>OU744245.1:191029-5191029 GCA_916610215.1 Omphaloscelis lunosa | reverse complement strand
TATCTTTACGGTAGAAATTATGAAAGCGTAAAATAAAAGCAAGGGAAACCGATGCAAAAAGGCAACGTCGCGTCGTTCAGACACATATTTAATCACACCTTCATTAATAGAACTGTTGACAACTGTACGTGAACAATATTGAATTCCAACTATTTGTACAAGCAAGAGAAATGATTCGAGTTTTTATACATTAAAACAAGTCCTTGTTTATGTAATCTCACCTTCCATCTGACAGCAAGAAAGGTTTCTCGACCGTCGCCCGCGGCGGCTGAACCTCTGAGTTTTCTGAAACAACACAAACCTTTAACTACCTTCCGTTTTACCCTTTAAAAAATAGGTAGATATACAGTTAACCAAAAGGTTACTTAAACAGGCATAAGATAACTTTCCACCCTGCCAATATTAAAATCACAAAAATTGTTTTTGTGTGTGGAATAACTTTTTAAGCTTAAGGTTAGAAGCGCACAGATGCGGCCACGGCCACGGACCGGTTGGGCGTATGGGGGCCATTAATAACTTGAATTTTTTAAAGAACTGCAGGTCATGTGTAGTTCGCATCAGTGTGGATCTCATCCTATGACATATTTACAAGAGAGTTGTAAAAGATCTCTTCGTCTCAGCTTGTCGATGGCAGTCTAAATGTACTTGGCCCAGAATTCGGTTACGTGTTTGGCGCCATCTTATCGTCCTTCAGTTCTTGTAACGTGCAGACGACAGGACAGACAGGACACGATATTAACTGTTCCATCGTTTGTGGTATTACAGCACCATATTTACACTCCAGGGCGAAAAGACTGGATCACTCAGCTCACTCACAACACTGTTTATAAAAATTAAAAAACTAAAACCCAACAACGATAAAAAAATCCGAAGTCACACGTAATCTGTTCGATTTATGCTCTAACACGTGTGACTCCGGATTTTTTTATTTTTTTGTCTGTGATATTTTGTTTAGACCTTTTTAGATGACTTTTTTGTGGTAGTTGGGTTTTAGTTTTATAACTTTTATTTAAAATTATTTTGGGGTTATAATATATATACTTTTGAAGTGTGCTAATTAAGCCCTTTTATTTGATACCCAACATAGCATCATTCAAAATATATTTTTTTAGTTCATTACTTTAGGTCCTCTAGAGGACACCATATTCAATATGATGTCACATATGCTATAACCAGCGGACGATCAAGACGCTTCCAACGATACCTCATTTATCAAATTATGGTGAGTAGTTTAGAAGTTATGAGGGAACAGATGAACATACCTACATACATACAGGTCAAAATCATAACCCTCCTTTTTGCTTCGCCGTACTCGGGTAAAAAGTAAATGCAAGTTAGCCAGTACGAGTTGTATTTTGTTACTACCTTTCTGTTTGACTGTAACCTACCTACCCTTTATCAGATAATAACGTTAATCCCAAGTTCATAACAAGTACAATGAGCTGGTGCGACAAGTTGCTGATGTAATTATGACGTTGTTGGCTCTATGCTTGTTAACTTCTACATTAATGCTGAATTTAGAATGGCACAGTTATATTAGGAATATAGAGGATCTTCGAAGTAGGTTAGGAATAATTTTGTGAAATGGTGGGCTGTAAACTTTGCTGTCAGCGGTATTTAGTATGTACATTGAACGGAAACAAAATGTTTTATTTAAGTATCTAAAACATGACATTTTTATTTCAGGGCTTTAAGTTTTGTTATTCGAGTATATTTATTGTACCTTAGAAATTCTATAAGATCGATAATAAATAATACCTTACGATAATACCTTAGAAATTCTATAAGATAGGTATTTGTATATTCTGTAGATTTTTATTAAAATAAGTACCTATTTCATATTAATGTAAAATTCTTTGCATGCCGTAAACAGGCAAAATATGGACTGTACTTTAAACCACTAACTTTGAGAACTGGTAACACCTGTATTTTCTACAAATAAATGATTCTTATTCTTATTTATCCTGGTAATTTGAAATGTTGGTGAATGTCAATAATTCTAACCATTAGCTAAACTTTCTCAAACTTTTATTTTATTCCCAGTAGAGCGTGGGATCAACCACGCAAAAAATAATAATAACAATCGTCTAGTGGCCCCAAGTTTTTGCTTTAACAATTTCAAGATTTTGATATAATATGATTTACGGAGACTTACCAATTTCCTCAGGTTTCGGTCGGCAGTTCTCATCCGATTCCATCTTCGTTTTATTTCTCAACCTGCGAACAAAGTTTTTCGTTGAGAGTTAATTCTTTGAAGAGGGGCTCGTTGCTAAATAATAACAGCCGCACGGGTCGATCGAAGTTAAGCTACGCTTGCCGCGGTTGGTTCGTGGATGGATGACCATCCATTATCGAGACGCGCCTTGGAAAGCACGTTAAACCGTTGATCCCGGCTGTCATTCCTAGATCTTTGACAGTCGTTACGGGTAGTCAGAAGTCAAAACGTCTGACGAGTCTTACCAAGGGGTATCGTGTTACCCAGCAACTAGGTTGTGGAGGTCAGATAGGCAGTCGCTCTATGTAGAATACTGCTGACAGTATTCTACATAGAGCGACTGCCTATCTCTCTCTCGGCTTCCAGTTCCAGTTCAAATGCACCATAATACTGATATTATGGTGCATATGAACTGGAACTGGAAGCCGACTCCAACATAGTAAGGAAAAGCTAGCCATTTCCCTACTATGTTGGGGTCGGTTCGGTCGGGGTCGGAAAAGGCTAGATAGATTCGAGTTAATTCATTAATCAACTCTCCACCTACAGTTTAAAGTTTTAATTTTATTGGACGAATGGGTTGGCGACGAAGTTAAATTAGAACGTTTGAATCATTAATGCTAACCCAATTCGGAATTCGTTCGGACCTTTGAATCATGTACGTGCTTTCGAAGTTTTGGGCGGACTATGATGAGAGCGTGAGAATTTTATAAAATAACAGAGATAGTCTGACCGGGGTAATTGTAGGCTTTTACTTCAATTCTTAACATTGTTTTAGGTGAATGAGCAGATACATTGAAAAAGTAAATAGTCATACTCTATTCAGGAAAATAGTTTTCTTCATCGTTTACGAAAATAAAAATAAAGTTGCTCTGCTCCACAAACAAACCCAGCCGTAACTAATGGACCAAGTTAAAAGATCAGGTTGAAGCAAAAAAAAGCCGAATATCCAGACGCCAAAAGTACCTACTTTTGGTGTCTACACCTTTCTAATTTCCAAAGGTCAAATCGTAAAGAAAAGGTTTTCTTTAATTAATTTTATTCAAATAAAACCTACGAAGATCACTTAGACAAATATAAATCACTTAGGTACTAATGCAAAACACCAATTAAAAAGCCTTTTCATTCGTTTTTGACATCCAATCATGATTTAAGTTTTCAGCTATTGATATGCACTCTGCTGCCAATATGTTTGTAATTGACTTCAGTTATTGAATATTCAATGAATTGGCAATTAGGTATTAAAATACTCAAAGTAAAAATCAACACTGTAGCTATCTAGATTTTTATGCTATTGAATGCTGAGAAAGTACTTGTTAATGAATTTTCAAAGAATTTATCATTGGCAATAACTTAGTGTGTGATTGCTAATAGTACGAAATATAAGAGAGTTACTTAATGTTTTTCATGATAGTCAATGGGATTTTAATTAATTTCATCATTTTGTTTTAGATTTTTATTATTTTGAAACACATTAATGTTAAAGCACTGCGTTTTCACGTCATTTTCTGGCAGGTGTCAGGATGTCACAGCATGAAGTTTGTGTAATGTCAAAGATATATATGAAAAAGTATTTACGCTAAAGTTATTAGTTTGTTTAAAATTTGACCAACTTTATTTGTTATAAATTTTATTCTATTCTATTTGTATTGAAAAGCTGTTGTATGTTGAAATGTTGAAGTAAGGCATTTCAGGTATAAAGGTGACCCGTAGGCGTAAGTTACCTATCGTAGCGTTTATAGCAAGGCTGTTGTGCTACGTACCGCTATGTAGCTAACCGCTACTATGCACGTAGCCACTCGCCTACAAGAGTTTTCATACCGAAAAATGAACAAAAGAATTAGAACATCGGGTTATTGCGTAACACACTTCAATGGCAATGCCTTTAATTTTGACAGTTCTACAACATTCATTCCGTCATTTACGTTGTTAAGCAGACAGTTTGTTAAAACCTATGAAGCTGGATTATTAATTTCTTTCAAAATTCTTCGTCTTGTGATTAAAAGTGTGTTTCAGGGTGCTGATAAGACCCGGGTCGACGGCGCGTCCCGGGTCGACGGCGCGTTGTGTTCCACGCGCGCCTCAAAGAGATGTCAGCAGATTTGAAGGGGTCCACTAGGGCCGATGCCTGCCGGGGTTGCGAAGAAAACCGAAAGGGAGATCGTGGCCCCCGGCAACAGGGCAACCGAAGGAACACGGGTGGGTTTTAGTCAGTAAGAGTCTGACACGCCCTCCCGCTCCGCCCAGAGCGGGAGAAGTTATTTGATGATTTTCCACCCTCAAAAAAAAAAAAAAAGGGTGCTGATAAGAAGAATACCACCTCAATAACCAACCATTGAATACCATAACATAGTAAATGCTCGCAATTTTTACAAAAAACGGCTTCAATAGACGCTGTAAAGAATACAAATCCCCTACGAGCAGTTTGAAAGAGCAATCTCAAAGGCAATGAACCTCGTCGCAGCTCTGAAAAGGGTTCCGAATGAATAAGCTCGGGTGGGGCGAGAACTTTATTAGAAATCTGTAAGGCTAGGGAGACTGGACGTTCTCTTTGAGAAGACAATGAAATACAAACAGGCTGAGGTCTGTATATTGATTGTGCAATAGGGATTTCACATGGAATGTAACATGTTACGTTTATGAAACGTTACGTTTTTTATCGATAAGATATATTAATATCACCGTATATTTATGAACATCGTTAGTTTATAATATATCGGTATTATTTTCATTAGATTTATAAACTGTCGAAAAATTGTGAACTGCAACAAATCGTTAACAATTTAACG
Organism: Omphaloscelis lunosa; assembly: GCA_916610215.1. NCBI lineage: Eukaryota > Metazoa > Arthropoda > Insecta > Lepidoptera > Noctuidae > Omphaloscelis > Omphaloscelis lunosa. The sequence continues at coordinate 5,186,028 of OU744245.1, read as the reverse complement.
CATAATTTTTGAAATTATATAGGTAATCTATGCATGGGAAACTGACAAATTGTGAACTGGTATTGGTATCAAAAATGGCTTGCGATGAAACGCACATTTTCTATTTGTTTGTGTGGGAAATTATCAAATAACTTCTCCCGCTCTGGGCAGAGCGGGAGGGCGTGTCAGACTCTTACTGACTGAAACCCACCCGTGTTCTTTCAGTTGCCATTTTGCCGGGGGCCACGGTATCCCTTTCGGACTTCCCCGCAACCCCGGCAGGCATCGGCCCTAGCGGACGCCGTCACCGCCCCCGGACACCTTGAGCTAATACTAAATAGCCTGCCTAGCTGTGAGCAACTTGGAAGTAAGGCTCGCCGGCCGCGGCACCGCTCGTTTCGCTCGCTTGGCTCGCGCGCGGTTCTAACCTAACCTAACCCAGTTCACAATTTTTCGACAGTTTACGTATATAATCGAAGGGAAATAATGACGATAGATTAAAAATTAAAGGTTTTCACAATCTTGCGGTGACGTATACACAGCTTGTTTTTTTATGTTTTTTGACAATTTGTTTTATTTGCCCCTAGAATCACGTTAAGAATTTTATACAAAATACTTATAGATAAAAATTATGTTCATCTTCATTTTATATTTCTAATAGGCATTAAACTGTTTTTTTTTTCATTTACTAAAGAATATGCGGGATTCGTTTTATTGTTTAAGAATAAAGTTATTCGTCAACTATAAAAACTTCTCTAAAGCAGCTTTGTCAGGACTCGTTCCATCTTTAATCTTTAATACCTTCAGACATAAATACTCTAATATTCATTGCTTCTAACAAGTCAAGTTTTAAACGCTGTACTCAAAGTACCTTTATATTTCAAGTGTTGTTTAATGGAGTAGCCATTTTAATATAATTTAGGTAAGATGAAGCTTATTTAAACACTTTTGTTGCTCTTATGCGCATTTGCTTTACGGACCATCATATACCTGAAGTCATAAAGTGGCATTAAAGTGTTCCTTACTAGATTTACTGAAGGTTACTGTGGTGGTTGAGGGATGATGGCCGTCATAAATTGAAAGTTTGCATAATAAGAATGATGGAAGGTAAGTACCCATTTACGCGAAGTGTGTAGGCAGGTAGTGTGATGGAGTGTGCCATCTTTAATTTGGTCACAAAATACGTGTTTTTTTTTTTCGTTTTCCGTGACTGAACAGATAGTTGTGTTGTGCAGGTCAGACAGGCAGTCGCTCCATGTAAAGTAAAGGTATTAAGCTGCATCCGATTCAATTGAATCCGGTTAGGCTGAAAGCCGACCCCAACATAGAAAAGACTAGGTAGATTGATTTTGGTCCTTGAGTGAACACCATTATAATTTTACGATAAACACAAGTCTATAGCTGCAGCACCAAATTAATTATATCAGCAACAATAATGATGGACAAGTCAAAAATGTATGGGACTGACATAACCTACCGAAAAGCTTATGTCAGTCCCTATGAAAAGTACAGTAGAAATACGAATCGTTTGTCTAAGCTTAGGAAAAGTAATTATATCGTCGGTCCTTTTCAGTTTAATCTTTCACACTTTTAGTACCAAATGCGGGTGATAATCGATAACTACTTTATACCTTGTTAATGCCAATAATTACCTACAACCTGATAAGATCGATTGGATAAATTTATTATTGGCCAGCGTAACTGTACTGCCATGCAGTAGTGGATTATCACAGCTCACTAATGTGTGTGGCTAGTGATGGTAAATTCCCGAGAATATTCTCGTAGCGAGAACTTTGCTGTTAAGTTTTCGAGAATATCCTTCTGGAAGAAAATTTACGAGAATTTAAAAATTGTATGTCTCTATTTTATCCATATATTTTTATAGTAATACTTTTAAGTGCATCTGAACGTTTTGCGAAGTTGACGTCAAAATAATCTACTCCACAACTTAAATTCTCACTAAATTCTGCTGAGCGAAAATATTCTCTAGAATACTTCCAAGAAAATTCTCATAGATCCCCTTAAATTTTGAAAGGTATTAATGTTAAATTTAGATTTCTGTATAGTAACTTATAGGTCGTGCCATTAAAGATGAGACTTGACCGCGCCTCCCGCCGCTCTTTCCCCCGCCCCGATGACGCCCCAGCGGGGACCTCATACCGCTAAAGAGACCCATAAATCGTCTACTGCGCAAGTCAAACCACGTGGTGCGCCAAGTCTCATCTTTAATGGCACGACTTGTACTTTATGATTTACAAAAAATCAGCTTTAATAAAATGTTTAAAAAATAACTTTTTATTAAGGGTTAATAATTATAATAACAAAAGAGTAGTCACAATTTATTTGCAACAGATGATTTTATAATTTAATACGTTTTTGGTCGTTAATTGGTGTTGGCAGTTACATGTTTTCTGCCCATCGTATTAAACTACTACTTTAAAAAAAAAAATTGTTTTGATTTTAAATCCTCCAATGTTCCTTGAATATTTTCTGACCCCGATATGTATGACTGTTGAAAACAATAGCGTCATGCAAAGCGATATGAGAGGAACAGTCGATGCCATTGACCCGCTATATAGCTAGAGTATCACGAATCTAATATTGAAGAATAAATTTACAGTTTGGCAAATTGACCTGAATCTGGTTACATTGTTAGTTTAGGATGATGAAGGTTGTGAATATTTAAAATATTATTGACTTAAACCATTCCATTTAATTTATAAAAGCATGATCTCTGCTTCAGATTGAATTTATCGCCTCATAACTATATATTTTAAGGTCCCACGCTAGCAAACTATGTATATCCCTCAAAGCTATATTTCGTAGGTACAGTGAAATCTACACTAAAATAGAATGGGACATTGACGCTGAACTTAGGAAGTAAACCTAATTTCAATGTTCAATAAATATGCTGGTTTACGCTCAAACAACCCTGTTAACCACAGACCGGGTTCAGGAAATAACATTTCCTGTAAACTGCAAACTGGAGTACGCTGACACGACGTGGCTGCACCATTATTCATCTTGTTTTGAGAAATTCCTCGTAAACAACGTGCTGTTTTCAGAGATTAACCTTTGACACTATCAGAGTGATTTAAGTTCTATTCTGGTACTGGTAAAGTTAAACTTTGAACATAAATCATGGCTTAAAACAAAGTTTTGACATGGGAGAAGGATCTTGACCTCTTGATTCGTCCATTTCTTGTGGTAATATATTGTTTTCCCGTTGGCTCACTAAAGTTCGGTAACCTATAGTTTAATGTTATTTACATAGGTATGTGTTTTAAATAATAAGGGGACACAAGTCACTGCGAGAGAGAACGATAACTTGTACACTAGTAAAGTGATCAGAAACTAAAGGGAAAAGGATTTACCAAAGCGCTCGAGCGGTCGATGCAGCTGTGGTTCACAGCAAACCACATTGTCATATGCACAAACATAGTGAATTAGTGATACATCAACATCAAAGGCGGTGGCGTTCGGTGGCGTTCCCACCGCGCTGTCTGCTGGTTTACGAAAATCGATACAAATGAATCAAAACAGGAAGTGTACTAAAACAGAACGAATCATCTGCTGTTCTGTTGGATGTGCGTAGGCTTAAAATATATTTATAGATTCCCATAACTCCCAAGGTGAAAGTTGTAAGATTCAGAAACTAAACATAAAACGAAAGTTACGATTAGTAGTAACTAAAATAATCTATGTTTTGGTTTTAATCTCAGTTTTGCGTAGAAAGTATGAATGAAATAGACACAAATATAATTTTTAAAAAAACACCACTAATGGACAACATACAGCCTTAACTGATGGGTCTAGAAGCATGATATTTCACACAAGAATTCCTTATATAACGAAGGTGAGCAGAAGGATTTCTGAAAATTCATGTCAGAAATGGGCTTGAAGGTTTGTATGAAAGCTCGTCGTTTTTGTCGATAGGTCCCATCGGCCACTTGGCTTGTCTCGAAAAAAACAAATTGACTTGAACAATTCGTTTTTATTGTGTTTTGTTTGTTTGTGTTTGTGTATATTAAATAATAAAGTCTTTTAAAATATTGATTCAAAATTCGCCTTTCTTGCAGCTGAAGATGTCAATTTTTTACATCTTCAGGTGCAGGAAAGGCGAATGTTGAGTCGATATTTTTTCTCCTACACATACTTCAATATCTTTTTCTCGAGTCACTAATCTTCTACTTTCTTCTCTGTAAGGAAATGGTTGTTTTGATAGTATGTACTACGAAATGCAGTAGAATTCACAACTGTTCTGAATTGGCTCTTATTTACATTAGTTTGCACGCTTTTGCCAGCATTCATGCAAAAATAAAGTTGTAATTTAACTTTACGCCGACACGCTACATGTGGTTTCAAGTGTTTCTGGCATACGGTTAATAAATTTATCATTGTATGTGAATTCGGTGTTTGATTTTCGAATTTGATAGTATTTAATTGAGGTACGGCAGACTGGTTGAGATTAAACGATTATGAAATATTTTAAAAGTGCTAAGAAAGATAAAAATATGAGTTAAAACCAGGATAAGTATTCACACCAATTCTATTTATTATATAAAACAATGGAAATTCTCTCTGCATCATATGTAGAAAACCATTGTCATGTATTTAGAATGTTCGTATTTTGTAAAATTTATAAATATCCAAAACTGACGAACAACATTTGGAAACCTATTTTATTTCCCAAATTCTACTATAAGTTATGAGGGAGTGATTGATGATCCTTATCTATATATAGCCAAGTTAAAGGACCATGGGCGGGATACCACATAACTCCGACACCAGGTTAGTCACTAATCACACGAAAAAGAAAGAATCGATCTATTATATATTAAATCAAATGCCGCGAGTTAGTCTCGCAAATACTCGCGAATGGCTCAACCGATTTGTTTTCTTTTTCTGTTTTGTTCGCCTCTATACTGGGGTGGTTAAGGAAAAAGGTAAATTAAGATAAACCCAAAGGAGTAGAAGAATGATTATAAAAAAATATCTAAATTTTGTTCACGTGGTCATCAAGTTCACCGGGTCATCTACACGATAAACCTAAGCAATTAAGTTTTACGGTAATGTGTTGCAACCAAAGTGGAAAACCACAAAGCGTCGGAGAAACTAATGGCATACAATTAAAGAATGACAATGACATGAAAATTAAATATGAAAATAAATGAGTATGTTGCGTGTTTGTTAATTATAATTGTAGGGGTGAAATGGTTACAGTGTCACATTGATGGAAAACAAACCTTCATAATATCCGACATGTGTGTGTCAGCGGAAGTATAATTTTATTTCCGTTACATTACCGCGGGCTGTGTTTTGGTTCAACATGTTGTCAGTTTATATCTAGAATTGTTTTAACGTTAAAATTGGTTAATTTTAGCCTGTCAGTACAAAGTGCTATTTTGTCAGCGGTTAGCCCGCACACTGCAGGAAATAAAGTGATTTAGACGAAAACCTACTCAAAAGGTTAAAAACTAAGACCTTTGTTCTAAAAATCTAGCAACGATTGTTACGTGTGACGTGATTCGGATTAATGTCAATCTCGTTTCTATCTACTCCTTGGGGACCGAAGATTATCTTGTCTAGTTTACTAATTACTAGGCGTAGGCAGCTCATTAATCCTAATCTGCGCTCGAAATAGTAGTCACATTACTTTTTTGATACTTAGACACTACTAACTTACGCAGTGTCTATCTAAATCACGCCAAAATTTTGCTATAAACTTTGGTGATAATTACTATTTAAAGAAAATTCATTAGACCACAAACTTAACTTTACACCTTAAAGTGATAGTGTCAGTATGAGATTCAAAGGTGTTATAAAATTGAGTAAACTTACGACCCAGTGGGTCTCGCTTAATGTTAAACGAAATCACGGCAGGCTCAGACGGAGATAGCGGGATGAGTCGAACTGCTTTAACAAAGATTGATCCTTGGCAGCTTTGGACAGAGAGAGGAGGGAGAAATAGGGAGGCATTTGCCTAGCAGTGGGACAATAACGTGTAATAAAAAAAGGTAAAAAAAAAACTGCTACAGGTAGGCATGACGCGGCAAACATATCGTCTGATTTTACGCAGATAAAGTCAGATTTTCCAGTGTATGTAGCTACAATTTGGTGCTCAGCTATGCTCAAACAACCGTTAATTACACACCGCACAGTTATGAAAAACGCGTCGAACAAAATTGCACAAAGTGAAACATTTCATTTGAACCGAGCCATGTATCAACTTGTTGGAGCAGTACTAACACGGCATCCCATACCCAGTGAAGTAGGCTGATGTGAATTATGTATGCTCAGGTAAACAGTTCCCGAACGCGTCAATTTCGAGTGCCTCTATCGGTATGGGAAAAGGGTTAGATTGAGTTAAGTTAGTTACAAAATTTGTCGGCTTGGTATCAGAGTTTAAAGGGTTTAAATAGCCGATTAGGATTTAATTTGGGATAAATTTTTAACGAGGTAGCGATTAACTTTCGAGGGATGCCAATTTGCAGAGTGGCTCATTTTAGTTGTCCACTGTTAATGGGCTACCAGTATTTGTACGTATGAAAAGCTAAGCTATAGCCAATGTCTGTAGTTTTTAATTTTAGTGAAGGATTCGACGTTCTGCAACTAGTACATTAATTCGATTTCTCCGTGGTTTGGTCCAAGAAATTCATCGACTTCTTGATAGCTACAAAAACCCATTATAGGTAATGTTGCGGGGAGCGTAATGGGAGAACTCAGTAAAGACCAACTTATATTGCAATAAGTTTAAAGGATTTGAAATGACCAACAACGTTGTAAAGTACTAAATTTATGGTAATCGGATCGCGTGTAGTTAATGTAAACGATTCGTAAACAATAGAAGTTTTATCAAACAAAACACTCAGTTAGAATTTCTGAGTGTTTTAAAACTAAATTCAATAGAGGATAACAAAATTGTTAACCTTATTTTAGCTATAGTAATTGATGCATAAAGAGAGGTTGACTTACCACAATGTGAACCGATGATCTAGAAAGAGTGATATTCTATCAGCGATAACGGTGATCGAAAAGTTAAAAATGTATTGGAAAACGGTGAAGAAAAACATCGTAAGGAAACCGGCATGTCCTAGAACCAAAAATTCAAAGACATGTGACATCTACCAACTCGCACTGGACCCACGTAGTGTATTACGGCCCACTTACAGAGAGGATGCCTGTATGCCAGCAGTGGGAAAATTATAGGCCGGTTATGAATGATTATACTAAGCAACAGAAAACATATGTCAATCCTGTTGAAAGTTGTTGTAGAAATACGAAACGCTTTGAAAGCGATTGCCACTTGCCTAGGCCCTCTGATGAAGGTCACGGTAATTCGCAAAAATATAGTAGGCACAGAACCGGTACCTTTAGTGATGCTTGAGGAAGGTTTATGGCCAGTAGTGGAGCTTTTAGTACAATCATTTTTTATGTTCAAGTTGATGGAATTTATGTCCCTCCTTGAAATGTGTTGAGTCCGTTAATCGCGGCAGCAGAGGCGTATGACTGTGTAATTGCAAATGTATGGACACTTTAGGCACTCCAATAGATGGGGCATGGTGTGGTCAGGAGCACTGGACACTCGGGCTGGGTGTCGGAGATATCTATAATCCCCCATTTTGCTAGATTGTGCTTGCCACGACCTACTTGGGTTCGCAGTCAGTTGATTACTCTCGATATAAGCCACTGCAGATTAGAATGGTGATGCATCATTGTCTTACCTGAGCATGTTGTACTGAGCAAGCGCACTGAGCGTGTGGTGCGGTGACGAAGGCGGCAGTACAGGTGGCGGCAAACACTTGCCAGGGCCCTGAAGCACTCTGATGCCCATGCGCACCGTACCACGCCGAGATACCTTCTCGTCTGGACGCTCCGCTGTGACAAATATTGTCTATGTTACAGTGAAAGTTAGGAGTTATCTATGAGAACAGATTCCTTTATTCTGCAAGGGGAACAATATCAAACTGGTAATGTTATATAAACTATATCTTATTATAAGCAGGCAGAAATATACTGCAAAAGTCCATGACTGTGATAGCAATTTCTCAAATCGCCGTGATTATAGTCCTAGCAAATTCAATTCCATATTTCTAGAGAATCCTACCAAGAAAAAAGGTACCTTCATTTACACAAAATTATGAAAATATTCATATAACACGACTCAGGAAAACCATAATTGCAACGCAAACCATTTTAATGAGTTAAGCTTTCAAGCGAAACCAGTAATACCCCAATTTGTCTGTGAACGCGTTGCAGGGTTTCGCAAAAAGTGATGCGGATTTTCATCCACATCTGACCAGCTCGTTATTATTTTCATTGTTCATTGACCCATTGTTGAATATATCCAACTTTATAAAGAAAATTGTTATATCAGACAGACATATTTATATTTATAGAAATTCTGTTTATTATGATGTAAAATAACAAATCGGGATTAGAGAAGCGCGTCATGTCAGAAGTGTCTGCGTCTGGCAGCTGATCTATCATTATTATTGTCCTTGATATCTCCATCATGATATAAATAGACTGTAGCAAATAGTAGTGGATCTTACTGTTCCAGCAACAAAATCAAGATAGTAAAGAAACCCAATTAAATATAAAAGACAAATAAAGACATTGTCACTAATCCTATGTTCAGCAACGCCCCAAGGGTCGAGCTAAACGTTATCAAACGCTTTCTCAAAGTCTACAAAGTATAAGGACATCACAAAGCCGTAATTGTATTAATTAAGTACGAAACAGTAAGGGAATTGTTCAAGATTTGTTTTAGTTGTTTTTCTCTTGTCTTCACAATGTCTGCGTTTGGCAGGGAAGAATATTGAAGTTAATAATATTGTGCGTTTCTATTGTGCACGTGTTTGGGTTTGTGCTTGAATTTGTAATAAATGCCATAACTAATGTTGTTATATTATGTAATGTAACTAAAGTTTAAACCTTCGGTGTCCCATAAAGTACAGCGATTTAGACAATATTTTCAAACGAAGAATTGATTATAACTGAATCTTCATTTGTAAAATACTTTAATGTAATCCATCGAAGATTCGATTACTGGATTGAAATTGATACTCAAACTGCATACCTAATTACAAACTAAACATTTTTTCTTGCATGTTTCAAAATAGTTTAAATGAAACTTTTTAAACAAAGTGTTAAATAGTGCAGAGACTCACCGATATAGGCTCTGACATCATATGAAGTTCCTATAGGTGCCCCATGATACTGCTTGGCTGGTACCAGCTGCACGCTAGGTGGCGCTAGTGGTGTCAGTTCCAGATGGAAAGGGTACGCGTTGGCACCCAGACGTTTTATAAGAGCATCCTGTGTAATAGAAATTAAGTGTCAAAATAGCTGAAAATTCGGTAATAATATTAAAATAATTTAATCATCGCTCCTAAACGTCACAGTAATTTCTAAGTTTCAGGGCGCCCAATTTAATAAATCTGCGTTCGCTGATTGAAAAGGTTAGTAACAATAAAACTAATTGAGTTTGAGAATGAAAATAATGAACTGGTTACTGATTACTAAGCTTACAATCTTTAATGCCTTTGTCTTTTTAGTAAAATTAGCTTCGTAATAACTATAGCAGTTATGAAGTAAATCAAAACGTTTGCAAATATTGTGACTCTTAATGAATGTTCAATAAAAAGAAAAAAAAAAAAACAGTTAAATCGGACATTTTAGCCAATTTGTTACTCAAACATAGAATGGTGGTCAGGTTATTAAATCGAACAGTGATCGCAATTAAGATACACCAAAATATTACCACGTTGGCACAAAGTAATAATCTAATTTTCTGCGCGCCAGTGCGTTTCCAGGAAAGTTTACCTCTAGCTCGTCTCTAGATTTGTATAATAAAAATGAAATACTGCTCGTTTAAGCAAATAACTTGAGAACGGCTGGACCGATTTTTGGTCATTTTGGTTTTAAAATGTTCGTAATAGTTGGAATTAAAATTTGGAGAAGTTTCCCGGAAAATGTTCAAATCCGAGAACAATTAAAGGTCCTTTTTATATGAATTCTCGAATCTAATAATATATAAAAGGAAGTCGCTTATCATGTCTGCCTGTGTGACCACTTAGCTCTACTAAACTACAAAATGGGCTATTATGTGTTTTCACTATAATTTTGAGAATTTGATCTGGAAGGTTTACATCAATATTTAACTTAAATTAGGCACAGAAATCTCGATGATTTGAAAGATCGCCACATCGTTCAGTGCACCTGTGCGAAGCCGGGGCGGGTCACGGGGTAGTTTCATTATAAAATACTATTATTTCTAGCTTACAACGCTAGCGTAAAACCCAAAAAGTATATGTTTTCGAAAAAAAAAAAAACTATTTCAGAGAAGTTTAGTACGAGCTTCAATGAAATGTTGTCCCTAGTATTTAGGAAAAATACGATATTTACTTTTAGATATTATAATAATCTAAATATTATATTTGTGAGACAACAAAGTTAAGGAAGATTACGGTGCGACTTACATACGCGTTATTAAAAACGTTTAAAAAAGAAAAAAAGGAATGAAAAAAATATGTAGGTATGTATACAAAATGAACAAACAATTATTATGTAATTGCTACGCTTCATATTACGAAAGATGATCGTTCATTATTTCTTTATATTTATAGAAACGAAAATTTGAGAGAAAAGGAACGTAAAATAATATAAACGTACTTAACTATACAAATACTGTGACAAAAATAAAGCTATTTCAGAAATTGATATAATTTTCTTTTTATTGCTCTGCTATCTGTGAAATGATATTCAATTTGAACACGTTTCAAACATAATTTCAATTGCTACAACAATTTATTACAGCACCATTTTGGTACGTGTAGGCGTAGATAGATATAAATGGTTTTATGTACTCTAGAATTAGGTAAAAAACATGTGCTCCGTTCTAAAAGTATCAGATAAAAATGTAAACAAATGGATCAGGAAACTCTTTTATTTTTTTAATTAAGTACAATTTAATCATGTTATTCCAACAAGATTTGTTGGAAAAGGTGGTGAGATAAAAAGTTGAAACCTTCTAAATACAGATGAATGTGTTATTAATTCCCTTTAGTAAGTGATCGCGTAGCCATTTAACGTGAACAGAGTTTCAGTTTGCTTACACTTTCATCATATACTTTTTGAACAGATTACAAACTATATCCCTAAATACTAGTTTAGGGTTTACTCAGATAGACACAAGTTTCGATACGTAACTTGGATGTTTCTGAATGTCCTAGTTTAATTTGCATACTTTGAACAGGAATATCGAGGGCCAATCGGCGAAGTTCTGTCTTTAACTAGTTTAGTATAAAGACGTTACCATCTTCTCTTACGACATCCTGCGTACGTTTTAGTAATATAATGATAGCAATTTCGGATAGAACAAGTAAGTTCAGGTAACTTGTGTACGAGTTTAGTTCTTGTTGTGTATTTGTTTGTATAATTATATTAATTCATTATAAAATGCCTGCGCTTAGTGCTTGGTGTGGCAACACGCTGAGTTCGAGTTCGCGACAAGTCAATCGTCATCCTGAAGATGCCTCCTTGAGAGGTGAAACACGTATCGATTTCTTTCAGGGTCTTTATAAGACTCTTTAGAAATAGCTAAGCGGAACAGGTTACTAAATATATCCACTTCTATTGCATTTTATAATGGATTTCCGCAATGTCACGCCTGAATCAATTAACTATCTCAATTCATGATATCAAACTGAGAAAATATTCTTTCCTATAAATTACTTATAGAAGTAGGTAGTTGAAGAAAAAGCTTAAGCATCACTCAAATTTATGGTCGAGTCATACCGCTACCAGAGACAACTCAAAAAGCTTTGTAACAGGTAGACCATTATCATAAACTCTTTGAACTAACACGAGAAAACTTTCCTTATACACGACGTATTGTGTATTAGCGTTTAGTGTGAATTTGGCAGCGACCCACACCTGTTACGCCTTAGGCCTTTATGTGAGAGGCATTGAAAATTGATTAGATGACCTTTACAGCAGCTGCAGTCCCATTATGCCCGAAGATTTACGAGCCCAACGAGGGGATTGTATCGAAAATACGAGCTCATATTTTTAGAAAGTGTCTGCGGTTTTGTGAATGAAGTGTATTTATTTGTTGGCAGATTTTTTTAAATACAAGAGCGGGGACATAACAGGATTACAGCTTAAAAAATATTCTATGCAAAAAATACTGAATTCTACAGATATTCATAGAAGTGGACGCATTGTTAAATTCATTTAAGTACAAGAATGTTTTGAGACTTACCCCCGAATACTGAATCGTCACTCAACATTTAAGGGCTGCTTAAAATTTGAGCAGTTAAACCTCAACTTTAAATTTTGTATGGCCAAACGTCACTTTTGAGTAACTGTTAAATTTAAGTGCTACTTAAATTTTGAGTGACGTTTCAGCATTCGGGGGTGAGACAATCAGCCTGTGATCCTATAATAGTCCCCTTTTATGAAACTATAAAACCATACGTTGCTTGATTAAATATAAATTCTCTTAACGTCTATTTCACAGCATACAACTTTTTATTAACTTTAATAAAATTTACTTTTGCACCGTTTCACAATGTTCGCACCATAAATAAAGCCGTTGTGAAATAATCTAGAAATACTCGTAAAAGTAAAGTAGGGAATGTAAGGAGCAGTTTATTATACCCTTTGAGGGTGCACTAGTAGGCTTACGTAAATGACTAGTTATAGTTTTTTTCTTTTCAGGATTTCTGTAGGAGGATAAAAGGATCGTATTATTTTATATTTTCTCACGTATTCACGTTTCCACATTGAATAGATTTTCCTGATCAGTTACACTTAACACTATTAATAAATTCCCTATCGATTCAAATAACCTATAAGCCTGAAGCCCTAACATGCGACGCGGACGTAACGTAAATTCTTACCATTTTTTAATTGAAAATACAACTATCCCACAGCGTTTTGGTTAAAAATAGATATGAATAAAGTCTTAAAACTTAGTGAAGATTATGTCCGAAACGGTATTATTAACTTTAAAATTCGTCGTGCTTATATAAGTTAATTTACTCCATACGTTCGTGGTAGGCCCACAGTACACAAATCGAAATAATTGAATCAGTTACGAGGCTATGGATAGAACCTTAAAAAGAACTTTGCCCATGAATATTTTAAAAGGTGCCGCTACTTAGCACAAAGTTGCATGTCGGATGGAAATAAAATAAAAACGCTACATCATTCTATTTGTGAGAAAATCAATAGGTAGGTTTATTTACCTGGAGCGGAGTGTTGGGTTCCTTGTCGTGGTTGCAGTGTGGCGGCCATATTTGTGCCAAGCTCATGATGGCTTCGTTGCAGAACTTGAGACCCATGACCTCTTCGTCTTCTCGCCCGTATCTGTGAAAAAAATCTTGGATGAACTTTTTTTTTAAGATTTTTGGAGAGCGGTAACAATCTCTATCTAGAATACTTATTGCTGCTCAATTAGCTAATGTATATGCCCTCGTCCTTAAAACCGCAAAAACCGTCTTAATTGCCCAGTTATTGTTTTGCTGAGCCCATACATTCACCACCTAATTGGGTTCTCAAACCATATCTTTCTAGAAATCTTTATTTATGGACTTATTACCTAAATAAAATATACTTTCAAATGAAATGAAAAGTATCCTATGTCATAACCCAGGTCATGGTCTACCTATGTGTCAAATTTCATCCAAATTCGTTCAGCCGTTTTGGCGTGAATGCGTAACACGCAAATAAACAAACAACTTACTATCGAATTTATAATATTAATATTATAAAAATAATATAAAGAAATAATTATAATATAATATTAAGGAAGGAGAGAAAAGCGTGCTTTAATTAAGGGCCACGGTTGGAATGTGAGTAGACTCCCCAAGTTTTAGAAGCGGAGGGTTCAATTACAGGGTATTTTTGTACAATTTATTGCTCTGAAGGTATTATTTTAATATTTTGTGGGGAACAAGTGACTCAGATACAGGTAAGATTGGGTTACTTTTAAAGGTGAGCCTAAAAATTGTATAATCTTACGCGTTTTTCCCATGGGGGCAGAAGAAACAACAGAACACCACCTGGTAAAAATTTCTTTGATAATTTTGTTTACTGAAAATGGTACTTAGTTCACACTTTGACCCCAGCAAATAAAAATGTAAACCTATGTCTCAGACATTCACAGGTATATTGTGTTGGAGTCAAACTAGTGTATAATCATGCATGGTGCTGAATTCGAAATCGAACAAAACGACAGAGAAATGTTTATTTTTTTTCGTTTTGTTTTCATTAAGTATTTATATTGATTGACGCTAACAACCTCAAAGTTAAAGGAAAAGTACCTTTTACGTTATCTTCGTCTTTTCGTTCTCTTGTAACTGCTTGGAGCCGAATAAGGAAACTGTCTTACATAATATTTGTAAGTTAAAACGAATAACTAAAGAGTAATATCATGTTTCAGCACCTTCAGAAAATGCCCGGCGGAGGTCGGAGGTCGGACGATTCTTTGACCGGCGATTTAGGGTTATTGAAAAATGTTGTTGATGCTTTGAAGGCCGCATTAGATAAATACTTTATTTTTAACGTTATAAGGCTTTAAGTACATGTCAAAACACGTTAAACTATAAAGTCAATACTTAAATATTACAAAACATTATTTTGAATCAAAGACTATTGTCAGTGGAATGTAGTACAAGATTGATTCCTTATTAAGTCGACGATAACCAACTTTTAATGATTTTATACTGAAGATCACGTCTAAACGAGCAGTGTTAATTGTTGGAAATAATTACAACAATGATGTTGGTATGTGCCTAATACACATCATGGAGTTCGTATATGTGTCCCAGTATAAACTCTGCTGATATAGAATAAGTTTTCTAAGCAGATGTCACTTTCATAAACGTGCTTGTACTGCTGATCGTTTTGCCTGTAGTGATGCACAATATATTTTGGAGTCTAATATGTTATTTAATTGAGTAGTCCACGGAATTTCCAACATGGTAGCAGAGCGTGGTTATTCGCTACTCTAATAACCGTTTTCCAAGTGTGTGCGTGTGTTTTCGTAAAATTATTTTCAAAATTTATTCGCTAGGAAACAAAAGATGGCAACGGCCATTCAGAATGTTTCTATTGAAAAATTATCCGGGATCCAAGATTATCCATCCTGGAAATTCATGATGCGGATGGTGCTCATTCATGACGATCTTTGGGATTGTGTGGGCACAACTGAAAATAAAAACGAAGATGCCAAGAAACAGCAGAAAGCGCTCGCAAAAATCGCTTTAAACGTGAAGCCTTGTGTATTTCCACAAATTAGAAATGCCAAGACGGCTCGCGAAGCATGGAGCAACCTTCAGAAGGCATACGAAGACCGAGGCTTGTCACGACGGCTCGGATTGCTTCGCACATTGTTCGCCACCAAATTAAGCGAATGTGCGAGTATGGAGGCATACGTTAATAAGGTTATGGATACATCGCAACAACTGAGCGACATCGGAGCGGCTTTGGAAGATGACTTCGTGGCCGTGATTTTACTCAGCGGTTTGACAAGCGATTACGACCCGTTGATTATGGCTCTAGAAAATTCGAACACGTCACTGTCAAGCGAAAATGTCAAAGCGAAATTGCTTCTGGAAAATGCAAGACGCGATGAGAAAGGCGAAGATGCTACGGCTTTAGCAGCCCGGAAAGCACCCAAACGAATTAAGTGCTTCAGATGCAAAAAGAGTGGGCATATCAAGAAGGATTGTCCTGATAACTCTGACGGCAAGAAGAGTGGCCGGAAAGGCCAGGCGCATCTCACAGCGTTGGCCGCAGGCGTCAAGCGAGACGTTTGGTACGTCGACAGCGGTGCGGCGCAACATTTTTGCAATGATCGCAGGTTTTTATCAGATTTTACAACTGGAAAGCCAAAGAAGGTCTTAATTGCAAATGGTGAAGCATTGCAAACAGCTGGAAAAGGAACTGCGCAAGCTGTGTTAAAGGACAACAGTGTGAGATCGATAAGTAATGTGTACTTAGTCCCTAAGTTATCTGCTAATTTATTATCTGTTAGTGCGATGGATAAGAAAGGTTACGAAATTGTGTTTCGTTCTGGCGTGTGTACAGTCTATGACAACGGGCAGGTTTTGGCTACAGCTACTCTGAGAGATGGTATTTATGAACTTGATGCCATTGAAACTGTTTCTGTTTCGTGTAGCGAGCTATCCTCGCAGGCCATGTGTTCGTCTTTATCTGTAGGTACAGGTGACAGCAAAGCGGTGCCGGCATGTCAACTGAAGGATGACAGTCGTCCTGTTGCCGTCAGTGTGGAGCAAACGCCGCAGTACCCTGCTACTGGAAGCCAGTCAACGCAACAAATTTGGCACCGTCGTCTATCACATCTGAACACCCGAAGCATGGAGTTACTGCGAAAAGGTATGGTCAAAGGTATTTCTTATGACAACAAGAACTTTCAGTCGTGTGTTTCTTGCATGTTAGGTAAACAGACTAAGTTGCCATTTCCAAAGAAATCTGAGACTAGGGCCAAGGAAATCCTTGGAATAGTTCACAGTGACGTCATGGGACCACTGCCGTGCCCGTCTCTAGGTGGAAAAAAATATTTTCTGTTGTTCATTGACGACCTGTCACGAAAAACATTTGTTTATTTTCTTAGGAGGAAAGATGAGGTTTTCGAGTTGTTTAAAGAATTTAAAGCTCTCGTAGAAAACCAAACCAATAAGAAAATAAAAGTTCTTCGTAGTGACAATGGTGGTGAATATGTCAATTCTAAATTTCAGAAGTTCCTGAAGAAGCATGGGATTCGACATCAGACCACGGTTCCAAGGTCATCGGCTCAGAACGGAGTCGCGGAACGCGCGATCAGAAGCGTTACGGAGAAAGCCAGGTGCATGCTCCAGGAAGCAGGCTTGAAGAAGCAATTCTGGGCAGAAGCGGTCAACACCGCCGTCTACCTGAAGAATCGCTCTCCAACTAAGGCTGTGATGGGGAGTACACCGGAAGAAAAATGGACAGGTAAAAAGGAGAATCTGAGTTACCTACGCATTTTTGGATGTCAAGCTTATGCCCTACAGCACAAACGGGACAAATTGGATCCCAAAAGTAAGAAATATATTTTTGTCGGATACTGTGACGAGTCAAAGGGTTACAGATTGATAGATCCGGCGAGCCCGAAGAATATCATTAAAGCAAGAAATGTCAGTTTTCTAGAACATGCTTTTTGGAATGACACTTCATCAGATATGAATGACAGTTCACGTTACACTCAGATTGGTTTATTTCCAAACAATGTAACTGTCGCCGATAATATTCCAGTGCAACCCGCCTTGCCCGATTTACCCCAAGAACCCGCAGAAATATCTAACGAAAACTGTCAAGATAACAGGACCATTGTGATAGATGATTCTGAGAGCAGTAGTGAGAGCCCAGATGATCCTGCGGATGAGACGTACCTCCCAGGAGATTCCACACTGGAAGACTACGAGAACTCTACGGACGAAACTAGTGAGTTTGAGTCAGCTAGTGTAGCACGCACTGTATGCAGTGACACGGGGGACCCTCAGAAAGTACGCGAGGCACTGAATGGCCCAGAAGCGAGTAAGTGGAAAGCCGCGATGGCGGAAGAGTATAAATCCTTCATCGATAATAAGTGTTGGACTCTGACTAACCGCGATACGAAGCAACGGCCTGTCAAATGCAAGTGGATCTTTAAAAGAAAGCTTGGCCTTGACGGGGAAATATTGAGGTACAAAGCGCGCCTAGTTGCAAAAGGTTATACCCAGAAATACGGTATTGATTACGAAGAAACGTTCTCCCCTGTAGTACGATATTCTACTATACGTACGTTGCTAGCTTTGGCAACAGAACATAACATGAATATCGAGCATCTGGATGTAAAAACGGCGTTTTTAAATGGAGACTTAAAAGAAACCGTTTTTATGGAACAGCCAGAGGGCTACAAGATTAAAGGCCATGAAGATAAAGTTTACAAGTTGAATAAGGCCATATACGGACTGAAGCAAGCTTCGAAGTCTTGGTATGAGAAAATAAATAGCGTTTTGACGAGCAAAATGAAATTCAAACGTTTATCTTCCGAACCTTGTGTTTATGTCAAGTCGAGCGGGAAATCTATGATTATAATTGCGCTCTATGTTGATGACATAATGCTATTTTCTTCAGCTGGTTGCCGAGATACCGCAGGAATCAAAGAAGAATTGAAGAAGGCCTTCGAAATCAAAGATTTAGGGCCAGCACATCACATTCTTGGAATGAGGCTTTGCAGACAGAACAAGGAAATAACTCTAGACCAGTCAAGCTATATTAAGAAGGTGCTAGAACGATTTCATATGTCAGATTGCAAACCTGCACAAACACCTATGGAGGCAGGTCTGAAGCTCGTGAAATCTACAAAAAAGGATTGTACGCACGACTACAGAGGCCTGATAGGATGTCTGATGTACATAGCGGTATGTACCCGGCCGGATATTGCGCACGCTGTAAGCTCGCTCAGCCAGTTCAACGACGCGTACGATGAGACTCACTGGAAGGCGGCAAAACGTGTTCTTCGCTATCTGAAAGGTACGCCTGATCATTATTTAACTTTTCAGAAGTCAGGGTTGGATATTATTGCATATGCTGACGCTGATTTTGCGTCAAATGAGGTCGATCGCCGATCTTATACCGGCTATGTGTTCAAAGTGGGAAATTCTACCATCTCTTGGGAGAGTAAAAAACAAAAAACCGTGGCTCTTTCAAGCACAGAGGCCGAATATATGTGTCTGTCAGATGCTTGTAAAGAGGCTCTTTTTCTACGCAAGTTTCTGTTCGAAATTTACGGGGTACAGTATAGGATTACATTGTTTAATGATAATCAGTCTGCACTGAAGTTGTGCACTAATTCTATGTACCACGCCAGAACGAAACACATTGACGTAAGACATCATTTCATCAGGGAAATCGTTGAGGAAGGTACAGTCGTTATAAAATACCAATCTACTGATGAAATGGTGGCCGACGTTTTAACGAAACCGTTGGCAAAGGAAAAACACGATAAGTTTGTATGTCGTTTATTTATATCGTTAAATAAATGACATAATGGTTCTAAGCAGTAAGTAAGGTATAGGTACTTGCAGAAGTATAATTTGTTTTAGATCCGTATCACATAGTTTTGAATATTTACTGTTTATATGTGACGGATACTTTGATAAATTTATACTTTTGCTATGTCTTTTGCTGTTGTAATGTTTTATTATTTTTTAGACAGCGGATGTATCTATGCTTAGATTATTTATAGTGTTCAACGTGTGTAATGTGATTTACATGAGTTTATATTGGTTCAAGGGCCAGTGTTGGAAATAATTACAACAATGATGTTGGTATGTGCCTAATACACATCATGGAGTTCGTATATGTGTCCCAGTATAAACTCTGCTGATATAGAATAAGTTTTCTAAGCAGATGTCACTTTCATAAACGTGCTTGTACTGCTGATCGTTTTGCCTGTAGTGATGCACAATATATTTTGGAGTCTAATATGTTATTTAATTGAGTAGTCCACGGAATTTCCAACATTAATCATTTTGAAAAAATATATATTTTAGATTATGTTTATATTACATAGTGAAATTAATTTGTAAAGTAATGTCTAACGTGGATAAGAAACTGAGAATCACGCAAAGTTTATCAAGCGTATTTTTCTGAAACCTTTACCATTTTAAAGATAATTTAATTATTGATCTTTTAGTGTACGTGTTTTATTAAAATACCTTTTGTTTTATGTATAATAAATTAATAATGCGTATAATTTGGGACAGTGCTCCTTGATGGGCGAGTTCTATTACTGGCTGGACGTACGACGCGTTGCGTGAGCTCAGTACAGAACACGCAAGTTAACCACTCAAGGTCACTGGCATAGATCTGCGTCTTAAGAGCGCACCAAGCTTCTGGCGCTAATTAATTGGATGGGCCGAATAAAGAATGGGCGGTTCACGAGCTAATTTAGGTATTTCCTTCGTATTGTTAAAACAAATACACATTTTGAAAATTTTAAATGTTTACGTTAGAGAAAACATGTTTTATGTTATTAAAAAACTGATGACGTGCCGTAAAGTATTTATGCGGTGTATGTCGTTTATTCGAGATGTTTTTTTTTATCGATGACACTACAAGTTATCGTGTTTCTAATGTGTACGATTTATAGAGTGAATCCGTAAATATCTTATAAATCAATTGCTTAAGAGTCCTATTACATTTTTTTACGGAAATTCGTAATTTTTGACGTTGTAATTTTCATTAACATTATGATATTTTAATTATTTAATTACAATAACGATAGTGCCATTCTCTTTCTTATAAGTTGGAGTTACACATTATTTTCAAGTGATTTGCTGAATTGACGCGGAATATATAGTACTTTAATTTTATTTATGGTATTTTTTTCTTATTATATTGAGAAACGAAAACTAATGAAACGTATTCATTGTAGATAGAAGTTTTATACCTTATTAGTTTATTTGATAAAATTTTGTTTATTTGGAATATAATGGACGCTGAATCAAGACATTTATTGCTTTTCTTTATGATTTTTTCTGTGAAAACTCAAGAAATTTAAAGAAATTCTAGAACTCCAATAAACAAGTAAAACATGCAACTTATCTTTTAGTAATTTTAGCTTTTATTTGAATTGAATGGAACAAAGTGAATTTAAGCGTCAAAGTTCCATCGCCGACGGATTTTCTTGTAAACTGAGTTCGTAAAATATTTATAGTAAAATACACGAAAAGAAAAATTAAAATGTGTAACTCCAACTTACAAGAAAGAAAATAGCACTATCGTTATTCATAATCAAATAATTAAAATATATTACTGTTGCTGAAAATTACAACGTCAAAAATCATGAATTTGCGTAAAAAGTGTAATAGGACTCTTAACTAAAGGTTAAGTAATAACGATACAGCAAGGGATCAAAATAACGCAATTATTTTGCAATTACCTTGATGCTCTCTTAGACAAATTTAGTATAAGAGGTAGATACAATATTAAATTCCGCTCACAAATACATACTCCATAAAAGTACAAAGATCAACGTATTTTAAAGTATTGAAAAAATTGTTACCTCGAGGTAAGGTGTAATAAAGGGTCACTGCCTGCGAGAGGGTTACATTTAAGGCTGCATTCAAAGAGGTTGCACGCGCGGAAAACATTTTCAGCTTTGATATTCAGCCGGTAGTAGATAAGTACTGTAGGTACGCAAATGAACCAATGTGTCTATTGCTAGGCAATAGTTTAAAGCCTTGAGCCGACTGGCGCGACGAGACACCGGTAATTGTTCTACCGTAAAGTTTTGTTGGAAATTGTCTTGTTAGAGTCGCGTCCCGCCAGTCTGCAAGAGGCTTTAATTTATAGACGGGTGTTTTAGATTAAATTTGCAGGTTTTGTTTTGAAATATTGTTGCGATAGACTGCCTTAAGAACTTAACTGGTAGGCGACATTGTTATAAACGGTTATATATTTCATGACACACTGTAAATTCGTTTTAGTCTATGGATTTTTCAAGTATGGGCTTGTCATATTCACTACTGAGTTGTGGTTCATCTCACTATTTGAAATGAACTATGGTCTGTACCAAAAGTATCAGATGAAAACGTAAACAAATAGATAAAAAAAATGTACTTGTGGATGCCAATTCGTAGTGCCACTAACAAATTGAGTGCTTTAATTTGATTATTTGAATACTTAACATGAAATTCAAATTTTAAATCTCCTTAAAGTTATTTTTCTTTTGACAATTCAAGTAAACTTTTTATAACCTCAATTTTCGTCGATGATTTTTCCATTACATTTTTATAATTTTATCCAAACAATAATTGAAGAAAAAAGTGGTGAAATATATAAAATTGAAACTTTATAAATACAGATGAATGTGTTACTAATTCCCTTTAGTGAATAATTGCTTAAGAATTTAACCTGAGCAGGGTTTGTTTACACTTTCGTCAGTTACTTTTGAAACATACAGTACAAATTTTTGAATTTTTGGCAGTTATTCCATGCAAGAACTGTATGAGGACAATTTTATTCCGCGGATAAAAGTAGATAACTTTTATTATTCGTCGTTGGAAAAATAAGATAAGATTTTTGAAGATGAGGTACATTGTATGATTTTATATTCAATACTTGAAAAACTTACAATACATTTACATTCATTCCAGAGAAGGTATCTCATGGGCATTTTTGACTCCTGAGCCGTCTTTTAAAAGTTCCTCCAACTTTTATCGATTCTCTTTACACGTGTGAAGCTTGGAAACATTCATAAAGAACGATTTACGTTTATATTCAGTCTGTGTGAGGTTAAGAGCTTTGACATTCGCTTCCTAATACTTTCTTTTTTGTGCGGAAATGACGTTACGTTGACGTTGTAGGCAAGGCAAAGGAATTAAGGTAGACACTTCCATTTAATTTTGTCTTGTGCAATTTTTATTGTTAGCTTACTTATTTATGTTTACAAATTGATAATAAATAACATAAAATATGATAGATAGATAGTGTGTTGAAAACATAACACAACAAAGATATGATAAAAAAAAACTCATGAAGATACCTCTAAAAATTTCTTTTAACGATTAAAAACCATATTAATTTGCATGCAATCATTCTGATTTTTTGTCAGATTATTCTACAAGTAACACATTAACGTAATAGTGTTTCTTTTTTCTTGCTCCATATTTTGCCATATGAAGCAAGTTTAATATGATTAGCTTAAATGAAAGACGTTATCATTCGGACTTACTAATACTTCATAAAGTTATAAACGGTTCCATTGATGCTCAATTAATAAACTATTTTAACTTTAGGACTAGCCAACATAGTAAACGTCATTATCGTATTTTTGAATTATCGACCTTGAATACTAAATTTAATAGCCCCCGTACACGTATGGCAAGGCAATATAATGAAAGGTAAAACTTGACGGATTACCTTATTGATATTTTCTCCATGACTTTCGCTTCATACCGACGTTCCGTATTTAAAAAGTGTGAGTCTCGGTCTATGTAGCTCAAACTGTTTTATTTTTTAAGTATTGTAAATTTATGTCTACCAGACACACTTTTCCTTTGTCTCTAATTTTCATATGTTGAAGGTCATGCATACCTGTCATTTGTATGGTTACTGAAATGTAAAATTTTAGTTGTTATTTAATTTGAACTGTGCTGTTGGTGTGCTTGTAATAAATAAATAAATAACAACGGCCAGCGGTGTGTCATGGCGCTTCTCTTCCTTTTCTATACAGTCCAACAGTGACTGCGCTTTAGCACATCCTATGACACTCGGCAATATTGTATTTTCCCTTCCATTAGTGAAAGAATTTTCGGAATCGGATCAGCAGTTCCGAAGAATATCCCCTGCATACAAACCCACAAATACCTACCCCTCTATAATATTTGTTTAGTTGAGGTTACTAAAGAAATACGCTGTATACAACCGGAGATTACCTACTAAAGTACAATAAGAAGAGTAATAGCATAGGTGTACAACGACCCGATCATTTTGAGGTAATCGACCTCTAGACAAAAACCCGAGTCCATTAAAAGTAGGTAACATGAAATCCATGAAATAATCCATGAAGAAACCATGAGACACTGTGTTAATGGAATTCTTTTATACTATTTTCTTTTTATGGAATTACGCCCTAAAAGGACATAATATCGTGGACCGCAGTAAAACAGACAGACATATCATATTCGCTTTTACAAGATGAGTATCCATTTTTTTATAGTATTACTTTTTTATCTTTCAGCCATAAAATTAGGTGGATTATTCCATGGAAATTATCCTCGTGAAACATTAGCGCCGAAAGGGATGACGTGCTTCGCCGAGCGGCAAACATGGCGTTTTATATTTTTTTATCAAGTTTAAACTAACTATTATTGTGTAAATTCCCGGGTATTACGGGACCGGATGTAAGCTTTTACGTGTCACCGGTTTCCTTTGAACTGTATCGATACAGAGGTTATGTTGCTTAACTCTTTAAATAAGAAATGGATTAGAAGATCGATAACAGGGCTCGGGTAACGGTATATTTTTCGAAACGGTTTCGTCTTAAAAACCTAAGAAACGCTTTGTTTCGGTTACGTTCGAGCGGAACGTTATTAAAACGTTTTTGAAGAACAATAAAATTTTAATCGTTATCTGTTAATAAAAGGTTTTTAACCATTTTTGAGTTGATCGATAGGAAACTCGCAACACAACCCAAATTAATAAGTAAGCGGCAACGGCGACTAATACATAAATTGTACCTTATCTTCATTAGATAAGGTACAATTTAACTAAACAAGTTCATACTTGTCGGCGTATGCCCCGTGCGCGGCTGCTTCCTGCGGAATAAACCGGTTATGAAAATGTTCTCATGTCGTTTTCGTTCCAAACAAAATGTACTGGTTATGCAAAGAACTGTTCGAAACGTTTTAAAAACGTTATTTTAAATAACGGTTCCGAGCCCTAATCGGTAATGCTTGATTTTATCTAATTACCTAATATATTTTTCGAATTGTATGAAAGGTGGTCAAAATCTATCATTTCGCTACTGATTTTTTACAAAACTAGTGTTATTGGGTTTTCCATCTGGAATTTCTCAGTAGCAGCCCGGAGTCTGGATTGGTGCCCGATTGATGGTTCGCCCCCTATTACATGGGACTTGAACATAACTTGCGAAATACCCTTCGGGGAAATACAGGCGTGATGTTAGTCGACGTACTTATATGCCTATGTTACTTGATAGAGGGAAACAGATAAATTATTTACTTCACCGGTACAACATTATTGGTTCCGTTCCTCATAATTTATACCTTATTACTTCTTGATAATAGGTTATTTTCTTTGATTTATCTATGAATTACTTTTTTAGGAACACAGAAATAACTTCCACAAAGGATGTTAGGAATATAATGTAGTTGAGTCATCATTTCAGCCGAAAGACGTCCACTGCTGGACGTAGGCCTTCCCCAAGCACGGCCACTTCGATCGATTATGTGCTACTCGCATCCAGCGGATTCCTGCGGCCTTCACATAAGGTCATCGGTCCACCTTGTGGGACCCTTCCAACGCTACGTCTTTCGGTACGCGGTCTCCACTCCAGAAACTTTTGGCCCCATCAGCCATCTGTTCTGCTACCCATTGCCACTTAAGTTTGGCAATTCTTCGGGCAATGTCGGTTATCTTGGTTCTGCTACGGATCTCTTCATTTCTGACACGAATACGTAGGGAAACTTTAAGCATCGCGTTCTCCTTTGGGTACCATTGTCCTTTGGGTGACTCAGTACAGTTACATGTAGTTGAGTAAACTTGCGTAATAACATCAATATTATACTAGTTGCTAGTTCGAGTTACTATTCTCGCCCCCTATAAACATATCTGTGGGTGTACAATAGATACTCCTCTACCTAATCCTTTTATGTTATATGTTACTGTTCTAAGAATTTAACTATAGGATGGAATCTCTTGACTTTACTGGCTTGTGTCCTAAACATACAACTTGTGGTCAGGAACTTCGATATTCAGTACTAGAAGATTTAAGGGAGTCGAGAAACTTCTAAATGGGCTCGGGTACTTTTGAAGTATGTGAATAAACATTCGAGATCTTTGGCAGTATGCCTCACATGTGATTAAGATTATGTGATAAACTTATTTAATGTTAGCAAAGATATACTTATGGTTTTTGGTGGTCGGGCAGTGTTATTGGATTTTTCTATCAGGAATTTCATAGTAGCAGCCTCTAAGTCTAGATTTGTACCGGTCGATGGCAATAGGTTAGCCCCCTATTACATGGGACTTAAACTTAACTGACGAAATGTGGGTGTACTGTAGGTACCTATACTTCTGCCTTAACCTTCGGGGATTACAGGCATGATATTATGTTATGGTTTTTATTATGTACGAGAAAAAAATCTATGTGAAAAATTACTTTCAAAATTACCTACGACTAAGTAAATCCACGTTCGCACAGATGTTCAAATATCGCGGCGGGATTTTTTCGCACACTGGATTTTTAATGCTCTGCTCAGCACTGAGAGTTGAAAATCCAACAGTGTTTTTTTGACGCGCTGAGATGCACTCTGTTGAATTCTCAAACACCGAGAGTGGAAAATCCAGTGCGCGATAAAATCCCGCCACGATATTTTTACGTCCGTGCGAACGTGGGTTAACAAGATGGAATAATGTAAGTATCTAAGTTAGCTTTCCGTAATTAGTTAAATAGCACACAGCTCAGTAAATCATGATCCATTATAATCATAATCTACTACCACATTCAATTACCAACATTTAATAATGTACGAACTAAGCTTCTACTTGCCTTATATTGTTAGACGTTAATGGATTTAGTTCGCATGAACCAACTGAATCGAATTTGTTTAGGCATTATTATGTGGCTGGAGAACTGTGTTATGGAAAATATAGTTATTGTATTGGGACTGTTTTGAAACTAATAGCCTGTTTATATTATAGGTACTTAATGTAGTTTCCGGTAAATGGTAAAATATATTATAATACCGTGAAAACCTAAAGCACAGATTAATAAAGTAACAGTATTATGTCTCGGCAGTGACCTTGAAATAATTACCTACGGCCGCTCGGTAGATAAACCTTACGCGTTCGTGCGTAAACTGCCGCGCACTCGATACTGTTGTGATATACACGATTTCGATGCGCGTCGTTTCGGCCATTTTCTATGAAGACATAATATTGTTACTTATTTATATAGTGCCAAAACCGTCAACCGTTTCCTAAGTCAGCTGGCCTATTCGACTTTTATGATAAATATAATTTCCTAAAATGACCTGATAACCGTACCAAATCATGTCATAGTACATTTTTAATAAGGATAAATACCTATTAATTTACCCCATCAATATTTTTGCTAATGTTTTGCTCATTAACATATTATTTCAAAGCGAGAAACAAGAAAATCGTCGAAGAATCAAAATACCAATTCAGAAGTAGATGCCTTTAAAACCTTTATTCTATAAATAGCTGTTACCCGCAACTTCATCTGTGATCCAGGATTAAAAAAACCATATGTCCGTACCTAGGTCATGGTCTACCTGTATGCCAATTTTCATTCAAATCCGTCCAGCCGTTTTTGCGTGGTTGACTAACAAACAAACAAACTCACTTTGACATTTATAATATTAGTTACGATTTTCTCACCTGAAAGTCAGTGTGACCTGTCCATACAGCTTCTTATTCTCCAAGTACTCTGGCTCCACGTGCAGTACACCCTGGATCCTGTCAATGGAGCCATTTTCCACTACCAGGTCGCGTGACGCGAGATACAGCGTCAGTTTGTTGTTCGGTGATGATTTCTTGAACACCCTGTGAAAGATTTGAGTGTTAAGGTACCATTCCATAGCCGACCGCAGGCGGCAACTACAGGCCACGTATCGTTGCGACATACTTGGATTCTATGGATTCTTATATATTTCTATGAAGGCGACGTGTCGCTAGCTACAGAAGGTATTTCATAGAAACCAGTCATGTCACGAAGACACATTGCCTGCAGTTGCCGCATGCGGTCGGCTACGGAATGTTACCTTTAGGTATCAGCCTACATATTTTGTAATAATCTCATCAAGGTCAAGTGAGCTATAACTTTACCAGCACGCTAGCATGACCACAATAGAAACGGGTTTTGTCGACGGAAGAATAGACAAAATAACAGATAAATAATCACAATCTATCATTATGTCTATTCTTCCGTCGACAAAACCCGTTTCTATGGTTGTCATGCTACCCGCGCTGATGCTAGGCATTGATACTATTAACAGCTCACTTCAAGCTCACTTCACCTAGTTTTCACGGTGAGACAAATACTTATACAAATACAAATACAAGTGGTTATACAAAATCTAAAGCGTGAATATATGGTATCACCTAAAAATTAATTGTGTAAAACAAAAGGACTGCTTACAAATCTTGAGCGTCTCTCTTGGAGTCTCGCTACAATAGATAATTTAATTGTATCTCATTGTTATTTCATTAGTAAACACTTGAGTTATTTACTTAGGAAACACTGTTTACTCTCGTAAGTTATGTATATGTGTAAGATCTTGGAAAGTAAATTCGTTTATCAATATGATAGCTGCCTAGTTTTTCTAGTAGTCGTTTTAGATTCCCAGCACCCTTAGCATGACTACAATAGAAATGGGTTTTATCGACGGAAGAATCTATTCTTCCGTCGATAAAATCACAATCTGTCATTTTGTCTATTCTTCAGTCGACAAAATCCGTAGAAAACCCGTTTTTATGGTTGTCATACTATGCCTGCTGTTCGGGCAATATGTTATTGAGTTTTTCCATCAGGAATTTCTCAGTAACACAAATCTAGACTTCGGGTAGTCTGGATTTGTGCCCGGTTTCTGGCAATAAGCCCGTCCCATAGTACGTGAGACTTAAACATAACTGGCGAAATGTGAGTGTACTTGTAGGTACATTTCTGCTTAACCCTTCTGGAAATACGGGCGTGGTGTTATGTGTGAATAATAATCAATGGATGAAGATCTCAAGGAATCTAGACGACAATACGTAGTTTTGTTTAAGCTTCATGACTATAAGGAAATTACTCTTTCTGAAGTCTGGACACATCTAGATTACACCAGTCGAGGCCTAAACCACTGTTGATAAGGTCAATTGTCAGGCCAATTGCCAGCATTCCCGCTACCGTCCGCAACCAGAGCGGTTCTAATTAACTGCTACATCAACTAATTTATAAGGTCATGAGGAATTACGTCAGAATCGCATTTGTGGAACGCCAAATATAGTTAATGAAATTGAGGTCGCGTGCCACGACAGTTTGTTACGCGATGTATCATTTTGCACTACACTTACATTAATTTCAGTCTTATTTTAGGGGACGGCTGGTTACTAGGCAGACGCCAAAACGACATGCATATGGCATGGTAACGGAAGAAATCTGTGATGAAGAATCTGTCCGTTGAAGCTGGTAAGACTTTTTCAAAGGGCAATAGTAAATCAAAGTAGGTCTATCTTTATCCAAACATATCAGGGACGTGGACGGAGATTTGTGTGTAAATTTTATTATTGTATTCGTTTACAGAAGTCTGATATAGAGCTTCAGTGTCTGCCTGGTGTGTGCCACGGCCTTGTCACGTCCCGGGCACGACCGTGATGTGTGGATAGACCTTTATACTGTCTCATTTGAAAGTAGGCGTCCGGTGAAATTGATGGCACATGCAATGACACAAAATGCACATTCCACATGGTTTTCATCAACTAGATATTGGAACAATAACAATGAAATAGGCAAAGCTTGTTGTTAGTTTAACTTCAGATCGATTTTCTAGCTATTTACTTGGTACCTATTTACCAAAAATGTGCCTCTTTAGTAACATAAGATTGATTTCTTTTCACAATATCCAATCGATTTGTTTGTAATTCCAAGATCTTATTCGATAAAAAGCTCGTTCAGCATTCATGTCACATCCAATCGCACAATTTAGCGCAAATGATTTTATTGAATCCTTCTGCCATTTATTACGTTCTTCACGATATTTTAAGAGAAAATATACTTTAGCGCTACGACTTACCGTTGAGAATTGAGTGCGTTGTCAGTCGTCATGTTTAGTTTGTTTTGTGACCTGTGGAAGAGAGAATACTATGTTATTGTTCGCACAAATCAAATATTTTTTTGGATCTATAAATATTTAGAGAGAAAAGTACGAGTTTATTTAAGCGAGATATTTTTGAATCATGTGACCCCATTATTAAGATACGCAATCTTCATGTCCACACATAAAGAATGTGTATTGTTCACAATGCTACAGTATAAATAAGTAACAGTATTATTTCTTCATAGTAAACGGCCGAAACGACGCTCGCAATCTCAGTACATAGCAGTCTCGACTGCGCGGCAGTTACGCACGGACGTGAAAGGTTTATTTACCAAGATCCCTTAGGTAATTATTAGAAGGTCACTGCTGAGACATAATACTGTTACTTTATTATACAGTGACAATGTAAAATATGGTATTATAAAATCGTGATCATTGCAAAATCCGATGAACGTTAAGATAATTTACGATAAAATTTATGGGATACAAATATAGCCATCATCACTATGATACTAATTGTAGAAACATAAATATCAATGTTCCTCAATAAACAAGTTTTCTTACTTTCTTTTTTTTTAATGTATCAAAATTGCATCTTAATATACTATGGACATTAAAAAAATCACGACTCATTGGCCGCTCTGTTTCAATAGACGATTGCAGAATATTTGTGAATGAGAAACTTTTACAAACCAAATTCACAATTATCATATAGTTCAATGAAATCCACCAATATTTTTCGAGATATTAGTTACACTACACTGTTCACTTTGTTATAGGTATTACTTGTAACTTACTAATGATCTTTATTTGATTCTAAAAACAATAAAATACGAAAATAACACAATCACAGACGGCAAGAACTCGAATCATACTGCATGTGTTCTAATTATGAATATTTATTTATAAGTACCTAATATCAGAGCTTGATGAATATTAAATTTGATAACAGTGACGTAAATAAGCTTATGAATTTTCATTAAAAGGGCGATAATAACTTACTATCTATAGAAAATTTACTTGGTCGTATTATTTTATGATTTTATTAAGTATTTTAATTTAAAATAGGTTTCTCACAAGAAAAAAAAAACGCATCACAATCATTTCGCTCCATTTTTTTTTTGAAAATGGAACTTTTTGTATTGCATTTTTTTTCTGCTATCGTTGTTTTTCCGTATTATTAGATACCTTTGAGCATCTGACGTATACGGCCTAGTTTTATTTTTAATTGCAAGAATTAAATTGAAACACATAGTCACTGTTGTTAGTCACACTGTCACGCACTATAAGTAGTAAATTTTTAGGGAATTTCAGTTTTCGTTTTTGTGTGTAATTTCTAAATTCGTTCCTTTTTTTAATTCGATTAAGATAGAAATATATTTTGTAAACTAATAAACCGGTAGAATTTATAGTCGTCTACTATAATATCACAAATATTATGCATAATTAATGGGAACAACGCAACAATGAGACACAGACGGCTATCTCAGCAGAACTAACTTGAAACAATATTGTCACAGTACTGACATTGTTTCAAAGACAATAAATACTCCTAGTATTTTTTCAATATCTTATTTGTCACAATCGATTAAATTGGCGATTTCGGCGACATATTGGTACAAAATATCTGACAGCTGACGACCGATCATTGTGAAATCAAGCAATTGAATCTAGTCTCTGTTTTTGTGGCTGTAAGGTGTAATTTATAATGCCAATTCTAAGAGTAAATAGTAATTTGGTATGCATGGTACGTGACGCACAATTAGCGATTGAATTTCAACGGATGACACACTACGTTGAAGTGTTATTGCATCGAAATAACCGAATTATTTTGAGCGTAGGCGACATGTTGGCGAACTGTTGTTGTTACAAACAATTTTGACACTTTGTCCTGTTGCTATATAGGCGAGGAATAATTAACTCTAAGTGATGTTGCATGTCTACATACTATTAAGTCATTTAGGATACACAATGGCCGAAGCTGGACTAAGAAGTCCATTGCTGCACTTGAATAGGCAAAATGTCGATGGCATGCAGAGTTCCTATAACGTAACTAGGTTATAATTAATTTCCAACAGAACTTTCACCATCATTCATAATCTGATTTCACCCACGACTTACTGGGTATAAGATAGACCTCTAATTGCTCCATCCAATCTCCACGTTCCTGTGACACTCTCATGAGATCTCATCCAGCTAAATAAATATAAATCTGCCTAGCCTTTTCCTAACATGTAGGGATCGACTTCCAGTTTAACCAGATGCAGCTGAATACCAGTATTTTACATGGAGCGGCTGCCTATCTGACCTCCACAATCCAGTTACTGGGTAACACGATACCCCTTGGTGACAGTGGTTGATAGATTTGTGGGCTTCTGACTAGCCGTAACGACTGTCAAAGAACTGCGAATGACAGCCGGGATCAACGCAAAATGTGCTTTAGAGAGAACTTTAACGAGGCATGGAGGGGTCTCGATAATAATAGGAATCCAGGAACCGATCGCAGCAAGCGTGACTTAACTTTCGATAAATCCGTATGACTGCTATATCTTATTAAAAATGATTGTGAAAAGACTGCGATCTTACAGATGCCTAGCTCGATAATTATTCACAAAAGAGATTGCTCATTATAACAATAACGTGATTGTATCAGCTATTAATCCAATTAATTTTAGTTCAAATGCAGTCTGCTATAATAATTTCATAATATTGCTATTGGCATTTTTGACAACAATAGTGTAGGTACACTAAAGGTTAAAATGGATTCATAACATGATTTCAAAAAGGTTTTACTTATTATATATGAAATAGATTATGGTGACTGACCATATTTGCTCAAAAAAAATAAAAATTATGTGTAATGCCATATAAAAAACATTTTTTTTTTTTAAATCTTTATTGGCTTTTCAATCTTTTTCGTCTTGTGGCCAGATTGTGCCTTAGGTACCTTTAAAAAACCTTTTTTAGATATTTATTCTTTGTTTATATTGCACAGAAAATCTTATAAATCTTTAAAATCCTGAAAAAAGAGAACTGATGCTATGAGGTTGGGCCATAAACCCTTCTGTGTTCATTATGGCAACTGGCTAGGTAGTAAAATTAAACATTCTACGAACCCAGGCTACTAATTTAAAATATTCATAGAGGAACTCCACCCTCTTTTGACGTTTTGAAGTAGATTCTTTGCTTGCTGGCGTACCCTTTAGTTACCTTGACCCAGTGAAATGCTTAAGGCTCTTTCAAACAGGCGCGACACGCGACGCGACACAAAGACACCGCTCGTCGCGCGACGAGCGGTGTCTTTGTGTCGCGTCGCGTGTCGCGCCTGTTTGAAAGACTCTTTATATTATCAATCCGTTTTCAAGGTTATCGTGGGGTGTAGTACCTTGTGTAAGTGGTTTCTGCGTTTAGGGGAAGCTTTTTGATAAACAGGAGCTATGCTAAGTAACCTATGGATCGATGTCGATAATAATTTGGCTATTTACAGTCGTTTTGAAACTTTTATAGGTAATGCTTATATAGGTACATAATATGCCCAAACCCGTAAGTCTTCGCTATCAGTTTTCGAAACTTTTTATATACCCTAGAATGCATGGAATTAGTAAATGAAATGAAATGAAATTTTATTTGCAAGAATTTCAGTACATACAGATGGTCGGGTTTTTTAACAAGTTCTAAAACAATTCGCTAAAACTAGCATACAAAATTACATAAATTAAATAAGAAGCTAATAAAATTGGAACAAACATCATAGTTATTTTAATAAGAATAAAAATGTCAATCATTTGTCAAATTATAATAGTAAAATGTCAGTGTAAATCTTTAAAATTTAGGTACTCATTCACAGAATACAAAGATTTTTCTATGAGCCACTTGAATAACGCTGTTTTAGAACGTTTGATTGGCGGTTCCCTATATGATTTTGGTAATTTATTATATATCCTTATAACTATTGGAAAGCAAATTCTGTGATATAAGTGGCGTTTCATTGGCGGAATAATTAGCCTGTCAGGATATCTTGTATTAAACGTAACAGTGTCTCCAAGACGTTGAAATAATTCGGAGTGCATTTTAACAAATTTACAACATTCAAATATGTACATACTGGGAACAGTTAATATTTAGTATGTACCATTACTAGAACAGTTAGTATGTACCATTTATAACATGGTGGTGTCCTAGTGGTAGGTATCGGATGCGACTGTTCCAGTGGTATCGACCGCGACTTACGAGTTGTATGTTGGTCGTGAGTTAGCACTTTACTTTGTTTAATTAATTTCATCACCACTACTCTTAAAACGGTGAAGAAAAAATTCGTGGGAACCGGCATGTCCTACAATCAAAAATTCGAAGACATGACTGTGACATTCATCAACCCGCATTGGGCCCGTTTGGTGGATTATGGCCCACTCCCTCTGACAGAAATGAGGCCTGTCTCCCAGCATTAAAGGCTGATATACACAATGTTACAAAAATAAAATTAGATTTTAACTATTAACCCAATATTTTTAGACCGAATTACTATCATAAACAGTTTTAATATCAATTTTATATAGAAACTAGAATAATATAATGGTTTCTTTTATAGCAAAAATGTTTACATCTCGGTTTATTCATGAGATCATGCAGGTAATCTAAGTCTGTAATTAAAAGAAGAACGGATGTTTCAAAGTCTTTGATGTCTGGCATGTCCATTGCCGCGGACTGGTTTGATTAAACGAACCGCGGCAAGTAATGAAAAATATGTAGTTTTGCGAAGCAGTAAATTAAAACTAGGCTTTCAATAAGCTTATGGTTCAGATTGTGTAGTTTTCATTTCATGTGGTTGTAGATGGTATGTTGAACATATTTTTGTTTGTGGGCACATAATAGTAGGTACAGAAGTTGCATTCCGCATTTTAAGTATAAAGCTGTTGTTCTAACAGCCGCACGGGTCGATCGATCAGGTTAAGCTACGCTTGCCGTGGATGGGTGACCATCTTTACATACCAAGACCCCTCCGTGCCTCGGAAAGCACGCTAAGTCGTTGGTCCCGGCTGTCATTTGTGGATCTTTGACAGTCATTACGGGTAGTTAGAACCAAAATTCTGACAGCAGTCTTTTCAAGGGATATTGTGTTACCTAGTAACTAGGTTGTGAACATCAGATAGGCAGTCGCTCCAAGTAAAAAACTGGTATTCAGCTGCATCCGGTTAGACTGGAAACTGACCCTAACATAGTTGGGAAAAGGCTAAGCAGATGATGAGGTATGAAGCTGTTGTACTCGGCGGGCTCGACTTGTCGGGCCAATTCAGTGAGTGTAACGTAGTCAGAAGATCTAAAAGTTACGCGATAGAAAGAAGAGACAATTTCTAGGTAATAACTGTAGGTAATTAGCGCTTTGCGACCGACACAATAAAGTGAATTACACTTTATTGTGTCGTTGCAAGAGTCGCTTTTTATTTAAATTCTTTTGCGGAGTGAACCATCTTTTGTGACGTTGTAAAAATCACAACCTAAGCAAAATAGTTGTATAGATGGCACTGTTCCAAATTAAGTATTAATTATTATTTTGATGTTAATTATGTAACACAATAGACGTGGATATATTTAGTAACTTTTCCGCTATTTATTATAAATATATATATTTATATTTTAAAGAGCCATAAAAAAACCCTAAAATAAATCTCCGCAAGGATCGGAAACCGCAAGGTCACGCCTGAATCAATTAACTACGTTAATTATGTATTCAAAATTAATTAACAGGCGGATTAAATTTCCCACATTCTGTTAGTTATATAATTGACTTATAAATTAAAATTTAATATTTTCATAGAATTCCAGAAGCGACTGTCATTTCGGAATTCTGTTTAGTCTGTGATAGGATCTTTCTCGAACGTCAATTAGAGGTCCAAGCCTTTTGGTCCAGCATGTGGAAACCTTGTAATGCGTAAAGAGGTATTTGTTTAATTGGTTCTTTTCCTAATGTCATATACCCTATAAATTTACTTTAGCCTGGCATTTTGACGGAAGAGATTTGGTCTCCAGGTGACCGGGTGACACTGTATTAATCTGTGTTGTGGGTAAGTTATTTTGTCTCCATAAATAATACAGAACGAGCGGTGGCGTTTAGTTTGAACAAGTTATTTCATACCGGCTGAAAATCACAACAAAAATAGAGGACCAGGCCCGGGTCGACGGCGCGTTGTGTTCCACGCGCGCTTCAAAGAGATGTCAGCAGAATTGACGGGGTCCGCTAGGGCAGATGCCTGCCGGGGGTGCGAAGAAAACTGAAAGGGAGATCGTGGCCCCCGGCAACAGGGCAACCGAAGGAACACGGGTGGGTTTGAGTCAGTTAGAGTCTGACACACCCTCCCTGCTCCGCCCAGAGCGGGAGAAGTTATTTGATAATTTCCCACGCAAAAAAGCAGTCGGTGTCTTTGGTTTAAAATTTTCGGTTTTTGCCACCAAATTCCAAAATTAAAGTTATTTTTCACTTTGAAGTTTTTTTTTGGAAGGCGGTTGTTTTATTTAATTTTTGTAAAATGTTTTTATTTTGTTCCTTTTGGTTGTGGTACCTACCCCACACAAATTCGAATACCACTCTCTGCTATATAAATAACAGTGACAGGAAGTTATTATAACATCGATATAGATTAAGTCCGAATAATATGTATTATTGAAGCTAACTTATAAACTACCCAAGCAAAGTTAATTAAATTTATATGGGACCACCGTGCAAGCTTCTTCTATAAAATGAAAAAAGAATTATCGATACACATACCTACATTAAAAAAATAAAACTTACAGATGTACTCGTACACAGAATCTCCTTCTTTTCGGAAGTCTGTTAAAAATCGAGCAGAACTATTATAACTTTAAGTCAATTTTGCTCTTCGTTCATGGAACTTCCAGCTGGTTTTTCTCTATAAGTAGGTCCAAATTTTTTTTTTCAACTGTGACAATTATTTTAATAACGCATTTTGCGTTGCAAAATTCTGGAACGTAGGTTCTAGAGTTCCTAGATGTTAGTACGAGTAATAAGATTTTAATTTGAAACTTGGATCCAGGACCTTTATTGCGTTAGTCACATAACTGTCATTTGAAAGTATTCTCCTAAAGGAACGGAACAATTTGAAAAACCTGAATTCCTTCTTATCGAAATAGTGGTCCAAAAAGAGAGGCCATAAAAAAAAAAATTACGATTTTGTATCACTGATGTAACATGCCATTTTCGATAAAAAAAAATGTATCTTGAATTGAATTAATGATAGGAAGATCATTTTTTTTGACAGGATATTCCATAACAATGACAATTACAAAAAAAAATATATGTGAAAAAACCGTGTCAAAATAAAGATAGAATTTTTTAAAGAGGTTCCCAAAAAATTTTGCAATAAATAAAAATAAAAGTTTATATATCTCGAAAACTATCGTGAACGTACCAACAAAGGGTATTTTCGGATACTCCTGGGCATGAGGAATCTAATTTATTTTTTATGACTTCACTATTTGGACCATCCTGTATATCTACTGATGACATTTTTCTGTCACTTAGTTGTGTTGTGTTGTTTTTAAAACATTATTTTTTATTTTATCTTTGTTATTTGTGTTTTGTGTTTTACGAACTGTGTCCAAATAAATGTTTTTATTTATTTCTTTCTTTCTTTATTTCTTTACCTACACTGAAAATACAGAGTGTGCTACTCGAGACACTCATAAATGTCGCCTCGCTCGCTTGACCTTTCAGACTGCTCGAACTTGATCAAACAACTCCCAACTTGGGTACAAATCAAATAATAAGTATACAAACTTTTTTCATGAAACTTCTTTATATTTTCGAGATTATTGTATCGAGTATTTGAGTGTTTGGATTTTCTGGAATCGAGATATTGTCGATAATATTTGAGTTTGAAGTTTTATTTAGAAACTTTTGCTAACGTATATTATTCTAGCGTGTGGCACTCGTGGCATTTTGTCTTGTCATCTGACATTGTGCTGAGGGCCTCAGCTCAGCACAATGTCAGATGACAAGACAAAATTTGACATTATAACCATTATGTTCTGTTTTTATTTATAAGGTATATTTTTCTACTGTAATGTCAATAAACGCCTTTCTCTTTCTTTCTTTCTTTCTATTTTTCTCTATGGCAATGGTGCCGATGTCGACAATTCTGCCAATGTCAGTTGTGTTATGAGAAAACGAGCGGAGGGAAACAAAAAAAAAATATTTTT
Organism: Omphaloscelis lunosa; assembly: GCA_916610215.1. NCBI lineage: Eukaryota > Metazoa > Arthropoda > Insecta > Lepidoptera > Noctuidae > Omphaloscelis > Omphaloscelis lunosa. The sequence continues at coordinate 5,148,223 of OU744245.1, read as the reverse complement.
TTTGAAGAATCTTCTATCTTTTTCTTTCTTTAGTAGCTGCCTACATTACATGATTGATTCCTAACATAGAAAACACGAGTTTTTTTAGTCCATTTAGCCATAAGGTACAGCCGGACTATTCCGTAAAATTAAGCCCCATGTAAACTTAAATGATGTCAGCTAGAAGTCAGCTGTCAATTATGTCAATCCCTAGTATCGGGTGGAATGACAACTCACTTCACCTTTTTCAAGGTGTGATTTTGCAGAATATCGGCTAGTTGACTCAAGAACATAATTTTGCAATAACATCACAACTCTGTTCTATGATCCAAATATGGACGTTATCAGCAAAATCTCTTTATTATTACTGGAACTGATTGAACATCTACGCGTAGGCAAGAAGAGAAACAAGCGGAACAGGAATAATGTGGTTTAATTTCAATGACAGTTTATGACAGAAAAAAGAAGACTGGAGTCCGCGCACCACCCAAGTCCGATAGACGTGGCGCATTTAAAAAAAATGTAGTTCCACAATTTTCCGCCGGACTTCAGTGGTGGCGCGGCCTCTATATTTAATTACCAGTGCTTTGATTATTATATAAACTTATATTATAAAGAGATAAAATTTGTGCGTATGTATGTAGGGGGGTAATCTTCGAAACAACTGAAACAACGAAAATACTTTCACTAATGGGAAGCTACAATATTGTGACATGTATTGTATTTGTCTTAAAACAAGAAAGAGGCGGGCAGAATGAAGTATAGTATAAAACAAGGTTTTAACAGTTTTCAATAGAGTAGTCTCAATCGCGATCATAACGATGATCCGTAGATCGATCCGCGTCATCGATACTGACACTGTATCGATACATAACGCGTCATTGCATATAATATTAGGATAATGCAACCTGTGCATGTCTGGCTCTAGGGAAATCGATATCAGTGAAATATTTAGGGGTTATTCTAGACGAAAAACTAAGCTGGCGACAGCATATAGACCTTACCACTGCGCGTATTAGAAAATTAATTTGGATTTTTAAAAGACTCAGACAGGTGGCTGACCTTGAGCTATTGCGCACTGTGTATTACGCACTAGCACAATCAGTTCTCGCATATTGCATTAGAGTTTGAGGCGGCGCGTGTAAGACGTATATGATTCGCCTTGAAAGGGCCCAAAGATCTGTCCTTAAAGTAATGACATTCAGGCCATTCAGGTTCCCTACCAAAACCTTATATGCGAAATGTCAAATATTAACGGTACGGCAGACGTATATTTTAGATATCGTCATCAAACAGCACCTTATCACGCCATACGATAATAGTGTTCTAAAAAAACGCACCACACGAAACATCTGTTTATCAATTAAATGTCGAACTACATCAGCTAGAAAACAACATAAGTATTTATCTATTCATTTATATAATATGACAAACAAAGAGCTTAAGATAAATCCTCTCACAATGAAGGAAGCTAAAAGTAAGGTTAAATCATGGCTACTTACGCATGACTACGAACAAACCGAACTCCTTTTAAAATAGTATATACTTTAACACCACACACCACATACCTACATTACACATTCACACACCACAAACACTACACACCATATTCATACACTGTACCACTAACACTCTTTTAAATAACTCCACGTTGGGAAATGTTTCTCGTGTTTATAATTTTCTCTTTTATTTTCATTTTTTAATTTTTAATTTAATTTTTGTACTTGTGTTTTTGATTTATTCTTATTGCATAAAACTCGACTCATAATTATTGGGAGAAGACACTGGCTCCTGTAACACAGGTACTATACCTAGCGCAGGAGTCAGGGCCTCACTACTTTTGTTGAAAAATATTTGTGCTAATAAAGAATTATTATTATTATATTAATATTCACACAATTATCCATTTAACGACAAAATTTATTATGTCCGCAAGGAAAACAAACACCGTAGCGAAATCTGCGTCAAGATATTTACGTACGCTTGGCTAGGGACACAGTATACATTATACGTAACAGTATTATTTCTTCATAGAAAACGGCTGAAACCGAAATCTCAGTGTATATCAGTACGCAACAGTCTCAAGTGCGCGGCATTTACGCATGGACGTGGAAGGTTTATCTACCGCGCGGCCGGCACTGGTCAATGCCGAGACATAATACTGTTACTTTATTATACTGTTCCGCCTCCTCCTTCGCGAGCATTACCGCTTCGCAGAAGGAGGTGACGGCCTCCCATTTTTTCTCGCTCCGTACCATGGCCTGAACTAGGGCCGGACGCGAGAGATCGCCGCCGCCGATCGCCTCCACGAGGACACGGCGATGCTCTGCCCAAGCTGGGCAGACCTCCACCGTATGCTCTACCGTGTCCTCCGGGCGATCCACACAATGGTGACACCCGGGCGTTTCCTCCCGCCTTATCCTAAAATTTAGCTGGTGGACCCCTGCAGCTACATTTCTATCATATTTTCAAAACTCGACAAAAAATATTAAGATTAGATCTAACTATGGAAATTTGCGTTGCCAACGTAGACCCCCGTCGAATCTCCCTTGCACCCCTGGGGGTCCACCTGGACCACTGGGAATCACCGATATATATAAATCTACATAATTGTCGGCATTATCATTATCGTCAGAGTAGGAATGATCCAACACTGCCGCCAATCTATGAAGATTGACGGCACGGTCGGTTGAGCGATAGACTACGAGACCGGCGGAGTAACTGCGCACATAAAATGTCAATCGATCTCAATGCCTTTAATTTTGACAGCTCAGCCATGTTCATTGCGATATTTACGTTGTGGAGCGGATGAATTTTTTAAAACCTACGAAGCTATGAATGACAAATTTCCTTCAAAACCCTCGGATTGTGATTGGAAGTGTGTTATGCAATTAGGGTGCTGGGCTAGATAGGTAAACTTACTGTCATAAACTAGTCTGCAGAACAAGTTTTATTGAAAATAAATATTGTTTAATTACTCATCCCTTCTAAAGATATTACACTTACATAATTACGGCTTACTTAATTACTGTGTTAGTCAACCTACCCCAGGCCCGTGCGTGGTCCGACATACACTTGGCGGGTTTTTTAATAATTTTATTACAACTAATTTAATAGTGCCACTGTCAAATCCTCTCGCTTTCCTGCAATCAAAATCTAAAAACTCCACATTGCTTTGCAGATGAATTTATGTTCAAACATATTATAGTCATTTACTAGCTTCGACGTCGTTCGCGTGGAAGTCGATAAAATATAGCCCATGTTACTCGCCGATAATGTAGCTTTCTGTAGGTGAAAGAATTTTTTCACTATTGAAAAAATCCTTTCACCTACAGAAAGCTACATTACAATACTTAATCTAAGTATTTTTTTAGTTAATGCATTACAAACAAACATAAAAAAAGAAACAAAAAAAAAAAGTATTATTACTTAGGTATATTTTCACTGATTCTAAAACATATGCAGCCAATTTGATTGCTTTATCATTGTGTCCTTAAATACCATAACAATATTTGACAAAAACTAATTAAATTAGAATTTGTGATCCAATTCGTCTACCAACAGCAGAATGACTACATAATTTTCTTATACATATTTACAAAGGTTTATCTTTTATTATGGCGGTTGTACACTCCTTTCCATGTGCTCTCGCTAGGTCTCCCAAAAAAGTCTCGAGCGAGGGGCTTCAGCCCGATTGCAGCCATGAACACTCTCGCCTAGTTCAGTTGAAGTTCTGAACCTCGAGAGCTTGGACACAGACATTGAACGTCTTTTCTATCAATCGGCGCAAGTAACACTAGAAACACTCTCGGTACAGCGATGCACTCGCAACTGAGATCCGATCCTGAGATCACGCGAGATCCTTTGACGCGGGCACAAAAAACCGACACGGGACGGAGAGCGAGCGAGGAACGCCGCCGGGACACACCGAGTCGGGCCGAGCGCTCTCATCTACATTCTCGCACTCGCCCTGTCTCAGTGTGCCTCAGCGAGAATGTACAGCCGCCATTACATCCTTACGTATCTACCTCACGTTTTCTAATTAATTCTAATACGAGCCGAATTTAATTAAATCGCTCATATTTCTTCCAGTGTCTTGTGTAAATATCTTTCAGGCCATGTTGGAGTGAGCGAATGGAACCGTTCTTATTCTCTTATTCGAAAGCTTTGTAAGAAATTCTGAGGAGCGTATTATGTACCTATATACATAATACGCTCCTCAGAATTTCTTGAATCCATACCCGGTACCTATGTACCGGGTATGGATTTTATGTAAAAAAGGTAATCCGACCTCCTACGTCCACCGGCATATAATTGCCGCATGCTATAATTTTATTGGGAAATACTTATTTACAAATTAAACTTTTTTGATTCTCTAAAAACTTCAAGCGCTTCTAATGATACACTTTAAAATAATTGAGCCTCTTTTTGTCTTTTTTGCTTTTTCCCATAGTTGGTTGCAGTAACTAAGGTAGGGTATCCCCACCAAACGGGTTAAGTAGGTAGGTTGGAACTGTAAACACCCACGTGCGTGACGAGCGAGCGACGCAAGCGGTACTGCGAAGCAGCCGGCGAGCGCTACATCCCAGTTAGTTGCAGTTGCTCGGCTATTCATTAGTATTCTTGGGATCCCAAAATATTTGAGGGTCATAAAAAGAGGCGCAATCATTATATTAGAGCGTGGTCAATAATATTTTTAGGAAAGCGTTCGATTAAATACATGCCAATTTTATTTTAGAGCCCATAGGCAGGTGTAGGTGTAGATGTTAAACCAGAACAAAAATTGTTTTTTAAAGAATTTCAATAATAACGATGTTTTTATGTAAATGTTGTTGTAATCTCTTCTAGACTAAACCCTTTACGTCAAAGAGCTGCTAAAAATAACCATTTTAAAGTAATTTCATTTTAATATACCGTTTAATCTGACCGTAAGAAGTTTTTAACTACAGTTTAATCTTTCAGCTGCGTAGGTATTTCAGTTTTCAGTGCGTACACAAAACTTTGTTTAAAAACTGCGTACATATTTTAAGTCTACTTTAGAAGAGAAAACTTTTCATAAAACTTTTTGCAATTTGAAAATTGTAGTGCAAAGTTTTAGTATTTAGGTACGTATATATAGTATACAAATGGCATGGGAGTTATTAGAGGGTCGACAAATTTGCGCTCCTTAAATATTATTGAACACTCTTATATAATGATTGCGCCTCTTTTTGTGAACCTCAAGCACTTCATTCCTATTTTAGAGATCTAAAAATACTAATAAATAACCAAGTTGCTGCGTCCAACGGTAAAAAAAGGTCAGAAAGTTAAAAAGATTCTCAATTTGAGAGAATAGCATCATTAGAAGCGCAAAAAAGAGGTTCATTAGCTTTCTTTTGTTTATGACCTTACTCTCCTAATATGCACGACTTAAGTCACCATATTGGAAAATTCATTTATACACGAAGCGACTAATTTCTGTTAGTATCTTTGCAATCCTTAAGAAAAAGGGCCTTACTTGCTAGCAAAGTGGGCAATGCTTTTCTAATTCCTATTTAGATAGCTTTATTTTGTTAAATATACCTATATTTTCTAAGAAATGGTGTGTTTTACAAATACATATGGCAATATAACAAATTACTGGTTTTGTTACATTGCAGGTACACACAGCGTCAGTATGTGCTAGCCCCTCAAGTTTTAAAATGTTACACTGCTGCAACATTAAATTCGTTACGAATAACCTAAAGAAAACTTCAAAAAGATTTCATTGTTTCGACTTGGATTCGAACCATCGCATCACCGAACGTCGTCATACTCATACCGAAGGTTTGACAAACTAGCCAGGGAGCCCATATGATTTGCTATGAAATTGTTATCTACTATCGTCCGAGTCACTTTATCTTTAGGTCTCTACCTAATCGGTAGATGTTACAATTTGAGGGTATCCATTAACGTTTTCTTTATAAAATTAATCCATACCCTCAATACGTTATAACTACAACGTTTGATGTATACGTTTACTTAAAACTATTGTTTATTTCTAGCGCTTCCTATTTTATCATTTGCGTTAAAAGGATGTCGCTTGTCTAGGGACCCGTTTGTGTCAGTTGGCAAAATATGTATATTATGATAACTGTAAATTATCAAATCAAATTGTAAAATATAAATCTTTCTAATAAAATAAGATCAAAGTTTTGTTAAATAATAGCAATAATAAATATTATTAAAGTATTTAATTTTTCTGTTTTTTTTTATTATTTATAAATATTACTAAAACAAAATAGAAAAATACTATTTAAAATAATATAATGAATGACAAAAAGCAAATTTCTTGCCTATTTTTTGGGTGGGAAATTACTAAATAAATTCTTCCGCTCTGGGCGGAGCGGGAGGGCGTGTCAGACTCTAACTGACTAAAACCCACCCGTGTTCCTTCGGTTGCCCTGTTGCCGGGGGCCACGATCTCCCTTTCGGTTTTCTTCGCACCCCCGGCAGGCGTACACTAAATACTATTACAAAAATATATCTAATGAATGACAAAAAGCACATTTCTTGCCTAGGATTTGAACCTTCTATCATAAATAAGTACGGTAAGCGGTCTTGAAACCTCTGGTCTATTTAGACGTTGAGTAACTTTTTGTAAATGTTAACCCTATTCAACTCTCTGTTCACTAAAACAATACATTAATTATAATAAAATGTTTTTGCAACATACTAAAAGCAACTTGGTCCTATCATGGATTTGAAAGCACATTTCTTTTAGGGGGGTAACTTCTTAATGGAGCTGTATGTACATACGTTTATGCTAATTTTAATTAATTTGATTTCATTGAAAGATTCTGTTTTACGTTCAAATTATTTAATCACTAGCTGTTGCCTGTGACTTCGTCTGCGATCCAGGATGAAAATTAGTCTATGTCTTTCTCCAGGTCATTGTCTACTCATGTACCAAATTTCATTCAAATCTGTTCAGCTGTTTTAGCGTGAAAGCGTAACAAACAAACTCACTTTCGCATTCATAATATTAGTTACGATTCAATTTATTTCCGAGCAATGAACCCGAGCCACACTAGCTGACAGTTCCAAATAGAAAATGTGTGCACTCCCACATTTACTCGCACTAATTGGACCTTTTAACTAATTGGGCGATTAAAACATAGCCAATTTTAGTTTCCTAAAATATTAAACCCGTTACAGGGGGTTAGTATTGATCCCCGCTGTTCTTGTTTCAACCCGAAAAGTTATATACTTTATATCCCGTTTTATCAGACAAAATCGAAGGTGGTACAGTTAATGAAAAAAGTACTAAACGATTATTAATAGGTCACTTACCTATTAATAATCGATGCTTATTTCAGATCAAATTATTCTATATTATCACAAATCAAATAACAGCTTTCATCAATTTACCTCCGGAAATCTGTGATTTTCCGAGGGTATTTTGATCATAGAAAACTTTCCCATATTTTATTAGGAGTTTACTGATAAGGCGAAATAAATATTCTATATGATATGTAAACCATAATAAAATTGCAATTTAGAGTCTAAAGGGTATTAGGCATTAGTGCATAGGGTGTTATTGAAACACCCTATGGACTAATGTCTAATACCCCCCGGTGGTCTGATCACTAAAAGCGGTTGAATATTTTACAAATAAGACAACTTCCAACTTTGGATGTCGGTAGGTACAGTCATGAACATAAATATATTGCTTTGGACAGCTCGACTATAATATCTGATTTCATGATTCATCTATTAATATCTGTCATCAAGATGAGTGCAAATATAAATGACCATTTGTGGAAGGCATATTATTATACAAATGACAGCACAAATATGTGACGTCGAAGGAACATCAAAACTATCGGACTAGACTAGACAAGCGACGCCAAAATAAAGGATACTGCAACGGCTTCAAAAAGATGTGTCACTTCTTAGAATGCAAATATATCGGACAAAATATCTGCCTACTCAGTTATATTCAGAATGATAAACAGATTGGTCGTAGTATTTAACTTAGAGTACATCGAAATGAAATGTCTTTCAAAGATGATCTAAAGGAAATTCTTCTGTACAAGACCTAATGTTATGTACTAGTTATACCTCCTACTAGTGTTGTAAAAGATAAAGACGGTTAGAAATATCAAGGGAATACCCAACATTATCCCTAGTACAAAGGAAACCGTTAAGACAGTGGTTCTGAACCTGCTCCCGGGCAAGATATTGTAACCAAGCAAATAACACGTATTTTGATAAAATTACAGCAATTATTAAGGCGAATAAGTACCTATGTTGGTTATAATTTAAAACTTTATTTTTCTACCCAAAATTACATGGTTTTATGGTTTTTCGTGACTAGCGTTATTACTAGCTTTTACCCGCGATTTCGTCTGCGTGACATTTCTTGTTTTAACAAAAAATATATCCTATGACACTCGGCAATACTGTAGTTACCTATTAGTGAAAGAATTTTCGTAATTGGATCAGCAGTTCCGAAGATTACACCCTACATACAAACTCACAAATTTTACCTCTTTATCACAAAAAAATATTAATTAAAAAACAGTAGCACTCCGGAAGTGCCAATAGAAGTGAAAACTTGAATAATTTTATTGTGCAGGAAATAACGTGTCGCGCGTTGATGTCTTTTTAATGGTCAAAAGCTGGTGTCGTAACAGTGTCGCGAAATCAATGGTTTAGTCCCATCTCAAAAATGCCCAACGCGCCTAACGAAGTTTTCACTTCAATAATTAGAGATTGGAGGCTTTTTATTCCTAAAATTCTAGTCCCATTGTCATTTGGCTGTTATGTCAACGCTCGGGTATCAATTTCTATTTTCATCCATCAATTAGTTCCTAAACACGTTGTTGTAATAAATATGATTAATATATCTTTTACAGGATCAAAATTTTGGAAGCACAATATATACCTATATTGTGCCTCCAAAATTTTATCCTAAATAAAGGTTGAGTATCCCTGTACTAAGCTGTTTGAGTTTGCCGTAGTTGTGAACGTTAGATGGGAAATTGCCTTGTTGAGATTAAACTTGTGATATTGATTAATTTATCTTTACTGATTACAAGACAAGGAAATTGCTCGACGCACCGAAAGAGCCTGGAGGAGCTATTAGTAAATGAAAGATCTTCTATAAGGACCAATTGGAACGTGCACCTAGCTTCTGACGTTTCATAAGTGCCCATGTAGGTTTATGTGAAATAAAAATATTTTGAATTTGAATTTGAAGGAGATCTACCACTATGTCTCAAACGGAGAATTATGGACATGTATATTCTCCCCATTCTCACATATGGTGCTCAAACCTGGTCTTTGACACTTCAGCAGAGGTTCAAGCTCGAGGTTTGCCAGCGAGCCATGGAACGCAGTATACTGGGAGTTCGCATTTCGGACCGTATAAGGAACATAACACTGCGCGCCAAAACCAGGGTCCGGGACTTTACCCAGAAAGCCGCTAAGCTTAAGTGGGACTGGACCGGACATGTCTGCCGTATGTCAGTCGACAAATGGGCTAAAAGAACCACTGATTGGGTCCCACTTAATGCACGACGACTTCGCGGCAGACCGAGACGAAGATGGCGGAACGAGCTTGATTCCTACCGAAAGGACTGGCCGATACTAGCAAAAGACAGAATTGTGTGGAAAAGGGAGGGAGAGGACTTTGCCCAGCAGTGGGACAATACAGGTTACTTAGATTAGACTGATTACTATATTTGCTGAGGGGATTTATATACCTACTAATGTTTTCTAGGTGTAGATAAACTTACACCGTTTTTTAGTCTGCCTATACATTTTATTAGCTGATTAGTGTCTGCTGTAAAGTTACGGCTTCCTAGAAGAGCGGTGGCCGCCACAAACCGGCCGCAGTGACAGCTGTCATGAAAATGATGACAGCGGGGTTTGACTTTACGCTGTCAAAAACGCTCTCTAGGAAAACTTTCGAACTTGTTTTCATAAATAACTTTTAATGAACCACAAAATTGACTGCCCAGAAATATTGCACAACTTTAATTTCCGTGCTCCGTGAAGAATTGATCGCAGTCCTTTAACACCACTCTGTCCACCGCAGAGAAGAACGGTTCTAGGCGCCAATTCTCCCTATGCAAGGTCGTAAATACACCGACAATATTCTGACTCCGTCACATACACCTAGTTTAGGAGTCAGAGAATGCTCTTACAGTCTTATTTATAAACGGCTCTTAAAAACAGAATCAGGAAAATCAGACAAGTAACCGCAGAGAGATCGGCGTACTGTACAATACGCGCCACGAAAGATGAGACTTGACCGCGCCTCCCGCCGCTCCTTCCGCCGCCCCGATGACGCCCCGGCGCAGACTTCATACCGCTAAAGAAACCCATTTATGGGTCTCTTTTGCGCAGTAGACGATTTATAAATCGTCTACTGCGCAAGTCAAACCACGTGGTGTGTCAAGTCTCATCTTTAATGGCACGCACTGTACATACGTATATTAAAAAATAAATAAAAAACTCGCCGAATGCATAACCTACTCCTCTTTGTAGTTGAGTCCTTAAAAACTTGAACGATGTTTTTCACGTTATTTTTCGGCAGCTGTAAAATATCTCCTATTCATTATACGCTTTTTCAATAATAAAAAGTTAAAATCCTACACTTCCTTATTGCCCTATTTCGTGAGCCACACTTATCTTTTCAATAGAATGCTGTAACATTCTGAACTATGTAGTTTGCATGGCAAACAACCGTAACATGGAAACTATGCTGTTATCAAGCTTGCATGTTTGGCTTTACCACCTCGCACCGCCTAACTCACTGTGTGGTGTATAGACCTATGACATGGCATACACTATGCGACATGCGACAACGACGGCACGCTGACCATCGAATGCGACTGTTATCGGGTGTGCACGTGCACCGTTCGTCTACAAGCTTTGACAAGTAGCAAGAGCGTGCGACTCCCCCGACGTTGCGACTCTGCAACTTGACGCCAAGCGTGCGGAGCTTTAAACAAAATATGTGATAAAATGTCGGCCGTAGCCTGTCGTTGCGTCTAGTCGCAGATGGCGTTCTGTAGTCTCTGCCTATTGGAAGACGGCGTGAGTTTATGCATGAATTTTTCTTTTACAAATGTAAATTAATTAGGTACAGGCGATCGATATCTAATTGATGTCTGTTTTTACTAACACTAGGTAACATTTAAATGTAATGCCTACATAATATATTACTGCAATCAATCTGCCTAGCCTTTTCCCAACTATGTTGGGGTCGGCTTCCAGTCTAACTGGATGCAGCTGAATACCATTATTTTATATGGAGCGACTGCCTATCTGACCTCCATAACCCTGTAAATGGCTAATACTAATACTGGTTGTCTGACTTTCGGGCTTCTGACAACCCGTAACGACTGTCAAAGGTTCACGTATGACAGCCGGGACCACCGGCTTAACGTGTTTTCCGAGGCACGGAGGAGTTTCGGTATGTAAAGATGGTTACCACGATGATCCACGGACCGACCCCAGCAAGCGCAGCCTAACCTGATTGATCGACCCATGGGACTGTTATAACCTAGCCACGAGTTAAGATATTACTGCATTGTTGGATTTTCAACTGACGTTGCTAACCCGAGAAACTCTATTGAAAACTAGGGGTAATCACACAAATTAGTAGCCGAGGCGCCGTTTTAAAAGGTACTACGGCATCTATTACAAACTTCTGTCTGTAATTGTATGCGGGCTGGAGGCTCATACATGAATTTAATTGAAAAGATAGTAACCTTACTAATAAGGTACACTTACCTATGCAAATAAGCGGTGATAGCCAATTGGTGTGGTTGTTAGACTGCCAAGTCATAGGTCTCGAGTTCGAATCCAAGGTATGCACCTCTGACTTTTTGAATTCATGTGTGTATTGTATAATTATCACTTGCTTCAAAAACGGTGAAAGAAAACATCGTGAGGAAACCGGATATTTCTCGATGGCATGAGAAGCCAAGTCATGGGCGGCTTTAAAACTCTGACACCAGATGAGTCACTAACCACACGAAGAGAAGAAGACCTGTGTAAACATCTCGTCTTCAAACAAATGTCAGTCGCAACTTTACATTCAAACAGTTTTGACCTTTTTGACGAGTTTTGTAGAGTTCACTTCACTATGAAATAAAAAGTAACGCGATCCCTTTACTGGCTGAAAATATTCAGTATTCCTAAAAGTTATAAGAATTTTATACATGGTTATAAAACTAGTGATCTTAGACCTTTTCCGTCCACCGTCGCCGTCACCTCCTTCTGCGAAGCGGTAATGCTCGCAAAGGAGGAGGCGGAACGCGTGAGGGAGAGGCTTGCGGACGGTAAGCAATGGGTAGCTCACCGTCCGATAAGGACCAGGCCCGGGTCGACGGCGCGTAGTGTTCCACGCGCGCCTCAAAAGAGATGTCAGCAGAATCGACGGGGTCCACTAGGGCCGATGCCTGCCGGGGTTGCGAAGAAAACCGAAAGGGAGATCGTGGCCCCCGGCAACAGGGTAACCGAAGGAACACGGGTGGGCTTTAGTCAGTAAGAGTCTGACACGCCCTCCCACTCCGCCTAGAGCTGGAGAAGCTATTTGATGATTAACACCCAAAACAAAAAAGACCTTTTTTATTTTATTTTTTTTCCGTGGGGAAATCCTCATGGATACTCTCCGTCTGGAAAGAACGGAGGGTTATGTCTTACTCCTATCGACTAAAACCCCACTGTTCCTTCTAGTACCATGAGTCGAGGGCCCGGGAGATACTTGTATATTCGCCGCACCCCCGACTGGTATCAGCCCACCATGCCTGACGGGCCCCATCACCAGGTACGATCCCATGACTGCATGTCCTCCCATGAAGTCGCGCATTCAACACTGCGTGCTACCTCTTTGAGAGTGATCTTAGATCTAGTTTTCAGGAAACATGAAAAGGATAGGTTTTACTGATAGAATTATAAAAGTTGGTTTAGTAGTTGCAAGCACTACAGCTGAGCATGAGGTCATGGGTTCGATACCCAGGTCGGGCAAAGTGTTATTGGGCTTTTTCCAACAATAATTTCTATCAGGAGTTTGGATTTGTGCCCGTTTGATGGTAATAGGCTCGCCCCCTATTACATGGGACATAAACTTAACTGGCGAAATGTGGGTTTACTAAGATATACCTCTGTCCAACCCTTTGACGATTACAGGGGTGATGTTATATTATAAAACAACAGCGATGTAATCCATGAAAAATATTAATTTCTATGTTACAAGGTTTTTTCAATGTTCAAAGGTCAGAATAATCGATTTTTTGTGAAGGAAGTTGCGTGCGTTTAATGGCTATGTAATAATAAGATTATTTTTATTTATTGAAAGACTTTCCTGAATTAAGGTCGGGGCTTTTTGTAAGCTAAGCTGGTGTTTACAAGAGGTTTTCAGTTTTTTGTTAACCACATGTATGCGTAAAAGGGAACGAAGAACGACCAATTTAATCATGCTATGTAAAAATCAATGAAATAAGTGTCAAATTTAACCCTTTTTACGAGGACCACATATAGTAAGTTTAGATGAAGTATACGAAATATTATCGATCCATACTATGTATATACCTACCCACTATGTACTTAATAATCTTGTAAGACGAAGGAGACTAGTCTTCACGACACAGGGAATCTTAGTGTGACGGCAAGTGCTTCCTTTGAATTCTGTTATGCTCTCTTGAACAATAAAGTTTTTATTAGAATTTTTTTTAACAGAACACAGCTGTTTCAAGTCATCTTATCGTTATCATCGTCCTTTACAGCCTGCTTTATCGATATATAGTTATTATTATCTTTAAAAAAAAAATGATGATGTAGATATATTTAGTAACCTGTTTCGCTTAGCTATTTCTAAAGAGTCTTAAAAAGACCCTGAAAGAAATCGACACGTGTTTCACCTCTCAACGAGGCATCCACACCAAGCATTGAGCGCAGTCTGCGCTCAGTCCTTGGTGTGGCAACTCGCCGTGTTCGAGTTCGCGACAAGTCAATCGTCATCCTGAGGATGCCTCGTTGAGAGGTAAAGCACGTGTCGATTTCTTTCAGGGTCTTTTTAAGACTCTTTAGAAATAGCTAAGCGGAACAGGTTACTAAATATATCCACATCATCATTTTATAATGGATTTCCGCAAGATCACGCCTGAATCAATTAACTATTTCTTTTTTAACTAACTACTAATGCTAACTCATCATTCCGTGCCATTTCAGGTTAGGAAAAATCATCTACGGTTGCAATATTTCCAAATGTGTAAGCACCACCATGTAATTATCAAAATAATTAATTTATCTGACATTGCTTACTGTTATTCTAGTTAAGTATATCATCATCACATATTATATTAATAAAATTAAGGCAGATATACAAAATATTGTAAAACATTTTAAAAGAGTAACTGTGGAATGTCTTGCCTATTCTTCTCCAAACGACACTACCTATTGAAAGGGGCAACTAGAATTAAATCTATTTTTTTCTTATAAATTGCCAATTCAAAAATGCCTTTTACTTGAAACAAATGATTTGACGTTGACTATGTTTTGTTTTTGTATTTTCATGATGAAACGAAAATATGGTTTATTACTTTATTTTTCTTCACTTTAAACGGCTGGACACAAACCTGCCATAACTTCAGCGTATTCCCATTAAATTACCGTTTAATTATAAAAATGTTGTTTACTCATGCTCGTACGTCATATTTTGATAAAAATAAAGGTTTTACGACCGACCGTTGTGTTGATAAATGTTTCATGTCCTCTGTTGAACGGAGCACAATATTTAGATTAGGGTTTAAGCTGTTTTTTTTTATAAATCCTGCAATGAAACGAGAAATTTTCAAGGAGATTTTTCATATGCAAAGCTCACATCCACTTACGGCATGTGCACGTTAACATCATACGAACGAGGTTAATTTTCGTCTGAAACGCTGCTGTGCTTAGCTGGAGTAAAGTCTAAGTTCGCTCTATAGAATTCAACCTTATTATCAACGTCATGCCTCTACATTTGGCATGGCAGCCCAAGCAGTCGTTGGCCCAATTCTGTGCCGTTAGTCTAAGTTCTTAACCTAATTGAGAACCTCACGTACAAAAATTTGATTAATGTTTCCAACTTTTCCTTCAAAGAAGTAACGAGAGGAAAGATTATAAGGAAAACTGGCAGAAAACTCAAACCGACAGATTTGCTTTCAAACTTTCTCTTATGAAGGTTTGTATGAAGCAAATTTTGTTTCTAAAACAATTAGTCATAATGTAAAAGTTTAATAGGGACCCTCAGTCACAGTCATATACAACCCGTTACAGACGTAGTTGTGTGTATTAATTACAATAATATTTAATAAAAATTACCTATAACATACTCATTCTCATTTTTTATTGAACGCCCCTCGTATATATTAATTGGCCTTTTTTTGCGTAGTTTTTGGTGACGTACTAGAAATATATATTATAGTTCCATCTGAGGTCGCTCGAAGATTACTATGTAAAGATGTAAGAACACTATCTTTCCACTTCGTCATAGTTGCATAGTTATCTTAAATCACATTATAATTATATATATTGTAGTGATATTTATTTTAGAAGTATGTATGTAAGTATATTCTTATATTGTAAGTAGTTTGTGTAAATAGTAAATTGTATTTTTTTTTTCTTCTTTGATTTATGTTTTTGTTTTATCTTCTACGGTTACACACGTTGTCTACATCTCATTTTATATACTTTCCTGTCGCAGGTATGCTGGAAGAGATTTCTTTAGAAATAAGCATTGCCTTTGTACGTATTTTTCTGTTCCTTTCTTCTTGTCTGTTTATATGTGTGTGCATAAATGGTTAAATAAAAAAAAAATAAAAAAAATAAGTAAAATATATCGTAATATGTCTTGCTAAATATTATAGCTACGTTTATGACGGGCTTTAATTCGAAAGATTTTACATTATCTACCAATTTTATGCAAAGTTCTGTATGATTCAACCTACACATAGTTAACAAACTAGGTGTCGTGGAACACCGGATTGGAATGAAGTTCCTTTCGCTTTGGCAAACTTGGCAAATGAGACCTAGAACGAAAAGAGTGTAACATTTTGACCATCACGACACTTTTGCTACGAACAAAAGTGTGTAAAAAATGTTACACTTTGCAGTGCGCAGAGTATAACGAGCGATAGTGAACTTCGTTCCAAAACTTTGGACTAAGTACCGCATCCTGCTATGACACTATGTCAGCCATCGCATTTCGCGCCTATAAATCATAACACAGGGCTCGCGTTCCCTTCGCATGAAAAATGGTGACGGCAAACTGCTGTTACCGAAACAACAAACATTACAGCTTTACGGCCAATGAATCATGGCCCGTCTGAACATATAAGGCTCTACAAACCGTCGCGCATGTTCTCTCCCTCATACTCGCCACATGCCACCATTCGGTTCCTAAAAATGTCTTCTGCACAAAGTTCGGACCGGCCATAATTCATCGGCCGTATTGTACACTAAACTTTGAACACATAAGCCAGAAGTGGGAGTTAGACCGGGTTTTGAGATGGATTTGTGGTCTTGATCATTAGCGTGTTATCGTGTGCTTAAAGTTGGTACAGACACATTTTAGTTTAGTTAGGAAATGTACACTTGTACAGTCAGCCTTAAAAAGTTTTATACATCTACAATAATTCATCTAATAGTCTTAAATCTTTGTTTCATTTCATAATATTTAGCAATTCGTTGCCAACACATTGGGTAGGTACTTAATTGTGTCTAGCTTTACTGTAGCCTTACATTGATAGATCTGATCTTTTTTTTTTAAATTTCAGTTTTATATAAAATAGATTAATAAACAGAACAGCACAAAAATATAAAATACAATAATACATATTTACGTAAGTATTTTGCACCAGTTAAAAACTATTATTTTCATTTACAGAAATTGTTAAAATTGTAATCATTTTGGAATAGGGATAAAAGGGAATGGAAGATCGTAGGGAGAGGAATGTAACATTTAGACAAAAGAACCTTGTAAGTATGCGTAGAAAGTGTTGTTCCGTCAATGTCAATATTATTTGACATTAAAAAACTCACATGCGTTCATTCGTCTTCGGCACATCGCGTCACATCAATGAAGTGAATCAATCTATTTGAAATGTAATCCATTTACTCTATCCGTGCGTGCCTATGAGTAAATCTATTTATAAGTACTTATATCTATATTAAGACGCCTTTGGTCTAGATTTATTTTGACAGTCAAGGTGAACGTTCTGTCAGTTAAGTCAATCATAAACTGTTGCGTCATGTAAGTAATGCAAAGAGGTTTTACTATCTTTCGTCCAAATGTAAGGTTTATGGATGTAATCCATATGGATTAAGGCTGTAAAGGTTGATGTGATTAGATTGCAAGGGACCGTGTGTAGTCTTCTGATAGGTAGCAATGCCCGAACCTATACCACAGTATAACAAAGTAAGTGACAGTATTATATCTCGGCAGTGACCTTGAAATAATTATCTACGGCCACTCGGTAGATAAGTAAACCTTCCGCGTCCGTGCGTAATTGTCGCGCATTTTATATTGTTGCGTACTGATATACACTGAGATGTCGAAGGGCATCGTTTCTTCCATTTTCTATGAAGATATAATACTGTTACTTATTTATACTGTCACTGTGCCTACACGTTAATAATGTAAGTGAATTTAGGTGTCTATTTGTGATCGTATAATGGCTATTTTTATCCATTACCTGATTATAATATGGCTTTTCAGTACATAAGGTAAAAGTTGTTTTTAAAAGATCGTTTTTAGCAATAAGACCGCCCATTGCGTCACCCAATATACAATTTGTAGGTACATTATAATATCTGTAATTCGTATGGTGTACTAAAGAATAGTCTATTGTACACATTCTTAATAATCTTCCCGTTCGATTTAATTTTTATTTCTTTAACTACAACGGGGAAACTCTTGGCTTGCATCTCACCTAATGGTAAGTGATGATCAGGTCGAAGGTGGAAGCGAGTTTCACCCGGAATCCTCAACCACAGAGGAACTAGGTATTTAACGCGTGGAATTCACACACGATTATACTTGGCAGGTCTACTCGGCGGGCATGATCGGCGGTTAAATACGCCAGTGTATATACGTATGGTTAGGAGTTGCCTGTCCGCCGCCCAGCCCGTCTGCTCATTTTTGCTGAGCGGGCACGGGTATATACGCGAGTGAATTCAGGCAACGTATGTGCCCGCCAGATCGCTCAGTCGCCAATGAGACGGCGCTGAGTAAGTTATTCCCACGGCCAACATTTGGATTTATTACGAGAATAATGTGTTTTTCCGAAAATAAACCTTTAATGGAAATTTCATATCAATCTATAAGTCCAAGCACTATCTTTGGAAGCAGCAAAAGCAAATTCTACAGAAATAAGGACAAAAATTGCCAAGCTCTGCAATCAGACATTGAGTCAGTATATAAGTGGAGTTTAGAAAATAAAATGGAATTTAACAATTCAAAATGCTACGTGATGACTTTCGGTCGAATGCAGCGCTCAATCATCTTTGTATACAAACTGAATGGAGATACAATTACAAGAACTGATTACCTGAAAGACCTGGGAGACATATTCGACCGTAGGCTCACTTTTCATATCCATTGCGAAGGAGTTCTTCAGACGCCTTGGCTTTGTTTTAAGGAACTGTCATGACTTTCACAACCCCTAGGTTATCAAGTTTGATTTTGGGGCATTGGTCCGTAGCAAACTTCGAGTTTAGTGCGTGCTTATGGAATCCTTTTGAGAAGCAGTTTGTGTTAGCTTTAGAAAAAGTTCAAAAAGCATTCCTTGTATATCTTTATAAGTACTTGTACGGGTGTTATCCTCTCTTGTATCCCACTAAGCTCCTGTTGAGTTGCTGGAGTTATAATTCTCTAGAAGTAAGACGGTCGCGCGATCAGATGACTTTAATATTTAAAATTCTTAGGGGGCTTATAGATGTTTCTGATCTGCAAAATGAAATCTGCAAATTTATTTGTCTCAGACAATTACTGTCGTGGCAGAAAACACCGCACTGGGTGTTCTAACTTGCCGTACTGTTGCACACTCCAAGTCACCTATTTCTCAGACATTAGCCCCTATTAACGATCTCCTTAACTCAAACATAGATCTTGATATGTTTGCGAATTAATTAAAGATGATACTGTCAGAATGTCTGAATTTTTGTGAGAAGAATGCATGACTGTGTTAAATAAATAACATGTTTAAATAGTGAAATTGGCTTCGGCCGTTCTATTTAAAATAAAATAAAAAATAAGCTTATAGATTTTTAATTGATAAGTGCAAAGAAATAAATCTTAACGCCGAATTGGGTTTTGTAACGAAGAAAATTTTTTGTCTACGCAACTTACGCTCTCTATGCAAAACTCATTGCCAAATTGCACACGGGACACAACCATGCAAAAGAGCACTCAGTAGGCTTCTGCCATGTCTGTGTGTTTACCCGAAGCCGGGCATGCCCGCCGGGTAAACCTGTCGGGCATATAAATCGTCTGTGAATTCCACGCTTCACCTCTAACTGTCGAAACACAACAATGCTGTTAACATTGTTGTTATGGCGACAGACTTCGATAAGAAGGTGGTAGCTAGCCAGACGGACTCAGAACAACCCCAACCATCCACCAACCAAACCAAGCTGAAAATTTTGCTCCCACTAATAATCGAACCGACCTCTGATGCTGAGAGCGATTAAACTTATTATATTAATTTAATACTCGTCATTTAGTTTCACAATAATAAATTGGAAAAAAGAACAACGTTCTCTTACCGTGTTTACCAATAATATTAACGTGTAGGTACTTGTGATCAAAACTGCCATGTTTAGTTTCCACCACATATGTATCAAGTTTAGTACCTAAATCAATTTCCCGCGGTTAGTTATTCGTGGTGGTTAGCTAATTGCACAGCTCACTACGTCGAAACGTTAAACGCAGGTTTGTTATTAAATTAATAACGGTTTCAGATGAGCATTAGATACTACATGGTACAATTAGTTCAAATTGTGGACGGTAAGAAGCGCTCGAGCAGAAAGTTCATGGAGTGGTCCTTTTTTACAGTCGACCGTACGAACGCACGTTACACGCGCAGTGACCGCACGTTAGTGGTAACTCTTTCATCTTGAGCCTGGAGCAGTGGTGGCCCAGTGGTAACGGCCGCGACTTCCGAGTTCTAGGTTCGTACCTAGACCAGCGCTTTACTTTTTGCAAATTATTTCATCACCTCTGCCACGGTAATATTATTATACAGTAGTGTAACTCGGCCGCATGATAGAAATAAATGCCTACAGCCGCGCGGTACGTAAACATGCGTTAGGGATGCCCGTCTCCAGCATTTTAATTACATTTGCCTACTTTCTGTTTCTATTTAGTTTTGTGATTGTAAATAACCTTTTTATATAAATAAATGAAATACTTTGTATATTGAATAGGAAGTGTTCAATAAAAATGCGTGTTGTTTTTTGATTGGTAGATTTAATTAAAAAAACATGTTTTTGTTTGAAAAACAAATCCGGCTTATAAATTTGCGACCGAAAAATATTTGCGCCTCGACTGAGTCGTACGAAATGCTTTATTGTTAAATTTTAAAGTATAATAAATCCGCATTCCTATATAAAGCTTAATTAAAAATTGATTTGGGAAACATAGTATAGTATTATTCATACACACATATAATAAACAAATATTATTAATAATAAAATACCACGTATTTACTTTGAATTATGCAAACTAACAAAACACACATACACCGAAGTTTTAACACAAGCGTAAGTAGGTAGGTACCTATCGTATCATGATTCATTTCATTCAGAACCGCATATAACTACCTATTTCACTCGTCTCAATAACTTTCCGTTACTCTATTCGCTTTATTTATTAATCCAAACACCTTTTTTTTCGTGAGATAAAAGAAAATACTTATCCATAAAGACACACATTATGTACCTACCTACTAGTAAGTAAAATTATTTTATAGTCTTACCTTTCAGAGTTTCCAGGTAATTTAAAAAACTTATGTCTGGATGCGTTATTGACGAATTCATACAACCAAAAACAGCACAATATTTCCTACTCGTCATATTAATTGATTTTTAGAGAAAAAATCGCGCGGTTATCGTTAAAAAAACAACACACCGTCCGTTCGACACTGCGGTGCAGCCGTGACTGTCTGCGCCCCGAGCGCACCACAAGATCGAGGCGCGTAGGTATAGCTCGCGTTTCGTCCGTTTGTATGAAGTTGGAGTACTGTATTATAATATTACCGTGCCTCTGCTCTCAAAACGGTGATGGAAAACATCGTGAGGAAACCAAGTTCTAGAACCAAAAATTTGAAAATATGTGACATCTATCAACCCGCACTGGGCCTGCGTGGTGGATCACAGTCCACTCCCTCTCACCAAGAGGAGTCCTGTGTCCCAGCAGTGGGAACACTATATAAGCGATTATGCTTGTGCCTGGTTAGCGTAGTACGAAGTATCAATAGAATAATGCCAGCTTATACCTGATTCTGTTACCACTGACATGCGATCTACCGTAGATGGGTACTACAAAATTATTTTTGGTCCTTCGATACATTACTTTTATAATTTGCTATGTTTTTGAGGTTACTTTGTTGTGAGAATTAATGTTAATTAAAAACATTGGAGTACATATTTTAAAATAAAAAAGAATGGTGATAAAATTTTAATAAAAGTTCCTTTATCATCGCAATAAATACCTACTAGTTAAAAGATCAACGAGCGCTTCGTTGGTCCTAGCGGTCACAAAGTTAGCCGAGGGTTAAGTAGTTCTAACTTCTTGGTAAAATTATTATCATAAACCTAGGTTGTATAAAGCCTAGGTTATTAATAAGGTACGTGGTAAAACGCAATTGCAGAACACACTTAGTTTTAATTTTGTCAGAGCAGAAAATTTAATAAAATTATGAAAGTTTTCTATCTACGAAGTAATGTTATGGTATGTACTATAGCTTAGAAAAACATTGTACTTTACTTTTAAAGTAACAAAACATGTGTTTAGTAGAAACATTTGATAATTCTATGTGATAATAAAATTTATAAATTTTGTTTTCAAACTTCGAACGAACTGGTTATAAGATTTCAGAACAAACTGGTTATAAGATTTCCGTAGATTTAGTAGATATTTCCAAGAATTTTCCTTGAAGGTATAATATCAGTATGTGTTCCCAATATTTTTTCAATATCCGGTGATGTAAACGGAGATTGGCTTCGACACTTAAAAAGTTTCTACCTGGTTACCGGGTACTAACAAGATAAGTTCGGTTATTTTTATAGTAGGAGGTTGGTGAACTTTCAACGTGTTTCATGAACGGGAAATATATGCCAATATTTTAGAGGTAAGAGCGAAAAGATTGACAGAATAAACATCCCAATTTTATCTGCTAAAAGTTGTCTATATTCTAGATATTTTTGCTTGTACACGGAGTGAAATCACAAGGATAAAATTGTTTGTAATAAGTTTTAGAAAATAATTTGTCATTACTAAGTTTGCTTCACTATTGCATTGGGTTGTACCTCTAAAAATACTAGTAAGTGATTATATAAATAAATACATATTATAAAGAGGTAAAATTTGTTTGTAAGTTTGTATGTAGGGGATAATCTCTGGAACTACCAGTCGGACGTGAATTTTTTTTCTGCATTGGATAGCCCAATTCTTGAGGAAGGGTATAGGCTCGCGGTCGAAGTCGTGGGCAGAAGCTAGTATATAATAATATTATACGGTTTGCGGACGATGGGCAATGGGTAGCTCGCCGTCCGATAAGAACCAGGCCCGGGTCGACGGCGCGTTGTGTTCCACGCGCGCCTCAAAGAGATGTCAGCAGAACTGACGGGGTCCGTTAAGGCCGATGCCTGCCGGGGTTGGGAAAAAGTCCGATAGGGATACCGTGGCCCCCGGCATGGCAACTGAAGGAACATGGGTGGGTTTTAGTTAGTAAGAGTCTGTCACCGCTCCGCCCAGAGCGGGAGAAGTTATTTGATAATTTCCCAAAGAAAAAGTGTAATCTTTTTTTTATGTATGTTCCCCGATTACTCGAAGACGGCTGCACCGATTTGAAAAATTATTTTTTGTTTGAAAGAGTTCCAAGTTGGTTCCATTGTCATTTCACGATCTGATGATGGGATCTTGGAGAAATCGAGGGAACTCTTCAAATATTATAGGCACACCTTTAGCGATCTGGGTATTTTTTATAGTAACTCATGCATTTGCTCTCGAAAGTACCATTTGGTAAAGTGGAACTGATTAATTACAAACCAACTCAATAAAAAGTGAAAAAAAAATATTTTTACCAAAAATACAATCGACTTCCAAACTACAAAGTGAAAAATAACTTTAATTTCGGAAGTCGGTGGCAAAAAACTTAAATACTGAACCAGAAATTTCCCAAAAAAAAAGGTGTAATCTTTGAAACTACTGATCCGATTCAAAAAATTCTTTCACTAATAGGAAGCTACAGTATTGCCGAGTGTCATAGGATATATTTTATGTTAAAACAAAAAAAAAATAACGTAGACGAAGTCGCGGGCAGAAGCTAGTCTCTATGAAAATAACAAGTCGACTGCAATTCCTATTTATGTCATAGAAAATGTAGCCAAATTTAAAAGTCCGCTTTTAACCAAATTCTGTACTTGATTAAATTAACTCAACTTTACAAAAACAAAAAAGCAGACCTTTTTGTTTTGACAAAGTAACAAGAAAATATTTGCGCTGAATTTTTCCTAATTTTTCTTCCAACTTTTGAACGTGGCCTAACGCCGCAGCAGAGACTTCGGAATTAAAACTCAACGGACACTTCCAGCGGCAAATTGCCCGTAAAACCTTTTTAATCAAGCTTAGTTTTTTCTTTTTAATAGCGTTGTATGAAAGTATCAAAGTTAATTAATTTAATGCAACGAGAGAGATCGTAACACTGTTTGTGGCAAAAATGAAAATATTGCTGAATAACATTCAGTAAACACTATCTATACACACACACACACACACACACACACACAACACACACACACACACACCCCCACCCACTAGAACACTATCTTTCCACTTCGTCATAGTTGCGTAGGTATTTTTTTAAATTACATTATTATTAATAATATCTTAGTGATATTTATTTTAGAAGTATGTATATTTGTATGTATGTAAGTAAATATATTCTCATATTATTTGTTTTATTTTACTAAGTGAATTGTTTTGATTTTATGTATTTTACTTTCTCTCTACTCAAATTCAAATAAAAAAAAAAAAAAATCAAATTCAAAATATTTTATTTCACATAAACCTACATGGGCACTTATGAAACGTCAGAAGCTAGGTGCACGGTTCCAATTGGTCGCTTCCTATGAAGAAACTACTCTTACACACGTTGTCTACATCTCTTTTTATCCTCTGTCCTATCGCAGGTATGCTGGAAGTGATTTCTTTAGAAATAAGCATCACCTTTGTACGTATTTTTCTGTTCTTTTTGTCTTGTCTGTTTATATATCTGTGTACATAAATGGTTAAATAAATAAATAAACAGAAGTAATAAGTAAAATGATTGTTAAGGGTCGGCTGTAGGAAATCGTGTTATGGGTTTTGGATGACTTTAAATAGAAAACTTAGCCACGAAAAAAAATTTCTGCCTATCTGAAGAGTTTCACCAGGCAGTGAAAAAAACGAATTGAGGATTAACCTTATAGATGCTTGTTAAAAATTGTAATATCACAAAAACGTGCAAAAAGCACTGCTAAACTATTAAAAAATATTTTTTCCAAGTGAATTTAAATACATGTTATTTTACAAGATGCATTGAACCCCCATCTAAGATTTAATCAGCACTTTATCGAGACTTGTAAGAGTAATCCAATTTAATTCTTTGTTCATCTGTCAATTACTATTCGACTGATAATACATTTGAAGAATAGCAGAAAGAGAACAGTTAAATATTCTAGGGGTGGTTAGCCTTGAAATGAAATTGCTGAGCTAGGTGCAATATATACAAATTATAGGGATGGAGATATCAAATTTAGGAGACATATTTCATAGCTAATGTGACACTTGACATTCCTATTATATGAGCATAAAATTCCGTCTGGCATGCTATTAAAAAAGCGCAGGCAACGACTTGATTTCTAAAGGTGTCATTATCGAAACCGATAACTGATCTCAGTCGATTGCAGTGACTATTACTGAAATCGATGAGGCCCATGTTTACTTAACAATGGACTAAAAAAAAACGTTTTCGAGAAGTTAATATACTTTTGGTCCTACAGTTCGAAAGTTATGAACACGACACAGCTGATATATCAGTTACCATAATAGGTACCTTTGATCGATAAATCAGCCACAAAAAAAACAGCACGCATTAAAACGTTTTATTACGATAAACCAGTTATTATTATGTCGAAAATTCCTTTAATTTATACTGTAAGCTTGAAATTAATAAGAATTGCTATCTGGTACACCTTGGCGTCACTTGGCAACTGGCCAAGTGCAGCCAAAATATATGTAGGTACGACATTAACAGCTTACTTCACATTTAATTACTGCAGCTGTTTTCAAAATTAACGTAATTTCTGTCTTCGGGGTCTTAAAATGATCGATGTAATGAGTTTTATGTTTTTTGCAGCCCAAAGGACAAAAAAGGACCAGTGATTGATGTGTTCCCTTTGTAGGGGTCCTGTCATTTTTCACAGGTGTTTGGGCTTAAAATAGACGGGCCAAATAGACCGTTAAAATTAGGCCAAGTAGGTACCACATGCCGGTACCTATTGGCCACTACCCTAATTTTGAGAGGTAAGGTTAGAAACTGAATAAGTAATCGCTTACTATAGAACCACATTGACTAATATTCAATTATTTATTTATAGCCTTTATTCAGAGTTACAGTTGTATTACAAACACGTTTTATCTTAATTCTGAGACTCTGCATGCTCTTTGGCAAAGACCGCCTCCATCCCCTTCCAATTCTCCCTGTTCCTGAAATTGTTGTTTATAAAATTTTCTTAGTTTTAATGTTGTATTTTCTGTGCTTCCCAAATATTTTATTTTCTTTCTTTCTTTTCCTTACTTACTACTTAATCCATGTTTTTCCCGCCGTCCTCACTAAGACATCCTGAAATCTTTTTAAAAGTTTCCCTTTCTTTCTCTTCCCCTCCCTAGGATACCATGGGGTAGTAAATAAAAAAAAAAAACAAGAGTAGCAATTAAAATAAATGAGGATCCGCAGTAGTAGCCCGCGAAATTCAAATTTTCTTAAACTTATTTTGCAATTTTCAGGTCAGTATTAGTTATGCCTACAGGGGGTGCGAAGAAAACGGACTTGCGGACGGTGGGCAATCGGTAGCTCGCCGTCCGATAAGAACCAGGCCCGGGACGACGGCGCGTTGTGTCACGCGCGCCTCAAGGAGATGTCAGCAGAACTGACGGGGTCCGTTAGGGCCGCTGCCTGCCGGGGTTGGGAATAAGTCCGAAAGGGAGATCGTGGCCCCCGGCAACAGGGCAACTGAAGGAACACGGGTGGGTTTTAGTCAGTAAGAGTCTGACACGCCCTCCCGCTCCGCCCAGAGCGGGAGAAGTTATTTGATAATTTCCCACCAAAATAAAAGGTCAGTATCAGTTTGTATCTTAATCAAAATATGATTCACGATCATAACAATATGTATTTATTTACAGATTATAATCATTTGAATCATCAATACATCTCTCTAAGTTAGATTTGTTCAATAAGAACTAATCTCTTATAATAAATTATCTAAACTATGTTATATATATTATGTACAAGTATGTAAAGGAAAAAATAAAAATAATGGGAAGAACTCATTGGGCGTCAAAAAATTCGTCCGCATCGCTGTCAGCGGGAAAAGTGGCCAAAAGGCTGGCAGCGTTGCCACGTTGAATGGCAATGCTTCTTTGACCTAAGAATTGTCCAGCCCTCTGGTCACGTAAAGAGTCAACCAACGTGTCTTATGGAATCTAACTTAGAGAGATGAATTAATAATTATAATTAAGTAAATAGATACATATTTATTTATGTATCACCTTAACGTTTGTCTATGACGTCACAGCCTACAAAACGTCTACGTAAAACTTAGTTGGTAGGTGTGTTATGAGACCTATAAATTATTACTGTCGTGTTTATTACTGTTCTCAGCTTATTACAAAAGTTTTTTTCATTTCTTTGGTAATAAATCCGTAATGTGTCAATGTAATGTTCTGGTTACAAAAGAATTTTGGTCTCGTAAGTAGCTAGTAAAAAAACTTAAATAGTAATCATACTAAACATAAAAAAATATCGACTGCCTCGTTGGTCTAGTGGTCGCAAGCGCTACTATTGAGCGAGTCCTGGGTTCGATTCCCGGGTCGGGAAAAGTGTTATTGGGTTTTTCCATCTGGAATTTCTCAGTAGCAGCCCGGAGTCTGGATTTGTGCCCGGTTGATAACAATAGGCTCGCCCCCTATTAGGTATATGGGACTTAAACATAACTGGCGAAATGTGGGTGTCCTATTATACCTCCGCCTAACCCTTCGGGGATTACAGGCGTGATGTTATGTTATGTTATAAAAAATATTTATTAAGCTCACCCTAGGAAGTCAGGTCTGCTACCAACTTTGGTTTATATTGTACAGACCAGCTGATGCAAGACAAGGAGAAGAAAATTAGCGAGCCTTACAGTAGTCGCATATGATGTGCAACATCTGTGTGTGAGACATCTTGGCTGACAGTACCAATCTCTCGGAAAATGGGTCGCGTACCCGGGTGCGCTTATTGGCCGACAGAAGTGATCACTTTAAAACAGGTTTATATGATACAAAAAATATTCATCATCATCATCGTTTCCTCAGCTTCTTGTTACACACTTCCGTCCCTTTTCACGAAATTACTCCCAAAGATTGCAGGAAAGCGAGAGGAAAGATGTTCCACATCAAAAAAAAAATGTTTCGGAAATTTTTCGAAATCTTCAAAGCTTTTAATAAACCGTTCTAAAATTCATGTAGTATTTACACAACACATGCCCTTAACAAACAGTAACACAAATCCTCTCTTTCATGTCTACCAATAGGTATTCTCAACAATTAACAGCCAACTAAAAATCAGCGCTGTGCTGTGGGTCCCCATAGCGCAGCATCATGTTGAGTGGAATTCTTCTTGTCACAGTCATATCGTACAGCTGCCGACTAATTTCTCTTTTATGCTCGTGATTTATTTTTTTCTTTTTTGTTGTTTCTTGATTACTCTTATCTTTTATGTATGCACGTGTTTCTGTGAAAAAACCTATTTTTCTTTCTTTCTTTCTGACTGAATAAAAAGGCCTTAGAACCTTCTCTAGATATATTAAATCTACCTTCTTAACTTACGATATTGAATCTATCAAATTTTAATCGAAATTGATTTTTTTGAGCTTATACATGACATCAAACTTCTAAAATAAGTTCTTGCAAATGGGTACATTTTATCTTGTCAGATTTTAAATTAAGTTTTATCAGATACTAGCTTCTAACCGCGACTTCATCCTCGGGAAATTTCGGCCCTAGACCCACTATGTCGCATCCCATTGCTAAACAAAAACGAAATAATAGCGCTTCATCTTTCTGTACAGCTCCTAAGGGCCGTAGCGTGAAGTTTCATAGCCTTATAACCTTCCTCAAAAATCGGGCTGTATAATGCATAAAGAATTCTTCAAATCCGACTAGTAGTTCCGGAGATTACCCCCCGCATACAAACTGTAGTGTATGTAAGTAATTATCATTAGTATTATCATGTATAAGTGTGTAATCACACCTTATTTAGGATTAGCCAAGTAAGCAAGATATTAAGATCGTGTACGCTCAATCTATGTGAAGATGCAATAAATCGAGGCGTTATCCAGTGTAGAGGAGGGAGAGGCAAATTTTGCGCCCTCACGCCCCTAACCGCCGCTGAAGGAGACGCCCAGGGCGGCGGGAATCGCAAGCCGATTTCTGGCCACCATAGGCGCGGGCTTGCGGGCGGTGAGCAATGGGTAGCTCACCGTCCGATAAGGACCAGGCCCGGGTCGACGGCGCATTGTGTTCCACGCGCGCCTCAAAGAGATGTCAGCAGAATTAAAGGGGTCCGCTAGGGCCGATGCCTGCCGGGGTTGCGAAGAAAACCGAAAGGGAGATCGTGGCCCCCGGCAACAGGGCAACCGAAGGAACACGGGTGGGTTTTAGTCAGTAATAGTCTGACACGCCCTCCCGCTCCGTCCGTAGCGGGAGAAGTTATTTGATGATTTACCACGCAAAAAAAAAACAGTGTAGATATCTTTCATTTACCACGACCCTTCATAGAGACCCTGCGAGGATGCAAAAAATGACACAATTAAAATGTCACCTCTTTTTAATATTATTATTATAGAAAGTACCTACACGTCTATCTTTCAAAATTTTTCATTAAAATTACTAAACAAGAAATAAGTAATGCATGATGTGCTTATCTGTAAGAAATTGGTACACTAGTCTTATAAGTTTATTTCATGTATCTCATATCTTTGTATCGGTGTATTAAATTGTTGGTGAGCCAAATAAATTAAATAAAATAAATCTGTTCTTTCTTTTAGTTTTACTCCGATGAAACCACTTTTAAAACAATAGCATTTATTATTTAATTTTGACTTAATAATATTTTAAATGCGAAAGTGAGTCTGTCTGTTTGTTTGTTACGCTTTCACGCTTAAACGGCTGAACGGACTTAGTTGAAATTTGGTACATGGGTAGACCATGACTTGGAAAAGAACATAGAGTACTTTTCATCCTGGGTCGCAGATGAAGTCACGGGCAAATAATACATTTTTAGACATGCATGATCACCGACATTTTATATGTGATGTGATACTATAAACGGACATTTGTAGGTATGACATTGAATTAACAGATTGACAATGGCCTTAAAAGCGTTAAGACGTTATTCCTCCAGTGCGCGGCACTATGTAACACCGTACTGCACAAGCACAAATGTTTCTTCACAAATGTACTGCACTGTACGCTTACAAAAGTTACGCAGAGCTTTGCCGGTGGAAACAATGACTAACGAATCTGCAGCTCAGTACGTTCGCAGTTGGAGTTCTGCACAAAATGTTTGTAAACAAATGTGTTGAACACAATTTTGGTGGAATTGCGCTGTAACAAGTTAGACTAGATGCGAACAGAGTACCTACTAACGTACCTACTGTGATTCGGTGAGTGGGTAGAACATACAATCTAGTTCATCGAAATGTTTCGCCTGAGATAATAAATAATAAATTCAGCTTTTGCGTCTCACAAGCCACAATCGTTAAGACTATTAAGGGGCCGTGCACGAAATCGACTGATTTTGAGCAATTTTGTTCTTTAGTTAAGAGAATGGGAAACAGAATTTTTACAAAATTATTTGTGATTTGAAAAGTCGAATTCTTTGTCTTGTACATAGTGGAAAGGGATTTTTCAAATAAATTAAGGATTCGTGGAACATCACTAAAATTCGCAACAAGTTTTTCAAAAATTGATGCGAGACTGATGTTTGATCGTTTCCTTTGAAGAAACTACATATGATTTTGAAAATTAAAAAATATCATCAACGTCATTATATGGTCTACTTGTACATACGGGAACCACTTTTTTCAAATTTCATACAAAATATAACAGAAAAAAAATGTTGAAATAACCATTTTTTTTTTAAACCCTGTCAGTAAAGTATATTTTCCTATTATTTAGCAACCATATCAAGAAATTAAAAAATTACACATTAATCTTCAGCTTTCCTTGAAATTAAATCAAAATTTTATTTTATGATTATACTATATCTTCATTAAGTAAATCAAAGGCGAAATAAACCATATTTTCGAGAGCGCAAAAGTGATGCAACTATTAGCAGGTGCGGTGGCTGACACGAATGGTTTAGCACCACGAAAAGTGTACTTTTATACTTACACAGACTTAATGTTCCATTTATTTCAAGCTTTCTTACAATTAGATAAGTTATTGACGAAAAAGGGTATTTTTCGTGCACGGAGCCTCAAAAGTGTCTTTAAAAAGTAATGCCCGTTTACACCGAGAACTAAGTGACACTTAAATACTTAAATGAATCCCCAAATAAAAGTGCATTGTTAGATTTTCAATTCTAAGCGCTGAGCCTAGCGTTGAAAATCCAACAGTACACTTTTATTTAGGGACTCATTTAAGTGTTACTTAGTGTAGGTAAAAACGGGCACAAGTCCATTAGTCTTTCAAAGAATTAACCTTTTGTCTTCAAGTGAACGAAACTTATTTCAAACGTCATTTCCTTCATTCTCTTGTCCTTATCAAAATTTATTTGTGGTCTTCGCATTTTCAGCCATGTCATCCTTCACACAGTCCATCCATCGTTTTTATGTTGTTCGCCTCCTCTTATAGCCATCCACATTCGTACTCAAAACTTTCCTCACGACATTATCCTCACATCAACTCATTTGAAACATTTCGATCAATTTATTTATTGAGTAGATGCCTAACAAATCATGTTTAATATTTGGCATTAAACGCATCCACTACATCAATATTTTAAGGTAGACGTGACATACACGAATAAATCACAGACATGCAACCAACAGCAGTATGATTTTGAAAAAGAGCTGGCACCTGCTCATGCTCCAATGAAGATCGTGAATCATTCTATTAATACCTACAAATACACTTCTTACTCAACTATTATTTACTAACTATAATAATATCCTCTCGACCGAATCTCGGTCACGGCGGCCAATCTCAACGGAGATTAAGGCGACGATAACCGACTTTTGATGATTGTATACTGAAGGTGACGTCTAAACGAGTAGTGTTAATGATTTGGAAAAAATATATGTTAAATTAGAACATTTTCTTAATATTTCAATATAGGCATGTTTTGGATTTTGTTTACGTATACGTGTATGGTGTAATTAATTAGTAAAGTTAGGTCTGACGCGGATAAAAAACTGAGAATCGCGCGAAATCTATCAAGCATATTTTTCTGAAACATAACATAAAGGCTCGTGCAAACTGGCGCGATATCGCGGGTGCTACAGGCAGTGCGACCCTTGTAGCGCCCGCGATATCGCGCTGGTCTGCACGAGCCTTAACATAACATCACGCCTGTAATCCCCGAAGGGTTAGGCAGGGGTGTACCTATAGTACACTCACATTTCGCCAGTTATTTATAAGTCCCATGTAATAGGGGGCGAGCCTATTGCCAT
Source organism: Omphaloscelis lunosa (assembly GCA_916610215.1). Lineage (NCBI taxonomy): Eukaryota > Metazoa > Arthropoda > Insecta > Lepidoptera > Noctuidae > Omphaloscelis > Omphaloscelis lunosa. The sequence goes on along the minus strand of OU744245.1, from coordinate 5,116,030 downwards.
CAACCGGGCACAAATCCAGACTCCGGGCTGTTACTGAGAGGGTCTGCCTCGTTGGTCTAGTGGTCGCAAGCGCTACTGCTGAGTATGAGGTCCTGGGTTCGATTCCCGGGTCGGGCAGTGTTATCGGGTTTTCCAACTGGAACTCAGTTTTCTGAAACCAACACCATTATAAAGGTAATTCAATTATTGATCTCTTAGTATACGATTTTTATTAAAATACCTTTTGTTTTATGTATAATAAATTAATAATGCTTTTAATTTGGGACAGGGCTCCTTGATGAGCGAGTCCTATTACGTACGACGCGTTGCGTGAGCACAGTGCAGAACACGCAAGCTAAACACTCAAGGTCACTGTCATATACCTGCGTCTTCACCAAGTACGCAGGAGATTATAGTCCACAAGTGTGTGCGCAAGCGTAGTTGCACTCTCTGTTCCTTTACTCTCATCGTCCGACGGGACGTCAATCCGATACGACCGGGGAGAGATCAGGCGCAGAAGCAACGGCTTTAAGACGCAAAAAAAAGGGGCGTTCAGAATAATGTACTGAATCCATGGTAACTGTTTTCGCGTCGATGTCCCTACCACCCTTTAGATAAAAGGCGCATCTTTTGATCAGCGTACAATGCATACAGTATAAGTACTTAATCAAAATTTCTCAATAAAGCTCATAAATAACCATGGTCTCTTCGATAAAAATCACCGTTTGTATCAATCAAGATAAAGCATTATTAACTGCAGTGACGTTACTATCCTTCAACGATTTATCATTATTGTCTAAACGTTATCATATTATCTGTCAATGGGTTGATAAAGCCCTTGGGATATCAATCAGTGTCGGTCTTTGGGATATTAAATTATCCTTGACTAGCTTTTGCCCGCGGCTTCACCCGCGTGGATGTCGGAGAATATCCCACGGGAACGTACTAACCGGGATTAAAAGTACGCTATGTGTTAATCCAGGTAAACAATGTAGTATTACATTATTATCATATATTTATAACTCTATCGGTATGATTTTTTTTTTCCGGCATCTTCACCAATCACCGTCATATTTCTGGCAATTTACACAAAACCATAATGAATTATACACCTAAACCTTCCTCAAGAATTTTTCTTCACTCCGTTCCGTAAATTGTATGAAAACCCGTTCGGTAGTTTTTGAGTTTATCACGTTCAGAAAGACAGACGCGGCGGGACTTTGTTTTATAATATGGTAGTGATGATAATAATAACTGTTGGAGGTTAGAAGCTTGCCGTTTAACCTACTAAACTTTATAGGAATTAAGTTTAGCTAATTTACCCAGTATAACATCAACAACTGGGTTGTCGTTGGTCTTGTGGTCGCAAACGCTGTGCTGTGCATGAGGTTTTGGGTTTGATTCCCAGGTCGAGCAAAGTGATATTGGGTTTTTCTCAGTAGCAGCCCGGAGTCTGCATTTGTGCCCGGTTGATGGCAGTAGGCATAGGACTTAAACATTACTGGCGAAATGTGGGCGCACTATTATAGGTTCACCTCTGCATAACAACTCTTCGGGGAGTTTTGGTTTTACGTAAAAAGCTCTGACTCTTGAATTATAAATCCGTTCTTTGAAATGAATCTATGTTCACATCAAAATAGCCCAGTATTTCGTCGTGAGCCCGAGTTTAATCTTCACAAAGCTGGGATTAAAAAAATATGAAAACGAAAAATATTTTCCGAACAGCTTGGAAAATGAGCTTGCGGCTTTTCTCAACAATCCTGCTTTACCTAAAGGTAAATATGAAAACGAAATTAGGCTGAAAATGTGTCTGGGAAAAATTATGTTTAGATATTTGTGCTTATTAGCATCGACTTAACTTATTTTAATACTGAAAGTATCACGACATTAATTTGATACAGCTACGCAAAGTCAGGTATAATTTTTAATATTTGAAAGAAAGAAAGTAAGAAAAAGTATTTATTGAGACTCACAAAGGAAATCACAAATTAAACTAAAACACACTCAGAAACATAAATTTAAAAAAAAGCAATCAAAGTAAAATTAAAATAAAATCAGAAAGTTCTGTACGGGGCCAAAAGCCTCCTATCTCAGCATGATGCTACGACACTTAAAAATAAAAGTCACTGCGCTTGGATTCTGATAGGAACTACTGATACTTACTACTACTTCTCATCAGACCCCTCATCATTTTGGTAGATAGGTAGTTATTACAACACCATGCTTATTTTAATATCGGAACTGTAGGTATTCAAATTACTTACCGTCTGTTTGAAGTGCCCCGAATATTCTATTCAATTCGCTGTAATTCCAAGAATGATGAAATTATCAATCCCAGTCACCCACCTTACCACCCACACCCCGCACTCTATTTATATCGCACATAATCTTTTCAAAGCAATTTGTAACAAGCCTTACCTTTATCCTACCAAAAGAAATATCTAGTTGCAAAAGGTAAAGAAAATCCTACATAAATGTGTCCTTTTTCTTACAAGAATTTCTAGGAATAGGGATTACTGGCATAGCCATACAAGAGACACTGCAAAGGTCCTATAACTGAGCAGATACCAACAATAATTCCGTCGACGCACGACGCCGACGGTTCGAATTTCGAAGTACCAATCAAGGTTTAAGGAAAATATCACTGCCTCATAAAAAAGTAAGCTGTTTTAAAAATCGAATCGAAAAAAGAAGTTCGAAAATGTTTATTTTGGCGCGAAACGTGGAAATCTACGGCAATTTTATTGGCTATATAATTTTTATATGGCAAGTCGAATTTTATGCATAGTGATTCTAGCTACCATCGGATGATTTACGAGGTCTATTTAGGTTAAACAAATTGTTGATTTTTGAGATCAATGGAACTATAAATTGATGGAAATGATGACATGAAGTTCAATGTAGGAGAATGTATTGATTTTCTAAGCTTTTTGTATTCTTAAGAGCGGTTAGCTAAGGTTTTGTATATTTCAACAGACTTTGTCCTCAGTGCGGTTTACTTTCGTCAAGTTAGAATTGTTTGTGATAGCTAAAGAATTTTACTTAAGTAGGTCTGTACTACTAAAGACATTATAGTGACCTACCTTTATTGTGGAAAAATCGTTTTCTATGATTTTTTTGCAGAATTTGAGACGAATCTTGATATTTTCATTGATAAAAAAGTCAATGATATCAAAGTCAAAGGTATGGGAAAGGTAAGCTCAATATTGATACCACAAATATAGATAGGTATACAAAGAATGATGTGGCATTTAAAAGACGTATAGACGATGTAGGTCATTTTCATTAAAAAAAAAAAAAATATTCCTTCTGGTCCTTTCATCCGAATTCTTGATCATCACAAAAAAAAAAGACAGAAATAGGTACGTTTTTTGTACATTTTCAACAACATTGTAAGACCACATATTCATTAAAGCTCGTGCAAACTGGCGCGATATCGCGGGCGCTACAAAGGTCGCGCTGCCTGTAGCGCCCGCGATATCGCGCCAGTTTGCACGAGCGTTTACACGTAAGTAGTCTTCGAGCGATTTTTATTCGTCTTGTACCAAATAAGTTTATTTTGTTCTCGTTGGATTAACTTTATTTATTGAGCTAGAAATAAATACATGATGATAAAAGTCAGTTTTTAAAAATAAATCCCAGAACAATTCTCGGGACTCCTTTCCGTTTTATAAACAAGAAAATGTTTGAGGGCTGTGCAGTCAATCATTAAGCTTATCTCTTTTTTTTATAAAACCTATAATTAACCTTCTTTCAAAGTTAATTGGCTTTGCCTCCATTCTTTGTAATTAGCGGAAAAAATAGGGCTCCCATTACACGCTACGTGTTGTCTTAAAATTCGCCTTTCGCGATAACATCGAACAGCAAAACGTTTCTATAAATAAATTTCTTAGAATTTATAAATACGGATGGGAAAAAGTGAAGTAGTAGATGAGATCAAGGTAATTTATTAGTTTACAAACCAGTGCTGGTATTGGCAAGATGCTTTCAAGAGAGTGCGGCTAGGTACTTCACGATTTATTGAATTTTGTTTCGGACTCTCGGCTATTATCGGCTAACCAAGAATTTCTGGGAGTCGTTATAAAATTTTATACAACAATATTGCATGTTTTTGTTGTTGCTGTACTGATATTTTTTTATAAATTGGTGTAAATTACCGTGTTTTACCATTGTTTTCAAACTATAAAAATAATCGCAATTAGTAATGTTTACTGTTAATCTATATATATAAAAATGAATCCCTATTCCCCTTGGTCACGGCATCACGCAAAAACGGCTGAACGGATTTGAATGAAACTTAGCGTATGGGTAAACCACGACCCGGAGAAGGGCATAGGATACTTTTTATCCCGATATTTCCAAAGTATCGAGACAATGCGGGTGAAACCGCGGGGCGCAGCTAGTACATAAATAAAAATGCAGAATAATTTAAAAAAAAAATGTTCATAATACAAATAATTTACTCTTATTTCAGTTATGCTAATACGCATGATTTGGATATAGTGAAATTAATACAAACTTTTTATTGAAAACTGACTGCAAATATGCCACAAAAACACAAATGTGGAAACACTGTTTTTTTTTGTAGTATAGGTAAGGTGGGGCCACACAACGTGGCAATGCCGCCAGTCTCTTGGGTACATTACCAGTCGACAGCGACGCGAAGGAATTTTTCGACGCCATATTTTAGTTTACTAATAGTTTTAATTAGGTTAAGATATTATATTTTTGGTTTTATTATTTCATTTATATGTTCTAGTGCACTGAATTATATAAATAATTTATATTTATTATTTAAATATTTTTACGTTACAAATAAATAACGAATTCAGAGAAATCCATTTAATATTTTATTAAACTTATTAAATCTCGCGCAACACAAATTTAATAGCTGTACAGTCAACTTTTTCAAAAAGATTTCTCTTTATGCGAAATCACAACCGGCGAGTAAAATTATTACTTCATTTTTTTAAATAACTTTCATAACGAAAAGCCTTTATGACATGAGGATTTATAACACCTATTCTTTGCATGGTTCGTGGGAAAACGAGCAAAATTTTTTCTTCATTCCGAGACCGGTGTTTAGAGTTTCCTAACAAAGAATAGACACATAACAAAACATCACGTCTATTTTCCCCGAAGGGTTAGGCAGAGGTACACCTAGGTAATAGGGTTTATAGGTTCATCTTTTTTACACCTGTAAAGCTCCGTACTCACATACGGTTTTACTCGATCGAGCAAACACGTCGAGTAAAAACACTACAAAGTGAAAAATTGCTTTAATTTCGGAAGTCGGTGTCTTTGGTTTTGAATTTTCGTTTTTTGCAATCGGCTTCCGAAATGAAAGTTATTTTTCACTTTTTAGTTGTGGTATCTACCCCACAAAAATTCGAATACCACTACCTGCTATGTAAATAACAGTGACAGGAACTTATCATATCATCCACTTACTTACTAAGTGGGAAATAATGGAAAACAACTAACTTTGCTTCAATAGTTTTTGAGATAGCTTCAATAATACGTTACTGAAGCTAACTCAAAAACTATTAAAGCAAAGTTAGTAAAATTTATATGGAATCACCGCGCAAGCGTCTTCTATCAAATGAAGAATTTTCACAATCGGTCCACAATTGACGAAATTGTCGATGGACATAAATAAATAAAAAATAAAAATAGGACATACAGACGTACTCGTACAGATTCTCCTCCTTTTTGGAAGTCGGTTCAAAATCGAGCAGTACCTCACCTACTATAACTTCTGCCAAACAAAAAAATATTTGCATTTATCTAATAGAGCGTAGCGCGACGTTCAGTATTCACGGAACCGTTCGACCCAAAAAATGTCTGTTCAACAAAGAATACAGTGGCTGCATTTAGCAAGTCTCGCAATTCTCACTAGTATAAAAGCATTAGAAAGAAAGAAAGAAAGAAAGATAGGTTTATTTGTCACAGAGACACGTGCATACATAAAAGACAAGAGTAAATGAAAACAACAAAAAGTACATAATAAATCACGAGCATAAAACAGAAATAAGTCGGCAGCTGCACGACATGACTGTGACAAGAAGGCTTCCACTCAGCATGATGCAGTGCTATGGGGAGCCCACAGCACAGCGCTGATGTTCAGTGGTCACCCGAAAAAAAAAAAAAGAAGAAAAGACGTACGGAAATCAAGTCAGGTACAGTGATTTATTTATTACATAGGCAGGTAGTAAAAATAAAATAAAATAAACAGTGCTTAGAATGTAAGACAAATACACAACGAGATATAAGAAAAATAAAAATATATGAAATTTCTCAGTAGCAGCTCGGAGTCTGGATTTGTGCCCGGTTGATGGCAATAGGCTCGCCCCCTATTACATGGGACTTAAACATAACTGGCGAAATGTGGGTGTGCCTGCTACAGGGACACCTCTGCCCAACCCTTCGGGGAAACAAGGCGTGATGTTATGTTATGTTATGTTTATATTATTAAAAATCATAAAAAATAATAAAAAATAATCCGCAGGCATTATTACACAGAAGAAGGCATTATAACATTATTACAAAACAAGGATAAGCAAGTGTTTTGTAAAGAAAATAAAAGGAACAATAATAAAAGTACTGGGTAAAAGATTGGTTAGATCACCGCTCTTATTACAGCCGTATGAATTTGATATAAGAGCTCTCATGTCGTATATTATAACAATTATTTAAGGATGCCTGAAGGACTGTAATGAAGAATATTACTTAATATGATTACCCCATCAATAAAAAAAGACGCTCGACTCGAAGGACGCCTACATACGCTCGAGTAAAGCTCGATGACGCGCTTCGAGTAGGTGCAACTTGTTTCGAGTAAAACTATTGAGTAATACCGAATGTGAGTACGGAGCTCTATTAAGGAGCGAGTCGTTTGCCATCAACCGGACACAAATTCAGACTCTGGGCTGCTACTGAGAAATTACAAAAGGAAAAACCCATTATTTTCGATTCCCAGGTCGGACAAAGTGTTATTGGCAATAAAACTTTGTTTATCGACGACCCGGGAATCGAATCCAGGACCTCAAGCTTAACAGTAGCGCTTGCGACCACTATGCCAATGAGGTAGAAAGAAAAACGAAAATAAACTAAAATCCAAAGAATGGAAATTAAGAGTAAAAATAAATGTTTTCATTCGCTTCCAACATTTTACAATCCGAGATGAGATAATCTTACGATGAATCTTGTAGACATGGGGCGATTAAGATTATTCTTCAAGATGCTACCGCAAATTGTTTATTATTTATATCTTAACCTCATTGCAGTTTCTTTATGACTCACTACAAGGAAAATTACGGTAAAAAAGACGTACACACGGCTACGCATCAAGCTATACATTTCCAGTATAAGCTGACCTCACATTGTACGGAAATCAATACGTTCGGTATTATTCAATACGAGATCAGAATAAACTGGAAATGTATAGCTTGATGTGTAGCCGTGTGTACAAGATATCCATGTAGTGTTTAGAATTAAAATATTTAAATACAGTCGATATTATTGCTAGTAGGTATTTTCATAAATCATACTTTTTTTTTTAGACGAAAAGTCTCGAATCCGCTCACAGTAACCAAATTGCAGAGTCAATATTGTAGTTTAAATCAAAATATGTAATGTAAACACGCTTTAAAATGGACTAATTAATAGGTACCTATTTTTCACATTCATAACCTAGCCCATGACTTTCCTAGCTTGTTTTTCTCATTAGTAGCATAACAAAGCTCTAGCCACACGAAGCCGTATCCCACGTGTGACACGGGAGACAAGAATACGCGCGTGGTCGGTTAAAGTCACGCGAAAATTCGCGCAAGTTTGCACGTCTCCATACGAGTTAGTTGTCAAAAATTGTAGTAAAAAATTCGTTTCTGCAACTGGCTGTGTCATGCAAATACTAATCTTCCATTAACTTCTTTTAAGTTGTTGCTGAAAGCAACATTAGACTCAATTTTAATGGTTCTTTGAAGAAATCAATGAAATCACTAGCGTTAATAATGATCCATTACGTAATGGAGCGTTAATGTTTGTCTTTGTACAACTGGGTGACAATCCCGCGCGGGATTCGCTTCAGTCTAACCAGAGCCTGATTGCAACATCGCACTTCACTTACAAACTTTACCTAAAAGCTTTGTTTGTAAGTAGGTCCCCTGAAACTGTCAGTTTCTCTATAAATAGTGATATTTACTTTGCCTTACATAACATTAAAGCTACGTATTACTAAGCCTTGTTTACACGAGGAGAGTTGACTTGACTGTCGAGGGGCGAGAGTGTCCATGCATTACTCGTTGGCGAGAATTCAGTCAATTTATCCCATATAAGTATGTGTTATCTAATACGCTTATTAATTAATGCGAAATAAAGTTATACACGTATTGACATCAGGCTCAACCATGATTATATTTTTTGAGGTTAAGTTTCACGTGGCCTTTCTCCAAGTTATAATAAGGAGACATGGGTGCGATAAATAGCCTGGCGATCCTTACCTACAGTCTCTCACGGACTTTCTCGCATCTCGACGGTCAAAAAACCCTTCCTATTGTACCTATTTAAACAGGCTTTACACCTCAAAGTAAAGCCTAAGTATAGTTTAAACAAGAGAACAATAGAATGTATGATAGACCTAGGGTTCTGACCACTGGCTTACCTTCATAATGGTATCAATATCGGACCCTTCCTTTAGGTGTGCGGTCGAAATATTAATTTATAATATCAGCTTACGGGAATATTCATCACATTGACCGGTTCACATAGTAAATGGTAGGTCAACACCTCTATTATAAAGTACAAGTGAAGTTCCCTATACAATAGATATAATAGGATACAATCCTTCTTCATAGAAATAAAGAAAACAATACGTTTATTTGCGGTAAACATGACGCAAAGAAAGAAAAAAGAAAAGAACAAGTTAGGGGAAAATATGCGACACATCCACTCAAAACGGCCATCACTCAGCATAATGCTGAGACCCTATGCGAGACAGAGCCATAGCGCATCTTACTAATATATCCTACTTCCTACTATTATTAATATTATAATATGAAAGTTTGTGAGGATGGATGGAATTTGTTACTCTTTCATGCAAAAACTACTGATCAGATTTGGATGAAATTTGGCACACAGATAGTTTATAGCCTGGATTAACACATAGAATACATTTTATCTCGGTATTCCCATGGGATCGAGATTTATGTGGGTACGCGGCGAAACCGCGCTGCTAATAATGTATAAATTATCTTCTCAAATATATTATGTTTACGTGCCAGCTGCGGCAGTTAATCAAGCATTAGTTTGACGCTAACTTTGGCACTAGTTGGTTAGTGTTTTGTTATTTATCATAATCAGCTGGTGAATTATGTACACCTCGTGTAATGAAACAGTAAAGGGTCAAGTTTGGCTTAGTATGTATTGTATGGAAACGGTGAAATCAATTTGGAATATGATTAGATAACAGAGTAACATTACTCCACTTCAATTTAATTCACTCATTGATTAACTAAACTCTTTTTATAGGCTATCGACGTTAAAACGAAATCAGATCAATCAATATGCCTAGCCTGTTCCCAACTATGTTCGGGTCGGCGTCTAGTCTAATCGGATGCAGCTGAATACCAGTGTTTTACATAGAGCGACTGTCTATCTGGCCTCCACAACCCAGTTACTGGGTAATACAATGCCTCTTGGTAGGACTGCTTGGCAAATTTTCGGGTTTCTGGCTTCCTGTTACGATTGTCAAGTGTCAAAGATCTTCGAATGATAGCCGGGACTAATTGCTTAATGTACTTTCCGAGGCAAGGAGGGTTCCTAGATCAGCTAGTCACCCATCTACGTATCGATCTCGAAAAGTATTGCTTAGGCCCGAATTCCACCAATGCGGAGATGTGCGTAGATGTCTGGAGCGGAGACGAGAAGAGATGTTTTTGAAGTAAAAACTTTTTTAGGCGCGTTGGTCATTTTTGAGATGGGACTAAACCATTGATTTCGCGACATCATGACGACACCTCATTTTTGTAAACGCGATTGTGCTCTTTATTTATATTACGTTACGGATCAGTATTCTATTTTAGTATTTTTACTTTAAAGTTCGCTGGCGGGTCGATAGAAGTCAATAAATTTCTGACAGGCAATGTCATTTCATTACTTCAAAATTAATAAAAAGCGTCGTAAACAAACAATCAATTAACAGCTAGTCGCATTACTCGCCTAAGTAATTACTACAGAAGCCACTCATGTTAACAATTTTCCTGAGCCGTCAAAACAACCTTGTAGGTGTAAACAATAAATAAGGTTATAATCCACACTTGGGTCGCTTTGTGGAAGGTTTTATGAGTTAATCAGTTGCGAATGAAACGCGCCAGGTGTGTTGGACAGTCGGTCATTTTGTGGCCGAATATAATTGTACTACCTGTACTTACCTACACGGACGTAGGTATATCCCTATCTTGGTATTTGTTTAATTTCATGCCCGTTGAAAGAAAAGTAATATTGCGAGAGCGTAATATTAGCCAACTTCTCCCTCGTAGATTGCTTTTCTCATGACCTTTTGCAACCTTGAGGTCGATTCACCTACCTCGTAAGGTCAATATTAATAAGGAACAACAAGAATATAAATAAAGACAATTTATAAAACTGTCTACTACCCATTAACTTATAATTATTTGTGATAACTTGTAATTGGCCGTATTCCTGTTATTAACAAATGCGCTAGTAGTAAGATTTTCAAAATAAAATAGGAAAATACGATTTAAAAAAAAACTACAAACTGATAACGACAATCCAATTGTTGTCCCAACCCTATGCGTATTAGGGTGGGTAGCACTAGCGATCGGCAGGAAGTGGTCGATAGACAACACTAATATTCGGGAGTGCGTAGGAGAGTAACGTGTTGTTCTTTTTGTATACAATTTAAATATTATAAAGTATTCATAGTTTTAATTTCAAGACCTAACAGAATTCAGAATATAGACGTAAACTAAGGTAAGACCTATGACTAGCAGAAAAATCATTTATCCTTATTACCTTTAAGAACCACATTTGCCACAAGAAAATAATATCCTAGCTCACCTAACTGTTGTGATCTCCATGTGTCAAAGACATCTAAAGCAAACAATGCGCCAGCATGGCCAATTTAGTTAACAACGTGGTGGCTCGTACCTCACAGAATGGTTACTATAATATTGTAGTATATCCTCAGCTCCCCTCACCCAACTCTTGAGGATCATAGAATCTGATGCGGTTGTAGTAAGTTCTTATTTCAAGGGCCTTTGTGGTTCAGAGAGTTATTGAGGTGGAATAACGAATGTTTGAAGCCCTTATAGAGCTGTTTATTCATAGAAATGCAGTCGTGAGTTCGTAACTGATTTAGCGCTAAGGTAATATGAGCTATTTTCAGTAAACGTGGGTTTTTAAAGTAATTTTTCTTAGGTATTTTTCTTAATTGCCCTTAAAAACGGAAAAACCGGTGAAAGACGGACAAAAAGTGATCATATACATATACGGTTGCGTTTTTACATGTAGAGGGCCGGAATTCTAAAATTCAAAAAACCAAAAAAAGATTAAAAATACCTAAAAACCAAAAAGCAACACCTTAAACTTTTTCACAAAATTTTTAAGTCAAGATCGGGTATATTTTAGCAAGCCTTTCAAAAAGTCAACTTGTAAGCTTATGGTGATGATACGTATGCTTCAAAATTCTTCCAAGCCAATAACGTCTGTGAACCAATTCAAACTTTATAAGAAAGTATTAAAGTTGGAATTTCAAGAGTTGGATGAAAGTTTTCAGTTTCCAAGAAGCGCACACTTTCGAGCTCAGTTTGACGTTCGAATAAAAATTGATGGTTTTGTGTGGAGACTTTCGTCTGAGAGACGAAAGTCCCCATAATTGATTTCCTAAAGAAAACTTTCAGCATCTCGAAGTTGAGACAGTTCGCTGGTTGATTTAAATTGTAATTAGCTTAATGACTGTGCTCATCAATCAAGTGAATTAAACTGAGTTTGGAGTATCTTAATTACAAACAACCGCAATTGTTTGATGAAACTGCTAAGAACAAACCTAGAGAAAAATCAATATAAAAAACTGTTCACTAAGAAATTAATAAAAACACAAAGCCTTAAAAATACACATACATTTTCACTCCTTAAAAAGGCACAGAGGTATGCGATGACCTGCACCCTAATTGCGTAATACACAATCAATCATATTCTGAATCATTTTGAAGGATATTGCTAATCCATTGCTTCATATGTTCGAAAAATTTGTCTACTCAACTACGTAAATAACGCAATGAATGTTGTTGAACTGTCAAAATAAAATAGATTGTGATTGCTGGGTAAGGACATGGGATACTTATTATCTCGGTAGTACGTTCCCGTGGGATAATATCCGACCTCCATGCGGCCGAAACCGCAGGCAAAAGCTAGTTTTTAATACAGCAAAGTGCTGCCCTAAATAGAACCAGTGAGATAGATGGAAACACATGATTAAGACTTCGCGTAACAAAAACAAAATGGCACTTGGAAGCAGATCTTCGCTTCTTCGTATTTATTTAGGCTTGTCAACACAAACATAAACGAATGTGTCTGCTAGTCTAACCGCTTACGAAAGCATATAAATAACCATTCTACGTTATTTAACCAAGGCGACCTAAAAAACGATGCTACCTAAAATAGAGCAAAATTAATTTCTCATTGCTGAAAGAGTTTGCTTGCAGAAGGCGCACTCCGCATTTTAATTTTTAGGATTGATGAAGCTACAGGTTCGCGGCGGGCTCGTCTTATCGGGCCGATTAAGTGAGCGTAATGTACTCAGAAGATATAATAATAACGCGATAGAAAGAGAGGCAACTTCTAGGTGTATAAAGGGTGGCAGGGACATCGACGCGAAAACAGTTACCATGCATTCAGTACATAGTTCTGAACCCCCCTGCGTTGAAATTTTTCGTGGGTTATTAGAAAAAATAAAAAACAGCTGTTTCATAGTAAAGTGCAATATCTACGCGGTAAATATTTATGAAACAGCAATATTTTTTTAAATAACTGACAAAAAAAATTTACGTAGGGGTTCAGAACTATGTACTAAATCCATGGTAATAGTTTTCACGTCGATGTCCCTGCCACCCTGTATATCTGCAGGTAATTAGTGCTGTGCGAACTGAATTGCACTTTATTGTGTCGTAGCAAGAGTCGCTTTTTATTTAAATGTTTTTGCGGAGTGAACCATCCATCTGTATTAATCTGTGGCTTTACCGAAAGAAATGGAAGACCATCCTGTAATCGTGGTTGGGTTGGTAATAAAATATGATCATAAAGATGTTATGGGTTGTAATAAATTCAAATGATATCTCAGTAAACTGAAAATTCTTAGCGAGAGACTTGAAAATAATCTGAAACTTGTAAAAGCTGATACTTCACAATCAGATAGCGAAGGATACACAAGTTTTGACAAAGAGAAAATTCTTACGTGAAGCTGAGAAAGTCTCAAGGACGAAAGCACTGTGGATAAAAGGAAATTTGATTTGATTTTTGTATTGTGTCAAAGTATTAACATCATGCCGTCGAAAAGCAAAAATAGTTAAGGTAATTCCGTCAGTCACATAAGAGAAAAACAACCATGTTCTTTAGATAAAAAAATAATAATTAAGTGAGCTTCATAGCTGTAACCGAAATTGGCTTGGAATTAACAATAATTAAGAAAAAGTGGCCAAGTGAGAGCTGGACTCGCACGACACGAAGAAAAACAACGTTTCTTGTATGGGGACTCGTTTTAATTTTTAACTTTATTTATTTTATTATTTGTTGTTATAGCGGCAATAGAAATATACAATCTGTGAAAATTTCAACTGTCCACACATTACGGTTCATGAGATACAGTCCGCTGACAGACAGACGGACGGACAGCGGAGGCTTAGTAATAGGGTTCCGTTTGGCACCCTTCAGGAACCCTAAAAACACAAACGATCAACAAGAGAAATCTTCAGACAGCACAAGCTTCTGACATAAGTATTTAATCTTGGAAAATTCCCGTTCACTCATGTAAAATCCACAACTAAGGCAAGTAAATCAGGAGATCTAAGATTGGTGTTTAGCTCAAATTGAGCACAGCTTAATGTGAATCAAGTGTAATGCTTCCAAACCTTCTGTCCTTGACAGTGACTGATTGCTAGCTTACTGCTCCCTTCGATCTTATTAAGTCCGTGTTGCTACCATGTTAACATGACTTATTTGTAACTTTTATTTTATTTTATTTAACCTGGCAATTTGAAACACCAACTGGTCTTACCAAGGGGTACCGTGATAGCCAGTAACTGAGTTGTGGAAGTCAAATAGGCAGTTACTCCATGTAAAATACTGGTATTCAGCTGCATCCGGTTAGACTGAAAGCCGACTTCAATATAGTTGGGAAAAGGCTAGGCAGATTGATTGGAAACTTTTGTTTTCCCCATAAGGTAACCTTAAAGGTTAGGAGGTATACCTATAGTCCGCACTAGATCTCATGATCCCCGGTCCAAGTGTGGGAAGGGAACACCGGCGTGGTTTTTAGTCAGTAGGAGTCTGACAGACCCCTTCGCCCGCGCCAGGGCGGAGGACTTCCATGAGGATTTTGCACCACGAAAAAAAAAATACCTAAAGTACGCCAACATTTCGCCAATTATGTTGGCCTATTGCCATCAACCGGTCACAAATCCAGACAGACTCCGGGCTGCTGCTGAGATATTTCAGATGGAAAAGCCCAATAACACTAAAACATCTTATGTAATTTAAGTACCTAGTTTAGAAATGTGATTCTATACTCTGTTGGTTTATGTAGTTAAATAAAGGTAAACAAAAAAAATCACGTGACGAGAGAGCTGTCAGGTTAACCAACTACGTAATAACTGTCACATCGGTTGTCATGCTACGTCACAGTTGTACTCTTTAATTCCGCAACGATTATAATTCGTTAAGGTTTAAAGAACCTGTCTTTTAGGGCTTTTTATTTATTTATTTATTTATTTAACCATTTATGCACACACATATAAACAGACAAGAAGAAAGGAACAGAAAAATACGTACAAAGGCAATGCTTATTTCTAAAGAAATCTCTTCCAGCATACCTGCGACAGGAAAGTATATAAAATGAGATGTAGACAACGTGTGTGACGCATGTTTTACAATGTTGTTTATGAATAAATGATAAAGTATAACATACATTATTAATAAAAGAGGAAACTTACGATTTACTTATCTTTAGTTAATTACCTAAACCAATGTACTACAATGTTTGTTATATTTTTTCTTTACATAATAACACTACAATACTTACAACGCGCCAATCTTTTTTATACCCTAAATGTTTCTTATACCACAAGGGGTATAACTTAAACCATATAAACTTTTGTCAGAGTGACCTCATCTATTTGCCCCGTCAATGACAAAACAAATACAAAAGCTATCTGATCAATAGCCTTATTTTTCATGCCTACGAAGTAGAAAATATCAAAAGCCTTACAAAGTAGTTTCGACAAAACTTTTTTTTTAGGTGAGAGTGAATAAAAATTCAATTTCACTTGGTGAAAAATTCTAAACGATATTTTTTAGAGCTTTTTGTTTTTAAAATGTAGTTTTGTGAGCGAAATAACGATTAAAAATTGCCGGCACTTTTTATTTCGCATAAAGTACATAAATTCTAAAATCGCTCAGTCAACGTATAAAACTTAATCTGCCTAGTCTTTTCCTAACTATGTTGGGTCAGCTTGCAGTATAACTAGATGCATAAATGTTTCATATTATAATGGAACACTCGGCACACACATCGGCTCAACGCTTATACCACAAGGGATATAACTTAAACCATTTTGTTATTATAAAATAAATAAAATACACAAATTCTAAAATCGCTCCGTCAGCGTACTAATCTGAATGTGCCTAGTCTTTTCCTAACTATGTTGGGTCAGCTTGCAGTATAACTAGATGCAGCTGAGTACCAGTATTTTACACGAAGCGACTGCCTATTTGACAAACAACCTCCACAACCCAGCTATTTGGTAACACGAAACCCCTTGATAAGACTGAATGTCAGACGTTTGGACTTCTGACTATCCGTAACGACTGTCAAAGATCTACGAATGACAGCCAAGCCTTTATTCCAACTTAACCTGCTTTCAGAAAGCACGTTAAGTTAGAAGAAAGGTTGATATGATAGATAGAATATTCTTTATTATGTACACAAAACAAATCTATTCGGTTTACATTCCACACACACGGATAGCTGTATCAGTATGAATAGTTACGCACAAAAACGTTAAATAAAACGAGCCAGCTCTGTTTGTTATTAGTGCGCGTATGTCGCACCAATAGGCAATAACTATAATATCAATGTAAAGTAATCATTAGTTTATGTGATTGAATGACTTATAATATTTCGCGCTAGATCGCTAGAGATTTGCTGTGTGTAAACCATAAAAATTACAGACATACATTTTAGATAGGATGACATAATGGGCGGTCTTTTATCTAAGAGCGATCTTTTACAGATAACCTTTGGATGGATTTAAATGGAAAAGGAGAGACAATACTTCAGGTAGTCAGTGGTGTACCATTTACATGTACAACATTATCATTTTCTTTACGTATAAAGCATATACTTATCTATATAAATAAATATATATAAAATAATGCCCGACTGCCTCCTTGGTCCAGCATGAGGTCCTGGGTTCGATTCCCAGGTCGGGCAAAGTGTTATTGGGTTTTTCTATCTGAAATTTCTCAGTAGCAGCCTGGAGTCTGGATTTGTGCCCGGTTGATGGCAATAAGCTCGCCCCCTATTACATGGGACTTCATAACTGGCGAAATATGGGTGAACCTGCTACAGGGACACCTCTGCCCAACCCTTCGGGGAAACAAGGCGTGATGTTATGTTATGTTATATAAAATAATAAACATGAAACAAGAGCAAGGAACTATATGTATACGTAATGACCATGAAAGTGTCTTTTCACCTGAATTTTAAAAGTGGACAAAGATTGAACACACCTTTGCGACACGGGCAAGGCATGCCATAACCGTACTGCCTGAACTGTAAAAGATTTGTCATAAAAGCCGGTAGTCTCAAATTTTCCGATAACCTCAGATAACTATTATATGATATTTAAAGAAATTACCATCCAGCATAATATATCGAAACACGGTCGGTTCGAGGATGTGTGACCACCCATCCACGAATTAACCGCAGCAAGCGTAGCTAAACCTACGATCGACCCGTGCATCTGTTGTTATTTAGCTACGACCCCTCCTCGTGTCAACGTACAGAACAAAAAACCAATAAAGTTTAGTGTACAGAGCTGATCTTATCTGTGGTCCACCCACGCAGCGGTATTAAAGCGAATTTTCATGCAAATGGTACATTGGTATGCAAAAGTGGTACGAGGCTGGTAACGTATGTAGAGTGGCAGTTTGCAGCCGCTGCAATTTGATAGCATTGTCCGTTATCATCGGAGACTAGCTACAGGAGTCGCAGCTCTTTGTTCTGATGTGACTGGGGCTGTGATTAGAGATAACAAGGATTGTGTTCGAGACGCTTGTTATCTTGTTCTTTGAGTTAAATGTTGTTAGATTTTAACCATTGAATTTATCTTCAAATTTTAGCAATAGCTTCTCAAATAAAGGTTTCGATCTCAAAAGCTTTGAATTACTTGACCCATCGGGCACATTTGAACATTGTAGGCCGTGTCAAGGTTTCAATACTGTCCCAAACGTTTTTCACTTTCCTGGCATTACAAATGCTTACGGAGACATGACCTTTGATTTCAAGAAAAAGTAAGCTTTGCAATAAATAAATCACTAGTTTTTCTAGGATAGTAAATTACCACATTGGAATCAAAGACTTTGCCAAATAACGTTTTTAAGTGTTCTGCCAACAGCATTGCCTCCTGGAATTTTCTAGAAATTCTGCAACTTCATGAATTATGTTTTGTTGTTTTTGTTTGGACAGTCGTTAAGTGTGTTTTTATTTGTTGTAAAGTTATGATTGATGTTAGGACCGGTAAGTGGTATGTGTTTTTTGATGAGCATGAGAGCTGGGTTTATATTAAAGATGAGTCTGCAAAAGCAAAAGATAAATCGTCAGCGTGAAATCTAGGAGTTGAAAAAGTTTAATAGGAACAGAAGCAGAAGCTGGTAGTATCATCACAGCAGTAATATTTTCCCATTGTTTGTCTTATTTGTTTTATAAGTATATTCGTGTATTTATGTATTGTAAGGATGACCACACAATAAAACTGCAGCAAGAACTCTTCACTAGTTTATTCACTTTTTAACACTACGTAGAACACTTTACTTTTGTAGCACTTCCTTCCTTTACGACCAGTAAACTAAGAATCATCCCTCCACCGAGTGTTGTGCCTTTTTATAGCAAAAATGTTGGCAGTATCTTGACAACATTTTTGCGACCGTTATTTTTAAACTTTAACCGATATTCGAACGTTACCGTTTTTTGTGCGTTATTTTAATATTCAAACCAATATGTTTTATAAAATTACTATTAAAATTAACCGGAACCTTACACTCGACCATCCTGATAACGTGTATGTCCCCATACACGTCTCTGTTGTAAAACCTTACACTCGGTAGGAGGAGTCATCATGAATAATAATAAATTACATCAAGGATCACAACTATTTATCTCTATCTTACAACTAAGTTTACACTTGTTCGAACCCTACCAGGCGACCCATCACGAGTAAAAGAACAAGCAAGAAAACCTCGGCGGGCTCTTTTTTTTCGCGAACACTTACGTGATCCAACACTAAAAAATTACAAAATACCTTAAAATCTAATAAACATAAAATACTTCAGGGATAAATCATAAACTATCATTAAATAGAAATTAATTTGCTATTGTGAGATGTTATAAACATAGTGATTCTAAAAGAACTTTCCATGAATATTTATTACATTATATTGTACGTACCTATATTATATTCAAATACTTGAATAACAAAACAAACCTAATGTTATATTAGGTGAAAGCAACCTGGACTGCAATATCTCTTAACATACGTAATATTTAATAATCATCAAATACATAATTTTTTAAATTAAAATACCAGGCCAAGAATCAACATTATGAGACATTGCGCTCATTTTCCTCTTAACACATTACTAAAATCTCGTTATCGCATTACATAGAGACCAGTCACGAACCCACTAGCTCATGAGGTCTCGTGACAGACTCTAGTCTCTCTCATCTATAGAAACCATGGCATCAGTACCAAAACAAATCACTAACTCGCTTACGAAGTCTCATGTCAGACCTTTCTTTGATCCGAAAACATGTAAGGTAAAGCCAAGCCACGAACCCGCTTTCGAGGTCTCATGCTTGACCTGGAACAAAGTAAAGTACTTGTATCAAATAACTTTAATGTAAATAGCAGAAAAAGTATCCAAATAGCAGAATTGATAAAAGTATCTAACAGTAACTAAATCAATTATTGTCATCATCACCACTACTATCATCCATCATTTCCGACTCATCATTTTCTAATTCCAGGGAAGTTATGTGTATCCATGGTCTCATTCTGTCGGATGCTACCGTGGTTTTTCTTTTGTTTTTCATACCATAAAAGCCAGGTACGGGTGCTACTTTATAACGATCGTTCCCTAGTATTTTAATAACTTTAAATGGACTATATACTGGCAAAAGCTTAGCGCTTTTGCCATCATTTTGAAATGCTGTTTTTGTTATCCTGACCAAGTCCCCAAGAGTATACAAGTGAGCTGGTTTTCGACCCTTATCATACTGTTGTTTTTGCTTATTTTGTTCTTTGTCGATACGAGTCTTAACTTCTTTTCGCAAAGTAGAAAGATCACAAGTCTCACGTGCTAGGTCTGTTATTTCATTTAGGACTGGGCTACTCTCACTATTCATTGCAGTGCCAAACATTACTTCGGAAGGAGTTCTGCCAATTGTCTTCTGCAATGTATTATTTAGGCCCCATTGGATTTGTCCTAATTTGTTATCCCAATTCCTTTCGTTGTCCCTAAGGTTCTGCGCGGTTAACGAATCGAGGATGGTTCGATTATATCGTTCTACTTGCCCATTAGACCTGGGACTGGCAACCGAGTTTAATATATGCTTTATACCTCTACTTAAGCAATACTTTCTGAATGCATGAGATGTGAAACAACTTCCTCGATCACTTATAAGCCTGTCAGGGCTCCTAAATGTGTCAAAGATTTCATTAAGAACTTTTATAACATTCTGAGCGTTTGTGTTTCTTACAGGTTTAATAAACAAGAATTTCGTGAACGAATCCACAGCCACAAGAATATGAGTGTAACCTTTATTGGACTTCACAAAAGGCCCAAGGTGGTCGACATGCAACGTGTGAAAAGGTGTGGCTGCTTTTTCGATAGGGTGCAACAACCCTTCGCGAGAGGTAGTCTTTTTTGCGTAATTACAGTCTATGCAAGAATTGACATACTTTTTTACATAACGTGACATTTTAGAGAACCAATAGTACTTTTTTATACGATCTAATGTTTTTTCAACACCCACATGACCAATGTTATCATGGTTCATTTTGCATATCTGCCACCTTGCGCCCTTAGGAACCACCCACCTAATTTTGTTTCTATCCCCGTCGAGATATCTAAACAATTTGTTATCTTTTATCAAGTAATTCTCCTTTATATATTCAAGGCCTTTCGAGTCTACGTTACTATTAACTATGTTGCGGATTCTTTCTAGTTCTGTATCACCTAGCTGAAGAGTAAGAAGCCAGTCTTCATCACTAATCGATAAGATCGAGTGTTGTTCTAGATCTGTAATTTCTGTATCAACTACCGGGTTTCTCGACAGGGCATCTGCGTGAGCCATTTTTGTGCCTGCTCTGTATTCAACAGTACAGTTAAACTCTTGCAAAGTGAGCCACCATCGAGCTATTCGGGGTATAAGGTCTCGTTTTTGAAAAGTACAACGTAAAGCGCCACAGTCAGTGACTATCTTAAATTCCCTACCTAGCAAAAATACCCTAAACTTTTTTAAAGCACAGACTACGGCTAATGTCTCGAGTTCGTAAGAATGAAAGTTTTTTTCCTCTGGACTCGTCTGACGGCTATAGTACGCTACAGGCTGGAAGGGTTCAGTACTACCAGGTGGACGCTGCAGTAATATTCCACCAACACCGAGCCTGCTGGCATCGGTGTGGAGCTCAGTTTCTGCTATGTGGTTATATATCGCAAGTATTGGTCTGGTTATCAAACGTGACTTAAGAACTTGGAAGGCTTGCTCTTGTGCATCTTCCCATACCCATTTGGTATCCTTTTTCAAAAGTTTTGTCAATGGAGAGGCAACGTCGGCAAAATTTTGTATAAATTTGCGAAAATAGCTTACGAGCCCTAAAAACTGTCTAACTGTATGAACATTTACGGGTCGCGGAAAATCTAACACGGATCGTATTTTGGCTTCACCGGGCCTCATTCCTGATGAGCTAATTTCGTATCCTAAATAATCAATTTTGTTTTGCAAAAAACTACATTTTGAGAGGTTTAATTTTAGTTTAGCTTTTTCTAGCAACTGCAGAACTTCTTCAAGCCTCGTTAGGGCCTCATCTATGTCTTTTCCGTAGACTAACACGTCATCTATGTAAACGGTAGCTTTATCAAAGCGAGCTGATCCTAAAACACGGTTCATCATCCGTTGGAACACTGCAGGCGCGTTCGTCAGCCCAAACGGCATACGATTAAACTCGTACTGTCCGTCTGGGGTGACGAACGCGGTCAAATGCTTATGTTGTTCTTGGATAGGCACCTGATAGTACCCTGACATTAAGTCTAAGGTGATGAACCATGCCTGCCCTGATAGTCGACACACTTCGTCATCAATTACTGGCATTGGATACCTTTCCTTTACTGTATTAGCATTTAACATCCTATAGTCAATACACATACGTGTTTTGCCATCCTTCTTACGAACGAGGATAATGGGACTCGCGTAACTAGATATGGATTCTCTAATGATTCCTGCTTTTAACATGTCATCTACCATGATGCGAACCTTCTCACGCTCATGGTGCGAGTCTGTAAGGACGATATACTACAGGTCGGTCGTTTGTCAACTCAATGCTCATCTGTGTTACATCAGTGCAACCTAACTCTAGTAAATCGGACGCAAAGCAATGCTGATAACGCTTGAGTAGTTCCATAAGCCTTGTTCTATCTTGGTCAGATACTGAATCCCCGATTTTTATTTGATTATTGATTTGATCGGAGTTATTACATTCTTGAACGTTAACTAGTTCTGTTGATGCATTAACTAATCTTTGAACAACGTCTATTTTCTCAGCACGCGAGAATATATAATTTTCTTGAAGACAACACGGGATTGAGCATGGTGTTATAGTAACATTAAAAATACCTTTTATTACTTTATAAATACCACCAAGTACAACAAACTGTTCATTTGGCTTTCCTATAATTTTTGTATGTAATAAAATATTACCGTTAAATTCAGACTCTGTTGCTGCTTTTACGCTGGCAGTGCCATAAATTTTACTATGCCCTACTATTTTTACTTTTTTTGAACGAGCCTCATGATCGTCAAAACAATTGGAGGGGACCTCAGCACCTACATCAAGGAAATGTAATTTGGATGCATCCTTATATACCACGACGTGAGGTTGTTCCGAGAACGTCTGACCAATTAGAACCGGCCTATCAAGTAAATAATCATCGACTACTTTGCAAAGAACTATCGCTAAAACCCCATCAATTGATAAGGATAATTTTGCTGAACCTAACGATTGCACAAGGCCATTGCCAAAACCTTTCATTGTAGTAGGTACTTTATCATATTGAATCCCTAATTTCTTCGCACTAGATTGTTTAATTAAAGTGACTTCACTCCCAAAATCGATATACCCTTCCAAAGGAACCCCGTTAATGATTACTTCCTTAACATATTTTTTATTTGGGTCAGAGTTAGACAGTATACACATGGTTTTAGGTACGGTATTAGTTTTAGTTGGTTGACTTTCAACTTTCGATCTACAATTTTCAACTCTATGTCCTATCTTGTGACAGTGGTCACATTTCAACAAAGGTTTTGTACACTTAATATAGGAGTGCCCCTTTTCCTTGCAATTGTAGCAATAAAACCCAGTGTTTTGGACAGTTTGCCTAGTACCTGTCTTTTGTTCAATACTATTGGAACTCTCATGCTTATTTTTAAAAGATGAGGGCTGTGGAAATTCTTTATTGCTTAGTAGAAATTGTAATAGTTGATCGGGCTCAGAACATCGCAAAGCCAACGCGCCAGATTTGACAGTTTTGTCACCGAGACCATGGATAATGCAATCGACAGCTCGTTTCCCCACAATGTCACATTGATTAACAAGGGCGAGTTTTTCATAGAAGTAATTTTCAATTGGCTCATTATATCTGCTCTTACGTCTCAACATGTCCTCCAAGGACTGGCCATAATTTTGCTCGCAGGGAAATGCTCTCAAAAGCTTTTCCTGCCACTCTCCCCATGTATAAAGAATTGTACTTAAACTTTGATACCAAACTTTGGCCAGTCCTTGCAGTTTTTGCATAGAAAAATGTATGGTTGTTCGCTCGTCCCAACCGTATACTGAGGCACATTCATTGACTTTACGAAGCCAAATGTCCATTCGTTGGTTTCTTAGAGATGGATCAAATTCTGGTAAAATATTTTTGTTATCAAGTTTGTTGGTATGTGCACTCAGTTCAGACGGTTGGAGCGCGGAACTAGACTTAAGAGACTCTATTATTTTAGCTACGTCTTTAGAAGTAAACAAAGGGCTACATGACCTGGGGCGATTCCCGGGACGGGTATCGCAATTCCGATGACTTCCTAGACGTCCTGACCCGCGGCTCTCGTAGCTACGCTCACGTGGCTCGTAGTCGTTGTGACGACCACGATGCTCGCTGATATGACGACGTTCTGGTTGTGCACGATGTCTGCCTTGCTCGCTGTTGACGCGATGCCCGCGCTGCTCGCTGTTGACGCGATGCTCGCGCTGTCCGCTGTTGACGCGATGCTCGCGCTGTCCGCTGTTGACGCGATGCCCGCGCTGCTCGCTGTCAATGCGGTGCCTGGGTTGCTCGCTGTAGACGCGCCGCTCGCGCTGCTCGTTATCACCACCAACCAGATGTTCATGCTGCTTGCTGCGACGTGGCGACACCGGGTGTATAATTGGTGATCGGGAGCGGCTGCGACTTAAGCGTGGGGTTCGCAAACTTCGCTTTTCTCTCTCCATATTGAACCTCGACAGAAAACAAAACATAGTATCATAATTGTTTTTTTTTTTTTTTTTTGTAGGTAGCTATGCGTAGTTTAAACTAATAGGCTCATATAATTATTATGGATATTAAAAGCTATGCCCATAATATTGTCTCGAAGTAGTAGTCGTGTAAATATTTAGATATAGTAAAATTTTTGGTTTTAATCACTATTATTAACACAAGGTTGATTAGTGGTTTTCCCTATTTACACCAATTGTTTAGTCATAAATAGAACGAACTTGTACTATGGCAACTATATAACGGGTAAACAAACTTACATACGTCTATAAACATGTCTTACAAATGCTCGCGCTTATCACACAGCATTTGCCCCATTGCATTTGCGGGATTTGAACCCACAACAACCAAGCTTTGTAGTCCGGAGCGCGAATGACTACACCAGACGGTCGTCAAAATATACATAAAAAAAATAAAAAAAATACCATGGCAATTTTTGTTAACAAAAACTACGCCCACTTCGACACTGAACTTACCCATCAACAATAAGTGACATGACCTCACTTCAAAACAAAGCAAAAGCTATGATCGTTAGTATCGCTTTAGTGAGCTCTGGAGCGAGTTTTCACTTGCATGTCTTGTTACAGAATCAACAGGCTAATTAGAAAATAAAATATAATTTTAGGCATGTACTTACGTGAGAATCCCACTTCTGAGATGTAAGGATGACCACACAATAAAACTGCAGCAAGAACTCTTCACTAGTTTATTCACTTTTTAACACTACGTAGAACACTTTACTTTTGTAGCACTTCCTTCCTTTACGACCAGTAAACTAAGAATCATCCCTCCACCGAGTGTTGTGCCTTTTTATAGCAAAAATGTTGGCAGTATCTTGACAACATTTTTGCGACCGTTATTTTTAAACTTTAACCGATATTCGAACGTTACCGTTTTTTGTGCGTTATTTTAATATTCAAACCAATATGTTTTATAAAATTACTATTAAAATTAACCGGAACCTTACAGTATTTTGTTCTTATATTTATATATATTTAGGTATATCTTATATATATTGTTTTAAAAGGTATATAAATATAGTAGTCTGGATTTGTGCCCGGTTGATGGCAATAGGCTCGCCCCCTATTACATGGGACTTAAACATAACTGGCGAAATGTGGGTGTACTATAGGTACACCTCTGCCTAACCCTCCGGGGATTACAGGCGTGATGTTATGTTATGTGTGTGTTATGTTATAAATATCCTTATATTTAAATACATATTTATTCCACAATTTTCGATATTGCACCTACCACTGTTTGTCTCTGCATCACCCAAAGGTTGACTAGTAGAAAATGCTTATGGCATTAAGTCCGTAACGTATTAAATAAATAAATAAATATCCCATTATGGTCAAGGTTTGTTTGTACAGATACCTACTTTAAAAAAATCAACACTGAAAATGACAAAAGCGTTTTTTTTTCTATTCTTAGATACCTACATTTTTATAAATTAAAGTCGATTATTGCGTGACCGCGTTGTATTTTTAAACCACGCAACGGATTTTGATGCAGTTTTAACATCATTAATTAGAGAATTAAATTCCTGAAGGTTGGTTTACTAACGATTGTCCTACAATAATTAAGTTCTCCGCTAGTGCTGTGTAGTTCCGTAAGTGACGAATTCACAATAACTAAAACCGTATGTGATATTTGTTTATTTATTAGTGATTAAGTCGTTGAAGTGCAATGTAAATAAATAAATTTATTTATTTATTCATTTGTATAGGTATAGGTAAAATATTTATGTTCAACTTACAGAAAATAACGAAACCTTAATGTTTTGTTAATTCGTAAAAACCGTGCCAAGCCCGCGCGCTCGTTGAAAATAAAATATAAAATGCAGTGACTGTTTACAACCGAGAATCGATTTAGTAAAAGACGCAAATTCACTAGAATTTTCATTTTCAGCACATTGATTCTCTTAGCATTAGCGCTTTTTCTTAAGATATTGATTCTCAATCTATGTTTATATTCTTTTTCTATCAATACATAGAAACGGTAAGTTTTGAGCTTCTGTTTACTTTATCGAAGCTTTTAAAAAAAAATCATGAATGTAACTCATTATCGACATTCATGAATTTTTTTCAAGGTTTTAGTGAAGCCTTTGTGAGCTTAAAACTATCTAGAAGTTTCAACAATACGACAGTTACACTGATGATTTTTTACCTTTATTTTTGTACAGTGGAATCTTTGAGTGTTTACACGTTTTAGAGTAGTTTACACTTTTTTGTAGAAAAGGTGAATACCTAATACTTACCTGATTGATGACTACAACAGTTATTTTAATTATACTGCAAAACTATGAATGAAACTTTTGGCATTGCTCCCGGAAGAAACTAGAAATCGCAAACAAGATCCGATTTATAAATAACATTTTTAAATACATATCTATTTAGACTAAATGCAAACGTGTTTTGGAGAGGTTCATATATTGTTAACTAGCTGACGCGACTGACGATGTCCTGTCCAAAATTTTAATAATCAATTCAAAATTCCGATAGAAAGAGCTCTTTTAGTTTTCCAGAATTTTCCAATTTCCCATAGTGCAAAGTCAAACTCAAAGCATTTATTTCAATTAAACCATTTGTAGCCAGTTTTGAATTGTCGGTCACTTAGAAATATGAAGCTAGTTGCCCATTTCAACCCGTAGTAGGTACCTATGGAGAAGAACGGGCTAGACACTCTACGGACATTCTTTAAATAAAAATTTGTTACAAAATATTGGTTACATCATTCATGTTGAAATTACACATTTGAGAAGCTCTTTTAGTTTTCTCGCATTTACCAACTACCCGGCAATTTTCAAATTTTTCTTTCCGTTGAAACCTGATTTAAACTTTTACGAATATTCTAAAATCAAAAATTTGCCACATCGGTTCAGCTGTTCTGAAATGATACGCATACCAACGAACAGCATGTCATATTTATTATAAAGAATAGAAGATGTACTTGCATGAGCGATGTAATGTAACGTTTTCAAATTTTAAAACAAATGACGGTTGAGCAGTTCCAACTTCGCCAATTATTTTGACTAGACAGTGTATTATATTGCCAAGTGTCTTTCAAAATTGTTTACACACTGCACACTGTGGAGTGACAGAAATATCATGTTAGTGTTACAGAGTTATGTCCCGGTAATAAAATATTGATATAGCAAGTCAAACTGCAACAAACTAGCAAATGTTTATATGTAAGATATTTAAACATGTTAAGGCGCCAACATACCCCGCGAAATTCAATATTTTTACGTTTTTTTTTGCAATTTGCAGGTCAGTTAGTTGTATGTTGATCATATATATAATTTGCGACTGTAACAAATATTTGTTTATATAATTATTATTTCACTTAAAAACATATAATTTACATTATTAAATATTTTTATAAAAACATTAAAAATATAATTGAACATGATTAATTAAACATTAAACTCAAAAACACTAAGCATATATTTCAATTAAACCATTTACCGGCACTTTTGAATTGTCAAGGAATTGGTCGGTCAGAAATATGAAGCTAGTTGCCCATTCTAAAGCGTAGTAGGTAGGTACCTATGGAGAAGAACGGGCAAGAAACTCCACGGACACTCTTTTAAATAAAAAATTGTTACGCAATATTGGTTACATCATTCATGTTGAAGTTATACATATGAGAATAATGTAGAAAGTTAGAATCGTCCATAATAAAAAAATAAAACACAGAACAATTAAAAATAAGCCAAGGCAGCTAAGAGACAGTCCCAACTGACGGCGCCCGTTCACGAACGCATGGATTAGCACCATTCAACTCAACCATTATGAAGGGAGCTAAAGGATCCAACACACGCGCCACCATCAGCGAAACATCTGAGTGAGCATGACGTACTCACAGCCGCCAGGGCACATTCAAGTCATAGAAGACATATTACTCGGTAAATGGTAACTCTTTAGTACATAGTGTTCACACCTGTGCTATGCAATTATATATTGCAAAGGAGATTGAGTTTATACAATGGAAAGATGGTCTTACAATCTTCAGCAGCTTCAACAGCATTTGCCAATTAATTAATTAATTGGCAAATGGCGATTAATTAATCAATTAGTTGTGGTTGTGGAGCAGGACCGGCATTAAATTAATCAATACAATTCTCTAAGTTTTAGACCCTATGGAATGACTATTTCATGAAATCATGTCATATGAGGCCAATTCCTACTTAAGGAGTTGTGTTGCTATTTTTAATGATGGTAATTTAAAATTTTAATTATTAAGATTTAAAATTATTAAGATTATGTTCACTTTTTTTGTGTTTCACGAACTGTGTCCAAATAAACGTTTTCTTTCTTTTTCTTTTTAATTTTGTAATTGCATATTTGTTATGGTCACGAATAGTATTTTAGTCAACATTCACTCTGAAAATGACTTGCAATTTGCAAAAAAACCGAAAGAAAATTTGAATTCTATCAATCGTGGGCTATCCTGACGCGTCCCCTTAAAGCAATAAAATAATATCCGACGTCAAAACTCTACGAATAAGTCATTTAAGAACTTTCAAATAAATGCAATGGGAATTCTCATTAAAATATTCAGAAAATTTACAGAATTTTTCAACCATGAATTTTCCATTTCAGTAAAGGCTCTTTCAAACAAGCGCGACACGCGACGCGACACAAAGACACCGCTCGTCGCGCGTCGAGCGGTGTCTTTGTGTCGCGTCGCGTGTCGCGCCTGTTTGAAAGAGCCTTAATTCAATTCTTATACTACGAATGCTTCTCCTCTATAGTTTTCATCTCGTTAGCTCTGAATAAACTGCAGGAATGTTTTTAAGAAGATTTCTGCTCAATCCTTTGTAGCATTAGCTAAGTCTTCTTAGGGAAATCTCATTAAAAATTTGTGTTTTTCTTATTATTCCTTGACCTCGGTCTATTCCTCTGTGACAGTATATGAGTTACACAAGGAAATGTCACTTGAGGTTAGACAAATTTCACCATTTCCCTTCGTAGGAAAGCTTTGAGATTAATACAGACAGGATAAGGCTTGAGTAAGCCAACATAACGTATTGAAACGATTCTTTTCCTGACATCCTGCACGAATGTTTTCTGTTTTACTAAAGGTAATTTACCTTTTGAGTGAATGAATGTGGATGGCTATACAAGTAGGAGAAGACTAAAGAAACGATGGATGGACTGTAAAGAAGATGATATGGATAGAAAGTGAGTGACTACCGAGATGATGACTGACAGAGAGGTATGGAAGAAAACACATGTGGCATGGACCCAAATAAATCGGGATAAAGGAAAAAAAATGATAACTTTATCTTACTTTTGTATGTCCATTGTAAACTTTCATCAAACGTACAATATTAAATTAAAACAAGATTTTTCATGTAAACAAACTCATTCTCACGACAATACGGGCGAGAGAATTTCTTCGTATGGGCCTTTATTCATTTGTCATTTCTCGAAAACCTCTTCCTATCTATTCTCAGTATACAAGTACAATGATACGACAGTAAATTAAACTTCGTATAATATCTAATGACGTAAAATAAAATGATGATGTGGATATATTTAGTAACCTTTTCCGCTTAGCTCTAAATATATCCACATCATCATTTTATAATGGATTTCCGCAAGGTCACGCCTGAATCAATTAACTATCTAATGACGTTCCCAGTCTGCATACAAAAATTCAATCAAATATAAACGACCTTTTTTTTTTAAACGTTGCCCCACACTAGGAATTTCTCCTGTATTTTGGGTGCATTTACAAACATTAAACTCACATAAACAAACCCGAAACAACTACTTGTAGGTCATACAAATATTTGTTCCGTGCGGGAATCGAACCCGCGACACGAAGCGCAGCAGTCAATCGCTTAACCACTGCGCCAACAGTGCCGTCAATAATACCCGCTGTGCCGTTAATAACTAGTCGGTTGATCTGAAAAACCCTTAGCAAAACCATTGAGTTAAAATGTACTACGAGCAAAACCGATAGTCGATCCTTCACTACTTACTACATAAATTTGAGTTTGTTTGATTTTTTTTTAATTCGATGTTAAGATTTATTTCATACTTGAGGAGGTCCTTTACAAAACTTGACTATTTTTTGGAGGTTTATATTGAAATTCACATGCAGCGAAAACAAGAGTTGGTCAAGGTTGATCCAGAAGAATTTTTTTTTTAATAAAACGCATGATTTCATCAAAAGTAGTTTAATTCAGTTCGAAATTTATTCCTAAAAAACTATTTTTCAGGTTCAGAAAAATGACGTCCTCTTTTTAAAATACCTCTATTCGTATTGTCAGTATTTTTATTTATTGTTGCATTGTTCTATCCACATTGAATTCAACAGTACGTTGTATATGCAGTCAAACTGTTTTCAGAATATAAGTTTCATTCATAGCTGGAAACATACATCTCGTCAAAAGACAGTTTGTGTGAAAGTCACTGAAAATATTCTTTAGAACAATGAAACTGGAAGATATTCCCAGAAGGCATGGCTCTACGCGACTTTGTTGATGTCTGAGAAAATGTGAATGGCAAACTGAAGAATGAAGTTTTCCGGATTAAAGAATGAAATGGATTTTTTTTGTTTAACAGAAATTTTGTAGAAAATAGTTGTCTTAAGCGAAATATCTCTTAAGTAATGTCTCATCAGATTATAAGTTTGTTCTTCCAAAATTATGTTTTCGAAACCCTTCCAACTTGGTTGCCTTATCTTATTGTTGCCGTTGTAACTTAAGTATAAGGTAGCATTACCTATCGAATTTGTATAATTTTAATAATGGATTAAAATGATTAATGTATTAAATTTATCTTTAGAGCGTTTGTCCACCGCCACCGTCATTGGGACGTCACCAAGAACGAGATAACGGCACTGAAGTAGTGATACATACATTTACTATAGCCACGTGTCAATCACATGTCCTTCACCCGAACGCCGTTATCCCAGCCGCCGAAGTTTGGAGTAGTTCGGCGCGAGCGCTACACTCAGCCCGAGATTGCGACGGGCCGATGTGGCAATACAAAATACGTTTGATCTTGTCCATACACTGCCGTCGCACCAAAACGCCCTTGTCAGGTTTTTTTTTGTCTATAATGACGTATTGAACCGCTGAGTTCGATTGCTGGCACCGGGACGTCATGGCACGTTCGGTTCGAATAATATCGTTTCTCGGTGACGGCCTGGTGATGGTGGCGGTCAACAAACGCTCTTACAGTAGGTATCGTTTTCAAGGGATAAAGTTAAATGTATTTCCATACATTTTACTTTGTAACACATTACCTTTTCAAAACCCAATGCTCTCAGATCATAAAACTTAGTAATACAGTTACAAAATCATTTTCATGACAATTTAGAATTGTGAATGTTTGAATATTTTAGCACGACCACAGGAAACTCCTAACACATTGAAAATTGTAGATAGTGTAACGTCTGCTGAGCAAATACAATGAACAGATAAAAGGGTTATTGATTGCCATAATCTCTACGCTTGGACTGGAATAGGAATCGAAGATAATTGAATTTAGTTGTAATTAACTAAAAGCATTGGCAGATAGAGACTTCCGCTTCGCTTAATTCAGTCTCACATACAAATTTAGTATAACACCGGCCACATAAATACGGAATTCCGTTAAATATCGATTCGGAATTTCGAAGGCAGCAAATCCATACAAAATCAACGATCTTGTCACACGTACAGTAGCCCTCGGTTCGAAATTTTCTCCGATTCGAAATTCGGAAACGAAATTCCGTCTGTATGTGGCCTTTTGTATGGATTTGCTGCCTTCGAAATTCCGAATCGATATTTCGACAGGGAATTTCGTATGTATTATTGGTACCTATGTTTGTTGCCGGCCTAACAGTAGGTACATAAAATTACTACGCACTAACGTAAAAATATCCCGTTCAAACGTAAATACATACCAACCTTTTCAAGCCCAACAACGCACTCCCAATATAAAAAATACAACAGACAAAATCAACAATAAACAGAAAATACAACATGAATTTATTATCTTAATAAAAAGCTTCGTACATACACAAAATCCCTGAAGCTTATCAGGAATACCTCTGAGGCAAAAGATACTATCTTTGTACATACCTTTCACCTGTATTCCGGTGCGGTTTCTCAATGCGATGCACTCGCTAGAATATGGATAGCTTTTTAAAAGGATATAGGTATGTATGTATACTTGTTTACTAGTTGTTGCCGACGATTTCGTCTGCGTGACCTTCTG
This sequence comes from Omphaloscelis lunosa, assembly GCA_916610215.1. NCBI lineage: Eukaryota > Metazoa > Arthropoda > Insecta > Lepidoptera > Noctuidae > Omphaloscelis > Omphaloscelis lunosa. The sequence goes on along the minus strand of OU744245.1, from coordinate 5,083,514 downwards.
ACCTTCTATTAATGACCGACCGAAAGTTCGGTTTAGATTTCGGCCAGTTTCGGCCAAGGAATCTAGTTCGGTCTTAGTTTCGGTTTCGGCCAGGAAATGGCCGAAACTTTCGGCCGCTCCGAAACTCGCGTGTTCATGAATTATCGTGCATCGTTCGGCGAACTTCGCGGCTAGCTAAATATTAGATTAATCTTAAAAATATTGTCAACACGATAATTAAAATATTCAATTGAGAGTCTGTAGTTATGTAGTATACGTCTAAGTCTAACTGAATGTTGTTTTTTAAAACGTTTACTCCCAAAAGTACTTACTTACTTACTTAAGTTTACTTCAACATATTTATTTAGTTTATATATTCATGACATAAAAAAATAAAACATATATTTGTTACGTACTTTAATGATGGCCTTTTTATTTTATTCAACACTATTCATCTGTTTGTATGTATAATATACATTGTATATTCAAATAAATGTGTAAAAACACACCAGATTTCTGTATACGATAGAAATTTTAAATATGTTTAACTAAGTTTCGGTTTCGGTTTCGGCCGAAACTAAGAGCAAGGCCGAAAGTTCGGTTTCGGTTTCAGTTTCGGCTGAAAAACCCGTTTCGGTCGGACACTAATTTCTATTGTCGCTAACAACAAATTATAAAAATAAAATAAGTCAAAAATTTAAATAGGGTCCCAATATAAGAAACGGGTTTTATGTGACTAAAGTATAAAAAAAAGTTTCAAACATTATAACTATGGTGGTACAGAATCCTTCGTGTGCGAGTCCGACTCGCACGCGGCATATTTTTTTTACTGTTATGTTCCAAGAAACGCATTTGTCTGTTTTTCTAGACAGACAGATGAAGTTACTTTCTCATTCTTCATTCATTTCTTTCTCATAGCTAGAGGTATGTAGGATACATTTATAATCCTTTAGAACTAAGATTAGACATTTAAATAAACCTTTTTACAGTCCGTTCCAACCAATTTTGACTTCTATTGCGTTGGTGGCATTACAAATGGCAGCTGCAGTAAACAGTTGGTATTGTAACCACTTTTTTGCTCTTAATGCCATCCTTATTCCACTGGTATAGAAGTCAACATCGGTTGAACTGACTGTAAAAAAGGTTTGTTTAAATGGTTAATTTGTCATGTATTCCATACACGACGCTAATCTCACGTGTCGTGCACTTTGTAATAAGTAGTCAAACTCAAACTCAAAGCATTTATTTCGAATAAACCAATTACCGGCACTTTTGAATTGTCAAGGGGTCGGTCAGTCAGAAAGATGAAGCTAGTTGCCCATTCCAAAGCGTAGTAGGTTCCTATGGAGAAGAACCGGCAAGAAACTCCACGGACACTCTTTTATCACAATATGGTTACAAATCAAAAGTGAGTGATAAGTGCAATCTTCTAGAGTAGGTAACAGGAATGAGTGTGTTATGCCTGTTAGAATTTAAATTAAATTAAATATACATATAAAATATAAAAATAAAATAAAAAGCCTTTACTTCTTCTACCAAAATTAATCATATGCAATTTTTTACTTAGTTCTATTCGATCACTGGTTACAGTCACCTCTTTGGCGTAGGCCCCTAGTGTCTCCAAAGTTTTCTGTTACATGCTGTTTACATAGACATGCTTAAAAAAATTAAAAAGCCGCCGGTCATATACTTTAGTTAAGCTTGGTGATTCCATTTTAGCCCAAAGGCACATGAGATACCTATGTCACCTTTTTATACCTTAACGGGGAAGCTCTTGGCCTGCAGCTCACCTGATGGTAAGTGATGATCAGGCCGAAGGAAGCGTCATCCAGAATCCTCAACCACTAAGGAACTGGCTATCTTACCTCTAAAACACACTAATGCTGTTAACATTGTTGTTATGGCGACAGACTTAGATGAGATGGTGGTAGCTAGCCAGGCGGACAAAGAACAAGCCTTACCACCAACCATACCGAGCAGAAAATTTTACCCTCACAGGGAATCGAACCCGGGAACTTTGCGCCTGTGACAGGTGGTCTAACCACTAAACCAAAGAGGCGGCTTTATCTCAAGGATACCAACGCACCTACGATGCCTCTGGTATTTCAGGTAACCATAAGCGTCGATTACCACGAACCACCAAAAAACAGCCTAGGCCGCCTGTTGCTCTAGTTTGTCACACAATAAAATCACAAATATTTTTCTAAAGGATATTCAGTAGCGAAAAGATCCCAATAACAAGATAAATATCCCCTATTATTCTCACTTCACCCCCGCATAAACTCTGGTTCCTTTGATTCAGCCACAACAAATCACTATTATCACTCCGATGCTAACCGAATACTGATATAACTGTCAATAGCACGTTTCTAGCCATTATCGGTTCCTCCCCCGGGCGGTAAACCCGACTGATAACATCCCTCGACTCACAATGAGGTGGAAACGATCGTGACTTACTTAGGTATCGTGTTTGTTATAAATAAGTCGGTATGTATTACTAAAAACATTTGTGTTTAGAGAAGTTATTTATTCTTTGATATCTACATAACATAACATCACGTCTTTAATCCCCGAAGGGTTAGGCAGAGGTGCTCCTTTATGACTAACGAAGAAACGCATATCTAAGCAGTTTGAAAACATTCACGATGAACACGATGACCACATTTGTTTAACAGCCGCTTTCTATAGCGACCGACCCCTGCAAGCAGAAACAGTCCTTACGGTACCTAGATATGAGTTTCTTCGATAGTACATCCATATTTCGTCATTGATGTTTAAGTCCTGTGTAATAAAGGACGAGCGTGTTGCCATCATAATTATAATCTGCCTATAATTTTCCCACTGCTGGGACACAGGCCTCGTCTCTGTTAGAGGGAGTGGGCCGTAATCCACCACGCGGGCCCAGTGCGGGTTAGTGGATGTCACATGTCTGGTTTTAGGACATGTCGGTTTCTTCACGATGTTTTCCTTCACCGTTTTGAGAGCAGTGGTGATGAAATTAAATACACAAAGTAAAGTATCTGCTTGTGTCTGAACTCAGGACCCTACTCGTAAATCGTGTACGATATTACTGGGCCACCCCTGCTCTCTATTATCATCAACCGGGCACAAATTCAGACTCCGCGCTTGTACAAGAAGTATGCCAACGATTTGGAGAGAACCTCAAAATCATGAAAATGATTGCTACTTTTGCAGGACATCAATACGAAAATTATCCAAAAAAAAAAAAATATCTATGCCAACATTACATCTGCAAAAATGTTCCTCGTGACGAAGGCACTTTACCTCCAGTACCTCCAAAGAATAACTTAGAAATGGATACTGAAAATATTTCTGATCTACAAACTCAATCGAGTTTCGTTACGCACATACTTTCTCATCTTCATAGAGTTTATCTGGATCTTCAAGTCCATCAAAAGAACCTTATTTTCTCAAGCAAGCTGATTTAAATGATCTTGTTCGAGACTTAGGCCTATCAAAGTTTTTGAGGAGTGGCTAGAGAGGCGCCACGGCGTCCTCACCTTCCGCCTGACGCAGGTCCTCACCGGACACGGCTGTTTCGGGAGGTTCCTGCACAGGATAAGGCGGGAGGAAATGCCCGGGTGTCACCATTGTGTGGATCGCCCGGAGGACACGGTGGAGCATACGGTGGAGTTCTGCCCAGCTTGGGCGGAGCATCGCCGTGTCCTCGTGGAGGCGATCGGCGGCGGTGATATCTCGCGTCTGGCCCTGGTTCAGGCCATGGTACGGAGCGAGAGGAAATGGGAGGCCGTCACCTCCTTCTGCGAAGCTGTAATGCTCGCGAAGGAGGAGGCGGAACGCGTGAGGGAAAGGCAAATTTCGCGCCCTCACGCCCCTAACCGCCGCAGGAGGAGACGCCCAGGGCGTCGGGAATCGCGAGGCGATTTCCGGCCATCGTAGGCGCGGGCTTGCGGACGGTGAGCAATGGGTGGCTCACCGTCCGATAAGGACCAGGCCCGGGTCGACGGCGCGTTGTGTTCCACGCGCGCCTCAAAGAGATGTCAGCAGATTTGAAGGGGTCCACTAGGGCCGATGCCTGCCGGGGTTGCGAAGAAAACCGAAAGGGAGATCATGGCCCCCGGCAACAGGGCAACCGAAGGAACACGGGTGGGTTTTAGTCAGTAAGAGTCTGACACGCCCTCCCGCTCCGCCCAGAGCGGGAGAAGTTATTTGATGAATTCCCACCCTCAAAAAAAAAAAAAAAAGGACTATCAAAGTTTAAGGCTCAACAACTCGGGTCAAGATTAAAACAGTGGAATTTGTTGAATAAAAATACGAGAGTCTCGTATTTTCGCACAAGACAAGAAGATTTCACGAGTTATTTTTCCAAAAATGGTGATTTAGTATTTTGTAATGATGCTGCAGGGCTTCTACAAGAACTGTTTCCCAGAAAAACAATAATGAGTCTAAGATTAGTTTAAAAACCGTTTTACTTCATAATGGTAATAAATCAGTGCCTCTCGGACATACAACAAAATATCATTTTTAGGGATCCGTATCTCAAAAGGAAAAACGGAACCCTTATAGGATCACTCGTGTGTCTGTCTGTCCGTCTGTCACAGCCAATTTGCTTCGAATCTAATGTACCGATTAAGTTGAAATTTGGTACGCCTATGTATTTCTGTGACCCAAACATGAACATATAACGTATATAAATGAATTTGAATATAGGGGTCACTTTTGGGGGGCAAAGACTAAATAAAAAAAAAGTTTTGCTAACAGTACCGTGTGATATATCAAATGAAAGGGCTTGTTGCGAGAATCTTAAACATATTTTTTATATAATTTAAAAAATAATTTTATTTTAAAGATATTTAAGAAATTATCTCCGAAACTACAAGACCTAAAATTTTGAAAAAAATACATAGTATGGCTCTTTACTCATAGATTACGGGAAAATCTATAAAAAGTCTATGGTCTTAAAATAACATGGTAAATCTCTCAATAGTGTGCATACAAATTTACATTTGCAGTTGGAATGTATGGTAGAACATGTATTTCAACTACAATTTAAAATTTGTATTTGGGATCAATTCATCCCAACTACGGAACCCTTCATTGTGCGTAGTCTGACACGCATTTGGCCAGTTTTTCAATTAAATAACCATTCCATTTAACATCTATTTGCTGCATTTATTACCATGTTAAATTCCAAGTTTAGAGCACCAAATATAACGTTAGCATGTGTGAAAATATTGAGATTTTTTTTTGCACACCACCCTAATTGCGTAACTTATTTTCGTAAACGATTATGACAAATTTGTTTCATTTTGACAGTTCAACCACAATCATTGCGTTATTTACGTTGTTGAGCAGATTTTTTTTCCAAATTATGAAGCAATGGATTAACAATCTGTTTCAAATTGAAACAAATTCTGATTGATCGCGCATTACGCAATTAGGGTACTAATTAAACTATAGCTGTATCTACATCGCAACATACGAACGACGCATCTCACTGAGACGTCCCGCGTAATCATAATCATCGCGCAAGCAGTGTTTACGGCGCGAGCAGCATATTATACAACATGTAAAAAAAAACTTTTTTTTTTTTTATAGAATTGGTGTAATTTTGGTACAAAAATGAGAATTTAAAATAGCAATACCTTTTTTATTTTCTATAATAATAAGTTTTTTTATTGGTAATGTTTTTGCAGTACCTATGTGTATCTTTCGGATTGGACAGGGTTTTTTGTACATATTGTATACAACGTCCCGACATCAATCGTTGGGCAGTAGCCCACCAGACACGACGGTCGGCGGATACTCCCTTTTCTATGGAGGAAGAGTGAACTTTACCATGCAAAGTTCAAGTTAAGTTTTATAGAAAACTAACGTCCATCTTCACAGAAAAAAACCCCTTCTTAATAGTTCCTCATTTTTCAGCGATTTCATACCAGACGAATCCAACTTAATAGTTTTATTCATTCAGTCATAATTTATTATTTAGGTAGGTAACTACTACCTAAGGTAACATTCTACCCTATTCATAGTCCTAGCTTTCAATTTCTCTCGACAATTTATTAAAACACTGACGCACAATTTGGTTCTCGGCGTGATATTTTCACCTCTGACCTCGGCTCCGGAAAGTTGATAAATAATTAAGGTATAGGCCGAGTTCGAAACGAGGTGGACCTTCCCGAAAATATACCAGCTACTAAAGGTTGTTGCTAGGTAGCTGATGTTTTAAAATAAATGGACGAAATATCTATTACAGTTTTTATTTTAAAAATCCACTTTTATTTTAACGAAAAATGTAGATTAATTAATAATCCTGTAACTTTCAGACAAACGCAGAATTTATTTATTTATTTGCTAACATGTAAAACACTGGTCAGTAGGAATGTATTAAAATTTAATGACACATTATTAAGAAATGCTGGAATGTAAGAGCACTACAAATGTTTACATAATCAAATGATTAAATTACATAATATAATATTGATTCTAATTATAAAACTCATTACATTTTAATAAACATGAACTAATTCATTTTATTTCTATTATATCTAAATTATATATAATACAAATAATAATATCTTTATTATTCATAAATAAACCTTTATTATTATTATCACATTTACGTCAAGCTTATTATTACAAGGTCAATCGATTTGTCAGCTTTAAATTCGTCAACGCTATAGTAAGTAGCCTTTCTTTATTAACAGAGATTTCAACTGCTTCAAGAAAAGTGAGTCAGTTGGTAGGGATTTTAAGCTTTCCGGTAGCTTATTAAATATATTAGCTAGTCTTAAATATGGGCTTTTCCCAATAACTTTTAAATTTGTGATGGGTAGTATTAATCTGTTCTTGTTCCGTCGGTTATAGTTTTCATTTTTCTCGATATTAGATTTGAAGAGATGCCTATTTTTCGTAACGAATATACAACTTTGCAGTATATATATTGCTGGTAGTGTGACAATTTTTTGTTTAATAAAGTGTGGCCTACAATTCTCTCGTCGGCCTATGTTCATCAAAATTCTGATACATTTCTTTTACTGAATGAAAAGGACCAAAAAGTTAGTACCTACTGTCTCCTCACAGAATAATACCATAATTTAGCCAGGAGAAGGCGTACGCATAATAGGCAGTTAAGGCGGTTTTATAGTCTGTGTTGAATTTCAATATGCTTAGTGCATAAATAAATTAAGACAATTTTAATTTTTCTCTTGTACTTTCTGAATCTTTTTTTTTTTTTAAACATAACATCACGCCTGTATTCCCCGAAGGGTTAGGCAGAGGTGTACCTATAGTTCACCCACATTTCGCCAGTTATGTTTAAGTCCCATGTAATTTCTTCTAATTTTATTTTTTGTGTTAATGTGTTTAGGTTTAGTGGGGTTCTTTGGTATGTTCTGAATTGGCATATTTTAGTTACGTTTATTTCTAAATTATGCTCTTTTAACCATTGCTTAGTTTCTGTGAAAGTTTTTTTCGCGGGGGTTTTAAATAATAAAGAAACATCGTTAGCGAAGAAAATACACGATGAACTTATCTTTTTTGGCAAGTCATTTACATATAATACTAGTTTTTTCCTGCGGCTTCGCCCGCTTGATGTCGGAAAATATCCCACGGGAACGTACTACCGATACCGGGATTACGTACCTAATAGCCGAGGAAAAGGTCATTGACTCCTACCGCTGCGCCCGCGTTGCGTCAACCATAATTATTTTGTTACGCATAATTTTGAATCTGTGATATCTTTTAAACCATTCATTTAAATTAAATGATGTCAAGGCATATTTAAATCTAAATTAAATGCTCAATTTAAGTAACATAGTTTATTGGATAAGGATTAATAAAATACCGGTCAAAATAATTTAGGAAATAACAATCAAATTGTTATCAAACTCTGAAAGATAAAAAATGGTTATACTGGGTCATTCTTAGAAGATATACATATGCCATCGCAGATTTTTTTGTTGAACTTTTTACGATGAACAATACTGTAGAACATAAATTTCATGTAACTTTTACGATTTCCGCAGCACACGCCAATAAAGTTCCTAGGGACTTTGTTTTATAATATGTAAGGATAAATAAGGTACATCCTAAAACACTTCCTTGGGGTATTGAAGTATAAATGGATGCCATGTCTGATCCTATGCTGTACATTTCCTGGTCAACGCTATTGAAATATCCTATTTCTACGAATTGTACTCTGTCTTGTAAATATGATTTAAACCAATTAAAAGCTTGTCCTCTAATTTGATAGGCAATCAAATTATTTCGATAGACTTGGCTCTAAAAATAGAAGTATCTAATGAATTTATGATTACTTAACAATAAAATTGGAGTGCAAAAATATAAGAAGAAAATTTAAAAAACTTTGTCAATTCAAAGCTTAAAAAGCAGCCACAAAATAAAGGTAAATTAATTATGTATACAAATTTGGATGCTTTGCCAGTTTTCGACCTTAAGAAACGTTTAAATGATGGTGTATTTTAAACTCATTCTGTGTATATGAATAAAGTAATTGCAATAAAAAAAGTTATAATATACTTATTTTCTATTTGGCGATAGTAGGAGATAGGTAATAGATAACTACTCTGAAAAGTCTGTTACAGAAATAAGCTGCATTTTCTTCCTACTACAACATCGAGATTAAGCAGCTCGATGATAAATCTGACTCAACGTACATAGATAGCTATATCTCTCATTCGGGTTTGACCTTTTTAAGTTTCACGAACCTACCAAAGTTGTGTGAGACCTTTTTAAGCTTCACTAACCTACCAAAGTTGTGTGTGATCTTTTTAATCGACGAAAAAAAAAGGAAGAGGTTCTTAAGTCGACACGTATATATGTATATATATATATTTTTTTTTTTAAGTGTCACGCATAACTTTCTACTGAGTAGTCCGATTTTAATGATTTTTGTTTTATTGGGGAAGGTATACCTTGAAATTGGTTCCATGAAAACTAAAATCCACCCCTAAGGGTAGAAAAATGGAGCTGATTGTTTTTCACTAGCAGAATTTTCAGCTGTGAACCGATTCTGTTGGTAATTTCGCACACATATATAGTTCTGATGATACAACCACATAATAAGCATCTGGATGATCTGGTGATAGAGACAGAAGACAGTCGTGAGAGCTCCTCAGCAGTTTATAGCAGCTACATCGTGTTTGGGCTTATTTCATTCATCTTGATGAGAACTTTAGACCTAGCTGGGGTATGAGGTAACTAAGTATTTTATAATAGTAATAAAAAAATTAGGTTGATAGTAGATTTTAGCCACAACAATAAATGGTAATTCAAAAGCGAAAAACAAAAACTTTTTTACAAAAAATTAAACCGACGAAAAAAAAACTGTAAGTAAAGCAAAAAGTAACCTTTAGTGTAGCTAAGATCCTAAACTAATTTAAGTAACAAATTTTGAGGCGGCGGCAAACATACATTCAACGAAGATCCATCAAGCTACCATTTTACACTTTAAGTCATTCATTTGTTTGTTTGGGGTTGACTCAAAATTTGTTACTTAAATCAGCTTAGGAGCTTAGTTACACTAAAGGTTATTTTTTTTATTTTTGGCAATTCATTTTTTTTTTCGTTTGTTTAATTTTTTGTAAAAAAGTTTTTTAAGTTACACGGACCTATCAAAATTGTACCTATGTGACCTTTTTAAGTTTCACGAACCTACCAAAGTTGTGTCTGACCTTTTAGTTAACAAAATCATTAATATCCTGCCCTTTTCCTTTCCCGTAACAACATTAGCCAAAAATCCCAAAAAAGAACGCAAATAGAATCCAATTGAAATCATCCGAAGATCATCAATTCCCGTCTACATTTTATAAGCCTATTCATTCCCGGTACATAGCTTACTATGTACAGCGCTTTTTTATTAATTAAATAAACCCGTTGATCCATTTAATTTACGCCTTTTGTTCGTTTGTGAAAAGATAAAAAGGACTGTCATTTCATGATCGACCAGTCGGCTATTGTTATGTCAATGACAGAAATGTCATGCATGGAAACAAGAATTCCATCCATTTCATCATTGTTTAATTTGCGTTGTGCCTAGGCACATTTTTGATGTACCTATAACATCTTTCCTCACACTTTCCTGCAATCTGTGGGAGTGATTTCATAAAAAGGGACGGAAATGTGTAACAGGAAGCCGGGGAAGTGCGTGCTGTTTGATTTGATCAGTGAGCGCGCGCGGTACTTGTGTTGGCCGTTAGATTGTACCAACCCATTTGCCAAAATGTTACACATCATAATGCGACTACCGTAAGGCTTGCTCGTTTGTTTTCTCATTGTTTAGCACAGTATAATAAAGTAAATCCTGTGGTTTTAGCTGCCTACTACAAAACGTTGGGCCCTTATTCCATAGATTGTGACAAATTGTTTTTTGAACTGCAAAATACCGAGAACAAGGGTATGCGATGCAACTTCAGAAAGGCCAGTTCAACTGTGAATACTAGTCACGATAATCTTAATGGAAACTATTTAACAGCAGTCCGCTTTTGAATAGTATCTATCAAGATTTGAATGAAACGCCAAAGAATGCCTTCTAGTCCCTAGAATACAAAACATTAATTAACAAAATGACCGTATAGGTACAGTGCCTACACCTCTACGTAACTCTCCAGGGATCTCAGCCATGGTAGTGACGTCATACTTCGAGTCCGTATTTCCGTAAATACGGTGTCATCGGAACAAACGGACCCCTCGCGTCACATTGCAGTGACACCTTGTAATCATTCAGTGTCATGTGAGGTCTCGTCCGTGAGTGACCTCGTTCGGGACAGCAACGTGATGAGAAGCCGCTAATGAAAATTGGGCGACCATTTTGAAAAAAGAACGGGTATGTTTTTCTTTTGTTTCTTTTTCATGTTATATTTTTAAACGGTCAAAAAAGATAAGACCGGCTTTGAATAAGGCAGTGGGTCAACGCTTTGAAAATTGATGTGTCAGCAAATTCGACAACTAAACTTACACGACCATACGGAGATTTGACAGCTAATTTGAGCTAACACGTCACAATATTGAGAAAAGGTCGATCCTATTTGTTATTATTTTGATCGCTTAGTATTATTGCGAACCTGACTGACAATTTTATTTACTTATTAGAAGGTAGTTTGAGATTTGAATACGAATGTAATAGGATTAGCCGTTTGGCTGGTTTAATTATTAATTACGCTAGATCCATCAGATTATTAAGTACCTATCAATCTACAATGCGGATGAGCTATTACTAAGGTGATTGTGTTGTAACTTTATTACGGTTGAAGAAATAATACCAGCCTATTATCGAGAAAAGATTTGATTATTTGTATGTTTGTTTGTAATGAATTAGGTAACTCAAAAACTACTGAACCGATTTATAAAATTCTTTCACCAGTAGAATGCTATATTATCACTGAGTAACATAGGCTATAATTTATAAAGTTATACTTCATTGCTTCGTCCTTCGAGATTAGATAACATTGTAGTAATACGTCTAAGATATCGCCTTTCACCCACTAAGTTTGAGTTTTTTTTTTTTTTGTAGGTAGGTAGGTACATCGTCTTCCTTCTCGTTATGCCTGTAGTGTCATTCATTCGCGTTTTAGTGCGTCGCCGATCACCACTTACTTTCTACTTTTCGTTGAAAATTTAAAGAAGATGCCGAAACGGAGTCACAAAAACGACGACAGTGATTATTTGAGAAGAAAGATTAGAAAACTTGAAAAAAAAAATCAATAAACGTGCCAAACGTTCGCGAGTTCGAAATTGTTCCGAAAGCAGTAGCTCATCGGCGAATATTATTCTATCGCCTGAGCTATCGGATCATCATGTAGGTAAGCTGAGTGTTTTGTTATCAATGTTATAACAAAAGAAAGATATTGTGAATAGTTTTTAGGACTATATCCGTATCATAATTTGACTTGACGTCATGTTCATGTTCCAAATAGTGTTGTGTACATCTTATGGGGATGTTACCTTCACATAATTTTGGATTCCCAATTCATTGGGAGATTATATACCTACCTACATTTTAGTGATTGTGTACATTTGAAAGGAATGTTACCTTCACATTAGTTAACGACGTACTTAAAACTTATGTAGGTACATGGGTGTAGATTCAATATAAAAAATAGTGTTGTGGATAGTTTTTAAGGACTATCGCCGTGCTATTTTCTCTCCAATACCTACATCTGGTCTTATTATATTCCAGATGAAATGGAAGTTCAGCCCGAAGTCGAGTCAGTTCCGCTTTTTAGTGCAGAAGAACCACAACCGGGTACGTCCACCTCAATTACACAGGTACCTGCTATAGATGTGGTACAGACAGTGCAATCCGAATTGCCCGTTGAAGCAGCGCTCGATCCCCCTGAACTGGATAAAGAGATTCTGAATCTCTTGGGCGAAACACCTTCAAAAGAAAAAAAATATGGACCGGATATAAGAGGTGAATTATTTGTTCGCTGGGAACACATCTTATTTGGTGAACAGCTGACCGATACTCTCAGAGCTGCAAAAGCCATATCCAAATCAGGCGCTGAAATTAAAATAAACACACCAGTCAGAAGACCTGCACCAGCGCAGAGACCAAGGAAGGCCCCTACTCAGGCTTTAAACCAGAGGCCTCCGTTCCCGCCGAAGCGGCAAGCGGGAGCAGCGAGGAGGACCGAGCCGGCGCCGCGCCCGCGGCCGCAGCAGCAACCGCGACAGCCGCCGCGCTTGCAGCAGCGCCCAGCCCCCCGGCGCTAGACCTGGTACGTTCCGCAGGACGATTATCATATTTTTATGATCAATGGCAATTGATGACCAGTGATCCTGTTATATTATCGTGGATAAGAGGTTACGAGATACCGTTTACGAAACCGGTGCATCAGTCATACGAAACTAGTTTACCTACATTATCTTCATCAGAATCCCTTCAATACAGGGCGGCCATTACTGATCTTATAAACAGTGGAGCTATTTCACACTGTGAACCATGTGAAGGACAGTTTCTTTCTAGTTATTTCCTGATTAAAAAACCTAATGGTAAAAACAGATTTATATTAAATTTAAAGTCTTTAAACAAGCATATAACAACAGAACATTTTAAAATTGAAGATCTGAGAAAAACTTTAAAACTAGTATCAAAAAACAGTTACATGGCCACCCTTGATTTGAAGGATGCGTACTTTCTCGTATCTATACATCCGAGCTTCAGAAAATACTTACGATTTAAGTACGAGGGTAAAATTTACCAATTTAATGTTTTACCATTTGGCCTAAACACAGCCCCATTTGTTTTTACAAAATTATTAAAACCGGTTATTTGTTTATTGAGATCATTAGGCTATTTGTCATCTATTTATTTAGATGACATTTGTATTATCTCTAATAATAATCAAGATTGCATAGATAATATATCAAAAACAAGAAATATTTTGGAGTCCTTAGGATTTATTATTAATATACAAAAGAGCTGTATGATTCCGAGTAATGTTGGTTTCGTGATAGATACGAAAAAATTTAATGTAAGCCTACCTAAAGAAAAACGAAATTTGATTAAACAAGAATTACAATCGCTCCAATGCAAACCTCGTTGTAAAATAAGACATTTTGCGCGCTTGGTAGGCCTCCTCACTTCATCTTGCCCCGCGATTCAGTACGGTTGGCTTTATACTAAGCAAATGGATAGATGCAAATACCTTGCACTGTGTCAAACGAATAGTTACGATAGCCACATGTCTTTACCACATTACCTGCAGGACGATTTCTCCTGGTGGTTAAAATCAATTGATGACGCAGTCAATCCCATTAGACAAGACAGCTACTCGCTAGAAATATTTTCAGATGCTAGCAAAAAAGGGTGGGGGGCAGCATGCGGTGAGGAGACCGCCAGTGGCCAGTGGAGTAATTCAGAATGTATCAAACATATAAATTATCTAGAACTCCTAGCAGCATTCTTGGGTTTACAAATATTCGCAAAGGGATTAAAAAATCGTCAAGTTTTACTCCGTATTGACAACACAACTGCTATTTCGTACATCAACCGTATGGGTGGAGTAAGATTTCCACATCTAACTGAAATCACAAAATCCTTGTGGCAGTGGTGTGAAGCTCGCGGTATATTTGTGTTCGCTTCATACATAAGTTCAAAAGATAACGAAATAGCAGATGCGGAGTCTAGAAAATCTCACCCGGATACTGAATGGGAGATCAAGGATCATGCTTTTAAAAAGATTGTACAGGCCTTTGGGCAACCTAAAATTGATCTTTTCGCATCAAGGTTAAATAATAAATGTGTTAAGTACATATCATGGGATAGAGACCCTGGAGCATTCGCTGTAAACGCTTTTACTTTAAGCTGGAAAAATCTTTCTTTCTACGCATTCCCTCCTTTTGCAGTTATACTAAAGGTTTTAAGAAAGATAATAACCGATCAGGCCGAGGGTATTGTTGTGGTCCCTCTTTGGCCCACGCAACCCTGGTTTCCACTATTTCAAAAACTGCTCTGTTCCGAATTGATTCAGTTTACACCCTCTGCTAATGTATTATTGTCTATTTCCAACAGTCTCCCGAAGCTTACGTTGATTGCAGGGAAGTTATCAGGACGGCACTATGGAACAGAAGAGTACCACCGTCAGCTTTAGATATTATGATAGCTTCCTTGTCTGAAAATTCAATAAAACAATATGATGTTGCAATTCGACGTTGGGTAAGCTTTTGTAAAACTCAGAATATTGCAATACATGAAGCGTCAATTCCGATGGTAATTTACTTTCTCACTGAATTATTTAATTCTGGTTTACAATACGGATCCTTAAACAGTCATCGCTCCGCTCTGTCTTTGATCTTAGGATCGAGAGTAGGGTCTGATGACCGTGTTACTAGGCTATTCAAAGGTTTTTACAGACTTCGTCCCCCAGCCCCCAAATATAATATCACTTGGGACCCCTCAATAGTTTTAGATTCATTATCGAAATGGTACCCAAACCGTAATTTAAGTTTAGAACAATTGACCAAAAAGACTGTAACTTTGCTCGTGCTAATAACTGCACACAGAGTGCAGACGATTGGCAAAATAACACGAGAAAATATAACTCTCCATGGTCAGCTTATATTAATCAAGATAAACGATTTTATAAAAACATCTCGCCCAGGTTCAGCTCAACCTTGTCTTAATATTCCATTTTATAAAGATCGTCCGGAAATATGTCCGGCTGAAGCATTAGTAGCTTATATAGATAGGACAGTCTTTGAGAAACAATGCTAATAGCCTATTCCTAAGTATTAAAAAACCACATAAACCGGTATCCACAAATACTATCAGTCGATGGATAAAAGATATGTTATCAATTAGCGGAATTGACACCTCAATATTTTCTGCACACTCCACCAGACACGCAGCCACCTCAGCCGCTCATAGAGCTGGTGTCAATATTGACACGATACGAAAGACCCCTGGGTGGAGTGGCACCTCCAACGTTTTCGCTAGATATTATCATAGAGATATTCAATGTGAACAATCTGATCAATTTGCCTTATCAATCCTAACCTCTGATTGATGCATTATGTTTAAATGTTATTAAAAATTAATTACTTATAAGTTACCCCTAATTAATGATAAACTACATTTTAGTTTTAGAAAACAATTATAATAAATATCGTTTGATCATTATACGTTTACCTAATAGTTAAACATTAGTGTTTTAATATTTCAACATCTTTCAAAATCTACAATGTTATCTAATCTCGAAGGACGAAGCAATGAAGTATAATTGGAGATTAAACGAACTTACCTGAAGTGAAGTTCTATCCAAATTATACGAGTTGCTTCGTCCAAAGAGATTAGTCCCCTCCCAACCCTATAGCTCCCAATATCTTAAGGGAAATATTAAAAGGCTTTCAACTAAATGAATGACACTACAGGCATAACGAGAAGGAAGACGATGTACCTACCTACCTACAAAAAAAAAAAAAACTCAAACTTAGTGGGTGAAAGGCGATATCTTAGACGTATTACTACAATGTTATCTAATCTCTTTGGACGAAGCAACTCGTATAATTTGGATAGAACTTCACTTCAGGTAAGTTCGTTTAATCTCCAAATATCATGCGGGCGAAGCCGCTTAGGGAAGCTAGTAAGAACTGTAAGTGGTTGAAGAAAGTCAAATATAAATAATAATGTACCTACTTGCGTTTCACCAAAGATCCTACTTTGTAGAAAATTATTTTTCAGTGGAAAACTATTTGTTAACAAAAAATACGAAATACAAAACGTTACCTACCTCCATATTTCATGATAGGCAACTAACAGCACAATTAAGACGCAGCATATGCCAATGACCTTGAGTGGTTAGCTTGCGTGTTCTGTACTGAGCTCACGCAACGCGTCGTACGTCCAGCCAGTAATAGGACTCGCCCATCAAGTAGCGCTGTCCCAAATTATACGCATTATTCATTTATATATAACGAAATAAAAAATAACGAAATAAATTTATATAAAACGAAAAGTATTTTAATAAAACACATATACTAAAAGATCGGTAGTTAATTTATCTTTAAAATGGTTTCAGAAAAATACGCTTGATAGATTTGCGTGATTTATCCGCGTTAGACATTAATTTACAAATTAATTTCACTATGTAATATAAACATAATCTAAAATATTCCTTAATTAAGTAATTAGAAAATGCTCTAATTTAACATAAATCTTTTTCCAAATCATTAAAACTACTCGTTTTGATGAGATCTTCAGTAAAAAGTCATTAAAAATCGATTATCGTCGCCTTAACAAACTCATGACTATTCAAGTATTCCTGTACCAACAGTCAATGAATTTCCGACTCTTGACATACCCCTCCGCGCCGGTATAAACAGGAAGGCAAGTCGGTGAGAGGGGTTGTTCATGCAAAGGCTAGTATATACTGGTGCGGTATTGTATTCCGATTAATATGCAAGATTACACAGGCCAACAAAATTTAACCAAACTTCTTAACCAGAAACTAGACTATGCATTTCCGAAGGTTTTAGATGCGCTAAATACGAATCTGGCCTCAGAATTGCTCTATCACGTCAGGTTTCCGAGACATCCTAACCTAAAAGTGCAAAAAGTACCGTTTTTGCCCGATTTTGAGGTTATGTAGACACACGAATTATTTTTTCTAAAAAAAAATAAAGGTTACCATAATAAAGAACAAGTCTTTCTCTTTCAAATGCCATTGAGTTTGCTCAATTTTTTTTTTCGCTGAGATATCGTATTTTGAAGTTCTCATATTTTCGTACACCTGAAAATCAATTGAGATCATAGACGTGATAAAAGATGAGAACTTCAAAACACGATATCTCAGCGAAAAAAAAAATTTGAGCAACCAGCCTTTATTTTTTTTTTTTTGAAAAAATAATTCATGAGTCTACATAACCACAAAATCGGGCAAAAACGGTACTTTTTGCACTTTTAGGTTAGGATATCTCAGAAACCTGACGTGTTAGAGCAATTCTGAGGCCAGATTTGGATGTAGCGCATCGAAAACCTTCGGAAATATATAGACTGATTTCTGGGTAAAAATTTTGTCGGCCTGTGTTATTGAAGCTATTAAGAACGATTATTATTTTACAACAACAAAAGCGTCCTTAAGAGTAGATGGGTGACCATCCATTACAAATCGAAACAGCTATCTCGATACGTAATTTATCCCATTCATGAACCGACTGCGGCAAGCTTATCTTACCCTCCGATCGAGCCGTTCGGTTGTTATCATTTACCCACGAGCCGTGACATCTGTGTGAAAGCGCTTTTAAACTTTGAAATACGAGAACCTCGAATTCGCAGTATTTTGAAATACAGTTTTTGTTCTTTCCGGCTGTTTCGTTTGTACTAATGGCCTTGTTTTTTCTACGAAATCAGATATTTGTTCGATTTGTTTATTTATACGTCATTCAAAAACGGAATAATAGATTGACCACTTGGGTCTTGGGTCTGGCTTTTCTTGTAAACCGAGGAAAATTTGCTGATATTAATAACTTACAGATTGACAGAGAGATCGACAGAACATCTTAAGGAAATAAGAATAACCTTAGCAACTCTAAAATAGGCCTAGACAAGTGACGATCGCTTTAAAAACTTTTCGTATTTTTGCAGCACTTTTCAACGGGATTGACATAAGCTTTTCTGTAGTTTATGTCAGTCCCATAAATTTTTGACTTTTCCATATTGTCACTTATCGCCGATAGAATGTGACGTCGTCAGCCCACTGTACAGGACATGCCTAAATCCATAACTTACTGATACCTTTCTGTCTTGAAAAATGTTTAAGTAACCATCTTTCTCAAAAGTTAGTATACACAACCATTTTCAAAAGTCATTTTTTTTTTTTTTTTTTTGCGATTGACACGTGAAAAACACAGTTATTGTAAAATGTTCAGTAATAAGGCCGTTATCCAGGATATGACTAATATCCAGATTTTTCTTCAGTTATAGTGCAGATGGATTCCAACATCCGCAAATCTATTTCGCAAACTTTTCCTTGTGTTCGAGTTGATTTGTTGAGAGACTAAAAGCAGACCGATCGATTTTATGATCCATGACGAGATAAACATAGATTGAATCGTCTCTTCTCATCAGATCCCCAAAAAGTTTATTACATTTGTTAAACTTGTTATAGACCGTTTGTACCTATACATGTTCGTGAGACTTGTGTAAATTACCTTGTTTTGGTCATATGTTGTAAAGCATCGTAAGGTGGTCGAATGGAGGAGCTCATGGCTAAGTAATAGCCGCCCGGGTCGATTCATCAGGTTTAGCTACGCATGCCGAGGTTGGTCTGTGGATGGATGACCATCTTTACATACCGAGACTCCTCCGTGCCTCGGAAAGCACCTTAAGCCGTTGGTCCTGGCTGTCATTAGTGGATCTTTGACAGTCATTACGGGTCGTCAGAAGCCCGAAAGTATGACAATCAGTCTTACTAAAGGGTATCGTATCAGTCACTCCATGTAAAATACTGGTATTCAATTGCATCCGGTTACACTGGAACCTGACCCCAATATAGTTTAGAAAAATTCATTTATTTGCGACGGTCATATGGTGTATAGATAATTTTTGGTTTTGATACAAGTGTGGACTTCGAATAATTATGTTTGAAAACAATGTTATGGAACAAAAGGTCAACGCTGAAATAGTTCCTTGTCCGTGTATACATCTTTCTGAGGCTGACTGTTTACATCTGGAGAAACATGGAGATTTTAATATCGAAACATAATAAATATTAACTACGACTACCGTGAGATGATGAAAAACTGATAAATTTTCGGTTGGTGGAGGATTTGCGTTGAATTGTTAAAGAAATATAAACAAGAAAGTATTTATAGAGGTAATAACATAGTAAGATGTAATTATAACGAGATAATAGCTCTAAAGAATTCAAAACAAAAAACGAATTTGTAGATATAAGAAAATGTGTGTTTTTTATAAGCAAATGAATAACTGCAGTTGTTTTAAAATAGCTCTGTTGTGTAAGCTTGAGCAAAGAATATAAACAATGCACCTGATTAAATTTTAGACTACATTATTTACCACTATTTTAATAGCGAAGAATCTAATGATGTTATAGAAACCAATATTCTATTTTTGGCCCAGAAAACAAGAGGCAGGTACATTAAATAGTTTATTTATTTTCATATGCTCGTGAACGGGTGCTGCTTGCGGTGACTGGTCGTCTTGCTGACCATGATTTTGTTCTCGTTATTAGTAATTAACTGTTTATTTATTTACTTCGATGGTCCTCGTTTACACAGTTATTACGGGTCGTCAGAAGCCCAAAAGTCTGACAACCAGTTTTACCAAGGTGTATCGTGTTACCCAGTAATTACTAACAGAGTTGTGGAGGTCAGATAGGTAGTCGCTCCATGTAAAATACTGGTATTCAGCTGCATTCGGTAAGACTGGAAGCCAACCCCAACGTAGTTGGGAAAAAGCTAGGCAGATGATGATCCTAGTTTGTGACTTCGAGTTACAGCTATATATAGCTCAATGTAAGCGGGCACGCCCTTTATGCCCGGAAGCTTTTATTTAGGTAATAAGTTTTGTTTACGTTTTTTACGTTTTCTGTTGTTTACGTTTTCTGCTTGAGTATAGTATACGGTGTTTTTTGTCGGTATATTGGCGTGTACTTACATAACCTTTACTAATTTTATAAAGAGGTAAAATTTGTTTGTTTGTTTGTATGTAGGGGGTAATCTCAGGATCTGCTAGTCGTATTTGAAAAATTCTTTTCGCATTGGCTAGCCCAATTCTTGAGGAAGGTTATAGGCGCGGACCAAGTGAAGGACAGAAGCTAATGGCAAAAAAAAAAGTTTAATATTTTGTATTGCGTAATGTAAATTATTTTGCATAATTTGAGAAAGATGATATGGCTAGCAAAGGGGTGACTACCGAAATGACAACAAATTGAGAAAAATGAAAAAAAAAATAGAAATATTGGGTTGACCCCAAATAAATAGGGATATGTGCAGGAGAATGATTGTCTATTTTATGTTTTTTTTAACTGAACAGACAGTCATGCTGCTGGGGAGTTTATTGCGCCACTTCGTCTTCCCAGCTAAAGCACTAGGAAGTGGTGAAGGGTGGGCGTTTTGGTGGACTGTCTTATGTAATTTTGACGTTCAAAAAGTGCTGATTCTCAGCCTAGTTTGAATAAATGCTTTTTGATTTTGACTCTCTGTGGAATATGCGTGGGAAGCCGAGCTTTCAAGAAAATCTAAGTAGGTCGATGTCTCTAGATACATGAAGATAGATACTTTTATGGGATAGTAACGTGAGTAGGTACGTACACCTCTTCCGAACCCTTCGGGGAAAATAAGCGTAATGTTATTTTAATACCTAAACATCATGTTTATTACCCACATATTGATAGTCATGTTATAGAAGTCGGTAATGATAAATGATAAGTATTTCTGTAAATTGGTTCAAAAACTACACAACACGTCTTTTACACGTCAATTTAGAATTGTACTAAACTGACTTAGCTGATTTTTTTTTTAAAGTCCAGTCATAATCTTGGTCAAACTATAATTATGAGGACCATGTAGATTAGTTTCAGAAATGATCTTTTGAGGAAAGAATCACACAGATGTGAGTGGACATGTCTAGTCAGTGCACACATTTGTCAGTAGGTAACTTAGCTGAGCATAAGTTATTACATTAGATAATCGCTAAATCTATCAACAAAACCACAGATAATATACAAAACTAATAATAACTCCTATAATGTAACTGACACGGGTCCAAGGAGCACAGGAGCTATTCCAACTTTCAATATGATGTCAACCGAATAACCGATAAACTTCATATACCCACATCCATCTTTCAACTTAATACATAGTCTAAGTAAAACTTACTACTTAAGATAAAATTTAATAGCCGTAGGAGACAGTTAAGTTGAACGTTACGAACGACCTCCAGCTAGGTGATTGTAATTTGTACTGAACTTATAAAAGTGTGTGCTTAGGGTTAACGACAACGCACATTACTTTCTTTGGCTTCATGGCTAATTACTTTGTTTAGGTACTTAGGAGATTTTATGGATAATACCTTAACCTAGAGTCTGGCCACACTAAGTCTATAATGGAATAAATGGGCAACCCCAAAAAGTTTTATATATGGTACGCTTTTACATCTGTCAGTTGTGTCAGTTTCGGGGTTTTATGTAGATCTAATGATTTTGATATTTTTGCTTTTTTATTTTTGTATAATAGATTATGTGTAAAATACTATTTCTTACCTATGCTCGACCTCCTCACGATGTCAAAACTGTATAAAAACTGTAATAATGCCTGCGGATTATTTTTTATGATTTTTAATAATATTTATTCTTATATCTCGTTGTGTATTTGTCTTTCGTTCTAAGCACTGTTTATTTTATTTTATTTTACTACCTGCCTATGTAATAAACAAATCACTGTACCTGACTTGATTTCCGTACGTCTTTTCTTCTTTTTTTTTTTCGGGTGACCCCTGGAAATCAGCGCTGTGCTGTGGGTTCCCCATAGCACTGCATCATGCTGAGTGGAAGCCTTCTTGTCACAGTCATGTCGTGCAGCTGCTGACTAATTTCTGTTTTACATTTGTGATTTATTATGTACTTTTTGTTGTTTTCGTTTACTCTTGTCTTTTATGTATGCACGTGTCTCTGTGACAAATAAACCTATTTTTCTTTCTTTCTTTCTTTATAAAACAGAATATAAACAAAATAACCTATCAAAAACAAAAAGACAAAGTATCAAATTCTTTTTCGTAGGACAGGTGGTGTTGCCGTCTATACATTTTATAATTCCACCGTTTTTTTACTTATGCAAACTTAGCGTGGCCAGACTATACCGTGCGACCTACCTTCTTATTTACGTAGAGTTGTCACTTCACTGAGACCTTTCAGAAATTGTGGGCAAGGTGATTTCTTACAACATTACACGCATCTAGGACTTCAATAGCCTTTAAGCATTATGTTGTAACAACTTTAACAATGTCTAAAATCCCTGACGAGAGATATCGATGTGAAGAATTTCAAATCAACAATCATATCGTAAAAAAATATTAACTTTGCTGATAACTTTAAATTCTATTGAACACGCAATAAATAAAATCGGCCTTTCTAACGAAATACTTCTGTGATTATCAGTGATTATTGAACATTCTAAAAGTTTTAAACTACGTAGGTACCTATAGTCTACTCTTCTATGGGTTTGGTATGGGTTTTCTATGAGCTTGTGTTTTTCTATGAGCCTGTGTCACCGGAAATAAATGGTATTATTACATAAAACCGGCCAAGTTACGAGTCGGACTCGCTCGAGCAAATAACGCCGAAAACGTTTAATTATTAACATAAATTTATTTTTTATTATTTTTTGTATATCGGCAATAAAAATATCTACACAATCTGTGAAAATTTCAACTGTCTACTTATTACGGTTCATGAGAAACAGCCCGCTGATAGACGGACGGACAGGGAAGGCTAAGTAATAGGTCAAAAGGTTTTCATTTCTTGCGACGAGTCTATCTTACGTTTATGATATGTTTTCAGCTGTTTCATAAACATAATTCAACAAACACATTATATCATCGTCTGTCAGAGATAAACACCTGTGACAAACAGATTGACATAAACATTATTTCGTGAGATTTTTACAAGTTCCTCATGTAGATATGGACGATGATTATATAATACTTATTTGTTAAGTATTGAACAAACGTCTTGTTGTTCTGACATCTAAATTGAGCTGATAACGCTGATAAAACAGAAAATAAAATACAACAATGGTACAACAAATATTGTTCGGTATTACGAACTTAAAAAATAATAATTAGCTATTATTCTATTTATTTATTTATATTTTTCATAATATAATATATATTATTTTACTAATAATAAAGCTGAAGAGTTAGTTTTTTGTTTGTATGTTTGAACGCGCTAATCTCTGGAAATGCCAGTCGGATTTCAATAATTCTTTTTGCATTTCATAGCCCAATTCTTGAGGAAGGAGGAAGAAGGTTAAAGGCTATTTAACATCACGCTACGACTCATAGGAGCCGAGCAAAACTAAATATAAAACAGAAAAAACGCTAAGCGAAAATAACAAAACACGGGAGGGCGATGCGATGCGACGCTCTGGATCGGGGGCGAGGAAGTTTTATAAAAATGTTAGCCGATGTTTGCACGGACGTAATAAAATCTCGGCGATTTTTTTTCGTGCACTGTATTTTCAACGTACTACTTAGCGCCGAGAGTTGAAAATTCAACCGTGTATTTTTTCAACGCGATGGGACGAGAATGTGTCCCAGCGCGTTGGATTCTCAACGCTCGGCTTAACACCGAGAGTTGAAAATCCAGTGCGCGAACGTCGGCTAACTATTATTTTAGTATAATATTGTGTATCTTACGACTTCATATTTAAGAATTCACGGACAGAAGCTAGAAAAAGAGATAAGATTCTTAGATAGGAAACATGTGAGGAAACACCGAGCAAGAAATAACACTCCCTATGTTTTACTAGCTCGCCAATATTTGTATCGTAAGTTCTGTATTTTGATGGCTAGCATAGCAATAAAAGAGAGTGCTGCTCCTATCCTAAAAGCCATGATTCCTCACTCGTCTCATTACAACCATATTCATTACGCTGCAAAACAAAGTGGTAACTTTTAATGATTTTATACTAAAGATCACGTCTAAATGAGTTGTGTTAATGATTTGGAAAAACAATAATGTTAAATCAGAGCATTTTTTTAAATAACTTAATATGTAAATATTATAGATTATGTTTATATTATATAGTGTAATTAATTTGTAAAGTTATTTCTAACGCGGATATAAAACTAAGAATCACGCAAAATCTCACCATTTTAAAAATAATTTCATTATTTATCTTTTATTATAGGAATTTTATTAAAATACCTTTTGATTTATGTATAATAAATGAATAATGCGTCTAATTTGGGACAACGCTCCTTGATGGGCGAGTCCTATTACTGGCTGGACGTACGACGCGTTGCGTGAGCTCAGCATAGAACTTTCAAGCTAACCACTCAAGGCCGCTGGCAAATATCGGCGTCTTAAATAGTTTTTTTTTTTTTTAATTGACTAGACGAAATCCTATAGGACATTTCTCAAAATTAAAAGTTTTCAGTAACTCTATTATGGAGAATTTTGCACTGAATGTTAAACATAGGTATACCTGTACATAGGTATTGGTTGGTAGGTACAATAAAGGTTCCATACCTTCCAGTCTTTTGTGTTTGATAGAAGTGTTCAAACAACTGATGAGGTAGGTAACTGCCGGTGACCGCAAAGTTACGATATTAGGCTCCTCGTCGACCCAAATCGATGTTGAGTCCCTCAGGGATCTTTTGTGTACGAGGACCATATATATACTCACTTACATACAACACAATATATCATTTTCACTGTACATACTTGATAAATTAAAGTCGCTTTTCGTGTCTGTGTGTATGTCCGCGTTGTTCTTCTAAAATACGCTACTGATTCTGATATTCTTTTCACCATCATTTATAGAATTTATTCCGGAAGGTTAATAACTTCAACTAATAACTGCACGAGCACAGACTAATTACGGCAAAAAAACAGCATTAGTGGAGGGAACACAACTGTTCAATGATTTACCGGAAAATATAAAGAGATGTGATGGAATTAATATATTTAAGAGTAAACTCAAAAAACATGTATGTACCCTATAACGTCACCAACGCCCCAGAGGCAAATATTATATATTATTATTTGGAAGTAACTCTGTATCTCATTATAAGTGAATTATAAGTGAATATAGTTCTTATGGGAAATAAATATCTTTATATCTAAGGTTTGTGTTTATAATACATTAATATTACAACTTGTATACAGGGTGGCAGGGACTTCGACGAGAAAACTGTTATCATGGATTCAATACATGATTCTGAACCCCGCTGCGTTGAAATTTTTCGTCGGTTTAAAAAAAAATCTGCTGTAACTTTCATTTTGACCGCGTAGGTATTGCAGTTTTCTATGAAACAGCTGATTTTTTTAATATTAAAAAGAAATTTCGATGTTATATCAATTCGTAAAAAAAAAAAGTGAAGCAGGGGTTAGTAGATAAATAACATAGCTAGAGTTTTCTAAACAGAGCTTTAAGCTTATAAGCTCATATGAATGTTTTGAGTTTCTTTGTCTATTGTGTCGACATGAGTTAAGACTACTTAATCATGATAATCAGTCTATAATGTTCCCACTTCAGGGACACAGGCCTCCTGTCTGTGAAAGGGAGTGGGCCGTAATCCACCACGCGGGCTTAGTCGGGTTATTGAATGTCACTTGTCTTCGAATTTTTTGGTTCTAGGACATGTTGGCTTCCTCACGATGTTTTTATTCACAGTTTTAAGAGCAGTGGTGACGAAATTAAATACACAAGGTAAAGTGCCTGGCTCTCAGAATCTACGGCTCGTAAGTCGCGGCCGATACAACTGGGTCATCACTGTTCTCCAGGCAATCAAATATATTTAGATAATTGTGGTAAAAAGGACTATCTCTTGTGGATACACAGATACGATTGCACAGCCCGATACAACTGACCTTGAAACTCTATGCTATGCTAATGTAAAGGATAATATACCTATGATAAATAATATTAACAAAAGCAGTTAAAAGTCACATCACGAAGGACTGATAAAGACGCATCTGGAAAACATGACATAAGAAACAAGAACAATATCAGGTCTTATAAAATCTATTTCTTTTGCATTCTATTCTAATTTTATCTTATTAATCGCCCAACACAGGGAACAAATACAAACTTTTGTTTCAAAATAAACAAAACCAGTACCAAATACGTACAAACAAACAACAAACTCTACATATCGCGCTCTACTTACCAAATACCTACAGATTTACCTCGTTCTACACAAAGGTAAGTCGGAAACGTAAAGGTAACTATGTGGGGCATAGTAATTAACAGTGGTGGCACAAAAGCGAGCTTTTTTACTTCCGCCGTAAAGATGCTTATCAATAGCTATAATGGTAATGGGTTACAGGGGTGACAAACATTTGGCTTATAGCGATAAGTGACATAGTGCTTTTTTTTTAAATTTATTGGTTTATTAAAGAACACCAACAGCATATACCTACTTTTTATATTTCAGTCTTATTTTATAGTCTCGATCCCGTGGAAATATCGGGATAAAAAGTATCCTATATCTTAATCCAGGTCATGGTCTACCAAATTTCATCCAACTGTTCAGTTGTATAGCGTGAAAGCGTAACAAACAAACAAACTCACTATCGCATTTATAATATTATATAATAGTAAGGATGGCATATATACATTCAACGTTGGTTTACAAAAGTATTTAGGAAAGGTATTACTGCTAATGTGTACACAAATTATAGATGTAGGTACATAATATTTTTAAAGAAAATACATTGGACAAAAGCAGCTTTAAAATTAGAAGTGAAATTCACTTTAAAAAAATACAATAGAATAAAAATTAATTTAAGCGAGAATTTGGAAGAAAAAAGAAATTTATCCTAAGTACGCTTTTGACAAATGAAATTAAATGACTGTTGGCAAAAAAAAGGTTATCAAAAGAAACTTTTCTGGACTAAACCAAATTAATGAATATCGCAATTCTTTTGAAAAGGTGTTCACGAATGCCCACCACAATTAACGAGCAAAGGGAACATTGATTGAAATCATTATTACCGTTGTTGATTGATTAAAATCATTCCGTTGTTGATTGATTGAAATCATTACTGTTGGCAGAGGTAAATATTGCAATCGCTTTTTTTTTCTTGTACAGTCAACTGCAGATAAATCTCACCCCCAGCAATGTAAAAAAAATGACGATAAGGACCAGGCCCGGGTCGACAGCGGACAGGTCCACGCGCGCCTCAAAGAGATATCAGCAGAACTGACGGGGTCCGATAGGGCCGATGCCTGTTGGGGTTGCGGTTTTTGTCCAAAAGGGTTACCGTGGCCCCTGGCAATATAAGCAACTGAAGGAAAACGGGTGGGTTTTAGTCAGTAAGAGTCTGACACGCCCGCCCACTCCACCCAGAGCGGGAGAAGTTATTTGATAATTTCCCACCCAAAAAAAAAGGGGGGTGAGATTGCTCTGAAGCTAGTAAGTATCTATAGCTTTGAAATATCAAAAACTTTATATCGACAACCTTATAGTATAGGTATTGAATTGTATATGTTGTTGTTGTTCCTAGTGGCAGTAAAAAGCTTTTCCTCCGATTCTCGTGACGTTAATCCCTTAGTCGCCATTTCCAGCATTAATTTTAGTATCGTACTATTTTTCTTTCGAAATGCTGACTTAGAAAAAGATTGACTACCCCTGGATTAGTAGGTAGGTACGTATGGTTTCATAGTAGGGTTAGGCGTGTCTATATGTAATCACACTTGTAACTAGGTGACATTCATTTACTGAGAACATGCAAATTCTAATAGGTACATGCTTCATAGGGTTATGTGGGTATCGCTAGCTTTTAATCACCTTTTGCTCTACTTAACTAAGCCTAGGTAGATAGTTGTTATGTTAATTACAATCCGGCAGTCGCGTTGAGAGAATGCGTTCTTGACACCTGTCAGTTTCATACTAACAAATATGTGCTTTGCGAGTTTGATCCTTATTACTACTAGAAATTGTTCAACTGACAGGTGTCAGGAACGCATTCTCTCGACGGCCTTGATTGAAATTTAAGACGCAGATATATGACAGTGACATTGAGTGGTTAGCTTGTGTGTTCTGTACTGAGCTCACGCAACGCGTCGTACGTCCAGCCAGTAATAGGAAGCGCCCATCAAGGAGCGCTGTCCCAAATTAGACGCATTTTTAATTTATTATACATAAAACAAAAGCTAGTTTAATACAACGCGTATAATAAAATATCAATAATAAAATTATCTTTAAAATGGTGAAGATTTCAAAAAAATACGCTTGATAGATTTTGCGTGTTTCTCAGTTTTTAATCCACGTTATATATAACTTTACAAATTAATTTCACTATGTAATAAAAACTTAATATGCCTGTATTAAAATATTTAAAAAAATGCTCTTATTTAACATATATTTTTTCTAAATCATTAACACGACTCGTTTAGACGTCATCTTCAGTATAAAATCATCATAAGTCGGTTATCGTCGCCTTAAAATAGAAGCTAAAATAATAATAATCTACTCTTTTTCGAGTCCATTAAAAGCAACTGAGAAATTAAATTGCAAGGAAAGGAAAATCACCCTTCTGAGGGGCTCGTGGCTAAATGATAACAGCCGCACGGGTCGATCGAAGGTTAAGCGATGCTTGCCGCGATCTATTCTTGGATGGGTTGACCATCCATTACATATAGAAACCTCTCCGTGCCTAGAAAAGCAGGTTAAGCTGTTGGTCCTGGCTGCCATGTCATTCGTAGATTATTGACAGTCGTTACGGGTAGTCAGAAGCCCAAAACTCTAGTCCAGTCTTACCAAAGGGTATCTTGTTACCCAGTTACTGGGTTGTGGAGGTCAGATAGGCAGTCACTCGATGTAAAATACTGGTATTCAGCTGCATCCGGTTAGACTGTAAGCCGACCCCAACATAGTTGGAAAAAGGTATCCATCCGGCAGGATTGGGTTGATTGAGGCATCACCCTCCAGTCTCTTTATAAAAACAAACGACGATCACCAATACAATCTGCCAGGTGTAGCCATCATTGCACTGTTAAACTTCACCACCATGATTTCAGCCGAAAGACGTCCACTGCTGGACATAGGCCTCCCCCAAGCACCGCCACTTCATCCAGTTCTGTGTTTCTCGCGTCCAGCGGATTCCTGCAGCCTTCACAAAGTCATCGGTCCACCTTGTAGGGGGCATTCCAATGCTACGTCTTCTGTCGCCACTCCAGAACCTTACCATGTAAACTTTCTAACAAAAAACTGGCAGATATCAAAGAACGATCTTTTCTTTCGTCAGATTTGTTTTTCACGAAAGGGGAAAAGCGAGACAAAATAAATTATGCCGTTTATAATTCGATACAAAAGTTAATAAAAATGAAAGACAAAGGGCTTATCGCTATCAGCAATCTCAACCAGACAGCCTTGACGTCTGATGTAATAGTACAAGCTACTAAACGAGATATAACGCTGGGCCCTTGTTTTTATTGTATTGGCTTTTGTTTGACCACTATCACACCTCATGTTAAGCTTAAATAAGACCTACATAAGTATCCAATTTATTTGACAACTATCTTTCTTGATGTAGATACATAAGCCTATACGGCTGCCTGTCCACTGGAGCGGAGCGAGGCAGCGGAGCGGAGAAATGTGACACTATTAACCAATAGAATCTAAACTCCGGTTCAAAGCTCCGCTCCTATTGGTTAATATTGGCACAATTCTCCGCTCCGCTGCCTCGCTCCGCTCCAGTTGACAGGCAGCCTATCACCTTGGTACGTTCTAATACTCCTCCGTCTTCATTTTGTTTGTATATATATTTTTACTCACGTTCTCAGAATCGGCTCTTACGATTTCGAAGAAAGTTGCAATATAAAGGTTTACGGGGGCGAAAAATCGATCTAGCTAGGTCTCATATCTGGGAAAGTTAGTTTCTCCGTATTTTCACCCGAGCAGAGCTCGGTCGCCCAAAGTTTAAAATAAGATAATAAATAATGACTTGAGAATAATAACATTAGAATAATGACAATGACATGGCAGCATGGAATTGGTAAGTACCTACTGTCATGGCAGCATGGAATAATTTTATATAAGTAGGTACTATACATGGATTAGTATGAACTTTCGTATACTATTAAATGAGTATTCTCTATTTTTAACCGACTTCCAAAAGGGAGGTTATATTTTCGTAGCGTTTGTTTTTTTTTTATGTTGTCCACCGATTTCTCCGTCAATTATGGATCGATTTTGAAAATGCTTTTTTTGTTTGAAAGGGTATGCTCCCAAGTTCGTCCCATATAAATTTTATTAACTTTGCTTGGATAGTTTTTGAGTTGGCTTCAATAATACGTATTTTTTCCCACTTAGTATGTGGATGATATGAAAAATTCATGTCACTGTTTTTTATATAGCAGGTAGTGGTATTCGAATTTGTGTGGGGTAGGTGCCACAACTAAAAAGTGAAAAATAAAAACTTTTTACAAAAAAAAAAATCAACCGACTTCCAAAAAAAAACACTACAAAGCGAGAAATAACTTTAATTTCGGAAGTCGGTGGCAAAAAACGTAAATTCTAAACCAAAGACACGGTAGACTGAGGTATTTATTTATTTTTAAATATCGCAGCATCATGCTGAGATAGGAACCTTTTTGGCCTCGCACAGGTCGTATTTTTTTTGTTAGAATGCTCCTTTTTATTTTTATTAATGTTTGTTCCTTTTTTTTATTATGTTTTGTATTTCCTGTGCGTGTCCCTAATAAAAAATTTTCTTTCTTTCTTTTTCTTTAGTATTTTTTTTTGAAGTCGGTTGATTTTTTTTTTTTTGTGAAAAGTTTTTCATCGTAGCAGAGCTCGGTCGTCCAGGTACTATTTACTAATGGCTAGATTTTCTAGGAACCCAATAGTAAACACATTAAGTAAAATTTTAATGGCTGATATAATACGACTCATTCATAAAACAATGCCAACAGACTTCCTTATTTTGATGTCTATTTTAACTGTCCAAATACGTTTAAGGAATCGGCAGATTTGAAGCGGTGCAACACAGTCTTGTTGCCGCTTCAATTCTTCGGTCACGTTCACTTAGAACGTGCTGTGTCCTTGTGTTGGGTCTGTCACCAAAATGCAAGATAAAAGGCTCGTTGGCAGTAATTTAAACGATACCCAAAGGTTTTCAAACCTTTCAAAGTAGAACACAACAATGCTGAAAGTACTTCAATGGACGAACATACAAGGAGCTTACTGCTACAAAACATTACATCATTGTCCTTGCCTATCGAACTATTACTTACAAACGTGA
Organism: Omphaloscelis lunosa; assembly: GCA_916610215.1. Taxonomy (NCBI): domain Eukaryota; kingdom Metazoa; phylum Arthropoda; class Insecta; order Lepidoptera; family Noctuidae; genus Omphaloscelis; species Omphaloscelis lunosa. The sequence goes on along the minus strand of OU744245.1, from coordinate 5,052,096 downwards.
CAGCTTATCTTCAATGAACAGAGAACACAAACTAACCAAACTACCCACAAAATCAATGTTTTAACATCCCCAACGGTTAATAGCCGAAACCCGAAATCAGATCGTATCAGATTCCCAACGGTACTTTCCGGCAGACCGAAATTTGATTACACAGAGCACCTTTTGTCTTAAACGGATCCGAAGGAATGTTTCACTGAACAAGGCCTATCAGGTTCCGGCTGTCCGGGAAAGATTAATAGATCGACTCTATTACGGGTACGAAGGAAAATATGGAGCGATAATGGAAAACTCATTCTGAAAATTATTTCGGGCGAAATAAGTCCTTTTGTGGACACAGGCCTCCCCAAGCGTCGCCACATCGACCGGTTCTGTGCTTCTGGCATTCAGCGGATTTTTATGATTTGCAATAATTTCAGAAGTTGAAAGAAAGAAAGAAAGAAAGAAAATACGTTTATTTGTGGTAAACATGACGCAAAGAAATATAGTAAAAAAACACGTAAATAACTAATTGGGGCAAAATATGCGTCACGTCCACGCAAAACGGCCATCGCTCAGCATAAATGCTGCGACCCCATGCGAGACAGAGCCCCAGCGCTGAGTTTCAGCGACAGCCGGCGCTGACGTGATGTGACGTCAACCGGTGCAGCATATAGTGAAATAACATCAAAAATCAAACAAATACAATACTTAGTCCTAAATATTTACAAAAATATAGTATACAAAATGGCAACATTTCGTTCCGTCGGCGACTCACGCGCCGCAGACCTATTGCAATCTATGCGCGTAGCTGTCATAAAACTATTTGCTTGACGTTTTGACATATTGGTTATTATGTAGTGGTAACGTAATAATTATATTATGGCACAATAGTGCGTAATTAATGTTATGTTATGATGCAATGTATAATAAGAATAATAGTTACATTTGACACGACCTCTGCTATTCGTAATATTATAATTTCACCGAAATAAAGTGATAACCTTATTTATCTATATCTATACATATTATATTAAAATTATATTATATTATACATATTATATTATAATAATTATATTATAAATTGAAGTTGGTTTTCATGTTTGTCTGTGTGACCGCGTTGTTCTTGTAAACTACTCAACAGAGTTTGATGCGGTTTTTAACATCAATTAGAGATTTTACCCCGGAAGAATTATCCTATACTAGTAAATAAGCAATATATATGTGTATGTATTTGTAATCACGTTCTCGAAAACGGCTCTAACGATTTCGATGAAAGTTGCAATATAGGGGTTTACGGGGGCGAAAAAAAAACGATACAGCTAGGTCTTATATCTGAGAAAATTCGTTTTCTCCAGTTTCATAGCCTTGGAAATGTGATACAACGTTGATATACCTGGATTATATGTTTATCTATTTTCACCCGAGCACAGTTCGGTCGACCAGCCAGGTACTGTGTATTATTTAATATTAAACTTACAAATAATAAAGAAATCTCCATGTTTGATCAAGTCGTAAGAACCGGGCGAAGCAGAGGGAGGATCGTTAGTAGGCAAATAAAATAAAAAACTGAATAAAAACATAATCCAATGTTATCAGAACACAACGTAAACTGTTTACTGTTTAGATATTTATGAACACATTCCACTTACCGAAAACAAAAACCGATAAATATTAATGACATACGTTCCTTTGAATAAAACATCTACATTATGGCCCTTTGAATTTTTCTTTACAAAAATTAGGGATAACTTTGCAAAGTGTATGATGAAATAAGAATAAATCTCCATTTAGTATAAATTCTGTTACAGTCTCTTAGTGAAGGATATGGTAATTTTGATCAAAGAAACATTGTTTTTGATGGAATTACTTACATATTTGTACATATATGTACAAAAATGTAAGTAATTTCATCAAAAATAATGTTAGACCAGCAGCCTAATTAAACACGATCATCCATTGCTTCATAAGTTCGAAAAAAAATCTGCTCAACAACGTAAATAACGCAACTAATGTTGTTGAACTGTCAAAATAAAACAAATTAATCTTAATCATTTACGAAAATGTGTTACGCAATTAGATAGCAGAGATATGTGAACATAAACGAAGCAAAAGGAGTATGTAAGGATCGTAGTAGGTGGCGTTCGTGTAGTTTCGGCCATGGGAAGAAGGCGTGAGATAGGTATACTAACAATTTAATTTAATTGTTCTCATCCCTGAATCTGCTGATGCCTTTTACAACCAGGGCTCCGAAACATTATTTAAAATAACGTTTTTAAAACGTTTCTAACAGTTCTTTGTACAACATTTTGCTTGGAACGAAAACAAAATGAGGGCGTTTATTCCGTAAAACAAAAGCCGGTTTATTCCGCAGAACGCAGCCGCGCACTGGGCGTGCTCCGACAAGGATTAACTTGTTTAGTTAAATTGTACCGTATCTTCATATCATTACATCATTGATTCCATACCGTAAGGGTTGTGTTGCGAGTTTTCTATCGATCAACCCAAAAATGAATATAAAAACGATTAAAAACGTTTTATTATCCAAGAACGATTTAAATTTTGTTCTTCTTCGAGAACGTTTTTATATCGTTCCGTTCGAACTTAATCGAATCAAATCATTTCTTAGGTTTTTAATACGAAACCGTTTCGAAAATTATACCGTTATCCGAGCCCTGTTTACAACAAAGAATAAATAAGTAATTAAAATAAGTTATTAACAGTAGCAGTGAGCAGTGAGCAGTGGTGGCCCTGGTAACGGCCCGGACTTACGAGTTGTGTAGGTCTTGGGCTCGAACCCAGGGCGAGCGCATTACTTTGTGTAATTTATTTCATGACCACTGCTCTCAAAACGGTGAAGGAAAATATCGTGGTGAAAAAAAATGTCCTTGAAACAAAAATTTGAAGACATGGGGCCCGCGTGGTGGATTACGGCCTACATCCTCTCACAGAGAGGAGTCCTGTGTCCCAGCAGTGGGAACGTTACAGGCTGACTAGAATATTAGCAGCAGCATTTTTTTTATACAAAAACCCTTTCATTTCATAAAGTGTAAATAAAAGATTTCACATTCTGAAAACGCGCAATTTAGCCTATAAACATCACAAAACAACTTAATTTGCAACAGTATTATTACTGAAAAGAGTAAAAGCTTCTTTTATTATGCCATTAATACTTCTATAAGATCTTAACGGTCCATTAAAATTCAGCTGGAATCTACTTCAGTGATCGCCGTTGTTCACTGAAGCCGAATTTCTTAAGGTCGGAGCACTCCTTAACTTTGACCTCAAACGAAAAGTGCTGAGTACAGGCCTCTCCCGAGACAATAATGACCTTGACCATAATTAGTGTTTCAGAATGAGACCCTATAGTACCCTTGGGTAGAAATATTTTGATTTAATTTTTAGTTAAACTGTAAACCGACTGCGGAAAAAGAAAAGTGGTCTAAAAAGTAGGTACGAAACAAGAAAATATTTCAGATGGAAATTAAGACAGCTAGAAAATGCTCAAGGTAAAGCTGTCGTAGCATGCCATTATAATTTTGTAGGTGTTTCTGGCACCCACATGTCATAGGCATCCGATCACGGCTTTATCTTGTCCATATCTGGGACACACGTAAATACAAACATACACACATACACAGACTGCTAAAATCATAACCTTTCCTTTTGGCTTTGCCGTAGTTGAGTAAAAACACTGTCCATGAAGTTTCTTGCCTGTTGCTGGAATGAGCAACTATCAACATCTTTGTGACTGATCGACTCTATGATAATTGAAAAATGCCTGTAATTGGTTTAATTGAAATAAATGCTTTGAGTTTGAGTTTGAAATTCTTGTCCATATCTAAATAAACAGGAGTGCAGTTTTTCATCGGTAGTGTTAAGTAGATCATTTTGTGATTAAAAGATTAAGCTGCCAACAAGATTAGTAGCGAGGGTCACTGCCCAGAGCGCGACTCACGTACCTACTAAAGTGTAATCATTTGTAGCTGTTTTTAAGCCCAGTACACGTTGGGCGAGCCCGTTGCTCGGCCAACGTGTACTGGGCCTTTTTGCGTTGGCCGAGCGGGCTCGTCCAACGTGTACTGGGAGCCCCCAGTTAGGTGAAAACTTGAAAAGTATGATGAATGAACAGATGCCATCGCTTTTGGTAATATTTTGTATCCAAATCACGACTTGGAACACCCATAGAGCGTGATGGGATTATCTATTAGCTGCCGGGTATTCGATAAAAAAGATAAGACTTTTTGAGCAAAGTTATGAAAAATATTGTTTGTATTAGAAATAATTACTTTTTTTGGGTATATAAAATAACGTCGAAAAAGTCATTCTTCCTCTTCTTATAACAAAATTTTCTTAAAACTATGAAAATAATATCAGTTATTTTACCTGATCGCAGAAATAAGTGCTGTTCGAGTTTCCTCTGAAAGTTCCACGTCTTATTCACTCAGTTGTAACATTTAAAAGTTCACATTTGCTATTGCGAACAACAGCATTACACACTAACACATAATTGAACAGTTTAGTTTCTAAATTTTCAGAAAAAAAAAAATGCTAGTTCAATTTCAGACACTGATTAGTCAATTGTCAATGCTTCAGAAAATTAATGGAAAAAAATAAGTAAATAACACACAGTAAGTTAAGTATTAAAAGTACTTAGGTACTACTTAAAAGTTTTAAATAAAAAAAATGAAAGAAAAATCACGGTTATTTCAATCGGAAAATTCCAAATTCAAAGTCAAACAACACTCAAAAAAGTTCTTAAAACGTTTTCAAAGATACTTAATATTTTCATTCACTATTCGAAATAAGAATACAGATTTAATTTTTAATAGAACGTGTACTTCGAACCGCGGAACCGCGTCGGACGAATCGACAGGCGCGTTCGAACGCCGCAAGTATTCGAGCACAACTGAAGAGAGTCTGAACGTACTGAAACTTCGCCGTACATGCAACAAGTACATACATTTACGTATTCGTATTTCGTATATATATGATAACGACATCTGGGGTTTGCTCAGCTCGGCCCTGCTTTTCAGTGCGTTATTGCATTGCATTTCATAACTTGCTTTTGCGTTTTAAATGCTTTTGCTCGTTATATATTCTGTTGAGTCGAGTTTGTAGATTAACTTTTTAGCTTTTTGGATTTTAAATGAGTATCTACTGGGGGAGCCAAACATGGATTGCTGAAAGTTTAATTGATTAGGGAAAATACAGGATGGCCCATTTATAATGGTACAATTTTTTTTTTAGGTTTATGGCATCCCAATGATTCATCTAAACGCAACATAATGTTCCCCGAAAATCAGTAGTTTAGAATTTGTGTTTTTTTTTTTTTTAATTTATTGTCTTGAAATCTCTACTTTAGTCATGTAAACCTCTCTAGATTAAAAGTGACTGCACTAAATCGAATCAAATTTTGTAAGTACTATAGACATGTAGCTAGCAAACAATTATTTTTGAGATTATTCCAAAATGGTAATAAGGTTTTAGACTTTTTGGTGAACTATTTTTAATTTTAGAATAGATAATGCATAATTTTCAAAAAATACTAATGAAAAAAATATGTTCTGAAAGAAATCAGATGCTAATGGTGTTAAAACTACCTTGAGGCGTGAGGAAAAAATAGACGAAAAAAAATTGCGGTGTAACTAACACAACATCTTCAGAAATAAACATTGTATGCACTAAGTAATTAAAAACTTAAAGTGTTAGTTTGTACCTCAAATATAATTTGAACAATTTAACTTAATCATTAATGTGTTAAAATTGAATAATTTCAATCACAAAATTTGATTAGTGATCTAAACCACCATAATAACATGTTGACGTCACGGACGGTCGCTTCGGTCACGGCGTTCGTTCACGTTTGATTGTTGGTATCTCTGGTCTTGACTTGGTCGTTTGGTAATTTAAAACTCACAACTTCTAAACTACTGATTTTCGCGGAACATGAGTTGCGTTTAGGTGAATCCAAGGGCTGTCCAAGACACAAAATACATTTTGGACCACTACAAATGGGCCACCTTGTATAAGTTACGTGCGTTTGAATTGAAATTTAGATGAATAATGAAATACTAATTAGTATTTAGTGTTAAAATTAAGATAGCAACTGAGTCTTTGTTTACAAATTGTGTTTATTTTACAATAACTAAAGCAGACTATCGCGCTTCTCGCGAAACCCGCAACTGCTCCTAAAGCTCCACGCCCCGCTCCCACTCCCGTGGCCAAAGTAAATCCCGCGAATAGTGCATTCAGCATTATCTCATCTACTTTCATGACTTTCTGTACCCCTAGGGCTACGCAAATGGCCAACGATATTATCACCGCCAGAATGTCTTACGACATTCAGATGATCCAGAATGTCTTTTAGGTGTACCCAGACATTACGCAAGTCCTAGAATCCTTTACCTTAATGTATAACGCCACTTTAGAAAGGTTTAAACCCCGATCCCTCAAGTAAGGTCTCTATAAGGTAAAAAATATTAAATCGCAGAATTCCTCTGCGACCATCAGATTGACGTCCTCCTCTTACAGGAAAAGTTTCCAAAACCCAGTCACCGTAACCCATCTATAGTCAATTACCGTATAATCCGTAATTATAGGACGCGCTGTCACAAGGGTGGCACCCTTATTTATTACCAAAACGATCTGTACTGCATGCCTATGAAACCTCCCCCTCTCCCTCGACTAGAAGTATCTATGCACGACACCTACAACTTAGGCATGACAGGTCACCAACCGATCACTCTAGTGTCGGTCTACATTTCCCGTTGCAAAATTTTGGTCATATTTCCAACATATATCATGATTGACTCCGTTATCATAGCGGGCGATCTCAATGAAGGCAACTAAAACTAAAATGATTGGTAAGGCAACTAAAGGACAGCCCGATTATGCAGCCACAATAAAAAGCAGACTATTCCTGACCTTTAAATTAAGTCCTTGAACAAGTAATATCCATCCCTCTAATAACAAACTAAAGCCGTTATTTGACGTCTTAGATCTCCTAGCGTTTACTTTCAGTAAACAATTCTACAGCAGCTTTTTCCTTTACACGAAAGTATTATACCTCTTACCTACATCAAAAACTTTCCGACATTATCCTAGCTAAAACTGTCACAACCTAGACTTCGTCTTTATTTCTTATACCCTGAATGGATGGACTGGGTGGGTACTAAACGATTCGCCATGCAGATGTTTAGTAGGTACAGTTGTGGAGATTAATTGTTCACCAAATCGACTAACAACTTAAATTGTCGGTATATTCAAATGACCATAGTGCCACTCTTAATTACTCGTTTGAAATTGATTTAACAAGGCAAATTACGAAAGTAGAGCGTCAGTCTGATAATAAATTAATTTGTCTGGCTGTACATAAGTACTGAAACTTTTTTCTGGGCTTTGGTCTGTGCAGAGCCTTACGAGACACCGTGCGCACGACCCCTTTAATAAAATATTATTTTCTTGTGCTATTGTCGTTCGAATCACCACAAAGAAGCGTCATGTGGAACATTGTAATCGTCTAGACTAGAGAGATATTTTAATATGAAACGTTCAACTAAAGACTCGCGTACATTTGGGCTGGCCGCGCCGCAGCGCAACGCATTCCCAAAATCCTCCTAGATCACTTTAGTACATTTTGTATGAACCATCGCAAACTATAGGCGGGCCGCACTAGGCCGCAGCACAATGCACTGAAGGATCGCTCGCCGTAGGCGATCTTTTGCGTCTACAGTTTTGCGTTGTAATACGGCCCACCTGTAGTGTGCGATGGGTCATACAAAATCTGCGAAAATGATCTAGGAGATTTTGCAATGCGTTGTTGCCCGCCCAAAGTACGCTCGAGCCTCATTGCACTAGAGAGGATACAACCCCAATTCAAAATTCGCGTTGCGGTGCGGCCCGCCGCGGGCATAATGTGCGCTTAGCTTAATAGGTATATTTGGCAGACACATATATTTAGGTAAGTACTAGAAAAATATGTTTTTTGATAGAAATGCTGCTTGTACTCTCAGTTCATTTACAAATTAATATTTATGTTTGCAAACGTTATTATCTTCTCTTTGAAATAAAACTTTGTTTTGCTTTATTCTTCTTAAAATATTTCTTGATATTTATTTTAAAAAAAAATCGTAAATGAATTTTCAAGCATGAAAAAAGCAAAGCCATTGAAACACGAAACAAAAATAGTTAATACTATGAGAACAGCTCTACTCAACCCTCCGGATGACAATATTAATAAAAATAAGAAACTCAGGGGAAAGTGATATATAAAAACCCCATCAGACAGAGTGTCACGGTCGAAACGACCCCGCAGTAGCCGAGTGCCACATTACTGCAGGAGTATGAGTGACGATGGTTATTATTTATGAGGGATATAAAATACCTGACGGGTTACAATAATATGTAGGGAAACAACGTGTAGGGTTAATTTGAAGATTTTTAAAACATTTTATTCACACATACGTATTTACATGATTTTTAAAACTAAGACTGAATAATAATAATATGTACAAGTATACAGTGTGAGTCTTTATAATCTGCACATACTGAATCGAGGGAATCTTTGCTTAATTATATCGACGGAAAAAATGATAAAAAAATTCTAAATATTTTATTGAAATTTTTAATGGATTTTTTATTTATTTTTTCGCTTCTGTGACTCCAGTGTATACAAAACGGTGTAACTTTTTAACTCGATGTTTTATCACGATGAAACAAACTCCATAATGATTGGAAGTAATTAGGTGTCCGCATTAAATGAAAATTGTGTAAAAAACTGCCACCAATTAAAAATTAACACGTTTTTTCCGCAAAAATCTGATTTTTTTTCATCAATTTTTGCAATAATCGTAAAATTTCTCAATAAGATGCCCCGATTACCTTCATTTTTTATTACTTTAAATTATTCTTCATCGTATTAGCTATCCAATAGTAAAAATTGCAAGGGTTTAACTCAATCCCATCATTTCTTATCAACAGCCAAAGAAAGGCCTAGAGCACGGCTACGCACTAATTGTTTAGCAGGTAGACGTCCTTTTTTGTTGAGAATGTGCGCGGGTCGGGGTGCGGGGAGGTAGGGCCAGCTGAAGGGACCAGAAGGGATGACAGACAGGCAGTCGCTCCGAATTATTCGCCGCTGCTACATGTGTTTCGTTACTTTCATTCACTGCTACCTGAGTTTCGTGACTTTCGTTCGCTGCTACGTGATGCCGCGCTTAAGTGAATTCTCCCCGGCACACATTGCCGACATTCATTTTTACTAAGGGATGGGACGAGGAAGTGCCAGAGCTGCGCGCGCAGCTTACATAGCTGCGTTTCCTAACAGGCAACCAGTGCCATCTGCCCGCAACTTCCAGGAAGTTCACAGAAGATTGTCGATCACTGGACTTGAATCAAGTAGAGATCGTCGCGAGCCGCCTCAAATAATTATTGATGTGGTTCTGGAACAAGCAGTACTGAGCGATTTGTTTGCTGATCCATCCATAAGTACTAGACGACTGGCTCTTCGTCACGGAATATCACAAAAATCAGCGTGGCGTATTTTAAAAAAAGAAGGATTGCACCCTTACCACTACCAAAGAGTGCAACATCTACATGAAGACGTAGATTGGCGTCCAAGGTGTGTGATGTCCACCTGGATTCAAAGAAATACCAGAGCAAACCCAAACTTTCCGAAAACCATACTATGGATGGACGAATCAACATTTACCAGAGATGGTATTACTAACTGTAGAAATTTACACAGATGGTGATGGTGATGGTGGTGGTTAAAAGGGGGGGGGGGGAGTAATCATAGGGCACCAAAAGGCTGGCAGCATTGCCACGTTGTATGGCAATGCTGATTCTTTGGCCAAAGAATAGGCCAGCCCTCTGGTCACGTGAAGAGTCGACCAGTCGCTTGGCAATGTCTTGAAAAACTAGGTGGGCACTCGGACCCCATGGCCCTAGTGTTTCAACCCCAAACGGCTCAAATATATAAGTAAAAAAATATAATAACAAACTTTATATACACGCACATGCAATAAAAATAAACTAAAACACTTTAACTATATTTACATAATGTCATAGTTGAAGATCGTGGCGGCCGTAATGTGGCAGCCGTCACTTCACTACTTTAGTAGAGTCATGAGCTGAGTTAAATGGCGGCCGTTATGTGGCGGCCGTTATTTGGCGGATGTTATTTTGGCGCCCGTTATCTAGCGGCCGTTATTTGGCGGCCGATAAATGGCGGCCGTTAAATGGCGGCCGTTATTTGGCGGATGTAATTTGGCGGCTGTTATCTAGCGGCCGCTATGTGGTGGCCGTTATGTAGCAGCCGTTTTAAGGCGGCCGTTATGTGGTGGCCCTAATGTGGCGGCCGTTATGTGGCTGCCGTTATGAAGCTGCCGTTAAATGGCGGCCGTTATGTGGCGGCCGTTATATATTTGACGGCCGTGATTCGACGGCCGTTATGTAGCGGCCGCTAAATGGCGGCCGTTATGTGGCGGCCGTAATGTGGCGGCCGTTTTATGGCGGCCGTTATGTGGCGTCCGTAATGTGGCGGCCGTTATATAGCGGCCGTTATGTCGCGGCCGTTTTATGGTGGCCGTAATATGGCGGCCGTTATGTGGCGGCCGTCATGTGGCGGCCGTTATATAGCGGCCGTTATTTGGCGGCCGATAAATGGCGGCCGTTAAATGGCGGCCGTTATTTGGCGGATGTAATTTGGCGGCTGTTATCTAGCGGCCGCTATGTGGTGGCCGTTATGTAGCAGCCGTTTTAAGGCGGCCGTTATGTGGTGGCCCTAATGTGGCGGCCGTTATGTGGCTGCCGTTATGAAGCTGCCGTTAAATGGCGGCCGTTATGTGGCGGCCGTTATATATTTGACGGCCGTGATTCGACGGCCGTTATGTAGCGGCCGCTAAATGGCGGCCGTTATGTGGCGGCCGTAATGTGGCGGCCGTTTTATGGCGGCCGTTATGTGGCGTCCGTAATGTGGCGGCCGTAATGTGGCGGCCGTTATATAGCGGCCGTTATGTGACGGCCGTTATTTGACGGCCGTTATTTGACGGCCGTTATGTGGCGGCCGTTATTTGACGGCCGTGATTTGACGGCCGTTATATGACGGCCGCCGTTATTTGACGGCCGTTATGTGGCGGTCGTTATTTGACGGCCGTGATTTGACGGCCGTTATATGACGGCCGCCGTTATTTGACGGCCGTTATGTGGCGGCAGTTTTATGGCGTCCATGATTTGACGGCCGTTATGAAGCTGCCGTTAAATGGCGGCCGTTATGTATTTGACGGCCGTGATTTGACGGCCGTTATGTAGCGGCCGCTAAATGGCGGCCATTATGTGGCGGCCGTAATGTGGCGGCCGTTATATAGCGGCCGTTATGTGGCGGCCGTTAAATGGCGGCCGTCATTTAGCGGCCGTTTTATGGCGGCCGTTATATGGCGGTCGTTATGTGGCGGCCGTAATGTGGCGGCCGTTATATAGCGGCCGTTATTTGACGGCCGTTATGTGGCGGCCGTGATTTGACGGCCGTTATGTAGCGGCCGTTTTATGGCGTCCGTGATTTAGCGGCCGTTTTATGGCGGCCGTTATATGGCGGTCGTTATGTGGCGGCCGTAATGCGGCGGCCGTTATATAGCGGCCGTTATTTGACGGCCGTTATGTGGCGGCCGTGATTTGACGGCCGTGATTTGACGGCCGTTATGTAGCGGCCGTTTTATGCCGGCCGTGATTTGACGGCCGTTACGTGGCGGCCGTTATATGACGGCCGTTATTTAACGGCCGTTATATAGCGGCCGTTATGTGGCGGCCACTATGTTGCGGCCGTTATGAGGCCGCCGTTATGTGGCGACCGTTATGTGGCGGCCACTATGTTGCGGCCGTTATGTGGCGGCCGTTATTTGACGGCCGTAATGCGGAGGCCGTTATATAGGTTATGTGGCGGCCGTTATTTGGCGGATGTTATTTTGGCGCCCGTTATCTAGCGGCCGTTATTTGGCGGCCGATAAATGGCGGCCGTTAAATGGCGGCCGTTATTTGGCGGCCGTAATGCGGAGGCCGTTATTTGGCGGACGTTATTTGGCGGCCGTTAAGAAAAACCCTGAAAGAAATCAGATTTCTATCAGGGTTTTTTTTAAGACCCCGAAATAGCTAAGCGGAACAGGTTACTAAATATATCCACTTCTATTGTATTTAATGGATTTCCGCAAGGTTATGCCTGAATCAATTAACTAATATTAGTTAATATTACACTAAACTAACTACCTGTATTGTAATATAACATAACATCACGCCAGTAATTCCCGAAGGGTTTGACAGAGGTGTACCTATAGTACACACATATTTCGCCAGTTTTGTTCAAGTCTCATGTAATGGGGGGCGAGCCTATTGCCATCAACCGGATACGAATCTAGACTCCGGGCAGCTGAAAAATTCCTTATGAAATAACCCCAATAAAAAATGGGAATCGAACCCAGGACCTCATGGTCAGCAGTAGTGCTTGCGACTACTAGACTAACAAGGCTTTAAACTGTATTTGTAACAAGTACAATTGTAACAGTTAAAATAATAAAGAACCCCGAAACAAACATTTTCTCTTTTCTCTTTCCTACTCCATCACCAGACCCTGTTCACCTATCTATTACCTATTCATTGAGACCATTCCAATGAGCCCAAACACGATACATGTGCTGTAAGTTTGTAAGGGAGTTGGGTATCCTGCAAATTCCAGATGATACTGCAGCATCAGTTCAAGTACTATGTTCTTCTAATATAATTGAAGTAACAGAATTCCAAATTTCAAATCGATCAGACCTGTGGAAGATACTCACAACCATTCATCAACTAGAAGGGAGCTGATAATCTTCAAACGGCTGAACCGATTTTGATAAAACCTGTCTAACCAACCATCACTAAAAAACCTGTTTTCAAGTAAAATACCGCATTCTAATCGGTTTACCCGTTTAAGAGCTACGGTACCACAGACAGACAAACACACCGATATGTAAGAAAGAAAGAAAGAAAATACATTTATTTAGCACAGACTAAGAGACACACAATACACCAGATATGTGTGTGTGTGTCTGTCTGTGGTACCGTAGCTCTTCGTCCAACTTATCAAAGACATGGTGACATCCACTAACCACCACACTGGGTCCGCTAAGTGGATTATGGCCCACTCCGTCTCTCAGTCAGAGACCTGTGTCCCAGCAGTGGGAACGTTATAGACTGATTATTAATTTATTTTATGTTTATGAAAACTTACAGCTAAACAGATTTTATAATAACGTTTCGTAAGACTTAGCTTCAATAAAAGCTTTAACTAAGGGAGTTAGTTTGATAACCTAGAACTACAGAGAAATTAAAAAACAGTGATGAAGCTGCTGTCTAATCAAGAAAGACCCAAAAATGTACCTACGTAGAAAGAAGGATTTTCCAAAAAAAATTAAATTGTTCTTTTATTTAGTTTCTACAGACACTGTGTGAAACTTGGCAGACATCCTAGGTACGCATATCCAGTGTCTACCTTACTCTATCAAGAATAAAGACAGGCCTAACCACACAATAGAATAAAATAAATACTAGGCCGATATTCGCACGGACGTAATAAAATACCGGCGGGATTTTTTCGTACATTGGATTCTCTACACTCTGCTTAACACCGAGAGTTGAAAATCTAACAGTGTGTTTTTTCGACGCGCTGGGATGCACTCTGTTGAATTCTCAACGCTCGGTTTAACATCGGGAGTCGAAAATCTAGTGCGCGATGAAATCCCGCCGCGATTTTATTACGTCCTTGCGAACGTCGCACAGTGGAACGAATGTATGGAAGCGGTTGGACGTAGACATGTCCGAAAAATAAGAGTAAAATTATGACAAACTAATGATGCCATCTTATTCGATTACTTAATGCCTTCATAAATTGTGGTGATGAATTTCTTCATAACTCCCATATTTCGGGAGTAATTTGAGAAAATGTGAAATTTTACTATGAAAATGAGTGTATTGAGCTCTCTCCCTCCTGATTCCGGGCTTGTTTCAAGTAGCGGTCTCTAATATCGTAATGCTATTACTAAGAGCTATATTTAATACTAAGACACATAGTGCGCCAAATGTGCACTTTCTGGGATAAAAGGAAATGAAAATTTAAAAAAAAAAACGTTTTTTCCCCATTTGTATTTACTTTAAACCGCAGACAGACTTATTAAGAGGTCTATAAATATATTATATATATACAGAAATATATATTAACAAAAATATTCACAAGAACTGATGAGAGTATGACTTTTAAGTAAGTTGATAATAAATTACCTAGTTTCATTAAAAGTACAATAAATAATTAAGACGTAAGCTCTAATTTACTAAGTTACACATTTTAAAACAATAACATCATTTAATTATCTTCGTCATCATCATCATCATCAATTAATTCAAATTCAGAATCGATGTCCGCTAAATCATTTATGTTAACAAATTCGATATCACTTTTCTCAGAATCCGTAAGCTCATAAAATTCCTCAAAAGAAGATTTTTTTACAAACTTATTTCCTTTTGGACGGATACTTGTAACAAGTGGATCAGAAGACAGTAAAAGATTGTGCATAATATCTTCATTGCATGAGATACTGCTATGCTTTCGAGAATGCCCCTCTCTATATTTTCTAAAATCTTTATTTCTAGCCTCAGATGCCTCTTCGGATAGAAAACCAATGGGCACAATTGACATGTTCTGAACTATGTCTGGCCCATGCATTAAAATTTTATGAAGTGAAGAAGGCATATAATACCATGGGTATAACTCCACGTAAAGCTTAGCAGTATCAAAGCAGAACTCTCGGAATTTAGTTACGTTGATCTTCTCTCCTGATGAAATACACTGCAAGATCACACAGATTTTTCTTAAAAGCATAGCATCTATTCCGGTCAGTTCAGCAGATTTAGTGTAGTTTTCAAAAAATCTCCTTGCCGAGTTGCCATTGTTGGTGGATCCACTGCCTTGTTTCACAACATCGAGAAGTAAGCCCGTTTCTCTTCTTACAGCCTCTTGAACTCTTTTCTTCCTGTCATCAACTTGCCTTTTTGCTATATCACCCCTTACTTGCCATGATTTTATGTCTAATTTGTAGGAAATGTGTAATAAGCATTCCATTGAGCGAATCCAAGCGTGAAGGGTGCTTAAGCTATATTTATACATGTCCTCGTTTGCGTGTTTATCTTTGATTAACTCTAAATTATTCATTTCTTTAGGACAAGCCTTGCATATGTCACACACTGAAGCTGCTGTATTGGATATAATGGAATGAATTTTACCATCAATCATTGTCAACAGCAGTTGGTGTTTGACACTAATTCCATCAGTGATGGTGGATGGAGTTAAGGCTTCAATCTCTGCTTCGATTTCAGCCATCTCTCTCTGCACATTTTCTTTGGTTTCCTTTATAAACTTAAACAATATTGGCCGGCAAAATGAAGTGGAAGATGGTCGCTCGTTTTCCCAAATTGTTACACCTTTTGAGACGAGCCGCAGTGGTACAAGACTAATCATAAAATTACTAGCAAGATCGATTTGCTCATCTTCACTCGTCCTTTGATGATAAATGCTTTGGCTAGATGATCCGTCAAAACCCCATTTGCTGGTCAATACGAGCTGTTGATTGGGATCAACAGGGGTTTCTAACGACCTAATAAGTCTTCTTGAGGTTAAATCCATCAAGGCTTGTAATTTGATTTTTGCAGAGCTCTCTGTAACTGTGAGATCTTCTTTGGCCGGATAGCACTTAATTTTTTCTTTAACCAACATGTAGTAACTCGGGTATTGAAGAGCTCCTTCTTGAGTGTTGAAATCCCGAAGAGTGTTATAGCGCCATTTCGATAAGTTCATCGATACATAAAGAGCCAATGCCTTCAAAGGGGATATTTCCCGTACCTGAATTGATTTACCTTCAATGAAGGCTTTGATTTTTGAGGCCTCTTCTGGATTCTCCGTCAAGTATTTCATAACATAAGCTGTATCGCTTTGTCCTGCCTTTTGAAGCGCCCTTTCGGCCGAAAACATAATTTCAGCGCTGCTACTGCTGCATGAAAGACTATCTTCAGTGGTGCGTCTTCTTTTTTGCCGGTTACTAAGGTCCTCAAAAGATTTACGAGGACTAGGATGTGTACAAGTTGAAGCATCAGATTTAGCAGGAGAAATTATGGGCTCGATGACGTCACTTATATTTTCTGTAGAAGGTTCCATATTTTCATTCTGTAATTCCGGCCATTGAATTGCAGCCTGTAGCCAAATCTCATGTTTCTTCCGAAACTTATCTGTGCTTCTTCCAGACTGTGTCCATTTTGCATAAATGCGGTAGCAAAATCGACGACACCAGTCTTTTAAACTTGTTTCAGCACTTTCACATAACTGAACACAACTGTTATCTTTTAAAACACTGAACAAATAGTTAAAGTCGCGTAAATCTTTATGTGCGCGTGCGCATAAAGCAACGTGAATATCAAGATTTGTATTAAAATTTGGAAAATACATTGCGAGATTAGCTTGGATACAACGAGGTGTAAATCAACACTGATTTTAAAGTTACTAATAGTGACCTATTTATATAAAATCCAGGTATCCCAGGTATCCTTTGTTAAATATTGCAAGGTAATTAGTTATTGTGATAATTAGTAAATGATGCATGCTAAATTAGTGTATTAAGAGCCATTTAGTAATTAAATAATAGCAATGTTCTTATCAGTAATCATTAGTGCATCAGTTTTATATGTAAACCTTAAGTCCCTAATTATATATCCTAATTAGCTTATATCTTCTCTAATTGGCTGATCAGAAATGTTATTGTAATAAGGTAAACCTTTAGAAAAACGGTTTTAATCAACAAAATAAACAAAAAATTAAAAAATTGTGTTATAAAATAAACATCACTCTTTATCCCAGAAAGTGCACATTTGGCGCACTATGTGTCTTAGTATTAAATATAGCTCTTAGTATTAGCATTATGATATTAGAGACCGCTACTTGAAACAAGCCCGGAATCAGGAGGGAGAGAGCTCGATACACTCATTTTCATAGTAAAATTTCACATTTTCTCAAATTACTCCCGAAATATGGGAGTTATGAAGAAATTCATCACCACAAGTTATGAAGGCATTAAGTAATCGAATAAGATGGCATCATTAGTTTGGCATAATTTTACTCTTTTTTTTCGGACATGTCTACGTCCAACCGCTCCCATACATTCGTTCCACTGTGCGTCGGCTTATACCAGGGCCTGTAACTAAAAGGCATAGAGTAAAAGTTCTACCTATTTTGAAAGACTTCAAGAAAACGTTTATTACCTATTGATTACCTTATATTTCTTTTGTAGTAGGTACCAATTCCAAACTAACATTCATTTTTCATTTCTCATACTCGGAAAGTAATGTTTGTTTGATCCGAGTAGCGGGTGGAAGACGCTGCTTAGGGCGGGAAAGAATTTTAAAAATAGAACAAAATTTGGTTAGGTAGTTGTGTACGAAAGTTTTTACTTTTTTAGAAAAACATCGAATTAAATTTAAAATCTGCGGTCTAGTAAGTGTATAAACAGCCAGTGTGAATAAAAAAAAAACTATTAAGCTGGACAGCCCGCGGCTCGGTGACGCGGTGTGTTCCATATTTAAAATTTTAAATAGATACTAATGTTATTATTATCAATAAATATTTTAGAAAAACTACTATTTTTTACTTTCCTTATACTTATTCGAAATGAAAAGTAGAGTGTTTAACACGGGTGAAAGTCATCCATTCTGGAACTATTGATTGCTTTCGACCCTTGTATAAACAATCTTTCAAATCTTTCATGAATTGGTTTCTAAGTTTTCGATTTAAGTTATCCATCTCGGAAATTGTGTTCCACCACATATGCATAACATATTATCACGCCTGTAAATTTATCCCCGAACGGTTTGGCAGAGGTGCACCTATAGTAGGTACACCCACATTTCGCCAAATAAATTTAAATCCCATGTTATGCCGAGCCTATTGCTAATAAGAAAACAAAGAAAAGAAAGAAAGAAAAAGTATTTATTGGGGCTCGCACAGGACATTACAAATTAAACAAAATAATAATAAAAAACATAACACACACACACACACATACACATTTAATATATGTACCTACTTACATATTATTTATGTCAGTATAGGTAAAACGGAGACCTAGCCATTGTACGGATACCAAAAGCTTAAATTTTTTATAAAACAGTTTCAAATAATAAACGGCCGGCACAAAAGATGTTAATAGTACCTAGCCCAAAGGGAAGGTATTCAAAGTTTGTTGTCAAACCCGGTTATTATGGTATTGTTATGCCAAAATCGATAACTTTCGGGGAATGTCCTTCGACCTACTAACATAGACTCACAAAGAGACCTATCGTTCATGAATATTGTGAATGTTAACATAAAAATCTTTACGTGAGACCTTTTGATCTGAAAAGATTTATGTGCTGAAATTTTTGGTCGTTAGTTTTGTTACGTGATAAGCAACAAAATATATATATTAAGGTTCAAATTTAAAAATATGCCTAAAAACCGCAGCTTCATTTGTTTACACAAGTTATTCACACTGTTTTTACCCATTATGTCCTCAGTAGGCAGGGACCGAATTACCGTTATTTATTTTATAACGTTACCAATTATCGTTATGTTAACGATAAAGAAAAAAACGATATTTTTAACGAAACCTTATAGTCAGTTAACGTTATTTAATAACTAATATTAGTACCGGTAAAAGTTACAATTCTTATACCGGTAATCTTTTTCTAACGATGACGGTGGAGAGACTAGAGTCATGTTACCGTGGTGTAGGTATGCAATATTGTTTTCTGTGCTGCATCGGCGACGTATACTTGATCAAAAATAAAGATTACGAGAGCAGTGTAATGTGTAAGTACATAGTTTCTATATCATTTTAATTTTCTGACTAAAACACTGGCCAGTAAACATATAGGTACGTATGTACAGTCGACCACACGTCTCTGGATATAATTTGACCTTGACAGCGCCTATAATATTTACGTAGCTGGTCCATGGCATTAACTAAATTTCCTTTTGCTATTGTTTTAGCTAACCGAAAACCGAGTGTAATGATTCTTGAATCACAAACCCAAACCCAATTGGAATCACCATTTCCTGAAGATTGTCATCATGGTAGTCATTTAGTTAAGGCATCTGATTTAATAGGTCAACCTACTTAGCGCTTAAATGACACGCTCGACGTTCAGCGATACGTCTTGCATCTGTGGTGAATGGGAAAATAATGACAATACGAGACGTTCACTGGCTGCTACTGTGGGTGACACGCTCGCGCGACCGGCGCGGTGGAGGCGCTTCCCAATCGTCTCTTATTATTGTTAGACGTGTTCAGACTTTCACAGTGACTACAGTTTAAAAGCGCGTTAAACGATAAACTATTATAGGAGAAAATAGAAGAGAAGAGTGGGGGATTAGACCTACGCGCGGCTGGGTAGTATAAAAGGCAGTGCAGACCAATGCTCGCCCCTTTTTCTGCTCCGAGCCGCCGTTGGTGTAAGACCTTTCCAATTTGTTATTTTGGTGCCATACTATTTTTCTTATTTGTTTTGATTTTATTTTCTTTGTAAAAAAACTATTAAAAATTGTGTTCATTTGTTTCTATTTTTTTTAACGGCTTTCATTTCGAATCGCTAAGATCAGAAGTGGGATCAGAACCAACTAGTTCTGTCCTATCGGCTGTTCTGTTTTTATTGATTTGAAACGATAGGATCGGGAATAAATAGAAGGAAATGTCCGATCGTAATCGTCATCGAAGTCGCTACGATCGCGATTCTCGCGAGCGTAAGCGATCCCGTCGCCGTAGTGGATATCGCGACTATACTCCAGAAGGTAGCCTGAGGCGCGAGATGGATGCGATGTTGGCCCGCCTTAAAGTATTAGAAAACCAGCCGGCTAACGTGCAAAATACAACATCGCCAGTGCGCGCCTCGTCGCCGCCATCTCGGCGCCAGCCGCCTACCTCAGTGAATCGTCGGGGAACTTCGGTCTCTCTCGATCGTTCTGCGTCAAGCTTACGTGGCGCCGACCGTTCCGGGACGCCGGAATTGCCGCCGCCTGCGCCGGATGAGTCGCATGTGGATAGAACGGGGGATGTTTCCGAACGTGTGGCTAGTGAGATTAACGCGCCGTCTACCGTCACTGATCGGATTGTAGATGCCATTCGCTCGATAAATACGGTAGTGAGGTCAAATCATTTTTATATCTCGAACTTTGACCCCGGTCTACACAATATTGATGACTGGTGCGCGGAGGTGGACCGCGCGAAAAATCTTAACAACTGGACTGACCATGAGTGCCTATCGCGAATCGGAAATTGCCTAAAGGGAGACTCACGTACGTGGCTGAATGAGTGGGTGACTAGTGATCGGAGCTGGAGTAATTTTAAGAGGGAGTTTAAACCTTTGTGTCCAAAAACTCCTGATGTTGCGAATATTTTGTACGATGTAATGATTACTAACTCTGATAGTTACCCTACTTACGCCGATTACGCTCGTCGCTCACTACTTCGTCTTCGTATAGTTCGGGGGCTCAGTGATGAGTTAATATCGGCGATTGTGATACGCGGCATCACTGACCCACAGATAAGAGCATCGGCAACTAACGCTAAGCTGTTGCCGAACGATTTGGTTGAGTTTTTCTCAATATACGTAAAGTCTAGCACGCCTAAAAATAGTTCTACTCGTGTTACTACCCCTCAAAATTTATCCGCCAGTAAACATAAAATCAATCCAAATGTAAACTCGCGAAAACGACGGTTTGATGACGGAAAATGTTTTGTGTGCGGCCAGTCGGGTCACAGACAGGCGAACTGTAATAAAAAACCTAAGGTCGATCAAGCTCCTTCTATTTCTAACGCTGACTCGTCAAACTCTAAGCCTGCTTTTGTCCCGACTAAGCCCGAACAATGTGCATTTTGCAAAAAAACAGGCCACAAAATTGAAACTTGTTTTGCCAAACAAAAATCTGAGTCACGAGATAGGAACGAAGTTAACCTATGTCGAGAAAATCAAACTACCCGCAACAATGATATTATTGTAGCCGTCATTCAAGGGGTACCGGTAGACGTTTTGATTGACAGTGGTTCAACGATATCTCTTGTTTCGTCATCGGTGGTAAAACATTTCAATTGCGCACACAAGCCAGCGTTCCGCGTATTAAAGGGACTGGGGAGTCAGGAACTCGAAAGCACTTCTTATGTGACGTTACCTATTGAATTCGATGGCATTACACTCGAGGTCGATTTATTTATTATGGCTTCCGAATTCATGAACACCCCGATTATTGTAGGAACAGACGTCCTTAATAGAGAAGGTGTTCGGTATATTCGCACGCGTGACTCTCAAACACTTGAAAGAGAGACAATCGATCCAAGTCGGGTGATGATCGTTCAGTCTGATCCGTCGATTCCTATTAACACGCCTCTCGTTGATGATCAATTGCAACAGTTGTTGGCAATTATAAATGAATTCTCGCAGCACTTTATATCTGGTACGGCCACAAGCACTGTAAATACGGGTAGTATGACGATCAGACTGAACAACAACACTCCGGTCAATTACCGACCCTATCGACTTTCGCACAGCGAGACACTACGTGTTCGCGACATAATTAAAGATTTGTTGGACAAGGAAATCATTCAAGAGTCGGAGTCTGATTACGCGAGCCCGATCCTTCTTGTCAAGAAGAAGGATGGGTCGGACCGAATGTGCGTCGATTACCGAAAATTGAATGATGTCACTATGAAGGACCGGTTCCCTCTCCCTCGAATTGATGACCACATAGACCGTTTAGGCCAAAACAAGTATTTTACGAGCCTCGACATGGCAACAGGGTTCCATCAGATTCCGGTAGAAAAAGAGTCTGTCCCTCTCACTGGTTTTGTTACGCCCGAGGGGCATTACGAATATTTAAAGATGCCCTACGGCCTGGCGAACGCCCCAGTCGTATATCAGCGGATAATAGGAAAGACCCTTCGCGAATTTATTGAGTCTGGTGAGATCCTGGTGTATATCGATGACGTGTTGATCTTAAGCAAAACTATAGACCACGGATTTGTTCTCTTGCGCAAGGTACTCACGACCTTGACGAATGCTGGATTTTCCTTAAATTTGAAAAAATGTTCTTTCCTTGCAACGGAAATCGAGTATTTAGGTCGCAACATTTGTGAAGGTCAGGTGCGGCCGAGTCATAGTAAAGTTAAAGCCTTGACAGATGCTCCCGAACCAAAGGACGTAAAGCAGGTACGCCAATTTATGGGCTTAGCCAGCTATTTTCGCCGGTATGTACCTGGCTTTGCTCAGAAGACTGCTCGTATTGCGGTCTTGACGCGAAAAGGGGTCGATTTTAAGTGGGGACCGGAGCAGCAGGCTGCTCGAAAGGAGATCATTGATTGCTTGACCAGTGAACCGGTGCTTGCAGTCTATGATCCTTCTTTGCCGACCGAGGTCCACACAGACGCCAGCTCTATTGGCTATGGAGCTGTGCTGATGCAGGTGCACGAGGAGGGTCATAAACGAGTGGTTGCTTACTATAGCAAGCTGACGCAAGGAGCTGAAAGTAAGTACCACTCGTACGAACTTGAGACCCTCGCCGTGGTCAAAGCCCTGCAACACTTCAGGCATTATCTTGTGGGTCTACACTTCACCGTAGTCACCGACTGCAACGCGATGAAACTTACAAAGAGCAAGAAGGATTTGCTCCCTCGTGTGGCACGGTGGTGGGTATACCTACAGGATTTTGACTTTCGCCTTGAGTACCGTAAGGGATCACTCATGTCGCACGCCGACTATCTAAGTCGGAACCCTGTCAATGTGTGCACGGTTCAAAAACCACAAAACTGGGCACAGGTTGCGCAGGCTGCCGATGAAGAGACTCGGACTCTCATCCAAAAACTGACTGACGGACAATTAGACACTAGTCGTTATGTCGTCAAAAACGATCTCTTGTATGCGAAGTATTCACCCACTGGGGAGCCTTCCCGCCTTCTTTGCTACATCCCAAGGGGGCATCGACTCAGCTTACTTCGTGTATTCCACGATGAGCACGACCATCTGGGGGTTGACAAGACTGTTGATTTGATCACAAAACACTTCTGGTTCCCGGGGATAAGGGGTTTTGTCCAAAAATACATCGCGCATTGCATAGTGTGTATTTCCCACAAAAAGGTGCCTCGAGCCCCATTACAACCCATCCATTCATGGGAAAAACCAGAACTTCCCTTTGAGACAATCCATATGGATGTACTAGGCCCGCTTCCAGAAGCCGATGGCTATCGTTTCGTTCTCATCGTTATCGATGCCTTTTCAAAGTACTGCCTTCTTTACCCAATGTATCGACAAGATACTAACGAACTGAAACGTAATTTTACAAACACAATCTCGCTGTTTGGCGCTCCCAAATTAATTGTTGCTGACAGGGGTCGCATGTTCCAAAGCACGGACTTTCTTGACTGGGCTAAGTCAATGGGTTGTGATACACACTTGATTACGCCGGAGATGCATCAATCCAACGGACAAGTCGAGCGCTACTGCCGGACAGTGCTTAATATGGTCCGCATCGAGGCAAACTATCGGCAGCAAAGGTGGCCCAGCGTCATGTGGAAGATTCAGCTGGTACTTAATATCACCAAGCACAGGACCACCCAATACTCAGCCCTCAACTTGTTGGTGGGTATCGACGCGGCGACGCCTCTCATCCGAAGTCTGGTGCGCGACGTAGCCTTGGAAGGTTCCAGTCCTAACAGGGAAGCATTGCGTGAGATGAGCAGGCAAAGAACTTCAGAGCGTCTCAGGCAGAATCAGCAAAGTCAAGATGCTTATGTGAACCAAGGGAGAAAACCACCCCGCGATTACGAACTAAACTCTTTAGTTTTTGTCAGAAAACAGGCTCAGTCAACCGGGAAGCTGGACTCCGGCATGCGTGGCCCGTACCGTGTCACGAAGGTACTGCCACATGGGCGCTACGACCTACAACTTCTGGCTGGGTCATACGGAAAGTCGACTCAGGCCGCGGCAGAGTACATGGTGCCGTGGCGCGGGGAGTGGACTCCTGAAGTGTGTGCTGCTTATTTTGAAGGTAAGCAGCTTGACCGTCTGTATAGACATGTTGCAAACTGTCTTACAGATGTGTCCCCAGAAATAGCGAACGTCGTGCTTCCTTTCTGGTTATGCAATGGTCAGGTTACGCTAACGTCGTGCCTCTATCCTAACTATTGTGGGCAGATATGCGAACGTCGTGCCTCTATCTTGCCAGGGATTAAGATATGCGAACGTAGTGCCTCTATCTTCCCAGATTAAGTTATGCGAACGTAGTGCCTATGACTTATTCATGTGTGTTACGATGTTTCTTGTGTTATGCCACTTAACAAGATGTAATTTTATTGTGTTGAAGGCGCAGACATGGACAACGAGGAGTCCTCTCCTGTAACCGCAGGAACTGAGACGATGAGACCTGCCGAGCCGTTCCCCAGTACTTCAGCTGCCGCTTTATCTGAAGATCCACCAACCGGTACTCCCGACGTGTGCAGGACTGACGAGCCGCAAGCCCAAGTTCTGCCTGAGGTTGACTCTGGACCTGGACTCTCCATGCCGCTGCTGGAGTCTGATCTACGCAGCTAGATGGGAGCCCGAGGACGGTCTCCTGTCAGGAGAGGCCGTATAGGAGAAAATAGAAGAGAAGAGTGGGGGATTAGACCTACGCGCCGCTGGGTAGTATAAAAGGCATTGCAGACCAATGCTCGCCCCTTTTTCTGCTCCGAGCCGCCGTTGGTGTAAGACCTTTCCAATTTGTTATTTTGGTGCCATACTATTTTTCTTATTTGTTTTAATTTTATTTTCTTTGTAAAAAAACTATTAAAAATTGTGTTCATTTGTTTCTATTTTTTTTAACGGCTTTCGTTTCGAATCGCTAAGACTATATTTAAAGCGTCGAATGTTTTGTATGTTATTATTATAAGTATTAGATTACATAGCAGGCTGCGATTTTAACAAGCGGCCTAATATTTCGAACGCCCGCCGCCACGCTTATATAAAAAAAAAAAAAGAAATATATAATAATGACCTACATTATTATATATTTCATTATGTTTTTTTTTATACCTATGTTATTATTATGTCGTTGTTGAATCCAGGGCTTGAAACCTATTTTGAAATACTTGTTAATATTGTTCATAAAACCGTTATAATTCCGTTCATCGATTAATCGGTAAATTTCAAAAACGGTTATGACTACCCTGTATAATTTTGGTTGCCGGTTATGACAGAGAATATAATTTTTAAACTCGCGCTAACCTGAATAAACCGGTTTTAGCCAGACGCACGCCCGCCGCCGCCGTTTGTTACATTAATTTGCGTATTATTTGGCGTAGAGCGAAAGCTTTGTTATTATAGGTGTAAGAGAGATAGCGTACCTAGTAGGTCAAAACTCTAAACATCACGGTTCAAATAAACCGGTTAATTTTTCACTTCTAAACCGGATTTTGTAACAAAAACGGCGTCTCCTACTAACCGGTTAAACCGAAATCGTTTCTGGTTCGACGTCAATGACCAAAACCGGATTGGAAAATTAATCGGTTTCCGAGCCCTGATTGAATAGCTCGTTGATAGTTACAAATTATTGTATTTACGTTAAGTGTGGGCAATAAATAAATTTGTTTAAATAAAACATATTAATCTTGTTTATTTTTATTTTAGAAAGCCAAATCGAGGATAACGATTACAGTCAACGATGGGATGTTCCTACACAATTACAATCACAGCAACAAAATGACAGCCAGGAAACAATGATCTACATATGCCAATTTACCAGATACAGTTAATAATACGATCACAGTCAAAGATATGAGTACACAAACAGACCCAGGCAATAGTAACATAACAAGTCCACATGTATCATCTAACGAAGCCTGCACTCAAACATTGCTTACAGAAGATCCTGAAAACTTAAAAGTTGCCAACGAATACTTTGGTATGTTTGTTGCCCAAGAACTTTCGAATGTACCCCAGATTACTGTACTGTATTGTACTGCATTATGTATAGAGACTTACTCTAAAACTTTTAAAAATACCTGCAAGATAGCTAAAGCCTTGTACATTAGCAATAAGATCAAATCAGCCGATATTAAAATAAAGACTGTTTGGAAGATTATCAATGACGAGACTAACAGGAATAAAAGACATTATAATGATTTCACACTAGAAACTTCAAGTGGTCTCATAAGCACTAACAAAGAAGTTGCTCAAGATTCGTAAATTTCTTTACCAGTATTCCACTTATAATGCCTTCAACACCCTGCCCTGGAGTTGCATCAGGGAGGCACTCCGGTATCACCGGATGCCGACCTACCTCTGTCGTGTGGTCGAGGCCTATTTGACGGACAGGGCCGTCATCTACCCCGGTCACCAAGGAGAGTGGAACCGGCGAGAGATGTCGTGCGGTGTCCCACAGGGATCGGTCCTGGGGCCGCATCTGTGGGACATCGGATACGACTGGGTGCTGCGCGCCGACCTCCCTAGCGGCGTCAGCGTCGTCTGCTACGCTGACGACACGTTGGTCCTGGCACAGGGGGGGTCGTACCAGGCGGCGGCCGAACTAGCGACACGCGGGGTTGCGACAATCGTCGACAGGATCCGGCAGCTGGGACTCGAGGTGGCCCTGCACAAGTCCGAGGCCATGGGTTTTCATGGCACTCGGAATGCGCCACCGTCGGGTTCCCAGGTAATGGCGGGAGGGGTTCACATCGGCGTCGAGTCGACGATGAAGTATCTGGGACTTGTCCTCGACAGCCGGTGGAACTTCGTCGAACACTTCCGACGTTTGGCTCCCAGACTGGAGCGGGCCGGGGCTGCGTTGAAGCGGCTCCTGCCCAATCTAGGGGATCCAAACGCCTCCTGCCGGAGGCTCTACGCGGGGGTCGTGCGGTCCATGGCCCTTTACGGGGCACCGGTGTGGGCGCGTTCACTAAGGCTGCGGCCAGCCCGCCGGTTGAACGCGTCCCAGAGGGTCATGGCCATCCGGCTGGCCCGAGGATACCGCACGGTCTCCTGCGAGGCGGCGAGCCTCCTTGCCGGATTACCGCCATGGGATCTGGAGGCAAAGGTCCTCGCGCACATTTGGGAGTGGCGCGAGGAGGCGAAACGCCGGGGCTTAACTCCGCTGCCGCGAGAAATCGCGGCACAGCGGACAGAGCTCCGGCGGGATCTCATGGCGTCATGGAGAGTGCGATTGTCGCAACCCAGCGCTGGGCACGCCACAATTGCGGCGATAAGACCCCTCTTTGAGGAGTGGCTAGAGAGGCGCCACGGCGTCCTCACCTTCCGCCTGACGCAGGTCCTCACCGGACACGGCAGTTTCGGGAGGTTCCTGCACAGGATAAGGCGGGAGGAAACGCCCGGGTGTCACCATTGTGTGGATCGCCCGGAGGACACAGTGGAGCATACGGTGGAGGTCTGCCCAGCTTGGGCGGAGCATCGCCGTGTCCTCGTGGAGGCGATCGGCGGCGGTGATCTCTCGCGTCCGGCCCTGGTTCAGGCCATGGTACGGAGCGAGAGGAAATAGGAGGCCGTCACCTCCTTCTGCGAAGCTGTAATGCTAGCGAAGGAGGAGGCGGAACGCGTGAGGGAGAGGCAAATTTCGCGCCCTCATGCCCCTAACCGCCGCAGGAGGAGACGCCCAGGGCGTCGGGAATCGCGAGGCGATTTCCGGCCACCGTAGGCGCGGGCTTGCGGGCGGTGAGCAATGGGTGGCTCACCGTCCGATAAGGACCAGGCCCGGGTCGACGGCGCGTTGTGTTCCACGCGCGCCTCAAAGAGATGTCAGCAGATTCGAAGGGGTCCACTAGGGCCGATGCCTGCCGGGGTTGCGAAGAAAACCGAAAGGGAGATCGTGGCCCCCGGCAACAGGGCAGCCGAAGGAACACGGGTGGGTTTTAGTCAGTAAGAGTCTGACACGCCCTCCCGCTCCGCCCAGAGCGGGAGAAGTTATTTGATGATTTCCCACCCTCAAAAAAAAAAAAAAAAAAAGTATTCCACTTATAACTACTGAAACCTTAAATTCCTCGCCCTCGCGTTCTATTGATTTCTTTATTTATTTCATTAAGAGCAAACGTTTCATCCTGTCCGATTGAATTTAAATTCAAACATATAAACTCCATAACAGTAATAAAAGCTTTCAAGCAAATAAGGATCAAATTAACCGAAAATCTATGGGGAATGTCTATCAAAGTTTGTACCTCCATTATTGAAACTATAGCGCCGTACTTAGCCTTAATATTTAATTTGTGTGTGGATCAAGGAGTCTTCCCTGATCTAATGAAATTTAGTAAGATACATATACCAATAATTATAGACCCGTATCCGTATTGCCGGTTTTCAGCAAGTTGTTTGAAAAAGTAATGCTTAATCAAATGCTCAATCATTTTAACACCAATAAAATCTTACATGATCAACAGTATGGTTTCACCAAGGGGCGTTGTACGACTGACGCCGGTGTTACCTAATTAAAGCACATATTTACGGCGTGGGAAGAGGCCCAAGACGCCATAGGAATTTTTTGTGACCTCTCCAAGGCATTTGATTGCGTCGTCCACGAAACCTTAATCTCGAAACTTGAGCATTATGGAATTGGAAAACTTGCGCTTAGTTTAGTAAAATCTTATTTAAATGGTAGACAGCAGCAAGTTCAAATAAATGGTGTCTATTCACTTGCTTTAAAAGTAAAAATGGGTGTACCACAAGGATGGATATTAGGTCCTTTCCTCTTTTTAGAATATATTAACGATCTGCCCCATTTGTTAAAAACCCAACCACAAATGGTGTTATTTGCTGATGATACTTCCTTAATTTTTAAAATTAATAGACGTGCATCAAATCTTGACGACGTAAATAACGCCCTGCTGCAAGTCCAAAATTGGTTCACTGCTAATAATTTAGTATTAAGTGGTAAAAAAACTAAATGCATAAGATTTTCTTTACCAAATGTCAAAAGTAGTAATTGTGAGATAGTATTGAATCAAGAGAAACTAGAATTTGTCGATAAAACTGTTTTCCTGGGGATCACGCTCGACTCAAGGCTTCAATGGGGTTCTCATTTAACATCCCTTTCAGGACGGCTAAGTTCAGCAGCATATGCTGTGAGAAAAATACGTCAATTTACTGATGTAGATACCGCGAGGCTAGTCTATTTCAGTTACTTTCATAGTATTATGTCGTATGGTATTTTACTATGGGGTCGGGCTGCAGACATCGAGTCTATTTTTATTCTGCAGAATAGAGCCATCAGAGCCATATATGGCCTCCGCAGGCGCGATTCTCTAAGGGAACTGTTTAAAGATATTAACATCATGACGGTACCTTGTCAATATATCTATGAAAACATTACGTAAGGAAAAATCTACATCTTTTTAGTAAAAAAGGTGCAAGACACAATTATATCACTAGAAATAGGGACCAATTAGTTCAACCAGGTTTCAGATTGGCTAAAGTGGACTCATCTTTGATGGGGTACTGTTTAAAATGTTACAATAAAATACCTCCCCACATACTTCAACTGAATGAAACGAAATTTAAATCTTATATAAAACGCACACTATGCAACCAAGCATATTATAAGTTGGGGGATTACATCGCTGATATAAATGCTTGGCTAAACGCTGGTCCTGCTCCACAAGGGCGCATAAACTAATTGATTAGCATCTGAAAATACTGTTGGAGTTGCTGAAGATTTAAAAACTACTCATCTTTGCATTGTATAAATTCAATCCCTTAGCATTGTATAATTTCATAACATTTGTGTGAGTACTATGTACCTACTTTAAAGCTACCATTTACTAGGTTCATTGACTTGAATATGCCCTTGCAGCTGAGAATATGTCATGCTCACTCTAATGTCTCGCGTGTGTGTTGGATCATTTAGCTCCCTTCAAAATGGTTGAGCTGAATGGTGCTAATCCATGCGTCATGTTCGTGAACGGGCGCTGTTAGTAGGGACTGGGCATCTTCTAGCTGCCATGGCTTATTTTAATTTGATTTTTGAATTGTTTTATTTTTTATTACTGATGCTTCTATCGTTCTGCATCGTTCTCACATTTATAACTTTAACATGAATGATGTAACCAATATTTTGTAAACATATTGTGATTTAAAAGAGTGTCCTTGGAGTTTCTTGCCCGTTCTTCACCTACTACGCTGTGGAATGGGCAACTATCTTCATCTTTCTGACTGACTGACCCTTGACAATTCAAAAGTGCCTGTAATTGGTTTATTTGAAATAAATGCTTTGAGTTTTGAGTTTTTGAGTTTTTTATTTTTTATTATGAGCCGTCAAATCATGTTTGAAATTGTGAGATTATTAGAGATGCGATCATTTTGATTATTTTTGATATTATTTAACTTCACTTAGTTTCTAATAATTATTATTAATCACAATTAAGCTTCATTTACACTATGATTTTCCCGAATGAGAGTAGCAGTTTGTTGAATTAGGCATTATAGTTTGACCGAAATCGCTCTACTGCACCTTAGGAATGTGCGCGGCGAGACGGAGCTGCGTGCAAGCCGCTCATTCGTCAACGTTCAAGGGCGTCCCACTCCCCACAGATAACTGATGTGGATACAGCCAGAATTGTTTATTTTAGTTATTTTCATAGTCTTATGTCATATGGGATTCTTCTCTGGGGAACCTGTGCGGACATTGATACTATCTTTGTTCTACAGAAAAGGGCTGTTCGAGCCATATACAACCTAGGTCCAAGAGATTCCCTTAGAGAAAAATTCAAAGAAATGAATATTCTGACTGTAGCCTCACAATATATTTTTGAAAACCTATTGTATGTACACAAAAATATATCAAATTTTAAGAAAATGTCCGATATTCATAGTTTAAATACCAGGAATAAACACAATCTTGCTGTGCATCGCACACGTCTCCACAAAGTAGGCAACTCGTTCATGGGTCAATGTATACGCTTTCCATTGACATTCGAAACTTACCCATTAATAGATTTAAAATCTGTATTAAAACTAAACTTTGTAAAAAAGGGTATTATACAATTTCAGATTATTTAGAAGATAAAAAAGCATGGGATTGAACTGCTCGCTCTGCTAAGCCTTGTGATAAAACTTAACATTTTAATTATTTTGTAAAATCATGAAAATATACCAGTTTTATATACACATTGACATTGTTGAAAATTATATTCAAAATGACATGATTACTTTGTAAAGTATTATATTATTTTATTTAATTATTGTGAATGTGAGGACTATGTGGATATCATTATTATTTTCATTTTTCAGTTAGTTTTAATTGTGGTCTGGCAGTTTGAGTAGTTTATGCGGCCTACCCAAATGTCCTTTCTTTGGTATTGTTCGTCGAGTTGAGCTCCTTAAGTTCTGAGTTGAGCTCCACGATTACTGACAAATGCTTGCACTGACTGGACAGGTTCACTCAAATCTGTGTGGTTCTTTCCTCAAAAGACCATTTCAGACACTAATCTACATGGTCCTCATATGGCCTGACCAAGATTATGTCTGGACTTTAAAAGAGACTGTGACCTCTGAGTTTGTTTCGGCCTTTCTTCTCAGAGTAGTCAGATAGGAAACGCCGAACTCAACTAGCTTATTTTTATTTTTTTAATATGACGTGTAAAAGTGATTCTGATATCCTATTTACAGAATAAACAATTTCATTTCATTTCATTTCATTTCATTTCATATCATTTCATTTCATTTCATTTCATTTCCCGCCTTGCCGCGCATTCCTAAGGCGCGGTACAGTGGTATCGTTCAAACTATAGTACTTAATCTAAATCGCGTTAACATTTAAGGTGGATCCGCAAGGGTAGCCCGCGAAATTCAAATTTTCTTACGTTTGCAGGTCAGTGTCAGGTTGTAACTTGATCAAAATATAATTCGCGACCGTAACAAATATATATTTACAAAATTAGAATAATTAATACATCTCTCTAAGTTCGAATTCGTCTATTGAATGACTTTTTCAAGAAATCATGACATTTGAGAACAAATCTAACTTAGAGAGATGTGTTAATGATTGTAATTCTGTAAATACATATTTGCTACGGTCGCGAATGATATTTTGACCACAATACAATCTGGCGGAATCATTAATAAATTATTGATCTTAGATTACGTCCATACCTAGTCTATCCAACGACAATTGCTGACTAAAACACTAAAACGAAGATTTATTCGAAGTAGTAATTTTTTTGACAGGAAGACAATGCCGATAGCCGACCATGAATAAATCCGACAAAGTACGTCAGAGAATAAAAAATGCCTTAAATATCAACGCGAGTTAGACTACCCGCTGTCTATCTTTTTTCTTGTGAAAAGTCTCAGATAAAGAACAATGGCGATTTTGGCTTAAGCTGCGTCTAAGGATAGAATAGATATGTGAAAAAATTAAAAATTAAAACAAAGTTTATTTGAAAACATAATTCACTATTTGATAGAACTTGAAGTAGGTACGTACGGTAAATATTATTAAGCTCTAAATGTCAAATTATTTATAAGCCCAATTGATATTTGAATTCAAAATCGCAACCAAAATTACGGTTC
This sequence comes from Omphaloscelis lunosa, assembly GCA_916610215.1. NCBI lineage: Eukaryota > Metazoa > Arthropoda > Insecta > Lepidoptera > Noctuidae > Omphaloscelis > Omphaloscelis lunosa. Next base: position 5,019,483 of record OU744245.1, on the reverse strand, counting down.
ATACATTTCTTTGTGCGATACTAAATGGATCCATATGTAAAATAGGTTTTTTCTTTGCAGTACTTAATGCTAGAAAATAATTATGTCAAAATCAACATAACCTGTGCTAATATTTTGAAAATTGAAATAAATACTACATTTTATTTTAAATTTTGTCTGCGAAAAGCATCATCACAAATTCACAACGTGTAACAATCTAGAAAAATATGAGAGTCACAGTAGTAGACGTTACAAAATTTTTTGGGCCAAGTATGTATGAAATCTCGCCATTATTCTTTTGACAAAATTGCTGTATTTTTATTTCAACTTTCTGTTAGAAGTTATAACGAAATAACAATAATGGTAAGTACATAATTAAAATATAAAATATTATAAATATAACATATATTTGGAATCATATTTGGGTCAATCACAGTTTGTTCAACTAGACTAGAAGATGTAGTTGTGTACGTTGTGTACGCAAAACGTAATGTTTAAATAATTATGTTATTCAAGTCAACATTTACAATACCTACATTGTGAATAATAATACAAGAAAAACATTCTGATTTGCCAGTTTCAGGGAGAAATATGTTACAGTGATGCGTCACTATTTTTTTTTACTGTATAGCGCATTGTTCCGAATTAATAAAATATATAATGTATTAAGAAACCACGAACTTTAGGGATGAAAATAGCCTCGCTACCATTGATTTAAGTAATATTTATGTCAATGCTCGCTACACTGACTTGTGAGGCCGGGGCTGCTAATACAACTTGACTTAATTCATATAAATAAGGAAACTTAAGTTTTTTGGTTTCCCAGTATTTAAAAATGTTGTTAGCAGAATGAAGTAACGGCTCTTTTTTAAATGTATCTATTTCCTCTATGATATTATTTTTACCAACTATGTAATTAACAACTATGAAATTGATAAATCCAAGCAGTAGGTATGTTCGGCGTACGTGTTCCGTGAACGTTTGTGCCACTGTGCGCCGTCTGAATCTGAAATAAAACACCCCTGACGTCGCGAACGCGAACGCGAGTCGTCTCGTATTCGTAGGTATCTCCGATCATCGTAAAATGCTAGCTGTTGCCGCTCCGCTTAGAAGAGCCGAACGATGGCGCGCCGCGCGTTTCGGTTTGGCAACGTCGCCAAATGTTGCTAGTTTTAGCTAAATAACGCTACTAGTAACGCTATTTAAATAACGTTAAATCATATGATTTAACGTTATTTTTAACGTTAAATATTTAACGTAACATAACGAAATGTTTTGGTAACTTTACCGGTATTTTTGTTGTAACGGTAACCGTCCCTGTCAGTAGAGCGTAAAGAGCCTACTGGATAAAAATTGCAAAACGTAATAACGCTAGCAAGTGAAACATTGCCTTCACTGTGCACACAGGCGCTTAGGTGGTTTAACTCAATGTTTTTATACATTCGAAAAACGTGATATCGCTTCCTTGGAACCCTGTATTATGTGTAATATTTCTTGTTGCATGGTTTTATCTAAGCTTTGGTTAAAATATGGGTGAATTTTGTATACCTACAGCACTATAACATGAATCGCTTTTTTAGCAGAAATTCTCTTTCTACTCATAAACTGTAAAATCCATCAAGTATACAGAATCATATTAAACTTTATAGTAGAATACTTTGCTAATAATCTAGAACTTTGCGATAATTTTCTATGGGAGGCGTAAGTACTAAGTCGGTATTCAGTCTGTATGTTCTCGCGTAAATTAATACTTCATACAATAGCTTGAACTTTGTTAATAAACAACGTGAGTTCTGGTCGAGTTTTCAATGTATTAGGTACCTACTTGCAAGTAGGCAAGTAGGATATTAGATAAGTATCACAGAATTTATAACTTTTGGATCATTTCTATACGAAGCAAATTCTGTATATTTTAGATCAGATCTTAGGTGGCTTCCGACGCGTGCGCAATATCGCGCACGCACGCGCACCGGCCCGCACGACGCACCGTGGGAAGGGTTACGTGCGTGGTAGCGGAGACGCGTGCGTGGCGGTGCGTCGCGGTGCGTCCGAGTTTGGATACATTCCCTTTGAAGTTACCGACTCGCCGCGGATCAGCCCGCACGGACACGCACCATGGGAAGGGTACCGTGCGTGGTAGCGCAGACGCGTGCGCGGCGGTGCGCCCGATCCGCGGCGAGTCGGTAAACTTCAAAGGTGCGCGCGTATGCCCGGTTCCTATAAACTAAAACGAATCGTTTTGCTTACCAATGGTAACGTTTTTATTGCCCAACTTGGCATATAAATATGAATGTAAATTCGTAAGCAAATTTTTAGACATGGCCGTTTTTGGATTTTTACGCAAACGGTTAAATATTTGATATCAGATTATGAAATCGTTTTCAAAAATCGTTTTTAGAAATCAATTTCTGGAGCGGCTCTGGCGCCTCTGGCTCGCAGTTTCGATCGTCTCTAGTAACATTATAATTCGGTTGTAAGTTCATCGATCAAAACTATCTAAACATAAACATATACTTGCTTACGCAATCTACTCTTGCCGTGGTTTTGTGAAATCGGTTTTTCTATGTAGTTCAGATTATCGATACGATACAATTTTTGACTGAAATGGGATTTTAAATATGTTTAGTTTCGATATATTTGACGCATGTCTACTAATTTTACCTTTGATGGCTAGTTCCATAGTTTGCATAGTAGATGTAAAGCTATGAGGTCTTTGCTTCCGGTTAGTCCCCTATGCCCTAGTCCCTCTATGCTCGACTTAAGAAACACCTACTAAAAAGTATCGCTATGCACGCAATTCTTCGATTCTACGTAAACAATGGAAGGTATAGTTGGAAAGAAAAGTGTTAGAATTCAAGTAAAAAAAATTATAGCGATATTCGTATAAGCGTAAGCGTCTGTAAGTTAAAATTTGTTTTGTCTCGTTCTGACAGTCAAAAATTCAAAATGACAGACAAAGACAAACGAATTTCAGAGCAATTCTAAGTTAAGAAATGTTTATGATTAGAGCTGTACTTAATACTGGATCCACAAGATTTAACGAAGTCTGTAGACAGAAAACTAAAAAAATATAAAAGAGCGTAAATAAAAAGTCCGTTCTCAAAGTCAAATCACCTGTATTCATAATATTTCTTATGAATAATACAAATAAAATGCAAATAAACAATTAATAAAAAATAAAAAATAGATAATAATGAGATGTAAGTATTACTATTTAAATCACAGAGTGAGATATGACTATTACTATTTAAATCACAGACTTTAATACGAATCAAATTATTAGTACTAATTTAAAATTAACATTTATTTCTCGATAATTAGGTTTTGGTCTCATTATTCTTTGCTTTATCAAAGAGAACCCTAATTACGTAAATTATTTTCTTAATCAATTATGACTAATTTGTTTCATTTTGACAGTTCAACAACATTCATGGCATTATTTACGTTGTTGAGCAGATTTTTTTCCAACTTATGAAGCAATTAATTAGCAATCTGTTTCAAATCGAAACAGATTGTAATTGATCGTGTATTACATAATTAGGGTACTGGTAATGATTCGCGGAAGGGCTCATTGTTATAGTCACCCTGAAAAAATCAGTTCGACACATGCATCTCATCAAGCGCAAAGCTTGACCCGTTTTATTATAATAAATTTTCTTTTTAACGTGTGGTCAGTGACTAACCAGCAGGCCTAACATGACCCACGCGACAATGATCCACTCTCGCGTGACAATTTTTTGTCTATTTCAGTAGTTTTATCGTTTTCTGACAGCTACGTCATAAAAAATACTCGACTGGTTCTGTCAAATTTGATGTTTTGTCGACAAACCCTAACATGACACGTTAGTTATTTCGATTTTTGACAATTCAACACGAGATAATCAGCTTTTTTTTCTATCATTTTGTCGTATTTAGTCGTCCTCGATTTTGACGACGATAGATAAAAAGACAAAATTATGATACATAAAAACCTCGAAAATAAGATGGTAGATTCATAGTCGTACTGATTGTAGGCATTTTTTTTTTTTACCCTCGTAAACTGATGAAATATGGGTGTACACCAGTGTAAGTTCCTTTCGGCGGCCGCGAGAGAAACTATGGTGGAGAGGAGCAGTATTACGTAAATGAGTATTACTTTCAGTAATAACCAGTCACTTAACCAATTATGGTGATTAACTAAATCTAGGGATGATGGCTGCATGGCAATATCAAACCTTTGCAACATAATTACTAAAATCACCAGTTTATTTCCTAAGGGTGGTGATTAATAATTTTTATGGTTATAATAGCGGAATCAACTCCAGCTACCAATTTATCTGAACGTCAGTCCTTTTGGTAAATGTGGTGATTAACAAAATTTGCAATGACTTAATGGTGATTATTACAATAATAAACTTTGATTTGACAAATTATGATTGTCGGCCTATTTGTCATTTGTGGTGATTATCTAATGAGTATAGGTGCCCCTAATTTTAATTTCTGCCATTTTGTAATTTTATTTCAGCATGCCAAAGAAATCATTTAATTTTAATCAAAAAGTTGGTTACACAAAAAACTAAACATAACTAATTAAAAGAGAGAATAATTAAGAGAGAGAGAGAGACGTTTATTCAATAAAGTACGTATTAATCCATGCATAAAATGGAATGAATGAATGAAACGGAACTTTACGCCGATGTTAATATCATAAAAATAATTTGTTTAAATAATTTGCAACATCGGTCTCTTGTCGCGCGATAAAGAAGTTTCAAAGTGCCTTTATCGAGTTTACTCGTCGTTTACGGTCATGTTAGGCATTAGAATGACGTCAGAATCGTAGACAAATTACGATAAAACGAGAAAAAGAGCGTTTTCGCGCTTGTCATGTTAGCCCTGCTCGTGTCAGAGTTTTAAAGCCGCCTAAGGGCCTCTGACTTGGCTTCACATGCCGTCGAGAAATATATCTCAGGTATGCCGGTTTTCTCACGAATATAATTAATGATGATTAAGAATAAGAAAACATAATATATTTACGTACTAGGTTTTCTTAATCACTGCCTACGAATATTATTTCGTGCATAGCGAAACTTTTTAGTAGGTATTTTACGAGTCGAGCATAGCAGGACGAGCATAGGGGAGTAACCGTTTGCTTCATTATTGGTAAAAATACAAACAAGTGGTGATATATCAATTTTGGCATACTTGAATTTTTCGTCGAATTTGAAAAAAAAAAAATTTTTTTTTAAAGGTATGCTTTCTAGTTGGTCCCGTTGTCATTTGGTCACAATCTGATGATGGGATCTTGGAGAATTCGGAGGAACTCTTCAAATATTATAGGCACACCTATAGCGATATGGGTATTTTAATAGTAAGTAACTCGTGGATTTGCTCTCTGAAAGCATTTAGTAAAGTGGAACTGATGGTGGAGGACACAGATGGCCAACGGAACTTCTCGATAATAAGTAGGTAATTGCTAGCTCACTAAAAAACGAGAAATAAAAACATTTTTACAAAAAAAAAAAACTACTTCCAAACTACAAAGTGAATAAATATCTTTAAATTTCGGAAGACGGTGGTAAAAACTAAAATACTGATCCAAAGACACCAACTTCCGAAATTAAAGTTATTTTTCATTTTGTAGTGTTTTTCGCGTTGGTTGTTTTTTTTTTTTTTTGTAAAATAGTTTTTTACTATAGTTTCCTCTTTTATTAATGTATGTTAAACTTTATCATTCATTCATAAACTACTCATCGTAGAAGTGACTGCTTGTGCATTTTTTTTGTTACGTTTATAATAATAATATTTGTTTATATGTCTATTGTAAAAGAGCCCAAAATACTGGTTCTTTATTAAACTTCAACGAATTATAACGTTGCTAAATTGAAAAGTATGACTGTGACGTAGCATGACAACTGAAGTGACAGGTATTTTGGTTAGTCAGTTAACCAGACGCTTTTTACAGCTCTCTCGTCACGTGATTATTAGGGTTTCATACCCGAAGGTTACCAAACGGAACCCTATTACTAAGCCTCCGCGGGCTGTATCTCATGAACCGTAATAGGTAGACAGATGAAATTCTCACAGGTTGTGTATTTGTATTCCCGCTATAACAGCAAATAATAAAAATTGAATAAACTTAAAACAAAACCGGCCAAATGCGTGTCGAACCACGCACTATGAAAGGTTCCATAGATGGAATGAATTTATCCCATAAAGAAACTTATAGTTGAAAAACATGTTCTCCCATACATCGATATACGCCACGGTCATTTTTCAAACTGCAAATGTACATAAGTTTGTAATCGCAATTTTTTTAAATTATAAATTAACAATTTTCGGACATTTTCCTTTACTTGTGCTAAAACACCTTGCTTTTTGCCAAATTTCATTATTCTAGGTAAACGGGAAGTATCCTATAGGTTTTGATTTATTTGCGAGTATCAAAATCGCATAAATGGCCGTATTTTTCATCCTACTCACTAAGCGAAATTATTTTGCCATACTACAGCGCCATTGGTTAAAAAATATTCTGCAAATTTATCTCTTATGGTCTTAGCAGAAAGATTAGAAAGTAAGCAAGAAAATCGTTACATCCACGACAAAGTTGCGAATGTGTCATTTTCGCATAAAACTGTTTTTTGTCACAACCCGCTCCCAATGTGGTAATACATACCGTGGCAAAGTTTCAATCGTGTCTGTAATAGTTTACAAGATATCATAGTAGTAAATGTGCGAATTACAGATTTTACGAATTGCAGGTTTTCACGCCTGCATATTTTTAAAATAATTTTCCTATTTCGTTTTAACCATTTCATTGTTTACAGCCCTATTTAATTACCGGCAATCAATTTTATTCGAATCTTTTGGAGTTTTGAATTGTTCGGTTGACGTTAATTTTTCTTTCTTACGACTCATGTCATTATAGATTTTTTTTTAGAATGGACGTTATTTTTTAGACTATGAAAACACCGAAATTTATTTATCCAATGCTATATTGCTTTCATTTCATTGTTAATTATAAATGCGCTGACTGTGATTCGGTGATTTATGAACCCTGTGTAGTTAAAAGTTGTCATGCTGTGAACTGGGTACGTATTCCTTCTTTCTCATGACACTGGCAGGTTCTCGAAATACTGGTGATAGCTCCTTGGTATTAGGACATCGTTACATAATTTTAGTAGATCTGTCTTTTTCACCTTCGGAATAGGTAATCGGCCACTATAAACAGATTTAGGTATTATAATTGTACTTTCCCTTTCTTCACTTTTAATTTAAACTCAATGAAGCTTTCACTATTATAATCTTTTTTGATGAAAATGGATATTGGAATTTATTTGCAATATTGCACACACAGAATCTTAAAACTTTGGAACATCATTTTCAGTAAGGGTTTGGGGCCATTTTTTTAGTGGTTTGCTTCTACTGCGAACTGAATGAAGTACTTTGTTACATGATTTTTGGAGAGTTTTTGTAATGAAAATGTCGATTGGAAACTTAAATAAGTTTGATTTATCTTTTTACAGTGGTGTTCAAAATATCCATACTATCCGGATATATTCGGATAGTTGTCTAGAAGTATCCGAAATATCCAGGTAGTCAAATGTGGCGGATAATTGCATGCCCTTATTAAAACTAATAAAATTATTAAAACAATATCAATTTCAGAAAACAATATTAAAATTTAAAAAATAATGTATTCAAAACAGTTGTTCTTCATGGTACATTCCTCATAGATATCAAGGAAGTATTTACTTCAGGATCATTTGGCCATGAGCCTGGATGCACTCCACCTTTATTTTCAGTATCAAAAATAGTAGGGGGTGTATATATTCGTGGTGAATTTTTAGATCGCCTTAAAAAGTTGTGCAATAAACAACACTTCATAACAATATTGGATACCTTCTTTGGTTCTAATAAAAATGGTTTATAAAAATGGTACCCGAAAAATATCCGACATAATGCCGAAAACGTTCTCAACTGTTCTCAGAGCACGAGAAGAACGATACTTAAAAATTCTTTCTTTTGTTCCCGTGGCGTAGAGACGGCTTCAACGTATTTTCAGTGAGAGCAAATTCACTATCTGCCACAAACACGTAGGGAAGTGGTTCCTCCTTGAAGGGCAAATTAGTTGATGCTGGCAAATCCAGTTCATTTCTGTTTTTTTTTACACATCTCTGTATTTCTATAAACACCGCCATCATTTATTCTACCTTGACATCCGCAATCCACAAATGTGAAGTTATAGTCAGCATTTACCAAAGCTAACAGAACAATGCTAAAAGTGGCTTCGAATCTCAAGGCTCACACAGACCGACACGCAGCGTGGGAAAAAGCTAGGGGTTTGATGAGTAGGTCGTCGGCCGTGTGGGCTGGTGCGCGTCCGTGCGCAATATCGCGCACCGTGGGAAGACCCGCGGTGCGCGGTGCGTGGTCGTGCGCCGTGTGGGCCGGTGCGCGTGCGTGCGCAATATCGCGCACCGTGGGAAGCCACCTTAAACAGATATTTAAGTAGATATTACAGAGGCCTCGATAAAAAAAATAATCTGAACGTTACAGACCCTACGTACTTACTTACATAAAAATAAATTGAACAAAGTCACGATGCGTCCATTTTGTGAATGACAATCCTTTTAGTAAACCAACCAACGCATTTACTTAATTAATCCTTTTTAGGGTTCTGTAGTCAACAAGGAACCCTTATAGTTTCGCCATGTCTGAGACGTCTTTCCGCGGCTTAGCTCAGAGACACTTAGTACTGGAAAGCTGTAATCGCGGGTATACATAATTAATCACATCGATAAAATGGTAAAAAACAAAACATTTAGGATACTTCCCCTACACGTAAAGGGGGGATGTTTTTTTTTTTTTTTCTCTATTCCAAGGTGTGGGTGGGGTGTAGTTGGCAAGGTAAGTCAAAAATATTTTGAGTGTCTCAAAATCATTTTTGGATTCATAAATCCGTTCGCGAAATATTAAACTATAAAGTGCAAATTTTTGTTCGTGTCGATGTCCCCCCCCCTGCCAGCTAAATGGTTGATTTTGGGTATGTGAAAAAAATCACGGCAATAGTTATATTATACAACAAAGTTAAAAGGAAAACTATCACAGCTAAGTAGGCTCTACAAGTTAACGAGTAATAATCGACCAACTTACATTTGCAGTTGGAATGTATGGGAGAACATTTTTTTCAACTACAATGTTAAGTTTATTCTTGGAATAAATTCATACCAACTACGGAACCTTTCATTGTGCGTGGTCCAACACACACTTGGCCGTTTTTTTGTAATAACAGCAGTATTCATTCAATAACAAAAATAGCGTTCCATAATACCTGATTGCTCGTAAATCGGAGCTATTTATAATATCAAAGTTCCAGCACGCACGCAATTTTTTGTAATCAATTTAATTGGTTCGGTATAAATTGAATTGATTACATCCTTAATCAATTGAATGCAGTAAAACTTAATCAGTGCATTGTATCCGCGGGAGGCAATGCATCAACTGCCCGACTGTACAATGTGCAGGATATTATTGTTTCCGTAATACATGCACAATTTTATTAGCACGAGCAATTTTAGTGTTTTCAGATGACATCAAAATTATGATGATTTCATTGCTATGAAACTTTAATCTGGTGAAACTTTTGATTTAGTATGACGTTGTAATAGTACCTACTGTAGTTAACTATTCGTTTTACTTATTATCAAGTTTTTAGGTGAAGACTAATTTCATAGAAACGATGAAGGAAAAGTGTTTAAAACTCTATTAACAAGCGTAGCTATCACTGTTCTCTCTTGTTCTTTGATTAAGTTTCTGCGATTAGCAATACTGTAGCTTCACATTAGTGAAAGAATTTTCGGTATCGAATTAGTAGTTCCGAAAATTACCCCTTACATACAAACTCACAAATTTTACCACTTCATAATATTATTAAGTACTAGCTGCGCCCCGCGGTTTCACCCGCATAAGTCTCGATCCCGTGAAAATATCGGGATAAAAAGTATTCTATGTCCTTCTCCGGGTCAAGGTTTATCCATATCCCAAATTTCATCCAAATCCGTTCAGCCGTTTTAGCGTGATGCCGCGCCGTGACCAAGGGAAATAGGGATTCATTTTTATCTTATAGGCTCGCGGACGAAGTCACCGGCAGAAGCTAATCTATATATATAGATTAGCTTCTGCCGGTGACTTCGTCCGCGAGCCTATAACTTTTCTTTTTTTTCCTTTCTAGAGAATTGGGCTATTTAATGCAAAAATATTTTTCCAATCCGACTGGTAGTTTCGGAGATTACCACCAACGTACAAACTTACAAAAAATGAACAAATTTTATCTTTTTATAATATTACACAGGGTGGCAAGGACAGAGAAAGAAAGAAAGAAAATACATTTATCTGCGGTAAACATGACGCAAATAAAGATAATAAAAACACGTAAATAACAAATTGGGGGAAAATATGCGTCACAACCACGCAAAACGGCCATCGCTCAGCATAAATGCTGCGACCCCATGCGAGACAGAGCCCCAGCGCTGATTTTCAGTGACAACCAGCGCTGACGTGATGACGTAAACGGGTGCAGCATATAGTGAAATAACAAATCAAAAATAAAATAAATACAATACTTAGTCCTAAATATTTACACAAATATAATATTTAAAATGGCAACATTTCGTTCCGTCGGCGACTCACGCGCCGCAGACCTCTTGCAATCTGTGCACGTAGCTGTCATAAAACCATTTGCTTGACGTTATGACATATTGGTTATCACCATATATCACCATTATCATATCGACGCGAAAAATGTTTGAAATTTAGTCGGTTCAGTCCCATCTAAAAAAATTGAGATGGGATTAAACCATTGATTTTGCGACACTGTGACGACAACAGCTTTTGACACTTAAAAAGACATCAACGCGTTGATTACCGTGGAGCAGTTTTTTTTTTTTCAAATTTTCATTTCTGTTGGCACTCCCGGAATGCCATTGTTTTTTATTTATTTTTTTCAGTTTCAGAATCCATGGTAACAGTTTTCGCGTCGATGTCCCTGCCACCCTGTATAGTATAGACTAGCTGCTGCTCGCGACTTCGTCCATGTGAAATTTCTTGTTCCTCCGACCCACCGCGTCGCATTGCATCGCCCGTCCGTGCCTACCTACTTCATTTTCGCTTAGCGTTTTTTCTGACTTTTTTCTTTTTTTCTCGTCTCCTAACGGTCCTAGCGTGATGCTAAATAGCCAATAGCATAATGCAAAAAGAATTGTTCAAATCCAACTGGTATAGTTTCAGAGATCACCGCGTTCAAACAAACTCTTCAGCCTTATTATATTAGTTAGGTAGAATACATAATAACAACCGCAAGGGGCAATCGATCAGGTTAAGCTACACTTGCCGCGGTTGGTTCGTGGATGGGTAAACAACTTTGCATACCGAAACCCCACCGTGCCTCGGAAAGCACGTTAAGCTGTTGATCCCGGCTATCATTCGTGTATCTTTGACAGTCGTTACAGTGCAAATATATGTGTAGATGAAACTATTTCCATAGACTGCACAGTATACAGTTTTTGCAGCTTCTTCAACTATCAAATTAATGTTCTATCTGAATTTTTCTTCCCAGGGACCGATTAACAGACAAGAAAGAAGATTATGACCAATAATCGGCAATAAAACTCTTAATCGTAACACAATCTGCTAAATGGGCAGTTTGTAAGGACAGCCGTATAAATTGGCTTCGTCCATACTCATCCCCAGTTCGAACTCGCCCGCTCTTTAGATGCCTATCTGCAAAAGTTTGTGTTTTTAATGGTCAAAAGTTAGTGTCATCACAGTGTCGCGAAATTAATGGTTTAGTCCCATCTCAAGAATGCCCAACGAGCCTAAAGAAGTCTTCACTTCAAAATCTAAATAATCAAATCTATGAGAGTGATTTCATGAAAAAGGAAGGAAGTGTGTCACAGGAAGCCGAGAAAGCGCACGCTATTTGATTTGACCAATGGGCTCATTGGTCAAATCAAATAGCGTGCGCAGCATGAGATATTTAAGAAAATATCTTTATTTAACCCCCTTATCTCCGAAACCACTGAACCTAAAATTTTGAAAAAAAAAAATACAGAGAAGTCCTTTCACTCATAGATTACAGGAAAACCTATAAGAAGTCTATGATCTTAAAACATGGTAAATCTCTCAAAATTGTGCCTACAAATTTACATTTACAGTTGGGATGTATGGTAGTAGTAGTACATGTATTTCAACTACAATGTTAAGTTTGTATTTGGGATAAATTCATCCCAACTACGGAACCCTTCATTGTGCGAACTCATAAGAAAGAAAGAAAGAAAAATAGGTTTATTTGTCACAGAGACACGTGCATACATAAAAGACAAGAGGAAACGAAAACAACAAAAAGTACATAATAAATCACGAGCGTAAAACAGAAATTAGACGGCAGCTGCACGACATGACTGTGACAAGAAGGCTTCCACTCAGCATGATGCAGTGCTATGGGGAACCCACAGCACAGCGCTGATTTTCAGTGATAACCCGAAAAAAAAAAAAGAAGAAAAGAACATGTGCCCGATGTCAAAATAATATTACATAGATGGTAAATATAAGAATTTTAGAACTTGGAAGTGAGAGAATTTAATCCCAACACGTGAAGGATGCCCACAATAGAAACGGGTTTTGTCGACAGAAGAATAGACAAAATGACAGAGATCACAATCTGCCATTTTCTCTATTCTTCCGTCGATAAAACCCGTTTACATCTATTCTGGTTGCATGGCAAATTAAATGACTCAAAAGGATGTTAATACCCGCCTACATTTCTTTTTGCAATGCACTAAATTGTTTGCACCGAAACAGTACCAGAAACCCATTTAGTACCCCAATCTTCTTCTTTTCCGTGTGGTTATTGACTAACCTAGTGTCAGAGTTTTTATGCCACCCATAGGCCTCTGAGTTGGTTTCACATGCATGCCGACGAGAAATATCTCTCCGCGCCCTCACGCCCCTAACCGTCGCAGGAGACGCCCTAGATGTCGGGAATCGTATTCCCGGCCACTGTAGGCGCGGGCTTGCGAGCAATGGGTAGCTCGCCGTCCGATAAGGACCAGGCCCGGGTCGACAGCGCGTTGTGTTCGCGCCTCAAAGAGATGAACTGACGGGGTCGATGCCTGCTGAGGTCGCGGGAAAGTCCGAAAGGGACACTGTGGGCCCTGGCAATACAGGCAACTGAAGGAACACGGGTGGGTTTTAGTCAGTAATAGTCTGACACGCCCTCTCGCTCCGCCCAGAGCGGGAGAAGTTATTTGATAATTTCCCAGCCAAAAAAAAAACGCTTGCCGGTTTCCGTACTATGTTTTCCTTCACCGTTTTTGACTTAAGTGATAATTTACAATACGCACATGAATCCGAAAAATCAAAGGTGATTGATTGCCTTTGGATCGAACTCGAGACTTATGACTTGGCAGTCCAACGGTCACACCACTAGGCTATCACTGCTACCCTAATTATTATCATCATCCATAGCCCGAGTTCCACTGCTGAACATAGGCCTATCTTTTCTTGTGCCAATCCCCACGCTCTGTACCAGCCAGGTACTACCTGCGATGGTAACAAAGTCGCCCGCGCAACTCGCCGCCGGACGACCGACACTTCGTCTTCGAGTCCTTGGACCTTACTCGGTCACTGCCTTGCTTCACCTGTCATCACTACGCCTTGCCAGGTGTCCAGCCCAACTCCATTATTATCAGCCTTGACAATTAATAACCTTTGTCTACCATAAAGATTTCTCATAAAAAACAGGCCAAGTGCGTGTTTTTTATTTATTCTTATATCTCGTTGTGTATTTGTCTTTTATTCTAAGCACTGTTTATTTTATTTTATTTTACTACCTGCCTATGTGATAAATAAATCACTGTACCTGACTTGATTTCCGTACGTCTTTTCTACTTTTTTTTTTTCACGGAAAAAGAAAAAAGTAGAAAGGTTGAGCAACAAAAAATTTACCCAGAGATAATCAATTTTACTTGCACCGCGCATGACACTGTACCATTTTTCAGACAGCGCAGTGCAGCCTTAGGAATAAAAGCGGCAAATTATTGCAATTAATAAAAATAGCCTTTTCATCCGCAAGTGTATTTCAATATGCTTTGATGTAGTTATTAATGTATAATCGATCGTAGAGCTGTGGTTGGCCAGTGGTAATGGCCGTGACTTACGAGTTTTAGGTCATAGATTCGAACGCAGACAGGCACTTTAGTTTGTGTAAATTTTTTCATCACCACTGCTCTCAAAACGGTAAAGAAAAACTTCGTGAGGAAACCGGCATGTCCTAGAACCAAAAATTCGAACACATGTGACATCTACCAACCCGCATTGTGCCCGCGTGGTAAGTAACATCCTACTCCCTATCATCAAGACGAGGCCTGAGTCCCAGCAGTGGGAAAATTATAGGATGATTATGTATATATATATGTATATATATATGTATATATATATATATATATATACATATATATATATATATATATATATATATATATATATATATATATATATACATAATCATCCTATAATTATATATATATATAATCGACATTTAAATATCATACCACGACCAACCTATTATAATTCGTCATGTAATCGGATTACTCCTTTTGGGGTTTCACGAAACTGATTGACGTGCCCCAAGGAGCCTAACTAGGACCCAACTAAGTTGGTAGACGGTTGTCTCAAACTGAATCAGTAATCAGTTCGCTATTCATGTTTAAATTAAATGACATCCTTCGAATAGTTTATGAATTAATAACTGTGTAAACCGACGATGAGGTAACTTTGTATAAGTTTCACAAAGCCAAAATTTTATTGAACTGGATTTTTAACTTGTAGGATGAAACTTTAATATACAGGCAATATATATATATATATATATATATATATATATATATATATATATATATATACATAATCATCCTATAATTATATATATATATAATCGACATTTAAATATCATACCACGACCAACCTATTATAATTCGTCATGTAATCGGATTACTCCTTTTGGGGTTTCACGAAACTGATTGACGTGCCCCAAGGAGCCTAACTAGGACCCAACTAAGTTGGTAGACGGTTGTCTCAAACTGAATCAGTAATCAGTTCGCTATTCATGTTTAAATTAAATGACATCCTTCGAATAGTTTATGAATTAATAACTGTGTAAACCGACGATGAGGTAACTTTGTATAAGTTTCACAAAGCCAAAATTTTATTGAACTGGATTTTTAACTTGTAGGATGAAACTTTAATATACAGGCAAAATGATATTTTTATTTAGGCATACTTTAATAATATGCAGATGGAGTAAGGCTGTGAACGAGTGGTGCCCCAAAAAAAAACAGTGGCACTCCGGGAGTGCCGACAGAAGTGAAAACTAGAAAAAAAAATCAACACCGCAGTAATCAACGCGTTGATGTCTTTTTAATGGTCAAAAGTTGGTGTCATCGCGGTGTCGCGAAATTAACGGACGATATTGTTGCCATCATGGGAAAAACCTGGATGAGGCTGGCAAGGGAACGTTGTTTACCAATTTAACAACTACCCGCACGTTTTCCTCTATTCCTATAGTCATCGACGTCCTTACTCTGTTTTGTTTGTCTCTGCATCACCCAAAGGTTGACTGGTAGAGAATGCCTATGGCATTAAGTCCACTTCTGTATGTGTCCCTATAGTATTAAATAAATAAATATTCAAAACTTTCTTACGAAATGTTCCTAGCTCAGACCAAATAAAAAACCAAGACATAGCGCTACGAACAAAATAGTGAAACATGCCAAAACTACACCTCCGCTCTGTCATATACGCTCACACACACACATTTACAACACTACCTACCTCACTAAGTGCACACACTAGTGTTCACAGCGCTATGTATTGTTTTTTTTATTAAGTCTGAGGTTCCTAATAAAATCGAATGGTTAGTTAGTCAAATTATGATAAGTAATTAACTTTTCGACTGACTGACTTATAGCATTCTTGGTACCAAAATATCATTCTTCAGAAAATTTTACAGAAAAAGTTCTATATTCAATTCAATCCTCATACTTGTTCCTAGATATATTATCTCGTTACCGACTAATATTCCTAAGCGATATTAATAATGTCCCATTTCATTAAAAGCGTCTAACTGGCATCTGCGAGTTTGTTTTGGCCCTTAGTACGCCTTTCAAAGGTCTGGGTCCTGAGAAATGTCAGACGTAAAAATAATAATATACTAATAATTTTATTTCAGAAGAAATGTATATAATTGTTAATAAATCTTAAATAAATAAGTCAACCTCGTATTGACATAATCTTTTCTGTGATAAATCTGTACTTATCATCAAAACAATAAACGATTTTAAGGACATTGCTTTTCCTTTTATTCACTGAAATTCTTATGAATACAAAATATTACATAGTTTTTTTTTTTTTGTTTGCTTTTGATTTTTTGACAGTAGATTGTATATTTTCGAGTTCTAATCTAATTATTTAAGAATTCCTATGGCATTAAGTCCGCCTCTGTACATTTCTGTGCTTGAAGTATTCAATAAATTAATAAATATGTATTTATTAAAACTTTATGCACAAGTTAAAAGAAGAGAAATATTTAACTGGATCCTAGAACTTTTATTAATTGAGCCTCACTTTAACTTTCTGGTCTTTTCTCACAGTTGGTTGCAGGTAACTAAGCTGTGGGTACCCCGAAAAAACAGGTTAGGTTAAGTTGAAAGTGTGAGCAACCACGCGCGAGCCGAATTGGTTACATTAACTTTAGAACTGTAACCAACCGCGCTACATACAAATTGGTTACTTGGCTATTTAGTATTTTTAGGACCCCAAAATATAACTTATTTGAGGTTCACAAGAGGTGCAATCATTTAGAGTGATCAATCACATTTTTAGGAGCGCAAAATGGGAATTATTAGAAGTTCGATTAAATGTATGCCAAAAAAATACTGTAAAACACAGCAATAAACATTGTGAAATACATGATTGAAAAGATTCAAAGCCGAAAAACCAGCGGAGAGTACGGAAATACGTTGAAAACTTTTTCACGTAAATGCCCCAAAATGAAGTAAAGCCTGATACTTTTTTCAGAGAATACTTATGCTGGGGAGATATTCGAAAACCCTTTGTGCAATTTCAAAACGTTCTGTTGTGGGGTTCGATAAAATTGTTAATTAGTTAAAAATGTTTTGAATTATAAATATTTAAATGGATAGCGGGATTAATTCGTTGAAAAAAAACAGTGGTACTCCGGGAGTGCCGACAGAAATAAAAACTTGAAAAAAATCGGCACCGCGGTAATCAACGCGTTGATGTCTTTTTGTTGTAAAATCTATTTGGAAGATACTTTTTGTTAGGTTTTATGTCATTAATAATGTGGATAAAAAGATATTCGAAATTTAATATGCTTGTAACTTGACGTTTGAATAGCAACCATCGTACAATGGTTTCTGAGTTTTTCTTTTCCTTTCTTATTTCCCTATTTCCACGAACGTGATTCTTCATATCTATTATCATACCTATTACAATCACAACACGTTATCAGCACGAAGCTTTGTATATTTTATCTACGATCGAATTTAAAAGGAGATTGGTGGTGAAAATATGTCGTCTGCAGTTTCTGGTATGTCACTAAATGGTATTCCGATACTTTGTAATAGAGAAGGATACACTGTGTGGAAATTTAAAATGAGAATGCTATTAATCCATGAAGGATTGTGGGAAATCATAAGCGGAGTAGTTGTCGAAGGCAATAAGACGGCCGACGATGTACGGAAGGATGAAAAGGCTCTTTCTAAAATATGCCTTACTGTGGATGGCGCTGCTATTTCGGTTGTTCGACCAGCTAAGACCGCAAAGCAAGCGTGGGATGCTCTTATGAAATCCTACGAGGATCGAAGTTTGGGTCGTAAACTGTCGTTGGAACGTAAGTTGTACAGGTACACCTTATCTGACTTTTCTAATTTAGAAGCTTACATAAATGCAATAACTACAACAGCACTAGACCTGGCCGATATTGGCAAAACTATAGAAGATAGTTCTTTAGCAGCTATTATATTGGGAGGTCTAACGTCTCGCTACGAGCCTATGATAATGGCGCTTGAGAATGGGAGCGTTGAAGTCACAACAGATTTGGTGAGGACTAAGTTGTTGAGTGAAATGACGAAGGAGACTAAAGATGATGTGGCTGCGTTGAATGCTAACAGGCAGGTTATTTGCTATCGTTGTAAGAAGCCAGGGCACAAGAGTCCTAATTGTCCTCTCAAAAAGAAGGAGAAAAAGGCAAAGGCGAGTTGCTCTATAGAAAATTGTTCTAAAGATAAGGGAATGAATGTTTCTAGTTCAGGGAATATGGATGCATGTGTCACGGAATTGGCTTTGGATGGTGTCAAGGAATTGGCTTTGTCTGCACCAAGTATTCAGATGTCTGAGAAGTGGATTATCGACTCTGGTGCGTCTACTCACATGACTCCACATGCTGAATGGTTTAATAGTTACCGACCCTGTGATGGGAAGATAACTGTAGCAAATGGTAAAAGTTTGCCGGCTGTGGGTTTAGGAGATGTTGCTATTGACACAAAAACCGATTTCAAGAAGATTAAAAATGTTGTACATGTTCCTGGCCTAGATTGTAATTTACTCTCAGTCAAAAAGGCAGTAGAGAAAGGTTTCTCGATTGTTTTTGATACGAATGGCTGTAATTTTTATTATTCTAATGATGTTTCTTTTATAAATGATCCTGTTTTACATGGTTCTATTTGTGGTGGATTGTACACTTTAGATTGTACAGTAAAACCGCAAGGTGTTTCAGCTTATAATGTTCACACTAATTTGTCCCAGTTTCAGCTTTGGCATAAGCGTCTAGGACATCTCTGCCGTATTGGTATGGATCTACTCAAAAAAGGTCTAGCTGTTGGTGTTGAGTATACTGAGGTTGACAAAGAACCATGCGTACCTTGTGTAGAAGGTAAGCAGGCCCGGAAGCCTTTCAAAGGGATAAAGTATAAGAAGGCTTCGTCACCATTAGAATTGGTCCATACGGACGTTTGTGGTCCCCTGACCACTGAATCTTTTAAAGGTAATAAATACTTTATTATTTTTGTAGATGATTATACACGTTTTATATCCCTTTATTGTATGTCATCTAAGACAGAAGTTCAGAAGTATTTTTGTGCTTTCCAAGCACTTGTTGAGAAACAGACTGGCAGTAAGATTCAAACCCTTCGGTCAGACAATGGTACTGAGTATGTCAACAAGGAGCTGACAGATTATTTGCAGGCTCAAGGGATTCGACATGAAACCTCTGTACCATACAGCCCTCAACAAAATGGGGTAAGTGAACGTTGCAATCGTAGTATTGTGGAGAAGGCCCGTTCCTTGCTAGCACATAGCTCTCTGTCGAAAGCTTTTTGGCAGGATGCTGTTGAGACTAGTGTTTATTTAAAGAATAGGTCACCTCATCGTGCACTTGATGGTAAGACGCCATATGAAATGTGGTGTGGTAGTAAACCCGACCTGTCTCATTTAAAGGTGTTTGGTTGCCGAGCTTTAGTTCACGTGCCTTCATGTCAGAGAACTAAGCTTGACATGAAAACTTCTGAACATATCTTTGTTGGATATTCAGACGATCCAAGGAGTTATTATTTCCGTAGCGCGGAAAACCCTCGGAGGTTGATTAAGTCACGGGATATTACGTTCTTTGAAAATAATTTTTCAGGATTGAAGGATAAATCTGTTCAGCCTGAAGTTGTTGTGAGCCCTAATGTCATTAATCTTTTTTCACAAACTTCTTCAGATACCACATCGCCACAGGAGATTTCTATCTCATCTGCTTCTATTTCTTCACCTACTTCAGAAAGTGTGGACATGGAGGTAGAGCAAATTGACGATTTTGTGGACGCGACTGATGAAGCTGGTGGGGTTGGCGACACAGAGTCTCTACATTCAGGTGAACAACGTGATCTGTCCTTGGTTCCTTCAGATGAACCCAACGATGTATGTCCTGAGAGAAGATATCCTAATAGAGTACGTAAACCTCCAGATTATTATTCATATGGCACTCACGGTGTTGATTTGTTGTGTGATGATCCGAAAAGTTATCGTGAAGCTATTAATAGCGATGATAAAGATAACTGGATTTCCGCAATGAAGGATGAGTACAATGCCTTATTGAAAAAGCAGACTTGGACATTAGTGGATAAACCAAATAAAAAGGTTATACCGTGTAAATGGGTATTCAAGGTAAAGAGGGACGCGAACGGTGCAATAGTTAAGCATAAGGCGCGACTAGTTGCGAAAGGTTTTAGTCAAGTTTGGGGGACTGACTATAACGAGACTTTTGCCCCTGTAGTTCGAAATTCATCTCTACGTACGCTTATAGCGTTGGCGGCAGAAATGGATTTAAAGATCCAACACATGGATGTTGATACCGCATTCCTCAATGGGGACTTAGAGGAGGAGGTGTACATGCAACAGCCTGAGGGATTTGCTGAGCGCGGGGCAGAAGGTAAAGTCTGTTTGCTCAGAAAATCAATTTATGGTTTGAAGCAGGCAGCTCGAGCCTGGAATATCAAATTGCATCAAGTTCTATCGAAAATTGGCTTTGCACGAACATCTGCGGAATCATGTGTTTACTTGAAAAAGTTTGGTAATGAAATCATAATACTTGCAGTCTATGTTGACGATCTAATTGTCTTTTACAAAGAAAAATGTTTGTTTGACGCTGTCAAAAATGACTTAGAAAAATTTTTCTCGCTAAAAGATTTAGGTGCATTATCATATTGTTTAGGCATAAATATTAACCGTGTTGACGATAAAATCATGGTCAGTCAGAAGACCTTTATTCAGGCAGTGTTGGAGCGGTTTAATATGAGAGATTGTAAGGAGATGTCTACACCTTTGGAGAATAACAAGTTGGAGAAAGGTAATCCATCATCTCTTGGTGAATATCCTTACCAAAACTTGATAGGATGTTTCATGTACCTAGCTGTGAATACGAGACCCGATATAGCTTATGCCACAAGCTATTTAAGTCAGTTTAATAACTGTTACGATAAGAGGCATTGGTTGGCCGCTAAAAGAGTGTTACAGTATTTGAAGGGTACTATGGATTACTGTATTACTTACAGGAAAGTCGGTAGACGTTTGTGTGGATTCACGGATGCTGACTGGGCGAACTGTGTACATGACCGTCGGTCGTACACTGGTTTCTACTTCACGCTAGCGGGCGGACCTATTAGCTGGGAGTCTAAGAAGCAGCCGACGGTAGCCTTATCGTCTACAGAAGCTGAGTATATGTCCTTAACCAGTTCTGCAAAGGAGGCTATTTTTCTCAGACGGTTAGTGTGTGACATTACTGGTTTTTCTGATAGGGTGTTGATATACAACGACAGTCAAAGTGCACAGAAACTTGTGCTAAATCCAATCCACCACAATAGAACCAAACACATTGATACGAGATATCATTTTATTCGTGAAAAGGTTACTGAGGGTGTTATAAATATAAAGTTTATACCTACGGATAAAATGACAGCCGATGTTTTAACCAAGCCCTTAAGGCGCATAGCTCATCTTAGGTGCGTTGTTAATATGGGTTTAGTGATAAACAAGTAGAATAATCTTCTATTTATTTATTTTTCGTCGGTTTATATTTTGTATTTGTGTTTAGTCTGGTAGTAATGTTTTATTATTTTCTATTGTGTTTAGCATTACTACTTTATCTTTTTATTTCCATTAAGGGCGGATGTTGTAAAATCTATTTGGAAGATACTTTTTGTTAGGTTTTATGTCATTAATAATGTGGATAAAAAGATATTCGAAATTTAATATGCTTGTAACTTGACGTTTGAATAGCAACCATCGTACAATGGTTTCTGAGTTTTTCTTTTCCTTTCTTATTTCCCTATTTCCACGAACGTGATTCTTCATATCTATTATCATACCTATTACAATCACAACACTTTTACTGCACGCACCGCGGTAATCAACGCGTTGATGTCTTTTACTCCATGCACCGCGGTAATCACCGCGTTGATGTCTTTTACTCCACGCACCGCGGTAATCACCGCGTTGATGTCTTTTTAATGGTCAAAAGCTGGTGTCATCACAGTCTCGCGAAATCAATGGTTTAGTCCCATCTCAAAAATGACCAACGCGCCTAAAGAAGTTTTCACTTCAATAATGGTTTTACAATTTCAAACAGTCGAGTCGTGTTTTATTTTTCTTAGCGTTTTAATGGCAAAACACATAAAATAAATATTTCTTTTTAAATTAGCTTGCCCCAAAATTCAGCAACACTAATACCGTTTGTTGAAGCAGCCATAAGAGACGTGTGCAGGTGACAGGGCATGCGGCGCAAGATGGAAGATGGACCATTGAGAGACACCGTAGATTATATTCGTATAGTATTTTATTTACTTATACTTCGTGATCCGAGCTTTTTGCATAGTAATTTTGTCTCACGTATGTTAAGCAAAATACTTTTTTTTACGTCTTTAAACGGTGCAAGAAATTTAAAACATGTTCTTTTTGTTTCCGGCACTAAATATTAAAAGCCTTATTAAAATTAAATAGAAACAATTATAAAAAAGCGAAACCAGGTCAGATCCATTAACCGGTGTAAAGAAAATTAAAACTGTAAAGTTAATACCGGGAACATTGTCGAGATTCTTGGCAAAATGACCTCCTGGGTAATATCGCTGCAGTTAACTTGGTCGTAAACGACAAGTATCTATTTGCTGCTCAAAGTTTTAGGAGGAACTATTCTATTTGATAGGAAGTTCTTTTAAATAATTATTGTAAATTTTTTATTTATTCTGTAGAAAACTACACAAATGTTAAACAAATCGTTTCCCACGTGGACGCATGTCATCTTTTCGAACTGTGATGTTCATTCAAAAAGTTGACAACTTACGGTTGTTAATATATTAATTCCTTGAAAGATGAGCTCTCTTTCGCGAGATCAAGTATCCAATTATGGATGTGGGACACTATACCAAGCATAGAAATATATATTTCTTGCCGTTCACTCATTATGATTTTTAAAACTGAAAGTCTTACAAAACAATCTAATCGTTACGTTATCGCTCAAAATTGTCCCTTGAAGTACAAGAATCCGTCAATTAGCAAAGAATCCGACTTCCTGAGACCATGGCTAGTGGATAGCATAGCTGCTGATCATAGTTATCATCAGCTCGGCCAGATTGGGCCAAGGTGGGCACACAATAGCTCGTTTGCGGCCACAATGGTGGGAAACTCCCAAGCGGTGCGCTTATACTCTTTCTGCGAGTACTTTGATGGGTTGTGGTAGGTTTATGCCATGAGCGTAGAGCGGAATAAAGTAATATTTTTGCGTATCTTACGCTGGTTGGAACAAATGGTTTAATGACCCTTTATTAGACAAGTGTACAACGTTCTACAACAGACTTGTGGTGGGATACTGATACTACGGCTCAATAGAGTTTCAACCGATAAATCTACTATAAAACGCACTAGCTCTATTACTAAATAATAACTATCTACCTCTGGCTTACGTATAATATCAAAACATAATCTACCCATAGAGAAATTATCCCCAAGACTTTGAGAACTGAACCTGTCATAAAATTTAAAAAGGTAAAAGAATTGGTGTTCACGGCCGGCCAATGAAGAGGTTTACTCGAGCACGAAACCCCATCATCTTTCCATATAAAATGAGTGTAACTTTTGACAACAAAGTAACGTTTCATGATCACATGGTATAGATATCAAACGATTTATTTAGGGCATTAGGTTTCATGCTGTGCTATGCTAAAGATTTCAGTAATATCAGCGCTATCAAATCTATTTTTAATGTACTTGTTCGCAGCAAACTGGAGTCAAGTGCATGCGTCTGGTACCCGCACGAAAGGAATAACACTTTACTCTTAGAAAAGGTACAAAAAGGTTATCCTAAGTTTCTATATAAACATTGGAATGGATATAATCCGTTTGTCTACCCTTTGAACTTTCTTTTAGGGTACAATTCTCTCGAGGTTAGAGGAAGAAAATTACCAAATTATTAATATATGTAAGATTCTTCACGGATGCTTTTAAACTACACGATGAACTGTCCCTCTCATCTTTTTGTTCCAAGTAACTATAACCGTAAGAGGAGGCACAGATTGTCCCTCGCTCACTTTCTTGGATGCGAATCCTGACCGTGATCTGCTCACGGATGAATGGAAGAAATTTTTGTCAGTATGTCTGTGAGCAGAGCGTATGACTGTCGTGTATTTTTATACTTTATTTTTCCGTTTCTGTCTTAACTAATGTAATTGGCCTTGGCCGTTTTATGTTAATTAATAAAATTAAAAACCCCCGACACAAACAAAATCCTTTAAAAAGTAATAAAATAAAATGTATTGGCACTGTGAGTTTAAATAAATTTTAGGTAATATTTTGAAACAAGCATCATAGCGTCGTGGGACGCGGCATTCTATGGTAGAAAAAAAAAATATTCGCCGTCTCCCGACGCGATGACGGTTGTTGCTAATATCACCCCTCTGTTTCCGTCGTGGGTTAATAAACAAATGACTCAAGGAAGCTAGAAGTATGGTAGGTATATATTATATTGTTTCTTCTAAAATATGGTTACGATGTAATTTTCTTTCTACGCTACACCACTTCAACATTTCGAGAATATTCCAAATCTCTCTCCGCTTAAAAGTTGCGCCGCCAGCTCAACGCTGGTCATATGACTCGACCTTGCGATGGGAATATCACACATTTAGAAAGGAAGGAACCGATGGACCTTGTTTTGACTGGTCCGTTTCCGAAACGAGGGCATTTTGAAAGTCGACGAACTTCTACTTCTTGATTATTACTTCATTTTATTGAGTACCAATTATTAAGTATGTGTACTTGTAAAAATTTGGATCAAAACTATTTGCACCAGATGTTTCTATACCTACTGCGTTGTTGAGGATTGTAAAGTAGAATGACAATGTCTTGTATTTTTTTGTGTAATAACATAGTTCTTTCAGAAAGTATGCTTTTTCATTTTGTAGATTTACACACACACACATAACATCACGCCTTGTTTTCCCGAAGGGTTGGGCAGAGAAGTCCCTGCAGCAGCTACACCCACATTTCGCCAGTTATGTTTAAGTCCCATGTAATAGGGGGTGAGCCTATTGCCATCTACCGGGCACAAATCCAGACTCCGGGCTGCTACTGAGAAATTTCAGATAGAAAACCCAATCACACTTTGCCCGACCCGGGAATCGAACCCAGGACCTCATGCTCAGCAGTAAGCGCTTGCAACCACTAGACCAACGAGGCAGATAGAAAAAAGAACAAAATGCTGATTTAAAAACGATATCATAGTTATGCCATCTTCGAAAGACAATTGACCATCATACAGACGATATTGGACTATAATTATCATCAAATACTTCCTTTTCATCAAGCTATTTTTACTAACCAATATTTAATACAAAAAGGATTAAATAAATACTAACTTTGGTAGTGGGTACTGCCGACGCCGTCTTCATATATATATTTTCCTTTCCCAACACGAAACTACTGCGAGTTATACTTATCCCCTCAGATATACTACTCGTAAGCAGCTATGATATGGAGTTTGCCTGTCATGACCACCATGATTTAGTAACATGAAGTTTATTTCATGTTGCGGCACACACATGTACCAGATTTACCACTATGATCCCTTTGCTACCCCAAAACATTAGTTATATCTATGGTTATATTCAAATTCAAATATTTTAATTCAGATAAACATCCATATAATGTTAGTACTAGGACTACATAGGACTACATACTACTAACATTAGTATAACTTAGCCTAATGTTAGTATTAAATTAAATTAATAATAATTAACATCCAATATACCATTGAACAGTTCGTCCAGTGGTACACTAGATTATTTGTGTCTGAACGCTTACCCATCTTCGTAAGAGGGGAGAGTCGCACCGGTCTGAAAACACATTCAGGATGCCATTAGAGCAGGAGCGCAAGCGCGCCATCATGAATGCGCATCGCTTTCGCATAATCGCGGCGAACCCGTCGACGCGCGCTTCCGCGAACATCCCTGACGCGCTACATCACCACGGCAACCCCAAAAGCACCCTGAAAGCGTTATTGTACTGGACGCGCATATACATATATACTCCGATATTATTATAATCCCTAAAAGAGTTACCTTTTGTTATCTTGATAAGTTTATTATTTTCAGATTTGTTGTTCATAATTTCAATTAGAGCATATACAGGCTAAATGATAACAGCCTGACGGGTCTATCGAAGGTCAAGCTACACTTGCCGCGGTCGGTTCGTAGATGGGTGATCCCTCCGTGCCTTGGAAAGCACGACCCCGTTGGTCCCCGTTGTCATTAGTAGATCTTTGACAGTTGTTACCCGTCTTAACAAGGGGTATCGTGTTAGGGGTAACTGGATTGTGGAGATCACATAAGCAGTCGCTCCATGTAAAATACTGGTATTTACCTGCATCCGGTTAGACTGGAAGCAGACCCCAACAAAGTTGGGAAAAGTCTAGGCAGATTGATTGATTGACAGGCAATCGAGAACTGTCAAGATCTCCGACATAGCCTTGCATCATTTGGTGTGTGGCCAAAATCAAAACTAAGACGCCATCTTGTTAACCGACTGCGGCGAAGCCAAAAAAGGAGGTTTATTTTTTAAATTTATTTCACTGAATGATTTCACAAATGTTTACCAACAGCACCTTCTTTTTATTTTTTTGGGTGAGAAATGCTCAAATAACTTCTCCCGCTCTGGGCGGAGCGGGAGGACGTGTCAGACTCTTACTGACTAGAACCCACCCGTGTTCCTTCAGTTGCCATATTGCCGGGGCCACGATCTCCCTTTCGGATTTCTTCGCAACCCCAGCAGGAACAGCGCCTCCCTGAAAGATCCTTGTAGCAATGTACGTCTTTGAAATACCTTTTCCCTGTAATATGTTGATGCTTAGTATGTTATTTAGTTGTACTAAAAGTATTATAATAATAAATTCATTTATTTCAGGTAAATAACACCCATTGCCAAACATAAATTGATAGAAATTTTACAAATAAAATAAAATAATGTCAAATAAAATAAAATCAATTAAAATTAAATTACGTCAAATTAAATAATGTAGTTTTTACAATAAAATCAATATCATCTATCCGACACTGGTACAGCAACATGTCTGCTGGAACAATGCTGGATGAAGGGTCAGTCCAGCCTTCCCGCAATCATCGCCAGTACGATGTTGGGGCTAACCCGCACTCCCCCGCCCCGCTATTATGAGACTGGAAGAGATTCGCACAGACCAGACATGGCAGAAATCTGAGGATACGTTTTCAGCAGAGGTTGGAACAAGCCGCAATAGGTGACTGGCTCAAAGGTTTATCTATTTTAATTATTTATTTACCTACTTAAATGTTTTATATAAGCTGTGGAGACGGTGAGTTGCTAGGAGAAAATAAATATTCCAGCTTGTAGTTTTAAAATAAGGTCTTCTCCTTATAATGAAAGACGGGGGTATTCCATTAGGGTTGATTAAGCTGAAGGCCAGACGAATAAGAAATTTCACCCCTCACTACATTTCAAATTATACACCACCAAACAAAAATAACTTTCGTTCTTGTATTTTCCGTTAAAAATACAATACTTGAATAAATTATTTTAAGAAGACTGTCTGTCCAATTGAAATTGCAGATTTTAATGAATATTCATCGGAATATTTTAGATGCCGATTTAATTATTGGAAGATACAAGAATAATGTTATTGTTATTAATGAAAATCATAAGATACCGTAAGACTCGTAGTGACTCGGCTACACTTTAAGACTGCGCAGCCACTTTGGGTCAGTGACGGCTCGGCCCGAGTCAACTGCACCCGAATAATAGTACCAGATATTTCACTCCCTATTAAGGTGATTTGGACGGTCAAGCAGAAAATCGGTATTTTAAAACAAATGATTATGTTTAGTACCAAGCTGCAAAAACATATATCATAAAGTGCAGCTGAACCAGGCTGCAGCTTGTTCATTCTCGCAGCTGCCGTGTTTTTGGAGAAATATCTGATTGTACCTATAAAAACTTATTGACCCTCTAATGATGAACGCCTTTTGAATTAGTTATCCTCTTTTGACTTTCTGGCCTTTTCTCACAGTTGTAGTAACTAAGCTAGAATACCACGACCAAACGGGTTAAGTTAGAACTGTGAGCAACCACGCGCGAGCCGAATTGATCGCAGTAACTAAGTTAGGGCCCGACCAAATGGGCTAGAGATTAGAACTGATCAACCGCTAAATTCAAGTTGGTCGTAGTTACTTCAATCAACTCAGCCTACCGCAGTCCACTGTTGGACATAGGCCTCTCCTAAGCTGCGCCACAACACCCTGTCATCCACCTTCCACGTTCAGTCTGTTCCAGCCATTTTGATAAAAGGTCATCGGTCCATCTGGCTGGGGGGCACCCACGCTACGCTTGCCGATATGCAGTCTCCAATCTAGGGCTCGTCTGCTCCACCGGCCATCGGTCCTGCGACAAACATGGCCGGTCCACTGTCACTTCAGTTTGCTTACTCTGCAAGCTATGTCGGTAACTCCGGTTCTTTTCCGGATAATTTCATTTCTGATTTTAATCATTTACTTAGATAAGTAGTATTTATTATAAAAAAAGCAAAATGGGAATGATTTTAGCTTCGATTAAATACATGCCGTGTTTTTGCCAGGTAGGTAAATAAATGGCAATTGAACAACCCATAAAGTACATATACAAAACTGTTAATTGTAAACGGACACGGTTGTACACAGTGATATTATAATTGGCTGAACTTTGTGCGCATCTACACCTCCATTGTTGCAAAATATTGCGCTGTAATCGTACTGCAATTAAAGTTGTCTTAAAAAAAAACGTGGCACTCCGTAGAGTCGAAACTTGAAAAAAAAAAATGGCACCGCGTATCAACGCGTTGATGTCTTTTGCTCCACGCACCGCGGTAATAAACGCGTTGATATCTTTTGCTCCACGCACCGCGGTAATCAACGCGTTGATGTCTTATGGTCAAAGCTGGTGTCATCACGGCGTCGCAAAATCAATGGTTTAGTCCCATCTCAAAAATGCCCAACGTGCCTAAAGAAGCTTTCACTTCAAAAAAAACGGCAGTATTTAATATTTCTCACAACTGCACCGCCAACGATCAACATCTTTTCAACCAATATTGTTTCTCGAAATTCCTCAACAATTTTCGATTCTTACGAAATCGCAATAACAATCAAGTGTCAAAATTAACGTGCATTTATCGTTTACATTTTTGCACGATCTGTTAAATCATTTGCACCTGTACATTGCATCAGGGCCGTAGTTAACGTGTATGTAAATAAAACAGATTCGTAGTACGGCCATGCTTTGTCTTTCGTAACAACTAAACTGGGTGGATGGCTTATTTGGTGTCGAAACACAGTCTAGTGTTGATAGTAATAGGTGTAGTTTTTGTAATTCGAGTAGTGTTATGACCACAATCTGATTTAATGTTAGCTTGTTTCAATAATACTGATTTAGAGTGGTTACTTATATCTACCCAGAAATCGGTGCAAAAGAAGAAAATAGTCGAATTCTTATCGTTGTCCTCGACTTCATCCTAACTAATATGAATGAATGAAATGCGAAAGTGAGTTTGTTTGTTTATTTGTTTGTTACGCTTTCACGCTAAAACTGCTGAACAGATTTGGATGAAATTTAATTTTAGGATACTTTTCAGCCCAATATACCCACAGGATCGAGACTTATGCAGGTGAAAACGCGGGGCGCACGTGGTAATTTATATAGGTAAGTAGTTACGTAACCTCAGCCCGTAAACATCCACTGTTTCTCAATTACAGAAACAATGAAGAACCAAAAGCCAAAGACAACCGTTATTGCGAACACATTTTTTAAATATTTTCATATAATTATGATACTATACATTATTTGACATAACCTCTCCTTCATCTTTAAACTCACGCGGATATGACACCATTGAAAACACAAATATTCACCAACATGCAACTTACACATTATTCCTATACACGTTCAGAATATACTAGGTACATTCGCTTTATCATCATAAAGTTATTTCAAATTCTAAACATGACCATAAACACACATTCGGACCAGGAAACCATTTCGAGTAAAAAAGGAATCCAATTTTTCATTGTAAAAATCTGGTGTGAATCCTTTTTCAGACCTTTATGATGTAACCGCCCTTATTCCTCTCGAGTAAAGAGCTATTTTTCTATGTGAAAATTTTCAGCCGAAATAAACAGTATTATTTCCATGACAATGTGAGTCGGCAAAATCAGATCAAATCTCTGTTATTTCTCTACTGAAATACCTACTTATTATTTCAAACACATTTTCACAATTTTCACTAAAAGCTCTAGGGAGTAGTCAGTCTTTCGGGAAATATAGTTTTTTTTTTATGGCATTTTTCATGTCAACCTAGGAGGTTGTCGGCTGCTTAACCGGACTTTCCTGTGGCTGTATTTATTTGTAGGTTTTAGTATTTATTTGCGAATATCAATTTGTGTCGCTTAAAAATAGCCGTATTTTTTATTGCGTAGACTTAAAAACTTAATTTTTTAGAGCTCTAAGAGACCTACGTATTTCATATTAATTTCAACTTGATACCTCCACACGTTCCTGAGAAAAAGGGTCTTGACGACTGACGGACGGACAATGAAGTGGTCCTGTTTGTGTGAGCGCGTTCAATGAGCGGCGGCCAGCCCGCCGGTTGAACGCGTCCCAAAGGGTCATGGCCATCCGGCTGGCCTGAGGATACCGCACGGTCTCCTGTGAAGCGGCAAGCCTCCTTGCCAGATTACCGCCATGGGATCTGGAGGCACAAGTCCTCGCGCACATCTGGGAGTGGCGCGAGGAGATGAAACACCGGGGTTTAACTCCGCTGCCGCGAGAAATCACGGCACAGCGGATAGAGCTCCGGCGGGATCTCATGGCATCATGGAGAGTGCGATTGTCGCAACCTAGTGCTGGGCACGCCACAAATGCGGCGATAAGTCCCCTCTTTGAGGAGTGGTTAGAGAGACGCCATGGCGTCTTCACCTTCCGCCTGACCCAGGTCCTTACCGGACACGGTTGCTTCGGGAAGTTCCGGATAAAGCGGGAGGAAATGCTCCGGTGTCACGATTGTGTTTCACGCGCGCCTCAAAGAGATGTCAGCAGAACTGACGGGGTCCGCTAGGGCCGATGCCTGCCGGGGTTGCGAGGAAGTCCGAAAGGGATACCGTGGCCCCCGCAACCGAAGGAACACGGGTGGGTTTTAGTCAGTAAGAGTCTGCGACGCCCTCTCACTCCACCCAGAGCGAGAGAATTTATTTGATAATTTCCCACCCAAAAAAAAGGGTTCCGTTATTTTCCTTTTGAGGTACGGAACCCTAAAAACAAACAAACTCACTTTCGCATTTGTAATATTAGTTAGGATTTTATTAAACTAGGACAAAATGCCAAGCAAATACTACCACGTAAAATACTCTCATTTTTCACACAAATACGTGTCGCTTTCATAAAAGAAAACATTGTACAAAACGTGTGACAAAAAGAAAAGCAAATAAATGTAAGTCAACAACTATTATTTATGTAATTGTGTCGACAATGATTCAGCTTCAACTTTAGGCATTATTTCTAATTGGCTAAGTTGTAACTTTGAAATTAAGACTTACTGTTCAACTAGGGTTGAATTACTAGAATAATGGGTTAAATAGGTGTAGTTTTTTCACTTTGAAACTATAATCACAAGGAACAAGTCAACAAGCTAATATAAGAAGTACCTAGATTTAAATTATTTTGTGGTTGATTTGGCCGATTGCTATAATTTACGGACCGTTATTGGTTAAAATTAAGACTCTTATATCTTTACCAATAATGAAGCAAAGAGCTTATAGCTTAGAAAGAAAAAAGAAAGAAAGAAATTTCTTCCTTTCTTTCTTTCTTTTTTCTTTCTAAGGAAGGAAGAAAGAAAGGAAGAAAGAAAGGAAGAAAGAAAGGAAGAAAGAAAGAAAATATTTTATTTGGGACAAGCACAGGAAATACAAAACAGTAATGAAAAAAAAACAAACATTAACAAAAATAAAAAAGGAGCATTCTAGACTAACAAACAAAAATAATTACGACCTGTGCGAGGTCAAAAAGAGACCCTTTGCATAGTAGACCCTCCCATATGGAAGTAGCTATCACAGGTAAAATTTGCTTACTAATCTATTTGTATGCCCATTTGCTAATAAAATTAGTTATCATTGGTAAGAAAAATGATTCGTTTTTGTTTATAGGAATCGAGCATTCAGGAGATGGAATCCGAGTAGTTTTTGTTGCTAAGTTGAAAGACTGTCTGAAAAATCTCTTGGATGTCCTCCGTTTTCTGAAGGGCTGAGGGTTATCACAGTTACTGTTTAAAACTAAACGGTTATTCCAAGTAACAACTATAATCTATTCCAAAATATCTGATGAAAGTGTAATCAAACTCTGTGCTGGTTAAATTCTTACGCAGCCACTCGCTAAGGAGAAATAGTAACACATTCATCTGTATTTAGAAGGTTTCGACTTCTTATCTAACCACTTTTTTCCAACAATTATTGTTTGAATAACGTTATTTAATTGTTATTGAAAAATCCTCGACGATTAGAGGTTATAAAAAATTAATCTTAATTTTCAAATTAAAAGCACCTATAAGGTTATTTAAAATTAGAATGTTGGGGTTAAATATTAAAATAATCAAATCAAAGCACTCAATTTGTAAATGGCACCACAAGTTGGCATCCATTTGTTTATATTTTCATCAGATATTTTTAAAGCAGACTCTAGGTACTTTACTGTCCTCACAAACAGGAAAAAGCTACCAAAGTTGCAATACCATTTTAGCTGCCTTACAATGAATAATTCCTAGCTAGACGTAGAAGTTTCTTCAAGTCTCTTAAAAAGTGACAAGCCTAACATTTTTTACAAGCAATTATTATTGAACAATTTATTTTAAAACCAATTTTGTTGCCAATTCTTTCGATGTTCAGAATAATTGTTCTGTTAACCTTCAAGATCCTCTGCTGAGTGAAGGTCGGTCTGTCAGTCAGTGACTTGACGGGATCCTTTTATTGCCTTCGAACTAAAGGGTATTCCACATTCCTAGCATGTCGCCGATGAGTCAAAAGTACCATTTAAGTAAAGACAAGTAAAATGGTTAATTAACATATTTATTTATTTCCGTACTGAGCTGTTAAAAAAGAACGAAGAATACTGGTTCTCATAACAGACAATCATGAACAAACTTCATGCATACAATACGTGTGGTTGCTTCGATGAAATTTGTTTTTGTTAATCGTTAAAAAAATAAAGCAATCATATCACAAACAACAAAAAAAAGTGCGCTAAATCGTATTCGACTAAACATTGTACCGTTACAGTCCGGCCGTCGACAGAATGCGTTCTTGACATCTGTCAATTGGACAATTTCTAGTAGAAATAAGGATCAAATTCGAAAAACACATATTCGCTTTTTTTTAATTGTTCATTTATTTTATTTACACATACGTATTTACATGATTTTTAAAACTAAGACTTAATAATAATAATATGTACAAATATATAAAAAGGGGGGAGGGGGGAAATAATCATAGGGCATCAAAAAATTCGTCCGCATCGCTATCAATAGGAAAAGTGTCCAAAAGGCAGGCAGCATTGCCACGTTGTATGGCAATGCTGATTCTTTGGCCAAAGAATAGGCCAGCCGATATTCGTTAGTATGAAACTGACAGGTGTCAAAAACGCAATCTCTCGGCGGCCGGACTGTAATTGCAAAAATGCCATGTGCATTTTTGCAATTCTAGTAAATTTATTTATTTATTAATAAGTTAGCCTACAATTATTAACACATTTCATTTCTTTTAAAAGTACAGGATATACATTTATAAGTGCAACAATTACTTAAAGGCTAACAACACATGCACTATGTATTTGAATTTTAGATTTTTATTGCTGCAATTAATTGTTAAAAATGGCTGATTTAAAACTAAACTAAGATTAAATATTTGGTTAGCATTAGATAATGAATTAAAAACTATTAAAATTAAATTACATTGAATTAAATAATGGTAAATAATAATGTAAATGAGTAAAAGTGGACATGGGCAATTCCTGTTTCGATGCTTGGAAGAAAACATGACAAACTTGAGGTAGATCTAGACTAGTTTACCCGATAACAAGGCTCTAATGGAGAAATCTGGACGGATCAACTTAGTATAGCAAATGGCTCTAGAGGAAGTTTATCATCAGATAAGGCTTACGTTTTTAGGGTTCAGTACCCGAAGGGGACCAAACGGGACCCTATTACTAAGCCTCCGCTGTCCGTCCGTCTGTCTCAGCGGGCTGTATCTCATAAACCGTAATAGGTGTCTACCTATTTCAACTATCTAGTTGAAATACAGATTATGTATTTCTATTGCCACTATATATAGTAGCATATATATTATTATAATAACAACTAATAAAAACCTGCCAAGTGCAAGTCAGACTCGCGCACGAAGGGTTCCGTACCATTCCATAACATCTATAAAAACGAGCAAAATCACGTTTGTTGTATAGGAGTCCCGTTAAATATTTATTTTATTCTGTTTTTTAGTATTTGTTATTATAGCGGCAACAGAAATACATCATCTGTGAATATTTCAACTGTCTAACTATCACGGTTCATGAGATACAGCCTGGTGATAGACGGACAGACAGACAGACGGACGGACAGCGGAGTCTTATTAATAGGGTTCCCTTTGGGTACGGAACCCTAAAAATTAAATAAACTTAATAATTAAAGAGGGTCCCTAAATAAGAATAGTATATTATGCAATTAGTGAATAAAGGATGGATTTAAAGCGAGAGCCATAGATGAAACCCAAGCAAATGAAGGATTCTAACGACTGAATCACGACCAAAGGGAGTGATGATTGAATCACGAGCGTAGCGAGTGTTAGAATCCTGAGCGACGCGAGCGATTCATGGCGCATATTTAAGCCCGTTTTATTCAAGAGTTGCATACTATACTTTATACCATAACTAAAGGAAAAAGAAAAATTTAAGCGAAAGAAAATAGACATTTAATGAAGAAAAAAGGAAAGTTAAATTAATTAAAATGCAGATTAAAATTGGAACAATTACTAAAATTAAGAGCAATTAATATTAAAATAGCGCTAATTTACTAATGACAGCAAAGACCACGAAACAGTTTTTGTTCTAATGCTAAACTCCTTGTCGAAAATGTCGACCAATCAAATCTCGAGGAGTAATTTATTATTATTATTTTTTATTTATTTCAATCAACTTTGGATCATACAATAAAACTAAATTAAAAATTATTAATCAAATTAAATAAAAGATTTAAAATACAATACATAAATATTAAAAAATAAATAGGATTATTAATAATTATTTGTACAAGGAGTTTGTTTGTCGAGTATTCTGTGCACCAGGAGTTTGTATCGAGTATTTTTTGGAGGTTGTATATAATTGATATGAAGGTCGAATATATTGGTGCGTTCTAAATTCAAACACCAAAATAATGATTAAAAGTGCTTTTTATTCACTGTTTTCAATGAATAAAATAAGCTTTTTAGAGGGGGAATGGTATAAATGTGTTTTCTTCGGCGTTTTTTTCCTCGAACTTAATACTGTACGGAATCCTTCGTGCGTGAGTCTGACTCGCAATTGGCCGGTTTTTACCTATCTACCATAACTCCTAACTGTAGAAGCAACAAGTTTTTATTCTCAAACAAACCATTGTACAAATACTGTTACTAGTTTAAATCAGCGTATAGAACTAAATTCAGAAAGTTAGAAGAAAAAGCGAACTTCAAGAAAGCTTCTTGAAGTTTCTTTCAATGTCGAAATAGGTGGTTGGCCTGAACAGACGATTAAAGTGCCTGCTACACGGTCGTCAACCGCGTGTGGTTTACAACCGTGTAGATGGTGGTTTACGACCAAATTTCTAACAGCTCTGCCGGACACCTCTGTCGGGGACGCAGTTGGCAACCGTGTAGCAGGCACTTAAACGAAGTAATCGCGAAAGTAAACGTGCTCTGTCACTCATCATCTTGTTAATGTACCGTGAAGTTTTTATGAAATGCAAACATTAATTACTTCGAACATTACTTTCTTTTTCTAAAATAAATTTATCGTTATATTCTGTAATCTGTATTAAAAGTATATTTCGTAAAAGAAAAGGGTGCTATCATTCTTGGATGACTCAAGCGATGATATGCTGATTTCAATAAATAAAATTTCTCACTTATGCCAGGTGACATTAGAGCTTTTATTTCTAAGAAAACGGACAGTTAGTAACAAACGACAAAACTTATAAGTACATAAAATAAAGCCTATTCTAAATGGGAGACGCATCGTACGAACAATCGTCCATTCAAATAGGCAAAGTTCAACGTACATAACAAGTGGTATAGTCCTGGTAAATGAAGGAGGCCCTTCATGCGTGAAATAATAAAGAAGGGAAGGTGCATCTGTACGCGGCTGATAGTACGCGAAACAAGAGTGGTGGTGTGACGTGCACATTCACCTGCGCCGGCGACGATTCCGCAGTTGTATCTCGCGAACGCGCCACTTACAGACGCCATCTTTGGAACGGTTTTTTTTTATAATTCGAACTTTTTTTCTAAGTGTGTGTTGTCAACGGTGACGGATCTTTTTTCGCGTAAGTATTTATTTATTTTCAATTTTTCTTTCCGGCCAATTGTTGATTTTTTTTTTTTTCTTTTTGTTTTATAATATTTTTATATATTTTGAGGTTTTAATGGAATATTGTACCGAAAATAAGACGCCCTAAATAAAATGAAGCGGTGCAATAAATTCACTCAATATTGACAATATTTTTGCATGTTTTTCCTTTTATAGAACATACTATTTAGCAGTGGGTAAGGCCGGTTTCTGGTCGCAATGTATGGAGATGTGACCACTATGATACTACAAAAATAAAATAAAAGATTCAATAACGTCTAGACTAATATTTTTTGTTGTATTTTGAACCGATTCAACTCAATTTATGTAAATAAATAAATAATTAAGTAGGTAATAAACAGCGAAGTTCTGCGATTATTATACAGTACCTACTTACAAAAAACTTGAAATCTTGAACCTTTTTAATGGGTGGATTGAAAAAAAAAACACCTATTCAAAAGTAGGTATAACCCTTTTTCAATTCTATTCAAATTCCATTATGGCTTTTCACTACTTTTACACGAGCACTAATTATAGTACACATCAAGCCAGAATTACCAACAAACATGTAATAAGTACTCATATGAGCACAAAAAGGTAGTATTACTGGTATCACACGTTATGTCACGCCTAGGTAACTTAGCTCATAGTGAGTGAAAGTGAAGCAAGCGCAAAAGATGAGGGGAAGTTTGACTGAGAACAGTGAGTTTCCTTATTACTTGTGCACTTACGTTCATTTATACACACACTATTATCTAATGTGTTACGAACTTATGACTGCTGTTATGTTACTTGTTTTTTTGCGCGATTTTGATAGGCTAGGTGTGTAACAAGTAAAAGTTATACCTGTTTAAGTACTTGAACTTGAGCATGTTCTGCCGATTTCAGGACAATTCATTATGATCATGTTGAAAAAGAATCACTTGACTTATCTTTATTTTACTTTGAGGGCTCAATTACTGAACAGTTCACTCACTCCTCGATCCAGTTGAGACCACTGCTGTGGATAGTAATTGCGTAACACACATAGAATGAAAATTGATCGCATTTTCTTTCGTTTGGACAGTTTACCCACGTTCATTGCGTTATTTACGTTGTTGAGCAGGCAATTTTTTCAAACCTATGAAGCATTGGGTTAGTGATAGCCTAGGGGTGTGATCGTCGAACTACCAAGTCATAATTAAAAGATTATTATTATTATTACTATCGGTTCTTTACGTTTCTTCTCATTTAAGAGAGGTCAAGAAACCTTACACACGGGTCGGTACCAAAGTATGTAAGGCGAAATTTACATTGAAAAGGTGGATGACAATGTTGAAGAAGTCAGGAACTTTCGGGTGATGCGACAGGTGTTAAAAATGGTGGCTTTTTGGAGCATGTAAAGTGTGTGAGTAGGCATCTGTAGAGTGTTAAGGCTTTGTGTGAGAGATTTTGGTATTACACCAGTAGATGAAAGGACAACGGGGACAATATGAACGGTTTGTGCTTTCCATTGGGTTTTAATTTCTATGGCGAGATCTTGATACTTACTGAGCTTTTCGGATATGGTGGTTTGAATATTATTATTATTATAAATTCGAACCCAAGGCACGCACCTCAGACTTTTCGGATTCATGGGCGTATTGTATAATTAGCACTTGCTACAAAAACGGTGAAGGAAAACTTCGTGTAAATGCTTGACAGATATTTCCCGACGGCATGTGAAGCCAAGTCAGAGGCCCATGGGCAGCGTAGAAACTCTGACACTAAGTAAAGAAAAAGAAAAGAAAGATTACGAATTTCCTTCAAACCCTTGATTTGAAGGAAATTTCCAATTAGATATCCAATCCTGGACTGGGTTTAAAAGTGTTTTACGCGATTAGGGTGCTGCTCATAATCCCTTTTGTAGTGTCAATGAGGATATAGTTTTACCGGCAACACCTAAAATGAACAATAAGACTTGTAAAAAACCTATTTTAAATACCTAAAACTTGTTAGATTTTAACGTCCAGGAAACCTAAAGTATGAGTTAAATTATATCTAACCCCACAGTCTGCAGTGTCGATGCCATTCTATAGTTCCTTAATTTAGACCATGAAATCCAAAGTAGGTATAAAAATAAACCACTTTAAGGAATATCCTGTAATGTTACTAAAAGTATAAAAGTTTTCTTATCTTTCGAACGGATGGTCTAGAACTAGCCGCATAAACTATAATCTAATACTTAAACTTAGCGAAAACGAAAAAAGAATCGATAAATATAGCCGATGGACAGAATAGCTGTTATGTTAATCGATAACATTACCGAACGGTACAAAACTAGAATGTTTGTGTAAAAACTGGTAGTTGTATTGACGTTATTTTTGCAATTCAAAAACAACTGGATTAGTGGGTTCGTGATATAAGCTTAGGACACATAACAACATACATCGGATTGTATGGATAACTACATATTGGCTTCCAACATAATTAGATTCATTTGTTTTTTCTGCATAACAATCAGTTTGAACATGGAATGAACACGATCTTTAAGCCCGATTTACACGATGCAAGTTTCTTGCTTGTGGCATAGAATAAAATTGAAGCAATAAATTATTGACGGTGCGACTTTTAAAGTTGCATTACCTTATTTTATGCCACAGGCAATTGAAATACACCGTGTAAATCTGGTTACCCAAAAGCTTAAATATTCATTTGTTTCTCATAATCTCGGGCAAAGCCAGCTTCGCCTTTCTCACCTGATAAGTTTATTTAAAGCAATCAAGGGATTCCTCTAACAAGATAGGCAGCTGCGGTCTCCTTACAATTTATCTACAACAACACAGTTTCGTGTTCTACTAAAAAATTGGCCGAACATTGACACGAAGGGTTCCATACCACTGTACGATATTTAAAAACGTTTTTTTACTTTGTATGGGGAGCCTCCTTATATCTGTAACTTTATTTTATCTTTATTTTTTGTTTTTATATCGGCTATAGAAATACACAAATCTGTGAAAATTACAACTGTACACTTATTACGGTTCATGAGATACAGCCCGCTGACAGACAGACGGACAGCGGAGGCTTAATAATAGGGTTCTGTTTGGCGCCCTTCGGGTACGGAACCCTAAAAACATCAACTCCTGAGGTTCTGAACCCGTATTTTATTGCGAATGTTTTCGGGCTGAAATATTGATATTGACTTTTGTAAAAAAAGGTAACTTCGATTATCCAAGCTGTGAATTCATAATTTCTCTAAACTAACTTATTTCCAACTTAACTGCAACTTCACAGACGACGACAGGTTCCACGAGAACATTCTCAAATTATCCGTTCATTGGCACAACATTATGTACAACCGAAACAGGAAACTAAGTAGTTACTCACAACCGTTTCTCATTATGACAGCTTTCTATTCTTCTTTCATTTCATTACCAGGATGAGAGAGAGAAACGGAAAGTGTGTTTTAAATAAAATAATTGTAAAGAGGAGTGGGTTGATTAATGCTAAATAATTTACCTTTCAGAAAAACAGCCATGTTTTTCCGAAGATTTTATTTTTATTTTTTATTGAAAGGAACAACAAACAGTTACATTATAATACATACAACTAGTTTAACAAAATTAAGTTTTGGTAATAATATTTATAACCCACAACATTGACCACAGGACAGAAGAGTTTAATTAGTAATACAATATGTATAGTACTTATAAGTTAACGAACATTCTCCTCTTCCGAAAAAACTATTATTTTAGAATAGCTTATGCATTGGTGATATTGGAGCTGACTAACCATGGTGCACCGGTTGGTAATTTCAGTGTGATCGACAGTCGTGGAGGCTTTTTTATTGTACACCCTTTTCGGCCACACTCATCAGTTCTTGAAAGAAAGTTCTTATATTTTGAACACGGCACGCTTTTCGAAAAGAACGTCCGAAAACACTGCTTTTCATCTCAACTTTGTTTGCCATTTCTCTTGAAAAGAAGAATAGAACAAAATAGTCTTTAAAGAAAATGCTCCCCAGTTTCGTATACTTTCATGGTCACCACTTTTTCGTCAGTAACTTGAAATCTCTTAAACTAAGTCATCCTGAGTGCACACACAACATTTTACTTAACTCAAGTAAATGCTAAGAATCAGCAAAGAGTACTCAAGATCACTTGAAGTGAATACTCAGAAGCACAAATTCCAGCACCACGTATGAGGAAACTGTCGACCGCTTGCTTAGACCCGGCAAGTTAGCCAAGTTGGCCAAGTCCTGTGCGTTAAGTAATATTAACTTTAATGTAATCGCCCAAGGAAAACGAACCTACTGGGTTGCGTACGTCGCTTAAGTATTCTAAAATTATGCTAGATACCTAATTACAGTGTGTAGAAAAAAAAAAGACAGTTTATGACATATCACTACGCTAGAATTATATTAATCAGGGTGACTGAGAGTTTTATTTTGACAAATATTAAATATAATTTACAATCTAACGCTAATATATTTATATTATTATTATTACAGTAATTAGTCATTTAAAAAAACTTTAATAATGAACGCCTCGTTTTTCAACGCGAACTTCCATTAATTTAAAAAAAAACTATAATTCCTCATAAAATTAGTGCACTCTTATTAATTTAAGTCCAGATAGTCTCAGTATACATTGAGCAATTATTTTCATTTTTATTTCTAAGAACATGATAACATAAAATACTTGAACATAAATTAATTTGAAGAAAACATTTATCAAGAAGGCATTTCATTTTCAAACCAATTTAATCAGTGTAAGTGCACCTATAATATCTAGCCAAGTTAAGGATCTTGGCAATATCTTGGAAGGCCAAGATTTTAATTATATTGCAAGTTCATCTGGTGCTATTTTCTGGACAGGTTATTGACAAGCAGATTACTTCGATAGATACCTACTATGCTTCTATAAGCAAAGGTCAAGGAAGGGTCCGGTCGTTAACCCAGGATTTTCTCGCACATTATTAAACCACATATTTCCATTTTTAAACAAATTCTTAAATGGAATTTATTTTTAATAAGAGACTTTTATGAGATTTAGGAATGAGGTTTTATTAAATTTATACTCAAATTAAAAATAGCCATGATTCATAAACAGTTGCTAAGTATTTTTCTTTGAGTTTTTTATTCAAGTTTAATAAAATCCCTTGTTTTTTGATTTCATCAGGTCTTTTTTTAAATAAAAAATTACCTACAATAGTTAAATATTACGTATATTACGGAAATAGGTTTCCTAAGTTAACTGTATCAATTAAATTGATTTTACTTTTACAACCAATCAATCATTTTACGACTTTTATGTTTATTTCATCTTATATAATTATTTATTTAAGTATCTGGGACTCATCCTCGACAACGGAATTTCGTCGAACACTTCCGACGTTTGGCTCCCAGATTGGAGCGGGCCGGGGCTGCGTTGAAGCGGCTCCTGCCTAATCTAGGGGATCCAAACGCCTCCTGCCGGAGGCTCTACGTGGGGTTCGTGCGGTCCATGGCCCTTTACGGGGCACCGGTGTGGGCGCGTTCACTAAGGCTGCGGCCAGCCCGCCGGTTGAACGCGTCCCAGAGAGCCATGGCCATTCGGCTGGCCCGAGGATACCGCACGGTCTCCTGCGAGGCGGCGAGCCTCCTTGCCGGATTACCGCCATGGGATCTGGAGGCAAAGGTCCTCGTGCACATTTGAGAGTGGCGCAAGGAGGCGAAACGCCGGGGCTTAACTCCGCTGCCGCGAGAAATCACGGCACAGCGGACAGAGCTCCGGCGGGATCTCATGGCGTCATGGAGAGTGCGATTGTCGCAACCCAGCGCTGGGCACGCCACAATTGCGGCGATAAGACCCCTTTTTGAGGAGTGGCTAGAGAGGCGCCACGGCGGCGCGGCGTCCTCACCTTCCGCCTGACGCAGGTCCTCACCGGACACGGCTGTTTCGGGAGGTTCCTGCACAGGATAAGGTGATCTCTCGCGTCCGGCCCTGGTTCAGGCCATGGTACGGAGCGAGAGGAAATGGAAGGCCGTCACCTCCTTCTGCGAAGCGGTAATGCTCGCAAAGGAGGAGGTGGAACGCGTGAGGGAGAGGCAAATTTCGCGCCCTCACGCCCCTTACCGCCGCAGGAGGAGACACCCGGGGCGCCGGGAATCGCAAGTCGATTTCCGGCCACCGTAGGCGCGGGCTTGCGGACGGTGAGCAATGGGTAGCTCATCGTCCGATAAGGACCAGGCCTGGGTCGACGGCGCGTTGTGTTCCACGCGCGCCTCAAAGAGATGTCAGCAGAAAGGGGGGAAAAAGGAGATCGTGGCCCCCGGCAACAGGGCAACCGAAGGAACACGGGTGGGTTTTAGTCAGTAAGAGTCTGACACGCCCTCCCGCTCCGCCCAGAGCGGGAGAAGTTATTTGATAATCCCACCCAAAAAAAAAACTAAACTATTGAATATATATTTGATTGAATTTTCGTTATGCAGACTGGGAACGTCATTAGATATACACTGTTAATTTACTGTCGTATTGTTGTCTGCGCCTTATTTTTGTTACTTATAGGTACTACATAAATGTCTCAATTTTGGGTTCCGACTTGGAAACCTTCGATATTTCTGATCAGCATATTAAAACTTTAAACACAAGCAAAAAATGGATAATTCATCATTTTCTCGACGCCAATCTTATGTTTGCGACGATGAAACAGGGAGATTCAAAGCAGACTGGTTTATTTAATTATTGAAGTATTTCAAAATTCAAAATATTTTATTTCACATAAACCTACATAGGCTCTAATGAAACGTCAGAAGCTAGGTGCACGGTTCCAGTTGGTCGTTTTCTATGGACAAGAGCTGGCAAGAAACTCCACGGTTAGGTACGCTTTAAAAAATAAAATTTCAACATACCCTCACAACGTCTACGTATTATGCGATTCAATAATACCGTACATAACAAATAATTA
The DNA here is from genome assembly GCA_916610215.1 of Omphaloscelis lunosa. Lineage (NCBI taxonomy): Eukaryota > Metazoa > Arthropoda > Insecta > Lepidoptera > Noctuidae > Omphaloscelis > Omphaloscelis lunosa. The sequence goes on along the minus strand of OU744245.1, from coordinate 4,975,827 downwards.
CTTACATGTAGAATTATGCTTAATTATTTATTAGCAAGTCATTAGGCAGCAGTCGTTGCTTTACAAGGACGATCTTTTCGCATTCAATTACTGAATTGTTTTGATTTTTTGCATTTTATTTCGGCTTTTCGTTTCGTTTGTAACTAACGTGTTACCAATTACAACAGACTTTCCAGTTAAAACATCTAACATTCCATCGTAAACTCATATCGTGTATAAAATCGCACATAAACATTTATGTAACAAGAGTAATAGCTTTTAATTCGTACAGAAATGACAGCAATTCATTAGACAGTAATAAAAACTTGGGGAAAGTATATAAATGGCAGTTAAATGGTCGTTACAAGTCGTGAATGTGATGGTTTGATTACAGAAATAAAACCGATTGTATTTAATACATATTTATGTGCTATGTACGTAAATAGCTGTTTTATTGTGTAACTGTAGTTTATTCTAATTACTGTTATACTTTAGTGTTATTTGTTAGGTAATAAGTCTGGCCGCAAGTATGTTTTGATGTTAACTTCGTTAACCTCAAGGGGCTATGAGATTAAAATTGTATCGAAAACATCTTTTGCCACTTATTAAATTTTTAACTAGTTTGTGCCAGCGGCTTCCGCGTGATACCTTTATAAATTATAGCCTATGTTACTCAGTGATAATATAGCATTCTACTGGTGAAAGAATTTTTAACTTCGGTCCAGTAGTTTTTGAGTTTATTCATTACAAACAAACAAACATACGAAAAATCTAATCTTTTCACTTTATTATTAAATTAGTTTAGATATAGCCAACCTAGGTAGCTGAACAACAAAATCCGTTAATCCCTAAACCAATAAGTCATACCTACTTAACTTAAACAGAACTTTACCTAAGTTAAGAAAAGTGCTTGCAAAAGTCAACCCGTCGTCGTCGCCTGAGGACAGACCACAGAATCGCGACCGATCACAGAGAATCCTTTAGTTTGATGATAGATACCTAATTATAACTTTACACAACTCTATTTACTATTAACTTTTTTTTAAACTAGCGGGCCTTACAGTAGTCGCATATGATGTGTAACATCTGACATCTTGGCTGACGAATAATATAATATAAACAATATTCATCACCATCACCGTCAACGTCATCATCATCACCCTGTTTACAACAATCGGATAATGGGTTGGTACCATCTGACGGCCAACTCAAGCACCGCGCGCGCTCATTGGTCAAATCAAATCGCGCGCTTCCCCGGCTTCCTGTTACACACTTCCGTCCCTTTTCAAGAAATGACTCCCGCAGATATGATTATTTCGATTTTTTTTTTCGATTGCAGGAAGGATGTTACACATCAAAAGTTCGCACAAAATATCTAATGGTCGAATCAAGGTTGATCAGTTTTCAAACTATTTAAATTCAGCTCAACAGCTCTCGCTAGTTACATAACAAATACTTAATTTGTTCATGGATGTTCATTTGATGCTTATGCTAAATGTCCATTGCGGCATTGTCTTTCATACTCTTCGATGGTGCGTGAATATTGATGGTGGTCATAACGTCGTAAGTCGGTCAGTGAGCCCGATACCTACCTCATTGTGTAAGACGTTTTTTTGTATGAATGGAGCCGTCTCTTGATTCTTGATCGTGATCAAAATTATAATGATCTAAGATTAATGGCTGATTATGGAGAAATTTTGGATTATGACCAAGCTTGTAAAACTTAAGGCAAATTATTAGTGTTGATGTGATTTGTTCTAGCAGTAATATTGGAATGAAGTTCTTTAACGCGGCTTGCGGTAGGAGTAAACTAGAGGTACAAATCGTCACGTACCGAAAAAACATTATGACCAAAAAAGTCAATGTCAACTGTCAAAACTTTGACACGTGAAACTTAAGACCACACAATGTAGATGGCTCTGTATTTCTACTTAGTAAACAATGAAAATAATTTCTTTCCAATCATGTCCCGTCGGCATCTCATGTCGACTTTTTTTTCTTCAACTTTTAACTTACTTTTCTATACCTAACATATCGAAAATAAAACTTCGTGAAAATCTCTCTTAGTAAAACCAATATTTTTTTATCTGTTTGTTTCAGTGTACTACTAATAACCGTCAACAAGTTTCACATTAAATTCAAAAAGATAGTAGATTCATCAAATTTTTTTTTTCTTGTTTCGTCCGCACGTTTTCTCATAACACAACTGACATTGGCAGAATTGTCGACATCGGCACCATTGCCATAAAGAAAAATAAAATAGAATCGTGTTTTTTTAACAACCCCCAACTTTACATTCTATGCAGTGACAGTAAACAGTTACCCTCGCATCAGTAACTAAAACAGAAGTTAACGGCCACCAAAACAAATTGACAGCGCAAACACAACACTTGAATACAAAGTATTAAAAACTTTTCATATTCAACAAAAATGTTGCGAGACCGCCATTTGATGCCAACCGTGAAATAATTCGATCATTTGTTTCGTTCGTTTCACTATACATTATTTATTAGACAGCGTAACGTGAAAATACACATACACTCACTAATAGGTATGCACGATCACACACACACACAATCATTTGTCACATATGCACATATACATAGGCGGGTACAGAAAGCAAAAGAGTAAGGTGTAGGTAGGAACATCTTTGCATTAGGTACGCGGGATTTTTTTTTTTCAGCTTGACCGTTTTTCCCTCCTAGAGCAATTTCATTAATAACAAATTTATTCATTATTAACTGTATTAATTATTTTATTGTTGCAATTCTATCGGGCAAGGAAATATACAGTAGGTAGATACTTTTCAATGTTACATACGCCACAGAATACCTGCAGTATTGTCTCTCCTTCTCTCTTTTAATCCATCCAAAGGTTGTCTCTAAAATATCACGTTTAGCGATAAAACCACCCATTGTGTCACCCTATGTAACATTTCTATATTTATATCTGTAATTTATATGGTGTACATTATGAAGAGTATTCTATTCTATTCGGTTTGAAATCAAACTTTTTAACAAATGTTAGAGAGAAGCTGAAGTTAAAAGCCTACATGCTTATTTCTTTTGTTGACTGTACAGTTGTACATTGTAGGTATGCTTGAACGAAACTGACCAAGTAGAAAATCATTACACCATTATATTTGTATGCGAATCTCGACTTCACACACTTGGTATAGAGGTCAAAATAGCAGGTCAGTGTATGACAGAAATAAGAATGCGTTTCCTAAATTAATCATCTTGATGGTTTTAGACAAAACAGCGTAACTAGCCGCCTTTCTTTCCTTATTTTCGTGTGATTAGTGACTAACCTGGTGTCAGAGTTTTTATGCCGCCCATGGGAAAATTTGAAACAAAAATCTTTGATTATCAACTGTGGATTGAAATAATTAGTGAGATTATTATTAGTACCCAGGCTCTTGATACTGAAAAACGGAAGCATGTCCCAGTATGTGACTAATTAGAAGTCTTACGGTCGAACCCAATAACCTATTATCAGTAAAAGACAAATAATTCTATCTGTCTTTGAATGTCGTCCCACAATTCCGTAAGATCCTTACTCTCTGACAGATTATTGGAACGTTTAAACCATAAATAGTTAGGCTTTTCTATCTCCAGTATGCGAAACTGATGATAGATAGGTTATTGGATTCGGCCGTAAAGACCGAACCCAATAACCTATCTATCACCATGATTTGGCCACATATTAACGTAGACATGTTAATATGTGGCCAAATCATCTCATTATCAAGCATTTTAAATAAAAATGTGATAATTGAAGACGGTTTCTCTTCATCTAGGTAACAGTTATATCACGAAAATTAAAATTAAATTTTACTGTAGGTAATACAACAAACCTGTTGTTTTAAAATATTATACCCGCTCAACTGTTGATTTGCCTTTAGATGTTAGATAACAATAAAAATTATATTGTGTCTCGCTAGTAACAGTAACTCATATAGATCCTAAATATTTTTTTATGAAAACAAATCTGAATTTTATTTTGTAAAAAATTAAAACGAGATTTATAAATGTTCACATAGAAATCAAATTCGCATTTCACACACAATGGCTGCGAATTATTTAGGCAAAATAACAGAAATCTGACCTTGAATTATTAGATAAATTATTTGCACAACTCTTATCTGTAAAACATGCAACCCAAAACCAGCAAATATCTACGAACAACTTAAGTACCTACTCTGCAAAACTCAACTTAATCAAAGTAAACTCTTGCCAAGTTTAAAACGCCGAGACCAAGTTTAAAATAACATTTCATTGATAGAGTACACCCTTTAGATTATTGCTTGAACGAGCCGCCAAGCTGACAAGCCTTGCCAAGTCGATGCCCAAAGCCCTTTGAGCCCGCCCAGCGTAATTTCCTTTAACATAGTGTAGGGAAAAATATCGAAACGTTTTATCGATAAACTGAAATGGCACTTGACTTTAAAGATGGAACTGATATTGTCTGTATTCGAGGAGAAATCGAATTTTAGTGTAGGAGTTTGTATAAAAAAAAAAAATGCAGATAGAAAATCATGTTACATTAGGACAGATTTACGACTAGCGTCAAAGAAAATCATTAAAACCTTGTTTAGATGAGACCGTCATAAACAGAATGGACTATTGATAGTGGTGCTATGCTATGCAAACAGTACCCGGAATCGTGTTGAAAGGTACATGTCAAGTTATGAAGACTAGAAAAATGCAGGAAATAACTAAATAGCGTTAAACGACTACGCGGCAGACCCAGAAAGAGATAGCAGGATGAGCTGGACTCCTTCTTAAAGCATTCGCACGCAAACGCAGTAGACCAGTACCCTAACTGCGTAATACACGATCAATCACAATCTGTTTCAATTTGAAACAGATTGCTAATCCATTGCTTCATAAGTTGGAAAAAAAATCTGCTCAACAACGTAAATAACGCAATGAATGTTGTTGAACTGTCAAAATGAAACAAATTAGTTATAATCGTTTAGGAAAATAAGTTACGCAATTAGGGTACAGGAAGCTCCTCTCCGAGGGACGCATTGCATCGCCCACCCGCCTTCTATTACTTCGTAATTGCGTTTGTTGGCGTTCTATCTGATCTTTTTAAATTTGCTAGCCTCCTAAGGGTCATAGCTAAATGTTAAATAGCCTATAGGTTTGCAAATCCGACTGGTAGTTCTAGAGATTAGCGCGTTCAAACAATCAAACAAAAAAACAAACTCTTCAGCTATATTATTAAGTAGCTGTTCGTGCCCGGCGTCACCCGGGTGCTGACTTTTCCGGTGGATTTTCCAAAATTTTCTTTCATGCAAACCTTGTCTAGACAATATCAAATGCAATAAAAAAAAATCTGCTTAATCGGTCGCGCCATTCTCTAGTGATGATCTTTCACACATGCGGCAATAGATTTTTATTTCTAGAAGATGGAATAGCATTATTTTTTATGTACTCAAAATAAACTAAACGTGAATTCATGCAAGCCTACCATTTGTTAATTTTAAACTATTTGTGTACCAAACATCCAAATCCTAATATTAAGATAATACTAATGATTGAATACTATCTTGAATTCATGCAAGCCTAGTACTTTTTGTTGGGTTACTCTCAGAAATTATGCAAAACGTGTCGTGAAGAGAAAGAATACCGTCTTGTATGACGATAACTTTTTTTTTGCAACAACCAATTTTAATGAAATAAAGCCTATATTCTATTATAAATTCATCACATTAAAATCCGTTCAGTATTTCCGGAGATGTGCGCGAACAAACAAATAGACACCGAATTCTACTGTTTTATTGTATAAATATTAGCCTCTTCCTCAAGAAATGGGCTACCAAAGGCAAAAAAAAAATCTTATCAGTCGGATTTAAACAATTCTAGGTAGGTAGTTCCAGAGATTAGTGCGTTCAAACAAACAAACAAAAAACAAATTCTTCAGCTTTATTATTATTAATAAAACCTAAATAATATCAGTAGGTAATAAAAGGTATCTTTCATTATTACTATGCATGTTAAACTTATAATTAATTCCCAATAATATTCAGTTATCCTGTCAATCATATTAAATATTCATTATGCTTATAACCCAATACATACTCCGTATATTATTGGGTTTTAAGCCTAATGAATATTTATTATTTGCTCTGAGCGCTTAATCAATTTATAGAAATTGTGTAGCGAATAGTTAAGGCGACGATTACCGACTTTTAATGATTTTATACTGAAGATGACGTCTAAACGAGTAGTGTTAATGATTTGGAAAAAAAATATGTTAAATAAAAGCATTTTTTTTTATATTTTAATGTAGCAATATTTTGGATTATGTGTATATTACATAGTGAAATTAATTTGTAAAGTTAGGTCTAACGCGGATAAAAAACGGAGACTCGCGCAAAATCTATCAAGCATATTTTTCTGGAACCTTCACTATTTTAAAGATAATTTAATTATTGATCTTTTAGTATACGAGTTTTATTAAAATACCTTTTGTTTTATGTATAATAAATTAATAATGCGTTTAATTTGGAACAGCGCTCCTTGATGGGCGAGTCCTATTACTGGCTGGACGTACGACGCGTTGCGTAAGCTCGGTATAGAACACGCAAGCTAACCACTCAAGGTCACTGTCATATATCTGCGTTTTAATTTATAACCATCATAAAATTGGGCTTTGCGATCGTTTGATACCTTTAAACAGCTAATCAATTATTATATTCAAATATTTATTAGAAAGAGGGAAATGGTGGTAATCTACCGTTTTCCTCGTTTTTATTAAGTACCTTTTACTTCGTGTGATAGAATTAGCCACAAAGTTGATTTATTCTTCGTTTGGCTCACTGAGTTTTGTCCGACATAAAAAATCCTGGGTCGTCCCAAATAATATGCTTCCTTCGTCCCAAAAAATAATTTTAATTATTTTATTTCCGCTTCGTCCCATTTTATATTTTTCTACGGCCCATGTTTTTTTTTTTGTACATGGTTTTTCCATCATGGTTGTCATAAGGCTTTTATCTCACTAAGACACCATGGTGGCGCAACCATGTTCGCGCTCCCTGAAAAATATACACAGGTTTATAGTGGGTATTTCACCAGGCGTTCGATCGGTTGCACAACCAACCATACATTTTTTGGCAGTGCGATCATGGTTACGCCGCCACTGGTGTCTTAGTGTGATAGGGTCCTAAGAGCTACTAGCAAAGAAAAAAGAAAAATTGGTTTATTAGCAAATTTTGAGGACGGCAGTGTTTACTGGTGCAATCATTATATCTGTGAATTTCAGTAAATTTTGGAAATCCCGTTATTTTAAGGGAACTACGTCTATAACTGGAACTGCGTCTAAGGGCTTGTAGCTAAATAATAACAGCCACACGGGTCGATTGAAAGTTAAGCTACGGTTGCCGCGGTCGGTTCGTAGATGGGTGACCATCCATTACATATCGAGACCCCTCCGTACCTCGGAAAGCACGTTAAGCCGTTGGTTCCGGCTGTCATTCGTAGATCTTTGACAGTCGTTAGGGGTAATCAGAAGCACAAAAGCCTGACAAACAATCTTACCAAGGGGTATCAGATGGAGATCAGATAGTCAATCGCTCCATGTAAAATACTGGTATTCAGCTGAATCCGGTTAGACTGAAATCCGACCCCGACATAGTTGGGAAAAGCCTAGGCAGATTGGTTTTATTGGCAATGTCATACTGTCTGTCTTTATAATGTGCACATATCAAAATGAGGGAAATCTATGCTTAATTTTATAGACGGAAATTAAAAAAAAAAAACATTCTTTTTATCATTTTAAGGGTACTTTTTTTCCACAATTTTTCATTATGAGGACGCCTTATTACTTCCAATCATTATGGAGTTTGTTTCATCGCGATAGATTATTTAATTTAAAAGTTACACCGTTCCTTTACAATTTTTTTTTTAATTCCATAAATAATATATTTAAAAAATCCGTCGATAAAATTATGCATAGGACTCACACTGAATATCTGTGAGTTTCAGTAGATTTTGGATGGATTTCCTTTATAAGGGAGCTACGTATGCCAACAAACGGCTTTGCAGTTTGGCAGACATAATAATGTATTCTAAAAATTATTGTCTGTGAATGACAATCATATAAAAAACCCACGGTCTTAAAGCTTATCCAAAGCGGTAAATAGAAAAAAGTTCCAAGTTCGGCACGGTCAATTTTAAAAGCCACGTTCTTCAATAAGAAGATCTGTGTAATTAATCGACTGAAACTAATTCAGTAGAAGTTTAATTAAAATCTTAAAACCATTTGGTTCTGTATAATAAATTGTTGGTTTGAAAGCTTGATCTGATAGGTTTGTTACCAATTACAAACATGGATTAAACCTGTTAACAAGTAATACCGAATAGTATCTGTCTAATCTGCTTCAGTTTAATACTAGATTTTGACCCCAGGTTCGCCCGCGTGGAGGTCGGATATTAGGTTATAAACTATCTCTGTGCCAAATTTTATCGAAATCCGTTCAGCCGTTTTTGCGTGATTAAGTACAGTACAAACATACAAACGTTCCCATTTACAATAATATTATTAGTAGGGTGTAGTTACCTATATTCTAAGTTAATTTATCCTGGTAGGAAGGTGCTATTTAAAATCAAAGGTACAATTTCTGAAAGAACCTGTTTTAGGACACAGAACTTCTCATTGTAGGTTGGTTCACTAATGGCCGATTCCTATCATTTACGAACCGTTAAAGGTTTAAAATTAAGACTCTTGGATCTTTACCAATAATGAAGCAAAGACCACGCAGCTTCACTTATTAGATGGCGATGGTAAAATGGAAGCTTACGAAACTATTTATATGCTCAATTTAACAATAACAAGTGCTGTCATTGGTTAAAAACGATTATATTTTCTTTATAGGAACCGAGCATAGCAAAAATATCCAAACTATGGTCCTAAAACAATATTTTGTGTCGAGCGGAAATCTTACTTGCAACCCGTAGCTCAGAAGTGAAGCACACAACTACTTCACCCATTCAAATTCTAATTTAAAAATTCATTTATTGGTGTGAAGTCCATGTGAAGCCCATAAAGTCGATGTTATCCACACGACATAGCAACTCCATCATTAAAAAATACAATAGACGTAGATATATTTAGTAACCTGTTCCGCTTAGCTATTTCTAAAGAGCTATAAAAAACCCTGAAAGAAATCGACACGTGTTTCACCTCTCAATGCATCCTCAAATCAAATCAAATCAAATCAAATCAAAAATGTTTATTTGCTAGAAAATACATACAAATTCAAGGAAAGATCTTATGTCCTAAAAGTCTTTCTCAGGATGACGATTGACTAAATTAGTCTCTGCATGCAAGCTTTGAACCTTAAACCTGAAGAGCTTGGTGTGGCAAAATGCCGTGTTCGAGTTCGACAAGTCCATCGTCATCCTGAGAATGCCTCGTTGAGAGGTGAAAAACGTGTCAATTTCTTTCAAGGTTTTTTATGGCTGTTTAGAAATAGCTAAGCGGAACAAGTTACTAAATATATCTACGTCTATTGTATTTTATAATGCATTTCCACAAGGTCACGCCTGAATCAATTAACTAACTCCATCATTAGTATATAACACACATTGCATATAACGTACCTAAACATTTAGATAAAAACTACATAAATATTTATGCATGTATACAATTGTACCACCTTACAAACCAGTTTGTCCAGATTCTAAGGCCGTACTTATAACCTAGACAAGAATGTTTGATAATGAGTCTCTTACATAATAAAAGGTAGGTACACACCCAAGTGATTATGACAAACACGCTAGGCAAAATATTACACTCCTTTTTCGGGGCTTATTGGTTGATTCGCACGAATTTACTCGCCCGAAAGTTTATTTATTTGTGGGTGATGGAATTTTATGCAATAAAGTTAAGAAAAAAACACAAACTTTACTGCATAAAAAAATCAAAATGTGCCAATTTCCTAATACGTATTTCTGAAGTTGAAAATTCGCCCAAGAATAAATTGACATCATGCGATTTTTTTTTTTAACTTTTCTCCTGTATTATGGGTGCGTTTAGAATCGAACCCGCGACACGCAGCGCAGCAGTCAATCGCTTAACCATTGCGCCAACCGTGCCGTCCAATTGCCTCAAGAAAAAATAATATTATTTTAAAAGTGTCGATTTGCCGGTTTCGAGCGAATAAATTCGTGCGAATCAACCAATAAGCCATTTTTGGGCAGTCATGTAAAATGTGGTGTAGGTAGGTATCTAGGCGAAAATCACAGAAAGGGATTATGTTCAACAATGGGGTAAAAAAACTGGGAATGAAGATGATCCAGGCCATATACAAACTTGATCTGAAACCTTCAATTAGTGTTAGTCAAGCTTCTACATCAGAGATGAAAAACAAGAATGCTTTCGGTCAATGACCTTATTGCTTGACATCGAGGCGTACAGGCTACGCGTAGGAACTCTTAATCTGTATCTTATCTACATCTTATTGAAAGAATCTTATCAGATTGACGATACGTGGAATAGAAGCCTTGTCTACATTTACCGACCCGTGTGTCCCGCGCCATGGTGTGATTGTGGAACAGCATGTTCGTGTTTTTACAAAAGTCCTATGTCCAATAGCCTCGGCTCCTTGAGATTGTGAAATGGAACAAGAATTATTCCACAAATATTATTTAAGGTATGACAAAACTATGCTCACGGTCTGTTCAATGAAATCTCCAAACGACTGGTTGACACTTCCCGTGACCCAAGGGCTGGTTTTTACCTTGGCCAGCGGCTAAGCATTGCCATACAACGTGGCAATGCTGCCAGTCTCTTGGGTACATTACCAGTCGACAGCGACGCGGAGGAATTTTTCGACGCCATATTTTAGTTTAATTTTAGTCTAATAGTTTTAGTTAGGTTAGGATATTATTTTTTTTTAGTTTTGTCATACCTTAAATAATATTTGTGTACTTTAAATCTGTAAATTATAAAACGTTCATAATTAAAAAAAATATATATATATTCCTATATTTGCCATAAACTTTAATCATTAGCCAAATGATTTCAATCCTTTTACAGCATTCTATCCTCGGAAAATTACTCTAACCCAATAGCTAAGTATGAGCAAACATCAAACTAAGTGCCCAATCGAACCGCATCTAAGCATTTTCTCGGAACAAGTCCAGCCGCATACCTCACGACAACTCGCCAAATTCGGACGACCGCGACGCGGTACGATCTCTTGCGTAATTCGCACTAATTGTGTGTGCTTTCACCTGCGAACCTACCATCTTGCGCCAGTCGCGTCATTTTTTGTCGAGGTCGGGGGGATATTATCTGACGCAAGAGATCGCGTGCGAATGACTGCGGATCGCATGTGCGACAGAGTTACGACGATGTGAACAGATCCGAGTGTCGTAATATGGTTTTTATTGTTATAGTGCGATGATTGATGTTAATGGGTGATTTTATATGGTTTAGTGTCGTTTATGTTTGTAACACAACTGTTATCGTTAACAGTAATTTGATGTATTAAAAATAAATGCAGGTCAGTCGTTATAATTTGTTTTAGCATGTCGTACATGGATTGCAGATAAGGCTATTATAATTGTTATATTAGGTATAACTTTAAAACAACCTGGGGGCTATGGGGCACAAGAAAATGTCCTGTTAAGATGCAGATATATGACAGTGACCTTGAGTGGTTAGCTTGCGTGTTCTGTACTGAGCTCACGCAACGCGTCGGACGGCCAGCCAAACTCGCCCATCAAGGAGCGTTGTCCTAAATTAAACGCATTATTAATTTATTATACATAAAACAAAAGGTATTTTAATAAAAACTCGTATACTAAAAGATTAATAATTAAATTATCTTTAAATTGGTGAAGATTTCAGAAAAATACGCTTGATAGATTTTGCGCAATTCTCAGTTTTTTATCCGCTTTAGACCTAACTTTACAAATTAATTTCACTATGTAATATAAACATAATCCAAAATATGCCTATATTAATATATTTAAAAAATGCTCTTATTTAACATATATTTTTTTCCAAATCATTAACAATACTCGTTAAGACGGCATCTTCAGTATAAAATCATTAAAAGTCTGTTAACGTCGCTTTAATTTTTGGTAAAAATACTTCGGAAATAAATCTTTGAAATATATTTAGTTTGAATTTTGAACACAACTTGATATCTCTCTTAGTGGCCGAAACCGCGTATCTACGCTCGCGCTCATCAAAATTTGTACAAAGCCGCAATCTGTAAGCTTAAGAGCCGCATGTGGCTCGTGAGCCGCGGTTTGCCGACCAGTCTAGTGGTTAGACCACCTATCTCGGACCCGGGTTCAAATCCCAGTGGCGGCAAAATTTTCTACTCGGTTTGGTTGCTGGTAGGACTTGTTCTAAGTCCGCCTGGCTAGCTAACATCAAAGTCTGTCGCCATAGCAACAATGTTAACAGTATTGTTGTGTTTCGGCAGTTAGAGATAAGATAGCCAATTCCTCTGTGCCTGGAGGCGCTGGTGCCCCTTATGCCTGGAGGCTTTATTTAGATATCAAGTTCTGTTTACGTTTAGTTTTTATTTCTGCTAGAGTATCTCGATGTTTTTGGTTGGTATATTGGCGTGTACTAGCTGACATATGGCCAATAATTTATCATTTAAATTATTTTTTGGGCTGCATAACGTAAATTATTTTGTATACTTTTGTATAGAATCATATTTTTTCTAACTTAAACAGACAGCTGTGCTGCTGGGGAGTTTGTTGCGCCACTTCTTCTTCCCAGCTAAAGGCACTAGGAAGTGGAGAAGGGTGGGCGTTTTGGGGGACTGTCTTATGTAATTTTGACGTTCGCAAAGTGCTGATTCTCAGTCTAGTTTGAATAAATGACTTTTGAATTTTGAATTTTTGAATTTTGTGGTTGACGATTCCGGTTGAAGATCGCTTCCACCTTCGGCCTGATCATCACTTACCATCAGGTGAGATGCAGGCCAAGAGCTTCCCCGTTGGGACAAAAATTTAAAATATAAAGAACTGTCAAATAAAACTTAACATTTCAAATACTTAGTTTCACGAAACCGGTTTACTACCTGTCTTTTGGCAAGCATTCTAAAATGATGACTCATTATAATTATCACTGATTTTATTCATCATCCAATTTAACTAGAAACTTGTGGAATGTAGATTATTAACATTATTAATCAGCTGCATTGATACAATTTTCTAGACACATTCTAAACTGTAGTGTTAGTACTTTCTATATTTTTTTGCGTCTGAGTACGAACTAAATTGTTAATTTTTTATTTACTTATAATTTCACTTATGTGCATGTATCTGCAATATTTTCTTACTTTATATCATTATATTTTATATAATAATATTTTAAATGCGAAAGTTTGCGGCGATGCAGATGGATGGATGTTTGTTACTTTTTTACTCAAAAACTACTGAACGGACTTGGATGAAATACGGCACACAGATAGTTTATAACCTGGATTAATACATAAGATACTTTTATCCCGATATTCCCACGGGATCGAGACTTATATTGGTGAAACTGCGGGGCGTAGCTAGATTTGTATATTTTTTCGACGACCTTAAGAAAGTGACTGGGACAGACTGAACGCGGAAGGCGGATAACAGGGTATTGTGGCGCAGCTTAGGAGAGGCCTATGTCCAGCAGTGGACTGGGATAGGCTGAGTTGATTGATATTTTTTTCTAGAGAATTCAATGCAGATTTTAGTGCCTAAACTGATTCAGGTATTATGAGTTTTATAACATATACTAGGTATTTTGTCTTATCTTTATTAGATAACGATGTCTCTGAAGTTTCGCTAGGTAAGTTAACTCGACCCTGTAGTACAAAACAGTAAATAAATACAAACTTGTATACCTCTTCTTCTTCGTGTGGTTAGTGACTAACCTGGTGTCAGAGTTTAAAAGCCGCCCACGGGCCTCTGACTTGGCTTCACATGCCGTCGAGAAATCTCAGGCATACCGGTTTCCTCATGATGTTTTCCTTTACCGTTTTTGAAGCAAGTGATAATTATACAAAACGCACATGAATCCGAAAAGTCAGAGGTGGAGCTTTGGGTTCGAACTCGAGACCTATGACTTGACAGTCCGACGGTCACACCACTAGGCTATGACTGCTATACTTGTAACCTGTTTACTTGTTACTTGTTTACATATATAACTATTATCACTATACCAATGTTCCCTACACAGATAGGTTAAAAAACTGTCCAATTGGAAAGTGAAAACTGAGGTAGATTTCCAGATTTACACGTCAGCTTGGTTGCCCTGTATTTAAATGAGCGTTCGGATAGTGAGGCATACGCTGCAAATGCATTTTTTTATTATGTCCAATGCTTCAGCCGTCACACGTGGCTTACCATTCGAAGCACATGCCTCGCACTGTCTGAACAGTCATTTACGCCCGGTTCTGTAGTAGCATTCCAGTCCAGCGATCGAAACCAGCGCTGAAATGCCTCTGGAATAATGTGAACCGGCACTGGAATGTACTAAATGACTGTAATGACTGTGTTCCGGAATTCCAGTGAAGAAAAAATCCAGTTCAGTGACTGGATTGACAGTCTACTTTTCCATTCTAGCTCACCCATTCCAACGCCACTGGAATAGTGCAGTCAATCCAGTGCTGGATACGTTGAACAGTGAACACGCATTGTTGTTTTTTTGTCTGACTGACTGGGTTACTGGAATTATGTAGACGAAATGATCCAGTCTAGCACTAGCCTGGATTTACTCGATGGATTACTGGACTGGAATAATGTGAAGCGGGAAATACCTTAGATCGCGCATTACCTTAGACCGAGCATTTGTTAGCACTCACCCCATGTTATAGAACCGAAATAATTCAAGTTGTAAAGGTACAATTCTGTAGCCGACCGCAAGCGGCAGCAGCAGGCGACGTGTCGCCGCGACACGACACGCTGGTTTCTATGAAATACATTCCCTAGCTAGCGACATATTGGTTTCATAGAATTACATATAAACCAATCGAGTCGTGGCGACACGTCGCCTGCTGCTGCCGCTTGCCGTCGGCTACGGAATTGTACCATTACTCATAGATTCCTTTTGATTGCCCTCTATACATAGTTTGAGGTCGTATTTTCTTATTAAAATAATAAATAACAGTTCTGAAAATATTATTAATTGAGCTGTTTATGACATACATTGACGTATATTATATTTCTGCTTTTGTGATCTGCGAAAAATTTCATAAATGGACATTTTTCGCAGATTTCTATTAATTTGATTCCAATAACATTACTAACCAACATAATATTTTATTTTAACTACTCGTTTCAAGCCTCTAAAGTTCTTTTCATATAAAGTAATTAACTCTAAACATACCCGAAGCTAAGTATTATGTTCAATAAAACACGAATTAGGTAATTCACTGTTTTATTTCGTGAATAGCATAAGCACTAGGTAGCTTTACACTAATGTGATATATATACACATGTGGGGTACTTGTGCAAATCTTATTAGTCAAGAAGATTTCCAAGTACCTACATTAAAGATACGCAATAGTAAGTAAATAAGTGTGACTGAGGAGCTTATTGTTTTCCATCTGAATGAATGAATGAATGAATGAATGAAATGCACCGATCCCAGCGTGGTTTAACCAGACTCGATAAATCGAATGAACCCCAAGATTTGCATTAGCTCCTGAAGCCTCATGTTTCATAGGACTACAGAGGCCATTGCATATCAAGGAGAAGACCGGGTGGCGCGGTAATGGTAGGGAAGACGTGCCCTTAGGAGAAGGAGGATTTGCGAGCCTACTGGATATGCATCCTTGAGTAAGCAATGGAATAGTGGAGAGGCGGGCGTTATGTATGGATGGGCATCTTTTTGCGACGTCACCGCTATGTTGGTTCAGGTCCATCTTCATCGGTGAGTATTTTGACGGGGTTATGCTGCTTTCTCGGCTCTTTTCTATATTGCTGCTGTGCTGTGTTACATTTAGCTGTTTCTAAGTCTTCGTCAGAAGCTTCGCTGCTATCCATATTTTTTCGTTTCATATTCGTCGTCGTGTTTCCTAATCGTTTACGTTTCTTGTAAATCTTGCTAGCAGCCTTCATTATCTTATATTGGTCTGCAGCCGTGTCCATCAAAAAGTTGAATTCCTTGTCAAACGTCAAGTCCCGTTTAAGGTTGTCGTTCCATGTGTAAATAGGACGGCCTACTTTCTTGAATTTGGCCTTATACTGATTGCTGCGTGTAACAGGTGTGGTTGCCCCGCCTGTAAACGTGTGCGAGATAGCACATCCTGTGATTCTTGATGCGATATGTTACTGTTTTTCCGTCTAAGATTTCGCGCAGAAGAAACCCCTGCATTTTTGTTTTCCTCTTGGTGTCTAATCTTTTGAAGTATTGCCTGACATTATTTTACACGAGTATGTCTATTTAGGTTATCGAGTTGTCTTCTTTGTAAGAATTTAGCCTTTTGGAGGTTAGCAAGAGCTATACGATGATCCCTAGAGTGACTGGGCTGAAAGATCAAGGTTTCCTGGGCAGCCGCTTTTAATACTGCAGTTATGGTACACCGTGGTATTTCGATGCTTTCATCCGTTGAGTCGGTCGCTTTCCAGTTTTTGGTAATGCAGGCTTTGGTGGATTTGATGTTGAGAACGGCATAATAACATTTTTCCTATTGTAATTGCATTGAAATTTTATTCTACGTTTATGTGATTTATTCTGTTGCAGTATTGTGAAATTTTATCAGATGTTATATGGGTTTATTAAATGTTTTTTTTGTCGCCCCCAAGAGGTGCCATATGAGGTCCCCGTTACAATCTCTTGTCCAGCGCGATTCCTAGGAAAACTGTTTGATTATTAAATTCCAGCTTCTCTCCATTCAATATGATGTCACATTCTTATTACTTCTTACATTTTTCTTAATTTAAATCTTATGCATTTGGTTTTTTTTTTTCTCATTTAGTACCAAAAATATTAACCGCAAACCAATCTTGGACCTGAATAATAGAGCTAGTCACAATGTCATTATTTTGTGACCGTCGGTCTATTTTATAGATCGATGATGGATGATTTTGAATTTTTAATTATGTATTTTATAATCATTTGTTTCTAAGAAAGCTTGCTGTTAGGAATAAAATAAAATCTTGAATTTATTCCTATGTGCTAAGCAAATTCTGGCGTCACCGCAGTTATTCGCAACATGCGTAGCGAGGTCTCGGAGCACAGACACGTGGTCAAAATTTAGCCCATTATTTTATTTATTTGGTGGGCTTCTTTGTTCATGGGCGCTATTTATTATCATGGGCGCTATTTATTATTGTTAAACTATTGTTTGGGAGTCAGAACGCCGCACTGCAGCCGCATGTGCAGATTTCGTTTCGAGACAGAGATACACAATTTTGACAGGGTCGTGCGCTTGATGCGATTTATTAGTTACACTCTTCGTTTTTCTATAGAAATGTATCTTGTTCTGAAGTTTTTTGTTTTTGTTGAATGGACTTAAGCTTAATTACTCATGAGCCTTTCGGCACAAAAACTCGGATAATTTTTTCAACAAAAATCAAAACCAAAAAGGTTGCCTCAGACGCGACTGTTTTGTAGTTAAGATTGATGTTATAATTATCAGCAAGCAAGAGGTTATAGCTATGGTCAAGCTAGGAAGTTTTATGGAAAATATTTTTGTGCGAAATCAATACGGACCGACACTGTTAATTTGTTAGAATCATACGTATCGTACTTATGTCTTCGTATGTTATTTTATTTTGCCATTCTACTTTTATTATGTCAAATACCCATAAACCTATAGCTTAAAAGTAAAAGTTAATTCTGCGCATAACATCAAACCTCCCAACTTTGCCAGTCACCACGCTACCACAGATTCGCGCTCACAATGTTGTACCTTAATCTATCAAATAATATACCGAACTTTGCCACATAAATATAGCCACGTAATCGAAATAGAGCCGAGGATTAAATTCCGTCCTCTTGGTCGCTACACTTACTAGAGACAATTCAAAATGCAAATCGTTTTAGTATCTGGATCTATCATTGGAGCTAACATTAATCTTGAGTTTGAAATATGGGAATTTGATTTACTGAATGATTGGTAGGTATGTAGTTTGTGAAATATTGAGCTCTGTGCATCTGTTGATGCAGTCCTACTCAGGTCGAGGTGTGTATTTGCAGAGAGAAGCAACGCTCTGAAAGATAAAGATATGGAATGATCTCACTGGTTTACCTGGCTATGTTCAGTGGCCCTGAAACCTTCGGCAGACGATTAGACCCTCGTATGCCCCGGCACTTGCACTCCAGGCTAGCGCCTGGGATCGGAAACGCATATAGGCCTAGCACACCTCACTTTTACGCTATATGAATGTATTTATTTGTCGACACGTAAAGTCACAGCCACATCAAACAAAATAAACATTGTTCGATTTCGTTGACTGGGCATTAACGCGGCCCGGGCGCAAGCTGCGCCAAACGTACAATAAAAACTAAGGCGCGGAATCAAAAAAAAAAAAAAGGACGCGGAGCGCTCGAGACGTCCTTCCGCTATGACGTCCAGACAAGCTCTCGAGGAGCTTATTGTTTTCCATCTGTAAGATTTATTTAATTGGCTTCTTTAATTAATTACGTTTGCACTATGAACACGCCAAAAGGGTACAACATGTCGACTTCTAGGTTACATAATTTCCGACATGAAAGAAAAAGTTAATTAAATGCATGTAAAATTAATTAAAGCCTTACGAGAAATATTGAAAACATTCGTGCCTGAGTGCTTCGCTCTGAAACGTTTCGATTTTTTTTAAATCCATAATAATCGGTTTGAGCAATGACTTCCTTGTGTATTGACAAACATGTATACCTACAGACAGACATAATACAGCTCATTACAATATTACGGAATCTGAATCTGTTGGAATATGGTCTCCAAACCAGCAATTACCTGCTACCTACATCATATTACTCTATACATCCGAATTTGTATGCTCATTAAGTTAAAAGCAACCTTCCCGATCATTTAAAGCACTGTAGCAGCAATCTCAGGAATGCTTATCACCTAGCTAGTGTGTCTATAGTCTGCTAAAAGTATATGATGCAAATGTAAACAAATGCCACTTACAAATTGTATGCTTTGATTTTATTATTTGTAAAAAATAAACCCGAAATTCAACTTTCAAAACACTTTGAGGATGTTCTTCATTTGTAAATTGGGGTTAATTTTATAACCTCAATTTTCATCGATTTTTCAATTACAAATTTATAATGTTAATGAAATAATATTTGTTAGAAAAACTGGAGAGATATTCAGTTGAAACCTTCTCAATACAGATGAATGTGTTAAAAATTCCGTTTAGTGAGTGATTGCGTACCTAAGATTTAATCTGAGCAGGGTTTGTTTATAGTTTCATCAGCCACTTTGGAACATACTATATATGGTTTCATTACATAAATTGAAGTATGTATTTTGTAGACGCATTCACAAGTGAACATAATTGGACCGTAGCGTGGCCACCTAAGTCAGATCTATCTAGAGTTTTCGTCACCTGGGGCTGTTGGCCTGGCTTTGGTTAATACCTACTGCGTACAGTTAGCTGTAGGCAATATTAAACTGGAAACTTAGATCATCATCGTCTTTTCCCAGTTATATTGGGGTCGTCTTCCGGTCTAACTGCAGCTGAATACTAATAATATTTTACACGGAGCGACTATCTGACCTCCACAAAGTTACTCGGTAATACGAAACCTTATGGTAAGGATAATCTGACAACCCGTAGCGACTGTCAAGATCCAAAAATGACAGCCGTGTCCAACGGCTAAACGTGCTTTTCAAAGCACCTTGGGGTCTTGGTATGTAAGGATGGCCACCCATCCATGGACCAACCGCGGCAAGCGTAGCTTAACCGGCTTAACCGGCATTGATCGGCTCGTGAGGCTGTTATTAGCCACGAACCCCTCAAACCTGGAAACTTAGGTATATGTGAATAATACAAAAGTGCGCGTGGTGGATAGCCCAGTCCCTCTCACAGAGAGGAGGCCTATGTCCCAGCAGTGGGAATTTTAACGGCTGATTCTGCGTATGCTTGTCTGTAAAACAGTATCCGAAGTAGTTAGAGTCTATCACCTTCTAAACTTAACGCTTAATCCTACCTAAGTTAACTTCGTCGTTGCAAAGTTAAGTTTCGGTAACAGCTTGCTAATTTCGCGTGTCATATTCAGCAAGTTAATATACCTAAATTAAAAACCCTTTAGGTAAAAAATAATTTGCATTTCGGCTTAAAATTATAATTTAGTAATCCTTCAGGGAAAATTGTTAAACCAGGGTTCTAACAACGACATTTTCCTTCACTAACGACCATTTGAATGAAATCTCATTTCATTTCGAAACAATTATGACTACTGGAAATTTCAGGTTTACCTACCTTCAATCAACTGTTTGAATATGTGTTTGTTCATTGGCAATATAGTCTAAATGTAACATCGTTGACCGTCACCGTCACTGGAAATACATTTCAGTAGCCTTTACTACAAATTCATTCAATTTTCGACTTTATTTCAAAGTAGCTAAAATAAGATTCCGTGAAACTGCATTTCAGGAGCACTACTCTTTAGATACCGTACACACAATTTTCAACCCTATGTAAATAAGTGAAGGTATGTTATGATTATACACATGGTAGAAAGGTATCATCACGGCAGTGTGAGATCAATGCTTGTACGGACAGCAAATGGAATGCAATAGCAAGGTCTGATTGGGATTCCTATGTCAGTCAACAGACTAAATTACAGAAGATCAACTTAGTTTTAGAGTCAATGTTCCCTGACTTCATTCTGGAGCCAGTTTGCAACTAACTAAGCATAGTAGACAAAACCCCATAAATTATATCCTTCATAAATAAGAGTTCCAAAATAATGGAAGTTGAACACAAAACTATGAGCATAGACAATTATAGTCAAAAACTTTTTTACAAAAAATACAACCGACTTCGAAACAACAAAGTGAAAAATAACTTTAATTTCGGAAGTCGTTGTCTTTGGATCAGTCATTTATTTTTTTGCCACCGACTTCCGAAATTAAAGTTATTTTTCACTTTGTAGTTTGGAAATCGGTTGTATCTTTTATTAAAAACTTTTTTTCCCTTTTTAGTGGGTTGGTTTGTAATTTATCTAAGTTACAATAGCCTAATGTCAACCGCTCATCACCTTTTGCAAAATATTGCTTTTCCCGATGCAGGGACTTCAATTGTTGAAGAGTTCTCCAGGTACTTCACCATCAGCTCCACTGCACCATATGAATTGTGACACGCATCAATTTCTTACCAACCATATTTTAAAGTAATCGAATCGCAACCCGTGAAATACATATACCTAGATATTATTGAATAGTTCCGGTGGCCATCTGTGTCCTTCATCATCAGTTCCACTTTACCAAATGGTGCTTTCCGAGAGCAAATGCACGAGTTACTATAAAAAATATCCAAATCGCTATAGGTGTGCCTATCATATTTGATGAGTTCCTTCGATTTCTCCAAGATTCCATCATCAGATCGTGACCAAATGCCAATGGTAACCAACTTGAAAGTATACCCTTTTAAGCAAAAAAGATTATTTCAAATCGGTCCAGCCTTTTTCGATTATTCGAGGAACATAAATAAAAAAAAGATTCCGACGAACTCAGAACCTCCTCCTTTTTTGAAGTCAGTTAAAAACCAAGATGTTAGCGAACACAAAAATATGCGTTTTATATGAAATCCCATGCTATAATCCCTTAGCCTAGGAACCATCGCAAACACTATCAATGAACCACTTTTCAACATTTTACCGAATTTGAAATGTTGTGTCAAACTAAACTACTGTCACTAACCTGTCCTACCATTTTGTTGCAGTGTTTATCGGAGTCACAACCTGAAAATGGTATCCAGACATCATTGGACGGGGCTTATTGGTGAGTTCATTTTAATATCTACTGGGAATGCCATAATATTTACACATTAAAAATTAAAGTCACTTTTCCGTGTCTGTCTGTGTGACCGCGTTGTTCTTCTAAACTAAGCCACAGATTTTGATGCCGTTTTCACCATAATTTAGAGAATTTATTCCGAAAATAAATCTTCCGTAATAAATTCTGTACCTACCTACAATAAATTTATACAGTGTGAGTCTTCATAATGTGCACATATCGAAATAAGGAAATCTAATTTTATCGACGGAAAAAAAAAAAAAAATTTTTACTAGCTGTTCGTGCCCGGCGTCGCCGGTATTTCCGACTTTTCCGCTGCATTTTCCAAAAGAAGAGCCATTCTCTAGTGATGATCTTTCATACATGCGAAAGTAGATTTTTATTTATAAATAGCATTTTTTATGTACTCAAAATAAACTAAACGTGAATTCATGCAAGCCTAGTACTTTTTGTTAGTTATAAACTATTTGTGCGCCAAATTTCATCCAATATCCTATTAGTGGGATAATACTAATGATTATAATACTATCTTGAATTCATGCGAGCCTAGTACTTTTTGTTAGGTTACTCCCAGAAATTAAGCAAAATGCGTCGTGAACAAAATACCATCTTGTATGACTACGAGTAACTTTTTTTTTGCAACATCCCATTTTAATGAAGCCTATATTTTTTCACGATTATTGTAAAAATTGACGAAGAAAACAAAAACGATTTTTGCTTGAGGGTACATATTTTTCCACAATTTTCATTTTATTTGGACGCCAAATTATTTCAATCATTACGGAGTTTGTTTTATCGCGATAGATCATTTAGTTCAAAAGTTACAACGTTTTGTAACAATTTAAAAAAAAAGTCATAAAAAATATATTTAAAAAAAACCGTCGATAAAATTATGCATAGATTCCCTCACTTCGATATGTGCACATAATAAATACTCACACTGTATTAAACACACATATAAGAATGAAATCGATGCTTTATCAAGCCGTATAAACCGTGCGAAGCAGGGACGCGTCGCTAGTCTATGTATAGTGGACTTCATGCGGGATGAAACTTAATTAAATGCTACAAAATTTGTAGAGAAATAACTTCAAAAGATCTGTGTACTTATGTGGAGTTGTACTTATGTGGAGGACATTGCAGCGTCACTGCCCAAATAACACTTAGGCGTCCATTAGAGCTTGTTTTAGAACTTAACGAGATATAAAGGCGCTACAGCAGCAGCATTTACAACTTTGAGAGAGAGATGGGCAACGATCATCACTCACTGGATGCCTGAGGGGACATCTCGCCGTCGAGGTAGACCACGGCGAAAATGGAGTAACGATCACCTGATAATGTTTGCCTTTCCTTCTTGGCCAGAGATCGCACAAGATATCTCAGGTTTTAAAAGAGGAAGGGGAGTCCTTAGCCCAGCAGTGGGACACAATAATAGGCTAACAAAAATACCTACGTAATGTCTTCTTCCTCATAATATCAACCTCGGTAAGAAAAACGCAACTTTGTAATTACTTTTACATTATAATCGATTTATAATGTAGACAAAATCAAGCGAAATAAACCCGAAACAAAGTTCTGATAGGAATACTTACAAAGTAAACATAGGTACTTTCAGTTTTAGCTTAATAAGTTAGCGAAACTACTGCATTGTTTTACATTATATCAGATTACGTAAAAACTGATTTAAATCTCATTGTATTGTGTGAGATACAAATTAGTAAGATTAATCTTAATTATTATTTAAACTTGGAGTAAGTAATAACAGCCGCATGGGTCGATCTATTAGGTTAAGCTGCGCTTGCCGCGGTTGGTCCGTGGATGGGTGACCATTATTTCATACCAAGACCCCTCTATGCCTCGGAAAACACGTTAAGCTGTTGGTCCCAGCTGTCATTCGTAGATATTTGTCAGTCGTTACGGATAGTCAAAAACCCGTAAATCTGACAACCGGTCTTACCAAGGGGTATTGTGTTACCCAGCGTAACTGTGTTGTGGAGGTGAGATAGTTTCCCCATGTGAAATACTGATATTCAGCTGCATTCGGTTAAACTGAAAGCCGACCCCAACATAATTGGGAAAAGGCTAGGCAGATTCATTACAGATTGAGTAATTCCTGTTTTCAAAATGTTAACTCAGCAATGTTTATTATTAAAAGTTTACTTTAATTTCTCGCTATACGAGATGAGTCAGAATATAACGAACTAACATTCTTATATTAATTGAACATGTAGTTTATACAGCCTTCACTGGCAACACCCTTGAGTTATTCCCTCATAATGTCATCACTCAGGTACGCTGATCCATCACTTACGATATCTTTAGAAAAGAAACACGATGTTCTCGTCTGAAAATAAATCTCGCACAACACGGGGTGTGTTGTGCGAGATTTCCCATCCAAGATTGAAGTTGCATGAAAAATATGTTGAGTGACAACCATCCGATTACGACTTATTTCCCTCTCAACACTGAGAGATAACATATCTTTTAAATCGCAATTAAATCTACATCTTTCATGTTTTTCTTTCGTTCATTGACATCAATCTTTTTTATGGAGAAAAAGAGCTGTGTGAGCTGTGTCTACAAAAAATAAAAAGTCCTAGCGTAAAAAAGACATCAGATATTTTTATAGGCGAAGAAAATTTATTTGTGATAGCTTTGAGTTTGATCAACAACGGCAAATTGCCTCTTAAGTTTGATTTCATTAGCTCGCCTGAAAATTGCGGCACGTACCGCTCCTGAAATAACATTACTAGATTGCCCTGGCTGTAATTTTCACAACAGAATTTTATATAAGTGATAACATTGTTGTGGAGAACTAATTTTCGGAGTTCTGGGCTGAGAATGTTTCTATAGTATGTTGATTTCAATCTTTTGCTGGGGAGTTTGTTGTTCCACTTCTGCTTCCTAGCTAAAGCACTAAGGAAGTGGTGAAGGGTCGTTTTGGGGAACTATCGTAAGTGATTTTCGCAATGTTCGAAAAGTGCGAATTCTCAGCCTTGATTTTGATTTAGCAAATGATAAATGACAGACTTGACAGAGACGGATTGGTAATCACAGTCTGCGATTATTAACCAACAGGGCTGTTTCCAAAGTTATTCCATTGTTACAATTTGCCGAAGCTTAGCCCAAGACATGAAAATACATGACATTTGTTAGCCGTTTGAAGTTTGTGAGCCCGGTTTACACACAATTAATTTTCAAGTCACATTTCAAACTTCGTCCCTTTGGCATAGCCCAAGTGAAAAGTTTTAAATCCGAGAGGAAAATTAGTTCAAAGTCTGTCATTTCTGACAAGCTTTATTATCGTTCTTGAAGTTTATTTGTGAAAATAAACTTCAAAGATAAAAATTTGTAATATTGGTGTGTCAGCAAAATGGTGATTTTTCCATTTCAACACGAATGAAAAAACTTTGGCAAAGTCGTAGCCATCATAAATTTTAATGGCCAATAAAAACTAAAAACTCTTTAAAACTTGACCAAAAACAATGATTACGGTCATAAACATAAGTTTTAATTAACAGCCATTAAACTATCTAAATATTTTGTTGCAACTTTTAACCCAAGCATCATTTCTAAACATTAAAAGTTCAAATCAAATGATTTGTTGATTACAATTGGTTTAGAATTTCGTGAATCATGTTAATTGTTACAATGACCGCGAATTTAAAATATAAAATTGGGCGCAGAGAACATTGTAATTAATGTTAATCATAGTTCAATATAATTTTATAATGATTAGTTAATATTAGTCTACGAATGCATTGTGAGAAGTGTAGCAATATTTCTAGAAAGATTCATGAAAAAATTGCCTCTATAATTGATTAGAAATAAGTAATTCTTGCAAGTAATATCCCTAAAAACCCTAAGATTCAAGGTTATCTCAAAGTGATGGGTAGCATCTTAATGTAACAAGATTATTATATGTAGGTACACTGATGGCATCTGCCAGTTCTTTTTCATTTTAAACCGACATTTTTTTGTTTTTTTTTTATTTGTTCCATGATTACTCCGCCATTTATGCATTGATTTTGATGTTTTTTCGTCGTCACAAGCGCTTCTACTGAGCAAGAGGTCCTGGGTTAGATTCCCGGGTCGGGCAAAGTGTTATTGGGTTTTTCCATCTGGAATTTCTTAGTAGCAGTCCGGAGTCTGGATTTGTGCCCGGTTGTTGGCAATAGGATCGACCCCTATTACATGGGATTTAAATATAATCTGCCAAATGTGGAGATTTTGGCAAAATTATCAAAACCCACTAATTGTAGCACAACTTTCAGGAGTAGCCATGATCTTCTTATAGGATAAGATATCTAAACTAATATCATAAAGAGAAAAGATTTGATTTTTTGTATGTTTGTTTTTTTTTTGTAATGGATAAACTCAAAAACTCCTTAACTAATTTAAAAAAAAACTTTCACCTATGGAAATCAACGAGTAACATGCGCCATATTTTATCGACTTCCACGCGAACGAAGCTGCGGGCTAAGCTCGTTGAGGATAAAGTAAATAAGACTACTTTTAAAATGACTAAAAAGTTTAGTCCATTACGTACTAAATTAACCACGTTCTAATTAAATTATTTCATTCCATTTCCTTGGGACGGGAAATTAAAATGTTACGCAGAATGATTAATTACAGAGTCGGGAGAGGTTACAAGCAGCTGCTTTTACCAATATTCGTATTTGTAACTTAATTCTAGGATTTGTAACAATAAATCTACGACAACATGAAAAACGACCATCAGATTAAAAATAAAAGCTTGTAAAATGAAAAACTCTGTCGGGCAAAGTTGTACATAAAACCGCACATTCATGGTTGTTATCGTTGGGGTTAAAGGGGATATCGGAATAGAAGAGGACAGCCTGAAGTATGCCTGGTACGACCATCTTACTGATAACCGGGAGATTCCCTTTGTCACTTGTATTGACATGCCATTTTTCGCTACAGAATCTTTTATTGGCTTTTCTATCTAAGTGAAGTTTAGTGCTAAATCTTCTCGAATTATCAAATGATATGAGGTTCCAGAAAACCAAACATATTTGACTTTCACAGCGCCTTTATTTCGGAGCATTAAGGGTGCTTCTCCACTTCAAGTGTTGCGGTTGACTGTACGAATTTTTACGACTAATCCACATCGACCAACACTCGAGATTGTTATTAATTTACCCAGAATCCATTTAGGATAAATCCAATAAAGTTAATGGATGAAAAAAAAAAAAAAATATTACATATGCAGCCAGTTTACGTCTGAGTCTACAGCGTAAGATGGATGGCTTGTGTGAGGAATGATATGAACGAGAAGGGAGTGAATGGTAGCGTGACGGTTGACAGGAGAGCATGGAATAAGAAATATTAAGATCAGTACAGCGAAATAATTTACTATAATTAAAATGTGATACAATATATTACCATATATGCATTCAACAAACACAATACAACTTTGCCTACTCATAATTCTCTTGCCATTTTGTTCATTTATTTGTGGTTGTCAGAACAAGTAATTTCTTCCATACTTCTCTAGATTCTCTAGTCGTCATCTCGATGGTCACCCTTTTTCTATCCATATCATCTTTTACACAGTTCATCCACCTCACTTCTTTGGTCTTCCCCTGCTCTTATAGCCAACTTTACCTACTCCTCCGTAGAATTTAAGCATGATTTATGTTAATAAGTTTTTAGTTACTAATTCATTTATTTGTTTTAATTTCCATTCTATTTAGGTTACAATAAATTTAACAAAAAATACCAGGCACTAAATTAAGCCAAGGAATTTAAATGTTCAAATTCAAATTCAAAATATTTTATTTCACATAAACCTACAAGGGCACTTATGAAACGGCAGAAGCTAGGTGCACGGTTCCAATTGGTTGCTTCCTATGGAGAAGAGCCGGCAAAAAAACTCTACGGTTAAACGACTCTTTTAAAAATAAATGGTTTTTACAATGTTTCCAAATTACAGTGTTAATAGGTATTAGAGGACAGTGTAGACCTATCAACAGGTATCAGGTACTTAGCAAAATAGAAAATGATCCACAAGTCTACAGCCTACAACGTTCTCACATTCACAAAATCTTAAAGAAGAGAATCTATATAAAAGATAAATAAAATAATAAAAATGAAGACCTCTTTAAACCAAACGATATGATTGCCACTACAGCTGTAACAACTCTAATTTGATAATTTGTTATTAGTTGTAGTGTGTATTGTTATCTAATTTGTTAAGCTAATTGACAACTTAAATCGTAAAATCAAATAACACCAGTCATTCTTTGTCAGTAAAGTTGAATGAAATGGCTATAACACGGCAAATTGACGTAGGGTGTCAATTTGCTTAATTTTTTGTTTATTCCTGACTGTATTTCTGAGCCACCTTTTTCATAGATTTTGTGTCAAAAATTTGAAAACTATTTAGCATTCTAGTAGAGCCTAGATAAGATTAGAAGTATATTTACTAGGCTTCACACCATAAAAGTATATTGCAGTCTTTAAATGGAAGGTTTACCGTTATTTATGTAAAAAGCAACCTTCATAAGGACATAGACCTTTTATCGTACGATGTAGGCACCAATAAAAGGTATTATTTAACACAAAATCTATTATATGTATTTTATATATTATAAAATATATATAATATTTATAATTTTTGTATTTTATAAATTATATGATACTATATTTTGCACCAGCTTTCACCGACGGCTTCGCCCGCGTTATATCTTTATAAATTAAAACCTATTACCTACTTAGTGAAAATATAGCAATCTACAGGTGAAGTAATTTTTAAAATCGGTCCAGTAGTTTTTGAGTTTATTCACACACACAAACATACAATTTTTTTTAAATATATTTTCTCTTTAAAGTATTAGTTTAGATGAATTTGTACAAAAGGTGTCAATGTGTACCTATTGTAAATGAATTTATATTTAAACATCTATCGAATTAATTTGGATAGATTGGGTGAACAAAAGACTAGTTCTCAAAGGAATTTATATTGAAAAAAATACTATAAAGAAAATAAAGAAAATACGTTTATATGCGAAGCCTTGTAGGTAAATACTTTTCTTTAAAACATTAAGATACACTACATACGGTATATATACTCACTACAGAAATTCTTTGACCCTAAACTTTGCAGACTTGTGTATGTGTAGTATGAAAACTACGAAAGTAATTACATTTTGCTACAAAATTCTTGGTATTTAGAAATTTAGATTAATTACAATGTTATCTTAGTATTCAAAATATTTTATTTCACATAAAATGTATTCAAAATTCAAAATATTTTATTTCACATAAACCTACATGGGCACTTATGAAACGTCAGAAGGTGCACGATTCCAATTGGTCGTTTTCTATGGAGAAGAGCCGGCAAGAAACTGCACGGTTACTCTTTTAAAAATAATTGGCTTTTACAATACTTTCAAATAACTGTGTTAATAGGTATGGGAGGACAGTGTAGGTCTTTCAACAAGTATCAGGTACTTAACAAAATAGAAAATGGTCAACAAATCTACAGTCCACTAAGCCTACAGCGTTCTCACATTCACAAAATAGAAAAGAAACCATACAAAAGATAAATCAATTAATAAAAATAAAAACCTATTTTAATTAAACGCAATTACATGATTGGTATTACAACTGTAACAGATCGGAATAATTATCATGTCCACAAAGCTACTAATATTGGCTGGTTTTACGTCATTGCAACTGCAATATAACTCCACAACTTTTCAGGAAATTCTTTAAAGCAAGCCATATGGGATGAGATTTCATGTCGCGTTGACAAAAATAACGAACTTCCAATCATCTCCTTTAGCAGATGATTTTTTTAAAATTCTTCCTCAGTAATCACTTTCATTATATTAGGAACTCTAGTGCAAAATTTAATGCTGCCATACTCAGGGGTTTAGGCAGTGCGTTGTCTGTGAATAAATTTAAGATTTTTAATAAGTAGATGCTTAACTACGGCCCCGATCATAAATAACTTAACATACAAGCATTTGAACGCCCACATTGAACCTAAAAATTATTAAAGGAGACCTTGCATTATTATTTATTATCAAGTAGGTACCTAAGTCGCATAATAGGCAATAATACTAATTACTATTTAATTCTCCACTTGTCGTACAGGTATAGCTAACCCTTTCGACAATGCCTGTGTAGGATGTTAAACATTGCCCAATATAACGGGCAATCTCGTAATCTTGTCGGATCTATCCAACAGAAGCTCGCTATTGTTTGTAGAACAATGTGCAGTGGGTGTCAAGTTGTAGGCTTTCAATCACTAGAAGATATGCGAAGAGATTGGAAGTATGATTAATGTTTTGTTATAGCGTTTCCATAAAAAGTAATGGCGACCGTGACGGGTTGTTTATTTTTTAATAAAAGTGCAAGCAATCATAAAAACAGACAACTTAATAAGTTTAATTGTATCTAATAAAGCTTTAACTTAAACTTAAACTTGGATGCCTCATTTTAGCAGAAGGATATAATGAAGTCATCATATCCTTCTGCTAAAATGAGGCATAAAAGTTTAGGTTTAGAACATTTTCAAATGAAGGCCCCGAAGACAGGCGCGATGCGATGCGCGACGGCGGTAGTTCCGTGCAGTTTCCATAGAAATTGTTCCACCAGAGTCGCGTCCCGTCTGTTTGAACCTTGATGGTAGAAGTAACACCTATGGACTTGCAGAGACAGGTTAAGGCTGCCTGTCTAAATGACTGAAGGGGAGTGGAAAAATGCAGAGATAGAAAACAATAACCAAGAGAATTCTACTAAATTCACGTCATTCATGCTACAGAGGACAATGACTTTTCGCTACACTGCGCCGCACTACCCGCTGTCTCTTATACGCTTACTCGCTCCGCTCAAAAGGCAGGCAGCCTAATGGTGAGCCCAGCAAAACTTCCTCTCGTCATAAGAGATAATATAGGCAATGATCAAATTGTCGTCCCAATAATCCTTCGAAAAAGCATCGCTCGTCTCTACCTTCCAGTGTGTGGAGTACCTGTTATGTTGCGTTCTCACGACCTTGAGTAGAGCCTAGTGAATGCTTAATTAATTTATCCATTTATACACCGTATGCTAACTGTGTGTGCCTTGCAAGTGCTGTATGTAGGCTACGCTTGTAACTCGGTGACAAGTCATATCAATCAGACTTGTCAACTTATGTATAAGGTTGAATTGAGGTCAATGAGTTAGTGAATGAGTGACAAAAATCCAGGACTAGCTAGAAATTTGAATGTCATCTAGGTGCTGTAGGGGCTTTAACATTATAATTGTCCTATATCATTATGGGCTTTTTAGAGCAGTTAAGAAACTGTCAAGACCACGGTTAGTTATTATAAGGCTTATTAAAAGAGGTAATCTTGCTGGAAGCAAGAACAGCTTCAGAGGCATGATAGAAAAGGGGTGACCATCGAGATGACGACTAGAGAATCTAGAGAAGTATGGAAGAAAATACTTATAAATTAGAAAAAAAGGCAAGAGAATGATGAGTAGGCAAAGTTGTATTATGTTGGTAGTATATTGTATCACAATTTAATTATAATAAATTATTTTTCTTTAAGTACGCTGTACTGGTACAGCGTCTTAATATGTGTATGCTGCACCGGTCGACGTCATTACGTCGGCGCCGGCTGTCGCTGAAAACCAGCGCCGGAGCTCTGTCTTGCATAGGGTCCCAGCATAACGCTGAGCTATAGCCGATCTGTGTGTATTTGACGCATGCTTCCCCCAACTTTTTCTCATTTTTGTGTTTAAACTCTTTTTTGCTTCATGTTTACCGCAAATAAATGTGTTTTTCTTTCTTTCTTATATTATGAGCCTACAGATTAGCATTGCACTGGTAATGCTGAATGAATGAATTGTATAAAGGTTTTTTTTTTACTTTAGGAACGCTGTGGCGTTGTGGTATTGTGATGTCGGGGTCACCAGTATGATGAGGAAGGAACAGGGTGTAAAGTTCACTCATCCTGTATAGAAAAGGGAGGCTATGGTCAGACGGGTGTTATGACGGGTGCCGCATAGTTAGCGGTGAGTTGGAACTTTCCGTGGTGATTGCGGTGATTCCTCAGTGAGTTGGGGTGATGAGGGTGAGGGTAATGACCAGGAATGCCCGTTGAAGCCGTGGGTGTTGGCTGGCTGTGTGACTCGCCTCATGAAAGCTTGCGGGAGTGATAATAATGATGATGACGTCACCTTGGTGCAAAGACTTCATAGTTGAACGAAGGCTGCGCTGACGTTCATACTCGGGGTCACCAATTTAGTGGTACGAGGAACAGCGTGTAAAGTTCACTCATCCACCATAGAAAAGGGAGGATCCTCGGACTAGACGGGTGTTGTGTCTGGCGGACAACTGCCCAACGGTTGATGTCGGATAGTCTTATATATGTCATTCGCGCGGTAAACTCTAACTGCGCGATGCAGGATTCGTGTGACGACATGTCTTTTTGATGCGTAATTCGTATGTAATGGTGTAACCGCTACACTATCACAATTTGTAAGGTTTGAGATAACTTTCGTGGCTGGATTGCAAAATATTTTCCTAAAATTACCATCTACCGCATAAATTCCTTGTGATTAAACTACAAAACCCAGGGCAGCTCTATTTTATGAAAATATTTGAGGTAGGATTTTTATGAGAATACCAGTAGTTTTGCTATTCCGCAGAACCTGTTCATTTTAGAACTTACAGGGAATTTCATAAACTTGACAATACTATAATACTAATGCCCGTTATCACCTTCACGAAGTGACACTTAAATGAATCCCTAAATAAAAGTGCACTGTTAGATTTTAAACGTTAGGCTCAGCGCTGAGAGTTGAAAATCCAACAATGAACTTTCATTTAGGGATTCATTTAAGTGTCACTTAGTTGTCGGTGAAGCCCATAACGGCAGTAACGTTTAGTTTTGAACGTCTCCTGATATTATTTTGATGATTCTACAACATTATCGTCTGACTACACACGCAGTAATGTAATTCTGAAAACACAGCCTCAATCTAACTAAGCGATCCTCTGAAGTACAGTAACTCATCTACCTACCACATCTACAAAATAGGGCCGTTTTTTCTGGAAACCTTTTTGCTGTTTTTTGGGGTCCGACATCTTTCGCTAACGAAGACAAGATCACTAAGAGGGTGAACCACTCATAACATAATTACTTCACGCTCTTTAGCCTACAGGCTGGAATTAGGACAAGCTTTTTTGGATATTAATATTCTCGACCAAGACACCACTGACACGCAAATTGGGTCACGATCTTTAAAGTCGACGGACTGTTGTAATGATAAAGAAGGACCAAGGTCATGTTCGCTAAATTAAATGTTGAAATTACTACCTACACACATCAAAACTGTCTAGGGATCAACATATATTTTTGCAATAACTTTTCTCCTGATTGATATTAATTAAAATTTTCTTTAAGGATTCATCAAATAAAGTGTTTTCGTTTGTCACAGTAACGATAAACCAAGTCACCTTTGCATTAATAAAGAAATTTGCCATTTTCCTAATAAAGGTATTTTTGACATTTGAACCACTAACATTAAAGTTCGAAAAAAAGACTGAAATAACAGTTTTCTTTAAAATTTTATTGGGTAACTTAAACAATTAATAATCCGTGTTTCTACCGCGAACACTAACAACACAAGAACATCGGTTTGGCATACTCAAAATGAGTTCATCCAAATCACGCTGTGGAATGGCCGCCCATGTTCGTTGCAACAACAAAAAAAGGTCTTCTTGCGACTGGATACCCTCCATATTCGGCAGAGCTCTTCTCTGTAGCATATCCCATGCATGCTCAATCGGGTTCAAGTCTGGCGACTGAGCAGGCCAGAGCAGGACATTGATGTTAGCTGCGGCGAGAGTCTGTCTTACAACTCTTGCGGTGTGCGGTCGTGCATTATCATGCATTAACTGAAATAAGGGACCGATTTGCACTTGTAGAGGAACGATGACGTCAGATACAATCGTCTCAGCATAAATTTGAGCGTTGAGGTTGCCTCTGATCCAAATCAACTCAGTTCTTCCGCCGATCCAAATACCCGCCCATACCATGATGGTTCCACCACTATAAGGATGGACTTCCTGGCAGGATTTTAATCGCTGTTGGCGTCCAGGGGTTCTCCAGTGTCGTAAACGTCTTGTATCCGGTCTCATACCAAAACGAGACTCATCAGAAAAGCACACGAAACGCCATTGTTCTTCTGCCCAATTTCTGTGTTCAAGAGCCCATTGATATCGAATCCTACGATTGTGCATTGCTATAGGTGGTACCCGTAGCGGTCTTCGGGAATGAAGGTTCACTTCATGCAAGCGGTTTCTGACTGTTTGGTCGCTAATTAAGTTCCCTGAAGAGTGATGAAGCCTCACGGCTAACATCATGGCGGTTATTGTTGGAGCTCTTCGAGTTAAGATTTGAATGTATCGGTCTTGTCTCCGTGTGGTGCAGCGATACCGTCCTCCATGGCGCTCAGCCACGGTACCACTGCTTCGGTAACGTGTCCAAAGTCGACTGATAACACTCTGACTTGTATTCAGAGCTAAAGCCACAGTACGTTGCCGGGAACCAGCTTCTATCATTCCCACGGCTCTGAGCATTTCTTCCCTGCTTAAATGACGTCGCCGCTCCATAATAACGTTGGTTTTAATCAGTAGTAGGGAAACAGTAGCACTAATAATGTCTTCAATGCGTTGTATGTTTTTATAGGGAAAATATTGACAGCTGATTTTCATCTTTTACTCGAATTTGATTAACAGTTCCTGTTTCAAATTATGAAATGCACCAAAAAGGATCCATATAAATTTATATAATCATAAATTTATTACAAAGCCACATCTCAATCTCAAGAAATCCGCATAAAAATGCTTGATCCCTAGACACTTTTGATGTGTGTATTTAGGATTTCATCAAAGCAAATTAAGGAGAGTCTTTTTCTTTTCATGTGGTTAGTGAGTAACCTGGTGTCACAGTTCTTAAGCCGCCCATGGGCCTCTGTCTTGGCTTCACATGCCGTCGAGAAATATCTCTCAGGCATGCCAGTTTTTAAAGCAAGTTATAATTTACAATACGCACATGAATTCGAAAAAACAAAAGTGCGTGCCTTGAGTTCGAACTGGAGACCTATGACTTGGCAGTCTGACGGTCACACCACTAGGCTATTACTGCAAATAAAGGACAGTAAGAAGATAAGACAAGCTACAGAAGTTACAGGTGAAAAAGAAAGAAAATAAATTTATTTGACCCAGCTTAAGGCACACAAATACGAAACAAAAACACAGAAAGCTTAAAACAGTATTATGTTCCTCACAGCTGCGACAATTAGGTCCAGTTCAGCATAAATGCCAGACAACTATTGCCTGACGCTGGTTTGGTTGCTTTGACATGGGCAAAGAGTCGCCAAATTGGTAACTTTAGACCAACAAAATATTCATTAACTCGTCAGTAAATTCTTTTGTAAGTTCCCCACGCTCTTAAAACTCCGTATAATAAAAAGTGCATTCAAAACATTGTCACTGTATTTTTCCGCTTCAAATTAATTTATAACACCGAAAGAAAGAAAGAAAGAAAATAGATAAAA
This sequence comes from Omphaloscelis lunosa, assembly GCA_916610215.1. NCBI lineage: Eukaryota > Metazoa > Arthropoda > Insecta > Lepidoptera > Noctuidae > Omphaloscelis > Omphaloscelis lunosa. Next base: position 4,940,327 of record OU744245.1, on the reverse strand, counting down.
GATGAACTTTCCGTGAGAGACAATGGCGGAGGTATTAGCGTGCCACGAATGAACGGGGAAACGGTAGACGGAATCAATGAGGTGTCAATGATTGTTCCATTTCCTTTTGATATCTTTTCTTTTCTTTTCTTAGCTAATTTGTGAGTTTATAGAATATCCATTATTAGCTAATTTATCCAGTTTCTTAAACTAATCAAGTACACACATCAAAAGTGTCTAGGGATCAAGCATTTTTATGCGGATTTCTTGAGATTGAGATGTGGCTTTGTAATAAATTTATGATTATATAAATTTATATGGATCCTTTTTGGTGCATTTCATAATTTGAAACAGGAACTGTTAATCAAATTCGAGTAAAAGATGAAAATCAGCTGTCAATATTTTCCCTATAAAAACATACAACGCATTGAAGACATTATTAGTGCTACTGTTTCCCTACTACTGATTAAAACCAACGTTATTATGGAGCGGCGACGTCATTTAAGCAGGGAAGAAATGCTCAGAGCCGTGGGAATGATAGAAGCTGGTTCCCGGCAACGTACTGTGGCTTTAGCTCCTAATACAAGTCAGAGTGTTATCAGTCGACTTTGGACACGTTACCGAAGCACTGGTACCGTGGCTGAGCGCCATGGAGGACGGTATCGCTGCACCACATGGAGACAAGACCGATACATTCAAATCTTAACTCGAAGAGCTCCAACAATAACCGCCATGATGTTAGCCGTGAGGCTTCATCACTCTTCAGGGAACTTAATTAGCGACCAAACAGTCAGAAACCGCTTGCATGAAGTGAACCTTCATTCCCGAAGACCGCTACGGGTACCACCTATAGCAATGCACAATCGTAGGATTCGATATCAATGGGCTCTTGAACACAGAAATTGGGCAGAAGAACAATGGCGTTTCGTGTGCTTTTCTGATGAGTCTCGTTTTGGTATGAGACCGGATACAAGACGTATACGACACTGGAGAACCCCTGGACGCCAACAGCGATTAAAATCCTGCCAGGAAGTCCATCCTTATAGTGGTGGAACCATCATGGTATGGGCGGGTATTTGGATCGGCGGAAGAACTGAGTTGATTTGGATCAGAGGCAACCTCAACGCTCAAATTTATGCTGAGACGATTGTATCTGACGTCATCGTTCCTCTACAAGTGCAAATCGGTCCCTTATTTCAGTTAATGCATGATAATGCACGACCGCACACCGCAAGAGTTGTAAGACAGACTCTCGCCGCAGCTAACATCAATGTCCTGCTCTGGCCTGCTCAGTCGCCAGACTTGAACCCGATTGAGCATGCATGGGATATGCTACAGAGAAGAGCTCTGCCGAATATGGAGGGTATCCAGTCGCAAGAAGACCTTTTTTTGTTGTTGCAACGAACATGGGCGGCCATTCCACAGCGTGATTTGGATGAACTCATTTTGAGTATGCCAAACCAATGTTCTTGTGTTGTTAGTGTTCGCGGTAGAAACACGGATTATTAATTGTTTAAGTTACCCAATAAAATTTTAAAGAAAACTGTTATTTCAGTCTTTTTTTCGAACTTTAATGTTAGTGGTTCAAATGTCAAAAATCCCTTTATTAGGAAAATGGCAAATTTCTTTATTAATGCAAAGGTGACTTGGTTTATCGTTACTGTGACAAACGAAAACACTTTATTTGATGAATCCTTAAAGAAAATTTTAATTAATATCAATCAGGAGAAAAGTTATTGCAAAAATATATGTTGATCCCTAGACACTTTTGATGTGTGTATGTCTACGATGTGGGACAAAAAGGGTACGGATGTTCCATTTAAGTACTTACGTACATCGATAAAAATAACAGTTCAGAGGTTTATCTTGTCAATGCATATTGGCTTTTTATACCTTCAAACATACCTATTACCGTAGTAGGTCTCGCAGGTATTCTATCAACCATCGTTGAGCTTAAGACGCAGACATAATTATGTCAGTGACCTTGAGTGGTTAGCTTGCGTGTTCCGTACTGAGCTCACGCAACGCGTTGTACGTCCAGACAGTAATAGGACTCGCCCATCAAGGAGCACTGTCTCAAATTAGACGCATTATGCATTTATTATGCATAAAACAATTTGATTAAAACACTTATACTAAAAATATTAAATTATCTTTAAAATGGTGAAGGTTTCAGAATAATACGCTTGATAGATTCTGCGTGATTCTCAGTTTTTTATCTACGTTAGATAATTTTACAAATTTATTTCACTATGTAATATAAAAATAATCAAAAATATCCATATATAAAGTTATTAAAAAATGCTTTTATTTAATATATATTTTTTCCAAATTATTAACACTACTCGTTTAGACGTGATCTTCAGTATAAAATCATTAAAAGTCGGTTATCGTCGCCTTAACTATGTTAACAAAACATTGTTATTTTCACATTGCCAGGAACATAATGATTGAATCTACTCCCATGGTTCCTCTCTGGGTTCGATTCCGAGGTCGGACAACGTTTTATTGTGGTTTTCCAACAAAAATTTCTCAGTAGCAGTCCGGAGTCGGGATTTGTACCCGATTGATGGCAATAGGCTCGCCCCCTATTACATGAGACTTAAACATAACTGGCTAAATGTGGGTGTACTATATTTACACCTCTGCCTAACCCTTCGGGGATTACAGACGTGATATTATGTAGTTCCATGAAAAATAAAATCTCAACAACACACATAACATTTCCACATTCAAACATCTTCACTCAAATCCTTTCCTAGCCAAACTAGAATGTAGTAGCCCACTTAGGCAACCCTAGCCCCGTCTAGGAACGTCGGTACAGAGCTATTTATATTAAAAAAGCGTTCAAACACAAATAGCTTGAGGCACATAGCTCCGTTAAATATTGCGATAATCTCCCGCTGGGAAATATCCCGGAGTTATTCGGATATATTTCCGTGGAGAAATGTGGTTTGTGCAGTGTTTGCTATATTTTAAGCTGCGGATGATATACCAAGAGAAAATTATTGAAGATAAATAAAATGCTATGAATGCACATGAGGTGAGGATGTTGTTAATTTTTCTAAAAATTGTTATGAAAAGAGAAGGTGTCTGGAGGGTTAACAAACTAGAATTTTTGTTCTTTCAGAAGACAAACGGGGATTTAATGCCGAATATCTCAAATAGTACATTTGGTAAATTCGGCATTTAAAAAAAAAATAGGGTATTCTTTGAAAAAAGTTGCGCGTGCAGTATCGTACACGCAATAGAAATGAAACTTCTTAAAAAAATATTAATAATGTGATTTAGTTTGAGAGACAGAGAGAGTTATAATATATTTCTTCTTTCTCATGCAACGAAATGTGCCTAAACGTGACGCGTCCTTGAAATTTCTCAATTCTCGTTTTATTATCTAATCGCCGCCTAAGAAGTTTCACTTGAAATGGAGAGCAGTCAACCTTGCCTGATTGTTAACAGTAAGGTAGGTTTATCGGTCTACTAGCTGCGCCCCGCGGTTTCACCTGCATAAATCTCAATGCCGTAAGAATATCGGGATAAAAAGTATCCTATGTCCTAATTCAGGTTATGGTCTACCCATGTGCACGTTCAGCCGTTTTAGCGTGAAAGCGTAACAAACAAACAAACAAACTAATTTTCGCATTTATAATATTAGGATAGATAAGATGGCAATAAATATTTTACCACCACGATAATGACCTTTCTCTACACACCATTTAATTTTGCAACCGCACCACTAAACAAGAACACTTCACATAAAGCAAATCCCCTGATTGTGACAATGGTGGTCGCACGATGGCCGTCGCACGACTCCACAATAGATGCTATCAACGCAAGAAAGTGGAAAGCGTGGGCTTTGAACGTGAACTATCATTGTTATCTAATATCCTGGTTTATTTCTTTAGATATAATCATTATCGGCGGTATCACAGGCCTTAATTTGCGATGTCGAAAGAGTAGTTTCGAGATCGATTGTAAACTTTGTCAAACTGAGATTATTTTTTGCACTCTTCTGTTTCGGATTATTGTGATAGGAACAGGATTCAGAAGCACAGAATCGGTCGCAATGGCGGTGCTTGGGGTAAGCCTATGTCCAGCAGTGGACGTCTTTCGGTTGAAATGATGATAATGATGATTCAAATGGATAAAGATTTTGTTAAGGCCAGGTCGACAAGATCCAGAAAACGGTAGCTTTGCTTACAGTTTGTAGTACTTGATAACTTACTCAACGTTATCAAGTCAATTAGAAATTGGTCCTTATAAAAAGCCTCAAAGACCATTATGTAAACACTTCCAAAGAATGACAAATCATAAAAACATTACATATTATAGCTTCAATATTGGCAAAGATTCAAAAGTCTTAAGACTCGCGAACTTACAACTTTATAAGTCTCAAATCACTTAGCTAATCACTTAGCTTAGGTGTTAGGTATCACGCATAACAGTATAAACTATTCCATTATTACCACAAGGACACATAAATTACAGTTTCCGTAACAAACAATATTTAGATTGTTTTAGAACTATCAGTTCTTAAGTATTGTATGTCTAGTGTCAAGGCGAGGATCAATGCTGAGGTTACCTGCGTAGGCGCAGCCATGTCAACTTACAGACAGCTAAGGGGTCAAGGTCAAAGCATCTGCTTGCAACCGTCGTAGATGTGAGATAGGAACCTAGTTGGTGCAACTGGTTTTGTTTTGAGGCTACTGCGTCTTGTTTCGTCAATATGGTGTGTTTAAAAAAAAAGAGACTGTATTTTTTTTAAACCATGGCATTACCTCCTACTACTTAACCTTGTGTTTCCTGAGAAAGCGTTACTCTGCCAAATAACTGCTTCTCTTAAAAAGAGTGAAGTCAAAAAAAAAAAATGAAAATTTTGTAACCTTTTGACCATAATTATGTTTAGGGGACCAGAACTTATTTATTTATTTATTAGAAACATCAACTACATATTTACAATACATTTAAAATTTAATTTTACATAGGTACTTCGTTCTATGTAAATATGTCACTTAAAGGTACACAGCTCATGCGTATTATAGTAATAATAATAAATAATTTATTTTATGGGACAGTAATTTAAATTGCATTGTAAATATTTACTAATTATTATTGTTATTTTGAGTGTATTAATTAATTTAAACTTCACAATATTGTATCTGTCCAAATACCTGTTTCGCAAGGTAAAAAAATATTTATTTGTATTTAAAATTCATTTCCGCAGCAAACAATAGAAACCGTTTCGAACAGGTTTTAATAAAACAAATATTCATTCATTCAGTCTACTTCAACAAATACACATTCAATTCAATTTATTTTTTTATTTGATTTCAATTTAGAAATAAAATCGTCATGTTTTTTAAACCGTTCAGATGAAATGTTTAAAACGTTTCACAGTTCGAGAGTTTTGTTAAATTCTTATCGTATTAATTAAAATTAAATGTAGACGATTGTCTACATTATATTCATATCTTTATTCTTATCTTATCTTCTATTCTTATTCTTACTATTTTCTACATTTAATTTTAATAAATACGATAAGAATTTAACAAAATTCTCGAACTGTGAAAAGTTTTAAACATTTTATCTTAGATTTACATTCAGGGCTTAGTTTTTACTAAGCAGCTTATTTAGTCCATTTTTTTAAAGATATATATATTATAGGTTTGAGGAAGATTTATAGAAATTAAATATAATTTGTATAGGTATTTATATATATAAATAGACAAAATAAGCTGCTTAGTAAAAACCAAGCCCTGAATCTTCGATGTGAGTTCTGTCCTTTTGAGATGTGTTGTTTTAATCACAAAGGCTGTCACTTAGGTACTCAAAGAAAGCACGCATGACCTTAGGGTCTTGTCCCTTTTCTACCTATGGGTAGAACATTCACGATCGATGTAAAACTATTAGTAAATCATTGCAATGTAACTCTTATCTCGCTAAGGTAAAGTATTTTCAATAACTTACTTATGTTTGCTTCTACGTCATCAAATTTGATCGTACAAATGCGCTGTTTAATATTTAACTCGAAAATAACTATAAGACTGATCTAAAATTATCCTCAAGGATATGGTCATCCAAGTATGCCAAGCTTCACCCTAAAGTAGGTACAAAATGAACTCCATAAATTATGATATCCATCAGGTTTGTAGAGTAGACCAAGATGGCATAATCTCGAAGCCCATAGAACTTTCAATTCATGTTTTAATTTCATCGTTTCTCCCTGCGGTCATTACAACATGGCCGAACATCGGGCCGCAGCATCTTACATCATAAGATAACGACCTTAATAATTATTATTGCAGTACGCAATAAGTGACTTATTACCTTCCATAGTTCACGGACAGTGATATTTTTACGCATCCCTTTTACCTTTGCCAAAGGTCTTAAAAGTAAATTGGACCATAGAGCAATAATTATGACAAATTATGGTTTGCAGTGGCAACGCCACAACGCGCCAACGGTCTGGCGAGAGAGAGGTTAAAGCTACTAACTGATGAAAACTCGTAACAAAATTAAACCATTCAATAAAATTATTTAACGAAATGATAATTAATGTGCTTCTCAATAAGTATTACAGGTTAAATTAGCTAATCAATCAGTATTCGAAACCGTTTAGGTATACAAAAAACTATTTCGTCCTTTTCGGTCTTGTTTAAAAAAATATATATTTTTAATCTACTCGAGCATTTTCTTTTACAAACTATCATTAACATAGAATAATTTAGTAGAGACTAAAGTAACGTAACTGCAAAGTAATACTAAAATAAATTGCCAAAACAAACTATAACTTATACCATTATTCTAATACATTAGCATCACCTTCTCATATTACACGAAAGATTCGCATATTTATCAGGTTTTAGCCGAAAAAGTACACAAAACACTTAGATTTATTCGGCATAAGATAAACTTATCTTAACTTAAAACTCGAGTCTCATAAATTGGTCCTGGGTTCTTATTTCACACGAAAAAGGCTAAGTTAACTTAGTTTATTTAAGTTAGGTGCAGCTTTGAATTTATTTTAGAGCCTGAATTTCTTAAGAAGTCATTTTATTTAACATTTACCGATGTCATTGATCTTGTTGCATGTTTTGGAAAGATCCCAAGAATTCCGAAGTGCCTAACACATTGTGTGTCCTTTGAATTTAGTTTTTGCTTAAGGGTCCTTTGTTAATAAAGGTTTTAGGTAGATACCATATTTTACACAAGGAGTTAATTTTCTTAGGCCCACTGGCGCGTTCATGGGTTAGCTAAATAACTCGGAGTTCACAGCTACCTCAGGGTTAATCTAAAGAGAATTATTGGGTTAACCCCTAGTTAGCTGTTAGCTTGTTTATGCGCAAGTATTAGCAGGTACTGACTGAATTAGCCCAGTATATAGATGACCACACTATTCGCGTTGTCAACGACCTGGACGAAGTCTTCGGTCATCCTTTTTTTAATTTTGTGCTTCGGTGTTGCAAGTGTTTCTTTTTTTTCACGTAGGTATACATAAGGCCTAATTATGATTCAATTTGAATAATTGGGTTTAAAAACATGAAAAAATTTAAAACGCTTTACTTTTGGAAATAAAAAAAACTATTCATGGACTCGTTCCTAATTTTTTTTTACCATATTTAAATGAAATTCGGACTAATCAATTCCCGCGATTTATCTCCCAGCTGTGCAGGCTTAGAGACGCATTATAGTAAACCGATTAGATTACTACATATCGAACGCATGTGTAACTGTATTAACATAAAAATGTCAGTGAATGCATCCTGTCACACTACATTGCTGATCTCAAATGAACTCATACGCAATCACTTCACAAGTCTAAGTTATAGACTTAGTCTTTATTAAATCATGGAATAATCAAAAGGATTTTCTGTGAAGGCGAGTGATCTCTGACCTCTGCAATATTTAGTCAGAATAAGAGTACCCACATTTAGTCGGTTATGTTTAATTTCCATATAAAAGGGGACTAGCCGATTGCACTCAACAAAGCAAGTCGATATAGTGGTCACATCTACGCGACATTTCTGCCTACCCCTTCGATAAATGCAGATGTCATAATAAAATACATAGAGAGATAGGTGATGTTGGTGTTGTTGTAGGAAATAGTTTCCCAGAATAATACTAACCTGCTATAAATGTAAATGTAATCAAAACTTTGAAAAAATTATTAAGCACCACATCTATTTTAGCAAAACTATTGTGAATGAATTTTAAAATATATTGCATAGGCAATATTTCGTCAAAAACAAAAATGTGTCCTGCATTTTCCCTGTAATAGTTTTGGGCACGTGACACGTTTGGGCATGTCATGCGGAGGAATAAGGAAAATGTCATGTAGAAAGTTTTGAGCATGAATGTCGATGGCTATAAGAGTAGGGGAAAACCGAAGAAACGATGGATGGACTGTGTGAAAGATGATATGGATAGAAAGGGGGTGACTGCCGAGATGATGACTGATAGAGAATTATGGAAGAAAGGGACATGTTTCATCGACCCCGAGTAAGTAATTGGGATGAGGAGAGGAGAAGATGAGTTTTGGACATGTGAACTTATAAATTCTCACACAATCAATCTGCCTACCCTTGTCCCAACTATATTGGAGTCGGCTTCCAGTCTAAACGGATGCAGCTGAATACCAGTATTTTACATGGAGCGACTGACTATCTGACCTCCACAACCCAGTAACTGGATAATACGATACCCCTTGGTAAGACTGGTTGTCAGAACTTCGGGCTTCTGACGACTCGTAACGACTGTCAAAGATCCAAGCCGGGACCAACGGCTTAGCGTGCTTTCCGAGGCACGGATGAGTCTCGGTATGTAAAGATGGTCACCCATCCACGGACCTACGGATGGGTCGGCGGCTGTTGTTACTTAGCCACAAGGTCACTTTAAAAAAATAGACACAACTCCGGTAATTAACTCCATTCCACATAATTACAATTCGCTTATCACTTGCATCAAGTCCCAAGCAACCTAAGAGCCTAGCCTACATACCATCTTACTTATGTAGTAACAACATCCTATTAATTTCTCAATACCGGTCATTTGCCGACATTAGGACTATGTGCCGACTCTAATGAGCATTTAACCTTTATTGAAACGCCTACAATTTGCATAGTTTGTTCGTTATATCGTTTAGATACGTATCTGGAATGAAATGGATCAATGTTTTGCTTTCATTATGGTATAATTTTTCTTTTTTCGTGATCTGTGTTTTCTGTTCGAAAATTGCAATCTATTTTTGAAGCCCTTGCTGGCATCCGATCGAGCTGAAATTTGGCTTACCTGTGCAACTTTGGTGACAATGTAATAATATGGTACCATGGAGCTGATGTGATGATGGCCATAGGAACTCCTCAACTAAACAAGATATCTTTACTAGATAATTTTTAAGTACCAAATTGTTCTCTTCGTGTTATTGTTCTTTCTTTGCGTCATGTTTACCTCAAATAAACATATTTTCTTTCCTTCTTTATTTCCATTCAACTTGTCATGGCAAACCTTAACAATAATACTATAGACTATGATACTGATAGAGACGCTCCTAACCATCGTTCCTTTTTCACCTTCACTCATTGACCATCTCTATAAGAAATTTCTCCTGTCAAACTAAATGCTGCTGAGTTCTAATTTTATACACATGTCACATCCTTTAAAACCCTCTTTCGTCAACAGCTGTAAAATAATTTTAACTTGTGATTTCATTTACATATTTTTAATTTAAATTTTTGAATTGTTTTAGTTTTTATATTTATATTACGGACGCTTTTAACGTGCACGTCTATCTGCATTGTTCTCACATGTATAATTTCAATATGAATGATGTAACCAATATTTTGTAACAATATTCAGATTTAAAAGAGTGTCCGTGGAGTTTCTTGCCCGTTCTTCTCCATAGGTACCTACTACGCTTTGGAATGGGCTACTAGCTTCATATCTCTCACTGACCGACCCTTTGACAATTCAAAAGTACCTGTAATTGGTTTATTTGAAATAAATGCTTTGAATTTTGATAATTAGCTACGTTGCCCTTAATTACAATTCGCTTCTCACTTACATCAAAGACCCAAGCAACATTAGAAGCCTAGTCTACATACATACCTTCCTACTTATGTAGTAACAGCATCCAATTAATTTCACAATACTGGTAATTTGCCGACATTAGAACTATGTGCCGACTTGCACTTGCTGGCATCCGATTCAGCTGATATTTGACATACCTTTGTTACTTCGATGACAATGCAATAATATGGTACCATGGAACTGGTCTGATAATGGCGGCCCTCTGTGGCTATCATGCTTAGTTGAAGAATAGTAAGCAAGATAGCCTTTAGGATAGGTACAGATAGGGACGGTCTTACCCATCGTTCTTCTTTCAACTTCACCATTGGACTAGGTATCTCTAAGAAAACGGTTTGCCGTAAATATGCAGGAAAATACGACAAAATCAAATCACAACTGAACGAAGCCGAACGCATTTCTACACAAATTAGTGCTAAATCAAAGCTAACATGCAAACTCCTGTGTTTATTAATTGCAAACATTTTCATGATTAACTTGTACAATTTCCCGGTTTCGCTATAAATTCTAGTTAATTAGCTTAACAATATAATTGTGGAAATGTGCTGTAAAAGCAGCAGGCATCGCTGTTTTAGAAAGTGCAGATTTTAACATTATAATTTTTTGCTTTGAATTATTAATTGAAGCCACTTAACAGTTAAAAATTAGGCACAAAATAGCGACCAAATTAAAAAAAAAAAAACACGTTTGCACTTAAATTAAGAACATTGATGTCTTTTTTTTTAAATCAACGATATTCTGATTTTAAACAGGTTGACTTATGGTGCAATTTTTTGGCAGTTTCGATTCGAAGGACCAAAACAAAAGACAACCTTGGACTAGAATTACCCCAAACATATAGTGATGGTGGAAATTTCAAAAGGCTTAAGGAACATTGTATTCCCTGTTCCTTATGACATTTGAAATTTCCACCGTCGATGGGTAGGCCGACCGCTTAACTGAGTCCGTGAGCGGTGCGGGAGGGGTGACAGTTGTCACAAGTGGACGAATCACTGAGCTCCCGCACCGCGCAGCTACCTCAAGCACGGACTCATTTAAACGGCCGGCCATATAAATATTTTTAATTAAAAAAAGGTAAGTCAATCAATCTGCCTGTTTTCAACTATATTGGGGTCGGCTTCCAGTCTTACCAGAAGCAGCTGAATACTAGTATTTTACTTGGAGTGACTGCCTGTTTAACCTCCACAATCCAGTTACTGGGTAACACGAGACCCTTTGGTAATTCTGACTACCCGTAACGCCTAAAGATCTACTAATGACAGCCGAGGTCTCAATATGTAGATAATGGATGATCACCATCAACGATCCGATCGCGGCAACCGTAGCTTAACCCTCGATCGACCCGTGCGGATGTTATATTTAGCCACGAGCCCAAAAAAATAAGTAATAATCATTATTCCTCCCACGAATAACAAAGTGACCTTTTCCCTCATGAAGTAAGATTTAACAGAAACAGAATGAGTCTTCAAAGGTGAAGGTCGAGCGTAATAGGAGCGTTTACTGAGACTTTCTTTATACAGAGAGAGAAAACAATTATTTTTATTTATCGTCTCCAGACACTATTTAAACGACAATTTATTATCTTTTTCCTTTTTTTTTGGTTATGATAGCACAGGCTATTTTATTTATAACTAGCTGCGCCCCGCGGTTTTCCCCACATAAGTCTTGATCCCGTGAAAATATCGAGATATAAAGTATATATAACCCAGGTCATAGTCTACCTATATTCCAGATTTAATCCAAATCCGTTCAGCCGTTTCAGCGTGAAAGCGTGACAAACAAACAAACAAATAAACAGACAAACTCACTTTTGCATTTTTAATATTATTATATATAGTTATTAAGACTACCGACCCACTTCTGCTTATACAACTAGTCTCCTCACATCTTTTCTTTGAGCAGGTGGTGGCCCGTGGCAAGGGCCGCAAGTTGCCGAGGTCTTGAGTTCAAACCCAGGGAGGCACTTTACTTTGTATAAATTATTTCATCACCACTGCTCTCAAAACGGTGAAGGAAACCAGCAGCAAGGAAGCCAGTCTTAGAACCAAAAAAATCATGTGTCATCCACCAACCCGCACTGGGCCCGCGTGGTGGATTGCGGCACACTCACTCAATAAAGGAATCCTGTGTCCCAGCAGTGGGAACATTATAGGCTGATTAAAATCGATAACAAAAGGTCAAATCAAAATAGTGTCTACCTTCATCAAACGGTCGCACCTGATCGTTTGCCAATCCAATATATTCCATGTTAATTGGCAGCGATTGGATTCTCTAATCAATACACACCCACGCGATCAAATGTCATGTGTCATGGTCAAAGGTCAAAGCCTTCAGTTGATATTCGTTTCCGTCATCAATTTTAATTTTATAAACGGAACTAGATTTGACTAGATTATAATACAGGTTCCTCCAGTCATCTTAAATTTTCTGATTGGATTTTCAAAGAACTCTTTTTAATTAAAAATATTTTTTTTTTAAACTTAATTCTATTATAAACTTTATTATTATTGATCTTAAGAAAATGTTTGTTAATACATGGATTCTGGCCGAAATAAATGACTAATAATATAATAAGAAATCGCCCAGAAAAGTATTTATTATCTACCGGCTCGTTGCTGCAATTTTTTCCAGTAAAGTCGAAATACATGGGAGAATAGATAATATCGGATGTAAATATACCCTTAACAAAACCGAGCGTCAATATTGTTCTTCCCGTTATTACGATATTTTTGTACTAGATCCTACCTGGGAACCTTCTGGTTACGGAGACATTGTAGGAAGTTGACGTTTTTTTTTACGAAAACAAGTTTTAAATATTAATAACTTAAAATGCTCCCACGACCCTTGTACCTTCGCATACATTATAAGCATAATGTTTTGCGTGCGTTTACATTTAGCACTACGGTGAACAGCGAATTTTCACACCGAAACCAAAGTCGTTTCCCAGCAATTATTTTTGCACAAGTTAGTTTGATGTACAGAATGTGTAGATGATGGCTTCGGGAGGGGTCTTTACACTCTGAATTTCTTCCCCATCCAAATCTCAGCCACATATGACAGCCTTATTATAATATTTTCTAATGAGCTCTGAGACCAAGATTTATGGCAGAATCACTCCAATGTCATGTGCCATAGATGACCTTTAGGTATGCGCCTAGGTTTTCGGTATATTGACCCGTCGATCTAATATACTTTAAAATACGGCCGTATAAAATAGTGGCGTGTATTTAAGTGTCCTTTTACGATCACCGAAGGCCTATTATTTGCCAGAATCACTGGTAGAGCATAAGCACTAAATTAAACGAACTTACCTAAGTGAAGTTCTATTGTAAAAGAAAAAGCGAAGATTTTATTCTCTAAATATTCAAGTGTATACAATATATCAAAGTGGGACTACAAAGTACATCAGGAATATTATCGAGGACTAAGCATTTCGTATAATTATCATTTGAATAACGAATCACATTCACGCAAAACACAATATGCAAATTACCTTGCATTACCACAAACTAAAATATTCAAAACATTGTTAGTTCGGTTGGATGAATTAAGATGAATACTAGAAATTCGTACAACCAACCAGTATTTAATATGCATAAACCAAAACAAAACATACAAACGCAACAACGAATTTCACAATATTTCACGCATGCATGAAAATTCTTACCCTATTTCTGTCTCCTGTCATCACTTGTTGTTCTACATAGAAAACGCATATGTAAACACAGTTGACCTAACATAAAACAATATTTATTGAAGAAACCGGTGTGACCGCGTTGTATTGTTTTACGAACTTACCCGATGTTACGCGAGTTACGTCAGCAGAGCGGGTGCGCGAGCGCGGAGAAAGCGCTCCTTGTGCAAGAATCGCGAAGATACTCAACATGTGAATTTGGAATAATTTTTGGTATTGTCAGAATTATTGACCATTTCATAAGTTTACTCTTACTTTCTGCTTACTTAAATTTGAAAATTTATGTTTCGGTTAGACTGAAAGCCGACTCCAACATAGTTGGGAAAAGGCAGGCATATCGTCATACTAGATGTTCTAATGATTGATAGCAATTAACATTCTGTATATGTAACAAGTGATGAAGAAGAGAGACATGCCAATTAAACACAAAAGATAAATTTACAACATATCTATTCTGCCGTGCTTGACTTTGTCAAACATGGGCTTTACAGAACAACGAATGCAGCAACGAAAGCAAATATACGTGTGTCAAAATGGTTTAGAAAGAAGTGTAATTGGAGTCAAGGGAAGAGATAAAGTAAGATTTAAAAAAATAAAAAGTATAACTAAGTTTAAAGATGCGAAAAAAAGTATGTAAAACACAAAAATGGCGATGGACAGGATCACTGGACATAAATATTAAGACAAGAAAAAGATAAATGGTCCAAATTAATAATAACGTGGTACCCTAGGGATGGAAAAGAAGCAAAGGACGAGCGAAACGTTGGGAAGACGACACCAAAAGAGTAGCTGGTTCAGAGTAGATTCAGAGGGCGAGAGACAGAGAGAGATGGAAATCTTTAAATGAGGCCTTTGTTGAAGGACGAACTGTTTAAGAAAAAAGTGTACGTGACGTCGATATGTAAGAAAATTTTATTAGGTATAATATAGAAAAAATATTTTAGAAAACTTTGTAGAACCAGCAATAAAGGCTTATTTTAACTTTAATAATAACAAGAGAAGCAACTCGTATATATGAAGGCTGGCTCAATATACCTCAAACAAAATTTTAATAAAAACACACCCCCATGAAACTTCCAAGTTTTCCATTACTTACTTCATATTCCATTCATTATCTGGTTAACAAATGTGGGCGCTTTACTAAATCACGCTTTCAAACAACAACAAAAGTACAATACAATTTCTTGATGAGTTACAAACGTGCGTAGGAGCATACAAGACCGATAACTTCAACAAACGCAGAAACAATTACGAACTTCGTCACCTTACTTACTAAACCATAATTTGTATGCTGTACCTAAAATATATATTCAGAAGTCCCGTACCATACTTGACATGTTTCATGACATGTTGACGTTTTTGACACTCGCAAAAACCCACTTCTTGTTTTGGCTGTATGGTGCCCTCTTATGTCAGAAGCCCAAAAGTCTGATAACCAGTCTTACCAAGGGGTATCGTGTTACCCAGTAACTGGGTTGTGGAGGTCGGATAGGCACTCCTTCTAAGATACTGGTATTCAGCTGGTTCCAGTAAGACAAACTGGAAGCAGATTGATTGATCTGGTTAGACTGGAAGTGGACCCCTAAAACAGTTGGGAAAAGGCTAGGTATGTTCGTTCTTTTGTTTGGTAGACCCTCATATGGTCATACCATATTATGGTATAAAATCATCTGCTACGTAGGATGTGGACGGATTGCCACGTTAGCTGCGTGGTTCATTTGGTAGCCAGCCACACATTCGTGCGTAGACCCGCTTACATTTTCATAACTAAGCTAACCCACATGAAGGTTATTTAATGTGACTAAACTACACCTGCGTAGCTCAGCTATAAGCTGCCGTGGCGCCTTTAGGTTATCCTCTTTTCCACCTTGTTGTGCCGTGCAGCCTGCAATTTAACAGTCACTATCCATGATAGTTAAAGTACTTTAAAGTTTACCATCGTAGCAACACTGACCCATTGCCACCAAAACTCCAAACAACGATGCCTTAATAATGTGATATTTTTCTGTACATAATCCAAAAAATCTGATGACTAAAGTGGAAATGGTCTGGACCCATAAGACGGAAATGACAAATGGAGCAAAATAGTTACCCAATGTTGATACCCTAGAAACAGCCAAAAAAGAGAGGTAGACCACAGAAAAGACATCATGGAGGAGAGTGGCCAGAGAGAGACAGGAATGGAGAAAATTGGAGGAGGTCTTTGCCGATTGGCAAGCGGATACACAAAACATAAACAAACGCCAAATACGAAACTGACGACTACACTTGTCAATCAATCTGCCTAGCCTTTTCCCAACTATGTTGGAGTCGGCTTCCAGTTAACCCAGATGCAGCTGAATACCAGTATTTTACATGGAGCGACTGCCTATCTGATCTCCACAACTCAATAACCGGGTAATATGATACCCCTTGGTAAGACTGGTTGTCAGACTTTCGGGCTTCTAACGACCCGTAACGACTGTCAAAGATCCACGAATGACAGCCGGGACCAACGGCTTAACGTGCTTTTCGAGACACGGCCAACCCCGGCAAGCGTAGCTTAACCTGATGGATCGACCCGTGCGGCTATTATTACTTGCCACAAGCTCCTCCACACGACGACTACACTTGTCTGTAGGCTAATAAATTAATAATATGTTATTTTATGGCTGAACCTTCTACATCTTCACTCCTAAGAACATTACCACTCAATTTAACGATATTACCAAACAAAGTTCAGAAAAGACTAAGTTATGCGCTGTCACGTCAATAACGGCGGTTTAATAACCAATTGATACGTGCTAGACCATTAATATGTCTGCTTTCTTACATAAACTAGATTCCCAAACAATAGAAATTTATAGATTTAAAGTCTCGTATCGGCTGTTTATTGATTTTTCCTTATTACTTTTCCTTTGATTACGTTCCTGTCATGAAATGTATGAAGTAAGAATAGAGATATCAAATGGATCACTTAGAATGTCATCAATAACTATAAATATAAAAGCATAATCAGCCTTTAATGTTCTGCTGAGACACAGGCCACCTCTCAGTGCGAGGGAGTGGACCCAGTGCGGGTTGGTAGATGTCACATGTCTTCGATTTTTTTATTGTAGGACATGCTGGTTTCTTCATGATGTTATCCTTGACCGTTAAACCGTTAAATAAATTCCAGGAACGAGCCTACAAAATCGGCTAATCTACTACTAAATAGTGGTATTACCCGCGATTAAATATGAGACATGGCTCCTCAATCCATACGGACACCAATAAACATTGATTGTAAGTTGTTGAAGTCCTGAAAGTTTTAATTTAGTGTTTCTGAAGGAAAACATGTAATGGGAAGTAGTGGGTAAAGCAGAATGAGTAAATGTGCCGTACCTTTTCAATTTTTAACGATGCCATGTAATCCTACTATCCTACAAATGTGTTAGTTTGTATGTTTGTTACTTAATCACGCAAAAACGGCTGAGCGGCTATGGATGAAATTTGGCACACATTTATAACCTGGATTAACTTCTTATCCCGGTAGTACGTGCCCGTGGTACCTATAGTTTCCGACCTCCACGCGTATACCATTTGATTCACTTACCAGATTGATTTAAATTTCTGATTTTAAGATGGAGATATATATTATGACAGTGCCCTTGAGTGGTTAGCTTGCGTGTTCTGTACTGAGCTCACGCAACGCGTCGTACGTCCAGCCAGTAATAGGATTCTCCCAGCAAGGAGCGCTGTATCAAATTAAACGCATTATTTATTTATTATACATAAAACAAAAGGTATTTAAATAAAACTCGTTTACTAAAAGATTAATAATTAAATTATCTTTAAAATGGTGAAGGTTTCAGAAAAATACGCTTCATAGATTTTGCGCGATTCTCAGTTTTTTATTCGCGTTAGACCTTTTTTTTTTTTGTGGGTGGGAAATCATCAACTTCTCCCGCTCTGGGCGGAGCGGGAGGGCGTGTCAGACTCTTACTGACTAAAATCCACCCGTGTTCCATCGGTTGCCCTGTTGCCGGGGGCCACGATCGCCCTTTCGGTTTTCTTCGCTTGATAGATTTTGCGCGATTCTCAGTTTTTTTATTTGCGTTAGACCTAACTTTACAAATTAATTTCACTATGTAATATAAAAATAATCCAAAATATGCCCATATTAAAATATTTAACTAATGCTCTGATTTTTTCCAAATTATTAAAAATACTCGTTTAGACGTCATCTTCAGTATAAAATCATTAAAAGTTTGTTATCGTCGCCTTAATAGTTTTCATGACCTTTTTTTCGCTGAAATTCATACAAAATTCACGATGAAAGAATATTCCTGTAATAATTTGTCTTTGTTTGTTAGAAAAAAAATAACTCCAAGTTATGAAGAGAATTTTATGTTTTTTTGAATATCGTATCGATGTCGTGTTGTTGGATTTTTACATCAGGAATTTCTCAGTAGCAACTCTGAGTCTGGATTTGTGCCCAGTTGATGGCAATAGGTGTTTTTTTTTTTTTAGGTAGATGCTCTACCAAAAAAAAACCTAATTGGCCTCTGAGATTATGACTACTTAACCAGGCTTTCCTGTGGGTGCCTTAAGCTACTACACTTAAAACCTTCAGCCAGGCGTTATTCAACTATGCTACCTAAAACTATGTGAACGCTCGCTAAGGGCACCCCCTGTGGGGTACGAACCTTGGCTTAGAGCGTAAACTGGAGGGGGGACATCAAGGATGGGACGGGCTGGATCAAAGTTTTGATCATGATTATTAATCTGGGAATTTAAAGCTACGTGCTCAGCTGCAACAACTGCTGGCACCTCGTTATCGACCAAGGGTCGGGGGGGGAGTATCATTTACTCGGGGACGCGGTCGCGATGCAAAGGACGGAAGGAGTCTGTTTTTCTACACTGTGCTGGTTTCCCTACTGCTCTCCTGGAGGAGGGTGATGGGGTTGTCAGGGTCGGTAAGAGATGACAATAGGCTCGCCCCTATTACATGGAACTTTTTAACATAATTGGCATAAATATGGGTGTACTTTTGGTACACCTCTGCCCAACCCTTCGGGTAATACAGGCGTGATGTTATGTGTTATGAATATCGTACTTTATCATTTTATACCTAATAGTAGAAAAAACAAGCTTTTTATTAGAGTATCCCTAACAAATCCACGTAATAAAAGCTAACGTTAAACTCAAACTTTAGATAATATCAAAAGCATACCAAACATGTTTAAGAAAATAGTACCTGGGCGTCCGAGCTCTGCTTTGGTGAAAATATAGAATGCTCATTTAATGGAATAGGATAGTACCTACATGCTGCCATGCAAGGCTCGGAACCGGTTTAAAATATACCGGTATAAACCGGTTTATTTGTGTTTTACTCCGAACTTTTCTTAAGAACGTGAACGTTTTAAGAACTTTGTTTTGGCCTAAATTAACCGATTTATACGACGAGCGGCATGTTTGTAAACGCGTTGCAACTTGTGACTACTTGTGAAGATGCCGCGCTGAACAAGAAATAAACAAAAAACCGGTTAATATTGCTCTAAACCCTTTAATCTGAAAAACCTTTGTATAAAGACTCCTCCAAAACCGGTTAAAAAAACGGTTTCTACGAATAAATGGTCGAACGAAACTGAATGTACAGATTGAAAATTTAACCGGTATCCGTGCCTTGCTGCCATGTCATTAATCTTGTTTTAAACTTTGAGCGACCGAGCTTTGCTCGGCTGAAAATAGGAAGATTTTTTTTTCCAGATATGAGACCTAGCTAGATCGATTTTGACGCCCCCGTAAACCCATAGAGGTTAAAAACTGCTAGTTTCATCGAAATTGTTAAAGCCATTTTCCAGAACATGAGCACAAATGTGTACAAATATTGCTCGTTTAATAGTATAGGATAGAATAGGATTTAGACTGAACACGATCTTAAGTCCTAATGAGAACGTGCCTAGGCAATCTAGGGCCTTTGTTCTAGGATTTATATATTATTCAAGGCCTATGCAATCCTAGGCAAATTCAAAGACGTTTTTAATTAAGGTTTCTATTTTCCAAAATTAAAATGAATAATGATCATTTGAAATGACTTTAAATGACTTTAATTATTTTGATTCACACAGGAATACCAACTAAAATAAAATAAAAAATCGAAGTCAAATATGAATAGCTAATCAATTATGTCATGTGAAAGTACATAAAAGTAATAAAATAAAATACATATAGGTTTAAAGAAGATGGTTACAAAACATAAAAAAACCAAAGAATGTATGTAAATGTACAATAAATTTCTATAAGACAAATAAAAACATTAAAAATACCAGCAATATTATTTAAAAAGCAGAGAAAGAAATACGCTTACTTACGAGTACATACCTCACTAAAATTCTTTGAGACAAGGAGCCACAATGCTCAAATTGCTGTAGCATTTTAGACCTTATGCCACCGTAACAAGGCTTAGTAATTAGAGTATCAGATATAATGACTCGGTATGAAACGTTGCTGTGCGCAGACTTCCTGAGGTGGTGAAATTGTGCTGAAACTGCGAGGCGAGGTCCTTTTCAAGGGTTGTTGACATTTAACTTGATAGCGGGGCTCAAAAGTGAAAATATCTTCAAGTTTCAGGGTCGGCCGAAGTGTTTATATCAAAAACGTGGATACTATACTATCTATGTATAGCATACTATGACTACATTTAGCAAAGGTTAGGTTTTTTTTTAAATTCTTTATTAACAACAGGGGGTTTTTGTCCATACGGATGTGCCAACCCCATCGTACCTTATCAACTATTTAACATTAATTAAAATATAACACTACAACTATAAACTGTAACAGAATAATCATTCAATGATTAGGCACTACTTTCACCAGACCACATAACCTCGCAATCGCTGATCTAGGGTTTGCTAAAATGTTTTGAATTAGCCCCACGTCCAAAATGTTCAATTTAAATTCTTTGATCAACGATTCCCTTTCATCCTTGCTCTTGACACACTCCATCACCAATTGCACATCTTCAATTATGTTGCATATTTCACAATTAGGTGATGCGACCTTTCGCATTAGTAAAGCAAATTTTGCCGATGGATAGTGCCCAGAACGCAGCCTTAGTGCTAATTTAACATAACATCAGCTCAAACTTGTATCCTCAAACCAAGGCACGGGAGAAGACTCATTCTGAATTACTTTGTACCAAATTCCATTCACTTGAGACTTTTCATCGAAGTAATTCCTCCATCGGTCAAAACACGACAGCTTAAACTTGGCGCAATATTCCCAGTAATCTGGAATGTATGGCTTTTCGCTATTCATCTCCACAGCAAAGGTATAGATGAAAGTTATACAAGTAGTTAATTATGTACCTTTGATCGGAGAAGTTTGAGGATGTTATCTAGAGATAAATCAAATGGGTAGGGAATTTTGAACTCATACTAGTCTGAAATCGACAATCAATCCGCCTTGAGCAAACGTGTTGATCAATGCACATACCTTCTCCGTATGAGAACAGGCCTTGCCCTGTACTGGGACAGTAATATGTTGGTGTTATTTTTTACAAGTTTTGAACTCGGTCCTGAGCCCTGCAAGTTGCTGTCAATCTGTAATACGCCTGTTTTTTTAAGTCTCTCCTTAGACAATTTTCAAAACCAATATATCAAAGACTAGCTTCTGTCCGCGCTATAACCTTCCTGAAGAATTGAAGTATCCAATTCAAAAAGAATTTTTCAAATACGACTAGTAAGTAGTTCCGGAGATTACCCCCTACATACAAACTTATAAACCTCTATATAACATTATCAGTATAGGCATTAGTAACATTAGTAATTAGTCTTATTAGTATTAGGATATCTATTAGTATTAGTATAAAATATTAGTATAGTCTAGTTTAGTTTTAGTGTCATCTATTCTTAAGCCACAGTTTTCATAAAAAAATAAGTAATCTAACATACTTTTTTATCTTTCCAGTTCTGCTGGCAGTAACCTTCGTATCATGCGGCCAGATTGAAGACCCCTGCAAGACCAAGATCAGGGTGGTGGCTGATGACAAGTACTGCGACAAATACTGGGAGTGTGACAACGGACAGCCCGTTCAGTACGACTGTCCTAATGGGCTGGTATTCGCTGGCAAACATCGGGGGGTGACGGAGGGATGCGACTATCCTTGGAGGTCCAACTATTGCGAATATCCTAAAGTGCAGATCAGTAAGTAGCTTGATTTTTATAGTTTCTGTTGCTTTGAACTGTGTTTTTCTAAAGTTTGTCTGCTTAACAACGTATGGCCACTGGATATGCCATACGACTCATTTCATAACTATCATACCATTCTGGTAAAACATTTGATGACTCTAGTTGAAGATGACGTCTAAACGAGTAGTGCTAATGATTGGAAAAAATATATGCGAAAGTATTTTCTTAATTTTTTGAATATAGGCATATTTTGGATTATTTTTATATTACATAGTGAAATTAATTAGTAAAGTTAGGTCTAACGCAAATAAAAAAACTGAGAATCGCGCAAAATCTATCAAGCGTATTTTTCTGAAACCTTCACCATTTTAAAGATAATTTAATTATTGATCTTTTAGTATACGAGTTTTTTTAAAATACCTTTTGTTTTATGTATAATAAATTTATAATGAGTTTAATTTGGGACAGCGCTCCTTGATGGACGAGTCCTATTACTGACTGGACGTACGACGCGTTGTGTGAGCTCGGTACAGAACACGCAAGCTAATCACTCAAGGTCACTGTCATATATCGGCGTTTAAGACGCCGACAATAAACCTCTTGTTCATAAAATCGTTGTTTAAAATTAACTAATGAGTATCGTCTGTTTAACCATACATTTCATATTTAAACAACGTTTATGAATATGAAGGTAAGAAGACATGAGAAAGACAAAAATTATTTGATGAATTTTAATTGGGGCAATAAATTTGTCCTGAATAATGACACTTACTGTTGAAAAAGAAAATGAAAGACACCATGTGACCTTATTTAAAATTTAATTATACAAAAATATCGTCTCTCTATGTATGTAGGTCGTAACATTTAGGAGGAACTTCTGTAGGTGGCACAAATGAGGTTGAATAAATACCAGACTACTAAGAAATAATTCCTTAGAAATAATCCCCATTTTTCAGATGTAGAGAAAAAGCTTTGTAGTACTAATCACATGTCTTGTTTAACAAATGGGACCAAGATATACTGTAAACTAGGTATTTAAAAAAACTGAATTACAAATGAAAGAGTTTTTAAAAGATTATAAAACTGCAACACGTGTCGGCAAACATGACACTACGGATAATTTTACTGTGATTGTTACCTATTATTTCAATGAAAGTTTTATAAAATTTATATGAGTATGCTCAATGTTTATTGGCTGGTTGCTGAATTGCGATAAACTGAAAGCTTAACCCAACATAGTTGAGAAAAAACTTAGCAGATGATGATATTCCATAACTAGCTATTTCCACCAACAGCTTTACATCTAAACCGGCTTGTACCAACATAATGTGACCACCATCTTTTAATCTCTAGATCCCCCAATCGGCACGGAGCATTGCGACTGGCTGTACGGCATCTTCGGCCATGAGACGTCCTGCACGAGATACTGGACCTGCTGGAATGGAACTGCCACTGAACAGCTGTGCATCGGAGGTCTACTGTACAATGAGAACGCTCACTCCTGCGACTGGCCCGAGAATGTTGATGGGTGTCAGAAACATCGTAAGTTTGCATTTTCTTACTTACTATGAAGTAATATTACTTGTTATTTTTCAAAATATTTCGGTAAATAAAAAATTGCTGAGTATTCTTCCAGCAATCTCAGGGTGGCTTATTTGCCCTACGGAATTATTACAAAGATTTTCGCAGTGATTTATGATAAATTCTGTACCAAAATGTCAGAACTACTTCATCAATGTTATATGCTTCCTACTTTAATCAGGCTACTAGAATGAACGGATAACATTTTGCACCCTGTAGCACTCGAGCTGCCTTATTTATCCAAAATAGAGCATTTATTCAAAAAGTGGGCAACGTCGCAAATAGCTAACAAACATTTCGCTGTTTTGATTAATTTGGCAATATTACTGTATGGAAATAAGAAATATGGCTAAATAGTGAAATAAAATATTGATTATGAAATCCAAAAATGTATACCGTAACACGGAACATTTAGTTTTAGATGTAAAAAACTACTTATTTGAATTGCAAATGCCTTTTTTACACCTAAAACGGTTACAACATTAAATTCAGTGTTATAATTGCAATTCATTACTAATATTCTAGTTCACTAGTTAGCGATATTTTATATTTCCTTATAGTTGACAGCTATTTGCGACGTTTTCAACTTTTTGAATGAACGCTCTATAGTACCTTCTGTGATAAAGAAGGTTTAATACAGGTAACCTGTAGCTAGTAGCCTTACTGTACACTGCAATTCACATCAAATAAGATGAATAATTCGCTTTTGCAAGTTTACCTATTCATATCATTTAGGTAGGTACCATTTTAACTGTCGGTACACATACTCAAAATCGACCTAATTTCACTACTTTCCACTAAGACTTTCCACCCTGTTTTCCTAGCACAAATAACATTAACAAACCTAATGAGAACCGACTCGGGAACGAGAAGCCATGAACATGAACAATACTCCCAGGAATTAATTAATTTAATTCCGTGTAATACACATTTCACACTTCCACCCTGATTAGTCAAAGACACGGCAGCCGCGGCAGTAATTGGTACAGGTTTGTTACAAGAAGTCTGATTTGAAATAGTATTAATATTATTTACCAAGCTTCCTTTGTAAAAAAAACCCTATCCGATCCGAAAGGGTACTGCAATAACCTAAAAGTAATAAAAAATCTAATTATAATTGAAAATAAAAATTACATTTTTGTACCAAAATTACCCCAAATTCATTATAAATGAGCAAATTTTCAACAGGGGTCATAAGTTCATAAATTTTGACTTGTAGACGGTGCTCCCTTGTTTCGCAGACATATCATTATTTTCATATGAATATTATTATTTTAACGACTATTTACTTCAATGAAACACAATGCAATGAATTTTATAATCACATTTTTATTTAACAAACTTATCAAACAGTAGAATTATTTTTTAACGAATATTGTTTGTTCCGTTTATATTTCCATGGTATTTTATTTCAACGAAAATGTGAAAATAGACGTTATGCTATCCATAACTTATATTTGAACGTCGAAAATTAAGTGTCGAATTAAAGTCGAATGAGAACTTAGGCTGCAAGAGCGGGCGAAGCGAGCTTGGGACTTCGGGCACCACGACTCGGACAGGTTAGGTTAAAAGGACATGGAGGACCCATGCCCTTCGTGGTTATTTTTTTATAAACCACATAGAAATAGGAGCCCTGCCAAGCGGGACTCCGTCGACTACACTGGCAAAAAAAAAATTAAATATTTACCCTATACATATTGACTATTGAATATTTGTCAAAGGTATGAATTGAAACGTTTAGAAACTGTCACTCGATAAAATGTTTTTCTTGATAATAAGTCGGGGCTGGACGGGGCTTTACCGGTTTGCTAAACAATATGAGGATAAAGTTATTCTTTGATATGAATGAATGTTTCGATAACATTAAACTTTATTTGTAAGCATTCTGCGTATTGATTATTCTAATAGAGGAGATCGTGGTTAAGTATGTCGAGTTAATCACTTATTTCGATGACATCATCTTGAAAGTTGGAATAGTTTCTGTACTTATTACTTGGACCCATGTCAGTTACACTGTAAGAGCCATAATAAGTTTCGTTGATAGAGAATGTGGCTCGTGGCTAAACAATAACAGGGTCGATCGAAGGTTAAGCTAGCCGCGGTCGGTTCGTGGACCCCTCCGTGCATCGGAAAGCACGTTAAGCCGTTGGTCCCGGCTGTTATTCGTAGATCTTTGATAATCGTTACCGGTAGTCAGAAGCCAAAAGTCTGACAACCAGTCTTATCGAGGGGTATCGTGTTACCTAGTAACTGGGTTGCGGAGGTCACATAGACTGGAAGCCGATAACCTTATTTGGAAAAGGCTAGGCAGATTAATTTGTATGATGCATTTGGAAGACTGCTTTTTGCTGAGAGCAGCCCAGTTCAAAATAATAACCTACCACAGCGCGCGAGTCTGCGCTCAGCGCTTAGTGTGGCAACACGCCGTGTTCGAGTTCGCGACAAGTCAATCGTCATCCTGAGGATGCCTCGTTGAGAGGTGAAACACGTGTCGATTTCTTTTAGGGTTTTTTTTTTAAGACTCTTTAGAAATAGCTAAGCGGAACAGGTTACTAAATATATCCACTTCTATTGTATTTTATAAGTGATTTCCGCAAGGTCACGCCTAAATCAATTAACTATCCTAAACCTACCACACTTCTCTTTGTGTTGTCTTTTCTCACCAATCCATCATGCATGGACGCTTCCAAACTATTAAAGAAAAAAATAAAAACCATAATCTGTAGTAAACGAAATCCTCAAAATGCCTCATGTTCCCTACACATACTGGTCAAAATAAGTACAGTTGGAAAACAGATGGGTGATCAAAATATATTGCTTTAACGGTTCAAGAAACCTGTTGTCACAAAAAAAGTGACAATAGGTGTGTTGGCTCCCAAACTAGGTTTATACCTGTGACTTGGGAGTCAGTGTTCCTCCATTAAAAAGTGATTACGTATGTCGTTGGCAGTAAACATATATTTCACATACTTTCTGCTCACACACATTACATATATGTTCTACTTAGAACAGTAATTTGTCATTTCTCACACATTGCGGCTCATACAGTAATGCGTTTAATAATACGACTTACAGCGGTGACATGAAAAGCCCATATAAATAATGTGTGCTATTCATACAACGTATGCAATGGTGTACAGTTGCCCACGCAAGTGTTACTTGTAGTACTGATGATAAAATGAGTGCGAATCTATGTAGTGTTAAGTAGAACTATAATGTGTTTTATTTTCGTCATTATAAGTAATCGTTGAGGTCATTTTCGCTCTTCGTTTACAAGGCCTGAAATGTTTTATTTTATGTGCTACATTTTCAACATCTGTAGTTTCAATAATGGCTCATATTTTTTTTATCCAGGACTAAGTATCTGCGTAATAAATTTTGGCCATAATATCAAGAAAAGCTGTCTTATTTTAAAGAAAATATTTCTTAAAACGTTCCGTAAATTAAATAACAATATTAACCCTCATTTTCATCTTGTTTAACAACATAAATAAAGTAAAAACGAATTTCTTCATAAACACGGTGTCAACACTTCTTATCTCGAATTCTACGAAAACACTACTTTTTACGCCGCGTTTTAAATTCAGTCGTGAATTCAGTACTTCATAAAATATAATATTTCCTTGCTGAAAAGCTACGAGGTATATTTTCTTGGAAGACGGTCCGCAAATTAACGTTATTTTTCTTTGAGAAAAAATTACCTACGAAAAAAAAAAATCTAATAAACTTGAACATGGATATTCTTTATGTATTAATATAATAAGACATGAAGAAAGGAAGTGCAAACGACTTAGATGCACTTACTTACAATCATCCACGGCTAAGCCTTTAAGCTCCCAATGGACATTCAAAGGGAATATTACTTAAATCTCAAATCTCTTGCGGATGGATTGGCTGCTGGATCTGCGATATTTATATCGACAGACTTTGAATTTGTTGAAATTATTTCAGGGGTGAAATTACTTATGAATGTAAACAACTTATACCCAGAATAAAGTGTGAAATGGATGCCATTTTTCGTAATTTCAGAGGTGGGTCCTATAGCAAGTTTTGTTAAATATGAAAAAAATTATAAATCAACGAACGGGATGAAAGTCTTAACCCCCGGACGCCCCACAAGTTCAAAATCAAAACCAATATATATAAAATACAAAACTACCTAACACTTCAACTAAATGGAAAATTCCAATTATAACTTCTATCCCCAACTGTACTGTAAACACTAGTGAATGAACGGCAATCGTTTCACCGATCAATCACGCAACTTTCACACTAATTGCTTCGTTTAATAAAGCGTATAATAGCATAATAGGTGCGCCGGCTTCCTTATGTAACCCAGTAATCGTTAGTTTGACATTAATCGTGGATCGGGCAACGACTCGGACGAAATCGAAAGTATACGTTGACGGATGGCTTAGCTTAGAGAAATGACAGGTATGGTTCATGATTGTGGGGTCATTAGTTTGAATCTAGTCGTTGAACAAAAGTTATGTTAAGTATGAAAGGAGCTATGTACGTTGGCATGGGAATTACTTTCAATATTACAATCGTCCATTGTACGATTCGAACTTTATTCTGAAATAATACATCGCCAAATCATAGTTAACCGCCATTGTGGTCTTGTGGTTAAAACCACCTGTCTCAGACCTAGAGGTCCTGGGCTCGATTCCCAGTTGGGGCAAAATTTTCTGCTCGGTTCGGTTGGCGGTAGGGCTTGTTCTAAGTCCGCCTGGCTAGCTACCATCTAAGTCTGTCGCCATAACAACAATGTTAACAGCATTGTTGTGTTTCAGCAGTTAGAGGTAAGATAGTCAGTTCCTCAGTGGTTGAGGATTCCGGGTAAAGTTCGCTTCCACCTTGAGCCATCACTTACCATCAGGTGAGATGCAGGCCAAGAGCTTACCAATAGTGGTTAAAAAAAATTTGTAAATCCAAAAGTGCACTCTCATTCAAAACCAGAAAAATACTTACCGACTTTTCATGAAGTATCTTTTGGGTAGCTTCACACTTTCAGCTTCAGCTTTTTCTGACAGTAAGTATAACATTATTACCTATATGGATAAAATTTCTCACCTCGCAATCTTTACGTACAGTCAAAGTCTATTTAGGTTTGCTTTGTTGTTGTGAAGAAGTCCGAAAGGGAGATCGTGGCCCCCGGCAACAGGGCAACCGAAGGGACACGGGTAGGGTTTTAGTCAGTAAGAGTCTGACACGCCCTCCCCCACTCCGCCCAGAGCGGGAGAAGTTATTTGATAATTTCCCGGCAACGGAAGAGTGTCAAAGCTGGAAATATTTATATAGATATAGATATTTATACATTTTTTATTGATTAAAATTTAACTACTTTAAATAAAAGAGCCATTTTCAATTCCTTTGGCTGAAACGAAACTATTAAAAACTTGGTACAAAAAAATCAACCGACTTCCAAAAAAAAACTCTACAAAGCAAAAAATAACTTTAATTTCGGGAGTTGGTTTTTTCTAAGTGAAAAATAAAACCTTTACCCTACCCAAATTCGAATACCACTACCTGCTATGTAAATAACAGTGACATGAACTTATAATATCATCCACACACTAAGTGGGAAAAAAAACGTATTATTGAAGCCAACTCAAAAACTATCCAAGCAAAGTTAATAAAGTTTATATGGGACCGTCTTGAGAGCAACCCTCTCAAAAGAAAAAATAATTTTCAAAATCGGTCCATAATTGACGGAGAAATCGGTAGGCATACATTAAAAAAAAACACTACGAACATATAACCTCCTCCTTTTTGGAATTCGGTTAAAAAAAGAATCATCGAAATCGGTTGGCGTGATATTGAGTTATTCGTCCATTTGTCGCGCACATACTTAATGCAAATTTAAGACATATGGTTTTCTCATGGATGCCATTATTATCTGAATTGGACCAAATTGAAATGGGACCACACGGGAAGCACCAGCTTTCAAATAAAAAACGAATCATCAAAATCGATTCACCTAGTCGAAAGTTCTGAGGTCAAACAAACAAAAAAAAAACAGTGGCACTCCGGGAGTGCCGCCAGAAGAGAAAACTTGAAAAAAAATCGGCACCGCGGTAATCAACACGTTGATGTATTTTACTCCACGCACCGCGGTAATCAACGCGTTGATTTCTTTTTGATGGTCAAAAGGTGGTGTCATCACGGTGTCGCGAAATCAATGGTTTAGTCCCATCTCAAAAATGCCCAACGCGCCTAAAGGTTTCACTTAAAAAAAAAACTCCTTTTTTCGAAGTCGGCTAAAAAAAAAACTCAATTAATTGACTTTTTCGCAAGCTACAATGTTTTCAGGTTTCACACTTGATTGACGGGAATAATTTTAAAACTATTTCGAAGTTTTTTCGCTAACAGGTCACACTGAGGATTTGATTATTTTCAACATAAAGACCTAACTATTTGTATGAGCGGCATATGTGATGCGCAGGAAAATGTCCCGGGGATGGCTTTAGGAGTAGGTGAAGACCGAAGAAACGATGGATGGACTGTGTAAAAGATGATATGGATAGAAAAGCGGTGACTACTGAAATGACGATTAGAGAATTTTTTTTTATTTTTTTTTTTATTTTTTTTACGCTATATCAGTCTTTACTAGAGTTGATATTACAGGGTTGTATTTGCGGCGCGTGTATAGCGGATAGCGGTTTCGGGCGAACTGGCTTCGCCGGGCGCTGCGCATGCGAGGAATATAAAACGACTGCGTCAGCGCCCCTACAGAAGTATAGAAAGAAGAAAAAAGACATAATAAAGAAAGGAAAAAAGGAGTAAAGGAGTTTTTAGATGACAAACCGATTGCAAAATAAAATTATTCTCTCTCTCATACACCAAACATTATGAAATATAATATAATAAGTAATATAGGAAATCAAATATAAATATGAATACATAAATAAGAATTTAATTAATAATTACCTACATAATTCTTATGCAATACATAAAATTAAAATACTAAATAAATATACCTATAGACACAAACCTAATCATATACAATATACATATACTTAACTATACACCCAATTAAACACATCTAATAATTTATACATTAAATTGCTACTTAGCCCTCTTCCTCTCTCCTAATGTTGCTGTGCCCGACACGGTCCATATTTATCTTTTAATTTGGTAAACTATCTATGTAATACATATGGTATGCAATAAAGAATTGAGTATTGATACGCCGTCCGCAATAAGTTGGATAAGGGCAAAAGAATGATGATGAGACATCATCTGCCAAGCCTTTTCCCAAATATGTTAGGGTCAGCTTCCAGTCGAACTGGATGCAGCTGAATATCGCTGATGATGCTCTATGTAAGATACTGGTATCTTACATAGAGCGACTGACTATCTGACCCCAACAGCCCAGTTACTAGGTAACACGATACCCCTTGGTAAGACTGGTTGTCAGACTTTTGGGCTTCAAACTACCCGTAACGGCTGTCAAAGATCTACAAATGACAGCCGGGACTAACGACTTAACGTGCTTTCCGAGGCACGAAGGGGTCTTGGTATGTAAAGATGGTCACCCATCCACGGACCAATCGCGGCAAGCGTAGCTTAATCAGATCGATCGACCCGTGCGGCTGTTATTATTAGCCATAAACCCCTCTAATGATAATGAGACATGAGTATTCAAAACACTAAAAAAGCTATGTGTCCTGTTGTGATCTTGGAAGGATTATGTCAATAATCCTATCAGAGGAATTAGTAGTCCATTAGTTTGACTTTAGATTTACATCAACATAACTTATATAAACTCGAGTCATCGAAACAGCTGAGTGTGTCTGCTTGTATTATTTGCATTACATTGGAGGCTTTGTATTCATTTCCGTGCCAGTCAAAATGGTAATTTAATCATTACTCGCATTAATATTACGGTTTTGTACCCACGCAAGTACCTATCTGCAGAATATTCTAGTCAAACACAAACATCAAACACGTAGAGCACAAATCGAATCTTTTGCCATTTCAATAAGGTAGGTTTTACAACTTACAAGAGACTGTTTGAAATCATTTGTAGATACGAATGTATACAAGACAAACTCTTAAATAAAAAATGTGATGGATTTTTCCTTCCCTTTTATTACGCCTGTGCTCCCCCACTCCTGGGCCAAAGCTTCCCTTTTTAATTTTTCCCACTTCTCTACATTGATAAGCTTGATCTTATCAAATGAATAAAAAGCATTGTCAACTGTTGATGGTTTAAATAGATATGAATTATTTATCTTGATAACCATCTGTCATAAGTCGTTGACATAATACCCTTTTTCGACTGCATCTCTCATAACAAGAAAACCATCTACCACATTGCCTTATTCTTTTGTACCGTCATCCTACGACGTTGATTAATGACATTGAATACAAAGGAAAGACTTAGACACCAACAAAAACTTCATATTTCTTAGTCTATCTGTGAGAATATTATGAAATAATAGTCAACTGACATTGGTAAAGTCGTGAACTTAGGCGTGAGACAGAAGTGGCCTATAAACGGATCTTAGTTCTCAGGCTATGTGATAATTAAAAGTATCATATGCCCGTTGAGTACTGTTCACGATCGCAGACTGAATAGGAAATGAAGGCGTGGGACTGGTTCAAAAGAACATAACATAACACCACGCCTGAACTCACCAAAGGGCTAGGCAGAAGTGTACCC
Source organism: Omphaloscelis lunosa (assembly GCA_916610215.1). Classification (NCBI taxonomy): domain Eukaryota; kingdom Metazoa; phylum Arthropoda; class Insecta; order Lepidoptera; family Noctuidae; genus Omphaloscelis; species Omphaloscelis lunosa. Next base: position 4,908,168 of record OU744245.1, on the reverse strand, counting down.
ACAAGACACACTGTTCGCCAGTTATGTTTAAGTACCACGTAACATGGGGGCGAGCCTTTTACCATCACCCGGGCACAAATCCAAACCCCGGACTGCTACTGAGAAATTTCTTGGAATAACTCAATAACACTTTGCCTGACCCGGAGGTAGAACTCAGGATCTCATGCTCGGCAGTAGTTCTTGCGACCACACGAACAACGAGTGGCAGTGAAAAGAAGTATATTTGAAAAAGGAAAGCAAATAAAAAACAACTGAAAAGTGTGTTTTTCAGCAAACAAAAGCATGTCAAAAAGCCACCAATCATGAACAAGGTCTATATCCAGGGGTATATTAAGCTTGTCTACCTTGAAACATAACGTCAATAATGAGAGGCTTTTCGTTGAATCGGAAGGCAATTGATAGCCAAAGATACTTCCTAAATATATTTTCCAAACCCGAATGAATTTCCTTTCAAAACAGTAACGTTTTGAGACACAATTTCCAAGAAAAACGGAGAAACTTTCCCGCACAACATTTTCCTTAAAAGAATTAAAAAGGAGTGCTCATAAATACAAGAAAATGCACAATAAAACTAGACAAAGGTCTTAAAAGGATTATAAAATAAACATTTCACGTTTGTCGATCACGAGCAAAATGGACGGCCATCTTAACGTTTATAACTAATTCAATCTATGTATCGATTCGATCAACTCGAGTATTGTCCTCGTTTCTCGGAAACACGTATAGACTAGAAGCTTTTTATGTTAAGTTTGTATTTAATATATATTTTTCCTTAAGGTTTGATTTGATAGTAGATTTTGAGGTAAATGTCACTAAAGTTGAAGGATCTTCAAAGTTGAAACCATTAATCTAAACTAACATAATAAAACCGGCCAAGTACGTGTCGGACCACGCACAATGAAGGGTTCCGTAGTTGGGATGAATTTATCCCAAAAACAAACTTAACTTTGTAGTTGAAAAACATGTTCTCCCATACGGAATGTATGGGAAAACATGTTTTTGCAACTACTTGTAGAGCCTACTTAGCTGTGATAGTTTTCCTTTTAATTTTGTTTTATAACTACTGCCGTGATTTTTTCACACATCCAAAACCAATCATTTAGCTTGCAAGGGGGGGACTTGACTCTAACAAAAATTATCACTTTAAAGCTTAATATTTCGCAAACGGATCCCTGAATCCAAAAATGGGTTTCACACACTCAGTTTTTTTGAAGGACCTTTCCAACGATAACATACCCTAAAAAAAAAAGTTTTTCGTAATTTTATTTACTACTACTTTACTACTTTGTCGGCGTGATTAATATTTATACCCATGTCAAATTACAGCTTTCTAGTACTAAAAGTCTCGGAGCTAGACCGCGGACAGACAGACAGACATGGCGAAACTATAAGGGTTCCTTGTTTACTACGGAACCCTAAAACGATAAAATTGCTTGTTAGTTTGTAGAATAAGTAATCTCAGGAAAAACCGTTTCACAGCACTTTTTTTTTTCTTTTTCTGCTGCCGTTTCTTTTCCAGCTACACTATTGCCAAATGAATATGTTTGTTCCACGCAGACGAACTCGAAATAGTGAATAAATATTGTTTTATCGACTTTTCTGGCATTAATTGGTTAGAAATGTCCTTTGCTTCATTAGAAATATCTGGTTGTGTGTTTTCAAAGCTTGTATCACCCATTTTTGTAAACAAAAAAGTAATATAATTTTGCAATATTATTATCGAACATAAATGGCGGGATACGATGAAAATTCGAATAACCTATAAGTTTTTTTTTTTTAATTACGGCGCTGTGGTTAGTGAAAGCCGTTTTGAAATTCGAATTGCTTATTTAAATTTAGTACAACATTATAACTCTAATTTGGATGATATTATGGTTACTATGACACTGGCTGTTTCAGATACTTTTTTAGAGGTTTTATAGCATGGGTGTAGATAAAAGATTTAAACTCGTAGCGAAAATGATCAAATTCTGAAACTTTACTCGGTCGAAAAATCACAAATAAAACTTATCAGCGCCTTAATATTCCACCCTACTTACAAGATCGTAATTATGAAGACAAGAAACTTACTCAATCTTATATTGGTACTGATTAATTGCTCTGAGAAGTTAGAACAATACTAATGAGATAAACGAAGTTTCAGTGGGATACCAATCTCTTGTTACTTATGCAAGATATAACTTTGGAGTTGAAGTTTCTTACTTTATTATTGATGGAAATGCGGTGCAATAATTCACTGTTAATTTGAACAGACGCTAGTCTATAAGTCATTTTGAAGAACGGTTCACGGCTCTTCAGTAAATAAATAACCTATCCATTTGTGGACTTTTCCTTTTTAGGGTTCCGTACCCAAAGGGTAAAACGGGACGCTATTACTAAGACTCCGCTGTACGTCTGTCTGTCTGTCTGTCTGTCTGTCTGTCACCAGGCTGTATCTCATGAACCGTGATAATAAGACAGTTGAAATTTTCACAAATGATGTATTTCTGTTGCTGCTATAAAACAAATTCTAAAAAACAGAATAAAATAAATATTTAAGGGGGCTCCCATACAACAAACGTGATATTTTTGTTCGTTTTTATAGATAATGGTAGGGAACCCTTGGTGCGCGAGTCGCGATTTTTTTTACTTAAATTGTGGCACATAATAATCTTAGTACCTGGAAGACCGAGCTCTGCTCTGGTGAAAATAGAGATATCTCATTTAATAGTATAAGAAAGTTCATATTAATCCATGTATTCTATGCTGCCATGATAATTATTCTAATGTCATTATTCATTATCTTGTTCTAAACTTTGGGCGACCGAGCTCTGCTCAGGTGAAAATACGGAGAAAACTAATTTTCCCAGATGTAAGACGTAGCTAGAATGATTTTTCGCCCCCGTAAACCCCTATAATACAACTTTCATCGAAATCGTTAGAGCCGATTTCGAGAACGTGAGTAGAAATATATATACAAATAAATATATTTACAAATATTGCTCGTTTAATAGGATAGACTTAGATACTGTCTTAGATTATGAGATCTAATATGCTAAAATATTCTTGGAGTCGTTTCTATACAAATTTATTTGACGTGTTGTCCACTGCCCTGGCTGTTTTCCCCCCTTTTTGCGGATTCAAGACCTGTAAGCATTTGCCAAATATTTAGAACCAACAAGCCAAACTTAACACCATACTCTTCATCTTCCAGCCCTCTGCAACGAAGACCCCAACGGCAACGTTCCCCTAGGCAAGTCCTGCAACCGCTACTGGCAGTGCCAGGGCGGCTACCCTCGCCTGCAGAGGTGTCCTGCCATGCTGGTGTTCGAAAGGAGGTCGTTGAGGTGCGTCGTGCCCCCCACTGAAGAATGTGACATCCCCACCACTACCGCACCACCGCCAGAGGAGGAGAACCAGCAGGAGTTAAGACAGGTAAGATAAAACAAACTATATTCTAGATAATACTTACACACGGCTACACATCAAGCTATACATTTCCAGTATAAGCTGACCTGGTATTGTACGGAAATCCTATACAATGCAGGATCAGCATAGAATGGGAATGTATAGCTTGATGTGTAGCCGTGTGTATACAAAAAAATAATTATAAGCGATTTTGTGCAACGAGCAATTTTTTCGCTAAAAACGATATCTACAAGGCATTTTTTTATTATTATTGTATAGTTTCTATAAATTATAGCAAGCTGGTGTCCGCCATTTTATGTCCAAACGCGTATATTGAGCACGATTTTGGTACGTACCAGTTTAATTTTAAATAATTTATTTCACACGAAAACCCTGTCTGATTATGGCTAGAAAGTCGATCGCAGATAAAAGGAGAAAATAAACAAAAAATTGTGTCACTTAGATGGTCAAAAAAGTGCGTGTTGGACCACGCACAATGAAGGGTTCCGTAGTTGGAATAAATTTATCCCAAAAACAAACTTAACTTTGTAGTTGAAAAACGTGTTCTTCCATACGAAAAGTGAGAACATGTTTTTGCAACCCCAAATGGAAGTTGGTCGATTATTACTCGTTAACTAAACGAATTTTTTCCCATATCCAAAACCAATCAAATAGCCGGCAGGGGGGGGGGGCACTTGACCCTAACAAAAATTAGCACTTTAAAGCTTAATATCTCGAAAACGGACCCCTGACTCCAAAAATGCTCTGCACAAACTCTCAATATTTTTGAACGATCTTTCCAACGACACCCTACACTATGGTATAGATGAGAAAAAACATCCTCACTTTACGGGGAGGTACCTTAAAAAAAAACAATGTTTTATTTTACCACTTTATCGACGTTATTAGTATGTGCCCAGTTACAGCTTTCTAGTACTAAGAGTATCAGACGGACATGGCGAAACTATAAGAGTTCCTTGTTTACTACAGAACCCTAAAAACAACAAAAAGCAAACTCCTGCTAACCACCTTGATTAATGACCATACAAGTAAACTTGACTCCTGCGCTCAAACAGTTCCATCATGTGAAGTGACATACCATATTTAGCTAACTTATCTATGAACCAAAGTAAACATAGCGAGGATTTGTATACCGCCATACTTAATCTATTTAAATCGCTTGTTTACATTCCTTTAACAGGTTATTCTGTAAGATATTATTCAAACTCAAACTCAAACTCAAAGCATTTATTTCAATTAAACCATTTACAGGCACTTTTCTGTCAAAGAGTCGGTCAGTTAGTCAGAAAATTGAAGCTAATTGCCCATTCCAAAACGTACATCTCTATGGAGATGAACGGGCAAGAAACTCCAAGGACACTCTTTTAAATATAGATATTACAAAATCCTGGGTACATCATTCTTGTTGCTTCTATATGTGAGAACAATGTACAAAAAATAATCAAAAGCAATTGAAAATATAAGATTAAAAATAAGCCCTGGCAGATAAGAGATGACCAGTTTCAACTGACGGCGCCCGTTCACGAACATGACGCGTGGATCAGCACCATCCAGCTCAACCATTTTGTAGGGAATGCCCTGATTTACTCAAGTTCTTCTCCTCAATTAGTCAAACGACATGTTTCTCAATATTTGATAACACACAGGATTTAGTTACCAGTCTATTTCGAACCGAGTGCGTTCCACTTCCGATGAACTGCTTCAAGGTAGTAACGATATATTCAGTTGTTTTGTTATCTATGGCCGCAGGTTGAAATGTGGCAGGTGGAGTCCGAAATACGTGTCACTGAAATTTTTTTTAGCATATAAGATCTTTGTCCACTGCAAACGGAACGTGAACGGGACGTCAGCGAGAACGAGATGTAGACGCCGAAGTAGCAACAGTACATTTACTATGACCGAGTAATCTTATTTCTCGTTGAAGTCCCGTTCACAGCGTGGTGCTCAAACAGTGTAAAGCTGCATCCTAACCGAAAGCAATCGTCGTGCGAGGACGCGATCGTCGCGGCAATACGCGTTCGTCGCGCTATTTTATATGAATATGAAGTACTCGCGCGATAATTTTTTTTTTTAATTAGGTTTCGTTTGTATTTCTTATCTCATAATATTCATACAAACAGTTTTGTCGATCGCGTACTCGCGCGACTGTCGCTTCCGGTTAGGACACGGGGTAAGAGTTTATTGAAATTAGATAAAAATATTGCCTGAAATTAACAAATATGACTATCATAATGGTAAAAATAAACCCTGTAGATTATAATCCTTCATTCCTGAATTTCTACCATTGAAAGTTATTCCAATCATTTTTGCTGGCAACTATTTTAATATTATTAAAATTATTATTTTAATATTATTAAAAAAGTTGGATTTAGAAATGTGACTGACAGTCTGACATCCAAAATTTCGGAAATTCCTCTACCAATTGAAGCTGTAGTCTGTCAGTTAAGGCTCGTGCAAACCAGCGCGATATCGCGGGCGCTACAGGCACCGCGAACTTTGTAGCCCGCGATATCGCGCTGGTCTGCACGACCTTTTAATAACAGAGTTTAAAATTGATCGTGATAAGTCGTTGTTAAAGCTTCGGGTTTTGTGTATCCTGACTTGTTTGAAGTACAACGGAAAAGTAAATATGTACAAGACTTGCGCTTTTATTTGAGTCTGAAGACAGAAAATTTTAATCTATTTTTTGGAGTTAATTAAGCCCGATTTTAAACATAATTAACTAAGTTATACAGAAAGTTTATTAAAGGTTTCGTAAAAACCATATTAATATTATTATACATATATATTAGGCAATCCATTAAGGGGATGTAGGACAGGTCATTTACAACCAAATGACCCCTTTTGAATCTTTGAAAATGTCAAAAAATTTCGAGTCATTTCACATTTTATATTTTTATTTCATACATTTTAAAATATAAAATGTCAAATTACTCGAAAATGGTTGACAATGGCATAGGCGTCATTAGAGGTCATTTAGTTGCAAATGACCTCCATCCCCTCAACAGATTACCGAAATATAACCAATAACTCTGTATGTAACTATCAGTTACCTTTACACGCCTTAACGGTTGAACAGCTTTTGATGAAATTTGGCGCATAGGTGGACCATAATCTGGGTTTGGACATTATACTTTTCATTCAGGTAGTACATTCCCTTGGGTAAGTCCGACCACCATGCGGCCGAAGCCGCGGGCATAAACTAGAACACCTTATATGGGCCTAGTTGCTATCATCAAAGTAGAAGACATATAAAAAGAAATACCCTAAGGTTTTCTCAAATACCTGAAGGACCGACCTGTAGTTACACGCGTCAATCGCAGCCATTTCCTTCGGTAAAGGAACACTCCCGACCAATTGGAAGAGATCTTCGACAAGCCAAGATCTAGAATACTGATCTTAATTAAATGGACTGGCAAATCGAATTGCTTATTGATTCACGCTCGAAGTTGTTGGTTTTGGCTTGACGTCTACTTTTACAATGTATGGAGGGGCAGAAGGTCATCTTTCTCTGCTGTTATTCCAGAGTTTTATTTGAAGTCGCCGCAACATGTCTTTTTCTTCAATAGGACGATTTTTCTTCGATTAGCAGAAAGGACTCAACCCACAAAAAGTAATTATCGAGCTATCGAAGTTTTAAGTTTAGATGTGTATTGCTGCAATGATGTTGTACTTGGAATATTTTGAAATATTGTCACATGTGGGCAAACGTACTAATATTTTTATGCGTCAAGTATTACATAGTCTGACGTATTTTTCGATTTATTGGGAAAAATGTGGGTTTGAGTCGTTTTTTACCCACTTCACAAAAAAGGAGCACCTGTAGCGATTTGGGTGTTTTTTATAGTAACTCGTGCATTTGCTCTCGAAAAGCACCATTTGGTAAAGTGGAATTGATGAATTACAAACCAACCCACTAAAAAGTGAAAAAAAATATTATTATCAAAAATACAACCGACTTCCAAACTACAAATTGAAAAAACCTTCAATTTCGGAAGTCGGTGGCATAAAACTTAAATACTGATCCAAAGACACTGACTTCCGAAATTAAAGTTATTTTTCACTTTGTAGTTTGGAAGTCGGTTGTATTTTTGGTATTTTTTTTTTCTTTTGCTAAATTGGTTTTAACATTACGGAGTATTTCTTTTAATTTCTCAAAACGGATCCAAGAATCAAAAGATTGTAAACAACATTTTTTTGTGGGTTTGGTCCTTTCTGCGAAACTACGTTCGTCACAGTGCTCGTGTTTATATTTAAATCTATTGTGTTTTATTTTATTATTCTACTCCAGTAATTATCTTTTTATGCACGTGTTTCTTTGACAAACAAACTTAGTTTTCTTTCGTTTTTTTTTTTTTATGCATGTTATGAATCCATCGCTTACGTAAACTTGTTGCAATCGTCTTGCAATTTGGGCTATGTTGTTTGGCTCCTCTCTATTCACGCCATAGCCTATATGCCTACGTACAAAAGGCCTATAATCTATAACATAATACCGTTATTTCAAAGATTAAAACAGTCCGTTCAAACTTAAATCAGAGTTGATCTTCTGTAATAACCTGTCCTATGCTCTTTTTGCTCGATTAATTCAATATATTGAGCCATTTGTACTTAAATGGAAGTCTACGATTCAGGTCACTAAAGTTAAGGAAACATTTGCGTTTGCCTTGATTACTTTGTATCGACCGCGGTAAGAACATCGAATTAACCATCAAAACTTAGTAGACACTTAGACAAGGCTTCCTTGAACCTTTTACGAACCTTTTTTACTAATTATTACTAAAATCTATGGACTGGGGTATTTTTTAGTTTCTCCTGTAAGTGACTGGTATTGAACCATCGAACTTTAAACAGGGTTGGGAAATCTTTTATCCCTTAAGAGTCAAAATTACGTGCAGTTGGATATAACGCAAACCTATTTCGAACCTCTCCCGCTACAATCCGCTCGTCCAATTAGAGCGCAGCTTCTTGACCTTCAAACCCTGTTTAAAGTTTTCTTATATTTGCTTCCAGCAATCTGCCACTACCTATTATATCCTTATTCCAAAAACCAGAACAAGCTTTGAAATAATATCTCATTTTTCTGCTTCAGGGCCAACAGCACAAGCGGCCAAGCGGTGAATACCAGGAGCAGCAGGGCCGCCAAAGACAACAATCTAGAAATTAAGTCTCCACCTCCTTCTCCTCCTCTAGAACCTCCTACAACACCTTCCTCATTCCAAATTCTTCTTCTTCTTTCGTCTCGAAAGTCTTTCCCACCATTATACTCTCTTCTCCATTAGAAGTAATTTATACTTCATTGTTCTTATAATTTAGTCATGTAATTAATTAAGTAATTAATGTTAAGTGTAAAATACTGCCGTGAAACTAAAGGAATACTCAGTAAGTGAATCAGGCGAAATTTTTGGCGGGTTAAATCATCGTGGCATGAGAAATATTTTAGGAATTGACAATAATAGAGACAATGAAAGTGCTGACTATGAATAATTATACTCGTAATTCTAACGACCTAGGATATTAGCCCGTCCTTTTGTCTCTGGCCAGTATTAATTCTGTCAGAATATAGCAAGAAACGATGAAGGGAGTCAGAGTAAATGGAGTCTCAGCCATACATAATCCTTTGAAAGTGTTAGACCAACTCTTAAAATTTTTATGACGTTACATTTGACCGATACTTGGAAAAAACCATTGCCGATCATTTGTAGAAACTATGTGTAATTTATAAAGCTTAAACTTTATTAAATCAATTAATTGTCATGATGATCTAACCCAACTGTATTAATTTTTATACTTAGTCAATATTTATACTCGTAAGTTCATATTGCTCTAATAAGTCAATAAATTTTTTATTTACTTATGTTTTCGGTTTCAATTTGCCTCCAGTTTTATAAAGTTGTATTGTGCGTATTATTACTGCCTCGTTAATCTAGTAGTGAGAAGCGCTACTGCTGAGCATGAGGTCCTTGGTTCAATACCCAGGTTGAGCAAAGTGTTTTTGGATTTTTATATATGGAATTTCTCAGTAACAGCCCGGAGTCTTGATTTGTGCCAGGTTGATGGCAATAGGCTCGCACCCTATTACATGGGACTTAAACATAACTGGCGAAATGTGGGTATGCTATAGGTACACCTCTGCCCATCCCTTCGGGGAAACAAGGCGTGATGTTATTAGAGCTTCTTTCAACGGAAGAAAACCTTTGTATTATTGTAATAATTATTGCTATGCTCGAATATAACCACATCAAAGATGAACAAGTTCTTAAAATACAAAAATATTTATCAAAACTAGGAAATCAAACTACTAATTTTTAGAGGCATGTGGAACAGCGTGTAAAGATCACTAATCCTCTATAGAAAGTGGAAGATTCTCCGATCGGAGGGGTGTCGTGTCTGGTCATCAATGTTGCCCACATTGATGTCGAGGAAGTTATATATAGTATATTCGCGCGGTAAACTCTGACTGCTCGATGTAGGATTTGTGTGACGTCAGGATTTTGTGTGACGTCAGGTCTTGATGCGTAGTTCGCATGTGCCAATGTAGATGCCGTCACAAATCCATAACAAACAAAGATGAACTATCAAAACATCTCTCAGTCACTTTAACAACGATAGCTTCTTAAGTACTGACAAAGCAATACAGCTAATTTATTACGGCGTACGGCGTTTGTGGCGTTGTAGTGCATCAAGGATGTTTGCGGATAATAATATTGATGGATTTGCCGCTATTATTCGAAAAAGATGTGCATCCCTGATGTCACGTGTTCGCGGCAGCACCAACAGTATTCTCAGCGTGTTCGCAGATCGGTGGGATTCCCCGATGTTGCGGAGGTGGATGCAGCTCCACGCTGATTTTTTTTTTTTATAATCTGTATTGTACCTACTAACACTAGATGTTAAGTAAAATTGTTACTAACCCTATGGACTCCGTCTGAAATAAAAATATTCTATTCTATTACCATCAAGTACCAAGACAATGCTTGTGTAGTCCTTAATTTTCCCTATCATAGATTATGGTGACGTGTGTTACTATGACCTGAATGCAGATCTCCTCGAGAAAATTGACCGTCTTCTCAATAACTGCATTCGATTCGATTTCAATCTGCGTAAATATGATCATGTCTCTGTGCATCGATCGCTTCTATAGTGATTGCCCATACGCCAGCGCAGAGAGCAAATAGCACTGCCCACCTTGTTTTCATTTCTTGACTCTCCCTCTTCCCCTAGTTATCTAGCCCCCCACTTTCAGTAAATTTGCGCAAACCACAATAGAACTCTACGTTCATCAGACAATCGTCTTCTTCTATGTCCCACTCACCGCACTGACTTAATTCACTCTTCCTTCTTCGTTCAGTCTATCTCTCTGTGGAATGCGCTCTCCCAAGAAATCAGGATGGCAACCAACAGATTATCCTTTAAAGTTAAAGTTCGTGAGCACATTCGTAAGAAGCTGGTAATATCATCACAGCGGTAATATTTTCTCATTGTTTATCTTGTTTTATACTTAAGTATATTCTTGTATTTATTTGTTCTTATATTTATATATATTATATTATATATATATTGTTTTAATAGGTATATATATATAAATATATATCCTTATATTTAATTAAATATTTATTCCACAATTTCCCATATTGCACCTACCACTGCTTATCTCTACATCACCCAAAGGTTGAAAGGTTACCCATAGCATAAAGTCCGCCTCTGTACATTTATGTGCTTAAAGTATTAAATAAATAAATACAGCTCTATAAACTGTAGACTAATAATGATTACAATACAACAGAACAATTGCGAGTTTAGTGAGAAACTGCCTAAGTACAGACGTCCTCTGAGAGCCGATCGGGCATCGGCGTCGGGTGTAGAAGGTGAACGCCTGTTAGGCATCAATTAGTGCAGTAATTGGATAGAGCTTATTTAATATCGAAGACAGACAGATTCAAAAGCCTTTTTTCGACATTCGAAAAGGCATTTTTTACCTATTCTTCTAAATTAGGAATAGGATTGGTCTGAAGGCCAATTCTCTTACTTAAAAAACGTTCATATTGAAATCGCAGTCTCTCACCTCGTGACAATCAATGTCAAAAACTTGTACAAAAATTACGTAAAATATAGAGGATTTTTTGACAGATTGAGACTAAGATTAGAGTGCAAACGTTCTTATAAATACTGGAATTGCTCCTCTGATGTAAAAGAAAACCCTTATTTGAATTTCGAAAAAGAATTTGATCACTCTCCTCTTTTCTCAACCGCTCTCTCACTGCTGAGAATCGAGAATCCGTGTCAAATTGTCAACGGTCTTTCTCCATCTGTTACGATTGGTGGCCTAGTGGAGTGCGGTGCTGATAAGTACAGGTCCAGTTGCTCAGAAATTTGATCCGACAGGCGTTTTGGGCTTCGACCTGAAGGCCTTTTATCTTTTATTTTTCCCGATGCTTTTCCTCTTCATATTTTTTTAAGTTGAGTCATCGGTGTTTTAGCCATGCTAATCCGTCTTCATAGGAATTCAGGACATTCATACTTCACTTTTTTTAGGTATGATAATAATGTTATTTTGGCCTGATTTCCTGCTCATAAACATAATTAGGGTTGTCAGGGACTGAGTACAGTTTGAAAGCTTCATTTCTCTTTGGCTAGGTTTAATGGGGCATTCGTTTTGAAAAGTCGAATTCTTTGTCCTCTACATAGCGGAAAAGAATTTTTCAAATAGATTAAGGATTCGTGGAAAATCACTAAAATTCGTAAAAAAATGTCCAAAAATTGACTCGAGACTGACGTTTCATCTTTTCGTTAGAAGAAACTTCTTTTGATTTTGAAAATTAAAAAATATCATCAACATCATTATATGGTCTACTTGTACATAGGGAACCACTTTTTTCAACTTCCATACAAAATATAGCAGAAAACACACACACCGAACCACACACTGAACTTGACTTGATTTCCGCACATCTTTTTTTCGGGTGACCACTGAAAATCAGCGCTATCCTGTGTTTCCCCCATAGCACATCATCATGCTGAGTGGAAGCCTTCTTGTCACAGTCATGTCGTGCAGCTGCCGACTAATTTATAAATATGCTCGTGATTTATTATGTACTTTTGTTGTTTGCTAATTACTCTTGTCTTTTATGTATGCACGTGTTTCTGTGAAAAATAAACCTATTTTTCTTTCTTTCAGAGAAATAATGTTGAAATAACCATTTTTTTAAACCCTCTCAGTAATGTATTTTTTCCTGTTATTTAGCAAACCATATCAAGAAATTTAAAAATCACACATTAGTCTTCAGCTATCCATGAAATAAAATCAAAATTTTATTATATGATTATACTATATCTTCATTAAGTAAATCGAAGGTGAAATAAACCATATTTTCGAGAGCGCAAAAGTGATGCAACTATTAACAGTTACTATGACTGACACGAATGGATTAGCACCACGAAAACTGTACTTACTTACACAGACTTAATGTTTTCATTATTTCTAGCTTTCTTACTTCTAAGAAACTTACGCCTTTCTTTTCTTCCACAATAAAATACGCATACAATAAAAACACATTTACGCGGCTATTACCAACCACCGTTTGTAGGTCTAGCATACATTCTACCAGCAAGTTCTTGTCCTTTACTGTTCCTATACTGTTTCTACACGTGCCAACCCTGGACTGGAATGATGCAATTCTACTTCTCAGAACAGCATTGAACACCTTCAACCTTGCCTCCGCAAACATTCCAGAAGCACTAATACGAGAAATAGGCAGCATAATAACTACTTACCTTACCTTTGCCACGTGGAATTTAATCACATTTCATCTTTTGAGTAGAAGTGAAACCGTTTAACAGCATGCAATCAAAGTTTTTAATAGGTACTCGAGGGTTGATGGTGTCTAAACTGCGTACGCGATTTCGTTTCCAACAATGTAAACAAATATGAGTTTTTTGGAAAAACAACTTTTGTACCCATACGTAAAGTTCAGTTTGCGCTGCAACTTTAAATATATATATATATATATATATAATGATGGCAATAGGCTCGCCCCCTATTACATGGGACTTCAACATAACTGGCGAAATGTGGGTGTACTATAAGTACACCTCTGCCTTACCCTTCGGGGATTACAGGCGTGATGTTATGTATATATATATTTTTTTTCCAATAGTTTTAATTCTGAAATCAACTTAATATACACTATTATTAAGTTGATATTCTTTTCAATTGGAAAAAAAAAGTCAATTGGAAGCCAGTGTTACAATAGACTATAGGTACCCATTCAATTCATATTACGAGCTGCATACAAAGTTCAACTTTTTAATTTCTTGTTATCGTAGTGTTTTATGTAATTAATTAAAGTTAAAACACTATCTCATACACACAGTTAGTGAGGTATCTGTCACTAATGTCAACTGTCAGTCATCACGAATGGCGGGAAAAGGTTGAAAGTAAAGCAATGCCTGTAGACTTGATGTGATGATTTGCCGTAATAATTTAGTGCGATAATCAGCGTAGAAACGGGATGAACTGGATTCTACACTTAGCTTCAAATAAGCTTTCATGCTACTAACTTCTTGCCCTTCTACTTGCTTCATTGCCGTCACCACATGACGCTGGCAGAAAAGTCGACATCGGCTCAGTTGCCAAAGAAAAAAAAAAGTTTTGCTTGTAAGTAAAAACTAAATATTTTTTTAGTCTGTGTCCTTGTATCATATAGTTCAAGCCGATACTTTGATGCTGTATAATTACGAACGCGACTGGTCGAAGACTGCCTTTGAGATACCTCACAGGACTCAGCCAATTTATTGTAGCTTTGTGCTCTTTGTACAAATAAACAAACTGATAGAACACATTTCACTTTGTTTCCTGGTAAAAAGAGATCGAAAATGCAATTATTTTTTTTTTGTTAAATGGTTTAAGTGGTTTGTTTTTGAAGTGCAAAAGGTAAAGTGGAAATATGGAATTTAATTGATTTTGAAAGAACTTCTTTCCTGTTCCTGTAAGGAATTATTTATGCCAACAAAATTGGTAGCAGCGTTCTCATATCTGCTTATAATAATTTATAGCCATCATTGAGAGAAACATCTTATTACAATTCAAGGCTTGTGCAGACCAGCGCGATATCGCGGGCGCTACAAGGGTCGCGCTGCCTGTACCGCCCGCGATATCGCGCTGATCTGTACGAGCCTTTATTCTAAAATTTATATTCACTTCACGTCGCTATTCGTTTTTCGCGTTTTTTACTGTGTTTTATTCGGCTATATTGTGTAGAAGTCCGAATAACTTGAACACGTCCACACAATGTCACGAACAGCGAATATGCCGAACATTCAAGTTGTTTTTTTTTTTTTGCTATCTTTTTGCTAATCTGAACGCAAAGATGGACGTGTTGATGGTAGCAGCGACTTATTATTTCCTCTCTGTTAATTACCAATACATGTTATGTATACATAAAACACCGCACTCTACTGAGCAAGTCATGTGTGGACGGTAAACGAACTTATTCGGTATATTCGCAATCCTCTGATATGTGACAAAAACCGACAACCGGCAGATGCGAGTGTTCGTGTATTTGCGTATTCGTCTTATTAGTGAAAAATAGGCGAATAGAGTAACTTCACATCGTCGTATTTGGGCAAATAAAACGAATATGCGAACACGAATAGCGATGTGAAGTGCCAACATGAAGTTCTTGATGATCGACAAACAATTCAATGATGAAACAGATACTATAACACTGATATTTAAACACGAAAATGTGTACTAATCTTATATCAATAAACCCACGTCAAAGCAATATTTTTTTACGTTCTTACTCACCTATCAAAACAAAACCATTATTTCATACATAAAAGCTACCTACGCAAGTTACCCTTAAAATAGGTGACCCTTTCCACAAATTAGGGTAAGTACCCGCACATCACTCAAGGGTCTAATGTCTTAAAGTATCCTAATAAAAAGCCATTAAATCATCCAAATCTATAGGGACATAACCTGCCCCAAAATTATTTCCACTTATGTTCCCAAATACAGCTATTATGGAGTCTCAGGAGAACCAAACTCATTTGTGATTGCTTCTCCACTTAATTAAATATAAAGGAAATATTGTAAGGAAGTACGTGATCCAAGTTTGTATTTTTAGGGTTCACATTCGTTCAAGGAAAGCTTTCTTTTAATGGCTTTTTCTGCATGAAAGGTACTGATTAATTTTTACCGCAAAATATTATTGCATAATCAGTCTATAATGTTCCCACTGCTGGGACACAGGCCTCCTCTCTTTGAGAGAGAGTGGGCTGTAATCTACCATACAGCACCAGTGCGGTTTGGTAGATATCACATGTCTTCGAACTTTTGGTTCTAGGATATGCCGGTTTCCTCATGATGATTTCCTTCACCGTTTTGAGAGCAGTGGTGATGAAAATATTTACACAACTGGTAAGTCAAGGCCGTTACCACTGGGCCACCACAGCTCTGAAAATATTGCTAATATACAGCCCTTTTGTTATTAAAAAGACCGCAACTTCTTCAAACCGGAGTAAAGTCTACCAGCACTTTACTGACCAGATGTTCGAATGACTGATGCATTAAGAGTACATAATACCTCACCTCAAATTCATTCTTTATCTCACTCGCACACTACTGCTCGCGGACTGAATGAGAGCGAGGCTAAGTGGCACGGAACGCTCCAAAGAGCCGATAGTTTAGGTAATTTCTGTTTATGGTGAAAATATAAAAAAATGGTAGTTATTATCTGCTTTATAGTTAGTTCAATTATCATGCTACATTTTATGATGTAATTTGAAGTAATTTTTTAATACCAGCGGTTTATTGTTCGGTTTGGAGGTAACTATGGAATATTTTCCTCTTGGATATTTTTCTCCTTCCCCGCGGGCAATTATCCCACGAGAACAAAATACTGGGATAAAAAGCAGTCAGCTGTTGCATGCCTGCATGCACGACTGTGCTTACACGTTTTACTAACGCACAATTAATTCTTGTTTGCTCTTTACCTACACCATTATAATTTCCTTATTGTCATAAACCTTTATGTTATACAGTCCTCTCACTCATCTTTCAATTAACTCCACCACGACCTATCGTTGCGATCAGTAACAAATAAATAAACAAATAACTAACTTTCGCATTTATAATATTATATTATTATAGTCACAGATAATATAATACTTATAGTTAAGCTTAACGCTGCTGTATTTTCGACATATCGGAGAATCATGCTAAAAATTTTGAGATATTATAGACTCTTAAGTATCTTCTTTTACTGATCAAAAGCACTCAATCTTCTCGTTTTATTTTAGATCCTCTCTTTTCTAGATTACGAAAGTACCATGATATAATATCTTCTAATCATGTATCATGTACTAACTACAATAACATTCAGGCCCACGCACTCTGTCGACCCCTTCGGTCGGTCGTAGGCTTTCTTCCTAGCGGGCATTTCAAGGAGCAAGGTATTTTCAGGTTATAACTGCCCACCTCTGTTTACCCAATCAAGTCTACTAATGTCTATACTTTTCATAAAGTATGTTTTGACTGCTTTTTTTACCCATCAATATGGGTAAAATTTCTCACCTTGCAATCTTTACGTAGTGTCAAAGACTATTTCTAAGTTTGCTTTGTTGGTTGCTAGGCAACGGAAGAGGGTTGCAGTTGGAAATATAATATAGATATTTATATTAGCTAGTTTTTATTGATTATAATTAAACTAATTTGAATAAAAGAGCCAGCCTGTGGCTGAAACGAATCTATAAAAAAATGACTCAATTAATTGATTTTTTCGCAAGCTACAATGTTTTCAGGTTTCACAATTGATTGACGGGATTTTTAAAAAACTATTTTGATGTTTTTTTTTTCGTTTCTGTTACAATTAATTATTTTTTGAAAAGTACAGGGTTAATATCCATTAAATTATCTAAACAATGGTATACAGGGCGTCCCACGGATATGCCACATGGAGGGAAACCTTGAATATTGTAGATGGAACATTTTACTGAAAGAATACATTATTTTAATTTAATAAAGAATTTAAACTGCATTTATAGATATTTAAATAATTACATCAGCCAGCCGCATTGCAATGGACAAAATAATTTATGGCATATCGGTGGGACGCCCTGTATAACATTGTTTAGATAATTTAATGGATATTAACCCTGTATTTTTCAAAAAATTATTAATTGCAGAAGAATCGAAAAAAAAAACTTCAAATTAGTTATATTATGTAAAAAAATTAGTTTACAAGGACCAGTATGAAAGTGTCCACGAGCTACAAGCAGAACTTAGACGTATTATTCTAAATATCCACCACAACAAGATCAAAAAATCGTCAGGGAGCGAAATAATCAAAATAGTGCGACTT
Source organism: Omphaloscelis lunosa (assembly GCA_916610215.1). Taxonomy (NCBI): domain Eukaryota; kingdom Metazoa; phylum Arthropoda; class Insecta; order Lepidoptera; family Noctuidae; genus Omphaloscelis; species Omphaloscelis lunosa. The sequence continues at coordinate 4,890,394 of OU744245.1, read as the reverse complement.
TGTATTCAACAGGCTTTGACTTTGTTTTCGGACCCTGATTTCAACTATTGGGGTAACCTTTTTCCTCTAGCTATGTTTACCAAACCAAACCTACATAAAAAAAAAAACACAGTAAAACTGGCACAGCAAACCTACAAAGAAAACCCACACGAATACTAAGTATGTCGGGTACCATCAACCTTCAGCGTCACAGGCAATATATGTAAAAATAGCCCCTAAATGAAGTACCTGTAAGTCGAATCTACCCCAGTCTAATGGAGGAGCTCGATCAAGGAATTTAATTTGGCCGTAAGTGCTCCCAAGTCTCGACGCATCGTAAGTCGTACTCGTAACTACGCGTAAGTGGAGAATGCGTGACTGTTCATAAAATATGTAGATCGCCGTATTAATAGGTTTTTGGGTGATTCGTTGCATTGCATCGGGAGAGAAATTAAAGACCATTAATTCAGACAGGAATGTTCGTTCGGTTGGAGGACAGCAGAAAACATGGAGTGGTGCGGGGTACTTATTGATTACCTATGGGGTATGAAGAAGATGCTAGAATATTTGCAAAGTGACACAAATGAGACCTTACTCTGGTTCTACAAAGCAGAATGTTTTGACACAAAGCGAAAAGTTACACCACTCTTTTGAGAGATTCACAGAAGTGGAGGAAAAATATCACAACACCGTGAAGGAAACAACACAACAACGTGGAAATAAACAGCCTTTGAATAAAAGCTGCGTGAAGGAAGTAAGATACGAACACACAAAAGTATCTAAGAACGCTAGAATATCAAATCGCATTTTATTTCTGCTAAAGCAAAAGAATAACTGGAAGGCTGTCTCAGAACTCTACCTTGTGACGGTTCGTAATTTAAAAAAAAATATTTTTCGGGTCCTAGACCCATATTAGATACAAAAACAATACACAAATTTGTAAATTTTATAAGTGTAACTATTTGAGTTACAGGTAAATGTCAGCTCAAATCAATTAATGTCAAAAGCACACAGTAAAATAAAAATAAAATTTAAAAAGTGGTGGCACTCCGGGAGTGCCGACAGAAGTGAAAACTTGAACAATATCGCCTTGGTGGAAGAAAAATACTTGTCTAGAACATTGGTCCGTAACCTTATCTAAAAAAAAAACAATACTTCCGAAACCTTTAAAGTAAAAATACTTGCATAGTACATTGATCCGTAATGGTATATAAATAAAGATCATAATCGCGTTTACAAATCCTTTAAAGTAAAATACTTGCATAGAACATTGATCCGTAAACGTATGTAAATAAAGAGCATAATCGCGTTAACAAAACCTTTAAAGCAAAAATACATACTTACAACAGTGATCCGTAACGTGATATAAATAAAAAGCACAATCGCGTTTACAAAAATGACGTGTCAAAGTGTCGCGAAATCAATGGTTTAGTCCCATCTCAAAAATGCCCAACGCGCCTAAATACTCCTATAAACATATGAATAATTCACCTATATTTTCACTGCTGAGACTCAAGCCTTCTCTCTATAAGAGGGAGTGGGCCGCAATCCAACGCGCGGGCATAATGCGGTTTACTGGGCGCTTGGACCTAATCTAGTGAATCGGGTGGGATTGTAGGATCATAAGTACGGTGGGCTGCATCAATTGAGTACCCTAGTTGTATTAAAATGTTAATACCTGCCCACTGTACATACTATATACTTTATACGTAAATACGTTTCGGAACGTTCGTTGTGACAATACTTGAGGGCTAAAGCCAACAGTACACATCTTTCGGCAGAAATCATTATGATGATGAAATTATTTCGTAGGACAGAAGTCCGCATTAAGGCGCAGATATATGACAGTGACCTTGAGTGGTTAGCTTGAGTGTTCTGTACTGAGCTCACGCAACGCGTCGTACATCCAGCCAGTAATAGGACTCAAGGAGCGCTGTCCCAAATAAAAGGCATTATTAATTTATTATACATGAATCAAAAGGTATTTGAATAAAACTCGTATATTAAAAGATCAATAATTAAATTATCTTTAAAATGGTCAAAGTTTTAGAAAAATACGCTTGATAGATTTTGCGCGACTTTCAGTTTTTTATTCGCGTTAGACCTAACTTTATAAATTAATTTCACTATGTAATATAAACATAATCCAAAATATGCCTATATTAAAATATTAATAAAATGCTCTAATTTAACATATATTTTTTCCAAATCATTAACACTACTCGTTTAGACGTCGCCCTAATTTAAAAAAATAAGTCGATATTACGTTGAAGTAGAAACTAGTCTTAGTTTCTATTACTAAGCCTCCGCTGTCTGTCCGTCCGTATGTCTATCAGCGGACTGTATCTCAAGAACCCTAATAGGTAGACAATTGAAATTTTCACAAATTGTGTATATTTACTACCGCTATAATGACAATAATAATAAAAAATTCTAAAGTACAAGAAACGTTTTTTTCGGCGTTTTTTACTCGATCTTAATATGGTACGGAACCCATTGCACTTGGCCGGTTTTTATCGAAGGAAGAATTTTTGAAAAGTCATCCCCCGTATAGAGATTCGTCATCTTTGCCGATGGGAAATCCCACACGGCTTGAGAAATACCAATCCAGAACCACAACGCAATACGGTTCCATGAGTCAGTGCCAACAGCACTTAAGTATAACAAAGTTACCCGTACTAAGTACTACTTGGCATGTCCTAGTGCGTCACAAAGCATGAGCTTGTATCAATATTTACCTTTCAGGGAATACAAGGGAATGGCGTGATCCCCAGGGTAAGTGGAGGCTGTTTATAGAACTTGGTTCAAGTCCTGACGTCAGTAGATACTACCACAGATGAATACAAATAGATGGTTCACTCCGCATTTTAGGTATGCAGCTACAAGTACGCGGCGGGCTCTTCTTGTAGGGCCAATGCAGTGAATGTAACGTAGTCAGAAGATATAAGAGTCACACGATAGAAAGAGAGGCAACTTCTAGGTGAATATAACTGTATGTAATTAGCGCTGTGCGATCTGAATTGCACTTTATTGTGTCGTGGCAAGAGTCACTTTTTATTTAAATGATTATGCGGAGTAAACCATCTGTATTCATCTGTGTTATTTTTTACTTAGTTACTTACTACTAGGTTCTACTTTGAAAGTGTTATAAAAAATCAATGGACGCAGCAGGAACATGTTGGCAATTCTTCTTACAAGGTTTCCGCTTCTTTTCACAAAAAAAAAATTGTTGAATTCAAATGCTGTTGTTGCCCTCTGCATCTCTTTGTGTTTCTTTGAAATAAGCTAAAAAACTGTTGTAAACAATTTGTGGTTAGTTTCATTATAAATAAGTGAGAAAGCAAATTTAATATTAATATTCATTAGGTCTGAGCTAGCACATTGAACTCGCAGTTTTCATTAATAATTACCAACAAATCCCACGCGTTTCAAGCTGCGACCACACGTAACATGGCGGGTGATGTATTTAATCACGACGCAGGTGAATATCCCAGTACCCTTAGCGCGATCTTTCCTAATCTTTATCGGCCTCGATCTCTAATGTAAATAATGTTTCCACAAACTGGGAAACGGGGGCCAGGCTCTTATCTCATCAGCCTATTGCAGTAAACAGCTGTTTGCCTCATAATTACGCATGCACCTTCTACTTTAATTGAACGTCATTATTCTAACTCGATCCCCGGGCACTTTTATCCATTTTCTACCAGAGGGGCAAATCCCGTATTTTTTTTAAATATTTGCGTTCTAATCTCAAGCTTACTTCTCACTATATCCTCACACTAGCTTTTGCTCACGGCTTCACCCGCGTCCACGTGGGTGAAGCCGCGAGCAAAAGCTAGTGATATTTTCTGGACTATTGTTGCTATTGTTGAAGATGTCGAGAAAAGAGAGATGTCGACTGGGAAGCTTTATTGGCGTGCGCCGCGGAAATCGTAAAAGTTACATAAAATTTATGTTCTACAGTTTTGTTCATCTTAAAAAATTCAACAAAAGCCCGTGATGTCACATGTCTATCTTCTACCCACAATAACCATTTTTATCTTTCAGAATTTGATAAAAATTTAATTGTTATTTTATATGCTTACTTACTTCTTATGAATAAGAACCCTAACGTTACATAGTGTCAGAAGTGTAATGTGTTACAGAAATAGAAATACTTAAGTGAGAAAATTGAAAAAAATGGCCACGAACGACGCAGTATCCGGAATCAAGCTGCCAGCTACCCTAGAAATTGACTCCGACAATACAACGAGATGGAAAAAATGATTACAGCAGTTTGAGTGGTATGCCACTGCCATTCAACTTGAGAAAAAGCCAGCCGAGGTCCAGGCAGCAACATTTATGGCCGTAATAGGCCCGGACGCGATCGAAATTTATAACGGTTTCAATCTCAGTGACCCAAAGAAAAATAACCTGCAAATCATCAAAGATAGGTTTAAAGAGCGCCAAAGAGAAACGTATCTTTCGAAAGATACATATTTTTCAAGATTAGACAAAATGAAGATGAACAATTCAACGACTTTTTCACCCGAATAAAAACTCAAAAAAGTAAATGTGAATTCGGCAATTTACTCGAGGAAATGTTGAAAGACAATATAGTATTTGGAATTAGATACAATCAGGTAACAGAGAAATTATTGACAGAAGACAACCTAAACTTGATAATAGCGACAACTATCTGTAAAACTAGTGAACAAGCTTCCAAACAACTAAATGAGTTTGAAGTTTAATAAAATAGATAGTCTTAGCAGTGAAAAATAAAAATGCCAAAAAAGAACAAAATGAGAATGCAATGTATTACCGAGACACTTGATGGACCAAACAAAGGCAAGTCTGAACTCAAGCCGAACAAGAAATTTAATAAGTTATACAGATGATAAAATGGCAGTTCTAGGCGAAGCAGAACTACTGTGTAAGCTAAAAAATAAAGAAACAAACATTTTATTCAAAGTAGTGCAAGAAAAAGTTACACCGATCCTAGGACTTAATACCTATGAGAAATTGCGACTTATTGCAAGAGTCAAAACATTGAAGGTAAGTCGATATACTGATGATAATATATTCGAAGGTTTAGTCTGTTATAAGGATTACGAGTATGATATCGACCTGATTGAGAACCCAAAACTCGACATTAAACCGTCAAGAAGAATTCCACATGCTATAAGAAACGAGGTAAAGGATGAACACGACAGAATGGTGAAGTTAGATGTCATCCAACCAGAAAGAGAGCCTACTTGTACTGTGAGTCCTATGGTAGTTTTCAGACAAAAAGGTAAAATAAGAATCTGAATAGATCCATCTGATGTGTACAAAAACATTCTGAGATGTACACCACTTACAACAATACACCACGTACCACTTACAACAATAGAAGAAATTTCAGCTGACATCAAGGCTCCAAATTCTTTGCATTATTAGATTGCACTAAAGGATTCCGGCATATTTAGCTATCGGAGAGAACACAAAAGATATTAATATTTCATACCCCATGGGGAAGATATTCAAGAGGCCCCCTTTGGTGTGTCGTTAACACCTGAAATATTCCAAGAAATCTTGACAAATTTGCTCGGCACAGTTAAAAATGTGAGAGTATCCATCGATGATATTTTTATACATGCAAAAAGCAGAGAAGAATTAAGCAAAACGGTTAGTGAAGTCATCGAAGAACTAAAGAAATCAGATTTCAAACCTTACAAAAATAAGTGCATTCTTGAAGCAAAAAGAATAAAATTCCTAGGACACTTCATTTTAGCCAATGGATTAGAAGCAGACCCGGACAAAGTAGATGCCATACAAACAATGAAAACACCAACAAATAAAACAGAGCTACAGAGATTACTAGGGATGATCACATACCGAAATAAATTTATACACAACATGTCAGACCTAACAAATCCACGACATGGGAAATTCATCATGAAGCAGCTCTTAACAAAATAAAATAAGTACTTTAGAGTTCTCCAGTACTGAGACTATATGATGTAAACATACCTGTAACTTTTAGATGCAAGTTCAAAAAATCTTAGAGCTGCACTTCTTCAAGAAGGACAACCAATAGCCTATGGAGCAAGGGCGCTGACCGAATCCGAACAGAATTATCTACAGAAAGAGAAAGAAGCATTCACTATACTGTTTGGATGTAAGAAGTTCCATGAATATGTTTAAGGTAAAGAACCCACAGTTGAATCAAACCATAAACTACTTGAGACAATTTTCAAGAAAAATATACAATCCGCTCCAACAAGGTTGCAACGCATAATGTTCAATATTGCCCCATACTCACCAAAAGTCATATTTAAAAATCTAATCTGAAATAATATGATCGAGAAGAAAATTTTAAAGTTGCATATATTTTACCTATGTCATTAGACGCTAAAGAAGAATTAATTAATGCTACAAAAGAAGATCCACATTTACAGTCACGTCTCAAGACAATAATGCAAGGATTCCCAGAAAAAGTAAACGAACTTCCTGCCGAACTACAACAATATTTTAACTTTAAAGAAGAACTAAGCTATCTCAAAGGAATTATTTTCAAAAGTGATAAAATTGTAATCACAAATTCCTAAAATGTTAAAGTATATTCCTCAAAAACATCTGGGTATACGAAGCTGCTTAAGGGCCTATACTACCTCAAATGGCCTAGCATGATCCTCCGTTATATCGAAAATACTGCAGCATTAATTTTGAAGTAAATATATGTTAAAGTTAAGGATTAATATTAAGTACTATGTTAGACGAAAACACGATTCCATGAAATTTGCTCGATAGCACAAAAATCCAAAGTTACCTCTAAACCGAACAATAAACCGCTGGTATTAAAAAAATACTTCAAATTACATCATAAAATTTAGCATGATAATTGAACTAACTATAAAGCAGATAATAACTACCATTTTTTTATATTTTCACCATAAACAGAAATTACCTAAACTATCGGCTCTTTGGAGCGTTCCGCGCCACTTAGCCTCGCTCTCATTCAGTCCGCGAGCAGTAGTGTGCGAGTGAGATAAAGAATGAATTTGAGCTGAGGTATTATGTACTCTTAATGCATCAGTCATTCGAACATCTGGTCAGTAAAGTGCTGGTAGACTTTACTCCGGTTTGAAGAAGTTGCGGTCTTTTTAATAACAAAAGGGCTGTATATTAGCAATATTTTCAGAGCTGTGGTGGCCCAGTGGTAACGGCCTTGACTTACCAGTTGTGTAAATATTTTCATCACCACTGCTCTCAAAACGGTGAAGGAAATCATCATGAGGGCACCGGCATATCCTAGAACCAAAAGTTCGAAGACATGTGACATCTACCAAACCGCACTGGGGCTGTATGGTAGATTACAGCCCACTCTCTCTCAAAGAGAGGAGGCCTGTGTCCCAGCAGTGGGAACATTATAGACTGATTATGCAATAATATTTTGCGGTAAAAATTAATCAGTACATTTCATGCAGAAAAAGCCATTAAAAGAAAGCTTTCCTTGAACGAATGTGAACCCTAAAAATACAAACTTGGATCACGTACTTCCTTACAATATTTCCTTTATATTTAATTAAGTGGAGAAGCAATCACAAATGAGTTTGGTTCTCCTGAGACTCCATAATAGCTGTATTTGGGAACATAAGTGGAAATAATTTTGGGGCAGGTTATGTCCCTATAGATTTGGATGATTTAATGGCTTTTTATTAGGATACTTTAAGACATTAGACCCTTGAGTGATGTGCGGGTACTTACCCTAATTTGTGGAAAGGGTCACCTATTTTAAGGGTAACTTGCGTAGGTAGCTTTTATGTATGAAATAATGGTTTTGTTTTGATAGGTGAGTAAGAACGTAAAAAAATATTGCTTTGTCGTGGGTTTATTGATATAAGATTAGTACATATTTTCGTGTTAAGATACCAGTGTTATGGTATCTGTTTCATCATTGAATTGTTTGTCAATCATCAAGAACTTCATGGTGGCACTTCACATCGCTATTCGTGTTCGCATATTCGTTTCATTTGCTCAAATACGACGATGTGAAGTTAATCTATTCGTCTATTATCACTAATAAGGCGAATACGCAAATACACCCACACTCGTATCCGTCGGTTGTCGGTTTTGGTCACATATCATGAAACTTTGCATAATAACTGAAATAACTATAAAGCAGCGACTATGGTTTTAATTACCATTATTTTTGCCGTAAAAAGCAATTACCTAAATTACTGGCGCCTTGGAGCTGCTAGCACCCCACTCCGTCTCCCTCTCACACAGTCCGCGAGCAGTATGGTGCGAGCGACGTAAAAAGTGAATTTGAGCTGAGATAGAATGGGCTTTTAAGAGCCCGACAATTCCTTTACTGGAAAGAACAATACGATGATATTAAAAGACTAATTAAAGGTTGCTCTGTCTGTGAACAAACACAAAGAAACAACATCAAAGATACAATGAATTTTATATAAAAGTTCGAATTAAATGGAACAACTTACTTAGTAATCTGTGACATTTACTCTGGATATTTAGATATTCAGCAGCTAAAGGTCAATCATCATATGAAGTAATTGAACAACTTAAAAAATGGTTTTCTGTACATAGAGTCTAAGAAGAGCTACAAAGCGACAATGGAACACAATATATGTCTACGTAGAGAATTCAGGATCTTCCAAAAAGAGTGGAGATTTAACCACGTCACATCCAGTCCACATCATCATCAAGGCAATGGGCTTGCTGAAAAAGCAGTTCAAACAGCAAAAAACATAGTAAGAAAATGCAGCATCGACAAGTCAGATGTTCAACTCGCTTTACTAAACTGGAGAAATACACCACGAAATGATCATTTAGGTTCACCTAACCCTTATTTTTTCAGTCAAATTGCTAGATCCTATACCTACAAGTGATCATAATTTAAAACTGAAAATAATGCAAGGAGTCACAGCTGAACTACAGTAATTAAGAGAGAAACAAGCTAACTATAGTAATAAACATACTAAAAGAGCATTAAATTTTGCAATCAATTATAAAGTCAGACACAAAGATGCTAATTGATACTGGGAAGGAGCAAGAGTGGTAGAAAAGCCTGAAGGTCTACCAAGATCTGTAATAATTCAAACAGATCAAGGCCAAATCTTACGAAGAAACTGCAGTCATCTGCACAAGACACATGCAGATATATCCAGCAAAAGAGTGGTAGTAGCTGAAACTAAATACACAGATGAACCAGCAGTACAACAGGTACCAGCACAAGCTCAATCACCAGCTGTTCCCAAGTCAGTCCCAGCATCAACACATTCATCACCAAGTACTTCCAATCACATGCAGAAGTCAAACCTGGCTCAATCAACGACAGTACCACGATCATCAAGGTTTGGTAGAATAATATCATTAAACCAATAAATAAACTTGATCATTAATAAGACTTAACTGATTTACTTATAATAATTTGTGCAGTTTAATATATCTTAATCTACAATTACATAAGTAATAACTCGTTACGTAAAACTAAAGAAAATTAATACTATACATTTCATGGTAATTAGAACTTTAATAATACCTAATAATTAGAGTTACCTTAATTGAATTCATGATAATTTCAGGCATATAATAATCATTGAATACCTAGATAATATTGTAATCTCAAATATAACCGTATTAAATTGTAGATAATGTTAATGTTGAGTCAAACGTAAATAAGTTTATTTGTTAACTAATTAATGTCTTCAGTTTACTTACAAAGAAAGGGAGATGTAAAGTTTAGACATCTGTTGTTTATTTCATAGAAACTAATTTATCTATGTGTACGACACACAACAAAAACAATTTCAATGTATGACCACTACAAATAAAATGGCTATAAAAATCCGCTTACTTATTTCTTATGAATATGATCCCTAACGTTACACAATATCTCATAGTGAGCAGTCAGCTTCAGTCTCAATCTGTCAAAAAAGCCTACAATTTACGTATATTTATGACAAGTTTTTGACATTGATTGTCGCTGAAATGAGATTGCGACTTGAATTTGAACGTTTTTAAGTGAGAGAATTGAGAAATAAAATCTCGAAAAACTATTGCTCCAACAGACATCAGCTCTACGGCTAATAGGTATACCTGCCCGTCCAGTTTACTAATTCAGCTTGATAATTATTTATTTTGTTGGGTGGGAAGTTATCACCTCCCCGCTTAGAGCGGGAGGGCGTGTCAGACTCTTACTGACTAAAACCCACCCGTTTTCCTTCAGTTACCATGTAGCCAGGGGCCACGGTATCCTTTTCGGACTTTCCCGCGACCCCGGCAGTTCTGCTGACATCTCTATGAGGCGCGCCTGGAACACAACGCGCCGAAGACCCGGGCCTGATTCTTATCGGACGGCTTGCTCACCGTCTGCAAGCCCACGCCTACGGTGGCCGGGAATCGGCCTGCGATTCTCGACGCCCAGGGGGTCTCCTGCGGCGGTTAGTCGTGAGGGCACGAAAGGAGGACGCGGAACGGGTGTGGGAGAATTTGCCTCTCCCTCACGCGTTCCGCGTCCTCCTACGCGAGCATTACTTCTTTGCAGAAGGAGGTGATGGCGTACCAAGGCCTGGACCAGGGACAGGCGCGAGAGATCACCACCACCGATTGCCTCCACGAGTACACGGCGGTGCTCTGTTCAAGCCGGGCAGACTACACCGTATGCTCCACCGTGTCCTCCGGGTGATCCACACAATGGTGACACCCGGGCGTTTCCTCACGCCTTATCCGGAACAGGAACCTCCCGAAACAACTGTGCTCGGTGAAGACCTGCATCAGGCAGAAGGTGAGGACGCCGTGGCGCTGCTCTAGCCACTCCTCAAAGTGGGGACTTATCGCCACAATTGTAGCGTCCCCAATATTTTGCAGTCTGCGTCGACTAGTGTGGTTCTCTGTTTAGTCTTATTATTCTGAAAAAGACTTCAATCTTTTTGATTGAAGTCAGTCTTTTTCATACAAACGTCATAAAATAAAAACATGTTTTTTTCTTTCATAGTACCAACATCAAAACACGTTTTATAATACCTACCTTCTTAATGTTTTGAAAGCATTCTTAATAATATTCAACAAGCAGTCTTATGTGCCTAGTTCTTATAAACCTTTAAGAATGGGTACTAATGCTACCTTGACCTATTCCATTCCCACATCAAACACAGATGTTTTATACTCTATTCAAAGAAAAATAACATCTTAAAACAACCGGCCTTTTTTCTGCACGTCAACTACACGTAACGATATTCCCTAGCTGTGTCTCTAAAAGGTACGTAGTAAGGAGCGCCCTCTTGCGGAAAGTGACAAGACACATGTAAAAGTAAAATGTCTGAAGAGATCCCTGTAACATGACATATAAAAAGCTATTGTTAGAATTTTGTCGTTCTCATCTCTATTTACGTGGATGTCTGGGAGGTTTTGACAAGTTTCGATGTCATAAGAAAAGTTTTGGTGAGATCTTATTATATATGGGAAAAGCAGGTACGATATGAAGGTAAAGCCCCGTTACGATACGACTTGCGACGAGTCCTACTCCTGCATCTAGCGACACGCACGCGCGGCTCCTATTTCAGTCCGTCGCTCCGTGAGTCACGTCGCGGTGACTCGAAGCATGCTCCAAATAATTATCTATTTACACTTGAAACTATCAATGACTAACTAAGTTTGCGCAACTAGTTTCGTAATCTAAGGTCCGGACTCCACTGACGCAGGTCCTCACGGACACGGCTGTTTCGGGAGGTTCCTGCACAGGATAAGGCGGGAGGAAACGCCCGGGTGTCACCATTGTGTGGATCGCCCGGAGGACACGGTGGAGCATACGGTGGAGGTCTGCCCAGCTTGGGCGGAGCATCGCCGTGTCCTCGTGGAGGCGATCGGCGGCGGTGATCTCTCGCGTCCGGCCCTGGTTCAGGCCATGGTACGGAGCGAGAGGAAATGGGAGGCCGTCACCTCCTTCTGCGAAGCGGTAATGCTCGCGAAGGAGGACGCGGAACGCGTGAGGGAGAGGCAAATTTCGCGCCCTTACGCCCCTAACCGCCGCAGGAGGAGACGCCCAGGGCGTCGGGAGTCGCAAGCCGATTTCCGGCCACCGTAGGCGCGGGCTTGCGGACTGTGAGCAATGGGTAGCTCACCGTCCGATAAGGACCAGGCCCGGGTCGACGGCGCGTTGTGTTCCACGCGCGCCTCAAAGAGATGTCAGCAGAATTGACGGGGTCCGCTAGGGCCGATGCCTGCCGGGGTTGCGAAGAAAACCGAAAGGGAGATCGTGGCCCCCGGCAACAGGGCAACCGAAGGAACACGGGTGGGTTTTAGTCAGTAAGAGTCTAACACGCCCTCCCGCTCCGCCCAGAGAGGGAGAAGTTATTCGATGATTTCCCACCCAAAAAAAAAAAAAAAAAGGTCTGGACTCCACCAAAGCGGAGGCAAGACGAGAGGAGAGATGTGTTTTAAACATCCAATAGAATTTTGTTATTCACACATCTCGTCTCCACTCAGCTACAGTGGATACCACTGAGCGGAGAAGTATCATATTTGTATGGCGCGAAGATGTGAGCTGTGGCCCGCAAGCTGGCGACTGCGCGCAGCGGAGATGAGAAGAAATGGGATTCATCTCATCATCCAACGCTCGCCGCACGCAACTCTGATCACACATCTCCGCTCCAGTCTCTCCAGTACCAACGCATCTCCGCACAGCTTCGGTGGATATACCCACCACACATGTTAAAAAACATCTCTTCTCGTCTCCGCTTCGGACATCTCCGCACATCTTCGCTTCGGCGGAGTCCGTGCCTAAATTCGACTTATAGTCTAAACAACTTCTTTCATTTGTTTCCTCCGCATTCGCTGTCGGTTGCAAGACGCGTGTCACTTGAGCGTATAGCTCGTGGCCAAAAAGGGGTAACGTTACACAATACGACGATATGAGATAGGACATTATATTGTTGCCCTGCCGCCCTTATAACCTTTTCAAGTAAGTTTGTTGGGATGCCAATTTTTTTTTCTTGTTTGTCCAACGAAGGTCTAAGAATTCTAATTCTAGATATTATTAGCACGAAATTAGTTTGTAATAAACGGATGGAGCTTGAAAAGTATGCACCAAATTAAATGCCACAGGAACAAGATACCTTTTATATGACGGAAAAAGTCGGATGGTAAGATATTCAAGTAGTTTTCATCAATTTCCGTTATAACCAGATTTTAGGAAGAAATAATGTAAATTCTTCAAATACTAAGTAGGTATAAGCCGTTGTCCAGGACCAAATTCTTACCATTTCCTTCAGGCGATTCCTAGTTATAAGAATATCCAAGAAGCAATGTTCAATGTTGTCGAAATAACTCTTTAGATTTCAATCCAGACTCAGGGTTGCTGTAATGAAATTTTCGTTAAGGGAAAACCGAATAACACTACCTGACTACCTGACCCGGGGATCACCGCTTGACCACCAAAAAGGCTGTGTGTTATAAATAATATTATTCATGAACAATAAACACTGACGCCTTACAAATAGGAATGTTTGAATAATTAAATAATAATTTAGTAGAGCGATGTCAGATCGTATTTATCGCTTCAGTAGATAGAACTGATTTAAAGGGAACTATCGACCTACGCAATAGGGACGATGACTGAGTAAAAAAAAAAATCTATTTAGTCAGTCAGTCAGACACGTGACATAACACACACGTGACATGACACAAAATATTAGACACGTATTTTTTGCTTTATCATATTAATAAAATATGATTTAGATAAAACGCATTAAGGTTGGGGAGTGGGGGTCGTTACGTCACAAGCAAGTATAAAATCTACATACTCGTGACGTCATGGCACATTTTAACTCAATGTATCGGCGTAGCCGTAATCTTTTGATAACGTAAAATATTGTTTAATAAATAAAAAAACAACAAAAAAAATTGTCGTCATCCCTATTATAATCAATGATCTTATAGCATTTCATTATAATAGCCAAGTTCCAATTTTTACCCGACTACGGCGAAGCAAAAAAGAGGGTTATTATTTTAACCGGTATGTATGTATGCATGTTCAATATTTCTGCCATGTGTATCAAATGAAAGGGCTTGAGGAGCCAATTATAAATATGCATATATATCATAGTGTCTAAGTAAATGAATATTTTTAAATTATTGAAAACAAGCAAAAGTGAGACTATGCTACGTACGGCACGGCTGTAAAATTAATACCTATTATACAACAAAGGCATGTGGGGTGTCATTGTCTAGAGATCATCGAGTAGAGTAGATTTTTTTATTTTTTTTAAATCTTCATAGATGAAGAATTAAAAGTCAAAGTTGTCAGTTTTAGACCATTTTTGTACGACCTTTATCGCACCAACTAAACAAGTTAGGAATTTGGCACTTCTATATAACTAGCTTTTACCTGCGACTTCGCCCGCGTGGATGTCGCAAAATATCCCACTGGAACGTACTACCGGGATTACATATCTAATAGCCGAGGAAAAGTCATTGACTCCAACCGCTGCGCCCGCGTTACGGTCAACCATAATTATTGTGTAATTTTGAATCTGTGATATATTTTAAGCTATTCATTTAAATCATATGATGTAAAGGCATATTTGAATCTAAATTAAGTGCCCAATTTAAATAACATATTTTTTTGGATAGGGATTAATATAATACCGGTCAAAATAGCTTCGGAAATAACAATAATTTTTTCATCAAATTCTGAAAGATAATAATGGTTACTGTGTGTCATCCTTAGAAGATAGATATATGCCATCGCGGACATTTTTGTTGAACTTTTTAAGATGAACAATCCTGTAGAACATAATTTTTATGTAACTTTTACGATGTCCCGGGCGCACGCCAATAAAGCTGCGGTATGATTTTTCCGACATCTTGAACAATAATCGTCAAATTTTAGCTAATTTACACAAAATATATCAAATCCGCATGAATCACTCGTCCATTGGTGAAAACCGTGATGAAAAGACAGACGCGGCGGGAGACTTTGTTTCATATTATGTAAGGATGGGCAATTTGCTACAACTGCAAAAAATTACTTTGTAATTTACAGTATCATTATGAAAGAAATCAAAATTATTTTTTTAATCAATTAAAATATTCTTCGTTTGGTATTTTCATTTATTTGTTAGTAAATATTATACGGTTGTCAGGAAACCTTCGTGTGTGAGTCCGGCTGTGCGAGTCTGACTCAAGAATAAAATTGGAATTAGAATTTGGCCCTAGGGAAAATACGCCACTGCATCGTGGCATCTACCATTATAATACATTTGTAAATTATTTCTATGATTTTATGTTAATATTTTACCAATTTTGAATACTGAACAAAGATTTTTTTATTTTTATTTTACTCTAGCCAGCCAGGGCATAAAATTTTACGGTGGATGTCTGCCCGGCTTGGGCGGAGCATCGCCGTGTCCTCGTGGAGGCAATCGGCGTTGGTGATCTCTCGCGTCCGGCCCTGGTTCAGGTAATGGTACGGAGTGAGAGGAAATGGGAAGCCGTCACCTCCTTCTGCGTAGCAGTAATG
This sequence comes from Omphaloscelis lunosa, assembly GCA_916610215.1. Lineage (NCBI taxonomy): Eukaryota > Metazoa > Arthropoda > Insecta > Lepidoptera > Noctuidae > Omphaloscelis > Omphaloscelis lunosa. The sequence goes on along the minus strand of OU744245.1, from coordinate 4,874,910 downwards.
CTCCCAAAGAAGGAGGCGGAACTCGTGAGGGAGAGGCAAATTTCGCACCCTTACGCCCCTAACCGCCGTAGGTGGAGACGCCGTCGGCGTTGGGAATCGCAGGCCGATTTCCGGCCACCGTAGGCGCGGGCTTGCGGGCGATGAGTAATGGGTAGCTCACTGTTCGATAAGGACCAGGCCCGGGTCGACGGCGCGTTGTGTTCCACGCGCGCCTCAAGGAGATGTCAGCAGATGTAGTGGACCCCGTCAAGGTCTGCTAGGGCCGATGCCTGCCGGGGGTGCGAAGAAAACCGAAAGGGACATCGTGGCCCTCGGCAAGAGGGCAACCGAAGGAGCACGGGTGGGTTTTAGTCAGTAAAAGTCTGACACTGTCCGACTTTTACTGACTAAAACCCACTGCTCCGCCCAGAGCGGGAGAAGTTACATGATAATTTCCCACCCCAAAAAAAAAATGGCATAAAACTTATAAACTAAACGACTTCACGCTAAGGGCATCCCCTGTAGGGTACGGACCTCGGCTTAGGGCGTTGCTGCGGGAGGACAGCAAGGGACATGCTGGATTGGATTATAGAGAAAAAAAATCTATTGTTTTAAAATTCTTAAAATTTTCAATCAATTCTCAATCAAAGAGCGGGTCCGAGGTCTCTTTTACAAAACAAATAACTACATCAATGTTTAGGCAATGGAACAAATCGTGAATGCCAGACTAAATACTACCTACATGGAAATCCGAAATCCCTTTTAGATTAAATTCTGTTCCGAATTGGAAACTCGCAATAACAATTGGAAAGAATGAAAGCAAAAAATACGTGCTTTATAAGTAGATTCAGGATTTCTTTTAGGTACCCGCTAACTTTATTTTTGTTCGAATTGAAAGGTCGGTCTTTTTATAATAAAATGGTAATAGTACTCGTACGTCAAAACCATATACACACGGCTACATATCAAGCTATACATTTCCAGTATAAGCTGACCTCGCATTGTAGGGGAATCCTATATAATGCGAGGTCAGCATAAACTGGAATGTTGGCTCTTCTCCATAGGAAACGACCAATTGGAACCATGCACCTAGCTTCTGACGTTTCATAAGTGCCCATGTAGGTTTATGTGAAATAAAAATATTTTGAATTTTGAATTTTTTTTGAACCAAAGAAAAAGCAAAACATTTTGCGACAACGCACCATTGACTACGAAAACGAAATTAATTATGGGTACCTCACAAATTTTTAGTTTCATTTTAATTAGGCAATATTTTCTGCTCGGTTTGGTTGGTGGTAGGGCTTATTCTAAGTCCGCCTGGCTAGCTACCACCTTCTTATCTAAGTCTGTCGCCATAACAACAATGTTAACAGCATTGTTGTTTCGGCAGTTAGAGAAAAGCTAGACAATTAACCAGTTCTTCTATGGTTGAGGATTTCGGGTGAAGCTCGCTTATCTTTGACCTGATTGCACTTACCTTCAGGTGAGATGCAGGCCAAGAGCTTCAAAGTTGTAGTTAATAAAAAATTGATTATTCAGTTCCTCCAACTAATTCAAAGTCGAATAAAGATCAACATATAAGTATAATATTGCTTAAAAAATGCAATAGAAGTGGATATATTTAGTAACCTGTTCCGCTTAGCTATTTCTAAAGAGTGTTAAAAAAACCCTGAAAGAAATCGACACGTGTTTCACCTCTCAACGAGGCATCCTCAGGATGACGATTGACTTGTCGCGAACTTGAACACGGCGTTTTGCCACACCAAGCACTGAGCGCAGACGTATCTGCGCTCAGTGCGTCGATTTCTTTCAGGGTTTTTTTAAGGCTGTTTAGAAATAGCTAAGCGGAACAGGTTACTAAATATATCCACTTCTATTGCATTTTATAATGGATTTCCGCAAGGTCACGCCTGAATCAATTAACTATAATATCGCTTGTCAATATCAAAGCAATCTCTTCGTCTACAAGGCCTTCGTAGCAGCTTCGACATAACGTACACCGTAGGTGTTGTAGACGCCTACGTTACAACTATAACGTAGCATGTTGCAGAAAAATTTCGTACTCAAAGAATTTATTTCAAATAAATCAATTACAGGCATTTTTAAATTGCCAAGGGATCAGGTCAGTCAGAAAGATGAAGCTAGTTTCACCGTGGAAGATCACTTCACCTAATTTTTCACGGTGTGAGTTTGCAGAATAGATCGGCTGCTACGAGTCTACGCCTTTTCAATTTCTTTTTTTCAATAGTCTGCTTTTTACTATTATTTCTGTCGAGAGTTCAGCCTAATTAGTAGGATTGGATTCACGACAATTATGTCGAAACGTAAACTATACCTTTATTTCCTACGGTACAGGTACTTTCGCCGGAGCTTATTCTATGAGCAGAGCCGTAATTATACCCAATTTGTTGTTTACGTATTTTATTTTTTACTATATTTCTTTGCGTCATGTTTACCGCAAATAAACGTATTTTCCTTCTTTTTCTTTTCTTCTTTACCTAGCAAAAAAAAAACATAAATAAGCTACCACAAAAATAAGTTATTTTTGTACTAAAAATAACCCTGAGGTAGCTGTAACGGGTTGTCCAATATTTTTCAATGCAGCCACCGACATATACACATATTTGATTCCTTTGACTTTTTTAGGGTTCCTTACGTCCGAATGAAAAACGGAACCCTTATGTAACTTGCGTGTCTGTCTGTCTGTCCGTCTGTCATAACCAATTTGCCCCGAATCTACTGGACCGATAAAGTTGAAAGGTACACCTAAGAATTTCTGTGACTCAAACACGGCCGTGTAACGTAAATAAATAAATATGGGGGTCACTTTGGGTGGGCAAATTAGAAAAAAAAAAAATTTTGCAAACTGTACCGTGATTTCCATTTCTTTTTTTTTTAATAATTTCAATATGAAGAGTTTAAAAGTTATGAAGATGAAAACTGACCATTACCCCCTTATCTCCGAAACTAATAAGGCAACTATTTAAAATTTTGTTATGGATTACATTAAAAGCTTTTAAGAAGCCTGTGGTCTTAAATTTACTTGGTAAATCTCTCAATATTGTGCGAACAAATTATAACTTGCAGTTGGAATGTATAGGAGATCAACTTTTTTCAACTACAATGTTAATATTTGTCCTTCAGTCCGGATTTGGAAATTTATAGACATGTATCATTTGAATGAAGCCGCGGTCAGCCGGGCACAGCTTTGAGACGGAACCCTCAGGGCGCGAGTCCGACCCGCAATTGTCCGGTTTTATTGAATATAAAAGTAGTTGTCATTGTAAAAGAAGATTTAAAACGGAAATGGAAAACGTGACTGGAATGCAGACAGCGACATTGTAACACTGTACAAGTCCTTTCTTTGCAAAATAATATGTTTTACTGCCTCGTTGGTGTAGTGGTCGCAAGCGCTACTGCTGAGCATGAGGTCCTGGGTTCGATCCCCGGGTCGGGCAAAGTGTTATTGGGTTTTTCTTTATGAAATTTCTCAGTAGCAGCCCGGAGTCTGGATTTGTGTCCGGTTGATGGCAATAGGCTCGCCCCCTATTACATGGGACTTAAAACATAACTGGCGAAATGTGGGTGCTACCTGCTACAGGGACACCTCTGCCCAACCCTTCGGGGAAACAAGGCGTGATGTTATGTTTATGTTATGTAATATGCTTTATTTAAATGTTTTTTCTTATACGTACTTTTCGAGACACGTTTCGAGGTTGTGACTTAAAAGGGTTCCGCAGTCTTCACCATGTCAGCACAACTTTACCTACGTTCTATTTTTAGGGTTCCGTACTTCAAGAGTAAAAACCGGCCAAGTGCATGTCGGACCACGCACAATGAAGGGTTCCGAAGTTGGGATGAATTTAAGTATCCCAAATACAAACTTAACATTCTATGTAGTTGAAAAACATGTTCTCCCTCACTCGATTCGTTATGCTCAGTTATTGTGTTAATTGTAATTTGTGATTATTGTGTTAATTTGTGATTTAAATAAACGCCGTGTATGTATTGCTAGTGTGATTAATTTGATAGTAAATTATAATGTGATCTGAACTGCAAACGGTTTTTCTATTGCATATTAACCAACACTACCCACAGTACGCCCACAGTAGTTAAAATATCGCTGATAATAACGAAAGAGACACATACCTGTTTCCGACATAATATATAGCTTAGTTGAACGCGTTTCCACCAGTACTATGCTATGTGGACCAATGAATATGATTGGCGGATATCAAACGCATCCTTAGCAACATAGCATAAGCACATCTCTCGTGGAAAGGAACCTAAAACGGAACTCTCAGGGCGCGAGTTCTACTCGTACTTGCCCTTTTTTTTATACCGCCATCGGCACTACGCTCGCCACCGTTTTCGAGGATCCAAAAAGTAAACAGTGAAATAAAATATCAAAGATATTTATTGAGATTTTTATTTGATTACGGATTAATGTTCTATGCAAGTATTTTTACTTTAAAGGTTTTGTAAACGCGATTATATTACGTTATGGATCAATAATCTATGCAAGTTTTTTTTTTTTTTTGTAAACGCTATTGTGATTTTCTTCCACCAAGGCGCTCTTGTTCAAATTTTCCCGTAGTCCCGGAATGCCACTGTTTTTCTTTTTATTTTTCATTAATTTTTACAATAATCTTAAAATTTCTCAATAAAGGCTCCTACAAACAGGCGCGACACGCGACGCGACACAAAGGTACGTCGTGTCGCGCAGCGAGCGGTGTCTTTGTGTCGCGTCGCGTGTCGCGCCTGTTTGTAGGACCCTTAAGACGCCAAATAGAACAGAAAAAAAACCTTTTTTTTCTGTCAATAATATTAAGCAAAGATTCCCTCATTTCGATATGTGCACATTATAAAGACTCATACAGTATATTCTGAGTGTACACCTCTGCCTATATTTTTGAGGATTATATTTATGAGGTTAATAAAATCGGTGAGTGACCTTATAAGAAATGTCATGAGTTCATGACAGCCCTAAGCTTCTATAAATAGCAACACGTGGTTTGATCAAGTGAAGCTGAAATTGAATTTCCAGGCAGTAAATGCATTGGGCACGCCACAATTGCGGCGATAAGTCCCCCTCTTTGAGCAGTGGCTAGAGAGGCGCCACGGCGTCCTCGCCTTCCGCCTGACGCAGGTCCTCACCGGACACGGTTATTTCGGGAGGTTCCTGTTCCGGATAAGGCGGGAGGAAACGCCCGGGTGTCACCATTGTGTGGATCGCCTGGAGGATACGGTGGAGCATACGGTGGAGGTCTGCCCGGCTTGGGCGGAGCATCGCCGTGTCCTCGTGGAGGCGATCAATGGCGGTAATCTCTCGGGTCCGGCCCTGGTCCAGGCCATGGTACGGAGTGAGAGGGCATGGGAGTCACCTCCTTTTGCGAAGCAGTAATGCTCGCAATGGAGGAGGCGGAACGTGTAAGGGAGAAGAAAATTTCGCGCCCTCACGCCCCTTACCACTTCATGAGACGCCCTAGGCGTCGGGAATCGCAGGCCGATTCCCGGTCACCGTAGGCGCGGGCTTGTGGACGGTCAGCGATGGCTAGCTCGCCGTCCAATAAGGATCAGGCTCGGGTCGACGGCGCGTTGTTCCAGACGCGCCTCAAAGCGATGTCTGCACAAGTGAAGGGGTCCGCTAGGGCCGATGCCTGCCGGGGTTGCGGGTTTGTCGAAAGGGTTACCGTGGCCCCTGGCAACAAACAGGTAACTGAAGGAACACGGGTCAGTTTTAATCAGTAATAGTCTGACACGCCCTCCTGCTCCGCCAAGAGCGGGAGAAGTTATTTGATAATTTCCCACCCAAAAAAAAAAGCAGTAAATGCTTCTTTCGATGTTGGGTACGTAGTACACCCAGTGATGATTTACGTAATGAACATACACAAAAGTCACACCAGAACATACCTACTCCAGAGTAAATACCTATTTACCAGATACATAAAACTTGTGAAGAGGCCTCTCTATTTAAGCACCATTATTGAGTTCTTGAGCCCTTTTCTTAGTCTCTCACTCAGTGATCCTTTTTAGGGTTCCGTACCTTAAAAGGAACAACGGATCCCATATAGGATCACTCATGTGTGTCTGTCCGTCTGTCACAGCCAATTTTCTCCGAATCTAATGGACCGATTAAGTTGAAATTTGGTACACATATATTATGTATTTCTACGACTCAAATACGGACGTGTAACGTAAAAAAATGATTTTGAATATGAAAAAACACAGAGAATGGTTCTTCACTCACAGATTACAGGAAAACCTATAAGAAGTCTATAGTCTTAAAATAACATGATAAATCTATCAATATTGTGCGTACAAACTTATATTTGCAGTTGGAATGTATGGGAGAACATGTATTTCAACTACAAAGTTAAGTTTGTGTTTGGGATAAATTCATCCCAACTACAACCCTTCATTGTGCGTAGTTCGACACGCATTTGGCTGGTTTTTTCTCAGTCCTTTTAACTCACTGACTCAGTCAAATTAAAATTAAAATTAAAATTAAATTAAATAAAACTTTATTTCAGACTAAGGTCCATAATTTTGTTAGTATAATGGTGTTAGTAACAATGGTGCTTAAATAAGTAGGTTAGAATTGTTATTTTTATTTACTCTTTAATTTTTTTTATTAGCGCAGACCTATGAGTGTCCCCACCCAATGTCCCTGAAAGGGACAGTCCGGTCTGGCAGCGATCAAATTCTGAACAGCAAATCGATTTCCCTAAAATTAGACACAAGCAATTGAAATTTTACATAAATTTTTAGCCCATCCCAGCCCACTCCTGGACATAGCTTCCCCCGGTTACGCCTTCAACTCCCTCCCGCCTTCCGTGATCAAATATTGTCAATTGCTTCTTTTTTTTTTCAATACTTATCTTAATAAATTATTAAGATAAGTATTGAAAAAAATGAAGCAACAGCCAGAATTAGAATTTTAACAAAATTTGGTACAGTGTAGCCTTAATTCCCGCTGCAAATCAGCTCCAACCTTATCAATTATCTACGGAAATTGGATTTATAACCAAAATTTAGAACGTAAGCTTCCGACCACGTTGAATGCTCCTCATGTAGACTCCGTGAGCTGAATTCATTGCTAACCATAAATCTTCATATTCCAGCTTCCTTTGTAAAATGTTGTCCGTGAATAGCTGGCATTCCATAGATTAATTTTGTGTACTTGTGTACTAAGTAGTAGTATCCTAACTAATAATATTAAAAATGCGAAAGTAAGTTTTTTTGTTTGTTTCTTACGGTTTCACGCTAAAACGGCTGAACGAATTTGGATGAAATGTGACACATCGGTAGACAATTTAATTGTAAAATTTATAATTTTGTGTTACTTATATGACATTGATTTTACATTCTGTGATTATTTCCTCACACACTGACTTATTAATTTTTAAAAATTAGGAAAATCGTCTACTTTTACAATTTTTGTAAATATGTGAGCACCATGTATCTATCACATAATTAAATTATCTGTCGTAGCTTCATTTTTAATTCTTTTTACCTATTGTGGTATAGTAATTTTATTCTAGGTGCACGATGCACCTAGAATAAAATTACTATACCTTCTATCTACTAATTCTGTAATCTACTATACTTCACATATAATTATTTAACTAATGTACATACTTATACAAACTATTGTAAAACATTTTAAAAGAGTAACGGTGGAGTTTCTTGCCCATTCTTCTCCATACGAAAACTACTTTTTGGAAGGGGCGACTAGAATCAATTATATTATTTTGTAAATTTTGACGTTCAAGTGCCATACATGGACCTATTTGAAATAAATGATTTGACTTTGACTTTGACCGTGACCTGAAGAAGGATAATGGAATTAAATGGATATAGGAAATAAAGGTGATTTTATACCGGCGAGGCGAGGCGTGAGTGGGATGAGTGTGAATTGAAATCACGCTTACCCTTTTACACCAAAAGATATCCTCGCTATACCGCGCCGTCTCGCCATGGCCAGCGCTGCCTCGCGCCGGCTCGCGATGTCACGCGCCGGCTCCCGCTATCACGCACCGCCCAGCCAGCCGTGTCTCGCGCGCTTGACGGCCAGCCGAGAATATAGTATGCAGCGATGTCCCACGATGCGCGATGGTTGAAGCGAGCCGGCGCGTACCAGTGCGAGTCAGCACTTGACGGACAGAGACCGAACGGATCCTCGCCCATCCCATCCACGCCTCGCCTCGCCGCGCGCCGGTGTAAAACCACCTTTATGCGCGTGAAATAGCGGAGTGCAGCTAGTAATTCCTACATTATTAAGGTGGCTTCCCACGGTGCGCGATATTGCGCACGCACGCGCACCGGCCCACACGGCGCACGACCACGCACCGCGCACCACGGGTCTTCCCACGGTGCGCGATATTGCGCACGGCCGCGCACCAGCCCACACGGCCGACGACCTACTCATCAAACCCCTAGCTTTTTCCCACGCTGCGTGTCGGTCTGTGTGAGCCTTGAGATTCGAAGCCACTTTTAGCATTGTTCTGTTAGCTTTGGTAAATGCTGACTATAACTTCACATTTGTGGATTGCGGATGTCAAGGTAGAATAAATGATGGCGGTGTTTATAGAAATACAGAGATGTTTAAAAAAAAACAGAAATGAACTGGATTTTCCAGCATCAACTAATTTGCCCTTCAAGGAGGAACCACTTCCCTACGTGTTTGTGGCAGATAGTGCATTTGCTCTCACTGAAAATACGTTGAAGCCGTCTCTACGCCACGGGAACAAAAGAAAGAATTTTTAAGTATCGTTCTTCTCGTGCTCTGAGAATAGTTGAGAACGTTTTCGGCATTATGTCGGATATTTTTCGGGTACCATTTTTATAAACCATTTTTATTAGAACCAAAGAAGGTATCCAATATTGTTATGAAGTGTTGTTTATTGCACAACTTTTTAAGGCGATCTAAAAATTCACCACGAATATATACACCCCCTACTATTTTTGATACTGAAAATAAAGGTGGAGTGCATCCAGGCTCATGGCCAAATGATCCTGAAGTAAATACTTCCTTGATATCTATGAGGAATGTACCATGAAGAACAACTGTTTTGAATACATTATTTTTTAAATTTTAATATTGTTTTCTGAAATTGATATTGTTTTAATAATTTTATTAGTTTTAATAAGGGCATGCAATTATCCGCCACATTTGACTACCTGGATATTTCGGATACTTCTAGACAACTATCCGAATATATCCGGATAGTATGGATATTTTGAACACCACTGTAAAAAGATAAATCAAACTTATTTAAGTTTCCAATCGACATTTTCATTACAAAAACTCTCCAAAAATCATGTAACAAAGTACTTCATTCAGTTCGCAGTAGAAGCAAACCACTAAAAAAATGGCCCCAAACCCTTACTGAAAATGATGTTCCAAAGTTTTAAGATTCTGTGTGTGCAATATTGCAAATAAATTCCAATATCCATTTTCATCAAAAAAGATTATAATAGTGAAAGCTTCATTGAGTTTAAATTAAAAGTGAAGAAAGGGAAAGTACAATTATAATACCTAAATCTGTTTATAGTGGCCGATTACCTATTCCGAAGGTGAAAAAGACAGATCTACTAAAATTATGTAATGATGTCCTAATACCAAGGAGCTATCACCAGTATTTCGAGAACCTGCCAGTGTCATGAGAAAGAAGGAATACGTACCCAGTTCACAGCATGACAACTTTTAACTACACAGGGTTCATAAATCACCGAATCACAGTCAGCGCATTTATAATTAACAATGAAATGAAAGCAATATAGCATTGGATAAATAAATTTCGGTGTTTTCATAGTCTAAAAAATAACGTCCATTCTAAAAAAAAATCTATAATGACATGACTCGTAAGAAAGAAAAATTAACGTCAACCGAACAATTCAAAACTCCAAAAGATTCGAATAAAATTGATTGCCGGTAATTAAATAGGGCTGTAAACAATGAAATGATTAAAACGAAATAGGAAAATTATTTTAAAAATATGCAGGCGTGAAAACCTGCAATTCGTAAAATCTGTAATTGCACATTTACTACTATGATATCTTGTAAACTATTACAGACACGATTGAAACTTTGCCACGGTATGTATTACCACATTGGGAGCGGGTTGTGACAAAAAACAGTTTTATGCGAAAATGACACATTCGCAACTTTATCGTGGATGTAACGATTTTCTTGCTTACTTTCTAATCTTTCTGCTAAGACCATAAGAGATAAATTTGCAGAATATTTTTTAACCGATGGCGCTGTAGTATGGCAAAATAATTTCGCTTAGTGAGTAGGATGAAAAATACGGCCATTTATGCGATTTTGATACTCGCAAATAAATCAAAACCTATAGGATACTTCCCGTTGACCTAGAATAATGAAATTTGGCAAGAAGCAAGGTGTTTTAGCACAAGTAAAGAAAAATGTCCGAAAATTGTTAATTTATAATTTAAAAAAATTGCGATTACAAACTTATGTACATTTGCAGTTTGAAAAATGACCGTGGCGTATATCGATGTATGGGAGAACATGTTTTTCAACTATAAGTTTCTTTATGGGATAAATTCATTCCATCTATGGAATCTTTCATAGTGCGTGGTTCGACACGCATTTGGCCGGTTTTGTTTTAAGTTTATTCAATTTTTATTATTTGCTGTTATAGCGGAAATACAAATACACAACCTGTGAGAATTTCATGTGTCTACCTATTACGGTTCATGAGATACAGCCCGCGGAGGCTTAGTAATAGGGTTCCGTTTGGTAACCTTCGGGTATGAAACCCTAATAATCACGTGACGAGAGAGCTGTAAAAAGCGTCTGGTTAATTGACTAACCAAAATACCTGTCACTTCAGTTGTCATGCTACGTCACAGTCATACTTTTCAATTTAGCAACGTTATAATTCGTTGAAGTTTAATAAAGAACCAGTATTTTGGGCTCTTTTACAATAGACATATAAACAAATATTATTATTATAAACGTAACAAAAAAAAATGCACAAGCAGTCACTTCTACGATGAGTAGTTTATGAATGAATGATAAAGTTTAACATACATTAATAAAAGAGGAAACTATAGTAAAAAACTATTTTACAAAAAAAAAAAAAACAACCAACGCGAAAAACACTACAAAATGAAAAATAACTTTAATTTCGGAAGTTGGTGTCTTTGGATCAGTATTTTAGTTTCTACCACCGTCTTCCGAAATTTAAAGTTATTTATTCACTTTGTAGTTTGGAAGTAGTTTTTTTTTTTGTAAAAATGTTTTTATTTCTCGTTTTTTAGTGAGCTAGCAATTACCTACTTATTATCGAGAAGTTCCGTTGGCCATCTGTGTCCTCCACCATCAGTTCCACTTTACTAAATGCTTTCAGAGAGCAAATCCACGAGTTACTTACTATTAAAATACCCATATCGCTATAGGTGTGCCTATAATATTTGAAGAGTTCCTCCGAATTCTCCAAGATCCCATCATCAGATTGTGACCAAATGACAACGGGACCAACTAGATAGCATACCTTTAAAAATTTTTTTTTTTTTCAAATTCGACGAAAAATTCAAGTATGCCAAAATTGATATATCACCACTTGTTTGTATTTTTACCAATAATGAAGCAAACGGTTACTCCCCTATGCTCGTCCTGCTATGCTCGACTCGTAAAATACCTACTAAAAAGTTTCACTATGCACGAAATAATATTCGTAGGCAGTGATTAAGAAAACCTAGTACGTAAATATATTATGTTTTCTTATTCTTAATCATCATTAATTATATTCGTGAGAAAACCGGCATACCTGAGATATATTTCTCGACGGCATGTGAAGCCAAGTCAGAGGCCCTTAGGCGGCTTTAAAACTCTGACACGAGCAGGGCTAACATGACAAGCGCGAAAACGCTCTTTTTCTCGTTTTATCGTAATTTGTCTACGATTCTGACGTCATTCTAATGCCTAACATGACCGTAAACGACGAGTAAACTCGATAAAGGCACTTTGAAACTTCTTTATCGCGCGACAAGAGACCGATGTTGCAAATTATTTAAACAAATTATTTTTATGATATTAACATCGGCGTAAAGTTCCGTTTCATTCATTCATTCCATTTTATGCATGGATTAATACGTACTTTATTGAATAAACGTCTCTCTCTCTCTCTTAATTATTCTCTCTTTTAATTATTTATGTTTAGTTTTTTGTGTAACCAACTTTTTGATTAAAATTAAATGATTTCTTTGGCATGCTGAAATAAAATTACAAAATGGCGGAAATTAAAATTAGGGGCACCTATACTCATTAGATAATCACCACAAATGACAAATAGGCCGACAATCATAATTTGTCAAATCGAAGTTTATTATTGTAATAATCACCATTAAGTCATTGCAAATTTTGTTAATCACCACATTTACCAAAAGGACTGACGTTCAGATAAATTGGTAGCTGGAGTTGATTCCGCTATTATAACCATAAAAATTATTAATCACCACCCTTAGGAAATAAACTGGTGATTTTAGTAATTATGTTGCGAAGGTTTGATATTGCCATGCAGCCATCATCCCTAGATTTAGTTAATCACCATAATTGGTTAAGTGACTGGTTATTACTGAAAGTAATACTCATTTACGTAATAGTGCTCCTCTCGACCATAGTTTCTCTCGCGGCCGCCGAAAGGAACTTACACTGGTGTACACCCATATTTCATCAGTTTACGAGGGTAAAAAAAAATGCCTACAATAAGTACGACTATGAATCTACCATCTTATTTTCGAGGTTTTTATGTATCATAATTTTGTCTTTTTATCTATCGTCGTCAAAATCGAGGACGACTAAATACGACAAAATGATAGAAAAAAAGCTGATTATCTCGTGTTGAATTGTCAAAAATCGAAATAACTAACGTGTCATGTTAGGGTTTGTCGACAAAACATCAAATTTGGCAGAACGAGTCGAGTATTTTTTATGACGTAGCTGTCAGAAAACGATAAAACTACTGAAATAGACAAAAAATTGTCACGCGAGAGTGGATCATTGTCACGTGGGTCATGTTAGGCCTGCTGGTTAGTCACTGACCACACGTTAAAAAGAAAATTTATTATAATAAAACGGGTCAAGCTTTGCGCTTGATGAGATGCATGTGTCGAACTGATTTTTTCAGGGTGACTATAACAATGAGCCCTTCCGCGAATCATTACCAGTACCCTAATTATGTAATACACGATCAATTACAATCTGTTTCGATTTGAAACAGATTGCTAATTAATTGCTTCATAAGTTGGAAAAAAATCTGCTCAACAACGTAAATAATGCCATGAATGTTGTTGAACTGTCAAAATGAAACAAATTAGTCATAATTGATTAAGAAAATAATTTACGTAATTAGGGTTCTCTTTGATAAAGCAAAGAATAATGAGACCAAAACCTAATTATCGAGAAATAAATGTTAATTTTAAATTAGTACTAATAATTTGATTCGTATTAAAATCTGTGATTTAAATAGTAATAGTCATATCTCACTCTGTGATTTAAATAGTAATACTTACATCTCATTATTATCTTTTTTTTTTTTAATTAAAAGTTTATTTGTATTTTATTTGTGTTATTCATAAGAAATATTATGAATACAGGTGATTTGACTTTGAGAACGGACTTTTTATTTACGCTCTTTTATATTTTTTTAGTTTTCTGTCTACAGACTTCGTTAAATCTTGTGGATCCAGTATTAAGTACAGCTCTAATCATAAACATTTCTTAACTTAGAATTGCTCTGAAATTCGTTTGTCTTTGTCTGTCATTTTGAATTTTTGACTGTCAGAACGAGACAAAACAAATTTTAACTTACAGACGCTTACGCTTATACGAATATCGGTATAATTTTTTTTACTTGAATTCTAACACTTTTCTTTCCAACTATACCTTCCATTGTTTACGTAGAATCGAAGAATTGCGTGCATAGCGATACTTTTTAGTAGGTATTTCTTAAGTCGAGCATAGAGGGACTAGGGCATAGGGGACTAACCGGAAGCAAAGACCTCATAGCTTTACATCTACTATGCAAACTATGGAACTAGCTATCAAAGGTAAAATTAGTAGACATACGTCAATGGGATTTTAAATATGTTTAGTTTCGATATAAAACTAAACATATTTAAAATCCCATTTCAGTCAAAAATTGTATCGTATCGATAATCCGAACTACATAGAAAAACCGATTTCACAAAACCACGGCAAGAGTAGATTGCGTAAGCAAGTATATGTTTATGTTTAGATAGTTTTGATCGATGAACTTACAACCGAATTATAATATTACTAGAGACGATCGAAACTGCGAGCCAGAGGCGCCAGAGCCGCTCCAGAAATTGATTTCTAAAAACGATTTTTGAAAACGATTTCATAATCTGATATCAAATATTTAATATTATACAAATATTTAATATTTACCGTTTGCGTAAAAATCCAAAAACGGCCATGTCTAAAAATTTGCTTACGAATTTACATTTATATTTATATGCCAAGTTGGGCAATAAAAACGTTACCATTGGTAAGCAAAACGATTCGTTTTAGTTTATAGGAACCGGGCATACGCGCGCACCTTTGAAGTTTACCGACTCGCCGCGGATCGGGCGCACCGCCGCGCACGCGTCTGCGCTACCACGCACGGTACCCTTCCCATGGTGCGTGTCCGTGCGGGCTGATCCGCGGCGAGTCGGTAACTTCAAAGGGAATGTATCCAAACTCGGACGCACCGCGACGCACCGCCACGCACGCGTCTCCGCTACCACGCACGTAACCCTTCCCACGGTGCGTCGTGCGGGCCGGTGCGCGTGCGTGCGCGATATTGCGCACGCGTCGGAAGCCACCTTTAGAAGTTATTTTTATACATTTTTTAATGAAAACCATTGATTTCGCGACACCATGACGACACCTCATTTTTGTAAACGCGATTGTACTCTTTGTTTATATTAAGTTACGGACCAATGTTCTATACAAGTATTTTTCTTCCACCTAGGCGATCTTGTTCAAGTTTTCACTTCTGTCGGCACTCCCGTACCTAACTTATTTTCGTAAACAATTTTGCCTAATTTGTTTCATTTTGACACAACATTAATTGCGTTATTTACGTTGTTGAGCAGATTTTTTTTCCAACTTATGAAGCAATGGAGAAGCAATCTGTTTCAAATCAAAACAGATTGTGATTGCGTTGTTTTCGTAGGTACCTGGAAATCGAACCGATACAAATGCGAAAAGAGACCATTCTGTATTGTATTGCAACAATCAAAAGGTCCAAATCTCCGGGGCCCACTCTATTTTCCCACATACCTTCCCTACTGTTATTTTGCATAGTTAGTCTTTCAGAGACTAGTAGAAATAATAGGTCTTTACCTATGAAATTGCCGAATTCAAGTCCAATTTTTTTTCCCTTTTTGCTAAGAATTCTAAGTTCAAAGTATTTTTATTTTTTAAATATGGAATTCTTTTTTGAAAATTAGTCATTTGTTTAATGGTTAGCGTTCTGTTTTCACCGCATTTGTACGTTTTTCGTCATCATGGATACGTTAAAAATTCGAGTGATTATGGAGTGTGAGTATCGTCGTGGTAGCAAAGTGGCAGAAGCGGCACGCAACATCAACGACGTATACAAAGCGAACACTACTAACGATCGCACCACCCGTTATTGGTTTGCGCGCTTCCGTTCTGGAAATTTCGACCTTTAAAAAGTGAACCCCGTGGTCGAGCGAAAACTTTAGTCGACAATGACGAATTAAAAGGGATTGTGGAAGCTGATGATTCAACCTGAATTCTACAGCTGAATTAGCAGCAGCTTCCGATGTTAGCATCAAAACAATATTGGTCCATTTGCGTGGAATATGCAAGGTAAAAAAACTTGACAAATGGGTGCCCCACGAATTGAATGATCGCCAACGCGAAGCACGCGTCGAGTTGAGCCTTGCACTGCTCAAGAGGCACACAAACGAAGGCATATCGAATCGCATTGTTACTTGCGACAAAAAATGGGTTCTGTTTGACAATCGCAAGCGCTCAGCAAGTTGGTTAGATCCTGGTTCAGCACCTAAACAATGCCCTAAACGAAAACTGACCCCTAAAAAAGTGATGGTCACAGTTTGGTGGTCTAGCGCCGGTGTCATTAATCACAGCTTCTTACCAAAAGGGATGAGCATTACTGCAGACGTGTACTGTGAAGAACTGAACGCACATCTCCAACCAGCTTTGGTCAATAGTTCGGCTCTGCTGCTCCTGCACGACAACGCGCGACCTCATACTGCACAGCAGACGGTCTCCAAGTTACTGAGCTGGGGTTGGAAATTCTCCGTCATCCTCCATACTCACCAGACCTTGCCCCTACAGACTTCTAGTTTTTCCAGAATTTGGATAACTTCTTGGCGGGGAAAAAATTCAATAACTGAGAAGCAGTTCAAAATGCCTTTGAAGAATTTGTTGCCTCCCGTCCAGCAAACTTTTTCAAAAAGGGTATCAATAAGCTACCCCTTTTTTTTTGAGTGGAAAATCATCAAATAATTCCTCCCGCTCAGGGCGGAGCGGGAGGGCGTGTCAGACTCTTACTGACTAAAACCCACCCGTGTTCCTTCGGTTGCCCTGTTGCCGGGGGCCACGATCTCCCTTTCGGTTTTCTTCGCAACCCCGGCAGGAATAAGCTACCCCTACGTTGGCAAAAATGCATTGATTGCATGGGTAATTACTTTGATTTATAAAAATAAAAAATATAGAGAAACAAGGGTGTTAACTTATTTAATGATAAAAGGCAATTTCATAGGTAAAGACCAATAGTTAGTTGTCAGTTAATAATAATTGTGTAGTTAAAGCTACTTAAGCATTTTAATTTGTCAAACTAATAAATAATACCCTGAAAAACTTTATCAGTAAACGTACTAATAAATTATAAACATATTTTAATAAGTAATTTATGGAAGTGAATGTTGGGTGTGGCAAAAGAGGCATGAAATTTAGAATTAAATGCTGTGCAAAATGCGGTCTTTGCGAAGTATGTGTGGTGTAACTATGAATGATAGGCTGAGGAATGATAAGACAATGGTGCTGTTTGAAAGAATATGTAGTCAGTATTTATGTATTTATTTATTTATTTATTTATATATACTTTATTGTACACCTCAAAATTACATAACAAAAAAAATAGTCAAACACTACAAAATATACAATGGGCGGCCTTATCGCTTTCCGCGATCTCTTCCAGGCAACCTTGGAATGGACAGTGATTTGCCTGGACATAAAATGGGACTGTCGTTGGTGCAAATAATAAGTATACAATATACTAGAATAGATACACAGATATATACATATCCTAAATAATAGATACAAAAATACATACATACTAAATATTTAAGCAACAAAAATAAATGAAGACTATAGATAATTATAGTTACGAGAGCAAGATCACAACGACAAGTAATGTTCCTTTACGAGTCTCTTAAATACAGGTAACGATTGTGCGCGTTTTATTTGAACTAGCATTGCATTCCACAAACGAGCGGCCTGGACAGTAAAGAACTTGTCGAGGAAAGTTGTGAAATGCATAGGCATTTTAAGCTTCAAGTTATCTGATGATCTTAAACATTCCGTGTGGGAGTCGCAAAGAAACTGGAGATAAATAGAGGTGAAAAGGGAAAGAATATGAACATTCCGGCGAAGGCGAATTGGTAACCACTTGAGCTTCACACGAAACTCGGAAACATGGTCCTATTTACGCAAACCGAATATGAACCTTATACAAACATTTTGAAGCCGCTCAAGTTTATCGAATCGGTCTTGGGTAAGGTCAAGATAGCTGGCATCAGCATATTTAAGGATGGGAAAAAGTAGCGATTGTGCAAGCGCAATCTTGGTGGCAATCGGTAAAAAAATTACGTAATGTGGTCAATGATGCAGCGGATGCAAATAGCTTGCGGCTTAATTCCTGTAGCTGGGTAGTCCAAGAAAAGTTTTTAACTTTCTCACTGTATCTAGTGACAAAAATTTAAAAGAGTATGTTTAGATGGTTCGGTCATGTAGAGAATTAATGAAAGGCGACTAACAAAAGGTAGGTATTTAGGTAGAAGGCAGATATGAGTGGAAACGCCATGCCAGGGAGAAGGACACAGAAGTTTTTTTTTTTTTTTTTTTTTTTCTGTAGGGCATCTCGTAACTGACCACTGAGGTCATGACTACTTAACCGGTCAATCCTGTGGTTGCCTTAAGCTGCTACACTCAAAGCCTCCAGCCAGGGGCATACAAAACTAAGCTAAAAAGCTAGGTGAACGCTCGCTAAGGGCACCCCCTGTGGGGTACGAGCCTCGGCTTAGGGCGTCACCGGAGGGAGGACATCAAAGATGGGACGGGCTGGATCAAAGTTTTGATCATTATTATTAATCGGGGAATTTAAAGCTACGTGCACAGCTGAAACCACTGCTGGCACCTCGTTATCGAGCAAGGGTCGGGGAGGAGTATCATTTACTCGGGGGCGCGGTCGCGATCGCAAAGGACCTCGACGGCGAGGTCGGAATGACGGGAGGCGTCTGTGTCTGTGTATAGTACTAGTGGCCCTATTGCTCTCCTGGAGGAGGGTTATGGGGTCATCAGGGTCGGTGAGAATGTGCCTAGGTCGGCGGGTACGGCTAATCCTACTTGGGACGTAACTGGCGGCCTCGACAACCAGAGGGTTGCGATGTTTGACCGCGGAATCGAAGTAACGCTTTGCAAGGCGTTTTAGAAATTGGTGGATCGTGGGAATTCTAAGGTCGAGATGGAGACTCTCGTTCCTAACATACCAGGGGGAGCCTGTGGCCCTACGGAGGAATCGGTTTTGGAGCGTTTGCAACCTATGGATATGATGGGGTTTTGCATGAGCAAAGACGGCACCCGCATAAGTCATGATGGGACGAATACACGCTGTGTAGATTCGCAATTTGCACTTAAGTGACATCTTGCTGCGTGCGTTTAGGACGGAATGGAGCCTACCGAGAGCGAAAGCGGCTCGCGAACGAACCTTCTTTATGTGCTCAGCGAAAGTGAGATGGTGGTCGAGGAAAACACCTAGGTATTTGGCTCGCTTCTCCCAAGGGATCTGCTTACCGAACATAGTGAGAGGTCGGGGGAGGGGGTCTCTAAGCCTTGTGCGCGGTTTCGAGAAGAGAACCGCTTGGCTTTTTTCGGGATTGACTTCTATGCGCCACTTTTGAAACCAGGCAGCGAGTCGATTGACTGCGCCTTGGAGAGTGTGGGCGATATTGTCGGGGTATCTAGACCTAAAGTAGATGGCCGTATCGTCTGCGAACAGAGCGAAATGCGTCCTTCTACCTGGGTTTGGAATATCGCTAGTGAATAGCGTGAACATGAGGGGAGCTAGCACGGAGCCCTGAGGGACTCCTGCACGAATGGGGCGGGGAGAGGAAAGTG
Organism: Omphaloscelis lunosa; assembly: GCA_916610215.1. Lineage (NCBI taxonomy): Eukaryota > Metazoa > Arthropoda > Insecta > Lepidoptera > Noctuidae > Omphaloscelis > Omphaloscelis lunosa. The sequence goes on along the minus strand of OU744245.1, from coordinate 4,855,499 downwards.
CTCCTTCAATGCGATAGCGGAATACGCGATTCGATAGATAGTCCCGTAAGATGAGTACGAGACGATCCGGCACGCCGAGTTGGTACAGCTTGTATAATAAGCCGTTGTGCCAGACTTTATCGAATGCTTTCGCAATGTCGAAGAAAACTGCAACCGTCAAAGAGCCGCGTTGGAAACCATCGCTTATGAACTCAATGATGCGGTGGGCCTGATGCACGCTAGAGTGCTCAGTTCGAAAGCCGAACTGTTCGTTGGGGATGAGGCCCTTGGTCTCGGCGAAGTCTCTGAGACGCTTGTAAATAAGCCTCTCATAGATTTTTCCGAGAACCTTGAGCAAACTGATGGGACGGTAGCTAGAGGGCTCGGTACTGGGTTTACCGGGCTTTCTGATACCTATGACTGTGGCTTCTTTCCACGACTGGGGAAAGAAGTTGTTGCTTAAGGCACCATTGAAGATGGTAGTCAAAAGCATTATCAGGTGGGCAGGGAATAATTGGATCACCCTATTGGTGAGTCCATCTGAACCGGGAGCTTTACGAGCTTTAAGACCTTTGATAATGTCATGCACCTCGTCTGGAGCGACGGGAGGCAGTGGACAATCAGGGTCATCGACGGGAGGGAGAGAGGCTCTACGTTCGACTTCAGCGTCGACCTTTAGGAGGTGAGCTTGGTCTACTGGCAGGGAGCTGGGTGAGCATTGGGCCTCGAGGGTGTCGGCCAGGCATTCTGCCTTTTCAACGTCCTCGAAGGCTATGGTCTTGTCGGGACGGGTCAGGGGGGGCATGGAGGAAGATTGAGGGGATCTGAGTTTCCTCTGAAGTTCCCAAAATGCCAGATGGTTGGGCTCTAGTTCGCCGAGCATCTTGTCCCAGCCCGCGTCACGCAGCTCCTGTATGCGTGTCTTTACAGATCTCTGTAAATAGCGCATATGGGCTTTGTTTGCGGGGCAGGGGATGCTGCTGTAGGCACGGACGGCCGCGTTCTTCTCAGTCAGTAATGCACGCACATCGTCCGGCAAGCTCCAGTGACGGTCGTCCGTCACTGTGACCTCCCTTGAACATTCGTTCAGGACGGTTTGTACGTGATTAGTGAGTGAGTCGATCGCGGACGTCGTGTCTGCGATAGAGTTGAACAGGTCGGGAATAGAGTCTAACTGAGGGGACGTGTTGGATTTCAGCTGAGTGCTTACTTTCTTCCAGTCCGTGATCCTCTTAGTGATAGGGGGAGAGTTTGGGTCGCGGAGACCTATGCGGGGGTCTAATCTCATGACTACCGGACGGTGATCAGAGTCGAGCTCGTTAATAGTTTCTATGGAGTCTAGTCTTAGGTTGACGTTCTTAAGGAGCGCCACATCTAAGATATCAGGGGCATGATTTACGTTAACCGGAAAGTGGGTGGGAGTCATTGGAGCGATGACGTCAAAGGTCAGAGAGTGGGAGAGGTCGAACAAGTGTCGGCCTCTTGTAGTAGTTACCGAACTATTCCAGGAGGGATGTTTGGCATTGAAATCGCCCGCTAAAATGAGCGAGTTACTCATAGTGAGTAGAATCGAGAGGTCGTCAGAGAGGAGTTGGAAATTCTCCGAAGTATTAGCGGGGGGGAGATAGACCGACACGAGAGTGATCGGCTGGTGGCCTGACATGCCGAGGCGGCAGGCCGAAACTTCTAATCGTGAGAGGGGAGGAGGGTCAATTGGGATGCAGTGAAGCTGCTTTTTGTAGTAAATCAGGGTACCTCCTCTATGGCAACGTGACCTATCGTTGCGAACTATCCGGTAGTTAGCTATTGATGGGTTACGGTTGCAAGGTTTTAGAAAAGTCTCTTGGACTAAGAGAACGTCTATTTGATGATCGCGGAGGAAAGCCGCAATCTCTTCGCGTTGATTTTTAATGCCGTTTGCATTGAAATAACCTATTATTAGGGATCGCGGTTTGAACCTAGCTAAGACCGTGTTATCCATAATGGGGTTTAGTAGCGAGGGAGGTTAGGGCTTGCGTAATGTCCGGATACGCGTTGTAGATGGCCTGGATCTGGAGGAGATTGCCATGGGCCGCAAGGATTTCGTTGGCCATTGTCTTTGCGCGAGGGGAGACGAAGGCCAAGAAGGTTGACGTAATTACGTTGAACGAGTCAACGGAGACGTTGGGGCTAGCCACGGGAGTGGATTGAGAGGGACGCGTAGCTTTAGGAGCGGACGTGGGTTTCGCGTGGGGCGCGGCGGGCGCCGGAGGCGCAGAGGGCGCAGGGGGCGCAGAGGGCGCAGGGGGCGCGGGTGGCGCGGCGGCGCGAATACGGGGATCCATAAGGCGGGGGAGGGGAGCGGGGGGAGGGGGAGGGAAGTTACTGAATTGAGAGGGCACCATGGCAGGGAAAGACTGCTGGTGATGGAGATAACTCCACGGACTAGGCCTCTGAGGGCTTAGTCGTTGGGGCAAATGGGATGAGGGAATCCTATAAGAGGAGGGAGCTTCCCTTTGCTGGCGGGCGTCGAAACGCTTGGCCAGTTTGGGAGAAGAGGCCTTAGGGGCTTTGGGGCAACCGCGGTAGTTGGCCGGGTGGCCTTGTTTGCCGCATAGGACGCAGCTGGGAAGGTCGGTACAAAGGGAACGATCCTTTGGACGGGGGCAGTCGGAAGTGCCGTGCTCACCTAGGCACTTGACGCATCTAGGTGTAGCATGGCAGTTCCTCTGGGAGTGACCATATAACTGGCAGCGGTGGCATTGGCGCAACGACCTTGCTGGCCTGGGACGAGCTTTGCTTCTTGTTCTTCCTCTTCTTGCCCTTTCCTTGGACGGTTGTAAAACCATCGTCGGATTGGGAGGAGGATGAGGAAGAAGAAGAAGCGGCGGACTCTGCTTCGTCGTCGTCCGAACCATAAGGGTACGGGGTGGTGGGCCGCTTTGAGGAAGCGGCGCTGATGGGAGCGTCAGTGTCCATGGACTCTGACGGACTAAGGGGTCTAGATGGCTCAGTAGCCGGGGGGGATTCTAGAGCATCGCTAAAGCTAGCGATGCTATTGTCAGAGGGACATGACTGGGACTCTGACTCAGCTTGGAGCCTGGCGAACCGAGCTCCATACTTCGTCTGGACACAGAAGGACATAGTGACCTTATTGGTAATATTCTTCAGAAAGGTCAGGTGCGTGGGTACCTAGTACTCGCAAGCGCAACCGACGCACAAGACTTTTATTCTTGTAACCGACGTGCGTGTACGTACCTATGACCAGATGTGTCACGTAAACGAAGCAAAAGGAGTAGGTATGTAAGAATCGTAGTATCGCGTTCTGTTTTTATGCCTACCCCCATGGGAAGAAGGCGTTATTTATGAATAGGTAGGTATGTTTTCAAAAAAAACAATATCATAGAGCGTTTAGTTAATACTAAGCAGAAGATTGCACTGTGGATTACAAACCTGTGTTACAAACAGAGACAAGAGCGTTTAGTTTCACTTCGAGTATTTTGACAGAGATTTTTGACAAAAACTGAGGCATGACACTATGACATTGACACTAGTGATTTCAGTTTCAATTGATAACAAAAATATCGATTTGAAATTAAATCGTGAACTTTAATTTAAAATTTAATTCAGTGATCAAGCGGATTCAATATAAATCAGTGGACTAACGATCATAATGTAATACAGCTTGGCAAAAAAGAGTCTGAACAAAATGAGAGTGCCACTACCGCACTTAGGTGACTTCGAATGGGAAATCAGTAAAAGAAACTAAACAAATAGTTTAAAACACTGCTTGTGAGTTACTCAAAACCTATTAGTGCTTGTCGGCAAAGTGGGCCATCAACATAGGTCTGCATTACTAAAATATTTAGTGCCAAATATTAACACGTCAGACTCTTTTATTTCGACCTATGTACTAATATCTGTGAAATTAATCTACATTTCTTGGTATTTTAAGTTTATAATAATTAACCTAATTTATCCATTTGTCATACAAACAGGTAAAATATGTATATACGGCAGTAAAATACTTTTTTTTTTTAAATATGCTCAACAACGTAAATAACTCAATGAATGTTGTTGAACTGTCAAAATGAAACAAATTAGTCATAATCGTTTACAAAAAAAGGTTCGCAATTAGGGTACTGCTCATTTCTTCCTTACCTTCTCCTTCGTGGGTAAATCGTATTCTAGGCTTGCAAAAATCGATTTTCTATTGATTCGAATAGAGAAACTTTAAACGTAGAACGTCAGCAACATTATTTTTTTTACGAATTATTTGTATTGGTAACCAAGCAAGATAAGTTTATAAAAGTTACATAAACTTTCTAACATGGTAGCATAATAATCAAACATCTGATGTTGTTTATGTGGATAATTACTGATTATCTAATTAGGTTCCAGTGGTAAACCAATAAAAATTCAGTGAGTTTTCGTCTGTTTTCGTTATCAGTTTATTTGACTTCATGACTTGACAATCCCTGGCGTTTTATACTGTCATGTCTTAATAGGTTAAGTTTGCTGTTTCTCGTTTATCTGTTTTATTATCATTTGTGATGTTTAGGTTGGGACAATCGTGGTTCACGTCTGTGCGAGGCTACAGGGGTGTTGTAGAGCTAAAGAATTTAAGTTACGTATTTAAAAATCTGAGTTGTTTAGCTAGCCAAATGACTGACAAATTCAAGTTACCTGCGCGTTTTGGAGCAGGCGAAAAAAGTGTTTGGTGAGTTAAATTTATGGAATTTTTAAATTATTTTTCTCCCACCAAAAGTACATGTTAAGTAGATCAGTTATTTTAGTTAGAATGTTTCGTTCTTGTTACATAAGCGGCGTCAGACAGCAATAAAGTTTTATTGGGATAATGTGTTAAATAGGTAATTAAGAGATAACAGACATTAAATTTTTCAAATTAATTATTTAATATACAAACATGTTTATCAGTTTATAGGATATACCAATTAAGTACTAGACAACCTATAATAAATGGCAAAAAAATATATGAATACATGAAACAGTGAACAATGTTAATGTTTTTAGTAATAAAACCACTTATTGTAACTTCTGTTCAATATCTGTTTACTTTTCTTTTACGTGGAACAGTTATTTTAAGCCTTTTTCGGCAACCAGTCTCGCAAAACGGAAACCCTATTCTCTTTCCAAAACAACATTTGTGATGACTGTGATGAGAAATAAATAAATGTTATGTTAAGAAATTGTATGTTGTAGAAATAAATAAATGTGTTAATTAATAATAAAAATAAATAAATCATATAATAACTACATTCTTGTACAATAAAGCGTATATTCTTTAACCAACACATAAATTACTTGATTGCATACTGAATATAAATAAACTAAATAGTACTTGAACTTTTGGATACTTAAATAATCTATAAGTATCCAGAAAAAATCATAGATAATTATGATATTAAATATTTCTTTTACATAATGTCATCAATAACTTCAAATCAAATTCTTTATTTTAGGGTGGAATACATCCAACTGGCAGCAGAATACAAGCCTGCCGTCAACCTAGGCCAGGGTTTCCCTGACTACCATGCACCAAAACATGTCACAAAGGCCCTGGGAGAGATAGCAAGCAGTGAGAATCCACTGCTAAACCAATACACCAGGGGATTTGTAAGTACCATACCATGCACCTTTGATAACATGATGCATGCAAATCTATTTAAATCAATTAATTGTTGCACATTGATTCCTGCAACACCAATATAATACATTAATTTAAAATACATAACACGTTTTTTATACAAAACAATATGATAGTGTAATACCCCCCCTTAAAAAAATATTGATTAAAAAAAAATGCTGCTGTCTTGTTAATGAATATAATTCTTGTACAAAACTTAATTACAATATTAGTTTATTTTCCAATCTTCTCTCAATACGCATTATTCTCCTCTAGCCAAAATTTTTACTCTCACAAAAATGTTAATCTTGACAAACAAAAATCTTTATTATTGACTTAATTTATTCATCAAAACTTTTCATTTACAGGGCCACCCCTCGCTCATTCAAAGCTTAGCAAAGGTGTACTCTCCACTAGTAGGCAAGCAGATAAACCCACAGAATGAGATCCTAGTCACGTTTGGTGCTTATGAGGCTCTGTATTCAGCTATTTTAGGTGAGTTTTCTTACTGTAAGAGGTAGCATTGTAATTAAGGTACCATTCCGTACCCGACTGCAGGAGGTAACTGCAGGCGACGTGTCGCGGCGTCATGTCGCGGCGACATGTCACTGAAGTCATGATTCCATACCCGACCGCAGCAGGTGACGTCTGTCAGGAGACGTATCACGGAAAAAGAATTCATAGCATATTGTCGTTTAAATAAAATACAGTTCGATTCTATATTTAGTTTATCTTGGAGAAGGTTGTAAGCTTGAATTTCCAAGCATGTTTAAGAAAAAACTTGTTGTTCCTCGAGCGTTGGCAACACTACTGTTCTACTGTGGGGCTGCACGAGTCGTCTGTCACTCGCTGCCAACGACGTGTCGCTAGCTACGGAAGGTATTTCATAGAAACCAGTCGTGTCGCGGCGACACGTAGCCTGAAGTTGCCTCCTGCGGTCGGTTACGGAATGGTACCTTAATGTTTGACTAATAGATATTTGAGTCGATAACTCTTCACCATCATACTCTTGCCATTAAAACAATTTATGGAGCTTGTGCAACATGTTTTCTTCCATGCTTTCAGCTGCTCTCAGTATTCCCTTTCAGTCAATGACTACTTATGCTAAAATCATGTTACTATCATCAATTATATAGCAATAAACTAAATATCAATATGCAGATGGAGAAATGTTTATTAGATAAAATTACCTATACTCCATTTGAAATAAGATTAGACATATAAACAAATCTTTTTTATAGTCCGTTCAATCGAATTTGACTTCTATACCGTAGCCATAAGAATGGCATTAAAAGCAAAAAAGTGGTTACAATACCAACTATTTACTGCAGCTGCCATTTGTAACCAATTTTGTTTTCTATTGTGTTGACAATAGAAAACAAAATTGGTTAAACGGACTGAAAAAAAAAGTTTATTTATATGTCTAATCTTATTTCAAATGGAGATAGATCTACCAATCCCATCTACCAACAGCCTAGCTAGATGATTGAAATTGAAATAGCCTTAGCACCACTTAGAAGACCTTGTTTTAATCAACAACAACTTGGTACACTTAAAACTGAACAAATACATTTGTTTCCGCTCTTATCAGAGACCTTAGACATTACTACTGTATCATTAGTAATAAGATTTCTACTAAGTACTGCAATTAACAAATTTCAACTATCAATGTAGTTGTAGGGTTTTTATTAAGAGATGCTTTTATTGACCCTCTTTGCCTATTGCATATTCAAAGACAATCATATTAAAGAGTAAACTCCAGTGGTACGTCAGAGCTGAGACACACACACTTTTTATATGCCCCCTGACCCGGCAGTGATAAGACCCTATCACTTCTTCATGGTTCATACTTTTTATTACTAACTTAGAAACATGACAAAACAGTAAAAATAATACCTGCTGACATCATGAATAATTTAAAATTAGCTATTGCTAAAACGCCATGGTTTATTGCTAAAAGGTCGCGAGAACGCGTTATTTGCGCAGATGCTTAGTTTTTCATTGATACTCTTCCGTTTTCAGCTATATTTATTATTATTTTACAATTCCAGGTCATGTGGAAGAGGGCGATGAGGTGATAGTCATTGAACCTTTCTTTGATTGCTATGACTTCATGATCAAGTCAGCGGGTGGCATCCCTAGGTTTATTGCCCTCAATCCTGTAAGTAAACTCTTTACGTAACTGAAGAACCATTAGGTTATCTCTTATCTAAAAACCTCGATGATTATTATTATTCTCATGATAATAGCCAGCATGTTGCGCTTGCGCAGTTTTTATTGACTTGCGCGTCACACGAGCTCATTCTAACACGAAACATAGGTCACAAGGTTGGAATTTATGTGATGAGCTTCATTTATGAAGAAATTTTACACTACCTAACGTGAATATAAAAAACTCGCAGAACATTGTTGCCATGTGTCATTGTTGCATTGTTGCCAGAACACTGTTGGGATCCCTTCTTTTCGCATGTTTTTATTTTCCTATTATGGTTTGGCATAACTATTTTGGTATAATAATACTTTGCCATAATTGTTTTTGGCATGTTGACATAATTATCTTGTAGGCGCAATTTGTTTTGGTATAATTTTAATTCCTATAATGTTACTAAGCGTAATGACTATTAGCGTAATAGTGTTAATGCATAAAAAATATAGGAATAATGGAAACATATTTAAGTTATTTAATATTGCATATTTTTTTAAATTCTATTGACGGTTATTTGAATCTGAAAAATAAAAAGAAATAACTATAACCAATATTATTTGTATAATGCAGTGTATCAACAGATTTAGAGGTGGCCCTTGGGCCATCCTTTTTTTCTTTTTTTTTGCGTGGGAAATGATCAAATGACTTATCATTATACTTTAGAATGTTATGTTTGAACATTATTATGATTAGTGAAATTATGCGTAAGCTTTTATGCGTTATTAATGTTATGCGTAAATAAAATTAGGATAAACAATTGTACGCTGAGTCTGTCTATTGAAAGCTGAGAGTGAAAAAGAGCGGACGTCGGGTATCCCCGGATCAACTATGAAAAAACGTATTTGATACTTGAATATTTTTATGCTGAATATTTATTTTTGTTTTTAAATATTAATAGAAAAGCATAAAGCAAAAAATTGTACATAAGCTTGTGATCATAAGGATGTAAGTCACATCATAGTCATCATCATTTCAGCCAAAAGACGTCCAGTGCTGGACATAGGCCTCCCCCACGCACCGCCACTTCGACCGATTTTGCTTCCCGCATACAACGGATTCCTGCGCACGCCATAATCGCCACGCTTGATAGGCAGGTTGGTCTGATACCTAAACGTAAATCATAAATTTCGAAAAAAAAAAAGAAATCTTTAATTAAATTACAAAAATGGCAATTAACACAAACATTAAAATAAAGGTTTTGTTACAAAAAACAAAAAATAAGGACATTTTACTAAAAATGAATAACGTGTGTTTCCATCTCTGGCTCTGATCACCGCCTGCATGCGACCAGGCATGCTCTGGATGATGTTCTTGTTTACTTGCGGAATTTCGACCCAGGCAACCACCAGAGCAGTTTGCAAATCATGGAGGGTCAAAGGAGGGTTGAGACTTTACCAGATTCGCTTTTTAAGCATGCCCCATGTTGTATGGGATTTATGTCTGGGCTTTTTGCTGGCCACTCCAATTTGGAAATTTATTTCCATACCAGAAAACCTATGATGTTAAACTGGATCACATAAATAATAACAAATTTGTATACTGATGTCACGCGATTCCTCATCGTTATATTCTATTGTGATTCCCCTTTTAAACTGTTATATTGATGGACCAGGACTAGTAAATATAAATCCTGTTTACTTAGTATCAAAACTAATTCAATAGTTTAACAGTAATTTTCGAAATTATTGTAAACAGTTATACTTTTTAGATAAATGCATCCTCGCGTTCGCTTTTCACTCGGTTGTAATTATTTATCATAGTGTATAACAACTTTCTCGCACTGCTCCTTAAAGTTTTAGGCAATGTTTTACTTGAAATACGACAAAATTTACACAAATTTGTTTTCATAAGAGGTTATAAAAACAACAAGTGACATTTGCAGCAGTGTTGTCAATTTATTAAAACGTGAAAAAATCACTCTCAGCTTTAATTAGACAGACTCTATGTTATATTATGTCTTATAATTTTATGCAAATGGCTAGGAACCATTACTGTTTGAAAAATTTTACCAGCTACTTTATACAGAACCCATTACTAATCTTAAATTATACCCTCACCAGAGTACAACATCAGATACTGTCACTTCAGCAGACTGGGTCCTAGATGAGAAGGAGCTGGAATCCCTCTTCAACCCTCGCACGAAGATGATAATCCTGAACACCCCCCACAATCCCCTGGGCAAGGTGTTCACCCAGCAGGAACTGGAGCTGATCGCCAACTTGTGCAAAAAGCACAATGTGCTGTGTCTGTCTGATGAGGTGTATGAATGGATGGTCTACGAGCCCATACAACATATTAGGATTGGTGAGTTTTTTTGAGTTATCTAACGGCCGCCATGGCCCACGCACAATGGTCCACCTTACGGACTAAGTGCAGAAACCAAACACTATAACATAGAACATGAGTTATCTGTTTCCTTGTTTCAATAAATGGCAAAGAATGGATACAATTTGATCACCATTTTATTGCTTTTTTTAAACTTCCATTAAAAAACAACCTTTATTATTCCCGAGTGCCATAGGCATGTTTTGTGGCATAGTTGACTTACACGCGACCGAAGTCGTGGGCAGAAACTAGCAATCAAATAAAATTGTGTTATTAATAATAATAATATTATTCTCACAGCAACATTACCTGGAATGTGGGAACGCACAATCACAATCGGCTCAGCGGGCAAGACATTCTCAGTAACTGGCTGGAAGACGGGCTGGGCATACGGACCTGCCGCGCTCATGGTGAACTTGCAAGTTGTCCATCAGAACTGTGTGTACACCTGCTGTACACCTATCCAGGTTAGTATTGGTTCAGTTTGTGTGCATTGTTAGGTTGTGATTTTTTTAATTTGATGCATAATGGATAGACTTTATTCGCCTCAATAACGAACACGAAAACAATTTGGCCGTCCCCAGTTACCTAACTGGAAGTCCTTCCTAGATACTTTATTGGGAGTCGTTCCTAGTTACCTAATAGGGAGATGTTCCTAGTTACCTAATAGGGAGATGTTCCTAGTTACCTAATAGGGAGATAGGTTCCTAAAGTAACCGTCATGAGAAGCTATAAATTTTGTAAACAAGTGTTCAGGAGTTCACAACATTTGGACCAACAAAAAAAATGAATTTGTTTAAGATTTAATAAATTATTAAGTAACAAATATTAATTAACATATATTATTTAAGAATAATTATTCGTCAGATTCAGATGTTTCCATTTCTGTGTCAGAATCAGTGACATGTATCACGAAGCTGTCTACAGTTTTATCAATCGTCTCATCGATTTTGGAATAAAAATTATCTTCTTCCATTCCAAACTCGTACGCATTCGAAACTCGAATGACGCCGATGACGCGTTTATTTCAAAATGGCGTCCCGATAGTTTACAATCCCTGCGACGGACGCGTTCCGGTACCAAGAAACACAAACGATAGCGCTTTGCGTCGTTAAAATATGATCCGACTAAATTAAATAGGTTGTTACTTTCATATAACCCGTCTATATTTCATGTCGATTGAATATGGTCAATTTATTATTATCTCGCAGTACAAAATGTTTACTTAGTAAAAGATGTTTGTTTACATAATTTATAGCTTCTCGTGACGGGTACTTTAGTTACCTAACTGGAAGTCTTTCCTAGTAACCTAACTGGGAGTCGTTACTAGTTACCTACCTGGGAGTCGTTCCTAGTTACCTGTCTGGGAGTCGTTCCTAGCAACCGAAATGGGAGTCGTTTCTAGTTACCTAACTGGGAGTAGTTACCAAATTTGGAGAGCCGCATGCCCAGTTACCTAAATAACAGTGCGGTTCCCATTTACCTAACTGCGAGCGCTTCAAGTAAACCCATAGGATAAGTACTCAGAAGAGTTCTTTTTTTTTCGCATTTTGCACCGGTCGACGTCATCACGTCAACGCCGGCCGTCGCTGAAAACCAGCGCTGTGGTTCTGTCAGGCTCAACTTGTTCTTTTTTGTGTTTGTGTTCTGTCTTTGCGTCATGTTCAAATAAACGTATTTTCTTTATTTCTAATTTGTTACCCCTGATTAAACACGCCTTTATTGTCGTCTCCCTTTAAGTAATCACAAGTTTCCAATCTCGTTTATTTCACAGGAAGCGATAGCCCGCTCCTTCGAATACGAACTAGCTCGTCGAGACTCCCCCGACTGCTACTTTAAATCTTTGGCGCGGGAACTGCTGCCTAAGAGAGACTTCCTATTGAATACCCTCAGGGAGAACGGGTTCAACCCCACAGTTCCAGAAGCAGGGTACTTCATTGTCGCTGACTGGACTAAATTGGGTGAGTTTTTAACTTGTTAACCTACCCTAAGGTTAACGCGAATACTTCCCGGTGTTTCTATTTCAAAATAATATAGATTGGATTTTCGAAACAGGTAGTAAGGGTACCCAGTGTAGCTACAGGAAAACGTTCTTAGGACACTGTCCATAACTTTTTAAGTAATTACTAAGCGTATTCACAGATTTTGGTTAAAATGGGACAGTCAGCTAGGAAAACGTCAATTTTCACGGATGCCAATCGATGCAATTTCTTATAAGGAAGTCTCTTCTGGACCGACTGAGGTCAGAGTACTAAAAAAGCCACAAATTACAAAAAAAACTTTTTCCATATTACTATTCTACGATCGGTGGGGAAAAACAAGAAACATAGTTTCTAAACAATGTATCGATAAAGGTTCAATAAATTTATCGGTTTTGACAAATTTTTTAAATTTACGTTATTTTACGTCTAACTAATTTCAGTTTTATGTTAAAGCACCTAAAGATGCCTTTCAAGTCAGCGCGAGCAGAATGCTGATGGTTCAATTGTTGTTCTGCAATTTTTTTTTTATTTTTCTTTCCAGCTAACAAGATCGACTTAACATCAGAGAGCGACAAGTACAAAGACTACAAGTTCACGAAGAAGTTCGCTAAAGAAACCGGTGTCTTGACTATTCCACCAACTGCCTTCTACTCCAAAGAACACAAACATCTCGGAGAGAACTTTGCTAGATTCTGCTTTATCAAGGTAAATGGACATTTTATTAATTTCATACAAATTATGAACAGACACATCTTTCTTGCCTTGTCTGCTAGTGTGCATATAATTCGACCAAATTGTAAAAACCAAGTACAGTATAAATATGTTCTTAATGTCCCTCGGCAAACCTCGTGTATCGTCATCGGATTTCTATCAGTTGCCCTTTGCACTTGGTGCAAACCGGACGCTCTCAATCGACTTGGAAGTATATAGAGTTGATAATACTCTTTTAACTTAATGTCATTTAATTAAAAAATGAGAGGAAAGCCGCTAAAGTCGCAGGCACGACAGATCGGATTTTTTTTTAATGTTCGTGAACGGGCGCCGTCAGTTGAAACTGGTCATCTCTTATCTGCCAGGGCTTATTTTTAATCTTATATTTTCAATTGCTTTTGATTATTTTTTTGTACATTGTTCTCACATATAGAAGCAACAAGAATGATGTACCCAGGATTTTGTAATATCTATATTTAAAAGAGTGTCCTTGGAGTTTCTTGCCCGTTCTTCTCCATAGAGATCTACGTTTTGGAATCGGCAATTAGCTTCAACTTTCTGACTAACTGACCGACTCTTTGACAATTCAAAAGTGCCTGTAAATGGTTTAATTGAAATAAATGCTTTGAGTTTGAGTTTGAATAAAAAAGAATTTTTCAAATCTTCGAGTAATCGAGGAAAATACATTTAAAAAAAATATTCCGACGAACTGAGAACCTCCTCCTTTTTTCGAAGTCGGTTAAACGTTTTTTTTATGTTTATCATTTATTTTTACAGAAAGACGAAAACTTGAGTCTTGCCAACAAACTAATGAAGGAGTGGAACGCAAAGAAACAAAACGAGACAAATTAAGTTAAAATATTGTGATATAATTATATTGATATATTTTTTTAAGTATATTGCTTAGTGTTATACTTATGTTGTTGGCTCATAACTATCTGTTCGAACATTTTTTTACGTTATTTACATTTATTTGGCTGGAACCAAACTTAAAGACTTTTAATCTGCAATTATTGTCTATAATTATTAATAATTTATTTAAAAAATATTTTATTACAATTAACTATTACAACTAACTTTTATATCCTATACTATTAAACGAGCATTATTTATATATTATATATATATGTTTTTTTGTGTATGAGTAGCTCGTGGCCAAGTAATAACAGCAGCACGGGTCGATTCATCCGTTTAAGCTACGCTTGCCGGGGTTGGTCTGTGGATGTGTGACCATCTTTACATACCGAGACTGCTCCGTGCCTCGAAAAGCACGTTAAGCCAGGTCAGATCGTTGAGGCAGATTGATTGATATATTATATTATTTGTAATCACATTCTTGAAAACGGCTCTAACGATTTCGATGAAAGTTGCAATACCGGGGTTTACGGGGGCGAAAAATCGAGCAGAGCTCGAAAGATTAATGACGTAGAATAATGACATGGCCGCATGGAATTAGGATGTACTTTCCTATACTATTAAATGAGCATTCTATATTTTCAACAGAGCAGCTCGGTCGCTCAAGTACTTTTGATTATGTAAGTAAAGAAAGAATAAAAAGTAAAGGGAAGAGCTCATTGGCCATAAAAAAATTCGTCCGCATCACTGTCAGCGGAAAAAGTGCCCAAAAGGCTGGCAGAGTTGCCACGTTGGATGGCAATGCTTATTCTTTGGCATAAGAATTGGCCAGCCCTCTGGTCACGTAAAGAGTCGACCAACCGCTTGGAGATGTCCCGAAATATTCGATGAGCACTTGGACCCCCGGCCCTAGTGTTTCAACCCCAAGCGGCTCAAAAATGAAGCTACCGATAAGGTTGTTATATTTGCGCCATTTGAGGTTTTCTGCACCTGCAGCAGCCGCCCCGGCGCAGCCCGCCGTGTTAAGAAGATGGGATGGCGCGAGGGTGTCGACACAAGTTGCATCCCACACCAAAGGCCTGCCCAAATTCCAAGGCATTATGGTCTTTCCGTCTGGCCTCTTTCCATCGTCGCGTGCCAAACCACGGGTTCTAAAACAGCTGGCACCTGGTGACAAGAGCCTGACGGATAATGTCATTAATGCTTGCGAGCCGTGCCAATGTGAAAGGTCATGGTGTGCTAGGCCGTCGACTGCTTCACCGCACTGACAGCGATGTGGAGCCCCGCAAGGAGCGCCCAAACGCAAACTTGTAGCGAGCCGGAAAGTGGTGTCACCCATCATAGTGCCTATGTTGGGTGACGGTACCGCTTGAAACCAGAGGCCCGACTCCCATTCTCCCACAGCCAGCAGGCGGGCACGCTCAGCAGTATTGGTGGACGTATTAAAGAAATTATTCCGTACCAACCTGCAGAGCTCATCCCACTGTTTCTGGGAAGACGGGTTCTCGAGCTGCTCCGTATCCGGACAAGCCACTTTCCAGGAGTTCATCACATCAGTCAAACATGGCACTTCAAGAGTTAACCTGAGAAGCGGTTAGATTTTTCTGGTTAACTTTTCAGTGCTGTGGACCGAGGACAGGAACGCCGGTAAGCTTACACTAGAAATTTTGCGAACGCCGCCCACCAAAGCAAACCGGTAGTGTGTCTTGCAGCCACGCGCGGTCGTCCAATGCCACATTTATAATTGATGTTACAGTAGTTCGAATAATTTGATCGATTTTGTCTAAAAAGTATGGCTTCTTTCATAAAGAGACAGAGCGGAGAAAATACATAAAATTTTTACCGAAACAGCAGTAGGTATCTGATAAGGGTGAATATCCAATATAAGTTAATTTTAGAAAGTCTATCCGAAATATCGTTAAAATATTTAATTTTTAATGTTGAATTTATTAGATATTTCAGTTGTTTATATAAATATAAAAGAAAAAGGAAGACTTATAATTTGCGTGTTTTATTTCAAACATCAATTCCAAAATAAAAGAGTATAATATGATTTCATCAAAATAGTAGTGGCTGCCTCGTTGGTCTAGTGGTCGCAAAGCGCTACCGCTGAGTATGAGGTCATGGATTCGATTCCCCAGTCGGGCAAGGTGTTATTGGGTTTTTCCATCTGGAATTTCTCAGTAGCAGCCCGGAGTCTGGATTTGTGCCCGGTTGATGGCAATAGGCTCGCCCCCTATTACGTGGGACTTAAACATAACTGGCGAAATGTGGGTGTACTACCGGTACACCTTTGCCTAACCCTTCGGGGGATACAGGCGTGATGTTTGTATGCAGTATTAAAAATTATTTTTCACGAATTATTTTATTGGTATTGGTGATCAAGCAAGCCTGATTTTACAAAAGTTACATAAACTTTAATAATTAAACATCTGATGTTGTTTACCTGCCATTGATTACTGATTACAATCAGCCCCATAATTTGAATTTTAAAAAGATGTGTATATACATCTCAAGGAAGGACAAGGAACCCAACCTTTGTTTCATAACATTGTAACCCCTGTATAGGTAGGAAACATAGTAAATAATTAATTTTACCAAAACAATCTATACATCCTATAACCAAAACAATGTACACAGTGATAATTCCAGAACAAGGTAAACAAAACTGACAACGTCATACGACTTATACCTATCTAATGACAGTCTTTAACTTCGTTTAATAGAAAAACAACCACAATTTTTGTCCTCTTCATTTCATGCATGACGTCACTGACGTGTCATTTGATTTTAGATTTGAACTTGGCTTTTTAAGGTGGTCACTCACCGGGTATTCGCGTATAATGTTCGTTCCATTATTTGATTTTGAGCATTGCGTTACAATACTACCCCAGCTCGACGCACTAAGTAGCATTCGCTTTTGTAACCGTTCGAACTATGAGTATTCGTACATGTAACATCGATTCAGGTATATTGCCCCGCACTTACTACTGCAACGTTACGAATTGTATCATTATAGTACTGTAATACTCGCGTGGACGCATTCACTGATGAAATTTTTCAATCTGAACTGTTACATTACACGCAAATGCTCCCGGTGAGTGACTATAGCTTGTCCACTCTGAGATGACGCGCCTCACGACCGCATTTTACACACACGGTAACGCGGTTGTGGCGCGTCGTTACAGAGTGGACAAGCTATACCTATATGATGTAATAATTGTCATGACAAAATAATATATCAGACTTACGCGTTTGAGTAAATGGCAATTGTTTATGACATCAAATTTTCAACTAAATACTTATTTCTAACACCTCCTCTCGAAGTTGAACTTTTGAATTGAATGAACTTTGAGATTTGTTTACGTCGTTATAGAATCATTACTGTATACATATTTGTGAGACATATGTAGATTACTTTGTTTTGGTAAAATAAATTGTATACTAAGTTTTGAACCTGGACGGTGGATACTACGTTATGGAACAATAGGTACTTGAAGACAATAAAACGGTTCCTTGTCCGTGTCTACATCTTTTTGGGGCTGACTGTATCTAATTAGCTTCTAGTGAACCAATAAAAATTCAGAGATTTTTCGTCAGTTTATTTGACTTCATGACTTGACAATCCCAGGCATTTTTTACTGTCATGTCTTAATAGGTTAAGTTTGCTGTTTCTAGTATAACTGTTTTATTATAATTTGTGATGTGGTTGGGACAATCGTGGTTCACGGCTGTGCGAGGCCACACCAGTGTTGTAGAGAAAAATAATTTAAACTACATATTTAAAAATCTGAGTTGTACAGCTAGCCAAATGACCGACAAATTCAAGTTACCTGCGCGTTTAGGACCAGGCGGAAAAAGTGTTTGGTGAGTTAAATTTAATGGAATATTTGAATTATTTATCTCCCACGAAGAGTGCATGATGTGTAGATCAGAGAGTGTAGTTAGAATTCTTTCGTTCTTGTTCTATAAGCAGCCACTAAGCAGCATGAGGCGCGGGACATACACAAAAGTCGAGGGGCGTGGGCGCTGCGCAGCTCTTTTCATATTTCATACAAATTGTATAGGAGCGACGATACGTGAGATATACACAGACGGCGGGGCGCGGGCGACGCGCAGGCGGGGTGCGTATCGTCATTTTTAATTAAATATGAAAGGAGCGGCGTAGCGCCCGCACCGCTCCATCACCTCGCCTGCGGCCCTCGTTGCCTTTATCTAAGGATAGCAATTAAATTAAATTTGTATAGTCCATGTAATTGTGTTCTAAGTCAGTTAATTATTAATACATAATTAATATACATGTTCATGATATAATAATCCGTATCTCTACGTTGCACTCGTAGTGGGGCTTGCGCGCTTCGAACTCTAGGCCTGTGCCGGTAGAGTTTACTTTGCCGGAACAGGTCTGGGATGAGGAGCCAGACCAAGAGAGATACAAAAACCCGCAGGGCAGCATGTGGCGAGCTGTTGGGCAGTAGCGACCCCACGGACCCTATCTCCCGGGAGAAGTCTTGTTCCTCACCTCTGACTTGCCTTTATTGGCCGGCTGGAGTGAACACTGACGAGGAACGAAGCTCCCACCTCATTCTTGCCTTAATTGGCTGGCTTGAGTGGAGATTCGCAAGAGCAAACGTGCTCGGAGGAAGGAAGTATTCCAGTAAGATGCTGATAGGGATCTTGACCGTACTTCCGGGATTGTTCTGATAGCCGTGGAATACCTCTCCACTCCTCATAAGCACCTCAGGACATGATGCCTCTTGTGTCTACGACACTTTGTAGTAGCGACCGTTTTCGGGACCCATTATTGAGTTTGCAAGTCATCCCCTGCCATTTTCCTGTGTATTTTATATAACATATTGGTCAGGTAGGGGCCATAGTCTTTCCATAGTTCCAGGTAACCAATCTATTATAGCTACCCAAATCCATAGCTCAATATATTTTGTTTCTATGTTCTGCAATAGTCCTACACCAACCTTGGGTTGTCCTTGGGTGCACTTGTATAGTGCATACAGGGATAATTGTTAGGGATAGTTGGTTCCTCAACACTTAAAAATGTGTAAGAGGGCTCTGCGAGTTGGCTTCGGCCCCTCGTACGCCTTCCAAAGGTCCGCGACCCCAGGGTCCCGAGATATGTCAAAGACAATAATCATTTTATTATCAGGCTACTAAGACCAATAAATAAAATACACAATCTTATACAATAATAAACTAATACATATTAAAAAACTTATATAACTATGACTACACACGTAATGGTGACGGCGTCGTGTATCGCTGCGTGGTGTCGCGAAACAGTCCTCGAAAACGTGGATATGCGACACCTTTCGGCCAAAAGTCCTCATTCAGGCAAGTGCGTGGTTGGAACTCTTACCACGAATCACTTAAAGTTGATGTTGTGGCGCGATTCCAACCTTTGAACTTTCAGAGTCCAATTGGTCTTCACTTTTAAATACTGCTCGACTTCCTCAGTTGTAGTGGAGTGATGCAGACGCGAAAGGCACAGCTGCGTCGTAGGCACATCAGGGTGCAGCAGCATATTGGGTACACTCGGTGCAGTGCGGCACAGCATGATATACCAATTATGTACCTTTTTTTTGGTGGGAAATGATCAAATAACTTCTCCCGCTCTGGGCGAAGCGGGAGGGTGTGTCAGACTCTTACGGACTAAAATCCACCCGTGTTCCTTCAGTTGCCATGTTGCCGGGGGCCACGATATCCCTTTCGGACTTCTTCGCAACTCCGGCAGGCATCGGCCCGAGCGGATCCCGTCAGTTTTGCTGACATCTCTTTGAGGGGCGCGTGGAACACAACGCGCCGTTGACCCATGCCTGGTCCTTATCGGACGGCGAGCTACCCATTGCTTACCGTCCGCAAGCCCGCGCCTACGGTGGCCGGGAATCGGCCTGCGACTCACGACGCCCAGGGCATCTCCTGCGATGGTTAGGGGCGTGAGGGCGCAAAATTTGCCTCTTCCTCACGCGCTCCACCTCCTCTTTCGCGAGCATTACTGCTTCGCAGAAGGAGGTGACGGCCTCCCTTGCCCTCTCGCTCCGTACCATGGCCTGTACCAAGGCCGGACGCGAGAGATCACCGACTCCGATCGCCTCCACGAGGACACGGCGATGCTCCGCCCAAGTCCGGCAGACCTCCACCGTGTCCTCGTGGCGATCCATACAGTTTCCTCCCACCTTATCCTAAACAGGAATCTCCCAAAATAATCGTGTCCGGTGAGGACCTGCATCAGGCGGAAGGTGAGGACGCCGTGGCGCCTCTCTAGCCACTCCTCTAACAGCAATAAAGTTTCATTACTATAGTCCATGTAATTGTGTTCTAAGTCAGTTAATTATTAATACATAAATAATATACATGTTCATGATACAACCTATAATGTGAATGTTGTTGATGTTTTTAGTACTTTTATTGTAGTGTTCAATTATTTAACCCAGAAAACAGGTATTTTATGCCTTTTTCGGCAACCATTCTCTCACAAATGTTAACCCTAGGTTTTAGATTAAGCACTTTCCGTCCAGAACAACATATGTGCTAAATAAATAAATTTTATGTTTATGATATTCTTGTACAATAAAGGGTTGTTCCTTAACCATCTGAAACATTAATTGATTGATTGCATACTTTTATGAATATTTTACTTTACATGAATTTAAATAAAGGAAATTGTACTTGAGCTTTTATTTTATTTATTTATTTATTTGGCACCTCAACGACTAACTCACTTAAACATACACATACAAAAATCACATACAGTTTTAGGTATTGTGAACTCGTCACTTATAGAAGTGCACAGCACTAGCAGAGAACTTAATGATGAACTTAATGAGCTTTTGGATAGTTCAATAATAATCACCCAGAAACAATCATAGATATGATTTTTCATATTTTTTTTTTTTTACATAATGTCATCAATATCTTGCATGTCGAGGTCATCTTTGTTTTAGGGTGGAATACACCCAACTGGCTGCGGAATGCAAGCCTGCTGTCAACCTAGGCCTGGGTTTCCCAGACTACCATCCACCAAAACATATGACAACGGCCCTGGGAGAGATTGCAAACAGTGAGAACGCACTGTTGAGCCAGTATACTAGGGGATTTGTAAGTACCGTTCGTGCCACTAAAGATGAGACTTGATACACCACGTGGTTTGACTTGCGCAGTAGACGATTAATGGGTCTCTTTAGCAGTATGAGGTCTGCGCCTGGGCGACATCGGGGCGGCGGAAAGAGCGGCAGGAGGCGCGGTCAAGTCTCATTTTTCGTGGCGCGTATTGTACCATACTACACACTGTACACATTCTGTATAGTTATGCATGTATTATTTCAGTAAATTATTGATTGAACATAGATTTCTGGAAAGTATGTTGATACCCACTTCATAATAAAAATATAGATATTCTACAGCTACACAGCTTGTCTTGTTTTCATTACATTTTTTTATTTTATTTTGTACTGTAAATGCAGCACTATTTGTGAAACCGAAAGGGAGATTGTGGCCCCCGGCAACAGGGCACCTGAAGGAACACGGGTGGGTTTTAGTCAGATTCTTACTGACTAAAACCCATCCGTGTTCCTTCAGGTGCGGTGAAAAGTTATTTGATAATTTCAAAACCAAAAAAAAAAAATACACTAATTGTGAGCATTGACAAATCAATACAACATCTCGCCTCAATCTCCCGAACGCTATTAAAGATATTGAAGGGTATGATTTCTCCAGCATCATCGCGTCAAATGATTCCAATGACGCCACTGCCAATTTACTGGAAGTGATATCATCAATTATACACAGGAATACTATTCGTACATGCTTCCCATGTAAACTTAGAATCATCAAGCCGTGGATTACACCCGGACTATTGAGATGCATACGCAACAGAAATAATATGCATAGGAAAACGAATAAGGAACCCCATAACTCTATTTTGAAACTAACTTACCTGCGATATAGGAATTTTTGCAACAATTTATTGAAAAAACTAAAAATCGATCACGAGAAACAACTATTTCTTAAAGCTAAAAATAACCCAAAAAAAAATTGGAATGCTATCCGGACTGTGACTGACTCGCACCGCTCATCGCCTACACCCATTGAACTCCTGAAAATAGAACATTCCCCCTCAAAGTCTGTCAACTCTGTCAATGCATTCTTTGCAAACGTGGGTCAAACTCTGGCCAATAAAATACCACAAGGTGCAAGGTCTTTCCCACCAACCAGAAACAATAAACAATCCATGGTCAACTCGTTGGGTCTCCTCACGACAGACGAGGATGAAGTAGATTGCATTATTAAGGGTCTCCGTGCGGATAGTGCACCCGGTTGGGACAGTATGCCCCCAAACTTAGTCAAAGCTGCCAGTCATGTTTTAGTAAAACCCATTACGCATATCTGCAACCTAGCTCTGTCTACAGGAACATTTCCAAAGGTGCTGAAAAAAGCAATCGTACATCCAATTTTCAAGTCAGGGGACAGAGACGGTGTCACCAATTATCGCCCTATTTCAGTCCTACCAGTCATCTCTAAAATACTGGAAAAAATTCTCTACAAAAATCTTAGCAGGTTTCTTGACAAATACCAAATTATCTCCAAAAACCAATTTGGTTTTAGAAAAGGTTTATCTACGGAGGATGCAGTAACCGCGTTGCTGGATATTGTGGTGGATAAACTTGACAGTAAACAGAAATGCCTAGGCATCTTCCTGGACCTCTCTAAGGCATTTGACACCGTCTTTGTTCCCGGCCTTCTCGCCAAGCTGGAGTCGATTGGGGTGCGCGGTGATGCCCACAAAATATTTAAAGACTTTTTACTGGACCGCACGCAATGTGTGAAGATAGGGGACAATATTAGTAGCGAAGAATCTTTAAATTACGGTGTCCCACAAGGAAGCCTTCTCAGTCCTCTCCTCTTTCAGATATACGTGAATGACCTCTGCACCCTCTCTCTGCCCGCCACCCAAATCCTGGCATACGCAGATGACACGGTCATTCTGACTTATGGAAATGATTGGGCCTCGGCAACTAGGACTGCTGAAAAGGCACTGCGCGAGACAATGTTCTGGTTGGCTAATAACAGTCTTACATTAAATATTAGCAAAACTCACTTTGTAACTTTTGGTCTCAGACTTTCTCTCCTGCCACCAGTAAACTCAATGGTACTCAAAGCACATGTATGTGCTCTCAATGATCCGCAATGCGCATGCCCCTCCGTGTCCCGAGCCCCGGTCGTTAAATATCTAGGCCTACAGGTTGACGCCTGCCTATCTTGGCACTATCACCTTGACACTCTGTCCGCGCGGGTTAGAAAACTTATTTATGTCTTCAAAAAACTTAGACTATCCGCCCATAGGGAAGTTCTAAACATGGCTTACTGTGCTCTTTGTGAGTCTATCTTAACGTATTGCATTACAGCCTGGGGAGGAGCAGCGAAGACAGCGTTTATACAGGTGGAGCGGGCGCAAAGAGCAGTAATTAAAGTGCTTCTTTGTAAGCCTTTTAGATTTCCCACGCAACTACTTTATAAGGAGTACAAGGTTTTAACAGTCCGACAACTTTTCATTTACCGTGCACTAATCCGCAAACACTCAAACTCACCATTAAACTTCAGTAATCCTCCCATAGCAAAAAGAAGACCAGTACCCCCATGTCCTACAAAAAGCACGCACACAACTTTTGCTAAACGACACTACCCATTTCTAAGCGTCCTTACTTATAATAAATTGAACCAAATTTTGAATATACATTCCCTTAACACATATAATTGTAAATCTAAAATTAAAGAATATCTTTTAACTCTTGACTACAGTAAAACAGAAGACCTATTAAAATCGTAATATACATGACCAACCACTCTATACACACACACCCTCACACTCACACACACTCACTCATACACACACACTCACACACGCACGTACACCTTCTTCACACTAGAATTAAATACATAATTGTGGCCCTAAAAAAAAAAAAAAAAAACTACTTACTTACCTGTAATTTTGTATAATGGACGGATGGATGACCCCTGTAACACAGGTTCCACCTAGCATGGGGGTCATTGCTCAAATTTCTGTGCACTTGTAAGTCCTAAGCTGTAAATACTGCACTTAACTACTTTGTAATTTACTTTTGGAAAAAAAAAAAAAAAAAAAAAAAAAAAAAAAAAAAAAAAAAAAAAAAAAAATCTTTTCATGAATGAAGGTACAAACATGACTTCTCTTTTACTTTAGTACATTATTCAAAGTTCCACGCTTCTCTTTATCTATGTCTGCAACATGCATTGATTCTCCTCTAGCCTACATCTTCAGTTTTACTCACAAATAAAGACCTAATTAAAACTTTTAATTTACAGGGCCACCCCTCGCTCATTCAAAGCTTAACAAAGTTGTACTCTCCACTAGTAGGCAGGCAGATAAACCCACAGACTGAAATCCTAGTCACGTGTGGTGCTTTTGAGGCTCTGTATGTATCAATTATAGGTGAGCACACTCAATATTTCCTTTTTGTTATGTGTAATTCCGCTCGATTTTCTACAATTTAAATCTTTAAAAAAAAATCCAAATAATCAAATCTGAGAGTGATTTCGTGAAAAGGGACGGAAGCGCGTAACAGGAAGCCGGGGAAGCGCGCGCTATTTGATTTGACAAATGAGCGCACGCGGTGCTCCCCCCCGACCCTTGCTCGAAAACGAGGTGCCAGCAGTTGTTGCAGCTGAGCACGATAATAATGAAGATGAAAATCTAAGTTTGATCCCGCCTGTCCCTTCTTGCTGTCCTCACCGGAGCGACGCCCTAAGTCGATGTTCGTACCCCACAGGGGGTGCCATTAGCGAGCGCCTATTTTTAATTTAGAATAGTTTTTGCCCTTGGCTGGAGGCTTTAAGTGTAGAAGCTTAAGGCAGCCACAGGAAAGTCCGGTAAAGCAGCCAAGACCTCAGTGGTCAAAACTGCGAGACACCTTAGTAAAAAAAAAAAAAAGCGCGCGGTGCTAGAGTTGGTCAGAAACGGCCTTGACGAGGCTCCTTAAGCCGACGTTCGCACGGACATAATAAAATCGCGGCGGGATTTTATCGCGCACTGGATTTTCAACTCGCGGCATTAAGCCGAGCGTTGAGAATCCAACGCGTTGCGACGCACTCTCGTCCCAGCGCGGTGAAAAACACTCTGTTGGATTTTCAACTCTCGGCGCTAAGCAAAGCGTTTAAAATCAAGTGCACGAAAAAAAATCGCCGCGATTCTATTACGTCCGTGCAAACGTCGGCTTAATGTTGCTTATTACTAAGGTGAGATGTCAGATGTTACAACATCATAAGCGACTACTGTAAGGATCGCTCGGTTTTTTTTTTATTACTGGTAATTCTAAAACCAGTCAATTACTATGCACAAATTATATTCCTTGACAGTATACAGCAATTCACTTAATATAATGTCATTTTGTAGTAATATTAAAATATGTGATGTCTACATAACTATTTCGTTTATTTATTCTCTTTAATTAATAATTACATTTTTAAATATTTATAAAACTAAAAAGACATTTAAAAAAACATTAAAAAATATAAAAATTAGAGGACCACCGCCGCCGGTGTCGGGGGTCCAAGCTACCGGTGGTTAGGGCTGCAGAGATAGGAACCTCCTCACAATGCGAGCCGTATCGAGGAGTACTGCCTTCTGAATCGGGCCCTTGATCCAACCGCCTAACGAGAGCCTCGAAAGATGTTGATCGAGGCTTTCGGCCATCAGGCCATTGGCCTTTACGACAATCGGCACAAATACAGCCGAGCTCACATTCCACATGTGAAACCACAACATTGCTTTCTTTCTCAGCGTTCACGAGGTTCTCGTCTCGAATGGTAAAATCCACAATCATCACGCGGCGCGCTAATCGATCTATCACCACTATATCAGGCTTATTGGTGACAATAGTCCTGTCAGTAATAATGCCTACATTATTATTGTCTATTAAGATTCTAGTGTCTACATTGTCGAACCAACCCTCACTTAGAGAGGCTTGTTTTAAACGACATGGTACAGAAAACCGCATATCAGTGGTAATACTAGCACTACAAAAATCGCCCTTATAGCTGTAGTAATTGTTACCACTGAAGTGCGGCTAACTGTACATTTAAAACTTAACAAATTCGGTATTTTACCTTATTATCAGAGACCTTAGACACTACTAAGATATCATTAGTGTTATGATTACCATCTCCGAAAAATAATAAAAATATTCGAGTGCCATTTTCCAAACATTTAGAGATATATAGGTACTATAAGGGCAAACATGATAGTAAAGTAAGAAATTGCGAAAAACTACCACGCATGACATACCATGATAAATAATGACCATAAGTGATTTTCTTACCATCAATGAAACACGATCAACTTTATCTAAAATTATACCTCCTGACCTGGCTGAGATGGTTCATCTTACTTAATATTACTATCTATGAAGAAGATAGTCGTTTTATGTTAAAGTAAAAATAATGTGAAGCAAAAACAGTATGTAAGGATCGTATGAGCGTTCTGTAGTTTGAATAGGAGAAATTGCTCGGCTTATTCGCGGTGTAATTTGCATTCTTAAAGGTTAAACTAGTCGCGGGCTCGAACTCACTAGTGGGCATGGCCGAAAAGCACGCTGTCTCACCTGGCATCGTGTCCGACAGAGATAGTGTCAATAATGAGCAATAAGACGCTGGTCTACATGCACAACGTCTAGTTCGCACGCACACAAACACCGTTCCGAACTATTTTAGTAAAATGAGCGCGTAAAAAATTACGAAAAGTCCTTTGGAAAATCGAGTTTAATGAAAAAACCACTGCATAAATCAATTACAAATAAAGTTTATTGAACTCTTCGATAATTAAGCTTTGTCGGTGCCGACTTTGTTTTGGAGATTTTACACTTCTTTTATTGCTTATTTACCCCCAAATTTGCGTTAAAATTTGCAAGAAAAAGGAATCTTTGTGGGCTCCTTGCTTTTTAACGGCTCATTATTTTACTATTCTGTTTCCGCACAGACAAAATTAATAATGAAACAAAACGATATCACATGTCAAACAGTGGAGTAAAACCACCCTGAAATTTGTATGGAAAAAATATCAACTAGTTCCACCTTAAGTATCTTCACGTTACGATGCGCAAGCAGAGATGCTTAGTTTTTCATTGATACTATGCCGTATCCAGCTATATTTATTATTATACAATTTCAGGTCATGTGGAAAAGAGTGATGAGGTGATAATCATTGAACCGTTCTTCGATAGCTATGCCTTCGCGACCAGGGCGGCGGGCGGCATCCCTAAGTTTATTGCGCTAAGTCCTGTAAGTACCTATGCGTCTTTCTTACCTTTTATTTGATTACCCATCACCTAAACTTACGTAGCTGATTCTTACTTAACATAAATTACTTAATTGTTTTAATACTTATTGTCGAGTTTACATTTAATTGCGCATCATGCGAATTCATTCCGACATGCAACATCGTAGAAGGCCACAAGATGGGAACAGAAACTGAGGGTCTAAACTCTCGCAGGAGACGCCCTGGGCGTCGGGAGTCGCAGGCCGATTCCCGGCCACCGTAGGCGCGGGCTTGCGGACGGTGAGCAATGGGTAGCCCGCCGTCCGATAAGGACCAGGCCCGTGTCAACGGCGCGTTGTGTTAAACGCGCGCCTCAAAGAGATGTCAGCAGAATTAACGGGGTCCGCTAGGGCCGATGCCTGCCGGGGGTGCGAAGAAAACCGAAAGGGATATCGCGACCCCCGGCAACAGGGTACCCGAAGGAACACGGGTGGACTTTTGTCAGTAAGAGTCTGACACGCCCTTCTGCTCCACCCGAAGCGGGAGAAGTTATTTGATCATTTCCCACCCAAAAAAAGGGTCTCAACTCTGAAGACAATTTTTATGCAATTTCAACTCATAGATTTAGTGCCCGATGGCAAGTACACAACGACAACACGTGGTCGGGCGCTAATTTGTATATAAATTAATAGTTTATTAACACGGACCCCATTTCGTCGTCAAAATCCGTGTCGGCAATACCGACCACGTCGCAGCCACAAAACAACCACGAATTAGCAACCGGGAACATCGCAAACACAACGTAGCGTCGACCATTTGATTTGATTTTAAAGTTACCACAACGCAGCTGCAAGAAGCTACAGTAACACTATTCACACGTAACTTACATTGGCTTACATTTACAGCTGGCTTAAATTCTGTCGCTGCGATGTGGTGTGGATGTGAATTGTGATACGCATAAGTTTGTATTCCGTGGGAATATCGGGATAAAAATGTATCCTATGTGTTCATCCAGGTTATAAACTACCTGTGTGCCAAATTTTGACCTAATTCGTTCAGTAGGTTTTGCGTTAAAGAGTAACAAACATCCATCCATTCTCACAAACTTTCACAATTATAATATTAATAATTAATATTAATTAATAATAATAATTAATTAATATTAATTAATAATAATAATTAATTAATATTAATTATTAATAATTATTAATTAATAATAATAATTAATTAATATAAAATAAATATATATATACAGTAGGATTTTTTATTTAATCAACTTTTATCAGCCTTCTTTTTTATGAGAAGAGGCCTTTGCTCTGCTAGTGGGACAATAATAGACTGGTGTTCTTCTTTTTGCCAGTTTATCGCCATTTCTAATATTAGTTATAATTCCCACACCAGAAAAAAACAACAGGCACTGTAACCTCAGCAGACTGGGTCCTAGATGAGAAGGAGCTGGAATCCCTCTTCAACCCTCGCACGAAGATGATAATCCTGAACACCCCCCACAACCCTGTGGGCAAGGTCTTCAACCAGCAGGAACTGGAACTGATCGCCAACTTGTGCAAAAAGCACAATGTGCTGTGTCTGAGTGATGAGGTGTATGAGTGGACAGTCTACGAGTCAGCACAGCATGTTAGGATTGGTGAGTTTTATGGGACTTGTGTTTTTGCCGACCACTCTGTCCCACTGCTGGGCAAAGGCCTCCTCTAAATTCTTTTTGTTTTGTTTTTTATCAATTCGGAATTTTAAATTATTTATAACTGTTAGCACCTCTGACTCCTTTGGCGCCCTCACCCAGGAGTGGGATAGACTAGGATAGCAAAAAAAGTATAAAATATAAAATTATCCAGTAAATAAAAACCACAATATCAATTCAAACACAAACTCAAAGCATTTACAGGCAATTTTGAATTGTCAAAGAAATCGGTCAGTTAATCAGAAAGTTGAAGCTAGTTGTCCATTCCAAAACGTAGATCTCTATGGAGAAGAACGGACAAGAAACTCAAAGGAACTCTTTTAAATATATATATTACAAAATTCTGGGTACATTATTCTTGTTGCTTCTATTTGTGAGAACAATGTACAAAAAATAATCAAAAGCAATTCAAAATATAAGATTAATAATAAGCCCTGGCAGATAAGAGATGACCAGTCTCAACTGACGGCGCCCGTTCACGAACATGACGCGTGGATCAGAACCATCTAGCACAACCATTTTGTAGGGAACCGAATGATTCAACACACTCGCCACCATCAGCGAGACATTTAAGTGAGCATGACATAACTACCATGCTCTTTCAAGTCAACATACATCATAATAGGTAATATAATAAACGACTCCATGGTACTCACAATTACAAAAAAAAATGCTCTTCTAAAATATACTAAACTATAGTTTGCGATGTATTTGAGAGATTAATAAAATTTTACTACCAAAAAGAAAGAAAATCATTATTATCTTGGATTATTCAACAATTTAAACTTAGTTAAATAAAAAACAGTCGACTTCCACACTTCCAAAAACTACACTACAACGTGAAAAATTACTTTAATTTCAGAAGTCTTTGGTTTTGAATTTTCGGTTTTTGCCACCGCCTTCCTAAATTAAAGTTATTTTTCACTTTGTAATGTTTTTTTTGGAAGTCGGTTGTTTTTTTTTTGTAATTTATTTTTTATTTTTCACTTTTTAGTAGCAGTATTCGAACAGTCACAGGAACTCCACATACCAAATGGGGAAAAAATACGTATTATTGAAGCTAACTCAAAAACTAAGCAAATTTAATACGATTTATATGGGACCCCCTTGAGAGCATACCCTTTCAAACAAAAAATAATTTTCAAAATCGGTCTACATTTGACGGAGAAATCGGTGGACATTAAAAAAATACAAATATACGCTACGAACATAATAACCTTCTCCTTTTTGTTAAAAATAAACATTAAGTTTGTAATGTCAGAAAAAATAATAGCACAAAAGGGGTAGCAACTCTTCTAAATAATTTTGTAAGCCTAAGTGGATCCAAATTCATTTATTGATGTGATTTTTGTACATTTTACATGCGATCTTAATAATAAATAATTAGTTCCTCAAAAATCTACCTTTAAGGTGTACACTCTCTCACTTAATTAGTTATTTATATTTAAAAAAATAATCAACACATTAAAATCAAATAATTACAACGAAACACAACACAACATATGACAGAAAACAAGCAAAACTTTAACAATTGGGTACAAATAAATAATAAATGGAAATAAAGATAATAATACAATGTCAAAATTAAATAAATATCAATGACAAATAATTTACAGTTTATCGTTAAGGGATTCGTCAATAATATAATAACATTTTTCCAATAATAGATATCTTAATTTGTTTTTAAATTGAATAATATTTAAGTCCTTAATTCCATTTGACAATTTATTAAATATTTTTGGGGCCATGCAAAGTATGCTTTTATGCATACAGACGGTCTTTGGTGGTCGAACGCATAATTCATGTCTATATACTTGTCTTTAATCATTTTATAGCGATGTTCAGATGCTTTTCTGAATAGATGTATGTTCATTTTAATAAATAAAGTAGAAAGCAAGGTAAAGTTTTTTAACAATACAAAATCAGGTTTGCAGCTACAAGTTATTTTTACACCGGTAACAGCTCTGATGCATCTCATCGGATGTGGAGCAGGACCAGCATTAAGCCAAGCATTTTTATCTACGATATAATCATCCAACTTATAATATGCTTGTCTATATAGTGTGCGTTTAATGCATGTTTTATTTCTTCTCATTTAGTTGAAGAATATCGAGTGGTATTTTATTATAACATTTTACACAGTACCCCATAAAAGAAGTGTGTACTTTAGACAATCTGAAACGTGGTTGATCTAATTTGTTCCTATTTCTAGTGTTAAAATTATGCCTGTTACTTTTCTTATTAAAAAGATGTAGATTTTTTCGAACATACTTAATTTTTTCATATAAAAATACTGACAAGGTACCGTCATAATGTTAATTTTATTAAACAATTCCCTTAGAGATTCGTGTCTGCGGAGGTTATAGATGGCTCTGACAGCCCTCTTTTGCAGAATAAAGATAGAATCAATATCTGCTGCCCTGTGGGGACCCACAGCAAAATACCGAAATAAGACATGATGTTATGAAAGTCACTAAAATAGACCAGTCTCACGGTATCCACGTCTGTTGATTGGCGGATTATTATTTGTGCATTTAGTTTTCTTCACATTTAATACCAAACTTATTTACAGTAAACCAATTATGGACTTATTTACGTCGCATAGCGTTATTTACGTCGCCAAGATCCTGTGCATGTCAGTTTACTTTAAAAATCAGTGATGTGTCATCAGCAAACAACACCATGTGTAGTCCTTTTTTCAGTAAATGAGGTAAATCATTTATATATGATTTACATCATTTACTGAGAAAACGACTTATCATTTACTGAAAAGAGAAATGGACCAAATATCGTACCCTGTAGTACACCCATTTTGATTTATACCCAAAGAATTTAGACAGTTTATTTTAACTTGCTGCAGTCTATCATTCAAATATGCTTTTACTAAGCTAAGCGCAAGTTTACCCAGTCAGTAATGTTCAAGTTTTAAGAGCAGTGATTCGTGATTTACGCAATCAAATGCTTTGGATAGGTCGCAAAAGATGTCTATTGCATCTTGTGCCTCTTCCCATGCATTAAAGATGAGTTTTAATAAGGTGAAACCGACGTCGGTTGTGCAACGTCCTTTGGTGAAACCATACTGTTGTTCGTATAGGATGTTATTACGATTAAAATCATTGAATATTTGATTTACCATTACTTTTTCAAACACCTTGCTGAAAACCGGCTAAACCTATACGGGTATATAATTATTAGTGTCTTTGCTGGATTTGAAAACTGGAATAACTTTACTTAAATCCGGGAATACCCCTTGATCTACACACAAATTAAATATTAAAGCTAAATAGGGTGCAATTGCCTCAATAATTGATTGACAAACTTTAGTAGACATGCTCCACAGATCTTCGGTAATTTTGATCTTAAGTTGCTACCCTTTATAACGACCACAGGGTTTATATGATTAAATTTA
Source organism: Omphaloscelis lunosa (assembly GCA_916610215.1). Lineage (NCBI taxonomy): Eukaryota > Metazoa > Arthropoda > Insecta > Lepidoptera > Noctuidae > Omphaloscelis > Omphaloscelis lunosa. The sequence continues at coordinate 4,823,407 of OU744245.1, read as the reverse complement.
AATTCCTCAAGACAAGCTGAAACATTCGCTCTAAATAAATCAATAGCAAATGAGGGGGAGGAATAAAAAAATACTGTAGTTTTAATTGGAATATTGGTAAAGAAAGTTGCAAAATTCCTGAGGAACATCGATGTTATCGCTAATGAGACTGTGGGAAGTGTCCAGTGTGTAATCAGTATTATGTCTTTTGTTCGTTTCATTGTTAATAATTTTCCAAACTGTCTTTATTTTATTGTCCGCTGATTTAACCTTGTTGCTAATCTAAGAAGCTTTAGCTGCTTTGCAGCTACTTTTAAAAGTTTTAGAGTAAGTAACAACATACTTATTAAAAGTTTCCGTATTAATATACGGCTTAAGGTCATACAGTTCAAATATTGTTTCACTATCTTTTCTTTTTGCATTTAGTTGCCGAGTCAGTGAATAAAAACTTAGGGCAAATAATTTTAGTTTGCTTCTCAAAAGAGAAATTCGATCTCAATTAATATAATAAATTCAGCCTATCGCATTTCACTGCTGCACGCCTAGCATGACGCTTTCTATTTCTACGAAGAATAGACACAGCTCTTCTTATACAAAGTGACATTTCGTTTCTCCATTTTTGACATCGCACCGTAGAAATCATTCTACAATCTGTTATTTTGTCTTTCATTTCTAACGATCTTTGTCTAGGTCCTTTTACATGTAGACTATTTCAGAAGAAAGTTTTCTATCCCAAACTGTCAAAATCACTAAGGTAGTGAAGACAATTTGATTTTGCAATCGCCATGCTAAAGACGGTAGAAAACTTTTTTACTCGACGGCCACAAAGTATATACGGTTATCTAAAAAATCAAGATTTTACAGGAGAACGTTTTGATTGCAAAACAGTGATAATTAATAATTATCATAACTAAAATCAACACCTCAAATTCATGTGCAAAAACAGTACTGTATCTTTTTATTCTTTTACTTATATCTCGAAAATGGTGTGTCCACTCGCAAAAATAATGAAAATTTCGACCCCTTTTATAAAACCCCCAAACCCCTAAGTCTGAACATGTAGGTAATATTTTTTCTTATTTTCCATACAAAAAGTGAAAAATTACATACTGTAATATTTTTTCTTCCAAAATACGATACTTCGACGCTTTGAGATTTTTTTTGTAGTTGACGTGACTTAATATCAATAAAAATTGAGAATCAAACAAAGAAAAAAAAATCCTATGACAAAACAAAGAATTCTGAGTCGAATTATGAAAAAAATCATTGTGTAAAAAGTGCAGATGAATCTTTCTACTTTCCTGCCGCCTTGTCTACACGGAACGTCATTTTTTGTCTATTCTTCTGTCGACAAAACTCGTTTCTACGGTGGCCATGCTACGCGTGCTGGACATGACCCTATCCCAAGTTCTACCGCAAAATCCGGTTGTCCGTCTTCCGCAGCCAGTCTCATCTATATGCTGCATTGTAAAATAAAATTGTGTTGCTATTGATATAGAAAATGAAATAAATAAATATAAATATATTTTTCCCACAGCATCACTACCAGGAATGTGGGAACGCACAATCACAATTTGTTCAGCAGGCAAGACATTCTTAGTGACTGGCTGGAGAATAGGCTGGGCATACGGACCTGCCGAGCTCATGATGAATCTGCAAGTGGTGCATCAGAACTGTGTATTCACCTGCTGTACACCTGTCCAGGTTAGTACTGGGTCAGTTTGTAAGCATTGACAGGTCATGATTTTTTTTTTAATTTGATGAATAATGAATCAATTTTATTCGCCTCAAGAACCAACACGAAAACAATTTGCCGTCCCCGGTTACCTAACTGGGAGTAGTTCTTATTTACCTAACTGAGAGTCGTTCCTAGTTACCTAAGTTGGAGTCGTTTCCAGTTACCTAATTCGGAGTGCCAGTCCCAGTTACCTAAATAACAGTGCGATTCCTATTTACTTAACTGGGAGCGCTTCAAGTAAGGTAGGATAGGTACTCAGGAAGAGTACTAATTTGCCACCCCTGACTAAACACGTCTTTTCCAATCTCGTTTGTTTCACAGGAAGCGTTAGCCCACACCATTGAACACGAACTAGCTCGTCGAGAGTCCCCCGACTACTACTTTAAAACCTTGCCGAAGGAAATGGTGCCCAAGAGAGACACTCTATTGAAAAGCCTCAGAGAGAACGGGTTCAACCCCACCATTCCAGAAGCAGGGTACTTCATTATCGCTGACTGGACTAATTTGAGTGAGTTCTAAACTTGTTAACCGGGAGGGGTTAACAACCCCTGTATTCGCGTTAACCCGAAAGTTAACGCGAATACAGGGGGCTTAAAACGGCCGCTTTGGCAGAATCATAATTTGGTCACAAACCGACAATTCATATTATTATCTTCTAAGCAATTCATATTATCCAATTCATCTGTTTGACAGTTTTGTATGGAGATTCGTAAAATGGTCCACAAATTATGAATTGCTTTATTGAAGTTTCATGTCAAATATCAGAATCATAAGAAGTCATTCAAGAGCAAGAAACATCTTGCAAATCATATTTCCGATTTTTTTAAGAAACATTGCAATAATGGCAAATTTTGCCTTGTATGAAAATTTTCTGGAGCACGCGTGGTTTATGGAGACCATTGCATATCGCTGACGAAGTGCAGCTCTTCGAAAAAGTACATAGCCTTCGAAATGCTGGACCTCGAATTTGTTGGCTTATTTATATAGATTAGATAAAAGTGTGTGTCGTGACCTCATCCATGAGCAGGAGCCGTACATACCTGTGTACCTACCCGCCGCGATGGCATAAGTACTACCTCTAAGGCAAGTAAAAGGATTGTGATAAAAGTAATGTAGTATTCATTACTTAAGTATTGTACTTCCAGAAAGACACTATCATCTATTATTGTATACGTATACCTAAATGACAACTTACTACAATCTTCTATTCATATTTTAGGTGCTGAGTACACTTAGATGTTACGCCTCTGGATCATACCACAGCTTTATAGGAGCAAGAAACACCAAGTTAGTGAATCTGTGCGAGATGAGAGCTGTTACACTAAATAATGTAAGTAGGTACCATAGAAATATAAATAACAGGAGAAGTGGCATGGGGGCGTGGCTGTGTGCGCGCGTCATGATCAAAATGCTCATGGTATAGACAAATGGCCGTCTCCGCGAACTAGTTCGACTTCGACCGCGATCGTGACAACATTTAAGAATACCGAGTTGTTCAGTTGTTTCTTGTAAAAATCGGAGCCAAACTAAAATCTTTATAAATTATGGAGCCATTTATCATTTAACAGGACAAGTATTTTACTATATTTGTCTTGAAAATCTTGAAAAACAACAAATTGTAAAATATTTCTTGCCTTTACTGCGTTATTTTTGTTTTCATATAGCACAGCGACTGTACTATTTTTGCAGCAAATACATTGCTTCTTTACCACTACCTAAGTATGTCGCTTACTGTCTGGAAAAGCAATGTAAAAATCACAAAACGATACTTAAGTAATGCGGTTCCATCGCGTAGGATTGTTGTCGATATCCACTTACGTAGGCTATCGACAACAATGTCGATTGTCGTATGAATTTATATTACTTTGAAAATGTATTCTTCAATTTGTCAACAGTTATAGCCTGGTTGGAAGACCGATGTGAAATCTTGTTTTATACTCATTTAGATTTTCTCATGAAATTAATTAATTTACCTTTTTTTTGTCGTTTTCTTTATTTATATAATCTTATTATATGTAAATCGTTTTTTATTTATAATTTTTGGGAACTCTCAACTTTTTTGGTACAATAATGAATGGGAAAATCGATAAGTTTCCGATTTAGTCAAACAATCACTAGCGTGTATGTAAAATAAATGGGTTGTGCATAGCACAACGATATTCTCGTGTGAGTGAGTGTACGGTGCATTGTAAATGCACGCTGTGTTTGATGACATAAGGTTTATAATTGATTGTGTAGTACGTTCTGATTTATGAATTACAAGTAGGAGCGCGACTTCGTATCTATTAGGTTTACTGATTTGCATGTGTAGTTGTATCTATGGTGGTTATAACTGGCGAAATGTAGGTCTGTGTCCTATGGGTATACCTCTGCCTAACCCTTCGGAGATTACAGGCGTGATGTTATGTTATGTGAAAATAGCAGATGACTAGCTTTTGCCCGCGGCTTCGCCCGCGTGGATGTCTGAAAATATCTCACGGGAACGTACTACCCATACCGGGATTACATACCTAATAGCCAAGGAAAAGGTCATTGACTCCTACCGCTGCGCTGGCGTTGCCGTCAACCAAAATTATTTTGCAACGCATATTTTGAATCTGAGATATCTTTTAAACCATTCATTTAAATGAAATGATGTTAAGGCATATTTTAATCTAAATTAAATGCTCAATTTAAGTAACATAGTTTATTGGATAAGTATTAATATAATACCGGTCAAAATAGCTTCGGAAATAACAATTAAATGTTTATCAAATTCTGAAAGATAAAAATGGCTATCGTGGGTCATCCTTAGAAGATAGATATACGCCATCGCGGAGTTTTTGTTGAACTTTTTAAGATGAACACTACTGTAGAACATAAATTTTATGTAACTTTTACCATTTCCACGGCGCATGCCAGTAAAGTTCCCAGTCGACATGATTTTTTCCGACATCATCAACAAAAATCGTCAAATTTCAGCCAATTTATACAAAATCTTAATGAAATATTCACTAAAACCTTTCGCATGAATCACTCCATCCATTGGTGAAAACCGTTTGAAAATCCGTTCGGTAGTTTTTGAGTTTATCGCGTTCAGACAGACAGACGCGGCGGGGGACTTTGTTTTATAATATGTAAGGACAATTATCAATAAAAATAGTTATTTAACAACGTCGGTCGCAACGTATCATGATGCGATGTCGTATCGTTTATATGTGTTTTGGCTCTTTGGTGCATCTCTGCCTAACCTTTCGGAGATATATAGGTGTGATATTATGTTATATTATCTTGTTTTACTTTTACTTCAATTTTATTATTAAGTAGTAGGTGGGAGACCTATATGATGAGATACATTATTATTATTAAAATAAAACAAGTGCTAGGAAAAATATTTGACTAAATTAACAATTCTCATCTTATATTATTTAAAAAAATCTAGCAATAATCAAATAAAGAAACTAAGAAAAACATAAAAACTAATCGGTCTTTTTTTGTTTTAGGTTCGCTATTTTGAAGACTCTTTTTTGATATTTTGAAGTGTCGATGCTAGCCACAGGGGCGCGAACCATGACTCCTTTGTATGGAATCACCATCATCCACTTAAAACAACTCCAACAGGCTGAAAATGAAAATTTGTGGTTTAATAGTGGACACAGAGTGGGCCGATACCTTCTTTGCCTTTGTGTTAGTTAAATGTTAAATAAAATATAGTTTGTTTTCTTCTGTGATATATCTACTTCATTTTTTATTGTATGTACAAAAAAAAAACATACTTTACCTCTATGGGAAGAATATCAGCAAGCCTCCTAAGGTTTTCCAATATTAAGTGGATCACGCAAAAAAATAAAGAAATACAACAATATATCCCCCTGCGTCGTGGGGTGAAAGAAGGGGACGGATTTTCCCCGAAAATGTTCTCTAACGCATTGGAGGATGTGTGAACTGGGATGGGCGTAGCATTAACATCAACGGCGAGTCAATCTCACACTTGAGATTTGCAGATGAAATCGTCATACTGGCCGAATACTGCACGAGTTGCAGTATATGCTGGACGGTCTGGTTAATTCTTCTGTACGCAACGGTCTGTGGATGAACTTGGACAAAACCCAGGTTATGTTCAACAAACACGTCACTCCGAGGCCGATTGCTGTCAATGGCGGTGCTCTCGAGGTTCTTCGAAAATACGTTTACCTTGGGCAAACTCTGCACAGGTAGAACAACTTTGAGAGGGAGGCTACCAGAAGAATTCAGCTGGGCTGGGCAGCGTTTGGGAAACTGACGAAGTTTCCCAAACGAGTTTTCTCGTCGCGTATTCCACTGAGCCTAAAGACAAGGAAGGTCTTCAATCAGTACGTCCTGCCTGTTATGACCTACGGAGCCGAAACGTGGACACTCACGGTACGACTGGTCCATAAATTCAAGGTTGCTCAGCGAGCTATGGAGCAGGCTATGCTTGGAGTCTCTCTGATGGATTGAATCCGTAACGAGGTGATCCGGCAGAGAACCAAAGTTATCGATATAGCTCACAGAATAAGCAAGTTGAAGTGGCAGTGAGCCGGCCATATCAGCCGTAGAACCGATGACCGTTGGGGTACACGTGTTCTTGAGTGAACACCGCGAATCGGCAAACGTAAGATAGGACGCCCTCAGGCTAGATGGATGACGATCTTCGCAGGGTAGCTGGTAGCAGCTGGGTGAGAGTTGCCGAGAATCGAGCTGAATGGCGTGTAATTGGAGAGGCCTATATCCAGCAATGGACTGCTGTAGCCTGATGATGAAGAGTAAAAAAAAAAAAAAAACTAATTTGATTAAAAACTGTAAAGAAAACTGAACCGGTAAAATTATGGTCTTTATTTTTTTCATGCGGCAATATTTACACCAAATATGATTCAGCTATTTATGTGTCACCATTTTACGAAAATTAGAGGAATTGCTAATGAATTGCTGGGAATTCAGGAAATGAATCGCTTTTAGCAGAATTGCTAAAGTGGCCGTTTTAGGCCCCCAGGAAGGATTCACGGTGTTTCTGTTCATAATAACAGGGTGTCAAAATACTTCAGGGTGGATTTTTGAAACGGGACAGTAAGAATACCCAGTGTAGTTACAGGAAAACGTTTTTAGGATGCCTTAACTTCTTGAGTAATTGCTAATTGCATTGACTGATTGGTCGGTCAGTCAGAAAGATGAAAGTACTTGCCCATTCCTAAGCGTAGTAGGTAGGTTCCTATGTAGAAGAAGCTCCACGGACACTCTTTTAAATCATAATACATCATTCGTGTTGAAATTATACATGTGAGAACAATGTAGAAAGACGTGCACGCAAAGCATCCGTAATAAAAAGATAAAAAAACAATTCAAAAATTAAAATAAGCCGTGGCAGCTAAGAGATGACCAGTCCCTACTGACGGCGCCCATTCACGAACATGACGCATAGACCTTCTAATCGATGACCTTCTACTTATGGGTAGATTTTGTTTCAGTAAAATTATAAGGGAGTGCCTCCGCTGCCGGCGTCGGCTCCCAAAAATGCCATTGGCAACAGGCATGACATTACTGCCGGCAGCCGAGATTAAAAACATCGGTTGCCGGCACATTACCTACTCTGCGGCCGGCACCGCCGCCGCCGGCTCCCATAATGGACACCGGCGGCACAGCGTTTATGGAATCCCTTCCAGTAGGTATTCAGAACTTCAACTAAGTAACCCTAAAGTATTTTTTTCTATATATTCTAGTCGTTTTTAGCACTCGCCGGCCGCTGCCGTGGCACCGCTCGCTTCGCTCGCTCGACTCGTGCGTAGGGGGTCGCGGTTAGGGATGTAAAACGGCAAAATTACAATACGGTAAAAAAAATATTTTACGTAATTTACGGTATTTTACGGTAGTTTTCGGTAAAAAAAGTATTAAACGTTAAAACACTACAAATACGGAAGTGAGTATATTTGTGTGTAGCATGTGTATACCACTACTTCACTATTAACTGATAAATGGATTTGAATAAAATTTGCCAGAGATATTAGCAGTACAGGAACATAAAAAAAATAAAATTAAAAAAAAAACAGAAGACTGGGCTCGTACGACTCATGCGTAAGTACTAAAAAGCCCTAAAACTTATTTCTCAAGTCAAGAATCCAAGATCTAATGAATCACACCATGTCATGGATTATAATGATATCATCTATGTGCAGAGGCAGAGCAAATTAAAATTTAAAACTTCATAAGTCGCCGGTAATTTTACCGTAATTTATATAAATGACCGTAAAATACCCGTATTTTACCAGCGTTTTCAGTAAAATTACGTAATTTTGCAACCCTAGTCACAGTTCTAACCTAACCTAATCTAAATAACCTTTTTTTGGGAGTAAAAATATTTAACCTAATCTAACTAGTTCGGTTACGAGTACTTATTACTAGAATATGGAAATCATTGATTATGGAAATATAATACTGGAAAAAAAATGCTTTTTTACATGTTTTTTAATTATGCCTACCCCGCCTATCTACTCCCAATATGCCAAATTGCCAACCCCGTTTTACGCTCTTTTCTTTTTCCAAACTCACCGCCGGCAGCCAATTTGGGAGCCGGCGCCGGCAGCGGAGGCACTCCCAAATTATAATGTAAATTATTGTTTTTGACAGATTTTTTAATGTTTTTTTTTACATCTAACTAATTTCAGTTTCATGTTGAAGCAGCTAAATACAACTTTTAAGCCTGCTCGACCAGCATGTGATGGTATAAATTGTTGTTCCTTTTGTGATAAGTAATTAATATTTTATCTTCCTTTTCTACAGCAAACAAGATCGACTTATCGTCGGAATCCGATAAATACAAAGACTACAAGTTCACAAAGAAGTTTACCAAAGAGGCCAGTGTGCTGACCATTCCACCATCCGCCTTCTACTCTAAAGAACACAAACATCTCGGAGAAAGCTTTGCTAGATTCTGCTTTATCAAGGTAAATAGACATTTTAATTATTTGATACTAATTATGAACAGAAACATATTTTTCGGTTAGTCCCCTTACTTAGCTCTAGTCCCTTTATGCTCGACTCGAACAATACCTACGAAAAAGCTTCGCTATGCACGCAATTCTTCCATTCTTCGTAAACAATGGAGGATACAGTTGGAAAGAAAAGTGTTTTCAAATTAAAGTTAACATTGTTATAGCGCTATTCGTATATACATAAGCGTCTGTAAAGGGCTTGCTACACGTCTGCCAACCGCGTCCCAATAGAGGTGACCTTGGTGGTTTACGACCAAATTTCAAACAGCTCTGCCTGTCGCCAACCAAGGTCACCTCTGTCGGGGACGCGGTTGGCAGCCGTGTCGCAAGCCCTTAAGTTAAAATTTGTTTTGTCTCGTTGTGACAATCAAAGTCAAAATGACGGATAAGGACAAACGAATTTCAGATAAGTTAAGAAATGTTTATGAATAGAGCTGTAAGTCAATACTGGACCCACAAGATTTAACGAAGTCTGTAGACTTCGTTACAAATCCTATCTTTCTCTAATATTACATAAAAATGCAAAAGTCACGATGTTTGAATGTTTGTTACGCACTCATGGTTCAACGGCTAGACGGATCGGATGAAATTTGTTACAGATTGTTCAAATCCTGAATTAACATATAGATGAAGTCGCGGGCAGAAAACTAGTAAAATATAAAAGAGCTTAAATAAAAAGTCCCTTCTCAAAGTCAAATCACCTGTATTCAGTTGCGGGGCAAGACCTAAATTTGATGTGAGCGTGGTACATTTCGCGAGGCCCTCTTGTACTCTGGTCTGTGCTCAGTACCCTAATTGCGTAACTTATTTTCGTAAACAATTATGCCTAATTTTTTTCATTTTGACAGTTCAACTACATTCATTGTGTTATTTACGTTGTTGAGCAGATTATTTTTTCCAACTTATGAAGCAATGGATTGGCAATCTGTTTCAAATCGAAACAGATTGTGTTGTATTTCGCAATTAGGTTACTGGTCTGTGCTCTGGTGGAGCAAGAAGCCGAATTAAAAAAAAAGAAACAGTTGAGACTGTAAATTTTTTAAGTACCTATAGATTTGAGATATAGGATAGGCTGTTCAAAAATATTGCGGGTCTGTAAAAACCATTTTTCGATTTAGGATGCGTTTGCGTAATATTAAGCTTTAAAATATTGATTTTTATTAAAGTTAAGTATACTATGGAACCCTTCATTGTGCATGGTCCCACACGCAGTCGGTTTTTTATTAATTTTTGTTCAATGTACCGGACAGATCAATAGATACTACTTATTTATTTAATACACTTAATTCTCAAATCAAATACTGACAAAAATATAAAATAATAATAAATAGCGACACAACTCCAGCAAAATTTAAAATTTTGAATCCTCCGCGGCAAGACTGGATTGAAAAAGAACTACTAAAAGAGATAAATAACAAGAGCATACTATGGCAGAAATATAAAACAAATGCCGTGGACACGGAATTAAAACCAGAGTATGAACATATAAAAGCAAGAGTCTCACACAACATAAGAACAGCGAAAAGTGATTATTACTTAAAGAGGTTTGAAGAAAATTCAAGTGAACCACGCAAAATGTGGCAACTTATAAACGATTTGTCAAAAAACAAACTGCATGACAGAACTGGACCGGACAAACTTGAAACGGCAGTAGGTACTATTACGGACCAAAAAGAAATATGTGAAAGTTTCAACTTATATTTTTCAACTATTGGCTCAACCCTAGCAAATATGATTTCTATAAAATCAAAACTAAGTCAAATTTTAGAAGAGTGTAGACTAAATGATAAATCGGAATTGCAGTTTCTGAAACCATTAACTACAAAGGAATTATTACCATAATTAAAAATTTGGACTGTAATACTGCAGCTGGCATTGATGGTATTAGTACAAAATCAATTAAATGCGTAAAAGACATTATTGCTACGGAACAAACAGACTGCATTAACTATTATATGGCTCGAGATATATTACCCAACGATTTAAAAGTTGCAAAAGTTGTACCAATTCATAAATCCGGAAATAAATTTGACCCTTGCAATTACCGCCCTATATCAGTTCTCCCGGTGATTTCTAAAGTTTTTGAGAAGATTCTTTATAACCGATTAGTTATTCCTTAATTCAAAAGGCTTCTTTTACCATAAACAGTATGGATTTAGAGTTCAATCAAATACTCTCGCTGCTACGATTGATCTCGTAACCAAAATTAAAAATAATTGATCAATAACAAGTTGTCTTTGTTATATTTATTGATCTTAAAAAAGCCTTTGACACAATTAGTCATAAAAAATTATTACAAAAACTGGAACTCACCGGTGTTACAGGCAAAGCACTTTAAATTTTTAAATCATATATGGAGGACCGTAAATAAATAGTTAAAACAGGTAAATATGAAAGCAATCCCTGTATCCTGAATTTTGGCGTCCCCCAGGGATCAATATTGGGTCTCAAAAGAGACATCTCCCTTTATGCCGACGATACAAGTCTCTTTTACTTTGGACACTCAGTTGAAGATATAATAGCCGACGCTCAGAATGATCTTAATCTGTTGAATGAGTTGTTCCAGTCAAATCTTTTAACTATTAATATTACAAAAACAACTTATGTAATGTTTGCAGCAAAAAAAAAAAGATAATTTCGAACTGAAAATAGACGGCCAACTAATTGAACGAAAACCTAAAGATAAATATCTCGGACTTATCTTAGATAGTAACCTAACTTGGAAACCACACCTAGAAAAAATTAAACTTAAACTAACTCCTCTCACAGGAGCACTACGCAATATAACAAAGTGTCTCCCTCGAAAAGTACAATGAAAAGTAAAAGTATAATTCTCTGGTTAAGCCTCATATCGACTACCTCATTAAAATCTGGGGTACTGCAGCGAAGACTAACTTAGATCCAATTCAACGAGTTCAGATAGATTAATTAAAATTTTATTTAACTATAAATTTCGGACACCTACTGAAAAGATATACGAGGAAACAAAAATAATGAATATAAAACAAACGTACATATGCTACACATGTATTCTAATACGTAAAATATTAAAAAAGGAAATCCATTCCGATATAAGATTTGTAACAAAACAACAAACACGAAAGATTAACTTAAGACGTGCTAGTTACTTAGTGACCCGCCCCCCTAGAACTAACTATGGAAGAAGAAATTTGGAGTGTGAGACGTGTTACAATTTATAATAAATTACCATCAGTAATAAAAAAGAACAAAGTTATGCCCGGTTCAAAAAGCTACTAAAAACTCACACAGTTAATACATTCATATAAAATTCTAAACACAAAAATAAATACAAAAAACTGCATTATATATGTATATTAATATACATAAAATACACACAATATTTATATAATAATTAACTATATACTTCTAAATTAAAAATATACATTAGTAATAACTTAAATTAAATAAAAACAAATAAAATCCAATACTCAAAATGTTTTCCAAACCATGTATGTACCCAAAATATATAAATAGAATAATAAACTAAACATAATATAGTCTTACAATAATATACTTACTAATAACAGGCTATGCCATCAATGCCACATCTAGTAAAAATCTAATTCATACATCCATTTTGTGCTTGGTTTAACTTACGATTGAGTTCATGTTATCTGTTTACCCTCATGTTTTTCTTTTTCTACTTTTTTTTAAAAGTGAAAACTTCTTTAGCGGCGTTGTGCACTTTTTTTGTAATGGGTAAAAAATGTTAAACTCGCGTCAGGACACGTGACCTGATCGAAAATTCGTAAGACGGTTAAAGACATCAACGCGTTGATTACCGCGGTGCCGATTTTTTTTTAAGTTTTTACTTCTGTCGGCACTCCCGGAGAGCCACGGTTTTTTTTTTTTTCCTAATTTGTTTTATTTTACATACGTACATCTGTGCGCTCTAATTATTAATTTTAGTTTTAGATATTGTTTCTCAGTAAGTGAATCATGTATGCAATTCTTTATGAGAAATAAAGTTGTTCTTAAACCAAAAAAAAAAATGTTTGTAGATTAAATAAAACAAATTTGGTATGTCATTATTTATCGTTATAAGACGAGTAACATTTTTTCGTCGCGTTCACGGCTTTAAAGTGATGCATCAGCATAAACCTTCGAGGAGCGAGGCCGTAGGCGGTGGCCCACGTCACCCACGCCTTAGGTTTTTTTTTTTCTGTAGGGCATCTCATAGCTGAACTCTTGAGGTCATGATTATTTAACTGGTCAATCCTGTGGTTGCCTTAAGCTGTTAAACTCAAAGCCTCCAGCCAGGGGCATACAAACTAAGCTAAAAAGCTAGGTGAAAGCTCGCTAAGGGCACCCCCTGTTGGGTACGAACCTTGGCTCAGGGCTTCACCGGAGGCAGGATTTCAAAGACGGGACGGGCTGGATCAAAGTTTTGATCATGATTATTAATCGGGGAATTTAAAGTTACGTGCACAGCGGCAACAACTGCTGGCACCTCGTTTTCGAGCAAGGGTCGGGGAGGAGTATCATTTACTCGGGGACGCGGTCGCGATCGTAAAGGACCTCAGCGGCGAGGTCGGAATGACGGGAGGCGTCTGTATCTGTGTACTGTACTTGTGGCCCTATTGCTCTCCTGGAGGAGGGTTATGGGGACATCTGGGTCTGAGAGAATGTGCCTAGGACGGCGGGTACGACTAATCCTACTTGGGACATAATTGGCGGCCTCGACAACCAGAGGGTTGCGATGTTTGACCGCGGAATCAAAGAAACGCTTTAGAAGGCGTTTTAGGAATTGGTGGATAGTGGGAATTTTTAGATCGAGATGGAGACTCTCGTTCCTAACATACCAGGGGGAACCGGTGGCCCTACGGAGAAATCGGTTTTGGAGGGTTTGCATACTATGGATATGGTGGAGTTTTGCATGAGCAAAGACGGCACCCGCATATGTCATGATTGGACGAATACAAGCTATATAGATTCGCAATTTGCACTTGAGTGACAACTTAGCGGCTCGCGAACGAACCTTCTTTATGTGCTCAGCGAAAGTGAGGTGATGATCAAGAACAACACCTAGATATTTGGCGCGCTTCTCCCAAGGGATCTGCTTGCCGAACATAGTGAGGGGTCGGAGGAGGGGGTCTCTATGCCTTGTGCGCGGTTTCGAAAAGAGCGTTCACCTCGTATTAATTAGCATAGTTAAATAACCCCTGGCTGGAGGTTTTAAGTGTAGTAGCTTAAGGCACCCACAGAAAAACCCGGTTAAGTAGTCATGATCTCAGAGGTCAACTACGAGATGCCCTACCAAAAAATAAAAAAGGAAGGGTTCATTGTTATGGTTACCCTGAAAAAACCAGTTCGACACATACTTCTAGCTTAACCTGTTTTAATATATCTAATGATGATTAAGTATAGGATAACATATTTACACACTAAGTTTTCTTAATTTATTTTTTTAAATGAATAAATAAAATATTGCACTGTAAGTTTTCTTCATCACTGCCCGCGAATGTGATTTCGTGCACAGCGAAACGTTTTAGTAGGTATTTTACGAGTCGAGCATAGGGGGACCCCCCTATGCTCGACTCGTAAAATACCTACTTAACCGATCTATTTTGCCTGAGAACCACGTATCTGTTTTATATTTTTTTATATTTAAGTAATGGATCAATGGCTCATGGAACATCTATTGCAGCTATGCCAACCTTTACTGATAGGAACGTATAATAATGTTGGAAATGTATCTAGTGTTCAATTTTATCTAAGCTGCATTTGATGATTTTTGAATTTTTATCTTTCAATTCCGTTCGAATGATATTAAACTAGACGTTAGTCAGGGTACAAAAGCCACTCACATGCGTTCAATATTTTAATTACTTTACGTATCAGCTGTAGCTTGTCATTTATTTTTACAGAAAGACGAAAACTTGAATCTTGCCAGCAAATTAATCAAGGAATGGAACGCAAAGAAAAATTAAATCATAATATTGTGATATAAATTGTTAAACTTATTTATTTTTATACATTGTTACTGTTAAGTATACGGTCGGGTAAGTTAGTCGGCTCATATCTGTTAAGTTACATTATAAGTGGAACATTTTATTTCGCTGGAACCAAACTTAAAGACTTTTAAATTGCAATTACTGTCTTAGTTAATTTAGTTGTTTGCATAAATATAAAATAAAAAGGAAGACTTATAATTTTCGTGTTTTATTTCAAATATCAATTCCAAAATAAAACAGTATAATTTGATTTCATCAAAATAGTATCACTTTCGATTTGGACCGTATAGCCTTTACAATATGTATCACTGTTGCTTGTCCGTCACACGTTAGAATCATAGGGGCTTTATGAGGTGAAGTCTCCACGCAGCCAGCGTTTAGCGTCTCTTGTGTCATTTCCGTACGTTTTCCCAAACCTGGAAGTAAGAATATATGGAGATAAATGTTAGAATAATTAGTGTTTTATTCACTCATTATTTGCATCTCAGAATGGCTGTGTACCCCGCAAGAACCCATAATTATACCATGAAACTTAAAGTGCACAAAAGCAGGTTCAGATTGACATAAATCACCCTTTTAAACAAAGTATGCATACTGTCATGGATAAAATTAATGATGATTAAAACTGAATATTGATAGGACCGTACCTGCACAAGCGGTACGATTTTGACGTGTTTAACCTGATACAGATTACACCTACAAATAAAAATGAACTGAACTCATATTATCTACAATAATAAGAATACCGTGTGATTTGAAATATTGCATGGATTTTTTTTTTGACAATTAATCTATGACGGTCCACACCGGCTCACATACAAACTTGATTTCCACAATCTTGTGATATTTCGTGAGCCGTGACAGAATGAATCAAGTATGAAGGTACCGTCTTGTCGTATCTAATCTAATCTTTACGTACTGTCAAAGACTATTTAGGTTTGCTTTGTTGTTGCGAAGAAGTCCGAAAGGGAGATCGTGGCCCCCGGCAACAGGGCAACCGAAGGAACACGGGTGGGTTTTAGTCAGTAAGAGTCTGACACGCCCTCCCGCTCCGCCCAGAGCGGGCGAAGTTATTCGATAGATTCAAACCCAAAAAAAAAAGCTTCCGTCTTGTCTGGTCAATCCTATTCCTATTTTGATATTTTGATCTCAATGCACAACTTTTTATTCAAATATGTGGTGGGGTGATATCGCCAAAACTGCAAAATTATTACAACTTGATTAAGTTAGTCAAAATTATTTGTGTTTACCTGAACATGCAACCAGGAACGTGTCCAGCGTAGTTGGGCAGCATTCCAACGTGCTTGTGATAGATCTCCGTCGGGTTGATCGACAGTGGCGGGTCCGGTCTGCAAAGTGAGGAAAAGGATGGGTGGGCGGTCTAAATAGGTACGTTCTACACGAGTGGGGTGGGGGGAAACTACGTAAATAACTAAAAAACAAAGTAGGAAAAATGGAAAACAAATTAGCTACTGCATTCACGATTGCACGCCGTTCAGTTGTTTGTTTCTCGAATTTTCGTTCGTCAAAGATGATGGCGTATTAAAAGAATCAAATTTCTGGATGATTCTAAAACATTCCTCCCATGAAACTGTAGGATCCTCTATCGAAACGGGTTGGTTGGTTATTGAAGTCGGGCAGTCCCATTTTTGACGAATTTTACATGCGTGATGTAGGACGTGTGGCAGTGGCTCCATCTGCAACTTGTTTTTCGCTGTCAGCCCGCGTCATACTATGAAACCATTTATTATTATTATAGGTGTCGCTACAGACTATACATTAATATGAAAATTGAAACACGTATCTTTTTATACAACTTTATTTTCACATAAGCATCTTGACCATGTAAGGCCCCTCGAGATGGTAGCCTATCTTGGCGTAGTAGTTCCTGGTACCGACTCCAGATATGACTGCTATCTTGTCGGAACCATGCTCTTCCTTGGAAATCCTTTCAGCTTCCTCCATGAGCAACATCCCGAAACCTTGGTGCTGGAATTTTGTAGGGTCTCTGGCGTTTACCTGAAAAATAAGGTAAAGGCTTATTATTTTTTAAAGTTAAATATCTTTAGATGCGTTGAGCGATTTTTGGTAGGGGATAAACTTATGGATTGGCGTCACCGGCATGCCCGCACCGTAGTGTTGTACTATAAAAGCTAGATGGCGCTAAATATCAGTTTGAAGTTTTCACTTCTGTCGGCAGTCCCCATGACTGCCTTATTGTTATTTAAATTATTTTATTCGCTGTTGGCAAGGTGTATAACATCTTCAGCTTTCTTTTAAAATCTGAACAAATCTGCCATTGACTAGGCACAAATCCAGAATATAGGGTGCCACAGAATTCTTAAAGGAAAACCCTACTATTTACCCACTTTATTTTTATTAAGATTTTTCTTTCTTTTTAGGGTTCTGTACCTCAAAAGGAAAAACGAAACCCTTATAGGATCACTCATGTGTCTGTCCGTCTGTCTGTCTGCCTGTGACAGCCAATTTGCTCCGAATCTAAAGGACCGATTAAGTTGAAATTTGGTATAAATATGTATTTCTGTGACCCAAATACGGACGTGTAACGTAAATAAATGAATTTTCCCACCCCCATATACAAAATTCATTTATTTACGTTTCTAGGGGCCAAATAAGAAAATTAAAAAAAAATGTTTTTCAGACTGTATCGTGTGACATATCAAATGAAAGGGCTTGTTGTATAAAATGGTTCTCCACTCATAGATTACAATGGACTATTCCCCCCCTCTCACTTACCTCCGAAACTGCTGAACCTAAAATTTTGAAAAAATACAGAGAATGGTTCTTCACTGATAGATTACAGGAAAACCTATAAGAAGTCTATGGTCTTAAAATAACATAGTAAATCAATCAATATTGTGCGTACAAACTCATATTTGTAGTTGGAATGTATGGGAGAACATGTATTTGAACTGCAAAGTTAAGTTTGTATTTGGGATAAATTCATCCCAACTACGGAGCCCTTCATTGTGCGTAGTCCGGCACGCACTTGGCCGGTTTTTTAATATTCTGTGTACTATATGACATGTGCAGATATAGCTATATTTTTCTTTCTTTGTCTTTTGCAAGCCGGGACTCAAACGCCTTTAACACATGCTCTAGTCTTGTGTTCTTAGCTTCCGCTTACCACTTACCGGCACAACAGATCCATAAACATGCAGCTCTCTGACAATACTACATTGTTTGAAGTTATCCTTCGGCCCTGGTTTCAGCTCAGGCCTGAACGTGTCAGAGGCACACTTCCTGAGCCTGAGTAAACCGACCAATATGTCCTGGTCTGGGTCTTCGTACGCTAGGAATGTCTCCCAGCCACCGTTGGCTGTGTAGTCACGTCTTATAAATTCTACCTAGAATCAGTAATTATATACACGTACATATAATTATGTACAGTAAAAAGTTAGCGTTCGTATCTAAGGTCTATTTATAACCTTGTTTCCAATTGATGTTATTTCCACTTAAACAAACATCAACTTTATACAAGTGTAATTAAAGTTGATTTTAGACTGATTAGTACTGTTGAAAAAGTCATAAAAATATGAAGTTGTAGCGCAAACTGAACCTTATAGGTAGGCATTACAGTTGTTTTTCCTAAAACTCGTTTTTGTTTACATGTTTGGTAAATAAATTGCGAACGCAGATTAGCATTATTTGATTGCGAGTGTCGCGTATGCGCTGCGTAAAGTTCGACGGATGTCTATGCTAAGTCAGAAGCCGCTCTTGGAACCAGTTGAAAATTTAATTGAACTTTTCTTAATTAGGAGATGTTTCTACGACCACATTTTTGAAAGTTTCGTCCTCATAAAATGAAAATTGTGGAAAAAAAACTACCCTGAATTGAAAATAAACATGTTTTTTTAGCAAAAATGTTTCTTTTCTTTTCATAATTTTTTACAATAAAATTATTATGAAAAATTCCTCAATAAGACGCCAAACAGAACAAAAGAAGAATTACATTATTTTTAATATTTTTTCCATCAGTAAAATTAAGCATAGATTCCCTCATTTCAATATGTGCACATTATAAAGACACACTGTATGATACTAATGTAGCTTGAAAATATTCAGATAGATTACCTCATAAGGCCTGACCCTATTATGTATCTCCTGTATGCCGACCTCCCGTGTCCTGACATCCCTGCAGTCAGTGCCCAGGTCAGCCATCCGAGCGAGTGCCAGTTCTCTCAAGTTGCCGTGTTCCACTCCCGACGAGACCAGGGGCATGGGAATGTCTCTTTGTACTCTGAAAGTAGAATTTAGAAATTCAATACTAAAGAACAGTGATTTTGACCCAGCCTATAGCTTTAAATTCCCCGACTAATAATCATGATCAAAACTTTGATCCAGCCCGTCCCATCCTTGATGTCCTCCCTCCGGTTGACGCCCTAAGCCGAGGTTCGTACCCCACAGCGGGTGCACTTAGCGAGCATTCGCTTAGTTTTAATAATTACCATAGTTGAATAACCCCTGGCTGAAGGTTTTAAGTGTAGTAGATTAAGGCACCCACAGGAAAGCCCGGTTAAGTAGTCATGATCTCAGAGGGCAACTACGAGATGCACTACATAAAAAAAAAAAAATACCCAGCACGCGTAGCTTAACGACCATACAGCAAGACAAAATGACTGATTCACAATCTGTCATTTTGTCTATTCTTCCGTCGACGAAAACCGTTTCTATTATGGTCATGCTACACGTGCTGTAGGTCTACAAAGTAGAAATTGTTGTCAAGAAGCAAGAAGTGTCTAAATTCTTCGTGATTCTTTTTTTGTAGTCGAACTGTTATTTCTAAGGCTCATTGCCAGTTCTGGTCAATCTATCAAGATATCATCCCAACTATAACAGATTTCGTGGGCCTTATAATAGTCCTTGGTGGGCTTACAATATCATTATTTTAGCATGTCTGAACTTTCAATTTAATTACAGTTTTTATTTCAATATACATTTAAAAAAAAGGCTTTACCTATAAACCCTAGTCCAAGGTGGAATTAAAGCCAGTATCTTAGCTATCAGATCCACGAGAGTCGATGGAGGATAACTCCTGTACCTCCCAGTCTTCCACAATTCATACAAGCCAGTCCCTCTGATCACCAGTGTGGGGTATATCTTGAGCCCATCAGCCCTGAACGCTGGGTTCTCAAAGAACTCGATAAACTGTTCTACATCTCTCTCAAAATCTACGTTTGGTAGGTCTGGCATCATGTGTGCTACAATCTGGAAGCAAAACTTTGGCATTACAACATCATTTAAAGTATAAGAAGAAGTATAGTCCAGTAGTAGTAGAAGAAGTATGACTAGCTATAGAATGTTACAATCAATAGTGATATTATATGCCAACAGACATTTATGCTTTGTTACAGTCTGGCTGTTGAGAAGTGTTTTGCAAATATCATCCTTATTACTACTAGAAATTGTCCAACTGACAGGTGTCAGGAACGCAGTCTCTTAATGGCCGGACTGTAGTAATTATGTAGTCATTGCATCATTTTATGACAATACTAGTAGTGCCTGCGGTTTCACCCACATAAGAGGAAACGCATGTGACTAAAAGAGAGACGACTATAAATGTTGATGGATGGAGTGGGAGAGGAAGACCAAAGAAAAGATGGATGGCTTGTGTGAGGAATGATATGAAAGAGAAGGGAGTCAATGATAGTGTGACAGGGAAAATGGAAAAAGAAAATGTGTTGCACTGACCCCAAGTTACATGGGATAAGGGCAGGTAGATCATGATGACACCAAAAAATAATACCTTATATCCAGCGTCCTTAGCAAGATTAAAGTTCTCACAGACAGCTTTTACTGTGTGTCCTCTATTTGTGTCTCTGGCTATGTCTTCATATACAGATTGAACACCAATTTCTAGCCTGTAATGTTAGGATACATTAATTTCTTTTTTAATGACATCTTGCGATCAGCTTGAGGCCTTAGCAGATTTGTTGTGGGAGTTTATTGACAGGAGAGAACTGTTCCTCCAGGGAGGAAGCTGTCTCTTATTAAATGAGGATTTGTTAATGAACAAGGTCTTGTATGTGTTTTCTTTTGAGCCTTCTGTCATTTATTAAATAAATAAATAAAAAAGGGGTCTTAGTATGAGCTTTTATACAGTATTTATATGCTTTTGCTGTGTTCGAGTTCCTCCTAAACTATTTTCATTTCTGTGTACTCATGAAATTCACTGGTTCTCATAAAACAATGTGCATTAGAACACATTCATTAGAATATTATTATCTAACAGTTGTGTTGGATAACTGAGATTATTACAAATGATGATGATGTGACAACACAACCCAAATTATGTTTTTGTGTGTATTGGAACAGGCTAGAAAAGCTTATAGCAATGCATTTTATTAATTGTATGTTTGAATTCTAAAGTATCAATGACTTTTACATTGAATATGAAGATGTTATAACTAACCTGGTACAACCATAGTTAAGCATATCACTCATGTGTCTCTGCAGGCAGTAATCTGGCCTGGTCTCTATTGTGATACCAATGCACTTGGTCTTAGCCTTCTCTGAGAACTTCACAGCCTCTGCCACACTGCTTGAAGTGTGGCCTGAGAGGGCATCATGGAGATTCCTGAAAGGAGTTTTAACAATGCTTTAATAATTATCAATACTTTAACAGGAGTTATGTATATGAACTTAGTTGTTTAAGAACTTGGAACTTAGTTGTTTTGTTGTTTAGTTGTATAGGTATGTTTGTAAATATTACTAACATATGTTTGTAAGTAAATTATTACTTGTTTCGAGCGTATTAAAAATCAGAGTTATTATTTTTTATAAATGTGGTATGTGTAGGATGGTTTTGTTTTTAAATGTTTTCATGTCTGCTATCTATCTTATTAATTAGGTTAAAAGTACTCATATTTACAAGTGAATAATCATACTAAGATAGATTAGACTTTATATTGAATTGTGACCGATTCCTTTTCCAAGTATGTAGTTGCTAATTATTTCAAAAGTGATGAAATCCAATCATAAACAGTAACTTGGAATGAACTTACCTTATAAAATAATCCCTATAATCTTCAGGGAGACTCATGAAAGTGCCGCCCATCACTATGAACTCCACTTTATCTACACTGTGACCTAGTTGCTTCAACTGTTCTACTCTGTGGCGGGTCTGGAGGTACGGGTTGTACCGCGCTCTGATCGCCCTCATGGATGTCGGCTCATAGCCTGTGTAGCTCTGTGTGGAGTACTCAAAGTCCGAGTCCGGACCCCCGGGACAGTACACACAAATGTTACCAGTGAAGTTTATATGCGGACATCTGTGTGGCTTACACATTACCGCGACAACAGCAATACCTGACGCTGTACGAATAGGCTTAGCCTTCAACTTAGGCAGAAGTATCTTTTTAGCATCAGCAGGCACAGCCGCGATTATATCCACCAATCTCGGTGATGTACCTAGTCCATACTTGGAAGAAATCCGCGTTTTCATCTTGTTGAGGTTAACATCTTTGCCGTGACGATGTGCCACTAATAACTCTTGTATTATCTCAGATATAACCATCACCATTTTCTCCTCTTTAGAGAGGTTTGGCATCAGTTTCTTTTTCCCCATTTTTTAGGTTTTTATTCAAGAGTTAACGAAAATAAATAAACTGCGCGTGTAATCTCTGCTTTCACAGTGACAGATAAATTTTGACAGTGACAGAGAGGGAAGGTGTTGTCATCACGAAACTCGTTCGGAAATTATAACAAATAAAATGCTCAAAAATTTAGCTATTATTTTACAAATAAATTCATGACAGGGCCGAAAACCTTTATAAATTTCAAGAAATTTGATTACTTCTATGACTAGACCGCTATCTGGGTAACCAAAAAGAAGAAACATGTTACCTAATTTAGGGTACCGTTACCGTTAATACCGGTTACACACACAGGCGTTACGCGCCCAATGACTAATGCCGACGGCACTTGTAAGATAGAGCTAATTTTTATTTCGGTAAACGGTATTAAACTAGTTGTATTGAATTTAATCTTTAAAAATACCTGTGAAAATATAAATGTTGTAACCAAAAAAATACCCGTATTGATCATACTGGTTTCAGTCACTGATTATTATTATTATTACTCATTATTCTTACAAAATAAACACACATTAATAATATCTTAACTTACGTTATTGTTTGAAACTTACTTGACTACGTTCACTGGCGCCCATTCAGTACTCTGTCTTCGTCTGTAGTTAGATGAAAAGTCACAAAGCGCCGAGTTTGTGAGTTTCTTAGAAGACTCACCGAATCTTTGGAAACCGTATGGAACATGACCCGCAAAACCTAAAACGAAAGATACAAAGTTTATTAAACATTCGAAAGTTAACTACATCGTAAACTAAAGCCTCCAAGGGTATTCATATCAGTTTATTGAACTCACGCACTGATTGCGACGGATTAAACCCCCATATTTGAGTACGCACAAAAGAGCTGTGTATTCTTCCGTAGGACATTTTATAATAATGAAAAATATTACGTAACCTACCTAACTAAAATAATAAATAAACGCCAAAATGACAGCTTGTGGTGTCACAAAAAAAACTACGTTGTCAATGCTTCAATCACAAAGAGGTTTTCACAAAAAAGAGGTGGGAGTTGTAGGTAATGGGTCTACATTTTTGGATTCCTTCTTTGTTGTTCTCACCTTTTTTAATGAATTTGTCAGGATGACCATTTTCCATGAAGAATGGACTAACAGAATGCGATGCTGGTGATAGCTTTGGTTCGTCCATGGGTACGTCTCGTAATATTCCTGCACATTCTGGTCTCACTGTGACTAATGGGAGCTTGAACTCGGCTGTCGCGGACTGTGAATATAAAAAACGTTGGTGTAGGTACTAGCACTGCTTATCAGAAACTTCCTCTTCAGCAATACCTAGTCTGGTGTTCTTTCTTATTGCCTTCCATTCTTGTTTCTTCATCCATCTCCATTCTTACTGATTCTATTCTTGCTGATTAAGGTTTCAGGAAGCTTTCTCGCTTTTACAAAGGAAATATGGTAAATTTCAGGGTGTATTTTCAAAACATTCCTTAGGACTTACAAATCTGTCGACCAAATTCCAAGGTTGTCCTTTTCCGGCTTGTAAGTCGACCACTCTTTCTAACTGATTCTTTGCTGCTCTCTCGTTGAGTTGCACCCTTTGAAACTCTGACAGGGCCTCTGTTGCGGCGACAGTGTATCGCTGACCAAAGTGGTTGTTCAATCGAGGGAGGAATCCTATATTTTAAAATAATTGTAGTAAATTAATAACTGTCCAAAACACATTAGTTCTTCTTTAGAAAAACCAGCTCTTCGCACTTGGTGGTTATCCTTCCTTACTGTTTAGTGGTTAGTTAGATAATCTATCTGGGATTTGCATGAAAACCTTTTACGCAACGCATTAAGATAAATAAGATTACTACGACCAAGTGCCGATCCACGATAGCTATATAACAAGTACTAAATAAAACACTGTCCGTTAGTTTCGCGAACGCTGGTCACAAAACAACTGCTCGCCATCTGATACCCATGACATAACTGGAGCACCGATTGATAAAAGAACGAGTACCGTTTTATTCGAAGATTATGCACATATTTTGTAGGCCTTAGACTTTATAATATAACACACGGGAGACAACACTGGGAACGTTTTCCGTTTCAAGAAAATCGCTGATCATGTGCACATATATATGCTTTGCCAGATTTACTTGTGTGTGTTTTTTTGCGTTAGTGTGCATCCAGTTCTATTACACCTACAATAATTATTTCATTTGTGTGTATTTATGTTTGTTCATGTGTGTAACCCATGCTTACCTCGACCCTCAATAAAGGACGATAGAAAAAATGTCTAGGCAATCAAATGGAACTACGCTGTTTCCAGTCTACATGAGCTAGTCTAAGGTCTTAAATATGGGTACTGATCGCGAGGGATTTGAGGTCAACAAACATCTGTTTGGTACATTCATCTTATAAATAAGACAGTTGTCTTGTGGAAGAGATCAGGCGGCCACTCTTTATGACGGCTATCATAAATGCGCAAAATCTAGATCAGCTTTGAATGATTTAGTGGCACTTTAGAGAAGTTGGTAAGGCATTGGTATCTTTAGAAATATTTCCAACACTAAGTATAAGCACAGTTCTGGCTCTGAGATCTCGAGTTCCTCTTTGGTAACGTTTGAATCGAATCTATCGAACTAAGCAGACTGATTCTAGTATATTTACATATTTTGAAATCTTTCTTTGATCACTTTGATGGCTGGCGTACTTCGATCGAAATTGATATACACGTTGCTGTACAAGTAACTATTTCAAAATTGATTTGTTGTCCCTCCAGGAATATCTTTCTGGTATCTAATCAACGCTCAAACAATCTAACAGTTGGTTCAGCCATAAATATTGCCTGTCTGAAAATGACTGTATATGCAAATCCTTGGCGAATTAATAGGAACTACTAGCTGCCCACGTAAATAATGCAAGCTTTGAACTGTAGGTTTAAACAATTACTCACACCTACCTCATAAATACAGCGGTCAAGACAACCAGAATGTTGCGAGAGTAAAGAGCAATAAGCGAACATTTGCTGAACAGACCCGTTCGTCATACTAAGTGACCAAGTCCCTGGTTTAGCAAGATTTTCTGATTTTCAAACAAGTCTAATCACCGACCGAAGCAATTTAGGCCGAGATGGAATGGTAAACTTATTGACATACCTGCCTAACTAAGATAAGGGACATCTCGATTCTCGATATCGTGTAGGCACTAGGTACACTGGGATCCTTCAGGGAAGACGGCGCACAGTGATTACGTGCTTCCTTTCACACTTGCACAGTTTCGGGGAGACCCCTTTACATTCTCCCCAGGGATGTGCCCTAACAGGCGCACATATTGTTTCGGATCGGTCTTTTGAGTGGTAACGGTGCCCCTTTCATATGCAGATGGTGACCACCGACCGAGGTGGTTTTAGTGTGGTGAAAATCCCACCCCAATCTCCAGTCTTATCCTCAAAGCACGGGCACGTTTTGAAGGTTTCATACAGAAAAAAAAAGTTGCTTACACTAGGCTGGGATACTAGACTAGGAGTCTAGGATTATTCAAAAATAATGTTTCCTGAAATCTCTTGAATCTTGCCAAGCTGGGTCTTGACCATTTTAAGAGACCAATGATGACAAAGCAACACGCCGAAACAAACACCCATTTAACTGCGACCGCATATCAAAAGCGGCGTACAAAATTAAAGTTTTTGTTCTCCCCACAAACAACACCACATTAATAGGTTTCCCTTCAATTCTCTTTATTGAAGTTTTTATACTTTAATACAAAATGTACGTGTCCTAACAGTAATAGTGAATGTAAACATCTGCCAACTTTAGGTTCTCAGGAAATTGTGGCATGCCTCGGAGGCTCGGACCGGTCCAAAGTGACTCATTGAGATCTGATTCATCGGAATCGAATTAATTCGAGACAAATTCTTTGAGATTTCACTTAGTGTAAAGTGACTTTTTATTTATTTAAATAACGTGTTCAGTGGGATTTTTCAAATTCCATCTCAATGTGGTTAAAATCTTACTGCAAATAAAAATGTTGTCTGTTGCTGAATTCAGAGCAGGACTTAATTAAAACTGGAAAGTGGTCCAGTTATACAAATATTTTTTTTACTGCCAATGCTAGTAACTACTAGCAAGCAGCTAGGAAAAAAAAGCAAAATATCTTCAAAAAAGCAGATATCGAAAGTAGACATGTCAGCTTTTGTCGTGGTCACCTAGGGCACTACGAATTGTAGGTAAAGGTTAAAATAAAGGGAGTGCCTCCGCTACCGGCGCCGGCTCCCGAATTGGCTGCCGGCACTGACTTTGGAAAAAAGCGGAAAACGTTGCTTGCAATTTAGCATATTTGAGCACATGAGGTAGGCATAATTAAAAAAAACATGTAATTTAATAATAAAGCATTATTTTTTTCCATTAATATATTTCCATAATCAATGGTTTCCATAATCAAGTACTGAGTACCCGAAACCGAACTATTTATTGTAGATTAGGTTAAACAGCGAAAAAAGTTTGGTAAGGTTAGAACTGCGACCCCCTACCCCTACGCACGATCCGAGCGAGCATAGCAAGCGGTACCGTGGCAGCGGCCAGCGAATGCCAAAAACGACTAGAATATATAAAAAAATAGGGTTCGTTAGTTGGAGTTCTGAATACTGGAAGGGTTTCCATAAACGCCACGCCGTGCCGCCGGTGCCCATTATGGGAGCCGGCTGCTGATGTTTTTAGTCTCGGCTGCAGTAATGTCATGCCGGTTCCCAGTAGCGTCATTTTTGGGAGCCGGCGCCGGCAGCGGAGGCACTCCCTAAAATAACAGCAGAACAGGAGAAGACTTTCTCTACTGCTATGTTTAGATACTGCATCACAGGTGTAGGGAATAAACCTAAACCAAAAAAATTGGTTTTGGTAAATATAATTTTAAGGCAAAAGTATTAGCCATACGAAAAATCTTGTTTGCGAAATATTGGACATGAATCTACAACAAATTTTTGTTTTCATATCTTCTAACCAAGCCTGAGGAGTAGGTTTTAGAAGTGACCGTTTTACGGTTTATACAAGTCTTATGGCTTTAAGAAACAAAGCAAATCATACCTTCATATCCAGGTATCATAGGATGTTTGTACACTGGGTCGCCATTCCGAAATCTTGCGTTCACTATATCGATGTCAGTTTGTGGCGGCCGGTAGATCTATTCAATAATAATATAACATAATATCACGCCTGAATTCTCCGAAGGCTTAGGCACAGGTGTACACTCATATTTCGCCAATTATGTTTAAGTCCCATGTAACAGGGGGCGAACCTACTGCCATCAACCGGGCACAATCTAGGCTCCGGGCTGCGATTGACACATTCCGGAAGGAAAACCCCAATAATACTGCCCGACCTGGGAATCGAACCCAGGACCTCATGCTCAGGAGTACTGCTTGCAACTACTAGATCAACGAGGCTATAATACTTTATTTTATTTGGATGAGGTAATTTTAAGTAATCATTAACGTTCATTGCTCTCTCTTATCCTCATAATTTGTAAGTTTACTTCTTGTGGTGTGTTTGCCAGTGCGAAACTGCGAACCAGTTTGGTTCGGTTCATATTCTCCCAGATCAATATTGCCAGCAGATATGGTTAAAATTTGCGATGAAATCCAGAGTTTTGCAGAACCTGGATGAAGCTGACACAGGAGCATGAGGATTGGTACAAGAAAAGAGAGGCCTTTGGTCCGGCTATATTAGCGCCACCTAGGCGTAAATTAACTTCATAAGCTTTTGTATCGCATTAGGTACCTATAATATAATCTCCTCTGTTATTGATTTGCAAAGCTTTCCATAAGATAAGGCACTTCAAAAACCATGTCGTATATGACCTTATATCAGGTAAGTAAATAAGCTGATTAGATATAGTACATTGATTGGCCACGGTAAATAATAAATGATAAGAGATTAAGTAGGGTTAATTGAATGGACACGTGAATGCACACGTGTTATGAATGCACACATTTTATCTGAAAAACACGTCATTGTACCAACCTGCTGTCATAGCTTGAACATCAACCAACAACATGAAGTTTATAAGTACGTTTAGAAAGATATAAGGGGAAGAATATTTGAATTCCTAATCTGGGCACTTCAGGAAAACTCCATGCTAATAAAGAACTTATGTAATGAATTTATTATTTAGCGAATAGTTTGTTGCATCCTCAGACCAAATAAAAACCAGACATAGCGCTGCGAACAATACAGTGAAGCATGCCACAACTACACCTCCGCTCTGTACATACACGCTCACACGCACACATTCACAACCATTTACAATAACACTACAATCAAACTACACCTCACTAAGTGCACACATGTTCACGAAACCGGCTTCACGTCACTGTTGACAGCGCTGCCTTGGTTTTTTATTTGGTCTGAGGTTGCTTCCCGTCTTTTGGGCACTTCCTTGAATTTGAACATTTGCACGCACTGCTACGGATAGTTTCCTCTCGTGCCTAGGCGTTACCAATAAGTGAATAAGCACCAATTTGTATCACTCTTCTTTAAGCCTCTACCATAGCTAGGATCAGCCTGCTCTTTATCATGCCATCTACCACAATCTAATCGCATCTAGGATTTAGTCGGAACTTTTCTTATGTAGGTACCTAAACCATCGTGCCACAGGCCATCCTATTATACTTCTCATCTTATTGTTCATTATTCATCGTGTCATCTACTTCTATTATATAATTTCCAGCGAAGGTATTATCGTCTTTAAAGTTACTAACCTGAAAGTCATCAGCCGTTCGATCAGATAGTACAAGCCTCTCTGAATGCTGAACACTGGGATCCAAAAGGATCTTGTGAGTGGTCGAGCCATATGTGTCGCCTATTCGGTACTTGTACTCGGGACAGTGACCTGTGTACCTGCAATCAGTTCGAAAGGTTAATACCTACCTATCTATTTCATTAATGAAAATTGTTGATCTTCTGCTGATAAATGAAATGGTAACCATGTGTTTGACTTGGCCCAACTAGGTTTGTAGGTTTCCCGCAAAGATTTCATACCACATAACACGGTTAAAAACAAATTAAATGACCGTATTGAATATTACCTGCTGTCCCTACATAAAAAATTTACTCACTTCGAATGAAGAAAACGATCATTTACGAAAACTTTAAACACGCGCCAGAAATACATAATAAACAAGATCATTTATCATATTTGGACACGCGACACGACCAACGCAACGCCCTAAATACATTGTCAACAAGAAACCCAGCACAACACAAATTACCTAACGATCCTTATAAGTAAATTCCTACTAACGGACACTCGGTTCATCAATAAAATATATTTTTAACCCATTCTTGACAAAGTGAAATATGTGGCGTCAAAAGTAAACCAGTGTCGTTACATAACTGGCGCCAATTTGGCAACAATCGTAACTTTACTGATGAAAAACGGCCAGACGGTATCACTTAGTTTAATTTCGTCATACGCAAATGCAACGCTGTTTATATTTCGATGCGAGCCCTTTTTTGGACCTTTAATCTTATAAAAGGAATGTACAAAGTGCAATCGTAAATTAAAATATTTTAATATGGACATAAGACATTGAATTTCTTGGCTTGGCTACTAAATGTTGCGCAGAACTTGAATAAACGCCGTGGGCTGTGTTGTTGGTAAATAAACGGAATGTTTGCAGATATGAACATGACTAGTTTACTGCATTGCACATCTACTAACCATCTCTAAACTGTATTCATCAAGTTATGAGACACCTAACGAGCTAAGGCGAATTTTTACTGCACTAGTCTGCAACAGGCTGCATCTAACTTTGATGAAAACGCTTGTGTAAAGGGCATTTAATTACAGCTGTCGTCACCACTGAGTTTCCCAAAGACAGCAAACTAAGACTAACCCTGGTATGTAATGGGGCTGGGCTATGCTGACTAAGTCCAACGCCATTTTGTGCTATTTCTTGCTTTGCCGGAAAAGGATCAACTCATTATTTCCATAAAAAAACCGGATAATTGTTACTGACGCTAGAATTTAATTAACACCACACATTTGTTGATTTTGGTCTTTTGATAAGGTTTGACGTGAATTTTTGACAAAACTGGCTTTGTTGTTTTAATTATCGTGACGTACCGGTCAAAGTGGCCAATTCATTAGTATGGTGTAGGTAAACCCGCACAGTTTGTCTACCTGAAAACCAGACTTTTTTCCGTAAAATGTAAAAAAAATCTAATTGTAAAGCTGTATGTGTACGATGAAGGCAGATTGGGTTGGAATTAGGAAACAATAACAGTAAGTTTATTAAAGACAGTTAACTATTACATTTTTATTAAATAATCCCGAATACAGATAGTTGATTTGGGTATTATGATACTCAAACTTCGAGTAACTACAATTGAGCTACCAAAGAACGGACAAGTTTTCAAACAAAACATGACAAGACTCTTGTACGTTTCGGTGCCTGAGCCTGCGCAGGCTTCGTTAGTTCGGACTCCATCGGTCATCGTTCGTGCTCTTTCGTAATTCGTTCGCTCGGACTTCGTTCTTTCGTTCGTCCGCCATATTGAATGTAACCGCCGCAGCGGTCGGGTGTGTAAGGTAGCGCGCCGCGCAGTGACAGTCAGATAACGATGAAATCATAACTTTCAAAAACTTTGTGCTACGAAGTGCTCCTTTTATCATAATAATTCCTATAAACTGTGAAGTGTTCTTATATATTTACCTATATACAATTTAGTTTCGTTATATATAACTGATCCAGCGACTTGAAATGCATGCATTCCATCGAGACTGTTGAACTTTTAATTTTTTTTTCGTTCGGTGTTCATTTTGATTCTTATCAAGTATTTTTTTTATAATTCATTCGCCATGAACTATGGTTTTATATAAAGACATTGTATAATAAATATTACATATTTATAGTGTTATGTGTTGATTAGACTGTGTTATCAAAGTTAGCAATAAAAGCTGATTAGGGATTGCCGAAACATTCAAGGTAAGGTCACTCAAAGGTGTTATGCACTAATCATTCAGTAACTTTTCAGGAATAGAAGCAATTCTCAATTGAGCATTTACCGCGCGAAAGTGATGAAACAGACAACATATCTATTTTATCTCATTTCAAATTCTTCTGGTGGACAGACTCCCGAACAAATCATAATACTTACAAAAGAAAATCATTAACTTCATTCGGAAACCAATGAGGTTGCATTTTTGAACCCTGTGACCTACTTTACATAAAATTTTCATTTTACCTGTGTGTTTACTTACCCAGTTGCTTGGGTTTGGGTCTAGCGGACACACCTACAGACTATTAATCAATATACCTACAGGTATATTAACTTTAATTTTATGATGGTAAACGTTACAGCTATAAAATTCATCTAAATAAATCACTACCTGTTTTTACCGGTCACCTAAGAACCTCGATTTTTATTCAAATCAGCTTAATTGCAGTCATGGGAAATATTCTTGGGGAACTCATTTTTCGAACGGTGAAGATTTAGAGGACCTGTAGCGAAAGAAAAGACATATTATGCAAGGATACCATAAAAAAGTGGTTAAGTAAAGCCTAAAACATCGAAATACAAAGTCAGGATAGGAATATTCAAGATTCAAGGAGATTTTGAGATAGATTGTAAGTTTCAAACAATACTTATTCATTCAATGTTTAGTCACAATACTTAGTCATTCAAACTCCCGATCTATCATCTGAAACAGTTCGCAATTTGGAACATAAAGAAATAGAATGAAAAATAACACGTAATATAAAAGATGAATCTAATCCTAAACAAGACCGCAAGACCAAACAAATGAAACAGCCAAAAAATACAATCTTATGGATATTTGCGATGTTCTCGGAGATAAAAAGATAAAACCACTTGAAAAGATGTTATCTAGGTTACATATCGCCTATCAGTTTCATCACAACAGATGATGTTGTCCAATTCAAATGGAATGCGAGTTTGCGACAACATTTTAACACTGAATGACCCAATAGAATGTTAGCGTTATGGAAAATATTTTGAGCAATATTAAATTCCTTGACTTTGTTATTAATGATATTGAAATGTGGTCCTTCATTGCATTTGTGTGCTAACTCATTAGTAGTCGTTAGATAGGACGAAATTATACTATTGTTTATCATAACATAATATTTATAACGAAAATCTGGGCTATCTGTGTTTAGAATATGCATCTTCCTTGAGGTTTCTACAGTCTCTTCTGTTTTTGATGAATTCGGAACAGTTTCTAGTCTGCAATCTGAAACCACTGCCACTCTTTTGTCGTTGATTTTCTCCATGAATATATCATATTAAACGATAATCCAAAAAATAATAATTTCTTTCTTGCCGTCAATTTTACCATCTTATAATTCTCGCCTTCCTTTCAAGGACCCTCGTTCGGAAGTTCAGTACATTTTCAATTTACTCCTGTTTTCTTGCTTTATTCATCTTCAATAAGAAAAACTCCTCAATACTAACTAAATGACTGCTGAACTGCAGATTTATAAAATGAGACCACAATGCCCCCATGATTCTCATTTATGGAAAATAACGAGACATTGAGATACTTATTTTTCGAACGATACTTACATTTCGAACGATAAATCAATTTAACGACCAAATGAACTGCAAAATTGCTAATTGATTTGGTCAACTACGTTCTGCCAATTATTTCTAGCTGGTTATTAGGAGCCGTTGTCTCGATACCAGCAGGAAATAATAAACAACATGATGAGAAGAGAGGAAAGGTCGCACTTTGACGTAGGCAAACCCTTTGATATAAAAAATTAAAATTCCGGTCATTCTTTACATAAAATCGCCGTTACCCTCCCAATAAAAGATAACACGTTACCAAACAATGAAACAGGCACCCATTCAGTCTCAAGTAAAACGTTTCAAAGGAATCCTGTTTGGTGGCTGGGAGAAACAAAACCCAGCGACGACATCGTGGCGACGTCGTTCAAACATGACGAAAACCACCAACAACCGTATTTCAACCTTACCACCCTCAACATAAAGTACATGATGTAATTGAAGGAATTGATAAGTTGATAACATTCCTGCAAATCCCATTCTAGAAACTGGACGCTTCTCTGTTTTTGCTATTATACTTCTATAAGCTGTAAATAACTACTGAACGGTTGTCTAAACCGCTTTCGAACTATCAACCAGCATTAAAAAAGTCAGCTCCAACTTTTATCATCGAAATAGATTGCTTTGAGATAAAAACGGAAAGTATTCAAGTTCGTTTAATTCAAATTGTCTGTTAATAACGAAACTCAATTACTGATGATGTTGATATCCGAATTAACATAGGTCACGTTTTTTTTCCTAAAGCATAGAGCACATAATCGTTCAGAAATAGTGTTCCGCGTCCCCAGCAAGTTTCGGAGCAGACCGGTTTAGAGGAAGACTCGCAACGGCGGTTTGCGATGTTAAAAAACTGCTAAGTTCGAATTTGTACCTTTTAGGGGCTTTGTATCCTCGACGAAACAGTGACAAAGAATAATTCAAGGATGTTTAATGAAGTAAAAGTTAAAAAAAACAAGGATTGTGGTTAAGATTGGTTGATCTTTCACAAAAAGATCAACCAATAACTGATACTGATTACAACCGTCAATAAATTAAGATCTTGGGTACTACGGAACTCTAAAAAGAAGACCCGTGTCGGCTGATATTCGAGGTCGCAACCCAATTGGGGACCAGTCGCAGGTACGCTTTTGTAGTACACTTTCTCCCGTGCGTGACGCGCCCAGCCAGACATTTCACTGAAGACCGTCTGCAGGTGCACGACCAACTCAATGGTAAACATGCGAATTTATGATTTGCGAATCATTTAATGATTCGCTAAATTTACACTTTCACCCAAGAAAACAGGGCGTAAAAAATCAGAAAAAGAACTGCTTGTAATTAGTGTACCGTCGCAAAAGTCGCACTCTAGCGATATTTGGAAACAATGTTGACACCGAATAAGTCACCAGTGTCACGCTTGTCTGAGATGAAAGAGACAGTAGACCTCTTGTTTTAAGTAGGTTTTGAGAACGACATTCTAGACCAAAGACGTCGCGTTGGGTACCTATTATATTAAAAGATAACAAATTTTAAATATCATTGACCCCTAAAACCTAAGATTCCGACATTCCTCTTCACAGGAAAGAATCGCCATTATGATGCAAAATAAAACACGTGCTGCCTAGTGTTTTTAGACATCCTGCGATCATTAGAGACGTTAATGGTGAGAATCTCAAAAAAACTAGTCCAGCGAGCGAGAAACAATTTGGCTACATAACCATTTGTTCGTACTTTCGTTCGTAAAAACTGAGTGTTAACATGAATGATTGTACCCCAAACTGTTTGAGAAGCGGTGTGGCCAATCAATTATAAAGAATCCAATAGAAATCGTTATTTACATTCGCCACGACTCGTTAACGAACAATTATCGACATGGTGACGAATATCTGACATCACTTTGGGAAATAACTTAAGAAACATACTTAGTTATGGAATTCAAAAAAAAAATATCGGTTACCTCAGCACTCAGTCATTTTGAGATGAACATCAGACGGATTGCTTAGCTGTGTAAAGTTTGTTTCTAACTATGACTCAGATTATTATTATTATGTAGATTTTCTTCGGTCACGCCTCATGTCTTTCAGGTGTGTGGAATTTCCATTAAAAAAGTTCAATAACATGTTCCGGCAATTGACTGACCAAGTGTAACTACAAAGCATTTTATGTCATTAACTTTTCTTACAAGTAATGAAGATCTCTTGTTAACAGAATCCAAGGTAGTTAATGGCAAACCTAAGGGGACACGTGTAACTTTCTGATTGACATCAGAAACTAACGAAATAGAAGTAAAAATATTCGCAACCATTCCAAGAAATCGTGTAACTTGTTCTGGTAAAGGTGTGGACAATCTGTAGGCTAAACAAAATCTTATCTTTGGGATAATCTCATTAGACCTGAATGGACTTGTGTCAAAGATACAGGAAATCATCAGTGTCTTGATAAAAAAAAGTTGCATCTTATCTTGGAAACCTTATCTGAGGTCTTGTCTTTCTTGCAATTTCATAAAAGACTATTGAATACGTGTAAAATTTCTCGGCTGTTATCGGTGATAATGAGAATATTCATTTAGATACTATTGAAATATCCTTAAATACATCCGGTTCTGACGTGAGCAAAGGTTTTGACTTGGTGGGAACCATGTGGATGAAAGAAACGGAAGACCTAATGGTGTCAAATGACAACATAACAAAATTGTTTGTAAATAACAAAAATAAAAAACATGCGTCTCCTCCGTTCAGGCTTCAGTGATTCTAAATTATTAGCAATCTGTTTACTTACATAAACTTAAGCTTAACTTGCTGCTTCATCACGAACACGATAAACCAAATGATTTCTCTGATGACTTCCAATTTACGCTAGATAATGAGCAACTGATTCATTCTCTTCATTTTTTAATTTCATTCTTTGACGCGCATGGGCATCTCCAGTACCAAGTTATGAAGCAATGTTGCAAAGTGTTTCATTCATAGTGTATGTCTTATTAAACGAGGTGGTCTCTGTATAATTACGGTGTTGCAATTAGGGACGAGAGAGTGTTGCAAGTGTACTGAGCATTATGGCAATTTACATTATTATTTTTGCGTTTCGGTTTTTTGTTATGTTGTTTCGAAATGTTTGTTGGATTACCTTGGATTTTAAATGAAATTGAAACTAAGGATTGATTTATGTCAGCTTTCAACAAAAGAAGATGAATATGGGGGGATAGGTATCCAATTATCCAGTATGCTCAAGAATTCCCAATTAAAAAACAAAGCCGTCTAACGCACGAACTGTCAGATAACCGTAGGTACCTACGCAACTGCACACTCCTACGCATTCCACGTCACGGTTCTATACTCAGCACAAATACATCAGAATCCCGTCCATAACACGTATTGTGCAACCAACGTATCAATAATAACAAAAGCAAGGCCGGGCGGTGTTGGGTTACATCGGAATTTATGCGAGAAACACTTTGTTCACTTGTTAAAACTAAGAATACGGTTATCTATCAATAAAAACTACCAAAAATGCCTGAGAAATTCGAGCCTGAAATAAAATGGTTATGTAAAAGAATCTATAAGGGTACAACCAAAGCGATAAGTCTTAATAGTTTAAGGAATTCCACAGTTTTATGGTATTTTAACGATCCATCAGACTATCGCTTACATTCGTATTACATTGCGTAACATTGAGTCTCATAATGCATGATAACGGTTATTTTAAATCCACGATCATCTAAAGACCTTCCATTTACTTTATCATTAAACTGGCACTTGACTTTTTCATGTTCAATCCATCAGTGAACTCTGCCTTTGACAGTTTACTAATGGTCATAGACCTCTAGTTGTGACACCACTCCCGGTTCGCTGCCTCCCCAGCTGCAGAAAATATTTTTCATTAGTACTTCAATTTGTAGCTCGAGAACTTTATCCTCTAAAAATCGAATTCTACAAGAAATATTAAAATAATATATTCACATAAAAAATATAACATTTCATGATGTTCATTTGGAAAAATGGGAAATTAACAAAAACCCCAATTCCAACTTAAAATTCATAGGCTGTCTTCAACCCTACACAAGTTTCGCTAAGTATATGCCAAAGACATTGTGTCTTGTTGTGAATATCAGGTATGTTCCAAGTACCTACATCTCATGGTCTGTTCGATCACGATCTGTCTTGCGAAATACTGGTCGTATTTATGAACCACGCATTAATATTTAGTGAGTCTGTTTTGATCTTTCTAACAATACAATTTCAACTTAATTTTCATATAGTAAACATTGATTAATGATCTAGATTTAATATACTATAGTAGAAGTCTCTATGGTTAGTCACTACTAAAAGTGAAGCGATTATTATCTTATCTCCGAATTAATATGACAAAGATAATTTTAATGCTGGCTTAATAGAAATGTAATTTTCAATTATTTTACAATCAGTCATTTTACTTTAATAATTACTAACAAGAGCCAACGTTATCAAGACACCACGGTTTCGCAAAGAAGTATATCAACAGAAATTCCAAGGAAATTTTAATTTAAATAGTGCTATCACGAACTTATCGCAGCTTACATCTCGTTGTTATCTGTTCACTGCCCACAATTGTGAAGGTAATAATCCTCTTGTTAGTAATGACACTGGAAAAGGGGACGAACAGACAGATGTGTTAGAATTTTTCTTCTGTTGCAAAGAAAATCGTGTCCATGACAAGCTAATTGTCGTAACATTACAAGCACACTGTGTGTTACTGTCATTTGCTCATAATATTGTTATAATAATTCATAATTTTGTTGCAAAAAAATCTGTTCCAAAAACTTGCTCATTGGTTGATGATGACCCAGTAGCGTTGCAATGAGCAGTTGATATAAGTGCTGTACCTATGATTCTAAAAAATATCATTCATACTGTCAGTTAACTACACTGTAATTAAAGTAACTGCATTGAAAATACCCGTTTACCCATCCTAATTAATAAACATTAGTCATCCGTAATGGGGTCAACAACTACCATAAAATTAAAATGTCGATTAATTTGCTAGACATTATTTACGTTTCTATTAACATTAAGATGTTAATTGATTCTTCTATTAAAACTATCCGGCGATCGGACATCGTTTTCTTATTGTTCAATCTATCAGAGATATGAAGACATCAAAACTAAATTGATTTTGATCGTTACAGTTTGATAATACTTTTTTTGTTTGCTCACAAAAGGTCTCTGACCACAAATTTCTGGGATCCAAAGTTTCAAACAGGTCATCTTTGTGGTCGTTCAAAGAATTTTAAATTATTACGTTTTTCCTGGTATTAAAATCTTGGTTCGACTGGTAATTTGCGTCACAGCTATTGTTAAGTCTGAGAAAATTAGGACAAAGTCCAGAAACAATCCTTATTCCAGCTGCAGGCAATTCTGCGAAAATAA
This sequence comes from Omphaloscelis lunosa, assembly GCA_916610215.1. Classification (NCBI taxonomy): domain Eukaryota; kingdom Metazoa; phylum Arthropoda; class Insecta; order Lepidoptera; family Noctuidae; genus Omphaloscelis; species Omphaloscelis lunosa. The sequence goes on along the minus strand of OU744245.1, from coordinate 4,785,208 downwards.
GAATAATGTAATGGCTGAATTTCCCACGGGAGTCTCGAGATGCGACCATATAATTATGACAGGTAGGTATTATCAGGCTAACATCTGCGTGCACCTGTGAACTTAATACGAAATTATTTATAGTTGCGTTAACCGCTATGGATAATGCGATAAGCTCTTATTAACCTTATTTATAAACGGTAATAGGTGGTGAAGAAATTACTTTAAAGATAATTTATACTTTAAACCCATACTTTTTATAACATAATTTATTCGCATTCCTAGGTTTGCCAGTGACCAATAAACATTATAAAAAATTGATATTTTTTGGAGTTTTATATGATTTCTCAATTAATGTTACCTAATTTATTGCTATCAATTGCTGACTCAAGGATCCGTATCCGGTATAGCTCGCAAATCCTTCCATATCCTACGGGCATGTCTTTTTTACCATGACCGCGCTACACAGTCTAGTCCTTGCAATGGCCTCTGTAGCCCCATGAAACATGAGGTGCCAGGGGCTAGTGCAAATCTTGGGGTTCATTCGATTTATCGAGTCTGCTTAAACCACGCTGGGATCGGTGCATTTCATTCATACATTCAAAAATTAAGATTACATGAAAACTGATTACCTCATACGTTTCAATTTGTTGATCGGAATCCCTCATTTGTTTGTTACACCAATTTTATAACTAATAAACAAAATACTAACTGGGTTTCACGCTAACAAGACTGTTTCTCGGCAATTACTACAGATTGAAATTGTTTATACGCAGTATTAATCTAGTTGCAATTAAGATAAGCATAAATAGAACTTACTTATTAGTTGTTAGATCGTTTTACTTTATTTAAAAGATTAAAAACTTTATTAAAAACGAGAATATCGATGTTATCGATTTCGCAACCATAGACTAAGAAATAATTCATAAATCCATGAGAGACTCAATACGGACGAAACGGAGTCGTCTATTCTTTTGCCCAAGGTACAATATTGTCGTAAAAAGGCCACTTTCCATCTTTGTTGGCTTCAGCTTACAAAATAAGCGTGAGTAGTTCAAGAGGCCTTGGACTACCACAGTAACTGGAACATAAATCTAATTTGCGTACGCCCCGTGAAGCTTTGCAAATGCATTGTTGGAATTTTGAAATTCTACACAAAAACTGATGTTTACGTAAACAGAAAACAAAACTAAGATATGTCTAATAATTGGACTATCGTGACCACGCAGCTAGACATTATTTAAATAAAACGTTTAGAAGATACCATTTTCTGACGTAACATCAAAATATTTGCCTAATTGCCCGATTATTTTTGCATCACCCTTACAGTGAGCATCGTCGTATAAACGTTTATTTATTCAAGCCGGTATAACAAAGTTGAAATCATAAAGGCCAGCCCATTTTTCTGGTCCATGACGTCACCGCAGCTGTGCAAACTTGGGTTTTGCGCAGATACCTACAGTCTACTGCATGAAGGTAAAATGTAGGTGTTCAAATGCAAAGATTTACATTCATGTCTTTGTTAACATTGCTCTTTTTTGCCTTGATCGAAAAAAGAGCACAAAATAAAACCTGAAAACGACTAACGATTCTTATTTCATGGCGTCATGCGCATTCAAATTTACATATACCACAAAGACAATAATGTAGCTAACATAATTACGGGGATATGCAATCGAAGCAAAAACGAATCCAAGAAACGATTAAATTACGTATTTCAAATTAACATTACTCAAATGCTTTAACGATTCTAATACCTAAAGAGAAGTGGCCGAAGCCCTATACCGATCGTAGAAGTACTGCTAACTAATCGTAATTTGGAAACTAGGCGATGTTCAATGCTCATAGAATCCGTAATGGTGTTCGAGCGTCGGAATGCCAGCGGAGCCCACCATAAAGGCAACAACGCATGACCCGTTTTCACATGTATGGATATCCGGTTAGCTTATGGCCAAGAATAATAGGTGCATTTTAATGATGAATAGGAAAGGAGTACTGAACGCATTCTTTTGTATCTACCAGACAATGATCTTCAAAGTAAAAAAGTGGCTCGCCATAACACTAACTTCGAAATCGACATATTGCAATTTGTCACGAATAAAGGCTCGTGCAGACCAGCTCGATATCGCGGGCGCTACAGGCAGCGCGATCCTTAGAAAGAACATAGAAAGCAAAGGGTTTTAACGATACTGATTTCGATTTGAGTTATGATTTACTTGGTTTTATTGTCGAACAAACTAACGACTGTTTTTACGACCAACTATATGTTTGTACATTAAAAGAGAAGTAAGTTATCGCAGAACGTTTTAAAATCGATTTATCGAAGGTAATGGGTGTAAAATCTTGTTAGAATTTTAGTGCAAACAAAAAATAAATGAACGGATGTGGAATCAGAGCGAACTCAACGCGACATTATTGTATTAATAATCTGTTAAAAACGCGTTCAAGATCGTTATCATAGACAACAAGACATCTATGGAAACGTGTTTCTTTTAGTACGAAACTATTTACATATTATATCAAGCTGGATTGTAATTTTGTGTCGGATACGTTATGAAATCAGTTGCTTCATTAGTTCATACCTAATTATATCAGTTCCTTTTGTTTCTACACTGTCTCAAGAATTGGTTGATACTGAGCATAGTAAGCATATCTGAACCATCTGCAAATAGTTGAACCATGAGTACTTTAGGAGCTATAAGCTCATTCAAACCAAGCATGCAAAAGAAAACTATCCATAATATCAGTTCTTAAACACTCATCCCAAAATCGTCATCTTTGTGCATTGACAATCGCAGCCGTGAGGCACACAATACTGTTTTAAGCTTTCTGTGTTTTTTGTTTTTTATTTGTGTGCCTTAACCTGGGTCAAATAAATTTATTTTCTTTCTTTCTTTCTTTCAATCCTTTCTTTTTAGGAACCTGTCCAAAATAACTGTCAAATAATTAGGATAAAAAAACTTGTCGAGAAGTTGTAAAAACTTGTCATTTCTAAACTAGAACTCGTCAGAACTACCATATTCTATTATTTTCCTCTTGTCTTATACATAGTTATGTCTAGTGTTTTATGTTGCTGTTTTTTGTTATCTAACTTTAATTGTTTATTAATAACAGTTTAGGTTAGAGTGTATATAATTGATAAGTTCTCTTCTTGATACCATTTCTTAATTTACATCATTCGATTCTGTGTCTGTATCGTGTGAATTGAGAAAGATTTCACTGTTTCTTTCTTTAGAAATATTTCGTTGGAAATGAAATGTATCAAGAGTCTATACAGTAGGCCTGCACCAGCACTATCTAATTATCTCTATTGACTCCATGGATTTTAGCTTTTGTTGTGCGTGTGTCTTTTAAAATTGTACTTACTATCCACCAAAATGACAGGGCTGAATTTATTATCTCTTTTTTTAATGGGTCCATAATTTAAGACTGTTCTGTATTGGATTTTTTCTATTGTAACCTGCTTTGCTTTCTGAAGAATTGTATTTTTTTGCAAAGAGAGGAGCCTCCCACGGTGCCATTATAATAGAAGATGTCCACCATAATGTAATGAATCTATCAGTCTTAACAGGTAGCAATATTTGTATATCCCTTTCAAGTAAAGTACCATCTACCTTATTTTACATCCCTGTTTTTACATAAAATTTTGCGCGACAAAACGCAATATTATATACCAAAGTTGAATCTTACAAAGGGGCATCGGAAATATTTGTGGAATGCCCGAGTCATGGCCCTGGTAACTGGGAAGACCACGGACCATCAAACAGGTTTCGCTCCAAACCTTTTTTTTACCAACAATCCTCCTAATATATTAGTTAAACTGCCATTAAAGTTATGGTGACTTTTAATAGCTGTGTTGGCGTTTAATTAGGGGTGAAATTGTCAACATGTCTGACATCGTCACCATGTTTAGGGTGCATTATGGGTTCATCACCTTTATAATTTACAGTTTTGACACGCGCTTCTATTTTATTGCACTGCTAATAACGGTGCAAGTTAGTATTTATGGTTTTATTATAGATGTGATCTACGAGGACTATGAATTTTGTTATGTCCGTTCTTGAATTGACTCTCTCTATAACGAGAACATACATTTTAGTACGTAATCTACATATCCTTCTATTAAATGTTTTGCAACCGGTCACTTGTCAGTACCAAATGGTTCTAAATTGAATAGGTGGCCATTTAATTCAAGCCGAATCCGGATTAAATATGTATGGTTGTTGCCACAATAAAACAACAAATCAAGTAACAAAGTGCTCGATAAGGCAAAAGTCGTGACTGGCCTATTTGTGTTCAAGGTGTACAAACCAAATCGAATGGACAGCCGTTTTTGACAATGTCCTGGACTTAAAAATCTTCAAGGGTAAACTACACACATGCATTTAAGTTTCTTTAGACGTGCCGATCGTGACCTAGGCATTTGCTTTTCAATCGCAAGTAATGCAGCCTCGAATGGCATCAAGTTGATCAGACAGGTCAAATATATCTGTCGCCGGGCCAACTTTTTGCTACAGCCAACATAAATCACTGGTGAAATGTGGTCTATCTTAAATGTCACAGTTTTTTTTGCTAGATCTTTATCTACATAGATGGTAGACCGCACACGACGCAGAGAATGGAACATTATTATGCGTAATGTAACCTGTGTCCATAGAGAGATACGGGCAACATTAATAAAACTTAACTTAACTTCAAGCTATACGGGTATGATAAAGGTGTACTTTGTGATAACAGTACGGGTGTGGTTACCAGTGGACCTTGCGAAAATGAATGTGGGTGTAAAATTTTTAATACACCAGCAGAGGAATGCAGTCCCTTTGAGATTACTCGGAGCATTCATGCGGATCAAAATACGTGGGCGACGTTTTTTGCTTGTCAAGTTATGCCGCCAAGTCGTCCGTCGAGACGGATCTCATTCCGGAACTAGCTGTAACGTAGTTATGAGAGCAGCGATAATGAGATGCTGGGTTGACAAGTCAAACAAATTGGAAACAGATAAGACATGTACACGTAACATTACGTAAGGAATCCGACCCGATTCCTTTTAATTTCAACGGCCATTTAAATTCCGCTCAATATGTTCGAAAAAATCATAAGAACTATATCCAGTTCGCAAACGGAGCCGAACACGAGTACTTTAATAAGCGCAATTAACGTTTACGACCGAAAATTAGATATTGTGGAAACTGCTGGATATTTTTTTATCTCGCACCTGACCTCCGTGGTCGTTGAACTTGAAGCTTTAGGCTTGACGAAAATATCACGTAGACCGAACGGCGCTGCGTCACGCGCCACCGCGTGTTCTCAAAAAAAAATGACCAGTCGATCACTTTGCATCATTGGAGAAAGAAATAAGCTAACCAGTAAATTGCTCCCGATCTACTCTTCGAAGTTGCGTGTTCAGAAACCATCTTGTTAATAAAAGGGCCTCATCAAAATGTTGGTCAGCTACTGTACTTGTGGCTGCTGCAGTCAATTATGCATTCAGCATGATTTCATTTTCCTCTTTATGTAACGCGAACTTTATGGTTTTTATAATAAGCGGTATTCGCTTATCAGCACTGACGTGGTTTTATTTTTAGTTCCCACTCGCTAATGTTTGTCGCAAGACCATAACACTTGACGTAAATAATCTTTATAAATTCCTCCCGATTCGGGATGGTGAATTTGTTTAATGGACTTCATGGTATCAATTACGAATCGAACGGTTCATCCTTGTGGGCTTTGGGAATTTCGACCTTATGTTGAAGGCGTTTATCTCAGAGATGTTATAAGTTAGTGCTGTGAGACACCGTTAAGGTACAAATTTTGATTTTCTTGCGTGTATTGCGTGTTTCGCTAGCATTAATTTGTTGTCGTTGCGTGCTGTTCCAGCCGATTGGTTGCACTCACCGCTCGGTTGGCCCGAGTGGACCTGCAGCCTCAGAAGGAAACACCTACCTACGCTCATCTGCATATCCAGTTATTTAATGTTTACGGTAGATGCGTCGGTATTTGGGACGTTAGAACTTTCTTTTGTCAGCTAATTTGCTACCGAATTAGCTACCGTATTGTTGTTTCTATCATTTCTCGATTCGTTCCTTTTAAATTGATTTTAGTTGGGGATTTAAAGTATTGCACTACTAATATTTTTATTTTTGTGCGGTGAATATTTATCGTTTTCTCTCACTTGGAATTAAAGAACCGCCATTTATCTTAATATGGATCATTTCCTTCAGTTTCTAGTGTAGAGTGCTATGCAAATCGACATCCTCTCTACGAAATATAGTAAAGAAATCGTCGCTACGCACATTTCCTGTCACTTCGCCTTGCTAATCACTAATAATTGATTCAATATGCATTTTACGCCGTTGCGTGTGCGCTTCAGTTTCCTGAAAAAGTGGGACATTATCATATGTATATAAAGTATACGGTGGTTAGGATTCAGTTCGGTTCGTGACCGCATGTGCGCAGTTTCCGGATTCAGTAAAAGGGAACTGTGAAATTGAAGATTCGGAAGTGTTTTTGTTGTTCTGGGTATATATCCTATATATTATATCTTAGTAAACAAATCTTGTGTAAGCGGTTTTGTGGTTTCTCTTGTTCTGGTGTTTGTGAATTCGCGTTATCAAGATCTGTGTGCGATGCTTGTTACTTGCCTGTTTGACGTTTGTATGACATCTTTTTAAATATTTTTTTCTACATCCTTGTAAAAGCTATCTGATCAAGCTCTTTCTTCAAGTATTAAGACTAGCATCGGCTTCACATAAGCCTCTTTCTTTATCTTCCTTGTATGAAACAGTAACTCTATATGTAATTAAATGAATTACGATTAAGCTAATGTTTAATCACTTTCATCTTGAATGTAGGTTTATTGTCGTTTCTTACCTTATTGTATAATCCGTTTAAAGTTTAAACGGTACTAACACGCGGTATGTGGAACTACTTACAGTTGCCTTCTGCGATAACGTATCGAATTATCGAGAGTAATACATCAAGTTGTAGTTGTAGTTTTAAGTAAACAACACAATCTTTTGAAACAATTGCATTCCAATGAAGAATTCAATTCCAACTTGGGGTGAAGATAAAAGTTAATACAAAATCATACATACTTGAAAAACATACCATATATGTATTGTGTGTAACTTTCGCCATTGGTTGAAGATTTCTGGTTCAATGCTCAATTATTATCCATTTAAGGATGAGCTTGACCTCCTACCAGAGGCTCATGTCCCAAAGGTCATGGCGTTCCGGCTGGCTTGAGAATACCGCACGGTCTCCTGTGAGGCGGCGAGCCTCCTTGCAGGAATACCGCCATGAGATCTGGAGGCAAAAGTCCTCGCGCACATCTGAGAGTAGCGCGAGGAGGCAAAACGCTGGGGCTTAACTCCGTTGCCACGAGAAATCACGGCACAGCGGACAGAGCTCCGGCGGGATCTCATAGCATCATGGAGAGTGCGATTGCCGCAACCCGGCGCTGGGCACGCCACAATTGCGGCGACAAGTCCCCTCTTCGCCGTGTCCTCGTAGAAGCGATCGGCGGCGGTGATCTCTCGCGTCCGAGGGCATGAGAGGCTGTCACCTCCTTCTGCGACGCAGTAATGCTCGCGAAGGAGTTGGCGGAAACTGTGAGGGAGAGGCAAATTTCGCGCCCTCACGCCCCTAACCACCGCAGAAGACGCCCTGGGCGTCGGGAATCGCAGGCCAATTTCCGGCTATCGTAGGCGCCGGCTTGCGGACAATGAGCAATGGGTAGCTCATCGTCCGATAAGGACCAGGTCGACGGCGCTTTGTGTTCCATGCGCGCCTAAAGAGATGTCAGCAGAAATTACCGGGTCCGCTAGGGCCGATGACTGCCGGGGTTGCGAAGAAGTCCGAAAGGGATATCGTAGCTCCCGGCAACATGGCAACTGAAGCAACACGGGTGGGTTTTAGTCAGTAAGAGTCTGACAAGCCCTCCCGCTCCGCAGAGCGGGAAAAGTTATTTGATAATTTCCCACCCAAAAAAAAAAAGGATGAGCTTGACACTTGGAATTATGCTATCATGTTTTTTCCAAAATCTTTCCTCTTTTTTGTGCACACATTTATCTTTGATACTTACTACAGAAATAAAGCTCAAAGTTCATAATCATAGTCATTTATTTGCAACAATCTTCTTGTCTCCATGTTGTTTGTCTCTTTGTTAGTCTCCGTACAGAACTATTAGCGTGTTTCCAACTTTATCATTTCTTAAGCCACAAATGGCCACGCTAACCTATTTGCCTACAAATCCCACGCAGCACAATATAGCGTCAATATAGTTCGTTTAATTGTCGGCGCAAGCGCAACGTTCTCATACGTAAAGCATTGTTTAACGCACGGGTTTCTTTACTATGTGAAGGACGGACAGGTTCGCAGTTACTGCAGTTAGGTTTTATTGAAGAATTGTTAGAGCTATTTCTTTTACTGCCATAGATTTTTGATTTGTATTTACTAAGCACTGGATATGTTTTTCTTCTCCAACAGTGACTCTGACGTGTTCTCTTAACAGTCATTTCTTAGTTTCCTTCTGACGATTCTTAAAAGAAACAGTGTTATCTTTCAGCAATACTTCACAATGGATTCCCTTAGTCTTAGTTGCCTCGTCTTTTTCACATTCGTTGCACACCCTGCATACTGCATCAAAAATACGTTCCTAGTGATATATCACAAATCTGTCATACCAGTATGAACATTCCGTTCCATTCATTTGACTTTTACGACTCACTTTAGATTACCATCTCGCATAGGTTTTCATTAAATTTCCACCACATTAACAAGTTAATTTACATGCAAGTGGGCAACTAGTCTTGGAGATAAGATTATTATGCAAAGATATGCTGTCTGGGTGGAAGGAAAGCAATCAAAGAATTCAAATTAGAAAGGTATAGCACGATTGAGATTTACAAAGAGTTTTGTCGGGTGATAGTAAACGCGATTCACTATCTAATGAATTCTCATCATAATAATGAGTTGCTTTGGAGTTCCTTGAATGATTTCAAAGATTTTTGGAACCTCGAATAAAAACGCTTAGCCTTCAGCAGTGACCACAGCCTTATCAAGCCACATGTCATGAATTCTTGTAAGATTCCTATTTCGCTTTTCTTCAAAATACATCATCAGCGGCTCCAATTATGGTAACCTCTATAAAAACAGCTTCTCTATTCTCATTAAAGTAGAGTTCGTTCTACAGAACCCCCTGCATAGATTGAGCTCACTTCACCAATTTGTATTCAATATCCATTAGGTAACCATGGTCTTCGCCCGGTAGCTTTGATTCATCAGGCTCGAGTTAAAGCCTATTAAATAACTGTTTTTATTCGTAACCACAATCTTGACAACACCACCATAAACTATCCAATCCTTATACTCACTGCGTTAAGGTTGAAAATTATATAACAATAGGAGTCTGATTGAGAATGTGAATCACGCCATGCAGTCGTAAGCACTATTTAAATTTCCTTAAACAGTTCGAAATTCGAAACTGGCGTATTTACGGTAAAGACTGTTTTATATGGCGGTCGTGCGCGGGCACATACTTTTCGCCTTAACTTCTATAGGCTTATTCTTTTCCCTAGCATTTTGCCTGCATGTTTGCCAAAAAATACTTGTCTTGGCTTCATGAGTCACACCAAATAAAATAATGTGACTTATTTTGGGTTCATGCAAAAACTTAAGCTTCCGAAACCTGAGGTTAACCAGTTTTCAACGTCATTCATACACACAGTAGCCCTTCACATGAACTTACACAAGAATAGGTTCGCATCCAAATATGGACACGACAATTCTTAAGAAAATGCTTCTATTGCTGCCTGAGAACTTTGTACCTCAGCATAACGGTGCAATAGTTCAACTCGGTGATTTCACACAATGACATGACAGTAAATATTTCTACAATGCTCTACTTTGTTCGTATGAACTTTCTAAATAAGGTGCGGATTATCCCGACTAACGTGATGATCAAGATTATGTATGTTGCTCAATCGTTTTAACTAAATTAGTCTGCAGGTTTAAGAGGATTTGGTGGGGTTGTTGACATTTTGTTAATATGCCGATTTTAGCCTTCTTTTTGTCTATGGGTGTTTTTAAAGGCAACTTATGCTCGGTTTGTAAGGTCCTGACATAAACTCTCAAATAGCCATTGGTTCGAAAAAGTTTTCTATGAAAGTGATGTTTTTTGTGGCTTTGCTCTCAGAAATGCAACGTCTCAATTTATCGTACAAAAGCATCGAAAAGACACTAACATTAAGAATATCTCAGAAATCAGGCAATGATACACTGTGGACAAAAACGACAATATTCAAGCCGGAGAAATAAAAAATAAGAGGCTAATTACAATAATATATGAAGAAAAGGAAGTCATCATAAAATAAACAAATAAACGTTCTAATAATATTTAAGCGGATTCGAATTTCCTCATATTTTCTGATGACCTGGTTCAATAAATTGATCATAAATATGTTGTATGGAAAAGTACCTACTTGTGTTTCTAATCTCTTCGATAAAAAAATAAAACCTAGAAGAATCTTACTTATCATTTCAAAAGTTATCAGAATCCATTTGAAATATGATAAAATTGACTAAAAGATTAATGTGCCAAAAGTTGTAGTATTTTATAGTATTTTGAAACTACTGGAGTCGATATCTGAGTCTATTATTATTATATCTTGCTGATCATTTACGATGTCATTTATTTAAATTGAGATGAAAATCTCTTCTAGGTACCTACATTATAATTATTACATTTGGTTAGTTCAAGCATGTTTATGAATAGGTATACTTAACTGTAAACTGTATCCTTAGTTTAAACAGTGGTATAATTATACGCTTTGAACAAACCTAAACCCTGTTTAAACAGATAGACAAGGACGTTCTGTAAATAGAACGGCCTGCTTTAATAATAAACTTTATCTTGATTGAATCGAACTATATTAAAATACACAACACAATGAAATCATCTACATACTTCACCTTTACGATGGCTGCAACTATTGCACACAATGCCACCGATATCGATCATACGATCTAAACTTAATTGATTCGATCCGTCCATCGATGTATCGATGTGGCTTATCTAAATTATCCGAGTCCTTGTACAGTTTCAACACATCATTTAAAAGTGGAGCAATGCAAAAAAAAGGCAATGAGAATCAATGAGATACAAAAAACTCTATGAAAACTTACGTAAGGCCATAGTTTCTAAAATATAGCAACAACATTTTACGATTTGCGTATCTATCGATTACAAATCGATATAACGTGATCGATCCTACCATCCTCACTGACATTATCGACGTTATTGCTCTCTAATGTTGATGATAATGATCAATAGAAACCTATTTTTAGCATTTTACGATACTATGAACATAAAGCAACTCATATATTTTAACTGTTTTGGATATGGTCCGCAAAATGTGGTATTGCCTAATGTATCACAACTGATTCATGTTTTTTATTTGCAGGCTAACAGTCATCGAAAATTCCGTCCGCATTGACAACGGAAGACCTTGGTAGTCCGCAGCTGACTTTGAACGCACAGTACCGCGCTGTCACTTGCGCAAGCGGCTCACCTACGACCCGATACGAAAGTTGAGCCCGACTGAGAACCGACGAGGACGGTGGAACCCAGGTGACTCGCACCCGTGTGATGTGCCGGCAACATCACATTGATGTGCAGGTAGACGTCACCTGATTCCCCACCACTCCTGGATGAGGCCGAACCATGAAGTTCTCAACTGGCTCCAGCTCGAGCAGTCTTGCCAGCGATTCGCTGTCGAGGAAGTCAACTCTATGCATCTACACGGAGGTCGATGCACCAACCATGCCGCAGCCTTGCGAAAGGGTGAGTACACTCAAACTCTTCTATTTACCGTTATTTTATTGAACATTTTAAAGACACTTCAGTAGGTGGCACCATAAAATGTAGCCTTTTCCAATTCTAGGTGGTTATATTATAGATATAATCGGCTATAAGGTAAAAAAAAAGAAAGTGCTCACCGATAAAGGTAATGTAACCTTAATGTTATGGGAGACCCAAGCATCTGGGCAATTTGCTTTCGATTTTCCACAGCCAAGTATAGTACATTAAAACTTTCAATTTCGGACAACGATAATAATAATATCGCATTAACAAAAACAATGCAAAAAGCCGCGCGTCCGGGTTGGAGAGTTCGGTGCGTTTGTCCAGCGAGAGAAAGTAGCCTGTCATCTCCTCTGGCACAGCGACTCGCGAGCCACCTGGCCACTGCCTCCAAAGTTATTTTGCAACACCTTGAATATTTATTTTTTCTCATTGTCTCCAGCCCTATTCGGTGCCTCAGCTTTTTTATGGCTCTGCATCAATAAATTCTCATTTAAATTTTTAAACGTGGCCTTGCGGCTTTCAACAACATAATTAATCCGCGAATACTTGATTTCTGTCAGTTTATTCCTGTTATGAAATATTTAGATACTAATTTAAAGCTATTATGAATTCACGATTCATGAACAAATTATACAATTTAACGCTCACAGAAATTAGCGACAATCGTTATCGATATCGAATTATGAAGTTATTTGTTTACATATTACGTATTCTTTCCAACCTTGAATTATTCCGAGCTTTATTCCGTAGTGATTCACCTTCTAGACCACAAAAACCATCTGAATCATGTTCTTGAAATTTGACATTCAGAAGATTTACAATAAACCTTTGATTAATGACTGGTTCATCTCAAAATGGTTGCATATTGGCTAATACCTTGTTATTGTTGTTACTTATTTCGTTATTCGCGTCCGGACGATCGAAATATATTCATGGCATCGTCTCAAGGTCTCTATTGTCTCAAATACCACATACGAAACGTTATTAAACTTTGTTTCCACGCCTCTATCACGTTGATTTACTTCACAATCTTCTGACTGGTCTCTTGCATAGAAATAGTCGTTCGATCAACTTTCGAAATTATTATTTAGCGTAGCTTACACGTCTAACTAATCTTAAATTATATCAACTGTAACTCCAATATCATTTCCATCTGTTACGGCGATAATACCTCTTAACAAAGTTATCTTACGCAGCATTTTTTTTCTCTATTAAATTGATTATCAGCTTCTATGTAACATAGTGGTCCAAATTTCAATTACCTCATACGACCCCCAGCCATCACTTTCGCCATCAGCGCGTGGGTGTTCAATCATCACACCAGAACTATTATCTGGTATTTATTCATCGCCTATTGTTCTCTCAGCGGCTAATGAACTTTTACTGGATGAAAAGAAAGTATATTTTAATGAGTGAGTTTAGAAAAGTGATCGCTTGTAATGGACGTTATCGTTGTCATCGACTTGATGTTTATTGATGGTCTGTTTGCTTGTATTGTTTATCGGCTCGTTGCATGCTTGTGTGACGTCACGAGTTTTTTGTGGTGTGTCGGTGAAATCGCCTGCAGCATTACACAACTGTCACGATGGTGCCTGCCACGACTTTGACCCTAGGAGTGGCCAGGGTTTATAATTTTGACCTCTACCAAGAGATCTAATGGAAGATCATTTGATAAGGAAAAGCCTGACGCTACTATTCGGATTCCAGTGATTAGTCATTATTTTTTCTAAATCTTTTGGTATAGTTTCCTGATGTGTAAAGTGAACCTGTATTATTTATAAGCAGTTTTCCTGCTTTTAATTAGAACTATAATCCTTCGAAAAAGTAAAAAAAAATGTGTGCGGTCGGGGACCTGGTCAGGAACGAAGGTCTTTCTCATGTATGATAAACATAAACAAAATTTTTGCAGCTCCCATCTTGGATGTACATTTTGATCTCATTATCGCCTTTAGCACCCTCGAAAACTATGAAAATGACACCCATCCCATGACGAATAATATGAAAATTTTCAGAGCCGCCATTTTGGATTTTCATTTTGACCATATTCACACTTTTTCTCTCTCCGGCATGCAATGTACTCGGACCGATGTGTACAATTTGCTCCCACGACACTAATCGCTTTACTCTTTTCTTTTGTTTTTTCTGCCGGTGTTCTATCTCTCTCTCTCTTTCTTTCTCTTTAAATTAGAAGAAGACAGTCGCAAGTATTAACACTTTTATGCGTGACGATTTCTGAAAGTTTACAAGCCGCGTTAAAGAACTTCGTTCTAATAAAGAGCAGCTAATTCAATATTACCTTTCCCTTGTATCATCGTCATGGAGAAGCCTTGGTTGTTTAATATAACGTTATCTCAGCCTTGGAACAAAATTGGTGCATAAAACATGTCGCGTAGCGAATTGCAATAACAGCTATGTGTCACGTTGGTATAACTTTACCAAGAGCATAAGATTATGACGTCACCTATAAACATGTTGTGACTAGATTTGAAAGGGTTCTGCGGTCGCCAACCTCCTGCCTAAAAGCGATGACTAAGATCATGAACTTTGGAAGGTGTGTCTTTGCGTAGATGAACGAATGTCTAGAAATATGAAGTAATTTTTGTATATTTACTTATTTGGTTCTTGACTTTCAAATAAAATGTTTCTTTCCAATCCATACTTATAAATGCGAAAGTAATGTTTGTCTGTCTGTCACGTTTTTACGCTAAGGTGCGTTTTTGTTAAGACGGCAGAACGAGTTTCGATGAACACAGTTAGACTATGACCTGGAGTAGGACATATCACACTTTTTATCCCGGTAGTACGATCTCGTGGGATAATTTCCGACATCCACGCTAGCGAAGCCGCGGGCAAAGCTAGTAAGCCCATAAAAACTAAACGAGATCTACGTAAGTCTTAGTATCTACAAAATCTGGTAGTTGTCGTTTCTTACAAACATAAACAGGCCTCTATTATTGTACTCACATACGAGAGACAAGCAACCTGTCATTACACTATCGTGTCCATTGAACTCAAGACGTTATGCTACACGTTACTCATGACGACATCGACGCACAGTGGCTACGTCTTGATACAAATACTTATCCATTATTATATTACCCGTGCTTTTTTTACTATGTTGTTATCGTCTTCCAACCTTACCAGTTGCTTTCGTAATTTTATTCATCTCCAATTAAACTTACCTACTTCTCAGAATTGTGCACATTCCATGAAGGAAAGCAACTGTGAAATAAACCGACTTAACTTATCATTACTTGCAACGAAACCCCCAATTTACAAGTATTTCCAACAGCTTTCATCTTGCGACCTTAACTCCGTTCTGCTTGTTTATCGGACTGTATATTTACGCTCCTTTTATTATATAGTAATCTGATACGAATTCGTTTACTGCAGTCGGCTCTACCTCATTGTGCACCGCCTTGTTGACTATTGTCTGCGGTCCACGTCCTACACGTCGCTAAACAATACATATCGATTTATCGATATCGCTTGTCTTATCTACCATTGTTATTACATCCGATAGCAGAAAAATGTGATCGTGTTTTCAGTTTTTATAAAGTGCATTCACGTTCTGTTCATTCTTTTATAATTTATCAACAGAAAATAATGTTCGAGATTCCTGCGGGCGTAGCGTGAGGATAACCAGACATTTTTCTCTCACAGGAGCTCATAATTTCCTTAAACGATCGACTTCCATTCGCATCGGAATCCGCTCGCACCTGGCAACAAGAACAGGAATGTTCGCATTCCTCATTGTAATCTCTAATTCCATAGCTATCGGGCCATTATTTTAATAAGCTTTTCAGTGCTGTAATAACAGTGGCGTGGCGTCGCGTGATCGTCCTTGAGTGAAGCGTGCACAATCGCACGATTCTTTTTCTAACAGTTGCTAGTTACATCAACTTGTGAGATCGTTACCATAGAGTATTGGAAATACTGAGAAATTCATCAGGTAAAAGATTTTTCTACCTTTGTTCTCACGTGGGAGACATAGTATGCTTAAACACTGTGGTTTCTTTTCTTGAAATTAAGATACTGCTTATCTGTTTAGCTATTATGTTTTTTCTTCCGTGTCGAATTTGAAGTTTTGGTCAACGAGTTCAGTAGTATCACGTTTGTCCTGTGAACCGCGACTAGTTTGTTTAGTGTCTATTGTGATGCGCGTGTTTGCTATTTTCACGGCTTGTTAAACTTTGCTATCAATACTTTCATCTAGTGTGACCTCACGAGAGCTCATTATACTGTTTGCCTTGTTCTGTTGTTCATCGCGCATGTTATGAGTTTATCTTAGCACGATTATGTGTAGTGTGTCGTCAACATTTACATTTGTGCATGGCTTTCTCTGAAAAAGAAATTCTTTGTATTTGAATATACATGTAAAATTGTTTTGTATGCAAGTCCTGGCATTATTCTGCTCTACATTCATTAAGTCTATCTATAATGTTGTTTGCATTTCATATGGCTACTCTGGACTCCAACATTTATGAAGTGCGTAGTGTAGTTTCCACTCTATCCTTTGTAACAAAATAAACTCATATCAGGTAATATTGTAAAACTGTAACGAGCAAAATTATGAGATTTATCTTCTTTGCAGGATGAACAGAACTCGAACCTGTAACAAAAACAACAAAAAGAGGTGGCTTGAAACGTGAACATGATACTATTTAAGTATGTTACATTATTAAACAATTGCAGTAACTAAATATCCCATTCATTACTACATAATTATAACCTCGTAGTTTCGACTATCGAATCTAATTTTCGATCATCGATTTAATTTTGGCACTGCAGTTTTTAAATGATACTTTAGCTTAGTAAAACTTTCTATTAATATAGGTAATTTTAGTAATTTTCTGCTTAGTGATAGATATATCGTGACTTTTAACATTAGTATAATGCAAAAATAAATCTTGCACAGTTATAGCAATTTCACGAACGCTGCTAACGAAACAGATTTATAACATGTAATAATACACGTTTAAATGATTACTGAAAGCGTAACGTTATGAAATAACACGATCTAATTATTTAATTAGCTAAATAAAGTTAATAATAACAATATTATAACAAAAGTTAAGTCTTTCTCATAAACAATCTAGAATCTAGATCACTTCTTGTCGATTGACAAACAAGTCGGCGATTAAGAAAGTAATAATATTATGATAATAATCTCTTTTAGAAATCTTTAAAAAAGAACGGGTATTGTAGCTGTCAGTGGAGCATAGAAAAAAACTGAAGTTATCTATGATTTCTAACTTTTACGCGAATATACATTGAAAAAGAACAACTCGTATATATTACAGATTATCTTGTTAGACATGCTCGTATTTTATTGCATTTTGAGCACGGCTATAAAAAACTGCCGTTCCAACTTCTTTGTATCCAGTGTTGATAATGACTGACAGCAGTTTTCTTACGATTATAAAGAGTTAGAAATTATTTCGTATTAAGTCTCGCCGTTTGACAAACGATTTGAAGTTCATTCAGGTCTGTTACTTAAGTCATCTTTTTCATGCCCTTTAGTTACTAGTTATCTGTGATTTCTAACTTTTAAGCGAATGTGCATTGTAAAAGAACAACTGCCACCCAAGTCACGATATCTCGATAGCTTTATTATCTAAAGGGTTACCAAAATAAACTATAATATACATTATCATAAACTCGCTTGAAATTGTATAGCCTCCGGGAGATCCAATAAATAAATAAAATAATTTATTTCTATCACGCAGATATTAGGTATACTTTAGAACTTGGAAGCAGTGAAGTATGACTGTTTAATATTGTGAATGTCTTTTAACAAGAATTTTAGGTAAATTATACATTGTTCTCACTGTTCACGCTATGTTCAATGTCATCATCGGTGTAATTTTGTAGATAGAACTGATAATAACATTTTATTACGACAATGTTATATCGAATTATTAACCATTTACTTTTATTGTTTGTTGCACTGTGTCTGCACTGTATGCCATTTTTAATTTTCATATTCATCAAGCCCCGCGGTTTCACCTGCATAAGTCCCGGTCTCATAAGAATATCAGGATAAAAGGCATCCTATATCCTTCTCCAGATCATGGTCTACGCATATGTCAAATTTTATCCATATTCGTTCAGCCGTTTTAGCGTGAAAGCGTAACAAATAAACAATCTCACTTTCACATTTATAATATTAGTTGTATGTACATCATTTTGGCACAAAAATATGCACAACTAGTTATTTTAGGTAAGTAATTAAAATTTACTTTAAGTGAAGCCTAGATTTTTGTTCACCATGA
The DNA here is from genome assembly GCA_916610215.1 of Omphaloscelis lunosa. Taxonomy (NCBI): domain Eukaryota; kingdom Metazoa; phylum Arthropoda; class Insecta; order Lepidoptera; family Noctuidae; genus Omphaloscelis; species Omphaloscelis lunosa. Next base: position 4,767,091 of record OU744245.1, on the reverse strand, counting down.
TGAATGCTACAGTTATAATATTTTAGCCAGTTATACAATAGTAGGTAGTAAGATCGAAACACTGACTATTCACGAAGATTTCGATAGCGAGAACAACCATGTAGCGAGCAATAAACTTCGAATTGAACCCATGTTACATTGATCTAATTTCCTTGTCCAAAGTTCTTCACATGCTAATCGAACCCTTTCACGCCAAGTCAACAAGTCTTCGACTAATGTAACCCTCGATTCCTGCAATAACATCTTGGTATCTCCACATCACATGTAACTTGATGTTACATTAGGAAGAGCCCGTATATCACGGTGTTTCGTTACGCTGTTACCCCCATTGTAAGACATTCATTTGCAAATGTGGGCCTTTCCGGTACACTGCAGATGTTCACGGAAATGTATTAAGATACAAGTATACGTACATTTGGTGTTGCGTTTCTTGTTTTTTCTTTTCTTATTGATAGTAACTGTAGTATGAATACGGGAACAACTTTAGCTGTCAGCATTATGATTTGTGTATTCATCATAACAATTTTCAGAAAATCAAGTTTCAGTATTTATTTTGCTGACTTAGCCAAAAATTGTGTTTACTATAAAAATACCTAGTCGGCAATATTAATTCGTACAAAAAAATTTCAACTAAAGTATCTACCTATTGTTTACCAACAATATTGTAAATTCCGCTGACACAGCAAACAGTGTTGTTGTTTACTCTATCCATGTGTTTTTATTATTAGGGCTGTTTTGATTGACAAAACATTGTTTGTAGTTTGCGACATTACCTACAATTTATTCCAATAATAAGTCTTCCCATAAAATTAATTTAATTTTCATATACTGACGGTTCTAAGCCGTGCTTCACTTAGAGCGACTATTTTAAATAATCATCTCCCATGTTCACGCATTTGGTTCTACTGACGGGAGAATCTTTCAACATTTTCTTCTGTTACATTTCACAACGAGCTGTAATCGGTACTCCACAATGGTTTCGTGAAGAAATAGATGGCTCAAGACTAGTCTAAGCTGAACGCAAAACAAGAACAGTAGGTACCACTGTTGGTGGTGAAAACAGCTCTGGAGGTTATGTAAAAACAAAACAAAAAAAAACTTTGGTAACGGAACTTCAAATAGGTACTGAATTAAAAAAAAAAAACAGCAGATCAAATCTAGTCAAGAAATAATATATTCTGCAGCTGCTTTAATATATTTATAGAATAGAATAGAATCTTAATTTTATTCACGTATATCCATATAAAATTAACGGTAACACTATATTTACACTTAAATAGATACAGATTAAGCTAATAGGCATAGAATACTAACCAGTCAGGTAGTGATTTCACAAACCCTATAGGGTTGATTCAAGATCCATCGAATGTAGGACGAAACTATATACAAGAAATGACAGACAATTTCTCAATCATTCTAGTCGGACGTTCGTTCTTATTTCATTGCAATTTCACGCAGATTTGCATATGCATAGATTGTCGTGTGGCCTAATAAAATAGATTGTATCGTTTGTATGCCCATCTAATTTTCCGCGCGAGAAACTCGCTACGTTGCCATGGAGATGGATGTAAATGGAGTGCGTATAGGCATGTTCAATTGTTCATATTAAGTGTAAGTACTAATGAAAGATGTGTTTGAGATTGGACAGCTTTCGTTGTTTTATATGTTCCTTTATTATCGTATGCTGCCGCGTTGATCACCGTTTCCAGTGTGTGCTCTACTTCCTTACTATTCCATGTTCCACGTTCTAGCTAAATTTTGTGACGAGACACAAACATGTTTTAAAAGCGATTGCCATATTCATTAGAATTACAAATTGCTCATTCTGGTTCGCGGTCAGTGTTTAACAGGACAAGACTAAACGTATGTAACAAGTTTTTGAAATTGTTAAATTAAGCATTATTATTAATGCTGTTTAGATGATTCATGGAAGCGAGGTGTATATATGAGTGTCTGAACAGATAGCTATCAAAAACGAGAACATTTCTTTGGAGCAAGTGTAAGTGAGATTATAAAAGTAAGATCTATTAACATCGAGACAGATTTAAAAGAGTTGAATATGATAGAGGATGAAGGCAATAATGTTATGCAGCATTTAAGGGCAAAGAAAGTAACAAAAATGTTTCGTTACATAACAAACTAACCCAGCATAGTTCAGATCGATAGTTTTAAACGGATCCGTTCACTTGGAAGCCTCACAAGTTACTAGCTGGCTCTACTTACATATTGTATAAGCTTTTTATGCTAAACGTGAATACCGGTTACTTTTTTCGTAGAATTGATTTCTAAAGAATAAGTGAAGCGGTTATAATTAAATAAATGGAAAAGTACCTGTTGGTTGAGGTAACACGTTCAAAAATGTATTTAATTCGAGCCCTAAATGTTCCATTCACGCATAATGTTGGCTTTAGTTGAGTCACCCTTTTAGTCAAAGGTGGTGAAGGTATTAAATAAGAACCTGCTACTAAAGTCAAGGTCAGGTATTCTCTAAACGACTTTTTTATTCAAACACTTGTTAAATATGGAGACATTACCATTTAAAAAAATCTCATGACACTAGCAATAAATATAACAAACCAACATTATTTCATAGCTCAAAAACACAAAGGAACTTCAATAATAAAATAAAAAAATACAATGAAAGCCGAAGCCCTGTCATGTTTGCAGGCAGTACAATAAACAATTACAAACGCAATATTTATGTGTTACTGTGAATTTTAAAGACATTTGGTATTCCCCTCGAACTATTGTAGTTTTTTTTAGGGTGGAAAAAAGTTTAATCTGGTAATCATGAAATACCACGTGATGCTAAAGGGTGGGCTAAATTGGAAGGACACGATACTACAGAAAGAAATAACACAAGACCACTTTATAGGAACAGCCTAATATAATTAGAAAACTACTAATATTAGAATAAGTACTGAAGACAATTAAATAATGAGGAAACAAAGCTAAGCTATTTACAGAAATGTATGTGATCCCCTTGAAGCCGTAAAAGTTGCCACTTACATACACATCAATAAAAGCAAGCTTAAACTTAATATTACTACAGAAACCGGTGAAAACTTGCTCCGGGCACTTTGATAACCTATTTACCTTAATAAACATCGATGCACATGCTTCAATTACAACAATCTGATGAATAACAAGTCTTGCAAAATCAAAACTGTTACTAATATACTATGTTTCTTCAACAACGTAATTAATACATTCAAACTATTTCAATGAACGTTTTTATCTATTATGGCGTTAAATTATTATTGTTTAAATAATGGTGCAATCTTAATTAGTTTGTCTATAACATGCGATTGTCTCTATTAAAGATCGATTGACTTCAATTCAATATTTAGTTATACAATAGAACAAAACATTCGTTACCTAGTTTTGATGTTTGGTAAACTTTTACTCAAAAGTTTCGGAGACAATGGATTTAAGCTGATTATGAGTAACCTGTTACCTGTTCGCAACATTAATTTAAATAAATTTTTAATTTGGGATATAGTAAATGCAAGTGACCATTTGGTTTGAAAAGCTGATGATAGTAAAACAGATAACTTTTAATATGCAGTGGTAAAATACCCTGGAAATACAGAAGGAAACCATGTTCTATTTTCTAGTAAACCACTTTATACAAAAAAACCTTTGTGCCCCAAGTTGCCTTGTATCCAATAATAAAATGGGAATAGTGGGATTAATTTATACCATGATAGAGCTACTTCGTCTTTCAAGAGAAAACGGCCTCAGACCTATGGAAAATCAAGGCCAGCTATACTGATCCGGCAATAAAACATAAATAATTATCACTCTCACAATACTTTATCATTGTAAAGTTATTAACCTCATTATTAACTATGAAGGTTCACGAATAACCAAGATGCTGGTGACAAGGCACGTGCATATGACACCTTTCTTGTTAACATACTTATTTTCGAGAAAGTTAGATTTTATATAGTCGCCGAGAAACGGGACAATATAGAATTTTCTCCGTATAAATATGTGGGGCGATATAAATACATATTATGTTGCACGCGTTAAATATTTTCTAAAGCATTGTTGACACTTTGTCGTTTGTGTGGGTAGAATAGCCCGCAAAAGCAAATGGCTGGATTTCTTTGTCAAATAATTAAGAAATTCTATCACAAAATAAACAATTTCTAATAAATCATTAAATGTACAAACCCAACCTATTAAAGTCACATTTAAGTTTTTACTTTTGTCTGGTTTTGTGGTCTGCTCTACTTTAAAAGTATAACAACTTATTTCACCCACTACTTGAAATATATATTTTTTCCTTTCACAACCACTTAAAATGAACCCAGAATACCAACATGGATGTAACCACTTGAAAACATGTGTTGAAACGTTCCTACTGGTTTTAAGATTCCAATAGATAAGTGTTGACTTGGAACAATCTCCCAAGTATTTGTATCCGTCAATTGTTTCATAACTTGTTTTGAAAGATTCTTCAGCTGCTTTTTTTATTTCTCCATTAGCATGTCAAGTTCGTGACATAATCGAATCGTTATCATCACTATCATAATCTGTTACGTATATCGCACCGATTGAGCGAGATTTATGGATCCAGATTTCCAAAATTTCTCTAGAGTTGGCGCTACATTTTATTCAGTTATTCGATTTCGTAATATTAATTAAGCGTTATGCATGAATAGTTCTTGATGGTTTTAATTGTGAGCATCTTTAATCTGTTCATAAATATGTTTTTTATTCCCTAACTTATATTTAGGATTTGCAGTTCAAAAAAAATAGATTTTCTTCAGGTTTTTTAAATCTGCCATCCAAATTAAAATGTCATTTTAATTCAAAACAAATAAATATTACCGTCCACGACACATGTTTTGAATCGCGCATCGTGATGAATACATTCAGCTTATTCTTAATGACTGTCAATCAGGATTCTTAATTAAGATTAATGAAAACCTCTCTTTCATCAAGTTACACAATATTAAATAATATTAAAAACTTTCTGCTCATAAGTCACGCAAACGCCTGTCAACCAAGATGATCTAATATTGAAATCAGTCATTAATCAGTGAGATGTTATTGAGCTGCTAATGTCAACAGAGAAATCAAAACTGGACGACTGAATAACATGAATAAACAAGTGAAGAATATTATACAAAATGTTATAGTTACGAATATTGATGAAGAAACGGGCTCACTCAAATATACAGTTTCTGACTATGAGAGAATCAATTTAGATGTGGCAACTGTATTCACAACGCAGAATTCTAAGCCTTGACGGGTCTACCGTTGACAAAATGGGTAAATATACTATGGCTAGATATGAAGTGGAATAAAACCTATTAATATAACTTAATACTTTCTGCCGGATATAACTCGATTAAGACCATGAAAATGTTTATAAGCCTATAAGACTTTCTAATCGATAAACAAAGCTCCATAAAGCAGGCGTAAGAAACTGCAGCTAGATTGATGAAGTATTTGACAGTGATCACTTATCAGTTCAGCTTCGAAACTTCATGTATTAGTACTGCCGTTGTCACATGCCTTTTGTTCTCGCCGTATTCATTTAAGAGTTCATCACATTTGACGTTTCTTTTGTCTCAAAGACTTGTCTTCATAAGTAACGGATTAGAAATGTCACTATGTTTTCAAAGACACTGCTTCACCACTCTGAGATAAGTTCAAACTTTCTGGCAAATGAGCTCATATCTAACTACTTCATTCTTTTAATAACCTTTCGGTTGGTGCTTGACTGGCGCTAATTGGTTGATTCGCACGGATTTACTCGCCCATGAATTGAATACATTATATTATTTAAAAGTGTCGATTCGCCCATTTCGGGCGAGTAAATTCATTCGATTTGACCAACCAGCCAGGGTGTTAAAATAGGTTCCAAAGTTTGTTTTATTTTTATTGTTGCTGTTCCTTTGTCAGTTATTATCATTAAGAGCAATATAACTTCGACTTCCTCATGACAGCGATAACGTTGATTTATAGAGGACTTGATGTAAGCAAATGTAATGTTGCACGTCATTTAAGATCTAATAGATGTTTACAAATTACTGGAAATGATGTTGTCTTAAGTTGTCAGACGAGATGAAGTTCTGTTATTGTTATGTTCTACAGTAATTTTAAAGATATAAGGTATAATATACTGTCCTAGCAACAGGTACCTGATACTAAGATTTCGACTCATTCTGAAACTCGTGCAACTTATTTATATCTTCTTTGAGTTTCTGTCGGTCTCTACAACGTATTCCAAAATAGTAATCTTATCCTACTTCCTACTTAAATATCCTACTAATAATAAAAATGTAAAAATTTGTGAGGATATATGGATTGATGGATGTTTGTTACTCTTTCACGCAAAAACTACTGAACAGATTTGGATGAAATTTTGCACACAGATAGTTTGTAACCTGGATTAACACATAGGATACTTTTTATCCCGATATTTCTACGGGATCTAGACTTATGCGGGTGAAACTGCGGGGCGCTGCTAGGGTATTATATAAATATGTTGGAAGGAAGCGATTTATGGTAACTATTTTTTTTTGTTATCGATAATCCTTTAATAACACATGCTCACAAACATTTCTGCGGCCTTAACATAAGATGGGCCATCATTCGTCTGTAGTTAATCTTTACCGTTATCCGTTAATTGCAGCCTTTTCTCTGCTAAAGTTTACATAAACGTTTCTTAACTAAATGGTAATTTTTATTGCAATGCATCATTGAAGTTTTTAAGTTAAACTTCAGTTTATGTCGATGACGTTAACGAATGTAGTTAAAGTATTTAAGCATCTTTATGGTTTCGTCTCTTTTTCGTTTCAAATTATTAAGGACAATAAATTTAAACCTACGAATTGTAGAAACATGTCTGCAAACTACGTAATGGTTTTTTTACGTAGCTGTTTCTTCTTGAACAAGTTCTATTGATGCAAACCTTCGAGGCAAATTCAATTTTATGTCCGATGCACTATTTCTAGCTAAGTAAGACATTCTAGTCTCCATTAACATCTAAATTGTGGTAAGCAGCAGATATTTCTACTAAATATCAATATACATTGATCACTGCTAAATGTCCAAAGTTTCCATTTTAGAATCAATTCACTTGATTATCATTTTGCCCGCGTGTTGTTGCTGTAATTTCCTGCAACGTATATTATATCTGCGTGTCTGTCTGTCGGTCGGTTTGCGCAAAACTGGCGAGTTCTGTGTTCAACACCGTAAATATCGCACGAGTCGCCTTCTCTGTGGTGTAAGAACGATGTGTATCACCTTAACTAGATTCCTGTTTTGTACTGCAATCTGCGTTAAATTAATGTTTTGTAGTTAAAAAAATTATTGTACTTATTTTTGAATTTTGAGCAAATCCAACTGACTAATGTTCAAGAACTTAGACTACATTTGACTAACGCCAATGCTTTGTTTGGACTTGAAATATGAATTTAAAAAGCAGCGTATTATGAATATAAACTTCATTAGGATGACGCTTCAGAAATTGCAAAATCTTGAAAAGAAACTTTAAAGCCTACCCAGAAGTCCTAGAACTAAAAACTAAGAGGAAAATCAAAGTTAAATAACAACATTTCACAGGAAAGCGATTCTAATAACTACCTCACATAACCTGCAATGATTGCAAGCAGTAAATGCGGCGCATGAGTCATGGTAGTCATAACATAATTACAATTGCATACGCACTTGACAATCAACATCCGTCGTGTTGTGATACGGGTTACTAAGCAACTATCGAATTGTTACCTTATTAGGCCCTTACTTTAATTAATTACTTAGGGGAACAGGAACAAAAATGGTAATTAGGTTATAAGGATATATGGTTTGAAGACACGAATAACTAAAGAAGCAAGAAGGATAAATGAGTTAGTGCCTAAAGCTGTCAAAGATAATGATGAAGAAAAAAGAAACCAACAAAATCTTTTGAATGATTTGAATGTTGACCCAAACTACTTAAGTAGCCATATTTGGTAAATGAGTTATCAATAGATTCGTCTGTAATAAAATCGATGGTATTTTTAATGAATCACCAATTATGGGCAGACACTTTCTCCTTAAAAGTCAGCAGATTTGGAAGTGGCACAAATTTGAGATGGGTTGGCAACGGTGCCAATGTTCAAGTCTTGTATGACAATAACTTAAACACTGTAAGCCAAAAAACAGTAGTGACTAGTGATAGATGGTTGTCATTAAATAAATTAGATACAACTGATGATGTCTTTTAGGTCGAAAATGTATGCAAATCTTTGCAAATGACACCTCAGTAAATTGCCTGTGATTTATGTTGTGATATCAAACTTGATGTAATAATTACGTAACCAAATGATAATAATTTATATCCAGTAGCGTCTGTTTTAATTGAAAGTCATCAATATTAAGCAGTGAAAGATTTTTGTGATGAAGATGATGACAAATGCGTTGCAAATTAAAATATGCTTTATTTAATCATTCTCATAGTTTTTAAACTGATGACTGATAGAACTATAGAACCGGTAGGTAATCTGTAGATACTAGTTATATTCTTAGATCTTTAATAAGTATTACGAATCGAACTATCAACGTTTTATTAACGGCAGCATTACTCGCCATTTTGACTGCTAGCAGCAGTCAAAATGGCGTCACGGTCGCGAGCAGCAGTCGTTATAACAGGCATGGCAACAGAAACTAGAAAACTAGTTTCAACTGTTTTTCTTTGTTACTCTGCTAGAAAAATAGAACCCTTTGACGTTCGTCCGTTGCGCCTGTGCGTGCCTCCACGACCTTTTGTTTTTTGCATCGATACAGCACTGCGGGATTTATTTAATTAACATTCCGATGCTTCCAACGGCGCCAAGCGGAATACTGCAGCCATGTTGAAGGTCTACAAGAACTTGAGCTCCCATTTTGCTTTTCCCGCGTTAACAAATAATGGCGCTAGTTACTAATTCAGGATGGTAGATTGAGCTTTTTTATGTGATGAGCCTTGTTTCGTGGTAACGAAGAACTGTGATGAGTGAGGTTTTTTTTCAGGCTTTGAGTATCACTCCTTTATCGATTAAACTATACCATTTATTATAGCATAAGATAAATAACGGCCAAAGAACAACAGTTATTGTGTAATATTGTTGAAATTAACTATATTTTAAAGTTTTTTTTTAATTATTTGAATGGTAAATAGATAACATTGCTTTTTATTTCCCTTTAAATAACTTAGCTTGTTTTATGTCTATCAAAATAATGAAAGGGTTATAAACGTTATTTTGCTTATAAATGGAGTAGGTATAGATTGACGGTCATTTACGACATCCATTGGTGAAAAATTCAATCAGAGACTAAACATTTTCTCTTAAAAACCTATCTACCTTCATAATGATCATTAGTAATGTTGTAACACAGTAACACACGTAATCACAGTTATAAACAAAAGGTAAGGTAATCTAAGTCCGGATTACTCCAAATCCGTATTGAATGGACTAACAAGCAGATTAAGGTCAATTGAAGATTACTGTTACCTACCTAGCATCCTATAATCATCAAGAAAAGAAACAATTTAATAATTAAAAAAACAGTATTATATTATTATCATAGTGAAACAACGCGTTGATGTCTTTTTAATGGTCAAAAGCTGGTGTCATCACGGTGTCGCGAAATCAATGGTTTAGTCCTCAAAAATGCACAACGCGCCTAAAGAAGTATTCACTTCAAAAATCCCTAAATCATGAACTGTTACGTAAAACAAAATGGCCGGTAAATGAACGATGCTATTTCAAAGTGCATCGTTTAACTCCCCGCTGCGGTTAATTTTAGTACAAAATGTTAACTATATCAGCGGTAGTACTGTTATGAAATTGATATTATACAATAAACAATATGGCATTCTACTGTTATCGTTTATAGGAAATTGTACTTTGGTTCATGAACCTTTAAGACAACGGATACAGGTTGCATCAACCATTGCACTCGATGAACCATAACTCCGAATTTCATAATACCAGCACGCTTAGCATAACCACAATAGAAATGAGTTTTGTCGACCGAAGAATAGACATAATGACAGATAAACAATCACAATCTGTCATTTTGTCTATTCTTCCGTAGACAAAACCCGTTTCTATGGTTGTCATGCTACGTCTGGCCTTATACAAACGAAGAAGTCTATTTTAGCTACTTCCACAGCATTATGTTTTTATCAACCGGCGTCAGCAAATTCGGGATCCGGCGCCGGCAGCGGCAGCGGAGGCACTCTCAAATTATCTTGCTTGATGAACTGCTTGGAGCACTAACTTTCCGTAGCCATTTCTTTACATTCGGTACATAAAACATCTTAAAACATTATTTTATAAAGAAAGGCGTCACTGAATCTTTTGACCTATCGTAAATTAATTTTTATAATCGTTATAACCAATAATTTATTTATTTCCTTATGCTAAATAAGTAGGTATTTCGCACACTCTGATGACGGAGAAAGAACCATTAAAACCTGTAGAAAGTATTGAAGAAATTATCGATAATTCTCAATGTCAACATCGGAAATAATAAGCTTAATTAACATCTGTCATTTGATAGTAATCTTATTAATTAATATAGAGCAGAACCGGGTCGATACCATTAGTCGATTATCGAGCACTTTCCATCATTGCCCGATTCGAGTCATTATTAAAAATTGCTTCACATTTTATGATAATGTTTGGTCGTGAAAGAAAGTTCTTGTTGTACCTACAAAATCTAGGCCAATGTTGTTAGTTAAACGACGAAATTATCTAAATAATGGCTTCAATGCTGCTCTTAACTTCGTTTATTTACCACTATTAACTATATTTTTCCCCTATCCTATCTTTTAAACCTTGTGGAAAGATGAATAATGTAAATAGATATAGGTACTGTTGTATACGTTTATGTGGTGTCTCTTATTTCATGTAAGCCCACGCTTCTGCGGTTACAAATAAAGGCAGCCACGTGCTCGCACTGATTAGCAAAAATAAGCAGAAAACGCAAAAAGTTGCGCCCAACGTGGGGCTCGAACCCACGACCCTGAGATTAAGAGTCTCATGCTCTACCGACTGAGCTAGCCGGGCTGTGTTAAGAACTTCGAAATTTCGTATCAATTTCCGGAATAGTTGAATTTACTTACGATTGCTAGATATAGTGGAATGTTGCCAGCGCGGTGTTCGGACAGTGCGCACGCGTTGCTTTTTAAGTTCCTTATTTGAACCGGTCTCCCAGTAGGAGTTGCGAAAGCTATACGTTCAAGGTTGATTGCAGCTTTCTTTATTTTGATAAGAATATACGACTCGTATCGTATTTTACATTGAAAGGAAGACCGAATAAAACGGCTGGACATTGGTGATTTGTGAACAATGGAAGTTCCTATCTACCTAGCACTTCCTACTAACCAAATAAGGCTATTTATTTTCCTTATCACAAAAACTCTTCCTGATACTCCGGATTGGTAACCTTCAATAAATCAAGTGCAAGATTGATGACGTGTTGCCAGTGACCATGACCAGGTTTAAAGGATGATGACTCAGCGACGTACATTATGATTTCATACGTTGTATGAAAGCTGTCCTACTCTGTAAAAAGTGCGAAGAATAATGATGCTATTGATTGCTTCCTACTGTCAATATTATGAATGACTGACCTGCGACTTATGTATTAAGTAGGTATAAAAAGTGCAATGATAAATGACTGAAGAAAATATTTATTTCCTGTTTGGAGGATACTTTGTAGAAAGAAATCGCATAAGACATAATTACAACTAGCTGCGCTCTACGGTTTCACCCGCATAAGTCTCGATCCCGTGGGAATATCGGGATAATAAAATATTCTATATCCTAACCCAGGTCATGGTCTACCTATGTGCTAAATTTCAGCCAAATCCGCTCAGCTGTTTTAGCGTGAAAGCGTAACAAACAAACAAACACACTTTCGTATTTTTAGTTACGATTAGGATATCATAACAAGACAATTCAAATCGTTATTTTTAGTGCAACTAAAATTAAAAGTGGGTATCTAAGTATAGTTTCATACAGATTTGTATTCATTCAGCAATCGTCGACAGCGCAGCGTTAACAATGGCCGGTACTTGGCTCTTCGCCAATATTTACCACAATACAAAAAAAAGATATTTAATTTTGATCGCTTGTTGTGCAAACACTTAACTAACAAATAGAGATATTATTCTATAAAATTGTTGTATTCTTATCAAGGGAAAGTCGCTTCAAAAGGCTTTTTGTGGCAATCATGTCATTTGGTTTAAATAGGTCCTTATTTTTATTGTTTTGTTAATCTTTCATATAGATTATTTTCTTTTAGATTTTGTGAATGTGAGAACGTTGTAGGCTGTAGACCTATTAACACTTATAATTTGAAAACATTGTAGAAACCATTTTTTTTTAAAGACGCGACCAATTGGAACCGTGCACCTTGCTTCTGACGTTTCATTAGTGCCCTTGTAGGTTTATGTGAAATAAAATAATTTGAATTTAGTTTGTGAATGAAACATAACAAACAATGAATAAATAAGTATTACTTAGGTACTTAATTCTATTTCTAAAGGCCGAACAGCGTGCACTTTGCCACCATTTAAAAGTCGTTACACAAATTAAATTTACCAATTAATTTTTGTCAAAAAGTCGACCATTGTGATGCAACAGATAATGGATATCTTTAAGATGGCGGTAGTAGAGAGACTCTCAGACTAAGTGGAAGTTTGTAAACTATTAATAATTTTGTCGGTCAGAGAAAACAATGCGTTTGGTCAGATGTCACGAAATTGTACTTACTATAGTTGCTGCGGTTTAGCATGGCAATAGCGGTCATTGCTCTTTCCCTAATATGAGACATATTAGGAAAAGATCAATGACCGCCATAGATCCGCGGTAGGAAAAAAAACAATAAACTATGCATGGGTTTTCGTTATTAGAACATGTTGAAGATCACTATGGACGGAGTTAACGGACTTTATTTCAGTTTTTGAAATAAAAACTGTTAGAAAATGTACGTCACCGCTATTGTCATGCTTAAACGTGACAATAACCGCTATTGCCATACTAAAACGTGACAACTATAGTTACATCTTTATCATCTTTTTTATTCAGTTTTTCAACAGAACTTGTGTAATGTGGGTGTCTATTAAGTACAACTCTGCCTAGCCCTTTGGGAAGACAGGCGTGATGTTATGTTATCTTCATTTTCTCCTATAAACTTCAACATTTCTTCTTTCTTTATCAGTCCTTAGTCCTAGTCCTCAATCAGTCTCCATACAAACATTATTTAATTGTCTTGTCTCTTTTACTTTGTTATCTTCATTTTTGTTGGTTCTTGTTGGAGTACCTATACCAACAACAAATGGATTCTACTGAACAGTTTCTCATGCTAACTCATTTATAGCTTTTAGTATAGTCCTTACCAGCCCCGGATCTAGGGGGGGGGCAAACCGGGGCACGTGCCCCGGGCGCCAATTTCAGGGGGCGACAAATTCAAATGTAGCACACAAGTGCACCACCCAGCACATCGCAACTTTGCAATAAATGAGACGCGCGGCACATTTAACCTTTCTATTTTCTCATTTTTACAACCGTTATGGGCTTATGGCGCCCCTGTTGGACCATTATCGATCGATAAAATTTTATTAATATGTTGCTGGCAAAATTTTCATTTTGAGAAAATTTGAATTTCACGGGCTAACTTAGCGCATCCCCATAAAAGATTGGCGGGGGGCGGCAGATGACAGTTATGCCCCGCCTCAAAAAAAATCTAGATCCGGGGCTGGCCCTTACCACTTGACTGAAATCCTTACTTTCTCATAGTGTTTGTAGTCTTTTATTCTTGCGTGGGATCACACTTCTCAACGTGAGACAGAGAGATATTAGTAAAACACAAACAATACATAATGTCAAGTTTAATAAAATGGGATTATAAATCGCGTTTTATTAAACTTGACATAATGTATTGTATTACTTATTTCAAATTATTTACTGATTTTCATCTTGACATGGTAAACTTGTAGTGATTTGATTGAATGTGTTAATAATATTATATTGCGGGAGTCTTTATTATTATAGCTTAAACTGTTTGCATGCCTCTTAGTTAAGGTAGTTAGTATAAGGATCATTTTAAACTTAACATCTGTAACTTGTACCTACTTTCTGTACAAATAAAGAACTATTCTATTCTAAAACACACCTTCCAATATACAATGTGTTACAAAAATCCTGTGCGATCCGAAAATGGCACATAGGTAGATACTGCAATAACATTAGATACCAAAAAGTAATAAAAATACTTTTAATTATTAAAAATTTAAAAGTTATTGCTATTTAAAATTCACGTTCTTATCACAATATTATCCCAATTCCATAAAAAAAATTTCAACAGGGGTCACGCCCCGGTAAAATTCAGAGATGCCGCGAATACTCGCTGTTATTCGGTATTCGGCATTACTCGATTTGTTTTTGTTATTCGTCGAATACCGAATAACTGTGTCAGTTATTCGACATTCGGCTAATAATAAACTTTTAATGAACAGAAAAACTATACTTATACTTAAAAATAATTATTTTTTTATTAATCTTTAAAAATAAAACACACATAGTATTATTATCATTAATATAAAAACAGCCAAAAATGTTGAAGTTATTTAGTTAAGCTTTTTAATTAATAATGATTTAATATTTAAAGTCCAAAAGTTTTTCTGCACGATTGGGATCAAGACGATTGCGCTTTTATTATAAATCAAACCTGCCTCAGAAAATAAATAAACTATATATTATTTAAGAATAAAATGAACTTTTTTTTTATATTCCTTTTTTATGTCGAGTAATATGGCGAGTATTCGACTATTCGTGATAGGAAATGGCGATTAATCGGTATTCAATTCTTTATAACAGCTATTCGCGGCATTTCTAGTAAAATTGTCCGTTTAAAAAAAATGAGGCGAATATTTTTTTTTTCTTTTATTTTAAAATTACCACATAAATAGATTCTCAGTACGATTCTTAACAACACCCTCACGGATCGGACAGGGTTTTTTGGTAAACGTTGTACTTATATAAAGAAAAAGATAATAAAATTATTGAAATCTAGAAAGCCCTTCCTTTTGGTGTCTGCTCCGACAGTTGTTAAGTGATTTTATTTTTACAGTAAGTAAATTAGATAACGATTTGTAAATTGTCAATAACAAAAAGAAAGAAGAAAGAAAGAAAATATATTTATTTAGCACAGACAAAAACACAACATAATTATAACACAAGTGAAAAAAACACAGTGTAAAATAATAATCTAACAGGAAAGTATGCCTCGCGGTTGCGCCAAATAGGCTCAGTTCAGCAAAAATGCCAGACAACTAGTGCCTGCCGCTGGTTTTCAACTGGACCTGAAGTATGAAGTTGAGGATGTAAATAACTATATTCATTCTAGTTGATTACGACAGCCATGAATTTTGAATTCTTGATCCACATATAATTGAAGCAGCTTTAATTTCGCTCTAACTAGGTAAGATCGAAGTTTTATAACATAATTACCTACTTGAAGTGCCCGCATTCTCTAGAAATCAACTTCCATTAAGTTAAATGCCTGGTGTAAAGTATATGAATTAATACTTATTACGTCATAAATGTTGTAATGTGTAGCAGTCACCTACTCTATAGTATTTATTGGTATTTTTATAACGATTTCGTTTTATTGTACCTAACTATCATAGAACTTTTTTGAGTTACAAATCTGTAAGACATCATCGAGTCGCTCAAAGCTGAACCAAGAGAAACAAATTTATATCTATGACCAGCATTTTACTGCAACACAAGTGCAATGTATGACGGAATGCCCATATATAGCCTGCGAAGACAAATGTGAACATTATGCCAATTTCCGAACATTTACCTATAGGTGTTCATTTTCCTATTTCAACGTCTACCCAGATATAAGTACCTAGTACATACTGGATATGAGCACTTTCGTTGTCATTCTTAAATTTCGTCGATTGGAAAGTCGTAACAATTTCCATAGAATGTTATCTGAACACATGATTTTCTGTCTGTCTGTCCTTCACCGCTTTCTACGCGACCTACAAATGTCGGCCCTACATCAATTCATACAATAGCCCTTTATTGATGCACAACTCAGTTTAAGGCTCGTACAGACCAGCGCGATATCGCGCTGGTCTGCACGAGCATTTAACCATTTAAGCTCTTTACGAGCTTTGACCACTCAAAACCGTTAGGCATTAGCTTCACTGTTTGCGTTGTTATCATTTAAATATACTCGTTTGCTGCAGGAACAAATACTGGAAATACAAGTTTTTCAATAAAGCTTTTATAGCTTTTGTCTTTCTTTATGAATACAAAACATCATAAAATGAATCCACTTGAATTTCTTTATGATATTTAATGGCGAGAGGTCAAATACCTTTGCTTCAAATAATATCTTAAAGCTTTCTTAGGAGTTTAAGAGGGATGGAGACTCTAAAAATGTTTTTTCTGTCAGGTAGATTATTAAAATAATTTTTTTTACGTAGTCAAAGGATGACGGCGATACATTGAGTTAAAATGTGCCATGACGTCACTTATATGAAGATTGTATACTTATACTTACTTGTGACGTTAGTGACCTCCACTCCTTACTTTTAATGCATTTTATCTAAGTCATTTTTTATTAATATGATTAAACAAAAAATAATCCCTATTCCATGCTTTTTCTTAACCGTAAGTGTAACAACATTCTACCAACAGATGACGTCATTCTTATATATATCAAGAGTTATGGACCGTTTTATGGCATAAGTCGAGTATGTTTTTTTATCCAACTGGCTCACCTTGGAAATAATCCAGTCAGGAACCTCTGGCCCTTTTTAATTCATATTGCTCAATGATTTGCTCCATGCTCTGCTCTGTTACCTTCGTCAATGTTTTCTTCTCATAAACCCAAAGACATTTGTATCTACTATTTAATTTTAACATCAAAAATAACGAACTAGAATGTGACCCAAATAACCTCTACTGAAATTCAATACAAATAATACATGTTTAAAATTCTACCAAAAATACTGAACACTTATGCAAATAAAATGAAAAGAAACAATTTGCTATTTTTAACGTAGACAGAAAAGGATACAAAAGAGAAAACGGGCTCAAACAATTCAAATTGACGATCGAATAAATCTTAACATTGATGTTCAACACTAAACACGAAAATAATCCAATAAATTTTATTTTAATTGCATTACTGCAATCTACCATTTGCATCATCAAGTAGACTGTAAAGAGAAACACCTCACCACGTGTAAAAGATTAGTCTTCGTCATTAATTTGTTTACCAATCGCTGTTTTCACTTGTTTATTACCGATACACTCGAAACGAGTAATGTTTTTGAATGGAGCTAAAAGGTTTACGATAGAAAGTGCTAGGGTTTATTGGTCTGCAGATTACCACATTCACTGGCTTAATGTCAGGTCCCACTTAGCGGGTACAGCATCCGGACTCTCGTCAGGAATTTCTGTTTGCTTGTCTGATTTAAAGATGAACGAAAGTTCAAGTTAATTGTCAACTTTGACATATACATGTTCAAAAATGTCTTATTCTTCCTTTCCTTCCTTGATAACAGAATTTTTATCAACTCTATACATGCCTACCAGGATCTCTAAACAAATTTCAATATACATACCAATATGTACCGGCTTTTTAAGCAAACTCGAACCGGATTCAGCATTAGGTCGACTTTAAAACTTCTGAAGAACAATGGCATTCCTCAATATACGCGGTGCTAGGTTTAAAGTTCATATTGAGCACAAATATACGTATGCAGGTAGCTAACCTATTGAAACAGGCACAGTAACCTATTTAGCCTTCAGTCTGTAAGTTCTTGCTTGAAAACTACAGGCAGCAAACGTTTATTTTTATTTTCGTTGCTATTGAGCTTAACTTTGTATGAGTTTTTATACGGATCTTCAATGGTAAAGTAGTAAAGTCGAAATGAGTTGATTTTGCAAATTAGACACTATGGAGATGATAAAGTTCTTATGTAGTAGTCGATAATAGAAATAGAGCAATTTTACCTGGAAGTTTCTCAAGATTTTGATCATTTTGAAGAATTAGCAACAACCAATTCTATTCATGCAATCTTTGAAATCAATAATGACGTCGACTACTTATCTTGCAAGAGTTGCACGTAGTGGTGAAATATAGATAACATAACAGAACTATGGTTTTATTTTTCCACGGAAAACGTAGGTATACAGAGTTACCTTACGATGTAAAGGGAAACCTAACCGCAAAGATCCTTGAAACCTATATTGCGTACAATGAAGATATATCGAAGATATATAACAATAATATGACGTATGCGGATGTATTATTCGATTTCACGGTAATATAAAACTATTAGAAAAACGAGTTACGGCTACATTTTGATGTAGTTTATTAACTTATGGTTTTGTGTAGTATTTTTGTTCGTTGCTTCACTTCTAGCCCTAGTTTTTTAAGTGTTTATAATATTGTTCATTAACCTTTATGGGGACCAATAGCAGATAGGTAGGTATTAAATTTCATGATCAATTTAATTGGAACAAATGAAATTAAATGGTGTGCAAAAGTTTATGAGTGGAGGCTATAAAAACTTGCTAAATGATGTATTATTTTGATTTTGTTGAATTTGATTTAATAATGAAAACTTGACTTAACACAGAACAGTGTTTTCTTTTTCTTTTTCCTTGCTTAAGAGTGAGGAGACCAACACCGAATTATTTTTTTATTACAGAATTTAAAAAATCGGCTTCGTGTTAAGTATTTCATTCTGTTGCTTTTATTCTTTTAATATAATAAGTGAATAAATGAACTCCTGCAAAATTAATGCATTTCCAAGAACACGTAGTTTTCTTGCACGCTCTGACACTTTTAACCCTATATAACAGCCAACAGTAATGCAGACGTGACTGTGCCAAATAAACACGAAATGCACATTTTTACTGATATTAACCTTTTTAACAAAATCGCGGTCACCAATCTGTTGGAGGCGTGAGACTCGCACTTTAACACACTAAATTAATGTTAATAACCCTTATAAATTCACGGGTTAACGGCGAGAATTGACTGCGAAGACAGACTGCTAAGCAAACATGTTGTTAATCAAAAATAAACCTTCATAATACAAAGATAAGGTAGGATTACGTGCTTTTAAACAGTTGTTTGAAGATACCGTATGATTAAAACAAATTATTTAAAAATCGACCCAAATTTTCTGCGATAAGGTTGTATTCAGATCTTCACAATATTTGTATGAGATATCGTGTATCATCTAGGTAAACCCTATAATAGGCCCGTTATTCGATATGACACTGTTTTTAACCCAGAGCGAGCCAGTATCAACACGGAACTGTATTTTATATGCGATTTATGAAAAACTAGACTCGACTCGCTATTCTAGGTCTGTCGACATAGTTTCGCCTTGATTTAGGTTTATAAACATAGCTAGATAGAATGCTGTAGCTCTCACCTACTATCAATCTTGTGAAACTTGTATGTACTCCTCCACTCTTTTTTATGGCATAATAGGTATTTATTTCTGATCACGCGCAGATTATGATAATCAATCGAGTATAAGGGTAGTTTTCTCCTTTTCAACTTTATTGTTTGCATGGGGAGTTTGTTGCGCCACTACTTCCAGCTAAAGCACTAGGAAGGTGAAGGGCTGGTGTTTTGGAAACTGTCTTATGCTATTTTTAGGCTGATGAATGGCTTTTGATTTTTACCTCAATTAACACTAGGTACAGCCCGATTCAAACGTAATGGCGGCTCGGAACATGAGGCGATTCGCTGCGCAGTATCGAATTAATGGGTCAGCGGGGGTGAGGGGTGGGGTACTGCGCAGCGAGTAGCGTACTTCCGAGTTGTTTGAATCGAACTGTAGGTACTTTTAACAAAATTGTATTACCTATCTATATTTTTTCTCAAAGCACTACCTAATAGAATACGTTTTAATAGATAATTTTCACCTCGATAAACCTTAATACTAAATTACCTTTCTTTAGTAGGTAAACTTCCATAATCCGTTTACACAGTGTTAATAAATTCTTTGAACTTATCATAACAGACAATGGGCCATTCCTCGGCCACTTTCGATTTCCCGAAGTTTCACGATTTCGTTGCGTGGGCGCATGTGTAATTGGTTTTTAGAATGTTTTGCGTCTGTCGTTTTGTTTTGCTTTTGAGTTAGTAGATTTCTGAAATTATGAGCAACTTTTTTTTACCTAAATCATTTTCGTGTGTGCTTGAGAATTGTGTTAAAGGTAATAATTTGGACTTGATTGAGATTTATGTTCAATGCAAGGAAATTATAACTTTCTCGTGTTATTTCTGTGATATGGACACCTCTTTTGACTGCTATTATTGTTTGATCATTAAAAAGATGATTTAGGTAACTGCTCTTTCAAGATCATTAGAGTTGTAAGGGGCCAAAGACACCACACTTATATTCATACAGAAGATTGACAGTGAACTTATACGGTATAGTTCAACCGCCGAACATTGGCACACATTCTCATGATAAATTGTGAACAAAAAAAAAAACTTAATACATACGCATATTCATTTCTTCTGCACCTAACAGTAAAATATCCGTTATGAGAGGAAAATACAAATAATATATACCCTGATTCTTGGACACAAATTAGAATTATATTAACACAAGCTATCGCCCGTGACTTTGTTGTATTGGCGTAAAAATCTCTCCTAGAATTTATCTATTTACTTATTAAACATTTTGTAGACTTAGTAGGTCAACCTTAAGCGTCTACAAACAAGTAACATTTTCGTAATATAGGCGTACGGTTACAATTTATGCTTACCATAATTATGATTATTATTTGATACTAATGTTTAACTAGTAACTTATAATGAATACAGCTTAGCCTAGCTTCGTCGATGAGTTAGCTTGTATGACAGTGTGTGAGGTGGACATTTGCCGCAGATATAATTTTACACAGTAGGTACACACGGCTACACATGAAGCTATAAATTTCCAGTATAAGTAGACCCCGCATCGTACGGAAATTCTATTCAATAAGAGATCAGCATAAACTGGAAATGTATAGCTTGATGTGTAGCCGTGTGTAGAACTAGATTATGTATGACCGAGTTGAGGATGGAGGAGAATTCGTATTCTGTGTCTCTACTAGTCTCAAGGGTCCATTTTGCCTAATGGAATTAGAGTGTCGAAAAATCCCCTACTCACTAAACGGGCTCTTCGTAGAATCCTATTGTAATCGAAATATTTTTTTTAAATTAAATTAATTAATAATTATTCTAGGAACATAATCATCGTCACTGTAGGAGTTACTATTCAAAGAATAGTGCAGGTATGCTATACTATAATGTATAATGTAGTGTAAAGGCTCTTTCAAACAGGCGCGACACGCGACGCGACACAAAGACATCGCCCGTCGCGCGACGAGCGGTGTCTTTGTGTCGCGTCGCGTGTCGCGCCTGTTTGAAAGACCCTTTAATCAGTCTGGAAACTGACATACATGCCAATCAAGAAGAAAAGAATTCTGCGCATTGCTTCGTTCGAGTAAAAAGTCGTAAATTTTCGGAATGATAAAGGCCTCAGGCTGGACCATCCTCCTGCAGGTGATAAGTGACATTTCAGTAAAAAAATCATGGAAATCACAACAAACAGACTTTTTCACATTATAAATCTATTCTAATGTTATAAGCATAAATGTTTTGTTAGCTACGAATACGAACGAATGCTCGCTCCTATTTATCGCGAGTCAACGGCCGTGACTTCCTCCGACCATTCAAGGCGAGTGTTACATATTCAATTACTAATTACTTACCAATGGATATGTATTATTATATATTGTAATAGATACGCAATCTTCTGAAATGATATGCCGTGAAATTACTCGAGAATAACCTCGGGCAATGGGGTCACATATGGCCATAGTTTTTTGGTTTAGTGTAGTTTGTAACTTCCTAATAACTTATTCATAAATAGAACAAATGAAAAAGAATAAGAAATAAATAAATAAAATAGAGCCCTATTTATCTTTTCGTAGAGATTGTTTTAGAAGAAATGGATGATTATGTAGATGAGTAAAGAAAAAGTCATCGTACTCTTCCAAAACAGATGTTCTCATACTGTAGTAGGTAGGCAGGTGGATAGAGTGATGCTACCAAGTAGGTAACAGGTTTTGTAAGTGGGACGCAGAAATATAAACAAAGCTTTTCCACGTAAAACAAAGTCCCCCGCCGCGTCTGTCTGAACGCGATAAACTCAAAAATTACTGGACGGATTTTCAAACGGTTTTCAGCAATGGACGGAGTGATTCATGTGGAAGGTTTTAGTGTATAATTCATTACGGTTTTGTGTAAATTGGCTGAAATGTGACGATTATTGTTGAAGATGTCGGAAGAAATCACGCCGACTGGGAGCTTTATTGGCATGCGCCGCGGAAATCGTAAAAGTTACATAAAATTTATGTTCTACAGTATTGTTCATCTTAAAAAGTTCAACAAAAAAGTCCGCGATGGCATATGTCTAAGGATGACCCACAATAACCATTTTTATCTTTCACAATTTGATAGAAATTTCATTATTATTTTTGAAGCTATTTTGACCGGTATTACATTAATCCTTATCCAATTAATTTTGTCACTTAAATTGAGCATTTAATTTAGATAAAAATATGCCTTGACATCATTTCATTTAAATGAATGGTTTAAAAGATATCACAGATTCAAAATTACGCGTAACAAATAATTTTGGTTGACGGCAACGCGGGCGCAGCGGTAGGGTAGCAACCTTTTCCTCGGCTACTAGGTATGTAATCCCGGTATGGGTAGTACGTTCCCGTGAGATATTTTCTGACATCCACGCGGGCGAAGCCGCGGACAAAAGCATTTCGTATATATCTATAAAACGGGACTGAAATTGCGGTATATTTTAATTTTTCCTTGTTTGGTAGGCTAATCACAAATTTTATTCAAAATTTGAAGCTTGTGTGTCTGCTAAAGTACCTCAGAATTTGATCGGTGAATGAGTGAGTATGTCAGTGACAAAATTAAGGACCTTTGACCTGCAATCGTTCTTAAACTACAGGTTCAAATTTAATTTAATTTGGGAATATATCTAATTATACTAAGCCCTCTTAGTCTCTGAAAATTCAGGCTTCTAGCTTTATCCACAACGAAGTTAAAAGGGTTCGAAAATATCCTGAATGGCTTCGAGAAAGGTTGGTACGGCTGTGCCTTTGTGTTTGGTTTGCTCGACTTGGCGGGGGCACTGCCTTGCCTCGCGATAAGCAACTGACGGTCTGGAAGTTTGAAAAGGTCTTGAAGATTGGACATAGGTAAATATGTCACTAGATATGTATATTGTCTAGTATTTACTTAAGATACATTTGTACTATTTACAAGTCCTTGATAACGTAGGCAAGCGTTTATTGCTAACAGTATGCTTATCGACAGTCAGTCAACACGTTGTACTTACAGAAGGCACTACCATACGTTTGTGTTATCGGCGGCACGTGTTCAAACCATCCAACGTATTGATGCCAGGTTTGAGCAAACACTTCTTTATAAATGTATTAACATGTTGAACAAATATGTGTACAAAATCCTT
The DNA here is from genome assembly GCA_916610215.1 of Omphaloscelis lunosa. Lineage (NCBI taxonomy): Eukaryota > Metazoa > Arthropoda > Insecta > Lepidoptera > Noctuidae > Omphaloscelis > Omphaloscelis lunosa. Next base: position 4,743,492 of record OU744245.1, on the reverse strand, counting down.
TTTCAGTGTGTTTGTAAAGATGTCGCAAATGGTGACCCCTAAGCGAAATGAGCGTGTGTTTTTGATTGAAAGTTTACAAGAGTTGTGCAATGTGAAAGTGTTATCGAATTAGACAAAGTGATGATGATAATGGTGGGACTTTATTACGCATACTTACTTAATTTCATTGTATTGTTTATCATGATAGGTGATATTGAAAAGTCGTTACAACCATGCAAGCAAGTTAGCAAGTATTCATCATCTGCTTAGCCTATTCCCAACTACGTACCAGTATTTTACATGGAGCGACTGCCTATCTGACCTCCACAACCTAGTTACTAGATAACACGATGCTCCTCGGAAAGACTGGTTGTCAGACTTTTGGGCTTCTAACTACCCGTAACGACTGTCAAAGATCTTCAAATGACAGCCGGGACCAACGGCTTAACGTGCTTTCCGAGGCACGGAGGGGTCTTGGTATGTAAAGATGGTCACCTATCCACGGACCAACTGCGGCAAGCGTAGCTTAACCTGATCGATCGACCCGTGCAGCTGTTATTACTTAGCCACAAGCCCTCTTGTTAGCAAGTATTCTACCCAGGATATACGCAAATGTAATTCATTAATATTTAAAGGTATTAATAGGCCCCTAATCATCAATAAGCCCCTATGTATAACAAACAACAATATAGGTAATAAATTACTAAATTATTTCAACCTTCCTTCGCAGTAAACCTGCATAATTATATCTATATCAAATTAAGATTTATATAGCCGTTATTCCGTGATATCCTTAGAATTTCCTGTGGCAATAACCTATTGGTTTGCGCAGCAGTAGTGCGCAGACGCATGCGCATAACAAGCGACTTCCTTCGACTGGTAACTATGGCATTTATGTCAGCGGATGCAGGGAGTTTTGTTTCATTAATAACATTTTGCTAATGGATAAAATTATATATAAATTGTATGGGACAATTTATGGAATAGTCTTTGATATATTTCCAAGCATTTTCCAGCTAGGGGATCGCTAAACACGCAGCTCTGCTTTTCATCTAAGAAGTTCAATATCTTCTGAAAGATTTGCGAATATTGTTTTCCATAGGCTTCCTTGCATTTCCCACTTAAAGTTATTTATGAAAAAATTATGAAACATCTGACCTGCTTCCGATGGTGCTGCCACCTAGCTCGATTTTCAATTTTTGCAATCAGTAAGAAAATTCACGATTAACCGGGAAAACGAGTTTCGGTGAGAATTAAGTAGGTACTTTAATTTTTAAGTTACCACTTGGTAACAGGAAGACGTCTCAAGTCGAGCCTTAAAAAAAATGTTATTAAGTATGGGTAAACTGCACTTTGCTGCGAATATTTGATAAAAACACTTAGGTATAAGATAGCAATTTGCATTACCTTGATTTTAAAGACTAAATTACATATTAGCATTATTATAAATGTTCTCACTGAATCATCAATGAAAGTCTATAACTCTATGTGAACTGCAATTGTACACTCGGGAGTTAATTTACGTTCACGAATGACAAATGCATAAATTTCGTGTTTATCTATGTAAATGAGAACAATGAAGAAGGAATTACGCGTCAAATAAAACTTAAATCGTTGTTTCGAGGATTTAATTTACATTAATTAGCAGTTATGATGTAATTTGTGATATCGGTATCGACCTTGACAATGCTTAAAAATGTTTTTTTTTTTACCTACTTCGGAAAATACGACACTTAAGTTCGGTGATACATTTTGCGTTATGCTTTTAGGTACTAAAACTACGGTTTTCTTCGACAGCGGTGGCCGCCACATAACGGCCGCATTGAAAATTGATGGTGTCAAAAAAATCATTTAAAAACGTACATAAATTATAAACAAGACATTATAGACAAATTAAAAATCCGGAGTCACATTTGTTAGGGCATAAATCGAACAGATTAGGTACGTGTGACTCCGGATTTTAAATTTGTCGTCTGTGATGTCGTTTATACCAATTTAGTTGACTTTTTTGTCGTTGTTGTAATTTAATGTGACGTTACATGGCCTATAATCAGCAGACGAATAAGGCGCTTCCAACGATACCTCATTTATCAAATTATGGTGAGCAGTTTAGTAGTTAAGAGGTAACAGATGAACATACATACATACATGTCAAAATCATAACCCTCCTTTTTGCTTCGCCGAAGTCGAGTAATAAACGCTCTCTAGGGAAACACACTAACTTACTTTCATTAATTGCGTTTCTGTAACGTCATTCGGCGCTAAATTGCGGACGCTATGTGGCGGTCACCGTAGTCTTAGGAAACCCTAGTTTTAGTTAGGTAAACCAGAGCGCTACTGTTCTTCTAAAAATACCACAAACTGCATTGCTACTTTAATAGGTATACCTACCTTTTTTTTCTCGGTGGGAAATTAACAAATAACTTCTCCCGCTCTGGGCGGAGCGGGAGAGCGTGTCAGACTCTTACTGACTAAAACCCACCAGTGTTCCTTCGGTTGCCCTGTTGCCGGTGCCACGATCTCCTTTTCGGTTTTCTTCGCACCCCCGGCAGAGGTATACCTACCTAGGGCTAATTTAAAAAAAAAATGTAACTGCTCAAAAAAAACAAGTAACTTAGCTGGCAGGTTTTTTCTACGTCGTATTTACTACGGCGCCACTTTATTAGGTATGCTTAGGCCTAAAATGATTATGAAACAATATTTTCCGCCGATTATCATAGAAATTGACGGTTTGTTAACATTATAAATGAATAACGTCGACAAAGTGATTAATCGAGAATCAAAACAAACATGGAGATCGAAGTCCATTGCATTGACTACGACCGACCTTTGATTTATAGGTAAAATTCAATGTATTAATTGATTGTTTACCGTAAACTCACGCGCATTGGGATTGCCTGGCTAGTTTGCTCGCGATCTCGAAACGAGAATGACTTATAATTAATAGCTCCTGAAACTAATTTAACAGTCGGATAATACTGAAAAATTATGCACGTCCCGCATGTAAGTATCTGACTAACTAAACCGTGTCCGTCAACTCAGAAGTGATAATAAAATAAAATGAAAATAAAAAAGCCTCTTTACAAAATGCAAACATATAAGTAGAGTGTTAATTTAACTTTACCATTTGCTGCTAATATTTCATGCAATCGGGTTATGGAACATTATTTATCTAAATAAAATTTATAGGTAACCACGTTGGAATCGGTGCATTTCATTCATTCATTCATTCATTAAAACTCATCATTTGAAATGGTGAGGTTACAATAATAATATAAACGATACTCTATTAATAATACAAATAACATTTCTCTATTCTTTAATAATAATTACATTTCATTATAATTATACCTACTGTTGACAGCGATTCAAAAGTACCTGGGTAATACGAAACAAATATTTACTTATAATTTGGAACTATTTGGCTGTGCTAAGTGAACTGTGAATCTGTGATATTGTGAAACCAGTCAAATAAAATTTTGAAACCTCTTTCCTTGTTTTAGGAAGGAAAGGAAGGCTTGAGCAATCTTTTATTCAGCCGGGTCCGCTGCGCCATGTTTTCGTGTTTTATAAACAGACAGCAAACACGAACCCATTTTTGTATGTGGTTTTTGCGATATCGCGCTGGTCTGCACGAGCCTTGAATCTGTTCCAAAAGTTTCTGATGAAAGTGTAAACAAATCCTGTTCAGGATAAATTTTTACGCAATTGCTCACTTAACGTCATTGTTCACACATTCATCTTTATAAATTTTATGTCCCCTTTTTTCCAGCAATTATTATTTGAATAATAGATATTATTAAAATAATTGTAATTGAAAAATTGTCGTCGAAAATTTGATGTTATAAAAATAACCTCAAATTTTCAAATGAAAAACGTCTTTAGTCATTTAAATTAGAATTTAAGGATTCAAATTATTGATTAAATCAAAGCACTCAATTTGTAAGTGGCACTACAAATTGGCCCCATAGGTATGGTTTCCTGAACCATTTGTTTACATTTTCAACAGATACTTTTCAAACAAATCATACATAATAGGTATACGAAATCTCCGGACCTCTTATTTTAGCTAGCTATTTCAAAGCCCGGGGCTAGACAACTTAAACTTTCGTCAATGCTATAACATACTTTCATAGAGGTTAAGTACGCTCGGACATTGTCAAGCCGCCATTGACACGACTTTTACCTTGCCTCTCAACGTGATTAAAGTATTAGAATACCACATTCTTTATTTTTACCTTCGCATGTGAATGAAGTGAATGGCTTAGGGCGTTTGCTTACTTATCCGTATCCGGTTCGTATTCGATTCGTACGTGAAAAAGGCGGATGGGGAAATTCACGTCCTAGCGTCTTCCCACTTATTCGTACTTATTTGATTCGTTTTGTTTGATATATAAGTAGGTGCTCGGTTTTGATAAGTCAGTGAGAATTTACGAATTGAACACGAACCGTATACGCATGAGTGCACAAACGTCCATACAATTACTAGGATGGCCAAACCGGATCAGAAACGAATACGAACCGGATAAGGATAAGTGTGTAACGCACGAACGCGTTATGCTCGATTCTTATAAACAAACGAATTGTCATCATTACCAACGATAGCGTTTTTTATTGCCAAAATGGGCATATAATTAGATTCGTAAGCAATTTTACTTGTGATAGCTACTTCCATAGGGGAGGGCAACTACTAGGGGACGGTACTATGCAAAGCTATGAGGTATTTGCTTCATTATTGGTAAAGAAAGATACAAGTCTTAACATTCACCTTTAACGGTCCGTAAATTATGGGAATCGGCCATTAGTAGAGTAAAGCCGGTCATGAGTTGGCGTAGATTTAATCTTAGGGATTTGTCGTACCTATATATGATTTTTTATATAATTATTTCTAATCTAAGCATCTCAACAAATTATAGTTTCACTGCAGACTTCAGAAATATCTATAAACTTACGCGATAATTAGGTAGGTATCCTTTTGTGATAATAATAGATATTGTTATTATTATAAGCCTCTGTTGTCCCACTGCAGGGCAAAGGCCTCCCTTCCCTGATAATAATAGATAATACATTAATATTATAATCATAATCATTATCTTCCTGCCCTTGTCTTATGTTACCCGGGGTTGGCACAACACGTTTTCTCTTTCCATTCTCCCCTGTCAACCGTCACGCTGTCATTCACTCCCTTCTCTTTCATATCATTCCCCATACTGTCCATTTATCTTTTCTTTGACCTTCCTCTCCTTCTTCATTCATCAACATTTATATTTATCACTCTTTTAGTCACATGCGTGTCCATACCAAGCCAAGCCAAACGTTTTCCTTTCAACTTTTCTGTCACAGGCGCCAGTTTCAAACTTCATCTTGTAAACTCATTTCTTACTTTATCCATTTTCATCACTCCACAAATCCATCTCAACAATCCCATCTCCGCTGCATGTAATCTTTTTTCATCCGTCTTTTCACGGCCCAGCATTCCGATCATACCAAACAAAATAATATTAGAATCAATATGACATAATTGCCATTGGTATTATCGGCCCTGACATATGTTGAGTCATTGTTTCGCGAAGTCGTGGCCTCGCATTTAGCACACTGACGTTATCAAACAAAACAACAAGGAAGTGTGAGATTACAGCTATGATAACACTATAAAAAACATTATTCTCCCGCGTTTGAATGTCTTATCTGCGCCCGCGCAAGCGATAAGCTCAGTTATGCTCTGATTTTCTTCTTATCAAACATTAAAAACAGCGACGAAATACCTTTATATTTTAAACTTTATTGTCACGTAACAGAACTGAGAATTCACCGATCTCTATCAGCAAATTATAACTGAATTAAATTAATTATAAAATATTCCGCTTTTGATTACTTCTGTACACAAGACGTTATTTCTTGGCCAGTGACCTCGTTAACTTACTATTGCGTGGTGGACTCTGACCGCTCGTTGCATCGCTAGTCACTACACAAGATAACCATCATTACAGTGTTTAAGCGATGATCAAAGATGCACCGTCATGAGACGACATTAATTTCTTTCAGTCGTAGGAAACGTGTATGAATCGTACTTGACATTTCACCGCTATCGAATTAATCTTTTAATAGACTGTACGAACCTTTTATGAAGTTAAATGTCACTGTTATTGCTATTATTGCAATAATAGTTACGACTACGAGTTGACTGTTTATTGACAAACACTTCTCTCTCTTTCCAGATGGATAGCAGCTCAGAAGCGATGGAGTTGAGGCGGGAGTTGGACGCGGTGCGCAACGCTCTGCAGCAGCAGTCCGAATCCGTCCTGAAGCAGAGGCATCAGCTGGTGGAGGCGGGACATGCCCTCGCCGCCAGGGACAAGAAGGCGGCGCAAGAGAGGCGGCTCAGACAAGACCAATTAGCACTAGTACTACGATCGCTAGTCCTCCTAGAATCCCGCCTCACGAGGGAACAAAAACAAATTCACGTCGCACTCCACCAAAAAGAGAAAATCATCAAAACACAACAGGAAGAAATTGCAAAACTGAAAGCACGCAAATCGTACTGCAGCAATTGCCAGCAACTGCTCGGCTTCACCAGCGAACAGACCAACATTGAAACAGATCCGGAATTCCAGAGCTTAGAAAGCACTGATTCCAGATTTCAAAATACGTTTGTTAGAAGCTGTAGTTATCGCGAAAGAAATTCTCCACCGGTATTCCAAAAAAATACTAGGTTAAGTAAAAGCTTTCAGTTGCCGAAGAGTGAAATTGTTTACGGCAATACGAGTTCCAGTGAAGAAGGGAACACTGCTAGTATCGGAAGCAAGGGTACATTTATCAAAAATAAACAAGCTTTTGTAAGACGAGATGTCTTCAGAAGGTCGAGGAAATATTCGGGAAGAAAAAACAACAACAAGTATGCAGACAACATGCAGAAGGGTTACACTAACCAAGCAAACAACAGCAGCAGTACTGAAGAGTGCATTGGTATGAGCTACCAAGTAAACCACGATGACGAAATTACTGCGAACCAAATAGCTAATGATATCAGAAAAGCTTCTTTAAAAATTGATCAGCTCATAGGTGAAGCTGCCAGAAAAGAACAAGAAAACACTGCCAGTGAATCCGAGAAAACGTATTCTACAAAAATGGAGAGATTACACGGAATTAAACGGCAAGCGTCAGATGAAATAAAAGCGAACAGACAACTTTTCCTGAGTAACGTTCTCAGCGAAGAGGGCAACGAGAAGCCCTGGTATTGTAATGTTAGTGACCCAGAACAAGAAGGAGACTGTTTGGATCAAAGACCACTAAATAATAAGTCTAAATCAACAGATGACCTGTTGGGCGTTGGTTTCAACAGTGGCATACTTGATGCTGGAGTAGTAGCCGCTAAAAACGAAGTATTGTGCAATAACATAATGAATAACAATGACAGATTCAGTTCCAGGTTTGATGATAAGAACAATAACATAGAATCAAACCTAAACAAACAAACGGCTAATGCTGAAGTTAATGAAAATTGGTATGCTAGCACTAGTGATGCAGATGAGAACCCTACTAATGAGATTTATAAAAATAATCCGGTACTGGAGTGCGTAAATCAAATATTGCTCCAAAATTCTTTAGATGATAGCAGCAATGACAATTCTAAGTCTAGTGAAGCACCCAGCCCTAAAGCATCAACAAAGCGTGTACAGTTCTCCACTCTTAACAGTATCTCTTATGATGAAAAAGTAAGACCTAATAACACCAGCAATACGCTGCCTAGATCAGATAAGAGAGCGAATAAAATCGTTAAATTCAGCTTAGAGACCGCATCTGAACACAGTTATGAAGTGCCAAACACAGCCCAGGGCTTCCAGTACGAGATACAAAGCTTGTACAGCAATGAATATGAGCCCATCATTATGAAAGGCAATGATTCTAAACCTGCGCCAATTCCGCGTACAGTGCAAGCCATTGATAAACCAGCGGTTCCTAAAATAAGAGGCTCTATAGTGAAAAATATGGCCGCTAACTTAGAAAATCGTAACATTAACAATGTCGTTGAAAGAAAAATTGATAACGAGCTCGGGTCTATGAAGATATTCAATAAGAGAAAAGTTCCAAGAACTCCTCCCGCTCTGCCGCCTAAGCCAAAGAACCTTTCGGCTAAATGGAAAGCTGAAAACAATGTCAACCAAATGACAGAGCAGTTAGACTCTGAAGCCGTTGCGGCTAACCAACGGGTTGCAGATGTTAAGACAAGGAAAGTGGGACAAGTAGCAACTGTCAATAGTATAGAGCCTGACTACTGTTCCATTTCAGAGATAAATGTTCCAGTAGTCAGCAATGGTAAGAGGGAGTTGCTACTCACACAGCCAACGGTCGAGATCCACAACGAGCAGTACTCAGTGCACGCCGTCAGTCCAAGGAACAGCGTTGCTAAAGTAGTATCTTTGCCAAGAATCCAGAATAAGATCAGTGATAAAGACATTCCTAAGCTTCCTCATGTCACTGAGATCATCATTCCGGACGAAGATGAGAAGCCGAACGATGAACAAAGCCGCTCCTTCCAGCAAACTACTGACAGTTACTTGACTAACTTTGCTATGCATCCCCTGCAACCAAAATTGGACCCTCGTGCTTCCATACAAATGGGAAACACAGTGTCTTCAATACTATCTGAGATCAACAAAGGCGGTAAAGGAGGCAACAAGCAGATCAATTTGACAGAACTAGACAATCAGTTCAACCATGGACCCGAGAAAAATCAATCGATCAATGCAGAATTGCACAAAGCAGAATATTTTGAGGACATGGACAAATTCGATTTATCCCAAAATTTTGAAGAATTTAAGATAGACGATGAACTCGGCAGCATAGTTGCAGAGGAATACCGCATCAGCTCCGGCAGCAGTGACGGTTCCATGTCTGATGTTGTAACCGAAAATCTTACCAATGTACCTGATAAAGATAAACAGCATAATACTACCCATAAGGATGACAATGGAAACGCCGATAATTTTCTTGAAAATAGCGAGAGTGCCTTGAACAAGGGCTTGTCGAAAAACGCTAAGTTGTCTAATAAGCCTGATCTCCTTTCAAATATAGAGAATTTAGAGACTGAATCTGTAAGGAACTCAGATATTGAGTCCAGTAATTCGTCTGGGAGCAACAGCGGCTCTTACAATACTGTGAAGTGCGAGCCTCGGATGGTACTGAATAACAATCCAGAGAGAAATGCGCCCAAAACAAAGGGAACCTTCGATTTCTTTTTAGAGACGTCTGGTCTTAGTTCTAAGTCTATATTCACGCCGAGCAAGCACTACCTGGGCCTGAGGCCTCCGAGCGCGAACCACAAGAGTGTGCTCAAGCCTAGGGATATAAAGATGCGCGTGAAGAATACTATTACAACGAACAAAATCAACGAAAAACCTATGACGACTGCTATTAAATATTTTGAGCCCTATGTGTAAACTAATTTATTAGTTATTATGTATTTTATTTTTAATGAAATGCTTAAAACTATTTATTGTAAAAAATGAACTTGCCGGCGAAATACTTTGTACTAATGTATTTATGTTATTGTAAATATTATAATTATACCTAGTTATTTTTCAAATATAAAATATTTAACTTTTATGAAGTTGTTTCATTTTGACATACGTACATAAATAAGAACTTAAACTAACTAGAGAGATGAGGAGGTGGAAGAGACGGAAGAGAGGGAAGCCCGATGTGACACAATAAGTAGGTACCAACCACCTACTTGTAGAAAAAATATATAAGGAATGTACAAGAGAAAGAGAAGTATTTTACGATCAATAATTTATTTTAATTTATTAATTACATAAATTACTTAAAACTAGATGTAAGCAACAATTATTTCAACAATATCTTATCTAACAACTATAGAGGTGGGTTAAAATTTAATTACAAATAAATAAATAAATAGAAAAATAATAATTTAGAAAAATTGAGAAGAAGAAAAGAAAGAGAAAGAAACTAATAGAGAGTAATGAAATATATTTTACAACATAAATATTAATAATTTAAATTTTTTATAAATTACTTAAAAGTCTTAAAACTAAATAAAACATTTTTTTTAACAATATTATTTTAAAAGTATCCTCTTGCACTTCTTATCGATGTACGATTTTGCATTATCTTTAAACTGTCTGAACACATTCCATTCCTTGCTCCTTCCCAACCCTGAATCCAGAGTCACTGTTGAACCTCCTTCAAATTTATTTTCATAGTTATCGAGGTATTCTTCGATACTTCTATCCAGATTAAACGAAAGCTCAGTTTTTCCTGAACAAGATCTTCCCCTGAAACGGGATAACTCTTCAAGATCAGACACTGAAGGTATTCTTGCACATGATATGTCTGCAAACGAATCGTTCACTTTCACATTCACCTTCTTTGTTTTTTCTTCACGACGTGAATACGGCTTTGGCCTCCTCCTGGTTGTCAGATATTCCTCCGAAGAGAATGTAGCAGTTGGTCTGTCAACAACAGCAGGAATACACGTTGAGAGGTCCTCAGGAGTATCCAAATCAACTGGTTTCCCCCATTTGCGATCCAAAGCACGAAAAGCAACGGTCAAATGCAGATGGAGTTCCATTTTTGATTACTTAGATGTTTCACGATTGCAAGTTGGTGGTTTAATGTTGAAATTACGATTGGTTGCCCCTTTTATATGTATTTTACCCCCTCCTAGTGAGGAATTAATCAGTTACATTAGGGCCTAATTAATAATTAGGTGGTAACCAATTAAATCTGCACATTATTAATCAGGTGTCAGTTTACATTAACAATAACCATGCCTTGTGATTAATTAATCGATTACAATTAGGACCTAGTTAACAATTGGGTGCTAATCATTTCACACCTGATAATTATTAATTAGGTGTCACTTAATTAATAATTACCATTACATTAATAATGACATAGCATCGTTAGGTCTGTTCTGCCAAAAATGTGGGTTTACTAAGCAGCTTAACGCTGCTCCCACATTTCATCAGTTATGTAGGTACCATTGGGGTAACGCATATCTAACCACTTTGAAAACAAAACCCCGTGCACTCGACCCTTTTTAAGGTTCCGTACCTCAAAAGGAAAAAAAAAACGGAACCCTTATAGGATCACTCGTGTGTCTGTCTGTCTGTCCATCTGTCACAGCCAATTTTCTCCGAATCTAATGGGCCGATTAAGTTGAAATTTGGTACACATATGTATTTCTGTGACCCAAACACGAACGTGTAACGTAAATAAATGAATTTTGAATATAAGGGTCACATTTGGGGGCAAATAAGAAAATAAAAAAAAGTTTTGTTAACAGCACCGTGTGACATATCAAATGAAAGGACTTGTTGCGAGGATCTTAAATATATTTTTTAAATAATTTTAAAATAAATACTTTTAAAGATATTTAAGAAATTTGATGAAAATTGACCATTCACTCCCCTTATCTCCGAAACTACTGGACCAAAAATTTGGAAAAAAAAAAAATAGTATGGCTCTTTATTCATAGATTACAGGAACATCTATAAGAAGTCTATGGTCTTAAAATAACATGATAAATCTCTCAATATTCTGTGTACAAACTTACATTTGCAGTTGGAATGTATGGGAGAACATGCTTTTCAACTACACTGTAAAGTTTGTTCTTTGAATAAATAAATTCATCTCAACTATGGAACCCTTCATCGTACGTAGTCCGAAACGCACTTGAACGGTTTTTTTTCGTAGGTAAGCGATACAACTGCGGCCGAGCGCTGCAAGCAAGAATAGTCCTTACAGTGTACAGATATGCATTTCTTCGATAGATAAGCCTAGATAGGTATGTAGATGTAGGTAGTTAGGTACACATAATAGTGAGCAAACCTGTTGCTAATTTGCCATCATAAATATATACATACATAAACTCACGCCTGAAGAAGGCGTGAATTTGGCGCCATGGGGGTAGCCAGAAACTACAGAACGGCACCTGCTACAATCCTTATCTACATACTCCTTTTGCTTCGTTTACGTTCATACATCTAGTCATACACGCACGCCGGTTCCGAGTACTACGCTCCTGACCTTTCTGAAGAACATCACCAATAGTCACTACATATCTAATCGGGCAGAAATCCAGATTCTGGCCTCTTGCTGAAAAGATCCTAAGTATTGGTAGGTAAAACCTAATGACAATACTCAGCAGCCGGATATGTGGATCGCCCCAGGACTCCAGTTGCGCTTGCGACCACTAGACCAACGACGCAGTCCGATTACCTAATCTGGCACGGTAGTTTGACCAAGATGTAAGTTTGTAGAACTACACATAACATCACGCCTTGTTTCCCCGAAGGGTTGGGCAGAGGTGTCCCTGTAACTAGCCTTGTAAAAATAAAGTCCCTGCTACACGCTAACTGCGTCCCCGACAGGGGTGACCCTAGTTGTCAACCGGCAGAACTGTTTGAAATTTGGTCGTAAACCAGCATCTACACGGTCGTAAACCACTACATTAGATCTGATAACTTTTTAACAGTGAAACCGATAAGTAAGTCTTGGCAACGGATTTTACCTACATGAAATGTTTTTGGTGGATTCATAAATTATGTAATATGATTACTGCATGGGTGCACTATAGGCACACCTCTGTCTAACCCTTCGGGGAATACAGGCGTGATGTTATGGAATACAGGCGTATGTATAATTAATTAATTAGTATAATTAAGAGATAATTGAACAAACCTACACCATAATTAATTACGTATCAGTTAATAATCACCATATTATGATTAATCAATCGGTTACAATTAGCACCTAATTACTAATTGTGTGCTAATCATTGCACCTTTTTCAAGTGTCAGGTAATTAGTACGTAATATTTGCTTATTAAATGTTATAGATACGATACCTCGTATTTAATAATCATTAAAAAAGATGCTTTGTAATTAGGAAATTCTACGCACAATAGGTTTAAAATGGCTAAAATTACGGTGCGAACAGATCTAGGCACATTTAAGTAGAGGTTAGTACTTGATGAAACTATTTTTAAACTCTTAAACGAAAGTAGAATCCTACCTACTTACCTTTTTTTAGCAAAGAAGTTAAGCTCCTACTGAAAAAGTCATGTTATAAACGCGTGGTAAAGAAATTGTTAGGCGTTTAATAGTTACAGTGCGTGCCACTAAAGATGAGACTTGACACACCACGTGGTTTGACTTGCGCAGTAGACGATTTATGGGTCTCTTTAGCGGTATGAAGTCCGCGCCGGGGCGTCATCGGGGCGGCGGAAGGAGCGGCGGGAGGCGCGGTCAAGTCTCATCTTTCGTGGCGCGTATTGTACGTGTGCGATCTTCCAAAAACTCAAACTCAAAGCATTTATTTCAAATAAACTAATTACAAGAACTTTTGAATTGTCAAGGGGTCGGTCAGTCAGAAAGATGAAGCTACTTAGTTGCCCATTCCAAAGCGTAGTAACTAGTAAGTTCCTATGGAGAAGAACGGGCAAGAAACTCCACGGACACTCTTTTAACAGAATATTGTTACAAAATATTAGTTCATTGAAATTTACTTGTGAGAACAGAAAGACAAATACACACACATTTCACCTACTTAAGTAGGTATATGCTTACCTACAAGTTTGTAGGAGAATTCGTCATATTTTTCATTCAACAGAGTAGGTATAACTCACAGAACAGATAAAACAGGTTTTTAGTATCAGCTGTCTGCTAACCATTTGTGTGCATAGCTTAATAATGCAATGAATGTTGTTGAACTGCCAAAATGGAACCGTTTGCTATTGATTTGATCCTGTGTTACGCAATTAGGGTGACAGACCAGATGACCCAGATGCATGAACGTAAACGAAGCAAAAGGATTGTAGCAGGTGGCGTTACGCACTCTGAAGGCGTATGAATGTATGTAAGTTCATAAAACTATTGAGAATCAAAGAGTGATCTTGGAGAATTCCTTTTCGAAAACCAAGGGGGTACGTGGTTATTTGCCACTATGTATAGTAATAAAGAAACCAACTTAAAGCTAAAATAATTTATTATAAGTATTCATATAATTTTACTTTTCTTCCTCTTCTTTGAGCCCTTATCATCCTTTTTCAAATCTTTCTTATTTACCTGTAAAGAATAAAAAGTATTGTATTAAAATAAGTGCAGAACTTGTGTTATTAGAAACCCCAAAATTTCATGAGGTATATTTAACTAAAATTTAGATTATATATTTTCTATCGCTACTGGTCTGAAAATGGTTAAAGATGATATAAAATATTATTGGATTTACAAACTAGATTACATTTACACTACTGAAAAATAAAGCACAAAAAAAATGAGTGATATACTGGTGTCTGCATTAAGAGTCTTTAATACCTCAAATTGCTTAGCATGATCCTCTGTTATAACGACAATACTGCAACATTAATTTTGAAATAAGTACACAATATCGTTTAGGATTAATATAATGATAACGATAGAAAAAAAAAATCCATTCAGGTTTGGAGGCATCTAAACCGAACAATAAACATTTAAAAAAATACTTCAAGTTAGATTATGAAATTATGCATAATAACTGAACTAACTTTAAAGCAGATCTATGAATTTTTTTTTTTTGTTTTAATTACCATTATTTTTGCCGTGAAAAGAAATTATCTAAACTATTGGCGCCTTAAAACCCTCTCCCCGACGCTCAGTGTCGCTCACTCAGTCCGCGAGCAATATCGTGCGATCGAGATAAGGAGTGAATTTGAGCTGAGGTATTATGGACTCTTAATTGAGGGTGAACCCTTTTTCGAGTTAATATTTCTGATACATTAGCAAAACATAAAAAAAATAACTCATACTCATAGGTATATCTCTTGAACATTCACAACATGCAATCATAAATTATTCTTAAAGTATAATATCCAGTCATAATAATGAACAATAAACCAGTCACTGTTATAATTAATAGACTTCTTTTATTTTCTTCAGAAGTTACCTGCAAAATACAATTCTTTCAGCCAACTAGTCCAGATCTTAACATAGACTGGTCTTAATAGGTTAGTTAAGCCACTTTGCTTAGCCAGATGTTTCCATAAAGACAAACAATTATTTTGTTTAAAAAAACGAAATGTTTGATTTCTTAATATAGGTTTGGTTGGCTCCCGGAACGGAGTCATACGTGAGGCGCTAGAACATGGTTTCAGCGACGCGGATTGATCCGTACGTAACCCGCTCCGGTCAGAGCCCGTACAATGCTAGCAACCGTATCATATTAACTCCCACGTTTCAGAGCACTGCGGGCGCTACCCATATGGGTCTCCCGTGTGAGGGCAGCTCGTGCGGGTCTCCCGGACAGCTGTGAAACCAGCCTAAAAATGTAGGTGTGTGTCAATAATGTCAATTCCTGTATGATCAGGTGGAATGGCAGCTTACTTAATCTAAGTTTTTAAAGAATAGACTGGCTGGTCTTAGTTATAACAATCTATGTAGGTTTTTACATTCCATGTATTCAGCAAGCAGGTTGGCAACCTTTTGGTAGTACTAGAAAAGTAAAAAACAATTTCTCTATTTTTGTATATATTTTTTTCATTACCTTTCCATAACTACTAAGGAAATGTCCAACATCATTGTTGCTCCCCTTCTTCTTCTTGCCACCTGTCTGTAACACACTCTTGGATCTCATCTGCTGTTTCTCCTCTGTTTCTTTTATTTTCTCTTGTTTTCTCTTCTGCATTAGTTCTTTATAGTTTAAATACTCCTTTTTGGGAGGTTTAGCACCTGCAAATTATGAGAATAGATATTAGTTTTAGATTCAAATGTTTCTAATATATCAATTATAAAGATAATGAGACTCGTACTTCAGTTACAGATGATTACATGGTAATATGAAATGTGCCAAATTTACTATAACTATAATGGATTAGCACTTTGAGGGACACTAAACACCCTTAAGCATTATAAAAATAAAACTTCTGTTGTCTCATTTAGTGTCTTTGAATGTGTTAAGAGCAGTGATAGACTATTGGAAAACTATATGACACTCTGCAGTGATGCTAGTGTGGTAAAAAGAGAGAGAGTACTGAACTAAATACTCCATGGTGAACAATAGAGGCTGGAGCAGGGTTTTGTATGAGCCCTGT
Organism: Omphaloscelis lunosa; assembly: GCA_916610215.1. Classification (NCBI taxonomy): domain Eukaryota; kingdom Metazoa; phylum Arthropoda; class Insecta; order Lepidoptera; family Noctuidae; genus Omphaloscelis; species Omphaloscelis lunosa. The sequence goes on along the minus strand of OU744245.1, from coordinate 4,727,423 downwards.
AAAAATAAGAGTTTGTGGTAAAAAGGTATGGTATGTACACTCATTAAACTTTGTCTTATTACACTAGACATTAGAGAGTACAGACTAGATTATATTGATTTTAAGATAAAAGGTGTGGAAAAGGTCTCTGTTGTAAACTAACCTAAACTAACTGCTAGTGCAATTCTTGCTTCTTCTTTCTTTGTGGGGTCGAAACCGGACATTCCAAATTTGACAACTTCATGTCGTATCTTCTTAAGGTCTAAATCTTTACTAGCATGCTGAGTTTCAGGTCGTAATTCAATTTTTTCACTGTTTTCGGCAGCTGCCTTTTTTTTAGCCTTGTGTGCTTCAAATTTAACGAATTTAAAGTTGCTCTCGGGATTTTTTAGTGCCAACGCGGCTTTTGTCATGATAAGCGACATTTTCTTGCTTTATTTATTACTTTAAGTTAAAATACGGACCAAATACGTACAACCACACACGACACACGTTGTTTGATTGTTTTTATTTTTCTTTTGTTTTTTTTTCAATATGTCAAATCAAATCTGACAATAGTGACATTGAAATGGGTTCCAGTATTTTCAGCCAACACAGAAAATATTAAAGCAACCGTTGTGGTAACCGCACACTTGCTGGCGTCATTTCACTGCGAATCGTGATACATATTGCTTTTGGTTTCCTAGAAAAGCGGTAACCGCTCACATAGCGTCCGCAATTTATGGGCGAATGACGTCATTGAAACGTTGATTATGAAAATAAGTTGGTGTATACGAATGTTGGTGTGTTTTCCTAGAGTGTTGTTGACACCGTAAAAAAACCCCACGCCCCAAAAAAAGCCGCTAGATTTGCCCTCACCGTACTCAGTCACAAGAAAAAGTGTCCATACTGAGAAGAGTGAGCTCACACATTATTAAATAGCGTGTCCATGACAAACAAGTGTAGTCGCTTCGTCATCGTGTGTCAAAGCTGTCAAAACGAAACAGAAACGGGACTGTCTTTTGATGCGGTAGGGCGAATCTAACGATTTAAATCTTTGCCACGGTCTTAGTTTTCAATCTTTGCCGTAGTCATCATTTTCCTGACAACCGTCACTGCGGCTGTCAAATACGATCACCGCTTTTCTAGGAAACCGTAGTGTAGTTAGTAAGCACCGTGCAATAAACACACATAGGACGATTTTTTTTTGTTTTTTTTTCTATTCATTTTACTCGATAAATTCAAATCTTGTACGCGTTGCATTTCTATTACTGATAAGTTTTATGAACGAGAATATCAAGTAGGTACTCATTTGACAAATGTCAAAATTGCTACCAACTTATGCTTTACTATTCGCTATCTCTGTTTTGCTTGTAATGATTCATATATTTCTTTCCTGTTGTCAGAAAAAGGTAAACATGGGCTTGTGGAACTGGAACGGTTGATGTTAATAACATTCTCTTCTCAACTCTCAAGACTTCGCTATTTTGCTTGCTTTTCTTTCCTCATTCATCATGACGAAATGCTGATCTATTATTAGTGCTGCTTTTTGTTTGTTTTTCGTTTTGATATGCCGGCTGTAGTCGTGTCTTCACTAAAAATAATGTAACCGGTATTGAGTAGTGTTAAATTTGGATCGGCAGGTAGCGAGGCCAAATCATATTTTCGGCATTCGCAAGACCAAGAACACCTCGCCTCGTATCGTAACTCGTCGAGTATAAAACGTTGACATTCCTAATACATTCTCTATCGAATACGTACGCTTTAGTCCTAGGTTATAACTTTAATAATTAAAGATTTAAATATGAAGAATAAATATAGAAACACGGATTCCTCAATAAAAGCTGGTGATTTGATCCTATCTGAACAACCTTTTGCTTTTGTTTTGTCGTCTAAAGAACAAGGAAGCCGGTGCGATAGTTGTATGGAAAAGTAAGTACTCAATAAAATGATGCTTTTACTTTTATATTAAATGTTTCAAAATTTTAGATCAATAAATTGTTTAATATTAGTAAATTAGAAGGCTATATAAATTATACAATATCTGATTTTATAACAAGACCTCAAAACATCTTGTTAAAGACAGTGTTTGCTATGCTAAAAAAGTGAATTTTTTTACATAAGTAAATAAAATTTTATGTAAAGTTTCCATTACAGGGTAAGGTTATCACAATAAGAAATTTTAGAATATTATTAGCACTGAAATGGTAACAGGTCATGGGCCCATAAACTAGCACTATTACTTACAAATATCCTCAAATAATTTATAGCAAAAAGCATATTTTTTAAACTTTAATTTGGCAGGCAGGAGTTAATTTATTTTTTACAAAGTAATACTTTTAATTTAAAACGAAATAAAATGCTTTCATTATACAACAAATGTTAATAACAAAAAGTACTTATGTTTTTTTGTTAAAAATTAAAGAAATGTAAATAATATGCAAGTATTGTAAATGAAATAAAGAAAATAAATAGTAGATACTTAAAATAAAACAATTACCATTTATAACTTCTTATTTAAAAATATTTGGACATTGGAAATAATTTGGCACAGGTGTTGTACCTGTATTTTTAAATGTGCATCAGATGTATTATGTCACACAATGACCGTGTCTTAGGGAGACACAGTCATTGTGTGACATATGTCATGTGGTCATTTCAGGGGTAAAGTGCTGAAATGCTCAGGATGCCAGTTCGTCTACTACTGTGGCCGCTCATGCCAGAGAGATGCCTGGGGGGATCATAAGGTATGTCTCTAATGTATTGTGACACTATCTCAATAAAACAATTAGCTGGTTTCAGCATTTTTGGCTAACTTAACAAGAAGTATTTATGACTTTGTCTGTGTTTTGTAAATTACTAAAATTACTGCTATTATGTAGACACATCTGTGAAAGTTACACAAAATGAGTTCTTAAACTTGGAAGTCCTTACAAAAGACTGAAATTAGCAGACACAAGGAATATCGTCTGTATCACCCAGAAAAGAATGTCAGAAAAGTTTTGCTTCTACATGAAGTGTGATTTTTTCATAATGTATTGAAGAAAAACATAACATATCATATACCCCGAAGCTGTAAAATAATAGCGCAATTTTATCCCTGTTTGAAGCCAATCAAATGTTTATCCAGAAAGGATTATACCCAAAAATAAAAAAACCACTGGTTGTATGGTACACCCAAACATATTTAATAGATACATAGACTCGTCGAAAAAAATAGTGTCCTTCCAGTTGGAACTGGACGCCATTTTTTAGTGCGTTAGCCCGATAGCCTCTAAATGCACGCACTCTAGAAAAGCACAATGACGATTGACGTGGCGCGAGTGTAGGAGTAGGCGTAACTGTTACGCACACCAGCATTAAAAGGTGGCCTTTTTGTTTTAGTTCTTTTGCAGCGCGAGCGCGACACTATTTAGACTTAAAATAATGAAAAGTTTCATAAGAAGAAGGGTGTAAGAGTTTCGCTTCTATACGAAGTTATTTCTGCCTACTCCTCTGTCGAAATAGAGCGTAAATGCTTGGAAATCGTAGGCGTTTGCTCAAATTAAGTTTGTAATAAATTACTCGTAATAACGCGCGCGGTCGTGACAGCCAAATGTTGCACCTTTATCATCAAACGTCTTATTTCTGAAACAAAATTCGTTGAATAAATATTTAACGTAACGCGCCTCGTTATCCCGTACGCTACACAAACATTATGACATGGTTAGTACGTAATGCTCGAGTTGGCAGCTCTGCCCAGCGTTTTGTATTTTATTTTCGCGAACTAAATGTTCGATAAATGTCGACCCATACAAACAGCGCTGAGATATCCAGAATACCTGCGCAAACGCCGACGCACGACTTCAAAGACGCTTGACGTAAGAGGGCGTTGTGTGACGCCTGTTTTTTTTTTTTAAATCAATGATAAGTAGGCTTGCAGATGTTCCTGAAATAGGTACCTACCTGCTGCGAATTAATCTTAATTCTGAGACACTTTTGGCGCCAGTCAGTGCGACTTCGGCGTTACAAAATTAATCTTCCTCAAACACTTTCGAATAAATTTTTCGGAACTACTGCCAAGTAGAACAGAGGATTACCTACTACTGTTTGTGGTAAAAGTGTAGATATTTCGATATTAGTTAATACCTCTATGTGGCTATAACGTGTGAGACTTTTGAAAAGCACAATTCCAAAGGAACCCAATTGCCACGCAATATCTTCTCGTCCCACATACCGCAGTGTCTCAAGACGAAAGTCTTTTACCAGTGCGTGTTGCCAGTGATGACCTATGGCACTAAAACGTGGTCGCTCACAATGGGCCTTATCAGAAGGCAAAAGTCACCCAAAGGGCAATGGAGAGGGCTATGCTTGGAGTTTCCCTACGTGATCAAATCAGAAATGAAGAGATCCGCGGGAGAACCAAGGTAACCGACATAGCCCGAAAAATTGAAAAAACTTAAATGGCAATGGGCAGGGCACATGCTCGCAGAACAGATGGCCGATGGGCCGAAAGGTTCTGGAGTGGCGACCGCGTACCGGAAGACGTAGCGTTGGAAGGCCTCCCACAAGATGGACCGATGACCTTGTGAAGGTCGCAGGAATCCGCTGGATGGGCGAAGCACAGAATGGTCGAAGTGGCGGTGCTTGGGAAGCCTACGTCCAGTAGTGGACGTCTTTCGGCTGGGATGATGACGATGACGATACATCGTTGTGCATCATCTGGATCGAAACCAATTAAAGTCTATTTTACCTGCCACTGCCAGGAGGCGGTCTTCCAATAGTTATCTAACTCCAAGGTTTACTCTGTTTCGCAACACAGACATTCACGTATTATCCCCGTGATGCGAAACAGACATTTCATGGCTTGTTGCCATTCTAATGCTACTAAGCCATCACTTTTTAGGGTTCCGTACCCGAAGGGTGCCTAACGGAACCCTTTTACTAAACATCCGATGTAGGTCCGTCTGACTGTCAGCGGGCTGTATCATGAACCGTAATAGGTAGACAGTTGAAATTGTCACAGATTGTGTATTTCTATTGTCTTTATAATAAAAAATAATAATATCCTCATACAAGAACGTGCTATTTTTTCTAAACATTGTACGGTGGTACGGAAACCTTCGTGTGCGAATCCGACTCGCACTTGGCCGGCTTTTATTTTATTTCAACTCTTACATTATACACTCTATTTATATTTTCAAATGACGCTTTTAAATCCGCGATATTATGATTATAATATTTTAAATCTGCGTATGATATTTTTGCGTGGAGTAAAATTAAACGGAGTTACATAAAACAAATGGACTGTTACTCTTAACATAAAAACTGCGCGTTGAGCAAATTGATACATTTCCTCTGCATCATATCCTAGTTCTATTCTGGTTTAACATTAGTTAGATTTTCTATTCATTTTGCTGCTACATCTTGACCGCCACCTTTTTTATTGCAAAGCACTTAATGTTCCGTTTTCTCTAAAAATTTAAATGCTCAGCTAGCTTTTGAAAATTCGTATCCAAATCGTGCCTCGTCTACCTCATACAGGTACCCAAACATCTAGGCTCTAACAGAATCTGCTATATCATATGCATTGCTTCTGGGCACACTCGTTCCATTGTAGACCTCATCCATTGCTTTCCATCAGGCGAAATCGAGGATAAGAGCAGGCTCATTAGGCAATAAAAAAGAACATCACTAATGCACTACCTACTTTTATTAGACACCTAAATAGATAGAATATACTTATGCCAGTGACTTTGAGTGGTTAGCTCGCGTGTTCTGTACTGAGCTCACGCAACGCGTCGTACGTCCAGCCAGCAGAAATAGGACTCGCCCATCAAGTAGCGCTGTCCCAAATTAGACGCATTATTAATTTATTATACATAAAACAAAAGGTATTTCAATAAAACTCTTATACTAAAAGATAAATAATTAAATTATCTTTCAAATAGTGAAGGTTTCAGAAAACGCTTGATAGATTTTGCGAAATTCTCAGTTTTTTATCCGTGTTAGACTTAACTTTACAAATTAATTTCACTATGTAATATAAACATAACCTAAAATATTCCTATATTAGGTTATTAAAAAAATGCTCTAATTTAACATATACAGGGTGGCAGGGACATCGACGCGAAAACTGTTACCATGGATTCAGTACATGATTCTGAACCCCCTGCGTTAAAATTATTCTTCGGTTATTAAAAAAAAAATCTGCTGTTTCATAGAAAAGCGCAATACCTTCGCGGTCAGAATGCATGGGACAGCTGATTTAACCGACGGAAAATTCAACGCAGGGTGGTTCAGAATCATTTACTGAATCCATGGTGACAGTTTTCGCATTTGTTGCCCCTGCCATTGCCGTTTAGACGCGTGATCTTCAGTATAAAATCATTAAAAGTCTGTTATCGTCGCCTTAAGTGCAAAACAAGGACGCAACGCCACTATGCTACAAAAAATTGACAAAGCTTTAAGGATAGCCCATTATTTCCAGTGGGAATGCGCCAACTTCAAGCGGGTAGCTCCAAAGGTGCTGCCAGATGGGGCGCGCATGCTGGCGAAAGTTATCAACCGTCTGTACCGGGGTGATGGCCACTCGTTCCGATCGTACTACTCCGGGACCGGGTTCAGAATGTGGAAAGATCTGATGTCACGTGAGTTTACCTTTGACTTCCTCGTTATGCTAGTGGTCACTAACTTTACGACCCTGCTGGTGACCTAGGCTTGATGTCTGGGTCCGCCAGTATTTTTAATCTATAACATTTTTCCTCTCGCTTTCCTGCAATCTAAACCTAAAAAAATTAAATGATCAAATCTGTGGGAGTGATTTCGTGAAAAAGGGATGGAAGTGTGTCACAGGAAGCCGGGGAAGTGCGCACTATTTGATTTGACCAATAAGCGCGCGGTGCTAGAGTTGGCCCTCAGAAACGACCTTGACGAGGCGGGCCCCTTTAATGTTGCTTTTTATCAAGGTGAGATGTTACATATCATATGCGGCTACTTTAAGGCTCGCTCTTATAGTTCCGGCATGTCCGTCTATCTGTCTGTCCGCGGCTTAGCTCAGAAATTCTTAGTACTAGAAAGCTGTAATTTGGTATGGGTATACATATTAATCACGCCAACAGTGGTAAAATGAAATCGTGAAAAAAAATAATTAAGGTACCTCCCCTACAAGTAAAGTGCGGGTAATTTTTTTTTTCCTCATCTATCCCATAGTGTGGGGTGTAGTTGGAAAGGTCGTTCAAAAATATTGAGTGAGTTTAAAACCGTTTATAGATTTAGGGATCCGTTTTCTAAAAATTAAGCTTTAAAGTGCTAATTTTTGTTAGAGTCAAGTGTGTGTGTCCCCTGCCAGCTAAATGGTTGGTTTTGGGTGTGTGAAAACATTCAAAGCAGTAGTATATATAACGAAATTAAAAATAAAACTATCACAACTAAGTAGGCTTTACAAGTTGACGAGTAATAATCGACCAACTTACATTTGCGGTTGCAAAAACATGTTGTCCCATACATTTCGTATGGGAGAATATGTTTTTCAACTGCATTGTTAAGTTTCTTCGTGGGATAAATTCATCCCTACTTCGGAACCTTTCATTGTGCGTGGTCCAACACGCACTTGGGCGGTTTTTTTTTACTATTATTAGGACCCATTCATACATTCTTGGTAACAGACCGTAGTCTGGAATACCTAACGCCCTCGACCCTATTACATGGGATTCGAAAATCAACGAAGTGGGCGTGTTCACTGCCTAGTCCTTCAAGTAATACAGGGGTAATGTTAATCTTTGTAGGTAACAGCTTCATCTTAAACTGAAGTCCAGATGTAAGTAACTGACGATTATATAATAACGATGTAGTCCAGTTTCATACAGGATCGACAAGTATAGAGATAAACTACGATAACATGGCGCGCCCCTCCAAAATTCTACACGGTTGAAAGTATTTGTGAAATGTATTTACAAAGCGCCACCAAGACTCACAACGCATTGTGTGCGTACTGAGACGACCATCAAACAAAAATAAATCCGAGGATTTATTTATTCGTGAGTCTAGTCACTAGACCCATTGAAACAGTAAAGTAGAGGGGCGCGCCATGTTATCGTAGTTTATCTCTACCTGTCGATTCTGTAAGAAACTGGCCTACATTAAGTGGGTGTAGATAATGTATGTCATTAGATCACCAAGCATGACGAGATAGGCTCTCAGCCTAATTACATTAGGTGCGGCTGAATAGATATCGGGTAACCTATACTGAAACTGATACGGACAGCGATGGAAATTTCCAGCCCGTCCCATCCTTGATGTCCTCCCTCCGGTTGACGCCCTAAGCCGAGGTTCGTACCCCACAGGGGGTGCCCTTAGCGAGCGTTCACCTAGTTTTAATTAGCATAGTTGAATAACCCCTGAATGGAGGTTTTAAGTGTAGTAGCTTAAGGCACCCACAGGAAAGCCCGGTTAAGTAGTGACTACGGATCTCAGAGGTCAACTACGAGATGCCCTACCTAAAAAAAAAAGAAAAAACCTCGATGGAACGGACGATGTTTGGTGTTTTGTAATTACACATACAGATGTGTGGTAATTAAGTTGGAAATAATTATGAGCTTTCAGAAGGGAAAACAACGTCACCATAGTTAATAATAATCGTTTATTCCAGAAATTGACGTACCTTATATCTAGTTGTACCGAAGAGCTTAAAACCCGTGACCGACCATCACACCTCGATAATTCATCATTTGTGAAATAGCACGTAATTAACGTACAGATCGCGCCAACTCGCTATTCACCTGGTTCTGCATCATTGGGCGAAATAACAAACAAACTTCCGAATTATTATTATTTATTATTATTTAATTATTATTATTCATGATTTATTTGAGGTGTTAAATGGCTTCTTGATTGTTTCCCTATGCTAAGATATTAATCCATTTTTAGGGTTCCGTACCTCAAAAGGAAAAAACGGAACCCTTGGGGTAACGCATACTAACCACTTTGAAAACAAAATCCCGTGCACTCGACCCTTTTTAAGGTTCCGTACCGCAAAAGGAATAAAAACGGAACCCTTATAGGATCACTCGTGTGTATGTCTGTATGTCCGTCTGTCACAGCCAATTTGCTCCGAATCTAATGGACCGATTACGTTGAAATTTGGTACACATATGTATTTCTGTGACCTAAACACGAACGTGTAACGTAAATAAATGAATTTTGAATATAGGGGTCACTTTTGCAGTTGGAATGTATGGGAGAACTTGTTTTTCAACTACAATGGGATAAAAAATCATCCCAACTACGGAACCCTTCATTGTGCGTGATCCGACACGCACTTGGCCGGTTTTTACATCTAAAACTAAATATTCGGTATTATGATATTAATTATTGCTTTTCATAATCAATATTTTAGATCCCTAGTTAGCCACATTTCTTAATTCCATACAATAATATTACCAAATTAATCAAAACAGGTACCTAAATATTTGACAGCTATTTACGAGACGTTGCTAACTTTTATGATATACCCTCTTAATTATTTACGAAAATTTGTAACGCAAATAGCTGGTTGGCAACTCGTACCAATCCTTTTCTGTAAACGGATGAAAGTACATTATATAGATAAGCTGGGGGAAGAAACGAAGTAATATTATGTAAATTCGATTTATTTTGCAGATTATTCAGACCTGAAAGCGGATAAGAAAAGGATGGACCATTTCACGACGCTGTGCGTTGTGCTGTACGAGTTTCTAAAAGACATATCACTGCCAAACACTGTGGAACTGATGGGATTGTATGGAAGGGTGCGTATTATACACAGAATCGTTTAACTTATTTATTTATTTAAACTTTTCACACTCAAAAAGGTACAAAGGCGGGCTTAATGCCTTAGGCATTCTCTACCAGTCAATCAAGGGGAGTCAGCTTAATTTAAAACATGGGTTCCCAACCGGTGGGGCGCCCCTCCCCTTAGGGGGCGTAGAGTGACAGATGGGGGGTGCGGCAGCTTCAAAAATAAACTATACAATATGTAAAAAAAACCTGTTCGATCCGAAAGGGGCACATAGGTACTGCAAAAACATAACCAAAAAGTAATCAAAAATCTTATTATTATTATTGAAAATAAAAAAGTGATTTTATTTTATTAGTATTATAAAAGGTTACATTCCAAAAACAGAAAGTAAATAACCAGGATTATTCAGATAATATTTCAATGTTTCCAGATGGTAATAAACAGTTTCATGATCCTAGACATCGACATGAACTCAATCGGGACGGGGATTTACTTGGCATCCTCTATTTTGGACCACAGCTGTGATCCGAACGCGGTTGCCACGTTCGACGGCAAGACTATCAACATCAGAGCTATTAAAGATATGTCTTGCTTGGATTGGAATCAGGTAATTGAATTTTTAAGCAATTTTTGGATAAATTACCATAATCGCTGCATTTGGGAGGTGTAAGAAAAAGGTGAGACTGACAGACATTACTTCCTTACCAAATGGACATAATTTGATAACCAGTTTTTTATACGGCAACAGCATTATTCATAAGATAATAATAAACAATGGATTACTGCGTTTTTCAATTACAAACTTAGTGTCAGCCCAGTAGATTTATACCCGATTGCGTAAATACAAAGGCGGATGCAACACAAGACACCCATAGTCTGTGCTGTATCTTGCGAATGGTTTAAAGCAGTAATAGTCCGTCCGAACCTAGCTTCATCAACACAGCGGTTGTAATGCAGCCACATTTGTTTGTATAAGGCAATGGAAAGGCGGATTGAACGCAGACACCAAAAGTATTATCCGTTAGATTATAAAAAATCTGCCTAGCCTTTTCCCAACTATGTTGGGGTCGGCTTCCAGTCTAACCGGATGCAGCCGAATACCAGTATTTTACATGGAGCGACTGCCTATCTGACCTCCACAACCCAGTAACTGGATAATACGATACTCCTTGGTAAGACTGGTGTCAGACTTTCGGGCTTCTGACGACTCGTAATGACTGTCAAAGATCCACGAATGACAGCCGGGAACGTCGCAAGCAAGTTTGATACCTGCAGTGTAGACAGAGCGAGTACTTATAAGCTGTATTGCAGTTTTGTTAAAACAATTGTCTTTCGGAGCCGATCACATTGCAGACAGTTTTCAAATGTCTGTGTGTATTCGTGTTTGTGATACTTTATTCACATGGATGCAGCTGCGTAAGACCGGTTTCGGACTACGTCCGATCCGAATCCGAGAAATGTCGGTCCGAAGTAGCCATAGTATTATTTCTATGAAGGGTTGTGCTCTAGATCCGATCTTTGTCCGTCCAAATTTAGAACATTCCCAATTCGTATTGAATTCGGATTTGGATCGGATGCAGTGCGAAAACGCTCTTACACAACAGCTACTGTCTGTGTTGCATCCCCCTTTGTATTTACGCCCCCCCGAAGCCCTTTTTTACATGGCCGAAATGAGGGGTAATATACACCTCTGCTTAAGGGAATAAAGGGCTGTTAAGTCTGCTATCGTTGGGTGTGGCATAGAGACTCACACCAAAAGAAGACGAGCAGGATTTTTTATACCTGCTGGTGATCATCAAAATAATCCTTTAACTTTCAGATGCGCATATCCTACATCGACCTAATGAAGACTCCATACGACAGACAGTCTGAACTGCTCCAGAACTATTACTTCTTGTGCCAGTGTGAGAGGTGCATGGGTAAATGCTTTAGATGTGCCTTCTAATTTATACTTCGGCATGCTCTATATCTCCTTTCATTTGAAGTCGGCCGGGTGGGAAACGCGAGTAAATAAAAAAAATAAAATTAAAACACATTAGCAATACCTACCCTTATAAAACGACGTCAATATTTTTGTATTAACTCTTAATAATATCATACTACCCCCTCTTTTTCAATATATTTGCCATCCATTTTTAATATCTAATGGAGTCAGTGTGACTAAGCCCACGTTCGCACGCACGTAAAAATATCGTGGCGGGATTTTATCGCGTACTGGATTTTCAACTCTCGGTGTTAAACCGAGCGTTGAAAATCAGTGTGCGAAAAAAAATCCCGCCACAATATTTTTACGTCCACGCACGTGTGCGCGTGATTTGAACGTAATGCATAATTTATATAATTCAATAAATCAATACCATACTCATACAAACTCACACCCCTGTTTTCACATGGGGTAGGTAGAACAAACGCATACTCTCTACACTCTATAGATTGGCTTATAATGATGTGAAACATACGGTCGGTTCCAGGCCATTTTGCCGCTAGATGGCGGTGAAGTCATTTTTTATTATTTTTTTGACATAAACTCTGCTACCCTGGCGACTTTAGTTAATTTAGCGTACAGCATTCCTCTGGGCTGTTTGTAGATTCAGCTTCGTTGCTCATGCTCACTCAGATTTGGATAAATGTGTTATAAATTACATTATACCATCTCTCATAGCAACAATATTATTATATGAAACTATTAGCATGTAGCAACCCTCTTTCTCTATTCTGCATCGCAAAGCATACTATCATAGATCTTCATTGACTTATTTCGCGAAATAACCTGCAAGTGATTTACAGATGACGCTCAAATCAAATACGTGCATGGCGCAACATGTCTGAACAAGCAATGCGATGAACCAGTCAGTATCCCTTGGAAGGAAGACTGTCAATTAGTCAGAAAACCGGAGAAAAGGGCAGAAGAAAATGGAGAAACAAAAACAGAGAAAGTTGAAGAAAATACAGAAGATTTGTCAAAAGAAGTGTCAGAAAATGGCGTGGATAGTAAAGATGCGTTACATTGCAAAGAGTGTCGCACGAAGTACACCGAGAAGCATGCAGACGTGTTCGTGAAAACTATGGAGTTCACTCATGTGCATTTACAGAATATGGAAAGGGCTTCTGTGGCTTGTATCCTTTTTAACCAGTAGGAATTGTCAATTCACCACACTTGATAATAGAATCGGTGATCGTAATAGTTAGTAGTAGAAGGTAGATGCTACAACTCCCCTAGCTAGATGCCAACCCTTATTTTGCCGACCTTTGTGCCGTGAAAAACAATCATCGTTGGAGGTGTTACCTTTTCGTTCTTATTGTAAAGCGAGTTAAAATTATCTCAATTTGACACTTTTCATATACAATCCCCTTGTATTATGTGTTTAGATATCTATTTAATCCACAAATGAATCCTTAACTGCGCCACAGACGTGGACGTATGCCAGTACTGTCTGGACAGACAGGAGGGCGTGTTACATCCTCTCAACGTGATGCACGCACAGACACTAGACCACGCCTTCGACGCGCTCATTCAGGTGCAGCTGTGGGAGAAGGCCTGTGGATACGCTGAGAAACTCATTCCTTGCTTTAGGTAAATCATTGTTTTAATCATTTCCTCAACCAACGTGGTAAATGCGTAACACAAAATGGCAATGCCTTTTAATTTTGACAATTCATGAACATTCATTGCGTGATCTACGTCATGGAGCAGTCGAATTTTTCAAACATTCGAAGCAATGGTTTAGAAATTTCCTTCAAAATCCTTGAGATTATGATTGTAAGTGCGCAATAGGGGTGCGGTTCTAGGTGGGTGCCAGTAGAGAATGGACGAGAAATAAACTGAAAAAAAAAAACGGAAAATGTGTATTATTCCTGAATTTTGAAGTGTAATTTAGTTTTTCAAATCAAAATGTTTGTTCCAGGTTTTACTACGGCGACAGAAATCCATTGCTTGGTCTTCTCTACTTGAAGTATGGAAAAATCTTGCTATTCAAAGTGGAGGTTGAAAAAGCGTTAGCCCAGCTGAAACGTGCCGAAAAGATAATAAAGATGACACACGGGGACAGACATCCCCTATACAAGCAACAATTAATGCCTTTACTACAACAAGCAATAATGGAATCGACATAGTGAATTTACATATTTATAGTGCCTGTAGAAATGGTCATTTTAGTATGTAATGTGATATACAATTATATTTTTATGAAATGAAATGAGCAATAACAAAGCTACAAATCTACGCTAGTGAAATACAGGTTGAAGACTTTTTAGTGCATATCTAGTGTTATTTGGATTTATTGAGGAAACCTCTCCTTTGAAGTAAAGAGGCTCTAGATGTAAGTAGTGATATGAACAGTGGATATTTGGCAACCATTTGTGAAACCTCCAGCACTATTATTTTTAGTGTGCAAAAGTGATAGCATAAAATCTATGTATACAAGTTTTAAAACTAGTTTATCAATAATAATTTGGTCCTCTTGAACATTTGAAAGGATCTTCAGTTGTCAGTTGCCACACTTCAGAGGTGCAAGTAATAAAGTGTATTAAATATTTTTAAAGAAATTTTGTATAAGCCAAGGCCCTCCCTTCAATAGAGCAGAATAATTAAGATTTTCTTGTAATGGGCAAGAAAAGAATACTTTTTTAGTAGTCCATTATTTTTGAGTAATGGGCGTCAGTGATGAAGATTATTTACAATTTTAGCACAACTACTTGTCAACACAGATGAATCAATGTAATAGTAATTATTGTCAGATTAGATATTAAAGTGACCTTAACATATTCATAATTGTCAATTATTTTGTAAGTCACAAGGCTGTGTGTGCAATAAATTGGATTAAGTTGTCCTGTCTAGATGCCTTTTTTAAAATAAATTAATTAAGTCTGCACTGTAGTTTTTCATACAATTTTACCCTTATTTACTGCCAAAATTCAAATATTGTCCTTGTCCTTTTTGGGCCCTTGTTATTCATTTACTCTGATAAGGGGAAGGAAGCCGAAATTTATAAAATGACATTTTTATAATCAAAGTCATTTCCTAAATCTCTGCTCAAGAATAATGTCCTTGGTAAAGAAAACATGTTTATTTGTCCAAACTACATTGTCAAATTAGAGTTGTCCGTAGTCGTCCTTGTCCTGGAAGGTGGGTGACACTGTCCAGTCAGTCATTCTCAGTCTCCAGTCTTCAGTTCGTCTGATATCCCTCCCATTCTCCTTTTCTTAGCAGAAGTTTCATCCTCAGCTTCTAAAACTTTCATGCGGACACCACAAACTTCTGCTCCATGCAATACACTCATGGCTTCTTCTGCTGCTTTTGCAGATGCATAACGAGCATACCCTACTGTCTTATTGGGCAGTGTGTAAACATTAATAAGGTCCCCGAACCTACAGAATATATCACGTAAAACAGTCAGTGGGGGAGGCTGGGGCTTACAGACCAAGAAACACCTCTTGGCAACTGTGCTATCAATGTCAGCTAAAGGCTTTGGAGGAGGCAGTTGCACACTGCAGTAATTCAAGTCATTGACATTAGGGATATGATCTTCTGCTACTCCTTTTGTAGCCATCTTAATGAGCTTAGAAGCTTCCGCTATAGCCGAAGTTAGCTGCGCTAGGTCAGGAGCATGATTAGTATTTGCAGACCTCATTGCATTCCTCAAATTATATGCAACATTTGACAAGTTATTAAAAGATTGGTTATGCATATCAAACCTAGATTTTTCGGGTTTAACGAATATTTTCATCCCAGGTGGATATTCAAACTCATTCAACTTGTCAACTGCATACGCTGCAGAGATTGGATTTGAATATGATGCAACGCCTTTACCACAGTGACGAACCAAATCAACATAAAACTTGCAATCTATGAGCCCTGGTACTATATCAAATAAAGTTTCAACATGCATTCGACTTAAATTTGGACAACACATGAAGTTTACCCTAGTATATCCCCTGGGAGCAGTGTTCATCAGGGACATAAGCGCAGTACTACTACTAGAAGGCGTATTGGCTAAGTCATTGATGCTAGACTCAAAAGCAGTTTCGGAACGCTTTGGATTGGTTCCTTTCGGCATGGCAAATATAGCACGATACTTTTTATCACATTCTTCAAAAGCATGTGCTGCTTCAGAGAACTTATTGAATGTGACATAAGCAAAACCTCTCGGGTCACCCGTGTGTCGGTCTCTTTGTATGACGACCCCCTCAATCTGACCGTACACGCCAAAGGCATCATATATGTCCTGCTCAGTGGTTACGTAAGGGATAGTTATGAATAGCCGTTTGAATTTGTCGTCATGGTTGTCGTCCGAGTGGATGTCGGACCGATTACACGCCACCATCACTTTCAAAACACGACCGGAACCTTTAAGTGATTTCTGATTCATTGCTTCCAAAGCGGCAGCCGCTTCAGAAGTTTTGGAGAACTTTATGTAAACAACTCCTTTCGGTTGTCCCGTATGGTGGTCGCGCGGCATCCGTATGTCCTCGATATTACCGAATTTTGAGAATCCTTCACGGAAATCCTCCTCAGTAAATCGTCGTTCACACACAATAAATAACCTCGAATGAGGTGGCGACTCTTCAGAGCTGTCCTCATTTCGCCTTGGTCTGTTATTCTGCATTTTCAATTCCAATTCTGTATGAGTTTAAGAAAACTTCACAATACTTCTTTTAGGAACTTCACACTATTGGTGGTAGAACTGGAATTCCGTACTAGAAGTACTAGAATCAATCATAAAATGTACACAGTCAATACTAAAATTACATACTCTGTGGTCAATAAAAACTGCCACTTGCTCACTTCAGATGGCGCTGATCTCCAGCGTCTAATAATTTGACAGCTAGCCGAACATTTTTTTGTAAAAAAGCAACTTCTTTTACGCATAATTAATTATTGAGCCCAGTTGCGCAGCTGTTTACTGAAAAAATATATATTTACTAAAGTTGTTATAAGAAAAAAACTGTGGGAGAAAGCTCTCGATATTTCGTCGATACGATATGCTATCCTTTAAGCCTTCTAAGGGGAAAAGTGGTATAAAGGTGATGCTCCCAAGAGAACTAAGTCTGTTTTCATTACATATAGGCACTTATGATGTGATATTATGCAAATTATAGTAGAGTATGTGTGTGTTTATATTATCATATTAGATCAGTGCTAGAAGTGCCATCTCTGAAGTTTTTCAGTCAGGAAGATCATGCCCGAGTTGGTTTTCAACTCTAATCAGATTATTTCTATTGTACGCCTCCAGTCTTTAACAAAAAATGAACTTAAAGTCAACAAACACAAAATAACCTATAAATTATAAAACGTTAATAATTTATTGACTTTTCCCACTAAAGCTGCTTTTTACCAGTGGTAGACGCTTCCCCTGTCCTTAGCTCGTGTTGTAATAGTTAGCACTCCAAGTCTCATACAAATTTATTTAGTTTTCGTATAATTTGTGATCGACATAAAAGTACTTAAACATAAACACAACAATGGCGGTATAAAGACGTAAAACTGTGCTGCCACCTGTTATGATCTTTCAGTTTGTTTTAAATCTCATTGACAAAGACAATGCACGCTTACATAAAAAAAAAAAAACATAGAAAGTAAAGCGACTCCATTATAGCGGATCCATTTAAACGGTTAAGGACTTGCTACACGGTCGCCAACCACGTCCCGATAGTGGTGACCTTGGTGGTTTATGAAGGGCTTGCTACACGGCTGCCAACCGCGACCCCGACAGAGGTGACCTTGGTTGGCGACAGGCAGAGCTGTTCGAAATTAGGTCGTAAACCACCAACTCCACGGTTGTACACCGCCAAGGTTGCCTCTGATGGGACGCGGTTGGCAGCCGTGTAGCAAGCCCTTAACCGATTAAATGGATCCAACCCTCTAAAAAGGATCTCAACCATAGGGTTAAGATCCTTTTAGATTAGAGAATCTAGCATCACCATAAGGTCACGTTGGATTAGGAGTCGCTCATGATCGATACATAAATATCAAAACCATATTGCTGTAAATCTATAGACCAGTTTTGCCCAGTCTCCTTTGGTCAGGTTAAATGCTCGGCATTCGGATAAACATCAGCCTTTCGACCTCAATTAGGTGTGGCATGCCCACCGTGCCCGCAACGATGGATCCGCGCTTGAGCCTAGGAGGCTTTGGTTTCTAAATGGAAACAATTGATTTAAAAACCTCTTACAAAAGAGTGTTAAAAAAGTAAGTATTTATGATAACAAATTTTATTTATTTAGGTGTTTAAATTACTTTAAAATAAATACAAAGATCATTAAATTATTATACATAAGGCAATACAAAACGAAGTCTACGTCTTTACTGCTCGAATATCACGACAGAATGACATGCTGGTGACCATGTAATTGAAACAGATCTACCGATTGGCAACCAGGGTCACCTCTGTCGGGGACGCTTGGCAACCGTGTTACAGGCACTTAAATACATAAATCATAAAATCATAAACAGTCTTGATTACAACCCAGAGATCACAAACTAAAGGGTCTTTCAAATAGAGCGGGTCGATGTTGACAGTTTGTGGCGGTCATGTTATTTTGGCGGCACCTGTCAAATGCGTTGTTATTTCTTCAGTTCATAGATATAATAAATTATTATATCTATGCTTCAGTTACTGCAGTAGAGTAATTGAAAATTGGACCTCTTGGATCCGTGCCACTATTCGAAGCTGCGGTGGACATTTAAACGATGTCATATTTCATAAATAATGGCATGAATGGGCCTTTCAAATAAAAAAATAATTCCTTTAATATCTCACATACAGCTGTGTTTTATTTAATTTCAGCATCGACCCGTCCTTGTTGAAAGACCCTTTAGTTTATATGTTTTTGTTTATATGTAGTCGACGTACGCACGGACGTAATAAAATCGCGGCGGGATTTTATCGCACACTAGATTTTCAACTCTCGGTGTTAAGCCGAGCGTTAAGAATCAAACGTGCTGGGACGCACTGTCATTCCAGCGCGTTGAAAATCAAATGTACGAAAAAAGTCGCCGTGATTTTATTACGTCCGTGCGTATCGGTTTATTTAAGTTTGTGATCACAACTCTCTCACTCTGTGAAGTTAACCCCCGATTCAATTAGTCAGAACTTTTGAGCTAATCATTTGAGAATCGCTCTAGTATAGAGTTTGAGAGAACAGAAAAATTATTTGAGAGTAATTAGTTTTTATTTAAGAACGATTAATCGTTCACTAGCGAGAGTGCGAAATGCGTTTTATGTCAGTACCACACGCTTGTCAAACCTCGACAAACAAGTACAAATTCAAACGCATGGATAGGGGGCGTTTAGCTTCGCTTGTGGTGGGCTTGCAAGCAGTTACTGCCGAAACGCAGATCGATTAAGTGCCAATTAGTGCACCAACCAATTAGTGCATCAACCAAAGTGCCAATCAGTGCACCAATCAAATGAAACTTGCGGTAAACGTTTGCGATCCATCCCTTAGAGATTTGCACATCGCTCTAAAAAGTGTAACCTAAAGTGAAAACAGTCATCTCTTTCGTATTGAAATCGACTTGTCTTGTTAATTATAAGATAGTTTTGAATTTGTTGATGAAACTTCAGAGGAAAGTAGAAAAAATATTTTACTAGCAACTAGCGCCGTTGTTTTACATCAGATTGTGGTGACATAAGGACATTTCTAAAGAACCGTTGCATTCAAAGATTTATTTTTTTGTAGTCTAGCAATACTTTTTTTATTTATGCTGTGACAGTCCGCGAAAGAAATATTTTATCGTTTTTTTTACAGAATTGTACCAATTTATAACGTAAAATATCGACTGGAATCCTTAAATTGTGCCTGTGAAACTATACAATATCAGTTTACAAAGTTTTGTGAGACAATTTCGTTATGTGCGTTATCTCGAAGTACCGTGAACGATGTGTTCAGTTGCGCTATGGAGCATGTCCAATGTAGTCAAATGGTTCACAGCAGTCAATGAGAGCGCTCCTGCGTCCGATGTGGTTTGTTTGTTTTGACTCCGGACACTGAAGTAAACAGTGTGGTCGGGACGTATCATTGACGGACGATGCTCGATTGAGGACATACCTGTTTTATAAAATATTCTAGTCTACATTCTTCCATATACCCTCAAGTTTTTGTGTTTTAGACTATTTGAATTTTGGTCAGTTGGTGTGTGGGACTTGGATTGAGGACTAGTAACGTGAAAATGTTCAGTAAGCACTACGAGACGAGGCTGCTGCAGCAGTGCAGCCCCTTGAGCAAGAAGCAATGCATCAGATTCCCAGCAGAACACACAAATGGAGATAGATTTACACCGTGTCGGGCTGGGAACAACTGGCAGACAGCATTCCAAGGTAATTTTTATGCCAAACATTAGTACCTAGCTTATCTAGTGATAATTTCTACAATAATTCAAACAAGCCTAGTTTCATCATTAGAACATGTATAAGGTTAAGGTTACAACAATTGTAAGTTGGTTCTTATTTCAAAATGTAATTACGCAAGAAGTGATACTCATTTAGGGCACCAACACTGATAAGTTGTTGAGTAAATACAAGAAGGTTTGATTTTTATATTGTTATCTTGAGCCCTTCAAATGGTTTCCCAATAATAATGAGAAATCATTGGAGGTTCAGCAATAATATTGATACAATATTTATTACAATTCATCAATAGTTTTATGCCTTATCTTTTGTTTTATACATGTCAATAGTAATCAATTATATTAATGCACAAGTTATCAGTTAAATATTGTAAAGTGGTCTACTTAGCTACCAAATTTAATTTTACCTTGGCCCGTCTTATGAGTTTAATCGGTCAATTAATTAATTAAGTCATTCATTCATAATTAATTTAAGTAAATAATTAATTAATACACAAAAGTTAATATTTCAAGTTTTACTCTGATACCTTCCTATTAATGTGGGTACCTGCGGGTATATTTATGTGGGTATATTTAATTTCTGTTTTTCAATCATTATTTTGCTGCCTTCTTAAAGAAGATTAATTAAATAACTATTATTTATTTGGTTTAATTTAAAAATAGAAGATCTTTTTCATCATTTTATATTTTAAATCCTTAATGAAATAATTAGCAGCTATTTGTGACAATACAATTTTAAATAAAATTATAATTGCAATAATTATAAAATGACTAACTAAATTGAAAACAAAGCAAACATAATTATTTAAATATCATCTTTTAAAAATGTTAGATGCTATGATAAGACTCATTGCTGATAAGGGGTTATTGTCTTAATTTCTTTAAAAAAATTACTGTTTAGCACCACTATCATTGAAAAACTATTGTAATCATATAGATTTAGGCCCGAATTACAGAACTCAAGACTCAAGCATTACTTAAAATTTGTTCAACCAATCAAAAGCTTTAACCGAGTTCTAAAGTAATGCTTGAGTTTTGAGTGAGGTTCCGTAATACGGAGCTTAGTTCTTATTATTTTGGCATTCTTAGAATTTTAATTTTATTTTTATTATTATTGAAATGTGAGTGATGTGTCATAGGACTCCTCAAGGTTATATGTATAGTTCATAACATAATGAGGTAATTACTATAATTAACAAAAAAAAAATCTAATGGCGCATTGTTTCCCTTACCTACTTAGTAAATGGCCCACCAAATTAGTAACAACTGGATGCATACTTATTTCAAATTAAAAATGAAATAAAAATAGACAGGTATAAAATATGGTTGGCTTCTAAATATGGATAGATAGGAAAAATTATAAATAAATAACCAAAACTAAGGATAAAGCAATAAGTATTCTAAATACAAGGGAAACCCGTTATGTAAGTAAATAAAATGTATCATGTTGGATTATCCTATAATATTGTAATACCTAGGATACAATGCGAGCTGCTAACTAGACATACCATTACTGGTAATCAACAGTTCAGATAAAGCCATTTTCAGTAACAGCTCTGCATTTGGAAATATGCCTATTGAACGGTAACAGGGATACTGCCCATTGCTGGTGCTGCTTAGCACAAATCTTGGTAGATTTGGCTGATGGCTGGGCTTTTGCAGGATGTATTTAAGAGGAGTGGTGTAAAGTAGCCTGCAAAATTCAAATTTTCTTACATTTTTTTGCAAATTGCAAGTTAGTGTTAGGTTGTATGTTGATTAAAATATGATTCACAATCGTAACAATTATTACTTTACAGAATTATAAACATTAGAATCAGCAACGCAACTCGTTAGGCTAGAATTGACCTCAATTGTCATAATTTCATGAAATAGTCATTCAATAGTGTAATATGGACTAGTCCATCAAGTAGCGCTGTCCCAAATTTAGACGCATTATTAATTTATAATACATAAAACAAAAGGTATTTTAATAAAACACATATACTAAAAGATCAATAATTATATTATATTTAAAATGGTGAAGGTTTCAGAAAAATATGTTTGAAAGTTTTTGTGTGATTCTCAGTTTTTTATCAGCATTAAATATAACTTTACAAATGAATTACACTATGTAATATAAAAATAATCTAAAATATTTACAGATTAAGTTATTAAGAAAATGCTCTAATTTAATGTAATATTTTTTCCATAGCATTAACACTACTTGTTTAGACGTGATCTTCAGTATAAAGTCTTCAGTTAGTGTTCCCTTAAGGGTGTTATGCAGTAGCAGTCGGGCAGCGTTGCAATTGAGCATCATGGTTGCCGCTGATGATAGATATCTTAAATGGGTTAAAAGGCCCATCCATTAGGTCATTGACCTTATTGCAGCACAGTGATAGCCGTTGCCAAGTTCTGTTTTTCCATACATACATGTTTTCCTTTTCCCCACTGTTGACCTATGTAGGTAGGTAGGTAGGTCCATGATTTACATAAATTATTAAAAAATTGACGTAAGTTTCGACCGTCTCTGTTCGAGTAAAGTTAGCCGGCCGCTGTTAATCACTAGAATAATCGTGAGATGAATCGCATAGGTACTAATCATAAGAAATAAAGAAATATTATTATCGACTAGCTAGGTAGCTGCGAACGCGGTTCTGCTCAAGAGATTTTTTTCACTTTTACAGTGCCCAATGAGCTAACCAATATTTATATATACAAAAATAAAAGTCCTGACTCACCCACTGACTTACTCATCAACGCCTAGCCTTACCTTTTATTATGTAGACAAGGAATAAGGCCATATTTTTAAACAGCAGCCCTATATTTCTTATCCCCAAAGAATAAGTAATATAGCCCTATATTCCTTATCCCAAAAGGATAAGTAATATAGGGCGGACAAAAAGCTGGCTAAGTGCTAGTTCTAGTATATATTCTCCTACCTCTACTCCAAAAAAATAGATTTCACTTAAGTCCCTTCAGCCATAATTGGGAACCAAATACTCTAACTTTCCTATACCTACTAAAATCGTCAAAGAGCAACAAAATTAGAAAAAGTATTGATTAATCAAAAGCCTTTTCCCAGTACTGGTGGCAAACATTAAATAACGTAATAATTTTGATTTGCTATGCTTGTCTTCTTATATCTAGTAATAACAATGCCTATTACTTTTGGTCTAGGCAAAAAATTCGCTCGTAGCTCACTTCGGTCACGCTTCAGGGATCTGCGATGTGAACAAACTTCCATAGGTTTCTCAAGGCCAGTTTTACGCGAGTTTAGGCGGTTGAAGCAGGCTTCCACCAAGTTTCATGGTTTCAGTGATAGAAGGATATTATTCAGGATGAAATAATGATCATCTGACTAGGAAAATAAAATTGAGTAAATGTAAAATTGTGGCGGAAATTTTGCGAAGCCGCCATTTTCATTGAAAAGAAAGAAAGAAAGAAAAAGTATTTATTGGGACTCGCACAGGACATTAGAAATTAAACTAAAACACATTCATTAAAACATTATAAAAAAAAACAAATAAAAAAAAAAAATAACAGAAAGTCCTGTACGAAGCCAAAAGGCTCCTATCTCAGCATATGGCATATGCATTGTGGTTGAACTTTTTGTGTAAGATCTTCTTGGGATGATTGACACTGCGTTTTCTATAGTTTAGTAAGCATTAAAGTATGTACACTATTTGACCCAAGTTGCATAGTAAATGGCTTGGCTTCTCCTTTTCTCGGAAGATGTGGCAACAGTTACAACTATGCTTGGATTGGGCTCCCTTTAATTACTAAGATCTTTCATGGTAATTTAGATTAGGACTATGAAAACCCCATATGGCTCACCGAGTAAGTTAAAGGTGTGGGCGGTTGGAACATTACACCGACTGACGTTTAAGGTTACGACCGCATGTCAGCCAGTCTATATCAACCGCATATTAGGTACTGCAATTTAGTTATAAATTTTTACTAAGTGACATCATATTGTCCACAATTTATTTCAATTGTACTTTTCCCCGTATTTTTTTAAAACATGGAACCCATTTCGTGGCGAGTTATGAGATAATAAAATTATGAAATGTTTTTGTGGTTACAAGATACGCCAAGTTGGCCCAAATATTGCCCAAAGTTGGCAATAAAATAACATCAATGCTTTGTAGCGTCCTAGCAACATGTTGGAGCGTTGATTCTGTTTAAAACGCTTCTCGAGTCAGGCAGAGCCGTAATTTGAAAAAATAATAGACAACAACGAGAAAATTAACAATTTGTGCAATTTTTCTGTTGTCAAGCTGGTCATTTGAGGTCAGACTAGGCGCAGTGCCACTGAAAAGATAAAAGCAAAAAACTAATATTTAATTTAGCTCCGTGCGAAGAAAGGTCTTGCTTATTACTCGACGGAAATTCTAGCCTGCAATTTAGTCAGCAAATTACAAAAGTGCCTCCTTTGACAATTTATAATAGTCATTAGACAATTTTCTTCCGTATTAGTGTAATAATGAACACTGGAGATCGCAATCGCCTTGGCTAATTAAATCCGTTTGGAACGTAAGCCATTGTGGAAGATACTTTGTGCTGCAGCTTAGAGTTTTTACCACCTTAGTCACTGTAATTTACTATTTTTTATTCCTCTTAGAACCATTAATTGATACTGCCGATAATGGTTAAAGGATTGTCTTTCTGATCTCAGAAGCAACAGGTATGCTATTAAATGCTCATAAAGCCGGTAGCATCGTCTGAAGTTTTTCTATTTCAATGCTTGATATATTTTTGCTTACTGTCTATTAAGTGTAACTAATAATAAATGTTCAGCAGCACAAAAAAACAGCTATTAAGTGCTGTACCAATCAAAAGTCAATACTTTAAACTTATTGTCTTTTTGCTAGCTACCGCCTAATACACCGTAATGACAATGATTCGGTCAAAATTTAATATCTGACCATAATGGTAGGTTGTCGGCTGTACTGACACCGACGCTTTATTTTGTTATTTTCTGCTGACCAGCAGTAATTGAAACTGGGCCTAACGGTGCCACCTGTATCTTTTGGACAAATCAAATCTAGAGCAAAAATTCAACGAGAGCTGAATTTTAAAGCTTGCTTATTTCAGTACCTAAATGAACCCTGCGTCGGTAATATGCCGACTTTTTTGCAATTCAATTAAGTCTGCATTGCTAGAATACCTATAGCTGCGATAAAATCTTCGCTGTCTAACTCGCACTTAATGAATACGCTTATAAAAGAGAGAGATACCACTAGAGTTAAAAGATACTAGTCTAGACTTTGATCACTTTGAATCCATTAAGCCGTATCCGTGTTATCTGAAACTACCAAAAATTAAGTGCGATCATGGAAATCTGCCGCGTACGGCAACTGCGTTCAAATAATTTGCTTGTTTGACTGTTGATTCGTTTTCTTAAGAAACAGTTTAATCATCATTATCGGTGTCTGTGATACCATAAACTTTTTATTACTTAACTAAAAGCTCACCAGCTAGCTACTGTGCCGGCTAATTATCAGCTTTACAGAGCTAATTAGTTACCAAGGTTAACGGCCCTTCGTTACTTCTCACGTAATTAAAACTCTTTTTTGTTTCCTAGCAAAATTAAAAATGCGACTAAATCATGGCACCATGAACAATGGTGGTATATTTATAATTTATAATGCTTCGCGCTTGGCTGCCCGGACGCTATTGTAAATGTATGAACGAGAGAAAGTTTACAAGTCATTGTTTGACTTGCTTAGACAAAATGTAAATTAAGGGTATAGGAGTCTTTAATTAGCATGTAATTTGGAGTAATCTCTTTTCCTTAAATGACGTAAAGGGTCCTTTCCTTTACTAAAAGCACGTGGCTGAACCCCTCTGTGTTTGACACGTGTTAATGGTCGTGTAAAACCGATACGAGTGTGGAATTCGTTTCGCCTTGTCCTTCTTAAGGACGAGTTTGGTCACTCAAGCGCATCCTGCACGTGCTAGTTACGGGATATGGAACTTACGACCGCAATGCACGTGGGTGTATTGTTTTAGATTTTATCTTGCTTTTTGTAATGGATTCCCCATGGGTTTTTGGATTTGTGGAAACAAACAAAGGATTATATTGAAAATTTGGATAGCTACCGAATCTAACACCATTTTTTTTAGATCCAAAGTAATGTTAAGGTTCTTCTGCCAAATTCAATATCATTTTAGCAAAGGTGGGTTAAACTTTAGTTCAAAAGTAAGTGAACTGCAGTTTAAAAGCAAAGCTAATTACATCAAGATCATTAATTCCAACTACAAGGCAAAAAAGCAAAGTTAGTTGTGTATGTTTTCATATTTCTTCTCAATTAAAACTTTTTGCCTTTTAATGTTTAATATCAACGTGCTATATGATATGATTATGGAATAAATGAGTCTAGGGTTTGGTACATCGAGCGTGAAGTTTACGTGTGAGGACTGGTCCTAGGTAGGGCTGCTCCTAAAGGTTTGAACTAAAGGTGATCAACCTTTCATTAGTAAGTTACACTAAAGAATTTTGCGCTCCGTCTTGTTTAATGCCAATTCTTTGACTCACCATAAGGCCATCGTGCTATGTCGTCTGCTATCTTTGTGTTTTGTTGATTTTTGTTTGTAACTACGTCTTTTCACTGCCCATCATGGGCACTATCTGTAACAGGTCCTAATTTGGTCTGGGTAACAAAAAGGTGTGTTCCTTCGCCATCTTTCTTTAGTCCGTATATTGAAGGAACTAGGATGTGCGGTACTAGTCATTGATGAGTCACTTCGTGCACTTTAGCGGTCTTTAAACTCAAAATTTACATAGATTTATGCGTCTAGCTTAAATGCCCACGCATTTATTATTTAATATTTTACTTAGATCATGCTCGTCATGTTACTAGAATATAATAATTTGAACATCTATGGGCGGTAAGCTTTGCAGGATATTAGCTTTTTCGGCACAATACGACAAGCGATCATACATGTTGCGGTAGATATTTATAAAATTAAGAGGATATCCACTTCATAAAATCCCTTGTATTGAATTGAATGCCTCTGAACCCACGTAGCAAAGAGATAGGGCGTTTAATAATAGAGTACAAGAGATATAAAATCTAAAGTTAGCAGCCCTAATCCTATCGCGTGCCAGAGCAATGAGAGGTGCAGGGCGTTCACACTCAGGCGTATGATAGTTCATTACCATGCATTAGTTAGGGCATTAAAATCACTCGGGCAAGACCATTACGCAATTCTTGGTCAGCCATCGCCGAGATTAACAACTGGGAAAGCTTTTTTGTTGGGAAAACACACGCTGATTTTGTCAGTTTTGAAGTATTTTTTGTTTGCCTGGTCGGGATTATGATAATTTGTCCCAAGTCATAATCTATGCAAGGGGCTCTTGTTTGTTTTAATTGGTAAATTGCAAACCACAGCATAATTATTTGCTCATTGCAGCATGAAACATTGCTTTAAAATGTTGCATACTTCAATTAAGAAATTCTAATATGTACAATTTATCTTGGAAAACCCCAGCAATTACTCGCCTTAGGCCACCGTACCAGCTTTCATTTGAACAATTCCGCACAGATTTTTTCCGTTCCACCGCTGAAGCATGAAGCACCAAGACCTATGATAAAGGACGATGCCCTTATCTATAAGTAAGGCTAGTTCCTGATGACTTCTCATCCGGAACGGATTATGTCGGCACGTTTATTTTTGCCTACTGTTGCGAATAGCTTGAGCTCTCAACCGTGTCGGAGGCTTCGTTTGGGTCATTTGAGCGCTTTTAATCAGCGCCAGCGCAGTCACGCTTGGAATATAATCGTATGATAGTGTATCATTGGATAGCTCAGTTTTGATTTGGTCGAAATTGCTTGCCTTTTAAGGCAGCTAAATTAATAAGGAGTTACCAGGCGTGAAATGTTTTTGGTGGTGCAAAATATAATGAGTTTTGGAGTTCACCGCACCAATCTGCTGGTGAAAATAGTTTATCTTGATGATTGCATAAGTGCATATTGGAAATGCATTACACTGGAATAATGGAGTGATCGCAGTATGTTCTTTATGAGTTTTTGAATACGGAGGTAGTGCCCATTCATCTTACCATAAACATTTATTCCCACCCACCCACGGGCCACGGGAGGAGAGGGCTAATGTTTTTCTGCTTTGTTCTGCACATATACCCAATCTTTTGTGCAGTGTATCACTTTTTGGACAAAAACTATACTTTAAGCTGTCCTGCCTTCTATTCATGATCACTTTTTAAGTCTTGAATTCAAATTAGCAGTTGGCCAGACGGATGTAGCAACGATATCCCGCCATTAGCATGGTAATTAAGGGCCTATTATACCAATCACAGGAATCCCGGGTCAGAGGCCATTGGAGTCAATTATAGGCAGTTAATTTTCCGTTCCGAGCCTTAGGTAAGAGTTGCCTGCTTAAGAAATTTTTGAAATTTGTTTAGCACGTTTTCAAGTATTGTATTGGTAATTGCTCAATGGTTCTTAGAGCATACTAGAAGTTTTATCTACGTGCTCAGTAAGCACATGGCTTGAGGCTTTAGTGTTATTATTTTAAGGTTTCTTTTCGTTTATGATGTGTCTGGCCAACGTTGCTTTCACAATGATGTTAATGCGTCGCTTTTCTATAGCGGCTCTCAGTTATTCAAGAATGTAGTGACTAAGTGAGGCAGGTTCTTACTATCTCTCTTCCTTTATTATTGTTTTCGAACATCACTTATTTTTATTCAAGGTGATTTCAAGTATCACTTAGGCACATTTGATTAATTAGGTAAGTAAATAATTACTTTTTTTATCAATTTGCACTTATTACACAAAAGATAACTGAAGCATACAAAAATATGCCTGACCTCTAGTAACTTTATTTACGCTTTAAAAGTGCGATATTATTCCCGAAATGATCACAAACTTCGCTATCAGGTTCAGAACAGTAATAAAATGCACTATAGCGATAGCTTTTGCAACCTGCGCTGGCGCGATAAATTCTTCATAAGCTGTTAGATATGCACACACTTGTGCCTTGCGACGGTCCGTCTCTTTAAACTATCGCAAAGTAGGTATTCATAGTCTTCCCATAGATGAACGACATATAATTATTCCACTGATATAATTATCATGTATTTCACAGACAAGTTTTTCTTTAAATTCCCTGCTGAGTCACTAATTAATGTCCCCAAGTGAGAGACGTGTGCGTCAGCAAAATCCAGCTAAATTACAAATTTGTTTTGGTATCCAGGGACTTATTCCTTTAAACCAAAAAAAACCCAGATTTCCGCAATAAGTTCTAACCTTATTGGTAAAATTTTGGATTTCAAAGGCTTCTACAGGGTCTCGTGGTGACATTTCGAACTAAATAATTTACTTATGCAAACCTATGACGATGGCACTACTTTGCCGACAAGTGCTAGTAGATTTTGATTTGAGTCAGCTACAAGCGTTTTTTGTGTCACATTTCTCATTAAAAGTAACCTAAGTGCGATAGTGACGCCCTCATTTTTTCTAAACTCCTTTTTGCCAAGCTGCACTAGATCATATCGTAAGCCAGGTAAAAGCGTAGAGGAAAAGTCGTGCGACAAAACGCACGTGTATGCTACTCCTAACAAAATAAATTGTCCCACTAACATCGACAACAAATTGCTTGACTTCTGATAAGGAACCATATCTGAGTATTACTATGTGCATGAAATTGCGTAGCAGCACCCGATGTGGGATTATTTTTAGCATCGTCGATTTTGTTGCTATTCGACTACTAAAATTAAACATTGCAACGTTATCTCGACGATCCTTCGTGAATTCAGCAGGATCTTATTTTTAAAATTTGAAGTCGTCTAATCAGTCCTTGTCGTCTTCCTCCTCATTAAATATGTTTTAGATTGCATAAACAGTAAATAATGATGAATCACACAAGTATATTTTATTCGGATTATTCAAATTTCTTACAAAACGTATGCTAAATACTTCATTGTTACTTGCAGCAATAGGTTTTTAAAACTTTGTGTCATGCGGAAAATATGTCCCTCCTTTAAAAGGAGGTGCCGTCTCAAAAACGTGAAAAAATCTAATCAAGACAATCAAATTCCACAAATTTTTAAAGTTTTCTCGCTAACTTTAATCAAGCGCCAGATCCAAAAAAGTTGATAGCAAATAATTGCACATGACGCGATGGAGATCATTCTTGCACCTGTGTAAACTTTACACAATCCTGTCACTTTTGGGTGGGCGAATGCATATTTGCAAGTTTTAAACCAACAAATTAACACTTTCGGCCACATCAAGTAACAACATACAGCTCCATATTTATCGTAAATCTCGATCGCTTGCATTGAGATGAATAAATAAATCTTGATTCATCATATCGTGTTTTGGTATTGCTATGCTTTTAGCATATCTCTAATTTTTAGTAATGATTTATGGACGAATCCAGACCAATGAAATGTCATTTTATTGCATTGTCGTGTAGGTAAGTCAGTAAAATGATTCGCTCTTTTTCTAATATTTTGACTGCAGAATTTATTTTATCTCCAGTTTAATGGGAGATTGACATTTTAGACAGGTCCATAGGCAAGGTGTATGACATGCTCAACATTTTGCACACCTACATCAATAATTTAGTAATGACCAGCCTTCAACTTACGATCAGCTGAATTGATGATATCATCTAGAGTTGCTATTATTTAATATTTGTTTTGCTGCATAAATTTCGCGATTTGACGTGATTTTACTACAATCGTGTAATTTTGGTGTTCTAAATCTGTGTTCGGAGTTTCGGACATCAAAAATACATCAGATTTTTTTATTGAATGTATTTCAAGTCAGCTGACCGTGATTCAGAATTCGTGATCGTATGCCATAGTTGGACTTTCAGTGTTCCAAATGTATTTAGTTGTTCTCAGAAGTTCATTGTACTGATCAGCTGAGTCAACTACCTTTGATTTTCCCTTTGCATGTTAAGGACAAAAACATGGCGACAAAGTTGCAAAAGTGTCCAATATTTCGGCTTTACGTATAGTAAGGAATAAATGGACATTTGTTAAATGCTTCTTTTATTTTACCAATACAAATTTTATTTCCTCTGAATCCATAAATTAGTTGTCGTCATTCCGAATTATTTTCGTTCGTGCATCTCTTTTATCGATTTCGTCGCAAATGATATCATCTGTTTGCACCTCTGTTGAAAAACTATTGTGATTTCATGTATTGACGACAATCTTAAAAATATCCTTTTTTGTCTACTCCGACAAGTCTAGACATGTTGTATCCCTCCCCGCTGTCAAGTATCAGCTGTGTGATGCTGTGTTAGGTATCTACTAAGACGACAAATACACATTGTTCAACATTCATCATTCACGTCATCAACACGAGGATTTAGTCAGGTTTTTTTGGGATATACTTTTATAGACTTGTTCGACGGTGCTTAACCCTATCACGGAATTAGATGCAAGTTTTTAGACGATGATTCAATAAAACGTTGATTGATGCATGTTTTGATTTCTACTGTTAATGTATCCTTAATTTATGCATGATAATTGCTCATATTATATGATTTTATATAATCAAATAATCGCCTAGCAACGGACGTGGTGAATTAAGTTTTATTTATAGATACTTGATTAGATTCATGCATCTTTCGTTAGTTGAATGTTTTCAAAGGCGCGCCCCGTCCGTGCCAAGTAACTGTTCGTTCGGAGGTTTCTATAGGTACCACTTGGACAAGTACAATTTGAAAGTAGGTTGGAGAAACGAAGCCGCTCAGGAAAAGCACTGAAGCGTATATACAGCGCACCACTGTAACAGCACGTTGAGTAATACAACACCACAATTCACTAACGAAAATCATATATTCTGAAATAGTAAGTGCATGAATGTGCACCGTGTTTAGCTTAGCGGTAGTCAAAATGAAGGCTCGGTTCCTGACGACATTCTAAATCCCGCGTTGTTCCACCGTCTGTGAGCAGTTAGTACAAAAGTAAACACTGCCTGTTACATTGTTTGCCCACTTATGCCAATAGTTATGGCCTCATTGAGGTGCCTGCTACCGAGCTTACATCGAGCCGAGAAATATACAGCGTGCTACAAAAAACGCATTGAACAGTAGCTCTTATAATAAGTAACTAACATTTGAGGTGTGATGACTGGATAATCGGCTGTGGTTTCCAATGACACATGGCAACTAATAACAAATGATTCGCTGTACAAATATTGTCAGCAGTAGGTATTTTTTCTCCTCTTTATTCGTCGAAATTGAATTATTATTGCGAGATTCCGCACACGTATGTACCCAGGCGATCGTAATAGATCCAGTTGGATGTCCATCTATTTTCTAACATTGTCACATGGCATTATTTAAAGCTTAAAACCGGATGATTAATGTCCTAGACATTAGCATGCATTGTTGTTTCTATGTATGTAATTGCTACAGTTTTTTGTATTGTCTCCGTTCTTGACACCTGAGCTGGAGCATAAATCAGTTGTCAATGTGTTGAATTTAGGCCGATGGCATACAATGCCTGGTGATCAATTGACGTCTTCGAGATTTGTCTTTCTGACATCATCATCCATGGCTAAAGTCTGATGATCTTTGACATGTTTGAGCTCGATCATATCTAGATTATACGAAGATGTATTTGAATTTAATACCTGCCAATGCGGTCGTATATTTTTTGCCAGCTAAAAATATTGATTTTTCGAGATCATTATAATCGCTGCTAGTAATGAAATGCTCAGCAAAAACGTCAAGATATTCTATTGGTATTAGGTAAAAATTTGACAAAAAATGTTTTGCATGCAAAAAGCAGAATCGCTCACGACCCCAGCTATGTGTTAAGTAATGAACCACGTTTTTGGTTCAATGCACTCACGAATCTTTATTTTACTGAATATCAAATGCCATGATTATCAATTCATTTGTATTTAAACTCATTATTTGCATCGTGTGCACGATTTCCTTGGACTAAATAAGTATCTAGGAATGATTGGCTCTATAATTTTATAGATGAAGCTATAAAATGCATTACGAATGCAAGATCCTATTTATTAATATGTTGTATCATGTATCCCACATACAATTTGAAACAGTACATGTGGGTGGGTGCTGCTCTATAATATCCGAGTCATTTCATTGGTTAAAGCAGACAATTGCGTGCAGTTCAACGGACCGCATTTGGGTTCACAACTAATTTTCCGTTTTCCACCGTTCCGAGTTGCGTCAGGGCAGGCTGTCAGGTGCCGGTACTGATCGAGTGAACTTCACGGACACAGTAGTGAGAGAACGGTCGTCGGCATCATTTCTGTGCACAAGTCGCAACATGTATTTATTTTAAGGAAACTTCTGATATTTTTATTCTATGAACTCATTTGTTGAGCTGGCAAAATTATGCACGAGCTTGAAATGCAAATTTAATTCAAAGCAACCATACCAAATTGTAAACTCCATACCTACTATGTGTGTAGTTTGGCAAAGTTAAGAGATGCTAATTGATGTCGTCCGTCAAATAATTTCGCAATTCACTTCCAGATCCTAGAACGCACCTCTTAACTATTGGGTACTTCAGTTTGTTACAGAAATGTGAATCAACCTTCTCAGAATAATGTTTGAACGCGTTACATACGTCTGGCATAATATAGTTAAACAATTGTTGGCCGGGTCACCCGATAAAGTAGAAAGACCCGATAAACGATGCATTAAGAAAGTACAGCACCGCTACTGTACGATAAGTTTTCAATAGAACTGCGTTGTTTGTGGCCCTAATAGCTGATAAAGTTTCTAAGGTTAAGGAACTTGTCTCTATCTGGTTGTGAAAGCGCATCGGCGCAGCCGCAGATGCATTAGAACTGCTTACGATGCGCTCGCGCTGCGTTGGATACCGTTATTGACCTCACTCTACTAGGTACTAGAGCCTAGTACTTGCTTATATACGCGACGAGTCTAGAATTCTCCCAAGGCAAGGTATATAGCTGCGTTCTCAAGGTGGAGCCAATTGTATTTGCAAAGCAATCTCTATGTAATAGGATATTGCTGCAGTTATTTAGTGTTCCGTTAGTACGTTTATAGCACAGCATTTGTAGGTTATTGGCGAATGAGTAAAATTGTAAACTATTTCCCATATATTTGTACAATTCAACAGGTATGACTGTCGGAATTGCTCGTTACGCAATGTTCTCATAATGACGTAAACACTTGAACATTATTCTTAGGAAACGTGTTGTGCGGTTTTTTCCTTTACTTCTAACTTAGATTAAAGTTTTTTTGTCATTGGTTCGCACTTTTTCTTTAAAGAAAAAGTTGACTGACTAAATGATGCTAACATATTTCTAAAGCACGTGCCAATTATGTCGAAGGATTTTAAATTAGTGCACCAGTAGTTTTTATATGTAACCTGTCAGAATTTAAAACAGGTTGTCTTATGGGCTACCGTGCAAATTGGCATTTGATAGCATTTGCTTCAACTTGTGCCATTCCATCTTGTTTTTCTGTGATCGATAGAGCATCTCGCTTCATAATTATGTTCGTTTTAATTGAAAATGAGTATATTAGCTTTCTCTTCGAATTGATCGGCCTTCACAATCTAACTAGGCACATAGGCATGCTCGTATGCTATCGGTTATCGCAGAATCTAGGCCATGTTATCGACTTCTGTGGCTGCACCTGCCACTACTCGGCTACAGTAACACTCCTGACGTAATTAGTCGTTAGTTACGGGTTGTACACGGAGGTGGAACGAATCTCAATCATTTGTTAACCAAATAGGTTTGGGCTGGCAGCTCTCGGCATAATGAGTGGCACACGGGTGGTGTTATAGGCAAAATATAAAGATGTTTCTGTGGCCACCTGGAGATTTTATTTCTGAACATGAAGGTATTAGAAAGAATAGAAAAATAGCTTTTATTTGGACACGGTTCGTGAGACACAAAATACAAATAACAAAATAAAAAAGTGCAAATAATGTGTGATGGCTGCGCCAAAAAGGTTAATTTCAACATTCAGCACAGATTAATTATTACATCCATCATAGATTGAATATTCGGTTTTGAATTTTAGATTTTGATTAATTGAATAAATAACAAAGAAAATATTATGTTGTTTTGTTTCCATATTTCCTGGTTTTATAAATAATATCTGGATGACCGGTTTTTTTTTGAACGACGATTTCTAAAAATGAAACCTAGCTAGATCGATTTATCGCCCCCTAAACCCGCTGCAAACTAAATTTCATGAAAATCGTTGGAGCCGTTTCCGAGATTCAGATTATATATATACAAGAAGGTATTAGATTTCTGTTACTATTAAAGGCCTACAGCGCCTTTAATAGTAAGTTTAGGTAGGCTATAGATACGTTGTGGTTGCGGGCTTGTTTCCTAATAATTTCTAAATAATAGGTATTCCTTTATTGACGGTGTCTATTTTTACTTCATGATTCTCTATAAATCTGACTCAAGTGTAGGCGCGTCAGAGCCCACTGTCGCATACCTAGATAAGTTAACATTGTACTAGTTTTTGTATCAGGATTTTTTTTCAACCTGCTACCGTCTCCCGATAACACACATTCTGGCGTATGACACACTTTTAGTGAGTACCGATAACCATAATCAGGGCGAGGCGAAGCACCTGAGTTTTCATCGATTTGGCTTTTAGTTTCTATTGAAAATTCTTGAAACCAGCCATTTCTATCGTTATCACCATGGTTCATTTACCGTTGGTTGTACCTAATGACTTATCACTTTATCTTGTGTACAAAACACAGAATTCCCAACAATTTACTTACAGATAATATTTACTAGAACAATTCTATTGAGTCGTGGTTACGACCAGAAATTGGGGCCAATTTGTGTCCGTACTCCGTGTCCAGGGCAATTGGATGTGGGCAGACACCACGTAGGTGGAGGCCTTGCAAAAGACTGTTACGCTTAGACAATTAGTTCTATTCTCACCTCGGCAAAATAGACCTTATACCTTTAATAATTCAGCACGGATTCGCGTCCAGGACGGATGTTGACAAATTTGGCGATGTTCCGAATTAATTATGTCTGTGCCGATGGTCTGTCACGTAGGTAACCAAATATAGTTGCAGGTATAACGTCTCCCACCTTGTATGGAGGTGCCCCAGGAAGGAAGAGGTGTGAGTGAACCCGCGCGTGAGTTAGCCACATGGGAACAATCGATGTTTTTATTCATTACGTTACGATTGAAATGCAATTTGGGAACGTGCTTCCGATGTGCGTTGGTTATTTGGGAAGTGCATCGACCAGGCTTCGCAAAAATGTTCTTTGGACGTCAATCAACGTTGAATTTTAATACGTCGATTATTTGAAGCTAGACATTTGATCGTAAGTTAGAATTTTAAATCGATGATTTAAATGCAGTCTGTATAAAACATTGGCTATAAAAAGCTAGACGCAGCCGTCGTAATTTCTGTCATAATGCCATATCATAAATGTACTAATAATTACAATCGGTATCAAAATCAATTTTTATTAATTCGATATGTTATAATTTGTCAATAAAACGTTAAATATATAGTTTACTCACTTTTTTTTATTAAATTTTCTTTCAATATAAAATTTCACAATATACAAGAATTTATGGTAATATTATGCAGATTTTATCTAAAAACATTCAAAATTATGTATTTTTAAAACTTGTCTACTAAAATGCAGGCGTTATAATTGTGGTTATTTAGTGGTTCTAAGGATCACCATGAATCATTGTCGTCAAGTGCATTATAATAATAAAATAGACGTGTTATTTGAATCACCATCGGTATAAAAGAACAAGCAGTCGTAGGTACGGAGTGCAAATTGTATTTCTGGCTACATCCCCCAGGTCGATGCTAAATTGTCAGTCAAACTCTGCCATGTGTTTTTTGATGGTATAATTAAAGGTAATTTGGTCATTAGCGATGTTAGAAATCGCTGTCTAAAAAAAGTATAATATTATTAATATTTCCATTTCTTAAAATAAAAGATTTATTACTCAGGCACTAAGCTACCTTAATTCATTTGAATGTTTTTTAAAAATGATATTGACTAAACTAGACCTGAGGTCGTTGATTGATTTATTTTTTGTTTCGAATATTACTATTTTTTACACAAATAGAGAGAACTTGAAGTATCCACTTTCCTTAAGTCTAATTTATTTTGCGTCTAGAGTTGAAAGCTTAGATTTTTTTCCGAACATCAGACGTGACTAAATTAGTATTATTTTTAAACTTTACAAGCAGCAAAAACAAGCTTGTTCGGATTCTGTATAATTAATCAAGAACTGTTCAACATTATAATTAATTTGCGCGATGCGCTGTGTTTTTGAAATATTGTCAATTTTAGTAACATATTAGAAGAGGAACTTTTTTTGCTGCGCGTGAGTCACGTCAACGTGGCACGTGCGCTGGCGCATATGGCTGCGACAGAACAGGATACCGACTCACAAACGGTGTAGCGACACAATATAAATACACTCACCTGCTTTTAATATTCGGTTTATTATGCATGATTTATTTACTTGTTTAGATTTTAATGGCCTTTTTTTAAACTATTCGTCCACGATTTTGATTGTTTCTCAAATAAAGACAGTTTTTACCAGATATTTGATTTTAAATAAAACGATGTCGTAATTGCATCAAATATAACCTTTTACAAACTTTATGAAATAGTTACCTGATGAAATAGAAGCTTTTTTATCAATTTTATGAAATAGTGTTTAAAACTATGTTAGTCCTTAAGTAATACATTATAAATAATATAATTTTATTTACAGAAAATATTTTTATTTAAGTTATGACAAAAATATAATATCCTAACCTAACTAAAACTAAACTAAAATATGGCGTTGAAAAATTCCTCCGCGTCGCTGTCGCCTGGTAATGTACCCAAGAGACTGGCGGCATTGCCACGTTGTATGGCAATGCTTAGCCGCTGGCCAAGGTAAGAGCCAGCACTTGGGTCACGGGAAGTGTCAACCAGTCGTTTGCAGATTTCATTGAACAGACCGTGAGCACTCGGACCCCACGGCCCTAGGGTTTCAACCCGAAACGGCTCGAAAATATAGTGACCTATAAGGTTATTATACTTTCGCCGCTTGAGGTTTTCCGCAGCCGCAGCGGCAGTGCCAGCACAGCACGCTGAGCCAGGAAATAGCTGTTGATGTGATACTAGGTTTTTATAAAATGGTATAAAAAAATCCCATTTCAATAATAGGTACCGGTATTTATTTACTAAGCATGGCCTTATATGTCTTGCAATCACCAATTAATAAAAACAGAAAATAGTTCTTGAATACCTAGGTACTTGCCGCAGACAAAACATGTAGCATTTCGATGATTTTTCCCTATCAAGCACTTACATGTACTTAGTCATTGAAATAGGTTTATTTTCGGACATTGTATCTACTTATAACGTATTGTTATTGTATTGTAATTATTACTCTGTTTTGCTGTAGGCATAAAATATTTATAATATTACTTAGTGCAAAAAGATGTGTAATTAAAATATAACTTATATTAAACAGGATAAATTTTAAAATAAATCGAAATCACGACTAATTAAACTCTATATTATGCTAAAGCTGAAAAATTCTTAATAACAAACCCTTTTGTTGCGTCATTTGATTATGTGAATATATATTTAATTTTATATAATTGATACACTTAATATTTACTTAAGAAGTAATATAATATTACTTACATACACGCTACTAGTCAAAATATTAACGTAATTGATGCTTTACCTTTTCTTCTCTGACTGTAAAATATAATGATATAGATAAAATGTTGATAATCATCACTAATTGTCCATAAAGGTTCATTAGAAAACCAGCGTCCGACGATGCTTTTATGAACGTTTTTGGCGCAGCCGTGAGACAGTATTGTTGTAAAACATTATTTTCACTAATTTTTTTTGTGTTTTGTGTTTCACAAACTGTGTCCAAATAGTGTCCAAATAAACGTTATTCTTTCTTTCTTTTTGTAACGTCTCTCTATGGTCAAATTGTCCAAGCCATTATTTGAGAATGCCCCACTTGACATAATCGTTGACGACTCCATTCAGCCTATCCGCGTAAAAGTCACTGGTCTTCTCAACTCAGAAAAAAACCAGCCGAGTGCGTGTCGGACCACGCACAATGAAGGGTTCCGTAGTTGGGATTAATTTATCCAAAGACCAAACTTAACATTGTAGTTGAAAAACATGTTCTCCCATACATTTCAACTGCAAATGTAAGTTTGTACGCACAATATTAAAGAATTTACCATGTTATTTTAAGATCATAGACTTCTTATAGGTTTTCCTGTAGTCTATTGTAGTCAATTTAACCATTTACAGGCACTTTTGAACTGTCAAAGAGTCGGTCAGTTAGAAAGTCGAAGCTAAGTTATACGCTAGTTGAGGCTACGGAAGATGAATTATTCTGAAGAGCTGAAAGTGTTTATTGCAATAAATCCAAAAGTAAAAGGAATTTCAAAATATGCCTGCACAACCTCGTCTTGTATAAATAATACCTTTAATTACCAAATTATTATTCTCTTAGTCATTAGCATAATACGTAGAAATCGAAAATGCGTGGAAATAAAAAACTTCGTGATGTTTTTCTTTAAATTTTTTAAAATTATTTTCTGATCCAGAAAAATCTTGGGAATATCATGTAGTTATCTTATTATTTTAATTTTATACCTCAGTATATATTGCCAATTTCATGAAAAATCTTATATTTACAATGGGCAATTTTGGTTTATCCCGCTCTTAAAGCTAAACGTATTTAAAACATCATTCTGTCTTCATCATCTTCAAACGATGGAAAGAAACAAAACGATGTTTTAAATTCGAATATTTATAAATATAATACATAAATTCGAATATTTATAAAGAATAATAATAAATTATTATTTATAATGACCAAAAACTTATCTCACCGAGAAACAATTTCTTTTTTCCAGCAATACACAGAGGGACAGAAAACCAGCCTACAAAGAAAGCCAGAGGAGATGGCGCTGGCGACAACGGCACGGGAGCACGGGACCAACACGCCTACAACTGCCTCCTACAGAACGAACTCCTTGGTGCTCAGATAGAGGAGGTCCGAGGACCCTCAGCATCCTTTGCGGAAGGGAACAAGGCCAGCTTGGGAACTGCACAGACCCCAAAATCGTCGCAAGCGTATCTACCAGTCTACAGATTTAATGCGCAAAGTCATAATGCTGTGGTAAGTGTTTTTTTGTTCATTGGCTAAGCGAAATGTTTTCAGATCTTGCTTCCGCGTGTAGATGATTTGTTTGATGTGTAAAATTAGTCAATTACATATTTTTAGTTCGCTTTTAATACTCCTGAACATGGTTCCCCCATCTTTCTCTTATACCAATTTTGGCTAATTCTTAGTCGTCCTGTGGTGACCGTTGCTTCGACTCCATCTAACTGTGTTAGGGCCCCTGTAACCTTTTAACCAAGTTTTAACTGACGTAACTTCGACTTTAGTCATTCTAAAAACAGGATTTAAATGCATCAGTGTCCTGTTGTTGATAAGCAAGCTTTTTCTGAATTTTTGAAGTCGATATCTTCATAATGTTATCTGGTCATCTGAGTCATATTTCTTTTAGAACATTTTTAAGTTCCATCCTGGCAAAATCCTAATGCGTTTGTTATAAAGAGAGATAGCGATAACAGTCAGAAACAGGCAAGACAAAATCTATCTACATAAATAAGGTAGTACTAGCACTCGCCTTGTGCCCAATAGAGTGTGTCGACGTGTTTTAATGCTGATTGTAGTACATTCTGGGCTCGTTCCGATACCAGAAATTTGCTTAACAGCTGTTCGCATGTGTCAGGGTAAAATAGCTTTTTCTGTACATAGAAAGATATCATTATTGAGTAAAGTTCTTATGGAAATATCAATCTTGGGCGTTGTATTCTATTGTTTTAAATAAATTGCCTCTATCGATTTGGATATAAGCCAAAACGCAAGTAACAGGTTATTGACTGGACGAAATCTCAGTTTTAATATTTATCTTAAATCGTAAAGTTCTCATGCTTATCAGCTACTTCGGCGCCATTTTTATCTAGATATTTCTAGTCTTGACTTCCTTTTGTAAAAGGTAACTCATAACTCCGACCAATAAATGTGGATTATCGTTCAAA
This sequence comes from Omphaloscelis lunosa, assembly GCA_916610215.1. Classification (NCBI taxonomy): domain Eukaryota; kingdom Metazoa; phylum Arthropoda; class Insecta; order Lepidoptera; family Noctuidae; genus Omphaloscelis; species Omphaloscelis lunosa. The sequence continues at coordinate 4,686,277 of OU744245.1, read as the reverse complement.
TCCTATTGTTCTCAAAACTTTTTTTTATGAAAATCTATTCAGTTTCTCCAAGACGTGGTGTTTTCAAGCTTCGTCTTCAAATTAGTGATTGGTACAATTGTTCGTTGAGGCGTGAGTTTATTTAATGCGTAACGTAACGAAACGGTCAGAAAACCGAGAAATGCTGTGTCACGATAATTTCCATTCTCTGTAGATGCAATTTATTTCCGTGCCGATCAGGGAAGAAAAAATATTTAGAGCAATAGCTGCTCATCTTTTGCGCAAGACTTGGAGACTTTCGTGGGAAATAGGTCATCGTGGTTAGTTGGAAACTATTCCGTCGGTGCACTGTTTATTATTGTAGTCTTCTAGGAATAGGAGGTCCATGTTCGGTAGGGTTGATTGAATAAAGGTGCTCTTGTGACTAAATGTTCGAGACTGTTAGATGAAGTGTTGAAATTGCTGTTGTTGCTCGATTGTTGTTGTTGGAATAAATTCGGAGAAAAGAGGATCTGGAAACATCCCCAACATTTTTACCTCAAGATGTCGAGAAAGCATTGCATCGATAGAAATTCTTAAGTCAATGAATCTCATAGCAAAAATCACTTCGTATTACTCCATTACCTTCATAAAAAGTGAATAACAATAAAATCTTCGTGCAGTAAACTCAGGTCTCACATCAAATGCGTTACAGTATAAAAAATATGCATGTCTAATTAGTGTATTTTATCCCAGTGTGTAAAATGAATCTATATGCGATATGTCTGCATGTTTCGCCTGTGTCTAATTGCATCAGAAATTTTTATTCGCACATAAAACGCGTTTTAGTAAAATGTAAGCGTAATTGGTAATTCGTTTTGTTTTTTTGTGTAGTTTTTATCCTTTGTTTGTCTGGCTACCCATCTAGATATTTCCCAGGCAGAAATTAATCCATGACTAAACAGCGTACGTACTGTGTCCATCAAGACATGAACAATACAATACTTTCGCACCGACGCGCGACGGGTTAAGTATTTTTGTGCAGATGTAAAAAATGACTAAAACACTTTTTTCTTTATAAAATTAGCTTGATTATTGTGTTAAAAAAGAAATATATTGAGAGGTCTGAATTGAGCCTTTTATGTCCTGACAATATTTATGGACACGTCACAGTGATGTATTTAAACATTTCGTGACTCGATGAGTTATTTAGACGGCGATTGGCGTATTGTCAAAATGCATTTGGTTTATTGGACAATAAATGTGAGTTCTTAATTTGATTTAGTATTTATTGGCCTTTTACGGCGTCATTTAATTTTAGCCAGGATATTCTTGATTTGGGATGACAAAAAGTTGTGGATCATCGAAGTCTCCTGTAGTTTACAGTGAGTATTTTTTTATGAAATAAATAGAAAAACATATTCCTTTTCAAGGAAGGTGCCAAAAATGAGACAAATATTCATCGATGTAACATTAAACCTTTCATATCACGAGTATTTTAACATTTATTGTTCTTACATGAGTTTAAAAAACCCATACCACCCGGAAAAATTACACTTAACGAAATAAACATAATTGTTCTGACCCGAACATTTAACCTCTGCCTGCGCCAAATTGAATTTGGCCAATATCGGTTCGTAATGTCACGTAAAGTACCCCATCTAATGTGAGCCAAACACTGTTGTGACAGTATCTTCGGTCGTAAGTACCGATTTTAAATATAAAACTTATTAAAAGTTGGCGGACATCGGTTTTTATTATAGGGTTAAGTGACGTTGCATCGCCGCCCGGTCAGATGGAATTCTCGTTATGTTACGAAAACTTACGAACCGATACTTTGGCAAATGTATTTTTATTGGTTTTTATCGATTTTTGCTCGAAATTTCATATAATTTCAATAAGACAGAAGCGCATTAGCGACCAGGCTTAATGTGTTGCGCGATTCAAGATATCGAGATTTTAAGTTTTGATTGTGTGAGGTGGAGCTGGAGACCGTATCGGATCCACGCAGTAACAGAAACACGATATTATAAAGAGGTAAAATTTGTTTGTTTGTAAGTTTGTATGTAGGGAGTAATCTCCGGAAATGCCAGTCGGATTTTAAAAATTCTTTTTGCATTGGTTCTCCCAATTCTTGAGGAAGGCTTAGCTCGTGGATGAAGTCGCGGGCAGACGCTTGTACGTAACTTATTATAATAATAACCTTTATTCCACAATTTTACAAAAAATGAATATGAAAGTAAACTAAACCAAAATATAAAGTATCTTATTAAACTTAAATATATGAATTATTTGACTCCAAAAATGAGATTGTTTTGCGTTGCTCCCCTGGAGATTGCCAATTTGCCACCACCAGCACGCTTACCATGATTAGAATAGAAACGGGTTTTGTCTACGGAAGAATAGACAAAATGACAGATAAACAATCACAATCTGTCATGTTGTCTATTCTTCCGTCGACTATACCCGTAGAAACCGTTTCTATGGTTGTCATGCTACGTTTGCAGCTATTTTCCGAATATCGTCCTCCCTTCGAAGATAACTTATACTGTTCGTTAAGAACACTTTTGAAGTAAAACTGCATCTGTTTATGAACATACTTAGTAAAGAACCTATATCCCTCAGGATCCCAGCAGAGCTTATTCGGTAAGACCAGTCAAGATGTCGTTAAAAGGATAATCATTATTATGATTTAAGCTTCCAATCCGTTGAAGCAGTTTGACTTCCTAGTTCATATTAATATCTATCTGCCTAGGTTTAAGTACGCAATAGGCAGCAAGACCTACTCAATTAATGGTTAGAATCCGGTTTCGTTAGCCTTTCTGTTTCTAGCTTAACGTTCAACATAATCTTATACATTGCCGGCAATCCTGCATACAGTTATTTATGCTGTTGGTTATCTAAAGTTAATGTAACTAAGCTAAAGAGAATGAAAGGCGACTAACAAAATACTATATAAGCCCTAGAACCCCTAGGACATATAGTGACCTTATTGGTTATGTTCTTCAGAAAGGTCAGGTGCGTAATACACAATCAATCACAATCTGAATAATTTTGAAACAGATTGCTATTCCATTGCTTCATAAGTTCGAAAAAAAATCTCCTCAACAGTGTAGTTAACGCAATGAATGTTGCTGAACTGTCAAAATGAAACCGATTAGTCTTAATCATTTACAAAAATGTGTTACGCAATTATGTAGCTGATGTATGAAAGTAAACGAAGCAAAAAGAGTATGTAAGGATCGTAGCAGGTGGCGTTCTGAAGTTTCTGCCTACCCCTATGGGAAGACATACATATATAGTTACATATATATGTATGTAACTAAGCAAAATTACCAGCAAGCTTAGCATGACTACAATATAAACGGGATTCTTTGTTAACGGAAGAATAGACAAAATGACAGATAAACAATCACAATCTGTCATTTTGTCTGTTCTTCCGTCGACAAAACCGGTAGAAAACCCGTTTCAATGGTTGTCATGCTACGCGTGCTGGTGGCGTTCTGAAGTTTCTACCTAACCCCCATGGGAAGATGGCCAGAGTTGGCGGTTGGAGTTGGTGGTATGTAGCTATAATAAGCTATATAAAATTCACAGTTTGGTGACGGGACAGTTAACCAATGTGCACACTCATTACATTTCAAAACTATTGATCCATCGATGATTGATTGACGTCTGTTGATGGACTCTTGAAAACCCCAAAAGTGTCGAGACTCTTCAATACAAAGTATCTACATTATGTTTAAACATTTTGTAAAGAAAAAAGGTGTTAAAACATATTTTGATGTCATCTTCGATCAATAAGATGTCATGTAGGATTTTATGAGTGTTAATAATTATAAAATTATAATTTGTATCGTTTAATTAACCTTCAGTAATGTGAAGAAGGATAAATTCGCTACTGTTGTTCTTGATACTTGTACATACGTGATGTACTGACAAAGTAACATAAATCGCTGAATCGAGGCGGGTTTGTTTGTAACAAGACGCCCGTATCAAACGTCATTCTTGTAAAGTTTGTGTCATGTCATGTGTACTCACAGTACTTATATCCACTTGTGATATATGATAATGATATATGATCGCCTTGTTGGCTCGTTGGTCTAGTGATCGCAAGCGGTACTGATGAGCATGAGCTCCTGGATTCGATTCCCGGGTGGAGGAAAGTGTTATTGGCCTGGCTTTTCACCTGGAATATCTCAGTAGCAGCCCGGAATCTGGATTTTTGCCCGGTTGATGGTAATCTGGCTGATATAGCTGGCGAAATGTGGGTGTACTATAGGTACACCTCTGCCCAAACCCTTCGGGTGATACTGGCGTGATGTTTTCTTATGATACATGTATGTGTGTTTCTAATGCTATACATGATTGATATTCGTTATTGTTATTGAATTTGAAGAATCTACAAAAAGTACTGCACTTTAGTCTTTTGACTCGACGCGTGTTGTCGATTTTTTGCTGTCAGTAATATTAATTAGTTTTATTTATCTACACATGAATTCTTTCATGCTGTTTTTGAAGTTCTAACATGCTTACTGCTATTTATTAAAAATAAAATAAGTACGTTAGATTTTTTTTATTGCCTAACAAAACAAGATGACGGATGGACAGCTTGCTGATAAATGCAATACATTTTTTAATTTTTTGTATAATTTTTTCAACTGTTTCTCCGCTTCAGCGTAGTAACAGAAAGGCGAAAGTGCTTAGCATAATGTTGCCAGAGCAACTTAAAGTGCGCAAGAGTCTGTCTAATGCTTTGTGTGTCAATTATCACGGAATGGACATTTAGCGTATGAGTGACAACGAGGATATGCTAATCAGCACAGCACCCAAGTTTTTGCACATTTATTATTCTCTTTCTACAATGCAAATGTTATTTAGTGGCTTTTTTCAATATTTATCCTTCTGCATCGTTTTTTCCGGCCATTACATTCGCGATACAATGCCATTGTTTTTTTATGCTTGTGCAACTATTTTTGTTTTTGTCCAATCATTGGTCTGTCTGTCTGACATCACTCAGTGACAACGACCCAAAATAATAAAATATCGAAATTTTACATCCAGACGTTTATGTGTTTAAATGGTGTTTGATGACGGATTTAGTTTTAGGTGTCATTTAGATAAATATGGCATTAAAAGGAAATTAATGTTTCCTTTCGTCAAATTTACGTTTGTAAGTCACAATAAGCCTCTTTATATGGAAATAGGAGCTATTTGTGACGTGTCCGATTCGCGACGAATGCATGTTGGCTAAACGACGAGAGAATGCAGGTCCTTGTTTGTGTATTAATTATTAAATGTCAATTTATCATCGTGATTTGATTAGAAATGACGATAAAAAGAATTTATTAAAGTCCAAAGAAGCAAGTTGTCAAAATTCTCAATTTATCTATAGCATAACTTACGTAAAAAATGATGGCTGCATGTTAGTTGTCAAAGAGTGTCCGTGCCACGGTAAAAAAACTAGCATCGCAGTTAAAAAACTCTCATTCCACATTTAGCTAAATAAACAATTTCTATTAAGCTATCTTAATCCAACAGAAAAAAAGGAATCGTGTAAACAGTTTTTATCCTCATGCATTAGTGGCTGTCAGCTTGTACGGAGTGATGATGGTCATGCACGACCCGGTTGCTGCGCGCGCGCAACCCCGCTGTCAACAAATCGGAATTGAAAAAAGAAACGTCAAAAATACTTTTTGGTATAAAGTAATAGAGCCAGTTAAATTTATTTTATTGCAGATTATTGCGCAAAATGGACAAGTAGGTTTTTTTTATTTGATTAAGAGAATAAAATTAAATATTCACCGTGTGAATTCGTCAAAAGTCGTGCACAATCGCGCATCTTATTAGTGAACTTCGGCGTTCTTCAAAATCTGCACGTGGTCAAAATCGAAACAATATAATCGTCCATTCAGTAAAAGGAAAAATTATTGTCCATGTTGACCATAGATCACAGAAAAAACACATTAAAACCTCGCATGAAATTCTAAATCTGTCTGGTGGTACCCTCCCACTGTATTATCCTTGCATTATGCACTGAATACAAATTTCGTATATAAAAAATGCATTGTTATTTTGATTCAATTCTTGATGCGTCCCGATATAAATTTTTGCCGCTCTGCACATGTTGAATTTGGTGAAGACGGCGAATAACAAATAAGTTCTTTAAAAATTCAAGCTTGTCAGTCTTAGCTAATGCCTATTTGCAATTTTGATTGTTATGCATGACTTAAAAATGTGGGAAAACTTTTGCATTGTTACTTACCAGATTTTTTTTGTATGAGATGTTACTATGGTAATGTTGTTAGTGAAATTAAAATAGAATTATTTTCTTTACAGTACTAACACGATTTTGCAGTGATAGCTTAATTTGTAAGTGATTTTCAAGTAGCCTAAAAGTATTTGCAGATCTCATCGCATACCAAAAGTCTGGTCTAAAATGTTCATGGCTTGTTACGTTTCATGAGAAGTTATTTTTCGATGGAGCTAGAAATTTCACACTTGTCTATGAATGCAAGATCACGAATGGTATCGTTACACGCGATTTAGGAATCCTGTGACTATATTTTGCAACAATATGCCAAAGCTACATTGAGTGTGTCGTTATTGCGTTGCGGTCTATAATTTTATTGCGTCTAATTCATCGTCAGATGTTCCCAGGTGTAAAATATTCGAGGATATACAATAAAAATGTTTAGCTATTAAAATGGCAATCGATTGTTTCTGTAGCAAACCCAAATTGATTTGCTAAAGGTGTGCATATCATTGCCGTCTAGATTGTATTAGAACCTGGGAATACGAGTAATTAATTGGTGTTATAGTCCATAACAATAAACACAGATGCATCCATCAGTTCATTAAAAAAAAAGATGATATTCGTCATTATGTTCAACTCCACCGTTAAACCTGTCGTCGAGTCACGACTTCAGAAAGCTAAACGTTCCTGCTTCTAATCGTGATGATAAATAAAATTTTATTTTAGTGTAATGTTTTCACAAAGATTTGAGTGTTTTTAATTGACTAAAACCTTTCCTTAAACTACTCTTTGTAGAAACATTCGCTGTAATAAAAACAGGAAGGTTTGAATTGACAGTAGGCTACCACATCATAATGACGCACGGACGTAACCACATTTGACATGTTTTCATGATACGTCATTTTATCATTATAAATACGCTATATATAAGCGTTAATTTTGCCTATTTTCTGCTGATTCATCAGAACAGAAATGTAATTAATCACAGTTGATCTAAATTCTTGCGCCTACTTCAATGGCCACTGCAATTATATCGAAACAATCGACATATTGGGTGATTCACAGGCACGACTAATCGCAACCTCTCAGCCACATCTTATGCTTTTTGCTACCCAGTCCTTGAACAGATAGATAAAAGTCTAGACACTTTGCAATTTACAGATTTTGCGCATTTCAATGATGCGGGTGATACTAAGGTTCGTCGATCCGATTGTATCACAACTTTTTTTCCGTCATCAAAATGTCCTAAGACACGTCCGTGATCAAAATTTCCATCGCACAATGCTCAGGCACACGTCGTGACGTATTTTTGCAGCGATGCAAAAAGTAGTTGCGGCCCAATCAGCTTTTAATGCTAATTTTTTAGCACCTCACCACAAAAAATAGAAATGTTATTAATTCTATCAGTTCACGCTAAAAATAATCGATTCGTCTATCCTTGTAACTAAGAAAGATTATTTTCTCGAAATGATAAGTTTGAATTAAACACGGTCACGGAAGTTGCAAATATAAATATGAAACTCCTATAAAGTGAAGTTTAGATTTATAATCCACTCTTCACTATTATTTAGTAATAAAAACTAATGTGAAATCAATTAGCTTGAGCCGCACGATTGCTGCACGCCGGTAATTATTTAAAATGCTCAGATACATTAGAGTTAGTATTTGCAAAGTAATAGTTTAAAATGGTCGTCTATAAAAACATTTCTAAGTAATACACCACGGGGATTGTGTATTTGCTCATCAAATCGTTATTATAAAGTTTTTTCAACAGAGACAAGTCTGATTAGTTACAAACTTTGGTCTAGACCTGAGGTCATTGGCAGGGGATGATTCGTAAGTTTTGCTATGCCAGTTTGTATGAATGCATTTTTTTCTTTTAATTTTTTATCCAACTGCATGAAATCGATTTCTTTGTAGTTGTTTTTGGACACACGTCGGTCGGCTGCTGTAGTGTTGTTACAATCTAGATCATGTCTTAGATTGTCCTCCCGAATTGCTGCACAGTCACGTTTCGGGATCATTGTGTGGGTGCTCTTTTAATTTTCGAGACATCTCGATATGAATTTCTCGTTAATTATATCAGAATTATTTTTTTATGATCAGCGCGGAGATATAGATACTGGCAACCTTGAATCCGAGTTTGTTGCCGGCACCTACATGCCCATTTTTTTTGTCATCGAGCATTGATACGAAAGCACTGATTGACACTAACAACATGCTAATCATAATGCAGATGTCCAAATAGTTATCTGATACGGGACGAGTTTAGTTTCCAAATGCGACGGCAGCGGTGACTGACACATCACACGACTCGAACGATGTATCATTACAATAGAATGTGATGCGGCCATTATTGGCTTGCTAGGTATTGTGTATTATGTACGGTCTGTGCCTAGGTTTGGCCTTTGATATTATAGGTACGACGTTCGTTTGCTGCTATTGTTATAAGAGCAACGAGAAAAAATAACATCATAATGTATTCTTTAGATTAAAGATTAAATTGCAGCAGAAAATAAAATTTTATAACTGCCGCAATTCGAGAGTTAGAAAACTGCAAAAAACAGTCGTTATATTTTCAAACATGTTTTTCATTATTCTAAAAGGATCAGTCTGTTGTCTGGCTAATGGTGCGCATGCGCACAAGCGGCTCCCGTGCCATCATCAGCCATTGAACCGGTCACCAGAAGTGCCCATCCGTGTTCGCTCAGTGGTTTGTTTACAGAAACAACAAAGTCTACTGGTACCTACACGAGGGAATTTCGCGTGAGGCCTCTACTTGGCCTTAATTTTTTTCCAAACTACATATTGACATAAGGACTTGTGCAAACAGAGGCTTTTTGCGGACGAGGCCCGGTAGGGTTACTCGTGTTGACAGTGCTAAATCAATCGATCCAACGATGAGTTTCTTGAGATCCATGGTCTCTGGCTATCGTTTAATGAATCTATTTATGAACCGAGATGTGTTGCAGACGAACTCCTGTATGTTTATTACCATCTGGGGATTACATCCTATCCCTACATTAACCTGATTGGTTCCTTGGTTATAATTTGTTACTAAAATAGAACGTTTCTGTTCAACGGCTAGAGAAATAGTGGGCTTTGAACCTTCGTTGCAACCGTGAAATTAGAAAAGCAATGCTGGCTGATGTCGTAACCACACCGTAGCTTTGGCGGTTTTTTATTCGCATTCCTGGTGCACTTGACGAGCCGAGTTGAGATTGCGCAATATCGGGAAACAAAGAGTTAATCGCCTTTTTATGAGATTTCTTTGAAGTTATAGGCTTGAAAAAATCTGATATTATAATTGTTGGAAAAATACGTCAAACGTTTTACGGCCGGTCTTTTGAGTCATGTTTCTGTATCTAAAGCTTAGTTCCGTGTTTTTAATTTGTATTCTCCTCGTATTATTTAATGTTCGCTGAAAATCTACACATTCGTCTTGCTTCTGCAGTGGTTCATTTTGTTTTATTGCAGTACGTACGACGTGACCCGCTTACGGAACTGCCACAGGTCACAATTGTACTTCATTTATAGAACCAATCAATCTGCTATCTTAGATCTAGTCACTGCTGGATTTCTAGCTTTTTATGCGTCTGATGTCTGAGGTTAACAAACTTGCGTTTCTGATTGCTCATTCATCTTACATCATTGTGGTTTGGGCTAGATTGAAATTTTTCATTTACCTGTATACCCGGCTCCTGTATCATTAGAATCTAATACAATTTAGTTTCGCTCGCCTAGATTAGTGTTCATATCTGGTTTTTTCAATCTTTGATTGGACGCTGCGCTTTTTGCAGTTACAATTCGATTAGCTACATCGATGTTATGTCTTTTATGATATTGAGCTAGACCAGACAAACGTCTATTGTGGACAATTGTACGGTCCATTGTTATGAGGTTTTTGTCTGTTTGCTTTGAATAAGCCAATTGTGGATCGAGGAAGTGGACGATTTGGGATCACCAAGTTGCTTACAAAAGCGAACCAACTCATGCTACCTAAAATTTTCTCGCCGTTATAATTACTTAACGTTCCTTAGTCGGCCGTTGGTGCGTGAAGGATGTTAAGTACACTTTAAATATTTTTTATATCACATTAAGTAGCCACTTGAGGTGTTGTTGACTTACAAAACATGTAGCTTAGGTAGTTAAGTAAACGTCTATTTATTACGGTATGACGTGACCACTGGTATCGTCGACAATTTGGTGGTTTGATTACGTAAAAAATGTCAGTAATTCGCGTAATCAAATCGGCATTAGTGAAGGCAAAGTTGTTAAAAAACGTTTGCTCTTTGTTGTAATAGAAGGTAACTCTAATGTTTCGATACTTAGTCACGCACTATTTAAATTGTAGGTAATGATTGCCGTTACTCGATCTCCATAAGAGGCTTCCATTAACCCAATCAAAGTACAATTGATTCAAAGAGATTGATCTTTGAAAGCATTGATTTTCCCTCTGTCAGTCTCAGTAGTGAAAACATTAGTTAATTTAGTTCCATTCAGGATTTGTAATACGCGGGAGTTAAAAATTGTTCGAATTGGTTAAGCTTCTGAACTACAATTGTTTGTATGTTACATTTATGCCAATGCAGTATGTACATCTGGTAACTGCGTTAAGAGCTGATGCGTTGGTAGCGAGGTCGTTGGTACACGATTACTATCTAACATGCAGTCTAGTCTAGACCAAACGTGATGTCAACGCAGAAATTCTAAAAATACTCTATCTTTTCCCATGCCAGTCGCATGCGCATCGCGCTCATAATATGGACTAGGTAGCGTAGCTAGTAATAGCTACTTTTCATACTGTCATTCCAAATCACAGCTGACACACCTGTTTTTTGTATCGTGAAACCTGTTGCAACTTGCTGCAGAAGATTTACGTCTTACGTAATACGATTATATGCATCTAATTTGGAACACCAAGGTCATTATGTCGATGACCATTCGGGGGCGGGGCATCTATTAAGTCAATATCTCCTTAAGTGGCACTTGCGAATTAATCATCGTGCATGTCTCGATGCACTTTCAATCTTACTCCAACTGTTCCGTTAGTATTTTGATTCATTCATGATCAACCGCTTGTGAAAAGATTCGTTGTTTTAGCTCTGCTGCTATTCTCGTACAGTATATCAAAATCGGCACGACGCAATGGTGTCGTACGCGTTATCTTGTAGTATTACATGTAAATCTTGCCTTTATCAGCGATTTATTGGGTGCGCTTGACTTTAAACATTCATGTTTATTGTCCTTGTGCGTTTGTACCACCTTATGTTTTTCGTTGACGTAGGCGTCACAGCACAGTTGTGTTCCCATCTGAATTACATTACAGTAAAATGTCCGAAGTGGACGCGACACATCCTTTTGTTGTTGTTTCCTTTAACTTAAATATGGCTCCGTTCGTGCCCGAGAAACTACCAATATCTTCCACCCACACTGCCAAATTCTATGCTGCGACAATAAAAGGATTATTATCAGCCCCAAAAATACACATATGGTAATGGCGACCCACGTTATGTCTCGGGAAATTTGAGTCTCTTTATGAAGGTGTTATTCATCTAGATTACTTAGGAGTCCGTAATAAAAGCGGGTTCACGGACACTGAACTGCCCTGAGTTTAACGAAATTCTGCACTTTTTTGCAGTAGAATACTTAGAATTTCACGCGACGTTTGTCGGTGCGAAAATTCACATTAAAAATGTCAACATACTTGTCATTTCGGACGGCAATAAACAAAATAAATGCAAGTTTTATATTTCTGTAAATAATTGTTCCTCTCAAACAGACGTTCTTGACGAATTACTGTGTTTGCTAATATAAGACAGTGTAAGCGTAGATTCGTAGCGATATTAATCTTAAGTCGCGTTCGTTGTGTTCGACAGACGAATGGTAGCAGTGGCAGATATATCATCAGGTGGCTCTAATTCCGGTCGTCAATAAGTCCAATCAAAATGCGCTGTATAGGAATTATTCTAATGATTAATTGAAAGCGTGCCGTAAAAAAATCGCTGACAAATCGAGACGCTATCAGACAGATACACGTTAAGTTTATTGCGTTTTTATTCAGCGTCTTTTTATTCGCTCGTTTCTGACAAAAGGCTTTGGGTGGGCGAACTTTTCAAGGCCTGTGTTATGCTTCAGGAGGTTTCAATTTGTTTCCTTGTAAGAGCTCTAACGTTTTCGTAAACTCTATCCTAATCGGCTCGTTTATCTCCATTTCCAGACGGCCCAAAAGCGGTTTTAAATAATCCAATTTGAATATTTTTGCATTCAAGTCTAGATTTACAGAGACTTTAAAAAAAGTCGTAATAGAGTCTAGGTAGGTTTTTTATTGCTAGGTCATAAGCTTTTTTTACGAGTTTCGTCATGCTTAATTTACAGATCTTTTACCTCTCGTGGCGATTGTTTCGTGTGCACGCGTCTTGTATTTTATTAATTTTTTTTTTGTGTAGATTAGGATTCATCAAAATATATTGTTTGCCACTAGCATGTAGTGTTGAAATTAGCAGATTCAATTTGTCAATAGTTTTTGTATAATCATCATCATCTATAGTGCTCGCATGTTTCTGTTTTACGACTGTTGTATAGCTAATGACGGCTGCAACATTTATAACTTTAACACCATCTAATATTTTCGTTCTTTTGACAAATGTTATTCTTACTTTATGTTCTTTGACCACGTTTAGTTGGCAGTTTAATTATTATTTAACTTGAAATGACTTGTAATTTTTTTGAGGGTTTATATAGAAATCTTTATCTATTGTTGCTGTGGTCAGATCTGTAATGAGTTTTTTTATTACTTTTGTAATGAGATTGTCAAGATAGACAGCTTTTCGTAATGGCTGTTTATTGACTACCGTTCATTGTAATCTTGATATCACCTTATAAAAACTTTATCTATATTTAGTTATTATTGATTAGAATCAAACTTGTTATTAGAAAACGATTATTATAATTATTAACTACGTTGGATGTTGCACCTTTTCGTAAATTTTCTTAGTTTTTGTCAGTTTTTATGTCTAGCTCTGCGTTTTTTTAAGTTTTCGGAACATAATTCCACATGGTTATAATGAACAGGTTTTGCTACACGGGATTGCTCATTTAATCGCATAATAAAGTTGCAAGTACTTGTAGATGTATTTTATTTTTAGTCATTCTTAGAATTAGCTCATAGTGTGTCTTTACGAACGTTGTCGACCTTATAATATCTTTTGCTTTAATAAGAAAGCTTTGCGTCCATTTTTAATTAATTTTCATCCATTTTCACTATCATTTGACTTAAGTTTGTACTGTTTAGTAATTCATAACCGTGTGTCATATAATAAAAATATTCTCACATCGTACTAATTTCCCATTCCTTTTACAGGAGAACATAGATCCGTCACCATACAGCCTGTCCCCAATATCAGCAAAGTCGGAGAAGCTGCTGCGATCACCCAGGAAGGCCACGAGGAAGATATCTAGGATCCCGTTCAAAGTGCTGGATGCGCCTGAGTTGCAGGACGACTTCTATCTGAACCTGGTCGACTGGTCTGCGCAGAATGTGCTTAGTGTTGGACTTGGGAGTTGCGTATATTTGTGGAGTGCCTGTACTAGTCAGGTGAGGATAGCATTTGTTTGAAGTATGAGGAAGGTTTTTCTACAATTTAGTGGATGCAAGAAATATGTGCCGTTGGTTTCTCGGTCTGAATAGAAAAATATTTACGTAGATCTAGTCTAGTTGTGTATTCAGCTGTGGACTGCAGTATTTTTTTTCACATTTTGTGATGATGAAGTTAAGTTTGCATTTTCGCAAAAAATGTGAACGCTTCTCGCGTATTTGTTCTGAAAGAAGCATGGCAAACATTTATATCTAAAATTAGTGCCAATCATTGTAAGGAAAATAAGAGACTTCTAACGCGAAATATTTAAATAATTTTCTGTATTAACAGGCGTGTTGGATTGCATGCAGCAAACATGTAATCAAATGCGCGTGTTTTACTAGATTCACGATATGAATGCCGGTGAACCTTGCGGCGTTTCCACAATCTGTAGGTTGATACCTCCGCTATACTAAACAGCACTTGACAGCCCCATTTGTTACCTTATTCAGTAATTCTAAAGGGCTTATGGTTTCGTGCACGAGATTGCCCGAGTTCATTTCTATCAAATTATCTGTTGCTTAAGAACATAGAGTTATGAGCAGATGGAGTGAACAGTAAGCTAATGGACCCATATATAATTCTTAGCTTAATATATTTCTTAGCTTAATATATTTCTTAGCTTGTCTAACTTAATTATTGCGCTTTTTTAACATAATAAAGCATGATACTGCTACCGTGTAGGTAGAACTGCGTGACTTTTCATGTCTGGCAGAAATTGCTGGCTTGGAAGCAAAAAGACTAAGACTTTGCCAATCAGAAAGATGCAATACACCTTCATAGACTGTAAAATGAGAAACTTTATTATTATCACGGCATGCATATTTGCACTCTTGATGACTTAATTTTTTACTGCTTCTTAAAACTACTTACCGAGACATTAACCCGTATAGTGTACAAATATTTGGCGTTCATTTCTCGCAGTGTTAGCAACTATCTGTTGTTTGTCAGGTGACGCGGCTGTGCGACCTGTCCTCTGAAGGCAATGCTGTGACGTCAGTCGCGTGGAGTGAGCGGGGGCATTTAGTTGCTGTTGGGACGCAGAAGGGACATATCAGCGTTTGGGATGTTGCTGTGAATAAAGAGGTAAGTTCACACCTATATTTACAAACAAAATTGAGCGGGGTAAGAGTGTGAATACCTATTAGGACAAGACCATTTTTTTTTGTTGCCTACTCATGTTGGGCAGTTTGATTTCATGAATGAGTATAGGATATACATATTTATTAGCAGAGCCACAGATGAATACGGATGTTCACTCCGTATTTTGGTTATGAAGCTACAAGTACGCGGCGGGCTCGTCGGGCCAATTCAGTGAGTGTAACGTAGTAAGAAGATTAAGAGTTACGCGATAAAAAGAGAGGCAACTTTTAGGTAATTAGCGCTGTGTGACCTGAATTGTACTTTATTGTGTCGTAGCAAGAGTCGCTTTTTATTTAAACGATTCTGTGTAGTGAACTATCTGTATTCATCTGTGGCAGAGCCTAATTAACAATTAATGGCTCTATATGAAGAAATATACCTACACGAGACCAGTATAAATCTGTTATGTATGATAATTGCAATATACCCGCTCCTTACCCACGCTAGTTGTGGGTAGTCATCATTATCATTGTGTCAATACAATGTAAGTGATCAGCTATCTGAATGTCACAAAGTATTATTAAATCAATATTATTGCATACACGTGTGTATAGTGAAGGCACTGCACGAATGCACTCTGTGCCCTTAGATCAACCGAACGCGACTTTCCAAGGCATAGCGCAACTTTGAAGTGTGAGCTAACACGCCGCCATATATTAGTGCACTGCATTGGATTTCAAAACCCCAACGAAATATTTAACGTTGACGAGACCACGATGAGACAGAGTGAAATTAATGTATATAATCAATCGAGAAGTTCTGCGAATGATTTAGAAGATTACAATGAATGTGGGAATTTCTCTTAAATAAATTTTGACGATTTGGTAGCGATAAAATAAATTCTGTTTTGTGTATTCAGGTGTGACTATAGTTAATTGGTAAAATTATGGTCTTTATAATAGCTGAACGACTAATCGGCAATCAGTGGAACTAACCAGTTTGTTCAATAAATTATGCATCCGCTATCTACGCAGACTTGAGACACGGATGCATAAGTTTTATTAGAATACTGCCTACGCTCCCGGCGTAATTTATACATATCGATTTATTTCTAGGATATTACCTTCTGATTTTACCATTTTCTAGGCAAAGTTATTCTTGCTTCAATGTTTAAATTCTTGATTATTCGCTTCCAGTAAACTTTAACTGCCAAGACTGATGTGCTCATTCGTCAATGTCGCTTAGATTTATTTACGTCGAGTTTTAGATCTTTCAAGGATAGTTGGAAGCATCATTATTTATAAGAAGCGACAGAGTCTTTCAGGGAATTAATATATTATCTAAACTGATGGTGTATTGCCCAAAGATGTTGACGATTCTTCACTTGTCTTAATTTTGCAGAAAGAAAAGCAATGAATCAAATATATGCTAATACAGAATTTTCTACCGATTCTTTTTACATGTTTTTTTTTTTCATTTCTCCAGGTGACCAAACTTCAAGGGCACATCGCTAGGGTGGGCGCTCTGGCGTGGAACGGAGACATCCTCAGTTCCGGCTCCAGAGATAGGCATATACGACAAAGAGATACTAGGACACCACGTAAGTAGTATTAGTTGGCTTATAATCTTCGTGTTTTTTTTTGTACTTAAATTATTGTAAATTTTATATGAACTATGAATAATAATATTGCGCCAGCAGAACGTATTAAATTGTTAACTTTGTGTAGTGTTTCGGTCATCAAGATACAGGCTGTGCCTAGTTTGGGACCCGCTGTCTAATATTCTAAGTCTTCTGTTAGTGAGAATTTCATACCATGCTAGGTTGTATATTTAAGAACTTTGTGTAAGCTAAATAAATGATTTCGAATTTTGAATTTGAAATGCGCCAATAGTGGATAGGAAGAATTACGTCTAGTAAGGTCCTCACTTGTTGATCAAAACCTGTATTTTTAAATTCCTACTCGGAAATGTCTTTCGTGAGCCTAAATCAGACTAAGAGCAATTTGCGTGTTAAAACATTAAGGGCTCTCTGTGCTCACCTAGGTGTTTTACTACAATAGTTAAATTTAACCAAAGCACCATCTTACAAAGGTAGAGACAGACCGTTCAGACAAAGGGTAGGACAGCTCATAAGTGCCGGCCCGGTTAGTTACTTGCGATTAGAACAGCGGCTGTCAAAGTTTAGAATATCTGCATTTAGTTACAAATACTAACTCTGTGTTTTGCTTTCCCCAAAAGATACAAGGAAAAGTATAGCATACATTCTTAATTTTAATGTACCCCACATTAAAAGTAGGGATATGCTCGACGTTTCCCTGTAATTAAAAAACTTAAGTGCTCTAATTGGGAGAGCAGGATTTATAAAATATTTTTCTTGAATTAAAAACTGTTTAAAATATTTTTTACTAGCTTTTTTTGGTTCTGAATGTAAATACGGGTTTTACAACTTTTAACTTGTACGAGAAAAGGCCTTTGCCCTGCAATGCCACAATTACTCGCTGGTATTTTGATATCATGCACTGAGCCGCAATTAGTTTCCAAGTTTGAGAACCATTTGCCAAGCCCCGTTGCATCTCAAAGGTTTGCGCGCACGACTTTGTGAGTTCAACGACAATGCAATTATGCGGCGGTGTTATACTTAGTCCTCTCTGTAGGTACTTTGACAAGTACAGTCACGAGCAGAAGTAAGTAAACATTTAGCACTGATTGTCTCTAAAAATTTTGATTAAAATGATGAGGTGTAGTGTAGAAATAATCATTTAAAACAAACTATTATGGTTTACACACTATTTCGACAACTAAATCGATATTCTATGAAAAAATCTCTTTTGAATCTCCGTTAAGGTGTACATTTTATGCTCGTGAGTGTACACTGTAGTTCTCTTTGACATGTACACTGCATGTTACGGTGTATCGAGATAAATCGTACAATGATCTTGTTGGTAAATATACACTTGAAACTGAGAGATTCGTTCAGAAGGGAGGGAGACTGTCACTGCATTATGAACTTATCAATAAAGAATGTGTCCAGTGGGATTTGTGATGATAACTGCTACGATTATTGTGTAATAAAGATTTTATGAATAGACACATTCGGGTGCATAAGGCAGTTTAAAAAAAAACCGAGTGAGCCTTCCAGTAGTCGCATATGATGTGTAACATCTGACATCACTCACCTTGGTAATAAGCTACATTAAAGGTTCGGGGTCGTCAATGTCATTTCTGACGGCCAACTCTAACACCGCGCGCGCTCATTGGTCAAATCAAATTGCGCGCGCTTCCCCGGCTTTGTGTTACACACTTCCGTCGCTTTTCACAAAATCACTCCCACAGATTGCATGAAAGCGAGAGGGAAGATGTTAGACAACAAAAAAAAAACAAAAAAAGGAAACATTTTTATTAAGTGTTTTGATAACATACGAAAGTATTTATTAAGTTTATTATTTATGTACATACAGTAAAATACATATAGATACGACTTAATTAGATTTTTGAGTACAAAGGTACCGCTTATTTCTTAAGGAATTTCTTCCAGCACACCTGCGAAAGGAGAAATGAGAAAGAAATATAGACAATAGTGTGTGAGAACAAGAAGAGAAAAATATGAATATACGAAATCTTAAATTAAAATATACCTACACGTATAACGTAATAAATTAACATATACTTAAATAAATACATAATTAATTGATTGGCCTCATTCTCTTTTGGTACTGTGAGATAAGATCATTTATATGTCCAACACTTGAGTATAAGTACACGTGGCATGTAAGATGTTACATTAATTTATATTTAAGTCATATTTTGTCTTATATAAACATCAAATAATTATACATTTATCCATTATTCAAACAATAAATACTCCAAATTGTTTTACAGAATAGTGTCATCATATAAATTGCATATACATATTTATTTGCTTTAAAGGTAAAACTCGCTGAGTGACATTTTTGGTAAAAATTACTTTTTTTCATTTTCGTCACTAATTCGGCATAATCTTTCATAGGAAAACTCATTAACTGTACTGATTACTAAATTTTTCTAACCCATATAAAATTTAGGAATCAGTACAGTTAATGAGTTTTTCCTATAAAAGATTACTTTTCGAGTTATCGGGTTAGAAAAATGTAGTAATCAGTACAGTTAATGAATTTTCCTATGAAAGATTATGCCGAATTAGTGACGAAAATGAGACAAAGTGATTTTTACCAAAAATGACACTCAGTGAGTTTTACCTTTAAACCAACGATTTGTCAATACAACAGATTTTTTTTTTACATAATACCAATGATTTCTAAGGAAGGCGTAATTTTATTACAGTACTCATAAGTTCAAAGACTCTAACCAAATGAGATTGCGTAGGTAGTGATCCACAAAACCCTTCACATTTGCGCTCTTATATCAAAGGTACTAGAAGTCCACAACCGGACAAGATCTAGCTAGTACCAGCATCTTCCGTAATATAATACTCTGTACAGTTACCTCTTCGATCCGCATGCACTTACGGTGCATCGAGATAACTGGCCCATGTTGGCCTGACCGCTGTAGCGTTCACCGTGTTCTTGTTAGTAAATACGTGTTCACAGATGTGTTTAGGAAGATATTACTCGTTTATGGTTGTTAGGGTAGTTAGACGGGTACTGTAGGTATTGGAAATGTGAAATGAGAGTAATTATTAAACGTTTTTACAGATTAATTGATTAATTAGATTAATTTAGCTTCCTGCAATCAAAATCTAAATATCGAAATAATCAAATCTGTGAGAGAGATTTCGTGTAAAGGGACTGAAATGTGTCTCAGGAAGCCGGGGAAGCGTGCGCTATTTGATTGGATCAATGAGCGCGCGCGGTGCTAGAGTTGGCCGTGAAAAACGACATTGACAATTCCCCGCCCCCCTTTAATGTTGCTTATTACCTTAATGTTGCTAATAACTAAGGTGAGATATCAGATGTTACACATTACACATCATAAGTGACTGCTGTAAGAATCGTTCGTTTAAAAAAAAATTAAAACTTCTTTAGGCGCGTTGGGCATTTTTGATATAGGAGTAAACCATTGATTTCGCGACCCCGTGATGACACCAGCTTTTGACCATTAAAAAGACATCAATGCGTTGATTACCGCGGTGCGTGGAGTAAAAGACATCAACGCGTTGATTACCGCGGTGCCGGTGTTTTTAAAGTTTTCACTTCTGTCGGCACTCCCGGAGTGCCACTGTTTTTTAATGAGGTTACTGTTTTCACAAATAGTTCAGATACAAATTGGATTTATGAATCCATAAAATATATTATGTAGATAGTTGCAGTTAGGTCTCGAAACCTGTTGGAATCAACTTATATCGTACATTTCATAACATTTGATAAAACTATATGTTTTGTTCCGATCAGCCTATAAACTTAGCATGCGCTATGCTTTGAGAGCTAAGGGCAAAACGCTCTAAACTATCGCATCTTCCTCAAGAGATAAAGTTCACGTAGAGTGGCTTTCTTAAAGAGGTTTACTTATTCTGTGAAGCAACGACATCACTGTCTATTCCTAGGACATTACTTGAGTCACCGTTGCCATAGAACCGTGCGAGTTCTGTAGTCTGTACCTATCGTGGACAAGGTCATTTAAACTTTAGGCACTTACTTACTTAACAAATTGCATTTTGCGTTAACTGGGTTATTAACCTTCCATGAGTCATACTAACATACAATTTTGTTCATTTCCAGCTGTGCAAGCATCCCGTGTACTCCAAGGCCACAGACAAGAGGTGTGCGGACTCAAATGGTCGCCGGACGGACAGTCGTTAGCGTCCGGAGGCAACGACAATAAACTCTTCGTTTGGTCTATGGTAAGTGTCGCAAAAAAGTTGTTAAAAACGGATATTGTCTATTAAATTGGTTTTTTGGTGAGAGGATGTGCATGCAGCTTTTTGTAGAGTTAATGATGGCTTAGAAAAAATAAGTAAGTAGCTGATAATTTCGTTGTTATCATGAAATTGTGTTAAATGATGATTTGGGTAATATTATTTCGAGCAGGAAGAATGAAAATTATTGCGAAAGGTAGGTCAATGAAGCGGATGATGTAATTTATTTGTTAAAATGCCGTTGAGTCAGTACTAAATTTACACAACTAAGAACTCTATGGCCCATGAAATAGAGTCCAAAATTATCAGTTTTGTTTGCTGTACAATTTTAAAATGTTAACTACTCCTAATTAAATGATAGAATTAGCACTAAAGTCTAAAGGTGACTAACAAACTATAATTGCAATTTTGACTCAGAAATAAAATAATAAAATACCTTTTACCACATCAATCCATTGTTCGTCGTGGGAACAGTTTCGAAGTGGGAATGATAAGTTGATAAGAGTTGCGGTAACACGCAAAATTTAACGTATATAATTGCGATAACAGCAGTATTAATTGTTTCCGCTTTGATTATAATGGGAACTTGTTGTTTTTGGCCCATTTTCTTCCCCAATAAACTATTTTTTTTTTGGAGTTAGGCGCTAAATTCTTTATGATGTCAAATCGGCCTAAATACAAATTCCTTTCGATAGTTTAGGTATTCAGTTTTATTGAGCCCTACTCAATATGTATAGGTAGACATTATGTCTTTGAATTTAGAGATCTAGATGAACCAATCATCTTTGAGTTTTTTTATAAATCCAAAAAACGTGGTTATGAAAGCTATGACGATATTTGTTGGCTTTCTAATAAAAATTTTTTACTATGATAAGATATCCCAAATTAGTTTACTATAGTTTGACCGATACCGCTGTACTGCGCCCTTGGATGCGCGGCGAGGCGGCGGCAGCGTTGACGAATGAGCGGCAGGACGTCGTGAGCGTTGAATAATGAGCGACCTGCACTGCCCCCCGCGCAAAAACCTAAGGCGCGGTACAGCGGTCTGGGTCAAACTATAACCAAACTCTTGTTCTATTCCAGCACTCAACGTCTCCCGTACAGACATACTCCGCGCACGTGGCGGCCGTGAAGGCGATCGCGTGGTCGCCGCACCAGCACGGCCTGCTGGCGTCGGGCGGCGGCACGGCCGACCGCTGCATACGGTTCTGGAACACGCTGACGTCGCAGCCGATGCAGTGTGTCGATACTGGTATGTACTTAGTCTATTGCCTTATCGTGTAAATTATAAGTTTGTCCTTAATCATAGCTGTAGCCAGTCTGATGAGACCATTTTACCTGTGGCCTACAACGTCACATGTGCACTACGCATCAAAGAGTGCTGATGCCACACAAATCTTGCATCACGCAAGCAGTGTTTAACGCGCGACCGATACATACAATGCGATGGATATCATGTCAGGATATTGTATTTATTGTATATATACACACATATATATATTATATATCGCAGGTCGCTCATTAGTCAACGCTCACGGCGTCCTGCCGCCGCCTCGCCGCGCATTCCAAGGGCGCAGTACAGCGGTATCGGTCAAACTATAGTAAATATATATATATATATACAATATCCCAACATGATATGTACCATTGACGGATCATTTTCGCAATCCATCAATATCCTGGTCTTGGCATCGATAATTTTATTGCTATCTTTCCGTGCCATATAATGAATATTAAAGCTGGCACAAGGAGCCATTAAATTAGCGAAGGCGCCTTCCTTAACAATTAATATGAATAAGGTAAGATGATTATTCTAGTATGAATCCCGAACAAATCAGTCTAGTGAGGTTTGTCGATAATCCTTTTTACACAGTGCTGTTAGCTATGTATTATTGTGATAACATCATCATCATTTTCCTTAAGACTCATCCCTGCATTTTTATTTATTCTACTTTTTGTCTACAGGATCCCAAGTATGCAACCTGGCATGGTCCAAACACTCCAGTGAGCTAGTATCAACGCACGGCTACTCACAGAACCAGATCCTCGTGTGGAAGTACCCGTCGTTGACGCAGGTTTGTACCTTAACACCTTCGATTTACCGTTTACAATACGCGCCACGAAAAATGAGACCACCGCGCCTCGTTTCCGCCGCCCCGATGTCGCCCGGTCCCTCCCCGCCCTCAGACCTCATATCGCTAAACAGACCTATAAATCGTCTACTGCGCAAGTCAAACCACGTGGTGTGTTAAGTCTCATCTTCAGTGGCGCACGTATTGTACTTTGTAATAAGAATACAGTGAAAACTATGCCGTATGAAAAAGAGCTATTATTAGGTATCATTGGGTCGCATTATCACTCAATGCATTTGCAACGAACATAGTTTTTTTTAACTGCAGACAGAACAATTTGAGCTTCATAACGCCTTTATTTTGATGCCGCGCGCGCTTTGGATGCGTTTTCGTACGAATTTCACTCGTGGTACACGTACGAACACGCACTTACGACCCCGACCTTCCAATTATAAAGGGAGCGCGCAGACTGAGTGCGACTTAATCGAACGTTTACGTACGTATAGTTCCGACGTCCGAAAACAATCCGAACTTGTTGGCATTTGTTTTATTTGACGGAGAAAAACGTATCCAGAGTGCGCACTCAATTCGTACGACCATGGTCGTACGTGTACGCACGAATAAAATTCGTACGAAAACGCATCCAAAGTGCGCGCGGCCTTACTTCACTGAGAACTGACGTGCGATTACCTGTACTGCTATCTTTTCTATTAGTCTTGGTTCTTGCAACAACAGATAAAATTTAATCATTTTGATGAAACTGAAGTGGACTGCTGATGTGAAATATTATTATTCTAATTTATTTTCTTTTCTCCTCAGGTGGCGAAACTAACGGGCCATTCATATCGCGTCTTATACCTCGCCCTCTCACCCGACGGCGAGGCTATAGTGACCGGCGCCGGCGACGAGACGCTGCGTTTCTGGAACGTCTTCTCCAAAACTCCTTCACACAAAGAAAACAAGAGCGTTCTGAACCTCTACACGGCACTCAGATAAACTTATATCATAGATATATAGACGTTTTGTATATACTAGCTTTATTTATTTATAGAACTTTAACCCATACGGTGTTTCGAAGTATTTTTTGGGTTTTAAAGTAAGCTGGACTATTAGTTCGTTTGTAATTTGTGTTCGTTTGGTCTTGGTGATTTGTTCTGTGTTTAGATAAAAAAAATGTTTTTTTGAAGTGTCAACACTGTGAGAGAGAGATGGTGCTATAAACGGTAGTGTTCTCTCTTTCCCACAAAGTTGCAAACTTCAGCTTTTGGTCCTTATTGGTTTATTGTAATTGCTTCAAATAAATCACCATACTGTAACCAAATCATTATTTTATACATAATGTACACTAGTTTGTGTATAAGTTATACAAATACTGTAATAATGTATATTTGTTTAGAGTTCTTGATGTACATAGATTTCTGTACAGATTTATGCGATAATCTACAATTCTTTGATAGAGTTGTGTTGCGTTGCAAATATATTTCTACGTATTTACCAAACCTGGATGCCGACAAAGGATAAATAAAGTCGATAAAAAATATTGATAAACGCGAAAAACATCAAAATGCGATTATTAACGATAAAACGAGCTATTTCGGCTCTAAATACAATAATATTGAAACATAATATTCAATGTACATTTACCTAAACAGGGCTACAATATTCTTATTTTTTTTTAGTTTAACACTATAAATATTACCAAGTTCTTTATTTGTCCAATAAAAGGTGAAAAACCAAACTGCTGGGCAGGAGCTGCTTGTCTTAAGTTTGCATTCTGTATTGAAAAACTAGATGATAGGGAGATAGGACTATACAGTCTACGGAAAATGCAGGAGAAGTAATGCACTATGTGATTGGCCAATCTTCTTCTTCAAACGGTGAAGGAAAACATCGAGAGGAAACCGGCATGCCTGAGAGATATATTTCTCTACGGCTTGTGAAGCCAAGTTAGAGAGATGCCCATGGGTGGCTTTAAAACTCTGACACCAGGTTATTCTCTAACCACACGAAATTAAGAAGATTGGCGAATTGGATGAGTCCATGGTGTGTCATCCATACGTGTCATTGGTTAACGTGACCGAGATACATTGCTTAACTCTTATTTTATCTATATTTTGATCATTGTAAACGCAACCCTTCTGGTTTGCGGGGAGTTGACTGATGCCAGCGGCCATGTTTTTTTTTAATATAGGCGCGCACAGTTTTCTCGCAGGAACTGGACCCAATCCCACGCTATTTGAACCATAAAGGGCTGCGATTACGACAGTCAACTTATAAATTTACGCAGTTTTTTTCCGAGACTACCAATGTGTCCCTTTACGTGGCGGTAGTCAGATGTAAAGTCAAGGTCGTCATATAAAAACACAGTTCGATCTCTCTATCATCTACTTGAATTTTGACCTAACCCGTATACAGATAATGAAATGAGAAATATTTTTTAGAAAACTTTATTATAGAAATAAAGTTTTCTAAAAAATATTTCTCATTTCATCGAGAAAATTACGTTTCAAAAGTTGATTTGGTAAAGCATTTTTCGTTAAATAACTAATAATTACGTTTTTCTGTTCCAGATTTTTTTTTGTTTCGACTTTCGTCAGTTGATAGAAAGATATTTAAAAAAAATATCGTTCTCTCAAATGAGTTTCAGTCGATAGTTCGAGGTGTAATTTAGGCGGAGAAAAAAGGGGATAACTAGAACGAGGTAGAAATGTACAACAGTACAAGGCTTTGAATACAGCTAAATCTTTATAATGTTAGTTTCTAATAAATGTAATAATAAATGAAATCGCATTTATTAATTAATGTAAATTTTAAGTTTATATAGAAAGTGAATTAGAGGTGCCTCAGTTATGATCTCATTAACAACCCTACGATCTTGATTATGGCAACACTTTTTTTTATTATAACTTTTCTTCTTTACTTTATTTATTATTTTCTTCAGAGTAGTTTATTTTTATTTATTTTATTGTAACTTGTAGTGTTGTTTAAAGTTGATAATATTAATTAAGCCATCTTTACTAGCCTGGCAATACATTTGATTGTTACCTTTAAGCAGATGTATAAAATGCACTACAAGCTACAATTAATTTTTCCGAGGCATCCTCTATTTCCTTATTATATTTATGTAAAAAGTTTTCAATGTCCTATTAGGTTTGTAAACATATTATGTAAGGTTTATTTGACGCGTGCAATGTAGTTAATAAATTCTATTGTGTATATAATTGAGTGTGACTAAGATAATTATAACTAAAAAGAGTTTTCAATCGATTTTGCAGTGTTCTGGGATGGCGATATTTAATATTTTGCAATAGCGTAGTATTTAGCGATTTAAACGTGGAAAAAATATGCCACTTTATCGCTGAATCAGGGTAGAAGTCTTCGTAACACGATGCGGTACCGATACGCTTAGGCGGTCTTTACATCTGTGCTGTGTAAGGAAATGGATGTGATACCCTTCCGGTTTCTCAAACGTCACCAATGTAATCTGGTCTGTCAATCCATGTGGTTGATGTTTTTCTGGTCAGTATTTGGGGAACCGGGACCGTAATAAATCGCGTCCGTTCGCAAGGAATCGTGTCACTTCGTATTGTCTCGCCATCATAGAATACTGCTTCTAAATGAATTATGTTCAAAAAGGAATTAGGAACCAAAAAGTAACGTTTTTGTTCTAATTAAAGTTATGTAGAAATTGATTGTGATTGTGTGGATCAATAACCCGTCAGATGCGTTTTTTTTTTTCTGTTGAATATGTACTCCTATTGTTTTTAAATTGTCAGCTATTGTAATGTCATATTGCATAAAATAACCTAACCGCCGTTTAGATACTTTATTTTGTCTGATGTGACTTGATAATTGACAATTTTATGTGGATATACTAATAGTTTAAGAGACAACAACGGTGAGACATCAGACTATGTCATCATTTTTTTTTTTCAAACAACAATAAACATTCCTTTTTACAAGCTTTTAAATAATATAAATATTCATGTAAATTTAAATAAATAGTAATTAATGATGATTTAACGTTCTTATCTCTCAGACTAAATATAAACGTAAAAATACATATTATAAATCTTAAAACACACATTTCAGTAAAAAAAGAAAACTATCATTAAAAATCTATTTTCTTCCTAACGAATCTATTATCTGAACATTCTTGTGAAATTCCTTGTATATTAAATATTAAAAGTAGTATCTTAAGAATTAGTAGCAAACTACTATTTATAGAGAAAAGAGTTATTATTTATATAAAATAGAGAGCGAATAATATATTAAACTTGTATAGACTGATGATCCATTTTATGTTGTTAATTTTTAATATGTATTTTAGATAATTAAATGTTTGATTGTGTGCTGTATCAGTGCGTTTTCTTGACAACTAACCGCCATACACACAGGCTAAAAGGCTACAGACTAAATAAACGGCCAACAACCGTTTATTTTACACCCACACAGACACACAATAAGAAAATAAATACCAGTTTAAACGTACAGTATAACTATTTTCTTACTGTCCCTCGGCAAACTTCGTGTTTCGTCAGCCATCGGATTCCTATCAGTTACGCTTTGCACTTGGTGTAGACCGGACGCTCTCAATCGACATGGAAGTATATAGAGTTGTTAATACTCGTTAAACTTACTGTAATTGTTTTTTAAAATGCGAGGAAAGCTGCTAAAGTCCCAGGCACGAAAATAGTTTTACAGCGCTATATAGTTCACACGGAAATCAAAACAAAACAACAATAAATTACTTAGTTCTGAATACAAATTATTACACTGGTGAGCAGTAGTTTTGTTTTATGAAGTTTCATACCAATAAAAATGTAATAATAAAAATGTAAAAATAATAATATAAAAATGTAATATATAAAAAAACTAGAGCTGCTAGAAAAAAACTGACAGCAGATTTGGAACCTGCTGCATGATTCTGCCACGCTGATCCCTGATCACGCTGATCTGAATACAAATTATTACACTGGTAAGCAGTAATTTTTGTTTTATGAAGTTTCATACCAATAAAAATGTAATAATAAAAATGTAAAAATAATAATATAAAATGTAATTATCTTGACGAATAACTACCGGAGACATATTATGAAGGACGGTACGGTTGACGTGTGTCGGGCATGCCGACTTAGCACACGAGGTTGTTGACATGTGGAATGTGAGCTCAGCTATCATTGTGCCGATTGTCGTATCGGCTAATGGCCTGATGGCCAAAAACCTCGATCAACATCTCTCGAGACTCTCGTTAGACGGTTGGATCAAACGCCTGATTCAGAAAGCAGTACTCCTCGATACGGCCCGCATTGTGAGGAGGTTCCTGTCTCTGCAGCCCTAACCACCGGTAGCTTGGACCCTGCTCCCGACACCGGCGGAATTCTATTTTTTATATTTTTAAATGTTTTTATATTTTATATGTTTTAATATTTAAAAATGTAATTAATGAGTATTTAAATGGAATAAAGGAATAAAAATGTAATATATAAAAAAAACTAGAGCTGCTAGAAAAAAACTGACAGCAGATTTGGGAACAGCGTGGCAGAATCATACAAGATTTCTTGTAAAATCTCCTGTCAGTTTTTTTCTAGCAGCTCTAGTTTTTTTTATATATATTACATTTTTATTCCTTTATTCCATTTAAATACTCATTAATTACATTTTTAGCGAAAAATACAATAATTATATTTAAAAAAAAAATGTTTCTCTAACCTAACATGAAAACAACTTTTTTATAAGATTTTCTTGCATGAATCGAAACTTTAGCCTTATTTTGAATGCTCCAGCAGTAATCAGCCCTCTTATTTGCATTCCAACGACCCTTGTATCGCTCTTCCATCGTGCAAATGTCCTGATGAAAGCGTTCTCCTTGTTCTTCGCTTAAATCGCCTACATTTTCTGGGAAGCTGAAGAGGAAGTGCATCGTGATGCTCATGGTACATCCTAGTCTTTGATAAATTCAATCCAAGCAGATTTATCT
Source organism: Omphaloscelis lunosa (assembly GCA_916610215.1). NCBI lineage: Eukaryota > Metazoa > Arthropoda > Insecta > Lepidoptera > Noctuidae > Omphaloscelis > Omphaloscelis lunosa. The sequence continues at coordinate 4,657,440 of OU744245.1, read as the reverse complement.
TTATCTGTCATACAGTCAGTAAAATTTTGATCCTTTATTAGTTCCCTGATTTGAGGACCGTTAAAAATACCAGCTTTTATTTTTTCTGTGCTCAATTTCGGGAATATTTTACTGATATATTTAAAACATTCCCCATCCTAGTTGAGAGCATTTACAAATTGTTTTATCAGACCTAATTTTATATGGAGAGGGGATAATATAATGGTCTAATAGTTGATTTCAAAATTCGAGTAAGTCCATTTGGAACGATTTTTGCGGTTTATTCCGGTAATATTCACAACACTAAAATAAAAGTCACCGTGATTATTAGTCAGTTCACGCCAAATCATAGGACCTTTGAACTTCAAAGTAGGTCGTTTTTTACTAGCCCATAAAGGCAATGATGTTACGCAACTACCACATACAAAATTTGGGATCCATGGCTTACTAAACACTTGTAATGACGTCCCAAAGAAGTCCAAGTAGGCCTTTTTTATAAAGTCAGACGCACTTAAACGAAATTCTCGAAATATATATTCACCACAAACAGCACAAAAACTATTTGGATCGTTTAAGCAAGTTCTATTTAATGTAGACATATCGATTTATTCATGGATTTGTTTTTTTTTTTAGAAAACTCATAATACAAAAAAAGTTAAATTTTGTTTATCTGTGTTATATACGATAAATCTAATAATTTATAGACATGGTAATTAGCATTCGTTTGTATTCTGAAATGATATGATTTCCGAGGGAAATTAAGAAAATAGACTGTAATATATTGACATTACCTAATAAAGGTTAGCTCACTCTGAGTAGCAAAATACTCAAGCAGTTTTCATTGATTATTGATAATGAATTAAATTACAACTAAAATAGAGTCAAAAGCAGCTTGGCACACGCCACAGCGATTTATCTCGTGCACACCATTATCAACTCTTGAGTGGTATGTAGGGTCAAATTAAATTAGCCAACATTAGCCAACGAAACTCCGTAGATGTGACGGGTATAGATATCTAAACACGATAAAACACAAAAAAAAAAACAGAATTCTCAACTCATACTTCAAGTAACATCACCAGCACCCCCAAAAAAATTATGAAGTCTTTATTTTTTCATGTTTGAGTGAGGCCTCATTAGTGCATTGCGTTGCGTCGTCGCAACGAATCAACGCATTGTATGGCACACCTGCGTTGCGACGATGCAAGACGTCACAACACAAAAGGGCGACGCATGCCATCGCAGTTTGCCCCTCTAGCAGTGGAACACTGTCTGTCGTCGCACCGGAGATCCAACAGCGCAGCTCATCACCCTCCCCCCCCTTCGTCTGTCGTTCGTCGATCCGTTGAAACGCTACGCATAATATGGCATGTCACTGAAAAAATTGTGGAAAACGACGCAGCGTTGATGCTACGACGACGCAATGCAACGTAACGCACTAATGAGGCCGTTGTGACCTCATTAGTGCAGCGGTCATCGATCCCCCCAAAACAAAAATCAAATCTTTTTGGAACGAAGTTCTTCAAAGCTGCTTGTTAACTTTCAGAAATCGTCACGCTAAAAAGTGTTAATAATACTTGTGACTGTCTTCTTCTAATTCAAAGAGAAAGAAAGAGAGATAGAGAGAGAGAGAGAGAGAACGCCGGCAGTAAAAAACAAAAGAAAATAGTAAAGTAAACCCTTTATCAGTGTCGTGGGATAAAATTGTACACATCGGCCCGAGTACACTCCATTTCAGAGAGAGAAAGAGAAAGTGTGAATTTAGTCAAAATGAAAGTCTAAGATGGCCGCTCCGAATTTTTTTTAATTTTTCATCATCGGTACCGTTTTCATTGTTTTCAAGGGAGCAAAAACTGATAGTGAAGTTAAAATGAAAATCCAAGACAGCGGCTGCGAAAATGTTAAAATTTTTCGTCGTGGGTGTCGTTTTCATAGTTTTCGAGAGTGCTAAAATCGATAGTAAGGTCAAAATGTAAATCCAAGATGGCGACTGCAAAAAAATTGTTTTTGTTTAAATCATACGTGAGAAAGAACTTCGTTCGCACGTTCCCCGACACACGTTTTTTTTTTTGCCGTGGTTGGATATGGATACCTATTACGCTCACGGAGTTTCGCTAGATCCTGTATAAAGTTTTAATGAAACAACTAAAAATATTTAAACTTCATGGCTATTTAATGACTGAACATCAACTTACTTACACCTAACTCTTTTATCAGTTAAATGTTCAACGCTATTCACGACGTGCATGATGTACTCCCTCAGCCTATCCTTGCTGTTCTGAAGGTAAGAAAGCACGGTGCCTTTCTGTGCAGCTTGGTTGAACTCCTCGATGTGAGGATAGAAGCTTCGCGCGAGGTGGGACAGGGCTTCAAGAGTCTCCAATTCTTTTACGTACAAAAGTGGGGAAGTTTTGATTTTGTTGTCCACGGACACAGAGCAATACATTTCTTTATCGCACAGGTCTTGTTTCAGTTTCCTTATCTGTAATCAATCAAATATAAATATAATGAAGTTAGCTACCTAGATCGATAACTACATCACTTGTTACTCACTACGTCGCCAGGAAACTGGCGATACTGTAACAGTATTTCGGCACGTTAGCTACCCTTTTGGCTGGTTAATCTTTGCACTTAAGAATGATCTTCGTGCTATCCAAAAAGGTTGACCTACTGACTAATAATTGTGGTTGTTAGACTAGGTGGAGACAGAAAATTTGTTTTTTCTTTATTAAGCCTCGTATCCGCTTTGCAACATTTGGCGAGCGACATGTTGCTCAACATGTTGAAAGTTAGCGCGGAACTTCTTTTTAGCATCGTTGTCTGTCTGCGAATGATCTTCGATAACATGTCGACAGAGGAACTAGTGTTGATTTCAGCGGCGGTGGTTATAATAGTGTCGAGAAATGTATCAAAAAGAAGTAGCAGCAGTGGATACGAGGCTTAAGAATCAAATCACACGGATACCAAGCCTTGTTACTGTCAATGATGAAGGGTATTTTTTTGGTAGGTACCTAAACAGAAGTGGAGTTCAGATTCTGGTAAAAGTTCAAATTACCTAGCTTTGCTACTTCGAAGTAAAATAAGTTTTACTACGAAGTATATCGAATGGTTCTTGTCAACTTACTTTAGGCATGCGCGAGTTTCCTTTCCTGATGCAATCCTCGATCATGACTGCAACCTTGTCCGCATTAGTCAGTCCATACTTATAGTAGGTGTCGATTGTTGATGAGTATACCTGATCGTAGACTTGGTCGAATCTGTCGAGAAATTAATCTAATCAAAATATCGTTTGCTGGAATTGCAAACCGCCACTCTTGGTTACCTACCTAAATACTGTACTTATGCTATAAAAACCGGCGAAGTGCGAGACCCACTTGGGCAGACTAAAAGTACCTTGTCTCATCTATACTTTGGTAGGTAATTTTAATGGATTGTGTTGCAGGGATTGCTGGATCGTTTTTACTTCGCAATCAAATTGCCTGTTAATATGTACTCTAGTTGGCTTTAACATTTTGATGTTATTTATGTGACATCCACTAATCCGCACTGGGCCCGCTGGTGGATTACGGCCCACTCCCTCTCACAGAGAGGAGGCCTGTGTCCTGTATGTGATCAGTGGAAACCTATAGAATTATAAGCTGACTATGACTCTTTTATCCATATCCAGTTTCCTATATAAGTAGTTTTATCTTTATCGAAGAGGAGGTGCTACTTACTCAGAGCAGGAATTCCTGACGACCCTCGCCAATGCAATTATAACGGCTAATAGCGCATTGTATTGGTGACCGGCGTCGTTAAGCGAAGTGGACGATCCATCCAACTGCCTGAAATTTTTATAACCATTACAGGCAATTTTGAAACACAATACCTAGGCACTCTTTGTAGTCATTCTTTCTAGTACATTGTACTCGTTATGACAGTGAGAAAAAGTTCTACACAACGTAGTTTAAGTATAGTCTGCATAGTGAAGACACAAATTACTATCTCACTCTCTCCTGCACTCTATGTAGTGTCCTGCTTAAAACCCCCTCGTACCATTATACATGACGTCCACTGCTTTAAGAGCTGTTTTACATGAAACTACCCTCTCCATGGACGAGGAGCAAGACAAGAATTCAGCTGAGTAAGAAGAAAGCTAAAGATGCATTTTACTTACGTTCGTCTCTTCAAATAATTCCCGAAATTCTCTATCAGTTCAAGATCTTCAAAATATGACTGCCCTTCTATAAAAGTTTTGGGATCAACATCCATTTCAGGGTCATTATTGCCATAGTCCAAATCAAATGGATAGACTTCAGGTCCAAACAGGTTCGGTTTCGGTTGACCTTGGGACTGACGTAAATTATTACCGTTCATGTTGTTGTAGTATATAGGACCTTGCGTTTTATAGAATGGTGACCAAGACAGGTCTTCACCGTACGGGGCTAGTCTTTGTGGTGGGTAGTTATAGAAACTTGGGACAGTTGAGTAATCAGGATATTGTCTAGGAGGAACATAGTTGTACGGCGAGGGCGATTGCACACCCGTTTGTCCGGGGTAATACGAGTAAGGCGCCAGCTTTGTGCGGTCATTGTTGATGATTACAGCCGGATAAGGGTTGTTCGGGTGACGGTGATAGTGTCCTTGAACAGAAGCTAAGTAAAGGATTGGTATTAGGTGCCACATGTTGCCTGCAATAAAATAAGTAATTTATTCTAAGTGTGTTACTTTTCAACATACCCATTTAATAACACATAATTAATCAAATTAGAATACAGTATATGGGCGACCGAGCTCTGCTCTGGTGTAAATAGACAATGCTCATTTAATAGTATAGGAAAGTTCATACTAATTCCATGCTGCCATGTCATTATTCTAAGGTAGGCATCTGGATCTAAACTTTGGGCGACCGAGTTCTGATCGGGTGAAAACGAATTTTCCCAGATATGAGCTGACTTAGCTAGATCGATTTTTCACCCCTGTAAACCCTGTATACCCTTATTTTCATCGAAATCGTTAGAGCCGTTTTCGAGAACGTGATTACAAATATATATATACAAATATTGCTCGTTTCATAGTATAGGATAGCATACAGTCAGAATCAGCTTTTCTGCAGGCTCACAATTTAAGATTTATTTTATTATCACTACTTCTCTTAAAACGGCGAAGACAATGGAAATACAAATAGTAGAACTAGAACATGCTTACCCGATGAAAGAAGGCTTTAGTCAGTAAATTGATTTGAAATTAATCAGTATTTATACATTAATTAGTTATTACCGTTAACTTGTCCTTTCGTATTACTTGTAATTTTGTTGATAAAGTCACTGGTTCTTAAACTTCCAAGTTTAGCTAAAATTACTGACATCAATGCATTAAACTGAAAATATTTATTTGAAACAGCCTGCACGGGTGACGGTATGAACTACCACTATCTAAAAAAAATAAAAAATAAATGGTTTCATTATTGTGAAGACCTATCTTCGCATAACTCGATACAATACTGGAACCATTTTTAATGTATGGAACAGCTGATTTATTGGCGATTTCGGAGTTGGTCCCGAACTCAAAATCGTAAATAGTATATCGATGTATCTTTATAATAGGTATACTAGCTGCGCCCCGCGGTTCACCCGCATTAGTCTCGATCCCGTGGAAATATCGGGATAAAAATTATCCTATGTGTCAGGTTTCAAACTATTTGTGTGCCAAATCCAAATCCATTCAGTCGCTTTTGCGTGAAAGAGTAACAAACATCCATCCATCAATCCATCCGCACAAACTTTCATGTTTATAATATTATTATAGTAGAATTATGAGGAAACTGCAGTTCCCTATTAGAATCGCACCGGAACGTCAACTTCAAGGCGTTCGTCGTCCGTGTACCGAACTTTTATCTGGCCCTCGTCATGCAAGAATACTTTTGGCCGCAGGACGTGGTGTTCCGTCGTTTCCACGGACAAGTTCCACAAGACACCACTAGGTCAAGTGCAAAGTGAAGTACTACTAACATAGTCTAAACCTTATTTATTAACACAAGCTTTGTATATATTAGAATATGTATGTTTAGGTTAAGGTATTTTTTTATGGGCTTGTGTCGTCTGCAATAAATGGTATTATTATTTTATAAATGCCAGTTGAATTCTACCCATACTCTACTGTGCATGAATTTTCTAACGATTATTGTAGGTTTATACAAAGAGATTATTCTAGATCTATTAATTTTAGATAGAAATGACCGTACTAGAAGAATACTGAATGGCTCGAGTAGATACGGTGACGATCCCTTTCAGAGTTGATGTGTGCTATGAAGCATTAATAAAAAAAATAAAAAATAAACTTTGACAAAGTAAAGTTATGATTTCATTATTATTGCGACAAAATTAAACAGATTCCGAACACATAATTATTTTTAGTTAATTTGCAAAGACCAAGTGTGTTAAAACAATTAGTCGCGCGTACTTAGTTATTATCAAAATGACGTAAGCGTTTAAAATAAAAAAAATCTAGTTGCTAACTGAATTCTTACCGTATTATGGTTGCATAGTCAGACCAAATAAAAAACCAAGACATAGCGCTGGTAACAGAGACGTGAGGCCGGTTTCGTAAACATGTGTGCGCTTAGTGAGGTGTAGTTTGATTGTAAGTGGTTGTAAATGTGTGCGTGTGAGCGTGTATGCACAGAGTAGAGGTGTACTTTTAGCATGCTTCACTGTATTGTTCGCAGCGCTATGTTTTGTTTTTTTTTTGGTCTGAGCTTATTATCCTTTATCAACTCACTTTGTACATAGTTACCTAGTCGGTTAAGTAAAGTTTCCTTAAGGCTCCTACAAACAGGCGCGACACGCGACGCGACACAAAGACACCGCTCGTCGCGCGACGCGACGTACCTTTGTGTCGCGTCGCGTGTCGCGCCTGTTTGTAGGAGCCTTTATGCATTCCAATTTTTCCTTCATCTTTTTCTCTATATGTAGGTACCTACCACGGAATAAAAAAAAAAACAAGTTTTCAAACAACCCACGTTTTCAAATGTGTTCTTCTTTTCCGAAATTATATGCAGTAGCAGCAGTAGCTAATGGTATGTCGTGCCGCCGGGTATAGCCCATGTAGCGCTTGGGTGCAATCAATCCTAGCGCCCTCTAGTAGGCGCACGATCAAAATGGAATATTTACAGTTATATTTTCTATTTTCTCCAGTGATAGGAAATGCTTGTCTACAGCGTGTTTTAGAAATGTTTGATCATAAGTAATGAAGGAGGGTTATGTGTGGTACAGACCATCAAATTAAACAACTTTTTCCTGTTCCAACATCGTAATCAGCTGTCCCATACAAAACTTCAATACTCGAACCAAATAAATGGAACAGCTGATTATTTTTTCGCGTTTACGATGTTGGTCCCATAGGGAAAGTCGTTCCATTTGATGGTATGATGTACTACACCTTTTTCTGATACACGCTGTATATCGCAAGCGAATGAATTGAACAATATTTTTTATTTTCTTTACAACAGGGGTTAAAATGGCGGGTGGAACAGACTCGCACTTGATTTTTGTTTAATGGGGGTACGATTGGAAATCAAAATAAATATACTTAATCGAAAGTATAACCATCTTATAATAGAATAAAATGAAAACTATTGCTTTTTAAATTGTTTAAAAATAAAATTTTACACGCCAATTTTTTATTTACTGAAACTATTAAATCTTGACTGTGAACTAACCTATAGAAAAAACAGAGATTCCAGACTATCTCATTGTCCCCGACGACGATTGGTGTAATGTCGCCATCGTGAAATCAAAGGTGTTTTGATGTAAAACTATAAAATGCGGAATAATAAAATCTAGATCCTTATTTTAAACAGTCACCTCTATTTTTCTAAGCTTATTTTTTTACAATATTCTTAGCATTTATCCATTTCACGGGCGTTTCGGTGGACATCAGCTACTGCCCACACGATCGGTTCGAGTTCTTCCGGTGATGAAATAACATATTGATTTGCTTTTAGGTCTTTCGAGACTTCTTCAAATTTTCCATTTAATATCCTTAATTCTGTTGCAGCTTTACCAGCAGCGATTAATAAAGCAGCTGGATAGCCATATTGATCAGGGTTCGTTTGAAAAATATTGTCAATAAATACGTTACAAGCCCACGGTTCTTGGGCGCAGCCGTTTATAATATTTTTTAACTGAAAAAAAAAACAATATTATTGTTATTTAATAATTACCGCGGTCAAAGACAAACTCTGCAGTTTGATAACTTTGAGATCGGGAGGCTAACAAACAATTCAGCTGGGCTGTACAGCGTTTGGGAAGGTTCGTCGAGTCTTCTCGTCGCGTATTCCGCAGAGCCTAAAGATTAAAGTCTTCAATCAGTGCATCCTGCCTGTTATGATCTATGGAGCCGAAACGTGGACACTCACGGTACAGCTAGTCCATAAATTAAATGGTCGCTAAGCGAGCAATGGAACGAGTTATGCCTGGAATATCTCTGAGGGATAGAACCAGGAATGAGGCAATCCGGCAGAGAACCAAAGTTGTCGACAAGCTGAAGTGGCAGTGGGTCGGCCATATTAGCCCCAGAACCGATGACCGTTGGGGTGGATATCTTCTTGATTGGAGACCGCGAATCGACAAACGGAAGACGTCCTGAGGCTAGGTGGAACGACGATCTTCGCAGGGTGACTGATGAGAGTTGCCGAGAATCGAGCTGAATGGCATGCAATTGGAGAGGCCTATGTACAGCAGTGGACTGCTGTAGCCTGATGATAATGATGATGAGTCAGAGACGTTTAAGACGCAGATATATGCCATTGACCTTGAGTGGTTAGCTTGCATATTCTGTACTGAGCTCACGCAACGCCTCGTACGTCCAGCCAGTAATAGGACTCGCCCATCAAGAAGCGCTGTCCCAAATTAGACGCATTATTATACATAAAACAAAAAGTATTTAAAACTCGTATACTAAAAGATCAATAATTAAAGTATCTTTTAAATGGTGAAGGTTTCAGAAAAGTACGTTTGATAGATTTTGCGTTAGACATAACTTTACAAATTAATTTCATTTTTGTATTCTATGTTCCAATATCAAATTATTAAGAAAATGCTCTAATTTACCATATATTTTTTTCCAAATCATTAACACTACTCGTTTAGACGTGATCTTTCTTCAGTATAAAATCATTACAAGTCGGTTATCGTAGCCCTAAGGCACTGCTTACAATCATAATCCAAAAAAAAAAAATAGGCTCAGGGTTAGACGTAGTAATGGGGTCCCATAGGGCCGGTGCCTGGGAGTGCGAAGAAAACCGAAAGGCCGTGGCCCCCGGCAACAGGGTAACCGAAGGAACACGGGTGGGTTTTAGTCAGTAAGAGTCTGACACGCCCTCCCGCTCCGCCCAGAGCGGGAGAAGTTATTTGATAATATCCCACCCAAAAAAAAAACAAAAAAGGGCTAGTCGTTATATTATATTAGTAGCTTCGGCCAGCTTCACGGCTCGCGTAATATCTTAATAAGTTAAAGCCTATTTTACTCAATGATAATATAGCATTATAATGGTGCAGGAATTTTTAAAATTGGTGCAGTATTTTTATAGTTTATTTATTACAAACAAAAATACAAAATCTTGCTCTTTAGATATTAATATTGATTTTTAGGAGTCCTTACGTACAGATAGGGAAATTGTTAAGGAAATTCACATTCTACGTGTATTAGCAAATTACAAAACAGTTGTATTGTTATTCGCCAAATAACTGACAATGAATGACAGGTGTATATTCTACTTACGGACAATTTAAGCTGGTAACCATTTTCCTTAAAAAATATTTTCCCTCGAGAAATAATACATCCTACTATCCTAATAATCCTATTCTACTTCTTCTAATATTATAAATGTGATAGTTTGTGAGGATGGATGGATGTTTGTTACGCAAAAACTACAGAACGGATTTGGATGAAATTTGCACACAGATAGTTTATAACCTTTTTTTTTTTGAGGGTGGGAAATCATCAAATAACTTTTCCCGCTCTGGGCGGAGCGGGAGGGCGTGTCAGACTCTTACTGACTAAAACCCACCCGTGTTCCTTCGGTTGCCCTGTCGCCGGGGGCCACGATCTCCCTTTCGGTTTTCTTCGCAACCCCGGCAGGCATCGGTCCTAGTGGACTCCTTCAATTCTGCTGACATCTCTTTGAGGCGCGCGTGGAACACAACGCGCCGTCGACCCGGGCCTGGTCCTTATCGGACGGTGAGCCACCGATTGCTCACCGCCCGCAAGCCCGCGCCTACGGTGGCCGGAAATCGCCTCGCGATTCCCGACGCCCTGGGCGTCTCCTCCTGCGGCGGTTAGGGGCGTGAGGGCGCGAAATTTGCCTCTCCCTCACGCGTTCCGCCTCCTCCTTCGCGAGCATTACCGCTTCGCAGAAGGAGGTGACGGCCTCCCATTTCCTCTCGCTCCGTACCATGGCCTGAACCAGGGCCGGACGCGAGAGATCACCGCCGCCGATCGCCTCCACGAGGACACGGCGATGCTCCGCCCAAGCTGGGCAGACCTCCACCGTATGCTCCACCGTGTCCTCCGGGCGATCCACACAATGGTGACACCCGGGCGTTTCCTCCCGCCCTATCCTGTGCAGGAACCTCCCGAAACAGCCGTGTCCGGTGAGGATCTGCGTCAGGCGGAAGGTGAGGACGCCGTGGCGCCTCTCAAGCCACTCCTCAAAGAGGGGTTTTATCGCCGCAATTGTGGCGTGCCCAAGATAGTTTATAACCTGGAGTAACACATAAAATACTTTTATCCCGATATTCCCACTGGATCGAGACTTATGCGAGTGAAACCGCGGGGCGTTGCTGGTATATAAATGTGTAAGTTTGTATGTTTGTGTGTTTTAATGTCTGTTACTCAATGACGCAAAAACAGCTGAATGGATTTAGGTGAAATATGGCACACAGATAGTTTATAACCTGGATTAAAACATATGATACTTTTTCCCGGTATTACATTCCCGTGGGATAATTTATGACCTCCACGCAGTGCAAAGTCGCAGGCGAAATCTAGCGGGTAATATTTCTGAATTTTCTTGATGCTTATTTTTCCGGGTATGAATCGGAGGGAGTGAATAGACGCGTTAACTGTAGTATTTATCTATTGTAGTAGCTATAATGTACGAATAGCTAGATCCCTGGATTGTTTTTAACAACCTAATTGTCAAAAAATGAATTGCCTCTTGAATTTTGAACATCAACCTGAGCTTCCCTGATTTTTTCTACAACTTCTTCTGGATGATTGATTGCCTGAGGTGCCGAAAAGTTATGCATTTCTGTGCATGCCTGACAAGCCAAACAAATTCTGGAAAATTTGGATAACTTCTTGGACAAATGACAAATTTTCAAAAAAGAATTCATATTTTAAAAATAAAAATAATTCGAACTGAATTATTTACGAAAAAATGAAGAATTGGACTTGAAAAAGCCAGTACGGCAGAACAGCAATTTCATAGGTACCTATCATTTAAAGTCCAAAAGGGGCTGATTGTGGTGCAGAAAAACAATTTTTTCTGCACGATTGGTACCAAGTCAGTTGCGCTTTTTTTCGTAAAATAAACCAGCCTCAGAAAATAAACTATATTATTATTTGAGAATAAATAAACTTTTTTTTACATTCCTATTTTTATGTCGAATAATAATGACGAGTATTAGACTATTCGCCATAGGGAATGGCGATTAATCGGTATTCGACTATTCGCTATAACAACTATTCGCGGCATCTCTAATTAAAACACTTATGTGATACACAACCCACATTCGTGTTTTAATGCCCCTTATTATACAACAGTTGCATAAATAACTATTAAAAATTCGGAATAATTATTTAATTCTGTTGCCATTTCTCCAATCAGCTCTGGATTTCAGGTCCATCTTCACCGATAAGAACAATGCCGTCGGCAACCAACATGCACCAGGGTGCCTCTTCCTGTATGTTCGACGTAAGAACGTCTATAATCAATAGAAAGAGGTAGGGACTTAAAGCCGCCCCTTGGTGCAAGCCTACAGATACTCTGAACTCGCTGCCAGCAGCCAACGACATTGACTTTACATAGCACAAATTTCCTCTACATACTTCCGAGGCAAACCTGTCTCTTTCAACGCCCACAACAACACATCCCACCCTATCATACGCTTTCTCTAGATCAGAAGTCCCCAAACTTTTCTGTCTCGTTGATCACTTGGTTGGTGGCCTAGTGGTCGCAAGCGCAACTGTCAGCTTAAAGTAGTGGGTTAGATACTTATATACTTAAAACGGAGGCTAGATTTGTGCCCGATTAATGGTAAAGGCTAGGCCTAATACAAGGGAATGAAATGTGGTCGTAGGTTCCTACTATCTTTGCCTATCCCTTCAAGGGATAAAAGCGTTTTGCTATGTGGGATGGTGGGTACAAAATAATTTTATAGGTATGCTTGCTGATAGGTACTTAATCTGCTTCGGTGTTTGAATAAATTTATAATAATAAAATTGTTTTAAATCTCACTATGCACACCAGTTGGTTGGTACAGTTTATTATACCTAATGCTTATTCATTGTTAGCGGAATTTTCTTTAAACGAGTATCCACAACATAAACTACCGATACGTAGCCCTTTTTTTTTCTTTTTTTTCCGTTGGAAAATGATTAAATAACTTCTCTCGCTCTGGGCGGCGTGTCAGATTTTTACTGACTAAAACCCACCCGTGTTCCTTCGGTTGCCCTGTTATGTTGCCGGGAGCCACGATTCCCCTTTCGGTTTTCTTCGCAACCCCGGCAGACCCATACGTAGCCCTTCCCAACTTCCCAACCATCCTGCTTTCTTGCTTGTAGGTATTTGATTTTTTATGGATCAAAGGAACATTAGTGACCCGTGGTAACGGACCGAAAGGCTCGTGCAGACCAGCGCGATATCGCGGGCGCTACAAGGTTCGCGCTGCCTGTAGCGCCCGCGATATCGCACGGCCAACTGACCATCCACCCATTACCTCGTATGGGTGAATGGTTAGTTGCCTGAAAAAATCACTTCTTTAATTTCGATGTAAGGATTTATTTGATCGTTTTAAAATATTCTTATGACAGTTTAGAGAAAATTTATATTTAGTGACGAAAACTGGGATTTTTTTTAAAACACATGTGTGAATGGTAGGGCTAATAAAAGCATTTCTCGATAGAAGTAACTTAGGTATTTTATTTAAAATACATAAAGGTAAACAATTGAAGCAAAAAAAAAAAAACATCTGTCTTGACAAATCACTCAACTGACAAAAAAAAACAAACTAGGCGTAGTTTGCTTTTTTTGGCAGTTGAGTGATTTTTACTCCAAAATCAAATATAAAGTAAAAAACAAATTAGTAGCCTACATAAAGGATTTACTCATTCCCCAAATACATACAAAATGAGTTTCTCGAATCCCATGAATTTTCGCCTAGTCTTCATGGGGTGCTTAATTGTTGCGATGGGGTCTCAATATCACGTCAAAAAGGAAAGAAAAACGAATACGTCAAATTACAAGTCACCATATATAGAAGATTTGATCTGTTTATCTGGGCCAACAGTAAATATCTTTTAGATTTTAAATCTTATTGTAACTCAATTCTACTACAGAGTTACAGTAATATCCTAAGATTAAAAAAAAACCAAATGTACTCTTTTTTCCGGCCGTATGCAACTTCTTTATGTGACAGTGTTGCAGTGTTATGAACGCTAAAATGAGTAATGAGGGCTTTAAATAATGGTAAATATTTGTACCGTTCAAGAACATTTTGATATGATAGAGCTAGGGAAGTTTCATCCGCGAAAAATACACTCATGTGATATTTTCCAATTTAAAACTATTCATTGATATAGATTAGGAATAAGAAAGGACCCAGCATTCAACCCTGCGAAACACTCTTGGCGTCACCCATTCTTTGTGCCACTCAAAATGGGAAAATTAAATAAATGACAAAAAGTAAAAACGGCCTTCAAAAAGATGAGTGTAAATTATGTATGGGTGGTTTAGGAGGTCGGTGCTATTTCTTACTTAAATCAAACAAAATCAAAGGCTCTATAAAAGTTAATTTTTCAATCATTGAAGCAATTCGTGGTGTACAAAATTCTTATTATAACTATGCACTTTGTCTGAAAGCGTTAGTTATAAATGCTGCTTATGTAATCCGCCGATATAGATTTAGTATCCAATGCCAGCTTGCTGTTATTTTTACGTATTAAAAGTAAATATGTCGTGATGGCCCAGTGGTTAAGGCCTCGCCTCTCATGCACGAGGTTGTGGGTTCAAATCCGGGCAAGTACCAATGTGACTTTTTCAATTAATATATTATGTACTTTCTGAGTTTATCTTGGACATTACTAACATAGGTGAAGGAAAAACTTCGTGAGGAAACTTGGACTTAAAGTTAACATAAGTCTGAAATCGTTAACCCGTCTTGAGCAAGCCTGGTGATCAATGCTCGTGCCTTCTCTGTATGAGAAGAGGACTTTGCCCTACAATGGGACAATAATAGGCTAGTATTATTATTTATTTATCTATTATTAAAAGTAAATATCAAGCAATCATTGATGTAAGTAATATTATATGGGAAAATTAAATATTTGTGGTGTAAAAACCAGTTGAAAAGGTCTCTTTTGGCTTTTACCATTAGGGTACAGGAATACCCAACAGGCGCTTCTTTCTACCAACCGCATAACGTGGAATGCGATACCGATGAGCTCCTACCGCCGTTTTTTCTGTGGTGTTATCCAGAAGTTCTGAAAGCTCAGTTTGCTGAACGTCGTGCCACCTATTACCTACCGCCAACGGTGCAGTTGATGAGGCTCAGGATGCTATCCACCAGGAATGGCTTTTAAACGGCCACACTCGCCTATTGTAGTTAACAGTATTCGTAGATATGATATTTTAGTATACATGTTTTTTTTAAATCTACAAGTATTTATACTGAGATAACTTAGGTTCATGTTTATTCGATTATATTCACGTGCTCCTTACGTAATTAGTGTATGCGGACCTAAAGCCGATTGGAATTGTTTCGTGGGCTCCGAAACCAAATACGTAACAATAAATTTCCATCTGATGTTTCGTAAGTTTTCTCTTTTATCCTTTTTAAGACAAATTAACTATTTTGCGACTACACTATTTGCGCTGTAGCATGGTGCGGGTGACAGTTGCCCGTATGACGTTGACATTTGTCAGTACCACGTAGGGATGTGAGGTTATGCAATTCATTTTTATCGCTAACGATACTCGCAGCGTGAATCTAGTTCTCTTTAATATTGTTATGAAAATTAGTGTATTATTCAGTTGTGCAGTGTAACTACGTGTGTGCTACGTGTATAAACTTGTCAATATAAATGTTTTATGGCTACATAATTATCTTTGTACTTATATAAAATAATCAAAATCGGGTTTATGTTTTTTTTTTCGTGACAACATTTTTGCTCTATGGTGCATCGGCGCGGCGGCCATGTTGTTTACCCGTGCGATGCTGTGAGTGCGAGTACGAGTGCAAGCGCGTTATATTGTGACTTAATGTGACACGTATTACGATTTCATTGTTTGTTTTCATTTTTGTTAAATTGTTATTTGTTATAAGTTTGTTGAGTTTGTTGTTATTACCATGCCTAAGCATACAAAAAAAACTGTTTTGGGTAGTCAGGCCAGGGAGCTTGTTGTTCGCCTCCGAGACTACTTTGAAAGAGAACAACAAAATAATGGACCGTTGTTACCATTGAATCATATTGTAGAACGAGTAGCCGAAGCTCTTGATATTGGCCGCAATACTGTTTCGCGTATAACACGTGAGAAAATTGGCCAAGATGGGATGTTTGAAAATAAATTATCGACACCCAACAAAAAGCGGACCAAGGTGAAGCCAATCACAGATTTGGATGATTTTGCTAAGGTTGCTATTAGAAATCATATTTATGATTATTATAGAAGAATGGAGCTACCCACATTGCTCAAGCTTCTAAAATCATTAAAAGAAGCTGACTTGTTCAAAGGAGGTATTACTTCGCTACGGCAAGTTATAAAAGATATTGGCTTTGTTTACAAAAAAGTTAACAAAAGAAAGATTATTATGGATAGGACTGACATTGCCCTAGCAAGATGTAGATTTTTAAGGAAGGCCAAAAACATAAGTGATTGGAGCAAAGTTGTCTTTTTGGATGAAACGTGGCTAAACGCCAACCACACAGTGGGTAAAAGTTGGACCGACGATACGGCACAATCGTGTACCAAAGTGCCGGAAGGCAAAGGCGAACGCCTTATTATTTGTCACGCAGGTACAGCAAGTGGATTCGTCCCTGATTGTTTGCTGGCTTTTAAGTCAAAAAAAACTACGGAGTATCATGAGGAGATGAATTACGAAAAATTTAAAGATTGGTTCATAGGTCTATTAAACAATTTAAAAGAGCCTATGACCATAATAATGGACAACGCACCCTACCATTCGGTGCAAGTTAATAAACCCCCAAACCAATCCAACCGCAAAAGCGAGTTGGTGAAGTGGCTGAGTGAAAACGGAGTTACAGCAGATATAAAAATGTTAAAGACGGAGCTTATTGCCTTAGTCCGACGCCATAAGCCACCAACTCCTACCTATGCTCTGGACGAGATGGCAAAAGAAAAAGGCCACCAGGTCCTTCGACTACCACCCTACCATTGCCAGTATAACGCTATTGAGCTGATTTGGGCCCAAATAAAAGGTATGCTTTTAATTTCAATTCCCATTTTGAAGCTTTATAAAAAAATCAGCTTTCCGATCGTAGCATGTACCTAGTTTAAAAACATTACCAGATACTAGATTAGGCTGATTGATGATTATTTGAATACTTTTTTTTATAAGTTCGTTTATTTTTAGGTTACGCCGCAAGAAATAATACTTCGCCGCCATTTACGGCAAATAAGATGTTGGCCCTATTACAAGAGGCCATCAACAATGTTCAACCTGAAGACTGGTCGAAGGTCGTGAATAAAACAAAAAGGGACATTATGTCTGATTGGGATCGTGACATACATATTGACAACATAATTGAGTCATCGTTAATAATATCCGTCACAGATTCAGATGATGAATTGAGTGACAATTCAGATGTTCCTGACTCTGATATGAGTTTAGACGAATAACATGTATTTTTTTTTAGCAACCTTTTAAGCAACCTTACCCTATAAATGTTCTGTTGTATAATTAGACCTTTTAAAAATAAAAATTGACCTACGCACAATATACGTTTTTTATTATAAAAAATATCGACTATCCATCGTAGCAATACATCCCATCACTAAATACGTCTATGGCGTTACGTTATACGCATAACACTTTGCTTAATTTTTCATTCAATTTGATTTTATTTCTTGATTAGAACATTCTGGTTGGGTTTAATTTAATTTACTACAGTTATTAATTATTTAATATATTACGAATGTGGTACAACTGAAATATTAAGTCATAAATTGTAAATCGCGGCAACTTTCAAGAGTGAAACGAAATGTTACTGAAACTGTCACCCGCACCATGCTACAGCGCAAATAGTGTAGTCCAGTCATATTTTTCTTGTGTTTTATATTTTTGATACGATTTTTTTTAAATTAATCCTTTCCTATCCTACACTATTAAATGTAATTTGTATACATTTATAAATATATTTAATATAATATAATATATAATAAAATAGTACCTACTCATATTTACAATGACAATGACTTTCTATTTCCACGATATAGCTACCGATTGCACTTCAATCAGAAACGACTCTGATGGTCTTATTATTTTGTACTTGCAGAAAAATTGTGTACATAGATCACATGCGGTTATACTACAGGTATAGACGTCAATTTAAGGTAATGGCAGAGAGTTGTCTGACTAATGGGAGCTAAACATTAGCCAGCCAGCAGTTAGTGTCGGGGCTGGCTGCCCAGGTGCGCCAGACGATCAGTTATAATATCAGTCGTGGATGGTATACAACAAGATAGGTACTTACCAAATCAGTAAGTAATTACAATTAATGTTGAAGTGTTTCTGCTACATTTATATTGCTCTATATTTGATACGTATCATGCAACAATAATTTATTGGGAGTGCCTCGGCTGCCGGCGTTGGCTCCAGAATTGACTGCCGGCGCCGGTAGCTGAATTGGCTGCCGGCGCGGAGCTTGAAAAAAAAAACGGAAAACGGGGTTGGCAATTTGGCATATTGGAGAATTAGTAGGTTGGTACAGTTTATTATACCTAATGTTTATTAATTGTTAGCGGAATTTTCTATAAACGAGTACTTATCGACAAAATAAACAATGATAAGTAGATCGATTAAGAATGAAATGAAATGAAAGCTATGAATTTCATTTAGTTTTCCTCGATTATTATCGTCGACTATCCATTACGGAAATTAGAATGACTAATATTGATTACCGTCAAGAAGCGCCTTTTTAATGTTTGTTTACTGACATTATACTAATTTACAGAAGGGGTTCAGACTCCAGACAGAATCAGTAATAATGACATTAATATTACTGTCATTCCTTCCAATATTGACGTAAAACTATGAAATTATTATGATCACATCATCATTCCAATCACCACACTGTTGGTGACGGTAATACGATATTATATTATTGTATCTGGAGGCCTTAAAATCAGTTTTTTTTTTAGGTAGTGCATCTCGTAAGTGACCTCTAAGATCATGACTACTTAACCGGGCTTTCCTGTGGGTGCCTTAAGCTACTACACTTAAAACCTCCAGCCAGGGGTTATTCAACTATGCTAATTAAAACTAGGAGAACGCTCGCTAAGGGTACCCCCTGTGGGGTACGAACCTTGGCTTAGGGAGGACATCAAGGATGGGACGGTTTTGATCATGATTATTAGTCGGGGAATTTAAAGCTACGTGCTCAGCTGCAACAACTGCTGGCACCTCGTTATCGAGCAAGGGTGTGGGGGGAGTGTCATTTAGTCGGGGACGCGGTCGCGATCGCAAAGGACCTGGGCGGCGAGGTCGGAATGACGGGAGGCGTCTGTTTTTGTACACTGTGCAACAAGCACAGTCCCTATTGCTCTCCTGGAGGAGGGTAATGGGGTCGTCAGGGTTGGTAAGGTTTCGCTTAGGGCGGCGAGTTCGACTGATACGAGAGGGAGTGTAACTAGCGGCTTCGACAACCAGAGGGTTGCAATGTTTGGCGGCAGTATCGAAGTAAAAAATCAGTCTACGTAGTCTATGTTATCGTCATCAGCTCCTTAGATTTAGTAGCCTGATATTTCCAAGCTATTACAAGGCTATGTCTTTGTCCTAATTTTGTGCAAGTCTTTTCGACCAGCTAGTGCGTGTTTTAATATTGTCACAGCTAGCCTGTATTGTCCCCCTGCTGGGTTATGGCCTCCCTCCATTATTTCCAGAGGTCACGTTTACGTCACGATGGTGCGCTTCCTCTTGCCAATTCCTAAGTAACACATCTAATTCAACCTGTCATAACATAACATAAATCCTATAACAGCGCGAAACCTTCAAATAGCAAACGGAAACAGCGCACACGACTACATCGCGCCGTAGACGATTGCTTCCGGCGCCCCGACCGACGCTCCGCCAATTAGATCATCTACAGCGCAGTCCTACATAAAACGGTGCATAAGATCCATTTTTAATCTGAAGGTTACAGACAGTTGCATTCCTATTTTCAAAAATCACAATATACTAACTTTTCCTAGTATATACATTCTCGAAGTAGCAATATTCGTTAAAACTAACAAGCATCTATTTCCGGCCTTAAATGATACGAGGATGCGAACTGCTGCCATGAGATCAAAATATCAGAGTCTATTGTGTACTGGTAGATATAACACTGCTTTGCTTAAAAAAAACATTTATTTATTTATTTAACCATTTATGCATACACATATAAACAGACAAGAAGAAAGGCACAGAAAAATACGTACAAAGGCAATGCTTATTTCTAAAGAAATCTCTTCCAGCATACCTGCGACAGGAAAGTATATAAAATGAGAGATAGATATAGAATGAGATGTAGACAACGTGTGTAACCGTAGAAGATAAAACAAAAACATAAACCAAAGGAGAAAAAAAAAATTACAATTTACTATTTATACAAACTACTTACAATACAAGAATATACTTACATACATACTTCTAAAATAAATATCACTACAATATATATAATTAAAATGTTATTTAAGATAACTATGCAACTACGACGAAGTGGAAAGATAGTGTTCTTTCACTCTTCGTTTAAATACTTCAACAGTACGACAGTCCCTAATGTCAGGCGGAAGTGAATTCCACAACCGAACCGCGTGCACAGTGAAGGAGTAGGAAAAGAAGTCGGTTGAATGGGGGGGGGGGATTTAAGGAGGTTTTTAAGATGCGACCTGCAAGGTGCATCAACAGGACGGGCGTAGGAGAAGCGTTCCCGCAGATAGGAAGGGGTTTTAGGGTTGTGAAGGATGTTGAATAGCAGACACAATATCCGAGAGTTCCTGCGAAGTCGAATAGGGAGCCACTTGAGTATCTTGCGAAAATTAGAAACGTGATCATACTTTTTAAGGTTAAAAACAAAACGAATACAGATATTTTGCAAACGCTCAAGTTTATTTAACATTATTGGTATGGCACCTATTATATATAACAAATTGCCAAATTGTATTAAGGATCAGCCCGTAATAAAATTCAAGAAACTCCTGTCGTCGTTGCTGACAGAGAAATGTTATTACTCTGTTACCGATTTTATAAATGATGAACTGTAATATTTGCTTCATTTATCTCGTTTATTATGTAAATAATTTTAGACTTAGCTGATCCATGATCTCATTTTGAATGTAATCTTGTACCTAGTTTCTAAATTATCTGTAAGTTAACCACCATATTTTTGTATGCTAACAGGCAGAATGTACTGGGAATATTTCTGAAACTAACACTATTATTGTAACACCTGCATTCTATACAAATAAAGTAATTATTATTATTATTATTATACATGATTAAGAAATAAAAAATCAAGCGAAAATGTTGTATTCAAATATTTTATTACTGATTGCACATTCCAACGAAAACAATATTATCATCTAGATTTTTAATACTCAGAAATATAATGCATGAAAAATTGTAATAATTAAGACCAATTCATAAATGACTCGAGACAAATCGGGGACTATATATGTTAGTTGGAATTCAACTTGAACTTCACAACTTACTGTTTCAGTACTGTCGTTAAGGTAAGTAAGTAGGTACTTACATCCATACATTACAGCTTCTTTGTGTTATATAATTAATTATAAGACAATATTTTGAAAGTCAAGATTAGAATAGAATCCACCACCCTATGTAACATTTTTACATGAATATTTGTATTTCTTATTTTTTATTCTTTTTTAAAATGTTAATCTATTTATTTAATATAATATCCTAACCTAACTAAAACTAAACTAAAATATGGCGTCGAAAAATTCTTCCGCGTCGCTGTCGACTGGTGTACCCAAGAGACGGCATTGCCACGTTATATGGCAATGCCGCCAGTATATCTGTATTCTATATGGTGGACATAATACAGAGAATTCTATTTCAATCTAAAGCCAGGATTATCCGAAGATTTCTGATTCTATTCCTAAATACCAGGGTCTGTATTAAAACGTGTTAGGTTAGAGCTATCATTGTTTCATAGTGAGAAAAACATGGAGCTTACAGGACGAGTAGGAACGTGTCTTACGCAACATAATGACTTGATCACATTACTAACCCAACTGTTAATAAGTACCGAAGTTACTTCTTCAACTTCATCATATAAAATTGATATGTTATCAGATGACAATGATTCTGCAACTCCTGGTAGTAGCCGTGGTCGTTGGGCTGAGCGTGGCTGTGGCGCCTCCATACAAACAATATTTACAGGCAATTGAAGAAGCCGCCGATATGCTGGAAAAAAATGTGTTGTACGTATTATTATTTTTGTTCTTTTACATTCCTCGGGACCCCGGGGTCCCGGACCTTTGGAAGTCGTACGAGGGGCCGAAGCCAACTTGCAGAGGCCCGTTAGGTGTTTTAATGAAATGAGGCACCAACCGACGATTATTCCTGTATGTCCTTGGGTGCACCAAGGACAACCCCCGATTGGTGTAGGTATTGCAAGATATGGAAACAAAGATAATATTGGACTATGGGTTTGTGTAGCCGAAGTGGACTATATACCTCGAACTATGGAAAGACTATTGCTCCTCTCTGATTAATATTTATATGTACACGGATAAAATGGCAGGCGGTTACTTGCACACTCAACAATGGGCCCCCGAAAACCGTCACTAGCACATAATGACGTAGCGACAAGGGAGCAAAATGTCCTGAGGTGCTTGAGGGGTGGAGAGGTATTCCACGGCTTTCAGACCAATCCCAGAGCCCGGAAGATGGTCAAGATCCCTACGAGCACTTGCTGGTATATTTCCTTCCTCCGAGCAAGTTTGCTCTTGCGAATCTCCACTCAAGCCAGCCAATTAAGGCAAGAATGAGGTGGGAGCTCCGTTCCTCGTCAGTGTTCACTCCAGCCGGCCAATAAAGGCAAGCTAGAGGTGAGGAACAAGATTTTTCCCGGGAGATAGGGTCCGTGGGGTCGCTACTGCCCAACAGCTCGCCACATGCTGGTTGACGCCTGCGGGTTTTTGTATCTCTTTTGGTCTGGCTTCTCATCCTAGACCTGTTCCGGCAAAGTAAACTCTACCGGCACAGACCTAGAGTTCGGAGCGCGCAAGCCCCACCACGACGTCAACGTAGAGATACGGCGGTGGGTTATAATTATTATTATTGACAATTATTATTCGCCCGCGCATCTCGAAAGCTGTCAAGGCCAACTAAGATTGTTCTTAAAACGGTTATTCACAACGGTTCCTTCCTGAAACATGGTAGCTTTCCAGGGCCAACTCTCTGAAAGCCAGTGTAACAGTAATTGACAGTAGACATTTTAGATCAACTTTAGTGCACGAGTAAAATCAACATTGCGTCCATGTTTTATTGATATTATTGTCATGTATTGTTGCATTAGATCCATAGAGGGCAACATGCCGCTCCTGAGTGATTACAGACGTCAGTACGCCGAGATAGTCCACGTTATCTACAGTCATGGACAAAGACGATCTGGTTGCATGTAAGTTTAACTTTGGTTTTTAGCAGTAAAGTCCAAAAAAAATCCGATTATCGGCCCCGCGTAGTTTTTTTTAAATTTTAATAATAGACTTCTCAAACTAATTTAGAGAATGAAGTTAAGATTCTGAATCTTAACATACTATTCGATTATACATATTTCAGGTTCGGGGATTATTACAAGGAATATTATTCATATCTTAACATTTCGGCACCTGAGGCGATCAATAATCCAGAGCTGGTTGTAACTAAAATCAAGAATCTTCGTGATAATGTTCACAACAGCATCGACAAGGTAAATATAATGATTGTCGAATAAGTTTTTTACACAATTTAACATTGAGCTTCTCTGCAGATAACAATTGTCTTTTTTCAGTTAGTAGACTTAATAAACGCCTGTGTTCAAACATCGGAGGTCTGTAATGAACTTATTGACGATACTGTAAATGAGACTCCGGATCTATTTCGCCAACCAGCTAATGTATTGATCGCTGCTGGTGATACTGCAACAGATTTAAATGAATTAAATGAACACTTTGAAGAAGTCTCGAAGAATTTGAAAGCACATGAGTATGTTAGTACATCACCGAAAGATCTGGAACATATCGTGAACCGTGTAGCTCAGCTTTACCGAATTCTATATCCATATCCGCGTGCATGCTAAGAGTTCTATAAAAGCTGAGTATGGAAAACAGAGACGAGTGTTAACGTTTGCGATCTAGATTTTATTGTCTCACGATTTAGAATTTCAAACCAGTTGCTTTTATATACGTTTCATGTTCAAGGCTTTGATAGCCTTGATTCTCTGTTCTTCTGCAAATATATACAGGTTGTCAGTATAACTGTAAAACATTTCAAAATTCAAATAAAATATAATACTTTCAAATATTCATGTCTGTTTTTGATTTCAAAAAGCACCCGCATTGTAACTACAGAACAAATAAAAAAACACAGATCTTAGTGCAAAAAAAAAACGATAGGAAGAATTATATTCTATACATTTATGGTATTCCTTATACTGAAAAGTATCAAATAGCTCCGAGAATGAATTTAACCTTAAATCACTGCACACTTGAAAGTACACTGCTGGTCCTTATGTAATCTATTTTATCGTTTCTCATACGTTATGATTCAAGTTTTATATTGTTTTCCAAATTCTTTGTATAATGTTAATGAAATAGAGAGTAACAACCACACATCCCTCTTAGTAATCAGTTATTGAAGATTGTGGAATCATGACTTGATCCAGGCCAACGGGCAACCACATTCACGAATCTTAAATATGCGTCAAACCCATCTTGTACATACATTTATAGAGAAGTATCCTTTTCTGTTCCTAAATTCTTCCCCAATATAAGAATCTATAAATGTTAATATACTTTTAGTTAAATCACTGATACTAAATAATCTAGGTACGTACCTAATGAAAATCATTAGTTTAAAACTTACTTGGCGATTGCATTAGAATAAGTGTGTCATCAATCGCACCCAGTACTCTTGGAAATTGGTTGATATTAGAAAAATCTTGCTGCGTATTGTTGTGAACGAAGATGTAATTTGGATACAGTCTAGCTATAGAAGAGGAGACATCAGTTGCCCAGCAGATGATACACCCACAAAATCAGCGACAGACACTAACATTATTCCCAACGCATAAAACCTTAGGGTAGTAGAGTAGTAGTCGATGCAATGGAGGTATCCCATGGTTTCTGAGAAAAAATAAAAAGTATTTTAACGGATGTAGGTACACATTCCTTGAGTTGAATCAAATAGAGGTTCATTCTTTACTGGGTTTCAATCAGATCTGAAAACATTGTTTTCAGTGTGAGAATTAAAATTCCCTAACATTGTTGTGATAACTTTTTTATAAGGATAGGATATATTTCGATGAATAAATTACTCACTGCTGTTTGATTTAAATGAAATTTCTATGTAAATTCATAACAACTTGATTTTGCTCATATGATCGATGCGGCATTTATGTTTTCTGTGATTGAACCTCAAAATAACTAATTCTAACCATTTCAAAATCACTTGCACTACTTGAAACTATTGAATAATATATTATAAATAGCTTATCAAGTGTATTTTCGTAAAGTAAACAATGCATAAACACGTTTATCACTCCAATTTGGCTGATAGACCATCCGTCATCTTTAGTAACAGTCTTTTTTTTTTTTTTTGGTTGGGAAATCATCAAATAACTTCTCCCGATCTGGGCGGAGCGGGCGGAGTAACAGTCCTGTCAAACAAATCGCTGGCAAAACGTTATTGGGACGCATACTTTGGCTTTTTTATACAAATAGCTATGCGTAGTAACCGATAGACCCTCCCGTCGATAGATAGCGAGGGCCGGTAAAATTCTTTAATCTCTTATAGATTATTGGGACGTTAAAACCAGAGATAGGGATTATATATCTCCAGTGTGCCAAAACTGGTGACAGATAGGTTATTGGGTTCGGCCGTTGGTCTATATAGTAATATTTATTTTGTTATTTGTTTAGTTTTGCATAAAAAGAGTATTGAAATGGCGCAAGCACAGAATGGCGTGCCTACAGTTTTCACGCAAACATTTTCACTGGGCTCAGTATCATTGGAGCCAGGTTCTTTTTACGCATGAAACCAAGATTATGCTGTATGGCAATAATGGACGTAGGAAAGTCTACCGAAGACAGGGAGAACGTATTCAGCAATGTTGCATTGAAGAAAAGGTGAGTTATGGCGGTGGGTCATAGATAGTCTGGGGCGGAATTTCCACCGAAAGAAACACTGGCCTTTGAGGTTGAGACGGGACCACAGTTGGCACAATTAAATAGCGAAATATACTTTCGAGATGAGATGAGTAATCCTATGATGAGTTTGTGGACCAGGATTTCATTTTAATGCATGATAATGCAAGAGCGGCCACTGCATGAATTGTTCGAGAATACCTGCATGACGTTAGTATCGCAGTAATGGAATCACCATCAAATAGCCCTGATATGTATTCAATAGAACATTTATGGGATGAGCTGAAGAGGCGCCTTCGAATCGAACTAACCAAACGGCTCCAGAAACTTTGCAGGAGGTAAAAACTGCCTTCTTGGAAGCATAGGGGAACATTCCACAGCACGTCATAGTTTGTTAAATTCGTCTGCTCAACTGATGTAATGAAAGGTTTTACCATTGTTAGTTTGTTACGCACTTACCTACCCCGCAGGATTCTAGTCACTCAACGATAGTGAACAGAAAGCAAAAGTTCTAGGTGTCAGTGCAGCCACTTACATACAAAATAATATAAGTAATATAGATAAACACATACAGATATTCAGTCAAATAACGGTATTCAAAGAATATATTTTATTTTAAGAAAATTGTAGCTACATAAAAGATGTTTTTTTATTGCGATTCGCATTTGTTTAAAAAAAATAGGCCTTGGGTTATCCCACTATTTACTAGATGCAAAAGAGACTACAAAAGATGTGAAATGATGATGGAAGATAGGAAATTAAAAATGTATGATACGAGAAGCTTTGAAACTGTTAACTTCGTGAGATACACCCGTCTCTGTCATAAGGAAGTTTTCAGGAAGTTTCGCCGTGAGGCGGGTACAATAATTCGTTAAGTTTTCTTAGCGCCGACAGTCCTGAAAATAGTATGAATGATAAAAATCGGAGTTGTTATATTAGGAATTTTGAACCATTCGGAATTATGAAAATCGGTATTTTGAAATTCGTATTTGTTCCTAGTAGTTTTTGTTTTTCGGTAATAACAAAGTTATGTGCACTAAAATTTTGAGAGCTTGCAGCAAAATAATCTTCATGATCCTTGTTTAGTTGTTTTGCAACTAGACTAGACAATCCATATTTATCAACATTTTTTAAATATTTTAATTATTTGCATATTTTGGATTATGTTTATATTACATAGTTAAAATAATTTGTAAAGTTAGATCTAACGCGGATAAAAAACTGAGAATCGCGCAAAATCTATCAAGCGTATTTTTCTGAAACCTTCACGATTTTAAAGATAATTTAATCATTGATCTTTTAGTATACGAGTTTTATTAAAATACCTTTTTTATGTCTAATAAATTAATAATGCGTTTAATTTGGGACAACGCTCCTTGATGGGAGAGTCCTATTACTGGCTGGACTCTGGAGTCCTATACGGCGCGTTGCGTGGGCTTAGTACAGAACACGCAAGCTAAACACTCAATGTCACTGTCTTATATATGCGTCTTAAAAATCAAGAAATTTATTTTACCAAAAGTCGTAAATGCGATTTGTTTGTTTTCCGATTTTCATACGTTCGAAGAATTAAATGGTCAATGGGTTCTCGGTCCGAAAAACGACATTCCGATTTTCAATACTTCCAATATACTGCTAAAATTAGGATTCTGATTTAATTTATAATAATTGAATCAGAATCAGCGCGAAGTTGAAAGAAGCGAGCGTGCCGTGTGATTTATTATTATTATTGATTTGACAAAATTGTCAAAACAAAACACAAAAACAAATGTACAAATGTACTAGAATTTATTATTATTGTATTTTATTGGAATGTTTTTATTGTGTCGACAATTTTGAATTATATAGTAATGTGTGATAATTGTTTTGATTAATTAATTATAATCAGCATGTTTGTACCTAGCTTATTTGTACGCCGATGACAGCTAGACATAGCGTTCTTTAATAATGACAACATCTGTACCTAACCTTAGGTAGGTAAGGTACAGATGTTGTCATTGTTCAACAAATAAAAATATTTGTATTTGTATTTGTGCTACGATAGCGGCTGACAAGCGCCAGATACCCTCTATTGTTGGTGAATCACTTGGGTTAAGTTAGGATAGAACTGTGACAAGCGAAATAAAATATTTTTATTCGAAAGAAAATATTTTTATTCAAAAGTAAACAATCATAGTTTTAAATGAGAATGAGTTTTTATTTCGGAACTTTAATAATCGGAATTCGTATTTTTGATGTTTCGAATTGTCATTAAGTTGTACTTTTTGTTATTCCATCTATTGAAACTCGGTATTTTGATAATAGTAATTATAAAAGTTAGGAATATTGAAATATTGGAATTATAAAAATAGGATGAATGATAAAAATCGGAGTTGTTATATTAGGAATTTTGAACCATTCGCAATTATGAAAATCGGTATTTTGAAATTCGTATTTGTGACTGACGGAATAAAGTTTTTCGTATTTATGTAATGTACCCCTCGATCAACGTATCATGCAACAATAAATTATTACATTTTACAGAGAATTGTTAATGGAAAGCGTAACGATAATTTTACTTAACATAATTTATGGAAAATAAACAATACTTTAATCATTTAGAACGAATCTGAAACAATACGAATGCTTTAATAATATGCTGTTTAATTTTATGATAGGTATAATCAGCTTCATTAAATTATAAATACGCTCCAATACTAATCGTTTACTCGTACTGTAGATGAAAACATAAATATGAATAGATGCAGTCAGCAACGAAACTCGATTTCACTTCAACTTTATTATTGAGCACGATATAAGAAAAACGAAATATAATAACTATGTCAAATTATTAATTCTTTTAACTTTGCCCGCTGCGGCGGATTGAGATAGTACAAACCTCATATTATATCACACATTAAAATACGCATATTCTTTTCTATTTGACAAACGTGACAACACCGTGATATTTAGATAGAATTTACACGGCAAAAAATTATAATTAAGGATAAGGTAAGGTTTGTAGTTCCTATTCGACCACTCTAAGAAGGAACACTGAAACAATCTCGAAGGTCAAATTCACTTGTAAATTCCAGACATTATGAGAACATGCAGATAAATTTATCAGATAGTCTTTTGAGGAAAACACCACACAGATTTGGAACTGTTCAGTCAGTGCTCGCATTTGTAAGTAACCGAGTAGCTCAACTCAGAACTTATGGGAGCTCAACGACTCGGCGAGCAATAACAAAGAAAGGACATATGAGTGAAAGAAAAGAAGAAGAAAAGGAGGAAAATACCTACAAATAAGGCAGTATCATTTTAAAAGCAAGTTATTTAGTTTGTATATTATTAGTGAGACCAATTTGGATGTTTGCCACACAGGCCAATTTACTTATGAACTGGGGGGGCTTACCACAATCTTTTACGAAAAAATCTTATTTCAAGAGAGTTTTGTTTCAAGCTTATAATAACATTATTATACTCATATTCGTACCATGACCTTCATCGTTCAACATTTTTTTTATTTCTGCTTAGTGCTATGAAAGTACGAACTTTTGTCCATTGCCTGTTATAGTAGAAAAGAAACAACGCTATACGAACTGTATAGCGCTGTCCCTTACACACGTTGGTCCGAATCGCTATTACGAAGAGTGGTCTTAAACAAAATATTATTTTCCTGTACTTTAAAAATATTGCTTTGCATTAGAATCTAAATTTTATGAGTAATTTCCAGGATATTAACACAAATATTAAAAGATTTCGCTTTGAAAAATAAGAAAAACAATTGAGAAAGTTAAAAATAAGCTACGGCTAAGCTGTGACATGATATGAATCGGAACAAAATTTGTTTATAACAGAACGAAAAGAAATTTCCCGAAATCAAAACCATTTTGAAGTAAAAGAGTATGGACATAAAAATATATTCATAAATCATAAAATATTTTTTAACTTTTCTTAGTTCATTTGATCGCAATCGTATGTAGTGTTAATATTTTGTATTTAATTCGTTATTTATTCGATTTTACTGCATACTTTTTCTGGCGTATTTTAGTGAAAGCGGTGTTGCCAATTTTTAGAACCTCCCGATAATCGGTCTCTTAACGGATAAGTAGTACAAGGGTTGAGTTTTAAAAATAATTTCAACGATTACTTTTTTCCTTGTTATTAATATTTTTATGTTTAATTAATATAATTAAAATAATATTACTTTACTGAAGAATAATATATTACTGCAAATATATTTTACTTACTTTACATGACCCGAAAATGTTTTATTTAATATAAATTTGCAAAACAATAATATTTCCATCGAGTTCGAGGAACTTTTTTAAGATTGCTAAATTTGACATTAAAACAATATTGCTAGTTGTCAAAAGTCACGTCCTGGTACGAATTGAATGAACTTTTACAAGTGAAGTCACCAAAACCGATAAGAAAATAACATTGTCCATAAGCTTATTTTATGGACGTCATGGTACGAAAAGTCAAAGTAAGATTACAATAAAATACTGCTTTAAGAGCTTGTGGTAGGCCCCCTGGAGTAACGTATTATATTATGCACACCTACAGTAATATTTCTCCCGGTAGTAAGTTTTGGACAAATAGGTACACACGGCTGCACATCAAGCTATACAAATCTAGGATAAGCTGACCTCGCATTGTACAGAAATCCTATACAATGCGAGATCAGCATAAACTGGAAATGTATAGGTTGATGTGTAGCCGTGTGTACTATGCGGACGAAACTATGAGTAAAAAAATAGCAATAAAAAAAAAGTTTATATTACAATAGAGACTTAACAATATTTTGAGTTTCCAGGTTAAAAAGTAACTACACACAATATAAACATATTGACAGCTTTGTGGAAAGATGATTACCTACATATGTTTGCCTGTATACCGAACTCTGTCGTTAACTGTTCATGTAGAAACAGGAAAATAAAAACAAAACAATAATTTCGAACCTACATATTTTTCACGGAAATGATATTATCATAAAGTTAATTAGGTATATAAAATTAAAATACCTTATACCTAACTACCTGCACCCCGTGGTTTCACCCGCGTAAGTTTCAATTCCTTGGGAATATCGAGATAAAAAGTAACAACTATGTACGTATTATCAAGTTTCATCACAATCGGTTCATACGTTTTTGCGTGAAGAAGTAACAAACATATTATGTACATACTTACTAACACAAACTTTCACAATTAGAGTAGGATTTGATTAATGGAGACACAGTAATAAAATCTTTCACAGCTAATATTTTATACACTTGAGCATATCGGATGTAGGAAACAAAAATGGAAAATATAACTAATTATAATATAACCTTTCCGCAGTCGGGTAAAAAATAAAGAAAATAAGAATTAAATGTAAATACCTATAAATAAATATTACAAGGTTTCTCTGTAAACTATATTTAATGTGCTATTCGTTTGAAGCAAAATAAATTGATTTTCCGGAGATCCCACGCGAGACAGTTTTTTTTTGGGTGAGAAATTATGAAATAACTTCTCCCGCTCTGGGCGGAGCGGGAGAAGTAATTTGATGATTACCCACCCAAAAAAAAAAAAAGACCTCCACCGTATGCTCCACCGTGTCCTCTGGGCGATCTACACAATGGTGACACCCAGGCGTTTCGTCCCGTCTTATCCGGAACGGAACCTCCCGAAACAACAGTGTCCGGTGAGGACCTGCATCAGGCGGAAGGTGAGGACGTGCCGTGGCGCCTCTCTAGCCACTCCTCAAAGAGGGGACTTATCGCCACAATTGGGGCGTGCCCACGCGAGATTGGCTAACGTATATCTTTGCCCATGGGAGAAGTACTCTTTTCTTAAGTCGATGCCAACCACTGAAAATGTTTTTTCCTTGGACTTATTAATTTTTAGTGCAAATGACACTTTAATCGGGAACTGAAGTCTCATAAATGTTATTGGCCAATCTGTCGGTATAATTGGGATATTTTTGAATGCATACTCAGCGTAGCCTATCGCATTCCACTGCTGGACATAGTTTTCTGCCAGGCTGCGCCACAACACCCTGTCCTCCACCTTCCGCATCCAGTCTATCCCACCCACCTTTTTACAGTCACCGGTCCATCTAGCTGGAGGGCGTCCCACACTACGCTTGCCGATACGCAGTCTCCACTCCAAGACTCGTCAGCTCCACCGGCCATCGGTCCTTCGACAAACATGGCCAGTCCACTGCCATATCAGCTTGCTTACTCTCCAAGCTATGTTAGTAACTCCAGTTCTTGTGCTTGTAATGCATACTGCTTAGTTGCTACGAGATTCGTAGGTACTTGTCACTTAGTCGACTCAATCATTTTGTTTACTTTCACAAAAGCTAAGCGAAGATTCTGTATGTTCACAGGGTGTGACAAATGACAAGCACTTTAGTACTAAGTATGAATTATATGAAGTTTGAGTAAAATAGACATAACAAAGAAAGATTTATTGAGGAGCTCGTAGCTAAGTAATAACAGCCGCATGATTCAACCCATTAGGTTAAGCTACGCTTGTTTGGTCCTTGGGTGGTTGACCATCTTAACATATCGAGACTCCTCCGTGCTTCGGAAAGCACGTTAAACTGTTGGTCCCGGCTGTCATTCGTGGATCTTTGACAGTTGTTACGGGTCGTCAGAAACCCGAAAGTCTGACAACCAGTCTTACCAAAGGGTATCATGGGGTATCATATTAACCAGTTACTAGGTTGTGGAGATCAGATAGGCAGTCGCTCCATGTAAATACGGTATTCAGCTGCATCCGGTTAGACTGGAAGCCGACCCCAACATAGTTGGGAAAAGGCTAGGCAGACTGATTGATAGGAAGATTTATTGAAAGTTCTAGTTCATTCGGTTCATTCGGTAATTCTGTGAGTTATCGAGACAAATAATAAAGCCGCAAGGGTAAGGAAGATCCTATCAACCGATCAGGACCGAACCCTCGGCGCTCTTAAAAAACCCGATAACTCATACACACTATCTGACCATGAAACCAGTAAGGTCCTTCTCGAAACTCACTTCGCAGACTGTAGAATGCTGGAGGATAAGACGTGGGAGGCTGAACCAGAATGGTCCCCAACGGATCAAGACTGGTCAAGAGCCCGCAACATAGTGCTGTCACTATGTTGCGATGGAGCGAATGGAGGCGTCACCCAGATTAGAACAGAAACCCTCGGGTCACCCAGATCTTTCACAAATGTTCTGAACAGACCGGGTGTTTTAATTAACTTCTGGAGGGAGGTGAGCTGGTTGGAATAACCACCAAACGGCCGCCATGGCGCACGCACAATTGTCCACCTGACGGACTAAGTGCGGAAACCAAACCCCGTAACATAACTGGGTTGGCAAAAAAAAATCCGCCCAGACTGTGATTAATAAAAAAATCAAAAATGACTTTTTATAAACATTGCAAGATATACACCAGTTGAAAGAGCTTTTCAAGGAGCACCTTTACTACTAACTCGACTTTTGCCAATTGGTAGTCAACTCAGAGTTAATAGGTAATACCTAAATAGGTGTCTACTTGGCCATAGGAATGTTCTTAGCTGGACCTGACTGTACTTCAAAATATGATATTATTAAACTCGACGTAAAGGTAGCAGAAGCGGGGTAAAGAAACTCGACGTCAAGGGAAAAGGAACGGGACAGAAATCATAGACTCCACGTAGAGGTAATAGAAGCGAGACAAGGTTCTCGGCTCGAAGTAAACGGCTCAACATAAAGGGCCATTCTTCTTGGCGCCCGATGGCCATAACTGATATATCAATAGATAGCGCTTTTTAAGAGAAACATTTGTTACTAAAACGAATAAATCGTTAAATGAATGAGTGAAATATTTGAAAAAACGTCGTTTTTGATGTTTTTATGAATGTCTATATATAATAGTCTGGCCAGGAATTTTTTTGCCAACCCACTCGCGATATATTTTGAGACGTAATGTCTTCAAAACTACAATGGTATTAACTGTGGCGGAGTTGGGTGCATTTTGCCGAAGCTAACCTAACCTAACATTGACGGAACTGAATAACCATGGGGCAGATTTTGATGCGCCTTGGCCGAGTAAAGAGAGAAGTAATGTTTTCAAAACTACAGTGGTTTTAACTGTGGCCGAGTTGGGTGCATTTTGCCCACAGTCTTTTGATATAAAATACTTTTCATTCATTAAACAGATGGATGAAGGTCTTTCCTCTGCGGATCTTAGAGCAATATGTTATCCAAAAAAAAAACCTAAACATGTTATTTTACGAAACTGCATCTGGTCAAGGTATCAATCAACGCTCGCGGGTAGCGTTAATTGCATTAATAATAATTCCCTGCAAACATTTTTGACTGTTTTTAGATGACAATAATTTTGCAAGTCCTGATAGTAGCCGTGGCCGTTGGCCTGGACGTAGACGCAAGGTTGGGGACATCGAAATACAAAAAAACATGTACGTGAGATGGAAAAGCCTCCAAAACGCCACAAAATAATATTTTTTTTAGGGAGGGCATCTCGTAGTTGACCTCTGAGATCATGGCTACTTAACCGGGCTTTCCTGTGGGTGCCTTAAGCTACTACACTTAAAACCTCCAGCCAGGGGTTATTCAACTATGCTAATTAAAACTAGGTGAACGCTCGCTAAGGGCACCCCCTGTCAGGGTCGGTAAGGACCACAAAATAATGTGTTGTACGTATCTTTCATTGACAATAATTAGGTATTATTTATATGCTGCGACCGCGACCCTCCATGCCTCAGAAAGCACGTTAGAAGTAAGCCGGAGTAACAAAAAGAAAAATACATATATATATATAAAAACAGTGGCACTCCGGGAGTGCCGACAGAATATTGGGATAAAAAAGATTAATAAGATCCCTTAACATCAAAAATGACAGAAATCGATTCAGTTAACGATTCTGAATAAACTACTTTCATAATGGGCATTAATTTAGTTACACAACGTATATGCCATAGAATCTGAGTTACTATCAAATCAACATAAATAATTTCGCTCATTCGTCCCATTAAATCATTGAATGAATAACTAAAGGGCCTAAGGCTGGTTTCACAACTGTCCGGGAGACCCGCACGGGCCGCCTGCACACGGGAGACCCGTACGGGTAGAGCCCGCAGTGCTCTGAAACGAGGAGTTAGTACGATACGGTTGTTAGCGTTGTACGGGTAGAACACGGAGCGGGTCGCGTACGGAACAATCCGCGTCGCTGTGAAACAATGGTCTAACGCCTCACGTGTGTCTCCGTTCCGGGAACCCGTACGGGCGGCCCGCGCGGGTCTCCCGGACAGCTGTGAAACCAGTCTAAGTAGTTAAGGCGTAGTTTTAATTAGTTAACTTCAGCAACATTTCGGTACTGAAAGCAAAGAGAATTGAATTAAAATTACAACGTCTGAAGGCAACAGTCTTGTTTGAATTGTTGGGTCTCAGTTTGTGTTAGTAATTAATATTAGAATAAGACGCTTAGTTATACAAAGTGAATTGAGTTGATCGGATTTGTGCTCTGTTTAGTTTTGGAAGGGTGTGTAGACAGGTGATATTATTCCAGTTTAGTTTGTAGGTGTAGGCTTTTGCCCGCGGCATCACCCGTGCGAAGGTCGGAATTCATCCCACGGAAACGTACTACCGGGACGAAAAGGAGAAATATTGATCCACTAAAAACTTTATTTTTTGCTTCTAATGATGTATCCTTTTTAAATAATTGAACCTCTTTTGAACTTTTTGGCCCTTTCTCACACTAGGTCGCAGTTACTAAGCTAGGGTACCCCGACCAAACGGGTAAGTTTGATAAAACGCGCGCGAGCTGAGCGAGCGAAGGTGCCACGGCATACAAGTTGGTCGCAGTGGCTATTTAGTATTTTTAGGACCCCAAAATAGGAATTATTTGAGGTTCACAAAAGGAGGTGCAATGATTATAATAGAGTGTTCAATAATATTAGATAATATGAAAGCAAAATGGGAATTATTTGAGATTCGATTTAAACACATGCTGATAAAAAGTAACTCCTAATCCAGGTCATGGTCTACCCATGTGCCAAATTTTACGAATTCATTCAGCTGGTGTAAAAGGTAACAGACAAATAGAGTTAAGGCTGGTACAGACTAGCGCGATATCGCGGGCGCGACACTTAAAAAATATTACAATAAAAAAAAATGTTACTGATAATATTTTTTTACATACCCCCTTTTTTAACTACTTACATACGTACTGTATATAATTAGAATGTAAAAAAGGCAGCTAGTGTAAGTTCTATGTTATGGGGTTTGGTTTCCGCACTTAGTCCGTCAGGTAGACCATTGTACGTGGGCCATGCGGCCGTTTGGTGATTATTCCAACCAGTCCACCTCCCTCCAGAATTTAATTAAAACTCCCGGTCTGTTCAGAACATCTGTGAAAGATCTGGGTGACCCGAGGGTTTCTGTTTTAATCTGGGTGACGCCTGAACATTCAAAGAGCACGTGCGCGATGGTTTCCTCAGCCTTCATGTACGCCATCAGCTAGTGTAAGTTAACGTAACAAATTAAAAGCATGCAGCTAGGCTGGTTATCCCCCCCCGATCCTAGTTCGAAAACGAGGTGCGAGCAGTTGTTGCAGCTGAACACGTAGCTTTAAATACCCCGCATGATCGCATCAAGATGAAAATCTAAGTTTGATCCAGCCAACCCCTTCTTGCTATCCTCCCCCAGCGACGCCCTAAGCCGAGGTTCGTACCCATAGGGGGTGCCCTTAGCGAGCGTTCGCCTAGTTTTAATTTAGAATAGTTTTTGCCCCTGGCTGGAAGCTTTGAGTTTAAAAGCACTAGTCGCGGGCTCGAACTCACTAGTGGGCATGGCCGAAAAGCACGCTGTGTCACCTGGCATCGTGTTCGACGGAGATAGTATCAGTGATGAGCAGTTAGACACTGGTCTACGTGCACAACGTCTAGTTTGCAGGCACACAAACACCGTTCCGAACTATTTTAGTAAAACGAGTGCGTAAAAAATTACGAAAAGTCCTTTTGAAAATAGGGTTTTATGAAAAAACCACTGCATAAATCAATTACAAATAAAGTTTATTGAACTCTTCCATAATTGAGCTTTGTCGGTGTCGACTTTGTTTTGGAGATTTTACACTTCTTTTATTGCTTATTTACCCCCAAAGTTGCGTTAAAATTAGCAAGAAAAAGGAATCTTTGTGGGCTCCTAACTTTTTAATGGCTCATTATTTTACTATTCTGTTTCCGCACAGACAAAATTAATAATGAAACAAAACGATATCATGTTTAACTTTGGATGTACCATGTCAAACAGTGGAGTAAAACCCCCCTGAAATTTGTATGGAAAAAATATCAACTAGTTCCACCTTAAGGCAGCCTCAGGAAAGTTCGGTTAAGCAGCCATGACCACATAGGTCAACTGTGAGATGCCCTAGTTAAAAAAAAAATAGTCTGGCTAAAACAAGTAGATTTTCCCCTAATTTGTGAAACATTTGAAAGTTTGAGAGAGAGAAGAAAAAAAACGTCATATTTTCCTTTCGAGACGAGAGAGCGTAGCTGGTACTACTATATTAACTATATTTTAATATTACTGTAGTCTGTATTTACATACAGAAGTTTTGAAGTGCAAAAGGTGGTGTTTCCACAAAATATTAATCTGTACCCTAATTGCGTAATACAACGCAATCACAATCTGTTTGAAACAGATAGCTAATCCATTGCTTGATAAGTTGGAAAAACAAAATCTGCTCAACAACGTAAATAACGCAATGAATGTTGTTGAACTGTCAAAATGAAACAAATTAGGCATAATTGTTTACGAAAATAAGTTACGCAATTAGGGTACAGTTCTAACAATACAGTTTTCTTTATCTTTTCAACACAGGATTCATATAACTTTGAATCCTGTTGCTTTAAATTTGTCCAATTTATTAAAAGTCAAAGGACTTTCCTAACTGAATTGAATTAAAACTGCAATTACAAAGTTCTAATAATTGTTATTGTAATCAATTCCGGGAATACTTGAGACTTTCGGGTCCCAGTTTAGTAAAAAGGCTATAAATTTGAACTGGAGAAGAATTTGTAATGGTCTCAGTTCGTTTTAGGACTTTGAGAAATGGGCTCGACGTGGCCTCGCTTCCGAAGTTATATTCTTATAATTTAGTAACCTTTACAACAATTGAAGCTGTTTCGATTTAATTTGACTTCGGGGAATTAGCCATCGGGATTATGACATTCGAAATGAAGCAGTAAATTCATATAGAACAGTTAAATGTTTTTAATGATTACAATGTTCTACTTCATCTACTTTGTAAAAAAATAACCGCCAAGTGCGAGTTGGACTTAGACGAAGGGTTCCGTAGTACTATGCAATATTTAACATTAAACTCGTTTCTTTTATGGCTTTTGTATCAAATTTAATTTTTAACAATATGTTATTTTATTTTCTGTTGTTATAGGCCGTAGTAGTTTGTTCTCTGTGTCTACCTATTACGGTTCAAAATATACAGCCGTGTGACAGACGGACGGACGGGCAGTCAGACGGACGGACAGTGGAGCCTTAGTAATAGGGTCCCGTTGGCAACCTTTGGGTACGAAACCATATAAGAAGGTAACAAGTCTAGTTATTATGTTCTTAAAAAAATAATGTAGGTGTTTACGTTCGTATATGTAAACATTCATGATAAAAGAACAGTTTCCTAAATAATACACTCTATTTACGTTAGCTCCCTTCAAATATTTAGTAAGAGGAAATTTTTAGTGTCAGAAATAGTACCTAAATAATTCTAAATTGAAAAGGTCATGTAGTCCGATCCAAAACCCGATGACATTGGGTTCGGTACCTACAGATTCACGAAGACGCTCCTCACTCTTCTTCCTATCATAGCACCTGTAACACAGCACTTATGAGGAAAAGTGTTATTTGTATGGGCCCTACTATATACAACAAATTGTCAGATGTAATGAAAAATGAAACAATTAAAAATTTTAAAAAGAAATTGGTGGCATTCCTAACAGAAAAATGTTATTATTCGATTAATGAATTTTAATGGACAAAACTTTTTAATCAGCAATATGTATAATAAAATTAAATAATATTAATATTATCTTGAACATATTAGGTACCACATTATTCTTATTTTATTTTTTCATATTAACATTTTAATTTGCTATTTTCAATATTAATTAATATATCATTGCAATAATTCTAACTGTGATATCTTAATTAGTAACTATTTTTAGATGCTTAATTATTTTAATTTTTTTTTTTAATAATTTTTGCGTGCCTATTTTCAGGCAGAATGTACAAGGCTCACTCCTTTCTATTCCACCTGTATTTTAATGTAACCTACATTCATTGCAAATAAATTATTTGATTGTGCTGCCAGTAAGCGTTTAGGAAGGAGAGTGGGGCGCGTCTTGTGGATGGCACTATCTGTACTTAGAATGTAATTTCAAACCAGTACCCTAATTGCGTAATACGCGGTCAATCACAATCTGTTTCGATTTGAAACAGATTGCTAATCCATTACTCCATGAGTTGGAAAAAAAATCTACTCAACAACTTAAATAACGCAATGAATGTTGTTGAACTGTCAAAATGAAACAAAATAGGCATAATCGTTTCCAAAAAATAAGTTACGCAATTAGGATACTGATTACTACAGCGCAGCACGAGCGAACAGTGAGCAGAAAATTAACCCGAAAAGTCAAACAACGTCCATTATACATCTAAAAACTAGGCTTAGAAACAAAACTACCATTTTTTGTAAATAATTTAAGATTTAATGGTTTTCTTTTCATTTAATGTATTATGTTTCTTAGAGAGATTTCATCCTTATAACTTTTTTTTTTTTTTTTTTTTTTTTTTTTTTTTTATTTTTTTTTTTTTTTTTTTTTAAAACGTTGCCCCACACTAGGAATTTCTCCTGTATTGTGGGTGCGTTTTACAAACATTTAACTAAACTCACATACACAAACATCCAGACCCGGAACAACAACTTGTAGGTCATACAAATGTTTGTTCCGTGCGGGAATTGAACCCGCGACACGCA
This sequence comes from Omphaloscelis lunosa, assembly GCA_916610215.1. Lineage (NCBI taxonomy): Eukaryota > Metazoa > Arthropoda > Insecta > Lepidoptera > Noctuidae > Omphaloscelis > Omphaloscelis lunosa. The sequence continues at coordinate 4,617,596 of OU744245.1, read as the reverse complement.
GCGCAGCAGTCAATCGCTTAACCACTGCGCCAACCGTGTCGTCATATATACTAACGATCGAAGCAATAATATTACAGGTTGTAATATTTACAGAAATAAGTCGGTTCGATTCCCGGGTGTGGCAAGCGAATTTTTGAAAATCTTCCAATACAGTTTTCTTTCTATTCAAAAATAAAGGAATGTTTTCTTTGAGTAAAATTTTCTATCTACAGTATTAAGAGTACCAGGTGGCATTACAAAATTCCACCCAGTATAAACTCATGTTGTCTTCTCATGGGGTCGGCAGAAACTACAGAATGCCACCTGCTACGATCCTGTCATACTCCAATATCTGTCAAGTAGTAACTAGTTATTCAGCCTAAGTGCTCGAAGTCCGGAGGGTTCGCATGAAATATGACCATGCGTCACGTAAAAATACTCACATTTTGTAACAATAAATTTATGTAAATGTAAATAGGTAATAAATGTGTGTGTTGCCGTCTGTTTGAATAAGAAAGAAAGATACTATAAGTTATGTAGAATTAACTTTGAAATAAACTTTGACGTTTTTCCCTTCCTCTTTTCGTGTGGTTACTGACTAACCTGGTGTCAGAGTTTTAAGGCCCATAGGCCTGTGACTTAGCTTCACATGTCGTCGAGAAATATCTCTCAGACATGGCCGGTTTTCTCACGATGTTTTCCTTCACCGTTTTTGAAGCAAGTGATAATTATACGATACGCATATGAATCCAAAAAGTCAGAGGCCTTGGGTTCGAACTCGAGATCTATGACTTGATAGTCTGACGGTCACACCACTAGGCTATCACTGCTTTTCCCTAATTTGATAACATAAGAATCTCAATCAAAACCAAGTTTTCTTCAAAATTTTTCCCCGAAGTCAACACAACTCTCCAAGACCACGTAATTCCAAAGAATGATGATTTCATGAAACAGTTATTCTTTGAACTTACGTGGTCTTAGAGAGTTGTGTTGATGACTTTAATGATTATAATTCTGTAAATACATATTTGTTACGGCCGTGAATCGTATATTAATCAACGTACAACTTAATACTGACCAGCAAATTGCAAAAAACCTAAAAAAAATTGAATTTCGCGGGCTACCCTGGCGCTTTCGCCTTAATGACAACAGTCGTTTATGTTGATGTTATGTTAATGTTATAAGTTGATGTTCTATGTTTATGTTGATGTCGATGTTTGTTTAAGTGGAAATAACATCAATTGGAACCAAGGTTATAAATAGATCTTACCTTACCAATGGCAAATAGGACATGCTGCCATAAAGTACATAGAGGGGAATCACGCTGACGAAACCAGTCCGAACTACCAAATCCAACAAAAAAACTGCTCATATAGTCAAGTGACAGATCGCAGCATCTAATATAACCAAGAAATTACCCACTTAACGGGAAACACTCCTAAAGAACCTATAAACCGACACCTCATAAGAGTTAAGTCCCGTCGCGTGCCACAACTAGGCCAGACATGAGGCTATGTAGGTCACAATATGATCACTTGATCATAAACAGCTGTGGAACCCCCGGGAGTCGGTGACCTTGCCAACTTTCGGATTACGGTCGAATTATTGTAAAGGGAATCGTTTTATGTTCATGTCTTTAAAAAAGTTACAAAAAAAGTAGAATGAAAGAGTAAAGGATTTTATGTTTTTGGTATGGCTGTGACAAATGTCGGTATCATAAAAGCAACAGCTTAGGTATTTTATTTATTTAATACTAGCTTTTGCCCACGGCGCGGGTGACCGCGTGAATGTCGGAAAATATCTCACAGGAACGTGCTACCGGGATTCAGAGTATCTTATGTACTAACCCAGCTTATGGCTCTATTTTACCCTCTTGAGGGATGATTTTTGAAAAACGCTGAAATACGACATTCTTTATTTGTTAGCAAAAGCATCAATTTAAATTTTCATACCCCTAACTTAAGAAATGATAGGTTTCCCATACAAACTTTCGTCCCCTATAGGTCCGGTGGTTATTTTTGAGACAAAAAGTAACTGATGTCCTTCCCCGGGATGCCATCTATCTCCTTGCCAAATGTTATCGAAATCCGTTCAGTCGTTTAGCCGTGAAAAGCTAACATACAGACAGACAGAGTTACTTTCGAATTTATAATATTAAATATTAAGTATGGATTTTCCATCGCATGTCATTATTGTTGCCATCGTTTTTTGTAGTTGTTTTGTTTGATATGAAAAAAAAGGAAGTGAATTACAGCGTTTCAATTGACGGGCCGAGAATGGAAGAAGAAAACATTTTGCGTCGACCCCAAGTACTTAACGTGGGACAAGAGTATGAAGATGATGATGCCATTATTGAATAGAATCATCTGCAGTTCACTGTTCACTTTATTTCTAATAATATACCATTTTGGTCACGAGCAGACTCCTATGTAGGGACACGCCGACCTTGCAAATCGCAACTCCGAAACTTTCCAATTTAGCTACACTATGTTACAGTATAGGAATAAACAGTAGAACAACAACGTCCTGAAGCCTAAATCGACGCTATCACACAGAATAGACTTTCTTTAAGAGATGATATTTTGTAAATGATTGATGTGGAGTTTTTTCTTAGTGAGTACATTTTTCAGTACGAATGTGGATACGCTACGCATCACATTGACGTCATGCGAAATCCTACATCGCGCAAGCAGAGTTTACCGCGCGGTCAGCATATAATATTCCTTTTATTTATATTTCTTATCTTCCCGACATCAATTGTCGGGCAGTTGCCCACCAGACACAACACCTATCTGGTCGGAGGATCCTCCCTTTTCTATAGAGGATGAGTGAAGTTTACACCCTGTTCCTCATACCTTTAGGTAGAGGAAAACCAAAGAAACGATGGATAGATTTAAAAAAATATGATATGGCTAGAAAGGAATTGACTACTGAGATATGCTACGCCGAACACAATTTGGTATAAAGAAGACACAATTTAGAAGAAATATTATAATGGGCGACCACATTTTGACGGAATCATAAAAATAGCCTAGTTGAGATACTGTTTCATATTTCTACTGTGACAGTCTATTCTTGTCCTACATGTGTGTCTACTACTCACTTATTCCTTACTTGTGTGAGTTTAACTTCTGTTCCTACACCGTTAATGCATTTGTCTTGTCCGGCGACCAGTTAATGTGTCCATATAGTTTGCAGTTACCGCAGTTTTTAACTTAGCTCCTTGTTTCAAACTGACTCCTATGTTTGTGTCGTTACTCTGGTTTTTATTAACTAAGTTTCGTATTTGGCGAAATTGTGGGTTTTAAAACATTCCATTTAGGTATTGTAGAACTCTTGGTGGCCTAAAAACGAACGTTTAAATACATAACCAAAATACTCAACCTTCATCTATTATCCTCGTCATAGCTATGTTAAGATATTGGTACTCGAGTCAAAGGAATGTTGTGCGGTGGGCAGGTGCACACTCGGACGTGTATGGGTTGGAGTTCGGGGTGAGGCAGGGGGGGTTAACCTCTCCTCGTCTCTTTAACCTATATATGAACGAGCTGATCGGCGAGCTCAGCAGAACTGGCATCGGGTGCCATGTAGACGGTCAGTGCGTCAATAATATCAGTTACGCGGACGATATGGTGCTGCTGAGCCCATCGATCGGTGCCATGCGCAGGCTGCTAGATATTTGTGGAAAGTATGCAGGAACACATGGACTCAGATATAATGTGAAGAAGAGTGAGGTGATGGTGTTTAAGGCTGGTAATAAATCATTTGCTAATGTGCCTCCCTTGTATCTTCAAGGTGCCAGCTTAAACAGAGTGTGTAATTTTAAATATCTGGGTCACTGGGTCTCTGAGGATTTATGTGACAACATTGAGTTGGAGAGGGAGCGCAGGGCGCTGTCTGTGCGCTGTAACATGCTGGCCCGCAGGTTTGCACGGTGTACAGAGCAAGTTAAAGTGACATTATTTAAGGCTTTCTGTCAATCTTTCTACACCTGCAGCCTGTGGACTAAGTACACGCAGCGTACTTACAGTGCTCTGCGAGTACAATATAATAACGCATTCAGGGTACTGTTCGGACTGCCGCGCCACTGCAGCGCTTCGACAATGTTTGCTGTGAAAAGCGTGGATGGTTTTCATGCCATCATGCGGAAGCGCTGTGCATCCCTAATGAAGCGCATGCGGACCAGCTCGAACAGCCTTCTGAGCGTGTTCGTGGGCCGCTGGGACTCGCCGATGTGGCGGCACTGGATGCGACTACACACTGAAGGTGGTCGTGTCCAGGGTTTGGCATAAACTGGCACTCCTGTGCGGTGCCATTTTACGATTATTTTAATTTTAATTTAATTCAATTTTATTTTATTTTATTTTATTTTTCTTTTTGTACTAACAATATCTTTATAAGGTTTGTGTTACTAACAAAATATGGACTACACGTCTGAAATAAATGTCTTATTATTATTATTATAGCATATAATAATCAATTTACCATCGACATCAAAAGAAGAACAGCCTATAGCAGTCCACTGTTGGACATAGAACAGGCTGTAGCAATACTGCTACAGGGTTCCCATCCGTGGTTTCAAAGGTAAACCATTACTTTAAGATACTACACACTACACACGCAAACACTACACACACACACTACACACACAAACACACACAACACACACACTACACACACAAACACACACAACACACTCACCACTAGATATTACCTACTTTTATTTGATGTAACTTAACTTAGACGCTACAAGTTACTGGCTAAGTGTGGTAACGATCTTATCAAGGCGTCTGGTAACAGCTGTATAAGGGTAGCCGAGGATCTAGTGATTCTAGTGTGATTGGAGAGGCCTAATGCTAAAATCCATAGGAAAACCAAGGTAGCCGACACAGTCCGAAGAATTGCCAAACTTAAGTGGCAATGGACAGGGCACATCGCTCGCAGAACTGATGGCTGATGGGACCGAAAGGTTCTGGAATGGCGACCGCGTACCTAAAGAGGTACCGTTGGAAGGTCTTGCAAAAGGTCCCGCATCTCGCATCGGGAAGCACAGAACTGGTCGAAGTGGCGGTGCTTGGGGGAGGCCTATGTCCAGCAGTGGACGTCTTTCCGCTGAAATGATGTTGATGATGAATGCTAAAAAGCATAGGTCTGAAATACATTCTAGACAGTATCTACAAAAAGTTGATTAAAGCCTTTTGACACTGGGTTTGCTAGAAACCAACATTAACAATGTTCACAATCAAGTTCATAGACCTACAAATTACATAGAACAATTATTTGTTTCAAGGCACTTTGTTGGTAGGTAAAATGAACTAACAAAAACTTGAACTAAATTAAAATATACTCGTGTTTTATTTTCATTACCTTTAGAACGTTTGTAAACTCCTTTTATTTTCATTGTGCACTGTATAAAATGAATGAATGAATTTAAATGATGTTACAGCCATTTTTGTTTTACTCTGTTACCATGTTCGTGTCAATATTTTAGATCAAATATATTAGATTTCCACTGATTTTTTTTGTTTTATTTAGCGTCCAGTGGGAATGGCAGTACTTTTGTGAATCACATTCGTTTGTGTATTTTAAATGGAACTGTTATGTTTAATAGAAATAACAGTTGTTTCTACAACGTCCATGATGTGTCAACGATATTTAATTTTGTAATTCAATTCTCTTTCTTTACTCGACTGCGTAACGGCAAAGGCAGGGTTACCATGGCTTTTACGCGTAGGTTATGTGTGAGGATTCTTTTTAGGGTTCCGTAGCTCGAAAGGAGAAAACGGAACCCTTATAGGATTACATTGTTATCCGTCCGTCAGTCTGTCAAGACCCTTTTTCTCAGGAACGCCTGGAGGTATCAAGTTGAAATTAATATCAAATACGTAAGTCTATGTTACCTTGGAGCTCTAAAAAAATCAAGCTTCTAAATCAACGTAATAAAAAAATACGGCCATTTATGCGACATATATTTGATACTCGCAAATAAATCAAAACCTATAGGATACTTCCCGTTGACCTAGAATAAAGAAATTTGGCAAGAAGCAAGGTCTTACAGCTCAAGTAAAGAAAAACCTCCGAAAATCGTTAATTTGCAGTTTTATCACAGAAAAAAATATTATTTTGCGATTACAAACTTACATTTGCAGTTGGAGAATTGACCGTAGCGTATATGTTTTCCAACTACAATGTTAAGTTTGGTTTTGGGATAAATAATAATAATAATAATAATTTATTTATTTTCTTACCACAAATTACAGGGATAGTAATACATAGTCTTCAGACACAATTTCATAATTAATTTGTGGAAGACTGGTGCCTAAACTAAGTTTTTTACAAAACCTGTATATCAGGTCACCAGGCCCCCAAATCAAAGTTGTACATTATTTTTGTTGCACTGGAGACCATCGGGTTCATATATCATATTTACATAAAAATCTCCCACATTATAATATTGCAGTAGTGCTCATTTAGCTTGGTTTATAGAAATCGTGAAATGAGGTAATTTATTAAGAATACATGCAAGGGAGGATGTATGTGAATGTATATGAAAGCGTGTGGGGTGAGTTTGTGTGATGTGGAGTGAATGTGTGTGTGTGGTTTGGGATGCTTGTATATGCGTTGCAAAGGGAATTTTGTGTCATGAAATAGTTTTGAAAAGATCTTCAATTTGTGTATAATCTAATGTAATAAGCCATTCAGTTATTTTCCTTTTAAAAGCTATTTTGTTAAGGTTATGAAGAGAGAGTAAATCATTTAGTCTGTTGTATAGAAAAGGGCCAAGAAAAGAAAAGAAATTTCGGGCAAATTTGGATTTTACTGATCTAGGTTGGCATATATTTCTTCTTCTTCTTCTCATGTCAGAATCTTGATCGGTATTTATAAAAGGAATAAGAGATCGTTGTTTCAAAGCAACATGGAGAATAAAAAGCTGCCGAATTGAGAGGACTTTAGCAGACCTATAAACTTCTACAGTGGGATGACGGAAAGGAAGGAATAGTGCAACTTTAAGGACCGCCCTTTGAGCCCTCTCAAGTGCTAAGAGGTTAGTTTTAAACGTTCCACCCCATGAAGTGATGCAGTATGTCAGGAGGGATTGGCACAAAGCACAATAAACAGATTGTAGTTGCTTGGAGTTAAGGATTGACCGAAGATTTTTAACCACAAAGATAAATTTCCGTATTCTGCGAGTCAGACAATTTATATGTTCGGCAAAGTTTAATTTAGAATCCAAAGTGACCCCCAAGTACTTAAAATGGTCCACTTTCTGCAATTTAGAACAAGAACAATCACCGTTATGAGGGTTACCGTTATAAATTCATCCCAACTACGGAACCCTTCACTGTGCGTGATCCGACACGCACTTAGGCGGTTTTTTTCTTGTTGCAATCGACGTCCATTTTGACAAGGTGAGCAATTCCGATCGCCGTGGATAGTAAAAAAGACACCCAGTTTTTTTCCAGATTACATAAATCGTAAAAAAAGCCAATGACATTTCTAATTAATGTGAAGATTATCACCAAAGGGCTGTTTCTGTTTAACTAAAGAGTTGACCAACTAACGGGTGCCATCATGAGAAAAAACATCAATCCAGTTTTTAACCAGCAACCGCGAGTTGACCTTGACAATTAGCTGGGGCCTCTGGGGCCTACCCAAATGAGAGCCGGGTGACCTCCGACCTCAAGCTTTCAATAAATAATGAGAAGTTCCCAATAAGTACGGACTGCGGGGCTCGCTTCCCAAAATGCTAATGACTAAATGTCCGGACTAAAGGCCAACTGTGAATAGTTAGATTGTAAGTCAACAAATGAGTTAGATTTTTTGATAACAATATTTTGAATTTCATTCTGTTTATTTGTAGTGTGTATAGTTAACCGCGTAATTTTTTTATCATCCTCTAGTTAAATGTCACTAGCACGTCGACAAAATCTATTTGTCTATGTGACAGTTAGATAGTTTCCACCTTCTATCTATCGAGTTAAAATTTCCTGGGAATTGTTGTCAAAAGTGGTATTTAATTTCGAGATCGACTATACTTTGAGAGAGGGTTGTTTTTAATTAAAGCAACCTGCACCCTAATTGCGCAACACACTATTAATCACAATCTGAATTATTTTGAAGATATCGATAATCGATTGCTTCGTAATATGTTCGAATAATTGTCTGCTTAACAACGTATCTAATCACCGCAATGAATGTTGTTGAACTATCAAAATGAAAGCAACTATCAAAATGTGTTACACAATTATACCGCTGATTTCGGCGAATTTCACTTACACTACTTTCTGGATAGTGATGACAATGTTTTTGACAGATTTTAAATAACAGTCACTAGAGTCCTCGCCACCACTCAAGTCCGATAGACGCGGCGCTTGTGTCTGCCATTGCATCAATTGCATTAAAAAAATGTAGTTCCATAATTTTCCGCCGGACTTCAGTGGTGGCGCGGACTCTAAGGCATAATGATATAACTAGTTTTAAATAATACATCTATGATAATAACTTATTTACAAGTTTTAAACGCTCTAGTGACTATTATTTTTACAAAATATTTAGTTAATTTTGCTCAATTATAGAAAAAAAAAACTAACAACAACTTTTATTTTTTGCGAAGTTAATTTACTCTAACCAATTTCAATATTTTATGAAAATCGACTGTCACACTCCATTTCTTTTGAATACATTATTTATTAAAAGGTTATTTGCCTTCACAACATTATCTTAGATGTAAAACTTGAGGCTTTTATCGTTTGTCGCAATGAATTTAAAAAAATATATTTTGTGAAAAGAAAACTTACCCTATGTTATGAATAAAATTACAGAATCATTTTGGAAATTATCTCATGTAACCACCACCTATCACAGACCTTACTTACCTACTAAATATTGCTATCAATATTGTTTTTCCCGCCCTCAAAAAAACATCTTATTATATTTCCATTGCTCAGTGCAGCGATGGCGTGAGCTTAAAATAAATATATCTTTTTACTGCAGATCCGTGAGGCTACCCCGCGGTCGCAGTGTCATGTTTTGATAATTGGGTTTCATCATCTGCCTAGCCTTTTCCGAACCTTGTTTGGGTCAGCTTCCAGTCTAACCGGATGCAGCTGAATCCCAGTATTTTAAACGGAGGACTCCCTATCCGACTTTTGATAATTGAGTTCGTTTGGCGAAAAACATTATCTCATAAACCCTCTGTACTTACCAAATAAATATTTAAAAAAAAAAAAAACATATTTTTTCCATTGTTCAGTGCAGCGATGGCGTGGGTTTAAAAGAAATAATTCTTTTTACTGCAGTTCCGGAGACTATCCCGCTGTCGCGTTGTCATCTGATAAAGCATCTACACTGCCCAAGACGTTTTGTGGGAGGGGCAGACTGAACGGGCCTTTAAATCGCTGGAAAAAAATCAATGATTCACCCTTAAGCTTCAAACCACAAGAAGACAAGAAAGGAAGACTCAAGATTGACTCAAGATAAGCAGCAGTTTCTTCCTATCTATTTTAATAAACAGTGTTATCTTTGATTCAAGGGTTGGGTTTTTATAACAATTTTACTATTGATCGAGATTCAATTATGTTCAACGCATGTCGAAGTTATTATCATTTATTTATTTAAACTTCTCGCACACAATAAGTTACAAAGGCGGACTTAATGCCTTAGGCATTCTCTACCAGTCAACCAGGGGTGGTGAAGAGATAAGATGGCAGGTACTCTGCTTAAGAGGAGATAATAATAATAATAAAAAATATTAAAAAGATAACAAAATGCATTATAAATAAAATAGGTACACAAGAACATAAATAGTTTATAAACTTACAATACACACATACATATCGTACCCTTAGTAATATAAGGGCACAACTCGAAATATTGAGGTTTTGAGTTTTTGTGTTAAGATGGGCTCAATTTGATTTGATTTCAGTTCAGCACCCTAATTACGCTACCTAACACATTTTCAATTACAATTCGAGCGGTTTGAAGGATATTACTAATCCATTGCTTCATAAGTTTGAAAAATTCCTTTGCTCAACAACGTAAATAACGCAATGGACGTGGGTGAACTGTCAAAATGAAACCAATTGCGATCAATCGTAAAAAAAGAGAATACCTGCATTTGGCATGAATGGAACTGAAAATAAACTTTTCAAAGTAACGCGGCACTATTTTTGTGTACTTTTTCTTTATTCCAGTGTTTACGCCCGCTTGGGAACGCTTTGCTTTAAAAGAGAGTTCTACTAGTGGGAAGCTCTTGAGCTAGCAGGTCCCATGGATATTATTTATTTTCGAGATCCTCTTTACTAATGTGTGATCTCAACGATATTTCATTTGCATTTGCATCACCCTAAGATCGACTGGTAGAAAATGCTTCAGGCATTGAGTCCGGCTTTGTGCGGTATTTACGTATTTCATAAAGTTTTCTAAACTAATATTAAAAAAGGAGAAAAGGTTTGATTTTTTGTATGTTTGTTTGATACGCTTTCATGCTAAAATGGCTGAACGGATTTGGATGAAATTTGGCACATGGGTAGACCATGACTTTGGTTAGGAGATAGAATACTTTTTATCCCGATATTCCCACGGCATTGAAACTTATGCGGGTGAAACAGCGGGGCGCAGCTAGTATCTTTGGCCACAATTTTTTTATAAAATTCACACTTTTTAATTCTCACTTGAAAAGCAAGCCAGTCGAATGGCTCAAGTTGACTTGTACAAGTAGTTGTCTAGATCAAACGCGCGCCCTCGCGTGAGACAGAGGGTGGGAGGTCGACGACCCCGCCACACCGGAGAGCCAAGCAGACAAACCTAATGTTATACATGCAATAACTTTTACTTAATTTGTAATCCTCGTTTGTATTAAAATTACGGGTTGTTGCTTGTTACCAAGGTTTTTTGAAGTGAAAACTTCTTTATACGCATTGGGCATTTTTGATATGGGACTAAACCATTGATTTCGCGACACTGTGACGACACCTCATTTTTGTAAACGCGATTGTGAACTTTATTTAAATATGTTACGGATCGATGTTCTTTGCAAGTATTTTTACTTTAAAGGTTTTGGAAGTATTTTTTTCTGTAAACGCGATTGTGCTCTTTATTTAGATAAAGTTACGGACTAATGGTCTATACAAGTATTTTTCTTCCACCAAGGCGACATTGTTCAAGTTTTCACTTTTGTCGGCACTCCCGGAGTGCCATCACTTTTTCATTGGTTGGGAAAACTGATTAAAGTTTTTCAGGATACAAGTGTGCCATTGTTGATGCCGCCACAACCATGAGGTCCTAGCTTCAATTCCCAGTTCGGGTAAAATGTTATTGGGGTTTTCCATCTGGAATTTCTCAGTAGCAGCAGCCCGGGGTCTGGATTTGTGCCCAGTTGATGGCAATAGGCTCGCCCCTTATAACTTGGCGAAATATGGGTGTACTATTGGTACACCTCTGCCTAACCCTTCGGGGATTGTAGGAGTGATGTTATGTAGATTATGTTTATTCGGCAGATGAATAAGCTATTTGATCATGCATGATGATAGACAATTTGGTGTTCGGTTAGTTACTGTACTAGGGAGCCTAATAAGCATATGCTTAGCAGTGTACACATACATACAGGCTGACAGACTATCTTTGATTGTAGGTCATTTATTTATATATATATTTATATATATATATATATACAGGGTGTAAGGGACAGCCCTCCACAAACTAACCGGGTACATTCAGCTCCTTATTCTGAATCATATTACACCGAAAATTTTCCCAGGAATTTTTTTGCAAATTTTGCATCCATTGCTGTTTTTTCATTTACTATTTCTTTCTTTCAGTGTAAAATTACATTCTCTGTACGCAGTACTCCATTAATGTAAATAGAACAGGTAAAACAGAAAAAACAGCAATGGATGTTGAACAAACGACGCGTGAAATCAGCTGTTCAATTTCTCGCTGCGCTGCCTTTCGCTACCTACCTACGTGCGTTTTGCCAAGGTAGCGATACATTGCGTGTAAGGTAATAAAACAAATCAGGTTAATTGGATTCCCATAACATTCCTGAAATAATTTCATGTACCGGTCATCTTAGTATGATATACTGAATTCACCCTATCAGTCTGCGGAGGGCTGTCCCTTACACCCTGTATATTTGTTCTTCTTCGTTTCGTGTGGTTAGTGTGCCTGGTGTCAGAGTTTTAAAGCCGCCCATGGGGTTCTGACTTGGCTTCACATGCCGTCAAAATATATCTCTCAGTTATGCCGGTTTCCTCACGATGTTTTCCTTCACCGTATTTAAACCAAGTGATAATTATACGATACGCACATGAATCCGAAAAGTCAGAGGTGCGTGCTTTGGGTTCGAACTCGAGACCTATGACTTGGCAGTCCAACGGTCACACCACTAGGCTATCACTGCTTAATTAATTAATTTAGGTCAGCATAAATATTTATAGTATTCAAGTTTATAGTAGACTAACTTTTTCCCACGGTTTCGGCCACGTAAAGGTAGGGAAATGATCACTCGGGAACACAATACTACATCCTATTTCCTACGCCAGGCCAGGGTCTACCTCTGTCACAGTATAATAAAGTAGCAGTATTATATCTCAGCAGTCACCTTACGGCCGCTCGCCTGGATAAACCTTCCGTGTCCGTGCGTAACTGGCGTGCACTCAAGACTTTTGCGTAGTGGTATACACTGGGATTTCGAAGCACGTCGTTTCGGCCATTTTCTATGAAGACATAATACTGTTACTTATTTATACTGTGCCTCTGTGCCGTTCAGCCGTAACGGTGTGCAAAAGGAAACACAGACAGACAGAGTAACTTTCACATTTATTATACCTATTAGTATGGATAAGTAGTATATGACGGAGGAGGGTAGGTGTCACACTCGTTATTATCAGCCATATTTTAACTACTGTGGGCGTACTGTGAGTAGTGTTGGTTATTGCGCAATAGAAAAAGCATTTTGCAGTTCAGATCACATTATAATTTACTAACAAATTAATCACACTAGCAATTTATATATTGTAGGTACACACGACACAGAACGGAACGCGCGACAGTTTCTAAACGTCTTCACTGCTTCGCCGCCATCCATGAACTCTGCTTACAAAGCTCCGGCCGGCCCGAGCTATGTTGTAGACTCTATCGAACGCCGCCAGGCGGCGCTGGCGTCCCGATTAGTCAACTCGGTAACGTATTTCCGACATATAGACGTAATTGTTTAAGCAGTAGGTGTACTTGATTTAAAATGCTATTAGGAACAGCCATAGGCGCTTCTCAAAAGGTCGCGGGTGGAAGTTCGTGTTGAACTATCGAAGTGAATCTATTTAGTCATGACCAATTAGCATACATATTTAAAGAGCTCGAATTTAACCAGAAATTCATAATAAATGTAGAGCCAATGAGAACAGTTTTATTATTAAAAAAGGTCCTGGAATTGGCTGTGTTTTTGTATGTAATAGTTGGTTTACTTTAATGCACGTGTACTTAGCCCATTATCGTATTAGCATTGTTTTCTTTCTATTTTAATAGTTTTAAGGTGTTTTTAGGGTTACCCAAAGGGAGCCAAATGGAACCCTATTACGAAGCCTCTGTGTCCTGTCCATCCGTCTGTGTGTCAGCGGCTGTATCTAATGAACCGTAATAGGTAATCAGTTGAAATTTTCACAGATTGTGTATTTCTATTGCCGCTATAACAACAAATAATAAAAAAAACAATAAAGTTATTAATTAAAGGGAGTTTCCATACAAGAAACTTGTTTTTTTACGGCGTTTTTTGTGAAAACTTCTTTAGGCGCGTTGGGCATTTTTGAGATGGGAAAAAACAATTGAACTCGCGACACCGTTACCGACACCTCATTTTTGTAAACGTGCTTGTGCTCTTTATTTATATTACGTTACGGATTATTTATTTATTTTTTTATTTATTAACAACACCTTAAATCTATCTTTACAGGTAAAAATGGTGGTTTAATGTTCTATGTAGTACATATTTTCTTGTTCAAGTTTTCACTTCTGTCGGCACTCCCAGAGTGCCACTATTTTTTTTTTTCTTTTTCTACAATGTGTTGTGTTCCTATTAGTCTGTGCTAAATGTAAAGACTTAGACTTTTGAAATAATTTATTTAATCTTAATTAATTCTTTTGATTATTATCATTGCATGTTATTAAAATAATATAACAAATTATTTGTATACCAATTGCATTGGTAGAACATTGAGATCACGCTAAAATGTATATTTTTAAGACCTTTGTTCACAAATAAAACAAGATGTGAGTTGAAAAAAAAAAAGTTTTTTTTTTTCTTCCATAGGTATACTTAGAAACCAGTAGTGTCGCGGTGACATTTCGCCTGCTGCTGCCTCAGCTGCCTGTAGTACGGCTACGGATTTATATCTTTAGTCGTATTTTGAATCGTAAGCACAAAGAAGGCTTCTCTCCAAACAACCCCAACCTTATTGAACTCTATTCACCCCATAAACCCGAAGGCTATTAGTTTAATGAAATCGAAGAGCGTTGTAAAAAAAACCGTGACGTCATCACAGTCACGACCTGACCGATGACCTGTTGGAGCTAATTGAATTAAAATAATTAGTTCATTCATGAAACACATAGTACTAGGTGTATGGTGAGAATTTGTCTACGAATTAAAGATTTTTCGAGGGATTTTTAAAGAAAACTGAAGAGGATAATAAGGATAATTTGGGCCCGTTCACACGTACCACAACCACACTACATCGCACCGACAAAATATGGGCAAGCAGTGGTTACCTGTGGATGGTATCACTGCAGCTTCGTGCAGTTGCGTTGTGGTTGTGATATGGTGTGGTTGTGGTAATTGTCATCGGACCCTAACTCAAATCAAAATATTTTATGTCACATAGGATGGGCACTGATGAAACGCCAGAACCACGCGAGAAGATGTACGGTTCCAATTGATTGTCCTACGGAAAACAACCGGGCAGAAGCTCCGCAGCTCCAATGCTCGTATAAGGAAAACATATTCTTACTTTGTCTAAAACGTTGAAATTGAGATCAAACTTTTTATAATATTTAAACTGCAATGAAATGAAATGAAATGAAATTGTTTATTCTGTAAATAGGATATCGGAATTACTTTTACACGTCATAGAAAAAATAAAAAATAAAAATAAGCTAGTTGAGTTCGGCGTTTCCTATCTGACTACTCTGAGAAGAAAGGCCGAAACAAACTCAGAGGTCACAGTCTCTTAAAGTCCAGACATAATCTTGGTCAGGCCATATGAGGACCATGTAGATTAGTATCTGAAATGGTATTTTGAGGAAAGAACCACACAGATTTGAGTGGACTTGTCCATTCAGTGCAAGCATTTGTCAGTAATCGTGGAGCTCAACTCAGAACTTAAGGAGCTCAACTCGACGAACAATACCAAAGAAAGAACATTTGGGTAGGCCGCATAAACTACTCAAACTGCCAGACCATAATTCAAACTAACTGAAAAATGAAAATAATAATGATATCCACATAGTCCTCACATTCACAATAATTAATTAAAATAATATAATACTTTACAAAGTAATCATGTCATTTTGAATATCAATGTCAATGTGTATATAAAACTGGTATATTTTGATGATTTTACAAAATAATTAAAATGTTAAGTTTTATCACAAGGCTTAGCAGAGCGAGCAGCTCAATCCCATGCTTTTTTATCTTCTAAATATTCTGAAATTTTATAATACCCTTTTTTACAAAGTTTGGTTTTAATACAGATTTTAAATCTATTAATGGGTAAGTTTCGAATGTCAATGGGAAGGAAACTGAACTAATTCATCACACCATCTATAGCTCGATGCGACACTTCAATAATTAAATGTTCCAAAATCAATAACATTTCTCTCAGATACAGGCGAACATACAATAAAAAATCATCGCTATCACAAAAGAGAAGAGAGATTACCAGAGAAAAAAAGATTACTTCGTACACGAGTACCCACTTCAGAAAGAAAAATTGAAATGGATAAAGAGAAAAAAGTGGAAGTAAAAATGTTCATTGAAGCGTTTCGATCTTCGAGATATCAGAATAGTCTCGTTCGTGATTCTGTCTGTCTATTTTTGCTGTCGAGTTCAGAAATTCAGACCATATTGGATGAGTCTGCCTAGATTTGATTTACTGGTAATCCGATAGATTTTATTTCTGTTTGCTTGTAGTCTGGGTTCGGAAAATGTTGTTTGTTATTTTGGCATGTCATTTTTTGTGAAAATGTTATAGGTGGATAACATGCGTATTCTGGGCTTGAATTTCGGGTCCGAGCCCATTCGTCCCCTAAGATTCGCACCCTGTGCCCACTCGTCCCCTGGAACTTTTGAGGGGCCCATTCGTCCCCTGAAGAATATTTATTTTTATTCATTCTTCTAATATAAGTCATGTATATGTGTATACTGCAGCTTGGAAGTCCTGGTACAGTCGCGCAGAAAAGGCTAAAATAAAAAATATAGTAATTCGGTAGATATCATGTTTATTTCAAATAAGATTAACACATACAAAATCACAATGTCCTAGAAACTAACAAAATACAACTCTTTTACAAAAATCAGCCTTGATTGACCATCATATAAATCAACATTAAATATAAAATAAGCAAAAAAAAATAGAATACATATCAACAGTAAATAATCACTTCTTATTTTTTTGTATATTTACCAACTACATACATGCAAAATCATAATAACTTAAATCTAATAAATTGTAACTTGAAGTACCTACATAAAAATTGGCTAAAATCACCGTATTTTTTTTTATATTTACCAACTACATGCAAAATTGTAATAACTTAAATCTAACAAACTATAACTACAATAACAAAAAATGACTAAAATCACAATAATTATTGAAGATTAAACAAATCAACATTATTTTAGTATAAAACTAATCTTATATTTGTTTTTTCATTTTAAATTAATAATATATGCATAGCTTTTCCATGCAGTGGCCTAGTGAAGTCTGATTTTCAAAAAATTGGCTAATTATGCGATTTATTCTCGCTTCATTTTCAATCGATTCAGGAGTCCGATTATTTGTTTGGACACCCCTTTGCACCTGATCCATTTTATTTTTTGATAAATTCAACTATGTTAACCTTTTCTTATGTAAAATATAGCTAATTTTATCTCAGGGGACCAATAGGCACCTGAATAGGTGCCGAATCTTTAACTTATATTGTATGTATATTAGAGGGGACGAATGGGTACCTTAAAAATAATATTTTCTATTAAAATATTAATTGGTCCCCTACCAGGAGACCAATGGGCACCTATATAGGGGCCGAATCTACAACTTTTATGCTTGGGGGACGAATTTTAGGGGACGAATGGGCTCTGACCCTGAATTTCGATAGTTTGATTTTGGTAAAAATGTTTTTGTAATTTTGGTATGCTTCTCGTTTTTTTTTGAAAACGAGGTTTTGCTTGTGTTTATTAAGGGTTAGCCATGGCCGATATAATTACGTCATGAATTTATTTGCATTATGATACGTTTATAGTTTACTAAGGAAAATTGTGTTTTGAAATTTTGTTGAATAAACAAAGGAACATATTCATCTTCCTAAGTATTATTTATATATTAATAATCCCTAATAAACTTGGAGTTTATTAAAAATATGATAGAAAACGAGGTGCTTATTTTTAATAGGTCAAATTATGCAAAATTAAAAAAAAAAAGTTGTAGTTCAATGTGCTAGATGTTTTATTCTTAGAATGTAATCTCAACATTTCAATATCCGTATCAACGTGAAGGAAACGTCTTTGAGATCGACTTCAAAGAATTCATAAGTAGAAGATGTTCCGTACATCTGTTCTTCATTATTTCCGAAGTCAATTTTGTAACATCCTGTTTATGTGAACAGGTACACACGGCTACACAACAAGCTATAAATTTCCAGTGTAAACTGACCTCGCATTGTACGGAAATTCTATGCAATGCGAGATCAGCTTAAACTGGAAGCGTGCAACTCGGTGGTGTCTCTCAAGTTCTGGCCCTCGTGCTGGTCTCCTGGCACGTAAATCACGTTCCTCCATCCTTCGCCTTATGGTTCGTTCACTAACAATGATACCCCTTGCCGCTTGAAGCCGCCGCCTGATTTCAACAGCGGTAAGGAAGCGATTTCTCAACACTTCCAGTATCACAAATCGGTCATCGCGGGCAGAAGTACATCTTACTCTGCCGCTACCTGGTCGCCGTGTATAGAGTCCAGTCTCACGATACCTCTTAAGTGCATATCGTAGGATGGTACGCGGCACATTGAGAGTTGCAGCCACCTCACGTTGAGTTCGTCCTTGGTCGGTTAACAAAACCGCCTGAGCAACTTGAGCAGCAGTAAGTGGCATCTTCTATTTTTTTCTGCAATCGAAATGAACCCGTAATCAATAAAAAAATCCATAAAAAACAATTTTACAGACCCATGACAAAAAATTGAATTTTAACTTACCTCCCGGATTAACGTTTAAAACAGTTGTGGCATAAGTTTTTAGACAGCGTCAATCAGAACACAAGTTAATTTCAAATTACCCACTTAAACAAACTAAACAGGTCACTTGAAACCTACCGTCATCAAAACATCTCATAAATAACACTTAGTTTGTTTATAAGCTTCCTTTATGTACTTGGGCCACTTTTTCTGCCGCTGAGTGTATATAGCTTGATGTGTAGCCGTGTGTACATGTTACTGTCAGTTCGGATATACCGATGTTTTGAAAAACTTCTAATCACAAAAATAATCATCATTATCATTTCAGCCGAAAGACGTCCATTACTGGACATAGGCCTCCCCCAAGCACCGCCAATTCGACCGGTTCTGTACTTCTCGCATCCAGTGGATTCATACGGCCTTCACAAGGTCATCAGTCCACCTTGTGGGAGACCTTCCGATGCTACGTATTCTGGTAATTACAAAAATAAGGCACCGATAATAAACACTCGTTAATTATGATATCTTAGATACTTATTGCTTTTTTCACGCAAAAGTTTGTGAGGTATGATGGATGGATTTTTGTTACTCTTTCACGCAAAAACTACTAAACGCATTTGAATAATTAATAATTTGACATACAGATAGTTTATAACCTGATTTTAAACATAGAATTATTTTTATTAATTTATATATCTTTTGTATAGATTCTTTTCTATTTTGTGAATGTGAGAACACTGTAGGCTTAGTGGACTGTAGATTTGTTGACCATTTTCTATTTTCTTAAGTACCTGGTACTTATTGAAATACCTACACTGTCCTCCCATACCTAGTCATACTGTTATTTGAAAAAAATGTAAAAGCCAATTATTTTTAAAAGAGTAACCGTGGAGTTTCTTGCCGGCTCTTCTCAATAGGACACGACCAATTGGAACCGTGCACCTAGCTTCTGACGTTTCATAAGTTCCCATGTAGGTCTATGTGGAATAAAAATATTTTGATTTTGATTTTGAATACTTTTTATCCCAATATTCTCATGGGATCGAGACATATGCGGGTGAAACCGCGAGGTCGTGCTAGTCATACATACATACGTGGCACACATCCATAAATTCACATCTTACACCGTAGGCAAGAACTACAGAACGCCACCTGCTAGGATCCTTACATGCCCCTTTTGCTTCGTTGACGTTCATACTTGGTCATACACGCACGCCGGTTGTAAGTACTACTCACCTGGCCTTTCTGAAGAACATCACCAATAAGGTCACTATACTATGTCCTTCTAGCGGGTCCTCTTCCAGCGTTTCCACTCCCAGCGAGACCTCCTCCACCTTCAGTTCCTCATCAACCTTTCCAGAATTAGCAAAGCTCCTATATTTTAATAACTTCAAACGCCTAAAACTAATTTCATTATGCCTTTGAAACATGTAACTGAAACTAAGCATAAGAAAAAACTTTTTAGAATTGAATTGCGTAATGCTAAAACGACAACTTGCATATTATAAAATAAATTTCTCTCCAACATTACGGCTAGACATTTTGCAAATAGTCTAGATTAAACTTGTGATAGCAGCCTTGCTATAATAACTCTCGTTATAAATGAGAGGAGGGACCGGGAGGACTTATTAGATGCCTACCTTAGGCCGAGATTGCACAGTTGCGAGGGTTCTCATTATTGTCAGATTTGCTGGTCAAGGCTCGGCTTTAGAACGAAAATTGAAAGGGGAATGAGAATTCAATGTTATAAGAAGTAGAGTCAGAAAAATAATTGTAAAGAAAATTGCACATTGACGTTTGGTGTCAATTAGCTTAACAATTAATTTCCCTGACTGTATTAAGCTCTTTTAATTTATTATATTACTAGCTGTGTCCGCAGCTATGTCGCATGGACTGTAGTAAGTAATATACTAAGAGCTAGCGTAAGAACTAATCCATTAATAAAAATAAAAAAAACAGGTAAATCGGATTAGTTTTTCTCGAGTTATAAGCGCATTAACGGACAGACAAAGAGACATTGCTCTTTAATTGTTGCTAGTGATGACCTATAGCACTGAATTGTAGTCGCTCACAATGGGCCTCATTAGAAGTCTGAAAGTCAACTACAGGGCAATGAAGAGGGCTATGCTTGGGGTTTCAGAAATGAAGAGATCCGCACGAGAACCAAGGTAATTGATATAGCCCTAAGAATTGGCCAACTTAAGTAGCAGTAGGCAGGGCACATTGCTCGCAGAACACATGGCCGAAGCGGAAAACGCTGCGATTGAAGGCCTCCCCCTACAAGGTGGACCAATGACCTTGTGAAGACCGTAGGAATGTGCTGGGTGCGAGAAGCACAGAACCGGTGTGGCAATGGCATGTCCAGCAATGGACGTCTTTCGGCTGAAATTATATTCAAATTTATGTTGTGCTTTGTAGATCTATTTTACCTATGTCGTTCAGATTCCAAACTATCGTTGTTATTCCTGAGAACGTACTATCTACTAGACTAAAACCGCTAGATCATTGATATAATTATCGTCATAGGACAGCACATATTTGCGGTCATAGAATGACGCCAAGTTATGTCACGTATATCTAAGCTATGTGGCATACCGTTTGTTAACCCCAAGCTCTTTTTGTACCGACAGCTACGCGAAAACTATACTATAGAAACAAGACCATGCTTATACGCCCATGTCTGTCTATACACCATGTAAAAAAAAACCCTGTCTGATCCGTGAGGGTGATGTTAGGAATCGTACTAAGAGTCTATTTATGTGGTAATTTTCAAGAGAAAAAGAAAATCGCCACATTTTTTCAATGGGAAATTTTATCGGGTTATTACATAGGGCGCTGGCGGCCGTCGTTTAGCGGGTGTCTACAAGTCATAACTTATGACCCCTGTTGAAAAATTTCTATTTTGATTTGGGGTAATTTTGGTTAAAAAAAATCGCTCAATCTGCCTAGCCTTTTCCCAACTATGTTGGGGTCGGGTTCCAGTCTAACCGGATGCAGCCGAATACCAGTATTTTACATGGAGCGACTGCCTATCTGACCTCGAAAACCCAGTAACTGGGTAATACAATACCCCTTGGCTTACCAAGGACTGGTTGTCAGACTTTCGGGCTTCTGACGACCCTTTACGACTGTCAAAGATCCACGAATGACAACCGGGACCAACGGCTTAACGTGTTTTCCGAGGCACGGAGGAGTCTTGGTATGCAAAGATGGTCACCTATCCACGGACCAACTCCGGCAGGCGTAGCTTAACCTGTCGGATCGATTCGCGCGGCTGTTATTATTTAGCCACGGAACAAAAAATGTGAATTTTAAATAGCAATAACATTTTCAATTCAACAATGAATTTAAAAAAAGAACTTATTGCGGTACTTATGTGCCCCTTTCAGATCGGACAAGATTTTTCCTAGGATCGGACAGGGTTTTTTTTACATATTGTATTTAAAGAACATTGCTGAAAGATGAATCTCAAAAAGACACCGTGCCCTAAAATACCATGTTTGGAAAGTAAGTTGCATATTAAGTTTTTCGCACTAGTATCTCATCATACCAGTTGGGTGGTCACGAATTAGTCAAAAAGTTTTCTCCTGTTTGAACAGCACATCAAATCTGGAGCTTGATACTGGAAAGCCCCCTTTCTCTTCAATGTATAATTTCCTTGCAAATTTATCTAAACCTTATGCAGAGTCCTCACGGTTGCCAAATCTCTATGTTATCGCTTCACTGACTGTGTGACGAAGGCATTACAACCGCAACGCGGTTTTCAGAGCAGCTGCGTTACGGTAGCCATGTTTGGCGGAAAAATGTGCTGCGAAATATCAAATATTGGCTATGGTTCCGGATAGATTGTTGCCATGAATTCATGAATTTATTTTCAGTTCCATTGTTATAAGATTAGGAAGTTGGAATAAATACTTATAAAGTGTTATTACGGAGAGCAGTCAAGTGGTGGCCTGGTTGTAACGGCCTAGACTTTCGAGTTCTACAACTCGAAAGTCTAGGCGACTAGTCGTGGGTTGGAACCCAGGCAGGCGCTTTACTTTGTGTAAATAACTTCATCACATGACTGATCTCAAAACGTTGAAGGAAAACATCGTGAGGAAACCGGCTTGTTCTAGACCCAACAATTTGAAGACATGTGCCAACCCGCACTGGGCCTTCGTGGTAGATTACAGCACACTCCCTCTAGAAGAGAGGAGGCCGGTGTCCCAGTAGTGGGATCAATATAGGCTGAAAATGAGGTTTGTGTGCTCTTTTCTTGCTGTAATCAAGACGAAACTAAACTGCGTTATACAGTTGAAGATACTTTCTTCCTTTCAAAAGCCCGACAGACCCTTCAATATCATAGATGATTGGATTTATAAGGATATTTCTACGTGGAAGAAACTGCATATTATAACGACCTATTTCTTTACTGGTTTTACACTGTACTATCCACGACGCAAGCCTGTGGAGTTTTTAACTCGTCGTCATTACAATAACTTCTAAAATAAGAGGTAAAAGAAGCGTTAACACAGCTGCTAATTAACCCCTTTATTTATAAACGATGCTTAAAGTTAAGTATGTAATGAATTAGCGACTCATCATCCGTCTAGCCTTTTCCCAATTATGTTGGGGTCGGC
Source organism: Omphaloscelis lunosa (assembly GCA_916610215.1). NCBI lineage: Eukaryota > Metazoa > Arthropoda > Insecta > Lepidoptera > Noctuidae > Omphaloscelis > Omphaloscelis lunosa. The sequence continues at coordinate 4,594,557 of OU744245.1, read as the reverse complement.
TTCCACTCTTACCGGATAGCTAAATATCAGTATTTTACATGGAGCGACTACCTATTTGACCTCCACAACCGAGTTACTGGGTAACACGAAACCCCTTGGCAAGACTGGTTGTCAGACTTTCGGGCTTCTGACTATCATAAACGACTCTCAAAGATCTACAAATGTCAGCCGGGATCAACTGCTTAACACGCTTTCCGAGGCACGAAGGGGTCTCAGTATGTAATGGCTGGTCACCCATCCATGGATCGACCTTGGCAAGCGTTGCTTAACCTGGAAGATCAACCCGTGCGGCTGTTATTATTTAGCCTCGAATCATAAATTTTCGACGTTTATAAATAAACCCAATAATGTTTTTATACTTCCGCATAAAGTATCTCAAAAATGTACCACCTGTGATTAATTTAATGAGTGAATGAAGAGCCTATAAAACCTTGAATACCATCCATTGATGGTGAACAGATGTTAATATTAAAATAAACAGCTGATGAGGTGTTAACGTACTGCCATCATTCACAAATATTGTTATAACTAACGGAGTTTTGAAAGATATGTTGCGAAAACTGTGGGTCAATCAATGAGTTTGTTTAATATGTTTGTGTTGTAGTTTATCTTCTGTTATGTCTATAATTTTAATGGGAGATATGATGAATGAGGACCGTTCATGGATATTGAAAAGATGATGCGTAAAAGTATGTAACGGGGTCGATTCAGCAGTAAATATCGCTTCAACATGTGAGAAGTGAAACCGCGATAATTAAAGGTTGAGGAGGACGTGGACGGGGCGGGACGGGGCGGGACGGGGCGGGACAGTGACGCGTGACAGTGAGATTAACGTGCTAGTGTGGAGATGTGTCACTACTTAGCTCTCTGGAACGATCGTAGCGACAGTATACGCAGCGGAACCACGGACGGGACGCCATGGCGTGCGCGGGGCTGTCTTGCTAACCGTCGTCACCGAAGATATTTTTCCCGTCCCTTGGGTGCCACGTCGCCGCCCCGCCAGTACACCCGTGACGTATGCTCTCTCGTAATATACATTTTCTATCAAACGATATTTACAAAAATTGTCGTACCGTTCCGTCCGGGTTTTAAAATCACATATGCACCTTAACTTTAAAAACAAATGAGTTGGCTTTCGTGTGTGGTCACTTAAGTGAAGTTAATATAAAATTTAAATAAAAACCTTTTTAACCGAATTAAAAAAGGAGGACGTTCTCAGCTCGTCGGAATATTTTTTTATGTTTGTTATTTTTTTATGTTATTACTCGAAGACGGTTGGACCGATTTGAAAAATTCTTTTTTTTTTTGTTTGCTCGGGTATACTTTCTATTTGGTTCCATTGTCATTTGGTCACGATCTGATAATGAAATCTTGGAGAAATCGAAGGAACTCTTCAAATATTATAGGCTCATCTATAGCGATTTTAGTATTTTTTATAGTAACTCTTGCATTTGCTCTCGGAAAGTAGTAATTGGTAAAGTGGAACTGATGATGAAGGACACAGATAGCCACCGGAACTACTCAATAATATGTATTTCACGGGTTGCGATTCGATTACTTTAATATGGTTGGTAAGCAGTTGATGCTCATCACAAACCATATGGTGCAGTGGAGCTTAGTCATTAGGCTATTGTAAATAAATAATAAGATACATTACAAACCAACCCACTAAAAAGTGAAAAAAAAAACCTTTTTAGAAAAAATAAAATCGAACAACAATGTGAAAAATTACTTTAATTTCGGAAGGCGGTGGTTAAAAACTAAAATACTGATCCCAAGAAACCGACTTCCGAAATTAAAGTTATTTTTCACTTTGTAGTTTGGAAGTCTTCGGTTAATAAAACTTACGTAAATTCTGGGTGCAGTAGTCAGGTCATGGTAGACTTCAGAACGGACTATCAACATTAAATGCGGATATACTGTTATCTGTTCATGTCTGTACTGTTAACTGTTAAAGAGTTCCCTGGTCTAGAGCCAATCCTGGATGCAGCAGCCAGGTTATAGTGAACTTTAAAACGACCTATCACAATTGAATGCGTATATAACATTTAGTGTCTCTGCTGTTGACCGCTAAGGAGTTTCCTCATTTGGAGCTAATCTTGGCTGCTGTAGCCAGATCATGGTAGACTTTAGAACAAACTGTCATAATTGAATGCGTATATTAAATTTCGTGTCTGTTCCGTAGACTGTTGTGTAGTTCCTTCGTTTGGAGTCAATCCTGGCTGTCAAATCAGATCATGCATCATAAATGCATTGTCTTTAAAACTGATCCAACTTGTAAAATTTCAACTCGGTAGGATAAGAGGAAGTGGTTTTAATTCAGCTTGCAAGATTTGACACTAACTAACAAAGCAAGTTGAATAAAAGCTCGTAATAATGCGGACTTTATCTTAAATCAATCAGGTTCCATTTTTATGTAATTACTTAAATTACTATTACTCTTGCCAAGTACCCTGAGCCCTGGGGTGGCTTTCATTTAAACTTGTAGAGGCTAAAGCTAAAACTATCCGTTTGATATACTTCGAGTAACTTAACACAATTATTTTGAGCATTTACTACAAATTACACAACTTCCCTGTTATTGAAGTTATATTAGACTTAAAACTTAGAAGGAACTACAAATAGCTCGTAGTGAAACTTGAACTACAATTTTACATGTAAAAGTAGCGTATAACTTACTAAGTCTTACTTGGTCTATATAAAATGACTATTTATAGCTGCTCTCAACAAAGTTTGACGGGGGCTAAACTTCCACAAGCGATCTGGGTAGCCTCTAGCTACGGTTACAAAGCAGAATAGGATATCTACTAACCGACCCAAACAAAATATTTTTTTAAGAAACTATTAATTGAAATAACACAAGGGGCAAGCAATATTGCTCTAAACCGTTCAACCCGAAAAAAACCTTTATGTAAAGACTCCTCCAAAACTGGTTAAAAAACCGGTTTCTACGAGCGAAACGGAATGTAAAGGTTTTTGCGTCAAGTACATATTAACGGTTTGAAAATTTAACCGGTATCCAGTCTTGGTAAAAAGATTAGTCACTTAGACTCTGCGTTACCGCGTGCTTAGCTGTCCAGGGTGCACAAGACGTTTGGGGGATTGGTTGGTGTGGTTGGCTCGGGGAGGGTCCCCAATCATGCGAGGTAATAATATCGACCTTTCTTGCATGCGATATCGACACGAGGATCAAGAAGACGAAGAAATTATTTGCCCACAACAGTTCGTTCAGAAGATGGGATGATTATTAACATCACAATGAGCTGACTACTTATGAGTTTTTTGACCCGACTACGGCGAAGCAAAAAGGAGGGTTATGATTTTGACCGGTATGTATGTATGTGTGTGTATGTTCATCTGTTACCTCATAACTTCTAAACTAGCAATCGTAATTTGACAAATGAGATATCATTGGAAGCGTCTTGATTGTCCGCTGGTTAAAGGCTATGTGACGTCACATTAAATGCAATATGGCGCCCTCTAGAGGACATAAAGTCATGAACTAAAAAAATTAAAGTTTTTTAATTGTACCATGTTCGGTATTAAATGAAAGGGCTTGACAAGCACATTACAAATATGTATATTTATCATATTGTCTGAGTATATAAATATGCTTAAATTGTTAAAAACAAGCAGTGAGACTGCTACGTAGGGCGCAGCTGTAAAATTAATATCTATTAAGGCGACGATAACCGACTTTTAATGATTTTATACTGAAGATGACGTCTAAACGAGTAGTGTTAAAAATTCAAAATTCAAAAGTCATTTATTCAAACTAGGCTGAAAATCAGCACTTTTCGAAGGTCAAAATTACATAAGACAGTTCTCCAAAACGCCACCCTTCACCACTTCCTAGTGCCTTTAGCTGGGAAGAAGAAGTGGCGCAACAAACTCCCCAGCAGTTAATGATTCGGAAAAAATATATGTTAAATTTGAGCATTTTTTTAATATTTTAATATAGCCATATTTTGGATTATGTTTATATTACATAGTGAAATTAATTTGTAAAGTTATGTCTAACGCGGATAAAAAACGGAGAATCGCGCAAAATCTATCAAGCGTATTTTTTCTGAAACCTTCAACATTTTAAAGATACAATAATTTAATTATTAATCTTTTAGTATACGTATTTTATTAAAATACCTTTTGTTTTATGTATAATACATTAATAATACGTGTCATTTGGGACAGCGTTCCTTGATGGGCGAGTCCTATTACTGGCTGGACGTACAACGCGTTGCGTGAGCTCAGTACAGAACTGTCAAATGTATTTAAATTTCCCGCCTTCTAACTACAACTGTACTAGCAACACTACTCTCGTTCACTCTGTTCGCGCTCGTCTTTCTTGCTGTATCAAAGTATTAATTATAAGCTCAATTAATTATATTAGTTGGTTTTATTTCAACAGGTTATGTGCCCAGATAGCTCTAACGTGTTGTTTTGCAAAAGTAAACAGTATTGCAGTAAAGTTGAACAGTAAAATTCAAGTTGAAAAGTGCCCACGCGGTCATAACCTCAATAAAGTTACCGGTTCGCGAGTTCTTCCTATATTTCAGCTATTTCAGATAAATTGCAATATGAATAACATAACTATGTCAATTCCCAAACTGACGGGACGGGAAAATTGGTCTACGTGGAGTTTTGCTGTAAAAGCTTACCTACAGCACGAAGACTTGCATAATTGCATATCGTCAGAACCAAACCCCGATGACTCAAAAGCAGTGAAGGATGACGTTAAAGCGAAGTCTAAATTAATATTATTGGTTGATCCAATCTTATATGTTCACATCCAACAAGCAGAAAATGCCAAACAAGTATGGGATAACCTCACCAAAGCATTTGAAGACAGTGGATTAACTAGAAAGGTTGGCTTATTAAAGGACTTAATTAACACAACATTAGAGACGAGTGAAAGTGTAGAATCATATGTCAATAAAATAATGTCTTCCGCTCACAAGTTGAGAAACATCAACTTTAATGTTGATGATGAGTGGCTGGGAACATTAATGTTGGCCGGTTTGCCGGATTCCTACAAGCCGATGATTATGGGAATAGAAAGCTCTGGTGTAAAAATTAGTTCTGACTTGATCAAGACAAAATTACTCCAAGAAGTAAAGTCAGTTGATTCAACAAATACTACAGTACTTTACACAAAGCACAATAACTCAAAAGATTCCCAGCACATCCCAAAGAAAGGTCCAAGATGTTTTATTTGCAATAAATATGGACACATAAGCAAAAATTGCAAATCAAAGAAAGCAAAACAAGACAAAAATAAAGATTCAGGATATGTAGCTGTGTTCTCTGCTGCAACTAAGTATGATGATGGGTTCTACATAGATTCAGGTACTTCAATGCATCTTACCATGAGACAAGACTGGCTTTATGATGAAGTACCCCCTCCAATCACAAGTATAAAAATAGCGAATAGCAAAATGCTTCCGGTGAAAAGTTGTGGCAAGATAGACTTGAATATAATTGGTCCAAATAGTATCAAACAAACTATCCAAATTACAAATGTTCTGTATGTACCTGAATTGACAACCAATTTATTGTCTGTCAGCCAAATTCTAAAGAACGGATGCTCCATACAGTTTACAAATCAGGGCTGTAAAATATTCAACAAGATGAATACTGAAGTAGCAGCGGCAAATCTCATCAATAACATGTACCGGCTGAATACTGACACAATCACAGCATACAGTTGTAAAATGAATGAGACTGATTTCTTATTGTGGCACAAGAGGATGGCACATTTAAATTTTCATGATTTAAATAAATTAAGTAATTGTACAGATGGAGTGAAATTAATTCAAAATAAAAATGATATGGTTTGTGAGCTGTGTCAAAAAGGAAAACAATCCAGGTTGCCATTTCCTTCTGAAGGTTCCAGAGCGCAGAAACCTCTGGAGTTGATACATTCTGATGTCTGTGGACCCATGGAGGTGAAATCACTTGGAGGGGCCAGGTATTTTCTCACATTAATAGATGATTATACAAGGAAAGTATATGTATATTTTTTGCATAATAAATCAGAAGTATTTTCAAAATTCAAAGAATACAAAGCCTTAGTAGAGAATCAGCTTAATTTTAAAATTAAATGTTTACGTTCTGATAATGGTAGAGAGTATCTAAGTAATGATTTCTCCAATTACTTAAAGAAATCAGGCATAATCCATCAGACTTCTAATTCATACACGCCTCAACAAAATGGATTAGCTGAGCGTATGAATCGAACACTTATGGAAAGGGCACGCTGTATGCTAATTAACTCAGATTTACAGAAATGTTATTGGGCTGAAGCAGTATCCACAGCAGCTTACATCACCAACCGCTGCCCTACCCGTGCACTGTCATATGCTACACCTGAGGAAATGTGGTCAGGGAAGAAACCTGATATAAGTCATCTAAAAATCTTTGGCTGTGAGGCTATGGTCAAAATACCCAAAGAGAAGCTTCAAAAATTGGATCCTAAGGCAAGCAAAATGATTTTTATTGGCTATAGTGATACTACTAAAGGCTATAAATTCATAGATCCAAAGACAAAGAAAGTAGTAATAAGCAGAGATGTTGTTTTTATGGAAAGTTTATTAACCCAAAACCATATAGTTGTGCCCCTAACTACAGATGAAAATGAGGTTAATAAAAATGAACAAATAATGCTTAGTCCAGAGTTACAAGAAAATTCAAATGACAGTTCTGAATCAAATGTCTCTGTAAGCTCCAGCAGTGGTGATTCATTTCAATTTCATTCAACTGATGACTCTCTGTATATTCCTGAAACTGAAATTAACTTAGAACATGTCAGTAATATTACAACTAGATCTAAAGCAAGGAAACAAGATAATAATACTTATCTCTGTAAAGGAATTTCAGAAATAGATGTGCCACAGACATACAGTGAAGCCATATCATCACCAAATGGAGAGATGTGGAAACAATCTATAAAGGAGGAACTAAAAGCACATGAGAACAATGAAACATGGACCCTGGTGGAAAAGCCTCTTGGAGTGAAGACAATTGGGTGCAGGTGGGTGTTCCGTATTAAAAACGATCCTTCTGGTACAATATACAAATACAGGCTTTGTGCTAAAGGGTGTTCTCAGCATTATCAGATAGATTATACCGAAACATTTTCTCCCACAGTGAGATATGACTCTGTACGAATATTACTCTCAGAAGCATGTCAATATGATTTAAAAATTATACAGTTTGATGTGAAAACAGCATTTCTCTATGGAGATATTAAAGAAAATATTTATATGAATCCTCCTGAAGGAATAGAATCTCCACCAAACTTTGTATGTAAATTGAACAGATCTTTATATGGCTTAAAACAAGCCCCAAGATGTTGGAATAACAAATTCAAATCTGTATTACATAAATTTGGTTTTGTTAATAGTCACTCTGATCAATGTGTGTTTACTGGTCGTATAAACAAAATAAAAATATATCTCTTATTGTATGTGGATGATGGGTTGATAATATCTAAAGATGATGATGCTATTAACAAAGTTATAAATGATCTTAAGCAATATTTTGAAATAAAAACCATGGAACCCACAAATTATGTGGGATTACAGATAGAACGGTCAAATGGCAATATATTTATTCATCAGAAACAATATATTGAAAAATTACTACAAAAATTTAATATGATTAATGCAAATGGAAATAATATTCCAATAGATCCCCACACTAAACTGGAGAAGAAAAATATAGTACCTGAAGAAAAGATACCATACAGAGAAGCAGTAGGTTCACTCATGCATCTTGCTATAGTGAGTAGACCAGATATTATGTTTGGAGTAAGTTTAGTAAGTCGATATCTAGACTGTTATGATACTACTCACTGGGCTGTTGTAAAAAGAATATTAAAGTACTTAAAAGAAACCAAAGAGATGGGCATACTATATTCGAAAATGAAGAACAATATAGTAGAGGGCTATAGTGACTCTGATTATGCAGCTGACAGTGACACAAGAAGATCTACAACTGGGTATGTTTTTACTAAGAACGCTGCAGCTATAACATGGGCAACTCAGCGACAGCAAAGCATAGCCCTGTCTACAACAGAAGCAGAATTTATGGCAGCATGTTCAGCTACAAAAGAGGCATTGTGGATCAAAAGACTACTACTTGATATTGGTGCATATAATCAGGACACTATCAGTTTAAATGTGGACAATCAAAGTGCAATATCAGTGATTAAAAATATGGACTTTCATAAGAGATGTAAGCACATTGATGTTAAATATAAATTTATTCAAGAAAAGTGTCAAGAAAAAGAAATATATGTAAAGTACCTATGTACTACAGAACAGTGTGCTGACATGTTCACAAAAGCTCTTGCTCGTGTGAGATTTCAATATCTGAGAGATAAAATTGGTATTACTTTAAATAAATAGTTCTTTTTATCAATATAATTGGATAACATATCAGCATACTATTATTAAACATCTGTATAATTTGTCGTGATTTCTATATTTCTACATTTGTATGTTAGTAATGTGAAGGCCTTAATTTGGTGGGTGTGTCAAATGTATTTAAATTTCCCGCCTTCTAACTACAACTGTACTAGCAACACTACTCTCGTTCACTCTGTTCGCGCTCGTCTTTCTTGCTGTATCAAAGTATTAATTATAAGCTCAATTAATTATATTAGTTGGTTTTATTTCAACAAGAACACGCAAGCTTACAAGCTTACTCAAGGTTACTGTCTTATATCTGCGTCTTAAACAATAAAATCCAAACATTTTTTTTTAAAGCTGCTCTGCAGAATTTAAATAAAAAGTAATTTCAAAAACTAATACCCGTCTACTGAAAAACCATGCAATTATAATTTTTTTGTAGGTGTACCTATGTCTTAATTTCTGTCTGAAATCTTTTCTTGTTTCATCCTTCTTAGAGCGTGATTTTTCGTAGTAGGGTTTTAGTTTTTAACATCTCGAATTGATGATCAGAACCAGAAGAAGGGGCATTAAGATTCCATCCGTTGGAACCCGCACAAGTTGCCCTTGAAAAGAGATCTGGCTCGTAGACACGTACTCAAACCCGAAAGTTATGCCTCTCCAATTGCTCGCCATTCAGCTCGATTCTCGGCAACTCTCATCCAGCTGCTACCAGCCACCCTGAGAAGATCTTCGCCCCACCTAGCCTGTGGTTGTCTTACCTTAAGATTGTCGATTCGCGGTCTCCATTAAGAACACGTCTACCGTAACGGTCAACGTTTAAATAGCAATATATCGAATAGCATTAAACAATAATGTCTAGAATACATTCCTATTATTATCTTGTCCTTGGCAAGTCCGAGGTTGCATACCAAGCTCTGGGTCACGCCAATATCGATCTCTATTATTTAAGTATTGGATCCTTTCAACCAAAGCTATTAATAATTCATAAAAGCTCGGTTTTAGTTATGTATGCCGTCATGATATCATTTACTTAATTTTTATTTTTTTCATTTTTGTGACTGTGAGGGAATATCTCGACGATGTGTTCCCCAATACGTGGATTGGTCGCGATGGCCCTATTGCAAGGCCGGCACGTTCCTCAGACCTAACTCCGCTAGACTTTTATGTCTGGGGACGTGCCAAAGAGCTGGTATACGCCACGGAGGTTCCGACTAGGGAGGTACTACTTCAACGCATTGAAAGGGCGTTCAATAAAATAAAGGAGGAAATACGACTTCGTACAACAATTGTGGAAATACGAAATAGATGTCGGGCCTGCATTCGCAATAGCGGCCAACAGTTTGAGCAGAATATGTAAAAATTATTAAATAAATGTTAAAAATGCAATTATTTTTTATTTTTAGTAAACCCTCTCCCCCCAAAAGAGAGATACGAGACAGATTTTACCTTATAAGAGTGAGATAACAGATTTAATGAGTTTTTGAGGTATCATTTAAGCAAAAATAATTTTTTAAATCATAATTTGAAATTTAGTATTTTGTGACTCGATTCACAATTCTAGCGAATTCACAAAGTTGTAAAAATATTTTTATGGCATGTGGCACATCACTAGCAAGAGAATAGACTAGAGAATTTCTGACGGAGTTGGAAGATCCCGCTCGCTTTTGTATTTTTTTTAAAGCCATGTAAATAGCTGTAACATGGACAGCTTTAATTGAAGTCCGAAACTTTGCGAGTAACAAAAAAAAAAAATACATGGCTAATGTCACTAATTTTGAATTTAAGAGAACTGTAATACAATACACAGCTAAATAAAATTAAAATTCAGAGTCTACGACTTACACTTTTTTTTAAATTTGTACTTGAATGTAAAATTTGGGTATTTTTTTAATAAAACAATAAAAAGTCGATGAAAAAAAATCCACAGGGCATGAGAAGTGTTTAGGGGTCTGAAAGGATAGCAGGTGACCCCCCCAGTCGACCATTTCAATTTGGCACACGATGCACCAAACACCCTGTATATTATATAAACATAGACAATTAATATTATCCATCATAATCAGATGATTACAGGCTTGGCTTTTCCCTACTATGTTGGGGTCGGTTTCCAGTCTAACCGGATGTAGCTGAATACCAGTATTTAACATGGAGCAACTGCCTATCTGACCTCCACCACCTAGTTACTGGGTAACACGATACCCCTTGGTAAGACTGGTTGTCAGACTTTCGGGCTTCTGCGTACCCGTAAACACTACCAAAGATCTATAAATGAGAGCCGTACCAATGGCTTAACGTTCGAGGCACGGAGGGGTTTCGGTATAATATAATGAATTGTCATCCATCCACAGACCAACCTCGGCAAGCGTTGGTTAACCTTGAAGATCGGCCCGAGTGGCTATTATTATTGAGATACGATACGAAAGTCTGCGGCCTTTCCACGTCTTAGTGGCTATACGGATTTGAAATTGGATTTGAATTTGGGCTGAAGAAATTTGGCACACTGGTCCTTGACCTGGGTTAGAAGATAAGGTTTTATTCTGGTAGTACGTTCTCGTGAGAGAATTTCCGAAGCCGCGGGGAAAAGCGAGTACCTAAGACATAAACAACTACAAATAAATAGGAACAGAGAAGTCTCTCAATCGATTACTACAGCCATTTATAACTGTGTCTCTCTAATGTAATATGGGAACAAATGCGTGGAGATAAGATAAATTAATGGGTCCCTGGCGAACGTAACTTGCCTAGTACATACAATATCTCGTTTCGTACATTTATTACTGGAACATTGTGTAATTTAATGATACATACGCCGTGAATGGAGAACGTAGCACTATAATAGGCTGTGACAGACAGGCAGACAGACACACGAATGATCCTATAAGGGTTCCGTTTTTCCTTTTGAGGTACGGAACCCTAAAAAGTATATGGAAACTTTCCAAATGCCTTTTATACACCTAAAACGATTACAACATCAAATTCAGTAATCAGTTATATTTCTTATTTCCATACAGTAATATTGCCAAATTAATCAAAACACGTAAATATTTGACAGCTATTTGCGATGTTGCCAACTTTTTGGATGACTTTTCTCTTAAGAGGTAGGTATGTAATGTAGGTAGGTATAAACAAATGTAAGATAACCATCTAATGTTAGATAAACCCGAGAGTCCAATAAGCCAAATAGTAGCTGCATGAAATACCAACAAATCCCTACCTACGTATCAAAATAAAGAACTCCTGATTTCATGAATTACTAATACGCAAGTCGTTATTTCAAGCTGAACGGCCCTCGAACCCAGGGACCGCAAAAAGGTTCAGATAAATTATTACAAAAACGGCCAAAATGTGTTTACAAAAATATTATCATAGCCATTCATTGCCTTTTCTTTGTTGCTGTTTTCTCGAATATGCTTAGCCAGAAGCCATTTCTTTAGAAACAAGAGGCAGATGGTGTTCCTAACTCAGCTCTCATAGCACATTCTGTTAGGTACTGTTAGCCTGCATCGTCCCATTGGTGGGCAAAGGCCTTTCTCCATGACTTCCAGCTCTTTGGATCCAGGGCTAATGTGACAGACCTCGGAGGAGATAGTGGGACGAGCTAGAGAAACCAAACGACCAGTGGGCCACATTAGCTCATTCTGTGCTTCAGCTAAAAGTATTAGTCAGTCAGCGAAGTGGTAGCAAGTTTTTTCGCCATGACAACCTTACATTTGCAGTTGAAGAGTTGACCATGTATCGATGTATGGGAAAACATGTTTGTCAACTACTAAGTTTGTTCTTGGGATAAATTCATCCCAACCACGGAAACCTTCATTGTGCGTGGTCCGACACGCACTTGACCAGTTTTTTAAAATATATTTATAGTTATTGTGTAAAGACATTGCCATATTTTCTATCTATTTTATTAGACCAAGGAGCTATCGTTACCATACTTCGTGAGTAAAAATGGATTGATGGACTGCAATCTTTAAGTACTCAAGAAAATAATAAGAAGGGTTAAAATAAAACAAATTATACGTTCGTTACCGTTATTATTGGATAATTTAAAATGCATTTGGGCACTTAAAGATACCATTTACATGTCTTTATCTAAACATACATTTAGATTCGTAAAGATTCGTTTGATTTAAATAAATTTATACCCGTTTTGGAAATGTAAAAATAATATATGCTCATTCACAATTATAAAATTAAATGTGTAAGTTACAAAAGTAAATATTATGCTAAAATAAATTAATTTGAAGTATTTGTACATTATTTATGACTCTGGTATGTAAATAAGTATAGTAAAACGAAACAACGCGAACGTTTGAAAACTAATAAAATTTATTAAATAAAAAGTATAATATTTCGTATTTTCATAAATTCGTAGTGGCTACGACTCACGACTCACTTTCTTTTAATAATTTAAAAGAAACAAACATGCTAACAAATACAGATCAAAATGTCGGACTTATTTTTTTTCGTCGACGAGTCATTCAAGAGATTTGATAAAATATTACACCGAGAATCGAGTTAAAAGCTTTTCATATTTAAAAAGCCATTGCAACAGAAAAAAGTAAGGAGTTTAATAATTTACCGTGTTTTTTGTTTTTAACAAAACCTAATTTTTTTATAAAATATTTTTACAATAGTTTTTGAGGTTTTTGAGAGAGCAATACAGCATTAGTAATTACGTACAGAGTGCTCACTATATTTTGACAGTTGATAGTGATGCTGCTTACAATCTGTCAAATTCAATATTTATACCCAGTTTAGTGTGGGCCAACACCAACACACGGAGTAGGTAAACGTAACATAAACACAACTGATTTTAAAATGTATTAAAATTGTCGTTTCGCACTTAATGTTAACTTAGTTTTAAGACTTTATTCATATCTATGGCAGATACTAATTCTGCTTGTCGCAAAAAATTCAAACGAAATACTGTAGAATATTTGTATTTTTTATTAAAAAATCATTCGAATATACGTTACGTTTACGGTACGCGTTCGTGCTTCGGCCCGGGGTGATTCACACGCGTTTGTAGGTCTTCTGACATAATCAAGCCTGAAAGGAAGCAGTTACATCTTTTACGTAATCATTATCTACTTTGATAAATTTAACACCGATCTTAAAAAAAAAATGTTTTCATTAGAATCACAATAAATACAATAATTTACTTAACCAACTCGAGTTACATTCTACTTAAACATTTAATCTATTTTCAGATAAGGCCAATATTGTCTAAATCTATTGAGTATTTTATTTTAAAGCGATAGTATATTTAGTTCTGTACATATGAAGTAACTTAAAATAAAACGGATTTTTATGTATGCTGCATTTATTCGCCTGGTTTTAGTTCTAAAGCAGGAAATAACTCGAGTTGCATCTTAATAATAAGCACTTTGGAATCTAATTATCTATACTTTACATAGCCAGTACAACTAATCTACATACACTTAGAAAATCTACATAATTACAAACGTTTTCACTAAGAATCTAGACTTTTTGAATTTTTCAGAGATCTAGTTGGTTGTACAGTTTTATTCTTTTTACTCTTATTATCTAAACTGAACGTGTCACTGGTGCTTGAGAGGGGCGTGCTGAAGACTGAGTTTTTCGAGTTAGGCACACTGTTCCCCGGAGACACACCGCTGTCCGTACTGACGGACGCGGGGCTTGGACTGTCACTCACGTTATTACACACCGTCAGCTCCTGACCAGGGAGGGACACGATCTGACCTATCGGCTTCTGCCTGACTAGATTTATGCTTTGGCACACGTTATTCTTCACTTCACTATCACTCGGTTCCTTCTTGTGGTATCTCGTCAGGGTGCCGGCGGACCCCGCCGAGCTGGGTCGGTACATCGGTATGAACTGCGCCTGCGAGTAGTACTGCATCTCTGCGGGAGGTTGACCCTGGATCCACGGGCCCATGGTGGAGACCACAGGAGGCATGTGCGTCCACATTGGCATTTGGACCATGTGTGTCCCATCTGCCATAGGGCTGAAACCGGGAGTGACCGGCATGGGCCTCACGACACCTACAGGAGTTGGCGCGCTGTGTGGTCTCATCGCAGGATGTGCATACTGACCAACAAATTCTTGTCCCTCATACATTGTATTTGGAGGGGGATTCTGCGAGTAATCTATATTTGGGAACACTGTGTGAGGACTTCTCTGTAAATAAGTAAACATTTGCTGCTGAGCTTGTTTCATGGCGACGTACTGCTGCAGGTGCATGGCGGTCTGCTGCCTCTGCTGGGCGATGTCCTGGGCTATTGCCGTCGTGGAGTTACCGTGTATGTAGTAGATATGTGGTTGATTGCTTACTTGGGTAACTGGCGACTGTCTCTGTGTGTTAGGTTTAGCATTGTCTACCACATTGTTTTGAGGATCCTGGTATTCTTCCGGAGGTGCAATATACTTTGGTGGTGATGGCGGTGTTACCTGCTGTGACATCGGGTAGCTTAGTATCTGTGCTTTGTACGGCTGCTGAGATTTAGCCGAGTGAGCTGGACTGTGCGTTTGGAATGTAGGATTAAATGTTATCTGGGACATGTCTTGGCCAGGTCCTTGCCCTTCTGGGTTATTGTGGTTTGCTCTATATTCGTTCGCTTCATTTTTTCTTGGTTTTTGATTATAGGGTGCTACTTTTGGATTGTTTTTCCAGTTTGCTCCGGCGCTTTGTGGTCTTTTGACGGGTGATTTTGTGGGATCATGCCAGTTGTCTCCGTTGAATTGCCGTGGATCGGGCGCGTGGTGGGATTGCGCGCTGTGGGATCTTCTTGGTGGTGGTGACATGCCGTCGGGGACATGTTGTCTGTAGCATCGTCTACCTGATCCTGGGCTGTTCTGCCGCTCTGGAGGAGGTGGTATCGGTCTCGGGACCCGTCTCCTAGCCGGAGTAGGTGGACTTGGCTGCATTGGTGAGGAATGTGTGGATATTGACGTTGACCGCCATTGATCTATCAGTATCTTTCGCCGCTCGTGTTCTATTCTGATTTCTGTTTCGCTCGATGAATCATAGTCTTTGCCCTGTAAGGAAATAAGGTGTTTAAACATCATAAAATACAAAATCAAATATTATTTATGTATCATAAGTATACGTTACATTTTCGATTTTATCATCCAGCATCTTGAAGAAATCTTGCTGACTGGCTGACACCTCACTGCAACAAAAGTTTAATTACTTTTTCCACTCATTTATAAATGTACTGATTACGCTTTTAGAAGATATTTAATCGCTATCCTATCGAAAATACAGGGTGGTCAACTCGATTGTGTACAACTTTTTTTTGCCCACCATTTTGATTTGGAACCAAAGGAGACGGAAACGAATACATACACTCTTGGGCCTGAATGTAACGAGATGAAAATGGTGTGAAATGATAGATTTAAACATATATTAGTGTATTGCAGTGACTAGTTGCTATCCCAATGCTGTCGTTCGTGATGCGAAAAAACCATTTCATACATTGCAAATCGTTTTAAGAAAATGTACTTGACGAAAACGTAATTCTATTCCATGTTGGATAAGTTTCGTCCTTTAACCGTTTTCTGCAACCGTATTCGTCGTCGGGAAAACGGTTTCGTCCGTCAAAAATTCGACCACGACCCACCACCACTGTCTTGTGTCAATATCAGTCAGCTCATGCCAGTGCAGTACATGCACTGCCAGTGACATACATTAAAAATATGAGACTGATTTTAATCGATTTGAAATCAAAAATCATTATTTTGGTTTTTCAGTAATTAATCGATGTTTTATTTATTAACATGAATGTAATTAAATGCACTACTTATATTGTATATAAGTATATATAGTGCATTTAATTACTTTGAGTTAATTGTCTAGTGCTACCTAGTGCGATGATTTTCTTTTTGTAATTGTGTAATCGATTACTCAATTAATCAATAATCTCACGAAAACCATATTTATTATATTTCTCAGCTTCCACATTGTGAATTGAGCTGATTTTTGATATTCAAGGATAAAAAAGATGACAATTTTTTTAGATCATATCTCAACTTATTACATTTGGGCCCACCGTTTCCCATCTCCTTTCACGGTTGTTTGGTTTCCACTATTTAATTAAAACGTGGCAAATTAATTATGTGCCATTTATAAAATCATGACTACCACATTAATTTCAGTAATTTTATCCCCTCAACGGATTGAAAAACGACCCAATTCTATTCAGCAAATCAGTACGAGTAACTAATCCCATTCTGATCACAGAGGATTTGTAAATAAACAAAATGTTCACTATTGTGGAGAAGAGCAATCTTGTTGGACCCCAATTTGGACCCCTAAATTCTAACTTACATAATTTAGCTAGCGGTGGATGACTCGCTTAAATGTCTACTTACACGACAGGCTGATGGTTGGTGAGTGGTAGGATGTGCTTCGTCTGTTCTTGTTCAGCTTCGTTATCGTCGGGTGGCGGTGCACCTCCTTTTGGGCCCTCCTCCTCGTCGGTCTCCTTTTCCGCTGCGCCTGCGCCACAAGAAAAAAATCTACTTAATAAAATCTTAATTTCATTAAATCACTGACAGACAACACATAGCCGAAATAGCTGGGTCTAGAAGCTTCAAATTTTGACGAAGGTGAATATTGAGCACGGATTTTTGAAAAAAAAAAAAAAAAAACCCTCGAGGGGTAAAAGTTTATATGAAAGTTCATCATATTTGCCGATGGGAATGCCACTGGGGGCACGGCTTGTTCCAAATAAAATTGTTAGAAAAAATGCTGTGAAGAACTTTATTATAGTAGGTTGACGCCACTCAGCATCCGTCAAGAATGTACTAGAGATGTGCGCCGATCGGCGAGGCGCACGCCGCCGCCGCCGATATTTTTTTCGGCGTCATTGGCGTCAATGTCAAAATATGTTATCTTCTAGATTTAGATATAATGTAAATATACGAGGAAACTAAACGCTAGAAATGTCTAAATACAAGCTTATTGGTCTGTTTTGACGTAGTTGTTTTCGCAAATTAATTTAAAACAAACATTTTTATATGAGCATAATTTAAATAGCAGGCACAACGCACTGGTTGAATACATAAGTTTTCAAACATTGTAGTATGGGAGAAAAGAAGACTTGACACAGTTTTCCAAAAGCTTCGTGGATGAAAAGAGAATTTTGTTATAGTGGTTTGATTTTAATGGCACTTTTATTTTCACCATCCACGCCGATTATGCCGATGACGCCGCCGCGCCGCCGATAAATTAAACGTCAGACGCCGCCGCCGGTAAAAAATACATCGGTGCACACCTCTTGTTTGTACCTGCCATATTGAAAAACTTTCCATATGAGGGTTTCATATAATCATCCGATTCGTGAAAATGTGTAAAGATTGAAAAAAAAAGGTTCTATTAGGAGAAATTAAATTGATACCACCTACTTCAACTAATAAGACAAATATTATTATATTATTAACTTTTCTTCCCCAAAATTGCCTGAACTTGCCAACCAATTTTCGTTTATTGCCTTCCCACATTTATTGGCTTGTTACAAGTTCGCCTCACCAATTCAATATTTTCGGTGATATTAGTTAGTTGTTTCTTTAAGGCTACGACATACTTACATTATATTATAAAACAAGTGAAAATCTTATATAAATTATTATTTATTCTCGGATGGGAATAAGTTGAGAACCATTAGTTGATGGTACGACGCGCAAAATGTTACCATGAATTATTCATGATTTTAGACCGTCGCAGCATAGAAATTGATGGACGTTATTAAAAAAAAAATGCTGTTTCATACAATAGTGTACCTTCATGGTCAAACTGTATTCATGGTAACGGTTTGCGCGTCGATATCCCTAAAGCTATGGTTGACCGCACTTAACGGCCGCTGTGTCTGTCTGTGTGTGTGACAGTGGCAAAGATTTAAATCGTTAGATTCGCCCTACCGGGTAAAAGATGGTAGTCGCTTTTCTGTTTCGTTTTGACACATCTGACACACAATCATGCAGTGACTACACTTTTTTGTCATGGGAACGCTATTAAATCAAGTGTATGCTCACTCTTCTCAGTATGGACACTTTTTCTTGTGACTGAGTAAGGTGAGGGCAAATCTAGCGATTTCAATCTTTAGGGGGCGGGGTTTACTTTGCGGTTTCAACAACGCTCTCTAAGAAATGACACCAACTTACTTTCATAAACAACGTTACAGTGACGTCATTCGGCGTTAATTGCGGACGCTTCTAGGAAACCGTAGCTTTAAGGCCGATGCACAAGATTCGTTGCGGCGGTGGCGCGGCGCCGGAACGCTGTCGCTGCGGCGTCTTACAATACAAATATCCATGGTATGCCACTCTGTGCGTTCCAGCATCGCACCGCACATACACCAGACTTGCAACCCGCGAGACGAGGCGGGGAGGGGTGTACGCATTGCGACGCCGGCGCTGGAGCGGCACCGCTCAGTCTCACCGTGTGACCGCCAATGCGGCGAAATCTTTGCGGTGTGGTGCCGCTGCGGCGTAAAAACGTTACGGCGCCGCAACGCGCGTGTGACCGCAAATGCGGCAAAATCTTTGCGGTGTGGCGCCGCAATGCATCGTGTGAATAGGCTCAGAGGCTCTCACACCACGGTAATATTATAATACAGTACTCCAACTTCATACAAACGGACGAAACGCGAGCTATACCTACGCGCCTCGATCCCGCGGTGCGCTCGGAGCGCAAACAGTCACGGCTGTACCGCAGTGTCGAACGGACGGTGTGTTGTTTTTTTAACGATAACCACGCGATTTTTTCTCTCAAAATCAGTTAATATGACGAGTAGGAAATATTGTGCTGTTTTTGGTTCTATGAATTCGTCAATAACGCATCCAGACATAAGTTTTTTTAAATTACCTGGAAACTCTGAAAGGTAAGACTATAAAATAATTTTTCTTACTAGTAGGTAGGTACATAATGTGTGTCTTTATGGATAAGTATTTCCTTTTATCTCACGAAAAAAAAGGTGTTTGGATTAATAAATAAAGCGAATAGAGTAACGGAAAGTTATTGAGACGAGTGGAATAGGTAGTTATATGCGGTTCTGAATGAATCATGATACGGTAGGTACCTGCCTACTTACGCTTGTGTTAAAACTTCGGTGCATGTGTGTTTTGTTAGTTTGCATAATTCAAAGTAAAGACGAGGTATTTTATTATTAATAATATTTGTTTATTATCTGTGTGTATGAATAATACTAGAAAAAAAAAATTACCGTCTGTGTGTCATTAGATAGTTTTCGAAATTTTCACAGTGTTTCTGCTGCTGCTATAATAACATATACCACTAAAAACTGTTTTTTTTTTCTCGGTATTAACAACAACAGCTAGACTCATATATAATATTTAGATGTTTGAGGGTTGTGAATTAATTGGTGACCAAAGAATTTTTATATAAAAAGTTTTTTATAAAAAAAATATATATTTTATTTATATAAAAAGGATATTTACAATCACAAAACTAAATAGAAACAGAAAGTAGGCAAATGTAATTAAAATGCTGGAGACGGGCATCCCTAACGCATGTTTACGTACCGCGCGGCTGTAGGCATTTATTTCTATCATGCGGCCGAGTTACACTACTGTATATAATATTACCGTGCTCACACTCTGTATGTTTTTTTTACACTAAATCACATTATAAGAGCATAAGCAGAAGTTTCCAAGTGCACAACAAGTTTGAGATAATTTTAAAAGGTTCAAACACGTAAAATAAAACAAACTGCCAACAAACAATCAGATGAGTACCTAGCTATAAGGTAACATCTGTTACGCAGATGTTATGTTCAAAACTTTGGAGGACAAGCCTTGCGCATGTCATCACAAGAATAATTGCCGAGGCCTCGAAAACAGCGGTTGTTGATGAAAAGGAAAGTGGGAAAACAAATGTGAGCGTAACTTTTGGAGACTGTGGCTTTTGAAGAATGAGGGGGTGACGTACGAGTAGAACTTTAAGTTTGAGTTAGTAAAAATAAGGATTTACAATATCTATTTTAAGGTTGAATCTCGTATGTGAAAATCTCGTTCGCTTTGAACCCGCCCTAGCCTAGCATAAAATCATGCCTTACCAAAAAATGAACGGGAATCATTTAAGGTTCCAAATTAGACCATAGTCGTCATTATCGTGGCCATACTTGTGGACTTGTGGCCAATTTTAAGTTTTGTAAGTAAGCACTTCTACGTGTAGGGTTTGTTGTTTTCTGAAGATGGAAGAATTTTTATTAATTTAAGTAATTTGTTTGCGTTCTACACGTTACAAAAAGGCAAATTATATTTCAAAAAAACACGTAACCGAAAAAAGAAAAGCCAGCATCTATAGAATTTTGGTATCGCAGGCGGGAACAAACAAAAGTTACACCATATTTCAGGTTATTGTTTGTCTGCGATACCAAAATTCATTCTTGTTTTTCTCGTTTCAGTTATGTGTTTTTGCAGTCGGGTTTGTTTTAAATAATTTTGTTTTTTCAAGGTTTTTAGGCTTATTATTTAGAAAAATAAATATTGTTGTAATTTATTTAAAAAAAAACTTTCCTCTCCTCTTTTTTGTATTTGCAGATGCAATATATAAATATTATATAGCCTATGTCACTCCCACAATTAAGGCGCATTTAACGACACTTACTCATCCAAGACCATTTAGCCGTTTAGGATACAGAGCGTGCCAAAGAAATAGACAAACATACTAGAAAAAATTACCCTCCTTCTGAGGCAGTCGAGGGAAAACAAATTATGGACCCTGTTAGGGCACAGCAACATAATACCTATTATATTAAAATTAAATAAGACAGTTGATGAGTGACAGAATTAAACATGATAATTCCATAATGTCCAACTTTTCACAAAAGCTCAATAAACCAGTAATTTCCATGAAATGGTAATTTAAAAAAAAATACGAGTGATAATAAATGGCGATGGGAAAAATATAACATAAAAGTTTTTATTGTTTTCCTTTTTCTCGGGACCCTGGGGTCCCGGACCTGTAAAAGGCGTACGAGGGGCCGAAGCCAACTCGCAGAGGCCCAATGGCTGTTTTTAATTAAATGAGGCGCTAACTGACTTATTTTTTAAAATATTATGTTTAGTTATTCTTATAAAAAAAAATGGAAATATGTTTTAATCAGAACAAGAAAATAATAACATGATTTGTACCAAATTGTTTGGAAATACATAATTCTCATGTTTGCGGCATGTTTGGATTTTCTTTTTCGCTCAGGCATGCTTGAAGATAAAAGATATCTAATGTGGAAAAACCACACAAATCACAAACAAAACCGCTTGGATGCAAATCGTTCATCGTTCGTATTTACAACTTGACATTGACAAGACTGTAAAAGTCATCTGCCAGATGTCAGACAGATAGCGAAACTATAGAAAAATAAAGTACTTTTTACGGCTTCGACACCCCCAGTATATAGGCTATTATTATTAATTCATTTATTTCAGATAATTAGAATCCATACAATACATAAAATTAAATTAAAAACAATTGGTACATATATATACACTAACATTAAATTGAAATTGAATTACCTACAATTAAATTAAAATCAATTTACACAACATTGACATTACATTACATTAAATAATTTAAAATAAAATCAAAATTGTTTTTTTTTATTGATTTTATTTTTATTTGATTGCAACGAGTTCTTTTTACGTAGAAATAACCTCTTTTGTGCCAACTTTAGATCGGTGATAAATAAAATGTATGAAATTTGTCATGTTTTGTTCCGATTATCTTTAATTGATTTTATAAACATCGAAATATTATGATCTGAACCTAACTGCCAACTACAAGAATTAACATAATCAGAACCACACCAACCTAAAGTGTGATGTAATTTATGGTATTCTGTCGAATGACATTCATAAATCTGTTTTTTTTTTTTAAGTGGAATTATCATTTTTTCCTCTCTTTATTGAGAACATAAACAATTCTTAAAGTAACTAGTAGGTACAGTATAGATTATCATTAAAAATAAAACCCATTTAATTAAAAATATTATTATTTAAATTATATTGAAAGAGATTGATTAGCTACCCCAATAGCATAACTCGTAGACGCTCACGATTTTAATATTGGTAGCGTTATAGGTAAGCGATTATGGCGCATTTTAACCTTTTAATTACCTAGTACCTGGCGAAATGTGGGTAGGTACATCTCTTCCTAACCCTTGGGGATTACAGGCGTGGTATGCTTCATGCTTGTTACCTTATAGTTAAAATATTACCTACAACAAAACAAATATTTCTTTAGCCCCTGCACATAACACAGAATCTATAATTAAATCCAATTCTTCAACATACCGAGTATTTCATTCATTGATCAAGACGTACCCGGATGTCTTTTATTCGTCGTAAGATGGGTTACCGCCATATTAAACACGTACTATACCATTTTAATTACGTCTGAATCGTTTGGAGTGTTTTATGTTACCGCGCAGGTGTGAACCTATTTGTTCATAACCTCTTTTGTGATGGCCTCTGTAAGTTAAAATGGGGCTCACTGAGTGGGTAATGTTGCGTAGTTAGCATTGTGTTCAGTTATTACGTCTTATTTTATGGATCAAAGGAATTATAAAGGTTCAAGAGAAACGTTTTATGAGACTATTTAAAAGATATTAAAATTATAGGGTTCTTGGAAAAACACGATGTTTTGACACAAATGAATACGGAATAAAGTAGGCTAGGTATAAAGAGGGGCCATCTTTTTCGCTATTCGACATTAAACAGTCATAAAAATCGAATAAAATGCGCGTTAACTGCAACACATAAAGGCTCTGCAGACAGGAGCTGTCTGTGGGAGCCTTGAGTCTTAACAGCTGCGCTATCACTGTTAACTCATAGTATCTATTTCAGTTAAAACATTTCGGTGCAATTACAGCACATTTGTGCCACGACATTTGCACTTCAATAGAGCACACATTTTAACCATGAAAACATTAATTCCTATTTAACCACTTTATCAAACTAAAAACAATGCAATACAAAGCCACTTTGTCAAACCCACCAATGACCACTCGACTTCAATCTGACCCTATTCCACCGTCCACCCCGACTTCCATCCCGACTTCCATGCCGAGTTCCATGCCATTGTGTTCCCCACAAAGGAATCTACGGTCTCAGCTCGCCATATGACGGACGCATTCCCTATTCACGGGACAAATGTGGGACAAATAGAAGCCTATGATTTATGAAGTCTATTGAAAAGTTGGAACAGACATGGATATTGTTATTTATTTTGTTTCTGGTTGTACCAATGTTTTTGCTGCCTGTGTTTCCAATAAGCTATATTAGCATGAATGTTCTGGATGTACACGACGTATTTTAAAGCATTTATTTAGTTAAAAGTTAAAAGCTTTTTCACTTTGATGGATGGCCTCTCAATTTTGTAAATGTATTAACTGATTCCGTTACGATGTCAATAAAAAAGGGAGTCAGCTAAACGCGCGTTTTCAACTTGTATGAGAAACGCTGAGTAGTGGTAAGGGCCAAAATTATGTCAACATGCTTTAACTGGAAAACCTACCTAACCTATATACAGTATATTGTATCAGAAACTGAACAAATTATCAACTGTTCCTACTTGACCCAAATGTATTGGATGGCTGATTATTTTTTTGCCATTACGTTGTTGGCATATTACGATGTTGGTCCACAAAAGGGACGAATGAAAGGCAATCGCATGTGGCTGAGATGAGACCGCTAACAGGGATGTGTGGTGTTACGCGAATGGATAGAATAAGACATGAGTATATAAGAGGAAATCTGAAAGTGACACCAGAGACTGAAATGCGCCATGTTAATTGCTATGTAACCAGATGTCAATCAAAACGTCATACAGATAGTTTTCTGACAGCTGCGCGCACAGATTACTAAGCCGGTGGCGCGCGAGTCGATGGCGACTGAACGAAATGTTGCCATTTTAAATATTATATTTTATATATAAATATGTAGAATTATTGTACATTAATTTATTTTATTTTTATATCTCAGCTCCGTCTCACATAGGGTCGCAGCATTATGCTGACTAATGGCCATTTTGCGTGGATGTGACGCATTTTTTCCTCCAACTTGTTCTTTTTTGTTTTATGTTCTTTTTTTGCGTCATGTTTACCGCAATTAAACGTATTTTCTTTCTTTCTGAAAAGTTGTGTGGTAATCGGTTGTCACGGTATGGGCATTTGATGCGAAGGAATAAGGGAGATGTTGTCAGGAAAGTTTGGAGTATGAAAGGGGATGGCTGTACGAGTAGAGGAAGACCAAAGAAACGATGGATGGACTTTATGAAAGATGATGTGGATAGGAAGGGAGTAACTACCTAGATAACATATAGTAACATAGATGACGACTGATAGAGAAGTATAGAAGAAAAAGACATGTTGCGCCGACACCAAAAAAAAAACAGTGGCACTCCGGAAGTACCGACATAAGTGAAAACAAAAAAAAAATAACAGTGGCACTCTAGGAATTAATGATGCCACGAATAGTGAATTGGCCGAATACCGAATACCGAATATTCGGCAACGCTGTCGGCCGAAGCGCCGAATATTCGGCCGCCGAATCTTCGAAAGGCCGATCCTTACAAGTGGTGGTCAGCAAACGAAAAACAATACCCGAACCTTTCGAAATTTGCAAAAGTTTACCTTTCTTCGCCTGGAAGTAGCGTTTATAGTGAGAGGTTATTTTCTGAGGCTGGTAACGTTTACGATGAAAAGTGCAATCGTTTGCTACCAAAAAATGCTGAAAAGCTCGTTTTTATCCATCACAACTTACCACTGATTAATTTTAAGTACTAAAATGTTATAATTTTGAAATAAATACATAATTTTGAGTAAAATAACGTGTCTTTTTTTACATGATTTGCTATTCGGTATTCGGCCGAATAGTACGCACTATTCGGCCACATACCGAATAGCAAAAAAGTGGCCGAATAGGCCGAATACCGAATAGTTGCCGAATATTCGTGGCATCTCTACTAGGAATGCCACCAGAATTGAAAACTAAAAAAAAAATTCAAAACATTTGAGGTAAAAATACTTGTATAGATCATTGATCCGTAACCCAATATAAATAAAGACTACAATCGCGTTTATAAAAATGAGGAGTCGGTAACGGTATCGCGAGTTCAATTGTGTTTTCCCATCTCAAAAATGCCCAACACGCCCAAAAAAGTTTTCACTTCAAAAATTCAAAAAGGCAGGAAAATGATGATACAATGTTGGTCCCATGGAGAATACAAGACTATTACAAGACACACCTTGATACATTTTGTATAGGACATGTAAGGCTACGATAACCGACTTTTAATGATTGGACAGTGACCAATGGACGGAGTGATTCATGCGGAAGGTTTAAGTGTATAATTCATTCAGGTTTTGTGAAAATTGGCTGAAATATGACGATTATTGTTGAAGATGTTGGAATAAATCATGCCGACTGGAAGCTTTATTGGCGTGCGCCGCGTAAGCGTAATCTTAAAAAAGTCAACAAAAAGTCTTCTAAGGATGACCTACAATATTTTTATCTTTCAGATTTATTACATCAATCCTTATCCAATAAAATATGTTATTTAAATTGAACATTTAATTTAGATTAAGAAAATCCTTGATATCTTATCATTTAAATGAATACCTTAAAAGATAACACAAATTCAAAATTACGCGTAACAAAGTAATTTTAGTTTACGGCAACGCGGGCGCAGCGGTAGGGGTCAATGAACCTTTCCTTGCTGTTAGGTATGAAATCCCGGTTGTTTGTTCCCGTGGGATATTTTCCGACATCCACGCGGGCAAAAGCTTGTTAATTTCTAAAGTTATGTCTAATGCCGATAAAAAACTGAGATTTACGCAAAATCTAAAAAGCGCATTTTTTTTAATTTTGAACATAATTTAATTATTGATCTTTTAGTATACGTGTTTTATTAAAATATCTTTTGTTTTATATATAATAAATTAATAATGCGTCTAATTTGAGACAGCGTTCCTTGATGGACGAATTCTATTACTGGCTGGAGGTGTGACGCGTTGCGTGAGCTCAGTACAGAACACGCAAGCTAACCATTCAAGGTCACTGACATATATCTGCATCTTAACCGCACATCAGTGGTAAACATGCACTACCTTCCTTACATCTATGACATAAAGGTGCTGTAAATGTCAAATAGTTTAATAATGCGGATAATAATTGACATAATTTTTAAACAGTTTTTTCTACCCATTATTTTTATAAGCAAAATTCTAACAAGTTTTTCAAAGTGATATTATATTAAGCGACTTGGTTCGCAATATTCAAGGAGAACTCACAAAGTTCATAACAGATGTCCTTCGAAAACGATCTCCTCATCTTTATTGACTTTATAACCAGTTTAATTTAATTAATCTGTACGAATTTGAACTCTGTATTAAGCTAAATAAGGTTAAAACCGCAAGCTTTGGATCAAATCTGCTGATAACCAAAAGCTTTGAATTTCAAATGGTATTTTAGTTTCCGAAATATTTGGTGTAATTTTATAACGTAGCCATATTGTGGCAATTCCAACTTATGTTCAGAGAATTTAAACTGATCTGATCAGAAAACTTATTTTATCTTACAAACTTTACCTACCTACTTATTTTGAAGTAATATGAACTGCTAGTAAAAAAAACGGTTCATACCTAAATAAATTAAATTATTTGTATTTTGAAAACTTTCTGAAAGAGCGTACGTAAACTTGTTATTCTTTCCTATTTCGTAACAAGAATATCTTGTTAGTTTCCGATAACACCTACTTCTATTCTTGTCTAAGGACTTTCTGTCTATCATGTTCAAAAATAGAAACTTACCTAACATAATACAAGTCTAATGCCCGTTTTCACCTTCACTAAGTGACACTTCAATGAATCCCTAAATAAAAGTGCATTGTTGGATTTTCAACGCTAGGCTCAGCGCTAAGAGTTGAAAATCCAACAGTGCACTTTTATTTAGGGATTCATTTAAGTGTCAAATAGAGTAAAGGTGAAAACGGGCATAAGAATGTTTCTTATGTATTTTGAAACTTTCGAGAGCCCTCCGTGCCTCGGAAAGAACGTTAAACCGTTGGTCCGGTCTCCCGGGGGCTGTCATTTGTAGATCTTTGACAGTCGTTACGGGAAATCAGAACCCCGAAAGTCTGACAATCAGTCTTACCAAGAAGTATTGTATTACCCAGTAACTCGGTTGTGGATGTCAGATAGGCAGTCGCCCCATGTAAAATATTTGCTATTCAGCTGCATCCGGTTAGACTGGAAGCCGACCCCAACATAGTTGGGAAAGGCTAGGCAGACAATGATGATGATGATTTTGGAAATTTTTATCAGCTCGGGCTCCAATCTCCTCCAAGTGCAACGACAATCTTTCCACACTTTCGTCAAAATAGTACCTCAATCTGTTTAACCTAGCTTTAACCTAACTTGTGCAACCTAGAATTGTTGTTTAAGGAATACTATTATTAATTATCAGGACCTGAGACTGAGACACTCAAGCGGCGTAAATACTGAAACCATATGGTAACTACAGTTTTGAGCCGTTTAGGGTCGAAACGCTCGAGTCATGGGGCCCGAGTGCGCATCGTTCTCGCCGACGACTGGTCGACACTTCACGTGACCAGAGGGCTGGTTCGTTCTTTCGGCAAAGAATTGGAATTGCCATTCAACATGGCAAAGTTGCCAGTTTTCTGGGCACGTTTCCAGATGACAGCGATGCGGACGAGTACTTCGACGCCTCAGTGTCCTTTTGTTTTTGTATTTATTTGTAGCTAAATAAAACATCATTCATTTTTGATACTGACTAAACCAAACCCTACAAACAATTTTTTTAACTTTCATTTATGTATCCCCAAGCCAAAATCTATCTTATTTACCATGACTTTCAGTAGAATAACCATAAAAAACAATTCGCAAAAAATCATCGAGAATCAAATACATGCATCAGGCAGAAGGTGAGGACGCCGTAGCGCCTCTCTAGCCACTCCTCAAAGAGGGGACTTAGTTTGAGGCAACTCCCCATAGAAAGTTAAAACAATATTTTTTCCTCAAGTATGGTGGTTTTTTTATATTTTTATTTACAGATTTTCCCAAAGGAATACGAATGTGAACTTTCCTAACTTATCCGTGACAGTTTATTGTTTTTTCTCTTCAATAAACAGGTTTAGTAACTTGTTCAGGGTAATACAGAAGTTTGAGCAGTATAAGTACTGTTTATGTTCGATGATTTCCAACGATTCTGGGTCAGGTCCATCACATTTTTCAAATATTGAAACTCCTGCATACGACAGAATCAACAGTTGGGACCAACCGATACCGGGTAAGTGCGAGTTGGACGAAGGTTTCCGTACAGTAACCCGTACCGTTTCGTTCCGTGATCGAGCAAAAAACGGTGAAAAAACGATGTGTCTTGTCTGGAAAACCTCTTTAATTATTAATTTTATTATTTTATGTTATAGCAGCAATAGAAATACACAATCTGTGACAATTTCAACTGTCTACCTATTACGGTTCATAAAATACAGCCCGCTGACAGACGGATAGCAGAGGCTCAGTAATAGTGTTCCGTTTGGCACTCTCGGGTACGGAACCCTAAGACAAGGAAGTTTGGCAATACTTCCTTCTGCACATGTAGCTTCCCTGGTACCACATTACCGGCATAATTATGTAAGAGTTTATTAACTGTTCCCAAATTACCATATTTTTTTTTACATTAGTCCTTAACATATTCATCCTATTATTTGACATTATATACCTACGATTTAATTTCAACTCTTTATTAGTGGCTTTTGTGGACATGATAATTATTCAGATTTATTACAGTTGTAATAGCAATCATGTAATTGCATTTAATTAAAATAGGTTTTTATTTTTTATTAATTTATTTAACTTTTGTATAGAGTCTTTTCTATTTTGTGAATGTGACGATGCTGTAAGCTTAGTGGACTGTAGATTTGTTGACCATTTTCTATTTTTTTAAGTACCTGGTACTTATTGAAAGACCTGCACTGTCCTCCCATACCTAGTCACAATG
This sequence comes from Omphaloscelis lunosa, assembly GCA_916610215.1. Lineage (NCBI taxonomy): Eukaryota > Metazoa > Arthropoda > Insecta > Lepidoptera > Noctuidae > Omphaloscelis > Omphaloscelis lunosa. Next base: position 4,565,115 of record OU744245.1, on the reverse strand, counting down.
TGATTTGAAAGAATCGTATAAACCAATTATTTTTAAAAGAGTAACCGTAGAGTATCTTGCCGGCTCTTCTCTATAGGAAACGATCAATTGGAACCGTGCACCTAGCTTCTGACGTTTCATAAGTGCCCATGTTGGTTTATGTGAAATAAAATATTTTGAATTGAATTGAATTGAAAAACATGGCAAAGGCAATGTAAGTAGCTACAGTAAAAACCTGTTTGTCTAAGTACTTTAGAGTAGGTGAGTTCAGAAAATTATTCTCATAATATGTTCCATAACTATTTATCAACGTACTTAGTAAACAGTCTTTCTTCTGTTAAACAGACCCATTTATTTATTTATTATTTATTTTAACAAACATCACATAACATCACGCCTGTATTCCCCGAAGGGTTAGGCAGAGGTGTACCTATAGTGTGTGTTTGTGCGTGTGTGTGTTAGTGTATTTATTTTAAATAATAAATAAATTACCCTTGACCCATTATTTTATTTTATCTGATATCGTCGCCGTCAGATAGGAAACGCCGAACTCAACTAGCTTATTTTTTTATTTTTTTTAATATGACGTGTAAAAGTGATTCCGATATCCTATTTCCTGAATAAACAATTTCATTTAAATTAGCAAGATAAAACGTCATATAAACAAATTTTCCCGACCGTGCTGTATCAATGTAAATCCACGTTATATAATACCATCGAATAGTTCCATTTATAATTAATTAATAACAAAGACAATAAATTAAACAATTTTTCCATTTTCATTTCACGGAAGCGAGTTTGCCGGCGAGCGCCATGTTAATAACAGACGATGAAATCAATTTATTTTAATGGCGTGTCCATTAAAGCTTGCAGAGCAGTTTTGAATGGCTTACGGTCAATATTAATTAATGAATGTATGATGGCTACGTGATGAATATGGAAGGATTCATAAAAACATACATTGGAAGATATTCTGTTCTTAATTTAAAGGTATTCTGTGTAATAATTTGACATTGGGCAAAATTATTACCCATGGTCAAATTATATCTCAATTCTTGTATTAATTTAGCTACTGATTTTACACCAAATTTAAACGAACAGAAAATTGAATAGCGTAACCATCAGAGTTTCGATGGGGGGTGCCATTCACCACAATCTCTATAAATGTGGCGAATCCACTATTATTTCGCTACAAAACTCCACAACAAAGTTTTGCTACATACCTTACCTTTACATTAAATCTTTAGGAACCAAAAACTAATAAAAAATATTTAAAAAAATGACAAATCCGCCTACTTAGTATTCTTCAAGGAATTTGCTTATAGAAATCTTCCATATTAAGCACATAAACCTACTTTCAAATTAATTTGTGTAATCCATTCCCAAACGTCGGAATAAGCGTGAGATTCTTCAAACTAATTCCAATTCCAATGTAAAGCCAATACAATTCCAATGTTAATTTTGCAGTCACCTGATTCGGTACTCTTGAAACCAATACTGTCAACATTGGACAGATATTGGGATTGCCCCGCGATTATTCTGTTACACGTGAAGTTAGCTATGTTTTGCCCTGCAAAAGTGTTGTACAAGTCATTACGATAAAACGGTAATAGGGCTTTAAAATGATTTATCTTTTAAATAACAAGGTTAATAAAGAAATATGATATAAATAGTTGTTTAATTGATTAATTGTAACGTATTCAATTCATTTAGGCGTAAGAACATGATTAAAATCATAAAATTAAACATGACTTTGGCTGTATGCGGCAGAATCATTGCCTACAACTACAATACTACAAAAAAAAAACACGACGTAAAAATTTTGCAATTTCAAGAATAAAGTCAAGTCAAGTAGTTTTAGAAATTAGAAGTGAATTCGAAATGCAAGTTTGTTTTGAACATTAACTTTTTGAAAATTGTTCGCGTGTTTCCTTTTCAGTAAGAATTGATTTTTCGATAAGTTACTTAATTAATATTAAAGTTTTATACAAGTGGTAAGTAAATAATATATACAATCATACTTAAATAAACAATTAATTAATTAGTGAAATATTTTTGTTTTCTATATATGTATATGTACTTAGTTATTTTTTTGGTCTATTTTTTATATCATTATATTATGTTGTACACGTTGTACATAATAAAAATTTCCATTTTCAGTTACAATGACAAGTCATCCTACTATAAATTCCATCAAACAAATCCTTGCTGACTCTATAATTTGCTTTAAATTCGTCTTCATTCTTAGAAAACGCTTTGTCCGTATATCGCATCATCCGACGCTCATCTCGTCTTTGTTTCAATTGTTTTTATGTGAATTATGTAAAATACTGTATATAACTGCAAATCGTGCCATATTACATACTTATTACCATACCAAAAACGATTTAAAACACAAAACAATTTCAAAAAAGTTACTCTTTTGCTATTGGAAAAATTCCAATCAACAAATAATCCCAACGCAATACTGGCGCAATACACAGCTGTCAAATAAAGTCAAGAGTAGCCAAACTAAGGCCGATCCCGATGCCAATTAGTTCCTAAAATGGACACCCAATTTGATAACAATTTGGCGCTAGTGTCGAACTCAAGAGTACGAAACGTCACAATTCCAATGTCGATAGATCGGAATTGGAATCAAGAGTAAGCCCCCAGGTACGGAGTAGATTCACCAATGTTTGTAGATGTCCTTAACTTAACTTTAAATAGAAACTATTCACAATAGAGTTTTTCAAGACGTATTGAAAATTTAAAAAAATAATATAGGTAGGTAGCCTACACAGCCATCATTCCTTACATTCTACTCATGGATAGTGTAAAATTAAACTAACTATGAGTTAAAATGATGATGGTGATAAATATTTATTTCTATAATTCGGTTCAAAAAACACTTTATACTTTTACGTCAAAATTAAACTCGAAATATTTGACTAAGGGCGAACTTCATCAATTAAACTTAACGCAATCAGCACATCTAAACTGCGTTCAAGAGCTGTCAGTGTAGTAAATTATTATGTATTCCTCCACAATGATGACAGTGACAGCTGATGACCGCGATTTAGGTGTGTTGATCGCTTTCAGTTTCAATGGTGAAACTAGCCCTTAGTAGTTAGATTCGAATGGAAAAAAAAATATTGTAAAATGTCTACGTACCATTAAGGAAACACTGACTTTCCTAATTCCGATCTCAAATAAACTTAAACGAAACTTCTAAAACGTTACAGCAGTTCTGGAAACCCTACAGTAACAACCAAACAAGGGAGCAATACATTTTAGAATGTTACAATTAAAATGGCTGTTTTATTGTGAAATAAAGCAAAAGTTTCGGCAATAGACTTCGTTTTATTGAAACGGCCGATAAATTCACACTGTTTGTTAATTAAAGCTTAACATTTTGCCACTTTTGATTTGGTTATAGAAATATTTTATTTCGCTTATCAGTTTTTTTTTTTATCTACGTCTATTATTTTATCCTATTCATTTCTATGTTATTCAATTGTTGCCGCGGCCTGCAAAAGGGTCATTGATGGACGAAGGTGAATATGTGGGCAGTCAATCAATGCCTGGTTGCGACCAAGGCTTGTATAGAAATTTTATCAAATAGTGGACGGAAATTCAAAGTAAGTTAATTAATTATAAATTTCAGAATCAATGACGATCAGCGATAATTAGTCATACGCCAATATATTCATTTGTTTCTTTTTTACTTTAAAAAGCTCTATTTGCAAGGCAAATCAAAATATAAATAAAATCTTTGGTAAGTTACCTCCTTGGTTGCCATATGTCGAAGTAAAAAGTACGTTCCAATTTTAAATTACACGACAGATATGAGTTTTCAGAGAAAAATATTCGGCCACTTAACAAGACAGATATGGATTTTCATTTATCATTGCCGGCCGCCTGATCGCATGTCTTTGTCACTACAGCATTTTTGATTTATCTCAAAGAAGGTTGTCAAAATAATGCTCGAATTTCCAAGCATGTCTGTGAAAAGTCTATTTGTAGATAATTTGCCAAAAATGGATTTGTAAACCAATTCTCTTACTTAAAAAACGTTCAAATTCGAGTTGCAATCTCATCTTAGCGACAATCAATGTCAAAAACTTGTCAAAGATTAAGGTAAATTTGAGTTTTTTTTTTTTTTAAGTTTTATATTTTTTTGACAGGTCGTGAATGAAAACGTTCTTAGAAATACGGAAACTACCTATAGAACTTTAATCATTTTCGCAAATATTCGGAATGTGATATCAATATCGGCATTCTAACGCCATCAGTTCTTGGCCCCAGAGTGTGGAATAGTAAAGGCGATGATTACAAGACTGCCCGGATCTCACAGGATGCTTATTTTCACCCAAGAACCACATCGAGGGTTATAAATACCCTAATTGTTAAACATCATGCCTAACAATGAAGTCTAGACAGTAAACCCGATGTGTTTGTGTGGCGCTAACGACCGAACCACCATCTGTTTAGCGTTGCTTACACTCTTCCTGTCTACTGTACTCCTGGTACTTTATATGCTACTAAAGATATTGTTCCACAATCGATGATATTGTTACCATTGAGAATGTTTCCATAAACTTAGCAAGATCAAAGAGTGTCAAAACTATTTATTAGATGCGGTGTTTCTCCATTCATGAAGTCGTCAATATATAAAGGAGGGAATTGTTTGTTCGCGCACTAACACACAAACTAGCAGAATGGTGAACTCAACAATCAAGTAGAAATAGGATAGATAACATGAAGAATACCCACAAAGATAAAAAAATGATGTAACATCATTCATCGAAATTATGATGTACAGGTAATATGCATAAAAGGATAGTTTACGACAGGAAATAAATATGGTGACTTCACACACGCCGCACATCTATAGCGGCGGTCTGACTCGCCGCTATAGATGTTTCACAACCAAAAATACGCTAGAAAATTTTTAAAAACGTCTCTGGCACTGACATTAAGCAATAGACAAAATTTGTTAAACTTTTATTAGTTTTGAATACTGAATACGAGGCTTTTGGCTAATTTGTAAATATGTCTATTTATGTCATTTTTTGTAATGTGCGTTTAGTTTGTGCAGAATAAACAAATTTTCTTTGTTTTTCTGGCTTTTCTTTTAGGTATAACACTAGAAGAGCAATAAATAACATCAAGGAACAGGCGATTGAAAATCACTAAAGAACCTGTAGTAAGTGTTAGCTATTTATTCAATTATAAGTAATAATTACTATTATTTTGTTATTTTAATTGTAATAAATATTGATTTAATTTTAAAATGGCAAACTGTTGATTTAATCAATTTAATTATTAACTTTTAAAAGTTGTGAAACGATGACACTCGGTCGACCGCCATCTTGACGTTTACGCTTATAAAAGCAAGCGGCACAGCGACCGAGGGCCCCCCCCCTTTCCCCCGACCTATCACCATGTTCGGCAAACCAATCCCTTGGGCTAGGCGCGCCAAATACCTAGGTGTGATCCTAGATCATCATCTCTCCTTTTCTGAGCACATAAAGACTGTTCGTTCGCGAGCCGCTTTCGCTCTAGGTAGACTCCATTTCGTCCTAAATGCACGCAGCAAATTGTCACTTAAGTGCAAACTGCGCATTTATACATCATGTATCCGACCCATTATGACCTATGCGGGTGCAGTATTCGCCCACGCCAAGTCCCATTCCATCCATAGGCTGCAAGCTTTGCAGAACCGTTTCCTCCGTAAAGCCACGGGAGCTCCCTTCTATGTCAGAAACGAGATCCTCCATCTCGACTGTAAAATCCCTACGATTCACCAGTTCTTAAAACGCATGTCCAAGCGTTACTTTGACTCCGCTCCTAGGCATCGTAACCCCTTGATTGTCGAAGCAGCCAACTATGTCCCTTCCCGAATTAGTCAGATCCGCCGCCCGAGGCATGTCCTTTCCGACCCTGATGATCCCATCACACTCCTCCAAGAGCAGAATAGGGCCACCAGCACAATATACAAGAACAGACGCCTCCCGTCATTCCGACCTCGCCGCCGAGGTCCTTTGCGACCGCGACCGTGTCCCTGAGTAAATTATACTCCTCCCCGACCCTTGCTCGAAAACGAGGTGCCAGCAAGTTGTTGCCGCTGAGCACGTAGCTTTAAACTACCCCGCATAATAATCATGATTTAAACCAATTTTGATCCAGCCTGTCCCTTCTTGCTGTCCTCCCCTCAGCGACGCCCTAAGCCGAGGTTCGTACCCCACAGGGGGTGCCCTTAGCGAGCGTTCGCCTAGTTTTAATTTAGTTTAGTTTTTTGCCCCTGGCTGGAGGCTTTGAGTGTAGCAGCTTAAGGCACCCACAGGAAAGTCCGGTTAAGCAGCCAAGACCTTAGGGGTCATACTGCGAGATGCCCGTTAAAAAAAAAAAAAAAAAAAAAACGACCGAGGGCCATTCGTTACTTCATCATCGCCTCGTGCACAACAACGATATTGTGGCAACTTTATGTAAGTACTTACCTTCTTTGCTCTGTATGATTTACTGTTATTTGTTAATTAAACTATTTGTGAGTATGATTACTGTTTGTGTATTAAACTATTGTGAATTGCTAAATAAGTATTATTAATTGCTTAAAATACATGAAATATATATGTAAATATTATATGTCATTTCCTAAAATAAACCTACTAAATAATAAATATATATTTTATTAATTCACTACCTGAACCTGACCTACCCTTTTAAAATAAGGTGACTTACATCTCAGAAGTGGGATCGAATCAAATATTTATGTACTCTTGTGTATATACAGGGTGTGTCGGGGACATGTAATGATAATTTAAAGGCATATAGGAGATCCTCCAAACAGTCCCTAAAACTATGAGTTTTGCAACCGAAATTCTAGCAAAATCCGTTTTTTTTTCTCTGACTCAGTCTTTTAGAAATATACTCTGACGCCCTCGAGTATCATACACGCTGTATTTTTATTTTGTAAGTATCTGATAGGTATGTATGTTTATTTTTTTTATTTTATTTCATCTTTTTGCACTTATACATAATATTAATATACACAAATATGAGGAAAACAGGTACTTGTGCTATTTTTTTCTTATCCCTCAGGATAATGGAACATTCAGGCTCTCCTGTGTTGCCCTCTGGAATCGTATCTAGCCAACAGGAAATGGGCCAACCTCGCCGCCCCAGCTCGCTGGGTATATCCAGCTTAAGCCCCCAGCATTCTCCCAGTCGGTAAGCACCTGGCTGGGTCCCAAACCGGTTCTTGCTAAGCCCAGCAAGACCAGGATCCAGTAGCCAGCAGCCAAGGGGCGAAACGCGAGGCAGGTCTCGCGAACAACAGCAGTCCAGAAGTCGAACGAGCCGTCTGTCGAGAGGGATGCCCCTTGTGCATCGATCACCGCGGCGGCCCCGTAGCCGAACGTGCCATCGGTCAAGAGAGATGCTCCGTGAGCATCGATCACCGCGCCGATCCCGAAGCCGGTCTAGCCATCGGCCCCAAGAAAGGCCTAGGAGGCATCAATCGCCCCAAAGGTCTCAAAGCCGTAACAGCCAAGCAGTCTACCATCAGCGTGGGCAGCGGTCCCGTAGCCGTGACCAACGGCATTACTCATCTCTCCGAAGTCCCAGCCGGCCTCGGGACGTGAGCTGCCACGGTAGCTGCCGGTGCGGGTGCGATAAACACCCGCAACGGGCCATTGAGCAACAAGCAACGGGTGGACATAAGGTTAGTTCAGCATCACCTAATCTAACTAATTACGATAATAATACTTTGAACATGTTAGTACAGGCCCTTAAGGCGGTTGCTCCTGACTCGGACAAAGTAAATCCACAAAAAAATACTGTACCTGAGTTCGATCCTGCTAGGAAAGAACAAACTATAACTATGTGGCTACACAAAGTAAACGAGTGCGCCACTATATATGGTTGGTCTGATAGGCAAGTTGTACACTTCGCGCTTCCCAAATTAACAGGGGTAGCTAAAAGGTGGTACGAGGGCCTCCCCTCGGTTTTATTTTCTTGGGATGAATGGCAATCTAAATTACTTGCAGCTTTCCCGTCAGATGAGAACTATGGGCAGATGCTTAGTGATATGCTAGCTAGGCGCGCTAAATTCGGGGACTCCCTAGAAGATTACTTTTACGATAAAATAGCCCTTATAAATAGGTGCTCTATTACCGGAAGAAGGGCTGTAGATTGTGTACTGCATGGCATAGATGACCGCGCTGTTAGGTTAGGCGCAGAAGCGGTACAGTTCGATGATTTAGACAAACTGTTAACTTATTTGAGAAATTCACGTAACGTCAAAATCAATCCTGATAAACGTAATTCTAAACCTCTTCCCCTTAAAAATCCCACCGATGTCTCTCAATCCAGTAATCAATCACAATCAACTTCGTTTAAAAGAAAAATACGTTGTGTTAACTGTAAGGCTGAAGGACATATAGTTAGTCAGTGTAGTCTTCCTATAAAAAAATGCACTAAATGTCTTAGAATAGGACATGAAACTGAGAAATGCTATTTTAACACATCTACATCTGAAAAATCTGTGAATAGAGTTAGCTTAGATTCTAATTCAGGTCAAAAGTTTTTTAAAACCGCGTTAGTTAACAAAGTTCCTATAGAGGCATTTGTGGATCTGGGTAGTGAATGCTCCATGTTGAAGGAGTCTTATATTTCAAAATTAGGAATCGAAGATATCGAACTCGATGGTTTACCTATTTTAAAGGGATTTGGCAATTCTTTTGTAACGGTTTTAGGGAGAATCAATGCACATATTGAAATTGATGGTGTGGGAGCGTACACGGAGTTGCTTTTGGTTCCCGATAATGCTATGAAAATGCCACTGATGATAGGTCAAACGTACACTGAGCAGCCACATATCCTAATACACAAAACTTGTGAACGATTCGATATTCTATTAAATCTTGCGGATGTAGTAATAAATAATAAAACTGGTTTGCACTGTTTAGAGTCTGTTACAATATCGGGCCTGACTATTGTGGAAGTTTATACTAATCCAAAATTTACTGGGGTGTTGTTTGTCGAGGGTGGCTTAAGAACTAAAAATGGTAGCTATCATTATATACCTACCGGCATCTATGAGTTTAATGAAGCTGGTAATGGTGCAATTGTTATTAATGGGCTAAATTCTAAAACATTTTCTGTTATGAAAGATGATTTGGTTGCCCGTGGTAAAATAGCATATGAAGAGGCCAAAAGAGACATACTCCGCGTAACGGCCCAAGGCCATCAAAGTCAATCTAGGCTCATTACATTATCAGATTTACACATTGATGACCACTTAGACCAATCTACGTCTAACAGCCTTTTATTACTCCTGAATAGATTTCGTAACTGTTTCGCATTTTCAATGTCCGAATTAGGTAACTGCCAAGTATCAGAAATGTCAATCTCCTTACAAGACAATGATCCTGTAGTATATAGACCGTATCGGTTAGCCACAAAAGAAAAAGAAATAGTTAGGGAAATGATTGATGACATGCTTGAAAATGATATTATTAGACCCTCTACCTCACCGTATTCGAGCCCCATAGTTTTGGTTAGGAAGAAAACCGGCGACTATCGCCTCTGCATAGACTATCGTGCATTAAATAAGAAGACAGTAAAAGAAAATTATCCAATGCCTCTTATTGATGACCAACTAGATGTCCTTTCAGGAAATAATTATTTTACAACCCTCGATTTGGCATCTGGTTACTACCAAATTTCTATAAATGAGCAAGACAAGCTTAAAACTGCGTTTGTTACCCCTGAAGGCCACTTTGAGTTCAATAGAATGCCTTTTGGCCTTGCTAACGCCCCTGCCACCTTTCAAAGAATCATGCATCAGGTTCTTGGTAGCCTTCGTTATAAAGAAGCTCTAGCATATCTAGACGATATTATTATACCATCACCCGATATTTCAGAAGGTTTAAAGCGACTAGAACTCGTATTGCAGGTTTTGTCTAATGCTCATCTTACTTTAAAACTAGAAAAATGTGTTTTCTTTGGACGTTCCGTAGATTATTTGGGCTTTGAGGTCTCAAAAGATGGTATAAGGCCAGGGTCTAAAAAAATCTCCGCAGTTGAAAATTTCCCTTCCCCGACTAATCAATACCAAGTTCGACAGTTCTTAGGATTAGCCAGTTTCTTCCGACGCTTTGTACAGGGTTTCTCTATACTGGCTAAACCATTAACTCAACTCCTTAGAAAAGATGCCGCATGGGTATGGGGACAGGATCAGAAAAGCGCTTTTGAAACGCTTAAAGATAAATTGGTTCAAAAACCCATATTAGCTTTATATAACCCAAAAGCTGATACTGAGCTTCATACCGATGCGTGCAAAATAGGCATCGCCGGCATTTTATTACAAAGGGACGATCAGGGCAAGCTAAGGCCAATTGCTTATTTCAGTAGGCAAACTACACCGGAAGAGCAAAATTATTCCTCCTACGATTTAGAGACCCTTGCCCTAGTAGCTTCACTTCAAAAATTCAGGGTTTACCTTGTAGGGATTAATTTTAGAGTAATTACTGATTGCAATTCATTACGAGCTACATTTTCGAAACGCGATATGCTACCACGAGTTGCCCGGTGGTGGACACTCATGCAAGAGTTCGACTTTAGCATTGAATATAGGGCAGGAGTGTCTATGAGCCACGTCGACGCTTTAAGTCGCAATCCACCTGTCGAACAACAACAAATACAGTTTTCTGTTTGTAATGTAACTGAATCAGATTGGATTACGACGGTCCAGAATGCTGATTCAGAAATTCAACGAATCATTGGCATTTTAAACGATCCAAATTTAGAAGATGTAACTGATATAAAAAACAATTACAAATTAAAAAACGGTAAATTATTCCGAATTACTACTGAAGGTGATCGGTGGGTTGTGCCTAAGGGCGTTAGGTGGCAAGTAGTAAAACAAAATCATGACGATATAGGTCATTTCGCCTCAGAAAAACGCTAGAAAAAATAAAACTTTATTTTTGGTTCCCTAAAATGAGACGTTTCGTCAAAAAATATGTTTCATCTTGTTTAGAATGCGCATATTCGAAAGCCTCTGCGGGTAAAAAGCCTGGTTACCTTAACCCAATTATAAAAGTTAGTCAGCCATTTGATACGGTACATTTGGATCACGTTGGACCGTTTATTAAAAGTACTAGGGGTAACATTTATATCCTAGTTCTCATTGACGCATTTACCCGTTTTATTTATTTGAGAGCAGTTCGTAATACCAGAAGTAGTACATCCATAAAGGTAATGCGCGAGTACATTGGTATTTTTGGTGTCCCGCGTAGGATTATATCCGATAGGGGAACATCCTTTACGAGTGATTCCTTTAAGTCTTTCACGACTGAGAAAGGTATTATTCATGTCCTTAACGCTGTTGCCACCCCCAGAGCGAACGGGCAAGTCGAGCGTTATAACAGGGTTATAGTAGATTCTCTGACAGCTAAGTGTGTAGGGACCTCTGAAAGTAAATGGGAAGAGCACTTACCCGACGTTCAATGGGGAATTAATAACACCTTTAATAAAGGAATTAATAGAACACCTGCCGAAGCTCTCTTTGGTATTCGACCCAAGGGTATTAGTGATAGTAAATTGATTGTAGCCGTCGACGAAGGTATTACAACCAATAGCAAAGAGTCTGATCTTAATACCATCCGAGAAGAAATTAGTACTTTCGTTGCTAGTTCTCAACAACAACAAAAAAAAAGATATGATAAATCAAGATCCAAACCTGTACAATTTAATGAGGGAGATTTAGTTAGGGTAGAACGACAAGTGCCTGCTACGGGCAGTAGTAAGAAATTAGTCCCAAAATTTCAAGGACCTTATAAAATTACAAAAGTATACGAACACGATAGGTATCAGATAGAAGATACCCCACTGACTAGAAAAGGTAATAAGAAATATTCCACCGTGGTTGCCATTGACAAATTAAAGCCGTGGCTTAACTTTTCTCGACCTAATGATAATATTCTAAGTGAGGAGGAATCTGATTAATTTGCATGTCTTAGTCCAACTGATACTCAAAATTATTATGTGCAGAACAAAGAGGTCTGCAAATGTATAAATATTTGAAGTAGTCAGGACAATGAGGCCTGTAACTACAATTAAAATTGGTGTGATACCCAGAACAATGAGGTCTGTGGTTCTTAAAAGACTAACGGGACAATGAGGCCCTCCTTTTTTTTTCAGAGATATGATTATTATTGTTTTACTTTATTTATGTACCTAGTAGTTTAGCGTAAGGACACACTTAATGTTGGATGGCCGAATCTGTTAGCTATTTATTCAATTATACGTAATAATTACTATTATTTTGTTATTTTAATTGTAATAAATATTGATTTAATTTTAAAATGGCAAACTGTTGATTTAATCAATTTAATTATTAACTTTTAAAAGTTGTGAAACGATGACACTCGGTCGACCGCCATCTTGACGTTTACGCTTATAAAAGCAAGCGGCACAGCGACCGAGGGCCTATGCGGGTGCAGTATTCGCCCACGCCAAGTCCCATTCCATCCATAGGTTGCAAGCCTTACAGAACCGTTTCCTCCGTAAAGCCACGGGAGCTCCCTTCTATGTCAGAAACGAGATCCTCCATCTCGACTGTAGAATCCCTACGATTCACCAGTTCCTAAAACGCATGTCCAAGCGTTACTTTGACTCCGCTCCTAGACATCGTAACCCCTTGGTTGTCGAAGCAGCCAATTATGTCCCTTCTAGAATTAGTCAGATCCGCCGTCCGCGGCATGTACTTTCCGACCCTGATGATCCCATCACACTCCTCCAAGAGCAGAATAGGGCCACCAGCACAATACACAAAAACAGACGCCTCCCGTCATTCCGACCTCGCCGCCGAGGTCCTTTGCGACCGCGACCGTGTCCCTCAGTAGATAATACTCCTCCCCGACCCTTGCTCGAAAACGAGGTGCCAGCAAGTTGTTGCCGCTGAGCACGTAGCTTTAAACTACCCCGTATAATAATCATGATTTAAACCAATTTTGATCCAGCCTGTCCCTTCTTGCTGTCCTCCCCTCAGCGACGCCCTAAGCCGAGGTTCGTACCCCACAGGGGGTGCCCTTAGCGAGCGTTCGCCTAGTTTTAACTTAGTTTAGTATTTTGCCCCTGGCTGGAGGCTTTGAGTGTAGCAGCTTAAGGCACCCACAGGAAAGTCCGGTTAAGCAGCCAAGACCTTAGTGGTCAAACTGCGAGATGCCCGTTTCAAAAAAAAAAAAAAAAAAACGACCGAGGGCCATTCGTTACTTCATCATCGCCTCGTGCACAACAACGATATTGTGGCAACTTTATGTAAGTACTTACCTTCTTTGCTCTGTATGATTTACTGTTATTTGTTAATTAAACTATTTGTGAGTATGATTACTGTTTGTGTATTAAACTATTGTGAATTGCTAAATAAGTATTATTAATTGCTTAAAATACATGAAATATATATGTAAATATTATATGTCATTTCCTAAAATAAACCTACTAAATAATAAATATATATTTTATTAATTCACTACCTGAACCTGACCTACCCTTTTAAAATAAGGTGACTTACATAAGATAGAAAATATTTTAATAGCTTCCATAACCTGATACAAAGTGAACTCCGATTCACGTGAATTTAAAAGATCCAACAATACAGAACTCTCATACTCGGAAAGTAGTGTTTGTTTGTTCTGAGTAGCGGGTGGAAAACTCTGCTTGCCATGTTTGGGCGGGAAACCCTCATAGTAATTGCTTCCTTCTCTAGAGCGGGAATGAATTTAAAAACTAAAACTAAAGGTTAGGTAATCGGATACGAAAAATTTTACTAATGAGGGTATTACACTATCATATTATATCATGTACCTATCTACGAAGCTCACAAATTCCCCATAATATGTCTATTTTACAATTTAATTATAGAAAACAGTCGATTAAAAAAAAATTATGCAGTCTAGTTAGAGTATAAACAGCCAGTGTGAATTTAAAAAAAATATCTATAAGCGGGACGACCCGCGGCGGCGACGCGGTGTTCCATATAAAAAAAAAATTAAAATGACTAATAGGTACTAGAATACTCATGTTGTTATTATCAATAAATATTTTAGAAACACTAAAAAAATACTTTCCTTAAACTCGAAATGAAAAGTGAGTGTTTAACACGGGTGAAAGTCATCAATTCCTTTCGACCCTTGTAGAACAATCTACTATTTCATTTCTCATATTCGGAAAGTAGTGTTTGTTCTGAGTAGCGGGTGGAAAACTCTGCAGCGGGAAAGACGCATAGTAATTGCTTTCCTCTCTAGAGCGGAAATTAATTTTATAAATATAACTAAATTTGGTTAGGTAGTCGGCTACGAATTTTTTTACATAAATTAAGAAAAACATCGACAAAAATAATTAAAAAATGCTGCGGTCTTGTGAGTGTATATATTCAGCCAGTGTGAATCAAAAATAATATCTCACTGACCCTGGTGACCCAATAACCCTCCTCCAGGAGAGCAATAGAGCCACTAGCACTCTACACAGATACAGACGCCTCCCGTCATTCCGACCTCGCCGTCGAGGTCCTTTGCGATCGCGTCCGCGCCCCCGAGTAAATGATACTCCTCCCCGATCCTTGCTCGAAAACGAGGTGCCAGCAGTGGCTGCAGCTGTGCCAGTAGCTTTAAATTCCCCGATTAATAATCATGATCAAAACTTTGATCCAGCCCGTCCCATCTTTGATGTCCTACCTCCGGTGACGCCCTAAGTCGAGGCTCGTACCCCACAGGGGGTGCCCTTAGCGAGCGTTCAGCTAGCTTTTTAGCTAGTTTTGTATGCCCCTGGCTGGAGGCTTTGAGTGTAGCAGCAGGCAGCTTAAGGCAACCACAGGATTAACCGGTTAAATAGTCATGACCTCAGAGGTCAGCTATGAGACGCCCAACAGAATTCAAAAAAAATAAAAATAATAATACCTATCAAGCGGAACGGCCCGAGACGGTGACGCGGTGTGTTCCATATTTAAAATTTTAAAAAGACTATATAATTTGGCGGGATACTGTCTCTAAGCTGTATCGAAATTCAAAATATCTTTAAAACTATTAATTTTTACTTTCCTTAAATTCGAAATGAAAAGTAGAGCGTTTAACACGGGTGAAAGTCATCAATTCCTTTCGACCCTTGTATAACGATCAACTATTGCAATACCAACAGCAAAAGGAGCTAATCTGAACAACACGTCGTCTTTAACAATAGTTGCATCAACGTTGGTGGCAACACAAGGATTTTGTAAAGATTCCTTCATCACACAATAACATTGTGTTCTTGGAAGCCTTCAGAACAGAATGCACCTTATTTTCCACAATTTCTTAGAAGAAATGGGTCAGTGGAATAAGCGTAGGTGTTACATACTGTAGTAAATGGAACTTTGTGTTACTTTGTCGGGGAATGTGTCGGTTCCGTCCGATTTCATTTGTTGTAACTATGCAGTTTGTTTCATAAGTAATCAACATTCTGCAAATAGAGTTGCACAAAATCTTATAAATAATAAGGCCAAGCTAAGGAGACCACGTGTAAGTACAAAACTTTTTGGATAAACCTACTTACTTTTTAAAAGATTTTTGACAACATAAACAAGTACAAAAAACGCATTAAAATTATCACCTTATAAAAAGCTTAACAAAGAACACACTAACTACAACAAAAAGGAAAAATATCTTCATACAATTTCAAAACATTTCTGAGCAAGTTATGCATTATTTACATGGCGTAGTCAGTTCGAACGCTTCCTCGTTACTTGGTCTAAGTTCCGTCCTTTTGGTCCCAACTTTCGGATTCCGCTGGCGAAACAAATTATCGGTTTTGTATAAATCCAACATAATCCCACTTGAGGTTTGCCAGCGCGATGTTTAAACTCCTTAAATCAATGTCGGTTGGATATTGACACAATATCGCAACGATTTTATTATTTACTTCTTTGGCACAGTCGTAATTTTGAAAAAGGATTCGTAATTTGACATAACGTAATTAATTGGTTATTCTACCAAGCATTTTGTAGTATGACCGCTGGCAATACCAGAGAAGGTGGTGTATAAGTAAGACCAATGTGGCCAAATCAACACTGCTAGAATTGTCTTTTTCAGCCATAACTTAATTTACCTAGAAGGAAATAGAAAGGCTTTGGTACAAAAGTGCAAGTGACTGTCACTGACGTAATGGTACTCGCGGAAGGACATTGGGGGGCAGCCCCTCTACCCCATGTTGACAAGTAGGTAAACGATGACATCGGCGCAAACGTGCCGGTTGAACGGTTCATAAATCATGTTGACCAACACAACTACAGTTTGGCCAACGTCCAACTGTTGACTGCAATAAGCCTAGTTTTAATACGACCACATACAAGGGATTTATGGTGAATTTTCTCGAAATATGAATGTGATTATTGCAGTATACCTAGGGTACTTTAAGACTTGTAATTGGTTGTTCAGAAGGCATGGCGCAGAAATCACTGCAATTATCAGTCTTATTGTCAATATCCGCGCTTGGAATGCAAACCAGGCCGCGTTTCGCTTCAAAAGGTAAATTCTATACGTAGCTCATGGAATTCTTTTTCGTAGAAACTGTATTGTTATAGAGAAATTGTCTGTGAAAAGGCAGTGTTTCTAAAAATTTATAGTTTATATTTATAAGTATCGAACATTCTCGAGGTATTTAAAACCGACTTCAAAAATCGAAGTATATATGTCATCTGTATGTATGTTCATGGATATTTTCGTCATATGTATTCTTCACTAATCTTATTTGGTAAATAATAGTGTGCTGTAATTACAATTTTTTAAACTTTTAACAATTATTTGATTGAATTTTTATGTTTCTTATGTCTTTGAAAAAATCTAGACGTCCATACTTAACTCTAAGAGTGTGTGATGCTAAAGGTCGTGACTTGCGGTCCGTATTTGTTTACTAATTTGGACACGTATACGGAAAATAGACAACAACACAACAGGAGGTCTACAAGTTCACAAACATACAAACTAGTTAATTGACACACAGACGCTACTAGTACATATCGCTGTCCCCGTCGAATAAACTGGTAATGTGCTATTACGATAGTTTTAAGGTTATTGCATATTCGATATTAAGAGGTCCGATTACACTCTGTCAATTTTTTTCATTCATTTCCTACGGTTATTTCAGAAGTTACAAAATTTTAAGGTGTATAGTAATGAATGTAAAAAATAACTTTTTTATATTTGAACAATTCCGCTATGTGTAAATAAGATTTTCACAAAAAAAAAATGTTTTTTATTTTTCCTGTAAAATTTGGTTTTTACGATTACCATTTTATCCGCCGGGGACAGCGATTTATTTCGTGGTAATAGTCCCCATTGGTTAGTTTTATTGCAGCATATACATCAAAATGTATTGTCATATTAATTTTGTCGCGATTACGATGTTGGTCCCATGGAGAAACTTGCTCAATTTGATGGTCTGTAACACACTCTTAATTATGAAAAAAACCTTTCTGATACATGCTGTATTTCAGTAAGACTCGATATTCCGGGAAATGTTTTCCCGGAATATCGAGCCTATGTAAATAACATTCAATATGCATTGATTAAGATTGGAGTTGCGTTTATGGAGAAACATCGAGGTAAATCGCACAAGGAATAAATAAATCTGCTTCATTGGTTTTTCAATTAGGAATTTCTCAGAAGCAGCCCGGAGTCTGTATTTGTGCCGGTTTAATGGCAATAGGTTTATACCTAGGCTAAATATAACAGGTGCAATGTATAGCCAGGAACATTAATCGTTAATAAAATTGACACCCTACGTTAATTTGCCATGCTTTAACCATATGTCATATAACTGACAACATTTCAAAGAATGACAGATGTGATTTGAATAAATGGACATTTTAAGTTGGTAGTTAATTGGTTTACAATTAATTACAATGAGTTTACCAAAGTATAAATAAGGGACAGTATTACGTCTCGGCAGTGACCTTGAAATCATACCTAAATCTCCGCGTCCGTATGTAACTACCGCGCACTCGATACTGTTGCGTATTGATATACACTGAGATCTCGAAGCGCTTGGTTTCGGCTGTTTTCTATGAAGACTTAATAATGTTACTTACACACATCAAAAGTGTCTAGGGATCAACATATATTTTTGCAATAACTTTTCTCCTGATTGATATTAATTAAAATTTTCTTTAAGGATTCATCAAATAAAGTGTTTTCGTTTGTCACAGTAACGATAAACCAAGTCACCTTTGCATTAATAAAGAAATTTGCCATTTTCCTAATAAAGGGATTTTTGACATTTGAACCACTAACATTAAAGTTCGAAAAAAAGACTGAAATAACAGTTTTCTTTAAAATTTTATTGGGTAACTTAAACAATTAATAATCCGTGTTTCTACCGCGAACACTAACAACACAAGAACATCGGTTTGGCATACTCAAAATGAGTTCATCCAAATCACGCTGTGGAATGGCCGCCCATGTTCGTTGCAACAACAAAAAAAGGTCTTCTTGCGACTGGATACCCTCCATATTCGGCAGAGCTCTTCTCTGTAGCATATCCCATGCATGCTCAATCGGGTTCAAGTCTGGCGACTGAGCAGGCCAGAGCAGGACATTGATGTTAGCTGCGGCGAGAGTCTGTCTTACAACTCTTGCGGTGTGCGGTCGTGCATTATCATGCATTAACTGAAATAAGGGACCGATTTGCACTTGTAGAGGAACGATGACGTCAGATACAATCGTCTCAGCATAAATTTGAGCGTTGAGGTTGCCTCTGATCCAAATCAACTCAGTTCTTCCGCCGATCCAAATACCCGCCCATACCATGA
Source organism: Omphaloscelis lunosa (assembly GCA_916610215.1). NCBI lineage: Eukaryota > Metazoa > Arthropoda > Insecta > Lepidoptera > Noctuidae > Omphaloscelis > Omphaloscelis lunosa. Next base: position 4,546,307 of record OU744245.1, on the reverse strand, counting down.
TGGTTCCACCACTATAAGGATGGACTTCCTGGCAGGATTTTAATCGCTGTTGGCGTCCAGGGGTTCTCCAGTGTCGTATACGTCTTGTATCCGGTCTCATACCAAAACGAGACTCATCAGAAAAGCACACGAAACGCCATTGTTCTTCTGCCCAATTTCTGTGTTCAAGAGCCCATTGATATCGAATCCTACGATTGTGCATTGCTATAGGTGGTACCCGTAGCGGTCTTCGGGAATGAAGGGTCACTTCATGCAAGCGGTTTCTGACTGTTTGGTCGCTAATTAAGTTCCCTGAAGAGTGATGAAGCCTCACGGCTAACATCATGGCGGTTATTGTTGGAGCTCTTCGAGTTAAGATTTGAATGTATCGGTCTTGTCTCCGTGTGGTGCAGCGATACCGTCCTCCATGGCGCTCAGCCACGGTACCAGTGCTTCGGTAACGTGTCCAAAGTCGACTGATAACACTCTGACTTGTATTCAGAGCTAAAGCCACAGTACGTTGCCGGGAACCAGCTTCTATCATTCCCACGGCTCTGAGCATTTCTTCCCTGCTTAAATGACGTCGCCGCTCCATAATAACGTTGGTTTTAATCAGTAGTAGGGAAACAGTAGCACTAATAATGTCTTCAATGCGTTGTATGTTTTTATAGGGAAAATATTGACAGCTGATTTTCATCTTTTACTCGAATTTGATTAACAGTTCCTGTTTCAAATTATGAAATGCACCAAAAAGGATCCATATAAATTTATATAATCATAAATTTATTACAAAGCCACATCTCAATCTCAAGAAATCCGCATAAAAATGCTTGATCCCTAGACACTTTTGATGTGTGTATTTATACTGTAACTTTACTATGCCCTTTTTACCTACAGCTTCGAAAATTATAGGCATTTGTTATGTTAGGCTGCTTAGAAAGAAAGAAAGAAAGAAAGAAAGGAAGAAAGAAAGAAAGAAAGAAAAAGTATTTATTGCTTCGATGTTGTAAGACATCTGCTAGATGAGAGAAGGGCCGGCGGGCGTGATGGTGATATTCGGGGAAGGCCCGTGCCCTGCTATTGAACATCTTTCGGATGACATAATAACAAAGATTGTTATTATCGGTACTTAGTTGCAAGCGCAGCAACTGAGGCAGTTATTGATTCGGTTATCAAGTCTGTACGGTTATTTTTACTAACCATTTTATTGAACAAAAGAATCCTTTATTCTGAATCCATGCTACACTACAACCAATCGTGATTTCACGACAACAATCTCATAAAATTTCTCATCAGATATACATCCATACATCTGTACAAACATAAGGTTTACCTTACCACATTCAATCTCCTTACATTCAGATGTACAACGCGTGTAACCAATATCTAGTGACCCAGTTGCAATGAAATGCAATATACATTCCGGTTTAATTGAGTCCCCTCCGAAGAATATCCCGGGAATATCCGAGTATCCGGGCTGTAAAATGCAAATATGACTATATCCGGGTCCGTGGCATTCAGTAAACGTATTGAAGCTTTATTGAATAACTTTATTAATTTCGTAGATTTTAGGAGATGATGGAATAAAATGGTTGGATGATTTTATATATTAAGCAACTCAACTTATTTCCTTCGAAACTTCAAAAATAAAAACAATGTACGACTAATATTTTGTATTTAGATAAATATTTCATCATATCAAATATATTACCTAGTCAGCTTTTTCTCAACTATGTTGTAAATACCAGTATTTTACAATGAGTGACTGCTTAACTGACCTCCACAACCCAGTAACTGGGTAATGCGAAACCCCTTGGTAACCTGTTTACCACTTTCGGGCTTCTGCTGTCTACGCGTAACTATTCCATTAAATGGCAGAGTAAATTCCTTTGTCTGCTCAGCACAGTTACGGCTAAACTATAAAGGCTTATTTAATGAAGGCAGATAGGTATTTTGATACTTGGAAAAGACAAAGGGTTTTCATTTCGGAGAATCATAAAATTAACACCTGGCCGCGAACATAGGTACAAGCATTATGCCAGATAATAATAGTCCTTCATTTTGCAAAACCTTTATTATTATTAAAATTCTATATCTTTATTTAAGAATCAATATATATTATATGTATTTTTTTTAAATCAATATTATTTTTATCTTAAGAATTGATAGGAATCGTACAAATACAGATAGCAAAATATTAATGTGACCTTTTCCCAAATGCACATTAAATTAAATGATTACATAGAAACATTACGTTAATTTCGTTGCCATCACAAAGCAATTTATCAAGCAAACAATAAACGAAACGTCACAACTCCATTTCGGGTCGAGTGGAATCCCAGATCCCGATCATAATTTGTAATAATTCTCATAATTTAAGGATTTTCGTATCCTGTCGGGAAAATCTCTCTAATATGGATCTCCTCCGAATTAATATTTTAGCCGGTATCAAATGATTCAGCATTTGATACCGGCTAAATTAACGTTTTTATGATTTGTTCAAATTTACCTGCTTGTTTTGTATTTACATTACCTTTTTATTTCTTCTGAATTTTCTAGTGACATAACGAAGGTAATAAAGTCAATTATTGGTCATAATTATGGTGAGAAGGCTATGTTACATTAAGCAATTTAATTACTAAATTCTTTGTTCTGTGTCTCTGATAGGGTTTCAATATTCAATCAAATTGTTCCTTGATATTTTTGGAATGTTTTGAGAATTTATCAAAGGTTTTACTAAACCATTTAGCGTTGTTTCTATTTTCATTCATAAAAGATAGAGTGAAAAAACCGAAATATTCACGTTGATTCAAAGCTTTTCTTCTTCAGTAGATTCACAAAATTTACACAAGACGTAATCATTATCTAAAGCGTTTGTTCATACAGTCGTACTTACATACGTCCTTGAGACGTATTTGAGACGAGAAGATTAGCTTCAGGGACACAGGTGGGACTACACAGGCTCATTTGACAGAAAGACAATTTTGATTGCGTACTGTGACGAGAATATTGATTTTTTATATGACATTTTACTAATAGCTTCTTACTTGTCACACTCAGAACTGCTTATTAAGAAGCTTATTACGATTGGCCAGTATGAGTCTTAGCAACAAACGGCCATTACCTACGTAAAATTACTTATTTCACTTAGGTAAAATCTTTTTGTAGCTACCGAAAACTGGAAACATTATTTAATCATTCCAAAAATTTAACTGGAAATTTTCTAAAACATCACAAAGAAATCTTTACCTGAGGAAAGGCGAGGTAGGTCAAAGGATTTAGTCGAGAATGAGTTTTGCTAATGGACGTTTTGAGTGTATTTTACAACTTTTCCTTTGTTGATTATGAATAGCGTTTCTTTGAACATCCTGTGAATGCCGCTGTCCGTCCCAGTCTTTTTGGAGGTAAGTTGTCGTTAATTTTACCTAGATAAGGTCTACTTATAACTTTAAGCATTTTTACGTGATGACCAGCCGTTAATGTGAATACAATTCAGACTACTTTTCAGTAGTTTTCAAGGTCAAAAGGCAAGTTTCAGAAATGAAATGAAATGAAATGAAATTGTTTATTCTGTAAATAGGATATCGGAATCATTTTACACGTCATATTAAAAAAAAAAACTAATTAAGTTCGGCGTTTCCTATCTGACTACTCTGAGAAGAAAGGCCGAAACAAACTCAGAGGTCACAGTCTCTTTTAAAGTCCAGACATAATCTTGGTCAGGCCATATAAAGACCATTTCAGACACTAATCTACATGGTCCTCCCATGTAGATTAGTGTCTGAAATGGTCTTTTGAGGAAAGAACCACATAGATTTGAGTGGACCTATCCAGTCAGTGCAAGCATTTGTCAGTAATCGTGGAGCTCAACTCAGAACTTGAGGAGCTCAACTCGACGAACAATACCAAAGAAAGGACATTTGGGTAGGCCGCATAAACTACTCAAACTGCCAGACCATAATTAAAACTAACTGAAAAATGAAAATAATAATGATATCCACATGGTCCTCACATTCGCAATAATTAATTTAAATAATATTATACTTTACAAAGTAATCATGTCATTTTGAATATAATTTTCAACAATGTCAATGTGTATATAAAACTGGTATATTTTGATGATTTAAAAAAATAATTAAAATGTTAAGTTTTATCACAAGGCTTAGCAGAGCGAGCAGCTCAATCCCATGCTTTTTTATCTTCTAAATAATCTGAAATTTTATAATACCCTTTTTTACAAAATTTGGTTTTAATACAGCTTTTAAATCTATTAATGGGTAAGTTTCGAAATGAAATAACTAAACTAAACTACGCTAGTATTTTGAAATTTCTTCTGATAGATTCACATAGATATAGGTGGCTACGACCGACCGTTGCCACTTTACGCCAAATCAAAAAGTAAAAAGCATTCAAAAGAAGCATAGGGGCTCTCATCAGTCCTACCCACTTTCGTTGACTGAGGATTTTATAATTACAAATTATTTTTTTAGTGACTTCTCTTGACGTAAGCAAGTTGATCCGCCCACATAATCCTAGAGCAATATCGCATATCAATTAGCGACGTAACCCCCCCCCCCCCCCCCCACACAAGCGCGACGCGACTTCGCGACACGACTATGCGGTATCTAAAATGAAGTCGCACGCAGTCGCGTGCGACTTCATTTGCCTCATTGCTCATTGCGACCTCATTTGCTTCATTTGAGCCTGTGGGTAGTCACCCACAGGCTCAACTTGTGGTATTTTGACTCAAGCAGAGACCGCAGTGACTTACACCCAGTCACTGAAAGCCTAAACAACACAAGGTATATCCAAAAGACTGTTAACCCGTGTTAACTGTACTTAAATAACAACAGTCAACCAAATTAAATTAAATAGATTTTCAGAAACCAGGGCAAGAGTCGTATCTCGACATGTACACGAATGATATCGCGCCTGTGTGGCTGTACCTTAGTGTAGGCGTAAGACCTTTACTCCCACTCTCCAATGATGACCGCTAAGTCCCTTTGATGTGCCAAGACAGGTGGACCGACGGCATCATTGATGACTTTAATAATTTAGTGATTTTGTGTTCATGCACGAGCATAAGCTATTGTCTGCCAGTATTAACTCCTTACAGTCGGTCAAAGCAAGTCGCAAGTTTAATCTTAAGGTATTTCGTATCTAGGGCATAGATAAGTTATTTTATTTTTTTCACATTTTTTTACAATTCGCAAGTAGTAAATATATAAAAAAAATGAGTTAGTGATAAGCCACTGTTACTACTCCAATCCAGCAAAAAGATGCCAAAATGTGTACAGTACAATATTCTACGAAGATTCCACCGGATCTCTCACTTTCAACATAGTTCCGCAAGTTTAATGAACAGTATGAAAACTACCTTTGAGCCAGTCCACACGACTCAATCCAAACATGGCGGGGTGTAGCTCGCCTCCGGGAACCGTGAGAGTTTGCCGACAAATTGGCCCCAGGGAAGTTTACACTGGCATATTCATACTGGTTAGTAATGTAGTTTTTACGTCACTTTAAGATCTCTAGGGCATTTTTGGTAGACATTTATTTCCATACAAACTTTCATCCCCTTTAGAAGGTGAATTTCTAAAAATTCTTAGAGCTTCGGTAAATAAGGAACTCTTGTGGAAAATTTCAGGCTTATACACCGTGACATTTTAGTCGTCCTACAAAAGCAGCCCACTTCATGTATCCAATGACTATTAAAAGATAATTTAAAAAAAAAATATTTTAACAATTTTTTTATTACTCCTATAGGTATTTTATGTCGGGTACATAGAGTTGCCCTTTGTAAGACGACTAAAATGTCACGGTGTATATCATTTTTTGTTTAACGAATGTTTAGTAGTCATTGAATACATGAAGTGGGCTGCTTTTGTAAGACTACTAAAATGTCACGGTGTATATTCAGTGGTTTATAGGGTGAGCGTTGTTTGTCATTGAGTAAATGAATTTAGGATTTTAATTATTTAAGTAGATGTAAATTAACGGTAAAAAGCGCTTCTGGAGCAAAGGTTTTAAGAGAGAATGTTTGTAGAATGGACTGGTTTTATTATCAATATCTAGAGTATGAGCAGCAATATCGTCTTGCCGGTTAATAACGAAAAACTGTTATCACCAATCTGCATGTCAGTCCCTCAAACCAAATAAGAAACCAAGATAGAGCGCTGCAAATAATACAGTGAAGCATGCCAAAACTACACCTCCGCTTGGTTTTTTATTTGGTCTGAGGCCAGTCCATCACGGCGATTATACGGCCTTACAAAATTGGAAGGTCAAACCTTCCAATTTTGTAAGCCGCATTGTTAGCTAAGAATTATGTTTTGGCAAAATTCTCAACTTCAGAAAAGGTCAAGTTAAAGTTGAGTTCAATAACGTTATCACTATATTAAGACGCCGATATATGCCAGCGACCTTGAGAAGTTAAGTTGCGTGTTCTGTGCTGAGCTCACGCAACGCGTCGTACCGTACGTCCAGCCAGTAATAGGACTCGCCTATCAAGGAGCGCTATCCCAAATTAGACGCATTATTAATTTATACGTAAAATAAAAGGTATCCTAATAAAACACGTATACTAAAAGATACATTAATTAAATTATCTTTAAAATGGTGAAAGTTTCAGGAAAATACGCTTGATAGTTTTTGCGTGATTCTCAGTTTTTTATCCGCGTTAGTCATAACTTTAAAAATTAATTACACTGTGTAATTTATACATAATTTAAAATATTCACAGATAAAGTTATTGAAAAAATGCTTTAATTTAACATATATTTTTTTCAAATCATTGACACTACTCGTTTCGATGTGATCTTCAATATAAAACCATTAAAAGTCGGCTATCGTCGCCTTAAGTGAGAATATATTCCTACGCAAAGTGTCTGGCCAAAACTTATCAATATTTAAGCGGGTGTCGCTACCGCACACCTGATACAATCCCTTCCCGTGCCCTTACCTTTCTATTATGACAGCTACGAAAGGTAAATATGTCACCTCATAAAGAGACTTGTCTGAATAACATTCTTAAATATTATTGGGAAATGCGACCAGGGCAATCCTTGCAGAAATATAATATAAGGTTCTATCTTCTATCTAAGGAAGTACGCGTTTTTCTTGCTAGACATTTGGATATTATTTTTTAAGTTACAAAATACATTAATATGGTGCTGTTTTGAAATTATACCTAATAGCCGATGGCAACACGATGAAGACTGATAATAATGACTAATAAGACTGATACTAATAATAATAATAGCCAAGAGCCTCGACCAACACCTGAAGAGGCTCTCGTAAGGCAGCTGGATCAAGGGCTTGATCCAGAAAGCGGTACTCCTGGACTCGGCGCGTATTGTTAGGAGGTTCCTCTCTCAAGAGCCCTGACTACCGGCAGCTTGGACCCTGTTCCTGACACCGGTGGGATACTATTTTTTATATTTTTAAATGTTTATTTTTTATATGAATATTTAAAAATGTAATTAATATGTTTAAAAATTAAATAAAGGTAATAAAAATATAATAATTACTAATAATATTTGTTTTGATATCTATTCAGGAGGAGCTCGTAACAGCCGCACGGGTCGATCCATCAGGTTAAACTACGTTTGCCGGGGTTGTTCCGTAGATGGGTGACCATCTTTATGTACAGAGACTCCTCCGTGCCTCGGAAAGCACGTTAAGCCGTTGGTCCCGCCTGTCATTCGTGGATCTTTGATAGTCGTTACGGATCGTCAGAAGCCTGAAATTCTGACAACCAGTCTCACCAAGAGGTATCGTATTACCCACTTACTGGGTTGTGGAGGTCAGATAGGCAGTCGCTCCAAGGAAAATACTGATATTCAACTGCATCCGGTTAGACTGGAAGCCGACCCCAACACAGTTGGGAAAAGGCTAATAGGAAGATTGATCTATGCAGAGTTACAGGCGTAATTATTAGTAGCCTGGTACAAGTTCGATTCAAACTTGAAGTGCGCTACTCGCTGCGCAGTACTCTACCCCTCACCCCCGCTGGCCCATGAATTCGTTACTGCGCAGCGACTTGCCTCATGTTTCGAGCCGCCATCAAGTTTGAATCAGGGTGCAATTAACTCAACTGTACATATAACTGAGTTGTTATGTAATTGCATTCTCTAATATAATATTTATATTGAAGTTATAAATCGTCGAGATGATCAATTTATTTTGATGTGAAATGAAATGAAATGAAATTGTTTATTCTGTAAATAGGATATCGGAATCACTTTTACACGTCATATTAAAAAAATATTCAAAATAAGGTAGATGATTTCGATGTTTCCTATCTGACTACTCTGAGAAGATAGGCCGAAACAAACTCAGAGGTTACAGTCTCTTTTAAAGTCAGACATAATCTCGGTCAGACCATATGAGGACCGTGTAGATAAATGTCTGAAATGGTCTTTTGAGGAAAGAACCACACATATTTGAGTGGACCTGTCCAGTTAGTGCAAGTATTTGTCAGTTTTCGTGTAGCTCAATTCAGAACTTAAGGAGCTGTATTCTAATGAACTCCCGAGGTGACTAACCAGTGACGTAGCTAGTAGTAAAGGGGCCCTATACCAAAATATGTTGGGGGCCCTTTTTATCTGACTAAAGCCAAACTCAAAATGAGGGTATAATATATATGTTTTTTTACAAAATAAATACAATAGCATCCTGATCCTGAGCTCAAGGTATCATTGTGATCTTACTTAAAAAATCCAAGAGCGAGCGCGGCGAGCTAGAAAACTGACTCAGATACGTTAAGTTAATAAAGTAAATTTAAGTTTATGCATTCTGAATTGAGATTGTTGAAGATTTCATTGGAATTTTACTGTGTACTATAGACAATGCAAGAGCGAGCGAAGCCATAAATTTGGAGAATCCTGACTCGGATATGTTAAGCTGTCTTTCATTTGACTAAGAAAAGCGAGCGTAGCGAGCTCGAAAATTTGAGCATCCTGACTCGTTGGTTAGATTTTCTGTGTGATTTTACCAAATGAATGTAAGAGCTTGAGAGTTGGACCGTGGCTGTAGCTTGACGCCTCAGTAAGCCATAAACAAATTACGCTAGTTTTCATATTTTCGTTAGGTATTTATTCATTACAGGCTCCTCATCAATAATATTTTGAGGTTTTGGATAATATTGTACGAATTTTTGCTTACACACCTGGGGGGCCCAGTAGCTTGAGGGCCCCGTATCATTGATACGGCTGATACGGCGGTAGCTACGCCCCTGTGACTAACACTATACTTAGGTCTGAAATATCTTGAAAGAGTTTAGTAATGATGTCCGGCCTACAGATTGTAAGGTATATAGCTGTTATTATCTCGGCAGATAGCTAATTATATACCTAAATTAACATTAAGAGCCTTTAGGCTATTCGTCTAGTGTCTGTATAGAAAAAATACTGTTTGTCGGCTGGCATTGGAAATGCTCTTCAGACAACCTACAGCAAATTTTCAGCGGCGTATTCATAATCAAACAAAATGATAAAAAAGCTTGATAATGTAATTAAAATTAAATAAAGTTAGATAATACCCATGCTCTATGCCTTCTAGAGCTCGATTGCTATACAGGACTGATTTAGTTGAATGAAACTTTTAATTGGTCAAGCAGCAAGCTTTTAATTGGTTAAAATGTAGTACTATCATCTGTTTGAAACAGATAGCAATATTTTTTCTTTTGCATCTCATCATCATCATTATTTCAGCCGAAAGACGTCCACTGCTGAACATAGGCCTCCCCCAAGCACCGCCACTTCGACCGGTTCTGTGCTTCTCGCATCCAGCGGATTCCTGCGGCCTTCACCAGGTCATCGGTCCACCATGTTGGGAGGTCTTCCAACCGTTCCGGTATGCGATTGCCACTCCAGAACCTTTCGGCCCATCTGTTCTGCGAGCAATGTGCTCTACCCACTGCCACTTAAATTTAGTAATTCTTCGGACTATGACGGATTTACATCTCAGAATATTGTAAATAAAACTAGGGGCATGATACATTTTACTAATAAACTGTCAGAAAGGGAAATGCAACACTTTTTTGCCATCATTAGTGTGAATAATTAAAAAATAATCTTGCTACATTACGCAGATAAAACTCAATTCAGCGTAAAACGATTTACCTTAAGGTGCTCCCTCACCAGGAGCATTTGCCTGTAATGTAACGTTACAGATTCGATTTTGAGCATTTAGTTACAATACTGCCTCCCTGAGACTGCCTCGTTGGTCGCAAAGCACTACTGCTGAGTATGAGGTCCTGGGTTCGATTCCCGGGTCGGGCAAGCTGTTATTGGGTTTTTTCGATCTGGGATTTCTCAGTAGCAGCCCGTAGTCTAGATTTGTGCCCGGTTGATGGCAATAGGCTCGCCCCCTATTACATGGGACTTAAAACATAACTGGCGAAATGTGGGTGTACTATAGGTACACCTCTGCCTAAACCTTCGGGGAATACAGGCGTGATGTTATGTATGTGTATGTACTGTCTCCCTGACTGACGAGCATTCGCCTGTAATGTAACATTTCAGATTAAATATTAGAAACATTGCGCACTATAATGCTCGGTTCACCTCCCCCACTGATGCAATGTTCGACTCTGAACGGTACAGCCGAATGCCCTGTGAGGTAGCACCTTTAGAACTAACTTGAAACACGGACAGATTCACCTCAGCAGCGTCTTCTTAAGAAAATCTAAAAGCGGCTCTAATTACCGTAATCTTGTCCAGATGATCACAAGGGGGAGGGGAGAGGGGTAACCCTGGCTTTGTCCTAATTATCATTTGTTTTACTCCATTCTTGATGGCAGTCTTGAAGGGATCGCCCTTTCTTAGCCAGTCCTTGATAGAGATATTTTTATGAGGGCAAGAATAATCAAGACTATAATAATTCTACTGAATCGTGTTATTACATTTATTTATTAAACTAACTGCGCTCCGTGGTTTCACCCGCATAAATGTCGATTCTGTGGGAATATCGGGATAAAAAGTATTATATGTGTTAATCCAGGTTATAAACTATCCGTGTGCCAAATTTCATCTAAATCTGTCCAGCAGTTTGAGCGTGAAGAAGAGATAAACATACACTCACAAACTTTCCCCTTTTCGTCCGTCGTCCGGCCGTCCGAGATTCGTCTAAAATATTATTTTACTTTGGAATGTTTATGCTGCTATGTAATGCAAGTTATTTGAGCTCAATTAGGTATATGAAAACAACGAACGATTTATTTTTTTCTTAGTCAAATGTAGAAACAATATTAAAAGTTTATTCAACGAAATTTCTGTATTGATCGAACTTTTAGCGGTTAGCAAGCAATTTGCTACGAAATTGCAAAAAAAATGAAATTGTAAATGAGCTCGTAGCGCACTTGACGCGTAGCACTCGTAGCGCTTAGACACGAGTGCGCTACAAGCCGCCGATTTAAATTCCCGTAAACCTAAATATTGTCTTCGTAACCTAAAAAAAGTATTGATGAAATAATTAAATAACTAGTTATTGTGTATTTTCAGAAACGCTGTGTGTCATTTTACATCAATTAAATCTATAAATGGAGAGCTATTAATAATTCAATTGTATGTCAAGGGGTCTACGCCTGCCCTATACAGTTACATTTTCACTTAATTACAGGGCAGTCCATTCCGGTACCAGACACTAAAACAACAAAAGACGGGTGCGGTAGCTTTATAATTGACTGAAGCACGTCACCACTCTGTTAGACGGTGGAAAACTAGTTTTATTTTTTTATATTGAACTCCAACATGGTGGTTTTGTATATTTTCGGAATAATAGGAATAATACCGCAATGATTAAACTTACTACAATAAATTGGTGCTGATCCCCCCTCGTCTGACACTCGCTAGAAGCAACTAATCATAATTGTATGAATATGCATACAAGCATACACCATGGATGCAGCATGCAAGCGAGCATGCAATTTGCAGCAGGCATGGTTTCCGGCGCTGCGAGGCTCCGGCGGTCCCACACAAGCTTATCGTCGCAGATGGTTTCAACGCTCACCACCGCAGCTTCGGCTTGCTGCAGCCTCAGCCACGGGCGGCGAGCGTTATGAAACCACCTGCTCCTCAGCTCGCGAGCCGCCTCGCCCCTCCAAGCCTACGCGGGCTTATATTATACTTTAGGGATAGGGTAGACAAGACTACGTGGAGGCAGTTTTGCAGCGATTGGTTTCTGTCACTAACTTTTGAAGCACAACATATTGACTTTTCGGAAGTTTAGTTTTTTTTATTGGAAATTTAATTTTACGGTCAACCAAAGATTTTCAGAAGATTGGAAGCAGTATTATATCCCATTGTATAATAAGCATTAACATAAATAAAAGTCGGTATCAATGTGTCCATGGAGTTTCTTGCCCGTTCTTCTATAGGATTTCCTACTACGCTTTAGAATGGGCCTTGCTTCATCTTTCTGATTGACCGACCTCTTGACAATTCAAATGTTCCTGTAATTGGTTTAATTGCGAACCCGAACACGGCGTGTTCCCACACTGAGCGCTAAACGCCGAGAACACACGTCTCTGTGTCTCGCCGTATTCGGGTACGCGACAAGTCAATCGTCATCCTGAGGATGCCTCGTTGAGAGGTGAAACATCTGTCGATTTCTTTCAATGGTTTTTATAGCTCTTTATAAATAGCTAAGCGGAACAGGTTACTAAATATATCGACGTCTATTGTATTTTATAATGGTTTAATTGAAATAAATGCTTTGAGTTTGAGTTTCAGTTATCCCTCTTAATAAAATTGAAAAACATTTTGTTCAGTACATCATTTATTAATTTTACTTTTGTGTTGCAAAGTAAAAGGATCTGTTTATTTTCTCGTACGAGTAACACTGTCAATTTCGGTGAATTTCATTGTGTCGTAATCTTCAGGCCACTTGAAAAGTCGGTGCCAGTGCACGACAGAATCGTAACACCGTCTTATGTTCTGCACACGTGATTAACAATATTGTGCGATGAAAACTTCTAGCGGAAATATTCGGTACGTTTACACATGTTTCTATCTATCGTATGGAGTTACTGAAAATTAACCAATCAATTAGTATCCTGAAATTCTTTTTTCTTAATTAAGTATATGCATAAGTATGTATCCTTTCATACTCTTATTATAAAACAAAGTCCCCCGTCACGTCTGTCTGTCTGTCTGAACGTGATAAACTGAAAAACTAACGAACGGATTTTCAAACGGTTTTCACTAATGGACGGAGTGAGTCATGCAAAAGGTTTAAGTGTATAATTCATTACGGTTTTATGTAAATTGGCTGAAATTTGACGATTATTACTGAAGATGTCGGAAAAAATCATGCCAACTGGGATTTTTACAGGAGTGCGCCGCGGAAATCGTAAAAGTTACACAAAATTTATGTTCTACAGTATTGTTCATCTTAAAAAGCTCAACAAAAACGTTCGCGATGGTATATATCTATCTTCTAAGGATGACTCACAATAACTATTTTTATCTTTCAGAATTTGATAAAAATTTCATTGTTATTTCCAAAGCTATTTTGACCAGTATTATATTAATCCTCATCCAATAAACTATGTTACTTAAATTAAACATTTAATTTAGATTAAAATATGCCTTGACATCATTTAACTTAAATGAATGGTTTAAAAGATATCACAGATTCAAAATAACGCGTAACAAAATGAATATGGTTGGCGGCAACGCGGGCGCAGTGGTAGGAGTCAATGACCTTTTCCTCGGCTATTAGGTATGTAATCCCGGTATTGCTAGTACGTTCCCGTGGGATATTTTTCGACATCCACGCCGGCGAAGCCGCCAGCAAAAGCTAGTTTATAATATATATAATATTTGTACTCACGTTCTCGAAATCGGCTCTAACGATTTCGATGAAAGTTGTAATATAGGGGTTTACGGGGACGAAAAATCGATCGTATGTTTTATGTATATGAAAGCACGTTAAGCCGTTAGTCCCGGCTGTCATTCGTAGATCTTTGATAGTCGTTACGGGTAGTCAGAAGCCCAAAAGTCTGACAATCAGTCTTACCAAGGAAATGAGTTGTGGAGGTCATATAGGCAGTCGCTCCATATAAAATACTGGTATTCAGTTACATCCGGTTAGGCTGGAAGCTGACCCCAACATAGTTGGGAAAAGGCTATAGGCAGATTCATGTATGTAATAATCTTACTTGAAAATAATCTGGATTAGATGAGTATATTTGTAATAAAGTCCGTCAGAAATGTTTATGTTAATAGCTTATCAAAGTATTTAACAGCGCCCCAAATATTCGGGCAGCTTTTATGAAGAAAAATATTCGCCATCCTAAAACAATATGCTGAGATTAACTTTCCGTGTCACATTCGTTTTAACAAACAGAACTTATTATGAAAGACAAATGATGGTTTAGTTAGGGACCCACCGAAAATTTGTTTTCAAAAGCTGAAAGAAATTATGATGGATCAAAAGAAAACAGACACGGTTTTCATTAAAATACCATGTAACAGGCGGAGCCGTACCTGCTGGTAACCTGAAAGGGTCTTATTACAAAACATTTCTTTTTCCTTTTGACATGTTTTTGTAGCGGCATATACATCGCCACATGTGAACTACGCATCACATGACATCACGTAAAATCCTGCATCTCGCAAGCAATGTTTTACCGCACGACTAGAATACAACGTCCCAATACACTAGTCGGGCAATAGCCCACCAGACACGACACCGGTCTGGTCGTAGGATCCTCTCATTTTTTTAGAGGATGAGTGAACTTTACACCCTATTCCTCATGCCTCTAGGTATATTTTAAACCGTCGAACCAATTTTGAAATAAGAATATAACTGTGATTGAAATCAAGTTACGTAACTTAACACATGCCTAAATTCCCCGAAGGGTTGGGCAGAGGTGAACCTAAAGACACACACGCCCACATTTCGCCAGTTATGTTTAAGTTCCACGTAACAAGGGGCGAGCCTATTGCAAAAATTAATAAATTCTTTACACAAAACTGAAATAAACAACTTTAATCCGGTACTAAATTATCGGTTTTGTATTAACAACATTTAAGCCTGGATCTCAAGATAAACCTTATTTTATCATAAGACTTTTTCGCCATCATTGTTTTCAGAAAGCGGTAGTCTGTCTAAACCTAAAAACAATAGCTTTTTCTCATTGGACGATAACAATAACGACACGATATCGTTGGACTGGTATTTTCATACAATTACTACTAAACGCTTTTACACTGGGTCATACTCAACGGTATCGTTGCCGACATTGATTGTCGTGCCGATATCGGCGGACGACACAATGAACTTGTTCACTGCTACCATTTAAACTCAAACTCAAAGCATTTATTTCAATTAAACCATTTACAGGCACCTTTGAATTGTCAAAGAATCGGTCAGTCAGAAAGATGCAGCTAGTTGCCCATTCCAAAGCATAGTAGGTTCCTATGGAGAAGAACGGGCAAGAAACTCCACGGACACTCTTTTAAATAATAATATTATTACAAAATATTGGTTACATCATTCATGTTGCAAATTATACATGTTAGAACAATGTAGAAAGACGTGCACGTTAAAAGCGTCCGTAATAAAAAGATAAAACAATTCAAATATTAAAATAAATCATTATTACCTCGAATACAGTATTATAATTCTGGAATCGCGTACACAATAAGTTGTTGGTTACACTTGTTACATACCGGTATTGTCCCGATATTGTCGGCCGATATCGTTGTCGTCCGAGCTGACGATATGTCATTGTAGTTCTTTATCGTCACAGTGTGAAAACGGCGCAGTCTGGACAGCGGTCTACGTCCAACCTCACAACAACAACGTAATAAACCCTGTCAATGTGCTGATAACCACCCCATCTAGTCGTAATGAAAGTAACGACAAAACTTTACAGACAGATCACTAACACTTTTATCTGTATGTTTAAGTATTTTTACAATGTATTTGTATGAACTCCGAATCAATGGAAACTTTTCTAACTTACACATCAGTTCCCTCGGATCAATTTTATGTTATATGTGGGATTTTTATATAGAAACTTTCATGGTAAGAATCTGTATATGAACAAAGTGCATTCCATTAAATTTTCAATGAAAAACAAAAAAAAATCGAAGGTTCAACCTAATTACTGACTACAGAGATATTTCTATTGGATCAGAATTGGGATATTTATTTAATAATTTAAGCACACAAATGTACAGAAACGGACTTATAGCCATTGGCAGATATTATTTTAATAGGGATGACACCTGGATTGAAAAAAAAAACTATTTAGTCCGTCAGTCAGATGATAAAAAAATATTAGACTTGAATGTTTTGCTTCATCATATTAATAAAAAATTACTCAGATAAAACGCATTAAAGTTGGGGAGTAGGAGTCGCTACGTCACAAGTAAGTATAAAATCTACATACTCGTGACGTCATGGCACATTTTAACTCAATGTATCGCTGTTATTTTTTGATTACGTAAAAAAAAAATACTTGTCCAATATTTTTGACCAATAAAAAATGACAGTGGCACTCCGAGAGTACCAACAGAAGTGAAAACTTGAACAATTACGTGTGTATTTTGGAATCATCAGAAAATATTTTAATATGCCTTTACACTAAAAATACTTGCATAGAACATTAATCCGTAACGTAGTATAAATAAAGAGCACAATCGCGTTTACAAAAATGAGGTCGTCACAGTGTCGCGAAATCAATGGTTTAGTCCCATCTCAAAAATGCCCAACGCGCCTGAAGAAGTTTTCACTTCAATTATCTAACTGACGGACAAAACAATATTTTTGGTCATCAACCCTATTTTAGCTGTATATAATTAAGTGGTTGTACTATCGATACATCTCTGCTTACCCCTTCGAGGAATATTGGCGTGTTATGTTATGTTATAGTTTTGATGTAACTCAATGTCACACCATATATTTGGACGAAGCGTGTTTATCTGAAGACTTATGTCCATAGCACTTGGCTTTCAGCCCTCCATGCATAGAGGAAAGCGTAACGATACACTTCGTTACATCATCATAGCAGTCCACTGCTGGAGATAGGCATCTCCAATTACAAGCCATTCAGCTCGATAGGGATGTTGACAATTTTTTTTGGTCCGTCGGTTTGATTATTAAAAAATATTGGACACGCATTTCTTCTTTTTTTACCTTATCAAAAGATGATGGCGATACATTGAGTTAAAATGTGCCATGAAGTCACAAGTATGTAGGTTTTATACTTGTGACGTAGCGACCCCCACTCCTCAACTTCAATGCGTTTTATCTAAGTATTTTTATTAACATGATAATGTAAAAAATAAGTGTCTAACATTTTTTTTGTTAACTGACTGACGGACTAAATAGAAGCTCTTTTTTTACCCAAGCATCATCCCTATTCTTGGCAACTCTTATCTAGCTGCTACCAGTCACCCTTTTTTTTTGGGTGGAAAATTATGAAATAACTTCTCCCGCTCTCGTTGGAGCGGAAGGGCGTGTCAGACTCTTACTGACTAAAACCCACCCGTGTTCCTTCAGTTGCCATGTTGCCGGGGGCCACGATCCCTTTCGGACTTCTTCGCAACCCCGGCAGGCATCGGCCCTAGCGGACCCCGTCAATTCCGCTGACATCTCTTTGAGGCGCGCGGGGAACTCAACGCACCGTCGACCCGGGCTTGGTCATTATCAGATGGCGAGCTACCCATTGCTCACCATCTGCAAGCCCGCGCCTACGGTAGCCTAAGGGCATCCTAACTTATAACATTTGCCGATTCACGGTCTCCACTCAAGAACACATCTACCCCGACGGTCCTCGGTTCTACGGCTAATATGGCTGGTCCACTGCCACTTCAGCTTGCTTATTCTGTGAGCTATGTCGATAACTTTGGCTCTCTGCCGGATCACTTCGTTCCGAATTTGATCTCTCGGAGAGACTCTAAGCATAGCTTGTTCCATAGTTCGCTTAACGACCTTGAATTTATGGACCAGCCGTACCGTGAGTGTCCACGTTTCACTTCGTTACTGCAAGACCTTAAGACACACACAAAACACATCAAAACATTACGCGTTTATTCCCAGAAGGCGTAGACAGAAGTGTGACCCACGTTTCACTAAAATTGTTTGAGTCCCATATAACGAGCGAGCCTATTGTGCAATCAACCGCGCACAAATTCGGACTCCGGGATTGAGAAATTCCTTACAGAAAACGCAATTTGCCCAAACTGAGAATCGAACCCGAAACCCCAAGTTCAGCAGTCAGACTTGCGACCACTGGATCAACGAGGCAGACAACAAAACACGACACAAACAATACGGTGCATTCACAACATTTTATATCAAATACCTTCGACACAATAAATTAGACAGAAAATAAAGGACATATAAATTGCAAGCGATAATCTAGCTTAGACATGATTTATGGCTAAACTAGAGACCTAAATAAGTTTCTAGGTCTCTAAATTGTGACGACAAACGACGAGGCTTTTAGTTAAAGTAGGTTGTTTCTTTGTCTCCTAAGAAATACTTATTTATACAGTTGTTAGTATCTACTTAGTTAGATAAATGAATTGTTAACTGTGCAAATAATTTAAGCATGTTATTTCATTGTCTGTACATTTTAAGTACGTACCTGCAAATAGTATACATTGTTTTGTAAGAAAAACCTTAATATCTGCTCAATCTTCGAAAACATAATGTTAATGCTACAGGTGATAAAATTAAATTATCTCTTAATAACAGTCCACAGTTTATCGTCCATTTTAAAACATGCAATAAAACTTAACTTTAACAAAGTTAAAAAGTAATACCAATTTATTCATAGTCGATTCAATACGGTTTGTATGCAAAACTTTTAAAATCGACTGTCACAGTCGAAACATTGAGCTCACTACCATTAGACCGGTGTCGACAATATTCGGGTCTCGTGCTCGGCAATCAGCAAATTGCATTAACTTTCAACGTACTTTCGGTTCAGGGATGTCACAACGCTAGCTATTGTAAAATAGGGATGGTTGAAATTAAATGAAATGATGATTGAAATGATTTTATTTCAACAATTTTACACGCACATAATATTTTAAAAACTAGATGAGGTTTGCGTTTCCTATCTAACTACTCTGACAAGAAAGGTCGAAATAAACTCACAGGTCACAGTCTCTTTTAAAAAGTCCAGACATAATCTTAATCAGATCATGAGAAAACCATGTAGATTGGTGTCTGAAATAGTCTTTTAAGAAAAGAACCACACAGATTGAGTCAGTGCACTCATTTGTCAGCAATCGTGCAGCTCAACTTAGAACTTAAGGAGCTCAACCATTCGACGAACAATACCAAAGAAAGGACATTTGAGTAGGCCGCACAAATTACTCAAACTGATTAGCAAAAAGAATTTTTGCGGAAAGGAAATATAAAATAGTTTCGTAGTAGGTTTTGCTTTTTTTTAAAACTCCTATACATTATATCTAATGAAAAATAAAAATATTGCGACTTATAGCATCTACACAAAGAATGCCGTCACACGGTAACATGAAATGCACACCCTAATTTTTCCACGAACCCACCTATTTATACTCAAAAAAGCGCAATACCCGTAACAATACCCTCGTCAAGCTTTAAAAGCCCTGATTGGATTCTATCCCGTTGTTCCAAAATCCTCATTTGTGTTGGCAACCCTGTTCCGATACTAAATGGATCCGTAGGTACGTGCCGTGTTGCAATTGTAATTGCTTGAAAGGTTCCAAGTAGGTACGGCTTTTGTTTCGATTTCATAGAGAATCAAGGTAATCCCTAGAGAGGCATAATGTTGGAGGTAATTTTAATCTCATTTTGTATGTGTTTATCTGTAGGGATGAGCCGGATATAAATGTACAACTGATGAGTTGATGAAATAGGTAAAATCAGGCAATGGTGCCGTTTCTCTTGTACACCGAACCAAACTATCACTAAAAGTCCTTATTTTTTGCTATGTGAATTTTAAAGCAATTCTGCAAAATAAATTCTCTAAGTTAAAAAAAATTAAAATCTGACACAACTAAATTGAATCTGACAATTGCGACTCCACCTGGTAAGTACTTGTTAGCCCTACCCTGTGAGCTTTTTAGAGCCGGAGGCGCGCGGGGGGGCAGCCTCGACGTATTTTTTAAGGAATTATTCAATTTTTGTATGGAAAAAAAAACTACATGTAGAGTATTAGAGGTTTATGGGTTTCATATAGGAGGTCGAAATTTTGATTATTTTTGCGATAGGGCACACCATTTTCGAGATATAAGCAAACGAAAAAAAAGATACAGTACTATTTTTGCGTGAATTTTGATGTGAATTTAAAGTTCATGACAACCAATTTTATTCCACACGTTTTTAATCGCGATTAGAAATAGATTCAGTTGGACAATCAAAATTTTTGGTGAAAAACGTCAAATTCAGAATAGCAAAATTGCCATTTTCACTAAATTAATATCTCAGTGCCATCTAAGTGCTGTCAAACTAAAATATGGTTAAGTTGTGTTACTTTATTCTCTCTCAGAATAAACTAAATTTTGGTGATTTTAAATTTCGGTGTGGATTCAACTGTCAATCTTTGACAGTTGAATGACACGGCAAATTGACGTAGGGTAACAATTAATTTTCCTGACTGTAAATATCAAGCAGGATATTTTGACAATTGAAGTTTTTGGTAATTTTAATGTAAACTAAACCAAATTCAGTGGCAAATATTATTCATCAAATTGTATTATTTTACTTATTAAATTAACTCATTGGACCTCAAACCCCGAATATGAAGTTATCATAGTTTCGCATCATCGCAGTCATGTTGCAAAATAATCCATGAGCGTAAAATTGTACACACACACGATACCAAAATATATTTATCCAATTATTTTTTGTCTTTTGACGTTCCGAAACATTTAAATTCGATCAATAATACCGAAACACACCGAAATGTATTCCCAAAAGCTTCACGAATTAATTAATTAATTAATTTGTAAATGTAAATGAATATTCCACGTAAACAAAATTTTATTTTTAGTACTAAACTTAATTGTATGAATACCGAGAAGTGCTTGCGTAGGTACCTTCGTTTTCAATTCATTGCGCATATAAATAAACCCACAAGATTGCCCGATGACCTTGTGAAGGCCGCAGGAATCCGCTGGATGCGGGAAGCTAATGCAGAACCGGTCGAAGTGGCTGTGCTTGGGGGAGGCCTATGTCCAACAGTGGACGTCTTTCGGCTGAAACGATGATGTTGATGACGCATTTAAAAGAGAAACAGATTATATCAGACGTGAGATAAAACTTGTGGGCAAACTTTTGTTTTAAACAGCCCTAATTGCATAACACCCTTTCAATCAAAATCTGATTTTGAAGGATATTGCATATACATTGCTTCATATGTTCGAAAAATATGTCTGCTCAACAACGTAAATAGCGCAATTAATGTTGTTGACCTGTCAAAATTAAAGCCATTGCTACTGTGTGTTACGCAATTACCGCGCTGGGACATTGCCAAAGAAAAGATTATGGATTGTGTGAAAGATTCGACTTACCAAGCGCTCTTCCTGGGAGCTGAGGAAAAGACCTAGGTAAGTACTGTCCTACGCACTCTTGCAGTACCGGGAGCAGGTTTGGCATAAAACAAACAAGTTGTTTTAAAACATGTATTTTATACAGTGTTTAAAACAGTTTTAAATAGAACAATGTTTTTTATTAAGTGTTTAAAATCACAGTATAAAACAAGATTAAAATAATGTTTTAAACATTAAGAAAAAACAAAATGGTTTTAAACCGCGAATGAATGGAAATAAATGAAAAGTTATACATTTTTAGGACTTGATAGCTCGAAAAGAAATGAAAAAGGTTAGATAGTTTTATACAATTCGGCACCAGTCGAAATGAAGTAATTCACCGCAACAATTTTAGGGATTTCCTTTATTTGAATATAGTTCATCCTACGACGTATTCCACATTCGGCACCCACTTAAACGGCACCTGAGTGAATGGCACCTGAGGTATTCCCCATATGGCACCTATCGATATTTTTCGCAGGTGCCATTAGTGGAATATTTTTTTTATTTAAAATGTTATTCCACAAATGGCACCGACGGATCAGTACGTCCTAGTGTTGGGACGATTTTTATATTTCGGGACGTCAAAATAAAAAATTAAAATTAAAACATGATCAAAATATAATTTCTTTGTTTTTAGGCATTTTAATATCACAATGAGTTTCTTAACGAAACTGACTGTTATATTGAATCCCTTGTATTGCAAAATGAGCCTTGAGTACCAATAGAATTTAGAAACAAATACTTTTTTAGGTTTATTTAGTATATTTTCTCTTCCTAGTAAACTTTGTCATTTTAATATTTTTTAACATTACACACAATTAATAAGTGTCACTTCTGTTGTAAAATCAGCCTTGAGTTACAATAGAATTTAGAAACAATACTTTTAGGTTTATTCACTATTATTTCTCTTCTTAGTTAACTTTGACATCTTAATGTTTTTTTTTTCCAACCCTGACCGAGAGAGATACGGCATAGGCACTAAATAAAAAAAATAAAAAATAAAAAATATATTTAAAAAACTAGCGCTGCGTTTATAATTTTGAAAATGATTCTAAATTCAATTGTGTGATCGAATGCAACCAGAATATTTTTTTACGAACCTGCATGTTGGAATTTATTGTTAAAAGACAACCAATATATTTTTGGTAATGATAAAAATAAACATGCTGTCTGTCAGTTCAATATGTCTGAAAGTGGTCTGACACTTCCAAAGCCGTGTCTAGACTTGAATAAAAAATGTAAACCACGCGTGACCTGGCTAGACGAATGAAACCAACCTACGGGGATTACCTGCTTACTCCTGAATTTCAGTTTCGATGATGTAGCTGACGAAGTTGATTTATGTGGAGCACAATTTATCATTTTGCCGAAATCGTACGATGAGTAACGATATTGATGACAGTTATTTAGAGATAGGTTAATATTAGTTGAGGGAGCAACTGTACAATATTTTACTGGTGGATCCTATGAATATAATGGGTGTAAAAATACCCTTAACAAAACCGAGAGTCGCTTGTTCTTTTTGTTATTTTGTTTTTTTTTTTGTACTGTACCATACCTACCTGAGTTGAGCCTACCAAAACATCAACGATTGTGTGCGAAATAAACAAGAACAGACACAGCATTAACACTTTGAGAGCCACTAGCGTTATAACAAAACTTCAATCGTGTCTCGTTCAGTGTCTTTGAACGCGTTAAACATAAAGTGTTAGATTAATTAATACTCATAGTAATTAATTCAATATTATTATCCTAAAAGTCGTATAAGAACTTATCGAACTGATAACGTCAATCATAGTTACCTACTAAAATGGCTTAAACCGGTTGGGTAAGATTTAATTACCAATTAACCACTGTTTCTGTCTGCGTGACTTGTATATGTTAATCTATTATAACACATACATAACATCACGCCTTGTTTCCCCGAAGGGTTGGGCAGAGGTGTCCCTGTAGCAGGTTCACCCACATTTTACCAGTTATGTTTTTTTTTTTAAGTCCCATGTACTAGGGGGCGAGCCTATTGCCACAAATCCATACTCCGTTGTGTTCCACGCGCGCCTCAAAGAGATGTCAGCAGATTTGAAGGGGTCCACTAGAGCCGATGCCTGCCGGGGTTGCGAAGAAAACCGAAAGGGAGATCGTGGCCCCCGGCAACAGGGCAACCAAAGGAACACAGGTGGGTTTTAGTCAGTAAGAGTCTGACACGCCCTCCCGCTCCGCCCAGAGCGGGAGAAGTTATTTGATGATTTCCAACCCTCAAAAAAAAAAAAAGGCTGCTACTGAGAAATTTCAGATAGAAAAACCAAATAACATTATATTTAATAAATAATATAAACTATTCACAGTATTCACATCCAATATCTACAGGAATATCAAGTGGAAGGAAGGACGTAAACCTTAGTTGGAATAAAATAGGATGCCTGATTTTATTATACGTAGTTGGGTACAGTAAAATTGTCAGTTACGAATATGTAAGCACTTAAGCACTGTTGATTTCAGCAAGAAAACAGATCTGATTTTTTTCCTCTCGTAACGGCACTAGCTAAAAATAATAGCCAGCCAGGAAGGTGAAAGTGAGGCTGACTGCATATGGAGCGCCGAACGAATATGTATCACTTCTCGTGAATTATTTTATGGCATCTTAAATTACACCTTTTACTTGGAAACCCTAAAGGCTCTTACAGACCAGCGCGATATCACGGGCGCTACAAGGGTCGTGCTGCTTGTAGCGCCCGCGATATTTCGCTGGTCTGCACGAGCTTCAAAAGAAAAAAAAGGAAAGAAAATATGTTCATTCGGCACCACCTACACTCACAAGCACAAATATCTTACACTTACGCAAGATTCAAAAATTGGCAAATGCAAGTCGGACTCGCACACGAAGGTTTCGTACCACCGTACAGTATTTAAGACATGAGTCATATAGATCTTTTCTCAAAGTTGCAGGTTTTCATAAAAATCCACGCCACTAGTTGGCGCCACTTTGGCAAGAGGGCTTCCATGTCGACAAATAAAAGATATAATGACTATCATCTTTCTTTTTATTCATTCGTTCATCATTCAGTCACGAGTAAAGAAAATATAGGATTTGACGCTTTTGACAGATGCCAGGACCTGACGTCTCAGTGCTGCCAAAAAACTCTCATTATAATTACACGAGAAAAACACAAAAAGACACCGTACACATAAGAGCAGCGAATCTTCTTAAAAAAAAAAAAACTAAGAGAGATTTAGTGAGAGAGATAGAGAGAGTTATATCTTTCTTCTCTCTCATGTAACGAAATGTGCCAAAAAGTGGCGCGTCCTTGAAATTTTACTCAATTCAAGTCCAATAATCGAATAGCCTAAAAAGTTTCATTAAAAAAAAACCTACGTTTTTTACATATCCGTTGTACTATAGGTCTTATTTCCAGCTTATCCTTTAACTGTACTCACAGTATAACGTATTTGCAACTGAAAAAGTATCGACACCAAGGTTATGTGTATACTTGACAAATGGGATAAGAATTGGGATCATGACGAGTCAGCACAAACCCTTTTTTGATGAAGGATGGCTATCGAAAAACACTTTACATAAGGGTTATGTTCATCCTGTAGGTACTGTAAGATACTTAAAGGGATCATTTCAGTTCTGCTGAAGTTGTATCATGTAGTCTTTGCAACAAAACGTTTTATTTCTTTACAGCATTGCGCGAGGAAAGTTTTGAGTATGAGTGTGGATGGCTATAAGAGTAGGGGAAGACCAAAGAAACGATGAGTGGAATGTGTGAAAAATTATATGGCTAGAAAGGGGGTGACTACTGAAATGACGACTAAAGGACATCGCCCATTATAACAGCACCGCTCTAGCGCAGTAACGCCCGCCGCACCGCCTCGAAAAACGTAGTCGCCAACGCGCCGTAAGCAAGGCGACAGCTACTCGCCAACGCGCCGTCAGCAAGGCGATCGCTCGCTGCCGCCGGCTGGCGCGCTACCGATGAGGTGACAGAGTCGTCGTTGGCGTCACCGCGCGGCTGGCGAGGCGTCATTGTGCGGACGACGAGGCGCCCGCATGCATACCGCCTGCAGGCGTTTCTTCGCTGGGGAGCGGGTTCCTCGCTTGAAGCTTTGCGGCGCGACGCGTGACGGCTCGCGGACCACTCACTTCCCGCGAGCCGTCCACTATTCTGTATAGCCACGTAAAATAGACTTTAATGCATTTGATTTAAAACCCTAACTTGAATGAACAGATATTTGCCGTGTCAGAGCGGTGCTACTTTAATGAGCGATGTCCTTTAAAGAGAAATAAAGAAAAAAGACATGTTAAGACGACCCCAAATAAATTCTGATAAGGGCAAGAGAGTTATGACAGCATTGCTTACCCTAGATATTTAACTCTGTAACTAATATCTAATCTGTAGTAGGATAGTCTCGAGTGTTATGTTTCAAGCCATTAAAAGTGAACCTGATTGAGTCCCACACCCTTAATTCAACCTAGCGTTAGCCAAGACATTACTAATAAGAAATAGACACCTTGTATAAGACGTGCGGCCATAAACCCGAGTACTTGACCTCTACTATCAAATTATTGCCACAAATCCCTCCCCGACTAGGGTTACCATTTAGAAATTTGAAAAGTCCTGATAAAAAACCTGACATTTCAATAAAAGTCCGGATTTTAGTCACAAAATCCAATTATTGTTTGATCTCGTTTAAGTAGTTGATTGTTAAAGAAGATTTATATTTTGTTTTTAGATGAATTACATAACATAACACAAGCTCATTTATCTATCGCGATTTATTGCAATCGATGTCTTCTGAGTTCATCGGCTACATGTGCATCAGTTTTGTCTAGGTAGGGCTGCTTTTTATTACTCGTATTCCATCTGAATCAAAAATCCGGAATAATTAAAGAGCCGGACAAAGTCCGGACATGTCCGGACAAATTCGGACGGATGGTAACCCTATGCCCGACACACCTACCTACTAGATAGGTAATAGATTGGATTATAGTTCCACGTATAAAGTACTAAAATAGTATATTATAGAACTACATGTAATAAACTGAGGGATTATCTCAATAGATTTATAGTTTAGGTAGCATTGGACGCTGGTTCTTACCACTATAATCCCAATGATCATTCATTCCTACCTGTAAAAGGGAAAATATTGGGTCAGTGACAGCTCGGCCCGAGTCAACTCAACCTTAAGTAACTGATGCCCGTTTTCACCGACTGTGTGACACTTAAATGAATCCCTAAATAAAAGTGCATTTTTTTCGGATTTTCAACTCTCAGTGCTGAGCTTAGCGTTGAAAAACCAACAGTGCACTTTTATTTTTTAGGGATTCATTTAAGTGTCACTTAGTGAAGGTGAAAACGGGCATGAGTCCCTTAAAATTTATTGATAGAGTGAAAGACATGTTGCATCGACCCCAAAAAGCTTTTAGAGGTTCATTTATTTAAGAAAGCATACATAAATGATGTACGCTTTTTTTAAATTAATGATCCTCTTTTTAACTTTCTGGTCTTTTCTCACAGTTAGTCGCAGTAACTAAGCTAGGGGCACCCTGACTAAGCGGGTTAGGTTAGGTTAGAACTGTGATTAAACATAATCATTTTTATTTGCATTGCAATAAGTATTGGTACAGTGTTGGTCTTATAGACGTCTCTCTTAAGATGCAGTATGCCAGTGACCTTGAGTGATTAGCTTGCGTGTTCTGTACTGAGCTCACACAATGCGTTGTACGTCCAGCCAGTAATAGGACTCGCCCATCAACAAGCACTGTCCCAAATTAAACGCATTACTATTTTATTATATTAAAAACAAAAGTTATTTGAATAAAACACGTATACTAAATGATTAATAATTAAATTATCTTTAAAATAGTGAAGGTTTCAGAAAAATAAGCTGAATAGATTTTGCGTGATTCTCAGTTTTCATAAGTTTTCATTCATCCACGTTAAACATAACTTTACAAATTAATTTCACTATGTAATATAAACATAATCTAAAATATTTCTACATTAACTATTATTTTTTCTAAATCAATAACACTTCTCGTTTCGATGTGATCTTTAGTATAAAATCATTCAAAGTCAGTAATGTCGCCTTAATTGTGCGAACGAAGGAAAGAAACGAAGGGTGCCGCGGTAGCGGCCGAGCGCGGCGAGCGTTACATCATAATATTTTATGGAAAGCAAAATGGAAATTATTTGAGTTTCGATTATACAAGGTTGCAGGGACAAGAAAACTGTTACCATGGATTCAGTACATGATTATTATCCCCCCTGCCTTGAAATTTTTCTTCGGGTATTTAAAAAAAAAGCTGCTGTTCCATACATTTTGATCACGTAGGTATTGCACTTTTCTATGAAACAGCTCTTATTTTCTTAAATAACCGGCGAAAAATTTCAACGCAGTGGGCTTCAGAATCATGTACTGAATCTATGGTAACAGTTTTCACATCGATGTCCTTACCACCTGCATAATACATCCCTTGTAAAAGCATAACCCTGCTTCTGGGACAGTTGGTTGCGAAACAGAACACAAAAGCTTAAAACTGTGATATGTGTATTGATTGAAATTAAACTTAAAATAAAGAAATCTTCGTATTTTATCAAGTCGGAAATACCGTGCGAAGCAGGGATCAAACACAGGACCGCAAGCTTGAAAGCCGCTACCTCTTCACTGGGCCAATAATTCGTCTAGTGATGATTTATCCAATCGACCGCTTGAGAATTGTTATTATGAGGCGACCTTTAGACAGATTTATGTTCTAATTAATAATAATTACAGCGATATCCGATATTACTTAATTACTCACGCGTCAAGGAAGATTGGCGTTCAGAAAAATATAAGATGGCGCTTTCATTTTGTTTATGAATATAATCGTATTAAACCAGCAATATTTGTATATTTGTTAGTACTGACGTTTTCGAAATCGGCTCTAACGATTACGATGAAAGTTGCAATATAGGGGATTACGGGGGCGAAAAATCGATCTGGCTAGGTCTCATATCTGGGAAAATTCGTTTTCTAAGTATTTTCACCCGAGCAGAGCTCGGTCGCCCAAAGTTTAAAACATGATAATGAATAATGACATGACAATAATGACATGAGAATAATGACATTAGAATAATGACATGGCAGCATGGAATAAGTAGGTACTATACATGGATTAGTATGAACTTCCCTATACTATTAAATGAGCATTTTCTATTTTCACCAGAGCAGAGCTCGATCGCCCAGGTACTAGATATTTAATTGGCTATGAATAATATATATAACTAACTTTTCTAATAATAAATATAAAAAATAAGATAACTTTTCACGTAATCATATTTTTTTATTTACGGATATAAAAATAAATAAATACATTTTTATTTCAGAAAAAAAAAACATATATAAGGTTCATAACAAATTTTCGAGTAAAAAATTAACATTACAGAAAAAAGTGTATCGTTGCTGCCTGTAATAATGAAAAATCATTGTATCACACACACCAGCGCCTTCCAAACTAGGTTACAATTTTTTTTATTAAATTAAATCGAACGTAATACGTAGTGAACTCGTAAAAAATATATAATAAAAAAAAACAGTAAAAGTAATTTAAGAGATTTAAAATTTCGCTACTTATTATGCTGAACATTTGTGGGTCTGCGCATGAGAGTGCACGGGTGAGTGATTGTGTGAGTGAATGTGTGAGTGATTGTGATTGGGTGAGTGTATGTGTGAGTGTATTGATGCGCCTGTGTTTTTGAAATACCTCTATTGTGTTAGATTAAATATTTTTCGTAAACGTGTCTTACTCAACTCAATAAAATAGCGTCAAAACTACAAGTTCTCTTAAAACTTTATTTTTATTTTTATTGCTGATTGTGCGTGCTCTTGATCTCGGTCATGCCTGATGGAAAGCGATGGAAGACTTCTATAATGGAAGGAGCGTGCTCAGAAGATGTCTTTTCATTCTTGCTTTGAAGGCAGACAGGTTACATGTGGAAGGGAACAAATACGCTAGCAGAGACTTCCATGTTTTGGCTGAGCGTATAATAATATCCATTAGTAAGTTAACTTATCATTCATATTAATACGATGGGGACATGATATCAGTAATTACTTATATAGTTCCTTCTTCTTCTTTTCGTGTGACTAGTGACTAACCTGGTGTCAGAGTTTTTAAACCGCCCGTGGGCCTCTGACCTGACTTCACATACCGTCGAGAAATATCTCTCAGGCATGCCGGCTTCCTCACGATGTTTTCCTTTACTATGTTTAAAGCAAGTTATAATTATACAATACGCACATGAATCCGAAAAGTCAGAGGTGCGTGTCTTGGGTTCGAACTCTCACACTCTATAATACTTACTAAGTTCACCAATGAAACTGAACGCGATCAGCACTTCGAAACCCCGTTCAAGAGCTGTCAGTGTCATCATTGTTGGGAAATTTTGACACTGACAGCTCTTGAACGCAGTTTAAAATCGCGAATCGTTTTGATCGCGTTCGGTTTTATTAGTGAAATTAGTGCTAAGTATTTTGAGCTATCGATAATCGTTTTTCCAACTTGTACATTGTTACATAACCATGCAACCAATTAACTATAACAGTCCCACACAGTGTTGATCATGACATTTACATAATATAATTAGTTAAAGCTCCAGCGCCGAATTTGCTTTTGATTGGTTATATGACCATATCTCGTCATATCCGATGGAAATTGGAAGCTGAAGAACCGAGCCATAACATAATCAGCCTATAATATTCCCACTGCTGGGACGCAGGCCTCCTCTCGGTGTGGAGTGAACCGTAATTCACCACGCGGGCCCAGTGCGGGTTGGTAGATGTCACATGTCTTGGAATTTTTGGTTCTAGGGCATGCCGGTTTCCTCTCGATGTTTTCCTTCACCGTTTTGAGAGCAGTGGTGATGAAATAATTTACACAAAGTAAAGCGCCTGTTACCCAGTGGTAACGTTCGCGACTTACGAGGTCATAGGTACGAGTAAAGCGCCTGTCAGGGTTCGAACCTATGACATCTTAGGTCGCGGCTGTTACCCAGTGGTAACGGGCGCGACGGTCATATAACGCATGCAGTATCTGGGTGACGGAGCTCTGCTCTGGTGGAAATAGAGAATGCTCATTTAATAGTATAGGATAGTACCTACTAATTCCATACTGCCATGATAGTAGGTACATACTTTTTTTTTTTTTAAATTGTTGCCCACACTAGGAATTTCTCCTGTATTGTGGGTGCGTTTACAAACATTTAAAACTCACATACACAAACAGCCAGAGCCAGCGCAGCAATCAATCGCTTAACTACTGCGCCAACCGTGCCGTCCATTCAGTCGAATTCCATGCTGCCATGTCATTATTTTAATGTTTATTTTCATTATTCATTATCTTGTTCTAAAATTTGGGCAACCGAGCCCTGCTCGGGTGAAAATACGGACAAAACTAATTTTCCCAGATATGAGACCTAGCTGGATTGATTTTTCGCCCCCGTAAAATCCCTATATTGCAACTTTCATCGAAATCGTTAGTGCCGATTTCGAGAATATGATTACAAATATGTATATATATACATAAATATTGCTCATTTAATAGTATAGGATAAGTTTCAATCGGCTCGTGGGGCTCATGGTTACCGTGTTACCCAGTAACTGGGCCAGATAGTCGCTCTATGTAAAATACTGGTATAGCTACATCCGGTTAGACTGGAAGCCGACCCCGACATAGCTGGGAAAAGGCTTGGCTGGTTGATTTTATTTTGTCTGTTATTTCAGTTTCAATCAAATCCAAGAGCTACTGACAGTTGTAAAGTACAGAAGGAAGGCAACAATAAGGAAGAAGTTCAAAGGATCATTTACTTTGAGGAAAACCGAGCGACACCACGGCTTAAAGTATTACTGAAATTAATTGCCACTTACAAAATAAGAAACAAATTGAAAGATCTTTCGAAACTTTTATAATTGCCATCAAAGTCTTATCTAAATAAAAGATAAAAATAATTGGGGTTATTGTGTAACAGTAAGACATTTTTTTTAAAAGTTGGATCTATGTTATCTAGTTACGAGAAAATTCTAAAAGCTAGATTTTCAAAATAACCGGTTTAAGTATTATAATTAATTATAACCATTTTCTATTGTATTCGCCAGAACAATTGTATAAATTAAGGGACAAGAGAGGGCCTAGACCAAGTGAAATTTTATCCGCGATAACGTTGATGGAAATGTAAAAAATGTATGGGACTGACAAAAGCTAATGTCAATATTTTTGAAAGTCGTTGTACAAAATAAACGAAACACTTTGAAAGCGATTGCCACTTTTGTAGGGCCTCAGATGTATCTAAAACTTGCGAGGTAATTGTAGGCAATTACATTATTATCTTCATTTCCTTTTACAAGAACAACAACATACTACAACAATTGAAAATCGATCGCAATGCCTTTCATTTTGACAGCTCAGCCACGTTTATTGCGTCGTTTACGTTAATGAGCAGACGAATTTTTAAATCTATGAAGACCCTCGAATTGTGATTGTGTTACGCTATTAGCGTGCTAGCAGCTCATGTAGGTTATCTTATCATACTTATTTCTTACGGTTCCGTTCGTCCGAATAAAAAAACGGAACCCTTTTATAGAATCACTCGTGTGTGTGTCTGTTCGTCAGTCACAGCCAATTGGCTCCGAATCTAATAGACCGATTAAGTTGGAATTTGCTACACATGTGAATTTCTGTGACCCAAACACTAACGTGTAACGTAAATAATTGAATTTTGAATATAGGGATCACTTTTGGAGGGCAAACAAGAAAATTAAAAATAAAAGTTTTGCAAACTGTGCCGTGTGACAATATCAAAAGAAAGGGCTTACTTTGAGGGTAACATAAAAAAAAATAGTTTTAAAATAAGCAGTTTATAGTTATTAAAGAAAATACATGAAAAATGTAATTAATGTATTCATGCAATTTTTTTTTTTTTTTAATTTGTTTTTTTAATTTTTTATAATGTTTTAATGAGTGTGTTTTAGTTTAATTTGTAATGTCCTGTGCGAGTCCCAATAAATACTTTTTCTTTCTTTCTTTCTTTCTTTCAAAATTAACCATTATCTCTGAAACTACTGAGCCTAAAATTTTGAAAAAAGTACAGAAAATAGTTCAATCCTTTTAGATTATACGAAAATCTATAAGAAGTCTATGGTTTTAACATACATGGCGAATCTCTCTAACAAAAATCCATAGGTTAATTATTATTTAACAGAGTTATTTAAAAAAACTCAAGCAGCTACATATTTAAATACATGGGAATAACAAGCCACAAAAAGCGGTAACTGAATACATTATAAGTGCTGTAACATCTGTTTACCCCTATCTTCCTTTCGGACACTATATATCAGGGAAGGGTTGCCCAACTGCTAGCAGATTTATCATCATGCTTGACACCTCCATTTACATATTTATTTGTGTTATTTTTGCGTTATGAGTTCACCTAAGCATGGTCCGGAAAGGCTTATTAGTTACTAGGCCGGGTAGAAGGAAAACGCGCTCAAGGCAGACCACTGGTAAGAGGGTCGACACTGCAGAAAACCGGTAGCTTGGAGACGCGTCGTATGTGGTCGCGCATTGAGGGAACGACGAAGGACTTGTGTTAAAATTTTGTATTTTTATGAATCAAAATATTGTAGCCGAATCATAAAAGTGCTAGTGCATTTTAGCAGTTCAATATACGAAGTTTTGAAAAAATGCATTGACCTAATACCATGTACGGACTATGGCTATATTTCCAATTTCTTAAATCTCTTGAAAAAGAAGACATAAAAAAATCAATATTACATGTGATTTTTAAAATCATCCCCTATTTTACTCCTTTGGGGGATGATTTTACAAAAACGCTGAAACACGTAATTGTTTATTTCTTACCAAAAGCTTAAATTTGAATTTTCATATCCCTAACTTAAGAAATGCCGGATTTTCCATACAAACTTTCATCCCCTATATCACCCCATATACGATTATTTTTGAGACAAAAAGTATCTTTTATCCTTTTCCAGGATGCCATCTATGTCCTTGCCAAATTTTATCGAAATCCGTTCAGTGGTTTAGCCGTGAAAAGGTAACATACAGACAGACAGAGTTACTTTCGAATTTATAATATTAGTATAGATTTAGGATATAGTTAAGAATAAGAAGAAGAATAAGAATATATTTATTTGCAAAAAAACACGGTATAAAAAGATGGTAAAAGAACAATTTAAAACAAAACATGTTTTGCCAATATAATAATCAGCATACAAATTATTCAGTAGGTTTGACTTGTACATTAACGTTTTTGTCAATGAAATCTTTAACACTATAAAAACTAGGTTGGGACAAAAAAAGGAAGGAAGGTTAGGGTTAAATATTGGGTGTTACCATATTATCATGCTGGTCACGGGTTCCCTTAAATCACAGCTATCATGGAAAATTTTGAAATAGATAAGGAAAACAAATGCTTATTCATTTAAAGTCCTGAGAAAACGAGCACGGAATAAAAAACAAAATGTAAACGAGGGAGCTTCATAAAGCGTTATCCAATTACATTTCATTGTCCAAACTCCCATATAATTAGGGTTCTTAATTAATTATTGCGTGAAACAATGGCTTCCTTTATTCTGGCCAAGTTTTAGACATTACTTTGAACGAGGCCACAAGGTGAGCGAAATCAGTTGGTTTTGTTTGACGAGAAAGTTCACTACTTGTAAAGGCAAGCTCTTCTTAGGTGAATGACAGACCTTTAAAAATGCAATAGACAGGAAATTATCATGGAGGTTCAATCTAAACTAGAGTTGACACCGCGAGCAAAATTTTTGTGACACAAGTGTTAGTCCATGGACCACAAACGTCTCAGTCACTAGCTGACGTTTATGGTGCGCAGTGCGCACCGCCCAGTTGTCACCCTTGATTTTGCCGAATGTTGAGTTCCTCTGAACGGTCCGCAAAAACTTTCGACCGACCCATTATGGAACTGACAGGTTCATTAGGCGCATCAAAGTCAAATTCAAAATCATTTATTTCAATTATAAAAGGCACTTTTGAATATCAAAAAATATTTACAAGAAAATTGAATTTACAAGAGAAGAATGAGTAAGAAACTCCAGAGGTAGTCTTATTATTAATATTCTGCGATATTTTGTATGTATGTGCTACTAACCAACGTATTTAGCACTAGAAACTAACTCGTATTTTTTTACTTTTGTAATCACTTTACATTCCCAAAATATTTCACATTAAGGAAAAACAACCTCTTTACAAATAAAATAATCAGCATTCGTTAACCACTTGTTGGTACTAATCAAGTCCTCCATGATGAATGAGGGCTAAACACGCGAAGCGGAAAATGTTATGTCCATTTGAAATAATTTACGAACTGCAGGAAGCTTTGAAATTTTCATTTATTATTTTGTCACGATTTATGTAGGCGGGAAAGTTAGAAAATTAAATTAACATTTCTGAGGAAGTATAAAATGTATCCCTGGGTCTATCCAGGCTAATTTCATAAAGCCAAAGCCAGTCTTTGCTCACCTGTCGAGTTTCAGGGACTTTCATATGCATACCCAGTGTGGGTATGTATATGAATGTCCCTGAATCTGTGTGTGGGTCGCACACACAGATGCCGCTAAATGAAATACAATGCATTGTGCTCTGATAATTCACACTATCAACCTTACTAACGTAAATAAAGAAAACAAACTTCGACACTCTTCGACAATCCCTTCAACGGTTCCGTAGTTGGGATGAATTTATCCCAAATACAAACTTAACATTGTAGTTGAAATACATGTTCTCCTGCAAATGTAAGTTTGTACGCACAATATTGAGAGATTTACTATTCTATTTTAAGACCATAGACTTCTTAAAAATTTACCTGTAATCTATGAGTAAAGAGCCATACTACAACTAGCTTAATCTTTCTGACTGACCGACCCCTTGACAATTCAAAAGTGCCTGTAATTGGTTTATTTGAAATAAATGCTTTGAGTTTGAGTTTAAAAAGGTTTTTTTTTCAAAATTTTGAGATAAGGGAGGGAATTGTCAATTTTCATCGAATTTCTTAAATATCTTTAAAAGTGTGTACTTAAAAATGATATAAAAAATATTTTTTAAATCTTAGCCCTTTCGTTTGATATGTCACAAAGTACTGTCAGCAAAACTTATTTTTTAAATTTTATTTTTTTTTCCGTTACACGTTCGTGTTAGGGTCATAGAAATACATGTGTGTACCAAATTTCAACTTAACCGGTCCATTAGATTCGGAGCAAATTGACAGGTGGACAGACAGACAGACGGACAGATAGACAGACAGACACACGAATGATACTATAAGGGTTCCGTTTTTTTTTCTTTTGAGGTACGGAACCCTTAAAACCAATAAATACATTCATGCTACAACCTCAAATCCCCACACTAATGCTGAAACTCCACGTTACGTCGAAAGGCCTTACCGCATCCGCTTCCGCCACTTCTCAGGGCATAGCCTTAGGCCTCGTTCACGGCCTCGAGCGATGCGATTTGCGTCATGCGACGCGACTTACGCCCTGCGATACGCGCTCGCGTCACTAGGGGTGGTTCGCTACGTGATTTTCGCGAAACGTAACGTAATTAGTGACTTCGAAGGCGTCACCAGTTTTGAAAACTAGTGACTTTAGTAACTAGTTATTTTTCAAATTCTATTCAGTGATTTAACACAGTTATTCTATCGAAGTATTACAGTTATTTGTGAAACGAAAATATAAATGATTACCTACGTACAAGTCGTGCCATTAAAGTTGAGACTTGACCGCGCCTCCCGCCGCTTTTTCCCCCGCCCCGATGACGCCCCAGCGAGGACCTCATTCCGCTAAAGACCCATAAATCGTCTACTGTGCGCAGTAGTCAAACCACGTTGTGCGTCAAGTCTCATCTTTAATGGCACGACTTGTAATACGTTACATATTGCAAACATTAAGTTTTTGGAACGAATAAGTTTTTATAGCTAGCAGTTATTTATAACGTTATATTTATTAACGTAATACTAAAGTTATTACGCGCGAAAAAAACAACATGCGCTCGCAACGTACTTTTGTTTCGTTTCATTTTTTCATTCGATCAGTGCATTGTAATGTAACTATGTAGTTACAAAAATCACGTGATTTTGAGTGACTCGAAACTAGTTATTCGGCTACATGCCAGTTATTGTAAGTAGTGACGTGAAATAACGCTCATTCCTACGCGTCACCTGTTTCCGTCAGTCGCTGCGCAATTCGCGTCATGGTGACTCGTGGTATGCCCTAAACCATTTTTTCATTTGTTTTCTCTGCAGTCGCTGTCGCAAGACGCGTGTCGCTTGAGCGTGTAACTTGTGGCCACGGGGTTAGAGCTCTTTCAACTCATGAATATTTAGAGCACGTCGGCGGATGCCTTTAGCGTTCCCTCCCCGCATACTTCGTCTTATCAAATATATAGAATAAAACTTCAAGGCACGGTTTTGGAAGGTAAATTTACCTTTGAAAGCGTCTATGTAGGGATATCAGATCCCAAAGGAGATTGGCTCAGTATCACCGTTTTTATAAGTCAAATGCTTGTGGCGATTGGCCTTATTTTGCATGTCATATGACATTTTCTAAGCTTAAATCAGTCACAAACATTTCTTCCCACAAATTACAATGTTTCCTATATAAAACGACGGCTTAGAAATAAGAAAGAATATTCTTTTATTCGTT
The DNA here is from genome assembly GCA_916610215.1 of Omphaloscelis lunosa. NCBI lineage: Eukaryota > Metazoa > Arthropoda > Insecta > Lepidoptera > Noctuidae > Omphaloscelis > Omphaloscelis lunosa. The sequence goes on along the minus strand of OU744245.1, from coordinate 4,509,066 downwards.
AAAACATAACAAATTATTCAGATAAATCCAAAGATCGAAGAAAAAAAAAACATTGGTTAATCCTTAGAAAAATACTTTTTCTCCAAATTCTGTTTGCTCACCTGACTTTTTGGCACTGTTTCCTTTCCCGCCATTTTTGTTCCGTCTTGGATAGAGATTAATTTTACTTTGGCCACACCCCATAACAGCGGCCGAGTTATTCACATGTCATCAATAATCACTTGATCATCTTATTAATTTTTTTTCACCAATTTAGGAAACACCAAACTTAATTTTGGGTCACAATTTTATTTTATTTCACACACTTCCACTTAATTTTATGTTTTTTCGATCTATACAGGCGCAAGCTTTGCTCCATGATTCCTTTCCTGAAAAAGAAATAAATCAAATTTAAAAAGCGTTCTTGTATCAACAGGTGGTATTTGCACAAAGCTGGAATAATACAGGGTGTTTAAATAATCCCAAGCAAATAATTATGGAAATTGGATTGCGAGGGGTACACTTACAATTCAGGGGTGAAAATACTGAATGAAAGAGCTATGTAGTAGCTATGGAAAATGAACTTCCTACAAAGGTAATTTCAAAATATACGATGAAATAACAAGTCCAATAACAAACAATAAAATTGGACTGTTACCTCATTTTTTTTTCTTTGATCATAAAATCTACGCCCTTTGTGGCGAGGAGTGTAAACTTACGATTTCATTACAAGCTTATAGAATTTTATTCTACCGATTGATTATTTCCAGATGGGCTTTAAAATAGACTCGAACACAAACATCGTAGGAAAATGACAATTCAATCGTTTCCACTGCGTCAGTAATTTTCAAATAAGCCAGCAACTTTCAAGGCCTGCACAAGGAAAGTATTTAAAAGTTGAAACCATTATTTAATTTCATTCAAATCGTAATATGCCCAAATAATCACATTATTTATGCAAAATACAGCTAGTCATCGCCCCTATAAACAAAGGGTTCAAGGCTACCACACAATTTATCCAAATATTGATCCAAAAACAAACCTAATTTGATTGGGCAAGGGTAAGCGGTACAAGTTGTGGACTGACTGCTCCTGTAAACATTATGCCCGAGGGTTATAACAACAGGACTCTAATAAAATAAACAAACAATGACGCTGATTTTGCAAGACATCGACTAAACTACAATAAAAATATTGCTGTCTCTTTAAATCAGATTTATTTAGAAAAAGACGTAAATAATATAAAGGGCCAAATTTATTTTATTTTTTAAAAGCTATGAAATTAGCACACTTAGGATGATTTTTATAGCACTTTATTATAAACATTTATTTTTTTTCGTTGAAACTGTATATTTCATCCCTGTTTTGTCCTTTGTTTAAATAAAGGACAGCAATATTTTATTTAGCTTAGTGGGCCAATAAGAGCCATTGATTGGACACACACTGGCGTAAAACAGCTGGAACATTTTCGTAGCAAACATAGACACTGCACTGGGGTTTAGGCTCGGTTTAGGCATGATTTTTGCATGGTATAGGGAGTCAGCAATTTCATTTTATAGTATGTATTTATTTACTAACCTCTGCTACATTTTAGCACTCCTGATTTCACTATTGCTAAAATGTGTTAGTAACAAAATGACGACTGTTCATAGTGTTGTAATGTTGCATTTAAAAAATGTGTCTTCAAATTTTGATAGCTGTGAAATATGAATGCCTTATTTGTGTAAGAAGAAGCCTTTGTGCTACTGTAGGTCAAAAATAAGCTTTTATTATTATTTTATGGCATTTCATTTATTTTGATTTCCTTTTTGCCGTAATTTCTTTTATGAATCAAAATAAAATCCTGATATTCAGTGCGTTCATTCTCAATACACCGGTCTTATTTACTTTGTAGATTAATTTTACTGTTCTCAAGACAGTTTTATTACGTTCTAGTGTTTATTTAAGTACTGGATGAAACGTTTATTGCCAGCATATTAAAAATATCTTGATAGCGAAAATAATATAATTTATAATTACATTTGAACACGTTCTGGATTACATTAAAACTTTTAGCATATTTTATTTTATTTTAGGTGCCTCATTTGCAAACTTGTTTCTAATTAGTTTTTTCGTTAGTTACCTAAGCTTTTAAGTTGAGATAGGTTTATTTAAGATCTTTTTTCTTCTATGGACAGTTTATGCAGAAAACGCTTACATATATTAGTCCCTTGGGTATACCACAGCAAGACAATAAATTAGGTTTACAAATGTTTCACCAAAACACCGTTGATATTTTTTTTTAGTTTAGAACCAACGTTTCATAGACTGTTTTATTTCACAAACCACTTATTCCGCAATTTTTTTTTATTTTATAAACACTCGCTTTACAAACATTTATTTGGCTTCTCTTTATTTATTTTTTATTTATTAGATAAATTATTTTGGAAAAATCACGTTTATACTTAAATATCATTTAATAATGGATACATTTTCTAAATCAATCACAAAGTGATCATGGTTGCAATTTCCATTTGGGTCAAATAATTTACATGCAAGAACTGGGGTTCTTTAAACCTACTAAAGTATTTTTCTCTATTTAAACAATATGTAAAAAAAACCCTGTCTGTTCCAAAAGGCGCTTATAGGTACTGCAATAATATTACCAAAAAGTAATAAAAAATCTAATTATTATTGAAAATAAAAAGTTATTGCTATTTAAAAATCACATTTTTAGTACCAAAGTTACCCCAAATTCATTAAAAATTAGCAAATTTTTAACAGAGATCATAAGTTATGACTTTTAGACACCCGCTAAACGACGGCCGCCCGTGCCCCATGTAATAAATAACCCAGTAAAATTCCCCATTTGAAAATAAATATGACGTCTTTTTTTCGATTTTTCTTTAAATTGTCACATTAATGGATTCTCAGTACGATACGATTATATCATATTTTCCATCAAAGCAAGGAAAACTCTAGGAAAACAAGTATCAGATATTTCCTAGCAAAAATAATGGAAGAATAAAAATATCTGACTGTCTTCTTCAGATAATCTGAGGATTTGCAGGCCATTATTCAAGTTTAACTACTTTATAGCCGGTGAAAAGGCCAACTTTTCTTTTGTGAGCAGCTTAATCTTTCTCTTGAACATTGATATTTTTTACATCTCATTTTAAAAGTAGTAAAAATGATGTGCTTTTTATGATAGACGTGTTTCCCGCGTGGATGTCGGAAAATATCCCATGGGAACGCATTACTAGCATTAAAAGTATTTTATATGTTAATTCAGGTTATAAACTATCTGTGTGCCAAATTTTATCGAAATCCGTTCAGCTGTTTTTGCGCCAATCCGGAACATACCACCAGACAAACGGACAAAAATTCTAAAAACAATATTTTTGGCATCAGAGTTGTTCCCACGTCTCGTAGTAACATAATTACTTTTTTTTTTTTAATATTAAATGTACAATTTTTTCGCGACTGACCCGACTGCGGGGAAGTCAAATAAGAAGGGTGTGTGTTTGTTTATTAAATGTATAGTCGTATAGTTGGAATATAATATCAGTAAGTTGGAATAAATATGGAATAGGTAATTGGATTGTAAAATGACGTGTGCTGTTTGGTGGTAGTCCAGTGTTTAGCTGTTGAAGGAAATTTTTGTTTTGAGAGGTATATTTAGAATTTTCACAATGTATCCAAGGCTGTGAGATTTTTTAGAATCTTCATTGTTGATGTGAAGAGAAAACGAAGTGCATCAACTGTTGTTTTTATTGAAAAAACGGCATAGTTTTTTCTGACTTGAAGCTGCAATTTTGATGAACATTAATGGTAACAATTCTGTTGTCTAAGGTTTTAAGCTCAATTAACTTCGTAGAAATTTTTTCTTAGTTATTCTGGAAGTAACCTTAGGGTATACTATTTAAAGTTGGTAAATAGAAACAGCAGCTTATTAAGTGTTATACCAAAGTAAATAATATATGGTAACACCATAAGTTTAAAAAAAGCAATCAATCAACGTTGCAAAAAGTTTATAGCTAATCCAACGCTACAAAAACAACTGACTTCAAAAAAAAAACACTACACAGTGAAAAATAATTTTAATTTCGGTAATCGGTATCTTTGGTTTTGATTTTTCGGTTCTTGCCACCGACTTCAGAAATTAAAGTTATTTTTCACTTTGTAGTGTTTTTTTTGGAAGCCGGTTGTTTTTCTTTTTTTTTGGAAAAGTTTTTATTTTTCACTTTTTAGTTGTGGTTCCACACCACCACCACACACAAATTCGAATATCATCACCTACTATGTAAATAACAGTGACAGGAACTTATCATATCATCCACATACTAAGTGGGGGAAAAAATACGTATTATTGAAGCTAACTCAAAAACTACCCAAGCAAAGTTGATAAAATTTATATGGGTGTTTAATATGGGTGTTCCCATATAAATTTTCTCAACTTTGCTTGGGTAGTTTGAAGTATGACCCACCAAACAAAAAAAGAATCATCAAAATCAATTCATAAATAATTATCAGAGTAATCGGTTAACCAACATACAAAAAGAAAAAAAAAACATTTAGTCGAATTGAGAACCTCCTTTTGGAAGTCCATTAAAAAACTAAATGCCGCATCGTCATCATCATCATTGGCAGGTTTGCTCCACCCACTGCTAAGTATAGGACTCCTCCCTTTTGTGCCATGCTTCCTTGGTATGTGCGAGTCTCATCCAGGTCTTCCTTATTATCTTCTGTAGGTCGTCCACCCACCTGGTTCTCAATCTGCCAACCCTCTTTTACCGTTTATCAGCAATCATACCGTTAGGACTCAACTCCACCTACTCTAGATAAATTACCGCTGCTTCACATTCCGTAAAGATCCCGCTAATAATGTCGCACGTGCCTTTAAAATGTGGGTGCATCCGTATACGAACTTAGACACCCCTTTGGGAGTAGAAAATATCATCTCAACTGAACATGTGAACTTATAAAGTTAAGTTTATTGCAGTTCATCTTTGTGGATATAAGTTAGTGCTCTGTGTTATTAAAAGCCTGCGGGTAGAAAGTTGAGTAACTATTTTAATTACAGTCTGTAGATATCATTCATGGTAAAATAGTGTTCACAAATATCAACCTTGCTATTGTCCTGGCCGTTTTTAGGGTTCCGTACCTAGAAAGAAAAAAACGAAACCCATTGGTTCACTTTGTTGTCCGTCCGTCTGTCTGTCTGTCAAGACCCTTTTTCTCAAGAACGCGTGGAGGTATCAAGCTGGAATTTATATCAAATACTCAAATTTACTGTCCCTTGAAGCTGTGAAATAAACCAACGCAATCAAAAGATACAGCCATTTATGCCGCAAATTTCCGCAAATTTTCGACACTCGCAAGGGAATCACAACTTACAGGGTACTTTCCGTGAACTCAGAATCTTGAAGTTTGGTACGAAGCAACATATATAGCATAAATAAAGGAAAAATTGCGAAAACCGTTAATTTTTAGTTTTTTGGTAATTAAAATATTGTTAATAATTTTAAACCTACTACCCTTTTTCTCATGAACGCGTAGAGGTATTAAATTGAAATTCATATCAAATACTCAAATCCATAACACCTTTAAGCTGTAATAGAATCAAACTTCTGTGTCAACACAATCAAAAGAAACAGCAATTTAAGCCGCAAATTTTCAAACTCGCAACTACTCGCAAGGGAATCAAAACCTAAAGGGTACTTCCAGTTGACCTAGCATCTTGAAATTTGGCATGAAGCAATGTTTTACAGCACATATAAACCTTAAATTTTTAGTTACATCACATATTTTTACCTATAGGTTTGAACGGAACCCTCGGTGCGCGAGTCCGACTCGCACGGTTTTTTTATAACAGCATGAGTTTATAAGGTGCCGAAAAAAGAGAATTAGTAGAACATTCATGTTCTCATAAGAATCTAAGAATTCTTCTAATGAATTAGTCTACACTGTTGCTCCCGACCGAACCGACGACCTGCGAACCGACAGGCAACGGATGGACAAAAATAATGTTGGACTATAAAAGAAAGAAAGAAAGTAAGAAAGAAAATATTTTATTTGGGACACGCACAGGAAATACAAAACATAATAAAAAAAAGGAACGAACATTAACAAAAATAAAAAAGGAGCATTCTAGACGAACAAAAAAAAAAGAAAAATTACGACCTGTGCGAGGCCAAAAAGGCTCCTATCTCAGCATCATGCTGCGATATTTAAAAATAAATAAATACCGCAGCGCTGGTATTCTGTTATAAAGCCATGCACCCTAAATCTGGTACGATAAAGATAGGAATATATATTTACCGTCAATCATAACATAACAAAAACTATCACTTCGCTTTCATCTCTGTACGGACTTACCCAGTTATTATCCATAAAAGGCTTTTCCCAATTTGCTTTCGTCAGAAATGGGCCAATAGCTGTATTTATTAATATCGCGGGAACAAAGCAGTCTGCTCGAATGGCCCATTGTGTGAGCACATTGTTTTTTTATACTTGCCCAGGGGTATACGCCAATTATTTTTGCCCGTTTTTTCTATCGGATTGTTGAATTTGGATGTACGCTAGGCATTTTTATCAAGTGTGTTAGTAGGGCTTTATGTCAAATTATTATAGCTATCGTTTGTTTATCACTTGTTATTAAACGTTTATTGCCCAACATGGCTCAAATTCAAACTCAAAGCATTTATTTCAATTAAAGCATTTACAGGCACTTTTGAATTGTCAAAGAGTCGGTCAGTTAGACAGAAAGTTGAAGCTAGTTGCCCATTCCAAAACGTAGATCTCTATAGAGCAGGACGGGCAAGAAACTCCAAGGACACTCTTTTAAATATAGATATTACAAAATCCTGGATACATTATTCTTGTTGTCTACATGTGAGAACAATGAACAAAAAACAATCAAAAGCAATTGAAAATATAAGATTAAAAATAAGCCCTGGCAGATAAGAGATGACCAGTTTCAACTGACGGCGCCCGTTCACGAACATGACGCGTGGAGCAGCACCATCCAGCTCAACCATTTTGTAGGGAACCGAATGATCCAACACACTCGCCACCATCAGCGAGACATTTAAGTGAGCATGACATACTCTCAACTGCCATGCTCTTTCAAGTCAACATATATCTTTTTATAAATCTTTTACACTATTCATTTTTTTTTAAATGTCGCAACATATGCTGAGATAGGAGCCTTTTGGCCTCGTACAGGACTTTCTGTTATTTTTTTTTTAATTTGTTTTTAAATTTTTTATAATGTTTTAATGAGTGTGTTTTAGTTTAATTTGTAATGTCCTGTGCGAGTCCCAATAAATACTTTTTCTTTCTTTCTTTCTTTCTTTCATCTTAATAACATAATAAACGGATCCATGATACTCACATTTACAAAAAATTGAAAAAAATGCTTCTAAATTATATAAAACTATGGCCGTTACCGACTGCCTCGTTGGTCTAGTGTTCGCAAGCGTCACTGCTGAGCATGAGGTCCTGCGTTGGATTTCCCGTTGCGGCCCATAGCTGGGTGGAGCCCATTTTGATCCAGGTTGAACAGTTAGCTTATGTCCTCCTCCAAATCATGGTCTACCCATGCGCCAAATTTCATCCAAATCCGTTAAGCCGTTTTAGAATAAAAGCGTAATAAACAAACAAACTCACTTTCGTATTTATAATATTAGTTAGCATTATTTCATTTATACCCCATTGAATAAGTAATGAATAAGCTAAATAAAATCACTTATCACTCTTATCGTAAGTCAAACAGTTTACATAAATACAAACTGTTTGCCGTTTAAATATGACCGTACTTAACTACATTAGTCACGAATACATTATTTGTTTACAAGCAGTTGGTATTTTTTTATGTGACATAAGGTACGGTCAGTAACAAAAGTACATTAACACTGTCACTTTTACATTTCATCAAAATGGACACAAAATGATTCGATGAACTGCTTTTAAATTTTTAGGGTTCCGTAACTCAAAAGGAAAAAACGGAACCCTTATAGGATCACTCGTGTGTCTGTCTGTCTGTCTGTTACAGCCAATTTGCTCCGAATCTAATGGACCGATTAAGTTGAAATTTGGTACACATGTGTATTTCTGTGACCCAAACACGAACGTGTAACGCAAATAAATGAATTTTGAATATAGGGGTCACTTTTGGAGGGCAAACAAGAAAATTAAAAAAAAAGTTTTGCCAACTAAATATATTTTTATATAATTTTAAATAAATACTTTTAAAGATATTTAAGAAATTCGATAAAAAATGACCATTATCTCCAACCCTACAGGACCTAAAATTTTGAAAAAAAAAAAAATCATAGTATGGCTTTACTCATAGATTACAGGAAAACCTTTACGAAGTCTATGTACTTAAAATAACTTGGTAAATCTCTCAATATTGAGCGTACAAATTTACATTTGCAGTTGGAATGTCAGGGAGAACATGTATTTCAACTACAATATTAAGTTTATATTCGGGATAAATTCATCCCAACTACGGAAACCTTCATTGTGCGTAGTCCGCCACGCACTTGGCCGGTTTTTTCGTAGTTAATATTCGTTCGCAGACGAGTCCAGCCGCGTATCGGCAAGGATAGTGTGGCACACCCCAGCTATATGGACCAACGACCATAAGAAGGTGGCTGCGATAGAGTGGATGCGGAAGGCGAGGGCAGGGTATTGTGGCGCGGCCTGGGTGAGGCCTGTCCAGCAGTGGACTGTGATAGGTTGATTGTTGCTTGAATATTCGTTAAATTTTACTTCTGTTGCGATTTTAAATAAATATTTTGCTCAATAACATAACATAACATCACGCCTGTAGTCCCCGAAGGGTTAGGCAGATGTGTACTTATAGTACACCCACATTTCGCCAGTTATGTTTAAGTCCCATGTAATAGGGGGCGAGCCTATTAAGATGAAATCAATAATTAAGATGCAAAACGTTGTGTTAATCGACTTTTGTTGCTGACGTACGTACACAAGTTGTTACGTCAATTGGATACGGTATTTAACATTACTTTATTTGCTGCTCATTTCAGAGGCAACCCTGTAGTTTTCTTTTATACCTGTCTTGTTTTATTTCGACAGTAAAAGATTACTGAAGTAGTCGTACCTTACATAACAAAACATTACGCCTGTAATCCCCAAAGGGTTAGGCAGAGGTGCACCTATAATAAACCCACATTTCGCCAGTTATATTTAAGTCCCACGCAAAAGGGGGCGAGCCTATTGCCATTAACCGGGCACAAATCCAGAATCCGGGCTGCTACTGAGAAATTCCAGATGGAAAAACCCAATAACACTTTGCCCGACCCGAGAATCGACACCAGGACCTCGCAAGTAGAGGTGCACTTATAGTAAACCCACATTTCGCCAGATATATTTAAGTCCCACGTAATAGGGGGCGAGCCTATTGCCATCAACCGGGCACAAATCCAGACGCTGCTACTGAGAAATTCCAGATGGAACAACCCAATAACCCGACCCGGAAATCGAACCCAGGACCTCATACTCAGCAGTAGCGCTTGCGAGTACTAGACTAACGAGCCTAATAAACTTAAACTATCATTATCTTTTGCTGGTACATAAAACAAGGTAAAATCAGAGTTCAGAGATCCCGTCTAAAAGAATCAGAATATTTCTCAATTTCTTTTTTTTTTTTTTGTTTTGTTTCTCTTTTTTTTTTGTCTATGAGATCGTAACTAATTTGTTCGTAGTGCGAAAAATTCAAGCAGGAACGCCTTTACCGATCTGCTCCGACCTTCGGTACTAAATTGTGATATAAGAAATTACAAAATGGCCAATGATGTAATGTGTTATTATTATGCAAAAGTTATGTTTCAATGTTTTATGCGTTTGTGAGTCAATGAAATGAGATAAAATTTCAACTTGATACCTACATACGTTCCTGAGAAAAAGGGTCTTGACAGACTGACAACGAAGTAATCCTATAAGGGTTCCATTTTTCCATTTGAGGCACGGAACCCTTGTCCAAGGGGATGGCGGAGTAGACCGAGACGTAACGCGCCGGATCAACTCAAGATAGATGGAATGGCGACAGGCCACAGGCACAACTTGCGACCCACGGATTAAGGGGAAAATTTACAAGTCCGTGATAAACCTAGGCTGGGCAGGCTTCCGGAGAATGTTATGACGGCTCCCTCACTGAACTGCTTAAAGAATCGACTGGACAAATTAAACATCTCCAAGCGATTTGATACACACGCATCAGCTAATTAGCTGCTAGTGTATCTAACCAAATAATAATAATAAAGCCTGTCGTACTGCTGGGCCGTGAAGGATACGGAGGAAAAAAGATTGCATGCAGCTTTCGACCCCAAGTAACAAGGGCATGAAGATGATGAGTGCGAAAGAGGCAAGAGACGTATTGTCTCTTTCGCACTGTGCATGATCGTAAGAGATATAGGTTGAGCAATAATCTTATTTAGTTCAGTTAGCGCCCTACAAAATTGTGGTCATTATATTTAACCAACAGTAGATAACACTTTAAATAGGTCAAAAGGAGCGTTCAATAGTCATATAAAACACGAAACTTTTGTATAGTAGAGTGATTTTATATTTGCATATTGTAATAAACAAACGTAACGGGTGCGCCGTATTCACGTGACTTTCATAGCTTCTAATTCTTCTTTTATTTTTCAGTTCTGTATTTGAGTGTAAACAGTGGATGATACTAACATTTTGTAATTGTACTGTAAATCTTTTAAGCGATTTCCATGATTTTATGTGGAAATCTCGCTCGGTTTTCTGTAGGCCACGAGGAATATGCTGGCATTCTGTTACTGACTGGGAACGTTTAATAATTTCTGCAGTGTATGTAAGTAATGACTATAATTTTCCACTATCAGATGACTTGTAGTTGAAAAATAAATATGACTGTTTGCTCTACAATATATATTTTCTATACAACAAAAGCTGTCACTATCTTTTGAAAATAATAATCGTCTATTTCTTTTCAATTCGCGTCATTTTTGTTCATTTCAGTTCCGGAATTAGGCACACCTTTTATTACATAATACAGACTAGATAAATTCATGAATTCATATTTATTTTTCGGCCATAAGAAATAAATTTTAGTAATCATAATGCTAAATCTCGATTGGACAATTTGAACTGGATCACAAGACATAAACGGTAACATTCGGCTGAAAATCATGAGCGCCGCAGGCAAACTTGGCTAACTCCAAAAGTTTGATCTTTAAGACGTCCTTCGACCAATCTTAAGCCCAGCATAATAACGTCATTATCGTAAAAGAAAAATCAAGATGAAAATATTTTTTTATTAGTTTTGATCTTTTCTTATGTGCATTTCAACTTTGATATTACAAACCTTGAGTATGATGACTCTTTTTGTGACTCATTGATATCACACATAAAAGTTTTCGTGTAATATGTCATTATAGAAATAAATAAGTAGGTATCTATCAAAAAGATTTAAATAGTAAAAAAATCTATGTCATGTCATGATAGTAGTCTAAAGTCTCTTACTACAATACCTCAGTTATTGAGACAAAATAATAATGTCTTTTTTACAATATTTAACCAGGACACAAAAGCAGCACTTACTCAGACCTAGACTTGCTCCGTTATTATGGCACCCTTATATATTTAAAAACAAGTATTTTGCATTGTCCCTTAAGAGACTACATCCTACACACACACACCCACTTTTACGCACGCAAACACACCTACATCCACAGTTAGTCATAGCCTAAACAAGGACCGTCTGATTCGCGACCTCTCAACTACAAAGGTGGTACCCTCGATAGCCGAGAGGCGAGGGCTAGGAGAGCCCTCCTGCCACTTAGACAGGGCCTCACAAGTACCCGCAACTATGCATGCTGGTTTGTTTTCTTTTTAACACACAAGCTAGTTTTGTGGGTGTGTGTTTGTGACGCACACTACAAAGGATGATTCTAATAAAACTCAAAAAATGAAATGTAATTAAATGAAATTGTTTATTCTGTAAATTAAGGTTGTTACGGATGTCGTATAACGGATGAGGATACGGATGAGGTTATCGAGATAATCGGGTTTGAGGATACGGATGAAGATACGGATATTGGAAAATTCCTTATTGAGGATGCAGATGAAGGTGCGGATGCAGATATATAAAAAATAGCCCTAGTTTTTGACACCACAATCATGCCACCACTTCCACGTACGGCCGATCATCTGTCATAGGACAGGGACACTGCGAATTCAGGCAATAGGAACGCGTCACTCACACTCCGGCCCGCACATTTGACTCGGAGCGAGTTTAAAAAAAATCACTATTTGAGCGAACAACGTGGGGTCACAACCCCATAGAAATTATGAGGATGCGGAGCTTTTAAAATCAAAAGTTGAAGAAGCGGATGTTTTGCGGATATCAAAATTTATGCGTATGTTCCGCAGTTGCGGATACGGATACGGATATCCGTTACATCGATGCTTTAAATCGGATATAACAAAGGTAGGTATAATAAAATCATAGCGAGCCCTATCGGAATATCAGCGCTGTGACACGTATTTTTGAATGTCGCAGCATCATACTGAGATAAGAGCCTTTTGTCCTAATATGGGACTTCCTGTTTTTATTTTCATTTCGTTTTCTTTGTATTAATTAAGGTTATGATATTCCTTTGCAAGTCCTAATAAAAACCTTTTCTCTCTTTATACAGCTAGATGGTCCAAAGACAAAAAATGTTAGAGCTGTTACTGTTGTAGCATAAATGAGGGTGTCAGTATTTCTGTCGACAAAACAGATCATTTTGCTGACCAGAATGAATATCTAACTTTCAGGCACTTGTTTACTTTGGAAGGTCTTAAACTAATTCTGGTTTGAGGAGACAAAAGATTTGAGAATCATGGATATCTTTTACGAAACCACATAACATACAAACATGCAAGAAAGAAGAAAGAAAATATTTTATTTGGGACACGCACAGGAAATACAAAACATAATAAAAAAAAAATAAAAAAAAGGCACAAACATTAACAAAAATAAAAAAGGAGCATTCTAGACTACAAAAAAAAAAAAGGAAAATACGACCTGTGCGAGGCCAAAAAGGCCCCTATCTCAGCATGATGCTGCGATATTTAAAAATAAATAAATACCGCAGCGCTGGTATTCTGATAGGGCCCGCTGTGATGCCACGGACATACCTACGGACCTATAAATCCCAGGGGATTACAAAATAAATAAAATAATAAAAATAATAACATAAAACAAATAAAAAAGGAAAACAAAAACATTGTTTGATAAATTAAAATAATCACCGCACACCCGACACGACGTTCCAACATCACTTGTCCACGGTATGGACTATTATATATAATCTATTGTGACAAGCGAAGGGACGCGCGCCGGAGTGTATAGTCTATGGCACAAATCTGCGATGGAATTGGCTGTCAATTTTATTGTGCAAAATATTTTTGGAGTAAATAAAGAAAATAAATAATATTGATTAAAAAAAATATACCACTGTTTACAAGAGGTATTAATAAAAATAAAGCAGTGAGTGAATAATATAAAATAAGGCAAGAAAGTGGTGCAAATAAATAATAATTATAAAGTGTCGTTGGGTTGTGTGTGACTGACTGTGCTGTGTTGTGTAAATCGGACGAAAAAGATTCAGTTACCGAGCAAAACAAAGCGATTGAGCAAAATCGTGCGGCTAGGAAATAAGATTCCGCCTAAGGTCACCAAAAACCAACTGCGTGCAGTCCCAAGGTGAGTTTAGTAACTTGTTTCCTTTTGTACTCGTAACAAATGTTGCTTATATTTAGTGCTAAAAGTTCCAACTGTTTTTATAGCACGAAAAGGAGGTGGCAAGTCGTTCCAACAGCGAGAGGCAGCGAATTTAAAGCTTCCACGGAATGCAGCAGTTCTGTGCGTTGAAGCCAACAGAAGGTAAGAAGACGCTCTTGTTTTAACTTTATTTATGTTACGTGACCAAGTTAATTTCCTATAGAGATATTCTGGTTTTTTTGTGAGAATGGTGCCAAAGAGTAGGGTAGCCAGATGAAGCTTTCTGCGATCTGACATTCTCATCAAATTACCCTTATTTAAAAATGGAGTTATGTGAGATCGAGGAGGGATATTGAAACAAAATCTCGCACAAGCATTCTGTACTCGCTGGATTAACTTTTCACTTCTACCAAGAATGCACGCACCATACACAGTGTCAGCGTAGTTCAGCTTGGATAAAACAAGTGACTCACACAGCATGACACGCATATCCACACTTATGTAAGGCCGTACACGGTACAGAAGCTTCAACCGGTAAAGACAGTTGCGCACAGCCTCAATAATGTGTGTCTCAAAATGCAGGTGCTCGTCGAACACCACCCCAAGATTACGGGCTTCTTGCACCCTATCAATAGGACACCCATCAATCTTCAAGTCCAGATTGTTCCCTAACATTTTATTGAGAAAATCTCTTGATTCCATGAGAATGTACTTAGACTTAACTGGGTTTAGAACCAGAGAGTTTCTCACCGACCATGCTGAAATCTTATCCAAATCCTCATTCATTCTTTTTACAGCTTCAGCAGACTGCTGAGGTCGGAATGAGTGATACATCTGCAGATCATCAGCATATAGGTGGAACTTTGTGTTAATCAGACAGTTGACGATGTCGGCACTGTACAGAATGAAGAGAAGCGGGCCAAGGATCGATCCCTGCGGTACGCCGCGGTTCACTTGCTTGGGACTAGAAGCTATAACATCTCCAAAACTGTCACTTGTAACCTGGACAAATTGAGAACGGTGACTCAGGTAACTGTGAAACCATTGGACTGTTTCCGGCTGACATCCGTAGAAAGCCAACTTGGGGAGGAGAAGGGAGGTATTGATTGAGTCGAAGGCACGTGAAAAATCTAGGAGCACAAGCATGGTGCCCATGCCCTGTTCTCTGGCTTCCAGGATATTGCCAACTACGTCAAGAAGTGCTGTGGCAGTGCTGTGCCCCTTACGAAAGCCTGATTGGGCCTTAGGCAAAATACTATGCTGCTCAAGATATGGACGAAGCTGGTTAGACACAACTTTTTCAAGAATCTTTGAGAGACACGGTAAAAGGCTAATTGGGCGAAGATCTTTCACGCTGGCGGGATTAGACACCTTGGGGATGGGCCTAACTATAGCCAGCTTCCATAGATCCGGAAAAGAGGACGAAGCTATGGATCTGTTGATGATAGCCGTTATAGCTGCAAGGGTACGAGGAAGAGTCATCATCAGCATCTCCAGAGAGACATGGTCAGAACCTTGAGCATTGGACTTAAGACTATGTAAAAGCCTCAGCACCATTTCCCCCTGGACCGGCTCAAGCTGGAAATGAGTATCACTGAATCTGTGGTGTTCAAAGTAAGTCAAATCTGCTTTACTAACCCTACCACTACCAGGCACATCCAAAAAGTGGTCATTAATTTTTTCAGGATTGTTACAAAAGTGTGGTAGACTGTGCTCTGTTTTTTTTGAGATAGCTATGGAAGATTTTATGTGGCTCCATAGCTTCTTAGGCTGTTTAATGTTTTTATTTATATATGTTTTAAAGTATGCACACTTTTCACTATGAAAAGCGGCCCTAACCAAGTATTTAAGTTCCTTGTATGAGTTTACATGGTGTTCAGATTTAGTAATTTTAGACTTAACATGGCATTTGTCACGCAACTTCATCATTTCCTTGACAGTATAAGTTATCCAAGGGTATGACTTTTCTTTAATTAATACTTTTTTAAGGGGTGCATGTAAGTCGAAGAGATTCAAAATATACTCATTAAAAGTTGCTACCATAGAGTTCACATCCTCCAAACCCTCAATGTACTCCCAGTCCATTTTATTCAAATCCTCATTAAATGCAGTAGCATTTCCAAAAAACCTACAAATCAAAATGTTTGATGAACACTAAGCTCAACTGTTTAGATATCTCAGTTTACACAATACCCGCTTGGCTTGTTTACACGATTTTAAATAAAAGTGGTTCATTATACAACACCGGTCTACAACTTCACTTAGCACGACAAATAAACATCGAGTTTACAGTTGAAAATTGAATTCCTCGAGGCTAGAATTCCCTCAGGAGATTTAAGTTTCAACAACCATTTAGAAATTAAACTTAAACTTCGATATAATAGAACAAGTGCTAACGCAGTACCCAAATAATAACAAAAGACGAACTAGGTCATTAAAAACGCTACCAAACAGGTTCATAACGATTTGTACCTACAGTTGGTCTCTTCCCTTTAAATTTCTGCATCCCTTGGGCCGATCTCTTTACCGGGAACTGAATATTGAGAAGTAACTGCCCCGTTTCTTCTCGACTGCTGAGCTGGGTGATTCCATTAGAAGTTTTTCAGTAGGAACCCGGAGCTTGGAAGTTGGGGTATGAAACTTCGGTGCATCGGATAGCACGTAAAAGACGCTAATCCTGCGCCTGATCTCTCCCCGGTCGTGTCGGATTGCCGACCCATCGGAATATGAGAGTAAAGGTATGATTCCGAACATTGATGGAGCACCAGTGCTGCCCACCGCATGATTCCAAACAGCGCTGCGCGGCACTGCTGTTCGTTGTATACTTCTCAACAGTTTTCAAAATTCACGTGTTATCGCTGTGATGAAGAAGAAAGAAAATACGTTTAATGCGGTAAACATGACGCAAAGAATGAACAAAAACAAGAAAATAACAATTTTGGGAAAAATGTGCGTCACATCCACGCTTAAAACGGCCATCGCTCACCATAAAGCAAACCTATGCGAGACAGAGCCACAGCGCTGGTTTCCAACAACAGCCGGCGTTAACGCCGCACTACTGTTCTGCCGCGCAGCATTGCTGCCGTGATCAGAATGTCATCTTTTATAAACCTATACAAAATGGATGGAGACCAGACACGGCAGCACTGCCACTTAAAGCTTTGTTCGGAATCATACCTTAAGGGAACAGATAGTGCACCTGTGTTTGCGCACACCTGTGTGCTATCCTGCGTACCTGGCTAATCTCCGTTGACATTGGCTACAGTGATGGCCGAAATTCGGTCGGGAAGTTTTTTGCCTAGAATAATGTAGTAGGTACGACAAAGCTGTCAAAATGATGCTGAAATATTTTCACAGTTGAACATATTTCAACCGACCTCTTCTTATTAAAATTTTCAGAAGCACAACGCCATCATTAATCTCACAAATCTTTCCAGGACTACACTGAGCTGTTTACTGAACAGCAATATAAAAACTGAAATCCAAGATCACATAACCTTTTCAAAACACATTTGAACCAAAGATTATTAAGATGCCCCTTCTTCCCTTATCTCCTCACACCGTAAGCCAAACACAAACGTATAGAAATTTCACCCCTCCTTAACAAAGAACACCGTTATAATTATACGCTAAAGCAAAATGATTAAAATTAAATTTTACGTCAAGGCAGATAACGGTATAGTCAGTGTATGGCTGCTAAACCTCAGGCTGTTATTTCATAAAGCTTTTGTGCAAATGTGCATTCGATGTAACAAAGAGCTGGGTGGATGCTTCCGTGAACGAACACTTGGAGCCTTGGAGCGTACGTTTAGAAGATAAAAGATAATTCCATAGAGAGCATCCCTGATGCAATATTGATAAAACTACACGTTTTAAAAGTTTTTATAAGTTCTGTTGTATGTTTCATTTGAAATTAGTACTTTCGTCAAGAGCTGTGCTGCTTACCTACATGTGAATCGTAGACGTATTAGTGACATTTTCATTGATAATTTTTGATTCGTCGAAGTTACTGGTCAGTTACCAGTTAAAGTCAATGTTCCAACTACCAGAAACTGAACAAACTTGTTTCTACAGAGCTGCTTTCGAAGCAACAGGCGTGCCAACACTCCCAACTAGAGCAGTTACAATACCGTCTTCCATAAATTATTTCCCGGAATCGGAAATTACAGTAACAAACGTTGCAGTTCAAAGGGTTAATTATTTGTCTTCCAGGTAGCAAACTGAACGGGTTTGCGGACGGTGAGCAATGGGTAGCTCGCTATCCGGTAAGGACCAGGCCCGGGTCGACGTCGCGTTGTGTTCCACGCGCTCCTCAAAGAGATGTCAGCAGAACTGACGGGGTTCGCTAGGGCCGATGCCTGCCGGGGTTGCGAAGAAGTCCGAAAGGGAGATCGTGGCCCCCGGCAACATGGCAATTGAAGGAACACGGGTGGGTTTTAGTCAGTAAGAGATTGACACGCCCGACCGCTCCGCTCAGAGCGGAAGAAAAAAAAACGGTAGCAAACTGAAACGTGAAAAGATAATTGTTTAGTTGAATTTCTTTCAATCATTGGAAAGGCCTTTGCTTCTAATTACAAATATTATTTCAAATGTAAGTATTTCGAGTAAACGTCGTGGTTCTTCCTCGTTCTTCTTCACTCTCTCTTCGGATCTCAATTTAGGAACAGCCAACTTTCTTACTATCTGGCCGACTCATTGACATTTAAAAAGTTTAATTAGGTAAATTGTCTCATTGAAATAAATACTTTGACTTCCAAGTGGTGTACCTTCATAGCTTATGGCTTGGCTCTGTTTTTACAGCTTTCTGAAGTTAAAAGAATATTTTAACGATTTTTATGAGTAAACCCTTTTTCCCTCAAAGCTGAAAACCCTAAATTATGTGGAATTATGTGACCCTCTGCGTGATTAAATATGCCGCGACATAACGAAGCTTAAGTGTGTTGTGTAATTAATACATGGAAAGAATTTCAATTGTGGTTGGTTTTATGTCACAATAAATTACACGTGTTAGATGCTTCTGAAAGACGACCTTCAAGGGGTTTATATATACAGTTGTGTGTGTTTAAGCCATTATAAAGAGGTACGACAAAGTTAGGGTCATCAAAATTCTCAAGACGGTGACAAAGTCTTGCAATAAAATTTTCGGAAGAGCAATACGACATACAAATAAATAACAACTGTCACTGTAAAAACAAAAATGAAATAAAAAATCCAATCACCGATTTAATGGATTAAATTGCAACTCCAATGGATCGGAGCACTCACAAAAGATCAATCTTAAAACATCATTCCAATTTCCAACACAATCCGAAAAAAAAACGAGCAAGTCTTACAATAGTCGCATATGATGTGTAACATCTGACATCTTGGCTGACAGTACCAACCTCTCGGAGTAACTCTAGCACCGCGCACGCTCAATGGTTAAATCAAATAGCACGCGCTTCCCCGGCTTCCTGTTACAGGCTTCCGTCCCTTTTTACGTAATCACTCCCATAGATTTCAGAAAAGCGAGAGGAGAGATGTTACACACAAAAAAAAACACGAACACCTAACCCGAATTCAAATCTGCGAAGAAAATAACACATGTATGTAACGGATGAATCTAAAAATATTACGTTGTTTACGACAGAGGGCGTAATGAGGGGCAATTTGATAGCTCGGGATCATTTTATCGCCTATGTAATCCAGTTTAATGAACCAATCATTGTGCAAGCATGAAGGTGCTATAAATATGCTACCCCTATAGGGTGTGGTTATGTTACAATGCAGAAAACAACGGTAATTTGTTTTTGCAACTTTGCAAGATAAAACTTGTACCATGTTCTGAAGTTTACGGTCATGTACTAAACGTATTTTACCTCTCTCATAATTTCATAAATGTTTTAGGGATTATTGCGGCCAGTCACTACGTAACAGCTAGCATTTCTGTCTACTACTTCAACCTATTTCATCAACTACATAATGTTAATGAAATGTTCATCATTTTCATGTGTTCATAACACACACACACGTATCTTTTATTGATTACTAAACAGTTCAATGTCCAGGAATTTAAAAGATCAGACTAAGATGGAAAACGGTGCATCACTTGTATATTCAGCGCATTTAGAATTCAAATTCTTTTCATACATTATCCACATTCAACCAACACGTTCTATCACTCCGTCAATGTCTCAGAGCATCGTGCAGTAAAATGGTCACGTTCACGAAACGACATCAGATTTGTCACGCTGTCATTTTGTTGCTCACGATGGTTCGGAAGAATTGCTGCACAATCCGCGTGGTGGATTATAGCTCACTCCCTCTCACTGAGACGAGACCTGTGTCCCAGCAGTGGGAGCATTATAGGCTGAGTCTGATCAAAATATTATACGTTTAGCATACAAGCTTACTTGCTTGCTTGCTTTTAGCTTTTTGCTTTTTTGCATCTTATTTTGAAGAAGTGTCTACCAAAACATTTAGATTTTTAAGTTAATTAGGGACCAACGATTGCAGATCTATCTACCAATAATATAATAAGAGGAAACTCCAAACAACAACAAAGTTTTTCCACATTGACGCTAAGAAAATCTTAATTGCAACCAGCCAGCGTTGTAAGAAAAGATATAAAAAAGTACTCTATGGTCGGCCAGTGCGGGCAGAGAAGCGGACTTCGCAAATATTTACTGCCCACCTAAACAAATGCGAGTCCTTTCATTGCAAGGAATAAAACCAGTCTGTAAAACATTTCTCATTTTTCTCCAACGCTGATAAAGCGGTAAAATGAAAGCATAAAATGTAGGAAAGTGTAACAGTTTATCACACTTCCCTCTGGTCGTGAAAGTTCGTTTAAAAGGGCTATTAATTTAGAAGGACTAGAAATTATACCTCATAAAATAAAGCAAAAAAAAACTCAATATTAAAATAAATGGAATCGTACCAGCTTTTAGAATTTGACAACTCCTGAATTTGATATGATAGGAATGAGAAAATACTCGGAATCTTTCCCACATACCTACGAGTAATATGCGGAACGTGTTACGAATATAATTCTTCGTAAATATTCTCATTTGAAATCTGTACCAATACTGGAAAATCTTTGATTAAACCTTCCTTCGTTCACAGTAATTATCTTTAAGTAAAAATGTTTGCTTCTCGACGAGAAGCAAACGATCGAATATTGTTTGTTTTCTTTCATATTTTCTTTTATACAAGGCTCGCTCCGCTCTCCTTAATGAATTTATTGCAAGTAATTTGAGGCGAAGCCGTTCTGAGTCCTGACCCAGGACTTGTGCAAATTATAGCATTATGTTCTTGTGGAAAATGAGGCTTTGTGTAATAAACTCAAACTACAGGGTTTATGCAAAGGGTCAACTAAGTTTAAATGGAGTATTTGTTACATTGCGGTTTTAATTATAAGTTTTTCAAACGTATTGCAAACAGTTAGTAGTTTTGTAATTACTTTTAGAACTGAATTATGTAATATTTATAAACATCCCTTTCATCTTATTTCGTAATAGTAATACTAGAAACTGTTTGTGGCATTCTCAACTCCAAACTTCAAAGAAATCATAATATTATATTACCAACATAAATTAATACCTAGATTACGTATGACGTGTTCTACGAAAGACCTAAATGAACATGCTTAGCGCGTGTGTTACCACATAGCTGGGAATTCTGTTTTCTTACCAAATATCAGAGTGAAGGGTTTCATGCCACATGTTATTTTGATATTATTTCGCAATAATTAATCCTAGTGAGACTAAACACTCTTTCTCTCTCTATCTCTCTCTCTCTCTCTCTCTCTCTCTCTCTCTCTCTCTCTCTCTCTCTCTCTCTCTCTCTCTCTCTCTCGCTTTCTTCCTAGCTATGTATCCCACATGGTGGTGGGTGGGGTC
This sequence comes from Omphaloscelis lunosa, assembly GCA_916610215.1. Lineage (NCBI taxonomy): Eukaryota > Metazoa > Arthropoda > Insecta > Lepidoptera > Noctuidae > Omphaloscelis > Omphaloscelis lunosa. The sequence continues at coordinate 4,487,457 of OU744245.1, read as the reverse complement.
AGCCTTCCTTGTCTTTTTCTTTCATTTCGCTCTGTCCTCGACATCGTCTTCAGTTACCTGACACTCTTTCATGTCCTTTAGCACTACAGCTTTCCACCTTGTTTTGGCTCTGCCTCTGGTCTGTCTCTCTAGTAAAACAAACTAAACGACGAATTCCCTTAATAAAATAAACTTTTATAGGCATTTTGACCCCGGTTCTTCTGACATATCAAGGACAATAATTTCGGACTGGACATTATCCTGTTTCAATAGGGATGTACGCCAATTATTCATCGATTAATGGCCAAAGCTGAATATTTGTCCTCTTTGAAAAAATCGGTTAGAGAGCAAAAGATTTTCCATGTCTCATACTCGGAAAGTAGTGTTTGTTTAATCCGAGTAGCGGGTGGAAGACGCTGCTCCCCCATCTTTCGGCGGGAAAGAACCATAGTAATCGTTTCCCTCTCTAGAGCGGGAATGAATTTAAAATATAGAACTTTTGGTTAGGTAATCGACTACGAAATTCTTTACATAATTAAGAAAAATATCGATGAAAATAAAATAAAAATTTCTGCGGTCTTGTGAGTGTGTAAACAGCCAGAGTGATTTTTTTTTAAATACCTCCGGCCCGCGGCGGCGGCGGTAACGCGGTGTGTTCCATATTTAAATATTTACTACTCATGTTATTATTCTCAATAATATATTAGACAAAATACTTTTTTTACTTTGCTTATATTCGAAATGAAAAGTAGAGTGTTTAACACGGGTGAAAGTCATCAATTGAATTGATTCCTTTCGATCCTTGTACAATTATCTACAATTCCCGTTTCTTATTTTAGACAATTCGAAGAAAAAGTAGCCAAAGGTACGCTTAAAAATAACTGTTTTTAAACTTATTACAATGAAAGCATTACATGTGTGCCAGTAAAGACAGCCGGAGTTACAGCTAGTTATGACTAGTAACTGTAGCGTGGTATAAAAAAAAACTTGCGAGCCTTACAGTAGCCGCATGATGTGTAACTCAAAAAGTAATAATTCAAAAGTCATTTATTCAAACTAGTCTGAGAATCAGCACTTTTCGAACGTTAAAATTACATAAGACAGTTCCCCAAAACGCCCACCCTTCACCACTTCCTTGCTTTTAGCTGGGAAGAAGAAGTGGCGCAACAAACTACCCAGCAGAACAGCCGTCTGTTCAAGTTAGAAAAAATATGATTCTATACAAAAGTATGCAAAATAATTTTCATTATGCACATCTGACATCTCACCTTGGTAATAAGCCACAATAAGGTAATAAGCAACATTAAAGGGGCGAGACCTCGTCAAGGTCGTTTCTGACGGACAACTCCAGCTAGCACCGCCCTCGCTTATGGTTTAGATCAAATAGCGCGCGCTTCCCCGGCTTCCTGTTACACACCTCCGTCCCATTTCACGAAATCTCTCCCACAGATGTCCCACTCCACAGATGGCAAGAAAGCGAGAGAAAAGATGTTACACATTATAAACCATGCACACAAACCCTTATTGCTAGTTCCCGCACGATTTGACACAGATATAAATAGGTCACTAGCGGTAATTTATCATAGACTCAACTGCAATCTCCTGCCAAAGACCTCTCATATTAAAACTACTCTGAGCTCAGCTACACAAATACGTAGGGTAAGCTTTCTACACTTAATGCATATAACATTATGTATGTGATGTTAGTGCAGAGTTACAGATTAATGGTGTTAAAGCACTGCTAAGTATCTAAGTGGAGCTACTTAAGTCATAAACTTTGTGGTTTTAGTTATGTTATTGTTGAAACAAACGTGTAAACCGAACAGTTGTAAAAGTGTCATGTTAGTTTAAAAATATGCCATTAGAGGCGTCTTAGTAGATGACAACTATCTGTCATGGCCCGACCATGACAGATAGTTGTCATCTTATATAATAATATGCAGGCTTTGTAGTAACAGCCCTCAAGTTAATAGCCATAGAACTCAGTACCCTAATTGCGTTATTTTCGTAAACGATTATGACTAATTTGTTTCATTTTGACAGTTCAACAACATTCATTGCGTTCTTTACGTAGTTGAGCAGATATTTTTTTTCCAACTTATGAAGCGATGGACTAGCAATCTGTTTCAAATCGAAACAAATTGTGATTGATCGTGTATTACGCAATTGGGTACAGATTTAATACTTCAACACACAAATGTAAAGAGGTAGACATAACGCAGACTTGGCCGCACAGCATTTCAAAATTACTATATGAGTTGCGTACATTTTGTACAAACTATCGTACACCACAGGTGGGTCGCACCTAGGGTTCCCAGATCAAAACATCAAAAATCCGGAGAAAATTCCTGACATTCCATGAAATTTCCGGACAATCTTGTTAATTTTTATTAAAATCGTTGCGCATCGTGCAAGTAAATAAACTAACCAAATCAATTGACAAATCGTTCGAATTTTGACACGCGCGCGGTGAAATGGTAAGGGGTGAGGGGGAAGCGAATTTAAAAAATATGACTTGCGAAGTGTTCTACAAAACTATTATTAAAGATTCAGAAATGTTGAACAATATTTCTGGGAGCATTAAATATAATGTAGTAATGTAGTAGATTCAGAATAAAATAATTTTGATTTTCTTTGATTTAGAATAAAAATAATTAATAAATAATTTGGTTTTTTCATATTTTATTTCACTCTTCACTTATTTGTAGAAATTCCGGACGGTTTAAGATTCCCCCCGCATTCCGGACAAAGACCTATATTTCCGGACTTGTCCGGAATATTCCGGACGTATGGCAACCCTAGTCGCACCTCACTTTTTAACCGTCTTCAAAAAAGGTGGAGATTTCATGTTCGTTATTTTTTTTTCGATATTATCTCCAATTATGGACCGATTTTGAAAATAATTTTGCATTTAGTAAAGGAAGTAGTGGTCCCATTTTTTTTTACTAACTTTGCTTTAGTAGTTTTTGAGTTAGCTTCAATAATACGTATTTTTCTGAAAGAAAGAAATGAAAGTTTAGTAGACTATATGTGGATGATAAGTTCCTGTCACTGTTATTTATATAGCAGGTAGTGATATTCGAAAGGTACCACAACAAAAAAATGAAAAATAAAAACTTAAAAAAAAAAAAAACCAACGACTTCCAAGAAACCCTACAAAGTGAAAAATAACTTAAATTTCGGAAGTCGGTAACAAAAAACGACAACACAAAACCATAGACGCCGAGTTCCGAAATTAAAATATTTATTTTGACATAGATTTTGTATGAATTATTTTTTATTTACTGTTGACATTTTTAAATGTATTATTGTTTGCTAAATTCACTTTAAATCAATGATATTGATTTGAAATTTAATATTGTTTAACAATCATAACTAATCATATTTGCACGCCATAGCATATGGCAAACATGTTTGAACCTGTATTTTTTCTTTATGTTATCCTGCATGCAAGTTTTTATTGTTGTATGTGTACCCATGTTTGGGTAAATAAATATATCTTATTATTATATTGGATGGAAGGGTCATTATCCGAAACGAAGATTATCTTGGACATGCCTGGATCCCGGGAAGAGATTGAAACGCAAAAATAATATGTGCGCAAAATCAAGACTGGTGACTGTAGTGAACTAGTACTGACCAAACCTTCTGTATGCGAAGAAAAAATACAATACTGTTCTGTGGGACAAACGAGGATGTTATTATTATTTATATCAGCCATTGTTGGCCTGGAAAATAGCGGCGTCCACAAGACACACTGTTTAATATGTGTCTGTGTGTCCGTCTGCGTTGCCTCAGTTTGAGAGTAGCCAGGAATATCCGACTCATGTTTACACGAGCCGGCTTTTAAATCCGATAGTAAAACGATTGATGAAATGATATATAGAGGAATGAAGGAAACGCTGAAGGAAAAGCTATTGTTTATTTCTGTTTCGAAATAAATTCAGCTTTCTAGGGAACTACCCATATCTTTGTTAAAGGAAAGGTTTTTCGTAAGATTAGGAAAAAGCTTTTGTATTTTTCGTGTATTGTTGTAAGTACTTGCGGTATGTGCCTTCGTCAATCGTGTTCTATGAAGATGGTCATTCACAAAACCAGGATCGTCAAAGAGCTTGATTTCCTAAAGTGTGTGGAATAACTTTGAAACTATCAGCACTTAAATAAATAAAGAAACGGAAAGCATTACAAGCATTCAAGTAAAAGATTTTTTTTTTCAATATTAAATCACTTTATAAAAAAAAAACTCGTTTAAGGAACCTTCAGCCTTATCTTATCCATACATTATCTCACGCAAGATTTTCCTCACAAGATGAACACACCCCTATGTTAGCCTAAAGCTGTCTTAAAATAATGTCTTCCATTTATCACCAGCCTTTGTTTGTCCTACTGTGTAAGATAAGCCTAAAATATTGAAAGAAATTAAAATCTTTAATGAAATGTATTCAGGCAGAGAATAAAGAAAAATAACTATAGTCTATTCCAAAAATATCTTATGAAAATGTAAACAAATAGATCACAAAACGTATCTGTGGGTGCCAATTTGTAGAGTCCCTTACAAATTCAGTACTTAGATTTTTTTATTTGAATACCCACTTTTTTAACCCGAAATACTAATTTGAAATCAGCTTAAAGATGTTTTTTTATTTGACACTAGCTGTGCCTCGCGGTTTTACCCGCATAAGTCTCGATCCTATACGAATATCGGAATAAAAAATACTAATCCAGGTCATGGTCTAGCTAGCGTAAAAGCGTAACAAACAAACATACAAAAAATCAAATCTTTTCCATTATATTAATAATTTAGATTGAGGATAATTTTACTACCTCAAGTTTCGTAGATGATTACTAATATTACCTATTCAAACAATAATTATTGGAAAAAATAGTGAGACAACCTTCGAAACCTTCGTTCCTTCCTTCCTTTGACACACAGATGAATGCGTTACTTATTCCCGTTAGAGTTTTGTGAATGATTGCGTAAGAATTTAACGTGGAACAGGGTTTGTTTACACCTTCATCAAATACTTTTGGAACAGTTATTATTTTAGATAATCACCTTGATATTATAGAGAAATTGAAAGTAATATTTTCCGGCATATGAGCGTAATTTGCAACTATAGACAAGTATATTTAGAAAATTGTATGAGAATACCGTATACAGAAAACCGTAGGTAAGGATACATATAGCTCCGTATTGAAAACGTGTGATCTCTTACTACATACGGGAGATTCTATGTGAATGAAGAGTTATATTGGATGTTACAGAACTGTTGTCTCGAAGCGAGTGAGATAAATTGTGAAGGAAACAGTCCCTAGTGAATGTGTTGAAGTTGATAGATTAATCGATTAAAAAGTTAAGTTCAATAATAGTTTATATAAATTTAGGAAAATTTCACTGGGTCGAATAAGACAGCCATAATTATGAGGTTTTTGATATGTAACATCTTTTCTCTCGCTTTTCTGCAATCTGTGGGTGTGATTTCGTGAAAAGGGACGGAAGTGTGTAACAGGAAGCCGGGGAAGCGCGCGCTATTTAATTTGACCAATGAGCGCGCGCGGTGCTAGGGTTGGCCGTCAGATGGTATCAACCCATTTTCCGAGAGGTTGGCACTGTCAGCCAAAATGTCAGATGCTACACCTCATATCAAGTAAGGCTTGCTCGTTTTATTTCTGGTAATTTATATTCACACGATATAGGTAACTTATATAATTTATAAAACAAAAATTATAATTCTTAAATTGAATTCTGTATTAATCAATATATAACTTACTAACTACTTAACTAATAATACAATTTGTCACATTAAACGAGCAGTGCTCTTCCTCCTCTTTCCTACTTGACCTATGCTGTGCCCGACAAGGTCCATAAATGTGACTAATATAATTACTTCCCTACCAACTATATACACATTATAGTACGCAATAAAGATTTTGAGATTTGAGAAATTTTAGTAAAAAGGTGACTTATTCAATAATGACGAACACTAGCAATAAGCATCGCCCCGCCCTCTTCACCCCCCTCCCGGCATCCCCTCTCCTCGCGCGAGATGTACTTACATGGAATATTCCGCGGTGTGAAAAATATATCGCGTCGCGTGAAAGGTCCTTTATGCTTAATATTCGCAATTCCATTCTTTCGTGGCAGTAGGAAAGAATTCGCAAATATTCTGGTCTGGTCGCTCAATATCTACTCTATATGATCTACATACAATGATTGACTAAGAAAGAAGTTTATAATTTTACATGTAAGTCTTAGAGTAGGTACACAGGAGTACCTAACTAATTGTACACACGGCTACACATCAAGCTATACATCACAAGTATAAGCTGACCTCGCATTGTACGGAAATCCTATACAATGCGAGATCTGCATAAACTGGATTTGTATAGCTTGATGTGTAGCCGTGTGTACAATTAGTTAGGTACTCCTCTCGCATACAAATATCTTAGCAAAAGAGTTCACTAATTAATTAGAGGTTTTCATAATTTTGCCTTTACACATGGTGGATTATTGAGACGGGGCAGTAAGGGCATGTACCTTAATCGTTGTAGATACAGGAAAACGGCCTTAGGAGACTGTTCCTAACTTTTTGAGATATTTTAATCTGCATTTACGGATTTTGAGAAAAAATTAAAGTCAGTAAGAAAATATGCAGTTTTCTTAAGTATATAATAGGTGGTATAATATTCATATTCAAATTATTCAATTAAAAAGATCGACAAAGAAATAGCATCAAAGTTTAAACTTATAAACTTGCCAATATAAACATGTTTAAATAACTAGGTAGTAAAGATAAATATGTACGTATTCGTCAATACGAGACTACTCGAATATTCAAACTCCATCGACAACGCACAAAAGCGATCAAATTCCTAGAAAGATTCCTCTCTCTCCCCGAATTGACGACATTACCATAAAATCCAAGTTTCCGCAACTTTATTTGAGATCACTGTAGTAACTCGTAAAACTTTATCTTATCTTGTGTGTGTACGAAGTGTGGGGGATTTTAATAATTGTGTTTATTGCTCGATAATAGGGATGTTACAGAAGTTGCTTTACCGGAACCGGAGCCGCGGGTTTTAAATTTGATTGATTGGAGCCTAAACCGGAGTCGGAGTCGGAACCGGAGTTGGAGGCGGAGGTCCAAGAAAGTTGTCCCATATAACCCTTTTTTTTTTGCTTCATATTTAAATTAACTTATCACAACATTTAAACTACTTAATACACCGTTCTTAATTTAATTTAACAAATTAACGTGATGCGTCTGACATACACAAAACAAAAAACTGGGAATTCGAGCGTGAGCGTGTATAAAAATTATCCGGGCGAGAAGTTAGAAGTTGTTTGTATGCGCTCTATAGTCCCGTATATCGCTGCATTTCGATCTTCGATACAACTCCGATTCAAATTATCGGAGCCGAAGTCGGAGTCGAAGGTGTAATATTTTTCGAAAGTTCCAACCTTTCGGCGTCAGAATCGAAGCTCCGTAACATCTCTGCCCGTTAAATAATACTAACAGCTTGAGGGGTGATCCCTCAAGATGACCGTCGTCAAAGGAGAGATCATAAAATATATTGCTATATAGAAAACAAACCGTGTGCCCGGTGGGATTTCCTATCTTCAGTGATGAAATTCCATATAAACTTCCATCCCCTATTTAATCCCTTTTGGGGATGAATTTTCAAAAATCCTTCCTAAGTGCTCACCTTCGTTATTTAAGGAGCTCTTCTGCAAAAATTTAATGATTCTAGACCCAAAGGTTATGGCTGTGTGTTGTCTGTTAGTGAATTTAAATAGCAATATCCTCGCCGCAAAACATTCCCTAACTAAATCACAGTTCATCAAATTGCTACCAATTCCAGAACATGACGCAAAAAATAAACAAATAACTTTCATTAAGTTTTCTTACTCCAACTCATTATAATTGCCGTCCAATAGTAATTCACCGACATCTGGAATGCACAGACACGATCTCCTCACAAATTTATAACATTACGAGCCCAACCTACCCCACTTCACTATTCATTACTCCATTTGTACCCGCAACCGATTAAAACACCCTTACAAAATCATCAATGGACGTTGAAGCTACGCATTTCGGCGTTCCCCTTGAGTTTGAAGGGGTGATATCGACCGAGACGGCCTCCCCCTGCCCTAAGGGGAACAAACTAACTTATATAAATGTCCCTCGGTAAAATAAGGCAGAAGAAGATTTTTACTATGTGTTTATTTTTGTTGCAAAATGTTTCAGTGTTTCCCGGCCAATTTTGTTTATTGAGATTTCAATGTAAAACGTGAGTTCTAGTAAAATAATGTTGGTATTAGATTTGCTTATTTATTTAGGTTATATTTCGAAGACTTACTCACTAAAATAAACACAAACAACAATTTAACAATTATTATAGAAAGTATTGTCAATTCGTCACTTACAGAAGTGCACAGCCCTGACAGAGAACTTAATCATTACAATACTTGTTGAATAATATACACAAATATGTATAATACCTAATACAGAAATATTTAACAAAATAACAAAAAAGCTAAAAAGGAAGAGAATGTAAGTGGAAACTATTATTGTATGCATGTCGCACAGACGTCTAAAGACTCCGAGCTGGTTAAAAGTGTCATAAAGAATTGACGGAATTTAATGGATAACTATAACTTTTAAGTCAAATCTAGTAGAGAATATAAATATTATCCCAGATAACCTTTGTGGCTTTAATTTTATGGTTGAAATATTTTAGTGGGCTAGGTAGCCAACCATCATACCAGCTGAATTACTATCGAAAGATAACAGGCTGCATCATTCGCCGTTTGCATTTCAAATGTCACAACATCCCATTTGTAGATAACTTTGAAAGGTTAGTTTGGATACTTTAATATATCGTGGAGTTAGAACTGTTGTCAGCCCCATCTTTCTACGTCCTTCTAAAATATCGCCAGTATCATGCGAGATTTGCGAACAAACACATGACACAAGCCTTACTTGAAATTAGTAGACCTTTGAGCTACTCCAATCCACTAAACCCAGTTGAAACCAAAACCGATTTCCAAGCCCAATATTTGAAACATAAAAAAAACTATTAACCACTCTACAAACATCCTAGTATCCTAATCATAATCCTAATATAATAATAATACATTATTGCAAAGGCCGAAAATAAGCAATTGCAGGACGAGTATGAGTTTGAAGACCGAGCCATAGGCGAGCCAGGCAATTGCCATTTCCGCCGAGTGCTTTTCTCAAAGGATGCAGGGAAATAAAACATACTTTTTATTATGTATGTAAATAACAAATCAAGACGAATTTTCAGCTTTGCCGCCAATTTTCTATTTGTCATCTGTGCCGAAAGGCAAACGCATTTATGTCTATACAGTCACGTGAACGCAATTTGTACTAAGCAAAGCGACTTACTTTGGTATGCCAAGAATGATAAAAGAGATCCAATCAAAGAGTATTTAATAACCCCAGCACGCCGTTTCATACGACATTGCTGGAGCGTTGTAATGTTCCAAATTCAAAAAACGCTCCTGCAATTAATTTCATTTTCTTTGACCGTAAATTCGAAACTTCGCGTGTTCTTTTTTCGAAAATAATGACAATATTTCCATGCATGTTTGAGAAAATTATTTTAATATCATAAATGCGAAACTGAGTTTGTCTGTGACGCTTTCACGATAAAACGGCTGAACAGATTTCGTTGAAATTTGGCGCATGGGTAGACCATGACCTGGATTAGGACATAGGATACTTTTTATACCAATATTCCCACGGAGTCGAGATTTATGCGGGGAACAGCTAGTCTACAATAAAAAAACAACAATTGGTAAATTCAAAAGCTAAACAGTATCCGGCCCATAACCGCAATAAGCCAGGCATACCGGAGGAAAATGCCCCACCGAACCAATACCCCACCGCACATTCCGCCGCATCGTGCGCCATTTCACCTCTTCGTTAGCGTGTGCGAAGTCATAATTAATATGGAGCTTTTCATCAAATTCTATCTAGTTAGCTGTTATTTATGGCGACAGGAAAAGTACCTAGACTATGACTATTATGACTAGAATTTAGTGCCTGCCCGACAGCGACAGCCAGCCGAAAACAAGCCCATATTTTTTGGGTGTGTTTTAAGTGGTAATAATAACTTTTAAGAATGGTGCATTAAGAGCCAACTGGAGTGGTTTTACTTTTAACTTAGCCACTCTCAGCTTTCAATGTTTTTGGTGGCTTTTATTTTCCATGTGATGATGTATTGTCAAACCAACGGCAGGACACTCATTGAAAAGTGGTTTTAAAGATTAAATATTTACCGATAACCGTTCGAATTAATTTTAAGTTCATAGCAACATCGAACAAGACCGATTCAATTACTTAATCATCGCGATCACCGTAAAAGATTTTATAATAAAACAAATTCCACTGCTCATCTCTTTGGCGAAATCTCCAATCCGCATTTTATGACAGCCATCACACCCACGACAAGTTCAGTGGGGTTCTGTTCTGTGCCAATATTTAGAAAGAACCAAACATATGTAGGTAAACGATGTTTATCGGAAATAAGAAATATATTTTTGTTGGAAAGAATATCTTGACACAGTTTACAGGTTTTAAATCTCTCTCAAAGCTGCATACGCAGACGTTGAGCAGCTTGGACGGATACTAAGAGCCTAAGGAAATCGCTTGAAGAATTCGATTTGGTTTGAAAATACATGTCACACTCATGTATTTCCAAACCAAATGGTTAGTAAGGACATGCGATATATTCACAACAAAAAAGTTTAAACTTGTTAGCCTTTAATGTTCCCACTGCTAGGACGCAGACCTCCTTAAGAGTCAACTGGCTGTAATTTACCACGCGGGCGAAAGCGTGTTGGTAGATGTCACTAAGTCTTCCGATTTTTGGTTTTAGGACATGCCGGTTTCCTCACGATGTTTTCGTCACCGTTTTGAGGTGATGAAATTATTTACACAAAATAAAGCGCCTGCCTGGGTCGAACCCACGACTTACAACTCGTAACTCTAAACTTGTTCAGTTTAAGAAATAACTTGACATAAAGGTTTTAGTAAAGTATGGTTTAGTTTCTGACAAATAACGACCACAAAAGGATGATTTAAAAAGAGCAACAGCAAAAACCAATGATATATATTTATTGCAGTACTTTTCATTCAAATAATTTGTTCGTTTTGTGAAACAGAAAATCCATTTTCCATAATCCCTTAAACCTTTTATAACAAAAGTTCAATGTACAAAATACGAAAATATTTCAAACACGTACAACAGAGTAATATCGTGCTGTAAACCAGATGAAACTAGTTCCAGGAATCATTTCGCTGTTTATTTAGCTTTTACATTTTCATTCCATGCTGAGGCGTATGAAAAGAGGTTTATTAATAAGTCTTCATACCGAAAAACTGAGGTTTTAAAGGCTATAATGAACTGACACAATATAATTAAAGTAAGACATCGAGTCATGCTCTGTAATGTGAGGCAACGTATAGGTAATAGTTATCGGCGACACGCAGTAGGTACGTATAATTAATGTATAAGCGTGTTCATCGATGAGCGCTCTTCTTTGCCCTGAGTACACGGTTACACAGCTAGGGTTGCCTCCTTTTTTTGAGAAAAATAACCTATTAAGTTCTAAAATAGGAAAAAAAAATAAGTCTCTGAAAGAAAAAGAAAAGCATTTTCAAATTTATTTTTTATTCTCTTAAAAACATGTTTTTGGGTGTTTTTACAAATGCTAATAATTTTTTGTTGTATGTATTTGAATGTTTCAAAGCTAGTTTTACGACAATATTATTTATTTATAAATAAATAAATAACTCGTTTTATTTTTGTTTTTAAGGATGATCTGTATCTCTCTTCTCGCCACTTCAGATTCATTACCTACCGAAAAAGCTCTCAGTGAAAGCTGAAATGGCGGGAACAGAGTAAATAAATCAGATCCATTTTTAACATTGTCATTTGTCAAAAGAGTTTTTCTCTGAAAATTCTCTAGCATTATTAATATATATTTTTTTACTTTTTAGTATCGACAAACAGTTCAGTAATTATTAGTATTAGATATAAAGTATTTTTGCATACTTTATTTTTATGCATACTTGTCGAAAATAAATCGGGTTGGCAACCCTAGTTACAACATACTGAACGAAAATCCGGCATCGAAAACATATAACTTGTAGGCTAAAACTTAGCTTTTAACTCCTCTAAATAATTAAAGTATTTTACTCTTAAAAGTCTTAAAACTTTTTACCAAAGAAGTAATTTCGACCAAAGTTCACCGACATCTCCCGAGCGTGTTCCGTAGGGACTCGAGAGTGACAACAAAAGAAATAGCGGAACAGAAATGAAGAATTATATCACGTAAAATAAGGAGATTGGCGCGTAAACACTCGAACCTATTTATTTTGCTGTTTTTATCAAGGAAGCTGTTTTATGTAGGTTTTTTTTTTCTTTTTTAGTTCGTGGATTGAGAAAATAAAATGACAAGACTTTTTTATTTGAAGGGATTTGTTCTTTTTTCGTTGCTTTTGCTATATTTCAGTTTTTAGTTTCTGGTTTTGGACCTAAATTTAGCTTATATCATAATGTCTAAGCTGCATCCGTTTAGACTGGAAGCCGACCCCAACATGGTTAAAAAAGGCTAGGCAGATTGATTGATTGATCATAAAGTCTTGCAAACAGAAGACCTGTACACAATGGGGTTTATTTATAAACCCCATTGTGTACAGGTGTACAGGTTGAAGTTAAGTAATGGACTTTGTAACCATACATTTTTGACGTTTAAACGTCATTCAATTTAAGCAGCGCAGCGTTTATAAATAAACCCACTAAAGATACTCTCCAAAAAAAAGAAGTATTTCTGCTCCGATGTTATCTATAAAAATCTTAAATTCAGTGACAGGCAACGCATAGCCTCCTCTTTGAGGAGTTGTTAGAGAGGCGCCACGTCTTCCTCACCTTCCGCCTGACGGAAGTCCTCACCGGACACGACTGTTTCGGGAGGTACCTGCACAGGATGGTACGGAGCGAGAGGACATGGGAGGCCGTCACCTCCTTCTGCGAAGTGGTAATTCTCGCGAAGGAGGAGGCGGAACGCGTGAGGGAGAGGCAAATTTCGCGCCTTCACGCACCTAACCGCCGCAGGCGGAGACGCCCTGGGCGTCGGGATCGCAGGCCGATTTTCGGCCACCGTAGGCGCGGGCTTGTGGACGGTGAGCGATGGGTAGCTCACCGTCCGATAAGGACCAGGCCCAGGTCGGCGGCGCGTTGTGTTCCACGCGCGCCTCAAACAGACGTCAGCAGAATTGACGGGATCCGCTAGGGCCAATGCCTGCCTGGGGTGCAAAGAAAACCGAAAGGGAGATCGTGGCCCCCGGCAACAGGGCAACCGAAGGAACACGGGTGGGTTTTAGTCAGTAAGAGTCTGACACGCCCTGCCGCTCCGCCCAGAGTGGGAGAAGTTATTTGATAATTTCCCACCCAAAAAAAAGGCAACGCACAGCCTAAACGGCTGGATCTAAAACTCAAAAGTTTGCACAAACGTTTTCTCTTATTTACAGAAAGTGAGCACAGGTCATAAGCACACATATCAACTCGAAAAGGGATCGTCATCGTATCGCCGCGGTTCGTGAGATTATCCCGAGACGAGGCGATTACGTTACGATTCCGATTAGTGTTGCAGAGGGGAGTTTCTACAAAGAATATTAAATAGCTAAGTTGATACGGTGTCGATCTCTTTCCGAATTGATATGTGTGCTATTTCCTTACGGATTTTTTTTTCCAAATTTATTTCAATAAATATTTCATCAATTCTTCCTCTAAGGGGGTTAAATAGGGAACGAAAATTTGTTTGAAAGATCGAATTTTTGCCTTTGGGAAATTCCATCGGACGCACGTCTTGTAATTTAATAAAATGTCATGTCGGAAACAAGAATTGGGGCAGGAGCATCCAATCTGATCGTCAGTCAGGCCTATTGCGACCTTTCTATTATCGACTCAGTCGCTCACAGGTACTGTACAGTATTTCTATTTTGTTAATGTCCCTCGGGTATCATCGGATTTCCGAATACAAACGAATGCTAATTTTCATGTCCATCAATTATTAGATTTATCGTGTATAATAATTTGAACTCAGAACCAAGTACTTTATTTTTGTGTTGTTTTGATTTCCGTTTGAACTATATGGAGCTGTCAAACTATTTTCCTATCTGTCGTTCCTGCGATTTTAGCAGCTTTCCTCCCATTTTTAAAATCAATTACATTTAATTAAAAGAGTATTAACTTCTCTGTATACTTCCAAGTCGATTGAGAGCGTCCGGTCTGCACTAAGGGCAAAGGGCAATTGATAGAAATCCGACAACTGACGAAACACGAAGTTTGCCGATGGACATTAAGAAAATAGAACTACAGTACTACCTAATGCCAGTGACTATGGCAATTGGGAATTTCCCCTTCGACCATCCATTTGTCACCTGAACATGAAATATTAGTCGCCATTGATTTCTACCGCCCATGCAGTGACAATCACTGTTATTGCCTTTATTAGAACTATGTAACACAGTGATAAATATATGTATCCATCTCATACTTAATATTATAAATGCGAATGTAACTCTGTTTGTTACCCTTCACGCCTTCACAGCTGAACTGATTTCAATGAAATTTAGCAGACAGGTAGACCATGACCCGGATTAGGACAAAGGATACTTTTTGGAGTGAAATTTCTTTAGGCACGTTGGGCATTTTTGAGATAAGACTAAACCATTGATTTCGCGACACTGTAACGACACCAGCTTTTGACCATTAAAAAGACATCAACGCGTTGCTTACCGCGGTGCGTGGAGTAAAAGACATCAACGCGTTGATTACCACGGTGTATTTTTTTTCAAGTTTTTACTTCTTTTGTCACTCCCGGAGTGCCACTATTTTTTACCCAGTAGTACGTTCCTGTGAGATCATTTCTGACCTCCACGCCGGTGAAGCCGCGAGCAAAAGCTAGTTTGTTTATAATTGTTGCAAAATCATAGAGGCTCTCGTAAAAAAGATTGTCCCAATATAAAAGAAACCGATAGCCGATATTATGGATATTGTATGGACAGGGCTGGATGGATACAATCTAACTAGTGCCAGATAATTCAATATTACTCTCCTCTCAGTTGGTTGCGGAACCCCCTGCTTAGCTAGGTGAAATATAATTATATATATATAGCCAGTAATTTACATGGAGCGACTGCCTATCTGACCTCCACAACCCAGTGACTGGGTAATACGATACGCCTTGGTAAGACTGGTTGTCAGACTTTCGGGCTTCTGACGACTCGTAACGACTGTCAAAGATCCACGAATGGCAGCCGTGACAAACGGCTTAACGTGCTTTCCGAGGTACGGAGGAGTCTCGGTATATAAAGATGGTCACCTATCCACGGACCAACCCCGGCAAGAGTAGTTTAACCTGATAGATCGACCCGTGCAGCTGTTATTACTTAGCCACGAGGTCTTCTTAGACAGCCAAGTTGTCAGATACAAAATTTTTAATTAGATTTTCGAGCAGAAATAGATTATGGCTACCAAAAACCACCTGCAAGAACAGACTGAAGAATTGAAGATCTAAAAATACCCCACTATCGACTCTCTGGTAGTTTGACAGAAATTTATTTCCATTGTTGCATTTTTTTTTCTGCACTGAACAACAATTTATAAACACGTGTAATTAAACCTCCCAGCTCGTCAACCACATCATCAAATAACCTATATTCTGCCATCAAGGTCAGGTCGAACACACGGCGGTTCATAATTTGATCGAAGTGATCTCTTTTAACTGCCCTGACTACCCGATAAGTATCGATACTGGCATGGATGACATATTTGTCTATTTCTCATGTAGGTGACGGGATCGTATTATTATCTAACACCGAAGCTAGTACATCTTTTATCTATGATCTGTTTCAAAAGATTCTGATGAAAGTGTAAACAAGTTCAGGTTGAATTCTTAACTGTGCGTTTGCCATTGGTGAAACATTCACAACAAAACATGTTGTAATCGTCGAAATAGTTCCTGTCAAACATTGTGTGGAAAATTTACAGAATATACAGATTCCAACATGTCAAACGCACACACAATCATACACTAAAGGGAATTATTGTAACACATTTATCGACGCATTTAGAAGATTTCAACATTATAGGATTTATTTATAAACGTTGCTTAAAGTTGCAATGTAATGATAAGCAACTGTTTAACCATACATTTTTGACGTTTGAACGTCACTTAACTTTAAGCAACGTTTATAAATAAACCCCTATATCTCAGCACTTTTCCAACAATTATTGTTTGAATAACATTATTTAATTGTAAACAAAATTGAGGTTATAAAATTAAACTATATAATTGTCAAATTTAGTTAATTGATTCAGGCGTGACCTTGCGGAAATCCATTATAAAATACAATAGACGTGGATATATTTAGTAACCTGTTCCGCTTAGCTATTTCTAAAGAGCCATAAAAAACCCTTAAAGAAATCGACACGTGTTTCACCTCTGGGCGTGTTCAAGTTCGCGACAAGTCAATCGTCATCCTGAGGATGCCTCGTTGAAAGGTGAAACACGTGTCGATTTCTTTCAGGGTTTTTTATGGCTCTTTAGGAATAGCTAAGTGGAACAGGTTACTAAATATATCCACGTCTATTGTATTTTATTGTCAAATTTTACATGTTTACATTTTCATTACTTGGATACTTTTGAAACAGGCAGAAGGTAAGTAAGTGTTACGTATATCTGTATACTTTGAAGATACCCACTAGGTAATACCTAACTATAAACTTTAAAGGCCTTTGTACACAGACGTTTTTCTTGCCCTGATAAACTACGGTTTATTCGCCGTGTGTAGGCACGGTCGTCAGTGTTGTATGGATCACTATGGAAGCTTGTTGACAGATATACGGTTTTCTACGGCGTGGTTTATACACCGTACCGTAAAGAAACCGTGCCATGTACTTCGTCCGTAAGTATCACAGACTATATCTATAACTAGCTACTTGTTCCTGGTTCCGAAAGTCCAATGATGGATAGATTTGTTCACCGGATCGTAAATGCACGGTGCAATGGATATTGTTAGATTGATCAAATAAAAGTTTTGTGATTCGCTAAAGCAACGTATAGGTACTTGTATTTTTAACCGACTTCCAAAAAGGAGGAGGTTCTATGTTCGTAGAGTTATTTTTCCACAGATTTTTCCTTCAATTATTGACCGATTTTGAAAATTCTTTTTTTGTTTGATAGGGTTGCTCTCGAGGTGGTCCCATATAAATTTTATTAACTTTGCTTTGATAGTTTTTGAGTTAGTTTCAATTATTCATTAGCTTCAACGTATTTTTTCCAACTTAGTAAGTGGATGATATGATAAGTTCCTGCCACTGTTATTTACATAGCAGGTAGTGGTATTCAAATTTGTGTGGGGTCGGTACCACAACTAAAAAGTGAAAATAAAAACTTTTTACAAAAAAAAAACACTACGAAGTGAAAACTAACTTTAATTTCGAAAGTCGGTGGCAAAATAAGAAGACTCAAAACCAAAGATACCGACATCCGAAATTAAAGTTATTTTTCACTCTGTAGTGTTTTTTTTATTATTGACGTTAAAAAAAAAAATTGCCGTACCTTCCAAAGTTTCCAAGGTTAACTTGTTAATAAGTAAGATGCCCCTATCATAATATACTATTAACAGCCGATATGATGATGATGATGAAGGCATCCTACATCTTAGCAAGTTAATTTTAGGAAGCGTTGTTGTGGCTCTATTGACTGATGAGATTGCCGATCACTGTTTTAACGTATCAACTTCATATGGTTTTTTTTTTTCATCTGCAATTATCAACTCTATTATATGTATTATGTCCGTAGCTTTCTTGTTTTACACACATAACATAACATAACAACACGCTTGCAATCCCTGAAGGGTTAGGCAGAGGTGTACCGATAGTACACCCACATTTCGCCAGTTACGTTTAAGTCCCATGTAATAGGGCACAAATCCTGACTCCGGTCTACTCCTGAGAAATTCCAGATGGCAAATCCCAATAACACTTTGCCTGACCCGGCAATTGAACCCAGGACCTCATACTCAGCAGTAGTGCTTGCGAACACTAGTCCAACGAGGTTTCTTGTTTCATTAGAGAGAAAAAGATGAAAAATGCATAAATTAATTCGGCACCAATGAGAGGTAAAATAGTTACCTACTTAAAATCGTGCATTATTGAATCTAAATCTATTTATGATAAAATAAACATCTACTAGAAGTCAAGATGGATCTGATGGACACACTCACTCAAAAGGTACCTATGTGTCGTTTAAATGTAAGTGCAATGCCTAAGTCACTAAGTTGTCCAGAAATTGGGTCAAATCGGGAATAAAAAGTGGCTCTATCATTTCACACCAATCGGAGTTATAATTAGGATAATAATTGGGAGTCGTTGTCAGATAAGGTGTCGAGTGCCCAGTAACGGTTCAAGCACATTAGACTTCCTTCGCTCAGACGAGGGTCTACTGAATTATTGAGGGGGAATTACGGACTTTTTGGAGGATTACCGTGTTTATCTGTATCATTTATTTGTGTAGGTATTAGGTACTTCCTCAGAGGAGGATACATGAGATAAGCCGCATTTCGCCAGAATGGTTGTGTTCATTATACATTTGCTTCACAAAATGCGTCTTACTTTCCTACGCCGCCAGAGGCGAATCAAAAAGAGGGGCCCATATTTATATATACCTATTTTTTTTTTTGGGTGGGAAATCATCAAATAACTTCTCCCGCTCTGGGCGGAGCGGGAGGGCGTGTCAGACTCTTACTGACTAAAACCCACCCGTGTTCCTTCGATTGCCCTGTTGCCGGGGGCCACGATCTCCCTTTCGGTTTTCTTCGCAACCCCGGCAGGCATCGGCCTTAGTGGACCCCTTCAATTCTGCTGACATCTCTTTGAGGCGCGCGTGGAACACAACGCGCCGTCGACCCGGGCCTGGTCCTTATCGGACGGTGAGCCACCCATTGCTCACCGTCCGCAAGCCCGCGCCTACGGTGGCCGGAAATCGCCCCGCGATTCCCGACGCCCTGGGCGTCTCCTCCTGCGGCGGTTAGGGGCGTGAGGGCGCGAAGTTTGCCTCTCCCTCACACGTTCCGCCTCGTCCTTCGCGAGCATTACCGCTTCGCAGTAGGAGGTGACGGCCTCCCATTTCCTCTCGGTCCCTACCATGGCCTGTATCAGGGCCGGACGCGAGAGATCACCGCCGCCGATCGCCTCCACGAGGACACGGCGATGCTCCGCCCAAGCTGGGCAGACGTCCACCGTATGCTCCACCGTGTCCTCCGGGCGATCCACACAATGTTGACACCCGGGCGTATCCTCCCGCCTTATCCTGTGCAGGAACCTCCCGAAACAGCCGTGTCCGGTGAGGACCTGCGTCAGGCGGAAGGTGAGGACGCCGTGGCGCCTATATTTATATATACCTATGTGAATACTCTTGAAAGTTGTTGTTGGAATACGGAACGGTTTGAAATCGATTGCCATTCTCTATCAAAAAATCAAAATCAAAATATTTTTATTTCACATAGACCTACATGGGCACTTATGAAACGTCAGAAGCTAGGTGCACGGTTCCAATTGGTCGTTTCCTGTGGAGAAGAGCCGGCAAGAAACTCCACGGTTACTCTTTTAAAAATAATTGGCTTTTACAATTTTTTCAAATAACAGTATGACTAGGTATGAGAGGACAGTGTAGGTATTTCAATCAGTACCAGGTACTTAAGAAAATAGAAAATGGTCAACAAAGATTTGTTGTCAGTCAGACAGTCCACTAAGCCTACAGTGTTCTCACATTCACAAAATAGAAAAGAATCTATACAAAAGATATATGAATAAATAAAAATAAGAACCTATTTTAATTTAACGCAATCACATTATTGCTACAACTGTAATCAATCTGAATGATTATCATGTGCAAAAAAGCCACTAATAAAGAGTTGAAATTAACTCGTAGGTATATAATGTCAAATAATTGAATGAATATGTCAAGGACGAATGTAAAAAAAAAAAAAATAAGATAAAAATAAATATGGTAATTCGGGAGCAGTTAATAGACTCTTACATAATTATGACGTCAATGAGATACCAGGGAAGCCACATGTGCAGAAGAAATTATTGCCAAATTTCCTTGTCTTCAACATAGTCTTTAATTTTGTAATATGCCTTCTTGATAAGAACACGTTTGATATGGGTTTTGAACTTCCCATCGCTAAGTTCTGTAACAGACTTTGGCAACTTGTTATAAAAGCGGATACTGTTTATAAGAAATGACTTGCTTGTTTTAGTTAATCTAAATTTGGGTATAACAATTTCATGTCTACTACGCGTATTTGTACTATGGAAATCGCTTCTTATTTTGAAAAGTCCTAAGTTTTTGCGAACATACAAAATACTTTCTAAGATATAAAGAGAAGGCAGAGTCAGTATATCAGTTTCTTTAAATTTGTCTCTAAGGGACTCGCGAGGACCCATTTTATAGATCGCGCGGATTACCCTCTTTTGTAGAATGAAAATTGAATCTACGTCAGCTGCCGATACCCGCAGCAGAACGCCATAAGACATAATACTGTGGAAATAAGCAAAGTATACTAACCTAGCTGTGGCTATATCAGTCAACTGCCTTATTTTTCTAACTGCATATGCAGCTGAACTTAATCTACCTGAAATAGTTCTAATGTGGCTATATATGCCCCCAGGTACATTCCCGCAAATAAATATATTCTGTTCTATTCTATTCATGGATCATGCATAAGACATGGAACAGCATGACAGAAAAACATATTTCCAAATGAAAAGTAAATAAAAAGTTAAAGACTCATTAATACAAGGAAAAAAAATGACATGTAGAATATTCTATTATTCATTTTTTATTACCCATGCTGACATATCAATCAATCAACCTTTAAGCCTTCAACTTGAACCTTTGATCAATAACACAGCAGCTTATTTCAGTCGCACAGTTGTTAATAATTGTGTTATTTCGGGCCATTTTCAATACTCGTGCCGCTAAGAATATACTTCGGCCTTTCATTAAATTTTCAACATGGCGACTACGAATGACATTTCAAAAGTTGCTGTCAAAATGTAACTGCCGCCATCTTTAAACTTTTGTGTCAAGGGGTAACTCTCATCTCAAGTGCAAAGACGTGAACAAAGTTTGTTTATAGCAGTAACTTACAAGACTTTGTGCTAAATATTATAAAATTAAGTTATGCTAAAGTATCTACACTTTTTTGGTTTGTAGACTGAGCAGAAATAAATATTAAGAACTTGGGTTTCCTCATAACCAGCCTATAATGTTCCCTCTGCTGGGACTCTGGCATTTTGTCTGTGAGCGGCCATAATCCGAAACGCGCGCCCAGTGCGGGTTGGTGGATGTCATATGTCTTCGAATTTTTTGTTCTAGGGCATGCCGGTTTCCTCACGATATTTTCCTTCACCGTTTTGAGAGCAGTAGTTATGAAATAATTTACGCAAAGCAAAGCGCCTGTTCGGGTTCGAAACTACGACCTACAAACTTGTAAGTCGCGTACGTTTCCACTGGGTCACCACTGCTCTCTTGGATGTTAATGAAAACGATTTCTTTAAAAGCATACGAGCATTGAAACGAAATTAGGAACTCTCTTATCGATCGCAGTTCATTAATGTTTGTAACTGTAATAATGTTTCATTGAAGAAGTAAAGAAAGTATTTTTTTTTTTAACTTGCTGTACGCATTTGTTTATAGAATACTAGCTTTTTCACGAGACTTCGTCCGCGCGCCTATAACCTTCCTCAAAAGTTGAGCTATCCAATGCAAAAATATTTTTTGAAATACCACTGGTAGTTCCGGAGATTATCCCCTACATACAAAATTACAAAAAAAACAAAAAAAAAATTCCTCTTTATTATATTATAATATAATGTTATAATTATTATAATATAATATTTATAATAATTATATTATTATTATTATATAATATTATAATATAATTATTCTATTTTATTATATTATAATTATAATATATTATTATTAGTATATAAAATATATACAACATCTATAAAAACCAAAACTGCGTCGTCTTCGTTTTCTTTTACTTTCGATCAAATAAAAAAAACTTTATTATTACACATAAAGGCAACTATAACTATAGTGATATGAAACGTATCGGGTTGTAATACCCCAACATGATATTTATACGAGCATAGAAGTTTGCGTTTATGGGCAGTAGAGGGTTACTTATGGTCCTTAATGGCCGAGTAGGGCTTATGTTATGACCGTATTGTACTGTTTTAGTATGTATATGGGTCAGACAGAGCTTCTGGTTATTACAGCAAATTTACTTGACACTTGATGATTTCCAGTCTGGGTTTGTGAGAAGACTAGGTACCACAAAGGTCTCTTAACTGATTTATCTGTTTTCTTCCGCCACTCAACTCCTTTTAAGTTAATTGGGCTAAGGGTCCACGCAAATGGGTCATTGATAACAGCCATCGGTGTCTGTCGCGCGCCTCGTCTTTTAGTACCACGCAAACGAAGGTGGTCGGTGGCTGCCACGAGCGGTCGATGGCAGCCACTAGTAGTCGGTTTTTAAGTAGCGAGTGGCTACCACCGGTAACATGTCGCGGACACTGAGTCGCGAGTAGACGCCACTCGCTACACGTGTGCGGCGATTCCATACAAAACGTGTTGAAAATCGTATAAACAGCTTGTCGCTAGCCACCGGTGGCTGTCGGTGGCCCGTTTGCGCGGAGCCTAATATCTGATTACCCCAAAGCTCTTTACTGGACTGTCAATCAGGTCACACGGCTTCACAAAATTTTGCAGATCGTTTGACCCCTCTAGGTCCTTTATGGACATAATCAATATGACATTCAACACCATTCACAAAAAACCCGTTCATCATCTGTATTATCTCAGCCAAAAGATGTCCACTGCTAGACAAGCCTCCCCGAAGCTTCGCCATATACACCGGTCCTAAACACTGTTCAGGCTCTTGAAAATCAAATATGTTTGTTGTGCACACTGTACTAAAGTAAATAGAGAAAGAAATATTACAAAATGAATCACCAGCCGAAAGATGTCCACTGCTGGACATAGGTCTCCCCTAAGCACCGCCACTTCGACCGGTTTTGTGCTGAAAATGAATATTAGTAACAAAATATTAGGTACAGTGTGCGCCAAACTTTATTAGCTCTCTGAAGTTGTACGCGAGTGGCCTAAAAGTATATTATTAGCTAATTATTTTTATGCTGTAGGTAGGCAAAAGTTACTATAAAAATGTTATTTAATGTTATGTTATGTATTTAGCTATGAATATACTCTTTAGGCCACTTGCGCACAACTTTCTGAAGTTGTGCGCGAGTGTGTTGATGTGAGCTTTCTGGAGCTCATAAATGACGCGAACTGTACACTTTTCTCTTGTACACAGCTTGTATAAAGCTACCAGCAAGCTTGATTTCTGATAAGGAAACTTATACTTGGAAAAATCAGCATATTGACCACAATATTACATTTTCAGGGTAAGTTAACCACCTAATTAATTCAACCCTAGTAAATCCAGTGGGTGCGCTTCAAAAGGTGGATGAAAGGAAAATGTTGCCTTTCAAGAGATTCAATACCTTCTTGATGCATAAATAAACCCAATTATATGCACAATTTGGTAGCATTTCCTTGAACTTTTTATACCTTTTTAAGCGTAACTCGTTAAGTTACTCTTGTTAGCAAATATAATTTAAAATGGGTAGTTTACAAGTTCTAGGAACTCATAGGGTGAAGCAGTTTTCTTTGGGTCGAGAGGAAAACAATGCCTTGTATTTTTCTTAGAGTTTTCTACAGCTTTAGTAACTTGTCTTACCAACATTGAAAGTAGAGGGAGAAAGTTGGTAACCTTAATTCCTTCCACGAGTTTCTAGAACCAACCTACTTTCCTACCAAGCTTTATCAAACTTTTTCTTACATATATTCGAACCTGTTACCATGGATTCAGTAAGAACATGATTTCCTACCTCTCCTCTCAACTGTGAGTATTTATAAACGTATAGTATATTTATATTTAAGCTTTATGTATTTAGTTAAGTATATGTTAATTTATTACGTTTATACGTGTAGGTATATTTTAATATTTTAGTTTAAGACTTTGCATATTTAAATTTTTCTCTTCTTGCTCTCACACACTATTGTCTACATTTCTCCTTTCGCAGGTCTGCTGGAAGAAATTGATTAAGAAATAAGCAGTACCTTTGTACTCAAAATTATAATTATGTCGTTTCTCTATGTATTTTTCTGTGTGTACATAAATAATTTAAAAAATAAATGATTTGACGCCCCCCTTAGATAACCGACGAAACATGAAGTAAAAAAGGCACTCCTTGACTGCCGACAGAAGTGAAAACTTGAAAAAAAATCGGCTCCGCGGTAATCAACGCGTTGATGTCTTTTTAATTGTCAAAAGCTGGTGTCATCACGGCGTCGCGAAATCAATGGTTTAGTCCCATCTCAAAAATACCCACCGCGCCTAAAGAAATTTTCACTTAAAAAAAAAAAGAATTGTTCTATAAATTTTGATCGCGTAGGCATTGCACTAGTCTAGAATCATGTGCTGAAGTCATGGTTAAAGTATGCACGTCGATGTATGCAGGGTACCATGACATCGACATGCAAACTGTAACTAAACTTGCAAAATATTTTTTTTAAGTATATTTGTTTAAACTTCTATACATAAGGTCTTCTAATACGCCTACCTGCACTATATAACATCTAACAGAAAAAACAATGTCCTATTAATACCTTCATAACTACAACCTGTGTCCAGCCAAGTGCGAGCAGCATGCGAGGGGTTAAGCAAGATTACGTGAGCTCACGATCAGCAGGCAGTGGAGGGTTAACAGGTTTTAATAAGCCAGTAGGACACTGCGCTGAGCCTTAGAAGAAAACCTTCGATTTCGTTTTTATTCGGTTGAAATAATCCTTAGCTCTCAGTCAATAGGCTCGTCCCCTATTACTTGAATGTAACTTGCGAAATGTGGGTGTACTATAGGTACACCTCTGCCTAACTTGTGGATAGGATATTAATTCAAATTTGTTACAGTTGTAGTGGCAATCATGTCATTTGGTTTAAATATTAATTTTTTTAATAATTTTATTTTTCTTTTATAAAAATTCTTTCATATTTTGTGAATGTGAGAACGTTGGCTTAACAGAACTTGTAAACCATTTTCTATTTTGTTATGTTGACAGGCCTACACTGTCCTCTCATACCTATTAACACAATAATTTGAAAACATTGTAAATTAAGCCATTTATTTTTAAAAGAGTCACCGTGGAGTTTCCTGCCGGCTCTTCTCCATAGGAAACGACCAATTGGGACCGTGCACCTAGCTTCAGACTTTTCAACAGTGCCCTTGTAGGTTTACGTGAAATAAAATATTTTGATTTGATTTGTTTTGGGGTCGGCGTTACTTCTTTTTCTTCCATACTACTCAGAGACGGTGAAAACTAATAAAGAAGACTCTTCTAGTCGTCATCTCGGTAGTCACCCCCTTTCTAGCCATATCATCTTTCACACAGTCCATCCATCGATTCTTTGATCTTCCCCTACTCCTCCACATTGAGAGATTGTTTAAAATGATCGACTCGCGCCACGATTTAGCAGAAGTATCTAATAAGCTCTGTTTCAACTCCTCTAAATATTCCTCATTTTTTATTTAAGAATATGAGATCCATAGATACTAACTTAATTTTTATTCAATATTGAAAACGTGGCCAGACTTTTCCTTTACTTCATATTTTCCACAAAACTATCCAACAATTATGTAAATCTTTTTACGTATAATTCTTCCGTACGTCTGCATTTCACTGTACTCCTCCTAAACGGCTCGACGGATTTTGATGAAATTGTTTTTGTATGTTCGAGTGAGTCTCTGGATGGTTTAGATTCACAATTGGACCCGGTAGATGGCGCTGCGATCGATTTGTAGGAAATAAGACAATGTCGGTCCGCACGTCAGCTAGTCCTATACTATGTAATGAGAAATATTTGTTTATATATATTTGTAATCACGTTCTCGAAAACGGCTCTTACGATTCCGATGAAAGTTGTAATATAGCGGTCTACGGAGGCGCAAAATCGATCTAGCTAGGTGTTATATCTAGGAAAATTCGTTTTCACTATTTTCAACCAGTTGTATACAAATAAAACATTAATAACTGTCATAAATAAAAACAATTAACCTCACCTAAGTACTGAAAGGTGTGTTCAAAAGAGCACGACACAGCAAACGTGCTAATGACTTCAGTTTAAAAGTTGTAATGCTGAACTATGAAGTAGTAACAGACTGCTGGCGCGACGGCAACGGAAAACTCATTCCATCTTTCTGGATACTAGGCAAGAGTAAATGCGCTTACATTCCAATTGCCGAGCCTGTTAGAAGCAGTTTTTTTTAATAACTTGTTTATGTTCTTGAGTACTTCGTAATCTGTTTATCAAACGAATCAATTGCAAGGAAAATATTGAAAAATTTAAAATACGTGCATACTAAGAGATTTTTTTTATTATTATTAAAGAGGTTATTTATTTTTAAAATCTAAATACCAACATTCAGCATTTGAAAAAATATCAAGCCGTTATAGAAAAGAAAAAAAAAGAAAAAGAATAATGGCATCACGACTTTTTTGGAACCCTTTTTTTTTGGGTGGGAAATTATCAAATAACTTCTCCCGCTCTGAGCGTCAGACTCTTACTGACTAAAACCCACCCGTGTTCCTTCGGTTGTCCTATTGCCGGGGGCCACGATCTCCTTTTTTGGAGCCCTGTAGCCAGTGTTGTGCTTTTGAATATCGCTAACAAAGAGGTTACTAAATGAATATTTTTACAGCCAATGTTAATGCATATATTATAATAACTTCATTTTGCGACGTTTTTCTCTAGAATAATCACAACAAATTTTTCGAGAGACTTTTGAATTAATACTAGTGAGTAGTGACTACAAAATCATCCCTTCAAAAATCTGTATGTTACAAACATAACTAAATACATCTCTATGCACTCATAAAAGTTATTATCATAATAAATAAATCATTCATTTATTGTTGGGGCGGCATTTCTTTACATATTTCCTGTTTTTCTGCACTAGGGACGGAAAAGTGCGTCAATAGGCAATATCCGCCCCCACTTATCATAATAATTGATTTTCATGTGAATGCAGTATTCTTTGCGTTTTTATTGGACGAATGTATTCCATGCATATTTTAGTAGGGGATGTTTTGGAGCCACATAAACAAATATTTTGTTTGTTGATATTGAATGTCAGAATTATGTGCAATGGTTTAGAGGAGGAAAATAATCAAAAAGTGACAAATCTACTGCACTTACATTGGAAAGGTCTATAGATGTGCAGATATCTCACTTCACAGATAAAAACTATTTTAAAGGTACAATTCCGTAGCCGACATCAGACGGCAACTGCAGGCGACCTGTCGCGGCAACACGTCGCGTTGCCTGCAGTTGCCGCCTGCGGTCGGCTGCGGAATTGTACCGTATTTTTCACGCCCTTAAACTTGCCATTGACATATCTCAGATTTTATCACAACACACGACAACCTAATACTTACCTATACTATAACAAAAAAAAAATAAGCCTTGAAAATCCTAATCGTTTCATTTACAAGGGCTATCATTAAAATATTAAAATTAGCTAGAATTTTAATATTTTAATGATAGGCTTCAGTCTAGACTTCGTAAATTATCGCACGTGAAACAGCTATTTTGTAACATCAACTATAAATAATTACTATAATTAGGTAGGTACTCTAAGTTTTGCAGACAAAAGTATACATTTTTTCACTAAACAAACGAGAGTCGGTGCGAACCGTAATTATAAAACGTTTCTACAAAGTACAGGTAAGGGGAGTGTCACAGTACAGGATGAGCGATGAAGGCAAGGATAAAAGAGTTGCAATATTCTATTGTAAAGATAATAGGTATGTAGGTCACACACACGCTAATAATAACATTATTATGATTTGATTTTCAAGACGCATTGACGTCTTTAATTATTTCGATATAATTTTGTGACGAGTTAAGGCTTGTACAGACCAGCGCGATATCGCGGGCGCGACACGGGTCGCGCTGCCTGTCGCGCCCGCGATATCGCGCTGGTCTGTACGAGCCTTTAGAGTCAGGTATAAATATAAGTACCTGGGCGACCGAGCTCTGCTATGATGAATATACGGAGAACACTAATTTTGCCAGATAAACCTAGCTAGATCGATTTTTTAGCCCCCATAAACCATAATGCAACTTTCATCGAAATCGTTAAAGCCGATTTTGAAAACGTGAATACAAATCTAAATACAAACAAATATGGATACAAATATTGCTCTTTTAATAGTATAGGATTATAGCACTTTTTTCTTTACTCTCATTTTTCTTAATCCTTTCTGTTGATAAAATAGTACCAGACACCAAATCATGTGAGTAAATACTTTTTTTTTTGAACATGTTCATAACATCGCCTTGTTTCCCGAAGGATTGGGCAGAAAAACTTACCTACAGTACACCCACATTTCGCCAGTTATATTTAAATCTTATATAATAGGGAGCTAGCCTATTACCGTCAACCAGGCACAAATCCAGACTCCGGGCTGCTACTTAGAAATTCCAGATAAAAAAACCCAATAACACTTTGCCCGTCCTGCGAATCGAACCCAAGACCTCAAGCTCAAAAGTAGCGCTTATTACAACTAGACTCTTTGCACTGTAACACCACTCGACACCTCTGCAATCTTCGTGTCATTCGAACGCACTCCACGAGTCGCAAAACTAAGAAATAAAAAATAGCACATAAGTAGCTAGACTATCGCTTAGCTCTCAAAGGACGACCATCCTCTCCTTTGAATATGTAAGTTTAAATACCTACGTGTTTCAAAACCTAACGAGCCGTGAAACGCGACTACACTTTGACCTGACGTTTGAAACCCTTGCTGTGACGTTTTAGGATGCCTTATGGTCCTGGCAGTTAGAGTACCTACGGCAGTTTTGTTAGGGTTTGTTGTGGAACAACAATGAAAACTTTTTCTGCCAGAATTAGAATTAAATATTTCCAGAATGTGTAGTACATTACTGCCGCGGCCTGCAAAAGGGGCATTGATGGTCGGATGTGAAAACATACGTGAGCCCATCAATGCCTGGTTGCGGCCAAGGTTTGTATTGTACTTTTCTGAAATAATGTACGGAAATTCAAACTAAGTTAATTAATTACAGATTCTATGACGAACAATGACAATTTTTCACGCGCCCAATATGTCCTTTATTTACTTTAAACAGCTCTATTTGCAAGCCAAATCGAAATTTAAATAAAATCTTTGTTATGTTATCTCCTTGGTTGCCATGTGTGGAAATAAAGAGTTCGTTCCTTTTTTAAATTACACGACAAATATAAGGATTCTCATACTAACATTGCCGGCCGCCTGTTCGCATGTTTTTGACCAGTACAGCAATTTCGATTTATCTTGAAGAAGGTTGTCAAAATAATGTTTGAATTTCTAAGCATCTTTGAGAAAATATTTTAAATGTTTAAGAAATTTATTCATTTTTGAAAGACAAAGGTCTCATCTAGCTCAAGAGTCAGTCAGTCTCTAATATATTACTAGATAGTGCCTGCTGGTAATATTTTATTCTGATTTCAACAGTAAAGTTTTAATTATTGTTTTAGAACAACACACTCAACAAAACTGCTGTAGGTTACGTTATACTGTCGAAATATTTTAATATTTTTTAAAAATTAATTATTATATTAATGAATAAGGAGAAATAATTGACTTTTATTGCCATTTTAATATGTAGGAACCTATACAGATGCGAATAGCAAAAATGTATAAAACATACGAGTTTGGTATAATTTGAGAAAATAATTATCTATCTAATACGACATCCTGAAGTTGCTTAGTTTGATAATGTTCTGACCTAATCACCTAATAATTAGACCGATGTAATTAACACAATGATCAATCATTATGATCTAGCCCTTTAATTTCCCAAATCACAGATCAAAGCGGAACAGCAGATTAATAAGAGAGATTCATTAAATAAATTATTCCGTTTTCATTTAATTAATTTAATTAATTTAGGTGTTAACGAGATTAATTAAATGTTTTAGTTGAGCAAAACGGTTGACGGATTTAAGCTCAGTAGGAGAATGTTTTAATTATATGAGGAATTAAGATAACGACGTAATTTTTAATCCTTAAAAATTCTTTAGTTTTAGAGATTTATTCTTAAGAAAAAGTTAAATAAAAGAACCCTTCTTCAATAGTTAAATATAATAAAATAAATATTACTTTTAAAGTGATACATTGTTTTGTTGGATAATTAAGTAGGTACCTAATGTGATGGCCCAGTGGTTGAAACCTCACGTCTCATGCACGAGGTTGTGTGTTCAAATCCGGGCAAATACCAATGTGACTTTTTCGATTCATAGGAACTATATACAAAAAATAACTTTCTGAGTTAATTTAAGATATTATTGACATCGGTGAAGGAAAATTTTCGAGGACTTTGAAATTGCCAACCCGTCTTGAGCAAGCGTGGTGATCAATGCTCGTGCCTTCTCTGTATGCGAAGAAAGCCTTTCCTTGCAGTGGGACAATAATAGGCTGGTATTATTATTAATAATATAATAATAATAGCCTTTATTAACAATCTTACAAATTATATTTTTACTTATTACTACAGGAATTTTTAGATGTTTTTTTCTTCTTATTCAACACCGGTTCCTTGATTGTCTTGTTTTTCAGCATAGGCGTCCCCACGAGTTCTCCACAAGCATCGATCTCTTGCTTTCCTCGTCCAAGTAGCAATGGGACAATAATAGGATGGTATTATTATTTAGTTAGGTATTACTTGGCACTTCTCTATAGAGTTCTTTGTCGAGTATGTAGAGTTTTGCATATACTATTGTATATAATCAATTTTATTTATTTTTCTAAATGAATAGTCAGCTGTGCCGCTTTGTTGCGCCACTTGTTCTTCCCAGCTAAAGGCACTAGGAAGTGGTGAAGGGTGGGCGTTTTGGGGGACTGTCTTATGTAATTTTGACGTTCGAAAAGTGCTGATTCTCAGCCTAGTTTGAATAAATGACTTTTGAATTTTGAAATGTCCAGCAAATAACTGTATAGGCCATATTAATTGATTAATATCGAAAATATATTGTTACCTACTGGTACTGAGTAAATTAAGCTAAAGTATGACGATAGAACGTACATACACTGAAGTATCAATAAACCGAACTGTAATGAAGATTAAAACCAGAACTTTGTGTCGTTTCTGTAAGTTACAAGTTACTTAGTTGACTTATGTCAAGTTGCTTGTGACTTGATTAGTGTTGACATAACAGTGATCATGTTCCGTTTACTTTGATAACTTAGTTCTTTGCTCTTCATGAGAAACTGTCCAGAGCTATATATAGCTAAAAAAATATACCGTCTCAAAAAGCTTATACAACACTAATGCCCGTTTTCACCGACAATTAAGTGACACTTAAATCAATCCCCAAATCAAAGTTCATTGTTGGATTTTCAACTCTCAACGCTAAGCCTAACGTTCAAAATCCAACAATGCACTTTTATTTAGTGATTCATTTAAGTGTCACTTAGTGAAGGTGAAAACGGGCATTATTAAAGCAAGTTTTTGAAAAACCAGTCGTATTGAAAAACAGTTTCACTTTCGAATTCAAACTCCTTTCCTAAATTAATTGTAATAGTATTCTCAGCAAATCGCAAACCTTACACTTTTAACACGCTATAAGAATCATTAATTATTTATTTAATATTAAAACTTTATGCACAAGTAAAAAAATACTATACAAAGGCGGACTTATTATGCCTGAGGCATTTTCTACCAGTCAACCTTGGGGGGACGCAGAGACAAAATATGGCAGGTGCAACTTAAAAGAATACATAGGTACTAATACATTCATACATACATACATAAAAACCGAATAAACTTTGTCAGGAGAAATAACGATAGGGAGGTAGAGAAGAAAATAAATGCAGCAAATCAGCGCTGCAATGATTCTGCCAACTTCTTACGAATATGTTCACGTGCTTTCACTTTGAAAGATAACCGACTGGTTGCCATCCTGATGTTCAGAGGGAGCGCATTACCGCCTGGACAAAGAAAGAAGAGCCAATAAAACCAGAACGGTGAGAAGGACACCGTAGAAGACGATTGTTGGTATTAGAACGAAGATTTTTGTAATCCCAACAGTTACAATTATCCGATCGTCCCTTATCCCTTTTAAAAGGTACTTTCGACAGAAACCCTCGGTAGCTAAGGAGCTACCTACGGATCTCCAAACGTAAGCCCGTTCGATTTCAGAACACACCCGGTAGTAAAAGTTTTCCTTTGCCGTCTAAAAACTTTGCTTATGCAGACTTTTTTCGTCATTACAAGCCATTTCACGGAAGCTGGCTACAGTGGGTGTGTTTTGTAAAATATGGATCTTGTATTTAGAAAAATACAGAACAAGGTTTTTATAGCATAGGTATAGGGTGTTTCCGTGTGTCTCATAAGAAAGATATACATGGGCGTACCCGGGAGAGGGGTAAGGGAAGGCAGCTGCCTCCCCCCTGGATTTTGTATGCCTAAGTATCTATTGTTGTCGAT
Organism: Omphaloscelis lunosa; assembly: GCA_916610215.1. Lineage (NCBI taxonomy): Eukaryota > Metazoa > Arthropoda > Insecta > Lepidoptera > Noctuidae > Omphaloscelis > Omphaloscelis lunosa. Next base: position 4,454,749 of record OU744245.1, on the reverse strand, counting down.
AAAAGTTGTTAGAATCACGTTAAAACTTACTTTTCAATTTCGCCAGATATGTTGAATTCCCATGTTATAAGGGGCGAACTTATTGCCAGCAACCGGGCACAAATCCAAACTCCGGGATGCTACTGAGAAATTCCAGATGGAAAAGCGTAGAGAAGTAACTAATTCGACAACATTCGGTAAACTATGGTAGCCAAACATAGTTAAGAACTATATTTTGACACCTAAAACTAATGCAGCACACAACCATTAATTGACAATATATGTAATCATACAACAAGCGGACCAGACATCGACATAATTCTCAATCTCGTGGGAATATCGGGCTGAAAAGGATCCTCTTTCCTAATCCAGTTCCCTAATTACGTAATACAAGATCAATTACAATCTGTTTCGATTTGAAATAGCTTGCTAATCCATTGCTTCATCTGTTGGGAAAAAAAGTGGTGGCACTCCAGGATTGCTGACAGAAGTGAAAACTTGAACAAGATCGCCTTGGTGGAAGAAAAATACAGGCATAGAACATAAGGTGAGGTGTCGTCACAGTGTCGCGAAATCAATGGTATAGTTCCATCTCAAAAATGCCTAACGCGTCTAAAGAAGTTTTCACTTCAAAAAAATCTGCTCAACAACTTAAATAACGCAATGAACCTTCATTGCGTTATTTAAGTTCAACTGTCAAAATGAAACAAATTAGTCATCTAAGTTACGCATACAGGCCATGGTCTATCCATGTGTCAAATTCTATCCAAAATCCGTTCAGCTGTTTTGGCGTTAAAGCGTAACAAACAATATTAGGATAAGCAGAAAAAATATAAGATTAATAATAAAACGTTCTCCACGTACTCAATTCTTCAACTCAAACCACGCAATATTATCCGAAACTCTAATATTAGTATTCCGATACAGTCGTACGCAGATAAACCTCCCTTATCCAAGATAAAATGTCTTTATATTTCAAAGTGTGAGGATCTTCGGCCATATTACTTGCGTAACCACCTGGAGAGAATATTGTGTCAGAACTAGCCCCTCAGGCTCACTGCTCAATCTACCACCGCTATTGAACATACGTGCTGGAATATTTCACGACGTTTGAAAGAAATATTTCACTGGAAATAAAGTTGAGAGTGGAAAGTTGGTTATTTAGAAAATAAATAACAAAACTGATCTTTTTGGAATGAAACCTGGAAATGTATTCGACGTCGCAGCGGTCGTTTGCACACGTTTCATAAATTCAATTGTAAATGAAATTTCACTATGCTTAGAAGAAATGTATCGGTTTATTTTGCATATACGTAGACTAGGACTAGAACACTCAATCATTACATTAATCTACTTACTCAATAAAAAGAAAAACAAAATCCTATTATTTTCTACTTTTTCAGTACAAATTAATATGAATTGTGTTTAAAACTATCTCTTTTCATTATGCATCCAAGGTTAGCTTGGATCTAATTTCGCGGATTTGAAACTAAATATTTTTACTTAAAATTCTACATCATGAATTTCCGTAAAGTAACGCCTGATTCCATATGTCGCTAAACTTGGTCAAAAATTCGCATCACAACATAGCATTCACTTTACGCTGTCAACGTAACTGCTCGAGCTACTCACTCATCCACGTGGCTCAACTGCCATCCCGCTGCGTTATCGATCGCTGGTTAAACATAGCCTCCTAAAATAAGGCTGGCTATTTGTGGTGCTGTCGCGTGTCGTTTAACCTCTGCAAGTCATGTGGTACTTAATAAATCATAGGTTGATGAAATGGTTGGTCTTTTTGATGCGTTGGTAAGAACGGCAGCGACAGGTTTATATGCTTTTGATGCTTCATTGATAAAATATATATCGCTTGTAGTTGAAAGAATAGAAGTAAAATAACCGGAGAAAGATAAATCTAAACCAGTGAAAATATATTTTGACTTAATCATTTTATCGCGGTAGGCAAAACAGTTTTGTCTGGAACAGGGTTGGAAAAAAAAAACTATATTAAAAAAAAAAAATTAAACAAACAGTTCAAAATGTTTTAATCAAAAGTTTATTTTTTATTTTTTTTTCATTGAGCAATTTAACAAATTTATTATCAACACAAATCGATCAGGCTTGATATAATTAATTTCTAGACAATTTTAAAATTTACCTGAGGAAACATTTACAAAAAACGATCAAAATAACATAATAATCACAACAATGTACTAATGATAGTAAGTAGTTATAGTTTTTTAGTACTGACTAATATACTATCAAATCTGTGTACATTCTTTTTTTCTTATTAATTTAGATTAATAAGAAAAAAAGAATGTACACAGATACTGAACCAGTATTATATTATTTGTGACCCAGTACACTCTGTACGTTTAGAATTGCGAATTCCGATTTTCATTCTTAGATGTACCTTACCTAAAACTATATTTAAATATGGGGAAGTCCCCAAAATTATTGCGGAGAATTACCTCTATTCAACAAGGGACGAAATATAGACATACATAGGTAGGATGGACTATATTCAAATAAGGGGAATCCCCAAAATAGTTGCGGGGAATTATTTTATTTCGACCAGCGACGACGTGTATAAAACTATTTAACCTTTTTAATTTCTTTTCGATCTATTGAAAGTCCTAATTTATAACTTTTGATTAATGTTTAAAACATTATTTTAAACTTGTTTTATACTGTGATTTTAAACACTTAATAAAAAACATTGTTTGATTTTAAACTGTTTAAAATACGTGTTTTATTACAACTTGTTTGTTTTATGTCAACCCTGGTCTGGAAGAAACATTCATTGAATATTTTAACATCATTTATGCAAAGGACTCGCCAAGAGGATCGATTACCATACATACCATAAGCCAACGAAAATGATACTAAGTACACAAAATTGTAGGGAACGTTAACACATTGGTTTTATGTACTCAATCACAACATAGCACCGTAGGTAACAATTCAATAAACCTGCAAAATCATGCTGCAGTCAGCATGATTTTATTAATCCATACGTACAATTATTTATACACCCGTACCAAGAACCGCAAAGCTAATCTGAAACATATCCACGGGTATCAGTTGAATTGAATCGATTGGATCCGAACAAACCCGAACGTAATCTTCGAATCAAAACTGGATTAATTTTCGACTACTAAGCTCCGCAGATAATAAAATTGAATTTGGATTGGTCGATCCTGGGACGTTTTGGTTATTGTGGGAATTTTAAAACAGAAACTTAGATGTACGATGCTTTCGACTTGTATTAAAGATACCAAGATTATTTAAGGAATGTATGTAAGTTAGTTGAATCAGTACATGAAGGCAGAAAACGTTGCTTATAGCGAGAGACCGTGATAAATAATAACTTTGAACTTTCTTCCTGTAAGGACGCCGAGGTCGATTACATCAAGTGGGAGCGAGATAAACTCAATTCGTTGGCGTTGGCAAACTAATTTGAAGTGGAAACGTCGGATGGAATTATTAAACAAAATACCAACACAGAACATCATAGTATACAGGATCCATTTGAAAATTGAAATCCTTTTCCATTGCAATTGCTTTCGAAATTAATTTCACAGGATAGCTAAACCGGTTGGATATGAATGTACATGTTTTCGTGTACGTTTAATTCGTGAGTGATTGTGATGTGTGGAAACTAGAAGGCAAAAGCATTAAATAAATGTAAGAGGATTTAGAATCAAGGATAGTATTATAGATTTTATGAATTCTGACAGTGGGCTGAGTTGACTAGGACAATTCTTAGTCAACTCAGCCCATTGTCTGAATTGAAACAAACTCAAAAATCAGCCAAGTGCGTGTAGAACCACGCACAATGTAGGGTTCCGTGTTTGTAAACGCAATTTCTTACATAACTTACATAACATCACGCCTTGTTTCCCCGAAAGGTTGGGCAGAGGTATCCCTGTACCTGGTTCACTCACATTTCGCCAGTTATGTTTTAAGTCCCATGTAATAGGGGGCGAGCTTATTGTCATCAACCGGGCACAAATCCAGACTCCGGGCTGCTACTGAGAAATTTCAGATAGAAAAACCCAGTAACACTTTGTCCGACCCGGGAATCGAACGCAGGACCTCATGAACGCAATTTCTTTTTTTGTGATAAAACCAAAAATTTACGATTTTCGGATATTTTCCTTGCTTCGTGCCGAATTTTATGATTCTAGGTCAACGGGAAGTAAGTAACCCTGTAGATTTTGATCTATTCGCATATCAAAATGTCGCTTAAATGACCATATATTTTTAGAGCTCTAAGGGATTACAGACCTACGTATTTGATATTAATTTCAAGTGGATACCTCCACGCGTTCCTGAGAAAAAGGGTCTTGACAGAATGACGGACGGACAACGAAGTGAGGAGGGAAGGGAGGGAGTAAGGGTTCTGTTTTTTTCCTTTTGAGGTACGGAATTTCTTTTCATTAGTTAACTAGTACTTAAGTTATCTGTCAATACCTAGACATGGAGTGAAGCATGACCAACATTAGTTTTGTGACTTGACATCAAGACTTGATTAAAAAGTAATTCTCTCAAATACTCTTAATCTATAACATCACTATTGACCAGCAAGTTCAGCCTTGACAACTAAATAGCCTACTATAATACTTTTCACATATATTATATTTCAACAAAGAAAATATCTAACACAACAATATTTGCCAAACATCTTCCAAAGAAAACTATATCCGTACCAACATATGAGCGAATTTGAAGTCGGTTTTGTGATAATTTTCGTCCAAATCAAATTTTGCTTTAGTAATAAGAATGTAAGGTTTATTTTCGTCTTTCAGTAGTTTGTTGGAAGCAATAGGAATATCTGGGAATATTTGTACAGTTGATATTACGGTACTGTCTCCAGTTTCTGATATTTCCTTGGCGTGTCGTCTTCAAGGTTAATATTTGTGTAACACAATTAGTGTATTATGGATGTTATGTTGCAAATATTCTTAGTTATTGTACTGGTCGGATATATTCATTTCTACTGTTACTACTAGGGTATCTGGTACATAAGTTTAATCAAGATGAGCTAGACTTTTTTAGGACAAAACATAAGTGGCATTGAGAGGTATCAGTAGCAGTGTATATCTATTATATTCTTATGTATAAAGTCTGGTCTGGAGAGTCAAGGGCGATAGGATCGATAGTCTCCGCCGATCTCCCCTATTGCCTTAGGCTTTGTAGACCCCTGTCTTAATTTTGACGCCCTTCGTAAAAACCGTCTATTAAATACAAATAGCTGAGTCGGCTATAAAAGTCCTTGAAACAGTATTAGGTACCTATTTTTATAACGTCAGAAATATGGCAGTTGGTACAAACGTGCATGTCAGATTTATTTGGAAAAATGGCTCAGCAACTTCCTATTTCGTATATCTAAAAATATTTGAATGTTCCATTCCCTAGAATATTTCCTTTTCAATAGAAGCTCTACTTTAAACTAATGTTTTGAAATTCAACTGACATTTTTAATCTACACTCTAATTGTGTAACACACGATCAATCACAATCTGAATCATTTTGAAGGATATTGCTAATTCATTACTTCATATGTTTGCATTTGTCTGTTTAACAACATTAATAAAGCAATAAATGTTGTTGAACTGTCAAAATGAAACAGTTTGTGATTGATCGTGTATTACGCAATTAGCGTGCAGCAGAATCACAAAATCTAACTAAGTAACACAATCAATTAAAGAAAGATGTATCAACTACCAACAAAGACATTGAAAAAGATAAATGTGTTGATTTTCTGGAAGCGGAGGCTGCATTTAACATCGTTAAACAACTGGCAGTAATCTCAGACACAATCGGATCGGAGCCATTGTTATTCAATTGGATGCTGATGGTGATTAAGTTGGAAGAATTGCATTACACGATTCCCGTACAAAAATAGAAGCAACTTATTTAGTGGAAAATAAACTTATTGTAAATGGATTTGCATTGATAGTTGTGAACATATTAATAAAGGGATGCAAAATAAGGACTATTTAAAAAAAATACGAGCGAACCTTACAGTAGTCGCATATGATGTGTAATTTCTGACATCTTGGCTGACGTATAAGATGATATTATCAATATTCATCACCATCACCGTCACCATCATCATCATCGTCATCATCATCACCCTGTTTACAACCTCTCGGAAAATGGGTTGGTACCATCTGACGGCCAACTCTAGCACCGCGCGCGCTCATTGGTCAAATCAAATAGCACGCGCTTCCCCGGGTTCCTGTTACACAATTTCGTCCCTTTTCAAAAATTACTTTTATTTAGATTTTGATTGAAGGAAAGATGTTACATCAAAAATATTGTGAAATCGTTTATTGGGAATTTTCGGTCTGTGAAATATAGTTTTTTGCTAAAAACCTAATGTAACTTTAGTCTAAATTGTAATTTAAATATTGTAAATTAAAGATTTAAGTTTTTTAACTTTGTTAAAACATGCTACAAATACATCAATGCAGATTTTTAAGCGCCCATTTTTATAACGCCTTTTAAATCTGTTATAAGATATAAACTGAAGCAGAACTCCATCAAGTGAGGGTGGGACCCCAAAGGGCGTATCCAGGGGTGGTAGTAAAACACTAAAATTAGGTCGGCATACAGTCAAGCCCTTTAACTATCCAATTTCTGTTCAACACCTCTTTACCATCGTCACCCTTCAAACAAGACGGTATTTTATCAAGCACTCCCAAAATCTCGAGTCCCTGACACAATTTTACGAGCCTTTCCAAGTCCTTGTCATACAGAAGAGACGGTAATGTCTGCAATAAATCAGGACTCGTAACTCCAGATTGTGAATAAGTTATGTCAAAAGACTTTATACCTCACTCCGGCTACATATTATGCTACAAATTGGTCGGGTAAAAGTTACGGGAGGTAGTTCGTAATATCGTTTGACAAACTATTGCTATTTGGCGTCGTTTCAACTACAGAAGTTAAGTTGTACTAAATTTGCAGCCTGTGTAGAGTGTCTTGTGTAGGTTCGATTTCATCCTGACTAATATTTGTCTCGGCTTCAGATATTTGTTCCCAGCTAGATGTTTATCTGCAAACAACAGCGAGACGGGAGAAATTCTAGAGCAAGGCAATATGCTGTTTTCTTTCAAGTCATTGTTTTTTGTCTTGTCTTTACATCGTTTTTCATTTATTACCATCATAAATATGATAATCCCATAATGTTGCAGTAAACCATTTTACGACGGTACGCTGTTTATCATCGTCGTATTGGATTCCGATTTATTTTGGACAAACCAATCACTGATGCTTTCTCAGTCATCATTTCAGTCGAAAGACGTCCACTGCTTGCGGCCTCCCCCAAGCACCGCCACTTCGACCGATTCTGTGCGTCTCGCATTCAGCAGATTCCTGCGACCTTCACAAGGTCATCGGTCTATCTTGTGGAAAGCCTTACAACGCTACGTCTTCCGGTACGCGGTCGCCACTCCAGAACCTTTCGGCCCCATCGACCATCCGTTCTGCGAGCAATGCCCATTGCCACTTAAGTCTGGCAATTCTTCGGGCTATGTCGGTTACCGTGATTGATTCTCCTGCGGATCTCTTCATTTCTGATTCGATCACGTAGGGAAACTCCAAGCATAGCCCTCTCCATTACCTTTTGGGTGACTTTTAGCCTTTGATAAAGCCCATTGTGAGCGACCACGTTTCTGTGCCATAGGTCATCACTAGCAACACGCACTTGTCAAAGACTTTTGTCTTGAGACTCTGTAGTGCGTTCGTAGTAACGTTTTAATTTATTCATGTAAACCGAAAATATATCCAAAACCAAGGTTATAACGAGGTTTCAAAGATTAGTAATCAATATAACTATGCTTAAGTTAGTTTTCTATCATCCATTGCTCTCCGTAACAAGTTTTAACATATAATAGTTGTTAAGTGAACCGACGCCGACGTCTCAAGTTGAAATGCAGAAAGTTTCAATGTGATCGAATCTAGGATTAAGATGTATGCAAAACATAGGGGATATGGATTTTAGAACGGGTATGTAGGGCTTCTAAAGCTATTTCTTACTCATCTCCCCTACGTTTAAAATGTTTGGCACCACAGCAAGTGTAGAATTAATATAAAATATCTTTGTCTTAATTCTTTGCGTTTGCTGCAATCAAATAATCTAATTAAACTGATGCTACCATAATGCGATTAACAGATCTTTAGCCATACTAAGATTCTTTAGATTCGCGATAGTAGCAAAGTATCTCCTCAAACATTACCATTATACCTAAGTCATCGTTATTTGCGAACATAGCTACATAAAGGCCACACAGGCTATACAATGGCTCCCACTGTGTACTCAATTTCCATTTTTTCCTCCTGTCTATCGCACTTCTGGCGGCTATAACAGACAAAATGCACGTCCGAGTCGCGATGGACGTGTTAAAAATAAGGAAATAGCCTGCTGGCTATAAAACTTTCAGGGTACATGTGAATTGGTTTACATTCGGATTCATAACGGCATCTGTGTATAAATGTATGGTGGCTTGACGTTACTGAACCGTACACATCACGTAGGTATCTTAGTAGATTAGAACCACATCTTCTACAGGAATTATCGAGACTATTATTTCTCGAAGAAACAGCCCTGGAGCCAAAAGAGCTATCTTTTCTCCTCTTGTGACTCATGAGGCAACGTTTCTTGCCGGTTACATTTTGACTCTCGCATGTTTTCACTGTAACAATCTTAGCGAATGTATTTATATGAGACAGATACAATAGATACTGAACTTTTTTAGCTTCTATTGAAATGAACGTTTAATTTAATGTCGTCTTTTCGCCTATGACCCGTTCAAGGAAGTCGGGAAAGATAACTTAGTATTACCTATTATTACGTTAATCCATCGCATGAGCAGACATTTGTAAAGAAGGAAAACTGAACTGGAAAGAAAAAAGTTGATAGGTGTCGTGGGACACCCGATTGGAATGAAAATCCTTTTGCTGTAATAACAGGCACAATGAAGTGAATTAATAAAGTTTGAGAGTAACTGAAACAAAAACGAACGAGCTTTACAGGAGTCGCATATGATGTCTAACATCTGACATCTCACCTTGGTAATCAGCAACAATAGGGCTCGTCAAAGTCGTTTCTGACCGCCAACTCAAGTAGCATGCGCGCTCATTGGTCAAATCAAATAACGCGCGCTTCCCGTGACACAATTCACGAAATCACTCCCACAGGTTTGATTATTTAGATTTTTTTACATTAACATTTAGATTTAGACTGCAGGAAAGCGGGAGGAAAGATGTTATACATAAAAAAGTGTCGTGACGACACTTGTTACGTAACAAAATTGTCGTGACGGTCAAAATGTTACACATTTCTCCGTCTAGCTCTCATTCGCCAAGTGTGCAGAGTATTATAAAGTGCGCTATGGAACTTTGTTGCAAAATTCAGTGTCAAAAGGTTTTTCATGTAGATGTATGTATTATTAATTTATGAGGGGCCCCAAGATACCCCTTAGGTTTTAGCAAAAGTACTTCGGGTTTGTGAGTTGCTGCGAACAGTTATTATTGTTAATATTGGTTGTCCACACGTACTCCCTTTTGAATTATTGATATCACACTAAAAAACACAAATAACGTATGGTGAAAAAAGACAAGCCATGGTATGGTATCTCCTTCGAAGATGGCGCACCAACGACGCCTCCGATGTTTGTCTTTGAAGTATGCACTTCCGTGCGTTTTTGATAAAATAAACTACTATGAATAAAATGTTGATATAATTTACAGTTATACATATTATAATATACATTCATTGTATAGACTAGCACAGCTTCCGAGAAAAGCCTGTAAAATTTGCATTCAGAACAGCGTCCCAAATTTTAAATTGAGTCGGCGAGGGTTACATAGGAAAGTATTTAATTACCCTTAATCCCCACTAAATTAAAATACACCTAGAAGTAGGTAACGTACCTATTTCAAAAAAATACATGTTAAAAATTTGGCTTGTCAGACTTGCCGCGGTCGCTTCGTGGATGGGTGACTATCCATTACGTATCGAGACCTCTCCGTACCTCGGAAAGCACGTTAAACTGTTGGTCCCGGCCGGTCATTCGTAGAACTTTGACAGTCGTTACGAGTAATCAGAAGCCCAAAAAAGTCTGACATGACAGTCATATGAAGGCGTATCGTGTTACCCAGTAACTGGGTTGTAGAGGTCAGATAGGCAGTCGCTCCATGTAAAATACTAGTACTTAGTTTCATCCGGTTAGAATGGAAGCCGACTCCAACATAGGAAAAGGCTAGGTAGAATGACATGTTTAAAATTTGGAACTCAAAATACAAAACAATTTGGAGATGTCAGGAGGCACCATTCTTTTCTACTCAAAAAATCTTCTCTAGAAAGAAAAACTTATAAAATCATTTTACAACGTTTTCCCGTCCGTCTCACCGGACAGACAAACAGCTGTTAAATCTTATAATAAACCCAGAAATGTACCGATGAAATATACACTTTTCAAAAACCTGTTATACGTCCAACAACGTTGCTTCCTATAAATCATACTACGTGTTGTTTATTTTCAAAATATTTAACACTTTTTTCTAAAGTAACAACCCCAGGTGGGCGTTATGTAAATATTTATGTTATTATTATTTTTTGTCTGTATGTCTGAGCGTGTTTATTAAATGAATTATGAGCTCTTTTAGGAGCTAAAATTAGAGCTTCGATCTACGCTGAAGTTAGTTTAAAAGCTTGGTTATTTGTACAGCTATTGTTTGTAGAGAGTTGTCTTGTAAATGGTGTTAAGAACTTTCGTTAATTAAAGTGTTTCGTCTTGCTCTATTCTTAAATCAATTAAGGTTAAGATAATAAAATAAAGGTAAGCAAATTGTAAAAAGGGTTTTTTATAGATGACACTTACTTGTTTAAAAATAAATATAAAAAAGGTACGTTATAACCAAATTAAATTTATTTTCGATTATTACATTATCATTTATATTTAAACTACTCTTTGTAGATGTAACTGCTTGAGCACAATTTTTTTATTTAGATTTATAACAATAATATCATATTCTGTAATCTGTCTATAGTAAAGAGCACAAAAAAACAGGTTCTCTAAACTAAGTCCGTACCTAAGGACAAATAAGTTTCCTATCCCTTTTCTAAGGTTTGTATGCTTGAAAAATACCAACCTAATTAATGCTGGCATCTGTATGTACGCTACTTTGTAATCTGTCTATAGTGAAACTCTAATTAAATTAGAATTTCAACAAAGATTTCTCGACTAACAAAAAATCTTTTGTCTCCTAAACTTTTATTCACTGACTAAGGACAATTTGTCCCTAGGCTATTTAAAAGCATTTATCTTTCTTCAATCATCTGTTATAGATTACTTTTATCTTTCTTTCTGAATTGATGATACTTCTCTAATTTTTAAAATAGGTAGAAAAGATACAGGTGTCTTTATCTTTTACTTAATGCGAACAAAACTAACTTAAGTTCTGATTACCAAATGTACCTTAAGTAGGTCTAAATTTAAAAATTGATGGCTAGAAACTAGATGCTATTACGGAAACTGTGTTTCTAGGAATTACTCTAGATTCAAGATTGCAATGGGGCGCCCACATTAGAGCTCTGTCAGGTAGATTAAGTTCAGCTGCATATGCAGTAAGAAAAATAAGGCAGTAAACTGATGTAACCGCAGCTAGGTTAGTATACTTTGCTTATTTCCACAGTATTATGTCTTATGGCGTTCTGCTGTGGGGATCGGCAGCTGACGTAGATTCAATTTTCATTTTACAAAAGCGGGCAATTCGCGCGATCTACAAAATGAGTCCTCGGGAGCCCCTTAGAAATAAATTTAAAGAAATTGATATGGGTACTGACTCTGCCTTCTCTTTATATCTTAGAAAGTATTTTGTATGTTCGCAAAAACTTAGTACTTGTCAAAATAAGAAGTGATTTCCATAATATAAATACACGTAGTGAACATGAAATTGTGATACCCAAATTTAGATTAACTAAAACTAGTAAGTCATTTCTTATAAACAGATTACTTTTATCTTTCTTGAAAACATTGTAGAAACCATTTATTTTTAAAAGAGTAACCGAGGAGTTTCCTGCCGGCGCTTCTCCATAGGAAGCGACCAATGGGAACCGTGCACCTAGCTTTTGACGTTTCATAAGTGCCCTTGTAGGTTTATGTGAAATAAAATATATTGAATTAATTCTTGGAAATAAATCTTTCTATGAGCAATTACTTTTTATTCATTGTTTTTTCATTTAATGACTGAAATCACATTCAGTTCGTAAAGAATTATAATGCGTCTCATTATTTTAGTTCGTGAAAAATATCTTTAAGAATTGGTATATTAATTATTTTTATCCATTTTCATTAGGCTACCAAATTGTGACTAATGAATAATGATGGCCTATAGCTTCTAAAATAATTGCCGCCGTTCTTTCGTACTTGAGATGAGGAAGCTAATTGACAATACGAAAAATACCTTATGAATTTTGTGTTGTAGAATGTTGAGCGGAAGAATAAAATACCATATGAGACACGTCTTTTTTCGGCGTTTTTTGTTAAATATTGTACAATGGTACGGAACCCTTCGTGTGCGAATCCGACTCGCACTTGGCTGGTTTTGTTTCGTTCACGTTCAGACTGCTGCCAAAAACTCGCCACACTAATGTCGAGTAGGCAGCAAACTACAGTCAGTAAAATTAATTGGTAAGCAAATTGGCACCATATCGTCAGCGTGGGTGGAGAACCAAATAACTGCGATTTTGGTCAAATTGACTTTTCACCATTTTCGTAACACCCAAATCATGCCGCTTGAATTAATCGCAATATTCTCCAAACAAGAAAATTTTAGTTATTTAGTTCTCCACCTACGCCAACGATATGTCAAATTGCTATGTAGCAACATTTCAGGGCTCTGTTGCGGCTCTCGTTTTCTTATAGTGCTTCAGGCATGTTTGCTGACGCGCATATAGATGATTTCCATGCAATTATGCGGAAGAAAACCGCGTCAGTCTTGAAAAATGTGCGGGGGAGTAGCAACAGCATCCTGAAGATGATAGCAAGTAAGTTAGACGCGGCTGTTTTTAAACGATTCATCTATCGGCGTGTGAGAGGTGCGGGTTGATGAATCGACATTATTTTCCACATTTATTTCTGTACCTACCAACACCATAGTGTTAGTTACAAAAATCTTAAAAAATATGTTTAAATATTTTTATTTATTTATAGCCATTTCATTTGAATATTTTAACATTTAATTTCCCTAACTTAAAATTTCTATCTTGAATCTTTGAGTACCTACCTACCTACATTTTATAATTACCTAAAACGTGTAACAATTTACCAAAATATTTGAACACTCTATCAAAAGCTTTGTTTTCAGATGAAATTACCTTTAAGTTTTCCTTTTATGCCCAACTTGTCCAATTAAACGGTATTCTCATCAACAACACAAAGAACAAATAAAACAAGTTGTAGTTCAGACCAGCGTTGCCAGACGTCCCGATTTTGAAATCAAAGTTAAATGTACCGCGCGGGACAGGCTCAGTCCCGCTTTTTTCCCCTTATTTTTGCTTTTTATTTTTGATGTAAAAACTTCTTGAGGCGCGTTGGGCATTCTTGAGATGGGACTAAACCATTAATTTTGCGACACCGTGATGACACCACCTTTTGACCATTAAAAAGACATTAACGCGTTGATTGCCCTGGTGCATGGAATAAAAGACATTAACGCGTTGATATCGCGGTGCCGATTTTTTTTTTTCAAATTTTCACTTCGTCGGCACTCCCGGAGTGCCACTGTTTTTTTATTCAGTAGACTAAGAAGACTCAACTACCTAACGATAAGGTAAATCTGATTTAAAATATCACATTTTTATTAAAGTACATTTTCTATGGCTATTTTTGCTATCTATTGCCACATAAACATAACTTAAAACTCAAATAAAAAGATAAATATTTGAAAACTTCTGATTATATACGTTTTTTTACTATGTCTCGCTTTCGACGAAAGAATCCCGCTTTTTTCACTCAAAAAGTTTCAGAATCCCGACTTGGCAAAAAAATCTGGCAACGGTCGCGGTGGTGCAAACAGGTTTACATTTACATTTTTTTTTTAGTTTTTCGACGCTTTTGGAGTTTTCTCTCTGGAAAAATATTTTTTTAGCTGCCTCTGTTACTGTTCCAAGTGCCTTTAAAATCCGTTTAGCTAGTTGGCCCATACAATAAAAAAAAAGCATAACGTTTATTTACGTAGCTGTTAACTTAAAAAGAATCTATTAGGGAAAATTCTGTTACTTCAGGTACTGTTAAAATTGTCTGCAAAACGGAACCTTTCATCATTCAGGCTGGTAGAAAAATCTGCTTTGGGAGGTTTCTTTACAGGATAAGGCGGGAGGAAACGCCCGGGTGTCACCATTGTGTGGATCGTCCGGAGGACACGGTGGAGCATACGGTGCTGGTCTGCCCAGCTTGGGCGGAGCATCGCCGTGTCCTCGTGGAGGCGATCGGCGGCGGTGATCTCTCGCGTCCAACCCTGGTTCAGGCCATGGTACGGAGCGAGAGGAAATGGGAGACCGTCACCTCCTTCTGCGAAGCGGTAATGCTCGCGAAGGAGGAGGCGGAACGCGTGAGGGAGAGGAAAATTTCGCGCCCTCACGCACCTAACCACCGCAGGAGGAGACGCCCCGGGCGTCGGGAATCGCAGGCCGATTTCCGGCCACCGCCAGGCGCGGGCTTGCGGACGGTGAGCAATGGGTAGCTCACCGTCCAATAAGGACCAGGCCCGGGTCGACGGCGCGTTGTGTTCCACGCGCACCTCAAAGAGATGTCAGCAGAATTAACGGGGTACTGGGTGGGAGCGGGAGAAGTTATTTGATTATACACCCAAAAAAAAAATGGCTGGTAGAAAAATAACTCTGGTCGCATTCGATCACTCAAGCAATTTCAGAATTCGTTTTCAAAATGGGACGTGGTAAGTGGTAGTGCATTAATTTTCAAATTGACGTTCAAAAGTGCCTTTTATGTGCCTAATTGAAATAAATGATTTGACTTTGACTTTGATATATGCGGTGATTGTTTCCAATAAACGACAGTTATGAGACAGGCGCGTAAAAGTGAGCACGTCTGCTTGAAATAAATAGCGAAACTTTAATATTACTTCTTATTTTCGTAGCGCCTGCCCCACAAAGAGTACAACGTTAACAGGAACTACTGATTATGAGCCATGAGAGGCTTATGTCTAGCAGATTAATGATTAAAGGTTGTCTCGGATGGGGGTAGCCGTTCTTACCTCAACGACAAACTTTCATATATCAGTGACCAGGTTCGGATACGTTTTTTTTTTTTTTTAACATGAAATCTTCTTTAAGCGTGTTGGGCATTTTTGAGATGGGGATCAAACCATTGATTTCACGACACCGTGATGACACCACCTTTTGACCATTAAAAAGACATCAACGCGTTGATTGCCGCGGTGCGTGGAGTAAAAGACATCAACGAGTTGATTACCGCGGTGGCGATTTTTTTTTTTCAAGTTTTCACTTCAGTCGGTCACTTCAGTCAAGTTTCCACTGTTTTTTTTGTCGTAAAGCGAGCCGTCCACCGCCAGCTAAACTAAGTTAGTTTAGCTCGCCAGTTTTTCATTCATGTATGGAAAACCGGCGAACTAAACTAAACTAAAGCTAACTTAGTTTAGCTGGCGATGGACAGCTCGCTTAAGAGTCTCTCCAGCCTCAAATAATATCAGGGACAGGGCCTCCCGGAGTTCTGGACTCCGAGTTATTCGGGCTTAGTATCTCGATGGACACACGAAAATATTACTTACAGAGCTACATTATATATATTCACACATTTTTAGGATAGGTACGTACACTACTATAAGTTGTGAAGTTTATCGCAGTCGTGGCGACCCAAAATAATTAGGATAAGGCGAGTTGATGAAGAAAATAAATTCGGCTTAATATTTTCATTACAGTTCAGTAATAAATATCCATTTTAAGTTACGGTTTCAAAGAGTTAGTGGATTTCATAATCAAAATAATTAGCGGTATCAAGTTTAACGTCTAGTATCATTTTTGAAGTTATTCAATTTTTAATGTTCAAAACATTAACAGTAGCGTTTGCCATATCTCCGATGTTATTGGCTCGATTTGGGTTCTGTTTATTATTTCTAAAAGCTTATGAGTTATTTTATCGGATTAACTAACATTTTTATTAAAATACTGTTTCCTAAACAACAAAAGTATTAGATCATAAAATTTTGAAAAAAAAAAAAAAGATTAGGAAAAGTAAAAAAAAAGTATGTGAAGATAAAAACACACATAACATCACGCCTTGTTTCAAGGGTTGGGCAGAGGTGTCCCTGTAGCAGGCACACCCACATTTCGCCAGTTATGTTTAAGTCCCATGTAATAGGGGGCGAGCCTATTACCATAAACTGGGCACAAATCCAGACTCCGAGCTGGTACTGAGAAATTTCAGATAGAAAAACCCAATATCACTTTGTCTGACCTGGGAATCGAACCCAGGACTTCATGCTCAGCAGTAGCGCTTGCGACCACTAGACCAACGAGGCAGACACGAGGTTATGTTAGACTCTTTTAAAGCCGTCTAGCGATCATTTTTCATGAATATTCAGAAAAATGCGGGTGGGCACATGCCCATGGGTGAAATTGTATAAAGATTGATAGCAAAGGACGCTCTTATCGCAGAAGGCTCTCCCTCCTAGACAGCCTACCCTTTTAGCCAACTAAAGCAATTCATCATAAATTACGAACCTTAAACCTGTCTTTTACGACAGTCAAGAAGGGTAAAGGACAGCCGCTAGGTATCAACTCGACAGATGACCTTGAACTTTACCTACATCTTGGTATACATGTCCTTGAGACATTGAAGACACTTCAAGGACGTGTAAGTCGCTATCTCTCTTGGGAATAGGGTTACCATCAGTCTATGTAAAGGAGGATGCCTGTCTAAAATAAACAAAATGCCAGCTTTTTCAGAAAAGTGCCTGTCTATTGTAAAAAAAGCTGGCCAAGTGCGTGTCGGATCATGCACAATAAAGGGTTTCGTAGTTGGGATGAATTAATCCCAAGATAACCTTGTAGTTGAAAAACATGTTTCCCCATACATTCCAACTGCAAATGTAAGTTTGTACGCATTGAGAGATATACCATGTTATTACTATCACTTCTTATAGGTTTTTCTGTAATCTATGACTCCATATTCTGTAAAAAAAAAACTAAATTTTAGGCTCTTTAGTTTTTGAGATAAGGGAATGGTTAATTTTCATCTATTTTCTTAAATATCTTTAAAAGCATTTATTTTCAAATTATTAAAAATATATATTTGAAATCCTCACAACAAACCCTTTTATTTGATATGCCACACGGTACAGTTTGCAAAACTTTTTTCTTTAAATTTCCGTTTTGCCGCCGAAAAGTGACTCCCTTATTCAAAATTTATTTATTTACGTTACACGTTCGTGTTTGGGTCACAGAAATTGATGTGTGTACCAAATTCCAACTAAATTGGTCAAGTAGATTCGAAGCAAATTGGCTGTCATAGACGGACAGCCGAGTGATCCTATTAGGGTTCCGTTTTTTCCTTTTGAGGTACGTAAGAAACGAACCCTAAAAACTGTAAGTTTTAAAATAAATAATACACAACAGATAGTTTTAAAGACTAACATTTTGAATAAATTAAACTTATGAACAATTGACGACCACTAAACTAATTTAAGAAATAAAGAAAATTATTTAAAAAAAACAAAAAACCCGACTGCAAAAACACATTAACTGAAAAGAGAAAAACAAGCATTATAATCTATAAAATTTTGGCATCGCAAGCAAGACAAACGAATAACCTAAAATTTTTGTGGAACTTTTACACATACATACATAGATACATACATACATACTCTCGAAAAACAGTACCCTCCTTCTAGGCAGCTGGGTAAAAACGAATTTGCTACACATTCTTTTTTTTTCTAAAATATAAATATAAAAATCATCACACGACACATTTTTAAAGTTTTCTTGGGTTACTAATTTCGCTTTCACCGACTCTATTGTCAGGAGATTCCTTTCTTTTCATCTGTGCATTAGTAAGGAAATTAAAAAATGCCTGTCTCAGCTGAGCGCCGGCCGCACGCCTGTCTTAACCATAAAATGCCTGTCAAATGCGGCAAATGCCTGTCAGATGGTATCACTACTTGGGAACTGAAATTCAAGACGTGCCTGATAAGGAAGCATGGTAGGTAACCATGCAGACAAATCGTGACATAGTATTCATACCAGTATTCCCTGAAGGGTTAGGCAGAGGTGTAGATACTACTGCTTCTAAGAAATTCCTGATGGAAAACCCTAATAACACTTTTCCCGACATGGGAATCGAAACCAGGGCCTCGTGCTCAGCAGTACACCTGTATTTCACACACCTGTATTTTGTACACCTGTATTTTGTAGTCAAAGGTTTTATCTGGGTACCTATTATTTGCATGATAGTATAAACTTCTCATAGTGGATGCCATTCGCAACTTTGAACTGATAAAACTTTTTCCAACAATTGAAACTCCAATAACAATATTGCTCGACCTGGATACCGAGTTTGTAACCACCGTGCACGCTTAGTACGACCACAATAGAAACGGGTTTTGTCGACGGAAGAATAGACAATATGAATGATAAACAATCACAATCTGTCATTTTGTCTATGCTTCCGTCGACAAAACCCGTAGAAAATCCGTTTCTATGGTTGTCATGCTACGCGAAAATGCGTGCTGGTCTAAAAAGGCGCCCTTTATTTTTTCGTTAAGTGTTATTACTCTTGAAACAAGTGCCCTTAATAAGAGCACTATTAGTTACGAGCTAACAGACGCCCTAGGGAAAATACTAGGATTAATTAAGTAGGAACCTAATTAAGTGAAGTACTAATCTACCTACTCTTCATCGCATTCTTGAATAAATAATTCACAATCGTTTAGGAAAAGTACTAATGAAGGGTGATTTTCCTCTATCCTTCAAGAGAACACTCATCGACGTGTGTATTCTTCCCATCCTCACGTATGGTTCTCAAAAATGGTCTTTGACAATTCAGCAGAGGTCCAGCTCGGGGTTTGCTAGAGAGCTATGGAACGGAGTATGCTTGGTCTTGCTACTAAACTTGTGGGCCGGGTTAAGAATAAAACAATACGTTCCATCTAGGGTTGCCAGGTGTCCGGCTTCTTACAATCGTGTCCGGCCAAAAACAGGAAAAAAAATTAACCGGTGCGCAAACTTAAACACGTGACTTTACTCATCATTATGAACAAAATTTACTATGGGACCAAACCTGACATCGTGAAAAAAAAAATTGCTGTTCCCTACATTTTTACGAGTTTTGGTGCGAACATAAATGTAGGGAACCGCAGAATTTTTTTTTCCCAGAGTCCCATAGTAAATGTAGTTCATAATGAAGTCACGTGATTAAGTTTGCGCACTGGTTAAAAACTTACCCAATATACACAAGTCCGGCCGGTCGCCGGCAGGCTATGCTGAGATAGGTGCCTTTTGGGCCTCGCACAGGTCGTTTATTATTATTTAATTCTTTCCGGTTATTCGATTTTTTTTGTTAGTTTTAGATGCTCCTTTTTAGTTGTTATTACTGTTTGTATTTCCTGTGCGTGTCCCAAATATAAAAATTTCTCTCTTTCTTTTCTTTCTTTCTGTCTGTCTTTTGTTAATCTTTTGCTCAACTCCGCCGCCTCCGACAAAAGATGCCTGATTATTGATTGTTTTAATTACTTTCAGTGTAATTAAGAAGGTTAATTATTGATTGTTAAGAAGTAACAAATTACTTTGGTAAGAACAAAAGGTGGTTCGAATCATAATTAAGAGTAGAGTAATTCTCAAATAAATAACAGTAGGTAATAAATACACAAAGATCGATTTTTTTTTTTTTAAATCACTATGTCAGGCTTTCAGGGCAAAATGTCCGGCTAAATATGAATCGGTGTCCGGCTTTTCTATTTTTTGGCTTGGCGACCCTAGTTCCATCACAAAAATAACTGATGTCACTCGGAAAGCTGCCACGCTCAAATGGAATTGAGTTGAACCCATCTGCCGTGTGTCGTCTGACAGCGCGGCTTCCTCTTCCGGAACCCGACGATGTCTCCTCCGGTATCGGGTGTACTAACGCCTAACCTCCACGCAGATCACGCGCATTTCAACGATTGCGGCGGACCACCAGTACAACTGACCTTCAATATTTCCGTAACCAAAAGGTTCTCATGTACAGTTCAGTACAATAAAAGAATTGCACAATGACGGGGAGTGTGTGACTCTTGGCTTCGTTTTAAGCATTTTACACCCGCTATATTCACCATAGAGGAAAATAGAGGTGTCCCTATATCTACATTTCATTGTAAAAGGGTCGAGCCTATTGCCAACAATCGTACACAAAACCAGCCTACAGGCTACTACTACTAAGGCCATTCTCACACGGGGTGGCGGCAACTTAATCTAAACTTGTTAGCAACGCCTGTTGCCAACAATTTTAAATTAAGTAATAACCCTACTTACGTATTATAAACGCGAAAGTTTGAAGATGGATGGATGGATGTTTGTTACTCGTTCACGCAAAAACTATTGAACAGATTTAGATGAAAGTTGGCACACCCTGGATTAATACATAGGATAATTTTTATTGCGATATTCCTACGCGATCGAGACTTATGCGGGTGAAACCGCGGGGTGATGCTAGTAGAATATACTTTTTTACCGCACTGCTAGGGATAAGTGGTTCTATAATTTATATAGTTTCTAATTAAGTCTCGATTTTTACAATAAACCACTGTAACACACGGCATTCTTAAATGTTGTCACGATCGCGGTCGAAAGCGCACTAGTTAGCGGAGACGGCCATTTTCCTATGACATGAGCATCCTGATCATGACGCGCGGACACAGACACGCCCCCATGCTACTTCTCCTGTTATTTATATTTCTACAATAGAAATGTATGTGCTAACGCGATTGGTCGCGTCGGCGTTGAAAACTGGTTTTATTTTGGTCACCTCGTGTGGGAATGGCCAAAGAAAATTCTTTCCTAAAAATAAAATTAACATAAAAAGATCCAAGGACATCTAAAAATAATCTGTTTGGAGGTAGTCACAAATCAGAATAGTCTTTTTTATCCCTAGCATTGTAGCACATAAATAACTTCCACCCACGGAAGATTCAAGAGAAATTAGAGTAGGTAATAAAAGAAAAGGTAAGAAAAAATTGTTAGGTATATATTGTTATTATTGTTGTGTGTTGTTGTTATTGTAGTTGTTGTTGTGTTGTTGTTTGTTTTATTTGTTGTTTTAATAGGCACTTTATTTTTGTGGCTTAAGATAATTACTGGAAAATAATTTTGGCACAAGAGGGTTTATAGCATGGGTTAAAGTGGGTCGAAATGGCCTGAAGATGATGATGTTGGGACGGGCACTTTATTTGATGTGTTTCTTGAGCTGGGACCACCACTTTTTATGAAAACTGACTTAGATATGTAGATAACAACAGTACTTGTATTCAAATATAAATGTGTGCTAAAAGAACTGTTTTAGAAACATAGTGATGTAGTAGCCGGCGATGATGGGAAGTTCAAAAACACCTAAGTACTGCAAACAAGATTAACTTAGTAACTCTATATACTGAAATTAAACTTGAAATCCAAGCTCAGACAGTCTTATAACCCGAAGCAACAACTCAAGTCTAATATATCTCCAAATACCTACATACAAAGTTATTCATACAATGTAACATTTGCCCTAAACTCGCAATAAAACAGCGAAGTAGGCACTCATTACAAGAGGCCATATAACACACGTTACATTGCTCAATTTGGGAGAGAACAACACACGGTACGACCTACATATCGATCGATGGACAGATCACAGTAATTTTCATCGGTAATGTCATTTGAAAGGACGTCGATAGAAAACAGTTGGTTGTTCTCACAGATGAGCGATTGGAGATTTAGATTATATGACAAGATCTCTAAATTTGATGACAGGAAAAGAAGTCTGCTTTTTCATCAAGTCCTGATACCATCAGTATCCTTTTCTCAAAAAAAGGAAAAAGCGAAAGCTAACTGAAATGTGTGGACTGCGTGTCTAACAACCAATGAAGAGTTGGGTAGCATTACCTACATACTTTTGAGTCCTAAATATGCTCTATGACAAGAACTGGAAGTCATGGGGAGATGCCTTTGCTCAGCAGTGGCATGATACAGCTTGACAATATTAGTACCTTATAGTGTTGAATCCTTCAGCGTCAAGGCTTTTAGTCGAATGTACACTCTATGACTGGAAGGATAATTACAAAACTATATCCTTATATTTTTAGATTAATATTTAAATATGCTAATTTTAAGTCACACACTACACTCTCATATTCGTGTGATATGTGTGAGTATGACACTCACACATATCACACGAATACGCGCATTTTGGCCCTTTTCTATGCATAACACTCATTAATTTACAGAGCTCTTTATATAATTTAAACTTACCCATTTATTTTTAGTTTTGTAGTGTGTTTACATTGTTTACATTTCAATTGGTAGATAATGATAAGTGGAAGCGCAGTCTCCTAACACAAGCAACTCCTGCTTAAAAGGTGATCTCCAAAAATATGTATCTAAATGCCCTTTGTTATTGAAATAAACTTTTTTTATCCTCTCCAATCACACAGAGATTAGTCGCAATCGTATCGTCATCTATAAAGTCTCGCAATAACCTGAGGAACATCTCAGTCTGAATACTCGAATGGAGTTGAATGTCTATTGAATTCCTGAACAGCGCCGCTCAACTATGAACTGAATGGAATTGATTTTATAAGTGAACGGGAAGAGCTGATTGATGTGCTCAATAATGTGAACGTTTTTATTAAGGGTGTTCGTTTTTGAACTCTTGATAATGAGTCCATGGTACCGTAAATCTTAGAGTTTCTGGATCTGCCAGTTTCTGATCTGTCTGTTTATTTAAAAGAGTGTCCGTGGAGTTTCTTGTCCGTTCTTCTTCATAGGTACCTCCCTCCCTACTACGCTTTGGAATGGGCAACTAGCTTCATATTTCTGACTGACCGATTCCTTCACAATTCAAAAGTGCCTGTAAATGGTTTAATTAAAATAAATGCTTTGAGTTTGAGTTTGCCGAAGGGTCCCAAGGCAAGCTATTTATTTTTAAACAATTTCTATTTATCACGGCTCTTAAATACTCATACATAACACTTTTACATATAATACTAATATCTTACTAAAGAATTTACAAGAGGATGCATCTTATTATTTTTAAATCAAACTTTTCCCGTTATTCTCAAGGTTTTGTGCCACTTAAATGAATGAGGATTTTCAAATGATTATAAAATATATAAAATATATGACGTCTCAGTGCTGCCACCTAGTGAACGTCATTTCAGAAAACCCTCATTATACAAAAACAGGCTCAATAAATTGATAAATCCATCAATACCTACCGTATAGGTTAATCACAGGATAATTTATGTTTATCTGAAAACTTAGAAGTCTTATCTAAATAAGTACCCACGCACAAGCTAAAATAGTTTTTCTAATCCTAAACCCACATCACTCATGCTGTCATTTAGAAGTTGAGCAAACTTTCCAAAGTACTAAAAGAAAGTTTTAGTAGTGATAGGAAAGCTAAAACTTGTACATTTTACTTATAAACTTACGGACATACACTTAGTTTTAAATGACCAAAGCTAGATGAGTTTTTAAAAGCCTCAATAAAGATTATTTTGTCAATGTCGACAATTTCTCAATACGACAAAGTGCTCATGATGAGAGAAAAAGAGACCACTCTCTTCCAAAATTCTTCAAATTATAGGTAATTAAGAATTTCACTGGTATAACAGCTCAACCCACATTTCAACAAAGCTGAGGTCTTTAAATGATTCTGAGCTTTCTAAAAACAAATAGGTACCATCTACACTTTCCGATGGTGGCCATCGGGTTGTTTTAGTGAGGTAAAAATCCCACACTCGCTGGGCTCATTCCCAAAGACCAGACGCCTGAAAAAACTACACCTGGAATTAAGGAGTAAAGGTAGTTTAACACAAGCACACCTACCCAAATCCTAAAAAAACATGCTAAAAATACTTATCGAAATATTTATTAGGTTCTGCAGATTTTCTCTGCCGAACAGCAGCATATTTTAGTGTCATGTAGTGTCTACATGTTTGCAAAACAAAGTATTAAACCAATCACTAAAAATGTATTGCGCTGGTATTTTAAATAGATAAGATGCTCTACAGTTAAAGTTAAATAATGTGATAAGCCGAAAGACTTACAACAAACACGTCTTCAAATAGACCAAATAGTGCGTTTCGTAGACTCTTCCCACACAAATTAATTAAAACAGAGCTGTTCATTAAACAATGGGCAATCAATCACAATATCTTGTGCATCCTTACGCCATTCTTTTAACCAATTAAATGATTTACTGTTTCCGCGATATGTTACTTAGCAACGGGTGCCATTGCTAAGACAAAGTTCCTTTTACTTGGCGGGAAACATCAACAGTTTTTTTTTATGACTCTCAAACGTCAAACATACATTATTTTTTGTTTTTTACTATTTTACTTGCCTTTCCAGTTTGATGGCGAGAAACGCTTGTTAATTATACTAATATAAACTAACTTTAAAATTAAAACTACTAACTATGCACTATTTCAGTCAAGGCTCCGTTTCACTAACAAAAATAGTTTGATGAAAATAATTTACCAAACAACGAGGTAAGTACCTAAAATGAAAGAAAATCATATTTTTTGTTTATCAGTATTTGAAATAATTTTTAATAATAATAATAATAATTGTGAGGAGGTTCCTGTCTCTGCAGCCCTAACCACCGGTACCTTGGACCCTGCTCCCGACACCGGCGGAATTCTATTTTTTATATTTTTAAATGTTTTTATATTTTATATGTTTTAATATTTAAAAATGTAATTAATAAGTATTTAAATGGAATAAAGAAAATAATAATAATTTATTTATTTCTCAGTTTATGGTACATTGAGATCTTAAATTGAACATTGTTTCACATAAACTACCATTGCTGGTGTAGAAATATTAACTATCAAGCTAGGTACATGCGGATCAGAACCAGGTACATTATTAGAATATTATATAAAATTATGTTTTGTATTAAGTTTATAAAAATTCAATAATTTTAGTGACAAATTAAAAGACTGGTTATATTACAAACTGATTTATTAGTAGATTCCTTCATATATCAAACCTAAATGTTCTTATTTGGGAAAAGTGGAGTATCAAGAGATTTCAATGCTGTTACTAAATACCACTGTTAAAAGCTCATCTATCATTAGTAGGCACCTAGGTACCTCCCAGTCTCCACACAAACATAGGTAGTAGCGGACCCAACTGACGTTCTCCTCTCCAAATTTCAATAATTCTTACAAAAAACGACGTTCAGTTTTTACCGAATTTGAAGATTTTCTGGGAAACTTTAACGATTTTTCTTTCCATAAAAACCTGATTCGGACTATTACGAACATTTTAACACACAAAATAGCCAAATCGGTCCAGCCGTTTTCAAGTAATGCGCTTACCAACGAACAGCATTCCATTTTTATTATATAGCAGCATAAGCATACTGACCCTTTATATAGATTACTACTACTGTTTTTTCAGCTTCAAACATTATCGTCCATATGTCACAAAAGGATAATATCATGAATAGTTATAGTATAAAAGTTAGAAATACTTTTATGTCATACCATTATATTAACGTATCGTAATACACCTCTTAAAATAAGGTTTTACCTTGATAGTATACAAGGTAATTTTATTGTGCCCTTTATCCTTTCATCACATCTCATCTCATCGTTCCCTACCCCGGGGATGTGAGATAAATATGTCTTATAAGAACCGTCTAATTCCCATTTTCTCAGAACAATTGTTTAGGAACCTTATCTAACGTTATTTGTAAACGACAGAAATAAAATTGAAATATTATTTCTTCTTATATTTTCGGGTATAACGTTTCTAAATATATCTTTCTTTCTAAGACATAAACTGTTTCTCAAGGTAATCAGAACGTGATTGAATAGAAATTTAATATTCAGAGCTTTTCTGACATTATTATTTTTGGTGGAACCTACTAGTATTTTTTTCAAAGGCGAGTCAAAGTTAAAGATTTGATTTCAATTAAACAAGTTACAGACACTATTTAACTAGCAAAGAATCAATCATTTAAGTAATCAGAAATTCAAATTGATCATCATCAAGATGCATCACAAGCTGCAAGGCCATAAATAACAGCACTTACACATGAATATTTCTAAGATCATTACAAGTTACTTATAGTAGACAACTTAGGTACCTTAGTAAACCCATAATTGGCACTTAACCTGGTCCTGAATCTAGTAACTCAGGCACAGCCTACTAACAACCAGTAAACCAAGTAACAATTAACAATCATCCTCCATCCTTTCATCCAGAATTAACATTGAAACTCCAAACGTTCAAAGGTAAGAAATCGTCTGCCGCCGACAACGTTAAGCGGGATTTCTGAACTAATAACATAATAAGATTATGAGCTAACAGCCATCAGGCTTCGCGGGACGCCTAAATGAAGCTAGAAATTTCGCATCGCCTTTGTAATTGGATTAGATTTTCGTTCTAGAAATGATCTTCAGAAGTCCTAACAATGTTAGCATTAGTGATGTAATCATACTCTGTACCAATATTAATTTTTGACTTGGACAAATGAGTTAAAAGCCGGCAATGTAATGGGATAGATAGTATTTGCCTTCGACAAAGATGATGTAAAAGGTGATACATCAATTTAGAGCAGCAGCATCAACCTTCTATAACAAAACTTTCAACATTTGAGTAACCAAGGGAAGGTAAAAAACGACTTTTTTCACATAAAACAGACCAACATTAAATTAAAGATTATCGAATTAAAACATAATTAACCTTGCCGCACAGAAACGTAGCACAAAGATGAAATCATAATCAAAACACTAACAACGTAATAAATCTATAACTAAAGTTATATATTTACAGAATAGAAACAAAATTAAATCTGAAAAATTTCCAGTGCATTGATCTACCCTACAACAAGATAGATGAACCGTCTATAGATATCAGCCTGACTTTGATGTCATGACTTAATGAAATTACGTCGACTTCACAAAGAGCTTTTGCATTACTAGCAAGCACAGAAAGAACATTGTTTACTTTAAAAATTCTTCATACATTCCTCGCCAGTTATAAAACAACTTTATGGCCGTTATTACAATAAATCGCAGTCAGAATGCGATATGTATTAAAAGGAATTGTTTGCTTGTAGCCATAAAGCTGTAAATCGCCGGAAGAGCACATTGTTATGATTCAAATGTTTAATGGTATTAGGAATTAATGTTTTCCGGAATAAAATCCAATATTAGTACTGTTGAAGGATATAGTGCGTAATTTTGGATGGCCCATCAAAATAAACTGAAAAGTTGTGTATGTTTACGTAAGTGTTACGCTTGTTCTGGTATAAACAAATTTAAAGTGAATTAGCGCCTAGTGAAAAATATCTAAGTACCATTAAATGATGATAATGATTTTATTTCACGTCAATAATATTTTAAGAACTAGATGAGGTCGGTATTTTATATCTGACTACTCTGAGAGGAAAGGCCGAAACAAACTCAGAGATCACAATATCTTTTAAAGTCCGGACATAATCTTGGTCAGACCATGTGAAGACCATGTTGATTGGTGTCTAAAATTGTCTTTTGACGAAAGAACCACACAGAATGTCATGACATTGGACTTGTCCAGTCAGTGCACGCATTTGTCAGCAATCGTGCAGCTCAACTCAGAACTTAAGGAACTCAACACATTTAAATATTTTTGCATCTTAGCACATTTTTTTTGCATTGAATGTTCTGTCAAATACTTGGTTTCTACATTATCAGCTAGCAAAAACATAAAAGATTCTACCCTAGACGATGCACAGCAGAATATTTCTATGAAATTATAAGTCGTAATACATTTTGAAAGATTTCATAATAATATTCAAAGTGCACACAGCAAAAGTATCTTCACAGTTACCAGTAATTGACAAATAGAGGAAAATGAAGACGAACTATATCTATTTATTTGTTAATTCCGGATTACTGTGGGAAATCGTATATCTGTATCAGCTGTTACCCCCACGCACAACAAGTATCATAGGGAACTGGGTTACTGGGCTGACGCCGTTTAAAGATCTATCATAATCTTTTAATATTCAGCTCATATTTCTTTAATAAATACAACTTCACGAGAGATTTAGGACAATTTTTACCTTTACTTTGATTCATCTAGAGCGGGCAGAATTATTTCTTCTTAATGTATTATTGATGAAAGTTTAAATATGTATTGGATAGTTAATTGATTCAGGCGTGACCTTGCGGAAATCCATTATAAAATGATGATGTGGATATATTTAGTAACCTGTTCCACTTAGCTAAGCGGAACAGGTTACTAAATATATCCACATCATCATTTTTATGTACTGGAATAAAGTGATTTATTATCATCGGTGAGAAGATACCTTTTGTAAGTTTAGTAGCAGTATCTACATATAATATAAACTTGTATTGAAGTTACAGCAGATGAGGACCAAACCTTTTGTTGACGGTGTATATAATTAATTTGAAAATGAACATTATAATCTTAATGTAAGTGCTTACAATATTAAATACAAGCATTGTGAACCGTTCAATAATATATATTAGATCCGCAACTACCAAGACAGGATCCGATCCCGAAAATATGGCTAAAAAGAGGTACCATTACCCGTCAGCTGTACACCGAAAATCGATCGTGTGCTCCAACCCTAACAACGAAACCGTTCAAATAACAAATTGACGTGCGATTATTTTAACGTTACATTGAACATCATTTTACAGAATAGCTATAACTATGATACTGGAATTTAATTTTATTGACGTTATCTTTTGTCTGAAATCTCGTAAAGTTTCGAGTGTGTCTTAAGCTTATCTTTGAATTGAACGAAACATTTTGATGACAATGTTTTAAGACTTAGCGGTTTGTATAAGTTTGTTATTAAATTAAGTATTTGAGTAAGATTAATATGAAATATGAATATAATTTATTGTTTAAAGTTTATAAGATATTAACTAATGTAGATTGTTGTAGTGTTATGGAACTGTATTAATGAACCTCTTGTACAATTACATACCTACACATCAAAATGTGTCCGCTGAAGAAATTAAACTCGATAGAATTATCTCTATATATTATTATCAATATACATATATTCCCGTCTTCTTCCCATGAAGTGAGGCAATTACCTATCTCATTGCAATTATTAGTTACAGATATACCTAGTAGTTTTTTTTTCCTAGAAAATTCTAAAACGTCAACAAAAGTAGAAAATTTCAAGAATTTCCAATTTCATATTCAAGTCATTTCGTGGATTGCGAGAGTATCGTATTGGAAGCGTTTACGAGAAAACCTAATTTCTAGGATTCAAGAAACCTAAGCGTAGCTTTAAAGCTAAAACGTGTCTCAATTACTTTCGTCTATTCCTTGTGGTTTTCTTTACCGAAGGATATCAACTTCCATTTAATGGATTGAAATGTCATTTCGTGTACCTATTCCTAATTCACATCATGTTTAGGATATGGCTTGTTACGACAGTGACTATTATGATACTGTATCATGATCATCATTGGCTGCCTTGTTCCACCCACTGCTTAGTATAGGCCCCTTTTAAGTCATGCTTCCCTGGTCTGTGCGAGTCTCTTCTAGGTCTTACCTACCCACGAACTTTCCACACTGGTTGGTATACGTAGTTATACGATTGTTGGTTTAAGTAAGTATACCAGTGTTATAAGGTCATGGGCCATACAGTTTCATATCAAATTTTTAGAAAACAGTCCGATCAAATCTAGATCAGCTGTATCATTGGTGTACGTGACCTCCGGCCCTGAAACAATTGTCTACGTGACGGCTGATAGCAACGAAAGATATTCTGATACATTTAGGAGAAGCTATGGTATTACTATTTATGTTTTCTTCTATGTTCATAATTCATAACCGCCATGGTGTATTGACCTATTTGTGTTTTTCTGATGTAGAAGTTGCATCTTTTGATTTTTCCAAATATGGTAATTTATTGGAATTGAAATATTCTTTTCCTTCCCTTTTTTTATATATTTGCACATATTATAATTATAATTTTAAGACTGTTGTATTATTTAATGTATGTGATAATTTGTTACTTGAATCATTTTTTATTTGAATCGTCCTAACTTATTTTCCTGCTTCTTGGAAATCTTTCAAAGTGAAAGAAACAGTAGAAACTGTGATTTTGAATTCATTAATATTTACTCGTTTTCAAGCTTTATTCTCAGTAAAATGAATTTGAATTGGAGATTACGTGAAAGCTTGTTGGAATTATTACAAAACAGTTAGGAATTCTTACTATCTACTTACATTGTGTTAAGGAAATCTCACAAAGAAAAAAAAAAACGAATCAAAAAAAAAAACGACTCGACCAAACTCTCTCTCTCTCTCTTTGAAGAAATGTTACAGTAATTAAATTCGAATTCTGTTTGAATCTTTCGCTGAATTATCTCAAACTTTACTGTAGGTACTTTTTTATTAGTTAGGTTTTTTTGGATTTATCTCGACAGTTAGATTTGAATGAGTTTCAAATGATTAATTAATAAATAGATATACCAACTAGCTTTCGTACCTGTATAGGTTTTATGAAAACGAAACGAACTAAAATGTGTAACTTACCATAGAGTCCGATGCATTGAGCAATCCAATCCCACAAACAGTTATCATTATCACACCCATATCCACTTGGCATCGCTATCACAAATTATCACAAAACAAAACACGAAAAGTCAATACACGCCACTTACAAACCGAAACATCTTCACTAAATCACGCCTTATTGGAATCCCATGACAGCAAAAATCAAATTCCATTTTTTAAATTCGATCTACAATTGGCGGGTTTTATTTGACGTTTATTATTTTTATTTTATAGTGGTGGAAATAATTGATGAGGCACAGGCGACACGCCTGCGTGGCCCTCCCGACATTTCGCGACTGAGCGAAAGCGTCCATAGAGTCCACAGTACCTGTTACATTTCGGGTGGTTTGGCGCTTGCGTACTACTGAACGAGTACGGAACCATTAACAGAGGTGTTTATTATTTATTAAGTTTGCATAATAGCCGTTGACAATTTCTTAATTGTTAGTTAGGATGCAATTAGAACCGTAGTCGGATTGAACGCGTCATTCACCATTTCCGCTTGTTCTATTATTGCTCGATACGACTGTTTCTGTTTTCTCCTTCGTTAAGCCGCTTTGTCAATCACAGAGACTTACCTATCCTTTGATTGACAAAGCTGCATGCAAGGCTTCTCTATCAATTTTGGAATTAATTGAAGATATACAGTTCAGTTACAATAAAATGATGGTTGGATCTTTATCTTTGAACAAAATAATCTTCATAAAGTTATTTTGCCTTTATGGGAAAAGGGCGAGAATTTATGAATGTATGACGAAATTATGCATTATCTGTAGTAAGATTCAATAGAGGCCAACAAGAGGGCAAAGCATACTTCCCTGTGGAATCCTTGCCATCAGATTTAAGAAAACAGAATAATCCTTGTCAACAGGCATCTGATTAGTAGCGATCACAAAGCTATGACAGAAATCAACCTGGAAAGAACGAAAAGATCTCAGTTTTTTATTGAAAGGAAGAGCAAGGAAGTAAAAATATCGTGGTCAACGTATTTGAAAGCGTTTGAAATATCTATCAATATAATAAAACATTATTGTGAATTTAAAATGTATACCTATCAAAAGAGATATTAACGCTAACTTAGGTACTGATTAGGGACATAACTATAAAAACAGGAAAAACAGAAATTATTATTATGAGTAGGTAATTACCTATATTGTACCTAGGCATTGTTACAGAATATTTAATAATTCCTACCAACGTACTTAGTGGAAACGACTTGTTAATTACATAATTATATTAAGAAAATTGAGGTAGTAACAGAAGTTATTCCATTCCAGCCATAGCAATTGTTTTTTATTTGACTAGGACTGATTTATTAATGGTCAGATAACTTTTATCTGAAGCTATAAACTACATACTAATTCCTTGATTTGAAGAATTAATAATAGTGACGGTTTGGCATATTTTCTTTAAAAAAGTTGTAAAAGTGCAATTTTGTTGTAAAACCTACTTGCAAAGATACTTGTTGTTAGGTTTTAAATGTCATTTGTAATGTCGATAAAAAGATATTCGAAGCTTAAATTCTGTACTCGTTACTTGAAGTTTCAATAGCAACCATTGTACAACGTTTACTAAGTTTTTCATTTTGCTATTTCCACAGTATTTATTTAGGAACGTGACTCTTCAGATTACAATTACAACAAACTTTTATTTCTGAGATAAAAAAATTATCTACAGATTGAAAACTAGGCCCCTAGGCAGGTTCGTCCTTGCAGTTGTCCCACATCCGACAAAAGATAACGTCTACCTATTACAACTACAATAATTAATTACCTCATAGTTCACGTCACGTCCATCTGAGACTGCCCTACGTGTCATTACATTATGCTTGACATCGAGACAAGGTTGAGATGTCTCATGTCCCTACAATTACCAACATTAGCTAACACTAACGTTGTAATAATAATAATAAAATTTATTTATTTCAAAAAAGTGTGGTACAGTCTGCTACGATAAATATAAATTTACAATTTTCGGATAATAAGAAAAGAGTAACAATAAATAGAATTGAATCTGGCGTCCTAGCTAGGTTACATGGTAACCTGTATTAAGGATCGCCAGCCCAGGTTCCCACAGAAGGAGCACAAATAATTTATAATAGACTGCTTAGAACTACAAGGTGCAAACGTATGTTTACTTAAATTTACTTACTAAAGTGTTAGTATGTGTATTCTGTGATGTATATGTGGTGTGAGTGTGTTTTGTGATGTAGGCGTGGTGTGTTTGTATGTGTGTAAACGGAAGGGAAAGAAGTAGAGTTTAGAAACGGAGTGTTAGAGAAGTCACTACGATTTTGAGGTAAGCAGAAGTTCAGTGTCGTCGTAGTTTAAACTGGCTAGAAAGCTTGTTATCTGTCTTTTACACATTTCGTAAGAGGATTGATGTACAGGGATGGTTTTGTTTATTCTGTTATATAAAAATGGCCCAAGGTAGTAAAAGAAACGTTTAGTAAAAGCAAAGCGTGTGAAGGGTACTTTGCAAATTTCGTTCTTGCGCCTAAGTGAGGATTGTGTTTGTGTAAAAGGAGTTTTTGTGTGTTGATGTAATAAAATGTTGAGAATAAAAGTTTGGCGGACCGTGAGTACTTTGCATTTTTTATATAGATCAAAGGTTGGGTAGAGCATTGGCCGGAAAGTAGCAACCTTAAGAATGGCTCTTTGAGCTACTTCCAGAGGTTTGAGTGTAGTTTTCGCAGCTCCACCCCAACTATTAATACAGTACGAGATGACTGACTGACACATGGCGAGATACACGGTACGTATTATCACGGTAAGTATTGGCAATGTGTCTGAGTGTTTTAAAAAGATATATGAGTTTACGAACACGAGCAGTAAGGTGGGTGATATGTGCTTTAAAGTTAAGGTGTTTATCTAAGATAATTCCGAGGTATTTCACCGTGTCAGTAGACAAAATTGTAGGACAGTTGCAAGAGGCCGAATTGGGTTGGCAGGTGTGAGCTTTTAGAGTAACGGGTGCCAGGAGTTGAATAGTGGAATTTAGGGAAAATGTAATGAGTTTAGTTTTATTAGTGTTTAGCGTGAGTGAGTGAGAGATAAGCCATCTATATATTGAATCAAATCCATTTTGAGCAGTTGCTTGCAGTTTAGCCCATGATTCATCATAAAAGGTAATTGCAGTATCGTCGGCAAAAGAAACAATGTTACCAGAGCTCAGGTGCATGTTGCACAGGTCGTTTATGAACACCAGAAACAATGTAGGGCCCAAGACACTGCCTTGAGGCACGCCATATGAAATAGGCAGCTCGTCGCTAAGGCAACCGTCGATTTTGACTATCTGCCTACAGTCTGAAAGATATGAGTTAAAAAGCTGGAGTTGCATACCACGAACGCCTAAGCATTCTAGTTTAGACAGAAGGCAGGGGAGAGGAACGGTATCAAACGCCTTTGCAAGATCAATGAACACTGTGAGGCATTTTTTGCGTTGATTAAGTTTATCAACGATTCTATATTTATATTTATGTCACCTGTTATTACTACTGTTTGAAAAGTAGTCATGGAAGATAGTATTTCGTTTAAGGATTTGAGAAAGACTTCAATAGTCTCGTTAGAGGGGGATCTATAAACGCAGAGGATAGCAACATTTGATGAAAGTTCTATGATTAAACCAGAAGCAGAATCATGAAATTCAGGTTCGTGTACTTTGGATGCAACATTTGAATTGATGTATACGACTACTCCATCACTCTGATTACGGTGTTTAGTAGTGTGAAACGAAGAGTAACATTGGAGCTGGGGTAGGGTGGTATTGCTTAGACAAGGAAGCCAACATTCTGTTAGAACAGCTACATCAAACTCAAGAGAGAGACGGGAAAGCAGTGTTTCAAAATCATGAAAGTTTCGATTAATTGATCTGATATTTTGTGAATGAACTTTCAGGTAACTATCTGGGGATTTAATGGTTGATAAACAGTCTTCTGGTGTGCACTGATAAATTTTAGATACAGAAAATTCATCTAGGTTATCACTTAACAAGTTTATGTGATCGAATGGTAAGGTATATAGTTGAAAACAGTTTAGGGGACAGTTCAAAAAGTGATTCTTTGTTTTCAAGTAAAAAAAGCAGTATTAAAGGTTTACAGTAAGGCGTGATTTGTATAAAATTATTATGGAATGTAGTGGTATGTGTTAGGATATTGTTTTAGTTGTTGTGTGTATGGATTTGTGTGTGTGAACTGAGCTGTAGAGTAAAGTTTTTAACATGCCAAATTAGTATTGATATAAAGCGGTAAGTTATACTGATTATTAATTTACTTAATCTATAAAATAGTTTAATACAAAAAAGAAAAACTAATGTTAGTAAGGCTAAAGGAAATAGTCATACTTCAGGTAATTTGGTTAACTGTTGCAATTGAGCTTCACTTTTAATCACAATGTACGGTGATTCCTTAACCTTTTTCATCAAAATACGGCCATTTGAAATCCAACAATAATCGTATTTATGCGCCTTAGCAAAGGTTCTGGCCAAGTAAAACAGTTTTCTAGACTGTGCTGTCAACTGCTCTGCTATATATATAGGAACCACTTTTGCTGTGAATCCAAGGTTGGCTGAATTGAGCTTTTGATTGGGGTATCGCTTTTCACAGAGTCTAGAAACTTGCTTTTGGTAAGAGTGTTAGTAAATTCCATGTACAACGCGGAGGAATTATTTTGTTTGTCAATTCGATACCTAGAAACGTCCCTAATGTCTGATTTAACATCAATGCCAAGGACATTAGAGAGTACAGAAACAGTGTCGTATAGATCTTGTTTAGACTCTTTTTGACGTAGTGGGACATTTCTGATTTCTACGCATGTCTTAATCAAGTTTCGCTCCAGTGTGTCGATCTTTTCATCAAGGGTCGATAAATGGGTACACATATCAGCGCGCTCTTTTTCGAGACCTGTTATCTTGGACTCCAAGGAAGACATTTGGTCAGATAGGCCATTCAGAGAGCTCGCCAAAGTAGTGTTTGAGGTCTCGATCTTAGTGAAATGTAGCTTGAGGTCCAATATATGGGATTCAAAGGTTTCAAGCCGGGCATTTTGAGATGCTATAAATTGTTTCATCATTTCTCTCAGTTCGGTTTTAAAATCTTTCTCGACTGGTTTTTCAGCACTCGAAGACCTGAAGCGTAACATATGATGAATTCAGATCGTCATTAAGCTCATCTTCACAGAGTTTACTTATGTCAGCTTCGGAACGCGACAGGTTGATGTTGGTTTTTGACGTAGGAGGCGAGTGCAACATTTTAGTACCAGGGTTCTCATAAACTAGTAGAAATTACGTGAATGAAGAGTATTGCAAGCAGGACACAATCTCGCCCAGATTCCTTGATCAATGATAGATGTATGGGGTACGTGGCCCGCGAAAGATAATTCTGAGTGAATAGTAATTAGCACTCGGAAAACATAAAACAGCAGGATAATGCGTTAGTAATGTAGATACTGTGGATAGTACCGTTATTACCGTTGTAGGTAGGTATGTAAGGAATTAGGGATATGATGGACTTACTAAAATACACATATCTTTTTCTTCATATTACATAAGTGATATTATGTTATATGAAGAAGGCGTAGACAGACGGTAGTGTATGTATATTTAGTCAATTATATTCAAGTTATATGCAGGTAATGGTGGTGGTAACGCCACAATTGCGGCGATAAGTCCCCTCTTTGAGGAGTAGCTAGAGAGGCGCCACGGCGTCCTCACCTTCCGCCTAACGCAAGTCCTCACCGGATGCGGTTGTTTCAGGAGGTTCCTGTTCCGAATAAGGCGGGAGGAAATGCCCGGGTGTCACCATTATTTGGATCGCCTGAAGGACACGGTGGAGCATACTGTGGAGGTCTGCTCGGCTTGAGCGGGGCACCGCCGTGTCCTCGTGGAGGCGATTGGCGGCGGTGATCTGTCGCGTCGGGCCCTGATCCAGGCCATGGTACGGAGCGGGTGGGCATGAGAAGCCGCAGCTCCTAATGCGAAGCAGTAATGCTCGCGAAGGAGGGGGCGGAACGCGTGAGGGAGAGGCAAATTTCGCGCTCTCTCGCCCCTAGCTACCGCAGGAGACGCCCTAGACGTTGGGAATCCCAGGCCGATTCCCGGCCACCGTAGGCGCGGGCTTGCGGACGGTGAGCAATGGGTAGCTCGCCTTCCGATAAGGACCAGGCCCGGGTCGTCGGCGCGTTGTATTCCACGCACGACGTCAGTCCGTCACTGACGGGGTCCGCTAGGGCCGATACTTACCGGAGTCGCGGGAAAGTCCAAAAAGGATAAACCCAAACGCCAGATGTTGATAGGCTGCTACTGAGAAATATTTGAATAATCGAATAACATTTTGCACGACTTGGGGGCTCATAGGTAAATAATAAGAGCCACATGAGTCGGTCGACGGCTAAGCTACGCTTGCCGCGGTCGGTTTGTGGATGGGTCACCATCCATTACATATTCAAACCCCTGCGTGCCTCGGAAAGCACGTTAAGCCGTTGGTTGTTACCTAAAAACTCAAACTCAAACTCAAAGCATTTATTTCAATTAAACCATTTACAGGCACTTTTGAATTGTCAAGGAATCGGTCAGTTAGAAATATGAAGCTAGTTGCCCATTCCAAAGCGTAGTAGGTAGGTACCTATGGAATAGAACGGGCAAGAAACTCTACAGACACTCTTTAAAAAAAAAAAATTTACAAAATATTTATTACATCATTCATGTTGAAATTATACATGTGAGAACAATGTAGAAAGACGTGCACCTGACAAGGATAAAACAAAGAACAATTCAAAATTAAAATAAATAAAATAAGCCATGGCAGCTAAAAGAAGACCAGTCCCAACTGACATGCACGTTCACGAACATGACGCATGGATTAGCACCATTTCGAAGGGAACTAAATAATCCAACACACGCGCCACCACCAGCGAAACCTTTGAGTGAGCATAACATACTCACAGTCGCCAGGGCACATTCAAGTCAATGTAAGACATATTACCCAGTAAATGGTAACTCTTTAGTACATAGGGCTCACACCTGTGCTATGCAATTATATAATACAAAGGAGATTGAGTTTATACAATGCAAAGATGGTCTTACAATCTTCAGCAGCTCCAACAGTATTTGCAAATGTTAATAAATTAGCTGTGGTTGTGGAGCAGGACCAGCATTGAGCTAAGCATTTTTATCAGCGATGTAATCCCCCAACTTTCAATATGACTGTCTGCATAGTGTGCGTTTTATACAAGATTTGAATATCGTCTCATTCAGTTGAAATATGTGGGGAGGAATTTTATTGTAACATTTCAAACAGAATCTCATGAAAGATGAGTTTACTTTAGCCAGTCTGAAACCTGGTTGAACTAAAAGGTCTCTATTTCTTGTACTATAATTATGTCTATCACCTCTTTTACTAAAGAGATGTTATTTCTTTTTACGTAAATGATGTTTTCATAGATATATTAACAAGGTATCGTCTCGATGTTAATATCCTTAAACAGTTCTCTTAGAGAATCGCGCCTGCGGAAATAATATATGGCTCTGATCGCTCTTTTCTGAATAACAATAGACTCGATGTCTGCAGCCCGTCCCCACAGTAAAATACCGTAACACATGATACTATGAAAGTAACTAAAATAGACTAGCCTCACGGTATCTACACCCGTAAATTGACGGATTTTTCTAACAGCATATGCTGCTGAACTGCGCCGTCCTGCAAGAGATGTTAAATGAGGACGCCATTGTAGCCTTGAGTCAAGCGTGATTCCCAGCAAAACAGTTTTATCGACGAATTCTAGTTTCTCTTGATTCAATACTATCTCACAATAACTACTTTTGACATTCGGTAAAGAAAATTTGATACACTTAGTCTTTTTTCCATTTAATACTAAATTATTAGCAGTGAACCAATTTTGGACCTGCAGTAGGGCGTTACTTTCGTCGTCAACATTTATAGCACGTCTATCTACTTAAAAATTAAGGAAGTATCGTCAGCAAATAACACTATTTGTGGTTGATTTTTTAATAAATGGATCATTGAGCCTTGTGGCACACTTATTTTTACTTTTAAACCTTATGAATTGATACCGTTTTTTTTTTAACTTGCTGTTGTCTATCATTTAAATAAGATTTTACTAAATTGAGCGCATGTTTTCCAAGTCCGTAATGCTCAAGTTTCAAGAGTAAGGTTTCGTGGTCGACGCAATCAAATGCCTTGGAGAGGTCACTAAAGATCCCTATGGCGTCTTGGGCCTCTTCTCGCGCGTAAAAATGTCTTAATAAGGTTACACTGGCGTCAGTTGTACAACGTCCTTTGGTGAAACCATACTGTAAGTCGTGAAGGATTTTATTTGTGTTAAATTGATTGAACATTTGATTAAGCATTACCTTTTCAAACACCTTGCTGAATACCGGCAACACGGATACGGGTCTATAATTATTGGTGTCTTTACTGTCCCCGGATTTGAGAAGTGGTATTACTTTACTGTATTTCATTAAATCCGGGAAGACTCCTTGATCCACACACAAATTAAATATTAAGGCTAAGTAAGACGCTATGGTCTCAATTATGGAGTTAGAGACTTTAATGGATATTCCCCAAAGATCGTCAATTTGATCTTAATTTGTTTAAAAGCTTTTATTACTGTTATGGGGTTAATATGCTTAAAGTTAAATTAAATTGGGCATGCTGAAACGTTGGCCCTTACTAAATCAAAAGAGAGCGAGGGCAAGGAATTTAAGGTTTCAGTAGTTTTAAGTGGGATACTGGTAAAGAAATTTAAAAATTCCAGAGCAACTTCTTTGCTATCACAAATGAGACCACCACATGACGCCTTCAGTGTTTAATCAGAATTATGCTTTTTGTTTCTGTTCGTTTCATTACATTATTATTGATAATTTTCCAAACCGTCTGTATTTTATTGTCTGCTGATTTAACTTTGTTGCTAATGTATAAGGCTTTAGCTGCCTTACACGTATACTTAAAAGTTCTAGAGTAAGTAGCAACATACTTATTAAAAGTTTCCATGTTAATATAAGGCTTATGGCCATACAGCTCATAAAGTTTATCCCTACTTTTCCTGAGTCCTGTAGTTGCCCAGTCACTAAATAAAAACTTAGGGCTGATAGTTTTAGTGTTCTTCTTAAAACAATTATTGAACTCTGTTTGGACTCACGAAAAGAATTCTTTATACAAAATATTAACATTGTTCATTGTAAGGGTCTGATTACTTTACTTACAAACTAAAGTGCTATTATATTTATTTAAATTAACAGCTTGTTATTGGTCTGAATTGTATCTGTACTTTTTGTATAGGTATGTTGGACTCAAAAATTACGGACTGACCACTGTGATCAGAAGGGAGAAAATTAACGATGGCTTTATCTAAATAGTCGCAGCAACAAAACACATTATCAATACATGTAGTAGTAGACGTAGTTATTCGGGTCGGTTCTATAACATGTGACAAATTGAATGAAATTGAATAAAAAAAAACTACCGGTATTTGAATTATTTTCTAAACTATGAATGTTGAAATCACCACAGATAATTACTAATCTATTACAAGTTGCAAGTTTTGCCAAAATATTTCATTACTGACTCAAATATAGAGTAGTTTTGATAGTTTGATAGTTTTGAATATATGTTACTGCAGTTGTTGAAACCATTTGTGACCACCCGCAGTGTGTCCCGTTCATCAACAACATCCAGGTATTGCTGATGAAGGTCCACTAGCTCCCGTTTTAAGCCTGTGTTTTTGAATACGACCTTCTCGACTTCTAGTATACTTCTTCCCGACTTATAGTAACACGATACCCGTTGGTATCGTGTAGTATCGTGTTTCTGGGAGTTGTGCAGGCCAGAAAGGCAGTCACTTCATGTAAAATACTGGTATTCAGCTGCATCGGGTTAGACTAGACACCGACCCCAACATGGCATAGTTGGGAAAAGACTAGGCAGATTGATTGATTGACTTTGCCCGAGTTGGGGATCGAACCTAACAACCCATGCTCAGCAGTCGCAAGTGCCACCATTAGACTAAAAAGTTAGCCTGACCAAATAATACATTACAGGCGTAATGGTTTACCCATGTAAACTAATAAATAAAACAAGTTCAAGGATTTTCTAAAGAGGTTCGGTTCGCTACTTCTAAAAGCTATAAATGGCCAATAAAATATTGGATTTTATAGCCTGAATGGGCTTTAAGTGGCCATAAGTTTAAAATAAACTGCTTTGGTTATCAGTTGCTTTCTAAATTGACACTTCCAGTTAACATTGTGTGAAAAGCAATTATTCCTCTTTGCTTTTGTGCTGAGGACAGGCAAATCTTTTAACACCTGTGTTGTGGGTCGTTGACAGAGTTATCTCTCTGAAAGCACATTGTGTTGGTTAACTAGCGGACTAATGTATCTAGACTGAGCTGTGTAGGAGCGAAAATAAGGTATTTTATCTTTCTCTATTGATTGTATTCCTGTACAGAAACGTTTTTTTACGGCCTTCAAAAAAGTTCTCAGTTCATCGGAATCTTCTTTTTTTAATGTATTTTTTCCCGATTACTCGAAGTCGGCTGGACCGATTTCAAAAAAATTTTTTTTTTTTTTGTTTGAAAGGGTATATTTTTAAATTGATGCCATTGTCATTTGGTCACGATCTGATGGTGGCATCTTGGAGAAATCGAGGGAACTCTTCAAACATTATATACTGACCTATAGGGGTATTGGGGTATTTTTTATTGTAACTCGTGCATTTGCTCTCGGAAAGCACCATTTGGTAAAGTGGAACTGATGATGAAGAACACAGATAGCCGGAACTACTCAATAATATGTATTTCACGGGTTGCGTTCGATTACTTTAATATGGTTGGTAAGCAATTGATGCGCGTCACAATTCATATGTTACAATGGAGCTGATAGTGAAGTACCTGGAGAACACGTCAACAATTAAAGGGAAAAACAATATTTTGCATCGGGAAAAACAATATTTTGTAAAAGGTGATGAGCGGTTGACATTAGGCTATTGTAACTTAGATAAATTACAAACCAACCCACTAAAAAGTGAAAAAAGAAAACAGTGGCACTCCGGGAGTGCTGACAGAAGAGAAAAAAAAAATCGGCACCACGGTAATCAACGCATTGATGTCTTTTACTCCACGCACCGTGGTAATCAACGCGTTGATGTTTTTTTTAATGGTCAAAAGGTAGTGTCATCATGGTGTCGCGAAATCAATGGTTAAGTCCCATCTCAAAAATGCCCAACGTGCCTAAAGAAGTTTTCACTTCAAAAAACTTTTTTACAAAAAATACATCATTTTTCAATTTGTTGTTTGGTGTCGGTTGTATTTTTTGTAAAAAAGTTTTTTTTTTTTCGTTGGACACTCTTTCTCACATTGATTTTAATGAGAGAGTAAGTGGGCCTAAGTTGGTAGGTATAGTAAGATCTATTTTGTAAGTAAAACTGAAAGAAAACCTTTCAAAGAATCACTGGCATAGATTGTGATTTACAGGAGACGTCGTAACTTCACTTTGATACCTACCCTCTTTTTAGGCGAGACACTCGATTCAAGTTAGACGAGGTGAGATTCTTTAGCAGTGAGGTAGTTACCTAGCCTCCGTACTTATCATTCAATTTGTACTTTGAACTGTGAAGTTTACTTAAAAAATATAACTATTTTGTTTGCATTAACACTTTCGACTCCACCCACTTTTCAGAGAACTCATACGCCATGCCGCCATACATATGGAAGTGAACCCTCCGGGAGGGTTGCCGGCATTACGTTTCGCTAAAGTTCACCATCGCGGACGGTCAACGGCATTAGGTTTAAAACTGTGTTATAAAACACTGTAAACGAAGTGAAATAGTGTTTCAGGGGGTCTTGTTGCTATAAGTAGTTTCCAACCTTTTCATTTTTTTAGGGATACTTGTAAAAGTTTTTTTTTTTATTTTTCAATTAAAATGCTTGTATTTTAAAACCAATACATATACTAATAAATCTTATTTTCACGGTTTATAATGTTGTATTTGCTAAGAAAAACCTACATTTAAAATGAGCCTTCTATTCCAATTTACGCATGCCACGTGTGGGCAACGTGTAAAAGAGAGAGCCAGACAAGCGACTGTATAATATTGCAAAAACGCGGCGTATACGTCGCGTAGTTGTTGAGACCATGATCACAAATCGCCTTGCTGGAAACACACTAGCAAATTGTCAATGTGATCGTGAAACGCTCTAAGTAGGTAGACCTAGGCTACCTATCCTACGTTTTCCAAAGACTATATCTAGTGTATTCATTAAAATTAAACACAGCTTAATATACCTTCCACAGAACAAAATAGAGTTTTCTATGAATTAATTAATCTGAATTATTCAGTGATCATATTTCAAGTTTCAAATGCT
The DNA here is from genome assembly GCA_916610215.1 of Omphaloscelis lunosa. Lineage (NCBI taxonomy): Eukaryota > Metazoa > Arthropoda > Insecta > Lepidoptera > Noctuidae > Omphaloscelis > Omphaloscelis lunosa. The sequence continues at coordinate 4,411,564 of OU744245.1, read as the reverse complement.
GTTTCAAGCCTATATTTATTACAGCACGGAAATTAAACGTTCAAATATATAAGATTTAAGAGAAGTTTCGCCCGACATCCATACATGTTCCCGACCTTTTGACCCGGCCCGTCGGAAGTAGCGGGACCAACTTCAAATCCATACGTTATCAGCCAGCACCTGGCTGCGGAGTTGGCTCGGCTCCAACTCCAAGAATTAATACCGGTTAGAGTTCCACTTACGAGGGAAAACAAGAGCGATGAGATAGGTACCTGTTGTTTTCGTTTTGCAGTATTTACTTAGGAACAAATTACTGGGTACTTTTAGCAGTGCCATCGTTAACATAAGGGCACAGGGGGCCCGTGCCCAGGGCTTTCGACCTCACAGGGGCCCCGGAAGTCCAACGCAATGCTTGCACTCAAAAGCGTTTTTTCTTCTATTATTAGGTAGATACTTACAAATTTAATAGTTCCGTCAACATTTCTAAATTGAAATATTAATTGGGGACCAGATAAGATTTTTAAACTTTTCTTTTGTTTTTCTAACAAATGTTTTAGTTTTCTTTCTCTGTTATAATAATCGATTCTGACCACTTGACAAAAAAATTTAAAGAATTTGTAGAAATTATTAATGCTTATGAGCTCAAATCAGAATGTTTTCATCAAAGGAATCGGCGCAAGTCAAGCTTACAAAGTCCGATAAATTAGAAGTAACTTTTCCAAATGTTGAAATCGCTGCGAGAATATTATATATTGTAATAATAGACTGAGGCTACAATAGAAGGTTTTGCAGAACAGAATTCCCGAAAGAATTTACGATAGTGATATCGTAAATTCGAAACCAACTCAAACCTGCAACATTTTATTTAATAATGTACCTACCTGAATTTCTTAATATTTAATTTGTACCTATTACCCATAGTAAATATGAAATCATAACAGATTTTTTATTTCATTCACTTTTTTTACTTTCTAAGGGGGCCCCAAATTCTTGTGTGCTCAGGGGCCCCAGCTTGCCCTAAGACGGCCTTGATTTTTAGACAAAGTGATACTTTTTGAGCAATTAGAAGGCATTTCTGGCACACTCGTGAAATTTTACTTGTGAACGAGTGCAAGGCGAAAAGGTTTGGAAAGCAAATAAATTAGGTATAAGTATCTATTTTGATATACTATATAACCTAACTTAGGCTAAGTAAGTAAGTAAGTAGGTAGGTAGGTACATAAAACGGCTTACACCCTAATTACGTAACAGACGATCAATCACAATCTGTTTCATTTTGACAGTTCAACAATATTCATTGCGTTATTTACGTTGTAGAGCAGGCAATTTTTTTGAACATATGAAGCAATGGATTAACAATATCCTTCAAAAGTATTCAGATTTTGATTGATCGTTTGTTAGGCAATTAGGGTGCTGATTAACTTAGGCGCAACAGCGAACACTTCAAACTTAATAATCTTTTAAGGCTTCCATTCAGATCGTCATAAATACCTGACAGCTGACTACGTGTTTTAATTTTGAATGAGGAAGAAAGAAATAAACGACAAAGGCTTTTCGGGCTAAGATAAATGAGTTGCCAAATGTCAAACCAGTTATAACAACATTCGTCAAATCATTCAACTAACTAACCTACAGATAGGATAGCCTTTCAGAAACCGGAGTCGGCATCAGCCTACCTACTTTATTTTTAACAGACTTCCAAAAATAAGGAGGTTATATGTTCGTAGCCTATGTATGTTTTTTTTTTTTTTTTATGTGTGTCCACCGCTTTCTCCGTCAGTTATGGACCGATTTTTAAAATTCTTTTGTTTGAAAGGGTATGCTCCCAAGGTCCCATATAAATTTTATTAACTTTGCTTGAATCGTTTTTGAGCTGGCTTCAACAATACATTTTTTTTTCCCCACTTAGTATGTGGATGATTTGATAAGTTTATGTCACTATTTTTTACATAGCAGGTAGTGGTATACGAATTTGTGTGGGGTAGGTACCACAACTAAAAAGTGAAAAATAAAAACTTTTTACCAAAAAAAAAACGCTACCAAATTGAAAAATAACTTTAATTTCGGAAGTCGGTGGTTAAAAACGAAAATTCAAAACCAAAGACACCGACTTCCGAAATCAAAGCTATTTTTCGCTTTGTAGTGTTTTTTTTGGAAGTCGGTTGTTTTTTTTTTTTTTTTGTGAAAAGTTTTTTTTACTTTTCAACTTCTTTTGGAACTAAGTGGGATACTTCTCTTAAAACCGCGTGTCTGTTAAAATTTCTTACAAATCGTGAAAATTTTAACACCTTCCATTAAATACATCTAAAAAAAGATCCACTTAACGTTTTAACGTTTCAGGTAATCATTTTAGAATAACCGCTGGGACGCAATTCTCTTCAGAATGGATGCAAAGAATCCGAGCACAAAAGGCTTTCCGCGTTGAATGGGTAGAAGGCCTCATCCGCTTACTGTGTCCTTATCTATTGAGGTACAGATGGGCTATTCTGACTGTAGGCACGACAGATTAGGGGAAAATTATCTTCATAAAGCCCTGTGCTAATTTTAATGGCAAAAAAGTGAAAGTGCCGTATTCTTTGTTGTACCTAATGTGCTAGCGACTTCACTCGCTTCTTAAGTTCCTACCTAGGTGTACCTAATTATGTATAGGATATTTAAAGGGTAAAAAGTAGGGTAATATGATGAAACAGACACTGATATATTTGTACAGACTTACATTCGTTAAATGTCAGAAGTAGGAAAGTCCTGAACAACAGATCTTCCCATAGTTAATTGATTCAGGCGTGACCTTGCGAAAATCCATTATAAAATACAATAGACGTGGATATTTAGTAACCTGTTCCGCTTAGCTATTTCTAAAGAGCCATAAAAGACTCCTGAAAGAAATCTACACGTGTTTCACCTCTCAACGAGGCATCCTCAGGATGACGATGGACTTGTCCAACTTGGCAACACGCCGTGTTTGGGTTCGCAACAAGTCCATCGTCATCTTTAGGACGCCTCGTTGAGAGATGAAACACGTGTCCATTTCTTAAGAAATAGCTAAGCGGAACAGGTTATTAAATATATCCACGTCTATTGTATTTTAGATCTTACCATGTCATCATGTGTAAAAAAGGTGCCAAGCTGCTTTTCTGTTAAAATTATCAGAATCGATGGAGTAGAGTATTCCTTTATTAAGGCGAGCCACATACATACGAAAAAATTCGGAACGGAATGTGATAGATCCTCATGATTATGTATGGATTTGCTGTCTTCGAAATTCCGAACGGAATTTCAAATCAAGGATCTATCAAATTCCGTTCGGAATTTTTCCGTATGTAGGTACGTGGCCGGCCTTAACTGTGACTAATATTCGCGTTAAAGTACTTGCTAATTCCATGCATTCACTTTTATAATTTCAGTTTAACGGCCAATTTTTATCATTAAACTTTTCTGGTGAAATATGATAGCCACAAGCACGTGTTTATGATGTTGCATACCTATAGATATATGTTCACATATTTCGGGATTTCCCGCTTAATTTCGGCCGGACTCGACCGATCACTGTCACCACAGTCGTCACTGAAGCCCCTCCGAACTGTTTATTCTGTCTGCGCGGCAAGGTCGCGGCTACATGTTACACGTGCGCGAGAAAAGCCGTGCCTTCGAGATTCTTCTGACATAATCATAAACGTTTAATATGCTTGTGTAAGCAGCTTATTAAAATAGAGCTGAAAATTAGTTTTATGATCTTCAGCTTTAATTAATTTTCGCTTTTAGAACAGTGGCGGCCCCGACTTACGAGGTAAGTTGCGGGTTCGAACTCAGGTCACCCAGTTAGATTACTTTGTGCAATTAATTTTATCACTTCTCACAAAACGGTGAAGGAACCAGCTTTAAGAAACTGGCATGTGCTAGAACCAACAATTCGAAGACAAGTTTGTTACTATTCAAACCTAATATTTAGGATACACCAACCCGCACTAGGCCCGCGTGGAGGTCTAATGCCCCCTCCCTCACAATGGGAAGGCTTGTGCCGCAGCACTGGGAACAATATAGGCCGATTATCTACACCTTCCTATGCTTCACTTCAGCATTATTAATCATAAATGTATTCAGTAGCTACGTAACAAAGGAAAGTCAACGAAAACAAATGCCCATCGGCATTTAGCCTACGAGTCATAAGTTCGATTCCCGCATGCGGGACAAAAAAATAGTTGTATTTCCAATAGGTAGGGTTAAAAGGAATTCGGGTTACGGAAAATGCTGCGTCAAACTATGTAGTTAGTTCGACTCCGGTTCCCGTTGAATGCTACACTGTCGGCGGCGTTTATAGGGTAACAGGTACTTACCACAAACACTAAAAATTCCTAAAACTAAATACTACCTACCTTTGTAGGAAGAATATACAATTTCTATATTTTGTAAAAAAAATACATTTAATATCTGTTGGCCTACCTAACAGAGTATTTATATGGTGCCCTACCTAACAGAGTAGATACTATTCTATTTATTTTTAGGGTTCAAAAGGAAAAAACGGAACCCTTATAGGATCACTCGTGTGTCTGTCTGTCTGTCTGTCAGTCATAGTCACAGCCAATTTTCTCCGAATCTAAAGGACCGATTAAGTTGAAATTTGGTACACATATGTATTTCTGTGACCCAAACACGAACGTGTAACGTAAATAAATGAATTTTGAATATAGGGATCACTTTTTGGGGGCAAACAAGAAAATTTTAAAACAAGTTTTGCTAACAGTACCGTGTGACATATCCAATGAAAGGACTTGTTGCGAGGATCTTGAAGATATAAATACTTTTAAAGATATTTAAGAAATTCGATGACAATTGACCATTCCCCCCTTATCTCTGAAAGTACTGGACCAAAATTTTGAAAAAAATCCAGAGAATGGTTCTTTACTCATAGATTACAGGAAACCCTATAAGAAGTCTATGGTCTTAAAATAACATGGTAAATCTCTCAATATTGTGTCTCAGTTGGAATGTATGGGAGCACATATATTTCAACTCCAACGTCAAGTTTCTAGATTATTTGGAATAAATCCATCCCAACTACGGAAGCCTTCATTGTGCGTAGTCCGACACGCACGTGGTCGGTTTTTTAAAATCAAACGACACCTCTGAAATCCTTATTATGCCCTGATAAAACGCTATCAAAATATTATACGTACAGATATTCTATTTCACGAAGTCCGTTCGGCTTTGATTGTAGTAGTGACGTATCCCGACAAGCGCGCTTGTGTGTGTAAAAGTAGGTAACGTTAGCAAAAAAATCTGATATATATTCAAGTCGAGATTTAATAATCTAAATAAAATTTTGGTTTTAAAAGTATATACATTTTGTAAATAAATTAGATTAGGTTGCAATAAATACAAAAATATTAAGAATATGTAAGCATTTAATTAAGCATTGGTGTTACAGAATGGAAACGAAACAAGTAGGACTATTCAGTACTTTCAATCACTATCAGATAAATTTTCGATTTCCGATTCCGTTTTGCTATCGTCAGAATCATCTTGTACATTGATTATAAATTCAAAATCGAGATCAAAATATTTCAAGTAGTCTTTTTCAATTTTTTCAACATGAGCACAAGTTTTTTGCCACGTTTCACTGCTAACTTGGCCCAAACTTTCATTGATCAGTCTTTCCGTATTCGTCATGTTTTGCTCGATATTTTTAGATGCGACATAATTTTTAACGATCCCCCAAATATTTTCAATCGCATTTAATTCTGGGTGATAAGGGGGAAGGCGTAAGACATCAAAACCCTTGCTTTTTATAAAATCGTCAATCTTGTAGATTACGTGTTGGGCTTTGTACTTCTTTATTGTATCGTACAATTCCAATTTAAGAAGAGATTCATCAAATGCTATACCCTTATCTCTGAGCCATTGCTGCATATCGGCTTTCTTTGTAGATTGCGTCGGTAGTCGTTCAGCCCGTGTGTTGTGATAAGATGCATTGTCTAAGACAATGACAGAGCGCGGAAGTAAATTGGGTAGCAACTTTTCATTTAGCCATTTTACATAGTTATCATAGCTCATATTTGAATGATAATCACCAGCTGTTGAGTTGCTGTTGAGTTGGCCTTATAAACCACGGAAGCATTTTCAATAAAACCATCCTTGGTTCCCGCGTGCACTAAAATAAAGCGAGTGAATTAAGTAAGCGACAACGGAGGTATTTAAAAATAACTTTATTCCGACAGAGTTACAGCGAAACAGTAATTAATTAAATCTAACAAAATATTGATCTTATATACTAACTTAATTGCTAACGTAGTACATGCACAGCGTGATCAGATTGACGCATGTTCTAGATAATTATAAATGCTGATCGCGCAGTGGGGAAATTGGGAAATAATAATCTAGTAAATACTTATTGTCTGACAAAGCTAATATTGGTAGGTTGGGGTTCCTTAACTCCTCCCTCCCTAAGAGAGAAATTATCCGAAGGTGTCGCAGACGGTTTCGGAGAATTTCGACAAAAGTTTATGAACTGAAATTTATACATTATAAAGATAACTATTGCTATTACAATAACCACATACTCTAAGATGGTCCATATACTAATTTCTATTGTCACTGTTTGTGTCGTATCGTCTATTTCACTAAATTTTGCACTTTGTAACACTTCTTTCACATCACTGAAGTCCACATTTCTTAAATCCACTTTCTTTGATCTTCTCTGAATGTCCTGTTGTAGGTCTGGCATCTGGATCAATGGCAGCTGGAGACTGGAAACTGTAGTGTCCGTGGTGGCGGCAACGATGACTTCGCCTATTTGTGTCTCGCATTGTTGGCCAGGTGTCACGATGTAGGTCCCAAGAATAGTGTACTTCAGGATTTCTGTATTGCAATTCTCGGTGATGATGAGATTTTCCTCTGAGTAAACCAACCATTGGTTGTCGGTTATTTTCTGTATCTTAGTTTTTTCTATTTCAATATGGTTCTGTATGCAGTTTTTGTAGTTGTTCTTCATCAGCATTATTTGTTCAATGCAGGTCTCGGTTGGAAACAGGGCTAAATTAGTTTCAGCGCAAAGAAATTTTCCATTTTCAATCTCAGTACATGGGCTTACTACGGGCATGTATTTCAATCTATTCACCATCAGGTAAGGATATTTGGGTATTATTGTAAAGGTATTTGGAGAATGGAATATAGGGATGGGTATAACCTTGTAATAATTATATGTTTCGTTATTTATTAGGGGAACTTCTAAAACAAAAACTAACTTGTTGTTATTTATATATGATTTAAGTATGATATTACGTTCTAATTTTATTAAATTATGTTTGCTTACTGGGTATATTGTTCTAGCATGTTTAGCAATGACTTCTAACGTATTATATAATTCTGTACTATTTATAATGGATTGGTGCAATGTATTCAGTTTGCTAAAGGCTATTGCCGTTTCAATCTCTTGTATGTTTTCGTAACAGGTCCGAAAGTTATTTAAAATTTGATACATAGTATTTAATATTTGGAAAAGTTTGTTAAACCTGAACTCATGTTCAACTAATTTTTCCATTTCATTGGTATGTAAACCCAAGTTTTTAATATTTGAATTTATTATTTCAGAGTCATTTACTAATTTATCAAAAGCTTTTTGCATTGATGATACTTTACGTTCGACCACATGCTCTTTGTTCTGTATCATTTGGATTTCTCTATCATATTTAATTGCATCGTCTTCATCTAAATTTCCTGTGATAGCTTTTACAAGTGAGCCTAATGGATTAAACAGAGCTCTTTTATTTCTATAATGGAAAGGTAAGATTTGAAAGAATCTATCCTTAGTTAGTTTAATAAGATATTCTATTTGGCTTTCTATTCCTATAGTTTCGTTCCTAAGACTATTTTCCTTAATTTTAATTTTCAAGTTAATAAAATCCCGAATATTATTATCTATTTGTAAGTGTAATGATTCTAAATCTACACTTTTGTATATTGTCCAATAACTATTCCTCTTCACTGCTACTCCCCGCTTTATCGCTGCTATCCCCGGATTCTGACCGAGGTTTTGGAGGTCCAGCGTGAGTGTTGGCACCACTAGTACCAGAAGTACCAGGCACGATCTGTGGAGGACGTTTTACATTTTTTAAGGCTACTCTAGTTTTCCTTTTCTTTACTTCTACTGGGACTATATTTCTTTCAACTTCACCTATTACTTTCGCTTTTTCATATCGAGGTTTTTCTTTAGCTTTTCTAGTCCTAGTGTCTTTCATGTAAATATTATCGTCTGGTTCGAGTACCGGTGTCGTTTCGCCACCTTTTTTATTAATTATTTTAATTTTATCTGATTCTAATTTTTCTGTTATGAATTCATAGAGTATTTTAAGGCGTTTTCTATGATCTAACAATAATTTCTGAGTTAAGTTCTTCTCTCTATCCACGTTAAATACATTATCGGAATAAGTGTGGCCAAATACTAGTTCAAAAGGCGTAAAATCTGTTGCTGAATGTATGGTGTTGTTATAAGCCATGATGGCATAAGTCATAACTGATGCTGCATCTAAATCGCTTTTATCGTATTTTGCTATACGATAAATCTCAATAATGGTAGAATGAAACCTTTCTACTATTGCCATTGAACTGGGATTATTTGGCGTCCCAATATGAAGTTCAATTTTGTAAAAGCTTAACATTTCTTTAATCAAAGTATTGTTGAATTCTGTACCGGAATCGCAACTAATTTTCCTAGGCAGACCATACATGCTGAAATATTTAATCAATGCCCTAACTATCTCTGGTGTACTCCTATTCGGTACCTCTATGACTTGTGCTATCTTACTAAATGCATCCACTATAGTTAAATAATATTTCCCTTCAATATATAATAAATCCATAAAAGCTTCCTGAAAAGGGGCATCCTGGGTTTGTGTTAACTGAATGTGGGGTTTAATCGGCTTTCTATCATATTTCATGCGTTTACATGTTTCGCAAGCATTTATGATTGCCGTGACTGTCTCTTTCATGTTTGCCCACCAATAATGTCTTTTAAGTTTGGTTAAAGTTTCTTTAATACCTCTATGGCATGTTTTCCCGTCGTGGTATTTTAAAATAACTTCTTTTTGATCTTCTTCAGATCCTGTCAAATTTATAACTCTTTCTGTACACTCGGTTAACTTAACTGAATCCTTTTTAAATAACTTAATTACCATGTTTGAAAAAGTTTTTCTAAAAGATGTGTGTTCGAAGTATATAAAGTACTTATGTTTTGGATCAATATACTCTTTCAAAAAGTCTTTAACTAATATATCGTTATTTGTCGGTAAGTGAACTTCGAGAATTTTTTGTTTATTATTTGAAATATCTTTTACGTCTAATTTATTTTTAACCCATGAATGAATTAAAATCTGTTTTGGTTTAGTATCGACAGCTTCGTTTAAACTAGGAATGCCTTCGTGTTCTCTATTTGAAACTGAGTTGGCAGTGACCCCATCATCAGAATCCGAAAGTTCTATCGTTTCTATTGGAGTTTCGAGGTCTTGCAATTCGTTTTCTATAATTTTTTGTATACGTTCCTGCCTATCTCCTATATTTACGAATATTGAATCTAAATCGTCGTCAATTGCATTAATCTTAATCCTAGATAAAGCATCTGCATTCGTGTTTTGAGGGCCTTTCTTATATTTTATTTCGAAATCGTATTCTTCTAACCTTAACCGCCATCGCGTGAGTTTACTATTGGGCTCTTTCAATGAATACAGCCAAGCTAATGGTCTATGGTCTGTAAATATGGTAAACTTATTACCATACAAATACGGTCGAAAGTGCTTAACTGCCCATATTATGGCTAAAAGTTCCTTCTCGATAGTGCTATATTTTACTTCTGTGTCGCTCAAGGTTCTACTAGCATAGGCTACAGGCTTATCTGAGCCTATCGTTCCTTGTGACAATACAGCCCCGATCGCAAAATTGGATGCATCCGTGGTTAAAATAAAAGTTTTACTAAAGTCAGGAAATTGTAACAAAGGTGCATTTGTTAAAAGCTTTTTACATGTCTCAAAACATTCTTTATATTTCCCATTAATTACAATTTTGCGACCTTTCTTTAAACAAGCTGTTAATGGTCTAGTTATTTTGGCAAAATCTTTGATAAATTTCCTATAATAACCGATTAGTCCTAAAAAGCTTTTAATCTGTGTAACCGTTTCCGGTATAGGATACCTAAGAATAGCGTCTATTTTATCATTATTTGGTTTCAAACCTTCACTTGTAATAGTATGCCCTAGGTAGAGTACTTCCTTTCTAAGAAAATGAGACTTATCTAATTGAACTTTTAAATTTGTTTGACGGAAGCGGTCAAAAACTGCTCTAAGTTTTTCTACATGTTCAGGCAAGCTTTTAGAAAAAATAATGGCGTCATCGAGATATATTAAGCAATGTAAGCCTTGAAGGCCTCGTAAGACGTTATCCATCGCTCGCTGAAAAGTTGCGGGTGCGGTCTTTAACCCAAACGGCATTCTGTTAAATTCATAATGACCTGAAGGTGTGCTAAACGCAGTTTTAGCTCTATCTTTCTCCTGAACCTCTAATTGATGGTACCCGCTAGCTAAATCGAGAGTTGTAAAGTATGTACTATTACCTAGCATGTCAAATAAATCGTTAATGTTGGGCAAAGGGTATTTATCATCAATTGTGATTTCATTGAGCCGTCTATAGTCAACTACCATCCTCCATTTTTGTTGGCCTGACGCGTCTAATTTTTTCGGCACTAAATGTACGGGAGCACTCCAGGGGGAATGAGATTCCTGGATAATGTTATCCCTTAACATTTTCTCGACTTGACTACTGATCTCTTTTGTTTGAATAGGTGGCAATCTATGTGCCTTAATGTTTATTGGGTCTTCATTTTTTGTTCTTATTCTATGTTTAACCTGATTTGTGAAGGTTAACGGAATATTTTCACAATAAAATATATCTTTGTATTCTTTACAAAGTCCCTCAATAACCGTTCGTTCTTCTGAATTCATATGATCTAACTGTAATTTGTCTAAATTCTTTGTTAGCAAGCTGTCCACTTCTATATTATTATCTATGAAATTAACACTAACAGATGGGTCCTGTATGTATGGTTCCACTTGAAAAGGTCCCGTAACTACTAACTTTCTATTTTCATGGCTATAATTCTGAATAACAGTTGTTGCATAGCCTTCAATACACGTAACTAATGCGGCGGGCATTCGAATCCCTTCCGTAAATTGCTTAAAATCTAACACAGCTTCCCCGTTCAGTAAGTTGACTGGGAGTCTTACTCTAAGTTCACTACGAGATGGTAGATTATATATCTCTCTCATAGGCGGTGAATATATGATAGGAATATCAGTATTTTTTAAATGTAATATCTGATTTTCCATATTAATCTTTGCCTGTAATTGCTTCAGCAAATTGCTACCTATTAACCCATCATACCTATCGTCGACACTATAGACATAAAACTTATGGAACTCTTGACTTCCAAAGGTAACCGGTAATGGAATAATAGCCGTTTCACCATGAACACTCGATGCGTGAGTGCTAACAACTTCGAAGGGTTCATACTGTAAATATTTTTTAAAATATTTATTCGCTATATACGGGCTTATAAACGATCTAACACTCCCCGTATCTATCATAAAAACTGCCTTTAATTCTGGTATAACTATATGTGGTAAATTTAAGCGTTTATTACAATTTATTTTTATTCGTTCTCTAGGGTAGAGGCCGTTATGCAAAAATTTCCCGCCCCGGGTTCTTCAGGAGAAAATTCTTGGCACTCATTGTACGAATAACTTGAACTCTGTTCATTATTATTAGAATTATTTATGTAATTAACACGTCGCGAACTTGCAGTACGTATGGTGACATCAGTATTCGCACCCGACGTAGATGCTTGCGCTGCAAAAGACGGCGTGCTCGGTGCATGTGCCGCGAACTGTTGGTTCGGTTGTGCAATCGGAACAAATGACCTACTTGACTGCGGTGACGCATTATTGTTGTTTGTACGATTAAAATTGTCTTGATTTCTTTGAATATTATTATGTTGTTTATAATGTCTGGACTGATGCGAATTGTTCGGTGTAGATGTGCTGTTTGTAGTACTATTCGGTACATGTGTACTTGATATGCTATGTGAATCTTTCTTTTGATTATTAGATTCAATTGCATTTTGGTTATTAGGCAAATTGGGTCTGTTATTTCTGCTAAAATTACGTCTGTCGTTTGTTTTCGACTCATAGACTGCCTGGAAGTTTTGTTCTTCTAAAACTATTTTTAATGCATCCTCTAACGTTGTGACGTCGCGCAAACGAACTAATCTAACTAAAAATGGCGGTAAATTAAACAAGAAAGCATTCATTGCTCTGTTACTATAAATGATTTGCTTTGCCTTACGTAGAGATTCATCAATGATAGTTTCTGATATTTTAGCAAATAAAACACTTCTCATCCGCTGTATTCTATGGCAAAAATCTAAATAACTTTCACCCTTATTTATTCTACACGATTCTAACTCCATTGCTAAACAATCCTCTGTGCGTGGATCACCGAAGTGTTGGTTTAACAACTTCTTCAGCTCGTCCCACGTACCTATAGCTTCTCTTTCGCCTACCAAACTGGCTGCTTCGCCTGATAACCTACTTGTTACTACATGAAATAAATATTCATTTTGGGCTGCGGTTCCTAAGAACGTAGACAAAATGTATTCACATTTTTTTATAAATAAAGGCAACATTCTAGTGTCGCCGCTGAATATTGGTATGATGTTAACCAATTCCTGTGGGACACGGGTTACGTTTTCCATTGTGAAAAGTTATGAAAGAAACAAACGCGGAGAAAAAAAAAAAAAATCACACTAATGTGCTACTAAACTATCACTACTCTAAAATATTAGTACAATTAAAATCTATGCAAATATTATCACGGCGTTGTCCAATCCCTAATAATACACAAACACATAGACTATTACAAGGTTGGGATATAGATGGAAGAGCTGAGAGGAAGGTGAAAAAGATTTACTCACAATTCCGCAGCTAGCTCCATGCTCCCTGAATTACTGCTGTGGCTGGTCCTCTTCCGTAACTCGAAGTGGCTTCTTAATGAATTTATTTGTTCGGCGATCTCTGCTAAACCGTAGACACGGACGTCGGCTACTCCACGTAGAATTGTATACACGGCAAACTGACTACAGAGATCCTACCGGCTGCGCCAATTAAGTAAGCGACAACGGAAGTATTTAAAAATAACTTTATTCCGACAGAGTTACAGCGAAACAGTAATTAATTAAATCTAACAAAATATTGATCTTATATACTAACTTAATTGCTAACGTAGTACATGCACAGCGTGATCAGATTGACGCATGTTCTAGATAATTATAAATGCTGATCGCGCAGTGGGGAAATTGGGAAATAATAATCTAGTAAATACTTATTGTCTGACAAAGCTAATATTGGTAGGTTGGGGTTCCTTAACTAGTGCCTGTGCTAATTTTTTTTAAAAACGGAGTTCTTTCCTTTTTTTTGCCCAGGTGTTGTTTCGCACGTGTGTCGAAAGGACGTAGCTCTCATCGGTGTAGACAATGGGCCGACTTTGAGAGCGGTACTCCGTTATTTTTTTAAAATATTTTAAACGCCACATTTGTATATCATGACGCTCCGTCAAGACTTTACGGTTGTTCTCTGTTTTGCGCCACTTGTAACCTAATTTCAACAGTAACTTGCGAACAGTTTCTAAACAACCTTCGAATCCGATTTTTTCATTCAATGCTGTTCTTAACTTAGCCAATGTTGGAATTTCTTTATGGACAATATGGAAATCTTGTACAGTACTGCGAACCACATCGGCTGTAAAATTATCTATATCCACTTTATTATCTCGCTTTATCCTTTTCTTCATAGGTGAAGTGAATTTTGATGAAGTGGATGGCAATTCCTTCTCTTCTTTTAATATTCTTTGAACTGTTTTTTGGCTCACACCCGTAGCTTCAGCTGTACGGCGTGTAATGTCTCGTAAATGAGACAAATCACAGTTGAATTCCATTAATGATTTTGTAAATTCATATTCTTCTCGCAGAAAATGATAAACACTAGCTATCATGTTTCGACCCTAAAACAAAATGTAATCAAAATAATTAAGTAATATAAACATTTTATAACACAAAAAAACATTCATTTTATAAATACTTCTATTGCTATATTAAGTATCTTTGTATAACATTTTAATTGAAAACGTATAAATAAATATTACCTCACTATGGACAACTCTTCTTCGTTTTGTTGCCATGCTGACCTTACTCCGTGAAACAATTTGGCGCGAACTAATAACCACTACTGATCCGGACCGTGTCCCGATCGACACTGGCCGCTCTCGAGGTTACGCACACAAAAACAATGTGCATGTGCACGCTTGACAACACTCATAGCCAGACGGACTTCGTGACATAGAACATCTGTAGTATTATATTATCTGTGATCCAGTATTTTTACGTTTACGCACATCTTGTCTACAACACTGCTACCGCCATCTATGTTAGCCATAATTCAACTATTTGCATATAAATATTGTCAAACAACTGCTTAGCCAAACACTTACTCTGAACCTAGATGGCGGTTTTTTACATAACGACGTTATTTTTAAGGCCCGGACTCCACCAAAGCGGAGATGCCAAGAGATGTTTTTCAGCTAGGGTGTAGTAGGCTAGACTGGAGCAGAGATGTGTGCTGGCTAGAACGGAGATGTGTGCTGCTAGAGCGGAGATGTGTGCTGCTTAGAGCGGAGACGTGTGCTGGCTAGAGCGGAACTGTTACGGCGTCACACATTGCACGCTGCTCACATCTCTTCTCGTGTCCGCTGCGCGCCGTCGCCAGTTTGCTTATCTTTGCATATGATACATCTCCTCTCAGTGGCCTCCACTGAAGCTGAGTAGAGACGAAATGTGTGAATAACGAAATTCTATTGGTTATTTTAATAAACACATCTCTCTTCTCGTCTAGTCTCCGCTTTGGTGAAGTCCGGGCCTAAAACCCTTCGAAGTTTTCATTTTCATCATAGATTTAAAATAGGTTTTGGTTCTACTGACAATGTCAAAGCATCACGTTTTCTCCGAACAGGATTTAGCAGTACAAAGTAGGTTACTAAGTTCATCTCTGCAGTTTTTCAAATGTTGGTTGGGCCTCGAACATCCTAAATTAATAAATGACTATCCATCGACATCGAGAAGTTATTTTCTCACATCGATGTTCCTATCTACTCCAACCCTCGAAAGTTTCATGTGTTTGTGTGTGTACTCGTGTTTATTTTCAGTGGTTTTTAAGTTTAGGTACTCAGCGTGTGACACCATATTTCTGTCTTCAACTGAAGTTAGGGTGACTAAACTAAAAGGATAACTAATATTCAAAAGAAAACACCAGTAATACGTAAGGTCTTAAAATTTATTGAGCTTAGTCTTGTTTCTGAACAAGTTCACGGGCATTCGCCTTCTCGAGCTTAGCAATACGCGCGTTGGACTTGTCGCCGAGGACGCCACCGCCCCAGTGCTTGCGGAGTTCGTCGTACCTCTCGTTGAAGTTCGTCTTGATAGCTTCCGTGACCTTGGTGAAGGAGGCACGGTCTGACTCAACCTGGTGCAGGGAAAGAGGAAGTGGTGAATATAATTCATCAAATAACTTCAACATTGAATTTATTTTTGAGGAATTTATGGTTGTTGTACTCTTCACATTGACAGTATTTGTAGTGGCTTTATTGATATAAATACGACTTGTTAAAACTCTACACAATTCATTGATGTTAATTAACAAAACAAAAGTTTAACTATCACTTTTGTTGCATACATTATTATTGTGTGTGAAGGTTTGTGTGATAGATGGCATCCTCAGATAAAATCTATTGGTGGTAGAAGGGTTGTCAGCATAGCTGTATGATAGCAAATAAATCATCATTACATGCACGTCTAACAGCACATTACTCTTCAATACACAATATTACGAAGTTCACCAAAAGCTGCTAAATGTATATATGGCTTGCCGTGAACAAGGGCTTCCAGACGGTCCCTTCATGTTACACAGGCATGTGGATAAATAGGCCCCTGATCACATAGATTCAAGTTAGTCAATGCAGTTTGTTCTAGTTTCTAAGTAAATTGACTGTCCCACAGAGAAATGTTCAGTCACTGCTATTGCGGTATCTATCTTGCTAATTTCTCCATTTGGTCACTAGGAATCCAGAATAATAAAAGCATAGTTGTGATTGCTTACCTTGATAGGGCATTAACATCATGAGCTTCATATGGCTACAACTGTGCATTCTTCTTTTCGACCAGCTTGGTAACAATGTTAGTGCCAGCATGGATGGTGTTCAGCCTCTTTGGTGGAGGCTCATCCTTCTTGACAACCTGAAAGAAGGTTGTGTGGTCAAACAATGTGCTTAAAAGATGAATGCAGTTAGTAGTTGTTTTATTCGATCTGAGATCTTGGTGGTAGGTGTCCTCATGGCATTCAGAGTTTGTGTTTTTCTTCATTTCGGTTGATATTCCTAATTTATTTTCAAGTATTAACACAGATTAGTACAGATGGTCCACTCCGCAAAATCATCTTCAAATAAAAAGAGACTCTTGCTATGACACAATAAAGTGCAATTCAGGTCAAACAGTGCTAATTAGCTATAGTTATATTCACCTAGAAGTTGCCTCTCTTTCTATCGCGTAACTTTTATATCTTCTGACTACGTTTCGCCCACTGAATTCGACAAGTCGAGACCGCCGCGTACCTACTTGTAGCTTCATACCTAAATTGCGCAGTGGCCCATCTGTATTCATCTGATACCAGACTTGATACTGATAAGCAGTTCACAATGAAAAATATCAATATTATTTAGTGATTTTAATTGAACTTTGTTTGACAGCCTTGAATTTAATGTTCAATGAACAAAATTAAATTCAGGGATAAGAAGTCTACAGTTCTATGGTTATATTAATGATTGATGTTATACCATACCTTGGCTTCAGCAGCCTTCTTTAGGCGGTCTTTCCTGACTGCCTCAGTCTCTGGCCTGTATTTCTCCAAGATCTTGAACAATCCCTTGGCTGTAACACAAAAAAACCTATTTGAAATCTAACCTAAATGTTAATTTGTAATTAATTGCTATTTGTTAGATATCAGAGTTAAAAAGCTCGTATATTTTTTTGATAATCACAGTGATTCATAGTTGCATTTGGTAATCATCATGGTAAAACCTAAAATAACCTTCAAAGTTACCGCGTAGTTAAATTTTGTGGATTCACTAGATAAGGGCCATAAATATCATAAATGTTTAAATTACATAACCTGTTTTGAAATACAAATAAATACATAATTATATTTCCTTGAATATTACTCCGTGACTATGCATGTTACTGCGAAGTATGTTTTGGCGTTTCGTTCTACCAAATGTAAACTTCACAATTGCCAGTTCAAAAAACATAAAAATGTGACATAGCATGTTTTTCCCCTGTACCCTTTTACTATTGCATCATTACTGCTAAAATTTTTGCATAAAAATACAACAGCTAAAACTAGAAAAAATACTGGTGCAGATAGTGCACTCCACGAAGACACGCCCCTCTCCTCTTCCTAATCGCTTATAGTACAAGAAAGCAACATACTGCTAAGAGTTTTAGTTTTATCGTGTTTACTTATTACCAACTCATATGTAATTAATGTTCATCAACTATACTAAAACATTAGTGGAATGTTGCATTCTTGTACTGTAAGCATTTAGTCAGAAGAGTGATGGGCGTCTTCATAGATGGCACTAGCTGTATCCCTTCTCATGGATTATTAATTTAAGAGATAAATGGATGTAATATTACTGGATTTTATTTTTAATCAAACAATTTATCACATTTTACTCAAATAGCTCTCATTCCTCTAAAGACTTATAGAGGTATTATAAACATTAACAAACCTGTGGTCTTGTCAAGTGTCTGGGTGAACTGGCTGATTGGTGGCGGCACCTTGAGCCTGCACTGGAGCAAGGCCTTCTGACGCTGGATGCAGATGTAGTTGAGCCATCTCACGAAGTGGGGCAAATTCCTTGTGGGCTGATGTCCTGACCTAGGAAGGGGTTGTAATAGGTTAATATCTAATTGAAAATATTCTATGTCTATACATAAATAGATAATGGATATTGACAATGTTTGATTAATAAAATTTTTAAAAAATGTAGCACATCGGCATCAGGAACAGAGTCCAAGGTGCTGGTGTTCAGGGCTCTAGAGAGGAACCTATTTGAATCAAGCCCTTGAGGCCTTGACCCAGTCACGCAATTAGAGCTATTGGGCAATTAACTGTAACAATTATCAGTACAATGATTGTCGATGTCCTACATGTCGACAACCTCGTGGGCTAACCTCATGAGCTAAGTCAAGATAAGTACTTCAGTTTTTTTTCTCTCTCAGCTTTCATGAGATTCTTGTCAAAAAAGGATGTCATTTATCTACATTCAAGGTTATGTCTAGTGCTTGTCGAGTGTGGAGATTGGACTAATCAGTGTTAAAAAGCTCGTATATTTTGTTACCACATGGTGATTTCAGACAAAGGTTAACATCATTTTAGTCCAATACTCTTTGGTGCCGAATAACTTGAAAACACCACACCATTTCAAAAATAGAACACCAAATGCAATGTATAGGAAGACCTTGCTTGAATGTATGAGGCACTTTTGCCTCTGTAACAAATAATAATACCACAGACAATTGGCATCAACAGTAGAAAGAATAAAAATTAAACTCACCAATAGCAAAATTCTTGGTGTTCTTCGAGTGAGTTCACTACTTATTTGGGTTCAACTTTCTTCACGACGAAAAGTGCGGCCGATGATCTCTTTCCTACCTGCTTATGCTGAAATTACAATAACTTTGTCAGCTACGGTCGCGTGCTAATCAGTCTAACCTCTAATGCGATTAATACGTTGTGATCAGATCTTGGTGATAATAAGGTGATAATCATAGCACTCATTGGAATTATTACATCATGGTATTGATTTGAGGTTATGTGGAAACAATTGACTATAAATCAATTTATTGTACAAATAATTATAAAAGAACCCATTAACATCAACAGTAGAAAGAATAAAAAGTAAACTCACCGATAACAAAGTCCTTAGGCCTCTTCTCGAAGAGTGGATTCACTACGTTTTGGGCTCAAATTTCTTCACAACCAAAGGTGCGGCCGTTAGGTATAATGTATGTACTCTGTGAGGGGGCACTATATAATAAATAAAACTAATAAAAGTACTCTGTGGGCGAACTATATTATTATACCATGCTCTGTGGCACAGCACATGGTCCAATCCAAACAGTGTTGCCAACTCCAAAAGTTCGAATTATCGAGATCCCCCATCAAAATTATCGTTTCTTGGGAAAAATTATACAAAAGAAAAATCCAAAACAAACAAAAAACTAAAACGTCAATTCAAAAGACAATTAATTAAATATACTAGAGTCAAAAGGTACTAAGCAGCACAAACCGCAAACATGTTTTGTCATAGATTTGTATTTAATATTTTTTATGTTTTCACTCTAAAATTATTTTAAAAAACTCGGAAGGGAAAAAGAGATACATACTTACTTGTTAATGTTGACATATTTGCATTGAGATAGTAAAAACACGGAGGCGCCGCGATATTCTATACATATATTTGCTTATACAAATATGGGTGAAAAACGAACTAGAATGTGAAATATCGTGCTATTTCACTCTTTCTAATGTGGTAATCGTATTTGATAAAAGAGACAACAATATTTCAGTTGTTCCTCATAATGGCAACATTTTGTTGAGACGTAGTAACAGTTGTAGGTAAGTGCCATATCCGCCATAATAGTACTACTTAGTCTGTGGCCATAATATGCGACAAGTTCATGGTAGTTCTGCTGTCAAGTGGTTGTTTACTTTTTCTTTTATTGAGATTTGTGAGAAAATTACGTGGAGTTTTCCTTTAAAACTACATATATACGTTGGAAAACACCAATTCAATATGCCTGTGTGTTGTATTGTGAAGTGTGGTGCAAGAAAGAAGGAAAATCGACCTCAATTATCTTTGCACAGGTTAGTAGCCGGTTTTCATGCAATAATACATAAAGTGATAAACTTTTGATGAAAAAATTGCCAGGCGATCATTAAATACGGCTTAAATTTTAATATATGGGTTTATTTCCGTCCAACAGACCTTTTTATTATTTCATAATTTCATTCGTTTGTTTACAATGATATGTCATGGTGGAATAGTGTTATACCGTTTCCGTAATAGTTTCTGATACTAGTTCCTTGTACTGCGCTGAAATGATATTGCTAGGTCCGGCCCGTAGTTTACAGCAAACTGTACTCTTTGGTTCATAGCACCGAGAGACCGTTCCGCAGAGTTTTATCTAGTGTATACGATTTTTTTGTTGAAGTTTTTAAGATGAACAATACTGTAAAACATACATTCTATGTAACTTTTATGGTTTCCGCAGCGCACGCTAATAAAGTTCCCAGTCCGCATGATTTTATCCGACATTTTCAACAATAATCGTCAAATTTCAGCCAATTTACACAAAACCTTAATGAATTATACACTAAAACCTTCCGTATGAATCACTCCGTCCGTTAGTGAAAATTGATTGAAAATCCGTTTAGTAGTTTTTGAGTTTTTCGCGTTCAGACAGACAGAAAAACAGACAGACGCGGCGGTGGACTTTGTTTTATAATATGTAAGGATGTGTATTATTCCGAATGTTCATTTATGATAAAATTGTTAAAAATTTAATTCACTAATGCCCGTTTTCACCGACAGCTAAGTGATACTTAAATGAATACCTAAATAAAACTGCACTGTTGGATTTTCAACTCTCAGCGCTGAGTCTACCGTTGAAAATCCAACAGTGAACTTTTATTAGGGATTCATTTAAGTGTCACTTAGTGAAGGTGAAAACAGGCATAAGACTTGCATGCTCACTCGATACTAAATATTTGGCTTTGTTTAAACGTTCACTTGCCAAACATTAGGTTTGCGTTACAAATATTTGTGAAAACTTTATTTGCTAAGTAATAATTATATAAATGAAATTATAATTATGCGGAAAATTGTTTGGGAAGTGATAAATTGTCAATACTCGTTTTTTTCTGTTACAACGGACTATTAGCTAATATTTTTTTAATATGATTCAACCGTGATATCTAGTAAGATTCGTAATACTATTACGTACTAGTATCGATACTCGAAATAGTAACACTATGTTCCCTGAATGACACAACCCTAGCATTGGCAGCCATTTTATGAGATATTTTGAGTTGTAGGTATGCACCTTTTTTTTGTAGGTATTTCCAGTCCATACTTATTAAATGTCTATGCATATTTGTCAATTGACATATTTTTGTTTTTTTTTTTTCTGCGTTAAATTTTGTCTGACAAATGCGTTTTGTTAATGGAACTTACTTTTTCAGCAAATCGCAATATTATCGTACATTAGACATTCACTATCGTACATCGTACCGTCGCGTCGGCCAAATTATCATACACCCCATAATTATCGTACGGCTTGGCAACACTGAATCTAAGAAAAATATTTTACTGACGTCTGACACTCTTGACAGTGACACGACACGACAAGACGTCACTACTACTTGACGAGTAATTGAGTACGTAAGACATAGGGTTGAGCGCCCGAGGTCTTGAGGGGGCGGTAAGGGGCCCAGAAAAAATTGGGGGTATTGAAGTGGTTTTGGGGGCGATGGCTGATTTGTAATTTCATCTACTTAATATTTAAAAATTTACTGACATTAAACCTACCTACACAACATTGATTATTTAGTTCATATTTCTGCCTTGATGGATAGTATAGAAAATAAATTACGCAATTAAGGTCTGTACCTTAATTGCGTAATTTATTTTCGTAAACAATTTAACAGGTTCGAATTTATTTTTTTTAGTTTTTATTCGAAGTCCCACGAGTCCAAACCACTGTCGGGGAGGGCGGCAGGTGCGGTTCGCCCCGGGCTCCCGGTCCTGGAGGGCCCTAAATCTTTAGAAATACTTATTATATTATATATTCTTATCCCAAACAAGGCCAAAATATGTTCAGCAAGTAAAAGGGAGTTTCTTGGGGGGGCCCCCTACGTTTGCAAAAATAAATGTATGGAATAGTAAAATTTTCGAACTAGCTTCGCTCGCTCTAATAGCATCCGACAGTCTCTTTTACTCAGACTCATCTGTGAAAGTTGACGAAGTAACTTCTATTTAAAGAATAGTCAAAACAAAACCTAACCTTTTCGAGGTAGTATGCTAAAATTTCGAGCTCGCTCTTATATTGTAAGTTCTCAAAGTTTCTTGCATACCTGGGCGGGGGGCCCCCGGTAGGCTTAGTCCGCCGCGGGTCAAAACACAGCGAGACTATCCTATTTAGTTGACGAGTTCCTATCGGGGAATACAGGCGTCATGTTATGTTATGTATGTGCGTTCCTATGGTCACCTTCAAGCTCCATCATTAGACTAGCTTCATGGAATCTTAATTTTCCGTTGTCACCGAAGTTATATAAGTTTGCCAAGTTTCAGTTCAATCGGATCGGTGAGTACTTGAAAAATGGATGACAAAGACAGAGTAATCGGAAATACACGAACAAATCAATTTTTTCAAGTTTTCACTACTGTCGCCACTCCCGGAGTGCCACTGTTTTTTTTTTTATCGAAAATTTTAGCGCCGCCTTGGGTGGGTTAGATTTTGATTTTGAACAATCATATAGAAACAGGAGTTACTTTGTTGAATGCGGAAAAGTAAGGTCTAGAATGAGCAAGCGAAGCGAACTCGAAAATTAAAGCACCCTGCCCAGCTATGACAATTAGAGAACTATAGGATCACGGGGTCTTGGGCTTGGGCACTTGCCCAGACTGGCCTATGGATTTTTTTTTATATTAAAGTACAGTTGGCAACCCTATGTCTTACGTACTCTGTCTGTCGTAGTGACGACTTGTCGTGTCGTGTCACTGTCAAGCACAGACATAATAAGTTTTTACTATCTCAATGCTGTCAAGAGTGTCAGACGTCAGTAAAATCTTTTCCTTAGATTCAGTGTTGCCAACCCGTACGATAATTATGGGGTGTATGATAATTTGGCCGACGCGACGGTACGATGTAAGATAGTGAATGTCTAATGTACGATAATTTTGCGATTTGCTGAAAAAGTAAGTTCCATTAACAAAACGCATTTGTCAGACAAAATTTAACGCAGAAAAAAAAAACAAAAATATGTCAATTGACAAATATGTCAACATCAACAAGTAAGTATGTATATCTTTTTCCCTTCCGAGTTTTTTAAAATAATTTTAGAGTGAAAACATAAAAAATATTAAATACAAATCTATGACAAAACATGTTTGCGGTTCGTGATGCTTAGTACCTCTTGACTCTAGTATATAATTATTCATTGTCTTTTGAATTAACGTTTTAGTTTTTTGTTTGTTTTGGATTTTTCTTTTGTATAATTTTTCCCAAAAAACGATAATTTTGATGGGGGAGCTCGATAATTCGAACTTTTGGAGTTGGCAAAACTGTTTGGATTGGACCATGTGCTGTGCCACAGAGCATGGTATAATAATATACTTCGCCTGGTATTCTCTTCCCACGATGGCCTAAGACTACGTCACGATAAGTTTTAGCGTTGATTGTCCTTTTCAGTAAATTTAGGAACTTTCTCATTTAGTTAATGAAAATAAAGTAAATTACTAACTAGCTTAACTATTTAGTAACTCGTGTGATCAATTTAGTTTTAAATTAGTGAACATATTGAATTATTAGTTCATAATTTCTTTGTTAAGTTACAAATGTATTTTGCACGGGTAATTCAATTACACACAGTGGCCACACATAGAATTGACAAGTGTCATACTGACGGTTCGCCATTTCATCGATATTGTCGTGTCGCTCATATCTATAGCGTTGTTTCGCTCGGTGAGCAAAATACTGTGGTTCCCAAACATTGGTTATTGTGAAAAGGAAAATTGTGTAAACTGTGAAAGATACACAATAAAAATGGTTAATTGTTCCATACTAAACTGTAAAAACAGAAGTAAAAAAGGCGGTGTAATAAGGTTTTTTTCTTTTCCCAAAGAAGAGATGCTAGCAAAAGCGTGGCTTCAGTATTGTAGACCGAAAACAACAATAAGAACTGGTATGCACCTTACTATATATTATTTCATTTATCTACGCGTTGTAAATTCCATAGAAGGCATAATTGTGCCAATCCGGCTGTACGCCCGAACATAACCTAACCCAACTAGTTTTTGACTTATTTTAGTCGAGTTATTTACATTTTAATTGAGTATTCGTCGTGAACTACCTAAATGAAGTTGGTCCATTTTATCATGTTCAGAAAGACAGACAGACGCGGCGGGTGACTCACCCGCCGCGTCTGTCTGTCTTTCTGAACACGGGTGACTTTGTTTTACATTTGTTTTGTAGTGATTTTTATTTTTTGTTTTTTAAGTCCTAACTAAGGACAGGCAAAGAGATCTTAGCCCATACAGCCAAGTCAGATGTATTTTTTTTTCAAGTGTTGTTGCCATAGCTCGCTAGATAGTTTTTTTTTTTCAAATATATATGGTTTAACGGCTCTGGCTTCCAAGGCCTTTTGGGCTCATCTAAAATATTAATCAGTGTTTTTCGAGTCCCTGCGGACACATAATACATAACAATAGCGTAATCTTGAACTCTTTCGTTTCTGTATCGACTGACTATCTATAGTATAGATAGTCCCTCAATACAGAGTATATACAGTATACACGATTCCGTCTACACGTATAGACTGTGTATCGTGTTTACAGTATACACGATACAGTCATAGTAGTCACTATACTATGACTTCAAAATCGATATCGAAGGCACAGATTAGTAATTGTGGTTATATATAACCAGGTGATCATATAAAAATATCATGTATTTATTCATGATGAACCCTTTACTTTCCTACTTTCTAATGTAATAACATGGTTGAGAGATGATGGTTATTTCTCAACTTTCAGG
The DNA here is from genome assembly GCA_916610215.1 of Omphaloscelis lunosa. Taxonomy (NCBI): domain Eukaryota; kingdom Metazoa; phylum Arthropoda; class Insecta; order Lepidoptera; family Noctuidae; genus Omphaloscelis; species Omphaloscelis lunosa. The sequence goes on along the minus strand of OU744245.1, from coordinate 4,386,564 downwards.
TAGCGTTTGTTCAGTTCATTTTTTATCATCTGACTATCATAAGCCATTGAGGCATATTCTGATGAACGAATCGCCAAGAAAATGTAGGCAGTTAAAACCGGATGCCGTACCTTCTTTGCACATAAATTCAATCGCTCAACCTTCGTCATGCACTAAACCAATAATAGACAGAAGGTAAATATACTAAAATTGATTATGCTTTTTGTGTTTTCATAGCTAGAAGATACAATGACTTTTAAACTAGTTCGTTCATATCAAGTATAACGTGACTGTGACTTATTTGATTCAAATCTATTTGAATGTTGCCAAATGTTTATTTTATTTTTTTCAGTTCGGATAATGTGTCAAAATATATACAACGTGACCAACCTATTACTGATTGTAAAGAGCTATCTAATCATTTTGAAACCGCATGCTCTGTACAAACACAAACAATAGAAATAAGGTAATTTTTTTAACAATATTTGCATAAATTATGTATGTACAATAAGATATATATGTTAATTTTTCTGTTTCAGTTCACACACCGTAACCATTCTTGCTTCAGAATATAAAGATTTAACAACAGTAAAAAATAAGAACCAAGTCTTAAACGAAAACTTGCAACAAATTTTCACTCCAGGTCAAATTCGTACCTTAACTTGCTCCGATAAGCGTCGTATTCGATGGTCCGCTGAAGATATTGCAGCCGCAATCACATTCAGAAGTATAAGTCCTAAGGGCTATAGGTACATGAGGAATGTTGTCGGGATTCCACTGCCAGGATTCTCAACGATATGTAAGTGGGCATCAAAATTCCAGATTGAGGAGGGTAATAACGCCCCCATGTGAGCGCCCGAGGTCTAGAGGGGGCAATTTTTTCTGGGCGGTAAGGGGCCCAGAAAAAATTGGGGGTATTGAAGTGGTTTTGGGGGCGATGGCTGATTTGTAATTTCATCTACTTAATATTTAAAAATTCACTGACATTAAAACCTACCTACACAACATTGATTATTTAGTTCATATTTCCGCCTTGTTTGATTGTATAAAAACTAAAAATTTTAAATTCGAACCTGTTAAATTGTTTACGAAAATAAACTAGTAATTTATTTTCGTAAACAATTTTGCTTATTTTGTTTCATTTTGACAGTTCAACAACATTCATTGTGTTATTTACGTTTTTAAACAGATTTTTTTTTTTTCCAACTTATGAAGCAATGGATTAGCAATCTGTTTCAATTCGAAAAAGATTGTGATCGTGTTGTTTTACGCAATAATTACACTATTTGCGCTGTAGCATGGTGCGGGTGACAGTTGCCCGTATGACGTTGACATTTGTCAGTACCACGTAGGGATGTGAGGTTATGCAATTCATTTTTATCGCTAACGATACTCGCAGCGTGAATCTAGTTCTCTTTAATATTGTTATGAAAATTAGTGTATTATTCAGTTGTGCAGTGTAACTACGTGTGTGCTACGTGTATAAACTTGTCAATATAAATGTTTTATGGCTACATAATTATCTTTGTACTTATATAAAATAATCAAAATCGGGTTTATGTTTTTTTTTTCGTGACAACATTTTTGCTCTATGGTGCATCGGCGCGGCGGCCATGTTGTTTACCCGTGCGATGCTGTGAGTGCGAGTACGAGTGCAAGCGCGTTATATTGTGACTTAATGTGACACGTATTACGATTTCATTGTTTGTTTTCATTTTTGTTAAATTGTTATTTGTTATAAGTTTGTTGAGTTTGTTGTTATTACCATGCCTAAGCATACAAAAAAAACTGTTTTGGGTAGTCAGGCCAGGGAGCTTGTTGTTCGCCTCCGAGACTACTTTGAAAGAGAACAACAAAATAATGGACCGTTGTTACCATTGAATCATATTGTAGAACGAGTAGCCGAAGCTCTTGATATTGGCCGCAATACTGTTTCGCGTATAACACGTGAGAAAATTGGCCAAGATGGGATGTTTGAAAATAAATTATCGACACCCAACAAAAAGCGGACCAAGGTGAAGCCAATCACAGATTTGGATGATTTTGCTAAGGTTGCTATTAGAAATCATATTTATGATTATTATAGAAGAATGGAGCTACCCACATTGCTCAAGCTTCTAAAATCATTAAAAGAAGCTGACTTGTTCAAAGGAGGTATTACTTCGCTACGGCAAGTTATAAAAGATATTGGCTTTGTTTACAAAAAAGTTAACAAAAGAAAGATTATTATGGATAGGACTGACATTGCCCTAGCAAGATGTAGATTTTTAAGGAAGGCCAAAAACATAAGTGATTGGAGCAAAGTTGTCTTTTTGGATGAAACGTGGCTAAACGCCAACCACACAGTGGGTAAAAGTTGGACCGACGATACGGCACAATCGTGTACCAAAGTGCCGGAAGGCAAAGGCGAACGCCTTATTATTTGTCACGCAGGTACAGCAAGTGGATTCGTCCCTGATTGTTTGCTGGCTTTTAAGTCAAAAAAAACTACGGAGTATCATGAGGAGATGAATTACGAAAAATTTAAAGATTGGTTCATAGGTCTATTAAACAATTTAAAAGAGCCTATGACCATAATAATGGACAACGCACCCTACCATTCGGTGCAAGTTAATAAACCCCCAAACCAATCCAACCGCAAAAGCGAGTTGGTGAAGTGGCTGAGTGAAAACGGAGTTACAGCAGATATAAAAATGTTAAAGACGGAGCTTATTGCCTTAGTCCGACGCCATAAGCCACCAACTCCTACCTATGCTCTGGACGAGATGGCAAAAGAAAAAGGCCACCAGGTCCTTCGACTACCACCCTACCATTGCCAGTATAACGCTATTGAGCTGATTTGGGCCCAAATAAAAGGTATGCTTTTAATTTCAATTCCCATTTTGAAGCTTTATAAAAAAATCAGCTTTCCGATCGTAGCATGTACCTAGTTTAAAAACATTACCAGATACTAGATTAGGCTGATTGATGATTATTTGAATACTTTTTTTTATAAGTTCGTTTATTTTTAGGTTACGCCGCAAGAAATAATACTTCGCCGCCATTTACGGCAAATAAGATGTTGGCCCTATTACAAGAGGCCATCAACAATGTTCAACCTGAAGACTGGTCGAAGGTCGTGAATAAAACAAAAAGGGACATTATGTCTGATTGGGATCGTGACATACATATTGACAACATAATTGAGTCATCGTTAATAATATCCGTCACAGATTCAGATGATGAATTGAGTGACAATTCAGATGTTCCTGACTCTGATATGAGTTTAGACGAATAACATGTATTTTTTTTTAGCAACCTTTTAAGCAACCTTACCCTATAAATGTTCTGTTGTATAATTAGACCTTTTAAAAATAAAAATTGACCTACGCACAATATACGTTTTTTATTATAAAAAATATCGACTATCCATCGTAGCAGTACATCCCATCACTAAATACGTCTATGGCGTTACGTTATACGCATAACACTTTGCTTAATTTTTCATTCAATTTGATTTTATTTCTTGATTAGAACATTCTGGTTGGGTTTAATTTAATTTACTACAGTTATTAATTATTTAATATATTACGAATGTGGTACAACTGAAATATTAAGTCATAAATTGTAAATCGCGGCAACTTTCAAGAGTGAAACGAAATGTTACTGAAACTGTCACCCGCACCATGCTACAGCGCAAATAGTGTAGGGTACTGATATCAACAAACTTGTTAAAAATCATCAGATTCATCCTTCACATTAGATTACTTTTAAATTTGATTATGTGTTTTAATTTAATTAAAAGATACTCTTAAAATTATAAAGTTGCATTTTAATTGCTCTCACTGGAAAGTCTCGTTGAGAATGTAAGTTTAAACTCCAAACCAGCTGCACTATAATTAAATGAATGAATGTCATTGTGGTTTTTAAGATGTGGTAAAGTACAAAAAGAATTAGGGGCACTGAAAAATAATTGATTTTTAAAGTGGGCGGTATATGAAATAAGTTTGAGAACCTCTGCTTTAAATGAAATAAAAAGCAATATTAACATTTTCTTAAGTGTGAGTAAGGACGTTCACACCCTCAGGCTTTAAGAAAATAAAGCTTGTTTTTTTAAGACTTATTTAAAGGTCTGACTGGTAACTGACACTGGCATGGCCACCATCAGGGATTTTAATATTGATAACACAAAATATTGTCAGTCGGTCAGAGAAAACCATTGAGAAAAAACAGATCTTCGCTAGGTGCCCTAACTTTTGAGATTCAAATTGGGCCAAGCTGAGATGCTCCCTAGATCGGCCACCTGTAAACCCTTATAATTTTTGAACCAGTGACCGACAAATTCTGAATTGCCAAACCTACACAGACACTGCATATGTAACAAAGAATAACATGTGTTCGAAAACCTCGTGTAGGTGTGTTCTCGTGTTTATTTACCCAAATTATTTGGTCAGTGGAGAGATACTCCTATTTCTGTCTAAGGTGACTAAACTAAAAGAATAAATAATAGTCAAAAGAAAACAGCAAATATGTTAGGTCTTAAACTTTATTAGGCTTAGCCTTGTTTCTGCGCCAGCTCACGCGCCCTCGCCTTCTCGAGCTTAGCGATACGCGCGTTGGACTTGTTGCCGAGGACGCCACCGCCCCAGTGCTTGCGGAGCTCTTCGTACCTCTCGTTGAAGTTCGTCTTGATAGCTTCCGTGACCTTGGAGAAGGAGGCACGGTCGCCAGACTCAACCTGATGGAAGAACAGAGGACGTGGTGAGTACAGTTCAAATAACTACAGAATTAGGAAGTTAGAGGAAAATATGAAAATTTGTTTTCGAGACATGTCCCTGCCACCCTTTAGCATTTGCAGTGACTGAAAATTCTGGATTGCAGATTCATTGTAGTTATAATTGTTTTTGTCATAGATGGCATCTTCAGATAAATCTATTGGTGGTAGAAGGGTTGTCAGCATAGCTGTATGATAGCAAATAAATCATCATTAAATGCACATCTAACGACACATTACTCATTCCTGATGGATTTCAATAGTCATAATAGTGAAGTTAGTCAACCAAATGGTACATTTATCAGTAAAACAATACATACATGTGTGATCGCAACGCTGGTACATGTTTTGCGGTGGACTAGGGCTCCCAGACGAGACTTGCCCTTCACGATACAGTATGGTACACCCATCTTACGGCAGAGGGCGGGCAGGAATAGAACAAGCTGTGAACAACATTATCAATTAGTTAAATACTATAATAGGATGGGATGAAAGGGTAGTTTATAATGGAGCTCAGAGTCAACAATCTTCATGCAGCTAAAAATATTTTATATTTAAAGCCTCAGGTGAAGAAATTCTTACATCATAGCAAGTACTTACTAACTTGTAGTATTTCATTAGCTTAATAGTCATATAAGATTCTAGATTGTAAAACAATTGGTTATTTGATATACAATAAAGCAAAAGCCTATGCTTGTTGTGTGATATCTAGAAATTTAAATGGAAATTATATTATTATGGAAAGATAGGCCCAAAATCAAATAGATTCTTTCTTCAAGGTAGTCAATGCAGTTTGTTCTAGTTCAGTTGTAAGTGGACTGTCCTACATAGGGAATGTTCAGTCACTGCTATTGCAGTGTTTCTGCTAATTCATCCTGCCGAGCATCCTGCTGTACTAGACAGGCAAGGAACAAGGAGAATTGGAAGGGGATGAAGGAGGCCTTTGCCAGAGGGCACACAGAGGCTCAGAATTAAAAATAATTTAAACTGTGATTGCTTACCTCAATGGGGTCAACATCATGAGCAATGACAACAAGCTGTGCCTTCTTCTTCTCTACCAGCTTGGTGACAGTGTTGGTGCCAGCGCGGATGGTGTTTGGCCTCTTTGGTGGAGGCTCATCCTTCTTGGCAACCTGAAAGACAAATTGAGGTTGTGATCAACAGATGTGCTAAAGGAAGTACGCAATTAGTTGTTGATGTGTTGTTCGATCTGAGATCTTGGTGGTAGGTGTCCTCATGGCAATCAGAGTTTGTGTTTTTCTTCATTTCGATAGATATTCCTAACTTATTATGAACTGTTACTGTACTGATAAGTAGTTCACAATAAAAAAATATCAATAGTTTTTGTCTATGGGTAAATGAATTTAGCTTATACATGTAATGTCAATTCATTTGAGTTGAACATTTGTTGACAGCCTTGAATGTTGTTCAATGAATGATTTTACTTTAGGGTTAAGTAAGTCTACAAGTTCTATGAGAATAATAATGACTGATGTTATATCATACCTTGGCTTCAGCAGCCTTCTTTAGGCGGTCTTTCCTGACTGCCTCAGTCTCTGGCCTGTATTTCTCCAAGATCTTGAACAATCCCTTGGCTGTAACACAAACAAACCTATTTCAAATCTAACCTAAATGTTAATTTGTAATTAATTGCTTTTTGTTAGATATCAGAGTTAAAAAGCTCGTATATTTTTTTGATAATCACAGTGATTCATCGTTGCATTTGGTAATCATCATGGTAAAACCTAAAATAACCTAACAATGTTACTTGCACAGACAAGAGTTGATTCACAAGATATTGCCTAACAAGCCTACAAAATTGTGTGGCCGGCACAACCTATTTTAAAATCGCAATAAATATGATTTTTAATAATAATTAACACAAGATTTATCATGATCAAGATATTTTCACTTTAAAAAATATGTTGAGTATGCAATTCCCTTCTCTTTATATTTTTGACTCAACTTCAGCTTTATTATTATTGCACAACTCGATAATGCAAAGCATTAGAAAGTGCTCTGCAATCAAAAAAGTTCTGCAACTGTTTTTATTGTTTTATATTATTATTACATTGTGAGGAAACTGCCATGATTGCGAGGTACTTCTCAATGGCATTCATTTAAATTTTGTATCTAATACATTATTTTTACAAAAATTTAAAAAGCACTAATGCTGCATTATTTGTTTACATAGTAATAAAATCACTTCAAAAAATTTGAAAAAACATAGCTAGAATGTTTCTTAAAGGTATTATAAACATTTATTACAAACCTGTGGTCTTGTCAAGTGTCTGGGTGAACTGGTTGATTGGTGGCGGCACCTTGAGCCTGCGCTGAAGCACGGCCTTCTGGCGCTGGATGCGGATGTATTTGGGCCATCTCACAAAGCGGGACAGATCCCTTGTGGGCTGGATGTCCTGACCTAGGAAGGGGTTGTAATAGGTTAATAACTATGTTTGAATAACCTCAGATCTATTGTTACTTTGATATTGGAATTGAAATGACATTTTGTTGACTCTAAACATAACATTAAACAGTGATGTTTAGCTGCGAATTAGAGTTTTATTTTGTTGCTAGTCAAGTGTGGTGATTAGACTAATCAGTGTTAAAAAGCTCGTATATTTTGTAACCACATGGTGATTTCAGACAAAGGTAACATCATTTTAGTCTAATATTCTTTGATGCCTAAATTACAGGAAAAGACCACACTATTTCAAAAACAGAATACCGAATGCAAGTATAGAAACTGGTTGAATGTATGCGAACGCTTTGGCCTCTTTGTAACAAATAATAATAACACAGGTAATTGGTATCAACAGTAGAAAGAATAAATATTTAACTCACCAATAGCAAAGTTCTTGGTCCTCTTTTCGAAGAGTGGGTTCACTACCTTTTTGGGCTCAACTTTCTTCACGACCAATGGTGCGGCCGCTACTTTCTTTCCTACCTTCTTCTTAGGCTGAAATTACAATAACCTTGTCAGCTAAAGTCGCGTGCTAGCCGGTCTAATGCGAATAACACGTTGTCATCAGCGATCTTGGTGATAATATGGTGGTAATCATAGCACTCATTGGAATGTTAACATCATGGTATCGATTTGAGGTTATGTTGAAACAATCTACTAAAAACAATTTGTATTTCAGAATGAATTAGATTTGACGGTCATTATTATTTGGAACTTGAACGAATAAAATGCACGACTGATTAGAAATACCTGAACTTATCAAAATAAAACAGTTTCGACGCCAAAAACAACGACGATCCCATAAACATGTTATGGTGTAAACTTCACGGTAAAATCACTTTGTCTAACGAAAATATAGTAATTTACTAAACGCACATGGCTTTTACCTTCTTCTGCACCATCTTGAATGAGTTTTATTTATGTGATCTTAAGGCCACGAATAGATACGTGACCTAAAGTTAACACCAAACGTTCGGCGAAAATGGCCGAACCAAAAAGATTTGACAGCTGTGCGGAACGTCAAAAGTAAATGTTGCCACAGATAACGTAAACACCGTGTCATAAAATAAATGTGGAATCTAGCCTTTTGAGACCAGTAAGGCGATTATTCCACGAGGTAACGCTACTGTTCACAATGTTTGAAGGTGTTAGCAGCATAGCAAAATTTTAATAAAAATTATACCCCTTACTGATACCTTAGCTGGAGGATTGAAAATGTTTACTTAAATATTTTTGTGTTGAATAAAATGTTATGGTGCCCAGGCGCTGTTAAAGGATAAATAATATTTGTAGGTAGAGTTCGCGCCACCACTGAAGTCCACGCGGTATATCCAGTCTATGTTATTGCATCACATTGCATTACGAAAAATGTATTTCCACAATTTTCCGCGAGCCTTGTTTCATAGCATGCACTCTACACATCTACTTTGCGACTAGAGTAAAGTTATAAAGCTTATTTAAAAAAAAACAATTTTTTTTTTGTTTGTTGAATTTAATGATAACATTTCATTCAAATTTCGGGGTCGAACCGTGCGTTTTTTAATAAAATTACACCTGTGACTGTCTCAAACCAAAACGGGCATTTTAATTCTAGTTATAGAATTTTAACTAAAAAAAAAACCCTATTAATAAGCAAATCTATAATCTGCAAAAAAAACCAGCGAGCCTTAAAGTAGTCGCATCGATTATGATGACCTGATATTATGTACCTGGTATTATGTAACAAAAAAGGGGCGAAGCCTCGTCGAGGTCGTTGCTGACGGCCAACTCTATCACCGCGTGCGCTCATTGGTCAAGTCAAATAGCGCGCGCTTCTCCAACTTCCTGTGCCACACATCCGTCCCTTTTTACGAAATTACTCCTACAGATTTGATTGATTGCAGCAGGCCTAACATGACACACGCGACAGTTATCCACTCCCGCGTGACAATTTTTTGTCTATTTCTGTAGTTTTATCGTTTTCTGACAGCTACGCCATACAAAATACTCGACTCGTTCTGTCAAATTTGATGTTTTATCGACAAACCCTAACATGACATCTCGATTTCATGAAATGGTCGATCATTTCATGAAATGAGCAATTCTAAAATCTGGCCACGACATAGATACCTCAAAAAAGCTTGGGATTGAGCTGCTTGCTCTAAAAAGCCTTGTGTAAAAACCATAAAAAGTGACAATTTAATTTTTATGCAAAATCGTCACAATACTTAAACTAGTTTTATAATACACATTGACATTGTTGAATATTAACAAAATGACATGATTATTTGGATATTTAAGTTCTGCTTTGAGCTTCACGATTACTGACAAATACTTGCACTGACTGGATAGCACTCTAATTGCGTAATACACGATCAATCAAAATCTTAACCGTTTTGAAACAGATTGCTAATCCTTTACTTCATAAGTTAGAAAAAAAAAATCTGCTCAACAACGTTAGTAACGCAATGAATGTTGTTGAACTGTCAAAAATCAATCTGTGATTAGTCTTAATCGTTTACGAAAATATGTTACGTAGGTAATTAGATATCTGGTCCACTCAAATCTGTGTGGTTCTTTCCTCAAAAGATTATTTCAGACACTAATCTACATTGTCCTTATATGACCTGACAATGATTACCTATGTCTGGACTGTAAAAGAGACTGACTCGTGAGTTTTTTTTTTAAGTTTTCATGCACATGGAAATGTCGTCTCCATCTAGCTTGTTTCTTTTTTATATTACGTGTAGAAGCGATTCCGATATACCATTTACGGAATAAACAATTTCATTTCCTAATTGGTATGTTATTTTTTCCTAGAAGTCCGTCGGCTTAAAATCTCTGTGTGTCAGGAGTTCAGGACCATAAATATAAGAGAAATACTGTTTTTTATATTTCTATTTTCAGGACTGTAGAGAGCCTACGTCTATGTACCTAAAACTCAGGTGGGATCATTAATTAAAAACATGATAAATTGTCTGATCGATCGATATTGCCTCTACCATAGACCACAGAACCATTGCGCCGGCATTGTCTACACACGGCAGTACTATAAAATTCATGGTGGCGCTGAAAGTGCGTTGAGACTTGAGCGCACATCTTCTGTCATGTTCTCCATTCAAACCCGTCAGTTTCGTCATTTCTGTCGTAGTGCGAGTAAAGTACCTGCTACACGGTCGCCAACCGCGTCCCGACAGAGGTGACCTTGGTGGTTTACGACCAAATTTCAAACAGCACAGCCTGTCGCCAACCAAGGTCACCTCTGTCGGGGACGCGGGTGGCAGCCGTGTAGCAGGCACTTAAGCGGCGACAGGCTTTGTATGGAAAGTATTGATTTGACAGTGCTGCCTCTAGCAGCGGTCGCTGAGGTATCTCCGTGCTCTGTGCTCTTACCCATCACCCAGACATAGAATTAAATTAGATAAACATCAAAGAAGCAAGAGGCCAGGAGCACAAAACTCGAGTTATGCACATAAATTCAATTGAAAGCCGCCTTTAGTACCCCCTATAACAAATGTTTTATTTACTTTCCGTCTTCTAGTAAACCTGTTTACTTCGCTTTTACTGTTTACGACCGTCAAATTGAATCACGACTCCATTTTGAAATTTATTTTAAGGAAAATAGAAAAGCGTCAACCGTTTTATAGGTAATAAAATAAATGGTTATTTATTTTAAATAAAAATGTATGTTATATTGAACATGGATTATATAAAGTATTTGTTTGCTGTTTTAGGTGAGGTTTTTATTTATTAATTTACTGAAAAAAATTTAGAAATTACGCATTCGTTTTAATTTTTTAACCCCCGACGGAAAAAGAGGGGTGTTTTAAGTTTAACGTGTGTATCTATGTTTGTCTGTCTGCGCCACTGTAGCTCCCAAACGGCTGAACCGATTGTTTTTGTTTTTTTGTTGTTTGAAAGGTGATTATTCTTAGCTATGATTCAAGAAAATGGGTTCAGCTGTTTGAAAATTATCAGCTCATTTTAAAAAGGAGGTGGTTCTCAATACGGATGTTTTTTTGAACCTTGATTTGATACTGCAGCATCACCTGGATTTTGCAGGATACCTAACTCTCTTACCGACTTACAGCACAGGTATCGTGTTTGAGCTCATTGGAATGGTCTCAATGAATAGGTTATAGATAGATGGTGAACAGGGTCTGGTGATGGAATAGGAAAGAGAAATGAGGAAATGTTTGTGCCGGGGTTTTAACATTTTTAATTAAGAGTTATTATAACTCACAAAGTAGCTACTACTAAGATGATTATAAAATAAATAAGCATAAAACTATTTTTTTTTTTTTAATTACCACTGATTATTTTACTCATCAAGGTGAAAAAATGTAAGGGGAACCTAAGGGGAAAAAATCAACAACAATTTATCTGTAAGTTTTAATTTTAGGTATAATATACGTGAGTGATGCAGTTAAAGTTAACATGCAGGGATCGCTAAGCTTCGGTAAAGAAGTAATGGATACAGTCTCACATTATATGCAAAGAAACTTTGTAGGAGCTTCCGGGCGAAGATCTGCCATTCCTGATCAGGAAACCGATGTCATATTTCTAATTATCCAATCAACAAATATATGTGGAGATCTAAATTTCTGCGAAGGTGTACTAGAAAAATTCTTGAACGAATACATACTGGTACAAACTAAATCTATAGAAGCCATTCTTAAGGGAATAATTTATCAAAACGAAGTCACTAACGAGGAAATTCAAAAGAGCTACATGTTTCAAGAGGAACTTAAGAAATGTTTGCAAAGAATACGAAAATTGCTCAGAAAGATTAATTTGAAAGTGACAGAAAACAATTATTCTATCGCGTGGATTGAAGTTATTAAAAGAATAAGTATTATGTTCCAAACAGAAGCTATTTTATTTGCTACCGAAAGAATAGAAGGCTTTCCGACTGATTTAAACGAAGTTAAGAAGAAATTGACACAGAAATTCGTCGTGGCTTCAGTAATCATTGAAAGGAGGTATGAAAGCAAGCTCTGTGCAGAATACAACATTTGTATCAAATCTTATGAATGTACGAAAGCCTTGCACACTTTATTGGAATCTTTTAAAGACATAAAAGACGACAATATGAAAATCTTTCTTCGTCATGTATCAGAGACGTTAATGGAAACCAAATTTTACGAGCACTTGAGTGAAGTGACGGGGAATGAGCTACAAATTATATTGAACGACATGGCGTACTCTGACAGTGTTCCAACTAGAGAAGTGTTACTGTCAATACATAAAACTGTTAACGACAGACTGACTACTCTACGTTCGAAAAACCATAGTATAAAAGGGAGAGATGTGGAACTAGTACATGGCATACTGTCAGATCTGGATCATGCGTATAGTAAGAAAAGTGTTGTTGATCCTTTTCATGGATTTATGAGCAGATATTTCCAATGGTTGAGAACTGGTGGTCGCCTGGCACCCCAGATGCGCACGCTACTTAAAGATTTAACCGATCAACTAAATACACTCTCCGCTGATTTGATTTTGAAGCTTACTAACGAAGTAAGAGTGTTTTTAGAATTAACGGTCGATCCGGAGAAATAAAATAAATTGTAAGTGTTTTATTGACTAATCTTTTATTACCTGTAGGTATTGGATTTTTTATGGTGCTATAACGTATGTTGGTACTGTGCTGGCACGATACATTTTCATAGCAACTACTCCTTTGGAAGAATCCGGCGCCCATTTCTGAGAATTTTCAACGTGCAGTTATATCGAAATTTTCAGGCTTTGTATATTAAATTCCTGCCACGAATTCACTGTCAGATACTATCTCTGCCCAGAAAATAATTCGTTTACGAAATATCTAAGAATATAATACATATTAAATTCTAGTTTGCTATGCTTATCTAGGCTATGTTAAGAAATATGACAATATTGTGTCCCCCTTTGCGTGAGAAATGTATACGAAATTTCTAAGAACCAGCCAGGGACTCAGGGTACGTCTGATGTACCTACCTACAGTTAAATATTGCTTGGTTATTTTCATACACTGGATGAAAGTAGGTTACTCACATGATATTGTTTTACCATAAACAATATCATGTGAGTAACCTAACCTACTTGTAGGTGACAATATTGTGTTCTGACTTATATGACAAAAAGGCTAAGTCACCCAAAGGGCAATGGAGAGGGCTATGCTTGGAGTTTCCCTATGACATCAAATCAGAAATGAAGAGATCCGCAGGAGAACCAAGGTAACCGACATAGCCCGAAGAATTGCCAAACTTAAGTGGCAATGGGCAGGGCACATTGCTCGCAGAACGGATGGCCGATGGGGCCGAAAGGTTCTGGAGTGGCGACCGCGTACCGGAAGACGTAGCGTTGGAAGGCCTCCCAAAAGATGGACCGATGACCTTGTGAAGGTCGCAGGGATCCGCTGGATAAAAGGAAGCACAGAATCGGTAGAAGTGTCGGTGCTTGGGGGAGGCCTATGTCAAGCAGTGGACGTATTTCGGCTTAAATGATGATGATGATGATTTTAATATGACGTGTAAAAGTGATTCCGATATCCTATTTACAGAATAAGCAATTGAGAAAAGAAAACGAAACATGTTTTCTGCTTAACTGTATTGCGGCAAAGTGATCCGACCAAGTGAGAACAAATGATTTCGAATCACATGATGTTGTTCATAAAATAACTAGGAAACCAGCCCCTGCGTCGCACAGGTGCAATCTGATCTCATATTTAAAAATTGTTTGATTATTAGGTACTTCATTTGTTTTTTTTATTTTATTTTAAGAATTAATTTTATACTTTTTGCTGTGGCCTACAGGGTCCGTAGTTGTACCTTAGCTTTAAGCCATAGCCACACCTTTATACCTACATTATGGAATGTAAATAAATATATGAATATGAATATCTAATATTGTGGCGACATGTCAAAACGAGATGTCTTTATTATTCGTAGTTTAAATATTACAGATTATACACAAACCATCGGGAATAAATTCTCTAAATATTAGTGGAGACCGTTTCAAAATCCGTTGCGCACCTATTACTTAGTTTACAAGAACAACGTAGTCATAAAGATAGAGACGAAAAGCGACTTAAATTTATAATATAAGTATACGTATGGATGTCTGGATATGGTTGGATGATGTAGCAACATAAAGCAAAACACATTCGACAGTCAATATCCAAAGTTTAAAACATTTAACTCCATGCTGCATTTTAAACGTTTATTTTGAAACTAGTTGGCCAACTCTGTTTGTTTAGTTCTATCAATATGTCTCCCTGTTCAGTCTACACCGCTACTTTTTAGTTTAAAGCGTAGTTTATAGTTTGGGGTCGTCGTTTGTTTAACTAGATGAGCTGGAGTTAAAGTTTTAGTTGTTTAAACTCTGGAAACTTAAGAGATGTTTTTTGTGTTTATATTTTATGCTGTGTCACTGCTATGTTCTGCTTTAGTTTTGCATGCATATCTGTTTTACTATTATAATTAACATCATTTTCCCCGTTAATATCATCATCATCTTCACTTTTAGGGTTCCGTACCTCAAAAGGAAAAACTAAATCCTTGTAGGATCAGTTCGTTGCCCGTCTGTCAGTCTATCAAGACCCTTTTTCTCAGGAACGCGTGGAGGTATCAAGTTAAAATTAATATCAAATAAGTACTTAAGTCTACGGTCTATTAAAAGCTCTCAAAATCCACCTTCTAAATCAACGCAATAAAAATACGGCCATTTCTCTGTCCCCGGCGAATAAAATGGTAATCGTAAAAGCCAAATTTTACAGGAAAAATAAAAAACAGTATTTGTGAAAATCTTATTAACTAATATACATAGCGGAGTTGTTCAAATACATTTACATTCATTACAATACACCTTAAAATCTTTTAACTTCTGAAATAACCGTATGAAATGAATGAAAAAAATTGAAAGAGTGTAATCGGATCTCTTAATATCGAAAATATGCAATAACCTTAAAACTATCGTACATTTTCATTACCATTTTATTCGCCGGGGACAGCAATTTATGCGACATATTTTGCTACTCAAAAATAAATCAACACCTATAAGGTACTTCCCGTTGACCTAGAATAATGAAATTTGGCAAGAAGCGAGGTCTCACAGCACAAATATAGGAAAAAGTCTGATAGTAAATTAATTAATAATTAATTAATTATAGTTAATTTGTATTTTTATCACATATGTTTATTTTGCGATTACAAACTTACATTTTCAGTTGGAGAATTGACTGAGACTTATATCGATGTATGGGAGAACATGTTTTTTAATTACACTGTTAAGTTTGTTTTTGCGATAAATTCATCTCAACTACGGAACCCTTCATTGTGCGTGGCCTGACACGCACTTGGCCGGTTTTTTTAACCTTATCCTAATTTACATATTTTGAGTCAGCACAGAAGTTCTTCCATACTTAGATAGGTAGTTCTATTATTCGTCATCTCGGAGTCATCTCCTTTCTAGACATTATAATCTTTCACATTATACTAAATTAGGCACTTCAACGCTTACTTGAACTCCAGGAAACTAACCTAACCTTAGCTCTTTGCAAGAGCCAAATTTTGCCAACCTTTTGATACCAACTTTAGAAGTCTTATCTCAAGGATAATAACTTAAACATTATTATAACTAGATGATACTGAAATGAGGGTGTACTATACAGACAGCGTGTAAAAAAACCCTCTGTTCCTTGTGGATGTTGTTAAGAATCATACTGATTGTATTTATGTGGCAATTTTTAGGAATAAAGAAAAAGTAAAATCGCCGCATTTTTTTTTTCAATGGCGAATTTTACATAATATTTTTTTTTTGTTACATGGGGCGCGGGCGGTCGTCGTTTAGCTGGTGACGGGTGTCATAACTTATGACCCCTGCATATAATTTGCTAATTTATAATGAATTTGGGTGAATTTCGGTACAAAAACGTGAAATTTAAATAGCAACAGGATTTTTTTTTTTACCAAAAAAAGGAAAATATTATTTACTGTTTCGTAATGTCATTGAGGTCTTACCTATGCGCCCCTTTCGGATCGGAGAGGGTTTTAGTTACATGCTGTATAGGTACACGGTCTAGCCCTTCGGGGAACACACCAGTGATGTTATGTAATACCACAGATAATATAATACGTAATACTTACATATCTAAAAAACCACATAACATAACAATAAATAACAACTTACAAGCACAAACACAAAACTTCTCTATTATTCCGAAATTCACACGAAACTCGATTTCCCCAGCCATTATCCACTTTCTCCATTACGGCCCAATTCAGTTACCTGTGAAGTTACGATTTGCATTAAAAACTTTACTATTCAAGGTTTAGAACGCCTCATGTATCTAATGATGAAACCTCCCAACGGTTGGGTGTAACGGAGAATGACTGGCTAAACTGGTAACCACATTTAAAATGTATTAGGATTTGTCATCAATCAAAATGTGTTGTGTAGTTTGGAGGTTGGAAATAAATAATTTTTACGGTTCCGTACTCAGAGGGTGCCAAACGGAACCCTATTATTAAGCCTGCGCTGTCCGTCCGTCTGTTTGTCAGCGGACTGTATCTCATGAACCGTAATAGGTAGACAGTTGAAATGTTCACAAATTGTGTTTTTGTATTGCTGCTACATCAACAAATAATAAAAAAAAAAGTTACAAATTAAAGGGGTTCCCCAAATGTTTTTTTTTAAACTAAAGAAATAAAGTAGGCTTACGGCACCCTTCGTGTGCGAGACCGACTCACCCTTGACCAATTTTTTTATTTTCTTTTCACGTTTGTATTACGGAGATTTAAAATTAAACTGAGGGTCAATTCTGGTATTTTTAAGAATTTTTGCATAATAATCTCAATCTTTCAAAAATACATCTAATTTTCATACATTGGCAAGTTTTTGACATTAATTGACGCTGAGATGAGATTGAGATTTTGAACGTCTTTAATTACGGGAATTGAACTCTTCTGATGTTTTCTTAAAATACTTATTTACCAAATAACTTTGTAAATATCTGCAGCGTTCGCATCCACTATTCTTTGCCCAGTGGCTTAATTGCTAATTAAGCGTGTTCCTGATGAAGTTTTCGTCTTGATTTTCAAATTACAAAAATTGGGGTCTACTTAACAAGCTTAAAACAAGCTTGTAAGTTACAACCAACACTGTAGACCAATGCTGGACATGGTCTTTCCAAAGTTGACTTACGATGCAGAACGTCACCCTCACAATCCTTTTGCAAATTGCGAACCACATTAAATGACGTCACAGTACTGTAGGTATATATTGTCCTTTTTGGTCCATCATCCATCAAGTCTAATCGTCAGTTATCGTTACTTAACAGTTAATTACCCTCGAGACATGGGTGTGTGGTTAATGCAGACACATAGGTCATCACGAATCCGTGTGTTGATTCCTCTAGTGGATTGTCATTTATTATCTATCATGCAGTAAGCCAAACTTAGGGCCTGCGCCCCTGGCGGCACATCACGGCGAGGGATTTTTACGCGACGGTTATGATATTCTAATTTCAATGTTACGACATGCCTAAGCTTACCGCATTTTTGTATTTGTACCTACGATGATTATCATTGAAATTTAAATTTTATTGTCATATATTATTTGAGTTATATTCCTATTCGTCGCATCCTTTGCTGTGCCGTGCTGCCAGTGGGCGTTGGAACTTGGGGCATAGAGTAGCAATCGCTTTCCTAGTTTACGTACTTTTTAACGGGAATGACTCTCACCGACCCTGATGACCCCATAACCCTCCTTCAGGAGAGCAATAGGGCTACTAGTACTCTACACAGATACAGACGCCTCCCGTCATTCCGACCTCGCCGTCGAGGTCCTTTGCGATCGCGTCCGCGCCCCCGAGTAAATGATACTCCTCCCCGACCCTTGCTCGATAACGAGGTGCCAGCAGTGGTTTCAGCTGTGCACGTAGCTTTAAATTCCCTGATTAATAATAATGATCAAAACTTTGATCCAGCCCGTCCCATCTTTGATGTCCTCCCTCCGGTGACGCCCTAAGCCGAGGCTCGTACCCCACAGGGGGTGCCCTTAGCGAGCGTTCGCCTAGTTTTAATTTAGCTTAGTTTTGTATGCCCCTGGCTGGAGGCTTTGAGTGTAGCAGCTTAAGGCAACCACAGGATTGACCGGTTAAGTAGTCATGACCTCAGAGGTCAGCTACGAGATGCCCAACAGAAAAAAAAAAGAAAAAAAACGGGAATGACATAAGCTTTACGGGAGCTTAAGTCAGTACAGTACCATACATTTTTTGAGAATGTCACTTAAATGTCTAGGGCCTCGGCCTTGTCAACATTATCGGTTTTCGACGACAAACAATTTTGATCTTTTGCGATGTATTTGGCGAATATTGTCGAAATTATTCTTGAATCGTTCAATAAATACGATTAAATGGGATCCATATCGCGAATCAATTTTATTAAAGGATGATTTGATCAATCAAGAAAATTACATTCATTTGCATTGCAACTTTCGCAAGATTGTGAAAATTTTACGGACTTCTAAGCACTGTTAGTAAGGTACCTACCTACCTAACAAAAAGTTAATAAGGATCTCGAAGGGCCGGATAATTCGAGAAATCTTTGGTAATTATTAACTTCGACTTCGAGTAGCACAGCGAAGTAATTACCTAATAATTAAAATGAAAGTTTTCCTGTCCCTTTATATTAGCTACGACAATCGAGAGAAAATCCCTTAGTAGAGAGAAGGAATAATGTTAGCGAGGTGTTACACTGATATCAATAATACAGGGAGGTAGGGAGGGACATCGTCGCGAAAACTGTTTCCATGGATTCAGTACATGATTCTGAAACCCCTTGCGTTGAAATTTTTCGTCTGTTATTAAAACACAAATCAACTGTTCCATAAATTTTGACCGCGTAGGTATTGACTTTGCTATGAAACAGCAGATTTCTTTTTAAATAACCGGACGAAAAATTTCACTGTAGGGGGCTTCAGAATCATGTACTGAATTAAAAAATAACTTTAATTGCGGAAGTCGTTCTTTGCCACCGACTTTCGAAATTAAAGTTATTTTTAGTTGAAGTTTGTTTTTGTGTTTTGTTTTTTTTGTAAAACCTTTTTTAATGTTTGCACTATGGTAACTAGTTTTGAGTTAATAGATACTAAGGGATTAACGACGACGAAGGATTAGGACCTCGCGATATTGATATTTTTAGGGTTCCGTACATCAAAAGGAAAAAAAACGGAACCCTTATAGGATCACTCCTGTGTCTGTCTGTCTGACTGGCTGGCTGACCGTCTGTCACAGCCAATTTACTTCGAATTTACAGAACCAATTTAGTTGAAATTTGGTATGTCTGTGACCCAAACATGGACGTGTAACGTAAATTAATATGTGGGTCACTTTTCAGGGGCAAATTGGAAAATTAAATAGAAAGTTTTGCAAACTGTGCCGGAGACATATCAAATGAAAATGAAAAATATTATATTTGAGATCCTCATAACAATCCCTATTGTGGAGAGGATCTCAAATATAATATTTTTTATAATAAAATTTAAAAATAAATACTTTTAAAGACATTTAAGAAAATTGATGAAAATTGACCATTAATGATTTGCCCCCTCCGTATCTCCGAAACTACTGGGCCAATTTTGTTTTTTTTTTTTCAAAATACAGAGAATGGTTCTTTACTCATAGTTACAGAAAAACCTATAAGAAGTCAGTGTCTTAAAATAAATCTCTCAATATTGTGCGTATAAACTTATATTTGCAGTTGAGAAAGATAACATGTTTTTCAACTACAATGTTTGTACAAGTACAAGTTTGTTCTTGGGATAAATTCATCCCAACTACGGAACCCTTCATTGTGCGTGGTCCAACACGCACTTGACCGGTTGTTTTTAAGTAAAGTGAAAATGTAAGTACCTAGTTTTAATTCCCTTTAAAAATTTAGTAAATACCTACCATCAGTAGAGTAATGTAGAACTTAGAAGGTAGATAGTTTGACCTATACGGTACTTACTCATTTGATGTTCACTGGAGGTTGCCAACGTCTATAAAAAGAGGCTGTGTAATCACATAATTCATCAATAACTGATAACCAGTGCCCGATTAAGCCAGCGCGAGTCCTGTAGCAAATTCTACCTAGGGGCCCCTTATGGTAGAACATGGTTTATTTTAAGTTCGAAAATTTAGGAGATAAACTAATCACATCAATGTTTCTAGACAAATACGTGCTGTTCCTGTTCGTAAACAGTCAAGTAGGTACTTCAACCAAATGACTTTTTTCAAACTAGCTAACTGTAGTAGGTACTTTTTTTAAACCTTCATGATTCATTTTTAGAATAGCTGATGGTGGCAGTGAGTTAATTGTAATCCTTATAAGAGAGCCTTGATTGCAAGAGCAGTGAGCAATTGCATTTTTTTTGCACCTCGTATAGTCCATGGCTTCCTATTGACTATTTATATTGAAGTAGGAGTTACTTTAGCGACTAATGTAGAAAATTTTATGAAGGAAGAGAAACTAAGATGCAAGAGCGAGCGAAGCGACGTCGTCGTTTTTTTTAACCTCCGGGTGGTTAGGTGACCTATTCACCATTTATATTGAAATAGCTTAATCAAAAAACTTAAATGAATGAAAAACTTACAAGAAGAGATGCAAGAGCGAGCGGAGGGAGCTCGAAAATTTTTAGGACCTCACCTCGGAGAGATGCAAAATACGGGAAGCAACAATAGGAGTTGCCTTGTTAGCTTATGCAGAAAAGCTGTAGAATTAAGAAATTAGGTTTCAGGGGCATATCGTCGCCCAGCAAGTGTTTATAACAAAATTTTACAGGAGGAAGAAAAAACTGTCTACTGAAAAAAAAATGTATGAGTGGGGAAGATACCTTTTGTTTTTTTTTAGATTTTATCCATTCCTTAGGTACGTATCACATTGTTTCTATATCGTGTGCCTAAATATGTTTGATGTGGCTTACAAGGTTTTCATCACAACTTAATATTTTTTGGAAGATTATGTAAGGTTTTCAAATTAAAACAATGTACAGTTTTGAGAATCAGTTTGTATTTTCTAATATAATCTATGCTTACCGAGTTTATCAATCCAAAGAACAAATATATATTTTTTTGACGAATGAGACATCCGAGGTTTTCACTGCTGGGCGACGATATGCGCAGCGAGCTCGATTTTTTTTGCATACCGCGCCTCGAAGGTTCGATTTATTTTGACCGTTCTTACATAATATTTCATTGGAACTTTTGTCCAAGCGCGGAGTTTGTAGCATTTGGGACACCTACTACGTGGCTAATCCGGCCCTGTCCACACTGAGTGCCGAGTAAGGATGCTCCGACACGTCAGACTTTTTGTAGAGCTGATTATTGGACCGATTCAAATTCTATACATTTTTACGAGCAACTTTTTGTAGAACATGTGCGTTTACCGTATGAAATTCTGTGTTTTATTTTCGCCAACTAAATAATCGGTTACCGATTGTCTGACGTGAATTGTCTTAGTCGGAAAAGGCGTTACTTTCACGTTTTTGTGGCATCGAGCAATTTTAATATACCTGACTTAATAAGCTTCACTCAAAACATTACGCTCAGGTGGAGGTGCGCGGGTTTGGATACGCGGGGCCCCCTTTTGCGCGGGGCCCGAAGCAATTGCTACTCTCGCTACGTGGTTAATCCTCAATCTTTTACCTATTATTAGGTAGAACAACTTACCTAAGTGAAGACAAATTAATTTCACTAATGGACTACGTACTAAATTGCCTCTCCAGAGAATTTCAGGTCTAAAAAGTATTTAAGCATTCGTAAGTATCTAGTCATTCAGCATACTCGTTTATCCTAAAACTGTTTTTGCAAACGTTGAGGTCTTTTTGTTACCTCTTACCGTGAACACTAGTCGTAATCAAGAGAGAATCTCATTACCGGAAGACTTTGCGCCCGTGTGACACTGATATTAGCTGAATGGAAGGATATAAACAGGGGAGGAGCGTGCTAATCATGGTCAATAAAGAACATTATACAGGGTTATTGGTTATGTTGGCAATCCATTAAGGGGATGTAGGAGAGGTCATTTACAATCAAATGACCCCTTTTAACTCCTATGCAAATGTCAACCATTTTCGAGTAATATATTTATATTTTTATTTCATTCATTTTAAAATATAAAATCTCAAATTACTCGAAAATCGTTGATATTAGCATAGGGTTCATGGGGTCATTTGGTTGCAAATGACCTCTCCTACATCCGTTTAACGGATTGCCGACATATACTATACTATAAAATGACCAATAACTCTGTATAGGTACAGCAAGACAGAAGAAATTGTATTTATTTATGGCGATAAAGATTTATTTGGAAATAACATAACATCACACCTTGTTTTCCCGAAGGGTTAGGCAGAGGTGCACTTTTGGTACACCCGTATTTCGCCAGTTATGTAAGTCCCATATAGCTAATAGGGGGCGAGTTATTAGGAAATCCTTCTATGAAATCTAAAACGCATTATAAATAATCAAAAGTTGACTTAACAATAAGTCTATAAATCTAGTCTCGGGTTACATAATAATTGAAAAATAAGTTTTTTTAAAAGCATTAGGTAAATAGGTACACCGCCCAGCAGTCATTTGAAATCAGCACCCGAATTGCATAACACAGTTTTAAGGAAATTGCTAATCCATTGCTTTTGTTTGAAAAATTCTTCTGCTCGACAATGTAAATAACGCAATGAAGGTTGTTGAATTGTCAAATTGAAACAAATTAGCCAAAATTGTTTACGAAAATAAGTTACGCAATTAGGGTACAGGTTCGAATTTAAATATTTTTAGTTTTTATACAATCTATTGCTATTGTTAGTATGTTACCTCATAGGACACGCGCCAAAGTCTTTAATCTTTCAAAAAACAACAATTATTGAATTCATTTGATTAAGATGTAAATTACCTCAAGTTCGTAAAAAAATATCCTTTTCCGAGTTATAAAACGGCCGGCTGTGGTAATAAAATTATGTATTAACAAAGTTAATTTCGCCATCCATATTATTTTATTCAGAAGAGTGTACTCGACCTACATTTCGTGAGGTAAAAACAAAAAATAATTTGAATCCATAAAACCTTTTGTGAAAAATTTTCCGCGTCGAATGGAAAATCCCTTTTATTAATTTCATTCTAGGCACTGAAACAGTCGAATTTAGTTTCAAGGCTTATTTTTTTTTTTAATAATAAAAATACTTTATTTCAGACCTTGATCCATATGATAAAAAAAGAAAAGTAAAAAGTAAAAAAAAAAACAAGTAAAGTAAAGAAAAGTAAAAGGCCAAAAGCCGAAGCCAAAGTAGGTTGGTATTTATAGATTTCTATGTAGTTAAGGAATGCAAGGTATATCCACGGACGTCCACTGCTGGACATACGGTTCTGAGCTTTGCGCATCCAGCGGATTCCATATTGGTAATATGCGGCATAATTTACCATGTTATGTCGCATATCTGTTATGTTACATGAAATATAACACAAATTAGCCGTCCTAATGCGTATGCAATGCAACAGGAAATGTAACAAGACAACTTGTTCTTCTTCTGATTTGTTTCAACGTTTGTTACATTTCATGTTACGCTTCACCAATGTGTACCCGGCATTAGTTAAATGTTTTAAAACAATAGGCAAGATTGATATGCTGATGATGAGGACAAAATAAACACAGCGATAAAATTAATCTAATTTGTGAAGATCCTATAATATACTATAAAATGAGCAATATTTGTATGTATGTATATAGTATATATTTGTAATTGCGTTCTCGAAAACGGCTCTAACCATTTCGATAACAGTTGCAATATAGGAGTTTACGGGGACGGAAAATCGATCTAACTAGGTCTCAAACCTGGAAAAATTAGTTTTCTCCGTATTTTAACCCGAGCAGAGCTCGGTCGCTCAAAGTTTTGAACAAGTTATTGAATAATGACATGAGAATAATGAAATGGCAGTATGGAATTAGTAAGTACGTAAGTATCATGGCAGCAAGCCTCAGTATGGAATTAGTATGTACAATACATACAATACACGTTAGTATGACTATGAACTATCCTATACTACACACATCAAAAAAGTCTGAGCAACATGCATCATTTACAGAAACTGCATGTTTTATTAATTGATACTTTATTTTTTTCTTAACAAAGTGTTGTTTTATTCGAAAATGTTGATCAAACATAGCTAATTTATATATTGAAAACTAAACAAGAATATAATTCTACAATAACTTTACAGTTTTTAACATGTCTTAACAAAGTAGATTGATATACAATCTTTTTGTTCTCGGAAACATATTATACTAGCTGATTTAAAAAATAGAAACCTTTCGATTGTGTTTTGTTTTCATTAAAATAAAAGCTCATTATTTTTTCCCGATTTCATGTGTTTTTGTTGCTTGATAGATTTGGTATTTAACTCACTTAATTTTGTTTTTTTTTTGTGGCGAGTCATTTTTTATGTCATGGAGCGACGCCATTTGATTGCTGATGAAATGCAGAGACCTGTAGGAATGCTACAAGTGGAAAGAAATAAGTCCCAGGTATCGCGGCATTATAGTGTCAATAGGAGTGTGATTTGTCGTCTTTGCCAGCGTTACGTCAATACAGGAGATCCTGCTGAGTAGCACCCAGGACGTAGAGTACAACTGCTCGACAGGGCCTTATACATACAACTGACAGCAAGACGTCAGCCGATGTTAACTGCCCGGAAGATCGGTTTAAAGCTTCAATTCCCAAGCGGTGTTATTGTTAGTCACCAAACCGTGAGAGATAGGTTGCATGAATACGACATACGACCACGACGCCCAATTAGGTGCCCACCTATACGCCATGGGAATCGCGCCCGTCAAAACTTGAAATGGACCCAAGAGCAATGTGATAAAATTTTATTTTACAATGAGTCCCGGTTTGGATTTAGGCCTATTACGAGATGGGTAAGAGTGTATCGTCGTCCTGAAATGGCTGAACGGCTAAAATGCGTCCAGGAAGTGCTCCCTTACAGTGGCTCCTCAGTGATGGTACGGGCGGGTATTGTGAAGAACAGACGAACTGAGCTCGTTTTTGTTGATGGCAATATGAACGTGAAAGTTCAGTTGAAGATGTCCTCGGGCCTTGTGTTCACCCATTTGCACAAAGTCTTGGCTCAGATTTCACGCTGATGCATGACAATGCGTGTTCGTACACAGCTCGGAGCACCAGAGAGTAGGTACCAGGCAGTTAGTAGCGGATCCAGGTTGCTAAGGGCCTTAAGCCGCCCAGAAGCATCTGAGTTCTTCCGTGACGAATCTTTAAGTGTACTTGATATTATTCTAATTAAAGTTTTTAGCAAGCATTATATATACTACATAGGATAAGTATGTATTTCTTATTAGATGTTTTGTTTCCGTGACAAATTTTAAATCCTTGCGTCAGTCACGCTGCTCGTTGGTATATTGTATATTATTCAAGGAGATATCTCTCGTAGTCTACAACTTTTTTTTTGTGTTAAATTATCAAATAAATTCTCCAGCTCTGGGCGAAGCGGGAGGGCGTGACAGATTCTTACTGACCAAAACCCGGGCAGCATACAGGCAACATTCAGTTGCCTGTATGTTGCCCGGGGCCACGGTATCCCTTTCGGACTTTCCCGCGACCCCGGCAGGCATCGACCCTAGCGGACCCCGTCAGTTCTGCTGACATCTCTTTGAGGCGCGTGTGAAACACAACGCGCCGTCGAACCGGGCCTAGTCCTTATCGGTCGGCGAGCTACCTATTGCTCACCGTCCGCAAGCCTACGGTGGCCGGGTATTGGCCTGAGATTCTCGATGCCCAGGGCGTCTCCTGCGGCGGCTAAGGGCATAAGGGCGCGAAGTTTGCCTCTCCCTCACTCTTTCTGCCTCCTCCTTCGCGAGCATTACTGTTTCGCAGAAGGAGGTGACGGCTCCTCATGCCCTCTCGCTCCATACCTTGGCCTGGACCAGGGCCAGACTCGAGAGATCACCACCGCCAATCGCCTCCCCTGAATTGAATTGGTCAGCCCAAGCCGGGCAGACCAATTCAATTCAATTCAAAATATTTTATTTCACATAAACCTACAAGGGCACTTATGAAACGTCAGAAGCTAGGTGCACGGTTCCAATTGGTCGCTTCCTATGGAGCAGAGCCGGTAGAAACTCCACGGTTGCTCTTTTAAAAATAAATGGTTTCTACAATGTTTTCAAATTACAGTGTATCAGAGGACAGTGTTGGCCTATCAACAAGTACCAGGTACTTAATAAAATAGTCCACAAGTCTACAGCCTACAACGTTCTCACATTCACAAAATCTAAAAGAATAGAATCTATATAAAAGATAAATAAGGACCTATTTAAACCAAATGACATGATTGCCACTACAGCTGTAACAAATATAATTGATTAAAATTGTAGGTATATAATGTCAAATAATGAAAAGATTATATCAAGGAAGTATGTAAAAGAGTAAAATAAAATAATCATCGTAATTTGGGAGCAGTTAATAGACATTTACATAGCTATGCCGTTAATGAGGTACCAAGGAAGCCACATGTGCAGAAGGAATTATTGCCAAACTTCCTTGTCTTCAATGTATGGGAAACAATGTTTTTCAACTACTATGTTAAGTTTGTTCTTAATATAAATTCATCGCAACTACGGAACTCTTCATTGTGCGTGGTCCAGACACACATTTGGCCTGTTTTTTTGTTTACTTTGCTAAAACTTGGTAACCTACCCTCAGCGTGGTTAAGCCCCTCCCAAACTATTCTGTACTTATCAGCACACTTTCATCTTTGTTATTGTTTCGTTTTCTTTTTTTTTAAGTTTTCGTATGTAGGTATACCTAGGTACAGCTGTTGGTGTAAAATACTGTTTCTCGTTGCTTCATATTCTGTTAAAAAGTATTTTATCAATAAACGTAGATTAATACCCGAAGGTATTACGGAACTGTTGAATTCCAAAAATTGATTGGAATTCTCAATCAATTTAATGTGCCTACAAATTGCTCTATGAAGCGTCACTGTATGTCAATATTGTGAATTCCAATATCACCATAAATTATGGTAACAGAAGTGCTACTGTATTTTTTAATTCAATAAAATTGGAAGTTGAAAAAAATGGTCAAGAGAAAAGGAGAAAGAGGTAGGTAATCGTCAAAGTTATTTTCTTTCCAAAACCATATTATTCGAATTTGTTTATTCGGTTAGAAAGGTTTCACTAAAGTCTGCATTAAAAAAAAAACTAGCCGAACTGTACGAAAAAGGTTAAAAACCATTAAAAATTAAAAAAAAAATACATTAGTAATAAAGTATTTATGGCATCTAATTTTGTTTCGACATTTAATGGCCACGTTTTTAATTTGAATACGACGATTTAATAAAGAAAATAATCTGATAGCGGACACTTTTCCAGTACCCGCGAATGCTGCGTCATCTTAAATTTTTCTTGATTATCTCGAGCATCAAACTGAAGCATTATCTAAGTCTTAAATAATCTGTGCTAAAATAACAACAGTGTTGCATGTAACTTTATTATTACTGGAAGTCCAGTGTACACACGGCTACACATCAAGCTATACATTTCCAGTATAAGCTGACCTCGCATTGTACGGAAATCTTATACTATGCGAGATCAACATAAACTGGAAATTTATAGCTTGATGTGTAGCCGTGTGTACCTACACAGTAATGCACTTACATTATTCATGAATAATGTCCGAAAATGAGTAATATGGTAATGTTTGTGTATCAGTTTCATTGTTTGCGTGAAAATTACAGTGCAACAGTTAGGTGAGCCTTCCGCCTGACGCAGGTCCTCACCGGACACGGTTATTTCGGAAGGTTCCTGTTCTGGATAACAGCTAAGCTAAGTAAACACTTATCCATTAAATCATAATTAAAAAAATATAAATGCGAAAGTGTGTTTGTTTGTGAATTTGGCACATGGGTAAACCCTAGCGGGGAGGTACGATTCTCCTTTGTAAGGTAATGTTGTTCGAAGATGCATTTCAAACAACAGCCTTGTATCTAAATATATAATAAGTTTTCTAACATAGGTATAATATAAGTTTTTTTACATTTTCACCGACCCAAAAAAGAAAGGTAACTAACTCCTAGAGAGCTAGCTCCTGTTATTTCTGCTTTCAACAGATCCCACATGACTGTATGAAAATATATTCGTCCTTCGTCGGTACGTCGTAAAATACGGGATATAAAATATAAGGATTCGTTATATTATCGCGGAATGTGTGAGTTTTCCGCTCGTAATTTGAATATTTCAAACGTTATTCTCATGTACTGAGAATCTGATATATAAACAAGTCTTTGGGCTTGTTTTAATAAGAAACGTAGTGGTTTTTTTTTTACCATAGATAATACTATTCTACGCTTCACTGAAACATTAAATAGGACAGGATTCTTCTTGATAATAATAGTTTCCAAGCAGAGGGATCATATTTTTCTCGAAAGTTTTAATAAAATTATTTTAGTTTTTGTAAAAATCCTTACAAAGTTTATTTCTTTTCTAACACGGTATCCTGGCAAAATATTTTGTCTACAGTCCGACAGCACGAGCATCAACATCTTTGTTAGAACTAAATTGACATCGACCTTAAGGCTCGTACAGACCAGCGCGATATCGCGGGCGCGACACGGGTCGCGCTGCCAGTCGCGCGCGCGCTTAATTGCGTAACACACTTCAATCACAATTCGAGAGTTTTGAAGAATATTGTTAATCCATTGCTTCATACGTTTGAAAAATTCGTCTGCTCAACGACGTACCTAAATAACGCAATGAATGTGGGTGAACTGTCAAAATGAAACAGATTGTGATTGATCGTGTTTTACGCAATTAGGGTGCGGGATCCAAAAGACACTTTTGAATAATGGTTAATATACACCAATTTTATAGAACAATTAAAAAATGTCAGACGGCTAATAATGCAGCACAACCGTTCTGTTATCCAGCAAGAAGTTATCTTAATATCACCAACTCTAATCTTAATAACGCATAAGCCTTTCATTATTAATCCTTCCTTTCTTACGAAAGAACCCATCCTATTATCCAAGGAAAATCTGAGAAAAATACCTCCCTTTTATCTAAAACGCTACTTAAACTCGTTAAAACATTTATATCCAAGAGCAAATCTCGTTAGCTGGCCGCTGCAAATCTTAGCAAATGTCTCAAGATGGACACAAATTGGATTGCGACATCCCAAGGCCGGGGGGGTTTCCACCTGTACATCTTGTAAGTTACGGTGGAGGGTAGATGGATACTAATGTCTCCTAAGAGGACGGTATTAGCCTATTTATAAACAGAATGGAACTGCTCTGACACAGTACAATAAAGTATAGCATGTAACAGTATTATGTCTCGGCAGTGACCTTGAAATAATTACCTACCTACGGCCGCTCGGTAAATAAACCTTCCACGTCCATGCGTAACTACTGCTCACTCGAGACTGTTGCGAAGATTGCGTACTGAGATTTCGAAGCGCT
Source organism: Omphaloscelis lunosa (assembly GCA_916610215.1). Taxonomy (NCBI): domain Eukaryota; kingdom Metazoa; phylum Arthropoda; class Insecta; order Lepidoptera; family Noctuidae; genus Omphaloscelis; species Omphaloscelis lunosa. The sequence continues at coordinate 4,356,900 of OU744245.1, read as the reverse complement.
GAATAATGTTACTTACTTATCTATACTGTGGATATGATTTTTGCGTTTGAAATTAGAATGGGTGAGTTGTTCTATGAGTCATGCCCTGCGGTTTGAAATTTAAAGAGTGTGGATGATTATTGTACTGAAATACACCTGATACTGGGGATTTTTTTTTTAAATAACGTCAACGAAATAAATAAAACTTGGAAACTACCTCTTTTGATACAAAAAGACTTCTTCCATTATTTAAAGTCTAAAGAACTAAGAATAACTTCAGAACTTTTTTTCTAAAAGTCTATTAACTAAGAGTACCCGAAGAAAATAGGTTTTAAAAGTAGGGCACAGCTAAGAAGACAGAAAATGGACCAGTGAATTCGGCCACAATTTCTATGAAGGCTTCATGGAAATTGTTCTACGAAAATCGCGTCTCACCGTCGCGTCGCGCCTGTCTGAGGCAGCCTTAAGTCGTAACCTATTCACGTTATAGGAATGCCAGAAACTGTCATATTCACAAAACTAATTTGAAGTTTCCATTACTTTGTTTGTAACATAAAACCTTGGAAATAAAAGAATTGTCACCCCCACTCGTAGCAATTTGCAAGTGATTGAAAACTCGTTTGACATGTGTCAAGTGCTTATCTGGTGGAAATAATGGAAAATAGATCGAGCTTTGTGAAATAAACGAATTCGTATTGAAACATCGGAAAATAAAATATGTAGTCGGGAACAATCGACTAAAAACTTATGTCCTGATCACAAAATTCAATACATAGGTGCCTACTATAGATGTCATAATTTAACATAACATCACGCCTTGTTTCCCCGAAGGGTTGGGCAGAGGCGTCCCTGTAGCAGGCACACACACATTTCCCCAGTTATGTTTAAGTCCCATGTAATAGGGGGCGAGCCTATTGCCATCAACCGGGCACAAATCCACTGCCTCGTTAGTCTAGTGGTCGCAAGCGCTACTGCTAAGCATAAGGTCCTGGGTTCGATTCCCGGGTCGGGATTCGAACTGTTATTGGGTTTTTCTATCGGAAATTTCTCAGTAGCAGCTCGGAGTCTGGATTAGTGCCCGGTTGATGTCATAATTTAACAGGAAGAAAATAAGAAAATTAAATTATTTATTAATTATTATTGGCAGTAGTCATTGGATACATAAAGTGGGCTTCTTTTGTAAGACAACTAAAATGTTACGGTGTATTTATCTACAAAAAATTGCCTCCTGTAGCTTAATCTTTGCCTCGTGCAAGCTACAAAATAATAGAAAAATAATTAGTTACCACGTTCAAACATGACGTCAGTGAAAATTAGCTTGCATTAAATGCAGCATTTATACGCAGAAATTGGGTGACCGACGAGGCAGTCAACGCTTATAACTGCTAGACTGACAAGGCAGTCAACACTAGTAACTAAAAGACTGACGAGGCAGTCAACACTAATAACTACTAAATCGACGAGGCAGTCAACGCTAATAACTATTAGACCGACGAGGCAGTCAACACTAGTAACTATTAGACCGACGAGGCAGTAAACGCTAGTATCTATTAGACTGACAAGGCAGTCAATGCTAGTAACTATTGGACCGACGAGGCAGTCAACGCTAATAACTACAAGACCGACGAAGCAGCCAACGTTAGTAACTATTAGACCAACAAGGCAGTCAATGCTAGTAACTATTAGACCGACGAGGCAGTCAACGCTAATAACTACTAGACCGACGAGGCAGTCAACGCTATTAACTATTAAACTGACGAGGCAGTCAACACTAGTAACTATTAGACCGACGAGGCAGTCAACGCTAGTAACTATTAGACCGACGAGGCAGTCAACGCTAGTAACTATTAGACCGACGAGGCAGTCAACGCTAGTAACTATAAGACCGACGAGGCAGTCAACGCTAATAACTATTAGACCGACGAGGCAGTCAACACTAATAACTACTAGACCGACGAGGCAGTCAATGCTATTAACTATTATACCAACGAGACAATCAACGCTAGTAACTATTTGACTGACGAGGCAGTCAACGCTTATATTAGACCAACGAGGCAGTCAACGCTACTAACTGGTAGACTGACGAGGCAGTCAATGCTAGTAACTACAAGACTGACGAGGCAGTCAACGCTAGTAACTGCTAGACTGACGAGGCAGTCAATGCTAGTAACTATTAGACCGACGAGGCAGTCAACACTAGTAACTATTAGACCGACGAGGCAGTCAACGCTAGTAACTATTAGACCAACGAGGCAGTCAACGCTAGTAACTAATAGACCGACGAGGCAGTCAACGCTAGTAACTATTTGACCAACAAGGCAGTCAACGCTAGTAACTATTAGACCGACAAGGCAGTCAATGCTAGTAACTATTAGACCGACGAGGCAGTCAACGCTAATAACTACTAGACCGACGAGGCAGCCAACGCTAGTAACTATTACGAAGACAAGGCAGTCAATGCTAGTAACTATGAGACCGACGAGGCAGTCAACGCTAATAACTATTAGACCGACGAGGCAGTCAACACTAATAACTACAAGACCGACGAGGCAGTCAATGTTATTAACTATTAAACCAACGGGGCAGACAACGCTTGTAACTATTTGACCGACGAGGCAGTCAACGCTTATATTAAACCAACGAGGCAGTCAACGCTAGTAACTGCTAGACTGACGAGGCAGTCAATGTTAGTAACTATTAGACCGACGAGGCAGTCAACGCTAATAACTGCTAGAATGACGAGGCAGTCAACGCTATTAACTTTTATACCAACGAGGTAGTCAACGCTTCTAACTATTTAACCGACGAGGCAGTCAACGCTAATAACTGCTGGACTGACGAGGCAGTCAACACTAGTAACTTTCAGACCGACGAGGCAGTCAACGCTAGTAACTGCTATACCAACGAGGCAGTCAACGATTTTAACTATTAGACCGACGAGGCAGTCAACGCTAGTAACTGTTAGACCGACAAGGCAGTCAATGCTCGAAACTATTAGACCGACGAGGCAGTTAACACTAGTAACTTTTAAACCGACGAGGCAGTCAATGCTAGTAACTATTAGACCGACGAGGCAGTCAACGCTAGTAACTATTATACCAACGGGGCAGTCAACGCTTGTAACTATTTGACCGACGAGGCAGTCAACGCTAGTAACTGCCAGACTGACGAGGCAGTCAATTCTAGTAACTATTAGACCGACGAGGCAGTCAACAGTAGTAACTATTGAACCGACGAGGCAGTCAACGCTATTAACTTTTATACCAACGAGGCAGTCAACGCTAGTAACTATTTGACCAACGAGGCAGTCAACGCTAGTAACTATTTGACCAACGAGGCAGTCAACGCTAGTAACTATTAGACCGACGAGGCAGTCAACGCTAATAACTGCTAGAATGACGAGGCAGTCAACGCTATTAACTTTTATACCAACGAGGCAGTCAACGCTAATAACTGCTGGAGTGACGAGGCAGTCAACACTAGTAACTTTCAGACCGACGAGGCAGTCAACGCTAGTAACTGCTATACCAACGAGGCAGTCTACGCTAGTAACTATTAGACCGACGAGGCAGTCAACGCTAGTAACTATTAGACCGACGAGGCAGTCAACGCTAGTAACTATTAGACCGACGAGGCAGTCAACGCTAGTAACTATTAGACCGACGAGGCAGTCAACGCTTGTAACTATTAGACCGACGAGGCAGAAAACGCTAGTAACTATTAGACCGACGAGGCAGTCAACGCTAATAACTACAAGACCGACGAGGCAGTCAACGCTAGTAACTATTAGCCCAACGAGGCAGCCAACGCTAATAACTGCTAGACTGACGAGGCAGTCAACACTAGTAACTTTCAGACCGACGAGGCAGTCAACGCTAGTAACTATTAGACTGACGAGGCAGTCAACGCTAATAACTACTAGACCGACGAGGCAGTCAACGCTAGTAACTATTAGACCGACGAGGCAGTCAACGCTAGTATCTTTTAGACTGACGAGGCAGTCAACGCTAATAACTGCTAGAATGACGAGGCAGTCAACGCTATTAACTTCAATACCAACGAGGCAGTCAACGCTAGTAACTGCTATACCAACGAGGCAGTCAACGCTAGTAACTATAAGACACGAGGCAGTCAACGCTAATAACTGCTAGACCGACGAGGCAGTCAACGCTATTAACTATTAGACCGACGAGGCAGTCAACGCTAATAACTACTAGACCGACGAGGCAGTCAACGCTATTAACTATTAAACCAACGAGGCAGTCAACGCTAGTAACTGCTATACCAACGAGGCAGTCAACGCTAGTAACTATTAGACCGACGAGGCAGTCAACGCTAATAACTATTAGACCGACGAGGCAGTCAACGCTAATAACTGCTAGAATGACGAGGCAGTCAACGCTATTAACTATTAGACCGACGAGGCAGTCAACGCTAGTAACTATTTGACAAACGAGGTAGTCAACGCTAGTAACTATTTGACCAACGAGGCAGTCAACGCTTGTAACTATTTGATCGACGAGGCAGTCAACGCCAGTAACTATTTAACCGACGAGGAAGTCAACGTCAGTAACTATAAGACCGACGAGGCAGTCAACGCTAATAACTGCTAGACTGACGAGGCAGTCAACACTAGTAACTTTTAGACCGACGAGGCAGTCAACGCGAGTAACTATTAGACCGACGAGGCAGTCAACGCTAATAACTGCTAGAATGACGAGGCAGTCAACGCTATTAACTTTAATACCAACGAGGCAGTCAACGCTAGTAACTGCTATACCAACGAGGCAGTCAACGCTAGTAACTATTAGACCGACGAGGCAGTCAACGCTACTAACTGCTAGACCGACGAGGCAGTCAACGCTATTAACTATTAACTATTAGACCGACGAGGCAGTTAACGCTAATAACTACTAGACCGACGAGGCAGTCAACGCTATTAACTATTAAACCAACGAGGCAGTCAACGATTTTAACTATTAGACCGACGAGGCAGTCAACGCTAGTAACTATTAGACCGACGAGGCAGTCAACGCTTTTAACTATTTGACAAACGTGGTAGTCAACGCTAGTAACTATTTGACCAACGAGGCAGTCAACGCTTGTAACTATTTGATCGACGAGGCAGTCAACGCCAGTAACTATTTAACCGACGAGGAAGTCAACGCCAGTAACTATAAGACCGACGAGGCAGTCAACGCTAATAACTGCTAGACTGACGAGGCAGTCAACACTAGTAACTTTTAGACCAACGAGGCAGTCAACGCTATTAACTTTTATACCAACGAGGCAGTCAACGCTTCTAACTATTAGACCGACGAGGCAGTCAACGCTGATAACTACAAGACCGACGAGGCAACGCTTGTAACTATTAGACCGACAAGGCAGTCAACGCTCATAACTGCTAGACTGACGAGGCAGTAAACACTAGTTACTTTTAGACCGACGAGGCAGTCAACACTAGAAACTATTAGACCGACGAGGCAGTCAACGCTAATAACTGCTAAACTGACGAGGCAGTCAACGCTTATAACTACTAGACCAATGAGGCAGTCAACGCTATTAACTATTATACCAAGGAGGCAGTCAAGGCTAGTAACTATTTGACCGACGAGGCAGTCAACGCTTATAACTACAAGACCGACGAGGCAACGCTGGTAACTATAAGACCGACAAGGCAGTCAACGCTAATAACTGCTAGACTGACGAGGCAGTAAACACTAGTTACTTTTAGACCGACGAGGCAGTCAACACTAGAAACTATTAGACCGACGAGGCAGTCAACGCTTATAACTGCTAAACTGACGAGGCAGTCAACGCTTATAACTACTAGACCAATGAGGCAGTCAACGCTATTAACTATTATACCAAGGAGGCAGTCAAGGCTAGTAACTATTTGACCGACGAGGCAGTCAACGCTTATAACTACAAGACCGACGAGGCAACGCTAGTAACTATAAGACCGACGAGGCAGTCAACGCTAGTAACTATTTGACCGACGAGGCAGTCAACGCTTATATTAGACCGACGAGGCAGTCAACGCTAGTAACTGGTATACTGACGAGGCCGGTCGGCGGTCTAAAAGTTACTAGCATTGACTGCCTCGTTGGTCTAGTAGTTATTAGCGTTGTCTGCCTCGTCGGTCTAATAGTTACAAGCGTTGACTGCCTCGTCGGTCTAATAGTTACTAGCATTGACTGCCTCGTCAGTCTAGCAGTTATAAGCGTTGACTGCCTCGTCAGTCTTGTAGTTACTAGCATTGACTGCCTCGTCGGTCTAGTAGTTATTAGCGTTGACTGCCTCGTCGGTCTAATAGTTACAAGCGTTGACTGCCTCGTCGGTCTAGTAGTTACTAGCGTTGACTGCCTCGTCGGTCTAGTAGTTATTAGCGTTGACTGCCTCGTCGGTCTAATAGTTACAAGCGTTGACTGCCTCGTCGGTCTAGTAGTTACTAGCGTTGACTGCCTCGTCGGTCTAGTAGTTATTAGCGTTGACTGCCTCGTCGGTCTAATAGTTACTAGCGTTGACTGCCTCGTCGGTCTGAAAGTTACTAGTGTTGACTGCCTCGTCAGTCTAGCAGTTATTAGCGTTGACTGTCTCGTTGGTATAACAGCAAATAGCGTTGACTGCCTCGTCGGTCTAAAAGTTACTAGTGTTGACTGCCTCGTCGGTCTAATAGTTACGAGCGTTGACTGCCTCGTTGGTCTAATAGTTACTAGCGTTGACTGCCTCGTTGGTCTAATAGTTACTAGCGTTGACTGCCTCGTTGGTCTAATAGTTACTAGTGTTGACTGCCTCGTCAGTTTAATAGTTACTAGCGTTGACTGCCTCGTCGGTCTAGTAGTTATTAGCGTTGACTGCCTCGTCGGTCTAATAGTTAATAGTTAATAGCGTTGACTGCCTCGTCGGTCTAATAGTTACTAGCGTTGACTGCCTCGTCGGTCTAATAGGTTCTAGCGTTGACTGCCTCGTCGGTCTAGTAGTTATTAGCGTTGACTGCCTCGTTGGTCTAGTAGTTATTAGCGTTGACTGCCTCGTCGGTCTAATAGTTACTAGCATTGACTGCCTCGTCGGTCTAATAGTTACTAGTATTGACTGCCTCGTCGGTCTAATAGTTACTAGCATTGACTGCCTCGTCAGTCTAGCAGTTACTAGCGTTGACTGCCTCGTCGGTCTAATATAAGCGTTGACTGCCTCGTCGGTCAAATAGTTAATAGCGTTGACTGTCTCATTGGTATAATAGTTAATAGCATTGACTGCCTCGTCGGTCTAATAGTTACTAGAATTGACTGCCTCGTTAGTCTGGCAGTTACTAGCGTTGACTGCCTTATCAGTCTAATAGATACTTGCGTTGACTGTCTCGTCGGTCTAATAGTTACTAGCGTTGATTGCCTCGTCGGTCTAATAGTTACTAGCGTTGTCTGCCTCGTCGGTCTAATAGTTACAAGCGTTGACTGCCTCGTCGGTCTAATAGTTACTAGCGTTGACTGCCTCGTCGGTCTAATAGTTACAAGCGTTGACTGTCTCGTCGGTCTAATAGTTACTTGCGTTGACTGCCTCGTCGGTCTAATAGTTACTAGCGTTGACTGCCTCGTCGGTCTAATATAAGCGTTGACTGCCTCGTCGGTCAAATAGTTACTAGCGTTGACTGCCTCGTTGGTTTAGCAGTTACTAGCGTTGACTGCCTCGTTGGTATTAAAGTTAATAGCGTTGACTGCCTCGTCATTCTAGCAGTTATTAGCGTTGACTGCCTCGTCGGTCTAATAGTTACTAGTGTTGACTGCCTTGTCGGTCTTATAGTTACTAGTGTTGACTGCCTCTTCGGTGTAATAGTTAATAGCGTTGACTGCCTCATCGGTCTAGCAGTTACTAGCGTTGACTGCCTCGTCAGTCTTGTAGTTACTAGCATTGACTGCCTCGTCAGTATACCAGTTACTAGCGTTGACTGCCTCGTCGGTCTAATATAAGCGTTGACTGCCTCGTCGGTCAAATAGTTACTAGCGTTGACTGCCTCGTCGGTCTAGTAGTTACTAGCGTTGACTGCCTCGTCGGTCTAGTAGTTATTAGCGTTGACTGCCTCGTCGGTCTAATAGTTAATAGCGTTGACTGCCTCGTCGGTCTAATAGTTACTAGCGTTGACTGCCTCGTCGGTCTAATAGTTACTAGTGTTGACTGCCTCGTCAGTCTTGTAGTTACTAGCATTGACTGCCTCTTCAGTCTACCAGTTACTAGCGTTGACTGCCTCGTCGGTCTAGTAGTTATTAGCGTTGACTGCCTCGTCGGTCTAATAGTTACTATTGTTGACTGCCTCGTTGGTCTTATAGTTACTAGCGTTGACTGCCTCGTCGGTCTTATAGTTACTAGCGTTGAATGCCTCGTTGGTCTAATAGTTACTAGCGTTGACTGCCTCGTTGGCTAATAGTTACTAGCGTTGACTGCCTCGTCGGTCTAATATAAGCGTTGACTGCCTCGTCAGTCAAATAGTTACTAGTGTTGACTGCCTCGTCGGTATAATAGTTATTAGCGTTGATTGCCTCGTCGGTTTAGTAGTTATTAGTGTTGACTATCTCGTCGGTCTAATAGTTACTAGCGTTGACTGCCTCGTCGGTCTAATAGTTAAAATCGTTGACTGCCTCGTTGGTCAAATAGTTACTAGCGTTGACTGCCTCGTCGGTCTAATAGTTACTAGCGTTGACTGCCTCGTCGGTCTAATAGTTACTAGCGTTGACTGCCTCGTAGGTCTAATAGTTAATAGTTAATAGCTTTGTCTGCCTCGACGGTCTAATAGTTACTAGCGTTGACTGCCTCGTCGGTCTAATAGTTACTAGTGTTGACTGCCACGTCGGTGTAGTAGTTATTGACGTAGACCACCTTGTCGGTCTAGTAGTTATTAGTGTGACTGCCTCGCCGGTCTAATAGTTATAAACGTTGACTGCCTCGTTGGTCTTGTAGTTATTAGAATTGACTGCCTCGTAGGTCTAGTAGTTATTAGCTTTGACTGCCTTGTTGGTCTTGTAGTTAATATACTACACCGACGAGGCAGTCAACGCTATTAACTACTAGACAAACGAGGCAGTCAACGCTTATAACTACTAGACCGATGAGGCAGTTAACACTAATTACTATTAGACCGACGAGGCAGTCAACGCTAATAACTACACTACAATATAGGTAGTTATTTAGATAACTGTCTTGGATCATATCAACAACAACAACATCTGCATTTGTTTTATATGAATGCCTACCTTGTATGAATAAAAAAGAAAACAAAAAGGTGCTTACTTCTGTTTGAGCAATTGTTTCAGCAATATGTTGTCTTTCGGAACCCTCGGGAATAGAGTGAGCATGCCTCCTAAACAAAGATGATCTACACCAAACACAAACATTGCTATCATGGGAATGCTGCAGTTTGTGATTGTGTGCCAGAGCATTATCAGAAGACATTTCTTGCATTGTTAGCACATTACTACATTTATATTAAACTGAAACAAAACAAAAAAAGAGGTTAAACAGTGTAAGATTTTACAGTATAGAAAATAAATAAAATGTGTTTACCTGATGACCATAAAAGTGATTCCGATATCCTGTTTACAGAATAAACAATTTCATTTTATTTCACCAAGATACCGCTCGATGACCGAATTTATTTCGGGACCCATATCATCGGTAATTTAACATTGTTAATTTTCATCTATTACAAAGGTGCACTGTAGGCACGCCATTGTCAATAAACTGCAATAAGAATCGAGTTAAAATGTGTTAGAATATTCATACAAGATCGTTCAATAAATACGTCAGAGCCGATCACGCCTTTAAGGAGCACCGCGACAGATGAGCACTTTTTGACATTGGCCTCCAGAGCCAGGCTGACAGACGAGAGGGGTCTCGTCTGTCGCCTAGCCTCAAGGGAAGAAAACATCACATAGAAATAGCATTTGAACAAAACAACAAGTAAAAGCACGGGTTAAAGGGGACATACCTGAAACTGACCTATGTTGTAGAATACCACGAAAACACGACGGAAGCCAAACCACAGGCGAAACATAAACCATATAACCAAGCCGGGGTCAACAGAGAAGCAATCAATCAATGTCCATAGTAGTAAATTGGGTTCCATGGTATACAACGACCACAGAGTATTTTTTATATTGACAAATTGACAACGACTCAATCAAATACAAAGTCAAAGAAAGACGTACCTAGACGTCACGTCACGAAACTTAAAACTGTCAAACGAACATCATGTCAAACCCAACCGTCATGGCTGCCCTAAGAACAGGGTTACATTATTAAAAATCTTCCCAATTTAATCATTTTTGTACGGCTGTACTCATCTTCAAATGATTTTTTTTGTATTTTTATGACAATCCCCTATTTTTTTCCGCTTTATCTATGTAATGTACACAGAGGTGGCCCAAAATCAAACATCTCCTTTATATGGGACCAACTTGGGAGCGTACCCTTTTAAACAAAAAAAAACAAACATACAACATTTTGTACATGTACATTTTGTAAGAAATACAAGTCAAAGTCAAATGATACGGTTTACCTAGAAAAGATTAAGGTCTTTTATCGAAACAACAAAAGTACGGTCTATTCTTGGATTTGCTAAAGCGAGCATGCTCATTGTACTTTTTATGCCTTCGACTTACTGCTTTCCTAGAGTCTGGCAAACGACAGTAGAGACTGAAAAAGCGCGGCAAATTAAAAAATTATTAGCATAGCAACCCCGAAATTAGTATGACATACCTGGAATAACCCAATTTGATACTTTAGAATTATTTGTTTAAATTCATGCTACATAATATTATGCTCCAAAACAGAGACGTTTCTTGACATTTCGAAAAATTTGTTTGGATACTTCGTCTGAATAAAAAAACATACGTCTTTAGGTATTATGCAGCAATTCGATTTAAAAAAACATCAAAATTCCATAATAATGTTGGTTAATATTCACTACCGTATTCAAAATCTGAATCTAAAACTTCCAAGTGAAAAGATTCATTAGATTTACTGTTTTGTCATTTTTGAGTTACATAGTAAATGCTGTTGGTATAGTAGTGTTGTAATCCAACAACACTCCATCTTGTTTTGGCAAATTAAGGTTGACATTATATATAATATGGCCACATAAAAAGTTTGCAAATAATTCGAGGGTCTACTTTCGTTTGCCAGACTCTAGTAATCAAGTAATTAGAATTTTATTGTTTCAAGTAGAATTATTAGAAATTAAATCCTCTTTCCTTTAGTCAAACCATAATTAAAAAACAACATGGCTACTAATTGTAAAAGAAATGCAGGATGCCATTTACATACACACATCAAAAGTGTCTAGGGATCAAGCATTTTTATGCGGATTTCTTGAGATTGAGATGTGGCTTTGTAATAAATTTATGATTATATAAATTTATATGGATCCTTTTTGGTGCATTTCATAATTTGAAACAGGAACTGTTAATCAAATTCGAGTAAAAGATGAAAATCAGCTGTCAATATTTTCCCTATAAAAACATACAACGCATTGAAGACATTATTAGTGCTACTGTTTCCCTACTACTGATTAAAACCAACGTTATTATGGAGCGGCGACGTCATTTAAGCAGGGGAGAAATGCTCAGAGCCGTGGGAATGATAGAAGCTGGTTCCCGGCAACGTACTGTGGCTTTAGCTCTGAATACAAGTCAGAGTGTTATCAGTCGACTTTGGACACGTTACCGAAGCACTGGTACCGTGGCTGAGCGCCATGGAGGACGGTATCGCTGCACCACACGGAGACAAGACCGATACATTCAAATCTTAACTCGAAGAGCTCCAACAATAACCGCCATGATGTTAGCCGTGAGGCTTCATCACTCTTCAGGGAACTTAATTAGCGACCAAACAGTCAGAAACCGCTTGCATGAAGTGAACCTTCATTCCCGAAGACCGCTACGGGTACCACCTATAGCAATGCACAATCGTAGGATTCGATATCAATGGGCTCTTGAACACAGAAATTGGGCAGAAGAACAATGGCGTTTCGTGTGCTTTTCTGATGAGTCTCGTTTTGGTATGAGACCGGATACAAGACGTATACGACACTGGAGAACCCCTGGACGCCAACAGCGATTAAAATCCTGCCAGGAAGTCCATCCTTATAGTGGTGGAACCATCATGGTATGGGCGGGTATTTGGATCGGCGGAAGAACTGAGTTGATTTGGATCAGAGGCAACCTCAACGCTCAAATTTATGCTGAGACGATTGTATCTGACGTCATCGTTCCTCTACAAGTGCAAATCGGTCCCTTATTTCAGTTAATGCATGATAATGCACGACCGCACACCGCAAGAGTTGTAAGACAGACTCTCGCCGCAGCTAACATCAATGTCCTGCTCTGGCCTGCTCAGTCGCCAGACTTGAACCCGATTGAGCATGCATGGGATATGCTACAGAGAAGAGCTTTGCCGAATATGGAGGGTATCCAGTCGCAAGAAGACCTTTTTTTGTTGTTGCAACGAACATGGGCGGCCATTCCACAGCGTGATTTGGATGAACTCATTTTGAGTATGCCAAACCGATGTTCTTGTGTTGTTAGTGTTCGCGGTAGAAACACGGATTATTAATTGTTTAAGTTACCCAATAAAATTTTAAAGAAAACTGTTATTTCAGTCTTTTTTTCGAACTTTAATGTTAGTGGTTCAAATGTCAAAAATCCCTTTATTAGGAAAATGGCAAATTTCTTTATTAATGCAAAGGTGACTTGGTTTATCGTTACTGTGACAAACGAAAACACTTTATTTGATGAATCCTTAAAGAAAATTTTAATTAATATCAATCAGGAGAAAAGTTATTGCAAAAATATATGTTGATCCCTAGACACTTTTGATGTGTGTATTTTTTAAATTACTTTTTTTATCAATTCTTTTTTGTTCATACAGTTTGGCCAGCCTTTTAATAAGTAGTAGTTCAACCTTCTTGGTAATCATTGTGATTTAAAATATCAAACATCTTTGTTTTCACACCGCTTAGAATGTTCCAATGAAAATGGCATGTCAACCTGTCAGGCTTGGCCGCGTCCTGTCATCGTGTTGCGTATGCTGCAGGGTAGGAGCTATTTGTATGGAAAATCACAAAAAGGCTAAAAACAATGGACAATCGAAAACGGCAGGTTCGTGTCCGTCCTTTGGCAGTTTCAAGCCTGTCCTCTGTTTTCAGCTGACTTTTGAATTTATATTATTTTATATAGCAGTAGGTTTTTTTTCACTAGTCGGAAAATGGTTTTTCCCCCCTCTTTTTCACCTTTCTCTTCTAAACTCTCCTTTAATAATTCACTGTACTACGATGGTATTAGGTGTTATTTTTGCCGTAAGTATCTACGTAAATATAAACTACCCACCAGCCATTACTATAAAGGAAATGTTAGTTTAAATAAGTATTTTTTTTCATTTCGGTTACTTCTTCGTATTTCGATGCACGTCCGCTTGGAATCGCCATATTTACATAATACCTACTTATTGGAAGAAATATAATTCTGTGATGTAAAATTTGTATTTCTACCCAAAGATAGGACATCAAGTAATACTAAGGAAACATTCACTTTAGGAAGATACAATCATTAGTTGCTCAGTTATTCTTATTTTATGTGTTTAATTTATGGCGTCCTGATCACAGACCATGCCCCCGATCTACCATAAAAATACCTTGCCCTAATAAATTAACTGATAAAATATTTTTGAAGAAAATACCACCCACCCAGCCAGTTCTCGTATTTCACAATTTCAAATTCTTCCAATCTTCAATATTCACACCACAGTTCCATTTATATTTAATCCAGGAAGTCACACAAAACTGAAGTCTATTTCAGTGCAGTAAAATGGCGGCCATATTGCAAAACGTGTCGGCCATTTAAAAAAATTCCCGCCACACGAAATTGGCGCGCATTTACCTTTAGAATTTTTCTGCAACGAGCTGTTGAAATATTCATTTGATTTTACACCTCTCAAGTGGCGGAGTGGCAACTTTTTGATGTGATTATGAATGGAATTTTAAATTTTCTCTTGATGCAGATTAAACCTGGGATTCATTGCACAGATACATATATTATATAACAAGAGAGAAAAAGAGTCCAAAACATTATGTAGAAAATTTCTCTATTAGGTTAAAATAACAATGCTCTCATTTTATTAACTCTTCAATTTAAGGTTTTCTTTCTTATTTCTTAAATTTCCTGGACGTAGCTACGTAGGATTTACCTACATAGCGTCGCCGTGCAGTGAAAACACTGTGATTGCAATAAACGTTATTATACAGGGGAAAATAAAAACTTTCTGAAAAATGGCTGTCATTAACAGTCCCGAGGATTTTATTATCATAAATAGAAGGCATTGGTAGCATTTTAGAGCTGTGCACGTTTGTTCAAAATACGCATAACGAGGTTTTCTACCCAACAAAAATTTTAAGAAAAAACAATGAAATTTTCATAACGAGGTTTTCACTGTACGGTGACGATAGGTAGGTTACTTCTGTAAGCTCCAATATCAAGATGGCGACCAAAACCATAATTTTAAAAAAAGTAACAAAAACTCTCTACTTCAATCATAGCTAGCTTTTACCAATTTCAAAATCAAAGGTTAGTATTTTTAGACGTTTTTGATTGGAAAAACCTTTTTGTTTCTGCTTTTCAACCTTTCACCAGTGGAACTAGCTTTTCAGGCAACTTCTATAGGAAAATACATCAGTCGATTCCTCGTTTCTCTTTGATGGCTACATTTTGAAATTTCCCTCCAAAATCCAATAACGGTCACTCCGGAACTTTGACGGTTAGTGCACGGACTTTATTTAAATAACGAATATTGGATTCAATATTGAATAACGCAGTTTACTTTATGGGTCGTTTTCAAAATTTATGTACATTTGGTGGACTCTTTTCCTTTTCCAAACTATGATAGGTATGCGAATTAATGAAGATAAAAAAACCTTTAAAAATTCATGATTTTTTTCTCGTGAACGGCAATTTTACTAAAAAAAGCAAGAGACATTTTTGTCTTAGAATTTTGAGTAAAATACGGTAGTATTTTTTAAAATTAAAATTCGTTGATTTTTAATCTTTTGGCGACCATCTTGGATCCACCATATTGAATTTCACTTTCTGCCACTCGAATTTAAAAAGCATATGCTTCAACAAAAATATTTGTGGCCAAAATGAATTTTCTACGTTGCGTCAAATTTTGGCGAGTTAGGTGGCCCGGTTGACCCGTTTTGTCCCTATACTATAATACAATGTAATTTTAATAAACCAATTATTTATTTGCTCATAAACACGTGTCTCATATTACATTCCATTGTGTGATCTTTTTTTTTTTGGGTGGGAAATTAACAAATAACTTCTCCCGCTCTGGGCAGAGCGGGAGGGCGTGTCAGACTCTTACTGACTAAAACCCACCCGTGTTCCTTCGGTTGCCCTGTTGCCGGGGGCCACGATCTCCCTTTCGGTTTTCTCCGCAAATCCTTCCTGTAACTTTGATATTTTATAATAATAGAAGTATATTCCAAATTTAGTATGGGAAATCTATGCGTCAAAATACATAGTTACAACGAGAGGGTGCTAGTTTAAGAAATTTTGTTAAAAGTGCCAAATTACGTGAATTCGGTAAGTACTATACTTTAGAGTACAGCATGTCAGTGTAGTTAATGGTATAAAAAGTCATATATATGTTTCACGAGTAATTCGAGGGCGAAATTACAAAAATATAATTTTTTGAAGGCTAGGGAAACGATAATTTTGTTCAATTGTGTGACCAGTGTTATTATTTTTGTGTCACGTGAGACTTAGGGCTTATCACAGTATATTCACTTAAATGTGAACAGTAATTCCGTTTTAGAAAAGATGCCGTTAACGCCCGCTGAACGTCAAAGACGTTACCGAGAGCTTTTAAAATCAAGACATCCACAAAGATGAAAGAAAGTCCAAGAAAAATATTTAATTAGATTCTTCGACTTCGTTGTGACTTTGCGCTTACTCTTCATTTGTGTTACTTTTGTGTCACGATAACACAAAACATTTTACATAAATTTTGAAAACGACCCTTATATTAGGATATTAGATAGACAAATTCATTTATTTGCCTGAAATATGGTATTTTACAGATTTTATAACAAATACACAATAGTTCTTTATATTCCGCCAACTAAATTCGGCATGCAAATTTTGTGAAAATAACAATGATTCTAATTTAACAAAATAATTAAATTCCAATGTAAATAAAAAGTATTAAATCAAGAATTGTCTAAATTATCAAATTACAAATGTCAAATAAAAATAATTCAATTACAAATTTTCTAAAAATCAACTTACAAATGATAACCAAAGAAATTAAAATACTAAATATTATGTCAATATTGATTAATACATTGAAAATGAAGGTAACCTGTACCCTAAATGCATAACTTATTTTCGTAAAAAATTATGCCTAATTTGTTTCATTTTGATAGTTCAACAACAGTCATTGCATTATTTACGTTGTTGAGCAGATTTTTTTTCGAACTTATGAAACAATGGATCAGCAATTTGTTTCAAATAGAAACAGATTGTGTTGTGTTACGCAATTAGGGTACTGAAATCTAATAACCTGCCACCTGGAAACTATTTTATTATTATTTTGCTTCATTATGAAGCATTGTGAACTTACAAACCTACTTTTTTTACAGGACCGGAATCCTGGAACAATAAAGTTGACTTCAATTCACTGACTTAAGATGATGTCCGAAAAGATGATTAGACACCTACCTCCAGAAGGGCAGGACGTAAACAAGTAAATAACTACTTAAACTAAGACTACCTCGTTGATCTAGCTGTCGTAAGCCTTACTGTTGAGCATGAGGTCCTGGGTTCGATTCCCAGGTCGGGCAAGGTATCATTGGGTTTTTCCAACAGGAATTTCTAAGTAGCAGCCCGGAGTCTAGAATTGCGCGCGGTTGACGGCAATAGGCTCGCCCCCTATTACATGGAAATTAAACATAACTGGCGAAATGTGGGGGTGCTTTAAGTACACCTCTGCCTAACTCTTCGAGGAAACAAGGCGTGATGTTATGTTATGTTATATTAAACAAAGGTTTATCTACACCTTGATGATGGATAAAAAAATACTGAGAAACTACATTAAAATCAAACGCTTCGCATCACAGATGGCGTATGCCCTGATAACGGCGATAATCCTAAGCTAAAGGTAAACGTATTAAATAATATGAAGAATACATTGTTGACACTTGGCTATATATCAATTACACATCCATAAATTCTCTTGAAAGATTCAGAACATTAATATTCGATGAAAGGACAATACGCACTCAAAAACTAAAATCATTGAACTTTTTGTAAAACTGTACACCTATGATGGCTCATTGGTTAAAAGGCCGCCACTCATGCTCGAGGTTGTGGTTTCAGATCCGGGAAAGTCCCTATGTGACTTTTTCAATTCATAATATTTACTTTCTGAGTTTATCTTGTACATTACTGACATCGGAGGAAAACATCGTGAGGAGACCTGGACTTCTAAGTCTGAAAACGCCAACTCTTGAGCAAGCGTGGTGATCAATGCTCGTGCCTTCTGTGTATGAGAAGAGGCCTTTGCCCGGCAGTGGGACAATAATAGACGGGTATTATTATTATGAACCTAAAACAATGCTAAATGGATTACATAGACTGATACATAGAAAGATACATGCATAAATCCCTATCAGAATACTAGCCCTGAGACATTGGCATTTGGCAACATGGCAACTGAAGGAACACGGGTGGGTTTTAGTCAGCAAGTGTCTGACACGCCCTCCCGCTCCGCCCAGAGCGGGAGAAGTTATTTGATTATTTCCCACCCAAAAAAAAAAAGCCCAGAGACATTTGTAGTTGTGCGAGAAGTCACTAAGTGACATTTAAGCCAAAATGAGTGAATGGTGTCAGTGTTCTTAAACCCATTATCTATCTTATGAGAAGGTAAAAGAGCTGAATTTGGTTGAATTTTAGATAATACGAGAATTTCAGAAGTACATAACTACTTGTTAAGGCAAAAACCAGTCTATGAAAATTAAGTAACGGTACTTGAGTAATTTATGTTTTTTTTTTACTAACGTTTTCTCATTTACTGGGGCTACACTGCTCATTAATGTTACTTAGTTACTTTTCGCATACAATATATTAATTTCATTTCATGTAAAGCTTTCGTCTGCAAGAAATATCTAAGAGACATTATCAGTGGTTCTCGTCGAATATATACACCTAAATTACATTTTTCGAGTATGCTAAAATTAACTATCTTACTCTTTATTATATTTCTCAGTTACGGTAAAAATATTTACATAATTTACTGATTATTAGAGTGCAGGGTAAAAATATCAATATTTTTTTCATAAAAAGCATTTTTGTAACTAAAAGTGTTAATGTGTTATATCGATTAGAGAACAAAAAAACTTTTAAATACGGTTATCTCGAAACTAGCTTTTTGCAATTAATGATTTCTCGCACTACAACGACGATTTATTTTTAAATGTCGCAGCATATGCATATAATCCTTTTGGCTTCGTACAGGATATTCTGCTTTAATTTTATTTTACTTTGTTTCTTATTTATTTTTTAATTGTTTTTTAAATGTTTCTTTGAGTGTGTTTTTAATTTGTAATCTCCTGTGCGAGCCTCAATAAATACTTTTTCTTTCTTTCATAAAAGTGCCACTATCAAATAAAACACCGGATTGCTATCACCTGCATCATTCATTGGCATCAGTCATGCAATCTCTTCCTCAATTGTTATATAGAAACGTTTTACATCGAATGCGAACCGTTTTCTGTCAATATTCCAATATGAATGATAACAAAGCATTTCGAAATGAATTGCGGGCATAGCATGAAAAGTTTGAACACTACCCTTTAGGCAAGAGTTATTTGAAACAATCGGTTTGTACGATTTAATATTGATTTTATTGCCACGAGGCTGTTGAATTAGGTTTTATTTTGAATAAGTGAATTGCGAATTATGAAGAACTAACTGCGCCCCGCGTTTTCACCCGCATAAGTCTCGATCCCGTGGGAATATCGGGATAAAAAGTATCCTTTGTCCTGCTAAATTTCATTCAAATCTGTTTAGCCGTTTTAGCGTGAAAGCGTAACAAAAAAACAAAACAACTTTTGCATTTATAACAATTATTAATTATGATAAACGGCCGCCGTAACGGGGGTGGCCGGTGGTGGTGGTGGTGGTGGGCGACGACGGAGCGGTGGTCAGCGGGAAAATTTCTTAAGAATAACGTTATACAATTGAATCTGTAACGTTATTACAAGCGGATATAAGCATAATGTTACTGATATCTATAACGTTACTTAAAATGTTGTTCTACAAAAATGATATTCTATAACGTTTTTCTTTTGTAACGTTATTGATAGTTTCGGTTTTAGTATCGTTACAAACTTTGGAGCGTTATAAGATAACATTTAGTGTAACAGAAAGAAATTAATTTCCTTTTCAAGTCCCTGGTATTAAGTATCAGTTTGATAAGTTAACGTTGAGACGAAATCCTTGTTTTTATGAGTACGTTGTTTATTTAAATTTACATACAGCCATCACTAAGAAGCTTTTCCTAAAGTCCTTGCTACACGGCTGCCAACCGCGTCCCCGACAGATGTGACCTTGGTTGGCGACAGGCAGAGCTGTTTGAAATTTGGCCGTAAACCACCATCTAAATGGTTGTAAACCACCAAGGTCACCTCTGTTGGAACGAGGATGGCAGCCGTGTAGCAAGCACTTTAGGAAAAGCTTCTTATGGTATGTTAATTCAGATAAACAAGGGCTGTTCATTTCAAGTGCTGGGATACCGTAGGGCGTAATTTGTAAGGGCCTCCGCGCCCTTATATTACCGGGTCGAATAATGAAAGGCGCATTTTATATTATTATAATTATTATTTCTAGAACTCATGCTACTCATTTTACATTGTGATGCGCGCTGTACGCTATACGTGATGTCAACATTGCCTACCTTAAAATAAAGTTGAAAATAAATAACCTGAGACGTGCATCTTGTTCCGCTCAGATACGCTCTCGAGCTTTGTAATGGAAGTTTAATTATTCTCAACTTTATTTCAAGGAAAACAAGGTCGTTATTTGATTGGCAGTGACAACCCCGCTGCGCTGCGCCTTGCCATAAATATTTTTATCTCATCAAACACGCCATGAACTTACAAAATATTCGGCAAGGTAGCCTGCATGGCTTCATCATGCAGGTTAAAGTCTCTACTACACCTTCAGTGAGCTGAAAATTAAGTTTTATACACTTGATTTTAGATAGTTAATTGATTCAGGCGTGACCTTGACTTAACTTAAGTTTAATTTGTCTTACTTTTCGATTGGAATCTTTTATAATAGGTACCTAATATTATGCACATTATTGTATTAGTAGAACTTTATGGGTCATGATGGTGACAAATGAGTCTTACGACAAAACATGGTTTTATAAGATGATCAGTAGCTAGTGTAGGCACACAGACGGGGACGTAGGTGACAGTGGGACTGGTCCACAAATTCACGGTCACTCAGCGCGCTATAGAGTGGGCTATGCTCGGAGTTTTGTTTAAGGATAAAATCAAAAATTAAATTATCCGGTGAATAACCGGAGTTGTGGACATAGCTTGCAGAGTAAGCAAATTGAAGTGGCAGTGGGCTGGCCATGTTTATGGAAGGACCGATGGCCAGTGGAGCAGAAGAGTTCTAGAGTGGAGACCGCGTATGGATAAGCGTAGTGTGGGACGCCCGCAGCTAGATGGACTGACGACTTTAAAAGGCGGCTGGGATAGACTGGACTGGACTGGACTGTGGAAGGTGGAGGATAGGTTGTAGCGCAGCCTGGCCAGGCGAGCTAGGCCTAGGCTGAGTTGATTGGGTTCACTAATGTTTCACCAAAATATCCATTGACAATTTTTTTTTAAACCAACGTTTCGTATACTTACTATTTATTTAACAAACAAGGAATTAGTTCTTTGTTAAATATTTTATTTTATAAACACTCGCTTTACAAACAATTATTTAGCAAATGCTTCTCTTTACAAATGTTTCACATGATATTTAATCATTTAATATTTAGAATCTTTTGAAAAAATCACAGTTATACCAAATATAATTTATAATAAATTTTCTAAATCAGTCACAAAGTGATCATGGTTGCAAATTGCAATTTCCATTTGCATCAAATAATTTACAGGCAAGCAATGAAGTTCTTTAAACCTACTAAAGTTTTTTCTTATCTTTCTTCTATATTCTAGTCGTTTTTGGCACTCGCCGGATGCTACCGCGGCTCCGCTCGCTTCGCTCGCTCGGCTCGTGCATAGGTGGTCGCAGTTCTAACCTATACTCCATAGGTTTAGATAGTCAAATAAAGGTAAACAAATCGTAAAAAAGGGTTTTTATAGATGACACTTTCTTGTTTAAAAATACGATAAAACAAAATTTATTTTAGATTTTTACAATAGTTTCCTGTTTTTTTTTTTTAATGTATGTTAAACTTTATCATTTATTCTTAAACTACTCTTCGTAGATATAACTGCTTGAGCACAATTTTTTAGTTAATTTTATTCAAATATTTTGTAATCATGTATCAAATATGATACATGATTACAAAATATTTTATATATGTCTATTGTAACGAGCCCAAACTCTAAACATCAACGAATTATAACGTTGCTAAATTGAAAAGTACAACTGTGATGTAGCATGACAACTAAATTGACAGGTATTACGTTTAGTCGTCACGTGGTTTTTTCTATTAACCTTTTATCTACCTAAACTGGAGTATTACTAACCTGACCTAACCTGTTTTTGCGAGTAAATTTTTTTAACCTAATCTAACTAATTCTGTTGCGGGTAGCCTACAAATTGTTTTTCTGTTAGCACAAGACGTCTCTGGCATTAAATTTTTATAATAAAACAATTTTTGTTGATTTATAAATTAAAATTAGCCTTTGCCTATACTATAATGAGTTTCATTTTTAGGAAATTGCGTAATGCAATATGTAAAACGTTTTTATTCCAAACGTTGTTTTATAAGATAACATGAATATACACGTAAAGTGAATTGTTTGTCAATAAATACATTATTTAAAAAAAAAGTTTTTCGGTTAATTATTAAGTGAATTATTTGGCAAACTTTTCGTTGATAATCATGAAGTAACAAATCATGGTTTTGCCAATCGTTACCTTTCAAGTGAAAATTTATAAATAAATTTTTGGTGAAATGACTGCACACCGAGTTGATTGATCGATTGAGGTTAAAAATGAAACAAAGATAGTATTTCTTTTTACATTATTAAAAAAAAAAAAACACACGAACTATTCATATCCAATCAATATAATATTATCATTCATTTTTTTTGCATCATAAAAGTACAACCATATATAATTCGGTATTTTTAACATTTGGTAGGTAGACACTATAAACGTAAATAAATAGGTTCCTGCACATAAATACTAACCAATAATGTGATATCATATATCTCACCTTTCTAATGTCTTATATATAAGTGTTGTTCGTTAAGCTTACATCACATGATAATTATTTAGTTCGCACTAATCACACCAACAATTACTAACACTGATATTGTTATTTAGGTTGTAGCATTCGATTCACACTGTCCTCCGTACTAGTCGAAACTGTATCACGGTAAGACAGTCTTCCTCTTATACAATTTAGCAGTTCTAAATACAAATGTATTCTCACCATTATTTCACAGTATAATAATTGAGTATCTATGATATTATGTTCAAATATAAACAGGTAGCCTCGTTGGGTTTTTCTATCTGAAATTTCTCAGTAGCAGCTCGGAGTCTGGATTTGTGCCCGGTTGATGGCAATAGGCTCGCCCCCTATTACATGGGACTTAAACATAACTGGCGAAATGTGGGTGAACCTGCTACAGGGACACCTCTGCCCAACCCTTCGGGGAAACAAGGCGTGATGTTATGTTTGTTTGTATAAACAGGTAGGTATCAGAACATCTTGCATTATGTACGAACAGAAGTGATCACAGTGAAGGTATTGTTAAAATATATTTAGTATATTTGCATATACTAAATATATTTTAGTTTACAGACAATCGTTAGATTTTATCCTAAAAGACTTAATTATTATTTTCGTGGGAACTAGCATACACATAGTTAATAGCTGCAGGCACAAATCATAAGTTTGGAATTTAAGATTTTAATCAAAAGTTAATGTTTAAGCAAGTGATAAATAAATGATAAATGATTTTATTTCTGTAAATAGGTTTGTACAAACACTTTTACACGTCAATCATATTTTTTAAAACTAGATGAGGTCGGCGTTTCCTATCTGACTACTCTGAGAAGAAAGGCCGAAACAAACTCAGGGGTCACAGTCTCTTTTAAAGTCCAGACATAATCTTGGTCAGATCATGTGAAGACCATGTAGATTGGTGTCTGAAGTGGTCTTATGAGGAAAGCATCACACAGGTTGAGAGGGCCTGTCCAGTCAGTGCACGCATTTGTCAGTTATCGTGCAGCTCAACTCAGAATTTAAGGAGCTCAACGATTCAACGAACAATACCAAAGAAAGGACATTTGGGTAGGCCGCATAAATTACTCAAACTGTCAGACTATAATTAGAACTAACTGAGAAAAAATTAAAAACAAAACAAAAAGAAAAAGGAATGACCCACATAGTCTTCACATTCACAAAAATTTAAATAATATAATACTTTAAAAGTAAATATTCATGTCGTTGTATATATAAAATTCATTAATGTCAATGTGTATATAAAAACCAGGAAATAATCTTGGTCAGAGCATTTCATTTGAGGACCATGTAGATTTGTGTCTGAAATGGTCTTTTGAGGAAAGAACCATACAGATTTGAGTGGACCTGTCCATTCCATGCACGCATTTGTCAGTAATCGTGTAGCTCAACTCAGAACTTAAAAAAGGAGCTCAATGATATATGTGTGTGTGTGTGATATTTTGAATATGGGTTTAGATGTTTGTATGGTGTGGTGTTTGCGTTGTCTGTTGTTTGTTCGTGTGTTTGTGTTTGTTTAAGTCAATCTCTTCAATAGTTTATCCGTTTCGTCATAGTTAAGTTGTTTTAAATATTTAACAAGCACTTTCTTACAGGCAAATGAAGTCATATTTCGTAAGTTGGCGTATTGTGATATCTTATTATACAAGAATGGACTTAAATATTGCATAAATTTACAAGCAAATGTGGTTTTGTAAGCTGGGACTAAGTATACTATGTGATTTCTTCGTTTTCCTGTGTAATGGGGGGGGGGGAATTGTGTTGACTTAGTGTTACACTTAATATAAATAACTGTCTCACTGTAATCATTTTTAACTTAGGTAGTCTTTTAGAAATTTGAGGGTAATTCCGCGAACACCAATTAATTCTAACTTTCTGAATGGGAGCAGAAACGGTATCGAAGGCCTTGGCTAGGTCGAGAAAGATGCCAATAGCTTTTTCTCCCTTGTCTAGGCTATCTACTATGAAAGAAGTTAGCTTATGCGTAGCATTTGCAATTGATTTTTGTGCTCTGAAACCATATTGATTCTCCGACGATTTGTTCCATAATCTTTGACAGTGACGGTAGCCGGGAAATTGGCCTAAAATTTGCGACATTTTCCTTGTCCCCACCTTTATGTACAGTTATTGTTTTTTTAAGTACTGACGGGAATACACCTTCGTCAATATTACAGATCTTAGCGATTGGTGGCGCAAGAGCTTCTGAACTCATTTTCAGCACTGTCGTAGGTATTCCATCCCACCCAGTAGACTTAGAGTTTTTAAGCCCTATAATGACACGTTTTACCTCGGTTTCGTGAGTTGGCAAGAGAACAAGGGAGTTTGGTGTAGGATTTATTTGACTTGTCATTTTTGCTAGGTTTTGCTCATTTGACTGAGTTCGCAATGTGATATTATTAGCCAGTTGGCATCCCACGCCTGCAAAGTATGCATTAACATAATTTAATGCATCCTTAGTGTTTGTTTTTATATCTAAAAGGTCAGTATTTTTATTAGAATTAGCACTTAGATAACATACATCTTTTATAAGGGACCATTGTTTTTTAGGGTTATTTTTTTGAGATCTATTTCCGATTTTAGATACTTATTCTTAAGTCTTTTAAGGATTTCATTGCACGTATTTCGATACCTAGTATATGTAATTTTGAGGATAGCTTTTTCAGTATCTTTTGTCAGCCCTAGATGAATCCGATCACGATTTCGTATACAGCGGCAGAGTCCCGGAGTTATCCAAGGTTAAATGTTTATTTTCCTGCAAGATAGTTTTTGTACCACCGTGTTGTTTTCTATGGCTAGACCAATTATTTTTAAGAAAGATTCAGTTATTTTGTTCAGATCATTGCCTGATATCACATTTGCCCAGTTAATTTCTTTAAGGTGCTTCACAATAGCCTGATAATCAATTTTTCTGATTGTTTTGTTACTATTTTTATTGGGAGAACATGTCTTATTCGAAATACATATCATGACGCTGGAATGGTCAGTGATAATCGTGTTGCAAACAATAGTCAACGTTACGCAATTAGTTTTTACAGAACAGTGGTCCAGGCAATTTTTACCACGAGTAGGAAGGGTATGTGAAGTAAGAAGTCCATGGGATGCCAAAAGGTCTAAATATTTGACCGATCCCCTGTCATCCAGAATATTGATTCTGAACCCTTTGTAGGGTTCTTCAAGACTTCTTGACTAGACACAAGCAAGGCTCGGATACCGGTTAAATTTACAAACCGTTATTATGTACTTGTAGCAAAACCCTTTACATACGGTTCCGCTCGTAGAAACCGGTTTTTTTACAACTGGTTTTATAGGCGTCTTTATATAAAGATTTTTTTTCGGATTAAACGGTTTTGAGCAATATTAACCGGTTTTTGTTAAGTTATTATTCAGCGCGGAATCCTCAAAAGTAGTCACAAGTTGCAACGCGTTTACCGACATGCCGCTCGTCGTATAAACCAGTTAATTTAGGTTAAAATAAAGTTCTTAAAACGTTCACGTTCTTAAGAAAAGTTCGGAGTAAAACCCAAATAAACCGGTTTTCACCGGGATTTTTTAAACCTTTTTTTGGTTTAAAAAATACCGGTGATAACCGGTTTATTTGGGTTTTTGCGTCAAGCACATACCTAATTACGGTTTGAAAATTTAACCAGTACCCGAGCCTTGACTAGACATCTAGTCGCTACGGTCACATTCTGGTTCTGTCGCAGTTTTGCTATTAGATTTTGGTTCCCTTTCAGTTTTCCTCCTCTTCTGCTTATTTCTCAGCTCTTGATTTGTTATACGAGAGAATGCCGACTTCCTTGTCATAGTTCCGACTGTTCTTGATGTAGACGATTGAGAGCACACGGATGTGACGCTTTATTCAGTAGAAGTTTGAGAACCCACAGATTTGACTTTTAATTCCAAAACCCCAACAGGTGCAGGGGATACCACAGATGCTGTAACGAAACTTGGACAAACAATTTCAGTTTTCGTAAGTCTTCAAAAACCCTTTCAAATTTCTACTGACTAGCTTCAGCCTCCTTGTAATAGCTTTGGGAGTTTTCGACAATGCTCTTTTAATGTGAGACTATGTTCATCAGAAAGTTTTAAGTTCAGTCAAGAAACGACAGTATTAAATAATGCGTGATAGTCTCTGTACTTCCCAGATTCTTTCAGAATCATATATATATCTAGGTAAGTGGTTAAAGTTTCTATTTTTCGAGATCAATTTCGTTGTTGACACAAGAGAAAGTTAATGTGAACTGACAATGTTTTTTTTTTGATACTGTCTTACGCGGCAACGAAGGTGGGGGTGAGGGTTATGTTTAGAAGTGAAAACTTCTTTGGGCGCGTTGGGCATTTTTCAGATGGGACTAAACCATTGATTTCGCGACACTATGATACCTCATTTTTGTGATCGCGATTGTGCTCTTTATTTATATTATGTTACGGATCAATGTTCTATGCAAATATTTTTCTTTCACCAAGGTGATCTTGTTCAAGTTTTCACTTCTGTCAGCACTCCCGCCACCACTTTTAGGCACCTGCATAATGAGCCTTTAGTACCTATAACAATAAATAAATAAACGGATTAGGAACTGAATGGAATTCAACATGGCGGCTCATTACATTGCATTGTGTAATTTTTTGTAGCCTCTACCTGCGTGCTGTAAGTATAGCGCTAATGTGCAAGCGAAAGGTGAATAGAGGCGACGCCATTTATAATCCAATCCTTATCTACACGGGCCGAGGTACCTAGTAGTTATTATTGTAATCATGCCCCATAACTTATCTGTTGTTAACAAAGTGGAAAGATATGTTTTCTTTAAAAGCAAATTGAAATAAAAACCAGTTACCTATAGCTTAGGCATTAGACTATGGGCAAAGACTGCAACGGCAAAACAAATTAACATATATATAAAAAATAAGCATCGTGGCGGGTTTAACATAATCGCCATTCGTGGAGGTTATTTTAGCCAGTAGACCATTTATTTTAGTTAGGCCTTGGCCGGGAAGCTGTAAAATAAGGCTGAACTTCCACGTTTTAACTCGCCTGGTCCATATAAGGCTTGGCAGGAAGGCTCGCTGCTGTAATCAGAACTTTTTTCATTAGTGAGCTTCATGCTGTTCGTTAGAATGCAGTAGGTGTATGTAGGAATGACATACAAACGTGCAGATGTAAGACAAATAATTTAGGTGAGACATTGGTGCCGATTCTCTTGTACACCGAACTAAACTAACTAAACTATCATTAAAATTCCTTACTTTTGGCTATGAGAATCTTAAAGCTGCAACAAAAATTCTCTAAATTTAAACATAATTTTTAATTTGATAATTACGAAAAATTATTACCTATATGTTGAGTGTTGGTCTGCCGGGGTTGCGAAGAAGTCCGAAAGGGAGATCGTGGCCCCCGACAACATGGCAACTGAAGGAACACGGGTGGGTTTTAGTCAGTAAGAGTCTGACACGCCCTCCCGCTCCGCCTAGAGCGGGAGAAGTTATTTGATAATTTCCCACCCAAAAAAAAGGGGGTTTAAGAGTCTTATAAAGGGGATCGAAATTTTTATTTAATTTTCGATTGGACACACCATTTTCGAGATATAAGCAAAAGGAAAAAAAAGACACAGTACTGTTTTTTACGAAATCGAGGTGTTGGTGTGAATTTTAGTTTATATTTAATTCCACACTTAGATTAGAAATAGTCATATTTAGTAAGACAATCAAAATTTCACGGCAATTTTTTTTTTTACGGCTACTAATTTTTTTTTTAATTTTTTATATGTCGTTGTTTCTTTTAACTTTTATATTTTGCCGATAAAATATACCTATCTTGTGATTTTACCTGAATACCTTTTATTACAGTGTTAGAAGAGTGTGAGAATTTTACCTTTTAAGGATTTCAAAACCTACGTCGTCCAGAGTTCAATTCCCGTCCGACATTTTATTTGAATGTGGCAGAACATTATCTTTTTGCTACAAAATATATTACAGTACTTAGGTATACACGCTGTCAATGACTTGAGTACTCTATATTTAGTTTTTAATCCCAGAGACTAATTTGACAGGTGCAAATGTCAAACTCCAAATTCAAAAAACAAACAACAATCACTTAAAATGTCAAATTAGTCACTGGGATTAGAAAACGAACTTTAATTTCGTGAAAAAAATATATTTAAAAACTCAGCTTGTTGATTTCTTATTAGTGGTTTAAAAAAAAAAAACAATAAAAGAAATGATATGATCTTAAAATTCTTCTCATAACTAAAAATGAATAAAAATAAGAACAGCATAATAATTTGTTGAGAATGTTATGAAGACTGTAACTAGGTAGAATATCCTAAAACTGTCCCATCTTAATTATTCGCGCCGGGATAAAAGTATGCTAACGAGTAGCGCTGTCGCCGCGGGAAAATTAATATTCTTGCAACGATATGGTGGACGAAGCGTGGAGGTGGTACATTAATTTTTGCTCGATATTTCTATCCACGGTTTCCAACAACGAATAGACTACTTCTATTGATGCTGAGGTAAAAGAGGTGGGCGATACGTAATTACCACAATGGTAGCGAGGTGGTGACCAATTTTGTTTTATTTTGTATATTGGCGGGTGGCGGGTGGCGGGTGGTAGCTGACATATGGTAAATAATTTAATTTTAGGGAGTGCCTCCGCTGCCGGCGCCGGCTCCCAACGCCATTTGTAACCGGCATGACATTACTGCCGGCAGCCGATATTAAAAACAAAGGCTGTCGGCACCGCCCGCTCCCACAATTGACACCGGCCGTTTATGCAAACCCTTCCAGTATTCAGAACTCCTACTAACTAACCCTAACTAAAGTATTTTTTTCTATATATTGTAGTCGTTTTTGACACTCGACGGCCGCTCCCGCGGCACCGCTCGCTACGCTCGCTCAGCTCGTACGTAGGGGTCACAGTTCTAACCTAAGCTTTTTTGCGAGTAAAAATATTTTTAACCTAATCTAACTAATTCGGTTCCAGATCTGGAATATGGAAATCATTGATTAAGGAAATATATTAGTGGAAAAAAATAATGCTTTATTACATGTTTTTTTTAAATTATGCCTACCCCGCTTATCAAAGAAATTTAAGTTACTAAGTTAATAATTTAATGTCTTTGCCGCCTATATACTCCATTATGCCAAATTGCCAACCCCGTTGTCCACTCTTTTTTTTTCTCAAAATTCAGCGCCGGCAGCCAATTAAACAACCGGCGCCGGCAGCGGAAGCTTTCCCATAATTTTATGTTTTGTGTTTCATAATTTTAATTACTTTGCATACATAGAATCAAATTCTTTTAACTGAACAGATAGTTGTGCTGTTCGGGAGTTTTTTGCGTCACTTCTTCCCAGCTAAAGCACTAGGAATTGGTGACGGGCGGGCGTTTTGGGGGACCGTCGTATGTCATTTTGACGTTTAAAAAGTGCTGATTCTTTGCTTAGTTTCAATCAATGACTTCATTTCAATCCGTTTGCCAAACTATTATTGTGAGAAATATTCCACTAGGGCGGTTGATAAAATCGCACAAATTGAAATTAATTATTTTATGGGTAGGTACAACTGATACAGTAAAAGAATTATATATATATCATGTTGGGTTTTCTTAAATTTTTCTCTCCGTTTTTTTCTCACCGTTATGATTGTGGATCGTGTAACGAGTTTAAAGGTCATGGGTTCAAACCTAGACAGGCGCTTTACTTTGTGTAAATAATATCATCACCACGGTGAAGGATAACATCGTGAGGAAACCAGCATGTGCTAGAATAAACTAAATAGTAAAACTAAATAGAATAAATAATTCGGGGACATGTGACATTTACCAAGCAGCACTGGGCCCGTGTGGATTACAGCTCACTCCCTCTCGAAGAGAGGAGGCCTGTGTCCCAGCAGTGGGAACATTATAGGCTGATTATGCTAGGATTCCGTGTGAGAAAAGAACTTGGAAATCGACAATTACAATCTACACACACACAAAGATATTTAATTGTAATAGAAGCCTCCATCTTGATTCCCACATCTCAGATACGCGTCAGACACTCGAACGGGGAAATTATGAAAGTTTTGAGCGAAACAAAACACTGTAGGGGGGATGTTTTTAATTTTGAGCACACCGCTGCAGATAGAATAGTGGCATTTTGTTGTTTGTATATCAAAATGGGGATGGAGGACACGGTTTGAAAGTTCGAATGAGATGTGTTGTGGTGATTTTATACAGACTTTTTTTGTGGTTTTTAATATGGATGGGTACGTGCTCGTATTTTGATTGGATTGCACTACGGCCCATGCCTTTTTTTTGGGTGGGAAATCATCAAATAACTTCTCCCGCTCTGGGCGGAGCGGGAGGGCGTGTCAGACTCTTACTGACTAAAACCCACCCGTGTTCCTTCGGTTGCCCTGTTGCCGGGGGCCACGATCGCCCTTTCGGTTTTCTTCGCAACCCCGGCAGGCATCGGCCCTAACGGACCCCGTCGATTCTGCTGACATCTCTTTGAGGCGCGCGTGGAACATAACGCGCCGTCGACCCGGGCCTGGTCCTTATCGGACGGTGAGCTACCCATTGCTTACCGTCCGCAAGCCCGCGCCTACGGTGGCCGGAAATCGCCTCGCGATTCCCGACGCCCTGGGCGTCTCCTCCTGCGGCGGTTAGGGACGTGAGGGCGCGAAATTTGCCTCTCCCTCACGCGTTCCGCCTCATCCTTCGCGAGCATTACCGCTTCGCAGAAGGAGGTGACGGCCTCCCATTTCCTCTCGCTCCGTACCATGGCCTGAACCAGGGCCGGATGCGAGAGATCACCGCCGCCACGGCCCATGCCTGACAACCTACTTTAATGAAAAGGAATTATTCAAAACTATTGCCTGCGACTTCGTCTGCGGTCAAGGATGAAGCCTATGTTTTTCTCCAGGTCAAGGTCTACTCCTGTGCCAAATTTCATCCAAATAGGTGAGTTTGTGTGTTTGTTACGCTTTCACGCTAAAACGGCTGAATGTTTTAGCGTGAAAGCGTAACAAACACACAAACTCACCTTCGCATTTATAATAATAATGAGGATTTATGTCAATAATTGTACTTTCTTATTTACAAAAATAGATCGAAAAACGTCAATAACACTTGGTAATTTTTACAGTCCTAAAGCTCACGAGTATTTTAAAGCTACTTATATACAATTTAGCACTTGTTTTTAAGCCCTTGAAAGTATCTTGTCCTCAACGAAGTTTCGTACTTAGTTAATGCTATCGATTATCGATACTTAAGATACTTTACAGTTCAAGTGAAGATATAAATCCTAAAAGGGACTCAATAATTAACGTTTAAACAGGGACGGACTATGCAGTCTATGGTCACTAGGTTGACGCCCTAAGCCGAGGTTCGTACCCCACAGGGGGTGCCCTTAGCGAGCGTTCACCTAGTTTTAATTAGCATAGTTGAATAACCCCTGGCTGGAGGTTTTAAGTGTAGTAGCTTAAGGCATCCACAGGAAAACCCGGTTAAGTAGTCATGATTTCAGAGGTCAACTACGAGATGCCGTAACTAAAAAAAAAAGTCACTCGGACAGAGCACCAGAGGTGAGTCGGGTATTTGTTTGATTTCTCACCTTTTAAAAAGTAAGTACTTACCATAGTTTATATCGAATCCATAGAAGTCTTTCTTTTTTGCCCGCCTTTATAAAAATAAAATTAAATTGTATTTAAAAGTCATACAAAATTTGGAAAGGAACTAATTAATTACATCATCGAAATATACGACGAAAAACCATATTTAAAGAGAAAAATAAATATCCTGGAACCTTGCCAAGCAAAAACTGGTGAACTAAACTAAACTAACTTAGTTCAGGTGGCGGTGGACGGGTCGCTATTAGCAGAAAACGTACCCGGCTCGGCGTAAAAGAATACCGATGGAAATAACGAAAGTTATACTTTCCTTTGCTCTATTTAACATTTATTTATTATACATATCAAACTGATAGTCGCTAGAGAAAAGTCAGAAAACTCTTAAAAATGCATTAAAAAAACCTGAATTTATACAATTTAGATGATGCAAACATAAAGTAAGTGCGAGCCCCGACTTACGAGTTGTACGTCGTAGGCTCGAACCCAGGCAGGTGCTTTAATTTGTGTAAATAATTTCATCACCACTGCTCTCAAAAAAGTGGAGGAAAACATCATGAGGAAACCGGCATGCGGCATGTCCTAGAAACAAATATTCCAAGACATGTGACATCTATAAACCCGTACTGGGCTCGCATGGTAGCCCACTCTCTCTCGAAGAGAGGAGGCCTGTGTCCCAGCAGTGGGAACATTATAGCCTGATTAAGCTAAACATAAACATTAATTTGCACCTATTAAATGCCTCCCTGTGTAAAGACATTGACTCATCATTGCACCTGCGTGGACAGAGACATAAAGCTTATTCACACGAGCGTTACGATTGCAAAGCTCGTAAAACTAGAATAACTCGTTAAATACTTTTATAGGCTGTTTCTTTATGACCGTAGCGTTAAGGTATCTTAATTTGAGCATAGATTTGTTTTGCACACCACAAATAATTACTATATGAGAGATGTTAAATAGAGTGGTTAAGATGGGCGGGCGGTAATATCGCAAAAACAGATCTTTTATTTACAAACAAATCAATTGAATTCACTTATTAATTTTGTGAACATAGGGTAAAAATTATAAAGATGTTACAAATAGATATCGGTCCATAGTACGTCCCGCCAGAGGGCGTACAGAGTTTTTAGGTAGATAATCAAATGTCACATTAACAAAATAAAATACACTTCTCATCAGAAAAATCGAAACACTTCCGTTTTTATGGTTCCTGTCATAATTTAACACAAAAGAGTTTTCATTCCATGAAAAAAATTACATGATTGTGTAGCTGGCAGTTAGGCCATTATACAGTGGTAAGCGAAAATTCAAAATTCATAATTAGAATTTCATTTCTTTATCCTATAAATGAAATGATTCACTGTTTTGAGACAAATGTGTGTTTAGAATTGGAGTACATTTCACATTTGAAAACTAAAAGCATTTATTTTAAAACTTTTTGTTCTGTGTTCTGTATACTGTGACTTTGGGACGTCTGAAAAAGTTTTTTTTCTAAAACATATGGATACTTCGCCCGCAGAAGCCGCCCAAGTGGTGGCATTGCTAGATTCTAGACTGAGCGTGTTGTGGCTGAAAGATTACATCTAAGCCTGTCGTCTGTTCAAAGAGTCTACAAACGCTATCGGGAGACTGGTTTGTTCACGCGCCGTTCAGGATCTGGCAGTACTGGTCACTTCTGAGCGAGATGATCAATGATGATGATTTATTGGAACAACTTCTTTACGAAATCGACGCCTTAATACTTTTCAACTGCAGCAGCAGCTTCATGTTGTAGAAGCCAGCAAATGGGCCGAAATTAACTGCAGACCATCGAAGAGCGCGCTTTAATTTTGCACGTGAACACCTAAATTGGTCATACGTCCAGTGGAACAAAGTCCTCTTTTCTGATGAGTGTAAAATTATGCTGTATGGTAACGATGGAAGGAAAAAGGTCAACAGAAGAGATGGAGAACGCTTTGCACAATGCTGCATTGAAGAAAAGGTCAGCTATGGTGGCGGTTCGTGGACGGTTTGGGGAGAAATCAGCGCCGACGGTAAGACAGAGCTTGTCTTCGTGTCTGGGCCACGGCGTCTGCCTGCACTAGACAGTCATCGGTACATCGAACAGTGTCTTGAGCCTCACGTGATGCTATATAGCCTATGCACATTTTAGTGGCAACGGTTTCATATTCATGCACGACAATGCTAGGGCTCACACCGCGAGCGTCGTACGAGTTTTCGCGTCGATGTCCCTCACACCCTGTATTTAATTATAGACTAGTATTATATTATCTGTGATTAAAGTACCAATACTTGGTTAGTTTAGGTAGTTAACTAATGGTAAACAAAAAAAAAAAACATGTGACGAAAGAGCTGTCAAGTAACCGACTAACCGTAATACCTGTCATTTCAGTTGTCATGCTACGTTACAGTTGTACTCTTTAATTTAGCAACGTTATATAATTCGTTGAAGTTTAGTGAACCTGTCTTTTTGGACTCTTTACAATAGACTGATAACAAAATATTACATTATCATTACAAATCTAACAATAAAATTTTGCTCAAGCAGTTACATCAATCAACGAAGAGTAGTTTAAGAACTCACTCTCCTCAGCATGGACAACTAATACTACTACGGACTACTAAACGATCGAGCGAAGGTCACCCTAATTTCCTTCGTCGCTTTCAAAATAGTCAGTAGGTATAGTAGAACAAATGGTTGAAAATTTGCGGTATAGGGGCTTATTGACCATAAATAATTCTATTCAACGTGGCCGTCTGTTAATATTTAACTTCGGTTAAACACCCGCCCGAATAGGGTTGACGGGCGGATTTGATTTAAATATAGGTAATTAAATATTTAAAATGTTATTGTTAACTATAGCCAACACGTTGCTATTTTTCTTGGCGTCATTTCGAAGTAGGTCGGTATTTATTCATATATTATCCCAAAGATTTAAATCGCCAGATTAGTTCTCACCGTAAAAGCAGTCCCGCGAAAAAGTGTCCGTGCGGAGGAGAGTGAGCTTACACATTATTAAATAGCGTTTCCATAACAATGAAGTCCAGTCACTGTGTCATTGTGTGTTAGACAAAACGAAACAGAAACGCGACAATCTTTTAACGCGAATCTAACGATTTAAATCTTTCTATTTTAAAAAGTCAGTTTTCTCATGTTATGACCCTACTGCTTTTCTCCTAGTGTTTTCGCAAACACAACTAATTAACAACAACTTACAACTAACATTATTTTATTTAAAAGATGCCGAAATGTCAACTAACATGTAGTTGACGTTTCGGCATCTTTTAAATAAAATAATGTTATGAGGGAGAAGGAGAAACCATCTCCTTTCTTGGTGTTTGTGTCAAGATATTAAAAGTCTTCAATTTATTAGCTTATACTGGACTCCAACCATGTAATTAACGAGAGAGAACGTATGCAATTTCCATCAAGGAAAGAACCATCGTATGCTTCGGTGGTCACAAGCACGACTGTAGAGCATGAGGGTTCGATTCCCGGGTCGGGCAAAGTGTTATTGGGATTTACATTTAGAGATTCTTAGCCCGGAATCTAGATTTGTGCCCGTTGATGGCAATAGGCTCACCCCTGTTACATGGAACTTAGACAAAACTGGCGAAATGTGGATGTATGTACTGTAGGTACGCCTCTGACGAACCATTGGGGAAATACAGGTGTGAAGTCGTGTTATAGAGGTGTGAAGTCGTGTTATACAGGTGTGAAGTCGTGTTATACAGGAGTGAAATCGTGTTATACAGGTGTGAACTCTTGTTATACAGGAGTGAAGTCGTGTTATACATGTGTGAAGTCGTGTTATACACGTGTGAAGTCGTGTTATACAGGTGTGTAGTCGTGTTATGTAAATATGTAGTTATATTAGCTTAAACTGAACTCCAACTACAACGTATGTAATTTCCAGCAAGAAAAAAACCATTTAGCTGAATCAATATTTTCCTAGAACATCCACCAGCCCTGTATTTCCCGAGCTCGTACTAAACGGATTATGGTGGTGGGTAGGCACGGTGCCGACTCTCCGGATTATCGAAAGTAATCTGATTTTACGATTTCCACGCTAAAGCTTCCAGTTTCAGAATAAATACAAACTTTTTTTTTTAAGACCGCATCGATTTGGCATATTGGTTGATTCGCACGAATTTGTTCGGCCGAAACGGGCAATCGGCATTAAAACTTTTTTCCTATAAATTTTTTTATTAACTTTATTGCATAATATTCAAAATGTGCCAATTACCTAATACGTATTTCTGGAGTTGTCAATTCACCCACAAATAAATAAACTTCGTCCGAATAAACTTAAAAAATAACAATATTATTTAAAAGTGTCGATTCGCCCGTTTCGGGCGAGTAAATTCGTGCGAATCAACCAATCAGCCTTTGATTTATTTAAAGCACTTTTTAAATACCTTGTGAGAATATTGGCCAGACCTAGCGAGAGACTTGTACGAATGTCAAAATAAGGATTTGATTGCGTAAAAAGAGATTTTACCTCTACGCTGACCGTCCCTTCCTACTTTAATCATTCTGGATGCCAACTACATATAGTGGTATGTCCTCGTTTGATAATTTATGTATGAAACCCAACATGGCAAAAACTGGGCATCCCGTTTCTCCTACGATTTATTTTATCATAGGTTTAGCTCATGGCTATACAGTAAATGATAAAAGCCGCACGGGTCGATCGTAAGTTAAGCTACACTTGCTGCGGACGGTCTGTGGATGGATCACCATCCGAGACTCCTCCGTGCCTCGGACAGCACGTTAAGCCGTAGGTCTCTGATGTCATTCGTAGATCTTTGACAGTCGTTACGGGTCGTCAGAAGCCCAGTCTAACAACGAGTCTTACGAAGAGGTGTCGTGTTACCCAGTAACTGGATTATGGAGGTCAGATAGGCAACCGCTCCATGTAAAATACTAGTATTCAGCTGCATCCAGTTAGACTGGAAGCTAACCCGAACATAGTTTGGAAATGCTAGGCAGATTGATTGCTTACCCATCCTATACTATTAAACGAGCAATGTTTATATATTTGCTTGTATATAAGTATATTTGTTCTCGAAATCGGCTCTAACAATTTCGATGAAAGTTAAATATAGTTAAATATAGGGGTTTACGGGAACGAAAAATCGATCTAACTAGTTTTCTCCGTAATTTCACTCGAGCAGAGCTCGGTCGCCTAAAGTTGAGAACAAGATAATGAATAATGACATGGCAGCATGAAATAAGTAGGTACTATACATGGATTAGTATGAACTTTCCTATACTATTAAATGAACATTCTGTATTTTCACAAGAGCAGAGCTCGGCCGCTTACATACTTATTAAATATGTACGTAGGTACCAATGGTATTGTTTACAATTCCTATTACTTACTGTAATCTACAGTAAACATTGATAATTTCATTGCAAATCGTAGTACCTCCCGTACTACGATTTGCAACTAGAGTGCTCTTAGGTACAGTTCAGTAGGTACACACGGCTACACATCAAGCTATACAGTTCCAGTATAAGCTGACCTCGCATTGTATTGGATTTCCGTACAATGCGAGGTCAGCGTAACCTGGAAATGTGTAGCTTGATGTGTCAGCCGTGTGTACAAGCCTACCGTTCCTGATCGTATAGTCGTGAGTTCGAGTCGTGAGTGGAACAGTTGCGGTGAACCCCTTTCTAATGTTACTTACATTTAGAACGGCACATTAATTGAGAAGGTTAGTGTTCAGTGTTTATCTAATCTTCTGACAGATATTAGTCATTTTAGGCAAGGCTCGGATACCGGTTAAATTCTCAAACCGTTATTATGTACTTGACGCACAAACCTTTACATTTCGCTCGTAGAAACCGGTTTCTTTTAACCGGTTTTAGAGAAATATTTATATAAAGGTTTTTTTCGGATTAAACGGTTTAGAGCAATATTAACCGGTTTTTGTTTAGTTTTTATTCAGCGCGGCATCCTCACAAGTAGTCACAAGAGTTGTTAATAATACGAAGGAAATACCTAATACCTTTATTCCGCCCACGACCCATCCCATTAGCGCCAGAAGCTCGATGCGCCCTTAAGTCAGCGTCAAGTCTCATCGATCTGTTATTACCGTCACGTTAAGGTGTATTGATGTGCAATAAAAACAAATCATTTATTTCAAATAGGCCCATGTATGGCACTTTTGAACGTCAAAATTTACAAAATAATATAATTGATTTTAGTCGCCCCTTCCAAAAGGTAGTTTTCGTATGGAGAATAATGGGCAAGAAACTCCACCGTTACTATTTTAAAATGTTTTACAATAGTTTGTATAAGTACGTACATTAGTTAAATAATTATACGTGAAAACGATGCACCTAGAATGAAATTACTATACTACAATAGGTATAAAGAATTAAAAACGAAGCAACGACAGATAATTTAATTATGTGATAGATACACGGTGCTCACATATTTACAAACATTGTAAAAGTAGACGATTTTCCTATTTTTTTTTTTTTAATTATTAAGTCAGTGTGTGAGGAAGTATCACAGAATGTAAAATCAATGTCACAGAAAGGTAACAGAAAGGCTTTTAAAAACGTAGTACAGTTTAGTATCGTTTGAGGATTCAGGAGTTAGTAACAACAATATATGTACCTATCGGTATAATTGACACCATAAATGGAAACTTCCACCCCTCACGTCAGAATGTCAGAAACTTACCGTGACGTCAGGTGTGATAGTTAGCGTAAATTGAAATTAATACAAGTTATCAATCAAACCGCCATTACTGAAGTTATGTTACATCTGTGGTAAACGGCCGATTACAGACGTTACCGATTTACGTTAACCATGGAAATGGTGGCTATAAAAGTTAAGAAAAATGTATAGAGGTAACATGATAGGGTTCTACGTAGTACGTTCACTATAGTAACGTATTTCTGGCTAGCCATGCTCATTTCAAGAAATTTTTTGGGGTCTGTACCTCGAAAGGAAAAACGGGACCCTTATTGGATCACTTAATTGTCTGTCCGTCAGTTTGCCTACACCCTTTTTCTCAGGAACGCGTGGCGATATCAAGTTATAATTAATATCAAATACCTAGTCAACGCAATAAAAAAATAAGGCCATTTATGCGACATATTTTGATACTCGCAAATAAATCAAAACGTATACGTAACGTAATTTGGCAAGAAGTAAGGTCTCACAAAGTAAAGGAAAAAGTCCGATTGTTAATTTGTAGTTTTATCAAATATAAATAAAAATTTGCGATTACAAACTTACATTTGCAATTAGAGAATTGACCTTGGCGTTTATCGATGTATGGGAGAACATGTTTTCCAACTACAATGTTAAGTTTGTATTTGGGATAAATTCATCTCATTTCGCACTTGCCCGGTTTTTTTAAATTTGGGGTGATATTGGTACAATAGGTGATTAAAATATATAAAAAAGCACTTTAAGCAGACGTCATCGGTCCCTTGTGTCATTCGTAGACTTTTGACAGTCGTTACTGGCAAGGCTTGGATACCGGTTAAATTTTCAAACCGTTATTATGTACTTGACGCAAAAACGTTTACATTCGGTTTCGCTCCTAGAAATCGGTTTTGGAGGAGTCTATTTAAAGGTTTTTTGAGCAATATTAACCGGTTTTTTGTTTAGTTTTTATTCAGCGTGGCATCCTCACAAAAAGTCACAAGTTGCAACATGTTTACCGACATGCCGCTCTTCGTATAAAGGCTCGTGCAGACAAGCGCGCGATCGCGGGCGCGACACGGGGCGCGCTGCCTGTCGCGCCCACGATATCGCGCTGGTCTGCACGAGCCTTTAACCGGTTAATTTAGGTTAAAATAAAGTTCTCAAAACGTTCACGTTCTTAAGAAAAGTTCAAACCCAAATAAACCTGTTTTCACCAGTATTTTTAAACCGGTCCGAGCCTTGGTTACTGGTAGTCAGAAGGCCGAAAGTGTAACAACCATTCATACCGCGAATCATAGCCCAGTCTGGGTAGTAACTTGGCTATGAAGGTCAGATGCAGGCAGTCGCTCCATGTACACTGAACAGTACTGGTACTGAGCAGTGATAGCCTAGTGGTGTGACCGTGGGACTGCGAAGTCATAGGTCCCGAGTTCGAACCCAAGGCACGCACCTCTGACTGGATTCAAGTGCGTTTTGTATAATTATCACTTGCTTCAAAAACGGTGAAGGAAAACATCGTGAGGAAACTGGCATACCTGAGAGAAATTTCTCTACGAAATGTGAAGCCAAGTCAGAGAGAGGCCCATGGGTGACTTTAAAACTCTGACACCAGGTTAGTCACTAACCACAAGAAAAAAAAAAGTACTGGTAGATAGAGACATAAATCGTCTATTTAGTGCACAGAAAAGACAGCACAATATACAATAGTGCGATTAAATAATAAGTAATTAGCTATTAGGAAATAGCTGCAAGGTGCAAATATAAATGTACAAACAAACAAAAAAGTAAAAGGAAGAAAACAAGACATTGTGTGACACTATTGGCTATGACACAATGTAAAATAATGGATCAACGAAAATAAAAAGGGGGGTGTGCGTCTCAAGGTTGCACCAAATGGGAGTCCAGCTCAGCATGTGTCAGGCAAATATACTTGACGCTGATATTCTGCTGAATCCCTGCAGTGACATACGGATGTCGAGTAGATGAGATAAATATGCGAGGTACTCACACATATCCGGTGAAGCATCCGGCGTCCGGCTACAGTTTCCTAGAAGAGCGGAGGTCGCCACATAGCGTCCGTAATTTACCAGCGAATGACATCACTGAAACGTTATTTATGAAAGTTAGTTGGTGGGTTTTCTAGCGAGCGTTTTTTGACACTGTTAAGTCAAACCGCGCTGCCATCATTATCATGACAGCTGTCACTGTAGCCGTTATGTGGCGGCCACCGCTCTTATAGGAACCGTAGCTTTAGAATGGAAGCCGAGCGTCCCCCAATTTAGTTCAGACGCAGATATATGCCAGTCACCTAGAGTGGTTAGTTTGCGTGTTCTGTCGTCCAACCAGTA
Organism: Omphaloscelis lunosa; assembly: GCA_916610215.1. Lineage (NCBI taxonomy): Eukaryota > Metazoa > Arthropoda > Insecta > Lepidoptera > Noctuidae > Omphaloscelis > Omphaloscelis lunosa. The sequence continues at coordinate 4,315,747 of OU744245.1, read as the reverse complement.
ATAGGACTCGCCCGTCGAGGAGCGCTGTACCAAATTAAACGCATTATTAATTTATTATACATAAAACAAAAAACATTTTAATAAAACACGTAAACTAAAAGATTAATAATTAAATTATCTTTAAAATGGTGAAGATTTCAGAAAAATACGCTTGATAGATTTTGCGCGATTCTCCGTGTTAGACTTAACTTTACAAATTAATTTCACTATGTAATAAGTTATTAAGAAAATGCTCTAATTTAACATACATTTTTTCCAAATAACTAACTAGGTACTCATTTAGACGTGATCCTCAGTATAAAATCACTATCGTCGCCTTAAGAAAAGGGTTGGCAGATGATAAGGACAGTGTCTAATCAGAATTGTTCAATGGCAACACGAACACCGTGACTTTCCTATTTTCCTTGAAATGTAATCTCCTGAAGGGTTCGCAGAGGTGTACCTAAAGTAGAACTACATTTGGCCAGTTATGTTTAAGTCCCATGTAATAGGGGGCGAGCCATCAACCTGGCACAAATGCAGACTTCGGGCTGCTACTGAGATATAATTCTTGTTGGAAAAACCCAATAACACTTTGCCCGACCGATATAATCGAACCCAGGACCTCAAGATCAACAGTAGCTTCTGCGACCACTAGACACTATTCAGGCTTAGCATAGCCTTTCGAACCCTTTTAAATTTTAGCCTGAAAACAAACATCGTCTGTATGTAGGTACCCAGATTACCAAGAAAAATTAATTAAATCAACATAATATTCGCGTGTACGAATTGCTCACAACAAAATTAAATATGGCGGAGTCATTTCGCGCCAAAAAGTAATTTAGGCTTTGAATAATTAAGACTTAATGGTCGCCCGAATATTTCATTGTACATAATTTTCTTGCAGGCATTTTGGTATACATTCTGGGTTTTATTCGGTGAGTACTGAAATTTTCTTAGTTAAAAATGCTAATGAGGAACAATTTGTTTATCATTTACGTCACAAAAATCTTGGCAATTTTCTACTATCTCTTGCTTGGGAAAACAGTTTTCTGCGCTAGTTTTCCCATGCGAGAATTTTCTGTAAATTTTTAACTATACCTGCTACAACATGTGTGAAGGTTTACCAACTAATTTAATTTGACTACGATCCTAATATGCGCTCCGTAGGTAAGGCGATGCACTCCACTGTTACTTTCAATTAGGTACTAATATCTACAGACTACGCTGTCCCACTCCTAGGAAAAGGCCTCCCTCGGACAGCCAAGGGACAGCGTAGGTGAGAAAAATAATAATATTTTATATATACAGGGTTATTGGTAATATGTCGTCAATCAATTAGGGTAATGTAGGAGAGGTCGTTTGTAACCAAATGACACCTCATCACCCTATGCAAAAATCATCAATTTAGCGAGTAATTTGACATTTTATATTTTAAAATAAAAGAAATAAAAATATAACATGTCAAACTAGGAGTTTTAGGCTGACTGAGCAGAGAGAAGAGGAGCGGATCGGAGCTGTGCCAATATTAACCAATAGAATTGCATAAAATCTCCGCTCCGCTTCAGTGAACAGGGATTTGCGAAAAAGTTTAAACATTCCAATAAAACCGGGAAACGGAGCGCGGTAGCGGAGCGGGGTAGCGAAGTAAACGGAGCGGGTAACTGCTGCCATCTCAAATTACTCGTCGCGTGAACTCGGCCTAGCTCCGCACATTCTATAACTCCGCTCCACAGTACCTCGCTCCGCATCAATGGACAGACACAGTCCGCAACTTCGGTCCGCATTACTCTCTCGCTCCACTCCGCTGCCTCGCTCCGTGTCAATAGATAGATAGCCTTAAGGGGTCATTTGGTTGTAATTGACCTCTCCTACATCCCCCTAATGGATTGCCGACATATTACCAATAACCCTGTATATATCTATAGATATTGTAATTAAATCCAAATCAACGCATTAATTCCATTAATTAACATCTAATCTATCAAAGGATACCAGTTCCCTTTGACAGCTGCAGTTGAAGCCAGTCCCTAGTAACAGCTGAGCCATAAAGTCAAGGATATTAGTTACGAAGCTACTGCATAAATCTAAGTTTCCTAGTATTAATTAGTAACTGAGAGGATGAAGCTTCGGTCAAAGGTAAACTGAAGGCTTCCTAGAATAATGTTCGCACAGAGTTTAATCATTTAATTACGCTTTGAAGGGCTATAGATGAACTGTGTGTATTTACACGTTCAATACAATCTCTGATACTATGTTCATTATGATGATGCATTTGACACAAAAAAATAACTATTCACTTTTTACTTTTTGTACAACGTTTAGGCAACATTGACAAAAATAAAATGGTATCTAAGAACCAGTAGTTGAAAACTTTTTCTACCATCCCTTGGGGCCTGCCATCCCGTTTTATCACCCCTTCAGTGTCGGTGAGATGGAGCTGTACGCCCTTTATATGAAAGAAAGAAAAAGTATTTATTGAGACTTGCACAAGAGATCACAAAATAAATTAAAACACACTCTTAGAAACATAAATAAAAAAAAAACATTAAGAATAAAAACAAACTAAAAAAGCAGTAAAAAAAAGCAGAAAGTCCTGTACGAAGCCAAAAGGCTCGTATCTCAGCATGGGGGCCCGCAGTGATGTATAGATCCGTCTCTTACACACACTGAAGTTACATTTAAATAATACTTCTATAAGAGGTGGTGGTGGGCCTTGGACCCACGTGCCTTGGAGTCGTTGGTTCTCTTCTATTCTCTCCCGTCAGCTGTCACGCCTGTCACCTTATTATTCAATCCATTTTGTTACAAATCAACCTCGATCGAAATGACATTTTTCTATTTATTAAATCACACATGAGTTTTCAAAATAACTGCATCCAGCATGTGTTAGGGTGTATTCATATAGAACGCTGGTAACCGGCGCCGACAAGCGCTGTTTGTAAATGCTGGTCAGCGCAGGCAGTTTTCATACTTTATGCGCTAATGCTGAGCATGAGATCCTGGGTTCGATTCCCGGGTCGGGCAGTGTTATTGGGTTTTTCCATCGGGAATTTCACAGTAGCAGTCCGGAGTCTGGATATGTGCCCCGTTGATGGCAATGGCTCGCCCCGGCGGAATATGGGTGTACTATACAGGTACACCTCTGCCTAACGCTTTGGGGAATACAGGCGTGATGTTATGTAAAATGAACATAGTATAAAATTCTATCTTATATCTTTGTGTATACCTGGTATATAATAAACCATCTTCTAGATATTGCGACACCCCCGCAAGGGGGCGTGGCGAGCGGGGTCAGTTTCGCCCCTCGCCCGCGGAGGTTGTACAGTGGCTCATGAATATGGCCCCTGATTTAATTGGCCTATGGCAGCCTATGGAAATGACGCAGTTTAACAGGCGTCTGTGTGACTGGTTGCTATGCGTTTTTCTGTAGGCGCGCCACGACGCTAAATCCTATAGCGCCGCTTTCTTCACGACATATCGGCGGTCTGTCCCCGCCAGGCGTGACCAGTTACCTGGGGGATGCCCAACGAGAACGCCCAGCGACTGAGATGCCGACTCGAGGCTCCTACAGGTAGATATGTAGTTTTCCCTCGCCCCGCTCACAGATCTAGCCACTTATGGATTGAGGTAAAAACAGTCGTGTATGTGTGAGCGGCTTGTGTTGTAGTATAACACCGCTCAGTGGCAACGCGCATCGCGGCCCTCGTAATAAACCTTATGTACCTGAAGGTCATAATTTTATATGCATGTAGCGCTGTTGCATTTAACATGAAATTTAATATTCTCAGAGGTAGAAGGTTTTCCAAGAATTATGAACAGGAACATTTTCTTACGTTGCAAGGCTGCAAAAATGTAATTTTATAAAGACAAGTATTTTCTCAAAACGGTGAAGGAAAACATCGTGAAAAAACCGGCATGTCCTAGAACCAAAGAATCAAAGACAAGTGACATGTAACGACCCGCACTGGGCCCGCGTGGCCCTCTCCCTTTCGAAGAGAGGAGATCTGTGTCCCAGCAGTGGGAAAATTAAAGGCTGATAAAGTTACGTAGATATTTTGGTTTTATTTGAAATCTACTTCTAGGAATGTGATGTTGATCAAAATAAATAATCTATTCTAGCTGCTAGTTTAATGAGGTAAGATCCAAGAATCAGCACAGAAACAGATTTACCAAATTATCGAATAAACTTCTACTAGATTATTCAATCGCAATTAAGTATTTATTTTTTGAGGGAAAAAATTACCAATTCGGAAAAGTTGCTAGCAGGGCTGAAAATTCCAAGTTTCGCCAAAGATAAGTAACGATAACCATTTTGGAAAATAAGACGATCTTCAATGTTATTCTACATTATAAAAATCTTGAATTCATTCAATCGACAACGCACAGCCTGAACAGCTGGGTCTAGATTCTAGAAGCATGAAAGCACAAGAGTTCCTTAAACAATGTGTAACTGAATTTAATGCACATTATGAAAATGTTCAAAATCGGTTAGTGGATAGATTTTTGTCCTATTTTAATAGAAGTAATTCATTTTTTATTCGAAAAATAATTAAAACAACGTAAATTACAGTCAAACTTTCGCCTTACTTACAGTTAAAAAAAAACGAAATGGACGAAGTACCTACTACTCCAGTCCTTATACGTGTGTGTCCGTAGATTTGTAAAGTAACCACAATCTTCTCCCTCAATCAGTATAGGGTCATACAGACTAGCGCGATATCGCGGGCGCGACACGGGTTGTGCTGCCTGCCGCGCCCGCGATATCGCGCTGGTCTGTACGAGCCTTATAACTAATTTAATATATAAAAAATGTTTTATATTATCGTAAAAATAACTAAAATAATATTATAATTGGGGTATTTGGTGGTATAGTAACCGACACGGCCCACACCAAAAATTTGAAAAAAAAAAAAAAAATTGGGGCCCACACAGGAAATACAAAACAAAATCATGAAAACAATAAAAGCAAATTGCATAAATAGAATCATCGACACGGCGAAGCAGCAGACGAGAAGGTAACAACCACAGGTTTACTCACCCCGGGTTATAACTTATTAAGTTCAAGTAGGGTAGGTTTAACGCCTCTTAATCCCGCAGAAGCCGTAAATTCAAATTAGCTCACAATAACTTAGACGTGGTTCGAACATTTCGAACTAATTTGTAAACCTTGACCGAAATATCTTGGTTTTAGTAATTGTTTCCTTGGTGGTGTTCAAGTTTCATACAAGAGATTCGCACGGGTTCATATGTTTCGCAAGTAAATAATCCGTTTCTTTTGTGATTATATGTAGGTACCGACCTACTTACTCCACACTCCAGGCTACTGTTTTGGGTACGCCACAATTTCGCTAAGTCCCCTCTTTGAGGAGTGGCTAGAGAGGCGCCACAGCGTCCTCACCTTCCAACTGACGCAGGTCCTCACCAGACCCGGATGTTTCGGGAGGTTCCTGTTCCGTATAAGACTTGGCTTAAAAAGCCGTCGAGAAATATCTCTCAGGCATGCCTGTTTTTTTTGCCCGGGTGTCACCATTGTGTGGATCGCCCGGAGGACACGGTGGAGCATACGGTGGAGGTCCGCCCGGCTTGAGCGGAGTATCGCCGTGTCTTCATGGAGGCGATAGGCGGCGGTGATCTCTCGCGTCCGACCCTGGTCCAGGCCATGGTATGGAGTGAGAGGGCATGGGAAGCCGTCAACTCCCTCTGCTAAGCAGTAATACTCGCGCAAGAGAAGGCGAAGCGCGTGATGGAGAGGCAAACTTCGCGCCCTCACGCCCCTAGCCGCCGCAGGTGACATCCTGGGCGTCAGGAATTCCCGGCCACCATAGGCGCGGGCTTGTGGACGGTGAGCAATGGGTAGCTCGCCGTCGCGTTGTATTCCACGCGCACCTCAAAGAGATTTCAGCACAACTGATGGGGTCCACTAGGGCCATTGCCTTCCGGGGTTACAGGAAAGTCCGCAAGGGATACCATGGCCCCTGGCAACATACAGGCAACTGAAGGAACACGGGTGGGTTTAAGTCAGTAAGATTCTGACACGCCCTCCCGCTCCACCCAGAGCGGAAGAAGTTATTCGATAAATTCCCAGCCAAAAAAAAGGCTGCTAGTGTTTCCCAATGAAAATTCAAATATAGCTTTTCTCGACTGTGGAGGAACTCAGGACCCTACAGTGAGCAGTGGAATTAATGAATTGTGAATTGCGATCACTAAACCATCGAGTTTGTCAAATGATGACATTTTGATTTTATGCTATTTCGATCTTAGCTGCTGTTTTTCTGAACTCGGGAAATAGCAGGTAGGTACTATTAATCAAAATAGGTAAAATAAAAATATAAAAATTGTAACCCTAGCGATTATTTTTACTGTTATGTAAGTATCCTGTAACTAATCTGTGAACAGCGTTGTGGGCCTGTATTTTATAAAAAAAAAAATTTTTCTTTAATTTTTATGTATATCTTGATTATATGTTTTGTATGTAAATTAATAAATAATATTAACACTTTTTATTTGTAAATAATGGTATGCAGCAAAAGGTTATGAAAAAACACCATCATACTATTTTATACGTTTATTCTTTCAACAATTAAGCAGAAAAACAAGTTCTGTAAAAGAAGGGATCAATTTCCAAAATGGTCACAGGATATTCAACCTCAGGGAAGTATATGGGATACTTGAGTCCGTCACAGCCACACTTGGACATACATTGGCATACTGGCGAAGGTGTGTCACAAACACTGCAAATGTTAGCCGGATCTCTGAAGCATTTGCAGGGGACGCCGCAGTTGCAGGGGTTGGCCATGTTGGCGCAAGAGTTGCTACACGTGTTGGTGCAAGAGCTGCCACACATGTTGGTGCACGGTGTGGTGGGCAGCATAAAAGGATCACGGAAGCAGCAGTAGGCTGTTGCATTCTGTAAAATAAACCAAGCTATGCAGAGCGCTGTCATCCTTCACCCACTTACTTTATTTCACATGTTAACATGAATTTTAAATAAGAAAAAACTGGCACGAAAATATACCTCTCTTTTTTTTCCTTGAGGAAATCCTCTTGGATACCCTCTGTCTTGGGAAAACGGAGGGTTACGTCGGACTCCTACCAACTAAAACCCCACTGTTCCTACTACTACCTTGAGTCGGGGTTCAGCCCGCCATGCCTAGAAGCCCCCATTACCAACTAATACTTCGGTAAATTCTCAGGTACACATAAGATGGATTTTACGATTACTTTGACTCTATTCAGAGGTAAAGTTTAGAAGTCTTAATTATACCTACCTACACGTGTGTAATATAGACACCCATATTTTTCTAACCGAAACAAAAACGTCATTTTGTATCAGAAATAGAGATGGTACATTCACTGACGAACTCTACAGGGATTTACGAGTCATATTTATTAAGCAATCAATAATAATCAGCCATGTCCCCACTGCTGGGACACAGGCCTCCTCTCGTAGAGAGGGAGTGGGCCGTAAACTACCACGCGGGCCCAGTGCGGGTTGGCAGATGTCACTTTCTTCCAATTTTTGGTTCTAGGACATGCCGGTTTCCTCAAAATATTTTCCTTTGATCACCATTTTGAGAGCAGTGGTAATAAAATAATTTACACAAAGTAAAGCGTCTGTCTAGGTTCGAACCTACGATCTGCAACTCGTAAGTCGCGGTCGTTAGCACTGGGCCACCACTATTACTGCAATGTAGCAAACAGTGCTGTTGGCCTGTTGCAAAATAAACCTTACCTGGCACAAATACAGGACGAACACAAAAATCACAAAATTCTTCATGTTTGTTTATTAATTTTAATGTTGCACACAGACAAACAAATGATTTGAATAATTCCCACGATGTGTTCTATAAACACTGTAAATAATTCACAAACGCTGATTTATATAAGTAAACTAATGTCAGGTGCATGTCTAGTGTGTGGGTTCAGTACGTATTTTAATTTTAAAAATCCAATTTGTACTTATTGTAATAAAAATTACTCCAGAATAAGCTGCTTACGTTGGAGTAAGCTGAAAAGGATAAAGACTGAACTTATTCAAATGTTACATCGTTTAAAAATATATTTTTATGTTAATAATTTTGATAAAAAATATTTATTTTACATAATTACTTACGTAGATAGTTAAGTAGGCACCTAAGTTTTTAATGCAACAAGTAAAAAAAACCCTGTCCGATCCGTGAGGGTGTTGTTAGGTATCTTAATGGGAGTCTATTTATGCGATAATTTTAAGGAAAAAGAATAAAAATTCTCACATTTTTTTTTCAATGTGTAATTTTACCGGGCTATTACATGGGGCGCGGGCGGCCGTCATTTAGCGGGTGTCTACAAGTCATAACTTATGACCCCTGTTGAAAATTTGCTAACTTTTAATGGATTTGGGGTAGTAATTTTTTTATTTTCAGTAATAATAAGCTTTTATATTACTTTTTGGTAATGTTATTGCAGTACCTATGAATCGGACAGCTAGAGATAGCAACCGCTACTGCTGAGCATGAACTCCTTGGTTGGTCTCCCAGGTAGGTATTTTTGTATACTTTTTCCATCTGGAATTTCTCAGTAGCAGCCCGGAGTCTGGATTTGTGCCCGGTTGATGGCAATAGGCTCGCCCCCTATTACATGGGACTTAAACATAACTGGCGAAATGTGGGTGTACATAGATATACCTCTGCCTAACCCTTTGGGGAAAACAGGCGTGATGTTATGCTAATATAAAATCTAAAATCTGTTTTAAAGCCCCAGATTAACAAATGAATAATACTAACTTACTCCATTATCTTAATCACACCTTTTTGTCTTGATTGGCAGATGTGTCGGGAATGATGAAGGTGGAGCTCAAAGGATTTTACCCCGTGTTAACCTTCTTGACCTACTCTATCCTGACAAACACCTCGTAGTTGATTAATTCACACTTTATGAAAATGAACTATTATCTATATATATTAAATTTATTATAATTATAATATTAAATAAACAATAATAATAATTATTATTTATAATTATAAAGAGGTAAGATTTGTTTGTAAGTTTGTATTTAGGGGGTAATCTCCGGAACTACCAATCGGATTTGAAAAATTCTTTTTGCATTGGACAGCCCAATTCTTGAGGAAGGTTGTAGGCTATATAACATTGCGTTACGATCCTTAGGAGCTAAGCAAAAAAAAAAAAAAAGCATAACAACGTTAAGCGAAAACGAATTAATAGCTATGGCAGACGATGGGATGTGACGCGCTGGGTCGGGGGCCGAAATTTCACGAGGACAAAGTCGCGGCAGAAGATAATATTAAAAGAGGTAAAGTTTGTTAGGTTGTATGTAGGAGGTAATCTTAGAAACTACTCGTTCGATTTCAAAAATTATTGCACTGGTAAAAAGCTACGCTATTGCCGAGTGCCATAGGATATGTTTTATATTAAAACACGCGAAAAAGTCGCGGGCAGAAGCTACTGAACGATAACAACGAAAGTGAGTATCCCTTTCTGTTAGGTACGTTTTCATGGCTAACCCAATTTTTATTAGGTAAAGAGGTGGCTTGAAACCTACGCAAGGATATAAGGCGCTACTTATACCTACAGGAGAACAAACTGAGAGTCTATTTATGCGGTAATTTTAAGGAAAAAGAAAAAAATTGTCGCATTTTTTTTTTCAATGTCGAATTTTACCGGTCTATTACATGGGGCGCGGGCGGCCGTCGTTTAGCGGGTGTCTGCAAGTCATAACTAATGACCCTTGTTGAAAATTTGCTAATTTTTAATGGATTTGGGGTAATATTTTTTTTATTTTCAGTAATAATAAGCTTTTATATTACTTTTTGGTAATGTTATTGCAAATTGTTGTAATTGCCACTAATAAGCTTAATTGAGCAAGTTTGCACTGTTATAAAATATGCACAGCTATTTAACTAAAACTACAAATTAAAAAAATCGTTGGATCGCACAATGTGTAACTTGCCCGGACAAATTTCATAAAACACAGGCAAAGCCGCGGACTAAATAAACCGTACGATTCATCCGGATTTTTCAATTCGCCACGGAACTCTAAAAATTATCAATATTTCGAAAGAAAGTTGCGTAAACGCAATTACTCGGTACCGTCAGTTGGTCAAGCAATAGCACTGTTTAATAAAAAGTCACGTTTATTTATAATTAATCACAAACTATGTTTCAAAATGACATGTTTTGCTAATTGATAAGAGAGTCACGTGCTTCTAAAAAAAAACTATCGGATCTTCGTGTATTTTTTTTTTAACTCTATTTTACCACTGCTGGGCAAAGGTCTCCCCCACAGCTTTTCACTCTTCCCTGTGTGTTGCCTTCCGGAGCCAATCTCCCATAAACGCCTCTAAGTCATCACGCCAGCGTTTGCTAGTCCTCCTTCGGTGACGACGCCCGTATTCAGGCGAAAATGAGTTTGTTTATTTGTTTGTTTGTTACGCTTTCATATAAAAACGCCTGAACAGATTTGGATGAAATTTTGCACATGGGTAGATCATGACCTGGGATTAGAATATAGGATACTTTTTATCCCGATATTCCCACGGAATCGAAGACTTATGAAGGTGCGCATTTAGTAAAAAAATATATATTGAAAATTGATGATTTTAACATGAAAACATTTTTGAGATCCTTAATTAAACCCTTGTACGGAGTCGGATAAAAAGATGAAACCAGATTTTTCTTTTTCCATTTCGATTCAACTTTTCCAAAAAATAATGATGAAAACTCTTCTCATTTTTAACAAAAGCAAGGCATGATAAAACACACAACTTACTGTAAATCAGGCTCAGGAAATATATATTCATTCGTTTCAGTCACCCGCAGAGCTATAAAACACGGTGACACATACATTACCTTGCAAATGTACGAGATTTTATTTTCTTTAAATGAAGGCATCTCCTTTATTTTAGACGTTTCCTGGAAAATTGCAAGGTTTACTTGTGTTCTGCTTGAGCTTTTTTTCTCTCGTTAATTAAGCCAAATGACCGCTGTCAAGTTTTTGTTCATCCAAGTGTCCACAGAAAATTATGGTTCGAAGTTTTTAGCCGTAGTTGGATGTCGGCAAGTGGAATATTAGGAATATTACGATGATTGTTTATTGTATCTTCCCTGAGAAATTACCTAACCAGGTTAAGCTATGCTTGCCTAGGTCGTTCGTGGATGGGTGACCAACTTAACGTACCGATACCCTTCCATGTCTCCGTTGTCATTTGTGCATCTTTGACAGTTGTTACGGGTCGTCTGAAGCCCGAAAGATTGACAAACAGAGCAGTCTTACCAAGGGGTATCGTGTTACTCAATAACTGGGTTGTGGAGGTTAGACAGACAGTCTGTCTATGTAAAAGCTGCTATTCAGATGCATCCGGTTGGAAGCCAACCCGAAAGTACATAGTTGGAAAAAAGCTAGGCAGATGATAATCTTCCCAGAGAAATCTTTGCTTCCTTACATTACTTAGCTTGCTATTTGTTTTGGTTCGTCGACTTTGTAGGTATCTAGGTACCTACAGTATTACAGGTCATGTATGAATATTCTCGTCACTGAAACGTAATAAGATTGTGCCTACCATGTCATGGAAACTGGAAGGTTCTGCAAAGAATGGGTGTCATTATCCTTTCATAATGATAAAAGATATAATGGGGCCTTACATGACCCTGAATGCGAGGATTTTAAGTGAATAAAAGCTTACCAAAAGTTGACCCAAAATCCTTTCAAAGCAAGCTTAAATTTACAAACGCTATTTCCTAAAGGAAGGTTTTTGTATGTCGCTTGCGTTAATCTCTGAAACCAATGAAACGTTTTTTATGGTGTTAAGTGCATTAAGTATGTTTTCCTTTATCAGGATAAGCGGCAAAAGTTACACTTGAAGTGAGAGATGAAATGCCATTCAAGAGAAAAAATAAAACCTGTATTTCCTGTAGATGTTGTGAAAAGGCATCCATTGGATGAAAAAGGCAGCAGTATTGGCAGGTATACATATACTTGATAGCACCTAACTAAGATTATATTTGGCGTCGCATATCTAGTCAGAAAGTTTTGCTGTTCCTTCGATGCCACATATTTGGGCTTCGTCCATACTCATCCCCTTTGAACTCGCCCGGTTCGTATTATCTAACTACATGTATCGCTAGAAGCCGCAAATGTACTGATGGAAAAAGTGCGAATATGATTTTATTTATTTTTTATTTCGTCATAATACGCGGTATAAAATTAACAGTAGGTACTATTCGTGTTTTTTCAACATCTATAAAATACTTATTATACGCTCGTTTAAAAGAACCATTCGTTTACTAACCTCTTAAAGTAGTGCGTAAGTACAATAATTAAAACTTTAATTACATATAAATTAAAACTTATCTCTAAAAAACACAGTTTGTACAATAAGCTCTCTGCTAAAACTCAAAGTCTGTGTATTCAATTCAATTATTGTAAAATTTCTAGGATTGCAATAGTTAATAACTACATATTAGCCCGGAATCTAAGTAGGTCATTTGTTAAAAAAAATATATGGGAAAAGATCAAGACTGTCATAGTAAAATTGATACGTGATCAGTATTTATTATTTAGAAGAAGAGTATTTAATTTCTACATCGTAGCACTTTTCCGACAAACTGTACCCTTGCAGTTGATAGGCATTTATAAAAGCGGGCGAGTTCGAACTGGGGATGAGTTTGGACGAAGCTCATATTTGTACTGCCACTTATATAAGTGACAAAAAATATAGTTATACAAGTAACGGCAAATATATGTGATCAATTGTGGAAGGCATATATCTAGGGCTGGCAGACTAAAAAACATAAGTCCAGAAGTGAAACTTTTCAGGAACAACTAAAAACTGTATAAAAAAATAGCGTTAAACTATAAATTCAACTTTATTGGAATATTGAGATGTTTTTAATTAATACTAACATGCACGTAAATATAATTTGATAAAAATATAATAAAAAGCGATTTTAGTGACTTATGTTAGAAAGAACACTGTGTACCTAGTAGGTACCTACTTGTGACTTAAGTGTATGAGAACAGTAAAAATAATTATAAACTATGTTTTAGTTGACATTCAAAAGTTACTTCTATGAACGTAAAATTAATTTAGCATACATCATTTATATATTAGCCTATATTTATAATTTATATTCAACTATTTATTCATCTTCTTCACTATCTAAAATATCAGGGTCAGTATTACGTACATTGTTCACAGAAGGCAAATCTAAATAAAATCTATGAAAAACGTCGGGTATTAAGGAGAGTAAAGAAATCAGATCATCTTTCTTTTCTTTTGATATCGGTAAGGGCTGTACCGATATAACAGGAATAGTGTCAGGTATGGCAGAAACTCGACGTTTCAAGTTAAATTTGTAAAAATTACATTCCGTGTCCAATGTGTCTTTGTAGGAGATTACGCCAAATTCAGAATCATAGCGCAACCACTTTTTATCGAGCCATTTAAATTGTCGCCCTTCTACATCTTTGTTTCTTAATACTAATGGACCCTTTAACAATGAAGAAAAATCTAAAAAGTCGGAACTGCGCATTTCGACAACTTCAAATTTTTTACTGCTCGATCTGATGAGTTGAATCCAATCATGCGTTTGTAGAAAGCTACAGAAGAGCTGAGGGCTGGAGTGGGTAAACACTGTTGTAAGTCAAATGTGTAAACTTGCACAGTACTGTCACTTTTATTTACTTGAGTATCACATTTTTTCATTTCGTATGCTTGATCTGCGGCAGTCTCCTGATGTTCATGTTGGGCAATTAGTTCAGTTTTCACCTGATCTTCCTGACATAGTTGAATTTGCATCTTGAATTTATCACAAGTATAACATGTGTCGGCACGGGGCTTTTTGAAGATAATCCTAATTTGTGGAATTCTTGACTATAAATTTTTACTGAAGGTGGACTGTCGCGGTTTTCACAAAATAAATCATACATTTTCGTAATAGTGAGATGAGAAGGCAAGTACTTTTTTGATGTAGTTTTTCTTGTGTAATGGCTCTCATAGGATGGAAATGATAAAATATGTTCCTTAATTTCTTGTCTTTTTTCATCAGAAATCTTATGTTTGGGTATACTCTTCCCACGGTTATCATCTGTTTGAGTGCCACCTATCGACGACCGTTTTTTCGTGGCAACTGTTTTTATAAAATTATCGCTTTCGCCTAACGTCTTTAAAAGGCATCCCCGACAAATGGGTTCACGCTTCCCGTGAATTAATAAAAAATATTTGTATGTTTTCATGCGATTCTTTTGTTGGTCAGGATCTAGTGTGCGTTGTCTTTGAGTGGCCTTGACGTGTATTTCAATTAAAGATGCCATATAAGTTGTTCTCTTGAGATATGTTCCCATTTGCCAATATTCTTTGAAAATAGCTTGTCTATCGTTCAATGATATACGCTCTTTGCATTTCATTCGACACGTCCCTAGCTCTTTCATTGTTCTGCTGGAAACAACTTTACCTTTTAATGTTTTATATGATTGACCTGTGTTGCGTTTTATTTTCTTTTCTTGTTTCGTAATGCGAATACTTTTTTTTGGAGATGTTTCGACCGCATGTGGCGTGTCGGCTCTTCGGTCAGTATCGGTGGATGTCGACGAATCTACTGCTGTTTCAGGGAGTTCGAAATGTGGATCCAGAACAGAATCATCACTTGAGAAATCCATTTCTCGATTAATAAACATGACGCCAGTGTGGCCTGATGATGTGGAAGGCATTGGTTCTTCTTCCGCTATTGTCCCTGTAGATTGTTGTTCATTTCGTTCATCTAAAAATAAAAACATACTATAGAGGCTAAAAAAATTATTATTTTAATCATTTATTTATGATTGATGCTAAAATGAACAAATAATAATATAATAAACATTTATTTCTCTTCCACAAAGGCGCCTTAAAAATATAAGGATTACAATGTCTGATAAATCCTTTGTGGGAGACTGGTATCTGCACTAGGAAAACCTGTCACACAGATTACCAGGCCCCCCCCCCAAAAACAGTGTTTGATCATTAAATCATAAAGATAATATTTACAAATTATTTTACCTATATAGAGAGAAACAAGAAAAAAAAAAAATAATAAAAGAACAAAAGATACAAAATTAAAAGTTATTATTGAAAAGTGTTGGTATCTGTGAAGTATGTTGTAGTGTAGATCGTGTGGTGTGGTGTAGTGTGGTACAGTGTGTTGCAGTGTGATGTAGTGTAGTGAGATGTGGTGCGGTGTGGTGCGGTGTGATGTAGTGTGGTGTATAGGCCAGGCTGAAAAACACATTTATCTTAAAACAATAAGGAGCCTTTCAGTGCTTTCGTAATCAAGGTTAGCACTGAAAGGCTCAAGGATCACTGATGATTTCTGTTAAAACTACAATGAAAGATAAATATATTACTTTCTGATTTAAATCAAACACATGGCAAACTTACCTTCAACATTTGTGTTTCTCCTCATCACCATCTCAACTAATTTCTTTCCTCGCTGACAATCCATAGTAATTGGGAATATTTTTAAATAAAATGACACACACCACAACTGTTCTGTTAACAAATCAGAGCAAAACTAACTCGACTAGTGTGACCCAAATCACTACAGTTACCACTTCAGTTTTTTGTAAGCAATAAATTATAATTTGAGTACCTACCCTCGAATTAAAAATCGAGATAACACGACGCACTTGACGTTCCTAATAACATAAGTCACTTTCTGTGTCCATGAAGTCCGAGAGCTTCAAGTGTTCCTTTTAACATAACTCAACTTATGTTTTTTATAACGCCGCAAGATTAATGCGATTCAAGAGGTTGAAAAAGGACGCCACTTAGATTCAAGCCCGAACAAGCGAATATGACTTATGTGCTTTAGTCTGCCGATGTATTGATGTAAATTAATAATTTTGGTACAAAGAAAAAATAAAGCATGTTTTTGACTTATGTGCTTTAGTCCGCCGACCCGACATTTGCGACAGATATTTATGGATGATCATTAAATCAGATATTAATTCTGAGCTGTTCATAGTAATACAATGTGTGGTATGTGTGTGTTCGTGCAATGCTCTACGAGTCCAATATGGTAATAACGCGTTCCGGGTAATGCTAGGGCTGCCGCGCTTCTGTAGCGCGTCGGCGATGTTCGCGGACGTACGCGTTCCGGATTTCAGTTCGCTGCTGCGTCTACGAATCGCATCGCTCGCGCTGATGTATCGGGTGCGCGACAGCCCCAACAGCCTCGTGGCTACTGTAGCCGGCAGGGTGGATGGCAAAATAATATGTCACTGGATGGCGGCACACAGACCGTCATTCAGATATTTGACATTAATAAACATGTTTTAGTAAGTACCAACTTATTTTACTAGTTATTACCTATGTTTTAGATCTCTGGTTTGAAAATAAAGATTTATAATACTACTAGCTGCGCCCGGCGGTTTCACCCCTATAAGTCTCGATCCCGTATGTATATCGGGATAAAAAGTATTCCATGTACTAATCCAGATCATGGTCTACCCATGTGCCAAATTTCATCCAAATCTGTTTAGCCGTTTTACCGTGAAAGCGTAACAAACAAACAAACTCACATTCGCATTTGTAATATTAGTTAGGATGATACTCCTGTAACACATCCACCTACATATACTCGGTAGAAATAAACTTACCACCAGGGTCCTGTTTAATATGTCTGTCTGCTCTGTCCGTGCCTCAAAGAGATGTCAGCAGAATTGACGGGGTCCGTTAGGTGCGAAGAAAACCGAAAGGGAGATCGTGGCCCCCGGCAACAGGGCAACCGAAGGAACACGGGTGGGTTTTAGCCAGTAAGAGTCTGACACGCCCTCCCGCTCCGCCCAGAGCGGCAGAAGTTATTTGATAATTTACCACCCAAAAAAAGGCCCTGTTTAATAAACATTACAATCCTACAATTTGACATATTACAAAAATGACATATTTGTTAAGAATTACTACATGTGCCGTTTAATAAACATTTACATAAGTACTTCCGTAGAACACGCCTGTAGATTTCGATGATAATATTGTATTTACAAATATCACACCCTTAGTAATATAAGGGCACAACTCAACATTTTGAAATACGTAAACTTAACTATTATTATGTGTTCAATAAAGTAGTTTTCCCTTGAAATATGTTAACTAACACTTGTAAAGTGAAAATGTTTATTAAAAAGAATTATGTGAAATTTTAGGTGCAATTTTACAATTTTGTAAATTTTCCACCATGCCAATTTTGTAACTTGTAATTGTTTTTGAAACATGTAAAATTGTAGCGTTATCTACAATTAACAATTTGTAAGTTTTATTAAATAGGGCCCTGAACTCAAACTTACCAACATCCCTTTGTTCCCCAAACAAATAGCAAAATTATTCCATTTCGATAAATCCCACGAGAGAAACTGTAAAGTTAAAGGATACTTTTGCAAAACTATTCAAAACACAATTGTAAAAGTATTGATTTATCGGTGTTATAAATAAGTTCCTCAAACTTGCAGAACCATAAAATTTTACGTTTTGAAACAGTCGTAAGT
Organism: Omphaloscelis lunosa; assembly: GCA_916610215.1. Taxonomy (NCBI): domain Eukaryota; kingdom Metazoa; phylum Arthropoda; class Insecta; order Lepidoptera; family Noctuidae; genus Omphaloscelis; species Omphaloscelis lunosa. Next base: position 4,298,256 of record OU744245.1, on the reverse strand, counting down.
TTGAAACTATCAAATTAATGTATGCAGAATTGGGTCAGGATGATAGTCTACATTCTTGAAACATTAAAACTATTTTCTGTGGGATAGTTACGAGACCAAGTGCGAATGTGGATCAAAGTTAGTTGATGTTGAATGTGGGAATGTTGAAACTATGAGTAGGAAACCAACAACAATACTTAAAACTGTTGTAGTTATATAGGAGTCTAGGTACACAGAATAAATAAGTAGCAGTATTGTATCTCGACTGTGACCTTGGAATAATTTCCTACGGCCGCTCGGTACTTGCGCGTACGTGCGTAACTGCCGCTCACTCGATACTGTTGCGTACTAAGATTTCGAAGCGCGTCGTTTTCTATGAAGATAATAATACTGTATTTATTTATACTGTATAATAGGGTACTTATCTGTTTACTACAGTGGAGTTTTGGAACAATTAAACTGATCTCACTTAAGAAGTTAGGCAGCTTATCACTACATTCAGTTTGAAACCATTATCTAACTATTTAATTGTAGGAATGGTAATCCGTGGAAACTGTATCTAGATTCTAAGTAAGAATAGTTTCCCAAAAAAACAAAATATTACACTTGAATATTTACTAGACTCTTTTAATTTTCATGTTGTTCTTGTCACTTCTGGTACAGTGTAAGTTCCGTTAGGAACTACGGGCCTACAGGTGATTGATATTTTCAGACGTAGGTATGTCCGTTTTGCAAGCGCGTTGTTGGTTTTTCAACTTTCGGAGGTAAACCGAGCGTTAAAAATTCAACACCGCGCTTTTATTTAATCATTAATTTAGGGGTTGCCTAGTGTTTTGAGAAAACGGGCATTACTAACGTCGAAGAAGTCTACTTTTAGTCATGTTCGCCATTTCTCACTTTCACATATCTCGGTGTGTCCGTAATAAGGAAGATACTTGCTGAATATTTAACCGAGCCTCGGTATATGGGTCGTAAAGCTCAGCTAGCTACATCTTATATATAAAACGTGGAAGCAAGGCCGCACTTCAAGGCTATGCAGTTCTTACTTATCTCGTGCTTGCACTGTGACATGTTCCCGTCTCTATCTTGAACTTGTTGTTTGTCAGTTATGCAACAGTAACAGGAATGACGCTTAGTCTACGGACGGGCTAAGTTGCGTTTATAAATCTCGGTCTGAGACTGGACATGAACACAATACTGCGCTCCAAGCCACAAATCGCCGACTTCACCCAAAAAGCAGCCATGCTCAATTCTGGATCGGACACGTCTGATGCTTTGTGGGCTTACACAACTACAATATGGGTCCCCGAAGCCCCCGAAAACGTCCAAAACATATTTTTTATTATCTTATTTAAGCTCTAGCCATACTAAAGGAAATAGTCGCGTCGGTTGTTAAGTCGCTCGGTTTAGCTCCTCCATACAAATTAGTTGACACAATCGGCGCGAGCGAATTTCGTCTCTCATCCCGTGTGGAATATGCTTCAATTTGGAAAGTTTCCGTATATAGTTAGTAAAGTTTTCCGATACTTACAATCTAAGAGTCTTCAAGTCTTCAAGCTTGTCTAAATATAAATAGACATCTGCTTGCTTCATTTAAGAGCCGATGAATTTATTTTAGTGCAGATCGATGCATGTGGAATGAAAATGAAACGAAACGGAATGAAATGCAATTGTTTATTCTGTAAAAAGGATATCGGAATCACTTTTACACTTCATATAAAAAAAAAATACTAAAAATAAGCTGGATAAGTTCGGCGTTTCCTATCTGACTACTCTGAGAAGATAGACCGAAAAAAACTCACGAGGTCGCAGTCTCTTTTAAAGGCCAGACATAATCTTGGTCAGGCCATATGAGGACCATGTAGATTAGTGTCTGAAATGGTCTTTCGTGGAGCTCAACTCGACGAACAATACCAAAGAAAGGACATTTGGGTAGGCCGCATAAACTACTCAAACTGCCAGACCATCATTAAAACTAGCTGAGTTCACAATAATTAAAATAATATAATACTTTACAAAGTAATTATGTAATTTTGAATATAATTTTCAACAATGTCAATGTCAATTTTAATGGCCGCGCAGGTTCCCCAGAGAAGAATCTCAAATGACATAAAAATATGAAAATAACTAAAATAAACAATTCTGGCTGTATCTATTTTTTTAACAGCATAGGCGGTTGAACTTAGCCTTCCTGACAATTTTTCTATGTGTTTCATTGTAATTAACAGTCAATAGCGATTCCAAGAAAAACTGTCGACTCAACAGGGTCCAACTTTGTTCCATTAACTTGAACATTAGATAGCTGCCTGACATTTGGTATTGAAAATTTAATGAGTTTAGCCTTTTTTTCGTTTATTTACATTAAACCAATACACAACTTTAGAGAGTACATCGTTCACTTATTCAAAATTTACTACCTTACGTTTGATTTAGAAAATGAGCGAAGTGTCATCTGCGAATAATACGATCTTGTGGTTATCCCTTATGTGGTAAGGTAAGTCATCAAGAATTGAACCCTGCGTTTTTTTTTTTTTTTGGTTGGGAAATCATCAAATAACTTCTCCCGCTCTGGGCGGAGCGGGAGGGCGTGTCAGACTCTTACTGACTAAAACCCACCCGTGTTCCTTCGGTTGCCCTGTTGCCGGGGGCCACGATCTCCCTTTCGGTTTTCTTCGCAACCCCGGCAGGCATCGGCCCTAGCGGACCCCGTCAATTATGCTGACATCTCTTTGAGGCGCGCGTGGAACACAACGCGCCGTCGACCCGGGCCTGGTCCTGACCGCAGATCCTGCAGATCTCTTGCCATTAACATCTGAATTCTGTTGTTCAAATAAGAAGTCAGAAGGTCAAGAGCTTTATCCCTTATACCATAGTGGTACAGTTTCCTGATGAGTGTATCATGATTTACGCAATCGAAGGCCTTGGACAAGTCGCAGAAAATGCCAAGAGCATCTTGCGACTCCTCCCGGGCCTCGAATATGCTCTTCAGTAATGAATTTTATGTGTATAATTTGACATCCTACCTATTTTAATTTGTTATGTTTGACTTTATTCTTTTTATATTTTTGAAACTTAAATGCAAATAATTTTATTTTCTATATAATAATTTGAATTTGACATGTCCATTAATGTGTTCCCAATTTTTAATTATTGTGCTAGATTTAGAAAAATATTTTGTAACAATGTTAATTTAATTAGTAGCCTGTTTAAATGTAATTATTATTATTGTATGCCCTACGGGCGGGACATAGCTGATCAAAATTTTCAAATATTTAAGAACTGTACTATACATACCTATGATCCACAATAAACTTTTGATTGATTGATTGATTAATTCCACGCATGCATTGAAATTTACTAACATTTAATTTAAAATGTATTTTTCTAAGATTTTACTCAATGTAGGTAATATCGAAACAGGCCGAAAATTTGTGGGATCAGTTGTGCTGCCAGATGTGAACAGTGGAATCACGTAGCTAAGTGTCATCAGATCAGGAAATACACCAACTGCAATATAAGAGTTAAAAACGATTGCTAAAAAGGGTGAAATAACATCAATTATTGAGGACACTGTATCTGTACTGATAATCCCCAAAGGTCAGCAGTTTTTTTACATCAAGATTTTAAAACATTATCTAATGTGTTTAGCAGTAACAATTGTGAATTCAAAAAAATTGTCATATTCTGGCACACATTCTTTAAGTATTGAGTAAGCAGAAGTGGAGGACGACGATGATAGAGTTTTGGTTGTTAAAATGGGAATAATAGTGAAGAAATTTTCAAACTCAGTTGCCACCTCCACGTCTGCCTTAATATCTACATCATTCATTTTTAGATGGAAGTCACGATTCCGTACTGTGTCATTCTTCTCGTTTCTAAATTAATAATATTCCAAGTTGTTTTAATTTTATTTCCAGAAGATTTTATTTTATTTTTAATGATTATGCTGAGGCTTTTACTGATGAACAGGCTCTTTTAAAAGTTTTAGAATATTTCTTAACGAATTCTTGAAAAGTTTAATCATGGTTATATCTTTTTTCATGCTACAATTCAAATAACCTCTGCCTACTAATGTAAATACCTGGTGTTACACTATTAATATAACGCAGTCACAAACAGGCAATATTTTCAGGTGAAAACGTCCCTAAACTTACAATTGATGAGGTTTTTAAATTGTCTTAAGCGACTTTTATTTACAGAAACAAAATTCACAAGTTTTCTTTGAGGTCTGACTGTTTTCTGAGAGAAAGTGACTAACTGGCCACAGTGATCAGAATCCAACTCATTTATAATGAAATGGCTAGAACGTCTTAAATTTGTAAAAATATTGTCAATACAGGTAGCATTAGTGGCAATTATTCTAGTCGGCTCAAAGAATGTATTGTACAAATTATATGACTTAAGTAAAGTTATAAATTTATTTACTACAGCAGATTTTTCTAGGATATTATTAATGTTGATATCTCCACAGACTATGACTGTTTTATTACTGTTACAAGTCTTTAATAATATTTCTTCCATATACTTCTCAAAGATATTATATTATGGAGCACATGGGGGCCTGTACACGCTCATTACAATAAACTGCTCAAGCTCAATGCAAGTTATTTCAATAACTCGCTCAATGAGCTGGCAACCTAGTGGTTGAAAATAAAATCATGATCATCTAACTTTATAATTAAGTAAGACTGAGTTGTGCTTTTCTCTAATGTCGACGCTTATGAGATTTTGTGAGTTAAACAGGTAGAAAGATCGATCGATCTAATTAATAAAAAATAATAAATTTCTAGATATAGAAAAATACTAAATTGCATACCTAAATAGTTGGAAAATTTAGAATGTTAATACATTAGCATTATAATGTATTAACATTTTAAATTTTAAGCCATGAAACTAAACGTATTAAGAGCGTTCATTCCAAAAGTTGGCAACGTCGCAAATAGCTGTAAAATATATTTTTTTTTTAAGTAAAACATTGATTATGAAATGCAATAATTAATATCGTAACACTGAATATTTAGTTTTAAATGTAAAAAAGGCATTTTGAAAGTTTCAAAATACTTTTATACATCTACTACAACGGTTCCAACATCAAATTCTGTGTTATAATTGCAGTTCATTATTGATAGGTATTTTAGTTCACTAATTAGCGATATTTCATATTTCCATACAGTAATATTGCCAAATCTAAACAGCGAAATATTTGACATCTATTTGCGACGTTGTCCACTTTCAGAATCCACGGTCTTGAGGTCGTTAGTAACTATTAGGATGCAGAAATTATATTACCAGTTCCGTGCATCTAATGCTCAAACACATCTTGTGACTAAAGCTGTGCATAAGTTAGTAGGTTGAAGTAGATCGAATTGCTCCAGGATCTTCAAGTCGAGCTCAACCATTCAACACAGCTCACTTCAAGTTAAGCTTAACTTAGCTCATTTGAAGTTGAGCTCAACTCACGCTCCGTAAGCGTCTAATTATACTTACTAAGAGACTTTGAGATCGATCCGACGCGCGACGTCTTAATTATGAAACTTTCATTCGAAGTAGACATAGGATTATGGAAAATTTCCTATAATAAGAATATAAAATAATGAACAGAAGGAAGTTATGAGACTTTTAATTATTATGAAAGTTTATTTTCAGAAGAATCTTTTGAGAAATATTTCGTTTTGCGATGCCTTTTACTATGTGGATTGAAAATGAAGATTGTTAAGTAGGTAGGAAAAATCTCAATTTTGTTTTTTATTTATTCTGTTTGTCATTTTTTGGCAAGCATGCAGCTTCGCTTACTTTTATCGTATCATAGTTTAGTAACAACAAAGGTGATCTCTGGTTAATAAACCATTTCCCAGTCCTGTTTAAGTGTGTAGATTCATGCTCATATCAGCTGATCTCTGATTAGCAGCAGGGTTTTTTCTGTGTCACACCTGAAAAACTTATCGCGGTCTGAATTTGAAACGAACAAAATTATATACGCGATTTCGTGTCCGTGGAAGTCAATTATAACTATAAATTATGAAACCCTATGGCACTCGGCAATAGTGTAAGCTCTCTGTCAATGAAATAATTTTCGAAATCGGTTAAGTAGTTCCTGAGATTACCTCCTTACATCCACCAAACAAAAACGGAAACATTGTAAGGAAACAGGCATGCCTTTTTTTTTTTTTTTTTTGAGGGTGGGACATCATCAAATAACTTCTCCCGCTCTGGGCGGAGCGGGAGGGCGTGTCAGACTCTTACTGACTAAAACCCACCCGTGTTCCTTCGGTTGCCCTGTTGCCGGGGGCCACGATCTCCCTTTCGGTTTTCTTCGCAACCCCGGCAGGCATCGGCCCTAGTGGACCCCTTCAAATCTGCTGACATCTCTTTGAGGCGCGCGTGGAACACAACGCGCCGTCGACCCGGGCCTGGTCCTTATCGGACGGTGAGCCACCCATTGCTCACCGCCCGCAAGCACGCGCCTACGGTGGCCCGAAATCGCCCCGCGATTCCCGACGCCCTGGGCGTCTCCTCCTGCGGCGGTTAGGGGCGTGAGGGCGCGAAATTTGCCTTTCCCTCACGCGTTCCGCCTCCTCCTTCGCGAGCATTACAGCTTCGCAGAAGGAGGTGACGGCCTCCCATTTCCTCTCGCTCCGTACCATGGCCTGAACCAGGGCCGGACGCGAGAGATCACCGCCGCCGATCGCCTCCACGAGGACACGGCGATGATGCGCCCAAGCTGGGCAGACCTCCACCGTATGCTCCACCGTGTCCTCCGGGCGATCCACACAATGGTGACACCCGGGCAAAAAAAACAGGCATGCCTGAGAGATATTTCTCGACGGCATTTTAAGCCAAGTCAGAGGCCCATGGGCAGCTTTAAGACCCAGGTTAGTCACGAACCAAACGAAAAGAAAAAACCTCCTACATCCACATTTGTTAACTTTAACTTCTTTTCCGATTTAGCCACAATTTAATTATAGCCCTCGAAAATCCAATCAATCCTCGATTGCAGTTTAAAGCTATCTCATAATAAAATAACAGTCGTCATTGCGGTATTTGGGTCCCGGTACCGATACCGAGACCAATTTGAATTGTCAGCGGTATGTTCGTCGGCTGATGTTGTCTCCTGGAAATCTGATTTTGAAAACCAAAATCAAATTTTAGCTTAGTTATAATCTAGAGTATTCCGTTGGTGATATTTTTAGGCTACGTATTAAAATGAAGGTAAGAAATTTTCAGAATAATAGGTAAGCCAACTCTAGAAATAAAATAAAAAAATTGATATTTATTTTGACTCTCATTTCTAGAAACTAAACCTATTTGGTTTCTAGAAACGAGAGTCAAAATAAAAACCATTTCTTTCAGATAGTTTTATAGCTAAGTTCGTTTTGATAACATAATTAAAACCACTTTTCTTATTTGTTTTATTATAACCATCACATTTTTGGCTATACGAGTAGGGGAAGACCAAAGAAATGATGGATGGACGGTGTAAAAGATGATGTGGCTAGAAATGGGGTGACTACCGAGATGGCGACTGATAGAAGTATGGAAGAAAAAGAAGAACGATTCTGATGATATTTTAATTGCTTTTAGGTATTTGCGGTGTCTAAAGATTCATTAGTTTAAATTCTTAAGAAATATGAGGCGTTTAATCGTTATTTATGTTCAAATTAAGTACTTTAACTAATAGGTACCTAACTTGCCCATTTTATTCTTGAAGATTTTTCAGTTTTCTATTAAAGCCATTATTCAATTAAATTAAAATACCTAATAGGCACTTAAAATAAAAGATCTATGCAAAACACAGACAAGCGCGACGCGACGATGCGACACGATTCTGGTAGAACAATTTCCATGAAGTTTTCATAGAAATTTTTCTACTAGTCGCGTCGCGTGCCGCGACACCTGTTATAAATTGTTCTGCCGTGAAGTTTCCTCAGAAATTGTTTTATTAGAGTCGCCTTGCGCTGTCGCATCGCGTCTGTTTGCGAGAGCATTTATTCGAATTTGTTTTTCTGATTTGTTCAAAGTTTCCATAAATATTTAGGTAGGTTAAGAACGCATCAACAATCCTGTTGTTGTATCAAGTGTCTGTTGGCATCAGTTATCACTTACAAAAGTATCGTTTGCCTGTAGGTACATTTAATAAAAACTATCGCTGTCATCTAAAATCTTTCAGAACCAATAAAACCTTAGCTAATCTAAATTCGACGAAAAAAAAATCTCTGCAGAAACTCCTGTTGACATCAAAAGTCCAATCAACGCTTTTGAACCGAGACGAAGAATTGTCGCGAGAATTCGAGATATTCAGCCAAAGTAATTCTATTAAGGGCACTTGGGGTAGCAAAGTACCCGGAGTAGGGGTACCAATCACCCCACCGGCCATGATTAGGTACCTATATACAGACGCGCTTTGTAAAACGAGCTCGCAAAATGTTTATTCAATTTCGTGCAAATTGTTTACTTAGATTCTTATTTTTTTCGTTGATAAATGGATTGACTTTTTTTTTGTCTTCTTCAATGTGGTCTTATTTTTCGTAATTGGGTGATAAGATGGTAGACCAATTCTTTGATAGGTAAATTGATATTAACTATCTCATTGTTACGTTTCCCGCATCTTTCATTGCTTACTACTTAAAAAACAATTTAGTTTGTAGAGTATACCTACCTACTTTTTTGATAATAATAAAATTAGAATAATAATCTAAATAGCTAAATATCGCGCGAAATTTTTATCGCAATTCTACAACACATGGTAGGTACCTATCTTGTATCTACACGCACTGGCGATTTAAAACTCAGTGCTCGTTGCAATGCCGTACACTGAATAAAATTCGCAGTGCGTGCTAGGAATTTTTTTTTTTGGGTGGGCAATTGTCGAATAACTTCTCTCGCTCTAGGTGGAGCGGGAGGGCGTGTCAGACTCTTACTGACTAAAACCCACCCGTGTTCCACCCGGGCGCCACGGTATCCCTTTCGGACTTCCCCGCAGTGCGTGTAAAGGCTCTTTCAAACAGGCGCGACACGCGACGCGACACAAAGACCCTTAAATCTAAACTGCGTTAGCTGTCAGTGTCAAAATTGTTGTGGAATATTGACACTGCTCTTGAACGCGTATTAAAAGTGCTGATCGCATTTAGCTTCATGCATGTAGTTTCATTGCTAAAACCCGCACTTAGTTTCCAATATCTTTTATTTTAAGGCGGGGTTACCCGTATAAACGACGTTTTCTATTGTCTTTTATTCGTAGATAACACGGATTAAAATTTTGAAAAAAACATATTACATATTTCACACTTTGATCTAGATATTTCAGTCATGCGATACACGATTACTTGCACTTTACTGCATCCAATTAAATCGCAAAAACATGTCTAAATTATGTTCAAATATTTTTTTTATTTGAGTTATATTAGGCTTTGAATAATAAAACTTATACCATAATAAAGGTCGTAAAAAAAGTGATATAAACTGGCCAAAATAATGTGAAATATGAGAATACCAATACCACTAATTCCAAAATCAAGCGTTTTCATCTTTTCATGCGCTCGCCCCGTGCCATTTAGTCCCGAGCGGAACGTGTTGGAGGTCGGACGTATGCCAATTTTTGCAAGACCGCCACCCACGCTAAGCTTTATTACCGGCTGAGCCAAAAAACATATTGTAAATTATAATAGGTAACTAGGATTAGGATATCTGGATAAGGAATTGGGTTAGGTATTAGGATAGGTAATTATTATAGTTAAAATTTTTAATAGTTGTAAATAGTTAGTTTTTATTAGATACTTTTAGTTATATTTTTTTAAACAAAATGGGCAAAACTAAAAAAAATTAATAGTTGTCATCGCTGGGTCTACGAAGGCTGAATAAACAAAAAAGGTAATTGAAAATATTATTATACACTACATTATATAAAGGTATTATATTTTACTTTAATAACGAATAGATTTACAAAACGCAAATATGTGTGTAAATCAGTTGAATTTCAACCCTATGACAATGTGAATAAAGACGCCACGCGCGCAAAAATTATAATGGTATATTTTTCTCGCTGAATAGATTTACCAACCGCATCAAGGTGTGTAAATAGGTGAATTTGAAACCTATATCGCATTGCATAAAGCCGCCACGCGCACTAATGTTGTAATGGTTTACTATTTTCAAATGTCAAATAGGTATTTAGTTCATCCCGCGCTGAGTTGGTCCGGGTGGTTTTTATAATGTTTATTAGCGTAGGTAGGTACTGTACAGTCGACCACACGTCGCGCGTCTGTGGTAAGTGATAAATAACACTATAATCTTGAGCTGGCCCAACGTACGGAGTTTCATTAGAATAAGATACCAGTTTACACTGGTTTTGTTTCCACTGACATGACGTGCGGCCTACTGTACGTGTTTACGCGACTCGCAGGACAAAGTGCATAAACGAAGTTGATAGGTAATAAAAAAGTAGGTACCGAGCGCCTGCGTAATATTTCAACAAGGTTACAAAGTCCTAATAAAATCTCAATATGTATAATAAGAGCCTTTGCCTAGTCTTATAATATTTGTTATTTACTGCTGATATGTCCGGTTTCACTTTTCGTACATCTAAATAGGTATGCCTAAATAAAAGCGCGTATTTCCTACGTGAGAGTTGAAAATTCAACAGAGGGCTTAGTGGGAGTTTTTTTAACTTCACCATCGCGTTAGAGTAAACGCAGATTTGTATGGCATTGAGTTAGCGCCACCTGGTGCCATACGCGAGAACTAAAAATTGTGAGTGTAAGTTTTTTAGTTTACTTTGTCGATGGTGACGATTGATTCCCACTCGAAAGTGAGCTCGTAAATTAGCGTGACTCTGTGATAACGCGAGTGTGAGTTACAATTTTGACAGTTTTGACAGCTCGTTTGAGAAACTTTTTTTTTTTTTTTTTTTTATTATGGCTTCGCACGGTTTGTGCATTAGCCAATGTCATGTATTTTTTTTATTTTATTCGAGGAGGCAAAGTTGGGGAAACAAAATTATTAATTATATTAGATCGGAATTTAGGATAGGACGGATATAGGATCAGTATAAGGAAAAGGATGAATCGAAGGAGTGAATAATGAGCAAATTACAATAACGAATATTTACAACTTAATATTATTTAAGGTAATGAATGAGACTATACATTTATATACCGGAAAGCTATTTGTACAAAGTAAGGAAAGTATTGAAGTAGGAAAATGAGTACCAAGGGACAAGAGATTACTAAGAAAGGAAGAACGGTCGTATAAGGGACAGGAGAAAAAAATATGATTCAAGTCGCCTACGTCTGTGCCACACGAGCAAATGGGGTCGTCGATGATATGAAGTTTGGCAAGATGGGCTGGAGAGCAAACATGACCCAGTCTCATCCGTATAAGAACGGAGGTCTCCATCTTGCCAAACTTTGCCCTGCCAAACCACGGTTTTTCCGGAACGTCGGGCTGAATAGTTGAAAAATAACGGCCCTTTGATTTGTTTCCGATACCCCAGGCTACCTTCCAGGTATCCCGGAGAAAAATCTTTGGTAATGTCACAAGGTCAGTACTAAAATTCTGATATGGAACTAAGTCCCCACACTGCACTGCATCACCGGCAATTGTATCTGCCACTTCATTGCCGTGGATTCGAGCATGGGCCGGGATCCACGCAAATTGTACTGTATTACCTTCAGAAATGGTTCTGAACGCAAATTCTCTTATTAAATAGACTATAGGACACTGCGATTTGTGTTCGAAAGGGGATTTATTGATGGCTAGAAGAGCACTTTGAGAATCTGTGAAAATAATAGTTTTCTTGAGCTTTAGAACCCGAATATATTCAATAGCTTTTAAAATGCCGAAACATTCCCCCGTAAAGACAGAAGTCTCCGGAGGTAATTTTATTTTTTGTACGATGTTGTATTGAGAATGGTAAGTCCCTATCCCAACACAACCTCTCGGAGAACGCTTGGCAGCATCCGTAAATATGTGATGGTACTCTATGTGTTCAGCCAAAAAATGCTTAAAACTTAAATTGCAATCGGGACCTGATTTACTTACACAGTATTTAATGGTGGGGCTGAATTGTAAACTCTCGTAACTACTGCTAAATAGGGGAAGTTTATTGGAACGGTGAATAGGAGAAGAAAGGGAGAGGAATTTTTTATAGCTTACAACTAAACAAGGATCACGTTTATGGGACCAGTAATCTGAAGATTCAATCTGCAATACTAAAGAGTCCAGTTTAGGAATGAGAGGATGAGTTGAGAACTGAAGAATCCGGAACAAATATTTGTCAGATAGAAATTGTCTTCTAAGGTATAAAGGAGCTTCTCCGCATTCTACTTGGAGTGCATTAATGGGACTAGACTTCATGGCTCCAGAAATTATGCGCAAAGCTTTAGACTGAATGCGATCCAATTTTTTTAAAGCCATAGCACTACAAGGTTCTAGAACGAACAATCCATAATCCAGGGTGCTTCTGATGATTGCATTGTAAATAAGTTTCAAAGAAAATGGATGTGCACCCCACCACACACCAGATAGGCATCTAAGCATGTTTAGGTGATTTTCACATTTGTTAACAATATAATCACTATGAGGAACACTACTTAATTTACAATCTAGTATTATACCTAGATATCTGAAATTATCTTTAACTGGAATACGTATTCCCATATAAAAGATGTTTACTAAGGGAATATTTCTCTTTCGGGTGAACAAAACAGCTGCGCTTTTAGACGTAGATAAATCCAAACCATTCAGATGTAACCATGACTCCAAAGTAGATAAAGCTGAATTGATAGCATAGCTAGCTTGTTCAACAGATTGGCTTGAAGAATACAATACTAAATCATCGGCATATTGAAGAACCTTAACTTGGTTAGCTAAGGAGGAGTCTAAATCAAAAGTGTAAATATTGTATAGGAGGGGGCTGAGCACTGAACCCTGTGGGAGACCTCTCCATACAAGATGAGGTACCTCATGATCTCCTATTATCATAATAACAGAGCGATCATTCAGGATTCTAATAATGAAATTCGACAAATTCAATGGAACTTGTAGGGCTTTTAATTTATTTTGTAAAACTGATAATACAACATTATCGTAAGCTGCATTAATATCAAGGAAAACTGCTATGGTCGAATGGTTATTAGAGAAGGATAGCCGAATATCGGATGTTAAAATACTTAAACAGTCAGTTGTACTTTTACCTTTTCTAAAGCCATATTGTGAATCTGCCAAAAGACCCTTACTTTCAACATACCATTCAAGGCGATTTTTAATTAGGTGCTCCGCTAATTTCATCAGAATTGAAGATAAAACTATGGGACGGTATGAAGAAGCATCAGATGGAGTTTTATTTGGTTTAAGGAATGGCAACACCATTTGACGTTTCCATTCATCAGGGATGTTACCTGTATACATAATCGAATTAATAAGTTCTAAATAGTAACCGAGGACGACATCATTTAAATTAGCAAAAAAGGAATACGGGATGCCATCAATGCCTGGTGCAGAATCCTTAGTTTTATGGATAACACCTTTTAATTCAGTGAGAGTGAATGGGAGATCTAGCGTCGTATGAGTGTCTTGGTTACTAGTTACAAGAGACAGGTTAAGGTTAGTAGCCTCAGGAACCCAAGGCGGAGCTAATTTGTCTAAAAATTCATTGGCTAAAGAATCCGGAATAGGAGAAGGGTCTTTATAAATGGACCTAAATCTACGAATATTGCGCCAGACGATCGTAGGGTGAGTATTCGGTGAAATTGATGTGCAAAAGTTACGCCAAGATTCAAATTTTTTCTTCTTAAAAAGTTTATAAGTTTCGTTAATTATGTTAGTAACGATTTCAAAATTACTATCAGACATATCGAGGTTATAATTGTATTCGGCCTCTTTACGTTTGTAAACCATTTCTGTGCATTCAGGGTCCCACCATGGAGGCGAGGGAATTGTATTAATATTGTTATTTTTTACAGGAAAAACTTCATCTGCTGCTGCAATTAATATGAGCGCTAAAGCTTCCGCACAACTGTTTTCATTGCCATCTGAAATAACAGGCAAGGAGCAAAGCTTGCTGTCAACAATGTTTCTAAATTTGTCCCAGTCATTATTATTTCTATTAGGTAGCTTATATTTTAATGTTGATCTCCTTAATGGTGCATTTCGTTTAGAAAGAGGATAAGAAATAACTATTGGAAAATGATCACTACCATAAGTAGAGGTCAGAGTATGCCAAGTTAGTGAAGAGGCTAAGTTTGGAGAACAGATAGAAAGGTCAATTGCACTTTGGTTCTGATTGGGATCTGAACGACGTGTGACAGCTCCTGTGTTCAAGATGCATAGGTTATGTAAGTCTAATATATCTAGTAATTCATCGCCATAACAATTAGAAGTTGAACAACCCCATGATTGATGATGGCAATTAAAGTCCCCTAATATTAAAAATGGCTTTGGAAGAGATGAAAAGAGATTATTAATCTCTTGAAGAACAGAAGAAGAAGGGTGGGGAATGTAAATAGAAACAAGACAAATATTATGAACTTTAATAGCTACAATTGAAATTGCCTCACTATGAGGAGGTAATGTAATGATAGAAAAAGGTATAGTATTCTTGATAAGTATAGCTACTCCACCATACCCATCAGATCTATCCTCTCTAATGGTTAAATAACCATTAATTTTAAAAATATGATTAGATTTGAGCCAAGTCTCTGCTAAGGCAAAGGCAAATGGCTCATATTTGTTTAAAAGATATATAACATCACTCTTTTTATTTACTAGACTGCGGCAGTTCCACTGGATTATTTTGGATGTGTTGTCCATTACAAATGGATTGAGATACATTGGAAGAAGGGGCAACGTTGGACGGTGAAATGTTGAACTGAACAAGAAGATTGTGTAATGCAGAAAGAAAATCGTTTATGGAAAAATTTGTGTCATTTTTTTCATTATTATGATTATTAGAAAAAGCACAACCATCTGATGGTTGAGGAATATTGAAATCTTTAATAATGGCATTGTGAGCCTCTTTATTGTATCCTTGTACAGATTTGGGAGGGGAGCGTGGTTTGAGAAAGACAGTCTTTTTATAGCTAGTTGAAGCAGGCATTCTATTAGGTGAAGAGATGGATGGGGTATCTGCAAAGTTTTTGGATGGAGAAGATAAAAGTGTATCAGCATACGATTTAGTTACAAGGGGATATACTTTTGCTGCTTCAGCATAGGATACTGAACTTTGTGCCATGTATGTTTTAATTAATTTTTGTCTAGAAAATTCTGGGCAAACCTTGTTAGTAGCATAATGATATCCTGAGCAAAGGCAGCAAGATGCACTTTCTGGTTCTCTGTCACAACTGTCCCCAGTGTGGCTTTGGCTACATTTATAACAACGAGGTTTGGACCTGCACTGAATTTTAGTGTGACCGAAACGACAGCAATTGAAACACTGTACAGTAGGGAAAATATATAAATCTACAGGTAATGCATTATAGCACATAAAAATTCTTTTCGGTAGCACCTGACCATCAAATGTAACAACTATCGATTGGGATGGTTTCCAAATGGTAGAATCATCAACAATGGTTTTAAAATTAAGGCGTCTTACTTTTAAAATTGGACCACAACCAATTGGTACTGTTATATTATCAATAACATCCTCCGGAGACCAATCTGCAGGGACACCACGTACTAAACCCATTCTAGTAACATTAAAAGTGGGTATAAAAGCTTTATAATTATAAGATTCTAGACTATTATGATTAATAAAAGAGTTTGCGTCCAGGAAATTCGAAAAGGAAAGAGAAATTTTATTGCGCCCAATTTTTTTGACACTACCGTTAATTATGTTTTGGAAGGCGTTGTGTTTAAGGAACTTGCCAAATGTGATTGGGTGCAGTGTCGTTCCATCATCTGGTGAAATTATGTTTTTTTGTACATGAATGACAAAAGGCGCGCTGTCTGTTTTATCATAAGTTTTACGACCTATCTGAGTAGGAGCAACTGAGGACGTAGCAGGAATATCGGGCACATTGATAGTAGGATCGTTAGTCGTTGTAGTAGTTGAGCAGTTAGGTTCTGATGCAGTAATTTCTGGTGTAAAATCCGTACAGCTACAACCCGAAGATACGGTACCGTGGCTTTTACGGGTACGGCGACGCTTATTGCAGTGCTTACAAATATGTGTACGGCTTCTTTTTAAGTTACGAGCCGAAGACGACCCATCGGTATCCATGCCCGATTCGTTTGATATAGTAACGTAATTGCCTGCCGGGGGAACAGAGTCCCCCGGGTCAGGCGGGTCCTTCATTTTCCCGCGCTAATATAAAATAAAATAAAAACTTACCACTACCGAAGAATCTATACAAACTAAAGTTGAAATACAAGAAAAAGAAAATAGAACACTAAAAACTACGGTTACTGATCTTATATTACAACGTTTTTCAATTTTTCAATTATAGCTTTAAAAGGACACGACCGCCAAGTTTGAGGTTTCCCGCGCTTTCATTTGAGAAACTTATTCACTTTCGAACGTGTAAAGTTGTCACGGAAGGATTTGTAGTGAGAGCCTTGTGAGTGTGGTGAATTACTATCAAAGTTATTTTATTTTAATTAGTTGTGTGGATTAAACCATGGCATCACGTTTATATTTTGCTTGGAAGATGTTTAAGACCGCTAGGGCAAAAGATGAGCGTATTTACATGTCCAGTGTTCGTACAAAAGCCCGTACTTCAAGTAATTCCCTAAGAGATCTTCCGGAGGGCGAATTTAAGAGAAGGTATCGGCTTCCGAAGAAAGCGGTCAGGTTTTTATGCCGAGAGCTGAAACAGCTTACTGGTTTAAAGTCTTCTCAACGGGTAACCTTGGAAGATAAGGTAATATATCATCGAGATATAAGTACTAACGTACTAGTTTACATTGATCTCAATGTAATATATCAGCATTTGTGTGAAATACACTTTCTTCATCCTACCTCGTTGTCCTACATCTAAAGCGGGTTGCAGACCAAAAGCTAAGATAAGCTAGTTTTACTAGCTTAGCTTAGCTCTTGGTCCAGTCCATACTTTACATATTTAAACTTAATTTTTTTAGGTACTTACTGCACTATTTTTTTATGCATCTGGGTCTTACCAGCGGCCAGTGGGAGTAGCTGCTAATATATCTCAAAAAATGTGCAGTGTTTATATTGAAGAGGTTACCAAGGCTCTAACACATAGAAATATAATAAACAAATATATAAAATTTCCTGACACTCCATCTGCCAGACAAGCAATCAGTCAAAGGTACTCACATTATTTATTGTAAATAGTTAGGTACGTACTAGTAAATACACAACATTTATGTAATTCGGAAATGTATGTTGTTTATTTCAGGTTTTGTGCCAAATATAGAATACCTGGAGTAATAGGGTGCATTGATTGTAGTCACTTTAGAATTTTTGGGCCACCTAAAACCGAAGAACATCTTTATTATTGCCGCAAGCATTATCATTCGATTAATGTACAAATGGTAAAGAATTTTGATCTATTCTTACTTCTTATAACACTTTAATTTGTAAATGTTTATTTACTTCTTTGATTTACAGATATGTGATGACCAATGTAGAATACTGAATGTAAATGCCAAATTTGGAGGTGCAAATCATGACTCTTTCATATGGGAAAACAGCGACATCAATAATTATGTGCAGTTGTTGCACCAAAATGGGGAAATAGTATGGCTTTTAGGTAAGCTTACCATAATAAAATATAATTATATATATTATATACATTAGATGATTCAACTTAAAGATGGTTATAATTTTAGGAGATTCTGGTTATCCACAACGGCCATGGTTGATGACTCCGATTCTGGATGCTGCTCCAGACACACTACATGCCGATTACAATAAAAAGCATGTGGCAGCCAGAGTTATCATTGAAAATACGTTTGGAAGGCTGAAGAATCGATGGCGCTGTCTAAACAAAGATAGAGTGCTACACTACAAGCCTCTTAAATGTGCCAGAATCATTCAAGCCTGCTCCGTTTTACATAATATTGGTCTTGATAATAATGTTGTAGAAGAAGAAGAGGACATCACTGGTATGGTAACAATTTCTAGAAATCAGTTAATAGTTTTGTGCACCTATTGAATACTAAATAACATTTCTTTCTTCTAGAATTGGATCATGATGAAGATGATGGGCTCATTTACGAGAGGGATATAGGAGGTTCAACATCTGAGCTAATCAGAGGAAGGGTTCTAAGGGAACAATTAGTTAGAAGACTTCAACACTTTTAATTTATTCTAGGTACATCGTTTTCGCTGATGTAATTATCTTATAAATGTATACAAAATATTGTAAATAAGTATTATTTTAACTATATATATACTATTTTTAGTAAGTGTCGTGTTTCGTGCCCATTCATCTCCATAACCTACGAACGAACTACCTTTTTGAAGGGGCTATTAGAATCATTTTTGTATTTAATTTTGTATGTTTCACATTCAAAAGTTCCCTTTTATTACTCTTTTGAAATTATTTGTTTGACTTTGATTATGTATTATTGTTCTAGAATAAATTCGTTTTAACACAATGTTTACTTTTTTTTCCTAACCAAAATAAAATCTAATAAGTACCAACTTTCAGTATTTTTTTTCTGTGTAGTGAGTGTCCTAGACAGAAAATGTACTATTATCACAGACTATGTATGTGAAAAAATTATGAATTATTTCTATGTTTAGAATTTGACAGTATGAGTAGAGAATCTGACCGTAGAAGGAGAAGTTACTACATGCTTACATATATTTTAATTAGAGGTAAAATATTGAAACACCAACAGACTATGAAGAAGGTATATTATATATTTATCACACATAAAAATGACATACAATCCATATAGTATTAGTAACAAAGACTTAGAAACTATGTTAGTAAAACTTACAAACTAACCTACGAGTAACTACAATTTAATACCTACGTGGCGAAGCCGTGGGCAAAGGCTAGTTATTAATAAATTGATTAGAAATTAGTCTTTACAAAATGTATCTACAATTTTCTCTAAGAGATTGAGTCCTCTATGGGCTACAGCTTGCCACTCCCTCTGCGCCTGCACCTCTGTCTCTCTAATCCTATTCTGCTCTCTCCTCAAGTCCATGTTATCATTATGTTGCTGTTCTTTAAAATTTCTCCAAAACGAGTCTGCTTGAAGAAAGTTTTGTGTTGCCTGATCTGTATGTGCTGGCCTCACTCGTCTACGAGGTGATCTTCTGTTTCTTGTATGGCGAGGAGTATTTTGCACAGACGTAACAGGCTCTGTCTGCATAACACGGACATGAGATGATGTGGAAGGTCTGGTTGGAGAGAGCATGCCCATATCTAGAAAAAATAATATAAGATATTTATATTATCAGTTATAATCTTGCAGAACCTTTTAAAAAAGTAAAAAAGTTATTTCTTACCTTCCACTTGTACATCCACAAAAGAATGAGGTGTAGGTACCAAGGTAGGAGGTGGTGACTGTGCTGGGGCAACAACTGTTGATGGCCCTGGCTCATTCCAATTAGGTTGGAAACCTAGAACATAAAACACACTTCAGTCTAACTCATTTAATTAAGTAAGAATTGATTTTATATTGTGTAATTTGCTGACCTATCTAGAAAAAAAAAATAGAATATAGGTATCTTACTTTGAACTTCTTCCTCTATGAATGTAAGCGGTGGAGAAGAAATAGCTCTCATCGGTAGTGGTGACTCATTCACACGCTGAGCTAAAGTAAAAAAAAAAAAATATTTCACAACCATAGAGACAACAATTTTAATAACAATATACTGATATCCCACAAGAGCAACTTACATTCTACTAATTGATGTGAAGTTTGTATATCTTGCACATTGTGTGTGGAAGTGGGATTGGGCTGAATGTGAATCTCCTGTAAAAGAATGCAATTTATGAGACACCAATAAAGTACCATAATTATTTTACTAGGGTTTGGTATTATAATAAATAAAGTTTAAACCTGTGACAACCCAGCCTCTTCTACTGCCAACCCCGTAGCCACTTGCACACCAACAAGATTCAGAACTCTCTGTTCCAGATCAGTCAGTTTGGCAAATACTGCAGGTCCACCACCAGTACCACTAGCTGCTTTGTGCAGACGTGCAGCTTTTTTTTTTGTATTGTTTTTAAAGTCACTCCAAACCTTAAATCATGCAAAGAAACCAACATATTATTTGAACCGCATCCCTGTTTTAGCCAAAATAGGTAAGCCATCACCATTTTAACCAACCTTCTTCCATTTCTCAGTAGTTTTAGTATCACCACTACCATCACTGTTAAGTAACAAAGTCAACTCTTCCCAATTCTTCATGGTTGTCATCTTACCTCTCGCATTTGTTGTAGGCTTGCTGATGTCTCCATGCCTAAAAATCCAATCAAAATTAGATTTATTTCTGCAAAGTTCACAGAGCGTATGTTCGCAACACACCACATAATTAAAATTCCACTTACTGCTCCATATATGTCACCATCATAACAAATTGGGATGAACTTGTCTTCATTTTTAAAATCTGTTAATATTAGAAAAAAACAAAGAAACAAGATGGGCGGACGATCTGAGGCTGAAGGCTGGACACCACTGGAGAATGGTAGCGCGAGATAGAACCCAGTGGGAAACGCTAAGCGTTTTCGTTTGGCATAGGCCAAGAGACACTTTGAATTACGTGATATTCTTTAAAAAACCTCTACACTGTCATATTATGAAAAGTTTCCTTCGATAGTCAGAATAAAGGGCTTAATATTAATAAAATATTAGAATGCAATAACTTCAAACTTCAAAATAAACAAACACAAAACGTCACTATAACCAACACAAATTTGATAGACAGCCGCTTTCAATAAGAACACTGAATATAAATGGCATTCTATTTGGTCGGTTTATCGGACGACGCGTACGTGCCACCAACATAAGAAAAATAATGATCGCTATTCACGGTGACCAAACGCATAGTGAATGGTTAGGTTTGATGGTAACTCGCACTCGCATGCATTCACTTGTCGATGCGTTTGACGTTAACTCGATTAACGCGATGGTGAAGTGATTCGAACAAAGTTGTAAAACTCGCACTAAGCCCTCTGTGCAATAATATTTAGGCGTTCATTTAGAAGTAAGCTATGTATCCCACAGCCACCACAACACAACAAATAATAATATTTACACTTTTTTACACTCGTGCCATAGTGTACAAATGTACAGTATGACCATTTCCTACAAAAATATTATTTATTATTTTCGGTAACGTTTAGGCACAAGCTCGTTTATGCGCAGTACACTACATACTAAAAACACTGTATCAAATTATGACAAATAAATAAATAAAAACTACATATATTTAGCTAGTTTGGCTATACACACGTTATCCAAGGCATAACTTTATTCAGTGTTTATTGGCAAGAGGAAAAGTATTTAGAAATTGTAAATTACATTTATCAGACTGTTTTTAATCGTTTTTGAGTAAATAAATATATTATTATTGTAATATATTTATTATTATTACTATAGGGTCTATGACATTTCTCGGGACCTTAGGGTCCCGGACCTTTGGAAGGCGTACGAGGGGCCGAAGCCAACTCGCAGAGGCCCGTTAGACGTTTTGAATGAAATTATTATTATTATTATATTTATTTTTAATTATTATTCATTAGGTTCAAGTTAATCAATACCTACCTAATCTATCTATAACCTTCAAAAATATATAATAGAAAAATAAAATAAAATAAACTTATATTAATCAATTCAAATTGATCTACTGCATTGCTCTGTTATGTGACCCAACTTACTACCTACGCGAGGTCGTGAACTCATGAGCGGTGCGCTTGGCGCTCGCGTTTCCCGCGCATCGTAATTTGTTACGTATCGCTACTCGTTGCGGGGGCTGGGGTAAGCGTTGTATGCCTACTGCGCTCGGGCTCGGCCCGCCTTAAGTAGAACTAAGTTTCCAATATTATCTAAGGAGAGACTTAATACTTCAAGATGAAAAAAATATGTCAAAGAAACCTAAGTCCCACGCAGCCTTTTGAATGAACTATCTTTTGCAAAGTTCCTTTTATGCCTAGGAAGGATTAAATGTGCGGTTTTATCATTTCTAACGTTATCATGGACAGAAATAAAAGAGTCTTCATATATTTATATTTCCATACATTTTACTTCCCTGTGTTATCGTGATGTTAGAAAAAATATAAAAGCGCACTTTTGCACTTTTTTTAAGCGACTAAGTAGTGGAATTCAATTTAATATGGTATGTTTATCTTTATCTTGACCACGATACAAGTACCTAGGAATCAACTGTTGTAGTTCAGACAAATATTTGCTTCGTGCGGGAACTGACTCGCGCAATAGCCCAGTTGCCAGTGCTCCTGTTTTAAAGACAATTAATGCAATAACAAAATAATCCGGCCTAGGAGTCCAATGACCTGTTCATTATGGTTTTAAGAAAATACGGGTAAATCGGAAACTTCTTACACATAAAATATTGACTTTAAGCCAGTTTAAGCTTACAAAAACATTATTTTGTTTCTTTTCAAAGTGACGAAAAAGTTTACCGCAGTTTCTCTTCAAGTATGTTCATGTTTCATATCTTTACAAAAGGTTCGGCTTCTCTGATAAAATGACACTGAATATAGTACAATACGGCCGTTGAATTATGGCCGGTCTGAACATAGGCTCTCCAAACTTTCACGCATGTTCCCTCACTCACACTCGACTCATGTCACCGTTTGGTTCCTAAAAAATGTTATTGCGCAGCCTTCTGCGCACAGTTCGGACCGGCCATGATTCATCGGCCGTATTGTAACTCGGTTAAAAATTAATTCATCCATAATACTGAGAATGGAGCCTGCAAACTGTGGCCGCTTTATTAAATGATGTGATTGAGGTTTCGAAGGAGACAAAAAGAGGTAACGAAATTCGGATAGATTTACGATACGATCACCTCGGATATATTTCGGACGCATATTGATAAATAGCGGCAATTTAGCTAGTCTATTGAATAAATGTTCAACATTCTCAAAATGCTTAGTCCGTCACCGGAGTTATATTACTGTTCAATTTGGCGGCAAAGCGGCCATTTTCGTAAAGCTGTAGTGTCCAAAAACGCTCTCTAGGAAAACACACCAAGTTACATTCATTATCATAAATTACGTTTTAGTGACGTAAATTGCAGATACTGTGTAGCGGCCACCGATCTTCTAAGAAACCGTAGCTTTAGTGGATAGGCAGTCTTCAGGTAAGTGATGTACCTATTCCATTTGCTTTTGTTTCTCTTTGCCGAATGCGACTAGAGCAGACTCACACCTATATTACACGAAGCCTATGTACACCCACATTTCGTCAGTTATGTTTAAGTCCCTTAAAATAGGGCGAGCATATTGCCATCAACCGGGTACAAATACAGACTCCGTGCTGCCACTGGGAAAATTCTTAATGGAAAAACCCAACAACGCTTTGCTCGACCTGGAAATCGAACCCAGGACCTCACGCTCAGCAGTAGCACTTGAGACCAACGAGGCAGTTTGTTTGGACCTGCTTGATGATAACAAAGATCTAGAAAGAGAAATCTTGTCCTCTCAGATTGGAAAGAAAAATCTGAATTAATAACGACACACAAGAGGACATTTGCCGCAGTCTTAAGACAGACCAATACTGCTATAATACAGAATGACATTAAACGTGAGATACTAAACATTTTACCGTTTTACTGCACAAGAGGGGGACAAGGAGTGGGTCGTAAACCCGAGGTAAGTCACAGCGGCCGATATTGAGCCTCTCGTTAAATCTTATGTTTACAATAAATATTCGTTTACTTACTGATTTGTTGTACCTATATTGTACGGAGTAGGCAGTGTAACTGCTCCCTACAGTACGACACAACTTAGATGTAGCATCGGCAAAGTTCGTAAAACCGAATACATCCGAACTGAGTGCGCCTTCAAAATCACCAATCTGTATTAGTGCTTAAGGCGAAAATGATCTTTACGCAAACGCAATAACTTATAAATTCATATAACCATACACATTTGTAAAATTGATGCGTAGATTTTTTCGATGCTGCATCTAAGTTGTGTCGTACTGTAACGTGATATTTTAAATGGTCCTTTGGACGTTGAAATATCCGATGGTTCTTTTGGGTTCTTAGGGCCTTACGGCGTTTTTTAGGGTTCCGTAGTAAACACGGAACCATTATAGTTTCGCCAGACAGAGAGCTAAAAATCTATAATTTGGCATGGGTATAATATTAATCACGCCGACAAAGTGGTTAAATAAATTTACGAAAAAATATATTTTTTAGGGTACCTCCCCTACACGTAAAGTGGTGATTTTATTTTTATGGTGTGGGGTATCGTTCGAAAGGTCCTTCAAAAATATTGTGAGTGTGTGAAAACCATTTTTGAATTCAGGGATCCATTTGCGAAATTTTAAGCTTTAAAGTGCTAATTTTTGTTAGAGTCAAGTGTCCCCCTTCTGCCAGCTAAATGTTTGGTTTTGGATATGTGAAAAGAATCATGGCAGTAGTTTATAAAACGAAATTAAAAGGAAAATTATCACAGCTAAGTAGGCTTTACAAGTTAACGAGTAATAATCGACCAACTTAAATTTGCAGTTGCACAAACATGTTCTCCCATACCGTATGGAAGAATATGTTTTTCAACTACAAAGTTAAGTTTGTTTTTCTGATAAATTCATCCCAATCAAGGAACCCTTCATTGTGCGTGGTTCGACACTCACTTGGCCGGTTTTTTATATAATTTTAAGCATCTTGAAAATGTGTGTGTGTGTCAATTGTCCTAGCTCACTGATTTTCTGGTCAAGTCTATTTATCTATCTTTATTGAATATTTCACGATATTCTAAATAAAAGATAGAACAGTTTAACCTTTTCACTCATTTTATACTTACCTTCTTTACCGCTCGCTTCAAATTAAATAATTCCTCTATTTCAGCTGATTTCAGGAGTTTAATAATTAAAACAAAATAAAAATTGTTTATTGATATATTTATTTTCAATTTAATATCAGTGTTTGACTATTATTAGGAATGCGGTGTACACAGTTATTATATTAAAATATATTTTCAAAGCTATCGTCCATTTTACAGCGGAAAGTGATATGTAGGATGTATACAGGCTGGTCGATTATAGAAAATATTATATAAATATTATTGCTTGGATGTATACAGGCTGGTCGATTATTGAAAATATTATATATATTATTGCTTGGCGATGGGGCGTGGGATCACGACAATCATTGATTAATTATGAATCAAAATTTTTCATCATATAAATCATTGATTTAATAATGAGGTAAAAAAGTCCTTTTGCTGTGATTTCTCGATTTTCTATTAACACAAAAATAATTACAAGCTTTGAGTCGATTAATAAAATACGTTCAAAAATAAAAACATTTTCAAATATTTTCCTAGCATGAAAATACGTTTGATTAATCTTTTTATTAAAACCAAATAGATATATGTCTGTATTGACACAATAACCGACAATATCAGGACTAGCCCAGTCACCAAATAAAATAGGTAAGTATACGAAATCCCGAAGTTCTTTTGAAACAAAAAGTACTTAAATATTCCAATGAAAATCATAAAAAGTTTTCAACCTTTTTTTGTTCAAATCAAATCAAACACGTTGTATAATTACGTGAAAGCAACAAAAACACGTGTTTGGATGAACGAAAGGGTAAATGGGCATGTGCCGTCGTATCTCTACTAATTACTAGAACTAAATTAGCACGTGCTAACGAGGCACTATGGCCTGTACTTAGTACTACCAATTAGTGTAACGTTGCCTAAGAGTCTTAGTAAACTTTTTGTTACTTAATTTAAGAGAAAAAGTCTCAAATTAATTTGTTTTTTATATTTGAGAAAAAAATACAGAGTATATTTTAATTTTTATATTATCTTAGAGTCTGATCAGCCGCGGTCATGTTTCTCAAATATTAGACTTTATTTTGATAAACCTCTTTGATAGGATTAATTAGTTTTTGAGATTGGCAATTAAAATGTTTAAGCTGCAACACTTTGTAAAATTGGTAAGTACGTATATTACCACAGTATTCATTTTCATTTCGTGAATATTAAAGACGGCTTATGTTCGAGTACATGAATAATATTTTATTAAAATGAAATTGTCATTGGGATATTAAGAGTGATTTTCATTGATATTTAAAAAATAAATCACAGTGAGACGTATAAAAATATAAACGTCCAGCCTGCAACGGAAAAAACATTAACTATTTATTATCAAGAGAAAAATTATTTTAATAATTGGCACCGAGACAATAAATATCTAAATTATTATAAATCTCCAGAATAATATTTATTATTCAGGTTTATATTATTTATTACCTTACGTGACAACGAATTGGCGAAAACAATTTGACAAGACAATCACAAAATCACAGGAAATTTTCAATTCCAATCAAGCGATTTTTTATATAAATTTTTATTTATTTAAAATGAAATACTCAAAATCAGTCGTGCGCGCGAAAATATATTTTTCTCAGTTTTCTATTGTTTATGGAACATTACTTGAAAAACTATTTGTACTATTATAAAATGAATAATTTAATGAGAGAAGAATGAATATTTGTTTATTTATTTACGTCAAAACCCTTGAGGGTAAGCAAATGGAATGAAAACATTATGACTATTATTTAAAAATGACATTTAACATTGATTTTACACTGTCCATTTATAAGCACTAAATTGTAAATATGAATTAAATGAAGTTAGTATTAATAATATATTATATTTTCTAGGCCAATAATTAATATAAAACATCGAGAATATACAAGAGCGTACATAGTATACACAAAAATGTATTCATTCAGTATAATAATCACTACTAAATACGTTTATCTTCGTACATAAATGAATATTTTAAAGTTTAAACATTAGTGTTAGACACTAGTTCATAAACAATAGAAAACATGAAAAGAAACAACTAACTTACCCTAATTTAATGTTGCACAATATCTATTTAACATACAAGAAATATTTATTTACAATAGTTTGAGTATCAAGAATATTTCAATAGATTTGCCTCCGTCGTAAAGCTGGTTACAACCGTTATTTTAAAAGGTACTTGGATCCTACCATTAATTGTGATCAACTTAATCTGTGATGTAAAGTAAATCCCCGTTTACTTGAGAAGCGATTCACTCAGAATTAAACACTTAATTAAAAGGAACTTTCAGTTTAGGCATAACTTTGCGCGTGTTCTAAAGGTATATTTGACAATTTGTTTCCCTTATCCACCCAGTTCTTTAGCCTCCCTCGTAACTCCTCCAAGCTTTTGGACTTGGCTTTGTTTATCCTTTTGTACTTCACGTCCTTGGGTTTGGTTACGTTACGGTGATTGGACATCACTCTGTTGTAGGTCACCACGTGGTTCGACTTCGGCTCTGGCTCCTCATCACTTTCGCCATTCGACGTGCCCTCATCATCAGATTCGTTCGCCGGAGTCATTCTCTTTGGCACATAAGTATACGACCACACCTCTTTCCCGTTCTTCGGTTTTAACTCTTTATCGTTATCTATGCTCTTGACCTCAGCGGTAAGGACTACGCTCCTCATTCGAAAGTTATCCCGCCTTTGAGCGAGGAGGCTTGTTTCCTTGTACTTTTCTTCATCAGTTTTATTGGCATCTTTCAATTCTTTCTCTGTGCTGTTCTGCGCACTGAGACCTTTTGTGGAGTCTCCATCGACCTCTTCTTCTACGCTGTACACAGTTTCCAGAATTTCTGGTCTTCGGAGGAAACCATTCGACCGCCGCACGACGCTGTATTTTAGGTTGGGGTCTATGGCATCGGATATTGATCGAACAATGGTGACGCTGTCGGGGTTCGTCGACCTGAATCTTGGCACATTGGGGGTGTTACTGCTGTCGAAATCAACGTCTTCCATGATGACAGCAGAATCTGAATCATTGAGTGAATCGAAGTCTCCTGTAATATGGGAGTCTTGGAGCATGTCCCTGAAATCTGGGATGTTCTGGGATTCAATACCGTTATCAAGTAGCTTGGCTTGTAGAGATTCTATAACTTTCTGTTGTTTCATGATGATTGTTTCTCGTACCGCAAGCATGCTACTAATTTCTTTCTGTTTACGTACGAGGCGCGACTCGAAGAGAAGAAGTTGGCTGGAGAGGGATTTGAGCTGTTCCGCCTTCTCCTTCTGCAGGCGAGTGACTAGTTCCTCTTGTGTTCGGTGCGCACGGCGCCACGTCAGAAGCTGGTGAGCCTGAGCACGATACTTCATTCGAAGATCTCTGTAACATCAGAAAATAAATATATTAGACCAATAATTTAAAGGCCCAAGACGTGCCTAAAATATAAAAAAGAAGAAGTTTGGTAATACATCGCTTAAAAGACTATTTATTAAACCATCTTGAACAGCGTATCAGTCGCTAATATCTATTAAGCTGTCAATTCCTATCACTATCCTCCACAGAACCACTTTATTGTGGCACATATCCTCCAGAGATTTCATCGCCTCGTTCGATTTCGTGTCGTGTGTTCTCTAGAAATTGGCCCGCATCGATAAATAATAATATTGTTTCCAACTTATTTTCGCAGAAAACTTTTCCAAGTCACTGTTAGAGGTCGAGGTCTTACTTATATTATGAGTTGACAAAGGCAATATATTTATTTAAACCTTTTTGTCTTTTTCTCTCCCGTGAGCAGTATTTCATAAATATATCTTCTAATTTAGGATTGCAGAGAGTGAAATTGTTGTTATTAAATATTGGAATGAGTTCAAATTTTGAATACATCAGTCTGAAGTCAATAGTAGTATTAAATCAGTGAAGGCTCTTTCAAACAGGCGCGACACGCGACGCGACACAAAGACACCGCTCGTCACACGACGAGCGGTGTCTTTGTGTCGCGTCGCGTGTTGCGCCAGTTTGAAAGAGCCTTTAGGCTAGACAGCTAAACTGGGCATCGTTTTAGAATCTTAAAAGACCTGTTAAAAATATGTATGTTAAAAAGGACTCGGAGAAAATTCTCAACTATTACTCAATAAGCATGACTGTGTGGTGTTATATTTCATTAGCCTGCTACACAAAACCTTAATCCCGATTGATTGTACGTTACCTGATGCTCCTCCTGGCTTCCTCTAAGGTGTGCGCCTCCAGAGGGTCGGTGAGGGATGCCGCAAGCGATACGTCAGGCTCCGTTGGGCTGTTCAGAGCCGACTCACTCCGGCTGAGAACAAGAGAGATCATCATTAATTACAATTTGTAAATGGTGACTAGTTTGTGGCGAATAGTTGAGAAGAGAACGATGCAACGAGAAACGCGACGTGACACTGGTAATTGTTCTACCGTGAACTTTTCTTAGAAATTGTTTTGTTGGAGTGGCGTCGTGCTAGTCTGCTCAAGTTTTATCGTATAATCGATGTGCTATATAACTTAATTTGCCAAAATTTCTTTAAATAAAGTTTGTTCTGTCGTTGTATCTCCGTTCATTTACGAAAATTTTAATCATATCACATTTTCTAAATAACTGATTTATTTGATTACTTTATTAGCAAACTAGATCAGCCTTCCGTAATCAGAGGTTAGAAAAACAAATAACCTACCCTCCTAATTTAAATCAGAACAAAATTACCATTTTCATTCAGTTCGTACCTTTGGTGTACCTTTATCAATAGGAACCTACAGGTACAGGACACATTAGAAGTTGGAGAAAAGCGTTAACTTTGCACTTAACATTCATTACTAAGCCATTTTGTTCGGCTCATGTTTGTTTAACGCGATTTCGAACAAAAGGGGAATTGGGAGGAAATAAATTAACTTTTAGAGCAATTAGAAGAACTATGTTAATTTCGAAAGTCGGTTGGAGGCAACAAATTATTTGTAGGTAGAGATATGTATACATAATTCAGTTGAGCAGTCGAGCATCTCGAGTCTGATGCACAAAAAAACACAGGCTCCTCCGTTCCACAAATTGCGTTGCGGATATTTGAAACTATTGATGAGCCTTTAGGGGCATGAGGAACAGGGTGTAAAGTTCACTTATCATCTATAGAAAAGGTAGGATCCTCCGACTAGACAGGTGTCGTGTCTGGCGGTCAACTACCCAATGGTTGAAGTCGGGATCTTATGTCGACCGCGCGGTAAACTCTAATTGCGTGATGCAGGATTTTTGTGACGTCAGGATTTTGTGTGACGTCAGGTCTTTGATGCGAAGTTCGCATGTGGCGATGTAAATGCCGGCACAAGCCAATTGATGACAAGACATTTGAAGTAGATCTCTTTAACTTATGAGCGCGAGGTTTTGAGGTATCAATAAACAGTTTAAAGATTCAACTGCAACTGGGCATTGTCAGGGCAATAGGCAGCATTTTACAACGCAACAGCTAGGTGACTTCGGATTTAACATACCATTTAGTAGAAACCATTAAACCGAAAATATGGTTCTCACGCAAAAATATATAGAAATAAATGTTAAAAACCATTATTCACACCACAGAATCCATTTTCCTGAAACATTGGTGTTAATACCTACAATAGGGCTACAACAAAGGGACATTTACTCCATCAGTACCTATTAAAAACTGTACTGTGCACATAATATTTAATATGCTACATAACATATATATAAGGGTCATATTTACATACATCAGTACATGAACAGATGTACAAATGCAAACACAATCCGTGCACCGCTTCGTTTAATTAACTTCACACAAAATGGCTGCGGTCTGTGCAAAATATCATTTTACAGTCATCATAAATTCAGCTTTAAAGCTCGTTGACACGAGGCGAAATTCTCGCCCGTCAAGTAGCGAGAATGACCGAGCTAGTTTGGTAGGCAAGAATTGCACCCGTGTTTACACTCAAGAGAGAAACTTTAGGCAATTGTTTTCAACACTTAAAATCTAATTTGTTTTTTTTTACAAATCATTGCCAACTCAGCCGCTGACATAGAGACTTCCAATTTTGAAACGGCAAAAATACGAGTAACGTACTGTTTTCAGGAGTCAACTTTTTTATCTCCTTTTGATAATCAACTATTCGAGGCAAGAAACTGTCCTCATGAAAATGAGCCATTATTCTCATGGAACTCATTAATTCAACACTGAAAATGTCAGTAGTAA
Organism: Omphaloscelis lunosa; assembly: GCA_916610215.1. NCBI lineage: Eukaryota > Metazoa > Arthropoda > Insecta > Lepidoptera > Noctuidae > Omphaloscelis > Omphaloscelis lunosa. Next base: position 4,267,150 of record OU744245.1, on the reverse strand, counting down.
ATATTTAAAGAGCAAAGTAGGTTGTGCAAACGTGCCTGTTGCAGGCTGATATCGACTACAGATCGATTGACAAACAAATACCTGAAAAATTCCTTTGAAATCTGTCCCCGAGTGAAAATAAAAACAGTACTTGAATAAATATTTTTTGTTTACAATGAAAAGCTTCGGGGAAATATTGAGGTTTCAGCGAATATTTCACTGAAAGGATTTACATTTTAATTCCTCGTATGGATGGACTCATGGACTGTAATAATTGGAAAACTGTGATTATTTTAAACCTTTCAGTTCGGGGCGGATTTATTTTCAGTATTGCTTTTTATGATTTTAACAATTTGTTTAAAGGTTATTTACAATGTCGGTACTGAATAAATAAATAAAACCGGTTTCTGAAAACCTGATCAGGGATCAGCTAATCTGCTGTAAGCTTTTGTAAAATTGCGATTAGTTTGCAATGAATTAAAATCAACATTTATGATTTCAATCTTGATTTTACAGCAGATTTATTTTATTAGGCTTCAGAATATCAGGATTAGCTCTAAGAAATCCGGTTCTTAAATCTTTGGAAAATACAACTATTCCATCTTGAAATGATGGAAAAAAAACGTAAAAAAATTGAAAAGCGATTAGTGTACCGGTACTCAAAGTTCCAGATACCTACTACGAAAAACAAGCCTGGATACCCGCTTACTACGAAAAACAAAACAGATTTTATTGAAGTACTTACGTATATTTTTTAACAAAAGTATTATTTTTCTTTTTATTTCCAATTCTTAATAAATCTCCTCTGTAAATCACGAACATTTTTCATGTCTCCCGTGCTTACTCTAGCGTGAAACTAAATCGTAAGCGCAAATCGATTTAGCTAAATTGCGGAAGAGAAAAGTCCTCTTTTTCCCGTTTCCTATATTATTTACTGGAAGTTTTTGTGGAATGAGAAGCTATTTTTGCCGAGCCATTGATTTCGTTCGCAAGCTCATACTTGAGTTGCTGGAGTTGTATTGTAACTTATTAACTCTGTTAAAACGATACATTTGGAACATTCAATAGTACCTCTATCACAGTATAAATAAATACAGTAATCTATCTTCACAAAAAAACGGTGCGCTTCGAAATCTGTGTACGTAACACCAACAGTATCGAGTGCGCAGCAGTTACGCACGGACGCGGAATGTTAATCTACCGAGCCGCTGTAGGTAAATATTTCAAGGTCACTGCCGAGAGGCACCTTCTACTGGTAGAGGTACTTTCTGCAAACCAATTTACGAAAGCTGATTTTTCAAGCATTTAATCATCATCATTATCTTCCTGTTCATGTTACTTGGGGTCGACGCAACACGTTTACTCTTTCCACTCTTCCCTGTCAACCGTCACGCTATCATTCACTCCCTTCTCTTTCATATTATTCCTCACACAAGCCATTCATCTTTTCGTTGGCGTTCTTCTCCCTCTCCATCCAACAACATTTAAATTCGTCACTCTTTTGCTCATGCATTTATGTATTGTTAATATTCCTATCCGTACTATACCAAAAATCATGTATGGTTATACGATAACTGTAGGTAATTGTGACTTCACTGTTTTGATAATTAAATCGTAGTAACCTGAAATAACATTTAAGTCCACATCCTGGACATACAACAACAAACTAAAGATCTAGCTTCTAGCTATGAAGCCTGATTTACATGGTACGATGTAATTGCCTGTAGCATACCATAATTTGAAGCAACAAAAAGTTGCGTTTAGACGATGCAAGTCATTTGGTGCTTCAATTTTATTGTGTACCGCAGACAAGAAACTCGCATCATGTAAATAGGGCTTGGGCTTTATTGACGTAAACATCTAGCAATAGTAAGAAAAGTCTTAACGTGTCTCGGAAAGCACATTAAGCCGTTGGTCCCGGCTGTCATTCGTAGATCTTTGACAGTCGTTACGGGTAGGCAGATTCCCTTGGGTATCGTGTTATCCAGTCACTGGGTTGTGGAGGCAAGATTGGCAGTCGCTCCATGTAAAATACTGCTATTCTGCTGCATCCGGTAAGACTGGAACCCGGCCCCAACATGATTCAGAAACAGGCTAGGCAGATCGAATAGTAAGCAAAATCATAACGGAAACTCAAATAAGATTCAATCGTTTAGTCGATGGTATAATTATTGGTGAAGTATGACTTAACTACAGCACACTTCTGTATGGCCGTCACTAATCGCAGGCGCACGTCAACATAACGAATGTGTACCTGCATAATAGATACTTGTGTATAATGTATTTTGTTCACACCTATTTTCATTACATCATGCTACGTATATAATCCATCATAATCCTTCTATGTTATGGACGTCTACACACTGTAACAATATGTATTTACTTATTTTTCAATTTCAGCTTTAACCGTTTTCAATTTAGTTGTTTGCACAATTTCAGAGTTTAATTTATTTAATGTTACAGCAACATTTATTATGAAATCGGAGTTTCATTTAACTAGGTTACAAGTTAACTAAAAGCAGTGGTGGCCCAGTGTTAACGGCCGCGACTTACGAGTTGGTCGTGGGTTTGAACTCAGTCAGGCACTTTGTGTAAATAATTTCATCACCACTGCTCTCAAAACGGAGAAGGAAAAAATTCGTGAGGAAACCAGCATGTCCTAGAACCATAAATTAGAAGACATGTGACATCTACCAACGCGCATTGGACCCGCGTGATAGATAACATCCCTCTCTCTCTCGAAGAGACAAGGCGTGTGTCCCAGCAGTGGGAACATTATACACCGATTATGTATGTATGATGTACCTACCTAGATTCAAATTATTTGATGTAGCTAGGCAGACACAAAATGAACGCTTAACTTGCAAATGACTACAAATGACTAACAATATGAAAGAAAAACATGTCTCAATTCTAACTAGAAATTCACGTAAATAATGCATTTATAATAGAGTAGACACGAATTCTACATTAGCAATGCTAGTTTCACATATATATAATACATAATGTATGTTTGTATATACAAATATGTAAATCTAGCCGAAGTGCGATGCATAATTTAATATAGTTACTATGTCGAACACTATCTATAGTATCTACATATCTATGTGATATCGTGATTTAATGTATATGTAGATTATTATGTAAATGTTCTTGTTTATGTATACTTAGACTAATTAGGAGTTCAATTGACACATTACACGTGACACCTCGAATATCTATTATTGATACCTATTGAATTGAGAGATGAATTGAGTTCCTAATTAGGACGATGAGCACTTTTCATGCTACATATACATTTGTACGTGTCTTGGAAAGAACGTTAAACCGTTGGTCCCGGCTATCTTTCTTGAATCCTTGATCATCGTTACGGATAGGCGTAAGCCCAGTCTTACCAAGAGATATCGTGTTACCCAGTTACTGGGTTGTGGAGTGACCTCCTTCTGATAGGCAGTCACTCCATGGAAAAAATACTGGTATTCAGCTGCATCCGATTAGACTGGAAGACAACCTCACCATATAGAAAAGAAAGACAGAAAGAAAAAACGTTTATTTGCGGTAAACATGACGCAAAAAAAAAAGTTTTTAATACATAAATGAGAAAAAGTTGGGGAAGCATGCGTCACGTCCACGCAAATCGGCTATCGCTCAGCATTATGTTAAGACCCTATGCAAGACAGAGCCCCAGCGCTGGTTTTCAGTGCTATATGTGGGGAAGGGCTAGGTAGATTGACATCGCCGTATTTTAAGTAGACAATCAATAAGCCCCCAGCTGGGGTTGCGCGGGCCTTTCAGCGAGTGTTATTACGTGAAATATTTATAAGTAGTAACGTTACGGAGCCAGCGACACGGTAAGTGGGCGCTCATCGAGTGGGACAAGGCATGAGAGGTACGACTATGCGCTAAATATAAGATTGATTATTTGTCCGCCGGACAGAAATGACCGCTCTATTCTTTTCTTCTATTCTATTTCTGTCCTACGTGCGTCCTTTCTGTGCGTAAGGAGGAGAAAAGTGTCGCCGCGATTTACCATGCGTTACCATATAAACCAACACGTTGCATATCTGCGACAAAATAATCGCGCGATAAAAAGTCATAGCTCTCGCCCATATTGCAAAGATTTCCGTACGTTCTATCGTCGCGGGAAATTGTCCATCGTCTGGTGTCCTCTTTGTGTCAAAGTCCATATATAATAATAGCCGAAAATTAAGTAAATTACGTTACACGTCGCTTACTATCATGACATAGGGCTTTTATTTTGAGAGTTCAACACTTCATTAGACCTTCATAAATTCCGTTTTGAAATAAAAACCATAGTAATATATCTTCTTTCTTATATTTCACGATAAAAAATACATATTTAATAAATATATGTATAATGTATAATATTTAAAAAATATCTAAATCAATATTCAATTCAATATTTGAATTGTCAAAGTGATTGTGCTTTAATGCTGCAGCCTAATTCAGTGCTTTATTTCGCATGCCAAGGACGTAAGACGTATGCTCTATCAATTCAAAGTCATTTGCCTTCACTTCACCATAAGGAACCGAGCCACCAAACCAATTACAAATCGCTTCCTCTTATCCCTCGACCCACCCTCCACATATGACTTATCCGTTATTCAGTGCCACGGGGCTATAATTTGACGCCAGCACTCGGTTCCTGGTCTAAGGTCTAGTGCCATTACTAAAGTCTGAAGTCTGTCAGACGAAACCTATGATTATATGCCAATAAAGAGTTAATTATGAAGTGATAACGTTCGTACCGAAGTATTTGGTTTGTGCGTTTGTTTATGTAATTTTCTTTTAATTATCTTTTATCCGAGGAAGAAAATGATGTTTAACAGAAATTTATGGAATAACCGAATAACTATCGAAGTTATCAAACGATGAAAAAATCAACTTTTAGTTGTTAGTGAAACATTTTAAAGAGAACAGTGCTCAATATCCGGCTATTGATATAACTACATAATTATAGGTATCGATAAGTAGGGACTGACTATAAAAATACAAAACGTTATGTTATCGTAATTCAATAAATCTGTGCCCGGTTAAAGGAAGCGCGAGCGTTTCTCTTATTAAAAATGGTTCCTATATATCAGTTGCTTTTTACCCCTAAATCCATCGTCTTTTCAGTCCAGTATTTTCCTTGCGACCGTACCGATCCTCTGGTGATCTGGACGATCATTAACATCTCAAAATCGGTCGTTACAAATATCTAATAAAATAGAGAAAAGAAAATCTTCAGATCTTCTTCATGTCTTATGCTCGTGATTTATTATGTACTTTTTTTTTGTTTTCGTTTACTCTTGTCTTTTATGTATACACGTGTCTCTGTGACAAATAAACCTATTTTTCTTTCTTTCATTTCTTTCAAAAGTATGTCAGTTTTATTACTTACTATTTAGTCGAATTTTCAATCCAAAACCCATACGAATTCGCACTAACTCAAACCTTAAAAATATTCAACAACATATACAACAATATACCTACAAGTTCCGTTCATATAGAAGTACATTTTAACATACAATTTCCTTTTATTTAACTTTTAAACATATAATTTATATTTTTAAATACTCATATAAAACAAAAAAAAAATATTTGAAAATATAAAAAATAGTATCCCACCGGTGTCGGGAACAGGGTCCAAGCTACCGGTGGTCAGGGCTCCTGAGAGAGGAACCTCCTAACAATACGCGCCGTGTCCAGGAGTACCGCTTTCTGGATCAAGCCCTTGATCCAGCTGCCTAACGAGAGCCTCTTCAGGTGTTGGTCGAGGCTCTTGACTATTATGCCATTAGCCGTCACGACTATCGGCACAATGATTGCTGTATCCACATCCCACATGTCGACAACCTTGCGAGCCAGGTCAAGATACTTAATCTAACTAATCTAACATACAATAATTATTCTGATGTATAAAATAGCAAGCTCATTACCCCATATCCTATAACTTGTAGATTATATTCTCGGTAGGTCCCAATAACGTTATTTAAATGATGTGACAGTAACCTGAATACATACTCTACATAAAGGGTGGGATGTTACTATAAGTTCAACAACATTTATGTAACTACTAAAGGGCCTGAAATAAACTTTTCCTATTTCCAATATATTTTGGCAGATAATTGGCATTTCGCCGCACGTTGATCTCTTTTATACGGGTTCACGTACACGATTCGATTATTTTTTAATGAAACAGATTTATCGGTTCTCAAAATCGAAACCCCATGTCCTGTTGAATATCGAATATCCGTTCTAATAGGTACCTATCTCATATGTACTATCGGCGACACTGGCAGTGAACCACTATCAACCTTATTACTAAAAGCATTAGAGTGAAAAGTAGTTCACCGCAAATGTCCGCGGTTGTACATACTACTGCGGCACCGACAAACTGTCAAAGAATTGTTACTTTAATAGTTAATATTAGAAAAATGGTGTCGTTACGAGTCCTTTTTTTTTTTTTTGAGAGTGGGAAATCATCAAATAACTTCTCCCGCTCTGGGCGGAGCGGGAGGGCGTGTCAGACTCTTACTGACTAAAACCCACCCGTGTTCCTTCGGTTGCCCTGTTGCCGGGGGCCACGATCTCCCTTTCGGTTTTCTTCGCAACCCCGGCAGGCATCGGCCCTAGTGGACCCCTTCAATTCTGCTGACATCTCTTTGAGGCGCGCGTGGAACACAACGCGCCGTCGACCCGGGCCTGGTCCTTATCAGACGGTGAGCCACCCATTGCTCACCGCCCGCAAGCCCGCGCCTACGGTGGCCGGAAATCGCCTCGCGATTCCCGACGCCCTGGGCGTCTCCTCCTGCGGCGGTTAGGGGCGTGAGGGCGCGAAATTTGCCTCTCCCTCACGCGTTCCGCCTCCTCCTTCGCGAGCATTAACGCTTCGCAGAAGGAGGTGACGGCCTCCCATTTCCTCTCGCTCCGTACCATGGCCTGAACCAGGGCCGGACGCGAGAGATCACCGCCGCCGATCGCCTCCATCGTTACGAGTCCTGCAGTGGAAACCGCGTATCGGCAAGAGTAGTGTCACACTACCCTTGCCGATACGCGGTCTGCGCTGGGGGGCGTCCCACACTACTAGAGAGCAGCGAGATGGACCGACGACCATCTAGCTGCTCACTAGTTGTGGGGCAGCCTGGTCGAGGCCGATGTCTAGCAATGGACTGCGATAGGCTAAGTTGATTGATTGGTGTCGTTAGGTGTGGTAGGTAGTGCCGGTTATCACTCATATCTTTCCGGATTAATATATATGTGCATCTAAGGTAAAAAAGTGGGTCAGGGCGTTAATTTTGTTGACTGTACCTAATATTACAGAATACATAATACACGTTAATGAACAGTTGAATAGAATCAAGATAGACCACGAGAAGATTCTTATCAAAGGACACATTAGCATATTGATCCGGAAATAGAAAGCATGAATCCTACATAATGTATGTAAATTAAACACCTATACGTGGTTTTGCATATGAAGATCAAAATTGATAAGAACTTCTGCTGTCTATTAAGAAGTTTGATGCTGCGTAAGTTTTAAGATAACATCTAAAGGTATATTCCAAGGGAGCCAGACCTAGAGTTAGAATTTTATAATTAAATAATATAATCAGTGGGTTTTGGAAATACGTACTCCGCTCCCATCTCTGAAAGAACATGTTATAACCAAATGTAAAATCCTTCAAAAATAACACAATACTTTCAGATTCCTTCTACCTTCAAAATGGTTGAGCTAAATGGTGCTGATCCATGCGTCATGTTCGTGAACGGGCGCTGTCAGTAGGGACTGGTCATCTCTTAGCTGCCACGGCTGATTTTATTTTTTGAATTTTTTTATATTTTTATTACGAACGCTTTTAACGTGCACATCTTTCTACATTGTTCTGAATGAATGATGTAACCAATATTTTGTAACAATATTTTGATTTAAGGCTCTTACAAATAGGTACGACACGCGACGCGACACCAAGACACCGCTCATCGCGCGACGCGACGTACCGTTGTGTCGCGTCGCGTGTCGCGCCTGTTTGTAGGAGCCATTAAAAGAGTGTCCGTAGAGTTTTTTGCTCGTTCTTCTCCATAGGTACCTACTACGCTTTGTAACGGGCAACTAGCTACATCTTTCTGACTGACCGACCCCTTGACAATTCAAAAGTACCTGTAATTGGTTTATTTGAAATAAATAGTTTGAGTTTAACTTAGCACATACTTCAGGCTTCATTATGAGATGTGACGTCACCACGGAATACGAACAGCCAAATAAAGACGCTCCCTTTTAAAACTGGTGAAAAGACTAAAAACAATTCCCCTTCCTAAAACACCGTAATCCTTACGTTAATTTCCATAGAGACTAAAAGAATAACTAGAAAATAAGATTACCCGCATTATGAAGCACTCGATATGCAGATTATATTCGAACGACCGGTAATCCGGAAGACATATTTATGTCTTCACCGATCGAGTTTAACTTAACCATGACTTAACTATTGCTGATTAATAAACACGTTAAGTCTTAACTGTTATGAGTACAGCTTCTAATTATCCCGTTAGAGGTCATAGCAGTAATAAAAAGAGGAAGAACTGTAGTTATTATGTTGATTCTAGAATGGAAACCAGCTTGGATGTTGGTGTTACTAAAGAGCGTAATGGTAATAATATCAGTTATTTTGACAAAACTTAAGTGAGCACCTTTTCTTTTAGCGAAGATAAAATGGCACTGATTAACGTTATTTCTTGAACCAAATATTAATATAAAAATATTTGTATAGGTAAACCAAATGCCAGTAGGTACATACCTAAATTATCACGTTACAAAACTACATAAAAAAATAAGTAACGAGTGAATTACTATTTCAAATCCGAAGAAAGTTAAAGGGTCAAAGCGTTCAAAGAAAATGTATATGAAATCAAATGAAATATTGCGACGCCTTAAGAGGATTTTTGAGTAAGGAAAAGCTTTAATAACATTATTGTTTCACTTTTTCACTGCTTAACATAATTAAGATAAAAAGAAAATCCATTTGGTGTAAGACCATGGAATATCTGAGATAATAAGGAATCGAGCTTCATTTGTTAAATATATTAATGTTTTTCTCTCCTTTGTCTGTAATCTTGGAGTCTCAACCCTTTATATTGTTGCTTAGTGAGTCATCTTTAGGTATTTCCAACGTCTATTTACCAACTTTGTCTTTCAAAAAGTTTAATTACAGTTAGTACAAATCCCTACTTAAATTAGAAAATGTCTATGACGAACATTTTCAAACATTTACAGGGACTCGAAACAAATCAGTTATTCAGTTCGTTAACTCTTTCCGTTGAAATCCAATTTGAAAGACCAAACTCACCTGTCCTCTTCCAATCTCAAATAATTCATCGTCACTTCACATTTAAATAAAATCAACACAATTTTATACATTAAGTAGGTACACCTGAAACACTATTCTCAAAAGATAGTCAACTACAGCAATGTACTACACCGACCACGAACATGGGCATAATACAATTTCCAACAAAAAATATCGACTCCTGCGCAAGGAAGCGAAACAACGGACACCGCACCTTTCCCTGCAATAAGGGTCAGCTTCGATTTGAAAAGTTTATCTATCTCGCTCTAACTTGCGTTGTAAGAAAGGAATGGAAGATAGTTCGTGTTCGAATTAAATGTGGAGTCAATGATGACCTGAAGTGAAGCCGATATGGAGTTGATAAACAAGTATGGGCCTCATGAGACGAGGATGGGAACCTATTGGGTATGGGATTCTGTTATTAAACTGGAATGCTTTGAAGATAAATAACATCGTAAAAGATATTGTCTAATGTTTTATGGACATGGTTTTTGTCTTTATACTGAGCATCTGATATTAAAGAAGACTTTACAGTTGCTTGACCGTCGCATCTGCTGACTTAATTAATGATTCGTGAGTTCGAAGAAAGCTAATGGTATATAGTTCGTTCACACGTGAAATAAAAGCAATCTACTTCATCACAAGACAATCCTGACAGACAACACACAGCCTAAAGGTGGATCAAGAAGCATGAAATTTTGCACAAGCGTCTCTTTTAAAACTAAGGTAAAGAGTAAAGAGGGATTTTTGAAAATTCGTATCCGAAAGGGGTCAAACACGATGAAAGATTGAATCGTAAGGTCATAATTTTTGTCGATGGAAAATCCCATGAGGCACAAAGATTGTAATTTAAATATGGTATAATCATTTGAAAACATGAACAAAACAATATCAATTCAATATTTTTATGTAAATCCATACGAGTCGAAGTTCTTAACGATCTTTTAAACCTTAATTAGCCAGTAACAGCACTTGGAGAGCTTACAAGCGAGTTTGGCCACGGTTGGCTGCACATCGACACACACGCAACAGGTGGCCTGCGCAGGAGTGCCTCGTTGGCAGCTGCTGCGATTGTAACGAACTTTTGCACAAGGAAAAGAGTTGAAATGGGGAAATTTTGCATAAAATATGTTAAACTGATTAGACTGGTATATTTTCTTTTCTTTTTGTTTACGAATTGTACCCAGTTCAGTATTTTTTCTTTGTTTTTTGTGTTGCGAGAAAGAAATGCTATTTGGATTGTCAAATCAACAAAATGACATATCGATGGTGAAAACTGAGAACTGATGTACCCCATCAAAACGGTTATAAAGAATTTGATTGGCGTCGAAAAATAAAATAACTATCTTAATGAATAAAATTGCGTGAAATACAAAACATAAATATAAAATTTGAAGAAAATAATTTGGTTTTCAACAGATAACCAATCTATTTTAACGAAGTTTGTCACAAATCTTAAATTTTAACGCACCGTTTAAATTCCCAAAGTATATTAAACAAGAAATTAAGTCTAGATTGGATTCATTTCAGTCTGGAGGTTCTTCAAAGAAGGTCAATCAAAACTTTGAAATTAAAATCAATTAACTGCGATCATGTCAGCAACAATATTTTGAATTAACAGTGATCTGAGCGATAAAAGTTAATTAACACTCTAAACCTTTAAACCTTAGGATTCAAAATCTTCTTCATTATGGACTGATGAATGAATCCTTAGCAAGGTTCGGAACCGGTTTAAAAAATACCGGTGAAAACCAGTTTATTTGGGTTTTACTCCGAACTTTTCTTAAGAACGTGAACGTTTTAAGAACTTTATTTTAACCTAAATTAACCGGTTTATACGACGAGCGGCATGTCGGTAAACGCGTTGCAACTTGTGACGATGCCGCGTTGAATAAAAACTAAACAAAAAACCGGTTAATATTGCTCTAAACCGTTAAATCCGAAAAAAACTTTACCTTAAAGACTCCTCCAAAACCGGTAAAAAGCCGTTTCTACGAGCGAAATGGAATGTAAAGGTTTTTGCGTCAAGTACGTAATACCGGTTTGAAAATTTAACCGGTATCCGAGCCTTGATCCTTAGGAGTATCTATAGGAGTTGGCCAAATAACATTAACGGAGAAAATCTACAGGTTTAATGACTGTTCTAAGTTATCTGATGAAAGTGTAAACAAACACTGTTCAGGCTAAATTCTTACGCTATCACTCCCTAAACTTTTACCTATTTAGAAGGTTCGCTACTTTTACCAAAATTATTTTTTGAAAACATGATTAAATTGTTATTGAAAATTATCGACGAAAATTGAGGTTATAAAATTAAACCTCAACTGTCAAATGAAAACCAACTGAAAAGTGGTTCATGTTTTCCAGTAATCAAATCAAAGCACTCTATTTTGTAAGTGCCACTACAAATAGGCATCCACTGATCCATTGTTAACATTTTTATTTGATCTCAGCATCGCGTGTTCGTATTTCCGAAGATAGACGATGATTCCCGAAACTCATACTTCTCTTGGGATTTGTATGTAGGTGCAGGAGATAGTCAATTTCAAGATAGTAGTCCTTTCAATAGCAAACGTAATAACGGTAGGTCGGGAAAACTGTACCAAGCGTGTTGTTAAACTAAAATTAAATTTCTGCCTGAGTTATTTAATAAAGACTTAACGCTACAAAAAATTACTAGAAGATTATACAACAATATTTAATATAAAAAAACTCTCCAGATATTCAAAGGAAGGAATATTTCAGTATAAATAAATGTTTCTTATTTTTATGGACGATCTGATGTAATCGCCCAGGAAGACTATTAAGGATCGCATTGTATTTTATTACAAAGGATTAGGGTCTACAATGGCGTGGCAAGTCTCAATAATAAAAACTTAATAGGGTTTGCCGAGTGGGGCTTTTCCCACAAAATAGGAATTTCCTCTTATTGTCGCTGTTTGTTGGTTAAAATATAATTATGTAGGGGTGAGGGGTTGAAATAATTAATGATAAGTATTAATTTTTAAGCAGGTGAACAATATTCATATAATAATGTTTGTAAATAGCTCATGCAAATGTCATTAAAATAATTTCAGGGTTATCATATATCTTCTGACAGAGAACCTAAATGAACATTTCCATAATTACATTGTTACCTGGTGAAAGTTTTTGAACTTTTACTTTTGTGCAAAATATCCGTAAACTTTTAGCCTTGTTCTGTTCTGAAGTTGTAGTAGTTTCAGTGCGTTTGGTCGATCTTATAAAGTGAATGTTGAACTAATCAGCAAAAACTGTTTTACAAAAAAAAAAAAAAAACCAGCTTAAAAATAGCACTTCAGAGTGAAAGAACACTTTAATTTCGGAATTCGGTACTTCCGAAAAAATCACTCAAATCGGCTTAGCAATAAAAAAATAAATAAAAATTATTAAGTCTAATCCTCATTTCTACGTTTAGTAAATTATACATTACATTTCATCAAGGCACACTGCAAATTTTCACAAACAGTTGTACCTTAATCGTAAACAGAATACCTCTCCCGAGGCAGCGTCGGCGCCGCCGGATGTCAGCTGACACAAGTAGTAACTTCCGGCCAACTGCAGCTGATAACAGGTTGTAGTTACAAGGTTCACGGTGTTATCAAGCTGTCGGTACATTATCGAGAGTGAAATCTTAAATGTATAGTAAGCTGGTTTGCCTAGAGGTCAATTTAAAAAATATCTTGACTGTTTTTATCATATTTCCAGTGCTAGGTTGGACAAAAACAAGGAAGGGAAAAGGTTTTATTTAATAGGTTCTTTTGTTCCAGGTTTTCATTGGGTCGTCGACAGTTACTAGAGAAGAGATTCTCTATAAAACTCTACTAAAAGGTGCTCTAAGGAATTATAAATGAAACTTCGTCTATATCTATACTAATATTATAAAAAGGAAAGATTTGTATTTTTGTATGTACGAATAAACTTAAAAACTACTGGACCGATTTGAAAAAAATTCTTTTCAGCAATTAGCTACATTATCAGCGAGTAACATAGGCTATATTTTATCCCCGTACTCCCACGGGAACGGGAACTACGCGGGTGAAACCGCGTGACGTCTAGCGGACGTCACGCGGTTAAAAATACGCACAAATGATATATTTTTCCAAAAAAGGTCAACCCACCAAATTCTTAGAAATAAGAAATGAAAAAGAATGGAATCAACTGTAAAAACTGTCGCCTTCAAAGCAAATTCGAATAGGAAAGTTATTTCACAAAGTACTTAATAACTTTTTTGTGCTTGTTCAAGAATTCTCCTCAGAGATGTTTGAAACTTTGCTATATGTTTCAAAGCTGTTCAAATAAAAGGGCCGAATTTAGTGATTATATTAACAGTTTGAGTACTATCAACAATGTTACTTTGTTAAGCGAGTCTTTAGTGAATATCATCACGCAATTAAAATACCAAAGCTTGAAGTTTTCGTACTTGACTGTTATTTGGAATTGGTGGGTTCTGCAAAATCGGATTATAGAGAAGGAAAACAGCAACTGCTTTTAACGAAAACTTTAGGAACTTCTTCCAGGTTTTTAAATACTTATGATAGGAAATTACGTAACAGTTAAAATAGTTGGTATGGTACCTGTAGTATTTTCGTCTCTCGTTCTCCCTTTAATCCAGTCCTGTAAAATATTGTGTCACCATATGTAAAATTTCTAAAATGTCTGTAATTTTTATGGTGTACATTAAAGAGTATTTATTCTATCTATCTTCTATTTATGGCACAGGATAAAAACGTGGCTTGGCTAGTCTTATGAAGCTTATTGATGAAAAAATGTATAAAAGTTTATTAAAGATATTTAGTGGAGGCACTAGAGACCCACTACCAATTTTCCTTACGGGCTTTTTCATACAAGAACAGCAGAGTTGTCTGAAAGACTGCTTCAATTACAATCAATTATTTTATCCTACCATCACCGACGTCATTTTACAAACTTAAGATCGCATCGACCAACAACAACAACTGTTTAACTTAACCGATCAAAATAACTCACTTAAAACTAACTTGTTGATACTTAAAACTTTGTCCAATATTTCGCCTTTTTTGGAGGAATTATAAAGTTACAAACAATGAGTAAAGGAAAACTTTTTGCTCAATAAGACAGTAATTGGTGATTGGGAACTCCCTCGGTATTGATCAAAAAATCTGCAAAGTTTTGTACGTTAAAGATTAATGTTATAAAAGAACACTCTTAGGAACTTATGTATAAGGAAAAATTGTGATGAATTAGGATGAGAAGACGTATGTTACTTGTTTAATTTATTTGTGGCGATCGTTAGTGGTTTTCGAACTTTTCGCATCAATCAATCTGCCTAGCCTTTTCCCAACTATGTTGGGGTCTGCTTCCAGTCTAAACGGATGCAGCTGAATACCGTATTTTACATGGAGCGACTGCCTATCTGACCTCCACTTCCTAGTAACTGGGTAATACGATACCCCTTGGTAATACTGGTTGTCAGACTTTCGGGTTTCTGACGACCTGTAACGACTGTCAAAGATCCACGAATGACAGCAGGGACCAACGGCTTAACGTGCTTTCCAAGGCATGGAGGAGTGTCGGTGTGTTAAGATGGTCACCCATCCACAAACGTACTTTAACCCGATGGATCGAACCGTGCGGCTGTTATTACTAAGCCACGAGCTTCTCTATTTCTTTGTTTTCGTATCTTAGATATATATTAGAAGAGAACAACCAGATTTACCCCCTTGTTAGTTCAGCACCTGTATTGAGAACTGCGGTCGTGCTACCTACACTCGGGACTATTTCTTGCAAGGCGCTCTACTAGGCGTTATTAGAATGCCGTACCTTAAAGCCGAAAAAAAGAACCCTTACACTGTAAGGGTTAGACAGACAGACACACGTGTGTCTGTCTGTCAAAGCCAATTTGCCCACAATCTAATCCGACCGATTAAGTTGAAATTTGGTATATATATGTATTTCTGTGACCCAAACACAAACGTGTAACGTAAATAATTGAATTTTGAATATAGGGATCACTTTTAGGGGGCAAACAAGAAATTAAAAAAAAAAAAATTGCGACCCTTGCGAGGATCTTAAACATATTTTTTATAAAATTTTAAAATAAATAATTTTAAAGATATTTAAGAAATTCGATGAAAATTGACCATTCCCCCCCTTATCTCCGAAGCTACTGGACCTAACATTTTGAAAAAAATACATAGTATAGCTCTCTTGCTCTATTACTCATAGATTACAGGAAAACCTATAAGAAGTCTGTGGACTAAAATAACATGGTAAATCTCTCAATATTGTGCGTACATACTTACATATGCAGTTGCAATGTAAGGGAGAACTCATTTTTCAACTACATTGTTAAGTTTGTTCTTGAGATAAATAAATTTATCTCAACTACGGGAACCCTTCATTGTTTTTTTTTAAATAATTGGCACAAATCGTGTACTGTTTCATCTTATTAAAATTCCACTGTTTTCATCACATCACCATAATTTATTACCTCTTCACCTTTATCTCATCTTATATTTCAAATCAGTAGGTATAAACAAAATAACAGTAATAATACAAGATGTATTTCAGGCACTCACAATATCACTTCCATTTATTATTTTCTTGTAATATCATCACAAACCTAATACATCAAGAAATCTAATTAAATACATCTCAAGTATAGCAAGAGATCTTTTATTCCGTCATCAATACAATAAAATACGAGTTAAGGAGTTTCAGAAGATTAATCTTTCCATTTCGTCATATTAGGAAGTTGGTTACATGTGTGGAAAACACGTAATAGTTAGTTTATTATTTTCTTGTCGAGGAAATTGCTGTGTTATGTAATGAAAATTGTTTGTACCGGTATTTGTAGTGCAGGCTGAGAGTGTAGCCTTAATCGATTTCTTAAGCGTGTGATAGAAAAATCTAGTATGTTGCAACTGCATCAGCTACTTACTGACAAATTAAATTAAAGAAATTAAGTAGATATTTAACTCTTAACCAACTACCAGATGCAGTAGCAGCATCATCCGCATCCCGCTTAATCAAAATCGGTTCAGTAGTTTAGCCGTGATTCATACCAAACATACACACAGAGAACCAGATTCACTTTCGCATTGAAT
The DNA here is from genome assembly GCA_916610215.1 of Omphaloscelis lunosa. NCBI lineage: Eukaryota > Metazoa > Arthropoda > Insecta > Lepidoptera > Noctuidae > Omphaloscelis > Omphaloscelis lunosa. The sequence goes on along the minus strand of OU744245.1, from coordinate 4,250,715 downwards.
AAACCCAAGATGCACTACTTTGTTTCGAATTGAATTCATTGACTTTATAAATGCCCTAAAAACAATCCCGACATCACCATCATCGTTTTCCCGACTATTTTGGGGTCAGCTACCAGATGCAGCTGAAATATCAGTATGGTATCATGGAGCGACTACCTATCTGACCTGCACAACCTAGTTACTGGGTAAAAGAAAATATCCTTCATAGTAAAAGCCTACTAATACCTATTAATCTCTTGAAAAAACTTCCTTCTCACACAAAACTTCCATCTCAAAACATTTACAAAACCCACTTAAGAAAAAGTGTGCCAACAGATAAATATAGCTGCGTAGGATTCAAGACACAGATGGGAGGCTTTCTCTGAATTATGTATGCTGTTGGGGTAGACCACTTGTCTGGGGTAACGACGGTAACGTTTACTTTTGCAAATGCATCTGCTGTGAGCTGAATGATGTCATTGTTTTACAATATTTGGCAAAGAAGTATTTACGTCTTCCATTTGGTAATTGTAGTTTTTATTACTGTAATTAAAGCCTACTGAAGGACCTACAACTGACCACCACCACCACCACTGACCACATGGTTATCCTAATAGGGTAACTATTACTAACTAAAAGGCTCAATTTACATAGCCTCAGAACGGAATGGAAGAAAAATTTTGGAATGAAATTGTACAAAGCATAATTAAATTTATGTCAATTGTGTAACGTACAAACTAGATAGGAACTCCTAACTGCGGGAATTACCGAGAATTCTCCGGAAGACACGCTGTTTTTTGGCTTGTATCTAAATTGTATTTTACACAATTAACATAAAGTTCATTATGCTTTGTAACAATTTCTTTCCAAAAATTCGCTTCTATTCCGTCCCGCCGCAATGTAAATTGAACCTAAGTAATCATTGCCATATCTAATCAACATCGTCGCTTAGCGATAGATTGATGATCGCACACTACGATAGGGCCGATATAACTTGGCTAGTCTGAACATAGGCTCTGCGAACTTTCGCGCATGTTCCCTCACTCACACTCGCCTCATGTCACCATTTGGTTCCTAAAAAATGTTATTGCGCAGCCTTCTGCGCGAAGTTCGGAACTGCCAAGTAATATCGGCCGTCTTGTACGTTACATTGTTATTAATCTCTATTATCAATATGTCACATCACAGCACGTTCATTTTCTTTTCAAACCCATAGGTAGACCCATTCTTTCACGTGATACCGATAAGTAGGATACAACAATTCCAACACTTTCATACATGCTGTCTCAACCAACACCCGGAACCGGTTTAAAAAATACCGGTGAAAACCGGTTTATGTGGGTTTTACTCCGAACTTTTCTTAAGAATGTGAACGTTTTAAGAACTTTATTTTAACCTAAATTAACCGGTTTATACGACGAGCGGCATGTCGGTAAACGCGTTGCAACTTGTGACTACTTGTGAGGATGCCCCGCTGAATAAAAACTAAACAGAAAACTGGTTAATATTGCTCTAAACCGTTTTATCCGTAAAAACCTTTATGTAAAGACTCCTCCAAAACTAGTTAAATAAAGAGGTTTCTAACCGAAACCAAATGTAAAGGTTTTTGCGTCAATAGAGAATAATGGTTTGAAAATTTAACCGGTATCCAAGCCAAAACTAGTAAGGCAAGAAAGTCATCAAGAAGATGGATGAGAAGTTTTCACCTGTGGACCAGCGAGGGCTGTGAAGGATCTATTTAAGGATTCCTTTTATCTTATACCCAAGAAAGTCTAGTTACTTAGTTTGAAGGCTTTATATACAAGCCTCGTAAATATTAAAATACTTTAGGTATGAAGCTGTCATCAAGACTTAAGTAAAATAACATGACGCTTGTAATCGAAGGGTTTGGCAGAGGTAAACTTATACAATACTCACATTTTGCCACTAAGTCCCCATGTTATAGGGGGCAAGCCTATTGCCGAACTTCAGACTCCGGGCTGCGACTGAAAAAATCCTAATGGAAAACCAAATAAGACTTTGCCCGACTTTGAAATCGAACCTAGGACCAGTAGGCGCAGCAGTAGCACTTGCATCCACGAGACCCGGTTATTAATCTATTTGGCAAGTTTACTGATAAATAGCCTCCCCAAAACTGTTTGTCGGTGCGATATGCCCCATTCTCTACCGAACATATTTTAGCAACAAGCTCGTATGAAAAACAAAGATAAATCATGGAAACAATTGTTATATTTCGCTCAAAACACCTAGTCTAGGCTCCTATATTACTAAAACATCTGTAGTTACTCCATTTGTCAATGTCTTTCTGTTTATTATTCATTCGTGTCCAACAGGTGATACGGCTTAAAGGGGTTTACACATTGGAGTCTACTGTCGGCGGAACAGCGGCGAAACGATTACCTGTCATCAGGTTTGCCGTTTTAACCGAAGGCTGTAAGGTCATGGGCGTTGACCTCGAAAACGGATAACTGCGGCCACTTCTTATTTGAAATACTATGACTAAATGCGATTTTTTTATGATTTTATGTATTTTATTTTCTCTTCTACTCTTACACACGGTATCCATGATGAAATCTCTTTTATCCACTTTCCTATCGCAAGTGTAATGGAAGAGATTTCTTTAGAAAAAGCATCACCTTTGTACGTATTTTTCTGTCCTTTTCTTCTTGTATGTTTATAATATGTGTGTACATAAATGGATAAATAAATAAATAATGGATACTTGTTCAAAGAGCGTAACCCGTGGTTGTCTGTAATGTAAGGGATTATAACTTAAAACTGCGGCGTATATAAAGTAACATATTATATCATAATCCTAGGGAATCTAATAATAATCCATGTGTTAGGACCAAAGCTAGGTAAATTCTCAGCAATAGGTACACGTTCACAAGAGCTATATTCAGGTAATTACAAAAGAAATTAAGATTTAGTTGGTCGGAGGAATTCGCGTTCAATACGTCACAAATATAAAATAGTATTTAGGGCTTGTTAAAAAATAAGACTGCGTGTTTTTTGAAGTGAAAACTACTTTTGGCGCGTTGGGCATTTTTGAGATAAGCCAATGATTTCGCAACACCATGACGACACCTCAGTTTTGTAAACGCGATTGTGCTCTTTATTTATATCCCGTTACGGATCAATGTTCTATGCAAGTATTTTTACTTTAAAGGTTTCGGAAGTTTTTTTTTTGTAAACGCGATTGTGCTCTTTATTTAGATAAGGTTACGGTCCCATGTTATATACAAGTATTTTCTTCCACCAAGGCGATCTTGTTCAAGTTTCCACTTCTGTCGGCACTCCCGGAGTACCACCAGTTTTTTTTGCCCTCTTTCTCCAATTATGGACCATCATACAACGCTATAAAATAATATATTAATAAGTGTTCTACTACCTCCAATACAAACCACATTCACATAGATATCAACCGCACTCACATCAGCTGTGTCGCGGGTGCCATTACAGATGTCGCCCCAGAACAAATGTAGTGCCATTACGTCCCACAAACATACGTCCCAATTCGTGTCGAAATCGTCCGGAATGTCCCGATAGAGAGATCACGTCATTACTACCAACCATTTGGAGTCGAACTTATTATGATGAGGAGCAATAAAGGTAAACACGGTCTTCTTTCTTTCAGTAAGCACTAGTTTTACGCATGTCATTCCTGCAGGTAGGTATTTAGTAGGAAGAAGGTAGGTATTATCGTCTATCTGGTCGAAAAGCGCATCCTCAAACACGTCTCGAAGTGTGAGGGAGACCCTGTAGAGCGACTTATCGTGCAGGGTAGAGTGGGTACCCATGAGATGGGCTGACCAAATTAAATCCGCAGTGGGCGAACCCGTGTATGAGTGCATCAAAAACACAAAAATCGGAGTAGATTGCGAAAAATCGTGAGACGAATCACATCAGCCCCTGGACAAGAAACTACATGAAGACCACAAAAGAGTGCTATGAAGAAGAAATGGTAAGTATTTCCTCAAGAAGAAGGCACCACTAACAAAGTATCGTAGGCACTATCTAGGTATCTACCAGATAAATTAATTTAAAAAAGAACCGACTTCCAAAAAAAAAAACTACAAAGTGAAACATAACTTTAATTTCGGAAGTCGGTGTCTTTGGTTTTAAATTTTCATTTTTTGCCACCGACTTCCGAAATTAAAGTTATTTTTCACTTTGTAAAGTTTTTTTTGGAAGTCTGTTGTTTATTTTTGTAAAAAGTTTTTATTTTTCATTTATTAGTTGTGATATCTGCCTACCCCACACAAATTCGAATACCACCTGCTATGTAATTAACAGTGACAGACACTTATCATATCATCCACTTACTAAGTGGAAAAAAATACGCATTATTATTGAAGCTAAACTACCAAAGCAAAGTTAATAAAATTTATATGGGTCCACCTCTGAAGTATGAATGGCCTACCAAACAAAAAAGAATCATCAAAATCAATTCATAATTGACGGAGTAATCGCGCAACAAACATACAAAAAAAAAATACTCGAATTGAGAACCTCCTCCTTTTGGAAGTCGGTTAAAGAAAACAATATTTGGCACAATATTTATACCCTGGAGGTGGAAAAATAGGCGTACGTACATACAATCAAAAAACAAATGTTTTATATCGTTCCTGCTCGACAAATTATATAGCCGCAAGACAAGCTTTTTACATTATAAAAGAATTATCTAATGTGCTCATAAGGTAATTTCGGATTTTAATGTTGCTCAATCCACATGCAATAGCAGCATTATGCTGAGCCTTTTTGGCCTCGCACAGGTCTTCTTTTTGTTTACATTTTTTTTTTAATTTAAATGTTTTTCTGAAATTGTTATTGTTTGTATAATTTTCTTAGTTTTAATGTTGTATTTCCTGTGCGTGTCTCAAATAAAAATATTTTCTTTCTTTCTTTCAATATGCAGCCCATAATTATAGTCAGTACTATTTTATTGAAAAAAGTAGCACAAAAACCTACTAATTGTAATGGCAACACAGATGTCTAGTGGTCAAGCTTAGCCTTCAGTATGTGACACCTAACCCTGACCGTACAGCATTGAAGTCAACAAAGATAAATCTCTATCAAACACAATGCTGAGTTTTTAAACATTCTTCTTCACCAAGGTTTTTACTGAATGAAAAGCGTCTTCAAAATAAAAGTCTCTGCGTGATGAATAGACACAGTTTTACATTTATTTTAGGCTATTCATCATGGAAACTGACATTTCATCTGTTTTTAAAAGTAGGCTAAACGAGAATCTTGAGTTTAGTCTACATTTTTTTATTGAATGATGTTTGAAGTAAGCAATTTAATTATTAAAATTAAAACAATAACAAAAAGCATTAATTTAACTTAACCCTAAATAAATAATATGAAATACGAGAAAGGCCTTGTGAATTCATTATAATAAGATTGAAATCGTAACCGTTTCTACCAGGTCTCTGTACCACAAAGCATACCTACAAAAGGCTTAATACCTGTTGAGAGTTAGGTAAGCAATTACTTGTTACTAATCGTAACTTGACAGCCTCCATCATCCCACTACTGGGCACAGGTATTAAGGTCCAGAATAGGGAATTCAATCTCGAGTCGAGATTGGCAGTATGGTGGTAAGTATAGTGTCTAGGTTGGCCATTCGAGATCTCGACCGGCAATCTGAAGAGAGCACGTTTTTTTTAAATCTGAATATACAATTTTATTTTTTTTAAACTACTCCTGTAATAACTAACCTAAAAAGGCTTTTAAGACGCGCGCTCTCAGAAATCGCGAGATTCGAGATTGCATTCCCTAGTCCAGATCTTATGTGGACCATTGCTTATTGGCTTAGTCCAGCTCGTCCCGCCATCTTCACGTGGTCAGCCAGAAGGCGTTAAATAGTATAATACAAATTCAAAACGTAATTCATGTTCGCAGTTCCTATACTTTTTAACATAATTAATTTTTATTTTTATTTTGCAACTAAATCAACTAACGATAACTAAAACGTCCTACAATCATTAAGTTCTCCGCTAGTGCTGTGCACTTCTGTAAGTGACGAGTTCACAATACCTAAAACTGTATGTGATTTTTGTATGTGTATGTTTAAGTGAGTACGTCGTTGAGGTGCCAAATAAATAAATAAAATAAAAGAGAAAGTTTGGCATCCGGAAAGCTAAAGTTGGATACACCCAAACATGAATATTTTTATCCGTATTATTTCTGGGGTTCGTTAAGACTTGGCATTCTTAACCTTTCCTGTTCGTCCATATAACAACGGAGTCAGGTGCTAACCCTCGCAGATTTATACCCAAGGTCACAGTGAAGGTTCCACGAGTATAAACGTGTACTAAAGGTATGAATATGTACTAATGTCCCCGTGTGCTGTTACTTAGCGGAAAAGGAGTAAAAATAACACATGTATTGTTGTGAACTAGACGGTTCTAGGCAACAATTTAATGTGGGAAAAATAGGGAATTCAAGAGAATTAAGTTGGGAAAATGTGTCTGTGCTAATGAGAAAAACCATACACGTTACCTAAAGATTTACTAATGGTCAAAATGACCTCTTCAATCAACGATCTTAGGTAATTAATTATTCATATATTGCCAAAAACCAGCGCGCAGCGGGAGCCCGATTGTTACCACCTAAAAGATGTAAAATCCCCCAAAAGATCGCGTCATCAGGATGTTCTCTACAGGATGTAGCCATAAATCATTTCACCCCTATTATGCTCAACATCAAGTTCAACAATAAGAAAAGTACTAGCTGCACAGTATTTTTCCAAGCAGGCAATTTAATATGGTACCGTAAGTTGTCCCATTTATTGCGTAACTTATATCCCCGAGGTAGCTAACTCGGCGCAATCTCAGTTAGAAAAACTTGTTAAAAACAAGGAACCGAGCAGGTAAAAATAATATCTTCTTTTATGAACACAAAGTGTCTGTCTATTTTCACGTATCAACCGCTGAACCAATAGATTGAACTCTTATAAAGGACAGCCACATTTTGTTTTTAAAATTCATTTTTCATTCAAAACACAAACACTCAAAATTTGTTCATAAACACCCCATTTCACCCCTATAGAACCCCTATTGGGGTGAAATGGGGTGTTGAAGTGTTTATGAACAAATCTACGCGGATAAAGTCGGGGGTAAAACGTTTGAAGGTAGGTAATATATCAAAAAGTTTCAAGAGCAAAACGCAAAAGTTTTACTTCGCTTTTAACAATATGATTGTTTTGATTTACTGAATCGCTATTTTGGTGTCGCGAAAATATTGCTCTTGTGTTGTCACATCCGGCAAAGTTATAATACCCACATTTCTTTTCCTTATCATTAATAGACTTTCTTTATCCATTACGAAATACGAGCACGTAGGTACAAGCAAAGTTAGTCTCCGTTCTTTCATTGTTTTTCTTTCCTTATTAATTTGGTGCCTGATATTTATTTTTGCCGTCTGTCGTATATCCAGCAACGGATTTCTTGCGTCATCATGAGCTTCGTTTATACTCATCCGTAGTTCGAACTTCGGGTAAGTTCGAACTATGGTCCGTTGTTTCCTTGCAGCTAATTGGTATATAAAAAGCGGGCGAGTTCGAACTAGGGATGAGTATGAACAAAGCCTCATCATGTAATAGACCAATATACGCTTTTATAATTTCTATCGTGACGATATTATCGTGGACGCTCTCGTCCACGTCCATAAAAGGTATGGAAATACGTGCACATTATAACGCTATTGTAGACACTTTCCTGTGTTATCGTGATGTCGTGGAGTTCCACGATGATATCATTACGTCAGAAATTATAAAAACGCCCTTTGACTATAAAACTAAATTATTGTAGGAGGCCCAAAAAAATAATTAAGAAATACTTGATTTTCTTATCAGTTTAAGTTATAATTATTTTACCTATTAGCTAATTGAAATGTGAATAAAGTATCACCGACTGTGATACTGTATACATAAAACATGTATACTTTATTTTTGTGATCAAAAACACAACGACCTCTTTCCTTCTACTGATCCCATAAAGAATACGCGCAACAGTAGCTAACCAATCGATGGTGTCGTAACACGAAAACAACTAATAACAATGTGACAGCCGCATGCCACTGTTTGTCGGGTCCGTGCGCCGGCGCCGGTGTTGCGCGTTGCGTCATATGAGTAGGGGCACTATGCGTTTGTGGATTGCAGGATAAAGTCTAATAAAAATGGTAGAATGTATTATATTAGTACATAGCTGCACTAACGTGTACTTAATATAAGATTCTAACTAGAAAATAAAATTAAAAACTGAAAAGTGGTCCTCGAGTATTTAATTATAACGCATCTAACGGCCAAAGAGACGATCTATAACGAAGCTCCGGCGAGATCTCATGGCGTCATGGAGAGTGTGATTGTCGCAACCCAGCGCTGAGCAAGCCACAATTGCGACAATAAGACCCCTCTTTGAGGAGTGGCTAGAGAGGCGCCACGGCGTCCTCACCTTCCGCCTGACGCAGGTCCTCACCGGAAACGGCTGAATTGACGGGGTACGCTAGGGCCGATGCCTGCCGGGGCTGCGAAGAAAACCGAAAGGGAGATCATGGTCCCCGGCAACAAGGCAACCGAAGGAACACGGGTGGGTTTTAGTCAGAAAGAGTCCGACAAACCCTCCCGCTCCGCCCAGAGAAGGAGAAGTTATTTGATAATTTCCCACCCCAAAAAAAAAAGTATTAGGTTGTACGTTAATCTAAATATGATTTGCGGCTGTATCAAATGTTTATTTATAAAATTATAAAAATAAAAATCATCAATACAACTCTCTAAGTTCATGGAATCCTATTGAATAAACTATTTCATGAAATTGTGACATTTGAGGATTATGCTAACTTAACGAGTTGTATTGCCGATTCTAATCATTATAATTCTGTAAAGCCATATTTTTTGCGCTCGTGAATCATATTCTAATCAACATACAACCAGACATTGACCTGCAAATTGCAAAAAACGAAAGAACATTTGAATTTCGCGGGTTACCTTAGCGCATCCCCTTTAAGGTAGGTAGATAGTATTGTTCGTTAATGTGTGTACGTATTTATTTATATATAGTTTATTGTACTCCAGTACCCTAATTGCGTAATACAGCCCAATCTGTTTCGATTTGAAACAGATTGCTAATCCATTGCTTCATAAGTTAGAAAAATAATCTGGCCAACAACGTAAATAACGCAATGAATGTTGTTGAACCGTCAAAATGAATCAAATTAGGCATATTTTTTTACGAAAATAAGTTAGGCAATTAGGGGACAGGTTATACATAAAAACAAAATAAAGTATATAGTACAAAACATACAATTTGCGTATTCAGTGCCTCAGGGATTACATAAAAGCAACGAGCATCGCGGTTCCCTGTTCGTAACGTGTATTTTTCGGATGAAAAGGAACAACACAAGAAACACATTAGCTCCCATCTGTTTACTTAATTTGTTTCGGAACATTCGTAAATACGTTTTTCATTGTATTTACATATTTTTGTCGATTTATTGAGTGTATCCTACTATAATAATATTACAAACGCGAAAGTTTGTTACTCTTTCACGCAAAAACTACTGAACGGATTTGGATGAAATCTAGCACACAGATAGTAAATAACACATAGTATACTTTTATTCCGATATTCTCAACGGGATCGAGACTTACGCGGGTGAAACCGCGGGGCGATGCTAGTTCCTAATATTTATTTCTTTATTGAGCTTAAACAACTTCTGCTTTACATAATACAGAGTACTAGATAATATCACGGATAGTCTTCATTAAATAATTTCATATACATATGTACTTGGATATACTGGTAAATTAAACAGACAATACTCACACTTTTCAAAGTGAGGATCATTTCCTTCTTTAAGGTCAGTTAAAAATTGTGGAAGGATGATTTTAAACGTCTATCACGAAAGAATCGAAGGGAGAGACGGTACCAAGATTATACTACTAATACTTACAAACTCATGGTCACCTCAGCAGTGCGTTAGCCGGTAGCACTCACGCGCATGTCAATACGCTCAGCGAAAGTGATTATCATTGTATTACAACCGCGCTTGCGCAATATAATTAATCAACTTTTCTTGCGTTTATTGGAATTGTGGAGCAGTATAGTCATCTTCGTTACTTTTTTGATACAATATATAATATAACGTAAAGTCCACGTTTTTTGTCGATGTAATCAAGTAATTGTTTTTTTTTTTGGTCAGAATTAACAGAGGCAATTCACGTATTCGGAGGTTAGAATGCGAACGGCATTCTAACCTCCAGTCAGTCAGATTTAGTCTCAAAATACCTCTAATTTGTATATATTTTTGTCATTGATTGTCGCCGAGATGAGATTGCGACTATATTTTGAACATTTTTAATCACAGCGGGCCCTATCAGAATACCAGCGCAGCGGTTTTTTTTTTTCTCAAATATCGTAGCATCATACTGAGATAGGAGTCTTTTTGGCCTCGCACAGGTCTTCTTTTTTTGTTTTCACTATTTTGTTAGTTTTAATATTATTTTTTTATTGTTGTATTTCCTGTGCGTGTCCCTAATAAAATGATATTGTGTCTGCTATTTAACATCCTTCACAACACTAAAACCCCATCCTATCTGCGGGATCGCTTTTCCTACGCCCGTCTTTTTGATGCACTTTGCAGGTCGCATCTTAGAAACCTCCTTAAATCCCCTCCCAATTTAACCGACTTCTCCACTGCGCACGCGGTTCGGTCGTGGAATTCTCTTCCACCTGACATTAGGGACTGTCAAACTGTTAAACAATTCAAAAGAAGAGTGAAAGAACACTATCTTTCCACTTCGTCATAGTTGCATAATTATTTTAAACTAGCTGCGCCCCGCGGTTTCGCCCACATAAGTCTCGAGCCCGTGAGAATATCGGGATAAAAAATATCCTATGTCCTTATCCAGGTCATGGTCTACCCATATGCCAAATTTCATGCAAATCCGTTCAGCCGTTTTAGCGTGATGCCGTGACCAAGGGAAATAGGGATTCATTTTTATATATATAGATTACATTGTAATAATATATTGTAGTGATATTTATTTTAAAAGTATGTATGTAAGTATAATATCTTATTGTATGTTTATATTTAAATTCGTTAATTGTATTTTTTTTCTTCCTTGATTTTTGTTTTTTTTGTTTTCTCTTTTCCTGTTACACACGTTGTCTACATCTTATTTTATATACTTTCCTATCGCAGGTATGCTGGAAACGATTTGTTTAGAAATAAGCACCATCTTTGTACGTTTTTTTTTCTGTATCTTTCTTCTTGTCTGTTTATATTTATGTGTTATGAATTATGTGTTATAAATGGTTAAATAAATAAATAAATAAAATATTTTTCTTTCTTTCTTTTCTTTAACTACGGAATTTTAGCATCTGGTTATGCTATAAAATTTGTTACAGAATCTGTTCTCATTATCCAGTAAGATCATTCAGTCACATTTTCTCTTTAATATACCGGTTAAATATTAAAATAAAATAAAAATCCATGTGAAAGACAAAGAAAGGAATGAAACATCGCGAAATGGTAATCCTGTCGCGCGGGTTAGCCTATGCAAATAGCGGTTTTATGAATAAAACATAGTTCAAAAGCTACAAAAATAACCACAGAAATATTTTTTTCGAAATGGGAAGTTTGAAAAAATACGTTTCCCTACTAAGAAGGAAACCGTTGAGCCGGAACGCCAATCAGATCATGTTGAAAAAGAAGGAAAACGTATTTATTGGATCAAAATGATTTGTACGTATAAACGCATATATATTTAATATTTCAGACTTTTTCCCACAGTAAAGGCTCTTTCAAACAGACGCGACACGCGACGCGACACAAAGACACCGCTCGTCGCGAGACGAGCGGTGTCTTTGTGTCGCGTCGCGTGTCGCGCTTGTTTGAAAGAGCCTTAAAAGTAGTTTATAATATGACTTATTTCACCCCCTGAAAGCATACCAATGAATACAGTTATAATGACTGGGTTAATAGGAACACGATATTTATCGATATCTATATCGACAACGCGTCTATCTTTAAATCTTGTCAAAATTCAAGGTATTAACTTTGCCTGAGACTTTAAGTTTAAGGCTAGCTACTAGGAACTATCTCCAATGAAATATGGTTCGATACCGGTACCTTTGAAATCGAAACTAGTTTGACCTATAAATTCTATTAATCCTTGAAACATCATATTGATAAAATCTATAAAGGAACCTGCTTGAATGAGCTTCGACCGCGCTTTGATCGCGCAGTTTTGGAGGAAAATGGTAAGAAACAAAATATATCACAGAGCGAATGCTGTCAATCCATTTCAGTACCTTACTCCCGGTTTCTGAATTGAGAATTTGAAGTTGGCAACTTGTCGAATTCTACTTAAGCGTTGCTCAAGGTGAAAGCCCGCGGAATTTAAAAAAATATTTGCATAAACGTAAGAAACTAGCAGTTTGAACACGTTAATGTTTTCCCATTGTTTGTTGTATATGTTTTAGTATATCCGTGTATTTATTTATATTTATTTGTGCGTATATTTATATATAATTAGTTATATATATATGTATTTATAGTTTACAATACGTATAAGTGTGTACTTTTATTTCTCAAAATTTCGTAATGGCACCTACCACTGTTTGTTTCTGCATCACCCAAAGGTTGACTGTTAGAAAATACCTACCTATGGCATTAAGTCCGCCTCTGTACATTTCTGTGCCTGAAGTATTAAAATTCAATAAATAATCTCCTTAATAATAATACTAAAGAAGAGTTTAACAAGCTCTCAACTTAAAAATTTTAATTCAGAAACCGGGTGTCAATCTCAGGCAGACTTATCGTCTACATTATCGTCTATTCTGCAATGGATAGGTAATTTCCTATTCCTTCCTAATCATAATTCCTATCAAATCGAGTTCAGCAATTCTTGAGACGTGACATGCAATTACTTGATACAGTTTCCTCCGTAGCATAAAGTGCCTTAATAGAACTGTCTACCTTAAATTGTGTAGCTAATAAGATTTAGTTCCTCGGGGAAATTTTCAGCTTTAATTAGATAAGGAGCGTACTATCTACAGTTACATGTTTTAGAACAAAGTTACTTTTGAGTAAATGTAGAAGGGAAATTAGATACCTAACGGAAAACATCGATTCAACGTATTGGAAAATTGGGTCAGTCAAATTATATTGTCGAATCCACACTGATGGTACTTTTCTTTACAACATAATCAGGATATACTGAATTTGATATTGATACCTCTAGGGATGACCTCTGGGTACGGCATCACGCCATCTCTAGCAAATACAGGCAGTGTCCGATGATCGAATTTTTTGGACTATAGCAAAAAAAGAAAGAAAGAAAAAGTATTTATTGAGACTCGCACAGGAAATCACAAATTAAACTAAAACACACTCATTAAAACATTAATAAAAAATTAAAAAACAAATTAAAAAAAATAACAGAAAGTCCTGTACGAGGCCAAAAGGCTCCTATCTCAGCATATGCTGCGACGTTTAAAAAAAAATGTCACAGCGCTGATATTCTGATAGGGCCCACAGTGATGTCACGGATAGATAGATACAGAAGTAAATATTAAATAAAATAAAATAAAAAATACTATAGAGGAGTACTATCACCAACCCCATATAGACCTGAACTTTTGTTTATAGGAGTACCTACCTCGTAATCCGACAATTTACCTACGATACAGTCACATGTTTAAGAAAGAAAGAAAGAAAGAAAAAGTATTGATTGGGACTCGCACAGGACATTACAAATTAAACTGGAACACACTCATTAAAACATTATAAAAAATTAAAAAAACAAATTAAAAAGAAAAATAAAATAAAATAAAAAATAACAGAAAGTCCTGTACGAGGCCAAAAGGCTCCATTGCATAAGCATGCATTGACGAAGATTTGCCGTAATAAATGTGCATTGTATGTGTAATAACGGTTACAAATAGGCATGTCGGATTATAGGGGTTGCCGGGTTAAGCAGGGGGCGAATTACCGCGGGTCGACTGTAAAGGAAATTGTCATCGGAACGGAAAGAGCTTCCAAAATCCACCTCAAGATATTAACGAGAAAACTAAATAAAGACTTTAAAAGAGAAGAAAGTTCCAAACAAAATTATGAGAATGTAATAAAACATGCTAAATCCGCTGAAACATTTCAGTAAATCCTGTTTGGCCGCAGGGAATGAAACAAAAGCGCTTAAAAGCTTTTATTGCTTCTAAATGTAGTCCCTAGACGATTTAAAATCAATGGAGGAAAATACGGCATTTGTTACATTAATTAAACGTTACAATTAAACGGAGGCGGTTTCGATGTTGTGTGGCTGCACATACTCGAAGAGTTGCTGTAGATTTTCTCTACCTTCAATGATTCCTTACCCCAAAACAATTGAAATCCTAACTAATATTATACATGCGAAAGTGAGTTTATGTGTTTGTTGTGACACTTTCACGCTAAAACGGCTGAATAGATTTAGATGAAATTTGGCACACGGGTAGACCATGACCTGGAATAGGATATAGGATGCTTTTTATCCCGGTAGTAGGTTCCCGTGGGAACTTACTACCGGAATAATTTCCATACCCACGCAACGAAGCAGCTAGTAAAAGCTAGTAAAAAGTTAGAAACTAAAAAGGGAGATTTATACTGTTCGTGCTTTTACTATTGATAGATTTATGAAATTATGATAGACCTCAGATAAACATTCACAGTAAGTTTAATTGAATCAATGCTGCTGCTTTTCCACAGTTGAAAGTTCGAAAAAAAAATTGTGAGGGGAAGAAAATTCATACTACATGGAGATATACTTCTAGAGATCCCCAGTCCCCACGACATTTTATACATCAGGAACACTAAGAACATTTCATTTCTTGGAGCTGATACGTAGACTAGAAAAGTGTCGGAGTTCAGTACAGTGTCATGAAAATATTTGTAGCACACTAACTTAAAACTATTTCCAAAAAAAAAAACAACCGACTTCCAAAAAAACACTACAAAGTGTAAAATAACTAAGTCTTTGGTTTTGAATTTTCGTTTTTTGCCACCGACTTCCGAAATTAAAGTTATTTTTCACTTTGTGAGGTTTTTTGGAAGACGGTTGTTATTATTTTTTTTTTTTCTTGGAAAAAGTTCAGATTTTTCAGTTTTTGTTGTGGTACCTACCCCACACAAATTCGAATACTACCTACTATGTAAATAACATTCACAGGAACTTACTAATCATATCATCCACATACTAAGTGACAAAATATATACGTATTATTGAAGCTAACTCAAAAACTATCCAAGCAAAGTTAATAAAATTTATATGGGACCACCTTGCGAGCCACAATTTTTTTTTTTCAAAATCGGCCTACCATTGACGGAGAAATGGGCGGACATACATAAAAATAAACCGAACATACGCTACGAACATCAAACCTCCGCCTTTTTGGTGTCGGTTAAGAATTGAAATTGATGATAAAGACTTCTGAAATTGATGAAAAGATTGAAATTGATGAAACTGACGAAAAAGAATTGATGAAAAAGATCTAGATCTAGATGTCTAGAAACTTATGAACGAACTGTCTGTATTCAACAATTCACTTCGATAGGCATCTATCACAACTTCAACCACAGTAGTAAATATCAAAAATAGCACTTAACTCAAAACCTACCTAGCCTCTTACCAACTATGTTGGGGTGGACTTCCAATCTAACCGAATGGAGCTGAATACCAGTATTTCATATGAAGCTACTGCCTATCTGACCTCCACAACCAATAACTGGGATAACACCCTCTTGGTAAGACTGGTTGTCAGACTTTTGGGTTTCAGACGACCCATAGCGACTGTCAAAGATCTACGAATGACAGCCGGGACCAACAGCTTAACTTTCTTTCTGAAACACGGGTCTCGATAGGAAATTTATGGTCACCCATCCACGAACCGACCGCAGCAAGCGTAGCTTAACCTTCGATCAACCCGTGCGGCTCTTATCATTTAGCCGAAAAGTTAAAACAACAAAAATAATAAGTAAAGCGTCAAAAATAACTAACTGTGTCAAAGTTTATTTTTATATTGTCACCGCTAGATTGGTTTTTCAGTGTTTACCGTCAACTCGACCTCAGTATACAATCTTTTTTGCCGCGAAATAGCGGCCGTGACCGAGATGACAAATGGTTGGACCGGTGTTTATTTATTGTAAGCTATTGACATAACAATGGGTTATTTAAGATTTGTTATATGATGTTATGTCAGTATTTTTGTTATTTCAGTAGTGAATAGGGGTTTGATTGAAGTTGTGCTGTGTTATCTCCTGCCTGTAGTTAAGAATTTTAAAAATAATATCGTTTTTCGAGGCATCTCCAAGCGGTCGGTCAACTCTTAACGTGACCAGAGGGTTGGCCTATTTATTGGTCAAAGAATCAAAGGCGATGCGGACGAATTTTATAATATGTGTAATAGTTATTTGACAATTTTAAAGTCTGCATGCTGATTTATGTCTTTAGAAACTCGCTCCCTCTGTTAATACAAGTGAGCACGTCGAAACTATGAAATCAATGCAGTTAGGACATAAATGTTTAAAAAAATCAAACGAAAATAAATACAAAAATTTGTCATAATAGTTTTTAATTAATTGTTTTAAATGTTTTAATATCATTGTGAATCCTCTTTTTTTTATTTTATAAAAGGAGAAGGCTTTACGTAACTCTGGTAAGATAAAAATATGCAGAATTTTATTTAGTAAAAATAGAAAAAAAAAATTTAGTTAGTAACAGTGTGAACTAGGGTCTCGCTATTTACTTTCAGTTGAAGCATATTTACCTAAATGTAATCACTGAATGTGAACTAGATTACTAGAACTTATAGTTTTCGCAACAATCATTGAGAAAAATTATGTAGAGGAAAATTCATACGAAGTGAAATAGAGAAAAAAAATTCAAAGTAACATCTGGCAAAAATGTCTGATAACAAAAGCAATGTCATGAATTTAGAACAGGAATTATATAAATTATACTGTAACATTAAAATTATTGAGGTATTTTTCATTCAAGAATTTCAAACGTTGAAAGTTTGAAATTCTTGAATGAATTCCACACGTCGGCAAGCATTCAGCAAATATTCACGAAAACGAAAACTTCCCCTGAATTTTACAGAATTCCAACTCAAAATTCATGAACTCCGAAAGTTAGTACATTCCTAATTATTTGTTCCAGTATTCATGACATTTTTTAGGCTTCGCGAGACTAAGTTTCTGACTAAAGTCAGTCCAATTACCTAAGTTGTTCTGCCCTTGGTGGTCCAATAAAATATTCAAGAGCAATCTAGGAATGTTAGTGATAAATTGCTTTGAAATACGAGCTACGAGAAACAGTCAATTGATTGGTTGATTTATACGTGAGCCATCGAGAATTCTGGAATGAAGACAAATAGATTTATTTAGACAAATAGTAAATGTTTGTAATACAGATTGTTGTAGAATGGACCACTAACTTACTATATATATTGTGTGTTATGTTTATGTTGTTAACAGTTATCGAAATATCCCTTAAAAGCTTTGAAAGGTGTATCGCTAGCCTCATAAAGTGTCTTAATTATAGTGAGTTAATGTGTCTTAGGATAAGTGCATTTTTGTTTATTGTACCGAGGATAAATAAAGATATTTGAAAATGAAATGACTAACTTACTATAAATATTAATTTATCTGATACAAAATGTATGACGTAGAAGATATTCATAATTACACGTCTTCTTTCATGCAAAATTTCATTACTGTCTCCTGAAATAATGGCTGATTTTCTGACCAACGTAAAATTAAGAAAACTTTTCAACATGCATTTTGCGCTATATTTTCTCACATAACATTTCGCTCTAGTCCTCATACGATGTTGCGAGCAACTATGAATATTAGAGCATTCACGAAAACTCATTACGACATGAGATTGAAATATCGAAACTACACGGAAATTAATCTGCATCTCAATTAATAGTGAATGCACGTATTATATAAATTTCATATAATTATGGCGAGCGAGCGTAGAGCGCAAGATATTCATTTACTTCGATGCTACTGACGAATTGTGCTGACAATAGAAATGGAAGGAATTGTATGTAATTATGGATAAGTGAAAAGGAACGGACAAAAGATTCGTTGTTGGGCGTAACCTCTGTAAAACGTACAGGTATTTCTTATGTAACTGTAATTATTCTTGGTTATTGAATGAAGAAATTATGTAGATACCAGCAATGGAGTAAAACCATATTAAGAAGTCAGTAAAAAAAAAATTAACGGAAATCGGAACCAAAATTGAAGGCAAAAGAATGAAGCATCTGACAATAAACCCCGGCATTAAAGACAGCTGTTACCAGTAGAACAAGAAATGAAATATAAAGCATTCCCAAAATGAAGGAAGTTTCAAATAACCGAGTTACTAAAACATTAATTCCAAGGGACGCGTTACATTTTTCTATTTCACCTAATCTTTTACATAGTTAATGAGCTCTCCTTGGAGACCTAATACTACCAAATTACTCACCTTGCACCAGTTGCCGAGACCCGAGGTCAAGGTCTTAACGAGATAAAGCGCGATGGAGAAACGCAGGCGTAAATATAGAATGGAGACTAAGCTTTATCCTACTGCATGGAGACTATCACAGCACGATTCTCGTGTAACTCGATGATTGTTTGAATTTTATGCCCGTTTTCACTAATATTAGATGACACGTAAATGAATGCCTTAATAAAACTGCGCTGTTGGATTTTTAACTATCAGCGCTCAGCCGAGCGTTTAAAATCCATCAGCTCGCTTTTACCTACCTGCATTAATTGATCGCCTCGTTATGACTAACAAAGCCTTTAAGACAATATTTTATTACTAACAAAATATGGACAAATCTACCTGAACTAAACGAATTTTATTTTATTCATTTAGATGTCTAGGTTTCACAGCTGTCCAGGAGACCCGTACGGGCCACCCGCACACGTGAGACCCGAACGGGTAGCGCCCACAGTGCTCTGAAACGAGGAAGTTAGAACGATATGGTTGCTAGCGTTGCATGAGCTCTACCCGGAGCGGGTCGGGTACGGACCAATCCGCGTCGCTGTGAAACAGTGTTTTAGCGCCTCACGTGTGTCTCCGTTGCGGGAGCCCGTACGGGCGGCCCGCACGGGTCTCCCAGACAGCTGTGAAACCAGCCCTAGGGCATTAGTCTCTGTCTGACGTGTTTTCCAAAAACAAAATTGAATTTGTTGATTGTTTTATGTCAGACTACTGGATTACGTTGGTGTTACTGTGTTTTGATCTTCCGACGAAAATATATAGATTTTGACAACATGTCAATCTTGTTTCTTTTGTTGGATTTTTGTGAAGATAATGTGTTTGACTGGCTGTTACTTATTTTCGTCGAAATTAGCCTAGGGCTAAGGATTTTTGTGCTTAGCTAATGGATTACATTGTTTAGGTTCTACATGAAATTCTATGAAGGTAAGATTTTTCAGACTTTCGTTGAGACTGTGTTGCGTAAAAAATGAGTCCCATTTCACGTCATCTTTTTTTTTCTTGTAGATTATCATGCTTTTGTTAGGGCGACAGGACAATCTCCTGTTAACAAAATAGGTAGGAAGCAATGAAAATAAATTACAGGAAATTCCCTTGTTCTGAAATTCCAGCCAGTAAGCTTGAGAAAATAGACAACAATGTTCTTTGTAAATAAGTATTTAACAATCACCATGAAATGATTATCCTGAATACCTACATTGTTGTTTACAATTGGTAGTATTCATATTTAGGTATTGCTTTTTTGTTTTATTTTCGGAAATTCTATTAATCGTTGGTTTGAGTTGAACTTTACTTGTTGACTGATACAGGCTGGTGTTTTAATTTTCGATTGTTTTAGATATATCGATCTATCTCTCTCTCTTAATAATCCGATTAATAATATGAATAGCCTTTTTAGGGTTCCGTATCACAAAAGGAAAAAACGGAACCCTTATAGGATCGCTCGAGTGTCTGTCGGTCTGTCTGTTTGTCTGTCTGTCACAACCAATTTACTCCGAATCTAATTAATCGATTAAGTTGAAATTTGGTACACATATGTATTTCTGTGACCCAAACACGAACGTGTAACGTAAATAAATGAATTTTGAATATAGAGATCACTTTTTGCTAACAGTACCGTGTGACATATCAAATGAAAGGGCTTGTTTCGAGGATCTTAAATATTTTTTTACATAATTTTAAAATAAATAAACTTTTAAAGATATATTTAAGAAATTCGATGAAAATTGAACATGGGGATGTTCAATTTTCATCGAATTTCTTTCCCTATCTCCGAAACTACAGGACCTAAAATTTTAAAAAAAACGGTGCATAGTATGGCTCTTTACTCATAGATTACAGGAAAACCTAAAAGAAGTCTATGGTCAAATGTCTCAATATTGTGCGTACAAAGTTACATTTGCAGTTGGAATGTATGGGAGAACATGTTTTTCAACTACAATATTAAGTTTGTTCTTAGGATAAATAATTTCATCTCAACTACGGAACCCTTCATTGTGCTTAGTCCGACACGCACTTGGCCGGTTTTTTTTTCATTTTTAACCCCTAATAAAATCAAGATAAAATTGTTGTTTTCGCCCGCATGTTTAATTTTGTTTACCTTTCTCAGGCCAATGACACAGTCACGTACCAAAGGGACTTTTTCAATGTCATCATTTTGAACTTTCTCAGCTGTTTTCTTCAACTGTTCGTCAGCGGTGCCTTACGGTTAAGGAAAACGTGAAGAGTTTACATACAAATATGTATAGTTTGAAATTGTGAACACTTGGTGAACAAGCATGATGAATAATGGTCTTCCCTCCATCAATCTGCCTAGCCTTTCCCAAATATGTTGGGGTCGGCGTCCAGTTTAACCGGGTGCAGCTGAATACCAGTATTTTACATGGAGCGACTGCCTATCTGACCTCCACAACCCAGTAACTAGGTCATATGATACCCCTTGGTAATACTGGTTGTCAGACTTTCAGGCTTCTGACGACCCGTAACAACTGTCAAAGATCCACGAATGACCATCGGGACCAACGGCTCAACGGGCTAATAATGCTCTTCTCAGATGTAAAGCCGACTAATTTCTGTTTTACGCTCGTGATTTGTTGTGTACTTTTGTTGTTTTCGTTTACTTTGTTGTTGTCTTTTATGTATGCACGTGTCTCTGTGACACATAAACCTATTTTTCTTTCTTTCTTTCTAAAAAAAAGAAAAGAAAAAAAAAATGTTTATTCTGCACAAACTAAATGCACATTATAAAAAAATTTTCAAAAAATACACATTTTCAATTAATCAATCAATTCAATTTTCATTTTTATATTCTTTTTTTCATTTCATTTTTTTTTTGCACAGTCACCTGCAGATCAGTGTTACCACTTGCACCACGAACATCGCCCTTACTGCAACGACATAAACTAAAGACGCTCTCATGCCAAGCCACCGATGTGCTGTTGACTGTACCAATAAAAAGGTCGCATTTTGCCCTGACAAACTAACTCCCATAACTCCCAAACGTATTTCAGATTTAGAGTAAGGAGCATACCTAACAGAAAAGTACCTCATATATTTGGCATCCTTTTTACATTCCTCTCTCCATTAAAAACAATAAAATATACGTAGATATAAAAGTTGCGAGTTACCACTCAATAAATTGTACCATTCGTACCAAATTGTACCATTTCGTACCGTGACGAGGGTACTTAGGGTAACAAGTGAGAATGATAGAACTGTTCTCTGATATAAATGTAGACCCTTAGTTTTAGCGGTGAAATATTTTATAGGTTAGATGTTTCAAGGAATTATTTATTACTGAAGTTTTCATATAAAACATGACTGTGATTGATGTGTTACTTATTCCCTTTGAAGAATTATTTTCATTTTAGAGTACAGTACATAGAGTTATTTTTTCGGAAAAACACATAAACATAAAACATCACGCCTTGTTTCCCCGAAGGGTTGGGCAGAGGTGTCCCTGTAGCAGGCACACCCACATTTCGCCAGTTATGTGTTATGTGTTTTCGGAAAAGTTATTAAATATTCGTTGTTGTAAATCACATGTGTGCATGTGTTAACACAAATGCCTAATATTCACTCAAATATCCAAGCAGAAAATATTATGAACTCGCAAAGCGCGAGGCGCGCTGTGCAAGTCTCAATAAATACTTTTTCTTTCTTTCTTTAACCCTTATAATCAGGGTTGGTAAAAAAACAGTTTTTATTTTATATTATAAAACAAACAGTTCAAAAGTTTTTTTTTCTCTAAACGAAATTTCAAATTTATTATCAACACAAATCGATCAGGCCTAATATAACTCATTTCTAAAAAAAAAAAGTTACCTAAGGAATCATTAACAAAAAACAATCACAATAACATAATAATCATGACAACGTAACTTTTTGAAGCTCTCTTAGTATGTAACACAGATACTGAACTACCCAGTACACTGTACGTTCAGAATTGCAAATACCGAATTTCGTTCTTAGATGTACTTTATCTAAAAGTATATTTAAATATGCGGAAGTCCCCAAAATAATTGCGGGGAATTACCTCTTTTCATCAAGCGACGAAGTATAGATATACATAGGTAGTAGGATAGGACTATATTCAAATAAGGGGAATCCCCAAAATAGTTGCGGGGAATTAGTACATATCGACCGGCGCCGAAGCACGGTAATATATTACCGTGGCCGAAGTGTATAAAACTATCTAACCTTTTTAATTTCTTTTCGAGCTCCTAAAAATATATAAGTTTTCATATATTTCCATTCATTCGCGATTTAAAACTATGTTTTTTTCTTTCTTAATGTTTAAAACATTATTTTAAACTTATTTTGTACAGTGATTTTAAACACTTAATAAAAAACATTGTTTTATTTCAAACTGTTTTAGAAACACTGCTTAAAATACGTGTTTTAAAACAACTTATTTGTTTTATGCTAACCCTGCTTATAATTGATCGGCAATGGAAGGTACCCGTACAGTACACGTAACATAACGACTGTTGTGCCTTGCGTATTCTCAGGTAATATTATTTTGTCATAAAATAAAATTATTTTTTTTGCTAAGCTCTCGCTTTCGATTATATTTTTATAGAAACAAATATACAGAATGACTCATGCTATATACCTACATATTTTTAGAAACCCTTCTTAACCAACCTGTATATTCCAAAAAAAACCTTTATTCTATTTAAAATCCCCTTTACGTCCCACGCTCTAATTCCGAACAAAATCACCTAAAAAAAATTAAAATGTTACATTAACATTCAGATCAACATACCTCTCCGAATCCATGATGCTGATGTTTTCAGATGGTATCCAGTTTTGACGAATTTTGTTAGCGCCCCTTGAAACTGAAACAAAACAAAAATAGCAAACTTTTCATATTTTTGTTAATTGAATACAAACTAGAACGCGAACCGTAGGGCGTTTGTCCACCGCAGCCGTCACCGGGACGTCACTGAGAAACGAGATTATTCCAACAGAACGTGACGTCCCGGTGAGGGAGATCGTTTGTGCACCGCGACCGAAGACGGCGGTTCAGTATGTAGCTATATGCATATGATAGACATAACAAAAGCCGGGCGAACGGCACCGCGCCCGCGGATGCGACGGCAGTGTGTGGATAACTTCAAACGTGTTTTTGTATTACCGGCACATCAGCCCGTCACCGAGTTTAAGCGGTCGCGAGAAATAACTACTCAAAACTTCGGCGGCCGGGATGACGGCGCTCGGGTGACGGATGTGCGGTGGACTTGGGAATAGTAAATCTATGTATCGCTATTTCCGCGCCTTCATCTCGTTCTCGGTCCCAGTGACGGCTGCGGTGGACAAACGAATTTGTTGAAACGAGTTCGTCAAAATATTCGGAACTCGTTTCGTTATGTTTTGAATAGAACGTTTTCGGTGATTGCTATGCTGTGTTATTTTGTTTGTATAAATATTATGTAAAGTTCTTGTATTTATTTTTCATGTCTGCATAATTTTGTCTCCACAATTCTAAAGCTGTTGCTAATTCTTTTGTCGTAGAATCTACACGTGTGGACTTTTCCACTGAGTTTACTGAATGGGTGATAAATTGATAGCAAGAATCGACTGTTAGTTAAACGGGCATACGCTGGAAGAAACTATCAACAGTGGTGACAGCATCTTCTAGTATTGTCGTCATAATAACACAAGCCACGCCATGCTTGAGTGGCAGTGGACAGGGCACATTGCACGCAAATCAGATAGGGCCGAAAGTTTCTGGAGTGGCGACCGTGCACCGAAAGACGTAGCATTGGAAGGCCTGCCACAAGGTGGACAGATGACCGATTGAGAAGACCGCATAAATCCGCTGGATGCGAGAAGCACAGTACCGGTTGAAATGGCGATACTTGGGCTCCCCCAAGTAGCGCCTATATCCAGCAGTGGATGTCTTTCGGCTGACATGATGATTACAAGCCAAGTTCCTAAACAGCCTTCAAGGAATATCCATTAATTATATCAATACGCATAACCAACAGATTAAAATTATTTATTTCCAAATAAACTGAAGATGCTGCACCCTATCATTTAGGCAGAATCCCTCACTTCCTGCTACTCCATACCCTGATATAATCTCTAGTTTACGTCATACGAAACGAGTTAATATTTATCAACCTAGGTGCTGTAACAAATATATTTGTTGCCGAGACCAAACAGCAAAAAAGGTAAATGTAAGCCATTTAAATGTTAATGCACGCAAATTGAGCATTCCAGTTGGTGTTCAGTGTAACTGGTAATTTCAATCATTCAGAGGAAAAGCTGCTGGAATGTGTTGAATTTACTACTTTCTCTCGAAGGCTGTGAGATAAGAGTGTATGATAATGTGGTTACATAAAATTGTATGAAAGGCGTTTTTTTACTGTTTATTTCTGTCGTAGTATCCAACGTAGCTGACCTTACAGCTACAGGATTCGGACCTAAATATAATTACAACGGACATTCCAACACCTGTCTACGGATACCGTAAGGGGGCCAATACTTAAGGGAAGTCATGTCTATCAAGTTTTACTATCGAATGCCAGTCTGCAAAGCACAACCAAGGACGATCTCAAAGTGAATTGATTGAATCGTTGCCAACCACTGGTTACAACGACACAGATACTGTAAAAGTTGGGAAGATAGTTAATTGATACTGCTGCCTTTAAGATAAAAAATAAATAAAGGAGCTAGGGGCACACGCGATGACCGCTAGCCGTGTACTACCTAATTGTTCATAGTATATTATGATAATCAGCGTATAATGTTCCCACTGCTGAGACACAGGCTTCCTCTAACTGTGAGAGGGAGTGGACCGTAATCCACGACGCGGGCCCAGTGCGAGTTGGTGGACGTCATAGTTATACATGTCTTCAAACGTATTGTTCTTGAACATGCCAGATTCCTCACCGTTGTTTTCCTTCACCTATTTAATATTAATTGATGAAGTAAGGTAAATATGATTGTAAATATGGTTATTCGTTAATATGCCCGAGTCCAATTTTTTTTTGTCCTGCAGGTAGATTAATAAAAAATATTGGACACGTATTTTTTAGTTTTTGACGTAATCCAACATTACGGCAATACATTGAGTAAAATGTGGCATGACGTCACGCCTTGCTAGATTTTATACTGAGTTGTGACGTAGCGAGCCCCCAATTTTAATGCATGTTTTCTAAGTTATTTTTTATTAATATAATAAAGCAAAAAATACGTGTCTAATATTTTTTTTATTATCTGAAAGACGAACTAAATAGAATTACTACCACTACCGTATTGTACAGTATGGTTTCACACCGTACAGATCCTCTTACCCTTAGGCCTACCCACCCACCCACCACCCACCTATTTCCATCATAGATTTAGTCAATCCTACAAACTGAAATTTCTAATAAAACTGTTCCTACAAATAACCCTTGCTTTAAAAGACTGTTTCCTTTTACGACGGCAACAGGCAACTCATCTGAACATATTTCCGTAATCGTGCAATAAATGCAAACAATTCTAGTAGAATGCAATTTTCTAAACGAGCGTAATAAACAAATGGCTCGTTTGTATGGGAAATACGATTTTGCTCAGAACCGGGTTTGGTCCAATATGTAGGAAAGAGCGATTTGAAGACAGCTGTAGTGTTTTGGTTATTCTTTTTATTTATTTTTCCAATGTATTTATTCGTAAATGTTCACTTACGAATAAATACAAGGTAAAATAATTTACATTATCATAAGTAGCTTTACTAATCATAATTTACCCTAACTAATATTATAAAAGCGAAAGTGAGTTTGTTTGTTTGTTACGCTTTCACACTTAAACAGCTAAACGGATTTGGATGAAATTTGGCACATAGGTAGACCATGACCTGGAAAATGACATAGGCTTCATCCTGGATCGCAGACGAAGTCGCGAGCAACATCTAATATAATAATAATATTATAAATGCGAAAGTGAGTTTGTTTGTTTATTACGCTTTCACGCTAAAGCAGCTAAATGGATTTGGATGAAGGCTTCATCCTGGATCGCGGGCAACAGCTAGTCATGTATAAATATGTAGTTAAATCTGTAATTAATTTGATACATGCGATGTAACCCCAGCCCCGGATCTAGGGGGGGGCAAACCGGGGCACGTGCCCCGGGCGCCAATTTCAGGGGGCGACAAATTCAAATGTAGCAGACAAGTGCACCACCCAGCACATCGCAACTTTGCAATAAATGAGACGCGCGGCACATTTAACCTTTTTTTTTTACAACCGTTATGGCGCCCCTGTTGGACTGTTGGACCGTTGGACCATTATCGGTGCATAAAATTAATTATTAATATGTTGCTGGCAAAATTTTCATTTTGAGAAAATTTGAATTTCACGGGCTAACTTAGCGCATCCCCATAAAAGATTAGCGGGGGGCGACAGACGGCAGTTTTTGCCCCGCCTCAAAAAAATCTACATCGGGGCTGTGTAAACCAAAACCAAGATGTTAACAAACAAAAAGTAGTTTAACATAACATGTAGTTCTGTGTTGTTAGTTAAGATCGTAGATACACTCGAGAGCAATGAATCCGGGTCACTTAAAGAATCCTAAAAATCTCGGAAACTAAAAATGCTAGGTTAATGCAATAAATTGTATTTAATAGACAATGTAATACTCCTTAAATGAAGGTATTAAAACTTCTTAGTTATTGTAAAGTTATATCATAAAAAAATCAAATTTGAAAAAGGGCCACTTTCGAAGATGGAACTACGAAATTACAGCATTTGGTTTTGCTTTTGTTTGTAATCTGTCATTTATGTGGGTACATAAACCATGTTGATAGTGCTCTATATTCATTATTCAAGCTGAAATTATGTCGCTTACGCCTGAAGAATGCACCAGAATACTTACAATGCTGGAAACCGGCCGGAGTCAGCGCGATACAGCCAGGACTGTCGGTGTGTCGCTGTCAACAGTACAAAGAGTTCTCCGACGTTACGAAGAAACTGGTTCTAACCTACGCAGACCAGGAACGGGCAGAACCAGGTATACCACAGCACGAGAAGACCGATACTTGGTGAACACCATGCTTCGAAATCGCTTTCTCACAGGAACTGAACTCACAAATCAGTTTCGACGCCTCGGAGGAAGTAACCCAAGTGCATGGACAGTAAGACGTCGGCTTGCTGAATCTAACTTAAAACCCCTTAGACCTGCAAACGGCCCTAAACTGGAGCGTGGGCATCGTATTTCAAGACTAAGATATGCCCAGAGCCACGTAAATTGGAGTATTGAAGATTGGTCAAAAGTTATGTTCTCCGACGAATCAAAATTTATGCTCTACAAGCACGATGGAAGACACAGAGTGTATCGAAGACCAGGGGAAAGATTCAAGCAAGCATGCATCGAAGAAAAAGTAGCCTACGGTGGTGGGTCTGTACTTGTGTGGGCCGGAATTTCTTCTGAAAGTCGCACAGAGCTGGTGATCATAGAAAATGGCTCTTTAACTAGCGTAAGATATGTGGAAGAAATCCTCAATGATCACGTTGGTCCATTTATGGTCAATTTAGGTGAGGATGCTATATTTATGCATGACAATGCCCGACCTCATACAGGTAGGATTGTGAATGACTACCTTCAAGAGATGAACATTACTAGTATGGAGTGGCCAGCGCGCAGCCCGGATATCAACCCGATCGAGCATGCTTGGGACGAGCTAGGCAGATGCGTAAAACAACGAAACCCTCCCCCAATCACGCTTCGTGAGCTCAAAATTGCTCTCACAGAGGAATGGGAGAATATTCCCCAAAATCGTATAAGGAACTTGGTGTACAGCATGCCAAACCGCGTAAACGCAGTAATGGAAGCACGAGGAGGCAATACGAAGTATTAAAATTCAAGAAAATCGTAATAAAGTTCAAAAATTTCATGTTTCCTATTTTTGTTTTAAGGAGAGATCAGCAGTTTTTTTCTTTATGTAATTTTGTGTTAATAAAATGTATGGTGACTCATATTTTTTTACTTTCATTTAAGGAGTATTACATTGTCTATTAAATACAATTTATTGCATTAACCTAGCATTTTTAGTTTCCGAGATTTTTAGGATTCTTTAAGTGACCCGGATTCATTGCTCTCGAGTGTAGTTTTAAGCCAGGCAACAGCACCTGATTTGGCAAATTGCGTTTTCAAGTTACTGCAATATGGCGCGCAAGTGTCTCAAAAACAACTATCAAATAAAATACTTCATAAAGAAACATCTCTTGAATTCTTATGACTTGAACCCAAAACCACGCGGGAAGTAGAATAGAGAATAGAAGGACTACAAAGTGGAATGGAAGAACTTAAATGTTCCCCGACGACGCTACTCTAAAAGTTCTCCTTTTACATTCAAGTTTCTAAACGATATTATGAAGAATGTTGAAGAGCGGTCATTTCCTCATTGAAAGAGGAACAAATTTTTATTATCAATTTCCGAAGTTAAATTGGGTGTGAGCAGAATACTTGTTATTTTCTTCTTCTTGCGTTTTGTTTTGTTATTTCCTTGAACAATGTTTCTTTGTTTTAATTTGAGACATGTTCCGTGTTATGGTGTGGTTTCCTTTTCAATTCAATTGAATCCTCATTTTCCTTACATTCATTATTTATAAAAGTTGATTTTGCAGTGTTGATAACAGCGGAAACTGGGACTGGGAACTATTAAGTGATCTTTCGGCTAGGGAATACAACCAGAAATCGAAATATCTCAATGTCTTAAAATTGGCAATATAAAAACAAACAATTTAAAGTATCTATCAACTAAATCTAACCCATATTCTCTTACAACACAATATCTAAGAAACCGATCCCAGACGAGTACTTATCTACCTACAAACCGAACTAGACCAGATGTCTATCACGACCAACAATAGTGTTCGATGGGAACCGAACGGTTTCTATCGTATGCTATCATTCATTAACACCATTGGCACATTCTGATAAATTGTGAGAACGTTTTTTATTGCCTTCACGAAGAGTTACTAGTTCAGAGTACCTATTTTAAGTAGAAAGTGAGGCAATTTTACCACGGATTAGCGACGAAACGAATCAAGTGGTAATGTGGGAAGATCGTAAAAGTATACCTCTACGTACTTATGACACAGATAAAATTCAAATGGAAACGCAACTGATAAGTAAAAAAACAAAATGCATATAATTATGCTGAACGATAAGATACGAGAATAGTCTGATTCTGAGTGCACTTTTGTATAATAGTGAACGGCTTTGTTAGTCACCAGACAGAGGCCATGAAGATCCGTAATACCAAAGGAGTCACTTAAGTCACGTTACCGACCTTTTAGAAAGACGTACAAACGTTTTTTCAAGGACCAAATCGCTTCGACATTATCTTTCTCTTTTCTATTTTGCCGTTTTCTATGCATAAGAACCACCGAGAAACAATACTTTATTGACAACCGTTTTGTGACTCCCGCGTATCGTCTTAGCACTCCATTCATTACTCCTCTTTGTAATTTAACTAAGCTGGTAGAGACAAGAAGCGTAAATGAAATATACGCGAAGATTCCGTTTGTCTCAAGTGATAAATAGGTTTGATATAGCTGGAAGAATTTACTATTTTGACAGATGACTGGTTAAGGGACCGCCGCCGCCGCTCTTTCCTGTGAAGCTTTGCGTTCGCAGTGCAGTTGCGATGCATCTTATTGAAAGTTGGTTTGTCGATATTTGGCCACTGGTTATGCCAAATTGTTGTGTAGGTGTTAGTCTTAATAGCTTTCTAAATGTTTTGTGCAATAAGGACATTTTTTAGCACTGTATTTAAAGAAAATATCGCGCTTTCTAACTGTTAATTTTCCTTCCTTGTTTTCAAAAGGCAGTACTTTGTGGACCGAGCTCTGCTCGGGTGAATACATAAATATATCATCCAGGTATACCAACGTTGTATCACATTCCCGAGGCAGTAAAAATAGCGAAAACAAATTGTCCCAGATATGAGACCTAGCTAGATCAACTTTTCGCCCACGCAAACCCCTATATTGCAACTTCGTCAGAACCGTAACGTGAAACGTGTGTTACGTGAGTACAAATATTTAAACAAACATATATATTTACAAAATATTGCTCATTTAATAGTATAGGATAGGATATTTTAGGAAAACGAGGTTTTCTAAGTTTGACAAAGGAATCATGTTTCTTAAAGCGATAGATAGATAGCAGACTTTTTATTATGTATTAATTAGTACACTGTATAAATAACAGAAATAAATGTAGAGAAATTACATAGGGTGACATTAGATTAAGATTAATTTCTAAAGCGTCCTTTAAATCTTTATCCAATGTAGTGTGGTCTAACGGTAAAACCTCTCAGAGGCAGAAAAAGGCAAAAGCAGAGGGATCCATTAGGCAATCCCAGTTGCCAATAAATCTCAGCAAGACCGCGGCTGTAGGATTTATTCGCTTTTAGTGCATCCGATTTAGGGAGTCTGTTAATAGAGGCCATTGGTTCACAAAGTTGACTGGACCGCCACCCACCTAACAAAAACTTCCAAATTCGGAACTCACTTCTTGGCTGTGTTGGAGAAAAAAGAGGCATAACTATATGAATGGAGTATTCAAATAAGAACAAAACATGCAATTACAATCGAAAATTTTATTACTTACTTAATTACACAAGGAGTGATATTTCAATGAGAAGGATGTATTTGTTTCCTATTTTTTGTAAAAAAAAATTAGCATTACCTTCAATTTTAGTTACTTTTAACCGCCATGAGTTTGATACGTCCCATATATTTCAGTATTTAATTTTAATAATAGCTGATAATCATAGTTGAAAATCATTTTTTCAAGGCCCACCCAATATTCGCTCGCGACCCATAGTTTGGGAACCACTGCATTTAATGATGTGGAGTTTTTACGGTTAAAGCCTCGTGCAGATTGGCGCGACGCGAATTGTCATGTTAAAGACGCATCGCGCCATCGCAGCGCGCCAGTCTGAGGAGGCTTAAATCATGTGTATTTTTGAGCAATGTGGTATCTGAAAATGGAGAAATAATATTTCAGATATAACCCGCATCCCGGCCGGGGGACGGCCTCATGACAAATTATAAGAGGCGCACCGGTCATGACGTCTAAAAATGATTCGGATATCCTATTTACAGAATAAACAACTTCATTCCATTTCATGTCATTCGTAGATCTTTGGCAGTCATTACGGGTAGTCAGGACTCTGACAGTCTTACCAAGGGATATCGTGTTTCCCAGTAACTGGGTTGTCAGACGGGCAGCAGCTCCATGTTAAATACTGGTATTCAGCTGCATCTGGTTAAACTGGAAGCCGACCCCAACATAGTTGAACCCACATCCCGGCCAAAATCTTTATTAGCCGTTAGGCTTATAAAGATTTTGGCATTCGAATCCACTTTCCTGGTCTCAGAACTTATAGATTCGTTTGTAACGTTTAAGATCGAACTGGCGATAATTATGGCGATATTTTAGCAATGACGCTATCCTTTTCCAAGAGTTTTGGTAGCTTATTCCGATAGGATTATGAATGCCATTTTATTTTTATTGGGTGGTTAATTATCAAATAACTTCTCCCGCTCTGGGCGGAGCGGGAGGGCGTGTCAGACTCTTACTGACTAAAACCCAGCCGTATTCCTTCAGTTGCCATGTTGCCGGGAGCCACGATATCTCTTTCGGACTTCTTCGCAACCTCGTGGACCCCGTCAATTCCGCTGACATCTCTTTGAGGCGCGCGTGGAACACAACGTGCCGTCGACCCGGGCCCGGTCCTTATCGGATGGTGAGCTACGATAATATATACCTAACATAACCATTTATTTTTTTACTCAAAACGCGACATCGGTTTATTTATCTGAATTAGTAGGGCCGTTTCATAAAGGAAACTCAATTTTGAGAATACCACCCTAAGTTCTCAGTAAAAAAAAAAACGAAATTATACAGTACAAAAAGTGAAGCAAGATAAATTGTTAGTGATTTTTTATATTTTTCAGCAGAACAAATTTGTTCAGCTGGTGATAATTTAAGTAAGAATAAAAAATTTGGCACATTTTTTATATATTTACCTTAGCTATCAACCTCGCCATAAGGACCGAAACCTGTAACTGGGTTTTTTCAGACGTCCACAATCTATTTATTAAATTTAAAGATTAAAGATAAGACTATTGTTGTATCTGTGCATTTGTTGGCTGACATAAAATATAATCAATTAAAATATAACAGTTTTCATGGTTACGGTGTGAAAGTGTTTGAACACCTAAAGACAGTTTCTGAAAACGGGACAATTTTCCGTCTCCAGGTTTTTCTCGGAGACACCGGGGCGAAGAACCGAAAAAGAAACGGTCCCGTTCAAAGTGGGACATATGGTCACGTTATATATACCCCATTTCTTATGTCACTCTGGGGACATTCCTCTAGACTGACGCTGATTAATCGCCCTATTGTATATAATTACATCATAAAGTAAACAAGAGAATATCTCCCTGAAGGCAGTCACGCATCGAAGCCCGCGCAAGTAGGCCGATGAAACTAATTTGTGTGAAAAAATAACTGTTAGCATATTTTGGCTCGTTAATCCTAATGCCAGCATGGAATATAATTGAATTCAAAAAAAGTAAGTTCAAAAACTAAAACCCGACTATTAATAACCAGCGGACGATCAAGAAGCTTTCAATGATACCTCATTTGTCAAATTATGATCGGTAGTTTAAAAGTTATGAGGTAACAGATAAACATACATACATACCGGTCAAAATCATAACCGTCCTTTTTGCTTCGCCGTAGTCGGTTAAAAAATAATGTTTCGATACGTGACAAAACAACAGATCGAATGAATCAGAAAAGACTTGGAAAGAATGATGAGAAACTTGAAATGACTCCTGGTAAATTATTATGCTCAATATATTAACATAACATTTCGGCTGGGGTCTGCTAGTCTGCTATTTTCAATGATTGGCTATTACGACAACCACACCAAGGCAAAAAGCTAAAAGTTTGTAATCTCCTGAATTCATAATGGCGTGTCCGTGGTCAAAAGAAATGGCAAAATAATAGGAGATTACGACTTATCATTATGTACGAGATTACCAAATAATTATGTACGGAATGACCAAAAACGAACGATTTTTCGAATGGATTGTCAGTGACACGCCAAATCGTCGGAAAATCATAATGACGCCATTCTGTCAGAAACTATAAAAATTTACAATGTATTGGCTTATTCCGATCTTTATTATCTACGGTGTGCAATATTCGGCCATTCGGACAGAATACAAAACGATACTTTGGCGATCATGACCCTCAGATTTAACGTCACAGCTAGGTAGCAATCCATGCAGATATCGATAGAAATAAATCGATTTATTTCTGTACAGATATCAGATATCCAATATTGACCTTTGTCTGTCGGCCTGTTCGTCCGTGGGCGATAGTGTAACGAACAATGAGGATTCAGTTTTGTGTGCCACAAGTTACATGAAATATTTTTCTATCTTACATCGCATTGCAAGATGTTCAGTCAACCGTTTTATTTACGACGATCACGTCCATCTCATTGGCAATATACTTATTAAACTACCCGTCATTAATTATCCAGCGGTTCAGCCCAAGAAAGTTTGCGGCTACACCCATGTCAGCTGCCGATAAGCCTCTCCTAAATAGAAGGAAGCGACTGTTTTCTAAGCAATCCGTATACGTTGGTAGGTAGGAAACTAGACAAAGTAACATTCTATCAGCATTAATGATAATGGAAAGGTGAAAATGCATTGGATTGAATAAAGTACCGAAAAGCATATGTCAATCCTGTTGAAAATCGTAGAAATACGAAACGCTTAAAAATAATATTCACAACAGTTGCTTTTCACAAACCTCTGTCAAGTTAATACGTATCAATTCGCTTTCTCCTCTAACTTGGGACAGACCTTATTTAATAGTGATCGTGACCAGTCCATACCGGGCCGGCCACAGTTCCCGGTGCCCTGCGGAAGTCTCACTTCACGGGCTACCATCCATCCCGGACATTCCCGAGACTGTTCCCCTCACTATTGAAGGGTGTTCATCCAACGGATAAACAAGGATGTGCCTGTTTCCGCTACTTCATAAAATAATGTTTGTAAAAGTTTTTGGTATTGTTCTGCGACAAGCTTTTTTTGTCTTGTTTATTTTAGAAATATTGTAATGTAAGTTCGGCGGCAGTTTTGAACCGTAAATACTTATTAAAGCGATACTATCACAAGACATACAACTATTTTATTTATGCATTTCATTCAAGTTACTTACATAATCGATTTGCCCGAGATGTGGTTACATTACTATTGTGCTGCGTGCAAATTCATTCAAACAGCATTCGCAAATAAAGATCCCTATTTTACTGCTTATATAAAAATAAGTCCAACAGACAGACAATCAATCTGTTCATCTGTCTTATCCATATTAGGAACACAAAACCAAGTAATAGTGCAAGACACGCCCACATACGACCTTCAAATTCAAAAGATTTACTTTAGAAACATTACGTCCATGCTGGCGAAATAAACTGCGTACTTACTGTGTGAGTAGGACTTAGTTAATTGATGTTAATTGTTAGGTACCTACTGCAGATGTTTTTTTATTTATGAGTGTTGGTGTGATGTGCCCACGCGCAGGTATAAGATGACGGTAACGATAAGAATGGTCTTAAAAAAATGTATTTCGTAAGATGGTGACGACGTAATTTGATTAATTTATTATGTACAATTAACTAGGTACTTGTACCCCAGTATTTAGAGCGGTGTTTAATTTTTTTTTTGAGTTATACATTATTTTCCAGAAACTGAATCCACCCTTTTTAAGCGACTTTTAACGATTTTATACTAAAGATCACGTCGAAACGATTTGTGTTAATGATTTGGAAAAAATATAAGTTAAATAAGAGCATTTTCTTAATAACTTAATCTGTGAATATTTTAGATTATGTTCAAACTACATAGTGTAATTAATATGTAAAGTTATGTCTACCGCGGATAAAAAACTGAGAATCATGCAAAAATTATCAAGCGTATTTTTTTTAAACCTTCAACATTTTAAAGATAATTTAATTATGTATCTTTTAGTATATGTGTTTTATTAGAATACTTTTTGTTTTACGTATAACATAACATAAAACATGAACATTCAATGTACCGTGTTTCTGCCTAATAAAAATATTTGACTTTGAAAGAAATACTGTAAAAGTTACCAAGACAAAAAACTGATTTGTCAAGGTTAACAACATCTTAAAATTAACCAAAACTAATATTCCTATGATACAGTCTAGTAATTGAACCCTTTTATGTCTTAAGCAAATATATCTAAAAGTTCACTTTTATTCTAAAGGTAAACAGATACTTCATACAGATTATCAGGGATGTTAGGGAAGTCGTTTTACCGGAACCGGAATCGGTAGTTTTCAATTTGATTAACCGGAACCGGAATATGAATCGTAACCGGAACCGGAGTCGAAAGCGGAAGTAGAAGAAAGATGTGTTATGGAATGGCTTAATGAAACAGTTGAAATAACATTCAGTCTCTTTAATCAGTCAAATATTAGCGATAACATCCACAAAATAATAAACTGAGTCTTCGAGCGCGAGCGTGTATAAAATAAACTGAATTTACACTGGCGACGAGTTAAAACTTGTTTGTACGCGCTCTTATGACGTGCATCGCTGCGTTTCGAACTTCGGTATAACTCCGATTCAAAATTACGGAATGTCGATTAGAATCGCAGTTGTAAAATTAATCGGAAGTTCCGACTTTTCGGAACCGGAACCGAAACTCCGTAACATCCCTGCATATTATTAAATCACGTGTCATACATAGTGATGGATGCTTCATTCATACTATTCAATATATTCACTCTGGCAATATTTAATTTCAAAGTTCAGGCGCAAGCAACATGTGGACCTGTTGCGTCCTCAAGTAAGCTTCGGAAATATTTGAGGTTGAAGCTTTCTGAAGGATAAAGGGTTGAAAGATTTTCGGTACGTTTTGTATGTTGGGAAACAGAGCGGTGCGGTAGGAAAATAAATGGGGTGTGGTGAAAAGTGATACTATTTCCTTTAATGCAACAAAAACCGGTCAAGTGCGTGTCGGACCACGCACAGTGAAGGGTTAAGAACAAACAACATTGTAGTCGAAAAACAGGTTCTCCCATACGGAATGTATGTATGGGAGAGCCATACATTTCGTTCATTTAACTGGCGATTTAATACTCGACTTTAACAAAAATTTGCAGTA
This sequence comes from Omphaloscelis lunosa, assembly GCA_916610215.1. NCBI lineage: Eukaryota > Metazoa > Arthropoda > Insecta > Lepidoptera > Noctuidae > Omphaloscelis > Omphaloscelis lunosa. The sequence goes on along the minus strand of OU744245.1, from coordinate 4,213,970 downwards.
TAAAGATTGATATTTCGCAAACGGATCTTTGAATCCAAAAATGGTTGCAAGACACTCATTATATTTTTGAACGACCTTTCCAACGACATTACACACCATGGGATAGACGAGAAAAAAAAAAATCATCCCTACTTGACGACCGTACCCTAAAAAAAAATTATTTCATGATTTTATTTGACCACTTTCTCGGCGTGATTAATATGTATACCCATGCTAAATTATACTTTTCTAAAGGGACTTTCAAACAGGCGCGACAAGCGACGCGACACAAAGACACCGCTCGTCGCGCGAAGAGCGGTGTCTTTGTGTCGCGCCTGTTTGAAAGAGCCTTAATACTAAGAGTCTCTGAGCTAAGCCGCGAACAGATATGGCGAAACTATAAGGGTTCTTTGTTGACTACGGAACCCTAAAAAAAGGATGGCCGACGCAGTAGCGACGTTAAATACGAATTGAATTCTCCCGAGATTTTATAGTCAGGATTTCAGGAACAATCAATGCTGGTTAGGAGCAAAAAGAAAACACATCTGGATACTTTTTACCTACCAAAATGTGTCCTTTTCGATAAGTATTTGAAGTTTTCTCTTTAATATTTAAACTGTACAAACAGACCGTAAAACTGAATTGCATTTGTGTATAAGTACCTACTTACTTGTAACATAGTGCATATTAAGTGCCCTAAAAATTCCTACAACCCATTTAGTAGATCGATAGTAAACATTAATATTTATTGGTCCTCCGATCCGATCCGAGGCCATCGATAAGAATGTAACTATAAACCATAAAACTGATGAAAAGCACCGCAGATCGTATCGTAATCTATTTCATTATTATCATACAATGTATGTGCGCTTGCGCAGGGCCGTAAACTTTTTAGCTATATGTTATCTAGAATGTAGGTTTAACTATGTAAGTAAGTATAGAATTTATGAGATTAAAGATGGTCGTAGAATAAATCGAAAATGAGGGTGGTCTAGTATAATTAAGTCGGTTGCTGACTCGCAGGCGCATCACATCGCATCGCGAAAATAGGGTTAAGCGGTCCCCGAAACGATTAATTGCAATAGGGATGATGCCTGGGTCAAATAATTATATTTAGTCCGTCACTCGAAAAAACGAATTTTTTGCTTTATCATATTAATAAAAACTTACTTAGATAAAACGCATTAAAATTGGGGAGTGGGGGTCACTGCGTCACAAGCAAGTATAAAATCTACATACTCGTGACGTCATGGCACATTTTAACTCAATGTGCTGTCGTAATCTTTTGTTAACGTTAAAAAAAATATACGTGTCCAATATTTTTTAATAATGCATCTACCTGAAGGACAAAAAGAAAATGTAGTCATCATCCCTATTGTAGCAATAATATTGTCAAGCGCTTCAATTGTATTTGGTAGACGATCATTTTGCGCATCAATGTGTATCAAAAACACGTAAAAATTGATAATTGCAATTGATCGTTTCGGGGGGACTCTTCATATATTTTAAATTTATTTGATTTAAATGGCATGTATATGTATTTAATTTTTTATTTGATTTGGATGTTTGAGGATTATTTTATTGTGTGTGATTTTTATATCAACTTTATGTTTTAATTTAATATTATATTATTATACTTATACTTACACGACTGTCGTTCTTGACATAAGTTACGTGATGCCTGTATATTTTGTGTTATTTTGTAGAAGCACTTATTAAGACCACACACTAGACACACAAATATCGGTTAACTGAAGAAGTGCCACTAATCCGTGTACAATCTAATAAACAGTAATTATTATGTCAAGTATAAAAATTATTCATGTAAGTACTGATGTGAAGTGATTTTGTTTTTTTTTTTTTCTTTAGGGCAACTCATAGCTGACCTCTGAGGTCATGACTATTTAACCGGTCAATCCCGTGGTTGCCTTAAGCTGCTAGACTCAAAGCCCAGCCAGGGGCATACAAACTAAGCTAAAAAGCTAGGTGAACGGTCGCTAAGAGCACCCCCTGTGGGGTACGAGCCTCGGCTTAGGGCGTCACCGGAGCGAGGACATCATAGATGGGACGGGCTGGATCAGTTTTGATCATGATTATTAATCGGAGAATTTAAAGCTACGTGCACAGCTGCAACAACTGCTGGCACCTCGTTTTCGAGCAAGTGATTTTGTAATAGCTAGAATATTATATATGAGCTTAGTAAGCTCATATATAATATTCTCTAAATAATGAGAGGTTTGTAGGTAAGCTCAGCTTACCTACAAACCTCTCATTATTTACGTATGAATAACTAGTCACCAAAAAACTTCAGGTGAAATGTATTGTGTATGTATTTGACATTTTATTTTTATACGATGCTAACATTTTGTATAATATTTTTGACAATTTTAACTATTTATTTTTAATGAATTGTTGAATGTTTAAATTTAATTAATCACAATTTTATTTTGGATTTTTATCTGTTTAGAATTTAAAATAGTTTATAATTTAAAAGTATGACTGTAAAACTATGGACTACCTACAGGACAAAAAATAAAAATGTTTTATTATCTGAAAGACGGACTAAATAGAATTTCTTTTTCTTAAACTAGGCAACTACCGTATTGTCCGTATTGTCTTTAACAAGACAATCACGGTCACGGTCGCTCAGTCGGTTTGTAATAGACAAGAACAAAGAAGATGAAGATGAAGTTAATGACCCATTCAAAAGCGTTCCTATGGAAAAAAACACACAAAAATAGGAACCATTCGTTTTTTTTTTACCTTTGTTATTTATTTATTTCAATAATAAGTTTTTATACATTTTATAAACTATGCATATTCAACTAACAATTATATATATTATGTACAAGTACGTAAAGGAAAAAATACTGTTGAATTAAAACTTATATGTGAGCAGGATCTCCATGCCTCTTTGCCGGATTACCGCCATGGGATCTGGAGGCAAAGGTCCTCGCGCACATTTGGGAGTGGCGCGAGGAGGCGAGGCGCCGCCGCACACTGGTCCCGAATGATAAAAAAGTGGACATTAAGAAATTTTTGACAGAAGGTCAACGGATTCGGCTGATTTTTTTTTTTGTAGACAGCTGATGCAATTACAAATCACTTTTATAGATTGAGTTTTTGCCAAATAAGCCGTATTTTCAGAGAAAAAAAATATTGAAATATTTTTTGTATGAAAGAAATCCTAATTTTGTCTTTATCTTCCAAGATTCAAACGTATTCAAAATAAAACTTAGCGCAGCTTGTAGAGGTGCTAATTGCTCACCACTTTGTCATAGACACTCTTCTGCGATTTTGTGCTCCTTTTGAGTTACATGCACTTTAAATATTTTTTGTATGAAAAAATCCTAATTTTGTCTTTATCTTCCAAGATTCAAACGTATTCAAAATAAAACTTAAAGCAGCTTGTAGAGATGCTAATTGCTCACTACTTTGTCGTAGACACTCTTCTGCGATTTTGTGCTCCTTTTGAGTTACAGGCACTTTAAATATTTTTTGTATAAAAAAATTCTAATTTTGTCTTTATCTTCCAAGATTCAAACGTATTCAAAATAAAACTTAGCGCAGCTTGTAGAGTAACTCTTACAAATATATGAAATTATCAGTATCAAATAAACAAACAAGGAAATCTCAAAACGTGTTCAGACATGTTTATGTACAGGTAAGTTATTGTGTGACTCGTATGTAAATTTTTTTTTGTATAGAGTCATTGCTTAATTACCCTATAAGTGACGATTTCGGCTCTATTTGGTCATCTAGTCGAACGCGTCGAAAACGCTGAATGATGAATAGGTATATAAATTGCAATTAAAAATTCCCTTTGTAGTTTTGCGGTATTTATGTAGGAGCACATCTTAGTATGTTTTATTTTCTCGTGACTCATCCAAATTGCAAGAATATTTGGCTCATTATCTAACTACCCCATTAAGTAACGGGATAGTTGGGTAATGAGTCATATATCAATAGTATAAGGGCAAGCGGAACCCGTTTTTGTTCATTACGCGTCTTGTGCTCGTAAAAACAACACAATTTTTTATCAACTATCACCACATTGTAACTTTTATTTATTTGCCTGTAACATTTTTGTATCAAAATGACTACATTTGTGACTAATTTAGACATTTTTTCTTTTTTGAGTAATAGTGGGTGCCTTAAAAATAGTGATTTACTGTGTCAAACCATTATAAATCGTATTTCAAGTGAAATTCCAAACGAAGAGCTCAGTATTATCAAAAAGTTTTGCCAAAATTATACGTCAAACCTAGCTAGAAGATGGGACAATTCAGGTAGAAACGAAAGATTTGGTGTTAAAAACAAGGAGTGGTTGGAGTCTAAAATTTTGTGGCCAACTTTAACTTCTGTGAATTTTCCTATGTTGTTTGATCCAGAATATACCATAGAGGACATTTCAGTAGACGTAGAAGAGCATAATTTATCGTACGAAGAGGAAGCGGGTGCATCTACATCAGAAGCTACCACAAATACTCCCAGAACTAGAAATAAACGACCATTTGAAGATTTAACAAATAAGCAGAAGAAAAGACGTTCTTTGTCTCTTTTGGAGCATTCCGAAGAAGAGCTGTTCTATGCTCTTATTGCTAAACTTAATGAAAACGGGCGCACTGTTTGTTCTAAAGTTATTAAGTGCCTCTCAAATAAGCCAGAAAAGGTGCAAGAAGTAAGTGACTTTTTATATAAAGCTTCTGATAAATCGATTTCCGAGGAAGACACCTTAGCTCTTGCCACAGCATTGAGTTTATCAAAATGGCAATATCTAACTTTGAGGTCCATTTTAAGTACAAATGGCACAGCGGCTTTTCCATCTTACCAGAAGTTACTGTTGAAGAAGAAAGAATGCTATCCAGCAAAAGAAGATATTGTGATATCGGAGTCAGGAGCTAAAATTAAGTTACAGGCAGTTCTAGATTTAACTGCCGAGAAGATTTTGAAAGTGACTGGTTCAAATATTAATGGTGGTGTTTTGAAGCTAGTTAGTAAATGGGGCTGTGACGGAGCTTCTTCACAAAGTTGTTACAAACAAAAACCAACTGGTGACATATTTTCAGAATCTTCTGTATTTATGGTTAGTTTTGTGCCACTTCGCCTTATGAGTGACAACGATGTGATAGTATGGGAAAATCCGCGCCCTTCTTCAACAAACTATTGCAGACCAATTATGTTCGAATTCAAACAAGAAACAAAAGAATATATTCAGCAAGTAGAAGCAACATTACAAGAAGAAATTCAGAACCTTCTACCAACAAAGTTATTTGATGGCGAATTTGAAGTATTTCATGAATTGCATATGACGATGATCGACGGCAAAGTATGCACGGCACTTTCACAGACACAGTCTGCAGCCAATTGCAACATTTGCTTAACAAATCCGAAAGATATGAACAACTTGAACCTCGTTTTTAACAAACCAGAAAACCATGATATGTACAAATATGGTTTATCTTCACTTCACATGTGGTTGCGATGCATGGAATGTATTTTGCACATATCTTACAACTTAGATTTCAAAAAATGGGCGGCTCGGGGTGAGGACAAACTGCTCCGAAAATCAAGAAAAGAGTTAACGCAGCATGAGTTTTTTGTTGTAACTGGCTTAATGATTGATATCGTCAAACAAGGCTTTGGGACAACAAACGATGGCAATACAGCTCGACGGTTTTTCAATGATTACGAAAGGTCAGCTGAGATAACAGGAGTTAATGCTAATTTGATTAAGAGATTTGCTGTAATTTTGCAGGCAATATCTTCTGGGAGAAATGTAGATATTGAAAAATTTAGAATTTATTGCAGAGAAACAGCAGAACTTTATGTCAGCGAGTACTCGTGGTATTACATGCCTTCGAGTGTACATAAACTTTTAGTGCATGGTGCAGATATTTGCCAGCATTTTTCTTTTATTCCAATTGGTATGATGTCCGAAGAAGCCTCAGAAGCAAGAAACAAAGATTTTCGTTCAATCAGAGAAAAGCATACTAGAAAGATAGGCAAAATGCAAACAAATGAAGATATTTTACACCAGTTACTTATCAGCTCCGATCCGTACATTACGAACATAAGACCGAAGTTCACCAAAATTCAAAAGCAGCAGAGGTTTGAAGAAGCCGAAAATCTTCTAAAGGATGACGTTTCACCCAATGAACTCGATTTAGAAGATGCTGATGAGGAAGAATTATACGTCGACATTGAGAATAATCCCCCACAAGATCCGCTAGCATAATTCACATTGTAACATACGCACGTTCATGTTAGTTTATTTAAGTTTGTAAGTTTGTAATCTAGTTTATTTAAGTTATTAAGTTTATAGGTACTGAGAAAAAATGCGCTTAAAATTAATTTATGTTCTAGTTTATTTAAATTTGTAAAATAATAGTTTACTTTAGTTATTAAGTTTACAGGTACTGAAAAAAAATGCGCTTTGTTTTATTTTTTGTGTTTGTTTTATTTATTTATTTATTCATATTATGTTGACGACAGCCCTAGCAAAGTATTACATTTGTAAACAAAGACTACCCACTGTTGGGGTAGTCAAATAAAAAGTTGTATTTTACATTTCATATGACTTATTAGGAAAAAATATTTAAAGTGCATGTAACTCAAAAGGAGCACAAAATCGCAGTTGAGTGTCTATGACAAAGTAGTGAGAAATTAGCCCCTCTACAAGCTGCGCTAAGTTTTATTTTGAATACGTTTGAATCTTGGAAGATAAAGACAAAATTAGGATTTCTTTCATACAAAAAATATTTGAATATTTTTTTTCTCTGAAAATACGGCTTTTTTGGCAAAAACTCAATGTACAAAAGTGATTTGTAATTGCATCAGCTGTCTACAAAAAAAAAATAAGCTGAATCGGTTGACCTTTTGTCAAAAATTTCTTAATGTCCCCTTTTTTATCATTTGGGACCAGTGTGCGCCGGGGCTTAGCTCCGCTGCCGCGAGAAATCGCGGCGCAGCGGACAGAGCTCCGGCGGAATCTCATGGCGTCATGGAGAGTGCGATTGTCGCAACCCAGCGCTGGGCACGCCACAATTGCGGCGATAAGACCCCTCTTTGAGGAGTGGCTAGAGAGGCGCCACGGCGTCCTCACCTTCCGCCTGACGCAGGTCCTCACCGGACACGGCTGTTTCGGGAGGTTCCTGCACAGGATAAGGCGGGAGGAAACGCCCGGGTGCCACCATTGTGTGGATCGCCCGGAGGACACGGTGGAGCATACGGTGGAGGTCTGCCCAGCTTGGGCGGAGAATCGCCGTGTCCTCGTGGAGGCGATCGGCGGCGGTGATCTCTCGCGTCCGGCCCTGGTTCAGGCCATGGTACGGAGCGAGAGGAAATGGGAGGCCGTCACCTCCTTCTGCGAAGCGGTAATGCTCGCGAAGGAGAAGGCGGAACGCGTGATGGAGAGGCAAATTTTGCGCCCTCACGCCCCTAACCACCGCAGGAGGAGACGCCCAGGGCGTCGGGAATCGCGAGGCGATTTCCGGCCACCGTAGGCGCGGGCTTGCGGGCGGTGAGCAATGGGTGGCTCACCGTCCGATAAGGACCAGGCCCGGGTCGACGGCCCGTTGTGTTCCACGCGCGCCTCAAAGAGATGTCAGCAGAATTGAAGGGGTCCACTAGGGCCGATGCCTGCCGGGGTTGCGAAGAAAACCGAAAGGGAGATCGTGGCCCCCGGCGACGGGGCAACCGAAGGAACACGGGTGGGTTTTAGTCAGTAAGAGTCTGACACGCCCTCCCGCTCCGCCCAGAGCGGGAGAAGTTATTTGATGATTTCCCACCCTCAAAAAAAAAAAAGCAGGATCTCCATTGCAAAATCGTTACTTTCATTCATTAACTTGATCAATAAAACTTTCGTCTTCAACATACATTAATTGTTGTTTAACTTGGCATATATCAATGCCAATTCACGTGTTCTTGGCGATCAGGCCCAAAAGACCAGGTGGTGATTGATAAGTGAAAATAATACTTACACTAGTTAGAATACTCACATCACGAAGTAAGGAAAACGAGCGTGAAATTAGATAAGGAAAACATTTGTACTAAAACGAAAGTAAAATGAGAAATTTCTTCCACATTAATTCAATCTGCCTAACCTTTTCACAATAATGTTCGGGTCAGCCTCCAGTCTAACCGGATGCAGCTGGATACCAGTATTTTACATGGAGCGACTCCCTACCTGACCTCCACAACCGAATTACTAGGTAAAACGATACCCTTTGGCAAGACTGGTTTTCAGACTTTCGGGTTTCTGACGACCCGTAACGAGTGTCAAAGATCTACGAATGACAGCCGGGACAAACTGCTTAACGTGCTTTCTGAGGCCCGTGCGGCTGTTATTATTTAGCCACAAGCCCCTCAACATTAATTATAGAAGAGTAAAGGATGCCAAATAACTTTTTTAATGCGAAAACATTTACTTTACTTATTTTCTCCATGAATAACTGTAAACAGCACCAGACGAAGTTTCTTGTTTAAGTTGACACTAAGCGACTTTTAATGATTTTATACTGAAGATCACGTATAAACGAGTGGTAATGTTTTGGAAAAAAGATTTATGTTAAATTAGAGCATTTTCTGAATAAACTTAATCTGTGAATATTTTAGATTATGTTTAAATTACATACCAGTTGATGAAAAATGGAGAATCACGCAAAAACTATCAAGCGTATTTTAATGAAAACCTTCACCATTTAAAAAATAATTTAATTATTGATATTTTAGTATACGTGTTTTATTAAAATACCTTTTGTTTTATGTATAATAAATTAATAATGCGTCTAGTTTGGGACAGCGCTCCTTGATGGGCGAGTCCTATTACTGGCTGGACGTACAACGCATTGCGTGAGCTTAGCACAGAACACTCAAGGTCGCTAGTATATATCGGCGTCTTAAAATTGACTGTTTTTTAGTCCTAGATGTGTTAAATTGTAGTAGAAATTTAATTACAATTTTAATTCAATTTTTATCTTGCTACAAAATCTTTACAGTAAAGTGGAAAAACAAAAAAAAATCAGGCAGGTGCATGTCGGACTACGCACAATGATGGGTTCCGTAGTTGGAATGAATTTATCCCAAGAACAAGTTGAAAAATATGTTCTCCCATGCATTCCAATTGCAAGTGTCAGTAATAAATTGAGATAAAATAATATTAAGAGATTTACCATGTTATTTTAAGACCATAGACTCTTTATAGGTTTTCCTGTAATCTATGGGTAAAGAATTCTCTGTAGTTTTTTTCAAAATTTTAGGCTCAGTTGTTTCGGGTTTTTAAGATAAGGGGGTAATGGTAAATTTTCATCAATTTTCTTAAATATCTTTAAATTTAAATACATGTTTGAATAAATGTAAATGCATGATATATGTTTTTCATCATTTTAATTTTTATATTTGATCTCCTCGCAACAAGGCCTTTCATTTGATATGTCATATGGTATAGTTTGCAAACCTTTTTTTTTTAATTTGCCCCTTAAAAGTGACCCCTATTTTATAAAATTCATTTATTAACGTTACACAGAAGTTACGGACGTGTAACGTACAAAATTTGGTACACGTATTATGTATACCAAATTTCAACTTAATCGGTCCATTACATTCAGAGCAAATTGGGTGTGACAGACGGACACACGAGTAATCCTAAATGGGTTTCGTTTTTATTACTTTTGAGGTAGAGACCTCGAAAAACCTACTTAACTAGTTAAAAACTGATAAAATCATTTTATAACTCCAAAATGTCGAATTTGAAGTAGAGTGAGTACAGCTGTGCATATTCCAGCCTACTTGCAGCCACTGTACCCTAACGATGTTAAATTGAGCGTTCATAAGCTTCTTGGGGAGAATATTATCAAGTTTATGTACTCCAAAGTATATTCAAGTTCTCGAAGCGTACCGTAAACGTTTTAAAATGCAAGAGAAACCTTTTTGTACATTTTGCGTAGAACTTACGCTAGCTTATAAAAATTACACGCAGTGTTTGATAGAAAAAGGTTACTTTCAAATGTTGAAAACGGGATTTTTAACGTTGAACCTATTAGATTTGCATAAAATGTATCGTAACGGGGAAAAATTCTGGAATACCTGTCCATTTGGGTCCATATATCCCAAAACAGGTGATGTCTTGTCCCGAGGTAGGTAAGAAAGGGTCGTGGCAGGTCACGAAGAAGATGGCGGGCCGAATCGGATTGACTCCGTAAAAATTGGAAAGGAGTAAGCGCGTGATCACGAAAAATAGAAAAGTGGAGAGGGCTTATGTCTTTGTCGAGGATCGGGAGAGAGTAGGCCTACTAAAAATAAATATCCTCGCATAGCTCATGCTCGAGACGACTTAAGAGGAACTCATCTCGTAAAAATATAAAGTACCTACAAAATAAAGCAATTTCCCACCCTTTTTCCTGCCGACTTTGAGCGAGATAATTAGTTAATGTTCATCCATATTTAATTAGGAAGACACTCACTTTATAGAGACGTTTTATTCTGATACCGAAACTCAATTATTCCTCTAATCTTATAATTGTATTAGGTGCCTGTTCCAGATGTTTGTAATTCAGATAAAATTAATTCAAATTACGCCGGAAAATTGTGCTTGTTGTCAACTGGATTTGTAACAAAAAGAAAGAAAAAGAAATAAAATACGTTTATTTGCGGTAAAACATAACGCAATAAAAACACCAAAAGAAGATGTGACGCATATTTACCCCAAATTGGGTAAAATATGCGTCACATCTACGCAAAGAGGCCGTTGCTCAGCATAATGCTGTGACACACAGAGCCACAGCGCTGGTGTTCAGCGACAGCCGGCATTGACGTGATGACGTCAACCGGTGCAGCACAAAGTGAGATATAGCAAAGGTAATGAACAATATCATGACGAAATTAGGGAGCTAGGGGAATAAACATAATTGTAGGTCCTTTGAAGCTACGAAGTCTCACAGTTTACTTACTTACATTTATTTGACATGAATATTTCCGTGCTGCTTTTAAGAATTGCCACACTGAAAGACTCAATAACATATTTTACCGGTGCGATAATGGAATTCAGGAATAAAATTTTCTCCTCTCTCCGCCAATTAGGAACTAGATTAAACAGAAGTAGGAAGAAAGAAGAGTAAGGGTAACGTGGCGTAATAATAACAACCGCACGCATCTTTAACAGTTGTTACGGGTAATCAGAAGTCAACCAGTCCTATTAAGACGCGACTAAATGCAAGTGGCCTTGAGTGGTTAGTTTGCGTGTTCTGTACTGAGCTCACGCAACGCGTCGTACCTCCAGCCAGTAATAGGACTCGCCCATCAAGGAGCGCTGTCCCAAATTAGAATAAACGGTATTCTAATAAAACACACATACTAAAAGATACGTGATTAAGTTATCTTTTAAATAGTGAAGGTTTCAGAAAAATACGCTTGATAATTTTTGCGTGATTCTCTGTTTTTAGGGTTCCAAGGGTAAAACGGGACCCTATTACTAAGATTCCGCTGTCCGTCCGTCTGTCTGTCTTTCCGTCTGTCTCCAGGCTGTATCTCATGAACCGTGATAGTTAGGCAGTTGAAATTTTCACAGATGATGTACAGATATTTCTGGTGCCGCTATAACAACAAATACTAAAAAACAGAATAAAATAAATATTTAAGGGGCTCCCATACAACCAACGTGATATTTTTTTCTAGATCATGGCACGTTACATAGCCCGTTTTTAAAGATAATGGTACGGAACCCTTCGTGCGGGAGTCCGACTCGTACTTGGCCGGTTTTTTATCCGCGTTAGACATACAAATTAATTACACTATGTAATTTAAACATAATTTAAAATATTCACAGATTAGAAGTAATTAAGAAAATGCTAATGTAACATATATGTTTTCCAAATCATTAACACTATTCGTTTAGACGTCATCTTCAGTATAAAATCATTAAAAGTCGTTATTTCGTGTTACCAAGTAACCGGGCTGAGGAGGCAGTCGGTCCATGTAAAATGCTGGTATTCAGCTGCATCCGGTTAGACTGGAAGCCGACCCCAACATAGTTGGGAAAAGGCTAATTGTTTCTGAGAAACAATCACAAAGTTACTTTAGGATTTGCTAATCAGAGCCCTGATCAGGATTTCAGAATCCGAGGGAGAAGGCAATAAACTAATTAGCTATCCCAATTAGTAATTGATTGGTCACGTATTTATGGAAGATACGGTACGCGTTCTGAATGGGTGTTGGAATATCACGTTTTTGGTTCAAAAACTAAACATTCATTATCATCAAGTATTTTTTATTACAATTAAAGGGGTATTTTTTTCAACAATCAAATTAAACAACTCTTCTCATTTATCTACTCACTCATATTTAAAATTTACTAGAGGCAGGTTATGGTGCAAAAACACCACTCTGTCTTATCTGGCAGAAGTTTGTTAATTTTGAATAAGTTGAGAAGTTCGGCCGAACTTTTCATTTCTACCGAATGTTCGGCCGAAGTTCGAATTCAGTTCAAACCACATTCGGCCCATCTCTAGTTAGAATAGATTATATTATCAGCCTTTTACCTATTATGTAAGGGCAGTGATAGCCTAGTGGTGTAACCGTCGGACTGCCAAGTCATAGGTCTCGCGTTCGAACCCAAGGCACGCACCTCTGACTTCTCAGATTCATGTGCGTATTGTATAATTATCACTTTCTTTAAAAACGGTAAAGGAAAACATCGTGAGGAAACCGGCATGCCTGAGAGATAATTCTCAACGGCATGTGAAGCCAAGTCAGAGGCCCATGGGTGGCTTTAAAACTCTGACTCTAGGTTAGTCACTAACCACACGAATATAAGAAGACCTATTATTATGTAAAGGTCTCCTAATCCAACTATATTTTTAGGATATACTCATAACTCGGCTGAAGATTTCAAATATCTGAGGATATATCGGTTTTAAGATTACGTTTCCGTTATAATTGGGGGTAGACAGACACTACAACTACAGAGCATGTGCTTCTACGTCCTTAAATCTTGTCAAGATATTGATGGATATAGGTATCCATCAATATCTAAATTAGGTAGGCTTTTGCGTTCGCAATTTATTTGCCAAACATGTAAACAAACACTAGTTTTAAGAAAATACAACTGAAATCCCTACACATAAGGTTGAGTTTGCGCTACAACTACATATATTCATGACTTTTTCAACAGTACTAGTCAGTCTAAAATCAACTTTATTTACACTCACATATAGTTAATGTTTGTTTAAGTGGAAATAACATCAATTGGAAAACAGGATTTAAATAGACCAAGTTTTGTATGATAGGTACTTTTATTTATTAAGAACACCAACGTTCGTTCTCTGTAAACTCATGCAAATGATTAGACAGTAATTTATGTATCCGACCCATTATGACCTATGCGGGTGCAGTATTCGCCCACGCCAAGTCCCATTCCATCCATAGGTTGCAAGCCTTACAGAACCGTTTCCTCCGTAAAGCCACGGGAGCTCCCTTCTATGTCAGAAACGAGATCCTCCATCTCGACTGTAAAATCCCTACGATCCACCAGTTCCTTAAACGCATGTCCAAGCGTTACTTTGACTCCGCTCCTAGACATCGCAACCCCTTGGTTGTCGAAGCAGCCAACTATGTCCCTTCCCGAATTAGTCAGATCCGCCGCCCGAGGCATGTCCTTTCCGACCCTGATGATCCCATCACACTCCTCCAAGAGCAGAATAGGGCCACCAGCACAATACACAAGAACGACGCCTCCCGTCATTCCGACCTCGCCGCCGAGGTCCTTTGCGACCGCGACCGTGTCCCTGAGTAAATTATACTCCTCCCCGACCCTTGCTCGAAAACGAGGTGCCAGCAAGTTGTTGCCGCTGAGCACGTAGCTTTAAACTACCCCGCATAATAATCATGATTTAAACCAATTTTGATCCAGCCTGTCCCTTCTTGCTGTCCTCCCCTCAACGACGCCCTAAGCCGAGGCTCGTACCCCACAGGGGGTGCCCTTAGCGAGCGTTCGCCTAGTTTTAATTTAGTTTAGTTTTTTTGCCCCTGGCTGGAGGCTTTGAGTGTAGCAGCTTAAGGCACCCACAGGAAAGTCCGGTTAAGCAGCCAAGACCTTAGTGGTCAAAACTGCGAGATGCCCGTTCAAAAAAAAAAAAAAAAAAAAATAGACAGTAATTTTAATTTGATTCATAAATTAGATTAGAGGTACATGTTGAATACTTAATTAACATTTTAATTTAAAATTAATAAAGATTTTAATTTGATAGGTACAGGTAATTTTTTTAATACATTTGATTTAGATTATTTTGATAGATACAATCTCTAGCAAGATCATAGGTACTCGGTATGTTTCTCGATAATTGTAACTAAGTGGGTATCTAAATGATCATGTGGGTCGGAATTCACAGCATTGCAGATAAGCAATCTCTGCCTAATCAAGTGTTAATTATAAATGAAATGCTTGAACAGACAGGTATTTCGAGCACTTTAGCTCACACTAGGCCGTCACGTCACCTAGGGTAGGGAAACTGTCGTTACAAGACATAATACCTATGTCACAATTTCTCAAACCTCTCATTCTCTGACAAGATACGCGACACCAAGCTTGCAGCATAGTCGACCTCGTAATTGCTTTAGCACTTTTGACAACAATACCCAGTAAATTGAAACTTCACAAAGGTTTTTTTTTAGAGGTCATATTTTATTTACTCAGTTATCAATCTTAATTACAATACCACACTACCTACCCTACACTACACCTACACTACTACCTACACTATAATATACAATAAAACTTCAAAACAAGGGGAAGAGTTCATTGAAGAACTAATATTATTTAATAATTTGATTTACAATGCCAAATGTTTGTTGACATTTTCAGTTTTCTATTATTAAACTATGTAATGTATTCGCATGCGTAAACAATCTTGAGGTTTGCCCCCAAAAGTTTGAGGGAAAATAGGGCATGGCCGTGATTAGAATGCGTTAAATAATTTCTCTAAAATATTGTTTCCCACAAAAGAAAGGAAAAGCTGCCTAAAATAGGTAATAGTAAATCTCGTTGTAAAGGCTCTCGCAAAAAAGCGCGACGCGACGGTGCAACGCGACGGTGCTACGCGATTCTGGTAGAAAAATTCCCATAAGGTTTTCATAGAAATTGTTCTACTACAGTCGTATCGCGCCTGTCTGCGTAAATCTTAAGGATGACAGAGTCATTATAATTAATCTATCTAACGATTCTGGTAAAATTCGGGTCCTCGTGAGATCCCCGCCGTTGCTTAACGCAAGTACATTCGACATACTGTTTGGATTGTAGTACTGTGCTTAGGGTGATAAAGCAATTACGAGGTCGACTATACATTACCTAAATGTAATTTGGGTATTTACCGACCGCACTGCACACACGTAAGTGCATATGTACCAACAACATTAGAACACCATCGAAACTCATTTAACAATCAAACAATACCAAAAACTCATAAATTCCATGCAAACATACCAATACAAATGTTTGTAGAATGCAGTAAAGAGCAAATAAAATCTGTGCACGGGAATCGAACTCAAAGCCCCGACACCGGCCGTGGCAGTGTCACACATGAGGTGCGATGTGAACAAATACAGAACACATCTTCTACGCGACTGTACTGAATCAATATTTAAAAGAAAGTACCGTTCTTGAGAAAAGTTTTATTCAATTTTCGTGATATCGAAATATCAGCTTCCTTTTAGCATTGCTAAAAGCTATTAGGCATTGGCCTAGTAGGGCTTAGTGGAAGGCACACGAAATCAGGCCTTTTAGTATCCAATATACTGAATAAGTAGGTTCTACCTAACACAATTTTGATGAAAAGGGGGTACGGGAATTAATAGGTATTATGATATACAGTATACATAGATAAAAATATTTAAAATAAGCTAGATATGAGTTCGGCGTTTCCTATCTGACTACTCTGAGAAGAAATGCCGAAACAAACTCAGAGGTCACAGTCTCTTTTAAGGTCCAGACATAATCTTGGTCAAACTATATAAGAGGACCATCTAGATTAGTGTCTGAAACGGTCTTTTGAGGATAGAACCACGCAGATTTGAGTGGACCTGTCCAGTCAGTGCAAGCATTTGTCAGTAATCGTGAAGCTCGGCTCGACGAACAATAACAAAAAAAGGACATTTGGGTAGGCCGCATAAACTACTCAAACTGCCAGAACATCATTAAAAATAGCTGAGAAATAAAAATAATAATGATATCCACATATTCCTCACATTCATAATAATTGGATGCTGATGGCGGTGGACAGAGTATTGTGGCGCAGCCGGGGAGAGGCCGATGTCCAGCAGGGGACTGCGATAGGCTGATTTGACATACAATCTGACGACGTTCCATCAATGGAACGTCGTCAGATTGTATATCAATAGTTTTTTTTTTTTTAAACAGATAAAACAGTCAGTAGAAATTACTATGATCACGACAAATAAATCTTAACAACTCATTTTAATACCTATAATTATTTTAATAAGTTAATGTGCGTATATAATGGCTATTTAGAGGTTCATTGACCAGTTACAAAAAATCACCCATGCGTAATTCGCATGGGTGATTTTTTAACAGAAGGATCAAATAAAATGGAAGCGATATATAAAAAAACACCAAACACATGATAGAAGTGAAACTTGGTAATAAGCAACATTTAAGGGGCGGCGTCTCGTCAAGGTCGTTTCTGACGGCCAACTCAAGCACCGCGCGCTTCCCCGGCTTTCTGTGACACATTTTCGTCCCTTTTTACGAAATCACTCCCACAGATTTTATAGATTTAGAATTTGATTTCGGGAAAGCGAGAGGATAAAGGACTAACTCTTATTCTTTAATTTAGTGTAAAAGACAGAGAGAGAGAGAGTTGTTATATCATTTTTTCTCTCATGTAACGAAATGTGCCTTAACGTGACGCGCGACCTTGAAATTTTACTCTGAATTCTAGTCCAATTATCGAATTGCCGCCTAAGAAGTTTAATTTCAAAATCCTTTAGGTATAAATACAGTCCCTTGTTCGTCAAAACTTTATTACCTATGAATATTTTTCAGACATAACTTAGAAAATTAATTGAAAACTTCTCACTCTGACTTCTTTGAGACTCCTAAGTGCCTCAGTTCTGAAGCATTGTTAAAGTAATCATGACTTAATAAATTCTTAATCACGGTATTTAACCGAGATTAAGTTCAAAAGTTATTAAAAGGTTAGAATCTAAGCTAAGAGATTAGAAAACTTTTGAATTATTTTTAATTAATTTCTGCGTACATCAGAATTACCGAACGTTTTTATTATTTTAGATACCTATCCATTTTTTCTTTTTCTTTTTTTATCATTAGGGCACGAACCTTCGATAAAATCGCCTCAGACATTTTTATCAATTTCCGGATTAGATTTATTTTAAAACCCTGAGGAAATTCATGGTATTACTGAAAACCTGAGACTAAGCAATAAAGAACAAGAATAAACATGTCTATTCCATAATTATAAAAATGCACAAAATAGGTACCCGTATTTCCCAAGAGATACTCTTGCGCATGAAAGATGCTTCGAAGTTCAAACGAATAAATATTTCAACAAGGTCAATTGGCTGATAAAAGGGATGGGCTGTTTTCGGTTCCCTTTTGTTTTTACAACACTAAACCCACGTTCTGCTTAAAGCTGAGAGTTGAAAATTCTACAGTGTGTTTCTTCAACGCGCTGCGACGAGAGTGCGTCCCAGCGCGTTGTATTCTCAACGCTCGGCTTAACACCGAGAGTTGAAAAACTAGTGTGCGATAAAATACCGCCGTGATTTTATTACGTCCGTGTGAATCTCGGCTTCCTGTTACTTATTGTAAGTACGGCTTTTGTATATCACTTCAACGCTATTGGAGCAATGCTAAAAAAAAAAATTGTTTTTTTATTATTTTGTAGAAACCCGTCTCTGTGGTCTAATGGTTAAGACTACCTGTCTGAGGCCCAGAGGTCCCGGGGTTTGATTCCCAGTGGGGGCAAAATATTCTACTCGATTACCAACCAAATCGGCTTGGCATGTTCTAAGTCCGCCTGGCTAGCTACCACCATTTTATCTAACTCCGTTGCCTTAACAACAATGTTAACAGCAGTGTTATGTTTCAGCAGTTAGTTAGCAGCAGGGAGATAGCTAGTTCCTCTATGGTTGAGGATACCGGGTGAAGCTTGCTTCCACCTTCGGCCTGATTATCACTTACCATCGGGTGAGATGCAGGCGAAGAGCTTCCCAGTTGAGGGTAAAAAAAAGGGAATGCGAAGGAGGTTACGTTTTTATTTTGTTAAAGGATTTGTATCCCTCAATATTAAACATTCGCTGTGGCACGGTGTAGGTAGCTACATCGAGTATTTAGCACTAAGCACCTTGATTAATACTTATTGCTGGTCACTAAAGCGATTGATATCTTAAAAAAACCATTAAAGCAAACATAACCTATTCCGATCCAGTAAAATCGATTTACTCAAAAATCCAAAGAACTCACAAAAATCGATGACTTTACAATTATTGCAACATCACACGAAATTAACCGTTTCCTCGAAAAAATACCGTTTATCACACTTGGAGATCAATAACGAAATCAAATTCCAATCAAGCACCATTGTTCACGACGGTACTAAAAAGTGTACAACTGAGCAGGTGCGCACGTGAATGAACTTAAAGATTGCTCTTGCGCAGGGTCAATGACCTATCCGATCAGGTGTAATTACTGCTTAATCATAATAGATCATAACACGATAATTTTAAGGTTGTTTTTTGAATGTCAAGTTATTTTTGTAGCGGCTACATCAAAACTGTAATAATTCACTGGGTACTTCCGGTGGACAGGTGCAAAAACATGGGATGTGGGTGGTTTCTGCACATGCTAACGGGTTGTTTAATGGCTTTAAATTAAGCTTTTGTTAAATAAGGTCAAGATTAATTAATTTTAATTAATATCTTGACGTGCGTAGTTTTTTGTGTAAAAGAATTGTGAGAATGACAGCGCATAATATGTTGGTTTTAATTCTTATTGATTATAATGCAAAATCACATCGTCAACGTATATATTTATACACATAACACATAACGTCCCGCTTGTAATCCCGGAAGGGTTAGGCAAAGGTGTACCTTAGTACACCCACATTTCGCCAGTTATGTTTAAGTCCCATGTAATAGGGGGCGAGCCTATTGCCATCAACCGGGCACAAATCCAGACTCCGGGCTGCTACTGAGAAATTCCAGATGGAAACACCCAATAACACTTTGCCCGACCCGGGAATCGAACCCAGGACCTCATACTCAGCAGTAGCGCTTGCGACCAACGAGGCAGTATTTATATTTTTCATAACATTTATGGTTTACACTGATTGATTCAAAAACAATTAAAATTAAGAGGGGGGGGGAAACAACAAAAATTGCCAATCGTCAATTTGTTTTTTCACGAAATTGATAAGATACAATAAAAATATATTTGCAAACATTTTGTGGAACAAAAACACAAAAAAAAAAACTCGACAAGAAACATCACAAAGTTGCCCCTATTCTTAAGAAGAATATTAAAGTGATGATAATTATCATCTACAAGAGGTTTAGAGAAGTAGTATTAGTAAATAATTTAGAATGCCCGTGCCACACTATGCTCCTCGCGCTGCTCCTTGCTCTGCTCCTCGCGCTGCCGCGATGTTGCACTCTCTGCCCACCCACTGCTCTACTCGCGCAATTAATCAAGACGCTTCGCACTACGTCCTTCGTCCAAAAACCGACAAAAGAGGGAGCAGTGGGCATGACGAGGAGCATGACGTGCGGCATGACGAGTAACGTTGCCACACTACGTCTCTGCCTACTTTCCTCGCTACTTCTCATGCCACTCGACGAGTGTATGGTAGGGGCACTCGAACGAGACGTTGAAAACCTTGATATCCAAACTTTTGAATTGTTCCTAACCAAATCCGTTAGTAACATAACAATAACTAGCTAAGTACCCAGTTAAACATTTATCCCGATAATGCCCAAAGTCCACGAACCCTGCATAAACAATTCACATCCCCAGAGGAAAACCCGGCCGTGTATTAACGCCTTGATATTCAGGGCTGTCCAAAATACCGTTCACCTCTGGGCCTTGGAGACCTCATGCCACTAACTGATAAAGAGTTGAGTAAAACTTAATATTTTTTTTATTTTTTACGGTTTGATGACACCGTTAGTCTTTTATACTATGAGCAGATGAGATGGTTCTGTTGGCATGTGGGGCACTACTCCCATTGGAGTGTACCCAATCTTTCTGTAGTCATTCTATGCACTGACTATTCCGGTCGAAAATGTCAAAGCACAACTTCAATGACAAAAACATCTTCTACCTAGCCTTTTCCCAACTACATATGTAGAGGTCGGCTTCCAGTCTTACCAGATGCAGCTGTATTATGCATGAAGTGACTGCCTATCTGACCCCCACAACCCAATTACTGGGTAACACTATAGCTCTTGGTAAGACTGGTTGTCAGACTTTCGGGTTGACTACCCGTAAAGACTGTCGAAGATCTACGAATAAAAGAGATGGAACTATTATGACGGGGTCAAGACAGCTTATCCTAATATCTCGATGGATTTGATCCAGATCGAAAGTTTGTGACGGCCTTAGCACAAAAAGTGTGATAATAAAAGTTTATTTATCGGCGGAAAAGTAGGTCTTTAATATTTTATTGGAAGAGGCCTTTTGGGACCGATAGCCATTGTTTGAAGTCAAAAGTGGGTGAGAATTTGCGTTAATCGACTCATTAGCGACTCTAGCCTTTATTTGATAAAAATATCGCTGTAATTTTTTTTTTAACTTTCCCTCCCCTTTTTTGTATTTGCAGATGCAATATATAAATATTCTATAGCCTATGTCACTCCCGCAATGAAGACAAATTTGACGACACCTCATTATGTTAAAATCCGTCAACCCGTTTAGGCTACAGAGCGCGCCAAAGAAAAAGACACACATACATACATACTCTCTAAAAACATTACCCTCCTGGAGCAGTCGGGTAAAAAGGATCACAATATAGGTCTACACGAGACGAAATCTAAAAGCAAAATGGACTGAATATGGCTCTGTATTGAAACGAATATTACGGTATGAAAGATTAGAGGGTAGTCGGAAATTACAAGTTAAATTGAGTTGTATCGTGAAGCTGTTATCCGAGACTAATTGAATCAGAGATCGGATTTCTGTTCGTTTCTTGATTACAGTTTACGGAGAATTGCAATAGCTTTGAAGAATATTTTGTTTGGAAACTTTGAGAATGTATAAGACTTTTACCCGCGGCTTAGCCCGCGTGGAATTCGAGCAAATCGGTAATTATCCCATGGGATAAAAAGTATCCTATTTTGACACACAGGTAAGGTTTGTGCCATTTCATTCAAATCCAAGATATTAAAGCGTTAAAAGGTGCCTAAACATGCAAAACGTTACGAAGTTACTTGGCGTTTATAATATTCATTATTATATTAATTAATAATCGATTAAATGTGTAACATCTTTATTGCGATACGGATACTTTGTACTCATCTGTATCAAAGCGTTCGATATTATCTATAGCATCGTGTAACGTACCTTGACACAAAAAGATCTTGAGTGTAACTTTTCAGACCATTACAATATCTTCTACTTTATTATTCGACAGAAGAGCAGCATTATTAAGTACCTGCGAACAAAAACAAAAAATTTATTAGACAAAATCAAAATCCTCCTGTTATTTTAAGAAGAGCATTATCAGAACTCGTTTATGACCCTTGGGATATTAGAAGGCCAATTCCCGTGATCAAAAACGTTTAAAATATAGTCGCCATCTCATCGATGTCAAAAAATTGGCAAAAATGTAGGAAAATATAGGTAATTGACAGTTTGAGACTGAGATTAGAATGACCATGTTCTTATAAATACGAGAATTTCCCCTCAGATATGGTTTGTAAACAAAAGAAAGAAAGTCACTAGACTACTATTTCCTGGTAATAAATAGTCCACTCATCCTCTTCAAATAACTTAAGCATACTAAGTGAACGTCTGA
The DNA here is from genome assembly GCA_916610215.1 of Omphaloscelis lunosa. Taxonomy (NCBI): domain Eukaryota; kingdom Metazoa; phylum Arthropoda; class Insecta; order Lepidoptera; family Noctuidae; genus Omphaloscelis; species Omphaloscelis lunosa. Next base: position 4,191,951 of record OU744245.1, on the reverse strand, counting down.
GCGTCTCTTAACTTAGGTATTGTAAATATAAAGGGACACTTTCTCCCCTTAAGGGAAAAGCTTGCAAAGTTTAAAGTGCTTACAAAATGCATAGGTGTTGTTTAGAATGTTGAACATGTTCACGAATATTTGAGTCACTTGAGCTTGGAATATGTATGCTTAGAGCTTTTGGTAACATTCTCAAACTCAAACTAAAAAGTTGTTGTTTTTTTTTAAGTGTAACATCTTTCCTCCTCTCGCTTTCCTGCAATCTGTGGGAGCAATTGCAAAGGGACGGAAGTGTGTAACAGGAACCCGGGGAAGCGCGCGCAATTTGAATTGACCAATGAGCGCGCGCGGTGCTAGAGTTGGCCGTCAGATAATTCCAACCCATTTTCCGAGAGGTACTGTCAGCCAAGATGTCAGATATTACACATCATATCTACTGTAAAGCTTACTCGTTTTCATTAGACTTCAGTTCACCCTCAATATTTAAATTTAAACTAGTACACACGGCTACACGCTGATCTCGCATTGTACGGAAATCGTATAGAATGCGAGATCAGCTTATACTGGAAATGTATAGCTTGATGTGTAGCCGTGTGTACCACAACCGAAATATCAATTCCAATTAGTAACTATAATAGTATTTGTTCCTACACCTAGCTACATTTTACTGAGCAAGATTAAATCGCAAAGGGTTTTGACATTATCATTCATTTTATAAACCTTCCAATGACGACTATTTTGTACGTAGGTATTGTTACTAATCTGTGGTATTATGTACAAGTTAGATAGTTTAGACTGATGTAATTGAATAACATAACATCACTCCTGTAAATCACCGAAGGGTTAGCAGAGGTGTACCTTAGCATGTACATTTCGCCAGTTATGTTTAAGTTCCATGTAACAGGGGGCGAGGCTATTGCTATCAACCGGGCACAAATCCAGACTGCGGGTTACTACTGAGAAATTCCTGAAAAACTCAACAATACTTTGCCCGAACTAGGAATCGGAGCCAGGATATCATGCTCAGCAGTAGCGCTTGCAACCACTAAACCAGCGAGGCAGTCCATGTAAAATCAATAAAATAGAAATTTTTATCAATTGTAAAATATTTCATGCGAACTCTTTGTGTTTCTTTGTAATTTTAAGTTTGGACATTTTTATGAGTTTTATTATAGTTCACTCCTTTGGGTGTAGTCGGAATACTTTCTTTTGAAAGTAATTTACATTTCGTTTGAAGTTATTATTGCTGGATTCCCTAACGGGGTGAAGTAAGGTTAGTTTTAAAGCACTTCTGGTGAACAAAGTTTTTTAATGTTGTAATAGCAATTTTAATCATTTGTATTTAGAGCAGCGGTATTTAAATAGAATATTAACAAGGAATGCCAAATCTTCTATATCTATGTTTATATATTCTATATCCTACTTAATATTGTAAACGCGAAAGTTTGTAAAGATGGATGGATGGATGAATGTTTGTTACTCTGTCACGCAAAAACTACTAAACGAATTTGGATGAAATTTGACACACAGATAGTTTATAACCTTGATTAACACATACGGTTTTTTTATCCCGATATTTCCACGGGATCGAGACTTATGCGGGTGAAGCCGCGGGGCGCTGCTAGTCTTCTATATATAAATTAAAATATGAAATGAAATCGTTGGTAAGTCACTTTAGAATGGCTGGTCTAAATTGGCAATTTTTTTTTTTAATATTCGGAATAGTCCGAATTAGGTTTATATGGAAAAAAAGGAAAATTCGGGAAAAACTGAAACTGTTCAATGGGATTTTGGATGAACTCAAGACTACAGGAAAAAGTCTGTCGGCTCAGCTAGTTATTGATAAGAGACTAAAAACCATAAGGTTCTTTTGACATTAATTTATCTTTCTTTATTTGATCAATTTTATTGCCTACAGGCAGTTTTCTAACTTACTTTATCTTTCGTAATCTCAGATTTTTCTAAGTAGGTACCAAGCAATACAGCATTTTCTTTAAAACAGTATTTAGTGAACATTTTCATATGAGTTTCTATCTCCGTGACAAGATTTCAGTACCTACACCACGAAAATTAAATCCCGAGCTTTAGCAAAGGTACGTAAAAGCAGTGCTCTAACAAAATTAAATTTTCATTTAATTTTCTGTTCTGACAAAACGAGTACGACTTACTTTATCTCCAAGTAACTTACAAACCGAAAAAAGAAAGATGGCGGACTTTCATTTAGTCGGTAAAAGCAATCAAAGGGGTAAATTATAAAAACTCGATTGGACGCGGGAAAAAATTCTGTTACATTAAGAAAAAAACTAAAAATAGTTAATATCCGGGGAATGGAGTGATAAAAGGAAATCGTGTCTGAGATATTACTTCCTTTAAAAGTAAAAATAGTACCTATCTGTAAAAGATCATTTAAATTTTATTATGTTATGAAAAAATTACTTCGTGAAGCAATTAATACAACATTGCAATATGTCTGGAGTTAATTCCGAACCGTTTACATTCAGCCGCAAGCTTCACTTAAATGATTGACACTCGATTATAGTTTATATTAAGGTTGCCAGTCTGTCATTTTGAAAACATTGTTAAAGAGCTATATAGTTGGAAAGACCGGCACAAAAAATATTTATATATATCATTTATAATTTATTTGAAAATTATTGTATGTAAAGTTTATTATTATATATATTATTTATATTGAACTATCGACCCGCCCCTGCTTTGCACGTTTTAATGACTTAACAAAAGATTTCTTTATTATAATTATATTGGTTTAATATTAATAAATTTAATAAATTCTCTAAATGATGGTGAAAACCGCAACAGAGGCGTTGCGGAGTTTAAAAGAATAACACGGTCATACAGTCAAACAGTAAAAGCGACTATAATTTATAATAGAGGCGCAATCATTATATTAGAGTGTTCAATAATATTTTTAAGAAAGCAAAATGAGAATTTTTTAAGGTCAATTAAATACATGAAAAATTTCAGAAACTTTCTTTTCTATTTCAAATACATTGTTCAAGCAAATTGATTCTGCATATAAACCGAATTAGTTACAATTTCAGTGTGGCTGCCAAATTATCGTGGTTCAAACAAATCGCGTCGCACACACTACATAGCTGGGTAATTACCAAGTTTTGCGGTAATTATTTATAGTTGGCAAGCAAATACAACACTGCAGTGAAATTCTCGACTGTTTGAAGTTAATTTTGGCGCGCGAATGAAATTTTGACGTGTAACACAGTACTTAATTAAATTCCGGAGAGCTAGCGCGTCCTTTCAAATTCGATTTTCACTGCGATGGATGCACAATTTCCTACATGCTATTTTCACTACTGCACATTCAAAGAGTTTTCATATAAATTCCACAGTAAAGAAACTGCTTAATTTTTGGTAAAGTAAAATGAGAGTTTATGGCCGTTTTTTAGTACTTTTTTTATTAAGTAAGTACTGTTTATTTCAGCAAAAAGCTTTCGCAGTAAACCCAATACGTTTTCTATCTATGTTTCTCGGATAATAATTTTAATGGCAGCAACATCTTCACACGATAAAACTAAACGTTACACTGTTCTCCAGTTCTTAACAAGCGCAAACTTCAAGCTATTTCTTCAAAGTTCATTTGTTAACAATTATTGAGTAATTTGTAAGAGTAAAAGATCCCATTTCCTAGGGAAGTACAACTCTCTTAATTGCTCACGAAGTGGGTTAATGAAAAATTCACAAAGTTTTTGTTCAGGCTGTAGAAGGTACTTCAATTTATTGACGGGAATAAGAGCTGCCGTGATGCTGAAACTCGGTCGAGAGTTTTTGTTGTTGGTTTTACAGTCGAGTTTATAGTATTATGTATAATACTTGACAATAATTAGTTGATTTCAGTCAGTGTTACGAATGTGAAGGTAAAAAAAGAACATACCAAATACGTAACATGACATCATGCCGGTATTCCTTGAAGAGTTGTACACAGGTGTATAGCAACAGTAACATCCACGATCACTCCCGGTGTCATCATCATCGTCATTTCGAAAGACTTCCTCTTCTGAACATAGGTCTCCCCCAAGCACCGCCAGTTCAACCGGTTCTGTGCGTCACAAGGTCATCATTCCACCTTGTGGGACGCCAACGCTAAGGCATCCGGTACGCGGTCGCCACTCCAGAACCTTTCGGCCGCATCGGCCATCTGTTCTTCATCTGCGAGCAATGTGCCCTGCCCATTGCCACTTAAGTTTAGCAATTTTTCGGGTTATGTCGGTTACCTGGGTTCTCCAGCGGATCTCTTCATTTCTGATTCGATGTCGTAGGGAAACTCATAGCCTTGCCCTCTCCATTACCCTTCGCCTTCTTATAAGGCCATAGGTCATCGGTGTAACAAGAATCAATTATTGTTTTAATCTTTAATAATTGCTATTATAGCAAGGTATAAGATGTTTTATGAAACCGTAAATTTTAAGCCATGACTCATCTCACATTCGTGGCATTTAAATGAACACTATAAACAGCATGTATAGTGTTTCAGTAGCATTAAATCTAATAAAACTCACTAAACTTAAAACTCAGACTATTTCATAAAACATTTTGGTACGATATTTCAGCATATTCTGCAACCAAAGACGTAGACTTCGCGCCATATTATACGTGTAAAATAAGCAAAAAATTCTGCTTTATATCCAAAACCACCTTGGAGACATAGTGATATAAAACAATATACACACATCAAAAGTGTCTAGGGATCAAGCATTTTTATGCGGATTTCTTGAGATTGAGATGTGGCTTTGTAATAAATTTATGATTATATAAATTTATATGGATCCTTTTTGGTGCATTTCATAATTTGAAACAGGAACTGTTAATCAAATTCGAGTAAAAGATGAAAATCAGCTGTCAATATTTTCCCTATAAAAACATACAACGCATTGAAGACATTATTAGTGCTACTGTTTCCCTACTACTGATTAAAACCAACGTTATTATGGAGCGGCGACGTCATTTAAGCAGGGAAGAAATGCTCAGAGCCGTGGGAATGATGGAAGCTGGTTCCCGGCAACGTACTGTGGCTTTAGCTCTGAATACAAGTCAGAGTGTTATCAGTCGACTTTGGACACGTTACCGAAGCACTGGTACCGAGGCTGAGCGCCATGGAGGACGGTATCGCTGCACCACACGGAGACAAGACCGATACATTCAAATCTTAACTCGAAGAGCTCCAACAATAACCGCCATGATGTTAGCCGTGAGGCTTCATCACTCTTCAGGGAACTTAATTAGCGACCAAACAGTCAGAAACCGCTTGCATGAAGTGAACCTTCATTCCCGAAGACCGCTACGGGTACCACCTATAGCAATGCACAATCGTAGGATTCGATATCAATGGGCTCTTGAACACAGAAATTGGGCAGAAGAACAATGGCGTTTCGTGTGCTTTTCTGATGAGTCTCGTTTTGGTATGAGACCGGATACAAGACGTATACGACACTGGAGAACCCCTGGACGCCAACAGCGATTAAAATCCTGCCAGGAAGTCCATCCTTTTAGTGGTGGAACCATCATGGTATGGGCGGGTATTTGGATCGGCGGAAGAACTGAGTTGATTTGGATCAGAGGCAACCTCAACGCTCAAATTTATGCTGAGACGATTGTATCTGCCGTCATCGTTCCTCTACAAGTGCAAATCGGTCCCTTATTTCAGTTAATGCATGATAATGCACGACCGCACACCGCAAGAGTTGTAAGACAGACTCTCGCCGCAGCTAACATCAATGTCCTGCTCTGGCCTGCTCAGTCGCCAGACTTGAACCCGATTGAGCATGCATGGGATATGCTACAGAGAAGAGCTCTGCCGAATATGGAGGGTATCCAGTCGCAAGAAGACCTTTTTTTGTTGTTGCAACGAACATGGGCGGCCATTCCACAGCGTGATTTGGATGAACTCATTTTGAGTATGCCAAACCGATGTTCTTGTGTTGTTAGTGTTCGCGGTAGAAACACGGATTATTAATTGTTTAAGTTACCCAATAAAATTTTAAAGAAAACTGTTATTTCAGTCTTTTTTTCGAACTTTAATGTTAGTGGTTCAAATGTCAAAAATCCCTTTATTAGGAAAATGGCAAATTTCTTTATTAATGCAAAGGTGACTTGGTTTATCGTTACTGTGACAAACGAAAACACTTTATTTGATGAATCCTTAAAGAAAATTTTAATTAATATCAATCAGGAGAAAAGTTATTGCAAAAATATATGTTGATCCCTAGACACTTTTGATGTGTGTACATTCACAAGTCATAATATGAAGATAGGCAGAGAATTTATGAGTCGTTCTTATTCCGACACACGCTCCCAATTTACATTTTGCAAAATTCAGCTTCTTTTATTATCATCGCACCGCACCGGTTTTGCGTAGTCAAAAACATAAAAATATATAAATTTTGTTACGTTACGTACGTTTTGTCTGATTTATATGAATTAAAACATCGATGTTTAACCATTCATTACATATCGATACCCCTCCGTGCCTCGGAAAGACCGTTAAGCCGTTGGTCCCGGCTGTCATTCGTAGATCTTTGGCAGTCGTTACGGATCGCCAGATGCCCGAAAGTCTGACAACCAATCTTACTAAGGGAGATCGCATCGGGTTGTGGAGGTCAGATAGGCCGTTGTTCTATGTAAAATACTGGTAGTCAGCTGCATAGGGTTAGATTGGAAGCAAACTAACATAGTTAGAAAGAGGCTAGGCAGATTCACCAAATCGAAAATACAATGTATAATGTATATTCTGGTTAACTCATCAGGTATACGTCAATCAGGTGCATTAAACAGCTAGGACAATCTACTAAAACAGGTGCATTTTCGAAAATCTAATCTTCTTTGACAAATCTCTTTTTCTCATAGTTTCGAACTTTCGATTCCTCTCTATCTCAAAAACTTAAGAAAGTTTGTAATTAAGCTTTTGCGTAATAGCACCAAACCATAACACATTTATAATAACTAGTTGTGGCCTAATTATGATCGAAAATTGATGAAATTATGGTGATTTGCGTTCAAATATCATTCAATGTTTTTGTGACAGACGTACTAATTAGTGAACCGCAATGACTCGCCACATCATATTGGTATATCGATTTGAAGTTACCGAATTCACGCAAATCAGCTTTTATTAATTTCAATTATCTTTGTTCCAAAATAACTTTTATTTGACACGGTTATTAATTACAATAGTAATTGCATGCCTGAAATATGGTGTAAAGTTTGTTTGTGCTTGCAATACCAAAATTCTATAGATATATAAGCCAGTTGCAGAAACGAGCTTTTAACTTTTAAAGCTGTCATTCAATACTAATCTTCCAATTACTTGTTTTGACTACCCTTGTTTTGTTTTGACCATTAACTTGTAGAAAGCAACATTAAACTCGATTTTAATGCCATGGTTCTTTGAAGCTCGTGGCTACGCTTTAACGCCGGGGTTAGTCCATGGATGGGTGACCATTTCTACATACCGAGACTCCTGCGTGCCTCGCTAAGTCCCGACTGTCATTCGTGGATCTTTGACAGTCGTTACGGATCCTCAGAAGCCCGAACGTCTGACAACCAGTCTTACCAATGGGTATCGTATTACCCAGTTACAGTCAGCTGCAACCGGTTAGACTATAAGCCGATCCCAACATAGTTGAGAAAAGGCGAGGCAGATTGATATTTGGTTTTTTGAATAAATTAATGAAATCATTAGCGTTAATGACCCATTTACGTAATGGGGTGTTAATTTTTGTCTTTTTTCAACTGGGTGTATAATTTATAAAATTGTAATGCATGTTTTCCCTTTTCAATTGTGTTTTTGCAGTTGCGATTTTTGTTTTTTTTTTTATATTTAGCTTCATTGGATAATTTCCGAACTCCACGCGGTGGAAGCCACGGGCAAAAGCTAGTCTAAATATTGTCACAAATAAAGTCAAAAATAACTTTACAAAAACGCACAAAAACTCCTCCAAACATCACCAGATGGTCGGGGCCGCGTTAATTCGTGTTACGGTCTGCGAAATAGGTACTTAAGTACTTCCCTATCTACAATAAAACTGCAACAGTTGGTCCTTCACTTAAGAGCTAAGAGGATCATTAAGTTAACTATATCGTAACGTATCTCTTAATCTACGACGTGGAACAGCTGCTACTAAATAAATGATCAACCTACTTAGTTTTAAGATGTATACAGTGCGAGTCTTTATAATGTGCACATATCGAAATGAGGGTATCTATGCTTAATTTTATCCATTAGCGTTTTCTTTATAAAATTAATCCATACCCTCGAGTTATAACTACAACGTTTGATGTACACGTTCACTTAAAATCTGTTTATTTCTAACGCTACCAATTTTATCGTTTGCGTTAATGGAATGTCACTTGTCTAGGGACCCGTTTATGTCAGTTGGCAAAATATGTATATTATGATAACTGTAAATTATCAAATCAAATTGTTAAATATAAATCTTTGTAGTAAAATAAGATCAAAGTTTTGTTAATAATAGCAATAATATTAAATATTACTAAAACAAAATAGAAAAATACTATTAAAAAAATATAATGAATGACAAAAAGCACATTTCTTGTCTAGGAATTGAACCTCCTATCTTATGCACGGCAAGCGGTCTTGAAACCTCCGGTCTACTTAGACGTAGATTAACTTTTTGTAAATGTTAACCCTATTAACTAAAACAATACATTAATTATAATAAAATGTTTTTGCAAAATACTAAAACCAACTTGGACATCATGGATTTTAACGCACATGTCTTTTGGGGGGTAACAACTTAATGGAGCTGTGTGTACACCCACATTTCGCCAGTTATGTTTAAGTCCCATGTAATAAGCCCATAAATAAAATATGGCGTCCATTTACTTCTATAAATAAAATATGGCGTACATCCTGAACAGCATGAACATGCACCAGAACTTTGGTAGACTGGCTAATTTCTTCACGCCATATACTCAAATTATGAAAAACTTAAAAATGTATTTCTAGGACCTTCAAATTAAAGGTTTTTCTGTCCCTGTCGACCTGACAAAATCCAAAAGTCTGCCCGTAATTTCTCTCTCAAACCCATAACCCATTGAAAATCAGCTAGTTCTACAAGTAGTCTTGAAAAAGAACTCCTGGGAATTCTAGAAATTTTTACTAACGAGAACATCCTCCAAAGAGACCTCATATGGAGCACGTACAGGGCATTTTCCATCTCGACGTAATGCCGTGTGCATTTTTTCCGAGCAATTTCAGTTCAATTTCCTACACGCAGTGCATTCCGTTTAGATTAGTGCTAGCTGGAAAATTTTACCTGGATATCAGTTTGAAGTTACTCGTTTTGTAGGAACCAGTAAAATCTACAGGTTGCTAATATGATTTTATAACTCTATGTGATAGCAATCGCGGTCCAAAAGACGGTTTCAGAAATTATAAAAAATTGAGATATTTTGTATAATTTCAGAAAATGCCTGTTATTATTTGTAGTTCCATCATTTGTAAAACAAGAATATCAGCGTTTGAATTTTTTAAACAATTTATTCTGCTTACACGAACCAAAAGAAGAGAAATACTGAAAACAGACACAAAATTCTCAAGCAAACAAGTTTGTGCAGAAGAAAAGAGAGGGGAGGGAATAAATGGCCTGCCCATTAGTGCCCATATTCTACAGAAGCGTTGATTAGTTGATTTCTAGTAGGCCACACTACATATTGAAACTCCGGTTCGTTGGTTATACGGTTTAATGCATGTAGAATAATTTGTTAACACTTGTGGAAAAACTTGACGACAATTTCTAAAATTCCTGTCACTCGTGCAGTAGCTGTCAACGCAATGATAATGGCGCGACCTTGGTGTTGCCAACTGCTACCTTTAGTCGTTGACATAATTAGTCGCGTTCTGAAATGGCTTCAACAAGCCTATCCGAAGCAAAAACTCAAATAATGCTATGATGAGGAACAATAAGTAAGATAATCATAATTGATAACCAGTATTTTTGTGTCTATGCCAATTAAAGGTCTTACTTATGACCTGATTAATGGCAATAGCCTCTCTTCTCACATTACTTACATTACTGTTATTTTACCACTACCCCTTCTGGTGTAAATAAAGAAAAGCGTGGGGGTAATACGTTCTATATGTATATATAAAATTCTTATATCACAATGTTAGTTGCCATACTCCTCCGAAACGGCTTGATCGATTTTTATGAAATTTTATATGTATATTCGGTAGGTCTGAGAATCAGTCGTAATATATGGCAATGCAACGTTTGCCGGATCAGCTCGTGTATATATGACATTTCGAGAAGCAGGTGTCATCGACAGAGACAGACCTGTCACCTGACCCACCTCAATTGGCACTGATTCAAGCTATGAACGTTTAATAGGACCACTTCATTGCGATCCGATTCCTGGATGACGTGCACCTATTAGACGGACAATGGCGCTTCAGATCCCCATTGTGATGTTAAGGAACTATCGGCTTAAGTAAACAAAGCAATGTTTTCAAGTGCAAAAGTTTACATTTCATTTTTAATTAATATTGTGACGTAATCACGGTGATTCAAAACAAACAGTGCACACGTTCCTTCCATAAAGTTTCACACAAGTTTTCCAAGCCAAAAGATAAACTCTAACCACTAAACATGCTCAAAGTTGAACCGACAGAACAATTTTGTGGTTCCAGAACAATTTCCGCAGCTTTCATTAAGTTCGCAGATTGAGCACCTAACCCCGACCGCGCTGTCATCGACAGGTATCGATATTTCTGACAGAAGCCGACCCAAGTGATAGCAGGGAGCGAGGGGAGGAATTGAACCTCAAATAATTCCCATTTTGCTTTCTTAAAAATATTATTGAACACTCTTTATATTAGAGTGTTCAATAATATTTTTGGATTGCGCCTCTTTTTGTGAAACTCACATATTTCCTGATTTGGGGTCCTAAAAATACTAAATATTAAATCTAAAAGATTCGGAACATTAAAAAAAAACTTTTCTTTGTTTAGTTTATCGATGTCTTATTATTTCTGATTAAATGCTTGTAAAAAACCTTGGTTAAAAAACCAGCCAAGTGCTAGTCGGACTCGCGCACGATTCACCTTTGCGGTATTAAATATTTATTTTATTCTGTTTTTTAGTATTTGTTGTTACAGCGACAACAGAAATACATCATGAAAATTTCAACTGTCTAACTATCACGGTTCATGAGATACAGCCTGGTGACAGACGGACGGACAGCGGAGTCTTAGTAATAGGGTCCCGTTTTACCTTTTGGGTACGGAACCCTAAAAACGTCGGCCCTAAAATCTTTTAGTGTCAACTTATTGTCTACTTTTGTGGCTGTCGAACCTACATCGTTAGATATTGCAAAATAAATGAACTCAGTAAACGAAAAACTTAAATGGCCGCCATTTCAAAACGGTAGGGGCAAAATGCCTTATTATGTTGGATTTGTCGATAAAATTGATCATATACTTCGCCTTGACCGGGCGGACACCGGAGACCAGACACATTTTTTAAATATTAGATTTAGTTCAGAAGACTCTCTCCTACAATTTTTCTGTGCCCGAGGCTCCATGGATCCATAATGATTACATATAATTTTAAGTTAGCACCTAATTACACATTATGGAATGCAAATAAAGTAGTTGAGTATTTAAACAAGACAATCCATAGACACATCTTTTTGATGCGTAACATCTTTCCTCTCGCTTTGCCACAATCAAAATATAAATCTAAAAAAATCAAAATAATCATTTCTGTGGGAGTGATTTCGTGAAAAGGGACGGAAGCGTGTCACAGGAAGCCGGGAAAGCGCGCTATTTGATTTGACTAATGAGCGCACGCGGTGTAATTACCAAGGTGAGATGTCAGATGTTACACATCATATGCGACTACTGTAAGGCTCCCTGGTTTTTATTGTCTGTGTACTATATAATGTAACAAACTGACTTAAGTAAATCCTACCTTTTAACTTCGCCATAAGCCCGTAGTTGCAAAAAAAAATGTCCGCTATACACGTCTTTCTCTCTAAAATGAGCTTCATAAGACAGCTGCCATAGCCAGCACTAGTTACCATCACAATACTGCAAAATCTGAACAATAGTGAGCAGTTCTATCGAGCTCTTGTCACGGGCAGCTGCAGATTATATCGACATTTCAATGTCGACTGGCGTAAGTCAAGGGAAATGGCGATTACAATGAGGGTTGATAGGACTGAAGAGTGACGCAGAAAATGAGGACGTTTATGCACGTCCTGAATAACGGTTAATTTATATTCTTAGTTTGAGGCTTTAATGGTGGGTTTCTTTATCAAAGATTGTTTTTGGTTAGTGGTACACTAGTGTATCTAAGCTATCAAAATCGACTGTAACGTACAGTGTTATAGATTTTTTGGAAATGAACTAATAGTCACTAAAATTGTTATTAGTTGTGTTACATTCATGTATATTACAACGATGTCGATTAGTCCGTTCTGTAGTAGATTGCTGTAGCCAAATCTTATTATGAAATCGATGTTTTGAATAACGGTATAATGCAAGTCGAGAGGAATGAAAGCGTTGGATGAAACTGAATATTGGTTTGAAAAGACGAAGACAGTTTCAAGTCTGATTTCTTTATTCATTTGAAGGTATTGAAGCTCTTTTCACTTTTATCTTTTAATATCTTTGATATCCTCGAATGCCCGTCGGTTTTTTATTAAATGTTCCTGGTCAAACCTTTGTCGTTAGGCTTTGATGTCAACTTTCATTACAAAATCTTGTTTACGCTTTTTGGACTTCTCGTGGTTTCATTTCGGTTAACCCAAAGTATTGATTTCTGAGGTATATTTTGTCCTTCCAGGCTTGATTACTGTTAGGGCCGATGCCTGCCGGGGTTGCGGAAAAGTCCGAAAGGGATAGTGGCCCCTGGCAACATGGCAACTGAAGGACCACGGGTGGGTTTTAGTCACTAAGAGTCTGACACGCCCTCGTTATAAGTTATTTGATAAGTTCCCATCCAAAAAAACGGCTTGACTGCTTATTATAATGTATAAAGGGCCGTTGTCCGCAATTCCACGCCTAAGCGCGTATTTTGCGTACGGGCACAGACGAATACAGATGGTTCACTCCGCATTTTAGGTATGAAGCTACAAGTACGCGGCGGGCTCGACTTGTCGGGCCAATTCAGTGAGTGTAACGTAGTCAGAAGATCTAAGAGTTACTCGATAGAAATAGAGGCAACTTCAATAAGGTGAATATAACCGTAGGTAGTGCTGTGCAACCTGAATTGCACTTTACTGTGTCGTATCAAGAGTCGCTTTTTATTTAAATGATTTTGCAGACTGAACCATCTGTTTTCATCTATGGTATGGGAATTGATTGCCGTTACCAACATGTAACGTTTTTGAACATCTTTAGCATAAATTAAATTGTTAGATGTTTTCACAATCTGTGAACGCGACCCTAGCGCGCGAAATAAATATAACGTAAATTTGAACGATATTCTAATCGGAAATTAAACTATCCTAAAGCATTTTGGTTTAAATTTATGCGGCAAACACAACACGTCTCGTATCACACATAGATATGTATAAAATAAAGTTTGTCTATTGTTTTTTACATCTATTCAATATATTGAATCACATTTTAATTTTAATAAATTATTTTTCTTTTAGTACGCTGTACTGGTACACCGTCTAAATATTTGTTTGCTGCACCGGTCGATGTTATTACGTCGGCGCCGGCTGTCGCTGAAAACCAGCGCTGGGGCTCTGTCTTGCATAGGGTCGTAGCATAATGCTGAGTGATGGCCGATTTGCGTGGATGTGACGCATGCATTTAAACTTTTTTTTTGCGTCATGTCTTTCAGATGAATAAAGTCTTCTAACTAAATAAATACTATGTACGAAACGCAGTTTTTCAATTCCATTTTCTGTATTACATTTAAGTAAAATATACATACATCTTCACATAAATCTTTCAGAATAAATGCTCTAAAAGATGAGAAAAAACCTTATCAAAATTAATTGTGTAGTATAGAAGATAAATAAGCCTAAACGGTCACACAGACAGACACGAAAAGAGACTTTGTTTTATTTTATTTTTATAATACGTGTTGATTGTACACAATTTTATACATTGACCATTAAATGCTAAAATAGTTATTATCTCTTAAAAAAGATTAGTTTTTAGGGTTCCGTACTGAAAAGGGAAAAACGGAACCCTTATAGGATCACTCGTGTGTCTGTCTGTCTGTCCGTCTGTTACAGGCTCCGATTCTTTTGAACCAATTAAGTTGAAATTTGATAAACATATGTATTTCTGTGACCTAAACACGGGCGTGTAACGTAAATAAATTAATTTTGAATATGGCGGTCACTTTAAGAAAAAAAATCAAAAATACAAAAAAAAAGTTTTGCAATCTTGTACCGTGTGACATATCTAATGAAAATGCTAGTTGCGAGGATTTCAAATATATTTGTTTAACAATTTTGAAATAAATACTTTTAAAAATATTTAAGAAAATAGATGAAAATTGACTTATCTCCGAAACTAGCAAGCCAAAAATTTTTTTAAAAGTACATAGAATGGTTTTACTCATAGATTACAGGAAAACCTATAAGAAATATATGGTCTTAAAACAACATGGTAATTCTCTCATTGTTTGTTGTACGTAAAAATTTACATTTGCAGTTGGAATGTATGGGAAACCACGTTTTTCAACTACAATGTTAAGCTTCTTCTTGAGATTCATCCCAACTACGGAACCCTTCATTAAGCGTAGTCCGACACTTACTTGATCGGTTTTTTTTTTTCTATACTTTCTAAGCTTTTCACTACTTCACTGCCGTGTTTCTGTTCCTAAATCCATCATTCATCTGCCAAAGATCTCCAGCAATAAACTACGGTAGAAATACTCATGTTAAAAATCCAATTAAAAGCTGAAAAGAGCGTGAAGAGGTCAGTGTTCACGAGTCGTTCCAGTTTGATGACCAATCTTACAGCCAGCCACATGATTGCGTTGTAAACTTTTCCCTTGTTGACTCAATCAACGATTTTATATTTGTTTCATATGGTTTTTACATTAATAGGCAAGGACGTGAATTTGGAATACCATGAGGTTTTTAATGAACACTCTGAGGCAAAAGTCATTTAGGGAGAAAGGCAAGGGTTGGTATGAGCAGTGAAGGTGGCTATTTCCATTACATAAAAATAAATAAATAATTTACGTATTTTGGACAAAACAATTGTATACCACCAGAGAGTTGAGAGGCGACCGCTTACTGGAAGACGTAGCGTCTGAAGGCCTTCCACAAGGTGGAACGATGACCTTGTGAAGGCCGCAGGAATTCGCTTGATGCGGGAACCACAGAACCGGTCGGAGTGGCGGTGATTCGGTAAGGCCTATGTCCAGCAGTGGCAGTGTTGTTATTAATACGGCAATTGCCGTATTATACGGCATTCCACGATTTTGTCCCGGAAAATACGGCATACGGCAGGCCTCTCATTGTCGTATCACAGAAAACGGCAATTGACTTATAGGTTAAACGAGACGTTTTTTCACCAGCTTATTGAATGAGACGAAAATGAAACTCAAATATCTGTCACCTGAAGACGCTGTACGCCACATACAAAGAGAATTTTTCGTCAATGTAACTCTAACCCAAAAACTACCACGAATTGTCAAAACTGAAAATGACCTTCAAAATATTGTACCAAATTTAGTGTTGCGCGACATGTTCGAAGCAAGGATTAGATAGACATGAATCTAAAGTAATAGAAACGATAAGAAACGTTTATGGAGAAGAAACAAATGAGGATCGTTTTTTTTTAATAAATACGGCAACATTGTATTTTTTACCTTAAAATACGGCAAACCAGACTATGATATACGGCAGCTCAAATTTTTACGATAGCAATAATGAGCAGTGGACGTCGTTCGGCTGAAATGATGACTTGTATACAGTACAATTCTTGTGTATAAGGTCTTTGACGACCTTGTCAGCCACAGCCAGAATAGTACACGTAATTTGAAGAAATAATGTAAGGCAGTACACAATAGCACATAGGTATAACTTCAACCTGATTATGAAGATATAATTATCGAAACAAAGCCCCGCCTGATTCATAACATTCGTACCGTAAAGTATCTCCATATATCCTTAAATAATATAAACACAATGCAGCTCCTCACAACTCGATTTCTCTGATGTCATGGCCAATCATAACGTCTGCATTGTTTCCTTTCGGAGTGCGTTCTCTTTGAGGAGAGATACGTACATTGATTTGACATAAATCTTCATGTTGCTTTTGTTAAGGTTTAGATGGAATGCGTCAGAAACTTGTATTTAATTAAAACAAGATTGCTGTTGGTTTGCAGGTAAAGACTTTGAAGATTATAAGGAGTTCTACGTAGGACAAAATGAAGCTTACAATTGCACTTAAAAAAAATATGAAATAAATGAGACACCTGCCTCCTACATGGTGCTGATACATTTGTTTATTTAAATACTTCAAGCACAGAAACGTATATGACTTAATGCCATAGGCATTTTTTACCAGTCAACCTTTGGGTGATGCAGAGACAAACAGTGGTAGGTGCAATCACAAAAAATTTTGTGGAATATAAACTATTCAAATATGAAGGTACACATTTACTTATTACAAACTATAAATATAATATAGGCCTAATTATATTTTTAATAAGATAAGCACAAATAAATATACATAAATAAACTAAATCAAATAAGACAAACAATGGGAAAACATTAACGTTGTGATGATACTGCCAGCTTCTTACAAATGTGCTCGCGAACTTTAACTTTAAAGGATAATCGGTCGGTTACCATCCTGATTTCCAGGGGGAGCGCATTCCACAGAGAAATAGACTGAACGAAGAAGGAAGAGTGAATGAAGTCTGTGCGGTGAGTGGGACATTGAAGAACGCGATTATTTGATGACCGTACATTTTACTGTGGTTGTTACAAATGTACTGAAAGTGGGGTGGGGGTGGTACATATCAGAAAATTCTGTCAACAGAGCTTTTAATAGTACAAAATATTCTGCCGTTTTTTTTTAATAAACAGTCGGTTTCAAAGCCTATTGCAAAACTAATCCTATCAAAGGTTCCTCAAACAATTTCACATAAGCGAGTAGTTTCACGAACTGTTTATTTAACCGTATCTCTTCAAGTGCCACCGTATCCGTGACAGCCACAAGTACGTGTAAATACCAGAAATATGACCGTTTAACTCCGAGATTAATTACGATATAAACGTTAGAAATTCTCGTCAACTTATCGGATACGTTTCTACTGTAATTACGTCAACTATGACAGGATATAAAATATTTAGTTAATTACTGATAACTCTAGAAGGCGTGGTCTGCTAATCAAGGTTACCTCCCGTTCATTAATCGAGCGCTTTCTTTGCTTAATCTGCGTTAATGAAGATGAACCGAGGAAGCAAGAACTATATGAACGAAATTTGGGATTCCGATTGGACTACTAAATCATTACTTTCACCCCTATTTGCTAGTTTTTCCTCTTCGCCTCAAGCAGGGTCTGCAGCTAATAGCTGTAATAAAAGAAAGCATACCTAATATAATGTTTGTTTACGATGATTTCGCCCTTACCACCCTTAAGAGCGTTTTGATTAATTTGGCAATATGAAATATGGCTAACTAGTGGACTAAAATATTGATTATGAAATGCAATAATTAATATCGTAACACCGAATATTAAGTTATAGATGTAAAAAACAGTATTAGGAAACTTTCCAACACCTAAAATGGTTAAATTTCAAATTGAAATAATGCATTGCAATTATAACAATTGCTATGCATTATTCATATTCAAATTCACTAGTTAGCGACATTTCATATTTCCATACAGTAATATTGCCAAATTAATCAAAAGAGGTAAATATTTGACAGCTATTTGCGACGTTGTCGTGACATTGCATAGTGCCTAATAAATTAATTATTAGGCATTTGATTAAATTAACTTTTGAGCTCAATATCTCTCCCAGTTTTTTTTTTTTCTGTCCTTTTTTGAAGTCTCCAAACTCGTATCCAAATTGCGGGCCAAGTCTATTAGACTGCCATCGACACGCTAAGAAAATTTGAAGTCTTCGTCCCTTCCGTAGTGTCCAGTCCATGACCACTATATGTATGGTATAAACCTAGTAAAATTTAAAAACGATTTTCTCGTTAAATAACCATTGCTACTATGATATAAAATACTATATTCCATGTTCGTAACAACATAAAATTTCATCTAATTATTAAAGAGGAAATCGCTTTTGAATTTTGGTAGGTGTATATATATTAGTGCCGGTGACTTTAGCTACTCTTTTCTGTGCACACCAGTAATGAATAGTGTCCCACATTTACTGCGAAGAGCTTTTCATCTTGCATTTCTTTTCAATTGCGCTGCGCGGAACGAATTGCACTCAGGTACACAGGTGCGCGGGTGCGCCGCAATTTGTGTCGTCCACTAATAACTTTTATACGAACAAACATCACAAGAGATCCTATTTTAGTTGCATTGATTGCAAAAATTAACGTTTTATCATTAATAAAAGGAAATCGTTAGCGGGTTCGCGTGAAATCAGAATAAGACTGAGGCGTCAGCACTTTGTTCCGAGTTTTCGCGAAAACCCTTGCAGTGTTCCATAAATTCGAAACCAATACCAAACACCATTTTTAAGCATGTAGCGCTACAAGGTTCCTTTGGCACGCGGCCAAAATTGGAACTAACACCGCCGTTTTGTTCATTCAATATATTTTACAAAACAATTGCTCATTGTCATTCGTGTGCGTTTTATAGATCCTTATGGCAGTGTAGCATTAGTGTAGGCGCGGCCTTACGGACGGTGAGCAATAGGTAGCTCACCCGTCCGGTAAGGACCAGGCCCGGGTCGACGGCGCGTTGTGTTCCACGCGCGCCTCAAAGAAATGTCAGCAGAACTGATGGGGCCCGCTAGGGTCGATGCCTGCCGGGGTTGCGAAGAAGTCCGAAAGGGAGATCGTGGCCCCCAGCAACATGGCAACTGCAGGAACACGGGTGGATTTTCGTCAGTAAGAGTCTGACACGCCCTCCCACTCCGCCCAGAGCGGGCGAAGTTATTTCATAATTTCCCATCCAAAAAAAAAAAGAAACGTGTAACATTAGTTTGACAACCTCAATTTTCATGTTCTTAGGGTAAATAACAAAATGCTATACTGTAGGTATTTATGTATCTATATATAAATACCTACCAATAGTAACTAGCTTTTGTCCAACTCAATATGCCTAGCCTTTTCCCAACCGTGATGGGGTTGGCTTCCAGTCTAATCAGTTGCAGCTGAATACCAGTATTTTACATGGAGCGACTGCCTATCTCACTTCCGCAACCCAGTAACTGGTTAATACGATACCCCTTGGTAAGACTGCACGCATAGCATGACCACCGTAGAAACGGTTTTTATCGACGCGTGCTGGTTGTCAGCTTTTGTCCAACGCTCAAACACAAAATACGCCAACATTTGTGTCACATGTGTATACTTGCGTGCTAAGCCTTCATATCACTCCAAGGAATTTCCCTCTCTATCCACGCCTACCAGCATAGCAATTAATGCAAAAATCGCGTGTTTCCTATCATAATATTATCAATCTCGCTGTAATGTGGACGACAGATTCTGATAATTTAATTGCAAGCTGTATCCGACTAACGGTGTGTAATTACGTTCTGAGCTTTGACTCGATAGCAGCTAGATTTTATGTTTGCCTGGTAATTTTAAGATGTTGCGAAGATAGCTTTGATTTCTAGTATGAATTAAAATAATTTACGGTGCTTAGTTTCACACTACTCAATGAAAATGATGATGAATGATGTTGTATTTAAGATTTTGTTTGCAAAACTATTACTGTCGCGGCCTGCAACTGGGGCATTGATGGACGATCGTAAAAATGTGGGCCGAGGCGAAGCCGAAGCACACACTCCAGTCTATCAATGCCTGGTTGCGGCCAAGGCTTTTCAATCTAATTAAATTATAAATTCCAGAATCAATGACAAACAACGATAATTTTTCACGCGCCAATATGTTCAATTGTTTCTTCTTTACTTTAACAGCTCTATTTGCAAACCAAATCGAAATTTAAATAAAATCTTTGATAAGTTACCTCCTTGGTTGCCATCTGTTGAAGTAAAAAGTTCTTTCCATTTTTAAATAACACGACAGATATAAGTTTTCATAGTAATGTATTTGGCCGCTAATCACGAGGGAGTCCGACTCGCATTTGGCCGCTTTTGCTTTTTTACAGTTAACATCAAATTTTAAAGCTATTATCAACCTTGCAAATGTACCTTTTCAGTCATTTCTAAAACGTAAAAGCAAGTGACAATATTAAAATGAAGTATTTTAATTTAATCATCCAAGCCTTTTACACTTTTAAGATATTCAACATCGTTGATACCTCTATTGAAGACGACTCTTTTATAATTATTGATTTCTTCGCAGCCTCGGGAATGAATAAGTATCTGACTTTTTTAATCGCAGAGAGTGAGTTTATTTAAAACTTCCTAAGTTCTTACTGTGAACGTAGGTTAGCAGAACTAGTAAGCCAAGAGCCTTACTTTTCCTCTTAACTGTGAGAATTTATATATATTTATTATAAATGTTGGCATTCTGTAGGTATATTTAATATTTCAGTTCCGACTAAGAATCCGCTCGTCGCGCGACGAGCGGTGTCTTTGTGTCGCGTCGCGTGTCGCGCCTGTTTGTAAGAGCCTTAAGACGTCACAAAATCATATACTTCTTGTTCTCACACACTATTGTCTAAATAAATAAATAAATGATAACTTCATACCTTATTCATACTAATACTTATATATCAGCAAAAAAAAAACTGTTTTTTTTTTTTTTGTTATGTCTTTTAACCTTTAACTTTCCTATTTTATGTGGCCAAGTGTCTAGAGACTTAAAGCATCATAAGCCGACCAAATTGACGTTTCAAATGAACTGACAAAAAATAATCTTTGATATTCGAAAAGTTTTAAATCCCTCAGCTCTAGTAGTCCAAACTAAAAAATGTAGATCTGACCAATAATTGTATCCACTGTAATGTATTATAATAATATAGTAAATCCTTACATATTATAAAACAAAGCCCCCCGCCGCATCGGTCTGTCTGTCTGAACGTGATAAACTTAAAAAACTACCGAACGGATTTTCAAACGGTTTTCACCAATGGACGGAGTGATACATGCGGAAGGTTTTAGTGTATAATTCATTAAGGTATTGTGTAAATTGCCCGAAAATTGACGATTATTGTTTAAGATGTCGGAAAAAATTATGCCAACTGGGAGTTTAATTGGCGTGCGCCGAGGAAATCGTAAGAGTTACATAAAATGTATGTCCTACAGTATTGTTCATCTTAAAAAGTTCAACAAAAAAGTCCGTGATGGCATATGTCTATCTTCTAAGGATGACCTACAGTAACCATTATTATCTTTCAGAATTTGATGAAAATTTCTTTGTTATTTCCGAAGCTTTTTTGACCGGTATTATATTAATCCTTATCCAATAAAATATGTTATTTAAATTAAGCTTTTAATTTAGATTAAAATATGCCTTGACTATCATTTAAATGAATAGTTTTAAAGATATCACAGTTTCAAAATTACGCGTAACTACATAATTATGGTTGACGACAACGCGGGCGCAGCGGTATTAGTCAACGACATTTCCTCGGCTATTAGGTATGTAATCCCGCTAGTACATTCCCGTGGGATATTTTTCGACATCCACGTGGGTGAAGCCGCGGGAAAAAGCTAGTATTATATAAAGCACTGAACAAAGTCTAGTTAACCCTAGGCCCCTTATGTCACCCGCGGCACTTGACAGTTGATGAGAACAAAACGTATCATTACTGGAGTGCGTACCAGCTTTAATGATACCCGCATGTCGTACGACTGAAAATTCCTAAGACTATGGGATAATCCTGAGGTTTAAATATTTTTTACTGAAGGTATAAATACCACTCATCTTAGTATCCAGTATCTATTACTGTTCAGGAAGCTCGAATTTTCCAAGAATTTCGGATAAATATTTACCATAGTTTAAGTTAGATTGATTTTGTCTTAATGAGCTTGATCTAAATTGTACCTAATTTAACGATATGTGCCTTGATAGCCTTGTTGAAGCTATCCTAATGAGGACGATCGGTAATTCAATATTGTAGTCTAAAATTCAACCAGCTCTGGTCACAGTAAGTTTTACTCTCCCAAAAGTCTTAAAAAGGTTAAAATGGGAAAAAGAATCCACATTTTCCATGTTAAAGTCAACGCCAAAAGAGTAAATTGTGGCCACATTAGTGGCTACACGTCGAGCCATTCATCGCGCTCCATTTCAGAATATAAAAGCCACCTTATATACTATTTACGTAAATTCTAAAGCACAGTAAATTAAGCTTTCACAGTAAATTAAGCTTTTAGTACTCAGATGCGCTTTTAGGTCGTGAGGCAACCTCTTACATTTTTTTCAGTTTAGACAAATTATTTTTTTTTACAAAAACGCATATATTTAGCCAGTTGTTGGATAAATAAAGCCTTCAGACGTCATCATTAAAACTGAAATAGTCCTGAAAGTTAATGCGACACAAAATAGAGCCGGTGAGTACCCCACGCGATTCACTGTGGACGTGGGCTAAAAGAGAGTGGCCTTTAGGAGATACCAAATTCTGGGGGTACTTGAAATAACATGCAATTAGAATACAAGTGGAGCCCTAAAAAGAATAAAATATTCGAGACGTTTAAAATTCACACACTTCATTGCCCTTACTTAACTAAATATAAACATTTCATTTAACAGATTTAAATGACACTTCCATTAGTCATTAGATTTTGTAGGAAAAATACGCGTTTACTAACTTTAATAGGTAACTATGAGAAAAATAATTGACCACCGCTGAAACCCTTCAAGAATTACCGTTCCTCCACGACTGATATCCTCCCCATTTTTTCCTTTATCTCAACGACATCTCATAACAAACTCCTTATCTTTCTAATCCTAGAATCACCCCGATCAAGTCATCCCAAAACTATCTCCTTTAACGTACATACATGGGTCCTTTTTTAGAGCCAATGTACTCGTAATAGGCTCCCATTTATACAGCTCCTAAATAACTCCTAAAGTCCCGAACAGGGGATCAATTTGTATGATTGGATCATTCGGTTCACGTTCCGACAGTAAACGCACAGAATAGATAGGTGGGTACAGAAGGACAGCTCTATACAACTAGTGAAAACAGGCACACAATATTCACAATAATGATCTGTTCCAAAAGTCCGATGAAAGTGTAAACAAACCTGTTCAGTAACATTCATTAAAGGGATAATACATTCATCTGTATTAAGAAGGTTTCAACTTTAAAACTCATAATTTATTCCAACAATTATTGTCTGAATAACATTATTAAATAACACTAAATTAAAAAACCACCGACGAAAAATTTACCTCAATTTTCAAATTAAAAACATTTTTAACGCGATTTAAAATTAGAATTTCGGGTTTAAATTATTAAGTTTACATAATCAAAATGAAGTTTACTAAATTGTAAATGGCACTACAAATTGGCATCCATTATTAATTTGTGCACAATTTAATCGGAAACTTTTGGAGCGACTATATAGACGCGAGCATACGGGTATCTCAAACTGTCTCAAATGTATGTCAGTAGCGAGGCGAGTGAAGCGTGTATGTGTGCGTGCGTTTTCGCTACTCAATGAAGCTGACCTTCTGTACCTATTTATTCTGTGGTATTTGGCAAGTGATCAATATCCTCGTTTGTTTGGTAGCTGGTAGCTATTTAGGAGTATTTCCCGTCTTTTATTGCAGGTCTTATTGAAAAAAGAAATTGTTTGAACGGTTCTTTGATAATGTCAGATTACCTTTTACTTTTATCGGAATTTCATCTTTATTATAACAACTCTACGCTCTAAGTACTAAATGGCAATTTATTTTGCTTTGGCATGAATCCTCTCATGGTTCGTGAAAGAAAAAGAAAATCCTACCTATTACAGGCACCCAAATGCAGGATGAGGCATAAATATTAGCCTTTCCGCTTTAGGGAATCAGTGACACTCGTTCACATTCAAAACCAACCGAAAAAGTTGCCAATAAAAAAGAGTGACCAGAGTTCGAGATATGGCATGTTCTTCATACCCAAATCCTCAATTTCTTAACAACGTGACTGTACCGCTAGAGTTTCTCCAGCCACATCGGTGTCAAACATTGGTAAGTTATCAACATCCCAAGGCTCGGAACTGGTTTAAAAAATACCGGTGAAAACCGGTTTATTTGGGTTTTACTCCGAACTTTTCTTAAGAACGTGAACGTTTTAAGAACTTTATTTTAACCTTAAATTAACCGGTTTATACGACGAGAGTCATGTCGGTAAACGCGTTGCAACTTGTAACTACTTGTGAGGATGCCGCGCTGAATATAAACCAATAAAAAAAACCGGTTAATATTGCTCTAAACCAAAAAAAAACCTTTATGGAAAGACTCGTCCAAAACTGGTTTTAAAAAACCGGTTTCTACGATCGAAAACGAATATAAAGATTTTTTCGTCAAGTAAATAATAACGGTTTGAAAATGTAACCGGTATCCGAGCCTTGTAACATCCTCTTCAGATATTAATTTCGAGAAATTGGCTTTATTTACCTTGTTTCTCCATTTGTCAGGACCACAGCGATGCCACAAACGCTCGTCAAACAAATGAAGGTCATACCGCTGTCGTCATTTAATCTAGTAATGAAGATTAAATTCTCTATTATAATGTACATAATGGATATTGAATTTTGCTTCGTAAGTCCTTACTACATCCGTGTCGGTTTTTGATTTTCTTATTCACATTAATTTTAACACTTTACTTCACCACTTCAGGTTTTTTTAATATTCATATTCTTCCTATGTTTAAAGTATATCAAAATCGGTTCAGTGGTTCAGCTATGAAAATGTAACAAATAAACAGACAGAAAAAGACATAGATATGCTCACCTTCAGACAGATGATTACATCTCCGTCAGTAAAATACACCGCAAAAATTTTTGCCGGCTCTTCTCCATAGGAAACGCCCAATTGGAACCATGCACATAGCTTCTGACGTTTCATAAGGGATCTCGCGCACTAGACGGCCACGAATCCGGCCAGTCGTGGTCCATGGCCCAGTCTGCGGCTAGTTGGCCGTTGCGACTTGTGACCAAGTGCGCAACTCGTAATGGTTTCTATAGTTTACCTAGTCGCTGCGACCACTGGTCGTGGTCGTAGCCGTCTAGTGCGAAATAAAATATTTTTATTTTTTATTTTGACACCAACAAATTTATCTTTCTACATGAAAAGCATTAAAAGACAGTTTTACAAATACATCAAGGGCAACGTGAAGTATCAGAATCAATATGAATGCATATGCGATTGGATCTTGGCACACAACTGATATAGATCGTGCGAAAATAGCTCAGTGTATACCTGTATTTCAGATTTTAATTCCTAACCTTGCACTCAAACAGTTCTGTATGCGCTGGAAATCAGAAAAGTTTGTGGAACATAGAAGTAGTTTCTAAATATACTCATACTGTGTTTGCAATTTAATTTTCAAACATGTAAACAAATGTAATGTTTTAAGTATCCTAACATATAGTCCAGTTTGTGCTACAACTGTAAACATTTTTAGTACTTGTCACTTTATTAACTTAATTCACACAGTTATGATTTGAATAAGGTATAGTATGTATACCTACATGTAAGTTTGGCTTTTAAGTATAGTCCTCCAGACCGTATTTCGGCCATGGTGGCCAATCTCAACGTACACTAGCCTTCGGCGCGGGAGATATTATAAAGGCTCTTTCAAACAGGCGCAGTTAAGGAACCCCAACCTACCAATTTTAGCTTTGTCAGACAATAAGTATTTACTAGATTATTATTTCCCAATTTCCCCACTGCGCGATCAGCATTTATAATTATCTAGAACATGCGTCAATCTGATCACGCTGTGCATGTACTACGTTAGCAATTAAGTTAGTATATAAGATCAATATTTTGTTAGATTTAATTAATTACTGTTTCGCTGTAACTCTGTCGGAATAAAGTTATTTTTAAATACTTCCGTTGTCGCTTACTTAATTGGCGCAGCCGGTAGGATCTCTGTAGTCAGTTTGCCGTGTATACAATTCTACGTGGAGTAGCCGACGTCCGTGTCTACGGTTTAGCAGAGATCGCCGAACAAATAAATTCATTAAGAAGCCACTTCGAGTTACGGAAGAGGACCAGCCACAGCAGTAATTCAGGGAGCATGGAGCTAGCTGCGGAATTGTGAGTAAATCTTTTTCACCTTCCTCTCAGCTCTTCCATCTATATCCCAACCTTGTAATAGTCTATGTGTTTGTGTATTATTAGGGATTGGACAACGCCGTGATAATATTTGCATAGATTTTAATTGTACTAATATTTTAGAGTAGTGATAGTTTAGTAGCACATTAGTGTGATTTTTTTTTCTCCGCGTTTGTTTCTTTCATAACTTTTCACAATGGAAAACGTAACCCGTGTCCCACAGGAATTGGTTAACATCATACCAATATTCAGCGGCGACACTAGAATGTTGCCTTTATTTATAAAAAAATGTGAATACATTTTGTCTACGTTCTTAGGAACCGGGTGGATTTTCAAAAGAGCATTTTTTTACTGTTCTTCCAAAATAAGGCTTAAATATCTATTACACATTACGTGAAATTGACTTCAGTTTATAATTTAAACATTTTTTTTATCATTTGTAAAAAATAAATCGTATTAAAAGTACGATCAAATATTAAAACTTACAAAAAACTATCCCGGAAATCATTTACCTCGCTGTTATTTTCTATAGAATATTTATTGAACTCATAAAAACTCAAAGTTCTTGCCTAAATTTTATTTAATTTAAACCCATTTGTAAAAATTATAGTGTATACCGAACAATTACTATATTAGTTACATCAGAAGATACCTCTAATGTTATTATTTAACCATTTAAAATTTTGTCACAAGAATTTCATCATTACCTTCCGCAATTTTTGTTTGATAACTTTGCCCATCAAAAGAATGAAATTCTAGTATATCCGAATGCATGCTGAGGGCCTCACCCCGCGCGGCCCTTCAGTCATCGTTGATTTGTCCACAAGAGTGCACGTTTTGACTGTGAAATTACGTTCTCAAGAGATCTTATATAAGTTTGTCAAAAAATTTCATCATTCAACGACTGGACATATTTCTGGTAAGTTAATTTTCTTGATTTAGTAAAGGAATGAGCATGATTACTAAGTATTCTATTGACTAAAGAGCATAATAATTGTCTAGGTTTTCGCCTAATTCGACATGTTGTAAATTGTTTTATAACGTTTCGTCATTTATCGTAACATCATTCACTGTGTAATTCCTGATGTGTTGTGTTGAATGATGCATTGTTGAGGTTAATGATTTAGAGACCCCAAATTGGATAATTTAAAAGTAATATTATATATTAAATTGTGGATTACTGACTAAAAACTTACTAAGTATGTATTAGTTTATGTTTTGCAAATTTGTTTGTAATCTATTTTGTTATAGGTACAGATATCACTATGGCTAAAACGAAAGCAGAGCGTTTGGCCCAACAAAGGCTATGCAAAAGACGCAAGTACTTAGAGATAAAAAACGACCCCGAATTATATGCTTTAGAAAAAGAAAAACAGCGAGCTAAGTACAGAAAACGTAAAGAAGAAAAAAAACAAAAATCCATCACAGAGAAAAGTCCACGTGAACAGAGAAAATTGCGTAAACAATGGAAGGAAAATTCTAAGAAATATAGACAGCGTAAGAAAGAACAGGTATCTTCAGTAATTCCAAACGTAATTAATGTTGAAGCTGATGGAATTTCTGAAAATGTCACCCATCCTATAGACGATCCCATTTGCTTCTTTACGAAAGAAGAAATGCAAAAAGCAGAAAGGAAGGTACGGTATCAAGAATTGAAGAAAAGAATACGATTGATAACCATTATAAAAAATCTACAGAAAATTAACAAGAACCAAAGAATGAAAATATCAAGACTGAAAGCAATGTTCAACAAGAGTCACAATTCTGATAAAGAGACTGAAGGTAACGGCCAAAACTTAACTCGACAGAAAAAACGCATAAATCGTCGTCATAATGCCATTCCAAATTTGCGGTCTAGAAAGGATACAAAATTTCGCTTACTTAGAAAACAAGTGATAGAATCCATTGAAATGTTTTATAATGATGACACTGTTAGTACTATATCTGCAGGTAAGAAAGAATTTATTACTAAAAATAAAAGGAGAATGCAAAAAAGATATTTAACAGCCCCACTAAAAGTTTTACACAAAAGATTCATTACTGAAACCAATTTTAAAGTAAGTTACTCATTTTTTACCAAACATCGTCCATTTTGGGTGCTTTATCCAAAACTTTCAGGCAGAGATACATGTTTGTGTGCTCAACACACCAATATAGAGTTATTAATTAAGGCTTTGTGTAATGCGTCTATTATAGGAGTAAAAAACTCATACGAGTTAGTCTCAGTTTTATGTTGTTAACCCAGGAACCCAAGTTGTCTAAGTCTTAAGAGAGTGTAATTCTTGTAAAAATAAAAATATTAACTACAGAGAGTTTTCCAATGACTCTAATTTAACTTATTTTAAATGGAGAAAGGCTTCCAAAGAGGTAGTAACAAAAAAGGCGCTAAAACAGAACAAAGTACTAACAGTTAAAGATTGTATCACAACCAACCCATTAGAAGCTGTCAAAGAATTAGAATCCGTTATAAAACCTTTTCTCTTACATATCCATAATATTGAAACTCAATATAAAACAATAAAACAATTAAAAGAAAATTTGACAGTGTCGGAAGCCATTCTACACATAGATTTCTCCGAAAATTATTCCCTTAAATATGCTGAAGAAGTCCAGTCATTTCATTTTGGAGGAAGCAGACAACAAGTATCTTTGCATACCTCAGTAATTTACACTCATGATTTTTCTTTAGGAGCAGTTCGACCAATATCGGTATGCACTATCAGTAAATGTGTTCGTCACGATGTGGCAGCTATTTGGGCACATTTAATTCCATTGATAAAACAGGCTATGGAAATCAATCCTTTTATTACGACTCTACATTTCCTGTCAGACTCACCTGTGTCACAGTATAGAAACAAATATATGTTTTATGTAATATCACAGATTCGAACTGATTTTGAGTATGTTTCCAGAATTACTTGGAATTATACAGAGGCGGGGCATGGAAAGGGTGCTCCTGATGGTGTGGGAGCCGTTCTAAAAAGAACTGCA
The DNA here is from genome assembly GCA_916610215.1 of Omphaloscelis lunosa. Lineage (NCBI taxonomy): Eukaryota > Metazoa > Arthropoda > Insecta > Lepidoptera > Noctuidae > Omphaloscelis > Omphaloscelis lunosa. Next base: position 4,162,619 of record OU744245.1, on the reverse strand, counting down.
GATAAAATAATAAATTATGGACAAGATATTGGTGATTTCGAAACATTTTTTACAGTAATAAAAGAGAATGTAGAAAACATAATTATTATAAATGTAACTGAAAATGCTATTAAAGAAAAAGAAAATTTAATTCCGAAGAATCTTAAGCCTTTCAGAGGCACCCTTTCTGTGCACCAGGTACTTTGGGATGTGTTCTCAACAAAACTTACTCTTAGAAAAGTAAGTTGTTTCTTCTGCAATATTGATGAGCGTTGCGTACACGGCAAACACCTAGGATTTTACGATATTTCACAAAATGTAAAAAAAAAATATTATAATTCAGAAAATGCAAAAGCAGTTTCGTCTAATGTCACCAACATTAGACGAAACTGCTTCTAAAAGAAATGAGAGTAACAAGAAAATTGTCGTCTTAGAAGATATAACTTTCAAAACTCAAAGTGAATTGAACTTACATTATATGAACCGACCTGGTACATCTAAATCATCTCAAAATGTCAATAAGTAAAAAAAAAAAATCAAAAAATATTTAGGTACTTACTAATGTAAAGACTGATTATTTTGTAGTTGATTTACCTACTGAGTTTTTTTGTTAAAATCAACACAGATTGTTTTATTAAACTTTAAATAATTAATATTTTTATATACGTAATAATGTTGAGGCTTTTTGTTTCAATGATCAAAGTTTATTTTTAAGTTGAAAAATTACCTTGTAATTAGAATTTCACAAGGGTCGAGATTATTTTTATCTAAATTATTCTAAGAAGGATTCTTGTTTATATGATCAAAGATTGATTTAAGTTTATTTTTGTTGTTAAATTAAAAAAGGAAAATTATTTCAATAATAGTATAAATACCGATATTTTTTAAGTGAATTATTGTGGAAAAGCTTTTTGATTCAATAATCAAACATTTTTAGTTACTTTAAGTTCAAAAAGTACATCGTACTTAGAAGTTCGTTCCTATAATATTGTATAGTTTGTTAATAAACACCGAAGTTTTTCGTGACTTACGAGTATACTTTGAGCAATTCAAAAATCTGAGACCAAGACTGATTATTTTGTAGAGACTGTTATTTTTATTTGTTCTAAAATATTTTTTGGGATTGTAATCTTGTAATCATAAATAAAAACTGATTTTACTTATTATGTTTTATTTGCATCATTAACTTCAACACCTTGTCATTGAATTCAACGTGTTATGTCATTTACTGCTACACATTATCATTCACTTCATCAAAATATTTCTATTTATCGATTTTTCTCGTAAATGGGTTATTAAAATAACAGTGTACATATACAAAAACCTTTGTTTTTTAAAGAAGATCATTATTTAGTAGCTCATTTTCAATTTTTGAAGGAAAATAATATTTCTCACAAAATTCGTCAAAATAAATCATAAAATGAAAATCTACCCAACCGCAGCCCAAAATGAATATTTATTTCATGTAGTAACAAGTAGGTTATCAGGCGAAGCAGCCAGTTTGGTAGGCGAAAGAGAAGTATAGGTACGTGGGACGAGCTGAAGAAGTTGTTAAACCAACACTTCGGTGATCCACGCACAGAGGATTGTTTAGCAATGGAGTTAGAATCGTGTAGAATAAATAAGGGTGAAAGTTATTTAGATTTTTGCCATAGAATACAGCGGATGAGAAGTGTTTTATTTGCTAAAATATCAGAAACTATCATTGATGAATCTCTACGTAAGGCAAAGCAAATCATTTATAGTAACAGAGCAATGAATGCTTTCTTGTTTAATTTACCGCCATTTTTAGTTAGATTAGTTCGTTTGCGCGACGTCACAACGTTAGAGGATGCATTAAAAATAGTTTTAGAAGAACAAAACTTCCAGGCAGTCTATGAGTCGAAAACAAACGACAGACGTAATTTTAGCAGAAATAACAGACCCAATTTGCCTAATAACCAAAATGCAATTGAATCTAATAATCAAAAGAAAGATTCACATAGCATATCAAGTACACATGTACCGAATAGTGCTACAAACAGCACATCTACACCGAACAATTCGCATCAGCCCAGACATTATAAACAACATAATAATATTCAAAGAAATCAAGACAATTTTAATCGTACAAACAACAATAATGCGTCACCGCAGTCAAGTAGGTCATTTGTTCCGATTGCACAACCGAACCAACAGTTCGCGGCACATGCACCGAGCACGCCGTCTTTTGCAGCGCAAGCATCTACGTCGGGTGCGAATACTGATGTCACCATGCGTACTGCAAGTTCGCGACGTGTTAATTACATAAATAATTCTAATAATAATGAACAGAGTTCAAGTTATTCGTACAATGAGTGCCAAGAATTTTCTCCTGAAGAACCCGGGGCGGGAAATTTTTGCATAACGGCCTCTACCCTAGAGAACGAATAAAAATAAATTGTAATAAACGCTTAAATTTACCACATATAGTTATACCAGAATTAAAGGCAGTTTTTATGATAGATACGGGGAGTGTTAGATCGTTTATAAGCCCGTATATAGCGAATAAATATTTTAAAAATTATTTACAGTATGAACCCTTCGAAGTTGTTAGCACTCACGCATCGAGTGTTCATGGTGAAACGGCTATTATTCCATTACCGGTTACCTTTGGAAGTCAAGAGTTCCATAAGTATTATGTCTATAGTGTCGACGATAGGTATGATGGTTTATAGGTAGCAATTTGCTGAAGCAATTACATGCAAAGATTAATATGGAAAATCAGATATTACATTTAAAAAATACTGATATTCCTATCATATATTCACCGCCTATGAGAGATATATAATCTACCATCTCGTAGTGAACTTAGAGTAAGACTCCCAGTCAACTTACTGAACGGGGAAGCTGTGTTAGATTTTAAGCAATTTACGGAAGGGATTCGAATGCCCGCCGCATTAGTTACGTGTATTGAAGGCTATGCAACAACTGTTATTCAGAATTATAGCCATGAAAATAGAAAATTAGTAGTTACGGGACCTTTTCAAGTGGAACCATACATACAGGACCCATCTGTTAGTGTTAATTTCATAGATAATAATATAGAAGTGGACAGCTTGCTAACAAAGAATTTAGACAAATTACAGTTAGATCATATGAATTCAGAAGAACGAACGGTTATTGAGGGACTTTGTAAAGAATACAAAGATATATTTTATTGTGAAAATATTCCGTTAACCTTCACAAATCAGGTTAAACATAGAATAAGAACAAAAAATGAAGACCCAATAAACATTAAGGCACATAGATTGCCACCTATTCAAACAAAAGAGATCAGTAGTCAAGTCGAGAAAATGTTAAGGGATAACATTATCCAGGAATCTCATTCCCCCTGGAGTGCTCCCGTACATTTAGTGCCGAAAAAATTAGACGCGTCAGGCCAACAAAAATGGAGGATGTTAGTTGACTATAGACGGCTCAATGAAATCACAATTGATGATAAATACCCTTTGCCCAACATTAACGATTTATTTGACATGCTAGGTAATAGTACATACTTTACAACTCTCGACTTAGCTAGCGGGTACCATCAATTAGAGGTTCAGGAGAAAGATAGAGCTAAAACTGCGTTTAGCACACCTTCAGGTCATTATGAATTTAACAGAATGCCGTTTGGGTTAAAGACCGCACCCGCAACTTTTCAGCGAGCGATGGATAACGTCTTACGAGGCCTTCAAGGCTTACATTGCTTAATATATCTCGATGACGTCATTATTTTTTCTAAAAGCTTGCCTGAACATGTAGAAAAACTTAGAGCAGTTTTTGACCGCTTCCGTCAAACAAATTTAAAAGTTCAATTAGATAAGTCTCATTTTCTTAGAAAGGAAGTACTCTACCTAGGGCATACTATTACAAGTGAAGGTTTGAAACCAAATAATGATAAAAAAGACGCTATTCTTAGGTATCCTATACCGGAAACGGTTACACAGATTAAAAGCTTTTTAGGACTAATCGGTTATTATAGGAAATTTACAAAGATTTTGCCAAAATAACTAGACCATTAACAGCTTGTTTAAAGAAAGGTCGCAAAATTGTAATTAATGGGGAATATAAAGAATGTTTTGAGACATGTAAAAAGCTTTTAACAAATGCACCTTTGTTACAATTTCCTGACTTTAGTAAAACTTTTATTTTAACCACGGATGCATCCAATTTTGCGATCGGGGCTGTATTGTCACAAGGAACGATAGGCTCAGATAAGCCTGTAGCCTATGCTAGTAGAACCTTGAGCGACACAGAAGTAAAATATAGCACTATCGAGAAGGAACTTTTAGCCATAATATGGGCAGTTAAGCACTTTCGACCGTATTTGTATGGTAATAAGTTTACCATATTTACAGACCATAGACCATTAGCTTGGCTGTATTCATTGAAAGAGCCCAATAGTAAACTCACGCGATGGCGGTTAAGGTTAGAAGAATACGATTTCGAAATAAAATATAAGAAAGGCCCTCAAAACACGAATGCAGATGCTTTATCTAGGATTAAGATTAATGCAATTGACGACGATTTAGATTCAATATTCGTAAATATAGGAGATAGGCAGGAACGTATACAAAAAATTATAGAAAACGAATTGCAAGACCTCGAAACTCCAATAGAAACGATAGAACTTTCGGATTCTGATGATGGGGTCACTGCCAACTCAGTTTCAAATAGAGAACACGAAGGCATTCCTAGTTTAAACGAAGCTGTCGATACTAAACCAAAACAGATTTTAATTCATTCATGGTTTAAAAATAAATTAGACGTAAAAGATATTTCAAATAATAAACAAAAAATTCTCGAAGTTCACTTACCGACAAATAACGATATATTAGTTAAAGACTTTTTGAAAGAGTATATTGATCCAAAACATAAGTACTTTATATACTTCGAACACACATCTTTTAGAAAAACTTTTTCAAACATGGTAATTAAGTTATTTAAAAAGGATTCAGTTAAGTTAACCGAGTGTAGAGAGTTATAAATTTGACAGGATCTGAAGAAGATCAAAAAGAAGTTATTTTAAAATACCACGACGGGAAAACATGCCATAGAGGTATTAAAGAAACTTTAACCAAACTTAAAAGACATTATTGGTGGGCAAACATGAAAGAGACAGTCACGGCAATCATAAATGCTTGCGAAACATGTAAACGCATGAAATATGATAGAAAGCCGATTAAACCCCACATTCAGTTAACACAAATCCAGGATGCCCCTTTTCAGGAAGCTTTTATGGATTTATTATATATTGAAGGGAAATATTATTTAACTATAGTGGATGCATTTAGTAAGATAGCACAAGCCATAGAGGTACCGAATAGGAGTACACCAGAGATAGTTAGGGCATTGATTAAATATTTCAGCATGTATGGTCTGCCTAGGAAAATTAGTTGCGATTCCGGTACAGAATTCAACAATACTTTGATTAAAGAAATGTTAAGCTTTTACAAAATTGAACTTCATATTGGGACGCCAAATAATCCCAGTTCAATGGCAATAGTAGAAAGGTTTCATTCTACCATTATTGAGATTTATCGTATAGCAAAATACGATAAAAGCGATTTAGATGCAGCATCAGTTATGACTTATGCCATCATGGCTTATAACAACACCATACATTCAGCAACAGATTTTACGCCTTTTGAACTAGTATTTGGCCACACTTATTCCGATAATGTATTTAACGTGGATAGAGAGAAGAACTTAACTCAGAAATTATTGTTAGATCATAGAAAACGCCTTAAAATACTCTATGAATTCATAACAGAAAAATTAGAATCAGATAAAATTAAAATAATTAATAAAAAAGGTGGCGAAACGACACCGGTACTCGAACCAGACGATAATATTTACATGAAAGACACTAGGACTAGAAAAGCTAAAGAAAAACCTCGATATGAAAAAGCGAAAGTAATAGGTGAAGTTGAAAGAAATATAGTCCCAGTAGAAGTAAAGAAAAGGAAAACTAGAGTAGCCTTAAAAAATGTAAAACGTCCTCCACAGATCGTGCCTGGTACTTCTGGTACTAGTGGTGCCAACACTCACGCTGGACCTCCAAAACCTCGGTCAGAATCCGGGGATAGCAGCGATAAAGCGGGGAGTAGCAGTGAAGAGGAATAGTTATTGGACAATATACAAAAGTGTAGATTTAGAATCATTACACTTACAAATAGATAATAATATTCGGGATTTTATTAACTTGAAAATTAAAATTAAGGAAAATAGTCTTAGTAACGAAACTATAGGAATAGAAAGCCAAATAGAATATCTTATTAAACTAACTAAGGATAGATTCTTTCAAATCTTACCTTTCCATTATAGAAATAAAAGAGCTCTGTTTAATCCATTAGGCTCACTTGTAAAAGCTATCACAGGAAATTTAGATGAAGACGATGCAATTAAATATGATAGAGAAATCCAAATGATACAGAACAAAGAGCATGTGGTCGAACGTAAAGTATCATCAATGCAAAAAGCTTTTGATAAATTAGTAAATGACTCTGAAATAATAAATTCAAATATTAAAAACTTGGGTTTACATACCAATGAAATGGAAAAATTAGTTGAACATGAGTTCAGGTTTAACAAACTTTTCCAAATATTAAATACTATGTATCAAATTTTAAATAACTTTCGGACCTGTTACGAAAACATACAAGAGATTGAAACGGCAATAGCCTTTAGCAAACTGAATACATTGCACCAATCCATTATAAATAGTACAGAATTATATAATACGTTAGAAGTCATTGCTAAACATGCTCGAACAATATACCCAGTAAGCAAACATAATTTAATAAAATTAGAACGTAATATCATACTTAAATCATATATAAATAACAACAAGTTAGTTTTTGTTTTAGAAGTTCCCCTAATAAATAACGAAACATATAATTATTACAAGGTTATACCCATCCCTATATTCCATTCTCCAAATACCTTTACAATAATACCCAAATATCCTTACCTGATGGTGAATAGATTGAAATACATGCCCGTGGTAAGCCCATGTACTGAGATTGAAAATGGGAAATTTCTTTGCGCTGAAACTAATTTAGCCCAGTTTCCAACCGAGACCTGCATTGAACAAATAATGCTGATGAAGAACAACTACAAAAACTGCATACAGAACCATATTGAAATAGAAAAAACTAAGATACAGAAAATAACCGACAACCAATGGTTGGTTTACTCAGAGGAAAATCTCATCATCACCGAGAATTGCAATACAGAAATCCTGAAGTACACTATTCTTGGGACCTACATCGTGACACCTGGCCAACAATGCGAGACACAAATAGGCGAAGTCATCGTTGCCGCCACCACAAACACTACAGTTTCCAGTCTCCAGCTGCTCCAGATGCCAGACCTACAACAGGACATTCAGAGAAGATCAAAGAAAGTGGATTTAAGAAATGTGGACTTCAGTGATGTGAAAGAAGTGTTACAAAGTGCAAAATTTAGTGAAATAGACGATACGACACAAACAGTGACAATAGAAATTAGTATATGGACCATCTTAGAGTATGTGGTTATTGTAATAGCAATAGTTATCTTTATAATGTATAAATTTCAGTTCATAAACTTTTGTCGAAATTCTCCGAAACCGTCTGCGACACCTTCGGATAATTTCTCTCTTAGGGAGGGAGGAGTTAAGGAACCCCAACCTACCAATATTAGCTTTGTCAGACAATAAGTATTTACTAGATTATTATTTCCCAATTTCCCCACTGCGCGATCAGCATTTATAATTATCTAGAACATGCGTCAATCTGATCACGCTGTGCATGTACTACGTTAGCAATTAAGTTAGTATATAAGATCAATATTTTGTTAGATTTAATTAATTACTGTTTCGCTGTAACTCTGTCGGAATAAAGTTATTTTTAAATACTTCCGTTGTCGCTTACTTAATTCGCGACACGCGACGCGACACAAAGACACCGCTCGTCGCGCGACGAGCGGTGTCTTTGTGTCGCGTCGCGTGTCGCGCCTGTTTGAAAGACCCTTAATAGTGCACAAGTGCACGCAAACGTGTGCAAATGCTTTTAAATAAGAAATAATCCACTCCCTCGAAGGAGTCATGGAAGGGAAATAAGTGCTTATGGCAAGATCGTAGCATAATCCTCAGAGGTGATACCTACAAAAAAATATATACTGCAGTATCAACGCTTTTCCCAAACGTGTTAATATTGCTGTTATTTCCTCGTAAAGTTTATAGATGCAACCTTAATACCAGTCATATTGGCCCATCCTTTTCCCAACTATGTTGGGGTCGGCTTCCAGTTTAACTGGATGCAGTTGAACACCAGTATTTTACATGGAGCAACTGCCTATCTGACCTCCACAACCCAGTTACTGGGTAACACGATATCTCTTGGTAAGACTGGTTGTCAGACTTTAAGGCTTCTGACGGCCGGTAACAACTGTTAAAGATCTACAAATGATAGCCGGGACCAACGGATTAACGAGCTTTCCGAGGCATGCAGGGGTCTTAGTATGTAAAGATGGTCACCCTTTCACGGATCAACCGCGGCAAGCGTAGCTTAACCTGGTCACTCGAACCCCATGCGGCTGTTATTATTTAGCCGCAAGCCCATCATACTAGTAGCACAAGAAATCTAGAAAAGATCCAAAGACTTCGGATTCATGTGCGTATTGTATCACTGAAGGAAAACATCGTGAGGAAACCGGCATGCCTTTTTTTTGGATGGGAAATTATCAAATAACTTCTCCCGCTCTGGGCGGAGCGGGAGGGCGTGTCAGACTCTTACTGACTAAAACCCACCCGTGTTCCTTCGGTTGCCTGTATGTTGCCAGGGGCCACGATCTCCCTTTCGGTTTTCGTCGCATCCCTGGCAGGTGAGGAAACCGGTATGCCTGAGAGATATTTCTCTACGGCATATGAAGCCAAGTCAGTGGCCCGTGGGAGGCTTTAAAAACTCTGACACCAGGTTAGTCTCTAACGAAAAGAAGAAGAATTTTTCTGTAGTCTAAAATCATGATGTAAAGAAACAAACGACTCACACACGTTACTTTTACTTTACATAACAAATACTTGTTTGTATATGCGGAACGCATACAGAATGGTAATCGCAATACTGACATTTTTACTCAGCAACGTCAAACGCAGACGCATTTATCACACTCTGATCTTTTTGCATCGCTCGGTACTTAAGAGCCGTAAAAATAAAACCCATTAAAGATATATAGAACTTATGTTTGTAAAGGGAAAGTTATCTCTTTAGCACACGCTAAATAAGGTGAATTTATGTTGGTCACTCTAAAACTACACCAAACTCGCTGGGTTTACTAGTGACCATTGAAGGGTTACCTCCAGGCCACCACTGGTTTTCTTCTTAGTTTTCCACTTACGAGTCGTAGGTTCGAACCCAGACAGGGGCTTTACTTTGTTTAAATTATGTTATCAACACTGTTCTTAAAACGGTAAAAGAAAACATCATGAGGAAACCGAACTAAAAATTCAAACACATGTGACGTCTACCAACCCGCACTGGGCCCGCGTGGCGGATTATGGCCCGCTCTCTCTCACTGAGAGAAGGCCTGTGTCCCAGCTGTGGGAACATTATAGGCTGATAATACTATTATTATGCTATTCAAGGATTCTGTTTCCAATACCAACCTTCCAGTGCTAAAGTTTCAATCATAAGGCCAATTACCTACAAGTAACATGGTCAATTACCAAAATCACAATCTACAAGACAGGAAAACCGCTTTGATAACATTATTTTCGCCCTAAACAAGTGATCTTACATTTTAAACAGATTTGCTCGACATTTTTTTTTTTTTTTGTAAATGGCAACTCGCAGTTTTGACCACTAAGGTATTGGCTGCTTATCGGACCGGACTTTCCTGTGGGTGCCTTAAGCTGCTACACTTAGAGCCTCCAGCCAGGAGCAAAAAACTATACTAAATTAAAGCTAGGCGAACGCTCGCTAAGGGCACCCCCTGTGGGGTACGAACCTCGGCTTAAGGCGTTGCTGAGGGGAGGACAGCAAGAAGGGACAGGCTGGATCAAAATTGGTTTAAATCATGATTATTAGGCGGGGTAGTTTAAAGCTACGTGCTCAGCGACAACAACTTGCTGGCACCTCGTTTTCGAGCAAGGGTTGGGGAGGAGTATCATTTACTCAGGCACACGGTCGCGATCGCAAAGGACCTCGGCGGCGAGGTCGGAATGAAGATTTGCTCGATTTTTGTCCCTCGATATGTTGTGATTTGACGATCAATAAAATCTGTTAGTTTTTTTATTACAGAGACAGACTAGCTTTCTGCCCGCGACTTCGTGCGCGAGCCTATATCCTTCCTCAAGAATTGGGCTATCCGATGCAAAAATATTTTTTCTAAATCCGACTAGTAATTTCGGAGATTACCTACATACAAACTTACAAAAAAATAAACAAATTTTACCTCTTTATAATACTAGTATTATTTGTGAAAATAGGATATCGATAGTCTGTTTGTTCAAACATTTACTCGATTTTGTGTGATTACGCGTGTCGATCGCCAAAAATCGAGCAAATCTGAAGGCACCTAAAGGTGAGTACACATATGTGACACGTAACGTAAAATGTAATATACGTTGAGACATATTCGCCTAGCTTTTGTGTCAAATTTCATGTTGCATTGCATATATTTGGACGGCATATTCGTTTCAACGTATGTATGGTACATTTCATGCTACGTTTTATATATATGTACCTGGCCAGGGTTCCGCACCGTATTAAGACCGAGCAAAACACGCCGAAAAATAAACGTTTCTTGTATATAATTAATTTAATTATTAACGTTATTTATTTTTTATTATTGCTTGTACTTAATAGCGGCAATGGAAATAAACAATCTGTGAAAATTTCGGAAGGGCGGACAGCGGAGGCTTAGTAACAGGGATTCGTTTGGCACCCTTTGGGTACGAAACCCTAATAAATGAACGTCGACCTCAGAAACTCAAGTGTTAGAGCCCGCGGTGTGAGCGTGCGAGTTTGTTCAAAGTTTCGCACGCGCCCGAGACGATTACTAACTTAATTACACACGAGAAATTAAGGTGTTGGGCTCATTTGAAACGTTTTAACTTGTGAATGAAATAAGACTTCCATAGAGTTAGGATTACTTATTTTCAAGGAAAGTATTGTTTATAAATGTTTTCAGGACTTTATGGCTTACGTAAACTGATATTTATTGGTCTATTCAGCACATATCACAAGACGGGTTACAATCGACGGTAAACAATCGTATAATATACATAAAATATATACTATAATGTTCCCACTACTGTGAGAGCGAGTGGGCCGTAATCCACTACGCCGGCCCAGTGGGGGTTGGTAGATGTCACATGTTATCGAATATTTTATTCTAGGACATGTCGGTTTTTCGTTCACCGTTTCAAGAGCAGTATTGAAGAAATAATTTACACAAAGTAAAGCGCCTGTCTGGGTTAGAACCTACCACCTACAACTCGTTAGTCGCGACCGGATAAGCATATATCCCATATTAATTATCGCGTTAAACTAATCCACCTCACTGCTCATTTCCTTAATTTAATCTTATTTCGGAACGGAATATAAAGACCGGTAATATTGATATTTTTTATTAGTAAAATAAAAAATATCAATATTACCGGTCTTTAAACACTAGCCTAGAATGTAGCTAGTAGGAGGAAGTCTTTAAATCCTTAATCATTATATTTATTATTATACAGCGGTTATTAATTCATCCTTTTCCTTACATCTATACTTAATATTAAAATATTATAAAGAGGTATTTGTTTGTTTGTATGTTTTTTTTTGTTTGTAAGTTTGTATGTAGGCGGTATTCTCCGGAAGAAAAACATTTTTGCGTTGGATAGCCCAATTATTGACGAAAATTATAGGCTCGCGGACGAAGTCGCGAACAGAAACTAGAAATAATAATATATATTAATTAATTAATTATTAAACGTACCTATACATTAAAGGAGACTATACTCACTGGAAAAATAAGAAATATTACGCTGCGCTCGGTGCTTGGTGTGGCAACACGCCGTGTTCGAGTTCGCGACAAGTCAATCGTCATCCTGAGGATGCCTCGTTGAAAGGTGAAAGACGTGTCGATTTCTTTCAGGATCTTTTTAAGACTCTTTAGAAATAGCTAAGCGGAACAGGTTACTAAATATATCCACATCATCATTTTATAAAGGATTTCCGCAAGGTCACGCCTGAATCAATTAACTATATTGCGCTGATGCTAAATAAATTGCAATAAGAGCAAGAGAATAATTAACGTTAATATCCATTGTCAATACTAGTAAAATCAGAATTATTAGTGAAAATAATTCTGATTTTACTAGTATTGACAATGGATTTCCGGTAAATTACTCCGACCACGATATTTGATTGATTACACTAGGGAACAATATTTTTGTGTTACAAATTCTTAATCAACTTTGTATATGTTGACTGGGGACTGAAAATGTAACCTGTAGGTAACTGTCGAGAGAAAACTTGATCAATTAATGAAAAAGGCAACATGTCACCCTTTTTCAGTTTATTTATTTTGTAATCTTCGTAATTTCGTCAGTTATTTAAAAACTGTAAACGCCTCCGGTCCTGCGTTCGATTCCCAGGTCGGGCAAAGTGTTATTGGGCTTTTCTATCTAGAATTTATCAGTAGCAGCCCGGAGTCTGGATTTGTGCCCGATTGATGGCAGAGGGGTGCCCCCTATTACATGGGACTTAAACATAACTGGCGAAATAATAATAATATTCTATTTTTTTAAATTACAAAGCATAAAATTTAGTACAGTTTTGCTTAAATGTAAATTATATTCCTAACACTTACGTGCCTGAACTAGGCAATCCTGTGTTTCAGGCGAGAGAAGAACTAAATTATACGATCACTATTTATATGTTGAGTACCTTAACTTTTAGTTTCTAAATTTGATAAATACTTAACGGAGGTGAAATTTGTACAGATATTCACTTTAATACGTTAGTTCTCTGTATCTTCGTAAGACATACTTTGAAGAGCATCCAGAGAAATGTGGGTGTACAACTATAGGTACGTACACTGCTGCCTAACTTTTGAGGTATACAGGTGCCCTATTATACTTTATGTAAACGTAAACACCATCTGTCAGTGGTTCTACAATTAACTATAGTTTTGCAATAAAGTCTAAACGTAATTGCCTATTTAGCAAACTGGAGCCGTAATGTTTCTTTGTTTTAGCCTGTGAAACACATTAAGCTAGGCCTCTGACATTAAATATTAATATTAGCAAGAAATATCAACTGTATATTAAAATTTGGATACCTACAATAGCTACTTAGTAACAAATTACGAGACTGAAACGTGTTCGCTCATAAACTCGCAATATTTTAAGCGTCAAAGTCGCACAATGTGCTACGGAGGGGGCTACAGTTGGAGTAGATAGTGCGTAATCGAATCGGGAATGTGAAAGATGCACAAAAGAACCAAGGTACCCGGTACAGTCCGAAGAGAAATGATTGCAGAACAGATGGCCGATGGGACTGAAAGTTTTTGGAGCCCCATAAGGTAGACCAACAATATGGAAAATCACGAACATTCGTTGGATGCGGGCAGCGTATGACCGGCTATTCTTGCGGCGCTCGTGAGCAGGATACCCAATCCTGCTCACGGCTGGAATGATCAAGACCACAAAAACAAATAAAAAACGAAAATCATTTGTGTATTTAAATTTGGCTGAGCAAACGTATGTGACTAAAAGAGTGATGAATATAATGTTGATGGATGGAGAGAGAGAACGCCCAAAGAAAAGATGGATGGATTATGTGAGGAATGTTATGAAAGAGAATGGAGTGAATGATAGCGTGACGGTTGACAGGGGAGAATGGAAAAAGAAAACGTGCTTTGCCGACCCCAAGTAACATGGGAAGGGCAGGAAGATGATGAACCTGAGAATTCGCGTCAAAAATGACATAAGACAGTCCCCCATAACGCCCGCTCTTCACCATTTCCTAGTGTTTTAGCTGGAAAGAAGGGGGAGGCAACAAACTCCTCAGCATCCATATCTCCACATAACCAAGATGTCATTTTATCCAAGCCGCTTTGTGATGTAATCAGCACAAAATAATATTAACTTCGCTGAATAGAGTTGATACGTTTAAATAACTTGGATATTTATTAACCTCTGACCTGGACGACGATGCAGACATTGAAAGGTAACATAGAGCGCTATCTGTTGCCGCAACAGTATCCCAGAACGCTTTTGGTGACCGTTTCGACTGTCAGCGTGAACCACTGCTGCATGGTTCACGTACTGACTAATGTTAAGAAATTATTTTAATTTTGTTTATCTATTATAAATTCATTTTTTTTAATTTAGTTTAATTATATGATCCAAAGTTGATTGAAATAAATAATAATAATAATAAACCAAGTTCAACCAACACGCTTCAATTCCTTTACCGATACCAACATTATTACCTAGTATCTATCGATACCATCAATAGTACCTATCGATAATAGAGGTGTAGTCAAAGCGTTCGCGTGGGAGCTTCCCTTTATGGCCGCCGCATATTGAAACTATCGCCTTTGATAGCTTTGACGTCGTTATAATTAGCTTATAGCATCGAGCTGCTCTATCAAAAGGCTTTATGTGTCAACATTTTGTGATTAAGAGAATATAACGTTGCCAGTAACGAAGGCTAGGTATTCGGTATCTGAAACTCTAATCATACGGATGACTGGGGAAAGAAACAGTGCTTTTTATCAGGGACGGAAAACCTTCATGAATTACGGTACAGGTATCGAAGAAATTTACTTCTACGACTAAGGTTACCACTATCTGGGTAACCAAGAAGAAGAAACATGTTACTTATATTTAGGTTACCGTTTTAATACCGATTACACACACATGCATGCCCATTGGCTAATACCGACGGCACGTGTAAGATTCATATAATTTTTATTTTGGTAACCGGTATTAATACTGGTTGTATTAAGTTTAAGGTAACCATTAAAAATACTTGCAAAAAAATATAAATGTTGTAACAGAAAAAAAAACCGTTTTGATCATTTTATTTATTTATTTATCTCTGTCCCTTATAACTATCATTACAGGTTCATCATCTAATGCTATATAGATGATGAACCTGTAATGATGCTCGGTCTCTTATAATATATTTATATAATAAAAATCATGTGCTATTTAAAAATACTAGGATCTTTGAGTTCTATAACATATTAAAGGTACAAATAACATAATTATAGGAACATAACTTTGATAAAATAAAATAAATCGAATTAAATATACAATAAAAACATAATGTACAATAACATACTACACTAATCTACATTAGGTATAGCATAAAATAAATAACAATAACCTTGCGAATTCACTCAAATTACATGTGAATAAATCAATTTTGGTATGAAGATCGTTAATGACCCGAATTGCTTGGGTTAGTGGTGTTTTAGCGAGTGAGTTGGTTCTGGATGTCAGCACGGCCAGCAATGGCGGGCGCCGCCATACCCGTTTCGGTCCCTGCTTTTAATTAATCTAAAGCTCCGTTTCCAAAAAGAACGGTGGCCGCCATATACCGTCTGCAATTTACCGGCGGATGACGTCACAGAACCGTTATTTATGAGAGTAAGTTGATGTGTTTTCCTAGATAGCGGTTTTTTGACAGCGTAAAGTCAAGCCGCGCTGCCATAATTTTCATGACAGCCGTCACTGCGGCCGTTAATGTGGCCATCGCTCTTTTAGGAAACCGTAGCTTAAAAGCTTTATGTTTATAAGTACCTACTTTGTTTCGTTTGAATGTATCTATGAATGGTGGGTGATATTTTTTAAATCTAATGATAGAGCCGGCTGGGTTGACGTGGGATAATTTTCGAGCTCCACGCGGGCGATGCCGCGGTCAAAAGTTAGTTGTAATATAAAGCTCTAATAAAGCTCATTGGTATTACCGTACAAAGCTATCCTCAAACAATCCGAGCTTTTCAATATAAGTTTATTGAAATAGCCGCAGTTAACCGGAATAGTAATTATATTAGGAGTACTAGACAAAGTTAAACGGAAATTAAACTGCACTAAAACGTTTTTAGTTCAAAGCATTCAGTTTGTACCAGACAGACTGACGCCGATTATTTTACGGACGATTATATACAAAATAGTTAATTAATTCAGGCATGACCTTGCGGAAATCCATTACAAAATACAATATTATGGGTTCGCGACAAGTCAATCGTCATCCTGAGGATGCCTCGTTAAGAGGTGAAACACGTGTCAATTTCTTTCAGGGTTTTTTATGGCTCTTTAGGAATAGTTAAGCGGAACAGTACCCTTATTGCGTAACTTATTTTCGTAAGCAATTATGCCTAATTTGTTTCATTTTAAAAGTTCAACGACATTAATTGCGTTATTTACGTTGTTGAGTAGATTTTATTTCCAACTTATGAAGGAATGGATTAGCAATCTGTTTCAAATCGAAACAGATTGTGTTGTATTACGCAATTAGGGTACAGGTTACTTATCTACGTCTAAACGTATTTTAAATATATACAAGTCATGCACACATAAATTCATGCCTTCTTCCCTTGGGAGTAGGCGATTACGTTGATACATTAGGTTATACACGCACGCTGGGTGTGAATACTACGCACCTGACCTTTCTGAAGAAAATCACCAAACGGACAAATCAGTAGAATACCTATTAAGTATCCACTTTCCGTAATACTGTCAGAGAAACTAATTATTATTTATCAAATAGACACCCTACATCAATTTGCCGTGTTATAGTCATTTCATACAACTGCCAAAGATGACTGTTGTAATTTGAATATGTGGACAATTAAAGTTGATAGTCAATGTAATAAACCATTGATTTTCCTTGGCATTACAATGTAAGAGCAAATAATAATAAAAACTGGAATATTTTTAACATTTACATAAACAACATCACGCCGTAAACCTCGAAGGGTAAGGCATAGGGTGCATCTATAGAACAGTCACATTTCGCCAGTTATGTTTCAACCTTTCAGAGGAGAAAAAAGGAAACCTAAGCTAGTGCAGAAAACTTAGATTTTCATACGGAATACTAAACACTAGGCCATTATTTTTAATACTTCTCAATTTCTCTTACATTCACAATCGTATCTCGTATCGTTTTACGACAAAGCCATCTGTCACTTCGATTCGATTTCACACTTTGATATGAATATTGAACCGTTCAGTCATAATTTTTTCTATAGACACAAAGATATTATTAAAGGAAATAGAAAGTAATAGTCCATTTCAAAGACATCTGGAACTAAATAACGTTTAAAGGCTCATCCCGCAGACAGGCGCGACACGACACCGGTCCGGAACCGGCTAGTTGGCCGTTGCGACCAAAAGTCGTGGTCGTGGCCGTCTAGTGCGCAAGCTCTATGCTCTATGTACTGGCTCTATGAAAGTGGTAAATTCTATCAAGCCGTTGAAGTTGTGGACTTCCTCATAAAGGCTTTTAACAGGCTGTCTAGAACGGATATTGCAATTATAACACACAACATTACCTGCATCACTTACACAAGGAAAACTTTTACCATAGATTCAGTATATAATTCTGAACCCCCTTGTTTTTCGTTGGTTAGTATTTTTTTTTTTATCTACGTGGTCACTATGTCATTTTTGCGTCGATGTCCCTACCACCCTATATAACGTAACAGGCAGGCAAGTATATAACAGTATGGGGTACCTAACAAACCACATTTTAAAATAATCACCATCTGGTAAAACTGAATGCAATAGGAAGCGAATAAGACAGATATAGTCACAATTATTACGTTACAATAATTACAAGAAAAAACTTCATTATCTTCCTCCCATTGTTCCATGTTACTTGGAGTTGGCAACACGATTTCTCTTTCCATTCTCCCCTGTCAATCGTCACGCTATCATCCACTCCTTCTCTTTCATATCATTCCTACAATCCGTTCATCTTTTCTATGGCCTTCCTCTCCCTCTCCATCCAGCATTATTATATTCATCACTACTTTAGTCACATGCGTTTCCTCGATCCTCATCACATGTCTAACATAGGGGACAATAGTAGAACAGAAACCCTCGGGTCACCCGGATCTTTCACAGACGTTCTCAACAGACCAGGAGATTTAATTAACTTTTGGAAGGAGGTGGGCTGGTTGGAATAACCGTCGACGGCCGCCATGGCCCACACACCATGGTCCATCTGAAGGACTAAGTGCGGAAACCAAACCCAATAACATAGAGGACAATTGTAATTGCTTAAATTTTTTTAGAAACTCAAAGATGAACATAATAAGGCTAGACATTGGCAATGAAGCGAGGTTGCCATAATAATTACTTCATAATTAACTTAGAACGTTAGGTAAAGCTAAGCAAAATTAATGTTCGTTTACTTTCCCGTGAAACAAATAGATACAATGTTTTCAAAGAACAGCGTATCTGTATACTTACTACCTACGGAGTTAGTTTTAGAACTTGTAGATGTATAATTAAACCAAAACTTACAGAAAAGCCAACTAAGGACAAGTAATCAATGAAAAAACTAGCAAAACAAAGTTTAACAATAGCTCTTAACCTATAGCAAATATTTATTTTATAAAAAAAATAAACGACAGGACATGCTCAAGAATATTCCTCAAATCAAAACACTGCAATTAAGCTACGCAAATATATTCACAGACACAACACAAAGCATGCAGTGCAACAGTGTCGTTACCAGCCTGTTGCTAGTCCCATCAGCATTATGTAAATAAGAACAGCTGGCAAACAGAAGAACATCGTTTTATTAAAAACAAATGAAGCTTTCTGGAACGCGCAACAGTGCCATTCTGTACCTGTTCACCTGTTGCAAGTCTAAAGGTGCGATAAACTAGAGTATTCACTTGTAATGAGCATTCTAGCGAATGTTACATTACAAAAAAATAAACAGGAGCGTTTTAGCGAGCATTCTAGCGAGGGTTCTACTGAGCATTCTAGCAAAAAGACAGAAAATTTGCTTGGAGCTCTTCGATCTTCGTGAAGAAAATTTTTTGTCGAGCATTGACTGAAGCATTCTCTAGAATGATCGTGAACATATTCGTAGCTATGTTTGGCCCTATGCTTGGCTCTGTTCGTTGTTCAGTTCGACAAATTAAAAAACGGCGAATGCTCGATGTTCTGTTACTGTGAATGCTCAAGTTTATCAGCATCTTAACACGCATTTAATTTTGTAAATATGAACCGTTACCTACAGACGTCGTCGGTCACCCCAAACAAATTAATATGGCATTTAGTCCGCCTATGTACTACTATTGTACATAAAGATTAAATAACTATAATGCCCTTAAAACGAAACGGGATAAACAAAACAAAAGATTTTTCGTACTATTGTATGTTAGTTTTCGACGAGTGAAGAACAGACACCAGGTAGGTAGATACCTAATTTCTTTCTGGCTTAAACTCTTCTCCCGGTTTAAAAAACAATCAGTTTATTTTGTTTTCAAATGTTTTGATTAGGTCCTGTAATTTTAGCCAACCAACCGCAACGGATAAAATACCTACGTTTTGACAGCAGATAAAAAAATCAATCTGCCTGGCCTCTTTACAACTATGTTGGGGTCGGCTTCCAGTCTAACCGGATGCCGCTGAATCCTAGTATTTTACATGGGGCGACTGTCTATCTGACCGCCAGTTACTGGGTAACACGATAGCCTTGGTAAGACTGGTTCCGACTTGGGCTTCTGAATACCCGTAACGACTTTTTTTTTTTTTTTTTTTTGAGGGTGGGAAATCATCAAATAACTTCTCCCGCTCTGGGCGGAGCGGGAGGGCGTGTCAGACTCTTACTGACTAAAACCCACCCGTGTTCCTTCGGTTGCCCTGTCGCCGGGGGCCACGATCTCCCTTTCGGTTTTCTTCGCAACCCCGGCAGGCATCGGTCCTAGTGGACCCCTTCAATTATGCTGACATCTCTTTGAGGCGCGCGTGGAACACAACGCGCCGTCGACCCGGGCCTGGTCCTTATCGGACGGTGAGCCACCCATTGCTCACCGCCCGCAAGCCCGCGCCTACGGTGGCCGGAAATCGCACCCGTAACGACTGTCAAAGAATTACGAACGACAGCCGGGACCAACGGCCTAGCGTGCTTTCCGAGCCATGGCGGGGTCTTGATATATAACGTATGGTCACCCATCCACGGACCTTCGATCGTCGCGTGCAGCTGTTATTATTTAACCACGAGCCCCAACGTTTTGATAGCAGATAATCTGATCAAAATCTTGATAAATGATCATGCTTTCAGGAGCCTGTCACAGACATAGTAATTGTATTACTATTGCGTATCTAGTGCTAAATGAATTCATTTTCTTTCTTTATCTTCCACAGGTTGAACGACCATTCATTCATTTGTCATCTAGCTGAATTTCAGCTCAGAATTTTGGCTGCGGGGTGAATGTTTAAACTAAAATGCTCAATGGACCTGTTGCAGACCCGTCTGTATTTTCTTGAACATGAATAGTTGAACCTTCTGTGCAAAATTGCAAAATTGCTGACATTGCCCCGAGCACATTAAAATGCGCAGCATGTTTCAAATGGGATAACAGTCTGCTGTATTTTTAGACTAAAATAAATAGAACAATTAATTGTATCTCTATACTACGACTAACCATTGTAGAATTTAATAATTAATTGTAAAATTGAATCATTCTCACATTTTCTGATGTATGATCAAAAATATCAAATAAAAAAATCAATCATTATGGAACTTTTACCACATAAAAATCGAACGTACCTCAATAAACACTTAAAGGTCCTGCAGACAGGCGCGACTCGACGACGCGGCGACGGTGCGACGCGATTCTGTTAGAACAATTTCCATGAAGCTTTTATAGAAATTGTTCTACGGGAGTCGCGTCGCGTCTGTCTGCGAGAGGCTTTTAAATGAAAAATTTTGTTGATCGATTAAATTAAAGTTGGCTCAATTTTTATCAAAATTGAAGAAGCCCCACAAAATCTAAGACTCCTGGCCACCTCATACAGTCTTTGAGTCCCTTGTGCAAACGCCGTACGTAAAATAATGAAGAATTTTCATCTCTCCTTTATCAAGTTCGTTCACATCTGGGAGACAAAGGATTAAGATTATTAGCCCATGGCCACAAGCTACACGCTCAAGCGACACGCGACTTGCGACAGCGACTGCGGTGAAAGTTGCTTAGGCTACGGTTACTGTGAGTACGGTGGCCGGCACGTAGCGTCCGCAATTTACCGTCGATTGACGTTACTGATATATTATTAATAATATTCGTCAAGAGCGTTTATTCTGAAAGTGGGCAACGTCACAAATAGATGTCAAATATTCCGCTGTTTTGATTAATTTGGCAATATTACTGTATGGAAATAAGAAATGTGGATAACTAGCGAACTAGAATATTAATAATTGAATTGCAATTATAACACTGAAATTGATGTTGTAACCGTTTTAAAAAAGGCATTTGGAAAGTTTCCAAATACTTATTTTACATCTAAAACTAAATATTCGGTGTTACGATATTAATTATTGCATTTCATAATTAATATTTTAGTTCCCTAATTAGCCACATTTCTTAATTCCATACAGTAATATTGCCAAATTAATCAAAACAGGTAAATATTTGACAGCTAATTACGACGTGGCCAACTTTTAGGATAAACCCTCTGAAGTACATATAAGTAAGTTGGGGTGTTTTCCTAGAGAGCGTTTTTTGACTCCGTCAAGTCATACCCCGCTGCCATCAATTTCATGACAGTTGCCACTGCGGCCGTTGTGTGGCGGCCACCGCTCTTTTAGGAAACCAAAGATTTAGAGCGTGCCACGACTTCACGAGTAACCGCAACGCGAGTTGCGGAACTACGGACGGAAACAGGTGACGCGCGCATGTTACGCTTGACTCAAGTCGGGCCGTAAGTCGCATCGCTCGATGCCGTGAACGGGGCCTTAGCAAGTCTCACCTCTGGGGAAGCTTCTTGCTGACAATGTAATTAAAACTGCTCTCAAAGTGCCCAAAGAGTTAATTTGTATGTATCAGTAATGATATGTGTATAAGTACACTTTGCTTTGAAGGTATTAAGAAAGGAGTTTGTCTTAATTTGAATGGAACCCTTGAAAGGTTTTAGGTGTTGTCGGGTAACTTTTGAGATGAAATTAGTGGGGTAAATATGAAATGTATTTAAGAAAGATCACCAACGAAAAGTGAGCGCGATTAGCACTTGTAAACCGCGTTCAAGAGCTGTCAGTGTTGTGAAATACTGACAGCTCTTGAACGAGGTTTAGATGGGAGCTGATGGCGTCTAGCTTCATTGGTGAAATTCATCCTTAAACCGTCAATCCTTGGTTCTAATGAGGCACAAGTTTGGTTTCCTACGGTGACAGTAAGCTAAGCAGTAAGTAACCTGTTCAAATAAACAATGTTACAGCGTGTAGGTTATCATACCTAACCTACACCACATAATCTACACCAATTTATTTTTAACTGCTATTTCATAAAAAAAACTGCAATACATACGCGGTCAAAATGTATTGAACAGCAGATTTAAAAATAAAATAACCGACGAATAATTTAAACGGCCCGGGTTCAGAATCATGTACTGAATCCATGGTAACAGTTTTCGCGTCGATGTCCCTGCCACCCTGTTTATCTCTCTAAAGACGTCCATTTATTTTGATTATTTTCCTATTTCATAATGACTATTGTAGTTCATCTTTCATTTTAAAAAAAAACGATTACATTCGGAAAAAGTTAACCCTTGCAAATACTTTTAATTCTGATTTCAACTGTAGGCCTTTCAGCCTTATTCCGAACATACATAACATAAATATTTTTTATTACTATTATATTTTCCCTAACAGATATCAATAAGTAAAATGTATGACATCCCAAATCCCCCGATCTCGGAAGCTGTCGAGGTAACAAGTCATCCATCAATATTCCAATATGGATGAAAGGTTTCATTCACGGGGCCTTTTCGAGCATTTTTATTACGTGGAACAGGGTTATTTTTAAAAAGGACGCAATTTTGTAGAACAGTTGTGCTTTTGGAATTTAACATTATTTTTACTATCATTCCCAGCACCCCAATTGCGTTACACAGTTTCATTAACAATCTGAATGATTTTGAAATAAATTTCCAATCCATTGCTTGATATCTTTGAAAAGTTCGTCTGCTCGTCAACGTAAATAACGCAATGAATGTTGTTGAACTGTTAAAATGAAAGGCATTGCAATTGTAAGTGTGTTACGCAATTACCCCACTGGTCATTATCAACGATGTTAAGTTTCGCCAGTTAATTTAATTGGACATTGCAGTTCGCCAGTTACAGGTGTGATTGTCTGCCATTTGCTCCTATTTAATAACAAAATATTATATTTATTTTAAAATCGGCACATGGTTCGGGCTTCTCAGAAATACATTAAATCTATATTTTATGGTCTGACAGTTTGACACGTTACCCTAATTAATAACAAAATATCCTTTTACTTTAAAATTGAAAAAGATATTGAACCTCTTAGAAACCTATTCATTTATACTTTATGGGTAACAACCCTGCTAATTCTAAGAACTGAGACAAAGGCAGAGATAAACAACACGCGGTTCTCAAAGTGCGAGCAAGCGTAGTCTTGCATGAATATAATAAAAAGTAAGGAATGGAAATCAACTAACAAATAGAAATCTAGAGTCATACTTGATATTTAAAACAACAACTTATGAGTCAGATTCAAACAAACTTTCAAAAGGCATAATAAATTGATAAGTCATTAATGCTACTATTTAATATCCGATAACTGTAGTTATATTATTAGATTAATTATTTTATTATTCTAGCGGTTAGCTAGAATCATAGCTACTCTAATCGATTTTGTGCTAAGACATAATTGAATGTTTTATAATAAAATATATATAAATTGTAACTCTTGGCTATACCGTCTCAAAGGTTGGCAGTCCCTGGACTCAACGCAGCGGACATTGTTAAAGCCACATCTGCTAATCACAAGTGTCCCGGAGACCCAATCTATTCAGGCAATTCCAACGAACCTTTTAAAACAATCGAGATTTTGTACAAAAACGACCATTAAACTATTCTGCGAAACTGTGGGAAAAGGGGCTGAGATGAACGTGGTGATTTTAGGAATTTTGAAGGATTGAAGGGAATCGGGTTTCGACCACGATAGGGTGCGGATCTCCGAATCTAGGCTAGTTAAATTAGTAGACTTGGTGAATACCAAGAGGCCATGTCCGAGTGGGCTGTCGCGAGATAACGAGTATTAGTTATTAAGTTAAATATAGTTGGGTTAAGGCCCAGATTAGACTTATTTAGTACTTAATGTAATATGTGTGAGTGTGTGTTTGTTGGTGCGACTGGTGGTGAGAGAGCGGGAGCTGAATCTGAGGCAAAACTGGTAATGTGTGCAGTACTTTGTAAGTGAGTTGTAATCTAATTCTCTCATCATTACAATTATCCTTGCAAGTTGATTGTATTGTTATTATAGGTAACAGTTACGTGATATCGCTGACCAGCTGTTAATGATACTTTATTCCAGAATGGCTGAATAACTCTTATTTAGTATCGTATTTCATAATTAATGTTACATTCCCGTGTATTACGTGTCCATATCCTAATCCGTACCTTGGCAGATTATTGTCACTTGCATTTGGCTATAGGGAAATGGTGAAGGCCTTCCACCATACTTGACTCTGAGCACTAATGCTCCTGACCTATGACGACTATTGACCTTGAGCTGACGCACTACAATTGGAAGGCAGAACCATAAATACTCACAGCTCATTTAAAGCTGAACTAGGCTATAAAGCCAATGCGTTATTGCATTATAAAACAACCAAACGTTAGTGATGATTTCTGTATCCAAAAAGGTCTCGCCACAGAATACTTTGCGTGAGGCTTGTTGACGCACATTTCCAGGGAGCGGGGGTAGGCTTCACCAAGTACCCCAAACTGAATTGGTAGTCGTTCTAAGAACGCTAGGGACCGTATCTCAATAAAACCCCACCCCGCCGTTTGTAGGCATATACTGAATCGACACTATTTATTGAGACACGCTATTGGGACGCAAAGCCGCTAACAGCCGCACCGCATCCTCTAAATGGGCAGATTAAGGGAATGAGAAGTGACGAACCACCACTTCGGCGTTCACCAGGTACGATCGTAATGTATTCTGCTAGAGACTGAGTCTACGGTGCGCTTGTGCAAGTTTTGTATTATTTTAATAAGAAAGGGGCTAGGCCGCCGTAAAGGTGTGTTTCACATAAGTACGCGATTAAAATCACTCAATACTTGCCTTCCTCAATAACAGTGACTTCGCAGTACTCTGTCATAGGATTGAGTAAGACATTTATTTAATGCTTAGGGAACGTGTTCCGTTAAATCGTATCGTCCCTCAGAGGTTCTATGCGTTAGGTCTAGCAGAACACGTACAATGAGACAAAACGTTGTAAAACGGTTCCCGGTCTCACTACAGTGGGTACATCGTAAACAGACAAATTAACGTAGTTATAAATAGTGATTTAAAGCGCAAGCGTAACGGTCCCTTTATCCCTTCATCTTACCAAGACTGTATTTCAGATATTGGTGCTCAACTGCAGGAGGAGGAGACGTTGGCGTTCCAATATTTATAATACTAAAACATAATATTATATTATATACTTTTGCATACCCTCTTATCTTCTTAGCTTCATATTATAATACTTATGTTTACTAACTGTAAATCCCTAATACTAGTCTCGCCTTGTATCCATTCCCCCCCTAAACTTAATTCAATCGGAACAAGGCAGTTTAGATTATCGGAATCCATTCTATCTTATATCGGTGGGAGGGTGACCAGTCTGGGACGAGCCCTACAGAACAGTGCGGAAAGGAGGGGCGCTGTTCTTCCCCGTAAGGGGAACCGACCTAACCACTAATATTGGCATAATTAGGAAAAACGAAAATTTTATCAGCCTAGGGTAATTCAGGTACAGTCACACAGGGTTGAGAGCACGGCATCCCCGCGCTGCCGAAAGCGCGCGCGCGCGATGAGTCTTGAGCGCATGACTTCTGTCAGGGACGCTTTTCAAAGCCGTCAGTTTTTGTAAGTCATTTGAGTCGTAGTGCGTGTAAACAGTTACACGCTTGGTTTGTATGGAAAGTTTTTAGCTTCCAGCAGCGGCTGCCGAAGCGTCTCCTAGCTTTGTTGGGCTAGTATATTGCCATTAACCGGGTATATAGCATGTTACATGTATAGTGAAAAAAAATTCTGTTGTGTATGGCATACACAACTTCAATAGGTACCTACTCGACACAAATGTACGTGACAGTTGATTATTTTTTCGTGATGAGGTACGATAACGCCCACTGAGTGACCCCAGGGAAGACGGCTCACAGTGGTCGCGTGCTGCCATGCACACTTGCACAGTTAGGTTTCGAGGAGACCTTTTATAGTCTCCCCAGAGATATGCCCTAACAGGCGCTGCACAGAGGGGGTTCCAAATCGGTCTTTTGAGAGGTAGCGGTGCGGTCCATGTGCAGATGGTGACTATCGGGGTGGTTTTAGTGAGGTAGGAATCACACACTCCCCGGTCTTATCCCCAAAGCCCGGCCCAGCTTGCGGCGCAGGCTTACCTCCGAAGCCATGCATTAGTAATTAAACTGAAATTATACAATGATTTTATCATCCGAGTTGATTGCGAAATAATTATTATAAATTGCTAATAGTAAAAACGTTTTATTGTTTGTAAGCAGCAAATATTGTCCGTAATAGCGTAATTATGAGGAATTTATTAGAAGTAATACAATTATAAATTAACTACAGTAGGTACCTATTACTCCATGTTGTGTTTTGACTCAATTTATGTTAATGTTCACTGCAAGGTGTTTCACGAAAAAAAAAAAAACTATATGGGCACTTATGAAACGTCAGAAGCTAGGTGCACGGTTCCAATTGGTCGTTTTCTATGGAGAAGAGCCGGCAAGAAACTCAACAGTTACTCTTATAAAAATAAATAGTTTTTTTATACTTTTTGATTCCAGTGTTAATAGTTGTAGTGCCCTGAAAGGGTTAAACCCATAATGAAATGTAGGATATAGTTGTCTGGCATTTTTGCTTAACTGGACCTTTTTCGCGCAGCCGTAAGGCACACTCCCTTTTTTTTTTTTGAGGGTGTGATATCATCAAATAACTTCTCCCGCTCTGGGCGGAGCGGGAGGGCGTGTCAGACTCTTACTGACTAAAACCCACCCGTGTTCCTTCGGTTGCCCTGTTGCCGGGGGCCACGATCTCCCTTTCGGTTTTCTTCGCAACCCCGGCAGGCATCGGCCCTAGTGGACCCCTTCAATTCTGCTGACATCTCTTTGAGGCGCGCGTGGAACACAACGCGCCGTCGAGCTGGGCCTGGTCCTTATCGGACGGTGAGCCACCCATTGCTCACCGTCCGCAAGCCCGCGCCTAAGGTGGCCGGAAATCGCCTCGCGATTCCCGACGCCCTGGGCGTCTCCTCCTGCGGCGGTTAGGGGCGTGAGGGCGCGAAATTTGCCTTTCCCTCACGCGTTCCGCCTCCTCCTTCGCGAGCATTACAGCTTCGCAGAAGGAGGTGACGGCCTCCCATTTCCTCTCGCTCCGTACCATGGCCTGAACCAGGGCCGGACGCGAGAGATCACCACCGCCGATCGCCTCCACGAGGACACGGCGATGCTCCGCCCAAGCTGGGCAGACCTCCACCTTATGCTCCACCGTGTCCTCCGGGCGATCCACACAATGGTGACACCCGGGCGTTTCCTCCCGCTTTATCCTGTGCAGGAACCTCCCGAAACAGCCGTGTCCGGCGAGGACCTGCGTCAGGCGGAAGGTGAGGACGCCGTGGCGCCTCTCTAGCCACTCCTCAAAGAGGGGTCTTATCGCCGCAATTGTGGCGTGCCCGAGGCACACTCCCTGCTAATTTCTTACATCGTACTTTACACTTTTTTATTTTTTTATCTACTTTATATTATATTGTGTGCCTTTCTGTACTAAATAAATGTAAAATCTTTCTTGTTTCTGATACAAATGTAAAGAAACTAGATGAAACTAAATCTTCAAGATATGACACAACATCACGTCTGTTTTCCCGAAGGTTTCGTCCGTTTTGTTTGCAATTGTTTTAGGTAGGTAGGTACTGGTGCCGATTCTCCTGTCACTAAACTAGACTAAAAATCACCAAAATTTAGTTTATTCCGGTCAAATGACGATTTCCCATTCTGAAATAGACTAACGTGACACAACTTTACTATATTTTAGTTTGGCAACACTAAGATGACACTGAGTTATTAAGCTTAGTGAAAATGGCAATTTTTCTATTCTGAATTTCACATTTTTTACCTCGGCTCGCGCGCCTCCCGGCTCTAAAACAAATTCAAGGGGTAGGGCAAACAAGTACCACGTGGAGTCGTGATTGTCAAATTCGATTTTAGTAGTGTCAAAATAATTTTTAAATTTAGAGAAATATTTTTGCAGAATAGCTTTAAGATTCTCATAGCCAAAAGTAAGGAATTTTAGTGTTAGTTTAATTAGTTTAGTTCGGTGTACAAGAGAATCGGTACCACTGTATCTTAAAAACATCCTTAAAATTGATAAGTATGGATCATTCTTATAAATGTGAAAGTAAGTATATATGTCATGTTTACATGTCTGTGTGTCACCTATTCACGCCTACAGATTTCTATGAAATTTGGCACACAGGTAGACCATGGACCTGGGTTAGAACATTTATTCCGGTAGTATGTTCCCACGGGATAATTTTCGACCTCAACGCGGCAAACCGCGGGCAAAAGCTAGTATTCTATAACTTAATTTTATACTTATTGTAACAATTACCGAGAGCCTTTTTTGAGGACTATAATTACTCATCCCTTTTGTCTAGGTAACTTTATAAAAAGACTTTTTTTTCTAATTTCTATAAAGTTTAATATTTGTCCTGTAGCTTCCACAAGTTGCCCGAACAGAAATAGAACCAATTGTTGAATATCACCCACGACACCCACGCAAGTTGATATTACCACAATGTGATCCTAACTTTATATCGCTGTGGGTGTCGGAATAGACAGCGATTAAGGGCTTAAAGGATTTATTAATATGGCTAACTATATAAGAAGGCCTTCAGGGACTTTTTCCAAATTCCTGCCAAACTTCCATATTAATTTGTCCCGTGTTTGCTTTCACAAGTTGCTCAGACAGAAATAGAACCAATTGTTGAATATCACCAACGCAAGTTGATATTAATACAATGTGGTCATAACTTTATATCACCGTGGGTGTCAGAATAGACGGCGATTGGATTTATTAATATTGTTTAGAAACTTGTAACGGAACCCGGTGAATATTCTCTTTTAGTGGTAAACTTACAAGATTTATAACTATGTCGTTAGGATTTATAAATACCTGAACGTTTTTCCACCTCATTAGCTGTGATAAGTTACTTCAAACTGCAACTGCTTACCTGTAACATACAAATGGACATGTAAATAATATAGTTGATTAGGAACAGCATAAAATGCCACTAATAAGAGTTTGCATTCTCAAAGTTGGCAACGTCGCAAATAGCTACTTAAAGTAAAATAATTGATTTATGCATATTCGTAACAAGTTGGCAGAATCATCCCAGCGCTGATTTGCTGGATTCGTTTTCTCCTCTCATCATTATCTTTATTTCAGCCGAAAGACGTCCACCACTGGACATAGGCCTCCCCCAAGCACCGTCACTTCGACCGGTTCTGTGCTTTCCGCATCCAGCAGATTTCTGCGGCCTTCACAAGGTCATTGGTCCATCTTGTGGGAGGCCTTCCAACGCTACGTCTTCCGGTACGCGGTCCCACTCCAGAACCTTTCGGCCCCATCGGCCATCCGTTCGCGAGCAATGTGCCCCTGCCCGTTGCCACTTAAGTTTGGCAATTCTTCGAGCTATGTCGGTTACCTTGGTACTCCTGTGGATCTCTTTATTTCTGTTTCGATCACGTAGAGAAACTCCAAGCATAGCCCTCTTCATTACCCTTTGGGTGTCTTTTAGGCCTTCTGATAAGGCCCATTGTGAGCGATCACGTTTCGGTACCATCTTAGGTCATCACTGGCAACACGCACTGGTCAAAGACTTTCGTCTTGAGACACTGTGGTATGTGAGACGAGAAGATATTGCGTAGCTTTCCGAACGCTGCCCAGCTGAGTCGGATTCGTCGATTGACCTTTATTCCTCTACCCATCGTTATTTCTCCTGAGTAAGTTTATTTTGTTTATATGTATATACGTACGTATGTATAAGTGTGTTTTGTTTTTCGAGTTATCTATCCCTTATGTTGCACCTGCCATGTTTTGTCTCTGCATCACCCTAAGGTTGACTGGTAGAAAATACCTCAGGCATTAAGTCCGCCTTTGTACAGAATTTTTTTACTTGTGCATAAAGTTTTAATTAAATAAATAATTAATATCGCAACTCGGAATATTTCGTTTAAATCGAAATAAAACTGTTAGTATTATTATTGCAATTCATAATCAATATGTAGTGCACTAGTTAAATTTAATTTAGTAAAATTTACAAATAAATCAAAACAGCGAATTATTTGACAGCTATTTGCTACGTTGCCAACTTTGAGAACGCAAGAACCTTAAAAGAAAAAAAAAACATAATGGAAAAACATCAAAAGAAAAATGTTTCACAATTTTTTCCCTCATAAAACCAAATAACTGTTCTTCAATAAACCCTGTAAATGAAGGTCGTTTTAAATGACGGTCCGTTATTAAAAGTAAAACGGATCGGGTGTCATCACTCTTTCATATAATGGATTCTCTGGTATCTGTTCAAGCTGTAAAATAACCAATATCAATCAAAGGCTTTGACGGTAAAGGAATCTATACATTTAACAAAATCGTAAAGTTGAATTTTTGTCCGTTTGTCTGTATGTATGTGCCAGATTGGCGTAAAAACGGCTGAACGGATTTGGATGAAATTTGGCACACAGATAGTTTATAACCTAGATTAAGACATGGTACTTTTAATCCCAGTAGTAAGTTCCCGTGGGATATTTTCCGACATCCACGCGAGCAAAGCTACGGTAAAAAGCTCGTAAAAAAAGTAACTAAAACGTAATGTTATTAAAAAATCGCTTTTCATTGAAATATCTCTTGGTCATATTTAACGACTTTTGTGATAAAAGGATGATATTATTATTAAAGTTGTAAAAGATCAGAATGAAAATGTTCGGTTATTTTGAGTTTATGAATTTCCGATTCAAACCGATTCCCGGTTTCCGATAGGAAACCTTTTCGAGTCCGTTTATGTCACCTTTGATTATGATAAATTTACTATCGACGTGTTTTCGGTTCAATATCTTCATCTTAACGCACAATTTTCTAGCTGTTAAAAGTATATGAGGACCTCACCGCTTGAGGTATATGAGCGGTCAGACGAGGGAGGTAGACAAAATTCAGTCTGCCAATTTTGTCAATGGCGCCCTCCCCCGTCTCACCGCTCACATACCTCGGGCGCTGACTAGCAGTCGCGCGCGGACTATAGTCCAGGAGTTCGGATTGGAGCCAATAATAATTAGTAAATGGTCTAGCTTTTTGGATAACAGAGTAATGGCATAAAACCATCAACCTTTTCCTGGACACACACAAAGCAAAGCGACTCATGTTGGTTGGTTATCCGTTTGAACATTGCAGACAATCTAGTTTACTAAAATCCTTGAATCAAGTAATCAACGGACACCCAAATAATTAGATAATGTGACCTTTCTTCCAAGGAATGACGAGATCGCTACCCAGAAAGCTTTATTTAGAATTTCAAGAACCTAACAGGTATAATATTGTACTGGGTAAATGAAATACAAATTAATTACTATTAACACAATCAGTCTAGATCTGCACTTTTTTCCTCACAATTTAACTTCATAACTACTCCACAGTAATTCCTTTTAGTACCTTCCTGAAAACATCTAACCACACATCGTCACTATGTAATATGACATAACCAGTTATTTGTACCCATTTCCATCTAAAACCATCTCTCCGATGTATATATGGGATAGATGAAAGGAAAACATTTGAATACCAAAGGCAGTGCAAGGAAATAGAATCAAAAACTTCGATAGTCAATATGCTGTGTATTTTCCATGCAAAAATCATTTTACTGTGTGTAGCCCTAGGGTTTGTTTAGACGGGCCACAATCGAACCATCGTGGCCAAAATGTCGCCAGGC
This sequence comes from Omphaloscelis lunosa, assembly GCA_916610215.1. Classification (NCBI taxonomy): domain Eukaryota; kingdom Metazoa; phylum Arthropoda; class Insecta; order Lepidoptera; family Noctuidae; genus Omphaloscelis; species Omphaloscelis lunosa. The sequence goes on along the minus strand of OU744245.1, from coordinate 4,130,398 downwards.
GGTTGCTGCTTTAAGTTGCATTGTGGCAGCCACAAAATACGTGGGGATAAGAAATTAAGAAGGAAAAATGGTGATGTTGTCTGGACAAATGTTGCATTTGTGGTCTCGCAATTGTCGTTAAAAGCTTCAGCAAATTGGAAATACCGTGTACCTACCTAAGCCAGCGATGTGGCTCTGTCTCGCATAGATTCATAGCATTATGCTGAGCGATGGGCGTTTTGCGTGGATAGGACACATATTTTCCCCAACTAGTTATTTTTTTAACTGTTTTTTTTTGGACTGCCTCGTTGGTCTAGTAGTCGCAAGCGCTACTGCTGAGCATGAGGTCCTGGGTTCGATTCCCAGGTCGGGCAAAGTGTTATTGGGTTTTTCTATCTGAAATTTCTCAGTAGCAGCCTGAAGTCTGGATTTGTGCCCGGTTGATGGCAATAGGCTCGCCCCCTATTACATGGGACTTAAAACATAACTGCCGAAATGTGGGTGAACCTGCTACAGGGACACCTCTGCCCAACCCTTCGGGGAAACCAGGCGTGATGTTATGTTGTTATTTTTTGGGTTTTTCTTTGCGACATATTTTACTGCAAATAAACGTACTTTCTTTCTCTTCAAACTTTTCTCACTATATAAGAGCGTGATAATAAAATGACAGGTTTCCTTAAAAGTTTGTGTCCAACCACATTTATGCTGCCGTGGTGTGGCTATAGTTGTGGCCCGTGTAAACAAACCCTTACACGGAAATGAAACGGGCCCGTTTAAAAAACGTACCAACTTTATTCCGTTTTTTTATTAAGAGGAGATGGAAAACTTGTCTTATTCGAAATAAAATGCAATACTAGCGAGATTGAATGTACGTGGCCGCATGCCAGCGAACTTGGGAATAAGATTGTATCGAAGATTTCCTGTCAGGTAGGAAGAAATATTTGAAATGGAAGTACGTTTGTGGATTAAAGCGAGTTTTATTAAAATCTAGAACATTTCAATGTATTCTCTCGTAAATGTCAGCGTTTCTCCCACGCTATGTAATAAAATATTTACCTGAATATGTCGAGTTCTAACAATAATATGATTTTTCTGTTTACTTGTTTGACTTTTAGCCGAATTTTATGTTATTTAATTATTTACTTTGCATAATATCCTATCCTTGATCTTTTTTATTTACATACTTACCTTTATGTATCATTTGTATATCTTTTTTTTACGTATACTTTTAATAATTTTCGCCTTTTTAATTCGACTTTATTAACAAAGGCATTTATTATATTTTTTATTCTTTACAAAAAAAAAACAGGCTTCCTAAATAACACGGGTGAAAAATGGTGTCTTTGCGTATTTGCCACATACTTCTTGAACGGGACCACCTCGGAAGAATACTATTCAAAACAAAAAAGAATCATTAAGATCCATAAAAAGATTGGCGAAGATATCGCTGAACATTTATCAAAAAACAAAACGAATTGATGTTGAAGAAAAATCACGATTTCATGACACATAATCTTACCTTTTGATTTTGTTAGAGGAAATACTAAGGTTTTAATTTGAATACTAAAAAAATGACGTGAGAAGTTATTGTATTCAGAAAGCACGTAGGCGAAACATTTAAATGGCTTGCCGTGTCCATTAGTCTGCGTCTGCGCATCCGGTCGGGCGACAATAAAGTTCACGCTATTAGTCTTTTAATAAGATGGCGTATAGGCAAGCAGTACCTCTTTTCAAATTTTGTTTATTGAATATTATATAATAATAATAATCAGCCTATTATTGTCCCACTGCAGGGCAAATGCCTCTTCTTTATAAAGAAAAACTCTTTAGGAAATAAACTCAAGACTTCCTCCTATTGGAAAATGTCACGTCCTGTGACCTTCACAGCAAACCTTGTTAAACTAAAAATAAATTAGGCAGAAAAATAATAAATCTGCCTAGCCTTTTCCTAACTATTGGGGTCGGCTTCCGGATGCAGCTGAATACCAGTATTTTACAAGGAGCGACTGCCTATCTGACCTCCACAACCCAGTTACTGGGTAACACGATACCCCTTGGCAAGCCTAGTTGTCATTTTGGGCTTCTGACTACCCGTAACGACTGTCAAAGATCAAGGAATGACAGCCGGGACCAACGGCTTAACGTGCTTTCCGGAGGGGTCTCAATACCTATGTAAAGATTGTCACCACGGACCGACCCCGGAAAGCTTAGTTAACCTGATCGATCGACCCATGCGGCTGTTATTACGTGCCCGTGCTTGGGCGGAGCATCATCGTGTCCTCGCTCGCCGCCCGATTTGGACCAGGCCCGGGTCGACGGCGCGTTGTATTCCGCCTTATAGAGATGTCAGCAGAACTGACGGGGTCCGCTGGAGCCGATGCCTGCCGGGGTTGCGATGAAATCCGAAAGGGATATCGTAGCCCCCGAACATGGCAACTGAAGAAACACGGGTGGGTTATAGTCAGTAAGAATCTGATACGAAGATCTGAAGTTATTCGATAATTTCTGACCCAAAAATAAGCAAAAAATTATAAACAGAGACAATCTTGAAAATTTATTTCATATTTCCAGTTCACTAAACCGTAACGCTCCAATTTAACAAAATAGGTGAAGTTTATTCAAATTCTAATCTGAAAACAAAGGTCAATTTAGACATGAAGTCTTGAACAAATCAAGTGGAAGGGCTATACGAAAAGAGACTCTATGGCGTTCAGAATAAGGTTTTAAAGTTATCAAAAGATCAGCGGAAAAGACTAAGGTCGATTGTCGCAGATATTGCGATAGTCTAGACATAATTATGAATGGCGCACTCCTGTTGTTGTCGCAAATTTACTGGTAAATGCTAATCAGTACCAGTACAAGGCATCAATGCAAATTATGCGTCCTTTTCGGTCGCTAAATGTTTTTGACAGTAATTGTATGGTAATGTATTCTTTTTGGGGACTGTTATTGAAATGTTTTAGTATGATACGCCACATTAGTGAGGCTTCAAGTGGCTAGATGTTTGATCAAACATTTTTACGTGACATTTTTTTTTTAGCTAGAAGATCCGAAGTCTTCTAGATAAAAAAAAAACTGGTAGACTTCGGTGTTTCCTAACCGACTTCTCTGAGAAGAATGACCTAAACAAACTAAATAGGGTATCGGAATCACTTTTACAAGTCATATTAACAATAAGGTAGATGAGTTCGGCGTTTCATATCTGACTACTCTGAGAAGAAAGGCCGAAACAAACTCAGAGGTCACAGTCTCTTTTAAAGCCCAGACATAATCTTTGTCAGATCATGAGAGGACCATGTAGATAAGTGTCTGAAATGTTCTTTTGAATAAAGAACCACGCAGATTTGGCTGGACCTGTCCAGTCAGTGGAAGCATTTGCCAGTAATCTTGCAGCTTTAAACGAATACTATAAAGCTTGTGGTTTTAGTTACCAAACGGTTGAACACTTGTACAATTTCTTGTGGTTCTGACGATGATACAGGGTTATTTTGTTAACCACAAATAAATATAGTGAAGTACCACTGTTCTTGAGGATTGGTAACTAAAGAGGTACCAGAAAATAATCCCACTATCTTTTACGAAACTTTGAATGTATAATATCTAAGCATTTTGAAATACTTATTAACATACATAATGAAATGTTTCGTGAATGGACACGATACAGAATCATGTATTTTGTGCCGAACTGTTTTTTTTTTTTTTCAAATTATTTTAGTACCTAACGTGTTTATCAGCGGCAACTTGTAATTGGCCATCAATTTCATATTTTTTTATGAAGACTGTAAAAAGTTAGCAGTATGTTTCCCGAACAGAAGTAAGTTACTATTCTTGTAGTAACTTCACAAATTAAACACTATGGTGATCGCAAAAAAAAAAACATTATAAAATAAAATAAAAATGTAAATCCCTGTTTTCCTTTCGTCTAAATCTTAGATTTGTCTGATATGCCTCAGATATTCTTTCCAACTTTTTGACACCAAAGAAAGCTTCATGAAAATGATTTATCTTACCAGAAATTTCATTTTGCCAATATCCGTCTATTGAAATTTCATTTTGGTCAATATCCGTCTATTGAAATTTGATTTATTAATGTCCTTTTATCTTGGCTTTTTATTTGGATGCCAAGAAAAGATTTTATCGTTTTCTTCACTCACGAGCGCTATCCCAATTCAGTGTTAAAAACTTCTTGATAATGCGTATATTCAGTAAGATAGTAATAAAATAATACTACCTTAATATTCTTCTTTCGTGAACGGGCGCCGTCAGATGGGACTGGTGATCTTTTAGGTGCCACAACTTTTTTGTTTATTTATTATTACGGACTCTTTTGACGTGCTCGTCTAATTTCAACATGAATGATGTAACCAATATTTTTTGTAACAATATTTTGATTTAAAAGTGTCCGTGTCCGTTTTGGAATGGACAACTAACTTCATCTTTGTGACTGAACGACTCCTCAATACATTCAGAAATTCCTGAAATTGGTTTAATTGAAATAAATGCTTTGAGGTTTCTTTAAAAAACCTGATTTAAAAATACATTAAGATCAGGGTGTCATATTTTTTGCTGCGCTTTCCGAAGTCTTAATTGCATTTTGTGATCCATAAAATTACTTTTGGCGGTTATTTTGCTAGATAAGAACGACGTGGATGGGTGTATGAGGTACACCTCTGCCTAACCCTTCGAGAAATATAGGCGTGATGTTGTGTTATGTTATAATGAAGACGTATCACTTTAAGGCTGGTTTCACAGCGGTCCCGGAGAACCGTGCAGGCCGCCCGTACGGGCTCCCGGAACGGAGACACACGTGACGCGCTAGAACATTGTTTCACAGCGACGCGGATTGGTCCGTACGCGACCCGCTCCGGGTAGAGCCCGTACAACGCTAGCAACCGTATCGTACTAACTCCGTCATTTCAGCGCACAGCGGGCGCTACCCGTACGGGTATCCCGTTTGCGGGCGGCCCGTGCGGGTCTCCCGGACAGCTGTGAAATCAGCCTTAACATATTGTACATCAAACTAAACATAACATTACCCAACCGGCTTCAGTATCTAATATCAAATCGTACCTGAGTATCGCAACTAGACCTTTCCGATTTAGCCCGTGTCTGTATTTGGAAATTTATACTCTGCGCCATTGCCGTGTCTAAACAAGGATCGATAAAGGCTGCTTTGAGATAAACAAGCATTGGCCTCGTTCCGGGCCTGTTTGGCCACCATTATATGGAAAATCGTGTATTCCTGTGACGTGGATAGGCTATGTGAGGCTAAGTGATGTTGACTTGAGAAGGTTTTCTTTGAAATGGTTGTTTAGTTCGTTCAATGTTTATATACTGGAGGTTTTTTCTTTTTATTTAGCCACTAGCTGTTGCCCGCGACTTCGACTGCAATCCAGGATGAAATTACTATGTCCTTCTCCAAGTCATGGTCTACAAATGTGCTAAATTTCATCCAAATCTGTTTAGTCAGTTTAGAGTGAAAGCGTTTCAAACAAACAAACTCACTTTCGCAGATATACTGAAGAGAACACACTTAATAGTCAAGAAGAAAGGAACAGAAAAATACGTACAACGGTGATGCTTATTTTTATAGAAATGGCTTCAGGTATGCCTGCGATAGGAAGATAGATAAAAAGAGATGTAGACACTGTGTGTCCGAGTAGAAGAGAAAATAAAATACATGAAATCAAAAAACAAACGAACAAACCTTTCAACGAGCAATTCTACTATAAGTATCCATATATAATCTGAATCTTGGAAACGGCTCCAACGATTTTCATGAAATTTAGTATGCATGGAGTTTCGGGGGCGATAAATCAATCTAGCTAGGTTTCATTTTTAGAAAACTACCAGAAAAAAAAACCGAGTGAAGCTCGGTCATCCAGATATTATGTTAAGGTACTCGTATGTGAAACGGATACGTGTAGTATAGGCAGTGCCCCGCCAAGTCGAGCAAATCAAACACAAAGGCACAGCCGTACCATCTTTTCTCGAAACCATTCAGGACATTTTGGATCCCTTGTAACGTGGAAAAAACTAGATAAACTATGTAAATACTAGATTTTTCTTATGTGATTATGTAGCCGTGCGATGGCCAAGTCATTATATTAATTAAAGAAATAAAGATAGAAAATAGATAGGTACTGAATAAATTAACAGACTTGGTTTCACATTAGATCTCACATCTTTTTGCGGTAGAAGAACTGCGTTCCGAGCCTTTTTTTATTTACATGTTATGTTTTTCATGGGATTACGTTATATTTGTACCTTGGTAACAAAAATGGCAGACTTTAATTGGATTGGAATATTGAATTTCTTTCAACCTAGATATTAAAACGAATATAATATTTTTCTTTGTTTAGATGTTTCGTGGAATACCTAACTGAACCGTTTTGAGGTATCTTTTTTTTTTATTAAACTTGACATAGTTTCACAAAAAGATCAGAGGTCAAACTGATTCAGAATTGTCATACTAAATTTTTTAGACTGTGGCTGCGTTAGACACCTTTAGAGGTCATTTTATCAGACTGTGACTAAACATAAATCTTCGTTTAGCCATCAAAACGGATGGCAATGGAAGTCTTCCAGCACTTTTCTAAAGTAAACCAAAGGGCGAATAATTCATGACTACGACACTATTCGTCGAATTAAAACTTCTTAAAGATGTACATAATTTCTGATCCAACTGATTTGATATTCAACAGTAGGTTGTTTTACGAAAGTTCGTCACCTTGGGCACTGTTGATGTCAAGAGACGAAGGGTCAAGGTCGAGTTTATTGACTAACTGCTTATGTAACATTACATCACGCCTGTAGGTACTCCCCGAAGGGGTAGGCAGAGGCGCAACTATTATAAACCCACATTTCGCCAGTTGTTTAAGTCCCATGTAACAAAGGCGAGCTTATTGCCATCAACCGGGCACGAATCCAGACTCCGGGCTGCTACCGAGAAATTCCAGAAGAAAAACCCAATAACACATTGTCCGATCTGGCCATCGAATCCAGGACCAGGACCAGGACCAGGAGGCTTGTGACCACTGAACGTGATCGCGTGACGTGGACGTCTACGTCCACGATAAAATCGTCACGTTAGAAATTATAAAAGCGTACAATCGTTGTAATAAATCATCAATCAATCTGCCTAGCCTCTTCCCAAGTTAGTTGGGGTCAGCTTCCAGTCTAACCGGATGCAGCTGGATACCAGTATTTTTTGTGGAGCGACTGCTTATCTGACCTCCACAACCCAGTAAAACTGGGTAATACGATAGGTAAGACTGGTTGTCAGACTTTCGGGCTTCTGACGTCTCGTAACGACTCTCAAAGATCAACGAATGACAGCCCGGACCAACGGCTTAGCATGCAGTCCGAGCCATGGAGGAGTCTCAATTGTAAAGATGATCACCCATCTACGGACCAACCACGGCAAGCATAGCTTAACCTGTTGGATCGACCCGTGCGGGTGTTATACGAGCCCCTCGAGTTATAATAAATCATCACATAAACTAAAAATCCGTGAAGAATCCACAAAAATCAAAAGACGGTGGAAGCCGCCATGACACCTGTTCCAGCCAGTATTCTATTACTTCAAACAAAGGAGTTCTTTATCATCTGTCTGCAGCACAATATCCGAAGTGTTGTGTTTCTAAAGACTTCTCCTGAACGAGACTACGTATATAAAAAAACTTTCTTGTTTTGTGTTTTTTTTAATGAAAAGCGATGAAAATGAGGGACAATGATCTTTATAATGTTGATAAAAATACATTTTTGGAGTATTTTTAAGAGTCTTTCGAGAAAAACCCAATAACACTTTGTCCTACCTGGGAATCAAACCCAAGATTATGCCAACAGAAGGGTTTACGAGTTGCGACCACTAGACCAACGAATTAGTATTCCGCTTATAATACAACAACGAGAAGAAAAAGTATGTACAATCTTATCATAGCACAAGACAGTAATGTCCACAGAAATATCCAGAACAAACCACATAATGAGATAATCAAATTGTAGGAACAGAAACATCCACCACCTCCTGACTTCGTTAAACCCCAGGAGCAATTGCCTCCCGGGGGTGATCTGCAGTGGCCTATATGGAAAGCCCTTAATCGATTGCGTACCCAAGTAGGCCGCTGCAGACGCGATTTCCGGCCACCGTAGGCGCGGGCTTGCGGACGGTGAGCAATGGGTGGCTCACCGTCCGATAAGGACCAGGCCCGGGTCGACGGCGCGTTGTGTTCCACGCGCGCCTTAAAGAGATGTCAGCAGAATTGAAGGGGTCCACTAAGGCCGATGCCTGCCGGGGTTGCGAAGAAAACCGAAAGGGAGATCGTGGCCCCCGGCAACAGGGCAATCGAAGGAACACGGGTGGGTTTTAGTCAGTAAGAGTCTGACACGCCCTCCCGCTCCGCCCAGAGCGGGAGAAGTTATTTGATGATTTCCCACCCAAAAAAATTTGTCAAAAGACACAATTTGTCTAAGTGGGATCACTGACACTTTCAACACCCAGTGCGAGTGCGGTGCTCCTGATCAGACAATGCCCCACTTGCTGGAGTGTCCTAAGTGCCCGTTCACCTGCATCTGGGATGACCTAAAGAATGCCACTGATGCTGCAATCAACGTGGTCACCTACTAGCCCCCATACAATATAAAATTAAAATACAACAAAGAAGGGTACCATCGACACGAAAAGAAATCTAAATTTTATTGATTAAAGTAGACAAACCATTTTATATCTGAAGAAATCAGCCTTTGATTCTATTTCTATCAGAAAACTGTAATTTGAGTTTCTGTGCTGTCATTTACCATAATTGTAGGAATAATGCAGCACAAAACCTGTATTTCCAAGGAATTGTGGAAATGTTGAACATTGAACCTTAGAAGGCAAAGTTAATCTAAGCGAATAGATGAGGCTAGCTCAGAACAATGATTACGTTTTCCATTGATAGTTATTTATAGCAGCTTTGCTGATTTCATTGAGCTTAGATTAAAGGTACGTAAATATTAATTTATACTTTGATAATATCACATAAGTCTTTTCACCAATGGGGCGTTCATTAATTACCACGTGAGGCGATTTCGGCGAGTTTTCGAAACCCTGGGGGGTTTCGAAAACTCGCCAAAATCCCCTCCCCTCCCTCCTCGGTGAGATGTAGTGAGATTTGGCTTGACCCCCTGGGGCCCTAATCTCACGTGAGATTTTTCAAATTGCGTATTTTTTGTGTACGTTAATCTGCGCATTAAAAAAAAAAACAAAATTTGATTAATTATTATTATTTCCCTAGTTTACTTCTCGTTTTTAAAGTTCCATACAAAAATGGTAAAAAGGAACCCTTATGGTGCAACTCAGTCTGTCTGTCCGTCTGTCTGTCAGTCTGTCTGTCACAGCTCGATATCTCAAGAACTACTAATGCTATCAACTTGAAATTTGGAATAGTTTTAGATGACGTTTGCTCAACTATTATACAAAAAAAAAAAAAATCTTAATTGTAATTAAAATTAAGAAAGATTTTTTTTTGCTACGAGTAGAACAGGGGTCTTAAACATTCGCAGTGGGGCTACTAGGGCATGTGGGGTATCGTATGAAAGAGCGCTATTTGCATACTTTTTTTAGGCCGCATAGTTTTCGACTTTTGACCAAAAATGTTTAAAAAATACCGTTCCCCCTAATCTCCGAAGTTTGCGCAGAGAAAAATCTGAAATTATACATTAGTTCCACTATCGGTCTAGAGATGGCGCTAACCTAAAACGGCAATATTCTACACGGCAGTGTACAGTGTTAAAATTCTCTGACGAAGAAAGGCCTCGTCGATGAAAATTTAAAATGGTACGGAACCCTCGGAGCGCGAGTCCGACTTGCTCTTGACCGGTTTTTGTCTAGGATTTAGCCATATTCTAGTGGGAAAAACTTTACTAAATTTAACCCAGTATTCTCGCAATATGACAGTGTTAAAAAAAACGAGATATATGCCGAGACACCCCTTCTCCCCCACGAGAGATTGGGTGAGATTCGGCTTGACCCTAAGGGAACGCCTCACGTTTTAATAACAAACCCTTCCAATTCCTGAGAGCTTTCCATTTACAATAAAAGGTCGATTAAAAGAACACCTTAAAACTTCCGTGACACAAATTGTCAAGCGTTTCTCATCGAATTTCTTTATTTTTCATCTTCCTAATTTGTTTATCAGTTTCGCTTTCAGCACGCGTGGCGTGACAACCATAGAAACGGGTTATCTACGGGTTTAGTCGACGGATGAATAGACTAACTAAATGACAGATTGTCATTGTCATCTGTCATTTTGTCTATTCTTCCGTCGACAAAACCCGTGTCTATTGTGGTCATGCTAAGCGTGCTAATTTCTCAACACCAAACAGAACATAAATTTTTGATAAAGCCGAAAGTGCACGAAACTGCCTGAAAGTGTATCTACAATTCTACATAGAGTACATTTGTGCTACAGAATGAAATGCATACACACATACAGCTGTTGTGACTCTGAAAGAGCTGGTGCGAGTTTATAGTTGGACAAAAGATAGAAACCGCAGCTGTAAGCCACAGTGCACATTATGTGTGAATTAAATATCACATTTGAACAGGTTTCAGTACATAGTACGGCCAACCCGGACTTATAAAAAATAAACAGGTATACAAGACTATATTCTTCTATTTTCAAGAGGTGCTGGGAAAAGGTCGAATTACTATGCTTGTGTGTGATATCTTTATAAAAAAAGATATAACGCAGCCTACGGCAAAAGCATGATTGATCTATGAAAGATTCCGATGTACCCACATCCACTTTGACACCAAATCCATACTACTGATTTGGGTTTCAGCAAAACGGATCGTGTCTGTAAATTAATTAAATGGATTAACAATATATTAGATCCGATCAATTTCCAATTAATCACCCGATTGAAATTCTGAATTTGTTTGGTTTTCGACTCTAGTCCGCACGAACGTCTGTTTGCAAGATTGGTAGAGGGATCAAAACTGCAAGTATCATCAGCTGTCCCTTACAAAACTTCAACACCTACTCGACCCAAACTACACCCTAAAATATGACCATACCTTTCTAGTACACGCCGTATAACCGGTTTCTGGAAGGAGAGTTATTGTATGATACCTACGTGTTAAAATTATACACAAGGCAAGTGATCCGATTGGACGTGGATAATTCAATCACCAGGTTAAGGGCGTTTGGCAATTTGTTAGCAAGTTTTTGTTTCTGAAACCGGGCGTTAATATATCCCTTCAAAGTTGAAATTGTTGTACCTTTATAATTGGAACACATGTCGTCATCATTATCAACTTATAGCAAGGTCTGGCGCTGAACAGTTTCATTCCCAATTGTTCACTTTTTAGCACCATTTTCGGCCTCTCTGTCGGTCCACCCAGGATGTCCTACACCTACTACATTTGTTGGTTTGCAACAAATTGGACAATAAACATAGTCATGTCGACGTGAGGCAAGTGCCTACATATGTGTGCACCTTTATATTCCTATTCAGACTTCATATATTCACAGTCAGTGTGGAACGGTGGAAGCTCTGGTGCGTACGGGTAGGCACACAGTACACTCGATGGCTTTACGGTATACCCGTTACGAACAGTAGAGGAATATAGAAATGGATTTCTTTGTGTAGTGATTAGCTTGGAATTAAAAGGCTACGATAAACGACTTTTAATGATTTTATACTGAAGATCACGTCTAAACGAGTAGTTAATGATTTGGAAAAAATATCTGTTAAATTAGAGCATTTTTTTAAAATAAATTAATATAGGAATATTTTATATTACGTTTACATAACATAGTGAAATTAATTTAAAAAAAAAATGTGTCTAACGCGGATAAAAACTGAGAATCACGCAAAATCTATCAAGCGTATTTTTTCTGAAACCTACACCATTTTAAAGATAATTTAGTTATTGATCTTTTAGTATACGTGTTTTATTAAAAACCTTTTGTTTTATGTACAATAAATTAATAATGCGTCTAATTCGCAGACGCACGCACCCTCCCTCATACACTCACACACGCACACCCACACACACTCACTTATACTGTTATAACTATTATTAATAAACGTCTGGTTCTAGTTTTTTTGTTATTAAATATTTATCAGTATAATCAAAATTTTTGTTATGGAACTCTGGAAGTTGTCTTTCGCTAGTGGGGTGGGTGCTAATAACTGCGACACAGTTATTAAAATAACGCGGTACTAACGTACCCAAAATTTTAACTAAAATTTGTTGACTAAAACCAGTATTTGCTAAAACATCGCAGCATCTTAGAAACCAATGTTTTTTCTAGAAAAAAAACCTGATTTCCATTACAGAATTAGTATTTAAATATTCAATGAACTGTACACTGGATTTGAAGCACTATTTAATATTTTATAAACAGAGCGAATCGTGGGTGCACACTCGATTGAAAAGAACATAGTTTTTTTCTTATTTTCTTGTAATATCTTTTTAGAATTTCATTCGCATTACATTTGCTTAGAATAAACACAATACCATTTGATTAACACGCCACGGACTAATAACTTCTTGTACAGCTTTTATTTTATGAGGACTGGGACCACGCACAGTGGAACGAATGTATGGAAGCGGTTGGACGTAGACATGTCCGAAAAATAAGAGTAAAATTATGACAAACTAATGATGCCATCTTATTCGATTACTTAATGCCTTCATAAATTGTGGTGATGAATTTCTTCATAACTCCCATATTTCGGGAGTAATTTGAGAAAATGTGAAATTTTACTATGAAAATGAGTGTATTGAGCTCTCTCCCTCCTGATTCCGGGCTTGTTTCAAGTAGCGGTCTCTAATATCGTAATGCTATTACTAAGAGCTATATTTAATACTAAGACACATAGTGCGCCAAATGTGCACTTTCTGGGATAAAAGGAAATGAAAATTAAAAAAAAAAAACGTTTTTTCCCCATTTGTATTTACTTTAAACCGCAGACAGACTTATTAAGAGGTCTATAAATATATTATATATATACAGAAATATATATTAACAAAAATATTCACAAGAACTGATGAGAGTATGACTTTTAAGTAAGTTGATAATAAATTACCTAGTTTCATTAAAAGTACAATAAATAATTAAGACGTAAGCTCTAATTTACTAAGTTACACATTTTAAAACAATAACATCATTTAATTATCTTCGTCATCATCATCATCATCAATTAATTCAAATTCAGAATCGATGTCCGCTAAATCATTTATGTTAACAAATTCGATATCACTTTTCTCAGAATCCGTAAGCTCATAAAATTCCTTAAAAGAAGATTTTTTTACAAACTTATTTCCTTTTGGACGGATACTTGTAACAAGTGGATCAGAAGACAGTAAAAGATTGTGCATAATATCTTCATTGCATGAGATACTGCTATGCTTTCGAGAATGCCCCTCTCTATATTTTCTAAAATCTTTATTTCTAGCCTCAGATGCCTCTTCGGATAGAAAACCAATGGGCACAATTGACATGTTCTGAACTATGTCTGGCCCATGCATTAAAATTTTATGAAGTGAAGAAGGCATATAATACCATGGGTATAACTCCACGTAAAGCTTAGCAGTATCAAAGCAGAACTCTCGGAATTTAGTTACGTTGATCTTCTCTCCTGATGAAATACACTGCAAGATCACACAGATTTTTCTTAAAAGCATAGCATCTATTCCGGTCAGTTCAGCAGATTTAGTGTAGTTTTCAAAAAATCTCCTTGCCGAGTTGCCATTGTTGGTGGATCCACTGCCTTGTTTCACAACATCGAGAAGTAAGCCCGTTTCTCTTCTTACAGCCTCTTGAACTCTTTTCTTCCTGTCATCAACTTGCCTTTTTGCTATATCACCCCTTACTTGCCATGATTTTATGTCTAATTTGTAGGAAATGTGTAATAAGCATTCCATTGAGCGAATCCAAGCGTGAAGGGTGCTTAAGCTATATTTATACATGTCCTCGTTTGCGTGTTTATCTTTGATTAACTCTAAATTATTCATTTCTTTAGGACAAGCCTTGCATATGTCACACACTGAAGCTGCTGTATTGGATATAATGGAATGAATTTTACCATCAATCATTGTCAACAGCAGTTGGTGTTTGACACTAATTCCATCAGTGATGGTGGATGGAGTTAAGGCTTCAATCTCTGCTTCGATTTCAGCCATCTCTCTCTGCACATTTTCTTTGGTTTCCTTTATAAACTTAAACAATATTGGCCGGCAAAATGAAGTGGAAGATGGTCGCTCGTTTTCCCAAATTGTTACACCTTTTGAGACGAGCCGCAGTGGTACAAGACTAATCATAAAATTACTAGCAAGATCGATTTGCTCATCTTCACTCGTCCTTTGATGATAAATGCTTTGGCTAGATGATCCGTCAAAACCCCATTTGCTGGTCAATACGAGCTGTTGATTGGGATCAACAGGGGTTTCTAACGACCTAATAAGTCTTCTTGAGGTTAAATCCATCAAGGCTTGTAATTTGATTTTTGCAGAGCTCTCTGTAACTGTGAGATCTTCTTTGGCCGGATAGCACTTAATTTTTTCTTTAACCAACATGTAGTAACTCGGGTATTGAAGAGCTCCTTCTTGAGTGTTGAAATCCCGAAGAGTGTTATAGCGCCATTTCGATAAGTTCATCGATACATAAAGAGCCAATGCCTTCAAAGGGGATATTTCCCGTACCTGAATTGATTTACCTTCAATGAAGGCTTTGATTTTTGAGGCCTCTTCTGGATTCTCCGTCAAGTATTTCATAACATAAGCTGTATCGCTTTGTCCTGCCTTTTGAAGCGCCCTTTCGGCCGAAAACATAATTTCAGCGCTGCTACTGCTGCATGAAAGACTATCTTCAGTGGTGCGTCTTCTTTTTTGCCGGTTACTAAGGTCCTCAAAAGATTTACGAGGACTAGGATGTGTACAAGTTGAAGCATCAGATTTAGCAGGAGAAATTATGGGCTCGATGACGTCACTTATATTTTCTGTAGAAGGTTCCATATTTTCATTCTGTAATTCCGGCCATTGAATTGCAGCCTGTAGCCAAATCTCATGTTTCTTCCGAAACTTATCTGTGCTTCTTCCAGACTGTGTCCATTTTGCATAAATGCGGTAGCAAAATCGACGACACCAGTCTTTTAAACTTGTTTCAGCACTTTCACATAACTGAACACAACTGTTATCTTTTAAAACACTGAACAAATAGTTAAAGTCGCGTAAATCTTTATGTGCGCGTGCGCATAAAGCAACGTGAATATCAAGATTTGTATTAAAATTTGGAAAATACATTGCGAGATTAGCTTGGATACAACGAGGTGTAAATCAACACTGATTTTAAAGTTACTAATAGTGACCTATTTATATAAAATCCAGGTATCCCAGGTATCCTTTGTTAAATATTGCAAGGTAATTAGTTATTGTGATAATTAGTAAATGATGCATGCTAAATTAGTGTATTAAGAGCCATTTAGTAATTAAATAATAGCAATGTTCTTATCAGTAATCATTAGTGCATCAGTTTTATATGTAAACCTTAAGTCCCTAATTATATATCCTAATTAGCTTATATCTTCTCTAATTGGCTGATCAGAAATGTTATTGTAATAAGGTAAACCTTTAGAAAAACGGTTTTAATCAACAAAATAAACAAAAAATTAAAAAATTGTGTTATAAAATAAACATCACTCTTTATCCCAGAAAGTGCACATTTGGCGCACTATGTGTCTTAGTATTAAATATAGCTCTTAGTATTAGCATTATGATATTAGAGACCGCTACTTGAAACAAGCCCGGAATCAGGAGGGAGAGAGCTCGATACACTCATTTTCATAGTAAAATTTCACATTTTCTCAAATTACTCCCGAAATATGGGAGTTATGAAGAAATTCATCACCACAAGTTATGAAGGCATTAAGTAA
The DNA here is from genome assembly GCA_916610215.1 of Omphaloscelis lunosa. Classification (NCBI taxonomy): domain Eukaryota; kingdom Metazoa; phylum Arthropoda; class Insecta; order Lepidoptera; family Noctuidae; genus Omphaloscelis; species Omphaloscelis lunosa. Next base: position 4,114,492 of record OU744245.1, on the reverse strand, counting down.
TCGAATAAGATGGCATCATTAGTTTGGCATAATTTTACTCTTTTTTTTCGGACATGTCTACGTCCAACCGCTCCCATACATTCGTTCCACTGTGCCACGGACTAATACCACAGAATAAAAAAATGTAGTACCTAAGCTAAATTAGTGTTTGTTTTATTTGCTTACACAATATAACATCACGGCTGCACTTCACGTAAGGTAAGGCAGAGGTGTACAGCAACGAGCATTAATATGCATACAATTTTCAACTTTTTATTAGAGTTATTACACGACTTCGGCGAAGCAAAAAAGAGGGTTATGATTTTGACCGGTATGTATGTTTGTTCATCTGTTACCTCATAACTTCAAAACTACCGTTCATAATTTGACAATTGATCACTGGCAGCGTCTGGATCGTCCGCTGGTTATAGGCTATGTGACGCCACATTAAATGCAACATGGAGCCCTCTAGAGGACATAAAGTAATGAACTAAAAAAAAACTGTTTTATTGTGCCATGATGGGTATCAAATGAAAGGGCTTGACGATCACATTACAAATATATATATATTTCATATTGTCTAAGTAAATAAATATGTTTAAACTGTTAAAAACAAGCAAAAGTGAGATTGCTACGTACGGCGCGGCTGTAAAATTAATACCTCTTAAACAATAAAACCCAAACAAAAAATAGTTATAAATGCTCTGCAAATGCTTTATCACGAAATTATAACCCCAAAATAATTTAAATAAAAAGTAAGTTCAAAAACTAAAACCCGTCTACTGAAAAATCTCGCTCTAAAAATTATGATACAAGAAAATATTTCAGACAGAAATCAAGACATACCAAAGACGGTCAAAGTGGCCGCAACCCTGTACACCTACAAAATTATAATGGCATACGACCACGGCTTTTAACTTAACTAGTCGTTGAACGACTAGTTTTTTTTAAAGTGAAATCTTCTTTAGGAGCGTTATGCATTTTGAGATGGGATTGAACCATTAATTTCGCGACACTGTAACAACACCAGCTTTTGACCATTAAAAAGACATCAACGCGTTGCGTGCCGATTTTTTTTCAAGTTTTCACTTCTGTCGGCACTCCCGGAGTACCACGGTCTTTTTTTACCACTACTTATTAAGATGAGTATTTAATATTTATAAACTCTACGCAAACTGATTAATTCTATAACAAACCTAAAATACGATTATACGACCCGTTTGAGACCAACTAATCCAATCTCAGTAAACTTGACTAAATAATAATACAAAATTATCGTTTTATGCCGAATTTAATTTTTTAAGCCGAAAGTCAACCCTTTTGCGGGTAAACAGTAAACATATTTAAGTAGGATGTCTGACATTGTGGTTTGACTATGGAACCTTATTTTGCCGATTTATATGTCTATCTACATGTCCAGACCAGATCTTAGAATTGATCATTTTATGAAATGAACATCGACCGCTGGTCACATCATGATGTGGTCTCGCCTGATAATTAAATACTTACTCAACGTTTGACGATATGACAAGTTAGACGCACAACTACTTTATGATGTGGCTAAACATTAGTGATCATATCGTAAAATAGTTAGATTATCCACCGGTAGAGGCGCTGATGTCGCTGTGTTTTGGTTGTGCATCATGGCGGCGGCATACCACAAATCAAACAAGTAGGGGTGACTACGCAAATAAAGTGGATGGACTTTTATTGGGTTTCCAAATATGATATTATGGAAAGCGATAAACTTGGAAGTAGCGCTCGCCGGCCGATGCCGCGGCGTGAAATGCATTATAGCACTTAAAATTAGTTTAAAAAAAAAAAAAATGTACGCCGCTAATGTGGCACCCCGACCAAATGTGTTCGGTTAGGTTAGCCCACGTTCGCACGGACGTAATGAATTTTTTTCGTGCACTTGATTTTCATCGCTCTGCTTAGCGCCGAGAGTTGAAAATCCAACAATGTGTTTTTTCAACGCGCAGAGACGAGAGTGCGTCTCAGTGCGTTGGATTCTCAACGATCGGCTTAAGACCGAGAGTTGAAAATCCAGTGAGCGATAAAATCCCGTCACGATTTTATTACGTCCGTGCGTACGTCGACTTAGAACTGTGACCTACCACGCGCGAGCCGAGCGAGCGTAGCGAGCGGTGCCGCAGCAGCGGCCGACGAGCGCTACTTCCCAGTTGGTCGCAGTTACTTGGCTCTTTTTACTACACTTTAAACCATGGATACCCTACATTAGTGATATGGCCAAACGTTGACTGACATATCATTAAACGTTGACGTTAAAACGATATGGCCAATTGTAGCTGGCAATTTTATGAAATGGTCAATTCTAAGATCTGGCCCCGACATATACATAGGTATTATAAATTAAACTTGCCTTTCGTGTCAGTCTATGTGACCGCGGTGTTGTTCTACTAAACTACTTAACTGATTTTGATGTGGTTTTCACCATTATTTAGAGAATTTATTCCGGAAGGTTTATGTGTATCAATTACAATCCGTCCGGATTTGTCCGGACATATCCGGACTTCTAGACTTTTGTCCGGCTCTTTAATTTGTCCGGATTTTTTTGCGTAGATGGAATACGAGTAATAAAACTTATATAAGTAATTCCAAATAAGTCTTTAATATTTATTAACTTCTCATTCATCTAAAAACAAAAAATTAATCTTCTTTAACAATCAACTTATCGAGATCAAACAATAATTGGGTTTTGTGTCTAAAAAGTCCGGACAGAATTTAATTGAAATGTCAGGCTTTTTGACAGGCTTTCAAATTTCTAAATAGTAACGCCAAGGCTCAGAACCGGTTTAAAAAATAGTGAAAACCAGTTTATTTAGGTTTTACTCTGACCTTTTCTTAAGAACATGAACGTTTTAAGAACGTTATTTTAACCTAAATTAACCGGTTTATACGACGAGCGGCATCTCGGTAAACGCGTTGCAACTTGTGACTACTCGTCAGGATGCTGCGCTGATTAAAAACTAAACAAAAAACCGGTTAAGATTGCTCTAAACCGTTTAATCAGAAAAACCTTTATGTAAAAACTACCTAAAAACCGGTTAAAAACCGGTTTCTAAGAGCGAAACCGAATGTAAAGGTATTTGCGTCAAGTACATAATAATGGTTTGAAAATTTTACCGGTATCCGAGCCTTGGGTAACGCTATGTGTATAACATACTTCTAAATTTTTTGTTAAGTCGTAAAAACTGGACAAAGCAGGGGTCGATCACTAGTTTTGTATAAACGTAATGTGTCAGGGGTTGAGTTTAGTATAGGTAGGGACCAGGGGGAGGGGTAGGGTTGAGAGTGACGTATCAGGAATCCCAGGTCTTCAAGAAAATAAAGTTATAAGTAGGGTTGTGGAACACATTATACCCACATATTGTTTGCTCTACAAGTGAAGGTAAAACCCCTTTTTTTTTCTGCAAGGGATTATTTTGCTTACTAGGCAGGATTATGGATTCTTGAAGTTATACCCCCTCTTTATGACCCCCTTAAAAACTCAAACTGTTAAAAAATTCAATTCAATTCACACATACTTAATTAAAATTTCACTCACGTGAAAATAGTAATGAAAATTTTTTGTCCGTTTGTCTAAATGTATGTTCCGGAATGAAAATTGGCACAGAGATAAATATTATAACCTGGAATAACACATAGAGTACTTTTAATCCCGGTAGTACATTCCCGTGGGATATTTTCCGACATACACCCGTGCGAAGCCGCGTGCAAAAGCTAGTTCAACAATATTCCAAGAAGAGAACAAAGCTGTGTCCTTTGTAAGCTAGGTTTACTTTGTGTCCAGGGAGACACAGAATACAATCACTACGGAAATTAAATCTCGCTAAACAAAGCTTTTATGATAATAAACGAATTAATTAAATAAACATTGTGTAAAAGCAGAATGTACATTGTGATTCACTGGGCAACTAAATCAAATTAATACGGGGATGTTTGTCATTCGCAAAACTACTGGCGAAAATATCCTATACTATTAAATGAGCAATATTTGTATGTATCTGTTCTCGAAAACGGCTCTAACGATTTCGATGAAAGTTGTAATATAGAGGTTTACAAGGGCGAAAAATCGATCTAGCTAAGTCTCATATCTAGGAAAATTCGTTTACTCTATTTTCACAGCCTCGGGAATGTGATACAACGTTGGTATACCTGGACGATATGTTTATCTATTTTCACCCGAGCAGAGCTCGGTCGACTAGGTACTTTTAATTTACGAGATTTACCGTAGTTTAGGTATTATTATTATGGGTTCCGTTCCGAAGCCTAAAAGATTGAGAGTCCGTGCTTTCAAAAACATAATGTGCGGATGCAATTGATGTGAAGTCCTATACAAGCATACCAAGTTATAGTCATCATCATTTTCCTAGTCTTTTCCAGTTACTGGGTAACACGTACTCCTTGGTAAGATTGGTTGTCAGACTTTTGGGCTTTTGACGACCCGTAACGACTGTCAAAGAATTACGAATGACAGCCGAGACCTACGGCTTAACGTGCTTTCCGAAGCACGGAGGGGTCTCGATATGTAACGGATTGTCACCCCTTGATGGAAACGACCGCGGCAAGCATTGCTTAACCTTTGACCAACCCGTGCGGCTGTTATTATTTAGCCTCGAGTCATTTACCAAATTATGGTATCAATGGTACTGGTAATGGTGGTATGGCATGGTAGTAATTATTGTATTATTTTCACTTAGTTATTTTGTGTTTCACGTTGTATCCAATATTCTTTTTATAAAATAAAATAAAAACTAGTTTTTAAACAGTACGTAGTTAAGGTCTCACTCATTGTTGCGTTCTCTAAGTCCTCGAAACGTCCATACTTAAACGAAAAGGTTGATAAATATACCGCAATATTACGACCCAGTTGCCATCCGATACACAGTACATTATGTACTTATAAGTTTCTCGTAAATATTGGAAAATATTGAATTCTGTTCAGTGCAGGCTTTCGTAGAACCGATACTGTTCATTCCGATAATACTTATTTAAAGAAAAATAAAGAAAACTTGTTTGCTTGTTGTTTTGTTAAAGAATTCCCGTTACACAACAATAAGAGGAATAAGAAAAAAGGTTTTGTACGAATTAGATCAGACATCTATCTACCTACAATTTGTAAAAATACATAAAAATTAAAGTAACACTTTGTTAAACGAATATCTTAAGGTTAGTAATCAGCCTACAGAAATCCACTGTAGGACATAGCTCTCTCCAATTGCACGCCATTCAACTCAATTCTCGGCAACTCTCATCTAACACAGCACATGAATATTTCTCTCTCATCTTACGGTCACTTGTATCTATTCATCTATTCTCTACCCAATCTTAGGACATGTTATATCCTTCGAAATTGGTGTTAAGAGCGAGTGCTTAGCATGCGAGTGGTAAATATTTTAGAATCAAGTTCTTCTAACTGAACAGACAGCTGTGCTGCTGGGGAGTTTGTGCGCCACATCTTCCCAGCTAAAGCACTAGGAAGTGGTGAAGGGTGGGCGTTTTGCGGACTGTCTTATGTAATTTCGACGTTTAAATAGTGCTGATTCTCAGCCTCTCGATTTTGATTTGATTTTTTAAATATTGCAGCATGATTCAAACAAGTTTAATCTCCATTGGTATGGCTTGGATGTAATTCATCGACATGGTAATTTAAATAAATCCCGCCGATCTTATCTTCCGATATCCGTTAAAATATCCCACGATTTATCCCGAGCTAGATATAACAATAATTACGTCTAGATATCGACTTAAGCAATAAATTCACAGATTGATAAATAGCCTGAAGAGAAAGCTGAACGAATAGTCTCAAAAGAGGTAACAAATAGTTGATATTTAGATTTATTCATAAATAAATGAGAACCGCTTATTAATTTTATTTCGATGTAATATGTTCAATTTGCTTTTGTATTTTTTGCACTGTGGCATTTCATATCTACAGACACTGAAATATAACAAATGTGAAAGTTATCCCCTCTGACTTTGAAGCAGAATTAAAGATGCTTCACGCGATCCATTATTCTCATGTTACATTAAACCTCCGGAATTTCAAAAGAATTGACTAAGATAATAAAAATATTTCGGGGAAAATCAGAAGTTGGCAGACGTACTTATTTATTTCTCGACCAACACCGATGAAAATATAGTAAAGGGTCGCAACTTTTTCTCGGTAAATCAACCATTAGGTGGGTAAGCTTCCTTTAGTCACAAAGGAATGCCGCGATTTGTCTTGGAATCCGAGGCATCTACAGAGACAATCTCTCAAGTAAGATGTAGGAAATTCTCTTCCTAGAAAACTCAGTACAATCAAGTGGAAATCTGTTAACAAAGACGTAGGAAACATGGAAGACATTTGTATAGGAAAGCATGAATTAAGTAAATGCTTCCGCAATTATTTTATTACGAAAAAAATATATCTCTAAAAATTCCACTGTTCAAGTGCTCAGATGAGATTCTCACAGCTCCCGAATAAATAAAATATTTGGAAAATCCAAAAGTGTACGCCTCATAACGCTTATTCAAAAACAGAAAAATATTTAAACGACTTTTCATGAAGTATGTTTTGACTACTCTTTCGCAATCTTTACGTACTGCCAAAGACTATTTAGTTTTGCTTTGTTGGTTGCTAGGCAACGGAAGAGGGTTGAAGTTTGAAATATGGATATAAATATTAAATTAGTTAGGTTTTTATTAATTTATTAAACCTACTTTGAATAAAAGAGCCATTTTAAATAAGGTTCCTCCTATGGCAAAAACGAATCTTTAAAAATAAATTGACTCAATTAATTGATTTTCTCGCAAGCTACAATGTTTTCAGGTTTCATATATTGGTTGACGCGATTTTTTTTTTAACTATTTTAGTGTTTTTTCGTTTCTGCTGCATTAAAGTATTTTTTGAAAGTACAGTATTAATCCCCCGGCGTCGAAATTATTCGTCGGGTATTTAAAAAAAAAAACAGCTGTTTCATAGAAAAGTGCAATCAATATCTACGCGGTCAAAATGTATGGAACAGCAGATTTTTTTTTTATAACCGACGAAAAATTTCAACGCCCCAGCGTTGAAATTTTTTTTTTTGTTCAGAATCATGTACTGAATCCATGGTAACAGGATTCTCGTCGATGTCCCTGCCACCCTGTATAGATTCGACCTCGAACCGTCATCTATTTCACGAAACCTGTCTTGTGGTGTCAAATAACAATAGAAAATAACAATTTAATGGTGTAGAACCAGCTCTCTCCACTTTGTTACCAGTCATAATAATAAATGGAGGAAAACAAATTGTTCGATGCGCATACGCCACAACAATAGGATTACAAAGAGTGATAAAAAGAGATAGATGGTAGATTGATTTTCTGTGAATATAGCTATCGATTTAGATAATCGCAAAAATTGCTTTTTTGGAGATTTGACTGATGATCTGACGATTTGGAATAAAAGTAAGACATTTGTCCCTTGTAATATTCTAGTGTTAAAAGACCACGTGGTATCAAAAAGGGGCCAAGTCTACCACCGTACATTAGCAAATAAATGAAAATACTAAACGGAGAATATTATTATTTTTCATCTAAAAATCGCAAAGTTAAATTTGTATTCATTATGATACTATAAATTACAAAGTTATTTTTGCATTTGCAGAAAATCACCCATATTTAAATAAAATACTTCATGAATCGGCGTTTTTAGTATTTGTTGATTATATGTAGTACAGATCTTGCAAATTCTTAAATTGTTTAGTTATTGAGATAGAGCTCGTGGTCTAAAACGGTCCATTTTTACGGTCCCCTATTTCATCATTTTTGAAAATAAAATAAAATAAACATTATATTTGTTCTCTACTCGATGAGTTCTAGACAATGACACCCCACATGCCAGGGTTAGAATTATTTTTTTTTCAAAATAAAAAGTTTATTGTATGGAGGCCCTTTAATTTTAAATTTTATTAAGTTTTTATTATTTGTTGTTATAGCGGCAATAGAAATACATAATCTGTGAGATTTTCAACTGTCTACCTATTACGGTTCATGAGATGTATCTCATGAACCGTAATAGCCTCCGCTGTCCGTATGTCTGTCAGCGAGCTGTAGCTCGCTGACAGACATACGGACAGCGGAGGCTGTAGAGAATAGGGTTCCGTTTGGCACCCTTCGGGTACGGAACCCTAATAAAGGAAAGAAATCAAAAACAAGTGAAATCCATTTTATTTATAAATTTTGTCACACACCGTTTCGCGCTTTAACATTATAATTAATTGACACAATGTGGGGACTGGGGACCGCTGGGACTCTGGCCTACTCTTTGTGGGAAGCTTAGCGGACCGTAATGTGGATTACGTGCCAAGTGTGGATTTATGGTCAGTGGACCATAAATCCACACTTGGCACGTAATATTATATTATTTTGTATTTAAACCCACTGGTTTAAATACAAAATAAAGACATCTTTATCTTTTTTGCACACTATTGCCCGATTTCACTGACGCTGACGCGCTGCTGGATTTTCAATGCTGGGTTTAGCGCTAAAAGTTTAATCCAACTCCTTGAATCCAAATACAACAGGGCCGTTTTATTTAGATAATCATTTAGGTGTTACCAAGTGTGCGTAAAAACGAGCATATGTGGCTCATACAGTCTTTCAATGAACGTAAGTAATTAAAAAAGTATCTCAATAAGGGATCTCGCGCACTAACGGCCAGCAGCCAGTCGTGGCCGTCTAGTAGTATTGTATGGTCTGCGGCTAATTGGCCGTTGCGACCAAGTGCGCGATTCGTATCGGTTTCTATAGTTTACTTGGTCGTGGTCGTGGCCGTCTAGTGCGCGAGATCTCTAAAAGTATGCGAAGATCCACAATAACGCCCCAGAAATGTTTAGTACATTAATAAATTACTTGTCGAATCTAATTCTCACATGTATATTCTGCCCATGAGGTCTATCAAAATTATAAAGAGGTATACTATCAGAAATACGATCACATTCCACTCATCTTTTCTGTTATCGTTTGGTGCCAGAGACAAATCGAACAAACATGTCCGGAAAAGTAATTCTTTGGATACATTTACCGAATATGACTATACTATTGTAGTTATTATGGAACAAAATCGTTTTCTTTATGAAGGGTAGTTTTGGGTGTGCCAAATTGTGCTTGCAGATACTACTTGTAAAGGAGGGTTGAGAGTAATCATTAACGTCTGCTTAACCTTATATTTTTTTACGGTTTGGGGATATCGCGCACTAGACGGCCACGAATTCGTCCAGTAGTCGTGGCCGTCTAGTGGTATTGTATGGCCTGCGGCTAGTTGGCCGTTGCGACCAAGTGCGCGATTTGTATCGGTTTCTACAGTTTGATCGCTGAGACCGTTGGTCGTGATCGTGGCCGTCTAGTGCGCGAGATTCCTCAAACGTCTCTTACCATTTATAAATATAGACGCTAGTCTTTACTTGTTTTAGATGTAAAAAGTAACGAAGACAGTATACACTAAATGGAGAATACAGGTTTTATATACCTTAGTGTATTATGTGAGGTAATAGGCAGCAGTTCAAAGATTCCTTTGTTTGATCTAACAACGTTAAGCAGGATACAAATGAAACCACACAGTTCAACTTTGATTAAAAACAAAGACTGAAAAAAGCTAAACACACTAGAGACAGTAGCTAATGAGCGCAAAATGTCTTTAATCAAAGCAGACACGGGGCGGGAAAAACGTACAAACACGAGGAAGCAGAAAAAGATAAAAAAAGGACACACCTAACTCATTAGGCCCAACCAAAGGAGAAATTTTCACGAACCAAAGCAAAATCTGCGACATTAAGGTATCAGAAATTATGATGCCGTTCATAATGAGTAATTGTGGCTTACTTAACCCAATTTAAAAGCCAATTAAAAACAGTCTTGCTCGTATTAATTATAATTTACTGTCGGGCTAAGCGGCGATCGTTACGGGGGTTGATTTAACTCAAAAAGCACTTTGTAAGGCACTTTTAATATCATATTTCTTTTAGGGCTGAGTCTACAGAGACGATAAACATCGGTATGACAGAATTGAAGAGACTAGAAATGCCGAGGTACACCGCGGCCAAGGTGGTGTAACGGTCTGATGATGTTAGTAGAGTCAACATAGCCAGAGATCGCACTAGACAGATCCGAGGTTTGCAAGGACACAACATAAATTAGCAAAAAAAAAGAAGAGTTACTAGATTACTTACATCTTTCACATGAGGGAGTAGTGGACATTTTTGAGATGGATATACAAAACTATTTAATGGGCGTTTGGCTAATCTTTACTAGTACGGCCCGATAAGAGGATGAAAAACATTCTTAAGTACCTAGGAAACTTTGTCACCCCTCTTCTTAAAGTTACTCCATTACTAGGAGCAATGGAATTATTTGCCTAATAATGATCTTTCTCGGGCAGTGTACACCAACAACCTTCAGTATCAATATCCTAAGAGCGGTTACGCACTATGTCCGATCCGAATCCGAATTCAAGTTCCGAATTCAATCCGAATTGGGAAAGTTTTAAATTTTGACGGACAGAGTTTTGAGCTAGTGCGCAACCCCTCATACAAAAAGTACTACGGCTACTTCAGACCGACATTTCTCGGATTCGGATCAAATTCGGATCGGACGTAGTGCGTGACCGCTGTAAAGGTAAATTCACCCCAAAGTTGCAAGTAACTGTTTCGAGCCCCACATTTAGAGCCGAAAATTCTTGGCATAACTTATACCAGTTAAGCAATGTAGACCCCAAATACTTGATTTATGTTCTACGCAGTATGCTAAGTACCAAAGTTATACAATGTAATTCTATCAATCCTAAACAGGAGGCACAATACACCTCCAAATAAGCATGGATACAACGTATTCGGGTCACAAAAGGAATCGCACGTAATGATACGTAATCGCACGAGTTCCGGGTTCGTTTCGAAGTCGTGTCGTAACATTTATTTACGATAACGCGTTTAAAATCGTAAGAATAAGTGTTAGTTACGAAATGGAATGATTTTTGGAGTTATGTGGTCATGATTTTCCTTAAAAAGTGAAGGAGGAAGAATGGAAGTGTGCAGTTACTTTTTTGACAAAGAATGCTGAAGCAATGGGATGAACCGCGACTTGGTTTAAGTTGAATGGCCATCTGGCTGATCTGACCAGGATTTTCAGGTCAGGCATGGTCTGAAATGGTACACATTACTAAGCATATAGGCATAGATAGAACATCATTAATTCAGGAAATCACATCAATTTAATTAAGACTATGAAGGCTCTGAAAATCAAATCAAAAGTCATTTGTTCAAACTAGGCTAAGAATCAGCACTTTTCGAACGTCAAAATTACATAAGACAGTCCCCCAAAACGCCCACCCTTCATGACTTCCTAGTGCTTTAGCTGGGAAGAAGAAGTGGCGCAACAAACTCCCCAGCATCACAGCTTCTGTTCAGTTAGAAAAACTTGATTCTGTACAATAGTGTACAAGATCATTTACCTACATTACGCAACACAAAACATTAAATTAAATTATTTGTCAGCTAGCACACGCCAATATCCCAACCAAAAATCTTCGAAAACTTTATTCAAGCAGAAATAAAAACAAATCACCGTTTTTCATAACTTTACTTTTACTGTGTTACTACAAAAAAATAATTTAGCACTAACAGTTATTTTCGGGTCTATTTACGTAACATCCAATACTAAGCCTGAATCGACCTCTTCAGTCTTCAATGGCACATCTAAAGTACTCAACAGAAACCTTCATAACATCTACACTACAATAAAAACTATTTTATTGCTGCAATAAACAGTTTTGTACGCCTTTTAGATTCGTCTATAAGTTCGTTTGTGAAGCAATCATATTTTTGAAGGGATCTTGGCAGTAGGACCATGATCAAGACTCGGAGCCGGTTTAAAAAATACCGGTTTATTTGGGTTTTACTCTGAACTTTTCTTAAGAACGTGAACGTTTTAAGAACTTTATTTTATCCTAAATTAACCGGTTTATACGACGAGCGGCATGTCGGTAAACCCGTTGCAACTTGTGACTACTTGTGAGGATGCTGCGCTGAATAAAAACTAAACAATAAACCGGTTAATTTTGCTCTAAACTGTTTAATCCGAAAAATCCCTTTATGTAAAGACTCCTCCAAAACCGGTTGTCAGGGTTGTAAAGGGTTTTGTGTCAAGTAAATAATAACGGTTTAAAAATTTAACCGGTATACGAGCCTTGCCCATGATTTTATTTAGTGTTATGTAAAAGTAACAACTTAAGGTATTTACTTATTACTCTTACGTATATTTCTGCTTTAAGGTTACGCTAGTCAGTCATTCTTCCATACAAACGTAGTATGGTGATTACTCGCCTGTTTGACGGTGTAAGTTCAAAACTAAAAGTTATATAAATTAGTCTTGTCAAAAAAAAAAAAACAAATGAAACCCATTAAAACTTTGCATGACCTGGGAATCGAGCCCAGGACCACAGGCTCAACAGTAGCACTTGTGATTGCCAGACCAACGAAGCGGTACCGATAAGTATCAGTAGGGTATTTCTTTCGGAAAATTCTCGTCATTAATCTAGTGCAGGGGTTCCCAACCTTTAGACATACGCGCCCCCTAAATATCTTTTAAAATCACTGCGCCCCTGAGTTACTTTGTCGAGATAAGCAGAAAAGTATAAGAAAGTAAAGCAAGCGAAAGCGAGGTCGAAAATGTTTACACCTCCTTGGATACATCAGATTTTCTTTTCATCATTCGAACAGCAACAGAAGTTATTTTGTCAAGTTTTGCAGAAAAACTCATGAATGATGAGGATGCATAATGTAAGAGCAAGCAAATCGAGCTCGAAAAATGTTGTACAATTTCGGATTCGTTACATTTTTCTTTTGACCATTCATACAGAAATAGAAAAACTTATTTTCACGACATAGGCAGAAAGGCTGAACCTTATTTTACAGCACCTAAGTAAGTATTATGAAACATTTTGGTTTTGGAAACTAGTCTTAACCTTTTCTAATACCAAAAACATAAAATTTTGTAAATCTACTACTTTATTATTCGAGCCGCTGTGCTAACCTAACCTAACCTAACCTAACCTCACTCTACGCCCCCCGAGGGGGGCGTGCCTCACCGGTTGACAATCCCTGATTTAGTGTGTATTTTTTAACAACAACGCTGAAGCTTTTGGCCTGCATCTCACCTGATGGTAAGTGATGATCAAGCCGAAGGTGGAAGCGAGCTTCACCCGGAATCCTCAACCACAGAGGAACTGGCTATCTTACCTCTAACTGCCGAAACACAACAATGCTGTTAACATTGTTGACTTCGATAAGATGGTGGTAGCTAGCCAGGCGGACTGAGAACAAGCCCGCGTGTTTGTGTTTTCAAGAATCCCTCGGTAACAAATTATAGCAATAGGCATGCAATGTAGCATGATTACGTTACGATACAGCAATCAAGGTTGATTTATACGAATAGGTAATCGGAACTAATCGGAAGAGATTTCATGCACTCACGTTCAGCACTTATGAATTTGTAAGTAAATACAATTAATTACACAACTATCAATCTGCCTAGACTTTTCCCAAGTATGGTGGCGTCGGCTTCCAGTCTATCCGGCTACGCTCGCGGTTAGTCCGTAGATGGGTGACCATCTTTACATACCAAGACCCCTTCGTGTCTCGGAAAGCACGTTAAAACGTTGGTCCCGGCTGTCATTTGTAGATCTTTGACAGTCGTTACGGGTAGTCAGAAGCCCAAAAGTCTGACAACCAATCTTTGTTACCCAGTAACTGGGTTGTGGAGGTCAGATAGGTAGTCGCTTCATGTATAATACTGGTATTCAGCTGCATCCGGTTAGACTGGAAGCCGACCTCAACATAGTTGGAAAAAGGCTATGCAAATGATGATAATTCAACATTTTCAAACCAAATAATTCGCTCACATGCCTTAAAAAAGCACCAATTATTTCAGCAGTAGTACCGACTCCCACTTGACCGACATATATGTACGTTAATTAAACTGCCAGCAATTAAACAAAAATCAGAATTAATTGGAGTTTCAGGCAACTATGAAATGGGTCAGTTAGTACTGGGTGATTGACCACTTGTAAACTATTGGAGTTTGGAGTACGCAACATTGAAGTTCTGGGCAAACTGACGAGGTTTCGTTAGTGAGGCCATTGTGACTGATAAAAATGGGTAAGGTAATTTTAGGCAAGAGTGTGCTGCACCGTCATCAGCGTCAACTGCATCGTATCAAACAAAAAGCATATTCAAAACAAACTTGCTGTCATTAGGAGACCTTAACTTCGACATAAGTTATACTTCTCGATTATTTACACGAAAGGTGACGTCGCTTAAGACGCTGACAGCAGCTAAACCGCGGTCACTGTCGGACGGACTGCATAGAAATGAAAAAGAGAAGCGCGATGACATAACGCTTGTAATTTATTGCAAAATATAAATTAATTATCAATTTATTCAAAAATTAGTTGAGTAATGGAAAATAAAAGTTAACCAAGTTCTGCATTTAAATAATACGTTTTTGTTATTAAATTAAATACCAACGTACGTTGATATTTTAATACAGATATTTTGGATTAGAACTCGGTAAAAGTAAAATACCGTTCATTTGAATCATTTTGAGAAAAAATATATGTTAATCTTGAACATATATTTTTTCTGCTGGTACAACCACCTATATAGAATTGGCAATTTTTTGTTTAAGTCAAATCTACTTTTACCGTTTGCCTGTTGTCAGCGCCTTATACTTCAACCGCGCTATCAAAGTATGAATCCGATCCCCGCTGCACGCGGCAGTGCTGCAGGCTGTTTAGCTTTGCTGACAGCCTATAAGCTTGACCAAAGGGATCACCTCAAGGATAGCTTGTGCCGAGAGAAGCAGAAAAAAAAACCAATCAATCTTGGATTTGACGACGGAATTTGTCAAAGAGTTGAATTTTATTCCTACCTGTAGCACATATCGACGAGAACCCTCTCCTAGCACAAGCTAATAATGTGCAAACCAAAATACTAACAATCTTAAACAAAACTTACGCTACTAATAAAATCCCCATACAAAACAGTTTCAACCCAACATGTCAGAACTAGGGTTGCCAACTCTAATATATAATATAGCTATATTAGCTGCCTAAATACTATTTTTCTAAAGGAAAAACATAGTAGGCGAAACTACTATTTTCTTTTTTCAATAAAAAATGGAGAATTGTTCGCAACAGGGCCAGTAACCGTAGAGTGTAAAAATTGTTATGAAACATTTAAAAAAAAACCTGTTAATGAACGTTCATACTCCTAGTAGCAAAAACAATGCATTAAGAATAAAAATGCTTTTGAAATATAACTTCTATATTTTTTCGCTATCTACTATATTTTTACAGGCAATGGCTTCAAAAATATTATATTTGATATAAAAATAGAAAACGTGTGCGGTCGGAGGAGCGTTAAGAACGAAGTTCTTTCTCACGTATGATTTAAAACAAAAACAAATTTTTTGCAGCTGCCATCTTGGATTTACATTTTGACCTCATATCGACTTTAGCACCCTCGAAAACTATGAAAACGACACCCATGACGAAAAATTTGAATATTTTCGCGGCCGCCATCTTGGATTTACATTTCGCCCAAATTCACACTTTCACTCTCTCTCTCACACAGGCGGGCATGCAGTGTACTCGAGCCAATGTGTACAATTTTATCCCACAACACTGTAATCACTTTACTCTTTTCTTTTCTTTTGTTTATTTCTGCCGGCGTACTCTCTCTCTCTCTCTCTCTCTCTTTCTTTCTCTTTGAATTAGCAGTTGCAAGTGTTAACACTTTTTAGCGTGACGATTTCTGAAAGTTTACAAGCCGCGTTAAAGAACTTTGCAACCCTAAGTTGACAACCCTAGTTATAACAGTCGTCGCTTCATCTCACAGCGAGCGAAGCGTGGCTCTAACCGGTACCGATGTATCGATGCATCAATGGTCCAACGCTCACTCGAATTGAATCGATTGAATTGATTCCGCTATGCGTGTCAAAAGCTTGCCGTGTCACTTGTTACTCACGGTGTGTTCGTAATTGCTCTGAGGGTGAGCAGACCGTGGAATGGCAGCTCTATCTGCTGGCATTATTAATGCGGACGTGAGTCTGACTGTCTGAGAAGATAGTGCGATTACACGATAAAACTAGTTATGTGGCCGTTAGGTATATAAAAGTGATTTTGTACGTGTAAAAAGGAGCAGCAGCGGGTCATGTTTAAAAAAATGGCAAATATTATGAAGAACAAAACATTGAAAGGTTAGCATTTTCTTGTTTGTACATGGTTTTTACATAATTCCAATTGGGTACATTTCCTAGTAGATTAGATTCAATTTTGAAATATCTCCCTGGGATCATCATAGTCATTTTCAGCAGCCTACATAAGTGTCAGCTTGTAAGTTCAAAATAACAGCTTTTTTTTTACTTAATGCATAAGAAAGTATATACGGTACTTATGACAAAAAAAAAACATTTTTTTAAAAATTTGTCTGTCTGTTTGTTCCGGCTTATCTCCGAAACGGCTGGACGCTGAATGCCAATGGTCGGTGCAAATGAAAGTACTACTAAGTAATACTTTTATTTCAGAAAAAGAATTAGGGTCCACGCGGGGGAAGCCGAGAAGTCCTAAATATAGGCACTCGATCGTTAGCTACGCCCATAAAGCTTTTTACTATATATTTTTTTGTAAATACCTATTACATCATTCGTTTTAAAAAAGCTCTGCCGTTAGCACAAAAACGCGATCAAACTGTACATAAAATTTGCTAATCTATTTGATACGCTCACATTATCTAAAATGATACCACTATAACAGACTATATCGCATTTTACTTCACTTTTTATGTAAGTATCTACTTAAAACATACCTATAATCCAAGCTTATGCTAATTAGATCTAGAAGTCTAGATATTTAAAATGGCCGCCAGATACTATCGTATATCGTTACGTGTTCACTGTTATATCGTTATTTGAAAGTAAGAGCTGTCGTCAATACGCGTGAAACATGCAATCGCGTAGGAGTGGTACAACTATCTAAGAAATCAAAACATGTTCGACGGAAGACGGTATTATTTCTTAAAAGTTATATTCTTGTCACTGCTTTGATTATTTTGCAGAACTGTTGTAGGTAAAGGAATCGGTTGCAATATGAATTTTCTGCTCATCTTGACCTTCATCTGGCTATTTGGCAGCATTCTTCATAGGAAAGTGTGTTGGCAGGTTCTCTAACTCCATAGTTCTCTTTCTCGCACTGAGTCATCACTAATCGACTTTAACACTTCCCTAATAGGCCCTAGATCTTTCATACGCTCCTGGTAATTGGTGATCACCAATCACCCTACTCTCATGTATTATTTACCTCAAAGCCTATGCTTTTAAGCATCAAAATAATTGTATTAAAACTCAATACTTCCCCAACCAGTTTTTCCAGAAACGCTCTAGCAACATTAAAAATGCATGCAGTAATTCTTGCATAATGCAAGTCAAACAGAACATCTTTCATGTGCACGGATGCAAACTGTTTTCTTAGATAATTTCACCGTTTCCGTATTATTGTATTTATGTTGTATTTGCATCGGTAAACACGGCGCTGTGCCCACAGCAAATTCAATTCCAAGGAGCCTTGAGACAATAGCTGTTTCGTCTTCCAACAAAGGATTTTATTTGTGTAAGCAGTTGGAAAGTACTTTTTTAAAAATATGCATATTGCTTATGAAAACTTAAGCCTAAACATAGAAATAAAGAAACGAGGCATGAAATTAAAAATAAAGTAAAAATAAAACAAATGGGTGAAAATTATGCGCTAAATCCGCTAAATGCGCTAAATTCTCAATCAATGATCAGGCATTTTAAGAAAGCGAAGGAGTGGTTCTCTGATCGTCTGTTTAAAAAATAACTACTTAGTTTAAATAAATGCTAGCATATACCGCTGCATCTGAAATTCTGAACGAACCATTTTGCAGTAAACAACAGTCAGAATCGAAATTCTTACCTACCTACCTACCCTACCTACAGTTGTTTCCGAACGTTAAAATCGCTTATTATTTTATTATTCCGTTTGGAAATTCAAGCACCTGAGAGAAAATAATTCGCCGTCAATTTACGACTTCAAAGTTATATTATTCGGAGAGAATTGTCGACTTTCTTGCTTCAGGGGGCGAGAATAACAGGAATATAAAGGGTCATTATGTTTGTAAAGGCGGGGTTTCAGTCGACAAAATAATGGTGCATGGTGCATAGTGGAAGTGTGCCAAAAATTGTGTTTGTGGGAACATAAACATGAGATATGTTCTAGTTTCAATGTTTGCACTATAACGGTTGACATTAAAATTTTGTTATTGAAACTGTTCATTTCTGTCTTCTCGTACATAAACAACAATGAAGTTTTAGGGCGCTTATAAGAAGTGATATTAACTTACTACTATCGATGGCAAATCTGTTACCGCCGTTCGTGAAAATGATCTCGACATAATAATCAAGTCACGGATCAAAGAACCACTTTTTATACGGTACTTACCTGGATCTTACTTATTCTACGTGAACACAAGTCGAAATGAATGCCAGAAAACATACCTGAAACAAGGAAACATCAATTTATTAGTCTTATATATTATTTATAACTAAAAATCTCAAAAAAGTTTCAATTTCCCCAAGACTTACAAGGCAAGCCTTAGGTTAGGAAATCTAATCGTATCGGTCGCAGGCACCGATGACTTCGAGACAGAAACACCAATCCTAGTAAAGGAAGAAAAAGGAAAAGCTTAGATGGTTAACAAGCTATTCTAGTAATATGCTCGTAAAATCCACATCAAAAAGCACATTGTAAGATTAATTATTATCCCTCAAAGAGAACACAAACTTTATCAGACGACACAAGTCACATCTACCCTGACTAAGACAAGGGCCCACAATATAACACAGTAACTGACACAGAATAGCTAGCTATTGCATGTAACAGCTAAGAGAATAATAGCTAAGAGAATAGCTAACCGAAGGCCGCCTGGGGGACAATACGGCGCAGTGTTCACAGGCTACAGAATGGCTCGAATAAAGCCTGTTGCATATTGGCTTACAAGCTGCGAGGCTGTTTGATTGGTGATTTGATTGCTGAAAGGACAATGCAGACGTGTTGAAATTGTTTACATGGTTAAACGTAAACTTGCGGAAATCCATTATAAAATACAATAAACGTAGATAAATTTAGTAACCTATTCCGCATACGGCGTGTTACCACGCCGAGCGCCGGACGCAGAGTACGGCGCGGCGGCGATGCGAAGTTTGAGTTCGTGACAAGTCAATCGTCATCCTGAGTTGAAAGGTGAAACAAGTTTCGATTTCTTACAGGGTTTTTTATGACTCTTTAGGAATAGTTAAGCGGAACAGGTTAGTAAATATATCTACGTCTATTGTATTTTACATGGTTAAAAGTGCAAGGTAATAAAGGGTGTGAAAATCCTAGTTAAATGATGTAAAAAGTCGCTTAACGACTCCGAGAATCACTGGCTCTTCCCGTCATTGTGATCGCTTTTATTGTTGCGTACCAGAACGATGCCAAACGGAACCCTATTACTAAGCCTCCGCTGTCCGTCCGTCCGTCTGTCTATCACCGGGCTGTATCTTATGAACCGTTAGGTAGACAGTTTAAATTTTCACAGATTGTGTATTTTTATTGCCGCTGTAACAAGGAAAGAAAATACGTTTATTTACGGTTAACATGACGACGCAAAAAAAGAACAAAAACTCGATAATAACAATTTGGGGGAAAATATGCGTTATCATCCACGCAAAACGGCCATCGCTCAGCATAAATGCTGCGACCCCATGCGAGGCAGAGCCCCAGCGTTGATTTTCAGCGACAGCCGGCGCTGACGTGATGACGGCAACCGTATATTAGTTACCGTGTATTAGTAGTAGATATCACAGTAAAATAACAAAATATGAAATCAAAACAAAAATAAAATAAAGACAATACTTAGTCCTAAATGCTCAATCAACATCTTGTAAAATTTATGCGCAAACTCGTATTTACATTTCTAAAGTCCAAAATTTTCCCTAAACGTGATATCTGGAAGCATTTGGTCCTTTTATGCTAATTAAAGATCCCTTTGTAAACTTTTTAAAGCATAAAATAAAATGTAGATATTATCATATTTTTTTCCGTCGCTTTTATTCACCAGACCTCGCAATTTTATATGATAAATTGAATTTATCAGGAAATGCTGGAACCCGCTCGTTTTTTTTTATAAAATGTCATCACAAGTTTTATTTCATTCTCTAAAAGTATTGTCCTAATGTATCTTGTTCAGTGCCATGTCCCATCTTGAGACAAATTTGTGTCAAATTGGATCTTTCTTTTGTCTAACCTACGTATTTTGTCCTTCTAATTTTATATGTATGTTATTTAAGGGTAATACTGACATTGTTAGGGTTCCGTACTATTGCCGCAATAACAATACATCATCATCTTCCTAGCCTTTTCCCAACTATGTTGGGGTTGGCTTCCAGTCTAACCGGAAACTGCTGAATACCGGTATTTTACATGGAGCCACTGCCTATCTGACCTCCACAACCCAGTTACTGGGTAACACAATACCCCATGGTAAGGCTGGTTGTCAGACTTTCGGTCTTCTGACGACCCGCAAAAACATACAAAGATCTACAAATGACAGCCGGGACCAGTTCGTCGCGCGACGGGCGTCGTCTTTGTGTCGCGTCGCGTGTCGCGCCTGTTTGAAAGACCCTTTATGTTTCGTGCGTGTTCTAAGCGGTATTCTACCAGCTGTCCCGCCGGTCCTTTGAGACGTGATTTACAACCGAAAACATCGTGTGACCGTGAAGGAAAAACCGGAACGGCTATATTTTACTCTCATGAAGACAAATGCTGTCTTTTGCAGGCAGTTTTTTTTTTTACTTTTTATGTTTTTCGTACAACAGATGGTACCTACCTATTAGAACAGCAATTAAGGAATGATTAAACTTTGTATACAAATATAGTGAGCGTATACCTAAACGGTTAATTCGGAAATATCCATATATATTCATAATATTTTATGTGACGTTCCCAGGTGGCTAAATAAATACACAAGTTCAATTCCAGACTAATAGTTCAATATCTAACAAATAAGTAACATTTGTTAAAAAAAAAACCGGTTCCGTAAAATATCTAGTAAAAAACGTCATAATAAACCACGTTTCTTTTATGGGGACCTCTTTTAATTTTTTATTACTTTTTTTTCATTTGAATTATTTATTGTTATTGAGGAGGGGTTTGTGGGTAAGTAATAACAGCCGCACGGGTCGATCGATCAGGTTGAACTACGCTTGTCGAGGTTGGTCCGTGGATGGGTGACCATCTTAACATACGAAGACCCCTCCGTGCCTCGGAAAGCACGTTAAGCTGTTGGTCCCGGCTGTCATTTGTAGATCTTTGTATGTTTTTGCGGGTCGTCAGAAGACCGAAAGTCTGACAACCAGCCTTACCATGGGGTATTGTGTTACCCAGTAACTGGGTTGTGGAGGTCAGATAGGCAGTGGCTCCATGTAAAATACCGGTATTCAGCAGTTTCCGGTTAGACTGGAAGCCAACCCCAACATAGTTGGGAAAAGGCTAGGAAGATGATGATGTATTGTTATTGCGGCAATAGTACGGAACCCTAACAATGTCAGTATTACCCTTAAATAACATACATATAAAATTAGAAGGACAAAATACGTAGGTTAGACAAAAGAAAGATCCAATTTGACACAAATTTGTCTCAAGATGGGACATGGCACTGAACAAGATACATTAGGACAATACTTTTAGAGAATGAAATAAAACTTGTGATGACATTTTATAAAAAAAAACGAGCGGGTTCCAGCATTTCCTGATAAATTCAATTTATCATATAAAATTGCGAGGTCTGGTGAATGAAAGCGACGGAAAAAAATATGATAATATCTACATTTTATTTTATGCTTTAAAAAGTTTACAAAGGGATCTTTAATTAGCATAAAAGGACCAAATGCTTCCAGATATCACGTTTAGGGAAAATTTTGGACTTTAGAAATGTAAATACGAGTTTGCGCATAAATTTTACAAGATGTTGATTGAGCATTTAGGACTAAGTATTGTCTTTATTTTATTTTTGTTTTGATTTCATATTTTTTTATGTCACTATATTCTGCACCGGTTAACGTCATCACGTCAGCGCCGGCTGTCGCTGAAAATCAACGCTGGGGCTCTGTTTCGCATGGGGTCGCAGCGTTTATGCTGAGCAATGGCCGTTTTGCGTGGATGTGACGCATATTTTCCCCCAAATTGTTATTATCGAGTTTTTGTTCTTTTTTTGCGTCGTCATGTTAACCGCAAATAAACGTATTTTCTTTCCTTGTCACAGCGGCAATACAAATAGAAAATTTAACACAATCTGTGAAAATTTAAACTGTCTACCTAACGGTTCATAAGATACAGCCCGCTGATAGACAGACGGACGGACGGACAGCGAAGGCTTAGTAATAGGGTTCCGTTTGGCATCGTTCTGGTACGCAACAATAAAAACGATCACAATGACGGGAACAGCCAGTAATTCTCGGAGTCGTTAAGCGACTTTTTACATCATTTAACTAGGATTTTCACACCCTTTATTACCTTGCACTTTTAACCATGTAAAATACAATAGACGTAGATATATTTACTAACCTGTTCCGCTTAACTATTCCTAAAGAGTCATAAAAAACCCTGTAAGAAATCGAAACGTGTTTCAACTTTCAACTCAGGATGACGATTGACTTGTCACGAACTCAAACTTCGCATCGCCGCCGCGCCGTACTCTGCGTCCGGCGCTCGGCGTGGTAACACGCCGTATGCGGAATAGGTTACTAAGTTTATCTACGTTTATTGTATTTTATAATGGATTTCCGCAAGTTTACGTTTAACCATGTAAACAATTTCAACACGTCTGCATTGTCCTTTCAGCAATCAAATCACCAATCAAACAGCCTCGCAGCTTGTAAGCCAATATGCAACAGGCTTTATTCGAGCCATTCTGTAGCCTGTGAACACTGCGCCGTATTGTCCCCCAGGCGGCCTTCGGTTAGCTATTCTCTTAGCTGTTATTCTCTTAGCTGTTACATGCAATAGCTAGCTATTCTGTGTGAGTTACTGTGTTATATTGTGGGCCCTTGTCTTAGTCAGGGTAGATGTGACTTGTGTCGTCTGATAAAGTTTGTGTTCTCTTTGTGGGATAATAATTAATCTTACAATGTGCTTTTTGATGTGGATTTTACGAGCATATTACTAGAATAGCTTGTTAACCATCTAAGCTTTTCCTTTTTCTTCCTTTACTAGGATTGGTGTTTCTGTCTCGAAGTCATCGGTGCCTGCGACCGATACGATTAGATTTCCTATCCTAAGCCTTGCCTTGTAAGTCTTGGGGAAATTGAAACTTTTTTGAGATTTTTAGTTATAAATAATATATAAGACTAATAAATTGATGTTTCCTTGTTTCAGGTATGTTTTCTGGCATTCATTTCGACTTGTGTTCACGTAGAATAAGTAAGATCCAGGTAAGTACCGTATAAAAAGTGGTTCTTTGATCCGTGACTTGATTATTATGTCGAGATCATTTTCACGAACAGCGGTAACAGAATTGCCATCGATAGTAATAAGTTGATATCACTTCTTATAAGCGCCCTAAAACTTCGTTGTTATTTATGTACGAGAAGACAGAAATGAACAGTTTCAATGTCAAGACAGAAATGAAGTGTTTCAGTACCATCTGTTGTACGAAAAACATAAAAAGTAAAAAAAAAAACTGCCTGCAAAAGACAGCATTTGTCTTCATGAGAGTAAAATATAGCCGTTCCGGTTTTTCCTTCACGGTCACACGATGTTTTCGGTTGTAAATCACGTCTCAAAGGACCGGCGGGACAGCTGGTAGAATACCGCTTAGAACACGCACGAAACATAAAGGGTCTTTCAAACAGGCGCGACACGCGACGCGACACAAAGACACCGCCCGTCGCGCGACGAACTGGTCCCGGCTGTCATTTGTAGATCTTTGTATGTTTTTGCGGGTCGTCAGAAGACCGAAAGTCTGACAACCAGCCTTACCATGGGGTATTGTGTTACCCAGTAACTGGGTTGTGGAGGTCAGATAGGCAGTGGCTCCATGTAAAATACCGGTATTCAGCAGTTTCCGGTTAGACTGGAAGCCAACCCCAACATAGTTGGGAAAAGGCTAGGAAGATGATGATGTATTGTTATTGCGGCAATAGTACGGAACCCTAACAATGTCAGTATTACCCTTAAATAACATACATATAAAATTAGAAGGACAAAATACGTAGGTTAGACAAAAGAAAGATCCAATTTGACACAAATTTGTCTCAAGATGGGACATGGCACTGAACAAGATACATTAGGACAATACTTTTAGAGAATGAAATAAAACTTGTGATGACATTTTATAAAAAAAAACGAGCGGGTTCCAGCATTTCCTGATAAATTCAATTTATCATATAAAATTGCGAGGTCTGGTGAATGAAAGCGACGGAAAAAAATATGATAATATCTACATTTTATTTTATGCTTTAAAAAGTTTACAAAGGGATCTTTAATTAGCATAAAAGGACCAAATGCTTCCAGATATCACGTTTAGGGAAAATTTTGGACTTTAGAAATGTAAATACGAGTTTGCGCATAAATTTTACAAGATGTTGATTGAGCATTTAGGACTAAGTATTGTCTTTATTTTATTTTTGTTTTGATTTCATATTTTTTTATGTCACTATATTCTGCACCGGTTAACGTCATCACGTCAGCGCCGGCTGTCGCTGAAAATCAACGCTGGGGCTCTGTTTCGCATGGGGTCGCAGCGTTTATGCTGAGCAATGGCCGTTTTGCGTGGATGTGACGCATATTTTCCCCCAAATTGTTATTATCGAGTTTTTGTTCTTTTTTTGCGTCGTCATGTTAACCGCAAATAAACGTATTTTCTTTCCTTGTCACAGCGGCAATACAAATAGAAAATTTAACACAATCTGTGAAAATTTAAACTGTCTACCTAACGGTTCATAAGATACAGCCCGCTGATAGACAGACGGACGGACGGACAGCGAAGGCTTAGTAATAGGGTTCCGTTTGGCATCGTTCTGGTACGCAACAATAAAAACGATCACAATGACGGGAACAGCCAGTAATTCTCGGAGTCGTTAAGCGACTTTTTACATCATTTAACTAGGATTTTCACACCCTTTATTACCTTGCACTTTTAACCATGTAAAATACAATAGACGTAGATATATTTACTAACCTGTTCCGCTTAACTATTCCTAAAGAGTCATAAAAAACCCTGTAAGAAATCGAAACGTGTTTCAACTTTCAACTCAGGATGACGATTGACTTGTCACGAACTCAAACTTCGCATCGCCGCCGCGCCGTACTCTGCGTCCGGCGCTCGGCGTGGTAACACGCCGTATGCGGAATAGGTTACTAAGTTTATCTACGTTTATTGTATTTTATAATGGATTTCCGCAAGTTTACGTTTAACCATGTAAACAATTTCAACACGTCTGCATTGTCCTTTCAGCAATCAAATCACCAATCAAACAGCCTCGCAGCTTGTAAGCCAATATGCAACAGGCTTTATTCGAGCCATTCTGTAGCCTGTGAACACTGCGCCGTATTGTCCCCCAGGCGGCCTTCGGTTAGCTATTCTCTTAGCTGTTATTCTCTTAGCTGTTACATGCAATAGCTAGCTATTCTGTGTGAGTTACTGTGTTATATTGTGGGCCCTTGTCTTAGTCAGGGTAGATGTGACTTGTGTCGTCTGATAAAGTTTGTGTTCTCTTTGTGGGATAATAATTAATCTTACAATGTGCTTTTTGATGTGGATTTTACGAGCATATTACTAGAATAGCTTGTTAACCATCTAAGCTTTTCCTTTTTCTTCCTTTACTAGGATTGGTGTTTCTGTCTCGAAGTCATCGGTGCCTGCGACCGATACGATTAGATTTCCTATCCTAAGCCTTGCCTTGTAAGTCTTGGGGAAATTGAAACTTTTTTGAGATTTTTAGTTATAAATAATATATAAGACTAATAAATTGATGTTTCCTTGTTTCAGGTATGTTTTCTGGCATTCATTTCGACTTGTGTTCACGTAGAATAAGTAAGATCCAGGTAAGTACCGTATAAAAAGTGGTTCTTTGATCCGTGACTTGATTATTATGTCGAGATCATTTTCACGAACGGCGGTAACAGAATTGCCATCGATAGTAATAAGTTGATATCACTTCTTATAAGCGCCCTAAAACTTCGTTGTTATTTATGTACGAGAAGACAGAAATGAACAGTTTCAATGTCAAGACAGAAATGAAGTGTTTCAGTACCATCTGTTGTACGAAAAACATAAAAAGTAAAAAAAAAAACTGCCTGCAAAAGACAGCATTTGTCTTCATGAGAGTAAAATATAGCCGTTCCGGTTTTTCCTTCACGGTCACACGATGTTTTCGGTTGTAAATCACGTCTCAAAGGACCGGCGGGACAGCTGGTAGAATACCGCTTAGAACACGCACGAAACATAAAGGCTCTTTCAAACAGGCGCGACACGCGACGCGACACAAAGACACCGCTCGTCGCGCGACGGGCGGTGTCTTTGTGTCGCGTCGCGTGTCGCGCCTGTTTGAAAGAGCCTTAACTCTGTCTTTACCGGCACTAAAGTTAATTCACAGGTGTCATTCTGAAATTATATTTCTATAACACATTATGCTCTACGACAATACTCTTAGGAAAAGTCCTCTTCCTCTCTCCTTCTTTGTTCTGACAGGGTCCACAATGGTCATATTTGTAAAACCTGCCACCAAGTTCACATGTGGAAGCAATAAACATATTGTGTATTGAGTAGCTACTTAAGTCGCTCCTTGTAAAATACTGGTAATTAGCTGCATTCGGTTAGACTGGAAGCTGACCCCAACTTAGTTAGGAAAAGGCCAGGCAGATGATGATCATGACGGTAGTCTTGAAAATGGCTTGTCGTAATTAATTACTTTTTGTAGTGTTAACTGTAAGCCACCCAAATCTAAACTCATATTATAAAGAGGTAAGATTGTTTGTTTGTATGTTTTTAAGTTTTTATGTAGGGGGTAAGGGACCGTTCAAGTATTACGTAAGCACTATAGGGGGGCGGAGGGGTCCATGCTTTGCTTATTTTTTATGACATGGGGGGTGGGGGGGTCTAGATGGTGATTACGTCAGCAGTAATTATTTACTTTTTTTACACATATGGCAACCCACACATTGTCTATGCTTGAAAACGAAATGAATATATTTCTAGAATTATAACTGCTGCTCATAAATCAATAAAAAAAAACAGAATACTTACATTAAAAGAAAAATGCATAACCCAATGTTTACGTAAGCATGGGTATGTGTTTACGTAGGCATGGGAGGGGGGGTATGAGCTTTGATTACTTTTGCTAACAAGGGGGGGGGGGGTAAGTAATTGTAATAAATCTGCTTACGTAATACTTCAACGGCCCCTAATCTCTGGAACTACCAGTCGAATTTTAAAATTTCATTTTGCATTGCATAGCCCAAGTCTCGGACGAAGTCGCAGACAGAAGCTATTATACAGGATCTTTTTTTAACCAGTGCGCAAACTTAAACAAGTGACTTTACTGATCATTATGAACAACTTTTACTATGGGAGCAAAACCTGAAATCGCGAATCAACAATCAGTAAATTCAATCTCGATTTCTACTAATCTAACTTTTCAACCATGCGTTGCTGACACATGAGTTACAGTTCTGGGTTATTGTTGCATGTTGTCGGATAGTTCGATCATAGATGCATCAGGAAACGAGGTGTTTCTGCGTCTTAGTCCTATTCAAATTCTTTTTTGATCCTACTAACTTAAACACTGAATTAAATCTCGATTTCTCCCAACCTATCTTTTTCACAAGGCTCTGCGGATACTTTTGTGAGACTTCTGCTGTCATTTTCTGTTACTGGGATCTTAGTAACTAATCATAGCCTGAAACATGGCTATTTTATCAAAATGATTGTCTTTTTCTAGTAAAAGGCCAAGAGTATTGTTTTTTTTTTTTTTAATTTATGTCAGCAGAACTCTTCCGGTAAAGTATAAGGAGCACACCACTGCGCACCTAAATCAGTTTTAAAATTTTAATTTTGGAAAAAAATGATCTGCTAGCGGAAGTTAGCAGAGCATATTTTTATTTGACTTTTTTCAGGCAAAAAAGCCACAACTATTTTTTTAAGTATAAGGATGTCTAGAACTCACCCGCATGCCAATAGAACTCAAATTTTTTCATGCTCTGCTGGGAAATGATCTGCCAAGTTCACGCAAATCATTTTGACGAGGTATGCGAACAAAAATGTAGGGAACAGCTTGTTTTTTTTCTTTGTATTTGATTTTCTTTTTGATAAGTAACGAATATTAGTGGACGAACAAAAGATGCAATTAAACGCGAATTTCTAACAAGCATCTTTGTTCTTCATTAAGTATATCCTTTTATCTGCAAAGAAGCAATTAATCTGTCCGTCGCATAAAAGCAAAAGTTAATTAATAAAACATCGTCTGACAGACACCTACACATCTGCTTACCCCATATAAAACAAAGAATGAAGATACTATGTCATAACAATCACCCACACACAACACGACAAAAGATTTAATTAAGTACTGATAATTTTTTATTCCTTTGAAGTTATTTTTACATGTCAATTAAAATAGCTGTGGGCAGTATGCAGTATTTTTAACAAATATATTAATTAATTAGTGCAAATTGATTCATATTCTCTCGTTATAATACTTGGAAACCAAGCTAAAAGCAGTTGAACCCATACCTGATAGATGTGGGCGGTAAAGGTCATCCAATTTATTACATCAGATTGGTGCAGCTGGGTCCATATTTCAAATAACTATAAACATCACTTACTGATTTGATTTTAGAGGATTAGTGATTGTGATCAAATTAGATTAGTAGCAGACTCATAGGCGAAAAGACATTGATTGTGAAGCGGTCTTTATATAATTTTATTGGTGTATTCACGATAAACTTACATGCAGGCACCCGCATTACAGTATAAATATGGAGAGTATGGAAACTAGGCCTATTTGTTGAAATAATAACCTACCCTTCATTTCTAAAACGATCGCGGCGACCACTCGCCACCCGCATCGTGCAGCACCGCGACAATCGCTTGGGGTCTCGACAATGAGCGCGTCTGTGTGAGTATCGTTTCGAACGTTTACTACGTAGTTTCTGTACTGTCCGTATTTATACTGTGCCCGCACACACCTAGTTAATAATCTGTCAGATCACTTTATACTTTAGAACTAAATAAATCCTTTACTATTAAACGAGCAAATACATATATATAAAATTGTAATCACGTTTTCGAACAACGACTAACGATATCGATGAAAGTTGCAATATCGCGGTTTGCGGGGGCGAAAAATCGATCTAGCTAGGTCTCATATCTGGGAAAATTCGTTTTCTCTATTTTCACAGCCTCAGTAATGTGATACAACGTTGGTATATCTGGACGATATGTTTATCTATTTTCACCCCAGCGGAGCTCCGACGACCAGGTACAAAAAATTAACAATGCAACAATTAAACGAAGCAAAAGGAGTATGTAAGAATCGTAGCAGGTGGCGTTCTGTAGTTTTTGACTAGCCCCATGGGAAGAAGGCGTGAGTTTATGTATTTATCTATTTAAAAATACATGTTTTGTAAAAATACATCGTGTTTTGTAAAAATTAATTATGTTTTGTAAAAATACATTATGTTTAGTAAAAATACATTATGTTTTGTAAAAATACATTATGTTTTCTTGACAATCAATAACAAGAAAAACGGTCCTTATTCTTAGAAATGACCATACAATCTCAAAGAAATAAATGGGTCTTTATCTTTCAAAGAACTTACAATCACAACTCTCAACAGAACGTTGATTCCTACATCTACATAATATGAACACATATCTAGGTATATTTACTGCAAAACTTTTGTAATTACACGTTTGTTGCGTGAGAACTTATTTAATAATGTTTGTCTTCTTATTATGAGGAGAATTCAACGAAAACATGTCTGACAAATGGTTTTAACGTCGTGGGAATAGCTTGTGGTTTTATAGTTTTAGAGATTTACGATTGGTGTTAAATACATAAACACATACTTCGACACTACAGTTACGGTTTCTTAAAAGAGCCAGGTCGCCATATAAAACACCTGTCATAAAAATATTTTCTGAAATTTTCTCCAGTAATTGATATTAAATATGATGTCAAAAAACGCCGCTTTCTTAGGATATAAAAGCTTTAGCGTTAAGTGAATAGATCCGTCGAAGGGACTTTACGATAGCAAGATAAAATACAATAGACGTGGATATATTTAGTAACCTGTTCCGCTTAGCTATTTCTAAAGAGTCATAAAAAACCATGAAAGAAATCGACACGTGTTTCACCTCTCAACGAGACATCCTCAGGATGACGATTAACTTGACGCGAACGCGAACACGGCGTGTTTCCACACCGAGCGCTGAACGCAGACTGAGCCACATCCACGTCTATTGTATTTTATAATGGATTTCCTCAAGACCACGCCTGACTCAATTAACTATCTGATTTAGCTTAGCTTAGGATATTATATTTTTAGTTTTGTCATAACTACTATTAATGAATAAATAAAAGTGACTATCTGATAGAAAGATACTAAAAATGGAGTTGATACTGGCGATATATCTTTCAATGCATTAAAACGAGTATGAGAACCTTGTCGTTAAGGTAAACCTCAACAGTGATGCTTAAACGAGGAACATAAAGTTATGAAAGCATTTTTTTTTTTTTTCAAAATCCACTGTTCACCATTTGCGATATGTGACATGCTTATACAACGTGTTCCCAACGTGTTTTGATGTCCCAAATCTCTAAGGTAATGCTATAAGTAAAAAAAATAAAAAAAGTGGAGTGCCGACGAAAGTGAAATCTTGAAAAAAAAATCGGCACCGCGGTAATCAACGCGTTGATGTCTTTTTAATGGTCAAAAGCTAGTGTCGTCACAGTGTCGCGAAATCGATGGTTTAGTCCCATCTCAAAAATACCCAACGCGCCTAAAGAAGTTTTCACTTCAAAAATAAAAACAGTCATTTTGAGATGGGATTAAACCATTGATTTCGCGACACCATGACGACACCTCTTTTTTGTAAACGCGATTATGCTCTTTATTTAGATAACGGACTAATGTTCTATACAAGTATTTTTCTTCCTCCAAAGCGATCTTGTTAAGTTTTCACTTCTGGCTGCACTCCTGGAGTGCCACCACTTTTTTTTTACTCTTACTTTAGCCAAGACCTCAGTGGTCCAAGCTGCGAGATGGCCGCAGCTTTGACCACTGAGGTCTTGGCTCCTTAACTGGACTTTCCTGTGGGTGCCTTAAGCTGCTACACTTAAAGCCTCCAGCCAGGGGCAAAAAACTACTCAAAATTAAAATTAAGCGAGCGCTCGCTAAGGGCACCCCCTGTGGGGTATGAACCTCGGCTTAGGGCGTCGTTGAGGGGAAGACAGCAAGAAGGGACAGGCTGGGAAAAAAGACATGTTGCGGCGACCACAAATAAATAGGGATAACGGCAGGAGAATGACGATGAATTAGGTATGTGGTTATTTTTTATAGAATAAAATACCTATGATGGTCAATCGTTCGAGATATGAACATGACACGGCCTTAAACCATTCCTCTACGGACTAATAAACGGGTATACAAGACCATAGACGTCTGTACCAAAGGACCATAAATCAAAATTTTGCCGGTTTGACATAAAGGCGTGTGCCTCTAAGTTATTTGATTAATAGCTATATGTTTACCCCTAAAAATTGCCATGTCTGAATGACAGGTTTGCAGAAATATCAATTGATCAATATTTTAGGAGTCCGCTATCACTGCAATATGTTGAGAAAGTTGCTAAAGTAATAAAATACTATATCTATGTATTACATCAATACTTAAAAGTATCTATACAGATTAAGGGTGTGCTGTAATAGTGAGTTATCACAAAATTATTGGTTACTTGGTCCAAGTGTGGAGTTCATAAGCAATGTACTTCCTTTCCGTCTAAAGGCTCTTTCAAACAGACACGACACGACACGACGCGACACGACACGACGCGACACGACACGACGCGACACAAAGACACCGCTCGTCGCGCGACGAGCGGTGTCTTTGTGTAGCGTCGCGTGTCGCGTCTGTTTGAAAGAGCCTTTATTTCTCTAAAGAATGTAAACCTAGCTATTAATGTAGATTTTAAGGAAATGTAATGCAGTTTTTTTTAGCAAAAAAATAAACAGTTTTTTCATTATATATCTAAGTTCAATATAAATACACATAAACCTCCCGAAATACATTTCTAAAAAATGGTGTAAAACTATAAAATGCATCAAAATTCATTTAGAATGTTCTTCTAAATGATTTTATTCCGCAGCGCGCTTGATATCTTTGTAAATTTATAGCCTATGTTACTCAGTAATATTATAGCATTCAACGGGTGAAAGATTTTTTTAAATCGCTCCAGTAGTTTTTGAGTTTATTCATTACAAGCAAAAATACAAAAAATTAAATGTTTTCTTTCTATAATATTAGTTTAGAAGTTTAGATATAGAAGAAGGTGTTCCTTTTGATATCCCATAACTCTAGGGTATTAATGAGACCATGTCAAATAATCAACTGGCATACCTATATAAATTATTTATTCAGCATGAATTATTATATGAATGAATTATTTTTCATAACATAACATCACGCCTGTATTCCCCAAAGGGTTAGGCAGAGGTGTACCAATAGTACACCCACATTTCGCCAGTTATGTTTAAGTCCCATGTAATAGGGGGCGAGCCTATTGCTTTCAACCGGGCACAAATCCAGACTCCGGGCTGCTACTGAGAAATTCCAGATGGAAAAACCCAATAACACCTTGCCCGACCCGAGAATCGAACCCAGGACTTCATACTCAACAATAGCGCTTTGCGACCACTAGACCAAAGGCAGTCAGTTTTTCCTTCTTCATTCAAAATTATTTGACAAAGTCACGATAATGAATGTAATAAACGAAATATACCCTACGTGAAATAGATTTAAAAAAAAAACAGTCAACGTCGCATTTTCGTAGCTTTCCACTCATCCGTTATATGGAGATCCACGGCCCTAATTATTAAAATAATTAAAAACCATAGCGAAATCTTTTTAAAAACCATAGCGAAATCTTTTTTTAACATCTGGTTTGGTTCTCACTCACTGTATTAAGTCTCACAAACAGGCGCGATACGACTCTAATAAAACAACTTCTAAGAAAATTTCACGGTAGAACAATTACCGGGGTCTCATCGCACCTGTTTGTTGCCTTTGGTAACATCACCATCGCTAGTCAACATTAACTGCTGTACGGAAGCTACTCACATAGCACAATTTTGTCGTCAGACTGTTTACGAATACAACCACAGAATACGCAATGAGAACTGAACCAATGACATGGATTACAAATACCCAGCTGTGACTAATACGGGACGACAAAGTTGTTAATAAATCTTGTCGAACTTTATCCTGGTTCTAGTTATGTAACCCGGTTAGGACAGATTGGGTGATAGTCGGGATAGTTTGTCTTTGTTACACCGCTGCTGTGTTGATTCGGAAGCTAGATGTCTTAGTTGTGTTAATGGATTCAATTCGAATTTTTGCGATATATCGGTAAAGAAAATGGACAGTAAAATTGATACTGGAAGCTGTACCTATGGTGTGACTACCACTGGCATGGCCACCATCAGGGATTTTAATTTTGATAACACAATAAATTAGTCGCTAATTAGTCGAGCAGTGAGTTCAATTTTTAAGTATAGTCCAAGAGCTCGATCGAATATTTTTCGTAAACTGCTTGATCTAGCTCTTGGACTACACTTAAAAATTTACTCATTATATCTTCTAAACTAAGACCCGACTAAATCTGTGACTTGGCGAAAAATTGCGACTAATTAGCAAAAAAAATTGCAAGAAAACAGATCTTCGCTAGGTGACCTCGCTTTTGAGATTAAATTGGGCCAAGCTGGGGAGATGCTCCCCAGATCGGCCACCTATAAACCCTTATAACTTTTGAACCAGTGACCGACAAATTCTGGTATTTGGCGACTTGAATAATTAGCGACATTTTTTTTTTTTTTCAAAATTAAAATCCCTGATGGCGGTCATGCCAGTGTCAGTCACACGTACCTATTGTACTATATAGGTCCGAGGTTTTAGACACGTAAATGAAAAAACATTTAGACTTGCAATTTGATAATTATTGAGGATAAACCACATTTATTAAAATACACCGCAGTAAGCCGTCGGGGGTTCTCGTTTTTTTTCTATTAGATATATATTTTAAATTATAATAAACATATTATGAAATAGTGTTTATCTCCTCATAATGCCATTGACGTCTAATATATTCGTGGAGGTTGGATGAGAAAGCCATCCAGGTTAAAACATCTACACTGCTCTGCTAAGCCGAAAGGCGCTAGTTTTTTTATACCATTCAATACCTATAACAATTTTGCATTTAATGGTAACTTAAAACATTTTTAAAAAACTACTAAGAAGTTTTTTTTTTAATCTAAATTCCGCGAATTAAAATTTACAAAAAGTATTTTTTTTTTTCAAAAAATACTCTGATTGAAATAACGTTTTTCGGCTTAACAGGGCAGTACAGTAGACACCTACCTAATTACGAAGTAAAGAAAACGTAAATAATTATAATGATATGATGAGAAAACTTGCTAGTTTTACGAGCAGTGGTGGCCCATTGGGAACGGCCCCGACTTACCAAGTTGTAGGTCGTGAGTTCCAACCGACGCAGCCGCTTTACCTCGTCTCACCGCACTGCTCTCAAAACGGTACCTAAAGGAAAACAGCGGGAGGAAACCGGCAGAACCGAATGTCCTAGAATAAAAAAAATCGAAGACATGTGACATCTATCCAACCCGCAATGGGCCCGCGTGGTGGATTCCTGCCCACTCCCTCTCCCGGAGAGGAGGCCTGTGTCTCAGCAGTGGGAACATCATAGGCTGATTATAATTGAAATAAATATCAAAGCCTCGTATAGACTAGAGCCGTAATTTTTCTACTGTAAAGTTTTCTTAGACATTGTTTTGTTAGTCGCGTCGCGCCAGTTTGTAGGAGGCTTAATTCAAAATCTCCCAACACTACACGTCACCGTCGCTCAAAGGACCACTCCATTCGAAACGCGCAACCTAGGACCAATGAAAATGGTACACAGAATCCAACATGCTATTCTCAAAGGATAACCAAAGCTTGTATCACATAAAGGTATTTATTTTGCCTTCAGCGTCGGCAAGATGCGTAACAAGCTGTGTTAATCTCTTTTGTAACCACGTCTGCACTGAGCAAATATTGTACTGGGGCTTTAAGTATACAATGTGAGTCCTTATAATTATGCGAAATGAAACTATGCTTAATTTTATCTACAGAAAAAATATTAAACTTTTTTCTTTTTTGTTCTATTTGACATCTTAATGAGAAATGTTACGATTATTGTAAAAATTGATGAAAAAAAAAAATGATTTTTGCGTAAAAAAAACATGTTTATTTTCAATTGAGGGTAGTTTTTTTTTCCACAATTTTCGTTTTATGAGGACACCTAATTACTTGCAATCGTAAGGGAGTTTGTTTCCTTGCGATATATCATTTACTTGAAAAGTTACAGCGTTTTGTTCCATAAAATAAAAATAATATTTTTAATATTTTTTCTGTCAATAAAATTAAGCATAGATTCCCTTATTTCGATATGAGCACATTATAAAGACGCACTTGTATATGTTGAAAGATAAATACAAATACTTTGTGTCTACTAAACTTAAGAGTATAGAATAGAATAGAATAGAATGTTTTTATTTCAGACGGAGTCCTTAGGGTTAGTAAAAATTTTACTAAAAATAATAATAAAATTATTTTTTTTATTTTTTATTTAATTAATTTTACTATTTTTGTATATAATTACAGTAAGTACTACTGTAATTATATACTCTAAGTTTAGAAGACACTAAGATGTAATAAATAGAAGTAAGACTGCTTCATCGGTCTGGTGCTCGCAAGCGCTATTGCTGAGCCTCATGCTCCTGGGTTCGATTCCCAGATCGGGCAAAAGTTATTGGTTTTTATCATCAGGAATTTCTCAGTAGCGGCCAGGAATCCGGCCCGCACATGGGACTTCATTACAACTGGCGAAATGTGAGCGTGCTTTAGAACCTCTGTATAACCCACCTTAGGGGATTAAATACGTGATGTTATGTTATTTCAAATAAGTGGTCTTCAATGTAGCGAATGTGACATCATATTGAATGGGGAAAAACTGGAATTTATTAATCAAACGGTTTTCCTAGGAATCACGCTAGACGAGAAATTACAATGGGGACCTCATATAACATCTCTTGCGGGGCGGCTAAGCTCGGCCGCTTATGCTGTTAGAAAGATAAGACAGTTAACAGATGTAGAAACCGCGCGATTGGTCTATTTTAGCTACTTCCACAGCATTATGTCGTATGGCATTTTACTGTGGGGTCGGGCTGCTGACATTGAATCCATCTTTATTTTACAAAAGAGAGCTGTCAGAGCCATTTATAATCTACGTCGCCGCGAATCTCTCAGGAAACTATTTAAAAGGATTAATATTATGACGGTACCTTGCCAATTCATTTATGAAAATATTATGTATGTAAGGAAAAATCCACATCTTTTTAATAAAATAAGTGATAGACATAATTTTAATACTAGAAATAAAGATAAACTAGATCAACCATTTTTCAGATTATCTAAAGTACATACATCTTTTATGGGGTACTGTGTTAAATGTTACAACAAAATACCTTGTGACATATTGCAATTAAATGAAAGAAAATTTAAAACTCAGATTAAAAGTACACTTTGTAAACAAGCATATTACAAATTAGAGGATTATATCCAAGATAAGAGTGCTTGGAAACATGCTGGTCCTGCTCCATAGGACAATTTAGAATCAAGACAAAATCAAACAGGTTGCTAATTTAATTGTTAAATTTATAATTTTGTATTATATGACATTGATTTTACATTCTGTGATTCTTCCTCACACACTGACTTATTAATTTTAAAAACATTAGGAAAATCGTCTACTTTTACTATGTTTGTAAATATGTGAGCACCATGTATCTATCATATAATTAAATTATCTGTCGTTGCTTCATTTTTAATTCTCTTTACCTATTGTGGTATAGTAATTTTATTCTAGGTGCATCGTCTTCACATATAATTATTTAAGTAATGTACGTACTAATACAAACTATTGTAAAACATTTTAAAAGAGTAACGGTGGAGTTTCTTGCCCATTCTTCTCCATACGAAAACTACCTTTTGGAAGGGGCGACTAGAATCAATTATATTATTTTGTAAATTTTGACGTTCAAAAGTGCCATACATGGGCCTATTTGAAATAAATGTTTTGACTTTGACTTTGACTTTGACTTCAAACTTATGTCAATTCTTTGAAACAAAACACAATAGGAAATTAGTCTGCGAATTTGTACCGTAACCTAATGACCGTTACAATAAAAGGTCAAAAGAGGATTACCCACATTTGGCTGGCAGACTCATGATCATTGCATTTAGCAGACAGTACCATCCATAAATTACGTCACACTTTAAGGGGCATCAACAAAGTGTGACATCATGTGACAAGAGGAGCGACGAGTCATAAGTTTCGTGACATAACATATATAAATCCAAAATATTAACACTAACGAAAACCTTTAAAATAAAACCTACTCAATGAATATTATTATAAGAGGTTTAATTATTAATTTAAAATTAAAAAATATG
This sequence comes from Omphaloscelis lunosa, assembly GCA_916610215.1. Classification (NCBI taxonomy): domain Eukaryota; kingdom Metazoa; phylum Arthropoda; class Insecta; order Lepidoptera; family Noctuidae; genus Omphaloscelis; species Omphaloscelis lunosa. The sequence continues at coordinate 4,076,571 of OU744245.1, read as the reverse complement.
TGACATCACACCAGGGGTCACACAAATATGACTACATGTGAAAATAACGGAGGGGGGGGATCCAAAAATCATGAAAATCAAATAAGTAGGATGCTGTTAGGATGTCTATTTGACGTAATCTCTTTCCTAACATCAACAGACAGGCACTGTTAGCCCTATTATTCCCTGGGAACAAGAAACTCCCTTATCACGATACAATCAAGGCTTGGATACCGGTTAAATTTTCAAACCGTTATTATATAATTGACGCAAAACCCTTTACATTCGGTTCCGCTCGTAGAAACTGGTTTCGGAGGAGTCTTCACATAAAGGTTTTTTTCGGATTAAACGGTTATGAGCAAAATTAACCGGTTTTTTGTTTAGTTTTTATTCAGCGCGGCATCCTCACAAGTAGTCACAAGTTGCAACGCGTTTACCGCAAGCCGCTCGTCGTATAAACCGGTTAATTTAGATTAAAGTTCTTAAAACGTTAACGTTCTTAAGAGAAGTTTGGAGTAAAACCCAAATAAATCGGTATTTTTTAAACCGGGGCCGAGCCTTGGATACTATTATTTCCTTTTAACACAGTATGTACCAGAAGCCTGTGAAAGTGCCAGGATGTACACAGATCACTTTTATCTAACCAGGTATACGTAACATCACTTAGGTACGTACCTACATTTACACTAAACTCATTGTTTCAGGCTAAGAGAAAGTACTTGAATAAGCGGCCCATTGTTTTGTCTAACTTTCTACTCGATCTAGACTCGTTTACTGTCTATCTTTATCCGGAGTGGATAGCTTTAATGGTCAGCTGTAACTTGGAATTAAATCAGCAAAAATTAATTAATTACAGAAAGTGTTAGTCTTACCGACTTTTTACAATCGTGTCTGGCCAAATATACACAAGTTCGGCCTGCCCGGCTTTAGTTAAGCTTTTGGTCAACCCCGCCCCGCCAAAAAATGCCTGATTATCGGTTGTTTTAATTACTTTCAATGTAACGAAGAAGGCTAATTATTGATTGTTACACTTTGAAGGACAGTACACGAGACACAATAGAAGTTTTATTGTTATGACGCCTATGGGCGTATAGTGTCCTTCAAAGTGTTAAGAAGTTATGAAATACTTTGGTAAGAACAAAAGGTCGTTTGGATCATAATTAAGAGTAGAGTAAGTCTCAAATGAATAACAGTAATAAATACACAAATAAAAGTTTTCTTGTCAGGCTTTCAGGGCACCCGGGTGTCACCATTGTGTGGATCGCCCGGAGGACACGGTGGAGCATACGGTGGAGGTCTGCCCAGCTTGGGCGGAGTATCGCCGTGTCCTCGTGGAGGCGATCGGCGGCGGTGATCTCTCGCGTCTGGCCCTGGTACAGGGCAAAATTTCCGGCTAAATATGAATCGGTGTCCGGCTTTTCTATTTTTGGGACTGGCGACCCTACCTCCGCACTCAGCGGGAGAACTTACTTGATAATTTCGCACCCAAAAAAAAGACGTCAATTAATATTTGTGATTCATCTCAAGTATATGCTTTATGTACATACAAGCTTCTGCCCGCATTTTCGTTCGCGACCTTCCTCAAGAATTTGGCTATCCAATGCAAAAATATTTTTTAAATCCGACTGGTGGTTCCAGAGATTACCCCTACATACAAACAAACAAACAAATTTTCCCTCTTTATAATATTAGTATAGATATACAAGAAATAATCAACCGGAGGCGGAGGGTTGATTATTACATACATTTGGAAGTTTTGTATGGGACAGTTGATAATTTTCTTACAATTAGGATGTTGGTGCCATGCAGAAAGTTCTTCAGTTTTATGGTCTGTACCACACGTTTCTGATACACCTTGTATGTAAATGGCTGCGGTAGGTATTTTTTCTCCTTCTCTTTTTAATCCATCCAAGGTTGTCTTTAAAAGATCGTTTTTAGTTACAAGACTGACCATTCTGTCATCATTGTGTGACCATTGTGTCATAAAAATATCTACATTTATATCTGTAACTCGCATGGTGTACATAAAATTGAGTATTCTATTCTATTCTATTCTCTGTCCCTCGTCTAGAATTAAAAGCTCAGAAATACTTATGTGATTTATTTAATTATTTATTTCATTCATTAGATTTAATTAATTCATACTTATTATGTTTTCATTGTAGATAAGTATAATGAAACTCAACAAAGAGTATTCTATTCAATTATCTGTCTCGTCTAAAATGAAAAGCTCAGAAAACTTTTGTTATTTTTTTTTTTCAAATGATTTAATTCATTCATACTTAATATGTTTTTATTGTAGGTATAATGAAGAGCAACGGTCGTATTTAAAAAGCCTTTCTCTCAAGGGCACTCGCCCTTACTAGAACCAAGCCTTTTGTCAAGTCGAAATTATCAAGAATTTTAGCTCTATATGTCTCTCATCAACAGTAATAAATTCAGTATAACCTAAATTTTAATCGAAATAGTTTCAGAGAATTTGAGACCGATTTAGTTTTGGGCCTCGGCGTTATGAAATTCAGAAATTTCATAAAATTAATAGCCCATAATGTGTCGAAGTATGTAAACGGACCACAATATTGTGTTCTAAGGAATTTGCTTGCCTTCGTAATATGCTAAGTTTATATTTAATACATAGTTTGTAGGCCAAATATTCTGCTCGCTAGATTCAATGACTTGTAAACTTTACTGACAGACAAAAGCTCAACGTTCAGTATTAAATATTTGACTCGCCCTTAAGGACCAAATTCAAAAGAACGAAAACCTAAGGGATAGTATTTTTTTAAATACATATGCACAGATACTGCTTTAGATTGTGTATGATGTTCAGAACAATTATTTAGACTTTTTAGATAAGTAATTTAAAACTAAGTAAGGTTTTTTTGTTGTACAACTTATTTATGCATGCGGACTTTGCATGTAAGTGATTGTTGCATTTCTTACATATACAGGCTTGTTGGTTATAACGTCGGCAATCCGTTAAGGCGATGTAGGAGAGGTCATTTGCAACCAAATTACCCCTGATGACCCCTAGCCAATGTCAATCATTTTCGAGTAATTTGACTTTTTTATATATGAAGTAAATATATAAAATGTACCCAATAACCCTGATATACAGGGTTAATGGTTATACGTAACCATTTTCAAGTAATTTACTATTTTATATTTTAAAATGTATGAAATAAAAATGTAAAATGTAACCAATAACCCTATAACCCTAATATACAGGGTTAATGGTTATGCGTCGGCAATACATTAAGGGGATGTAGGAGAGGTCATTTACAACCAAATGACGCCTTTTGACTCCTACGCAAATATCAAAAATTTTCGAGTCATTTTATATTTTTATTTCATACTTACATTTTAAAATATGAAATGTCAAATTACTCAAAAATTGATGACATTGGCATAGGGGTCAACAGGGGTAATTTGGTTGCAAATGACCTCTCCTACATCTCCTTAACGGATTGCCGGCGTAACGTATTACCAATAGCCCTGTATATTTTGCAGGTTGGTGAACCAATAAAATAAATAAAATCTTATGCATGTTTCACGAATTCTCGATTTACAAACACAAACGTAACCATAGAAAATTAAATCATATTTTACGCTCAAACTAAGATTAACTACGGAAGATAAAACAAGAAAAAAAAACGAGTCAATAAAGCCTTGCTCATAAAAAACTAACACCATCATGCTCATAATTAATTTGGTCTTAGCGTAAGATGTCCTTTCTTCCATACTTATCTATTAGTCGTCATATCGGTCCTTTTCTATCCATATAATCTTTGACACAGTCTATCAATCCATTCTTTGTCTTATCCTACTCTTATAGCCATGCACATTCATACTCAAAGCTCACGACATTTTCCTCATTCCTCCGCATGACAGTAACCGATTTTCGCACAACTTCTCAGTTACCGGTGACACTTTCAGACTTCCCCTTATGTATTCATTTCTTATTCGACAACACGTAAAAACTAACATGATCATATAGTAACAAACTAGATAAAGACATATGTATATGTAGAACATAAACCGGCTACATATTAGAGCACACTAACTCCGAATCCAAACAGTCATAAATATTTATAACTACCATAACCTAATGTTTCGCAAACGATGATAATCGGATACAGAATGTTATAGCTGTTTCGTAATATCGATAGAGTATTATGGTTATCGATATCTATAATATAAGATGTAATAAAACGATTATATTTAACGGTGACGGCTCCTTTTCAAGTAGACTTCTTGAGGTGCTTATTTTATTAGAAAACCATTTCAGCCCGTCAAATGTTGATGAGATTATTAAAACTTGGAATCTGCTCTCGAGCACCAGACAGAAAGTTATTTTTAATAAATTATTTTCTACAACTATTAAGTATAACAACTATAAAGTGTAACTATATTGACATGTCTTCTGCTAGAAGTACAATCGTTACACGTCACTGGTAACACTTTGACCTTGAGCTGATCTAGCGTAGTGCGGAGTTTCAATAGTATATACCAGTGGTCGGCAAACTGGTTAGTCAATAGAGCCAAATATCTATACTACAACGACTAAGATTTCTTCCGATCTTTTATGTGTCCAAACTGTCTCAATACACTTTTGTTAAACGTCGTGGACCCCTTCCTAAAATTAATTTGCTAAGAAGTAGGGTACCTTCATCATCATATGGGCTGATAATAATATGATAAAGGCATCTTACTTATTAACAATTTAACCCTTTCCGTATAGTAAATGATTAATTTTCGATGTCCTGTTAGTTTTTGAATACTTCGGAAATAAATATTTGAAATGTATTTTGAATAAGACTTGATAGGTATCTTCCATAATGACCGAAACCCCGACCCCCGCGCGTATCTACGCTCGCACGCAAAGAAATTTGTACAGAGCCGCACTCTATAGGCCAAAAGAGCCGCATGAGGCTCTCGAGCCGCCGTTTGCTGACCACTGGTATATACGAAGCCAGCTTCTACTGGTTTTGTTACCACTGACGTGCGGCCTATTGTACAAGTACATGGTAAGTATGTTAACAGATTTTTAATAAAGACAGGATCACCATAAAGCCAAATATACTCATAACACAATTTGCCTACGAAAAGATGTTTATACAAAATTCGACGCCTATTGTTATAATTATGATAAGTAATTTAGGCGCCATGCCCCATAACGCTTACGTAATGGGCTCATATTTACCACATATTTCAAAAGCAGGATACATTATGTCATTTCCAGATCGCTTCTCGAAGACTTACATAGGCTAGGTAGTCCGCAAGATATCCTGTGAAATGACTGGGGTGCCATTACAAAATCAATTAGGTATCCGGAACTAATATCTGTGGGTGACAGTAGGTAAGTATATTAGCAGTGTCCGAAGTACTGTGCTATAATTTTTAAGCGCATCTTTAAATCCAAAAGCACCTTAAGCATATATAACACAGGTTTTGCATTTAAATCGTTGCGTCTTCTATCAAGTAACGAAAAACGACGAAGACGCGTTCTAATTCTGTCCTGTCTTACCTGACACCTAAAAACTTTACTAAGTGATTGTAGCTTCAAGTTTTTGCTAAATTATTCGTACATATTTCGTCATTTTAAGTGGTATAATTCTATCAGTTCCTCTAAAAAACTTGTTTTAAAAACCACATACGTAATATAGGTGTCAAAATTTAAAATGCATAACAATCGATTAAATTAAGCGCAGAATTATAATAACGTGGACAAAAAACTGGACTAAACTGGGTTATGAACTAGTTCTGACTAGTTTATGGACTGAAAATGACAATATTAATTTAACAGATAATAGGAGCTTTTTCCTGGTCCCGGGCATCCTATCTGTCAAATTTCACCAGCCTAATTGCCCACTTTTAATCCTGAATATTTTTATTTAATATATTTAATTCTGTCAACTTCTCTCACAAACTTGCTGTTTAAGCGACATACGTAATCCAGGTGCCAAAATGTAAAATGCATAACAATCGATTCAATTAAGCTCAGAATTATAATAACGTGGTCAAAAAACTGGATTTAACTGGGCTATGAACTAGTTTGAACTGGTTTTTGCTCTGAAAATGAGACTGATTGCATCTTGGTCTATTTATTTAAAGCTTATAACGGTATCCTGGCCCACGGGCGTTTATTTTAAAACCTGTGCTTAATTGTTATGTGCATTAATTATAGTAGGTGCTAGGTGCATTAGCTGCTTTACATGACCATAATTAAACGTAACTTGTCTAGTTGTCTAAACTAACATTATAAAGAGAACATTTTTTATTTTTTGTATGTTCGTTTGTAATGAATAAACTCAAAAATGACTGGACCGATTTAAAACACTCCGGGAGTGCCGACAGAAGTGAAAACTTGAAAAAACCATAGGCACCGCGGTAATCAACGCGTTGATGTCTTTTCATCCATGCACCGCGGTAATCAACGCGTTGATGTCTTTTTAATGGTCAAAAGGTGGTGTCATCACGGTGTCGCGAAATCAATGGTTTAGTCCCATCTCGCCTATGCCCAACGCGCCTAAAGAAGTTTTCACTTCAAAAAATCTTTAACATAGGCTATAAATTTATAAAGATATCACGCCGCCGGAATCTAGTAAAGAATATTAATAATTTCTCTTACATTAGCGAGAAAACTGTTTTATGTAGGTTAAACTTTTATCTACGAAGGACCAACTCCCAGAGAATTGGTCCTTGGAGACGAAACCTCCACCTCTGAAGAAACTTTTTTATTCTCATCTAAAATTAACTGTTTTATTTCGTTTTCATTGCACACGAAACCCATAAAACATTGATTTTAAGCCCTTCAGACCCACCAAAAGGTTTAAAATCAATGTTTTAAGAACAGTGTGGAAAATGTACAACTACCTGTAAACCCGAGATTGCACTAATGAAGGAAGCTTTTGTCTTGTTTGTCAGCAGTTTCAGATCCTTTTCAGGGTTTCATGAAATTTCTCTTGAGGTCTTTGTATTACGTGTGAAATTGTTTACGGTGTTAATATTTTTATTGGATTTGAACTTGAAAATTACTTTCTTGAAGGAAATTGAATTTGCTGCCTACACATTATTTACACTCCTACCTAGGTACATATTTGTACTCGTTTCTATTAATCGAAAAATTGAACCTCCTAATATTTTCTACTTATAAGAAACTAGCTTTTGCCTGGGGCTTCCTTGCGTGGATCGCGGTTGGGAATTATCTCACGGGAACGTATTACTTAAAAAATATTATATAATTAATGTATACAAGTTATTGTAAATAAAAGAGTAACGGTGGAGTTTCTTGCCCATTCTTCTCCATACGAAAACTACCATTTGGAAGGGGCGACTAAAATCAATCCTTTTTTTTGACAATTTTGACGTTCAAAAGTGCCTTTTAAGTGCCTAATTGAAATAAATTATTTGACTTTGACTTTGAGTAAATCTAATATTTCCAGGTCCTATCCGTGAGCCAAATTTCATCGAAATCCGTTTAGCAGTTAAGGAGTGAAAAGGTAACAGACAAACAGAAGTACTTTCGCGTTTATCTAATCTAAACGAGAAAAGTTTTTTTAAATGTTTGTTTATAATGGATAAACTCAAAAAGTAATAAACCGATTTAAAAAATCTTTTAATGAAAGAAAGCTTCATTATCAGCGATTACATGGGCTGTATTTTATCGACTTCCGCGCGAACGAAGTCGCTGAAAGAAGCTAGTTTATAATATAAAGTATGGAAATATACAGTTAATGATGAAGTGGATCCTTAGGGAAAGTCCACAAGTTATTTATTCATTTTGATAGATTGCGTTAGACCATACATATTTAATTTATAATCGCAACCGAGGACACAAGCAAACGAGACGTTCGTGGCTAAATAATAACAGCCGCACGGGTCGATCGATGGTTAAGCTACGCTTGCCGAGGTCGGTTCGTAGATGGGTCACCATCCACTAATATCGAGACCTCTCCGTGCCTCGGAAAGCACGTTAAGCCGTTAATCTTTGACAGTCGTTCCAGATAGTCAGAAGCCCAAAAATCTGTCAACCAGTCTTACCAAGGGATATCGTGTTACCCAGTAACTGGGTTGTGGATGTCAGACCGGCAGTCGCTCCATGTAAAATACTCGAATTCAGCTGCATCGGGTTAGACTGCAAGCCGACCCCAAAATAATTGGGAAAAGGCTAGGCAGATGATGACTTCCGGAACATAACGACCTTATCAAAACTGTGTCACAAAAAATAACAATTATCATATTCCACTGGCCGAATAGCGCTAAAATTACCATAATTTCGCATAACCACATAAACCTGAACAAACAATCATACGCAATCAAATACGAAGAAATCATGAATTAATAGAGTTACCATAATCAATCACCACCGTAAATTGGACTTACACAACACATACATAACTGCAAAATAAACTGGCAAAGTTATGTAAGGCAGATTAAATAATAACATCTAGGACAAGAGTGACATTATTTTCTTTAATTTTTTTAAGGTTAAAAAAAAAGCAAACAAAAAAGATCCAAAAAAAAACGCTAAAACTGCCCTTTTTTAAAAACCACAGTAAAACGCTTACAAAAATCAGTTATGTACAGTAAGCAATGTAATTAAATTAAATATCACGGCGTCGCGTGCGGGTAGTCGTTAAAATGTTACCTATAACCCGTTACACACGATCATAGATGTCGTGTACTGGCGAGAACAAAAGTGATAACAATAAATCCTACTGAATTTGCTTTTGCGAGTTCAGCTGTTTTCTAAACAAAGCTTTTAGCTTGCTTGCTTTCAGCCTGTGTTTTCATTTTCCAAAGTGTTCTGTTTATGCGTTATTTACTGACCATATTCCTAATAAAAATCTGTCAAAGGAGAGAATTGATAATGACTTCGTGGAGCACCACTTTCAAACAACTATTTGAAAACTACCTAGAGTTACGAAGCTGTCTGTTAGATAGCAATGGAAAAACATTAAGGTTTATATCTTTTGTTTGAAACAAATCAATGAATAGTTAATTGATTCAGGCGTGACCTTGCGGAAGTCCATTATAAAATACAATAGAAGTGGATATATTTAGTAACTTGTTCCGCTTAGCTATTTTTAAACAGTCTTAAAAAAATAAATAAAAAAACCCTGAAAGAAATCCAGATTTGATTTCTTTCAGGTTTTTTTTTTCTCTTTATAGAAATAGCTAAGCGGAACGGGTTACTAAATATATCCACTTCTATTGTATTTTTTAAATCAATGAAGCTATATTCTTTTTTTATTAGGAACACCTTCTGCTCCTCAAGTTTTGTCAATTTTAGAACCAAAGCGACACGTGGATGTTACTCATTCACGACAATAAACGCTCTCTTAATGATAAATTACTTTTGTGGTCGTTAAAAAACCGAGTCTTGAGGAAACGTGATAAAAACATTAAAGTAAATGGCTTTTGTTCTTTAAGCAAACGCCATCTTGGTGATTTACTTTTGTTTTTTGGTGTTTTGGATAACCGCGACCTTTTGAGGCATGTTTCTTGCGTCACACGAAGTCATTTGTCAAAGACATCCCGTTAAGTAAACTATAACTTTAGGCTTTTTCAATTTTTGTGCTGCAATCGTTGCGGGTAGTCGGAAGCCCAAAACTCTGACAATCAGTGTTACTAGGAGTAACGTGTTGCCAAATAATTAGGTTGTGGAGGTCAGATAGGCAGTCGCTCCATGTAAAATATTCTTGGTATTATTGGTATTCAGCTGCATCCAGTTAGACTGGAAGCCGACCCCAACATATTTGGGAAAAGGCATGCAGATTATTTGAATTTTGTTGTGTAGTAATCTAGAGACTAAATGATATTGTTACGTCGTACGTACGAGATCTTTCGAGAAAGCACGGATTACAGTGTGTTTGCGCTAAAAACTTCGAGAAGCATTCCATTATTATTAGTTTGAAGTTAAGTAGGTAACTACTTATAAACAATATTAGAACTCGTCATTGTAATTTCGACCGTACGCCGAGGGCATAAAGTACCTATTTCTTTATTCGGTACAAGTAGGTTATTATTTTTTATACCTACTACTTTTGTATTTCCTGGTAATGTTTATTTGTTGATGTTTTTCTGGAACCGTTCTACACATAGCTAGAATGTTCTTGAATATTGACGGTATAAAAGCAGAGCGCCGACACACGATGGAGTCAGTCTGATTTAGGCGATACAACGAAGCGAATCGAAGTGAACTAGAAGTGCGATATCTGAGCGAATAGTGATCAGTGGCGTATTTGTGATTAAGTTTTAAGTGTTTTGTGATTAATAAAGTTATCTAATTGTCTGATTGGTAGTAATTAATTTATCCCATACCCAGCTCGTAACAATTTGGTGTCAGAAGTGAGGGATAAATTATGCCAATCCTACCGAAGGACGACACGGACGGTATCCGTACCAGGAGTCAGCGACAGCAGGACATGGACCAAAGGCGGTTTGGACATTCTCCAACACAGACACCGGGTGGTGTCCAGCCTACGTCAGTGCCAGTCGCTGGCCCATCCGCAGTTCCTACAGCATCAATGGCGCCAGACTTGTCAGCTTTAATGGCGCTGCTACAGGAGCAGTCTCGCCGTCAAGAGGAGCAGGCTCGCCGTCAAGAGGAGCAGGCTCGCCGTCAAGAGGAGCAGGCTCGCCGTCAAGAGGAGCAGGCTCGCCGGTTGGAAGAGCAGTTGCAGCGAGATAAAGAGGAGCAAGTCCGCCGCCAAGAGGAGCAGGCTCGCCGGTTGGAGGAGCAGTTGCAGCGAGACAAAGTGGAGCAAGTCCGCTGCCAAGAGGAGCAGGTTCGCCGGTTGGAAGAGCAGTTGCAGCGAGACAAGGAGGAGCAGGTCCGCCGCCAAGACGAGCAGATGCTCCTCATAAAGGATCTTCATGCAACTTTTGGCAAAGACCTAAAGGTGATGAAGGTTCAGGTACAGCAGCACGAGAATCGCCTCTCAGAAGCCGAAGTTCAGATCGCTGGGGTGAAGAAGGCTTTGGGAGAACTGAAGACTGGAGATGTGACTGTAGCTTCAGTAGTTGCTGCACCTTCAGCGCGGGGCTTTAAGGTGCCTCCATTCGATGGCACATCTTCGTGGTCGGCTTATAAAATTCAATTTGAGGCCGTTATGAAGGCGAATGGATGGACAAAACCACAAGCCATGACTGCGCTCACCTTGGGCCTCCGAGACCAGGCCCTTAACATTCTTGAGGCGCTCGGCAAGAATGTAACCTACGAGCAGCTGCTGGAAGCGTTAGAGTCCAGATACGGCGACGCGCACCTGGAGCACGTATTTCGTGCTAAGTTGAAGGATCGTGTTCAACGTAGTGCCGAGAACCTACAGCAGTGGGCCCTCGAAGTTGAAAAGCTGGTTCGGAAAGCATACCAGTCTGCCCCTGCACTTATCGATGGAAATCTGGTACAAGCTTTCGTTGATGGAATACGCGACCTAGAAGTTAGAGCCGCTGTGAGACTTGGGCATCATGAGACGCTGAAAGACGCCTTGGCCCATGCCTTAGAAGTAGAGGCAGTGAGGCAGGACCACCGAACGCACCGCGTCAGGGAGGTTGCAGCAGCAGCTGTACGCGACCGGCCGCAAGGGTACAGTCCTAGGTGCTACACTTGCGGAGAAAGGGGTCATCTTCGGTCAAGCTGTCCTAAGCGCAGCACCCCGAGAGAAGATCAGCAGGGAAGGGTGGCTGAAGTGACTGCCCAGCCACAGCAGGGAAACGAGTAAATGCCAGGACTGGGGGGCGGGTGCTGGCTGGTTTTGAAAGAGCCCCGAGAATCTTGATCTCGCAAGCACATGATGGGAACAGCCTGACCATCAAAGGCGAAGTCAACGGAACACCATGCAAACTGACGTTGGATACTGGAGCTTCTCACACGGTCGTCAATTCTCACCTAGCAAGACGGTTTCTTGGGGACTACGTCGATAACCACGACCGTATACGATTACTAACAGCTACCGGTCAGCACATAATCGTCCGAGGCAAGAAGGAGGTGGAGTTAAAATTGGGTGATAGAACTTACCAGCACAATGCCATCGTGGCCGATATAGTGGACGATTGCATCTTGGGCTTGGACTTCATGCGGAAACATCGTTGCGAGATCGACGTTGATCAAGGAGTATTGAAATGTGGTTCAGATGAAGTCTTCATGGAAGGTGCACCATCAGGAAAAGTGTACTGCTTGAAAGAGATTGTTCTTCCTCGCAGATCAGAAACAATTGTGCCAATTAGTTTACCACAGAATTCTAGACACAAAGATCGAAGTGTTCTGATAGAAAGGGTGAACAATGACTTTCCATGGAAGATGGCACGTACTCTGGTCAAGGCCACCAACGTCTCAGCAGTACGCATACTGAATCCAAGTGACAAGGAGCATGTGATCAAGAAGGGCACCTTGATCGGTACTTGCGAGGAAGTAGCTTGGATGCGTCAATTGCAGGATCCGCCTACCGGAAATAAAATTGGTAGTGCAAAATTTGACGTGTCAACGCTTTTGGAAAACTGCGATTTAACTAAAGGAGAAATGGACAAGGCTAAGAAGATGTTACTTCAGTACGCCGACACTTTCTCTTCAAACGATGCTGACATAGGGAGAACTGGACTTGTTCAGCATAAGATTAATACAGGCAACGAGTTACCAATCCGTCAGCGACCAAGAAGACTGCCACGAGAAAAAGAGGTGGAAACCATGATTGAGGGAATGGTGAAGGACGGTGTTATAGAACCCTCATCGAGTCCATGGTGTTCTCCTGTGGTCCTGGTAAAGAAAAAGGACGGCAGTATGCGCTTCTGTGTGGATTATCGACGACTGAACGACGTCACGAAGAAGGACAGCTACCCGCTGCCTAGGATCGATGACACACTGGATACGCTGACTGGTATGAAGTGGTTTACCACACTTGACCTGAAAAGTGGCTACTGGCAAGTAGAAATAGACCCCAAGGATAAGGAGAAAACTGCATTTTCAACAGGAAAAGGGTTGTGGCAGTTTAAAGTTATGCCATTCGGTTTGTGCAATGCTCCTGCGACGTTTGAAAGGTTGATGGAGCAAGTACTCGCCGGATTGATTGGAGACGCATGTCTTGTATATCTAGACGACATTATCATCGTGGGCCGTACATTTGAAGATCACCTTAAAAACCTCAACCGAGTGCTGTCGAAAATCCAAACAGCAAATCTCAAGTTAAGTCCGAAAAAGTGCTCGTTTTTCAGACAACAAGTAAACTTTTTAGGACACATTGTTTCGGGGGAAGGTGTTCAAACAGACCCAGAAAAAGTAATCGCCGTCAAGGATTGGCCAGTTCCGAAAGACAAGACACAGGTCAGAGCATTTCTGGGTTTGTGCTCCTACTATCGAAGGTTTGTCAAGAATTTTGCCGACATTGCGAAACCTCTGCACAAACTCACTGAGGAAAAGCGGCAATTCTGTTGGGACGAGAACTGCGACGTCGCATTTCAGGCATTAAAGAAACGTCTGTGCAATACACCTATTTTGGGATATCCTGACACTGAAAATGACTTCATAGTTGACACTGATGCAAGTAATACTGGAATTGGGGGCGTGCTGTCTCAACGGAAAGGAGACCAAGAGGTTGTGATAGCATACTTCAGCAAGTCTTTATCCAAACCAGAAAGAAATTACTGCGTTACAAGACGGGAGCTACTCGCCGTAGTAAAGACATTGCAGCACTTCAGTAAATATTTGCTGGGACGTAAATTCCAATTACGAACTGACCATGCTGCATTGAAGTGGCTATTACAGTTTAAGAATCCAGAGGGGCAAGTGGCGAGATGGATTGAACTACTACAAGAGTTTGACTTCATAACTGAACATCGCAGTGGGAGAACTCACGGTAACGCAGACGCCTTGTCAAGAAGACCTTGTCCTGAAGACTGTAAGCACTGTGCCAGGCAAGAGACTAAGGAAGTAGTGCCCGTGAGGATGCTTAGAACAGATCTCAGCGATGAATGGAAGGAAACCCTACAGCAGGCTCAGCAAAATGACTCGGACATCAAACCGATCTTCGAGTGGCTCAAAGCTGGTGCTCCTAAACCTAAGTGGAGTGATGTGGCTGCGATGAGTTCCATCACGAAGAGTTATTGGGCGCAATGGAACAGCTTGGTGATCCAGGATGGAGTCTTGTGCCGTAAATGGGAAAACGCTCGAGGGGACAGCTGTCATCTACAAATGGTTGTCCCTAAAGCTAAGGTACCGGATGTTCTACGGCTCTACCATGATGGATGTTCAGGAGGACATATGGGAGTAAAAAGGACTCTACTAAAAATTCGAGAACGCTTTTACTGGATCCACTGTCGAGATGATGTGGAGCACTGGTGTCGCAAATGTACCAGTTGTGCGGCCGTGAAAGGACCCCACACACGCAGCCGAGGTGCATTAAAAGTGTACAACGTTGGAGCCCCTTGGGAACGGATAGCACTAGACGTTGCGGGACCATTTCCAGAAAGTGAGAGCGGGAACAAGTACTTCCTGGTGGTCATGGATTACTTCACGAAGTGGCCAGAAGTCTTCGCCATTCCTAACCAAGAAGCTACAACTGTCGCAGATAAATTAGTTCAGGAAGTTTTCTGTCGTTTTGGAGTACCCTTAGAAATACACAGCGATCAAGGAAGGAATTTTGAATCGCAAGTATTTCAGGAAACTTGTCGATTGATGGGTACCTACAAAACCAGAACCACCTCTTACCACCCACAATCTGATGGAATGGTGGAACGATTCAACCAAACGTTGGAGAGATATCTGGCAAAAGTCGTGGAAAGCAGGCAGAGGGATTGGGACAAGCACATACAGCCGTTTCTGCTGTCCTACCGCAGCGCAGTCCACGAAAGTACGACTGTGACGCCAGCCTTCGCGAACTTTGGAAGAGAATTACGGTTGCCTGCAGATTTAATCACTGGAGCTCCCCCTGATGCTCCACGTAGTGTAACAGATTACGCAAATGATTTGCGTAACAAGTTGAATGATGTTTATGAGCATATCCGACAATCCGGCCAACAGATGTCTGAGAAGATGAAGACCCGTTATGACCGCAAGGCAAACAGTAGGGGTTTCGACGAGGGTTCACTGGTGTGGTTACATAACCCAGTGCGGAGCAAGGGGAAGTCTCCGAAATTGCAAGCAAATTGGGATGGACCATACCGAGTCGTGACTAGGATCAACGATGTCACCTACCGAATACAGAAGGGTCTACGAGGTGCGCCTAAGATTGTTCATGTAGACCGATTGGCCCGATACTACGGGGCTAATGATGCTCGGGACGAGCATGTCTAAGGAGGGGGCAGTGTTACGTCGTACGTACGAGATCTTTCGAGAAAGCACGGATTACAGTGTGTTTGCGCTAAAAACTTCGAGAAGCATTCCATTATTATTAGTTTGAAGTTAAGTAGGTAACTACTTATAAACAATATTAGAACTCGTCATTGTAATTTCGACCGTACGCCGAGGGCATAAAGTACCTATTTCTTTATTCGGTACAAGTAGGTTATTATTTTTTATACCTACTACTTTTGTATTTCCTGGTAATGTTTATTTGTTGATGTTTTTCTGGAACCGTTCTACACATAGCTAGAATGTTCTTGAATATTGACGGTATAAAAGCAGAGCGCCGACACACGATGGAGTCAGTCTGATTTAGGCGATACAACGAAGCGAATCGAAGTGAACTAGAAGTGCGATATCTGAGCGAATAGTGATCAGTGGCGTATTTGTGATTAAGTTTTAAGTGTTTTGTGATTAATAAAGTTATCTAATTGTCTGATTGGTAGTAATTAATTTATCCCATACCCAGCTCGTAACAATATTCAAATAACGTTGGTTTTAAGTTCTATGAGTACCAAATTAATCGAGAAGAAATGACTTATTTTCAACTTAGAACGCTGAAGTTGGTATTAAATCGAGATCGTGTAAAGAAAAGTACTCGTGTCAGCTCTTTTTGTTTAAAAAGTCAGACTTTATTGCATCAGCATCCTTCATATTGCTCTATGTACATGCAGCCATGTTAGTTTTTCTTCAAAATAGTGTGTTTTAAGTTATAAAACATAACGAGCCAAACAGACTCAGTCAACACAAGTATTAACTTTACAAGTTACTAGTTCAAACTTTGTAGGTGTTTCCGTTTTCTCCATTACTAACTGGGTACCGCAACTGGGTAACTGCTTACCGCAGAAAACTTGAGAGTAAATTCTACAAAACTTCACTACTGTGTGAATATCTAAGTTCTTGTAATCAATCTACCTAGCCTTTTCCAAACTAAGTTGGGGTCGGCTTCCTGTCGAACCGGCTTCAGCTGAATACCAGTATTTTACATGAAGTGACTGTCTATCTGACCTCTTCAACCCAGTTACTGGGTAACACGATACTCTTTGATTAGACTGTTTGTCAGACTTTTGGGCGACTGTCAAAGATCTATGAATGACAGCCGGGACCAACGGTTTAACGTGCTTTCCGAGATACGGAGGGGTCTCGATATGTAATGGGTGATGGTCACCCATCCACGAACCGACCGCAGCAAGCACCTTCGATCGACCCGTGCGGCTATTATCATTTACCCATTAGGGGCTAATGGGTATCTGATAATAGCCGCACGGGTCATGAATGACAAGTTATTTTAGTAATATGATAAAATATAAATTACGCATTGCGGTATATTGTAAATTTTAATGTTGGAGCATACCATTAAATTGTGAGCATGAACACACTCGCAATTTTAAGGTTTTTAAAAGGTTTGTGTAGTCGCATACAATGAAATATGTATTTTGCTTTGTGAAAAATTCTGTTTTGCACATAATAAATTCAGATGAGCTAGTGAGTTGCAACACGAGAGAAAAATGTAAGAGCCCTGACAACAGTTTCTGAAAATTGTAGTGGTAAATATCAAAATATGTATAAAAACATGATTTATATAATAAACAAATAATACTTAAAACTCGAGAACCGTCGCAACGATAATTAAGTGTGAAATTGATATTCTGACACCAGATGTGCCCAAAATATAGTATGCTTTAGAAATACAGTATTAAATATTGAAAATTGGCATGAACATAAACAGATTCCAATACTTAAGAAGGGTAAGATACAAATAACCGGTTTCTTACGGTCTTTTCAATATAGCAAGCAGTACCACAGAAAATTTCCTGACTAAAGACTTGATCAAGCTTTCGACAACCGCAGCAACCTATAAACATTTAAAAAAATTAAAGGAATGGGTTTTGTCCTCGACTGTACCAGCAGAACAGTAGAATTGTCACTATGATCACGCTATCTTCACATTGCGGTGGCGAAGTGACGTGATAGTCCTCATATTGTTGTTATTTTCAACGTTTCTATGCTTGCAACACGAGTTTATTAATATTTTGGCAGTAAGTGTACTTCTGATAACAGATGTCCTTTGTGTTATTGTGCAATGTCCTCAAGTGTATACTGCACGAATGAAGTGGAAGATTGTTTATTTCTCAAAGCGACGAGCACAGTTGGGGCAATATTGTCTGTATATAAATAAGTAGACGTTATTTCAAATAACTTGTGTTTATATTTCTTGCAGTAGTCAGAAGGCAACTAACTGTAGAAATGTGTCGAACGAGCCCTATTTATCTTTTTTGTAAATATGTCGCTTTCGATAACTTAGTGCTCAGGACTTCTCTTAGGACGCCAAAACGAAGTTGTGATTTCAAATGTCAACATATTGAACTACCTACTTTGTCTTAAGGTCGCAAGCTCTTCTCAAGATTTATAGGAGCAGAATTTTCGAAGTGAAAACTTGTTTAGGCGCGTTAGGCATTTTTGAGATGGGACTAAACCATTGATTTCGCGACACCGTGATGACACCAGCTTTTGACCATTAAAAAGACATCACTAGTAAAAGACATCAACGCGTTGATTAATCCGGTACTGATTGTTTTTTTGAAGTTTTCACTTCTGTCGGCACTCCAAGAGTGCCACTGTTTTTTTTTTCTGAAGAAGTCGGGACAAGGTTCGTTGTCAGGCAAGAATCATTAATGCCCGTTTTCACTCGCTTGGATTTTGAATTTTCGGCACTGCGCCGAGCGTTAAATATTTAACAGCACCCTTTTTCGGGTATTACAAGCTTGGTTGTACGACAAATCGCCCTTTTGGCTTAAGGGTGGTCGCACATCTAACGGAAGATGCGTCGGGTATCATTGGACGCGTAACGCCAGAACGGACAAGTAGATAATAAAACATTCAAACTTATACTCAATCGATGATGAGTTAGTGCGTCGAGCGAATAAATAGATGCGGTCGAAGTTACCCCCGACTCATCTTCAGTCAGATGTGGGACTACCCTAAGGAAACTATCTATTCCAACTAGGAAAACCCTCAGTTGGACTTTAACATCAACACAAAAGGAAGAGAAAATCTGTGACAAGTTACCTAGAAAAGCCATTTCGCTACCATCAGTACGGAAGCCAGTCACACCATACGCTCCAAACCCCCAACCAACTTTAATGGAGGCTGGTAAAGCCGTATAAAATTAACCGGAAACGTCTCGTCGTTCGTAACAATGCACCTGAACGACATTTTGATTGACATTGGAAACTAGACCTTACTGCCTACGTTATAAGTGTCTTCATTGTGACGAATTTAGTCTGCACCCATATTTGGAAAGGTGGGGACAATGAGTGCCGGATTTAATAATAGTGTAAGTAGTGTTTTTGGAGTGCAAGGGCAAGTGACTGATTTGAATAAATGCATTATGTGGGAGTTGCAATGTCACACAATGTAACAAACATTATGAACTTCGAATGACATAATACATACCTACCATAATGTTGAGATATTTTACAGAAACAGAACTTCAAACAGCTTCAAAGAAAGTAATTTAAAAAACAACTCATTTTACCTAAACGACAAACACAATAAATCTTCAAGTTTATTTTTAAGGTTAAGGCCGTCTATTTCCCTCTGTAACAATCGAATAGCGACCTGCATCTTCCTTTGTAACAACGGATCAATAATTCCAATAATTTAATTGCCTTAAACATTCCCTTCACAGTAAATTAAACAATGTCGTTACGTCACAGACATAACGCACGAAAAATATTCCAAGATGGCGGCAAGATATTACTCGTTCTACATTACCCACCACTTTCACTAACGCCGAAAAACTATAATTACGGTGATTTGGTGGTGTAACTAAGGTTATGGTGGTACCCATAACTATTGTCTTAAGAAGTTTAGACCATTAAGCGGTATCCGGGTTGAAAGGTGACAGTTCGGATAGTGTGAGAATGTTCGTCATGTTGAGTTTAAAAAATGAAAATGTCAAAACATATTGTTTTAATGTTCGTTGTGTTTAAGGTTTTTTATCTTGGCGAAAGTGTGTTGTGTTTAATGGCGTGTGTATTTTGTTGACAGGGCAAACAATAAAATACCATATTAGGTCCGTATAGTGACATATTAGTGTAACCATGTTGATGAATAAGCTCACCTGATTAATGGAAAGCCTGCAATACTAAGTAGTACCCGTGTCCACAAAAATGCTGCTTTGCAGTTTAAATTGTAGATTTGATGGTAGCATATCCAGACGAAACATTGCAGCAAGTATGCCTCAGCAATTCTGTTTATGTATTTAAAAAAAAAAAAAGAGTAACGTCTGCCAACAAACTGTGTCGCAGTTCGGCAGAAGTAATATCTTGTAAAAAAAAAACTTATTTCTGTGAATAATAGTACATTACTTCAGAGGGAAGAAAGTGACAGTTCCATACCGAGATTATGGCATTTGCGCCACGAGCTTGCGAGGGGCGCAAACCATTTGAGGTATGGAACTGTACTTTATCCTGAGGGATGTATAGTGCTTTTCATTACACCTACGAGGAAAATTATGGACATAAATGCATAGAAATGTTTATATTTAGTTAAAAGTACAATGCCACTTCTTCCGTGATTCCGCGCGTTTTATATACAAAAATAATTTCGTTTTTAATTTTCTGTATGCACCAAGGAGGTTGGTAACTGGTAAAAAAAAACTGTATGTGGCCAGTAACAATTTACTTGAAATTTAATTAGTAGACAGTTAAAGTCTCTTGGCAGTATGACTGCTGACAAATTAAAAAAAAAGAAAAACCGGGTATGTAATGGAATTTCATACATACTTCCCACCCTTGGGTCGGAAGGATTTTCATACAAACTTCCATACCTTGGGATGAAAGGATTTGAAGGGCGGGATAAAGGCGTTTCTTCCCTCTAATTGGTATAATTAGTATGTATTTTCAGAGCAGGTGTGATGAAAATACTTTTTTTTACATTTGTGCAGCACAGAAGCATAATAAAATCATATTACTTTTCTAATATATCTTAAAAAGAATAACATTCAACATATTAGTGTTATAGTACCCACTCAAATATACATCAATCATCCATCAAATGCACTAAAGGTTAACGCAGACTGTTGCGCAACACACTGCGTGAAGCAATAAAATACCCATACGAAATTATTTCCGTTTATATACGACGTTACATCAGGAACCAATGTAACAAAGATTGGAAATGGCGGTAAACGTGTGGGTCCATGGGGATTATAATGGCAGTTGTAGATAGCAATACTTGTCAGAATCCACGCAGTATGGTCTGGTAACGACTTGCCAGTAAAGGAAAATGGAAATACCAAAACTGAAAAACATAAAGGATGAAAAGAAAACATCTTCTTATTTATGTTTTCATCCCGCAACAAAAGTCGTTAAAGTAAAATTTATGTTTCCTACCTGATGTGAAATTAACCTTTAAAAATGTGCTATTGGCTCTGTGCTCTTGGGTTACCTAACGCTTTTATTCTAATAATTTGCAAGGTCACAAGTGTGACAGCTGAGCGTGGGATCCTGAGTTCAATCTCTGAGACATGTTATTGGGTTTTTCTATAAGGGAACTTTCAGCAGACCGGAATCTCGAGAATATATACAATAGACTTCCCCATAATTTTAAATATGGTAACATAACACGTAACATAACGTCCGGTTTTCCCTAAAGATACCCCTCTGTCGGGAAAAAACGGACGTTATGTTACATTGACTCCTAATAAGTTCACCTTGAAAATCGTCACATTAAAGTACAAAAGTTTTCATGCATTGTTAAAACCATTCACAGAATTCGGTTCTCACATTATGTGCAACAGGCCTGCGGTTAAATGCGCCGTAATGGGTATCGACCTTAACAGTTGCGCTTGCGTCACTATTGTGAACGAATTTGACATTAAAACACAAAATGTTCAGAGGTTATGTGGCGTTCTCTAATGTGCCAAGGCTGTATTAAGATTAGATTATAAATAATAGCGACATTCATTGTAAACAACATCGTTAGTAACAAAAATTAAGGAAAAGCTTAGTCTGAAAGGTAACATTGCCAACGTTTAGAATGTTAAAATTATGATTATGAAAACACAATTATTAAATGTACGCAGGTAACAAATCGGAATTAGTCGGCCGCTCGGCTTGCGCGCGGTTGCTCACAGTTCTAACATAGCCTAACGCATTTCATTTGGTCAGGGTGCCCTGTACCCGGAATTTCCACGGTGACAAAAATATAACATTGACTTGACGGTGAAAATTCAGAAAATTTCCGTACATTTTACGCAAAACAGAAGTAATGTTATGGAAAACAGAAAAAATCTGTGGTTCCACTGTTCTTTGTTGTCTTTATTTAAGTACAATATTAATTGGGTGACTTCTTATTCTCGCCCAAGTTATCAAAATACGGCTTTTTGCACGTATTTAGTGATATTCAATAAAAAAAAAATTACAATCATCTACAACGTTTATCCTAAATCAGATTATTTCACTGACAAGTGAAACCCTTCAGCTAGCCAGATGTTTTTTTCGTGGCTACTACTTTAAGTTTTCCATGTAAACTTATCAAAACCCAGAACACGTTTTGCCTATAGCAGACCCTTAAGTAAGTAAGTAAGTAAGTATTTATTTGCAACTAACTCTATCTGTTCAAATCCACCCAACTGTACTGATTGCTCTATCTTGATCTCGTGACCAAAGGCTCTTTAAAATTTTCTGTTTCTTAGAAAAAACTAATTTTCAGTGCTCTTGTTAAAGGATTAAACTGTTATAATTATTGAAGCATTAATTTAATTAATTCGTTGGGCTAAAGCTCTTAATTTAACTCCAAAATTTGATTGGTTTTTGATTAAATAAATAGGATTAAGTGTTATTTATTTTCAAAAGTTTTTGATTATAAGTATCATTGATTTAAATCTCATTTATTAATTACTTAAGAAATAACAACTAAGATTATTATTTATTGCCATTGTAGATTCGACTGCTGGTCACGATATTCTAAGGTACCGTGAGGATACAAGGTAAGGTAAGGTAAGGCTTACCTTACCTTACCTTACCTTACCTTGTATCGTAGGGTAGGGTAGGGAATTGCCTGATATTGCCCATAGTACTTCTTATTACATCGATATAACAACAATTGCATAATTTATCTTTGGAAACGTACGTACAAAACAAAGAAATTATTTGTAGATATGCTTATTTAAACACACGTGTGATCGCGTGACGACACATACGGTAGACAACACGCGATATTACTTTACTCACTACTTAGCAATTTATAAGGCTAAGTTCGGAGAGACGCGACAATGTACGAATGTGCGACTTTGCACTCTCCACATAGTCCACTTGGCTAGCTAACGCGCTAACCAGTCACAACAGACGGTCTGTGTGGCGTGGGCTTAATGTCAAAATATAACGATTATTTTCTGCACGATGATCATACAAAATAGAGCGTGGTGGATATCTTCCTGAAGTGAATGAATGATTGAATGCATTAATTAGCGAATCAGTGCCTAATTAGGTAGTCAATTTCATTCAATCAAATCTGAATAATTAGGTACACACGGCTACACATCAAGCTATACATTTCCAGTTTATGCTGATCTCGTATTGTACAAGATTTCCGTACAATGCGAGGTCAGCTTATACTGGATTTTATAGCTTGATGTGTAGCCGTGTGTACATCGAAGCCGACATTAAGAAAAGGCAAAGATGAAAATTTAGTTAAGGTTTTTTTTCATGATTGTAAGAAAGAAAGAAAGAAAGAATTGTAATTTTTTATAGATAATGTCGTCTGTTGAATAAATAGTACGACTTTAAAAAAAATGAATACTATTTCTAACCGACCTCTAAAAGGAAGAGGTTATCAAATCGAATGTTTTTTTTTTTCCACTATCAATTTCCACATCTAATCGTAGCCGTTTACATCTCACGACCTCGACTGTTCCTCTTTTTATATGAATTTATTAAAGAAACTTTTATGTAAAGTTTTTTATTTTTATTAAGAAAAATATTTAAGTAGACATTTACGAAAGCTGTATTTAACTGCACTCAGTACAAAGCAGCTAGGCATATTATTAAAAGGTTTTGAGGACAAAAAGGACTGTGGACAAAATGGTAAAAAAAGAAGGTTTACAATTTTATATAAACGGGACAAAAGGTAAATAAAGCACGTTAATTTAATAAAATCTTATTATTTTCACACAGTCTAGCTCATTTAGACAATAAAGGTTTTAAGTGTTTTGACCTTGATTCTGACTCAAATATTGGTCGGTAAATAATAAATTATTGCTCGCTTTTACTCGCAGGTGAACTAGAAAAGCTTAAAAGATTTTTTGGAATATACTTTAAAACCTTTGATAGTAATTATTTTCCTCCCCATGTCCCATGATACTTGTGGTCGGCAACACGTTTTCTCTTTCCATTCTCCCCAGTCAACCGTCACGCTATCATTCACTTCCTTCTTTTTCATATCACTCACACAATCCATCCATATTTTCTTTGGCCTTTCTCTCCCTCTCCATCCATCATAATTTATATTCATCACTCTTTTAGTCACATGCGTGTTAATCAAATAAACAATTTTAACACATTTAAATAAACTTAATCATCCCTCACAATAAAACGTTGCCCGTAGATATACCAGACCTTTCAGCTTTTATAGAACAAAATAACAAAACGCACAAAATAACCGGATTTTTTAACATAAAACCTTTTCTCGTTACTTTGTACCGACCTGGCAGTTCAATGAATGGACCGTAAGCTCTGTAATACCCTTGACGACTCGCCCCTGAATATATTTCGCTTCAGTCCTGACAAAGGATCTGGTGCTGACTTCCAAAAAGAACTGGATTTATACCTGAAACAAAAAACTTTCTGTTAGTTCGGGATATTTCGGAAAACTCCATTATACTCCGGAAATGTTCGGGTCTATATATATGGTGATTTATTTGTGATGCGACGGTGTTTTTTGTGCAAAAAGAAAATAATGTTTTCGGGTTCTAATGTCAAAGGAATAGCTTTTGCTAAATCAAATGTCGTGTGTCAGGTTAATAGTACCTTGAATTCTGCTTCAGTAATAACGTTCTCCATATCAAAGAAATGACTAGAAATCATATCACGTGCATTGCGTTGTGGCATGAGTGATCAAGGTGTGTGTGTGACAGCTCCGGCGCACGACTGCAGTTCACTCCTTGATACGATTGTCTTTGTATACGCAATAGGCAAAGAGGTTAAAATACACGCATCTCTTAACGCTAATATAACTCAAATGAAACAATAATTAGATCATAATTTAGTATTGTCTTAGCGATTTCATTGAATGCAGTAAAGTGCAAGTAATCATGTATCACACGGCCGAAATATCTAAGTGTGAAATATGTAATATTTATTACGAATAAAAGACAATACAAAAAGTTAACGTTTGTATAAATTTCATTCCTCATAAAATTTCCATACCGGCCTTATATGAAAATGGATTCGTAAAGAGTAAACTCCAAAAAGTTTGAACACCAAATCAAACATAACCTTTTGTAGTATCATACTTAATAGCTTGTGCAGATAATTTAGAGATGCTGTCAATTTTGGACATAAGTTCGAGCAAAGCCGACAAAACTGCAAGACTGTGACTTGTTGACGGTGACAAGTCTCCCGCACGTGTTTTTTCTAAACATTACACAAACACATCGCAACAAACAGACGTGGCCATACACATTTGTGTATGTATACACGATGTTTTGTGTAAAAACAAATGTTTATCTGTAAGGTTTTATTAAGTAATTTTTTGCAACTAAATTCTTTATTTAATTATTACATCGGTTTGCTGTTATTCACAGATCTAAACCTCTGTAATATGTCTTGTGTAACACAAGAATAGGTATTACCTTAACACACTTGTTTTACTCCCACATAATATTGTATAATGTTCGTCAATCTGGAAGTAACGAACGACGTTTGAAGATGGGGGGTCGCAAAAGCCACACGCGAAAACTCAGTACCGTATTTCGTAAAATAGTGACATAGCAACATTTTCTTCTCCTTTGAAATGTCAGACCTCTGCTCGTCAATCGAGAGAAGGTATAAAATATAAAGGCGGGCAGTCACGACCTTACCATCGAACGGTTCCGTACCTATTTTTACTGAGAGCGCGGAATTAAAATCACGACTTTGAACAACACGAAGTACGGCTTACTATCGGTTCTCGTTACCGTTTGGTAAACGTTAATTGTTGCAGGAAATAACATTTTAACTATTCCTTTAATGTCATGATGAGTAGGAAACTTCACGAGTGATTACGTAGGATAGTTTAGCATTTGCGTGCGATGGACACATGTTGAATAGCGTGTCCGAAACGTTGGTATTTATTTTATAATATTAGTGTTACACCCGGATCAGTTTTAATTTCCGGAATATGATAATTACGTTTCCTAGACATACTTTGAGAGAGATTGTCTTTCGAGACATTTCTATTCATTTCCAAAAATAGAACAAAACCCATTTTATTTGACCTGAAATGAAGACATGAAAATCCATTATATCTCGTCAACTTCTTACACAAAACACAACTTGAAACACAAAAAAAGATATCTCTCAAAAGTATATTGTAAAAATAACAATGTGAAGCACATAGTAAGGGTCTTCTTATCTGTGAGAGGCATCTTATAGACCTGTTGCTAAACGAGAGGGGACGAGGGCATTCAGGACTGCGAATGGCCTGTAAAAATAAAGCCAGCACCGAGATTTGATAAAAGGTTTAGGTCAGATGAGCGAAAAACGTCGTAAAGTGATTGTAGACAATATCACTCAACAGGATGAGTTTGCTGTTACTCCGAAAAACAATTGACGATTATGGCTATCTTGCTTTGTCGCTAAGGACCAGGACCTTAATTAAGTAATACAACAGAATCACAATCGTGTTTCGATTTGAAACAGATTGCTAATCCATTGCTGTATAAGTTGGAAAAAAAAATCTGCTCAACAACGTAAATAATGCAATGAATGTTGTTGAACTGTCAAAATGAAACAAATTAATTAGGCATAATTTTTTACGAAAATAATGCCCGTTTTCACCTTCACTAAGTGACACTCAAATTAATCCCATGAATAAAAGTACACTGTTCGATTTTCAACGCTGGGCTCAGGGCTGAGAGTTGAAAATCCAATAATGCTCTTTTATTTAGAGATTCATTAAAGTGTAACGCACAGTTACGCAATTAGGGTACGGATTCCCATTAGCTATTTGGATTTCGAACTGCACAAAGACGATTGAAAGATATTCAGGTGTAGGGTGCAGTAAGCGAGCGGGGAATGCGGGGTACGCCAATATTTGGGTGTACCGGGGGGGGGGGGGGGGGGAATGAAGGGGGTAAGAACTACGCAGTTGGTCTGCTTATGTATAAAAATCCTTTGTTCTTCCCTAAGTGTACATCCCCGGTACTTTTCCTTATACAGGGTGTAAGGGACAGCCCTCCGCAAACTAACAGGGTACATTCAGCTCCTTAAGGCTCTTTCAAACAGGCGCGACACACGACGCGACACAAAGACACCGCTCGTCGCGCGACGGGCGGTGTCTTTGTGTCGCGTCGCGTGTCGCGCCTGTTTGAAAGAGCCTTTATTCTGAATCATATTCCACCGAAAATTTTCCCAGGAAAATTTTCATTTTTTTTTGCGTTTTTTCACTTACTATGTCTTTCTTTCAATGTAAAATTACATTCTCTGTACGCAGTACTCCATTAATGTAAATAGAAAAAACAGCAATGGATGTTGAACAAACGACGCGTGAAATCAGCTGTTCAATTTCTCGCTGCGCTGCCGTTCACTACCTACCTACGTGCGTTTTGCCACGGTAGCGATACATTGCGTGTAAGGTAATAAAACAAATCAGGTTAATTGGATTCCCATAACATTCCTGAAATAATTTCATGTACCGGTCATCTTAGTATGATATACTGACTTCACCCTATCAGTCTGCGGAGTGCTGTCCCTTACACCCTGTATACAAGGTGTCCATTTATAGCAAATGGTCAAACTAAGACTTTCTCATTCTCAGAAACCTTATTTTCTGCTTAGTTTGGTATCTATTTCACCATTTACCTGGTATATAAGGGAAAACTTTCTACTTTTATGTACAATCGACAGGATTGACTGTTTTGTAGCTGCTACTACTACTAATTATAATCATAAATATAGCTAGGTTACCTCACAAGAGGGGCAATAAATCAGATAAGTCACAAATCTCTTAGTTATGTTCTAACTACTGTTGCCAAATACCTAACTATATACCTAAAACTATACACAGATACATTTTAGGTCGCTGTGCTTCTCAACAACGACGCTCAATTGTTTTCAACCGTGCGCATTTGAGTGTTGGGTCTACTATATCCTGACTTTGCGGGCATTTAAACGCATGCGGGCGGAACATAATCGCTCCATTTAGGTAGTTGACTCACCGCCGCCGCCGTCGAGGAAGCGACTATCTATCGGCTATTTTCTCGCTCAAGAAACGTACAATACATATACATTCCTTGTAAATAAAAGAGATGCAAAGATTAATAGTTGATCGCTGACTGTTCACACAGCCGTCGAGGAATCGCTCCACTAGTTTGTCGCTGATCGACAAGACCTAACAAAGATAATACTCGCTCAGCGATGCTCGCCAACTCGTTTTCAGTTGCTAGCACTACTCGCTACTCGTCAATCTCCGGCGGTCGGACAACTGCCTAAAGATCTGAACTAATTCCACCGACATATATTTAGATACACTGGCCGACTGTCGTTGTGCTCATCAGTGACAACTAAACCAGTTTAAGTTCCCCTCACATTTTATTGAAACTCCGTACTGTACTGCGCTAGACCAGCCCAAGGTCAAAGTGTTCCCACTGACGTGCTGTCTATTGTACCTACAGTACAGTAAGATACACATCATAAATCGCTGGTAACAGTTAAAAATCGCTCCTGTGTGGATTAGACCTTGCCCTCGAGGCCTCGAACCTAACTTTATTTGCATTGTTTTAGAGCGACTTTTTGTCCACTCCTACGCATTTGAACTTTGTCTCTGTTCACCTACGCACTAGAATTTATGGGGATTTTAAGTGAGATTTATGGAATCGATAAAAGTAAGTGATAAAACTGATGTAGTGCTGTCTTAATACGATTTATAACAATTTATTAACGTAACAATAAATGTTACGTTTTCTTGGTGACAAAGAAGCAATTTAATGGTTTTTGACAAAAAGATAAAATAAAGAGATACGATTTACCTAATTAATCTCTTTTGGCGTTTAAAAGCCTCATAACTTTAAGCAACGTTTATAAATAAACCGCACAATGTTTGGTAAGATGCAAACGTTGCATCAGTCTCCGACATTCTTATTAAACATACCTTATCTACGATAGGCCGTAAAATTCATAATTACGTGCCTACATAGTAACCTACAGATTACGTCGATTGACCGAACAGTTAGTGAGTAACCATTTAACTCAAAGGTAACTAGGTTAAATTTACAACTCCAGTGAAGCGTAAATAGCATAGTTCGTTATTAGACCCTAGTTATTTAGAAACGTCTTGTTTTTTTACGGAGCACTGCGTGTCTACTTTAGCTAAAGGGGTTTTCGTCCCTCGGTGTAAGGTCTGTGAAGTGAAGTGGGATTTCCTAAAAATAACGCCTTAGAATACGTATGTTTTTCTTCATTGTATTCGGAAATCTAAAGGGTCGAAACGATCAATTGCAAGTGTAAATTTTTATGTCATTGATACACATTGATGCGCAAATTGATCGTCTACCAAATGCAATTGAAGCGATTGACAATATCATTACAAGACAAATTGATGGCAATTGATGGTTTCGGGAACCCCTTACATTAATAAAATATTTCTAAACGCACTACCTCTATCGTGCAAAAGAAAAGCGAGGAAACCTTAGTACTTCGGAGGCACAGCCAGTCCCAAGTAGGTTAAAAAGGTGTACGGGACTCTAAAATCCAATTAAGTCGGAATACAACTTCTTCTACACCTCAAAACATTACCGTAACATAGGCTCGCAGTCACAGAAGGTCCATGCTCTCGCATCTAACGAACGAAACCAATACTAACTAATATGATAAATGCGAAAGTGAATTTGTTCGTTAAGCTTTCACGCTAAAACTGCTGAACGAATTTGGATGAAATTTGGCATATGGCTAGACTATGACCTGGAGAAGGATATAGGCTATTCCGGATTGCAGACGACGTCGCGGCCAACAGGTAGCAACTAATAAAATTAAATAAATTTAAAAAATATATATAATCTATTAATTAACTGTATTCCCCGAAGTAGAGTAGAGTGTTACCTACTTATAAATACACCCACTTTCCATCAGTTATATTTAATAAGTCCCATGTAATAGGGGGCCTATTGCCATCCGCCGGCCACAATCCAGCCAAATCCAAAACAAAAATACCAAGACAATAAAGTGACCTTTTTCGCTCCCGCCCTGGAAAAGGAGGATTAATACGTCGGATTTTCGGGATTCAACCGATTAGTCATGGGGAAGAAATCCTGCTTAAGTAGAGAACCCGTCTCTCCGTAACGGGGCTGATTTTAAAAGGAGTGGGTTGCCTCAATTCTAACAACTACAATACGAAATACGATAGGTAAGAATGTCGTACTTTGTCTTAGACGGAGAGTATCTGTGAGGATTTACACAACTTTATGAAGGCTTTTTGTGTGTTAATCTTCATAGATACTCTCTGTGTCTCCGTCTCGTGAAGCCGGAATTCTACCAACCGCCCACCAAATTCTAATTTTAAGGAGGACCCCATTTTGAATTCGGCTGATTGTAACGTCGTAAGAAGTGAACCTTCCACTTCTTTATTCCATAGTCCGGGTGTATTTAGCTGTGAGCGAAATGACTATCATTATAGCGAAGTTAACACTGTTGGTTAACCGCCATGGTAATTTACAATTTGCCGCGCAATCTAACTACCATGTGGCATACGATGAGTGGTAAAAACACTATGTGTAAGCAATTTTACGACATTGCAGATTGCATTTATGTTTCGTAAACTTTGAATAATGTAAAGATGGCCACAGTTGACCGTATCGATATTGATGCGTTGGGAAGATAATATCTAAAGTAAGAAGAAAATGTATCGACAAAATGACGATTACGCAATCAACGTTGTGATGTTGATTCAAGCAATTTATCTTTGGCACTGTAAGTGAAATCTAATTTGATATTACTGCTGATCGTTATCGCAAACAAAATAATGCATACCAAATATAAGCAAACAACATAAACAACATTTATGTAACATTGCAAACAAGGGAATTTTCAAATGAGTATTTCACAAAATGCCACGACTTACGGAAGCTAACAGCAGACCGATTATACTTCAATCATACTATTAAAAACACAGGGTACTTAAGTGTGACGAATAAATTAGTTGACCCATCTGCTCAAGACAAGAAAAACATTCAAACAAATTACTACCGGCAAAAAAATCTTACAACACTGATTGGCTACAGCACTATCAGATTATGTAACCTTTTGTCTAAACAAATGAAGCTGTCAGCTCAACGGTTAATTAAAATCCGATTACAATTAGATTAAAACCAGGATAAATTGGCACACGGTTAAATTAAAATTCGAACGACAATTTTGAAGTACTGCATCTGCCTAGCCTTTTTCCAACTATGTCGGGGTCGGTTTCCAGTCTAACTGGATGCAGCTGAATACCAACACTTTACATGGAGCTACTGCTTCTCTGACCTCCACAACGCAGTTACTGGATAATGCGATATCCCTTGGTAAGACTGGTTGTCAGACTTTTGGGCTTCTGACGACCCGTAACGACTGACAAAGATCCACGAATGACAGTCAAGACCAAAGGGCATAACGTGCTTTCCGGGGAACGGCGGGGTACGGAGGGGTCTCGGTACTCTCGATATGTAATGATTGTCAGTCATTCCATGGTTTAGATCAACCGCAGCAACAGTAGCTTAGCCTGATCGATCGACTCATCCGGCTGTAATTACTCAACCACGATCTTTTGCAACTAGCGCCACCCCGAAATTCCAAGTTAAGCTGGTCCATACATTGCGCTGTTAATCTCGACAGTTTGTTGTCGAGTCAGCAGATTGCTTTGTTGACTGTTCAAATTATGGTTGGATTATAAACTAGTTTAGAATTGGATGTTATCTATGAAGTGTAAAACAAAGTTTCTGATTGCGGCTCTCTTTAATCGAGCCAATCTTGATTGTGGTAACGATTTTTTTGAGTGAAAATAATTATTGCATAGACGGTTGTTAAGGAAGGAATGGAAGGTTTACAGGTAGAATGAATATAGGTTTCCTTTTCAATAAATAAATACCAATATTACCTACATAAACAGCTGTAGCTCATATTATCGATGCCTAGATTACCACAGACACTAAAGGCATAGACAAGTAACTGATGTTACGTCGGGTGCAGACACGCGGGCTACTTTTTTTTTTAAGTATTTCACACATCTATTTTTTATTTTATTTAATTTAATATTTATTTCTGTATCTATCTATCCGTGACATCACTGCGGGCCCTATCAGAAAACCAGCGCTGCGACATTTTTTTTTTGTCACAAGTGTCGCAGCATATGCTGAGATTTTGACCTCGTACTGGACTTTCTGTTATTTTTTAAATTTGTTTTTATTTATTTTTTTAATGTTTTAATGAGCGTGTTTTAGTTTAATTTGTGATTTCCTGTGCGAGTCTCAATAAATATTTTTCTTTCTTTCTTCTTTATATTACTGTTATGTTCTGTTTTTCCGGCAATCACTTCACATATCGAACCATAGATGTATTTTATATCTATGTTTCCAACAATATTAAATTAGCTC
Organism: Omphaloscelis lunosa; assembly: GCA_916610215.1. Classification (NCBI taxonomy): domain Eukaryota; kingdom Metazoa; phylum Arthropoda; class Insecta; order Lepidoptera; family Noctuidae; genus Omphaloscelis; species Omphaloscelis lunosa. Next base: position 4,044,424 of record OU744245.1, on the reverse strand, counting down.
ACATCGCAACTGTTTTCAGCAATATTGATTTTCGCGCTGATGTTTTAAATAAACTGGCCTACTTTGAATTTTACTGATAAAAACCTTTATTGGCTTTAAACAACAGAAGTGTTTTAATTTTATTACCAATTCGATTACAAACATGCTCGGTTATTTAGTTATCAGATCAAAATTAATTAACATCGGAAGTAATTCAACGAAAGTAATAAAGGAGATTGGGAATTTTTTTATGGAAAGTGGTATATGGACTAATAGCGATAAGGTTTTGATATTTCTGTAGGGATACCTTATCTATACCCTGGGTGCCATACCAATCGATTACGCAGTCTCAAAATTGCTGGGTGAATATCTGACCCGGAAATTTTGAGACAAATATATAACTTTTGGAGTTTACAAGGTTTACAAGGGCCTTAACCTCTATGGGTGCGGTATCCCTCATACAAATATCAAATCCGTATCGCTATTGTTCCATATTATACCACTTTTTCTATCTCCTTTTTGGGTGAAAATGTCTTTATAAACCTTCTAAATAAATATCATGTGAAAATAAAGAAGTTTCTTGAACAGCCTCAACATTATTTTACGCAAAAGTGGCCATTTCTATTCAGACAATTCGAGCACAAAGCCGTGTTCACAAAACAGCTCGCACGTCTTACTTTGCTTTACAACTAGGCTGCCAAGATGTCCTAGTTTTAGTGAATACGCCTTTTGAGAATAATGTAGGGTTGCCGCTTATTTTATTAAATAGTTTTCTGTGATTTTTCTGACGCTGTTGACGTAGTAGGCAGATTAGGTTCACCCATGCATTTTTGCCCTTGCCCTTTTACAGCTTGCCCGTCATAAACTGGGGCAGTGGTTTAAAGAAGCTGGTGGACCCTGTCTATTTTACACAATTATTATTGTTTCCTATGATAATTCAAACTCAGTAGGTAGATTCTGCATTTTTTAAACCTCGTCTTACTTTTTGGTTTGATTTACAAAAATTGTAGCATTAGATTAGGAAAGCTGATTGAGTCGACACCAACACACTTTTAGAGCGGGTTCGCACTACGCCCGATCCGAATCCGAGAAATGTCGGTCCGAAGTAGCCGATGAGGGATGTGCACTAGATCCGACCTGTATCCGTTCGAATTTAGAAGATTCCCAATTCGGATTGAATTCGGATCTTGAACTCAGATTCGGATCGGACGTAGTGCGAAACCGCTCTTAGGCAAAGCTGGTCAAAGATAGAAAAAAAGAAGAAAATATACACAAACTGTGAACATTCCTTCCATAATGTCACAGTCCACTGATGACCCTTTCAAGTTTCCCTACAATTCAGTTCTCTCAAATTAAAATTATTTTATTGTGTTTTAAACTCAGTTCTTATAACATCACGCTTGTATTCTCCAAAGGGTTCGTCAGAGGTGTTCCTATAGGACACCCACATTTCGCCAGTTATGTTTAAGTCCCATGTAATAGGGGGCGAGCCTATTGCCATCAAACGGGCACAAATTCAGACTCCGGGCTGCTATTGAGTAATTCCTGATGGAAAAACCCGATAACACTTTGCGTGACCTGGGAATCGAACCCAGGACCTCATGCTCAGCACTGGCGCTTGCGACCACTAAACCGACGAGGCAGTTCTTATAATCCTAATTGAATTTAAAATTATAAATGAAATGTGTTTGTTTGCTAGGCTTTCACGCTAAGACGGCTCAACAGATTTGGATGAAATTTGGCAGATTGGTAGATCATGACCTGGATTTTTCCACGGGATCGAGACTTACGCGGGTGAAACCGCGGGGCACAGCTAGTGATTGCATAAAGGATCGCTGTAACATGTATATGGTGTACAATTTCTAGCATAATTCAAATTGTATTTGAACATTAATTCTCTGTACTCCACCATCTATTTACGCCCTATTCCTTCTATTACTTTTACTCTCTATTAACTATTAGTCTGTATGAATAAATGTATTCCACCCTTCGCACACAACACCGCAGCACGTTTCCATGTTCACGCAACAAGAAACGCTGATTAATTAAGAATTCTATTACCTACGACTAACGTTAAGCAAATTATTTCACACGAGTTCTGCTCTAAATTATTCATAAGAAACCTGATTGGTAGCAGTGACAATAATATGGCGCTGTAAATTAAATAATACTAATTATTTACAGCATACTGCAGCAGACACGGCCTTGTCGCTAGCTGCATATTCGGGTTTAGTTGACTCGGGTCGAGCTATCACTGAGCCGATTATATTTATTTAGAGTTGGTGTAGGATGTCTTCATCTTCTATACCTACATCATAGAATATGGTGTATTAATTAGGTCGTTAAAATAATTATAAGAAAATGTCGTTTTGAAGAAATGTTCATAATTACATAAATACTCATCACTAATTACTATGAAGCCGAATTGCCTCTTCAGTCTAATGAATTGTTAATCGTCTATTTACTAGTTAATAACAATAATGTTTATTCTACAGTCCAGCCATCGAAAGAATGCGTTCTTGACACTTGTCAGTTTCATACTAACGAATACGTGTTTCACGAATTTGATCCTTATTAGTACTAGAAATTGTCCAACTGACAGGTGTGAGGAACGCATTCTCTCGGCGGACGGACTATAGCACAGATAAGTACAGACGGGACACTCCGTAAAATCATTTAAATTAAAAGCGACTCTTGCTACTACACAATAAAGCTTAAAGGCTCTTTCAAACAGGCGCGACACGCGACGCGACACAAAGACCGCTCGTCGCGCGACGAGCGGTCTTTGTGTCGCGTCGCGTGTCGCGCCTGTTTGAAAGACCCTTAACTCAGGTCGCACAGCGCTAAATACCTATAGTTATATTCACCTAGAAGTTACCTCTCTTTCTATCGTGTAACTCTTATATCTTCTGACTACGTTACGCCCACTGAATTCGACAAGTCGAGCCCGCCGCGTACCTACTTGTAACTTCATACCTCAAATACGGAATGTGCCATTCATCTGTAAATGTAGTTTTAAATTGCAAGCAACCAATTATTATTTTACTTGCTCTCGAAAATTCGTTGACCTTTAACAAAGTTCCTATCGTACACACGGCCACACATCAAGCTATACATATCCAGTTTATGCTGATCTCGCATTGCATAGGATTACGAGGATTACGTGTACAATGCGAGGTCAGCTCATACTGGAAATTTAAAGTGATGTGTACCTACTACAGAGAAAATAAGGTAAGTATTTATTTATCAAGAAAATAATAAACCTCTAACCACAAAAGGCGAACATAGCTGAAAGTATTGTCTTGCTAGAATTCCCAGAGGAGACAGCCAAATGGAATGTCAGTCACTCCGGTAAGACAAAGATAACTTGACGTGCTTGCGATCTTACTATGAAATTGTATTTTCTGATATTTTTGATTTCCCATTTTTTTTTTTTTTAGTACTGGATAATAATAGTGTCCCTATGGCTTTATAAAGATTACTATGTATAGTCGACCTCGTAAATGCGTTACCACCCTAAGGCTGGAAGTCCCTTAATATGAGCATAATCAGCCTATAATGTTCGCACTACTGGGACACAGGCCTCTCTGCGACAGCGAGTGGGCCATAATCTACCACGTGGGCCCAGTGCGGGTTGGTAAATATGTCATTTGTCTTCCAATTGTTGTTTCTAGGACATGCCGGTTTCCACACGATGTTTTTCTTCACCATTTTGAGAGATAAAACAATTTACACGAAGTAAATGGCCTGTCTGGGTTCGAACAGTACGACCTACAGCTTGTACGTCGCGGCTGTCACCACTATAAGGTATTTTTAACCTTAGTGTGAGTTTCAATTAACTGGGAGTTTTTGTTAAAAATAATAAAACAATTACGAGGTTGGCTGTGCATAACAGATGAGAAGGCTATTTCTTAAGAGAGGGAGAATTTAATGTTTTATGGATTTATGGGACTTAAAGGTTCCTAAATGAACTTATATGGTTTTATGTAGCCTTTCCAAAAAAAGTTGAGATGACGCTGGCAAATCTTCATAACAGGTACAACTGTGCGTTTGCACTGGCGAAACATCACAACAAAACATGTTGAAATCTCTAGTTCCTGTCAAAAATTGACAGAAAATAGAGTTTCCAACATGTTTTGTAGTGAATGTTACGCCAGTGCAAACACACAGTAACACCATGCCGTAAGCGTCAGAAATCAATCTGACACTACTAAGTGCAAATTTCACGAATGAAACCGAACGCGATCAGAACGTTATCTAAACTGAGTCCAAGGGCTGTCAATGTCAATATTCCACAACAATTATGACACTTACAGCTCTTGAATGCGGTTTAAACCTCGTTCAGACTGTCGCGACGCGACACCGGTAATTATTCTACCATGAATTTTCTTTAAGCCGTGTCTCCAGCGCGTTTTTTTTTTTCGAAACATTACACAAAAATATCGAAAGAAAAAGACGTCGCTATACACATTTCTGTATGCAAACAATATGTTTTTGTTTTCCGAGCTGCATGGAAAACGTTCCCCGCGCGGCTGAAGTGGGGAAGGATTTGTTTAATTTTCAACCGCTGCGCGTACCGCGGACCTCTGTCACTGCCATTAAACACAGGTTTTGAGGTTATATTGTCTTGTGAATAGTTGTGAACAAGTCATGATAAACTGACGATGAATTGGAATAGAGATACTGTTCTTCACTTTCTAAGCACGTCGTCCTCATCGGAACTCATTACGACATTTACACAAAATATGTTATTAATCTAAAAATATTTTAATACGCAGGAGACAGCTTGTGTATGAAAACATTTTTTATGTGTAAGGTTTTTTGTGTAATGTTTCGAAAATCGCGCAGGAAACACGGCTTTAGAAATTGTTATGTTAGAGTCGCGTTGCGTCAGTCTGCACGAGGCTTTGAATGTGCTGTTTGATAAGGTTTAACTTTTGAGGAAATCTTGTATGTATAAAAAGCGGTTTTTGCCCAAAAGTGGGATAATTATAAGCTGCTAACATAATAATTATTGTAACCGAATATCACCCTACCTGACCCCAAAATTCCCTAAAAACTCATACCAACAGATCTTAACAATTAACATGATTCTCACGGTAAGTGCAAACAGCGACCGGTTACAGTGAACCGCGTGGGTCGCCGGTTTGATACTCCGACGCAATCTTGTTAATCGTTTCGATCCATAACGAGGATCTAAGATTTATAGTGCTTTTATGTACTCGTGTTATTTTCCTGTTCATTTAGAAGAGGCGTTATGTTTGATTTAGTAATTAAAAACGATGTTTGTGGGAATACTTATATTTCCGGTGGTAATCTAGACAACGGTTTTGAATTTACATCTATTTATCTTCGATATCTGGGATCGGTTCCCGGCTCGAGCTGAAGTTATGTAATTAGGTTTCTTCATTAGGAAGTACTTCAGAGCAGCCTGAAGTCTTATCTCTTTTGATAGCTGGGTCCACACAGGACGATCTGAATTTCACGTCACTGTTGACAGTATCACGCTATCATGTTTTTTTTTTAGCTGAAGCAATACAATACACACGAAAGGAAATGGTATGGTAAAGCATGCTGATGCTTCTTAGAGCGAATTTCATCAACGAAACTGAACACGGTCAGTACATCTAATCTGCGCACAAGGGCGTCCCAACAATGATGACTCTGACAGCTCTTGAACACGGTTTAGTTAAGCTGATCGCTTTCAGTTTAATTAATGAAATTCGCCCACAGTAGAAACTAGCCAACTCCATTTTTTACTACACTGTCTGGCCAAGGCCGCGTTTCAAATATGCAGAACAAAACCTTTTTTCCGATCTTACATCTTATTCACACTAACCTCAATGGAGCCTCTGAGCAAACTGATAAGAGATCAATATGGAATCACTTTTTGTAACACTCCATCACGTATAGGGCTGTCAGGCCCGAAAATGGAATATTTTTTAAAAAGAAAAAAAAAATTGGTACTTTTATTTGTGTATTTATTTATTACTAGCTGCGCCCCGCGGTTTCACCCGCATTAGTCTCGATTCTTTGGGAATATCGGGATAAAAAGTATCCTATGTCCTTCTCCGGGTCATGGTTTACTCATTTGCCAAATTTCATCCAAATCCGTTCAGCCGTTTTAGCGTGATGCCGTGATCAAGGGAAATAGGGATTCATTTTTATATATATTATATAGATTGTTACTCATTTGAGACTAAGAGCGTTTTCGCACTGCATACGATCCGAATCCGAATTAAATCCGAATTGGGAATATTTTAAATTCGAACGGACAAAGATCGGTTTTAGTGCACAACCACTCATACAAATAGTACTACGGCTACTTGGGACCGACATTTCTCGGATTCGGATCGGTCGTAGTGCGAAACCGCTCTTAGGCGACAACGGAACAATTTTGTATCGTCGTCGCCATCGCCCCGCTCGCCATCGCTTCTCGCCGCTGCTGGTGTTATTATTGTTAATATGAATCAAAGTTTGTTCTATCGCGATTCATGCGTGTCCGCATGAGTCGCTCGCGCGCTTTCGTTCGTCATCTTTTGGCGAGGTGGGGTTGACCAAAAGCCTTACAAAAGCAAGACACCAGCCAGCCAGACTTGTATATATTAGACCGGACTCGATTGTAAAAGCCGCAACCCTAATCACGTAGGCATACCATTGAGCAATCTTATAACACGATACTCATTTATTTAGACGAGGGGGCGGACAAAAACTAGCGTAAAACAATGAGATAATAATTAATTTCCTAAAGATTGCTAAGCAATTAATTTTGTAAGATGTTGCAACGGTTTGGTCTATTGGCAAACGAATCGTCATGAAAAGACGAGTTTGTAGGTTCAGTAGGTCGGAGTGTGTGGCAAGACCGTGAAGAATAGTTAGTGATACAGATATTCAAGACTAATTTATGTTTATCACACGATTAAAAAAAAAAATACTTAGTCATCGGTTATTTTTTATTTTATTATTTGGTTAGATTAGTTATCGTTAATAATTTACATCAGTAAAGTTTATACAAGAAGTCAAGAACTGATTTTTTTACTTTTATTTCAGGTATTATCAACACAACGATAAAAAAAGCTTTTTTACAAAAAATACAACCGACTTCCAAACTAAAAAATTAAAAATAACTTTTATTTCGGAAGTCGGTGTCTTTAGATCAGCATTTTATTTTTTTGACCAACTAGAAAGTATGGGTATACTTTCCTTTTTCGAATTTTTCAAATCGGTCCAACCGTCTTCGAGTAATCGGGGATCACACATAAAAAAATAAAAAAGAGATTCCGACGACCTGAGAACCTCCTCCTTTTTTTAAGTTGGTTAAAAATGACATTTTTATTTTTTTTTGTTTTGCTCGTGTTTAAGATATTGATATAAATCATATCTGTGAAGTTTCGCGAACTAATTTAATTTGACCCTGTAGATTTTTTTAGACAGCAAACACGAGCCGAGCTGCGGACTGACTCACACTCAAAAGTTCCAACTGTTTATTAACAACCTTGTTTAACAACGAGCAATTATGAATATTTAAGTTAGACAATTCATTAATACCTACTGAATGCGAGTATTAAAATTAAGTTGCTGTATTTACAGCAAAACAAGCTTGTTTATTGTGAACGATAAATGCTGAACATTTTCAATTATGTTCGACAATTAGCATTAACTTGAAGAGTATAATGTAAGTTAATATTTATTTAAGCTTTTTGTATATAATATAAATTCAGTTTGTTTGGATGTTCGTTTTATTAGGAGTAAGTAAAAAAGAAGTTTTTATTTAGTTGTTTACTAGGTAATAACGATTTTCAAAGATAAGCTTAAGCAAGTTTTCTCTTGCACTATGACAAAGACGGCGTTTATTATTATCAAAGGAATTTGCTAGCATGGTTTTATTACCTACTAGCTAACCCGACAGACGTTTTTTTGCCCTAATCATTTATACATTTCCCATAGAAAATGCATTTTCCCGGTAACTTTTCCAATTTTTGTTTCCATAAAAACCCAATTCGTACTATTACGAACATTTTAAAACAAAAAAATATCCTAATCGGTCCAGCCATTTTCAAGTGATGCGATACCAAGGAACAGCATTTCATTTTTATTTATATAGAATAGATGATAATTAAATAATAATAAACTTGTTCCTAGCTTATGTAGAACAAACTATTAAAATAAATTTCAATTTATTTTAATAATCACAAAGTATAACAGAGCCTTAAGTCCCACATGTCACAGGCACGTCATCTAAACTCATATTATAAAGAGAAAAGATTCGATTTTTTGTATGTTTGTTTGTTTGTAATGGATAAACTCAAAAACTACTTAACAAATTTTAAACATGCTTGCACCTATAGAAAGCTACATTATCAGCGAGTAACATGGGCTATATTTTATGCACTTCCAGGCGAACGAAGTCGCGGGCACAAGCTAGTAATCAATTTCCTTAATCCTATACTATTAAACGACCAATACATATTTTTGTATATACTAGTGGACCCGACAGACGTTGTCCTGCCCGAACAGTGCCACCTACCGGGTCCAATTGTATTTTCAAACAAACCATCCAGGGACTCACTCAAATATACACACAAAATTTCATCCAAATCGGTCCAGTCGTTTAGGAAGAGTTAGGTGACAAAGACACGTACAGAAAAATTATATATATATATATATTATTTGTACTTACGTTCTCGAAAACGGCTCTAACGATTTCGATGAAAGTTGCAATCTGGGAAAATTAGTTTTCACCGTATTTTCACCCGAGCAGAGTTCCATCGCTCAAAATTTAGAACAAGATAATGAATAATTAATGACATTAGAACAATGAAATGGCAGCATGGGATTAGTATGAACTATCCTGTACTATGAAATGAGCATTCTCTATTTTCACTAGAACAGAACTCGGTCGCCCAGTTAGGTACTATTAATAAAAATAAGATTACATTTGCCATCTATAAATATCACTTACATCCTTATCTGACATAAGCTCACGGTTAAATGACACGTTTTCCTGTTACAACATAGCCTCATAGCCCGTAAGTAATTAATGGACATTTCCCATACATGTCACCAGGAAACCCGTTTAAAGGCTCGTACAGACCAGCGCGATATCGCGGGCGCTACAGGGGTCGCGCTGCCTGTAGCGCCCGCGATATCGCGCTGGCCTGCACGAGCCTTCAAGATATATGTATGTATATTAAATACATAGTTACTGAGTTTATGACCTTTTACAAGGAAACTAGCTTAATGCCGCGAAAATTTCACGGTAGAACAATTACCGGTTTCGCGTCGCGCCGCCCCGCCGTGGCGTTGCGCTAGTCTGCACGAGGCTTTATGGTTGTAAAGAAAAAAAAGGAAAAACATTTATTTGGACACAGTTCGTGAAACAGAAAATACAAATAACAAAATGAAAATAATATTTTAACAACAAGTGTTTTTGTGTATCATTGTACTCGTGAGCTCGTGACACTTAACCGTTTGCCACCTCCTCACGAATGCTACTGTTCCATCCACTTCATCCTTGACCTCCAGCCCCATCCTCAAAGATCTAGAGCCCACATTGCAACTTTATCTCCACATCAGGTGTCGTGCCACTCTAAAGTGCGCAGGATCGTGAGAAACACTGGATATTAGCATTCTCATGCACTGTGACTTGGATACTAAAAACTGACACTAATAGATTATTTATCGGCGTGTGATATGTGACACTGCTTCACTGGCTCTAGTGCACGCGAGAAATATGATTTCATTAATTAGTTATTATTTTCTTTGGAATACTTTTTATTCGTGTGCCAAAGATAATTCTGTCCTCATCAGCTGTACCATTCTACCTGTTACTTCGTGATTGGTTATTCCTATTTGTTCTCCGAATTTCTTGGAATTATGCAGCATGGTTCCAATTTAATTAAAAAGTATAAATTATCATTACCAAGCTAAGCTTTGCATTTTATTGAAAATCTTAGTTAGCAGAAAGGATGCCAAAATGAAATTATCGTGTCACACTCACACTTAGCCATGTTTTCGAAGAAAAATATTTAAAGGTTGTTTGCTTGTTACCAATTCTTTGAAATCAAAATGGCTTACAGAAATACCAAAATAATTTACAATCTCGCGGCAATTAATAATTAATTAATTAAAATAAACAATTTGACACACAAATTCTGAAGGGACTTGCGTTAAATTAAAAGTTTGCGACACCTTGTCGTAACAACAGTCGAAAGTTCAAAATTAATAAAATCTCATGTTTATTTATGTTTATAAATATGGCAATTAATATTGTTTACAAGTCACAACTAATTGACAGTCTCTTTCATTTGTTTTATTGTTTTGACACAATCTTTAAATGAAGGACGTGTTGCTAAACTTAAATAAATGTTTAAAACAACTGATGTATCAATCTTTGTAAAATCTTTAAACAATTAAGACAGTAGTACCTAGAATAAGTACCGATTCTCGGATCGCCTAGTGTTATTGGGTTTTTCCATCTGGAATTTGTCAGTAGCAGCCCGGAGTCTGGATTTATGCCCTGTTTATGGCAATAGGCTCGCCCCCTATTACATGGGACTTAAGCATAATAAGGATGCTTATTTTTTTTTTTTTTGTTACTTGGGTTATTAAAAAATATTGGATACGTATTTTCTTCTTTTTTTACTTAATTAAAAGATTACGGCGATACATTGAGTTAAAATTGACCATGACGTCACGAGTACGTAGATTTAATACTTCTGACGTAGCAAACCCCACTCCCAAACTTTAATGCGTCATAAATAAGTAATTTTTGATTAATATAATAAAGCAAAATATTCGTGTTTAATATTTTTTTATCATCCGACTGACGGACTAAATAGAATTTATTTTTTATCACCCAGGTATCATCCCTATTGGTGATTTGTGGGTGTACTATTATAGATACATACACATCTGCCAAACCATTCGAGGAATACAGGCGTGATGTTATGTGTGTTATGTTATATGTGAATGTTACGTGTGTTATGTTATGTGTGTTATCAAAGTCAATTTATGTTATGTTACAATCAACATTAAAGTTATGTTACATAACATAACACACATAACATAACTTACGTATCAATCTTTGTAAAATCTGTAAACAATGTAGGAAGTGGTACCGACCTAAGTAAAGGTTATTAATTATTGTTAAAAGAACGAAAACCAATTAGGTTAATTAAAGTATTAACGTTCCTCTTTACTTTACCATGGCATTTTATCGGCCAATTAATACATAAAGTACGTTGTTAGTCATCTAAACTTTTGCAAGCCTATTTGCTGAAAATAAATACTTACAAAGTATTTATCGATACTTCGTAGGAACGATCCTACACGTCGTATAATAAACTCGTCGTTTTGAATAACAAGATTATTTTCTTTCGAAGTACTAGGAACGCATACAAAGGTCGGAGCTTCCGATCACACGTTATTTAGTGACGATCAATAGTTCCGATGGTAACCGAACCTTTTATGACAACAAAACAACTTTACAACCTCTGACCCCGACCTCTAATAAAACTGATTGCTTTACAATATTAAAACGATTATAACCGTTTCTGAATTTACATGGGAACGGTTTTCATATTGGATTAGATAGTGAAACTTTAGTAATTACTTATAGATTAAGTACATATTTTTTTAATCAGGAGTTTCTCGTTAGCAGCCCGGAGACTAGATATGTGCTCGGCTGATGGCAATAGGTTCGCCCCCTATTACATGACAAAATGTACGTACGTACGTGTGTGTGTGTGTGTGTGTGTGTTTGTGTGTGTGTGTGTGTGTGTGTGTGTGTGTGTGTGTGTGTGTGTGTGTGTGTGTGTGTGTGTGTGTTATATCTCTGCCTAACCCTTTGGGGAAAACAGGAATGATTTTATATTATGTTTTCTCTAGAAATAGGAAGTTAGTTTGGTCGGTCTCCGAAGTTATCTTTGGCAAAATAAATGAACCTGTTTTGGATAATTATTATTTATCAAGGACACATCATAACTTCACACGTGAATAGCCAGAGGCTCAATTTATTTAATTAATAAATCATGCAAATTATCTATTATATCTATAAGCGGATACAATAAATCACTTTCGTTCGCACAACTACTTACGCGACAGGGAAATCGTGGCCTTACTGTATATGTATCACGTAATGTAGCGAAAACAATATGCTGGGCCGTTTGTCAACACAGCGGGTGTACTGCATGCAAAATCAATTGCGGCGCGTCACTCGTAGGTAGGTAATGGCGGCTAAAAAATTGAGAGGTAGACAAGTTACTATCATCAAGAAGATAAGAACAGAAGGTCCGTTACATCAGAGTAATCTTTAGCTCAAACAATCAATAGTTTTATTATAATCTTCAGTTTATCTTTATAATTTTCTATTAAACATTATGTATGCGTCTTTAGTTATCGTAATTGGTTTTTAAACGTATTAATCCAAGTAAATAAAAATCTTAAATAGGTACATTTATTCATACATTCACTGACAGAACGCATAGCCTGAACCGCTGTCTAGAAGCATGCAATTTTGCACAAGAATTCTTTTATAGTGAAAGTGAGCACTAAGGATTTTTGAAAATTCTGTAGGGTATGAAAGTTTGTACAGAAGTTCGTCATTTTTTCCGACGAAAGATTCCATCGGGCGAATGGCTTGTGAATAAAAAAATCTCTTAACTTAATAACGTGGCTCTTCTATGTCCATTGATGTTAGTGCTATTGATAGAATGATAAATAATTTATTTACTTACTTAGTGCACACAAAAGAAATAACACAACACAAAAAAACACCATTAAATGATAACAAATATTTGATGGGCTCGTGTCGTGCCGGCGGCACCAGCTATGAGAGAAAAATGCATATCAAACTTATCCCAATTATTTGGGGTATGAATAGAACATTGCATGTCTTGATAAAAATGTTATCTAATCAGAAATCAACAAGATGGTGCTGGGCTAACAGCCGAGTGTGCACTGGACGTACATACGGCCACACATCAACCTATACATTTCCAGTTTATGCTGATCTCGCATTGCATAGGATTTCCGTACAATGCGAGGTCAGATTATACTGGATATGTATAGCCGTGTGTACATTCGTGCTTGTAGAAGCTATAACTCGACAATGTTCGCATATTTCAAAGTCCAAGTGGAGTGAACTTACTGCTAGGTTTATTCTATACCGTGATTAAACGAATCGATGTATTACGCAATTATGGGCTTAATTGACAAGAATGCTGTCCTACACCAACTCGGGATGAACACGACAAAAAAGCGCTTCGGAAAGTGTTTATCATAATAAATTAAAAATTCTCGAGTTTATTTTTTTTGTGATACTTATGTTTTTCTCGTCTTTATTCATGTATAATTTTTAATTAACGGCTGAAATGAAGTCGTTTTAAGAAAAAGTCTTTTGTCAGTCATGGAATAAATTAATGGCTATGGGAACTATAAGTTTAATTTAAAGTAACAAAATGGTAGCACAACAAGTATATTTTTCTAAGTTGTTGTTGGAATAATAATAGAAAAGTGAAAAAATTATAGAAAAGTGAAAAAAAAGGAATATTATTTAATATATCAACAATCAGCTCTTATTAACAGACTTTATTAGTCACAAACTTAATATTGCGTTGATTATTATTTTCCATGTCAGAAATATCACCTGAAGCCCCGGGACCCGACGACCCAGAACCGAAACATCTGGCGAAAAATGACGAGGAGAACCGACCCTAAATGAAATGGGATAAAGCTAGGCAAAGAGAGAGAGATGTCAACAACAAAGATCAAAACTGATCCGTAATCATTATTTACGTAGTTTGGACCAAGTATTACATTGAATGGAAACTAATATTTTAGTACAAGCTTTTTGATCGATAGAAATACATTTCATAATAAACCGCAGCGGGTAGATCACCATACGCAGTGCTTCTGATAAAGAACTTATATTCCTCAGATGGTGGGCATGAAACATTTTTTTTGAGAAATGAGCAGAAGGAAGTTGTGAAGGTCGAGCGTTTTGGAGGACTGTCTTACGTAATTTATGTTCTAAAAGTGCTGATTCTCAGCCTCGTCGGCAATCCTTGACTACCAATGCTGCTCCGTCCCGTATGCAGTCGCCTCAAAAACTATTCGGCCCCTTTGCACATTTGACAATGCAAAAATACTTGAATAGGTAGGTAAACATAATCCAATTTGTGCGGCTACCCACATTACCTCAAAAGAAGGTTCTTTTGAGCTAATAAAATAACAATAAACAGAGATCACCAACTATTGTGATAATAGCAACGTCCTCCAAGTCGTATAGGAGGCCTTTATTCTACAGCATATGACGATTAAAGTAAACGGTAAAGAACTCGATGATCACATAAAATAACGAATGTTTAAACATTGATAGTAAAGAAGACTAACATGTTATGTTAGCAACCGGCTTCCGACCGGAATGTCCGGTTATGACGTGATTACAGATTTGTTCTAAGAAGAGATTCTACTGATTGCAAACCGTAAGATGTACATGGAAAGAAGGAAATTGTTGGTTACCAACCAACAAGATAAAACCGGGCAAGCGCGTGTCCACCACCTTAAATATTAACTTTATTTTTATTATTTGTTGTTATAGGGGCAATAGAAATATACACAATCTATAAAACTTTCAACTGTAACCTAGTACGATTCACGAGGTACAGCCCGTTGACAGACAAACGGACAGTGCAGGTTATAGTAATATGGTTCTGTTTGGCACCCTTCATGAACCCTAAAAATAACAATACAGACACATATAGAATGGAAAAGAAATCGCTAACTTACAAAGAAACGTACGAGGCATTTAGAGATGATATGTCACTAAAAGAAGGAATATCTGAAGATGTTAGAGATTGATCCTACGTTCTAACAAATAATAGAATGTATTGCTATATTCATAATATAGGTTCTGTCTGAAGCAGCAGTAGCTGCCAAAGTCGTTTTGGAATCCGAAGAGTTCACTAATTCAGCTTATTCTGTGATATATGGGAACACAGTATAAGATTCCGGTCAAGAGCAGTTCTATTCCTGTTTTGAGTGCATTGATCATTAATTTGTTACATTTTGAACATGAAAAAGAAAATTTGTTTATTCTGCACAAACAAAACGCAAATTACTAAAAAAAAATACTTAGAATACTCATTTACAAATTAGACAAAAGCCTCGTATTTAAGATTCATAACTAATAAGTTTGACAAATTCTGTCTATTGCTTCATGTCAGGGCTTGTCAGGGCCAGATACCAAAGACAATGCACTTCAGTAAATAATATGCGCTGTTCCAGAGCCAGGAAACACAATATTCAAGTACAAGTTGGAGTCAAGCACTGGTAGAGACATAACTTGTATCGATTTCGCTTATTACCGCACTTTGCATAAGCAGGTTGATGGCCGAGGATCATTTTATATGGCTAGTCCGGAATATGAGCATGTCAATCCAGTTTTAAATTGTTTTTAATCTCAGCTGTAGGTATGTTTTGATATGAACGTATGTTCATATGGAGATGCCTTGTAGCGCTGCTGGTGCGCAAGAGGTTTATCGTCCGATTTCCTGGTTAGGCAAAGTGTTACTGGGTTCTTCCATCCTTTCCAGAGTCTGGATCTGTGCCCGGTTGATGGCAATAGGCTCGCCCCCTATTGACATAACTGGGTATTGATAGGACTTGAACATAACTGGCCAAAAGTGAGTGTATTAAAGTTAGGTACACCTCTGCCTAATCCTTCGGAGGAAACCAGGCGTTATGTTATGTGTGTCCAGGAGGACATAACTATATTTCCAAAGGTTATTAGGGTAACGTATTGGTAAGGTATTTGCGGTTTATAGCTATAAGGTTCGGTGGATCGGAGGAGTCAGCCGACGAAGCACGGACGTAATAAAATCGCGGCGATTGTTTTTCGTGTATTGGATTTACGACGCTCGGCTTAACACCGGGAGTTGAAAATCCAGTGCGCGATAAAATCCCGCCGCGATTTTATTACGTCCGTGCGAACGTTAGTTTACGCTGCGCTTGATGCGGTCAGTGTTTTATTCACGTCAGGTAACTCAATACTTACCTTATAGATAGACTGTAAAAGCTGCCTCAGTGCCTTGTGTAAACTGTTAAAATTATCTGATAAGATACGATCTTGCTTGTTTCAGTTTGTCCATATATTATGTAAGAACCCTCTAAAAAGCATTATCAGCGACATTTTTGTTAAGATTTCTTGAGTTGCGCAGGTCAGTCCTCGAAAGATTCTTATTTATTCAGTCGCATCTCAAGATTATATTTTATGTAATACCAAGTCGGCAGAATATTTTTATTATCCATTAGCTTTGTTGAATATTTTATTATTTTTCTGTTTCTACAACACTTTAGTACAGAACCTAACTTAGAATATATTAAAGCAATTTCAAAACCTTTTCTTCTTTTATTGATCCTACTTTTACCACAGAATAAATAAGTAGCAGTATTATATCTCGACAGTGACCTTGAAATAATTACCTACGGCCACTCGGTATATAAACCTTCCGCGTCCGTGCGCTACACTGTGATTTCGAAGCACGTCGTTTCAGCCGTTTTCTAAGAAGATATAATACTGTTACTTATTTATACTGTGCTTCTACCCTCACGCTGTTCGTATTGCAATTTCGACGACACATCAGCCTTTGTTTTGCCCGTTCAACGATCGTAAATCTCACAAATTTTTAACTGGACTATCTAGTATTAAAACTTCTGAGTCTCACAAAGTCTAGATATCATGAAAGCATCCTCCTATCTCCTAAGTTTTAGTTCTTAATTGTAGTTTACTTGAATGTCTTGTGATAAAATCGAATTACTTAGAAGTTCATTTAGAACATGGAACAGAAAACTATGCAAGACAAAGCGAGAGCACTGTAGAAGATAGCCAAAGTCTAGGCAAAGACATAGGCAGAGAATTAACTTAGTCCTAGCAATGTAGTTTCGCCGACGTTCTAGACAACAGAGCTGCTTAGCTGACTAACGAAATATTGTCAGGACAAAGAGCTTAACTCGGGCTTGATCAAACTATATTGCATGCAGTCACATGGTTTATGGGAAAATAAAGTGATACTGTATCTAAAATAAGACACTTTAAACGAGATTTATGTCTACACAAGTCATAATTATACCCTATCTCATGGATGGATGTTTGTTGCTCTTTCACGCAAAAACTACTGAACTGATTTGGATGAAATTTGGCAAACAAATAGTTTATAGGTTTTTTTTTTTTTGTGGGTGGGAAATCATCAAATAACTTCTCCCGCTCTGGGCGGAGCGGGAGGGCGTGTCAGACTCTTACTGACTAAAACCCACCCGTGTACCTTCGGTTGCCCTGTTGCCGGGGGCCACGATCTCCCTTTCGGTTTTCTTCGCAACCCCGGCAGGCATCGGCCCTAGTGGACCCCTTCAATTCTGCTGACATCTCTTTGAGGCGCGCGTGGAACACAACGCCCCGTCGACCCGGGCCTGGTCTTTATCGGACGGTGAGCCACCCATTGCTCAACGCCCGCAAGCCCGCGCCTACGGTGGCCGAAAATCGCCTCGCGATTCCCGACGCCCTGGGCGTCTCCTCCTGCGGCGGTTAGGGGCGTGAGGGCGCGAAATTTGCCTCTCCCTCATGCGTTCCGCCTCCTCCTTCGCGAGCATTACCGCTTCGCAGAAGGAGGTGACGGCCTCCCATTTCCTCTCGCTCCGTACCATGGCCTGAACCAGGGCCGGACGCAAGAGATCACCGCCGCCGATCGCCTGACACGGCGATGCTCCGCCCAAGCTGGGCAGACCTCCACTGTATGCGCCACCGTGTCCTCCGGGCGATCCACACAATGGTGAATAGTTTATAGCCTGTTAACATATCGACGCCTTAACATATCGACGCCTTAGAGTGAAAACCTCGTAAGTGTAAAAAAAATAACTTTTCAGGAGGAAGCACAGTGTACAGTGTCTTTTATGTTTTTTTTATTATTAATTAATATGGAAAATTTTAACCCCCTTTTATATCCAGAACTGCGAACATAAAAGACACCGTACAAAAAGTTACAGCACGCAGTTTTTTCTTCCTCCTGAAAAGTTTCTTATTTTACACTTACGAGGTTTTCAATCTAAAGGTGGATCCAGACTTGGCGAGGCATGCGCTCCGCACGGCGCACAACGCATGCCTACGTGCATTATGTACTACAAATACTCCATTTGAAACAAGATTTGACATTTAAACAAACGTTTTTACAGTCCGTTCAACCGATTTTGACTTCGTAGCTCATGCCTCGCCAAGTCTGGATCCACCTTAAGACGTCGATATAGGATACTTTTTTATATTTATTTATATTATTTTATATCCCGGTATTCCCACGAGATCGAGACTTATGCTGTTGAAACCGTGGGGCGCTACTAGGAAGTTATAACTGATAGGAACTTTACAACAGAGAAACAAGCAGTTGGTTTGTAGAGTTGCAGTTCTGCCTAAGATGTGTAGTCAAGTTTTTTCTAGACATAGTTTTTTTAAGTATGTCTTAACAAGAAGTGAGGAGAAAAATGTTTAATTGTTGCCGGTCTACCAAACACTTTTGTTGACTGTATGTGTAAGCTATAGAATCGTGCGTGCGTTCATGGGAAATATGGTGGTGTTATCAGAAGGTACCGACTACTACAGAAGTGTGGAATAAGAGGAATCAAACAAAGAATCAACATTAAGGAAACAGTCTGTATTGTTTTATTCGAAGAAAATGACGCCTATAGATTACAAGAACCTACAATCAATTGTCACCTTTAAGCAGTCTTTCCCAAAGTGGGCGATAACGCCCCCTTGTGGGTGCTGGAGGGCTAGAAGGGGGCGGTAAGGGGCCCAGAAAAAAATGGGGGGTGTTGAAGTGGTTTAGGGGGGCGATGGCTGTTTTGTAATTTCATCTCCTTAATATTTAAAAATTCACAGACATTAAAACCTACCTACTACACAACATCGAATATTTAGTTCATATTTCTGCCTTGTTTGATTTTATAAAAACTAAAAATATTTAAATACGAACCCTGTTACGCTAATTGCGTAACGTATTTTCGTAAACAATGTTGTAATTTGTTTCATTTTGACATTTCAACAACATTCATTGCGTTATTTACGTTGTTGAGCAGATTTTTTTTTCCAACTTATGAAGCAATGGATTAGCAATCTGTTTCAAATCGAAAAAGATTGTGTTGTATTACGCAATTAGGGTACTGATATCAACAAGCTTGTTAAAAATCATCAGATTCATCCTTCACATTAGATTACTTTTTAAATTAAAATTGATTATGTTTGTTTTAATTTGATTAAAAGATGCTCTTAAAATCATAAAGTTGCGTTTTAATTGCTCTCACTGGTAAAAAAAAGTCTCGTTGACAATGTAAGTTTAAACTCTAGACCACCTAACATAGCACTATAATTAAATTAATTAAAATAATTAATGTCATTGTAGTTTTTAAGATGTGGTAAAGTAAGAAAAAATTAAAACGGGCGGTAGATGAAATAAGTTTGAGAACCTCTGCCTTAAAGCATGTTAAAAATGTCTAGTTAATGTTCCATTATTCCACCAGCCTGATATTGTTCTTTGTTTCCTACAAATTGGGCCATTCGGACATTCTTGTGGATGTTCCATTCCGGTGTAAGAAACTAATTTGTGTCTTTTTTTGCTCCCGGTCAAAATGGATGAACATTTTTCCTGGAGTTTTAGGGGTCCTGCCAGACGACTAAGGAAGCAATATGGAAAATGGGCAGCTACATCCTCCGGAATGTTAAAAAATATCTAAGTATTAGACACCATGGTACATTTATTACCATAATGTGATCCTTCAGCGATGTAAGGACGTCAAGCATGAGGCCTGCAAGCTAATACTTATTTAAGAGGAGGCTCCCTAAATTTATGTCTAAAATAATTATTGACACTAAAAAAAATATAGATTATTATCCAAATATAAGATATTTTTTCTCAAGATCCATTATTACTTTACTTATAAACGAAATAAGAATTGAGACTTACGACATTTAGTTCCGTGCTCGAAACACGACCAAAGAGCGAACTCGATATTCAACTTTATTACTGATGTGTTAGCGTTTAGCACATAGTGGAGAGGAGTGAATGGGGGCGGAGTTTACGTGGAAATTGTCTTTGGAGTGCCTGGTCTTAACTACCTCGTTCAAGCTTCAACAAGTAAAGACAGTTGTTTTAATACCACTTTAACTTTTACAGCAAAACAGCTTTAAATTGTATACTCGACAAGCCGCAGCTTGAGAAAACAGTTAGTAACTACATAGTTTTAAATAAATAGGTCCATTCCCCTCGTTAATTTACGGATAAAAGGCTAAAGCGGAGCTCATTCACGTTGATCAGAAGCGCAAGCACTAATTTCATGCAAATTGCCCTTCAGTAAACGATTGAGCAACAAATTCCTATAGGACGTAGACAACGAATAGCTTGTCGCTGGTGGAGGGTATTAGTGCTTTTTCAAGGTAATGAATGGTGCAGTTTTACAAGTACCCTCAAGCGAAGAATTTTAATAAATTATTGCTTTTTATGATTTGTTTGCTTGTAAACCTTTCGTTGATAACGTTTTATAGATTTTACTTGTCATATTTGGATTGGCTTCTGGTTTAAATGAATTTCGAAGTGAATATTTCCCACCAAATTCGAACTAACTGATTTTGAGTTTCAAATTTGGTACAGCTAAATTACAAGTCAAATATTAATACAATAGCAGCTCAAGAGTTGTTTAATTAAACACGCTTCCAACTAAATCGGAGCTTAAAACAAAGTTAAATTGTTAATGGTTTACATTTTCGTGGAACATGGCGTTTAATGACCATCACACCAGTAAAACAGAAGAGGCCAGAGAGAGGCCCAGAGAGGCCGGATCAGTCAGAAGCCCATCATGGGCGGCTTTAAGACTCTGAAACCGGTACCCTAATTGCGTAATACACGATCAATCACAATTTGTTTGGATTTGAAACGGATTGCTAATCCATTGCTTTATAAGTTTAAAAAAAATCTGCTCAAGAACGTAAATAACGCAATGAATGTTGTTGAACTGTTAAAATGAAACAAATTAGTCATAATCATTTACGAAAATAAGTTACGCAATTAGGGTACAGGTCAGAGTTGCCAGACGTCCCGATTTTGAAATAAAAATTAAAATAAAAAATAGGGTAAATCTGATTTAAAATATCATATTTTTATTAAAATACATTTTCTATGGCTGTTTTTGCTATCTATTGTCACGTAAACGTAACTTAAAACTCAAATAAAAAGATAAATATTTAAATACTTCTGATTATATACGTTCTTTTACTATGTTCCCGCTTTCGGCGAAAGAATCCCGCTTTTTTCACTCAGTAAGTTTCAAAATCCCGACTTGTCAAAAAAAAAATCGGACAACGTTGGTACAGGTTAGTTACTAACCACACGAAACGAAGAAGTAAATCAGAGGAGATAAAGGTAGACTGAATATTACAGTACCTTCTGCTGAAGAGACAGGGAGGCGCTTTTCGCGTAGATTACTATGGGATTATATTATCTGTGCTATGGGGTAATTTGGGACTGTAAAATTGAGAATATAAGACGCCTTCCAAAGCTTTAGTAGAGTGGAAATCTTCTGCTTACACTTCCCGAATAAGCAATGATCCTTTAAACCACGAGATCAAGCGAAGAAGAAAAGGGGCGCTAACAGCTGAAGTTGTAGTATCGTCATTATAACAAAAAACTTAAGATGAAAACTGATAAATCATTACTACTATGGGGTCGTCCATTAAGGTCATGATACGTGGTGAGGTTTTAGAGTAAGCCCTCCCCCTACCCAAAGCTACGTGTATTTCTTTTTGACGTAAAGTATCTTAAAAAATTACATTATATTTTATCTTAAATATAAAGAAAGAAAAATATTTTATTTGGCAGGCCGCTTTTTGGTTTAGAAATGCGCGTCAAACGTAAAAATAAATAAATACACGTGATATCTCACTACACCCCCTCCCCCCCCCCTTTCAAGCCTCCGAATTATGGACGACCCCTATCAGTAGCATCTCGTTTGCCAGAAGTTGACAGTTATTTTATTTCGTGTTTCTGTAGCTGTGAAGGGTCCCCTTAAATCCATGAAACACCACCACAGAAATACAGACCATAAAACTGAACAATTTTCTCTATAGGAAAATAATCAACCGTCCGATACATTTGGGTCGAGTAAGTATGACTAGGTATTGATGTTTTGTACGGGACAGTTGACGTTTTTTTGATGATCTTGGTCCGATGATAAAAGTTATTCAGTTTTATGGTCACACCCTTAAGAGGAAGCCTCCTCTAAATTTTACCTAAATTTTATGTTAATTTGTATTTAAAATCTGAAACAGTCACGCATACAATCTAAATGGAACTTTAGTATATAATTTATTGGATCTTTTTCTTTCCAGGTACAAAACAGTTACGTAACATTTTCACTCGATTCATTTATACCATGTTTTTTTTTTAAGATTATTTAAATAATAAATAAGTATTCACAGTAAGAAAATATAGATTTATTATCCAGCCATAAGATATTTTTTCTCTAGACCAATTATTACTTTAGTTTTAAACGAAATAAGAATTGAGACTTACGCCATTTAATTCCGTGTTCGAACACGATCAAAGAGCACACGCTATATTCAACTTTATTACTGATGTGTTAGCGTTTAGCATATAGTGCAGTGGCGGGGTGCATGGGGGCGGAGCTTGCGTGAAAATTGTCTTTAAGAGTGCCTGGTCTTAAATTTAACTACACATTTCTGATACATGCTGTATCCACAATTGCGAAAACGTAACGATATCGTTACAACAGATAGGAGGGCACGTATTTAATCCGGTACAGGTAGTAAATGTCGACAAGGGCTTAAAATAGTGCTCGTAAACGGTACTCTAACGATCTATCAATTCAAATAACACAATACCTGTAATAAAACCCCGTTTCCTGGTTTAAAAGAAACATTAGATTGCATGTGGAAGAAAATTGTACAATGCTGTAATAAAGCTTGTATAAAATGAACTGATTCGTGTAGTTGTCTGTGTTTAGTGCAATGGACTCAACGAATGGTACGTGGACAATGAACGGATCTAACGAGGACGACTGGACGTATGGACCCTTTCATCGTGTTATACTGATGATGATTTCGCAAATGCAATCTGAGAGAGCGGAACCACACTTAGATTTAATGCCGTTAACGATCGCATAATGAACGGCATTAAACTTTAGTGTGGCCCCAGCATTATAGCTGATTATGTCATGATTCTAAGTGCATTTTCATACGTCCCGGTTGCCCCCGGCACCGGCTATCAACCGGGACATATGAAAAGGCACTAACTGTCATGGACGTATTATTCACATATCGTCATCTTTTAGTTCCTCAACTTTTCGTTTACGTTTAGGCTTAACTTCACCCATTTGTATCTTCTAACATTTTAATTAGGTCTTGAAAAGGTTGTTCATAATATTTATAACAAGCTGACTGAGAGCAAAATATACTGTTTGTTTCTGTACCAATATCAATAAGCCTTCTCGTCGAGCACAGTTCAATTATTTCCGAAGAGCTCGATACCGAGTACGGCGTAGTCATGAAAAAGAAAATACCTACCCACATTTTTCTGCGTCCAGAATCCGGTGCACCTTTTTAGTTGCTTCATTGACAACAAATGCACCGGCTATCTACCTCATACAGTGCGGAATGAAAGGCATTCCTGCATGAAGGTGGAACCAAGAGGATGAGGTATGCACAGTGGTAAAATGGAATCCCATTCCATTGTTGTGGTAGTGACAGCAACTAATATATGCACATTTTTGCAAGGGGCACCAAAAAATAGCAGTGGCTAAGGGTTATATTGAAAACTATTTCGCAACATAATTGTGCCCTATGGAACATAATATTTTTTCTTTTGATAGCAACCCTTTGCCAATGAAGGTCTGAAAAGCAAGGACGAAGGTGAATTGACTAATCTACTTGCTTTTAAAATGGAAAGTCTTGCGACTCAACTAACAGAGATTGATGTCAAGAGGGCGACAGGGAAGCGACAAAACTTGGGCGCCAAAAGCATCAAATTGAAACTATGCTTTATAACAAGGCTCGGAACCGGTTTAAAAAATACCAGTGAAAACCGGTTTATTTGGGTTTTACTCCGAACTTTTCTTAAGAACGTGAACGTTTTAAGAACTTTATTTTAACCTAAATTAACCGGTTTATACGACGAGCGGCATGTCGGTTAACGCATTGCAACTTGTGACTACTTGTGAGGATGCCGCGCTGAATAAAAGCTAAACAAAAAACCGGTTAATATTGCTCTAAACCGTTTAATCCGAAAAAACCTTTATGTACTTCTCCAAACCGGTTTCAATCAGAACATAATAACGGTTTGCAAATTTAACCGGTATCCGAGCCTTGCTTTACAGCATTTAGTTGCTGACGTCAGAGAGAGGTCGTCATTAATTGAGACACGTGTTATATTTTATACAAAGGTCTATTCAATTAGATTTGATATACTACTGTAAATATCAGCCATAAATTCTACGTCTAAAACAGAAATATCTAGCCGCTAGCCGACAAGATACTAATTGTTTAGTAACTAGTAACGAGTAAGACCTAGTCCTAATCGTTTGAGAGAATCAGTTACATAATTACAATCCTGTAATAGTTTGTAATTAACAACGTAAGTGCTTTAATTTACTAAACTGTTTGCTAAAAGCAAAACGTGTTGGTAAATGGAGTATTTCAGTAAAGACGTAGTTACAAATCGTCTGAAATATTTTGTGTAAAGATTTTTTTTTCTTCTTCAGTAACACTTGAGCAGGAGTATTCAAGTCGTGAGCGTGTTTAGATTAAACACGCTTGACCCTCTCCGACGGTCAGCATGATGCCATGACCACAATAGAAACGGGTTTTGTCGACGGAAGAATAGACAAAATGACAGATTGTGATTGTTTATCTGTCATTTTGTCTATTCTTCCGTCGACAAAACCCGTTTCTATGGTTTTCATGCTACGCGTGCAAATATTGATAAAAAAGAGTCTTTGAAAAAGAAATATTCACTACAATCCTGATCAGTCTGTCAAGTTTAGTCAAAGCTTCATTATAATATCATCATCTTTCCCCAATTATGTTGGGGTCGGCTTCCAGTCTAACCGGTTGCAGCTGAATACCAGTATTTTCCATGGGGCGACGACTGCCTATTTGACCTCCACAACCCAGGTACTGGGTAATACGTAAAATACCCCTTTGGTGCTTCAAAAAAGCAAACGTTAATTTCAAGCTTTAACTTAACTTCTAAAATTCGAACATTATTTGCCACCGACTCACTAAGAATTCAATTTTATCATCTCAGCCAAAAGACATCCACTGTGCTTAGGGTTGCCAACCCTACTGTATAATATATTATCCTGCTATATTAGAGGTCTAAATACTGTAATATATTTTCTTTAGCTATATTATATGATATCTAAAGAAAAAATATAGTAGGTGAAACAACTATATTTTTATTTCAATACAAAATGGCGAGATCATCGCAATAGGGCCAGCATTAATCTCATAAAAGCTGAATTAATGGTATTTGTCAAATGAAAAAAAAAACCTGATAATAAAGATTCATTGTAGCAAATATACATTTAAAAAATAAAAAGGGTTTTGAAACATACCTATTTTTTTTATGGGCAATGGCTTCCAAAATACTAAATATGATATAAAAAAAGTTGGCCACCCTAACTAAACATCTTACACACACACCAAACTAAACATCTTAATTTGAAGAACTAAAATGAACAGCTAAGTAATTCATAAACACTTAAAGAATTATTAATGTTACGATTACGACCATTTCGACCATTACGTCGGTCCTTTCGCGCCATTTCGAACACTGAACAAAATGGCCGACGGCTTCAAATTGTCTCCAAATGGTCCTCGTTTACCTGGGTGAGGTCAGGTTAATGTTTTTAATGAAGGCAAGCTACAGGTAGCTATAATAAAAATCAGTCTGCATTACGTACCGAAGTAAGTTTTCTTGTATGTATGGTGGCATACATAAATAATAAATTATTTTAAGGCGATTTTCGTGTCTGTATGTATGACCACGTTGTTCTTCTAAACTGCGCAACGGATTTTGATTCGGTTTTCACCATCGTTTAGAGAATTTATTCCGGAAGATTTATGTGTATTAAACTTACATATAACATAGAAATCTCGATGTTTTGTCAAGTCGTAAAAGCCGTGCGAAGCAGGGGCGGATCTGTAATGCTTGAATTAATAATGTCACTTACATGATTGAGTTTTAATTCAGTTGCTATTAGTTTGCACTTCCTACAGGAATAGTAACAGTACGGCTGTTGAGAGAATGCGTTGCTGTCACCTGTCAGTTGGACAGGTAGTAATAAGGATCGAATTCGCAAAACACATATTCGTTAGTATGAAACTGATGGGTGTCGACGTAAATATCGAGTGATATTCACATGAGAACTTCCAAATCCTCTCACAAAACTTGAAATATTCCTCGGATATACTACTGAATTGAGATTGATGACTCTGTGATTGAATATTTGAACATTTCCAAGGTCTCGCAGAAACAACATGCCAAAACAAAAATCTTGTACTAGTAAATCCGAGTTACTAAAATACTTTTCCTCGTCAAATGACCGAGAAAAATCGCAGTAAAAGTCAGGTAACAAATTCCAATAAATTAGCTACGTTCAGTTCAGTAAATGCGGGTAATAACTCCGGTCAGATCCGTTCCACTCAAATGATTTTCTTTTTGCAGCCGTTACGAACTTGCTTCATCAAATATTCAGATTCAGATGCATTTATTTGCAAAAACATGTGTAGATAATACACATGGTATGATGCTTATTATAGGTGAAACCAAGTATTTTTTGGCTCAACATGTTTGACAAAGGCTGGCGTACAAATTAGATCGAAAGACAATAGGATTTCAAAATTAAGATACAATGACCAATACCAAAAATAAAACAACAATTACAATAATATTAAATTAAATACGTCAATCAATAGTCGCTTACTTACGAAAAAAAAAAGGTCGGGTGCACTGGATTTTGTTTTCAATTTGCTTAGATATGCGTTACCCTGATGGTACACAGATTGAGTCAAGACTGTCTAAGACATTTTCAGTTCTCCCTTCAGATGAGTTGAAGAATTCAGATACGTCATACCTTACCAAAATTCGCGCCAATTGTTCCAAAATATGGCTGATACGGCCTATCAAGATCTATGACACCGGAGCAGCCACTTCAAGAAACGGGATCGTTGTTTCGTCCATTTTCTGTGCATACCTCTGTGTCGGCTAGACCGATCTCCACGTCGAACCTACGCCGAGATGGATCTGGTTCAGATTAATCTCTCTGTGTATCGGCAGACTATCGCTCAATCAACAATATAATCACAAGACTAAAAAAGGAGTTATCGTTTTTTACTCTAGATTCTTGTGGTATAATGGCGCGCACACTCGCAATAATACTGTCTCATAATCGAAGTGAGAGGAAACACAAAAAATCTAGCTTATCATAGAATGTTTTATCTCTATTATGCGCACTGTTTTAATCAGCTTCGGGATTTAGAAATTTCACCCCCGAAGAGGTGAACGAGACTTGGAGATTGACTGCAAACCAGAATTTCAAGGGTCATGGGTTTAACGTATTTCAAGTATCGACGGGTTCAATTTGGATTGGCTCTAAGCTGGCTTTGGGCGTTGAAATGCCAGCGTAAAAAATTTGGATGCCGTAAACAAAACCGTATTGAATAGATATTCATTTTCTTTCAAGATCCCATGCGGTTACCTATATTAAAAATACTATAGTTAATATTATAAAAAAAGTTGTATGTATGGGGTCATCTTCGGGTCCAATTTCGAAGATTCTTTCACTGTTGGGACGCTACATTATCCCTGAGTATAATAGGCTGTTTTATGGTACATATAGTTGACACCACGTGGACGAAGTCACGGGCAGCTAATTTATTATACAGGTGTAATGCACTTTAAACGACTGCATTTATAAGTTTTGCAATTAGATTTAATTCCATAATTAAAACAAGCTTACTCCCCTAATTATCATAATTTTGAAAAAAGATTATAACCCTACAATAACGGTGAATCCATAAAACCTTTACCTACGTCCAACAAGCAAAACAATCACGGAAAAACACGACATGTCCTGGAAATCTAATATTACTCTCATCTCAGTTTATGTTGTGGTGGAGATAACGGCGTTACATAAACTACCATTATGGTGGACGCGCCGCAGCGGGTGGGCGAGCCTGTTACGACAATGCGGGGACATACGAATGGACATAACTGCTGGCTTTCTACTGAGCTTTTATTTTCCGGGGTGAGTAAATTAAGTAGGTGAAAGGAAAAAGGAGTAATGAACGAATATGATTTATTACATTACATAACATCACTCACGCCTTGTGTCCTCGAAGGTTTAGGCAGAGGTGTACCCATGGTAGGTAGATCCACATTCGCCAGTTATGTTTAAGTCCCATGTAATAGGGGGCGAACCTATTGCCGTCAACCGGGCACAAATCCAAACTTCAGGCTGCTACTGACAAATTCCAGATGGAAAAACCCAACAACAATATAATGATTTATCCTAAGGTTTCTTTTTAAGAAGTAGGTATTTGGGATGCAATGGCGAATCGATACATCATTTATATTTTTTCTCACTTGATAAAACGGAATCCATTAAAGTATTTTTTTCCCTCAAATACGAGATCTTTCTTAGGTACCAAGTTTCGAACATTCACGCGAATTTTAAAATGATTGCGGCACTACAAATAAACATCAATTTATTGCGGCAGTCCATAATTTATTGCCAATTATTGTATCGATACATAACTGTATCATTTGACAATTTTGTAACGATTTACAATGACCCACTTTCGATATTTATTTTTGGCCCAAGATAAATCGCGTTAATAAGACCAATTTAAGAGTTAAAACCTCGAGCCTTTTCTGTGACATACTTATCACTTGACAGATTGCATTTACATGTATCCAGGCAGCTTAATACATAATCTGACAAGGTACAAGCGTATGCAATTTATCCCGACAAATATAATGTTTAAAAACTTGCTTGCAACATAATCGAGTGTAAAAAAAAAATATTAAGAGAAAGAAAGATTAATTTTACGACACGACCACCACTATGACGAGTGTTTTAAAATACCTTTTTCCTTTAGTAAAAGACATATTATTATAATATTTATTTAATACTTACATAAATGTAATGAGGCGGACTTAATGTCATAGCCTGCTGGGGAGTTTGTTGCGCCATTTCTTCTTCCCAGCTAAAGGCACTAGGAAGTGGTGAAGGGTGGGCGTTTTGGGGGACTCTCTTATGGTGATTTTGACGTTCGAAAAGTGCTGATTCTCAGCCTAGTTTGAACAAATGACTTTTGAATTAAAATTTGAGCTTTTCTACCAGTCAACCAGTGGATGACGCAGAGACAAACAGTGGTAGGTGCAATAACAAAAATTGAGTTTATGAAGTGAAAACTTCTTTAGGCACATTGGGTATTTTTTAGATGGGACTAAATTATTGATTTCGCGACACGGTGACGACACCAGCTTTTGGCCATTAAAAAGACATCAACGCGTTGATTACCGCGGTGCCGATTTTTTTCAAGTTTTCACTTATGTCGGCACTCCTGGAGTGCCACTGTCTTTTTTTTTTACTTTTCCTACAGTGTGTGCTGCTGACAAATGCATTTTTTGAGGAGGCTCAAGCTACCGTAGAACGTGTTTAGTATCACATATTTTAACGACGAAAACCTTCCGGGATATATAATTAGACCCCAGTACGCTACCACAACTATATTACGAAATAGTTATGAAATCTAATCGCGCCGTGACTAAAGCTTACTTGAAACTCCTAACTTTCACCCAGGAAGTTGAAAATCAATTTGTAGTTTCATCTTCCCTTTATGCAACGTATTAAGGCTACGACAAATTTGCTAACTGTATCACTGGTCCCGGGAGCCGTTACGTCATTTTCCAAGCTTGTTGCTACTGTGTCCAGCTTTGTCAGTAAATAGACCAGCACACTAATTGCATAACACACTTTCAATCAGTCAAAGCATTTATTTCAATTAAACTATTTACAGGCACTTTTGAATTGATAAGAAGTTATTGAGGCTAGGTGCCAATTCCAAAATGGAGAAGAACGGGCGAGAAACTCCAAGAACACTCTTTTAAAAACAGATATTACAAAATCCTGGTTACATCATTCTTGTTGCTTCTACATGTGAAAACAATGTACAGAAAAATAATCAAAAACAATTTAAAAAAGCCCTGCAACACAATCCAAAGTTTTCAAAAATATTGCTAATCAATTGGTTTGAAAAATTCGTCTGCTCAACAACGTAAATAACGCAATGGACGTGGGTGATTTGTCAAAATGAAACTCATTGCGATCAATTGTCATTTTAACATCACGCTTGTATTCCCCGAAGGGCTAGGTATAGGTGTACCTAATTTTTCACATTTCAACAGTTACGTTTAAGTCCCATGTTATAGGGGCGAGCCTATTGCCATCAACCGGACACAAATCCAAACTTCAGGCTGCTACTGACAAATTCCAGATGGAAAAACCCAACAACAATATAATGATTTATCCTAAGGTTTCTTTTTAAGAAGTAGGTATTTGGGATGCAATGGCGAATCGATACATCATTTATATTTTTTCTCACTTGATAAAACGGAATCCATTAAAGTATTTTTTTCCCTCAAATACGAGATCTTTCTTAGGTACCAAGTTTCGAACATTCACGCGAATTTTAAAATGATTGCGGCACTACAAATAAACATCAATTTATTGCGGCAGTCCATAATTTATTGCCAATTATTGTATCGATACATAACTGTATCATTTGACAATTTTGTAACGATTTACAATGACCCACTTTCGATATTTATTTTTGGCCCAAGATAAATCGCGTTAATAAGACCAATTTAAGAGTTAAAACCTCGAGCCTTTTCTGTGACATACTTATCACTTGACAGATTGCATTTACATGTATCCAGGCAGCTTAATACATAATCTGACAAGGTACAAGCGTATGCAATTTATCCCGACAAATATAATGTTTAAAAACTTGCTTGCAACATAATCGAGTGTAAAAAAAAAATATTAAGAGAAAGAAAGATTAATTTTACGACACGACCACCACTATGACGAGTGTTTTAAAATACCTTTTTCCTTTAGTAAAAGACATATTATTATAATATTTATTTAATACTTACATAAATGTAATGAGGCGGACTTAATGTCATAGCCTGCTGGGGAGTTTGTTGCGCCATTTCTTCTTCCCAGCTAAAGGCACTAGGAAGTGGTGAAGGGTGGGCGTTTTGGGGGACTCTCTTATGGTGATTTTGACGTTCGAAAAGTGCTGATTCTCAGCCTAGTTTGAACAAATGACTTTTGAATTAAAATTTGAGCTTTTCTACCAGTCAACCAGTGGATGACGCAGAGACAAACAGTGGTAGGTGCAATAACAAAAATTGAGTTTATGAAGTGAAAACTTCTTTAGGCACATTGGGTATTTTTTAGATGGGACTAAATTATTGATTTCGCGACACGGTGACGACACCAGCTTTTGGCCATTAAAAAGACATCAACGCGTTGATTACCGCGGTGCCGATTTTTTTCAAGTTTTCACTTATGTCGGCACTCCTGGAGTGCCACTGTCTTTTTTTTTTACTTTTCCTACAGTGTGTGCTGCTGACAAATGCATTTTTTGAGGAGGCTCAAGCTACCGTAGAACGTGTTTAGTATCACATATTTTAACGACGAAAACCTTCCGGGATATATAATTAGACCCCAGTACGCTACCACAACTATATTACGAAATAGTTATGAAATCTAATCGCGCCGTGACTAAAGCTTACTTGAAACTCCTAACTTTCACCCAGGAAGTTGAAAATCAATTTGTAGTTTCATCTTCCCTTTATGCAACGTATTAAGGCTACGACAAATTTGCTAACTGTATCACTGGTCCCGGGAGCCGTTACGTCATTTTCCAAGCTTGTTGCTACTGTGTCCAGCTTTGTCAGTAAATAGACCAGCACACTAATTGCATAACACACTTTCAATCAGTCAAAGCATTTATTTCAATTAAACTATTTACAGGCACTTTTGAATTGATAAGAAGTTATTGAGGCTAGGTGCCAATTCCAAAATGGAGAAGAACGGGCGAGAAACTCCAAGAACACTCTTTTAAAAACAGATATTACAAAATCCTGGTTACATCATTCTTGTTGCTTCTATATGTGAAAACAATGTACAGAAAAATAATCAAAAACAATTTAAAAAAGCCCTGCAACACAATCCAAAGGTTTAAATAATATTGCTAATCAATTGGTTTGAAAAATTCGTCTGCTCAACAACGTGAATAACGCAATGGACGTGGGTGATTTGTCAAAATGAAACTCATTGCGATCAATTGTCATTTTATTTTAACATCACGCTTGTATTCCCCGAAGGGCTAGGTATAGGTGTACCTAATTTTTCACATTTCAACAGTTACGTTTAAGTCCCATGTTATAGGGGGCGAGCCTATTGCCATCAACCGGACACAAATCCAGTCTCCGGGCTGATATTGAGAAATTCCAGCAAGTAATATCATTATTGAAAATATTGAAATGCCTAAGGATTATTATGCGTACAGCAGTGACAAAGTATTTAGGAAGATTTTCTTATGATCCCGTAGGTATAGGTTTCCTTAAAGCAATTAATACATCTTAAACAGATTTTTACTACCTTCTCAACGTATACTATCAAACACACATTCACACTCACACCCACATACACACTCACCCACACACACCGACTTTCTCACTCTCGTCCACACTCCACAACTCAGTTAAGTGTAATCGATCAATTTCTCTTTTTAATAAAAAAAAATACGTTTAAAAAACTGTACCCCAACTACGGAAAAATAAAAGTGGTCTAAAAAGTACGAAGCAAGAAAATATTTGAGACAGAAATCAAGACATAGGTACAAAAATGCTCAAGGTAAAAAAAGCCATCGTCGCATGCCATTATGATTTTGTAGGTTTTCCTGGCACCCACTTGGTATACAGGCATGCAACCACGGCTTTACCTTGACCATTTTTGTACGATACATAGACTGCTAAAATCATAACCCTTCCTTTTGGCTTTGCCGTAGTCGGGTAAAAATACTGTACATCAATAAATACTCTTTAAGATTTAACAAAATTGTAAATGTTGGCAATTTTTTTTCAATCTTATTGTCAGAGAGGTATGGCACTGTATGCCGCCGAGATACAGGTTTTTCATCTAATTCGGCTGCAGATGCTCCCATGTTGTATTATTTTCATTATAGCCTAAAAAAAATTACGCAATATGGTTGATAGTGTTAATATTTTTGGTGTCAATAAATAAAAATCATAAACTGATTATTGCAAGTTTATAGAACACCAAGGAAAGTGGAGAGGTGTGTGTAAGTGCCTTATGTGGTCGCAAGCCTCAGCAAACGGGAACGAAAAACATGAAAAGACTTTCTAATTCAATTTTCCTTGAATCCGGAAGGTTTCAGTCAACTTTAGAGTTGAGTCGAAGAAATTCTTCGCGGAAATGATTCAAAATACGGGTCATCAATTCAGCCAAAAGACGTCCACTGCTGGACATAGGCCTCCCCCGAGCATCGCCACTTCGACCGGTTCTGTGCTTCCCACACCCAGCGGATTCCTAGACTTAACAAGGTCACAGGTCTTATCTTGTGGGGGGCCTTCGAATGCTACGTTTTCCGGTTCGCGGTCGCCACTCCAGGAGAAACTTTCGGCCCCATCTGTTCTACGAGCAGTATAGTGCCTGCAAAATACTGGTAACACAATCAATACAAAAAACAGCATCCTATATACCGTTAAAGCCTTTAAACAAGGGCAAAGAGGTCATTTCTGTTTAAGAGGAGGCTCCCTAAATTGTATGTTAATTTGCATTAATATTCTGAAAAAGCCACGCATACAATCAAAACGTAACGTTAGTATATGATTTATTGGATCTGTTTCTTTCCAAATTTGTGACAGTTACGTAATTGGAACATTTTCGCTCGATCCATTTTTTATTCGAAAATCATGTCTTTTTTTAGATTTTTTTAAAACAAAAACAAGATTACTCGGCTTTTATGTCGAAAATAATTATTGACAGTAAGGAAATATAGTTTATTATCCAAATATAAGATATTTTTTCTCTAGAACAATTATTACTTTAGTTATAAACGAAATAAGAATTGAGACTTACGACATTTAGTTCCGTACTTGAACACAGCCAAAGAGCGCACGCGATATTCAACTTTATTACTGATGTATTAGCGTTTAGCACATAGTGGAATGGTGGGGTGCATTGGGGCGGAGTTTGCGTGGAAATTGACTTTGGAGTGCCTGGTCTTAAAGGGGATTCGCTAAGGTAGCTCGCGAAATTAAAATTTTCTTAAGTTTTTTGCAATTTGCAGGTCAGGTTGAATTGTATGCTGATTAAAATACGACGAATTAGAATCGGCAATACGACTCTATAAGCTAGAATTGACCTCCAATGTCACGATTTCATGAAATAGTTATTCAATAGGGTAATGTGAACTTATAGAGCAGTATTCAAAATTTTTATGACTATAATTCTATAAATAAATATTTGTTACGACTACGAATCATAATTTAGATCAACATAAAACCTGATACTGACCTGCAAATAGAAAAAAAATTAAGAAAATTTGAATTTCGCGGGCCTTGACGCTTTGGCTTTATGGATCCCGCTGATAGGCGCAACGCGACCCCGGTAGAACAATTCCCGTGAAGTTTTCATAGAAAACGATCCACCAGAGTCGCGTCGCGCCTATCTGCTAGCCTTTAGGCGTTGTCCTAATTGGCTACGATCGTACGAGCAAACGATGCGATTTCGTCACACGACGAGATTAAACACACACATTTCTTTAGAGTGTCCTAATTGAAACTTGCGATCGTACGATGGGATTGATCGTGCGATGGTTCTTGCCAAAACTACAAATCTCTTTTGAGTGTCCTAATTTGTCACGCGTCATCGCGCGATCACAGCAACGGGACGGCATCGCATGATGCCCATCGTGCGATGGGCATCGTGTGAGCTATTAGGACACCTTTTGGACTATCGCACGATCATTTTCATCGTGCGACAAAATCGCATCGTCTGGTCGTGCGATTATTAGCCAATTAGGACGACGCCTTAAGCATCTGCAGACAATGCCTTTATTCGGCTTAAGCAGTTAAATCCAGCGAGACAAATGGTTTTATAAGTACCCTCAATTGTAATGCATAGAGGCTGTTGTCAAATATGGATTAAAGTTATTCAGGGTTATTGTTTTTTTAATAGCCTGTGACAATAGTGACCTTTGGGGCTGGGACAATGAACTGCTTGTAACACTCCTATTTATATTATTTACGAGCTCTAGGCTTCATCGCGACGATGGCGATGTCGTAAAGTATAAATTATGCTCGTAATATTTACGGCATAAAAAATGTTCTTGAATCTAGAAAACTTTGTCGAAGAGATTATATAATATAGCGGTTTGCCCCCAAGAATGTTTACATTTTTTATTGTAGAAAAGTAAGTAGTTACTTATCTACTGCTTTTGAGATTTTTTAAGTAAGTTAAGGCATTATCTTTCAAGAAGTAACCTCATTCCAAGTTGGTAAATCTTTTTTTTTTCATATATTATGTATAGCACACATTATATATATGTTGTACCTTGTGATATTAAGTAACACGTAGAGTTTGATACCCTACCTCATTTTGTCGTGTAATAGTGATTTGAAAATACGTACAATTTAAGTTAGTACCTACTTAGTAGTGAATTTGCTACTTAGTAGTGAATTTGTTTAACAATTAATTTTCCAGAGTTGACATTGCCAACATCTTCAAAGCATTAGTATTGACAACTTAAGTTAAATAAACTATTGTACATTATATTTCCAAACAAAATAAATAGTGTAGTGTTCCGACCGATTGACAACGCTGCCTTCATTTCTTCTCCAATGGAGCGAATACTTACAGATATCGGAGCCTTCATAACAATGGCTAAACAGAATAACGTACAATGTATTTTTCATAAAAATCTAAGTTGGTAATCAAAAAGGCTGGTTTCACAGCTGTCCGGGAAACCCGTGCAGGCCGCCCGTACGGGTTCTCGGAACGGAGACAAACTGGAGGCGCTAGAACATTGTTTCACAGCGACGTGGATTGGTCCGTACGCGACCCGCTCCGGGTAGAGCCCGTACAACGCTAGCGACCGTATCATACTAACTCCCTCATTTTAGAGCACTGCGGGCACTACCCGTACGGGTCTCCCGTGTGCGGGCGGCCCGTGCGGGTCTCCCGGACAGCTATGAAACCAGCCATACGGTACGAAAATCACAACCTTTCACACCAAAACGCTTTTCATGTCTGTCTGTGTGACCATTTAGTTCTTCTAAACTACACAATGGATTTTGATGCAGTTTGATCTTTGTAAGAAACATAAACAGTGTTTATAGTTATTTACCTTTTATGACAAGGAAAGAAAAATGCACTGCATGCATAATTTAAAAGCGTGATATTTATAAATTCAACATTAAATCATTTGTGATCCTATGAGGGTTTCGTCTTGTCCTTTTGAAGTACTGAACCCTAATTAAGCAATGATAGATAAATTAATCATGTGATAGATACATGGTGCTCACATCTTTACAAATATTGTAAAAGTAGACGGTTTTCCTATAAAACATATTGATCAAATCAAAACCGGCCTCAACACGGCAAGGACATAACAATTCGATTACCCGTGCAATCTTGTACAGTTAGCCCATAAAAGGCTCGTACAGACTAGCGCGACACCGGTAACTGTTACACTGTGAAGTTTTCTTAGAAATTGTTTTGAGTCGCATCGCGCAGTCTACACGAGGCTTTATAGACAATAGGCTAGGCTGATCCTCATCCCATTCAATCTTATTGTGTCTGACATACGTGGTAAATTGGCCTCTTTAGTGATTGCCGACTATTCAAGGTATTTGATTATGTGCCCCTTTGTAGGAATCTAGTACTGATGTTACGCGTAATGGTTTAAGGATGTCGGCAGTCATTAATGGATATCTATTGAGACGCAAATGAGGAGTGTGGAGAAATTGTAATTAATTTGTTGCATTTCCTGGGTTGGGAAAAGTTAGTGTTATTGGGTTTTTCCATCTGGAATTTCTCAGTAGCAGTCCGGAGTCTGGATATGTGCCCGGTTGATGGCAAAAAGCTCGCCCCCTGTTACATGGGACTTGAACATGAGGGGCGAAATGTGAGTGTAGAATATGTGCACCTCTACCGAACCCTTCAAGATATACAAGCGTGATATTATGTTATTTTATTTCTTGATGTGAATGGCTAGTAAATATATACATATATGTTTTTTTATATGTTTTTACAAGGGATGATGCCTAGGTAAAAAAAAAAAAACTATTTAGCCCGTCAATCAGATAGTAAAAAATATTAGATACGTATTTTTTTATTTTATCATATTAAAATAAGAAATTATTTAGATAAAACGCGTTAAAGTATAAAATCTACATATTCGTGACGTCAAGCCACATTTCAACTCAATGTATGGCCGTAACCTTTTGATTACGTAAAAAATTAAAAAATACGTGCCCGTTATTTTTTCAATAAAATACAAGAAAAAAAAATGTCGCCATCCCTATTACATTATCATCACAAGCACGGGATTAACAAAAATCGAGATGCATTTGAACTTACAAGTCTACAAAACATTAACATAACTGGGGGCGTACCACCAGCTCTTTTTTAATATTACTTCAGTGTAAGAAAGAGATGACGCTCTACAGGACATATAGCTCCATCTCTTTCCCAACTGAAGTAAGATTAAAATAATACTGCTATAAGAGCTCGTGGTAGGCCCCCAGTGTGAATAAATAAGATAAGTTCTTTTATAATCAACTAGCCTTTTCCCAATTATGTTTGGGTCAGCTTCCAGTCTAACCGGATGTAGCTAAATACAAGTATTTTACATAGAACGACTGCCTATTTGACCTCTCAACCCAGTTACTGGGTAAAGCCTCATACAGACTGGCGCGACGCGACACCGGTAATTGTTCTACCGTGAAGTTTTCTTAGAAATTGTTTTGTTAGAGTCGCCAGTCTGCACGAGGCTTTTACACGATACCCTTTGGTAAGATTGGTTGTCTTTGGGCCTCAGCCTACCTGTAACGACTGTCAAAGATCTACGTGCTTTCCGAGGCACGGAGAGGTTTCGATTTGTAATGTATGATCACCCATCCACGAACCGACCGCGGCAAGCGTAGCTTAACCTGCGATCGACCCGTGTGGCTGTTATTATTTAGCCACGAGCCCAATAGCTGTTAAGTATACTAATGACTTAATTTAGGATCTATTTTCATATCACGATTTGCATCTTTGGCCAATGTCCTCATTTAGCAAGTTACTAGTTTAATTGGTTTTAGATGAAAATCTAGGCATATTTAGTATCATACCGTTTTAAAAAATACGTACTTAAAATACGCTTGTTTAGAAAACGATTTTCGCAAAACATTATAAGGTCAATCCTACTATCCTATCCTACCTATTTATATATTAATTTAATTTAATGATTTCATTTTAATTTAATATTTTTTAAATATTTTATTATTTTATTTTAATTTTTATTAAATATTTAATTTAACCATTAAGATTTAATTTAATTAAATATCATACTAATATTATTAGATTTACTAGAAACTAAAACTAGGATGGATGATTGTTTGTTACTCTTTCACGCAAAAACGAATAAACGGATTTGGATGAAATACGGCATACAGATAGTTTATAACCCGGATTAACACATAGGATACTTTTTATCCCGATATTCCCACGGGATTGAGACTTATGTGAGTGAAACCGCGGCGCGCTGCTAGTAAACATGTATTTCAAGATGAAAACTCAATCGATTAACCATGTAACATCCGGAACACGAGCAATTACTGATGTAATCATTTGACTAGTCAAACAGACTAAGATCTTCTATTTGTAATTTAAGACCTGGCTTTCATCATTGTTGAAGCAACAGCATCTTACTTTTAAATGATGTTGGCAAAGAGCATTAAGCACGGTATTCTTGCAGAAACTATACAAACCGGAATCGCTTGAATTCAAAAACTTGTTGGACATAAAAGTGAGGTAAGTTATCTCCGACTTAAGTAACCTGCTTCCGAGGTAAGATTGAAATACATGTTCTTTTTAGAGTCAAGCGAGATGATGGGGAAAAGGAATAGGCATAGCCTCCCTTTGAATTAAATTAATCCTTCTTTTTAAGGTATCAATGGCAAATAATAAATGGATTATTCCGAACCTGACCCGAAATCCTAACCCGGTCAACGGTTAGGTTAGGAACTTGTGTGTTAATTCAAATATTATGTTAATGGGAAAATCAATTTTCCGCGTTATAGCCATTTTATACAACTAACTGTCAATGAATGACAGTTGTGATTTGAACACAAAATATTATGTAGGTACGGCTTATTGGTCGATTCGGTCGAATATACTCGCCCGGAACGGGCGAATCGTCACTTTTTTTCTCTATACGCGATTCGCACGAAGTTTTAATTAAATAAGAAAGAAAATACACTTATTAATAAAAAAATAAAAAATAAAAATTGGCAAATATAGTTCCTAGTGTACCGTACTTTTTTTTTTCTTAACTTTATTGCATAAAATTTAAAATGTGCCAATTGCCTACGTACGTACGTACGTTGCATACGTATTTCTGGAGTAGTCGATTCGCCGACAAATAAATTAACTTCGTTCGAATTGCCTATACAAAAAATAATATTATTTAAAAATGAAGGTTCGCCCGTTTCGGGCGAGTCTTTTTCTTCTGTCCTATCGGCATGAACTATTTATTAATGCTAAACTAATTAGCCAGCAAGGCAGTACCGTTGCGTCTGTCCAGGGCGAGTCTCATGTATGCATCATTATCTGCCTAGCCTTTTCCCAACTATGTTGGGGTCGGCTTCCAGTCTAACTGGCTAACGGCTTAATGTGCTTTCCGAGGCACGGAGGGGTCTTGTTATGTAAAGGTGGTCATCCATCCACGTACCAACCGCGGCGAGCGTAGCTTAACCTGATCGATCGAAACGTGCGGCTGTATTACTTAACCACAAGCCCCTAGGATGTAGGTATGCATATTCTACCTAAATAAAAAAAAGAAGTGAAAACTTGAACAAGATCGCCTTGGTGGAAGAAAAATACTTGTATAGAACATTGGTCTGTCACCTCATCTAAATAAAGAGCACAATCGCGTTTACAAAAAAAAAAAATACTTCCGAAACCTTTAAAGTAAATCCGTAACATAATATAAATAAAGAGCACAATCGCGTTCACAAAACCTTTAAAGTAAAAATACTTGCATAGAGCATTGATCCGTAACATAATATAAATAAAGAGCACAATCGCGTTAACAAAAATGAGGTGTCGTCATAGTATCGCGAAATCAATGGTTTAGTCCCATCTCAAAAATGCCCAACGCGCCTAAAGAAGTTTTCACTTCAAAAATGCGAAGGGATACTATCATCTCCCCACCTACTTAATTATTCTCGTGACATGTACGTTATTAACCTATTGATTAATACCGGGATTATGGAACCTTCTGTACGGTATTGCCTACAGCTCTGTATCATACGTTTCACAGAACAGAATAATATAAATATCACGATATTATGTAAAGGCTCCGCAAACAGGCGCGACGCGACTCTAATAAAACCATTTCAAAGAAAAGTTCACGGTAGAACAATTACTGGTGTCGCGTCGCGCCGCCGCCGTCACCTCGCGCCTGTTTGAAAGAGACTTAAAACGATGTAAATATTATACTAATTAGGATGTTATTAGGTGAAATTATGTTTTCGAATCACTCGCAAAACACACACATTATTATTACTTAATGTGCGAATAACCCCAAGACATTGTTTTTGATTCCTTCCATTATGTAAACTGGTATACAAATCAGAAGTAGTAGCAATCAATGAAATAATTATATTCCCGTATCCCGTATCACAGAACTAGAAATCTTAAAACCGTACAGAGCTAATTAGCATAGTGCTGCGCTGTGATACTATCGAATCGATATCATTACACACGTGATTCTGATATAACGGACCGCCAGACGACTGCTCAATAATCCTGTTCTTTGCGTCGTAAATTAATTCCAAGAAGCAAGTCTTGCTTTTAAAATAGTGTTCGAAATTGTGTGCATTGGCGGCACAAAATACTAATGAGGTTTTAAACAAAATTGAATTTCGAACAGTTGTTTTGGCGGGTCAAGGAGCTGGCCAGTAATAAGACGCTGTAATGTGTCACACCGATGAAAGTGTAGAAGGAAAAGAAAACAGATGGATTAGGTAGGTAAATTGTTGCGACTACGTTCAAATAGTTATAGCAGTCGGAAGGTTCTTGAGGTAGACCAGCGAAACGGCGGCGTTACCATTTATTACGTTGATGAAGCTTTGTCGCGTCGCGCCAATTTACACGAGGCTTTATAACTTGTATTTTATTATGTTGAAAATGGCGTTGGTTATTCATTTACTCACTCTGTAGCTCAAATTGTGAGTAACCTCAGACCAAATAAAAATCAAGACATAGTGCTGCGAACAATACAGTGAAGCATGCCAAAACGCTCACACGCAGACATGTACAACCATTTACAATCAAACTACACCTCACTAAGTGCACTTATGTTTATGTAACCGGCTTCACGTCCCTGTTCATAGCGCTATGTCTTGGATTTTTATTTGGTCTGAATACAAAAAAAAATGTGTAACCCAAATAAATAAAAACCCGCTTCCCTTATAAAAACTTTTCTCCTACTTTTAAACTGGTCCTAGTAACCAAGGTAAACCTTGAAAAAAGGCAGTGAGTTGAGTGAAGACCCTGAGAAGAACTAGTAAAAGAAATCACGAGAATTACAGTAAGCTTGATTGAAAATGTTGGAATTACTTTTAATAACAATATCGCTCATTCATTAAGTTAGTAACAAGTTTGTACAGAAGCTAGACAACTTCTAGACGTTAATAACAGATGCAGTTATGTTTGAGTTGGCTGTTCCTGGTATATATTATCGCCTTTGTTTTATTAAGGCGAAACAGACAGGGAAACCCGAGAAAAATAAAAATATCTTACGTTTTTATTTATTATTTTCAGGTCAATATCGGGTTGTACGTTGATCAAAAATATGATTCGCTGCTGTAACTATTATGTAGGTATCCATCAATCATCAATACATTTCTATAAATAATAATAATAACGATTTTTTTTTTTTTTTTTTAATGTTTTTTAAATATTTTTTTAGTGTTAGAAATATTAAAAAATGTAATTATATATGAAAGAAAATAAATAAACGAATAATAATAAAAAATAAAAAATTACCAAGGGCATTTAGGTACATCGACGGTGGAAATTTCAAATGTCGTAAGGGACAAGGAATCGACATGTTTTCGGAGATCACCTTGAGGAGACACCGCGATTCCACTTACCATTAAGGCTCTTACAAACAGGCGCGACACGCGACGCGACACAAAGACACCGCTCGTCGCGCGACGCGACGTACCTTTGTGTCGCGTCGCGTGTCGCGCCTGTTTGTAGAAGCCTTTACATATCTATTAACTAAGCAATTGAAATGTAAACATAGAAGTGTTTAATAGAAACTATTATATATTTGCTGGTCAGTCTTCCACGATTTATTTTTGGTGTATTTTTTTTTTAAGGAACTTGCAGTATATGGATGGCTTTGGCCAGGATCGTTTTTCATTTGTGGGTAGTTTATTCTCATAACATACATAGACTTATCTTCGTGTTGACAGATCGAGAAGCATGAAGTTTCGCTGATCTGTCAAAACACCATTAAAAACAGTGTTCGATAGGAGCAGCTTTGAGCCTCTTTTGTATAAGTGGACGTCGCGTCGAAGTAGAAATACCTAGTAAAGTATCGGGTAAAACTGTAATAAACCCCTAATTACGTAACTTATTTTCGTAAACAATTATGACAAATTTCTTTCATTTTGACAATTCTTGACACGTTGTTGAGCAGATTTTTTTTCTAACTTATGAAGCAATGGATTAGCAATCTGTTTCAAATCAAAACA
Source organism: Omphaloscelis lunosa (assembly GCA_916610215.1). NCBI lineage: Eukaryota > Metazoa > Arthropoda > Insecta > Lepidoptera > Noctuidae > Omphaloscelis > Omphaloscelis lunosa. The sequence continues at coordinate 4,001,252 of OU744245.1, read as the reverse complement.
AATTGTGATTGATCGTTTATTACGCAATTAGGGTACTGGTTCAGATTAAATTCTTACACAAACATTAACTTAAGGAATTTGCAAAATATCCATCTTTATTAGAAATAAATATATTTCTAAGGTTTCAACTTCACATGTTTTTTTTTTTTAAATGAAGCATTGTTTGATTCTAATTGAAAGATCGTCAATGAACGAACGTCGTTATAAAATATACCTCAATTTTAAAATTAAAAAAAAAAATAGTTTAGATGATTCAAAGTAGAATTTCGGATTTAGTTATTCAAATCAAAACAGACCTACGTTTTCTGATCCATCTGTTGCATTTCATCAGATAGTTTTGCCACAGACTATAGATCCTTTCATGTACGCTGCTAATGCGCATACGCATGTTTACTGTTTATTTCAATACAGTTTTTAGGCTGGGAATTCACGTCCGAATTTTTCATCAGATAGTCGGATCCGATAGTCTGATCCGGCCATCAGCACAATGCAAACTTATTTGACTATAGGATCGGACGTGTGTTGAATGTTTGCAAACAAAATAATGGCTCCAACGCCTTCGGATCTACAGCTGGATCAGACTATCTGATGAAAAAAACAGACGTGTAAGGGCCAGCCTTACGAGAATTAGGTTGGTAGCGTTGCCATTTCTAAAAATCAGAAAACCGGACTATCCCGCTAAAAAAGCCGGACTTTTGGGTCCCACGGCCGGACGGACGCCAAAAAAAAGGATTTTTAACAAAAACTTCAAATAAAACAAAAAAAGAAAGTTTAAATCGGTACTATCATTTTTATTTACATATTTTTCTTGGTAGAAACGTGCTTTAAAAGCTCAACCTACTTAATAATTTTATGATAAAACATTTTGCAAGTATGTATTCAATAAAATTCCACAATAGTTTCCGATTTTAACCTGTTTCTTTGTTTCGTCCATTGCTGGCCTATTAAAGAGAATAAAAAGCCTAACAAAATCCGGACGGGCCGGACGCAGTCAAATTGGCCGAGACAAGAGGGCAAAAAGCCTAACACTGTCCGGCTTTATCCGGATGGATGGCAACTCTATATGTGGGTAGTGGCCTGCTGGATAGTTTATGTAAAAAAAAAAAGATTAAATACGGATGATTTCTTGACATACCTGGGTATGTCAAGTATCTAGGAATGTACGATAATCGTAAGTGTTTGATTCTAGGAAACTAATGTCGATGTCGGTAGATCATTTTAAATGATATTTATTCTGAAGGGTTATTGGTAATATGTCGGCAATCCATTAAGGGGATGTAGGAGAGGTCATTTGCAACCAATCCTATACTATTAAACGAGCAATATTTGTATATTTGTTTGTATATATTTGTACTCGCGTTCTCGAAATCGGCTCTAACGATTTCGATGAAAGTTGCAATATAGGGGTGTACGGGGCGAAAAATTTATCTAGCTAGGTCCCTTATCTGGGAAAATTTGTTTTCTCTATTTTCACAGCCTCGGGAATATGATACAGCGTTGGTATACGTGGATGATATGTTTATTTTTATTTTCACCCGAGTAGAGCTCGGAGGACCAGGTAAAGATCCCTTAAGACCCCTATGCAAATGTCAAAAATTTTCGAGTAATTTGCCATTTTATATTTTAAAATGACTGAAATAAATATTTAAAGTGTTAAGTAAATTAAAAAGAAAAAAGAAAAATTGAATAGTTGCCGAGAATATTGGAAAATTCGGAAAAACAAAGTGAATTCTCTATGGGAATTTTATATGAATTATTGAAATTTGAACAGGACGACTGTCGGGTCAGCTTGTTTACTAATATTAATAGCTAGGTACTATGATACTAATTTAAAATACGGAGTACCTACTGGTAATAAGTATGGATCACTTAAAACATACCAACTTTGATGTAAAGAAAAAAAAACAGCGAGAATTTACACATACAAGTTGGTTTCCCTATACCTAACTACTAAAAACTAAAGAGGAAACAAAACAGGCATTGTTATGTCAGAAATAAAGAATGTCAAGAATAAAATTCTTGACATTCTTTATTTCAGGCATTTGTTATTTACCTAAACAAGTCAAGCGAGGTAAACTGGATACGGGAAAAGGAGAACAAGTGTTGTAGGAGTAGGGAGGAGCTCGTGGCTAAGTTATAACAGCTGCACGGGTCGATCCATCAGATTCGGCTACGATTGCCGGTATTCGTTCGTGGATGGGTGACTATCTTTACATACCGAGACTCCTCCGTGCGTCGGAAAGCACGTTAGGCCGTTGGTCCCCCTGCCGGGGTTGCGACCTGCCGGGGTTGCGAAGAAAACCGAAAGGGAGATCGTGGCCCCCGGCAACAGGGCAACCGAAGGAACACGGGTGGGTTTTAGTCAGTAAGAGTCTGACACGCCCTCCCGCTCCGTCCAGAGCGGGAGAAGTTATTTGATGATTTCACACCCAAAAAAAAAAAAGGCCGTTGGTCCCGGCTGTCATTCGTGGATCTTTGACAGACGCTGCGAGTCGTCAGAAGCCCGAAAGTCTGACAACCAGGCTTACGAAAGGCGGGGCAGATTGATTGTTGTAGGAATAGGCAGGGACTTGTGAGAGGCTTGTCCAACAGTGGACTGTCTTAAGCCGGTGAATGCCGGTGATCAGTTCTGATTCTGTAACCTCAGTGCTTATGTAGAAGTGTAATTTTTAGTACCAATTATTGATTTGGAAAACTATGACGGTATGGTTGAGTACACTCGTCGGTGTACCTGTGTTACAATTTACAATTTAGGGAGGTAGATGCTAATTTTATAACAACTTTATTTATTATCGCCAAGCCTGACGAACAAAGGTTTACAAGACAATACCGGCCAATAAAGGGTCGTCTTAGAAAACCCATAAAATCCATCAAAATCACGTGAAATATCGTAGCTCTAAATAAACAAACGTAGGTGTAACAATCACCGTTATATATAAATAAACAGTTTACATGCAACAGAATTCATACGGGTTGAACGCTCACTAACCTGTTGCCAAAGAACGCCTGGGAACGGCGAAATATCAGCTCCGGAACGGTACAGCTCCAATTAGAATCCAACTCGACACTAATTATACGATAAAAGCACTGTTTACAACACTTGTCAAATCACAACAGCGATCCGAACAATCTTCCTCCAATCGAAAAGTTTTAGATGAAAAAGAAATTGCAACACTACTTTTTAGCATAAAATCTAAACATTTAATTACTTTAAACACACATAAAGTTAATTTTCAACGCTGTTACACAATTAAGGACGTGGGAATATTTAAATATGTACACTTTTAAACAGATTCATCTTTGTTGACGATCGTTTTTGGCGGTAAAATCGGCACTAACACGTGTACTCACGACGCGGGTATAACTGGACTGAAGCAAAAATGGCGGTGGCTGGCTGGCCGGTCGACTGGCGACGAACGGCGCCGCGCAGTCAAAGATCATGCGTGCAGTGCACAGGTGAGAGAATTTATGTACAGGTAGATAAATGTTAAATTTAATTAGCTGCATAAAGCAGATGCAATCGTTTAAATTCACGTTATTGGTTTTAGTGGGTAGAAAAATGCAGAGAGGAATAGCCTGTAAGTATCTATTTGTTGCAAATACACACGTAACGAAAGCCAGCCGATATCAACTAGAGAGGAACTGCCACTAAATAGATTTCGGCCAACCGATTTTCTTTGTTTCTCGTGCAAAGAAAGTTTATGACGTAATTCTAGATTTAGTGACCAGACGGCAAACACAGTTTTAAAACATTTTTGAAGTCACACCTACAATATTTTTATGATTTACTGGTTTTGCCTGCGGCTTTATCTATGTGATGTCGAAAAATAGCCCACGGAAAAGTACTACTGCGATAAAAGTACCCTATGTGTTAACAGTAGCGGCTTTAGGGTAGCAAGCGGTTGGGTTAGGCCCAGGGCACCGGATTTGAAGGGGCGCCCCGGGGGCCCCTTTATATCCCCTCACTCAGTACCGGCGTTAGCGTAGGGCACGCATGTGCATCCGCCCAAGGCGCCAGACATGAAGGGGCGCCCAACGCAAACCACCGGCCTTTTATTTTTCTATTTTTTCTGTTATTCAACTCTTTTTTACCGGACTGCGGGACAGCAAAGACAGAGCTATGATTTTCTCTAACTTTTCCGTACAAATCAACAAAGTTTAGGTACTTTTTATATGAATTAGCCAAAGAAAAGACGGAGCGGGGTGCTAAAAAAATTTGAGCTCGCTCTTGCACCCTGTTCCCTGAAGTCTGAATTCTCTGCTGAAATTTTGAATTCGCTTCGCTCGCTTTAGCATCCTGCATTTTCCTATTCCTCAAACTAGAACAAAAGCTAAAAGTTTCGTACCTCTTCTCTCCAAGAGTAGTGAGGGGCGCCACAGAAATATCGCTCTGGGCGCCGGTATTGCTAAAACCGGCACTGTGTGTTAATCCAGAAAAACAGTAATACATTAGGTACATTGTTTTCATATAACTCTAGTTTTACGCGGCGCATTGGCAATAAAGCTCCCAGTCGGCATGATTTTTTCCGACATCTTCAACAATCATCGTCATATTTTACACTTAAACCTTAGGACATAAATTATTACTCCGTCCATTGGCGAAAACCGTATGAAAATCCGTTCAGTGGTTTTTAAGTTTATCGGGTTCAGATTGATTGAGAGACGCGGCGGGGGCTTTGTTTTTTATTATGTATGTAATGGTGAATTCAACTTAATTCAATATTATTATGTCATTAAAGAAAGCACTTTATTTTAATCTCGGAAAAAATCCGTAGATCTAGGCTATTGGCTTCCTTGACGCATCTCTGCATTACCTAGCTTAATCTATGGCGTAAGCAACAGTGCAGTGCTACCGCGCTGCAAAAACCGGTTTTTGAAATCATAAAAACTACATAATATGGCTGCAAAATGCAAGTAGATAATTACTTATTTAAGGATAACATAATTAACTGTTAGGTAAACATAAAAGCCGGAGCAAAACTTAATTGACATACGCTTTCAAAACAATAATATTACTTTTACAAACTTTTAACGAGCGAGCAAAACCGACAAACTTTGTAAATGTTGTATAGCAATTCAATAGCTCTATAAAACTTATGGGCGAATATTGCGGAACTGACCTAGACGTTTAAAATTAAGAAGCTACCTACTTAATGTGCGCTTTTATAATTTCTAACGTGACGATATTATCGTGAATGTCCACGTCCATAAAATGTTTGGAAATAATTATATGCTCGTTATAAGTATAACATTATCGTGGAAGGAAATTTAAAAGCGTCTACATATATTTCCTTATGACATTTTATGCCGTGACGTGGATTTCTGTTTTTATTTTATGGCAAAGGTTTCCTGTTCATAAACTTCCATATTTTTTTTAGGTAGGGCATCTCGTAGTTGACCTCTGAGATTATGACTACTTAACCGGGCTTTCCTGTGGGTGACTTAAGCTACTACACTTAAAACCTTCAGCCAGGGGTTATTCAACTATGCTAATTATAACTAAAGTACCCGTCACGAGAAGCTATAAATTATGTAAACAAACATCTTTTACTAAGTAAACATTTTATACTGCGAGATAATAATAAATTGACCATATTCAATCGACATGAAATATAGACGGGTTATATGAAAGTAACAACCTATTTAATTTAGTCGGATCATATTTTAACGACGCAAAGCGCTATCGTTTGTGTTTCTTGGTACCGGAACGCGTCCGTCGCAGGGATTGTAAACTATCGGGACGCCATTTTGAAATAAACGCGTCATCGCACAGTGGAACGAATGTATGGGAGCGGTTGGACGTAGACATGTCCGAAAAAAATGAGTAAAATTATGCCAAACTAATGATGCCATCTTATTCGATTACTTAATGCCTTCATAACTTGTGGTGATGAATTTCTTCATAACTCCCATATTTCGGGAGTAATTTGAGAAAATGTGAAATTTTACTATGAAAATGAGTGTATCGAGCTCTCTCCCTCCTGATTCCGGGCTTGTTTCAAGTAGCGGTCTCTAATATCATAATGCTAATACTAAGAGCTATATTTAATACTAAGACACATAGTGCGCCAAATGTGCACTTTCTGGGATAAAGAGTGATGTTTATTTTATAACACAATTTTTTAATTTTTTGTTTATTTTGTTGATTAAAACCGTTTTTCTAAAGGTTTACCTTATTACAATAACATTTCTGATCAGCCAATTAGAGAAGATATAAGCTAATTAGGATATATAATTAGGGACTTAAGGTTTACATATAAAACTGATGCACTAATGATTACTGATAAGAACATTGCTATTATTTAATTACTAAATGGCTCTTAATACACTAATTTAGCATGCATCATTTACTAATTATCACAATAACTAATTACCTTGCAATATTTAACAAAGGATACCTGGGATACCTGGATTTTATATAAATAGGTCACTATTAGTAACTTTAAAATCAGTGTTGATTTACACCTCGTTGTATCCAAGCTAATCTCGCAATGTATTTTCCAAATTTTAATACAAATCTTGATATTCACGTTGCTTTATGCGCACGCGCACATAAAGATTTACGCGACTTTAACTATTTGTTCAGTGTTTTAAAAGATAACAGTTGTGTTCAGTTATGTGAAAGTGCTGAAACAAGTTTAAAAGACTGGTGTCGTCGATTTTGCTACCGCATTTATGCAAAATGGACACAGTCTGGAAGAAGCACAGATAAGTTTCGGAAGAAACATGAGATTTGGCTACAGGCTGCAATTCAATGGCCGGAATTACAGAATGAAAATATGGAACCTTCTACAGAAAATATAAGTGACGTCATCGAGCCCATAATTTCTCCTGCTAAATCTGATGCTTCAACTTGTACACATCCTAGTCCTCGTAAATCTTTTGAGGACCTTAGTAACCGGCAAAAAAGAAGACGCACCACTGAAGATAGTCTTTCATGCAGCAGTAGCAGCGCTGAAATTATGTTTTCGGCCGAAAGGGCGCTTCAAAAGGCAGGACAAAGCGATACAGCTTATGTTATGAAATACTTGACGGAGAATCCAGAAGAGGCCTCAAAAATCAAAGCCTTCATTGAAGGTAAATCAATTCAGGTACGGGAAATATCCCCTTTGAAGGCATTGGCTCTTTATGTATCGATGAACTTATCGAAATGGCGCTATAACACTCTTCGGGATTTCAACACTCAAGAAGGAGCTCTTCAATACCCGAGTTACTACATGTTGGTTAAAGAAAAAATTAAGTGCTATCCGGCCAAAGAAGATCTCACAGTTACAGAGAGCTCTGCAAAAATCAAATTACAAGCCTTGATGGATTTAACCTCAAGAAGACTTATTAGGTCGTTAGAAACCCCTGTTGATCCCAATCAACAGCTCGTATTGACCAGCAAATGGGGTTTTGACGGATCATCTAGCCAAAGCATTTATCATCAAAGGACGAGTGAAGATGAGCAAATCGATCTTGCTAGTAATTTTATGATTAGTCTTGTACCACTGCGGCTCGTCTCAAAAGGTGTAACAATTTGGGAAAACGAGCGACCATCTTCCACTTCATTTTGCCGGCCAATATTGTTTAAGTTTATAAAGGAAACCAAAGAAAATGTGCAGAGAGAGATGGCTGAAATCGAAGCAGAGATTGAAGCCTTAACTCCATCCACCATCACTGATGGAATTAGTGTCAAACACCAACTGCTGTTGACAATGATTGATGGTAAAATTCATTCCATTATATCCAATACAGCAGCTTCAGTGTGTGACATATGCAAGGCTTGTCCTAAAGAAATGAATAATTTAGAGTTAATCAAAGATAAACACGCAAACGAGGACATGTATAAATATAGCTTAAGCACCCTTCACGCTTGGATTCGCTCAATGGAATGCTTATTACACATTTCCTACAAATTAGACATAAAATCATGGCAAGTAAGGGGTGATATAGCAAAAAGGCAAGTTGATGACAGGAAGAAAAGAGTTCAAGAGGCTGTAAGAAGAGAAACGGGCTTACTTCTCGATGTTGTGAAACAAGGCAGTGGATCCACCAACAATGGCAACTCGGCAAGGAGATTTTTTGAAAACTACACTAAATCTGCTGAACTGACCGGAATAGATGCTATGCTTTTAAGAAAAATCTGTGTGATCTTGCAGTGTATTTCATCAGGAGAGAAGATCAACGTAACTAAATTCCGAGAGTTCTGCTTTGATACTGCTAAGCTTTACGTGGAGTTATACCCATGGTATTATATGCCTTCTTCACTTCATAAAATTTTAATGCATGGGCCAGACATAGTTCAGAACATGTCAATTGTGCCCATTGGTTTTCTATCCGAAGAGGCATCTGAGGCTAGAAATAAAGATTTTAGAAAATATAGAGAGGGGCATTCTCGAAAGCATAGCAGTATCTCATGCAATGAAGATATTATGCACAATCTTTTACTGTCTTCTGATCCACTTGTTACAAGTATCCGTCCAAAAGGAAATAAGTTTGTAAAAAAATCTTCTTTTAAGGAATTTTATGAGCTTACGGATTCTGAGAAAAGTGATATCGAATTTGTTAACATAAATGATTTAGCGGACATCGATTCTGAATTTGAATTAATTGATGATGATGATGATGACGAAGATAATTAAATGATGTTATTGTTTTAAAATGTGTAACTTAGTAAATTAGAGCTTACGTCTTAATTATTTATTGTACTTTTAATGAAACTAGGTAATTTATTATCAACTTACTTAAAAGTCATACTCTCATCAGTTCTTGTGAATATTTTTGTTAATATATATTTCTGTATATATATAATATATTTATAGACCTCTTAATAAGTCTGTCTGCGGTTTAAAGTAAATACAAATGGGGAAAAAACGTTTTTTTTTTTAAATTTTCATTTCCTTTTATCCCAGAAAGTGCACATTTGGCGCACTATGTGTCTTAGTATTAAATATAGCTCTTAGTAATAGCATTACGATATTAGAGACCGCTACTTGAAACAAGCCCGGAATCAGGAGGGAGAGAGCTCAATACACTCATTTTCATAGTAAAATTTCACATTTTCTCAAATTACTCCCGAAATATGGGAGTTATGAAGAAATTCATCACCACAATTTATGAAGGCATTAAGTAATCGAATAAGATGGCATCATTAGTTTGTCATAATTTTACTCTTATTTTTCGGACATGTCTACGTCCAACCGCTTCCATACATTCGTTCCACTGTGCATCGGCGTCATTCGAGTTTCGAATGCGTACGAGTTTGGAATGGAAGAAGATAATTTTTATTCCAAAATCGATGAGACGATTGATAAAACTGTAGACAGCTTCGTGATACATGTCACTGATTCTGACACAGAAATGGAAACATCTGAATCTGACGAATAATTATTCTTAAATAATATATGTTAATTAATATTTGTTACTTAATAATTTATTAAATCTTAAACAAATTCATTTTTTTTGTTGGTCCAAATGTTGTGAACTCCTGAACACTTGTTTACAAAATTTATAGCTTCTCATGACGGTTACTTTAGGTAAGCGCTCGCTAAGGGCACCCCCTGTGGGGTACGAACCTCGGCTTAGGGCGTCAACCGGAAGGAGGACACCAAGGATGGGACGGCCTGGGAATAGACTTCCATACTTATCACTTTTACTGCTCCCTTCTCTCATCTCTGACCAATCCGTCATGAATGAACTCAAATCGTCACGCCAGGCACCGGTATGACTCCCAGACTGGAGCGGGCCGGGGCTGCGTTGAAGCGGCTCCTGCCCAATCTAGGGGATCCAAACGCCTCCTGCCGGAGGCTCTACGCGGGGGTCGTGCGGTCCATGGCCCTTTACGGGGCACCGGTGTGGGCGCGTTCACTAAGGCTGCGGCCAGCCCGCCAGTTGAACGCGTCCCAGAGGGTCATGGCCATCCGGCTGGCCCGAGGATACCGCACGGTCTCCTGCGAGGCGGCGAGCCTCCTTGCCGGATTACCGCCATGGGATCTGGAGGCAAAGGTCCTCGCGCACATTTGGGAGTGGCGCGAGGAGGCGAAACGCCGGGGCTTAACTCCGCTGCCGCGAGAAATCGCGGCACAGCGGACAGAGCTCCGGCGGGATCTCATGGCGATAAGACCCCTCTTTGAGGAGTGGCTAGAGAGGCGCCACGGCGTCCTCACCTTCCGCCTGACGCAGGTCCTCACCGGACACGGCAGTTTCGGGAGGTTCCTGCACAGGATAAGGCGGGAGGAAACGCCCGGGTGTCACCATTGTGTGGATCGCCCGGAGGACACGGTGGAGCATACGGTGGAGGTCTGCCCAGCTTGGGCGGAGCATCGCCGTGTCCTCGTGGAGGCGATCGGCGGCGGTGATCTCTCGCGTCCGGCCCTGGTTCAGGCCATGGTACGGAGCGAGAGGAAGTGGGAGGCCGTCACCTCCTTCTGCGAAGCGGTAATGCTCGCGAAGGAGGAGGCGGAACGCGTGAGGGAGAGGCAAATTTCGCGCCCTCATGCCCCTAACCGCCGCAGGAGGAGACGCCCAGGGCGTCGGGAATCGCGAGGCGATTTCCGGCCACCGTAGGCGCGGGCTTGCGGACGGTGAGCAATGGGTGGCTCACCGTCCGATAAGGACCAGGCCCGGGTCGAGACACGCCCTCCCGCTCCGCCCAGAGCGCGAGGGTATGACGATGGCGCCTGTCTTCAAGCAGGCCATTGCCCACTCATCATCTTCCTGGACTTGACCCATGTTACTTGGGGTCGCGGTCGATCCAACACATGTTCTTACATTCCAGATAAACAATCTGTCATTTTGTCTATTCTTCCGTCGACAAAACCCGTTTCTATGGTTGTCATGTTACGCATGCTAAAATGAAGCTGGCCGAAAATCCAAAATGATTTCCGAAGCCAATATTTTATTAGGCATTCACATTCACGGTTCGAATGTAGGTCGAAACCGGAACGGATTGGTTATAAAGGCGATCCATCTGATTCATTGAAGATATATTTTTTTGCTTTTTTCCTATGAGAGTTTCTTCAGTACTTACAATAAAATATTTCACAGACGTGAGTTAAACAGGTGCCCAATGAGACTAATTAGTAGGTTATCTTTAAAATGAGAAATGGTAAGTTAGCCCTTAACGGGCCTTAACCTACCTATTGTAAAGGTAAGGTAGTTGGGTACCTAGGTACTTTTAAAGTTAAACTGTAGTTAGTTACTAGTAGGTATATCATTCACTAAGGTAGGTACTAGTTACTTATCCCAGTTCTTTCTCAACATCGACCGTATTTATATTTCAATTTTCCAGTAAAAGAGAAACCCAATATCTTTGTTCATACACTTGTAAAGTATCTAGCCACGTTAAAAACATCGAGAACTTCACGGCTCGAGCCAGCTAATAGACTCTACCTATAGTTTTAAATTTTAATAAAGCGACTTACAGTTTCGATTTTAATCAGAACAAAAGAGGCTTGATGTTCTTTTTATGATTTTATTGATTAGTTAAGAGACCTGCGGGGTAATTGTTGTTTTCAGTTTGACAGTTCAACAACATTCATTGCGTTATTTACGTTGTTGGGCAGACCAATTTTTCAAACATATGAAGCAATGGATTAGCAATCCTTCAAAATCATTCAAATTGTAATTGAAAGCGTGTTACGCAATTAGGGCGCTGGATTAATCAGAAATTGGTAGGTATCGTGAATTTTTTATTTGGTCTGCGGTACCATTTTGTCATGTTGATGGCTACAGCAAATGACGTCTTTTTTAAGTTTCTGATTTGATTACCAACACGCGTAGCATGACAACCATAGAAACGGGTTTTGTCGACACAATAATAGACGAAATGACAGATTGTGTTTATCTGTCATTTTGTCTATTCTTCCGTTGACAAAACCCGTTTCTATTGTGGTCATGCTAAGCATGCAGGCAGAGTAGAGATGTAGTAGTAGGTAGTAATATAAATAAAAAACATCATCTCTCCTCTTTACTTCTGTAAAAACCGACGGGTAATTGTGTAAAGGCAATCGATCTTAATGTCTTTAATTTTGATTTGATATCCATTGCTTCATAGGTTTGACAAATTCGTCTGCTCAACAACGTAAATAACGCAATGAACGTGGCTAAAATGTTAAAATGAAACATATTGCGAACGATTGCAATTTTATGTGTTACGCAGGTTATGTGGATGTGGCCAATGTTCATTCAAGTACTCTTGTCAAAGGGCTAATTTATCAAGGGGCGTAAATTAAGTAAAAATACAAACGATATGAATACGTAATTTAATTTCGTATGAAGGCATTCGGTAGGTCCCATTTGTTCTATGGAACATGACGTATTAGAACAAACTGAGAAAATATTATCCCTATTTGTACTATAGAACAGTTTGTACTTTTTGTCTCAAATTGTTCCATAGAATAAACTAAGTATATAAACTTCTTGAAGTTGATATGTAAACTGGCCACTCGAGAATGATTTGCTACCACTTGTCTTAGTGACATTGATGATTAGATGGTTACTCACCGACAGAAATTTTAACGGATTTTGAGAGAGCTGCAGTCGCAGGGTACTCACTTCTTTATTGTTGTTTGTTTACAATGATTGGATTGGATCTTTGCTAATCGTAATGGAAATAAACGTAAATTTTGATAGTTTGAATTTTCTGCAACGGAGTTGTGGAAAAGTTTTACAGCATGGTGATAAAGAATATTACCTACAGACAAATTATACTAGAAGAGATTACTCTCTGCAAGATTACAGTATAATTATGAGTGAAGAGGGTATGTCATCCACGGGCCGTTGCCAGGACTGCCTACATCTTTGGTACCCGATGCATAATGACTATGAATCCATCGAAATTTATGATTTAAATTGTAAATTTTGTGCTGGAGAACTCTTTCTACAAAATAAGTATTTTCCGGGGACTATTTAATATAAAAATGTTTTAGTTAAAAGAAGGAATGGTTTTAGTTTGTTTTTATCGCGGACTGTTTAATATAAGAATATATTAGCGGTAAGAAGAATTGTTTTTAGTTTGTAGTTACAGAAACACGTATTGTTAAACTGCTGTTTTGCTTTTATTTTTCAAAATAAAAATATTATGTAGCGAGTAGTTTCAATTTTTTGATAGTGAACCGTACCTGGTATTAACGTCAGTGATTAATGTCATTCACGTCTTATATATGTCATCATGGAAGAATTTGGGAAAAGCGATTCCCATTTAGTTCTGTGCATTCACAGACAAAGAAAAACAGGAGCAAAAGCTAGTATGTAGTTCTATAGTACAAATAGGGATAATATTTTCTCAATTTGTTCTATTACGTCATGTTCCATAGAACAAATGGGACCTACCGAAGGCATTTGTTAGCTTTTAAAATGTATATTCTGTACAGTTTGCCCTTTTTCGCATTTTCAGGCTGCCAATGGGTAAACCGGGTGAATTGGATTCTTTCATGCTATTTATACATTTCATCACCGCAGGTGTGGCCGGCTCCTGCCGGGGTTGCGAAGAAAACCGAAAGAAGGGAGATCGTGGCCCCCGGCAACAGGGCAGCCGAAGGAACACGGGTGGGTTTTAGTCAGTAAGAGTCTGACACGCCTTCCCGCTCCGCCCAGAGCGGGAGAAGTTATTTGATGATTTCCCACCCTCAAAAAAAAAAAAAAGGTGACGACCCAGTAGCCAAGAGGGAAAAAAACTTTGACGACAAAAAAATTGACAACAAAGAACTTGCGATTTTTTTCATACATAATGTTTATTGATACATTATTATTTGTTAATTGCTGTTTGGTCCGCAGTTATTTCCACTTAAAGGAATATCAATTTTATTCTCAAGTAAATTAAGGTGAGTTCAGAATTATTTGTAGGTATTATGGAAAGTCGTATTTTTTGTTGCTGCATGTTTTTCCAATGACACAAATTTGTTTACATGTTGGGAAACTAATAATGAATGCAGTAATTATATAATTTACTTTACATTTAACGCAGTATACAAACAAAAATTATCTAATTTACTTTATATTAAGACTTTCAGGTTTGTATGTAACATCACAAATAGTACATACTATTGTATATTAGCATATTGTAGCTCAAGCTCTGTTACAATCAAAGCTAGTAAATATTAACCACTAATAAATAAATCTTATCTCTATCAGCCAGCCTTACTGCCTTCCCTTACCCTAGCAAATTAATTAATAAAAGTCGTATAAACCTGTATCTTATTCATGAAATAAAATTTAAGTCATATTTGTACATTGCACATCTTTAAACCGACCAGTTACAAAAAATCCTTAAGAAATTCAAAACTGACAAATGACACTGCTTTGATAACTTCGTTAATTACTTAATAATTATTGCCGAAAATATAAACAAAATCAAATCGATTTTGAACTGAGATTATGATAAAATAGGATTCAGAGTTATGACAAAATTACCTAACTTTTCTGGTGTTGGTTCCGCATGCTTCTTCATTATGTGCCTGCGAATTGAATCTCTACGAAAGAAGCCTTTATCACAATGCGGACAGCTAAAATTCTTTTCAGCGTGCCTTTTCTGGTGTATAACCAACTTCTCAGCATTTTCTAAAAACATGCCACACATCAAACATACTACATTATTATGTGTATGCCTAGATCTATGTGATTTCAATAAGCCCGCTGTGTACGCAGTATATTCACACATGTCACATTTGAATATTTTAGCCTTAAAATGTACCCTCCTTCGGTGATTGCAAAGTTCACCCATTGTGTAAAAGTTAGCTGAACATGTTTCACATGTAAAGCTTCGAACTCCAGTGTGTCGTTTCATGTGATTTATTAAAATTGTACGACTCTTTAATGTTTTCTTACAGACCTCACATTGTACACACTTAGGCTCATGTTGTCGCAAATGTTTGTATAATTTATTTCGCCCTTTTATGATTTTTCCGCAGTAGTGGCATGTTGTCACAGTTCGATAGTCTTTGTGTTTAGACTCCCGGTGTCCCTGTAGTGAGGCGTGCTGTGTGAAGCATTTCAAACAATCCTTACATTGATACCGTCTGACTCCACTGTGGGTAACCAAATGGGCATCCATATCTTTGATACTTTTGGTGTTATAGACACAATCGTTACAGTGAAATACTCTCTTCTTGCCCTGACCTTCAATGCGAACTTTTGTGGCAGCTTGACAGCTTCTTGTGTTTTTTTTCTTATGCACATGGAAAGCTTTGTAAGATTTAAACATTCGCTTGCAATGTGGACAAATTAACTTGGTGTGTAAATGAACTTTCTTCCAATGGACAGCAAGCTTACACTTACTTTTAAAGGATCCACCACAATCATCACATATCAATTTTAAATCAATAGCCCTGCTTGGTCTCGGTAGTTCTGTATTTCCAGCATCTTGGGAATCATAAATGTCATCCTCATTCTCAAGAGTTACATTTCCAACTTCTTCATTATCTGGTGTGTAGATAACAAGTTCCTCATCATCAGATATTTCATACTTGGGTTCTTCATTTTTAGGAATAACAATCTCAGGTAAAACAGTTACAGGTTCCTTATTTTCAGGTTTTTGGTTTTGAGAAGTTTTAAAAACATGTTTTCTAATATGAGATGCTTTGTCACCAAGATTTTCAATAACAGATAATACATTATTGGACACTTCAAGTTGAGGTTTTTCTTTTTTAAGTATTTCAAGTTTTGTTGTTTCCGTTTTAGAATTATAATTTTGTAAGCAATAGTCATTTGCTCTATTTTCAAATACTGCATCCACTTCCTTCTTAACTGGAACTCTAAAGGTTACTTTACATATTTTGGATGGCTGCTGGACTATGCTTAGCAAGATTTTGTTAGATGTTTCACACTTCTGTTTGAAAACTATGGCCGTTTCGAGTTGTAATAAACAATCTGGACATATTTTACTTGGTAGTCCATCGCTTTCCTTTATTTCAATGTCTGCTACATATTTAATTTTTTCTGCTATCAAAGAATTGTTGTATTTTTCAAATAACGACAAACATTTCTGGGATCTTTCTAAATCATACCGTAAGCAAACTCGACAATTAATATTCTTCTTTTGCTCGCCCATTATTTGTGTTTATTCACAATATTCACATCAAATAATAACCAAACAACTCAATATGTCCAAGGTTTATCAAGGGTTTGTTGTGCCATCTTTTGTTAGGAAAATGGAAATTTAACATAGTATAAATAATTTAATGTCTTTGTGAAAATGGAAATCAATTGATTAAATAAAGGCTTGCAATTATTTGCGTAACGTAACAGTTAAAGTATTTCGTTCTTGTCGTTAAAACCATAACAACATTTTGACGAAAGGAAACTCTGGGATTGAAGAAAAATCTTCAGTTTTTGTAAAATTTGTAAAATTGAAGTAGAATTCAGTAGAATGACATTATGAAATGACACTGACACACTAGTGACGCTGTCATATGTCTGTGCTGTCAACTGTCACGTTAGGGCTGCGTTCAGTTGCCAAAGTGCTCGTAAGATAAGTATATGCGCGGCTGAAATCGGAACTAGAATCTGCGCCTGCGCCATCACTGAAGTCCGGTGGTAAATTGATGAACTACATTTTTTTAAATGCAATTTGATGTAATCTTCTTTTTTTCGTGTGGTTAGTGACTAACCTGTACTCTAATTACGTAACTTATTTTCGTAAACGATTATGACTAATCTTAGACTCTAAGTGACTAATTTGTTTAATTTTGACAGTTCAACAACATTAATAAACTGCGTTATTAACGTTGTTGAGCAGATTTTATTTTCCAAGTTATAGAGCAATGGATTAGCAATCTTTTTCAAATCGAAACAAATTGTGATGGATCGTGTATTACGTAGTTAGGGTACTGGTGTCCGAGTTTTAAAACCGCCTATGGGCTTTTGACTTGGCTTCGCATGCCGTCAAATATTTTTTAGGAATGCCAGTTTCCTCACGATGTTTTCCTTCACCGTTTTTGAAGCAAGTGATAATTGTACAATACACATATGAATCCGAAAAGTCAGAGGTGCGTGTCTTAGGTTCGAACTCGAGACCTATGACTTGACAGTCCGACGGTCACACAACTACGCTAATACTGCATTTGATGTTGATGCAATGTCATAGACACTAGCGCCGTGTTTATCGGACTTGAGTGGTGGCGCGGACTCTAATCGCATGCCACCGTTTTGTGGTTTAAGCTACGATTTCCAACAAGAGCGGTGACCGCTCACGTAGCCTCCGCAATTTACAGGCGAATGACGGTACTGAAACGTTGATTATGAAAGTAAGTTGGTGTGGTTTCCTAGATAGCGTTGTTGACACCGTAAAGCAAACCCCGCCCCCCATAAGCTTAAATCGCTAGATTTGCCCTAACTTTTCAGTCACAAGAAAAAGTGTCCATACTGAGAAGTGTGAACATATGATTAAATAGCGTTTGCATGACAGACAAGTGTAGTCGCTGCGTCATTGTGTGTCAGAGGTGTCAAAACGAAACAGAAACGTGACTCTTTTTTCGCGGTAGGGCACTGGCCTGAGGATACCGCACGGTCTCCTGTGATGCGGCGAGCCTCCCTGCCGGATTACCGCCATGGGATCTGGAGGCAAGGGTCCTCGCGCACATCTGGGAGTGGCGCGAGGACGCATAACCCCCCAAGGTTATGCGTCTTAACTTCGCTGCCGCGAGAAATCACGGCATAGTGGACAGAGCTCCGGCGGGATCTCATGGCGTCATGGAGAGTGCGATTGTCGCAACGCAGCGCTGGGCGCGCCACAATTGCGGCGATAAGTCTCCTCTTTGAGGAGTGGCTAGAGGCGCCACGGCGTCCTCACCTTCCGCCTGACGCAGGTCCTCACCGGACACGGTTGTTTTGGGAGGTTCCTGTTCAGGATAAGACGGGAGGAAACGCCTGGATGTCACCACTGTGTGGATCGAGGACACGGTGGAGGTCTGCCCGGCTTGGGTGGGGCATCGCCATGTCCTCTTAGTCGATCGGCGGTGGTGATCTCTCTCGTCCGGCCCTGGTTCAGGCCATGGTTGGGAGCGAGAGGTGGTGGAGGAAGGAGGTGGAACGCGTGAGAGAGAGGTAAATTTCGCGCCCTCACGTCCCTAACCGCCGCAGAAAACGTCCAGGGCGTCGGGAATTGCAGGATTAATATAATACCGGTCAAAATAGCTTCGGATATAACAATGAAATTTTTATCAAATTCTGAAAGATAAAAATTGTTATTGTGGGTCATCTTTATAAGATAGACAAATGCCATCACGGACTTTTTCGTTGAACTTTTTAAGATGTACAATACTGTAGAACATAAATTTTATATAACTTTTACGATTTCCGCGGCGCACGGCAATAAAGTTCCCAATCGGCATGATTTTTTCCGACATCTTCAACAATAATCGTCAAATTTCAGCCAATTTACACAAAACCTTTAATGAATTATACACTAAAACCTTCCGCATAAATCACTCCGTCTATTGGTGAAAACCATTTGAAAATCCGTTCGGTAGTTTTTGAGTTTATCGCGTTCAGACAGACAGACTGACGCGGCGGGGGACTTTGTTTTATAATATGTAAGGATTTTACAATAAAATATTATACAATATAGAATAAGCACGCTACCAGTCACGCTCAGACCTATCTTATGCACACTCTATGCTCGCTTACGATTTAACTGTCAGGAACCTGCTTGAACCCACACTAGCAAAACAAAATAGACATAAATATTTAAAAAACTTGTGCTATATCTCTGGCAACAGTGGCAACGCTATTTGTGTGATAGGTACCTAACTTTTAACATGCAATTTTTTAATATGTGGGCTGGAAATTGTCTTATGAGCTCTCTTCGAAAAGGCCAAATAGGTTTTATTTTTGTACTCTCCAAAAGACCTCTGCATTTTGCAGTAAAAGTTTTTGTTTCAATAATAACAATATTATTAAGTCATCAAGCGTAGGTACTTTCGCTTCTTCTCTCGATTCGGCAGGAATTAAAATACTATAGCGCGACCCCTATTAGAGTCAATTCCCCGCACTTCTAGAGTTCGTCGTGTGCCGGCCAGGTTACGTGACTAGTTGCGGCTGGCACAACACTATCCATGTCACCCGCGGCCCTGCGCCGCCAGGTAGTCAGTTTGTAACGTTCAATAACCGCACACGTGCTCGGCGACCGCACTCTTTCGCCTCGCGAGTCGCGAGTCGTCCATTCAGTTTCAACTCTTAAGTTCTGTGTTATTTCATGTACTATCGAAGAAACGCATATCTGTACACTGTAAAGGGCTTACTATACGGCTGCAACCGCGTCCCCGACAGAGGTGACCTTGGTTGGCGACAGGCAAAGCTGCTTAAAATTTGGTCGTAAACCACCAACTACACGGAGGTAAACCACCAAGGTTACGTCTGTTGGGACGCAGTTGGTAGCCGTGTAGCAATCCCTTAAGAACTATTCTTGCTTGCATGGAATGTTGTTTTCAAATTGCTTAGATATGCGTTACCCTGATAGCGTATCATTTCTTATACACACATCAAAAGTGTCTAGGGATCAACATATATTTTTGCAATAACTTTTCTCCTGATTGATATTAATTAAAATTTTCTTTAAGGATTCATCAAATAAAGTGTTTTCGTTTGTCACAGTAACGATAAACCAAGTCACCTTTGCATTAATAAAGAAATTTGCCATTTTCCTAATAAAGGGATTTTTGACATTTGAACCACTAACATTAAAGTTCGAAAAAAAGACTGAAATAACAGTTTTCTTTAAAATTTTATTGGGTAACTTAAACAATTAATAATCCGTGTTTCTACCGCGAACACTAACAACACAAGAACATCGGTTTGGCATACTCAAAATGAGTTCATCCAAATCACGCTGTGGAATGGCCGCCCATGTTCGTTGCAACAACAAAAAAAGGTCTTCTTGCGACTGGATACCCTCCATATTCGGCAGAGCTCTTCTCTGTAGCATATCCCATGCATGCTCAATCGGGTTCAAGTCTGGCGACTGAGCAGGCCAGAGCAGGACATTGATGTTAGCTGCGGCGAGAGTCTGTCTTACAACTCTTGCGGTGTGCGATCGTGCATTATCATGCATTAACTGAAATAAGGGACCGATTTGCACTTGTAGAGGAACGATGACGTCAGATACAATCGTCTCAGCATAAATTTGAGCGTTGAGGTTGCCTCTGATCCAAATCAACTCAGTTCTTCCGCCGATCCAAATACCCGCCCATACCATGATGGTTCCACCACTATAAGGATGGACTTCCTGGCAGGATTTTAATCGCTGTTGGCGTCCAGGGGTTCTCCAGTGTCGTATACGTCTTGTATCCGGTCTCATACCAAAACGAGACTCATCAGAAAAGCACACGAAACGCCATTGTTCTTCTGCCCAATTTCTGTGTTCAAGAGCCCATTGATATCGAATCCTACGATTGTGCATTGCTATAGGTGGTACCCGTAGCGGTCTTCGGGAATGAAGGTTCACTTCATGCAAGCGGTTTCTGACTGTTTGGTCGCTAATTAAGTTCCCTGAAGAGTGATGAAGCCTCACGGCTAACATCATGGCGGTTATTGTTGGAGCTCTTCGAGTTAAGATTTGAATGTATCGGTCTTGTCTCCGTGTGGTGCAGCGAATCCGTCCTCCATGGCGCTCAGCCACGGTACCAGTGCTTCGGTAACGTGTCCAAAGTCGACTGATAACACTCTGACTTGTATTCAGAGCTAAAGCCACAGTACGTTGCCGGGAACCAGCTTCTATCATTCCCACGGCTCTGAGCATTTCTTCCCTGCTTAAATGACGTCGCCGCTCCATAATAACGTTGGTTTTAATCAGTAGTAGGGAAACAGTAGCACTAATAATGTCTTCAATGCGTTGTATGTTTTTATAGGGAAAATATTGACAGCTGATTTTCATCTTTTACTCGAATTTGATTAACAGTTCCTGTTTCAAATTATGAAATGCACCAAAAAGGATCCATATAAATTTATATAATCATAAATTTATTACAAAGCCACATCTCAATCTCAAGAAATCCGCATAAAAATGCTTGATCCCTAGACACTTTTGATGTGTGTATATCTACCAATATACAAAGTTTACACGCACAATATTTGGAATTTTCTTTATTTAAAGTATCCCCACTATAATACGAGAACAGCTTTGGATCATCGTTCATTTAGAGAACTTACGCTATCATCTTCCCTTTCGCTAAACTCCGATGTGATGGAAGCCACAGTATTCAAGTAGACACAGTATACAAGCTATTCAGTACAAACGAGAAATAAAACGCAAATAGTAAAATAAATATTTTTTACTTTTTCTGTATTAATATTTTACTATAATACATATCACTTTTTCTTACAATGGAATTCAGTTTTACTAACTAATATATAACACAACTTAATATAAGTATTAAAGTAAAATACTAATAAAATTTCGAAAGTTATAAAGAATCTAAGAAGACTAGCAAAACTTTATTTAGACACACTTTCCTATTTTTAAATGAATACTTTCCTGCACGCGTAGCATGACAACCATAGATACCGGTTTTGTCGACGGAAGAATAGACAAAATGACAGATAAAGAATAGCAATCTGTCATTTTGTCTATTCTTCCGTCGACAAAACCCGTTTGACGTTTGACGACAGAATTGAAAATAATGATTATTGACAAAAAGATCAAAATAATGATTAATGTTTGTAATCTAACGACGTACAGATCTATTATCTGAATGCAATATCTTTTCATTATTTATTTGAATTAATTTAGGTACCTACATACACATTTTTTTTGTTGACCGTCAGATTTAGAACAAAGCACATACGATAGCACAGAAATACACACATTATTTTGAATGTACAACACAATCAGTCAGTCAAATAACCACATACTTATTATAATAAAAAACAGTCATTAAAATTACTACAGTGTGCCCAGTATATCTTGGCAGGCGAAGCAGAGAGTTAACTTTGTAACATTAGGTCCTCAATACTCATTTATTTAATTTCATTCCAAGATTTACTGGGCAACATTTATCTGTGTGGGTTTGATGGAAGATAGATCTCCATTGTATAGAACGATGGGCTATTTAAAATGTGTTCAAATCTCTAGATTCCAGTTTCCGAACTGACTAAACAACTTTCTATTTCACTAACGATGGCAAAGTTCGATAGTGTACTATGTCCTCGTACAACAACAATAAATAATTCAAAAACATTACTCAGATTCTAAATTCCACAAAACAATATGGCGTCTTATGGAACATCGTTTTTCCCGCCAATCATTCAAATTATACCACATAGCTAACTTTTATTCTAATTTTTATCTTACTTTTCAACTTTGAATCAGGGACTACAAATACTAAGGCACTTTTTGTCAGACGCACATTAGGTATTTTTATAAAACTTATATTGAAGAGTTTTTAATGAATAATGACGATAAATCTCGACGAAGGTATTTGGTCCCAAAGAAACATTTTTTTTTTCAATTAATAACAACATAATGCACTAGTATTATTTTATAATGCCAACCTTACGTGAAATAACGTGAAAAATGATTAAAAATTAACATTAACCTATTGTACTTGTAACTACATGGCTTTTGTATTAGCTACCGTCTGTACTTTTCTTACATCAAAATATCTACTAATTGATATATTAAAATGTCTGTTCATTGGTCTGTAACCCATAGGTCCGTACCCTACCTATTTAGAATGTACCTATTATGAAATCTTGCATTCCAGTAACCATAGTTTTTTACATATAAGGCCAATTTACATGAGTTCAGACTTTCTTTAGCATTAATAAATCAGTTCTTGTTATTATGTACTTAACAAATGTTTTTATTAAAGAATAATACGCTCATGGTTGAACATAATAACTGAAGGTTTTGTTATTATTAGCTGTTGCCCGCGGCTTCACCCGCATGGCGTATCTTACTCTTAGCATAAGTTACTCTTTATAACATCAGCTATCTGCCAGTGAAAGTCCCGTCAAAATCGGTCCAGCCGTTTCGGAGATTAGCCGGAATAAACAGACAGACAGACAATTATTTTTTTGTGTACCGTTTATACTTTCATATGCATTTAGTATACAACTGTTTTTTGGTTATATGTTCTGTGGCTGCCAGTTACTTACAGGAGTTGCAGGTTTAGGTACTAACGAATTTCCCTAAGAGAGGAAAAACAAGTATGTAGCAAGGGCAAATCAGAGTTAGATTTAATAGAGTTCACAGTAAAATGACCTTTATGAATGGAATGCGAAGAGCTAATTACATTTGGAATTACCAATTCTAAACAAAGCCGTGAATTCCAAATATAATGATTCATTGGTTGTCGAGTATAGTGGTCATAAGTAAACGGCTGATTAATTACTCATCTACAGATCGTCGTTGTCGAGACATTTTTAATTGAAATTACGTCATATAAGACGTTATATGTACACTAACAATAAGAGAAAAAAAGAAAATAATACTTAGTATAAAAGCAAAACACCCGTTCCGAACGCGTTCAAAATGGCGCTGTTCCTACTCGAGAATTTTGAGTATATGATTCATTGGACTTGTTATAAAACAGCTGCGTAATAAAGCTAGTTTTCTAGAAGACCGGTGACCGCTCACGTAGCATCCGCAATTTACGGGCGAATGACGTCACTGAAACGTTGATTATGAAAGCAAGTTGGCTGGTTTCCTTGAAACCGTAAAACAAACCCCGTCCTCCCAAAGATTAAAATCGCTAGACTTGCCCTCACCGTACTCAGTCACAAGAAAAAGTGTCCATAGTAAGAAGAGTGAACTCACATATTATTAAATAGCGTTTCCATGACAATTAAGTGTAGTCACTGCGTCATTGTGTGTCAGAGGTGTCAAAACGAAACAGAAACGCGATTGTTTTTTGACGCAGTAGGGCGAATCGAACGATTTAAATCTTTGCCGCTGACATCATTTTCATGACAGCTGTCACTGCGCCCGTCAAATGCGACCACTGCTTTTCTAGTTAACCGTAGCATCAGGCACAGCCGTGTAATTAGTATGTAGGTACTATATTGGGCACAGCTTAGTGTCTTGTAACAGGCCCAGTTGCTGTTCTATACGAAGAATTATTTCCTTTCCATAACACTACCAAGCTACCTCGCTGAATTGCATAGCCTGGTATTTTTTTTACAATTTTTCTTAACCAAAATATTGTCCTGTGTCAAACACTGTCTTTTCGTCACCACTACACTTAACCCTAAAATTGTAATAGTCTACCTAATAACCGTACGAACTAAGAACAAGTCAGAAGCTTCAATCCGGTGGCTCCTGGTGAGAGCAGTGTGGTATCGGCGTCGGCGAAGACTTGAAAGCTCTCGGGAAGAGTGAGGAGTATGAAGGGGGTGGTTCGTATTCTGGCGGGGAGGGGGGCAGGGGCTGCGTGAACAGCTGCTGGGAAGCTGCCGTGACTGTCACTGTGGGGGACAGGTCCATGCAAGATGGCGGGATGTTCACCGGCGTGTCGGATGGCTTGGAGCGCTTGCAGCAGCATTCTGTGAGGAGAAATTTTGTGTTAGATAATTGTGGAACTGAATATTGCTGAGCAGGACTTTTTGTTTGTTTTGTAAGGGTCACACTTAAAAGGGTTGGAGCAGGGATCAAGACGTATAACTTTGATCCAATTTAAAGCTTGGATACGTCCAAGATGTTTGTTTTTAATTCTCTGAAGATCAAATGTATCTTTTTTTTCCTGACTTATTATTATAAACGCGAAAGTGAGTTTGTTAATTTATTACACTTCCATGCTAAACGGCTGTACGAATTTGGAAGAAATTTGGCACACAGGTAGACCATGACCTGGATTAGGACATAGGATTTATACGGTAGTACGTTCCCGTGGGATAATTTCTGACATGCACGCGAGCGACGCCGCTGGCAAAAGCTATTAAGTAGTTGTAATTTAGTAACAAATAAATATTTTCACCCACGTCATAAAAGAACAAGACCTAAGAATCGAATAGCATCTGTCGTAGTCGCAGGATAAGGATAACAAAGGGATAACCACCATCATCATTATCATATAATTACCCACTGCTGGGTAAAGGCACAGTATAAACATAGACAGTACAGATACTACGTAGTAAACATTCGAAACGGCACATTTACACAGACGCGTTCATTGACGAGACCGCAAGCTACTGTCGCGGTGCTGTCAGTTGTGGGTGCCGTGTCGAGTCGCCGCGATCTTTTAAAAATGGATCGTCGATAATTCCTTCAACAAATAAGCCTAGTTTCCATACTGTTCATATTTATACTGTGGTATAGGCCTCCCTTTTGATCTGCCATTCTCTAAGGTTCCGTGCGCCCTTTGAATTTCTTATAGGTTAATAACGAAGATATATCTTGTTTTTCACTCACCCCAAGCCAAACAGAACATGAGTATGGTGGCGCAGACGAGCATGCCCACCACCAGGTAGCTCCAGGGCCCATACGGCTTCAGGGCGGCTGCGAACTCCATGAAGGCGTTAGAAGACTTTTCACTCTCGCCGATCTTCACTGAAAGAGTCAAGTCGCCTGTTATCAGTTAGGTACATCTGTTGCTGGAGTCAAAGCATGAATTTTAGGAGTATTTTTTTATGATTTGGGGGTAGAAGTAAAAATCGTTTTTATGGTGATCTAAAACCAAAAGGCAAGGGTTTTGATAATCTGTTGTATTTTCGAGCAACCAATCATTATCTAAGTACTCTTTAGAAGAGGTAGAGTGCGTTTCATCAAATAGTTCCTATGCCGTAATGTTGGCTGCACTGTTGTAGGACGAACACGAGTACGCCACGGCGGCGGCGCTACGTAATTGGTCCGTTGTTAAAGTTTAACAGTAGAGCCAACATTATGGCAAAGGAACTATTTGATGAAACGCACTCTACAAAGGATCTTTTGGCGCCTGAATGACATTGACAGGCGACCGTTTTTGGTGGAAAAATACAAGATGGCGGCATTCGTTCCGATTGTCGTTGACCGTAATCGCGCCAAAAGCTCCTTCTACCTTATAACTAACGTTACTGATTTTGGCCGTAAGTAGGTAAGTATCTGTATTTAGAAATACCCTATTGTGATACCTGGGGTAACTAATTAGTTATTCAGAAAATTTTAAATACTTCGTTTTCCGCAATAAATATTGCCCACATAATAGTATACGAAAACAATGTAGGTAATGATGTAAGGTTTTCCCTAATTGGCATAATGACCCATATATTCACGCATTCCCTTTATCTACACCTTGTAGGTACATGAATGGTGACAAATTCATATTCCCATTCAACAATAGCGGGGAAATATGTAGAGTACATACTAATATACTTTTTGTTCTGTATTACAACTAATAAGGAAACTTATTACAATATTATTATGGTCTGATTTGGTTTGAGGACACCCATTGATAATAATGGGGACATTCCCGTGTCATAACCATGTAAATAAAACCAGACGGATGTCCCGTTCTAGGGCACGTCATCGGCTTGCCATTTTGTAATTGGGATCTGAAGGCCGTGGCCTCACAAAAGAGATAGGTCGTGCAAACACGCGACTGTCATTTTCGCGACGATTACTTTGCTTAGGACACGGGGTTATGCGTTATGAATACGGAGCTGCGTTGAAACAGGTAATAAACGAACTTTGAAAGAAAGTAAATATTTGTCACAGAAACCTCTGCATACAAAAAAATAAAACAAACATGCACACGCATTAAACTATACAATATGTAAAATATAAATAATATAAAAAAATAAAAACAAATGTCCTGCCAAAAACGAACTAAAAAGTAATAAACAAGTTGTATTCGTTAATCTGAATATACAAAGCGAAAGGTCACTCATTTACTCGCTGACTAAACAGATAAATAAAATTATCATTGCAGTCGGGGGACCGTTGTGTCGTTGTGTGGAATAATTTTTAATGTAAGAGGTAATAATTTTTAATGTAACAGATTAACTATTACAACTTGTTTTATTTATTATTTTTTGTACGCAGAGGTTTCTGCTTTCTTTCAAAGTTAGTTTATTACCTGTTTATTTTTTTAATACATTTTAGTGACAAGTTTTATTTTTATTTTAAAACCTGTCATGCTAGGTGGCTTTAATATTTAAGCACTAATGATGGTTTTGTACTCTCACGGTGAGGCGAGGGATGGATGGCGTGGGGATGAAATGTTTGTTTAGCATGTACACCGTACCTATGTAAAATGTATGCCAATAAATTATATAGTTTTCGTATGTGCTCATCAAGGCCTTCAATTGGATACCCATATTGTAATAAATGAAAATATTATTTAATTTACACGTTTGAATATGGAGCCATACTGCCGCCATTTTGTTTTTTTTTTTTTTTTAATATAGCCTATGTGTCGGGATGATGTAAGTATTCTAACGAAACCCCATACATCCAAATCTGTCCAGGCATTTAAAAGTTATGATGCCACAAAGAAACTCACATACATACACGAACCCTGAAAATATTACACTCCTTTTTGGGTAGTCGTGAAAAAAAAACCTTTCCGATACGTGAGGATGTTTTATCGTAATGATAGTCTATTTATGTGGTAATTTTCAATGAGGAATTTTACCGGATTATTACATGGGGCACGGGCGGCCGTCGTTTAGCGGGTGTCTACAAGTCATAACTTATCTATAAACGCTGTTGAAATTTTTAATGGATTTGGGGTAATATTGATACTAAAAATGTGAATTTTAAATAGCAAAATTTTTTTTTTTTACTATAATAATGAAAAAAAAAAACTTTTTGGTAATGTTATTGCAGTACTTACCTACCTTTCGGATCGGACAGGTTTTTTTTTTACATATTCTAATGGATTCATAGGATTTAAAATGTTAGCCACCTTAAGGCAACTTAAGCACCGGTTTTTTCCCCCAAAATACATCAATACTTTATTAATATTATGTTTTAAATATTTCTACTAAACATAATCAGCACACACTGAACCCCTTTAAAAATAAATACTCACTTATAACAGAAGGTTTCGTCATCCCATCAGGCTGTTCCAAGCCCAGCAACTCCTGGTTCCTGGCTGCGAATCTCCTTAGCAGCTCCAGGAGTGGAGGGTCGTGGCGATGGGAGCAGGCGCTAGGGTCCTCGTCTTCACCCCCAGGGCAGTGGCGCACTCCATCGCAGACCAGGTAAGAGGATATGCAGAGGCTGGTCACCCCGCAAATGAACTGGGAGTCGTTGTTGCAAATTGAACCTGGAATTAGAATGGAAGAATATTGAAGTGCTAGAATTGAGAAAGCACTGATATTGGTATTGAATGCCATTGTGCGTTTCTATTATGCGGGTTGCTATAATAGGAATTAGGACGTACATTCGACTGTCATGGATAAAATTTATGGATTCTAAAAGGGTAATAGCTACATGACTACTCTCATATAGAAACGATAAAATTATTATGGTTAAGCCCTATCTTATGGCTGCCACCCACTCATTATATCTCCCATACATTCCAACTGCAAATGTAAGTTTGTACGCACAATATTGAGAGATTTACCATATTATTTAAGACCATAGACTTCTTATAGGTTTTCCTGTTATGTTTGAGTAAAGAACCATTCTCTGTATTTTTTTTTTTTTTCATAATTTTGGGATCAGTAGTTTCGGGAGGAAGTGGTAAATTTTCATCTATTTTCTTAAATATCTCTAAATGTACTTATTTTAAAATTATTAAAAAAAAAATGAGATCCGCGCAATAAGCCCTTTCATTTGATATGTCACACGGTACGGGTTGCAAAACTTTTTTTTTTTTTTTTGTTTGCCAGCCAAAAGTGACCCCCATATTCAAAATTCATTTATTTACGTTATTCTTCCGTGTTTGGGTCATAGAAATACAATATGTGTACTAAATCAACTTAATCGATCCATTTGATTCGGAGCAAATTGGCTGTGACAGACGGGCAGACGGATAGTCAGACTGACAGACAGACACACGAGTGGTCCTATAAGGGTTCCGTTTTTCCTTTTGAGATACGAAACCCTAAATATGCATTACTGGTAGCCCGATGTGTAGCAATTTTTCTACCCAGTTAAACTAGCAGATTACAGAAATAATCGCAACGTATTAGGACACTCAATCATTAAAACATGTCACGCATTCGTTTGACACACCACCGCTGCCGCCATGTTGCCGCTGTTGAAACCGTTGAGTAAAACTAAGCGCACACGCACATAACAGCCGCAGCGGGTCTGCAGTGCATCGCATTTGTGCCCACCGCCTAGGTCCTAGGTCCGATGGTTCGTACAAAATGTACGAAAGTAATATAGGAAGTTTTTTGCAATGCGGTGTGGCCCGCCCAAATCTGCGTCAGCCTTAAATGGTACCTACCACTATTAACCGCGGTGACGACCAGCCGCAATTTCTCAGTATGCTGGTAAGGGGAGGTGGGCGGGTTCCAGACGATCTTCAGCTTCGACGGCAGAAGCTTGGTGCCGGCTCTCGCTGCCACAGCTGCCGCGTTTCCTCCGCAGAGGTTCAGGCGCCACATCGGGGTTTTGGCGTCTCCGATATACTGGAAATGTGTGAAAAATTAAACTATTAATTTGGAACAGCACATTATATTGACGCACAAAGATACATATCGAGGAGGTAGCCTTTTGACACCTCTTTAAAAAAGACATGATGAAAAAGAAAGAAGAGATTACAGTCAAGACATGAATGGGTTTTTTCAAACTCGACTGCGTGGGATCCATTCTCAACGAGTACCTTAGTCCGTCGAAAAACAACACCATAGTACTTGCAGATATAATTGAAGACATTTGACTCCAATTAACCCGAATATTCTTGTAATACAATAAGTGTACCACCACGCAAAAAGGTGGGCGCACACGGTCCTCGCGACCGCTACTGTGGCCCGTGGACTGTGTGCGAATACACTTAGGTTTATCCGTTAGAATATCTGGCACAGTCATGAGAAAAAAAACATTGCTTAGTCAAACACAACTAATTAAATAATTTTGGTTTTCAATTTGCTTTATAAAACAATGAGATTTGAATCCCAAGTAAAGTTTCGAAAGTTATGTTTGTAAAGATAACATAGATAGGATTGTAAAGGTAAGTGTTTGTTTGGACCTCATTTTCTTAACAGTAAGTAATTTTAATGATGTCGTGAAGGTCGGAATAATGACTTACGAAACAATAACTTTTAATCAAACTGCTACAAAAAACTAACGCTTGAAAGGGGTTTTTTGATGATGTTCAGAATACATTTAGAAGAAGTAGTGAACAAGTCCATGATCTATCTTAATTATCATGAAAACCATCACAATGTTAAAAATAGATGAAAAGCAGCATTTTTCAGAAGCATTCAATATCCAACAGTAAATGAAAAAATGGCACACAGCAATCTAATACCAAGAATTTTTTTTTTATAACAGATAATTTCATAACTTACAATAAGCAGCTTGCAAGCATCAGTACTGTTGTTAACGGGCGCTGATAGGTCGGTCGCGGTGTCTTGCGCATGCGCAGCTGTCCTCGCGCTCCACTTGCGGTTTAACGCCCCTGTTTGTGGAGGCACCTGGACGTCTGTCATGCCTGTGATGCCTCTCTCCCATTCTGCTAGTGACTCCTGGAATTAAAGAGAGGAACAGAGTTAGATTCCTTCATTTGTTTTTCCGCAAAAGTGTTTACAAAAGAAATCTATGAATAATACCTAAAACATCACGCCTGTAATTCCCAAAGGGTTTGGCAAAGGTGTATCCATAGTACACCTAAATTTCGCCAGTTATATTATTAAGTCCCATGTATTAGGGGGCGAGCCTATTGCTATCAACCGGGCACAAATCCAGACTCCGGGCTGCTACTGAGAAATTCCTGATAGAAAAACTCAATAACCCTACCTTTCCCCGACCGACTTTGAGGTAATGGAACTCAGGACCTCATTCTCAACAGCAGCACTTGCGACCACTCGACCAATGAGGCAGTCAGTCAAACCTATTCTATTATATGAGATATATTTCTAAATGTTCTCGAAAACGGCTCTAACGATTTCGATGAAAGTTGCAATATAAAGGTTCATGACGGCGAAGAATCGATCTAGCTAGGTCTCATATCTGGGAAAATTATTTTTCTCTATTTTCACAGCTTCGGGAATGTGATAAGACGTTGGTATACCTGGACAATATGTTTATCTATTTTCACCCGAGCAGAGCTCGGTCGACCAGGTACTGAATCTAATATTAATCTAAATCTATTAATCTTTCCACAAAAACTTAGTCATTAGTTCAACGCGTGTCTAATGTCAAACTCTATTCATAAAATAAATGTCGATGTTGTTTGGCTTCAACCACAGTTAAACATGCTAAGGTAAGTGTTTTAAATACGCGAATAATTAATTTTGTGGCAAAAAAAAATCATCAATTTAATATGCCATGGCGCATGTCGAATTAATTGACATGGGAATTTCTATTCATCTTGCGGCTTCTTAATTCTCATAATTAAGTGCCGTGTCTGACCTTAACATTGCCACAATGTTAAAGACAATTCAGTTAAAAATAATCACAATAGTATTTGCTACCAGCAAGAAAAAATCGTCTTGAGCTGGTCTTGAGTCAGAGGTGTCAAAAATTTTGACAAGAACGCAATACTTGCCAAAAATTGAATGAGTAGGTACGTAAATAGATGACCGGGTCATGGTGATTGTTGTTCATTTTATGACCGAGTGTAGTGAACATCGGTCAAGTCGATGGAGGAATACAATAGACACATCCTGACAATGACTAGGTACTAGTAGCGACTGGTATGAATAGTGATTCATTCAGGATTCGATAAATTCATAGAAATTACCAATTGCGAATGGTACATCAAACAGGGGAAGAAGAAGACGGTAGATAAAGTTTCCACTCTACATTCTAAGAGGAATTCTATACTTATGATTGAAAATAAAAAAAAAACTTACAAATAAAATAAACATTTCGGTAGATATCGATAAATAGACGCTAACTTATCGATACGATCAGAGCATTGCAGAGATTCAGTCGAGTTCTATTTACAGTAAGTAATCGTGAAGTTAAATCATAATTTTAGAGGACAAGCTAAGAATTAGAACGCTTTAGCTCATAAAAATAAATAATAAACTAAAACGATTGTTTCAAAAGGCACGATAATTGTTCCTATTAAATTAATAACAGAGTCGAGCAACCGATTAAGCAACATAATGGTCAAAGTTATTAAGAAGATCATTATTGAGTTTTATTTTCGTCTGTTGTTGTTTAACACTGATGGTCATTCTGGTAATGATGCCACAAGACAATCCGAACTTATTGGCCTCATACTAAAGACGAGTCACATAAAGGATTTTAAATAAAAGTTGAGTCATCAGTAAAATTATAAGCAAGCAAGATGTATCCTAAATTCAAATTCCTTATTTTCTTAACATAGATAAACTTATTCATGCAGAAAAACCTACACTGTCCTCCCATACCTAGTCACACTGTTATTTAAAAGAATTGTAAAAGCCAATTATTTTTAAAAGAGTAACCGTGGAGTTTCTTGCCGGCTCTTCTCCATAGGAAACGACCAATTGGAACCGTGGACCTAGCTTCTGACGTTTCATAAGTGCCCATGTAGGTTTATGTGAAATAAATATATTTTGAATTGAATTGAATTGAATAAAAGTAAGAACACGGCTAAGCAATGCCCATTTAAAAAAAAATGTATCCTAGTCTAAACGCAAACACAGTGAAAATAGAATGGATCATATCATAATACAAAATAGAACAGTAAAAATCCTGCCTGTTTCATATCTTCTTATAGTATGCTGCAACATTGCCCAATTTGGTTAATATCTAAATATTTATAGCAAGTGGACGTACACTGAATTGTTTAAAAACCATTGTTTCAAAAGTATCGTAATGCGTATTCATACCTTGTAAATGAAGAATCGTTCGTTAGCACTGCCGAGTGCCAAAAACACCGTGTCTTGCCGAACCCATAAGTTTAGCTGCCATAAAATAAAATGTTCGGAACTCTTTCTTTTCAAGTTTTACTTCGTTATAAAAATCACTTTTCGCAGATTGAATACATCAGCTCCATCTTGTAGTGAATATAGAAATCATTCCTTTGAGACAGTTTGCTATTACGTGGTCTATGAAAACTAAGAAGGCCTCCCGAGGCTTATAATTATAAAAGTATAGGGTAATTAAACCGATTCAGGCCCTCCAAAAGACGGTAAAAATCAGTTTTATCGTAAGTTGGAACGGTACCGACGACCTGTTTGGTATTCCACGTGCAAGCAAGGTCGTATAATGCAAGAATGTACGATTCAAATTGCACATATTTTTTGTACCAGTTTCAGAATTAGTACGGTAATCACGGACGATGATTCTGCTTCCTTTAAATAATGTATAAATAGGTACACTGTTTTTATGTAAGCTTCGTTGTAAAATGATGAGAATATGCTTAGGTAGGAAATCCGGTTGCAAGATTATGTGATCTTATCATAAGTTCATTTTCACAAAACGCAATGTTTTGTCTACGGTAACACAATTTCTTTAGACAAAATATACACAGTGAAACAACATGATCAACTACCTACTACACTCGAGAGCAATGAATCCGGTTCACTTAAAGAATCCTAAAAATCTCGGAAACTAAAAATGCTAGGTTAATGCAATAAATTGTATTTAATAGACAATGTAATACTCCTTAAATGAAGGTATTAAAACTTCTTAGTTATTGTAAAGTTATATCATAAAAAAATCAAATTTGAAAAAGGGCCACTTTCGAAGATGGAACTACGAAATTACAGCATTTGGTTTTGCTTTTGTTTGTAATCTGTCATTTATGTGGGTACATAAACCATGTTGATAGTGCTCTATATTCATTATTCAAGCTGAAATTATGTCGCTTACGCCTGAAGAATGCACCAGAATACTTACAATGCTGGAAACCGGCCGGAGTCAGCGCGATACAGCCAGGACTGTCGGTGTGTCGCTGTCAACAGTACAAAGAGTTCTCCGACGTTACGAAGAAACTGGTTCTAACCTACGCAGACCAGGAACGGGCAGAACCAGGTGTACCACAGCACGAGAAGACCGATACTTGGTGAACACCATGCTTCGAAATCGCTTTCTCACAGGAACTGAACTCACAAATCAGTTTCGACGCCTCGGAGGAAGTAACCCAAGTGCATGGACAGTAAGACGTCGGCTTGCTGAATCTAACTTAAAATCCCTTAGACCTGCAAACGGCCCTAAACTGGAGCGTGGGCATCGTATTTCAAGACTAAGATATGCCCAGAGCCACGTAAATTGGAGTATTGAAGATTGGTCAAAAGTTATGTTCTCCGACGAATCAAAATGTATGCTCTACAAGCACGATGGAAGACACAGAGTGTATCGAAGACCAGGGGAAAGATTCAAGCAAGCATGCATCGAAGAAAAAGTAGCCTACGGTGGTGGGTCTGTACTTGTGTGGGCCGGAATTTCTTCTGAAAGTCGCACAGAGCTGGTGATCATAGAAAACGGCTCTTTAACTACCGTAAGATATGTGGAAGAAATCCTCAATGATCACGTTGGTCCATTTATGGTCAATTTAGGTGAGGATGCTATATTTATGCATGACAATGCCCGACCTCATACAGGTAGGATTGTGAATGACTACCTTCAAGAGATGAACATTACTAGTATGGAGTGGCCAGCGCGCAGCCCGGATATCAACCCGATCGAGCATGCTTGGGACGAGCTAGGCAGATGCGTAAAACAACGAAACCCTCCCCCAATCACGCTTCGTGAGCTCAAAATTGCTCTCACAGAGGAATGGGAGAATATTCCCCAAAATCGTATAAGGAACTTGGTGTACAGCATGCCAAACCGCGTAAACGCAGTAATGGAAGCACGAGGAGGCAATACGAAGTATTAAAATTCAAGAAAATCGTAATAAAGTTCAAAAATTTCATGTTTCCTATTTTTGTTTTAAGGAGAGATCAGCAGTTTTTTTCTTTATGTAATTTTGTGTTAATAAAATGTATGGTGACTCATATTTTTTTTACTTTCATTTAAGGAGTATTACATTGTCTATTAAATACAATTTATTGCATTAACCTATCATTTTTAGTTTCCGAGATTTTCAACATTCTTTAAGTGACCCGGATTCATTGCTCTCGAGTGTAGAATAAAAATTTCAAAGGATACAGCAGGAGAATAGGCCGTAGTGTCTAGAACTTAAAGGAGGATGAAGAACTTTCCAACCTGTTCCTCATACCTCTAAAAAATTGCGATGAACTTGAAAACGCAGTTATGGACAACAAGTTAGAATCAAAATATGTTATACAAACCTACGATTGGCAAAGCGAATTATGTCTTATCTATACACGTAAACTACGACCACATAGCATGAATTTTCGCCATAACTCCTTAAACATTACACAGCTAGTCAAACCGTCGAACACATGATAAAACATTTGAAACGCTAAACAATAGGTGTTATGAAAATCCTAACAATGGGATCTCTTACCCAACTGGTCGGGTAACCAGTATGTTGCACATGAGGTAGTGAGCCAACAATTAAACCATTGTTTTAAGTTACTGAGCTGAAAATCTGAGAATTTAGAATCTTAGGAAAGTTGTGAAGACGTTTTGTATGATTTTGTGACTTGAGGAAAAATCAGAAAAAAGTTAAGGGCCATCGTAAATGCAGAGGGCGGATCAACCGTGTAAGGTGCAAAGGAGATCCAAGCGGTCAATAGAGAGAAGTGAAGAAGGCAGACAAGCAGTCGATAATGATATCATCGATAACTGGACAAGACTAGGAGAACAAGAATAGTACAAAGAAAATGATACACAGGCAAGACAATTAAATTCAAGAGATGACGATGGCCTAATTCGTGAATGTCGTACTGAATTAACCCAATCATCTATACACAATTTTTAACCGGTCTCTTAAGAAAAGAGGAGGTCATGCATTCGGCGAGCTCATTTTTTCCACGTATCCTGTAAAAGAGTCAAAAGAATTACTTATTCGCCTGTCCTTTCAAAGCACAATTTAAAACTGAATTACTGCTTATCGTCTGTGACACGAACATGGCGTGTGAGACAAAGGAACAGTTAACGCGAGTGCAGTTGCATCAGCATTTCATGTTACGTCTCGGAAGTATTTGACGCTATTACGATGTTATGTCGGCAATTAATTATTGCTTCACTAGTGAGATGACTGACTCCGAATGTTTTTCGATGTTTTCAGGATTATTTACGAGATCAAGTATAACAATGGGTATTTAATCATGATTTGAAGATTGAAATATACAATGGATAGGGTACATAAGTGTAAAAAAAAAGCAGATGTTTCATTCAAAATGCTTATAAAAAGAATGGAAACTATAAAAAAAAACTCGTCGAATGATTGACTCCTCTTTTTTGGAAATCGTTTAGAAATAACGCAGCATATAACGCTCGTTATAATTGCTTCTTTTTGAATGAATGAATAATTTATTACTGAAGGTCATGTACCTGAAAGGCCTTCGTGGCTTTATGTATGATTTTCTTCCACTTCGTTCGGTTCTCCGCTTCTCTAAGAGCGATCGTAACAGAGTCCAGTGAGGGCATTATTGCTTACGCCAAAGGAAAAAAAATATGTTTGTGTTAATCTATGATTTCAATCTATAAGTAGGTATTTAAATAACAATTAGTTAAAGAGAAATAAAGCCACACTTAAGGGCAAATAAAGACACCAGAACCTTAAAGATTATAATCTAGTTTTCACCTTCACAGAGGCCTTTGAGGTTCTCAATAATGATTAAATTTAGTCTATAAAGCAAGTTGATTAATTAGTTTAGTTATTACTACAATCATAAAGAGTAATTGGCCAGTTGTTTGTTCCGGTAGGGGCAGGGGCTAGACAGACTAGACACTTCCTGTTCATAGACAATTTATCAATTATTGTCTATGAAGTCTAAAAGTGAAAATGTAGGAAGCGGAAAGTTTATTTAACTTTAAGTATAATGTAACTTTGTATCTGTAGGGTACAGTTATTCGATTGCAATGGATGTCTTTAAAAACTTAGATTCATTAAGTTTTATGAAGGGAATGAAGGCACAAATTCGTATGAATGAGACGCTCTGAAATCTCATGCATTGAATGTCTCCCGAAAGAAACGAATAGTAGTTCTAATACAGTATACAGTATCCTTTTCTTTTATGAAGCAATGTTCCCTCACATAACAAGCAAACAGCTTTTGACAGTTTCAATTAAATTATTGTAATTTTGTAAAGAACCGACGTAAAAAGAAAAGAAGGAAAGAAAAGAAAGAAAATTCAAATGATTTTATTTCACATAAACCTACATGGGCACTTATGAAACGTCAGAGGTGCACGGTTCCAATTGGTCGTTTCCTATAGAGAAGAGCCGGCACGAAACTCCACGGTTACTCTTTTAAAAAGAAAGAAATAAGTTAAATTTATTTGACTGTAGTACTTACCAACTACCAAACATTAATCAAAATGGGTTAAAATAAATTAACTAGTAAAACTCCGCAGACGTGATGGGTATCGATTCCTAAACACGATAAAACAATAAAAAAACAGATTTTCTCAACTCATACTTCAAGTAACAACACTACTACCGGTCATTGACTCCCAAAAAACTTCGAACCTTTTTATTTTTATTTTATCGTGTTTGGATATCGATTCCCATCACGTCTGAAGTTTCGCTAGCTAATTTATTTTAACCCTGTAGCGTATTGTGGGATTCAGAATACGCGGTTCGGCGCCAAGATTTTTTATGGGTAGGTACCGTTTAGAATGCCTGTGACTTGTAGCACAAATGTGAACGTACGTCGAACGTCATAAACAGGTACTGGCCATATCTTTAGGTTTTTTTTAAACTATAATTCCCTTCGGCTGATTTAATGAAAGTATTGTGCCTATCTGCCATTTTAAAAGTGTTTTTCATTATTGAACGAGGTGAACTTGACACCTACCGAAAGAACTGGCTCACAATGTCAGAGAAAAGCTCACAAAGTGGAAAAAGGAGAAGGGTGACATTACGGACTACTAGATAGGTCAAGAAGAGGAGTGGAACCACAGAAAATCCTATTGTAACCTATTAGAACACATAATCACTTATGTTCACACACTAACAGGGTAGCAGCGCATATTATTATCATAAAAGTTAATCGCACCGTCACGCCTTCCGTGCGACCTTCAGCCCTTCACCTAGACACAGTTTCCACTCCATAGATAATAGCTGATCTAGTTATTATTTATGAGTAGGAATTGCGAAGTGGCTTTTATATACAGGCTATGTATGTATTTAACACTGATATTATAAATACGATAGTCGGTGTGTATGGAAAACAAGCAAGGTGATTTGATGACGGAAGAGAAAAATAAGTTAATTTCTAAAAATCGCTAGCAGGACGGCTTCGTTCATACACATCCCTAGTACGAACTCGGCGCGGCCCGTTGTACTCTCGCAGCTGATAGGCGTATAAAAAAGCGGGCAAGTTCGTACTAGGGATGAGTATGAATCGTAGTTCTGTGACGGTGTACTAATTGCGGTCATTCGAAAAATGACCGATGGCCGGTGGAGCAGACGAGCTCTAGAGTGGAGACCGCGTATCGGCAAGCGTAATGTGGGACGCCCCCCCAGCCAGATGGACCGACGACCTTAAAAAGACAGACTGGATGCGGAAGGCGGAGGACAGGGCGTTGTGGCGCAGCCTGGGAGAGGCCTATGTCCAGCAGCGGACTACGATAGGCTGAGTACCAATTGCTATTCAGTTTGTAAACTTTTATGCTGTTTTTACTATACAAATTTGTCTGCTGCATTTTTTTTAATGCAGTTTTACTAGTCGTATCGTATGCCTTGTATCGCTGCATTGGTTGCCAGTTAAGTATCCTATTACTTTTAAATTTATTATGAATTGGATACTTTTTGTCTAGGTTTCAATAGAAATCGCAGGAAGCTAATCCGACACTAACGCAAACACGCACATGATAGCTTTGGTAATCGCGATAAAATTCCATTACTTATAAAGGTACAATTCCGTAGCCAACCGCAGGCGGCAACTGCAGGCGACGTGTCGCTAGCTACGGAAGGTATTACATAGAAAATCATAGAAAACAGTCTTGTCACATCTACACGTCGCCGTCGCCTACAGTTGCCGATAGTAGCGTGCAGTTGCCGCTTGCGGTCGGCTATGGGATGCTACCTTAATTAACATTTATACCGTCCTTTGTTTGCACAATAGATGATAGTATCAAGTTACATATGATTAGCTGTTTTCCTGGTAGGAAATCTTAGAAAACACATGTCTACCTACACGACGACATAAGAAATTTGTTAATCTATCAGAAAATCATCCATAATAGTTGGTAACTATTAGCATCAGTAAAAGAAGATTTATAACCAGTAACGATTTAACTAATTGACCGCTAATTGAGTGTTAAACACATGGTAATAAATAATAGATAACATTGTAATTACATGACACAATAACCAGAAGCAAGAAAACAATGGAATCCAACTAATATTAAGTATAGGTATTGTTTGTTGCTCAATCACGCAAAACTACAGATACTTTAAAACCTGCTGGATTAGATAACATATAGAATATTATTATCCCGGTAGTACGTTACAGTGGGATAATTTCCGACATCCACACGTGTGAAGCCGCGGGCAAAGCTAGTACCTCACACACACACAGTATTTCACACATATATTTTAATTAATATTTATTTACATCTATTTTATAATTTATTTATGTATCTATCTATCCGTAACTGCGGGCCCTATCAGAATACCAGCGCTGCGACATTTTTTTTAAATGTCGCAACATATGCTGAGATAGGAGCCTTTTGGCCTCGTACAGGACTTTTTGTTATTTTTTATTTTATTTTATTTTTTTTAATTTGTTTTTTTTAATTTTTTATAATGTTAAATGTATATGTTTATAATGTTAATGAGTGTGTTTTAGTTTAATTTGTAATGTCCTGTGCGAGTCCCAATAAATACTTTTTCTTTTCTTTCTTTTACCTAGATAAATCAATCATGTACCAGTTCTTGCATGTTTGGATATGCCGAACAAGGTGGTTGTTCTGTACAAGGTTTCGTAATGTGTACCTAAATTAAACCCAAATAGGTAAGTAATGGTTCTAGTGACTAGGACTCATCATCATCATCATTTCAGACAAAAGACGTCCAATGCTGGACATAGGCCTCGCCCAAGAACCGCCACTTCGACCGGTTCTGTGTTACCCGCATCTAGCGGATTCCTGCGGCCTTGAAAAGGTCATCGGTATACCTGACGGAAACTAGGACTGAAAGAAGTGATTTTTTAAATGGTAACTAAGAGCCAGCAACAAATTGAATATGCGAAAGATATCCTAGCTTGATCAGTCATTCAAGCATATAGCATCCATCATCCATAGCACCGCATCCATCGCGTTCCATCAGGTGAGATCGAAACAAAAAAACCCATAGCATAATCAGCTTATAATATTCCCACTGCTGGGACACAGGCCTCCTCTTTCTGTAAGAGGGAGTGGGCCATATTCCACCACGCGGGCCCAGTGCGGATTGGCAGATGTCACATGTCTTCGAATTTTTGGTTCTAGTTCATGCCGGGTTCCTCACGATGTTTTCCTACACCGTTTTAAGAGCAGTGGTGAAGAAATTATTTAAACAAAGAAGTGCCTGCCTGGGTTCAAACCAGGGTACGAACGACCTACGGGCTCCCACACAAAACTGCGAATTCGCATCGCATTGCACAAATATGCGAGCTCGGCCTAGGCCGTGCGCACTGCGATCTCGCAGATTTTAGAACAGAGAACTCATAAGACGGGGCCGGCCACCACTGCTCTAAGAGACATCATTCAAAAGCTACTCATAATTTGTCATACTGATCAAGATATAGATACAAATCTAGGTATTATCTAGGTTCTAGGTATGTAGCCCAAAGCCTGCCTACGCCAAGGCGACGGCAAGGTCTAAGCGACGTGATCTGCGGGACCTTGAGCTCAAATACATGACTTACGTTTGCATTTCTATATAAACTTGGATTTCTTGTAAAAACTGTGTTTTATGCATTTATTCCTCATGCAATTATTTTGTATTTATCTTACACTATTATCTTATAGGGTTTCCGAGGACTCAGTAATCTGACGTACGCACGGACGTAATAAAATCGCGGCTGGATTTTCAACTTTCGGTGTTAAGCCGACCGTTAAGAATCCAACACTGGGACGCACTCTCGGCGCGAAGCAGAGTGTTGAAAATCAAGTGCACGAAAAAGATCGCCGCGATTTTATTACGTCCGTGCAAACGTGGGCTTATGCATTCATTCCTTATATTATTATAGTTCACTATATATATATATTGTACCGAGGGTTTCCGAGGACTGAGTAAGCTTTGAATAATGTATGTGTAATGCATTAGTTTGTATGCATGAACGCAGGTGCGGTAGGGCCATGTCGATAAGCCTTTAAATTGACGTTTTAATTATGAAAAACTACGTGCTTTTAGTTAATTGATATTAGGTTAGTTAGCTTGATGTTGATTGAATTTCGATAAAACTATATTTACAAAAGCTTAAGGTTTTTCTCTTAAAATCCTTTAGTGGCTCTCTTTACTAAAAGTGATTATAAATTAATTCACAAATTGGACAATTCGACATACTTTTCTCGTGCAAACCTTTTAATCATACCATTTGTAACTTCGTATTTAAATTGTAGCTAATTTTGAAAATCAATTCTAGGAGTTCTCTAAACCTTTTTATGGCTTTTACTGTCCTTACATTTACAAAGTAACAAACAAGAAAACAACTTGTAACAAGATATTTACTCGTACTATCTAGAATCTAGAATAGTAAAATCCAAGGCTGTTAACCTGACAGTTATCCGTGATACTAGTGTTGAATAATTACATCATAACATAAGATAGTTAATTGCAGTCAGGCGTGACCTTGCGGAAATCTATTATAGAATACAATAGACGTGGATATATTAAGTAACCTGTTCCTCTTAGTTCTAAAGAGCCATAAAAAACCCTGAAAGAATTCGACACGTGTTTCACCTCTCAACTCTCAACGAGGCATCCTCAGGATGACGATTGACTTGTCTCGACATTCTGCGTTCAGCGCTCGGTGTGGCAACACACCGTGTTCGGGTTCGCGACAAGTTAATCGTTGTCCTGAGGATAACTCGCAATAAAAAATAAATTTATTTAAAAAAAACACTTTGCCTGTCCCGGGCATCGAACCCTGGACCTTATGCTCAGCAGCATCGCTTGCGACTACTATATCAACGAGGCACCCAACTATATATTTCGATAAGAATAATCTACAGTCGGGTAACCTCCAGTTATGTAAGAAAAAACTGCAACTTGACAGACAATGTTACATGACTACATGACTAGTAGGGTTGCACGATCATTTGTACGGTTTCTGCGGTTTAGTTGTAATGTACACTCTTGTCTAGGTATCATACAGGTCAAGGTTAATAAACAAGTTCAAAACAGTGAGAAATGAAGGACTTCAAAATACTGCGGAGTACTGTAGTGAAATTCTTAATAACAAAATATCATTCATCAAAATCTATTCAGCCGTTTAGTAGTTACGAGGAAACATAGGGACGGACATACATACAGGTAAAACACATAACCCTCTTTTTTTGGCTTCGCCGCAGTCGAGTAAAAATAGGTGCTATGTCAAGCAAACGCTAGAGCAAAATCCATAAGTTTCAGAATGATATTCAATTGATTTGATTAACAAACTGCTATTTTAGTATCTAAACCAGATCTTTGCAACAGGATAAATACACACATCAAAAGTGTCTAGGGATCAACATATATTTTTGCAATAACTTTTCTCCTGATTGATATTAATTAAAATTTTCTTTAAGGATTCATCAAATAAAGTGTTTTCGTTTGTCACAGTAACGATAAACCAAGTCACCTTTGCATTAATAAAGAAATTTGCCATTTTCCTAATAAAGGGATTTTTGACATTTGAACCACTAACATTAAAGTTCGAAAAAAAGACTGAAATAACAGTTTTCTTTAAAATTTTATTGGGTAACTTAAACAATTAATAATCCGTGTTTCTACCGCGAACACTAACAACACAAGAACATCGGTTTGGCATACTCAAAATGAGTTCATCCAAATCACGCTGTGGAATGGCCGCCCATGTTCGTTGCAACAACAAAAAAAGGTCTTCTTGCGACTGGATACCCTCCATATTCGGCAGAGCTCTTCTCTGTAGCATATCCCATGCATGCTCAATCGGGTTCAAGTCTGGCGACTGAGCAGGCCAGAGCAGGACATTGATGTTAGCTGCGGCGAGAGTCTGTCTTACAACTCTTGCGGTGTGCGGTCGTGCATTATCATGCATTAACTGAAATAAGGGACCGATTTGCACTTGTAGAGGAACGATGACGTCAGATACAATCGTCTCAGCATAAATTTGAGCGTTGAGGTTGCCTCTGATCCAAATCAACTCAGTTCTTCCGCCGATCCAAATACCCGCCCATACCATGATGGTTCCACCACTATAAGGATGGACTTCCTGGCAGGATTTTAATCGCTGTTGGCGTCCAGGGGTTCTCCAGTGTCGTATACGTCTTGTATCCGGTCTCATACCAAAACGAGACTCATCAGAAAAGCACACGAAACGCCATTGTTCTTCTGCCCAATTTCTGTGTTCAAGAGCCCATTGATATCGAATCCTACGATTGTGCATTGCTATAGGTGGTACCCGTAGCGGTCTTCGGGAATGAAGGTTCACTTCATGCAAGCGGTTTCTGACTGTTTGGTCGCTAATTAAGTTCCCTGAAGAGTGATGAAGCCTCACGGCTAACATCATGGCGGTTATTGTTGGAGCTCTTCGAGTTAAGATTTGAATGTATCGGTCTTGTCTCCGTGTGGTGCAGCGATACCGTCCTCCATGGCGCTCAGCCACGGTACCAGTGCTTCGGTAACGTGTCCAAAGTCGACTGATAACACTCTGACTTGTATTCAGAGCTAAAGCCACAGTACGTTGCCGGGAACCAGCTTCTATCATTCCCACGGCTCTGAGCATTTCTTCCCTGCTTAAATGACGTCGCCGCTCCATAATAACGTTGGTTTTAATCAGTAGTAGGGAAACAGTAGCACTAATAATGTCTTCAATGCGTTGTATGTTTTTATAGGGAAAATATTGACAGCTGATTTTCATCTTGCACTCGAATTAGATTAACAGTTCCTGTTTCAAATTATGAAATGCACCAAAAAGGATCCATATAAATTTATATAATCATAAATTTATTACAAAGCCACATCTCAATCTCAAGAAATCCGCATAAAAATGCTTGATCCCTAGACACTTTTGATGTGTGTATTATATCGATTAATAACAAGGAAAAGTTTTGTGTGTATGTGGCAGCAGTGATTCCAACTTGGCAACTTTTAAGCTAGATCTAGCTATTTGGTGACAGACAGCTACAATTTAATAAAACTTGTAGCTAAAATTTTTAGCCACTTTTTCTAGCAAGTTTTCATTTCTTCATGAGACGTGAGGCTATTGAGATTCGTAAAGTAGTGTACCGAGTCTCGAAAGAAAAAATAAAAACTAAACACGAATCTATGGTCATAGATGCTATGGTAGGTACAGGAATTTACAAATGAATTTAGTTAGAAATTAGCAAAGAAACCGAATGAGTTTGATAACTCTGAACTCAATCCTCTGCATTAGAG
This sequence comes from Omphaloscelis lunosa, assembly GCA_916610215.1. Classification (NCBI taxonomy): domain Eukaryota; kingdom Metazoa; phylum Arthropoda; class Insecta; order Lepidoptera; family Noctuidae; genus Omphaloscelis; species Omphaloscelis lunosa. Next base: position 3,956,620 of record OU744245.1, on the reverse strand, counting down.
ACTCCCTCAGGAAGTGGTAAATGCTGCTACAACTGTGTTTTGCCTAAACATGTACTGCATAAAATGGGCACCGCTGAAAAATATTCAAAATCAACGAAAGTTACTGAACCCCAGCCATCGACATTTTCCTGTTTATTTTATTTTTTTATTCAATGACGTACACAAGACATTTTTAACTCTCTTGTTGGAATTAATGAAAATAAAAATGATTGTCAGAAATTGTCATTTTATTGTAACCTACCTACCTACTTTAACTACTTTTAGCAACTTTATGGGGTAAAAAAAACTGGCATTCTAGCAACATTTTAAAAATCGTCTAGCAACTGGACAACGGCAACACTGCAAGGCAGATGTGATTGGAAACGCCGGGAGGATGACGGGAAGAGGGGATTAGGTACCTACTTAATTGTTTACATCTATTATTTGCCAGTTAGCTCTTTTAAATGCTGTGAATTCATTCAGGTTAAGGAACATTTTATAACAATGCCTTTGTATGATAATGAACTGGAAATTACTAAGTTCTTCCTCATTTCTCTCGGTTACTAATTAGTGATTGCATTTTCAATAACATTCTATCGTAATATTATTTTATACATAATTGCGATGGTAATTCAGTTTGTCTGTTACCTTTTCACGCTGCCGATTTCGATGGACATACAGGTTTCACCATGACCGGAATTAGGACACAGTATTTTTTTTAACCCAGTAGTACATTCCCGTAGTGTATATAAACTTCCGACCTCCAATGCATGGCAAATGCTAATCTACCTAGACATCGTTCTGACTTCTTTTGAAAGTGAACACAGTCAAAAGATACAATCAACTTAGTCAAAGAATAGATATTAAATATAGTTTGTGTAACTGTATATTATATACAGACTATGACTAAAATATACTATGGCTTTGAATAGAAATATCCGTTGAAATACCTGCACGTCTGCTAAAAGGAAAATGTCAAGAAAACTTATTGAATGAGTGACGGATGACCTGACTATAAATGGTTGTAAATTCGTCAAATTACTAACTAATAGTGTAATAGTTTCACAATATGATTCATTCAATAATTAAGCTATTATAGCGTGCGGCAGTAAGTAAATGCTACGATGGCAACCCAGTGTGGTTACCCGGCCGCCCGTGCAAGCTCCAGTAAGTTCGAATGGTAATCGTGTTCGTGAGTTAGTCAAGTAAGCCACCCATCAGCGAGCGAATGTGCGCGTGCTTTAACTCAAAAGTTCTGTTAGATTTAAACTTTTGCGATTCGTGTAATTATAGTGTCATTCTTAAGCACCTGCGTTTCTCTTACACCCGTTCCCCGGCTATACTATGTATATGCAGCAATATTTTGATGCCCCATGATTCTATCCTCTACTTTTTTATACGTACAATAATTGTACATAGTATTATTATTATCATAAAACTGTTAGCTTATATATACAGGGTGGCAGGGACATCTACGCGCAACCTGTTACCATGGATTCAGGACATGATTCTGGACCCCGCGTTTTTTTAGGTTATTAAATAAAATCCGCTGTTTCCTACAAAAGTGCAATAACTTTGCGGTCAAAATGTATTGAACAGTATTTTTTTTAAGGGAGGAACAGGGTGTAAAGTTCACTCATCCTCAATAGAAAAGGGAGGATCCTCCGACCAGATTGGTGTTGTCTGGCGGGCAACTGCCCCACGATTGAAGTCGAGAAGTTATATATATGCTGATCCCACGGTAAACTCTGCTTGCGAGATGCAGAATTTCGCGTGACGTCAGTGTGATGCGTAGTTCGCATGTGGCGATGAAGATGCCGCCACAACCTATACTCAGCAGTGGGTGCAACAAGGCTGCCGATAAAGAAGATGATAATGATGAAGTTTCTTCACAATCCAAGGTGCAATGTAAAACCTCATTAAATAAAATGTATAAAGCTTTTAAACTTTTAAGCAATGCACGCCATTTAATGATAACAGTTAGTATGAAATATGAAAATAATGATGACTTCTGCAAGTTTTATAAAAGGAACTTTATTAACGGTAAAATAATAATTTGAATGAATGATTGCCGATCCAAGGCAATCATTCATTAGTTAAAAGATCCGAATCCAGGTTTAATGATCGTACTTTCTCATTTTATATTATTAGACTACTTATTTCATACATTATTCTGCAATAAGTTTGAGGATACCAGAATAATTTAGAATCGAATAGAAGATTCTCTATTACACCTTACACCATACGAATAAGCCGACGTTCGCACGGACGTAATAAAATCGCAGAGTGATTTTATCGCGCACTGGATTTTCAACTGTCGGTGTTAAGTCGAGCGCTGAGAATTCAACAAAGTGCATCCCAGCGCATCGGAAGAACACACTGTTGGATTTTTAACTCTCGGTGCTTTGCAGAGCGTTGAAAATCCAGTGCGCGATGAAATTCCGCCGCGATTTTATTACGTCTGTGCTACGTCGGCTTACAGACATTATAAATGTTTGTGTGTGTGTCTACACAAATATTATAATGAGAATAGATTTGTATTTTTGTTTGTAATGAAAACTCAAAAACTACTGGACCAATTTAAAAAAAGAATACTTCTCCAGTAGAATGCAATATTATCACTGAGTACTGAGTGAGTGGCTATAATTTATAAAGATATCACGCGAGCGAAGCCACTTGCGGAAGCAAGTGTGTAATATGTAAATGAGTCTCTTGTATTTTAAATATTTTTATTTTTGTAAGCTATCTAGGAGAACAGTACGGCATCTACTAACTAGATATGAAACTATATGCTTGTGCTTTATATATGACCTTGCCATGTAATCTAGTCCTAGTTAAAACAACAAATCTTTATTATTTTAAACTATTACAAACTTTCATAGAAATAAAAACCATTTCAAAGCCAATAATAACAGTGGTTTGAACTCTTGAACTCGAAAACATGATACTCATATACGGCTTTTTTCTAAAAACAAGAAAGACATCATACATTCTCTCACACATACAACATTCTGTTATTTTACTACTACTACGCATTTAATAAGTATGTATCTGTGACGGAAAAGACACACCCACAAAGCCTTGAAGGTGATATAACACACTGACAATCTTTTGCTAAAAGGCTATACCGCTCTGACGTCAGCTAATCAAATCAAGTTGGCGGGAAATAATTTATATATTTCCTTATAAATACTCTTTTATTTATCTATGGTGTATTTTTTATCTGTGGTAGGTAATACGGTGGTGGTGTGAAGATTTGAACATGGATTGCAGGTGTGGCCAGAATTTGTAAAAGATAGGCAGGTTGGAAGGAAAACGGGGGAGGCGTTTTTGCAGAAATGTTTGGAATATTGCATTATTAACTATTACGGTAGATTAAAATAGAGGGGCTCGTGGCAAAATAATATCTACCAAACGGATCGATCGAAGGGTCTACACTTGCGGCTGGAATTTAGTGAATGAGTGACCATCCCCATTACATATCGAGACCCCTCCGTGCCTCCGAAAGCACGTGGTCTTTGACAGTCGTTACTGGTAGTCAGAAGCTCAAAAGTCTGACAGCCAGTCTTACTAGGGGTTTCGTGTTACCCAGTAACTGGGTTGTGGAGGTCAGATAGGCAGTCGCATCATGTAAAACACTGGTAATTAACTGAAAGGTGACTCTAACATAGTTGTGATAAGGCTAGGCAGATTGAACAAGTGGCATCCCAGAGACAGCTCCCTTCAAACGGGAACAAAGCAATAATACTTGCTTAGACGCAGACTAAATAGGAGTGCTTGTAGTACGTACAGGTCGTGCCATTAAAGATGAGACTTGACGCACCACGTGGTTTGACTTGCGCAGTAGACGATTTATGGGTCTCTTTAGCGGTATGAGGTCCCCGCTGGGGCGTCATCGGGGCGGGGGAAAGAGCGGCGGGAGGCGCGGTCAAGTCTCATCTTAAATGGCACGACCTGTACACACGAACGAGATTAGAGATTAGAAGAATTCTACTGATAAACTTTACGTAATTAGAAAATTAACCGACAATGCCCGAAGAATTGCTAAAGTTATGTAGCAGTGGGTAGGGCACATTGCTCGCAGAACAAATGGCCGATGGCGCGAAAGTTTCTGAAGTGGCGACCGCGTACCGGAAGACGTAGCGTTGGAAGGGTCCCACAAGGTGGACCGATGATCTTGCGAAGGCCGCAGAAATCCACTGAATGCGGGAAACGGAACCGGTCGAACTGGCGGTGCTTGGGGGAGGCCTATGTCCAACAGTGGACGTCTTTCGGCTGAAATGATGATGATGTCAAAGATTGAATTTATAGATTTAGTATTTTCGTCAAAAGAAAAATTCCCCCTACCAAGTAAAGTTAAGAAAATATTATTATATCCAAATACCAACCTGGGATTTCCCCTAAAAATTTAATGATAATAATATGGAGTTACTTAGCGATGTTATTTACTTTTAAACGGGAACTATTTCAAACCGTGTTAACCAAATTTGTGTCGAGATAACACTCCTTGGAAACATATTGACGTATATGTATTTAAAAAAAAAATAGAGTTATGAGCGTAACTTTATGCATTTTGTCTGCATTTATTCTTGAAAAATGTTAATTGTTCAAAGAATGTGTTCAGTGCATTAAAACCACAGGAACTCAGACTTGCTATTGTCAATTTTTTTTTTCGTCGGGGTAGTTTATTATCTACAGATCAAACCTGTTGTTATACAACTCTTTTATTAATTAGTTTAAAATTGACAGTTCATACCATTATTATTTCATTGAATCGGAAACAAACGGTGACATATTTACACAAACTAGTCTGTTTTCTATCATCTCATATTAAATAGTGAGCTCATCAGTTAATATTCATAGGTCACCTAAAACTTAAACATATTAGCTTAGCACTATCAACACAAGACATCCTAAATTATTCCTAGAACCAAACATTTGTGTGTGTGTTAATTTCAGACTATTTTTCCTGTTAGGATGAAGCTCTTAGATGCATCAGCAGTAAAAGATAATGGTCTTTTTCATATGTCAAACTGTTTGAGGCTTAAATTCAATTCAGAAAAAGTCTGTAGTCATTTGAAATCAACTACCGAAAACTCGTAAAACTAATCTAGAACGACAAACTGATATGCAAAACTGACACATGTCTGACAGCGTTAATTTACGTTTCCATGGCACAAACATGGCGTCGACAATCCTTTTGTGTGGTGTTGACTCAGAACAAAACTGGTTTCGGTCGTAGGAGGCAATGGTAGACAGTCAACAGCGACTAACCCAACAACTAAAAACTACTCTAGTTCCGCAAAGGAACATTGATGATGAAGACTTTCAAATTTAGTCGGGTGTTAGAACTAGCAAGGTATGTCATCATATTTACGCAGGCATTTAGATACATATTTGTATATAATATTAAAGAATATTTTAGTTTTTATACGTAAGTCACGTTCTTGATTGTATTTTTCGAAGGGACAAGAAATAACAAAGAACATATTTTTTCCATGATGGTGACAATGACAACGAACGTGTAAAACGAAATATTTATAAGAAATGAGCTGTTGCTCGCGATTTCGTCTGCGATTCAGGATGGCCTATCTGGCAAATTTCATGACAATCTGTTCGGCTGTTTTTGCGTTTTTGAGTAACAAACATTCAAAAATATAAACTCTCACATTTATAATATTATATTACGTTTATTTTTTATTAGTAGGATAAAGAAATCTTTAGAAAATAAATAAAAGCAAAGGACATTTAAACTTTCATTTCTTTTAAAGATAATGCTGAAAATTTCTTTGTAATGTTTCTATGAACATACATAGAATAAACAGGAAAATCAATAAACCTTTTAGTAGTAAATGAATAATCATAATAATTATATTATGACAATGGTAGTTGTTTACGATTAACTAAGTCTGCCCACGTCAATATTTTTTATGATTACTAGTTTACAAAGACAAAAAATCTTGATTTATTATGGAGGTTATTAAAACTTACAGACAGGCGCGAAACGACGGCGCGACGACGCGACGCGACTCTGGTCGAACAATTTATATTAAAACTTCATGGAAAATTTTCTACCGGTGTCGCGTCGCGCCTGTCTGCGAGAGCCTTTATGAGATAGATCTGGATTTTTTCTCTAATTTCAGCAGAATTCCGATATTTAGAATATCGGAATTCTGCTGAAAAGGCCCTTTCGATGCCCTAAACTATTTTGGTCCTTGCAGTCTCCATATAGTACTAGAGGGCCGGTACTTAATTCAAATTTTTGGTCCTTCAGTACTATGAATTATCTATAAATATATAACATAACATAACATCACGCCTGTAGTCCCCGAAGGGTTAGGCAGAGGTGTACTTACAGTACACCCACATTTCGCCAGTTATGTTTAAGTCCCATGTAATAGGGGGCGAGCCTATTGCCATCAACCGGGCACTAATCCAGACTAAAAAAAATAATAATAAATATAATAAATAATAATAATATATAATAAATAATCTTCTATTAAAAGTTATCTAACAACAACTTTATGATATACTTAGATATATATAGGGTGGCAGGGACATCGACGCGACGGTGGCAGTGACGACGTAGAAACCATGGATTCAGTACATGATTCTGAATCCTCCTGCGTTAAAATTGTTCAGAATCATGTACTGAATCCATGGTTTCAATTTTCGCGTCGATGTCCATGCCACCTTGTATATATCTAAATATATCATAAAGTTGTTGTTAGATAACTTTTAACAGAAGAAAAAGTTGAAGATTTGTCAGCATTTTCTTCTGATGGACGGTTGAAAAATCGGTCCTTAACGTTTATTCACATCTTGAATTATGTTCATGTAGTTTCAAATCACCGATTGTATTTCATTGAGCCTATCAGGAGCCAAGAGCGTGTTTTTGATATTCAAAGCAATGGTCAACTAGATCAATTGCAGAGTATCAGTCTTATCAAGCGACGTACAACAGCCCACTTATGAGACTCATTTGATGACGTTCACAGTCTATTGATTCTTGAGATGCCATGCATACTTATACAAGGTGTTCCTTTTGATATCCTATAACTCTAGGGTATTAATGAGTCCATGTCAAAGAATCAACTGGCATTTATTTCCTTTTTTTTAAGATCAATCTCATTTTCATTTAAACCAATCATTCATATTTCAATCTAAGCAAAAGAGACGTTGCCATATTTTTTTTTTTTAAATAAACTAATTAATTCAGTCATTTTTTTTTAATATCACGGGTGTTTTACATAAATAATTGTGACTTTTAGAATATTTGAATGAAAAAAAAAGGTAAAAAAAAAAACATAATATATGCCAGTTGATTCTTTGACATGGTTTTATTAATACCCTAGCTAGAGTATATCACACACACTTTATAATATCATTATCATTTATAGCTATAACTAACAGACCACAAACAGACTCGTCCTGTTATTTCAATAGTTCATACAAATATCCAATAGAAAATGCACCAATTTACCCGGCAACGTCGCAATTTTTCTTTCTGTAAAAACCAAATTCGGACTATTACGAATATTTTAATACAAAAAATAGCCAAATCGGTCCAGCCGTTCAAGCGATGCGCTTACTAATCACAGGTCTATTGACCAGGTTAAGCTACGCATGGTCCATGGATGGTTGACCATCTTTATAAACCAAGATCCCTCCGTACCTCGGAAAGTACGGTCAAAGGTGTCATTCGTGGATCTTTGACAGTCGTTCCCGATCGTCAGAAAAGAAGATTTATCATAAATATCTCGATGTTTTGACATGTCCTCATTGTACCCGTACGAAGCAGGGACGGGTCGCTAATTGCATACTAATAAGGTACTTATAGATAAAGATTTCAATAATTAATACTTATGGCTCATCGTTACATGTTATTGTGGGCTTTACTACTTGTTTACGATGAGTGGGTGGTAATTATTATCGTGTAACAGACAAAGAGTCGCCTTTTGTCTTGATTTTCCTGTTTCTGGTTAGAGAAAAATGTATTTGGAAACTTTTTACACCTGAAACGGTTACAACATCAACTTCAGTGTTATAATTGCAATTCATTATTAATATTCAAGTTCACTAGTTAGCTATATTTCTTATTTCCATACAGTAATATTGCTAAATTAACCAAAACAGATAAATATTTAACAGCTGTTTGCGACGTTGCCAACTTGTTGGATGAACGCTCTTAAGAATCAAATTCGCAAAACACACATTCGTTAGTATGAAACTGACAGGTGTCAAGAACGCATTCTCTCGACGGCCGGACTGTAAATAACATAACAACAAATGACATTTAACAAACAATAGAGAAAGTAAACGTAAGAAGCAAAAGTTTCACCTACTTTTTTTGCCATCTCGTTACAGAACTGTAGAGAGTCTATTGTTAATAATTCAATAGTATTGAGCGTTGTATGATAGAAGTGGACATGAAAATGATTAACGAATCGTAAAACCTGTTTATTTTTATAGCTAGTTAAGATTTAGGTACCTATAGCTGTTTAAACCAGAGCTCGGATAACGGTATATTTTTCGAAACGGTTTCGTGTTAAAAACCTAAGAAACGATTTGTTTCGGTTACGTTCGAACGGAACGATATAAAAACGTTTTTGAAGAAGAACAAAATTTAAATCGTTCGCGGTTAGTAAAACGTTTTTAAACGTTTTTTCCATTTTTGGGTTGATCGATAGGAAACTCGCAACACAACCCTTACGGCAAACGCATTTGAAATTTGCAATGATGTAAGGAAATGAAGATAAGGTACAATTTAACTAAACAAGTCCATGCTTGTCGGCGCACGCCCCGTGCGCGGCTGCGTCCTGCGGAATAAACCGGTTTTTGTTTTGCGGAATAAACGTTCTCATTTCGTTTTCGTTCCAAACAAAATGTTGTACAAAGAACTGTTAAAAACGTTATTTTAAATAACGTTTCCGAGCTCAGGTTAATATATTTGGGTGGAATTACTACTGGACTGTCTGTGACAATGATGAATTTCATAAAAAAACAACAAATGGCTTAAGTTAAACAGAATTTTATTTTCATTTAAGAAAAGAAAAAGAAAAAAAATTTCATCGATATATGTATAGTGCCAATAGTCTCCGAGCAAAATGGCTGTGTTACATTCGGACGGACGGACAGAATGAAATTATAAGTGTTCCGTTTTTGCCATTAGGCTACGGAGCCCTAAAAAGGCGGAAATTCTCTTAGGTTACATTTGGGCAAAAAATCTAGATAGATGAGGAATCGCAGTTACCTATTCTTTGTTTGAATTTAGATGAAGATATTCCTTGAGACAATGATATCCAGTTTGTATTTAAGCGAAAATTGCAGAGTTATTTTCAAAATAAATACCGTAGAGTCATCGCAACACCTTTCTCCCTTGAATTTGAATACAGGGTGGCAGGAACATCGACGCGAATACTGTTACCATTCAGTACATGATTCTGAACCCCCCTACGTTGAATTTTTTTGTCAGTTATTTTAAAAAAATATCAGCTATTCATACATTTTAACCGCGTAGGTATTGCACTGTTCTATGAAACAGCAGATTAAAAAAAAAAACCGACAAAAAATTTCAACGCAGGGGGCGTTGAAATATTTGGTCGGTTTTTTTTTTTTTTTAGTAAATATAGTATGTTTGTGCATTATAAGTTATAACCTATTTATACCTATTTGTGTACCTATTTTATTTATGATTATGATATCATTATGACATTTTTTTAATATTATTTTTTTCATTGTTCATTTCAAACAGAGCCATCTATTTAATCTCTTCACCATCATTGGTTGACTATTTGAGAATGCCAAGGCATTAAGAGTCCTATTACATTTTTTTACGGAAATTCGTAATTTTTGACGTTGTAATTTTGATTAACATTATGATATTTTAATTATTTAATTACAATAACGATAGTGCCATTCTCTTTCTTATAAGTTGGAGTTACACATTATTTTCAAGTGATTTGCTGAATTGACGCGGAATATATAGTACTTTAATTTTATTTATGGTAATTTTTTCTTATTATATTGAGAAACGAAAACTAATGAAACGTATTCATTGTAGATAGAAGTTTTATACGATAAAAGTCAAATATAAGATAATTATATCAATTAGTTTATTTGATAAAATTTTGTTTATTTGGAATATAATGGACGCTGAATCAAGACATTTATTGCTTTTTTTATGATTTTTTCTGTGAAAACTCAAGAAATTTAAAGAAATTCTAGAACTCCAATAAACAAGTATAACATTCAACTTATCTTTTAGTAATTTTAGCTTTTATTTGAATTGAATGGAACAAAGTGAATTTAAGCGTCAAAGTTCCATCGCCAACGGATTTTCTTGTAAACTGAGTTCGTAAAATATTTTTAGTAAATTACACGAAAAGAAAAATTAAAATGTGTAACTCCAACTTACAAGAAAGAGAATGACACTATCGTTATTCATAATCAAATAATTAAAATATATTACTGTTGCTGAAAATTACAACGTCAAAAATCATGAATTTGCGTAAAAAGTGTAATAGGACTCTTAAGTCCACCGTTGTTCGTTTTTAAGTGCGAATTTAATACTTAAACAAATAATTATCTTGTTTGGGGATTTTTTTACTTCAGATTTGATTATAATTTTAATCAAACCAAAATTCTCTTTATTATGATATAATAGCAGCAGAATCTCAAGAAAAACATTATGCAAAAAATTTATCGCTCAGATGACTGATGTAGATACCTATTAGCTATTAATTGGCTTGATCTCCGTTGTTTGGACTGTGGGAAGACCGAAGATAATGTATTTAGAATTTTAGATATAACATGGCCAATTTGAGGCGAATAATCATACTAGCACTTTTTTACCATCAGTACTTTGCGCCTTCTAGCTATACATATAATTAGATATATATGAACCGGGCGAGTTCGAACTGGGGATGAGTATGGACGAAGCTAATTAATTTCAGTTTTTTGCGTGAATGATTTTCAGAAATTCAGAAATTCTGATTCCCACTTTGTTACGTAAGAAGTTAATGCCCCGTTGGTCTAGTGGTCGCAAGCGCTACTGCTGAGCATGGGGTCCTGGTTTCGATTCCCAGGTCGGGCAAAGTGTTATTGGATTTTTCCATCAGGAATTTCTCAGTAGCAGCCCGGAGTCAGAATTTGTTCCCGTTTGGCAAATGGCGCGCCTCCTATTACAATAACTGGCGAAATGTGGGTGTACTATAGGTACACCTCTGCCTAACCCTTTGGCGAATACAAGCGTGATGTTATGTAGAAAAAACCCTTAACGAGCTTTGAAGACAAAGGAATTCTTATACTTACACCATTTAGATACGTCTCGTTTTGTCATGCAGTAACTAAAGTACACTATCAGCTCGACATACCTGAAACAAACAAAGAAAAAACATTATTAAAGAAGAAACAGATTATTTAAAAAGTCACCATTACCGAGCGCTTCACCTGCGTCCAGCGCTCGGTGTGGCAACATGCCTTGTTCGGGTTCGCGGCAAGTCAATCGTCATCCTGGGGATGACTCGTTGAGAGGTGAAACACGTGTCGATTTCTTACAGGGTTTTTTATGGCTCTTTAGGAATAGTTAAGCGGAACAGGTTACTAAATATACAGGTCGTGCCATTAAAGATGAGACTTGACCGCGCCTCCCGCCGCTCTTTCCCCCGCCCCGATGACGCCCCAGCGGGGACCTCATACCGCTAAAGAGACCCATAAATCGTCTACTGCGCAAGTCAAACCACGTGGTGCATCAAGTCTCATCTTTAATGGCACGCACTGTACCTACGTCTATTGTATTTTATAATAGAGTTTCGCAAGGTAACGCCTGAATCAATTAACTATTGAATAGAGATAAAATTCCTCCAAAACAGATTGATAAGGAAAAAGACACTAGAGCGTGAATTAACACTAAATGTTACAAAAATACAGATGACTTAAGACAAAAGAATAGAATAACATGTTTTTTTTTAATCTTGTTAGCGAAACTCGACGTTAATTAGATGACCAAATGCGAAGTCGTTTGTATAATACATTGGTACGTGACCATAGCGGCGTAAGACCAATTAACATGATAAAATTCCTAGGTAAGTAGTACTTTATTTACTTTGGTAAGTTTTGATTTTTTATTTTTTCCTATTAACGCTTATTGTATCGATTGTTGGCATGGAAGAAGCTATTTATCTAACGGTCTCCGAAGCAGCATGCGTAGCATGACAACCATAGAAACTGATTTTGTCGACGGAAGAATAGACAAAATTACAGATTGTGATTGTTTATCTGTCATTTTATCTATTCTTCCGTCGACAAACCCGTTTCTTTTGTGGTCATGCTAAGCGTGCTGTGGTGAAAAGCAATAAATAAAGGAAACAATATATTTATTATGATGTAAAAAAAAAAATTGTAAATTGTAATAGAATAAACAACAAATAAACCGGACATATTTTGAAACCAAAATAAATCCTTACCAGCTGCACCCCGCGGATTTACCCGCATAAGTCTCGATCCCGTGGGAATACTGGGATAAAAAGTATCCTATATCCTAACCCAGGTCATGGTCTATCCATGTGCCAAATTTCATCCAAATCTGTTCAGCCGTTTTAACGTGAAAGCGTAACAAACAAACAAACTCAGTTTCGCATTTATAATATTAATATCTTATGCAATCATACAAAAAATCAAATCTTTTCTCTTTATAATATTTGTTTAGATTATACTTAGGATTAGGATGTACCTATAGTGAATTTGTTTGACAAATACACAGAACATAATGATTATATACTCCGGAGTGAGTACTTATCGCAACAAATGACAGAGAGTTCATCGCATGCAAGACCAATTTACCCATTTCCTTCAATTGACGGGGTACTCACAACTTGGAAGGGAGGACTGCAACGAGTGAATCACACTCATCGTATTATGATTGATCAAATACGACGGAAAAATAAGGATAAGCCCCACAAATGAAGCTATGGAAGGGAAATTCATTGATTTAATGACGTTTGGTCGATCGTGACAAGACTTAGGTTGTTAGGCGGACATCTTCAATCAATCTGCCTAGCATTTTCCTAACTATGTTCCTATCTAACTGGATGCAACTGAATACCAGTATTTTACATGGAGCGACTGCCATCTGACCTTTACAACCCAGTTACTGGGTAACATGATACGCCTTGGTAAGAGTAGTAAGAGTCCACTGGACTCCATGGGAGCATTTGTGTGACAAAAATATTATAAAAATATTATTTATTATTTCGCTGGATTGTTTTATCATTTATTCAGTGTTATTTTTGTGTTTTAGGCTACTAAATGGCTTCATACAGTCAGTCAATCAATTAACTTCAACCAGAAGTTGAGTCGGTACCTTACCCACAGATGAACAAAATGCTCAAGATGAAAAGTTGCCCAGAGACCAAAGAAAATACTGTCATACTCAGCCGCGTGAAAAGAAAGAAAGAAAATATGTTTATTTGCGGTAAACAACAAAGAAAGACAGTAGATACTTATGTGGCTCCATAGCTGTGTGAGGCCGGGATTGTTTGGCATGTATAAAGAAAATCTGTGTTCGGTGTGCAGCTAAAGATAAGGAGTAAAAAGCGCTGCACGTTTTTTTTATATAAACATGTCAATTCTTATTTTAGTTTTTAAAACTTGATTATATTTTAGACTTATTTTATTATTGATGGAAAATAGTTAAAAATAATAATTTATTGCATTTAAGTTTTGAGCCAGAACTTGGCATTGATTTTTGTGTTCTTATTTTTTTGTCTATTGATTTTTCAATTGTCAATAAGACTCTTATAAACTTATAACGAAATGTGATATTAAAACATATAAGTATAATGTTGCTAAGTGTAATAAAATAAACCCATTTTGCTTTTATTTTGACCAAAATCAATGATTTTTATGCCTGGAACTCCATGGGGTAAATTAAGTGATTTGGGGTCACCGCTCACCACGAAAACTAAGGGATAAGGTGAGAATGAAAACAATAAAGAAAGGGGTATATCAGTGTAGAGAAGGGGTATCGTGTTACCCAGTAACTGGGTTGTGGAGGTCAGATAGCCAGTCGCCCCATGTAAAATACTGATAACCAGTTGCATCCGGTTAGACTGAAAGCCGACCCCAACATAGTTGGGAAAAGGCTAGGGAAATCGTTTGGGAGCATTCCCGATTCACAGAAAGCCTAGATATGGACGAAAAAAGACATCTGAGCTATTGAAGCGAATTTCAAGATGTTTTCCGTAAGTTCATTGTGTGATGACGATGAGCTTGTTTACTTTGATATTATTTTAATGAAAGGGAAACCAATAATACTGTGCAAATGATTACATACATAAGTAGGCGGGGAAATCCCAAATTAATGAAGCTCCTAGAGTTGAAGAACAAATAATACCTCATTGTTAAGTTCTCAAATATTTATTTTTCTCATTATGATGTTCAATTAAGTATTTTTAAAGTGGGTACCTACGTTATATAAAGCATATAGAAAAACAGTTGATATAAACATTAATTGACGAAAAACTGACAAAAAAAAAAACACAAAACAAAACTGGGCAGTTGCAATTGTTAATAGTTAAGACGCAGATATATGCCAATGACCTTGAGTGGTTAGCTTGCGTGTTCTGTACTGAGCTCACGCAACGCCCAGTCAGTAGTAGGAGTCGCCCATCAAGGAGCGCTGTCCCAAACTAGACGCTTTATTAATTTATTATACATAAAACAAAAGGTATTTTAATAAAACACGTACACTAAAAGATTAATAATTAAATTATTTTAAAATGGTGAAGGTTTCAGAAAAATACGCTTGATAGTTTTTGCGTGATTATCAGTATTTTATCCGCGTTATACATAACTTTACAAATGTGATGTGAACATAATCTAAAATATTCCTATACTAAGTTATTAAGAATATGCTCTAACTTAACATTTTTTTTTTCAATTCATTAACACTACTCGTTTAGACGTGATCTACAGTATAAAATCATTATAAGTCGGTTATCGTCGCCTTAAATGGTTCTGCAAGATTTAGAAAAACAACAAAAGGACACGATTCATTCCGTTATTAAGTAATGAGAATAAGAAAAACCCAATAAATCTTTGCACAACCAGGGAATGGAACCACGGACCTCATGCTCAGCAGTATAGTTCTTGCGAACACTAGACCAACCAGTCCGTAATTAAGTAAAATCATTAATATTGTTATAACAAGGAATTCTACCAATCAACATGATAAAATATTTGTTTCTGATATTTCTTCATATATTCTTTCACCATATTGGCCTTAATAACTTGAAGTGCGCAAAAGTTTTATGTACCAAAAAAGGTTATAATTAAAAGTATAACAGTGCCCATCATTGTGCAGAAGATGCACTGACGAAACAGTTTGCAAATTCTTGCACAAGTTGCAGCAAGTACTAACGAATGTTGAGTTTACGACACATCATGTGAATTGCGGTTCTGTAGCGTTGCAGGCTGTCAAGGTCCTTTTAATTTGCTCACTGGTACAAAGAAATCTCCTTTGGTAGTTTTTGGGGTCAAAGAGCAAATTATATTGCGTTAGTTTTGAAATAGTTCAGATTTTGGCTTTCGGGTGCTGTTATTATCGTCATCATATGTAAGTGATGACCCAGTGGGTAAGTCCTCGCCTCTCATGCAAGAGTTTGTGGGCTCAAATCCGGGTAAGTACCTATACGACTTTTTCAATTCATATGTACTTTTTGTTCTTAATTACTGGGTTACGCAATTACTGGGTTGTGGAGGTCAGATAGGCAGTCGCTCCATGTAAAATACTGGTATTTAGCTGCATCCGGTTAGACTGGAAACCGACCCTAACATAGTTGGAGAAGGGCTAGGCAGATTGATTTTTGATGTACTTTCTTTCGACTCTACCCATTTTTCATAGAACTCATACGCCATGCGGCCATACATGTTGCAAGTTGACTCCAGCAATATACAACTTATTATATTTTCAGTTTATAATGCCAAAATTCGCTAAGAAAAACCTACATTTAAAATGAGCCCTCCGCGAGGGCTCCCGGCATCCCATATATGAGTTGAGTGAACCCTCCAGGAGGGCTCGCGAACGTGTTAATCTTGGATATTACTGACATCGGTGAAGGCAAACATTGTGAGGAATCCTGGACTTGTAGTCAATATAAGTTTAAAATCGTCAACCCGTCTTGAGCAAGCGTGGTGATCAATGCTCGTGCCTTCTCTGTATGCGAAGAGGCCTTTGCCCAGAAGTGGGACAATAATAGGCTGGTATTATTTATCATCATCATCTGCCTAGCCTTTTCCCACTATTTTAGAGTCAGCTTCCAGTCTAACCGCGGATGCAGCTGAATATGCTTTGGGTGGTGTTAATGCTGCTTTTATTGTTATGACAAAAATAAAACGAGACAAGTAAAAAAAATAGAACGAAAAAAATAATAATAGAAAATAGAATTCAGGAATATAATTTGTTAGTAGTCGATGAAAACAGTGGAGAGATTATTGGAATTAAATACAATACTGGCTTTTGCCCGCGGCTTCGCCCAGTTGGAGGTCGATATTTAATTATCCCTCGGGAACGTACTACTGGGAGAAAAAGTAGCCTGTATTGATCCGGGTTATAAACTATCGATGTGCCAAATTTCATCCAAATCCGTTCGGAGGTTTTTGCGTGATTGAGTAACAAACATCCAAACATTTATTAGCTTTAATAAATTAAAGAATTTAAAGTTAATAATGAAATTTATTAAAAAATACTAATTAAATTAATAAATTAAAGCTACATTAAGAATAAGTCATACATAATTGTATGTATAATCAGTAATCAGAAATGGATTGCCTCAACAGTTATTAAAGTCGGTCAAGTTCAGAGAATGCGTGATGTTTCCTACGTTTGCTCGATAAGCGGAATTTTTTATTGATACATTATTCAATAATAATGCTAATTAATGCTAATTATACTGATACACGTATGTTTTAGAAGAGACTATTAATTCATCATTATCATCATTTCAGCAGAAAAACGTTCACAGCTAGACATAGGCCTCCCCCAAGCACCGCCATTTCGACCGGTTCAGTGCTTCTCGCATCCAGCGGATTCCTGCGGCCTTCACCAGGTCATCGGTCCACCTTGTGGGGGGCCTTCTATCCAACGCTATGTCTTCCGGTACGCGGTCGCTACCCAGAACCTTTCGGGCCCTGAGAGACTATTTAATTAACAGTATTTCCATTTACGTTTTTTTTATTTAGGTATTGATGGAATAGACTTTAGGCCTAACATCATCGACTAAGGACCAAAGTTGCCTTTTAAATAAATAAATAAATATAATTATATACAGGGTGGCAGGGATATTGTCGCGCAAAATGTAACCATGAATTCAGCACATGATTCTAGACCCCGTATTACTGAATCCATGCGCGTCGATGGGGACTGCCACCCTGTATATTAATAAACAAATGGTTTTGTGGCTAAAACATTTGGTCCTTCGATCCGCCTCATGGCTCATGATTTTTTTAATTGAAATAAATAATAAATAAATCGAAGAAAATTGGGTAATTCGATCCAAATAAGATTTTAGATTCCCTAATATGATGTATTTTTTCCTTCCAGATTTTTCGCGTTTTATTGTTAAGTTTGACTTTACGTAAAGAAAGTGTTTATGTTGGTCATTATTACTTTATTTAAATTTTTATTATTTCATTTACAAACATGTAATCATTTTTAAATATTTTTATAAAAATATTGAAAAAAACTCACTTTAAAATATAAAAAATAGTAGCCCACCGGTATCGGGAACAGGGTCCAAGCTACCGGTGGTCAGATCTCCTGAGAGAGGAACCTCTTAAAAATACGCGCCGCGTCAAAAAGTACCACTTCACTACAGTTTCAAGAGCCTTCTCAGGTGTTGGTCGAGGCTCTTGGCTATTATGCCAGTGCCCGACACGACTATCGGCATTGTGCCGATGCTGTATCCACATCCCACATGTCGACAATCTCGCGAGTCAGGTCAAGATACTTAATCTGCTTATCTTTTTCAGCTTTCACGACATTCTCGTAGTGCGGGACCGCTATATCAATTATCATTGTGCGACATGGTTTTTAATATTATTGTCATGACATTGATTTTACATTCTGTGATTACTTCCTCACACACTGACTAATTAATTTTTAAAAATTAGGAAAATCGCCTACTTTTACAATGTTTGTAAATATGTGAGCACCATGTATCTATCACATAATTAAATTATCTGTCGTTGCTTCATTTTTAATTCTTTTTACCTATTGTAGTGTAGTAATTTTATTCTAGGTGCATGGTCTTCACATATAATTATTTAACTAATGTACGTACTTATACAAATTATTGTAAAACATTTTAAAAGAGTAACGGTGGAGTTTTTGCCCATTCTTCTCTATACGAAAACTACCTTTAGGAAGGGGCGACTAGAATCAATTATATTATTTTGTAAATTTTGACGTTCAAAAGTGCCATACATGGGCCTATTTGAAATAAATGATTGGACTTTGACTTTGACTTGACTTTGACATGAAAAGCACAAACAATAAGTAGTTCCTTTTGTCCAAGACAATATAAGTTTCTGTTACTTACTATGGTAATGTATACGTTCCAAGATTGACAGAGTGGCAATAAAATACAACTATGATTTACAGGCTGTCAATAAACTACAATTGAAGTACCTTGGTGTAGCCATATTTCTACATAGTTAGAGGAAGTTCAAACGCAGCTTCACTGTATGACATAGGAGCTGTAAATAGAAATACGATAAAAATATTTGACGTAGCCTGGGTAAATATTTTCCACTTAACAAATTGATGTGGCACGACTCTATAGAATTTATAACAAAATCGTGATTAGGACATTAACATCTAATGCGTTAGATTTTTAGCGATGTACTTTCCTTATAGTACCTTCTGATTTTTTAATAATAGTTTATTGATAGTTCTTCGCTTTATAGAATAAGAAATGAGTACATAAGAGGAAATCTGAAAGTGGCACTAGTGACTGAAAAGTGGTGTAGGAATCGTGGTGACTACCGAGATGACGACTGATAGAGAAGTATGGTAAAAAAAGACATGTTCCGCCGACCCTCAAGAAGTAATCAGTTTTATAAATTTTCGCTTAATTGCGTAACAGAGTCGTTGGCTTAGGAATTGACCATTAGACTATCAAACTCACGTACTGTATTTCCATTTTCTTAATGTCCCTCTGCAAACTTCGTGTTTCTTCAGTTGTCGGATTTCTATCAGTTGCCCTTTGCACTTGGTGCAGATCGGACGCTCTCAATCGACTTGGAAGTATATAGAGTTGTTAATACTCTTTTAACTTAATGTAAATTATTTTAAAAATGGGAGGAAAGCTGCTAGAGTCGCAGGTACGAAAATAATTTTACAGCTCTATATAGTTCACACGGAACTCAAAACAAAATAACAATAAAGTACTACTATGTTCTAGGGTTTGTCTTCCGCACTTAGTCCGTCAGGTGGACCATTGTACGTGGGTCATGGCGGCCGCTTGGTGGTTATTCCAACCAGCCCACCACCCTCCAAAAGTTAATCAAAACTCCTGGTCTGTTCAGAACATCTGTGAAAAATCTGGGTGACCCGAGGGTTTCTGTTCTAATCTGGGTGACGCCTGTACATTCAAAGAGCACGTGCACGATGGTTTCCTCAGCTTCCACATTCAGACAATAAAGTACTTAGATCTGAATTCAAATTATACACGATAAATCTAATAAATGATGGACATGGAAATTAGCATTCGTTTGTATTCGGAAATGCGATGATACCCGAGGGACATACTATAAGTACTTAACCTCTACTTACGTATAGCAGTATATAAAAACCTCGTTAGGTAACTTTTGTGCTTAAATCAGCAGTTGAGACAAAACAGCCGCCGGTAACAGGCATAGGGCTGTAACATATTCGTAAAATAAATATTTTTTAGCTCCCTAGATCTATCTACCCTATTATTTGAGAATTATGTATCGATTCATTTATATATGATATTGAGATGAAGTATTTATACCACAAAACTAACATGCGACCAAAGGTGGAGTTCAAACTTCTATTTCATTAACTAAAATGCTAAGAAGAAATTCAAAGGGATTTAAAAAAAAAAAATTTGGACCACACAATCTCACTAAAGTAAGCCCATACTATACGTCATCAGATTTCACCGTCAAAACGCCGCAGGCTGCGTAGGCGCCACTTTCTCGCACTACAAACATGTACCTAGCATAGAGATTATTATCTAATTTATGGTGGCAACCGATTTACAACATCCTAAAGATCTGGGTAAGTCAGCAGACAAAGGCCTTCTTCACGGAATACTGGTACAAATTTTAGCTCAAACTTAAAGCATTTATTTCAATTAAACCAATTACAGGCAATTTTGAATTGACAAGGGGTCTGTGGCGCCAGACACGTAGCCGAATTCTGGGCCGAGTCCATTTAGTTTGCTATCGACATGCTGAGAAGAAAGAGTCGGTCGGAAAGTTGAAGCGACTTGCCCATTCCAAAGCATTGAAGGTTCCTATGGAGAGGAATAGACAAGAAATTCCATGGAAACTAATTATGTCCAAAATAATTTTCTATTTTTTCCAAATGCTGGAATCCTTTCTGGTCCTTCGAACCAAATTGCATTCCTGTCCTTTGACAAATAGGACACAATATCAACATTTCGTACATTTACAACTTGTTTGTTGCAGTCTCAGACCAAATAAGAAAACCGGCCAAGTGCGAGTTGGACTCGCGCACGAAGGGTTCCGTGCCATTATCTATAAAAACGAGCAAAAAAAAAAACACGTTTGTTATATGGGAGCCCCCTTAAATATTTATTTTATTCTGTTTTTTAGTATTTGTTGTTATAGCGGCAATAGAAATACATCATCTGTGAAAATTTCAATTGTCTAACTATCACGGTTCACGAGATACAGCCTGGTGACAAACGGACAGCGGAGTCTTAGTAATAGGGTCCCGTTTGTTCCCTTTGCGAACGGAACTCTAAAAAACACGACATATCGCTGCGAAAAATACAGTGAAGCATATCGAAACTACATCTCCGCTCTGTGCATACACGCTCACACGCACATATTTATAACAAACTATACCTCACTAAGTGCACACATGTTTACGAAAACGGCGTCACGTCACTGTTGACATTTTGGTTTTTTATTTAGTCTATGGTTGCAATATGTAATGATAGCTTTTTACATTGTTACTTTATCGTTTGTGCCCTTTTTTTTTTTTTTTTTTTTTGAGGGTGGGAAATCATCAAATAACTTCTCCCGCTCTGGGCGGAGCGGGAGGGCGTGTCAGACTCTTACTGACTAAAACCCACCCGTGTTCCTTCGGCTGCCCTGTTGCCGGGGGCCACGATCTCCCTTTCGGTTTTCTTCGCAACCCCGGCAGGCATCGGCCCTAGTGGACCCCTTCGAATCTGCTGACATCTCTTTGAGGCGCGCGTGGAACACAACGCGCCGTCGACCCGGGCCTGGTCCTTATCGGACGGTGAGCCACCCATTGCTCACCGCCCGCAAGCCCGCGCCTACGGTGGCCGGAAATCGCCTCGCGATTCCCGACGCCCTGGGCGTCTCCTCCTGCGGCGGTTAGGGGCATGAGGGCGCGAAATTTGCCTCTCCCTCACGCGTTCCGCCTCCTCCTTCGCTAGCATTACAGCTTCGCAGAAGGAGGTGACGGCCTCCCATTTCCTCTCGCTCCGTACCATGGCCTGAACCAGGGCCGGACGCGAGAGATCACCGCCGCCGATCGCCTCCACGAGGACACGGCGATGCTCCGCCCAAGCTGGGCAGACCTCCACCGTATGCTCCACCGTGTCCTCCGGGCGATCCACACAATGGTGACACCCGGGCGTTTCCTCCCGCCTTATCCTGTGCAGGAACCTCCCGAAACTGCCGTGTCCGGTGAGGACCTGCGTCAGGCGGAAGGTGAGGACGCCGTGGCGCCTCTCTAGCCACTCCTCAAAGAGGGGTCTTATCGCCGCAATTGTGGCGTGCCCAGCGCTGGGTTGCGACAATCGCACTCTCCATGACGCCATGAGATCCCGCCGGAGCTCTGTCCGCTGTGCCGCGATTTCTCGCGGCAGCGGAGTTAAGCCTCGGCGTTTCGCCTCCTCGCGCCACTCCCAAATGTGCGCGAGGACCTTTGCCTCCAGATCCCATGGCGGTAATCCGGCAAGGAGGCTCGCCGCCTCGCAGGAGACCGTGCGGTATCCTCGGGCCAGCCGGATGGCCATGACCCTCTGGGACGCGTTCAACCGGCGGGCTGGCCGCAGCCTTAGTGAACGCGCCCACACCGGTGCCCCGTAAAGGGCCATGGACCGCACGACCCCCACGTAGAGCCTCCGGCAGGAGGCGTTTGGATCCCCTAGATTGGGCAGGAGCCGCTTCAACGCAGCCCCGGCCCGCTCCAGTCTGGGAGCCAAACGTCGGAAGTGTTCGACGAAGTTCCACCGGCTGTCGAGGACAAGTCCCAGATACTTCATCGTCGACTCGACGCCGATGTGAACCCCTCCCGCCATTACCTGGGAACCCGACGGTGGCGCATTTCGAGGTCCATGAAAACCCATGGCCTCGGACTTGTGCAGGGCCACCTCGAGTCCCAGCTGCCGGATCCTGTCGACGATTGTCGCAACCCCGCGTGTCGCTAGTTCGGCCGCCGCCTGGTACGACCCCCCCTGTGCCAGGACCAACGTGTCGTCAGCGTAGCAGACGACGCTGACGCCGCTAGGGAGGTCGGCGCGCAGCACCCAGTCGTATCCGATGTCCCACAGATGCGGCCCCAGGACCGATCCCTGTGGGACACCGCACGACATCTCTCGCCGGTTCCACTCTCCTTGGTGACCGGGGTAGATGACGGCCCTGTCCGTCAAATAGGCCTCGACCACACGACAGAGGTAGGTCGGCATCCGGTGATACCGGAGTGCCTCCCTGATGCAACTCCAGGGCAGGGTGTTGAAGGCATTGGCGATGTCTAGAGACACCGCCAAGACGACCCCACCCCGGGCCACAGCATCCCCCGTCGTGAGGGCCCGCACGCGCATGATGGCGTCCACCGTAGAGCGCCCCTTGCGGAAGCCAAACTGGCTCTCCGCCAGATCCGGTCCCACCCGCACCAGCCGCATCGTTTGTGCCCTACAGAAGCCATTTGTACAGGTGTGTTGTCATGCGTGGATAACGGTAAAAAAAATTAAAATTATAAAACTAAAACTCAAATACGACAAAAAAGTCAACTAAAAAGGTATAAACAAGACATCACAGACGGACAGTTCGGTTTTAGTTTTATAACTTTTATTTTTATTTATTTAATTTATTTTGGGGTAATAATATACAATATTTGAAATGTGCTCATTAAAACCTTTTCGTTTGATCCTCTAGAGGGCGCAATATTCAATTTAATGTGACGTCACATAACCTATATAACCAGCGGACGATCACGACGCTTTCAAAGATACCTAATTTGTCATATTATGATGAGCAGTTAGAAGTTATGAGAGAACAGATTAACATACATACAAACATACCGGTCAAAACCAAAACCCTTCTTTTTGCTTCGCCGTACTCGGGTAAAAAACGATTTCCACAACAGGCTTTACGTCGACGTCAATTTTTTTCTGTGTGATAAAGTTTCGCCTGTCTGTCTGTCCGTCGTTTAAATCGGAGACCCTTGGTTTTAATAAACTGTAACTTGGCACGGTTGTCAAACAAAATCTTGAAAAAAAAAAAAATTTTTTTATGGTACTTCCCTTACAGGTAAAGGTTCCCGCAAACAGGCGCGACGCGACGACGCCACGTGATTCTGGTGGAACAATTTCTATGAAAACTTCACGGAAATTGTTCTACCGGTGTTGCGTTGCACCTGTCTGCGGGAGCATGCTTTTCATTTACTCGTATATTCCATTGTGTGGAATTGATGAAAAAATAGGGATCCGTTTGCATAATATTAAGCTTTAAAGGGCTAAGTTTTGTTAGAGTCACGTGTCTCGTTCCCACCTACCAGCTAAACCGCCGTTTTGGGATATGTGAGAAGTATTCAAGACTGTTGTAGTAGATACATATAACGAAGCTAAAAGAAAAACTAACACAGCTAACTAGATGATTAGAAATTCCATGTAAAATGCCATAAAATCAGATGCATTATAGCTACGGAACCCGTCGCTGTGCGTCGTCCGACACGCACTTCTGTCCGGTTTTTAATTATCACGTTTTTTTTGAATATTTTTATGGAATACTTGTAACAGACTTCTGGATATTTTTCATTAAGATAATATTTAGTTTTGACTAGCTTTTCCCCGCGGCTTCGGCCGTGTCAATGTCGGAAAATATTCCACGGGAGCGTACTACCTTTTTTTTTTTTTTTTTGAGGGTGGGAAATCATCAAATAACTTCTCCCGCTCTGGGCGGAGCGGGAGGGCGTGTCAGACTCTTACTGACTAAAACCCACCCGTGTTCCTTCGGTTGCCCTGTCGCCGGGGGCCACGATCTCCCTTTCGGTTTTCTTCGCAACCCCGGCAGGCATCGGCCCTAGTGGACCCCTTCAAAGGAGCGTACTACCTGGATTAAACATAGCCTGTATCTATATAATTCAGGCGATATATAAACTACCTGTGTGCCAAATTTCATCAAAATCCGTTCAGTCGTTCTTGCGCCAATCTTGGAACATACATCCAGACAAACAGAGAACAGTTCTTAGAACTACATTTTCGGCATGAGACTCGTTCCCAAACCTAGCAGCAATAACTTTATTTTTAAATTTCAATGTACAGTTTTTAATTCGTTACTATTTAATTTATAAATTGTTTTGTTTTAATAAATAATTATGATGTATGTGGGAACCAGATTTATACAATTAGATTTTCCGTATATCCAGCACTGTAAACGTTTTAGATATAAAGGCACCATTCGTGTGGTGTCTAAAATAGTGTTCTGTTCAACTTCCTGAGATTAGGTCTTTGTGAAAATGTTTCGAAGATACTTTAGGTACAAGATAAACAATTTTAATTTATTAGTCTAAGCAAATAATACGTGAAAATTAATTAAGATAATTTCAGCACATGCAAGAAATTGCAGTACAAGAAACCATGGGCAGTATCAGAAGATGGAGTTGTGAAATTCGAATCCCTAACGAACAAATCGTTACATGGAGCTTTAAAAGTGATACGGGAATCATTCATAAAGACGGAGTCTCTTTGCAAAGCCTTTGGTCTACTTCATGAGCCTGGAGCTGCTGAAATACTTCTGCAAATGTGTTATGACGCTGCCAAAGACGGGGTCAGTATAGTGGCAAATGATACGAGTAACAATGAAATAGTTGGAGTGATTTTCAACAAGATCCATGTAAGTTATTGTAACATTATATCAAGCTAATGGGTGATTTGTTTTAGGCCAATATTTTGGTTCGAAATTAATGATGTCATTTGTCTATACTTAGGTACTAGCCCCAAAAGGTGAATCTTACTATGATAAATTAAGAAAAAATTGCAAACACAAAGCTGTAAAAGCTTTCTATGACTTTACCATAGATGTTGAAACAAAAGCTGATATATTTACACGCTACAATACTAACTGTCAAATGGAAATAATGTTTATAGCAACTTTGCCATATTTCAAGCAAAAGAACATTGCTGGATTGTTGGCTTTATCCACGTTTAAAATGGGACGGCTTCTATACAAAGGTGAAAATGTTAAAACTTCTATAGATATTGAAGATGAAGAGATTACTAATCCTGATGCTATTCCGAGTGTAATATCTGCACTGGCAACTTCAATTTATACGCAAAAGATTGGCGACAAATTCGGCTATGATAATGTTCTAGAAGTACACTATAGTGACTATTCATTTGATGGAAAAACATTCAGCGAGCGAATAGGAGATGTGCATAAAAGTTGTCGAGTTATTGTTAAGAGACTAGACAGCTAATTTTTGGAAATACGACGAACTGAGGTAACAATAGAATTAGGTGGAGGATGGTATAAGATTTTTTTAATGGGGTTTTTATTGTTGATTGATTCAGGCATGACCTTGCGGAAATCCATTATGAAATACAATACTAAAATGTTATATTGTTAGAATTATGTTGTGTGTTTGTGTTATATAAAACGTAAAACGTTTTTTGAGGATGATGCGCAAGCGCTACTGCTAAGCATGAGGTCCTGGGTTCGATTCCCAGGTCGGGCAAATTGTTATTGGGTTTTTCTATCTGAAATTTCTCAGTAGTAGCCTGGAGTCTGGATTTGTGCCCGGTTGATGGCAATAGGCTCGCCCCCTATTACATGGGACTTAAAGAACATAACTGGCGAAATGTGGGTGAACCTGCTACAGGGACACCTCTGCCCAATCCTTCGGGGAAACAAGGCGTGATGTTATGTTAAAATAAAATTTGTCTATTTCTTTCTTATGTTTTTTACATCTATTCAATATATTGAATCACATTTTAATTTTAATAAATTATTTTTCTTTAAGTACGATGTACTGGTACACCGTCTAAATATTTGTTTGCTGCACCGGTCGACGTTATTACGTCGGCGCCGGCTGTCGCTGAAAACCAGCGCTGGGGCTCTGTCTTGCATAGGGTCGTAGCATAATGCTGAGAGATAGCCGAAGTGCGTGTATGCGACGCATGCGGAAAGCATGCGTCACATCCACGCAAATCGGCTATCCGGCCAACCTCTTCTCATTTTTGTATTTTAAACTTTTTTTTGCGTCATGTTTACCGCAAATAAACTTTTCTTTCTTTCTTTTCTGTCTTTCTTTTATCTTTTGTTATAGTGTGTTGTTAGTATCATAATGTTTTTATTGTAACTGAAACATCTTGTTAATTAACACACATCTGCCTAGCCTTTTCCAACTAAGTTGGCGTCGGCTTCCAGTCTAATCGGATGCAGCTGAATACCAGTATTTTACATGGAGCGACTGCCTATATATCTGACCTCCACAACCCAATAACTGGTTAATACGATACCCTTTGGTTAGACAAGTTGTCAGATTTTCGGGCTTCTGACGACCCGTAACGACAGATCCATGAATGACAGCCGGGACCGTGGCTTAACGTGCTTTCCGAAGCACGAAGGAGTCTCGGTATGTAAAGATAGTCCACGGATCAACCCTGACAAGCGTAGCTTAACCTGATGGATCGACCCGTGCGGCTGTTATTACTTAGCCATGAGCTCCTCTCTAATCTTGTTAATTAAACTATTGCTATTAAAAATGCAAGAACCTACTAGAAACTATATGTATATTTATTTTAACTATATGTATCTTTTATAAACTGAAGACCATACCCCACAAAAGACCATTTGAACAGGTGTGTTGTCATCACGCACGACTTACTGTAAAAAAAAACTTTTTTCGGACAAAAGGCCTTACTTTGACGTCATATTGACGCAGGTAACGTAATCTCGTAACATGTCCTTACAGAACAACAAATGCCTTTTCCTACATAGAGAATAGTATGCATGTCGTGGCCAGATCTTAGAGTTGATCATTTCATGAAATAGAACATCGACCGCTGGCCACATCATGATGTTGTATGGCCAGATCATTGAACACTCAACGTTTGACGATATGCACAATCAAATGCACAACTTTTTCATGATGGGGCCAAACATTAGTGTTCATGGTCAACGTTACCCAGTGCTTGCTGTTCGACTCAAACTGACAAGAACTGACGAGCAGCGCGCTAAAGATACGTTTGCGAGCAATTGAACTGGACAATGCTTAACTGGAGGTACTCTTTAGAGAAGTTTTCCAGTGATGATAAACGAGTCCGCGTGTGAAAAAAAAAATTGTTCTTTTTAAGAACCATACTTCCACGGAACAGACCATTTTGGGGACCCAAGTGTTATGGTATAGGTGGGAATAGGCTTGGTAGGCAAAACAGAGCAGATAATTCTGGATCAGGGTAATGTATCCGCCGCCGGTTACGTTGACTGGGTAATCCAACCTCGTGTCACCCCATTTTCACAAAGAAAAGGTCAGTGACCACTCGCTGATTTTGTTTTTTATGCATGAAAATGCTCGCGCACATACTACTACTACTACATACATGTGCTAAACGTACTTTTTGCCTAAAGAAAACTAGAGCTGTTAACAGTCAACAGAAGCTGATAAACGCGCTAAAACTCAGTTGGGAACGAATTCCGGAACAAAATGCTACCCATCTTATTGAAAGTGTACCAAATTGGCTTAGAGAGGGATACAGAGCAGAGCAGGCCCCCTCGCCACTAACCATAACATTTTTCATCAAATGGTTACAGGAAATGGGCGACAGACTAAGTTTATTTTTCAAGTTAATTTGAGTTTTTTTCCCCTAAAAAGTGATTTGTTTGTGTAAATTGATCAAAATAAACAAATTTTACTATTGACTAAGTTTAACCAATTTTTAAATCCCTACTCCAAGAATATCTGTCCATAAAAACCACACAGTCGTTAATAGTTTTAAATAAAATAAAAAAAAATCGGTGGTCCCTATTTTCTTTTGAGTAGTTTAGCTTGCCGCTTTAATGGCGACATTGATTTAACACACGTATAAGGTTTCGCGTTTTCGTTTTATGAAGATATTTTAATTTCATTAATTAAACGTTATTATTTATTGATTTATGTAAAATGTTCTAAAATAGCACCTTGGAGCAAACTGTACTTTAAGAACTGTAGCGTAGAGGTCAACTGCCGGGGCCACGGATCATAACATCGCATCAATAAAATTAAAACAAATAACTTGCAAAGAGTAGGCGAATTGAAGGAAAGATAGAGCCCTATGTCGGCAAGCGTTTGAAAATTGATTTTTTTACAATTTACGAATTACTTTATCTTATTATAATATTTATGATTACTGGCCACTAGTACTATTCATGTGTTAAATTAATGTCGTCATTGTAGCGGCACCTTGTATAGTAAGAAGTCAGGCCATGGTCATACTTAAGAGCTAGTTACTAATAATAAATTGACAGATGATGATTGTTTCCTATAAACAGATACGTCTTAAGCCAACATCACTTAGTAAGCATCTCATTGATTGAATAAACGCATTATATTATGTAGATAAATGAGTATAATCCGTGCTTGTTAAGACAAGTGTCGGTTATATACGCAAGGTCATGCACACAGGCAATATGATTATAACCTAGTACTGTGAACACCAAAAACTTCAGTCAAGTTTCAACTCAAGGACCAAAATATCTCGCGATGATTATATAGTATTTTGGGGCGGTCTTGATACTGTTAAGAAATCTTTGGACACTGTTTACTTAAGAGCTGTTGTGACACAGAATGGCTGACTCATATCTGGCACTATTAATTATGTAGACCATTTGAATATAATAAGGTATTATGATAATACTATTATCACCTGCTACGTGCTGGCTATCAACAGATGTATGCCATTGTGCCGGTATTTTTTTACGCTCGACAATTGAGTTTAAAGAGAGAAGTAGCGATTTATTCTTAAGATTACCAAGTGTATGATTAAGTGGGTTGATTTATTGAATCTATGCTAAATCAATCTGCCTAGCCTTTTCCCAACTATATTGGGGTCGGCTTCCAGTCTAACCGGATGTAGCTGAATACCAGTATTTTACATGGAGCGACTGCTTATATGACCTCTACAACCCAGATTGAATCTATACTATTCGATATTAAATTTTCATTTTGACATCTCTCCATAATTATTTGAGTAAATGAGCAATGTAAACTTAATTAATCATGAAGTAATGCCTCAATCAAGCTCAACACACACACAAGGCGGGTGCGTGTCGGGCGCGGGTCCGGACGACGTATGGCGGGCTTGTTTATACAATGTCGCTCATCTGCATGTGCCCGCCCGTATTTTTCTGAATATTCGTGAAAAAATATCGAAAAATATCTTTTCTTTTTCATGTTATTCAATTTTTTATGTTTTGAGTAGCGTTTGCCATATTGGCTATGACGTTATTGGCTCGTTTTGGATTCCGTTTATTATTTCTAAAAGTTTATGAGTTATTTTATCGGATTAACTAACCTTTTTATTAAAATGAGTCAACTGTGACTAAGCGAAAAAAATGGAGATGAAAACATTTTTTTCTGAAAAAATAACGGTGTTTAAAAAAAACATAAGTTCATAAAATAATAGGATTACGAAAAAAAATCAAGATAGACCCCCCCCCCCCTTTTAAAATTATTTTTCGATCATTTTTCATGAATATTCAGAAAAATGCGGGCGCGCACATGCCTATTGTATAGTCGTATACTGCCTTGTATTATATGGATGTGAGCACACGAAACGCGTCCGCGGATCCCGCTCGGAAGTCCCGACCCGCTTCGCGCCCGACCCGCGCTTGTGTCTGTTAAGCTTAACGTAAATCGACATCTGTCAAAGTGACGTATAAGTCTGACTAAGGCTGAATAATTAGCATAATGGTAGCGTAAATGTAATTAAACGTCCATTATAATGCTCAGGTTGTTTTGCTTACCCTTCGAACAGTAACCCACACACTGTGTGCAACTGTGCATATTAATTACTGTGTGTTTTTGATTTCGCGCAGACTGTGCTAATGTATTTGTGCCAATGTGAGTAAACATGAAACAATGGCTATAAGGTCGTGTACATGGGTACGGGTATTAATTATTATTATGCTTTGACAAACAAGGTGTGTAGTGAACACTTGTATTTGTTTTTTAATGTATCGGTATTATTAATTACCAGCTCGCGATTTTGCGTGTATTTTTTATTTCATCTATTTTTTAACAAATATCCAGGATGAAAAGTAGCCTTTGTCGTTCTCCAGGTCAGAGGCTACCAATCTATCAAATTTTATTATGATCGGTTCAGAGGTTTAGACTTAAAAGGTGACAGACAGACAGAGGTACTTTCGCATGGAATATTGAATTATATGAAAGAGAAGGGAGTGCGTTTAGAAGATAAAAAAGCTTGGGATTGAGCTGCTCGCTCTGCTAAGCCTTGCGATAAAACTATAAAACTTGACATTTCAATTATTATGTAAAATCATCAAAATATACCAGTTTTGGATACACATTGACATTGTTGAAAATTATATTCAAAATGACATGATTACTT
Source organism: Omphaloscelis lunosa (assembly GCA_916610215.1). NCBI lineage: Eukaryota > Metazoa > Arthropoda > Insecta > Lepidoptera > Noctuidae > Omphaloscelis > Omphaloscelis lunosa. The sequence continues at coordinate 3,925,562 of OU744245.1, read as the reverse complement.
TGTAAAGTATTATATTATTTAAATTATTGTGAAAAAAAAAATATATTCACATAATCCTCACAGGATTATGTGAATATTATTATTATTTTTATTTCTCTGCTAGTTTTAATGATGGTCTGGCAGTTTGAGTAGTTTATACGGCCTATCCAAATGTCCTTTCTTTGGTATTGTTCGTCGAGTTGAGCTCTTTAAGTTCTGAGTTGAGCTCCACTGAGAAATGCTTGCACTGACTGGTCAGGTCCACTAAAATCTGTGTGGTTCTTTCCTAAAATCTTCAAAAAACAATTTCAGACACTACATGGTCCTCATATGGCCTGACCAAGATTATGTCTGGACTTTAAAAGAGACTACGACCTCTGAGTTTGTTTCGGATTTTCTTCTCAGAGTAGTCAGATAGGAAACACCGAAATCATCTAGCTAATTTTTAATATTTTTTTAGTATGGCGTGTAAAAGTGATTCCGATATCCTGTTTACAGAATAAACAATTTCATTTCATTTCATTTCAATGATTGCGTGACGGTTGGCAGGAGAGAATGGAATGAGAAAACGTGGTGCGCCACTTTGCCCGACCCGGGAATCGAACCCAGGACCAGACCCAGGGTAAAAAACGGGGGAAAAGAATACTTACAAGAATTTTAAAAAATTATAGAAGAAGAAACTGAACTAGTGACAGCAAAAGTTATATCTAACATTTCTATAATTTGTACAATAGGTAAGTAAATAGCCCCGCCTCCATTTATTTCAATCGAATCAACTCGCATAATTGCATAAAATGGCGGATGAATAGAGGCATTTAATGACAGCGTCGAGGTAAATATGTCATGACCGTATGATTTAGATGTATATCATTAGATAAGTCGATATACTGCACTAGACAGCCTATCATTGCAACAGACATGCTTGTTATCATGTCATACTAATGTAACAGCTGCATAGATGAAATTTGGAAAGAACATAGTATATTTACTATCCCGGTAATACGTTTCCGTGGGATAATTTCCGACCTCCACGCGAGCAAAGCGAAGGATTTGAATGAATTTTGGCACATGGGTTGATCATGACCTGGGTGATATAGGATACTTTTTATCGCGATATTCCCACGGGATGGAAACTTATGCAGGTGAAATTGCGGGGCGCAGCCAGTAAAAATATAAATTGTAAAACTTCAAATGTCTATCACCTTAGATTGTGTAGAGAAATCCAGGGGCGTGAGAAGATATTATTTCCCCGATTTGATTAATATATAATAACTTCATTACATAACCTCAGGCTATAAGATTAATATCAGCATATATACGTAATTAAAGTTCCGACAGAATCGTGCGTGTTAAACCTTACATAATTTCACGACTGTGCTCCCAAAAGGGGTAGACGCTAGGCAGAGTATTTAGTGCACCAACATTTCGCCAGTTATGTCAGACTCCAGCCTGCTACTGAGAAATTCCAAATTGAAAAACCCAATAACACTTGGTGCCCGATCTCTATAATTAGCATTACCGCAATATAAACAGGTTTTGTCGACGGAAGAATAGACAAAATGACAGATTGTGATTGTTTATCTGTAATTTTGTCTATTCTTCCGTCGACACAACCCGTTTCTACGGTGGGTGGCCATGTTACGCGTGCTGCAGAGGGACAGTTACTGGCGTAGTATTATATTATCTATGCTGTTTCCGTCGTGCGTTGCCCGTTTCTATGGTTGTCTTGCTACGCGTGTTGGGAATCAGTCTAGAATAATACTCTCAGCATGCGACATATACACAACGTAACATCACGCCTGTTCTCCTCGAAGAGTTAGGCAGTGGGGCATCTATACTACACCCACATTTCGCCAGTTATGTTTAAGTCCCATGTAATAGAGGATGCGTCCAAGACTCGGAACTTGTTGAAAAAACACCTGTGAAAACCGGTTTAAACAACTTGTGACTACTTGTGACGATAAAAACTAAACCAAAAACCGGTTAATATTGCTCTAAACCGTTTAATCCGAGAAAACCTTTAAGTAAAGACTCCTCCAAAACCGGTTAAAAAAACCCGATTTTACGAGCGAAACCGAATGTAAAGGTTTTTGTCAAGTACATAATAACGGTTTGAAAATTTAACCGGTATCCGAGCCTTGGGTTCGTCTACTTATATATTAATATTTTAACCCCCGCCCCGACGCATAAAGAGGGGTGTTATAAGTTTGACCGCTATGTGTGTCTGTCTTTCTGTGGCACCGTAGCTCTTAAACGGGTGAACCGATTTCAATGCGTTTTTTTTTATTTGAAAGCAGGTTTTTTAGTGATGGTTCTTAGACGATGACTTAGAGATGTTTTATCAAAATCGGTTTAGCTGTTTGAAGATAAGACTAGTTGATGAATGGATGTGAGTATCTTCCACAGGTCTGATCGATTTGTTTGGTATTCTGTTACTTCAATTATATTAGAAGACCATAGTAACGTTGAACTGATGTTGCAGCATCACCTGGAATTTGCAGGATACCCAAATCCCTTACCGACTTACAACACAGGTGTCGTGTTGAGACCATCCCAATGAGCTCATCATTGGGATGGTCTCAATGAATAGGTTATAGATAGATGGTGAACAGGGTCTGGTGATGAAGTAGGAAAGAGAAACGAGGAAATGTTTGAATCGGAGGTTTTTAAAATGTTAACTGTTAAAATTGTACTTGTTAAGCGTATAAAATGGCATTGTCCTTATGAAATGGCCCATCCCATGTATTCACGGTTCTCCGCTGAAGGTCCTATGTGACATAAATATTGGTACTCTTAGCTACTCTTATGTAATACAAGTAACTAGACGCAGCCTGAATACATACCAACTACTGATTAGGGTTGCCCCATCAGCGGCGATAACGCCCTATTGGCATGTTTTTGGGGTAACATTTCGACTGCTTCTGTATAGGATACCGATATAACTTTATTATTTACTTTATTATTACGGCGATGGCCGTTTTGCGTGGATGTGACGCATATTTTCCCCCAATTTGTTATTTACGTGTTTTTTTTTACTATCTTTCTTTGCGTCATGTTTACCGCAAATAAACGTATTTTCTCTTTTTCTTTCTATTATATTCATTTATTATGTATTATTGACAAAAAATATAACGTGCGAGCCTTACAGTAGTCGCACATCTGACATCTTGGTTGACAGTACCAACCTCTCGGAAAATATGTCGGTACCATCTTACGGCCAACTTTAGTACCGCGCGCGCTCATTGTTAAAATCAAATAACGCGCAAGTCCCCGGCTTCCTGTTACACGATTCCGTCCCTTTTCACGAAATCACCCACACATTTCAGGAAAGTAAGAGGAAAGATGTAACTCACCAAAAATGGCAAATATATTTAAAACTTCTGTACAATGGGTGGCCTTATCGCACAAGGCGATCTCACAAAGTTTAATGGGACTGAAAGAACGCAGAGACATTTTGAGCATTTGCCAGTGTAGGTATCAGCAGAGGCTTTATTTTAAACATAGTCTGCCCAAAAACACAACACTTTTAGCAAGACCGGTTTATAATACATGACCAACCGTGCCGATATTATCATATCTCCCGTCATCTAGAACTTGAGCCATAAGAGTAAAAAGCATCAGTCTACAACGCTTCCACTGATGGGACACAGGCCTCCTCTCTTTGAGAAGGAGTGAGTCGTAATCCAGCGTGCCCAGTGCGGGTTAGTTTTCAAAGGTTGTTGGTAGTCAAAGGACCGTTTTCTAACGAATGATTCATTTATCAGACCTTAAATCCGCATGGTGTTCAAGTTTGATAGCCCTGAGCACCACCTATGTAGATACAATGTGGCATGACAAGAATCGTAAGAATCTTTAAAAGGTTTCATAATCTTTATGTAACAGCACAAGTATGGCTCTCCTAGTTTAAGAGAATATTAATGAAGTTAACGCAGTTTTGGATTGATGTAAATTTATTTTAGGCGGTTGATTTCCCGATCAAGCTCAAAGCATTCATTTCAATTAAACCAAATACACTTTTGAATTGTCAAGGGGTAGGTCAGTCAGAAAGATGAAGCTAGTTGCCCATTCAAAGCGTAGTAGGTACCAATGGAGAAGAACGGTCCAGAAACTCCACGGACACTCTTTTAAAATCAAAATATTGGTTACATCATTCGTATTGAAATTATACATGTGAGAACAATGTAGAAAGACGTGCACGTTAAAAGAGTCCGTAATAAAAAGATAAATACAATTAAAAAATAAATTAAAATAAGCTGTGGCAGCTAAGAAATGACCAATTCCTACTGACGGCGCCCGTTCACGAACATGACGCATGGATCAGCACCATTGATCTCAACCATTTTGAAGGGAAATTAATGATCCAACACACACGCCACCACCAGCGAGACATTAGTAAGCATGACATACTCTCAGCCGCCAGGGCACATTCAAGCCAATGAAAGACGTACCCAGTAAATGGTAGTTTTGTAGAAGGTAATGATCAAAGTGCTCACACATGTGCTATGCATTTATAATTTTATACAATTCTTCTTCTTCGATCTTTGTGTTGAGTATACCTATACGATTGGTAATTTTCATTATTTTTTTCTTAGCGTGTCGAAAGTAATTTATATATTCAACCTCTGGGCTGACTCTAAAAACCCAACTCTCTAGCCAAATTCTGATTTGGCTACGAGTTTGGCACCTTCAGTAGCGCTGTTAAGCTCCTCAGTAGCGCTGATAAGCTCCTGCATCGTGCAGGCCGCTCTGGACCCGATATTAAGTGCCTCATTTTCATTCATATTGACTTAAAAATACAGTTTAAACATAACCTGTAGATGGTCCACCCACGGTTAAATCCGGCACTGAACGCTTGATTGGAAATAAGTAAATAAATACTACAGAACTTTTGTATATTTCCATATAAATGGTGTGTAGGTACTTTTGAAAGCCAAAAACATTTAACTTAGCAATAATTCAGACATTTTTACTTAAAATTGTCTTCAAATATTTACATCCTATTTCCTGGTCAGCTGGTACCCAAAAATATAATGTTTTAGCATTTCATCATATTATAATGCCCATTACACGAACTATTTATTAATACAGACATGGAAGTTTAGAGTGGAGAAATAGGTGCTTCTTATAAATTAACTCAACACTTTTCTGCATATTTAAATCAACATTTAATACTGTACTTAATCGGATTTCAGATTTGCGATATTTCTGTAAGGTGCGAGACTGTGCTAAGTGATAACATGTAAACTTCCCAGCAAATGAAAAAGTCATGAAATCCGTGTATGTGTCATTACACATACACGGATTTCATGACATAGTAGGTACACAACAGCTTAATATGGCAGACACACTTTTACACAGATTTATTTAAATAAACACACTTAATTTGCCTAAATTGCCATTGGAAAAAAAATTACGTGATATTTGTCGAGACCCCCACGTTAGATTGGGTGAGATTCGGCTCGACCCCCTCCCTCTAAACACCTCACGTAATTAATGGATGCCCTCTGTCAGTCAGTAAAGAAAACACTACTAACGAACTACTAACCAGCCACTTATTGAATCAAGAACCCCAATAATTACTTTGACAATCTACGAATCCGCCATTTTACTTCGCAAATAACTAAACGTGTATGCGGCCATGTCATCAATACATCACCTTCACCTTTTATTAGTAAGAGTTAATTGGCTGAACTGTTTGCCCAACGGCCGGCCGACACGGTCGAGCACTCAGCCCGACTGCCTGACCCAACATGTGTAGGTACCCTGTTACGACATGTGCTGATCGAGTGACCGACTGTTCGTTTGGGACTTTATATGTCAATTAGTAGGTAATGGAAAAGTTTTGGTTTTGAAATTGAGGTAATAATAATACCCGCCAGCATAGATAATACAATACTACGCCAGTAACTGTCCCTCTGCAGCACGCGTAGCATGACTAACGTAGAAACGGGTTTTGTCGACGGAAGAATAGACAAAATGACAGATTGTGATTGTTTATCTGTCATTTTGTCTATTCTTCCGTCGACAAAACCCGTTTCTACGTTAGTCATGCTACGCGTGCAGGGCAAGAGGCTCTTCTCATACAGAGAAGGCACGACCATTGATCACTGCCCTTTTTTTTTTTTTTTTTTTTTTGAGGGTGGGAAATCATCAAATAACTTCTCCCGCTCTGGGCGGAGCGGGAGGGCGTGTCAGACTCTTACTGACTAAAACCCACCCGTGTTCCTTCGGCTGCCCTGTTGCCGGGGGCCACGATCTCCCTTTCGGTTTTCTTCGCAACCCCGGCAGGCATCGGCCCTAGTGGACCCCTTCGAATCTGCTGACATCTCTTTGAGGCGCGCGTGGAACACAACGCGCCGTCGACCCGGGCCTGGTCCTTATCGGACGGTGAGCCACCCATTGCTCACCGCCCGCAAGCCCGCGCCTACGGTGGCCGGAAATCGCCTCGCGATTCCCGACGCCCTGGGCGTCTCCTCCTGCGGCGGTTAGGGGCATGAGGGCGCGAAATTTGCCTCTCCCTCACGCGTTCCGCCTCCTCCTTCGCGAGCATTACCGCTTCGCAGAAGGAGGTGACGGCCTCCCATTTCCTCTCGCTCCGTACCATGGCCTGAACCAGGGCCGGACGCGAGAGATCACCGCCGCCGATCGCCTCCACGAGGACACGGCGATGCTCCGCCCAAGCTGGGCAGACCTCCACCGTATGCTCCACCGTGTCCTCCGGGCGATCCACACAATGGTGACACCCGGGCGTTTCCTCCCGCCTTATCCTGTGCAGGAACCTCCCGAAACTGCCATGTCCGGTGAGGACCTGCGTCAGGCGGAAGGTGAGGACGCCGTGGCGCCTCTCTAGCCACTCCTCAAAGAGGGGTCTTATCGCCGCAATTGTGGCGTGCCCATGATCACTGCCCTTGCTCAAGGTGGATTGGCGATTGCAAACTTATACAGGGTTTTAGTCAGACGGTTAAACATACGAAAATGACGGTTCCGTGGGGCCGTCTACTACGTGTTTAGGCCCATAACAAGACCCAGGCCACAGGGGTTTTTCAAATGATTTTTTAAATTTTATTCGAAATTCGTCGTTGCTCAACCTTCAAACGTTAATCATTTCATTTAAAAATAACGGAAATGGCAATATTCTTTTTCCGTCTATAATAAAACAATTATTTAATATAATATGTAAAAAAATGTTTGCTAGTAAGTAATTAATTTCACTTTTCGCAAATGTAGAGTTCCGTGAAACAAGGCCCAGGCAGTTAAAATTGGCGAATTATTCTATATGTTATTCTAGTTGTTTTGAAAGAAATTGTGCATATTGCATACCGTTAGAACGGACATGAACCAAAGATGTTTTCTTAGAATTAGAACTGCTTTATAACTAACTTTTTTTAACGCAGGCCAAAGTCGGGCTTTCGGTATGTATTTTTAATTTGTTTGTAGTGTAAGGCCTCGTATTTGATTTGACTCTGATTTGGCTCTAGCAATCATCTGCGTCAAATAAGAATTTTATAAGATTCTACAGTAACTCTAGATGAAAATTAAATAAAATTTTGCCAGTTTTGTTATTTTAAAATGAAATTATTGACGCTTGAAATTTGACTAACGACGAATTACGAATAATATTTTAAAAAATAAAAAAAAACCGTGTGGCCTTTTTTTTGGGTGGTAAATTGTCAAATAACTTCTGCCCACTGGGTCTTGTTATTGGGCCTAAACACGTAGCAGACGGCCCCACGGATCTGCCATTTTCGTATGTTCAACCGCCTGCCTAATACCCTGTTAACCTAGCTGTCCGGTATCTGAATTCTAGATTTGTGCCCGGTTGATGGTATTAGGCTCGCCCCCTATTACGGCCGTAAACATAAATGGCGAAATGTGGGTGTTCAATATACAGAGTGGTATAGTGTTGGACCTTTGAGGAGCCTTTCACTTTGTTACCAAGCAAATAGTTTATACTTGACCTGTGTGATACAGCTCTAAACGATATTACATCGTAAATATCAAGTCAGCAAACATATCAATAAAATTTACCATCGGGATAACGCATATCTAAGTATTTTGAAAACAAAATCCCGTGCACACGACCCTTTTTTTCGTAGGTAAGCGATACTATAGCGGCCGAGCGCTGCAAGCAAGAATAGTCCTTACAGTGTATAGATATGCGTTTCTTCGATAGTACATATTGTAAATCAACGTCTAAGCACAGATTAATACAGATGGTTCACTCTGCATTTTAGGAATAAAGGTACAAGTACGCGGCCGGTCCGTCTTGTCGGGCCAATTCAGTGAGTGTAACGTAGTCAGAAGATCTATGAGTTACGCGATAGAAAGAGAGACAAAACTGTAGGTAATTAGCGCTGCGCGACCTGAATTGCACTTTATTGTGTCGTAGCACGAGTCGCTTTTTATTTAAATGGTTGTGCGGAATGAAGCATCTGTATTCATCTGTGCCCTAAGCCAAACTAAAAAGATCCTTTCTGGCGGGCGGTGACTGTTCATATACTCGGTACCTACGTGTCTTATTCTGATTACCTAACAAGTTCAACGTAATAGGAAAGTCGGTTCCAAAAATAAACCTCTAATTATAGTGCGCACGCGTCTAAATTAAGGTTGTACTAGCAGGTTTTACCTTAAATAACTTAGGTGCAGCATTATGACTAAAAAAGGTAATCGGGCTGACTGGCGCCGGCACCGTGTACTTACCGCTAAAAGGTTAGGTAAACATTATACCAATGTACATTGTACAATATACATACATAAAATTACGCCTTCCTCCCATGGGGGTAGGTAGAAACTACAGAACGCCACCTGCATAAATTACCCTTTTGCTTCGTTTACGTTCATACATCAGCACGCTTAGCATGACCATGCCAGATATTTACCTGTCATTTTATCTATTCTTCCGTCGACAAAACCCGAAGAAAACCCGTTTCTAAGTTACGCGTGCTGGTCATACACGTACGCGCAACTTAGAAACAGGTTTATGTACATAGTAAAAGTAAAATTGTGTTTGTAAGAGAAATATTAAAGCAATGATAATTATATGACCTAATTGACACTACGTCCTGTACTAAAGTTTCACTAACTTTTGTCGGATTAATTACAAGTGTCATAATAAAAATGTGGTTAAGTAAATATTTTTCTAAACTTGCGGTTTTCTTTCTGCGAAATAAACATACTACGAAACCACTCAAATAAGTAAAAAACATTTCACATCAGTGAACATGACGTATATGCTTTTGGATGACACAAAAAATATGACGTCACATAACCGTTAAATCCTGATTATCACATTCAAAGTCCAAAGTATGAACGACTCTTAAAAATCGAACTGATCAATTCCGAGAAAATCTTGTGCAAGAGTGGATCCATTGCCGATTTTTGGAAGCACACGCCCTCATAATGATTTTCGCCGAAATTTTTCAATATTCGAATAATTTTCCTGCTTCTATTCATTCACAGGTTTTTTTATGAGTTTTGTTTCCTTAATAGAATAAGCAGAAGTATTATATCAATAGTCATCGTCAAAAATAGGTAGATAGTATAAAACGAAGTCGCTTTTAAAACAAAGAAAGAAAATACGTATATTTGCGGTAAACATGACGCAGAGAAAGAAAACAAACACAAAAAAAAAACAAGTTGGAGGAAGTATGCGCCAAATCCACGTAAAACGGCCATCGTTCAGCATAATGCTATGACCCTATGCAAGACAGAACCCCAGCACTGGTTTTCAACAACAGCCGGCGTTGACTTTATGACGTCGACCGGTGCAGCATACAATCGTCATCATCTATTTTTGTGAGTTCTTCTAAACTACACATTAGATTTTGATGCGGTTTTCGCCACCATTTAGATTCCGGAAGGTAGTTAATATTTAACCCCCAATATAGACAGGCTCACCCCCTAATAAATGGGACTTAAACGTAAGTGGCGGATCCAGGATTGTCGTTTGGGAGGGGCTTGACCGCGCTGAGGGTAGATTTTAGCAAAGAAAGGCGATTCGCACACTGCACCGCATCACGCAGCGTAGCGCGGGACAGCAGATTTAACATTGTACTAGTTTGTATCGAAAACAATCGGCGCGCGCGACGTTGAACGCGTAGGTTGTTTGCTATAGCCGCCCCGCACCACGCTGCGTAATGCGGTGCAGGGTGCGCGAATTCCTCAATGGAAAACATACACTTGAAAACATAATACTTAAGGATAATAAATTGATGATTATACCGTAGGTAGTGTAAAGCTCGCTAAAAAGTTATCAAGTTCACTTTAAGATTTGTCACGGAAGAACTCAAATGCTTTTGGGGGGGGGGGTTGAGTCCCTTGTAGACCCCCCCCAGGATTCGCTACTGGGTACACCTCTGCCTAACCATTCGGGGATTACAGGCGTGATGTTATGTGTGTTATATTAAAATTCAACTTAGATGGGTATAGCACAGAAATCTCGATGTTTTGTTATTCCACCATTCAGTAGGTTGCATTTGTGTTGCACAAATAATTTACCTTTTTGGTCCTTCGATACGCGCTGCCAGGAGAGTACTGCAGAACTCCAAAGCTATGGATTGTCGCTATATTGATAGTAGATACCTTCAGTTGAACGCAATTTCCTTTACCACAAAACTTTTATAAACTGTACGCATATAAGCCGCTGGTTTAATTTACTAAGCGAACCTTTTCATAGACTGGTAACAAAAGATGTTTTAGTATTGTGTTTACCTCATTTATCATTCCTGCCTTTCCTTTAATTTTCGAAGGTCTTAAGATCGATAAAGTAATCGTTTACAACTTAAACGTGGGCCTAACAACTTCAACTCAGCCACTCTTTCGAGAAAACGTTGCATAAGTTAGAGTTTAACGCGTCGAATATCATTCGACAGTTTTACGAGCATTATTTATTAGGTTTTAGATTTTAATCGAACATTGAAATGCCTAAATTTCTACTTTTCAAATACATAAAATATTTTATTTCACATAAACCTACAAGGGCACTTATGAAATGTCAGAAGCTAGGTGCACGGATCCAATTGGGCGTTTCCTATGGAGAAGAGCCGGCAAGAAACTCTCACTACGCCCGATCCGAATCTGAGAAATGTCGGTCCGAAGTAGCCGTAGTACTATTTGTATGAGGGGTTGCACACAAGATCCGAACTCTGTCGGTCAAAATTTAGAACATTCCCAATTCGGATTGAATTCGGATCGGACGCAGCAGTACGTAACCGCTCTTACTCTTCGGCTTTTACAATGATTTCAAATAACAGTTTTAATAGGTATGGGAGGACAATTAGTTAGAGTACTAGATTAGAATAGCTGTAAGAAATATTCAAATGATTGTGTTGATTTAGCTATTAGTTCTAAAAGTATAAAGGATGCTTTAAGGCTTATAGGTGGAGTGACGATCTTCGCAGGGTGGCTGGTAGCAGTTGGATGAGAGTTGCCGAAATTAAGTAGAATGGCGTGCAATAGGAGAGGCCTATGTCCAGCAGTGGACTGCTGTATCATCATGATGATAATGAACTTTTATTTTATAGTCATAAAATTCTTAATGACCCTAAACTATCATGAATTATTTATGTTTTTAGAATATAATAGTACATAAATGAGATGATTAAGTTTTAATGACAAATTGCTGCCAAGAATCAAAGTTTTTAAAGATGTAAGAAATTGAGCCCTTCAAGTCTACACTACACTACAAAGAGCAGTGGTGGCCCAATGGTAACGGCCACGACTTACGATTCTTAGGTAGTAGGTTGGAACCCTGACAGGCGCTTTACTTTGTGTAAATTATTTTATCACCACTGCTCACAAAACGGTGAAGGAAAACATCGCGAGGAAACCGGCATGTCCTAGTACCAAAAAATCGAAGACATGCTGATTACGGCCCACTTCCTCACTAAGAGGAGGCCTGTGTACCAGCAGTGTGAACATTATAGCCTGCTTATGTAGTCTACACTATACTGCCTTTAAAAAGTTGACAAGGGTAGTCGACTGCATTTGATGCAATATTGAGAGAACAAAACAAACTGCACCAAACCAGGGCAGACACAAAACAAAAATCGCTCTCTTTCTTCGCACAAACACACTTCTGAAAGTAAAAAATATTTTTAGCACAGAAATATAATTTGTAGCGATCATCGCTTAAGGTACAAATTACTCTGTGAGTGAAAGGAGAAATGTACGTGCTGTGCTGCGCGTACGCACCGTTAATGGCTGCTGGTCGAGCTATTTTTGGATCTTAGAACCTGATTGGCGGGTCTCCGGCAAGTTTTGCAGCCTTCTCGGCCGTTCTGTCGGGTATAGCCAATTTTAGCTTCATTTGATCTCAAGATAGATGCTGATACTTTTATATTTAATTACGTTCAACGGTTGTTTAAGTTTTTATAGCTGGCCCTCTTCACGTTTTGAGCATGATTAATGGAAGGACCATTTATCGTGCTCAAATAATTATCGTCTGTTCTGCTAACATTACTTCCTAACAACGAGATCAATTGGTCTCATAACGCTGATGTAACCATCGATGCAAAGCCAACGACAAAAGAGTTTAACTGTCACTAACGAGACACAATAGAATTTTTATTCTTATCGACTTCTAAGGTAAATTGACAGTTGAGCGGTTAATCAATGAGATTATCAAAACTCAAAAAACAAAGCAATCCAAGAAGCCTTTGAACAAAGTCATCAAGATATTACGATATCATAAGTATGAACATCGTATTCTTCTAACGGTTCTGATTGGTATGTGTCCTTTTCTGGTCATAACTTAAGAATGCGTTTGCGGATTATATTTATTTCGTTTCATGGGGCTACAGGCGCCATTGCATCAAGGAGTAGACCGGGTGGCATGGTAATGGTAAGGAAGAACATGCCCTTTGGATATGGAAGGATTTGCGAGCCAAACCGAATATGCATCCTCGAGACGGCAAAAAGGTCGACAATTGTTGAAAATATCGATGAACATACATTAAAAAAAAAAACCATACAGACTAACCTCCTCTTTTTTAAGTCGATTAAAGAAGAAACCCATCTTAAGAGATTGAACTTGATTTTTGTAACAATTTTCAGAGCTTATGTAGATTTTCTAACCCTCAAAATCCTACAACTTATTTACCTATATTTATATATAATAAAACAAAAATAACAAAGGTAACAATAGAAATGTCGAAATAGAACTCTTCAATGAAACTAATAGAATGTAAATGTATGTCAAATGGTCAATGAAGTAGCAGAAATGCTGCTTGAAAATAAAGGAGTCTACCAGACAATGTTATTCGAAAGCAACCTAAATGCGAGGAGAACATTATCTGCTGATTCATCAGTAATAAGATAATGTCATGCAGACAAGAGACACGAAACGACACCTCTACGTTACTGATTTCACTTGGCAAACCTTAATCAAAATGATTTCCACTTGAATCATATTTTATTAATGATTTTGTTTTTCTCGAAAGTTAAAAAGTATAAAGTAAGTAAATTGGTTAGTGGTTAAGCTACGCTTGCCGGGATTCGTCCGTGGATGGGTGACCATCTTTACACACCGAGACTTCTCCGTGCTTCGGAAAGCACGTTAAGCCGTTAGTCGCGGATTTTTGACAGTCGATACGGGTCGTCAGAAGCCCGAAAGTCTGATAACCAGTTTTATCAAGGGGTATCTTATTACCCAGTTACTGGGTTGTGGAGGTCAGATAGGCTGTCGCTCCATGTAAAATACTGGTATTCAGCTGCACCCGGTAAGACCGGAAGCCGACCTCAACATAGTTGGGAAAAGGCTAGGCAGATTCATTGAGATTGATTGTTTTTCTTGAAAGTTACGCCATAAAATTAAATCCTTAACTGTCCTTTTTATGCCTTGACCTTAAAAAAGTGTCTGCGATAGATTGGATGCGGAACGCTAAGGATAGGGTGTTGCGGCGCAGCCTGATAGTGTCCTATGTCCAACAGTGGACTGCCAAGTTGATTGAAGCAGCATGCAAAGGTTGCAAATGTCACATCAAAGGTATTCCGCATAAAGTCAAAGTCAAATCATTTATTTCAAATTGGCCCTTGTAAAGCACTTTTCAACGGCAAAATTCACAAATAAATAGAATTGGTTCTAGTTCCAATAGGTAGTTTTCGTAAAACTGAAGATAGATCACCTACTTAGTACTTATGAACGTAAGAAGCGCCATTTTGTATCCACGAGAAGCTCCACGTGTTTCATACAGCAGGTACCGATAAAAATGTAGATCAAAGATAAATCAAGGAAAATGTCTCATTTGGAAGTCAGGGAACTCCCATATCCAACAATGGAAATACGTTAATTGGTATATATGACGAAAATAAGGAAAGATATTGAGTAATACAGAGCCTTCACGATCTAACCTATGATTGATTATTATTGTTAAAAAAATATCAGATCTCACTATCGTGATTATTAACAAAGGAGGAAAAAATTGCTCTGAATAACGCCATGATAACTATGTGGGTAAGCCAAATGTGGCTCGAAGGACCAAAAACTGTAAGTGTATACTAGAGGTGTGCGGGTATTTTTTACCGGCGGTGGCGCCTGACCTTTAATTTGTTGGCGGTGGTGACGTCATCGGCGTAATCGGCGTCGATGGTGAAAATAAAAGTAACAACATCAAACCACTAAAATAAAATTTTCTTTTCATCCAAGAAGCGTTTGGAATACTGTGTCAAATCTTCTTTTCACCCATACCGCAATATTTGAAAACTAAGGTATTCAACAAATGCTTCGTGAAGGCTGCCATTTAAATCACGCATTTTTTATTAAATTATCAAAAAAAAACTACGTCAAAATAAACGAAACCAATGAGCTTGTATTTAGACATTTCTAGTGTATATTTGCATAATACATAAATTTAGAATTTTACATATTTTGACATTAACGCCGATGACGCCGAAAAAGCATCGGCGGCAGCGGCGTGGCTGTAATTACCGGCGGCGTGCACAACGACGATCGGCGCACACCTGTAGTGTATACTCTACTCTTATAGGTTTTGGTCCTTCGAGCCGTCTGGTCGGTGCACAGTGGGCTGAAAATCGGCTTTCATAGACATTCGATTTTTTTTTCGAATTGGTCAAATTTTTTGATTGGAATTGTTTAAAACAATCATGACCTTGAGGTATAATTGGTATGACGTCATAGAACATAGTGGAAGATAGACTTTTGATTTTTTTTCAAAATACTTGTATGGGAATTATCATAAAATCTTCAATATCTCAGCTATCGCATATTTGCGCAAAAGAATTCTTTCACACAAAAAATCTCCTATTTTTTTGCCAATTTTTGATATATTTCACTTTTATGGCAGAGGTGCGATGAAAAAGAAAAAAAATAAAAATAATTTTATTATTTTTATTTCTTCATTTATAACGATTATAAATGAATTTAATTACGCATTAGAATAATATAACAAAGAATATATAGCACAATAGTCTAGGCCATCGTGAGCCGCTTTTTTAGTCATTGATTTTTATACTACCTAGCAGAAAAACAGCATCTTATACGTAAAAAAACAATTCTTAAATTGTTGACAACAAATACTCGACTTTATCGGAAGCCTGACCCTTTTAGCCTATAACAATTACCGAGAATTATTGCTAATAGGTACCTACCTATTAACTAATAGGTAGGTGATCACTGATCACCTAATTTAAGTTTTATTATGACAATGAAGGGTTTTTAGGCTGATTACTAATCGTTCTCCAGAGGTAGAACTTACAGAATCACTGTGCCTAATGGGTTATTATCATTAGGGTTAATTTAGTTCTGTACAGATATCTCACAGGTATTTAAAGTGCAGTATTGGGAACAATTATTCAGTTCACATTGATTTCCCCTTGTGTTAACAGTGAAATTGTGCTTGCAAAAAATGGAGAGTTTATCTACTTACCTAGATTTCTTCATGATTTTGAAGAATTCGGGGAAGTACAGTGACAGCCTTGCACTATATAATGCTGTAGTTTCTCGTTTGAACTTAAATCTCTCCGATGAAGATAATTTAACATTAAAAGAATATTGCAGAAGGATTACACTAGCTATTACAAGGAAATGGAAGCAAGCCAACAGAAAACTGGAGTGTTTCTTAAAGGAACACAAAAACTGGCTTGAGACTGATATTGATTGGCCTAGTTGCATAAAAGTACCTGCTGCTTCAGGCATTGTGGATTCTGAAGTAAATGCCATATCTCCTCAACCTTCCACATCTACATCAGCAGCAATATCAGTTGGAACAATGACAAAAAGAAAGGCACCAACTCGTAAACCATTTCAAGATCTAGGAAAGAAACAAAAAAGAAGGAGAATTACAGATCAAGAAAATTGTGAGTCCCGTGAGATAGCATATGCTGCTATCATAAAGATGAGACAAGAAGGAAAGGAGAATATTGCTTCAGCACTAGAATTCATGTTGACAAATCCAGGAGCTGCTGATAAGTTCAATAATTTAATTCATCAATCGTTGGCCAAGCAAGTTTTCACACCCGAGAAGGCACTTGGCATATTTCTCTCTTTAAAATTATCTAAGTGGCAATATATAACATTGAGAGAAACAGCCATACGTGAAGGCGTAAAAGATTTGTATCCATCTTATTACAAAGTTCAACAGGCGAAATTACAATGTTATCCTTCCAAACAAACAATAACAGTGACGGATTCATCAGCAAAAATTTCTCTTCAAGGATTATTAGATTTAACAGTCAAAAGAATCTTCGACAGTTTACCTGAGTGCGTAGAACAGAAACAGTTAATATTAATATCGAAATGGGGATTTGACGGTGCGTCTAGCCAGAGCAGATATAAACAGACAATGGACAGTGAAAATGATGATTCTAGTGTCTTCATGACATCATTAGTTCCATTGAAACTAATCAATGGCAGTGACACCATATGGAAAAACCCGAAACCCTGTTCTTCATCATTTTGTCGTCCCGTGCGATTTAGCTTCATGAAAGAAAGCAAACTGGTTGTCAATGAGCATTTAGACAGTATGAAAGAAGAAATAAAAGCGTTGAGACCGACAGATAGTGGCAGCAACAAGGTCACCCATGACCTTAAGATGACCATGATCGATGGCAAGGTCTGCACTTACATCTCTGAAGCCAAAGCCAGCTCAGTTTGCTATTTATGTTTGGCAAAACCTTCAGAGATGAACAATTTAACGGAAGTGTTAAAAAGGCCTGTTTCTGAGAATTTATACGAATTTGGGCTGTCTTCGTTACATGCACGCATCAATTGCATGGAATGCCTTTTAAATATTTCTTACAGACAAGATCTTAAAAAATGGATGGCAAAAGGGGAAGAAGATAAAGCTATTCTGCAGGCAAGGAAAAAAACAATCCAAGACGGTTTCAAGCGGGAACTGAACCTGATCATAGGTGTGGTTAAACAAGGCTCAGGAACAACCAACGATGGAAATACAGCACGGAGATTTTTTGAATTTCCGGAAAAAACCGCAGCCATTACGGGTCTGGATGAGAATTTGATTCGGAGATTTGCTGTTATTTTACAGGCTATTACATCAGAAGAAAATATATATATTGAAAAATTTAAAGAGTACTGCCTAAAGACAGCAGAGAGGTATTTGGCACTTTATAACTGGTATTACATGTCGTCAACTGTGCACAAGTTACTTGTACATGGGGCAGATATTATAGCTTGTAATGCAGTAGTACCAATTGGGTGTCTTTCAGAAGAAGCATCAGAGGCTCGTAATAAGGACTTTCGAAGATTTAGATGTCATCATTCAAGAAAAAAGAGCAGACAATGTTCTAATGAAGACATTCTAAACATGCTTCTTCTCACTTCAGACCCTCTCATTTCTTCAGTTAGACCAATTATGGATGTAAAGAACAGGAAAGCTCTCTTCTCTGAAACTCGGGATCTTTTGGATAACCTGCAAGAACCCGATGTCGAATTTTGCGATATAAATCAATTAGATTCCGAATCTGAATCAGAATCAGAATGTAGTGATTGTGACTAACAGTAGGTTAAGATGTTTTTGTTTATTTACTAACTTTTTATTAGTTTTACTTTTGTTAGTATTAATTTAGAGCATGTCTGTAAATAATCAATTAAATTTTATTTTTAGAATGTATTTAGATTTAGGTACTATTTTTGTTCTATTTTTTTTTATATAAAACTATTTAAAATTTAAATGTAAGTCATATTTGTAGTTGTATATTATATGTTTAACTGTTATTATACCCTAATGATAATAACCCATTAGGCACAGTGATTCTGTAAGTTCTACCTCTGGAGAACGATTAGTAATCAGCCTAAAAACCCTTCATTGTCATAATAAAACTTAAATTAGGTGATCAGTGATCACCTACCTATTAGTTAATAGGTAGGTACCTATTAGCAATAATTCTCGGTAATTGTTATAGGCTAAAAGGGTCAGGCTTCCGATAAAGTCGAGTATTTGTTGTCAACAATTTAAGAATTGTTTTTTTACGTATAAGATGCTGTTTTTCTGCTAGGTAGTATAAAAATCAATGACTAAAAAAGCGGCTCACGATGGCCTAGACTATTGTGCTATATATTCTTTGTTATATTATTCTAATGCGTAATTAAATTCATTTATAATCGTTATAAATGAAGAAATAAAAATAATAAAATTATTTTTATTTTTTTTCTTTTTCATCGCACCTCTGCCATAAAAGTGAAATATATCAAAAATTGGCAAAAAAATAGGAGATTTTTTGTGTGAAAGAATTCTTTTGCGCAAATATGCGATAGCTGAGATATTGAAGATTTTATGATAATTCCCATACAAGTATTTTGAAAAAAAATCAAAAGTCTATCTTCCACTATGTTCTATGACGTCATACCAATTATACCTCAAGGTCATGATTGTTTTAAACAATTCCAATCAAAAAATTTGACCAATTCGAAAAAAAAATCGAATGTCTATGAAAGCCGATTTTCAGCCCACTGTGCGGTGGTCGTCTAGTCTTTTCCCAACTATGTTGCGGTCGGCTTCCAGTCTAACCGGATGCAGCTGAATATCAGCCGCAGTTAATACCTATTAGACCTCCACAACCCAGTTTTGGGTATCACGATACCTCTTGGTAACACTGGTTGCCAGACTTTCGGGCTGCTGACTACCCGTAACGACTGTTAAAGATGTAAAAATGACAGCCGGGACCAACAGCTTAACGTATGCTTACCAAGGCAGGGAAGCATTTCGGTAATACTCGGTATGTAATGGATGGTCACCCATCCGCGGACCGACCTCGGCAAGCGTTGCTTAACCTTAAAGATCGACTCGTGCGACTGTTATTTTTAAGCCATGAACCTTTTTAAAGTAATTGTTAAAAAAATATATAATTATATTATATTGTAGTTACTTATAATTATACTTACATGATTACGAGAGCGTAGAACTTCAGCCTTAATCGGTTCTAATGATTAAATAACTATGACGGAATAAATACCTGAAACCAAAAACATTTGTGATAAGGAAAACAATTAAATTATTCGATAAAGATTTATGAATGCCTCTCTTAATGGTTTTCGCGTTTTTGATACAATTTTACGTTTTCGTGAAAGTATTTTTATTTTGGACTTAAGGGGACTAAACAAGCAGTATATGATTCACTGCAGTAAACAAAATCAGAAAAATATATAATATTCTTCAGGATAAAGGCTAGATAAATAGTTTGTTGAAAACATAATACAACTAATTTGATACGATAGAAAAAAAAAATCATGAATGGATATATGTTCGTGATTTTTTAACGATTAAAACGCGAAAAGAACTGTTTTATACATTAAAAACTATTTATACCAGCAATAACTCAGACTTTTTGGCAGATTATTCTACAAGCCACATATTAAAGTAATAGCGTTTTAATTTTTTTTATCCATTCAATAATTTTTTTGTAAATAGACAATTGCTTCATATTTTGCAATAAATTACCAGCGTTGTGACATCGCGCTTCTCTTTCTTTTCTATGTAGTCTGACAGTGACCGCGCTTTAGCTGTTGTCAGCCTCTTAATTGACTTGTAACAAAGTAGCTGTTAGTGATTTTGTTTTTGTTTGCACGCTTGTGTCTATGGCAACCTACGTAATGTCACGGTCTATAAAAAATAAAGTTGCTATTTTCCGGATCGCAGGACCAATAAAATATTTATACGGACCAAGTTTGACGCCTACTAAGGTATTCTTGTTTTTATTGTTTATGTCTTACCCATGATTATTGTTATGATTTCGTTTGTTATGAACTGTTTTGGCGTTAAATACATTGCTAAGTGAGGTAGATTTAGCTTGGAATCTTTTACAACGGTTCAGCACATCGTACCTAGTTGTGGGTTATGCAGGACGAAGAGTACAACATTTAACCATGACCTTAATATTAAATTATATACTTAGCCGACGTTCGCACGGAGGTAATAAAATCGCGGTGGGATTTTATCGCACATTGGATTTTCAATTTTCGGTGTTAAGCCCAACGTTGAGAATCCAACACGCTAGGACTCTAGTCCCAGCGCGTTGAAAAAACACACTGCACGAAAAAAAATCGCCGCGATTTTATTACGTCCGTGCGAACGTCGGCTTAGAGTTAGACGTTCCGACAACAACTGATAAAAGGGACAAGACAGAGAGTATAGGCAATCTAAAGTCGATTTCTGCAATAAACTTCATGAATTTAGCTAATATGTTTTCCAAGTTAGGGAAATAGCCAATATGAATGTCTAACTAAGTAACACAGAAGAAGCAATACGAACACGTGATCTTATTTAACCTCGATCAACGTTGCATCCAATTCATCCCACTTGTTCCGATTCCTATATCAAAGTAGAATATCTTATTGTTCGTAATTTGTTAAACTATATCGACCTTCGTTGGCTTGGAAAATCTCCGGGAATAGTAAAGAGGAAGAAGAACTTTTAGACCACAAAGAATAAAGGATGATTAGTATCAATGATGATGAGAAAAATGAAGGCGATGAGACCTCAAAGAATACAAGTCGTGTATACCTAGACTACGAGTACAATGAAGACAAAGATATAATAATTGTAAGTCCTCAAGAACTTAAAAATATTGAAAGGATTAGTAATCATTTGAAAGAGATTATTCGGTGACAAAATCACAAATGAAATAAGTTATATTGACTTGACAGTAAAGGACACGACGATGTAGAAATCCGTAACATGAATTTAGTAAACACTAATTTGCTACTGCATGAAGAAATCCTTTTAGAAGCAGCCATGACCGATCATAATGGAAAAATTTGCAAGGAAAATAACTTTGTGTACAAATTCGAAGTATCAGAGTTCAAGTGTTTAGAAGTAACTGTGCCAATGCTATAGACCCGGCCAATTGACACTGATCAATCGTGAATGCATACAATTGCAATCTTCACACTGTATGTTGCAAATTGAGCAGAGTTCATGTACTGGATCATGATACGTCTGCATGCGACGTGATCTATTTGTGTCAAGCTTTGCTTCCAAGAATATGTTGGTATACTGAAGCTACTGCTGCAACCAAATGTTTGAAAATCCAGGCACAATTTTTTAACTTGTTTTTATCAATAAACGCAGGTCGGGGTTTCATCCAGTTATTTTATGATATCAGAGGAGAAACCACAGACTACTCGAAATCTGTGGGAGAGACAATTTATAAGATAAAAGAAAGGTCGTCCAAGCGTTTGGAAAGGGAGATATATTAAGGTATCTTCTGGATTCATCGAAATTAATGATTCTATGATCTTCCATACTGATACTAGTATTAAAATTGAATACATCTATGTGTTTCATAATACGTCTACGAGTCATTTAAAATAACCAAGTTCAGTGCTTTTGTCACGTGAAAGATACATGATCATGACCTTTTTAAGAAGTTTTAATGACACTACTTTAAATAAAAATAGACTAGATTTAATTATCCATGTCTACCAAAATCAGATAACCTTTAAATAACACCAATGTCATTCAATGTCAAGTGAACATTTACTTTCTTAAATAACTTATTAAAAATCCAAACCAGTTCGATATTATTACCTCTAGTTTACTCAAAAGAATATTTTTCAAAAGTATAAAAAAAAAACTGTAAATGATATCTTTTTCTTAAAGACGACAAGTAACAAGCTGATCAAATAAGTAAAAGTATAAAATTACACCCACTAGAAATAAATACAAATAAATGAACAAATTCACATCAAATTAATAAACAAAAGACATTCCTACCAACTGTCATTAACGTGAAGAATGACAATGATGAGATAACCTCCATAGACGTTACAGAGGAGACACGAGACACGGGGCACATCTGCGGATCAATTGGACCACGGAGACCTCCATACTTTCTCACGTATTTTCTTTAATAAGTGTAATCATATTCAATTATAGAGAACTCTAACTCGTATTGTCCTACTGCAAAAGGCGGGTAGCCTTTACCATGCCCTTTACTCTCCCTTTTCCCACACATTTCTGTATTTTGCCAGAGTCGGTCAGACCTTTTGGTAGGCGTCAAGCAGAGCTCATCCGACCATCTAATTATCATCGTCGTCATCTAATTATAGTGAAGGATAAAGAAATTATCTTAGAGACTTAGCAGCTTTTGTACTACTAGTTGCTACAGCAGATGGTTAACAGCTATGAGCCTTGACCAACATCTGCGGAGCCTTGACTTAGGTTGGGTCAAGGGCTTGATATAAAACATGGTGAAATTCTTAAAGTGTATCAGTAGATATCACAAATAAGTCTATTCATATCTGCTGACTTTATAGAAATGTAAGTTGTTGGGTTTTACATTTTCTGGTGTTAACCTTTTTAAATGTAGGTATTGTGCGTGTCATATATTTTCGATCTCGCTTATAAAGTTAAAATCTATTTAAATTGGCAGTTTCTATGAGGATTGTGTTATGTTGACATTTATCTCCATGCTCTTTTGCAGTGATAACATCATCGTATGAATCATCAGGACAAGTAAGGAGGTTGCATCCGCATCAACAGTTTGGCATTTTAAAAGAACCAGACATATAATCGCCTACGTAAATGACATTTAATTGCTGTTGTTAGTGTGCGACCCTAAAGTTTAAAGTACGACTCTTTAGGTCTTAGGAATTTGTTTTCTTGGTACTTTGAACGTCTTTTCAAAATTAAAAAGAAATTTAAAAAAACGCGTATCACTGTCGACTGGTAATGTACCAAAGAGACTGGCGGCATTGCCACGTTTTATGGCAATGCTAGCCTCTGGCCAAGGAACAGTTATACTGAGGGTGAATTTTTTGTCCCATGGAAGGTACTAAGTCCAGGAATGGGCTCTCATGATACCATGGACTATATCCTCACAGTTGACAGTATTCAGAGATTGCTTGAAGGAATACCGTCAACTGTTATACAACATACATAAAACAGTAGTTATATAATTATTTTCCTCAGTCTTCCTAGGGTTTTTCTAGCTCATTTTCCAACACTTTTTCATCACACTAGTCAAATTATGACAGACATGTTGTCTCACAAAATTCTCAGACTGTAAAATAAAACGAACAAGCGACGTATATATAGATGTCCTTGTAGTTTTTTACCTAGAAACTGGTTCAGTAGCCACGACGTATTGTTGATGTTAGAAAAATATATGCTTTACCTTTGTTTTAACTGTGAGAGCCTTCTAGAAATCCTTTTAAATTAGAAAAACACTTTTTACCTCAAGTTTGACACCTCCTATGCCTTGAGCTCGACTCCTACCGAAAGGACTGGCCCATATTAGCAGAAAATAGAAGTGAGTGGAAAAGGGATAGGGAGGCCTTTACCCAGCAGTGTTCTTCTTCTTTTCGTGTAGTTAGAGACTAATCTGGTGTCAGAGTTTTAAAGCCGTCCATAGGCCTCTGACTTGGCTTCACAAGCCTCGAGGAATATATCTCTCAGGCATGCCGGTGCGGTGATCTCTCGCGTCCGGCCCTGGTTCAGGCCATGGTACGGAGCGAGAGGAAATGGGAGGCCGTCACCTCCTTCTGCGAAGCTGTAATGCTCGCGAAGGAGGAGGCGGAACGCGTGAGGGAAAGGCAAATTTCGCGCCCTCACGCCCCTAACCGCCGCAGGAGGAGACGCCCAGGGCGTCGGGAATCGCGGGGCGATATCCGGCCACCGTAGGCGCGGGCTTGCGGACGGTGAGCAATGGGTGGCTCACCGTCCGATAAGGACCAGGCCCGGGTCGACGGCGCGTTGTGTTCCACGCGCGTCTCAAAGAGATGTCAGCAGAATTGAAGGGGTCCACTAGGGCCGATGCCTGCCGGGGTTGCGAAAAAAACCGAAAGGGAGATCGTGGCCCCCGGCGACAGGGCAACCGAAGGAACACGGGTGGGTTTTAGTCAGTAAGAGTCTGACACGCCCTCCCGCTCCGCCCAGAGCGGGAGAAGTTATTTGATGATTTCGCACCCTCAAAAAAAAAAAAAAAGGCATGCCGGTTTCCTCACGATGTTTTTCTTCACCGTTTTTGAATTAAATGTTAATTATACAATATGCACATGGATCTAAAAAGTCAGAGGTGCGTGCCTTAGGTTCGAACTCGAGACCTATGACTTGCCAGTCCGACGGTCACACCACTAGGCTATCACTGCTAGGCTGTTAGCTGATAGAGAATGCCGTCATCTGTTTTTTTTTTAAATATGATTGACGTGTAAAAGTGTTTGCACAAATCTACTTACAGAAATCAAATAATTTATCATTTTAACCTCAAGAAATTACAGTCCCTCGGCAAAAGCATCTATTTGCTTTTTTATTACATTAATTCAGTTAATTTCATCCTGCATGTTTATATTTTCTTTCCTTTGATCTCTGCCATAACTAAAACTAGACATAAACAGCAGACTATGCTATTTCAATACCTTAAAACAATCTTGCGCAGACGTCGGGTGACGTAACTGTTGACAATCAGACGCACACGATTTATACTCAAAATGCAAATATAAAGCTATTTACTTAGCTCATTTATTCAAATGATAGCAAATGGTTTGCAATAAAGATTAGAAGGTTAATGTACTAGTTCAGAAATAAAAATGTGAGTTTCTCTTAGAATTTTCTTAAAGTTTTTAATCTTTTACTGGTCGACTTATCTTCTGAAATCTAAATTTCTATTTTTCCTTTAGTATCTACATTTGTATAAAATTAAAAAAAAAATACAAGTAAATAAATAATACTTATCTAACATATTAAAAGGAGGCTCTAAGCAGTAATTGTTAAGGTATTTACTTGTCAAAATAATAAATTATTTTTCATATTATGAAGTTGTTTGTAAGTTTGTAAGAGGTAATAATCTGGAAATATTGATCAGATTTCAAAAATTATTTTACTTGAAAGCTGCACTATTCCCGAGTGTGCGCAACATTAGCTTAGAAAACGCACGCTTCTTTTTTGTTAGACCACGGGAACGAAGCCACGGGAAAAAGCTAGTAAGCATCATAATTATTCTAGCTATTAGATTTTTTTTTTATTTTTTTTTTAAATAAGTAAGTATGTAACGAGAACAAATCTGCGAATTAGACAGCTATTTATAAGTTTTTGCGTTAATGAGATGAATTTTAAGAACACATTAGTTTTTTAATCTGTTATTACAGTTGTGTGGCTGGTAACAAGGCTAGCCCCATTGTAAGTAGAGCTAGCCAAATCTAGGTCAAGCCAGTTAGAACTAGGTGTAACTGTGAATCGGCCAATGTAATCGACGCTACCGAAGTATATTACATACTATATACAATATCGGTTGAATCAAAGACCAGTAACATCAGTCTCATTATGATTTTTTTTCCAAAGTTCTGTTTTGTAGTTGCAAAAAATTGCTGCATAATATTAAGTTTTTTGTCACCAATTTGTGTTTTAAAAGCCTAAAGTTGTATAGTGTTATGGTGATAATCAAGATGATCGCCATCTGTTATCTCAGGATTGCTTAGCACTCAATCAGAGATCGATAATAATCCTACTCACAACTTGGAACTAATCTTAGTAGAACAATTAGGTATGTTGTCATTGACAAACTGTGGGTTAACGATATTGCGTGATAGTAATTTAGAAGAGATAGGTACAATTTACAAATGGTGTTCGGCACACTGAAGACTCTGAAGAGCGAAAGTAAATAATGGTTTCAACTAAACTCATCGAACTTTTGGTCAATTGAGATACACGGTGGTCTAGTATAGGTAGGTATCTACGCAATTTTAAGAACCAAGAATTAAGTTACTCCTGTACCTTAAAAGAACCAACGTAAATATTAAAATATCCATAAAATGACACATTAACAGCTAGCGACAAACATGATCAAAGTTCTCATTAGCATATGAATTACCCTCCACGCATCAACGATGGTTGCAAAAACAATAAATGGTTCATAAAATATCATTTACAAGCAAAAAGGTGATTCATCGGAATACCCGTTTGTAGAATATAAATATACAGGGTGACTTGTAATTTGACATATTCCTTCCAGGACGTGAAACTGTGATCTATTTGCAACAATTAAGCACCCCATAAAGCCTAACCGAAATACATGAGATTCGAGAAAATACAAATTTTATGAATTTTTGATAATTTTCCAGAATTGATTACTAAATATAATTTTTCTCCGAACTCTCAAATTTAATGGCCTTCATTGCTATTCCACTGGATACCTAATACTTTAACAAACATTTCAAAGGAACCAAATGTTCTATAACATCAAACACTCTAAAGTTACAGGAAGAAGTTTAAAACCATTTTCTAAAATGATCTTCATACATGAACTTTGACACCAGTTATCTCATAATTTTACTGAAGCATTAAGATTACAAATTACGGGAAAAACATCTTCATTTAATCGTCTATCTAACGAAGTACAAACGTTTAAAAAATATTTAGAGGTGCCGGTGAAACTGTCGATAATCCTGGCAAAGGTCGAATTTGCAAATTGTTGAAATATAAAAAAAAACTTAATTAAACTTTAAATATTTGATGTTTTGGAAAATTTGGTTACATCGAAAAGTTTGTTAAAGTATTATGTATCGAATGGAATAGCAACGATAGCCATTAAATTTGAGAGTTTAAAGTGATATTTATTGACGAATTCTGGGAAATTTTCAATTTTTTTTATATTTTCTCGAATCCCATGTATTTTTGTCTAGGTTTTATGAGGTGCTTAATTATTGCAAATGGGTCACACTTCCACGTCTTGGAAGGAATACGTCAAATTACAAGTCACCCTGTATAAACAGTAAAGGTATTTTATCTCTAATGAAGTAATAAACTAACTGCATTTAATTAATTGGTATTGACGTGGATAAATATGACTTATGTAACTACTGTAGGTACCAAAGCATACAGGTATAGTAGATATAGAGGTATGAGGAACAGGGTGTAAAGTTCACTCATCCTCCATAGAAAAGGGAGGATCCTCCGACCAGACGGTTGTTGTGTCTGGTGGGCAACTGCCCGACGATTGATGTCGGGATGTTGTATATATACTCGTCGCACGGTAAACTCTGCTTGCGCGATGCACGATTTGTGTGACGTCAGGTCTCTCATTCCTATTTCGCATGTAGCGTTGTAGATACCACATAGGTAGTACCTGATTTTAAAGTGTTGTACTATTTGGTCCTTCGCGGCGGCCAATCTAATTAACTGGTCCTTTACTCACTTGTTTATTAGATCTTATTTTTCTCTTAATATTATAATTTATAACAAAAATTAATTAGGAAAATGCACTAAAAAACAGATTCAGATAAGTATTTCCCCAATTCCACAAACTAAAGCAGTTAAATTCAAAGCATTTGTTTGAAACGTCAAACAATAACCTTTTCAACGCTTTTCTTTGATTTTGGAAGCGGCCTTGTTTTCCAATTACTTCCTAAAACGAGATCCATTGATCTATTGTTAGGTTTATCCGTGCGACCTCGTTCAGCTTTTTTTTTGTAAAAACAGAACTTATTTACATACAAATTAACTCAGCTGTCTGTAGTAATTTTCCTTTGGCGAAAAAGCCGAACGGAAGTTTTCGTGTTTTTGTTTCTTTTACCAGCGATCTATAGGTGTTTAGGAAATTACGAAAATTTAGATAATAAAGTTTAATCACGAGTTTCAGGACATGAACATCATCTAGTAACTACATTATTGGATGAAATCACACACAGCTGCTTACTAAACGTATAAACTATGAAATCAAACCTTATGCCATCACATGAATAGGAAACTAAGCATATTATGATGAAATGAGAGCATGTTCTTTGTAATTTCAACGCAGAGTGCATAAAACTAACTTTTACAGTACAAATCAGGCACAAACACTACACATCTAAGTACCAGGCGCCAAGATGTCCAAATATAGGTTGTTAGACCATTGCCCACGCCTCGTTTGACCACCATACGTGGCTATAATGGGTTCCTGGTTACTGCACTGTGACTAGATGATGCAAACAATCGGATGGCGCCATAATCTAATGGGATTTAGTAAGATGTATTACAAATTGGGTCGTAAAGTTGGAACACTATGTTTGGCATGGTAAATCCTGAGAATTATTGCCAAATACATGTATTTCTCAAGGGTGAGGCAAATAAGGATTGATTGTAAACCTACATTTTGCAAGCATTTTATGGAGACATAGAAAATCATAGATTACAAATCTGTAAATGCAGACCTGCGTATGTGTATCATTGAAATTAAAGTCTGTAAGGTACTGAAGTTCATTAGCTTTTTTATAGACTACCTACGTAGAGTGTACAATAAAATATGACCAACATAATCAGTGTTGTACTGCGAAAAATGGTCCTTCGAGACCCCAAACCAAATACGTAATTATGACTATTACAACTCTGGCGCAATGATCCGCAAATTGTCTTCTGTGAGTGCGTGACAAATTTAAAATGGGCATGATTATCATAATTACATCCATTGTGGCATATGGAAGGCTTGTTTAGGCTACATTCTTATTTTAGACGCCTAATGATTTGCGGCATATTTGGTTTAATACTAAATAATATGAAAAAACGGACAGATTAAAACAGATTCAAAGTTGGTACGATGTCCCACTTGCTGGAGTGTCCTAAGTGCCCGTTCACTTGCACATTTGATGACATAAAGAATGCTACTGATGAGGCAATCAACGTGGCCACCTACTACTGGGCTCAAAAAATATAATAATAATCAATCAAAGTACCGTCGACACGAAAACAAGAAGAAATTGCGACGATGTTTGAAATGTTCACTCCATTAATACTCACAGAGTTAATTTCCCAGTAATTTGGAAATATTTCGCTGTTTTGATTAATTTGGCAATATCTACTGTATGGAAATAAGAAATATGGCTAACTAGTGAACTAGAATATTAATAATGAATTGCAATTAAAGCACTGAATTTCATGTTAGAACCGTTTTAGCTGTAAAAAAGGCATTTGGAAAGCTACTAAATATATATATTTTTTACACCTAAAACTAAATATTCAGTGCTACGATGTAAATTATTGCATTTCATAATCAATATTTTAGTTCCCCAGTTAGCCATATTTTTTATTTCCATACAGTAATAAAATTAATCAAAACAGCGAAATATTTGACAGCCACTTGCGACGTTGTCAAATTTCCGTATTCTAACTAAAACGCTCTTAACTAAAACTAGCCTCAGGTACGTTTGAAGATGAAATGTCACTAATACTCATAGGTACCTTAAAAGCCTCGACCATTGTCGATAAAACTTCGATAACCGATCGACTCACATAATTGATTATTCGGTTTTGCTACACGTGCTATGACTCACCCGTAACTCAAGGTGCACCATGAAATAATTGATTTTACCTAGTACATGTAAATTCTTCAGTAAAAAACTTATAAAATTGCGAATTTATAGCAAAAATATCGAGGACATATTATAGTAGCAAGATATTATGGCAATTTTAATAATTAAATATTTAATTAGGTACTTAATAAACCATAAGACAAGACGTAACTACTTTTAATGAATCTTATGACCTTCTTGTTCAAACTCAGTGTCCTTAGCAACTGAACCAATTGCTTGTACTTCTACCTTTTTCTGTCAGTGCAGCAGTGGTGTCGTGTAAGGACTTGGTCCTTTGATTCCAAGTTCAAACTACAAAGTGGTCCTTCCATTCGAGCTTGTAAAATCACAGAACAGTTTAAACGACACGTGCTTCACCACAAAAATTTCTTACCGGAAAACATGAGAGGACATCCTTTAAGGAAAATGCTGCAATGGGAAATCTTGAAAAGAAAAAAGCTGTGACCGTAATAGCTGTTTTTGCCTGAGGTCAATGTCGTATTGAGGAAAACCACATCTGTAACGATATCCGATGTCTAGACGAACGAGTGACGAAACTTGACGGATGTAACGCCCTTTATTGTAGTTACAATTATAATGACTAAGAATGAGCAATTTTTCCAGCAAGACTGCGGAAAATTCAACTTCCGATAACATTACTCTGAAACTCTCCCGAGACAAACTGTGGATTTTCATCATACAACGATTTGTTTTAAGCCCAGCTTTTGTAAGTTACCTATAATTTTAACGTAACACAAAATTCGCATTTTTGTTATGATTTTTTTTTTTTAATTGCTTTATTATTATTTGATGTGTATAAACTTTTTTAGGCGAGTTGAGTGGTTTGTTTAATGTTTTAGTTCGCTAATTGATAGTGTCGGGCTTTCCTGTAATTTAGATACATGCGAGATCTATAATATGAAATAGACTTTGGGTAAATGTTGTGTATGTGTTAAGTTGGGAACCTTTATATAAATAATTAAATAAATTTCAAGGATTGAATACACTAGCATAAACTTATTGTCTTATATCCAAAACAGTGTCTAAAATTGTAATTTAGTAATAAAAAATTATTGCATACAACAATTAGCAACGACCTAGTAATTTTGTAACAAAAATCTGTAACTAAACTGGAGTCATCATTTGCAAAAGCTATTACACGTTTAATTACTTGGTTATGTCACACCACATGAGCTAATGCCATTAACAGTTAGATTTTGGAACAATTACCGACTATCTGTTTTTTTTTTTTCTGTAAAAATGTCATCGTGAAAACTTAAGTTACAATTCCGTAGCGGCAACTGCAGGCGACATGTCGCCGTGACACGACTGATTTCTATGTATTCTTATGTATATCTATGAAGGCGACGACGTGACCGCTAGCTACGGAAGGTATTTCATAGAAATTCATAGAAACCAGGTCGTGTCGTGGCGACACGATGCGACGCCTGCAGTTACCGCCTGCGGTCGGCTACGGAATTGTACCTTTAGGTTATGTGAGCTTGAAGTGAACTGTCATTCTACTTGTTTGATGCTATTGGTTGGATTGACACTGTTGACAAGCTCGCTTCACCTAAGTTTTCACGAAATGATTTTTACAGAATTGATCGGCTGATGAGCAAACCGGCAAACGTCATCTGATTACTGCCACCTACTTCCAACACCAGCACGCTTAGCATGACCACAATAGAAAAACAAAATGACAGATAAACAAACACAATCTGTCATTTTGTCTATTCTTTCGTCGACAAAACCGGTAGAAAATCCGTTTTTATGGTTGTCGATGTTGTCATGCTATGCGTCCAGGATGATTATCCTATATTATTAAACGAGCAATATTTGTTTGTATATATATTTGTACTCACGTTCTCGAAATCGGCTCTAACGATTTCGATGAAAGTTGCAATATACAGATTTAGGGGGCGAAAAATCGATCTAGCTAGGTCTCATATCTGAGCAAATTCGTTTTCTCTATTTTCACAGCCTCGGGAAGGAATTGTGATACAACGTTGGTATACCTGGACGATATGTTTATTTCTATTTTCAACCGAACAGAGGTCGGTCGACCAGGCACTTGGTCTTAAGAAACAAAGTTAAAACTGGAGCACATCATTTTCATACTTCGAGGATTACAGCCTGACGCATTTACTCTAAGAATTGATAATATACCTTGACATGGACCTAGTTTAAAACCTCATAGATATCGTGACCCGGCTAAAGCAACGCTTCCAAGCAATATAGTCATTATCGCAAGTGTGTTAAACCACAATTTTCAATAGAACTTATCTTCGTTCCGTGTAACCAGGTAACCACAGACGCACTTTGTAACCGCAGTCTACACACGAGCAGTGTAGTCATACTCGTCAATTACACTATAGGTAGAATCATAGATAGAAAATATTAATAATTATAATTACGGGTAATGAAACTAGTAAGCTGGTAATGGAAGTAATCAGAAGGAAACCCAGGGAAGTTGCATTGATTTTCCTGGATTTTAGACCGATACTTTTCTAATGAAAAAATTATATAATTTTAGTTTCAGAATTGGGTTGGTCCTAAGGTACGAGTATCAAGTAATATGGAAATCTTCACACAATTTTTCATAATTTCTTGAAATGGTTAATGGAATTTGACCGGTGTTGCAACTGTTTTTATTATATAATTTCGTTTCGATGTTTTCTATTCGAATGACAAACACAACAAATAAGCAGCAGATTTTAAATTTTAGCAAATGCCTCTCATTTTTTGAAAGCCAGTTTATTAAGATATACGGCTTCGCAGAACCTATTGATTTATTGTTAATACTAACACGATAAAAGTGCTAACATGCTAACGTAATCGATTAACATCGAAGTCGATATTACGTGAGAGGTACCTATATTACAAGTGGGTTTGTAAAAAAAAGGTTTCACTCCGATTGTTTGATAAGTTACTTATTGTTCACGATTTAGTAACAAAACTATATAAACTGTGATTTGTGTGAACATAACTTTGTTCAATAGTAACTCCAACTATGTACTTTTTGGGGTGTGAACAAAAAATTATTTAAAGGAGGAAAGTGTTCTATGGACGGACCAAAAGCGATATCTATGGTTTTGATGTCACTTTGCACAAGGATAGAGATGAGGTGACCTTACACGAATATCAAAACCATATTCGCTATTGAAATTTGTCGATAGACCACTTATGTCTTTTTATGAAATGTGAAAACATTTCAGAGTGTATAGAGTCCGATCAGGGAACAACAAAAATATGTAAGGCAAACTTTTACAATAAAAACTATGTTTTTCATTAAACATTTGGGGTGCATGTGGGATTTAGAGTCTCCACAACTTCCAAACATGTTTAATTTATTATGACCGCAGTATTAAGCCTTATCAACCTTTTTGGCGATACAAGAGAAGAACAAAAGTCTTTCAAATTTCATAAATCTTACCTTAACATCAATCAGCCTAATAGCGAAGGCAGCAGCTTCAGGGGCGGTGAGGCTGAGCTGACAGGGGGTGCGGGGGCCGGTAGGGGGCCGCACTAGCGCAAGCGCGAGCGCAGCCCCCGCGCCGCTGTTGCTGCCCAGCTCTAGCTTCTCTGTGCGCCCGCATAGCAGACTAGAACACAACCCTGGGACAAGAGAAAATAATAGATCAGGATTTTGCAACAAGCATAATATTATTACACTAAAAATCATAGTAACATATATCATAATACAATTTTTATAAGGAAAGAAAAACCGGCCAAGTGCGTGTCGGACCACGCACAATGAAGGCTTCCGTAGTTGGGATGAATTTATGCCAAGAACAAACTTAACATCGTAGTTGAATAACATGTTTCATTACATTCCAACTGCATATGTAAGTTTGTACGCACAATATTGAGAGATTTATCATGTTATTTTAAGGCCATAGACTTCTTATAGGTTTTTCTATAATCTATGAATAAAGAACCATTCTCGGTTTTTTAATTATTTTATGCTTAGTAGTTTCGGAAATAATGGGGGAATGCTAAATTTTCATCTATTTTCTTAAATATCTTTAAAAGTGTTTATTTTAAAACTTTAAATAATGATCCTCGCAACAAGCCCTTTCATTTGATATGTTACACGGTACAGTTTACAAAAATATTTTTTGCCCCCATGAGTGACCCCTATATTTAAAATTCACTTAATCACTTTTTACGTCCGTGTTTGAGTCACAGAAATACATATGTGTACCAAATTTCAAGTTAATCGGTCCATTAGATTTGGAGCAAATTGGCTGTGACAGACGGACAGACTGACAGACACAGAAACGGACGGAAGCATAAAAAATTGCATAATAATAAATGCCCAACAATGACATGGTGGTCGCAGAATGGGAATATGACGAGATTTTGATGGTAGCTATGTTAATTTCAGTTCGTTTTACTTAGAACTAACTTAACTACAAAACTAGGGCTAAGTACCCACACTTGGCTCATTCTTAAATGTTTGACGGAGAAGGAGATCTGTCACACCATGCTTTTCTAAAAAGGCCTTTTTCTAAGCGATTTATGTAATTTTCACCATAGGTACAACGGCGTATGCCTGCCGGGATTGAGGGTTTGTCCGAAAGGGTTACCGTGACCTCTGGCAACATGGCAACTGAAGGAACACGGGTGGGTTTTAGTCAGTAAGAGTCTGACACGCCCTCTCGCTCCACCCAGAGCGGGCGAAGTTATTTGGTAATTTTCAAACAAAAAAAAAAATTACAACGGCAGTAGGCAATCGCCTAAGTAAAGTAATCGCTGACTAATGCTGCGGATGCGCTCGTGCGTCATTAGCGAACTGCACAATTGCAGATTTGCGGATTCTAGTAATAAGTTTTAATTAATAAAAATAATATAATAATTGTAAATTAGTCTTGTAGAATATTTCAACCAATAAACATTGTTTTAATTCAAAATAAATCTTTTTTAATAATAATCTCGTTCGCCGTAACTTAACTCGGCGTATCAGGAAATACCATGAAGAGATCTTTGAATAAAGATGCTAGCATTGTTTTGTGCAGCTCTCCCATTAAGAATTTATTGACACCAATTCATGTAATATAAAAGCGCAGACAGTGCGAAAATAAACAAATACTGAAACAAATGACTGGCAAACTGTACATGGAGGTATGGCAATTGGAGTGTGCAAACTTGGGCACTTTTAGTTTATCACCAATAAATGAATGGCTTATTGGTGATTCGCGCGAATTTACTCTTATTTGTGGGCGCATTGATTTTTGGAGTTGTCGATTCGTCAATAAATAAATTTACTTGGTGCGAATCGTCTTAAGAAAAAATAATATTATTTAAAAGTGTGGAGTCGGTTTGGACGAGTAAATTCGTGCAAATCACCAATAAGCTTCTTGAATTAGACACAAGCAACAGGCAATTAGAAATAAAAGCGGTTTTTGGATATTTAATTTGAAATTGATAGTTACGAGTATCTGGGCTGACCAGATTGCGATCAATTTCTGTTTAATGATGCCCAGACTGCACCTTTCGTTTGCTAGTTGATTTTACTCAAATCAAATCATATCTTCATTGCTGAACACAGTTGATAGGTACATATAAATGTATTGCAAGATGTTGAGTGAATGCGCAATTCATTTCCGACAAACTGTACCCTTGCAACTGGTAGGCATATCAAAAACCGGGCGAGTTCGAACTGGGGATGAGTATCCACGAAGCCGTTCTACCAATAGGCATGCAAAATTATAAACATTTCATTATAAATTATAATTAAAAATCAACAATCAACGAACTGTTGTTTTCAGTTTTACAAGAAAATCGTAACTTAAAAGTGTTCACTTAAAGACTCAATCAACAAAAGGTATCAACATGTGAGCAGCACTTAAATAGAGTGAACCAACTACCGACTCCTGCGTCGCTATCCTCGTTATATTAACATAAAGATTAGCAGAATGGATAAAACCGTTTATGTTATTGCTAATTTGCAAGCCAAACGAGTAGTTGTAGTTATAGCTACTATGAAAATATAAGCAATCAGTGTTTGGCAAGGGAACGAGACTGTATCCTAATATTATAAATGCAAAAGTGAGTTAGTTAGCTGTTTGTTTGTTACGCTATCACGCTAAAACGGCTGAACGGAGGCACCCTAATTGCGTAACAAAGGATATTGCAAATCTATCGCTTCATATGTTCGAAACATTTGTCAGCTTAACAAAGTACATAACGCAATCAATGTTGTTGAACTGTCAAAATTACAGACTGTGATTGATCGTGTGCTACGCAATTAAGGTGCGGATTTGCCACATGACGTGTAGACCATGACCTGGAGAACGATATAGACTAGTTTTCATCATGTATTGACAAAGTTGCGAACAACAAAAAGTATTCTAATAATCATGTTTAGAATAGTAACTGTAATGTACTGTGGGTACTCGTAGTTATACAATAATGTACCCAATATTGTACATTGTTCTCACATATAGAAGCAACAAGAATAATGTACCCAGGATTTTGTAATAACTATATTTAAAAGAGTGTCCTTAGAGTTTCTTGCCCGTTCTTCTCCATAGAGATCTATGTTTTGGAATGGGCAACTAGCCTCAACTTTCTAACTGACCGACTCTTTGACAAATTCAAAAGTGCCTGTAAATGGTTTAATTGAAATAAATGCTTTGATTTTTGAGTCTTGAGAATGCAGTAGAAGGAAATTAAAGGTTATAAAATGTTTGAGAAAATGAAAATGCACGATGGTTTTGGCCTTTTGCCATTAATTATAAAGGAGAAATCCTTTAATTACAAAAGACGCAGTTAACTATAAGCAGTCTGCGTTTGCGTGTATTTTGTTTTACATAATTTTTTAATACCAAAATTTAGGATGAAAAGTAGCTAATGACCTTATCCAGTCTGCCTATCTGTCAAATTTCATAACAATCGGTTTAGTGATTTAGCGTGAAAAATATTTTAAAATATTTTACTTTACAAGGGCACATGAATCGTTAGAAGCAAGGTGCACGGGTCCAATTGGTCGTTTCCTATGGAGAAGAGCAGGCAAATAACTCCACGGTTACTCTTTGAAAAATAATTGGCTTTTACATTATTTTTAAATAACAGTGTTAATAAGTATGTGAGGACAGTGTAGGCCTTTCAACAAGTACCAGGTACTTAACAAATTCGAAAATGGGAAACAAATCTACAGTCCAATAAGCCTATAACACTAATAACTTTTGCAGTTATGATAATAATAATTTGTATCAAAAGACACGGATCAAGTGTTGAAGTTGACAAGAATGAAGATTATGAATCTATTCTGAATTTGACTGAGAGGCTTTAAGTGTTGAAGTTGACATGAATTAAGATTATGAATTTATTCTGAATTTGACTGAGAGGCTTTATAGAGGAGAGACCAATTTGACTGAGAGGCTTTATAGAGGAGAGACCAATTTGACTGAGAGGCTTTATAGAGGAGAGACCGGACCTGACAAGTTTTACGTAACTGGTCAAAACGGAGTTACCGGATTTTGTCAATACTATGTCGATAGCGATATCGCCAAACTGTCGCCAAATATATGCGCATATTGTACAGATGTCGTCACTACGCCAATTGGTTCTACACGTATTTTATAATTTTGTTTACTTAGGCTCATGTAGGATGTACCTACTCCTTCGACTATTATTTTTTGTGCAAATATGAGAATTACAGCAGACAGCAATTCCTCTGCCATTGCCTCTAGATTCTTAACCGGTTGAGTACTGTCATTACAGAAACAATTAAAAAGCTATTCTGTGTCGCGTGGATCCACTTTCGAAGGGGACTTGAGATTGTAAAAGAAAAAAACTGAACTACATAAAGTATGAAAAACCCAAGAAAATCGAAAAAACCTCTCGTTATAACGAGAAAATCAAAATTTTACATCAAATAAACTATCGGTACCTAGCTACGTCTTGAAATTTTCGTAACCCGTCTCACGCGCAATGGTAGAAAACCGCCATGCGCCATCAGAATGCGCAATAGGGCAATATAGCCTAATACATGCGCAGACACATGTACCCTAAACGGCAGACAGCCGGCCAGACAGAAATAACGACTATTTTAAATTCCTACCTATTCCTAGCCTCATTAGTAAAACATTAAATTAAATAGCCTTAATGGATTTAAGTGGCCGCCGAAAATAGCCTTCCATGCGTCCGTTTGGTAATCGTTTTGCTCATTAACTCCTAGATTAACAGGTTTTTCTAGAACGTTTTCGTTGTTCTAGTGATATTTAGGTTTTGTGTTATGTAATGGAGTCAATATCAACTTATAAATAGTTTTTCGTATGGCTAAGGTAAAATACTAGTCTAACGTGTTTTTTAAAGTCAACGAGTTCTCTAATTTTATGTTTATTTTAATCTGGCTTCAGAAAATTAAGATATTCATTATTCATTCTTAATTTTTGTTGAATAGCTTTCGGTGACCTCTAAGTCTGTAACAACTGTTATGTAATCAATAGCACGTAATTAAATCTTTAAAGTAGGTACTTAGTTACGGGTGTCATCTATTTTGCTAACAATAGGGTATCGACATTGACGATATATTTTTATTTGGATTATATTAGAATGAGGACATATTTTTGGAGGACGTAACGAGTTGTTTTGTTATCTAATTTTAAATTAGAAAATATTAAAATAAAGTTGAAAACACTCAACGTTTACACATAACATTCTAAGGAAATTAACGAGGCTGTTGCAAAATACATAACATAACATCACGCTTTGTTATCCCCGAAGGGTTGTGAGAGGTGTACCTACAGTACACCCACATTTTGCCAGTTATGTTTAAGTAAGTCCCATGTAATAGGGGGCGAGCCTATTGCTATCAACCGGGCACAAATCCAGACTACGGGCTGCTACTGAGAAATTTCAGACAGAAAAGCCCAATAACACTCAGCCTGACCTGGGTATGGAACCTAAGACCTCATGCTCAGCAGTACATCTTGCGACCACTATAGAGCAACGACCCAAGGAAAACAAAAGAGTAAGAAGAAAATTAAAACCCTGAAGTTTATAACCTATTTATGTACTTGTGAACCTATTTTATTTACAATTCACTATGTAATCTTTTTATTATTTTATTGTCTTTGACATATCTCCGGATCATGAGGACTTTTAGAAGGCGTACGAGGGGTCGAAGCCAACTCGCAGAGGCCCCTTAGACGTTTTTAATTAAATGAGGTACCAACCGACGATTATCTCTGTTCGCACTATGCAGGTGCAGTCAAGGATAACCCCCGGTTGGTGTAGGACTATTGCAAGATATGGAAACAAAGATATCGGACTATGGGTTTGTGGCTAAAGTAGACTGGTCAACTGGAACTATGGGATAAAATGACAGGTGGTCACTTGCACACTCAAAAATGGGCCCTCGAAAACTGTCGCTAGCACATAGTGACGTAGCGACAAGGGGGCAACATGTCCTGAGGTGCTTGAGGAGTGGAGAGGTTTATATTATTATTATCTCTTCTTTGACTGGTAGAGAATGCCTAAGGAATTAAGTCCACATTGTACCTCATTGTATGCGAAAAAT
The DNA here is from genome assembly GCA_916610215.1 of Omphaloscelis lunosa. Classification (NCBI taxonomy): domain Eukaryota; kingdom Metazoa; phylum Arthropoda; class Insecta; order Lepidoptera; family Noctuidae; genus Omphaloscelis; species Omphaloscelis lunosa. Next base: position 3,886,317 of record OU744245.1, on the reverse strand, counting down.
TTAGATCAATAAAGAAATAAAATTTGTTTAAATACAAAATTCTTGGAAAAAAGGGAAAACTGTTGGAAAAGCGAAGCGGGTTATACATATAAAAACTGCCTAGCCTTTTCCCAACAATGTTGGGGTCAGCTTCCAGTCTATCCGAATACGAGTATTTTAGACGGAGCGACTGCCTTTCTGACCTCCATAACCCAATTAATAGGTATCACGATACCACTTGGTAAGACTTCTGACGACCCGTAAGGTCAAAGATCCACGAATTACAGCCAGGACCAACGGCTAAACGTGCTTTCCGAGGCATGGAGGAGTCTCGGTATGTATCGATCACCCATCCACGGACCAATCCCGGCAAGCGTAGCTTTACCTGATGGATCGACCCGTGCGGCTGTTATTACTTGGCCACGAGCGAAAAGCGAAAGAACACGAAGCGAGTTGTACACATACAGTCCTAATTAAGTTGTAAGTAAATTATTTGATAAGTAATTGCCCACTAGAGCCGGTGTCTGTAGAAGTGAGACAATGGGTAATAAATTATTTTTATATTTCACTTCTGAAGCTAATGTTGTCATTTCAGATTTTAGGACCGATTACACTAATCTTTAAGAATTCTAGTTTCTTAAAGATTGTCTAATGGCTCACCTCAATTTAAATAATTTTAAATTATTCTAAATCATCTATCTCCCAATGAGGAAAGAATACCAAAAAATTATAATACGGAGTTTATTTTAACAACCAGATTTGCATAAAATTGCTGCAAAACAAACAAACTTATCATAATAACTATAATCTTTAAAAAATAACCTTGAGGTGTTAGTGAAAATTCTAGTAAATTTCATCCGTAGTCTATTCTGACTACGGATGAAAATGACTAGAATTTTCACTAACACGTCAAGATTATACTTGACGTCAGAATAACGTCAAAGCCAGCTGGTCGGTTACACAATTCACTTTGGACGTTTCACGGATGAGAGGACAAAAATTATGGACGTTTGTCGTTGGCACGTAATCAACTGAAACGTACGTAATATCCTAAACAAACAACTTTCTTTGGCCTTTGAGTTAGTACAAATAGCAGGAAATGTATATAGCTCCAATAAATTGAAGATTGCTTATGCCCCTAATCCGCAAAATCAACGCAATTAACAAATTTAGGTACTATTTTTTAATTATTTCATCACCACTGCTCTCAAAACGGTGAAGGAACACATCGTGAGGAAACCGGCATGTCCTAGAACTAAAACTTCGAAGACATGGTGACATCCAACAACCCGCACTGGGCCCGCGTAGTGGATTACGGCCCACTCCCTCTCACATAAAGAGGAGGCCTGTGTCCCGGCAGTGGGAACATTATAGACTGATTATGACTACTTTTTAAACAGTAAGACATATTCTATCAATGGCTTCTGCACCTTAGTAAGTTTGGCCCATTAGGACAACAAAGAACCTGCCTAATGCCTATGTCTACCTCCTACGAAATTCTTGTGCAGAATATCTTTACTCAATTCTTTAGGATTTACAAGCGAACGGCTCTAAGTCTATAATTTTTCTGGGCTATAAATGCGCACCTGGGGGAAAAGGAGCCTCACCCATAAATATTGATGCCCCAACCCTGTTCTAAAGATCTCATTATGCTAAGCCTACTCGCAGCCATTCTATTTATAGAGCAGTACGCGCCTTGCGTAAGACGTACCGCAGAAAGCCGCTTTTAACTACAAACACGTCTTCGACACACTGTCTGCATTGCATGAAATCGATACTGGATAACTGCAGGCTTGTTTTCACTTAAAGAAGTTGGCATAACTGCTTATGTTAGTTTTTTGCAGCTGGTTGGGTTAAACGCAAAAGATTTGCGAGAATTCGAGGCATGAAGGACGTGACTATGAGTATAACGATTTACCTAAAAGTGTAGGTACCTTCTTCTTTCTGTGGCTTGACATACCTACTTATATAAGGGGCGAAATGATGAGCCAGTCAGCCATCTTTATATTACGGCTGACTGTCCAGGGTGTGCCAGACGTACCTACTTAAGTTTCGACACACGTATGGCTTGCTTAACGCCAATAACTGTAAACAAAGTCTCTTAACATTCCAGGAAACGGAGTTTATCGAGACAAAAGCCATACAGCTGTCAAGACGCCGTAAGATTTCCCAAAGACCCGGTAACTAATTTTGTCGTACACTGAAGTAGGTTCTGCTTTGTAATTTCGAAAGATGCCAGTGCACTTAACATTCTAGTGACGATATCATTGCAAATGATCGGGCACAGTTCCAATAACTGTCCTCAAATGAAAACAAATGCAGGTGGAGAAGCGAAGACCACGGATGTTAATATTAAGTAAGTACTTGAGTGAATGTTCCACGTTCATATGACACAAAGTTACATAGGAATGAACGTTCATCATTCTGATCCTTTCATTTCATTTTTCTATCCGAGTAGGCGAGTGAAAGATGCCGAAATTCAACATCGTTGGATCGATTCACTAATAAAATTAATTTTTCACTTTTGATTAATTCTGTGTTTAGACTTCAAGTGAAAGATGCTAAATAAAAGACATATATAAACAAAAAGTGAAGCGTCTGCTATCTGTTTTTTACCTGAATATCAACTTAACGATTTGCAATCAAAACCACAAATTACCCAATACTGGGTAGCCGTTTAGCTAGTTTGTTCACACCACATACCAAAGCACGAACACTGACATAACAAAGAATCGAACCCTGTATTATATACATTACGTGGTGAGTTCCGTGAGTACGTTTCTATTGTGTTATGTATAGTGTACGCAACTCTATCGGTCGTTGACCTGTACCGACGTCATTGAACTTGTAGCCATGACCACCATGCGTTTTAAGCGAAATTTAAAGGGAGTGGCTCCATAATCTGAGTTTTAAAGTAAAAACTACCTTAGTATTTCTGTGGCCGAGTTAATCCGTTTGCTGTGAACGGAATAGACTTTGTAGGAGGCAGGTTGATAACCTGGCAATATGAGACGTGGACGTACTTTTTTTATTGTGTTCCCTACATGACGTAGGAGTTACTAATGCTATTTAAATTGCTGCCGTTGCGACGTTAAAAATACTACAACTTTGTTTTTTAGTAGCAAGTAATACAGGTTAGGTAAGTTTCCAGCGATATCCTCAAAAATTAAGGAAGTGTGATAATTAAGTATTGCTGGTCCAATTAATACGTTCGCGCAGTTGTAGTCTTAATCAGCGCTGTATTTCAGGTTTGTTAACGTTTCCTAAAGTTTAAATTTCAAAGGAAACTAGGAATATTAGAGCCATATTGCTATGACTATAAAAGTTAATAGTTCCCTTTCCAAGATCGGGCACAATTTATACTCCTACTTTATAATAATTAGTTAGAACAGACATAACTTTATTAGTCGATATCTCAATCTCATCATTAGTAATAGGCTTGCATTCGCGGGATCATAAACAAGTCAAATTGTTATGTCAAGTTATATAGTCTTCTAGACATTACTTTACATAATAATGTCACATTACTTAACGGAACACGATCTTGAAGATGTTCTCCCTTGAACCGGCATCACAACGAGGCTTGAAGCTTTTTTCTTGTTACTAATAAGTCCTATACATTGTTTAATGCAAATAAGGGTACTTGTGTTATGAATCATGTGATAATAACTGCGTAAATCATTGAGCAAACACGAGAAAGAAGACTCGAGACATCATTATTATGTGCGACATCTCATCACAATGTGCAATGAGCCCTTTCCGGTACTGAGGAGTGAGGGTTGACTGCTGAGCTTCACGTGGAAAATGAACAGAATTCTTATAGGAGGAGAATGAATCCTTAGAGATCTGAAGAAAAGGCCATGAATGCTAAATTTGATCGTGGAATCAAGATAAATAGGGGTTTACGGGGGTGAAAAATCGATCTCTCTAGGTCTCATATCTGAGAAAATTCGTTTTCTCTATTTTCACAGCCTCGGGAATGTGATACAACGTTGGTATAACTTTTTTTTTTGGGTTGGAAATCATCAAATAACTTCTCCCGCTCTGGGCGGAGCCGGAGGGCGTGTCAAACTCTTACTGACTAAAACCCACCCGTGTTCCTTCGGTTGCCCTGTTGCCGGGGGCCACGATCTCCCTTTCGGTTTTCTTCGCAACCCCGGTATACCTGGTACGACAACGTTGGTATACCTGGATGATATGTTTATCTATTTTCACCCGAGCAGACCTCGGTCGACCAGTACCCTAATTGCGTAATACATGATCAATCACAATTTGTTTCGATTTGAAACAGATTGCTAATCCATTGCTTCACAAGTAGGAAAAATAATCTGCTCAACGACGTAAATAACGCAATGAATGTTGTTGAACTGTCAAAATGAAACAAATAAGTCATAATCGTTTACGAAAAGAAGTTACGCAATTAGGGTACCGGTACTAATTATAATACAGCCTTCAAAGATTTTGTCGTTATTTACTTTGATAATATTCACTTTACAACGATAGATATAGGAGGTCATGCTGTCGACAGCAATATACATATTTTCACTTCTTGTAACATGCTGATAAACCTGAACGAGTCCATCTTCATTCAACAGTATCAATTTAACTAATCCCTTATCGTTAAGTACAAAAGGTAAAAATAAACGTCGCCATCGTGACCTTTAAATCAGGCAGGGCAATTAACAATTAGTAGGTAGCTAATAAAACTGTGACGTCAACGTCAGTCGGCTTGTGCAACGAATGCGTCTGCGCATAACACACATGCACCTCCACGCTAACGTTATCAGCGTTAACTTTTAATTGCATCACAAGGATTTCATATCGTTGTTAAAAAAAAGTAGGAAATGGACGAAATAGGATATGAAGTAAATGTGAAACGTGTGAATCGAATTGTTGGAACAATTTGTGGGTAATTGGTTCATTCAGCCTTTGTCTGCGTGGGTGAATTGGATGATTAAGACTGTTTTGATGTCACTGTTATAAGATGTTTTATGGCAGCAGCGATCAGCTTGGCGCCAAAAATTACAAGCCAAGATAGCGCCATTAATGTTGGTCCGAAGAATGTTGTGATGTTAATTTTCATTCAGTACAACTAAATCGAAATATGGCTAGAGTAAATTGAATTATGTGAAACTTTACAGGATGTCAGGCATATCATATTACCTACTTAACCTTTACATCGTTTCAGATGCGGGCGATGCAATCAATATGGCAGCAATATTCAAGTATAATTAGCATAATTCGTGAAATGTTTTTCAAAATATCTACCGAACACAACTTTCTAAAAATGACAAGACATTTTTCTTAATCCTTGAAATTGTTATTACTTAACAAAATGAAGATCGAGCAGTGGATTAGGCTGAAGTTGGACTTACATCGACGGCTAAGGAAGGCTATACCAAACTTTTCCAGATACTTATTATATCCAAATAGAAAGATTAAACCTTCGATACAAAATAGACAATACGGAAGCCATACAAATTCAAACATAGATGACATAATCAGTGAACGTTAATGATAACCATTCGGCCATGACGATATATTTAGTCGACAGGTTGTTTGCGTAAAATGTTTACTATTATGCCAGACGTGCATTGAGATACGATTTAAAGGAGAGGCCATCGTTTGCATGACGACACACCATTTCCAGTGGAAGATGACCCTTCATTGTAAGTACGGAAAGAGGAGGTTACGTTATACTGGATATGCATGAGCTTCATGTGTCGTTGTGTTTACGGGTTCATACTCATTGATTTAAAACTTGAGGTCAAGGGGTCGATATTCTTACTAAGGTCTTGTAGTAAACGCTGTAGGTAAGATGAACTTCATGGGCAGATTCTTCTATAATAAGTGTTCATATCGGAATGTCAACGATCGCTTTGTGTTTTATTGTAATCTTATTCATTCTTGTATCAATAGTAACTACTTCCCAGACCGCTCATTGTAATGTGTTATTATTAACTGTATCATAATTATTACTGTTCAAGAAAGTATCTATTATTATTATGAATGGTAAACAGAGTCCTCCTATTACAACTGAATTCTCATCCATGTCAGTAAATTGATTCTTATTGAACTAGACTTTGTCTATTAAAATAAATCAAGCCATCATATTTTGCCATAGCTAACCAACTCACGATATATTTATTTTTCTTAGAAGGTGAAATTCTCGAGGGTAAAATACTCATAAATATTATAGATTAAAATAAATTGAAAACATGATGATGAATAACAAAGTGAAGTGGACAGAAAGGTCAGTGAATTAATAAAAAAAAAATGCTGGAAAACAAAGTCGACATTGACTTTGGTTTGTGAGGTTGGTCGTGAGACCGCCAAGGTCGGGAGTACATCGTGTAAATCAGCACTAATGGCAACCATTGACTCTTTCTTTGACGTTGTTTTGATGGGTATCATTCATACTTGCTTGGTCTTTTGACAAGTGTGAAATTATTTAGGTTTTTCCTGTGTTACAGGTATTTGAGGTATTTGTAACACACGATAGAGCAGAAATTATGCATTGGATTTTACGATTTCATGCTTAGTGAACATCCATTTGAACTCCTGTTAAGAAATCGAGCTGATGGTCCTAGTTCGAAGATTGAGATCGAGCCATCAGTCTACTCAATGTTTTGACCTACGGCTACTGACGCTGATAGTGCCAATTTAGGCAGTGCTGACTCAATTCACTAGTTCACCTCGTAAAGAAAAAAGTAAAGATAAATCAAGTGTAGTCTGTTTTTTTTTAAATATCCTTCGAGTTAATTGCGCAAGAAACTGAAGTGAAAGCCGCGCATGTACCTGCGATGTAGAGGTTATCTCTGCCATTTATATCTACTTTATGTAAATACGATGTGTTCAAATACAAGTTGACTTCAACAATGATAATTTTATTTATTTTATCTGCACTAAGAAGTATCGTTTGTTCGGTATCTTGTAATAATGCAGTCAGGGCATGACTGAATTGAAAATCCGTTTTACTTATGGCGATGATAAGCGACTTTTAATGATTATAATTATACTGAAGATCGATACTCGTCTAAACGAGTAGTGTTAATCATTAGGAAAAAATATAGGTTAAGTTAGACCATTTTCATTTATGAATATTTTAGTTTATATTACATAGTGTCAATTAATTTGTAAAGTTATGTCTAACGCGGATAAAAAACTGAGAATCACGCAAAAATAATCAAGCGTATTTTTCTGAAATCTTCACCATTTTAAAGATAATTTAATTATTTGTCTTTTAGTAAACGTGTTTTATAATAAATTAATAATTTGGGACAGCGAGTCCTATTACTGGCTGGACGTACGACGCGTTGCGTGAGCTCAGTACAGAACACGCAAGCTAACCACTCAAGGTCACTGTCATATATCTTTTTCTTAAGACGCCGATATATGTCGTGGGGCCTTGTAATCGCCCATCAAGGAGCGCTGTCCGAAATTAGACGCATTATTAATTATTATACATAAAACAAAAGGTATTTTAATAAAACGCGTATACTAAAAGATCAATAATTAAATTATCATTAAAATGATGAAGGTTTCAGAAAAATACGCATAATTGATTTTGCGTGATTCTCAGTTTTTAATCCGCGTTACAAATTAATTTCACTATGTAATAAAAGCAAAATCCAAAATATGACTATATTAAAATATTAAGAAAATGCTCTAATTTAACATATATTTTTCCAAATCATTAACACTACTCGTTTAGACGTCATGTTAGGTATAAAATCATTAAAAGTCGATTATCGTCGCCTTAATTATTTCTTTTAAAATCGACGTTACATTTTACTTCGTATGTAGCAAGTGGCTACGTTTATGAATAGAATAGAATAGAATAGAATATTTATTTGCGTAAAACATGGTATACAGGGGTGTTAAATATGAATTGAGGCACAAGCATGTTTAGCTAGGATAAAACATAGCATGCAAAAATTTTAAAGACAAGCAACAACAATCGTTCAACATTTTTTACTTATAAATTCTTTTAAACTATAAAAACTACACTCGAGTAACCACTTATGAAATTTAATTTTAAATAATTTTGTATTTAAAGCTTTGAAATGCCTTGGTATTTTATTATAAATGCACACACACATTGCCAAGCAGTTACTATTGTATTTAGACAGTCTAAGCAAATCATTTAACACTAGTTTAAATGGATCTCGTCGGTTCCGAGGATTGACATCATTTGCAGTCTTAAATAGTTGCTTATTTTTCATAAAAAACACACATAATTCGTAAATGTAAAGCGACGGTAACAAACCAAGTTTTTTTTAAATATTGGTCGACATGAGTCGTCGGGCTTAAGTCCATAAATTGCTCTCATGCACTTTTTTTGAGCGATGAATGCTCTTTGGAAGTCAGTGCTGTTACCCCACATTATCAATCCATAACGTAACAACGATTCGACGTACGGGTGGTATGACATCACAGCAGTTTTTATATTAGTTACATTTTTTACTTGTTTTAATGCATAAACAAATTTATTCATTTTAGTGCTAACATTGTCTATGTGCTCTTTCCAGTTGATGTCTTTATCTATTATTATACCTAAAAATCTGGTACGCGTTACTTCATTGATTTTATTAATATTGAGTTTAATGTCAATTTTGGCATTCTTCGGATCGTCAGAGATGCAGATGACACGCGGACACACGGAACATGCACTTTTAAATGGGTCTTATTTTGAGTACCTAACGTCAACCAAAATAACTTTGCCATATTAGCATAACATTTAATAGAACGCCTTATACCGAGACAAAACCACCACAGTTCCAATATGCTGTTCCACTGGGTATGTGTAACGACCATGTTCCCATGTGTTGATTCTCAGGCGAAGCAATGGAGCGCCATGCGGTCAGGTCAACCGTTTCTTGGCACACTTGGATACGGATACAGTCTTATATTCCAACATCTATGGGAGTATTTTAATCCGTTCTTATGTTTTTACACTGGTGTGGGAGGGCCATATAGCCGTTGCGTTTTAATTCTGCTCAATCAAGTAAATAAATGGAGTCTGGTGCCGTTAGTCGACATTCAGATTTAACTTTTTTGTGCTGATCAAATTTTGAGTTATCTTGATTATGATAGGAGTGTGGTCTCTCTGAATACATAAACATTCTTACATAAGTTCAACAAGATACATATTCTAAAGGCTTCGGGCGACCAGGTAGACTGCCACCAGCTAAAAGCGTTTGCAGATGTCGTTATAACACAATAGGATTATCTGAAGCCATTTCTACGGCCATAGCACGGTAATATTATATTACCGTGGCCATAGCTTCCGTTGTTTTGCTAGCTAGATCTCGTTCTACACCAGCATTTATGTTCTTACTAGCTGAATCGGCAGACGTTGTCCACTCCAAACAATAGTTGACACAAAACTCGCTTTCAGTTACAGTACATAACTATGTTCTTGGACAAGCCATAATCTTCCTAGAAATACCTATAGTAATTATTTAGTTCAAGAGCATCAACCAGATATTTTGTCTTGACGTCAATTGACCTTATATTTCTAGGGTCAATTTATTATTACAAACTATGATTTGGCCAGCGGACTTTGATTCAATTTCAAGGTTACTCATGTTTTTACTTCATGAAACTACCGGAATATTCCAAAGCCAAACAAAATAATAGAAGAAGCGCTACAGCTAGAACTTTTATGAAAACAACTGAAGGCTTAAAGTACAAAAATTAAAGTGACAACAGTCAGCAAGATATTTGAGGTAAATATTTTGTATCACGCAAGATCATGAATGTTATTAAAGTTTCAGAACAAAACTTTTAAGTTTTGATCTGAAACTGTAATAACATGCTTTGCCATTTTGTTGTCAGTTCCTGAGATTTGGCAAGCTGTCACATTTAGGTAATCATTACTGCATAAGTCACATCCAGAAATAAAACTGGCGAATTTATAAGTATTAGCAAAAACAGTAAAATTCCCAAACGAAAAACACACGCTTTCCCATTTGGCAAGCAAGCAGTTGTACGAAAAACCCAATGTTCTCTATGATTGAATATCCTTTTGTAATAAAAGAAATAAATCTGTCGATTATGAAGGATTATGAAGGGCACCTGCTTCGATTAAATCATTAACCTAACTACAAAAGATATTATTACCTCTTAACAAGGCTAGATCTTTCTAAATATGATGGATCGTCAAGAGGTTATCATAATCTACGATTGTATTGTTTGAGAACCAACTAAGATGATCAGCAAGTTTCCCCAAATACTGCGGATCAGGGTGCCAAATGTGACGAGTATGATTATGGCCAACGAAATCGGAGTTAGGGTAGACGCCACATGCTATATTGCACATTAGACATTTTCACTGTTAAAACATTAATGTTGAATCAGACATTGCGTTGTCTACACGTGGGGACAGTTTCAAAACACTTGTTTGTTATTGAATCTTGGCAGAAAACGTGAGTTCACTCCTCTTGGGAATATAAATAGCGCGTTACCACAACCGACTCACCGGCGTTGTTTACTATGAGATGCTGGCTGCATTTCTTTTTTATTAATATAGACATTATGCAGTTTACTACGCTTTTGGGAAATCGGTGCCAAAACGACAATATTTTCCGTCAATATTGTTTGTATTTAACTCCGTTATTGTTTATTCCTGCCACCTGCTGCTATTATTGATGTCAAACGCTTTTGGAAAATCTGTGTCTAATCAAAATAGTACAATAAAATTCTTCTGCAAATCCTGTCGCTTTTTCCCACCAAGTAGTGAAAGTAGCACATATTTATTTTGCCAAGAGAGAAATTGCTATTTTTGTAATGCATAAGCATAATCAGCCTTTAATGTTCCCACTGCTGGGACACAGGCTTCCACTCTGTGAGAAGGAATGGGCCATAATCCACTACGCGGGCCCAGTGTGGGTCGGTAGATGTACATGTCTTCGAATTTTTGGTTTCAAGGACATGCCGGTTTTCTCACGATGTTTTCCTTCACCGTTTTGAGAGCAGGATGGATTTACACAAAGTAAAATGTTTCTTTATTTTTTTTATTTTAATGCTAATATTATCGATGTGTCTAATATTATTGTGTGTGTGTCTTCTTTAATTGTTAACAATATTTCCAGCAGTTTTACTGTCTATATTGATGACTTATTGCCAAACACTTGACGATTTCTATTTTGAGTTATATTACCTACCTACGTTTCTTCGTGCCATTTGGCGCGTGGCACTGACCGTGGTAGTGATGAGTTGATAATAATATATTGCTAATACACTTGCTTACTTCAATAGTTTTATTCATATTAAAGAGTTGTCTTAGATGATTGAATGTGGGGAATATTATTTTCATAGATGTCTTAACATCATGCAAGGCATGTTTCTGGGATTTGTTACAGGTTTTATGGCTATATGTCAATAGTCATTTCTTTGTTATTTGCTTTTTTTTATGGCTTTATCTTAATAGCCCATTTTCATTACAGGTATTCTGTTGCCTTTAAGATGCTTATTTAAATTAAGTTATGTATCCAATATTTTTTGAGAGGATGCATTTGTAACTTCCGTGTCTACTTGGGAACTCCATATCGTATAGGGAGAGCCGAATATTTCTCGAGGAAGATTTTGGATTATCCAATTGTATGTGTGCGAACTTCGAAATAGCTGGCTCGCCATAAATTCTATGGGACGTGATTAACCTACAGACCGTTGTTGAAAGTTTATTTCCGAACATTTTATTTTCCCGGCAATTTAATATAGTTTTCGCACATTATTCTGTTGCTATGTTTGATATTGGGTCAATGGATTGTACCTAGATGAAAATCTAAATCTGTCGCGAAATAGGTTCTCTATCTATGTCGAGTATATTTGGACAGACATAACATTAGATCATGAGTTACAACTCATATACACCGAAAGTTTACCAGGACTACATTAGCGAGTGACTAGTGTGTTGCTGTTCCACAAACGATGGATCACCTAATATCATGTCCTGCGTGACCTGCCATCAGTACCGTTCATCAGTTCCTGTAATGTGTAGATTACAGGAACTGATGGACGCTAGTGATGGCGTCAAACACGTAGCCGAGTTCTTGCCCATTGTTTGCCATTTAGATTACCATCGACACTTTAAGAAGAAGAATACCAGTGGTGCAATAAAATAAACGTTAAGCTGTCACTATAACCATTGATCAACATAAACTTTTTAAGTGCAGGATCCTATACGATTAACTATTTTATCGCCATGACCTTCGAGCTGTTTATCTAACATGCTTCCTATCCCATTGATTTACAAACAATGGATTTTCCTTATAGACATCAATTACACAATTATGAGCATGTATTACCCTGATCTCTTGTATATCCATAGATGCATAGTTTCTGGTCAACTGTGTTTAGACCTCGTAAAGGTTATTTGCGTAAGTAATGGATTGTTATTTAGTAAAAGATTTGTTAAATAGAAAAACGATGCTTAATATGTATGTCAAAGTTTTTATAATATATTATGTAAGTAAAACTGTAATTTCTTAATGAGAAATTAATTGCTTTAACCATAAATAAAGGGTGCCTAAACTTTGAAGCCTCTGTCCCTGTCGTGGGCCCCAAATAAAATAATGATTTTCATTGGTATTGGGGATTTTATTTGTAAGCATTTCAAATTGAAGGTGTTCATCATGCTTGTAAGCACATGATTCTGGGTCCTCCAAAAGTTCACATGCTTCTTTAATTTAGTTTGGTTGTCTGGTCATTTTCTTATGTAGTAGCATAGTGCATGACTGTAGCTTTATGTGCCCATAAAATCTTATTGATAAATCAGGCGAACAGTAAAATATTTAATACCCACAATATACAATGAAATACCAAAATCTATAAAAAACGAAATAAACCCTAAAAACTATAAGAAAAAATCCATAAAATACTATTACAACTACTTATTTAACTTAGTTTAATAAAATAGTTTTCAAATTTACTTAATTAAAACACTAACTAAAATAAATAAAAGCGAAGCAACATGTTCAAGAACTTATTTACGTTGTAGTAGAACACAATCAATCACAATTAGTTTCGATTTGAAACAGATTGCTAGTCCATTGCTTCATAAGTTGGAAAAAAAATCTGCTCAACAACGTAATGAATGTTTTTGAACTGTCAAAATGAAACAACTTTGTCATAATCGTTTACGAAAATAAGTTACGCAATTAGGGTACCGGTCTTCTAATGAGCGGCCCAATAGCGAGCCGCTCAGATTCAAAACATTACATCTATGTGACTCACGTACTTACTGATAGATGTTTACGGCTTAAAAAATTACGAGCAAATTATTGTTCATGTACCAACATTGTGATGTTAGTTGCCATACTCCGAAACGGCTTGATACAATTTTATATGTATATTCAGTAGACCTGAGACTCGGTCGTAATCTATTTTTGATACCCTTAAGTGATAAGGGTGGTCCACCCCAAACATTTATATGGCAAAACAAAGTTTGCCGGGTCAGCTAGAAATATATAATAAGTAAATATCTAAAGTTATATTTAAGTAATTAAAGAGTGTTCATATAACGAATGTGAGTACCAATACAAACCATTTCTGGTTTAGTGGTACAAAACAAACAGGAACCTGTATCAAGACTGTATGCATGAAAAAAAGAAAATCCCCAGAAAATACAATCTAATGTGTTAGTAATTCCATAAAAAAATTAAACATTAGTGTTGGTGTTGTGTGTTATTAATTAATTGGAGACCAAGTCTGTCATCAAAAAGGTAATCGTCTTGCACTCTTACCCACACTAGGTCACATAATTTAACGAAGTGGGGAATAACAGACCCATCCAACACCAAGTGCGAGTGCAGTGCTTCTGAATCAGAAGCACTGCATCAGAAATTCTGATCATACTATGGCCCACTTGCTGGGGTGTCCTAAGCGCCTGTTCACTTGCACCTTTGAAGACATAGAGAATGCCACTGATACCGCAATGAACGTGACCACATACTGGGCTCAAACAAAATAATAACAATCAAACATAGTACCGTCGACACCAAAAGAAGAAGACCCACACTCTTGTATTCAGTAATCTTCATCAGCCCACCATGGAACTGCAAAAAAGACCTGTTATCATGGTTTCCTTAGTAGGACGTATACTAGACATTGTTGCCGTAATTATCGTAAGAGACAAGCGTGATTAACAACTGGGTGCGTGTGCGCAGCGACACACCTTAATTGATAGGACTGCAGTAAACATGCTATAAACACTGATCTATCTTTAGCCATGATTTTTAACGAGGTTGGCAGCAATCTTATTAAGACAAACAATATATTTCACTCGATAATTGTGGAGAATTCACTCGATAATGTTGCTGATGAGATCCTGAGCGAGTCAGTAGGAAACTGGGACTAAACATACGCATAAATTCACGCCTTCTCCTCATTGGGAGTAGGCAGAAACTACATAAAGCCACTAGGGTGATGTTTTTATTCTAGATCGAGGTTTTAGAGATAGCATGAACAGTCTCGAGGAATGTGGATATGAGGCACATATTCAACAAAAAAAAAAGACAAAAGATAGGAGCGAAAGACAATAATTAGCCAACAAAGTTCGATTAGTATTATGATTACGTCGAAGTTTTACAAGAATGGAAGCAAACCTCCCGGTCGTGAGTGATTTCCTCGTCTGACTGAAGACTATAATATTGCACGCATTAGAGACATACCACATGAAGGTAGCAAAATCATATGTCGCAGAACATTTTCGCGATGGCATTTATTTGATTGAAATGTGTAGGGATGATACATTATATGATTTCCTTACATAGGTACTCCTTCCCAAACTGGAACTAATTCGGAAGATTTAACTAATGTAGTGTTATAGAACTGCCAGCAGCAAGCTCACAAACTTTGGTTTTAGAAAATAAGACGAAGCGGATCTGTCGGTGCTCGTTAGTCTCCCAAATAATTCCAATTTCAATGCTCGCATCTTTGTGAACTGCCTTGCATTGGAAAGCATAAGCATTATCAGCCTATAACGTTCCCACTGCTGGGACACAGACATCCTCTGTGAGAGGGAGTGGGCTGTAAGCTGTAATCCACCACGCGGCCCCAGTGCGGGTTGGTGGATACTAAGGAAAAAATGCTGGAAGCTAATTAATAAAAACAAAAGTGACTATATCATAGTTGTTAATGTTTTATTCGGTAGGTAAGTATCTATGTCCCTAATGGTTTTTGTTGTTCATGGTCCAAATTCTCAATGGAACAAAAACCACGTTAATTTAATTTAGCAAACCGGGCGAGTAATAATAATTTCGTCACGCGCTGATGCGGGTAGGTCGACTTTTTGGAGTTAAGTGGCCTACCTACCTACATACCTCCCTCTATGTTAACCGTGGAAATTAAATTTCTGCAGGGAAATAATTCAATAAAACTTCTATCTTCATGACCTCAAGCTGTAAAATTACCTTCATCTGCCGTTTAATTTGAAACCAGCAGCTGTATCTGTATTTTTACTGGTTTATGGGTCGGTGGATCATCTTAGTTTGCTTATTCTTATTCTAGATGTGGGTAGGGTAGGTAGCATAATCTTTTATCTACCCATCTTCGAGCTTCGTGGAGTTTCTTGCTCGTTCTTCTCCATCGGTACCTTCTACACTTTGGAAACGGCAACTAAAATCATTTTTCTGACTGAAAGGGGTCGGCCCTTTACAATTCAAAAGTGACTGTAATTATTATTGTTTATTTTAAATAAATGCTTTGAGTTTGAGTTTTGAGTTTGGTTTCAAGAAAAGCCGAAGGAGTGTTCAGTTCAATAGTTGTTTTGCCGGTTGATATGAAAACTTACAAAGTTTACAGTCATTCGCTGTCCCTTTGTAGTTATTATATCGAACAAAAAATCTGTAAATTTTGTTTTGCAATACAAATTGTGTGAAAACAACAAGTTACCTATTCAATAACGAAGGCCACTATAAAATTGAGAGAATTAAATAATAAGTGCACTTACCTGGTGGGAATATAAGTGAAACGAGCACACAAAACACTAGGAATCCTGTCAACATGTTTCCAGCAGTGCAATTTCGTATACACTTGACAAGAACTCAAAAACCATTACCGTTTTCATTGTGTTTGAAAAGAAATACTAACAAATACAATCACCAGTCACCACACATTTGTTATCACTCACAGCACAATAAAACTGTTGATTTTGATCAAAGTAAAAAATAACAGTTAAAAAGCGATCGAAAATGTTTAAACGTTCGAAGCGTGAAATCGGAGCAGTGCAACCATTTTGGCGCGAAACAACACGTCCGCGCGACTGAACGCGGCGAGGCTGACTTGCGCTTGCGGACTTGTTAGTTGATTAACCAACTCGCCCGGTATCGGCGGCTGTGGCGCGAGGCTTGTTTGGGCGGTTCGCTATAACAAACTGACGCTGTTGCGACGCGGCAGTCGTTCAATGCGCTCCCCATCGCCACCACTCCATAACCAATCTTGTTTGACCTCAAAACATTTGTATTTCCTCAACCAGCAAGGGTCGATGTCTGCTGGCCTGCTTGTCTGTGCAACTTCATTCAACTACGCATGAACTCTCTCTGGCAGTCTTCCGGTGTGATTTCTTGTTATTTTACAGTATGAACATGAGAAGTCTACCTTTAAGTACTACGGAAAAGGCTAGTGTTATCGATCACACTAGGTATTTAGTTCAATTTATGAACATCAGGTTCTGCATGGACCTCATAGGATCTACTCTGCAGCTGAATGCTTTGACCAGCTTTATTTTAGTGATCTCATCCTCGACAATGCTTCCAACGGCCTATCCAATCCAATCTACCTTATCACTGACCACTGCTGGATATAGGCCTCTCCTAAGTTGCGCCTCGATACTCGGTTGTGCGCCTCCCAAAACCAGCCGTCTTTTAAGATTGTTAGAGTCTGGCAAACGAAAGTAGACACTCAAATTATTTGCAAACTTTTTATAGGGCAATGCTATACTAACGTCAACCTCAATTTGCCAACATCATCTTTGATCTTGATACAACATTTACTAAATCAAAAATGATAAAACAGTGATGCTTATTAATCACACGCACACACATGGAAGTGTTTAAGTTTTTAGATTCAGATTTTGATTGTGGTAGTGAATATTAACCAAAATTATTATAGAATATTGTTGTTTTTTTTTTTATTCAAATTGCTGTATAATACCTAAAAACGTATTTTTATTTAGACGAAGTAAACTGTTTTTTCGAAATGTCAAGAAATGTATCTTTGATTTGGATAATAATAGGTAGAATGATTTTAAACAAATAATTCTAAAGTATCAAATTAGGTAATTAGGATTATTCCAGGTATGTCATACTAATTTTAGGGTTGCTATGCTGATATTTTTTAAATTTGCCGCGCTTTTTCAGTCTACTTTCGTTTGCCAGACTCTAGTAGAACTCTCCGTGGTTCATCAAACCAGCCGCCTTTTAAGATTGTTAGTCCATCTCTCCGTGGTTCATCTAGCTGTGGCCCTGTGGGTGTCCAATTGTTCGTAGTTACTGCAAAACCATTTTCGAAACACAGGACGGCTGGGTCAGTTGCAAAACTTTCATCTAGTGGTACAGATGGGCTAAGTAGGTAGTGAAGAACCTTGGAGAGGTTTACTACCATTAATTTGATATATGGTACCACTGATGGGGAATTTTTCATCTCTCTGCCTGTGATTGCATGACATTTACCGACTTGGACTTGGACCCCTATTTGGGAAGCTTATGAGACATAGACCCCTTCGTAGATCATACGTTGTCCTTCACGGCGGCCAGCCCAATAAAAAAAAACAGTGGCAGTCCGGGAGTGCCGACAGAAGTGACAATTTTATTGTGCAGGAAATACTTGCAGTCACGCGCGGACTATAAACCAAAACTTGGGTATGTCAATAGAGTGACAACCTTTACATTATTTCATATGAAAAGGGTGTCAGTAACGGTAAAGTGTCGAGAGTTCAATTGTTTGCGCCTATAGAAGTTTTCACTTGAAAAATATTGGCGTGAATGAAAATCACGTAGACGTAGAGCAACTCACGACGAATAGCTAAAGTTGTCGACTATACCTACATTATACAAATCAAATAAGAACATTATAAGCACGCAAGTGCTTTACCGTCATCTATCGAGTGCTACTTTAATTAAATAATCCTCATTAGTCACGAGCAAACGTCATACATCGGGTAAATCGTGTTCTCCCAATCTTATGTAGCAACTGTGCACAACGAAATACTTAATTATCAATTTCGAAAGCTCCTTGGCATGGTTTAGTATAGTGCGAACTTGTATTAATGTCCTAAGGAATTTTAAACTATTTGTATTGTATTTAGATTAAACCAATAACAACCGTACTTAGAAAACAAATAAAATGTTAGGAAAGCCGTTTAAACATGAACGATTCAAAATATTCTCAATTCTAACAAAATAAGGACGCGAGTGATATACCTCTAATTCTACTAAATTTTCTACTATCTGAACTAAATCTTGAAAACGTTGGCAACTTTAGGAATATTTCGGGATGCCATTGGTCTTGTTAAAACTCCCCAACTAGTGTTTGGGAATATTCTTATGGAACTTTGTGTTGTCTATCCCATGGTATGGGGTGTCGTTAGTGTCGTTCAAAATTATAGTGGGTGTGCGAAAACCATTTTTCGGTTCAGGGATCCGTTTGCCAAATATTAAGCCTTATAAGTGCCAATTTTTGTTAGAGTCAAGTGTCGCCCCTGTCCGCCTTGTCGATTAAGGCTGGGAATACAGGTCCGATTTTTTTTATCAGATAGTCGGATCCGATAGTCTGATCCGGCTATCAGAACAACGCAAACTATCCGACTATAGAATCGGACGTGTGTTGAATGTTCAAACAAAATAATGACTCCAACGCCTTCCGATAGCCGGATCAGATTATCGGATCCAACTATCTGATGAAAAAATCGGACGTGAATTCCCAGACTTAATTATTGTTTTTGGATATGTGAAAAAATCCACGGCACATAGCACCACGCCTGTATTCCCAAAGGGTTAAGCATAGGTATAGGTACCTAAGTACTCCCACATTTCGCCAGATATGTTTAAATGCCATGTAATAGGGGGCGAGCCTTTTGCTATCAATCGGGCACTAGTGCACTATGGGTGGTAAGCAGGTAGGTAGGTAAGTATGTAGGATTGAATCAAAACGATGAAATCATTTCGGGAGGTTAGGATTGTCAACTTAAAAAAACCGACAGAAGTGCAAACTAAAAAAAAAAATACTTCCAAAACCTTTAAAGTAAAAATACTTGCATAGAACATTGAATCATAACGTAATATAAATAAAGAGCACAATCGCGTTTACAAAAATAAGATATCCGACATTGTCGGTAACGGTGTCGCAAGTTCAATTGTTTTTTCCCATCTCAAAAATGCCCAATGCGCCTAAAGAAGTCTTCACTTAAAAAAAAGGACTTATTTCTGATTTCAGAGCAAGTAAATAAAAAGTACAGGTTTATAAAAAGAGTATTATTTATTTTCTCTGCCTCGTTGGTCTAGTGGTCGCAAGCGCTACTGCTGAGCATGAGGTCCTGGGTTCGGGCAAAGTGTTATTGGGCTTTTCATCTGGAATTTCTCATTAACAGCCCGGAGTCTGCATTTGTGCCCGGTTGATGGCAATAGGCTCGCCCCCTATTACATGGGACTTAAACATAACTGGTGAAATGTGGGTGTACTATAGGTACACCTCTGCCTAATCCTTCGGGGATTACAGGCGTGATGTTATGTTATGTTATTATTTGTTTTTTTTAAATAGCACTTTTCGTTCTCATTGCGGAAAATCGTTAAAAAAAATGATTTTACGATCTTAGATCATGGACGAATAAAAAAGTTGGACGGATTCTTGCTAACAAGAAACTGTGTCACTCAAGCCGGCCAGCTCGCTGTATGTATGGATGAATACGTATGTGTGAGAGTTGACGTTTGCATGACTAAATTATAGTGTCCGACCGAAAGTTCGGTTTTAGTTGAGTTTTGGTAAAAAAACGAGTTTTGGTTTAGTTCCGGTTTCGGCGGCAAATCTGCCAAAACTACGAACGAAACCGAAACTGCATTCGGGAGTTCTTGCGCTGAGATCGATCAAGTTCGGCGCGTTATATTCCCTCCAAGCGGGAAAGCGATGAAGACATTTTGACGCATCCACGTACCTAATCATGTCGTGACTGACTTACGTTTGCAGTTCGTTTTGTTTTGTTGTGAGTTTTCGTGTGATTTTAGTGATTTATTAAAAAAAATAAAGACCGACCTATTATAATGTTTTCTTTATTTTTCCCTCAAAACATGATTCTTGTAAGGAAGTTTCGGTTTCGATTTCAGCCGTAAAAACCAGTTTCGGTCGGACACTACTAAATTATTTATGGTACTAACCTAAAGGATCCGTGATCATCCGTGGTTGTAATTTTCTGACCAATATTTTAACATTTTCACACTATTTTGGGTATTTTAAATCTGCGGGATTGGCCACCCCACGACCCAAGATTGTACGTGACTGACCCCACGTCACAAATTCACAATAGCCGATAAACTGTCAGTGTCAAAAGTGCGAAGTGTCAAGTGTGTCGGGTGCGCGGGCGCCGGGAAAAATAAAAATCTCTGCAGCTCTAATAATTATTTTATAATAAATCAATGTGATTCCACCAAAGAGTTAATTTAACAACATTTATACACAATCTAATGAGAGTTTAATTAAGAGCAAGTATTAACATGGGTGTCTCGCATACAACAGTAAATGTGTTTATAGGATGTTGTTCCAGCGCTTTTCTTATGGAAATTCTTATGGCAAGGAGGCCTAGCAGCGCTAATTTAGTTACATTTCTACAATTCTTCTTTATTACATTATATGGGTTCGTAGTGACTACAAAGTTTGGAACGGTGAGTCATTAACATGGAAATAATTACCTAGATGTCAGTTCTTGTTTCTCATCGTAATTATTTTTGTTATTTTCCTTTTGCGTTAATTTATTCTAGCTACGTCAAAATAGGTGTATTTTGTTAGGTATTAAATATTACATTTTATAGTGTTGATAACTTGATATCTAAGTTGTCTAATTTAGTTTTTCAAACTTCTATTTTCAATTTTACTAGAAAGTTTAAGTACAAAATCGCAAGACTTCATTATGTAGTAGATAGTTACATATACCGACTCCACAGGAAAGTTAAGATGAATCTTGATCCCTGAAAGTTTCCCTGATATTGCATCACGATGAAACAGTCATAGATTTTGTAGGTACCCACCGAGTAACTGAATAAAGGTGTATTCAGTCACTCAGTGGCAACAGGCATTTCTCAAATAATGTAAGATTGTCACACAATATACTACTTACTTAAGAAAAACAATTGAAGTTTTTTCTAGTCTTATTTTTTTTTTATTCTTCAATTTATTGTTTTCCTTCTTGTGTTTAAAAGAATCTAATCAGAATTGTTAGGTATTTTATAAGTAGATTATTTACGTCCTCATAATCTTGAAGTAATAAACTATTGTTCGTTTCCATTGTAATGTGCCATTGATTGATCATCTATTCTTATGTATAAAAACTAATATTCTTTCAGGTAGGCCCCAAGATACCTCTCAAGCAGTATGTAATGCTAGTCACTCTCTTCTTCATAACTACTGTGGCTAATAACTATGTCTACGCCTTGCATGTGCCTTCTACATTGCATATGATAATAAGGTAATTATAAATAATTTTTACTTGTGTTAATAATACATATTTGTATGCCGTTAAGGTAAAACATGACATCCTTTCTGCAATGTACTTAACATCTTGCATGCTTTATGTGTGTATACATATGTTTCAGAAAAATAAATGATCTATCTATCTACACATTAATCTTTTTCCAAGAAAATGTATATTGATGACTATTGGTCATTGGCAAGCTAGTTAATTGATTCAGGCGTGACCTTGCGGAAATCCATAATAAAATGATGATGTGGATATATTTAGTAACCTTTTCCGCTTAGCTATTTCTAAAGTCTTGAAAAGACCCTGGAAGAAATCGACACGTGTTTCACCTCTCAACGAGGCATCCTCAGGATGACGATTAACTTGTTGTGAACTCGAACACGGCGTGTTGCCACACCAAGCACCGAGCGCAGTGACGATCCACATCATCATTTCATTGGAAAGCTGACTCAGGCTTTACCTAACCCTACTTGATGATAATCTAACTTGAGTCAACACAGCTACAATTCATTTTCTCCTTTACGTAGAGACAAAATCGATAGCTGTCTCATTGTTGTAGTAGTCCGAATATTCGCAAGCGCTGCTGTGAGCTTGAGGTCCTGGGTTGGATTCCCAGGTCAGGAAGTGTTATTAGGTTTTTCATCTGGAATTTTTCAGTAGCAGCAGAGTGGATTTGTGCCCGCTTGATAGCAATAGATTCGCCCCCCTTACATGGTACTTAAACATGACTGGCGAAATGTGGGTGTACTATAGGTATACCTCTGCCCAACCCTTCGGGGAGACAAGGCGTTATGTTAAAATGTATATTTACCATTCAGGATTGATGCTCTTGACACTTCTTAGTCAATTGCAGATTCAAGCAAGTTACTCACCATGCTTTTTCTCTATTTCTAGATCAGCATCTTCTCCAGCCAGCATGCTAGTGTATTGTTGTGTGAAGAAACAAATGCCAAAACTAAACAATGCTATTGGCTCAATATTTATCAGTGCTGGTGTAGCATTGGCCATGTATGGAGGTGCCCCTACAGATGAGGAAAATAAGGGAACATTCCTATTTTGGTGCATTGGAGTGACTATATTGTTGGCCACGTTGATAACCGGTGCCTTTACTGGTCTCCAACAGGAAAGGTTGTATTCCCAGTATGGGAAACATCCTAATGAGGTAAGGCGCATGTCATGGCATCCTCACTAATATTATAAATGCGAAAGTGAGTTTATTTGTTACGCTTTCATGCTAAAACGGCTGAACAGATTTGAATGAAATTTGACACATGGGTAGACCATGACCTGGGTTAGGGCATAGGATACTTTTAATCCCGATAATCCCATGGAATTTGATGCGGGTGAAACCGCGGGGCGTAGCTAGTAATTAAAATTATGATGTTTCAACCTCAAAAAATATTATAAAATCCATAATAGGAAAAATTTATCTTCAGAGGCTTTGTTACTTTGGTTGTACAGCACAGGACTATTTTTGGGTACCTATAGATATTAGATCATCAAGTGACTGGCAAATTTATTTGTTATGAACAATTGAGACTATGGTTAGATAACATATTGTAATCTTTTAATGTATGTAGGAAGCTTATCAATAGCACAGAATGGGCAATTTAAATTATCTTTATATAACATATTTTTTGTACTAATTACATAAACAATATAGATAGTTACTTTGTACCTAATGCAAAAACACTTGTAATGCGTTTTATTCTTGAAATAGAATAATTTAAGTACTTTATGATACTGTGGTATGACTATTTGTTGTGGGTCAATGCACAGCACACATACCATGATAACCATAGAAACGGGTTTTGTCGACGGAAGAATAGACAAAATGACAGATTGTGATTGTTTATGTCATTTTATGTATTCTTCCGTCGACAAAACTCGTTTCTATTGTGGTCATGCTAAGGTGGGTATTAAACTATCATATATATAATGAAATTGAAAAATAGTCATTTAATATGGGTATATTCCCCGTAGGGGATATTAAACTATCTTATTATAACATATACCTATCTACGAAGCTCACAAATTACCCATAATATGTCATTTTACAATTTCATTATATCTTTGATCATATATATGATAATATAATACCCCTCTAAGCTTGTGGGTATGGTGAGCGCTAAAATAGGTAGTTATTTCTGAAAGGAAAAACTGAAAGTGCTTTTCCTCAGGACAATATTAAAATTTTGACAGGACGTCTGTGAGGTCAGCTAGTTAATCCTCAGTATTTTTAATGTACTTTTACTAACCGACTTTCTTCGCTTCTTTTACAGATGCTGTTCTACACACATGCGATTCCATTGCCTGTATTTTTCGGAATCTCTTCTCAATTAATGGACACGTCATCAGATCTGCCACTGGAGGCTTGGTTACTGATTGCACTGAACATAATTTCCCAATTCTATTGTACACATTCAGTACATGAATTAGCAACTAAAGAAACTTCAGTAACAGTGACTTTTATATTGACTTTGAGGAAGTTTGCTTCTCTATTGATCTCTACTGTAGTGTTTAAGAATAATTTGAATATTTATCATGGAATAGGAACGGTGCTAGTTGCAGTTGGTACATGCGTATACTTCGACTTTTTCTCAGCTAGGCGACAAAGGCCTGTCAGTATAAAAACGAAATCTAATTAATTCTTTAAGTACCGATTTTTCACATTCCATTTAATTCTAGCGAAGACAAAATTGTGATTCATGTTTATCGACTTTTAGATCTTTACTCAATTTCAAAAATTTATCTAATGTTATTCATAGATAACTTGTTTTTAACTTATACACCTGGTTGTATTTAATAATAAATTATAAATAACTTTTTATAAAAAAGTACACTATTTGTAGTACGTACCTACATAAAAAGACGATGTATTTTTATAGTCTGTTTATATAATATTTATATTATGGAATAAAAAATAATATAGCTTTTACATCCCACATTTATTGAGTCATCTTAAAAATATTTTGTATGTCTATAGTATCAGTGATTCATAAACAAGAAAATTATACAACTTTGTAAGGTATCTACAGCAATAAAAATATACAACCTTACAGCGAATTAAAGTAACTACATTAAGAAGCTGCTTGTACCATAATATGAGAGAAAATATAATTGTTACCTACTAATTCATACACACAATCGCTCTATTCACTTAACGTCACTTATATTACAGAATATTTGTCCAATTATTTAACTTTTTCAACTGCCATAGTAGGTATCTTCACAGCCTGAAAAATATATAAAATGCGGTTAACGTTCCATTGTGATTTTTAAGAACTTTGATCGCTGTCTGCGAACTCAGGTGCGAGTATTAAATCATTTTCTTATAAGCCCTTTTCAAGAATGTTGCCCTTTATATTATAAGCCCTTTTCAGGTATGTTGGAGTCAAAAATAACATTTTGGGGTTAATAATAAAATGCTGGGAAAAAAATATAAAACATCGGGAAAAACAAAAAAAAAAATGAGCCCCGGCGGATGTGAAACATCGTAATTATTATGTACAGGTAATATGCATAAAAGGATAGTTTACCGACGCCAACCATTGGCAGTTTGGCACTGCCAACAGTCGGTCTAACCCGCCGCTATAGATGTTTCACATCAAAATAAAACTGTTTTGTGGGCTTTACGTACCTACCTGCTCTTGCTGTCAGAGCGGCTGCGTCGGTCGCGCGATCGAGAGCGGCGCACGGACGGCGAGCGGCGGCGCACAGACGGGGAGCGGCGAGGCGAACCGGACCTGCCGCGCGAGTATGAACGCCTGCGAGGACTGCGACTGCGGGATCTAGCAACATAATCATGTCATTACAACGTCCAGTCTAACTACTACAATAACACAGTGCAACTTCTACACCACAAGGGTAAAATCAATTAAACAGCGCTTGAATTTAATCTATCCCTCTTTATAATAAAAACAATGTAGCTATTCACCGCTTTGTTGAATTGACATCTCTTCTGTGTAATATTGTATGATTTAGTATTTTAACATAATTGGGGGGCCATTTTATTAATATTTACAGTCTACAATACACAAATCCCTAGTTACCTACACCTTTAAGCGCCAACACGACGTCTCTAATTCTAAGTATAGGCAAGGTAAGGTTCTAAGTATAGGATTTAAAAAGTACCGAGACATGGTGAGCCTGCGAAGGTTGACCGTTGTGGGGCTGCAGTGAGGCCGAAGGGATATTACTGAGGCGGAGGCGAGTTTCAATGTTATCTTCCGTCGAACGGTGGCGTTAATTGGAAGTTTCAAGAAAAATTGCGGTAACACGGGGAAGCTGATCGCCGTGAGGTTGTATTCTAGCTCGGTGCCACGGTGACGACGAGTGTGTGCAGTCGGTGAAGCATTAGGAGTTGCAATGACATTCAGGATGTTTGTAGGATCCTATACTGTGTGGCCTCAATAATGCATTTTATTCAAGTCCAGGTTCGGATTACGGTAGGGGACTAGGTGATGGCGGTCAGGAGGTAAGTTATAGGGACGCAGATGTTGGAGACTTCGGCTGCGCGCAGAAGTTTGAAGAGCCGATCGCAGAAGTTGAGCGGGATGTTGTTGCGAGCGGCGTTCGCGGATGTCAGATTGGTTAACGAGCCGTAGTTGTGGTGAAGACATGTGGTGAGATCGTTGGTGTGTTGGTGGTTGGTTGATAAAATGGACCTGCAAACGTTCCAACACCCACCACTTTTATTATCTCCAGATCAACTTACTTAGCTACTAGTTTTTTAGCAGATTTGATTAATAGAATAACATCTTAAAATTACAGTTATAAGTAATGTGTCAAAAGCAAATAAATGTAGTTTTGAAGTCTGTTTGCTAATTAATTGTAGCTTAGACTTTAGATTAGAGGTAAATAATGATAATGTAATAAGTAATCAGATTAAATCCATTTGCAAAGATAAAAGGCACTTATTGTTAAGGATACAGCAATTATTGTTAATGATTGTATCAGTTACTTTCCATATATTTAAGAGTGCATTTATAAACATTCCTAATGACACAATCATTATTTTTCCCCTTGTTTTGAAAAAAATATATTGGTAAACAACACCAAAAAAAGTATGAATAATTTGTAGTGTACATACCTGGAATATCGGCGATCTCTTCTAGTGCGGCCATTGGACATTTCCACACGGATGCGAGTGCCACAGCATCGACTATAAATAATAATTTAAAAAAAAAACTAAGTACACTTGGATCTGTTAAAAGAAAAATAAGATTATATGGAGCGAAAAGTCAAAACATATTAGACAGCCCACACTTGGCGCCCAAATGTGTTATTATAATTTAGCATGAAAACCATAGAAATGGGTTTCCTATGGGTTTTGTGGACGGAAGAATAGACAAAATAAGATTGTGATTGTTCATCTGTCATTTTGTCTATTCTTCTGTTGACAAAACCCGTTTCTATTGTGGTAATGCTAAGCTACTGAAGTAGCATTAAAGCTGACAGGAAGTCTACCTTTCTGCATGGTATAGTCCTCCCTGACCATTAGTAGGTACTTACATAATTGGATAAAACAAAAATGTTCCCCATTCCAAGACAAGTGCTATCCATTTAGGACATCACATCTCAGTCTCAGTATGGAGGTATCATAATCTAGCACACTTATGACTCAAGCGTTACACATTGAGGGTGAAACGGATCTAAGGAGCGTGCAGAAGACGAAAGTTCAGATTTGAACTCGCGACCTATCGATCGGCAGCCGACGCCATAACCGTTAGGCTATTATCGGTTTCAGTGAGCACGCGAATTTAGTGTTCAGATACGAAGGTCACTGAATAAGGTAAATGAGGTGCTCAGTAGACAAATAGTGATATTTAAACAAATAAACAGCTGAAGCCAAAAATAAAAGGTGTATAATTAAATTATGCTTCCGGGGGATAGAACCATACGGCTTTAAATCATGAGTAACATCATTGTGGTAATTTCTATTGTGTATTTTAATTAATTATGTATCTATCTATGCTCGCGGGTACATTTGGCAAGGGTAGCAAGTACCACCACTTACCAAATGGGTCAAGTGAAACTAAAATGGCGGATGAACATCAACTAAACACCGAATTACGAGGAATGTAGGCATGTATAGGTTATCCACTGAATATTTGAATGTAGAAATTTACAATGATCACTTACGTGCCGTCCAACCCTCGCACGGAATCTTCAGCATCACGTGGATCTTCATATTCCACAAACGCAAATCCTGGTGGGTTTCTGGCCACCCACACATTTCTTATATTTCCATATTTAGAGAATACTTTCTCTATTTCATATTTGGACGCATTTGTACCAAGATTTCCAACATAAACCTTGCAAGAAAGATCCCACTCTCGGTAGCGAGACATCTGGAAAGCGTAAAAGCAACGTGTAACAGTTAGTACGACGCCATTTTGATTGATCTTCACTTTATCGACAGAATTGCGGCTACAGCAGGAGCAGTAAAAAGTAGAACTTACTTTTATATTAACACACTGCGATAGCAATAATACAGAAGGAAGTACTTGAATAGTACTTAGATATCTCGAATAATTGAATCAAACAAACTTTCAACCTTCTTTTTGCTAACAATGTCGTGAACGGAATGAAAAATTAAAGAACGAATGAAAAGCACTTTATTGATTGAATGAATGAACAATCGTGTGGCCATACACGACGAAGCAGTCGGAAAAACCATAGACAGTTGAGTTGATGATTGTCTATGATGCCGACTCGCCGATTCTTCCATGATTCTTCCGTACGATTGTCTATGGTGTTCCCCCGCGGTCCCCGCTACACTTTTTGTTATTTATTTGTCAAACAGCTGATTGTTTCATAGAATAGTGATGAATTTCTAGAATAGAGTTGAATAAAAATCGATATACTTAACGAAAATGGACGTGGTGGGACTGTTGAACAATATAAACGACAATTCGAATATGTTTGCAGTGAAAACATGGACGTCCGAGTGGTCAAACAATTTTCAAGACAACCAAGTAAGTATTGATTTTTCGGTCTTAAGTTTATCGAATTTCGTTGTTGCTGTGAAAAGTATGTGATTAAATAAAATATTTCGCATACGGCGTATTAATATTACTAAACCGGAAGTGTTTTGCTAGGTTACAAGGGTAAAGATTTGTAATAATAGAAATTGGTATCCTTGAATTCAATGTTATCGTGTTCGGTGTAAGAATAGATTCGGAAATAGTGCGGTTATCAATTGATGAAAGACAATTATCATGCAAACTTAGTCTAATTTGCTGAGTTAGGTACTTCTCTAATTAGCAAGCATATGACCGTATTTTTTCGAGACCCTCTAAACCTTTGTTCATGTAAATCTCTTCATGCCTGTCTTCGCATCCTTGCCTCATTTTCTCACAAAATAAAATAAGATTCAATTGTATTATGTTCATCTTCATCTTCAGACCAATTAGCTAAATAATAGATAAACAAGATTGATAAAACATGGACTCTCTGGTTTCAGACAGTGTTTCATTGTTAAATGGCACTGAACTATTGGAATACACATTCAAATAGAATAGATAAAAACACAAAAGATGTTTATATTATTTTGAACAATAATAGATTGAATTAAAACTTACAGGCAGAGAGGACAATACTCTCTGCCTGTAAGTTTTAATTCAATCTATTATTGTTCAAATTAATAAAAAACCAGTTTCTGATGGTTTATCATTATTTTTCAGGGAAAAAACATCTTTTGTGTTTCATAAGTTAAACAATAGTTTCATAAGTAATAACTAAGTATCTATGAAACTATTGTTTCATTCATATCAACTTCAAAAGGACCTTTGCACTGTGACTCATTCATCATCCAGTGAAGCTGGTAAACACAATATCGGCGTGACTCAAAAACTTAGGCCTTTTGATGCAGCATTTCCATTAGATATCATAGGATTATAATAGACTAGCGGACGTCACGCGGTTTCACCCGCGTAGCTCCCGTTCCAGTGGGAGTATGGAGATAAAATATAGCTATGTTACTCGCTGATAATGTAGCTATCCATTGCTGAAAGAATATTTCAAATCGGTTCAGGAGTTTTTAAGTTTATTCCTTACATACAAAAATACAAATCTTTCCTCTTTATAAAACTAAAAATGTAACCAGGCAATTGCCGCCAATGTCCCACTGCAGAAGCATTGATCACCATGCGTAAACTACTCTAAGTTCAGCTTTCCTTAAAAGGTTTTTTTACCAATGTCAGTAATGTGCAAGCTAAACTCTGAAAGTACATATGAATTATAAATAATAAAATAAACTTTATTGAAACGGAAAAACTCAGTTTACAGAAATACTGTGTTCGATAACAACTGTATTAGTATAATACTGTGTCACAGTCATTAACGCCCACCTCCTAAAAGACTGAGACAAAACTAAAACAAATCAAATTGTGCAATGTCCACTGCTCATGTCAAATGGATCAAACCCTAATATTTACATAGTCTTCATTGATTTTCATTGCTTATATATTTACTATGTACATATTAATGTATCTATTAGGATTGCATATGTATACAGTTATTCGAAAATGGTTGACATTGGCATAGGGGTTGTCTGGGGTCAATTGGTTGCAAATAACCTCTCTTATGGATTGCCGACATATAACCAATATCTGTGTGTCAATTTTAGTGTATACTTATTATTTGCACCAACGACAGCCCCAATTTTATATCCAGGCAAATCACTCTCCATTCTAAGGTTGCCTGGAAGAGATAGCAGAAAGCAATAAGGTCGTCTGTTTTATATTTTATAGTGTTTGATTTATTTTTTGTTATGTTTTAATGTGGTGTACAATAAAGTATTCATACATAAATAAATAAATAAATAGTCAAATTTCTGACATAAAATCAAAGAAAAATGTAGTGTTTTAAAGAGCTTATGCCACATACATGTTTTGGTTTTGTGTTCTCAATCATCAAAGTAACTGACAGGGAGATAGGCTGTTAACATGAGCTAAATTCAATTTCATGCCTTTCAGTGATAATTGAATGTAAATTGACATATCAAGTACTTTGCGCTTATCTTAGTATGTACATGTGAAGCCACTGTGATTCTGTATTAGATGATTTGAAGTGGTGACACAATTATTTTGTTGTTTTTAATTAATAGATAAAAAACAGTCATCTTCTTTGTTCAAAAACACTGAATTCTACTTTTCAATCGCTTCCAACAAATAAAAAATTAGATAAAAATGAAACAACAACGTAGGATAACATCGCACCTGTGTGTGAAGGGTTAGGTAGAGGTGTAGCTGTATGTAGACATTTTTTTTGTCAGTAAAAAGAAAAGAAAATAAAATTAAGTTACGCCATTTAAAAAAGCTAGTTTATTTTTTTCAATAAAATTCTGCTAATAAAGCCAGCAATGAATAATTATAGCTTTATTTCGTCCCGTAACAATGCATTTCGCGAGTTCGCGACACGCTTCTGTGACTTTGACCCCTCCCACAGGACATTGCACTCTAAGGCCAATAAAACATTAGTCATAGTCGTGTATACAAATCATTTGTTGCTACGGCAGACAGGGCTTTTACGCTGAAATATCTATACTTTTTTAAATGTATGAACTTAAACGAAGTAAAGAGAAAGGAATAAGAGCGGTTTCGCACTACGTCCGTTCCGAATCCGAATTCAATCCCAATTTGGGAATGTTCTAAATTCGAACGGGCTCAGTTCGGATCTAGTGTGCAACCTCTCATACGAATAATACTATGACTTCTTCGGACAGACATTTCTCGGATTCGAATCGGACGTAGTGCGAAACCGCTCTAAGTATGTAAGAGTCGTAGCAGGTGGCGTTCTGTAGTGTCTGTTTACCACCATGAGAAGAGGGCGTGAGTTTATGTATAATATGTAGGTATGTACGTAAAAATTTGAAAAGTTGCCCAGAAAATTGAAAAATTCGGGTGCTTTTTTCTATGGGATTTTTGTATAAACTTATTGTTTGGACAGGAAAAAATCTGTCGGGTCAGCTAGTTTGAAGTAAAATTACAAGAAACAAAAGTATAGTATCTACCTCTATGTAAAGTGAATTCGTGATATCGTTTTAAATATCTGATAAGCCGTTACAGCTACTAAATCAACAGGAAAAATGAAGACGGAACAAATTCGATAAGCCCGCCCATTGTGTTTTGTATTGTTTTTATTTTTTAACCGACTTCCAAAAAGGACGAGGTGCTATGTACGGAACTCTATTTCAAAGCATCCGCTGTCCGTCCGTTTGTGTGTCAGTGGGCTGTATCTCATGAACCGTAATATGTAGACAGTGGAAACACAGATTGTGTATTTCTATTGCCACTATAATAATAATAATTAAGTCAATAAAAGAAAGTAAAGAAAAATTGTTTATTCTACACAAACTAAATGCACATTACAAAAATGACTTTTAGTACACATTTACAAATTAGCCAAAAGCCTCCCCATACAAGAAACGTTTTTTTCGGATTTTTGCTCGATCTTAATACGATACTGAACCCTTCGCGTGCGAGTCCGACTCGCACTTGGCCGGTTTTGTTTTAGTTAGCCTTAGCCGACACTGGTGCTGATTCTATTGTCACAAATGCCTCTAAACTAGACAAAAAATCGCAAAAAATTAGTTTATTCCTGTCAAACGATGATTTCCGATTCTGAATTAGACTAAAATGACACAACTTAACTATATTTTAGTTTGACAGCACTAAGATGGCACTGAGATATTAATTTAGTGAAAATGGCAATTTTGCTATTCAGAATTTGAAGTTCTTCACCTAAAATTTTGATTTTCTAACTAAATTTAACTATTTCTAATCGCGATTAAAAACGTGTGGAATAAAATTGGTTGTCATGAACTTTAAATTCACACCGACACCTCGACTCCAGGTGCAAAAACAGTACTGTATCTTTTTTTTTTTGCTTATATCTCGAAAATGGTGCCTATCGCAAAAATAATGAAAATTTCGGCCCCTTTTATGAAATCCATAAACCCCTAAAACTCAAATTCAAATTCAAAATATTTTTATTTCACATAAACCTACATGGACACTTATGAAACATCACACAACTCAACATGTAGGCACTAATTTTTCTTATTTTCCTTACAAAAAGTGAAAAATTCCATATAAAACACGTTGAGGCTACCCCCACTGCGCGCCTCCGGCTCTAAAAAAAATCCACGTAGGGCAAACACGTGTGGAGTCGTGATTGTCAAATTTGATTTAGTTGTGTCAAAATTATTTTTAAATTTAGATTCATAGCCAAAAGTATGGAAAGGAATTTTAGTTGTAGTTTAGTTCGGTGTACAAGAGAATCGGCACCAGTGTCCCACTGCTTTGCAAAGGCCATCATAATCTATTTCTTCTTCGGAATCTAAAATGCCACATTTTCGGTTATCTGATTTGCCCAGTCCCCGACAGCATTTAGCCGTCGGAATAATTGCGCTCATCTACTTGGTTTAAAACTTTAAACTGAACATTTTTCCTTTTGTGAAGTTCAGCGTTCCCTCGATGACATTGATTGATGTTCGATTCGACACGGAAGCGTAGGTACTGACCTATATTCGCATACGCACTTCATATGACAATATCTAATCTTAGTGAAATAAAATATAAGATATGTATAAATATTTTGCTCCAATTTGTGTAAAACAATATCAGTGACGATGGACATGAGTATTTTACGTTTACGTCATCAAACTATGTTGATGTTATCACGGCGTTGAGTGTTAGGTACCATGAAATTCTCGTGATTGTGGAAAAATGGTATTCTTTTATTGTGAGTTCACAGAATGTATAATTATGATTTTATAAACTTTTGTACCTCTGCCTATCGCTTCGAGGAATGTAGGCGTTATTTTTAATCGACTTCTAAAAGGAGGAGGTTATATGTATGTATGTTTTTGAAGTGAACACTTCTTTAGGTGCGTTGGGCATTTTTGAGATGGGACTAAATCATTATTTCGCGACACCGTGACGACACCAGCTTTTGACAATTAAAAAGACATCAACGCGTTGATTACCGCTGTGCCGATTTATTTTCAAGTTTTCATTTCTGTCGGCACTCCCAGAGTGCCACTGTTTTTTTTTCATAAAATTATTTTTTCATTTCATTGAGGAAACTTGCACGATAGTTGACCCGTATAAATTTTATTAACTTTTCTTGGGTATTTTTTGAGTTTGTTTCGATAATACGTATAAATTAATCCACTTTATGTATCTTGATGATTATAATACCTACTTCCTGTCAATGTTGTTTACGGTATTCACCTATTCGAATACCGTAAACAACAGTGCGGTAGGTAGTACCATAACTAAAAAGTGAAAAATAAAATCTTAAAAAAAAAACAACCGAATTAAAAAAAAAAACAATATTACCTGAAAAAAACTTTAATTAGGTACTTTTAAAAATAACCTAAATACAGGGTGGCAGGGACATTGACGCGAAAACTGTTACCATGGATTCAGTACATGATTCTGAACCCCCTTGCGTCAAAATTATTTGTCGGATATAAAAAAAAAACAGCTGTTTCATAGAAAAGTGAAAAAGAGAAATATTCAAAAACTTCTGATTATATTCGTTTTTTTTTTACTATGTCCCGCTTTCGACGAAAGAGTCCCACTTTTTTCACTAAAAAGTTTCAGAATTCCAACTTGGCAAAAAAAAAAACTGGCAATGCTGTTCCTGAACTTATGAGTCGCGAGCGAATATTGGGTGGGCCTTGAAAAAATAATGTCCAGCTATGATTAATATACCGAAATAAATTGTACGTATCAAACTTATGGCGATTAAAAATAACTAAAATTGAAGTTTTTGCTAAAGCTATTATGACAAAAAATAGGAAACAAATACATCTTTCTCACTGAAATAGCACTCTTTATAAATATAAGAGTGCTATTTCAAATTAAACTTATAATAAAACTTATATTAAATTAAATTTACTTAATTAAATAATTAAGTAATAAAATGTTCGATTGTAACGGAATGTTTTCTTATTTGAATAGTCCTTCATTCATATAGTTATACCTCTTTTTTCTTCACTGCAAAAAAACTTCAAAATTCGGAACTTATCTCTTGGCTGTCAAGAGGTTAGTCCCGAATTTGGAAGTTTTTGCTAGATGGGTTGCGGGGTCCAGTCAACTTTGGGAACTACTGCTCCATGCTGGCTGTAAATTACCATGCAGTAGAAGTTTATATGTGAAACGAAGAGTTTTTAGATCCCAGATTACTTCTTTTCCTGAAGTGTGTTCATAACAAACTCAAATATGCAAACTCACTTGGGTACACAAGAACGACCCGTAGATTAATCTGTTCCCGTATTCATGGGGCAGAATCTTAATTGCTTCGACTTCTAAAACAAAGCCGTAAAAGAGAATATTATTGCAGCATTTGTATGTGCAAGTATGATATTCCTGACAGCACTGGAAACTCCTTTAAAATGAATTTAATCTTGTCTAAACTGATATTATAAGAGAAAATAATTGATTTTTGTTTGTTTATTACGCTTTCACGCTAAAACGGCTGCACGGTTTTGGATGAAATTTGACACATGGATAGACCATGACCTGGGTTAGGACATAGGATAATTTTATCCCGATATTCCCACGGGATCGAGACTTATGCAGGTGAAACCGCTGGGCGTAGCTAGTTATCAATAAGTCAGAACGTGCCAAGTGCTAAATACTGCATTTTCAAAGTTTTACTTCGCAACTAAGATCGTGAGGCGTGACTGTCAATTTGATTACTTAACTTATTTACTCAAGTTTTCGTATTATCGACCTCGAAATGAATATAAAACTAAACTAAATGATGACGTAGTCTCTGACACACCTCCGGAAAAAAACACGTTTCCCTTCATGGTCTTTTGAAAGCGGAATAAATCGTTATGTTGACAATATTATAAAGGTTTTAAAAACAACAACAAATGTGTTACTAATGGGTACTTCGGGTTTGAATAGTTCATTAAGAAGTAGCGTAGGTGTAGAAGGCATTAATTAGTTAATTATTGAATCACTAGCTGCGCCCTGTGGTTTCACCCGTATAAGTCTCGATCCCGTGGGAATATCCGGATAAAAATTGTCCTATTTCCTAACCCAGGTCATAGTGTAAATCTGTTCAGCTGTTTTAGCGTGAAAGCGTAACAAATAAACAAACTCACTTTCGCATTTAAAGTATTAGATAGCAAATCTTGAAAAAAAAAGCAGCCACGAAGGATTCCGTACCACCGTACAATATTTAACACTACTTAGGTACATAATTATTTCAAAAATGTATCAGGAAAAATACGGGTTTATTTTTTTAATTTTAATTTTTTATTATTTCTTGATTAAGCGGCTATATTTGTACACACTCCATGAAAATTTCAAGTGACTACATATTACGGTTCAAATGAAACAGCCCTGTGACAGACGGACGGACGTACGGTCAGCGGAACCTTAGTAATAGGGTCCAGTTGGCACCCTTTGGGTACGAAACCCTAAAACCAAGACTTTACTATTTACTTACATATTAGATTTGCTATATTTTAAGTAGGTTTTATCATCATTTTACCTCGATCTCGCTCTGGTGACCCTGACTTGATTTCCGTATTTCTTTTTCGAGCGACCACTAAAAATCAGCGCTGTGCTGTGGATCCCCCATAGCACAGCATTATGCTGAGTGGAAGCCTTCTTGTCACAGTCATGTCGTGCAGCTGCCGACTAATTTCTCGTGATTTATTATGTACTTTTTTGTTGTTTTCTGATTACTTTTGTCTTTTATATATGCACGTGTTTCTGTGACAAATAAACCTATTTTTCTTTCTAATTGCTATCTCCTGTTTACTCAAGCCTGTAATTAGCAGACACACACTTCCTTTGTCTTTGAACTTGTGAATCATTGTTTTGTTCAAACTTTGACCCATTTGCAGGTCATTATCACTTATTGAAAGTAACACGTGGCATTATTAAATAATCTGCTAGACAAGAGCACGCTAACATTATACATACGCTGATTTTGTAGAAATTATACCTTTCCTTTGTTAATTTTTTTACATAGAACAAGAAAAATGTTGCAAAAAATTGTCGCGTTTGCGAAATTTAAACTTGAACCTAGACAAGCTCTAGTGCGTTTTAAACAGTGATTCCGAATGGTATGTGCTTTCGATGTGGTCACAATGTGTAGATAATATGCCGGAAGCATATTCAGAATTCGACATCACTATCAGCTGTTGAGTGTTGTTACAAACGAAACATAAATGACTACTAAAGTCGTGTGTTGCAACGCGGTTAGTCGCGCTGTAGTTGCGCTTGCGCTTACGACAGAAAATGAAAAGTCGCACGCAAGGACTTAACTTGTTTACAAATTCGCGATTAGTGGATCCATTCTGTCTATTAGACGGACGTATTACTGCGAAAAAATAGTAAATACTGCTAGAAAAAATAACTTTTGTAATTTTAATAAGTACTACCTATAGTGCAGGATTTTACAAAATATTGTTAAGTGTGTAACTATAATTAATTCATTAAAATAACTTATGTATACAATAAATAAAAATATGTGTGTGATGTGAAGTGACTATGGTGTTCTTTGTGGCATGCGTATGCGTCATTTTAACTGCCCAGCTGGGAGATAAACAAAATCGCGTGAGTGTAATGATTATGTGATTTGTAGTTATTTTATTGCATGGTTTCTTTATGTTGAAGAACTATTACGTAGGATTTATCTTCAATTTAATTTATTATTTTGACCATAACTACATAATAATTTTCTAATCAGTATTTCCTCCTAGAGATAAGTTTCACAAACGGTCGTTTTTGTTGTTCAAACCATTTTTCAACGCCATATATCCGTGGAATAATATTGTATTTAAAAAAAAAAAAAATTTGAAAAAAGACGTCAATTTTATTTCGCCAATAAAAGATATCTGGTGTTGGAAAAACAAGCCTTTAATTAAATATCTTAATAACATATGGAAATTCATTAAAACAATTTAGAAAATGTAAACACGATATATTTTGATGTCATGTGCTTATTGTTTTCTTTATTGTGACGCCACTTTGGCGCCATTTACGATCTTGTTTGTTTAGGTACCATCGCTACACAGTCTGTTTATCCATAATCACGCAAAGAGCGTGCAGATACAAAAATATTCTTCTAGATGTTAATATCGGCAGTATCCTTGCTAGTTCAATGTCGTCAACAACTGGTTAAACGTTGCTAAAATAGTAACAAATTCTCAAGGTCGTGTGGTTTGACGCATTTTATCGCGGTCTTTGACAAATGGTATGTAAAGAAGTTGTCTAAAAGGTCGTACCTACTATTATAGATTAGAATACAAAATAGTTTTAGGGATCTTCAAACTTTGTGGCACTGCGCACAATATAAGGTCTTAGCAGAAAATTCGAAATTTGATTTATATTCTTTGTTTTAATCTAAATAATAGCTGTACTTACATGTTTGGGAAAGGCCACGAAGAGAGGCTTCTAAAATATTTTTCGGACTCTGTATAACACCTAGGTACAGGTCGTGCCATTAAAGTTGAGACTTGACCGCGCCTCCCGCCGCTCTTTCCCCCGCCCCGATGACGCCCCAGCGGGGACCTCATACCGCT
This sequence comes from Omphaloscelis lunosa, assembly GCA_916610215.1. Taxonomy (NCBI): domain Eukaryota; kingdom Metazoa; phylum Arthropoda; class Insecta; order Lepidoptera; family Noctuidae; genus Omphaloscelis; species Omphaloscelis lunosa. Next base: position 3,848,086 of record OU744245.1, on the reverse strand, counting down.
AAAGAGACCCATAAATCGTCTACTGCGCAAGTCAAACCACGTGGTGCGTCAAGTCTCATCTTTAATGGCACGACTTGTACCACCTACTCGTAAGCCACCTAATGGGTTGATGGGAACGAGAACTTAAAAAGTAGTAAAAATACTAAAGGAATTACAAGAAAATAGTTTGCACGAGACTCATCCATAATTGCATAAGTTGGCATGTACTTATATCAGGCACTGTTGACAACTGTCGAGCCACATTACTAGGTAATATCGTATGTATTCTCATTGCTGGTGGCATTATTTAAATGAGGACTAGAATGCAGGAAGTAATAAAGTTGTATAGCTAAATCGGGAAGCCTGTCTTTGGGCTTAAATTCTTTAGGCATGGACGAACTAAACAGGTATTCTTCATGTTATACTGTAAGTAAAAGATTCTTTTTTATAAATATCTTTATTTTGCATAAAATGTAGTAAATAAATTCCACATATTTTGCTTACTTCTGCATGCAAATGAATACAATGAAATGAGCAATATTTCAATTTGTGTATATATATGCATATATTTGTAATCACGTTCTGGAAAACTGCTCTAACGATTTCGATGAAAGTTGCAATATAGGGATTTACGAGGGCGAAAAATCGGGAAAATTCGTTTTCTCTATTTTCACCCGAGCAGAGCTCGGTCCCCCAGGTACTTAATATTAATTGAGATCATTTCGATTAAAAAACAACTTAAAATTAAATTACAATTAAATGTTACTATTGAGATCATGTGCTAAAAAATACTAAGTAAAAAATTAAACGACTTATGTTACAACTGAGATTATGTGTATTAGTGCTAATTTAATTACCTTAGGTATGATAAGTTACTATTTCAACTTCATGTTGACATATATTTTATATTTAGCGTAATTAAATTAATTTTAGTATAATATTTATCATGGGGTGTTAAGATACGGTAACAGTATAGCCAGACCAATGTCATTCAATTAAACACATTAATTTTTCACACGTCTTATTCAAGGGTACATTGATGTGTTAGTTGCCAAATTAACAACAAACAGAACGAAGGTTGGTTTACTTGCTTAATGTTTATACTATACTCGGTATGTAGATATGTAACATTTTATAAAACACACACACGGGTGACCTTTCAGGGCTATCTCGCGAAGGTCCATCCTTTAACTAATAATATTATAAATGCGAAAGAGAGTCTGTTTGTTTGTTACGCATTCACGCTAAAACGGCTGAACGGATTTCGATGAAATTTGGCACATGGGTACACCATTACCTGGGTTAGGACATGGGATACTTTTTATCCAGGTAGTAAGCTCTCGTGGGATAATTTTCGGCCTCCACGCGGGCGCAGCCGCGGGCAAAAGCTAGTTTACGACAAATTTTAAGCAAACTACGTATGTATGGATCCAGCTTGCATGTAACCTTGGGTACCAGGCTCACCCCTTGACTAGAAAGGACTCGGAGACGAAAACGTCGAAGGCTCATACGCGAGTCGGGGGTGCGGCAAATGCACAAGTATCTCCCGGGCCCCCGACTCATGGTAGTAAGAGGAACAATGGGGTTTCAGTCGGTAGGACTCCGACATAACTCTCCGTTCTCCCAAGACGAAGGGTATGGTATCCGTGAGGATTTCCTCAAGGAAAAAAAAGGGCTGATACGCGAGGAAAAATTATATAGGTAGTCTGAATTATGATAGTAATTTTACCTTTAGGAGGTACCGTTTGAGTTATTCCCGCACTTTATTGCTTTTATATGTTTTCACAATGAACGTTACATTAAACCAGTATTTCTAAACATAAATTAAAATTTATTTTAAACCAGGTATTCAGGTACTTAACGTCTTGAGATTTGAATATGAATCTTATGTGTTATAAATAAGTTTTATTTTTGTTCACAGTTGCTGTGGTCTATTTGCGGTTGTCTTCTCGTATCCTTAGTGGTCGTATTTTTCTACTATTATAGAAAATGGAGGTCGAAAGGTAATTAAATTGTAATTATCAACCACAAACACATTGACAAAAGATTCTTTTCTAGCCTGTCAAGTTAATTTCTACAGTGCAAAAAACTCACCCACTTACTCGAAATATCACTTGGGTGCCAATATTTATACTTATAATAAACTGCATATTAAAAGCGAAAAGGAGCTTTTCTCCTTTTAAAGAAAATGAAGAAGCATAAATATATTTAAAAAATATTATAAATCCTTTATTGTCATAAACAGGTTACAGAAAAATTTTTAACTCTGGCTGCTGAGCTAGGTTAGAGTAACTGTTTCAGGAGACAGTGACTTCTTCCATTTAGGTTGTTACAATTAAGCAAGTATGCAGCAAAAGGTGATACAGTTATCTTATTTAAAATTAAGTTTAATAGTAATCATTTAATTTATTATAACCAAATAATACATTGTTAATAGAGCAAAATGTTATTGCACATTCACACAATATAACACCCCTTCATTACCTTCTTCCAATGACCACGCTATAAACTGACTTGTTCCCAACTGTTTCTTCTTCCAGAACTGGCCGGTGCAACAGGCGGTGCTGGCGCAACAGGGGATACAGTAAAGAGGTTCCGCAAACGAGACAAGATGCTGTTCTACGGACGGCGTATGTTGAGGAAGGTCAAATCCATTTCCAACTCAGGACAGGGGCGCAAGAGACGCGCTGTCATGCGGTTCGCTAGGAAACTGCTGCAGCTGAAGAAGGAAACGGCTCCAGAGCAGTTGAAGGTAAGCATGTCTAGCAGTGGACTTCCATGTAGGCTTATGGTGATGACAGTTTCAGAATGTGTGGTTCTAAGGTCTATTCAAATCCTTGTTTCTAATTGATGTTATTTCCACTTAAACAAACATTAACTTTATTTAGGTGTAAATAAAATTGATTTTAGACTGACTGGTACTGTTGAAAAAGTAATAAAAAATATGAAGTTGTAGCGCAAACTGAGCCTTATGTGTAGGAATTACAGTTGCTTTTCCTAAAACTCGTGATAGTTTACATGTTTGGCAACTAAATTGCGAACGCAGTATTAGGTTCATCTTCATCGCAATAGTGGGATGAAAAAGATGGTAAATCGGCTGTTTTAGGTAGGTTCAATGTGCAAGTTTAGCTCAATATTTAAGTTGGATCATTTGACTTTTATTCAACCTTCATGTATCTTAAAAGATTGACGTGAGTAAAAAATCACGGTATTTAGGAGAGGTTCATTACTTAAATTTAATGGATTCAACAACAACAATTAGAAGTGGGAGTAGAAACTGCTTTCGTCATCTTTCGTTTAAATATTTTTTTTTTCATGACCTCGTGGTGTTATTCGTGGTTTTCTTTGCATTATTATAAACACATTGTTCTCTAAAAGGTTAGTTGTATACGTATTTTTTTTACGCGTGGAAAGTATACAGGACATCTTTTATGTCATGACATTGATTTATTATAATCAAGCTTAAGAACGTTTATTATAAAAGTTGGCAACGTCGCCAATAGCTGTCAAAAATGTACCTGTTTTGATTAATTTGGCAATATTACTGTATGGAAATATGAAATATCGGTAATTACTGAACTGGAATATTTAAAATGAATTGCAATTATAACACTGAATTTGATGTTGTAACATTTTATCGTTTTAGGTGTAAAAAAGGCAAATACTTAATTTTGTTATATCCAAAACTAAATATTCGTTGTTACGATATTAATTAGGTATTGCATTCCATAATCAATATTTTATTTTAGTTCACCAGTTAGCTATATATCTTATTTCCATACAGTAATATTGCCAAATTTATCAAAGCAGAGAAATATTTGACATCGATTTGCGACGTTGCCCACTTTCAGAATGCACGCTCTTAACAATTGCAGTGGTTTTGACAAAGCCACAAACGCATAAAAATTACTCATTAACTTAGCATCTTATTTATATCAGACAGCACGTTCTGTATGTATGTTGTACGTTGTTTACAATTTGTAAACAACGTGTTTACAATTTGTTGTATTCTTCAAAGCTTAAACACTAGAAACTGGAGAAGAGTGGGCGTTTTGGAGACTGTCTTTCGTTACTTTTGGCCTTTAATAGCACTTATTTCAAGCCTAATCCCTACTGCGAAAGTGAGTTTGTTTGTTACACTTTCACGCTAAAACGGCTGAACAGATTTTGATGAAATTTGGTACACGGGTAAACCATGATCTGGAGAAGGACATTGGCTGCTTTTCTCTCTGGATCGCAGACGAAGTCAAGGGCAACAGCTAGTTATTAGAATAAATGGCTTAACCACCTTACTTTTTCGTCAAGGTACTGGAGCCCCCAGCAGAATATTTAGAAGAAGACTTGACGAGCGATGACAGAGTCCCACCAGATGCCTTGTATATGCTGCACAGCATCAGGGTGTTTGGTCACTTCGAGAAACCCGTGTTCCTCATGCTTTGTAAGCATACTGAGATCCTCAATCTGCCTGCTGGTGCTTTCTTGTTTAAAGTTGGTAAGTGAATATTGAATATTATTTATTTGGTTAGTCACCCGAGTGGAAAATAGGGGCTGATTTTTTCCACTAAAACTAAAAGGTCTCCTAAATATCTGGCGTTTCGCTTTTCTTTTATATCAGTTCTAACAGGTTTTCCAAATACACGTACAGTACGCGTCTGTTACTATTGCATATATTTTTTATTATAAAGCATGTTAGAGTTTTTTAGTCCTTATTAGGAACAGAATGGATTGGCAACAAAAAAGTTTTTTGTGAAAATGGCCCATTTTTTTACTGACTGTACTTTTTTTCAAAATCTGTGAATTAGGATCTTCATGTGTATATGTCGCAGTAAGATGGTTAAAGTCGTGATATAGTTATATCACTAGGGATAGTCATATAAAAGCGGTTCATAACTGTCGTACTAGGAATATAACTATGATACGAGCACGATCTAGTAATATTACTTTTAGGGCACTCTGTCCAAATAGGTTAGAACTGTGACCAAATACGCGAGCCGAGCGAGCGCTAAATCGAAATTGGTCGCAATAACAAAATTTGTGCACTCCGACAATTATGAACCGCGGTCATATAACTATATTAAGGTATACAGGGTGGCAGGGATCGACGCGAAAACTGTTACCATGGATTTCAGTACATGATTCTGAACCCCCCTGCGTCGAAAGTTGTCGACGGTAATTTAAAAAAAATCTGCTGTTTCATAGAAAAGTGCAATACCTGCGCGGTCAAAATGTATGGAAAAGCAGATTCTTTTTTTAAATAACCGACGAATAATTTCGACGCACGTTTCAAAATCATGTACTGAATCCATGGTAACAGTTTTCACGTCGATGTCCCTTCCACCCTGAACAACTATATCCCTAGGGATATAACTATATCACGATTATAACCATCTTACTGCGATATACATTTAACGGCCGCCTACTGTACAAGCATTTGTGAATATGGAAGATCATGATGAAACAGCAGTATTTTGAAATTTTATAATATAAGCCAAAAAAATACAAAAACTTTCCGTCCACTTCCTTTGACGATCGTCTTTATACCATACAACCAGGTCCAATTCTGGCACCGGTGACTTTTCAGTCACCGGTGCCAGAATTAGTTTAGCAGAAATGGGTTGTCACGGTATGGGCATGTGATGCGGAGGAATGAGGAAAATGTCGTGAGGAAAGTTTTGAGTATGAATGTGGATGGCTATAAGAGTAGGGGAAGACCAAAGAAACGATGGTAGGACTGTGTGAAAGATGATATGGATAGAAAGAAGGTAACTACTGAGATGACTAATAGAGAATTGAAGACATGCTGCACCGACCCCAAATAAATTGGGATAAGGGCAAATGAATGATGACAAGGTGGAAATTTAACTTACTGTCATAGTACTGGATATCAGGGCTCGGATAACGGTATATTTTGAACCTATTTTGAACCGACTTTTAAAAAGGAGGAGGTTATATGTTCGGGCGTGTTTTTTTTTTTTTTTTTGATTATGTATGTCCACCGTTTTATCCGTCAATTGTAGACCGATTTTGAAAATTCTTTTTTGTTTGAAAGGGTATGCTCTCGAGGTGGTCCCATATAAATGCTATTAACTTTTATTGTATAGTTTTTGAGCTAGCTTCAATAATACGTATTTCCCACTTAGTATGTAGATTATATGATAAGTTCCTGTCACTGGTAGCAGGTAGTGGTATTCGAATTTGTGTGGGGTAGGTACCACAACTAAAAAGTGAAAAATAAAAACTAATTACAAAAAACATACAATCGATTTCCAAAAAAAAAAAAAACACTACAAATTGAAAAATAACTTGAATTTTCGTTTTTTGCCACCGACTTCCGGAATTAAAGTTATTTTTCACTTTGTAATGTTTTTTTTTGGAAGTCGGTTGTATGTTTTTGTAAAAAGTTTTTATTCGAAACGGTTTCGTCTTAAAAACCTAAGAAACGATTTGTTTCGGCTACGTTCGTATGGAACGTTATTAAAACGTTTTAGAAGAACACAATTTTAATCATTCTTGGTTAATAAAACGTTTATAACCGTTAACCATTTTTGGGTTGATCGATAGGAAACCCGAAACACAACCCACATTAATACGTAAGCGGCAAGCGCATTGGAACCAATAATGTAATGAAATGAAGATAACGTACAATTTAACTAAACAAGTTCATACTTGTCGGCGCACGCCCCATGCGCGGCTGCGTCCTGCGGAATAAACCAGTTTTTTTTTTAAATGTTTTCATTTTGTTTTCGTTCCGAACAAAATGTTGTACTGGTTCAAAACGTTTTAAAAACGTTATTTTAACTAATGTTTCCGAGCCCTGCTGGATATGTGCCCAGCACTAGTATCGAATAGGGCAGCACTAGCGCCGCCATGATGTTTGTAAAAAAGTATAGTCAGAGAAAGTAATGCTGTACGCGAGTTGTTTTTCCTAAAATAAAGAATCTAAAGTCTAATTAATAGTGGTATTAATTAATTACTTTGAGAAGATGTAACACTTACACAATACGCTATTAATTCCAGGCGACACAGACGAGAACGTATACGTGGTACAGAACGGGCGCGTGAACGTGTACATCACGAACCCGGACGGTAGCAGTCTCTCTCTGAAAGTGGTGCGTGCGGGTGAGAGTGTCACCTCGCTGCTGAGTTTCACTGATGTGCTTACTGTAAGTAAATATGTGTGATATCCTATCCTATTAAATGAGCAATATTTTTATATATCACGTTCTCGAAAACGGCGCTAACGATTTCGATGAAAGTTGCATTATAGGGGTTTACGGGGGTGAAAAATCGATCTAGCTGGGGCTCGATATCTGGGAAAATTCGTTTTCTCTATTTTCACAGCCTCGGGAATGTGATATAATGTTGGTATACCTGGACGATGTTTGTCTATTTTCATTCGAGCAGAGCTGGGTACTTAAACATAAGGTATTCTTTAGTAGCAGCCCAGTCTCGATTTTTGAAATTATGATTTTTCTGCGAGAAGGTTTATTTATTTTTATTTATTTATTTATTTCAGACATAATCTAGTCCATAGTTATCACTCTTACATTTTTTTTACCCAGTAAATGGGTTGTGGAGGTAATAGGATAGGCAATCGCTCCATGTAAAATACTGGTATACGGTTAGACTGGAAGTCGACCGACTTTGACTGGCGTGATTCTTGAATCAAAACCTTCGGAAGTAGGAGTAACCTGTTTGATGCCTGAAAACATTAGGTTTTTGGTTTAATCTGTTTCTTAGTATTAGAAAAAAAAAATACATGAAACTTAAAACTGAGGTTAAGGCCAGGCACTCTAAAGACAATTTCCACCCAAACTCCGGCCCCATGCGGGGTGCATGGGGCCGGACCACTCCACTATGTGCTAAACGCTAACAAATCAGTAATAAAGTTGAATATCGCGTGCGCTCTTTGCTCGTGTTCGAGCACGGAACCAAATGTCGTAAATCTCAATTCTTATTTCGTTTATAACTAAAGTAATAATTGATCTAGAGAAAAAATATCTTATATTTGGATAATAAACTATATTTCTTACTGGCAATAATTATTTTAGACATAAAAGCCGAGTAATCTTGTTTTTGTTTCAAATAATCTTTAAAAAAGACATGATTTTCGAATAAAAAATGAATCCATCGAAAACGTTCCAATTACATAACTGTCTTATATAAGGAAAGAAAAAGATCCAATATATCACATTCTAAACATCCATATTGTATGCGTAACTTTTTCAGAATTTTAATGCAAATTAATATACAATTAAGGGAATACCTCTTAAAATGAACAATGTCGTTGTCCAAACTCAACCTTGCAATTTCTTTTCCAGGGCCATTCTCAACCATACAAGACGGTAAACGCAAAGGCGTTAGAAGATTCCCAGGTCATCAAGCTACCAATGAGGGCTTTCCAAGAAGTATTCAAAGAGTATCCGGATATATTTGTTAGAGTAATACAGGTTAGTTTGGTGTTTAGGTGCCAAAAAAGGCCCAAGAATTGCAGTTTACATTATTTTATTTTACGACGACGAGTTTTTTTTACAAGCTTTTCGTTCGGGTATGGCGGGAAAGTCTACACAGATAAATTATAAAACTCACAATGTCACTACGAAATTGACAGCGATGGCGATGTTGCCATTGTAAAAACACATATAAAATGTTGCCACTTTTGAAGGCGTTTTGAACATAAATGAGTCTTTATAATTTTTTGAGTTCCTACACGCTTAGAATGACCACAATAGACAAAATGACAGATAAACAATCACAATCTCATTTCGTCTATTCTTCCGTCGACAAAACTAGTAGTTAATGTTTCTATGGTTGTCATGTTACAAGTGCTGCAAAGTATTGTGAGGCTACATTAACTGCAGAACCTTGAAGGAAGAAAATAACGTATTTTTTAATAATGTACTACGATAAATGTGGATTTTAATGCGATTTTGTAATGTTTTCAGATCATTATGGTACGTCTACAGAGGGTGACGTTTACCGCTCTACATCAGTATCTTGGATTGAGTGCTGAGTTGGTCAACCCGGTAAATATTTCCATTCCTTTTGCTTCATAAGTACAGATGGTTCACTAAAATCATTTAAATAAAAAGCGACTCTTGCTACGATACAATAAAGTGCAATTCAGGTCGCACAGCGCTAATTTCCTACAGTTATATTCACCTAGAAGTTGCCCCTTTTTCTACCGCGTAACTCTTATATCTTCTGACTACGTTACGCCCACTGATTTCGATAAGGTTAGACCACTGCGGACTTACTTGTAGCTTCATATCTAAAATGCGGAGTGAACCATCTGTATTCATCTGTGTCATAAGTCAACAAAACAAAAAAAAAAACAGTGGCACTCCGGGAGTGCTGACAAAAGTGAAACCTAAAAAAAAAATACTTCCAGAACGTTTAAAGTAAAAATACTTGCATAGAACATTGATCTGTAACGTAATATAAATAAAGAGGACAATCGCGTTTACAAAAATGAGGTGTTGGTAACGGTGTCGCGAGTTCAATTGTTTTTCCCATCTCAAAATGCCCAACGCGCCTAAAGAAGTATTCACTTTAAAAAATCTGCTCCTAACCACGTATGGTCGTCGGTGTGAATCGTCCGTTAAATCAGGAAAAGTAAGGTATACATGTAAATTTAAGGAAAAGATGAAAAAAAATAAAAGAATAAGAAAGAGATTAAGATTATTTGTTATTAATTAAATTTTCATATTTTTGATGCCTTTCATATTAATTTTTTATTTTTATATTTATATCTACAAAAATGATACTTACTTTGTAGCTATATCTCTACGTTTTTAAAACCTTGCAGGGCCGTGAAAAACGCCGTCCGACCACAGTGTCGTCCTCTCCCGCCAAAACAGCTAAGATGAATAACGTGGACAGCGGAGGGAACATGCATTCGCCCCACCACAGTGAACGAGCGATGTCCGAGCATTTGGTGAGTGTTACTACCCTCTTTTTATTAGTTTCTAGCATGTGGATATACCTATCATACAATTTTATTAAGACTGCTCTAACTTGCACTTTTATATGCAAACGATCCCCAACATGAATTTGTGTGATTCGTAGAATATGTTTTAGAAAATCTCTTTTTGTTTTTCCTGTTTAGAAATTGATTGCGACCATTACGTATGTGAAGATTACATAACATAATACTGATTTTCCACACTCATATTGCAAGTAACAATACAAGTACAACATGGTGTCGTTGACCCAAAAAAACCGGGTTCCAGGTTCCGTAGTTGAGATGAATTTATTCCAAGAACAAACTTAATATTGTAGTTGAAAAACATGTGCCCTATACGTTTGAACTACAAATGTAAGTTTGTATGCACAATATTGAGTGATTTATCATGTTATTTCAAAACCATAGGCTTTTTATAGGTTTTCCTGTAATTTATAAGCATAGAACTATTTTCTGTAGTTTTTTCAAAGTTCTAGGCTTAGTAGTTTCGGAGATAAGGGGATGGTCAATTGGGAATGGTCAATTTTCATCTATTTTCTTAAATATCTTTAAAAGTATTTTAAAAATATGAATTTGAGATTCTTGCAATAAGCCTTTTCATTTGATATGTCACGGTACAATTCGTAAAACATTTTCCCAAATTAAAAATTCATTTATTTACGTTACACGTCCGTGTTTGGGTCACAAAAATACATATCTGTACCAAATTTCAACTAAATCGGTCTATTCGATTCGGAGTAAATTGGCTGTGACAGACGGACAGACAGATAGACACATGCACGAGTGATCCTATAAGGGATCCGTTTTGTCCTTTTGAGGTACGTAACCCTAAAAACAATCTCCAATTTCTTTTTTCGTTTTTTCATGTTTAAATTTTGATAGCCATCATGTCTGCGGAGTTTTCAAAGCCAAATAACTCACAAACAGTACATATCAGTACCAGCCTCGTAGCATAAACAGTGTGTGTGTGTGCTCAATAACAGTGTGCTTGCATGTCAGGACGGCGCGTCGCCCGCGCACGGGCCGGGCCGGCGCGCGCGCCCCGACATGGTGCCCGACATCGCCTCCAACACGCCGCAGGTGAGGACTGTACTGGCACTGGATTGAAATACTAATCATACCCTAGAAGCTTCCTTACTGTATCCAAAAGATGCGCACGCGCAAGTATATAGAAAAGTCTTGATTCTTAAGGCGATAACTTTTATCTGGAGAATAAAAATTGCGGTTTGACATGATCTTTCGATCTTTTTAATAATAATATGCTTGACGTAAATGTGCAATATTAAATAACTAAATACCTAATATATTATTCGTACCTATGATGACTAAAATGAATAAATTAATTGATAAAAATAATGTTGTGTTGCATTAAAATAAAATTTAAAAAATTAATGATACATTTTTTTGTATAAATAATGAAATGAAGTGTAATTATTAGAATCAATGTTATACACTTCTCATCAAATTATGTAATTATAATAATTTGACATTTGCCCCTACAGGATGCATGTCTCAATACTGTGTCATAAAATTTTAATGCATGCCTACTATTCAGTAGTTCGGACATGTAAGCAAATAAATAAATAATATTTTATAAACAAAGGTTATCAAACAGTCATATTTATTGATCAGATAAATCTTAACAGATGATTGAAAAATCAGCCCTTACCATATCGCGTTGTCCCCAGGTATAGGCTCACTTCAAATAGTACTAAATGAAGACAAGGAAAGATATTGAAAACGCCTAAGAATGGATATTTAAATAGTATTATTTCTTGTAGCAGCAACCCGATGTCCAGCCGACGCCGTCCCTGCAAAGAGCTCGGGAGGGGTCGTCCTTCAAAAAACACAACACTGATAACCTCGATGAACAGGTGCGTGCAAATTCCTTCGTATTTCTTGAACTTAATAACTTCTTCAATAATCGCCAACGAGGAGAGCATAAATGGCGGCAACTACAAATTCCGACTGCTAAAGCATCCGAATAAGCTTGCGGGGCAGCTTACTATTGCAGGAAGCACCCGCCGATTAAAAAAGCGGCGGGAAATGTTCGACCAGAACAGTCAGTGGGAAGAATGACTTCGAAAGGAAGGGAAGACTTCACTGGGAGTACTGCCCCACATGCCAACAGAACCATCATCTGTTCATAGTCTAAAAGACTGATCGCTTGCTTATAATCAGGGACCGAAACCGGTATGATCAATAAGGGTATTTTTTCAGTTGCCCAGGATGGCCACTACTTACCGAATAAATTAAAAAATGGAATGAACCTAATTTAAGGTGGTGAAACAGGCCCTTATATTTTTTTACAGGTATCTTTAAAGGGTATTTTGAATTGAATACAAACAGTATTAATACCGGTTATCGATATAGAAATTACCTGTATCTTACACGAGGCGTCGGCATTAGTCAAAGGGCGCGCATCGCCTGTGTGTGTGTAGCCGGTATTAAACAGTAACCTAAATGAGGTAACATAGTTCTTCTTGGTTACCCAGATAACGGTAACCTTACTCGTAGAAGTAACAAAAATTCTTCGATAACTGTACCGTAATTTATAAAGGTTTTCGTTCCTTGATAATAATACAGATAAACAAAACAGGAAAAAAAAATCTCCAATAACAATTCCTGTAAAAAGTAGGATTCCAAAGTTATCCAACCGCTTAAAAAAAAAAAAAAAATTGGCACTTGACACTTAACTTAAAACACGACTCGAAAATGACTTTTAAGTACGTTCTAGTCAGGTATACGAAGTAGTTGCTTTTGACCAGCCCGTCCCCTCCTTGATGTCCTCCCTCCGGTTGACGCCCTAAGCCAAGGTTCGTACCCTACAGGGGGTGCCCTTAGCGAGCGTTCACCTAGTTTTAATTAGCATGGTTGAATAACCCCTGCCTGGAGGTTTTAAGTGTATTAGCTTAAGGCACCCACAGCCCGGTTAAGTAGTCATGATTTCAGAGGTCAACTACGAGATGCCCTACATAAAAAAAAGTTGTTATTGAACATGAGTTAAACCGTTGGTATTGATTAACGTTTCAAACTTTTGAAGGTAACCAGCATTTCCTATGAGGTTGTGAACAGAGCTAACTTCACTAGACGAAGCGACTCCGTATCACTCAAACGTAAATCAAAATTACCCTTTTCAATCAAAATTTTTGTATCTTTTATTAATGATAGGAAGATCATTATTTTCTCTGAAAGAATATTCCATAATAATGAAAAATTAATGTGTAAAAGCTGGGTAAAAATAAACAGTATTTTTTAAATATATTTATAACTCGAAAAGTATCAAGAATGTTCTATGACATATGAACTATGAATAAGTATAAATTATATTTTTAAATATTAGGTTGTAGAAAATATAAATGTTTTTAATTTAAAAATGTAAAAAAATAATAGCCCGCCGGTGTCGGGAACAGGGTCCAAGCTACCGGCGGTCTGGGCTCCAGTAAGTGGAACCTCCTAAAAATACAAGCCGTGTCCAGAAGTATCACTTTCTGAATCAAGCCCTTAATCCAGCTGCCCAACGAGAGCCTCCGCAGGTGTTGGTCGTGGCTCTTGGCTATTATTTATAATTATTATTATTTATTTCAAACATAATTCTACTCATACATGTGTTTTACTCATACATTTAAATGATAAACTATTTTAAATTCTAAACAGATAAAAACCCAAAATAAAATTGTGACTAATTAAATTTAAATAATCAACAAATCATTTAAAAAACTGTCAATTTTAATTGGCTGTTACGACTATCGGCACAATGATCGCCGAGTCCTTATCCAAATATCTTATTTTTACAGGCATTAATTCAAATTGCGACCGAGGCATTCGTAAAGGAACTAGGCCTGGATTGTGACTCCGTTTTGCGCGGAAACGTGCAAGTAAGAGACTTGCCGGCCGGTACTTATATCATGAAGGAGGAGAGTCATAAGGTATGTTGGCTCAGCTTAGATTTATATTGATGTCGGATGTTACAGGCGTTTAGAACAAGCTTTTAAGCTAAAATACTAGTTATTTACAGTCCGGCCGTCGAGAGAATGCGGTCTTGACACCTGTCAGTTTCATACTAACGAATATGTATTTAGCGAATTCGATCCTTATTGAAGTGAAAACTTCTTTAGGCGCGTTGGGCATTTTTGAGATGGGACTAAACCATTGATTTCGCGATATTGTGATGACACCTCATTTTTGTAAACGCGATTGTGCTCTTTATTTATATTGAGTTACGGATCAATGTTCTATGCAAGTATTATTACTTTAAAGGTTTTGGAAGTATTTTTTTCTGTAAACGCGATTGTGCTCTTTATTTAAGTAAGGTTACGGACCAATATTCTATATAAGTATTTTTCTTCCACCAAGGCGATCTTGTTTAAGTTTTCACGTCTGTCGGCACTCCTGGAGTGCCACCACTTTTTTTACTACTAGAAATTGTCCAGGAACGCATTCAGACGGCAGCCGAACTATAATAAAATATGGAATAATGCACAAATCTTGCAATTTTTTTTTCGAATGACTAATAAGTGCCGTCTTGAGCAGTGTCTTTCGGTAAAAGGAATTGTTTATGTCCATTTCGCAAAATTGTGAAATAATTGTCTATTTAATTTTTGTAAATTACCAATATTTTAACTCGAATGTTACTTATTCTTAACACCTGTGACAAAGACAAAATTATTTACTTTTAAAAACGTTCTCTTTTGGAGATTAAATCTTTTTATTATTAAACTGCTTTATAATTTCCTTCCATAAGCTGTATTATAGTATCCCCGGTGAGCCAGAAATTTCTCAGGTATGGTTTTAGTGTGATACTTTGACAGTTCTACATACCATGATAAGACCATATATCACTGTCATAATCACTACGTGGAAAGACCAAAAAAAAAACAGAATCAAAGACCAGCATTTAAAAAACGTTATTTGATAATTTCCCACCCAAAAAAAGGGCATCAGGTCGCGTTATCGTGTGTCATGTTGTCGGACCAAAAACATTATATTAAAATATATACAACTTGAGTTGCGCCATGTACCAGTTGCATCTCAATTTGCAACGCCCTTTGCCAAAATGTTTAGATTAAGTTGCCGTCACCCCGAATGGCCTTAAATATTAAAAGTAGGCAACTGGCCTTGGTTTTACTAGGGAAGTTATTAGAGAAGACCAGCCCTTGCTGACTATTTTCTAGGAAAAGCAAATAATAATTGATCTTTTTTTTATGAATTTTGAAGTTTAACATCCCCTTTGAAATGATTTCGAATAGCTGTTTTCATAAATAACCCCACTAGAATCTCACCAGATTTATATATAAATGAGTTTTTTATTTGTAAGTAATAATTTAATTTCAAATGTTTTAATTTGTGTTACATTTTCATGGCCATCCTTTGTATGTTTATTTGCTTTTTCCATACGTTTGAAAGTGGCATATTCGTAATAAATCCATTCGACTGTTGTTATTCAAAAAATCTAAATCATTAGTAAAATGTGTATTCTTTTTGTAGGATGTAGCGCTGGTGTATCTTTTGTCCGGTGCTCTGCTGGTCTCACAAAGAGTTGCGGAAGGAGAGGGAGAAGTGCACATGTTCACTGCTTATCCAGGTAAATACAAATAAGGTGCATTTCAAGTATTACGTAAGCAGATTTATTACAATTATTCACCCCCCCTCCCCCTTGTCAGCAAAAGTAATCAAAGCTCTTAAAATGCTTACGTGAACATAAGGTAATGCATTTTTCTTTTAGTGTAAGTATTCTTTTTTTTTATTGATTCATGAGCAGCAGTTATAATTCTAGAAATATATTCGTTTCGTTTTCAAGCATAGACAATGTCTGGATTGTCATATGCGTAAAAAAAGTAAATAATTACTGCTGACGTAAATAACATCTAGGGGTCTAGATGGTAATTACGTCAGCAGTAATTATTTACTTTTTCTTTTTTTACTACCCCACCCCCCATGTCATCAAAAATAAGCAAAGCATGGACCCCTCCACCCCCCTATAGTGCTTACGTAATACTTGAACGGTCCCTAAGGGTATTTTGTTCAGTAGTTAGGTGAGGTGATACCGTCAAACACAATTGAGTTTCTCTGTAATAAAAGGTTTATGTTTGTTATTTACATGTTTGTTTAACACTAATTACTAAATATAACATTTAATTAACTATAAAAACCTTACCTGTAATAAAAGAAACGACATTGAATGCTATTAATTACAATATCAATTCCTAACAAGTAATAACTTTATAGTTTTCACGGCAATGGTTCTAATTCGACCACAGATTAAATAAAAGCTGACGACATTGCAGTTTACCACTGTAATGGCGCTAGTAGCGCGGCCTTTATTCTAATTTAAAGAAAATATATTTTCTTTACATACAAATGAGTATTTATTATGTTCTAGCTAAAATATTACGCTAGTGTCGTGAATTTTCCGCCTCTGTGGTCTAGTGGTAGGACCACTTGTCTCAGACATAGAGGTCCCAGGTTCGATTCCCAGCAAAATTCTGCTCGGTTTCATTGATGGTAGGACTTGTTCTAAATCTGCCTGGCTAGCTACCAAGTCTGTCGCCATAACAACAATATTAACAGCTTTGTTGTGTTTCTGAATGCGAAATTTGTACTTATACTATAAGTAGTCTGTCAGCCCTAAAACTAAATTTTTATGACAAAGCTTGACACGAACGAAATAATCATTGAGTACTACGATCACATTAAGGAAGCTCTTGGCCTACATCTGACATGGTGATGATCAGGCCGAAAGTGGAAGCGAGCTTCACATACTGTCCAGAAATATCTCTCAGGCATTCCGGTTTCCTCACCATGTTTTCCTTCACCGTTTTTGAAGCAAGTGATAATTATACAATACGCAAATGAATCCGAAAAGTCAGAGGTGCGCGCCTTGGGTTCGAACTCGAGACCTATGACTTGGCAGTCTGATGGTCACACCAGTAGGCTATCACTGCTCTATGATGAAAACCTCTGTAGTAACAAGTCTACTAGGACGTTTATTAATATTTTTCTTCCCCAGGTGAAGTCGAAGGCGGTCTCGCCGTACTAACAGGCGAGCCAAGCTTCTTCTCTATCCGCGCGAAGCATTTCTCTCGAATCGGCCTGCTCTCCAAGACTACAGTATACAGCATCATGAGGGAACGACCTTCAGTGGTGCTCCACATTGCCAACACTGTTGTTAGAAGACTGTCACCCTTCGTGAGACAGGTGGACTTCGCCTTAGACTGGGTAAGTCAGTTTACAAGACCATAGTTTGTGGATGAACGATTGTCACAACAAAACTGTTTTTGAACAAATCATGGAACACCTATGAACCTATTTGGATTGAATGGGTATCTCAAAAGATAAATAAGACTTCTTTGCAGCAACATGTGACAGTTAGCAATGACAGCGACACCTAGTGTCAGAAGTAGGAACTAATACATTACTCTAAACAGAGGCACAGGCAAACTCGCATACAGCCAAGTTTCTTTGCTTATTTATATAATATAAGCAAATAATGTAGCTACATGGATAATATACATTAATAATATATAATAAGTAAATACAAGTTATATTTAAGTGATTTAGGAGTGTTCTTATGGCGAATGTGAGTAACAATACCAACCATTTCTGGTTTAATGGGGCAAAACAAACATGAACCTGTATCAAGACTGTAAGCATGAAAAAAAAAATTATAATCAATAAAAATTTAAGAACTAAAGATCATTGCTGTCAATTGGAAATACTAAATACAGATAATTATCATACTATTGTATAGAAACAAGTTCTTCTAATTGAACGGACAGCTGTGCTGCTGGGAGTTTGTTGCGCCTCTTCTTCCCAGCTAAAGGCACTAGGAAGTGGTGAAGGGCGGGCATTTTGGGGGACTGTCTTATGTAATTTTGACGTTCAAAAAGTGCTGATTCTCAGCCTATAGTTTGAATAATTGATTTTTGATTTTGACTGTGGAAATCCTTCCATCTGTTTTATAAAACTACATGAGGTTACATAACATAAAATAACGCCTTGTTATCCCCGAAGGGTTGGGCAGAGGTGTCCCTGTAGCAGGTTCACCCACATTTCGCCAGTTATGTTTTAAGTCCCATGTAATAGGGGGCGAGCCTATTGCCATCAACCGGGCACAAATCCAGACTCCAGGCTGCTACTGAGAAATTTCAGATAGAAAAACCCAATAACACTGCCCGACCTGGGAATCGCTCCAGGACCTCATGCTCAGTAGTAGCGCTTGCGACCACTAGACCAACGAGACAGAAAAGGAGGGGGGAGAGGGGGAGGTTACTCATAAGAAAATACTCCTTCAGATGTTCTTACTTACATACTGCTAGTCCTCTTGCCTAATAATAACCAAATCTTATAATATCCACTCTTCCGCAGGTGTTCCTCGAGTCAGGTCGCGCCGTCTATCGACAAGACGAAGAATCCGGCTCCACATTCATAGTCCTGAGCGGTCGCCTCCGTTCAGTTATCACTCACCCGAACGGCAAGAAAGAGCTGGTCGGTGAATACGGCAAGGGTGACTTAGTTGGGATAGTCGAGATGGTCACACAGACGCGGAGAAGTACCACTGTTATGGCAGTTAGAGATTCTGAACTGGCTAAACTGCCTGAGGGATTGTTTAATGCTATTAAGCTGAGGTTCCCGGTTGTGGTGACGAGATTGATTAATCTTTTGGGGCATCGGATTTTGGGTGAGTTTTCTGTTTCTAGAGAAATATTTATTTAAAAAAAAAAAAAAAACATGGCAAATTATTCATAAAACCTTAATCGGACTGACTTGTGATTCGCATCTTAAAATATCAGTTGTGTGTTACCTGTTCCTCAAATGTAAAATTCTGAATTTGGGGGATTTTTTTTTGTAATTTTACAAAATATTTTGTTTGAAGGCAAATTTTGGTGGATTACATTTTTTTCCTTCGAACATTATCTTAGAACTTTATTGTTTTTTATAGATGACAAATAAAACGTCAAAAAATGTATGGTTAAGCAGATGTCGACATAACTTGAGTTTATAAATAAACCCCTGTATGTCTTACTTAAAATATTTCTCATGACATATTTCTTAATAAAGCACATAGAATACGATAGTTAATTGATTCAGGCGTGACCTTGCGGAAATCCATTATAAATTACAATAGAAGCGGATATATTTAGTAACCTGTCCCGCTTAGCTATTTCTAAAGAGTCTTAAATAAAACACTGAAAGAAATCGCCACGTATTTCACCTCTCAACGAGGCATCCTCAGGATGACGATTGACTTGTCGCGAACTCGGACACGGCGTGTTGCCACACCGAGCGCTGAGCGCAGACTCAGAGCGCTCTTTAGAAATAGCTAAGCGGAACAGGTTACTAAATATATCCACTTCTATTGTAATTTACATAGAATACGATCTAGTGGCGTTTTATAATTCTATCTTCTTATGTAATATATATAAAAATAAAAAATATCTGCTGTGGATTTTTAGGTTCATGGCAGAAACCGACAGCCGGCCTGGGCGGCGCGGCTACCATAGAGCCGCGCCCCTCGCAGCACAACTTCTCCACAGTGGCCGTGGTCCCCGTCAGCGATGACGTACCGCTCACTGCCTTCACATACGAACTGTACCACTCCCTGTCTGCCATCGGTAAGTCATTATCATCTGCTCCTTTTCCCAACTATGTCTCCAACTGTGTCTTCCAACCGAACCGGATGCAGCTGAATACAAGTATTTTGCAGCAGTAGCAGTGGAGCCACGATCTTCGCAGTAGCTAAATGATATCATTACTCTATTCTATTTTTAATAAATGGCAAGCAAAGCCGATGTCGACTATTCTGCCAATGTCGGAAGTGAGTTGGAAAAAGCAAGTGTGCATGATTTAAAAAAAAAGAAAAATTATAAACAAACAAATAAATAAAATTCGACGTCATTACTCATTTCGTTACTGCCATCACAGATGAATACAGATGGCTCACTCCGTAAAATCATTTAAATAAAAAACTACTCCTGCCTGCTACGACACAATAAAGTGCAATTCATGTCGCACAGCGCTAATTACCTACAATTATATTACCTAGAAGTTGCCTCTCTTTCTATCGTGTAATTCTTATATCTTCTGACTACGTTACGGTCACTGAATTGGCCCGACAAGTCGAGCCCGCCGCGTACTCATAGCTTTATACCTAAAATGCGGAGTGAACCATCTGTAATCATCTGTGATGACACTAACGAAATGAGTAATGATTAAACCAAAAACATCATGCCGCCTATTAAACATTATGATGTTGCGTATTATACAAAAACTTTAAAAAATACAATCGACTTCCAAAAAACACACTACAAAGTGAAAAATAACTTTAATTACTAAAGTCGGTGTCTTTGGTTTTGAATTTTTGTTTTTATTAAAAAGTTTATATTTTTTACTTTTTTGTTGTAGTACACATGGCTACACATCAAGCTACACATCAGCATAAACTGGAAATGTATAGCTTGATGTGTAGCCGTGTGTACCTATCCCACACAAATTCGAATACGACTACTTGCTATATAAATAACAGTGACAGGAACTTATAACATCATTACATAATTCATATAGACTAAGTGGGAAAAATACGTATTATTGAAGCTAACTCAACCCAAGCAAAGTTAATAAAATTTATATGGGACCACCTCTAAAGTATAACCTACCAAACAAAAAAATTGTCATCAAAATCAATTCATAGTTAGCGGAGTAATCGCGTAACAAGCACACCAAAAAGATTTAAAAAAAAAACATATTCAATATAAAATCATTTTCAGGCCCCACAGTGCGTCTGACTTCGGACGTGATCAGGAAACTCCTCGGTCTGACTATCATGGATCCTAACAACGAGTACCGGCTTAGCTCCTGGCTGGCTCAACAAGAGGATAAACATAAGGTATCATTATGATCAGTGAAACTGAAGATGTATCACGAAAAAAAATGTCCGTCAGGTAGATTATTAAAAAATATTGGACGCGTATTTTTTCTTTTTTTACGTAATCAAAAGATTACGCCGATACAAAAATACGAATAAAATGTGCCATGACGTCACGACTATGGAGATTTTGTTTACTTGTGACGTAGAGACCCTCACTCCCCAACTTTAATGCTATACTTCCTTGTGACGTAACGACCCCACTCCCCAACTTTAATGCTATACTTCCTTGTGACGTAACGACCCCACTCCCCAACTTTAATGCTATACTTCCTTGTGACGTAACGACCCCACTCCCCAAATTTAATGCTATACTTCCTTGTGACGTAACGACCCCACTCCCCAACTTTAATGCTATACTTCCTTGTGACGTAACGACCCCACTCCCCAAATTTAATGCTATACTTCCTTGTGACGTAACGACCCCACTCCCCAAATTTAATGCTATACTTCCTTGTGACGTAACGACCCCACTCCCCAACTTTAATGCGTTTTATCTAAGTCATTTTTTATTAATATGATAAAGCAAAAAATACGTGTCTAGTATTTTCGAATTATCTGTTTGACGGACTAAATAGTTTTCTTTTTACCCTGGCATCATCTCTATAATAAATTTATATTTCAAACCATGCTTTATTTACCGACGACACCATTGATTCGTTTATTATTTTTTAACTTACAGGTGGCTCTATACCAGTGTGATCCGAGCCTTACACAATGGACGCAGAGGTGCATCCGTCAGGCTGACTGTATTCTCATAGTTGCGTTAGGAGACAAACAGCCAAGTATTGGCAAGGTTAGTTTTATACCTAAAACAATGTTTTATAAAAGGAGAAACTTATACTAAGGATGTGATTGCTTGAATGTCAATAAAAAGTTGTAATTAACATAGCAGTTATTAGGTAACTCGAAGGTGCATTAAATCCTGTACTCTTATTGCGTAATACAACACAACCACAATCTGTTTTGATTTGAAACAGATTGCTAATCCATTGCTTCATAAGTTAGAAAAAAATTTGCTTAGCAACGTAAATAACGCAATGAATGTTGTTGAACTGTCAAAATGTAGGCAAAATTGTTTACGAAAGTAAGTTACGGCATTAGGGTACTGGTCCCGGTGAACAGTTGATCAAAATTCAAATTTGGCTCGCCTTTTCCCAACTATGTTGGGGTCGGCTTCCAGTCTAACCCGATGCAGCTGAATACCAGTATTTTAAATGGAGCGACTGCCTATCTGACCTCCACAGCCCAGTTACTGGGTAATACGATACCCCTTGGTAAGACTGGTTGTGAGACTTTCGGGCTTCTGACGACCCGTAACGACTGTCAAAGATCTACGAATGACAGCCGGGACCAACTTCTTAACGTACTTTCCGAGGCACGGAGAAGTCTCGGTATGTAAAGACGGTCACCTATCCACGGACCAACCTGGGCAAGCGTAGCTTAACCTGATGGATTGATCCGTGCGGCTGTTATTACTTAGCCACAAGCTCGCCTGCTAGCCCGGTGAACTGTTGATAATGTAGATTTTACGTTGTATCCTCTATATTTGCTTTGTATTATTTATTCCAGATTTTATCAGGGCTTTTTAAAAGCACAGTTTAGTTTATGATCTAATCAAATGCATTTTTACCCATATACTATGACCTTCTGCTGCTGTTTTCAGATTGAGAAAGAGATCGAGCGTCTCGCCATCCGTACTCAGAAGGAACTGGTCCTACTCCACCGAGAGGGTGGCGCGAACCCTTCAGGAACCGTTCACTGGCTGAACATGAGGACCTGGGTCAGTCAGCATCACCACGTGAGGTGTCCGCACAGGATGTTCACCAGGAAGTCGCAGTACCGCATCGTAAGTATATCTTATTTAGTGTCCGCCCGAAAATGGATTTTCAGCCGAATAAAAAAAAAAAGCTTCGGCTTTAGTCTTATTTTCGGCCGAAAACTATAATTTTTTAGACGTTAAAAAATATTAATATTTCTGCTGTACACTGAAATCTTGTTTTTTTTTTTTACCTAGGGTGAGAAAGAGCACATATAGAACACGATAATTCCATTAGAAGATACAAAATTTCGTGTATTTCCTGTATTGAATCATCACTTATTGCCGAGATTTACGAAGTAGGCCGAATGACGCGCGATGATTCACGAACTTCTAATTTTCGACTTGACCGAAGTTTCGGCTGGTCGATAACGAAAATATGACCGAATGTTGATTTTTTGCAATAGCATATAATTTTGGTATACAGGGTCAAATAAAATTAGCTAGCTAAACTCTTCAGACGTGGATTGGTATACATGATAAAAACATTTATGTTTTTCGGGTGAACGACCTCGTATTATGTGGAAACCAGTTTTGCATCAATGATGATTGCTCCCGTCCGTTGACTTAGCGAATCCTATACCTAACTCTTGTTTGTGTTGTCTTGGGTCCAAGCCACATATTCATTACGTAAATTCGAATGCGTACGCGCAGCAAAATTACAGTGTTTCTCTGCACATTGATTCAATGTTGTTATTTCTGTCATATTCAGAGCGAGCTATACAGCAAAGTGCTGATGTCAGAAGCGTCAGTACACTCGGACTTCTCCCGGTTAGCTCGTTGGCTGACCGGCACGTCGGTGGGGCTCGTGCTGGGGGGCGGCGGGGCGCGCGGGGCCGCGCACGTGGGGATGGTGCGAGCTATTCAGGTAACTACTGTTTACAATTTATTAGAGATAACTGGTCAGGTGCGTGTCGGACTACGCGCAATGAAGGGTTCCCTAGTTGGGATGAATTTATCCTTACTAACTTAACATTGTAGTTGAAAATCATGTTCTCCCATACATTCCAACTGCCAATGTAAGTTTTTACACACAATATTGAGAGATTTTACCATATTATTTTAAGACTTTTATAGGTTTTCCTGTAATCTATGAGTGAAGAACCATTCTCTGTATTTTTTATTTTTTTTGGCTCAGTTGTTTCGGAGATCAGGGGGATGGAATGTTGAAAAACCAACGGCGATACGTGCGCGCCAAGGCTCGGGGCATCACACCACAACTCCTACTGTTACTAAGAAATTTCTAATGGAAGAACCTAATAACACTTTGCCCGACTGGGGAATCGAACCCAGGACTATGAGAGTGAGGGAAGAGAGAGTGCACCTGTGTCTGCGCAGTTGCCCACACATTTTTGCACTGTAATATCTCCCGGCTGAGATTAGTCTCCATGGCCGAAATTCGGTCCGGACGACCATTATTATTACTTTTATGATTCACGCTTTCTCAATCAAGAACAACCCCATCTAAAACTTAATGATTTCGTTTCCAGGAGGCCGGTATCCCGATCGACATGGTAGGCGGCGTCAGCATCGGGGCGTTCATGGGCGCGCTGTGGTGTATGGATAGAAATATCACGACTGTCACGCAGAAGGCCAGGGAGTGGTCAGTGGTATGTAGTCACATTGATGCTATTTTTTCGTGTATATAAAAAAAAAATATTAAAAAAAAAAAATTAACTGACTTCCAAAAAACACTACAAAGTGAAAAAAAAAACTTTATTTTCGGAAGTCGGTGGCAAAAACGGAAATTCACCAAAGACACTGACTTCCGAAAATAACGTTATTTTAGAAGTCTGTTGTTTTTTTTTTTTGTAAAATGTTTTATTTTTTACATTTTAGTTGTGGTACCTAGCCCACACAAATTTGAATACCATTACCTGCTATGTAAATAACAGTGACAGGAATTTATTATAACATTACACCATCCATATAGACGAAGTGGGAAAAATACGTATTATTAAAGCTAACTCAAAAACTACCCAAGAAAAGTTGATAAAATTTATATGGGACCACGTCTGAAGACAGACTTCTTGGATTTACATTTCGACCCCACTATCGGCTTTAACACCCTCGAAAACCATGAAAACGAAACCCATGACGAAAAATGTGAAAATTTTCAGAGCCGCCATCTTGTGTTTTCATTTTGACCAAATTCACACTTTCTCTCTCTCCGGTATGCAGTGTACTCGGGCTGATGTGTACGATGTGTGGTTTATCCCACGACACTGTAATCACTTTAATTTTTTCTTTTGTTTTTTATGCCGGCGTTCTCTCTCTCTTTCTTTCTCTTTGAATTAGAAGAAGACAGTCGCATTTTTAGCGTGACGATTTCTGAAACTTTACAAGCCGCGTTAAAGAACTTCGTTCCAAAAAATAAAAACATTCTTATAACAACGAAACCTCAGAAACCTTGTATTATGTTTCAGAAAATGACTCAATGGGGCAAGCAACTCCTGGACCTCACATACCCGGCCACCTCCATGTTCTCTGGCCGGCAGTTCAACGCGACCATCCGCTCCACCTTCGGGGACGTACACATTGAAGACCTGTGGCTTCCCTACTTCACTGTGACAACTGACATCAGTGCCTCTTGTATGAGAGTGCATCGACATGGTAAGTTTGTGATAATGAGAGAAATACTGGTTTGAAAGTGTTTATGAATGAATCTAAAGTATGTTACAAAGGGTTTTTAAACTTTATGACCTGTCTGAATATCTCTGGATAAGTTCCGGCTGACTTATCTGGCCTTTTAAATTTATTTAATTTTATAATAGGGATGATCGCTAAAAGTTTTTATTATGTCCGTGAGGTAGATTATTTAAAAATATTGGCCGCGTATTTTTCTTTTTTACGTAATCAAAAGATTACGGTGCTACATTGAGTTAAAATGTGCCATGACGTCACGAGTATGTAGATTTTATACTTACTTGTGACGTAGCGAGTCCCACTTCGAACTTTAATGCGTTTTATCTCAGTCATTTGTTATTAATATGATAAAGCAAAAATACGTGTCTAATATTTTTTTTATTATCCAACCGACGGACTAAATAGAATTTCTTTTTTGAAGTGAAAACTTCTTTAGGCGCGTTGGGCATTTTTGAGATGGAACTAAACCATTGATTTCGCGACACCGTGATGACACCAGCTTTTGACCATTAAAAAGACATCAACGCGTCGATTACCGCGGTGCCGATTTTTTTTCAAGTTTTCACTTCTGTCGGCACTCCCGGAGAGCCAGTTTTTTTTTGTTACTCAGGTATCATCCCTATTATAATAAATAATTAATTATGACGGTGTTAACTTTATAATGATCAAATAAATAATAGTGGAGAATTTTTCCGAATCCTGCTTTGATGGAATCATGATTGAATAATGATTTGTAGATTAATTATATAAAATAATAAATAAATTTCACCAAATTTAATCATTTTTGGTAATGAGCTGAAAAATATTGTAGTTGTCATTCGTTCCTATGAAAGCAACTAAATAGGTTTTGTTCATTTAACGGTATAACTTTAAATAAAATATTTATTAATTTGTGTGAAAGCTGTTTACAAAATCACAGTTGTGTGTGCCACAACACAAAACGCGCACATATTTCATTGAATTGAATAAATTTTCACAAAACCGCTAGCAGTAGTATTAGTACAAATTTAACACAACACATTTCGTGGACAGGAAACTGTTTTATTAATGTTTTTTTTTTGATTAATTAAAAGCTTTTTTGCACTGTACTAACCAAATTTATATTTATTTGCTTTACATTTTTTTTTTTTAATTGATAATGTGTGTGGCTTTTTTTTTACTATATGGCCAATTTTAGGCGCATTTTACGTTCATGTTAGTGTTCCTAAAAGGTTGTTTTCACTACAGAGGGTATATCCTTCATAGTTTTGACGAAGAATTTCAAATGAATGTAAACATGCGCCAGCGGGAGCCATTGAGTAAACGAATGTATAAAGTATTCGTATTGATGTGATGCATGTTGAAATTGATATATTGTGTAAAATTGTTGTCGTTGTGTGTAATCTGCAGACCAGATTTTTATTATTTGACAGTATATTTGCGCAAGGGTGGTTATAGACGATCGGTTCTGCCAATAGTTGAAGTTGACGGCTGCATTTCCATGTTTTTAAGCCGCATGGCAATCTAATCGCAGTCTCAATCTGACAAAAATACCTCTATTTTCCCTAAAATTTTGACATTGATTGTCACTGAGATGACATTGCGATTAGATTTTAAACGTTTTTAAATACGAGAATTGGCCTTCAGCTATATCGTTAGGAAGTACCTTACGTCTATAAAAGCCCTGGTATTCTCACATAAATGTCCCACACACGGCTTTAGTGAAGCAATGTTACAATATACTGTGTCACTTCGCTGTCATTTAGCCACATTTGTCACGCGGACGCCTATACCTTCATACGATCCATATCTATGATGGCAATAGTCGATACAGGTATAACGTGCTAAATGTTCATGTCATTTTATTTTGTCAGTCACTTAACACATTGTGACAGTTTTTGGTTTCATCGTCCGCCACAGTCGACAGACCACACTCACTTGCATTTATATGTTTGTATGATAAGTGTGTTTGTTACATGCAATTTTTGTGTTTATTTACCCCCCCACTCCCCCCTCAGTTCTAAATACCCCCTCTCTCTCTTGTAAAGCTATTGAAATTTTTTAATGTTATATTTAACGACGATACGATCCCGACATTTGCCATTGGGAAGTTGCCATTACTTTTTATAAAGCGCTTGTGATTGGTTTACCTAATAACGCTAATTATTTGGGAGTTCATACATTAAAAGAATATTTATATTTATCGTCCATTCAATGTCGGGTCGGATGTGATGTAAAGTTTGTATGTATTAAATCATCATACATTTTTCATCCATTCTCTCATCTTCATGTATATGCATGAGTGTGGTTCCTAGTTATTTTCTCATTTATGACTTATGTGTTAACACTTTTAACTTCCCATCTGTAGTTTGTCGCAGCGGTTACGCAGCGTAGTCGCTGCGTTTGCTATCATCGTAGCATGGTGCATGTACTGTAGCAATGTCTATTTTCATCATAGATTACTCACGGAACAGACGCGACACTGATATATTGTATTGGTAAACTCAAGGATACGTTTTCTTTCACGTTCATTTCCTATCCATGTACTGTGTTGTTTAACTTTGACTAATACACATGTTAGGCGAGTGAACAGAAGGGTTAGATGTGCGTACAGACAAACTATGTTCTTAATGTCCCTTGGCAAACCTCGAGTTTCGTCAGTTGTCGGATTTCTATCAGTTGCCCTTTGCACTTGGTGCGGACCGGACGTTCTCAATCGACTTGGAAGTATATAGAGTTGTTAATACTCTTTTAAACTTAATGTGATTTATTTAAAAATGGAAGGAAAGCCGCTAATGTCGCAGGTACGACAGATAGGAAATTAGTTTTACAGCTCCATATAGTTCACACGGAAATCAAAACAAAACAACAATAAAGCACTTAGTTCTGAATTCAAATTATTATACACGATAAATCTAGTAATTGATGGACATGGAAATTAGCATTCGTTTGTATTCGGAAATCCGATGATACCCGAGGGACATTAAGAAAATAGAAATACTGTATGTCTGTAGGTTCGCTCTGGCGTTACATTCGCGCGTCGATGTCGCTCAGTGGCTACATGCCGCCGCTCTGCGATCCCGTAGACGGCCACCTCCTATTGGACGGCGGTTACGTCAACAATCTCCCAGGTAAACCAATCACAGAGCTCGGTGTGTTGCGTGCGCGTATCCGATTGGCTGTCTATCACGCTCGCACATGTTAGGCTGAGTGAAAATATTGTCAGACCCTGTGCATAATATTAATTATTAAATTATATCTGTCAATAACTAGCTCAAAGAAAAAACGAAGCAGAATCGTTCTTTGTACTTTTCTTCGACACATTTTGATAAAGTATAGTCAGGAACACAAAGTTTTTACTAAATCATATTCTTCAAACAGTACAGTTAGTTACTAAACAATCTTCTTAGTCAACTAATAAGAAATAGGTAAAAAAAATATGACGAAGTTTGTATACAAAGTATTTGTATAGTTAGTGGGATTAGTAATGTAGAAACGGGATTCTAAATTCTAACTTTAAAAAACTCGACTCTTTAGCAAACTTAGTTCTGTCTCTTTCACAAAAAAAAAAATCCTTTTCACACATTTCCTTCACTATCGATGTCAAATTCTCATTTTAAAATATGTGTTCCATTACTAATTTAAAAAAAATAAATCGTTCTTTCTGTAAAAGTGATTTAAAAAAAGAATGTTGCCACCAAAGAGACTTATATTGTCACTCAGTCTAGCGTCCAAAGGTAAGTAATGGCAACGGCCCCTGATTGGTCGGTCGTTAACAATGGCGGAGTATGATCAGGTGTGCTATGGAGGTACTGCCGATCGTCAATGAGTATTGCGGGAATCTTCCCGCCTATTTGCGACCCCATGGATGGACATCTGCTAGTTGATGGCTGTTACGTCAACAATGTGCCTGGTAAACTATTAATGAATATATTTTTGTAAGGGTAACGCCCGCTTTCTGGAACGAATATTATCGAACTTTCAAAATTAAATGCTTGTCAAGTGATGCGATCGGTTTGTGATGATTGCATTGTAAATCTATGGTAAAAAAAAGTCCCCACTCTTTCATCAAGCGCTCAAGATTCGTGTCGTTCACTGTACACGCGCTTGACAGTTTGTTAGCTAATTTTTCCGTTGATTTTCGATCCAGAAACCGTGCGTAAGGAGCATATACCTGCACCCTAATTGCGTAACACACTGTCAATCACAATGCGAGGTTTTGAAGGATACTCCTAATCCATTGCTTCATATGTTTGAAAAATTCGTCTGCAACAACGTAAATAACGCGATGGACGTGAGTGAACTGTCAAAATGAAACCCATTGCGATCAATTGCCATTTTATGTGTGTTACGCAATAGGGATGATGACAAAATTTTGTTTTTGTCAGTTAGGTTGGTTATTAAAAAAAATATTGGACACGTATTTTTTCTTTTTTTACGTAATCTAAAGATTACGGCGATACATTGAGTTAAAATGTACCATGACGTCACGATAATGTAGATTTTATACTTACTTGTGACGTAGCGACCCTCACTCCCCAACTTAAATGTGTTTTATCTAAGTAATTTTTTAATAATAATATTGATAAAGCAAAAATAGGTGTCTAATATTTTTTTTTATTGTTTGACCGACGGACTAAATAGAATTAATTTTTTTTTGACCCAGGCATCATCCCTCCCTATTACCTCGCTATTTTCCATGTAAAAATAGTACTTAGTTAAAATAAATTTTACCATTAGATCTATTTGTAATATTTCAGATCATCAGATCCCAGTTATGCTAAAACGAACCAAACCTACATTCAAGCAATAATAAATTTGTTTGTGTCAAACTAATCTATAATTTTAAAATGTGGGTAATTATAATATCCAGCAAAAAGTCAAAGCTTAAATTAAGAATAATATAATTTTTGTTTTTTGTCGGTCTTGTATATTATCAAAAAATATTGGACACGTATTTTTCCTTTTTTTACGTAATCAAAAGATTACGGCGATACATTGAGTTAAAATGTGCCGTGACGTCACGAGTATGTAGATTTTATGCTTACTTGTGACGTAGCGATCCTCACTCCCCAACTTAAATGTGTTTTATCTAAGTAATTTTTTATTAATATGATAAATAAAAAAATACGTATCTAATATTTTTTAATTATCTGACTGACGGACTAAATAGAATGACTTTTTTTACTCTGGCCTCATCCCTACTGTGGAAAATGGAAAAATGTATTGGTTGGTTCGTTTTGGTAAACTTACTTTTGTGCCGCCTGCGCCCTAGTAAAAATATTTCGTTGATTTTTTTAAAATTAATAGCTAAATTATTGCCTCATCTAAGTTTTGAGGTTTCCATTAACTTAACGCTGCAATTGCAATAGATTACATTATTATTTATTAGAAATAATTATATTATCCAGAATGTTGTCTATAATATCATTCGCCACACATTACAGCGGACGTGATGAGGTCTTTGGGTGCTAAGCACATCCTTGCCATTGATGTCGGGTCTCAGGACGATACAGACCTCACCAACTATGGCGATGACCTGTCCGGCTGGTGGCTTCTTTGGAAAAGGTGAGAATAAATTATAATAGGTATAGTGTGGCTTGTTTTTATAAGTAAAACAACCAAACGGAACCGAAGAAAATCCTATCAAAATAGTAACATCTGAATCTGATGACAAACATTTGACGACTTGAATATTATGTAATTATGCTAATATCATTTGACCCGTACGGGTGCATGCCAATAGATTCCTCTTATTTAGCAGCGGCTTCAAGAGACGCTTACTAAAACAAGATTCGAATTTCGAATGAGGGCGGGAAACCGCCATTGTTTATTTGAGAGTTGAGTTGCGGCGCCGACTCGCTAGGTGTCGCTACTTACATGTTGAGCGAGTTGAACTTTTTAAAATTAATTTTATAGCGATTTGAGCATAATTATTTTTTTGCGATTACATAAAATTATGCTGAAAAGACAATATAATAAAATAATTCTTAAAATCACCGCTTCAAAACATAAATAGCCCGCTTACAGTTTCGCATAACTCGCCAACAGATGTCACTATGCGATGACGTCACGTTTCTGAATCGCGGTGTTAAGATTCTCCGACGTTGAACGACCCTCGCGCGTTTCTGTAGTAAATTCATACTTACCTGGCATAGGGGATACCGTGATCAATCAGGCGGTTCCCCCAGGGCGAGGCCTTCCCATTGCACTGCGGTTGGGTTGACCCCTGCGATTATCCCTAATGTGGATAACTCGGATGCGTAATTTTTGGTAGTGGGGACTGCGTTCGCGCCGTCCCCCTCAGAATTCCTCATATACACAGAACAATTGTAAATTCCGTGTACAGTTGGCAAAGAGAATTGACCATACTTTATGTTCAGTTTTAAGTCCCGGCAAACTGACACAGAAATTCATTTTTGAGAAGCTGTTATCTAGAGGAAATTGTTTTGTTTCTAGATGGAATCCATTCACGACGCCAGTAAAGGTGCCCAACTTGCCGGATATACAGAGTAGACTGGCTTACGTGTCGTGCAACAGACAATTAGAGGTAAATTATCCTGTTAATCTCACTTATCGTCACTGTTTGATCTACAAATAGATATAGAATATTCTTCAAACTATAACAAGTTATAAATAGCATAATTATATTATTCACAATTGGTTTAGTGTAAAGTTCACGATGATTCGAAGAAATAATTGAAAATAGTATTTTTACAAAATCTCGGATCAGAAAATCAACTGTTAATCTCATGGTAGTTAAGGATTTATTTAGACATAATAAAATTGAAGTTTTTTTAATCATCATGTCCAGTGGATTCGTCATTGCGAACTGTAAATTTCAATCTAAAGGTCTCTCGATTATATTCAAATTGATAATAATCAGTTGACAATATTTATAGACAGAATTACTGTTTTTCTTTCTGGTATTGAATTTCTCATTTTCTTTCCACCAGGAGGTAAAGAAATCAGATTACTGCGAGTACATCCGCCCTCCTATTGACGCATACAAAACACTACAGTTCGGTTCTTTCGACGAAATCCGTGAAGTTGGGTACAGACATGGCGCCGCCTACTTTGAGGGACAACGGAGGGGCGGCGGGGGAGGAGTGAGCGGGGCAGCCGCTGCGGAAGGGAGACGGCACGATGCGCCTTCACTGACTGAGTAAGTAGGACAGAGATAGATCGAAGTTTTATAGTGTTGTGTGCTTTTGGAGGTCTACTTCGTGGGACTGGGATGCGGTGGTGGTTACGAAGTGTTTCGAAGGGATCCCGTTATCTGATAAGTTCTGCTCTGAAGGGGTTTCTCTGCTTAATCTTTTTTTAGCTGTGTGTCTGTGGTCAATTGCTCAAATGTAACTTAATTTTAATCTAATGTCACGGGCACTTTGTATTGTAGCTTCAGAAAGATCTAAACGCTGTTTTGAGCTAATACAAATTATATGTACTAAATGTTATTGATGTGTTGATTAAATTACAAAAATCTTCTAGTTTTCTAATAGTTACGTGTCGTTTGAGAATTCGCGGGCCAGTAGTGATTACCAAAATGCATGCAAACATTCATCGTCACTATTAAATCCATGTTTGATAACATTTACAAACTTTGCTTGCCATTGCGTCCGTATCAAGGGAAGTCCTTTTAGATGCTTTTGCAAGCTTTAATTTCTTCATTTATTTTTATATGATCATGTGGTCCCTTCGAAATAATCCAATGGCGAAGGACACACGATGCAGCACTCCTTGAGTGAGTAGTTGTCAGTAGCTTCTAGATCATGATATCGTCTTCGTCGGAGGTGGAGCAGTGAGTAGCGGTAGTGAAACGTTCTGTTGTTCCTCGAGGTACCGCTACGGGACCACGTACTACGAGGGACAGAGGCGTGGCAGCAGGAGGCCTAGTGGCTTCGGGACTGATGGCAGGAAAAGTCACCCCCAACCTTCGCTTACCGAGTAAGTGTTAACTTGATAATAAGGAGCTGGTTATGCGAAAATGTACCAACCCAGAACTATTTATTTACTAGCTGTCGCAAATTATCCCACGGGAACATAAAAATCAATCTACCTTGCCTTTTTCCAACTATTTTGGGGTCGGCTACCAGTTTAACCGGATGCAGCTGAATACTAGTATTTTACATGGAGCGACTGCCTATCTGACCTCCACAACCCAGTAACTAGGTAATACGATACCCCTTGGTGAGACTGGTTGTCAAACTTTCGGGTTTCTGACGACCCGTAATGACTGTCCCACGGGAACGTACTACTGGGAAAATAAGTACCTTATGTCTTAACCCAGGTCATGGTCTGCCCATGTACCATTTCATTCAAATGTGTTCAGCCGTTTTAGCGTGAAAGCGTAACAAACAAACATACTCATTTTTGCATTTATAATATTTGTTAGTGTTCGAATTTATATTTGAAGCTCACAAAAATTATGCAAAGCTCAAATTATTCTGTTGATTGCGTTGAAACTCATTTAATATTCCAAATGTGGATTATAATCCAGTAAAAGAACTCCAATATATGACCAAAACAAATGCTATGAATAGATCTTCAACTTTTTCCAATCACTAGAATTATTACTTTGAACGATGGGAGAAAATGTAGTGTGGGTTGATACATTTTGACATAGCATGGCACAACTATCTTCCTTAACTGGTCTTACTACTTTGAAGCGTATCAAGATAGGTCTGTTGTAAGGAAAATAAAACTCTTCTCTTCTTTTTGACACAGAATTGCTTCGTTTACTACATAGAGGATACAAGGTGTATGTATTATAAAAATAACCTGGTTGAAACATTTCCTTTATCCATTTTCTTATACATTTATTAATATTCATTTTAATAATTGCACAGTAATACAAAAAATACCATACACTATCTAAAATACGGTTCAAATTACTAGTTTTCTTGGCTGGAATAATTACAAACAATATTCTCTGTATCTATGGGTCAGCATTAAACTCATGAAGTGATAAAAACTCAGTCAGGAAAATTAATTGTTAAGCAAATTGATACCCTATCTCAGATGAATACAGGGTTCACCCCGAAAAAACATTTAAATAAAAAGCGAATCTTGCTACCACACAATAAAGTGAAATTCTGGTCGCATAGCGCTACACTATTTGCGCTGTAGCATGGTGCGGGTGACAGTTTCAGTAACATTTCGTTTCACTCTTGAAAGTTGCCGCGATTTACAATTTATGACTTAATATTTCAGTTGTACCACATTCGTAATATATTAAATAATTAATAACTGTAGTAAATTAAATTAAACCCAACCAGAATGTTCTAATCAAGAAATAAAATCAAATTGAATGAAAAATTAAGCAAAGTGTTATGCGTATAACGTAACGCCATAGACGTATTTAGTGATGGGATGTACTGCTACGATGGATAGTCGATATTTTTTATAATAAAAATCGTATATTGTGCGTAGGTCAATTTTTATTTTTAAAAGGTCTAATTATACAACAGAACATTTATAGGGTAAGGTTGCTTAAAAGGTTGCTAAAAAAAAATACATGTTATTCGTCTAAACTCATATCAGAGTCAGGAACATCTGAATTGTCACTCAATTCATCATCTGAATCTGTGACGGATATTATTAACGATGACTCAATTATGTTGTCAATATGTATGTCACGATCCCAATCAGACATAATGTCCCTTTTTGTTTTATTCACGACCTTCGACCAGTCTTCAGGTTGAACATTGTTGATGGCCTCTTGTAATAGGGCCAACATCTTATTTGCCGTAAATGGCGGCGAAGTATTATTTCTTGCGGCGTAACCTAAAAATAAACGAACTTATAAAAAAAAGTATTCAAATAATCATCAATCAGCCTAATCTAGTATCTGGTAATGTTTTTAAACTAGGTACATGCTACGATCGGAAAGCTGATTTTTTTATAAAGCTTCAAAATGGGAATTGAAATTAAAAGCATACCTTTTATTTGGGCCCAAATCAGCTCAATAGCGTTATACTGGCAATGGTAGGGTGGTAGTCGAAGGACCTGGTGGCCTTTTTCTTTTGCCATCTCGTCCAGAGCATAGGTAGGAGTTGGTGGCTTATGGCGTCGGACTAAGGCAATAAGCTCCGTCTTTAACATTTTTATATCTGCTGTAACTCCGTTTTCACTCAGCCACTTCACCAACTCGCTTTTGCGGTTGGATTGGTTTGGGGGTTTATTAACTTGCACCGAATGGTAGGGTGCGTTGTCCATTATTATGGTCATAGGCTCTTTTAAATTGTTTAATAGACCTATGAACCAATCTTTAAATTTTTCGTAATTCATCTCCTCATGATACTCCGTAGTTTTTTTTGACTTAAAAGCCAGCAAACAATCAGGGACGAATCCACTTGCTGTACCTGCGTGACAAATAATAAGGCGTTCGCCTTTGCCTTCCGGCACTTTGGTACACGATTGTGCCGTATCGTCGGTCCAACTTTTACCCACTGTGTGGTTGGCGTTTAGCCACGTTTCATCCAAAAAGACAACTTTGCTCCAATCACTTATGTTTTTGGCCTTCCTTAAAAATCTACATCTTGCTAGGGCAATGTCAGTCCTATCCATAATAATCTTTCTTTTGTTAACTTTTTTGTAAACAAAGCCAATATCTTTTATAACTTGCCGTAGCGAAGTAATACCTCCTTTGAACAAGTCAGCTTCTTTTAATGATTTTAGAAGCTTGAGCAATGTGGGTAGCTCCATTCTTCTATAATAATCATAAATATGATTTCTAATAGCAACCTTAGCAAAATCATCCAAATCTGTGATTGGCTTCACCTTGGTCCGCTTTTTGTTGGGTGTCGATAATTTATTTTCAAACATCCCATCTTGGCCAATTTTCTCACGTGTTATACGCGAAACAGTATTGCGGCCAATATCAAGAGCTTCGGCTACTCGTTCTACAATATGATTCAATGGTAACAACGGTCCATTATTTTGTTGTTCTCTTTCAAAGTAGTCTCGGAGGCGAACAACAAGCTCCCTGGCCTGACTACCCAAAACAGTTTTTTTTGTATGCTTAGGCATGGTAATAACAACAAACTCAACAAACTTATAACAAATAACAATTTAACAAAAATGAAAACAAACAATGAAATCGTAATACGTGTCACATTAAGTCACAATATAACGCGCTTGCACTCGTACTCGCACTCACAGCATCGCACGGGTAAACAACATGGCCGCCGCGCCGATGCACCATAGAGCAAAAATGTTGTCACGAAAAAAAAAACATAAACCCGATTTTGATTATTTTATATAAGTACAAAGATAATTATGTAGCCATAAAACATTTATATTGACAAGTTTATACACGTAGCACACACGTAGTTACACTGCACAACTGAATAATACACTAATTTTCATAACAATATTAAAGAGAACTAGATTCACGCTGCGAGTATCGTTAGCGATAAAAATGAATTGCATAACCTCACATCCCTACGTGGTACTGACAAATGTCAACGTCATACGGGCAACTGTCACCCGCACCATGCTACAGCGCAAATAGTGTAATTACCTACAGTTATATTCACCTAGAATTTGCCTCTCTTTCTATCGCTTAACTCTTATATCTTCTGACTACGTTACACTGAATTGGCCCAACAATACGAGCCCGCCGCGTACTTGTAGCTTCATACCTAAAATGCGGAGTGAACCATCTGTATTTATCTGTGACCCTAATCTGTGTTCGCAATGTATTTGCCAAACATGTAAATAAACACGAGTTTTAGGAAAAAAAACTGTAATGCCTACATATAAGGTTCAGTTCGCGCTACTTCATTTTTTGTATGACTTTTTCTAAATTACTAGGCAGTCTAAAATCAACTTTATTGACACGAGCATAAAGTTGATGTTTGTTTAAGTGGGAATAACATCATTTGGAAATAAGGTATAAATAGACCTTACGTCAATTTTCCGTGACATAGCCATTTACAAAAAACTGACCAAGAATGTCAGTTATGATTTGAATATCCGGACTATTTAATTACACATACAAACTCTCACCTTTTTCCCATGGGGGTAAAACAGAAACAACGGACTGACACCTGCTACGATCCTTACATACTCCCCTCTCTCTCCTTACTATTTAAATTGTAATTCAATTTGCTTAACATTTAATGTCCAATGAAAAAGGTCATTGAAATAATGACCTTTTTTTGTCTTCTTGTCCCACATTTTGATGGGCTTGTACCACTGCCCTTACTACAGTAAAACCATTTATAACGACTTCGAAGGGACCGTCGGGTTACGGTTGTTATAGTCGACAGTCGTTATAACCAAGAACTATGTAAGTAAACAAAAATGTTGGGACCTCAACATTTCGTCTTTATAACCGGTACGACGTTTTAAGCGAAGTCGTTAAAAACGGTTTTCACTGTACAAGTTATTTTATGACTTAGTAACTTACTAATTACTTAGTGCTGGTTGCAACACCTACCTGTTTTGTTAACTAGCGTAAGTCTAGTGTACCTATAGATGATTCTATTTAATGTTAACACGGTTATTTGATTAAATAAATTATCTTATAAAATACAGATATTTTAAGATTTGGGAACCGAACTATTGTTTTCAAATAAATGTAATGCTATCACATGGAAATGATTACTCAATCTTAAACTTGCGGAAAACAAATTAAAGTCTGTTTTTCTTTACTTTTCCTATTTGGTAAACAAATATGGCGTTCTGATATTGACTTAAAGAAAATTGACGAGTTTCTGTGGACACCTCGCGAGTAGTTAGTGAGTAGTTCGCGGGCACATTTAATGTCCTCTCGCAGACACGAACAAAACGGTTTGCGTGCAGCTTAGGAACATAGTACGGACACCTTCACTTCACGGCTCGTCCGCGTGAGCTTCAATTGCGCAAACCATTTGAAACATGCGCGCCCGCGTAGAATGTGACGCGTCCACAGTCATCCAAGGCGCCTAGCGTGCACGGTTCTTGCGCTTGCGCTGGTGATAATGTTTGTAAGAAAAGAACGGCATTCACATTCACACCAAATTTAATGTGTGATGATGATGCGAAAATGTTTTACGTACCGTTTTTGTTTACCGAATAAGACATGAAAAAAAAATACACTAGTGATCATTCTCTTCTGCTCATAAACTCCTTACTTCCGACCATAAACTAAACAACAACTCTTCAACATTTTACAGCTACACATTCACGGACTTAGCCCAGATGGTGTGCTCGGTCCGTACTGCCCGCGACGAGGACAACGAGTCCTCTTCATCGTCAGACTATGAGGAAGATCAGCGACACTTTGAGGGATATGCCTCGGAGCCCAGTGCTGGTATACTGGAGGTGAGTCCACGATTTTATTTAAATGGATGTAGTATTTATTTATATACAGGGTTATCGGTCGGCAATCCATTAACGGATGTAGGTTAGGTCATTCACCGACTTTAAAAAAAAGGAGGAGCTTCTGAATTCGTCGGAATGTATATTTTTTTTAATGTATTTTCTCCGATTACTCGAAGACTGCTGGAACGATTTGAAAAATTGTTTTTTTTTTTCTTTGACCCTTTCAAAGAAAAAAAAAACAATTTTAAACAATTATACTTTCAAGTTGGTCCCATTGTCATTTGGTCACGACCTGATGATGGGATCATGGAGAAATCGAGGGAACTTTTCAAATAAATATTATAGGCAAATTTGTAGCGATTTGGGTGTTTTTGATGAGCAGTTGACAATAGGCTATTATTGTAAATTAGATAAATTACAAACCAATCCACTATTAAAAGTCAAAGTCAAAACAAAGTTTTTGAAATGTTCAATTTTTTTTTTGCATCCAAATGACCTCTTTTCGCTTCTATGCAAATGTCAAAATTGTTTGAGTAATTTTGACATTTTATATTTCATTCATTTTAAAATATAAAATGTGAAATTACTCGAAAATGGTTGACATTGGCATAAGAGTCATGAGGGGTCATTTGGTTGTAAATGACCTCACCTACATCCCCTTAACGGATTGCCGACATATAACAAACTAGCTGCGCCCCGCGGTTTCCCCGCATAAGTCTCGATTCGCTGGGAATATCGCGGTGGTACAGTCAGCTGCAGAGAAATCTCACCCCCTACCAATGTAAAAAAACAGTGCTAGGGGGTGAGATTTCTCTGCAGCTAACTGTACGTTCCCATGGGATTATTTCCGACCTCAACGCGGAGGAAGCTAGTTAGTTATAGAGATACATGGTTATTGACTGAAAGTATAAAAATCGATGAAAGGCAATACTTTATACTCAGTTTGAAGAAGTACTTATTTAGTTTTTGTTTTCTCAGTGTTGTAATGTTTTTTTAATCTGTAACTTTCTTAACGCTTATGTAAAAAGTTTATAAACTGTAGTTACCTTATTAGTTCTTGTGGTTTATATATAAATATTCCGCAGTTTATTTACTCTCTGTTTGCTTGACACCCAGTTGCACAAAGACAAACATTAACGCCCCATTACGTAATGGGTCATTAACGCTAATGATTTAATTAATTTCATCAAAGAACCATTAAGGTGACACTAGTCGCGGGCTCGAACTCACTAGTGGGCATGGCCGAAAAGCACGCTGTGTCACCTGGCATCGTGTCCGACAGAGATAGTATCAGTGATGAGCAGTTAGACACTGGTCTACGTGCACAACGTCTAGTTTGCACGCACACAAACACCGTTCCGAACTATTTTAGTAAAACGAGTGCGTAAAAAATTACGAAAAGTCCTTTTGAAAATAGGGTTTTATGAAAAAACCACTGCATAAATCAATTACAAATAAAGTTTATTGAACTCTTCGACAATTGGGCTTTGTCGGTGCCGACTTTGTTTTGGAGATTTTACACTTCTTTTATTGCTTATTTACCCCCAAAGTTGCGTTAAAATTAGCAAGAAAAAGGAATCTTTGTGGGCTCCTAACTTTTTAATGGCTCATTATTTTACTATTCTGTTTCCGCACAGACAAAATTAATAATGAAACAAAACGATATCATGTTTAAGTTTGGATGTACCATGTCAAACAGTGGAGTAAAACCCCCCTGAAATTTGTATGGAAAAAATATCAACTAGTTCCACCTTAAAATCGAGTTTCATGTTGCTTTCTGCAACAAGTTAATGGAAGATTAGTATTTAATGACAGCTTTAAAAGTTAAAGTTGGTTTCTGCAACTGGTTGTTAGTTACTTAGATGTCTTGTACGTACAGTGCGTTCATTATAATTTAAGCCTCGTATCCACTAGGCAACAATTGATGCTCAACATGTTTGGCAACGTTGCACAACAGCGCGCGACATGGCTAGCTAGCGCGCAATATGATGCACGGCTTGTTGTTTGATTTTGTATAACATGCAGCTGAGCATCAAATGTTGTCGAGTGGAGACGTGACGCGCAGAAATGTCCGTGACGTGGTGTAACGTACGAGTGCTCAAATTAAATTGAACTGTACCAAAACTATGAATTTTTATGGCATTCTGCTACTTCTTTTTGATTAATTTTTCGATAAAATTAAAACCACCGCCGTTGAAATTAACACTAGTTCCTCTCTGGTGACATGTTGTCGACCACTGATCATGCGTAGACTGATAACGTTGCTAAACAAAACTTTTAACATGTTGAGCAACATATTGTGCGTCTCGCGCCAAATGTTGCCTAATGGATACGAGGCTTTATGCCGTGATGCGATTGGTAGCATTGATTGTTGAAGTCTAAGGCCCGTATTACAGAACCTCAATCAAGACTCGAGCATTACTTAAAACTAATTTCAACCAATCAAAAGACTTTAAACAAGTTTTAAGTAATGCTTGAGTTTTGAGTGAGGTTCTGTAATACGGGCCTTAGTTCAATACTAATAGAGTTCAAAATGGCGACTGATAGATCAGTACCACCATCAGTGCGCACTACCAATGGCGTCAAAAGACAAGTTACAATGAACACACTGTAGATTTTTTTTTCGGTGCCACTTAAGAACTTATTAAAGTACCGTTGAGTTAGAACATAAATACTGAATTAGTAAATCTATAATTTCCCAAACAATCAAAAAAATTTAGACTTTAAAGTGAAGTAACAGACAGTACATATTTGAATAAAGTCATATACCGTAGTTACGCGTGGTTTGGTTGATTGTGTAACGTTTTTAGAAATGAATTAATAATAATAGTATCTGCTGTACTGTACATGATTTTTGGAAACGTATGTTCCTCTCCTCCAGCTGTATCTTAAGCTCATTTGATATTAACAGGCCCAATTGAATCAAATAATTAATTAATAAACATCTTGCCAATCATTGTGTTCGTGCCATCATATGGTCAACAAGCTTTGAACAGTCCTTGCGTAACTACAGTATATTAAATACAGTAAATCTGACGAATAAATTCTGAAATAAAACGTATAATATTCAGATGTCACACATGGACGGGGACGCCGCTTGGATCAGTGACACAGAATTGGTGGGCACTTATTGAATGCACCGCACTGTAGTTTCACATACGGTGTAGAGTGTATCTTTAATTTTCTTTTTTTTTGTGTCTATGGGTGCTGTGGCGTCACGGGCTTGGTTGTTTGTTTATTCTGTGTTTTGCTTGTGGTTTGAAGTCCTATTTTAATAGTGAAGGTAGTTACGAGTATGTCGAATAATTTGCAAGAAGGGATGGCAAAATTTAAACTTATGTTTTGCAAACACGCTCAAATACTTTTGAGTCGTGCCACACATACGGAAAAATCCCAAAACTTAGGCTTCATCTCAACGGGCGAGAAAATCGCGGCCAGTCTTGCCGTGCCATCATCATCAAATTCTCGCGCCGTGTGGAGATTGCTCCATACAGTTTCTATTGAATTTGATGTCACGCTTGACTGTCGCCGCGATACTCTCACCCATGTAGATGGCGCCTTAGGCCTGAATTCCTCTTACGCTGATGTCGGTCGCGTACGTCGGTCGCGCGTGTGTATATACGTGTTCTATATAGCACCATACTGCGATGCTGACGTCAAAGGCGCGTACGTTCGTACGTTGCGTACGCGACCGACATCAGCGTAAGAGGAATTCAGGCCTTAAACTCAACAAAAAAAAAAAAAAAAATATATTGTGCTATATTTGCTAAACTGGGCCTATTTGGCGCAGTCGTGAGGTACACAATAATTTTAATTTATCTAGGTAGTTTTTTTGTGTTCATAATATATTGTGTGTCTTAACCTGGGTCAAATAAAATTATATCTAATATCATTATTTCTATTAAAATAGGACTCAAGGATCTCTTCTTTGTTTCATTGAGTTTATTTGTTAATAAGCATGGAAACCTTCAGGTGAAATGCTAATAATTCGAGTATGAATTACACTGCATAGATTAAACTACCTCATCCGGTATATTACTAATAAAGGATTGTGGATATTGTGATGTGATATTGGGAAAAATACTTCTATTGGTCAATCGAGGCTAAACATGTATTTTTTTTATATTCATCTGTCTATATTTCTGTCATTAGTGTTTGCAAAAATATTATATGGTAAATAAGTCGGTTGTAGTTATAAATAATATGTGCTAACTGTCCGGTAGCTGCATGCATTCCAAAATTTATATTAAGGGGAGTCGTTAAGGTAGGTCGCAAAATAAAATTTTTCTTGTTTTTTTATTATTTTTTTTGCAATCATCATGCAACCTGACACTGACCTGCAGTGTCAGGTTCGCGACGCTAACAAATATGACTTTACAGGAATAATCATTAGAATCAGCACTGTTATATTGCCGATTGTGATTTGTAATATGAACTTTGAGAGTTGTATTGATGATTTTTATCATTATAATTCTATAAATAATTATTTGATACGGCCGCTAATCATATTTATATCAACATATAACCTGTAAATTTAAAAAAAAAAACGTAAGAAAATTTGAATTTCGCGGGCTACCCTGACGCTTTCGCCTTAAACTTGATAAGATGGCGGCGTTTTCCAGTATCTTTTGTTTCTGTGTTGGATTTATGTTAGTATTTTAAAGGATTTATAGTTTGTAACATTATGCAAAGACTGGTGAATTCAATGTTAATGTTGCATGCGTTTTAATATTTTTCTTACACGTTTAACTTCTTTTTTAAGATTATTTTTTAATTTTACACTTATATTTAGGTTCATTCAAGTCAATAGCAATGAACTCACACGGCCACACTATGTAGATTTTCAAATAAAAGCTCAAAAACAAGTAGTTATTTATTGCTTGTTTTGTAAAAAAAATTATTTATTCACATTTTACGGCATTTGCCTATTTAAAGGTGATTGATTATTATTATCATTTACTAAAACTCCACAATAACCACATTTAACCAATTTTTATGTCACTCTTTTAACATTCATCAACATGTTTTACAGAACCAAATTCTAAACAAACAAAAATCTTCAATCCACAGGAGGGCCTGCGCACACGGCGGGTAGGTGGCTCCCTCTCTCTATCCGAAGACGAGATAGACTCCGAAGCGGAAGTGTACGACCCCCTTAACAAGCGCGGCGGCGGCAGGTGAGATCGAACACTGCACGATCTGTGCAAAGCGCTCTACGAGTATGTGCGGTACACTGAATCCTGCGCCGATTAGCAGGACGTAGGTACTACTAGCAAGACATTATGGTGTCGCCTAAATTCCAGTATCATTGTTGTATAAGTGAAGCAAGATGTCCTAGAGATATGACATAAAAATGTCCTCAAAAGACATTTACAATGTCCTGCAAAAATGACATTAAAATGTCCTGCAGAAATGACATTAAAATGTCTTGCAGAAATGACATTAAAATGTCTTGCAGATACGACATTGTGTGATGTCTAAAGTCTGTCTTTACAGTATGCGGCAGAAGATACGACTGTCTGCAAGTTTGTTTGTGTAGCAAGCAGGACCGTACTGAAGATAAGACATTTGTCTGAATTCATGTGTCATTTGAGCATCTCCATGAAGATACAACAGTTTTGTATTAACTTTGTGGTCAGTATGTGGTATTGTTAGTGATTTCTACTATTGTTAAATTTGAGAGGTGTGATATTGTGATATGACATTTTGGCAGTTTCTACAGTGCAGTTGTGTTCTGTGATGTAGTACTGTTTGTAGATACCAGTGGCGTTAAGATTAATAAACGTTACTTAGGACATATTTTGGGTAAGGTTTATTGCTGTCACTGTTGCACACCTGTCAAACTACAATTGCAAGATAGAGACGGGAACATGTCTAAACCAAAACACGTGGTAGGTAACGTTTATAAATTTGGGCTTGAGAGTTGCCTGCGTTAAGTAGCAGTAGGTACTGCCACACTTAATGAAGAGTGTTCTTTTTCCAAAATGGGGTGTTTCCCGCGGCTGGACGTTTGCAATATGTATCAGTTAATAGTGAGATTTCCTTGTAAATTATTGTCATAGGTATAATGTGTGTAATTTTAATATTTCAGTATGTTGATCTTTCATTTTGCTGAGGCTCGTACACATTGGGGTGGGCTGTAACGATTCCCCTGTCCGTTTTAAATGTAAACTCAAACAAAATCTATGTTTCAATAATTCAATAAATATAATATAAATGACTTGGTTATTCTGTTGCGGCCTTTGACCTTAATGTGCACGATGCTTTACAATCTATATCTATTCATAGAAATAAATAAAATTGAAGTTTCTGTTTTT
This sequence comes from Omphaloscelis lunosa, assembly GCA_916610215.1. Taxonomy (NCBI): domain Eukaryota; kingdom Metazoa; phylum Arthropoda; class Insecta; order Lepidoptera; family Noctuidae; genus Omphaloscelis; species Omphaloscelis lunosa. The sequence goes on along the minus strand of OU744245.1, from coordinate 3,803,147 downwards.
AATGTCAAAATAACAGCTTTTTACTAAATACATACGTAATGAATGTATATACGGTATAACTATAACAAACAAAAAAAAAATTGTCTGTCTGTCTGTTTGTTCCGGATAATCTCCGAAACGGCTGGACCGATTTTGACAGGATACTGGCAGATAGCTTATGTAGTAAGGAGTAACTTAGAGTCCACGCGAAGCCGCGGATAGCAGCTAGTTTAACATGAAACGTTGATTTCAAGAGTATTCGATCTGTTGTTGATTGGGAACTTATTTAAATCCAACAAAAATAATATAAAACAATGTAAAAAGTTATTTGTGTATGTATTCTTAGAACTAACTCATTTTCATGGAGTTTTCAGTGTCCGTAGATATGCCTTTATGTGATTGTTGAGTCAATGTAATATTTTTGAGATTCCGCTGGGATCCATTATTTCAATGCAATTAGATGTAATTGTAGAATAATAATAAAAAATACCTTTAGTTTTCCAGTATATGTAAAATGTAGGATAATTGGGTAGAATAAAAAATATTAAAGTTCCAGTATTTATCCTAAAAAGTATGTAACAAAAGGCCTAAGCAAGAAATTAATCTAAAATATATTTTCGCAATTATCACCTTAGGGTAGTGGTAATAGATGTGCATTTTAGAATTGCCTTTACATAACATACCTAAAAAATATAGTTTCCGTAGATAGGTAAATAGATAGACTACCATTTACTACTCATTTGTATGAACACTACTACAGATAATGCCATCAACGAAGATGCAGCCCACTTCGCTCAGTACTAAAGTAAAACTTACAGTACAGTAATCGCGGAGTTGGGCGCGTCTTAGCAAATGACACTATCTGTCAGGTCCTAATAGTCACTTTTTCACAAATTAGCCAAGTAAAAATTCTCCCTATTTACTGGACGCAACAGTAGTCGATTTAATAATTAAATGTTACTAAATACTTGCTAAAAAAACGCTGTATGCGCGTGGAACCAGTGACGGACGAGAGCGCTGTTTTGTTATAGATAAAACCACTATGTTTGACTACATGTGGCCCAAACGTTGGAAGGAGTGAACGATAGAGTATAATGCATCGCGTGCAACGAAATTTTCATGTCTTTAGTATAAATAGGTTATTCAAATTGTAATTTATATTTCCAAAATAGTATTTGTCTGCATATTTTATCATACCTATACTGTCTGGTTTAGAAAACATTATGCAGAAAATAATCTTTTATACACTAACTTAAAAATACATACAGTATCTTGACGAAATAAATTAAATTAATATGTTTTACTCAAAAAATAAAATCTTTTTGTTTTATGAATGAAAATGTTATTTTATTGACTCAGCTATTTGTAATAATTATATTATATACATTTATTTTGTAAAACACGTCTGTATTTCTTGAATTTGTATACATTTTTTTTTTGTTTTACTATTTTTATTTACTGAAGGTGGTTATGATGTCCCATTGTCCCATATTTATCGTAAAAGCTAACCACTTTCAAAGGACTTACAAAATAATAGTGAATTAACAAAATATTTAGTACATCCAATGTTCGTTTTTCAAATTACTTGTTATTATTCAAATTAACGTACCAGTCTCTCAAATAATTTGAGCTGCAATAATCTGAGCAGCTATCGCTCGATGTACTTAAAATCTAAATAGGTAATTCTAAAATCACACAATTATGTGTGATTTTAGAATTATGTAGATTTTGAGTGCCATTTAATGTCAACGACTAAAAGCGAATTCATCCTTTGTGTAAAAAAATCTGTGAAACTATGCTATTAGTTTTATTTGGAAGGAAAGAACAATAATTAACATAATGAGCATTGTGTGAATAAAATAATAAATGTTTTTACTAAGATTTACCATTTGTACTGCAATCATATGTCTCGATTCATGTTATTTTACAAATCCATACCTGTAACTTAAAATATTATCGATGTAATATCGAGAGAAGCCACTAACTGTGTAGATAATAATTTCTAATTTAGTCTAACCGACTGAATGTAGCTTTAAGTATGCCACGAGGCACAAAACGTGTTTAAATGAAACCAAATGTCTAGCTCAAATATAGTAATTCGTATAATTTATAAATTAAATGCTTATTATCAAATGTTTTGAGTTTCAATAATAATCATGGTACTTGAATAATTATGATATTAACAAAATTATATTTACAAAAAAAAAAAAGTAATTACTGGAGTAATTTTTGTTGTCTCCTCTCAATCTCTAAATGTCTCAAAGTTAATTTTCTTGATCAGATTCTCCTTCGTGGCCCTGACTCGCTCCAAGTAGCTCTGTACGTTCAGAGCTTCCACATTATCACCCAGATCTACCTTGATTGTCTCCACTTTTTCTAAATACCTCGTCCTGTAGTGATGTCCAATGTCAACACCGTAATGTGTGGTCTCAGTCGTACCGTCCCAATGATCAGGTTTCCTAATCTTTATATCTTCAACGATCTTCGTCCCAAAGTTCTTTCTAATGTACAGCCTAAAGTCCGGACTGTCGCACATGTTGACTAACACCTGCATAGCTCTTAGCTGCAGAACTGGCACGTCGGACGTCACGCATAAATCTACTAAACGGTTACACAGTTCGTATGCGAACTCTCTAGCCCGCCATTTTGACATTGTTGTTATCGACACGTAGTTCATCAAACCCAGAACGCTGATGATGACTTGGAGATCTTCTGAATATAAATATGGTAACAAAAAATTCATCATGTCATACTTGTCAGCTAGTTTTTTACCTATGCTATGCTTACAGAGTTGTCTCATGCACTCCATCGCGCCTTGTACTATCCTATCATCATCATACGACATTAATTCCAACATTATTTGGAATGCGTTTCCCTTTAGTGCCCTAATGGGCTCCCAATCTGCTAGATTTTTCAGTGACTCCAAATGTAATAAAACAATACCTACGTGGTCATTTTTGATCATTTTGAGGAGGTTCTCGATGATCTTATCATTTCTTGTGATGGTTTCCCAACCGTGCCTACACCTGGTTAGATTTTTAAGACAGAGAGCTGCGGCATATCTTATTTCTTTGCGATTTCGCATGAACAGGAATATGAGCTGGTCTATGACAACCGGTTGGGAGAGGATCCGGGTCCTGCCCTGATAGTAGTTCCCGAGATGCGTGAGGATGAGGCAAACCTTCTCCTTGACGATGGGGTCGCGATCCTCCAGCAGATCTATAAGTTTGGATATGACGTTGAGGTTGATAAGGAATAAAGCGTTTTCTGATATTTGAACCTGTTGGAGGATAGAGGTGTATTTAGTACACAAATCAATTTGTTCTTTTCATAAAAAAGTTAAGAACCTTTTAGGAGTGACACACGCCAAAACACAATTTGCAGACGATGGGGCCCCTAGTATTTTTTTACAAGTTCGGGTGACTCCTAACCTGTAGAAAATACTCAGGGCCTATGTGTTACAGAACAGGACTCAAGCATTACTTAAAACTTGTTTCAACCAGGCTTTAAACAAATTTTTAGTAATGCTTACATTTTCAGTGAGTGTCAGTCATACTAGGCTTAGTTAAGTCATCACCTGATCTAGTAAAGTATGAATCGCTTGCAGCTTAATGAAGCTGTCCTCCGAGTTGATATCTTTGTTAATGATGCGCAGTCCGAGGCGATCGAAGCCCAAGCGAGTTCGCGTGATGTCCACCCACGGACCGTACAGGGATGGCTGCATAGACGACATTCTTTGCGCTGGTGGTAGTTCTAAAAGACGAAAAACCATAATATCCTATAAGATTGCTAAGACCAATCAGTATTCCATAAATAGGACAATAAATTGTAACCTATTGTGTAAAAGAAATGGATATGTCACCGTTGGTTAACTTATAATCTATAGCCTCATTACAACTTATACTATCAAAAAATTGTGAATTGCAACAAACCATTTACAATTTAACGCATTCGTTTTTCGATAGTTTATAATCTATTCATGGCAAAACGAAAAATTAATAGCTGGGGGTCTACTCCCATCCAAAGTAGCAAAATCTGTTCCTGTAAGTATCCTAGGAGTATGTATTTTTTAGTCCTATAGAAACCATGTAAATGTTTATAAAACCGTATTTGGGCGCAGTTTATAGGAATATTACGCCTTATAGTCGTTTTGTTACAGTCCGGTAAAATGCAGTTCGATTTTATAATTATCTTAGTAGGTGCTTTTACTGGTGTGATTATTCCAACAGTTGTCAGTGTGATGCCATTACTAGAGCATTCGTTCTTCATTCTTTATGTAACGATGATGTGCCGGTGTCTTAAAAAATATGTTATTTTCAAAGGGAAAGTAATCCACAATATAATATCTATTAGCATATTTATCTTTTGTGTTTTAACTGTTGCATAAAGAATGCTTATTCAACATGCTAAATTAATTTTATTGATAAAGTGTTCGATGATAATAAACATATCTTCATGCCCCTTCAAAACTAAACATATTTATTATTTATTTATTCGATAATCTTAACAAAAACTTAAGCCGCCATTGGATCTGGATCACATGCCCTAATATTGCATGATCAAAACTTTTATAATACAATTTAGTCAAAGTTAAGACTACTATAGGACATACCTACTTCGCCATATTAAAGTTTTAGGGTTCTAGGCCGACTACTCTAGTAAAAGCAAATGAAGGACACGTATAAGTAAAATGTTACCTATAAAAATCGGAGGGCATGCTAGTTTGGTGCTAACAATCCGTTAGAAGTCACGACTAAGACAAATCAATCCTATAATATCCTTGACCTATAGCAGTTATATCTAAGACTTTTATAGAAGTGCATGTCTTACAGAAGAATGAAATAAGACGTTATGAAGAGTAAACAAACTTATTAAAAGCATTTATAGTATCAAAAGCGCAAATCGTCTTATAAAATGCTGTTGTAAGATCAGTGTTTTAAGTCAAAGCGTCTATTAGATTCCTATAAGATGTTTAGTCTTATAATTCGTAACTATAGGAAAATTTTGCTACTTGGGATGTTTCTGGATGTCGCTTAGGAGACTCCTGGTATCAAACTTACATGCGACGAATGATTTTGCGCTAATACTAATAAATAGTCAAATAACTGCGAACAACTTGGAAGAAGTGCTCTCCGGTTGCTGCCGCGCCATCGTATCGCTCGCTTCGCTCGCTATGGTCGTAATCATACGGTGACAGATATAAAGCAACGCGCCCTAAGTACCTATGTGCATTGAGGATACAAAAAGAGTGGTTTCTCCGAGTTTTGTAGTTCCTTCCTACCTCCATGGAAAATTGTCGTAAATAAAGTGTAGGTATGTAGTTTATGTTCGTAATTGTTGTGTTGTTGTTGTATGAAGGGTATTTGTATTTTATCATTCTTCATTTACCATCATGAGGATCAAACTGGGTCTTCCGCATGGCGCGTCGAACGGCCTTGTTGATAAGTTTGGGGTCCACGCTCGTTGTTAACTGGAGGTACGAATTCTTGTAAGGACAGTACATTTTTGGGCTTCCTAATAATAATTAAAAAAAAAAACAAATTAAACAACTATAAATAATCAATCTACTTCTATCGAGGAACCACCTCACTTTTGTAAATATTTCGAACTATGAGAATCCACCAAATAAACATGAAACAAATTGGGCAAAATAATTTGACGATTATGTTTGACATTTTGATAAGATTTGACCAAAAAGTAGGTACGATTTCATGCCTAAAATTATTTTGAATTATTACATTAAAGTAGGTTTTACTATCTTCATAAATAGTAGTAGGAATCGCTGTCGAATGTCTACATAGACCGGCCATAAGTTCACAACAAATGAAAATGCATTGTTTTTATGAACTATTATAATCTTAATAAAACTTTTAAGTACAGTATCTCTATTTTCTTAATATCCCTCGGGTATCATCGGATTTCCGAATACAAAGGAATGCTAATTTCCATGTCCAATTGTCAATCAATTATTAGATTTATCGTGTATAATAATTTGAATTAAGAACTAAGTACTTTATTGTTGTTTTGTATTTATTTCCGTGTGAACTATATAGAGCTGTAAACTAGTTTCCTATAAAAAGAAATATTGACCACAGCACAGCGCTGATTTTCAGTGGAAACCCGAAAAAAAAAGATGTACGGAAATCAAGTCAGGTTCAGTGATTTGTTTATTAAATAGGCAGGTCGCAAAATAAAATAAAATAGTGCTTAGAATAAAAGACAAATACACAACGAAATATAAAAACAAATATTATTAAATAACATAAAAATAAATCTGCAGGCATCACCGTGCATAAATAATATAGATATTTAACTATAACACATTATTACTACACGAGGATATTCAAGTCCAGTACAAGTCCTATCTATCGTGCCTGCGACTTTAGCGGCTTTCCTCCTATTTTATAAATAAATTACATAAAGTAAAGAGTATTAACAACTCTATATACTTCAAAATCGATCGATTGTTAGGTTATTATATACTGCTATACGTAGGTAGAGGTAGGTACTTACAGTATTTCTATTTTCTTAATGTCACTCGGGTATCATCGCATTTGTGAATACAAACGAATGCTAATTTCAATGACCATCAATTATTAGATTTATAGTGTATAATAATTTGAATTGAGATCTAAGTACTTTATTGTTGTTTTGTTTTGATTTCCGTGTGAACTATATAGAGCTGTAAAACTATTTTCGTGCCTGCGACTCTAGCAGCTTTCCTTCCATTTTTAAAAATAAATTACATTAAGTTAAAAGAGTATTAACAACTCTATATACTTCCAAGTCGATTGAGAGCGTCCGGGCCGCACCAAGTGCAACGGGCAACTCTGATAGAAATCCGACAACTGAAGACACAGGAAGTTTGCCGAGGCACATTAAGAAACTAGAAATACAGTACATGTACATATTTATTGATGTTTCAGAAAAAAAATACAAAAAGAAAAGTAGGCACCTTTAACTTCAATATTCATCACTAAATTAAACCAAAACCACTTTTAAAATCACTTTGTATTCATTTCGAATGTAAAATTCCTAAAGATAATCAGTTTACTTACCCTTTTATTTTATACTTACCTGCGACCCTTAATGGGCGCAACCCCACGAGCATTATAATTCTTGGAATTGGAGGTTCGTGGGTATTCTCTATGATACTAGAAAAGAATTTTTGGCACATTCGTTATCGAATTTTGTCCAGCTAGCATGTTCTAGACATTGACATATATATTACTGAGCTGCGTAAGGACTGGGCGGACCGCATGTTACAATGACGCCTCGAACGTGGTCCCAAAATGGTCTTCCCTATAACGAAGTAAACTAGAACGCGTTCGGCTGTCTTCGGGAGCGGTCGTAAATATAAGCAAAAATGCCAAGTTGTATCGTGAAGGGTTGCGTGAACTACGACAAAAAGCACATTAAAATAAATGATAACATTTCATATCACCGGTAAGTTAAAAATATGTAATTATATCAAATTCTAACATTATTTAAAACAATTTTCTTTCTTATTTGTCTCAACATTTGGCAAAGACGACGCGAAGCCGCCTCAAAGTGCGACATAACTTTGCAGCGGCGCGCGTTTTAGCCGATGAAATGAAAAGATTTAATAATTAATTTTAAACTCGTACTTAATTCAATCTTATAGTAATTTATAAGATTTAATTATGTATAAAATTATTTTTTATTGTTTATTAAAAGCAAATTAAAATGTGTTTTTATGTACTTACTGGTAAAATTCTATAAGTACACTGAAAATACGTATTTAATTTGCAGATTTCCTTCTGATTCCGTGCGAAATCAAGCTTGGAGTCGTGTCATAAGACAGGAACGTGGTGAACCATATTTTAAGTCAAATAGCTATTTACGTGTTTGTTCCGCACACTTCAAAGCGGAAGATTTTTATACGTCGGGATCAAGAAGAATGTTGAAGAAAACGGCAATACCAAGTGTTAATGTTAAAAAACACATATTTTCCATTTTGGATTCCCACTCAATGGATCAACCTGTGACACTTAATCATAGATTACATTTAATTCGGTCAATAATTGAAAGATATACCAACGTCAGAAAACACTACGAATCCGAAATGGAAAATATGTCCAAAATAACAAAAAGGCAAAAGTTTAAAAAAAATGTTTTATTCGAAGGCCAATGAAAATGTTTTCACTAACCTTCGAATAAAACAATTTTTTTACTGCAATAAATATAAATTTCGAAAAATAAAAGGTTTTTTTTATTTCTTTGTACCTCAAAAAATACCCGCTCTTACAAGGTTACGTCTATGAGCAGACCACGCCGATTGACGGTAGTTCATAGTATTTCTAATAGATGGCATTAGTGTTTCTGTATGGACGACCGCGTCCGGCAAACGTTCGGACGACCGTATCTTTACTATTTAAATCAATGGTTCTAGACGAACCATAGTGCAACGTTCCGGACTTTATTAGAGCTGAAGATCGGCCCTCGTCTAGCCCAGATCTTTCACCCCTTAGACTACAAATTATGGTCAGTTTTAGAGGACATGGCCTGTTCTAAACGATACGCCGACATTGTGTCTCTTAAGAAATCTCTGGAGCAAGCAGTGGCATAATTTCCGACCTCATCTAGTTTTTAAAATATGATTGACGTGTAAAAGTGTTTGTACAAACCTATTTACAGAAATAAAATCATTTATCATTTATCATTTCCCACGGAAACAGTGCGTAAATCCATAGATTCGTAGGCAGACAGATTAAAGGCCTGTATCAAAGCCAAAGGTGGCCATTTCGAATAGAATTATTTTAAATTTATTGGTGAAACTTTAATAAATAAGTATACCTATATTATAAGTTTTATTAAGATTACATTACTTCATAAAACAAGAAATACATTTTCATTTGTAACAGAACTTATGGCCAGATTAGTCAGAAAGAAATTCATGTTAGGATGACGACTGCAAGTAAACAAGTAACAAGCAAGCATCTATTTTGTTATGCTATACTGCTACATTGTCGCGATAAAACGAACTACACTTCGCGCGGTCTCTCTCACACACAGCTCGACGTCTTTGTAAACAGAGATTGCGCGAAGTGTAGTTCGTTTTATCGCAAAAATGTAGCCGTAGCATTACGAAATAAATGACTTTATGGCTGAAGTGAGGGTAGTTGGAAAATCTCTCGTTTCTCGAAGACCCCGTGCCGCACCGCCAGTTACAGCCTCAGACTACAATTATATATTAGCCATGACTACAGCCCGGTGTAGTTCTGCCGAAACGTCGAGATCGAGAATAATAAGGTGTTGTAATTAATATTAAAATATTGTCATTTTTCCTTAGCTAGACAATAAATTACTGAATAAATAGAGAGTATTTCATTTTTATAGAGGGCTCGTAAGAAACAAAGGGCCTTTAATGTAGTTTCAGACAGAGAGGTTGCTATTTTATTACATTTGGATCACTGGTATTTTATTTGCGGGATTATTATTTTCAGTTTTGTTTTTATTTAATCGTTCGTACAATTCTTTGAGACACTGTAATTTCATCGTTGCTCTGAAAGACTCTTGCATGCAAATTCTTTTAGAAAAAGTGAGAACGACTGCGCAAGTATTGTACTTGCCCCATTTTTCTTAATAAATTTCTTAATAGCCTGATTGAGGCGAAAATATGCAGTGAATTGGCGAGAGTTAAGTTCAAAGAACTTTGTTGTAAGTCTAATTTCTTAAGACATTTTAGTACGTTATCCGTTGTTAAAAGAGTAGCGTCTCACCTAGACAGTGCATCATGTCAGTCACTTGAGTAAATTTGAGATGCTTCCAATGTAATATTCTCTAATTCAGTGAGGTCTATTCCGCATCCTACATCAATCAGAGTTTTTCGACCGCATATCTTTATTTCGTAAAGGCTTTAAGCACCGTAGACCACATACAATACGCTGCGGCAGGTTATACAGAAGACCAAAGAGTATAACCTGCCTCTCTGCTTAGCGTTTGCGGACTAAGAGAAAGCCTTTGTTTCGATCGAGACATGGGCTGTACTGCAGTCTCTTCAACGGTGCCAGATCGACTATCGATATATCGAGGTGCTAAAGTGTCTGTACAAAAATGCCACTATGTCAATCCGACTCCAGGACCAGACCTCGAAACCTATCCTTCTGCAGCGAGGTGTGAGACAGGGAGACGTTATCTCTCCGAATCTGTTCACCGCAACACTGGAGGATGTCTTTAAGTTTCTGGACTGGAAAGGGCTAGGCATCAACATCAATTTGACGACATAGTTATCATGGCTGAGATCATGGAGGACCTCAGTACAATGCTCGATGACCACAGTAGAGCCTCCGAAGGAATAGGTCTTAAAATGAACATGGACAAGACAAAGTCATGTCAAATGCCCATGTAACACCCACTTTCATGAAGATCGGAGAAGCTACGCTCGAAATTGTGGACGAGTATGTTTATCTAGGACAAACTGTCCAGCTAGGTAGGTCCAACTTCGAGAAAGAGGTCAATCGTCGAATCCGACTCGACTGGCCAGCGTTCGAGAAGCTACGAAATATCTTGTCGTCCCGCATACCGCAGTGTCTCAAGACGAAAGTCTTTAACCAGTGTGTGTTGCCACTGATGACCTATGGCACTGTACTGAAACGTGGTCGCGCACAATGGGCCTTATCAGAATGCTAAAATCAACCCAAAGGGCAATGGAGAGGGCTATGCTCGGAGTTTCCCTACATGATCGAATCAGAAATGAAGAGATCCACAGGAGAACCAAGGCAACCGACATAGCCCGAAGAAATGCCAAAGTTAAGTGTGGCACATTGCTCGCAGAACAGTTGGCCGATGGGGCTGAAAGGTTTTGGAGTGGCGACCGCGTACTGAAAGACGTAGCGTTGGAAGGCTTCCCACAAGATGGACATAACCTTGTGAAGGCTGTAGGAATCTGCTGGATGCGGGAAGCACATAATTGGTCGAAGTAGCGGTGCTTGGGGAGGCCTATGTCCAGCGGTGGACGTCTTTCGGCTTAAATGATGATGATGATGATATCTGTTTTATACAAATCGTTCATGCATTCATCTCATCTTGCAATCAATCATTAATTTTGGTTGTCTTTGGAACTTTTCCTCTATGTATTTCCATTAGTATAGTTTGTTGCGTTGGTGACATTTCTGAACAACTTTGCTACTTTTCGGACTTTATTAATCACATGCTTTATTAATATGTCATGTTTTGTGTCTTTAGTCTGGAGTCTCGAAAATACCAGAAAATCAGCGAAATTTTCGAAATTTTCCGATCGAGATTCCTGGGATGAAAGCCCTAATACGCTCAATCTCATTCGTTACGAGGGAAAGCAACTATGCCTTTCTATTCAGTTCTTTCTCAGGGCCAAACGGTATAGCTAATTCACTTACAATAAATAAAACACAGTGAGATTGTAACTATTATCCTTAATTTAATAAACTACTACCTTTATAAATAAATTTGCTTATGAAAATATTTACATATATAAACTACACAAATTAAATTTCTTATTGATTGAATAGAGCAGTGAACATGGAACATGCCATTCCAATCGCGTGATCACCTCGCAACATTGTGAACTAAGTTTTTATCTTTTCTAGTGTTGATAGCCTTAATCAGATTCATCTTTACGTTAATCATTCGACTCACATAGCACATCCTCCGGTTGAACAGTATCAACTAATCGCTCTTGATTTTCTCCAAATGTTCGAAACATATTGTTTGGTAGTTATAACCAGTCGCAAGCCAAAAAGTCGTAGTCTCCGAAGTACCCTCAAAATTCTCATGAGGTCTAATCTTATGAAATAAAAGATTTGAATTTATTAAGGTTGAGTTCTTGAATGTGGCTAGAAGTTTATAATAAAAACGTAAATTTTGGCATCTAAAAGAGACGACACCTTTATTGAGCCTGGTTATAGCGACAACAAATTTGTGTTTGTTCCTAGTATTTATATTATGGATATCACTGTATTTTTATACAGATTTATGTACATTTTTATGTGCATACAAAAGATTTTCGTAGATATACTGACAAGGCACGGTCATTAAATTAATGTCTTTAAATTTGTCTCTGAGGGAGTGTTAAGGACTTAATTTATAAATTGAACGAATTGCCTTTTTTGTACAACAAATATTGTTTGAATATCGGCGGCATTTCCCCACAACAGAATACTGTACGACATCACACTATGAAAATAAGTAAACTAAAGGAGCTGTCTCTAAATTAGTTAAATCACGAATTTTTGTAACGGTGTATGCTGCAGAGCTTAGCTTTTTCGACAATTTATCTATATGGGGGCCCCGTTGAAGCTTGGCATCCAAAGTTATGCCTAAAAACACTGTGGCATCTTTGGTATTCAACACTTCAACCGTTATAAGCACACCAGTTTTTACTTGTCTAACAAGAGGTATTGTAAAGTTAATACATTTAGTTTTGTTCTCGTTAAGAATTTAACATTAAACCGATGAACTACTTTTGCGAGGGCATTATTTGCATTACAGTGACCAGCTGCTGCTCGAAACTAAATAATAATCATGATATGTGTTATATCATGATTATCATTTATGAGGTAAGGCAATTCATTAATATAAGGGTCGTTTTTAAAATTGATGTACATTTTTTTGTGTTGTTTTTGTGTTATCATAACACAAAAGTAACACAATTGAAGAATAAGGGCAGAGTCACAACGAAGTCGACGTATCTAATCAATATTTTTTCTTGTACTTACTTCCATTTTTGTGGATGTTTTGTTTTTAAAGGCTCTCGGTAACGTCAGCAGGCCTTAACGGCATCTTTCCTAAAACTGAAATGGAAAAGTGTCACGTGACACAAAAACAGTAACACAATGGTCACACAATTGAAGAAAATCAACGTTTGCCTAGCCTTCAAAAATATATTTTTGTAATTTCACCCTCGAGTTACTCGTGAAACATGCGTATGACTTTGAAATTAAAAACTACACTGTGAAATAAAAAATAAAAATCTCATTTGATTAATAAAAACTGTAAAGAAAAAATATCCGGTAAAATTTCTTAATTTTTTTTGCCCCCGTATTTACACCAAATATGATTCTGATATGAATTGAATTGAATACGATTCAGCTCATATGTGTCACTATAGAGGAATTGCTAATCATCTGCAGGGAATTCAGAAAATGAATTGCTTTTTGAGGAATTACTTAAGCGGCCGGTTTAGGCCCCCAATGTTTGAAGAACGCGATCGCAAAATATTCCCAATGCATCTCATTTATCCTCTCATGCATTATAAATATGTCCTAAAAGTTCAATGTCGAACGACGAACGACCCCTTGTAAAATCGAACTGTTTGGTAAGTAGTAAATAATGTTTATTAAAAAATCCTTGGATTTGATCTAAAACAAGTTTTTCAAAATTGTGCTACGTAACGGTAGGTAGAAGGTATATAATTAGTAGGGTCTGATGTACTTACTACCTGACTTAAAAACGGTATTATTTTACTATTTTTCATAAGATCAGGAAACTCACCACGGTCAATAGATACAATTATTAAGGTTTCACCCGCTTAAGTCACGATTCAGTGGCAATATCGGGATAAAAAGTATCCTATCTGTTAATCCAGGTTATAAACTATATGCATGCCAAATTTCATCCAAATCCGTTCAGTAGTTTATGCGTGAAAGAGTAACAAACATCCATCTAACCTCACAAACTTTCACACTTATAATATTAAATAATAAAAATAAATATAATATATATATACATATACCAGCTTTTGCCCGTGGCTTCGTCCACGTGGATGTCGGAAAATATCTCACAGGAACGTGCTACCGGGATTTAGAGTATCCTATATCCCAGGGGTGGCCAACTTTTGAAGGGGTCCACTAGGGCCGATGCCTGCCGGGGTTGCGAAGAAAACCGAAAGGGAGATCGTGGCCCCCGGCAACAGGGCAACCGAAGGAACACGGGTGGGTTTTAGTCAGTAAGAGTCTGACATGCCCATCAGATAACTTCAAATAACTTCTCCCGCTCCGCCCAGAGCGGGAGAAGTTATTTGATGATGTCCCACCCTCAAAAAAAAAAAAAAAAGGGGTGGCCAACTTGGTTAGACCCAAGATCTACTGTTTACTGAATTTTTTTATGAAACAGTGTACTTATTACCTAGCTACTATTATTTATTTTATTAAGAGATCATAAAATTGAAAATTATTCTTAGTAACTACTTATTTATAGTAGTTTGAGTATTGCGTCTGAGTTACTGCCTGGAAGAGAGAATAAATAACGTGATGGAACGGCGATTGAAAAATGATACAAAATGATGCGCGCAGCAGTTGGTGATTACATTGCGTGGTCTATTCGACCTACTTTTTACTTTTAAAATATTTCTAGGTATATTAACTTTTTTGTTTTGTTTTGCCACGATCGACTGGACTAATAGCCGCGACCGATCGGTCGATCGCGATCGACCGGTTGGCCACCCTCGCTATATCCTAACCCAGCTCATGGCCTATCCGTATGCCTTTCATCTAAATCCGTTCAGCTGTCACCGCATGAAAAGGTAACAGGCAGAAAATAAATCTGTTTTAGGGTTCCGTACCCCAAAATGAAAATTTGAAACACTTAAAGTAAGACTTTGTTGTCTGTCAAGACCCTTTTTCTCAGGAATGCGTGGAGGCATCAAGTTGAAATAGATATTAAAAACTTAGATTTAGAGCCTGCGCGCACTAGCGATTTAAGTTGGCCGATAGTTTGATCGGTCAGAGGATCAGTATAGAGTTATATGGCAGTGTACGCACTTGAAGATTAAAAGTTGTATATATGCTCTATACTGATCTTCTGACCGATCAAACTATCGGCCAACTTAAATCGCTAGTGCGCGCAGGCTCTTACGATCTCTTGGAGCTGTAACGAAAATGAAACTTCGAGATCAACGCAATAAAAAATACGGCCATTTATGTCGAATATATTGACACTCGCAAATAAACCAGTCTATTTGGTGCATCCCGTTGGCCCAGCAGCATGAAGTTTGGCGAGAAGCAAGGTCAAGTAAAGAGGAAAATTGCTCATTTATAGTTGTAAAGTCAAGTTTGTTTGGATAAAAATTCATAGGCCGTGTCTTGTAGTGACGGACTAAGCCTGTCCGACCCGGGGCGGAAAATGTAAATCGGGCCAGGCCCAGGAATGATGTTGAAATATTTACCGCGATACCTTGAAAAGGTTAGGTTTTCTTTTGACTATTGACACAGAAAATTTTAGCACCCCACATTAATATTTACCATGCGTAGGCGGCCTCCAAATACAAAATGCCCTTTACTTACTGAACATATTTTGGTCTTGTTTGGGATTTGATTAAAAAGTATTTCTCGAGTTTTAGGACCGGGCCCTATGGACCGGGGCGGACCGCACCTGCCGCCCCCCGCCTTAGTCCGCCAGTGGTGTCTTGAAGTAACATTTAGTCTGTATTTTATTACTCGATCTAGTTCTATTTCAATTAAAAAGTCAAGTTTGTTCTTCAATCCAGATTTGGAAATTAGGGCAGCACATCTTTGAGACGGAACCCTCAGGGCGCAAATTCTTTATTCCTTACCAAAAGCATAAATTTGAGTTTTCATATCCCTAACTTAAGAAATGCTAGATTTCCCATTCAAACCTTCATCCCCTATATCACCCCCTTTAGGATTATTTTTGAGACAAAATGTACCCCATATACTTCTCCAGGATGCCAACTATCTTCTTGCCGAATTTTATCGAAATCCGTTCAGTGGTTTAGCCGTGAAAAGGTAACATACAGACAGACAGACCGAGTTACTTCCGAATTTATAATATTAGTATGGATAATCACAGAATTACCCCATAGATCTACGGTCTTTTTAACATTTAATGTGTGAAAGGCTTTAATTATATGTTCACAGGTGCCATATTGGAAATGAAATTCAGAATCACAAACGGGAACATTTTTTTGTAAGTAAAGACTCTGCAGCAAACATGCATTTCAATCGCGTGATCACCTCGCAACACTGTGGCCTCAGTTTTTATCGTTTCTGGTGTGCATAGCCTTAATTAGATTCTTTTTTACGTTTATCATTCGGCTCACATAGCTGTGCACATCGTCCGGTTGAACAGCATCACCGTAATCGCTCTTGATTGTCTCCAAGTCTTCGAAAGACATTGTTTGGTAGTTATAACCACTCGCAAGCCCAAAAGTTGTAGTCTCCGAAGTACCCTCAAAACTCTCATAGGGTCTAATATTTATATTTTTGGTAACAACCCTTTCCCAGTGGGTCTTAAGTTCGATCCTGATTTCAGAACATTCGCAGAGGTTGATCAACACCTGCATTGCTCGTGTCTGTAGCACACGTGTGCTTTGCGAAACAGCAAAAACCACCAAACGCTTCACCAGGTCATACTTGTACTGTTTTATATGCCACAATGACCGCTCCGTCGTCGTTGTATACTGCATCAGACCGAGAGTGCTTACAATTACCTCAATGTCTGGAGATACTAGGAAACGTGTTATAACATCATTCAAGTCATACTTGTCAGCTAGCTTCCTGCCCACGCTGTGTTTGCAGAATTGTGCCAAGCAATCCATTGCAGCTTGTACCACTCTATAATGAGTATATATCAGAAGCTTCATCATTATTTGAAACGCATTCGCTTTAAGCGATGGGACGGGATCCCACTCTGATAAGTTTTTAAGCGTGTTCATATGGTATATCACAATCTCCATGTAGTCGTGTTTGATCATTTTCAGGAGACTCTCGATGATTTTGTTGTTCTTTACGATGACTTCGCAAACGTATCTATATCTCGATAGAGTTTTAAGACAAAGAGAAGCAGCGTAACGTATCTGTTTGCGGTCCTGCATGAACATACCTATGAGGTGGTCGAAGATGATGGGCCTCGATATGATTTGCTTCCTGCCTTGGAGATAGTTTGCCAGGCGTGTGAGGGTGATGGTAACCTTCTCCCGGACGATAGGGTCGTTGTCCAGCATCAGGTCTATGAGCCTGTACACAATGTGATGCTTCAAAAAGAAGAAGACGTTTTCTGCTATTTTTACCTATTTGACGATAAAACATGTGATATTAACGGCTAACATTCTAGTTAGGTACTATGAATAACTAAATTATTACGGTGTGTATTATGATGATGTGTGCCAGTCAGTCGCAAAGCAAAGCGTTGCTTTTTTATTTTCTTGACTGATCCCTTCAATTAGCAATCGTATAGACGTTTTAAGACAATAAATAGCCCAGAACTGTTTTCTTTATTACAAGAATTCTACAGCAAACGTAAAATTGTAAAGGGGAGGAGGAACCCTTTCGAAATAATTAAGTAAGCATTATCACCTGATCCAGCAAAGTATGAACAGCTTGCAGTTTTATTAATTTGTCATGTGAGTTGAGTTCCCTGATGATAATCTGGAGGCCGATTCGTTCGAAGCCCACTCGAGCTAGTGTGACGTCGACAAATGGCGTGAACAAGGCCTGTTGCTGCGACTCCTGTTTTAGCGCTGGCGGCAGCTTTATATCATCATGAATATCAGAACTTCTTTCTGAAATGAAACGTGAGGAGTACTTATCTTCGTAAAGTTACTTAAGTAGCGGTAGTTCTTTGTGAAAGAGCTCGAGCGTGGATGTGCTACCACCACAAAAAAAAACCAGCAATGCTGCTGAATTTCGGCTTGAAGGATATAGGTACCGGTGTAATTACAGGTACATGATAGGTACCTACATTTAAGTTATGCCTCTAGTATTCCTGATATCTGTAGGCGGGGTTGATAGCTTACTATCAGGTTGACCACGATGTATGTGGTTGTATGCCGCTATAGCATTTACTTAGGATTAGTTATTTCATTTACTAATGTGTGAAATGACGCTCGTCCGTTTACTGTTTATGTAAGAGCTCGACTGCTTGAGTGTGTTAAGTCGCACTTATATCACAACTGAGTACCTCATACCTGACCACACGCACTGATGACCTCAGAATCCCTAAACAACACATTAGATCAATCGGAGAGGATAGATCCATTAGAATTCTGAACAAATGAACCTGCGCTAGACATCTGGGGACATAAGGAAGAGAGCACATACACGAAACCTTCCAACAATACACGAAACAAGACATCAGTTTTTAAACTCACCACGACTGGCGACGATATGACTGTTCCTAAATGAGGTTGATAAAATTTTCGTTTTTCCTAATTATGTTGAATTAGTGTTAAGGGGTTTCCCCCCGCTTCAGGGAGTGGTCACTTCAGTTGTTCTAGGCGATCGATTGCTCAGTCCGGATTTTGGTCAGGTCCGATGGATCTGACGATTTAAAGGGTATTTACCTGGTAAATATTTCTTCATCATAGCGGTATGCACAGCCTTGTTGATGACCCGCGGTTCCATGGGGCATACAAGTTGGAGATAAGCATTCTTTTCAGGGTGAAACATGATTGACCTTTTTAAGTTAGACCACAAATTATTAACCAAAACCACTAAAATAAACTAGGAAGTACAAATAATAAATATTAATTACAAAACAATATATTTTGTGCTAGGTTTTCAAAGACAACTTTACCGTCAAGTCATGATTGGTTTGTCTATGCGTTATTTTTGTTTCAATTTTCAAAAAAGGATTTACTCGTACATTTACAGTGTGTTCATTAGAACTTCACCCGTGACGTGAATGGTAGCACAAAATTTTACAGTCATGTGATTGGTAGCTGTTCTGTCAGTCGCTATTTTGTACTCTATAGTGAAGTCTATAGTATTGAAACGTAAGACTGCAAAATTCATTGCTACCAATTGCGTCACGGGTTAAGTTAAAATGAACGCACTGCATTCAGAGAAAATGAGATAATGCATTTTTAACTAATTTAATGGGAACAAGGTATTCTCATGGTATTCCAGTCGGCTTTTGTGGTATATTTGAGACAAAATAAAAAGTCGGTGTAAAGATATAAATATATATTAACTTTAAGTTCCTTCAGGTTTCATTGGTCAGTATTTTTCAACACTTTAGTATATGGTTGATTAAAATCAAGCATGATTCAAGATTTTACATGTTTTTCTTCATAAACTGTATGTGTATTCTTTATTTTTTAGGATATGGTAATCTGAACCCTTTTCTCCTGCACTTAGTGTCCACTATAAGTTGTGCTTGTCTCTTCAGGTAGCAGCGCGAAGGTATGTCTTCTTCGTCTTCTGAAGCTGAAAATGTCAAAATATTGATTTTTACTGCTCATGAAGTTAGCAGTATGTGAACTTCTTTTAATGAGGTTTTCTCTAGATTATTAGAATCTCTTAAAAGCCCATAATACTTCGGTTAAAATTCACTTTTATCACACTCGCACCATACTGCTCGCAGGCTGAGTGAGAGCGAGACTAAGTGGGTGCTGGTGGCTCCAAGGCGCCGATAGTTTACGTAATTTATTTTTACGGTGAAAAAAATGGTAATAAAAAAAATAAAAGACAGTATCTGCGTTATATTTAGTTCAGTTGTTATGCAAAGTTTCATGGTTTAATTTGAACCACCGGTTTATTGTTTTGGTCAATTTTTTTTTCTATGGAGAGAATGATATGGAATAGTGTTTTTGTCAAACATTACTGTACTTAACATGAATCCTCAACTTTAACAATATTGATGTCAAAATTAATGCTGCAGTATTTTCGATATTTAACGGAGGATCATGCTGAGAAATTTGAGGTTTTATCTAGGCTCTTAACCTGTTTTGGTCAAACGTAGATTTTGATCAAGCCGGACAACACCTCTATCTGATTCAACATTCAGTTTTATTGAATGCTGCAGTCAATGTCAAACCTACCAAATGCAGCCAGACGCCATATTTGAAGAAAGCTTACTTATCTGTAACTTACTGTAAACTTAGAAAAGCTGATGCAGATGGTTAATTGGTTCAGGCGTGACCTTGCGGCAATCCATTATAAAATACAATAGACGTTGATATACATAGTAACCTGTTCCGCTTAACTATTCCTAAAGAGCCATAAAAAACCTTGTAAGAAATTGACACGTGTTTTACCTCTCAACGAGGCATCCTCAGGATGACGATTGACTTGTCGCGAACCCGAACGCAGCATATTGCCACACCGAGTGCTAGACGCACGAGCGCTTGTCTGCGTCTCGTTGAGAGGTGAAACATGTGTCAATTTCTTAAAGCGTTTTTAAGCGGAACTGATTACAATATTTCAACGTCTATTGTATTTTTTAAGGCTGATGCAATTATTAAGATACATACTCTGGATTTTAATTGGTTCCTTTTGCAAGAGCTCCTTGTATGTGGGTACATTTTTCTCAGACTCTTTGGGTGTGCTCTGGCTTCCACTCATCCCGGCCACCGAAGCTGCTGCGCTGGCTGGCTGAAAATGGTATAATGTTTTGAACTGATATATATCATTTATTTAATGATAAAAAATACCAAGTCTACTAGGGTATAACTAAACTGGAGGTTTTATTGTAGATGTTAACTTTGTAACGCGGGGTATTTAATTGCTGTGTCCAGAAGATGGAATGGAAAGGGCTTAAAGATACCGTAGAAATTATATGCACTTATTGTAACTTTGTTTCTGCGAGGTTAGCAATGAAATGGAATTAATAAAATAAGTGATAGACATAATTTTAATACTAGAAATAGAGATAAAGTAGATCAACCATTTTTCAGATTATCTAAAGTATATTACATCTTTTATGAGGTACTGTGTTAAATGTTACAACAAAATACCTTGTGACATATTGCAATTAAATGAAAGAAAATTTAAAATTCATATTAAAAGTACACTTTGTAAACAAGCATATTACAAATTAGAGGATTATATCCATGATAAGAGTGCTTCGAAACATGCTTCCTGCTCCATAGGACAATTTAGAATCAAGACAAAATCAAACAGGTTGTTAATTTAATTGTAAAATTTATAATTTTGTGTTATATGATATTGATTTTACATTCTGTGATTACTTCCTCACACACTGACTTATTAATAAAAATAAAAAAAAATAGGAAAATCGTCTACTTTTAGAATGTTTGTAAATATGTGAGCACCATGTATCTATCACATAATTAAATTATTATATTATACAAACTATTGTAAAACATTTTAAAAGAGTAATGGTGGAGTTTCTCCATACGAAAACTACCTTTTGCAAGGGGCGACTAGAATCAATTATATTCTTTTGTAAATTTTGACGTTCAAAAGTGCCATACATGGGCCTATTTGAAATAAATGATTTGACTTTGAATTTGAATGCAATGTTCTACAAAACGGGTCTTACAAGCCATCCTAGCCACCTTTTACCAGTTGTATCTGTCCTATTGGTTTAGTTAGTTGAGTTTATTACTGCGCAAAGATTTAATAGATGAGTTAATTTCGGTATGTCTACTACATAATTGAAATGAGAGCAGTGGTAGCCCAGTGGCAACGGCCGCGACTTACGAGTTGTAGGCCGTAGGTTCGAACCCAGACAGGCCCTTTACTTTGTTTAAACTATTTCAACACTAATGCTTTCAAAACGATAAAGGAAAACATCGTGTGGAAACCAGCATGTCCTAGAACCAAAAATACGAAGACATGTGACATCTACTAACCCGTACTGAGCCCGCGGGATGGATGACGGCCCATGTCTTCTCACCGAGAGGAGGCCTTTGTCCTAGCAGTGGGAACATTATTGGCTGATAATGCTACTGTATAATTATACTTACAGTAGAAGGCACCATGATGATAGTCGTATCCTTCTGCTTCTCCTTGATATCTTCGGCTTTGGCTCGCGCCTTGTCATAGCGGGTTGTTAGAACTGTCACTATTTCTTGCACGTCTCTCGCTTCGGCGGTCCATTCTGGCATGCTCGGCTCTGGAATGATCTGCAATAGGTATTATATCCGTAAAGTGATCGAAGGTTAAATGCACTTGTATCATGCAAAAGTGGCACTGGATAGCATAGTGCAGTTTCTGAATAATATTAATTCAATTTATTTATTTATTACTAGGGACATGCGCACGACACCGACTGCACAGTTTTTACGACTTGACAAAACATCGAGATTTATTTATTATATGCAAGTCTAGTATTACGGAGTGCCTCCGCTGCCGGCGCCGGCTCCAAAAATAAACCCCATTAGGAACCGGTATGACATTACTGCCGGCAGCAGCGATTAAAATCATCGGTTGCCTGCACTGCTGGCTCCCATAATGGACACGGGGGCGCGGCGTTTATTGAAACCCTTCCAGTATTCAGAACTCCCAACTAGCTAACCTAACCAAATTATTTTTTTCTATATATTCTAGTCGTTTTCACCTGTCGTATATATTTATAGTCGCTGCCCCGGCACCGCTCGCTTCGCTCGGTCAGCTCGTGCGTCCCCTACGCACGTCACGGTTCTATATTAACCTTTTTTTTGCGAGTTAAAATATTTAACCTAATCTAACTAGTTCGGTTCTGGGTACTTAGTACTTGATTACGGGAATATGGAAATCATTGATTATGGAAATTCTGAATACTGGAAAAATTATGCTTTATTACATGTTTTTTTTATTATTATGCCTACCCTGCGTATCTACTCCAATATGCTAAATTACCAACCCAAGCCAATTCAGCAACCGGCGCCGGCAGTGGTGGCACTCCCTTAGTATTAATGTATAATGCACATAAACTTTCCGGAATAAATTGTCTAAATTTTGGTGAAAGCTGCATCAAAATCCGTTGCATAGTTATGAAGAACAAAGACGGACACGAAAAATGATTTTAATTTATATTATGTACTATACTTTTATTTTTATTATACTTATTATTATACTATGCTTTTGCCTGCAGTTTCGCCCGCGTAGATGTCGGAAAATATCCCATGGGAACGTACTACTGATACCGGGATTACATAAATAGCCGACGAAAAGGTCATTGACTCCTACCGCTGCGCCCGTGTTGCCGTCAACCATAATTATTTTGATGCGCGTAATTTTGTACTGAGTTATATTTAAAAAAATTAAACCATTCATTTGAATGAAATGATGTCAAGGCATATTTTAATTTAAATTAAATGCTCAATTTAAGTAACATAGTTTATTGGATAAGGATTAATATAATACCGGTCAAAATAGCATTGGAAATAACAATGAAATATTTATAAAATTCTGAAAGATATAAACGGTTATTGTGGGTAATCCTTAGAAGATAGACATATTTTATACCATCACGGACTTTTTTGTTGAATTTTTTAAGATAAACAATACTATAGAACATACATTTTATGTAACTTTTACGATTTCCGCGGCGCACGCTAATAAAGTTCCCATGTCGGCATGATTTTTTCCGACATCTTCAACAATAATCGTCTAATTTAAGGCAATTTACACAAACCCTAATCAATTATACAATTAAACCTTCCGCAGGAATCACTCCGTCCATTGGTGAAAACCGTTTGAAAATCCGTTCGGTAGTTTTTGAGTTTATCGCGTTCAGACAGACATACAGACGCGGCGGGCACTTTGTTTTATATTAAGTAAGAATAAGGATATGACGGCGCAGCAAGTAGCGCCGCTCCTTTTTGTTACGAAGTTACTGGAATCTTCAAGGTCGGATAAGAGTGACACTGGCTGGTGACAGTTACTCTAGCTGAGCGTCGCATCGATGGTTGCGTGGCGGCTGATTTTTGTTGACAGAACAGCGTATTATCTATGTGACAGAAGATGATGTCGGGAGAGCCGCTTTTGTACCACTTTAATAGTGTTATATAATAACTATGCGTACCACGTCTATGGATGGTATTGAATGGTATTGATTCGGATGATATTGAAGTTGCTGAACCACAAATACGATGATTACTTCTGGTTAAGGCTATCCTGCACCGTTAAATCAATATAGATGTTTTATTTAGTACGACAAATTAGCCAATAATACTAATTTTGCGTAACAACTTTTGCCTTTATCAGGTGGAGCTGCATATACTGAGATTAATTAGTAAATGACATCAACTACTTTTGGAAAATTCTTGTTACCATCCATACTCTGAATCCTCAGACGTCACTTAAGGTGTTTTTAAAAGTCATTGTGCCATGGCGTCTTACAAATTTAGTTGTGTTTGAGATTTCATCCCTTGATGTTCCTCATCTATGTGTTGATATTTACAAAAATCATTTAGGTTTATTATTTTTGCTGTAGGTAGGTAGCACTTACGTCTAACAACTTGCACAGCTCATACAGCAGTCTCTTGATCTCCAACAGCAGAGTCTCCAGCTCTTCCATATTCTTCTCAAGCTCTGCGAAGATCGCGTTCTCTTCTGCTATCTCTTCTTTTAAAGCTGTTATTTGATCTTGAGCCCTGGATCATATTACGATTGATTTATTAAAAGTAGATAAAATACTCTGGGAAGTGATAAGACTTATTCGTTATCAAACAACTAGCTGTTTCTCGCGACTTTGTCTGTGATCCAGGATGAAAAGTATTCTATACGTCCTAACCTAGGTCATTGTCTACCCATGTGCCAAATTTCATCCAAATACGTTCAACCGTTTTAGCGTGAAAGCGGAACAAACAAACAGACAAACTCACTTTACACTTACTACCTTATGAATCTTGTCATCATCGTACATTAGCAGTCCACTGATGCACATAGGTCTCTCTAGTCGCGCACCATTTAACTTGATCCTTGAATACTTTCATACAGTTGCTACCAGTCACCACGCGAAGATAGGTAACTCTTCGGTATCTAATAACCTAGTGTGCATTGCTTTTTACACATACCGATCCTAGTTGAATATTATTTATGTAATCTACTATATAAAAATAAGTCGGGTTTTCCTTCTTGACGCTATAACTCCAGAACGCACGAACCGATTTCCACGGTTTTGCATTCGTTGGAAAGGTCTCGGGCTCCGTGAGGTTTATGTAGGGTAGGTAGGTAGGGTAGGTAGGTAGGTAGGATAGGTAGGGTAGGTAGGTAGGGTAGGTAGGTAGGATAGGTAGGGTAGGTAGGTAGGATAGGTAGGGTAGGTAGGGTAAGTGGGGTAGGTAGGTAGGGTAGGTAGGTAGGGTAGGTAGGGTAGTTAGGGTAAGTAGGGTAGGTAGGTAGGGTAGGTAGGTAGGATAGGTAGGGTAGGTAGGTAGGGTAGGTAGGTAGGGTAGGTAGGTAGGGTAGGTAGGTAGGTAGGTAGGGTAGGTAGGTAGGGTAGGTAGGTAGGGTAGGTAGGTAGGATAGGTAGGGTAAGTAGGGTAGGTAGGGTAGGTAGGGTAGGTAGGGTAGGTAGGGTAGGTATGGTAGGTAGGGTAGGTAGGGTAGGTAGTTAGGTGCGCCGTAAATAAGTTCTTAATGCTACCCGTGCGAAGCCGGGCCGGGCAGCTAGTATATATATATATATATCTATATATATATATATATATATATATATGTATTATCCTACTAATATTATAAATGCGAAAGTTTGATAGGATGGATGGATGTTTGTTACTCTTTTACGCAAAAATGACTGAACGGATTTGGATGAAATTTGGCACACAGATAGTTAATAAATTAGATTAACACATAGAATACTTTTTATCCTGATATTCCCACGAGATCAAGACTTATGCGGGTGAAACCGCGGTGCACAGCAAGTGTTAAATAAAAACGAGCGAGCCTTACAGTAGTCGCATATGACGTGTAACACTTTTTTTTTTTTTTGGGTGGGAAATCATCAAATAACTTCTCCCGCTCTGGGCGGAGCGGGAGGGCGTGTCAGACTCTAACTGACTAAAACCCACCCGTGTTCCTTCGGTTGCCCTGTTGCCGGGGGCCACGATCTCCCTCTCGGTTTTCTTCGCACCCCCGGCAGGCAGCGGCCCTAGCGGACCCCGTCGATTCTGCTGACATCTCTTTGAGGCGCGCGTGGAACACAACGCGTCGTCATGATGTGTAACACCTGACACTGACATGTCACCTTGATAATAAGTAACATTATGGTAATAAGCAATATTAAAGGGACGGGCCTCGTTAAGGTTGTTTCTGACTGCCAACTCTAGTACCGCGCGCGCTCATTGGTCAAATCAAATAGCGCGCGCTCATTGGTCAAATCAAATAGCGCGCGCTTCCACGGCTTTCAGTAACACACTTCCGTCCCTTTTCACGAAATCACTCGCACAAATTGTAGGAAAGCGAGAGGATAGAAGTTACACATAAAAAGTTAAAGTTAGACTGTCTTTTTTTTAACCGACTTCAAAAAGGAGGAGGTTCTCAATTCTACTAATTTTTTTTTTGTTTTTTATTTCGCGATTACTCTGCCAATTATGAATTGATTTTGATGATTATTTTTTTGTTTGGTAGGTCATACTTCAGAGGTGGTCCTAAAAAATTGTATTAACTTTGTTTGGGTAGTTTTTGAGTCAGCTTCTATAATACGTATTTTTTTCACTTAGTAGGTATGTGGTTAATATAAGTTCCTGACACTGTAATTTACATAGCAGGTAGTGGTATTCTAATTTGTGTGGGGTAGGTACCACAACTAAAATGTGCTAAAAAGAAAATTAAAAAAAAAAAAATCAACTGACTGCCAAAAAATTACACTGCAAAGTGAAAAATTATTTTAATTTCGGAAGTCGGTGCCAAAAAACGAAAATTCAAAACCAAAGACACAAACAAAGACTTCCGAAATTAAAATTATTTTTCACTTTGCAGTGTTTTTTTTTAAGTTGATTTTTTTGTGAGTCCTCACTCATCTTTATCCTTCACAGAAGCAAACTTGAAGGCCTCAAGTTCTGCCATCATGGTCGCCTGGGTCTGTTCCAACTCCAGTTTCTCTTCTTCCGTGATCTGTTGAAGGTAACTGAGCCGCTGTGACGTTTCCCGCTGACCTCGGAATCTGTCAAATACTTCCTCGGCGTCCGTCACACCTGTAAAGAAGAAGAATAACTTCTGGTTCTTAAAAGAAGTATCATACGATTCAATGTACACGTTCCTTGTAATAAATAGGCTGGGTGTAACACTATTTGTGCTCCAGTTTCTATAATTTACCGGTCAGTGTCAGTGTTGCTTTGTTTTTTTTTAAAGAAGTTAACTTGTTTAGGGATAATTCATTGCTGCATTTTTTCCGTAATGAAAATGAAAATTGAATACCAAGTGCGTACTGATCAATTTTGGACCAATATTAAATGTCTTTCTTTCTCCTAATCTTTTGTTTCGGGCAGCGACTTATTAACTTTATACAATGTTCGCTCATGGGCATGTGACCGCCCATATTTTTTTGAATATTCATGAAACAATATCGAAAATTGACTATAAAAGGCGGGTCTATCTTTAATATTTTTCAAGTTATTAAATTTTTTATTTTTTTAGTAGCGTTTGCCATATCTCCGATGTCATTATTGGCTTGAATTGGGTTCTGTTTATTATTTCTAAAAGCTTGTGAGTTATTTTATCGGATAAACTAACATTTTTCATTAAAATTTATTGACTACTAAAAAAAAAATTTTTTTTCTAAAAAAAAGCAGTATTTATTTAAAAAACCCAAGTTTAAGCCCGCAAAAAAACAAAAAAAAAAATTAAGTTAATTTTTCATGAAAATTCAGAAAAATACGGGCGGTCACATGCCCATGGGCGGCATTGTATATGACTGCACAAACCAGTTAGTTTCATGAGCCTCTGGAAGATGTCCTCCATCTGCTGTGAGGCTGAAATTTCCTCTGGAACGGTCTCGCCCTCTGTAGACCTTGTGGACTCCTGACGCACCACTACCCGAGCTTTTGGCAAGGAAAAGAGAAAAGACAATTGATACTTCATTACCATCATAACCATCATTCAGCTGAATGACTTTACATATATATGAAATAAGTTTTTTTAATGTGAAACCGCGTTGCCCTGTAAACTGTTGTTAGTTGAGTTTATTTGTGTATGTTTCTTTGAGCCACCTCAGAACCAAATAAGTACAATCACTAAATAATTTTACTTTTTTTTTTTTGATCTATTTCCTCTAACGATTCTGCACTATAATAGGATTCTCCCGTAGCAGTTGACATTGACGAATTGATAACGATAGTAATGGTCACCTTGTGGAGGAAACACTCTCTTCTCCAGCTTCTCCAACTCCCGTTTCCTCTCAGCGAAACGCTGCGCGAAGTAAGCTCGTTCAGAGGCTCGTGAGTGTTCGGCGTCGTGCGCCCGCGCTGCCTCCGCCGCTGTTGCTGCTGTTGCGCGTATACGCATCTCTCCTGCTTCCTCACGGATACGCTGCAGTGTTTAACAGTATGAAGAATTAATTACACATAATTACATTATGTGTCCACCAACTTGTTGGTAAAATTAAATAAAATATAGTTCGAAATGTAAACATATAAATCAACATTCAGACTAATTCTTTATAAAATTGCCAGTATAGATTTTATTAAAATATGGAAATTGGTTCTATTGCTTTAAAAAACTAAATTTAATTCCTGTCATAATTTGTTTCTCATTCTTGATTGCTATGTCCACAGTCGCGCGTATTTAAAAAATGCAGCACGCAAATAATGCACGCACTATGTAACCAGATTCAAAAAATTTTGTCAGGTGAAGGGGTAAGTTAATAATAATAATAATAAAATGGAAATATCACATTGTACTGGGATCGATCCATCATCACTTACAGAACTATTGCTGCCAATAAGCCTGATATAGTGGTGGTGGATCGAGGAGAGCGGCGCACAATGATTATTGACATAACGTTCCCGCATGACGAGAACCTCGCGAAAGCTGAGAAAGATAAACAAATCAAGTATCTTGACTTGGCTCGCGAGGTTGTCGACATGTGGGATGTAGATTCAGCAATCATTGTGCCGATAGTCGTGACAGCCAATGGCTTAATCGCCAAGAGCCTCGACCAACACCTAAGGAGGCTCTCGTTGGGCAGCTGGATCAAGGGCTTGATCCAGAGAGCGGTACTCCTAGACACGGCTCGCATTGTCAGAAGGTTCCTCTCCCTGGAGCCCTGACCGCCGGTAGCTTGGACCCTGTTCCCGATACCGGTGGGCTACTATTTTTTATATTTTTAAATGTTTTTATATTTTATATGTTTTAATATTTAAAAATATAAATTATATGTATTTACTCAATACTCAATACTCAATTCTTTATTGCGTTCCACAATGTAGGCTTAGGTGGTAAAACATTTATTGTAACAATCATGGACCCTGTCGGGCACTGCAAAAGAAAGAAATTTGGAGAGGACCTATCAAGAATCTTAAAATAACAATCGTTGGTATACAAATTGGTGCATTGATGTTGTTAAGTTAGTTCTCCAATTACATTTTAATTATTATTGCAAAGTGCACCGTGCATGTCAGGAATAATGAACTAAACACAAGATTCTTATAATTTAACTTATTCTAATAACATGGACATTGAATCAATAAAACATTAATTTTCAAGTTTCAAGGATTTGTCATGTAAATATTCGTTGACGCTGTAGTAACATTTTCTCAATAAAAGTAGTAACTTTTAAATGAAATAAAGGAAATAATAATAATAATTTATTTATTTCTCAGTTAGTTATTAGAAATATATATACTATAAAACAATGCAATTTTAATAAACCATTTATTTATTTGCTCATAAACAGGTGTCTCCTATTCCATTCCGTTGTGTGATTCCTTTTTGTAACTTTGATATTTTATAATAATAGAAGTAAATTCCAAATTTAGTATGGGAAATCTATGCGTCAAAATAGTTACAACGAATGGGTGCTAGTTTCTTTTGGCTACGCCATTTTGTAACTGTTGGTTTCGATTCGTGCGCGTCGTAAAAAGGACTTTAAGAAGTTGTGTTAAAAGTGCCAAATTACGTGAATTCGGTAAGTACTATACTTTACAGTGCAGCATGTCAGTGTATTTAATGCTATAATAAAGTCATATGCATGTGTCACGAGTAACTCGATGGTGAAATAACTTTCTTTTTTTAAAGTCTAGGGAAACGTTAATTTTGTTCAAATGTGTGACCATTGTGTTACTATTTTTGTGTCACGTGACACTTAGGGCTTGTTACAGTGTATTCAATTAAATGTGAATAGTAATTCCATTTCCGTTTTAGGAAAGATGCCGTTAACGCCCGCTGAACGATAAAGACGCTACCGAGAGCCTTTAAAATCAAAACATACACAAAAATGGAAGGAAGTACAAGAAAAAGTTTAACTAGATTCGTCGACTTCGTTGTGACTCTGTATTCTTCAATTGTGTTACTTTTGTGTTACGATAACACAAAAATAACATTAAAAAATGTACATAAATTTTGAAAACGACCCATAAACAGTAGGCAAGTAGAACAAAGTTATGGTAATGTCTTACCTCTAATTTCATGATCTCTTCTTTCTGTTTCATCAGAAGATCTTCAATGCGCGTTAGAGAACTTTCGAATTTTACCGAATCATCTAACAGAGCTTGTCTGTAAAGAGATTAATACTATGTGTTCAATAATGGTCCATTGGCTTCATAATATAAGGTCTGATCATTTTCTGATGATAAGTCTGACATACCTGATAGAGATGTATTTCTTCTTGACCAGTTCTGCCTCCGTCCATTGTATGAGAACTTTGTGTATTTCGTTTTCTAAGTGTGAAACGTGCTGCGCGTAAATTTTATTATTAGTTTATTTATTTGGATTATTCTTAGCATATTTTGTAGGTAACACAAAGGACATTTCGATTTAAAACAATAATTTCTCTTGTGATGCAATGCAATACAATTGCAACTTTTTAAGCAATACTCAACTTGGTCTTTCATTATACATCATGAAAAACTTTCTTAGTCGTATTTACCGTCTAAATTTGACTCAATAGTTACTGAGAATAATTTAGACACACGTACTATCGAAGAAACGCATTATATCTGTTCACTGTAAGGACTATTTTTGTTTGCAGCGCTCGGCCGCTATAGTAACGCTGACCTACGAAAAAAAAGGGTCGTGTACACGGAATTTTGTTTTCAAATTGGTTAGATATGCGTTACCCCGATGGTACTTCCACATTTCACAGATAAACTTACCTTCCTAGCTTTGCTGCTGTTTTTAGACTTCACAAGTATTCCTTTATTGTTTTCTATCAAAAGATGTTCATACTCCTTCTCCAATTCTGCCAGTTTCTTCTTTTTACTTCTCTTCTCGTATTTTAGTAAGTCTAGAATCTTTCTCTGTTCTGTCACTTTCAGATCAAGATTGTGTGTTATCTGTGAATAGAGAATATATACCCTCTGTGCTAAACTAATTATATTCTTACGAGCGCTGTTTACCATGGTTATCACTAGAATGTTGTTAAACATGGGTTTCTTCGTCTAACCTAATTCGGGAAACAATATATTTGTCATAGTCAACTTGCTTTATTTATTTACTAGCTGCGCCCCGTGGTTTCACCCGCATAAGTCTCGATCCCGTAGGAATATCGGGATAAAAAGTATTCTATGTCCTAATCCAGATCATGGTCTATCCATGTGCCAAATTTTATCCATATCTGTTCTGTTGTTTTAGCGTGAAAGTGTAACAAACAAATAAACGAACAAACTCACTTTCGCATTTATAATATTAGTTATGATTTATCTTTTAGATACTTAAGAAAGTGCTACTGAAAATAGACTGAAAAATCGCCACAGGAATCTTTTTACCTTATCAGCACTCTTGTCCCCCATAGGACACACTTCATTTAGATACTTCTTGATCTGCACTTCCTCTTCTCCAATCACGGCCCTAGCCTGTGCTAGCTCCGTGAGTCTCATTTTTATTTCTTTCTTCAATGTGTCTATGAGGTCATTGTTCTGTTGCTTCTCTGCTTCGTTCTCCTCGAAGTTTGATTTTCTTTGGCCCTCTGTGACGAAAGTTGTGAGAATATATTAGTGCATGTACAACGAAAGGCTTGTATAGGCATTATTTTGCAATAATATGTTTTTACGTTTTTCTATGTCTACTAGTTATTAATGACACGCTCACCGGATATTTTGTTCAGTTTTATTAAAGACCTACCACCTATTATAAGCCTAGATTGTTATTCTTAAACATTTAAGTGTTTCAGAATATTACAGTTTTAAGAAATATCGAACTTAAAATATAAATAATAATGTTTAGTCAATCATACGCACCTGATAGTTGTATTTTCTTTTTGATCTCGAATATTTTAGTGTTGATAGTAGTGAGCCGGTCCTCCGTTTCTATTTCGAAGGGATGTTTTTGATAACACATCGCCATTGTTATAAATATTGTCGCTGTGATTAATAATAAAAAGATACGAGTGCCACCCTTTAGCTAGGTTCACAATAACAGCCAGACCGACGAAGTTATTGATCAAACAATGCTGCCGACAAACGCATAATATCGAGTATCCCGTTGTTTAGTTCCGTTTTAAATATGTTGTTTTATATAATTATCATCCGTTAAAAAGAAAAACGAAACAGTTTTTATTCAAATTATTTAATTCCAAATTCAACCCCTAGTTAAAACAACTTTAAACGCCATCTGTGTTGTGGCGCATGAACGACAAAGTTCAAAAGCTCTTGATTGGTTGCGCGCACACAGCGCTGCTGAATCGCTTGATTTCTCCATTGAATCAACATTCCTCCGCGTACTTTTGTATGTGTGCGTTTTTCGGTTCTCACGGTGTTTTAGCCAAATATTCTACAATTCATGACTTAAATCAGTTGTGTTCTGTTTTCAAATGATTAAAACTAGTACCTCAACTAAGTGATAAAGCCTAGATACCAAAATATGTATTGGTTCAAGGGGTGCGCACGCACACAGGCGCGCCGGCGGCCATTTTGATTTACCGTACGCTGTGTATTTACGGACAAAGCCGTCAGATGCGAGCGGGACGCGGCTGCGCATGTTCCTACCGGGCTTGACGTTATTTTCAAACGTGTTTTACCGCTAAAATGTCCAATAAACAAATGTTTTCGACGTAACAACAGTTCAAAAACAAAATGAAGTGTCAGTTCTTACATTTGGTTCCGTGAGTGTTGATTATTTAGTGTTCAAACGACATAGAAGGAGTAAAACAAATGTGTGTGATCCATGTGTGAATGTTGTGTTACAAAATGTGGTCGAGGAACTTTATACCGGATTATGGGATTCAATTGCTGTCAATCTTCATCGTGCTGTCGACACTAGCCGCCAGGATCCATGGTGTCGAAGGTGAGTGCTAGTTATACAAGTAGTTGAGCTTATGAAAGCGCGGTCTGCAAGTTAACGCGACCAAGTTGTGTTGGAGCGCTTGCTTAGCGAGCTTTTGGCGGGCCGGTGTCTTTTTAAATTGGTCGGGTTATCGGTCGGTTCTCACAGTAGGGACTTGTGAAACGAGTCGTTTTAAAAACTGGAGTGAATTCAACGCATCGCATTTTTTAATGTTTTTTAATTGTGCCGCGTTTGTTGACGTTAAGCGCGGCTCGTAACCCGAGCTAGTATTATGGCATCGGCTCGCTTTCAGCTCCGTACATTTTGTACCTTGATTCTAGTAGGCATTATGCTTGTAGGCTGTAATATTTAGGTACCCACGTCAGATCAGACATTGTATTTAGAACAAGCTATCCGTATATGTAGATATCTGACCGTTATAGCTATACGCTTTTCTTCAACTAATCTATATGTTATATCTGCCTTTATGGTCTCGATTACATTCAATTTAATACTATCCGAAGACTACACATCGACTATACATTTCCTCAAGTTACCATATGTCTTAGGAATACCTCTTCCAATTTCCACGTTTCCGAAGCCAGCGTAAACAAAGTCAGTATTTTTTCGGGTAGTCTTCCGTCAACTAGCGTTGTGGCTGTGTGGCTAATACATCTACATACAAATCTCCTAATCTCATCCTCTCTGAATATGTATGACTGTTTGCCTCACCCTTTTCTTTCTTACTAACACCATAAGGTGTATTGGTATTGCCAAGAACCTTCTCTAGTAATGTTTTTGTTATAGTTAATTAGTTCTGCTGCCATTTTTCTAACTCGTCTTTACTTGTGTAAGTTTTGCTCACTACTATAGATTTCAATTTTAGCTATCAGTGTTACTTCAGAGTTTTTGTGGAGTAGAGTCTTACCGTTAGTATAGGACATAAAATATTAACCCTATTTTCACTTTTGTCATCCTCAGCCCCAGCTATAGGCATAAGCGGCTAATAGTCATCAAGCACCTTCGTTTTATTTTCTGCTTGCAAATTCTAGGGATTTCTCGAAAGTTTCTCAGTTGTTGTAACATTTCTAATCATAGATATAAGGAAACAGTCAACTACTCAACTCTGTTTTATTACCTTCCTAAATTACCTTAAGTGCTTGATTTGCGGGCCCTTTCTATAATGTTGTTTATTCGTAGTTAATTTTCTATAACCGAGTAATCAATCTGTAATTGCTTCTCATTGATTACAAATATTTTTAGTATTTTATCTGTTAATAGTGTCGATATATTATAAGTGTCAACATTGGCGAATGTTTGTTTTACTTGAAATTTAACAATAAGCCTAATTTCTATAGCAATAATTTTGTCTGCTTTCTTACTGCAGTCTTCTACGAATTCTACGTTTATGACCAAAACATTGTTTAGCTTTATGCATGATCCGCAATAATCAGATTGTATATTTACTAACTAACTTTGGGCTTATGCTAAAATAGTTTTTTCTTTCTTAGCTTCAATGTTTTTGAGACCACTAAATCCCGAGATAAAAATGAACGTGTCTAGTTTCCCAGAAAGCCGTCTGCACTAAGCACATCAAAAACATCGGAATATCCTAGATCTAGTGATAAGAAAAACAGTTTAATTCTATACATCAACTTCTCGGCGTGTATGCCTATACTGGACTGGGTGAATACCAATGTTGGTGCCCACCATTTGGTATTCGATGCATCTCCACACGATTTCTGTGGTCGGGACTCAGTCGGGACATTTTGAATATTGATCAACCTTAGTGTCACTTTACAGTTTAGAAAGGGACAATGTGTATATAAATTCTCGATATTGAGGGAAAGTTCTTTCTTGTTTTGGTAATTGTTACTTATTTTGTATGCGACGAAGATAAACGGACGCAATGCAACCTAAATCTGTGCTGTGATTCGATTTTATATTGCTGTTTTAGAATATTGCTCATTTTTAATGTTTATTGACTTGAGAACAAGCGTTTAGATTTCTTATTTTTGTCATCTACTACTGATGCGTTTGGTAGGATTGCCCCATATTCTTACGAAGCCTCGAAACTATATCAAGTATTTAGAATTATTCCTGTATCTAGCTGACACTCACCATGTTACCGGGTATGCTCCAAACAAACGGCTAATGTTATGGACACATCGATTCAAATATTGTTTGAAATCGGTAATGGTTTCCGTTTGTGTGTTTTGCAAGTTTTGCTTCAGTCGTTTAGATACACGCTTTATCATAGTTCAAAGGTCTTATGTGTTTCAGAACGCGTGATATAGTTAATTCAGATTGCATTACTTGAGGATTAATTCGTCCTGAAGTCAGGTACCTACCTGTATTGCTTACAGTTATATTTAGCTTTGCAGACTATGTTTCTCAGAAATCTGCTGTTTTGCCAGGATTATTGGGTGATTTATAATAGTTGCCATTTGTAATTTATTATCTAGAGTTTGAACAAATAAATCATTAGCTGTAAGATTAACCCCGTTCTCTATAAAGTTACTAAAACATTTCTTAGTAAAACTATAATCTCTTTTGTTGTTAATACTATTGCCGTCTCGGTCTATTTGAAAGAATATAACAATAACAGGTAAAAGTTATAGATGTCAAGTTTATGGGTAATGGGGTTGCTCTTTTGTAGTGGTAGAATTGCTTACGAAATCCACAGGTTCGAGGGTGTTAAAATGCGTCGTTTCGACATATTGAAATGTGATTTACTGAATCCACAATTTCAATTAAACTATGTTTTGTTGAGTGGATCATTACTTTTAGATATATTTTCTGTAAAATCATTAAAAACTTGCAAGATATTGTCTTTATTTTTCTCTGCCTTCATCAAAGCACCTATTTCATCTTTACTTACAAGAAATGCATTCACAAAACATATAGCCCTATCTACTTCGTTGGACCGCCAGCCATGCAGATGTCGCCATGTTGTACAAACAGACGGTTCGCTCCAATTCTATAAACACACGCAATTAATGGCCAATTGTCCAAGTTGTAGCCGCTGGCCACTCGCCGGGGTCACTGGACACTGTCACAAATAAATCTCAACTAAACTGTACCCTATATCACCAATTTCTCGTTTAATCTACATCATTTACATCTGTTGTAATATCACCATCAATAAACAACCTTATAACTTGTTAAATAAAGTTAAAATTTGCAAAATCATAACACGCCTTCGGGTGTCCGCGACAAGAAATTGTTCTGCGAATCGCCTTTACTTATTTGTATCGTACGTAGTCTGAGAAACATTGAATATTTGAACAGTTCCAACTCGCAGAGGTTACAATACGTTGGTTTTTAGCTTTTCTGTTTAGAAATACTTAATTTTGTTACACCTGTTTGCTTAAGTATAACGTGTTTCTGCTCCAGCTTTGTAAAATTTAAAGGCCTGTGTTAGACATGTTTTATTTATATGCGGGCCTTAAAATGCTTAGCTTCAACGTTAATCATATCATATAATATTTATATTTTCAGCCAATCACAATCACACGGCAACTTAATACTCAAAGCAAAATTATCATAATATTGCCAGACTTCACATAAATCAGCAATAATTGTTAATGATACTTAACTGGTCTTACCAAATTAGGAGCAAACTTTTTGTTGCATTGAAATAACAGAATTTATTTCGTCAAAACGTTGGGACAAACCTAGGTTTTGCCTTATAAGTGCACTTAGTGCAGAGTTTAGACCACACAGGTTTTAACTGTTTACTATATTGCTAATTAGGTGTTTACGACCATGAGACACTAACTGTCAAGTCTTTCCGTTGCATAATGGTGGCTTTTTGATGGTAATTACCACTCAAGTTGGCGCTATACTAAGAAGTTTATGCTCTGGCATGTCTTTGAAACAAATTGTTGGAACGTCAGGTTCTTGCGTTGTAGGGGGCGTCGTTTGATGAAATAAGCTCACCAGTTAAAAGTCTTTACTCCTTTTTTTGGGTGGGGAATTATCTAATAACTTCTCCCGCTCTGGGCGGAACGGGAGGGCGTGTCAGACTCTTACTGACTAAAACCCACCCGTGTACCTTCAGTTGCCATGTTGCCGGGGGCCACGATCTCTCTTTCAGACTTCTTCGCGACCCCGGTAGGCATCGGCCCTAGTGGACCCCGTCCGTTCTGCTGTCATCTCTTTGAGGCGCGCGTGGAACACAACGCGCCGTCGACCCGGGCCTGGTCCTTACCGGACGGCGAGCTACCCATTGCTCACCGTCCGCAAGCCCGTGCCTACAGTCGCCGGGAATCGGCCTGCGACTCCCGACGCCCAGGGCGTCTCCTCCTGCGGCGGTTAGGGGCGTTAGAGCGCGAGCTTTGCCTCTTCCTCACGCGTTCCGCCTCCTCCTACGCGAGCATTACTGCTTCGCAAAAGAAGGTGACGGCCTCCCATTTTCTCTCGGTCCGTACCATGGCCTTAGTCTTCACTCCTCTCGCGGATTTTTGCCTTTCGCTGATGTTACATTTTAAGTAGAAGATATACTCATTTTTTTACTTTAGCAAGTATTGACATCTTGAATAAAACCTACAGTAATGAAGAAAAATATGTGACAAGAAATATAAGTAACTAGAAGAAACATCTTGGAGAAGATCAGTCTTCCGTTGATTGGATACCATCTAGACATTCAGAAAAGGCCATTCTTATTTCAAATAAAGTCTACATGGTTCATAAAATCTACATCCTTTCTGCGGGTCGTCATAAAGTGATCAACGGCCTTAACAACTTAATTTACTCTTATAAATTCAAGCACACTGGTTAAATCATCACCTATAAATTTGTGAAGCTTGTAAAAGTTACAATGTTACATGCATTATACTGTAAAATGGGCTTAAAGGTGATTATATCATTTGCCGGTGGTAGATTTTTATGAGTACCTATGTATGTGCTTTTGGTAGTACCTTTTAAAGAAGTAAGTACATTTTGTACGATTTACTTTATTTTGCAATTAACTAGTCTTTGGGTTTCTTTCTTCTTATTATCGTGAAGGGCTTTATACATCCATCGATCCTACATCTTGAATGATTATTAGGCTCAAATTGTACTACCCCTTATTATTCATTATTAGATGTTTAATCCGTAGTTCTTACCGTGGTGTTCCGTTCTTGTTATACCTTTTGTTTATCATCATTTTATTTACTAAGTCGTCATGGTTGTCTTAATTTTGCACTGCCTGAGCAAGCTTATCCATTCCCTTTTCAACCAAGTCATGACAAATTCTACATTTTACACCAAAGTACTAATATTCTATACTAAAATCTTCATCTATTCCCTAACACACACCACGTACACCTAATACACACTATCTCGGTATCTATCCCTAGTTATCTCCTAGCGTTGTTTGCTCACACAACAGAGCGCCTGCGCAGCGGTACGGTGCTCAAACACGCCCGTGTTTGGACCTCACGGATGTCAGCTAGGGTTGCCACCAACCAGCACTAACCTTGCTATCTTTTATGACATCCATAAGTGTCTGGACTGGTTGCTTCTTTGTAAATTAAGTTTTACTTGGTGTAAGGATTCATGGGCGGTTCTATTACATATGTAAGTTTAAGCTAGTTAGAAATATTGATATGGTTTGAGCTACATACAGATACAATATTATGTAATAAATGCATATGATGATGATATTTTTGGTAAAGAATTTTTAATTGCTTGAAAAACTTCCTAAGTCATTGAAACATGTTATTAAGTATGTAACAGCCCTGATAGACAGGTTTACGATATGAACTAAGAGGGGACGAGTGTTGAAAGTGATAAATCTGTCCTGAGCGTTTTATGATTTATCCATATTTGTGACAAGTTCCATGTAAGACCACGATCATTATCATGACCTTTAACACGACAATTCGTCAACTTTCCTTATAATAATGACTACCTTTTAAATAACACTTGTGAGCATCTCAAAGTCAAAACTAAAATCTTGACTAAGAGATTTTGAGTGTGATCTGTGTATATAATCGTATCATTGTGAGAACCATTCGTTTATAATCTATCGGTATTATTTCTGTTAGATAATAAACTGTCGAAAAATTATGAACTGGGTGAACAAACCTAACCTAACCCAGGTTAGGTTACAACTGCTTAGTTGCTCGCAGCTTTATTTACTTGGCTATTTAGTATTAGCGCAAGGTGGGTTACGTCCCAAGCAAGTTTGATACCAGTTCACAATTAGTCGGTTTTACATGGATAGATTATAAATTATCGAAAATAATGCCTTAAATTGTTAAAGGTTTTTTGCAGTTCACAATTTTTCGAGTTTATAATCAGCAAAGAATACCGATAGATTATAAACTAATGATGTTCACAATTATACGGTGACATATACATACATATAAGGTATTTATTTTAGGTATCACTATAATATCAAATATCATTAAAGTTTTTATGGAAAATCAAACCCGTCCAAGTAAGGAAAATAATAACTTGCTAATCGCTCCAATGGTGCCTATTGGAGCGATTTGCAAGTTATCATTAGGTGTAATTTGTAAAACCCATTATCACTATTAAGAAACATATTTTTTTGTCCCTCATAATTATCTACATGAACCAAACTTCATATGGCTGATTAACGTTCGTTTTTAGCAAATAAATAACAATATTGTGAAATAAAACTAAAAAAAGCAGACAATGGAAGACTTTCGCATGAGAAACCAGCATTTCCCATACAATACTGGTGGCGCATGCGCAATAAAAACATGTCGCTGCCTCATTGGTGACGTGGAAAACCTCAAAACAATTATTTTTACATAATATACCCGCATGCTTCTTGTGAGAAATGTAGCTAAATGTTGAAAGAAAATGTCACCCGAGATACTTTGTCAGCTGAAGATCGAATTTTATTGGGAACCAATGCTTTGTAACAACATCGTATATAGCAGCTTTGTTTATGGAAGAAATTGATGCTGTTGCATATTTACCTCTAAAATACTTATGTAAGAATGAAAAGACAGATGTTTTTTGAAGATAAGCTACACTAATCGCATTCTTGTTGAACTATTAATATTTCTATACATACTTACTTATATCTTCTTATTCTCCATCTAATCGCCAGTACACCTCCAATTTTTAAACCTGACCCTACATGAACCTAAATATAGCTTATTCTAAACGGAATTCTCTAGCATCCTGGATGATTCTTTCAAAATATTCAAACACATTCTGTTCTAGTGTTTACGTTGCCTCCATGCATATGCACTAGTAGTTATCGGCTGTCCGTTCGTCCGTTTGCTTTAATAATAAGCCTGCGCCCGCGTCGCTGTCACGAACTCCAAACATAGCCTCGAGCTAAGCGAGTTTTGTGGCGGGATACAAAAATGAAAAAGTGTTAAAATGTGGGTTGAGAATGAGAAGAGCGAAGAAAAAAATTAACATTGAAATCATCTTTGGTAAAAAAAAAGTGTTAGATTCTGATCTGTTTTCGACTTTTATTGCGGGCTTGAACATGGGTCAACACTTTATTCTTTGCATCAGTTTTTTTTCATTAAGAGTTTCGTATTTTTTTGGTTTGCTACCTTAGCAACGACGTTATTCAAAATCATGGTTCAATCGGAGGCCATTGATTCGGTAGATGGAGACCATATGTACATTTGAATTCTAATCCCAGATGAAACTGGAAACAAATATTTATATAGCTTTTTCCGTAATAGACACAGCTCCTAAGTGTATTTATTTAGATAAGTTCATTTCTAAATCCAAACAATTTCTGCCTTTTACTTTTTTACTGGTCAAAGAAACCTGATAATTCTTTAACATAGCTTCATGTAAATATATCGGCTATTACCTTTTATTTGTCCATTTGGTGCCTTCAAAGTCTAAAACCAAAGGGTTGTGGGTTCTTTTCCCGTATCAAATGTCTGAATCCTCTCCCACGTTAAAAACTCTGACAAACATATTCATTACAATTGACAAACCTTTTTCGTCATTATTTGTAGAAAATTTTACTATAATAACAGCCGCATAGTTATGTTTGTTAACATTTCTATTCAACAATGGTCTGTCATAGTTTCTAAATTGATATGAATAACAAAACGATGTTCCATTAGTGCATTCTATCGATTGTACGGCCGTCG
Source organism: Omphaloscelis lunosa (assembly GCA_916610215.1). Classification (NCBI taxonomy): domain Eukaryota; kingdom Metazoa; phylum Arthropoda; class Insecta; order Lepidoptera; family Noctuidae; genus Omphaloscelis; species Omphaloscelis lunosa. The sequence goes on along the minus strand of OU744245.1, from coordinate 3,762,028 downwards.
AATGTGTATCGATAAATTAATTACTTATTTTTCTGTTGTCTTCGAATCGATTTATCGGGCGAGAAAAACTTAATTTTATTTATGATGTACGTAGCTTGTATTTATTCGTCTTTGTTACTTTTCGGTTTCTTTTGAGAAGTTTATATTACGAGCTTATTTTGGTCAGTCCTGTTTATGTCTTCTAACTTCGAATCCTCTTTTTCAGATATTTCGTATTCTTCACTCATTGTTATCTGACAGCTATAATTCCAAATCATTCAAATAACTACGACTATTCGCAATCAAAATTAATGAACTCCATCACGCTCCACTAGATCCAATTCATAATTTTAAATACCGTCTCACGTCTGTCTGTCCTGCTTTTTTTCAACCTGTCAATTGTAAATTACCAGTTTGGTTCCTAATTGCATCGTAAGTCAATCCAGACGAAAACTAGACAAGTATAGTCAGAAGGATCACTTCTGAAAAAGGTGATAATTAATTTGAACAAAATGCTTAAATCGAGCAGTCTCCAATAAGAGTTGAACATCGCGCGTGCGCGTGATTGTTTTGTTTCTCGTAGTGTTTGTAACTTTAGTCCTATTTTTAATAGCAGTGGTCCTTCGGTACATAACTCTTTTGTGGGTCAGACGATCGTGGAAGCAAAGCTTATCTCAAGTTATAGCAATCAATGTCTGTGATCTAATGTCTGGTGGTATTTAGCCACTTCGAAAATTGATATTGCAGTGATTGTTGTGTTTTTGCGGAGTGATTAGGATTAAGACGGTTTTGAAGGTAACGATTTTAGTAGAAAATTATTGAAGAGCACAATTTTAGAAATATGGACGCCTGTGGATTAATAAGAAACGCTGATGGTGACTGTTACAGTTTGTTTTTTCATTAGATCTAAGGAATCGGCTAAAATGAAGAATGAGTCACTATAAAATATTCTCAGCGCAGAATATATCAAACTTGTACTTTGAAAACAAGAAAGTGCCAGCACAAATCTTACAGCCAAATAAATCACTCTTCGAAATAGCGTCCACTTAAGACTTGTGGAATTTCTAACCGCACATAATTGATTTTAAATTATTCCGAAATACGTTGTGCCGTGTGGACATACGTGTAAAGCATTTGGATGGCCCCTGATAAACTTTAGACCGTGTTACCTGTGAGTTTCGGGTTTTATGGTCCCCATATCCACGAGAGATTACGTTTTATGAATCCTCTCCTGGTTGAGCTTAACTTAAAATATTTTTGTTTAGTGCTGGCTGGAGATGGCCGAGGTGAAGTACCTATTGTTAAAATTATTCTTAAAGCAAGAAAGGTGTGTATTTGAGGATACAAAAACGTATAGTTACGTGGAAGTAGAGAATACTTTCACAGACGATATTTCTTGTGATGAAGTCGAAACAAAAATTATAGCTTCAAAGATGAAAGATTTCTGACTGGTCCAATTTTTCTAATTAACTTCTATTTCCTATTTAATACTGGCTAGTGTTGATGTAATCCATCAAAACCTATGTCAGCAGCAAATAACTTCAACCATACTCCACATTATAAATGACTACAGATGCATGGAGATCAAGTTTCTGAAACTGTTTTGTCTTTATAATCATTAGTGTGAAAGTTTGAGAACTCCGTACATTACTTGTTACTTGCCCATCATTAATCATTTCACTCCAAATCTATTATTTCATGATGGTACACATCTTTTGTTTTGAGCAAAGCCGAGCTCTGGATTTGAAACTCATTTCGTTCGTTATGATTTTTAATGAACTTAGAGCAAAAACTGGGTGTGTAATTTAATTTGGCAGCAAATTCATTGTGTTAGTGTAATGTTGGAATTGAAATAGGATCGTTGATAATGTTTGTATCGTCATGAGTTCAAAAATGATTGATGACTTCACTGTTCTTCTAGAGCATATTTTTCCTTATCAACTATATCTTATAATTAAAGACAGCTCTATGTTGCTACAAAAATTATTAAGTTAGTCAGTAGTATATGCCATAGTTCGTCAAAAATCCATACAGTCAATGCTTTTCAGCATACCAACACAACTTAACGTATCAATAAAAACTTTTAGCCACCGTCCAACTGTTTCATTATTAAAACAAATACGATAAAACATCGAGATAAGATGGAGTCTGTAGATGATGAATTACGAAATGACCTTTCATTGTTTTGAGCCGGTCAGCGGCAGCCGTATAACGGTACCGGAGTGCAATCAAGAATAGATCATCAAGTACCTTTATAATATGCAAAAACTGGAATAAGATGTGAGAGAGAGTTCATTTTGTTTGAAATTGTAATTAAGGCATAATATGACATATGTGAGTGTGAAATCTTTCAAGTCTTACTGGGAATGTTGTTATTTTTTCAGGTAATAAGCTGTCATGTGATGTTATTTCCCAGCTTGGTTTATTCCATTACCTGGTTCCATATAGCTCTCAAATCCTTAAACTTTCAAACAACTTTAATATTTCCAGTCTTTTCTTTTTGCGACGAATAGATCTTCATCATCACCATTACTAGCCTATTTCAGTCCACTGCTGGCCCAAGATGAATAGCACGCTATTCATCTTGATTCATATACAAATTATTTTCGAAACACATCTTATTTCATGGCAATTGCATCTTAGCCTACACTTACATCATTATCTCCACCAATGCCTACAAACAATAGCCCTCAAATATTTCTAGCTTCAAAATCTGCTTAACTATCATAATTAAACCCACAACTTACAATCAAGTTGTCAATCTTTAAGTAACGTTCTACAGGTGGCGTAAGTTCATACTGTCTACCACAGTAATTGGATTACGGAATGGCTCAAGTCAACTGGTGCATGCTGTCTGCTGGCTCCCAGACCAGACTGATGTTTAACGCTTGGGTGGTTTGTCACTTTAATTTTGTCTATGTATATAAATGTTTGGGTGACTCTGGTAAATGTTTGTTAATCTGTGTAAGACGGGATTATGCTGGTAGGTTTTGAATATTAATGAGTTTAAATTGTGCTAAGTTTAGTGTAGGTACCTATTGATTGAGCATGTGGGTGGAGCAAGCTTTTTGAAGTAGAGAATATAGATCATTTGTTAACAAAAACTAAAGCTGTCTGTATGCATTAAAACCATTGCACTGGATTTGTTAAGGCAACGATAACCGACTTTTAATGATTTTAAACTGAAGATCACGTCTAAATGAGTAGTTAATGATTTGGAAAAAAATATATGTTAAATAAGAGCATTTTCTTAATAACTTAATATATGAATATATTAGATTTTGTTTTATTACATAGTGAAATTAATTATTAAAGTTATGTCTAACGCGGATAAAATACTGAGAATCGCGCAAAATATATCAAGCGTATTTTTCTGAAACCTTCATCATTTTCAAGATGATTGAATTGAATTTTTGATCTTTTAGTATACGTGTTTTATTAAAATACCTTTTGTTTTATGTATAATAAATTAATATTGCGTTTAATTTAGGATAGCGCTCCTTGATGGGCGAGTAATATTCCTGGCTAGATATACGACGAGTTGCTGGAGCTCAGTTCAGTACAGGCAAACTAACCACTTAAGGTCACTGGCATATATCTGCGTTTAAGTTAGTCGTTGTTAGATGGTAGATATTGATTTAGAAGATTTAAAAAATGTGGACAGTTCAGATTTTGTCTTGTAGTGTTTAATTTGCTCCGTCATTTTATTTCCTACGACTAGTTACGACTTCCGTGAAAATATTTCACTGCACAACTAATCTTTGAATCTAAATTCAAATGAGAGTAATTTCGTCCCACTGATTTCCTCATTTATCGGATAATCTTATAAAACAATGAAGGCGATCGCTTTGGCATTAAGAAACGTCAATTAATTTCGTGTGAATATGGTATTTTCGTAATGTTGTGCGCGCAGCTAGTCTGATAATGATGGGAGCGGCGCACGCGCATAAAACTAAGGAAACTGCGGCAATCGCTGTGAGACTGTTTTGTCTCACACGTTCGTTGTGCCAATATTCTACAAATATTGTACATTATTCAGTAAAAATAGATTCTAAATCTTTTGTGACTTTTCTCTTTTTTTCTTGTCGCTATGTAACATAACTACTTGCACAATTTCCACATGCTTAGCCAAATATTCGGGCACAACCGTTTTTAGAACACCATATTTTTTATCTTTACCACATTGCACAACATTTTTCATAAATCGAATCCTTCATTACCCATAGCTGACCTTGCTCCAAAAACCCGAAAATAGTCCACAAAAAATAAATAATATGTCCAAGTTATCATTATCACTTACGATACTGAGACAAACATTGTCGTTTGCGGTGTCCGGCGGAAGTGGTCCGATACTCCGATAACGGGTCAGGTCTGGACAAGTCAGCGGAAGGCCGCTCTCGGAAGCTCTATCGTACCGTGTGAACGCCGCTATCATGCGCGGGCGCAGGCACCGCCGAAATGGGCACCGTTCGATTGAAACTGGATACTTTATAAATGGACTATGTGATATGAACGGGTAATGGAACTTGTTATTGAAGAATGGGAGTCTATCTGATCTAGACTAGTTGTGTGGTTGGTCTAGTTCTTGATAAGGCTGTCGTGCAGCACTACCAAGCGCTGAAAAAAAAAACAGTGGCACTTCAGGAGTGCCGCCGACAGAAGTGAAAAAATCGGCACCGTGGTAATCAACGCGTTGATGTCTTTAACTCCAACACCGTGGTAATCAACGCGTTGATGTCTTTTTAATGGTCAAAAGCTGGTGTCATCACGGTGTCGCGAAATCAATGATTTAGTCCCATCTCAAAAATGCCCAACGCGCCTAAAGAGCTTAAACACTTAAAACGATTTGATAAATTTATTTATGATAAATTTTCATGATTGACGAAAATTCAATATTTGTCGAATTACATTTTAAGCGTCATCTTACTTAATCATTGGAAATAATCTTGTCCTTGGTTACATAATTACTTCTTGCTGTATCTTAGTAAGTACCTACATACTTAGCAACAAAAAAATTACTTTATCTACACCCATGCTATAAAAACTCTATAAAAGTTTCTGAAACAGTTAGCTTATTGCCAACATTAAAACAGCCAGTGTCATTGTAACCATAAATGAGTGTTTTAATTTGTACTAAATTTCATTATGCAACTCGAATTTCAAAAAATAGTAAATTATACAACAAGTGAAAAAAAAAAGGGAATTTAATTCGAGGGATTCAAGGACCGAGAAGAATTTTTTTTCACGAGTTGTGTACTCTTTTTACCATTGACTGCGAGAAAATAAATTTTGGCGGCAACAAATTATCTACTATAATTGCTGCTTCAGAACGAAATTATTCCGGAGCCACTGGTCTGATTTTCGTCACTAGAAAAACTCATTTTATTATAATTATGTTAATAGATTTTCCAATGACAAAACAACCACGATAGCAGGTAAGAAAAAACCTAACTAAAATAGGCGGGATATTTAAAAAAAAAAAAAATTGTCTAGCTCTATGGAATAGCTCTATTTAGCCAGTCAGTAGGTATTTTCAGCACGTTTTATTTATTTTTAGGGTTACCCTACCTCAACAGGAAATAAACGGAACCCTTATAGGATCACTTCGTTGTCCGTCCGTCTGTCTGTCAGTTTGTCAAGACCCTTTTATCAAAAACGCGTGGAAGTATCAAGTTGAAATAAATATTATATACGTATGTAGGTTTATAGCTTAAAAAATCAAGCTTCTAAGTCAATGCAATAAAAAAAAAACGGCCGTTTATGCGTAATATTTTGATACTCGCAAATAAATCAAAATCTACAGGGTACTTCCCGTTGACCTAGAATCATGAAATTGGACAGGAAGTAAGGTATCACAGCACATATAAAGAAAAAAGTCCAAACATCGTTAATTTGTAGTTTTATCACACATTTTTTTTTATGTGTTTTCTTTTTGTGATTACAAACTTCCATTCGCAGTTGGAGAATTGACCGTGACGTACATCGATGTACGGAGAACATGTTTTTCAAGTACAATATTAAGTTTGTTTTTGGGATAAATTCATCCCAACTACATTGTGCGTGGTCCGACACGCACTTTTCCGGTTTTTGTACATAATTCGTACTTGTTCCAAATTCAAAATGTTTTTATTCACTCAGTGAGTAAAAGAGAGTTTTATTCACTGTTATCGATGAAATAAATGTCCTTTTTCGAGCGGCAATGGTAAAAAGAACATTGTCATGTATGCAACTTCTTGTTTCCATCAACTTTTAAAATGGAACGTTGAAGCGGGGGATAGCAGCACCCGCTGCAGCACATGCGCGGTGATGTGCTGCTGCAGGCGACACTCATACGTGCAGTTGTACTGAATTTCGTGGGATTTTATTTATTCTTGATCTTGAATTACAAACATCCAATGGTTTCAGAACCTTTTATAGAGGATTCATATCATGGGTGCAGATAAAGCTTTGTATGCAACTGTACATAATTAGATATTAAAACACTAATGTGATACTATTAAACCCACATTCGTGTTTTAATACCCCTTATTATACAACAGTTGCATAAATAACTATTATCCAAAAATATGCCACAAAAAAGCTAACAACAACATGTCGACTCCTACAGTCATCGTGTGGTATGACCTCGGTGGCCTGTCGAAATCCAATTTCATTGGCTAATGAACGCTGGCTGATCCAAATCAACGATTTAGAATGGTTCCGGATTCTGGCTGATATTTGGTACTTACCTACATACATTATTATTAAAGTCAATTGTCTTGTGGTATCAGAGATTTTGACTGTCCATGATTGATAGTGTACTTAAAGTGTGTAATTGTTTGTATGAACTTAAATTATAGCGGACATTTAAAAAAATAACCAGTTTTTTTTGTGCCCCATTTTTTAACAGCAAGGTGTTTATCACGTCTTATCTAATCCTGACGCATAATTACAATACTATTTTCTTGGCCAGAAGCCATTCAAAAGACCTTTTCTGTAAAATATATCGATTTGGTTCAGTCAATCAAACGCCCGAGACAAGTCCAGACATTTCAAACTTTAAACAACTCCACTCCAAAAATCAATACAGTTACCCAACATTGAAAATTTTATCGTTTAACAACTTCCTTCAAAGTCAAAAGCATAGTCAATACTTAATAACCCAAACCTTTGTTTAAAGTGCTCTCAAAATGGAGTACCTACCTACGTTGTCCGGAAGAGTGGAATCCGGTAAAGTTGTCAGGTCCTCTCAATGTGGCGGGTTACAAAGAGCCGTAAGTTGTACTTGTTCATCTACCTGCTGCTCTCTATTGTTTTAAACATCGTGGTGTTTTTAATGAGCTGCTGATATTTTGTGGAAGGTATAGTCTGGGGTGTCCCGGTTCGCTTTTTTTTTTTTTTTTGTGGTGTGGTTGGTGAGTGTCTACTTCTATGGTAATGACTGATGGATGACTCATTGATATTTAAGATTAGTAAGTCTGGATTTCTGGAAGGATCAAATGTGTTGTGAAATTCTTGTTCAAATTCTATTCGGCTATTGATTTCTATGAACATTGTGATTCATTTATTTAAACAGCCTATTGTTTAAAGATTTCGACATTCCTTTGAGCTTCAACGCTTATCCGTTCACATACACATCGTAGATCAGCACGTACTGGGTGCTAGCAAATCTCGCGAAACTGGAAGAGATCTAGAACGTTCCACAGTTGATGGGCTACTAAAACTTAATGATTTAAACGTGGCTTCAACTGCAAAAGATCCTGGTGAAACAATAGCATTAATTATATGGATTATCCTTTACTCTGTCGGACTTGCGAGTCGTGGTAATAACGGTATAAGCTTAAAATCGACATCTGGTCCGCGAGCCCTGACTGACATGCGTAATTGTTTAAGTATTATTACAAAGCTACTGAAACCAGAAGGCCAGTCACCGTTGATGGTTAAATACCCATTTGCGGACCGTGAGATCATTTAAATCTGTTTAGATTCAACCCGTATATCAGAATCGTGGATTATAAACAAATTTAATTGCTACTTACTTCAGAGTTGACGAAAATCACGTGATCACCAGCCATTTAGAGATCTGAGAAGACATTATAAAATCGTCCACATATATGATGTCAAAGAAAACTAAAAATGAAAATTATGTTATGATTTATCAAGCTTTATAATTATGTCGGCGCGAATAATAAACTAAAATACATCATTTATACGACAATTTAATGAATAAAATAACCTCCACGTGGGATTTCGACACACTTGGTAATGGTTAATTATATAATACCGGAGTATCGTGTCGGCCGCTGCCGCTGCTGTAATTAATACCTTTAAACCTATTCCATGGCTCGTTTTTTGTCTGTCTGTGATGATTTGTGCTGAGAATGGCCCGATGCTCGGCAGCCGCGGACACACGCACGCTGCGCATGCGATGTGCACGGTAGTTGCGTAACACAAGAGATCCGAGCATTTTCTTTTCCGTAATTATGTTCATTACATCTAAAATGATTAGATATGTTATTACAAGTAAAAGGCAGTTTTAACGTCTCAATTCATATTCGCATTCGAAACTAGTTTCATTGATCTCGGTTGCTACAGCGAGGGCTGGGGACCGTTTACCTGCTCGTCTCCCTTCGCTCGCAGGCCCAAGGCGTCGCACCCTCCGAGATTTGCGCCGGGTGCGCGGGCGCAGGTGCTCGACGCACGACGCCCGTACTAACTGTCTATTTTACAAAACAAAAAGGCCCAGTCGGGAGCGATGGCAACCGTGTCATGTTATTTCGTCGGTTTATACCATAAAAAAGAACGGAGAATTTGGCCGTTTCCGCTTTCTCGGAACCGTGATTCACCTCGCGTGTGAGCCTACGCTATGATTTATACACAGATTATTGTTTGCGGTCAAACTTGAATGTTTTATGCGATTAAATAAATTTAGTTAGAACATGAATTTTAATATTCAACTTTAATAATGCATGTCGGTATGGGATGCCGGCTAAGTCTTCTTAAAGACTCTTTAAATTTATCATTTAGAGGGCGCTTTCACCGTCATAAGTCACGCAACGTCAGGTATAATAAATATAAAAGTTTAATGATGGCAGGATAAGGAGAAATCTATTTTCAATCAGGTACCTACAGTGCAATGAAATATTGAAATTTAAACTATTTCATTACTGCAGATAGATGATACAAATTCAATCCTGTGTGCTGATAAGGACCTAAAACTCGGCACCATTTTCATTCCCATTGTTAAATCCATTTGTGGAACAACAATTTGGTTCCATACCTACTATAAATATTGTTGACACATGGATAACCGTAAACAATGAAAACAAAATTACAGAAAACAAGAACTCCAAATATAACAGCTTGTTAGCCGAAGTAATGGTATTCAGTGGATCCTCGCCAGTCGGCCTAAATATGCCGTTTACGGGTTTAAAGCAGGGGTATTACAGTAAATCGTGAATCCAGGCTATTGTGGTTTAGACATATATGGAATATTCAAGTTGATTCCCCGAGGGATTTTAACCTGTGGGTCGCAAACCATTTCGCGACCTTTAAAAGAAAATTGGACAGGACTATTGATTCTAATTAGATGATGCTTTTGTTCGAAGGCTTCAGTAAACGCTATAAACGGAGGATAGTATTTGAAGCTTGAATAGCATCTAATGGAGTGGTCGGAGGTTCGCATGTTATTCACAGGTTGTGACAATGATGCAACACTTCATTGTTAGAAGATTGACGGTATCTTTCTTTCGACCCACGAAGTGGCTAGAGAACAGAACAGGTGCTGTAATTTAAGGGCCATACTTTCGAAATCGTTGAAATCTACTGCTGATTCCAGACTCACAATTTTGCCTTGAGCGTTCCTCTCACTACATAATAGTTCCAGCCACCAATGTTAAAATTCATCATATTCCTACACATAAAACATACCACTTAGATTCTGTCCGTCTTAACGACGTAATTTACGATCACCCACTTCCATAATTGGCACACGCAACAAATCTATTTCATCGAGACTATTAGTCATTGTTAGCGGGTCTGGTACCCTGGCTAAACGACGCTGCTCATAATTTAGCCGTTCACGGAGCTACGGGATAATTATGATTAATTTTATGCATGAATTGAGAAGGATTGGAGCTGGGCAGGGTTGTGGATGAGAGTCGTGAACTCGTGAAGTCTAAATGAAATACAGTTTTACTCGAGTCTATCTCCTACACTGATCACGAAAGCTGGAAATGAAATCAAAGTGGTAATCAACTAAAGGAACACAAGAAGAGGCTGGATTCTTCCGGCCTCGCCGCCGAGGTCCTTTGCGACCGCGACCGTGTCCCTGAGTAAATGATACTCCTCCCCGACCCTTGCTCGAAAACGAGGTGCCAGCAAGTTGTTGCCGCTGAGCACGTAGCTTTAAACTACCCCGCATAATAATCATGATTTAAACCAAATTTTAATCCAGCCTGTCCCTTCTTGGCTTAGGGCGTCGCTGAGGGGAGGCCCTCAGCGACGCCCTAAGCCGAGGCTCGTACCCCACAGGGGGTGCCCTTAGCGAGCGTTCGCCTAGTTTTAATTTAGTTTAGTTTTTTGCCCCTGGCTGGAGGCTTTGAGTGTAGCAGCTTAAGGCACCCACAGGAAAGTCCGGTTAAGCAGCCAAGACCTTAGTGGTCAAAACTGCGAGATGCCATGTTAAAAAAAAAAGCTGGATTCTGCTTTCAGTCGTTTTTGAACAGTTTTTATGTCACGTATGAAACCAGAGATGTATGTCATGGTATTAACAGAGATACTGAAATAAGCTGTCGATCAGTAGTGTTCTACACCAAACTATAATCGTTTTCGAAAGTAGCCAACACCCAAACTACAAGTAACAAAACAAGTTGCTCAACTTTAAAACATAACCGCAATAAGTGAGGCACTTTGAAAAATTACATGCCCATCAAAAAGCTGTAGCTTTGAAACTGGTAGAAGACATATTGCACGGTAACTACTACTCTGCTGACGCCATTTGTAAACCTCGGACTAATATTCGATTTACTATCGTTCGTATGTTCGTGATTAATGAATGTTAGGAAGAAGCCGCCTTTTCAACATCAACTAATTTCTTGAAATCGTTCCGCATAATGTGAAGTAATTATAGCTTCGATCAAGTACTATTATTGAAGAATTATAGGCTTTATCTTTTGATAGTTCTTCTATGTAGATTTGGGGAAACAGTTGATTAATAATGAAAGGAAGCTTGATATTGTCAGGTCATTATTTGGTTTACAGAACAGTGCTTTCACTAACAAGTTATGTGCTCTGCGTTATCGTACGTGACTTGAAGTAATCAATGAATTATCAAACATGACTTCAGCACTCTACATGCAACAAAATCGTATTGAAGCATATCACAATTTTACGGTTACCCATAAACAATTTCAATATTATATTGCGATAATTTGCGAGTATGGACCGTGGCAGACAATTACGTACATTTGAGAACCCTGGAGTCGGTTAGTGTCATGACGAATCGAAATACGATAAAACGAAACGAAATGACGAATAAACCATTCTGGCTCTTAGGAGTTCGTGTTCGAGCCAAGTTTGATCAAATTATTTTGGAATGTTATTGTTAGAATTTGTTTCTTGATTTATTTGATTTATTCGGTTAGTTAGATAGAAATAAAGATATTTAGATTAGAAATAGAAGAACGTTTTACTCCAAATTGTTTATTAGTTGCGGTAAAAGAATTTTAAGACACCGGTACTGTGATTTTGGAGACATTTGCAATTCTGTTGTATAAGATGAAGAATAATAAGTAGCTAAAATATTACAATCCCTTGCTGTACCTGGCTTATTTAAATCTCAATCTACCTCCGATCTGGAAAGTAGAAAGGCACGAGTAAATGTAAATCATTTTGCTAAAGATCCATCTTTGGGCCAAGCTCCTTCTATAACGGGTTTCGACGATTCCATTCCCGATGATAGACAGTATTGTGAGGTAAGTAATGACTCGACTCGCTCGCTATAATATTGGATAGTGGTGTAGTACGAAGTGCCTATATTTTCTCATCTTTGTTTCTCATTTATTTCATTGGATTATAAATTTTCTTTTGAGGTCATTGTTATTGGTATTCAATGAGCTTTCTGGTGTTATTGATGCAATTGTTAACGTCTGTGATTACAGTTCTGGCATTGTCAGCGTTACTTTCATTTGCACCATGCTTTCGGCATTTCTAAAGTTCTCTGTTTTTTATTTCTGTATCTACAAAACCATGTCCTATCTATCCTGTATCTACAAATCCTACAACCAATATATTAAATGGACAATACAGAAAGTTCATTGTTTCCATCTAATTGGCAATGAAAATTCTAATTCCAATGTTAAATAGGAAGTAATTAGGGCTTATTTATAGTGCTACCTTATCTTCGGACGTCACGAGTGCTCTGGGCACCTGGGCCAACCAATTGTTTGCAATACTGCTAGAAACAGTCGCACGCGTTGGTTGTTTGGTATTTAGAAGGTTGCATTGTGCTGCAGATCTGACTTCGGCTGGTCATTGTTTATTAATATCTATTGTACTATTGCATGTTTTTATAAATTGTAAGTTTTGATTGACCATTATTTAAACGCATAGTTGATAGTTGCAGTTGCTACTGTTACTTCAAAGATGTCAAAGCCTAACGAAATTGTTAGTTATTGTATTTATTGAGCTTGAACAAATTGTGAACATAACAGACATATTCAAACATATCCCTCTCGAACATGTCCGTACTTGCATCGTAAGTTCCTTAAACTTGAACTTATAAAAACAAGAATTTCGCAGTTATCCCTCCAAACTGGATATTCTGGTATGTCAGAAAGTGACCAAAGGTGGCATCACATCATGTTTTTATCCTCGTGTCTACGCTTGAGCGGGTCGCATTATTCCCTAGCTGTGACGTCGGCGGCAGCTGCAACTAACGTACGCCACGTTTATGCTTCTCTTTCTAACACGAGGAGTAGTTGCGCTATCTCTTTCCCGCACAAGTGCATATCTATCATCCGGTCAAGTCTACTGCGCGCGCGGTGAAACTGTATCGATTTGTGTCATTTTGTTTTTGAGAAATTCTGGCTGTTGTAATATTTTTTGAGTACTTTCATGTTTTAGAGTTTTTTAAGAAGTTTGTTTTGTTTTTCTTCTATAACAATCTTGTATCGGAGGATCATTTAGCTAATGGAATTTTTATATTTTAGATATAAAAATTTATAACTCTCCTATGATTTCCAAGTTCTTTTATTTCCATATACATATTAACCAAAAGCTATACAGCATCAAACTAATCGCCTTATGCTATCGAACGCCCACGCGTTTCAAAACCCAACCTTTTTTTATCTATTTTTTTCTTTCTTTGTACTCTTTTTGCTTCTTATAGCATATGAAATGTAACACAAAAGACCGACAAAAAAATAATGTACTATGAACGTTACATGCAATACGCATGACCTTTATTTGGTCGTTTTTTTTTCCTTTTTATGTACGTCAAAATGGCGGTGTTTGGATTTGAATTATTAAATGGATTGTTTTGGTATGTTATTAAAGCTGTTTGGGGGTTTGGTAATTAGACTTTGATCTAAGTTTTTGACATTTTCCTCATTTTGAAATTGTACTAGTTTTTAGGCAGACTTTGTTGATAAATGAAATTCTCCTTTGCGAATTCATTAAAGGAAACGATTTTTTTTAACAAATTTAAATAATAATTACGAGAGTCACAATGTGATTACGAAATACTTTTGAAATGCACTTAAATTGACATTTCATTCTTAACTAATTTAATTACAACACTTTTGTCATTCGCAACTTAATATGCAAAAGCAATGCGCAAGCGCACCCCACCTGTGTCGTGTAACGGAAGCGCGGGGACAACGAGGCACTGTTTAATGACGTCATAACTTCTTAATGGCGGCAACATTGTTAAGTGGATACAAAATATTATGCGGTTTCCAAAAAATTAACTTAATTATGGGATATATTATTTTAGTTTTAAAAGGAGCTTTTCAAAAATGAAATATTAAATAATACAAAAATCCAGTGTATTGTTAGTTACATTGTTGTAAATAAAAGAAATGGTCATTAGCTTTTCAAGATATTTCCGAACGCTCAAAAAATACATCGTATTGAACAACTCTTTCAATAATTCGAATTGCAAGAAAGACTAACTCAAGCTTAACTTTCAAAGACTTTGAAAAACTTTGTTTCCTATATTAATAGCGATAAAAAGACATATCCAGGCAGGCGGTCTATGGCGCCACTGAAGATAATGCTCGCCTTGTAATAAAATCCCAACATATTAATATTCCACTTTTTAACTAAGTTTAATTAGCTAAGTTAAATTTAACCGTGAGAATAAACGTCTGCCGGCTATAACAATTACGGATTTAAGATTTTTATGTCTAATGCTTATGTGTATAAATTTTGTGTTATTAAATTTTAATTACTTTGAATTTAACGTATGCTGCATGTTTGGTTGTGTCGTTTTTAATATATGTCTACTCGTATAATATTTCTTAATGTCATTAATTATTTATATTGTATCTGACGAATGCCTTATTGGTCTTTTGGTATCTACAGACGCGGCTATCAATCATGTTCTGTGTTCTTCTTCGATAGCACAGTTTTATTTTTAAGTTTTCAGAAACTCAAGAGATTAAAATAGGCTTCCTCTTAATTTTTCGCACTGAAACAATATCTCCACTCCTCCAGAATTTACCTTTTGATTTCAACATTTTTAGGGTTTTCTACTTATAAGGAAAAACGGAAACCTTTATAAGATCAATTTCTTCTTTTAATAGCAGCATCCTTTCACCCGATGCATGTGGCTTTAAGCTTTCATTCATCAGCACATCTATTCAACTGCAGAATTCACTCACACACAACTCTACAATTTCCATACTACAGCGAGTTTTTCATACAAATAATCGTAAAATCAATGATACACACATGTGAGTGATCGTCGCCAGATGGGCCGCACTTGTGTTTTCATTGGGGGATGCGGTGGGAACGCTCGCGCATCTGTGCGCGTTGCTTGCGCAGGCGCAGCCGAGGGCGCGTACGAACGGATATAAAGGATGAGGGAGATATGTGGATGCTTAATTAGATGGTATTATAATCACTTTTCTTATGAAATCTTTTGATGTGGTGTGCCACTAGTAAAATAATTGATTAAATTACGATCTTATGAAAAAAATTTGGAATAAATGGATTTCTCATAAGAAATTGTAGTATTGAAGTTCCAACAGAAATCAAAAACAAGTGAATGCGTTCAGTGTTCTGTTTTTAACACTTTCGAATCCACCCGTTTTTTCATAGAGCTCATACGCCATGCCGCCATACATATTGAAAATTGACTCCAGGGGGGTCACCGGCATTACGTTTGCGCTAAAGTTAAACCTATAGGACTGTCACCGGCATTAGGTTTGAAATCTTGTTAAAATAGAAAACTGATTTTGTTTTCACAGTTTATAATGCCAAATTCGCTAAGAAAAACGCACATTTAAAATAAGCCCTAAGCAAGACGTATTTAAAACTGGTGTAAAGATTGATAATTGTAATTTTGATGTTCTTTACATCCACACATTTTTTTATCTCATTATCTTATTGTTTTTCTACAATTCATCTCGAAATAAGGCCATAATCATTCTACATCACAGTTACCTGACCTAGTTTAAAATTCAACTTACTCTACTTCTCTTACATTATTTGCCAATTAATTTGTCATCTAATAGTTCAAACCTTGATTGGTCAACAAACAAGCTGTCGGAATGACACACGGAAAATTGGTCAGCCTGATCTTTTATGTTCTGCTTCCATTAGAGTACTAAACCAAGGTCATATGACCTGGTTGCTGTCATACGCAGCTATTAGAGATAATGATCAAGTAAGGTCAATATTGCGCATTAATTCTTATTATGTTGGTAGTTGACGCGTTCCGTGAGAATGTGTCTGATTTTATATGTAACAGAGGTATTAAGTACCTATAGTTGGTCTTTTATGCAAAGTGGAACTTGTCAGTCATTTTTAATACTTATCATTATTATGGCACTGTGAACATATTCTAATGAATCTATTCCTCCACCCATAGATCTACATGAGTCTATAATTATGAAGAAAGAAGAATATTCCTTATCTAAGAAGATGTTCAGACAATGTTGTCCAGTGGCGAGATGGGCAGATTACACTGTTGCCATCGCGGGTAAAACCTGGATGAGCCTGGCACAGAAACGTGGGGATTGGCACTAGAAAAGAGAGGCATATGCTCAGCAGTGGGCGAAGACTGGCTGTGGATGAAGATGATGACGAGAGAAAGGAGAAAATAAAACTATTAGCAATTTAATTGTTACTGCATATCATCTGCACCCCAATTGCGTAGCATAACAAAGCATAATCAGCCTATAATGTTCCCACTGTTGGGACACAGGCCTCCTCGCAATGAGAGGGAGCGATTGCTTCAATTGCGTATCACACTTTAAATCAACCGAAGGATTTTGAAGGAAATTCATCATCCATTGCTTTATATATGTGAAAAATTCATCTGCTCGACAACGTAAATAATACAAATCACAAAGAATATTGTTGAATCGCCAAAATAAATGGCACTGAGATATTGAGCTTGTTACGCAATTCCATCGCAGGTGATGAAAACATGCGGCGAGGAGATAAGACGTGGACAGGCAGAAACGGTTAGGACCGGGGTTGGGGACAAAAGAACACCCTAATGTTACCCAATGGGTGTAGCAACTAGTAATCACTTAAAATATTTCAGTTAACCAATTCTTTTCTCAAGTGTTGCCGACACCGTCCCCAAGGACCAATCATTGTGAATATCTACAGGGAATTCTTTTCGATAGTGGACTTGTGTCTCCATGTAGCTATAAATCAACATTCATTTATTCAAACTAGGCTGAAAATCAGCACTTTTTGAACATCATAATTACATAAGATACTACCTACCACTTCCTAGTGGTACCCAGACCTTCACCACTTCCTAGTGCTTTAACTGGGAAGAAGGAGTCGCACAACAAACTCCCCAGCAGCACAGCTGTCTGTTCAGTTAGAAGAACTTGATTCTATACAATAGTTATAGATGAATGTAGGTTTATCACAGAACAAATCCATCACTCACAACTGCATGGTAAGCGTGTGATATATCAAAAGGCAGTAGCTTCTTATGATTATTTATAAAGTCATTAATATTCATAATCTGTGAGAATTCTCTCACAGTGTTTACTGAAATCTGATATTTTGGATGTAAATAAAGTCCGTAGTCATTTAAGAAAAGCAGGCTAATTTAAATCGATAACAGATTCAAGCACTTGTGTGTATAATGTTTCAATTTTATTCTTTTGGTCGAATTTTGGTAACAATCATAAATGGACTTTTATAAAAGCAAGTGAATTGGTGAAAACTTTTTTACCTAATTCGTTATGTCAAGCCATTGACTTATTGAATCTATACTAATATAGAGAGGTAAAATTTGTGAGTTTGTTTGTAGGGGGTTATCTTCAGAACCATTGATCCAATTCCGAAAATTCTTTCACTAATGGGAAGCTACATTATCCCTGAGTGTCATAGGATAATAAATGTTTTAGGTATGTTAAAACAAGAAATTTCACGAAAGAAACAAAAAAGTCGTGGCCAGTAGTAAGTTATAAAATATTTAAGTGGTCAGTGGTCCTTGAACTTTATCTATTACGAAATTAATGAACACTAAGAATAAAAGCGTAATAGCTCGAGCTCGAATTGTATCGATCTTTTTAAATCTCAAACAATTTGTTATCAACCGTCTGATTGATTCAGAATTTTTATTCGCCGTGACCAATCGAAACAGTTTGTGGCGTCTAGCTTAGGGTTGCCCGCGATAATTGAGTTTTTTTTTTCACAATTCTTTGACTTGACAAAACATCGAGATTTATTAATTATCTATGTGTTTAATAATGTATTATACATACAAATCTTCCGGAATACATTCTCTAAATTATGTTGAAAACCTCGTCAAAATCCGTTGTGTATTTTAGAAGTACAACGCGGTCATGCAGACAAACGCGAAAAGCCACTTGGTTTTATAATATGTATAGATGTATGTTATTTCTCTCCTTTTGTTACTATCATAGCACAAATACGCACAAAAATAATTTCAGTAAAAAAATGCATTCGCCAATAACCTAACATTCTGATGACCCTGACATTTAGTGTCGCGGCACCTTTGATCGCTACTTGGTTGTTTATACCAATTAACTGACTGAAGCACACGGCTTCGCCTCCCCCACTAGCTTCAATCAACCGTATTTAATTACGTACAGTAAGATGCTACAATTTCTGTTAATTACTACAATTTCTTGTAATTGGACTGTGTAACTATTTCGTCTTTAATCGCTATTTTGTGAAGATTGATATTTATTTAGAGCTAAACTTTTTTCGTCATTTTTGCGAGCAACTAGCAATATCTTGTTTTTCATCTCGTTCGTGGTCTTCTCATACTTCATAGTAATGACTAGCGGGGTAATTGCATATCAATCGCAATCGATGGCAATGCCTTTCATTTTGATAGTTCAGACACGTTCATCGCATTATATAAGTTGTTGAGCAGAAGAATTTTTCAAACCTATGAAGCAAAAATTCCTAATCCATATTAGGAATTTCCTTCAAAACCCTCGGATTGTGAGTGTTTGTTACACAATTAGGGTGGAGTTCAGACTAAAACTACTACCATTTAAATTAATCGCGACTCTAAGGCCTATATTTTCTCGAAATTCAATGAAACCTACTTACACGAACCCGCAGACACGCAAAAAGGGCCGCAACTGATGTTAGATCTCGCCACTGTTAAAATCGTCTCCAGCCCGATATTACTCAAGTCTGTGCTGATAAATGGTTCTATTCTATAGGATCGATTTATGCATCGATTTAGCGTAGCCCATTAGGCCACTATTATAGGAGTAACGCGTGTAACTCGGTTAGAGGAGACAGTTTTGTATTCAAGTGTCGGATTCCGCTCGGTGGAAACTGGACGACTTGAAGTCTTTAACTAAGTGAAACTTTGGGTGGGGCGGTCTGAATGGAGTACATTGGGTTAGGGCTAGGATTTTAGAGAGCTGAATGGTTTTTAAGCTGCCTTTTCGTTGGCATTTACTGTATCATTATTATTATAACGCCCACTGCTAAACATTGACCTCTCAACGATTGTTACAAAAAACGGTCATAGGTCAAATTAGTGAAAGTACTTTTTGACTTAGTTCTTTGTTAAAATCATTATTGTCTTAATAAAGCAGTGTAGAGGTTGCGGCAAGCTGTGGAGAAGATGGCGTTATGCCTTGGTGGCTTCCTCATGAATTAGCGAGAGGAAGCATAACATCAAGAGAAGTGGAAGGAATGGGGGGAGGTCTTTGCACAGAAGTAGGACAATTCAGGCTAATAGATAAAAATCGTGTAAAAGTTTTACCTGACTTCAGTTTTAAATGATGCAAGATTTTATCGACAAAAACAGTGTTCATCCTTATAATTCAGCACTATACAGTCTAAAGCCCTAAAGCTTTAAACAGTATAGTGCTTGTATGTGGAATGACCCCACTATCAGTAACTATCATTACTAGCACAGTATCGCAGCCGGTACCGGTAATCGTGTTATCATGTAGCACCGCAGGAGCCCCAACTATGGTCATAGACCATGTTCTGCCTGTACCCATAACGATTTGTCACAGGTATCAATTCTATAAATCCATGGTATCTCTGTTCCATGGGCCACTTGTTTGAATTTGCATTCGCAGATTATATGTAGTGTAAGGAAGTGGTGGTTGAGATAATATTAATAAATAAGTTATTGTTGAATGGTAGGGATATGGACAGGGATATTCTATTTTGAAAGGGTCGTGTAAGTAGGCGATAAGGGATATGGGATGGCTAGTTGATTTTGATATGTTGAGGAAGAAGCTAAAAGGATTTAGAATTCATTTAGACTCGAATGTTTTGCGAGAAATGTTTTCCTCTTTTATATACATTACCGTTGATGAGAATTGTAAGATCTCCTACCGTACACTCATGATTGAATAATAATTTAAGCCCGAAATTTTGTCCAAAGTCCAACTCCACCGTTCGAAAAAGTAAACCTGTTTCTTGACCAACGGAAACGCAATATTTGCATATTAGCTGTATTCTCAATGTAAAAATAAAGACCGTATTCCTTAATCAATATTGGCGTATTGGCCCACGACAATACCAGTTCCTAAAATTGCACTACAGGATGCGTCCCTAATTCAAATATTTACGCATTGGCTCAACCCGTACCTTAGGATCAAATCATCCTCAGCCAACGCAGATATTTGCGTATTGGCCCAACCCGTACCTTGGGAACAAATCTGCCACAGCCAACGCAGACATTTGCGTATTGGCCCAACCCGGACCTAAGGACCAAATCTTCCACAGCTAACCCAGACATTTGCGTATTGGCCACTATCAAGCGTGGGCTTGCCAGATAAATAGTCCAATTTACAACCACGACTGACTAATGGTGTACTAATGAACTAGCGACACATACTCCGATGCAATAATGTGGTACATAGATGATAAAACGAGAAGATAAACGTGGAATATAAAGTAGTTTGTTCGATTTGTAGCGTGGTACTTTTAATTAGATGGCGTTAGGGAATTGCGTAAGTGTGGGCTATGTTACTTGTTTGTGGGCGGTGACTTGTAGCTTAAGATGCGGTAAGTGATAGTTTAGTGTCGTTTGGGGCTTTGGGGACACATTAGAGTCATTAATGGCCTTCTGCTCATAATGGAATTTCAAGACGAAGTTGGAATCGAAATTGATTGGATATAGAAGTGTTTAATTAGTAAGGATCAATAGAGATTAGTCGTTTTCTTGGTGCTTTTCAATTAATCAATTCTTATTTGGTCCTTTTTCATTATATACTTACATGTTTTTTTAAACTAGTAGAAGCGCAATAGAATGTATACCAGCTTGTATTGCACAACACCCTCTTACACTTTTAAATTCTATTTACTTTCTTAACACGCTAATTAATTAAGTAGGTATGTTCCTATTTCCCAATGTTGGTGCTTTTAAAATACTGGTTCTTAGTGCTGGAATGTAGAAAAATGCGGATTGTAGATTGAGGGCAATTTTTTAATCATCCTGTTTTATGCGCTTGCGCACAGAAGGTGAGGATGCTTTAGACATACTTTTGAAATGAATAGTAGTTAGGTAAAGCTAAAAGCTTCTCGATATGATGAAAATGTTTTGGGGTGCTTTATTTTTTTTTTTTACTTTTTGGGCAAAATTCTTTATCAAGACCAACCAAGCTAGATCCTACCCAAGCTGGTCTGGCGAAATAATTAGCCAGAGCGAAATAACGAGCCCTTTTTCAGCAGCTTCGAATTCTTTCGGAACCAATTCTTATTTCTTCACTCCTTTCACAAATTCCTCACAAAATAATTAAAAAGTTCACATTCACACTAGTTATTGAGTCAACCTCAGTTAAATCCAGTCACATAATATCTTAGCGAATATTTGTCGAAGAAAGTCTATATCATACACTTTCTTTAGGTTGCTGCTGAGACCCACCATTTAAGGCGTTGTGTTATGAGTGCAAAGCGCACTGCACGATTTCACCGGGCAATTAAAATTAATATGTGGGTAACTCGTTTTTGAGCTTAATACCATTTTGTGGTAGGGCTGCTACTGCTACCGATATCTGCTATATAGTTATTTGGGGTCGGAAGTCCGATTTGGACTGTCATTACTTATTTTCACTTGACTGAGTAGCATGTATGCCAAATGCATACATGCTACTCATCAAGGCTTTGCTAGTTATCAGAGAGTTCACGAAAGGAAAGAAAATTAGCCTGAGTCGCTCTCAAGAGAGGACAATTACTATATAATGAAAACGAAAAAGTTTTTGGAAAAGCTTGCAAGAATTTACCACGTCATTCGTTAGGTAAATAGGTACTAGGATGGATAGTTTGATTCAGACAGTTGTAATTAATTCTAACTGCAATCATTTACTCATTCACCTGCCCTTAATCCCAATGTATTTGGGATCTCGAAACATGTTCTTTCTTCGATATTTCTCTATTAGTCGTAATTTCAAACTCAGAGCATTTATTTCATTAAACCGTTTATGGCAGGCACTTTCGAATTGTCAAGAAGTCTGCCAGCCAGGAAGCTATTTGTCCCTTTCAAAAAAGCGTAGTAGGTTCCAATGGAGTAGAAAAACGTAATGTTATATCGAAGTGAATCTTAAAATTTTTTCGCCGTGCAACCAACCCTATCTTATTTGGAATAATGCAAAAAACTTGCAATGTAATTGAGATCAATATTTATCGTTTATCTGAAGTGGTCTCGGGTTGCGGATAACTTCTCAATTTGGTGCTTTGAATATGTTACACGTTACAAAGTATTATTGGTTGGTCTTAATAAAATCAGCCGAAAGTGCACCTCTTTTACGTAAGTGTTTGGCATTTTATTGTACTTAAAATGTTCTCAGGATATTGTAGCCAGATTTTTTTAGTTATGTAGGTTATTTGGTCCTTTTGCGCTACCGTTTGATCCTGATCAGTGTTATCATGGATATGAGAAAGCAAGGCTATACACAAGATATTTACTTATATATTGGTCCTTATGATCTTATTTTGGTCCTTAAGGCTTCGATTTATTATCTTCTTTATTGCTCATCTAGTCTCTGTGTGTGGTTCTAGGTGTATGTGTACATGTAGGATAAGTCTCAGGATTGGAAAGCGTAGTCATTAAATTAGAAAATACCACAAGTAAGTACTTGAAAGACACAACTCACATTCAAGTTAATATACGTATCTAGTTCCTTCCACTTCCAGACTAGCCGTAAAGCAAAGGGTATCTCGAAGCCTATTATCAGCATTCAGCATAACAATGGATGGCCGATGTTAGGACCTTATACAGAGCGATTGTCCCAAGTCCTTCGATGCTCCTAATGCGTGCCAAGCTTGTGTGAACTGTATTGTTTACCTAACAAGATGGTGTTATTTATACTTTTTTTTTGGTCTTTCGTGTACCTGGGGCTGTCTTGTTTACAGTTTAATAGGTTTTGTTGGTTAATCCAGTTCCAAAAGGTTCTGAATTTGACGGTTTTTATTTTTAAGTAAAAATCTTTCGATGTTTTTTTTTTAGTTTCAGGAGTTTAGGGGTCATACGAAGATTCATTATCATCATTATGAAATCAGTCTGCTTTTAGTCTATTTCTATAAAACAATTTAAAAGATTTTTTTTTGGTACACAGTCATATCTTTGTGCACATAAATTACGAAGACATTCTTATCACTGATATAGAATGGACATTGGACAATGCTTTGATATACAGAAGATATTAAAGACATCCCATTACTAATAAAATCAGACTTCAAACCTACAAGAGAAAGCTCCAATGCTCCAATCAAATTATTAATGACACAGCGACGTATTAGCTCAGCATTGTGTGGCCATGTTCCTCGTCATCCATTGTGTGCTCAAACGCTATTAATGAATTGCTCGTCGATTTATCACCGAACAATGGACACCGAAGCGCTTTTGTCGCACGAAAACCGCTCGATAATTATGTTAACTGAGTGAGAGAGAGATTAATGGTGGAAAAAGTTTAGTGAACTCTTCATACACATGAAGTTCAGAGTTAATGGTTTGAAAGATGCATCGTTTGAGCCTTTTTGGGCTCGGTACTTCTGCATTTGTTTTTACTGAATGCAGACAACAATAAAGGCCTGGCCTGGCCTGGCCAAGATATCTTAGCCCTGTGTTTAAAACCTTTTTCTATCTCTGTCTAACATTCTAGTTTTAAGTTTTCATATTATAATATTCTGTCTATCTACTACAGTTTCTTTGTTACAAAAGTTTTGCAACTTTTCCCAATTATATATTTTTTCGAAAATTATTGTGGCTACATATTTTACTAATCTGACAGCATTGTCAATTCCCCAAAAACGATCCTTATCACACAGTCCTCCTCGATAGAACACGTTTAGTCATAAAACATATGTTTTAACAACCGGAATATGTCTCATACAGTACCCAACCATCAGAACCATATTACCATTTCCTTTTATACTTACATCTATATCTATATTCAGGAAAATCTTATTCAAAACGGCCATAGAAATCGCGATTGGTGTCCATGTTTTATGCTCATCGTTCTAGGAATAACGGGACCTATACTAGACCATAATATGCATTATAACGGCCTCATTGCCATGTGGCCTGGTCTGGTTAATGCAGGCCTTTTTGTCTGAATAATGTTATGGGATGTTACACAACTCTGGAGGATGGAAAATATTACTTACTTGAATTTTTGTGCTGTTGGAACTTGAATATTTGAAATGTTGAAAATTGGACTCTGCTCCTACAATCATTGAGTTCTTTTCTAATTTTGCCTTGTTCTTTTACGTTTATATTGAATGATCACTTTTATTAGTTATTTGTGCTCGAGTTGTCAGGATCTATAGTCAGTACCTATTATAGAATGATGCTCAAGCTAGGATTTATCTTATGTAGAGTTTTGAGAATAGATTGCCTAGTATAAATCTGTCAACTAAACTAAATCTATATTAGAGATTTATGATTGAGTATTGATCTCAAATATGGGTTTTAGAGCATTCGTATGTTTATTGCTGTTATGAAGCTTTTACGTTTCATGTTTGCTTGTACCGGTACTGAGTCTGTTAATTCGTTAACTAGAAACCGTTGCATACTTTATTCTTTTTTTAAAACTTTAACATTTAATTTTGTCTAACGTTTCCTTAAAAGTTTTGTATCAACTTTTGAACTATCAGTACCCTTTTCATTTTGCGTTTGGATATAATTGTCATAACATACACCAGTTTCGCCTGCCTTAATTCCTATTTGTTTTGGTTTTATTTGCTAATATAGCATAGCATAGTCAGCTTATAATAATTCTACTGCTGGGACACAGGGCCCCTTGCTTCTCAGTGAGAGCGGGCCCAGTGCGGGTTGCTAGATGTCATAATTGTCTTCGAGTTTTCGGTTCTAAGACATGCCGGTTTCCTCATGATGTTTTCCTTCACCGCTTTGAGAGCAGTGGTGATAAAATAGTTTACTAATAATACTGCCTAGTAATTTATTAGATGTATTTTTCTTCTATGCATATCTATTAGCCGTCATTTGAGTATTTTCGCCCTTTAACATACCATTTACTGTAACTTTTCTATCTCTATTTATCCTGTTACTCACAATATAACTTCGAATTCCTTTTCTTTATCACTCCTCATTTCCCAAAACAAAAAATTATCTCCAAAACACCATATCTAGTTCCCGAGAAGAGATATTATTGATATAAAAGCGAAGTGAAATCGTGTCGCGTTGCCAGCGGATGCTACGTATAAACGACGGTATCCGCTATTACCGCTGATTTGAGGCCCCGTTACCTATAGTGTACTATCAGACTAGCCGTGTTAGGTAACCTTCAATGACATGGGTCACAATGTGGACTGTCATAAAGATAGTATTTAGAAATTGGGATCGAAGATAGTAGAACATAGTTAAAGGTTAAAATGGAATGATCAAAAGTAGGAGAACATGTTTGGTAGTTACTAAAACCGTTCAAAATAGGCTGGAAATGTTGTGATAAAGAATACTATGAAAATTGAGTAGATGCTTGTGAAGAGCAAGTAATTCTTACTACCATACTTACCAATTTTTTATGCCAGGAGGGTTGTAGTTGGAAGGGTATATCAAGTTAAAGAGATTTTTTTTTTCTCTAAAGTTGGCAACGTGCACGCAAACTCCTTAATGTTGCAGTTACAGACAGATATAGAGATGGAGCCATATCCATCAAGAGAGCTATCCTCCTGTGTGTCTCCTTAATAATGCCCTTCAAACTCTTCCGAACAAAAACTTCAGTCATAACATCTTTTCCAATTTCCAAAATATTAAAAACAACATCCCTTCCAGCCATATTTGATAACGTCGCAAAACTGTGAACCGTACGATGCGCGTACGCCGCGCCGCCCGGGTGCGTACTATCCGCTACGGAGGGTGAGCACGACCCCTGCAAACACAGGGTTGTAATAATAATTGCCATCGATGTTACTAGATGTTGTAGTAGAAAGTTAATTGTTAAGTTAGAGAACATAATCATTAATTATTAAAGTGTGTCGTATCAAATTAAAAATAGTTTACTACTTGGATTTCATATCAGGTACGACTTTCATTTAGTAAACATGGTTATTTATGTGAATAGATTATATGGTAGTGTTTATAAAATAGGAGAAATTAATTAAAAACGTAGAAAATTATAAGTTAATAACAGCGCCCCGTGGTTTAACCTGCATAAGTCTTGATTCCGTAAGAAAATCGGGATGAAATCGGAGGAATATGTTAATCCAAGTTATAAACTATTTGTGCGCCAAATTTCATCGAAATCCGTTCAAAAGATTTTGCGTGAAAGAGTAACAAATTCATCCATCATCAATTTCTCACAAACTTTTGCGTTAATAATATGTTTTTTTATTGTTTAATAAATCATTTTATATTATATTATTATATATTAGAATGTCTAAAAGACGCTACGCAAGCACGTACGCAAGCAAGCACCATAAATTTTCAAGGTTATTTTTCAAACCCTATAACAGTGAGCTAAAAATGCAGAAAGAAATGTACAGATACCAATGCATTCTTTTTTTAAGTAGGTATTTTGCATAACAATAAATAATTTTAAAACCTAATTAGATAGCTAATTACTACTAATACAGACAGAATTGGTCAATTGATCACTGTAGTCGTTAGCCGTCATAGTGACAAGCTGCTAATTGATCACGGTAATTAAGTTTAGTGTTGTGATCAACTTTAATTTTGTGTCGTTTCTTTAAGGTAAACAGGTTACGAGGAGGTAGAACGGGATACCTAATTATGCGAGTTCTGTATGTAAAAAAACATAATATTATTTATTATATTAATTGGAAATCACTCAGAACACGAACGTCTAGGAGGTTTTCTTTCACTCGCTGGCTCATTTCCATTTACATCTTGAATTTGAATTATGATAAAATATTATAAATATTAAATATTGTCCCAAATTAAACGCATTATTACACATAAAACAAAAGGTATTTTAATAAAACTCGTATATTAAAAGATCATTAATTAAATTATCTTTAAAGTGATGAAGGTTACAGTAAAATACGCTTGATAAATTTTGCGCGATTCTCAGTTTTTTATCCGCGTTAGACCTAACTTCACAAATTATTTTCACTATGTAATATAAACATAATCCAAAATATGCCTTTATTAAAATATTAAGAAAATGCTTAAATTCAACATATATTTTTTCCAAATTATTAACACAGCTCGTTTAGACGTCATCTTCAGTATAAAATCATTAAAAGTCGGTTATCGTCGCCTTAAATAACAATAACTATATCACGGTAGGAACCCGAAACCGGCCAACACCCACGTAGTGTAACAGTTGTGGACCACTAATGTTCACTAACGGTACTTAATGTGCCTTTATGCTGGCCCAACTTCCGCGACCCAGCCATATTGACCATAATCATTTGTATTTTTTAATTCAATTTAATTAGCGGAATTTATAATGATAAATTTAAACTACAGCCTGCTAGGCTGGTTTGAGTTTGATCGTGATGTCAGTCCTTCTTTGTGCCCTATGTGACAGTGGTGTGGTTTTAGAGGAATAGTCCAACGGTCCTGGTATTGGTCTGAGGAGGGAGAGTGCGCTCAGTCTCAAACCCTAGACGTAAATCTACTCCTATGACTGGCATATCAAGATAAATAAAAAGGCGTTTAAAATGTTATTGAAAGCCAAAGACTAAAAAAATATTCACCCGCATAAGTCTCGATCCCGTAGGAATGTCGGGATATAAAGTATCCTATGTCCTAATCCAGGTCATAGACTACCCATGTGCCAAATTTCATCCAAATCTGTTCAGCCGTTTTAGCGTGAAACCGTAACAAACAAACAAACAAATTCACTTTCGCATTTATAATATTAGTTAGGATTAATAAATTTTTTATGTATTTAATATACAGTGTGCCAAGAATGTCGACGCGAAAACTATTACCATGGATTCAGTTCATGATTCTGGACCACGTAGCGTTGAAATTTTTCGTCGGTAATTAAAAAAAAATCTGCTGTTTCATAGAAGTTTTCTATTCCTACGCGGTCAAGCAGATGTTTTTCTAAAATAACCGACGAAAGATTTTAACGCCCCATGCGTTAAAATTTTTGTTCAGAAACATGTACTGAATCCATGGTAACAGTTTTCGCGTCGATGTCCCTGCCACCCTGTATAGTATTTAAGATATTGTAATTGTCTATTGGACGTGATAGCAGAAATCTGTACACAGAGCATTAGTTGGTATTTTTAAACCATACTCTTGTACCTAACTGATAACAATAATTAGTAAATCATAATTCTCCATTCAAAATCTTTATCGCATTTCTTAAAGAAACTTCCTAATTACTGTAAGTAATTACTTATTATTTGAAAGTGATTATCAATTACGTTGTAACAGCCACTCCATTGAAAAGTCACGCTTAATTACCAAAATAAACAATAATAATGAATCATAATGATTGATAAGCGTGGAGACAATTTCTTTTAATTAACTTCGCTTATCAATAGAGATAACATCGTGAACTTTCATTATTGTGACGTTAATGACCCGAGAATTAGTAAGATTTTAAGTTATTAAAATTCAAAAGTTGAACAGTCTTTCAATTACTTAGAACATTTACAGGGACTTCTGAATGTCAAAAAGATGACATTAGAAGCGTAATCATATTCGAATTGATGAGTATTATACATTAGAAAAACAACCGACTTCCAAAAAAACACTACAAAGTGAAAAATAAAAAAAAACGTTATTTTTCACTTAAAAGTGCTTTTTTTTTGTAAAATTTTTAGTTTTCAATTTTTGGATGTGGGATCTACCCCACACAAATTCATAAACCACTACCTGCAATGTAAATAACAGTGACAGAAACTTATCAAATCATCCATACTAAGTGGGAAAAATTACGTATTATTGAAGCTAATTTAAGAACTATCCAAGCAAAGTTAATAAATAAAATTTATATGGGACCACCTCGAGACCACCCTTTTAAACAAAAGAAGAATTTTCAAAATCGGTCTTCAATTGACCGAGAAATCGGAGGAAAAAAAAAAACATATCCAACGAACATCAATATAACCTCCTCATTTTTGGAACTCGATTTAAAAAGAGGAGCTTGCAAGAAAATGTCTTATGTACATTGATATACTAAATAAAAAACTCGGGTTTTTTTAGTATATCAATGCTTATGAATGAGCTATAAACGAACTAGCAAACTTTAAACGTTTTCAGTGGTCAATATTTTTCGTGACTTCAATTCCCGCAGAAAACAATCCACAAAATTGTTTCGCTTACAGCAATAATCCATATACTATCACGCATACCAATATATTTAAGAAAACATCAAAAAATCTATGGGAACCGCGAAAGATTTTCCTATCCCGCATTCCAAGATGGCGGCGCTTCTACAACTGTCAAACAAGCCTGATTCACCGTGAAATCGCTAAACGCAACCAATTATTGTTTTATACGAATATGTATTGAACATATCGGCATTTATCGAACGTCGACATGCGATTACACTCCCGTAGAGTTTGACAATTAGCGTTACCAGATTTGGGTATCGGTCTCTCGGTATTTGGTATCTGGTACCAGATTGCGTGGTGTCCGGTTCTCGGTTTTTGTGGTTTCGGTTTAAGTTGTAGTTATTGCTAAACTTGTTTTTGTTTATCAATTGACTGGAAGTTATAATAAGAGTTTAACATCGCATAACGAAGTATTTTGTATGTTCGCAAAAACTTAGGACTTTTCAAAATAAGAAGCGATTTCCATGATATAAATACACGTAGTGAACATGAAAATGTGATACCCAAATTTAGATTAACTAAAACTAGTAAGTCATTTCTTATAAGTATCCGCTTTTATAACAAGTTGCCAAAGTCGGTTACAGAACTAACCGATGGGAGGTTCAAAACCCACATCAAACGTGTTCTTATCAAAAAAGCATACTATAAGATTAAATACTACGTTGAAGACAAGGAAGTTTGGCAATAATTCCTTCTGCACATGTGGCTTCCCTGGTACCTCATTAACGGCATAACAATGTAAATGTCTATTAACTGCTCCCAAATTACGATGATTATTTTATTTATCTTTTTTTACACACTTCCTTGACATAATCTTTTCATTATTTTCTATTAATTAGATTATTTTTTATTAATTAGATTTGATACAGCTGTAGTGGCAATCATGTCATTTGGTTTAAATAGGTCCTTATTTTTATTATTTTGTTAATCTTTTATATAGATTCTTTTCTTTTAGATTTTGTGAATGTGAGAACATTGTAGGCTTTTTGTGGACCATTTTCTACTTTACTAAGTACCTTTTTTTTACTAAGTTGATAGGCCTACACTGTCCTCTCATCTCTATTAATACTGTAATTTGAAAACATTGTAAAAACCATTTATTTTTAAAAGAGTAACCGCGGAGTTTCTTGCCGGCGGTTCCGTACCAACTGGAACCGTGCACCTAGCTTCGACGTTTCATAAGTGCCCTTGTAGGTTTATGTGAAATATAATATTTTGAATTTTGAAAGAATGTTTCCCGTTCTTTCTAATGAAAATAGGTTTTTCGACCGTTCATTGACTTAGAACCAGCTGGAGACTAACCAAACCATGGTGTAGATTTCATGAATATTAAATTACATCTCACCTTACCTATTTATTTTCACATTTAGATAAAATGAATGAAAAACATTCTCCACCATTTCTCTTCAAACAGTATTTACGAAATCGGAAATCGATTTTAAATATCTAAATTATAACTCGATATATTTGTAAGCGTATATCCCCGCGGGGTTCGTGTCACAACTATGAATTTTAAGTAAGTACACAGAGTATTATTACATGCGGTCAGAATCCCATAATGCTGTCAAAATGACAATAATGACCTGTTTATACAAAAATAAACTTCGGATGTACTATTTTCGATACTCGTATCATGTTAACATCGATATCAGTGGTGTGGCTGAAATTAATACTAGGATTGTATCGGTGGAATACCTTCAATACCAGCTGTAGTCATTAGCTTTTTGGCTAAAACAAAAAATATCCGCGGTCTTCTTCTTTTAGCACTGCTGAATATTGCACTTTTTGAGATTACTTCAATCTTCTTCTTTTCATGTGGTTAGTGACTAACCTGGTGTCAGAGTTTTAAAGCCGCCTGGCCTCTGACTTGGCTTCACATGCCGTTGAAAAATATGTCTCAGGCATGCCGTTTTCCTTACAATGTTTTCTTTCACCGTGTTTGAAGCAAGTGATAATTTATACAATACGCACATGAATCTGAAAAGTCAGAGGTGCGTGCCTTGGGTTCGAACTCGAGACCTATGACTTGGTAGTCTGACCACTTCCGTGGTGAAGTCTTTTACTATTTGGTGCTCCTAAAAATTACTTGATAAAGATTCATGATTTTCATTGCTTTATCCCTGAAGTATTAGGTCATCATTACTATAACTTATAGTTAGTTTCAAGTCATATGTCTTTGCTAACATGGCAAATATGCACAAAAACCTTGGTATTGACAGTGTCCACACAATTCTCACTAGCAAAGCTTTTTCTTATCTCGTGTTAACATAATCTTTGTCGCCGTGTCAATTTACACGAATATGCAAATACGGGGATAAAGGTGGGCTCTTTGTGGTGGACGTTAGTCTATCCGGAGATTTTTGTCGGTGTTTCGGTTTTGAAGACCGTTTTAGGTACTAAAAGATTCTTTGGAAAGGATTAATTTTTAGGAGATAAAAAATCAAGAAAACTGTTTTTTTTTTTTTTGTATTTTATCCAAGATATGCATTAAAGTTTTACCGATTATATACTTATTTATGACAAAAGCTAAGAATTAAAATCTTGAAATACGGTGGTATGTTCAAGTCAAGTCCGGCAAAGAGCGGAGCAGTAACCATGTGTTAAATTACACGAACCAATTACTTTCCTTATATTCCTGCCCTTGTACCATGTTACATAGGGTCGGTGCTATACGTTATTTTCTTCACACTATGTTTCGTCATGTTTTGTAAAGGCTACCGCAAACAGACGAGATGCGACACCAATGGATCAATTTTCGTGAAGTTTTTATAGAAATTGTTCCAATAGAGTCGCGTCGTCGCCGTCGTGTCGCGCCTCTCTGTAGCCTTAATTCGAATTTTCCTATTTAATTGTTATTCATTATAATTCTATGTGAACTTTATTTACATCCCAACCCTTATCAATACTGAATGCAGATCAAGTCGTAACTTGACCATCGCTATCGCGAACCTATCACACGCCTCGCGGAAACGCACAATCGTAGGCGATTTTTTATATATATTTTTTTAAACTAATGTTTATATATTTTTGGTACTGTTATCATTAGTTTACGGGCAATGTTCCCACGGTCCAGATAGGCTTATCAGTACTTCCTGAATGACTCAATAATACTCGAATCTGATGATTTTTGTACGCGTATTTACATGTGGAATTTAAATTGATATTTTTGTTATTTCCTTGTGTTACATTTTCCGAGAAGTTGAGTTGTTTGTCCTTCTTATGCTACAAAGCTCCTTTTGAGTCACTAAAGCCTAAAAATATTGGTTTGGAAGTATATTACAGCATCATATTATGGTAAATAGAAAAGCTTCTGCTTCCAAAAGCTTATAATTTGTATATTGCCTCGTTGGTCTAGTGGTCGCAAGCGCTACTGCTGAGCATGAGGTCCTGGGTTCGATTCCCGGGTCGGGTAAAGTGTTATTGGGTTTTTTTATCTGAAATTTCTCAGTAGCAGCTCGGAGTCTGGATTTGTGGCCGGTTAATTGCAATAGGCTCGCCCCCTATTACATGGGACTTAAACATAACTGGCGAAATGTGGGTGTGCCTGCTACAGGGACACCTCTGCCCAATCCTTCGGGGAATATTTGTAATATTTGTAATCACGTTCTCGAAAACGGCTCAAACGATTTCGATGAAAGTTGCAATATAGGGGTTTACGGGGGAGAAAAATCGATCTAGTTAGGTCTCTTATGGGAAAATTTGTTTTCTCTATTTTCACCCAAGCAGAGCTCGGTCGCGCACTATTAATAATACATTATTTATTACGAGTAACCGTGTTAGTACCTAACAATAAAATAATGTACTATTATCTAAGTTAGTGATACAATAAAATGGTATT
This sequence comes from Omphaloscelis lunosa, assembly GCA_916610215.1. NCBI lineage: Eukaryota > Metazoa > Arthropoda > Insecta > Lepidoptera > Noctuidae > Omphaloscelis > Omphaloscelis lunosa. Next base: position 3,728,805 of record OU744245.1, on the reverse strand, counting down.
TACAAATCAAACATGACTTTAACATGCAATTTTCACTTAATTCTTTTTAGAGTTTTGCGAGATCGTCAATTTAACTTTGTAACATGTTGTTAGGTACTTACATATTGGTCGTGAAACTCCAAATTCGGTGCATTTGAAAAGCGACTCAAGCGCAATATACCAAAGTAAGTGATCAATAAAACATCAATAAGAGACCAGTCATTACTTGATAGTCATTCCTCAAGCAGTGGCCGACATCGATCAATGTCCTTTACTAAAAGCGCTGTAAGCGGCTGCGTTCTCGCAGGGCCAAGGATGGATCGAACGAGTTTTGTGATCCCGATTGGATATTGACAATGGACCAGCGAGGTAACGGCATTAATTTCGAAAATTCAACAATTCATTCAGCGTTTTTACATTGTCGAGAAATAAACAGCATAGTAATTATCAAATAATAAATTGTAATTATGTCATGCTGATGAGGAAAAAGGATTGAAAGCATGGATTAAAAAAGTTGTCTACTAACACTATCTAGTGACAGGCTGCCAATCTATCACCTATTAGTAACAGTAGGCCTGTCATCTGTCAATACAAATTCAATCATCGATGTTATCACTTTGGCAGCAACCACTTGCCAAAAGTGTAAGCGCCATTTTGTTTATTGTGTGTTTAAAAAAAGAACGTCGAATTAAAAGAAGAATTTCACGTTGTGAAATAGTGCAGACCACGACGTTCTTTTTTTAAAAATAATTATCTAAGGGCATACGACCTTAGATCATTTTTTTAAAGCATTTTGAATGCAGCAGAAATCCCTGGTTGGCGGCAATGTTAATTTATAGAATAGTTTTATAAACTCTTGTGCAAATTACTGTGACTTCCATTTTTTCTTTAAATCCTTTTGTAAAATCTAGGTTATCGGAAGTGATGTCAGTAAAAAGTCTGTTATACATGTTGTTTTACATAATTTATGCTTTTTGCAATTCTTATTTTACCAAACAGGTTTTCGGTTGCAAATTTAAATTGCCAAACGGCAATTTAATGTCAGTTAATATACATTCAACTCAGTCATAGGTGTTTAGATTAACTCGTTTTTGAGCGAATGGGAAATAAAATAGTAAGTAAATTGAAAAATGCCAAAGTTTCATAATTTTAATACATTTCGAATAAAATGTTGTTTACCTTACTTAAATACAATCCAATATTTTCCTCTACCATCCATTTTCAATTTAGCTAATAACCATTCAACGTCAAAACTTCCTTTTATTTCTTTATAAACCCACACCACAATAGCCAGAAAATTATCAGTCAGCCTCCCGCCGCCGGTCCTGCGTTCCTCAGCAGCAAAAACAATGGATGACCTTATAAGGTGATGGCAGTCACATCCAGTTTTTACACTAGCACTCGCCCGATACGCGAATTTGGGAAGTTATGTGAAAAAACGAATATGCAGACTTTTCGCTTTGTTTAACTTTTCGAAGTTTCGCAGTTTCGAGGATCTTAACGACTGTGTGTTTTTGGTGTTGTCTTCGTCTCTTGGCAGGGGAGATATAGAGGTCGAAATGTCGCAAAAATCTGACAAGAGCTCCAGTGGGATTTATTTTTGGACTGTTTATGTGAAGTTTTTACTATTAGAGATGCATGAGAGTCAATTTTATTTCCATCAACATTGTAGTATTTGTAAGCTTTGCCCGTGTGCATTTTGCTAATAAAATCAACTAACTCTCAAACCAGATAATATTCCACACAATTATTCCATTTATATGGATGCAAAAAATATTGAGTGTGCTAGATTTTGTCTCGCTAAAATTAACTTTTGGACACATTTAAACTGTTTACAAATGAAAGGTTCCCAAAAGCCCTTTACAAATCGTTTGGTATGCGGATCATGGCATTTATCTGATCCCAGTTGAACGAGTGACCTGAAATTATTAGTGTCCTTGACTACCTCGAAACAATGCGCGTGAGCATTGTCGAATTCTATCATAGACTCGTTTCACTTTATGTCATTTGTTCGAAATGAATTAAATGTTGTTTTATAATGTCGCTCATTGGAAAATTCTGGCGTTGAGCAGCATCTGGTTTAATCGTAAAAAAGGATGATAATATGGATATATTATTACCGACATTTGTGGCACATTCAGGGTTTCAGATCTAGGGTTATCTGACGAGTTAAAATATTTTATTCGTAGTTTGCTTCTTTAGACTTCCTTGACTTCCATTTTTTTCTTAAGGCTCAATCCTTTTGGGGATCATATTCAAAGAGATAGTTTTATCTTAGCGATCATGTACAAAATTGCGTAATATTAGTGAAATGCTTAAACCTAAGTTAGTTTATCAGTGTTTACTTAATAAGAACTTGTTCCCACGCGTGTCAATCACCGGACATGTTTATATTTGTGATGATAACCTGTCAAGTGCTTACGATTGATGAGTTATTTTCCTTTCTGTATTTTTTATTATTCGCTATAATTTTATTAAACCTACGCGATTTTCAACTTGAACTTGAAAATATATAGGTAACTCAATTATTGAAGTTTGAGATAACATTGTAGTGTAAAGGCTCCCGCGGATAGGCGCGACCCGACGGTGCGACACGATTTTGGTAGAACAATTTTCTTGAACTTTCCATGGAAATTATTTTACTAGAGGGGCGTCGCTCCTATCTGCGGGAGCCTTAATGCATTGTTTGTTTACATTTTTCTCGCTTTCAGTTTTAGTATATATGCCACCTATATATAATTCGAATGAAAAGTTTAAGGTAAATAAAATTCAATTTCTCGCTTAAATACATCTTAAAAAAAAAAAAACTCAATTTATAAACGCTTGATGAAGAGGTGAATTATTTAAAAAAATATATCTTAAAAATATATTTTTTATTATTTAGGCTATACTGTCCCAAACAAATATTAGATATATCGCTGTCCCCGGCGAATAAAATGGTATTCGTAAAAATCAAATTGTACAGGAAAAATAAAAAATAAAAACAGTTTTTTTGTGAAAATCTTATTAACTAATTACATAGCGGAATTGTTCAAATATAAAAAAAAAAGATTTTTTACATTCATTACAATACACCTTAAAATCTCGTAACTTCTGAAATTACCGTAGGAAATCAATGAAAAAAATTGACAGAGTGTAATCGGACCTCTTAATATCGAACATGCAATAACCTTAAAACTATCGTAGTAGCATATTACCATTTATTCGCCGGGGACAGCGAAATATCATCCATCAACATAAGATAACCTCACGCCTTGCTACCCCGAAGGGTTGGGCAGAGGTGTCCCTGTAGCAGGCACACCCACATTTCGCCAGTTATGTTTAAGTCCCATGTAATAAGGGGCGAGTTTATTACCATCAACCGGGCACAAATCCAGACTCCGAGCTGCTACTGAGAAATTTCAGATAGAAAAACCCAATAACACTTTGCCCGACCCGAGAATCGAACCCAGAACCTCATGCTCAGCAGTAGCGCTTGCGACCACTAGACCAACGAGGCAGTCATCCATCAAATTCTTCACAAACATACGTTTGTATAAGAATTACTTCCCCACACCCATGTCAAGTTACATTTCAAGTATGTTTACATTTTACAAAAGTTAAGTAAACAAGTGAAAAGTGCGCTTATCATATTTTAATTTTACCAAAAATTATTTATCGCTTGTCCAAATACAAGCTTATCTGATTCCGCTTAAATGCTTGAAATGAGCGAAATTCGTTAGATTTTCCCACAGATGTGTATTTAGCGAAAAACGTTTTTTTTTTTTTTTAATGTCTTTTTGTGTACTTAGTTTGAGTGATAGCTTTTTAATGTAAATATTTTTAGTAATTTTTTGTGCATCTTAACATTACATTCGCATATTTTCTCACGAAAAAAATAAAATGTATTATGTAACATCCATCTAATTTGTATTTCCACTGCGAAAAATGGCCTACCCAACACCTCGATTTTTGATAATAGTTATCAAAATCATAATTATTTAACTTTAAACGAACCGATAATTGCATAATTCATTTTACACGTGATCACATCTCATCACTAAGTCTTATTAAGGGGTATCTTGTTACCCAGTTACTGGGTAGTGGAGGTCAGATAAGCAGTCGCTCCATGTAAAATACTGGTATTCAGCTGCATCCGGTTAGACTGGAAGCCGACCCTAACATAGTTGGGAAAAGGCTAGGCAGATTGATCACATCTCATCATTTTTAGTAACATCCATACGATCGATCGAGATGTTTTTGCTAGCACGAGCAAGATCGACGACATCTTTTTAATGGATCAACTTCACATTTGTAATAAAAAAGAAACAATTAATAGTCTAGTACAGTCAACCGCACATCAACAGCATTACGAAAATCATCGTTATTGCTTCGCCATAAACGGCCTGTTCATGTCAAATTGTTAGCACTGATTTATGGTTGACTGTACAACAACTACAGTTTTTACCCCTTCGCTATTTTTATTTGTTTATTTAAATTAAATAAAAGCCGCCGTTTTGAGGCCAATTTCCTGAACTAAATGTATCCGATGTGTTTGGGTGGTCTCGATTCTGACTGATCGATACATCGAGATTATATCCATCGATACTGGAGTGTTGATAACAACTCGAATGTTTAAGTTTTTTCATCGATACTTCTGTTTTTGTAGGGCAATCTTATTTAATAGCTGATGTTGTATCTGTATATTTTATGTAAATAAGTGCTTTTGAAATATGTGCATAAATTATCATAATGTGATTATTCTCAATTTTATTTAGTAAGAAGTATTTATAATAAATCCATTTTACTGCTAGGACAAGGCTTCTTGAAGCTACGCCTATACGAAAAACATATATTATCGAATTGTAAACTTGAGTTTTAAAAGGCGGTATAGAATCTATACCGCCTTTAAAAGCTTAACTCCACAATTCCGCAAGAGCACGTCCAAAGACAAACAGACCCAATACAAATTCTCATTTTAAATTTTTCCTTATTTTCCAAACACCTCATCAAGTCTCCCAAAATGCTTTATAACTTTAAATGCTCACTATCACGGCATCAGCAATACTTCTCGGAGACACAAGCAATATGTTTGAGCACTCCCCGTCACTTGATCCGTATCTTGCTCTTACCACCGGATCACTCGGATGCTTTTGTCGCCAATCAATCTTGTTTAAACTTATTTTGTTCTGTTTTTGTATTTACAATTTTCGTCCAGAAGTTGACACTTGTGTTTTATACGTCGGTGCAGAAGTTTTGGGCTACAATTGCTCGGAATTGTCTGATATTGTTGTTTGATTAGAATGCTTTCGATTCGATTGAAGTGTTAGCTCAACTGATAAGATGTAATTATTGTTGTTGTTGTATTATAATTATTATAGTTGGTAATTTTTGTTGCGTTCGTTGTAAAATTGTTGTTGTTTTTTCATCATCTTTAATTCCTTATCGAAATATCACATTAGCCTCGGGCTATAAAATATATTAAATTTATTTCGCAATCTCTAACTAATCTAATGGCAGCTTTTATCAAGATCTGTCAAATATTCTGAATTTTATTTCATACGTCAGCAGAGACCCAGATGGCCTTTTGTGGTCATGTATAATGACTGCCATAATGTTAGTACAATTAATCAGACAAAATAAATGTATATAATTTTTGTTTTCCATGTCCATTATAGCTGTAGGTTATTTGATTATACTATCAATATTTTTTATAACAATATTATGATTTGAAAGAGTGTCCGTGAAGTTTCTTGCCCGTTCTTCGCCATAGGTACCTACTTCGCTTTGGAATGGGCAACTAGCTTCATCTTTCTGACTGACCGACCCCTTGACAATTCAAAAGTGCCTGTAAATGGTTTAATTGAAATAAATGCTTTGAGTTTGAGTTTTGAGTTTGATTGTCGTTGTAGCAGTCTTTTCTATTTTATCATTTTTAATTAATTCTTCTTCTAACTAATGGGAATGACTTGGTAGCATAGATAGCTTCATCTTTCTGACTGACCGACTCTTTGACAATTCAAAAGTACCTGGTTTTGAGTTCGATAACTCCCTTAGCTTTGTCTTTATTTCTAAGGATTTTCCCCATACACAAAATTGCTTATGCCTGTGACAAATACAGGATTATTCGAATACCTACTACCTAGATCATGATGTAAGAAATATTTATCGCGAGTGAAGCCGCATTATTATAACATGCTAATGTGACGTTTTCTTTTTGCTCAGGTTTCGTGTCGTGTTCGCCCTCGCCATGCAAAAATAGCGGAACTTGCCTGTCCGCGCCGAGAGGAGAATATTTTTGCAAGTAAGTGTTTTCATTTATTAGCTTAGCACAGTTTGTGCTGAAAATAATTGTGATTATCGCGTAGCTTTAAGTTTGTTAGAAACTTGAGAATAAGGTAAAATACTTTGCGAATAAAATTAGAAAAAGGACTATCCTTTCGAGTCGAGTCAGCACATTCTATACAAATATACTCAAGGCTGTACTATTTTCATTCTGATCGCATTGAGTACTTCCATTTAATTATTTATCTCAGTCCTTAATATCCAAAATTTATTTAAGTATCTCCAGGATAATATCAAATAATTATAATTACTAGCCTTCAAACTCAAAAAAATCGTTACTTTCCGAAAATTGATACCCCATCCATATGCCATAGAACCGTTAGAAATTATTATTTCACCGCTCCCCATAGATACCCATATACACACTCGTGTATATGGGTACCTATGGGGCGCGTAAGCTACGCGTCTGTAACTGTAGTGTGCCCGTACGCATGTGTGTGTGTCTCGATCAACGGACAGATGCGCAGCAAGCCCTTGGGACTCAAGTGGGTCTTTAATTGCGTTAAAAAATATATTGCGGTAATGAATTTGTTGGATTATTGGGTTCCTCCAAATAAATCATTTGTTTGAATGAAGTTAGGGAAATAATTTCAGCTTTTGTTGATATATTTTTGTAAAACATTTGTTTGTGTTTATCAAAAATATGTTTGAGGGCTTCATTTTTGGCGAAATAAATTATTTGTATGTAAAAGAGAATTTATTTATCGTACAGTGTAGGAAGTTCGACAAACTCCACATTTATATTGTTAGTAAAAATTAACTTATCAAGATATCTTACAGTCACACAGCGCACGTAACTTGGCAAGAATTGTAGATGCGCAGAATTCGTTTCCGCTTGTTTTTCTTAAGGTTCCGTGCACAAAAAAAAAACTGAAATTGAAACATTAAGTCTGTGTAAGTATAAAACTGTGTACGGTTTTCGTGGTGCTAAACCATTCGTGTCAGTCACAGCACCTGTTAATAGTTGCATAACTTTTGCGCTCTCGAAAATATGGTTTATTTCGCCTTTGATTTACTTAATGAAGATATAGTATAATCATAAAATAAAATTTTGATTTTATTTGAAGGAGACTTTTGCTAAATAAGAAAAATACATTACTGACAGGTATTTTTTTTCTACGATATTTTGTATGGAAGTTGAAAAAAGTGATTCCTCTGTGTACAAGTAGACCATATAATGATGTTGATGATATTTTTTAATTTTAAAAATCAAAAGTTTCTTCTAACGAAACGATCAAACGTCAGTTTCGCGTCAATTTTTGGAAAACTTGTCACGAATTTTAATGATTTTCCACGATTCCTTAATTTATTTGACAAATCCCTTTCCGCTATATACAAGACAAAGAATTCGAGTTTTTAAATCACAAATAATTTTGTTTAAATTCTGTTTCCCTTTCTCACAACTAATGAACAAAATTTATCAAAATCAGTCAATTTAGTGCACAGCCCCTTAACAGACATGTTCAAAAATAAATTATAGCAATAAAAAGTGTTATTTTTTTGTTGCACTAAGTGTACCTACATGTGCATACTTCCTCCCAATACGTCTAAACCTTGCCAAGTTATGTGCAGACTGTATTAAAATATTGTTTACATTAGATGTACTGAACCCAAAAACCCTTTGCCATCCTTTACCAGTATTAAAGCTAATGGCTTCCAATCGCGTCGATTGATATGTGACGCTGAGTCAATATATTGCAGTTGGCCACTTTTGATGACCGGCCAACAAAAAGTATGGACTTTTTATTTCTTAAATTGCTTTTAGCTTGACTTTGAAGAAGGTAATAAATACTGGAGTAAGGATTTGAGAAATGTAAAAAGTTTGAAAAATCGATTCACAAAAACCAAAAGAAGAAAGTTGAGTAAGAGGGTTAAGGATAACTGTAGTGACTTAGCAAAAGATTCCATGGTTGACAAGACTAAGACATTGACTTAGAGATTTGAAATGATACAAAAGTCAGTAACAGAAAATTCTGACAACCCTACTTTTTAAATGGATTCTGGGGACAATGACAATGCGCTTGCGTCGACTCGAGAGCAAGCATCGCTCGTCCGCAAATATTATGAAACGCCTTCCGATAACTTGGCAGAAATGACACTGCAATAACAAGTAAAGACCGAAGCTTCAACCCATAAGGGTCCCTTTTGTTGAACCCCTTCAACATTAGAAATATGAGCTTGTCTGTTAAAAGCTCTTTCTTTGACCTCAAGACATGTTTTCAAAGGATTGAAAAGACCCTTCATTATGTTGAACTGAATTTGCATTCTTAATTTTTCTGCCATATTGCTTTGCTGTACAGAAATCGCGAAGCTTTGGTGGCCACCTCTAATAGCAGTAATATTTGAATCTTCCTTCAGTGTTCGATTTTTAATGGTTACTTGTTAGATATCTACAAATCTTTTGACTATATTCTTGTCTTTCACATCTACAATTGTCTATGTCTTTAGATAAAGCTCCTGAAAATCTACATCTTTCAATTTATGTACCTTTTAAAAGTGACTTCTTCATCTTAAACATTGTAAAACACGTATAGCTTTATTAAAACCTGTTGCGATATCAATCTCTTAGTCTAGACGTATTCACTCATGTAACATGACGAAACTCAGACGATATACTTGCAAGTTTGATGAGTGGTTCCAAGAAATCGGTGGAACATGTTCTTTGTAAAACTTCATGGTAGCAAGATTTAATTAGGCAAGATTTAATTAGTTATTAAGATTTCCATAATGAATATTCATAATTATCGCAATAATTAAGACGCTTAGAAGAGAACATACTAACAGGTATTGGCTTCTGAACTTCAGTTGGTAAAATTAGGAGTTATCGAATTTATTATACGAAAATGATGAAAATCAATTCTAACGAAAAATAAGAAAGAAAAATAAAAAAAATCTGTCCGATCTGTGAGGGTGTTATAAAGGATCGTACTGAGAATCTATTTATGTGGAAATTTTTAAGAAAAAAAAAAAAAAAATCGGCAATTTTGCCGGGTTTTATATGGGGTACGGGCGGCCGTCCTTTAGCGGGGGTGTGTATCAAGTCATACCTTACTACCCCTGTAAAATTTGCTAATTTTTAATGGATTATGGGTAATTTTGGTACAAAAAATAAGAATTTTAAATAGCAATAACTTTTTTATTTTTGGTAATGATATTGTAGTACCCCCTTTCGGATCGGACAGGGTTTTTTTTACATATTGTATAATATATAACATCACGCCTGTTTTCTCTGAAAGGTAAGGCAGACCATAAGTATACAAGGTCAAAATTAGGATTTACAATAACTCTCTTCACAATAGTCCCGGTACTCCGATAAAACAAAGACAAATCAAGAGCTAGTTATAGAAGAAGTTTACTATTGCAGGTAATTCTTGGCTTACCGTGGTAAGGCACAGTCCTGGGTTAATAAATAGTGGTCCGCTATCAGATGTCCATATATGTCATGTTATGTGCAGGGTTTCACACTAGCAGCCCTACTAGTGGTTCCTCCAAGTGAGATAGAAGTGAGAATACGACTTAAAAGTGACGAAGACATTGTAATTCTTAATGATAAAGTCATTGGCACAGTGACTTGTCTTGATATTATACGAAGTTTACGCAATGAGTCTACATTGCGTAAAATAGCTATAATTTAGATCAGGGGTTTCAAAAATTGCTAAATAAATGAGCATATCGTTTTATGAATATTGAAAACAACATGATTAAAATTGAATAAGTGTAAAAAAACTTGCAGTTTTATATCTGAAAAAATAATAATAATTGTTGCACGGCCCCTTTACTACTATTAACTATGACCACAGATGAATACAGATGGTTCACTCCGCAAAATCATTTAAATAAAAAGCCACTCTTGCTTCGACATAATAAAGTGCAAATTCAAGTCACACAGCGCTAATTACCTGCAGTTATATTCACCTAGAAGTTGACTCTTCCTATCGCGTAACTCTTGTATCTTCTGACTCTATTCCGCTCACTGAATTGCCCTGACGCGTACTTGTAGCTTCATACCTAAAATGCAGAGTGACCCATCTGTATCCATCTGTGGTATTACATTCAGATAATTTATTCTAATTGAAAAACTCTTAAGAAGAAACTCTCTTGAAGAAGCTTCAGTTTTTCCATGTATCTTTTGCTTGCATTCAATAATGTCACTGATATGCCTACACAACGCATCGCCTATATCCATTCTCATTTTCTCTCACAAGACGGACCATAGTACGGTTAACTGCGCGGCAGATCCCTTTGTTTTGTGCTCATTAAAACGGCTGCTTTTATGGTGATAATGGCAACTGCTATGACCATAAAGTCTGGCGGAAGCTGTAACACCGCTATCAAATACATATTTGTATCGAGTATCTCCTTATCGATATCTATGGTTAGTTTTATACTATTTGTATCGATAATTTCTCTGTGATTTTCCTTTTGTGCAACTCTAGTTACGTCCTTCATGTTATGAGTAATAGTTTTTGTACCTATGTTATGTCGTTCTGTAAAACATAAGTGAAATTCTGTAGCTTAAATTCAGCTGAACATGACTCATTCAGTTTTTGACTCAACCGGACATTCCAAGTTAGGGCTTGCTACATCTACATTACCAAAGAAGAATCGACAGGTTTACTTTGCCTCAAAAAAGTAACCATAAAGTATGAAAGGTACTTTTGGAAGATGCACAGATAATAGATAACAATTGTCCACTCGTCTAGACGCCTAATGGAGGTGGGCGGCCGGCCCCGATTCCGCTGATGTCATGCGCGCGCGCTCAAAGACGTACCGATCTATGACCACGATCTGCTTGAGGATTATTTGCTTTAGTAATAACTTTTTTTTTGTGATTTTCAATGTGATGTAAGTTTTTTTTTCAATAAGGGGATGTATTTTTTTACTAACTATATTAAGAATAATTTTGTGGTTATAAATGTAAAAATGTAAAGTAATAATTTCAATGTTATCCTTATCTCCAATTGACGAAATTATTATTAACTACAAGAGGGGAGATTTACCCTAACATTAGAAATACAAAAGAACGTTTGTGAATGACCTTAACACGTGTTTCCTTCTCAAAATGTCATTCAAAATCATTAGGATTATCAATTCAATAGCATTTATGATATCAAATTCACCTTCCATAGCCTTTATTACAAACATTTAAAATGATTATAGCCCCAAATCGTTCGTATAATCGAAATTATTCGAAACCAATTTAGGTACATCACTATTACTGACTATAACAATTACGATTATTTAGTTTGGTATCAAAGCAAAGGGATAATGGGTTGTTTCAAAAAGTAAGACTTGGTTGATCAATCCAATAGCAGCGATTTAAGATAACATTAATTTTAGTTTCGTTTTTAAATTATGGTCGAAAACCAACGTCGATTTAGTAAAAAAGGTATTTCTAATTTGTCTAAGTTCACCACCCTAATTGCTTAACACAGTTTCAATCACAATTCCAGAGTTTTGAAGGATACAAATCCATTGCATCATTGGTTTGAAAAATTCGTCTACTCAACAACGTAAATAACACAATGAACGTGGGTGAACTGTCAAAATGAAACACTGCGATTAATTGTCATTTTATGTGTCAATGACCCCGCAGTTTTGAATAATGAAGTTAACATTTTACCAGTCAGTTTGATCTGTTTAACTTTTTGGCTTGAAAATCTTTTTATTTCGTCTGCAAAGCAATGCAGCAAAGAAAAACTTCTGAGCTTTAAGTAAATGTTACAAAAATGTAAAGAATAAATATCCTTAACTAGACGAATGTCTTTGTCACACCATATGATTATGAACATCTATCTAGTGAGATTATAATTGTGAACAAACCATTTACAATATATCGCATTAATTTTCGAAATCTATAATCTATCCATGGCAAACCGACAAATAGTGAACTGGTATCTTATTTGCATGCGACGCACGCACCTTGATCTAATACTAAATAGCCAAGTAACTGTGACTAACTTGGAAGAAGCGGTTGGTCGCAGTTCTAACCTAACTAAACCCATTTGGTCGGAGTGCCTTTTTTTTGGTGGAAAACTTCTCCCGTTCTGGGAGGAGCGGGAGGGCGTGTCAGACTCGTACTGACTTAAACCCACTCACTCGTGTTCCTTCATTTGCCTGTGTGTTGCCAGGGCCCACGATAACACTTCCTGACTTTTCCATGACCCTTTTTTTTGGTGGAAAATTATCAAATAACTTCTCCAGCTCTGGGTGGGGTGGGAGGGCGTGTCAGGCTCTAACTGACTAAAACCCATCCATGTTCCTTCAGTTGCCTGTATGATGCCAGGGGCTACGGTAAACCTATCGGACAAACCCGCAACCCCGGCAGGCATCAGCCCTGGCGGACCCCTCCAGTTATGCTGACATCTCTTTGAGGCGCGCGTGGAACACAACGCGCCATCGACCCGGGCCTGGTCCTTATCGGACAGCGAGCTACTCATTGCTCACCGTCCGCAAGCCCGCGCCTACGGTGGCTGGGAATTGGACTGCGACTCCTGATGCCCAGGGCGTCTCCTACGGCGGGTAGGGGCGTGAGGGCGCGAAATTTGCCTCTCCTTCACGCTTTCCGCCTCCTCCTTCGCAAGCATTACTACTTCGTAGAAGGAGGTGACGGCCTCTCATGTTCTCTCGCTCCGTGCCATGGCCTGGACTAGGGGCGGACGCGAGAGATCACCGCCACCGGTCGCCTTTACGAGGACACGGCGATGTTCTACCCAAGCCGGGCAGACCTCCATCGTATGCTCCACCGTGTCCTCGGGGCGATCCACACGATGGTGACACCCGGGCGTTTCCTCCCTTATCCGGAACAGGAACCTCCCGAAGCAACCGTGTCCGGTGAGGACCAACGTCAGGCGGATGGTGAGGACGCCATGGCGCCTCTCTAGTCACTCCTCCGTCCATGGTCGGAGTGCTCTAACTTACTTACTGGGCCAATTCGGCTACCGCCAAAATCTACCAATCAGGAACGGTTCACAATTTTATGTAATACGAATGATTAAATCGGACAGATTATGAACCCTGTCGATAAGTGCAGGCTCGTTTACAATCTGACGATTTGACAATGATACAAAACTACTGAAAATGAATGTGTTATATTGTAACAGTTCACAACTTTTCGACAATTTATAAACTCGCTAGATAGATTATAAAATAACGGTGCTCATAATCTTACGGTGACAGATAAACTACTGAGTTATGCATGAGAAATAACTGTAACCATGTGGTTAATAATATTTCACACAATAAAACAAAGCAACGATTACTTTAACCCAAAAGTACTGAAATCTAACATTAGGTTACATACACGGGATTGAACCCACGACCCTTGGTCAGACATGCTCACGAAAACGTTATTTGTGTGATGAAATACGTTACGTTGTGTTACTTGAATTACTTGATGACTAATCTGCGTACACGCCGCGCCGGTAGGAGGTCAAGTTATTGCAGAATGTATTGTGATTACGGTTTTTATTTACCCTATGAAGGGTAAGCAGCAACACTAGCGAATTAAATATCTGCTGTTTCATTATTCATGCAATACTTACCAAATGCCTTAAACTGCTTTTATTTTCTGTTATTCAGATTAAAAGATTCTCATATTTATGCTTAAACTTTTACTCCCTGAAAGATTGGCAATAAATTCAAAGTCAGCTTATATTTCATCCCCTTTTTACCCGACTGCCCCAGAAGGATACGACCAAAATTCTCAGTCATGTTTTTGCAATTATGTGTTTTTTTATTTCAGTTTATCTAACGAATCTTCTATGTGTTTTGTAAATCAAATGTGAACTATCTTGGTTATTTTTCTAGATATGCTTTGCATAGTTTTGTAGATATCATTGGAGTTTTATGTAAAAACATTTTCGTTTTCGTTTTTGTGTTTTAGAAAACATACAACAACGGTATCTACAAGTTAATTAGAATTTTTCTTTTAGAATTTAAATTAATTCACACCATAACTTTACCTTTTCACGCTAATACGTCAATTAGTTCGTGACACCCAATAAAGATCAGCCAACCTTTTCTCTAATTTCCAATTTACGAATACCCACAAATAATACATACAATTTCTTTACAGACACGATAAAACTGCCTAGATCCAGTTTAACAGCATGCATTATGTATTTAACATACGTCGTTGTGAGATATAAACTTTTATGATACTATGATACTGAATTACAAAATGTTTTAGATGATAGTTTAAAATTCTATGTAAATGTAAAAATATGTTAGAGGAAGACTGTGTGCGAGCTTTCGTATACAGGGGTACAGCAATGCTAATCTTAACGAGAAGATGCAAGTGTTCAAGATATTCATTTATAGCCAGATATTATACCTCGTATGTCTCGTTTAGTGGTCGCAAGCGCTACTGCATGAGGTCTTGGGTTTGATTTCCAGGACTGGCCAAGTGTTATTGGATTTTTCCATTAGGAATTCCTCAGTAGGAGCCTGGCGAAGTTTGACTTAGCCAACTGGCGGCAATGTCGTAAAAAGATGCCCATCCACAGACAAGTATCACCTGTCTCTCTACTAGTCCATTGCCTACTCAAGGATGCACATCCGGTACGGCTCGCAAATCCTTCCATATCCTAAGGGCACGTCTGTCCTACTATTACCGCGCCACCCGGTCTACCCCCTGTTATGCAATGGCCTCTGTAGCACCATGAAACATGAGGCTCTAGGGGCTAGTGCAAATCTTGGGGTTCATTCGATTTGTCGAGTCTGATTAAATCACGCTGAGAATGGTGCATTTCATTCGGCTGTTTTGCTGACATCTCTTTGAGGCGCGCGTGAAACACAACGCGCCGTCGACCCGGGCCTATTCCTTATTGGACAGCGAGCTACCCATTGCTCACCATGCGCAAGCCCGCACCCTACGGTGGCCGGGAGTCGGCCTGGTACTCTCGACGCCCACTCAGTAGAAGCCTGGAGTCTGAATTTGTGCCCGGTTGGTGGTAATGGCTCGCCCCTATGACATGGGACTTGAACATAACTGGTGAAATATGGCTGTACTATAGCTCTGCCTAACCCTTACAGACGTGAAGTTATCTTCATATTGCTGACTTTGCAATGTAATAGGTATTATGCGTTGTACAATTCACCATTTGTCAAGTGTTCTTGATTAATTAAAATTCAAAATGTTTTATGTCACATAAACCTACAAGGGCACTTATGAGACGTCAAAAGATCGGTGCACGGTTCCAATTGGTCGTTTCCTATGAAACTTAAACAGGTGACTAATAATGGATCGATAAAAGGCCGAGGAAAGGCTATTGGATAGGCCTAAGTCCAGCAGTGGACACCACTGTAGGCTGATGACGATTATGATTGCTAAGTTTAGCCCATGAGCAGTAGGTCACCAGCCTGCATAACACCAAAATAAAGGCTCGTGCAGATCATCGCGATATCGCGGGCGTTACAAGGGTCCCGCTGCCCCTGTAGCGCCCGCGATATCGCGCTGGTCTGCACGAGCCTTTACATCTTATTTCACCGTCTGTCAAGTTACATTAGACACAGTAGTTAAAAGAGTTCACACGAACGGTTACGAAACAAGAAACTAAGAAATATTGCTATGTTGTGCAATGTTGGTTTAGAAGAGGGTAATGTGTTTTGTCTGTGTATGTATGTATGTATGTGTGTTGCTATTTGACTGACTGTATTGCCACTAGTAGTGTCAAGACATTGTCCTTTGTTTTGACACCAGTTCTGATTTGCATAACAATGATTAGTTCATGCTTTTGTTATTTTTTGTTGAGCTAATGCTTGATCCCATTGTGTTGTCAAAAGTTAAATAATTAAAATAAACACTCCTTTAATCTAAATCAATCAAAGCATGTTTTCATTGCTTAGGACAAGATTCACAGATCTAATAATTTGACTTTATTAAGTAAGCGTTGCATACGAATATGAACATTATTTGTATGTATTATATGTATTTGTATTGTCCATACTCGTAAGCGACACTTGTTCACATTCGCTTATATGAATTTGAACATTATCTGTCTTAGAATAAGGTTCATATTTGTATAAAACGCTTAGTTTACTTAAGAAAGAAAAGCCAAAGTGTGCTCTATGAATGTTACCCTTAGCATAGAGAATTTACAAAAAGTCACTATCGATAACCAATTCGATTCGTCATAAGCCATTAAGAAATCGGTCATAAAATACTAAAAAATAATTATGCATGATACCTCTCATCATTTACTAAAATTACTCAGGTTACAAATACTATTCCTACAATACTCTTTCCCCTATCTATAGTAACAAGTTTCGATCCATTTCTGTAGTTTCGTAACAGTAACATTAGTAATAAATGAGTTTATAATAAAGGATTCCGCTGGGCACAATCTTGGGCCCTCTCCCTTCAGCCACTAAGAAATGCATTAGTTTAATTGTAGACCAACATCGAGTTCTCGTTGCACCGGATTGAGATAAAAAAGGCTTTTTAGAGTTCGGTGTAAGTGGCCAATTGCTGTTGACCTTGAGCTTGGTTTTTGGTGAAAGAAATTACGTAATCGATTTTAAGCTGTCTTTTGTTTTCTAAGAATGTTGAGACAATGAGATGATTTTTATTTAAAAATCTTCAGTAAATCTTTATAGGATCTCAAAGACAACACAGATAACAGACAAAGACGACTCAAAGATAATAGTATTTTCGTTTGTAAATGACTACAAAACTAAAACTAACTGAAAAAAATGCGTGTGTATTGGACTTTCAGATCCAATGTGCATAAGTTTAAAGAAATTTCGCAAATTAGTCAATTGTCCATAACTGATGTAATCGAATGTTGTGCAATAAAATTACTTGACTCCAAAATTAAAATAGTTTGTGTATACCGAGTTCAGATCTTTTACGAAGAACATCTTCATGTAATTTTTACCATATTATTTACCTACATGTTTTTTCTTAATATTTACAAGTCGTGTTTTTCTCGTAACATAAACGACACCTGCCTAAATAAATTTCTCAAAAGTTACGGAACCAGTTTCATATGTACGACTTACGACGACCAAGCGACCACGATCATGCGACCATTTCTCGGTTTGTTTGACTTAGTTGAAGGAAGATAATAGCGGCGACTTCCTCAAATTCGTTTCGAGATGACTCGCCTAAGAGCGTGAGAAATAAAATGATAGTTTTGGAATTGTTTTTGACGGTAGTGTGAAGTCTTGTCATGCAACTCTTTATAATTTTAGATTTAAATAGATAGTAATATTTTTTGAGTTTGATATTTTAATGGATCTATTGCATTATCTTATCATTTTAAATATTTCCATAATCCTAAAGAAATTATAAGGACTGTTAGAGAGTTCCTGAATAAGCTAGAGAAAGGAGATTCACAGATAGTTTGAAGAGTGTCTTTATTTCATTACTTTAGGAACAAATTAATTGTGATGCCCAAGGTTTCTACAGCAGAACCTTCATTAAAAACACCCAGCTAATCAAATCAACTCTAAAACTCTACGATCAAGTTGAATTGAAATAATAATCATCAACTAAACCAGATCTCGACGATACGGTGCCGTTCAATGCAATCAGTCTCAGACTCGGTCTTCACAGGTCTTCGGCACTTTTATAGAGATTAGATCTTAATGAATCACGTGCGTAGTGTCACTTTGTGGTACTTTTTGTGCCGCTGGAGTATCATCTTTCTGGACTTTGTAATGATGTAATACCTAGAGATAAAGCTTTATCTTGACTTGCCTTTGTATCTAACTTTTGGGTATCATTTGTGATTTTTGTTACTTTGTGTTATGAATTTCATGTTCTTCCATTTATTTTTTACCTTTGACGTCATCTCAATTACCTTCATCAATAAATAGCAGCATGTCATCTACATAGCCCTTTGTCGAAGGAAAAAGAAAATTAAAAACAAAATGGATCTTAACCATACACTTGTATCGGCGATAATGACTCTCATCGTATGCCATTATAAGCTCAATTACCATAAACATAGGTTGCAGAATCCCTCGTTACGTATTCATACCACGTGGACAGTGCACTGTTTTGAGGTGGTTTCAATTATCTGGCTTCTGAGAAAGAAAGGAAAAGAGAAGTTCAATAAATTGAGTTAGTTACTTAGCTTTTTGATTTAAGACATTAATTCATGATAAAAACTTCTTGAAATAGCGTACTTACAATTGAGTTTCTTGCACGTCCTTTTCCTTGGGACCCAACATTATGGAAGACAATAAATTTTCGAATTAACTGACTACCTTGTCTTTAATCGATAATTCCAAAATCTTATTGTAATCCATCATCATGCAACAAATCAAGAAATACTTTTAATATCCTCAAACAGGATTCGAAAAACCACTCACCTAAAAACCATTTATAATGCAACTCCTCAATGGGTCCCAAAAATACGTGGCAACACAGCAACAGCAACACCAAAAAGATTAACTCCTTTTGTGGGTTAAAACACGTCCCAGTCTGGACCATGTTTGTCTTTAAGTTTAAATAAGTGTTCTGCTGACCACCATGACACTTAAAGGACAAACTGCGGTCAAAAAGATCAATTACAAGAGTTTTACAACTTTAAAAACCTTTTAGCTTCATGTGGTCCGCTATTAAGTGGACAGAGGCATCTTGGTTCGAATTGTGGTTAATTGTATTCTTTATGTGAGCAGTATTTCTATTTATGTAAGCAAGGTCTAATTGTGAAGCTTATGAGAATTCCTATGTAGCTGCTTGAGATGATATATCATTAGCTATTTGCAGAGCATTCATTCAAGCACAATAAATTATCCTTCAAATCCATAAAGGAGTATTTCTTCTTTTGTCTTTGTTGAACAATCGATGCTCACATACCTAGCAATGTATGGCATAAAATTATGATATATTATTTCATACAACGCGCGCAGCAAAATAAACTTGATATACCGTCCCGGAACAACGAATCACGTATATGCGCACGCGCAAACCGTTGCCATTGTCTCAAATTCGCCCAAACAAACCGGTTCCCGAGATAATAGCACCAAAACGATCGTCCACGCACGCAGTCTTGGAGAAATTCCGACAAAGTAGTTTTATTCGTTAAAACTTTAGGGAATCCTGTCCGAAGGCATCTCTCGATAAAAAGTCATAGACGTCCGCTTATTTATCGCTGGACCAACAAATAAATTATGAAACGACCATATTGGACGCTACTGTGATTTCAAATATTATTTCTTATCTTCTTGGAACAGGGAATTTTATTCTGCTACCGGCACAGGCCATTAACGGTGATAGGAAATTAGTGGCGTCTAACGATTAATTGAATATTAATGTTTTTGATTGGATTCCGGAGGCTCCAGTTATAAGATACGGCGCTGACTATACGTTACAATAATATGAAGCTGTCATTTAAGTAAACTGTTTTATTTTTACATGAGAATTAAATTGGATGGCCGAGAAACTCTAGCAATTTGTTACAATATCAATAAAACATAAATGAATAATCATTCCCGATCGATTAAAATTGATATTAGCCATACTTTTATTTGCCTTGAAATCCCGTAGGGATAAATTCAAAGCAGACTACAGATTACACTTTGTCAATATCAGACACTTGCCTTAGAGCGGCAAAAGATTTCCTACACGGCACCAATGAATAATAATAAGCCCAAAGGTATTGAACCATGACTTTATGCTATAAATAATGTGATACAATCTTTGCTCGGTCGGCAACTTGTACATACTGAGTCATTATAGGCATACTGGCCTTATGAAGTTGGTACATGCAAATGTGTGCTTCTGTTGCAAGTTGAATAGGCATTTAATATAAGAGCTCCATAACTGGCTCAGCTTGAATATCGCAAACGGTAATACCGTCCTTTAGTTTAGGTTTAGGCAAAGAACGTTTTAGGAATTTCCGGCATACAGAATTTGAATGTAATCTCTTTGTAGTCACATATTCAAGAACATTTAAATAATCCTTTTATCATAAAAGATTATTAATTTGAATATGGAAAAGATGTAGCGTTCATAAATCAATTTATAAAAAGTACTGACGAAAACTACCATGAAAACAGAAAAAAATATTAACGTACAAGAAATAATAGGATTGGACAAGAAAAATGAAGTGACAACTTTAACCTAAGGAAAAATGTTAAGAGAAGCTCTTGGGTTCAAGTAATTGTGTATATGACAACACTCATTTAGTAAAAATTCAAATCGATGGATTAACTTGGTGAAGATATTCATGATGTTTTATCGAACATGTCAAAACATGGTGTTAATCAGCTGAGTTATGACAGGAATATATCAAATATTTGAATAATACAACTGTTTTATTATTCATAGATGAAAAGTTTTGGGTATTAACCGATTAGAACCGTGCGAAATGATTAATAAGAGATGTACCGCTTTATCATGATTTCAAATTTAAGATTCAAAAAATTAATCTGCGTCAAATTAGATATTCTTTATTTAGATTTATTTACGAGATCCTTTGATGATTCTCGAAACTCTAGTTTATCCAATATGTCAGCAAGAGATCAAGGATAATCTTTGGACAAAGCTCTGCATTCCAACTTATTCGAACAAAAGTCAACCACTGCTAATACATGCGAATGTTCCACTATAGGCTGGTCACGGGCGAGTCGATTTTTTGCACCTTTTTTCGAAGCAATATCGACCCTCGATGATTTAGTTTCGTATTCACGTTTAGTATTTGGCAGATGTTAAGCGGACGTTTGATAGTGGCATTTGCATTCATATCTGTTTTAGCTTGTTGTGAGGTTTCTTTAGTTTTTTGTTGGTTATTATGTGTTGGCAGGATGATTTGGCCATATTTGTCTGCAAATGATACTGTAGCACAAGCGAAATTGGTATTTTTATCTTGAAAGATACCATAAAGAGTTTTAACGACGATTATGATTTTTGAATTACACTTTTTAGAGAACAGTAAACCTTTATAATGTGATACATACTTCGTTAAATGATAAATGATAAATGATTTTATTTCTGTAAATAGGTTTGTACAAACACTTTTACACGTCAATCATATTTTAAAAACTAGATGAGGTCGGCGTTTCCTAACTGACTACTCTGAGAAGAAAGGCCGAAACAAACTCAGAGGTCACAGTCTCTTTTAAAGTCCAGACATAATCTTGGTCAGATCATGTGAAGACCATGTAGATTGGTGTCTGGAGTGGTCTTTTGAGGAAAGCATCACACAGATTGAGAGGGCCTGTCCAGTCAGTGCACGCATTTGTCAGTTATCGTGCAGCTCAACTCAGAATTAAGGAGCTCAACGATTCGACGAACAATACCAAAGAAAGGACATTTGGGTAGGCCGCATAAATTACTCAAAACTGTCAGACTATAATTAGAACTAAGTGAGAAAAAATTAAAATCAAAAAGAAAAAGGAATGACCCACATAGTCTTCACATTCACAATAATTTAAATAATATAATACTTTAAAAGTATATAAAATTCATTAATGTCAATGTGTATATAAAAACCAGGAAATAATCTTGGTCAGAGCATTTTATTTGAGGACCATGTAGATTTGTGTCTGAAATGGTCTTTTGAGGAAAGAACCATACAGATGTGAGTGGACCTGTCCATTCCACGCACGCATTTGTCAGTAATCGTGTAGCTCAACTCAGAACTTAAAAGGAGCTCAATGATTCGACGAACAATACCAAAGAAAGGACATTTGGGTAGGCCGCATAAAGTACTCACAACTGCCAGATGATCATTAAAAGTAACTGAGAAAAATAAATATATATATATGACCCACATAGTCCTCACATTCACAATAATAAAAAATAATAAAAAAATATTATACTTCACAAAGTAAATATTCATGTCATTGTGTATATAATTTTAAAGTTAGCAAAAAAAAAAAAATAAAGTTCCGAAAGTAAAACACAAAAAATTATAAAATTGGAGCAGCTCAATCCCATGCCTTTTTGTCCTCAATGTAATCTTTAACGGCATAAAAAGCCTTCTGGCACAACTTGCGTTTAGTAAATGATTTGAATTTATTAAGACTTAGATCTTGTACGTGGCTTGGAAGTTTATTATAAAAGCGTATACATTGACATCTAAAGGAGCTACCTATTTTCTTGAGCCTTGTTGTAGGTACAACAAATTTGTGTTTGTTCCTAGTATTTATGTTATGGATATCACTGTATTTTTTATACAATTTTTTGTTTTTATGGGCATATAAAAGATTATCAAAAATATACTGAGAAGGCACAGTCATTATATTTATCTCCTTAAATTTATCTCTGAGAGAGTGTCTAGGACTTAATTTATAAATAGATCGAACAGCTCTTTTCTGCAAAACAAAGATAGTTTGAATGTCGGCGGCATTTCCCCACAACAGAATACCGTACGACATTACACTATGAAAATAACTAAAGTACACTAAACGGGCTGTCTCTATGTTAGTTAAATTACGAATTTTTCTAACAGCATATGCTGCGGAGCTTAGCTTTTTTGACAATTTATCTATATGTGGGCCCCACTGAAGCTTAGCATCCAAAGTTAAGCCCAAGAATACTGTGCTATCTTCAGGATTCAATTCTTCGTCCTTTATCAACAATTTAGTTTTCACCTGCCTAACATGAGGTAGGGTAAACTTAATGCACTTAGTTTTTTTTTCATTCAGAAGTAAATTGTTAACATTGAACCAGTGAACTACTTTTGAGATTGCCGTATTTACATCGTCAGTAACTAGCTGCTGACGTTTAAGTTTAAACAAAAGTGAAGTGTCATCTGCAAACAACACTATATCATGGTTATCCTTTATGAGGTAAGGCAAGTCATTAATATAAATAAGAAACAAGAAAGGACCAAGAATTGAGCCCTGTGGGACTCCCATTGTTACTAAAGATCCTGGAGATCTTTTTCCATTAATGTCAACGCTCTGAATCCTATTACTCAAGTATGAAGTAAGAAGATCCAGAGCGCTGTTCCGGATCCCATAGTGGCGGAGTTTCCTGATTAACGTGTCATGAAGAACGCAATCAAATGCCTTGGACAAATCACAAAAGATGCCCAAGGCATCACATTTATCTTCCCATGCATTATAAATGTGACCTAAAAGTTCAACACCGGCGTCAGTAGTTGAACGACCCCTTGTAAAACCGAACTGTTTGCTGTGTAATAATTTATGTCTATTAAAAAATCTTTGCAATTGCTCTAAAATTAATTTCTCAAAAATTTTACTAAAGGTAGGTAGTACTGAAATAGGTCTATAATTAGTGGGGTCTGATGTACTACCTGATTTAAACAAAGGTATAATTTTACTCTTTTTCATTAGGTCAGGAAACTCCCCACAGTCGATACAATTATTAAAGATAAGAGCTAAAGTAGGTGCTACAATGTCAATAATAGACTTGGCAACTTCTACAGAGTTACCCCACAGATCTGCAGTCTTTTTTACATTTAAAGTATGAAAAGTTTTAATTATGTCTCTACAGGTAATATGTTCAAAAAGAAATTCCGAATCACAAACATTAACATTTTCCTTTAGCAAAGACTCAGCAACAGAAGGTGATGAGTTTAGGGATTTAGTAGTTGAAACGGGAATATCTGAAAAGAAATTTTCAAAGGCCGCGGCGACTTGGGAGTCTGATTTTATTATGTTGTCATTAATAGACAGGCTGTAGTTAGTATTTCGGTTATTAGACCTTCCCGTTTCACTATTTATAATATTCCAAGTCGTTTTAATTACATTATTACTATTTTTAATCTTCGAACTCAAATAACGCGACTTGGCCATACAACAAACTTTTTTAAATAATTTTGAATAATTTCTAACATATAAATTAAATTCAGTTGTGTTTACATAAGTCCTTTCATAGTACAGTTCATAAAGCCGTGTTCTACTTTTATGTATACCAAAGGTAGCCCAATCACTAAAAGATGAGTTACTATTAACCGAGATAGTCTTGGGAATAAAGATGGAATTAAATTGCTTACAGTATATATGAAAAAAATCATCATAAAGATAATTAGGATCAGCATGAATAGACAAAACTGGTAATTTATTCATGAGTTTAACTTTAAAATTTTCCAAGCGACTTGCAGTTTTGGGGTTAACAGTGATATCCTTTTTAGCCACTTTGTTGTTTTGGTTTGGGATAGTAATCCTCTGCCCGCAATGATCAGAATCTAGTAGATTTATTATTTCTTTGTGGCTAGGTATAACATTTGTATAAATATTATCGAGGCATGTGGCACTAGTCGGGGTTATTCTTGTGGGCTCTAAAAATAGGTTTACGTACGTTTGCATTCCAGTAGTGCATGGATATCTAAAGATAACTTAAATCAAGATGAACATTCTACTAAATGCATGCGATAGTAGTGAAGCCGTTAACATTAGCACTTCGCCCATAGTCCTAATGCTTGTCTAGTCTATTTCCCTAAATTGATGGCTAGTTCGTAACAGTTTCCAATCTAAATTTATAACAGCATTAAAGTTTCTCAATTCAACTACAATTCAAATTGAATCAATGCTTGTTCTTGTTGCGAACATCGATTCCCTTTACCGTATTGTAATTTAGCTAGCTATCACATTTAGAATGGCTCCGTTCCCTCGTCCTTAGGCCAAACTGGAGCATGTGGAGTATCTGAGTTTATGTCCTTTAATTATATTAGTTCGAGCACATTTAATTTATGTAATGTTCAAGCTGTCATTACCCATAAGTAATTATTGTAAATTCTGTATGGGTTGTAGTTTTGTTGGATATTATTAGTTGAGTATATTTCGTTTAGTGCTATTAAGTAGGTATGTTTTCAGTTCTATACCCTATGTATGTTTTTTTCTCCTATCTATTACGAAACCATTTCCCAAAACTTAATCTTCGTGGTTAAACCTTCAATTAGCCTTTACTTCAAGATTTTGTGTAACGCTTATTTAAAATATTTCTTTGTTCTCATAAGGAGAATGTGTTTATCTATCAGCTTTGTCAGTAACAGAAAACAAATTGTTGCTCGTTTAACTGAGGTCATCCATCGGCCTTAACATTTTGTAAAATTATTCCGCAGTCTATGCTGCAAATTAAAATATTTATTCTAATTGACATTTTATTCAGTGATTCAGTGTGGAGGAGATGTTATAAGTGTTATGTCGACCAAGTTTCCCACCATAACCTGCATTTTATTCTAGTGTTGTAAATTGCTTAATTATTTTAATTATATTGTTTTTTACATCAGCCTTCCGCGTGATTGAATTATTCTTATTTTGTTTGCTCATCTTTTTTTTTTTTGGGTGGTAAACTATCAAATAACTTCTCCCGCTCTGGACGGAGCGGGAGGGCATGTCAGATTCTTACTGACTAAAACCTACCCATGTTCCTTCAGTTGCTATGTTGCCGGGGGCCACGATATCCGTTTCGGACTTTTTCGCAACCCCGGTAGGCATCGGCCCTAGCGGACCCCGTCACCGTTGACCCGGGCCTGGTCCTTATCGGACGGTGAGCTAACCATTGCTCACCGTCCGCAAGCCCGCGCCTACGGTGGCCGGAAATTGGTGTGCGATGCCCAGGGCGTCTTCTGCGGCGGTTAGAGGCGTGAGGGCGCGAAATTTGCCTCTTCCTCACGCTTTCCACCTCCTCCTTCGCGAGCATTACTGCTTCGCAGAAGGAGGTGACGTCCTCCCATGCCCTCTCGCTCCGTACCATGGCCTGAACCAGGGCCGGACGCGAGAGATCACCGCCGCCGATTTGTTTGCTCATCTAAAATTGCAGATTTGGACCTGGAATAATATGAATATTGTTCAAATGGTCACCATTATCATCATCATAAATGCTTTTGATTTAACAATAAGCCTCCATACTTTTCTCCATTTTTTTTTGTATTTTAAACACACGTGTTATGTACACGCCTATTCTTTCTGAGATTTTTCTTTACTTAGTTTATTTACCTTTCCATAATAGCAATAGTTTAAATTAAAAAATAGTTGAAGTGCAAATAGTTTTTTGCATTTATCAAATACCCTCCAATTTTGCATGCTATGTTTTATCCTAGCTAAACATGTTTGTGCCATTATAATTATATTTTATTTATTATTTATTTATTTATTTATTTATTTATTTAAGGTCAACCAACAACTGTTTACACATAACAATAACAGTTAACAAGTTATAACAGAAAAATTACATGTGCAACAGTTAATTACAGGTTAACACCGCTAGTACAAACACGTTGGTAAAGACATTATAAAATAAAATCACAAACATTAAATAATTTATGCAACAATTATAAACATAGTATAAATAAACACATATATTTAATTTTGATTAATTTGATTAAAAATGTAAGATTATAAATTTTTAAAATAATAAACTAATTAACATCTTAAAATAAACTAATCCAATCCAAAATAATTCGACAACATAACAATAATTACTGACTGATAACCGTGAATAACAAATATACATATATTTATTATTCACGGTTATCAGTCAGTAATTATAACACCATTGTATACCATGTTTTATGCAAATAAATTAATGATTTATTTAGTTTAGAAAATAGTCTAAGTTTAACAAGCCTCCTGAAAACAATCACGACTGTCAGGCATTTGAATCAAACATCAAGCCTCATCAAGTCAGTCAGATCAGTCCTAATGAACGCTTGCGATGCCATTTATGGGCTCGTTCGCTGCGCCCGCGCAATAGGCTCAGCGATATCTGTATCACATCGCATTGTCGTTAACGATGCGGATTGTGTGAAATGTGGAACGGTTCTGGTCTTTTATGTTGTTAGAGGAGACGCGTTAGTTTTGTATTTTTACAGAGTCTCAGTACCCTTTGTGACGTTTGTAAAGGAAAGTTTTAGGAGATTTCAGGTTTTTAGGCGGAAACAAAGCTAAAAACGAAAAATAAATAAGTTATGAAAATATGTGGTCAAAGATTTTCGTGGTCATCACCTGTCATGTTGTCAGTGAGTAGTTTGAAATGTTATAAACATATATTAAATGTGATTATATCGTTGAAGAAGACGCGATGTTTCCAAATTTAATAATCTTAGCCATTACCTACACTTTCAAAAATGTATGCACCGCTACGCAATCAACTTACCATCAATTGAAATATATCAAACGGGAATTACATATGATATTATATTTCCAATAAATATAATATCATATAATCACGATCATTCAAGATTATTGAGATATTGACAGCTAAATGCAGGCGGAACCACGATCAGCTTGCATCTTGATAGAATACTTCTCCATTAATGATACAAAATCTTGATATGACGTGCATTATAGCGATACAAAGGTCTTGGAATCCAAATTTAGTGTCTATGAAATTTAAATAATTGATAAAGATTGTATGGATAAAGTTATTGAGACATTATGGTTCAGAAGCCCTTTGGTTGAACGTAAAACTAAAATTGATTTTGTGTCTATTAAGTTTTAAACTAAAGGTACTAAATCTCATATTGATATTATCTTTCATTAAATTGTAAAAAAAGGTAACAAAGAAACTATTGACGTTATGAATACATAACATAACAAAACTTCACGCTTGTAGACCCCAAAGGATTCGGCAGGTGTATCTATAGTACCCACATTTCGCCAGTTTTATTTCTATTCCCACGTAATAGGGGGCGAGCCTATTGGCATCAACCGGGCACGTATCCGGACTCCTGGCTGCTACTGAGAAATTCCAGATGGAAAAACCCAATACCACTTTGACCGACCCGGATTGGACCCAGTATCTTATGCTGAGTAGCGGCGCTTGCGACGACCTGACCGACGTGGCAGGCATTAATAATACATTTATCATAGATATCCGTGACATTAACACAATTTTATTCCAAGCTCCAAAAAGAATCGGTAATCGAGACGAAATCGATACTGCTAATATAGACAATTGACGCTAAAGACTGTTGAAACAAAGTACAATCTATCTATTTCCTGTAACGATTGTGAATCCATAGGAACACATTATTTACGATCTGCACGATATTGACATTAGTCCGGACAAATAGACACAAATCATCTAGCAGTTTCAAATGAGGCTTATTTACTGTTCGAAGGCAATGGTTTGTAACTCATCAACTATTTTGTATTAACCAGTTAAAAGCAAGAACTTCACACTCTTCGAGGTGAGGAAATTTATGAGAATTTTCAACTTTAATAAACAACAATTCTGACCACAACAGTTACTTTATTCTTGGAACACTTGAGAACACTATTTTCTGTAATAAAAAAGACAGTTATAAAAAAAAACCTTTGTCGTATTATCACGGTTTATCTTGACGACAACATAAGTAATAAAGAACTTGGACTTCTACTCAAAAGTGCCGACTTTACTACAACAGAACTTCCCATTGCTACAGAAAAATCTACCTTATTTTTATCGTCATAGAGGTTGAAGAAATAGCTATGATATTCTGGTACGATTTCCGTGAAAATTCACCTGCGCTCGCGCCTATCTCGATTCATGAAGCACGTCTCGTTCGGTCGCCATGTTTTTATCTTACAGTCATATGTCTTAATGGTCTTAGACCACATGAGTAAGCACGAAGGGTTCATACCAACTCATTTCTTAACCGTACAGTTATTTAAATTGTTACGTTTATTAAGATTTGCCAGAATATTCTTTGATCTTTCAACTCTTAATAAGTGCGCAATTTTCTAAATCTTAATTATGTTACAAGATTATGTCCATCTCGAAATCTCCTGGTCTATAAGTTCGAGTAATCTGCTGACAATTCGTATTAATTTCTTAAAAACAGTATTCCTTTACTTTTCATAGAAAAATGTTGTTGTTACACGACCGGTAATATTATCCTCGTAGTTTTTAACACCTCTTCCTGCATTGCCTTCTCAACTGACACCCGTTATAACACTTATTAAAAACAAAAGTTTACTAAACTCGTGCAATATTCTGATTGATCATTTGCCTTTAATATCAGCACCATCATCTTCGTCGTTGACGATCAGATCCTAACGAATCGCTTTAATGATCCCCTCGAGCGCAACAATGCGATTGTTAAGACATGATGTATCGAGTTATTTAATCACTCATTCACTACGTTTAAATAGTATTGGTAAATCAGTCTGCATGTATGTGCTGCCACCCACAGAACGGTATCGACCGAGATTTGGATAGACTTAGCTTACGTTGGGTAAAGTTGAGACTGATTTTGTAGTTACATAACACAACGTTGTCTGTAATCCCCGAAGGGCTATATAGAGGTACACCTATAGTTCATCTACATTTCACCAGTTAAGTCCCATGTAATAAGGGGCGAGCCTATTGTCATCAACCGGGCGCAAACGCAAATTGCGGGCTGCTATTGAGAAATGCTTTATAGAAAAACTCAAAAACACTGTGCCCGACCTGGGAATCGACCTCATATCATGCTCAGCAGTAGTGCTTGCTACCACCAGACCAACGAGGCAGTTTTGTAGTTACTAACAACATAATTTTCATATCTCCTTATATGATTCGTCAGTCGGTATCATTTAAATTACAAGGCAAAATATTTCTAGCTTCATTTTAGATTTTTTATGGATTACTGTTATGCATATTTGATTTACACTCGTAGAAGAACCTAAGTTTGGCAATAAAGATTTTTATTACTTTCTCATTTGTCCACCTCTCTCAGTATAATTTTTAGATTACACTTCAACTCTTAAATCATCGGTTGCTTGTCAAATATCTGCATATATGTATACCAGACATTTAATACCGTTAATTAACTCACAGTACCATCGTACAACGTCACACAACATAGCGTACTCTCAATTTGATTCTTGTAAGAACTATAGCGCGTAACACGAGCTATCCATCTAAACTGTATTACAACATCTGAAACTATCAATTATACGATTAATGAAATAATAGCGATGGAGGATCACGACTTACGGCATGAATAGGACTGGCTTATTATAGCGACCAAGGCTAAAGAGGTTGTCATATTCGACTTGGAGGTATCTATACTAATATTATAAAGAGGTAAGATTTGTGATTTGTGTGTAGCGGGAAATCTTCGGAACTACTGATCCAATTCCGATTCTTTCACTAATGGAAAGCTACAGTACAGCAAGAAATTTCACGGGGTCAGATTCGCGGGCT
This sequence comes from Omphaloscelis lunosa, assembly GCA_916610215.1. Lineage (NCBI taxonomy): Eukaryota > Metazoa > Arthropoda > Insecta > Lepidoptera > Noctuidae > Omphaloscelis > Omphaloscelis lunosa. The sequence continues at coordinate 3,698,462 of OU744245.1, read as the reverse complement.
GAAGCTATTTAGTCGCTAATAAAAAGCACTACCAGGTAATCTTAGGTAAGCACAATCTTCTGAGATACATCCTGATATACAGCTGTAGCTGCTTTAATCGGCTGCAAATAAAAACTGTTGTGTTAGGTTGATGATTTCCTAGATTTTTCAACTATTGTTATTGACGGTAGATTGTCAGTTAGTGGTCGAACTAAATATGTATTTTTGAATACCTGAATACATAGTTAAAGGATTTTTAGAAAAATTTGGCCTCAGTAAATGACAGAGATATAGAGATGAAGAAAATAATGAATACGACGAATAATCTTGTTATAATTACTGTGTAGGTGCACAAGAAACCCAACAAACAGTGCGTCTGGCGCTTACGTCGTTTGTTATAGTAAAATGAGATTATGTTGGTATTTAACTGAATCAAAGTATTGTCACATATATACATTATGATCCATGTGAGTGATTTTGAATGACAGCTAGTTCAAAATGATTGTAAGGAGCCCATTAGGTTTGCATTGTATCAAAAGGTAGGTAAAGTGGTATGAACATAATGGTCTTATTAGATTTGTGGCTCAGAAGGACTATTGCCAAACATGAGTTGTCTCTAAAGACCAACGAGTAATGAATTGTTGTGTTAATGCTAATTAGTTTTTGGTTTATTGGTTGTAGGATCATGTGTGAGTGTGACTGATGATTTCTTTAGCCCATTCGCATGTTCAGTGTCATAGATATCTGTATAGATACCATCTACGTTTTGATATGGTTACATTCTTAGTGTTTGAAACCATTATTTTTCGTTCGTTTCCTGATGTTTCGTTGCGTCTTCAAAAAAATGTGTTCTGCGTTACACAATTACGTGCTACGTTAGCCAAGAGTTTATCAACGAAATTTTATGAATGAGCACAACACAGAGTTTTTATCAAAATTTTCATTTTACTCTCACAATCACATGACCCTCTTAACAAAGAACATTTAATATTAATTATATTCAGATAGCAAACAATGGACAAGAGACTTTACAGGGCAATGAAATTCTAACATTAGCTGATGTTGCAATACCGTTGGTACAGCGACTGGTGAACAGCTATCATTAATTAAAGCATGAATACAAAAGCTATAGCTACCTGGTAATTCATCAATTGACTGACCATGCTGTTGCTATTGCAAGAATTCATCTTGTCAATAGAAAGATTTACAGGATCTTTCAACGGCAAAGGTGTAGTCATGTTTTGGGTAAAATCGGTGAACCAGACTATTGGTATCATATTTTTGTGCCTAATAATAGTCATTGACCTGAGGGACAAATCCTGCATTTTTAAGATTGTTTATTATAATCTCTATCTCAATCTGTCACAATACCTCTCATTTCTTCTCATTTTTGTTAAGTGTTTGACATCGATTGTCGCTGAGATGAGATTGCGACGAAATTTCGAACGTTTTTAAGTACGAAAATTGACCTTCTGATTCGATTCCATCCATAGTCTATGTCTACGTCTGTAGGTGTCGTAAGCGACATCTACAAAAGACTATTATTCCTAGCCGAGAACCACATAAAACATTACAGCTAACAAGACATTAACTAACGCAATTCCCTCATCATTAAATCGATATACCGTTATAACACTAACTGTCTACCTAACTGTCAATTTATTTAGTCGATTAATCATTACCCTCAAAGGCACATCCCTATTAATGCCTAGTGTTGTTTACCGACTTTCGCCCGCTGGCGTGTATCACGCAATTCTGTAGCAGTGCAACTTGAGAACAATGGTGTGTTAGGTTAGCGCTAACCTGCGCACACGCATGCTTTCGTTTCACACAGTTTGATGTAATATGGCGCAATTTTATTGTGGCTAATGTCAAAGGGTTTTTTTATAATTTTTGTTATTTATTTTCTTGAGTAATGTTAGTTATTATTGTAATTTTTGTTGCGTTATCCAGTATTTTCAGTCAAGTTTTTTAATAATGCGGGTTCATTTCTGTATGCTGTGTTTATCCATACACTCTGTGATTTTTTTTTTCATCTATGTTGTTCATGCATTTAAGACGCATACTTTTCTTAAATTAAAAAAAAAATAAGGAATGTTTTAAACAAAATTATATTAGGAACATCAAACATTTAAAATGTTATGAGAAACACCAAAACTTGAGATTTACAATAAAATAAAAATGTGTATTAAACTTCTTTGTATCGTTGTTAAGGTAAGCGCCTCTTTGCTTCGGTGGCACCACGATTACAACACTATCAATAAAATCCAATTAAAACTACCAAATTGCGTTTCCCTCCTACTGGTCGCTTAAACCTACAATCGTATTATTATTGAGGGTACATAAAGAGTGTTAGATATCTACATCATCAGACAATTTCGTTGATAATCGAATAAGTAATGCAATTAACGTAATATTATATATGTTAGAGAAATTGTGTCACATAGTGAATTATCATTCCTACCTTTTCTTTTCAATTACCGTCACAATGTATGACCAAACCTCGTTAATATTCCCTAACCTCGCCAATATTCTTCGTCTCAACATTTTGAATAGGTACGTCTCCTATCGTTCTTCCTCTGAGCATTACAATGGTATGATCAATACCACGTGCTGGACCAATAACACAGCTGTATCGAACATGATTCATGAAGGCATGAATAAAATTGTTATCTAACGACCGGATGACGGCTTAGAGTACAGACATATTATGGCTGCTTTGATCTGTACGGTTGTTAGTGCTCGATTGATAGATCAAGTTCCAATAGTATATGTTGGTTTGATACGATACTTTATGGAAATAGGCATCTGTTTGTGTAGTTATAAAAAAAAAACACTTTAAACACTATCATCATTTCGGTAGAAAGACATCCACTGCTGAAAATACGCCTCTTCCAAGCCTCGCCACATTGACTGGTCCTGTGGTTCTTGTATCCAGCAGATTCCCATGACTTTGACCGCAGGTCATCATTCCACTTTGTGTCTTTCATCACTACTTTATCCATAAACTAATACTAATATTCTAAAATCAGTAATAATCAAATCGAAATCTTCATTATCATTACAAAAAAAAAAAACATTATATTACTGCAACATTCCCAAAAAATCGAATACAATCAAGTCCGCCTATTTGATCACGATTCGATCACATATGTCAGTACCTTACGCAACAGTTGAACTTTAGCTCCACACAGCATAAAACTCTTCATTTGTCAGTCATCGCATCTGAACGATTTACGTAAATATCAACAGCAGGTCACTAACCTTTACTCAAAGTGGTCTATTGGTTTAGAAATGTACATATTTTGCTTGCTCTTCTTATCTCGCGTTTGTTTTGAGACCATTTCTAATGGAGGGCCTATGCGTCATGAGGTCAGCGGTCATATGAATATTTTGTGAACGTTCATTCTTGCTTTTAGGTTTAGAAACTTTTGGATCATGACTGAATTTTAAAACAAATACTGCGTCATTAAAATCAAAGTTTATTCACCAATCTTCATTACCAAGCTTTGTAGTTCCATCTATTTAATTTCTAACAGCTCTCAATGTCTCATCGATCCCAAAACGTGACGGGACGTTCCCGAGCACTATGACGACAAAAAACAAACTAATTTCGGATTTAGATTACTCTCTTACCGTGACTAAAAGCCTTATACCACTGTTTACTCAACATCGACCATTTATAAACGCACGATCTTTTGTAATTCCGTGATACTTGTGATCTAAGGTTCCATGAAAATATTTGTGGCATCTTTTTCTTGAGATTAGTTCGCGCGTGAAGTGGTAACGCAGCATGCGACTCTCAATTTGCTCTGCTGATATTCAGAATAATAGCCGTGGTGATGGTATGATAACATGTTTAATGGAGATACGTTCAAAAGAATTCATTTCTTTTCGGCGTCTGCTTCTCCTGCTTTAGTAGTATTTAACCGTTCAATGTTCAACTTCATTATCAGCCCAGATTCTCAGAAAGTACAGTAGTAAGCCGCCATCTTATTTAATATTTACATTCCATCATTGAAGAACGCATATTTGTCCGTAATAAAATCATTTCGTATTGGGTCATAAACTACTAAAAGAAAAATGAGCTGTCTTTCACTATCAACCTTAACATAATATTTTCCGTGGCCAACCACTTAATATCTAAAACTTCGTAAATTACATCATCTCCTGCTCTATTTAACAGCATTCCCATGTCGTATAACTAATTAACTATATTTAACAGCTGCCGCATTTTAACTGATGCTTCTATTTAACGAATATTAAACTTAACTACCACTAAATGTCACTCCATATATTTGTTAGTACCTTCAACACGTACAATATACCCTTTGACTGGTTGTGCGTGTTAATTGCTTTTACTTATCGTTGTTATGTTAATTTTGTACTTTCTTTTCAACAACTCGATCGAAATTTTCCGGGACTTGTTAGGAACTTTCATTTACAGGTGTCGATGTTGACTCAATATTATATGCATACAGTGTCTTCTTCAATTGAACACAGCACTTCTTTCGTTTTTTAAGTGCTGCCTTGAAAAGGTCTTTTCATTATGTCTTTTTACTATGTATCAAGTCATAATGCGTTATTAGACTTTATATTATAGCTGTTCCTTTATCACATGGACTAAAGTTTACGTATCAAGGGGTTCAAATATAGAAATAATGTTTTCACAGTAGTTGACCGGCTTTTTGCGGTCGTATCTTTCACCATTGTCTGATCGACCATCTCGGACATGACGGGCCTTAATTGGAAGTTATTGCAGCTGAAAACGATTGGTATTGTAAATTATTACATCGTGCCACCAATCAGCGTGATTGATTCAACTGAGTAATGCGCGCACGTAGAATTTTAATTGAAACCTTTAAATGGATTGATCGGAATGACATTTACGAATGTTTTGATAACATAACGATTCCTTGAAGTGAGGAAACAATGAAGTTACTTGCGCATCATTCAAGTTTTTCTTGACCTGGGTATTGTTCCTCTTATAATTTCAACAGCCTTATCCCAGTACATTCACAAAATATACATTTTAACCAAAATTGAGCTCAATATCTACAGCTTCTGCCTGTGGTTTACCAGATACCACTTGACCACAAATTATCCCATATTCTCAACAGACCTTTATTTACAGCTCAACTAAAAATACAATTTATTTCTTTTAATTCTATATTGTTACCTGCCTTTGCAGTATTTTCAACAAGACATGGTCTGTTTGTGTGTATGTCTGTAAAAATTCGCAGTAACACATTGTGGCTGATCTTTAACCTGTTATTACTAGGTATATGTGAGTTGGGTATGGTCGCCACGCCCTGTGCTTGATCGATGGTTGGCTTCTGTAATTAAATAGATGAACTTTAAGTTCGGTGATTACCTTATTTTGCGTTACCTTAATTTGGAACGAGAGAGTTGTAAAAGTATGGCATAACTGATCAATATTTAGGTACTTTAGTCATTGATTAAGTGCTCAATAATTCGTCACAAATATCAAATTCAAAAGTGAACGTTGATTTGGACATTTGCTAATTGGGATTATATAAAACGTGTGCTACAAAAACCAAATAAATTATATCAATTTATAGTTAATTTAATTCCAATTGATAATTTTGAGCTTATGTAAGCAAGGAGGATTTATTAACTATTTTGTAATCATAGATTGCTTTCTAAATCAAGTTTGATTGCTTTGAAAGTGTATTTCTTTAGTTTACTTTTCCGATGCTTGCAGTTCAATGCCTATTTTATCTTTCTGTGTATTGCTCCGAAATCTTCACTACGAATGTCACTATTCACATCACCCTCCAAGCAGAACTGTGTCTTTAGGCATTTCATTTAGACTTATTTTCAGTATCAACAAACTCGGATGAAATCAAGTCATTATGAGTAGAAGAAGTTTACACTTTGTGTTCTGCGGTCGAAAGTCTAATTTTGAGTGTCAGGGGAAATATTATAATCGAATTCTCAAAACGGACTGTTACTAAGTAAATATTCAGAGATGAAGTTCCAAATCGATACGTTGGATGTTTATTTAGGAAAAAAAGTGTTCGTGCCTCTTGAAAGTTGAACTGAGCAGGTATCGATTTGACATCGAGTGGAGTATCAATCGATTGTATGGATTTGATGCGTCATAATATTGTTGCTTGTAGTGTAAACATAATGTGTTTATTCGATTCGTGGTTGTCTTGATTGTAAATGAGCATTTGTAAGTTTACATGCTTTGTTATTTCAGCATTAGTTTTAGAAAGTCTGATAAAACATTAAGAATTTTCAGCAGTACGATAAACTTTTATGGTGACTTCATATCTTTATGGCAAGAAATATGACTTAAGTCTGTTACACGATTATGAAAAATATATGACATTCGGATTTGATATAAATATATATATTAATTATTAATATTTAATTTATATTTGAGTTCCATAAATAACGAGTTAAGCCCATCATACAAACATGGCACTATGCAAAATTTCCACATCAAATAATCCGAACTTAAAAAAATACAACATCGTAAAAGTGAAAATTTATTGTATGCTACTTAATTTTTAATCGTCCCCGGAATGTCTCGTATATTAAAATTTATTCAAGAGATAATAAGACCACATGATATTAAAGGTCTCTCTAATTTGGTGGTATGTCCATTAGTAATTATGTATTCCTGATATCGTCCATTGAAACAAGCACAGTGCCCGAATGTTAATAAAATTAAAATAAGTTTTGGTAAAACAACACGCTGTAGGTGGTGCAAGTTTGGAGATGAAAGCGATGAATTTAAAGATAAAGCAGTTTTAGCTAAGCCTTAATAAATGTTTAAACATAATTACTGACCGACTATTAAAATGTCATCAATAACATAACTCTAATGATTTGTACTTTTAGTTAATTGATATATTATTTCATATGTCTATAAACAATACCATACCTATACTTATTTCTATTAACATCCGTATATGCAAATGCTTGTCTTATTAAAAACGTTTACATAGCTAGGTCCTTGTTTGGAAATTTAACCTTATAATCTCTAAAAAGCCACAGCATAGGTCAATTCACTAAAGGTTCCAGAAACGGGTCAGATCGTCAGATGTTCTACTGTAGTTAATCAGGATAGCTCTCACTCCTCGTTTGGATCCAAAAACCTCATAAAAAGCGTTAATACGGTGCCGACGACCGATTACCCAGTGCATTTGAATAAGCTCCCGCAATTGTAATGAATTTAAAAAAAAATACTGCTTCAAGCAAGAATGCATCGAAGGATGAGCTCAAGATATCAACCAACCACAAAACACGAAGAATTAAGAACGGTCCCTGATGGAGCGATGATGTTGGTATTGGATTTCAATCTCATTCAGCTTTATCTTTCACTAATGTAGTTCCCATTAATTCTTTGGATGTATATGTCTTAGAGATTTAATGGGACACCTTGGTTTATCATTTTTATAGATGATAATCTGATCATGAATTTTCATTTAGGTTAATTTGGAGGTGGGACGTGTTCGAGTTTCCAATGTTCTGATTTACATCGTAATGTTTAAATAAATTATGCTTCTTATAAACGGTAATTTCTATAATAAGCTTATTTATTATTTGCATTATTAACGTATCAGAGAGAAAATTTACTTAATTAGTTTGTATGAAAAATGTACTATAATCTTAACTCAAAAACTGCTATCTGATTCACCGCACGTACTAATAATATAATATTTTTTCATAATAACATCACTGCAGTAAGAGAAGTTAAATCCCTTAATATAACTAGTACTCATATCGTCAAATAAACGGTCAACGTTGATATCATCCAAAGCGGCTTAAGCGTCAGTCATGAAATTTGGATTAAACCCTAATTCCTTGAGACGAGAAAATTATATGTAGTCGGCACTTAAGCGTTAAGAAATCCATCGCTATACCTTCAGCTTAATGTTAATCCTTATTGTCATATAGCTTCACACAAAACAGACAAAAATGGAATGCAGTTTGATCAGAAGCAATATATTGACAAATTAACAGTTCCAATGAGTAAAACCGTGATCTCAATACACAATTCCTTCTGTAAATTGATCTAAAATAATGTTAGTCTAGTCTAGAAACGTGTGATTACCTATGCATAGTGCCATCTCTAAACCTATGTGATTGTCCATAGCTGTAAACAATATCCGGGTAGCATCAGTACCGGTTGAAGCTCCACTTTTCTATATTTTCTAGGGTTTTATTGTTACGATACATTGGAATAAGAAGGCCAGAAACCAATTAAACTATTTTGGAAACTTTTAAGGAGGTATATTTATGCATATAGGCTTTTGATCTTGACTTTTGAACCAGAAATTGTTTCAATAATAATGTTAAAGACAATGTCAAAATAGAACTTGTATGAACGCAACGATGGTTTTCCTAGATTTGTTAAAAGAAATGCTGTGTATCTGTTGTCAATTCAGTTAAACTGGACGATAGTAATACATACTAAAATATTGATGTTATATGAATAACTGCAATGGCATTTAAGAAAAAAACATTTTAATAATAAATCGAGTTATATTGAAAGGATATTTTCTCAGATCTGACTCGTGAATATTCACATAATCGTGCGAGGTCGTAAAAATTTATGAAACCATACGATTGTTATTAGAAATATGAGATCTATCGAACCATAAAGTCTTTTGATTTTCGTTACCCGCTTTTATTATTGTTGATCTATTAGAAGACTTTACAGCTCCGAACCTGTTTGATGCACAAATTGGTCTCCTAAGATAGATCGTGCTATGAGCTTTATTGGTGTGTGATTTTACGATTGGATTATTCGATAAATTTTAATTTGTGGGTAATTGAGGACTGAGGGGGCTCACTATGGTTTTGTATAATATGGGAGAGTATTATGTAAGAAAACTTTTCATGCCATTTTAGTGGATAAGTATTTCAAGAAAGAGAAAATGACTGATTTTCGTCTCCAGCAATAAGATTCTCCTCGCTTTTGGACGTCCTATCAACTGTAATTAAAGTACTCCAAACTAATTATTCAAAACGAAAAAATAGACAAAAGGTATAATTATTACCTCTATTTTTTTTCTCTCATCCTCCCGTCATAAATTACCAATAGAGTCCATTTGAATTATAATCGTCTTCTCAAATAAAGCTAATTACCCATACAAAGCGGCAACCCTCTTTAATTATGACAGCTTGAAAGCTGGGCGGCCACCTGCCCACTCCTCTGTCTAACCTGTTGATGATTCATACTTAAACTATAGTACTTAACAAACCCTAAATTTGAAATATCTGGGATATTAAAATTACCTAGACATCTTGTTTCCTTGTTCACCTCTAGTTGCGAGTTCATTCCTTGGCTTTGGCTGTTATTTTTGCTATCATTGTTTACATCACACTGCATGGATTTTGGTCGATCTTTGTCTATTTAAATATTATCGATCTTTTATTATTGAGATTTAATATTTATTTATAACGCTATAAGAAATAAATAGCTCAGAAAATGCGATATTTCCATCCCACATTTACACATTATCTAGCTAGACCATCTTATAATAATAACTGTCGCTCTAGCTCCATGATTGTAATCTCCCACACAATCAGTGGAACAAATCATATCATCAAACTAGTTATGACTGGTGATGCAACTAGGTATGCAAATTGTCCAGCGTCGGGTCATCGGCCGCCATGTTTGAGCATCGTCGCGCCCCCATTGGTCGGATCTGAATCGATTCGTACTGCGCCCGCGCAGTTAAGGTCAATGTCGATATGCCTTTGATCTGCTACCGATTTTTGATCTAGAATTAATCTCGCGGTTAGTTCTCTGGTTAGCACTTAGTTTTTTGAGACAATTTTACTTTTTGCTGAATTTTAAAGTGACGTCATATTCTTCACTTTATTATCTCTTGGGTTTTTATATTAACCGTAATGAACCGCGTAAGGATTTTGAAATTATTTAGTAGATTTTATAATGTTCTTATTAAGATTTTTTCATTTACCATTAACAAAGGTAGTCAATGAAAATGTGAAAATCTATAAATCCGTCTAAACGGTGACAGGGCGTCATTCACATTATACTATTATCTCTGATAGCATCTACACGCGAGCGGACCACGGCGCGGTTCCTGCGCATACGTCGCTTTGAAAAACGCGTGCTTTCTTGACATTGTAGGGACAAAGTTGAACTTGGATGTTTTGTTTGTGCATAGGGTTCAAGATTTAGCCAAATACGCTCTAGATATAGTAAGTAACAGTATATGCTATCTTCAAGAACTACCTTGAATTGAAGATGCACGATCGTTAAACTAAAAATTCTAAACGTTAAAGCACCACATATCAACTAATATCAAGGTAATCAGATGGTAACTGCAATATTCATATTCAAATCTAGCGCTAGTTCATCGATTCATTCGAGTCTCATATCCATTAGCATATTTTATATTCTATTCGATGTCTCAAACTCCAACAAAAAAGTGTTACTTATACCATAGTGTTACCTGTCTATAAAAAGTCCCTTTTGATTGACCACAGGTTCTCAGATTGATGTTATTTCTAGGAACGAAATAATTTGCATCTTTAAGATGACCTTCTGCTTCTATGGCATGTAGAAATGTATTTATAGGTATGATTTCACAAATCAATCAAGTTTTTGATTGATGTGGTTCATCATCATCTTAAATTAGTTTTAATTCCGTAATTTCATTTAGGATATTTTTTGGTAAAACTTTTTCGGCTTCATTCGGAACAATTCGATCTCCTACAGTGATTCATTTAGCTAATATTTGTCATGAAGTATTATAATCATAAAATATTATTGTAGTTTTTAAATCAACTATGAGTACTACTTACTTTTATTTATCTTGAGAAAACGTGGGCGATATGATAATTTCTTCAACATCAATGCCATCTTACTCCACACATCTTAAATCACGGCCTAGTTCCCAAGATTTCCTGTGTCATTAAGAACTATGCACAATATCTACCGACTTGCTATCAATAAATTTCATATTACATGCTGAATACATCCATATGTATGTATCGTCACTATTTCTCGCTTGCATATTTGAATCTTTAATAAGAGCGCATAATAGTTGTATTTCATGCCCTATTTCTATGACCATTTCATTTATAAGTTTCTCGGGCATCTAGGTTAGCGATAACTGTAAACATTAATTGATATTTCCTGTATCTAGATTGTTATTTGCTAATAAGGAGATGGTAGCGGATAGGAACTTATTTTTACAAGTAAAATTAGCTGTAGATTATGATAATAAGAAGAGCTTTTAAGCTAACATTGCCAAAACTAATCTTCTTATTTAATTAATTGTCAAGATCGTCCTAATTAATTCGAACATAACATCTGCGTAGTTTTTAAAAACCAAATAAATTATATTCTATAGAGCTTAAGTAAATATTCCAGTCAATCTCATAAAATGTTAAGCTTGCGTGGCTAAGTCATGATTGATTTCAGACGCCTTGAGGTATCAGCTCGTTGTTTCACTATTATGTGAATGCCAATCAAATAGAAAAGTAGCTGAACTTGGACCAAATATCATTACAGTATTAACATTTACTTAATATAAATATATTTACCCCTCTTGTGTCGGATCATGGATATACCAAAGTAAATATAATACAAGAAAAAAAAAAAGACTGATAACCGCAAAGCTGTGGCCAGAAAGCATTACAAACATCTAACATTGTATCAAGTTCTTCCTCATTCACAACACAAAACCAATCACAAGCTCAAACCACATTTGGAATCGATTATAATCCAATTTCAATTCAATATCATTCCACACATTATTACTACTAACATTGTTTCCAATGTAAAAAGGCAGCAAGAACCGGTGGTTAGGCCAGGTCGGAGCGCTTGGGGCGGTGGCGCGAGGCCAATCGAGAGAACGAAGCCTCGAGGGCTCCCATGCGAGCCAAGCCTCTTTCCCACCAACACGTAAATATACCGCCACGGCATCCTAGGCTGTACCGTTCGAATTTTATCAAGAGCTCTGCGAAATTACTAGAATGAAACAATGTAAGATTTTGGACTAATTCGCGCTATACATTTCATCCATAGATTTTTTGCTCCAGATAAGCCGTTTTTGTGTCTACTTTTTTGCAACTGTCGTTAAAACAGGCGTTGGTTTATAACTTTTTCAGGTCTCTTTAATAAATTTCCTATTCAACTAATTCAACCATTACATTACCTGTCGCAATAAACTCAAGTTCGTTAGTTCCTATAATCTTGCTTAGAACTGAATATAATCTTGAATATATTGCCTAGGACTGTACTTTATGTACAAACTATAATCTCCTTAACGTAATGTTTCCAGTTTAAAACTTATCTTGGTTAATAAATGCAGCTTTCGCCCTGTGCTTGTTTACGTATAAATGTCTTTATTACTGTACATTATACGTTCTGTTTATTCGCTTTCTAAAACAAAATCGCAAACGAGATGTCATTCTCACATACATAATAGGATTGCTCAATTATTCTGAGAAATAATCTGGGTGAATTCAAGAGGTGTTCTTTTTGAACGTTTTAACGTCTAAAGCGTGTGTTTCTGTCACAATAGGGTGACAGTATACGTTGCCCAATCGTTATTTATTTTAAGAAGTGTTCGTCTATGGTTTAAGTGAACAGCTTTGGAAGGCAACGGTGTTGCGGTATGATTTAATGCGCTATTGCAACAGCAATTCCAAGACTGCCTTCATAAGCCATTCATTGTTTTCAAATCATAGCATTGAAAAATAATATAGTCGTACATTATACTTATCTGTGATCCAGTCAGTTGTTTAGATTTTAATAATGACACCCAGATGTAAACACTGATTGGACAAAAGCGGATTGGCGCAGTCGCCTCTCAATGGTCGATACCAAATTATCGCTGTCGTCCTAAACTTGTGTCTGAGAGAACGGCTTTAGTATTTGCATATAATGGCTGAGCGGCGCGACCAAAACTCAGATTTGGAGCACAGATCTGAGCGTCGTGCGCCTCTCCGTCACTGCGTACATCATACCACCAGATTACGATTCAATACCGGCTTTGCACATCAGCGTCAACATACAGGAGTTTCCCTCTACAAATATTTGCCAATTACACTTCACAATCAGTAGCTCGTTTACAGGCAGTTCCAAAATGACACCGAGATGCTAAAACAGAAAAACTTAATAAAAGTTTATTGACTTTAAACCTCATTAAAAATAAAGTTCGCATGACTCACGGCATTCGAGCAGTGTTGATGGAAAATATTCAGCAATCCTTATCAGGATGACATACGGCTCAAAATCGCTCATATGCCAGTTATGACAGCAGTACTAGTATATGTACTCACGTATTCTTATGGTTTTAACTACCGACTGGTTGGTTATTCGAGTTGTTGCGCCGTTTAGCACGGTGACCCGACCCCGGGCGTGCTCGCCAGTACAATCTCATTGATTCGATATGAGATTAAGCGGCGTCCGTGAATGTTTCCATTTTGAATCCGCGGTGATGCTCGCTTGAACTCGCACCCGGATGTCATGTTCGATTTACATTTCGTTCTCTTGTTGCCGCATTCAATAGCAGTCGTGCTGTAGAGGTATTTACGAGCGAGTACATGATTGACGGTGGTGCGACGTCTGATGTAGACACAATTGTTACGTCCCGAGCTCCGATAGAGCGGGTTCTCACTACAAAAAAGATGAGAATTCGATAATCGCAAAAAAGTGTTACGATCGCTGGGGTCGCGTGTTTCCCCGGCTATCAGTATGCACGTCGCACACGAGTCCACATGTCTTGTTTACAATCCGGTGTCGCACGTAGCGATCGTGAAGGAACAATTATGTTGCTAAACCATGGACTATTGTATTCGCAGTTTGTGCGACCGTTAGCCGCGACCTTGAGCGTGATACGTTGAACTCTGGCGCTCAACTTGAAGTATTAATCGCTGCGGCTCCAAAAAGAGAAAAACCCTTTCGGAAAGTGAAGTCGCAGAGATACGAGACGGTCGTTACTAAGCGTGCATTCGTTTGGTTCGAGCGCCCGAGGCCAATCATGTCTCGGTATAATAAAGGGTTGCGCGCGTCCTTTCAGCCCGGCTTTTAGATTTATGGTCGAGGTAGGCCGCGAGCCGCCGCGCGCCGGCCGCCGACGCCTGCTCCATACGTTTGTCACACCACTATCACGATCGAATGCTTGCATCCTCTATTGACTTCAGTAATTGCCAACATGTGCTCAATAGCACAACGCAACGAGCACCAATGTAGTCCATAATTAAAATTTAAAAAGAATTTTCCACCATGATTAATCTTCCTAAATGTAAAATGACATGGTTACACCCATATTAATATTTATGCTGATCGAAGTAGATATCGTAAATCGAAAGACTTTTGTTTTTATTCGGTGATGTTATCGGTGTTACGAAACAAATATGGATGATTATTTATGTTCGTGTTTTCTTTTGCCTGGAAGCGTTTTTGGGTGCTCCGATTTGGGTATGAAAGCTGATTTACACACCTCTTGAATATGTTATTTAGAATCGGCGCAATTATTTTAAGCATCTGTGCTGGTTTTCTTAAATCATTTAGCAGTTTATTCATTCTTTTTAGGGTTCCGTACCCAAAGGGTAAAACGGGACCCTATTACTAAGACTCCGCTGTCCGTCCGTCTGTCTTTCTGTTCGTCTGTCACCAGGCCGTGTCTCATGAACCATGATAGTTAGACAGTTGTTTCACAGATGATATATTTCTGTTGCCGCTATAAGAACAAATACTAAAAAGCAGAATAATATATTTAAGGGGGCTCCAATAAAGCAAACGCGATTTTTTTTGCTCGTTTTTATAGATACTTATAATGATACGCAATCCTTCGTGCGCAAGTCCGACTCGCTCTTGGCCGGTTTTTTTTGTTTACATGCATGATATTATTATTTTCGTCCTTGTTAACAGTTAGCACATTAAAGGATTCTCATTAAACCCTCACACATCTGTTGGAGATGTTATCTCGGATCTAGCGCTAACTGGAGCTGCCGTTTCAAGCTCGGACGCGGTTCTCGCAAGCCGTTAAATGATCCGATTGATCTCGTATCTTGCTTCGTTTACGTTTAACAGTCCTGTTTCTGTTCCTTTAGGTTTCCAATTACATGCTGATATAATTCTAGAATTAATGGAGATGGATTTATTTAATTTTGTTTAAGGTTTTAGTTGCTTCTTATTTACTATTCTTTTTATTGTAACATAACTGACAGCCATACCCAAGTAAGTTTCCTCATTTATGAAAATGATGATTTTTGTGGAACTCCCGAAATATTATAGAAAGCGATCAAGGCATTAAAACCCAATAAATATAATTTTAATAATAATGATAAAAAATGCTAAACAATTTTTGCATAACACATGGAACCTCAAAGAGATTTACAGACCTGTTCAACTTGTGTCAGCAATACATTATCAATGATTACATCAGTTAATTGGATGCGTCCAGCAGATTCATAACAAGACCTTAATGGCAATTAGCATAGATTATAGAATTCTATGGCTACTATAATAGCTTGAGAAGTAATACTGACATTAACACTAGTTCCATTCACTGAGGACAATTTAATTTGCTTTTACTTTATTCAATGTTATTCTGCTTTAAAATGCCTTCTACATATTTACATGCGGAGTTAATGGGGTTTTCTATTGCCTTTTGTGTTTTTAATTTAGTCTTAATCCTTTCCTATTTCATTCCTTGCTTTACCCATAATTGGTTTTTCTTAGCTTAGGTTTCATTTAAGAGTGCTTCTAGTTTTTTGAACTGAAATTAATTCATTTGATTACAAAAAAACTGCGTTGTTGGCTGTTCGCTATCATAAAGCTCTTGGTTCATTACATCACATTACCCTAAACCAAGCTTCAACTTTATATAATCCACTTTGCTTATATTCAACAACCGTATGTAAAACTGACAACTTATGAAACCTTAAACTTCAATCATCTTGACATTACTTACATAACAACCGACCATGACAGTACTGCATCGAGGCAAAATTTCCGCCCGATCTCTCACGGAGAGACGCGTCTGCGCACGGGGTAAGGGGGAGAGGTATTGCACGTGTGTGCAGTAACTCGATCCCGGTGTATAGATAATTCCGTATTGTTGGGTACATAATGGAGCAAGGGGATGATGAATAGATGCAGGATCGCTTTGGTTTAATGTTAATTTTTATTTTTTATTTGCGAAGATGTATTTATTGGGATTGGAGAGGGAGATGATTATCAATTGGCAGAGTAATAAGTAAAAAAAAATTGGATCTGTTTTGAGAGCTTAGAATAATTTGGTAGATGTTTCTCGTCTGCATCGTCTGTCTCCGATGACGAGAAAATACGAGAAAGACATTCTTTCACCAACCCAATTTTCTCACTAATAATACAACCAATGATTGTCCCATCATTACTAGGTGCATTAAACTAAATAACCTCCGATTTGTAGTTCATAAAGCACAATGCTATCACCTTGACGATGACGTCGACGGCGTCAGCAGACGTGTGCTCAATGGGATCGACGGATGTTGTTCTGCGGGTGCCCACAGACTAAGCGACAGATGTGTTACAACCTTTTTGTTATCATCAAGCATCTGTGAGGTCAGGGTTATAAAAAGGGGTTCTTTGATCAAATTGGCAGTTGCGACTGTTGTGTTTTGAGAGTTAAAGGCTTGTGCAAACTGGCGCAATATCGCGGGCGCAAAGGCAGCGCGACCCTTGTAGCGCCCGCGATATCGCGCTGGTCTGCTTGTGCAGACCAGCGCGATACGCCTTAATAGTCCAACTGCTCATTTTAATTCAATGTCATCAATATTAGCTAATGTTTCGATAAGACAAGTGAAATATCTTTATTATGAATTTTAAATGTTATAAAAGGAACGTGTAACCTATCATCAAGTTATTTAATAGACCATTAACGAGCTATGATATCACAATTTTTATGAAATTCCTTTCAAAACAAGTTGCCAACAAATACGAAAATAACTTCGCAAAAAATTTCCTCTACAAAGTTGCCTACAATTATAAATTTTACGGTCAATTTATGTCGAACATTATCCAATTTTAATTAAACTGTAGAATAAGGGATTCTGAGCTAAGGTGTCCAGTCAGCAGATGTAGGACCTTCAGTTACATGTGTAATTTAGCCGCCGACCTTGCTTGAAACTGGTTCTTCGTTTACCGTTGATTGATGAGTTGAAAATTCGTGGTGTACCTATTTTTCTTTCAACGGGTAAGTTTTTGAATTTCAAATGAGATTTTTATGGTTAAGTTACATTAGATTCTGACAAGATTTATTGTTTTGTTTCGCGTTAATTACTATGTTTGATTGATTTATCATGTTTATGGCAAACATTATCATCATTCTATAAAACAATATTATTATCCATACCAAAATTATAATCGTTAATTTTCACACAGATGTAAACTCGAAGCATTTATTTAAATTAAAACAACTACTTTTGTATTGTCAAAAAGTCGGTCAATCAGAAAGATGAAGCTGATTACCCATTCCAAATCATAGTAGGTTCCTATGGAGAAGAACCAGGAGAAGGATCAAGACATTGTAATCCACTAAAAACGAAAGAAAGTACAATATTATTCGCAAAAACAGATCCAACCGTCCAGCTCAATGTATTCACATTATAATCTACTCTATGAAAGTTGGGAGCGCAAGCTGCGCGCGCCTCACACACACGAGTGTGTTGCGCGTGCGCCTGTGTGGGTGCGCGTGGGAACGGGCGCGGCGGACGCGTGCGCGGATTGTGACATGCGACTATTGTGAATTATTTAAACAAATCCACATTTTTTACCTTTATGCTACGACTTGGACTTGTTTTAGCTATATGATCTGGAGTTATGGAATTGTAAGGGGGGAATTATTGTTATGTCCTATTTTTGTGAATTTATTGCTACGCTGTTTATTGTTCAGGTGATGCTATTTTTTATAAGCTTTGTTGCAAGGTGCTTTCCAACCTGAAAATATAGTAGAGAGATGAGTAAGAATCCAAAATCAAATATATTATCTACTAGAATATATTGGGTCTTCAAATCCTGTGAACTATTATTTGCAGTCCATATAAGTAACAGTCGAACATGACTTAGCTAACCGTATCTTAACCCAGCTCCCAAACCTTGTATTATATAACCTCTATTTGTCTATCGCCATCTAAATGATTCGATGTAAAGATTAAAATATGACTTGCACGATCTGACTGATTATTTTATGATGAAGATACTGTTTGTAACCTGTTATGGTATGAGTATCTTAGACTATATTGCATTTATTAATACTTTTGAAATTGTCTGTGATATGGAATATATGATGATGTTAGAGCTTTAATGATAAAGTACTTGAATTTATGGGATGTTAAGAAGTTTTAAACTGGTTGCTGGGTTGTTGGTTTCCTAGGAAAACAAAGTACTGTTATATATATATATATATATATATATCTAGTTCCGTATCTGTTGCACACCTGTTGAGTTGTTAATGTGAAGACTATCTTTTAATTTAATAATGATTGTAAAATGATATGGTTATGCCAATGTTATTCATTCGGTTTCTTGTTTTTACTAATTTTACATCACAATTTATATTCAGACACATTAATAGTTTATAGTTTTTTAGTGGATCTCAGAAATGTTACCTTTCAAAACATCATTATTTATTTCCAAAAATGCGTCCGCAAATGCAGCGAAATTTATTTGATTTGTATTGAGACCTCAATCTTGTAAAATTATTTAGTAGTAGGTGTAATATCTTTTTCGACATCACACTCGGACAAATCTCCATTTGCAGTCATTATCATTTGCCAAATGTTTGTAGAGTCACGATTTCGTAACTACCTCGAATTTCGGTATTATTATATTGGCCAACCTTTTATAAGTCGAAAGGTTGTGCACCAAATGCGGGATTTTTACCGCATTATTTTTTGCGTATAAATGTTTTTATTTTGAAACAATTGAGAAAACCAAATACTTCTTTAAAGCTCGTGCAAACTGGCGCGATATCGCGGGCGCTACAGGCAGCGCGACCCTTGTAGCGCCTGCGATATTGCGCTGGTCTGCACGAGCCTTTAAACATAGGGATTTCCAAGGCTGAGTCAGATAAGAGCAAAGAATGGAAATATGTAGTTGGCAACGTACACTGAAGAGTTTTTCAGCATATGTACCTACTAATTGAAATATCAATAATCTAAGATCAATTTCTAAACTTGAATTTGCACATATACCTAACGTAAATCCACATAAATAAAGCATCTTTCATCAATACCCTTACAAAATCTTTATTCAATAGAAAAAATAACACGAATATTCTTGTACCTACACTTGTCTGGTACCTAAGGTTCAAAATACCGGTCACTATCCATCCATAACTAAGGTACTCATTGTGAAATGGCGTATTGTCATAGATGTGCGAGAGCACAGACCCTCTGTATTATTTGTTCGCGTTCCATGCGCCTCTCCGCGTTTTATGTCCTTGATAAATTGACTTTTGTTAGTGACATAAAGTTTTATGCATTTATTAGTTGCTTATTGTTATCTGTTGTGTTATTATATATTTGATAATTGAGTTTTATGACAACAAGTTTTGCTTTCTTATTTTTGTCTAGCTCAAGTAAGTACATTAACTTCACTGTTTTACACAAGCTCTTGTCTGTACAACTTTGTATTTTATTCAACTTTATCTACCATCCATAAGCTTGCTACCACCTTAATTGCAACAATAAAGTGCCTATCACAACAATCTTGCTTATTAAGAAACATCGACTCATCTCATTTACCGGGAGCCCCACTATAAATCTCGTGGTCTTTCTATAGAAAAACTTGAAGAATTCGAGTGCACGGAGGTTACCTATTACGAGTAGGTGCGGGTGTCCCAATCCCCCCTCTCGCTACCGTGGCCCCGCCCCTCGGCAAATTGCGTCCGCCGTTGCGCTTGCGCTGCGCGTTCGCCCAATCACGTACTAACATAGATCTGAATTTAAGCGGTCTAGATGCTTGAACTGTGTCTGAGGTTATATCAGTACTTTGGAAGGTGGTTAAAAAAAGGTGGATTGGCTGATGTGGATATGTTACGACGGCGACGGTTCAACTAGAAGGACTGCATTTAGCTTTTGATAGTGGGAAGCTTTCCAATGTTAGTCATGTCTAGATTAGTGTTCGTTTCCAAGACAATAATTTGGAAATATTGTTTGTGTGGTACTCTATCGGTCTTATTGAGTCATTGACCTGCACCAGCACAAAAACAACTCCTAAATCATTAATCATTCCTTCTTGAAATAAAATTTCATCACAACACCACACATCCTCAAAATAAACCATATTAAATAATATTTCGCACGAAAGTCCAGTCGCACGAAAGAACACTTTCAACTCTCCTATCTATTTTAAATCCTAGGACATAAAGTTGCTATAAAGGGGTTCAAAAACCTTTAGCTTATTACGTCAATTACTGGGGTCGTGTGGGCTCTTATCGGCTAGTGTCTACGGGGCGCTATCGGGAAGATTTACATGGAGAGGGAAGTCTCCTGAGTCCAAGATACAATCCAGTGCCTTTGTGTTCGTATCTCTAATTGTTGTTACGCTAATTAAGGGTTTAGCTGGATCTACTGCAGATTCTTCTACATTGTCTTTGGGTTTAGCAATTTCTTGTAAAATAGGTTGGTCATTATTATTTAAAAGTCCAGTGGTGTTTCTACTGTTTTTTATTATTATTTGGCTTACACATAAATTTTTCGGCCAGTTCGAAATAATTTTTATTCTCTTGAAAAAATTGGAAAGTCTTATGAATGAAGTAGACGGGAGTATTAGAATCCGCTTTAAAAACATTTAAAACAGTAAGATAAAACAAAAAGCAGTTCCAAATGAGTATTGCTAATCTAATTTTACACATAGAAACCACACCATAACAGATCTTTCTGAGAATTGGAGAAATCTGATCGCCGTACGTTGGCAGCATTTTTACACATGTTTAAACAACATCTGTCCGTCTGTATGACACATGCTAATATGTGAGAATGAGGTCCAACATTATTTTTATGTTCAACACATAAGTAGGCTGAAATGGTGATTTTGGAGCTATCAGCATACCTATGAGTAGTATTCTCGTTTGTAAAATAAAGCTTGTTGCCTAGATGTCTAAGTCAATTTTTATTAACCAATTCTTGTATTTGTCCCTGTACCTACTTATTTTGATACATGACCGGACTACCATGAACTGGCTTGTTGGTCTAGTGGTAGCTCTACTGCTTAAAATGAGATTCCCGGGTCGGCCAGAGTGTTATCGAGTTTTTCAATCTGGTATTTCTCTGTAGCAGCCCCATATCTGGATTTGTGCCCGATTGATGGCAATAGGCTCGCGCCCTATTACATGGGACTTAAATATAACTCGCGAAATGTGGGTGAACCATAGGTGCCTAACCCTTCGGATACAGGTGTGTTGTGTGAGTTATTTTAATATAGACGGCCGAATTATCATATATCTTTTCTAAGACCACAAAACGTCTAACCCTATAAATAAAGTAAACTAGCCTTAAAAATCTATTCACATAACAAATAAGACATTGTAACCACAATTTGCATACAAAGCCAGGAGAAAAGAGAAGTATTTATTGAACAAGCGAAATGTAATGTTTTAGTTGCGCGCGCACCCGATGAGCTATGGCGCTGCGTCCTCGCATGCTACCGTGCGTTTTATGCTCCTGCCATATTGACTTTTGTTTATTTTTCAACGAACAGTTTATATGGCTATGGGTGACTGTTAATTTTGTATGATGGAACTGTTGTGTTGTGGAAGTTGGTTTTATTAAAAGATATTTCTTGTAACTCATTAAGTCTAATCGTAAAAAAAAACAAATTATTAGTCTATAATGGTTTTATTCTGTTACGTTCGCAATAAAAAGAGAACTGCATCATCGTTAATCTGAGATTTAATTTACTATGATTCTTCTCACATAAACACAAAATTAAACCATTCCTAAGACTATAACGAAAGAAACTTAATCCAAATGCGCCTTTCATACAACCTAACACCAATTAACATAATTCCCATACAAAAATCCCATTAAAACGGTTGAACATCATGAGTCCGTTGCACTTCTTTTCCGCCCTTTACGGGTCGCATAACTGGGCATGTCCATAGCTGCGCAGGCGCACCTAATGATGACAGGAACTGAACTGGTTCGGCTGCTGCATGTTCTCTTAGGAAAAAAGTGGGGAATCTTGTAGAAAAACACTTTTTCTGGTCTGACCAGCTCGTTACCGCTATAGTTACAAATTGGTATGAAGTGATTATAAGGTGTTGTGGGATCGACGTTTGCCTTAGAAGTTCAGTGGTAACAGTATCTCTGGCAGTTGGATTGTATGTGTTTGAAAAAGGTCCTCGTAAACTTATGCTCGTTATCGTCCATGATCCTGATGATTGCTCCGGTTTAGATCTTTTCGCAGAACAGAACGTAACATTTGTATCATTTTAAACATAACATCACGCCTTGTTTCCCCGAAGGGTTGGGCAGAGGTGTCCCTGTAGCAGGGACACCCACATTTCGCCAGTTATGTTTAAGTCCCATGTAATAGGGGGCGAGCCTATTGCCATCAACCGGGCACAAATCCAGACTCCGAGCTGCTACTGAGAAATTTCAGATAGAAAAACCCAATGACATTTTGCTCGACCCGGGAATCGAACCCAGGACCTCATACTTAGCAGTAGCGCTTACGACCACTAGACCAACGAGGCAGACTTTTTTGTATCATTTTCTCTTTTATTATTATCACTGCATTTGTCGAACATACCCAAAAATAAAATATCCAAAACTCCCAGTCGAAAGATCCGCCGATACAAAATCTTAATCTTCGACCGAAAATAACATTCACATTACGATGACACTTCTGCGCTAAACGATTTAACGTCAAGATACACCCTATGCGCGTGCGGCGAAGCGCACGCAGGCCGTCAGCGCGCATCAGATAACTACGACATACGAAGCTATGTGCGCTTCCACGAACCGAACCCAACGGAATAGTTGTCGTCTGTAATCGTATTATACATGCATTCATACGTGCCCATGCTAATTATGATGTACCGAGTGTTGTTGGTACTGTTACATTTGGTACACACGCATTTGGAAATATAATTAATTTTGGAACAGATGTTACGTGACGATTATTGAATATTTTTGAATAGTGCAACACTGCAACCTTAACCATAAATATCAGCCTTAAACAAAACAAAAGTTTGAATCAGAAGATGTCCAAACTGTAGTAGGTACTAGTTTTGGTTTTCATAAATAGGTAAAACCAAAACTATAGGTAACTAAAATGCATCTGTATTTTTGCGTCAGTATTATCACTGGCAGACCTTTAATATTGGTGTCTCAAAACTTGCCTTTTCTATACTAAACTTATTCTACACCACCTTCTACATGTTCAGCTTTACTATCATTAACAGAATTCGAGCCTACAAAAGGAGCAGTTCTTCCGCTGACTTTGTAACATTAAATGGTACAACACTTTAAAAGTTCACTAAGCTCAGCGTATCGTATAACATAGAGCAAGCACACAACTATTTATTTATTGCAGGCACTGGCTGCGACACGGGATCTCCTGTCGCCAGCTATAAATTATGGTCGCACAACCAACCTTGGTGTTGCGCGCTTTCCAACTAGCCGTGTGCTTTGATACAGATGTGGTCCTACGATCTTTGGTGTGCAAGGAACAATTATTGGTAAAGTGGAAAGTCAACCAGTCAATGAATTTGTAGCGGTTGATGGTAATAATTGTTGAGCTATATCTGTGATAATTATGACTAATCTCAAGCAGCGTCTCGGAATCTGGATTCGTTATGCCTCAAAAAACGGCTACAACAAAAGAAGCTTAGAATGAAAAAAGATTTTAATCGGCTGTGGTGTCATAAAAAACCAGTTATCATAACAAATAATAAAATACAGCAAACGATGGGATGCCAAAATGAAATTGCACATAAAAACCCAGTGTTACCGTGTCGGTGGTACATCGATTCCTCTTTTTCAACCACCTCTATAATTAGATCAGCGATAATAATAATATATTGTTCGCCCTATAATGAAGATTTAGCTCCTAGTCTTGTTAGCCGAACAAAAGCCCTATTTTCAAGACAGGTTATAATTTTTAGAGATAATCTCTGGAGCGGTGGCCATCGTCATCTTGCAATCTTATTGTTTCGCTGATGTCGTAATTAAGGGCGGTGAGAAGCCTCCTCGGTCTTTTGATATAATTTCTGTTTATCTTTAAGACATTTTTAAAACCAGGTCGGTCATAAAAGGTTTTTTGGCAGATGAGTAGGTAATGACGTATGTAAAAGACTCTAAGATTATCTTTTCTAATCTGGTAAACTTTGCTGTTTTATTTTATAATACCTGGAATTAGTATCTGGTTCTTACAATCTGGTTTTTGACAGTATTTTTCTGGTAAATAAAAGTTTTAGTTAGAGTTCGTGGGCTTAAATATTCTGAAACATCTCAGCGTTTGCAATGCTATCATCGAAGTAGTAGGTCCAGTGCATGCACCCTCTGGCGAGGTCACTGCGTGGGTAGGCAACAGGCTTGTCCTCCCACGCCAGCATATACAGGCTCACAGGCTCACCTCAGCTTTAATACACCAACCTAACGAAATCACGATAAAGCCATTTGTATTTGGTAGAATCCATTGTTTAGATCAAAAACATTTTGCTAAAGCAAAAGTAAATTCTTTGAGTGTTTTGTATATATCAATGTTGCTGGTTCTATGTCTGGAAAATGTGTTTTAGGCTAACATTATAATGGTCAAGGCAGGTAATTATCAGCAGGTTTCATCTTCTCAGACTCAACTTACCCATTTATCAAAGCTTGTTGGGTCAGAAGTAATAAAACATTAATATTCATAATTATTAGAAAATAAACAACGTTACATCTTTACTCATTTTATGAGATTTACGGCCCATAAATTGTGGGGTTTTAATTGTTACAAATAATATAAACAATATTAAATACACAAACCATTTAAAATGAATGTATAATCAAACAGCCAATATGGGTTTATGATCTTCAATTTGTGTAAAATGTCTATTGATGCTTGGATACAGTTAATTTTCCCACAACACCTAAAGTGTCTGTATTGGAACGGTTCAATAAATGAAATTTACTTCGTTTAGTTAAGAACATTAACATACACGTGGGTGGCTACATTTAGATCGGGACTGCTATCGATAATATAAACGAATATGATAAAAGTACCGTAGGCACCCGTAGGTGTTATATCCTTTATGCTGATCTTTCTTTAATCACATTATTTATTTATAGATTTTGTTTATTACATTTTCATTTATGTAACTGTAACTGAAATCTGATCTGGTCGTAAATCAAGATGGGACACATATTTTACTTTCACCATACTTCGGAAAATTCGAGTTCCTCCAATAAAAACTGCACTTTCAGAATCTTGTGATGTATATAAATCAATGGGAGCGACAATGATTTATTTTATATGCGTACATTCTGTTCGTTTATCATGGCATTGTAATTTATCGTGAGATTATGATAATACGGCCTTTTTACTGCTAAAAAAAGTTTTCTCGCTTCCGTGGGCGTTCCTCGACCGTTTTATATTTGAACATATTGGGGTGCACCAAAAATTGTGACAAGAATATCTATATCATTAATGTTTTTGACCATTGCTTTGTTATTTACTGTCAATAATGTCTTCTAGATTTCGAAAATAGAAAGGCTCTCTTTTTCCTTAAAATTTTTACACCGGTATTTATGAAGCATTTTTGTTTGAGCATTTACTTTTAGTAGTAAAAATAAATAGTTCTTATATCAAAATCAGCGTCTAATGTGCCATAAAAAAAACTAACGAAAGATCACTTAAATGAGATCGATTAGTCTATAGGTATTTAATCAATCTCATGTAGATGAGGGCACAAAAGAAAAACATAGAAAGTACCGATGGGTAGCTGTTTCTGCAAGGTGTAGAAGATAACTGAGGGAAATTGATTACTTAATGGCGTTCTTAGACGATGAGCCAGCGATCCATGATTACCTACATTATGGCAATCTGCAAAAACACCATCATTATACTTCTTGTTGTTTGTTTTTGGTTTACTGCTGGTGTGTCTATTTCGATAGAAGTTTATCTTATTACTCTTTCTTTGATCGTTAGAGGAATTTCTAGTATGACATGTTCTTTTTGAACTTTGTAGGTTTATTGATTAATTATCTGTGAGAGCTTTACATTTACCAGCTTCATCTTTAGTTAGTCCCTCATAGCTAACATGCTATGTAAATATCATTCTGAGATACGGCTGGATGGAGAGGCACATTTTTAGCCACATTTCCAATTTAATATTTAAACTCAAAACGCACCATAGCGATACAAAGGCGAGGGCTGCGCGTGCGCACGTCACGTGGTCGTGTTTGCGACGTATCTGCGTTATTTATTGTCGACGTCCGGCCCGAGCTGCACGACTGCACACCTACGTACCAACACCGCGAGTATGTTATAAGCCTTATAATGTAAGGAATATGTTATGTCGATTTATCCCAGGTTTTGTATTTTTTGGTGGCTTTTGAATATGTATGCAAAATAAAGCTGTCATTGACATGTGTCATCACATCATCATTAATTATGAATTTATTTATTTATTTATTTATTCGCAAAACAAAATATCAAGGTTTTGTTTACATACTCATATTTCAAAAAATGAATATTAAAAGTGAATCAGTATTCAGTATGCAACTTAATACAACGTTAATCTTTATCATAACTAATTTAATCACAGAAACCTGTCACACGGAAGCCTTAACATAAAGTTCATTAAAACAAGATCGTGTGTCTTAAACCACCATTTTTACATACATAATTAATATGAATATATTTACAGATAAAACCAAGTCCTATAAAGTAAAATCTGATAAAAAAAACCGAGCTCACAGAGCCATTGTGTGCCATAAAGACCTCCAACGGAGGCTTAGTAATAAATACTAGCACTTTAAACACTTTAAAGTAGCTTTAATACATAAACCTTTACACATGTCCTGTGGCTCAGATGTAAAGCCAAAAAGTAAAATAACCCTTCATGAAAAGACTACAGCTCTATGAATCAGGACAGTCATACAATGGATCGGAGATATGTATACAGCATAGATTTAGAAGCCAATGGACTCAAAAGAGTGTAAAATTACAAGCACAAGTCACAGGTTACTCACAGTGGCGGTCTTTAAATGGCTTATTATTCACTTAGGAGAAAAGTGGATGTTCCGATTCGCGATTGGTAACGAGCTCCTCATACAAATCTGTCTTCCTTTTGTTTGCATATCTTTAGGCAATATCATTTTAGGTTGAGGAAATCCCATCATTAGCTTAAACCAATTTAGTATCGGGTAAAGAGTATCAAATACCAAAGAACTTTTGAATTTGAACCATTTATTCATCTATTTTTACATGTTTTTCACATTCCTAATATCTAACTTTCTTGTTTCAGTTGTACATCCAGGTACGCGGGCGAGTTCTGTCAGCACCTGAACCCTTGCCACAGTGAGTCCAGTCCTCGATGCCAGAATGGAGGGTCTTGCCGCGTCAGGCCAGGAGTTAGTGGAGGTCCACCTTCCTTCGCCTGTGACTGTCCTCTGGGCTACAGTGCGTCTCTATGCGAGATCAGGATACCGGCTGCTTGCGATTCTGCACCTTGTTTGAATGGAGCTACATGTCGATTGACATCACTGGACACGTATGAATGTGATTGTCCACCGGGTTACACAGGTTAGTTTCGATTTCAATGCTAAAATATTTGTGTTAAAAACATCTCTAATATATTTTCGGAATTCAAGACTTATGTGGTGATGTTAAATCTCATTTTATGGATGCTTAAATACAATCGTTTGGAAAGAAATAGATAAAAGTTGATAAAGAACATAACCCCTCAAGTGTTAGAGTGATTGTTTTATTCAATTATAAAGTCTTATTTCACAGTTTATATTAGTTGGTTTCATAAATTTCACATAAGGCATCTGAATTTCAATTAACACCAAACGTGTTTATAATCGACGTTCCTAACAAGAGGGTACCATTTCTTATTTTCGTTTGATTGCTTCTCTTCATCTCCAATCATCTTAATCCTCTTTACTTCTCAAGTCTTCCATATCCACGCAATCATCCATTTCATAATCTTCGTCAGAAATAGCTTAGATATTATCAAGATAATTGTCTGTCCCTCTGTCTGTATCTTTTATGCGTAATTGGTTACGCATTTTGATGACTAATAAACTGGTGTTTGTGATACAAGATAGGAATTATGGTAAAGACTAGCTAGAATATGAAGAATTGATTTTAATCTTTGTTCCATTAATCCGCATCGTCTTAAAGACCGTTTATAGCGTATATCCTACACCATTTATGGCTTTTGTTATGATTATGACCACAATGGTATGTATCCACATTTATTCTTAACGACGCGGACGTAATATCTTGAAGAATATAATCAGAATATACATAAAATTAATGATCTTAGGATATGATGTTTGGAAAAGAAGAACGTTACTTTTTGAGATTTAATCCCGCAGGATGACCAATTAAGACATTCTAATCTCACTCCAAATAAGACCACAATCAATTAGGACACAAATCAAGAGAATCCAATAGGTAACGAACAAACAGACAATACAGCATATTCAATTCCGTAAATCTTAAATCACTATCAAAATATGGAAAGATTTAATATACTTGGAAACGTAAACGGTATCAATAAAAGTCAATATAAATCCGTCATCTAAAACGATGAAGATTTTTATATTACAGTTGATATGAAATAAATAACGAATATAAAAGACGGACAACTAAAAGCGAAATTCGATCAATCAGTGCCTCGAGCGAAACTTGTTTCAGAATTATGTTATCAAAATGATTTAGTGTATTAATGTTGTAAGCAGAGGAAGGAGTTCTAACTAGTAAACTTTGGAAAGTTGTTACCGCCGTTTCCTTTCAAATACTCCTTTATAATTATCGATTGATATTTTTTTTTTTGTACTTAAGGTCTACAGTTTACTGTCATTAGAAGTCTTTGAATAATTTCGAATGCAGTTGAGAAGCAACAAGCTTAGTTTTTGTTTAGATAAAAGCTCCTAATTCTTGATCCGTCTGAGGAGTTGGTTTTAATTCGTGAAAATTTGCATTTAAAGGTTCATTTTTTACATTATATCTGTGTTCGAGTCCTTATTCAATTCCTTCAGTCCACACCCAGACTTCGTTTGTCGTCTTTTTTGATCGTGAGACAGAATTGATTCTTCAATTAGTATCGCTAAATGTTCAAGAAGAATGTTCCATTTTTTTATTATTCTGGCTCTCTTTATGAAATCTGTCTTACAATTTTTGTTTACAAGACCCCGCCATTCATTCTTTAGTAGTTTAACTACATATTTTATATCCTTTTAAGGATTAGCTCTGAGTACTAAGTACTGACATGTCTTAGCTATTTTTATTTGTTGTATTGCGTTACGTACCATAAAGTTGATGGCTATAAAAATATCGTAATTTGTTATATGATGTCATGGTTAAAATGTCGTTTATTTTTAGTTTGTCTCACAATATTTTAGTTACAACAGGGCGTTTGTTATTATATTTTTACTTTAATTGCACGTTTTCGTTAAGAAGGATCGTTATTGTTTTTAATTGTACGTGACTTTCTTTCTTTCTTGTTTGTTAATTATCTGATGCTCTATCATTTTGTACTTCGATTGTGGAAATTACTTTTAATACTTTTTTAATGGGCAGAAGCAGGTGCATTATAAGCTGTTAATAGTAGAGTTCATACGACTAGAGATTTTTATAAGAATAAATGAGTCACTGTAAAAGAAAATTAGTCCATCCCAGCCTAATAACATCATAAAAAAGGATATTCAACAATAATCTTCATTTAATTTTGCTGTTATTATTAATTTAATCTGTGCAAATATTTAATTTTATTGTAGATTACGAACCTTTTTATGACTCCTAAGGTCGTAAATAGTGATGAATATGTAACACTCGTATAAATTCCAATTTCAAGTTGTATGCTGTGAGCTGTGGTTTTTAGGTTCTTGTTCTTATTGATATTGACTATTACATAACATAACATCATGCCTGTAATCCCTGAAGGGTTAGGCAGAGGTGTACCTATAGTACACCCACATTTCGCCAGTTAGTTTAAGTCCTATGTAATAGGGGGCGAGCATATTGGTATTGAATATTATTTTAGTATTATTATACGTTTAAAACACCTTTATTGATTACTAGTAATCAATGTAGGTCCTCGTAGCTTCATCGGATTTTAGATGAATAAATAACTAATGAGTACAATTTCAGTTTTCTAGAATTCAATGATCTTTATATCGTTAGCTATAACAACTCACTTTTTAAAGCCAAACTAATAATTAATTCGATCTAGAAATTATATAAATTTTAACCATCTAGGTCTGTGTTTTTAAAACCTAAGACTACAAAAAACACGTAACCTACGTCACACGCACCTAAACCTACATGGGCAAGTCGCCACCATAAGAAGGGGATTTGTGCAAAAAATCCTCTCATGCGCCTGCGAAACCGCTATCTACGGCAAGCAATTATGGACCGCATTGACTGACACGTTTAGAAGGTCAATATTTTTGTACAAGTGAGGCTTGAGAAATTAGGATTAATTTCCTTCATTAATCAGCCTATAATGTTCCCACTGCTGGGACACAGGCCTCCTCTCTGTGAGAGAGAGTGAGCCATAATCCACCAACGTGGGCCCAGTGCGGGTTGGTAGATGTCATACGTCTTCGAATTTTTGGTTGTAAGAAATGTCGGTTTCCTCACGATGTTATCCTTCACCATTTTGAAAGCAGTGTTGATGAAATAATTTACACAAAGTAATTCGCCAGTCAGGGTTCGAACCTACGACCTACAACTCGTCAGTCGCGGCCGTTACCACTGGGCCGGCCACCACTGCTCTCAATGCTGGGAAAAAATTGAATTACTTTTTGTTTTTTTTGTGAATTATTGGAAATAAAAAAGTGGATTATTTTTAGTCATTACTTTTTGCTTTAATTAGGTATATGCCTTTTAGTTAAGTACTAAAAAGTGCACTTCTTAACCGGAATTCGCGGTCACGATTTTTGGACGCCACCGGAATTAGGTGTGAATCACAGCCATAAAAACAGCAGAAAAAGTAAATTAGAAATAATGAAACAACTGGTGTTGAATGTCTGCGACGGCCAATTACTGTCAGTAGCACGTCTACCTACTTTTGACGAAGCCGCCATCGCGCCAGGTCTAATCAAAAACAATTTTCAATTAAACGAATGCAACATTTTAATAGATTACACAGAAAATAACATATTACAAGGTGTTTGTATCACACGGGAGTCAGAGAAAGCCATAGAAAGTCTGCAATTTGTCATTTGTAATACTTTTTGAATATCAGCCATGTCATAAATGCGTTGTGTGAATGCGACCAATTCGTTTTTCAATTGTTTGTGCAACTAATGAATTAGTCGGTTTATGTTTTTGTTGGCGGTAACTCAGCTTTGATGTTTGAGGAATTTCGAAGATAGTATTTTCTTTTTATATTAAATTTTTCTAAGATTCTGCTATTATAATCATCATTTCGATAAAAAATATCATCATTTTTATAATAGACGGCTTCCCAAGGGGGGCAAGGACCAATATTAAAAATGTTTGGGATCAACTCCTAAATTTTTGATACTCGTATACATGAATATTACATGAATTAATTTGCTGTTTCGCCTATTTCCTACGAATTATTGTTACTTCTGTCAATTTGTTATTAATAGTTTTTAGTTCATTTAGATTTTTACTGGTCCCAAGGAGAATAGAAGATTAAAATAGCAGACTCAAAGCAATAAACTTTTTATTGCGTCATATAAAGACTCGAGTAAATAGGTACATATCAGGCGTCAAACACTTTGTTTCTAAACTTGCATACAGATCGAAGCAGTGCCCATAATATCAATTGAGCTCGTTCCACCAATCAGACCAAATTCTTTCGTTTAGTGTATTAGTCAGCCTAGCATTCTTATTAGATGATGAAATTTTGTGAGGTCAGGTTTAGTTAGTAGATCGGCCATTTTGGGACTTACAGTTCATTTGTTTTTGCAGACAAGCTCGACGCGACTCTAGTAGAACAATTTCTATGAAAACATCATGGAAATTGTTCTACTAGAATTGCGTCGTAGTACCATCGCGTCGCGTCGTGCATGACTGCGAGAGACTTTTTTCAACTTTTTTAGCTTTTCCGCTCGTCTATCGCTCTCCTCGTCTCTCTTTCTTTACTCCTTCATTCCGTCACGACCCTACTCTTTCTCCTTCCAGTTTGGATGGAATCTATCCAATTCATCCCGAAATCTCCTTCGTTACCTGCTTCGACCTCGTCAAATTTAACTCGGCTAGCTAAAAGTTCTATGCTGAATGTTAGAGTTCACGTACTTAGCTGGTTGTTAACTTTATACAAGGAAGGAATGAATGGCATATTGACACAGTCACCACGCATTGCTAACGGATGCTGATGTTTGAAAATAAAATTGTTGCTATTCGGAAGTGGAAAAACGCGGCTGTTCGTGTTGTTGATGCCTCAGACTTCTTTCATAACTTCTAGAGTGGTAGAAGTTATGACTAGTACTTCTACAGCAGTGTCATCTTTATTTAGAAGAAGTATGATGTTAATGGATACAAAGCACTTAATTATATTATTTAGTCCAAAGTCAAATCATTTGTTCCAAATGGGCCCTTGTATGGCACTTTTGAACGTCAAAATTTACAAAATAATATAATTGATTCTAGTCGCCCCTTCCAAAAGGTAATTTTCGTATAGAGAAGAATGGGCAAGAAACTCCATCGTTACTCTTTTAAAATGTTTTACAATAGTTTGTATAAGTACGTAAATTAGTTAAATAATTATATGTGAAGACGATGCACCTAGAATAAAATTACTATACCACAATATAAAAATAATTAAAAATATACACAAAATAAACATACATGGTGGTCACATATTTACAAACATTGTAAAAGTAGACGATTTTCCTAATCTTTTAAAATTAATGAGCCAGTGTGTGAGGAAGTAATCACAGAATGAAAAATCAATGTCATATAACACAAAATTATAAATTTTACAATTAAATTAGCAACCTGTTTGATTTTGTCTTCATTCTAAATTGTCAAATCACAAAAAACTCATTTTCTAAGTATGTCAAACTTTCTTCAACAATTCCCATAGAAACACACAAACACCCAAAAAAAAAAAAAAATTGTAAAACGATGTCAAATCCCCAAATCGTATCCGAAACAACAGCTAAATTATTCGATTAACAATCGATTATGACTTATCGACATAAAACCGCAATCATGGACACAAATATCAGCTCATCGACTCGTCTATATGCAAATTGTATTTTAGCGATTTTCACTGATTCACACGTCTCTTCATTAATATTCCTGATTAGGTACGTAATTATGTGACTGTAGCAGCTTTCGTTAATTAAATGTTTATGGGCGTTTATAGGTGATATATGTTTGTTAGACTATTTTATTAGTTTATTCCTCTGTGTCATCGAATAGAGCAATGTCTCTTGGCCTTGGAGAAGAGTTATTTGGTTCGTATTTTGCATAAGATATTAAGAAATGTCAGGATTGTTTGGTCTTGATTGACCTTTTACATAATAATGTTTTATATTTTTATAGGAAAAAGTTCCTGTTGCAAACGAAAGCACAGGCGCAAGATTGATTAAATGTGAATGGTTTTCTTACTGTAAATGTCTTCTAATTTCAAAATCTCTTTCACAGGTGACGAATGCTCCCACGAAGACCACTGCGCGTCCCAACCCTGTCGCAATGGAGGCCGGTGTGTCGCCGATAACACCACCACTGCTGGCTATTCCTGCGCGTGTCCCCCTGGCTTCACCGGCTCCCGCTGCACAGAAGACGTGGTCGAATGCTCCAGTGGGTCCGGCCCCTGCCACCACGGCCGATGCTTCAACACCCATGGGTCTTACACTTGTGTGTGTGAACCAGGGTATACGGGGAGAGATTGTGATGCGGAGTATGTTCCCTGTGAACCGTCGCCGTGTCATCATGATGGAAGGTGTACGCCGCTGGATCAGCTGAGATACGAGTGTGACTGCCCGCCTGGTAAGTGAACTCTTAAAGTTGTAATTGTGTAGTTATATTATAATGTCTCTCTGGACCATAGAGCATGAAAAAGTTATAGTAGTGTAGGTTCTATGCTCAATAACGGGAGACAAAATAAGCTTATCGGTTTTACATCGTTTGCCTCTTGTCTAGGAGCTTTAATGTCTTGATGTCATAATTCACACACAGACAGATCCAATTAATTGCTAACAAGCGATGATACTTTGATGTTATCAATATACCTAACAAGATAATAACTTACCACCAACAGGTAGTAAAACCAATAAGCACTAATCTAACCAACTAAAACAGGGCGTGTATTCCAAAGATATTTCACCACATATTGCCTCGTACAATAACTTTCTTTATGAACATATTGGCTATGCGGGGCAGTATTATTCAATCAGAGAGATGTACAATGTTGCAGTACTAGTTGCCATAACAGGTGCTACCGAGACTGGGCAGCTAGGCAGTAAGGTTTTCGCAAGAGGACGGGCGGGGCAACTCGTTAAGTGTAACTTTATTGGGTACATGTGTTGGTGTAGTACCTAGATATTAAGATTATAAAAGAACAGGTAATGGTTTAAGTTTACAAATATACTGATTGGCTTAAATATGTGGGGTATAAAGAGTAAGCGGAAGAGGAAGCTATCGTTTTAAACATATGAGTTCACAAAGATGTTCCTAGTTCAAAACTGGTGATAGATGGGGCAATCACAATAAAAAGAGTCAAACGTTAGCCCAGTAGCAGAACGAGCTGAAGAAAATAACCTCTTTTATTTAAAAAAGAAACAATAAGCCAGATATTATATTAGTGTCCCATCTACTAAACTTATCTAGACATGGCAGTGTGTCAATTTACAAGTTACGCACAATAACTGCGTTTCTATCAAACACAAACGAGACACCTTATTAACCCCGATGCACTAGACTAGACCAACTTTCCAAGGTCCAACAGACCAACATAAATTTCTCGTACCAATAAACTGGATAAGCTTAAGCAAATATAATTCACACTATGTAATGTCATTGGTCTTGAAAGGACTCGAGAAAGTTCGAGATATTTAATGTCTTATCGTACCAAGTTTATGTGATACTTTTAAATATGGTTTGTGTGTGAATTGAATTAATTATGTCGTCTTTATCTTGGTAATTTCTAGACTTGTTTCTAGGTTGATTAATTAGGAATGTGGGTGATTTTATCGGGTCCTGTTTAAGGCTAAGTTCAGATGGGATATAGTCAGGTTTTGTATACTAACTGTACAGTTCTGATCATTTTCAAGTATAAAAATGATATGTGTGCATCGAGGTTTGAAACAAAACGCGGAAAAAAAGGCAAATTAAATATGGTCATTTTTTTTTTTGGTGGGAATTATGGTCCTTGGAGTCATTTTTTTTTTCATCACTATAAAAGCTTGACGAAAATTTTATATACAGCTGTAGATACGTCTAATGATTGAGAAATAGACAAGCCCAACAACAATCGACTAGATTTCGAAAATGGCTTCGAAAAAACGCAGCTAAAGAACAAAATAAAGATAAACAAACACTCTATCTAGACTAACATCCCTAGTCTCACAAACATACGCACTAAGCAATAAAACGGACAGTCATAATCGTGTCTGCGTTATTTACGTCACGGCTCACAATTCGCTCTGAAAGGCGACCGTGGCCCGAGGCGACCACGACTCGTACGAAAGCGGTACACAAAATGGGTATACTGCATAAATCTATAATGTTAATGTACTATGTTTATATATACTTTAAATAGTTCCATTTGATCTAGCATGAGCAATCTTTGTTGGTCTTTGTGACTTGGAAGTACAATAGACAGAGGCTTAAAGACTGGCGATGACCTATTTATTCCACAACGAAGTTTAAGATATGTGGTATACCAGCCTGATAAATATTTACCCCCGACTTATTTTTTTTTTGTGTTTGTGTTCTTTCTTGGTCTGTCATATTTACCGTAAATAGACGTTCGTATTTTCTTTAATTCATTTGTTTTTATAAAAAGTAAAGAATTTACACAGGAAAATTACATTTTAGTAGAAAAACGCTCAAATAAAGTGCCTTTCTGTATTACTGAAAGAAGATAAGCCTTCAGAGGCTTTATTAATGGTTATGATGTTAGATGCAAACGTACAAAAAAATGAAAATTCTCAATGTTATTGATAATTATTAATGACTAGCTCTTGCCCGCGTGGATCTCAGAAAATATCCCACGGTAACGTACTACTGATACCGGGAGTACGTTATATATAGAGTATACCTAATTGCCGAGAAAAAGGTCATTGACTTCTACCGTTGCGCCCGCGTTGCCATCAACCATAATTATTTTGTTACGCGTAATTTTGAATCTGTGATATCTTTTAAACCATTCATTTAAATGAAGTGATGTCATATTATAATAGCATATTTTAATCTAAATTAAATGCTCAATTTAAGTTACATTGGATAAGGAGTCATATATTACCGGTCAAAATAGCTTTGGAAATAACAATAAAATTTTATAATTCTGAAATATAAAATTGCCTTCGCGGACTTTTTGTTAAACTTTTTAAGATGAACAATACTGTACAACATAAATTGTATGTAATTTTTACGATTTCTGCGGCGCACGCGAATAAAGTTCGCAGTCAGCAAGATTTTTTCCGACAACTTCAACAATGATCGTAAAATTTCAACAAATTTACACAAAACCCTAATGAATTATACACTAACACCATTTGCATGAATCACTCCGTCTATTGGTGAAAACCATTTGAAAATCCGTTCGGTAGTTTTTAAGTTTATCGCGTTCAGACAGACAGACAGACGTGGCGTGGGATTTTGTTTTATAATATGTAAGGATAAAGCCGGTAATAAAAATATTACATATTTCATCAAATCCATTCTTCAAAAGTTGTTTCTTCGCTAACTTTAAATAAAGCTTAATTAGTTAAAATTAAAAGTGGGTTAACCACAATTATTCAGCGAGTAAGAGATAAGTCTCACGGCCTGTTGATTTTTTTTTATTGTCATCGTCCTGAATGGATTTGTAAGTTTTCATTATTTTTGCAAATGTTTACATATACGCGCAGGCGTTTTAAAGAGACATTAAATATAATGTGCGACTGCCGCCGGCTTGAGATTAATCTTAAGAAAGGATATCATGATTCATACAAACATCAGAGTAAAACAAAAACAGTTTAAATTAAACATATCCAATGTTTCCACACTCCATTATTTTAATATTCCGTGTAATTCGCTAAAAACTAACCGCACTGACGCAACAGTTACGTCACAATTTTTGTAGTTGCGCCGGCGGCGCATCTAGGATTCATTAGCTTCATTACGCTCTTGCAAAACGGTGGTGAGCAGTTTCAACATCTAGTGCTGTGAAATGTTCCATATTTCGAGGTTCCATATTAAGTTACTGAGTAAAAATTGCGAAACAAGGAAATGATGGTCTTAGTGATAAGCACTGAGAATCTAATATAGCTTTTTGTGATTGTACATGTACTAGTCTGCAATTAAGTTCTCTTACTGTTTTTATTTCGTAATGGTAATAAAATAAGGAACACGTAATGTTCATTCAGAGAAAAGCGAATGAATAACACGTATAAGGATTTAAACACTACAAACTGAACTTTAGGTTCACAAAGTTTTGGTCCTTCCATCCGGAAACATAAGAACGTCATCTACATACTCGTACACAACATCTCAACTCTCTTACTGAAATTATGCGTCAAACGTTATAAAATTAGACCAACTACCAACACTCTTAAAGAATACCAAATAATTGACCAATGACTCAATACATTTCAATGAAAAGCACTTTCTCCCATACATTCCGCTCTGGAGACATCCATCGACCACTTAAATTAGCTCATTGACGTCACAGCCCATGCCCAAGTGTGGGAAAATTAATACACACTTAATTAACACCCGAAGTAAAGTAGTTTTTTTATTGACTTAACATTTTTACAACGAAAGGTTGATCATGTGAAAAAATACTCGAAATTGGTATCTATTGGGAGTTTTTATTTGATAAAATTTGGAGTTTGCTTTGCTAATAATTAGGTACATCTTTTGTGTATTAATTGGAGTTATATTTTTATAAAAATTTAATAGACTATTCAGGCCACGCTAAGTCTGCATAAGTAAAAAAAGGTGAAATTTGAAATCTATAGACGGCAGCACCATCTGTCCTACAAAAAAGAATTTGATACTTTGTTTGTCGTTTTGTTTTTGATGGGCTATTTTGTTTATATTCTGATTTATTCCTGGTTAAGAATAGTCACTTTAGCACGATGCAGTGTGGATTTGATACAGTTTTGTCATCGTATGGAGGAAGAGCATAGGTACGACATCTAAACACAAAATCTATTAGGCAAAAATCAAAAAGCAAAATATCAAAATCGTTAAATCTACTTACACATCAACTTTTCGATTGCTTGTAAACATTGTCGTTTTTGCTTAAAAATTACATCGTGCTGTTCCTTCACATCTTGGAATTTACATAATAATATCATAAATTATATAATAATTCCCGCACTCTACTTTTAATAGGTTTAACCATTTTTCTACTTTATTTTGTGAAAACAACATAATAATAAGCAATCTGAAATTTGAAGCACTCCGAAACTGATATAACTGACTGATGTACGAGTTTACCATATGTAAAACTTTTTGGGGCTGCCCATTTATTCTATGCAGACTTCTCTATTTGTATGAGTTAATGTTTCTTTTTTTGTACTTTTCCAAAACCTGTTCAGATCATCCTTTTCCACGTTTTAGCATCTAAAACGTCCTGTGTTTTTCTTTTTAATAATCACGATTTTTCATTCAGTTTCATTCCAACTACTGCGTCATTTACAGTAATCTCAACAAATGCATAATCAAGTGTTTAACTTTAGCTGGGCTGTCAGGTTTTTACCGCATTCCCATTCAACTAACTATAATTTTAATACTGAACTCTGCACGCTTCGCTAAGTCACTTGATTACATGTTTATTATGGCAATCTGCATTGTAATAAATACATTCATAATTACTATTGATTCTGTTTTCCATAGTCTGTGTTTTGACACTTGTGTCAGTAGCTAAATGCTTATGACTGTGATTGATAATAATAGATTCCATTGGAATATCTTGATAATATCTAGTTATTGTTATTTTTAGTATTATTTACACCAGTTTTATCTTTAATTTCTTGAAATGTCATGATTTTGATACTTGTCACTTTTCTATCTTATACTATTATTATCGCTAGCAAATCTTATCGTTGATCACTTTGATTTATCAAGAGTAAAATATTCGATGCTTATCTAATAAAAACAAGTTAATTATTATTATATTAAAAACTTGCTTACACGTGCTTCACAAAACATTTCAACTCAACATGTTTCGAACATCCTTTCTCCTAAATTAAAAATAATCAATCATACGCCATAAAACTATCCATTACATCTTTTCATTTCCTCCATCAAGAATAGATATTATTAATTTTCCTATTAGTTAATATATGAATCATTAACACATGTCCAAATAGCCCTAACATATGTGTGTCTAAAATAACAGCTTCCGTACTAGACCCAACTTATGGGAATGTAGGGAGGGGATCTCTCACACTCCTACATTAGGTATGATAATCTGATTGTCAATTCAGATTCTTAAATGTTTACGTAACACGAAACACCAATATTTGTTGACAGTATTTGTATGTGTATTCAATCATGGGCCATAGCGTACAAAGGTAAATAAAGCGGAAGATTTTGGGAATCGTGTTTGGAGAAGCAATGAAATAGAATTTGAAATGTCGGGACAAACATTTGGTAAGATTGTCGATATCACACCAAACTTCTTGGAAAAAAAGAGAAAAGTGTACTTAATATAATCCGTAGCAAAGCTGTTGACAGAGAACTTGAATAAACATTCAATATTGAGAATAATTTCAAGGAATTAAGTCCACAACAACAGAAAGATATATTTTTTTTTTCACTGTACCAACAACTTTTATTAACTAAACATAAACATAAACATAACTAACAAACCTCCTCCCTCCTCCTCCTTCCTCCTCTTTTATTAACTAATGAATGTTTAATTCTAAGCTCAGAAGGAAGCCACAATATATTATGTTAATTTTCTAATGGAAATTTAATTTAAATGCACCGTTTCTCAACTGAAATAGTGAAATGTTTAAATGTTTTGTATACAATAAAACTTAATAATTTTGATTTCAAACACATAAAATTGATGGTGTGAAGATAAAATCTGCGTTAGCATCATTGGTGACAGTTTTATAATCTTCGTTTTATTTTCAAACCTGCGCCGTAACTATTTCCAATCTTATTAAGTGCTTATTAGGATTAAATCATTTAATTAAACCAAGACTTTAGAATACCTATGGTTGATTTTTTATGATCATGTTTATGGGTCTTTATTCCCTAAATGAGTTGGGAGATGCGTTGACGTAATTTGGGTATGCTCATTTTCATGTTGGTGTAAGTAAATCAAGTTTATGAATACTGAAATTAACGATATCAAATAATTTTAATCTTCCATCAACAAAACGCATTCTTTCAACTAATCTATTTTCACCCTGCAGCAAAACTGCAAAAGCAATCCTAGTTAAAATCGTTACCAAAATATTGACTCCTGACTTTACGCATGCTGGTTTCGAGGCAAAAAAAGGCGTCGAGAGATTTAAACGAGGCGCCTCTACCATAAACAGTTGCACATGTGTTACTCGTGGGAACTGCCCGGTTAATGAACATAATGAGATTCTTTATATACTCGCTAATCAAACTGTATGAACCATGGTGTGATTTCGACACTTAGGGATTGACCATTGATCATGATCAGCTAGTTGTAGTAACAATTGTTAACGGATCTTTATCAATAGCTGTTGCTGGTTCTAATTGAATTGTATTAATTGTTTCGTGAGATTCGTTACACCGATATTCTTTTGTCTCATTAAAGTTTATTGTCTCGTTTTAATAAGATTTTTTGTGTTGGTTTCTACTTAGTGCTTAGCGTGTTGTTTTAAGATACAAAAAAGAGACCCATGACTAAACTTAGATCTAAAAAGTTCTTGTGATATGGTCGAGTGGATTTTAATTATAATCATTATCGTTTAGTTTTAATAACCAGATTTTTTGCAGACTACTCCAACTGTAGTCTTAGCATGAAGAGATGATATTTTATTTAACCAAAGATATTGCTACTTATTTCTTTATATGGATTGTCATGGTAAAGATATTTTTGACACGACCCATTAACCATTGATATAATAAATTACAAGTGTTTTTAATCCATATGGTCCTTTAACACTTCAGCCGAAAATAGAAAACAGATGTGGTACTCAGAATAAAGAGTATATTTTTTTTTAAAGGATAGATGACTAATTAATTTGGGAACCGTTTCTAATCAGAACTCTCATGGATGATTCATGATCCAAGAATTTATGAATCAGCATCAAACTGTACACTTCAGTTACAGTTTCCTTTTAAACAATTTTCTACAGATCTGATTGCATTATGTCTGCATTCCTCTTCATGCTTATAATTCTAGCGTCTCTTATATTTCATATTTTACGTTGTATTATCTGTTATGGGGTTGCACAGCTTCTAGTGGTATATTGCCGGCATAAGTAGCACTTAAACACGCTAGTGGTTCAACATAATTATGCAGCTGTAACGTGTTGAGTAAAAATTGATAAACAATTTGAGCGTCATCATGAGTTGGGAGTTTACTCTTAGCAGCATAACATGGAATACTGTTGCTAAAGCTAAAACTTGAATGAAATGAGTCGGAAGTTTCTCTCAAAATAGCATTTTTCAGATTAATAGGAATTCTTGGAAACCCAGCTATTGATTTTATTGGATACATATCTCAAGTTCAGCATGAAAACCCACATAAATATACCTAATAATTCTTCCATGCAGTTTATCATTCGGCCATTATCTAATCTCTCATCTTTCCCCAGGTTATCGCGGTCAGAACTGCGAGATCGACATCGATGACTGTCCCGGCCATTTGTGCCAGAACGGGGCAACCTGCGTCGATGGGCTCAATTCTTACACTTGCGAGTGCCCGCCTACTTTCACTGGGACCCTTTGCGAGACCGATGTCGACGAATGCGCTCTTAGGTAAGTTGGTGACCTTAGCTGCTACAGTGTTATGATGTTCTGGTACTTTCTCATCTGTAT
The DNA here is from genome assembly GCA_916610215.1 of Omphaloscelis lunosa. NCBI lineage: Eukaryota > Metazoa > Arthropoda > Insecta > Lepidoptera > Noctuidae > Omphaloscelis > Omphaloscelis lunosa. The sequence continues at coordinate 3,656,146 of OU744245.1, read as the reverse complement.
CAGTATTTTTATCATGGGTCTTAGCAGCATCAGTATCAGTTATGTTAGTAATGTGTATGTAGAAATTAGTAATGTAACTTTCCTTCTATAAAGCATTTTGTAAATCTTGAACAAGCTTAACATGATGCTTCAAACTCTTTATATAAGCTAAATTTTAGAAATCCTGTTACATTGTTTATTGAAAGATAACAAGACAATTCTAAAGTATTTTCTAACATCGTAGCCTACGCTATTCTTTGATCATTCAAGTCGTAAAGGACATTCCGGCTAACTGACAATATTGACAATCAAACTGAATGACAAGAGAATAGGTTCTTGATGTTCGATAGTGAATACGAGACGAAATAATAGCTTTTATTACATTGCAGAATTCTTTCACGTTGATAGCACCATTTGTCAGAAGATTTTATTTTTTATTTAAAATATAATAAAAGAAGAAATTACATATGTCCCAAACGCTCTTATATTCTTGTCCATAGTAACTCTTGTCATTCACATAAATTCGTCGGCTATTTTTGTACCTACAAGGTTCTCAGAATATCAAAACTAGTCGAGTAATTTAATTAACAAATCAGCATAACAGAGATGTTATCGTTAATCTAGATAAATGAAGATATCCGCCGATCGACACGGTTATGATCTACGCGTGAATCAACAAAGCAGGAACCGTTGCTTTTATAAAACTCTTCAGCAAATACTGTCAATTATTTTAAATTAATTGCAGTTTATAAAACTTCATAGCTGTGTTGAGGCGAAGCTAATAGGTTTAGTTACTGGCTTTTTAAGAATTAGTACGAAGTAAACATCTACCGAGTGCCATAAGCTACTCAGTCAATAAAATTTTGGCCACAATTAAGTTTCATACGCAAACAATTTTATGTGCACAGTTATACAGCTCGCTAATTTGTAGCGTCATGAATCCTTCTTGAACCTCGAACCACTGCCTATAATTGACAATGAAATATAGCTGTTGCAACGAATGTCATAGAATTATCGACTTTATTGACCAGATGAAAGGAGCGCGGTATGTTCGGATTGGAAAATATGTGTTGCCAGATATTATTTGCTTGTCAAGAAATCGGCGCGGCCTAATTAAGCCCGGTAAAACGAAGTCTGGAACAGATCGGATGATTGCACCGCCGAAAATATAGATTTAACCAAAGATTACTCTTTATTGCGAACACACAAGGCTGAATTTTGGGAGGGTGATGATTATAAAAACAACACCGGGTACTGATCGCTGTAATTCAATATCAGACGCCATCTTGGATGACGCTGCGCATGCGACTATGTCCATATTATACTTTTTTGCTTAACTCGTAAAAAAACGACAAGTTAATGAAACGAATTACTGCCAAATGTTATTATAAACGGGCTAATGATATCTACATCTGTATTGAGATGGTTTTTTGTATGATACAATATCATCTCGGCTGTGTTCGATGTATTGGGCGTTAATTACAAAATAACTCGTCAAGAAGTCAACGGCCCCGCGACTCAAGTGACGACAGAATAGCGGAACACACTTTATTCATCCTGTTTACATTGTTATGTTTGTACTTTTGATTTTTTCCAAGTGTTTTCTGTACTAATTCTCCTAATTTTCTTAGAATACATTTGTTAAATCTTTACTATTCTTTCTTACTATTATTATGTCTTGAACCTGCTGATGTGTTATTATTATTCAATATTTATGACTAGATCGTTTCTAACCTTGACAATTTTTGCCAGAACATTCCTCCAATCCATCTAAATTCTTATACTTTATCCCAATTATTATCAGTTTCATCTGAACCGGTCACTTCTAAAGACAGATAATTATTTCTGCCGCTTACTTCTCACAACTTAGTCTAAGAGCAACGTCCTAAGTCGCCATGTGCGATGCGCCGTTTCTACATTAATTGTTAGCTAATGATTGGCTACAAAAAACACCATGATGTTCCTACGTTCGCACGGTAATAGTAAGCTTCGTTCATAATACTTTTGATTCTACACACGCAAATGACTTCATTTTTTCCAGTAATTGACTTCTGAAGTGATGATTAGATGTATTAACGATCGTTCACGTTTTCTTTATTAAATAAATATTCGAAATTTATTAAATAAATGATTTGCATGATTTGATTTACGACTCTAACCTCAGATATCAGCGGGGTTTATAAGTCTTCATTGTCCTTCATCGAATTGTGAGAACATGATAAATTTATTTGGCTTCTGTTTCATCTTTGGTCGAGTTTTTAAGCGGATCAAGTTCACATCCGTTATGATTTTTAGCAAAGATTATGGCTTCTGTATATGTCCGGAATTAAAGGCTTTGTATGGATGCAAAAAACCTTTCTTCACTAGCTGCAGCTTAAAAGTTTACGGTACTTTGAAGTATTTTCTTTCGCACGGGAATTAATTTAACTGTGTTCATTTTATTCTCGTTTCGTTAAATGTCGCGTGTATCGAATGGTTGGCATTTAAAACATTCACTTTATCGTTCATAATCGTGAATATTTTAGTAGAGATTAACTGTACTATAGTGCGATCGTGCCCAAAATATGTCATAAATGGAACATTCCAATAGGGCGTTTAAAAAGCTTGTAGATGGTGATTGATAGATGTCTGAAAGATGAAAGATGAGGCGCCTATTTTTTGTATCTCCTTTATATCTTGGACAATAACAGACGATGCTAGAGGTGCATCATCAATACAATACGATTCGAGACTATAGAATGTTTTACTTGATAATTTTCATTACTATTTTATTCATGTCTTTGTAAAAGCTCAAGTCAAACGTATAAAACGTGACCCTTAAGTTTCTTTATCTATCCTATAAGTTCTTAATCAGGCCAGCAGGAGACTACCAATGGCGATCAATTAAACAAAGTAGAAATCATTACCAAAAAATCTAAGAATTTATAACCACTCCAAAACTATCTCTTTTTTGGGTCCTCTGATATATTGTCTACGTCATAAAAGTAATACGATTATAAAAATGAATATTATTACCCATTTCTTTTGAATTAATTGTCTCCATACAAACTATTAATATTTCAACTATCTATGGATATGTTAGACCTCCCGCTGCAAAGGCCTCTTACAAAACCAAACAACCTATATTTTTATCCTGATCTGCATTGTAGTATTCCTAATCACAACCTAATAAAGTTGAATTTCGATCACACAATCCCTTCTTGAATGAAAGGATAATTTTGTATGGACACACTTTAGCGTAGTGTTGTTGCTTGTGTTTTGTTTTACTTACATCATGTACTACGGGGTTTACTTTAATTATGTAGTTTTGGACTTTATTCTTAGCGTGTTTAGCTCTGTTTTTAGTTGTGGTTTCGTTTCATGGGACTGTCACAGTATCCGAGTCGCTGGCTCATGAAACGCGTCAGATAAATGCGTGCCCAATATCGGGTTACGTCTTGGTGCCTTAACTCTTTTATTTTCATTTGGTTTGAAGCTCTTTGTAGTGGAACTGGAAGTCGATACAGTTTTTATAATAAAGTTTTCTGCTAGAACGCATCGCGCTTTTGGTGTTGTGTGTTTAAGTTCATAAAAGTTTTATTTTGAACATATTTTGCTTCTATACATTTCTTGGCGTGTTTCATATTTCCAAGACTTTAGAAATTATATCGCGAAATTTTTCTTTATAACCTGTATTGTTTATAAAAGTTACTTCTGTTGTCTTCCTGATTCCATAAATCACTGTCTACTTTCCTAAAGCCTCTTACTGACAAAAATATAGTAAAATTATTCTAGGTGCATCGTCTTCACTTATAATTATATGATTTAATGTATACAAAATATTGCAAAGCATTTGAAAAGAGGAACGGTAGAATTTCTCGCCCATTCTTCTCCATACGAAATTTTACTTTGGGAAGGGCAACTGGAATCATTACAATTTTCTTGTATATTTTGATGTTCAAAAGTGATTTGAAATAAATGATTTGACTTTTACATAAATTAAACAATAGCAAAGGTTACGATTAATTCTATTTCATCAATCATTTCGCTACGGCCCCTAAGGGATAAACAGGTATAATCTAGTGTCAGTCATGACTTACGATGTATCCGTTGCGCTTGCGCCGGAAGCATAGACAACGGTACAGGTGGCGCTGCTATCGTATTACCTTGCTTAGAAATTTATTATTGAGCTTGCATCTTGTATTTGTCTTATTTCATATGAAAGTCGTAACAAATCGACTTTCATTGGTCATACTTAGTCGTTGAATTGGAATTTCATTTTAGTCCTTATGAATTGATCGTAGATAAATGATAGCCACTTCTTCCTGATCTTTGCATACTATACAATATCTAAATGAGAAATGTAGTAACATTTGTTTTATTGAATTTTGTCGTAATTCTATTGATGGGTATCTCTGTCAAAAATATTACCCTCCTTCTGGCGCAGTCGGGTAAAAACTTGAACGTTTTCTCATTATTGCAGCAATTTTTATCCAACAATTGGTTTAAACGACGATTCAATTTTCGTATTTCCCAGCAAATAGCTACGGATGCCTCAAGAAAGTCTTAATTAAAAAAATACCTCTTCTTCCACTTGGTCAAAATGTTGATAGTATGTACCACCAGAATTCTTAAACACATTACATGTTTATTCATGATGTGTTCCGTAGCTGTTCAATTATTCGTAAGTATGCCTTTTAATTAATGAAATGAGGAAAGTTTAATTATAACAAACGATAATGATTGTTCTTGTTGATATGGGACATGTTTGGGAGAAAGGAGAGTTAAGTATATTCTATTGAAACGACCTTTTACGACACTTTATGGTAATAAAAGAATAATGTTTTTGTTGGATCGAAGGCCCAATTTCGTAAAGTGATTTTTGTTACTTTCAATAAATTTTAAAAACGTCTCACGTTACTGGCTGTAGCTATAAAATTCCAATAAAATACGACGACTATTAAAAACACACCTACATTATAAGCATCAAAGGACCAATCAGCCTTTTAAAAAAACATAACCTCACCTAACCCTAAACAGTTACAGAAGTCTCCAACAAATTACTCACTCGTGGATTTACAACGTGTCGGCAGAAGCTGGCAACCATCTTGTTAGGCGCACAATTTTATTTTTTACTCCGATTCCAAGGGAATTGGCTGGCTAGGAAATTGTCGCATAAGTACGCACTATTATAACTGTTCAGCTAATGGTGGCCATAGGCAGAGAATGTGTCAGCTGCCAGTCTTCCTACGAAGGTCGTAAGAGTCAATTGAACTATAGAAATTGGTTTCCTTACAATATCCACAAAACAAGCCATATGTTTTGTGGATATTGTAAGGATCCTGTTATGTTAAAAAGTATTATCAAGTGTATGTTGTACCTACATAAGTTTCAGTTAAAACTTCTTATAATGAAGTAATTTCTTCTATAGTTTTTGCCTATCATTTCCCCCAACTTTTTTTTAAAGCCTTGTTACTACCGATAAACTTGACTGATTTGATTATTTCGAAGTATGTCATAATGTCACTCCATTTCTATTCGTACGTTTTTCTTTTTTGTGTAGAGGCATCTTGTTTTTATATATATTCATGTAATTTGTTATCATGTAATTGTTTGTCTTTTGTGTGCACTGAATAAATGTTTTATCTATCTATCTGTCTAAAATATGTTAGAAAATATCACTAGCCCTTAGAACAAGGAAAAAATCGGTTTATTACATAAACGAGTTCTTAACATTCTAGTGACGTTGCCATAATTTGTAACTGACTGGCTACCAGATCGCCGATAGGATATTCAATTTGAGCATCATCGATGGGCTATTAATCATTGCTAATCGATTATTTTATATGCCGAGGAGTAATCTGCTCAGAAACACGTACAGTCGCTTACAGATATTATAAGATAAAGGCTATGCGAAACAGATATTTTATCCTTTTCTTTATTAAAGTCTGCTTTATTATAAAGCTTGTGTTTGTCTTCTCAAACTTTTCGACGTTCTGTAACAATATTTTAGTTCATTCTTTGTTAGTCGTGTGACTGCGTCTGCACATGGTACTTTCTCGTTTACATCAATCAACTGCGAAGGTATATTGTCAATCTCCTTTATTTCCTCAAAACACTAACGAGTGTACTCGAAACCCGTTATTTTGTCAAACTTCATCACTTTTTTGCATATCCTTTCCGTACCGCCGTCAGCAATCAGCCTCATATAAAACTTTTTATAACCGAACTTTTTGAACATGATACTTTTATGAGGAAATTGCTTTAGTACATAACATAACATAACATCACGCCTTGTTTCCCCGAAGGGTTGGGCAGAGGTGTCCCTGTAGCAGGCACACCCACATTTCGCCAGTTATGTTTAAGTCCCATGTAATAGGGGGCGAGCCTATTGCCACCAACCGGGCACAAATCCAGACTCCGAGCTGCTACTGAGAAATTTCAGATAGAAAAACCCAATAACATTTTGCTCGACCCGGGAATCGAACCCAGGACCTCATACTTAGCAGTAGCGCTTGCGACCACTAGACCAACGAGGCTTTAGTACAATTTACGCTCAGCACGCAGAGTCGGTGTAGATCGTTAAGCGAGGCTGCGCTTGCGCATGATGGTGCTACCGGGTACTTGAAGCGGTTGGCTTAAGTGGGGAGAAAGGGCGGGTGGATAAACGATGATTGTGAAGGGAGTAATTATAATCAGGTACCGTAGGTGGTCGCAAGTTTTATTTGTATGGTATAATTATTGATCGGAATTTTGCTTTATTGTCTGAGGCTGACTTCCCAATTAATTAAAATAAAATGAAACTGCAGTTAAATCATTATGACATGATGTCTGATTTTATTATTTTCTTTACTTGTAGTAATTAAATTGAAAATCTCTGCCAGATCGTAACCAGGAAGTAGATGATAACGGACTGATGTGTGTTATATTTCTCCCGTGTTAACAACATAATCATGTTTTATCTAAGAAACATCATAGAAACTAAATCATAGCCAGTTACATTTAAAGATCAAATCTTCGATCCTGATCTGAACCTCGGCTTCGGCGCACCCAGTGGGTCCCGTAAAGCGGAGTGATTAATGATGATGACCCCCGCAATCATCTCGGTTCACTTCCGTGCAGAGCCAGTGATGAATGGACCTTCATCCCGGTCTAATAGATAGATAAGTGATGATAGTTATATTGCCAGCTAACCTGAAGTAAAAAGGATTTTGCTACTGCAAACTCTGTGGCTACTGATGAGAATAGAGTTTTCCTTGTTGGAATTTGGGGAGTGGCAATTATAATTTCTATTCTAAGCCACGGCAGCGATTTTCTTCGCTTCGTAGTGTTTATAAATTCGTATTCTGTAGGTAACCAAAATCATATGAATACAAATTGAATGTAAAGCCTGTTTTCAATCCCGAAAGTATATGGCATTATATCGCAAAATGTACTGTTTTAAACAAAATTAATAATAAACTACATAGAAATCAATAAATTATTAATTTATGAATTTCATAACTTAAGCTATGGTTTCCGTCACACGGTATGCAGATTTTACAACACATTTCACAGTGGTGTCAGATATAGTTAAAAATCAACAATTTATTGACACTCCCACTGAATTTACGATGGTAAGCCTACGAAATATTAAACTGCGGTTTGGAGCTAGCTCGGTTTAAGTCAGTGGTGGCAAGCGAGATAGCTTTAAAATAATCTGTATCTTTCTCTTTCTTTGACTCTTTAGCAATATTGTTTCTATCTGTTAGTTCTTTGTATTTTTCTTCCCTTATATCTGACATATCGTCTTCAGGAACATTGAATGTTACCGTGCCGGTTTTATGATGCCAGTGTACATTGTTTTCAGTAAGCGTGGGTCTTTTTATTACCTGTATCACTGTATTGCCTTCAATAGCATTATCCCTTTGTTAAAGGTTAAGTCTCTCTACGTTTTATTAGAGTAATGTTTATTTATGATGGATCGTTTCTTGCTTGAGTTTTTGGAATTATAACAAAAACTGCTATTGAACTGAAATGTTAATGTCCTAAAACATCTTTTTTTTTCAGTTCGCTAGTCGTTCATATCAAACGCGATTGTAATAAATCTAAAGGGTTCTATTTTGATTTATAACTTGTTTGGAAACGTTATAAGTTTATAACACTAAGTTTGAATTCTAACATCACATCACATAACAACACGCCTTGTTTCCCCGAAGGGTTGGGCAGAGGTGTCCCTGTAGCACAGGCACACCCACATTTCGCCAGTTATGTTTAAGTTGTTGAATAAGTTGTTGTTTAAGTTGTGTATTCTAACATGAAAGTGTTAATTCCGTAATAATTTTAGCATTCTAAATAGTAGACCGCACTGTACTTTGTAAAGGCTCTTTCAATGTGACCGTGTTAATAATGTTGCAAAATAGTCTTACGATGATGAAAAAAAGTAGCATACTATTTCCTTAATTTGAATGATATCATAATTTATAGTAGATAAATCATTTACTATTTGTTGGAATCTTAGATAGGTAACACTTGAGTTAGATACCTGAGATACAGATTTATTCCTAGTTCAGGTAGAATCCAATTATTATATAAGTACCTTAACCTCTAGTATAAGGCCCTATTTTGTAAATATTTATGTAAATAATTAACTATTTCAATAACTTTTTCTACATTTAACTCATTCAAATGTTTAGTATTTACCTATTGGGCTATAACTGGAGTAAGTGTTGTGCCTGCTTTAGTGCCACACACTTCTAAGCAAAGCTCTCCCTTCCCTTTTTCTGCTTATCCTCGTCTACTTGAGTCTGGTCAATCTTTTAGTTATGAATATACGCAGAACCATCCCCACCATCTCATTCCCAGCCTAATGAACTAGACTCACTTCATTCTCCATAATTGTCTCTTCTGTTGTTTTTTTTATAATTATTTCAATAAAATACCTGTTTACCACACCTACTCCTTAACTTATCAATCTGACACCGCCAACATACGACCCCTTAACTATATATTAAAGGTTTGGCAATATTGTTTGCAATTTGATCTGATATGCGCGGGCGCTCGTGCCGCGCCCGTTCTCGATCCTTGCCGATCGTACCCGATTGTACCCGACCGGCCGCATAAATCTTTCGTAATACGGACTTAAGTGATTTACATTGCGCTTTTAACCTTTATTTTGGAAATATTAAAATGTAATTACTGTGATTTTTTGTGAATATTTTTTACGGGCATGAACAGGTTAGATCATTCTAGAACTTAGCGAGCTATTCTGGCAGGTTGGCTCTTTATGATTTCTAATGTAAAAGTACCTACTGTCTGTTAGAATATTATATAAACGGATAATTTAATGATTATTCATAATAGTAGTTAAAACATTTAAACCCTTCAAAATTCAATGTATAATGAACATACATCGAAGCTCAAAAGACCTGAAAACGCAATGAAAAGTTAAGTAACTTCCATAATTACCCAACCAGATGATTATTTAACTCCAAAAATACATATTAAATCCAGAAAGTCACATTAAATATAAGAAAATATGCTAAACGGCTATTCAACAAGAGGAACTTAAAATCTGCACCAAATTCCACCCCGAAATTACGACGAAGGTTTTACACAAAAATTCAAACCTCCTTAATAGGCTATATTTAAATGGTTTTAAAACTAAAACTGGAAAAAGAACATGGCGGGCGCGTTTTGTTAATTTCCCGCGAAAAATATTGCCCTTTTATATGCATTCTTTGTTTTACTTTTGAATTGGTTGTTTAATTATTTTACGGTAATAACATATTTGCGGTTACAGATAGATGTTTTGTGATGTCCTGTTTCATCTTTTTTAGGCTAATGTAGGCTTATCTTAATATAATATGATAAGTGCGAAAGTGCGTTTTTTTGTTATGCTTTCAAATTATAACGGCTGAACGGATTTGCTTGAAATTTGGCACATGGGTAGACCATAACCCGGAAAAGTACATAGGCAACTTTTCATCCTGGATCACAGACGAAGTCGCGGGCAACAACTAGTTTTATATTATATATTTTTGTCTACCGCATCAATGATAACTGTTTAGTTCCCTTTTATATAGTAGTCCGTTAAGGGAATTTTCGTAGTGCACGTGTTACAATTGGTGTTCGGCCAACTGCACTACCAAATAATTATTTTAATTCTTATATTGATGCTGCTTTCATAACAATATTTTATTTCTTTCAAAAACTTTTTCCCAATGCTACAATCATCTAACCAATTTCTTCTTCCTCAGGCCTTTAGTCTGTCAGAACGGAGCCACCTGCACGAACTCAGTGGGAGGCTTTTCTTGCATCTGTGTCAACGGCTGGACGGGTCCAGAATGTTCTGTCAACATCGACGACTGCGCAGGCGCGGCGTGCTTCAACGGCGCAACTTGTATCGACAGGGTTGGGGCGTTCTACTGCAAGTGTACGCCGGGGAAGACTGGTAAGTTATTTTTGCTCATTGTAGCTACATTTTGTTACATAATAAAGCAAATAAGATATTCTGCCAGGCACAATTTACTGCATTTTCAGTTTAGTGGGCTATAAACTCATAGTTAAGTCTGTAGCTCTCCAAACTAAATCGATTTAGATTTTAGCTGTTAATGATTAATATATAGTTTGTACTGTTTTGCAGTCTACTTTATCCAGTGAGACTCTGAGATACACAGGCAAGGAATTCATGATCCCAGTCTTATTTCAAGTCTCTGTGTATTTTTTTTAGATTTTCCATAAAAAAAAAACATAAAATTATCAACAGCTGCATTATTTAAAACTGACTTTCCTCTGCCCAGGTCTACTCTGCCATTTGGACGATGCGTGCACTTCCAACCCATGCCACGCGGATGCGATCTGCGATACGAGCCCCATCAACGGCTCCTACACTTGCTCCTGCGCATCCGGGTACAAAGGACTTGACTGCTCCGAGGATATCGATGAATGTGAACAGGGTAAGTAAAGAATTGAAGATTATTGGAACATAAACACTTTTTATTTTTGTTTCACGTTTTAAAGTAACAATTATAATAATTTTGACGACTGGGACCGCCAAAACAAGGACCTTTAAGTTTTAGAGGTCTATAAACTGGCTGTAGAACCGATAAAAGCAATGATTTTAAAGTTAAAGAAATGGTTACCCATGCTCTCACTGACCTCGGCAAGGATAACTTAACCTTGCAGTTCTTGTTTGATGCAGTTTTTTCAGCTTTCTCATCCACAGAATTTTCTGTTCCTTATGTTAGGAAAACTCCAATTATTTATGTTTTCCAACATGACTCTAATGTCCGTTTTTCCTTCTCAGGATCACCATGCGAGCACGACGGTATCTGCGTGAATACTCCCGGGTCTTTCGCTTGCAACTGTTCCGTGGGTTTCACGGGACCGCGATGTGAAACCAACGTCAATGAATGCGAGAGTCACCCCTGCAGAAACGACGGGTCTTGCCTCGATGACCCTGGCACCTTCAGATGTGTCTGCATGCCTGGTAAGTACAACATTATTAGGACTTTGACTTTCAGGGATTTCAGCGTGAAAACCAGTACTATTTATGGTACACTGGACAAACTTTTCTACTGAAGAGAAGGATGATTTGAAATATTTGTAAAGATGTTTAGGAAATTTGATAGTTATGTTAAGAGTATAAGATAATTCTGTAAATACTATTGCTTTGAGTTCAATTTCTATGTCTGACCAAACGTTTTGCATACTAAAACTCGTATATTTGCCCATTCTGAAGCATATATAGCCTCCGCAGTTTAGCATTGGATAGCCTTTTCATCCGTAAGAAGCATTACCTAGTAATTACAGAAAAGCATTCGGTATGACCAAGTATGCAATGGTAGTAAGCAATATGATCCGTTTCTGGCATTACGCTTGAAAGTGTTACTTACTATGTTCACATAGTTATCTCATGCACCATACCTACATTAGAACCAGTCGCAACTGAGTCATAGATAAATATTCAAACAACTTATATTTCTGAAACAAACACACAAATTGCCTTATCAAGCATCTCAACGAGTGTATCAGTTATTTGCGTAGAAACCTGTACATATACCGAACATTGTTAGCTACTCTTGTACTGTTAGTACTCGAAGTGAAAGAGTTTGGTTAGCAGGGTAATTGAGGACCATCAAGCCATGGGGCCATGAGCTAGTATATCAGACTGGGGAGCGAGATATACCTAATGAGTTCACTCCCAGTGGTTGGATAATAATTGTCACAAACCAATTGTTTCCAAGCATTTGATTAATTTAGAAGTTGAATGTTAATTATACTACTAAAAGTGTCAAGATCTACTATGACTAAGATGTGAGTCATTAGGAACTGTAGTACACACCATACGCGCTGAAACACTGATTCTAATGGAACAAATATGTATGCTTCATTAGCTTTGGATTGGGCAACTAGCTTTGTCTTACTGATTGGCCGACTCTGACAATTCAAAAGAGCCTTACATTGAATCATTGAAAATTTTAAATTTGGTTCCCGCCAAACTTTTGACATGACCGTTATAAGGGGTTATAAAATATCGAGTTTTTTTCCAATTTGGTAATCAGCCATTCATAAACGATGTGAGGAGTTGTCAGGACTGCACGTATCTCTTTTGCCAACTGTACCTAAGTACAGGTAGGGCCTGATTTCTCCAGTAAAGCTAGGTTAAAGCCGCTAACTTACAATTTGCTTCCAGTTGACGGTAAGCTTGATGATTATCATTAATTCCTATTAGACAGAGACGCGATAGACCGCGAGTTTAGGGCTGCTACTTACTCGTGCTTTTCTACTTTTTAGAACTTTTGTTCAGAATTTTACATCTTCTTCTTCGTAGCACTCTTGAGCTATCAACTCCGAGCGGTCGTGGCCTTCATGTCTTTTCTTGTCCAGGGGCTGATGTGATTCGCCTCACGATATCTCGCCATATACGCCGATTTTTGGTGTTTTTAGTGCACTCATACACGGGTTCGTCCATTGCGGATTTAATTTAATCACTCCATCTCAAGGGCGAGCGTCCGCCTGGCTAATGCCCTCCATTCTAGTTTGCATGACAAGGTGCTCTATAGAGTCACCCTCACGCCTCGAGACGTGTTCGGAGTATTTGAAGATGTGCGTTTGGACCAGAACAGAAATATGCTTTTTGATGTTGAGTTTGTAATTTTACATATAAAATTTTTAATTGACCGTACTGTATAGCCACTTAAAAATACATATTTCAAGGGTTGAACATTTGCGTCACTTTTACTGATCTGAATTTAGGACGTTTTCATTGTAATGTGTGAGGAACCTTCAATTTTCTTGGCAAATGTGTTACCTTATTTTATACGTGCAATTCTTTTCGTAATTTTGCTTTTAACGTTTTTCACGTCAATTTTCTCTTATCAGAGTATTAAAGAAAATCGCACTAGCGATTATCGTTACCATCAATACTAACCGTATGAGTTGTTGTAGTAATTAAAATCCCCTCTCTTTACCCTGTCACTGTAGTTTTAGCCATCAGTTACGTTACTGATTGCTCCAATTTACACCAGTAGCTGTACCAGCCCTATCCGGGACCCGATTCCCATGGCGATGAGAGCGTCTGCGCCCGCGCATTGTCTTGACGCGGAAACGATTGCGCGCAGACCTCACTATCAACGTCACAGTTAACGTAATCTTTGCTACGCTGCGCTGCGCTAAACATTGTGCTATAATACGTAGTATTACTGCTGTCCCCTGTATTTTTATTCAGAGAGGTAGGGACTTAGGAAGCAGGCTTGCGTGACGATTCTATCTTACGTATAAGGTATAGTTACTAGTGGAAAATGAAAAATGGCGAAGAGAGTGACGAATGAAATGATGAGTGTGCAAAAGAAATTAAAGACAAAAAAAAAAAAGATGGGTTTTCAGAGGGCCAGCCAATCGTGTAATTGCATAATTTATTCCATTGTATTTTGTTTGCAACAACAAACGTAATCTACGTTCGCAGTTTATTTGCCAAATATGTAACCAAACACGAGTTTTAGGAAAAACAACTGTAATGCCTACATATAAGGTTCAGTTTACGCCACAACTTCATATTTTTTTAGTACTTTTTCAACACTACTAGTCAGTCTAAAGTCAACTTTATTTACGAAGCTATAAAGTTCATGTTTGTTTAAGTGGAGATAACATCAATTGGAAACAAGGTTATACTGAATTTTAAAGAAAAATCAAGCACTAGTGATATAATGTTTTGCAGATCTTTTCTCAACTCGTTAGAAAATACAACATCCAAGATTTGACATCACAGAGTATTTTAAAGGGGTCCATTATTGAGTACACACGGCTACACGTCAAGCTATAAAATCCAGTTTATGCTGATCTCGCATTGTATAAAATTTCCATACAGCAGTGAGAGGTCAGCTGGAAATGTCTAGCTTGATATGTAGCCGTGTGTACAAAGGCTTCAATACCTTTAATCTGCCCTTCGCCCCACTCCTTCAGCTACACCCATTCACTATCTACCTACATTGCAAAAGACAAAAGGAAATCGGAAACTTAGGCCACGATAAACTCAGTCCTCGTCATTATTAATGCTTAAAGTATTAAAATCTTTTAGCATAATCTGTTATTGCTAAACACAAAGTCGAAGGGTATCGACGCATCTTTATTTCGGTGTCGCCTCGAGTTCTGATGGCCTAAAAACCGTGAGAATTGTATGTTAATTATAAATTACAACTTATTATTTTATTAATATAAATAAATGACTGCATTGAAAAGGCCTTTGTTTTATTGGGAAATTATCAAATAACTTCTCCCGCTCTGGGCGGAGCGGGAGGGCGTGTCAGACTCTTACTGACTAAAACCCATCCGTGTTCCTTCGGTTGCCCTTTTGCCGGGGGCCACGATCTCCCTTTCGGTTTTCTTTGCACCCCCGGCTTGCATCGGCCCTACCGGAACCCGTCAATTCTGCTGACATCTCTTTGAGGCGTGCGTGGATCACAACGCGCCGTCGACCCGAGCCTGGTCCTTATCGGACGACGAGCTACCCATTACTGCATTGAAAAGGCCTGTAGTAGAGAACCCCATAATAGCGCTTCCCACCAGGCAAGATCACTTGGTTTGGTCGGAAGATTCTTCCTTTGTATTAGAGGAGTGGTACCTCTCCTCCATTGTAGTACCTACACCTTCTCTAAGCGACAAATTATTGTTTTCCGACATCTACGTGAACGAAGTCGCCGGCACAGCTAGTTAAGAGGAGGCTCCCTAAATTGTGTGTTAACTTGCATTAATATTCTGAAAAAGTCACGCGTCAATCAAAATGGAACTTTAGTATATGATTTATTGGATCTTTTTCTTTACGTATATAAAACAGTTACATAATTGAACATTTTTGCTCGATTCATTTTTTATTCGAAAATCATGTCTTCTTTAAGATTATTTGAAACAAAAACAAGATTACTCGGCTTTTATGTCTAAAATAATTGTTAACAGTAAGAATAGTTTATTATCCAGATATAAGATATTTTTTCTCTACATCAATTATTACTATAGTTATAAACGAAATAAGAATTGAGGTTTACGACATTTAGTTCCGTGCTCGAACACGACCTAAGAGCGCACTCGATATTCACCTTTATTACTGATGTGTTAGCGTTTAGCACATAGTGGAGTGGTGGGGTGCATGGGGGCGGAGTTTGCGTGGAAATTTTCTTTGGAGTGCCTGGTCTTAACAAATATGTAGTTATCTCACGTAATATTAGATATAATTGACTGACTGTGAAGACAAAATATTTTGAGAAAATCTTTTCAGTAATAAACTAATCACCATTCTTAACTAAGCAAGCATGCTCATTCCATGACTGTATATAGAGATTTTTGCCCAGAAGGTAACAATACGGACTGGTACGCTAGTACTAGGTAAGTATAGTCATCATGCGTCTTCACCATCATCACTCTCTTACCCTTATTATTTGATAATTAATTCTTCTTCTTCTTTTCTTGTGGTTAGTGACTAACCTGGTGTCAGAGTTTTAAAGCCGCCCATGGGCCTCTGACTTGGCTTCACATGCTGTCGAGAAATATCTCTCAGGCATGCCGGTTTCCTCACGATGTTTTCCGTCACCGTTTTTGAAGCAAGTGATAATTATACAATACGAATCCGAAAAGTCAGAGGTGTGTGCCTTGGGTTCGAACTCGAGACGTATGACTTGGCAGTCTGGCGGTCACACCACTAGGCTATCACTGCTGCTAAGTAATTATTAATAATAAATAAATAATAAATTATTTTTTCTTTCTTTCTTTCTTTTCTGTTTTTCCTTTTTTCTTTTGTTTCTTTTCTTTTTTCTTTCTCATCCCAATTTATTTGAGGTCGGCACAACATATATTTTTCTTCCATACTTCTCTATTACTCGTCATCTCGGTAGTCACTCCCTTTCTAGCCGTATCATCTTTCATACAGTCCATCCATTGTTTCTTTGGTCTCTTGCTCTCATCCACATTCATACTCAAAACTTTCCTCACAACATTTTCCTCTACTTATTTTTAATATGGATAATTCTACTAAACTGAAGCTAAATTCATCCAAGCAGTGCCTCAATAAACAATATTAGGTACACACGGCTAGATATCCAGCTAAACATATTATGCTGCCAGTTTATGTTGATCTTGCATTGTATAGGATTTCTGCACAATGAGAAGTCAGCTTCATATGTACAGCTTACGCACTTACAGCTTATGTACTGGAAATGTACTGCTTGATATGTAGCCGTGTGTACATCTGGTGATGATCGAGCTGACAAGCTAAACTCGTTTTTTAATCATATGAAACTAGTTTAAGGTTTATAAAACGTCAGAGAACACTATAAGATAGTCCATTAAACTCAAAACACAAGTCAAGTGGACATAACATGTTAAAATATGTCAGAAACGCAATGGAGCGAGTAAGACCACTCTCTGGAACGGTTGTAGTCCCATGAGTACAACCTGCCAAGTAAAATAGTACAGACTATTATACTAATGTGCGTATACACGGCTACCTATTTCAAATGTCCGGGTTATAGTTAAGTTGTTATGGTATAATTTTCTACTTTGATAATGCACAATTTTTCTAATGTTGTTTTGTCCTGTTTCTCCTTTTTCATCTTTATGTCATGGAATAGGGGAACTATTCATTTATATGGTCTGTCAACTGAATATTTCAATGTTGAAGTAGGTTAAAGTACTTATTCCAAGAATTGTTTTTTTTTTTTTTAAATAAAATTTTGAATATTCCAAGTCTGGGTGTTTCTTGAGATGTTTGTTTGTTTCATCAAAAGCATTAATTAACTAAAAATAATTTCCACATTTCACTAGTATTAGAAATATGAATGAAAATTGCAAAGCCACCTTCATTCAGCCCATTGATTCTTATCCCACGGAAGGCAAGAGGGGGGTCTCAATAGTATGTAGTAGGTAAGCGACTCCTCTGCCCTTTAACCCCAAACTTCCTGTTGAAGGTGTTAATTTGTTCTATCTTATAGACCGGTATCTATACCTATGGCTATAATTGTAAAGTGCCTATGGTTCTCTGGGAGACCATACATAAATGGAGCATCTAAAATCTTTTCTTAATATCAAAAGAAAGATTGAAGATTATCATCATCCTTAGAGTGAGACCTCATTAGTGCGTTATGTTGCGTTGCGTCGTCTCAGCGTCAACGCTGCGTAGTTTTGCATACATTTTTTAGTGACATGCCACATTATGCGTTGCGTCGTCGCACGCCACGTTTCCATGGATCGACGTATGAGAGATGAAGCGGGGGGAGGTAATCTGCTGCACTGTCGGAGCTCCAGTGCGACGACGGACAGTGTTCCACTGCTAGAAGGGCAAGCTAGTCGCGCAAGCTAGTCGCGCTCTTGCGTTACGACGCAACGCAACGCACTAATGAGGCCTCACTCTTATTTATTTATTATCATTTTTATAGCGGCTACACCGCCTTTTACGAACTACGCATCAAAAAGACATGACGTCATACAAATCCTGCAGCGCGCAATTAGAGTTACACAACACCCGTCTGGTCGGAGGATCCTCCCTTTTCTATAGAGGATGAGTGAACTTTACACCCTGTTCCTCATGTCTCTAAATTTTCAACTGTCGTCGGTAAGTTTTATAATTGGGTCTAGTTCTTGAACTTACTCTGCTGCACCCTTTGGGT
The DNA here is from genome assembly GCA_916610215.1 of Omphaloscelis lunosa. Lineage (NCBI taxonomy): Eukaryota > Metazoa > Arthropoda > Insecta > Lepidoptera > Noctuidae > Omphaloscelis > Omphaloscelis lunosa. The sequence goes on along the minus strand of OU744245.1, from coordinate 3,638,051 downwards.
CCCTATAAGTTGGGAAAGGAGGGCCTAGGGGCCCTAATTTTTCCTTGCTTGTATAGACAAAATGTATCGATGATGAGATAAAAGGTATTGTCACAGATGACTACAGATGGGATACTCCGCAGTTTAGGTATGAAGCTATAAGTACGCGGAGGGCTCGACTTATCGGACCAATTCAGTGAGTGTAACGTAGTCTGAAGATCTAAGAGTTACACGATAGAAAGGGAGGTGAATATAACTCTAGGTAATTAGCGCTGTGCGACCTGAATTGCACTTTATTATGCCGAGTCAAGAGTCGCTTTTTATTTAAATGATTTTGCGGAGTGTCCTATCGGTATTAATCCGTGGAATTGTCCCAAGTATAGATCTTGGCACACACTATTTTCTTACCCGTCTCTTTGCCTAAATTGTGTCAAACTCATACAAAGTCATAATATTTCGTTAAAACAACAAGGAGTTGAGCCGTCATTATATCGAGACCACAAGTTCATCTGGTTTTGCTCGTGTTACCACGCAATGCTCGACTGAGCTCGAACTTGTCACGCCACTACAAATAAGGGCATGCCTGCCCTTATGACGACATTATAGTTTTTATAAAAACATCATATAGGTCTTTGAACTGCATTATTAAAAAAAAAGCGACCGTTAGCTTTGTTTTTTTTTTTAAATTGATGATTTTCTAGGATATCTGATAGACATCGTTCCATATTTAAAAAATAACGATGTTCGAACCAGAAATATGAACGCAGCTGGAAGATATATTATCGAAAGAAATGTCCTTTTAAAAGATACCATGACAGCGGTAGCAATTAATTTTCTTTTTCCAAAGTAATTTATGAAGCAATAGGTACAGTTATTTTCGTAAAAAAATGCACACATCCATCACTCTTTTCATCCATCTAACATCCATAGATCAATCATAATTCAGAGCCAAGTCAAGAGTTTTTACTGAAACTAGATATTAGCAGAGTTGAAAACCTTTTAAGACTATTAAAGCCTCGTGCAGTCTAGCGCGACGCGACTCTAGCAAAACAGTTTATAAGAAAACTTTACGGCAGAAAAATTACCGGTGTCGCGTCGCGCCAGTCTGCTTGAGGCTTTAATCGGAAATTACGGCAAAATTATATTTTCGTATAGGATTGATTGTTCGTCTGTACCCAATGTTTACTTTAAGAAACTTATGGCTGGCTTTTGTGTTTCCCGGAATTTCGGAAATTATATAAAGATCCTCTGACCCGAGATAGTCTAACCGTAGTTCATATTAACTGAATATTATTCGGAAGTGATGGTGCAGGTATCAACGACGACGGTAATAATTTCTATGTCATTCTCGTTTAAGCATTTGATGGATAGATGCTTACGCCGGGAGTAAACACTGCGTTACCGTGATTCAGGTGACAGATCTCGGCGATAAGCGCAAGTCCAGGGATTTGTGGCTGGCTTTGGGTTTTGAACATGAACGAAACGATGTGTCACTCAATGTCGTGTCCTGTCAGCAGCTGCACGTTAAAGGAACTGATGGACGCTATAGTGATGGCGCCACACACGTGGCCGAATTCTGGGCCGAGTCTCCTTAGATTGCCATCGATACGCTAAAAGAAGAAAGAACTAAATATTTTTATGAACACTTATAATTTCGTTCTTCGTGATAAGCTAGCAAGAGTATCGTCAAAAGGATGGAAAAGCAGCGTCCTCCTAGCTGTTGAAAACAAACTGCCTCTATTAAAAGACTGCTATCACCAATCTATCGACCACCCTATTCGCTTATGTCAAATAAATCCTCATTGGAAGGTCATGATAAGAAGCCATCTGGTTCATTGGTGAGCAGAATAATCACGGCGGACCTTTGAGCTATAAATGTTAACAAACTAACAATTCCCACATCTTTTGGGGTTTCCCAAACAAATACCTACATAGTAATAAATACATAATATTTAAAGCATTTAGAGCCAGCTGGGCATATGTATTTAAAACTGGTATTAGGCATTCATGTATGCGAATTGTAGCCATTAGCATGCACCAAACATTCTCATTGTGGCTTGTGATCCGAAATCGTGACGGTAGAGGCACGGTGCAAACTATAGGATATCTTGATAATATACATATATATTAAGAATACTTGGATTAGCAGAGCGAGGGACGATACTCCTACAAAATAATGTCCCTAATCCCACATTGCTTGAGGCAACTTTGCGGTTCGCAAAGTAGGTAGGTATTTTTTTAAAATCTAGAAGTGTTTGTTAAAACCAAAAATTTATAGAAATTAATATCATTTATCATCATTTACCCAAAATTGTAACGAATCATCAACAAGTCATTTTAATCCTGCTATTGAATAGTTGCAATCTGAGTATTCTAGTTAGACAGAGTTTGCCGTTTAATATGCAGGGTGGCATCGACGCGAAAACTGTTACCATGGATTCAGCACATGATTCTGAACCCCTACGTTGGTGGTTATAGTTTTCGCGTCGATGTCCCTGTCACCCTGTATTTTGTGGCCTTTATTGTTAATTACTTTTCCTTTATTGTTAATTACTTTTAGTTTAGAAGTCACAGCAAGTATTTTAGTTCATTCTCCGATCAGCTAATCACCGTGTATTTTAAATCCAAAATAAAACCGCTCATCTCTCGTGCCTTAGTCCAAAATGACCACTACATGCGCCGGCGCACAGAGGCGGGGCATCCCTACTTTAGCCTCACCATCACCACTCAATCGGCTATACCGTACATAGAACCACCGCGGCTTAGTTATAACACATTTATTGGCATTGTTTTCGGTTATCGTAATTCTGGATTATCATTAGCATCAGTCCTATGAGTAAAATCAACTACCGTTAAGACAATGGCTAAAAATAGACCAATTGTGCGTATTAACAGGAAGTAAAGCACGGTAGCATCCATATCATTCACCATCTAGCCATTTCTAAAACGTGTTGCGGACTTGTAGTTGGTTTTTAGTCGTAACTACTTAAGGAGGTATCCGCAAAGGTAGACCGCGAAAATCAAATTTTCTTACGTTTGTTTTTAATTTGCAGGCCAGTGTCATGCTTGATCAAAATAATTATACATATAATGACAAATAATATGTATTTACAGAAATCATTAGAATCGTTTTAATATATCTCTCTAAGTTAGCATGATTTCATGAAAAAGTCATTCATTGTAACAAAACTGACTTGAAAATTACAAAAAACGTAAGAAAATTTGAATTTTTCGGGCTTCCTTTGCTTTCCTTTGTCAAATAGACCCTATTTGAACGAAGCCTCTGTCATGTTTCGAAATTCGAATACAAAATTTTGTTCTGATGATATACTGCTGCCCTTTTGAAGTAACGATATTTTTTTTATATACTTTCTGGCACAAATATTTCTTAGCATGTCATTAGGATGAAGTCCCTTTGTGTGAAGTACTTTTAGAGTACCTTTCCAGTGAAAGATACTACTGTCCTAGCATCATTTTCTGTTTACTAACGTATTCGCCTTGTTTTTAATTTGTTTCTTTTTTAGGTGTGTGGGAGTGGTTAGGTTAGCTTCTTTTATAAGAGCACTGTCTTCATTAAGTTAGATTCCATTCCCTCAACGATCTGGTTTAGAACTGGCACAAGATATTTCTACACATTTTCTTTATTTTTTCATAAAATAAAGTAAGATTCTACCACTCTAGAACCGCTATTTAAATATTAAATTTACTTTTAAAGACTTAAACGGTCGTCCATTTACGATAATTCTCATCAGGTAAAATGAACTCTAGGACAGTGCACATAAGAGTCATTCAACTGCGGTTATTTTCATTTTTTGCTATGCAGAACCACATTCCCAATTTGGCGGGATAGTGATTTTCTTAAGAATAATTTTACCAACTTAAAACGTTACATAAACAGACGAATCTGAACTTTATTTCTATGTAATAGAGGTCATGGAACTTCAGCTTTATTTTTGCTTCTTTAAAAGGGCACACTCGATACTGGTCGGAGCTAGATTGTCCTGCCTCGAGCACTTCTCCATTCATCTTTCAAATATCAACTTTAGCGCTCTGAATTACAGTTCATGTCTCTTTGTTACACTTCATCGTCCAGTCCAACGTCAGACAGAGTTAACAATGAGCAATTATGAGCCCTGTAAAGTTGGTTTAAGATAGTTTTTTGAATGGGGTAGTTGATGGTATGGTTTTGATGGGACTGGAACGCTGACGTCAATTAGCATTCTCGAGAGACGGGTCTATGGTTTAAACATAAAATCTGTATGTCCGTCATAATGGCATTCATGTGAAGTCTGTATGAACTGAGCAATCTATTGTATAGGCTCTATTGTAATGTATAATTTGATTTTAGGACAATACAATGATGATTATGAACTGAACGTCATTTTTGTATGGTTTTGTTGCATTAGATTATGCATTGCTTGGTTGATAGTGTCGAACAACGACGTTTTCATAACTAATCCTGGCATTTGGTAATTGGCAGCACATAAAAGACTGAAGATGACCTGTAGAAGATAAAATGGTTTACTATTCGAATTATTGCTTGAAAATTAGCATAATCGGTCTATAATGATCCCACTGTTGGGACAAAGGCCTCCTCTCTTCGAGACTTCGAGAGGGTGTGGGCTGTAATCTCACGCGGGCCCAGTACGGGTCAGTAGATGTCACATATCTTCGAATTTTTGGTTCTAGGACATGCTGGTTTCTTCACGATGTTTTTCTTTACCGTTTTGAGAGCAGTGGTGATGAAATTATTTACACAAATTAAACTGTCGCTTGGGTTCGAACCCACGACTTGAACTCGTAAGTCGGAGCCGTTATCACTGGGCTACCACTGCTCTCTCTGTTCGAAGAATAATGCTTTGAAACTACCGAAAATATGAGTGCGTGTCGTAGTAATCGGATATGAGACTAGTCTTCCGGTAGAATATTTTTTAGTGCTAATATTAATGAATGTCTTTCAGTCTTTGCAAGTTTTCAGCGCAAATTAAACCATACTCAACCGTGTATTCACAACACAACTAAGTTATATCTAAGTGAACATTGTAGTCACCATCGTGTATACCATTTTACGATGCCCGCTAACTTATAGCCTTTAAACTAAGTTAGTCGCTCAAGTTATATTATTGCTTGAACTTGAAAGGCAATAAACAGCTGTGGTTATGTTTTGTTTGTTCCATTTGTGCATTAGGACTCTTTTCAAAACAAAAATAAAATGCCTAATAAATTAATAATCTTAGTGCTTCTTGGTCCTTATGATGCAAAAAATTTAATTATATGTTTGCATAATTGTTTTTTCTTTACTTGTCAAAGTTTCCTTTGTTTCTTATGAATTCATCGACAAGTTATACCTTAAGGTATTGCGCATACGTAGACACTTTTGTGTCTTGTGTTGAATACAAGATATCAGTGAATATTTTATTTTCATATTATAATCTATATGAAATCAACCACTCACTGCGCAGGCGTGGACACTATTTGTGTGCAGTTGCTTGACACATACGGATTACCAATCAAAAAGTATTCGGTATAGGTAACTGGAAATTAAAAGGTGTCAGTTGACATTAACAAATTTACAAACAATTGTACGGCGCTGCGCACAGCAACTATGGTTTTCTGTGGTGTGCCGTGTCAGTAACAGGCAATCGGCGACAGTGTCTGATTGCCGCTACGGGACACAGCAACTACGGTTTCCTGTGATGGTGTGCCGTGTCGGTAACAAAAAGTGTCTACGTTTGCGCAGCGCTTCATACAAAATTTGGCAAGTTAGTTATTATAACGTCTGTGAAAATGTGGGTTAGATAAGAACAGGATAACAGCCGAGTCAAGAGAATTTTAAAGCCCTGATCATTTTTTTTGTGAATTACGTTCATAGACTTTAGGTAGTGGAGATTAAATACCATTCATCTTAGCTGCCTTTACCGACATTGCCTGGATTTTTTCCATCCCAATTCCCAACGTATACAGGCTTAGTTATTCCTTTACCTAGTTTGACATATAGTTAATGACATTCTATACTTTTTTCTAGGATTCACGGGAACACAATGCGAGGTGGAGATCGACGAATGCGCCAACAACCCCTGTCTCAACGGAGGAATCTGCCACGATATGATCAACGCGTTTAGATGTAGTTGTGTGATAGGGTAAGTCATGATCAGTGAAGCATTTACTTTCCATCTTTTAGTATAAACATCCTGGACTTCAACTCTTTGAAAAGCTACACCACAATTTTTATTTTGGACCCTCAGACCAAATAAAAAAATCAAGACAGAGCGCTGCGAACAATACAGTGAAGCATGCCAAAACTACACCTCCGCTCTGTGCACACGCACACATTCACAACCATTTACAATGACACTACAATCAAACTGCACCTCACTAAGTGCACACATGTTTACGAAACCGGCTTCACGTCACTGTTGACAGCGTTATGTCTTGTTTTTTTAATTGGTCTGAGTTTGTACCTTGAAAAATCATAATTATAAAAACCTACCCACAGTATATTGAACGTTATTACTAACTGTTATCGAGATAATTCCAAATAACACAGGTAGATTTGAAAACTTGGTACCATAGTGCTTTATCTCAATATGGATTGTCGAAGATTTGAATCGAATTGATTAAAATGAATTGCGATTTTGTGCAACTGTATAAACTGCACCTTTTAAATTCACAATTCTTTGCGAGTAAAAACCTTATCTTATCTCCCCTTTCCTCCTTCAGGTTTACGGGCGCTCGTTGTCAAGTGAACATAGATGACTGTGCGTCGAGTCCTTGTCGTAATGGCGGGACCTGTCACGACTCTGTCGCTGGATACACCTGCGAATGTCCACCTGGATATACTGGTAAGTTTTGACCTTTGTTGTATGTAGTCCATAACATAAAAATAAATAAAAAAGTCAAACCAGGACCTGCCGGGGTTGCGGGGAAGTCCGAAAGGGATACCGTGTCCCCCGGCAACATGGCAACTGAAAGAACACGGGTGGGTTTTAGTCAGTAGGAGTCTGACACGCCCTCCCGCTCCGCCCAGTGCGAGAGAAGTTATTTGATAATTTCCCACCCAAAAAAAAGGAAGGTCCTGCCAATTAAGAACAACCATTTGTTGCTTGTGGATAGACATAATTTTTATATTGGTGACTGAACTTTAATTATATCATCAGAGTACTGGATGCTCTCGCAATATTTCAAACTCAATAAACTCAAATTACAGCTTAGTTATTGTGTTTTCAGAGTATTCTTTAATTCATCATTTACCAATTCTGTCTCTAAAAAACTCTTCAAATCCACAGGAATGTCATGCGAGACGAATATCAACGACTGCTTATCAGCGCCATGTCACCGTGGCGAGTGCATCGATGGAGACAACAGTTTCACCTGCAACTGTCACCCAGGGTACACCGGCAGGGTCTGTCAGACGCAGATCAATGAGTGCGAGTCCAACCCCTGCCAGTTTGGAGGTGAATATAATCAACATGTGCTTCATGCCTCTAAAATTCAACACAAACACACCAGTTATGCATACCTGGTTACTTCATGGTACATTTGAAAGCCGTTAAGGGATCTACTACTAAGGAACTATTTTGTGCGTTAGGCATCACAGGTGGATGGTGGTAGAACGATAGTCAATCATGAGAAAATTTTACCTTAATATTAGTCTGAATGTTCTGAAATGAAAAGACAACAATGAGCAAGCATGGCGATTAATGCTCGTTCCTTCTCTGCATGAGAAGAGGCCTTTGAGGACGAGTGTGACCTCATCATTGAATGAAGCATTGATAAGTTTAAATTAATATTTTATTCACGTTTGTTTCAAGCTCGCGAATAATGCTTTCAAGTGATTCATCGTGATGAACGTGCAGTATGTTAGTGTTTGTCACGCCACTATCGATGTGTCACGTAATCTCTAATGGGACAACCAAACTAGATTTTTATCTTCAAAACCCTTCCTTAAAATACCTTTAACACATTTAATTCCATTAATTTTGACAGTACCTAACACCATATCTATCGATTTTGCCCAATTGTCTCCTAAAATTATGTGTTTGTTTCTTGCAGTTCAGAATCTTTAAAAGCTTTTACAAATATTTGTATGCTCTATTTGTACACTTACGAGCTGATTATACATATTCATTGTAAAATATTAGAATCTAATCATCTTCTATTCTTCCCCAGGCCACTGCGAAGATTTGATAGGTGGCTACCAATGCCGCTGCAAGCCAGGCACTTCGGGCCGCAACTGTGAGATCAACGTCAACGAATGCTACTCCAACCCCTGCAGGAATGGGGCCACCTGTATTGATGGTATCAACAGGTAAGAAATTGTGAATCATACCTTCTTTCAAGCAGTGATATTCCTTTCTTTTTCACTTTATCATGTGCAATACAATAGTACCTTAAGGTAAAAGCACCTATTACGGAGGTATTTCGCATCATTTGAAAGTAAGAAACAAAAATAAGCATTTGTAGGTATTTCTAAAGGTGGAAAAAAATTCTATCGTTAAAAGTGGAATTTATATTTTGTATTGCTGTTGAGACTATGTTTCTGTTGATGATATTTCTTATTTTAAAGAAATATTTAAATAGTCTGGTCGATTTTCCCTAATACGGAGGTACAATTTTGGTCTGATCCTATTACTACGGTAGACGGCTCCTAATACGGAGGGTCAGAAATTATATTCATTAAAGTTCCGTACAAATAATATTTATTAAATAATATTAATGTGTTAGTAACGTAATTCGTAAGTTTTTCATTTATTGACCATTGATTTTATTACATTGCGTAATCAAATTAATGGTGAATGAATTATTTTTAGAATTACTTTAATCACATTTATATTATTTAATAAATATTATTTGTACGAAACTTCAAAAAAATTAAAAAAAAACTTTACGTTGTGAAAAACAAAAAGTAAAATTAAAAAAGAAGTCGGTCTGTATAGAAAAATCTTTCCGTACAGACCGAAATCGCTTCGCTCATTTTTTCTGTATTGTATTATTAAATTAATTCACATGAGAATCCCCTATGAGAGAATCCCCTAGGATTCCCTCATGTTAAAATAAAATAATTATTATTTCCAACGGATTCCGAAGGAATTTAAGAATAAATAAGGAGGTATGTTCACTGGTTTTATAGAATTAAAAATACAATTATTAAGGAATTAACTAGTTATATTATTTAAAAAATAATGACAACTAATAACAATAAAATCTAAACAAAATCTTTCAAAAATCAACAGTTCGTTGAGGAACAAAAGGTTATAAAATTAAAAACTTATTGAAAGATTGAGATTTAAAATTATGTTCTATAACATCATTTTAAAAACAAAAATAAAAATTATGTAGATTGCATAAATTTAAATAAAACAATTACATAAATTTAAAAGTTTTCATCGCTTTTGGTTTTATCAAAAAAAAAAAAAAAAACATGTATGTCAAATAAGAATCCACAAAAAAAGATACAAAACTTTCACGGAACCCTAAAAACTTGTAATTTTATTTTGTATGAATAGAGCCGTAATAGGAGATCTTAGAACCCTACACGGAGTTACCTGGAAATAATTACCGCCGTAATAGGAAAACTACTCATGTTTTCGATAATCCTAATTCTGACCCATAAATATTTCGATAAACAAAAGAGTAAAAATGCCTAATCAAACATTAACAGTTTTTTGGCTCAGATTTGTAAAACTCAAGTAAAAATTTATACAAAATAAATGTTTTGTGATAAATTAAAATACACCTTCCTATTTTTGCCTCTTCTAAGAAACTAACATTTTGTACTCGACAGTTTTCATATTTAACTAGATTTCTAATTAAGAACACATACCACAGAATATGGTTTCTAAGTTATGTGATTAATAATTATTTCAACTAAACTTGAAACTAATTCAATAAGTTAATCAATTGAAAGTTATAAACAATTAAACATGTCCAGTACTTTTCCTATTTCGGAGTCATACCACCGTATTAGGATTAATCTACAAAATTTGTATCGTATTACGGCGGTATTTTATTTTTTATTTTTTTGGTAAAAAATGACTTACAAATATAAAATAAGCTATTTAAATAGTGAGTGTAATAATAAGAAAATGCTATAAATAACAAATGAACAAACTCGAACGGCATCTTAATACGAAAAACTTAGTTTCTAAATATTTGAGTGCTTACTTTTGTTGTTCCGCGTTTGTATGGAAACACCTCTCACGTCGATGACGTTACACAGACTGATTGATCTTGTTGTGTTGTCTATGTGCTATACTTGCAAACGTCAGTTAAGTCATAAAGTAATAGATTTAGAATAAATAGTTTCGGTTTTGGTGTACCTACACTGAAGAAAACGGGAATAAAACGCGAAAATAGAAATACCACCGTAATAGGAAGCGATTTTGACTACCGCCGTATTAGGAGCGTTTACCTTAGTGTATCGCTACACTGCGCTTCGTACTTTTTCCACTGCACTTAAAAAATATATCTTAGACACCGAAGTATTGGGGTGACTACCCCTTTCCGAAATTCGTGTTGTCAATCATATCTTGCACTTTTCATAGTTCATGTTACGGACGAATCACCATTATTTTAACGCTTATTTATTTTCTTTACATGCAGCAATACTTATTTTGAGTAAGTTTCCAAATCATTTAGTAAAATTAAAAGCATGGTACTTAATGAGTTTGTTGGCTTTTTTTTAACAAAAAAAACTACTTTACTTTAGTCATGTAACTGGAGTTTAGTAGTTTATTTTTCGTCTGGCTGATGCATGTAATCAAAATAAATCGTAAAAGTATTTACCAATTAAAATTATAATCTGTGTGTTTTGCTACGCATCCTCCTGATTACTCTGCTAAAGTTACATTTTGCGATTTTGTGACATGTTCCCTTACCACAACTGTCCTATCGTCAACAACCTTTAACATCCCAGTCATCCCCAGGTACACATGCGAGTGCATCCCAGGGTTCACGGGCCAGCACTGTGAGACGAACATCAACGAATGCCTGTCGAACCCCTGCGCCAACGGCGGCAAGTGTGTGGACAGGATCAACGGATTCCGGTGTGAATGCCCTAGAGGATATTATGACGCTAGGTACGGACGGTAGCAGGGTAACGGATGCTGGACAACTACTTTAAGGGTATTGGGATTAGTTTTATCGCAATGCTGGAAAGATGATGATGATACACTTTACTATTTACTATTGAAAATCTGCCAAAAGGACTTTCTAAGACACTACAGTAAAACGACATTGGGTATCAGTCTAATAATCATAAGCTGTTAGACGCTGCTACCCCTTAAAATGTCCAAAAATTTTTGAATGTCTTTGGAAAGGGGTTAAAAGGAAAACCAAATCGTTAAAAAGGTTTACAGCTGTGTTAAAGTTTTGAGTCGGTAAACTTGGGGATCACTCATTGTTGATCTCGAAAACTAAAGCTACAACAGTCATATTGTGTCTCTAATCCAAGTATTTGGCCACAACTGTCTTGATAAGGTCTTCGAAACTACGTACAAGATCAAGAAGTTCTATGAGAGCTTCCTTTCCATAAAATTCCCATGTAGTTTCCCTCCACAGTCATAACAGCTCATGCATCGAACTAATGATAATTATATTCCTTTACAGATGCCTTTCTGACGTCAACGAGTGCGCTTCGAACCCTTGCATTAACGGCGGCTCCTGTGAAGATGGAGTCAACCAGTTCATCTGCCATTGTTTGCCTGGATACGGAGGTAAGTGTTAATCGTACATTAAATATCATTCAATCTTCATTCAATCATTCAAATTCATTCAATCATTCATTTAATCTTTGTCGTTGATATTTGTAAAACACTCTTGAGTTATGGAGTTTTATGTAATGAGTAAGTTAACGAATTTTTTCTCTATATTTTTTTACCACAACGTTGAAGTTCTTGGCCTTCATCTCTCCTGATGTTAATGATGATCAGGCCGAAAGTGGAAGCTTCACCCGGAATCCTTAACCACAGAGGAACTGACACTGTAACTGCCGAAACACACATTTGACGTGTTTGCTAGCGTGGTGTTTTAGCTTTAGTCTGTTGATCTATTGCAAGTTGTGGTTTATTTGAATTTCTCCTCTTTTCGTAGACTGAGGCACCAAGTTGTGGTCTTAGCCTACAGCAGTGCAAGTTGTTATCTTTGAGGTGTTGAACCATAACAACGCATTGATTGGTGTCAAGTTGTGTTCCTAAAGGTAATTTTTAATAGTGTGTCGAACTATTGGTACCAAATCATCCCCTATGTTTCAGGTCAACGCTGTGAACGCGACATAGACGAGTGCAGTTCAAACCCGTGTCAGCACGGAGGAACGTGTCATGACAGACTGAATGCTTACAAATGCGACTGTGTGCTTGGATTTACTGGTAAGAAAGACTACCACTTCTTTATTTTAGCGTACCTACTTCAAAATTATTAACTGGGTCTTAACATAGTTTGCTTAGTTCTTCTAAGTTCAAAGTGGCTTTGCCCTCATTAATCCAGTGCGATCCTTACATTTCTTAAAATGGCAAGTCAATGCTTCAAACTAAGGCTATTTAGAGTCTGCGCCGCCACTGAAGTCCTATAAACGCGGCGCTAGTGTCTATGTCAATGCACCAAATTGCATAAAAAATGTAGTTCCACACTTTTTCGCCGGAGTTCAGTGGTGGCGCGGACTCTCCTTCCAGAAGGTACGTCATCAGAGTATCTACGCACAATAAACTTAAATTATGATCTTGTGACAGGAGTAAAAAAATTATCAGAAAAAAGATTTTCTAACTGTGTGTTGCCCGTTTCATCATCCAACAATTTCTGTGAATATCTCTATCTTATTTCCCATCATTATCTTATCTTTTCTTTCTTGGTCCCACATTTCTATACCTTACCATATCTCCTTCTCTCCAGGTGTAAACTGCGAGACGAACATTGACGACTGCGCCGGCAACCCGTGCCTGCACGGCGGCTCGTGCATCGATCTCGTCAACGGGTACCGCTGTGTGTGCGCGCCGCCGCACTCTGGGAGGAACTGCGAGAACACGCTCGATCCTTGCACGCCTAATCAGTAAGTATTTATCTTATTAGGAGCAAGGTAGCACTGCTGAATATTGCACCTCTGTGAGATTACTTCATATCTTCTTATTTTCTTGTGGTTAGAGACTAACCTGGTGTCAGAGTTTTAAAGCTGCCCATGGGCCTCTGATCTGGCTTAACATGCCATCGAGAAATATCTCTCAAGCATGCCGGTTTCCTCACGATGTTTTCCTTCACCGTTTTAGAAGCAAGTGATAATTATAATTATACAATACGCACATGAATCCGAGAAGTCAGAGGTGCCTTGGGTTGGAATTCGAGACCTATGACTTGGCAGTCCGACGGTCACACCACCAGGCTATCACGGCTATTACTTCAATGAACAGGCTTCTTAGATCATGAGACCCCTTTTAGATTCTTCTACATTACTTCACTAAATAGTGTTCCATCATTTTTCCGAAATCTCCACGTTTTGCAACTCACTAGTTGCAAGAGCCTGGAAAATGTGCTGAATATTCTATTCATTTTCAATGTCTAACCTCAGGTTTCAGACAGCATAATTATGCATGAGGTAATCATACATAATTATGCATATTAAAATTATGTTGATATTAACAGATTTTACTTGTTATTTCATCTATGGTAAAATCATTATGATTTGCTTTCGTTATTTTCACATTGCCTCGCCGAGATTGGACAGCAGATTTACCAATCAGAAACGCGGCCGTTAGACTTTCAGGAACCCATTTTAACAACTCTCGATATAAAGTAGGCCTTTTTAGTTGCTTGTACAACCGTTAAAACACTATTTCTCCCACAGATGTCGTCACGGCGGCCGCTGCGTAGCCGAAGCCTCATACGCAGAGTTTACTTGTCAATGTCCAGTGGGTTGGACTGGCGCTCTCTGCGAGCGAGATGTAGACGAATGTGCGGTTACAGCCCCATGTCATAACGAAGCAACTTGTATCAACACTGAGGGCTCTTATGCCTGTTTGTGTGCGAGAGGGTATGAGGGAAAGGACTGCGCTATTAATACTGATGATTGTGCTTCATGTGAGTATAATGACATTCTAAATACCTACTTGATAAAAACTGCTATATTGATTGGTGTATGTGGTAGTTTTTTACTTCCACCATACCCTTTTAACAATAATAGGTATCTACCGGAACCTCTCGTGGCTAATTAATAACAGCCGCACGGGTCGATCCATCAGGTTAAGATACACTTGCCGGGGTTGGTCCGTAGATGGGTGACCATCTTTATTTACTGAGACTCCTCCGTGCCTCGGATAGCACGTTAAGGTGGAACTAGTTGATATTTTTTCCATACAAATTTCAGGGGGGTTTTACTCCACTGTTTGACATGGTACATCTAAAGTTAAACATGATATCGTTTTGTTTCATTATTAATTTTGTCTGTGCGGAAACAGAATAGTAAAATAATGAGCCATTAAAAAGTTAGGAGCCCACAAAGATTCCTTTTTCTTGCTAATTTTAACGCAACTTTGGGGGTAAATAAGCAATAAAAGAAGTGTAAAATCTCCAAAACAAAGTCAGCACCGACAAAGCTCAATTGTCGAAGAGTTCAATAAACTTTATTTGTAACTGATTTATGCAGTGGTTTTTTCATAAAACCCTATTTTCAAAAGGACTTTTCGTAATTTTTTACGCACTCGTTTTACTAAAATAGTTCGGAACGGTGTTTGTGTGCGTGCAAACTAGACGTTGTGCACCAGTGTCTAACTGCTCATCACTGATACTATCTCTGTCGGACACGATGCCAGGTGACACAGCGTGCTTTTCGGCCATGCCCACCAGTGAGTTCGAGCCCGCGACTAGTGTCACCTTAAGTCGTTGGTTCCGGCTGTCATTCGTGGATCTTTGACAGTCGTTACGGGTCGTCAGAAAGTCTGACAACTAGTCTTACCAAGGGGTATCGTATTACCCAGTTACAGGTTTGTGGAGGTCAGATAAGCAATCGCTCCATGTAAAATACTGGTATTCAGCTGCATCCGGTTAGACCGGAAGCCGACCCCAATATAGTTGGGAAAAGGCTAGGCAGATTGAAGTATCTATCGGAACTGAAGATGCAAATTGAAACGTTTAAATATCCACAACAAATGGTCATAGAAGTAAATTATAAGATATATCCTAACAAATTTCAACAGACGAATTTGATGAAAGTTCAAAGTTATCCTGATTAATTTCTACATTGAGGCTGGCTTCGCTTCTATACACTCTGTATACATTTATTTATATCTTTATTTGCATTGTAACATTATCTTTTATCCCACAGTCCCATGTCAAAATGGCGCTACCTGCCTGGATTCGATCGGCGACTACAACTGCGTGTGCGCAAGCGGGTTCGCGGGCAAACACTGTGAGGTAGACATCGACGAGTGCCAGTCTAGACCCTGCATGAATGGAGCTACTTGCAATCAGGTAAGGAAGAGGAAATATAATAATTCGTTTAACTGTTCATGTTATAAATTAGAACTAGTAAGATTTCCTAATACTATTCGTATTTCATTCTAGTGCATCGGTAATATTTAGCTTGTCGAATTCTGAAAACTGACCTAAAGATTTTTAGACTAAAAGACTTGAAAGAGGACAATTAAGTATAATTAAATATTAATTACCTATCTATACCTACTTATCTATTCGTCATTCCAGTACGTGGCATCATACACCTGCACTTGTCCACTCGGGTTCTCTGGCATCAACTGCCAGACCAACGACGAGGACTGCACAGAATCCAGCTGCATGAACGGAGGCTCCTGCATCGATGGCATCAATTCTTACAACTGCTCTTGTCCACCTGGGTAAGTGTTCATATCAGGGGATCCTGCTTATAATAGAATATAGTACAAATATTTTAATATATTTAAATATTATATTAATATTATAAATGCGAATGTTTGTGAGTATGGATGGATGGATGTTTGGTACTCTTTCACGCAAAACCTACTGAACGGATTTAGATTAAATTTGGTACACAGGAAGTTTATAAACTGGATTAACACATAAGATAGTTTTCATCCCGATCTTCCCACGGGATCGAGACTTATGCGGGTGAAACCGCGGGGCGCTGCTAGTGCGTTATTTATTAAGAGAATTTATTTTTGACATTGATCTAAAATAAATTTCGTAGTTTTTTTTTTATGCGACAATCGGCCTTTTGTACTGAAAAGATAAGTCTTTTGAAACTTTTCAGCCTACTGAGAACTCTTTACAATTGTCTCATTTGAAGGTTGGAGAGGTCCGATGGATATTCAAACAGATTGAGGCAATGAGGCTCCAAAAAAACTACCTTTGAAATATTATAGGAGCCTGTTGCCTGTTGTATTTCGTTACCTACTACAATTTCCTCCTTATTCCAGCTACACGGGCTCAAACTGCCAGTTCCGTATAAACATGTGCGACAGTTCTCCGTGCGACAACGGCGCCACCTGTCATGATCATATCACCTACTATACCTGCCACTGCCCTTACGGCTACACCGGGAAACACTGCGAGACTTTTGTTGATTGGTAAGTATGAAATAACACATATAATTTTCTATTAAGAACTACTTATTTTCTGATTGGTTTAATCGAACTCGTCTTTTTTTCGAAAAAGCTGATTTAAATATATAATGTAATGTATCTATCTGTGTGTGTGTCTTTAGCCAACCCTGACCTCAAAAAGAAATAGACAGCTATAAACAGACAGCTGTGCTGCTGGGGAGTTTGTTGCACCACTTCTTCTTCCCTGCTAAAGGCACTAGGAAGGGTGGGCGTTTTGGGGGACTGTCTTATGTAATTTTGACGTTCGAAAATGGCTGATTCTGAGCCTAGTTTGAATAAATGGCTTTTGAATTTTCGAAAATAAAAGAAAGGCAGTTTAGCCTACGCTTTTCAAAATTTCTTAATGAATATGAATGTTCATTATTAAATGTGCATAGCGTCAGAATGAGCAGATAAAACCAAACCTTATTTCCCTACTTTGGGCGTCTTTAAATGCTATTTATGGATTTTCGAAAATAAAGAGACACTTCTCCTTTATAATTCCATCTTTACCAGTTCCTCTAGTAGTTCTATATGTTCCGTACTGACAAGTAAATAGCCGGTAACCTTCCCTTTGACAACAGGTGCGAAAACAACCCGTGCGAGAATGGAGCCACATGTTCACAGAAAGGTCCTCAGTACACATGTACTTGTGCCCCGGGGTGGTCCGGAAAACTATGTGACGTCGAGATGGTATCCTGTAAAGATGCGGCTATCAGGAAAGGTATGGATTTCAGAGGTAATTTAGTGTTAAATACTTATATTATGATCATTTTTGTAATGTTGCCTTATTTAAACTTGATTTTGTAACTCCTTGAAATTCTAATTTTTCATTATCCTTTTTGCTGAAGTGGCTAATCGATCAATAACTCTTGTCTCCAGGTGTACAATTAAAAGCACTATGCAACAACGGTTCTTGCGAGGACATCGGTAACTCTCATCGTTGTCACTGCCTCGAAGGCTACACAGGATCTTACTGCCAAAAGGAAATCAACGAATGTGACTCTGCGCCTTGCCAGAACGGAGCCCTGTGCAAAGACCTTGTAGGAACCTACCAGTGTCAATGCGCGAAAGGATTCCAAGGGCAGAACTGCGAACTGAACGTAAATGACTGCCTTCCCAACCCATGTCAGAATGGAGGAACCTGCCACGATCTCATCAACAACTTCTCATGCTCCTGTCCCTTCGGAACTCTTGG
This sequence comes from Omphaloscelis lunosa, assembly GCA_916610215.1. Taxonomy (NCBI): domain Eukaryota; kingdom Metazoa; phylum Arthropoda; class Insecta; order Lepidoptera; family Noctuidae; genus Omphaloscelis; species Omphaloscelis lunosa. The sequence goes on along the minus strand of OU744245.1, from coordinate 3,620,318 downwards.
TAAAATCTGTGAAATCAACGTAAATGACTGCAAACAAGATGCCTGCCACAACAATGGTACTTGTATCGATAAAGTTGGAGGTTTTGAGTGCAAGTGTCCACCTGGCTTCGTTGGCCCGAGATGTGAAGGAGACATCAACGAATGTCTGTCAAACCCATGTTCAACTCCTGGGACTCAAGACTGTGTCCAACTTGTCAACGATTACCATTGCAACTGTAAACCTGGCTACATGGGAAGACACTGTGACGCTAAGGTCAACTTCTGCGCTAACTCCCCTTGTCAGAACGGAGGTATTTGCACAGCTATACAGGGAGGTCACGAGTGTCTTTGCAGTGACGGCTTCTATGGTAAGAACTGCGAATATTCAGGGTACGCTTGTGATTCTAACCCGTGCCAGAATGGGGGATACTGTAGAACCTCAGAAATCGGAGGCTACGTCTGCGACTGCCCATCAGGCTTGTCAGGCATAAACTGTGAAATTGACTCCATGAACGAATGTCTTAGCAACCCTTGTAAACACCCAGAAGCTAGATGTATTGACAAGCCTGGTGACTACCTCTGTTACTGCCCACGACAATGGACTGGCAAAAGCTGCGACATTCACGACCCTCACTCCAGAGGTGGTTATGGTAGTCCAGTAGGAGTGAACGGAGGGTTCAGCGCCAAGAAACCAGGACTTACCTTCGAAGAGTTAGACCTGGCCTTCCAAAGAGAACAATGCGTGAAGAAAGGCTGCAAAGAAAAGCAAGGCGACCACCACTGCGATGAAGAATGCAACACATACGCGTGTGAGTTCGATGGTAACGACTGCTCTCTAGGCTTGAATCCTTGGGCAAACTGCACAGCGCCAATAAAATGCTGGGAAGTCTTCATGGATGGCGAATGTAACGAAGTATGCAATACCCAATCTTGTTTGTTCGACGGCAGAGATTGCCAGAAGTCCCTTCAACGGTGCAACCCAATCTATGATGCATACTGTCAGAAACATTACGCCAACGGTCATTGTGACTACGGATGCAACAACGCTGAATGTAATTGGGACGGTCTTGACTGCGAGAACGAGCCGCCACACTTGGCCGAAGGTGTTATGTCAGTTACTTTACTGATGGACATGAAGACTTTCAAGGAGAATTCCGTAGCTTTCCTCCGAGATTTAGGCCATCAGTTGCGGACGACGATATTGATAAAGAAAGATCACTTAGGCAATGATATGGTTTACCCATGGAAAGGATCAACCGACGTCGGGTTACAAGACACGGAGTTCGGAAAGAAACACAACATCGTTTTCACAGAAAGGGGGCAAACAGGAGTGCAGGTCTACTTAGAAATTGATAACAGAAAGTGCACATCTATGTCCAGTTCCGAATGCTTCTTCTCGGCGAGAGAAGCTGCGGAGTTCTTAGCGGCTACAGCTTCAAAGCACTCCTTGTCGCCAGACTTTCCAATTTTTTCCATCAAGGGTGTAAACACCCCCGAAGATACCACTGACGTGCCAACAAACTCTAAATACGTCTTCATCGGAGTGATCCTCGTCCTTCTGGCTGGATTACTGATTGGTGTCTTAGTCACTGCCCAAAGGAAGAGAGCAGCTGGTATAACATGGTTCCCCGAAGGTTTTATCCGCAACAATTCTTCGACTAGAAGAAGATCACGCAGACGTGGTCCTGATGGGCAAGAAATGCGGAACTTGAACAAAGGATCTATTGGTTGTATTGATGTGGATATCAATGGCGGTCATATGGGACCTCCTCACCATTGGTCGGATGAGGATGATGATGGGTCGGCGCCTCCGAGAGCCAAGCGGGCAAGAGGGCCGGGTGACGCTAATGGTGCTCCAGGTGGTTACGCGTCAGACCATACTGCTATTACCGATTATGAGGAAGCTGGTCATGATGGCAGGGTCTGGACTCAACAGCATTTGGATGCGGCTGATATCAGAGTACCGCCGAGTATGATGACACCACCAGCTATCGTGAGTATTGGCTTATTTACCCTATATATGATTGAGTTATTACAAATTTATTTGTCTAAGTTAATATATAGCCCTTCAATTTCTTCCAGCATGATGGTCACGTTGAAGTAGACGCTCGAGGACCTCTCGGCATGACGCCTCTCATGGTGGCTGCGGTTCGAGGAGGTGGGCTGGATACAGGATCTGATGCTGAAGATGAACAGACTGCTCATATTATATCGGAGCTGGTGGCTCAAGGAGCTCAGTTGAATGCCGCCATGGATAAGACTGGGGAGACTAGCTTGCATTTGGCTGCAAGGTAAGAAATTGATTCTTTAGTGAAATAGGATGTCGCATAATAATAACGTCAACTTCCTGAATATATTATGGGGCGACAGTACTATCGCGGACACGCATATCTGAACACCGTAAGCACTATTTTTGCTTGCAGCGCTCGGCCGCTATAGTAACGTTTACCGACGAAAAGAAAGAGTCGTGTGCACGGGATTTTGTTTTCAAAATTGTACCTACCTTATGAATATCACCAACTCTACCAACTCTGAGAAATAAGAATTGTTAATTTAAAAAAAAAAATGCAATTTCATTCAAAATGCGAGGCCCGCTAGATGGTTTTGCTACGCTATTGTAATCTGTAGATCATATAATTTCATTGTTAAATATCAAATCATAAAACTTGTTTCCATCAAACTCCTACTTGTTCCCCTAGATACGCACGCGCGGATGCAGCTAAACGTCTTCTAGACGCGGGCGCGGACGCGAACTCACAAGACAACACAGGACGCACGCCATTGCACGCGGCTGTTGCTGCGGATGCCATGGGCGTGTTCCAGATATTACTCAGGAACAGGGCTACGAATCTGAATGCGAGGATGCATGATGGAACTACACCACTTATTTTGGCTGCTAGGTAAGTTTGGAAGGCTTTTATTTACTTAACATCACTAGACTTACTCTCACAAATATTCGGGATTTGGCTTACATTATGCTGCAAAATCCCTTAAGGATTTACCGAGATTTGTTTTTCATATAATAAGTGAAGCAAAAGGACAGAAAATATGGCCTTAAGGCACAACAGAGTAAAACACGTTTTGGAAATGTGAGTGCCTTGACGATTACACGATGATGATTATGAGATTTGATTAACAATTATTAAACGTTTATGTTAACTTCTAAAGATGTTATTACATCAATGGATGATTGAGCTACTTCCCTACCTCGTTTTCTCTCGAAACAAAATTAAAGACAATCTTATTTAAATATTTATAATTAATTTAATTTTATAAAAATAAATTATATATATTTTATTTTTAAAATTAAAATAATTATTAAAAAATAAAATTAAAAAAAAACCATATTAAAAACAAAAAAAAAAAACGTATGCATACATTATAAGCATAGAAGATGAATAAAGAAATAAATCTAAAGCTTAATTGCTCCGCTTAGATAAAATACTAAAAAAATATTTTACTCAAACAGGCTCGCCATAGAAGGCATGGTGGAGGACCTAATCAACGCAGACGCAGACATAAACGCGGCTGACAACAGCGGCAAGACGGCGCTGCACTGGGCCGCGGCAGTTAACAATATCGATGCTGTTAATGTCCTGCTAGCTCATGGAGCGAACAGAGATGCACAGGACGATAAGGTAGGCTTTTTTCTACAACATAAGAAGTCGGTTTGCCGTTAGCCAGGGGGAAGGGGTAGGGCAGTTAGTTAGTGGGGGGTACCTTTAGTAGAAACGGCTATATTTTTCGCCGTTTGTAAGTCCCATGGTTAGGTTAGGGGCTGCGGGCTATGAATGCCACTTTAAACTTTTCTTTTTTTTTCAATTATTATTACTTATATTATTGGTGGAATAGAAGGATCTTTCAGAAATGCTCTATTAAAATGTCTAAGGTATTTTGTTGGCTGTAACGAACTTAAGGAAGATCGTGTCAGCATAGTTGTCCAAAGAAACCAACATCTATCATCAAATTCTTTCTTTGTTTTTTTTTTTGTTGTCTTTCCAAAATGTTGTAGCTTATAACTGTGTGTTGTTCAACGTTAAGAAATATTACGATGGCGATCTTTGCTTCAACAACTCAACTTTGCTGCACAAAATATCAAATCTTGATTGTTCTATCCCAGGACGAAACGCCCCTCTTCCTTGGCGCCCGCGAAGGTTCCTACGGAGCATGCCGAGCGTTGTTAGACGCTATGGCAAACCGGGAGATAACAGACCATATGGACCGACTGCCTAGAGACGTGGCTCAGGAGAGGATGCACGACGACATCGTGAGGCTACTCGACGAGCACTGTCCGAGGCCGCCGCCACAGCATCATCACCTTATGCGTGAGTTCAATAAAGGTTATGGTTATTCAATATATCTTCCGCCAGCGGCTTCGCCCGCTTTATATCTTTATAAATTATAGTCTATGTTACTCAGTGATAATATATCATTCTACTGATATGAGAATTTTTTAAATCGGTCTAGTAGTTTTTGAGTTTATTCATTACAAACAAAATTACAATTCTTTTCACTTTATAATATTAGTTTCAACGAGTGTCATACGTTCACGTTAGTCTTTTTTTTTTCTAAAGGATCGCCCATAGAATCAGTACAGATTGAGGATGCTTTTCTACTTATATAAAACAGTAACTTCTTGTGTCGTGTCCAAGGTTATTCAATGAGGTTGGCTAACCAACGAAGTCAGTATCTTCAAATATTCAATAAGTCTGGTCTTCAGAACCTTATCATATCTCTTTAAAAATTCAAAGCATTCTTTATTGCATCATTGAAAGCCTTTCTTCCAAATCTTCTCACCAAGAAGTTGTCTAAAACTTAATTTAGGTATTATGCATAGAAATTGGAGGTCTTAGACAGTCAGCTAACAGTATTATCTTCTTCCACAGCATCACCAAACCCGCACCCGCAGCTGATCAGTCAGCCGACGGTGATCAGCACGTCTGCGAAGGGAAAGCCGAAGAAGTCGCGCGCGAAAGCCGGCCCCGACAGCCCCGACCAGGCATACGACAACAACAACTTGCAGACTACGCAAATTAGACGGTATGATTCGTTTGTTATTACTTTTTGTAGGTAGAGAAAATGATAATTATCGACAACCAGGCTAAGAAGAACGCTCCGAAACAAGATGGACTTGTTTACGCATAGTCATGGGCGTACCCACAATGAGGCAAGGTGGAGCATCTGCCCCACCCTAGTCCCTGACTCAAAGCTAAAAATTCAGGTCCATTAAGTAACTAAATTAATTATTCATTTGTTAAAATTCTAACTTACCGCGCGAAATAATGGACTATCGATGAACCGAGCGCGCATGCGTATATATCTAGTTTTATCGAGACAAATTCCTACTACTTATCCAGTTTATTTACTTCTGCCACACACCTAAAAAAATGCTAGGTACGCCCATGCGCATATTCACTGTCTCGTATGATATCACATCTCGCGTCCATACGAGAACGAAATTCTGTCGCGCGTGCTTGAACGCCCGGTAATTTTACGCCTGGTAATTTTAAATCTCGTTTCGCTGATTTCGTAAAAGAAAAGAAAACAAAGAAAATACGTTTATTTGTGGTAAACATGACGCAAACAAAGAACAAAACACGAAAATAACAATTCGGGGAAAAAAACGTCACATCCACGCAAAACGGCCATCGCTCAGCATAATGCTGCGACCCCATGCGAGACAGAGCCACAGCGCTGAGTTTCAGCGATAGCCGACGTTGACGTAAACCGATAAAAAAAAAAAAACAAATAAATACAATACTTCGTCCTAAATGTTTATATAAATCTATTGTTTATGTTTTATTTCTATATTTTGTTATTACAGGAAGCCTAGCGTAAAAAAGAACAATAAGAAAGTGGCGCAAGAAGTGCCACAGAGCGTGGAGAGTTTGGGTTCCAGTCTGAGCCCAGTTGAATCACCGCTCCAAAATTTACAGGTAAATAACTATTTGTACTTCCATTTAAAGAACTTTTTACTGACTTAAATATTTAGATCTGACACAACATAGCATATATTATCAATCAATTTCTGGAAAAAAGATATTATTAGCTCCTTAAAGGATGGTCTTACTAAAAGTTAAATTTATGACAAATCTCGATATGAAACTCAATGGGACAAAAATGTTGTGGTATTCATATTTGTTCAATGTGTTTAGGTGACAGGAAGCAAAAAATCTAATGACATGCAAGATTTTTAACACGACTTTTGTACGATTTTTTTTTTTGTCATAATGAAAACGATAAAATATTGTTTGGGGTACTTATGTGGAGCAGTGGTGACGATCGCAACTTATGAGTTGTAGGACGTAGGTTCGAACCCTGACAGGCACTTTACTTTGTGTAAATTATATCATCACCACTGCTCTCAAAACGGTGAAGGAAAACATCGTGAGGAAACCGGCATGTCCTAGAACCAAAAATTCGAAGACATGTGACATCTCCCAACCCGCTCAAAGAGAGGAAGCCTGTGTCCCAGCAGTGGGAACATTATGCTTATGCATGTGGATAAAAGGGACATCTTTACTGTATTAAAAAAATATGAATGATTGTTTAGGACTTGCCGTCGCCGTACGACGCAACGTCGCTGTACTCGAACGCGATGGCACAGTTCGTAGGCATCGAGCAGCTAGTGCAGCACAAACAGCCGCCAAGCTATGAGGACTGCGTCAAGGTAATACACATGCACATTCTATAGTCAATCTGAGTGCTTAAGTAAATAGTTTTCGCAGACAGGGAGGGGTATCAATTGAAAGGGCATACCATGATTGGTTTGCCTTTTCAATTGATACCCCTCCCTGTCTGCAAGCAGATTGATATCTGCCTAGCTTTTTCCTATGTTGAGGTCGGTTTCCAGTCTAACCGGATGCATCTGACCTCCATAACCAAAAAAAAATAACAATACTAACCTACTTATTTAAGCACCATTGTTACTAACACCATTATACTAACAAAATTATGGACCTTAGTCAGAAATAAAGTTTTATTTAATTTAATTTAATAACCCAGTGACTTGGTAATACGATACCCCTTGGTAAGACTGGTTGTCAGACTTTTGGGCTTCTGACGACCCGTAACGATTGTCAAAGATTCACGAATGACAGCCGGGACCAACGACTTAACGTGCTTTCCGAGGGATAGAGGAGTCTCGGTATGTAAAGATGGTCATCTAACCACGGACCAACCCCAGCAAGTGTAGCTTAACCTGATGGATTGATCCGAGCGGCTATTATTACTTAGCCACAAGCTCCTCTATGCACATGCACATTCTAGAGTATCCCCAATAATGTTTTACAGAAGCCTCCTAGGTGAAAATCTCCGATTTATAAAATTATAAGCTGTTTCACAGTCGTTCAGATGTTGAGATGTGGATATCTTCATAGCAGAAAATATTCAGATTACCTGTTAAAAAAATTGTGAAAGTATCTGCATATTTCGCCTATAAATAATTTTACACGTGGTTTGGACAACCCGGTTTTATCTTTGCTGCAATTTTATTAAGATATTAGAGCTTTATTTATAAATGTTGCTTAAAGTTAAGTAATGATTAGAGACTGTTTAACTATACATTTTTGACGTTTGAACGTCACTTAATTTTAAGCAACGTTTATAAATAAACCCCTTTATGTTTGTTTTCATACTTAAAAAGTCTGCGTTTTGCGCGCCTTTGGACATATTTTCGAAATTTCATATTTCATATTTTAACAATTCTGTTTTATGAACATTGTTTTTCTTAGTTCAAAGTATGTTTTACATGACTGTGTTTGTATATTTAAAGCTATTTTTATAAAAACTAATAACTAATAAAAGCAGTGCTTCGTCCCGCAGACGGGTCAGACGCTGCAACAGTCGTTCGGCGGCGGCGCGCTCGGAGCGTCCCTCTCGCCGCCCTACTCCAACCACTCCCCCACGCACAGCAACCACACCACATCACCGCATGCGTATATAGGTAAGAATTACATTTTTGTATTGATTTATTAATAGCAGGGCTCGGAAATGTTATTTAAAATAACGTTTTTGAAACGTTTCTAACAGTTCTCGTTTTTCTTTATACAACATTTTGCTCGGAACGAAAACGAAATGAGAACTTTTTCAAAACCGGTTTATTCCGTAAGATGCAGCCGCGCACGTGGCGTGCGCCAACAAGTATGAACTTGTTTAGTTAAATTGTACCTTATCTTTATTTTCTTACATCATTGATTCCAATGCACTTGTCGCTTACGTATTGATTAGGGTTTGTGTTGCGAGTTTCCTATCGATCAACCCAAAAATTAAAAACAAAAACGGTTAAAAACGTTTTATTAACCGAGAATGATTTCAATTTTGTTCTTCTTCAAAAGCGTTTTTATTATAACGTTCGAATTTAACCGAAACAAATCGTTTCTTAGGTTATTAAGACGAAACCGTTTCGAAAAATATATCGTTATTTAAGCCCTGATTAATAGACCTTAATGCGATTTAGCCTGTCCCTTGTTGTCCTCCACCAGCGACGCCCTAAGCCGAGGTCCGTACCCCACAGGGGGTGCCCTTAGTGTGTACCTTGCTTAGTTTCTAAGTTTTATGCTCTTTCTGGAGGCCTTAATTTATTGAGGCAGCCACAGGAAAGTCCGGCTAAGCAGCCGACGACCTCCTAGGTTGACCTGCAAAATACCATAAAAAAATGTATTTATTTATTAATAAAGAACTACCTATGAAAGAAATAGTCACGCTGCACCGACCCCATATCAAATGTGATATGGGCAAGAGAGACTAAATGATGGAAAATCTAATGTAGATACAAAAAAATATTAAAAATTAACTATAAGTTAGATTAATATAATTTAGGTATTAAAATATTGATGAGCATCATGTGATAACACAACAGGCCTTTTTAGCCTCACACGGCTTGTACATCAAAGTCGCTGTGTATGTGTATTTTTTTTCAAAGAATAGAAGAATTAACTTGTATTAAATTTTTTCCAGTTTTCTATAAAGTACACAGCGATTATTTTAACATAATAATATATGAAGTCTTTATGACTTGTTCCCTTTTGCTTAGAACTAGTATTTAACATAGACTATATTTTCTAGGATCTCCATCCCCGGGCAAGTCCCGGCCCTCCCTGCCCACGTCGCCGGCGCACATGGCGGCGCTGCGTCACTCGCACCAGCACCAGCTCGACGCCGCGGCATACTCGGCGCTTGCGCATCTGAGTGAGTATATGTTCGTTTTTTTTTATATCTGTCACTGTCAAAACTATTAAACGACTATTTTGACATTATTTTGTTTGTATTAATATTTCAATTTATGTAATCATTTACACGCCGTAAGGTAGACAATAGTCGATCTCATTAATTTATGTACAATATCATATACCTTACCTATATCATATAACTACATTCATAGTAAATAAAGTTCTGATTCTGAACTTGTGAACTTGATAAAAATAATTTATTTCGTAGAGTTTCTAGATATAACTAAGGCGATCCTTAAAAGCTGTTTTTTATAGAAACGCGTAATAATTTATGACGGTTTTGACTGAAATCGGTTTTGTCCATAACATCATTATGTTTATGTAAATTGAATCCAAACTAATTGGGAAAAGAAATTAAGTTTGTAAATATGTGAGCACCATGTAGTTATCTAACACATAATTAATTTATGTGTCGTTGCTTCATTTTAAATTCTTTTTACCTTTTGTGGTATAGTAATTTTATTCCAGGTGCATCATCGTCTTCACATATAATTATTTAACTAATACCTATAAAAAATATTGTAAAACATTTTAAAAGAGTAACGGTGGAGTTGCTATCTTTTGGAAGGGGCGACTAGAATCAACTCATTTTTTTGTAAATTTTGACGTTCAAAAGTGCCTTATAAGGGCCTATTTGAAATAAATGATTTGACTTTTGACTTCTGGAGGGGTAATAAGAAGATGATTGATACTGCTTAGTATTTAAATATGTATTTTTCTTATAATGTATCACTAACGCTTAACATTCATTGCTTCTCCAGGTGCCAACGGACAACACAATGCACAGCTACAAGCGGTGATGACGCACGCAGCAGCACTTGGACAAGTGCAGGGCGCGCAGCATCCTGCACTGACGAATATGATGTCAAGTAAGTACGATCGTCTTTAACCTTTGGAATTTCAAGATCGAGTTTATTTTAATTTAACAGCAGTAAGCTTAATCCGCTCCAGCCTGTCGCTTGCTGTCTTTCCCCCAGCGACGCCCTCGTCGAGGTCCGTACCCAACGGGGTTGCCTTAGCGTGTAGTCGCTCAGTTTCCAAGTTTTATGCCCTGACTGGAGGCCTTAATTTATTGAGGCAGCCACAGGAAAGTCCAGTTAAGCAGCCGACAACCTCCTAGGTTGACGTGCAAGATGACATGCAAAAAAAAAACGCAGTAGGTAAACGGCACAGGGCTGTGGTGGCCTAGTTATAACGCCCCCGATTTATGTGTCGAAGTCGTTCGTGGTTTTGAACCCAGGCACTTTGTGTGTTATTTATTTCATCGACACTGCTGTCAAAACGGTGAAGGCAAACTTCGTGAGAAAACCGACATGTCCTAGAACCAAAAATTCTAAGACATTTGATATCCATCGACCCGTTCTGCGCCCGCACGGTGGATTATAGCCCACTTCCTCTCACAAAGGCCTGTGTCCCAGCAGTGGGAACATTATACGCTCATTATGCTAAGCAAAGCAGTGCCTCCTAGTTTATGACATTAAAATTAAAATCTTTTTTCTACAGGTCTATACGGCGGCTGGGGCATCGGTGATACATTCCCGACGCCATCGCCAGAATCACCAGATCATTGGTCAACACCGTCGCCACAGACGCCACTCACACAATCCCCGCACTCTGATTGGTCGGATCGCGCCGCGCTGTCCCCAAACGACATACAACAGACCAATAAGGGAGCGACAGAAGCCATCTATATATAGGGATAAGTTAAGATTTGGGTTTAGATGAATTTCCGACGTTCTTTATATTGTAAGTGGTAGCTTTTTGTTGGATTTGATCAATAAAGTGCCATCTGCATACAGCACATTTTTTAATTGTTAGTGCAATATCAGTTTTGCAACAATATGGTGCTAAATACTGAATTAAAATGGCAAACCAACACTAATTTGCATTTCCGATATTTTTGCGTTACAAAGTTTGAGAGTATTTCGCTTTCAAAGAAAAACAGAAATATGACACAATCATGCAAATATTGCATAAAAACTAAAAAAAAAAAACTGAAACAAGAGACAATCATTATAATACTGCATAAATACTCGACAATTTTCATTTTAAAAAATCGAATGGCAAAAAAAAACGTCATATTCAACTACAAAAGCACCACAAATAAGAACGTCCAGCAGCATACGAAAGAAGACAATGTACAGAACGATGCGTGTGTTCGGCGTCCATTGCCGCGTTCGTTCGACGTCGAGCGGCGGTGTCGTGAACTTAGACTGACTTGTACAGCCATGACTTGAGTGTATAGCTATTAACCTAGTGTAGAATAATGCACTAACATTTGGTAATCTCGTGATTTTTTAGCATTCCCTTTTCGGTGTATTTTTAATTACGCGCAATACAGAGTTACTGCTCAGTGTAGTGTGGTTCGGCCGGCTTTTTTTTTTGTGAACAATAATTCTGATTTTAGACTCTTTTTCACTGACAAAAAAAAATGTTATTTGGAGTAGGTGCTAAAATAGTACTGCACTATAGAATATTTAGAGAAATTATATTTTTTCTCATTTTTCTTTATAAAAAAATTAATTTGCCATATTATTATAGAGCTTTTAATGCAAAGAATAATGGCGGTTGTTCAAATCCGGAAATGCGGATTTAAAAAAAATATAAGTAGTCCAATTTTAATGTTCAAGAAGAATAGTGAAAAACTTCTTTTGAACAACAGCATCAAAAATACACCGAATAATAACAATCACATTTTGATAAAATAATGACACACTTGTTACGTTGTTGATTTTTTTATTATTTACTTGTTTATAAGCTGTGTTTTGAACCATTGGTTTCATTGCAAATGAGATTTGTTAAGTGCAGTCGATGACGTCACCCATACAAGATGGAAGCCCGGTAGGCGTCGACTACACATTTGTAAGGAAATTATTTATGTGTGATTCTGTAGCTTAGGATTTTATCGCTTTTAGTGTGTAGATAGTTTCGATTTGTTACTAAAGCTGGGATAAAATTAATAGCTAATTTTTATTATTATTTGTTTTTTTTTTTTTATAAATAAAATTAAGCATGGCTTTTGGAATGGAAAAATAGTAAATAAAGTTGAAAAAGGGTTTTTAAGAAAAACGAGTTTAAATCGGCTTTAGAAACAAATTGCGTTAATTTAGTATTTAAATGTAATATTGACTGAGATTGCTGCCGCCATCGCATTTCTCACATTTATTTTAGTATTTTATTTTTGTTTGTTTTACAGACTTTATTATTTGATCTGGCAATAATCTCAGTTTTGAATATTATAATTGATAGTTTACATATCTTCCGTATATCGCAAATCATTCCATAATTGCTTCCAATTTTACTTTTTTTATGCAGAGGTGCCAATTGAGAAAAATACCTTTTTAGCAGGTATATTAAACATTTTGGTATTATTTGATAATACAAAAGCAAACTGAGCCATTCCATGCATATAATGTTGCGATTTTAACTACATATTTATGTCACCTCTTGTATAGTGCATATTTCCAATTGATATAAGATCTCATTCATTCCATTTGCGCTTTAAAATGACAACACTAGTTCATTTGTTATTATTATATTATAATAGTTGACACGGGATCACTCATGCTCAATTTTTACTCAATTCCATACATACTCTATTATATTGTAATATATTTTATATAAGTAAGTAATTTTAATGTTTTTAATAGCTTCCGATGTTGTAACGCCTGCATCATTGTAAATATTTTTATCATTTTTTTTAAATGTAAGTAATATTTAAATGCGAATGAAATAACTGATCTTCGTAGTTTTACGATAGTTTTATAATTTTATTTTTATTTTTTGTGTCATCTTTAATGTGCCAATGAGCAGATTTGAAAACTGTACCGTTAGTGAAACGCACAGAAATTTTACATGTGTATTACTAGTTGTAGAATAATTATATGGATAAGCGAATTGTGCTTCCTAACTGCTTATTTTTAAGCAACAAAGGCCCTAAAGAATTGGCAAAAGTACAAAAAAATAAATTCGTAATTTTTCGAAGTAAAAAAAAATAAAAACTGCAAACTTTAACTAATGAAATGTGTGACAAAATAAAGACTGTAAAAGATAATTAAGTGCAAAAAATTATACTCATAAACATAACTCCGTGTTTTATATTTTTGTGTGTGTGTAAAAAGTAACAACTCGGCATGTTTTTGTGAAAACTGGCACATCTCTAAATGCACTTTGAAGGCACTTTGTTACGAATAAAATGATGAGAATGATCTTCAATCCGCGTGCCTTTTAATTAAGATGTTTGTAATTTAAACTATTAAATTAGTTTAGTGTCGTAGCAGTAGTTGGTAAACTTGTAAATATATTTTAAACAATTATTTTCATTGAAGATAATTGCATTTAAATTGTAAGGAAAAAATGAAATTTTAATAAATGTTCTCCCGTAATGACAATAAAGGAATTAAATAAATTTGATCGTTTTATTATGTCTTGTATAAGTATAGTCTTCTGGCCCAAGGTGAAGTTTTTAATAATAAATGTTTGCCTTCACCTTAGAATATTAGATAATAAACAAAATAATCATACAGAAACCATGGAAATAATAGAAACAATAATTTGGTTATAGATACCTACATATTACTTAACATGTGTAGTGCCGGGAGCCCTCCTGGAGGGTTCATTGTAGTCTCATATGGGATGCCGGGAGCACTCGCAGAGGGCTCATTTTAAGTGTAGGTTTTTCTTAGCAAATACAGCAATAAAAACTGCAAATAAAATCTGTTGTATATTAACAAAATTTATAAGTTGTTGTTGGTTTTGGTTTGTTGGAGTTGTTGTTTGGTGTTAGTTGGTTATAAAATCCTACAAGCACTTTTATATATATAAAAAAAATATTGTGTCAGGAGGCCAGTATTTCAGGTGCGGAAAACCATTTTCACGGTTACAAATATTCAATAAAAATTTAAAAGTTTACAAGACCCCTGTCTCGGGATTAGAGGAAGTTATTATTATACTTTCTTAATTTTTATCATTTCACGTCCCCACCCCACTAGTACATGGAAATACCCCCAGAGATACGTATAGCGACAGGACCCCTGAAAATACTTTTTTACTTAACTCAAACCTAATGCCATTGAACGTCCGCGAGGGTTAACTTTAGCGCAAACCTAATGCCGGTGACCCTCCCGGAGGGTTCGCTTCCAATATTTATGATGGCATGGCGTATGAGCTCTATAAAAAGTGGGCAGAATCTAAAGATTTAAATAGATAAGCCAACATAAGCACGACATACCTACAATTACATAAGTCATTTTCGCGAATTTGTCAAATAATACAAGTCAACTTAATAATTGTGTAGTTAAAAATCTAAGTCACACCCCTACTCTAAATTGAACGGTAAAAGGGGTCAAATTTGGAAAAAAAAATGCATGTTTGCGCTTTCCATATCAAGCCACTAAAAGCACTACTAAAATAGTGTTTTTAGATACTACTAAACTAACGGTTGAAACCGATAATTTTTTTTCATATCCAGGTATGTCTGTCGCAGATGGATTGTCGAACCCGCTGTTTTGATTTATTTGCTAGCACTTATCAAATATGTCGCATAAAAGGCCTTATTTTTTTATTGCTTTTACTTACAAGCTCGATATTTTTAGAGATTCAAGGGACCGTACACCTACGTATTTGATATTAATTTGAACTTGGAACTTCCACGCGTTCCTGAGAAAAGGGGTCAGACTGACAGACAGATGGACAACTAAGTGACCCTATAAGGGTTCCGAGTTTTCCCTATTGAGGTACGGAACCCTAAAAATGTCATACCTTAATAATCTATAGCCAAAAACATATTTCTTTTATTTCCCAAGAGTTGAAATACCTGGTTTTGATATTTAACTCCAGAACTATCATCAATGTTTCCATTTCACTCTAATATTGAAATGGTCGGGGAGCTCGTGGCTAAATACTAACAGCCGCACGGGTAGACCCATCAGGTTAAGCTATGTTTGCCGAGGTTGGTCCGTGGATGGGTGACTATTTCTACATATTGAGACTCCTCCGCGCCTCGGAAAGCTCGCTAAGCCGTTGGTCCCGGCTGTCATTCGTGGATCTTTGACAGTCGTTACGGGTCGTCAGCAGAAGCCCGAAAGTCTGACAACCAGTCTTACCAAGGGGTATCGTATTACCTAGTTACTGGGTTGTGGAGGTCAGATAGGCAGTCGCTCCATGTAAAATACTGGTATTCAGCTGCATCCGGTTAGATTGGAAGCCGACCCTAACATGGTTGGGAAAAGGCTCGGCAGATTGATTAATTCAAATGGCCAAATGGCAAAACTAAATTTTTTTAACTTTCCAAACTACTTTTATTACTTTAGCTGTCCCTATTATTTCAGCATACCCCCACTTTGTTTATATTAAAATATAGAACAAAAGGTTATTGGTTACAACGAGTTAGATACAATTATTTAGCGAGAACCACGTTGAATACCATTAGTCACAGACTTTTATTCAATAGGAATAAGAGATATAATTTAAACTCTGTTCCTAATTATTATTTAGAGATGCATTTCATATTAGAATCAAGAAGTCAGTGTCGTATTTAGTATGACGAGAACTGTCTGGAAATAAATAAGCACGGGGCATCATTTCACAGTGAGTTTTCTAATAATATTGTTATTTTTCTAAATATGCATACTTTTAACAATTATACTTCATTTATTACATATTAGACAAATAACGGCCAAATAACAAATAATAATATTATTGAAATGACTGTATTTTAAAGTTATTTTTTAAATGTAAATAGTAAATAGATTACATTGCTTTGTATTTATCGTGAAATAACGGAGCTTATTATGTCTTTGTCGAAATAACAAAAGGGTTATAACCGTTATAAATCGAGTGTTAAAATAAATTAAGTACCTATATGTGGTTGCAAAATGGTGTTTATCATGTACTCAAGTGAGTGATTTTCTGTGTGCGGAAAAGATTGATAAAGAGTTTCCGACAGTATTGAAGAGTGGTACTAAAATATAACTGCAATCTTTCTTTCTGAAGTATCCACCCTACAAGAATCAGGGCAAGAGCCCTGAGTTTGAGTTTGTTAATTAATTGTTAGTATTTTTACTTCCACCATTAATCCTAAATTCTCGAAAATTATGATAAACTATGTCAGTGTCTCCATTTTTTTTTTAGTTTTAGTGTGTAGTTTATAGTTTTATTTTCGGCTTATCTTTTCTTACCGTCTGGTGTATTCTGGATAATCAAGTAATATTGGTACCTAGTAGGTAAGTATCGACTCTTTGAAAATATAAAAATACCTGTAAGTAAATAGCTCAATTGAAACAATTAAATATAACTCGATTCTCATAACTGTGCGCTTGGAGCTGTCAAAATCGTAAGTTGTTAGTGTCGAATTCACCCGCACGGTTACATCCTCAGTGCCCCGACGCTTCTTAAAACGGTCTACATAACTTGTGTCGTCTCCACGGTTCTGTCTTATTATTCGTTAATTTGTTATCGTTATAAAATGTCGATGTTGACAGGCGCACAGTTATAAAATCGGGTTATAACTTTGAGTTAGGGCTATTTCTACATAGTCAATGCAATCCTACATAAATGAACTTTCTACTTGAAATAGCAGATATGCCTACTAAAGATATAAAGATTTGTTAATAGGCAAGTACATGAAATACAAACGAGGGCAGAGGCATACGTCTTTTCTTCACTGCCTTTTCTTCCTTCGGCTTATAAGGTTCTGGAGAAGTTAGGCACATCCTACAATCTTAGAGCCCAACTATTAATAGGACACGGAGGAGTCCGCGAATACCTCTTTAGATTCAAGCTGTTGGGGACCCCAGCCTGTGTTTGTGATGATGCCTCCGTTGAAACAATAAACACATCCTAATTGAGCTGCCCGTACACACGAGAAGGTACCACTGCGAACAGAGGCTGGGACGCCGTTTCGTCTCGGATGTCCTGGAGTACATGATTAGTGATGACAATTGCCGGACCCATTTCGTGGCTTTCGCAGAAGGAATCTTGGCCACCACTGCGAAAGCCAATGGGCCAATACTTCCATAGCTAGGTGTTTTTACCTGTACTTCGTTTAAATTTAAAATAAAAAATAGGTGTCAAGAAAAAAAAAAACGTATATTCAAATCTTACAGCCCATTGATTTAATATTATCGTAGCTTCCATAAAGAAACGTAAGGAGGATGGAGAAAATAATAATAATTTGGTTAAGTTAGCTCGTTAAGTTAGTTTTAGTTCCATTTTAAAATAAGTGTATTATTGTCAATCTAAAGAATTAAGTGCCAAATTTAATATTGGCAATACTGCCCTGCTAAGCACAAAGGCGGTATCTCAACCGGAGTAAGTTTTTAGAAAATTGACTTTTTGTAAATTGAAATTTAAGGAAACATGGAGATATAAAAAACTTCTTAGGGGTTTTTTTAATGTTTTAAGTTAGATAGCGTTATTTCGCTTATACCATTAGATGCGAAATTTTTAAAGCTATTGAATGGTATAAAAAATACTAAAAGTGTCGATCTCAGAGATACCGCCTTTGGGCTTAGCAGGGCAGAATAACCAAATGTGAGGCAGGAATGAAAAAAGAAAAATAACGCCTAATTTTCGTACACTAGACTTTTTTCTTTGCGGTTGATGGCAATACAATCGCCACCTATTACATGGGACTTCAAAATAATTGGCAAAATTTTGTAGGTGGTGTTAAATGTTATATTGTTTATTTCTAGATACAAATGAGTTCTCTCGAACCCCGTGGCGGGCTAACATCCCGCTGGTGTGCCGTGGCCGCTGCTATGGCCGCTCTAACAACGGCCACGACCATCGGCAACGCTGCCGTGTTGATCGCACTGCGACGGTCACGGACTGCGCCTGCACATTACCCACTAGCGAGCTTAGCGGCTGCTGATCTGTTGGTGGGACTGTTTGTGCTGCCTGTGGCTGCTGCCAGGGAGCTGTTTATGTTTCAGTTGGGTAGGTGACTGTCTGAGGGTCTTACCAAGTGGCAATCGCTTTCAAAGTTTTTCGTACTGCTTGATAACATTCCATCATTGTTACCACGAATGGAAGTCATTTGTGTATATGTTTAGGCCACCGATTATTTTATCTACAGGATGGCAGGGATATCGATGCGAAAACGATTACCATAGATTCAGTACATGATTCTGAACCCCCTTGCGTTGAAATAACCGACCAAAAATTTCAGCGAAAGGGGTTCAGTATCATATCCCTACTAACCTACTACTACGGTTGGTAGGGACATCGACGCTAAAACTGAAACCACGGATTCAGTACATGATTCTGAACCCCACTGCGTTGAAATTTTTCGTCGGTTATTAAAAATAAAATCTGCTGTGTCATAGAAAAGTGCAATACCTACGCGGTCAAAATGTATGGAAATCTGAATTAAAAAAAAAACCGACATAAAATTTCAACGCAGGGGTGTTTAGAATCATGTAGGTACTGAATACATGGTACCAGTTTTCGCGTCGATGTCCACTAGCAAAGTTTTTCGCAATAGCGTGCGTTGCAACAACTTCATTCGAATCTTCATGAATATTATCACTCCCGTTGTTATATGCTTTACCCCCGTATTTATCTATAAAGCCTCCGTCATTACCTACTCCATTTTAAAATTAAGGAATACGATACACACTGTGCCTTCATAATGTACATGTAAATGAGGGAATCTGAGCTTAATTTTATCGAGGGAAAAAATATTTTAAAAATCTTTTTTTTTAAATAATTTTATTTAATTTCGATGAGGAATCCTAAACACAGTTCGATGAACATTGCCAGACTCACTAATCTGCAACTGCTGGAAGACTCTAGACATCATGTGCTGCACAGCATCCATCCTGTCCCTCTGCTGCCTAGGCTGGGAGCGCTGGTGCGGCATTACAGCTCCTTTAGCTCGAGCCAGAAGAGCTAAACGAGCTAGGCTGTTCGCTGGACTGGTCTGGCCAGTATCATTAGCTGTGGCACTACCTACTACCTTCATACCTTCTCCGAAAACCTTGATTCACGAGGAGAAGGGATGTCCAGATAATACTAATATTGGGTGAGTTACTTATTTATAGACTGCAGCCCCCACTCTACTCTTTGATATGGCCTCTGTAGCTCCATGAAACATGAGGCTTCAGGGACTAGTGCAAATCTTCGGGTTCATTTGATTTATCGAGTATGGTTAAACCACGCTGGGGTTGGTGCAATTAATTGATTCATTCATAAATTTACTTTTAAAATCATTTTAAATGCAGAACCAAGTTATGTAAATATCATTGTGGCCAAGGTCTATAAACGTTACTGATCTCGTACTTTGACTGAGACATGTTTCCGTCTAATTTTTATTTTGTTATAATTATCATGTTTATATACCGCTACCCATCACATCTGCGGAGTTTTGCAAGCTAATTTAACATCTCCCTGAGCCTGTGAATGTTACCATTATAATGTAAGGTCTATTTATGACGTTGTTTCCAATAATAATTGATGTTATTTCCACTTAAGCAAATCTCAAATTTATTTTAGTGTAAATAAAGTTGATTTTAGACTAGTACTGTTGAAAAGGTCGTAAAAAAATTAAGTTGTAGCGCAAACTGAACCTTATGTGTAAGCATTATAGTTGTTTTTCTTAAAACTCGTGTTTGTTTACATATTTGGCAAATAAATTGCGAACGCAGTTATTAGGTGGGCTTCGGCGGGGTGAAATTCTTATAGATATTTTTTCCACATAAGGGCTCATTCAAACAGGCGCGACACGCGACGCGACACAAAGACACCGCTCGTCGCGCGACGAGCGGTGTCTTTGTGTCGCGTCGTGTGTCGCGCCTGTTTGAAAGAGCCTTTACTATTACTAATGAGCGTCCTATTCTTGTTTTTTACAGTAAATGTGCAATTTAAAGCAATTTTCATGTCTGAAAATTCCAAAAATCTGTACCAACATTAAAAGAAACTGAACACATCAAACACATCATAGTGTTCTTCAAAGTGTATTTCTGCATATTCCTTAATCATATGATACCTACTATGACTATGATACAACCTGAAAACATTAACGCGACCATTAATTAACAGTAAGTAGATTTTTTTACTAATTGTTTTTTTTTTTACCAGGTACGTGTTCTACTGTGCAAGCCTATCGTTCTACGTACCCGCTATCGTGATGGTGACGTTGTACGCTCGCATCCTGAACGCCTTGTCAGTACCACTGCAGATTCGTTCGCACCGCGGTGGATTGCCCTGCCCAGATACTGGACAAGCGGTAAGCTTTATTTGAAATTATTAATTTAGTTTTATTATAAACAGTACAGAACTGCCACTGAACTGTACTGTACTGCCTGTTTGGTCTAGTGGTCGCAAGCGCTACTGCTGAGCATGAGGTCCTGGGTTCGATTCCCAGGTCGGGCAAAGTGTTATTGGGTTTTTCTATCTAAAATTTCTCAGTAGCAGCCTGGAGTCTGGATTTGTACCCGGTTGATGGCAATAGGCTCGCCCCCTATTACATGGGACTTAAAAAAAAAAACATAACTGGCGAAATGTGGGTGAACCTGCTACTGGGACACCTCTGCACAACCCTTCGGGGAAACTAGGCGTGATGTTATGTGTTTATGTAGTACAGAATGCTTTGAAAAAAGTAACATTCTATCAGCGTTAACAACGATAGAAAAGTCAAAAATGACTGACTCCAGCTACCGGAGAGCAGTGGTGGCCCAGTGGTAATGGCTTAAGAGTGGTAGGTCCGAACCAAGACAGGCGCTTTACTTTGTGTAAATTATTTCATCACCACTGCCCTCAAAACGGTAAAAGAAAACATTGTGAGGAAACCGACATGTCGTAGAACCGAAAATTCGTAAACATGTGTTATCTACCAACCGCGTGGTGGTTTACTGCCCACTCCCTCTCACTAAGAGGAAGCTTTTGTCTCAGCAGTGGGAACGTATCTGCTGATGATGCGTAAGCTTGGGAAAACCTTATGTGAATCTTGTTGAAAGTTGTTGTAGAAATATGAATAGCTTTGAAAGTGATTGCCACTTGTCTAGGCTCTTAAGACTAATTAATCAGTCAGTTTGTGATTTATGCCTACCTAATCAGATGTTTTTGTAGATTAGATAACCGAAAAAAAAAAGTTGTAGATCAACATCTCCAAACATAGCACATTTTAGTGATCAGAATGCGATTAAACATACAACTCAAATTGTTATGTCATATTTCTTGTATTTATTTCAGGGAAATGCTTCTAAACCAGCGTTAAAAAGATGTGTCACTGTAGACACCATTTGTACGAATGAACTTCAAACGAATGCTGTGTAAGTAACATTACCGATTTAGTTAAATTTTCTGTCAACACCATTAAAACATATAAAAATAAAACGAGCGAGCCATAGTAGTCGCATATGATGTGTAACATCTGACATCTCACCTCCGTAATAAGCTACATTAAAGGGCCCACCTCTTCAAGGTCGTATCTGACGGCCGATCATTGTTCAAATCGAATAGCGCACGCTTTCCCGGCTTCCTGTAATACACTTCCGTCCCTTTTGACGACATCGCTCCCGCAGATTTCCCACTCCTCAGATAGCAGGAAAGCGAGAAGAAAAATTTGCAGGAAAGCGAAAGGAAAAATGCTACACAGCAAAAATCTCCTTTTGCTTGTTTTTTTTGGAGTATGTTAAGATCGTAGTCGGTGTCGTTTTGTGTGTTCTACCTACCCCCATGACAAAAAGACGTGAATTTATGTATGTAAAACATTTTGTAACATCCAGGATGCCTTCACCAAAAGGCTGTTACCTGAATCTACCTGAAGGATCTAAACCTGAAAGCCCCACATCACCTGTGAAGCACCCTGGAGCACCGTAAGTGTTTAATTTCCAAACTATATTGCAATTACAGTCCTGTGGCAGCATCTGCATAGCCACATGCAAACTACGCATCAAAGACCTGACGTCACACGAAATCCTGACGTCATACAAATCCTGCATTTAGGGTGCATCCTGCACCGCGCGAACACCATATATAGGGTGACGGGTAATTAGTCACCGATACTTAAACACGTGACTTTACTCATAATTATGAACAACTTTTACTATGGGACAAAACCTGAAATCGTGAAAAAAAAAGTGCTGTACATTGCATTTATGTTCGCATAACTCGTAAAATTGTAAGGATCAGCTCACTTTTCTTTTTTTCATTTTTTCTTCAGCTCAGTTACCTATATAATATGACGTCTGTACTCCCCGAAGTGTTAGACAGAAGTCTACCTAATAGTGCACCCTACACCCACATTTCTTCAGTTATGCTGAAATCCCATGTAATAGAGTATGGTCCTATTGCTACCAACCGGGCACAAATCCAGACTCCGGGCTACAATTTTTTGTTTTTTTCTTTTGGTTAGTAACTAACCTGGTGTCAGAGTTTTAAAGCCGCCCATGGGCCTCTGACTTGGAATGACATGCCGTTGAGAAATATCTCTCAGGCATGCTGGTTTCCTCACGATGCACGATGTTTACTTCACCGTTTTTGAAGCAAATGATTTATTATACAATACGCACATGAATCCGAATAGTCAGAGGTTCGTACTTGAGAACTATGATTTAGCAGTCTGACGGTCACACCACTAGGCTGTTACTGCCCGGGCCACTACTGAGAAATTACTTATGGAAAAATCCTATGTCTGATGTAGTTCTGTCCGAAAAATAAAGATTTTAATGCTTCGTTTACAGCAGCTCCATCATATCTCGTCAACAACGTGCCACCCGCACTATCATCAGGCTGATGGCACTGTTCCTCTTTTGCTGGACTCCATTCTTCATTGTGCTGCCCGTTGGTAAGTAAACTATTTACTATTTTGTCCCCTTATTAGTAAACAAGGAGGAGGAGCTCGTGGCTAAGTACTAACAGCCGCACGGTTTGATTCATCTGGTTAAGCTACGCTTGCCGGAGTTGGTCCGTGGATGGGTAACCATTTCTGCATACCGAAACTCCTCCGTGCCTCGGAAAGCACGTTAAGCTGTTAGTCTTGGCTGTCATTCGTGGATCTTTGACAGTCATTACGGGTCGTTAGAAGCCCGAATTTCTGGCAACCAGTCTTAAGGGGGTATCGTATTACCTAGTTCCTACTGGGTAGTGGAGATCAGATAGTCGCTCCATGTAAAATACTGGTATTCAGCTGCATCCGGTTAGACTGGAAGCCGACCCCAAAATAGTTGGGAAAAGGCTAAGCAGATGATGATTAGTAAACAAGGACTAAAGTTATGGCAAACTTGAACCTCGAGGTATAAATGATTTTTTTTTTGCTCATGTCACATTGCTATCACGGCTGTGCCGTGAAGTCCTGGTTTCGATCCCCAGAGACATTATTTTTTAGAGTGGGTGGGTGTGGTTTTTTAGTTTGACTCTTCCTAATCTACAAGTCGATAGTGAAATGAAATTAAGTGCCTCCGATAACAATTTTCTTTGATAAGTTTTTGTTTTGTTACGTTTTATAAGTTCTAATTACGTATTAAGTTGTTTACAGAAAACATACGTCTTCTTTACACCCTGAACTGACGCAACAGACGTTTTTACTACATACTCTAAATTATTTCTCCAGATTCCATTTGCGATTGCGTATGGGACTCGATCTGGCAGTGGTGCACATGGCTGGGGTTCACCAATTCGGCCCTGAACCCTCTAGTGTACGCAGCGGCATCGCCGAGCGTCCGCCGCGCGCTGCAAGCTTCGTTGACGAGCTCGGCCAGAACTGATGTGCAGTTGACACACTCTGCTAGAAACCGCTGAAGTGATAAGTAAATACTACTACAATATCTCATTCATTCGTTCATAATTCCGTCACAACTAAAGAAAATGTAGGCGCTTTGACACTTTTGACAGGTGCCCGGACCTGACGTCTTAGTGCTGCCATCTAGTGAAGGTCATATCAGAAAACCCTAATTTCTGTTAATATCATTCAGGCGCAAAAGATCCATGAAGTACTGTAGCAGGTTGTTTTATAATCGACTTCAAAAAAGGAGAAGGTTCTTAATTCGTCGAAATCTCTTTTCGTGTATGTTCAGCGACAATTCTTTACCATGTTTACCGATTTCGATGATTCTCTTTTTATTGGAATGGGTAAAGTATTTTTATCTCACGAAGCGACGCGCGTTTTATTTGTGGTAACCAAGTGTACAAACACGCTGTGAATGTGTGCGTGGAGACGAGTAGCGTTAGGACATGACACACACACACCTTTCCGACTTCGCCATTGTCTCGGACGGTACCGAGAGCTCCTGCGTTTATACACACATTCACACCGTGTTTGTACACTTTGTTCCTAAAAGTAAAGCGCGCGTCGCTTCATGAATACAAATACGTACCTGAGAAGAAGAGGGGAGTGAATGCGTGAGTGACTCTTACCGACTCAAAGGTAGTAGGAGGAACAGTTAAGGTTTCAGTTAGTAGGAGTCTAATAAAGGGCGAAACCACGAAGAATGAAAACAACTCAGTTTTAAAATAAATAATATTTATTTACACAATACATTCAATATTTGTGTACACTTCTTTGGCATAAACACTACCCATTTATTAATTAAAACAAATATATAAAATTGCACTCGCAAAATACTGTTTTATGTGAAATAATAATCTACACTTAGAATTTACAAAGTTTTAACAACAACAATATTATTTACAACTTAAATAAACTTTGAAATAGACTACGAACAATGTAACAGCCTAAAAACTAAAATATTGTGCGATATATTATTATTTTTTCTAGAAAATAAAAATTGCAGTAAGGACGCGTTGCGAATTTTTCCGGCACGGCACCGCGTTCGCGCCTCTTTCATGGGCCGCTCTTGCCTCAGAGACTTTGGAATTCATACTTACTTTATGCCTCTTATCATAATGTATATCGACTATACTTCATGATCACGCTTACACTCAGCGTTCAAATAACAACCGCATCGCATACGCGTCCCATGTATTTAATCATTAAGAATGTGTACACACGGCTACACATCAAGCTATACATTTCCAGTATAAGCTGACCTCGCATTGTACGGAATTCCTATACAATGTGAAATCGAAAAGACGAGACGATGATGTGATGAGGGTTGTGATGCTTGATGTGTAGCCGTGTGTACGTTATGACAGAGCATGACGCGTGCGCAATTCAAAGGTTGCTTGAGAACTCAATCTGTGCTCGATGAAATTCGTGTCATATGAACGCGGCCTCACACTGCAGTACCTACTCAGCTTGACTCGATATGTAGATACTCAGTAGTTACGTCGTTTCGAATAACTTATAAGTGTTGTGACAACATATTGCATAACCAAGAATATTATTATTTTTCGAATATTCTTTTTAGAGAAGATACATTATTTTACTTCCAAGCAACATTTACGTCAGCATTTTAAAATCTATATCAAACAACAAAACACTCAATCACTGGTCGGTTCAATTTATAAACTCCTACTTCAATATTTCCAATTTACGATTCTGCTTTCGATTAATATAATTTTTTCTTAGACAAGTCTTCATAAAAACAATAATATATTAACAATCACTACATATTCTATTTTACAGCTGGTATCTCAAGATGGCGGCCAGTGTCAAAATGGCGGACACGATCAATGGCGGGCGTGAGAGCGTGGCCGCGCCGCCAAAGTCTTTTGCGTCCGGCGAACAATTCTTGCATGTGCAGCGTCCTGACAGACAGTAGCCTGGCTCGTTTTCTTCAGATACACATTCCTGAACAAAACAATAATTTATTGATTACTTAATATTGTCAAAATCCGCCTTGAAGTTCAGCTAGATGAGGATATGACAAGTAATATAAATAAAATAGGATTAATTTTAAGAATAGAGTAATAAGACTATGAAGCTTGATAATGCCTGGTGCCATTTATGTTGAAATTAAATAATAATGTTAAAAAAGTGTGAAATATGAAAATGATGCTAAATTGTAAATATTTTATTTTATTATTAAACTAAATGAAATTTTATTTTACTATTTTTATTTAAGTAGGTAATTTTTCCCTAAACGTCTACCTTAAACTTTATAATGATGCTTTGTTCAGATAGAAGGCACAGATTAATTGGTTATAGGGATAGGTGCATGACCACGTATCTGACCTATCCCTTAACATGTAGTAATAATACCTAAGGCCTTGTACGATACGATGCCACGTGACGGAGATCTGATTCACCAAGGCTTTATGTAACCAACAAATTCTTGACCCAAATACTCCAAGACACACACATACCTCATCCCTCCGACACTCCTGTCCCGGTCGCCGGCGATGCCAGCACCTAGCGGGGGTACCGGCCGGGCGCGCGCTGTATGCGCACGCGCATGCGCCGCCCAGGCACAACGCGGCGCCCGGCGACCTCGCGTCAGGTAGCCCGGCGAGACCGTCGCATTGGACGTCGTACTCACAGGTTTCGTTGAGTTCTTTCACAGCTGTAAATACCGGGAGATAATATTTTTATTTATACTGTTATACAGCTCTTCATGATTTTCCTAGAATGTTGCAGAGAAGATAGCCCGCCATTTGATTGGTCATGACTGATCACTGCCACTGTCTACCACTAAGATAATACTGGGTGGCAGGGACATCGACGCGAAAACTGTTACCATGGATGCAGTACATGATTCTGAAAACCCCTGCGTTGAAATTTTTCATCGGTTATTAAATAAAAATAAAAAATCTTCTGTTCCATACATTTTGACCGCGTAACTTTTCTATGAAACAGCAGATTAAAAAAAAATAACCGACGATAATTTTCAACGCAGGGTGTTCAGAATCATGTACTGAATCCATGGTAACAGTTTTCGCGTCGATGATGCCACCCTGTATTATGTCAGAGCGCGCCGGAGTTCTGGACGTCTCCACCAATATTAGGTACCCCCCTTTTCTAGGTTATCCTAATTTTCATCAGCCTTAGGGGCTAAAGAACCATAGTTGATCACATTCACACATTTATATTTTCAAATCAAACAATCAAATCCAAAACAAGATCCACCAATCTTCAAATTAAACCAAGTAGGTAAAATGTTAATGTGTAAATGTGGTCAACTGTGGTTCTTTAGCCCCCCAAGACGAAAGTGAACCCTAAATAGGTACTAAAATGTTGTATTCCATAAATACCATTCGGAATCGGGAACAAAAAGGTCATTATTATACCCAGTTTTCAGTGAATAACGGCAAAAACGAATTAACTCATAACAGTGACCTAATTTTTCTTCCATTGAAGCTACAAAATCAACTGAACTAAACCCTGACCCTATTCTATTCTAACTATAATTACCATCTACTTATGCAGTAGCTAACTATCAATTAATTACATAGGCCCTAGAAATTAAGGGCATGGTATCAAGGGCTTGGTAATTACCATTGTGAATGTTAATGGACTTATATAGGAATTTCAAGGTTTACTTTATGGTCTACTAAATATGATTAGTATATTAATAAAAGAGTGAATTAATTCATTAAGGATTTGTGATTGCTTGGATTAAGGGAACGATACTTCAACGAGCAGTCACAATTAGGTAATTGTTTTTGACTCACATTATACGGGTGAGTCGAAACTTCAGACTTGAACCGTCAATTTCCTTACAGTTAGGAGCAAATGACCTTATCAATGATACTCACATTCTACACAGGAGTTGGTACCATTATGCGCCACCCAGTTGTCCTTGCAGCGACAGGTGCCTCTGCACTCCAGACCTGTGCCCGCACATTGCAATTGATCTTCACATTCCTCTCCCAATAGCGCGTCGCGGACGCATCTGGAAGAAGAAGTTGAATAAGTCGAATGGTAATATATAATAGGACCATCTTCTTCTACGTCGTGTTGATGGCACGACAGAGTATTCAATTTTGTTCGCCACTTCCACGGTATGGGGACAACGCGAAGGTCGGTATGGCCGCATTTTTTGTGGCACAAAAGGCAGGATAGGGGGTTGGACATAGTTTGCGCCGCATTTCCACATCTACACCCGGACCATAATACTATATGAGCCCGGTTGCTAGGCTCTGGTCGTTAACGGGGTTCGTTTAGCAGACATACAAATATTTTGGGATCCAAGCCAAAAACTAAGAGCTAAAATTGCCTTAAGTCGGAAAACAGAAGTCTTTGACAATGAAAGAAATAGTGCAGCTTGAAAACCTGCAAACTTCTTGCTTTCACCACGATGTTTTCATATTTTATTGAAGTGAAAAATTCTTTAGGCCTAGTAGGGGGGTAAACTTAGGGATTTGCGTAGTGCTATAGAACTAGATGGCACTAATACCAGTTTTAAGTTTTCTCCTCTCGGCTTCTTTTTGTCGATAGTCCCCATGACTGCCTATTTTTTTTGTAAAACGGTTTCGAGATGCAAGAAAGACAGTACCGGTCGATACGACACTTGGGTCTTTCGACTAAAATGATGAAAATGATGATGAAAACATTTTCTAGTTTCCCTCGGAAGGCTTTAGTATCGTCATATCATTATACCTAAAGCTGTACCAACCTTGTGCCATTATCCCTAGGACTGAACTGCAGCTGGCAGGTGCAGTAGCCTCTGACACAGAAGGCCTGACGCTCCTGCCCCTGGTCGCCGAGGTAGCAGTTCTGATCCACCACGCAACGCTCACCGATTACTGTCAAGAAAATAGTTATCGTGTTACTTTAGAATTGAATGAAGAAAAGAACAGCTTTGTACAAACACTTTTACGCGTTAAAAATATTGTATAAAGGTGAAGTCAAAACACAAAGATCAAAATCTCTTTTAAAGTACGGTCATTTTCTTGATCAGATCATGTGAGGAACATGCAGATTTATGTCTGAGAAGGTATTTTGTGGAAAGAGCTACACAGATTTGAGTAGAGCTGTTCAATCAGTGCCTGCCTGTGTCATTAATTGTTTTCTATATCTAATTCGACATCTATGCAAATCGTGATTGATAAAGTTGTAAATAAACATTGTGTTTGAGATAATTTGGCAATCGGGTTGACCGCCATGGCAATAGTGATTGACACCCGTAATAGACTAACCCACACTCAGGATACATTCAATGTATTTTTGTGACTGATAGGCCTTTTACCATTTCTCAACATTGGAAATGACTAAGAAGATCTTGGTGATCGATTTACCTCACCAATTCGGAATCTTAAAAAAATGTTATTCTGCTCAACATTAAGAGGAAACGTGGTCACGTGGTCATGGGCGCATGCCATACAAACGCATTCCTCTGTTTTCTCCATCAATCAATCTGCCTACCCTGTTCTCAACTATGTTCGGGTCGAATTCCAGTCTAACCCGATGCAGCTGAATACCAGTAGAAATTTTACATGAACCAACTGCCTATCTGATCTACACAACCCAGTAACCAACCAATCTGTCTAGCCTTTTCTCAACTATGTTAGGGTCGGCTTCCAGTCCGAGTCTCAGTTCTGTCTGAGTATTTTACATAGTGCAACTGCTTTTCTGACCACCACAACCCAGGTACTGGGTACGATACCCCTTGGTAAGAGTGGTTGTTAGACTTTCGGGCTTCTGATGACCCGTAACGACTGTCAAAGATGCACAAATGACAGCTGGGAAATAATGTGTCGCGCGTTGATGTCTTCTTAAAGGCACTTTCAAACAGACGCGACACGCGACGCGACGCAAAGACACCGCTCGTCGCGCGACGAGCGGTGTCTTTGTGTCGCGTCGCGTGTCGCGTCTGTTTGAAAGAGCCTTAATGGTCTGGTAGTCGTAATAGTGTCGCGAAATCAATGTTTTAGTCCCATCTCAAAAATGCCCAACGCTCCTAAAGAAGTTTTCACTTTAAGAAATGAAATAAGAAACCAAAGATACAAACATGGCATACAAACATACTTAATTGTAATAATTAATTAAATTCCTTAATTACGATACTTAAAAGGTAGATATTTTATTGTCGTGAATTTTGACATAAATTTTACGATGTAACTCTTATCAAACTCAAATTGTTATCGGTCAGACTTTTTTCGTTCAGAGTAGGATTTACGACACAACAAACGTCAAAATTAAGTTCGGTCGAATGCGACCGACCGAACGAAATAAAATGAAGATCGTAGTAGGAAACGTCCAAACATTAGGCCTGATAAATATCGCTTCGGAGTAGACCCCCTGGTCGTGGTAGATAGATATAGATTTCTTCGTTAAAAACAACATCCCGTTTTTTATAGAATTATAATACACATGTACAGGTATATAAAAATAATCTAAAATATTTAAGTACTTTTTGCAGATAAAACATAAATAATAGTTAAGCGAAATGTTAGTATCTTACTTGCGATCTCCTGACTTAGATAATAAATGTAAGTTAAAACTTGTTCCTACAAAAACAACTTAATGATCTCCTAAAACAGTGCTTCCTCTCTCCTACCCTCTTTGCTGTGCCCGACAGGGTCCATAATGATCTAAATTATATACACATTATGGTAAGCATATTGAGTATTGAATATTGAGTAAAATATTAGCTCTGGGGTCATTACCAAAAAAACTGAAAACAGAGGAATACATGTGTGGACTGAACGCCAAGGATCATGTGACCACGTTTCCTCTTAGACGGTATGCAATTTATCTAGCACATACTCTATCACTGTTGAAGCCACAAGGAAGTAAGCTATCAGTCCATCGTCCATACTTCACCGTACGTAGTTATTTTCTAAGAATAACATCTATTACTTATCTAAGGTCAATTAAAAGAGCCTTCGCCTCTAAAAATAGGTGTTCTGAATACACAATATACACATGCCAATATTCTCCGAAAGGTTAGGCAGAGATGCACCTATTATATAGATAGTTCACCTATTATGTAGAGAGTTGATGGGATAGCACCATTAACATTTCGCCATTTATGTTTAAGTCCCATGTAATAGTCGCGAGGTTATTGCCATCAACCGGACACAAATCCAGACCTCGGACTGATACTGCAAAATTCCATGTGGAAAAACCCAATAACGCTTTGCCCGGCTCGGGAATCAAACCTGGAATCCCTAAAAAGAATTTGGAGTAGCTTTACTAATATAATACACATAATTATCATTTACCTCGGTCTTTGCGAGTTCAAAGAAAAGGTGGGCTGATAGAAATTAAAAGAAAAAACCGGCCGTACCGTAGTAGAAAAACATGACATTTTTGCAACCGCAAATGTAAGTTGGACGGTTATTACTCGTTACATTGTAAAGTAAACTTAGCTGTGATAGTTTTCCTTTTAATTTCGTTATATATACTACTGCTGTGAGTTATTTTTACATATCGAAAACCAACCATTTAGCTGGCAGGGGGGGGGGCACTTGACTCTAACAAAAAATTGCATTTTTTAAGCTTAATATTCCGAAAATGGATTCCTGAATCCAAAAATAGTATTCACAAACTCAATACATAACAGTAATATTTTTGAACGATCTTTTCAACAACACCCCACACATTGGGAAAGATGAGAAAAAAAAAACGTCCCCACGTTACGTGTAGCGGAGGTACCTTAATTATTGTATTTTTTTTCATGATTTTATTTTACCACTTTCTCGGCGTGATTAATATGTATACCCATGCCAAATTACAGCTTTCTAGTACTAAGAGCTAAGCCGCGGACAGACAGACAGACGGACATGGCAAAACTATAAGGGTTCCTTGTTTACTACAACCCTAAAAAAGTGCCTATTGCGCCGATTACAGTGAAATTGGGTTCAGGTCCTTCTAAGTTAAAACTTTCTTGTAACATTTGTTTACCAATAGGGATGATAACAAATTTTTTTTTGTCCGTCACGTACATTATTAAGAAATATTGGACACGTATTTTTTTTCCCCAGGCGTCATCCCTATTGGTTTCAGTTCCTTCTTAGTTAAAACTTTCTTGAAACATTTGTTTAACAATTACCAGTATGCCAAAACTTTTGTATCTACATGGATAGTCATTGCCATTTTTACTGTAAATGATCCAAGTTTATGAATACAAGTATAGGTGTATAATAAAGAGATATCTATCTATATAATACTAACCAGCGGTCTCGTAACAGCGATCATCTTCGAAGTGCGCAGTGGCTGCGCATGCGCAGGCTCCGTTGGCGCACTCGGAGTGGATGCCGGTCGTCGAGTGACACTGGATGTGTTGAACACATTCCTCGCCAATGCGGGCCTCTGGAATTAAAGTTGAAGGAATAAGTATAGATTGAAGATTCAGAGTTATGCAGAGGAATGAGGGACATGTTGTGAGGAAATTTTGAGACCGGATGAGGAGAGGGCTAAGAGATAGAAGTGTGAAAGGTAGGGCTAGAAATGGCGATGAGTAGTACCGGAATGGAGGCTAACAGAGATGTAGGTATGGAAGGAGACAACTTGCTGCACCGTCAACACATAAATACGTAGGGGCAGGAAGAGAGAGATAAGAGATTGAAAATATTTATAGCTTATTGGAACGAAGTTCTTTAACACGGCTTGCTAACTTTCAGCAATCGTCACGCTAAAAAGTGTTAATACTTTCGACGGTCTTCTCCTAATTCCAAGAGAAAGAGAGAGAGAACGCCGGCAGAAACAAAAGAAAAGAGTAAAGTGATTACAGTGTCGTCAGATAAAATTGTACACATCGGCCCGAGTACACTACATCAAAGAGAGAGAGAAAGTATCAATTTGGTCAACATGAAAATCCAAGATGGCAGCTCTGAATCAAATTTTTCATTATGGATATCGTTTTCATAGTTTTCGAGGGTGAAAAGGCCGATAATGAGGTCAAAATGAAAATACAAGATGGCGGCTCTGAAAATTTTCAAATTCTTCAGCGTGGGGGTTGTTTTCATGGTTTTCGAGGGATTTATAAGACAATACTGGATTCAAAATGTAAATCCAAGATGGCGGCTGCGAAAATTTTCAAATTCTTCAGCGTGGGGGTTGTTTTCATGGTTTTCGAGGGATTTATAAGACAATACTGGATTCAAAATGTAAATCCAAGATGGCGGCTGCGAAAATTTTCAAATTTTTCGTCATGGGTGCCGTTTCCATAGTTTTCGGGGGCGCTAAAGCCGATATGCGGTCAAAATTAAAGATGGCGGTTGCAAAAATGTTGTTAATGTTTTAAATCATACGTGAGAAAGAACTTCGTTCCTGACAGGGGTCCCCCGACCGCATACGTTTTTTTTTATTCACACTTGTCATAACAGTGCAGTCGATACAAGTAGTCCGAAATCCAAAAGTCTGACAACCAGTCTTACTAACAGGTATCGTACCCAGTAACTGGGTTGTAGAGGTCAGAAAGGCAGTCTCCACATGTAAAATACTGGTATACAGCTACTTTCGGTTAGACTGGAAGCCGACCCCAAAATAGTCGGGAAAAGGCTAGGCAGATATAATGTAATGTATTAGTAAAAAAAATATACTCAAACTGAGCTGCAAGTTGTCTTCTGGAAACTGGGCCGATCAGGTTACATACAAATTGTGTAGAGTGAAGTCACTAAAATGTCGTAATAATGACAGCACTTACAATCTTTTGTACTTGACAATAGAATTCGTGAAGTCCTTGGAGACGCTATTTTGTTTCGACAAAGAGAAAACGAAATGTTGCCCCTCCTGTTCGTATTGTATGTGTATTTATACAGAAATGCTGAAACAGACCCATAGTTACGCCATACAAATAATTATGTGTTTGCTATGGGGCCCCGACTCCCCATAGCAAACACATATTTGTATCAAGTTGACAGAGTCGGTTCTTAACACCTTTTCTGTTCTCTCTAACCGCTATATTTGGGTGGTTATGTAAAGTAGTTTTCGCAGACATGCCCTTTCAATTGATACCCTGCAGGCAGATTGATGTCTGTCTAGCTTTTTCCTGACTATGTTGGGGTCTCCTTCCAGTCTAACCGGATTCAGCTGAATACCAGTATTTTACATGTAGCGACTGCCTTTCTGACCTTCACAACCCAGGTACTGGGTAATGCAATAGTTTAAGATACCACTTGGTAAGACTGGTTGTCAGGCTTCTAGGCTTCTGACTATCTGTAACGACTGTCAAAATTCTAGGAATGACAGCCGGGACCAACGGCTTAACGTGCTTGCCGTGGCACTGAAGGGTCTCGATATGTAATTAATAGTCTACGAACTCACCCGTGTGGCTGTTTTCATTTAGTCACGGTTGGTTTCCCCTTTTGGAAAGGGGAAACCAATCCCTTCAAAATTACTCCACTATCAACCCTAAATTAATTCGTGTAAACCGAGTTTCTAAACCCGACCGACCGATTATTAAAATATCAAACGAAGACTACCGTACCTTTCAAGCATCCCTTGTGTGTGCTGTTGATAGCCGCATATACGAAGCCATCCTTGCAGACACAGTAGCTGCCCAGTCGACAGAAGGCGTTGTCAGGGCAGTCCATATCAACGGCGCATACATTCCCTGTCCGACCTGGGTGAAAAATAAAAAACATTAAATGATATTTATAATCCTACAAACTGGTTCAAAAAAATTCTTTTTTATCACATCAATTCAAAAAGAGCTAGTTTAAGGCTCTTTCAAACAGGCGCGACACGCGACGCGACACAAAGATACCGCCCGTCGCGCGACGAGCGGTGTCTTTGTGTCGCGTCGCGTGTCGCGCCTGTTTGAAAGAGCCTTTATTCTTCGTTAACTGGACCAAAATAGCTTTTTATTCCCAGGGACTAAAAGTGATTTGAATTTGGGATATGGATATTGTTAGTAAAAGTTTTAATCACCAAAGAGATGAATCACAAACATTATATGAACAAGTAACAGGCTGTATGATAAAGTAAAGAGCACGCGAACCAAAAAATAGAAATTTCGAAAAAAAAAAACGCTCGAAATGCATTTCGCCTTCGTTCGTAATTGATTACTCAAATTCGGAATTTTTATAAAAAAATACTCATAAAGGGTGATAAAAAGTGGAGTGTCCACCTCGGGAGCAACACTATTTTAAGCTCGAGTGACGTACTTTGAATACCTTACTGAGCTCTGGATTCAAAGAAACACTCTGACCTTTAAAATAGTTGTTTGCTCCCTCGGCAAACAATCTACTATTAGGTATACGTTAAAAATAATTTGTTTAAAAACTAGATGAGTTCAGTATTCTTGTTCGACTCTGAGAAGAAAGACCGAAACAATCTGAGAGGTCAAAGTCTCTTTTAAAGTCCAGACATAATCCTGGTCGGATAATGTGAGGACCATGTAGGTTAGTGTCTGTAATGGTATTTTGAAGAAAGAACCACACAGATTTGAGTGGACTTGTCCAGTCAGTGCATGCGTTTGTCAGTGGTCGTGGAGCTCAACTCAGAACATAAGGAACTCAACAAGAAAAACCATTTTTGTAGGAAAACCAACCAAGTGCATGTCGGATCACGTACAGTGAAGGGCGAATGAGGGACGAATGATGCATGCATATTCCTGATTATATCAATTACAAAACGACATATTTTTGCTCGATTTATATTTTAGTAACACACACACATAACATCACGCCTGTAATCCCCGAAGGGTTAGGTAGAGATGTACCCTGCTAAGCCGAAAGGCGCTATCTCTGAGATACGCCAAGTTTTTTTTTATACCATTCAATAGCTTTAACAATTTCGCATCTGATGGTATAAGCAAAACAGCACTATCTAACTTAAAACACTTAAAAAAACCACTAAGAAGCTTTTTTTATCTCCATATTTCCTTAAATTATAATTTACAAAAAGTCAGTTTTCTCTAAACTTACTCTGGTTTACATAGCGCCTTTGGCCTTAGCAAGGCAGTATAGTAAGCCCACAATTCGCCAGTTATAGTCCCATGTAATAGGGGGCGAGCCTATTGCCATCAACCGGGCACATTTATTATCCCGGCCGGGTCATATTTTATTATATATAACACAAACATCACGCCTTGTTTCCCCGAAGGGTTGGGCAGAGGTGTCCCTGTAGCAGGCACACCCACATTTCGCCAGTTATGTTTAAGTCCCATGTAATAGGGGGCGAACCTATTGCCATCAACCGGGCAAAAATCCAGACTCCGAGCTGCTACTGAGAAATTTCAGATAGAAAAACCCAATAACATTTTGCTCGACCCGGGAATCGAACCCAGGACCTCATACTTAGCAGTAGCGCTTGCGACCACTAGACCAACGATTTTATTATATTGTATAATATGTTAGCTTGTTAAAACTACAGGCGTACTTCTATTGCACGGAGCAAATACAAAGTTCTATTGTCATAGAGTTTTTTCGTCAGAGATTTCTCAGTAGCAGTCCTGAGTCTGGATGTGTGCCGGGTCGATGACAATAGGCTCGCCCGCTATTACATGGGGCGAAACGTGGGTGTATACTAAGTATAGGTAAACCTCTGTGCAACTCTTCGGGTAAACAAGGCGATGTTGAATTTAGCGACCTCCATT
Source organism: Omphaloscelis lunosa (assembly GCA_916610215.1). NCBI lineage: Eukaryota > Metazoa > Arthropoda > Insecta > Lepidoptera > Noctuidae > Omphaloscelis > Omphaloscelis lunosa. The sequence goes on along the minus strand of OU744245.1, from coordinate 3,583,780 downwards.
GAAGTCTCCTTCTTTTCGTGTGGTTAGTGACTAAGCTGGTGTCAGAGTTTTCAAGCCGCCCATGGGCCTCTGACTTTTCACATGCCGTCGAGAAATATCTCTCTGCCGGTTTCCTCACGAAGTTTTCCTTCACCGTTTTTGAAGCAAGCGATAATTATACAATACGCACATGAATCCGAAAAGTCAGAGGTGCGTGGCTTGGGTTCGTTCTGGGTTTGGGTTCGGCTTGGCAGTCTGACGGTCACACCACTAGGCTATCATTGCAGTTTATGTTGAAGTGAATCGTGTACTATTATATTCGTTTACAATTCCTTAATTAGCACAGTCATACGAAATTCGGGGAACCTAATCAATCTAGACTAAGACTCGATGCTACACATACTTCCTCTCTTTATTTCAAATGAAGATAAATACTAATGACTAACGTAAATGACGAATTCTCAAACAAAGATAGACATTCTTATTGTCTACCATTAGCATTGCTGATTCTTTCCAGTGACGTCATGAAAAATCTATAAAATATTGCTTGAATAAATTAAATTGATAAATCTACCAAATTATTCTTGTCAGTGTTGGCACAATCTTTTGTTATAATTATAAATTATTCTGCTGAATTCGCTAGAAGATTTGTCTTGAGTCATGATTTAGTGAAAAAATATTTAAATTAGCTCATAACTTAACGAGATCACGTTGTATTTTGTTGGCAAGCAAATTCTTGAAAAGGAATCAAGTGTCCGTTTATTTTCTTCTAAAAAAAATTTCTTGTCTAAATCGTATAACCGTGTTTAACCTTACTTCAAAAACTAAATGGGTGTACATACGATCCTTACATACTCCTTTTGCTTCATTTACGCAATATGTATATGTAGTACCTGGTCGATCGAGCTCTGCTCGGGTGAAATAGATAAACATATCGTCCAGGTATACTAACGTTGTATCACATTCCCGGGGCTGTGAATAGAGAAAATTTATTTTCCTAGATATGAGACACAGCTAGGCCCCGGTAAACCCCTAATATTGCAACTTATCATCGAAATCGTTACAGCCGTTTTGGAGAACGTCATTACAAATTTATATACAGAGTGTTAGGCCAATAGGTCAAACAACAGAACCTTAATTTTTTAATGTTTTTTCAAAGAATTTAATTCTGGTCAAAATCTGAAATTAGTTTTAAGATAAATATTGTTAACCAGAACACGTTGTTTGTAACATTATCTATCTCAGAACTACAGCAATTTTTGTTTATTGACAAGTAATAAAAAACTCCCTTAAAACAATCTAATTCATCTTAAGATGGATTAAAATAAAGTAGCCTTGCAAACAATCGCCTGAAAAAACCAACCTTCAGTTCAGTGTACAAAAAAATATAGGTAGATACCTACTGTACACTGTCGAGCCATAAAATAGGCAAGTCTCGCAATAGTTTGTTCGGAGCTGATTACACTGGAGTGCAAACAAAGTTATCGCGAAATGACTGATAATATTAACATTTCCTTGTTGTCATTTGAACTGTAAAAGAATAAATATTTTACCAGCTTAATGTAGTTTTCTTTGCAGTGAGATTTAAGTAAACAATGTTGTTGTTATGCACTGACTAAAGTCGAATTTCGCTTTATTCGTTGATTCGTACGAATTTAATTATTTGTGAGTGAATCGACAACTCCAGAAATACGTATCAAAATTAGGTAAATGGAACATTTTGAATTTTATGCAATAAAATTAAGAAAAGTAATTGGCAAATACAAGGTGGCAGGGCATCGACGCGAAAACTGTTAGGTACCATGGATTCAGTACATGATTCTGAACCCCCCCCCCTGCGTTGAAATTTTTCGTCGGTTATTTAAAAAAAAAACTGCTGTTTCATAGAAAAGTGGTAAAAATTTATGAAACAGCAGATTTTTTCGATGTTCCTGCCAAATTGTATATATGTAGTTCCTAGTATACTATTTTCAACATTTTTTTTTTTTTTTTTTACATTATTTTCACTTTGTTATTTATATTTTGTGTTTTACGAACTGTGTCCAAATAAATGTTTTTAGTTGAGAATTCAACAGAGTGCATCCCAGCGCGTCGAAAAAATACACGCGATTTTATTACGTCCGTGCGAACGTCGGCTAACTGTCAACATAACCGGCGAAATGTAGGTGTACTATAGGTACACCTCTATCCAACCCTCCGGAGAAACAAGGCGTGATGTTAGTGATAATTTTTAACAATTCTGACACGAACAAAGATTAATAAAAAAAAAAATCTTATTTCTTTAGCTGTGGAAAAAATTACAAATTTACAAAGCCTCCCACAAACATGCGCGGACGCGAATCGAATAGAACTTTTTCCATGAAGTTTTCATAGAAATAATTGCTATCGCGTCACGCCTGATTACGTAAGCCTTTAGGTAAATGAGCTTGAAAGCTAAACTATGGAAACTGTTCATAAATTCTCAAAATAACTTTTTATATTCTCAAAGATGGCAGTCTTATTGGTTTCAGTCGTGCATCACAAAATAGATTAATATAGTCACTCGTGCGTGACAAAAGAGGTTAAAAATAGGAGGCCGAATTTAGAGAATTATAGTTTGACGGGGGCCACTACAGGCCGCTCATTAGTCAACGCTCATGACATCCCGCGCTCATTCATTATCGCTGCCTAGTTCTAAGAAGCGGTACAGCGGTCTCGGTCAAACTATAGTGGCCACAGTTTAATGATTTAAAAGTTTTAAGTAAGTCAGTGATAGGTTTCATGGCAGCTTAACTGTAACACTAAAAACTGTAACCTATTTAACTTAACACACAGTTGTGCTGCTGCAGTTTGATGCGCCACTTCTTCTTCCCAGCTAAAGCACTAGGAAGTGGTGAAAGGCGGGCGTTTTGAGGGATTGGCTTATGTAATTTTAACGTTCAAAAGGTGCTGATAATCAGCATAGTATTAAGTGAATTTTGATTTTAGACCAGGCCAAAGCGGGCCAGGCGGGCCAGGCTAAGACCGATACGTCGTGCTCCTGCAGCCAGCTGGTCACCATTCGCGCTGTGTGCGGCGGACATTGTCGTGCATGTGCGTGAATTTTTTACCCATTTGTAGTTGATGGGGGTAGACTATTGGTACTAGCACCTGGTTACGGTATTTTTTAGCGGTCATGGTGTTTCTGATCCAAACGAAGTCTGTCCTTCCACCAACACCAATTCCCGCCCAAACCATAATTGTCCCGCCGTGGTGATGGATGAACTTCCTGAGGGTTTTGCAGACTGCTCTCACGACCAGGAACTCGCCATACGTGTACTCTTCGCGAATCGGGATGGAAACCGAATCAGGACTCATCGAACCCACTGTAATCTTCGTCCACGATTTCCTCGGCGTAGTGCTGGTGTACGAAGCGGTCTACGAGCATGAAGGTTAGCTTGATGCAGTCTTCTCCTCACAGCTTGGTCACTCACAAGCAGCTGGTTCTCTGTCGGTCTTCGAACCAACTGCATGGCCGTAACATTTGGTTGTCTTCTCGCGGCAACTTGTAAAAATCGGTCTTGTCGTTGGGTGGTTATGCGCTTCCCGCCTGGGTGTCTTTCAGCAACTTCACCAGTAGCATGATAACGTGACCATAACCTTGATATCACGTTTTGTTTTGTTCCAGTGGCATAAATTCAAAATTAACCGCTAACTTGTTTTAAAACTTTAATTTAAAATACCTAGACAGTGCTGTGTGTGTGCGTATGTAATCACGCTCTCGAGAATGGCTTTAACGATTTCGAGGAAAGTTGCAATATATGGGTTTACGGGGCAAAAAATCGATCTAGCTAGGTCTCTTAACTGGAAAAAATCGTTTTCTCCGTATTATTATCCGAGAACAGCTCGATCGCCCAAAGTTTAAAACAAGATGGCTATCTTAGAATAATGACATGGCAGCATGGAATTAGTATGTATTATAACATGGAATTAGTATGTACTATACATGGAATTAGTATGAACAATCCTATTCTATTAAATTAGCTTTCTCCATTTTCACCCGAGCAGAGCTGGGTCGACCAGTTACTCATTATTTGATACTAACAATTTTACACTCTACATTCAGAAACCACCGTTACTCCAAATTTTATTAAAAATTAGAGAGTAGAAAAATATCAATTTCCTCTGATCATTCGCGGTTTTCGATTATCCGCGGCTGTTTGCCAATGATGCTGCGTTTGGGCAGCGATGCTTCGTTTAGTGAGCGGTCGAGTGCGACTGCGCAGGTTCGAGTCCGGTTCAAATGAATCGAATCGAGTGTTGCAAATGGTTCATAACGGTTGATATCAGTATCTATGTTTGCGACAATGGAATGTTGGGTATTGAAGCTTATTGTAATAGTATAGTATAGTTATTTGTATGCCAATTGGTAAAATGAATGCTTCTTCCCTTAATAATGAAGAAAAGGGAAGAAGAAGATAGTGTTTTTTTTATATAAGTACAGTGCATGTTGAAAGTTTTATCAAGGAGGGAGGGGACAATCTTACCAAGGGGTATCGCGTTACTCAATAACTGGGTTATGGAGGTCAGATAGGTAGTCGCTCCAAGTAAAATAATAGTATTCAGCTTCATCCGGTTAGACTGGAAGCCAACCCCAACATAGTTGTGAAAAGGCTAGGCAGATTGATTTATTCAAAATCTGTATTAACAATAAAATATAACAAATTCTACCAAGCTGCATAACAATTTCTATTTCAAACTTCTTCAATATGTCGACCTAACAAAACACCTGTCGCATGACTCAGAAGATACTTATCATTTAACTAGCATCGTCCTAACAGGTACAAGTACCCTCGCCTTGCCCTCCTTACGTTACTTATCGGGTAAGGTAAGGCAATTGGCTATTATGACTGCGCGCATCGGTATTTATGGAGGAAAAACTTTTTAAGACGTGCTGTGAATGAATCTGCAATGTATCCTAGCCATTTCCCAATTATGTAGGGGTCAGCTTCCTTATGTAGTCTAACCGGGTGCAGCTAAATATCAGTATTTTACATGGAACGACAGCATCTCTGACCTTCACAACCTAGTTACTGGGTAACATGATACCCCTAAGTAAGATTGGTTGTCAGACTTTTGGTCTGACAACCAGTTTTGAGACTGACAAAGATCTACAAATGACAACTGGGACCAACGGCTTAACTTGCTTTCCAAAGTACGGAGGATCTCAATATGTTAAGAGGAGGCTCCCTAAATTGTATGTCAATTTGCATTAATATTCTGAAACAGTCACGCATGCAATCAAAATGGAACTTTAGTATATGATTTTATTGGATCTTTTTCTTTCCATGTTCAAGACAGTTACGTAATTGTAAAATTTTCGCTCGAATCAATTTTCAATCGAAAATGATGTCTTTTTTTAAAGATAATTTAAATATAATCAAGATTTAATCGGCTTTTATGTCTAAAATAAGTATTCACAGTAAGAAAATAATATAGTTTATTATTCAGCCACAAGATAGGTTTCTCTAGATCAATTATTACTTTAGTTATAAACGAAATAAAAATGGAGACTTACGCCATTTAGTTTCGTGCTCGAATACGATCAAAGAGTGCACACGATACTCAACTTTATTACTGATGGATTAGCGTTTAGCACACAGTGGAGTGGCGGGGTGCATGGGGGCGGAGTTTGCGTGGAAATTGTCTTTAGAGTGCCTGATCTTAAGAAGGTCACCCATCTACGGACTGATCAAGCGGAGCTTAGCCTAATCGATCGACCCGTGCGGCTGTTATTACTTAGCCACAAGCCCCCCCTCTACTCAAGAACCACTATTACTTCAATTATACCGCCTACAACTAGATCACTAACACGTCTATGACCGCGTTTCTCTTCACGATTTACGATTAGGATACAAATATTGCTCCTTTAATAGTATAGTATTCTATACTATTAAACTAGCAATATTTGTATATATATGTGATTGTATAAAGGTTTGTAGGTAGTCACGTTCTCGAAATCGGCTCTAACGATTTCGATTAAAGTTACTATATAGGGGTTTTGCGGGACGAAAAATGGATGTAGCTAGGTCTTATATATGTGAAAATTAAATTTCTCCTTATTTTCACCCAAGCAGAACTCAGTCGCTCAAAGTTTAGAACAAGATAATGAATAATGACATGACATACTCGTAATGACATGGCAGCATGGAATTAGTAAATACCTACTATCATGGCAGCATGGAATGATAAATGATAAATGAAATGATAAATGATAAATGATTTTATTTCTGTAAATAGGTTTGTACAAACACTTTTACACGTCAATCATATTTTAAAAACTAGATGAGGTCGGCGTTTCCTAACTGACTACTCTGAGAAGAAAGGCCGAAACAAACTCAGAGGTCACAGTCTCTTTTAAAGTCCAGACATAATCTTGGTCAGATCATGTGAAGACCATGTAGATTGGTGTCTGGAGTGGTCTTTTGAGGAAAGCATCACACAGATTGAGAGGGCCTGTCCAGTCAGTGCACGCATTTGTCAGTTATCGTGCAGCTCAACTCAGAATTAAGGAGCTCAACGATTCGACGAACAATACCAAAGAAAGGACATTTGGGTAGGCCGCATAAATTACTCAAAACTGTCAGACTATAATTAGAAGTAAGTGAGAAAAAATTAAAAACAAAAAGAAAAGGAATGACCGACATAGTCTTCACATTCACAATAATTTAAATAATATAATACTTTAAAAGTATATAAAATTCATTAATGTCAATGTGTATATAAAAACCAGGAAATAATCTTGGTCAGAGCATTTTATTTCAGGACCATGTAGATTTGTGTCTGAAATGAATAAGTAGGTACTATATGAACTTTCCTATACTATTAAATGAACATTCTCTATTTTCACCAGAGCAGAGCTCGTCGTTATCTGCAATATAAGGAAATGAGAAGCGGATGAACGATTTCTTCCACCGTGGGAGAGTAAGTAACACACTTATTGTGTTAATTTCCTTCAAGTTATACCATAATGCTTTACATAATAAACTTAATTAGTGATCACAATCATTATCACGACAAATATAAAAGACACGCCATCACGCCTCTATCCCCGAAAGGTGAGGCAGAGGTGTACCTATGTACACCCACATTTCGCCAGTTGTGTTTAAGTCCCATGTAATAGGAGGCGAGCCTATTGCCATCAACCGGGCACAAATCCAGGCTCCGGGCTGCTACTGAGAAATTCTAGATGGGAAAACTCAATAACACTATTACTAGACAATTTAGGTATCTACCTTCGTATCTCGCGAAAGATACAAAGCTTCGTCTATTCGAGATAGCCGCGTCCTAACTAAAAGCGATCGTCCCGCACGTACGCGATTATGAAATGAGAACCTAAGAGGAAGGCTGAATATGACACCGGTGGCTGAAGAGTTGCGTGGAAATCGGTTGCCATGTTATGGTCATGTCATGCAAAGGAATGAGGAAAATGTCGGCTGGAAAGATAGAAGAGAAGAGAGGAGAAGACCAAAGAAACGATGGACTGTGTGAAAGATGATATGACTAAAAATGGGTTGACTACCGAGATGACGACTTAGAGAAGTATGGGAAAAAGATATGTTGTACAGTCGAGCTAATTAATATATTGGCGGTGACAATGTTTCAAAATATTTTTTGTATAGACAAACTTAGACATCAATAAAATGTTATCATAAAAGCTGTTCATTGGTACGTTACGGTAGTGCAGTCAAAAATATCTAACTACTCTTCGGAACAAACATATCTAAATACTCTAGATTTCAATATATTTGGTGCAAACTAAGATTCGTAAATGTCTATACAACGAACAACAACAATATGAATAAATAATATATGTATATTCAACTAAATGATCTTTACCGCAAAAAATATTTTTGCTTGCCGAAAATTGTCGAGACATTTTTCATAGTAAAATTGCACAGAGAACCTAACTTTACGCTAAATAAAATACGAACAAGTCTTCGTCTGTAGCAATATTATTGATATAATGTAGTCACATATTTATGATGTCACAGATTGTTTACAATTTATTGTAAGGCCAAGCTCCCGGGTCGACGGCGCGTTGTGTTCCACGCGCGCTTCAAAGAGATGTCAGCAGAATTGACGGGGTCCGTTAGGGTCGATGCCTGCCGGGGGTGCGAAGAAAACCGAAAGGGAGATCGTGGCCCCCAGCAACAGGGCAACCGAAGGAACACGGGTGGGTTTTACTCAGTAAGAGCGGACGCGATCAACACGCCCTCCCGCTCCGCCCAGAGCGGGAGAAGTTATTTGATAATTTCCCACCCAAAATAAAAAGGCCAAGCTGTTTAGAGTTTTATGAAACTTACCATTGCCTATATATTTTTGATTTAAAAACATGCTCAGATATTAAATAACTTGACTGTTCCGACCCCAAATATATTGGGATAAGGGCAGGAGAGTGATGATAAAGATGTGGGCCTGATTTGATCGACTATACAATGATACGGCAAAGGATCGAAGTCATTACATATCAGACGGGCTATATAACTAAATATTATGTAGGTTCTTGATGACTGAAGTAAAGTGATTTACAGCTTGTACAACATTGATAAGCGGCTGACAAGCTGTTTAAGGTTCTACCATTGTTTACTGATAACTGAGTCAATGACATAAAAGTATAAGCCTTGGTGCAAACATGTCGAAACATCGACTCATCACGAGAATTTGAATAATAGGCCTACGTTGTAAAATGTGTTAGTTTAAAAGAATAACAGCAGTAAAGAAATAAAATATGATAGTCTTTATCATTATTTTACTCATTTAACTTTTCTAATTAATCCTGTCCACGGCAACATAATATAACGCCGGTTTTCCCGGAAAGGGTAGGCAGAGTTGTACCCACATTTGACGGTTTAAGTCCCGTATAAAACTCATGCTATGGAAATATTAAGTAAGCAACTGCAATCAAAGTTCTAATAATAAACTTAGTCTGTTATAAAACAGTTAAGGTGTAGTAAAAGGTGAAAGCTAAAGCGGCAGTGGGCTGGCCATGTTGGTCGAAGGCCCGACGGCCGGTGGAGTAGACGAGTCCTGCGACCGTGTATATACCCAGATGAAATAATAATAAGAATAAATTTATTTCGCAAAGCTTACATTCAAGTGGTATAAATTCCTAGACTTCACACTAACCGTGGTCCCTGGCAATATTACCGTGGTCCCTGGCAATATTACCGTGGCCTCTGGCAATATAGGCAAATGAAGGAACACGGGTGGGTTTTAGTCCGTAAGAGTCTGACACCGCTCCACCCAGAGCGGGAGAAGTTATTTGATAATTTCTCACCCAAAAAAAAAATATCACACACTAGGATTCCCTGTGTTGTGAGATCCAGGCTGCAACGACCAACGACCTTAAAAAGGTATGTGGGATAAACTGGATTCGAAAGGCGGAGGACTGGGGGTTGTGGCATAGCCTTGGAGAAGCCTATGTCCAGAAGTGTACTGCGAGCTGGGAGTTGATTGAAGGTACAGGACCGGTCATTGTGGCCATGCATGAGCAATTGGCGAGGCCTATGTGTAACTGTGGACGTTTTTCAGCTGAAATTATAATTATGATGATGAATCGCCCAAGCAAGGTACGCAAGATAATGTGTATTCATGTGATGTCTTTGGCCGAATTAGAAATAATATTGAGAGTTTAGACGTTCAGCATAAGCAATATCAGCCCATAATGTTCTCACTGCTGGGACAAAAGCCTCCTCTGTGTGAGAGGGAGTGGGCCGTAATCCACTACGCGGGCTCAATGTGGGTCGGTAGATCGAGATGTTTGTTTTGATTAAATAGGTAGGACTTCATCATCAACTTAGCTGGCGTTGCGTTAATATTTCAAGGCAGCTTTTGATATGTTTAAGGTGTGATAACTTTTCCCAACTATGTTGGTGTCGGTTTTCAATCTAACCGGATTCAGCTGAATATCACTATTTTACATGGAGCGACTTTCCATGTGACCTTCTCAGCCCAGTTAGTGGGTGTGGAGGTCATAGTTGTATTGTCGAAATAAAATTACGAAGTGGTTCAAAATTGAAACAACTATCTACCTACTTTTACTTGAGTTCAAATTTTTCAATAACTTTTTGATCGTAACGTATTTGGTTATGTAACTATCCTCAATAATCGACCAAAAATCGATGTAAATGGTCAAGCCAAAATTACACAGTGGCATTAAAATAATAATTATTATTACAAAATTCAATAATGCACCATGCATTACATGAAACATCGTAATCCTTACACAAGAAAAATTACGCAATCACTTAGTATTTTGCTGATATTTTCGATCAACAACCACAACAAGTTGTACAAAAACTTTTTGAAGTCTTCACTACAATGACATTTGAATAAATTATTGAAATAAATGAATAAATACTTACGTTTTTCAGGGCCCTGACCCAAAGCGAACCCCAGAAGGGCCAAAAAGCACAGTTCCCATCCCTTCATTTTCCAGCTATGCAGGAATCGGGGGCAATCGGCAAACGTCGGGAGAGATCGGGAGTCGTTCGGGAAGCAGGAACTCACGCGCACACGACCTCACGTCTAGGAAAAAAGTTAAAATATAATTATAGTACACAGACTGATAAGATAATTTTATCACATCTCTATGATTAATTATGTGATAGGAAAAATACTCGTCACGAGATGGGCAGAAGTGGGGATGATGAGCGTTCTATTGTAATATATGTGTTAGATAGAGATATAAAAATCAGAGATATAAACTCTAAACATCAATAATATATATGTAAGGTCTATCTTAGAAGAATCCACGTCAAAGCTTACTAGGATTTTTTATTTAAGAATTTAATTTTTAATCAGCCTGTAATGTTCCCACTGCTGGGACACAGGCCTCCTCTCTTAGAAAGGGACTTTGCTAAAATCTACTACGCGGGCCCAGTGCCGGTTGGTAGATGTCACATGTCTTCGAATTTTTGGTTCTTGGACATGCCGGTTTTCTCACGATGTTTTCCTTCACCGTTTTGAGAGCAGTGGTGATGAAATTATTTACACAAAGTAAAGCCCCTACTTGGGTTCGAACCCACGACGTAGGTCGTGGGTTCGAACTATGTTTATGAATTATGGCAGTTATAATGTTATGGCAGTTATAACATTATGGCCCTATAATGTTCCAATCATGTTTATGAATAACAAAAAACTTTTCGTTAACTCGTCGCTACGATCTACAAATCAGGGCCGTTACCACTGGGCCACCACTACTCTGAACTTGGTCAACTCTACTTGAAATTCAAAACTTACGGTTTTTTGCAAAGAAATTTTGAATTTCGTGGGCGTCACCATAAGATGCTAAAGTAGAGTTTTTCATGTTTACAAGGCAAGATTCATTATACAGTAGATAGGTGTCGTAGGTTGGAAGGAAAAAGTGTAACATTTTGACCGTCACGACATTTATGCTACGTAACAAAAGTGTCTATTGACTGATTTACTGATTATTGACATGATTCACCAATATGTATATGTGGAGCTTCATTTTCGAAACACCACATAATGTCTTATGGTCTCAAAAAAAAAAACATTATTCTTTTAAGAAACCTACTTTCTTTCTCTATCGTGTGGTTAGTGACTAACCTAGACACAGATTTTTTTTTTTAAAGACTCCAAAGGCCTCTGACGTGGCTTCACATGCCATCGAGAAATATCTCTCAGGCATGCCGGTTACCTCACGATGTTTTGCTTCACCGTTTTTGAAGCAAGTGATAATTATACAATACGCACATGAATCCGAAAAGTCAAAGGTACGTGCCTTGGGTTCGAACTCGAGACCTATGAAAACCTACTTAAAAATGTTGATACAAAGATTCTGTCCCAAAAATGCAAAATACACGCAACAAGTTTTCGAGGTAAGCCCAGACGTAAATACAAATGATACAAACAGACAGACTTTTTGCGTCACAATAACAAGAATTAATAAACTAGATTAGCAGTAACTTAAAAAGAAACACTGTTATCATTCCATGTACCTGTTTGAGTTAGTAGGTCACTATGTCATTTTACTGATAAGCACGGAATGAGCATATCGTCTTAAACCAACCGCGACTCCGTGAAGTAAAGTGGCGCCATCTAGTGATTATGTGAATTTTCTATGGTGGATTTTGATAGCCTTATTTGCCCACGGTTTGTCAGAATGGTGTAGTGCCTATTTCCAGCCCTCAATATGAGAATGTATCTAACTTCATCTTTCTGAATGACTCACTCCTGTAAATTGTTAAAATAAATGCTTTGAGTTTGAGTTCAATAAATCAAGATACAGTATCACTAGTAGAAATAAGCTGGTCCATGGGAGTATCTCCTACCACCATTCAGGGTTGCTGTATTTCGCCACAGATAATACGTAATTTAGTTTTTCTTCCCCTCTGTTTTGGGGTTTTTATCTAAATAGGTATGTCCCATCATCGTGCCTTTTACCATTGTAACATTAACACTTATAATTATGAAACACTTTGTGATAAAGATGGAAGTCACCGATGAAGGACTTTTTAAATGATATAACTTTTTGGCACCTGGAGTTGCTTGGGATAAAATTGATTGCATTAATCCCACGTTATTTTGTTTGTTTATTTGTTACGCTTTCACCCTAAAACGGATGACGGAGGAACAGATTTGGATAAAATTTGCACATGGGTAGACCATGACTTAGGTGAAGACAATATGATAATTATTATCCTCATATTCTCCCGGGATCCAGACTTATGCCGGTGAAACCGCGGGGCACAGCTAGTAAGACGTAAACATATAAAATACTCCACGGAATCCTATTCTGTCACCATGCAGCATAGCAGTAATGGGTGCTGCTGTTTTAGGGCACTACCTAATTGTTCTTCTTATCTTTTCTGTTGCAGTACAAGAGGATACTGAGGACGAGTTCAGTTGACACAGGCCGTGACCTAAACAACGCGATCGTCACGCGTCGCTCCTTTGGTTCGGCGAACCCGAAAGGCGTGTAAGCACGAACGAACAAGAACATGGTGAACATCAAACACTTTTTTCGTCAAAAATGTTCGTGGCGATCCAATTTCGAATCCATGGCTACTAAAGAGAGCCAGGCGATTGAGCGCGAACTGTGTTCGTATGATGTTCGTGTTCGCATTGTCGAGTATTCGTGCGAACGGTATTTTGGTTAAGACGCGGGGACACAGTAAAAGAATATGCATCTTTAGAGGTGAGCTGAATCATCAACAACATGTTTTCCGAAAAACAAAACTTTCCGAAAAAGGTCCGAAATTCCACTGTGCCGCAACTAGCAGGAAACAACAGACTGAAGAAGCACCAAAGTTTCTACAAAATCTACAAATCCTCTTCATAACAAAACAGCCTAATCACTTCCCACGATAAATTGTACTGTTAACACGGCCATTACAAGATTCTTATCACCCAAATGATACACTTGAACATAAATCGAATGTAGTAAATGCTACAAATCGTTTTAAAACAATACTTTTTACTATAAGTATAATTTCTAGGTGCTATTCGCTCTACTGATTCACGTGATTCTCACGGTGACCACTGTAGCGTAGAGAGAAATGCTGTCATATTATATTTGGTCTATATATCTTCAAGTATTCTTAGACCGAGATTTATTTATTAATTTAACATCAAGGGCAATAATAAAGATAAATACAATTGCATAAAGTATACAACCATTCGACAGTCATACGTTCATCTCCACTCCATCCACGAGCATATCACAGTCAGGCTTAGCGTCCATGGCAGCGTTGAGTGCAGAAAGGTACAGGAATGTGGGATAGGAGACTGGGCTCGAGCGACTTCAAGTACCAAGTCGTGTTGCATGGCGAACAATCTGTGCCTCCCTCCGTACTATGGCTAAGTGTTATTCCTGCCTCTGTCGGACAACTGTCAAACTACAAGTGCAAGATAGAGACGGGAATATGTCTAAGAAAAAGCACGTGCTAAAGTAAAATTTATAGATTTCGGGTTTAAACACCTGTCCCATTGCCGAAAATCTGCCAGTAAGTGTCAGTAAAAGACATACATATATGATTAGTTGATCCCTGACTGCTCACACTGCCGATGCCGGCGAGACCCCTCACTCTCCACAAGTTTGCCGCGGTGACAAGAGCTATTAAAGAAAATACTCGCTCAGCGACGATTGCTTGGCGGGTAGAACATTCGCTGAGAGACTCTCGCTTGGTACATACGCCTACCAGCAACTGACTTGGCAGTCATTTTACTCGTGGCACTCGTGCACTCGCTCATAACTCAGCGACAAAACTATCCGAACAACACACTCGCTGCTCGTTGCTCGCCAACTTGATTATAGTTGCTAGCTCTACTCGCTATTCGCTAATCGTCGGCAGTGGGCACACTTGTCCTTTACACCGGGCAGCTGAGGCACAGCCTCTACTGTCCAAAATATTAAAAGAGCAATTTAAAAGATAGATAATTTGAAATCTCTCCGAGTCTTCTTGCCAGGACCGAACCCATAATTCGTGCCCGATACCGTGCATCACTATTCTTCTTTAAAAAGCTAACTCTGATTGGTATTGGGCTATTCCCATGACTGCCATATTAAGTTCCACTCCACAGTAGTCAGTACCATTATTGCCGAGTTTTCAAGACCAAATTTGGTTTTGCAAGTTATCAGACAGCTCACGAAAGGAATGAAAATTAGTCTGAACCATTCTCGCTGGATACGGTGAAGGCGACTATATATGACCTCTTTTTTATGGTTCCGTACCTCGAAAGCAAAAAACCGAACCCTTATAGGATCACTTTGTTGTCCGTCCGTCCGTCTGTCTGTCTGTCAAGACCCTTCAGGAAGATGTGGAGGTATCAAACTGTAATTTATATCAAAAACTCAGGTCTACTGTCCTTTAGAGCTGTGAAAAATCAAACTTCTAAGCCAACGCAATCAAAAGATACAGCCGTTTATGCCGCAAATTTTCGACACTCGCAAGGGAATCAAAACCTACAGGGTACTTCCCGTGAACTCAGAATCTTGAAATTTGGTACAAAGCAACGTCTTATAGCACAGATAAAGGAAAAATTGCGAAAACCGTAAATTTTTAGTTACATCATATAATAAAAATATGTTTAATAATTTTAAACTTACTACCCCTTTCATTTTGCAATAAAAATACCATATACCATAAAATACCACTTAGACTCGATTGTCGTGATGGGTGAACTTTTACTTATATACCTACAGGTTTGTACGGAACCCTCGGTGCGCGAGTCTGACTCGCACTTGGCTGGTTTCTTTTTTGTTTGAATGATTTGCTAAGATTAAATCTTGCGAAAGAAGGAACGGCCTACGTTACTCTAATTAGGGCAGAAATAATGCTCGTAATGAAAAGTTCAAACAGTGAACGGTTTAAAAAAGGTTATCACTAAGAGACCACACGCAAAGGCGGTGCTTCCAATCCATATAAAAATAGATACATACAATATTTATGTAAGTAGGTATATGTGTCATGTATAGAATTTCCTCAACTTAACATTCTGCTCGGGTATCAGAGTCTCACGCGCGTTGCATTCTAGCTTGCGTAAGCGTATTTACAAGTTTTTTGCGTTAACTGCAAACAAATAACATTCCACAGAAAGTCGGTCATGGAGTTACCACATTAAGAGCCAATATTTAAACAAAATATGGTAAGAAACACATGAGTTGGTAAGAAATCCTTTTTTTTTCGGAACACGAAATTGATATATGCGACGAGGCGCTGGTGGCTTGGCTTCACAGCCTGGTTTATCAGTGTAATGGTTTTTGCCTGTCGGTTTTCTACGAGTGTGTGCAGGAGCTCCACAACATGATCCCACCATCTCCCTTTCACTACCGGATTACCGTTCTGCAGGGTTCGCACTTGGTTGATATCTTGACCAGTCGTACTCAGCGCTTCTCCTTCACATTTATTACGTCTGTCTCTGCATTTGCGTATCTGTGTTCCCTTGCATACATAACCCGCCAGCCTCCAAAGCAAGAGTGAACAGGCATCTTCCGGGCACACTCGTCCCATCGTATACCTCATCCATCGCACCATCAGGCGAGATCGAGGTCAAGAGCAGAGAAAAGGTCCAAAATATTTAAAAAAATGGAAGGGTTTATCGGGTGAGATTAAATTTAAATTAAATTTATTTTAAATTGTAGCCACGTTTGATTACCAAACTCAATGAATTCCAACTAGCGCAATATATAGCAAACTATTTTATGGTCACATAATGGTCTAATTGTAAATAATTGAACCATGACGAAAATCACGCTGAGAAAAATATTGCGTATCACTTACGCCGATATACAGGGTGTACCTTTTGTTGACTTGATCTTAAAGAGAAATGTGTTACTTTCTCCGGGAAATTATGTTAATTTGGGTCGTTTGGGAAGCTTCCTTGACCGAATTATTAATACAAAAGTCATTATAATTGAGCTATAAAAATGTTAAAATAAATGATAAATGTTGTCAAGGCTACTGTTTCCGATGTCAACGAATGTGAATCAGTGTGAATCATATGCCCTTTTTTTGCGTTGAAAATTATCAAATTACTTCTCCCGCTCTGGGCGGAGCGGGAGGGCGTGTCAGACTCTTACTGACTAAAACCCACCCGTGTTCCTTCAGTTGCCATGATCATATGACCCTGCCATACTATGCTCCTCGCGCTGCCGCGATGTTGCACTCTCTGCCCACACACTGCTCTACTCGCGCAATTAATCGCGACGCTTCGCACTACGTCCTTTGACTCGCGCCCAAAAACTGACAAGAGAGGGAGCGGTAGGCATGACGAGGAGCATGACGTGCGGCATGACGAGTAACGTTGCCACACTACGTCTCTGCCTACTTTCCTCGCTACTGCTCATGCCACTGATGCCACTCGATGAGTGTCAGCGAGGAGCAAAGTCGCGATTTGGGTTTCTTATAATTGGTATGCGAAAGTTAGGCTTTAAGTCGTCTACGTGCAAAAGGAGAGCAATAAAGAGCTTTCATCTTCCTGCCCTAGTCCGATACATGAGGTGTCAACATGTTTTCTTTATCCATACTCCCCTATCAACCGTCACGCTATCATTCACTCCCGTCTCTTTCATATCAATCCTCACACAACCCATCCATCTCCATTATAAATATTTACATTCATCTCTCTTTTAGTCAAATGCGTTTTCTCCCCCCTCATCACATGTCCACACTTGGTCAAATGATTTCCTTTCAACTTTTCTGTCACTGGCGCCACTTATAAACTTCCCCTTATATACTCATTTGTGTACAATGAGCCTTCAGGTTTAGATAATTCGCATACGTTGACACGTCAAGCATGCGCACCTTGACTGACTAAGTTGTAGGTTTCATTACTAATCTTGCTATTTGGCTTATCTTTCTCCACAGCTTGAATTATTTTCGTGTGACGATACAAAAATGACGAAATTGTAAGTTTCATTTTGTTTCACAGCATGATTAAATTGGCAGCCGACTTACAAACAGCCATAACAAAAATGATGAGTCATAATTCTCAATGATACTCAGGTTATCACCCTGTATAAATACGTTTGTAATAAAAATTACGAAATGCAAGTACTAATCCAAGATACAGTCGAATAAAAAACGTTTTGTATCACGATCGATCGTGACGGCAGATAAAACGCGCGTGCGTTTGTGCTGCGCCCGCGCCGGTATCTTCGCTTTGTACAAAAAGAAGGGCCGAGTTAAGGATTCTTTTTATTTTTTGGTATATCTTAGACGTTTTGTAGGAAGTTAAAATTTGTTTTGTTTCCTTGTGCTTTCAAGGTGGATTTCTGTCAGGTTGAGGAGTAAAAATGATTGAGGATTCGTCTAATAAAGAACAATATTTTTTTCCAAAATCTCTTGCTCACTAAATTGAGACTTATTTAGTATCTAGACCGAAAGTAGTTGGTGATCTATTCTTGTCTAAACCCTAGTAGTTACTGTTCATTTTTTAATAATCTCAGAGGTGCAAATGTCAATCTCCATTTTAAAAAGAAAGAAAGATAAGAAAGAAAGAAAAATACTTTTACTTGCGGTAAACATGCTGCAAAGAAAGATTAAAAAAAACCACGCAAAACGGCAATCGCTCAGCATAATGCTGCGACCCCATGCGAGACAGAGCTCCAGCGCTGATTTTCAGCGACAGCCGGCGCTGACGTGATGACGTCAACCGGTGCAGCATATAGTGAAATAACAAATCAAAAATAAAATATATACAATACTTAGTCCTAAATGTTTACATAAATATAATATTTAAAATGGCAACATTTCGTTCCGTCGGCGACTCACGCGCCGCAGACTTGTTGCAATCTGTGCGCGTTATAACGTCATAAAACTATTTTCTTGACGTAAAAACAAACAACAATCATTTCAAATGTCTAATTAGTGTCTGCAATAAAAAAAAAACCGGCCAAGTGCGTGTCAAACATGATAAGCCCACAGCCACTTCAGTTTGCTTACTCTGCAAGCTATGAACTCCGGTTCTATTCCGGATAATTTCATTTCTGATTTTATCTTTCAAAGAAACTGCGAGTATAGCCCGACTGTCAGAGTCATTCCATAACAAACAAGTGCGTGTCGGACTACGCACAACAACGCACAATGAAGGGTTCCGTAGTTGGGATGAATTTATCCCAAGAACAAACTTAACATTGTAGTTGGAAACATGATCTCTCATACATTCTAACTGCAAATGTAATTTTGTACTCACAATATTGAGAGATTTACAATGTTATTTTAAGACCACAGACTTCTTATAGGTTTTCCTGTACATAATCTATAAGTATAGAAGTATCTCTGTATTTTTCTTATTTTTTATTTAAGGCTCAGTAGGTTCGGAGATAATGGTAAATTTTGGTTATACGTCGGCAATCCGTTACGGGGATGTAGGGGAGGTCATTTGCAACCAAATAACGCCGATTGACTCCTATGCAAATGTCATCAATATTCGCGTAATTTGACATTTTATATTTTTACTTCATACATTTTGAAATATAAAATGTCAAATTACTCGAAAATGGTTGTCATTGGCATAGGGGTAATAGGGGTAATTTGATTGCAAATGATCTCTCCTAAATGCCCTAAACGGAATGCCGACGTATAACCATTAACCCTGTATATCAGGGTTATTGGGTACATTTTATAGTTATAATTCATATATGAAAAAAAATAATCTAGTTACTCGAAAATGGTAGACATTGGCATAGGGGTCATCACGGGTAATTTGATTGCAAATGACCTCTCCTACATCCCCTTAACGGATTGCCGACGTATAACCAATAACCCCGTATATACGTAACTCCTCACAATGAGAAACTCTCACTTTTGGTCTGAGGTTAGGACACAATCAAGTCAGCCTATCGCTGTCCACCTGCTAGATATTAGCCTCTCTTTTGCTGCGCTGCAACACCCTGTCCTCTGCCTTCCGCATCCAGTCTGCCCCAGTCACCTTATTAAGGTGGTTGACCAACTGGTGGGCGTCACTCACTACGCTTGCCCCGATACGCAGTCTCCACTTCAGAACTTTGCTCCATCGGCCATAAATCCTTCAACAAACATAATCAGCCCACTGCCAATAACCCTGTACCTATACGTCAAGTTTCAGTCCAAAGGATAATAAGAACTTAAACTCACTACTTAATTAATGCAAATATAAATTAGCCTTTAGGAAGGGTAAATACTAAGATGGCACAAATAAAAATAAACCCTAGCCTCAAGCCGTCCCCTCTCTAAAGCCATGTCCACACTACAATGAAAACCGGACAGCACACAATTCCATTGTGCACAGTTACCGACCGTAACGTGATGTATGCATCTAACGTAATTAGCTAACTCAATTAACACAGGTTGTTGACTCGGCTGTGTGGCCAAATGTTGATAAGGCTTTGTAAGTAATACTTATGTTAATGCATAGCCGTAAGGTTCGGGGATCCGTTTTTCAAGTAGGTAGGTACCAGTAAGTTCGTATAGATCCGAACCTGGAGCATGACCACATTAGAAACGGGTTTTGTCGACGGAAGAATAGACAAAATGACAGATAAATAATTACAATCTGTCACTTGGTCTATTCTTCCGTCGACAAAACCTGTAGAAAACCCGTTTCTATGGTTGTCATGCTACGCCCGCTGGCAAGACGGTGTGAATTCCAAATGGATTTTCTAGCGAGAATAATATTTGAGTTCTTCAATTGGTCAGGAAAGATGATCTAGAACAGCTGATGGAAAATGGAAAAAATCGGAACTGCTCTAAAGGGTTTCTGCTAGAGATATACCGATTTCATGACCAAATCAGCAAATTCCTAGACACCAAACACCATAATAATATGGTCAAAAACAAGCTCAGGTGGGCAAAAATAATTTTGTGGAAGAATCACGATCTTCAGCAATAAGAAATACGACGCGATGACGACGATTTTGGGCATCAGGAACAGACGGGGAAGATAATTATGCTTAAAAAAATTTGGGCATTAAATGTTTTGAAATCGGTAACACGTATTGAGTAGGCGCAGGTACCGTTATCCTGATCATAACTTCTCTGCACTCTAATTTAAAAGAGCTCCTTCTGAAAGTATCGATTTAGTTTCTTCATCTTTTGAAAATGCTCGTAATATTAGAAAAGATTCATTGTGGTGCGTTTATTTGTTAATGTATTTTTAAAATTAATGCATTCTGTGCTCTTCTTTAAAAGTCCTGGGGCGCTTATACTTAATTTTACACTGTAGGTACTATTCGTTAAGTATACATTGATGAAGAGCCTAATAAATTAAGTTTAAGGCCATGTCGACAATAGTTTATTAATACATTTAGCACCTAGTTTCATTTTTTTTTTAAATCTCTTCTAATATTATAAAGAGGTAAAATTTGTTTGTTTGCTTTTTTGTTTGTTTGTATGTAGGGGGTAATCTCTGGAACTACCAATCGGATTTGAAAAAATCTTTTTGCTTCGGATAGCCCAATTCTTGAGGAAGGACGAAGTCACGGATAGATGCTAATGAGGTTATATTGAAAAGTCACTGTGTCACTTCTAGAAATAGATATATTATTAATATATCTATGCTTCTAGACATACGAGTACGTTAGACTCTGATAACGAAAATTTAAAAAATAAATATAATTAATTTATTTCTTTGTCCTAACTCTTTGCTTTAAATTAGCGATGCATCGATACTGGTCTTGGCCGATACGATACCGATATTTAGGGATACGGTTCGGCGATACCGATACCGATACAGATGGTTAAATTAAAAGGACTAACTTTTAAAAGAACCAAAATGATATTTAAGAAACTTTCAATTACAATATTCTCAGTTAATATTGAATTTTATTTGGTGTATCAGCATATAAATATCCTCAATACCGATGTATCGGAAATATCAAAATATCGCCGAATATTGGTATCGGCACCCCTACTTTTTCAATATCTCATCTAAACATTCTAAATCATAATCACAGTTATTATTTACTCTTTTCATCATTGTTTGATTTGATGACATCGTTCAATTGTATAATGTGACACAAAAATGGCGTAATGTATTGACTCACCAAGGGCTAGTGACTCATTCAATAATATGCAGCTATGAACAAAATTTACCATTATGATTTAATTATACTTAATTGATAGTGGTTTTCGTTGTGATTTTATCATTTATAATGAAGTGAATGAAGTTGATATTGTTAAATATCGTATGTATGCGTCACTTCTAATTGGGAAGTTCTAACTCAGGTGATCCCCAGGTTGGGTAGTAGTGCTATACGGATTTTTGAGACTTAAGTAACTACAATTCAGCATAATAGGTGATAAGCGTACAGAGGGCCTAGTGCGAGTAAACGTAGTCGATGTAAACTTCAACTGAAACTGAAAAGCGCCATCTAACGCAATTACTCCCTATAATTTGACGTAAGTGAACGCTAATGTTAACGCGATCGAATAACTACAAAAACTCGCACTATGCCCTCTGATCAAGCTAGTACAAGAGCCAGGGCTACACGCGTGCCTCAAAGAGATGTCAACAGAATTGACGGGGTCCGCTAGGGCCGATGCCTGCCGGGGGTGCGAAGAAAACCGAAAGGGAGATCGTGGCCCCCGGCAACAGGGCAACTGAAGGAACACGGGTGGGTTTTAAGTAAGAGTCTGACACGCCCTCCGCCCAGAGCGGGAGAAGTTATTTGGTAATTTCCCACCCAAAAAAAAAGGGCTACACGCGTACAGGGAACAGGGGTATGTTTGTGTAGAAGTGTGTGTGTAATAGTCAGAAGTTATTATTATTAAAGAAATTATTATAGAAACACCAGTCATCCAAAAGAAAAGAAAAAAGAAAAGAAAAATAAAAGAAAAAACAGCCAGGCTGAAATGGGAGCGGCCCGGACACGTCGCACGAATGTATCGTCGACGGAGAGATGGGCAAAGATCGTCACTCTTTGGACGCCTGAGGGAGAATATCGCCGTCGAGGTAGACCGCGACGACGGTGGTGTGACGATATGATAATGTTTGCAGGGCCAACATGGCCAGAGATCGCATAAGACAGGGAGGTTTCGAAGAAAACAAAAGTGGAAGAGTAAAGGCCTCCACTTTTTTTTAATATCCTTTTAAGTGTACTGCCAGCAGTAGGACATAAAAAATGATAACAAAAAATATATTCAATTCTAATACGACGAATTCTAATTAGACAAAAACGTGACATAGGTATTTATTTGCCGTTAAGGCTCATGCAGACCAGCGCGATATCCCGGGCGCGACAAGGGTCACGCTGCCTGTAGCGCCCGCGATATCGCGCCAGTTTGCACGAGCAATTAATCGTACAATTATGCCAGTGGAGACTACTAAAGTCGTCGTCGGAAATTTTAGCTCAGGAACTGCCAAAAGTTCCGTTAATATCATCAGAGATAAGATGCGTGAAGTTTATTTATTTATAGGTTCATTTACATATCAAACCCTAACCAAAAAGTACCTTCAAAAATGATTATTATATCATGCCAATTTCCAGGTCGATTCAACCGTATTAAACTGTGGTTAAAAATCTTTGTTGCAAAGCAAATTATTACCGATATTTAAGAACCGTAAAATTTGCCGACTTTCTAAAAATTGTCTACGCTATCTCGGTTTACGAGAGCTTTTATGCAACGAAATATAATATCTTGGTATCGCATGTTACTGAAATATTAAGATTTGTACTGTCGTTGCAATGATAGCTGTGGCGTTGAAGCATAGCTAAAGTATTGGTAAAAGTTGAGAGCGTGAACAATCAAAATGGATTGTAGAAAGTTATTTTAGATATTGCAGAATTTGATATCCACATTATAAAAGAGACAACATGTGATATTCTAGTTATGAGAGAAAAGTATCCATGTTTACTCAGGTCTGAATCTTTTCTTAAAAACCTTCCACATGTTTATCTCTCGCTATACTCTTTCCTATCAATAACATGGAGATTTATGTAGATCTAAAAATTAAAATTAAAGATAAAATTCTAAAACCACAGGAGGAACATTACACTGTTAATCATCGATTCAATAACAATAAAATCACGTAACCATTTTCCAGAGCATTAACATTAATCTTAATATAACCAGTTGATTTATTAATCAAAGGTTAACGCACGGTGCGACCCGCCTCGCTCTGTTAAACTCGGGTCAAATAAATATAAACAAACGTAGTTAATAGAATTTTACATTTAGATAAAAACATGTTTCGATCGTTATCGGTGTATCGTTTGACGATAACGTTTCTCGATAAGCCTTGTGTTTATCTTCGTTTTACGTTTTTTAGGGATCCGAACCTTTAGGATGCCAACCGGAGCCTATTACTAAGTCTTCGCTGTCCATCTATCTGTCACAGGGCTGTCTGTTTCGAACCGTAATAGGTAGACACTTGAAATTCTTGTAGTCTGTGGCGCGTGAGTCGCCGACGGAACGAAATGTTGCCATTTTAAATATTACATTTGTGTAAACATTTAGGACTAAGTATTGTATTTATTTTATTTTTGATTTGTTATTTCATTATATGCTGCACCGGTTGACGTCATCACGTCAGCGCCGGCTGTCGCTAATATCAGCGCTGGGGCTCTGTCTCGCATGGGGTCACAGCATTTATGCTGAGCGATGGCTGTTTTGCGTGGATGTGACGCATATTTTCCCTCAATTTGTTATTTACGTGTTTTTTTTTATTATCTTTCTTTGCATCATGTTTACCGCAAATAAACGTATTTTCTTTCTCTCTTCTTCTTTCTTTCTTTTTAAATTGACGGTGTGTACTACTATGGACGCTATAAGAAAATAATAAAGATAAAAATTAAAGGGGCTTCCCATACAAGGTACATGTTTCTCCGGTGCTTTTTTTTTACAAAAGTATTGTTAAATTTGTTGTACGATGGTACGGAATCCTTCGTGTCCGACTCGCACTTGACCGCTTTTTGTGTCGTCTGCTGGATTCCGAAGGACTGAGTTGAGGTAGGCTTGAATGCCGATGTGTTCAACAAAACAATGATAATTAAAGCATTGATCGTTCTTAAGGCATAATAACATTAAGAATAATAGAGTATTGTGTTGAGAAAAAATAAAACTAGTTTAAAAGATTCTCAAGTCCATCTCTAAGCATATCTCCATGAAATCTGAGATTGAACTAACACTGTGACATCTACCAACCCGCACTGGGCCCGCGTGGTGGATTACGGCCCACTCCCTCTTACAGAGCGGATGTTTCCCAGCAGTGGGAACATTATATGCTGATTTTGCAGTCAATAACTGCATCAGACTGCTTAAAAATGAATATCTGTTCTTGTTTCAAACGTTTTACTTCTTGTACAGAATCAAGCTCTTCTAACTGAACGGACAGCTATGCTGCTGGGGCGTTTGTTGCGCCACTTCTTCTTCCCAGCTAAAACACTAGGAAGTGGTGAAGAGTGGGCCTTTTAGGGGACTGTCTTATATAATTGTGACGTTCGAAAAGTGCTGATTCTCAGCCTAGTTTGAATAAATGTTTTTTGATACGTTTTGATTTTTTTGTATATAGGTTTTGTATTCCATTTTTTTTTACTGAATTTCTGTGTGTTTCCTCATTTGACTAGAAAGATTACTAAATTCATACTCAGCTGACAAAAAATACATGAAATTGAAAATAATTAAAAGTCAAGTATAGAAAATGGATTTAGACAATCCGAAAATGGATTTAGACAATCCGAAAATGGATTTAGACAATCCGAAAGCGATAAGATTCGATTATTTTGCGATACAAATGACGGTACAAAGGAGTACACACCTGTAGAGTCATAACAAAATAATTCTAATGTTTTGTAAACGAATTAGTAATGAAGTCAGTTAATTATAAATAAGAGAAAACTTGGGATTCTTTAACCAGTTGTGTAAAAAATAGGGAGGAGTTTTTAATACCAATCGGAAAGAAATTGATACACAAGTTATTACACTAATATTTTAACCGCCTCTGTGGTTAGATCACCTGTCTCAGACTCAGAGGTGCCGTGTTCAATTCCTAGTGGGACAACATTTTCGGTGTGGTTGGTGCCAGCCAGGCGGACTTAGAACAAGCCTGCCGACAGGCAAGCATGACGACAGACTGCAACAACAACAATGTTAACAGCATTGTTGTGTTTCGGCAGTTAGATGTAAGATAGCCACTTCCTCTGTGGTTGAGGATTCCGGGTGAAGCTCGCTTCCACCTTCGGCCTGATCATCACTTACCATCAAGTGAGATGCAGGCCAAGAGCTTCCCCGATGTACACAAAATAAAAAAGTCGTATTAGAATAGTTTAGCTGCCAAGCAGGGCCTGGGATGTTTGACCTCTCACCCATAAAGGGTATAGTCGTGTGCCTTAATCTCTGGACTAGATAGTCCGAACTCGTACCAAATATGAAAGTAGAGATATTGCATTATATGGCACGAGTCTTAGTAAATATTGTATTTCTAAAGCGATTTAACAACAACTCTATCTTAATTTCTAACTTAGCTCTGCTAGGTATCATGGTTAAATTACATAAGTTACTTTTGTAAAATATCAACAATATTGTGATAATTTTAAAATCACCAATTAAGTAGTTTCATAATTATAATTAGGTATCGAATGCATGCTTCAGAAATCGAGTGACCACGGTAAACACGTGCTAAAACAAGTACTGAGCGATATCAACTCACATTCATTAAATAAATACAAGATTTCTAAAAACTCTATGCAAGAAAGGAAACGCCTAATCTATTCGGGAAAGTCGTATGAAACTAAGGGATATGAGTAATTTTCTGTTGTCATTACAAGATATGCCATAACCATGGTAGTTATTACTTCTGTACCATATCAACATATCAACAACTAGCTGCACCCCGCGGTTTCGGTTTCACCCGCATAAGTCTCGATCCCGTGGGGACATCGGGATAAAAAGTAGCCTATGTCCCAATCTAGGTCATGGACTACCCATGTGTCAAATTTCATCCAAATCCGTTCAGCCATTTTAGCGTGAAAGCGTAACAAACAAACTCACTTTCGCATTTCTAATATTTGTTGGGATTATGTCAATTAACAATATACTTCAAACTTAGGATAGTGAGCGTTTATTCTGAAAGTGGAATATTTCACATCTATTTGCGACGTTGCCCTCGCAAATAGATGTCAAATATTTCGTGGTTTTGATTAATTTAGCAATATTACTGTATGGAAATAAGAAGTATATGAATAAGAATAAGTCCTTTATTTTATATTTTAAATATATGTGCTTTATGAATCAATTATTTATTAATATTAATAATAATATTGTTTTTATTTCAATTAATGTATTAATTAGTTTCCTTTCCTTAGGAGAACTACCTCCCTGTATATCATGATTAAAAACCGGATTTACAGAAGCTCTTATTTTAACTGAAAAAATAAAGTTTGTAGTCAACAAAACCTATAAAAGAATTGACGTAAGTATAATGTTCTTCCTAACCGTTCCACACGACTCAAACTCAAAGCATTTATTTCAAATAAACCAATTAAAGGCACTTTTGAATAGTCAAGGGGTCGGTCAGTCAGAAAGATGAAGCTAGTTGCCCATTCCAAAGCGTAGTAGCTTCCTATGGAGAAGAACAGGCAAGAACTCTTTTAAATCAATCATGACTTATTGACAAAGGAAAAAAACATACAACGATAGCTGACTGCTTATATATTTTACAAGAAAAATGACTCATTTATTCAAGTTGTCGAAAGAAAAACAAACCTCACAATTCTATCAATAAAACAAAACATCTGTGAAAACATACCTTTTGAAGCCAAAACTGAATCCAACACAATCACAGAAAAACACGGGGTGTCACAAGTATCATTATGTATTTATTATTAAACACTCGTGTATATTTTTCACAGAACTTTTGAACGCACGTCTGTCGATCAACGCGGTCAGAATCACACTGACCGGATGGCTGATAGGAATTGTAGATTAGATGATCGTTCGCAAATTTAATTTCATACCTATGAGTACGTTTATGTTTATGTATTGTTATACTGGACGTTATGGGTGTTCCTTAATTTTCTGCAATAGAAAAGACCATCTTGTATTTTCCCGTTGGGTTTAGCCTTAAACGAATGTCCAACTGGAGACTTCTGTAGCTTATGAATGTAATTAAACTGGACCAACATTAATTGTAAATCAATATTAATTATTTATACCTACTTCTTTTTCGGGTGACCTCTGAAAATCAGCGCTGTGTTGTGGGTCCCCCATAGCACAGCATCATGCTGAGTGGAAGCCTTCTTGTCACAGTCATGTCGTGCAGCTGCCGACTAATTCTGTTTTATGCTCGTGAGATCATATAATAAGTACTACTTTATTTTGTTGTTTTCTAATTACTCTTGTCGTTTTGTATGCACGTGTTTCTGTGACAAATAAACCTATTTTTCTTTCTTTTAAGTGTGTGAAGTACGAAGAAAAGAAAAATAGTAGAAATATATTGTTTTGGTGGTTTTCAACTCATTTCCATTTTATGTGTAAAGTTACTTTTCAGGATTTTTATTAAAATATTGTGAAATCTGCGATCCTAAGGTACGAATAGAGATGAATTGTCTTTTTTTTTACATAATATCACGCTTGTAATCCCCGAAGAGTTCGGCAGAGACGTACACCCACATTTCGCAAGATAAGTTTAAATATTATGTAACATGGGCTTAAATCTAGACTCCGGGCTGCTACTGAGAAATTCCTGATGTAAAAACCTAATAACACTTTGCCCGACCTGGGTATCGAACCCAGGAGCTCATGTTCAGCAGTACCTAACGCTTGCGAACACTAGACCAACGAGACGATCTTTCCTTTTTTATTGTGTGTTGATATACAATATTTTTTATTTCAACTTAGTTACGATTCTGATAAAAGCAATTTTCTCTTAGTAAGCGACTTATACTTTAAACGGGGTCTGCGATAATCACAATAAACTACAGTTCGACCGTCGAAAGAATACATTCTTGACACCTGTCAGTTTCATACTAACGGTTAGGTACGTGTTTCGCGAATTTGATCCTTATTAGTAATAGAAATTGGGCAACTGACAGGTGTCAGGAACGCATTCTCTCGACGGCTGGACTGTAGATTGGAGGCGACAATAAAAGAAGGTGGGTAAATAAATACCTTCATTTTTTACTTCTAAACCATACAAATTAAAACTCAATTTCTAAGTATCTTCAAGTAGCAGTTTATTTGATAACAATCACTTCAATATGTTGCTTACCTAGAACATTGATAACCTATAACTGATTAGTTTATCAGCAAACGTCAATTTGATTAGGAGTATTACGAATTCGATTCTGAGTCACTGATATTAAATTAGTATGTTGATATGATTCTCATAACAATTGCAATCATGATTGCAATTCCCTACAGAAAATGTAGAAAGGTTCTATCGTTTATAGAACGAATGCAACTCCATGAGGGGCATGTTGTGTAGGTACCTCTATAAGCATTGCTATTTAAGACACAGGGTTATTCGGTAAGGCAGTAAAATATATTATTTCGACTTTTGTTCTTAACTAGCTTTTGCTCGTGACTTCGTCCGATTGAAGTTTCTTGTCTACCTCAGACAAAAAAAAAGCCAAGAAATAGCGCTGCTGAAAAAAACGGTGAAGCATGCCTAAACTACACCTCCGCTTTGTGCATACACACTCACACGCACACATTTACAATCAAACTACAAAATACAATAGAAGTGGATATATTTAGTAACTTGTTCCGCTTAGCTATTTCTAAAGAGTCTTAAAAAACCCTGAAAGAAATCGACACGTGTTTCACCTCTCGACGAGGCATCCTCAGGATGACGATTGACTTATCGCGAACTCGAACACGGCGTGTTGCCACACCAAGCGCTGAGCGCAGACTGCGACAGAGGTGAAACACGTGTCGATTTCTTTCAGGTTTTTTTTAAGACTCTTTAGAAATAGCTAAGAAGAGCAGGTTACTAAATAAAATATATCCACGTCTATTTTATTTTATAATGGATTTCCACAAGGTCACGCCTGAATCGATTATCTATTACCAAAAAGTAATTAAAAAGTCTTATTATTACTGAAAATAAAAAGTTATTGCTATTTAAAATTCACATTTTTAATACTAAAATTACCCCAAATACATAAAAAATTTGCAAATTTTCAACAGAGGTAGTAAGTTATGACTTGTAACCGAATAACCCAGTATAACTCAATAGACACTGAAGGACTGAGCTCGTCATAATATTGGCAATGTTCAAAATTCTCACCGGTTTAATCGTCAGTGAGACTCTTGAGGTAGCAAATGTGTCTTTGTTATAATCTACTGCCAAGGAAACACTATAAGGTTGTGGGCACGTATAGTATTTCGTTTTCCTAAAGTGACTCATACCAATTACGTAGGTAGTTGCACTGTTTACAAGTACATGCATCACTATTGTCACCATGCCTATGAAAAACACCGGAAATATTTATGAAGAATTCAGTGTCATGTTGATCACATTTGTATTTTACATTATTTACAAGATGTTTGTAGAACTGTTGGACCTTGACGAACATTTAACCAGGCGCCATTTACTCGTAAATATTTAACAATCAATGCTGGCAAGCTAAAAAACATTTTAGAACAATTCAAATTGAGAAAAGTAAATAAGGTATAACCCTAAAAGTGACAGAACAAACAATAGACTAAACCCATTATAAGGCCAAAAATCTGACCATCGTGGCTACCAAAGCGGCTATCTGGCTCCAAAAAGGTCAACAACATCTCTTCATAGTTTGGAAAAAAATCCTCTCCACAATGAAATCAGACCCCACTTTCGTAAGTAGAAGCGCAATAAAACATACGTAACAAAAGTATCGGCGGCGCCATGCGAGCAGGATGCGCGTGCGCAAGCCGGAACGCCCGCGCTGACCTTGAGCGACGCTCTACTAATGTAACCACGCTGTTTTCTCCGGATACCGTGCACTGACTGATACTACTTATGTTAAAAATATACCACCACGCCTGTAATCCCCGTAGGGTTAGGCAGAGGTTTACCGTATAGGTTGCCATTAAGACGCAGATATATGCCAGTGACCTTGAGCGGTTAGCTTGCGTGTTCTGTACTGAGCTCACGCAACGTCAACAAGGATCGCTGTCCCAAATTAGACGCATTATAAATTTATTATACATAAAACAAAAAGTATTTTAATAAGACACGTAAACTAAAAGATCAATAGTTAAATTATCTTTAAAATGGTGAAGGTTTCAGAAAAATACGCTTCATAGATTTTGCGTGATTCTCCGTTTTTTATCCGCGTTAGATATAACTTTACAAATTAATTCCACTATACAGGGTGTAAGGGACAGCCCTCCGCAAACTAACAGGATACATTCAGCTCCTTATTCTGAATCATATACCACCGAAAATTTTCAAACATAATCTAAAATATTCTTATTTTAAGTTATTAAAAAAAAATTCAAATTTAACATATATTTTTTCCAAATCATTAACACTACTCGGTTAGACGTGGTCTTCAGTATGAAATCATTAAAAGTTGGCTATCTTAATGGTAAAACCAGTCACAATTATAGCCAACATAAGATTTGCTGGCAGATTTATACTGGATGCTTAAAGATGATTATAGTAACTTTGTAGTAGTAATCCACCTGTAACATCATCAGGCTAGGTGAACAGGCAGAGGATGGCTGGTAATCGATGGATGGCCAAGAATTGAGCATGCAATTGCATCTCCAATTGCAACTCTTGGCCTTTGCCTCAATTCACCAGGTGGCTAATAAGCTAATTATGATAATAACTATTAATCCAGTTGTTACAGAAGATTTTAAGTTACCAAATAAGGTTTTTAAACTCATCATCTGCATAAGCTTTTCCCAACTACGTTGGTGTCGACTTCCAGTCCAACCGGATTCAGCTGAATGCGACTGCCTACCTGACCTCCACAACCCAGTCGCTGAGTACCACGATACCTTTCAATCAATCAATCAATATTCTTTATTTGTAAACAAAGGTTACAACAGTGTGCAAGATGTTACAATTATTTTATTATAGTTTCTCTGTTTTGCCATTTGGCTTACAAATGTACATTTATGGGAGGCTTTTGCCCAATTAACCTTTTTGTAAAACTTATGGCTGCTTATAGGAAATGTTGACTGTTTGTTGTGGTCAGTTGTGTGGATGATTCACTTATCTTTCTACGTTCTTTGTGACTCGGCTTAAAGCCATATAAGAGCAGGGTTTATAAATAGCCCTCTCATATGAATGTCGAGTCCAAGTGCATTGCTTACGATTGTTTAAACACTTTTATTTTGATTTCCGTTCTTTAAAAGACTGAAAAGCACTTCTATGTCTTGATTCTGAAGCTCCTTTCTATAATATGATATTCCTAAAATAACATCACGCTGGTAATTCTCGAAGGGTTAGGCAGAGGTGGACCTAAGTACAATGTATATTCAAATTTCGTCATTTATGTTTAGAGACCCATTTGTAACAGCAAAAAAAAAAACTCCCAAAATATGATTATGATCTGCATCGTCAATTGCCATGATCAAAGACCTGATGTCCCACAAAATCTTGACGTCTCACAAATCCTGAATCGCGCAATTAGAGTTTACCGCGCGAACACCATATATATAACTTCCCCGACATCAATTGTTGGGCAGTTGCCCGCCAGACACGACACCCATCTGGTCGGAGGATCCTCCCTTTTCTATAGAGGCTGAGTGAACTTTACACCCTGTTCCTCATACCTCTAAAATTACTTACATTATTTTGGACACCCAGCACCAAAAACGTATGTACTTGATGTAAATACTTACATAATGTCAATCAAACATAGTGTCTAAAAATCTGCATAGTTTTCGCTGGCAGTTCAAGATTTTACATTGCCTTCTTCTCAGATTTTTTGGAGGTATGTATGGTAGCAGATTTAGTAATTAGTATTGAAATTAATACTTTGGATAAAGCCAATAACAATGTTGATTAGTCGACTGCTAATGCATAGGATCCGTAGAGGAATGATCTTCACCCATCTGCTTAATGGATGAAAAGCATTTTAAATCAATCGCGAGTGGTTCGCTAAAAAAATCCTGGCCAGATTGAAATTAAAAAAAAAACAAGATTGACTCTTTTTTAACATTGCGAGATATACACCAATTGAAAGAGCTTTTCAAGGACAATCTTTGCTACTAACTCGACTTTTGCCAATTGTTCATCATTGTCAATCAATGTCACTGTCACCTATTCAGAGTCAATGACCTAAATAGGTGACTACTTGGCCACCTAAGTTTAGAAATGTTATTAATTAATACCCAATAACCATAAAATGATATATCAATGGATAGTGCTTTTTAAGAGAAACATATTTTGTTATTAAAATGAATTAATTGTTAAACGCATGAGAGCAATAAAAAAAAAAAAACATTTTAGAATTTTTAATAATCATAGTCTGGCCAAGATTTTTTCTGTCAACCCACTCGCGATATAGTTTTTAAATACTTTTCATCCATGGGTGAAGGTCGTTCCTCTGCGGATCTGACTATAGTGTAATAATCTTCTAGAGATAGGAACCTCATTCCATTATTGAAGTCAGTGTACCAAATAAATAAAGAACAGCTAAAAACAACTGCCAACAGCTCTAATCGTTCAATCTTCATTTAAACAGTGCCTTCGGTTTCGTAAGGGAGTTTGAGGTCAAATCAATAAAGCTGACCTTAAGAAAACAATCTACTGGCATTGCTTCGTATGTGATCGTGTTTGTTTGTAAGGAAAACATGGGTAAAGACGGGCTTGAAATCTTAAACTGTTTGTCCTTTTAAGGTGAGTTTAGTGGTCAATTTTGTGCAGGGTCGAAGCCATCACGTATTTTGGATTGTCTGATCCAAATTGTTTCGAGTTCTTCTCAGCAATTTAGCCCAATTTCCATGTTTGGCAGATATATAAAATAACTTGGCAGTTTACGTATATTTCGGTAAATCTGAATGCAGTCTGAATCTTTCTGTTTCAATAGTTATCCCAATAACTAAGGAAATGAAAAAGACAGAGACAGAAGAATAGAGAGATATGAAATGTAATATTTAGGAACACATTCCATTGCATAGTACTCAACATTTATGTCATTCTACTATTGTGTTGGAAAACTATACAAGAAAAGCACATGCAGTGGTAAGATAAGTCAGCAAAGCTGGTGGAGTAGGACAATCTCCCCAGATATCTCTCAATCAGGCGTTAGTTGGGGGGGTTCGGGGATTGGTTTTTAAGAGGACCCGGTGTCCCTTTACATTTGCTGATGGTGACCCCATACTCCCCGCCACGGCAAACTCCCAAAAGCAGGGAGCAAAAGGCAGTTAATCTCCTAGACAGTAGAATGGCTATAAGCAGTCGTATTTGCAGAGGCTCCTAATAGCGCTGTGTGCCCATTTAAACAAGGAAACCGGTTCTTGTATACTATATTATAACTACAAACATTGAGTTATGTATTTGTTGTAGCCTTGATCTTAAACCTTGAACTTGTTTATGTATAATAACATTATTTTGCGTAGTCTACGCGAGTTTTTTATGATGCCATTAGCAGCCATGATTTGTATAAGCTGTTGTATGCCTTCAGTGTACTTTACGGCCTATGTTCAGCAGAAGACTGCGATAGGGTGAATTGATTCAGTCATGTATACTTACTTGACTACTCTTGCTTTCGCTCTTCTTGCCTAATCATATTTTTTTTACTTGATTTGTTTTCTTTTAACTTCTTTTTTATTTTTATTTTTATCTATACCTTCTCTGATAAAATAACATCACGCCTGTATATACCCGGGTTAGGCAGAGGTGTACCATGGTACACCCACATTTCGCCAGTTGTGTTTAAGTCTCATGTAGTAGTATTTTATTTTATTTTCTTTATTGACCAACCAACAATTGTTTATACTACAAATAGTCAAAGTTAAATCTACCTATATATCTAGTATAAGCATAAACATAATCAGCCTATAATGTTCCCACTGCTGGGACACAGGCCTCTCTGTGAGAGGAAGTGGGCCGTAATCCACCATGCAGGCCCAGTACGGGTTGGTAGATGTTACACTTCTTCAAATTTTTAGTTCCAGGACACATAGTTTCCTCACGATGTTTTCCTTCACCGTTATGAAAGCAGTGGTGATTAAATAATTTACACAAAGTAAGGCGCCTGTCAGGGTTCGAACCTACGACCTACAACTCGTCAGTCGCAGTCA
Organism: Omphaloscelis lunosa; assembly: GCA_916610215.1. NCBI lineage: Eukaryota > Metazoa > Arthropoda > Insecta > Lepidoptera > Noctuidae > Omphaloscelis > Omphaloscelis lunosa. The sequence goes on along the minus strand of OU744245.1, from coordinate 3,549,149 downwards.
TTACCACTGGGCTACTACTGCTCTCCCTTTTAGTAGGGGGCGAGCCTATTGCCACCGACTGGGCACAAATCCTGAATCCGGACTGCTACTGAGAAATTCCTCAAAATTTAAAAAAAAACTTAATATTTTATTTCATATAAACCTACATAGGCACTTATAAAACGTCAGAAGCTAGGTGCACGGTTCCAATTGGTCGTTTCCTATGGAGAAGAGCCGGCAAGACACACAGTTACTCTTTTAAAAATAATTGGCATTTACAATAGGTACTTTCAAATAACATTGTATTAGGTATGGGAGGACAGTGGTCTTTCAACAAGTACGAGGTACTTAACAAAATAGAAAATGATCAACAGAGCTACATTTACAAAATAGAAAAGATAAATAAATTAATAAAATTAAAAACCTAGTATTTAACGCAATTACATGATTGCTATTCCTGGTAGAAAAACCCAATAACACTATGACTGACTCGAAAAATATTTGACCGAATTTCAATTCATCTAAAACTTTTCAACTATTATCGTTTCGTTTTCTTTTACTTAATCGAAGTCACGTCTTGACAGACGTGACTGTATCAGTTGACCTATCATAAACATCGGAGTAACGAAAAAAATCGAATTGATAAATTTGATTTTTTTCGTTACTCCGATGTTTCATTTGGTCGAAATTTTTTTACCGAAGTTACACTTAGCCGAAATAAAATTTGTTCGAAGTATTATGTTTCCTAACATTCATACGACCTACAATTTTGTTCAATTAATTATTTAAATGTTATAGCACTTGACAGTTGATTATGAAGAAAAGGTGGTTTAATTGGTCCCAGTAAGAAGCATGCAAACAAGGATGCTTGCTTCAAGCATGCAGCATGCAAGCAAGTATGCAGCGGGCAAGCAGGCATACAGTACGCAAGCAAGCATGCAGCATGCAAGCAAGCATGTAGCATGCGAGCAAGCATGCAAACAAGCATGCAACATGCAGCAAGCATTGTTTCTGTCACGGCTCCGGCACTGCGAGGTTTGGACGGCTCCACGCGAGCTTATCGTCGCAGATGGTTTTAACGCTCACCATCTGCTCCTCAGCTCGCGGGCCACCCCACCCCTCCGTGCCTACGCGGCCTTAAATTACACTCTAGAGGTAGGACGGACAAGACTGCGTGAAGTCGGTTTTGCAGCGATTCATTTCTGTCACTAAATTTTGTAGCACATATTGACTTCTTATAACACTATTTTAATTTGATATTGAAAATGCTACCAAGTAACCGGCTATATATTTGTGACCAAATAATATTCCGTAAAATGTTGTTTCGGTGTGGTTAAAATATGGGAAATAATCATTTGACAAATGAAAAATTTTCAAAAGAGGCTTTGGCCAATAGCAAAAAGTTATTTTGTAAATCGGCGAAATATAGTTCGGTAAAATAAAACCTATGACACATGATACTTGGAAGATCTAAAAATATGTCAAATAATGCATAAAGCAAAAAGGACGTCGGGCAATTTTCGGTAAAATGAAATTCGAACAAAAAAGTTCAGAAAAGTGATCGGTTCCCCTGACCCGTACTCTAATTGCTTAATACAACACAATCACAATCTGTTTCAATTTGAAACATATTGCTGATCCATTGCTTCATAAGATGAAAAAAAAAATCTGCTCAGCAACGTAAATAACGCAATGGATGTCGTTGAACTGTCAAAATGAAACAAATTAGGCATAATTGTTCACGAAAATAAGTTACGCAATTAGAATACTGGACTGCCTCGTTGTTCGACATTCTTTGATATCGTAAAAAAATGAATTTTTGTGCTACAGATTTTGGGTTTTGGGTTTGGCTTTGGGGCACAGAGTTTTTCATGACCTACCTCAGTTTATAAAGATAATCTGAGTCTGGGTTAGTCAATGTGCTGTAATTTTTATTTGACCATAAAACATAGAAAGAAAACAGTGATAAAAAAGTCGAGTGAAATCTTGCCTCGTGTGATGACTAAGACGCAAAATGCAAGTAAGTAAAACAGACCGGAACAGAGCCAGTGAAAAGAACATAAAACACAGACACTGCTGTGAGAGCTACAAGACCAGTAGGTAACACAACATAACATCACGTATGTTTTCACCGAAGGGCCAGGCACAGGTGTACTAGTTAATTGTTAATTAAATCAGGCGTGACGTTGCGGGAAATCCATTATAAAATACAATAGACGTTTTTATATTTAGTAACCTGTTCCGCTTAACTATTCCTAAAGAGCCATAAAAAACTCTGTAAGAAATCGACACGTGTTTCACTTCTCAACGAGGCATCCTCAGGATGATGATTGACTTGTCGCGAACCCGAACACGGCGTGTTGCTACACAGAGCACTTGTCGCAGAAAGACCGCGAGCGCTGGTCATGGTGGTTGGGGTGGAGGTGTACCTACCTACAACCTAGGCACATCGTACCTACACCCACATTTCGCCAGTTATGTTTAAGTCCAATGTAATAGGAGGCGATCCTATTGCCATCAATCGGGCACAAATCCAGACTCCAGGCTGCTACTGAGAAATTCCTGATGGAAAAACCCAGTAGCACTTTGACTCGACCTGGGAATCGAAACCAGGACCTCATGCTCAGTATAGTAGCACTTGCGACCACTAGGTACTGGCAGTCTTCAGAAATCGAGCCTGTTATGGGAAAACATCGTAACCATAGGTACGACAAACGACGTACAATGTAGGTATTTCACTTTTTTACTGAAACGTAAAGCTAAAAAAAATTTGACCCTAATACAAAGACACTTAAACCTATATTTGCATAAACGTCAAAATTATAACTGGCATTAGTATCGCAAATGACAAAAGTAAAAGTTTGATATTTATGAACAATCAGAATTATCGTTCCAACATCTCGTAAGTAACGTTTGTCACTAAGATTAAGAGGGTTAATCCTAAAAGTTGGTAACGTCTTAAATAGCTGTCAAATATTTACCTGTTTTGATTAATTTAGTTATATGTGGCTAACTAGTTCGCTACAATATTAATAAGGAAATGCAATCATTAATATCGTAATACCGAATATTTAATTTTAGATGTACAAAAAGTATTTGGAAACTTTCCAAATGCCTTTTTTACACCTAAAATTGATACAACATCAAATACAGTGTTATCATTGCTATTCTTTATTAATATTCTACGGAATTAGTTAGCGACATTTCTTATTTCCATACAGTAATATTGCCAAATTAATCAAAACAGCGAAATATTTGACATTTATTTGCGACTTTGCTCACTTTCAGAATAAATTTTAAAACTTAGTTTTATGAACTAGGTAGGTACCCAAAATCAGTACCCTAATTACGTAACTTTTTTTCGTAAACAATTTTGCTTAATTTTTTTCATTTTGACAGTTCAACAACATTCATTGCGTTATTTATGTTGTTGAGCAGATTTTTTTTCCAACTTATGGAGCAATGGGTTAACAATCTGTTTCAAATCGAAACAGATTGTTATTGTGTTGTATTACGCAATTAGGGTACTGGTTTGTGTTTAGTTATCTTATTAATTATATTGTTTATTTGTAGAAAATACTGTATTCTGATTGTTTGATTGCCTATTTATTTGAATGAAGTAATATTCAATTCGGCATTTTTATAATTCAGAAATGTTATTAACTTTAAACTCTAAAAATAATTTAAATTTTACTATTGTAATTCTTGTTTCTGGGTAACAACTAAACGCGGCTTTTTAGAACTGTTCAAGTTCAAACTTACAAGACCTAATTTTGTTCTTGTTGATAATAATTTAGACCCTATGTTATGTGAATTTTAAGATCTGGATAGCAAACAATTTTTCTTGTTAATAAATAAATTAGGCCCTATACCATGTGGTTTTTAAGGTAGCGAGCAAGCATTTTTGGGCCTTACGAGGGCCTTGAAACGCGTGATATTAGAAGAAAAAACACGCGTATAAATTAGTTAGCTTTAATTATAGAGAAAAAAAAATAGCGATAATGACGATTTTTGAAAACAAAAAGAAATCATGACCTTTATTTTTATCTTAAGCGACAAAAGTACTGATTATTTACCTCTTTCTGCAATAATTTAATTAATTTTGCGTAAAGCCTAATGTGTTTTGCAATATGTACAAAAACCGAAGATCTATAAATAACAAATAAAAAATAATGAATAAAATACCTCTCCTGTAAAATTTCATAAATGTCGCTTACGATGTTCTTCAATAACAGGCTCGATATAATGATATAATTAATGTATACAAAATATTGTAATAACATTTTAAAATAAGTAACTGTGTAGTTAGTTTCGTATGGAGAAGAATAGGCAAGAAATGCCTATTCTTCTCCATACGAAACTAACTTTTGAAAGGGGCGACTAGAATCAATTCTATTTTCTTGTCAATGCGCCTTTAAAATGTGCCTTTTATGTGCGTATTTAAAATAAACGATTTGACTTTGCCCCAGACTAAGGCGCACAATTAAGAAAGAACACAACAAATTTTCCTTTTTGTTAGAGGTACACACGGCTACACATCAAGCTATACATTTCCAGTATATGCTGTTATGACATGGTGAAGGAAAACATTGTCTGAGGGGCTTGTGGCTAAATAATAACAGCTGCATGGGTCGATCGATCAGGGTAAGCTACGCTTGCCGCGGTGGGTCCGTGGACGGGTTGGGCGTTGGTCCCGGCTGTCATTCGTGAATCTTTGACAGTCGTTACAGGTCTTCAGAAGCCCGAAAGTTTGACAACCAGTCTTACCAAGGGGTATCGTATGACCCAGTTACTGGGTTGTGAAGGTCAGATAGGCAGTCGCTCTATGTAAAATACTGGTATTCAGCAGCATCCGGTTAGACTGGAAGCCGACCCCAACATAGTTGGGAAAAGGCTAGGCAGATTGAATCAACTCTAGTATTACGATGACTATTGCCACCAGGATACCAATAATATTTTTGCCTGTTTTGCTTACCTTTTATTTTAGTATTCGACCGTGAAGATATTAAAAAATAAAATGCCTTTCTTTAAAGCATATAAATGTCTGTCTGTAAATAACTTTTTTAAGAATAGCAACCCGTTTCAAGGCTGTTCTTTATCGCCATTGTTATTACTTTTTAGGGTTCCGTAAATACTGATGTATTTCTGATATTATTATTGTGTTTTCTAAAAATATTGGAACATACTTCTCCTTCTTCCTTCATGTGGGCAGAAAACTAGCAATATTGTGAAAATTATATTTAATTTTTTAAGGAAATTTTATTTTTATTTTTGTTTATTTTCTTTTTTTTCCTAAAATTTAAAAAGAAATTCTATGAAGGTAAGTTATGTACCAACATAACTTACCATAGATATTAATTAGACTGTAAGCTTTCTGAAGAATAAAATAAAATAAATGTCATGTTCAAAATATTAGCCACAAGCAAAATCAGTCCAATAAGTAGGTAATAATTGTAAATACAAATATTTTTAATAGATAATAAATTAATTATGATGAGAAAGAATATATAAAAATTACAACAAACAATTCAACTGGAATGATTAAAATATAATTTATTATATGAAGTTTTTAATTCCACGGCCCCGACTCATACTTGACCGGTTTTTTTTTTCTATTACATTATTACCAACCTTGAACCGCGTAGTTCACACGATCTTATAAGAATAATATCATAGAATATTATTAATGGTTATACTTATTGTATTAAAAAATGTTCAGCAATATTACGTTTATTATTGTTTTAAAGGTTTTATTTTTGTTTAATCTACATACAAACAAACTTAATGTAATATTAAGTAGGTATCAATCAATATCGCCATCTTCTTCGATCTTAGACTTTTTAGGTTGCTACCTTGCATGGCGAGATTGTATTCATAAGGTTAAATCCGAAACCAGTTGGGCGCTCATAATTAAAACCGTAGATAGGTTCTTAAAAGCATTGTTTGTAAAAGTTATTTTTTTCGGCCGAAAACAAAACACGAAATGCGGCCTGGTTTGCATTTTTGGGCTAAATTGTTTTTTTTTTTGGGCTGGTAACGAAAATTGCCGAAAATGGATATTTCGGCAGAAACATGCCGTCGAATACCGAAAACGAAACGCGGTCGAACTAATTGTTTTATAATTCTTTTTTTCCTTTCAAATTACTTTATCCGTAAAACAAGTTGTCTATTATCAATGAAGTCTAGAATACCCTAGTACCTAGTATTTCGTATATCCATCAATTAAAATTCTAAAGTTTAAAAGCCCTGCATAAAAAGCAATTGACCCCAATATGGTAAACGAATTACCTACACACACATGCTCCAATACCACCCAATACTTTCAACTGGGTCAATTGTACCAAAAATATATTCAACCCGTCTCTGATCGATGTATGGTCTTATTGACCGACTGACCGGTTAACGGAGCGGATAAACGTGGCGGCCGGTAAAAAACTTGATCGCTGGTTTTAACAGTTCCTATGTATGTCTGTTTGCACGACTTACGAGCAACGTGTAGTTGATGGTAACGTTTAATAGGTTTTTGTTTGATGCCAGTTTTAGAAGTGCAGCATGCATTGGAGGTGGATGTAAATCAAAGGGACATGTTTCTTTTGGATCGTTTTTTTTAAAGTTAATAATGCTGTATCTTTTTGTATAAATATTTATTAAAAAACATGTTTGTTAAATAAATAAATATTCTTGGGGCTGAGTTGATCAGAAATGAAATTTGCACATTTGGGCCACAGTGTCTGAGTCGCTTCTATCCGAAAGTTACTCGGAGATGGTGAGATAAGTGCTAGGTAATTATCTACGTATAATATAATAATTAGTTTCCTATGCACATATACTTTTAAAATTATAGTTATAGTTAAAGAGGACCTACTTAAAATAGCTGCAAAATGTAGCCAGTAAATAAGTAGTTCGTGGGTAATTACGCAGGATGAGAATATCATGTTATGACCCCTGTTGAAAATTTACTCATTTTTAATGAGTTTGTGGTATTTTTGGTACTAAAAATGTGATTTTTAAATAGCAATAACTTTTTATTTTCAATAAAAATTAGATTTTTATTACTTTTAGTTAATGTTACTTCAGTACCTATGAGCCCCTTTCAGATCGGACGGTTTTTTTTTTTACGTATTGTATAATTTTATTGTATCATAAAACCATAAAAAAAGCATTATAAAAATTGGATGCGATTAAAAAAATCGCGAAAACCTTCACTGGTTTGCTAGCTTTTATCAATATTGTTGCAAACATTATTTGCTTAGATAGAATTTTAAATACAAATATTGCTTTATTTTAACGCCTTTCCTACCAAAATATACCCAGAAATAACCACATGCCGAAGCGACACAAGTATTTCGCATCCCTGGTGGGGATCGAACCCACGACCTTTGGATTAGAAGTCCAACGCGCTATCCTCTGCGCCACAGGGACTGTAGTAATGTTTTAATTTAAATCGGTCCTCAAGAGAAGCAATTAATTTCAAACAACTGGAACTAACTGATAAACAATAGTGATTGATTAAGAATGTAAAAGGTAGGTGTGTACATTAATTAAACATTGTGAATGAATGAATGATTTCTCATAGTTAAATGACAATTATTTGGCCAGTTCCTAATTATCAACATTTTTTTTTTACTAATTTGACCTTGATCATTTTGTACTAATTTGACCTTGATCATTTGAGGGTTAAATTTCTAGGAAATGCACAAGGATCAAACTCAACATATCTAATGATATCATTAATAGTTGTTTTCGAATGAAACAATTTTTTTTTCTACATTGGAATTTAATATGTTAACTGATACGTTTGGATACGCTATTATCACCATTAGATACTATGATAAGCATCTCCTAATTATCATAAAAAAAAAAAACAAAAAAGGAAAAAAAGAATAAGACGGAGGGAGGAAATTGGTGCGAATAGTCTTTTTTCAATTTTTTTCCGTGAAATTACGTAAAATGATTTAATGTTATTAATATACAAGGAATTTAAATATACTGCTTTATGACCACATTTCATTAAAATCACATAATCATTTCTATTCCCCAGTTTTTTTTTTTTTTTTGTCTAAAAGTTTCTGTCTCGCGTTAAGCCTTGTTAATTATTACATTCTTTGCACATTGTTTACTTATTTTAAGTTCATCGAAGAAGATGGGAACAATAAATTTCCACGTGCCACTTATTCCATTGACACACTTAAATAATAAAGACCACTTATTTCACTAACAAAACGGGAAAAATCTAAACCAGGGTGGTAACAAATGACAACAACAATAATTATTAATCACCAAGATATTTGAACAATTTTGTTTTGTTCTATCAAAACAAAATTGTTCAAATATCTTGGTGATAAAATACTGAAAAAACTCAAAAAGGATTGTCTCACGTGCGATTTAACTCCCAGTGAAATATCGCATCCCTGGTGGGGATCGAACCCACGACCTTTGGATTAGAAGTCCAACGCGCTATCCTCTGCGCCACAGGGACTGTGTAAGACGCGCCGTAATATCGTATCGCGTTCTACGTCACTCACACATCGACACTTTATGGGTCATGTTTATGTCTGTTATATTGGCAACGCTATACGGATGACGTATTAGGAAATTCGCTGTTTTTATTCATTTATGAACACTATTGATTATTATGACAAATTTTCTTATTCTTATTTTACTATCACGCTTTGCGTAAAAGGTTGAGCAGAGTTTCAGCTAGTGCAGATAACAAGTTACTCACCTGATAAATACAAAGCTATCATAATGGATCTTCAAGGCTCTTTCAAACAGGCGCGACACGCGACGCGACCGACACAAAGACACCGCTTGTCGACGAGCGGTGTCTTTATGTCGCGTCGCGTGTCGCGCCTGTTTGAAAGAGCCTTCATGCTCTACGGTCCTTGAAATATCGGTTGCATAAAGTTGAAAATATCGGAATTTATGTAGGTACAGGTCGTGCCATTAAAGATGAGACCACGTGGTTTGACTTGCGTAGTAGACGATTTATGGGTCTCTTTAGCGGTATGAGGTCCCCGCTGGGGCGTCATCGGGGCGGAGAAAGAGCGGCGGGAGGCGCGGTCAAGTCTCATCTTTAATGGCACGACCTGTACGATATTGATCATATTACTGTAGGGATCGAACCCGCGGCACTGAGGGCAAATAGGAGATATTCTGCCGCTAATCTATTTGGGTGTTCTTGACTAATCGACTGAATTACTCATATGACTTCTAATACTGAAATTAATTAACGAATGATAACTAAATAAATTATATGCAGACAAATTCTTTTCCAATAGCTGAATACTACTAAACGTGAAATCAAGAAGTGAATAATATAGCTTAAATATTTTAGTTTAAAAGTAAGTAAACAATATGTATAAGCTTTTTGCCGACAGACAGGATTGGTCCACACTAGCTTAAAACAGGGAAGTGGAAAGGAGAAAGGGAGGCCTCCCTGCAATGGGAGAACATGGGCTAAAAAAAAGTAAAGCAAGGCAAAGTAAACAATATATAACCAGAGAAATAGACCAATAATGACACACAATTATTTTTTTTTGCAAAAACTACCAATACACAGTCCAAAGTACGAACTAAGAATTATTATTTGAACCATCGAAGACCTTCATTTACCTAAATACTTTACTGTAGTTCACAATATTTCGTCACGTCATTAAACACTTGAGCATCTGAACAAATAAAATGTGTGTTCCTAATCTACTTACTACACTGTATTGACTGAAATATTTGGGTTAGTTTCATTGAAGACGAAGGGCGATACGATGATGGATTTGTGGTTTCCCCGTCTAGATATAAATTTTATAGTTATACGTAGGTTCGTATAATAATAAGTACCTTATAAAATCAGTTATCTTGCTAGGATCAAGGGCGAAATCTAAAAACGTTACTTAAGCTCGTACTCTGGTTATGAGCTATTTCTGTCTCTGTCGCAAAACTGTCAAACTACAAGTGCAAGATAAAGTCGGCAACATATTATCTAAGTCAAAGCATGCGCTAAGTAAAGTTGATAGATCTCGGCTTAAGTCCCGGATTCTGAAAGCCCGATCAAAGTTTTACTCTTTACTGTAATATTGGTGTACTTTTCAAGCTAACGGTTACTTTAAAAATGAAACAGACTTTTTGATACAGGTTTTGTCTGTTAAGATAGATGAATCCGCTGAATGTAGGCAGCGTAAAACCGGTCTGTATGGGGGGATGCTTCAACCTAGCCTATCGCAATCCACTGCTGGGAATAGTCCCATGCTGCGCCACAACATCCGGTCCTCCGCTTTCCGCATCAGTCTGTCCCAGCCACCTTTTTAAGGTTGACGATCAATCTAGCTGGGGGGCGTCCCACACTACGCAAGCTATCCGAGCGCGCTTCCTTCACTATCTGCACTCTAGTACCCTAATTGCGTAACTTATTTTCGTAAACTTTTTTTCATTTTGACAGTTCAATAACATTCATTGCGTTATTTACGTTGTTGAGCAGATTTTTGTTCCAACTTATGAAGCAATGGATTAGCAATCTGTTTCAAATCGAAATAACTTATGATTGATCGTGCATTACGCAATTGGTGTACAGGACTGCTTGAGGGAAGCCTATGTCTGGCATCAAAACTGGGCGTCTTTCAATTGAAATTCATAAATCAAGACGATCATGGTTCAGAACTTGAGACCAAGATGACTTTTATTGATATATTTTTGTTGTTGTCGAGATAGAGCTTATTAGGGATGGTGATATTCTTTTATTTGTCCGTCATGTAGATTATTCAAAAATATTGGACACGTTTTTTTTTGTTTTTTTTTTACGTACTCAAAAGATTACGGCGATACATTGAGAGGCGTGACGTCACTTGTATGTAGATTTTATACTTACTTGTGACGTAGCGACCCCCACTCCCCAACGTCCCCACTTTAATGCGTTTTATCTAAGTCATTTTTTATTCATATGATAAAGCAAAAAATACGTGACTAATATTGTTTTATTATCTGACTGACGGACTAAATGAAATTTATTTTTGTTACCCAGGCATCATCTCTATTATAGCTGATTATTAAAATGTTAAGCTATTCGTTTCGCATTACAAACTAGTCCATAAATCTACATCTAGTAAAGTTACAAATAGCGTGTCAATCGATTGACTTTGCATTTAATTAGTTGCATTGATAGCGACCGCTTATAAACAGCTTTAGAACACATATTACTGGTGATTTGTAGTCCTTTCGTGTTTTGTGCAACCTTGGACTTTGGCGAGCTAGACTGGACAACTACGTGGGATGACTACTGTTGATACAGGGTAAACTGGCCTTCAGATCCTTTTTGGAGAATCCCTTTTTCTGTCTGATGAGACTGGGTTTCTTGTAAACGCTAGGATATTGGTGATAAGAGACAAAACTTTTCAGCTTTATGGACCTACTGAAAGCTATTACATGTAGATTTTTTTTAAAAAGGTAGACATGAGGTGTAATTAAAATGACGCCTATCCTCCTCATACACTCCCGTACCGTACCCAATGCCATTCCAAATTGCTAGCTGACAGTATGCGGCAACTAGCTCTCGACTGTCAAATAGAGTACATAAACTTATACCCATAAACTCCCTGACTAAACACGAAGTTAAAATCAAACTTACAAATTGGTTGCAGAAGCCGAGAATCTTATTACAATTGTCTCATAATAGTACTAATAAATACTGTATTTAAATGACGGCTTTGTTTGTTTAATTTCTGGTGTTTTCTATAAGTACTTGCACGACACTCGGTATCAGTTGTATGCCATTATACGTGGAGGAACTTGACTCCTAAAACACAGGCTTTTGGCCTAGTTTAAGAGGCAGCAGTTCGCCCTTTAATGTGACTCCGTTGACAATATTTCTATAATTCTTGAGTGTACTTATGTATGTTTTACTAACTGTACGAATAAACATTTTATTATTATTATTATTTTATTTATTATATAAGACACCAAAGTAATCATCTGATACCTTTTAACCGCAGACCCAAGCATCTGTCGGTCCCTATATCCATATTGGTCAGTGACTTGGGGTCACCGGCACCGGTTACAGCTGTGGTTTGGGCAAAACGGATGTCGTGTGCTTCCTCTGTTCAGTCAAGGAGGAACAAAAGCAATAGGGATGACGACATTTTTTTTTGTCTATCAGGTAGTTTATTCAAAAATATTGGACACGTTTTTTTTTATTTTTTACGTTATCAAAATATTACGGCGATACATTGAGTTAAAATGTGCCATGACGTCACAAATAGGTAGATTTTATATTTACTTGTGACGTAGCCACCCCCACTCCGCGCGTTTTATCTAAGTATTTTCTTATTAATATGATAAAGCAAAAATAAGTGTCTAATATTTTTTCATTATCTGACTGATGAAGTAAATAAAATTTCTTTTTTTTTGACCCAAGCATCATCCCTATTACGAAGCCTGAAGAAGGTATCATTGAAACCTTATAAGGGATGCCTATGGGGAGCAATTAATTAAAAATACTCGTGGCTAAATGATAACAGCCACACCGGTCGATCGAAGGTTAAGCCATGCTTGCCGCGGTCGGTTCGTGGATGGGTGACCGTCTATTACATATGAGAGCGAAACCCCTCTGTGGCTCGCAAAGCAAGTTTTTGTAGATCTTTAACAGTCGTTACGGGTAGTCAGAAGCCCAAAAGTCTGACAATCAGTCTTACCAAGGGGTATCGTATTACTGGGTTGTGGAGGTCAGATAGGGAGTCGTTCCTTGTAAAATACTGGTATTCAGCTTCAACGAATCTTTATTGTTATGGGAACCGCCGACCCATCATGGATTCACATCCCTCATTACCGAGAAGTTCTATCAATTTAGCATCCAGTAGTAAATGTGCACTGCATCTATGTTCCATTGTGTCAATGAGTCATGAAGATAAAGTGTAATTTACGCAATGGACTTTTACTGGCGTGGGAAAGTAGCTACTTACTTATTTGTATGGGTAGGTCGGTACTATTATGTTTTGTCTGCTTTATTAAATAGCGACATAAATTACAATCTGAAGACGATTTGAAATGTATTTTTCGCTTCATCATATTAATAAAAAATGACTAGGATAAAACGCATCAAAGTTGGGGAGTAAGGGTCGCTACGTCACAAGTTGGAAAGTATAAAATCTACATACTCGTGACGTCATGGCACATTTTAACTCAATTTATCGCTATAATCTTTTGATAACGTAAAAAAGAAAAAATATGTAAGTATCCAATATTTTTTAATACTTAATCTACTACACGCACAAAAAATATTGTTCTAGTTATCCTTCCTATTATCGACCGGACCTGCCACTTTAATTTAATTAAATAAGATACAATAAAAATGCAATTATTATTATATATTATTTAATTAAATTATTATTAATCATCATTAATTATTACTAACACTAGTTTGTAAGCTCGCAATTGTACTAACAAATATGAATGTAATCGTAAGATGGATCTGAAATAAATGATTATTTATTTATTTATTGTTGCATTGTAAAGTCTCAGAATATTATAGAAAAATTTGTGTCACGGATGTAACTTAAGGTAGGTAGTGACAGTTTTTGCTTTCAATCCATAAGATAGGCCTTTATGACGAGCCGTCTCATAAACAATACATAAGAGACGGCTCGTCATCTAGCGACAGGGCTCATGGCTAAGTAACAGCCGCCACTCGATCGATCAAGTTAAGCTTCGCTTGCCGCGGTTGGTCCATGGATTGCTGACCATCTTTACATACCGAGACTCCACACCTTGCAAAACACGTTAAGCCGTTGGTCCCAGCAGTCATTAGTGGATCTTTGACAGTCATTACGGGTCGTCGTAGTATAGAAGCCGACAATCTGACAACCAATCTTACAAAGGGGTGTCGTATTACCCAGTAACTGGGTTGTGGAGGTCAGATAGGCAGTCGCTCTATGTAAAATACTGGTATCCGGCTGCATCTGGTGAGACTGGAAGCCGACCCTAATATTTGGGAAATGGCTAGGCAGATAATGATGATCCTAGTACACACGGCTACACATCAAGCTATGCATTTCCAGTTTATGCTGATCTCGCATTTTATAGGATTTCCATACAATGCGAGGTCAGCTAATACTGGAAATGTATAGCTTGATGTGTAGCCGTGTGTACCTACTATAAGCCGTCATGAAGTTTGGACACACTGAAAGTTCTTAGAAAATAAAAAACTGAAAGAAGCATTAAGTTGCTAATACCTTTAGGTACGGTTTTTCGAAATATTCTCCTTTCTTTCCAAGCAATGTCGCATTCAATGGAGCCACTGAGTTATGGACCAAGCGTTCACGCCTTTTAACAGAGTTTTTGGTCTTCGGTCAAATTAAAGGGTATCCTGCTAGTAGGTTAGCTTCTTGACGCATACAAATGCTCATGTAATAGTCATAACAATGCCTAAGCTTGCCCGAATCTTTTGGTCACTGTCGTATCAGCCTCAAGCCTGCGCCGCACAGTAATGATGTTATCGTCAGACACGCAGGTCATCAGTAAGATTCCTACGACCACGCTTAAACTCATTGAACCAGTTGTAAACAGTGGGACGTGATGGGGCTTCATGATGAAGGGCTATCATAACTTTGTTGTTGACTGACTACAACGAAAGTCGTGACAAATAATAAAGCGAAAAATTTCTCACGTTAAATTAAATTTGACGCGCTACACGCACTTTTAAAATTGCCGCCAATTTATAGGAATAAATGTCAGATGAATTCATTAAACATCATCAAGTTACCAAAGAGTTCTAAATTCGAAATTTAAATTAATTTTTCATTGGATTTGTTTCTAACCAGACAGTTCTAAAACTTTCAGTGTTACCCTAGTACATGTTTTAGTTAGATCAGTAATTCTTGGTGTTTTTTAAATTCAGCACAATATTAGGCCAGAAACTTGTAAACTGTAAGTTATGTCCATTCTGCGATCTCAAAGTATGTTGGTGGACGCGAAAATACAAAAGAAAGAAGAAGCCGGAAGATATTTATTTAGAAATAAGCATCACCTTTGTACGTATTTTTCCGTTCCTTTTTCCTTGTCTGTGTATATTTGTGTGTACGGTGTACATAAATTGTCAAATAAATTAGAAAACCTGTCAAACTTTTCTTAAACAAGTGATACGTGACACAAGATAGTCATTTAGTTCTAAATTACAAGAAATATGTAAACTAATCAGTGTAACGGGTTCAGTAACGGTAAAGCACATTCTAACATTTGGCAATTTATTAGAATTGTGGTTTTGTACCGCAATTCGCGATGTCTGCTAAATGAGTATAAGGTTGTGATTGCATTGAGTGCTCTTTTATTGATAGTTGTAAATCAACCAGTTGAGTTAAAAGTAATATTTGCTGATTGATCGAAGATCACGAATTTTTCGTTTTAGGAAAAATATATTGTACCTAACGTCACGCCGTTTTTCGCCATAGATTCTATTATTTTACGCTCTTTTTATAGATAATGTAGGGCATGTAGATTAGTAGGTATATTTAGCTAGTCCTGAGAACTACAAATCATAATAATTAAAAACTGATTTCTTCTTCACTACAGAAATCTCCTAACTTTGCAAATAAGTACCTACCTATAATAAAGTAGCAATAATGCGATGTGATAATATTTTTTTTAACTTTTTACTTGATAAGTACTTACCTAAATAAAATATACTTAATACTTACAATTAAAGCCAAGATCCCGTGCAAGCCAATTTGACAGACAGAACAGCTTACCATGCACGATAAAACCAATATGAAACGCAATAATCGTAACACATACCTACTCTACTTCACAAACAAAAACAAACAATAGAAAACGTTCTAAATTACCTAAAAACGTAAACAAAATGCTCACCATATTTATATAGATAACTTTAAATAAAAATCACATACAAAACAATGTTTATAAACGATTTAAGAGTAGTTTATTTGATTACATCCGCGTTGCTATGGTTACGCAAGATGGCGCGCGTTCGCGCATGCACACAGCCGGCCGTTCGGGCATAGACTGTCAGTTGAGCTTTGTTTTGGCGCCAAAGCGATGCCTCCAATGATGGTGCGCATTGGCCCGTGTGAATTCCTTCCGTGATTGCCCCGGAAAAGATTTGAGGCACTGAGGCAGTAGATGCTGTGCTGTATCAAAATACTCGATTATAAATTGCTGTTTTTTGTCTGGTCGTCCACTCTTTCTTGAGGTGGAATGCAGGGAACTTGGATAATCCCAGGTGAAAATTTTCCTTTTATGTTTTTATTACTTGCTTGAAGAGTGCAGCGTGCCAACAAACTGGCACGCTGAATTAAAATGGTTCCTGAAAAATATATGAAAAACCTCTATAAAAGTTTCACTTATCAGTTGATGAGTCCAATAAATGCCAGATGGCGACAGTAGGTTTGACTCTGCAGCTCTCATGTAGGCCTTATGTTAAAAAAAAATACAACAAAACAAAAACATAATAAAAATAATTACAGCATACAAAATACTTGTTCAAAAGTCTGTCTGTCGAATCGAACAATACCGCACTTATTTTTAACTTCATTGCATAATCGAAAGAATCGAAACTATGCATCGATATTCATAGTCATAGATCACATGCCATTTGAATCGAATAGAATCGAGATAAAAAAAATATTGTTTTGTAATAATAACGTTTCGTGCATTGTCGGGTGTCCGACCGGATCCGATGTCGGTCAGTCCGGACGGTGGGTGTCCGAACGGTGACCATACGTTAGATGAAAGTGAGACATTCTTTACTGGCAGTGTGGCATTTAACTTCATCAACTGTAGGTGCTCTTCACGTCATTCAATTATCAAGTGGTAATTTCTGTACTGAATTAATTTATCATTCACACGATAAGTACGCCAGCGCAGAGAGCAAAGGGTACTGACCACCTTGTTTTCATTTCTTGACTCTCCCTCTTCCCCTAGTTATCTAGCCCCCCACTTTCAATACATTTGCGCAAACAACAATAGAACTCTACGTTCATCACACAATCGTCTTCTTCTATGTCCCACTCACCGCACTGACTTCATTCACTCTTCCTTCTTCGTTCAGTCTATTTCTCTGTAGAATGCGCTCCCCCAAGAAATCAAGATGGCAACCAACAGATTATCCTTTAAAGTTCGCGAGCACATTCGTAATAAGCTGGCAGTATCATCACAGCTGTAATATTTTCCCATTGTTTGTCTTGTTTTATAAGTATATTCGTGAATTTATGTGTATTTATTTGTTCTTATATTTATATATATTATATTATAAATATTGTTTTAATAGGCATTTATATATCCTTATATTTAAATAAATATTTATTCCACAATTTTCGATATTGCACCTACCACTGTTGTTGACTGGTAGAAAATGCCTATGGCATTAAGTCCGCCTCTGCACATTTATTTGCTTAAAGTATTTATTTTATAATAAATAAATGAGTAGAAGATTCAATTGTAATAGCAATCTCTCAACTTTAACTGTAGTTATGGTATTCTGAAGTTCTAGTAGAGCAATATCACCAAGCTAGGAAGCCAGATCGGTAATGGCAGAACTCGCAACAATGGAAAATACTGTTTATTACTTACTTCATGATTGCCTGTGACATCACAGACACAAACTGGTAAGCCACGATACGTTATGATCAGTGATCGGAGTAGGTTTGGGGATTGGTTTGAGGATTGATTTGGGGTCAATGAACTGGCACGTATATATTAGTATGGATATGCTAATATATACGTGCCAGTTCTTTTAAGGATTTTTTTAAGGAATTTCAAATGTTGTAATGTATAGAATAAAGAATACAAAAGTAAGAAATGTTTAACCCTTTTGCTGTTATTGCATTGAATGGGCAAAAATATTAAGAAGTATAAAAATATATATTTTATTTATTTATTCAAGAATAGTAACAATTACAAGCAGCAGATTACAAGACTTACAAGAAATAACTACTAAATTAGTCATATTAAGTAAGTTTCGAATGGACGCACACCAGTAAGATTCACTTTATTACTTCTTAATAAATAAGAAAAAACAATTTTAAATGTTTATCTATCGCATTCTATAAATTTCTAATAAAGTAGTTTAAAAATCCTTACTTTTACAATATTTGATTCAATCCCGTAAGTACCAAAATGAAATCCCGGAAAAAAGGCTTATCCATGTTATGATTTCTATGACTATTCATGATGCGAGTACGTAAAATCAATTTACCTACTCCGATCACTGGTTATGAGCTATGCAGATTTTGTTTTACTACCTACTTGCATGCCTAGAACTGGGTTGTGGATGTCAGAGCAGTCGTTTCATGTTAAATACTGGTATTCGGCTGCACGCGATTAGACTGGAAACTGACTCTAACATGGTTAGTTAATTGATTCAGGCGTGACCTTGCGGAAATCCATTATAAAATGATGATTTGGATATATTTAGTAACTTGTTCCGCTAAGCTATTTCTAAAGAGTCTTAAAAAGACCCTGAAAGAAATCGACACGTGTTTCACCTCTCAACGAGGCATCCTCAGGATGATGATTGACTTGTCGCGAACTCGAACACGGCGTGTTGCCACACCAAGCACTGAGCGCTCACAAGTTACTAAATATATCCACATCATAATTTTCTAACATAGTTGGAAAAAAGGCTAAGCAGATGATGTTGACCTGTGATTTTGAAGACAGGATGTAGCAACACCTTGTAAATTTTATACATGGTGGAATTTCGCTAAAACTCATGGTCTCCCTACAAACTGGTACAAAGAACAGATTCGTGAACAATGCCAGTATTTCGTGAGCTATAGCACCGGCTGGCAGACGACTCCGGGCACCTAACTAGTTTTGTAGCTTCACGCTCGGCTCCTGTTTGGGTGGGCAGGACCCGTAGGAATAATGTTTGGCAAGTTTGACTCTGCGTTCATTTTTCCATTCGTGCTAGTTTTTTCGATAAACCAGATGATACACGCAGTTTCATTTATGTTTTTGTTGCTCCGTGATAATTGATGGCTTTGAGCATTTTCCGAAGGCAAAGGAACTTGAACAAGGAACAAGTTCCTTGAATTAAAGGTGTACCTTCTGATCAATGATTGTTACGTTTTCTCAGTATAGCAACAGTTGACATATTTCTTAGTACAGTAGTTTTCAAAGTTGACTGGACCCGACCCACCTAACAAAAACTTCAAAATTCGGGACTGAGGTGAGTCCCGAATTTGGAAGTTGGCTGTCACGGAGAAAAACGGGGGTATGAATGAAAGACTGTTAAAAAAGGAAAATAAAATCAGTTACAATCGATTTTTTTATAGGTACTTATTAAATACAAATAGTACTATTTCATTAGAAGGATGTATTTGTTTTCTTCTTTTTGTCATTATATATTTAGCTTCAACTTCAATTTTAGTTACTTATAATCGCCATGAATTTGTTACAATTTATATCGGTATTTAGTTTAATTTTAATAATTCCTCGAGCTCGTGGCTAAGTAATAACAGCCGCACGGGTCGATCCACCAGGTTAAGCTACGCTTGCCGGGATTGGTCCGTGGATGGGTGACCATCTTCACATACCGAAACTCCTCCGTGCCTCGGAAAACACGTTAAACCGTTGGTCCCGGCTGTCATTCGTGTATCTATGACAGTCGTTACGAGTCGTCAGAAGCCCGAAAGTCTGACACCAGTCTTACAAAGGGATATCGTATTACCCAGTTGGATTGTAGAGGTCAAATAGACAGTAAAATATTGGTATTCAGCTGCATCTGGTTAGACTGGAAGCCGACCCCAACATAATTGGCAAAAGGCTAGGCAGATTGATTGAATTCCTGAAAATCAATTTTAAAAGGCCCATCCAATATTCGTTCGCGATCCATAGTTAGGGATTCAATATCGTATTAAATAAAGACTTGGAAGCCGGAACTAAGAAGCCAATAAATAATATCAACCTTGAAATGAGGAACGGCGAAAAACCGTATTGCACCAGCAGCTTGTTTTCCCCTTAAGTTATAGCAGTGAACCAAAGGAAATAACTCATTACAGTGCTCATTCACAAAGTATCACATACAACCTGTCATTAGGTATGTTTGTCACGGTATGAACATAAACACTTAGCATTTATGGTTATGAGAAATGAGAATTAAATAGGTAAGCACTTTATTCCTGCAAAACATAAACAATTTTCTTTCAAGAAATAATATTATAGAAGGCTTGAGAAACATAGTTTAGTTACCTACATTATGGATTGTAATAAAGTTATAATTGAATTAAATTGATTATTGCTAGTTTCTAGATCTACCTACATAGTTCGAAACCTATTGGTGTTTTACAAGTTTAATTAAATAAAGTAAGTACGTGAAACTAGGATGTCCGAAAAACCGCCCTGAAGTATATTATTGTATGGCTTTTGGCTATCCCAAGAAGGATTGAATGAGAACTTGGAAGAATAACCAAACGGAATGGAAGTTACACACGAACATAAACTGACATCCTCTTTCCATTGGGGGTATGCAGAAACGATAAAACACGACCTGCTACGATCCTTACACACAGAAAAGGAAAGGAAGTTTAACCTAAAAAACTAGCCAAGTGCGTGTCGGACTACAAACAATAAAGGATTCCGGAGTTGAGATGAATTTATTTATCCCAAGAACAAATTTAACATTGTAGTCGAAACACATGTTCTCCAATACATTCCAACTGCAAATATTAGTTTGTACGCACAATACTGAGCGATTTACCATGTTATTTTAAGACCATAGCCTTCTTATAGGTTTTCCTGTAATCTATGAGTAAAGACTACGAGGAAAACCTATAAGAAGTCTATAGTCTTTGGAAATTTTGAAAAGGAAAAAAAAAAACATAATATGGCTCTTTAGCCATGTTATTTTTATTTTTTTCTAAATTTCTGAATGGTCAATTTTCATGGAATTTCTAAAATATCTTTTAGATCTTATAAGGGTTCCGTTTTTTCCTTTTGAGGTACGGAACCCTAAAACGAATGCCTATTAAGTGGGCAATAAATAGATGATCATAAAAGCCAAGTGGATAATTCTTGATTCACAGGCTCTTCCAGTAGCCCTCTAAGAGATAGTGCAGTCGTAAAAGTCCTGGTACATAAAATGGTTATAAATGCATATATGTTGTAGGCGGTAATTATTAACCCGTAAACAGGTATATGACAATAATATCTCGTAACGAGGTGTGAAATCTTCACGCATGCTATCTTATAAAGCAGGTCTCAGGAACCTTTCACTGAAGGTCTATTCCTGGAGCCATCCTTCCTAAATAAACTCCATCCATACTTTAATGCAAAAGTAACTTTGTCTGTTTAACGATTCATGCCTTTTAAGGCCCCGCAGATAGGCGCGACGAGACAGCGCGATGCGACTCCAGTAAAACTATTCTACCAGAATCGCGTCGCATTGACGCGTCGCATCGCGCCTGTCTGCGGAAACATTTAAATAACATCGGTTAGGACATAGCGTACTTTTTATCCCGGTAGTAGATTATTGCCGACTACCACACGGGCCAAGCCGCGGGAAAAGCTAGTAGTAAAATATAAAATACATGTCGTGAAATGCCACCATCTTCGTGTCACCTTCAACCAATTCTGCAGGTATAGAACATGTTAGGGCCATGTAAGCGTAACATAAGAACATGATTGTGAGGGACATATAAGTGTGACATAAGTCACACATCAACAAATTTAACATGACAAATGCATAGTATTAGTAGTCTGAATTTGAACTAGGAATGATAAGGATATGAAATTTCGGATCTGGATACGGATATAGAAATAATATTATACCGGTTTTGGTTACAGTTACGGATATGAAATGATTTCGGATTATCCGTTAGCTTCGGATAGTTTCGGTTACGGATATTAGATTTTTAAGAATTTGTTAAAGTAGTCACAAATAACAAACAAAAAATTAAAAAAAAAAAAAAAAACATTTCAATAACGCGCGCGGCTAGTGTATCAGCTCAGCCGGGCAGAAAAACCTGTTATAAAGTGTCTCATTAAAACTCCGCCCCTATCCGAAATTGTCCAAAACTTTTATATCAGATTCGGTTACGGTTATGGAGCTCCTTAACATCCCTGATTTGAACAAAATCGTGTTCTAAAGTATGTAGGTAGCCCACCAAGGAAAACTGGTTATCGTAAAACACGTTACGTAGATCTAGTAGTACCTACAGTAAAATCAAACTTACAACTAGCTACCATGAATGAACCATTTGACATTAAAATAACGTGTTCTCATGAATGGGACGCACCCACTAAAATGTTATGCGCTTGAGCAAGTTGCTCATGCGTGCAATTGGACGTCACAAATCTACATGAGTTTAGATCAAAATCATGTAGTTGCACTTCGAACAATGAAACTTGAACACGATGAGATGAAGAGAGAAGAGGATTTCAGGATAACGATTGGGAACAAGAAGCAACACTAGCCTACAAGACTGGATGCGATGTGTTTTTAAAAAGGCAAGTGTCTAGCAATAAGGCAAGGAGCCACGTGTGTATGACATGCTTTGATGGACCTTCAATGAGCGTTTTCAATAATGTATAAAATACTAGCTTCTGCTCAAACTTCGTCCGCAAGCCCATAACCTTCCTCAAGAATTGGGCTATCTCCTCACGACTTCATCCACGAGCCCAACCTTCCTCAAGAATTGGGATTTACCAATGCAAAAAGAATTTTTCAAATCCGGCTGGTAGTTCCGGAGATTACCCCCTACATACAAACTTACAAAGAAACAAATTTTATGTCTTTACAATATTATATAACATACATTAGAGTATATTTTTATTCTTTATATATATAATTCTTCTGTACGTGTGTTCGTCACCTAACTCCTCCTAAACGGCTGAACCGCTTTAGATGAAATTTTGTGTGTATATTTGAATTTGGGTCCCTGGATGATTTTAAAATACATTTGGACCCGGTAGGTGGCGCTGTTCGAACAGGACAACGTCTATCAGGTCCGCTAGTATAGTATAGATTTAATGACGTTTATCATTCGTTTCATTCATTAGTTCATCATTTAGTCACGACTAAAGAACATATATGCGCTTTGACACTTTTGACAGGTGCCCGGACCTGACGTCTCAGTGCTGCCACCTAGTGCACGTCATTCGAAAAAACCCTCATTGATTAGCGAATTAAAAAGAAGAAGTGAGTATCCATAGATTTGATACTTACCGACCCTGACGACCCCATTACCCTCCTCCAGGAGACCAGACCCGACCCGACCCTTTCTCGATAACGAGGTGCCAGCAGTTGTTGCAGCTGAGCACGTAGTTTTAAATTCCCCGACTAATAATCATGATCAAAACTTTGATCCAGCCCGTCCCATCCTTGATGTCCTCCCTCCGGTTGACGCCCTAAGCCAAGGTTCGTACCCCACGGGGGTGCCCTTAGCGAGCGTTCACCTAGTTTTAATTAGCATAGTTGAATAATCCCTGGCTGGACGTTTTAAGTGTAGTAGCTTAAGGCACCCGCACCCCGTTTAAGTAGTCATGATCTCAGAGGTCAACTACGAGATGCCCTACATAATAATAAAAAAACATAGATTTGAAGCACTATAATTGCACAATCCCGATTCCTTTACCTAACAATAATAGAATTAAGTGGTCTGCTTTTAAAAACTGTTTTCTTACATTAGAAACTTATACATACAAAAGATAATAGAATAGAAAAGAATACTTTTATTTTAGACAGAGTCCATAGGGTTGGTAACAATTTTACTTAACACCTAATGTTAGTAGGTACAAATACAGATTACAACATAAAATTTAAATTCAGCGTGGAGCTGCATCTATCTCCGCAACATCAGGGAATCCCATCCATCTGCGAACACACTGATAATACTGTTGATGCTATAATTAATAGGTACCCAAACCAGGAATTTACTCCAAGCCAAAATGTTCTCTACTTCTTCCAGAATTCTGTCTCGTTACTTAATTCAAAGGCTTGCAGTCTTTACTTTTAATTCCGGTACGAATAATAACCATAATTTCCAAACTGGACCGAGGAAACTATTAAACTCGACTCAGATACATATCTTCATTATAAATCGTCTGTCAAAAAACAAAGTACTTACAAATTGCCTCTCTGTTTCTGAAGCAAAATCGTATAGTCACGAATTTGTGAGAAGGACGGTGATATACGTAATTGGGAAAGAGGGAAAGAGAGGGGAGGGTTAAGCCTTTCATCGCACCGAAGTTCCCACGACACGTAGTACGTACTTTACTTATGCTTATTATATACCTGTCAGAAGCAGTAATGTTGCCTCGAAATGATTCAGGTATTGTTAGTGCGAACTAATAACTATACTAAAATGCGGATCTCTCTTTGAAGTAATTTTTTTCGACACTTAGAAATCTCTTGTGAAACCACACTGGAATGGTAAATACTTTAATTATGGACTACTACTGCCACTCAGGAGCAGTGGTGGCCCAATGGTGACGGCCCCGACTTACGAGTCATGGGTTCGAACCCAGCAGACGCTTTACTTTGTGTAAATAATTTCACTACCACTGCTCTCACGGTGAAGAAAAACATCGTGAAATGAAACGGTGAAGGAAAACATCGTGAGGAAACGTGCGGGTTGATAGATGTCACATGTCTTCGAATTTTTGGTTCTAGGACATGTCGGTTTCCTCACGATGTTTTCTTTCACCGTTTTGAGAGTAGTGTACTAGTAGTACATTATCTGTGGCAGTGGTGATGAAATAATTAACACAAAACAAAAGTATCTGCCTGGGTTCAAACCTACGACTTACAACTCGTAAGTCGCGGTCATTACCGCTGGGCCATCGATGCTCAAAATCCCTTAGTACCATAAAGTAAGCTCCACCAACTTTTAACATCACTGTTCCCCATCGTCACATAACCTCTTCTTAAAGCACTATTGTTCCAACCAGAACAAATACAACACTGCTGTTAACACCACTTGTAAGTTACCGTGATGATGTGTGTTATAACTTCACGAGCTTCAAAGCAATAAAAACTTGGGTCGTACACAAAGGATTGATTCATGAATGTAGGTCGATTGGCTGACGTAAATCATTAGTTCTGAGTGCTCTGTTCGAGTTTATGTGGTTGGGTAAGAGCTGAAAGAGGTGATGTGTTTTAAGTTTGTTTTATTAAGCATATTGGATAAAATAAGCAGTATAAACTGCACTGAGATGATGACAGAGGGTAGAGAGGGTGGATGGAAGAAGAAGACTACGGTGTAGACCCCAAGTAACTTCAGTTAGTGGTAGGAGGATGACACTATTTGTGGGATTATTCCCCATCTTAACCTAAGTTAAGTAGCAGTCTTGCCTCCCGTGACCAGTACCCTAATTGCGTAACTTATTTTCATAAACAATTATGCCTAATTTGTTTCATTTTGACAGTTCAACAACATTCATTGCGTTATTTACGTTGTTGAGCAGATTTTTTTTTCCAACTTATGAAGCAATGGATTAGAAATCTGTTTCAAATCGAAATAGATTGTGATTGTGTTGTATTACGTAATTAGGGTACTGGTCAAAAGGAAAACTAACTAAGGTAAGAAAATTTAGGTATATTTTTTCAGGGCAAGCTGGTTGCTAATAATTTACTAAGGGACCAATCTTGCAAAGGCCGAGGTCCGGTCGATGTGGCGACGCTTGGGGGAGCCCTATGTCCAGCAGTGGACGTCTTTCAGCTGAAATGATGATGATTATTAGTATGGGACTTCCATCAATAAATTCTTACAAAACCAGTACAGTACAAATATGTTCATGTCCCTTGAAAAACCTCGTGTTCCGTCAGTCGTCGGATTTCTATCAGTTGCCGCTTGCATTTGGTGCAGACCGGACGCTCTCAATCGACTTGGAAGTATATAGAGTTGTTAATACTTTCTATAGGAGGAAAACTGCTAAAGTCGCAGGCATGACAGATAGGAAAATAGTTTTACAGCTCTATATAGTTCACATGGAAATCAAAACAAAACAACAATAAAGTACTTAGTTCTGAATTCAAATTATACACGATAAATCTAATAATTGATGGACATGGAAATTACCATTCGTTTGTATTTGGAAATCCGATGATACCCGACGGACATTAAGAAAATAGACTGTACGTACAAAGCATTACATAGTTAACACCTTCGACCATTAGAAAAAAATCGAGTTGTGAATTTTCTTGTACAGTGTACAGTATTCTATAAACCCTTTTTTTACTCCTTAATCCAAAAACAATTTAAATAGGAAATCAAACACCACAGCACCGTTAGTAAAAACTTCAACACTCTCTCCTCTCTTTCGAAAGGATTCCATTATTCGTTCCCACAAAAGATAAACAAAGAATCACGATGTGTTCATTAATAACTGCGCGCGCGCATTGTGTAATGAGAATTAATCATGGCGGTGTGACGTAGCATTTGTTTGTTTGTGTGTGCCGACAGATTACGTTCTTTTTTCGATTTTGATGGGCTTTTGACTTTGAGCTGTCGGGTTGTGCTGTGATTATTTTTGAGAGTTATAATACTTCATTTTTATTCGGATGGCTGTTATTAAGATTCTTTTCGTCTCAAAGGCTTCCTAAGGATTCCTGATATCCAGAATAATCGATATGATTTTTTTTTACGTAAATTATCATTATTCTCTTGCCCTTATCCCAAGAGAATAAAAAAAAAATTCACGAAGTGCTCACACGAATTAGTGAATCTCAAATTCAGCCCTACAAAACCTATTTTTTTTTGTACAGATTGCACCTATGTACTACAAAATCCTACCAAAATTTTAAAAATATCCGTCAGCTTGTTTACGAGTTCTAAGGTGGCTTCTCAATTCAGACGTCTGAAATGAGAAGCCACCTTAAATGTCCTGAAACTTTTAAAGGGATTTACAACAAATTCCAGGATCGGGCCTACAAATCGGCTAATTTACTACTAAATATTGGTAGTGCCTGCGTTTAAATATGAGACATGGCTCCTCAATCCACACGGACACACCCAATTCGCTACAAATAGAGTGACAAATTGTTTTTGGGATACCAATGTACGTTCATCCTTGCTGGCTGGCTAATCTTCAAAAGCTGTTACGTATTATCTTAGAACTAGTAGTACCCAAGGGATGGAAAAATGATCAAAGGACGTCAAGCGAAATGTTGGAAAGACGGCGTCAAGAGAGTAGCTGGTCTAGAGTGGAAACAGAGAGAGATGGAAATCTTTAAAAGAGGCCTTTGTCGCAGAACCTGCAATAAAGTCTTATTTTATTTATTTAAATATTTTAGTAGACATTAAAGGCTCTAAACTTTAGAACCTTTCATGACTAGAGTCAAAGTATTCCTCAGCCACTTATTCTTCAGTGTCAATAAAATGTTATTGATGACTTCATGCCGGTCATGATTTTCTTCAAAAGTCAACTTAATTGATTTATTAGACAATCGACCTTTGTCGAATGAAAGAGGCTTTTGTTCACGTAGTACAAACAAGAACAAGATTTTATTGCTTGAAGCCAAACATATCTTCACGCTTAGTTAAAATGGTGTTACCAGAAGCCTATGATTGTTTGTTTCGCTTCAAACAGTGAGCCTTTTCATAAAAAGAGGTAAAAAAATGTTATAAATTAATATTAAATTGGTGGGTTATTTATGGGAGATTTTTAGGCCATGAATTATTTTTTTTTTCTATTTGGGGCTTACAGCAAAATACGTTTTACTAGTGTTTGTAGAGCATATAAAAAGGCCATTACAGTACATTACATACCAGTTACAAAAAAAAAAAAATGTGAATGATTTAATATTAGTAAGTATATATTTTCTCATTATCACTTTTTTTCTGTTTGTGCCATCGTAGCTCCCAAACGGCTGAACCGATTGTGTTTTTAACTTTTTTTTTCTTTCTATTTTTAAAATGATGTGTTAACCTACTGTAAATAAACATGAAATATTTAAAGAATTTCCATCCTTAATAAAATTCATCATTATCAAGGGCACAGTTTTTATGATAATGGTGACAACATCACACGCCTCATTATATCACAGTCGCCATCATCAAACGAATTGTCTCCACACAATCAATTTAGTGACGCTTCTAATTTGTCCTTTTATGGGAAAAATATAAATTGCCATTCCTAGACACATTCATAGGATTCCGAATTGTAGTGTTTAGGAAATAAAGGTCGGTGTTGTGTAAAATAATTTTGGTGTAATTCGATGGGTGAATTGTTTGGAAGAATTCATTGAAAGAGTGGACAATGATAGAGATCTGTTTATTGCCTACATTGTTAGAGCTTCCTTGAGGACGAAACGTGTCACACTTTTTACTTCATGCCTCCCGAAATGAATTGGTTTTTCGTCCTGTGCACAACTGCACTTCACTGACTTAATAATTCAAGTAAAATACACACATCTTTTAACCTCTTCTTAATGTCTGAAATTCCCAAGCTACATCTTTATAAGTTTTATTTACTTTTTTTCAAGATAATATTTACATTATTTAAAACTTACAGACTTAAAACAATAATAATATGTAGAAGTATATAAAAAGGAGGGGAAATCATCAATTATCAGACACCAAAAAAAATCGCCCGCATCGCTGTCAAAAGAAAAAGTGCCCGATGATCAAATCTTTATTGATTTTTCTCAATATAAATGGCCAGTTATAAGAATTAAGTACCATGAATGCACACGCAGATAACACTAGCAACTCAATATAATGCAGATGGTCAAATTATAAAAATATCCCCGCATTTGAAACCTGCTGAAAAAATAAACAAAAATCGCCATAAGCCATTTTTGCCTCACTTGTCCCTTCTGTATTAATCAAAATCTTTGCTCCATTGTGTGTGTTCCATCATTTTAATGCCAGGTTCCTATCATCTTTGCGGTCATCATACAGATTGGTCGCGTTCATGTAATTTCTTTCGTAATCCACTAGGAATGTAGGGAATGGCTTAATGGGTCACTTTCCCGTCTGTGGGAGGGACAGGAGGGGTTCAAAATGACCTGAGGGGCTGAGTTCCTATGTCGGGTACTTTGATCTTTGTACTTTTTTTTTTCTAATGTTTTCCTTAGCTTGGAATTTCTTCTATAGTAGGTGAGGGATTGTTTCAATAAGAGCCAAAAAAGGTGAAACAGAGGCCTACTCTTGAGATACCGTAAAGTAGACAAATGTAACAAAATTTTAGGACCGTCGGTTCTCATACTATATGTGACCATCTATTGCTTAATTGAACATGTGTCTTAGTTACTGAAATTGCCTTTTAAAATTATAATTAGACATGCATACATTGCCAAGCAAAACTTAAACGAAATCTTCAATATCTTGATCCTTCAAAAAATATCTACTCTCTACCTTTGCTTCCCAAGCTCCTGACACTAAAAACAATGTGTGTAATATGAAACAAGTTACTCTCAGCATGTTCCCACGGCATCGTGTCTTATGACGTGATTACGACTGTCTGCGCAGGCGCAGCCTACACGACACATGATCCACGAAGATAATCTGGTACTTCTTTTTGTACTTGGTTGGTACTTTTAGTAGTTGATTTTAAGAGAATTCCGAAAAGGCTCCGTATTGATTTATATAATAATAAGATACGGATAGGGACGTCGAGTGATCGAACTATGGAAAATGGTGACTGAAAGCTGATGTCTCGTGAAGCCTTGAGTCTGCCTTCTAATCTTGCCGGACATGAATATGTAACTGCCTCTGTGGTCTAGCTGTAAGACCACCTGTCTCAGACTCTTCTGCTCGGTTTGGTTGGCAGTAGGGCTTGTTCTAAGTCCGTCTGGCTAGCTATCACCACCTTATCTAAGTCTGTCGCCATAACAACAATGTTAACAGCACTATTGTGTTTCGGCAGTTAGAGGTATAATAAGATAGCCAATTCTGTTATGGTTGGGGATTCCGGGTGAAGCTCGCTTCCACCTTCGGCCTGATTATTATTTACCATCAGGTGAGATGCAGGCCAACAGCTTTCCCGCTTGCAGATAGAAATAAAAAATTTGCTTCTATTCTATCACGAGTTTATATTTGGCCCCTGTATTTGACTGTCCTATTGGTTTTGTGGTAAACAAGACTGATAACCATGCCTACATTCGATTTGAGTACAACCTCCGGAAAACCATAAAACTTAACATTTTAATCATTAAGTTAAACTCATCAAAATATATTAATTTTATATACACATTGACATTGTTGTAAATTATATTCAAAATGACATGATTACTTTGTAAAGTATTATGTTATTTTAATTATTATGAATGTGAGGACTATGTGGATATTATTATTATTTTATTTTCTCAGCTAATTTTAATGATGGTCTGGCAGTTTGAGTAGTTTAAGCGGCCTGCCCAAATGTCCTTTCTTTGGTATTGTTCGCCGAGTTGAGCTCCTTAAGTCCTGAGTTGAGCTCCACGATTACTGAAAAGTGCTTGCACTGACTGGACAGGTCCACCCAAATCTGTGTGGTTCTTACCTCAAAAGACCATTTCAAACACTAATCTACATGGTCCTCATATGGCCTGACCAAGATTATGTCTGGGCTTTAAAAGAGACTGCGACCTCTAAGTTTCGGCCTTTCTTCTTAGAGTAATCAGATAGGAAACGCCGACATCATCAAGCTAATGTTAGTTTTTTTTATTTTTATAATGACGTGTAAAAGTGATTCCGATATCCTATTTACAGAATAAACAATTCCATTTAATTTCATTCGATCTCGGGTTGGGCAGAGTCACACAACTGCAACAATCATGTGGGTCACATCTTTGGTACCCGTTGGCAAAACACAGGCGTCATGTAATGGTGGCCACTAGTTCAGCATTCCATGTTTCAAATCTCTTGGGTCGTTATTATGACGGTGAAAAATGGTCAACCGCCGTACGTGATGTACAGCTTCCATTTATTATGAGTCCATCAAAAATATTAAAATATGCAGTCACAAAAATACCCGCCACAATTAATAACAATTATTTTCGCGTCCATTTTGATTACGGCATCCATTTCGTCTGTCTCGTCATACCGCTCATCGCGGTCTGGAACGAGTGTCATTAGTCATCGCTAATCGTCGGTTTGATGTCCAGATTATTATTATAATTACCTGTAATTACGGCTCTCTAATTAAATTATGTGTTTACTTTGAAAAATGGGATGTCCAGGTGATGAGAGGTGTGTTGAAATATTTTTTTTTTTTTTTTTTTTCTTAAAATATGCGCGTGTCACATTTTATGCTCATTGCTGGTTGTTTTAACAGAAAATAGCTGAAAGATTGTAAACATATTTAGAACTAGCTCTACGGTTTCACCCAGATAAGTTTCGGTTCAGGATGATGATGAGAGATCAGATGTCCTAATCCAGGTCATGGTCTACCCACGTGCGGTGCCAAATTTCATTCATATCTGTTCAGCTGGTTTAGCTTGAAAGCGTTACAAACAAACAAACAAACTCACTTTCGCATTTGTAATATTAGTTAGGATTAGGATAAATAATAATTTATACAATGCTTTAATTATTTGTGATTCTTACAAGTTTTGCTGAATAATTGTTAGTTTATACCTAGGTACTGTCAACCCGTTCCTGCTTCGCACGGTTTTAACGACTTGACAAACCATCGTGATTTCCTTATTATAATATTTTAGTTTAATTGTAATCTATTACCTATTAGGAATACCTACACATAAACCTTCCGGAACAAATTCTCTAAATGATGGTGACACCACATCAAAATTCGTTGCGTAATTTAGAAGAACAACGCGGTCACACCAACATACACGAAAAGTGACTTTGTTTTATAATATTTACAGCTAAAGAACCGCAATATTTTCATTAATTTAATTCGGTTTGCGCTTTGTAATTTATTTACAGTAGCGACATCTATGTAAGTTTATTGAAACCACTAAAACCCCACATGCATGTCTATCTGCCGCGTGAGTGAACGATGAGCGTGAATTACGATAACCTTGTTTCAATAGTTACACGCAAAATTCCTAGATGGAGTTGAAATAAAAAAATTAACACCGGTGTGTGAAGATTTTAAGTTTTCAGTTCAAACTTCAAACCGATAAATATAAACTAGATACAAATAAAATATCTAAATATAATAATGTTTTTCCGAAACCCCGAGACCCCAATATTACAAAAATACCAGCGGTAGTCGAATCGCCAAAGAAGAAATCATCATTAATTTTAACCACTGTATATAAATTGTTCAGCAGCTCCACTCGCGTAGTTCTAGCAGCATGATTATTTTTTTTGCTAGAATAATTATAAGTCTCTAAGAATTAAAAGAAAAATAGTTAGGTACCTTCTTATCCTATTCTATACTATTAAACGAGCAATATTTGTATATACCTATGTATAATTTTTTTTCTTATATATATTTTTACTCACGTTCTCAAAATCGGCTCCAACGATTTCGAAGAAAGTTGCAATATAGGGGTTTACGAAAAATCGATTTAGCTAGGTCTCATATCTGGGAAAATTCGTTTTCTCTATTTTCACAGCCTCGGGAATATGATACAACGTTGGTATACCTGGATGATATGTTTATTTCTATTTTCACCCGAGCAGAGCTCGGTCGACCACATATATTTATTATGTTAATTGGATAGGTGGTTCTCGATTTAGTGCACAAAAAAAAAAAAAGATGATGCGTTTTAGTATCATCAAGCATATAAGAATGATGATTTATCATTAGACATTATGGTTCCATATTGAATTGCGAATGCCAGGGAAGGGCCAGCTCTCTACTTACCCCTTATCGCGGAACATCCCCGTACCAAAATACTTATAATAGATTATAAAACCATTTATAATAACATCAATGAAGATACAATTTGAATGCATTTCTGAACCAGTTAGTATGTTACACGGTCATGTTGAGTTTACATCGTCACGTTATTAAACAAAATATTTTGCCAACATCATTGTTTAATCGACTTCAAACGGCTTATTGGTGATTCACCCAAAACATGCTCGAAACGGGTGAATCGACACATTTTAATAATATTATTTAAAAGTGTCGATTCGCCCGTTTCGAGCGTGTAAATTCGAAAGAATCAACAATGCCCTTTAAACATTTCAAACATGATTTCGACAAAATCATGATGAATTAGCGTTCAATTTTGATAAAAGTAAAAAGCTAATAAATATTAAATGCTTAGTTATTTTAAAGTTACCTTTACATAACATGAGCAAAAGTATTTTTTTGTTAAGGTAGTAAACCATAGACGTCTTTTTATTAAAACAGTACTTAAGTTAAAAAAGTAGATATGCATGGTTTAGATGTGGCACGCAAATCAGTAAGAACATTGATGTTACCAATTTTGATCACGTTTTAATTAACCTGATTAATTTCTGGATCTATGAAATGAAAATTCAGATCTGGCTCGAACGCCTGACCCGGCCTGATTGCTTCAAGCTATAGAGGTATGAGGAACAAAGTAAAGTTTACTTATCCTCTACAGAAAAGGGAGGATCCTCCGACCTGACGGGTGTCGTACCTGGTGGGCAACTGCCCAACGATTGATGTCGGGAAGGTCTATATATATTTTGATCGCGCGGTAAACGTTGCTTGCGCGATGTACGACTTTGTGTGACGTCAGTGTAATGCGGAGTTCGCATGTGGAGATTTAGATGCTGCCACAAACCAATAGAATAAAAGTATAATAATTACTTTAATACCCTCTCTAATTCTCATCTAATAATCAGGCCCCCGACAATCGCTATAAAAACTAAAATTTAATACCACTTAGACCAAAAAATATTTGCAAACCGCTTGACTGTAAAAGATTAATTTAAATCCTTACGTATCAATAACTACCCTCGTTTTATTACCTCTATAATCTTTGTTTACCGCCATTTTTGACAATAGACCATAGCTTAGCATTATAAAGAGATAATGAGGCACCCATCATAGATATTTTTTATTTTTTTAATACGTGACTAAGCATACAAGGGCGATTATTTTAGGGGATCAGTTTGACAATGACGTGATTTGCTTTTTTTAGGGATTTGGAGTTGGTGAGTTGGTCTAGGAAAGTGGTTGGTCAAACTTGAATACATTTAGACTTTTCTAAAGTAGAAACATAGGTATATTATTAAAAAATGTAAATAAATAACTCAGTGTATACTAATATTAAAAAGAGGAAAGATTTGTATTTTTTATGTAACGAATAAACTCTTAAAAACTACTGGACCGATTTGAAAAATTCTTTCAGCAATGGATAGCTACATTATCAGCGAGTAACATAGGCTATATTTTATCCCCGTACTCCCACGGGAACGGGAACTACGCGGGTGAAACCGCGACGCGTCCGCTAGTTAGTAATAAAGTTGAAACTTGGCTCGTTCCAAAGCATGGATTATCATAGAGAAAAATAAGAAAGAATCTTCTACTCTAAGATTGAGATAGAAGATGATAAGAGAAGTAAAGTATCTCCCGGGCCCCCGACACATGGTAGTAGAAGGAACAGTGGGGTTTTAGTACGTAGGAGTACGACATACACACTCCGTTGTCGCAAGATAAAAAAAAAAAAAAATTACTCTCTCTTTTTTTTTGTGATTGTCAAAAAACCTCATAGACACTTTGTCATTCTCTGACATCTTGTCATTCTCTGACATATCCCAAGATTTTAACGAGATGTTTTTTTGTATTTTCCTCATTATGTAAATAGATGCGATACAATGGCGTGTGTTAATCCGCATTGTCTATAGTTCTTGTTTATGGTACATGAACATAGATCACGGATGGGTGGTTAAGTATTTGTTAAGTCAAGCATATCGGCTTATAGATAAAGGTGGGTAAGCAGGGCACAGGGCAGTCTATTGATTGAGATACTTTCACTAGATAATCCTACTGCACACCAACAATGTATTTACTAGCGCCCATCTACTATATATAAAAATAAGTCGGGTTTTCCTTCCTGACGCTATAACTCCAGAACGCACGAACCGATTTCCACGGTGTTGCATTCGTTGGAAAGGTCTCGGGCTCCGTGAGGTTTTAGGTAGGGTAGGTAGGGTAGGTAGGTAGGATAGGTAGGGTAAGTAGGGTAGGTAGGTAGGGTAGGTAGGTAGGATAGGTAGGGTAGGTAGGTAGGGTAGGTAGGTAGGATAGGTAGGGTAGGTAGGGTAAGTAGGGTAGGTAGGTAGGATAGGTAGGGTAGGTAGGTTAAGTAGGGTAGGTAGGATAGGTAGTTAGGTGCGCCGTAAAGGGTCTTTCAAACAGGCGCGACACGCGACGCGACACAAAGACACCGCTCGTCGCGCGACGAGCGGTGTCTTTGTGTCGCGTCGCGTGTCGCGCCTGTATGAAAGAACCTTAAATAAATTCTTAATGCTACCCGTGCGAAGCCAGGCCGGACAGCTAGTTATTTATAATTATTTATTACTTTTAGTCCAAAAACTCGAAATAACAACAAACAACCAAACACATCCAATCCTTGACCAGCACACTTAAATCCATACGGGCAATACTCACTAATCTGTAACGCCCTCAGGCAATACCAATGATAATCATTATAACCACTATTCCATGGCTTATGATTCTACCCATACCCTTTATGTAAACAGTATGGTGATATTGTATTGTCGAGAACAAAACGCCTCGCCCCCTACTGAGACAGGACATAGAGTAGGAATGTTCAGAAGCGGAATGCGCTCCGAAAGTAGGTTTTATTCTCAGTTTTGAGGAGAAAGAAACTTTCATCACAGAATGACATCGTTTGCCTCACTTAGATCTAGAGGATCATGATGGGCAGAAAAAAATGCGACACCTGCAGTGGCGAGCCTAGAATTGTCCAGCTACCCGATTGCGTGACACACTTTCTATCACAATCCGAAGGATTTTCAAGGAAATTTAGGAATTTCCTTGAAAATCCTTCGGATTGTGATAGAAAGTGTGTCACGCAATCCATATCCATTGAATTCGTCTGTTTGGCAACTTAAATAACGCAATAAATCTTGTCAAAATGAAAGGCATTGCAATTGTAAGTGTTCGTAATAAGTAATAACAGACAATACTTACAATTAGGTTTTCCGCTAGTCACTACTGAAAAATGAGAGTTATTGAGACAAAAACTGGAAAAGTACTATGAAGGTACCGTCGCCTGCGATTTGATGGAGCACCAACAATATTCACAACCCTGTTTTAGATTGGTTCGGAACGGTAGGTAATTATTTCGCTTGCATCTTCTACGTAGGTTAGTAATAAGTATTCACAAAGTGTAGTCACGAGTTTCACCTCTACACAAATTTTCTATTCTATGGACAAGAGCTTAGCTGAGCCCTGCGGGCGAATATTCTATTGTCGTTAGAAATGTGACAATTGAGATTTTAGGCAACGAAATGTTTTTGAAAATCCTTTATTTTGGTACGAGTTTGCTGGTCATGGTTTTTGATATGGGATACGCTGCTGTGCCTTGACAATGCATGGAATAATCAATCAACTTGGTTCTACTATGTCCGAAATTGGACATGAGTTTGCTAAGTCGAGTGGTTTATATGCAATCCTAGGATTTTCTGTAGGTCTTCGAAAAAAAATTATTTGGTAGATAAATCAATTCGAGCAGTGGTGGCCCAGTAGAGAAGGAGCTCGTGTCTAAATAATAACAGCCGCACAGGTTAAGCTACGCTTGCCGGGGTTGGTCCGTGGACAGGTGACCATCTTTACATGCCGAGACTCTTCCGTGTCTCAGAAAGCACGTTAAGCCGTTGGTCCTGGCTGTCATTCCATCGCTCCATGTAAAATACTGGTATTCAGCTGCATTCGGTCAGACTGGAAGCCGACCCCAACCTAGTTGGGAAAAGGCTAGGCAGTTTGATTTTTGGTGACCAGTAGAGAAGTGGTGGTCCATTAGTGCTTAAAGGCCGCAACTTATGAGTGGTCGTAAGTTCGAACACATACAGGCATTTTACTTTGTGTAAATTATTCATCACCACTGCTCTCAAAACGGTGAAGGAAAACAGCGTGCGGAAACCGGCATGTCCTAGAACCAAAAATTCGAAATCATGTAACATCTACCAACCCGCACTGGGCCCGCGTCGTGGATTACGGCCCACTCCCTCTCACAGAGAAGAGGCCTGTGTCCCAGCAGCGGGAACATTATAAACTGATTATAATATGATAAACTTATTTTCTGCTTTACCAAAACCTTAATAAAATATCTATTAAATATACCTACTTCATTACAAAACTGTCTAATAAATATAATTACACCAACAACTTAATATCTCCTTCACGTAGAATTATTATACGAGCCCATTAGACGACACTGTGTCCATCAGTCTATGACATTGTCTATGGAGGGTATAGAATGGACGAGGGGGTTGCTTACGTTAAGGGTAACCTTAAGAATGCTGTACAGTGGGTGCTTATACTAATTGAAACTGGTCGGGGGCTGAGATTGCTAAGTGATGGATAAGAAATAAAATGCGAGATTTGAAAAAGCGAAAATAAAGGTTACTCGATGTCTAACATTTCAATTGAATTTTGCAGTTTTGGTATCTATCATCATATATCATATCATATATCCGTATCCTTACATATTATAACACACAAGTTCCCCGCCGCGTCTGTCTGTCTGTCCGTCTGAATGCGATAAACTCAAAACTACCGAACGGATTTTCAAATAGGTTTCACCGATGGACGGAGATCCTTCGATTGTTAGGAGAACCTTCTCCTAACAATAACACAGTTTCTTATTTTTTCTTTCATAAGAACCTTCTTATGGAAGAAAAAATTAAGAAACTTGAGCGGAAAGTAGATTACACCCGTGCGAAGCATGGGCGGGTCGCTAATCATAAATATAATCCCTTTGCAGTTAGAGCAGTGCACTTTAAGTCGTGCACAATATCAAGAAACTTGATTTGATATAGTCCTTTGTAATGTTAAGATTATAATTTTTGTTAAACACACTGTTTAACAAAAAAACAAAAAAATGAAAGTCCTAATTTACTTAAGATGATTCTAGAAGTGCCTACTACACTTAAGGTAAAATATTTAATTCTAAACATACAACGAGACCGTCCTCATAGCCTTCTTTCTCATCCAGTACCTAACTACTCCACGCAAGAGTTCACATGAGTGCTCCGAACGGTTCCGTAAGTAATTATTAATTATCTTGATATCCCCTTGATAAGATAAAGTCATCGGTGATACCCTTTAATTGCGTTTAAGGGTATGCCACAGACACTGAACATGATAAATTAGTTTTGTTCTTCAAAATTGAGGGACACACATCTGGTGGTTTACGTAATGGGTTTAAGTGTGGCCATTTTTGTTTTAAAGTAACGTTTGATAGGCCTATTACCTTTAAGGCTCTTTCAAACAGGCGCGACACGCGACGCGACACAAAGACACCGCTCGTTGCGCGACGAGCGGTGTCTTTGTGTCGCGTCGCGTGTCGCGCCTGTTTGAAAGAGTCTTTATAAGGGAAAGGGATACTAATCTTTATATATATAATTCTTATGTACAAGTTTTTGTCACCAAACTCCTCCTAAACAGCTGGACCGATTGGGATGAAATGTTGTGTGTATATTTGAGTCCCTGAGAGGGTCCCTGGATGGTTTGAAAATACAATTGGACTTTGCTCGGTAGATGGCGCTGTTCGGACAGGGCAACGTCTGTCACGGCCGCTAGTAATATAAAAAAGTGGTGGCACTCCGGGAGTGCCGACAAAAGTGAAAACTTAAACAAGATCGCCTTGGTGGAAGAAAAATACTTGTATAGAACATTGGTCCGTAATATTATCTAAATAAAGAGCACAATCGCGTTTACAAAAAAAAAAAAAAAACAAAAAAACTTCCGAAACCTTTAAAGTAAAAATACTTGCATAGAACATTGATCCGTAACGTTATACCTATAAATAAAGAGCACAATCGCGTTTACAAAAATAAGGTTTTGCCACAGTGTTGCGAAATCAATGGTTTTTATTGTGGGTGTTGTGGGTTATTGGGGGTGTATTTTAATATGGAATTTATTGAACGCGAAATAAATTTTTCACTTCAATAAATTCTTTATTTTCACTTCAAGTAGGCAAACATCTGTGTTGCCCGGCTCTGTACTAAGAGTTCCTGTATCACAAGAGCTAAGAAGTATTTTTTTAATTCTAAATTTCGTGGAATATACTATTTTGTATGTTGTATGGTAACTGGTAACATAGGAAAGCCTTAAATGTTAATGAATAGGCTATTTCATCCTGCCTGCAAGGTAAATCGACTCGTCCAATCGATTCATTATTTATTCACGTAGAATTATAATTTCGACGTTATCTACCTAGTATAAGAATCATCAAGATTATTCTAACTAGGAGCGCGTTTCTACAATCGATTGAAATCTACATTTAACCACTGTTCTCTACATATATTACTCAGTACCCTAATTACGTAACTTATTTTCGTAAACGATTATGACTAATTTGTTTCATTTTGACAGTTCAACAACATTCATTACGTTATTTACGTTGTTGAGTAGATTTTTTTTCTAACTTATGAAGCAATGGATTGGCAATCTGTTTCAAATCGAAACAAATTGTGATTGATCGTGTATTGCGTAATTAGGGTACTTCAGCAACAAGCTTCACAAAGTTCCAACTGTAGGAACATTTTTATCTTTTCGAAAGGCATTCGAAGACTATTCTATCTTAAACCATACTAATTGCAACTCCTGCCCACAATTTCACAAGTATGCAGATCTACAAACAATTATACAGTTTACGTATAAATCAAACGGCAAAAACAGATGTACAATGTCCACATGAAATGATGCGCGACGGAGGGCGATCCTCGATTATTAACGAAGGCTTACGAGGATCCACGAACGTACCCGACCTCGTCCGAATACATATTAATGAGGTGGCATATTTGCGCGGAATGCCACAATGAGCTATGGGGCAATTGTTGTTTTACCCCGGCTACTGACAGCAGAGGAATGCGTTTCAAATATACATGGTATTACAGGGGTTACAGGGGTTACTTGTCTGGGCAATCAAGCAAATAGCTGACAGAATTGCGGGCCATGGGTTTGCATAGAAATTAGTATGGTCCTTTATGGCTAGTTTTGTTTTTCAGGCAACGAAAATCCTCTCTGGCTGATGGACAATTTGATTAAATTTATGGAAAAACTACAAGCGCCTTCCTTATTTATGGAGCAAGCCTAAGATATAGATAGGTACCATGGAAAATAATCTTTGCTCACTGCGTGTTGCCCATGATCTCAGACCATGAAGTCCTCTCAAGGAAAACCGAACATAAAAGTCTCTACAACAAAGTTTACTGCGGTGTCTTCAATTAATTTAGAAAGTAGACATAACATCAAAACAGGCATTTTGGCACGCAACTTTTAGCTAAAAAATAGGACAGGGAAACTAACGGGAAAGCCACGGCTACTTAATAAAATACAGCTTTTATCTCCTCACCCTTGCAGCCGTGACTGAGACTGTCATAGGTATAACTATCAGCATGTTCAGACAGAACGACAGTCGGAGCAAAACATTGTGTGGTGTTTCCGCAGCTCTGAATGGGAGCAGACATGTTCATTTGCATTATAAAACAATTGAAACAATGACGTCTTTTGTTTTAACTTGTAGGGCTATAAAAGGGAAGTCGAAGCTCGTGGAAAGGATGACTCGTATAATTGAAATCGCGTAAATGTCTGTCTGTGTGACCATGTTGTGCTTCTAAACTACACAACGGATATTGATACAGTTCCCAGCGTCATTAAGTGAATTTATTCCGGAAGATTTTTGCGTACAATTTTTATATTTTTTATTTATGTCATTTTAATTTTAGAAATAAATTAATAAAATGACAACTAACTATTATACATTTTAACAAAACCAAAAATATAATATCCTAACCTAACTAAAAATAAAATATGGTGCCGAAAAATTCCTCTGCGTCGCTGTCGACTGGTAATGTACCCAAGAGACTGGCGGCATTGCCACGTTGTATGGCAATGCTTAGCCGCTGGCCAAGGTAAAGTCAGCCCTTGGGTCACGGGAAGTGTCAACCAGTCATTTAAAGATTTCATTGAACAGTCTTTTGTGTAGAATATATTAATGATAAACTTAAGTCAAGTCGTAAAAAAACCGTCCAAAGCAGGGGCAGGTCGCAAATTTATGTTATAAAAAGGAAGTGTCAATTGTGATCATATTTTGGAGTTATTTTCTTCGTCTTAGCAAGTTGATGACAAAAATAACACTTAAAAATATAAATAGCTTTTAAAATTTGTTTAGCCAAAAATTCAGCAACGCGAATATCGTTTGCAGCCGCAGCCATTCGGTCCTCACGCGTGCAGGTGACAGCATGTGGTGCCAGATGGGACGTCTTTGGAGAGAAGTCACATACACATCGGAGCCGTCCATGAACCCCCACTGGAGGTTGTCCTTGCTGCGACCTGCTGAAGTACGAGGACAATTTAAGGTTTTCCAAGTAGGCCACGGTAACTTGTGCCCGAATGGGAGGCTCTCTGATAGTTCAATAAAGAAATCAGGAGGTTTAAGCAGTTCTTGCCAAAGATCACATCTTCTTGTGGAAGGGTTGCCATCGGCTGGACTCACAAACACAAGAATTTTTTTGCGGCTTTTAAGCCTTTTTGGCACAAGGTTAAATTTATGCATTGGGTAGTGGGGGTCTGTAGCTTTGCTTTCTCGATGCTGTTAGTTCGTGCTGAAGTATAAATTAAGAAGACACTGCGCTGACCCCAAATAAACTGAGATAAAGGCCAGAGAATAATGATGATGGTGATTAAGGAGCTCGTTTAAAACATGAAAAATCTATTAAATCGGTGGTGGGCTATACTGGGGCTCACTCCCTCTCATAGCGAGAAGACGCTACGTCTTACCTCATCGAAAATTTCTTCATACTTGGCAGGTAATTTAGAAAACCATAAAGCAAGGACGGGGTTTAAGGATTTTTTTTTTTGAAGTGAAAGCGTTGGGCATTTTTGAGATGGTATTTTTGCATGTTCGCAAAAACTTAGGACTTTTCAAAATAAGAAGCGATTTCCATAATATAAATACACGTAGCAGACATGAAATTGTGATACCCAAATTTAGATTAACTAAAACAAGCAAGTCATTTCTTATAAACAGTATCCGCTTTTATAACAAGTTGCCAAAGTCTGTTACAGAACTTAGCGATGGGAAGTTTCAAACGTGTTCTTATCAAGAAAGCATATTACAAAATTAAAGACTATGTTGAAGACAAGGAAATTTGGCAATAATTCCTTCTGCACATGTGACTTCCCTGGTATATCATTAACGGCATAATTATGTAAGAGTCTATTAACTGCTCCCAAATTACCATATTTATTATTATCTTATTTTTTTTACATTCATCCTTGACATATTCATCGTATTATTTGACATTATATAGCTACGAGTTAATTTCAACTCTTTATTATTGGCTTTTGTGCACATGATAATTATTCAGATTTATTACAGTTGTAATAGCAATAATGTAATTGCGTTTAATTAAAAGAGGTTTTTATTTTGATTAATTTATATATTTTTTGTATAGATTCTTTTCTATTTTGTGAATGTGAGAACACTGTAGGCTTAGTGGACTGTAGATTTGTTGACCATTTCTATTTTCTTAAGTACCTGGTACTTATTGAAATACCTACACTGTCCTCCCATACCTTGTCACACTGTTATTTGAAAAAATTGTAAAAGCCAATTATTTTTAAAAGAGTAACCGTGGAGTTTCTTGCCGGCTCTTCTCCATAGGAAACGACCATTTGGAACCGTGCACCTAGCTTCTGACGTTTCATAAATGCCCATGTAGGTCTATGTGAAATAAAAATATTTTGATTTTGATTTTGATTGATGGGATTAAACCATTGATTTCGCGATACCATGACGACACCTCATTTTTTAAACGCGATTGTGCTCTTTATTTATATTTGGTTACGGATCAATGTTCTATGCAAGTATTGTTATTTTAAAGGTTTTGTAAACGCGATTGTGTTCTTTATTTTGATAAGATTACAGACCAATGTTCTGTACAAGTATTTTTCTTTCATCAAGACGATCTTGTTCAAGTTTTCACTTCTGTCGGCACTCCGTCACCACTTTTTTTTTCTAGTACTGTAGAGGCTGTAACCTGACATAGTATTAGCATGCTACCACCGCGAGTTTATGTTGATGGTATGGATACGAGACAAACATTTAATTTATATTTAGAATAGAAGAAACGATCAGAAAGTCGGGTCCAGAGCTGACAAGCGCATGTCATGAAAAAAAATTATTAAAAGATATCTTCATATTTTAAATAATTATTCCAGTTGAATCAAAAACAAGTGTTTGATTCTCGATCCGGTAGACTTACTTCTCTTTCCATTCAAAAGATTTGATTCAGCTGTTGTTCATTATCAAATCCAACTTCGAAAATTACCTGCGTAACGCTTGATAAGCGGTTGTATTAGAAGTTTGAAATACGTCATAGCCACGGTAACGCGACTCCTGCGCACGCCACCTCTGCGCATGCGCTAACCCTTACTGCATACCAAATTAGCCAGTACGCCACATACATCTGTTCTTTGGTGGTACTGGTGCGTAGAAAGGTGTTTGAGGATTTTGACTGTTAGATATAAATTACAGACAGTACTAAATTGTGCATTGCTTTCTGCAGTATTTACGTTGAGCGAGCTTTCAATAACTATTCGAGATCAGTTCTATTCCAATAATAGCAATAACTTGTACAATATTGTTATCGGTAGGTAAGCTTAGCATTAAGACAAAAAAATCCTACAAAGAATTTAAATTTATTAGTCATGCAGTTTAATAAATTTGCATCAGCGTGAACATGATAAATGAGTCGAAAACACTAAATAAAAAAAAATCTCCAACACTTTTAACCATCAAAGTACTTAACCCTGAACCGCGCGGTGGGTATTTTGATCCCACTTAAGATATTACATATTTGCATACAAAATTATCGTTTAGTACGTGCTGTCTGTCCGTATGTTTTGTAGTGCGTAACTACGTAACGTACCCGTGGTCCCGTTTTCAAGTTTTATAGGAAACGGTCGATTGATTTTATATGTTGTTTTGGGGTATTTTATTGAGAGCTAAGTTATTATTGGTAGCATTTAAATAGCTAATGGATAGGCTACTACTGCGCTTTTGACAAAGGGGTTAAATTCGTCCTTACTTTGTGGGGTGTAGTAGTAGTGCTTTAAGTTCTTGTGTGGTTTATGACGTAATAAAAGTAATAAATGGGTAAACAGAATTATATGTGCCCAAATACTTTTTATGTTATAAAGTAAGGTCGGGTTATTAAAATTTTAAAGTAATGAAACATTTATACGGAACCGTTACCAACAAGTAATTTGCATACAAAATTGCAATAATTTTTCGCCCTTGTTAACACATTTGACCAAAATGTACGAGTTGCAAAATAACTCTTTGAAAATGCATTGTTATTTCAATATCGCGATTAACCCCACAAAGACCACTGACCATAATTAGACCACAAAATTCTAACCCACGTCTCCTATTGTGAGCAAATATGGACGTATCATTATTTTAACAAAATAATTAGGCTGTACTAAATATTTAAACGGTCAGTCAACTATAACAATCGGCCATTGTTGTAATGTAAATAATTTATAAAATTAACAATGGGCGCGTGCTTAAAAAAATTGTGATTGGGATAAAAATGACCCGGTCGCGTTTGAGGGTTGAAACATCTGCCGTACATTGCCGTAGATATTACACTTGATCTATGCACGGATTATGAAAGTCTTGTTGTTTATTGGGAAATAAATAAAATTTCGTAATAGGCTGGATTAGATTCAGATTTGGGGTGCATTTTGTAAGTGTCTAATAATGGAATTGGAATAAAACCCAATTCCAGTTTTAGTATAA
Organism: Omphaloscelis lunosa; assembly: GCA_916610215.1. NCBI lineage: Eukaryota > Metazoa > Arthropoda > Insecta > Lepidoptera > Noctuidae > Omphaloscelis > Omphaloscelis lunosa. The sequence continues at coordinate 3,504,355 of OU744245.1, read as the reverse complement.
CAAAAGGAAATGCAGTGGTCGGCACTTTTTTTTTTTCTTAGTTTTATTCCACTCCAGTGCATATTTTAATTTTCCCTGATGAAAACAAGTTTTAAATTATATTTATTGTTGTAAGTACACAATAATATTTAAAAAAACAAAATATTTCTTTTCACTAGGTGCACGGCTTCAATTGGTCGTTTCCTATGGAGAAGAGCCGGCAAGAAACTCCACTGGGTAATAAACAAAATAGAAAAAAATGAAAATATTAAAGATAAATAAAATAATAAAAATAAAAACCTAAATTGGTTTTTATTTTTATTACTTTATTTATGTTATATAATTATTATTTTTTGCATTGCAATCATGTCATTTTGTTTAAATAAACCAAATGACATGATTGCAATTACAACTGTAACAAATTTGAATAATTATCATGTCCACAAAAGCCATTGAGGTCGGGTTTTTGCCAGCTATAGTTGATAATAGTGAGCTGTTATTGACAGTTTTAAGCGATTTACGATAACATTAAAGGAGTTGAAACTTATGCACTGCTGAAAACCTTTTACAGTCCACTGCTAGAAAGTGTTATCGAAAATGTATCAAATCATGTCTAATGAATGAATGAATTTCTTGATTTTAAACATTTTAATGGTTTTAAAAATTATTGTTATTTTATTGATGTGAGTAATTTACAAGCTTCTGTTATTTAATTCAGTTTAAAATAGTACGTTAATGTGGTGTGTATTTGAAACATTGGTTACTTACAATTTTAAGTATAATAACAAAAATATGGAATGTGTCTGAAGAAAATAAATAAATAAAAATAAATTAAAAAATATTTTTCTCAACTCCTAAAATACCTTTCTCAACTCCAAAATAGCTCAAACTTCCCTCTTAATAATAGAACCCGTATAATAAGTTTGTCGTTTGACTCCCTAAGTTCTCGAAACATTTAAAACTAAAGTAAATTACAGGTTAGATAACAAGAAATAATAGTGACTTAGATCTGGGTCACGGGTGACGGCCACAGGGCTGTCCGGAATGGGTAATCTATATCTATATTTTCTATTCAGGTTGTATCAGAAAGGTGTGGTCAAAATTAAGGATGTGGTACAGAGCACAACTCCTTTGACCACAACTTTCTAATACACCCTATTAGAAAGTTGTGGTCTGTACCACTTCCTTCATTTTGACCACACCTTTCTGTATCTATATGGTCTGTACCACATCTGTATCTATACTAATAATAAAGCTGAAGAGTTTATTTGAATGCGCTAATCTCTGGAACTATCAGCCCAATATGAAAAATTCTGTTTACATTTGATAGCCCAATTCTTGAGAATGGTTATAGGCTGTTTAACATCACGTTACGACCCTTAAAAGCCGAGCAAAAAGAAAAAAAGAACACTAATACGAAGTAATAGCGCGGGCGGGCGATGTAATGCGACGCGGTGAGTCCGATGATTTATTGACGTAATTTAAATGCCTTGCATAATTGTAAAGGAAGTAACTGATTAAGTAGAATAAAATAAGTTTATTAACATAACAATGATAACACTGACATGACATGTCCTGTGCCCTAATTGCGTAATACAACACAATCACAATTTGTTTCGATTTGAAATTGATTGCTAATTCATTGCTTCATAAGTTGGAACAAAAATCTGCTCAACAACGTAAATAACGCAATGAATGTTGTTGAACTGTCAAAGTGAAACAAATTTGGCATAAGTGTTTACGAATATAAGTTACGCAATTAAGGTACTGATCGCGTTCGCAGTTTCATTAGTGAAATTCGCAGTACTTTTGCAAAACTAACACAAATGGTACCTAGTAGGTATAGTCCTAATTTAAGTTAAAATTAAATTAAGAAAAGCTCTAGAAAATTTAATATTCCATTTTTTTAACCCGTGCGTTAGTATGGCCGCATCCGTAAATGCCAAGAGGAAGACATATAACATTTCATGAATTATTTATTGTCCGTAGTTTGGCAAAAATATATTTCTCTAAGCTACTCCATCTTTCTCGGGCGTTACACATAACTGCTAGTTATTTTTAGTGGATGATTGATCGTAGCCTATTAAAGGTATATTTATTGTTCTTGCATTGAAATGACGTAGGAATTTAATAGGCATAGGGCTCTGCTGGGCCGACTGTTGCAGGTGCAGAAAACCTCAAATGGCGCAAATATCTCAACCTTATCGGGTTTTATACGTATATGTATGTTCGAACTGATTAGGGTTAAAACCGACTAGGGCCATTGGGTCCGAGTGCCCACTTAGTTTTTAGGGACATCGCCAAGCGGTTGATGACTCTTCACGTGATCCTTTTAGCCACTTTTCCTGTTGACAAAGATTTGGGCGAGACACACTAATTACGAGTGTTTTCTACGCATCAGTTTCTTGATCATCCATCCATTAAGTATACTTACCAGTGCTATAGCTGTTTCGCATAAGATCTCAGCATTATGCTAAGCGATGGCCGTTTTGCGTGGATGTGACGCATATTTTCCCCAACTTGTTCTTTTTTGTTTGAATTCTTTCTTTGCGTCATGTTTACCGAAAATTTACGTATTTTCTTTCGTTTTCTTTTTACTGCACAGAGAGACATCTTTGGATACAGCGTAGTCAAGAAGATTGTTCAAAATATTGTTATGGTCATCAAGGTCAAAGGCTAAAATAAATAATTGACATAATTATAAAAATGAAAAATAGAAAAATTAAGGATGTGGTACAGATTACAACTTTTTTGACCACAACTTTCTAAAAGGGTGTATTAGAAAGTTGTGGTCTGTACCACATCCTTAATTTTGACCACACCTTTCTGTATCTATATGGTCTGTACAACATCTGTTTCTATACTAATAAATTTAGGTATTAAAGGAAATAATTAAGAAAAAATACTTTATACAGTTCAGAAAAAACACGGTAAAATATTAAAAAAAAAAAATTAAAACCAAATTCATAAGAGCCTTAGGTGGTAGATTATTACAAATTCCCTAGACACAGATGATATCGTGGGAATAGGAATAAAAAAAAGAGAGAATTAAAGATAAACATGCAGCATCCAGCATGCGATTATGTGGGTATGTGAATGTGAGAAATTACGATTCCATTTATCTACGAAAACCTCACAATATCAAGACAACATTAAAACTATACTTAAAAAAATATTACGATCCTTCTGAGACAGTTGGATAATTTAAAAGTCATATCAAACTATTTTCGACACCCCTGAAAAGTAAATAATTTGTCTCAAAGGCTAGAAACGTCCTTGTCCCGACATTTTGAGACACTTCGGTCAATTAGACCGGGCATCGTCATTCCCACGATATTAATGGCAATAATGGGAAAAGGTAGTCAATGGGAAGTATTTAATTTTTGAGGTTTTGGACTACTGTAATTAGTTGTTCAAGTAGTGATGAGTATGTTGTATTTTTGTGGTCCTGAGTTGTTTTTTAAATGGCTAGAAGGGAAATATTATTTTACATGGAAACCGACGGATATTCCTTCTATATTTAAATGTTTGTCACGCGAGGGTGTCAGACGGAGGTGTAACGACTTTCAGACGAGAATGTCACAAGTGACTGACGAGAGTGTTAAGTTTTTAAGACCAGTGTCGCGTGAGTGTCACGAGTGTTAGGCGAGGGTGTCACGAGAGTCAGACAAGAGTGTGACGAGGGAATCACAAAAATCACGCGTCTTTACCCTAATTTCTATAGTTTAAATTGTTACAGAAACGGGATCAGTAATACCTGATTTCGATGGGTCGTTAAGCTGCATTTAACTTTTTAATTTTAACAATATCAGTGACTCCAATTTGAAATAAATAAGAACTAATCCAAACTACTTAAACATTAGATATTCTGTGTGATGAGTGGTCTCTACATAGATTAATGATAATTACTTTTTAATTAAGATGGACGTTTCTAAGTCATAATTTGATTCAATATATTGTCTAAGAAGTTTACCACAATCACAGTAAATGAGGTTAGCAAGTAACCGCTTCATGATAAACTGCAAAGTCATTTCTTGCAAGATGTCGCAGTTATCGACTGTCCTCGATTAGTTATTGTACTTTAAGTGTTAAGTGCCACTTTCTATTAGTTTCTCATTCCTACTGCATGTTATTGTGTCATCTGCCTAGCCTTTTCCCACCTATGTAGAGGTCGGCTTCTAATCTTACCGGATGCAGTAGTTTTTATGGAGCGACGGCCTATCTGACCTCCACAACCCAGTCACTAGGTAATACGATACTCCTTAGTAAGACTGGTTGTCAGACTTTCGGGCTTCTGACTACTCGTAAGGACTGTCAAAGATCTACAAATGACAGCCTGGACCAAAGGCTTGACCTACTTTCTAGGGCGCGGATTGGTTTCGATGTGGAATGTATGGTCACCCATCCGCGGACCGACCTCGGTAAGCGTAGCTTAACCTTCGCTCGACCCGTGCGGCTGTTAGTATTTAGCCACGAGCTCCTCCCTCGATGTTATTGTGTCTTCTTCTTTCTACTAGCTACTAACCCAATTGATTTAGGGCCAGCCCTCCTAGTACTTCAGCGCCACACCGTACGTTTGTGGGTTATCTCTTTTGTTGTGTTGCTCGTCATGATATCGTTTTCTATTGTTCGTAGCCAAGTTATTGGTGGTCGTCCACGGCCTCTCTTTCCGTCTTTTATATGCATGACCCTTTTAGTCATATGGTCATCATGTCGCCTCATCACATGTCCGCACCAGCGCAAGCGGTTTTCACTAAGTTTCTCGTTTATCTTAGCGACTTTAAAAGTACCACGGATATACTCGTTTCTTATTTTATCTATAGACTGCCTCGTTGGTCTAGTGGTCGCAAGCGCTACTGCTGAGCATGAGGTCCTGGGTTCGATTCCCAGGTCGTGCAAAGTGTTATTGGGTTTTTCTATCTGAAATTTCTCAGTAGCAGCCTGGAGTTTGGATTTGTGCCCGGTTGATGGCAATAGGCTCGCCCCCTATTACATGGGACTTTAAACATAACTGGCGAAATATGGGTGAACCTGCTACAGGGACACCTCTGCCCAACCCTTCGGGGAAACAAGGCGTGATGTTATATTATGTTATTTTATCTATTTTTGAAACTCCACCAAAACCAGCCTAGCATCTTCATCTCTCTGGTGTGAATTTTCTGTTCATGCGTCTTCTTCGTCGGCCAGCACTCAGAGCAATCTTCTACATACGTTGCCCTTGACTTTCGTCGGCATACGGGAGTCACATAGGATGCCAGACAGCGATTTCCATTTCAGCCAGGCTGCCTGAATTCTATTTTGTATCTCTACACAGGCTTTTGGCGCTACAATGGATCCGAGATACTTGAACCCTTCAACTCTGTCAAGAGGTCTGTTTTCGACGGATGCACATGGTATGACACCCACATTAGCTTCGAAAAAGTCGCAATACATATATTCGGTCTTCTGTCTACTGAACCTCAACCATCTCTTCTCTAAGAACTCCTGCCATGCCGTCAAGTCTGATTGCACTTCTACCATCGATTTGGCTATAAGAACTACATCATTGGCATATAGTAGTGACCACGGTGCTGGTTTTTGTATGTTTGAAGTGGTATAGTCCATTACCAGGTCGAATATTAGAGGGATCAGGGTCGAGCCTTGATGAGCACCTACTCTGACATCAAATGCATTACTTGTTTCTGCTGGGCTCTTGTAGAGTGATTAGCGGTACATTGTGGTACAGGTCTTTAAGGAGTTCGATATACTGCTTCGGCACTAGTTGTGCCTCGATATTGTGTATTCTACACAAATCTATCTTCTACTTAATAAAATTAATTTACTGACTCCCTGACAGCGCACAGAATTAACCGCTGTGTCTAGAAGCATGACATTGTCTAGAAGCATGACATTTTTCACAAGAGTTGTTTATATAACGAAGGTAAGCACTATAGAAGGATTTTACCTGCACCCAAAAACAAAAACCAACCACCGTTCTTCCGTCCTCGCCGCCGAGGCCCGCCGCGACGTCCCCGTCCATCCCCGCTCCAACCTTTGCCCGAACCAGCCCGCGCCGCTGATCATGTAACTTAAAATTCCCCTAATAATATTTGTCAACCGATCCAGCTTGTCCCTTGCTGTCCTCCCCAGCGACGCTCTATGCCGAGGTCCGTACCCCACAGGAGGTGTCCTTAGCATGTAGTCGCTTAGTTTCTTAGTTTTATGCCCTGGCTGGAGGCTTTAATTTATTGAGGCAGCCACAGGAAAGTCCGGTTAAGCAGCCGACAACCTCCTAGGTTTACCTGCAAGATACCATTTAAAAAAAAAAGGAAGGATTTTACCAAAGTTCATCTCCTGAAGAGGTTCAATAGGAGTTTAAAATTAGTATAGTATCATCGGTCGTCATTGTCGAAGTTATAAAAAAGTTGGTACTTAGCTTAAGTAAAATTAGTTGCTGTAAGTACCCGTTATTTGCTAATCTTAAACCACGAAAATCGTAAAAAGTTGGCTCCTGGGAAGCTGCCGGTAAGAAAACCCATCGGCACACGACTCGTATCTTAGAAATACATATCATACCATCACGCCTGTAATCACCGAAGGGTTATGCAGAGGTGTACCTATAGTAAACTCACATTTCGCCAGTTTATTATAATCCCATGTAATAGGGGGCAAGCCTATTGCCATTAACCGGACACAAATCCAGACTCCGGGCTGCCACTGAGAAATTCCAGATGGAACAACCCAATAACACTTTGCCCGACCCGGGAATCGAACACAGAACCAAAATGAGCTCATGCGCAGCAGTAGCAACCACTAGACCAACGACATTTTTACCTATAAAACAATTCAGCACTGACTGAATGACAGACAACTCGCAGCTTCTAATAATGGTAGCATGCAATAATTGAGAAGTGTTAATAATAATAAAAAATAAATAAAAATCTTTATTGCAGACAACATAATCCATAAAAAACACGATAAAAAAATTACATCAAAAATAATAAAATTAATAACTGATTAATTAATTAAAGTACCTATGTAGAGCAAGATCAAGAGGAGCAACCAAACAGCGTAACACACTTTCAATCAAAAATTAAATTAATTAAAATTAATCACTTTATTTCATCAATCAATAAAGGGTTTTATTCCAAATTATTACCACTCATAATATAATAATATCTCAATCATCCATCAAAATTCAAACTACACACCATTAAAAAATAATTTAAAATTGTCAAATAGGTAAAGGGTATTATTAAGTACTGTCGGGGATTGAAATCCGTTACAAATTGTTCAAAAATAAATAATTTAATAAACCAAATTACTGACCACTGTATCGAACGATTTGAAACGCTTGCGCACCCTTCGCTGATCGCGTATGACAATAATAACGATGTTTGAATTTCGAACAGCGGTGTTTGAATGAGCAAAATTGATATGAGTTTTAAAAGGTGTTTTACATTGCTGGGTGTTATTTTAAGTTTTTTTCCAAGTTAAGATGTTAAATAATTTTAAAAAAAACTAAGCTTTTTTCTGCCTATGGTCTATAAATGGCAGATACACTTTTATGCATCATTATGTCACTACATTATTATACCTAGGTGCATCGATTACCTAAATATGACGAAAATATTCAGCATACAATACATGAACAACCTTTTTAATAAATCAGAAATCTATTACCAAATTAAATACCAAATTATAATATACTTCATTCTTATACCAATTTAGAGCTATCTTCAAAATAACATTGTACTAGAAATCGAAATGGGATTTACAAACACGACATATCGCAATGTACTGCGTATTTCCCCCATATACGCTACTCAATTGCGTAGGAAGGGTGCGTATCTATTCATTACTTTCTCTTTATTGGGCATATCGAGTGTTCATTACGCGCGCTTGATAATTTTATCCGTACGTGTAATGTGTTAACCTGAGGTGCGATGCGGGCGGCAGATGCATTTAAGTGCACTTTTAATGGACCACCATAGCTTTTGTGGTAACTAGAAAGTGGTTTGATAAAAAATGCTTTTTTTGGAAGACAATAGTTTGTTTGCGGTTGTCATTTCGACTCATATATTGGGTAGACTTTAACCAAAAACGGTTTTATTTTTAGGCCGATATCGAAAATGAAATTCGGCCTAATTTGCGTTTTAGGCCGAAAACCGAAAACGAAAAATAAAAATAAAAACATTTTGTTTGCCGATAGGTTTTTCTTTGGTAAAGGTAAAAGAAATAGAGTAGGTATCAATCTTTTCATCACTATATTTATCTACTCTCAGTTAAAATACAAGAAACTCTATAATTTTCTCAAATACTTATATAATTATTATTAATCAAACAATCTGATGTTATATGCGAGAAACGGTTTTTTAAGTGAAAACTTATTTAGGCGCGTTAGGCATTTTTGAGACTAAATCAATGATTTCGCGACACCATGAAGACACATCATTTTTGTAAACGCAATTGTGCTCTTTATTTATATTATGTTACGGATCAATGTTCTATGCAAGTATTTTTACTTTAAAGGTTTTGTTAACGCGATTATGCTCTTTATTTAGGAGAAGGTTACGAACCAATTTTCTATACAAATATTTTTCTTCCACCAAGGCGATCTGGTTCAAGTTTTCACTTCTCACTCACGGAGCGCCACTACTTTTTTTTTGCATTTTCACAATTAGTCTGCTTTCAGTTGTTGTCCTTGTCACTATCGTTTTCTACGAATAAATGAATTTGAAAATATTCTTCTTAGCGTGTCGATGGCAATCCAATTATAATCAGCCCAGAATTTGGCTACGAGTTTGGCATCTTCAGTAGCGTCCATCCGTTCAGTCATTGAAAGTAGTGATTGACACTTAATTCTTTTCAGCTGTACTTAAATAATATCTTTTTTCAGCCGAAAAGGAAAGTTTCCGAAAACCGAAAACGAAATTTGGTCGTACTTTTCGGTTAGTATATAAGCAACAATTTGTAAAAAGTAAACCAGGCGATAATATGCTCATTAGTGGCTTAAATCCTTTTCTTTGCTGTATCTGGCGTTCTGCCAAACAGCGCTTTTCAACTATGTAAGCTTTTCCCACTCTGCTGGAACTGCTTTAAAGTGACACTGTCTGTACAATATAGTAGAGCAAGCTTTATTACACGACCATTTTATTTGGCAGGAGAAATCTCAGGAGTAATAATAGTTTTACTCCTGAAATTTCTCTTGCCAAATAAAATGGTCGATAAATACTTAATATTCATAACAAAATACAATAATTAATCAATATCTAATTTTAAAATATCTTGAAAAAAAATTGAAGACATTATATGCAAAATATGCTTTTTCACGTATTTGTCATAGGTACGATTGTTAGACAAGCAAATAAATAATGAATTATTATAAAATATTTATTTAGTTTTTATGCATACATTAGATAAGTAAAAATAAAGAAGATGTAAAATATTAAAAACTAAGAATAGTAAAAATGAAATATAAAAAGAGGTACATAATGTCTTCTTGTTGATTCTAACACGATTCTAAATGTGTTATATCTCTCTCCGTATTATGGTTTTAAAATCGGTATTAAAATACCAATACTCCATATTTTGCCATATTTTAGAATGCAAACATTAATATGAAAGTGAGGTGCTAATTTAAATAAACAATTGTCTATATGTATAGATAATTGTTCTGATATGTTGTTACTAACTCCATATTTTGCCATATTTTGGAATGCAAATATTAAAATGAAAGTGAGGTGCTAATTTAAATAAACAATTATCTATAGGTATAGATAATTATTTTGATAATTGTTGTTACAAAACTTTTTTAAAGCATTTTACTATTGCTGTGTTGTACTCCACCTTATCTAGTGTCAGCTATTTTGTTACCAAATTCAAACTAATTCTATTACGACTGCTTAAAAAAACATCGTATTCAACAAGGCATTAGACACCATACAAAATAAAATATTCAATTGTCCCAAAGCAAAGCAAATTGTTTAAGTGTAGGGGGTTTCTAAACCGGTTTTGGCATAGTACAAAACGGTATATTACAATCAAATGGAAATCAGATATATTCCACAATGACAATAGAAAGTACTCTATTTTATTTATAATAGAACTTGATGGACACACGTTTAATTCTATCGTCGGTTTTGTAATCATATGCCGTAGTTTTTTTGTTAAAAACCTGGAACGTCATTTTTTATTGTGGTTGGGAAATTCCCAAAGAATACGAAAAATTGGGAACAAAATTAATAAACACTTTGTTTAATTTTGGCAAATAGGCAGACCACATCACAATTTTTTTATTTATTGGTCTTTTTACAACTGTTACACTGTTCAACTAATATACAATCCAAATACAAGCCAAGTATAGACACAGCATGCGAAAACAATAATTATTAAACAAAAGAAAAAAAAAAACAATGATCATCTATAGAAATTACACATATTTTTCGCAGGGCTAATCTACAATCTACAATCCACAACCTACCACCTACACTTGAGCCTGCACTTACACCTAAACTTATACTGGCAGCGCCTTCCGGTCTCATCCGAGTGGATCCCGATCCCTTGGAGGCGTCGGGACGGAAGCCTTCTGTGTCCTAACCTAGTGAACCCAGATATGGTCCACTAAGTGCCAAACCTCATCCGGATTTGTGCAGCCGTTTTGGCGTGTAGACGTAATAGGCAAACAAACACATAAATACCTAATGAAAATAAACACACTTTCGTATTTATATTCATCTGGGCAGGATATTAAAGGATACCACATATAACTAAATATGCTAATTATAACTCACACACTGCACATACTCACTCCTTACACTCTCACCTATACTCACACATAATTACACGTATACGCGCGACTTGGCCCTTTTTCTATGCATCAAGCTCATTCATTTGCAAATCATTCATTTTTGTATAATTTTAAGTTACCCATTTATTAAATTTTTCTGCATGTTTACATTGTCTACATTCAATTGCATAAGATAAGTATAAGTGGAAGCGTGGAGTCTCCTAACACAAGCAATTCCTTGCTTAAAAGGTGATCTCCAACATTATTGTGTCTAAATGCCTTTTGTAATTGAAATAAACAATTTTATTTATTTTATTTTTTTACACCATTTTAACACGACAATAGTTGGGTTAATCGCACAATACATAGCTAGCATAATGGTTATCTAATTTGGTGGATTTGGCTCTTGAATTTTTGTAGCTATAATAATTATTGTTATTATTGCAAATTAAAATGAAAGCGCGCTGCAAATAGCACATGCCTGAGTTTATACGCGTCTGGAAGATAATTCCCGATACACTCTCCATTTCTCAAAATCTGTCTGAAAGTTTATAACTATGATCATCCATTATGGAACCTACATTTTTACTTGCAGTGAAAAATACACTATTCAGCTTTTATTAGTTAAAAAATACATCTTTACTATACAGTTGGGAATTTTCCCAGACAAAACGCTGGAATGGGAAAAGTCTTATAATCAAAATGGAACGAAATTAATTTGCTAACTGACTACTCATCAAGATAGCTATAAACCGTACAAGCTTAAAAACCTAACTGCACTCTTAAGATGGCAACAAAAAATAACTTTTTATTCGACGATAATCAGTGTCTTGCTTGCAGACTTAATATAATAATATTATTATTTAGGACATAGGCTACTTTTCATTCTGAATCGCAGACGAAGTCGCAGACAAAAGCTAGTATATGATAAAATTAACATGTTACATAATTACATTTTGTGATGAATCCTGCTAAAATATTATAAATGTGAAAGTTTGTGAGGATGGATGGATGGATGGATGTTTGTTACTCTTTTACGCAAAATCTACAGAACGGATTTGGATAAAATTTGGCACATATATAAGTTTAGTGCCTGTATTACCACATAGGATACTTTTCATCCCGATATTCCCACGGGATCGAGACTTATGCGGGTGAAACCGCGGTGCGCAGCTAGTAAAGTATAATTCAAATAAGAATAACAACAACAAATGAAGATAGTCAAATATGAACGGCAGAGATTTAGTTTTAAAATAAACCTTAATTACAATATTTACAGTAATTAGGAGGTGTGCTCGGTTAGAGCGATACAGACGGAATGGGGTGGCTTACGAACTATTGGTACATATTTTTATAAAAAAAGGTTAATCTAAAAAAACAATATTTCTGGAATGACCCACTTCAGATAAACGTACATATGTGTTAGAAAAAGATAAACTGTTCGAAAGAGATGAAGTGATAAATAACTCCATTCGGTGACATGGCTATTTAACTAAATAATTAATACAAGAGGTTAGAAACAGAGTGTCGAGTGATTTACTACTATGGGAACTGATGCCTGGTATGCATAACTAAATACTGGTGCCTAATCATAGTGATAGTTTGTTTTAGTTCCTTTAACGATACCTACAACATAAAAGAGAGTTAAAAGAAATACTAAAAGTTCGTTAATATTATACCAGGAACCAGCCATACCCGACAACTTCATAACTGCCTTACTATCTGGTAAATAAAGATTTTTCAGGTCAAGGAAATTGTTTTTTTTTTTTAAGTATGGCAACTCACAGGTCAACCTGCGAGGTTGCTAAATGCCTTAATGAATTAAGGCGTCCAACCAGGGCATAAAATTAATAAACTAACTACTTGTTTTTAGAGGAGTTGTGAGTGGAGTTCGGAAATTATCTCACGGGAATGTAGAATACTCTTTGTATTCTTTCTCCTAACCCAGGGCAACGGTCTTTCCGAGTGCCAATTTTCATCCAAATCCGTTCAGAAGTTTAGGCGTGAAAAGGTAACAGACATACAGACAGCTTATGCCCGCGGCTTCGTCCACGTGCATGTCGGAAATTATCCCACGGGAACGTACTACTGGGATAAAAGTATTCTATTCCAGGTCATGGTCTACCCACGTACCAAATCCGTCCAGCCAGTTTTGCGTAAAGGGGAACAAACAAACTCACATTAGCATTTCAATCAATCTGCCTAGCTTTTTCCCAACTAAGTATGTTGGGGTCTGCTTCCAGTCTAAACGGAATGAAAAACGGCTGAATACCATATTTTACATGGAGGGGCTGCCTATCTGACCTCCACAACCTAATAACTGGGTAATACGATACCGCTTGGTTAGACTGGTTGTCAGACCTTCGGGCTTCTGACGACCCATAACTTTATATATTATACTTAATTTTTGAGATGGGACTAAACCATTGATTTCGCGACACCGTGATGACACCAACTTTTGGACATTAAAAAGACATCAACGCGTTGATTACCGCGGTGCGTGGAGTAAAAGACATCAACGCGTTGATTACCGTGGTACAGATTTTTTTTTCAAGTTTTCTCTTTTGTCGGCACTCCCGGAGTGCCAATGTTTTTTTTTTTTTTGTAGTAGTAGGTACCTACATATTATACTGTGTGTAACAGAAACGTGTGGTCATATTCAATGGTGTGTTACAGACCACCAACTGAACAACTTTGTACTCAAACCATATGTATATTTATTTATGACTAGCTGCGCCCCGCGGTTTCACCCGCATAAGTCTCGATCCCGTAAAAATATCGGGATAAAAAGTATTCTATGTCCTTCTCCGGGTCAAGGTCTATCCATATCCCAAATTTCATCCAAATCCGTTCAGCCGTTTTAGTGTGATGTCGTGACCAAGGGAAATAGGGATTCATTTTTATATATATAGATTTCAAGCACAATGTGAATTGTTCCTGAAATAAAATTGAATTGAATTGAATTGAATTGATAATTTATTGAACAGTTAAAATAATTTTATAATGAGTAGATATAAAGTCTGTTCATGTAATTTGACGCACTCGTTTTCGTTATAAATTATCATCTATTTCACTAAATAAATATATAAATAAATAAATAAAAACTAGATAAATAAATACTAAATAAATAAAACTAAATCAATAAATAACTTTACTTAATAGCATGCATATTAGCCACGCCACAACGAGTTCGAGCCGTCGACTAGTGGAACCTTAAGCTTCAATTTTTAACGTAACCAGCCTCACAGCACTTCCATAAAGTAGTCGAACAAAACTCGTGTATACAGTGGCATAAATTTTGAACAACGTTCCGTATTTATGGTTTATGGTTCAATAAAAAGGCCCAATTTGTGAGGTCGCCGCGGACAAGTGCAGGCTACCTTTGTCGTTAATAAAATGTGGTGTTCGGTAGAGGGTATGGTGTGGGTGGTTACAGCATGAGCGGGTAGCGTTTTTATTATTATGTAATTATTTGACTTAGGTATTTATTTATTAAGTAAACTAGCCCGCGACTTCGCCCGCGTGGATGTCGGAAATTATCCCACGAGAAGGTACTACTGGGATAAAAAGTATCCTACATGTTAATCCAGGTTATAAACTATCTGTGTGACAAATTTCATCCAAATCCGTTCAGCCGTTTTTGCGTGATTGAGTAATAAACATCCAAACACACAAACATTCATATTTATAAATTATATTAGTAGGATTGTAGGATGTTTTCTTTAGGCTTTTCATGTCAAATGGTAGCGTCAGCGAAAGACAAGAAATACGAATAAATTGGTGTTTTTTTTTTTCTGTTTTTATCGCAAAATATAATAAAAATTAATAGTAATATTCATTAACGACATTTTCTATTCGTCTTTGTTCTGTCCATAGATACTTACCCTTATTATGAGGCCTTTTTTTTTTTTTTTCAGGCCATTGTACGGAGCGAGAGGAAATGGGAGGCCGTCACCTCCTTCTGCGAAGCTGTAATGCTCGCGAAGGAGGAGGCGGAACGCGTGAGGGAAAGGCAAATTTCGCGCCCTCACGCCCCTAACCGCCGCAGGAGGAGACGCCCAGGGCGTCGGGAATCGCGGGGCGATTTCCGGCCACCGTAGGCGCGGGCTTGCTGGCGGTGAGCAATGGGTGGCTCACCGTCCGATAAGGACCAGGCCCGGGTCGACGGCGCGTTGTGTTCCACGCGCGCCTCAAAGAGATGTCAGCAGATTTGAAGGGGTCCACTAGGGCCGATGCCTGCCGGGGTTGCGAAGAAAACCGAAAGGGAGATCGTGGCCCCCGGCGACAGGGCAACCGAAGGAACACGGGTGAGTTTTAGTCAGTAACAGTCTGACACGCCCTCCCGCTCCGCCCAGAGCGGGAGAAGTTATTTGATGATTTCCCACCCTCAAAAAAAAAAAAAAAAACGGGGTTCAGAATCATGTTCTGAGTCCATGGTAACAGTTTTCGCGTCGATGTCCCTGCCACCCTGTAGAGTGTAACCCGCTTCCGCTCACATTGAATCATAACCCCGAAAACGGTAAGGCACGCCAGCGACATATGTGGACAGTTTTAATGACAATAATGACTGAAGCGCTTTGCTGGACCGTTGATGGACTTTTAAACGCATACACATGTACTTGTAATTATTTAATTTCATTCGATTGTCTGGCTCGTGCTGTATGACAGCTGTCCAATTTAATGATAAATTAAATTCGGAGACAAATTATCTTGCGCTTTGAAAAGTGAACATTTTAATATGATATATTTATTTTTATCTTTGTTTTGTATCGGGTTTTTATAATTTGCGTGATGATTTTCGTTGTTTTATATATATTTATTATTTATATTATTCGGTATTTGTTTTAAATCATCATTCAACAGATGATTTAAATAATAATAACATCGCAATGCAGCGGACCCGAAGATAGACGATGTGTCTCTCTTCGGGTCCGCTGCATTTCGAAGAGTGACTTGACGTCAATTTGTACCTTGTCTGAAGAACTCATTTTAATATTAAGAATAACTATGTATGTTTACTGGATTAATTTGACCACGTTTAAACAAGTGTAACGTCAACAAAGCAACTAGAATATATCTGAGTGCTACAAATTTAAAACCATACCTACATAGGTACGTACTTATACTTAAAAACTAAAGACCCTGCATCGCGCAAGCAGAGTTTACCGTGCGACTAGCATATATACAACGTACCAACATCAATCATCGGGCAGTTACCCACCACACACAACACCCGTCTGGTCGGAGAATCCTCTCTTTTTTATAGAAGACGGGTGAACTTTACACCGTATTTCTCATACCTCTATAACCTCTATTTCGAAGATTCAAATTGTGTTAATTACATTTTCCAATTTATTTCCATTGGATTAGTAGCAATCGTTTGAGTACAAAAATAAAATAAACAAACAATCGATCAAAAGCTCTACAAACTACAAAAAAAACACAATTAAAGTTAATTCAAATCGTATTTGCAATCAAGTTACCACAGCAACCTAATGGACACAGCATACAATAATTGCAATAACGCAATATTTGCACGCCGCACGTGCCAGATTATAGATAAGTAAACAATTAGGTACGATTGTCACAGCTGAAGCAATTGCGTGCTGTTTTATCGGCAATCTGTGCATTGAGTCCACTGTTGTTTGGTAGACTGTGGTTTGCCAAAATTGTGTGTTGATTGTCGGCTGATTAATTGATTGTTGCAAGTTTTTTAGGGAATAACATTAACAAAATCAAGATTATAGTGTCTACTAAAACACTTTCCGTTTAGAACGACGAAATACATCTGACTCAACTCAAACTCAAAGCTATTACTTTATTTTATTTTTTCATTGATATAATGTCGTTCAGTCGGAAAGATAAAGCTAGTTACTAGTTACCCATCCATTTATGTGACAATTCTTATGAAACTATTTAAATATGATAAATAAATCGCAATGTTTTATCAAGTCGTAAAATCTTGCAAAGCAGGAGCGGTCGGTAGTATATTACAAAGGTTACATATGGTAACTAAAGTTATTCTAACTATTTTCGAGACAACTACGGTTGATTCACATATGTTCTGAACGCGTATTGGTCAACTCAACTACTGTTTTACTTACATAATTTTAATTAAACTAAAATTAATCGCACTAACGAACGATTAATCTTATTTTTTTTTTTTTTTAAGATATTGGACATTTCAACTACGTATGAAATACCTAATGGACGACTCGCCTACAGTTTATTAATACTGCACGCTGGATTGATTTCTAAAGTGATGGGTAGTTACAATGTCAATGTCTTCTGTATTGTCTATAGTATTTTATAATTTTATTGGGTAAATATATTTTTTGTCGTCAGCGTAGTCGACGGAGCCCAGCGCTCAGCGGGGCTCTTATTTCTGTAGTTTTAAAAAAATAACCACGAAGGGGATGGCGGGGTCTAAAGACTCTAACCTAACCTGTCCGAGTCGGGGTGCCCCAGATTCCGAGCTCGCTTCGCTCGCTCTTGACAATATCGAAGTACAGAGTATCAAATGCCCTAAATATTGTCATAATATAACATTGAATGACATGACACAATACTAGGAGCCCCGCGGAGCAGGGCTGCGTCATATACGCTGACTAAAATAATAACGAATATTAATCACAGGTAAATCAACTGTAGGTGAATCATCCGTTAGTTTAATCAACCTTAGGTGAATGAATTGCAGTTGAATAAACCGTAAATGAATTCTCCTTTATGGATTTCGTTCATTAGTTATTACAAAAATCGGTGAAACGATCTTTAGGTATCTTAAACGGTAGGTCTTTTGACCGTAGTTATCTTGAAAATAGTTAGAATAAACTTAGGTATTATACGTAACCATTATAAATGTTCCTTATTTTGTGAGCTTAAAATAATTCCTATTTTGTTGTCTTAAAGTACTGAATAGCGAAGTTACTGCGACCAACTTTGAGAAAACGCCAGAAAATTTAAAAAGGCACATTTATTAAAAAAAAAACATTTTAAGGCCAAAACTTGTATAAAGCCTTATTCATTATTAAAATAGTTCATAATTAGGAGGTCAATAAGTTCTTAGAGGATTAATAAATATTTCTCCTTGATAATGTACTCGATTCCCATGAAATTCAGCGCCAACCCGCTACCGCCCTTGTCCAGGACCGGCTGTAAAGGCTTCAAGTTTTCACATTGTAAGGCTTCCTAAAATCTAGGTCACGTTAAACCCAGGTGTTCGTCGAGTGATGTTTCAAACCGATATCATACATTACTACCTCAGCACCTACCTACCTGTTCCTGCTGCAACATATTCTTGCACTAGATGTGAAGCCACATAGGTACTCAACTCCACGGGGTAATATTGTTACGACGATATATTCACAATTATTTTTATGACCAACATTTTACACAACTTGTCTTTATACAATTATTATTACACAATTAACGATTTACACTAGATACTAAAATAAATGACTCAAATCTGCCTAGCCCTCTCCCACCTATGTTGGGGTCGGCTTCCAGTTTAACCGGATGCAGCTGAATACCAGGATTTTATATGGAATGCCTATCTGACCTCCACAACCTAATAACTAGGTAATACGATACCCCTTGGTAAGATTAGTTGTCAGACTTTCGGGCTTCTGACGACCCATAACAACTGGCAAAGATCCACGAATGATAGCCGGGACCAACGGATTAACGTGCTTTCCGAGGCACAGAGGGATCTCGGTATGTAAAGATGGTCACCCATCCACAGAACAACCCTGGCAAGCATAGCTTAACCTGATGGATCGACCCGTGCGGCTGTTATTACTTAGCCACGAACTCCTAAAATAAATGACAGAATTAAACTGAACTGACTAACTAAGTTAAATGACTAATTATACAAATAAATACAAAAACAAAACTTAGGTCTTGAAGTACTCGTCCGCCGTCATCTGGAAACGTGCCCAGAAAACTGGCAGCATTGCCACGCTCAATGGCAATGCTAATCCTTTGGCCAAAGAACGAACCAGGTCACGTGAAGCGTCGACCAGGGATATGTCCTTACAGTCGTGACATTAAAAAAGCCGTAAAATTCACTTCGATCGTCACTCATGTCACCACACACATTCGGAATGTGAACTCATTTGTTTTTAACCCCCGACGCAAAAATATTAAGTTATAAGTTTGACCGCTATGTGTGTCTGTCTGTGGCACCGTAGCTCTTAAACGGGTGAATCGATTTGAATGCGGTTTGTTTTTATTTGAAAGCAGGCTTTCTAGCGATGGTTCTTAGACATGTTTTATAAAAATCGGTTCAGCCGTTTGAAGATTATCAGCTCTTTTCTAGTTGATGAATATGTTGAGTATGTTCCACAGTAAATAATAACTACATATAGAAAAAGATCAAGATTGCCATAGTAAAACTAATACGTGATCAGTATTTATTATTTAGACGAAGAGTATTTATTTTCTAAATCGTAACACTTTTCCGACAAACTGTACCCTTGCAGCTGTTATGCATATGTTATAGGCAAACTCCGAAGCTCCGGCGCTCCTAGGTTGGACTGGTCAATCCTCAGGTCAGACTGAATGACTTAGTCAAAGCCCAAACAAATGTAAATTTTCGGCCTTTGACTAAACAATTTTCGTCAAACCTGGGAGAGACTAATTTGGTCAGGCAAACGTCAAAACACAATTTTATTAAATCGGGGTTTGACGAGTCAAACTCCTATATAGGTATGAAGTGTCTTATCTTCGTATATTTGGAAGCATTTTATCATTTAAGCAGCTTTCAAGCCTTAAGAACCGCTTAACTCTGCCAGTTCTGACACCTGATTGGTCAGCTTACGTGATTTTCACTTTTATATTTGAGATGCTTTGAGAGAATGCCGTGTGGCATTAGGCCCGCCTTTTGTACGATGTGCAATAAAGTATAAAATAAATAAATAAATGCTTTGGAATATACGGAGGTTAGTTTGTAAGATTAGGTATAAAAAAATAACATTTTTAAAATTTTGATGTTTATTGTTTTAATAATTTCTTAAGTAATTAAAATGGAAAATTAATCATTTTTCTTTTGTTTTTTTTTTTTTGTTTTCAGTAACAACAACACCGTTTGATTCACTCATCTTCAATTTTACACAATTACACGCCCGCACGCTCAATGAACGAACATGAAATGACAAAACAATCGGTCGGAACACCGCGAGAGACATTATGAACCTGTTTAAACATGTTCAGATCAACGTTTGACCGAGTTTTGCAGTCGCTTCTAGGATTGACTAGGCCAAAACCGAAACAGAATAATTTACTTTCGACGTTTGACTGAAAAGTTAGGAGCTCCTGGGTTTGACTAAAAATACTTCAGGCAAAGGGCGAAATTGAAATGTATTTCGGGGATTGCATGATGGCTTTGGCCAAACCTAGGATAAACCAGTCCTTCCGCGAAGAGACTGTGTATCGGACTTTGACTATAACACATATAAAAAAGCGGGCGAGTTCGAACTGGGGATGAGTATGAACGAAGCCGCATGTGATGCTTGGGGGAGGCCTATGTTCAGCAGTGGACGTCTTTCGGGTGAAATGATGAGGATGAGTATAGTAAAACCAAGAAGCTCTATTTTTTTTCAATTCTTACGCAACTTCCGCAATACCGAATAAAGGGGATTTCCGGGTCATTCCACGATTTAAAAAGGCTGAAAACCACAGAGACGTAATTGAATTATACGCTTACGATAACAAGATACGCGGCGAATAGGAAACCGAATGGGACTTACAACCGATTACTTTGACTCGTTGGTTCAGTGGTCGCAAGCGCCACTGCTGAGCATCAGGTCCTGGGTTCGATTCCCGGGGCGGGCAAACAGTTTATTTTTTAACACACCGGGGAAGCTATTGGCCTGCATCTCACCTGTTGGTAAGTGAAGATCAGGTCGAAGGTGGAAGCGAGCTTCAGACAGAATACTCAACCACAGAGGAACTGGCTAACTACCGAAACACAACAATATTGTTGAAATTGTTATTATGGCGACAGACTTAGATAAGATGGTGGTAGCTGGCCAAGCGGTTTTAGAATAAGCCGTACCACCAAACAAAGCGAACAAAAAATCGAACCCGCGCTAAGTCTGAGACAGGTGGTCTAACCACTAGACCACAGAGGCGGTTTCATTATTGTGATATTGGGTTTTCCATCTAGAATTTCTCAGTAGCCCGTAGTCTGGATTTGTGCCCGGTTGATGGCAATAGGCTCGCCCCCTATTACATGGGACTTAAACATAACTGGCGAAATGTGGATGAACTATAAGTACACCTCTGTCTAACCCTTTACGGAATACAGGCATGAAGTTACGTTATATGTTAATTTTAATTAATGATAGGTTATTATGATTTTTAACACATAAGGTTCGTTAAGCCGTTGGTCCCGGCTGTCATTCGTAGAACTTTGACAGTCGTTACGGGTCGTCAGAAACTCGGTAATCTGACAACCAGTCTTACCTAGAGGTATCGTATTATCCAGTAACTGGGTTGTGGAGGTCAGATAGGCAGTCGCTCCTTGTAAAATACTGGTATTCAGTTGCATCCAGTTAGAATTGAAGCCGACCCCAACATAGCTGGGAAAAGACTTGGCAGATGAACACATAAGGATAACACGAAGCTACAATTTAAATATTTCCGGGCTACAAAGCCGAGGCTCTGCAAATATCTTTGTAGAATGAAACTCGCAACAGAGAAAATTCCGGATTTATAACACTTTTATTAGTTCAGCACTTAGACTATCTATGTTATGGTGTTCCAGACCGAATTTCGGCCATGGCGGCCACTCTCAGTGGAGACTAGCCATCAACGAGGGAAATATTCTAGTGTACAAGTATGTGCGTAGACACAGGTGCACTCTCTCTTGCCTCACTCTCATAGTCCGATGGGTTATCCGATACGACCGGAGAGAGATCAGGCGCAGAACCAACGGCTTAACGTGCTTTCCGAGGCCGGCGGCCGTGGTTTAACTCCCGGCTTGTTACTAAGAAATTCCTTATAGTTAAACCCATTAACATTTCACTATAGCGAGGGATGAAAAACAGGACCAATTTTATTAATACTGCTATTTGCAAAAGTCTAAGAGCCTAGTTATTTTTCACGCCGCCCACAAAAGAGAATGATGTTCTATAGTAAATCGATACGCGGCCATTGGCCAACAATCGGTCTGTATCTATTACAACAATACGCTACACTATTAAATAATGATCCATAATTTTTCCCCAAATCACACACTTCCCTAATATTAAATATCAGTATTTTGAGCAAACAATGAATATTCAGCTAAATATCAAAACAACACAAAACATGCATGTTTTCATTGTAACATGTAGGTAGCACTACAGAGCTAGGGTTGCCAACCCTACTATATAATATAGTGTCCTGCTAAATATTATGTATATTATATTATATTATGTATATTAGAGGCCTAAATAGAATATTTCTAGGAATTGAAACTTCTACAAGGAATTTTGGCCAAAGTGTTGAAGCAATTTCGAGGTCCACTATACCTAGGCATCTTGTTTATAGTCTAGTTAGGGCACTCTTGCACAAAAATCAAAACTAATGCATTTAACGCTAAACTCATTTAAATCAGTCTTCAAACGATTGACTGAAATAGAATGATGTTTTAAATTCGTTTGGAATCAGTGGGACTCCGGGAGTGCCGACAGAAGTCAAAACTTGAACAATTTTAATGTGCAGGAAATAATGAATCTCGCGTTGATGTCTTCTTAATGGTCAAAAGTTGGTGTCGTAACAGTGTCGCAAAATCAATGGTTTAGTCCCATCTCAAAAATGCCCAACGCGCCTAAAGAAGTTTTGACTTCCAAAAAATTGTAGCTTGAAACTACAATATTTTCGATGGAAAATTAAACATAAGTCACATTATTGTTTCAAAATAAGATGTACAACGAAACGACTTTATTCGTGATGTTCTTCAAACCTGTTAATAAAGGCTCTAATTAGCAAAAAATATGCATTTACAATGACTTCTTTTTTTTAAATTTACTTACAGGCAATCACTTCGAAAATACTTTATTTGGTATAAAAAAAAGTTGGCAACCCAGTACAACAGCTCACCCGTATGTTGGTGCTAATAAACTAGCGTAATGTTGGACGTTGATGTGTCGCACATAATTATGTTATGTTGGAATACGGGCGGCAGATGTGCAACATAGATACAAGTAGCTTAGTTTGTAGAGGCATTTTGTTACCATTTTGTTGTTTAAATAGTAAATATGGTAGAAGAGGTGGGAAACATAGATTTCTTGTTCATTATTCATCATTCATTTCATGTTCAGCATTCTGAAGATGTTAGTGGATAAATTTAACTCGCCGATAATGAAACACTTCATGCAGGTGTTGGTTAAGCAGTCACATCCGGTGAATGTTTGTAAATATTGTTTTTCTGTGATTTAGTACTGAGTTATATAATTGTAATACACTAACATAGCATTTAAGTTTTATGTTTTGTTTTTTTTTTATCTAACCAACTAGCATATACATCATTGTTGTCTAAGTTAATAAATAAATTTAATTTAAATAATTTTAATTATAAATCAAGCTTTCAGAATAATAATAATTTATTTGAAGGAAAAATAGGTTTTAACAGTTGTATAAAAACTATTTTAAAAATGCAATAAAGCCGTCAAAATGGAACAATATATAAAGTATATATATTATAAGTATTCAATTATGAAATAAAAAAATGTTATAAATTACCATATACTTACTTATATATAAGTGAAGTGGGTATCATTATTTACACTTATGTACCTATCTACTTATTTTACACTTCATGCATACACGGTGAACTTAAATTGCGTTTATGTTTAAATAAATGTTTTTCAGTTATTAGTTTATTGAACCGTACCACGTGAAATTTTTTTTTGGGCTTTTCCTAATTTTCTTTTTTCCTGAGTCAATACTAAGGTAATTGAGGCGAACAAAACAATAAAAAATATTTTTCGAGTTTTTGCGAGAGTAACGCACGGAAATTGATTTAAATATTTTTATTTTTTTAATATATGGTTTTGTACGTATTGCTATTGGTGTACCAATAAAAAAATAAACAAGACGCAAACTGAAATAGTTGTATTGCTCACTTTTCACGAGAAAACCTAAGAAAATAAAAATAACTCAAAAGAATTTGCTTCAAAAGAAATTTTATTGGAAGAAAAGATATGGACTCGCTTTGGCTGTAATACAATTATGAAGCCCTGTAAAAGAGAAAGACTAATATTACCACTATTTATCTTTTTTTTATATTTTTTCAAGCGCCCTTCAGATATAACCTACTACTTAAGGGCCTTATCACACTGATGATTTGTGTGCCTGTTTCCAGCGAGGCGATACTTATCGCGCTTACTTCGTTTGCGTAGCGAGCTCGCCACGTATGCGCAATGTGTTCGCCTAGTTTGCGTAACGAGAGTGATTGACGTGAGTGTACAAGAGTGAGTAAGACAAGAAGAGTGGATAATTTTATGAAAATGCGGAGAACACGTCGCGTAGTCCTGGCTAGCTCGCTTCGCACATGCGGAAACCACGAACACAAATCGCCTCGCTGGAAACACACTAGCAAATCTTCAATGTGATAACGCTCTTACTGTAAGTTCACGTCTTTTTTTTTTGGGTGGTAAATCATCAAATAACTTCTCCCGCTCTGGGCGGAGCGGGAGGGCGTGTCCAGACTCTTACTGACTAAAACCCACCCGTGTTCCTTCGGTTGCCCTGTTGCCGGGGGCTACGATCTCCCTTTCGGTTTTCTTCGCAACCCCGGCAGGCATCGGCCCTAGCGGACCCCGTCAATTCTGCTGACATCTCTTTGAGGCGCGCGTGGAACACAACGCGCCGTCGATCCGGGCCTGGTCCTTATCGGATGGTGAACTACCCATTGCTCACCGTCCGCAAGCCCGCGCCTACGGTGGCTGGAAATCGGCTTGCGATTCCCGACGCCCTGGGCGTCTCCTCCTGCAGCGGTTAGGGGCGTGAGGGCGCGAAATTTGCCTCTCCCTCACGCGTTCAGCCTCCTCCTTCGCGAGCATTACCGCTTCGCAGAAGGAGGTGACGGCCTCCCATTTCCTCTCGCTCCGTACCATGGCCTGAACCAGGGCCGGACGCGAGAGATCACCGCCGCCGATCGCCTCCACAAGGACATGGCGATGCTCCGCCCAAGTTGGGCAGACCTCCACCGTATGCTCCACCGTGTCTTCCGGGCGATCCACACAATAGTAATACCCGGGCGTTTCTTCCCACCTTATCCTGTGCAGGAACCTGCCGAAACAGCCGTGTCCGGTGAGGACCTGCGTCAGGCGGAAGGTGAGGACGCCGTGGCGCCTCTCTAGCCACTCCTCAAAGAGGGGTCTTATCACCGCAATTGTGGCGTGCCCGTAAGTTCACGTCTAAGCGTTTAAATATTTAAACTCGTAACCGACTTCTTTACTATCGATCGACCCAACTACAATATATCTGGAATAGCATGTGAGTTGGAGTTTTTTATCGATACAAAACACAATATTATCATTATTTGCTCAGCTGGGTAAAGATCAATATTGAGTTTGCGATGTATAGACACGCTTCTGGCTTAATCCTTAAAATGCAGTAGAATGTAAGGGTTGCAGCGGGAATTTGTCATCCAGAATCTTCGAATCAAATCGTTTGTTGCTAGAGGAAGTGTTTAAAAGTTTTGGAAAATTAATCATGAGTTTCGTGGTATTTATTTTACTTTAAACATACTTTTATAAAAATAAATATAAAAGTTTCAAACTTCGTCAACTACACTCTTTTGCAAAAAGAACGGGCACCTAAGGAAATTTACGTTCTAAGGTCGATTAGAGTTAATTAAATGAAATTTATTTCTTTGTCGTAGTCTATGTATACTTATAATCGTGTAAATTAATGCGCGTGAAGTGAATTGGGGCAATTAAAAGAAAACAAAACGATGGATTCTTTAAAACCGATGTACCTACATGCCCAAACAATAAGAAGTGGTCGGCAATAAAGACAAGATTTTTTTTAACTTTTTTAATTAAATAAAGTTACAAATGTAAAAACCTAGTAACGAGTGTGACCTCCTCTTGCCAAAATCACAGCTTGAATCCTTCTGGGCATGCTTTCCACAATGTTTTTAATAACGTTTTGAGGAATACGTTCCCACTCTTCTGCAATGACTCTTTTTAGCTCCCTGATGTTTTGTGGAGCAGGTTGCACTGATCTTACCCGTCTCTTTAGAACATCCCAGACATGCTCAATTGGATTGAGGTCAGGACTTCGAGCTGGCCAATCTAAACGACGGATCCCAACTTCTTGCATGTACGCTTCCACGTCGCCAGAACGGTGCGGGCGAGCATTGTCGTCCATAAAAATGGAATCTTCCCCAAGTGCAGTCAATGTGGGTTGTGCATATGGAATTAGGACTTCCATTATGTACCGGTGTGCATTTAATGTTCCATTTTCTATGAAAACTAACTCCGTACGCTCCGTCGAATTAATTGCTGCCCAAAACATAACGGAGCCTCCGCCATAAGGAGTGATTTCTTCGAAACACACTTCCGCATAGCGTTCCCGTGGTCTTCGCAGCACTCGCCGGCGTCGGTCCTCTCCACACAAAGAGATTCTAGCTTCATCAGAAAACAATACTTTATTCCAGTCCTCCAGAGTCCATGAAACACAGTTCCGAGCAAACTGAAGTAGAGCAACACGGTGCTCACGGAGTCATTTAGGGCCCCGAGCTGGGCGGTAACTCCTGATATTGGCAGCTAAAAGCCTCCTCCTGACCGTCCACAAGCTAACTTCTACTCCTCTTACTTCTTCAAGGCTCTTCTTCAGGTCCACACTTGACGCCTTACGATTTCACAACGCCTGACTCACCAAAAAGCGGTCATCTCTTGGTTCTGTGTATCGTTTTCTTCCCGAACCGGGTCTTCTTTTGACCGAACCGGTCTCTTGATATCGTTGCCAAGTCCTCTGGGCAGTTGAACGACTCACATTTAGCTGCTGAGACACGTAAGTTTGCGAACAACCTTCTTCAAGTAGGGCTATAATTTTACCGGCCCTTATCGCTTTATCACTCATATCAAAAAGTGGTATTTAATGTAAAAAGAAAGATTAAATTGTTTTATTTGCAGAAAATATCCAAAAAGTTTTAAAATATCGTAATCAGTTAAAAATCGTTTCAGCAATTCGCGCCATTAGTAAAGCAATTTTAGAATAATCCACAATAATCATTATTTTTCTTTTATTAATTTCAAATTTTAAATTTGGAACGTAAAGAATCATGCTAGGATGCTTCAAATAACATGCCTATACATCGTCAACTCAACTCAAAGCATTTATTTCAATTAAACCATTTACAGGCACTTTTGAATTGTCAAAGAGTCGGTCAGTTAGTCAGAAAGTTGAAGCTAATTGCCCATTCCAAAACTTAGATATCTATGGAGAAGAACGGGCAAGAAACTCCAAGGACACTCTTTTAAATATAGATATTACAAAATCCTGGGTACATCATTCTTGTTGCTTCTATATGTGAGAACAATGTACAAAAAATAACCAAAAGCAATTGAAAATATAAGATTATAAATAAGCCCTGGCAGATAAGAGATGACCAGTTTCAACTGACGGCGCCCGTTCACGAACATGACGCGTGGATCAGCACCATCCAGTTCAACCATTTTGTAGGGAACCGAATGATCCAACACACTCGCCACCATCAGCGAGACATTTAAGTGAGCATGACATATTCTCAACTGCCATGCTATTTCAAGTCAACATACATAATAAGTTAATAAACGGCTCCATGGTCTCACATTTACAAAAATAAAAATGCTTCTAAATTATACAAAACTATAGTTTGCAATGTATCTAAAAAAAATAAAAGAATTTAACCACCAAAAAGAAAGAAAATCATTACTTAATTGGAACATTCAACAATAAAGTTGGTAAAACAAAAATGAACATTAAGTTCCTAATGTCAAAATATATATTTTTTTTTAAAAGGGGAAGCAACTCTTCCAAATATTAAAATTTTAACTAGTGAGCCCAAGCGGCTGTGGAGCAGGACCAGCATTCGTCAAATTAATAAAACTAATGTTATACTTAAAAGGAGTAGCTTGCTACCTTTATTTTAGAAAAAGAATTAGGGATAATATTATCTAAAAGAGAGATAAGTTAACTACTTTTGCCTTGCTTAACACTTCTTAAAAATATCAGATATTATCCTGCTTTTTTAATAAAGGTAAGTTTGAGCTTTTTAATTTTAGATTTATTTTGAACATTACCCTACCTTGTTTATGTAGCTAATGTTTGTGTAATGATGTGAGTACCTTCTTTATCGATAGCTTTTTAAACCTTCGTTCAAATTTTCAAATCCATAATTTAAACAAACTTTATCATCCTGCTGTAATAATTTGAAAAACACTAATAGCAGATCAAGCGATATCATAGTTTGTTTTTCTTTAATTTGTTTTTGTGTTATTCGATACAATAATCTTGATCTATTATCGATTTATAATCCAAAATAAAAGTTTTACAACCGATTCGTAATTAGATCAAAAACTAACAATAAAATTAGGGACGTTTGTCATGTGAAATTGGCCCTTACTGCCTTTTCTTAAGGATCTATAAAACTACGTGTACTCTTAACAGATGTTTTGTCAAAAACTATCAGTATTAGGCAAGGTTAGGTTTGCACCTAACATGAGCTTTACAATCATGAGAAGAGAGTTTACTCTCTTCTACCACGGTAGTTAATAAAATATTGCAAGCTTGAGTAGTGATGACAAGTTACAAGATCGAAAGATATTAACAGTTTTGTTTTTATTATCGATGTAAAAGGGATGCATATTTACGCTTTTTTTCGGTTTTAGTAAGGTGTAAAGATATAAATTATGTTTGCAGCCCAAAAAAATATAAAAATGAAGTAAAACTATGTTCCATGTCCATCAATCTGATAAATAAAACATAAAAAGTATCTGTTTCTCATATTAAATTCGCTCCCATAAAACTGCCACTACTGATTGGCCTTTGAAACTCACAATTCAACGCCTTTTCCAAATAATACACGCTTCGATAATGTTCAAAGAGAGTTTGCTTAATCCTAAGTCCGATTGTATTTTTTCACCGATTGCACAAATTGTTCATTATTCTGCCAATAAAGAAAAAAATGCAGCTGGCCCACGTGCTATGGAAGGAATTTTGCTCCAATTCCCTTTGTCACCCACCCTCGCATCCGAAATAAGAAGTTTCGACCCGAATTTATAATTATTTATTTTCTTACAATCGAATACAAAGTTACCTTTGCCTTTACGAAACTCAAAATGGCTACTAAATCGTTCTGGAACGTCACTTTCAAATCACAATTTGAAATTTAAAACTGCTGGACGTGAATTGACATTTCATAGACCTGTCAAAAATTACAACACCAAATTGAGTTTAAATGCTTCATTCAATTTTGAACTCTATTTATATGAGAGAAGGTGGTATTTGACAGAATTTTTTTATTGGTTTTCTCTCAATTCACCGTAAGATTATGTCCGGTACTGTAAGATTTACAATTTCACAAAATGTCAGTTGACAATAACGTACGGATTTATTGCCTCACAAAAGTTAATAACAAATCATTGAAGAACAATTTTATTGTACAATTTGTACGTGGGTTAACAAAGAAATTAACAGACGGACTAACTGTGTAAAGACTTTTATCTGGAGAAAGTCACTTAAAAAGTAAGTTTGGTATATTTGTACTCAGATTTCTCTAGGACATTTTACAAGAACTGAAAGTAATTATTTTACAAAGAGCGCAAGCATTTAAATTTTTAAACACACATAATCAGCCTATAATGTTCCCACTGCTGAGATACTGGCCTCCTCTGTGAGAGGGAGTGGACCGTGATCCACCACGCGAGTCCAGTGCGGTTTGATGGATATATTTGCAAACAGCTTTCTCTAAATCAACACGAAAAAATGACAAGGAACAAAATCAAATTATGTATTCAAGCAATTTTTCCAGATTTTCGAGCTTTGAGTAAAGTGCTCATTAATTAACTAACTTTTGTCATGCCTAGTTTTGACTTGTTACTACTTTCATTTTAATTTTGACCCTATAAGGACCAATTCTTCTTGACAAAATGTCCATCTAAATCTAAATTAAAAATAAACGCTGCATGTCTATGAAATATTCTTATTTGACATAAATATCTTATTTTTTCTGCGTCGGGCCCGTCAAAGAGCACGACCACACGCTTCACCTGGCCCAGTGATGTACCCTGCAGGCAATCGATAAATATTTAATCTATGTTGGTCGTCCGTTCAGTCGGAAGGAATCCTGTTCAAATATAGAACATGTTCCACTTTTGTTACGTAACGTGAGGTTTACGTTTTGAATTTTCACTTTCGAAATTCGAGGAATGAGATCGATAAGTGTGCAGTCATAGAAAAGATCGTGTTGGAAATTGTCTTTTTTTTACAGGCGTTTACAGGCAAGTAGTGATCAATATAGACAAAATGACAGTCGAAATTACTTTATTGCTTTACATAAATGGCTGGCAGTTCTTCAAATACATTCCAAATTACAAACAAACATACTTTATCAAAAAAGATCCTAGTACCCTAATTGCGTAATTTATTTTTAAAAAACGATTATCATAAAATAGTTTCATTTTGGCAGTTCAGCAACATTGATTGCGTTATTTACGTGTTGAGCATATTTTTTTTTCCAACTTATCAAGCAATCAAAGTCAAATCAGTTATTTCAAATAGGCCCATGTATAGCACTTTTGAACGTCAAAATTTACAAAACTTACAATGAATTAGCAATCTGTTTCAAATCGAAACAAATTGTGATTGATCGTGTATTACGCAATTAGGGTACTGGGCTACAGAAGTATTACGTGATCGGCTACACGACTCCCTTTTGCAAACTCTTATTCGATGAATTTATGCACCTATTCCAACCCAATATCGATAAAGTTCCCAACCCTACAGCTTCTAACAAGCATTCAACCACATTTCGTCTCGCAAATACCTCTGCACAAAACTCCTTCAAGATATATTTATGTATTCCGTTTCAAACAAAAGAAGGGTCTCGGCAGCTGATTCCGTTTTTTGTAATAGAAATACCATCTACACCTCACTTTTAAAAGTACACCATGTGAGAAAACCACCCTTATCCCTTATGGAATAGAGTTGAACATGAAATTTAGGGTGAGCAAAATAGTGTTGCCGCTCAAAAACGTCCACGCGTTTAAGAATTAGTACTCAAATTACTTGACTCCACCAAAAGAGGTCTTATTACTGAAAAGGGTACGTATTGCGGTACCGCATTGTGGAATTAAAAATAGTGTAAATGTCTTTAAAAAATAAAGGAAGTGGGTTGAAGTTTGTCCAATTTGACAGCTAATCCTGACATTTAATTAGTGGCGTTGCTAGAAAATTAAAAAGAATTTTTTTCGTGTGGCAATAATTGAGGCATTGAGAAGGTTAATTAAAAATATCACATATTGTGTAGCACGTGTCTGGGTGCATTAAAGTTCCGGAATACGAATAAGTGGCATACCGTACCTATTCTTTTAATGAATGGTTTTATTTTCCATTTTTCATTATCAACGCCAACAAACCCATTATACCCCTTCCTTATTTTAATCAAGGTTATTGCTGCAGACATAACAATTTCATAGGTGAATTTCTAATGGCAAAATTTGTTTTTGCTAATCAAACGAGAGTGGTTATAAAAACTTAATAAAAACCAAGCAACATTACTGGAAACTACACGAAATGCGTTAGAAAACTTTACGTCCAGTCCCTTTCTTACCTCAGGCACATACATCGGTAATCCAGATTCGAGACTAACCCAGACAGATACTGTATTCTGTTTTTTGTTACGACAAGCAAAGCCGATGTCAACCATTCTGCCAATATGTAAGTGAATTGGAAAAACAAGTGTGTATTGCTAATAACTAAAATATGTATAGTAAAAATCTTCAATGATACAGTTGAACTGTAGAACTTGTGGGGTTAGCTGCACTGGACTGAAACAAACAAAAAGATAAAAGTACTTAAATATTATAATTATTGTTAGAACATTATATACACATAATTACCACATCCACAAAGACAGAATATTTTAGGAAATAACTTATAATTTTCTATTATTGTGACAGATGAAAATCATCAACGCCACAAGCAGTTCTGGAGACGAAGATAGATATTGTAAGCAGACAGATTACTTCGCATAATCCCATTGTCTGTGACGTATGCACTTCAGATTGAATAACAGGATATAGCGGCTGGAAGCGCCAGGCGGATTAATGTGTCTCCTTACCTAACCTGGCTGCCTGGTAGGTGCGCTGTTTCCTGACCTGCATACCTAATAAGATAAGTGTTTAGATAGACAGAATGTGTTCTAGTTGGAAACTACTTATACCTTTTCGGTTTCAGGTTGGCAATTTCCTTATGTAACGATAGTTTTTTTTTTTTTAGGCAGGACATCTCGTAGTTGACCTCTGAGATCATAACTACTTAATCGGGCTTTTCAGTGGGTGCCTTAAGCTACTACACTTTAAACCTCCAGCCAAGGGTTATTCAACTATGCTAATTAAAACTAGGTTAACGCTCGCTAAGGGCACCCCCTGTGGGGTACGAACCTTTGCTTAGGGCGTCAACCGGAGGGAGGACATCAAGGATGGGACGGGCTGGATCAAAGTTTTGATCATGATTATTAGTCGAGGAATTTAAAGCTACGTGCTCAGCTGCAACAAAGTAACGATAATATCTTAAATGTATTGTATTGAAACGTGTACGGTGCAACCCAAAGAATTATTTAGTTAGTTGAGAAATGATTCTGGAATAAAATACACAGGCTGTCATGGGTGCTGCCGACAGAATTGAGAACTTACAACTATGCATAGCTACAGATATACTGTTAACATTAGTATGTCAGTGACGAGAACCTATAAGATTTTTCCCTAACAAAAATCTCTCAACGTGCTTAAATAAGTTTACACTTCAAAAAAATAAACACTTTGGTTTTCGCTAAAAAGCATTTTAATATCCCCCCATTAAATATTGAACGAAATGGTACAATAACTACGAACAAATATGACAGCACATTAGTTTCAACTTGTTCCTTTTTTATGCATTTTACCCGCATTATTAATTTAATATTTTGTTCATATTCACAACTTCTGTTTTTCATTCAAGTGCACACGCTCGGATGGACACTGCGTTCGCTTTTTGAATGTCATTCCCCAAATGCGTGTCAATTTATCGTGAACAATAACGTGATCATATCGATAAAGTGACAACGTGGACAGCCCTAATCGTGTTACTAAAATGTTATTCAAACGCTATTTTTGTTTGTTTGAATAAATGATTTTTGGAGCATTTAATTTCGCGTTATTTGTTAGGTTTCCGTAATCAACAAGGAACCCTTATAGCTTCCATGTGCGTCTGTCTGCCTGTCTGTCCGTTTGTCTGTTTGTCTTTCTGTCTATCCGCGGCTTAACTTAGACTCTTAGTACTAGAAAGCTGTAATTTAGCATGGCTTTATTAATTTTCAATATAAATTACGGAACACGTATCGACAGTAAATTAATTCCAATACAAGCCTAACCCTATCTCTCATTTTAATTTACTCACCATATTCCAAATGTCATCAAAAAGATCTTACCTGTCGAGGATGTACCATCTTGACATCAATCCGATACTCGAAGATAACAATCTTACTTCCGACCTTCATAGATACAATAAGTGTTGCTTCAATGGAATATCTAAGCAATCGATAAAAGTGATCACGTGCGAGTCAAACGTCCGTATAGGGTTCCGTTCCATCATACAATATTAAACGCCGAAAAAAACACGTTTCTTGTAACCTTTAATTTTTTTAAAGTATTATTTATTGTTGTGTTATAGCGGCCAAAGTAGTACCTACACACTCTGTGAAAATTTCAAGTATGTACCTATTGCGGTTAAAAAGGTACCCCTTTTTTTTTGAGGGTGGGAAATCATCAAATAACTTCTCCCGCTCTGGGCGGAGCGGGAGGGCGTGTCAGACTCTTACTGACTAAAACCTACCCGTGTTCCTTCGGTTGCCCTGTTGCCGGGGGCCACGATCTCCCTTTCGGTTTTCTTCGCAACCCCGGCAGGCATCGGCCCTAGTGGACCCCTTCAAATCTGCTGACATCTCTTTGAGGCGCGCGTGGAACACAACGCGCCGTCGACCCGGGCCTGGTCCTTATCGGACGGTGAGCCACCCATTGCTCACCGTCCGCAAGCCCGCGCCTACGGTGGCCGGAAATCGCCTCGCGATTTCCGACGCCCTGGGCGTCTCCTCCTGCGGCGGTTAGGGGCGTGAGGGCGCGAAATTTGCCTTTCCCTCACGCGTTCCGCCTCCTCCTTCGCGAGCATTACAGCTTCGCAGAAGGAGGTGACGGCCTCCCATTTCCTCTCCCTCCGTACCATGGCCTGAACCAGGGCCGGACGCGAGAGATCACCGCCGCCGATTGCCTCCACGAGGACACGGCGATGCTCCGCCCAAGCTGGGCAGAACTCCACCGTATGCTCCACCGTGTCCTCCGGGCGATCCACACAATGGTTACACCCGGGCGTTTCCTCCCGCCTTATCCTGTGCAGGAACCTCCCGAAACAGCCGTGTCCGGTGAGGACCTGCGTCAGGCGGAAGGTGAGGACGCCGTGGCGCCTCTCTAGCCACTCCTCAAAGAGGGGAAAAAGGTACCCCTTGGAATCCAATCATATAGAGAACTGCCAAACAATTGTTTTAAAACAGTGTTATTCAAATGGTTTATAGAAAAATCATTTTATTCTGTAAATGAGTACCTAAGCTTTAAAGATTCACACTATTATAATTTCACAAATGATTGATATTCATATTCTTAGACTTTATTAATTAAGATGTGTGTCCCAATTTTATTAGCTTAGTTATTTAATTAATGTAATTTTGCATGCTAGTTTTAGCGAATTGTTTTAGAAACTGTTAAAAAACCCGACCATCTGTAATGTACTACAATTCTTGCAAAATTTCATTTCATTTCCCTTTGGCGCTGAGCAGACGAAGGACAATTTGCCCGCGGGCAATTTGACATAATATGGAAATCCCCCATTTTGTCCTACGTGCACGTTAGATTTCCACACGGTTCCAAATTGTCCGCGGACAAATTGTCCTTCGTCTGTTCAGCGCCTTAGGGTACGGAACCTTAGAAACGGTAGAGGAAATAGAATCGTTTATAGTCGATTTACTCAATTGTGAGTAAAAGGGTTGTATTCATGCTCAATTGATGTTATGTGAACCGATATTGGTTCGATATTGATACTTCGTTTTTGTTGTGTAAGTTCTGTGAGAAGTAACTATCGATAAATGGATTTATTGACCTTCTTGTCCTATTAAATCATTTAAGTATTTTGCTGCAGTTACGTAGGTACAAGAAGTGGTTTCCATACATATTTTAGACTTAGCTTTCACCGAGTCAGTGCTCTAAAAGCTGTACATTTCCATTATCATATAGTATCAAAACAATTCATTACAGATTGTACTAAAGGCTCCCACAGACAGGCACAACAATTACGATGAAAACTTTATGGATTTTTTTCTGCCAGAACCGCGTTGCACCGTTGCGTCGCGCTTCTCTGCGGAGAGCCTTCAAGGAGAGATGTGTCATGCAAGCTGTTCTCTAAAAAATACTGAAATCTATTGAATTATACCATAGATCAAATAAATTACGCCACTTATTTTCAACAACTATGTAGGTATCGTAAAGTATACGTTATTCAAGATACCCAAGAGACTTATAATGGCACTCGCCCATCGAATAACTGTCATTCATTCACCACAGTGACTGACATTCGATTAACTGATCAGAATTACTCAGCGGAGTAGGAAGGTAATTTACGGGGTCAAATTACTACTATGATAAAGGTACCTAGTTTGGACAGTATGATACAAACTCCCACAGACAGGCGCGACGCGACTCTAGTAGAACAACTTCCATGAAGTTTTCATACAAATTGTTCCACCGGAGTTAAGTCGCGCCTGTCTGCAGGAGCGGGGCATGTGATTAACATGAAATATTTAATTGGTAAGTAATCTAAAATTCTTAAGACTTTATTGGATAGAATTGGTGAACTTGTGACCTTAGGGTCTGATACCTTGCGAAGAAAATCGAAAGGGAGATCGTGGCCCCCGGCAACAGGGCTCCCCGTCAACCTGAAGGAACACGGGTGGGTTTTAGTCAGTAAGAGTCTGACACACCCTCTCCTCCGCCCAGAGCGGGAGAAGTTATTTGATAATTTCCCACCAAAAAAAAAAGAAAAAAGTCTGATACCTGTGTGTTCTTAGTTTTCTACGGCGCGGTATATACGCCACACCGTAAAGAACCGTGTACAAGGGACTTCTATTAAATATCCGTCCTAACACAGAATAGTACAGAAGGCGCACTCCACAGTTTAGGTATGAAGCTATAAGTACGCGGCAAGCTGGTCTTGTCGGGCCAATTCAGTGAGCGTAACGTAGTCAGAAGATATAAGAGCTAAGCGATCAACGCGAGGCAACTTCTAGGTGAATTTAACTGTAGGTAATTAGTGTATGCGACCTGAATTGCACTTTATTGTGGCGTAGCAAGAGTCGCTTTTTATTTAAATGATTTTGCGGAGTGAACCGTCTGCATTAATCTATGGTACTACGTACCCTTAGCCACTTCAAGGTCAACCACTGATGTGCTATGCGTATAATACCTAGGTAGGCATCCAAGTCAATTAAAAAAGCAGGTGTTAATTAAATGTTTTAAGCAAGCTATTATTTTGTGACAGATCTGTGAGATTTGCCACGGATATGATAACTACGTTTTGACAGGTTTGAAGGACGTCGTTCAGTAGCTACTAATGAATACCACAAAGTTCATGTTTGAACTTCGAACTTAGGTAAGCCTGTGTTTTCTGCAGAGATGTAATTTCTTTGAGTTCTACTATACAGCATGTAAAATAAAACTTGTCCGCTCCGTGAGGGTGTTGTTAGGTATTGTAGATACTAAGAGTCTGTTTATGGGGTAAATTTAGGAAAAAAATACCGTCGCATTTCTTTTTTTTTTCAATTTGAAATTTTACCGGGTTATTAAATGGGGCGCGGACAGCCGTCATTTTGCGGATGTCTACAAGTCATAACTAATGACCGCTGCTGTAAATTTGCTAAATTTTAAAATGGATTTGGGTATAATTTTGGGGTAATTTTTTTTAACTTAAAGCTTTCTATGAAAACAAAGTTGCGATTGCCATACAAGTAAAATGAAAAAGATATTATAGTTTTTTCTTCATAGGCAAACTTAGACGCCAGGCGAAGTTAGGGGGCAGTTTACCGGTACTAAAAATATGATAGTTTAAACTTTTTTATTTTCAATAATAATTAGATTTTTTATTACTTTTAGGTAATGTTATTGCAGTACCTATGTGCCCCTTTCGGAATGGACAGGGTTTTTTTTACATATTTTATAATAGTTCACTGCACATAACATAACATCACACTTGAAATACCCGAAAGGTTAGGCAGAGGAGTACTATAATACACTATTATAGTTCACTGATAAGTAAGTAAAAGGAGAAGTAGGGAAACGCAAATAGTTATCAAGGTTTTGATCCAAGTGGTGATCAAACATATGGATATAGAAATTTAATTCATTCTAAAAGTTGGCAACGTCGCCAATAGCTGTCAAAAGTTTAACTGTTACGATTAATTTGGCAATATTACTGTATGGAAATATGAAACATCGCTAACTAGTGACCTGAAACATTAATAATGTATTGCAATTATAACACTGAATTTGATTTTGTAACCGTTTTAGGTGTTTTACATTAAAACTAAATATTCGGTGTTACGATATAAATTATTGCATTTCATCATCATTATTATAGTTAGCGATATTTCATATTGTCAAATTAATCAAGACAGCGAAATATTTGACAGCTATTTGCGACATTGCCCACTTTCAGAATGCACGCTCCTAAGCTCTTTAACTTTTAATATATCACGTGGCAGATAGTCTGACCACGTTATCAGAGACCGGAGGTCAGTCGATTATACATTCATCATCATCAGACTTGGACTTGACATTAGATTTAAAAAACTGATATTTCTAATCGCGGTCATCAAAATGATAATGAAGTCATTATGGTATTGTTGACCTGTCAAAGTGTCTTAAAAGATCTATTTAAGTACAGAAATCAAAATTATTTCATCATTAAACATTGAAGAGTTTTTATGGAGCCTGGCATACCTACAGTCCGCCATTTTGTTTTTTCAAAATGGCGGCCACGTATGAAGCCTATTATAATATTTATTTATTTTAAATAAATAAATATATAGGTTTCATGCATGACCAAGATGTAAGCAAGTTAAAAAAATATGGATCATCCATATTTTTAGCGTATTTGTAGCGGTTGTTATCACTGAGCCACCACTGCTCTCAGCTATGTGTTTACATTACCATTCATATTAAAAATATACTAAAATAAAGAAATCTCAATGTTTTGTCAAGTCGTAAAAATCATGCGAAGCAAGGGCGCGTCACTAGTAAAACATAAACGACTATCTACAAATACTGCTAACTTCGTTAATCATCAAATATGTATTTTAATCTTTCAGCAGTTTAATTAATTTTCACGTTCATTAATTTAAGGGGATCATAATTTTAATCAATCAAATTCATCTCGCCGTTTTCCCTTTAATTTAAACTCCGCTTTCGGGATTCAGAAAGTTTAATTCGGAAAGGGATAGCCTCTAAGGCCCATTGTACACGGCACGGTCTCTTTACGGTACAGCAATAACCCGCGCCTAAGTAAAAACGTTGTTGTCAGCAAGCTTTCATAGTGATCCACACAACACTGACGACAGTGCCTACATACAGCGAATAAACCGCTACGTAGAAAAAACGTGTCTGTCAACAAGCTTCGAGGCAAATTCTAGGTGAATATAACTGTAGGTAATTAGCGCTGTGCGACCTGAATTGCACTTTATTGTGTCGTAGCAAGAGTCGCTTTTTATTTGAATAATATTGCGGAGTGAACCATCTGTATTCATCTGTGTTAATGATCCACACAGCACTGACGTCCGTGCCTACACAGGGCCAATAAACCGTAGTTTTTCACGGCAACACGAAAAAAAACGTGAGTGTGAAAAGGGCCTAAGGATAAAAACAGTAAAAACAATTAGAACCGACCAAAACTTAAACATTTTGGTAAATATTTAAAAGGTAAAAGCCAAGCAAAGGTAAAGGGTATTTAACTACCCAATAGTCAGCACCTGGTGCAAAACGACGGAATCCGCTGGAAGCGAAAAACATAGGACCGGTCTATGGAGACGTTGTAAAACTGATCTCTACCCTATAGGAACTTTGGAATCGTCAAAGGAGTCGGGACTGAAAGATGAAGCTAGTTGCCCATTCCAAAGCGAATGTATGGCTAAGTGTTTTGACCAACGAGGAGTTGGCAAGTTAAGCACTGTAAGGATATTTTCGTATAAGTATATATCCATTTGGCCTTGCTAGAGGCCTAAAGCCGTTTGTCCACCGCCTCGTCAACGGGACGTCAACGAGAACGAGATGTCGGTGCCGAAGTAGCGATATGTATATTTACTATGGCCGCGTGTCCACCGCACGCCACCACCGGGACGTCTAATAATCTCGACAGTTCGAATAATCTCGTTTCTCGTTAACGTCCCGTTGACGTTGTGCGGTGGACAAACAGTGTAAGTGTGAAGATTGTGATTATACAAACATAACATAATATCATCGATTAAGTGACTTTTTTACCACAATACCGGTACCGGCAGGTGGTACTAACCCATATCTAAGTAGGGAGGTACATGTTTTATCAAATATTTACTTAGGGCTTAGTAACTGCTGTTAAGTATTTGGTTACGAAATAATATAGGTCATGAGTCCTCATGAGGTTCTCACCGCATGTAAGACCTGGTACCTGGGCCACCGAGCTCTGCTCTGGTGAAAATATTGAATGCTAATTTAATAGTATAGGAAAATTTATACTAATTCCGAGCAGCCATGATAGTTGGTACTTACTAATTCCATGCTGCCATGCCATTATTCTAAGGTAGCCATCTTGTTCTAAACTTTGGGCGATCGATCCCTGCTCGGGTGAAAATACGGAGAAAATGAATTTTCTCCGACCTAGCTAGATCGATTTTTCACCCCCGTGAACTCCTATATTGCAACTTTCATCGAACTCGTTACAGCCGATTTCCAAATACATATATATATATATAATTTACAAATATTGCTCATTTAATAGCATACTTATCGGTAGAAGTTAACTTAAAAATACGATCCGTTCTTTTCTAACTATTACTTGAACAAGAGTTATATTTTTGTACATGCAAGCCTTTCAAATTTGTATGTAGGACACCAGACAGTTTCAGTTTTTAGATTCAAATATGACTCAGTCTTCAATCTCTTCCACAGTTCCAATTCAAAAATATGATCTATGCCCGTCTAACAACTAATAATTTTGAGTACCCTTAATAATATAAATCGGCTAATATTCTCAAATTAACATAAAGCACAAACATTCACAAATCAAATCGGTTCCACGTAGCTGCGCAAGCGCAGCGTTGCAGGAAACATGTCATTTTCAACATGTTAATATTCGTCAATCAATGTATGCATTAGTTTTATCACGAACTGTCACGCCTACTATATTGACACCTGCCAGGCTTACCCGACAGCTCGACAAAATTTTATCGTCGCTTTTTCTCGTACCGAGACGAGTTGTAGCTATGTTTACGCATGGCCATGTTTCACCTCGGTAAGAGATAATGTGACAATTACATTTTGTCGCGCCTACAATTTTGACACCTGGCTTTTTATTAG
This sequence comes from Omphaloscelis lunosa, assembly GCA_916610215.1. Classification (NCBI taxonomy): domain Eukaryota; kingdom Metazoa; phylum Arthropoda; class Insecta; order Lepidoptera; family Noctuidae; genus Omphaloscelis; species Omphaloscelis lunosa. The sequence continues at coordinate 3,463,726 of OU744245.1, read as the reverse complement.
CATAGTGGCTTACTAGACCCTTTTCAATCACTTCTGTTTTGTGACGTCATGTTTCCGTTACATTTTTGATGTTATAGCATATTTTAGTAACCGTGGATAAAAGTCGATTAATTGTTATTTAAAAAAAAAATTGCAATAAAATGTTTGTCTAATCCAAACTTTATTATTATAATATTATATTATATTATATATTATTATTATCCTAACTAATACTAAAATGCGAAAGTGAGTTTGTTTGTTCATTTATTTGTTACGCTTTAACGCTAAAACGGCAAAACTTATTCGGATGAAATTTGGCACATGGGTAGACCATGACCTAGTTAGGACAAGGATACTTTTTATTTCGATTTTCCCACGGGTTCGAGTCTTATGCGGGTGAAACCACGGGGCGCAGCTAGTCTATAATAAATGGACAAATAGTTTAGAGTAAGTTTTAAAGAAAACTGGTAACTTTTACTAAATGCTGGTCCAAACTATGAAGTACTACTAAAGAATCATCAAAGTAGAATGATTAAAGTTGGAAAGCTGATGAAAAAGGAAATTTATTATTGACTTTTTTAAGCTCTGTATTGCTTGGCCCAGCATTTTGCAACGATCATCACCGTGGCCACTTTTGTAAACTCAAAATCAAAGCATTTATTTCAATTAAACCATTTACAGGCACTTTTGAATTGTCAAAGAGTCGGTCAGTTAGTCAGAAAGTTACCCATTTCAAAACGTAGATCTCTATGGAGAAGAACGGGCAAGAAACTCCAAGGACACTCTTTTAAATATAGATATTGCAAAATCCTGAGTTCATTACTCATGTTGCTTCTTTAAGTGAGAACAATGTTAAAAAATAATATTAATAAATCCAGTTCAAACAACAAGATTAAAAATAAGCCCTGGCAGATAAGACATGACCAGTCTCAACTGACGGCTCGCGTTCACAAACATGATGCGTGGATCAGCACCATCCAGCTCAACCATTTTGTAGGGAACCGAATGATCGAACAATGATCAACACGAACACAAACTGTCCCAACTCATTTAAATGGTTCCACCACTATTCGAAACCCCAAAACAATAAAATAACCAACACTTCAGTAAATCACAGAACCAAATAACCATAACTGAAAAAAAAAAAAATATAGCGTCATCGAAGAGTCGTTAACGTGGGACAAACTTGTACCGTAATCCCCTAAACCAGGCAGGTCAGGGGTCAAAACATAGTTGATTTATTTGTGAGCATAGACCATAGGGTACCATGGTCTATGCAGTAAAAACTACTTATTGAAAGACCAGTTTTGAAGACATACTATTTGGTTTGAAGTTTTGAAGTGTAATAATTTATATTTCGTTCGTTTGAGAATTGGGAATCGAGGCAATTAGTTTTAGGAAATGGAAGAGCTCGTTGAAATGGGTTGGGACATGGCTTTTAAGTTAGTGGGGATTAAGAAATAGGTAAGACGTAAAACGGTACTTATTTGGAAATGGCAAAAATCTAAAAAAAGACGAGTGGATTATAATCCGCCTAAAAAACAAATCCTGAACATGGCCCAGAGACTGAAAATTTTATCTTTATTTACTGCTGAACCTCTTAATGTGAATGTTCAATGGAACATAACCAAAAAAATCTCACACGAAAACCCCATTTGATTATGGCTAGAAAACCGATTCCAGATAATAGGAGAAAACAATAAAAAATCCGGCCAAGTGCGTGTCGGCCTACGGAAAATAAAGGGTTCCGTAGTGGGAATAAATTTATCCCAAACACAAATTTAACGTTGTAGTTGAAATAAATGTTCTCCCATACATTCCAACTGCAAGATAAGTTTATACGCACAATATTGATAGATTTACCATATTATTTTAAGGCCATAGACTTTTTTCTGTAATCTATGAGTGGAAAACCATTCTCTGTATTTTTTTCAAAATTTTGGGCTCTGTAGTTTCGGAGATAAGGAAAGAATGGTCAATTTTCATCAATTTTCTTAAATATGTTTAAATTGTTTTATTTTAAAGTTAAAAAAGTATATAAAAATGAGATCCTCGTAACAACCCCTTTCATTTGATATGTCACACGATTCAGTTTGTAAAACTTCTTTTTTTTTTCTTTTTTGCCCCCCAAAAGTGACCCCCATATTCAACTTTTAACTTAATCAGTCCATTAGATTCGGAGCATTGGCTGTGACAGGCGGATAGACAGACAGACACACGAGTGATCCTATAAGGGTTCCGTTAAGGTATGGAACCCTAAAAACAAAAAATACGATTAATACCAGACAAATAATTTCGACTTAGCAACCTACTAAAATCTTAAGTGCCAAAGTAGCCAAGGTAGTTTGATTTGATTTGATAGACTGAAAAATTTAATGGCGTGCTATGAGAGGCCATGCTGATCATGATGGAAGTCTACGTACGGTAAAACATCGAACGAAAACAAAATTGTAGAACATGTTGCAGAATCATAATGACAACTTACATAGATATATAAAAATAGTTTCTGTCCGTGACTTCGATCGCGTGAAATTTGTTGTTTTAACATGAAATAATTATATCCTATGGCACTCGGCTGTAGCTTCCCATTAATAAAAGAATTTTCGAGATCGGATCAGTAGTTTCGAAGATACAAACACAAATTATACCTCTTTATAATATTATTATATAGTAAAGATTGTGGGTCAATCTAATGTTTCCATATAGGCAGAAGGAAAATAAAAACTACATACCTATCTACTTCTAGATTTGATATGAAACTGCAAAAGCCAGTTCTTGTAGTATTTTTATCTATCAGTTCAGCGGTACCTAACTCGATTTCAATGGCTGCAATATTTTCCTTCAATCGGCTATACGCCTCTCATAAAATGTTTAATAGCAAAAGCGTCTGGAAAACATGTTTACATTCACCTGGAAATTCAAGGAGATGAGAAATTATATCTTATCATCTTAGAGCTGCATTTTTGTTGATATATCTATGCAGTAATGCAGCTTTGAAAAACTCCAGAGGGTCGATTCTACTAACAAAATTGTTCAAAAATTGCAATAGAACCGCAGCTGAATCATGGCGCTTTTATGCGCTTTCTCATTCTACTAATGAACAACGATCCAACTGCGGTTACGTTTCAGTTGAAGCTAACGATCAATCGAAACAATCTCAAAATCAATTCTGCTCACAAAATCGAACATGAGCGTGACGTTTAGCCGTATTCTACTAATATTTTGACACTTGTAGAATCGAATCAAAGCTGAACTTCGGCGGTTCATCTGTCAAAATTTGCGGTTGAACATAAGTTCGTGAAGTGTAACTTTTGCTGCATCGGTCTAAGATTGCTATCGTTTTCTTCCTTAAAAATATTGATGTTCTATATGGATTTCGTTGAACTTAGATAGTTAATTGATTCAGGCATGACCTTGCGGAAATCCATTATAAAATGCAATTGAAGTGGATATATTTAGTAACCTGTTCCGCTAAGCTATTTCTAAATTAAAAAGACCCTGAAAGAAATCGACACGTGTTTCAACTCTCAACGAGGCATCCTCAGGATGACGATTGACTTGTCGTGAACTCGAACACGGCGTATTGCCACACCAAGCACCGAGCGCAGACTAACTAACTGACTAACTTGCTTATGTCGTTGACCTTGGAAGGGTAAGAGGAAGAAATTTATTGACAAGATTATGCAATAATGCTATTGACCTTACGCATCGTCAGTTCGTGAAGACGTACCGACTCTTCCAAGACCTCGTATAAGCTTTGATTGAGGAGATCAGTCCTCACATGTCCGTCAATCTTCGTTCTGACGGTATTGATACGGTAACAAAGGTAAGTGTACCGGCCATAGTTACTATCGTTTTATAGTATGTTGTTGTCGTTTTTGATCTTGGTTACATTGGGTTTTTAGGCAACTGGTTCGTACCAAACACTGATAGGCTGTAAGCCAGTTGCAATGTCATGGCGTGTCACAACCCTCAGTTTCTCGAGCAATAAAACAAGTGACAGAGGTACTTAATTTGGGCAGTAAGTTATCTTCCCAACAGCCCTAAAATCAATCTGCCTAGCCTTTTCCCAACTATGTTGGGGTCGGCTTCCAGTCTAACCGGATGCAGGTGAATACCGTATTTTACACGGAGCAACTGCCTATCTTACCTAAACAACCCAGTAATTGGGTAAGGCTGGTTATCAGACTTACGGGCTTCTGAAGACCCGTAACGACTGTCAAAGATCCACGAATGACAGCCAGGACCAACGGCTTAACGTGCTTTCTGAGGCTCGGAGGAGTCTCGTTATATTAAGATGATCACCCATCCACAGACCAACCCCGGCAAGCATAACTTAACCTGACGGATCGAATCGTGCGGCTGTTACCACTTAGCCACGAGCTCCTCTCTACCCGACTGCCCTAAAAGGAGGGTAAAATTTTTAACGTTCCTTCGACAACCGGTACTGATGCATCTAATAGCTGATAGGTTTTTAAACCTACTCGAAAACTCGTTTTATTTCATTTTACATATAAATAAATGTAACCTTATATACCCAAATTCGCGGCATCAACAATTCATTCAGTGACCCTTGCACTACTAACAAAATATTTTCTCATCGACAATGGTGACTGAAATCAAGTTTCGTTTGCTAATTTCCCACTTCACTAGGCCTCATTGTAACTTCAAATTAAATGTAAGGCATCGTACATATGTGCGAGCTCGGAACTCCTGTTACTTACTAACCCTTGGTAACAAACTAGCTCCTCAAGAATCGAGCCCGTAAATTCCCATAACGACGATGCATTGTTGACGAAAATAAATCAACATTTACATGAAGTAAAAAAAAAAAAACTAGTTTGGCGGACTTGGAAAAAAATAGAAGGGCGAAAGCCATTGTCGTCTTCGCTCCGTTTTCGCACACGGAAGTTCCCGTTTGAAGAATACGCATTTTAAGATAACAATGCAACAATAGAGTATTGACAATAGGTTAGAACGAGAGCAGTCTCTTTGTGCAAGGAGCAGCTGATCTGCTGTACTTATTACTTTAACTTAGAAATGCAAAGACGTAAGGGTGATTCAATTTTTCCGAATTTCGAGCTCCAGTTTTGGTTGAGTTATGCAATTGTGCACCCACCTTTAGTGCCATCTGCCTATGTTTTATTTATTTTTAAATATTTTTATTTTTATGTAAATCGTATTTTGTGCATTGACAGTATAACAATAGGATTATGACGAAGTTTACTTTTCAAATAATGTGTCTTTTAACAAGGAAGCACTGAGGATCTCTGGGAGTTTTTTGCTTTTACATTTTCACATGTTCAATGATAAAAACAATGTAACACAGCTGCCGTCTACTCTATAAAAATGTCCCCGTGAAAAGTCAGGTGAAGTGAACTGTCCTTCCACATGATGCTTGGGATTGACACTATTGACACTTCAAGCTCGCTACACCTATATTTTCACGATCAGATTTTTACAGAATGGACCATAGATAAATTATACGTTAAACAAAAGCTAAGAAATCTCGTCAAAGTGTCAAATATACGTTTGTTTCTATTCTTGTCTAACACGTAGAATACTGTATCTGTGCATCTCGCTTGCACCTAATAGTGTGAAGTTGGTCAACAAAGACCACAGATATTTATTCGCCTGATAAGCAGCCAGATAATTTTATACACTAGATAACTATTCAACGATTTAACTAAAGATTGAAAAATCGGCCCTAAATAATACATCTATGGAATAGACCGGCAAGATTCTAATTTTGAAAACTTAAAATAATCTATCATAATTTATACTGCGAACGTTGCCAAATTAGTATACACAAAACGACCACCAAGATACTTAGCAATTCCTCTATGGTCGTTTAGCTCGTCAAGTGTCACCAATTAATTACCCATAAAACCGCGAACCAGCCAGTAACAAAAGACATATAGTTTTAGAAGTGAAAACTTCTTTAGGCGCGGTGGGCATTTTTGAAATGGAAAAAACAACTGAACTCGCGACGCGGTTACCGACACCTCACTTTTGTAAACGCGATTGTGCTCTTTATTTCTTTTAAGTTACGGATCAATATTCTATGTAAGTAGTTTTCTTCCATCAAGGCAATCTTGTTCAAGTTTTCACTTCTGTCGGCAACTGCTTTTTTTTTTCTCGGCATTAATATTATTTGTATTTACTAGAGACCCGCGCCTGCTTCGCTCGATTTTTACGACTTACCAAAACATCGAGATTTCTTTTTATATATAAGTTTAATATTAATGTTATCTAAAGGCTGGAATCCGCTGGATGCGGCAAGCATAGAACAGCACCCTAATTGCGTAACACACTTTCTATCACAATCTGAATGATTTTGAAGGAAATTGCTAATCCATTGCTTCATATGTTCGAATTTTTTTTCTGATCAACAGCGTAAATAACGCAATGAATTTTATTGAACTGTCAAAAAAGCTACGGTGTGTTACGCAAATACCCAGCCAGTCGAAGTGGCGGTGCTTGGGGGAAGCCTAGCAGTGGACGTCTTTCGGCTGAAATGATGAAGATACATATAAACCTTCCGGAATGAATTTTCTAATGCTGAAAACTGCATCAAAATGCATTGCGTAGTTTAGAAAAACAACGCAGTCACACACACACAGATACCTAGACACGAAAAGTGACTGTAATTTGTAATATTTACCTGTAAATGTACGACCAGTAACCAACCTGTTAACCCATTCACTGCGCGTGCCACTCATCTGGACATTAAACTAGACCATAAATAGTAACTAGTTTACCACTTTACCAGTAATTGCAACCGTTGGCAGATGCAGTGTAGCACGCGCCTAACCTTTGGAAAATGTCAAGTTTTTTCATTTCAATTTTATTAACTTTGCTATCTAGAATACTTTGAAGTCGATATAAAAATGTCTTAAAAGTGATTAATTGTTTTAATTTTGCGTTCAACGAATTCTATAAATTGCAACGGTTTCTTTTATGTGTGGTGTTACTTATGTACTTAAAAGAAATATTTACATATCCGTTTCTGCAGTTGTAAAGTTTTTTATATAGAAATGGACAATAAAATATTATAGGCTTAATTTATAAAAATAAACACAAAATTTCTTAAAATAATATTACAGTCAACTGAAATCGATTTATAGCACGTTTAACACACTATTTAAATACTTCTGATTGTGCAATTAAACGAACCAGTACCCTAATTGCGTAACTTATTTTCGTAAACGATTATGACTAATTTGTTTTATTTTGACAGTTCAACAACATTTATGGCGTTATTTACGTTGTTGAGCAGATTTTTTTATCAACTTATGAAGCAATGGATTAGCAATTTGTTTAAAATCGAATCAAATTGTGATTGATTGTGTATTACACATTAAGGATATAGTTGTTTTTACAAATCATTAAAACTACACTTTTAATCTAAATTTTATAGTTTTATTATAAGAAAATAATTTGTCTTATTATTCCACTAGCTTTTGCCCTCAGCTTCGCCCACGTGGATGTCATTTACCAAAATTAAAAGTTTTCCATGTGGTAATCCAGTACCCTAATTGCGAAATACAACACAATCTGTTTCGGTTTGAAAAAGAATGCTAATTTAATGCTTCATAAGTTGGAAAAAATAAAATCAGCTCAACAACGTAAATAACGCAATTAATGTTGTTGAACTGTCAAAATGAAACAAACTAGACATAATTGTTTACAAAAATAAGTTACACAATTAGGGTGCAGGTTATAAACTATCTGTGGTTTTTGCGAGATTGAGTAACAAACAGACAAACTTTCACAACCATTTATAAAATTAAGTAGGATAAGTCGTTTATGACTTATTTACTCCAAATATTCTATAAGATGTGATAGACCACGTAGCAGTAACTGTTTTACAGCCAATAAATCTAATTCACAAGAAATAAAACTCCCAAGACAGGCCATTAGCGGTGAAGGAATTCAAAACATAGCATAAAATATTTGTACTCTAATCCTTACTAACCCAATTATCACATTACATGCATACATTACTGTACCGAATTCAAATATTATCGCATAGAATACATTAGATTTTTTATTAATTTTTACCACTTTTATATTACCGACTTCGTTTTTGCACTTACAAGTTATTGGAGCAGCGGAAGGGTTAAAGTCGTTTGAAAAATATTTATTTAAAATAATAAATAGAGTGGTTAATACCGTCTATCTTTTATAACGTTTATTAGCGGGGCGTTCTCTAAGATCAGGGCACAAAAGAAATACTGCTCCATAAAGATAAAATGATTTTATTCTTTTTTTTTTCTTGTGTAAAAAGATCGTACCATCACCCCTCTTCTAATGTGGGGTAGGTGATTCTTTTTTTAAATGCTTTCTTCCGTGAATAAAAAAACGTGGGTACGTGTTGGGAGATAAAAAATAATTTACTATGTGATTTTTTTTTTAGTGCTAGTTAGCGAATGCTTTAGATCAGTTGAGATGTAGTGAGGTGTAAAATTGTAATTTTATGTAGAAATGGAAGCTCCATTTCTACGTAAAATTACAATTTTACACAGAGAGGAATGTAAGAGCCAAAATAAAAGGATGTCGAAATCAATAATTTTAGAATACTTAGTTTTTTTCTTTTTTTTTCATGCGTGTAACTAAGAAATTTAGAGACAAACATTCCTATTTAGGCAAACACATAATAGAAATTAATTTAAGATATTATAGTGCGTAGGATATTAAATATCTTTAATCTTGGACAATGTATGACGTAGCTCGTAAGTTAATTCTAAGTCTTTTCAACCTCTGTATACAAACTCCGGTCGTTCAGTAAACCTTCAACTGAGAACCCACTCTTTTAATTGTCAAACCCCTTGATAATATACACACATCAACCACCTTAACGGCAAATTGGTGACCCCGACGTGATGGAAACTGCGATCATTTGTTGAGGTTGTGGCTGCTCCGGGTTTGCCATGGCTACGAGTAGTTGGAGAGCTGCAGCCTGGTAGCGTGGGTAGTTCATTTTTCCACGTGATATGGTTACAGTCTCTTGGTTACGATAACTTTGAACACGATATGCGCGCGGACACGTACGGGTGTCACCACTTTGCTGTTAAGGTGGTTGATGTGTCTATATTATCAGAAGGTTTGGCATCAATTTTGAATAAGTTTTTCTCACTCACCCACGCTATTGTAATTTTATAACTCTAGTATAATAGTATCATCAGCTGCGCTTAATTAACACTGCACTGCTAACGGTGCGCCTGCGCAAAGGTTATAGTCGGTCGGACGTTACATACCAATGATGACCTTTGTTTTTGCGTCAGCACTCGAGGGTTATTGATTTTTTACTGAAGGTCATATTTATAAATTGTGGAAGAAATTAATTTAAGTTGGTCAGGAAGTTAAAAGGTGCAGGAAATAGCTACCCGCTATATCCTGAATCATTTTTATAAGAAAGAAAAAAATGAATACATGAATTTGCATAAATAATGACATCTCAAATTATTTTAGTATAAAATTGCATGTAATACCTACTAAGTCTGCGGCGCGTGAGTCGCCGACGACAGAACGAAATGTTGCCATTTTAAATATTATATTTGTGTAAACATTTAGGACTAAGTATTGTATTTATTTTATTTTTTATTTCACTATCTGCTGCACCAGTTGATATAATCACGTCAGCGCCGGCTGTCGCTGAAAATCAGCGCTGGGGATCTGTCTCGTCTGGGGTCGCAGCATTATGCTGAGCGATGGCCGTTTTGCATGGATGTGACGCATATTTTCCCCCAATTTGTTATGTACGTGTTTTTTTATTTTTTATTATCTTTCTTTGCGTCATGTTTACCGCAAATAAACATATTTTCTTTCTTTCTTTCTTTTCTTTTTACCAATATTATATTTAACAAACATACACAAACATAACATCACGCCTTGTTTCCCCGAACGGTTGGGCAGAGGTGTCCCTGTAGCAGGCACACCCACATTTCGCCAGTTATGTTTAAGTCCCATGTAATAGGGGGCGAGCCTATTGCCATCAACCGGGCACAAATCAATCAATCATCAACAATCAATTATATTTAAGTTTTAATATAAAGCGAAAAAAGAACGTTTCTGGAATTGCATGTTGCACAACCACATGCATTAATTACTGGCTGTATAGGCTAAGTTTTTTGGTAAATATATGATTAGTTACTTAGTATTAATACATACCTTGTTTATTCAGAATCTAACAAGAATTACAAAAAAAAAACTTGTGTCAAGCATTGGTTATTTAATTAAAATATCCAATCAAATCGCCTACAGCTATAAAATATTGTGAACTTTTTAACCCTTTGTAGCGACATGACAGGGGTACAAGCGACCCGCGGTGATGACAGCTTTGTTTCCTTTTATTATGACTGACATAATCGTAACGCCTGCGATTCCCGGATGATTTAACAGTTGTCTTCTCATTCATTTTCTTTTTCCTGTTAATGTAAAATAATAGGTAGATAATTTATTATCTATATGTCTATATACAGGGTGGCAGGGACATCGACGCGAAAACTTTTACCATTGATTCGGTACGTACATGATTCTGAAACTCCCTGCGTTCAAATATTTACGTCGATTATTTAAAAAAAAACCTGCTGTTTCATAGAAAATGCAATACCTACGCGGTCAAAATAATCAGAGGATTATATCCGAGATAAGAGTGCTTGGAAACATGCTGGTCCTGCTCCATAGTACCGAACCAAACGTATTTTTTCCATAGGACAATTTAGAATCAAGACAAAATCAAACAGGTTGCTAATTTAATTGTAAAATGTATTATTTTGTGTTTTATGACATTGATTTTACATTCTGTGATTACCTCACTCACTGACTTATTAATAAAAAAATAAAAAAATGGAAAATCGTCTACTTTTACAACGTTTGTAAATAAGTGAGCACCATGTATTTATCACATAATTAATTTATCTGTAGTTGCTGCATTTTTAATTATTTTTACCCATTGTGGTATAGTAATTTTATTCTAGATGCATCGTCTTCACATGTAATTATTTAACTAATGTAGGAACGTACCTATACAAACTATTGTCAAAGATTTTAAAAGAGTAACGGTGGAATTTCTTGCCCATTCTTCTCCATACGAAAACTACCTTTTGGAAGGGGCGACTAGAATCACTTTTATTAATTTGTAAATTTTGGCGGTCAAAAGTGCCATACATGAGCCTATTTGAAATAAATGATTTGACTTTGACTTTGAATTTGACAAAATGTATGGAACAGTTGATTTAAAAAAAAATAACCTACGAAAATTTTCAACAATTATAATTTTCAATAATTTTGTACCGAATCCATGGTAAAAGTTTTCGCGTCGATGTCCCCGCCACCCAGTATTTATGTATCCTATTGACGATGAAGATGATGGTGCGAAGCCCGGTTCCATTAGATGACTTGTAAGCCGTTTCCCTTGTATCTTGTTTGATTTTGCAGATTTAGATAAGCAAATAAGGCTGTCAGAACATTTTTTTTTTAAATCAAGCCTAGCCTTGAAAATGATCATAGAGACGAAATATTTATCGTGTTACTGTTACTGCTCTGTTACTGTTAGCCAGTATCCAGCCAGTATGCCTGACCAAGATTATGTCTGGACTTTAAAAGAGACTGCGACTTCTGAGTTTGTTTCGACCTTTCTTCTCAAAGTAGTCACATAGGAAACGCGGAAGTCATCTAGCTTATTTTCAATTTTTTTTTAATATGATGTGTAAAAGTGATTCAGATATCCTATTTACAGAATAATCAATTTCATTTCAATTCATTTCTTTTCATATCATCCCACTGTTGGGCAAAGGCCTCTTCCCATGACTTCCAGTGCTTGCGATTCAAGGCTAATGTGGACTATTTATCACGTCAAAACTGTTATTATGAGCTGCGATACCTATATCTCGATCTAGGTGAAGAGGAGGCTCCCTAAATAGTATGTTAATTTGCATTAATATTCTGAAACAGTCACGCATACAATCGAAATAGAACTTTAGTATATAATTTATTGGATCTTTTTATTTCCATGTACAAGACAATTACGTAATTGTAACATTTTCGCTCGATTCATTTTTTATTCGAAAATCTTGTCTTTTTTAAAGATTATTTAAATAAAATCAAGATTACTCGGCTTTTATGTCTAAAATAAGTATTCACAGTAAGAAAATATAGATTATTATCCAGCCATAAGATATTTTTTACACATAACATCACGCCTGTATTTCCCGAAATGTTAGGCAAAGGTGTACCTATAGTTCACCCATATTTCGCCAGTTATGTTTAAGTCCCACGTAATAGGGGGCGAGCTTATTGCCATCAATCGGGCACAAATCCATATACGATATTTTTCCTCTAGATTAATTACTAAAACGAAATAAGAATTGAGACTAACAACATTTAGTTTCGTGCACGAACACGATCAAAGAGCGCACGCGATATTCAACTTTATTACTGATGCGTTAGCGTTTAGCACATATCGGAGTGGCGGAGTGCATGGGGGCGGAGTTTGCGTGGAAATTGTCATTAGAGTGCCTGGTCTTAGTACCAATTCATTGAACTATCCTCCCAAATCACATCCACTATAATGTAACCGATTCATTCCTACCTTCAACATTATCAACTTAACACCTTTATCCCATACAAAATCGAACAATCGTACTCATAATTAAAATGTCCAATTATAAAATCTGCTATGCACATATTCGTTCGTTCATATTCTGACAACCCTTTGTCTGCCGCCGGGGTGTGGGCGACCGGGCCCCTGAGCCCCGCTGGGCCCAGCGTGCGATGTAGCCGGACAATGCGCACTACATCCAGACAATGTCAACTGATGTGTAATGAACACTCATTCAGTTATTTTGTGTTAAATTTCCGACACGTGTATGTAGGTATTGTGTTTGTTTTCTCGCCTAAGGCGTCAATAGAAAAGGGTGATTTTTGGATGATAGCTTTTAATGTAATTTCGGGAGCCATTAATGAACGCCATTGCTGATTATAATAATTAAAATAAGCTTCACGATTGTTGGTAATCCTATTATATAATGTAAAATATTATAAATAATCCTATCTTATTTATATTATTATTTATATATATTATTATCCTAAACTACTTCCTACTATAATAATACAAATGCATAGCCCAATATGTTTTGTTTGCATGTTCTGCAATAGTCCTACACTAACCGGGGGTTGTCCTTGGGTGCACTTGTATAGTGCATACAGAGATAATCGTCGGTTGGTGCCTCAACACTTAAAAACATCTAACAGGCCTCTGCGCGTTGGCTTCGGCTCCTCGTACACCTTCCAAAGGTCCGGAACCCCAGGGTCCCGAGAAATGTCAAAGAAATAATATTAATATTAGGTAATATTTAATATTTTTATATAATATTATAAATGCGAAAGTTTGTGAGGATGGATGGATGTTTGTTACTCTTTCACGCAAAAACAGCTAAACGGATTTGGGTGAAATCATGCAAACAAATAGTTTATAACCTGGATTAACGCACAGGATACTTTTTATCTCGATATTCCCACGGTATCGAGACCTATGCGGGCGAAACCGCAGGACACTGCGAGTTGATTATATGTTTGGCGCAGCCTGAGCAGTCAGCCCGGCTACCACCTTGCGCAGACTACCTAATACTTTACTCCGGAATAAGCTTTCCTCATGAATAATCTTTTGTGCCTATTTGAGAGAAGAAAAATCATTAAAAATGTTACCTCTTTGCATCACGTTTGGCATACATCTACTCAGCTATGGCCACTTTGCACTAATTAATTGATTCAGGCGTGACCTTGCCATCCGGCCCATCCATTATAAAATACAATAGACGTTGATATATTTAGTAACCTGTTCCGCTTAACTATTTCTAAAGAACCATAAAAACCCTGGAAGAAATCGATACGTGTTTCACCTCTCAACAAGGCATCCTCAGGATGACGATTGACTTGTCGCGAACCCGAACACGGCGTGTTGCCACACCGAGCGCTGGACGCAGAGAGCCAAGTGCTGGTGCTGTCTCTGCGTCCAGCGCTTAGAAATAGTTAAGTGGAATCGGTTACTAAATATAGCAACGTCTATTGTATGTCACTTTGTACTAACAGTCATTTTGCATGAAAACTGAGCCTGCAAACGTATATCAAACGCCATTATTAAAATAACAGACAGAGTACAATATCTACCAAACACAAGCCCACACAGAAGCAAACGTAGGCTCACACGGTATACGGTAGTCATTAACATCAACTGACGACACTGCCTTCTTTATTACACGTCTAGCCAATAAATCGTGTCAACCATTGGTCGCTGTATCAGAAGCCTGCACCCGTAAAACTTAAGTCATAAAAAAGATAGGTACAGAAGGTCGGCTCCATACAACGAGCGAATACCAAAAACTGCACTCGCTGTATAGTTTGTTCTAAAAGTATGTGATGGAAATTTAAACAAATGGATCAAAAAACATACCTTCATTCGGTTGATGGACCCTGCACGAGACTCAATAGAAGTGTTATTGTTATTACAGCTATTGGCGTTTAGTGTCCATGTTTTATTCATTTAGTACATGGAGGACTTACAGCTAATAAAAACAGTCAAAAAAGGAGGCCATAGTACCAGAGAGCCAATTACAAATCCTCTAAGTTTTTTAATGTTCTTTTTAGAACCTCAATTTTCATTTACAATTTATTAATGTTATTCAATAAATATTTTTTGTAAAAAGAGGTAATATACTATAAAGTTGAAACCTTCTAAATACTGAATGTGTTCAAAGATAACAAGAACAGGATATTTTTTTAAATTTTATGAGATACTTTTGAAACAGACAGTACCTAATTACGTGAGGCGTGTCTATGTGTGCGTTCGTTTTCGCTCATTGTATGGAGCCAACCTTCTATACCTATCTATATTGTGGTGCTTTAGGGGAAGAACGAAGTTACAGATCGTAAACAATGGATTAGTACAGCGGTTGGATGAGATTGCTGGGTGATTATTTACTGTAAGCACTGTAAGGAGACGTTATAGCTTCTGACCGACAGAGGTTGCTATTTAAATTGGTTGACGGTGCACTGAATATATTATACTGTTGCTATATTTAGCAGCAGCTTGATTTGACTGTTATGTGACCCCAAACGAAAGTGAGGAGCACGTGTGAGTATAAACCACGCTCCCAAGTCATGGTAGCAGCAGGAACATCGTTAAATTGAGATTCAAAAGTCATTTATTCAAAGCAGCTTTTCGAACGTCGAAATTAAATAAGACAGTCCCTCAAAAATGCCCACTCTTCACTATTTCCTAGTGCTTTAGCTGAGAGGAAGAAGTGGCGCAACAAACTCCCCAGCAGCTGTGTGTTCAGGTAGAAAAACTTGATTCTATACAATAGTACTTATGCAAAATAATTTACATTACGCAACACAAAACATTAAATTAAATTATTTGCTCTACGTTAGGTAGCACATGCCAATATACCAAAAAAAATATCGAAATCTATACTCAAGTGAAAATAAAAACTAAACAGAACTTAATACGCAAGCCAGCAAACTTAATATGAAAGCCTCCAGGCATAAAGGGCGTGCCAGTTTACATACAGCTATTAAAGCTGTTAGTCTGTAGGAGTCACATGTACCCCTTCGTTCTTCCCAGACGGAGGGCAAACAATAGGATTTCAGTACGAAAACCAGCCGTAACGTAAAACAACAAGTCCCCGTCGGTCATCTAAATTAGACTTTTCAGTCAGTAAGTTTTCCAAATAAAATGTCATAATTTTGCCAAAAGACCAAACATATTATAGACTGGGAGTCCCTTAAATCCTTAACCTCAATGTAAATATTTTACTGTTTAAATAGTTCCACAAAATTTGAACTATCGAACAGATCAAACACAACTGTTTAGAACATCTGTTATCCTAAAGATAATCTAATTTGTACAAATCGTTCGTAAGCCAATAAATATGAAGTTTATGTTATGCCCTCAAAGGTGCGGAAGTGATAGAAAAAAGGTTTAAATTTTAAACTGTAACAGTTGTTTGTTACTAATAATATTGTTATTGTAATTGTGTCGGTTTAAATTTCGATAGTTTTGATAATTTATTGTTGGCATTTTATCATATTTGAGGCCTAGACAAGATTCTAATACTCTTTAGTCTAATCTATGTAATCATAAAGAGACAAGATTTGATTTTTTTGTATGTTTGTTACGATTTAACGCTAAAACGGTTAAACCGATTTGGATGAAATTTTGCACATGAGTGGAACATGACTTAGGACAAAGGATACTTTTGCCACGGGATCGAGACTTTTGCAGGTGAAACCGCGTGGCACAGCTAGTTGAGAATATTGCGGTGTGAGCGATGCAAGAGCAACCGATTTCAAAAAGGAGGAGGTTCTTAATTCGAGTGTGAAGTTTTATATCCTACTACGATTTCGTCTGCGTAGACTTCAGAATTGAGTCCAGAAGTGTCCTATTTGTTAATTCAGGTTATAAACTAATGGTGTTCCAAATGTCATCCAAATCCGTTCAGCGTGGACCTAAACACATAGCAGACGGCCCCACAGGTCCATCATTTTCGTATGTTCAACCATCTACCTAACACCCTGTATAGTAGGATGGCTCTGTTCATACGGCGCTGCCGCTGTACTGTACGATATTTTACGGTAAAAAGTTGGGATGACACGCCAACGTCCCTCCGTCAATTAAACCATTTACAGGCACTTTTGAATTGTCAAGGGATCGGCAGTCAGAAAGATGAAGCTAGTTGCCCATTCCAAAGCGAAGTAGGTAGAAGAACGGGCAAGAAACTCCACGGACAGTCTTTTATATCATAATATTGTTACAAGATATTATACATGTGAGAACAATGTAGAAAGACGTGCACGTTAAAAGCATCCGTAATAAAAAGATAAAAAAACAATTCAAAAATTAAAATAAGCCGTGGCAGCTAAGAGATGACCAGTCCCTACTGACGGTGCCCGTTCACGAACATGACGCATGGATTAGGACCGTATAGTTCAACCATTTTGAAGGGAACTTAACCACAGGGTTAAAAACAAATGCAGTATGAAACTGCTGTGTGATCCCAAAATTATACAGTAAAATATTCTACTGGTTATCACCCTGAACGGGACTTAGGTATTTAGGAACTTGAAGTTTTTATTTTCACTCATCGCTCTAGTAAACTAGGGTCCGAAGCTGACCTCACATTGCACTTGAAAACTTCTAACAACATGACTATGCCATCTTGAACAGCTAACCTTAAGAGTCCATAGATCATTCAGTTTGCAAAGTCATTTTTGCTTTCTACATTCCACACAAAGTAGTTTAAAGCATAAAATGAGACAATATATTTTCTATAGACAACCAAGCGTGAAATTTGACACCACATTGTCGAATTCGACACACACTTAATAAAGTATTCAACACAATCATCTGTCAACTGCAATCCAAAATTCGCAAATATCAATGCAAACTTACACTCTCTCAAATTCACTCTTATGTGCTTATGATAGAGTTGTATGTTGGTCATTCAAAGTGAACATAGAGGTTGTGTTCAAAAAGTGTCCAATCATTACATTTGATTGAGTCTGTGGGCACTTTAGACCCGCAGTGACATTTGACTGTTAACGATGATACATACGGTTTGATATAAAAATGGTTTCACAGTTTTTGTACTTGGGTAACTACTACTAAGGAATATCTTGGATGCAGACGGGAACCAAGTGTAATTTGAGGAATGAAGTGTAAAATATAGGGTTTAAAGAACTTTATTTCTCATAAGAACCTAAAAACTTATAATGAGATACAAAGTGATTTTATCTAGTACTATTAACGACCTCTAGAGTTTTGAAGACATTATATTAGCATAGTCTGTTTTATGTTATATCAAATGTTGTGGTGTATTGCCATAATCTGCGCTTGAATGTGTTTATATTGTCCCTTTTTTTATATCCTCCAGTAAACTGTTGAACAGCCGTGCTCCTTCAACCAATATTGTTTTTTTGCCATAATTAGTGCGAGCGCGCGCTGGTTGCAAATGGATTTTGTTTTTATTCCTTACGTATGCTATATTTTTCATATATAGCTGTACATTTGATTGAGCAGCTTTGGTGGTGATTTTTTTTTAAATTGATTCTTCAGCTATACATTTTTCTGGTACCAATTCCTAAATTCTTACAAATAAATTTTAATGATCAATATTTTAGTTTTTTCCAATAGTCTGTTTTTCAGATTTCAAGCATGTGTAAAGTATGATTTAAAAGAAAACAATCATACTGACACCCATCTAATTCCACCCACCCCCATTACACAAATAACTACACCCACTATCAGTGTACCACTCAATGTGACGTAAGGAATGACGTCACGGGTGCGTGAGCGCAGGTGTCTCTTAATTAACGTAACAACGTGAGAAAACAACCAATTTGCTGCACTTTACCGAAATTATTGCTCTAATGTACCGGTTTAGGGGCTTTGGTACATGTTCCATTAATAGAATTGGATGATAAAATTTAATTTGCGACTGGGCTAAGTGTGTAGCAAACGGAATATAAAGCCCCCAGTATACTCCGGCGAGCCCGTTGGCCGAGCGCGCTCACCCAACGTTTACTGGGCCTTTTTGCGGGTACACGTTGGGCGAACCCATTAGCCAAGCGCGCTCGTCAAACGTGTACTACATAAGTTATTCTGACTCTTTACCAAGTCCAAAATTGAGGTGAGATTTAGCTGACAAAGCCACGATTAACCACGAAAGTGATGACGGGATAACTTGGATTTCTGTCTTAAAAATTGAGAACAAGAGACATAGAATTTAGAATATTTTAACTACTGATTAAAATTACGCAGTAACAGAAGAAGCAATGCCATCTGCCACTACAAAATAAGCGATGACATTTCGACAATTATATTATACTCTTAAGTTTACTCCAGTCAAGTTACAATTCGTGCCACTAAAGATGAGACTTGATACACCACGTGGTTTGACTTGCACAGTGGACGATTTATAGGTCTCTTTAGCGGTATAAGGTAAGCTGGGGCTCATTGGGGCGGCGGAAAGAGCGCGAGAGGCGCAATCAAGCAAATCTCAGCTTTCGTGGCGCGTATTGTACTAATGTGATCTTATACACGACTGCCAAAATGCCATCAAATAGATTAATATTCTAGGTAATAATAGGGCCAAAAACTATAGCCACCATTAGACACTATAGTAGTAGATAAAGTAGATACCTCACACAAATCTATCAATTATAACAACAGCAACAGGCGCCATATTGGCGACAGGTGTCAGCGCGTAAATCAAATGAGATAATAATCTCTTAATTTAATTTATTTACAACGGATAGATCACGATATGGAGGGACCTGTTAAATGAGAACGGAACTAATGTCGAGGGGTTCTGTGGTCAAATCAGGGAGAATAGTGGGCCGTGCTGAATTATCGTTGTAACGGAAAGACCATTTTACGAAAATAAGCTGAGGCTAATTTTTTGGAGGTCAAAGGTGATAACAGACTGTCCCTAATGTGCGTTTTTTACCAATTTTTTTTGGAACGAATTTCTTTAAAGCCGGCTTGTGAACTTTCGGAATTTGTCACGCTAAAAAGTGTTAATACTTACGACTGTCTTCTTTTAATTCAAAGAGAAAGAAAGAAAGAGAGAGAGAGAACGCCGGAAGAAAAACAACAATAGAAAAAAGGAAAGTGATTATAGTGTCTTGGGATAAAATTGCAGACATTGGCCGAGTACACTGCATGCAAAAGGGAGAGAGAGAGGGAAAGTGTAAATTTGGTCAAAATGAAAATCCAAGATGGCGCCACGAAAAATTTAAAATTTTTGTCATGGGTGTCAGTCCTTAAGCCGATAATGAGGTCAAAATGTAAATCCAAGATGGCAGCTGCGCAAATTTTGTTATTTTTGTCATAGGTGTCGTTTTCATAGTTTTCAAGGGTGCTAAAGCCGATAGTGAGGTCAAAATTAAAATCCAAGATGGCCGCTGCAATATTGTTTTTGTTTTAAATCATACGTGATAAGGAACTTTGTTCCTGACGGGTCCCACGACCGCACACAATTTTTTGTGTATCAAAGTGGCGTTAGTAGATCCTAAGAAACTTCTGCTTCTCTTTCTGTTTATAAAAATCGCTTCTTTTTTGTGAGCACATAAGCAAGCAACCGTTCAATTTCTATCTGGAACAGTTGGTTACTATGAAAATACTAACTGACCCGACAGACGTCTTGTCCAAACAATAGTTCTTACAAAAATCCAATAGAGACAAGGGCTCATAGTTAAAAAAAAAAAAAGTGGTGGCACTCCGGGAGTGCCGACAGAAGTGAAAACTTGAACAAGATCGCCTTGGTGGAAGAAAAATACTTGTAGCTTAACCTGATGGATCGAACCGTGCGGCTGTTATTACATAGCCACGAGTTCCTCCATTCTGTTGCTATATGTGTTTAATTAATGGATGACAACATCTTTTCCCGCTTAAACAACATAGGTCCTAAAGTCCCTTATCGGTTTTCCAAGCATTATTATGGCAATTGTATTATATTGTCAAAACAGACGTGCTTTTATTAACATGTCTTTAATTTTATTTCAAGTAGGTAATGTAATTTGTGTTTATGTTTAACATGAAGTGTTTGAAGAGGTCATCGGTTTTTACTGCATTTCATTTTACGGATACCAGTAGCACAGTATATAAACGTATATGGACAGTACAGAAACTGCGTAGTAAACGTTCAAAACGGCACTCTCACACACACATTGACGTGACCCCAAGCGATTGTCGCGGTGCTGTCAGTTGTGAGCTTGTGGGTGCCGTGTCGAGACGAGTGGTCGCCACGATCTTTTTAAAAATGGAACGTAAGTAATTATTTCAACAAATAGGCCTTGTCTCCATATATATTGTGCCAATAGCTTATATTCTTTAGTGTGACAACCATGGCCGACTAGAAATAGAGTTGCTAGGACAAAGAAATACTAACTTTAAAAAATTACATTCAAAATTCATAAGTACAGGTACAGACAAAGTCTAACAAAACACACATGTGCCTCGTGGGTAATCTTAAGAACAAATGGGCCAACTTCAAATGACCTCTATTACCCTTTCATTTCTTATTCATGTTTCTTCCATACATGTTATAAATTAAAGTCATTTTTCATTCTTCTAAACTACGCAATGGATTTTGTTGCGGTTTTGACCACCATTTAGAGTATTTATTCCAAAAGGTATCTGTGCTTAAACATAATCAGACTATAATGTTCCCACTGCTGGGACAC
The DNA here is from genome assembly GCA_916610215.1 of Omphaloscelis lunosa. Taxonomy (NCBI): domain Eukaryota; kingdom Metazoa; phylum Arthropoda; class Insecta; order Lepidoptera; family Noctuidae; genus Omphaloscelis; species Omphaloscelis lunosa. The sequence continues at coordinate 3,442,498 of OU744245.1, read as the reverse complement.
AGGACACAGGTCTTTGAGAAGGAATGGGCCGTAATAAAAAAAAATGGTGGCACTCCGGGAGTACCGGCAGAAGTAAAAACTTTAATAAGATCGCCTTGGTGAAAGAAAAATACTTGTATAGAACATTGGTCCGTAACCTTATCAAAATAAAGAGCACAATCGCGTTTACAAAATAAAATACTTCCGAAACCTTTAAAGTAAAAATACTTGCATAGGAAATTGATCCGTAACGTAATATAAATAAACAGCATAATCGCGTCAACAAAACCTTAAGTAAAAATACTTGCATAGAACATTGATCCGTTAACTTAATATATATAAAGAGCACAATCGCGTTTACAAAAATGAGGTGTTATCACAGTGTCGCGAAATCAATGGTTTAGTCCCATCTCAAAAATGCCCAACGCGCCGAAAGAAGTTTTCACTTCAAAAAATCCTTCCTTAAAAACCTTATTCGGACTATTTCGAACATTTTAAAACGAAAAAATACCAAATCAGTTCAACAGTTTTTAAGTGATGCGCTTACCAATGAACAGCATTGCATTTTTATTTATTAGATTCTAAAGTCGGTTATTTTTGTTACATGTTGACATGGACGTGTAAATGCTTCTCCTCCAGTAAATGAGCCATTAGGAACAATCTACTCTTAAAATGTTTTTATTCAGAAGCATCTCTCGGTAAGTACCTCCAAATTAATGACAAAATATAAATTAAGATATTCTAAAACAGACAACGGCTAAACGGTCAGTTGTAATCGTGATAACTTTATATAAGACCCAGCTACGAATGCGATACAGATATCAACCTGCATAGTTGCTTTAATGGTATCAATTACCACCAGGTTTGTAACCGGTTGATGGCAATAGGCTCGGCCCTATTACATGGGACTTGAACATAACTGGCAAAATATGTGTGTACTGAAGGTACACTTCTGCGTAACCCTTCCGGGTTTACAGGCGTCATGTTATGTATAAATTATCAATCAATCATTTAATCTTTATTCGTGAACACAGGTATTACAATAAAGGTCTTAAGTTATGCATTTTAGTCGAGCTCTATGTCCTACTATTGAAATTAGTGTATATATATATTGTTTTTTTTTTGTAATAAGTCTGAATGTATACAATGCAAAGTCACGTTCGAGTAAATAATGTAAATTAAATGTATTATTTTATTAATAAATAATTAATTTATTATTATTTATTTTTGCATGCATGCAATCAAGCTAGGTGTACTAATTAGTTCCATTGAGATGTTTCAACTTGAAACCTAACAAATTGATTCAATATTACCAAGTACTTTGATGAATAGACCGATGACTTAGTGAAAGACGCAGAAATCCGCTGGGATGCGAGAAGCACAGGCTCAGACTATGTGGCGATGCTTGGAAGATGCCTATGTCCAGCAGTGGAAATCTTTCGACTGAATCATGATGAGCACAAGGTTACTGACAACATGGAAACACCGACGCGGACGTACTGATGCAGCTCATGGGAATCCCCTTGATGTGGGAAGCGATGCTCAGGAGAAGCCTATTCCCTGCAGTGAGACGTCTATTGGCTGAGATGATGATGATGATTTTCGCTTTAATCTTTTTAACAAAGGAAACAAACATAAATGTGATTTATTTATTTAAACGTTATTTATTTATTTATTATATTATTTATAAAGTTAACGTTTTATTATATTTATTACGTTATTTATTTATTTATTTAAACGTTATTTATTTATTGGATCTTCAACACAATTGTATGCAAACTTCACACACAGAACAGGGACAAAAACTAGCGCTTTTATTAGTGCGCTTTCAATTATAGGAAACATCATTCTTTCTTATAATCTAGCTAGATACAAAGTAGTTTGACAAAGCGAAAATAAGACATGAAAACAACACATTTTTCGACAATCAACAAAAGAAAACTAAAATATGAATAATAATTGACAACTATAAATTAACAAGGCAACACATGATAATGCTAGAGAATGTCGGAAACACTACAACAAATGTAGGAGACATTAAGGACCTTACACACCTGTCTGGGAGCGTATAATTAGAAGTACGTAAAATATACGGACTCACAGTATAAATATTAGTGAATAAGTGTGAAGGGGTGGCTCTCAAAGGTTTTTGGTTGAACAAGTTATTGAACAAGACGGATTAGTGCGAGACATGTCCAAGTTAAATTAGTTGATTAGAGGAAACACGAATTATGAATAACAGTAGAAAACAATCTCAAGCGCATCCAAATACTGAGAAAGCCATTTATGTTATCTATGTTATAGTTATCTATGCAACAGTTATTTATGTTATAGTTATCTATGTTATAGTTATTTATGTTATAGTTATCTATGTAACAGTTATTTATGTTATAGTTATCTATGTTATAGTTATTTATGTTATAGTTATCTATGATCTAGTTATTTATGTTATAGTTATCTATGAAACATACCTTGTTTGTTTAAACTTTTCTTTCTTTTCTCCTTCTGTTTCAAACGATTCCATATTTTACAATCTTGCGAAACTTCAAATTAAGCTTCTGCATTGTTCTATTGAGTTTTTAAATAAAAACTGTGTTTACTATTTCATTTTGGCCTTCTATATATTTTCTAAAATATATTCTATTCGTTCTGTCTTATTTTTTTATTATTTTCTTTATTCCATAAGTTAGGTAATTTCACTTTTCACCATAAAATGTAGGCTTTAACAAAGTCCAACACTTTGAGAATCTCTTCATTATTGAACAGCAGGTGCGTAACTTGCGCACGAGTCGATCTCTTGACGTTATAAATACTTTAACGTTCTTGCACTAATTTGTTTCACTGACAAACTGTTTTATTTTATTATACATGACAGCCGTAGAGAATAGTACATTTTTTTTGTTTGAAAACTTGTTAATTTAAAGTTTTTTTTTTAACTATTGTATTTTCTACGCTGATTTGCGGTTGAAAAGAAATCAATAAATATCGAAAGGGTTAATAATCACTTGCTGTGTTCTTGATTAATGATTTGGATCAACCTGTTACTGCGTTTAGAAATGAGGAGCATATAGCTGCAAGCTGCATGACGAAGCGACTTATTTGAAAAAAAAAACTTGAAAGTATTTTGCACTTTTGCAGCATGTACCAAATGACCAATAGTCATTATTTGGCATTTTGGTGAAGAAAGTTGGTTTAAAAAGATCAAGAATTGTGGTCGATTCCAGGGCCTTAGCATTCGTCCTCGCATCACTAACCCAAGGCATCACCTTTCACAATATTAACAAGAATCGCTGCAAAATCCTTTTGTCACATTTACTTTTGTCAACATTCTATGGCCTAACAATAAATATATCAACATTCTTTATTTCCTAAAAATATTAACCGTAGAAAAACAGCAACTATTTTATTTTACTTATAGACAGTTTTCACTAAAAACTCTGAGTTTTTTTTTTAAATCGTGTCATGGCAGATTCAAGTTAATCAATTCGGCACAGATCCATTGTCATTTTCTCATAATTTATGTTTATTCTTTAAATCATATTTCTTGTTATTTTAGGATACGGTTGCCTCTTTGACATAGTGTGCAAACAAGGCATGATAAATAAATAAACGACGGTGTTGTAGAAGTGGGATTTTGAAATTCGAATTCTGTTCTTTACCACCGCCTTATGCCCGCCATCTTAGTTTTTTTTTGACAGTTATTTTAAATCTATGGTTCTGTACAAATTTGAAGCTCAGTAGAGTGTATCGTAGATAATAATAGTTCACACTAGCCATTCTTTAGTGTAGGGTTTCATAAACTTAGCCCAAGACGAAACCACCATTTTTTTTCATGACTGCCCACAGTACCTACGTAAAACTTTCTACACTTACTTCCTTGTGTATGGAGTTTCATAAAAAAATAATTACTTTTCCTCTGATATAGTAAAAAGGAGATGCATAAGTTTACTCACAAAACTTGTTTGATATTGTGCGTAAAAAAAGTTTCTTTTTCGTTGCGGGGAAACGTTAAAGGCTCTCGCAGGGAGACGCGTCGCAGCGGCACGAGACGACTCCGGTAGAACAATTTCCATGAAGTTTTCATACAAATTGTTCCACCAGAATCGCGTCGCGCCTGATAGCTGGAGCCTTAAAAAGGAAAATATTGGAAAACTACTGCTAGTAGGTTACTCTCCTCTAAATAATTTATGAATTAATTTCTTCAATATACAAGTTTCATTTATTGGTTCAGCTGGCCTGTACCTACAACAAATATAAGTACATAAGTCATACCTATTAGATAAAGATGTCGTAACTGGCCGTAAGAGGTCAATTTAATATCTATTGTTCATTCGTGATGGCTCTCTTGGGAGTCCACGGGTCTCCAAAGGTTAAAATGCATTATCTACTACGTGTCTTTTCTACTATGTCCTGAACTCCTGATCACATACATAACTAAGTACCTGGTCGACCGAGCTCTGCTCGGGTGTAAATAGAAATAAACATATCGTCCAGGTATACCAACGTTTTATCACAATCCCGAGGCTGTAAAAATAGAGATAACGAATTTTCCCAGATATGAGACCTAGCTAGATCGATTTTTCGCCCCGATAAACATTTCATCGACATCCTTAGAGCCGATTTCCGAGAACGTATACAATTCCCGAAGGATACCCACATTTCGCCAGTTGTGTTTAAGTCCCGTGTAAAAGGGGGCGAGCCTATTCCCATCAACCAGGCACAAATCCAGGCTCCGGGCTACTACTGAGAAATTCCAGTTGGAAAAACCCAATAACCTACCCTCCTGATCATATAACAGAAATCCTAACAATCTGATAACCGTTTTAAAAACAGTCTCAAAGTTCTACATAAAAACATGACTAATCTAAACTAACAAACTAACACAAACATCTTAGAGAAAACGTCACACAAACACGAAATTCATGACTGCACAGCAAATTGTTTAATTGCATTAAACGGGAACAAACCCAATGACCAACATAACTACCGCTACACCGCTATGCACACAACCTAACGGAGTTGCAGTGACCCGATCATTTTAGTTGGCCGTTTCCTTTGGTATGGTTAAAATGTAATGAGTGTGTAATTTTACTTGTTTTCTGTTTTTTTTACATAGTATTTCAAGATTTTAATTCAGGCTTTTTCAGGGTCTTAAGAAAACTCGCAGTCAGTTTTTGGTACCAGATACATAATTTGAGTTGCAGATAAGTGCTTAGCAGGGTTGGAAAAAAAGTTTATATATTTTTTTTTTTCTTTTTTCTTAAAATTTTATAAAACAAACAAAACAAAATGTTTTAAAACGAGAGTTCTTTTTAGTTTTTTTTTTTCGTTGTGCGATTTATCAAATGTATTATCAACACAAATCGATCAGGCCTAATATAACGAATTCCTAGACAATTTTAAAATTTACCTGAGGAATCATTTACAAAAACGATGAGAATAACATAATAATCACAACAACGTAATACTAGTTATAGTTAGTTAGTACTACCGAACTATCTAATCTGTGAACATTTTTTTAGTTTTTTTGTAATCAATTTAAGTATTTACCATATGTAATACAAATACTGAACCATTCAATTTCGATTTTCGTTCTTAAACGTACCTTACCGAAAAGTATATTTAAATAAGGGGAAGTCCCCAAAATTATTGCGGAGAATAACTTTTTTTCGACCGGCGACCAAGTGTTTAAAACTATCAAATTTTTTATTTCTTTTCGAGCTATTTCAACTCCTAAACTTATTTATAACTTTTCATTTATTTCCATTCATACGCAATTTCAAACCAAGTTTTTTTTTTTTTTCTCTTAGTGTTTAAAACATAATTTCAAACTTGTTTTATACTTTCATTTTAAACACTTAATAAAAACATTGTTTTATTTCAAAATGTTTTAAACACTTTAAAATACGTGTAAATGCCAACCCTGGTGTTTAGCCATTTTTCTCCACTACATTATTTTAATATCTGCCAGTTTTGGCTCATACTTGATAAAATCTACACATATTATAAATTAAAATGAACTTTCGTGTCTGTATATATGACCGCGTTGTTCATCTAAACTACGCAACGGATTTTGATGCGGTTTTCATAATCATTTAGAGAATGTATTCCAGAACTTTTATATGGAGTATTAAATTTAGAAATCGGGATGTATTTAGAAGCCGTCAAAACCGTGCATAGCAGGGGAGAGTCGCTAGTTAATAGTAAAACCTTATTAAGTATTTAATCTGTAAGTTCACTAGCAGGTTGTGTGTTTGAGATTAATGACCAAAACATCTACCTATCTATGTTAGTTACATAAAGTAGAGGAATACATTGTGTAAAGATAAGTAATTAATTACTCTTGTCTAAAACAGCCCAATACCCCAATATATTTTCCTAAAAAAGTTTCCGAACTACAAAACGTATTTTTCAACTGTCCAACCTAGTCTAGAACAGCATTTATCAATGAGAATAATGAACATTTATTTACCGCCATTATCGACATTCTCGCACAAAACAAGGGAGCCCATTCAAAAAGTTTTAATGACATTTTTATCAATGGCTCTTATCGAAGACACAGCTATCAACAGACCGCCAAAGATAACGCGGGAAAACAATGCACCGGGCGAAGAAAAAACTTTTAACATCTTCCCGACCGTTCCACCTTCAATAAAATATATCTTACTCACTCACACATCAGCATTAAATATACGAAAGAAGGAGAAAGATACGTCACTTGAATTTCACACCGAACCCCAGGTAAAGTTTGAATTCCATTTATTCGAACGCGAGCTTTGCGCGCGAACGCACGGTTGCGCGAGAGCTTTTCCATTTTTCAAGTTTTCGGCGGTTTTATTCGAAAATGGAATCGTTTATGGAATGTGTTATTATTTTTTAATTTTATATTTTTAAATGAAACAGAACTGTGTGTTTTGAGGAGTTTCAAGTGATTTTGTGAAATGACAGTTGGTTGTTTTTTTGTTCGCGGACCATCTTATTGTGCAATAGGGATTACTTTTTTGTATCGGAGCTGAGGATACGGTGAGTCGGGTTCCTATTCAATAAGACATTCATGTTGCAACTGTTACCTTTATGTGATACATTATGTAAAATATATAAATTGTATGAGAATTTTGATACCTGAAAGATTCTATATTTTTGGGTTATACGAACTTTTCGCTCGATTTTTTCCCATAAACATAAAATTAAATTTTATGAATGAAAACGTTATTTCGTGTTTTGTACGTTTAGAATATAAGTACCATTAACCTCTACTTCGTAAGACGAACAGCAGTTAATGACTAACAGACACTTCCAAAAAAATAACCCGTAACCCGCCAAAACTTTAGAATCACCCACCCCTCGCTCAATAGCTCGAAATATAGATATTATCAACGACTCTGAAAACAACAAAATAATTTACCTAGATTCGATGTAGATTTAACTATACCACTAACATTGTAACGTTAGTGAAATTAATGTTGTGTCATTATTTATGAACGAGCTTATCCTGCGACTCTGTACACGTGAATTTCCCTTCTTCCCATATAACCTTCTCTTGCCAAAATGATCTTAAAAGCGCAATTCTTAACTTTCTTTCTTTTTTTATTTCTTTGTTTTTTCTTACTTCCTTTTTTCTTTCCTTTTTCCTTAAAAAAATAGTGTTCAAAGCGCATGTTTCTTCCATCTTTATAAGATTAGACTGTGCGTTGTCTATCTATCTGTCACATAACTGTTAGGTCATGTACAACTTCAGACTTGTCTGTAATTAACGCCCCATCTGAATCTGGTCGAAATACAGACATAACATACTTAAGATTAACGCTAAATAACGTATTAACTACCATTGCTTTAGCTATAAACCGACGGAAGTTTTAGCAAGACATGCGCATACGCATTAATGGATCCGGTTTCTCTTGTGCAAGCAATATAGATCTTATCTGATCCTATCTCTTTATTTCTTGTCACTGCCTGTATGGTTGGTGTCCCGAATATCATAAGTTATTATAATTTACGCTGCAGTGTATCAAGATCGAGAAGGGAGATATAAAAAGTATCTATGTCTTTTTGCAGTAATTTTTGGATAAGTTTCAAATTTAATTAGTGGCTTTCATGCTGCAAAAATATACAACTAAAAAATAAACCTAAACTTTAAATTAATTAGATACGTCCCGTAACCCATAGGATTCTAAGATGAGCTTCCTTTCTAACGTTACAGCTGGCGTCTAAATTATTTTTCTCTGAAGAATTTTATTCTAAAGCTAAGATTTATAATCTTACATGTGACTTAGCTTTAGAGATGTTGTATGGTTTTTGTTATCATCTGTGCCAAATTATAACTCAATTTGCTATGTTCCGTTAAAAAATGCGAAATTGCTTGAAAATCTTTTCTTCAAAATGAGCTAGTTTATTTCTCGTAAACAGGGACTAAAATAGCTCTTTAACTCTTAGGGACTAGAAATGATTTTAATTTGAAATGTGAATATTGTTAGTAAAAGTTCCAATCACCAAAGAGATCAATCACGAACATTTTATGAACAAGTAACAGGCTGTATGAAGTCAACCGCGCGCAAACTAAATTATAAAAAAAGTTTATGAAAAAAATAAAAAACGTTTTTTATTTTTCGTGCCTTCGTTTGTAATTATTATTGTTTACTCAAATTCGGATTTTACTTATTTTATAAAAAAAAATGTGTATCTTCCTCAAGTAGTGAAAAAGAAAGTAATATTCTCCATAATTGCACTTACTTATTTATTCATAGAGGGTGATAAAAAATAGTGTCTACCTCGGGAGCAACATTATTTTATGCTCGAGTGATGTATTTTGAATCCCTCGCTGCGCTCAGGATTCCACTCTAGAATCCTTCGCTCCGCTTTGTATTAAAATAAACACTTCGCCTTAAAAATAGTTGTTTGCTCCCTAGGCAAACAATCTACTATAATTGCCTTCTTGCATTACCCATGTTGCTAGTTTTTGTAAGTTTTAGTTTGTAAAATTCGCAGTTTAGTCTAATAAAGTCGACTTTCTACAGTTTGGTAGTGGAATTAAAACTGAAACAACTATCCATCGTAAAGCACAAAGTTCTCTTTTACGCTTTACGTCGGGTGGTCGTTTCAGCTTTCAGCGTCTAAGAGCGTGCATTCTGAAAGTGGGCAACGTCGCAAGTAGATGTCAAATATTTTGCTGTTTTAATTAATTTGGCAATATTACTGTATGTAAATATGAAATGTGGCTAACTAGTGAACTAAAATATTGATGATGAAATGCAATAATTAATATCGTAACACCGAATATTTAGTTTTAGATGTAAAAAAAGTATTAGGAAACTTTCCAAATGCCTTTTTTAAAACTAAAATTCCTTAATTCAGTGTTATAATTGCAATTTATTATTAATATTCTAGTTCACTAGTTAGCGATATCTCTTATTTCCATACAGTAATATTGCCAAAATAATCAAACAGATAAATATTTGAGGCTGTTTGCGACGTTGCCAACTATTAGAATAAACGTTCTTAAGACGAAACGCTCTTGCAACGACAAATGTTTTATTTATATATCTAACCACAAGAATACTGCAAATCATGTACTCTATCAGTTAACCACAATAATTATTCTTTCACTATAACGTCCCCTACTTAATCTACATGACATAAATATTGATTAAGCTAACATTTTTATATTAACTTTATGTGCATAAATGAGATAAAAACGTATTATAAATTCAACCGATTCGTTATACTTACATTAAATGACATTTTTATGTAGTTATTGACTGGTCACAGTTGAATGATTCCTTTTTTTAAATTTTGTATGGTCAGCATGGACAGTATTAGACATGAAAAATTTTAGAGAAAGAGAAATGCAAATGTAATAGTTGTACAGTCTGTTGTGATACCAAAAATAAAGTATAGCAAGCATTTAAGAATTTTCAAATCTACTCAAGGAAAATGAGTTGAAAAGTGGATATGATCCATGGAATAATGCGGCAGCGATTCGTCATTTTTTTTTTAATATTTCAATTATTATTTTATATTTCAATTATTATTTTATATTTCAAATTATTATTTTATATTTCAATTATTGTTTTATATTTCAAATTATTATTTTGTATTTCAATTATTATTTTATATTTCAGTTATTACTGATATTTAAATATAATATAACGTCAAGGCTGTTTCTCCTGGAAAAACAATTAAAAAAAACGCGGGGCCTTACAGTAGTCGCATATGATATCTTGTGTAACATCTGACATCTTGGCTGACAGTGCCAACCTCACGGAAAATGGATTGGTACCATCTGAGGGCCAACTCTAGCACCGCACGCGCTCATTGATCAAATCAAATAGCGCGCGCTTCTCCGGCTTCCTGTTACACACTTCCGTCCCTTTTTACGAAATCACTCCCACAGATTGCAGGAAAGCGAGACGCATCAAAAAGAAATCATACAGTTGAGCAATGCGATGTACCAAAATACTTCTGTTTTATGGTGTTCTTCTCACAGCTCCTATTTTGGTTCAAAGAAATTTATATGTTCAGGTGGTATTCTTGAAAGTATACAGCTTAACTGAAGCCGAATGTGATGTCCTAATTTATTGCTTAGAATCTACAGTGATGCTGTCATGAAGATTCAGCGCCATAATGTATAAGGTAGTTGTAGTAAACCTCCAAAAAAAAACGATTTTCAGAAAAATATTTATTACGAATCCGTTCTGCTGACCGTATCAATTCTACAAATCGCAATGCCAAGTTCAAAAAGTCAAAATACCAAACTACAAGGGCTCTCATACACTTCACTGCGCCACAATAAAACAAAAGATCATAACAAGCACTTCTCAAGCACTTTGAAGGGTCAGTTATGCCCTTAATTACAGCAAGAAAGAGACGGAAGTATATCTCACTCTCCTATTGGAAAGAGAGGGAAGAGTAAGTAGATTATAATAAAGCACCCTTGTGATCCAACAGAGCGTACGCGCAGATTTTTTGCACGACTTCAAACCTCTTTGGAGTTTTTTTTTTTTAAGTCTGTGAGAACTCGGCTTTTACAGTCTAGTGCTTTCGTTCAGTAATGGATAACCATCACGCTATCATTTTATGGGAATGGCTGTTTTTTAATATAGTATTTGTAATTTAGACAATTAATTGAATTCGTTATTTCGTGCCTCGTGGCGGAAATGGGCCTGATTGATTTATATTCCATTTGGTTTTTAAACGGTTTTTAATTTCGCCAGTAAAAGGTTATGCGGAAACATGGTTACTGGCAGTTATAAACATTGCAGTTTAATAAAAGCGAACTGTAATTACAATTAACTATCGTTAAACGCTAATAAATTGTATTTGTATAATAATAATAAATCGTCATGCTTAACTATTTTTGCAAAAATTCAAAAGTTATCAAAAGTTATGCTTGCCTACAATTTTATGCTATTCTAGCAAAATATCACAGCTCTAAAACTAAAACTACTAGTAATACTTTGTGATGTCTGAGAAATTAATCTTAATGAAAATAAACGAATACCATCTTTCCTTCCCCTTCCTCATTCAGCCAAATAAAAAAAGACTCAACCTCTTTACAAAATGTCACTTCCGAAAAAAATTAAAAACAAACCATAGATCGCGCAACAAAAGACTAGTCGCACACCCGGAATCACTCGCTCCTTTAAAGTGTCAACCAAACCGTAAAATGTTTTATTATCATTATAATTTATTTGTTTAGCCATAAACGTGGAGTGCGCATTTAATTAAAAGATTCAAGGGGTTGTAAGACATTAGAAAAAATATTGATGTGTACCGGTTTCGATTTTTTGTTAAGTTAAACATATTATTTGTAATTCTTGAAGTTATCAAAAACTTGATGTATTTTCTTTTCACTTCTGACGTTGACGGAATTGTCGACTTTAGCACTACTGCCATAAAGAAGAGTAGAATAGATTTGCACGCGCATTTTCACTCAGTTTCACAATTCTCACAATAATTCACCCTTAGTGAATTATTATCGATATTTTACGGTATTTCTGTGTACTGGAAAGTTACACTAACGAGTGAATGTTTTCGAAAGATAAAAAAGACTCTTTCTACCAGTTGGCTTTTTAAACTTAAAAAATGACAAAAACATGCATAACTTAAAAATAAAAAGATTTTATATAAAAAAAATCTATCATTCCTACTCTATTGTGTTCTGCAATTTAACAACTCAGCAAAAAAAAACTATAGAAAAAACACATTTTCAAGAAGAAACCGGTATCTTTGACTTTTTCAAACTTATTCACAGGTAAACCTTAGTTACAACCTACGAAAAAGTTAACCCATTAGCGACCTTCTGTGGGCCTGTTTCTTTTTTGCTGAAAAGAAAAAAAACATTGACAGTTCTCACGGAACGAAAAAGGTCGACTACCCAAGCGAATGAAAGAAAAAAGTAAGAATTCGAAATATAAATAATTGTAACAGTACTTACCTACGTATGGCGAAGGGTTGGCAGCAGTAATAAAAGTAAATTAAAAGATATGGATCACTTTTTTTCGTAAATTGAAGAGTGATTTTGTTCGAGTGCCCCCATTTTTTTTGCACTCTTGTACTTACTGTGAAAGTTTGATGAAAATGAAATAATTCAGATTAGTAAGGGTATATTTTACAGTACGAAAAACAAAATATTTTTAACTAAATGGCCTCTGAATATTTTGTAAGAAATTTTTTCTCTAAATTACTTAATATTGCACGTAAAATTATAACATGAAAGTGTACCTTTAGGGTACGGTATGGCACCCAATGGACACACTTGAGAATGCAATATACATTACCAAGAATACCTACGCGTAGGTACTTTAATTTTAAGGGGTCCGCAAACGGAGCAACCGAAGTTGAAGTGTATTCAATATGAACGCCTTTGTAAGCCGTTTGGAAATAATCATAAACTTACCTCAAGAGGTACTAAATAAGGCCGTCATTCCGATGAAGAAGACTTGGGTAATAGTTACTAATATGAATTTCAAGTACAACTTGAAAAGTAAGTTGTAGTTTTGTCTTTTTCCTTGCTCAGTATATAAATCTTTACATTCAGAAATACATCTTAATCTACCATGTCGAGAAGATATTACGACATTATACGATAACACGGAAAATACTAATGCAAACAAGTATTTTGAAACTGTCAAATAAATCCTAACAAAGAAATTAAAAAGGTATTTTTTTGATTTACGTCTTTTCGTGTGGTGACTAACGTGTGATTAACCTGGTGTCAGAGTTATAAAGCCGCCCATGGGCCTCTAACTTGGCTTCACATGCCGTCGAGATTTTTTTTTAATACAAACTAATAGTTGTAGTGGGCCGACTGTGGATTTTTGATTTTGATGATCAGCCAGTAGCTATAGTAACTAACCTATTGGATAAATATTTAATTGAATTTTCGTATGCAGACTGTCACATAGATACAATATTCGTTAGAAACGTCATTAGATATACGCAGTTTAAATTACAATCTTTTTTTTGTCTCCATGTTGTATACAGGTTTATTGGTTATGCGTCGATAATCCGTTAGGGGATGTAGGAGAGGTCATTTGCAACCAAATTACCCCTGATGAACCCTATGCCAATGTCAACCATTTTCGAGTAATTTGACAGTTTTTTGTATGTATGAAGTAAAAATATAAAATGTACCCAATAACCCTAATAATGGTTAAACGTAACCATTTGTAAGTAATTTTATATTTTAAAATGTATGAAATAAAAATGTAACCAATAACCCTGATAAACAGGGTTAATGGTTATACATCGTCAATACATTAAGGGGATGTAGGAGGCGTCATTTACAACAAAATGACGCCGTTTGACTCCTATGCAAACGTCAACAATTTACGCGTAATTTGACATTTTATATTTTTATTTCACATATTAAAATATAAAATGACCTCCTACATCCCCTTAACGGATTACCGACGTATAACCAATAACCCTGATACAACATATGATTTAATAGAAACTGTGGTCGTCCAGTGGTCGAAATTAGACACTAATTAATTTAAATTTTAAGTTGTAGTACATACTCCATGCTGCCATGAATGTCATTATTCCAAGGTAGTCATTTTTTGTCAAACGCATGGTGGTAGTGTGTGTAATGTTTTTTTTTATTTATTTAATTTATTTCTTATTCATATTATATAAAAATATTAGCTTTCTACACTCCTCCATATAAACTTTAACTGTACTAAATTTAGTACTCCTCTGTCCGCATAATTTTCGTGAAATGGGATACAAACTTTTTGCTTCACATATCAATATGATACTCCATATGACAGTTGCAAAAAAAAAAAACTTTAAGACTAATTCTAACGTCAAGCTTTCTCTTTACCAAGTCGACTTTACTTCGACCAAACCCCATCAATATAGCCTAACTGAAGGGTAAAGACGACATGGATTAAAACTACCCTACAAGCCATAAGTAGGTGTCAACCCGTAACTGCTGGGAACTTATCCCCTAATCCTGGGTGCCCAGAGGTCAGGGGGCAAATAGGGCTGATTTATATTGATAAACCTGCCACCTGGTTTACCTGGTGCCTTTGAAGAAACGGGCTTATTTATTGTCGTTATTCTAAAAAAAAACATTGTGAAATCCAATGGCATAGTATAGTAACTACCAAAATTAGAAACGCGCTCAGTATCGTAATGAAAAAAAAAAACACTATCGGGAAATCCATTTTAAACATGGAATGCGGTAACTGCCAAAAAAGGTTTTATATTTTAACTAATACGACGAGAGATTATATAGCACAAGATTGCTAATCAGCTTGTCAATGAAATAATTATGCATTAATTTACTCAAATTAACAAAACTATTTGCATTTTAAAATTTAAAATGATGAAAGGTTTGAACAAATTACACAAAACTTATTTTTGTAATAAAACAACATTACGACTTGTTTCCCAGACAGGCAGACGTGGAACAATATTACTGTTATGTTTAAGTAAAACATTTTGTATTTTTGTAAAACATCAAATATAAATATCTAATTAAAACTCAAAGTACTTATTTCAATATTAAACCATTTAACAGGCACTTTTGAATTGTCAAAGAGTCGGTCAGTTAGTTAAAATTTAACCATAAGCCGACGTCCGCACGGACGTAATAAAATCGCGGCGATTTTCTTTCGTGCATTGAATTTTCAACGCCGAGAGTTGAAAATCCAACAGTGTGTTTTTTTAACGAACTGGGACTAGAAAGCGTCCCAGCGCGTTGGATTCTCAAGAGAGTTGAAAATCCAGTGCCCGATAAAATCCGGCCGCGATCTTATTACGTCCGTGCGAACGTCGACTTAAGGCACAATATCTCTGTAAAAAGTTTTGTTTTAACTGAAATCCATAGATAAACAATATGCACCAGTTATTCTGTTATCGGAAAACATTCGACCTTGTTTTCCATAAAGTAGAAATATAAATTCGCATTCGCATAATTCGCATTGGAATATTGGATTTTTCAACTGGATTACATCGTCGGCGTTGGCAATAGGAGTGAAACTGCTTGTTGCAATGTTGTTGGGAAATATTCAAGTGTCAGTGTGTGTAACAAATTTTAATTAAAAAACTGTGCTAATAGAGCTGTATGGTGATTAGCATATAACTGATTACCAATACGCACTTGCTGGTTTATGAATTCTTAATTTAAATTAAAAAACACGAAAAAGAAACTTGTTTTTCAAAAAATCGGTTTTCATTGCTTTTTCTTTTTATATCGTTTGTTATGTACCTACCTATGTTATTTTACTTATTTAATATTGACAGCTTATCTTGAAAAAGGCAAAGGAGGCCTTTTCCCAGCAGTGGGACATTAGGGATTGAGTAGATAGATAGATAAAAAGTTTATCTAGTTCAGTGAAATGCAGGATGAAAGTGCATAAAAAATATTGTTGACAGTGATTATTATATTTTCCAGTGACGGACTTATCTTATTTTCATATGGACAACACGCCCGATCATTATTGCGTAACCCATTTTCAATCACAATCCAAAGGTTTGAAAGAAATTCCTAATCCATTACTTTATGGATTTGAAAAAATCCTCAGCTTAACAACGTAAATAACGCAATGAACAAGGCTGAATTGTCAAAATTAAAGGCATTGCGATCGATTGCCATTTTATGTTAATACGCAATTACTCTTATGTAGTTAATACCTACGTAGTCCGTCACTCCTTACGCTCAAGTAACAAGGTTCATTTCAATCACCTTTTAATTTATAGCAGCAATAGGCAGTGCTGATTAACCGATTAGATTTAATGAATAACTTTTTTACCACCCATTGCTAGGAACCAGGTCAAGAGTTACTAGGTCTAGTTTCCAACTGAAGGTCGCTAGTAGGTTATGTGGATACAAATATGTAGAACATTTTTCTCAGTTTCATTTGAATTTCGTCCAATTACATTTTGTGTATAAAAGCTGGTAGTAAAAGTCAAAAGCCATTTATTCAAATTAGGAAATGAGAATCAACACTTTTCGAATGTCAAAATTACATAAGACAGTCCCCCAAAACGACCGCCCTTCACCACTTCCTAGTGCTTTAGCTGGAAAGAAGTGGCGCAAGAAACTCCCTAGTCCTCCGGAGTATAAAATATCAGCCTACTTTATCCATTTTTATAAACATATTTTTCTGTTTTGCTACCACAAAAGCTTTGACACCTCTTTTCCATAACCTTATAACTCAACGAACCAATTCCTTGTACCTGGCAGGAATTCAAATCGCCTGCCAGAACGAAGGCGAAGCGTCAGAAAAGTTTTTAACTTTCGAACTGTGCGAGTGTTTTCAATTGTGACCCCAACAGACTTAGGGATGCTTACTTGTCCTAAACTTTCTACGGTTTACGGGTATTCAAAATTAGGCAAAGATTTGTCTTTTACTTGGTCTACGGAACGGGTTAAAATGTTTTAGAGAAAATGAACTTATGTCGTGCACGTATTATATTTTTATTGTGTTATTCTATTCTATCCTTATTGATTATCAATTAGAATAGATTGTTATTACAACAACGTGTCCTCATTAGAAAATTACTGTCTTGCGAAAATAAATATCTAAACTCACCCAGATAGAAAATTTATATTGGTAACCAATTGCAAGATTCAAACTCTTAATGCTGAGATTACGCTGCGCATAAAAAAAAAGAAACTTGAAATTAAAATTAATGTTTCAGCGTATTCGACACTCGAACCATCACAATAACGAACGTTATTATTTTCGCAATCAAAAAGTTTGTTTCAATGTTTTTCAAAGCTATCAGAGTTGTTCCCTTTTACCACCTGCCTAATAAAAGTTGAACCAAAACTACTTCTAACATAACATGGACACATCAATCAACTTTACACTACTAGCCGTTGAAAATCAAGCGGGTATTGCCATGTGGAAACAAAACGCCATTTTGAAAAATTTAAATGTGTTCTCATTTCAAAAAGTCGACAATAGATTCGAGCTTATTTTTTTTTTCGCTAACTTAGGCACAGGGGCTAAAACTTACAGCCAGGTTAACAATAAGGGGAGTATTCTTCAAAATGCCTTCTTGAAAAAATTGCGATGCTTTATCGTTCTACCGTATTGTTTAGCAATAGGTTATAAAAATTTACCGTCTCTATTATAAAGTTGGGATTATGTTTTTGATATTAATCGGCTATATGAGGAAGTTTTACGACTATTTTTATTGTGTAATGTAATAAAGTTAGTAGACTTTATATGAGGATTTAAGTAACCTTGGTAAGTCAATTGGCTTTTAATTTGTTTCATTCGAAACTTTTGTAGCATATTCAATTTTGATGGTTTTGTAGAACTTTGTGCCGCTGTAATTATTGGCTGACATTTCGTTCATTAGTTGACCTAGTCCCCGCCTTGGCGTAAGTACTTTCCTTTCTCTGAAACCCTATTTATGTTATTCCATTACGAATTGACAAACATAATGATAACAACCGGCTACTAAAATCTACCGTTCCCACTTTCATTAGTTTAAAATTAACCTATTCTGTAAAAACTAGCACAATAATATGAACCGTTACGTTCTATTAAAAGTACATAATAAATATAGATTAAAAGTTTCGCTACCTCACCTGTCTAAAACGTTATTTCTACAAAGTCATCTGCTCCATAAATTAATTCACAATACATAATCAAAGATTCAATACGAGCCCACCCCTTAATATCCTCGTAAATTTCCCACAACGACTGCCGTGTTGCTTGTCACAAAATAAATCATGACATTTACATGTACACTTTGGTTATTAAAAAAAAAACTAGATCGGAACCGACATAACAAAACGGCTCCTTAACAAATGCGTTTGAAGATGCTCCCCAAAATTCTACTTTAATGTATTAGAATTAAGGTTGGAATTTGTTTATGCAGCTAAGTTTCAAAACTGCGAAAGTTTCGGACAGGAACGCATCTTCGAGTTTCGCACACTTCCTCAAACAATAAAGCGGAGAGCAGAGCAGGGTTAACAAAAGGATGAAGTTACTCCAGATTGTATAACAATAAATATTATTACTCCAATTTCTTCGGAACGTCAAAGGTGAGCGATTGTTGCGTTAACAATAGTTTCAATTTGGTAAAGGTAAGGGCTTGCTACCTTTGAAATAACGACATCTGCTATTTTTTATGTCTTCTTATTATTTTTGAGGAAGAATAATTTTAGGTTGTTTTGCGGTCCTGTATTTCTGCAAGCTGGCGAATTTATTTTTAATTTGTATTTCCCACTGCAAAGCCTAAGAGCCTTAAAACAACAGTTTGGGAAAACTGGCTTAATTCTACTTTAGAAAATACTAAAACGCAATAAAATATTGAAGAAATTTTGCAAGTTCGTGATCGATTCATAGAATCTGTCGACAATAAGACCATCTGATGTGCGATTGTACATTGTACATATTTCCATAAACACTTAAATAAAAATCCGCGCAATCAAAACATATTCGCAATAACGAAAAACAGAAACAGATACCAATCAACACAACAATTGATTTCAAAAATTTATAGCCAAAACACGCCATAAACCAGCGGGTAACATCCCTATTGACACTTCAATATGGCGGCCATAGTCCGATAGTCATTGTATTTCTTTCCCATGGTCATCGAAATGTTTACCTTTTAAATTAAAAGTATCACTATTAAACCAAGTTTGGAGTTATAATTTTACGGGTTACGATTTCGTTTGTTAATAATTATTTAGGGGTAACTTTAATTAAACTCATTATTTTTATTATTCAGTGGTTTTTTGGCTTCTTAGTACGTCCGGGCTATAAGTTTTTCTATTAATTTATTTTTATTTGATTGTAGGGTTGGTCTTTCTCTCACAGTTTTTGTCTTTTGTAAGAAAATCACCTACCATTGCGTGGAGCTACTACCACAATAGTATCGTAGTATCATAATTGATTTGAAATTGCACTCTCTAATCTTGAACCCACAAATTATTCTAAATCAATGTCTTCTACAGTTCTTTTAGCTGCTGAATCGTGTTTCATCGATACTAAAATAAATAGAGGTAACATTTGTAAATTTGTATGTAGGGGGTAATATACTGATCCGATGACAAATATTCTTTCATTCATGAGAAGCTACAGTATTTCCAAGTGTCAAAGGACATATTTTGTGTTAAATCAAGAATTTTCACGCGGAAGAAGTCGCGGGCAGAACCTAGTATGTATATATTATAATTCTCTCAAAAACCTTTACCCATTTCACTTATTTACACTTAGTTAAATCAAACAACCATATTTTCAAGCGCGCCTTATATTTCACAGTATATATTTAACTTGCGTAGGTTTCGTTCCCGAATCCCTCATTAACGAATGATAAGGACGAGAATACACAACATTCTGCTAATGAAACATAAACATACGTCATCAACTCATCATGTGCTACACCAATTTCCTGTTTGTTTTCGTTTTAAAAGTAAATAAAACAAAATTGCCTATTCAATTGCAGTCAGTGGATGGCTTTTCTATCAATTTCATTCCATGAATTATAAAGCGTCACGGTTTGCGAATTGGTTAAGCGATTGACTGCTTAGCTGCGTGTCGCAGGTTCGATTCCGGCACGGAACAATTATTTGGATGACCTGCAAGTAGTTGTTCCGGGTCTGGCTGTTCGTGTATGTGAGTTTAAATATTTGTAAATACACCCACAATACAGGAAACATTCTTGGTGTGGGGCAACGAAAGAAAAAAATAACTATAATCATTGTTGCCACAACTGATCTCAAGAGAGCTCAAGAGAGCAGTTGTGGCCCAGAGATAACGGCCCCAACTTACAAGTAGTAGATTGTGAGTTCGATCCCAGGCAGACGCTTTATTTTGTGTCTTGTGCATCACCACTGCTCTCAAAACGGTGAAGGAAAACATCGTGAAGAAACCGACATATCCTAGAACCAAAAATGCATTGGGCCCACGAGGTAGATTACAGCCCTCTTCCTCTCACTGAGAGAGGCCTGTATCCCAGCAGTGGGAACATAATAAACTAATATGCTTATGATTATCGCTGCTAAAACTCTACAGTTTGTCATTTTTCAAATTACCTTTGCTTCGTTTTATTAGATTATTTTACTTCACTCTGAGTTTAACAAAATCTTATTAGACTGACCTAGGAAAACAAAAACCACAAATCTTTCAAGATTATTGGTTTTTGTTTTCCTAGTCTCTTCGTCAAACAATTTACGAAATTCCTTCAAAAACTCGTTATAAAATTATAAAATAACTTTGTAATATTTTGATTCATAGGCCCACGACCCCATGACTTGCGTATGCGCCACCATATGGCCAAAGATTGATAGATAAAAATGTCGTAATGACAGCATGACGTTAAATAGATACAGTTTTTTGACCTTACCGAACTATATTTTGTAATATGAAATAAGTAGAATGATATGTGACCTTCACTTCGACTTTCTCTAAGTATTGACACTTTAGTTATAGTTTTCGCAACACTTTCAAGTAATTTTCGCAGTGTTGAAAATATTCGAATAAGAGAAATTCGAAAAATCACACTACTCTCTTAGAAAGGTAATATAAAAGTGAAATACGATCAGTCTTCCATCGGAATGGTATCACACCTCTTACTGATTTCTTTAATTACACTTTTTAATGTGAATTTTAACAATATACCTAAGTGCAAGCGATGGTTGGCGAAAAGATTGGTGATAGGAATATCAATTAATACCTAGCAAACTCAGACCAAATAAAAAACCACGGGGTTGCGAAGAAGTCGGAAAGGGAGATCGTGGCCCCCGGCAACATGGCAACTGAAGGAACACGGGTGGGTTTTAGTCAGTAAGAGTCTGATACGCCCTCCACCCAGAGCGGAAGAAGTTATCTGATAGCGCTGCGAACTATACAGTGAAGTATGCCACAACTACACCTCCGCTCTGTGCATACACGCTCACACGCACACATTTACAACCATTTACAATCAAACTACACCTCACTTAGTGCACACATGTTTACGACACCGACTTCACGTCACTGCTGACAACGGTGTTTTGGTTTTTTATTTGGTCTGAGCTAGCAACCAATATAACCTATAAATGCACATTGCATTTTCGTGAACGTAAGAACAAGCTATAACCTAATTTAGTTGCAATTATTATAATCAGCTATCAAAACTAGTGTAGCCTTTTCTTGTATTCAGCTAAAGCTTGTTGCTAAATTTACTTAGCACTTCCACCATTGTACCTTACAAGAGCTAACAATGAAAATAAACTTAAAACAACAGCTAATTACGTAATTGCGCTGTAATTGTTAGCACTTATCGAGGCGCCGCGCCTGCGCGCACGCATCGAGTGGGGGTGGCAACAGCTGCGCGCGAGCCGCACTTAGCATGGGAAATTAATACTTAGAGTAAAGTCAATAGTTTTACTTGATGTTTTTAAGGGTAATGTGAGTATTTGTTGCAGTTGTTGCAGGTGAGGTCACTTTTTAAGGTTGGTGGTTAATACAGTAGGGTAAATCATAATTAGGTAATGTTGGTTGGTAACGCTATAAAACTGGCTAAGTGCAAGTCGAACTCGCGCACGAAGTGTTCCGTACCATTATCTATAAAACGAGTAAAAATCACGTTTGTTGTATGGGAGCCCCCTTAAATATTTTTTTTTTTTTGTATTTGTTGTTATAGCGACAATAGGAATACATCATCTGTGGAAATTTTAACTGTCTAACTATCACGGTTCATGAGATACAGCCTGGTGACAGACAGACAGACGGATGGACAGCGGAGTCATAGTGATAGGGTCCCGTTTTACCCTTTGGCTATTGAACCCTAAAAAAGCGGCTAAGTGCGTGTCGGACCACACACAATGAAGGGTTCCGTCATTGGGATGAATTTATCCCAAGAACAAACTTAACATTATAGTTGAAAAACATGTTCTCCGATACATCGATATACACGACAGTCAATTCTCAAACTGCAAATATAAGTTTGTAATCGCAAAAAAATATTTTTCCTCATGTGATAAAACTACAAAACGATTTGTTTATTGTTTAACGATTTTCGGACTTTTTCATTTACATTTGCTGTGAGACTGGCTGTGAGTTCTTGCTTCCTGCCAAATTTCATGATTCTTATTCAACGAAAACTCCGCTGAAGGTTTTGATTTACTAGCAAGTGTCATAAAAAATATCGCATAAATGGCTGCATTTTTTTAGTGCGTTCACTTAGAAGCTTGATTTTTTTAGAGTTCTAAGGGATCATAGACTTACGCATTTAATATTAATTTGAACTCGATACTTTCACGCGTTTCTGAGAAAAAGGGTCTTGACAGACTGATGGATGGACAACGAAGTGATCTTATAGGGGTTCCGTTATTTCCTTTTGAGGCACGGAACCCTAAAAAGAATTATGAACGGGCTTATTATTACTGACAGTAACAAATAGTAAAAACACTTTTAAGTTAACACTTAATAAGATATATATCGAGGAGCTCGTGGCTAAGTAATAACAGCCGCACGGGTCGATCCATCAGGTTAAGCTACGCTTGCTTGGGTTGGTCCGTGGATGGGTGACCATCTTTACAAACCGAGACTCCTCCGTGCCTCGGAAAACACGTTAAGCCGTTGGTCCCAGTTGTCATTCGTGGATCTTAAACAATCGTACCGTACATCAGGGTCATCAGAAGCTTGAAAGTCTGACAACCAGTCTAACCAAGGGGTATCGTACTACCCAGTTACTGGGTTGTGGAGGTCATAGGAAAAGGCAGGCAGATTGATTTTGACTTCATTGATGATATATTCAAAAGATCGGATTGTATAGCAATTAATGCAAAACTGAATTCTAATAACATTCTAGTGGATGATGGGGCTAATAAAGAAGTACGCACTGAGATAGATAAAACAAAATGAGATGAGATAAAAATACGAATTGAGCCAACCATAAATGAGCGGTACCTAATGAATAATGATTGATCAGAAGATTGATGGTGATGTGCTAAAAGATCTAGAGCTACAAAGCACAGAAGGTATATGCAATTAAATTAAGATAAATCGTTTATTTGGTGCACACAAAGAGAAAAGACAGCACAACAAACAAAAGAGTAAGGTTAGAGTTCAAAGGCAAGAATCCTGAGTGCAGCGTGGAATTCAAGGTCGCCGAAAACGAAGGCACCTTTATCCCCGAGGAGAATACTCTATTTTTCACACCAACTACGAGAGAGTAAAAAGCAATAGTACTAGAATCAAAGTATTTATTAAAATTACAACACACGATACCGCGATACACGGCGCCAATATACAAAAAAAATCATTTACATGTTTTGAAGACACTATCATTAGATAAGACACTCTTTACGTGAAATAACAAACATAAAGCTTTACTTAAGAATATTTTCTTAGGCTTGGGTCCCACCACTTATAACAAAATACCTGATGGCGTAGCCGTGATTTTTTTTTTTTGGCGCAGCCGTGAGGCACACTCCCATGCTAATATGTCTTACATCGCCCTTTACACTTTTTATTTTTTTAATGTTTTTTTATCTGGTGTTCAATTACATTGTGTGCTTTATGGTCTGTTCTAAATAAATGTATTTTCTTTCTTCTCTTCTTTCTTTCTTATATTGTAAAAAAAATATCCAATCCAAATGTTTAAAAAGAAACTGACAGCCGTATTACTTGATAAATATTATTATTCTATTAATGATTTTTTTAAAGACACTACACTTTAGATTTAATTATTTAGGTATTGTGTACTTTCATATTATTATTATTCTCGCTTTATAGTTCTTTTTTTTCTGACAATTTTGATTTGTTTGAGATATTTTTTTTTTGTAATTACTACTTTAGTTTCAATTTTTGCATGCCTAATTTAAGGTAGCGTTCTAAAAAATTGTAAACAACTTTATTTTATTTATACCTAATTACTTTCTAAACAAATAAACGATTATTTATTTAATAAAGTGCAAATGTAATGCTTCCAGCTTTCTTCATCAATTATAATTACAGCACGTGCCTCAGACAGATGTATGGACAAGTTGATACGATAATAACTACATATCTAGTTTGTTTTTTTAAAACACTATACCATCATGTCATCGCTAATAATTGCCTTCATTAGCCGACGTTCGCACAGACGTAATAAAATCGTGGCGGGATTTTATCGCGCACTTGATTTTCAGCTCTCGGTGTTAAGACGAGCGTTGAGAATCCAACGCGCTGGGAAGCACTCTCGTCTCCGTGCGTTGAAAAACACACTCAGATTTTCAATTCTCGGCGCTTAGTAGAGCGTTGAAAATCAAATGCACGAAAAAAAAATCGTCGCGATTTTATTACGTCCGTGCGTACGTCGTCGGCTTATTGTATAACGAAAAGATGAAATAATCGGATGCGTCTTATTATTTATATTTAAAAACAAAAAGTGACATAATATATCAGATTATGATTAATTTAATCAAAAGACTGTGAATTAAGACTTTGACTTGTATTTTATTATTGTATAGAAATCTTCTTTAGGCTATAAATGTCTATTTATAGCCTAAAGATTATTCATCAACCTCACCTAGTTACTTAGTGCTAAAGTCAAAGGCCGATACATTTTTAGCGATCTATTTTTACCAATCTAATCACAAGGATAAAAGAGACTATTTGAAACCAACATCTGTGTGTGGAAAATGTTCAACTTTCAATGCTCTACCTAACTTATCACCACTTAAAACTCTGCCGACCCCAACAATGAAACACGTCAACATAAAAAATGACGTCACGACACCGGAACCAATAATAAAATATTCTGAAATGTCTCCAAAACATGACAGCATTTGAATTCCATTATTGAACCATAAAGCCCTGAGTTCTGTAGAAACGGGTGCGTTCTGAATTATTCATGACAACGCCACCTGCCGGCCAACCGACAAACTAACGTTTGTTACCATAAATTATGTACCTACTAATAAATATTTGATCGGTTTGTATTTCGTAGAAGCTATTAATGTAGGTGGGAGTGGAAAATTTCGGAAAATTGTTCTTTCTGTTCTTTTATGGGTTTGTTTCTGTTACTAGGCACCGTTATTTTAACCTATCCATTAATATTACAAAGGGTTGGATATTATATAACTGTTTCCAAGATATATGCTCTCTGTCTCCAAGCTATTTAATACTGAAAAAATTTGCTGTTCCATACATTTTGACAGCGTAGGTATTGCACTTTTCTATGAAATCGCAGATTTTTTTTATAACTAACGAAATATTTCAACGCCTGGGCGTTCAGAATCATATACTGAATCCATGGTTACAGTTTTCACGTCTATGTCCTTGCCACCCTGTTTGGTACAGTAGCGACCCGCCCCAGCCTGCTTCGCGCGTTTTTTACGACTTGAAAAAATATCAAGATTTCTTTATTTTATGTTGATTTAATATTAGGTAATGTGTTATACATATAAACCTTCCAGGATAAATTTTCTAATTAATGGAGAAAATTACATCAAATTATGTTGCGTAGTTTAGAAAAACAACGCTGTTATCCAGACAGACCCAAAAAGCGAATTTAATAACTTATAATATATATAGTATAAATATAGAAGTGTATACTCTATCGGCATTCTCCAGAACATAACCCAATTTATTTCCAGGCGTCTGAAATAGTGGTTGTAATGAAACGCTTGCTTCATGAGTGAGCGGGCAATATGAGAAACCCCGTGGAGCATTTTAGTACTACTTGACAGAAATCCATGTTCCGTGTAGGAACATCCCATAGTACATTTTCATTGCACACCAAATGATTAAGTTTGCTTTTGCGTTTTGTCTCTCTCATTTTGCAAATCCATGACGAATATTTCCTACTGAACACAAGACCTTGGTTCAATTGAGTTAGTTAAATAAAATCCCTTAAAGCGGACAAACAAACAAACACACGGTAACAATTCGTAAAATTCAATTCTGGACGACTAAAACATCCGGCCATCTTGGCGAAGTTCAACACAAAGCTGATGGATGTCCTGCCACTTTATCTTACGATCAGACCGTCAATAGAATCCTTATCTCAAGAGCATAAAGTTTCAATTTCAATTGTTCAAGTGACCTACAATCTTATCTTCTTGATATGTCA
Organism: Omphaloscelis lunosa; assembly: GCA_916610215.1. NCBI lineage: Eukaryota > Metazoa > Arthropoda > Insecta > Lepidoptera > Noctuidae > Omphaloscelis > Omphaloscelis lunosa. Next base: position 3,416,002 of record OU744245.1, on the reverse strand, counting down.
CTGTAATGACTCGTATTTGCAAGGAATAAAGACCAATATTGCTAAGAAAGAGCGATCGATTAACTTTGCATTACCCAGTAACCGCTCAGCAAATTTGAAAGATTCAAATTCAGAATCCGCTTAAACGTGTTCCATTCTATTCAGCCAGCAGCTTTGACGTTCAGCACGCACCATACGTTCCAAAAAGTATTCAATTCTTGAATCTATACCTTATTCCTAAGTGAGTTTGTCATTTAAAAACTATATCGGCCAGTAACATGGAGTTTGTGCATTGAGTAAGAAACTTTTTTGTTTGGCGACCCCAAGTTTCGCGAGTCGAGACGTGCATTCGATATTAAAAAATGCTTCAGAAAATCTTTAAATTCAATAGTAATTTGGTGTTGAATAGGTAGGGAGAGGATAATGTAAGTACGCCCTGTTTTTGCGGTGTTGTATTTAGTACGCGAATTTCTCGAGTCGCATTGTGTACACACTGGTTTCTTGCCCAGCATGAGTCTGTCATAGTACCGTGGATATGAATGGAGCGACCGAGTTTCTAATTACACAGTCAATTTGGTAAGTAAAGCGGGAAACATGAGTTATTGCCCTGGCCCGTAACCGAGATGAAATCGGCCATGTTTAAGATCCGACAATAGATTGAAAATTTTTGTGAGTGACTTAGCATAATAATGAACGTATTGGATTGTATTTTTAAACGATTACTTGATGATTAGCCCATAATAACTGTGCACGATTCAAAGGCGTCCCTTTTTAGGAATTACCGTTTTGTTTGTTTTGCAAATTATGCTACTGGAAGCCAAATTAAATAGCACGTGGTTCTATTTGAGACATCGATGTTTAAGATTCTATTTCTATTTAAGGTGCATTTTAAATTAGCATTCCAACTGAAATGTAACCGCCCATTCCAGATAACTAACGACTTTTAAGGAAATTTAGGATTTTAAGTAAAACAATTGATAAAATACGACTACAACAACTTGACAAGGACATAAACTAAGTAATACCGCTACACTTTTAATGCAGATGATGATACAATGAAATTCTAAAAATGATTTTCAGATAAATGTTTTTGAAATAATTATCGATTCGTACTGGCCATTCATTGGCTTTGGCATTGGCTTTCACTGTTTTTGCAACATAAAACTATTACACAACAATATTTAAAAAAAGAATAACAAAATAAAACGCATGCATTCGATCGTTTTGGCGGCATAACTAATGTTGTCAGTGCCACATTCCAAATTACATACGCTATGAAACGCGTGATGCCACAAATGGTCGGTAACGGTATGGAGTTTACCGTATTGGAAGCAATATGGTCTCTTATGGTCATATCATATGCGTTATCATTATGTGGTTATGTTAAATTCCAGTAACCGACCGCTAACAAATCAGTGGAACTAATATTTAGAATTAATTGGGTAATATTTGAAATTGTACGACCCGAAAATTAGCTGGATGAAGAACGCCACTGAATGAAGCCATGATTAACATAGCCACCTACTGGGCTAAAGTAATCTGACTAACAAAACTTAGGTAGGTATGTATTATTGATTCAAAAAGAAGAGTTAGGTATCTACTTGGCTTTTGAAGGAGTTGACAACTATACTTATATAGATCATAACTATAATAATACATCATTAGATAGATAGATACATACAGGGATTCAGTACATGATTCTGAAATGTTTCATCGGTTATTAAAAAAAAAACCGCTGTTCCATAAATTTTGACCGCGTAGGTATTCCACTTTTCTATGAAACAGCAGATTTTTTTATTAATCGACGAAAAATTTCAACGCCTGGGGTTTCAGAACCATGTAATGAATTCATGGTATCCATTTTCGCATCGATGTCCCTGCCAACCTGTATAGAGCTATAAGATAATGATGATGATCATGATAACATTATTGTGCACATAAATACTAGATACACACAACTTAGACCACGAAATGGCCAGCATGCACTTTCAAAACGACACCCCAGTCTTCTTGAATACTACATGAATATAAGCACTGTCCAGTCTAACCCCACAAAAAGTCCCATATCCATAAGAAAGTCGTTAGGAACATCTTTCATACGGCCGGAAAGAATCAAAAGATTTTGCTTCACGAGGGGAAGTGTGAAATGATATTTACGATGCTCGCATTCACGCAATCCTCCTCGATGACCGAGACACATGCGAATCAGCATCGTACGTAGATAACGACCATGTTATGAGTTTAGAATAACCGTGATATAACATCAATGACGTTAACGTTAATGTAATGGGTTGACGTTAAGGAAACGTTTTGTCTTTAACAATTATAAGTGGGATGAGGAAATTAATTTGTGTAGGAGTAAACGAAGCGATCATAGACCTATTACGGCAAGCTCTTGATGAGTAAGGGTGTGATTTGATGAAATACTGAAATGATAATTATTATTAATTTATTGTAAAGAGTAACAGTTTGTTGTAGTCTTTGTTTTTTGTTCATATACGATGTTTTTAGAGCGATATCAATCTTAAAAGGGGAGATAAAGGGGGTCAAGACAAGTATTTTTAACTCAAGGTACTCTTATAGAAAGTTGTATTATAATCAAAATGTAGAGAGTCACTATGTATTCAGAGACTATATTGAAATTGTTACAAGTACCTGAAACCTATCTTTAAACATGCTTTGTAACGTATTTGTTCAATTAAACGACGTTTCATGTTCTTAAGATACAGGGTGGCAGGGATATCGACGCGAAAACTGTTACCATGGATTCAGGACATGATTCTGAACCCCAGCGTTGAAATTTTCCGCCAGTTTTTTTTTTGTTTCATCTCCTGTTCCATTTTTATTTATCACTGCTATTTTTATTAAATCTCAATTCAAAAAGCAAAGCTTATCTATCTCTTTATAATACTCTGTAGCCAAGACAAACTATACCGTCTTCAATCTGTCAATGTTTGTTCCATTCATTATACATGCGAATACATAATAGCTCATATCCATGTGAACGGCGAACAGTGACATCTGTCGGAGATGATGAATGTTAGTGAATTGCTTTGAGTCATTAGTTGCTTTCATTAGTAGATAGGTTTATTGGAGTTTGGATTAATAACTGGAATCTGATGGATTGGAAGGTCACGCTATTGCAGATTTTATTACGATCGTGCTTGTAAATTTTTATATTTCGATTGTATTAATAAATACATTTGAATCTTGATTTTCGACCTCGATGCCAAACACCTTCCTTATTTCTCTCTATTAAACTCCATTTTAGATCATGCATATTAACACTTTGAGGGGCAGTAAACGCCCATAAGCGTAATAATAATAAAAGCTTCTATTGTCTCGTTTAGTATCCTTCAGACTATTTAAACTCACTTTTGAAATTACTCCTTTTCTTATTCCAGATCAAAAATGTTGAAGTGGGCAGTCTACGGTAAAAAAAACCAAGAACTCCGGGTATCCAACGATCTTGAAAATGAAGACTGCGAAGAGTATACCGACCAATCTTACAACAACACCAAAATCAGAAGATCTCTTGACGCACAAACAGTCAAAAAGAGCAAAAAGCCTAGCAGATACCAGCGAAGATCCTTAGGGTCTAATGCAGTTAGAAAAAACTTAAAAGCTGTAGACAAAGAAAACGTAAACTTCATAGGGAATACACCAAATTATTACAGAGAAGGTTTTATCAAGAAGCCAGAATGCAGAACCCTGAAGGATGTCAGCAATATCACCCCAACAGGTACTCCAGTCAAAAACTTCGAAAGGAGAAAATACTATCTAAATGGATCTAAAGTTGATATACCGCCAGATTTACCACCAACTCCACCTACTTATAGCAGAAGAGTAAGAGAGGCGAAAAAGAGGAAATTAGAAATGGCCAGTGCTAACGAAGTATTTAGAAGAGATAGCTGTGTATATAAATCTGAAAGAAGAATAAAGCCTATTGATAGAAACTCGTTAAGTCCTAAGCTAAGTCATAGTTCATCTGAGCCTTCATTATGTGATCTTTCTGACAGACTGAGTGCTACAACTACGAGCAGTAGGAACTCTTTTGCTTTAGGAAAACACAATAATGTTCCAGTTTGTACAACAAAAACAGTCAACGAAGGACTAGTTGAAATAGAATATGAGCAGGATCTAGTGCTCAACTGTATAGAAAAACCTTTGACTATTAACGAGAGTGCTATTGAAAAAACCACTTTACCTATATTTGGACATCACATATTTATGGATAATCCATTATATTTCAATAACAATAGTATCGGTCTTACAAATATAAGGCCTTTGAAAAGAACGAGAAAGAAATCCAATGATTTCGAAAGTTCCTTCAAATCGCCCTCAGTTGATAAAAAAGATGTCCATACTCTAGTAAGAGAAGGATGTTCCCCTGTCTCTATTACACCTTTATCTACGAAACTAGCAGCCCTAAGGTTTAGCACTATGAGTGTACACAACAAATCACAAAGGGTCGCTTTTACCAATGATATTACAGAATATTTTCCTAAAGTAGAGAATCCTTTTACTATCCCTCTAAGGGACGAAGAAACGTCTACAGAAATGGAAAATAAATTCATCTTAGGTAGGGATTTAACAACTAATAATACTGACTCAACTGTATCAACCACGCAAATGGGTGATGTAACACTTGAGAGAATGATTGAAGATATAATAAAGAGTACTAAAATTATCAAATCTAGAAGAAGGATATTAAATAAAGATCTAGAAATAGAGATTCAAGAAGAAATTCCTCCACTAGAAACAGTGAAAGATTTATTTGTCAATCCCCAGGCAGAAAACAAAGCCAATTTAATAAAAGAAGCTAAATACGTGAACTTATCACGAGAAAACTCTATGTCACCTAAAACTACTCCAACTAAGAAGATGCCTGTGCATAGGGTAAATGAAAAATTACTGAAGAACCTTCCAATTGGCTGTTTTATCTTAGATGATGGGGATGGATATAATGAAAGGGAAGTGAGGACACCAGACAATGCTGTAGATGTCAAAAGGAAGGCAAGCCCAAAGAAACGTTTGACAACATTAAACAGATCGCAGTCCTTGAATGTTTATTATGAAAGCGAAAATCTTGAATCCATGTCGTCAGAATCAACTCCCGACTTATATTCGGCGGCCGAAGAACGAATAAGTCTTAGGCTAAAACGTCAAAAATGCATACGAAGGAAAAAGTCTACAGTAAGCAATGAAAGTCAGTGGAAAAATAAGGATCTTAAAACTTCAATTCTTACCCTAGAAATTGGAATACCAAGTCCAGCAACAGAACTTCCCAATACATCGCTATGTGAACCTTTAAGTCCTCCACTATCAAATCCAATTGTAACTGATGACTATCAAAATATTTCAATGAAATCCACTGTATCACATAGCAGCTTGATGCCTTACGATACTTTAAACAATTCTCACAACAAGAGATCAAGGGAACTGTTTGGACTTACCCTAGAACATGGTATTCCAAGTCCTATTACTCCCGTTCCGAACCTAAAAAGACCTGGCAAAGTGTTAAGCGAAGAACGAGCACATAAGACGAGTAAATTAGATGAGGATTTCCTTCCAACTGAAGCCTACACTCCTGTGATTGAGCATAAATCTATTCGAAGATGTTTAACGTACTCTCCAGAAGAAAAAGAAAATAGCATAAGTAGTAATGAAGAGAAAAGACGGAGTGTAGTGAGTAATAAACTTGAGCAATCTAGTGAACGATTCCAAGCCCTAAAAGGGACGATAGATTTAGAAATAATGACAAGGAGTGACGTCATAGACGTGCACGGTGAGTGGTGACTATCGACCTTCATTTTAACCTATTGTTATGGTTGTGTCACATTTGGGTGGAGTTCTGATGTCCCTTTTATATTTGCAGTTATAAGGTGCCGAGATCTTCTGAGGTCCACAGGGAAAACGGATGATATCAATGCTTATGCGAAGGTGGGTAGTGAATTATTTTATTACGTCTGGGGTTACTTGAGAAAAGCTTTAAAAAAATTTTAGTTTTTATTGTTTGCTGGGCAAAATTCAATTAAAGCCTTGATTATTATGTCGTGAGGGCTGTTTGTGATATTTTACAGTGGGAATTATTAAATTTTTTTATGTTCTGCCATTACCACAGTCGTCCAATGATGAAATATCGTCACAACAGAGTAGGATATAAAGTCGTACAGACCATAATAAAATTGTATTAATAAAATTAATAAAAAATACATGAATTGAACAACTAAGATTTGTCAACAAACATAATACCCAGTAAATAAATGGTGAAGGAATTGAATTCTAATACCCTGATTTAAATAATGAATTTATTCCACATCAGGTCGTGATCAGCGGTTTGACAGAAAGCCAGACCCTTCCGTCCCAAAGGTCGATCTTCCAAAGGACATCAGTGCTGTATGGCAAGAGGGAGCCTGAGTTCCAAAGGCACCTCAAGCTTCCTCTGCCCACAGCCATCTACGAACATCAAGTGCTACATATCTCCGTGTGGCATAGAGATAAGAAATACCGGTAAGTACCTTAAAAATTGTTTGAAAACAAATAATGGTTGGACACACTTAATTAAAAAAGAGCCCGTGAGCTTTTACCATACGATAAAAGTGAATATTTTCGACTGGAGTCGAGTATACGAAATTCATATCATATTCATATCTTTATTTGCATTCCATAATGTTTAAAGGTGTGACAATTGCTTAAAGCTAAGGTACAATTACGGACTCTGTAGGGCATAGCAAAAAGTATAAAATTAATTCTTAAAATAAAAATAAAATTAGGAAAAATCAAAAATTGTTTAAATTAAATTTAATAATGTTAATATTAAGTATGTCAATATAACATTTATTTTATTGAGAAATATTTCGACGACTAGTATACGCGATTAAGCGTCACCGACTGGTGCCGAGTACACCCGAACTAACCCGAGTGTGATAGTTCAGTTTCGTTCACTGTTCAGAAAAAGCGCAAAGTGCGAATAAAGAAGTTTTTAGTTACATCAGGAATGGTCATGATGAAAGTTTATAAAATCAATTGGAAAATATATAATCATACATTTAATACATAAAGTACAGCTGATAAGGATTTTAGTGTACTCTAGTAAATAGGTTGTCTACGAGATAAGTACGCCGTCTTCTCTATCAAAACAAGTTAAAACTTCGAGCAAACAAAAAGGTAAGTCAGATATTTTTGTTTTTGTAACAAAGATCCAAAATGAAGCACAGTACGGCCGATGAATCATGGCCGGTCCGAACGTTGCGCAGAAGTCTGCGCAATAACCTTGTTTAGGAACCAAATGGTGACATGAGGCGAGTGTGAGTGACAGAACATGCGCGAACGTTCGTAGTGCCTATGTTCGTGAATGTCAGGTTGGCGGGGGTATTTTTCAGAAATGGTATATTTTCAGACCGGCGGTACTGTACTGACAGTAAGTAAAGAGGACAATGGGGTAAGTTGGATGACGTCAGTTTATTTTTTGAAAGTATTTGATGTAGCTACCTGCCTAGATGTCATGTCACTGTGCTGAATGGTTTGGCAATCCAATTTTACAGCACCGTGTTAATTGCAGGTCACTCACACAAGGTAGAGATTCTACTCACAAAGCTGATTTTAAACTCATCATCTGCTTAGTCTTTTTCCAACTATGTTGGGGTCGGCTTCCAGTCTAACCGGATACAGCTGAATACCAGTATTTTACATAGATCGACTGCCTATCTGATCTCTACCACTCAGTTACTGGGTAACACGATACCCCTCGGTAAGACTGGTTGTCAGACTTTCGGGCTTCTGACGACCCGTAACCACTGTCAAAGATCCACGAATGACAGCCGGGAACAACGGCTTAAAGAAAATTTTAAACTAAATCCGAATTATTATTTAGTGTCATGTGTAAATAGATAATTATTTACACGTGAAACTATCATTGAATAACTAAGTTAGCACAACTAGTTTCGTAATGTAAATCCAGCTTAAAATTTTTTTAATGAAAATGTAATCAATTTCATCGAAGCTTCCAATTTATCGGCAGCAAATAATCCTTCTTAAAGCTAAAGCTTATGGCGGCACTAAAACGGATTTATCGAGCTACCTATAATTAAATAAACGAGCCGAACCTTAATATTTTAAGTAACACTGAATCTCTCCCTCTTTAGGCACTGTTGAATTAATACTGTACTACTTATTTCTAAATTGGGAAAACGACATTTAATACATTGAGTTTATTTCGATACAAGCACTTAAATATCGGATTTAAAAAATAATAATAATAAATATTGCAGACCACATGATCCATAAAAAAACAGTCAAATTAAAAATCAAATCAATTCAAATCAGTTTATTGTAAACATGTTTTACAGAGGTTTGAATAAGATTAAAAGTATTAAATATGGACCCGCTAACGGCAAAACCAAATAAATAAATTACATTACAATACAAAACATTTGTGAAATTTTTACAAAACATACTTCAAATGAATATTTGTAAAGAAATTGGCAATTAAATCACTCTCTTCAATCATTTTTTTCTGTAGTAAGTAATCAAAATACAGCGAATTTGACATGTAGAAAATATATCTACTACCGCTCCATAAAATCACAGGTAAATGGTATTATTTCAATGGATCTATTTTTATCATCTTACATAACGTTATTCGCAAACACTCGCTGACGCAAACACTCGCATGAGCATACCTATCTACCTTTTGCCTATATCTAATTAAGTGATTCAGTCAATAACATACACCCACGGAATTTCGTGATAAAGTAAGTTCTTCCAAAGCCACCTTAAAATATTCAATTAATTTAAGTACAACATGTAAAAAATCCCTATCCGATCCGTCAGGGTGTTGTTAAGTATCGTACTGATAGTCTACTTATGTGAAAATTTTCAGGAAAAAAAAAAAAAAAATCACCACATTTTTTTTTCAATGGGGAATTTTACTTAGGGCGCGGAGGGGCTTCGTTTAGCGAGTGTCTACAAGTCATAATTTATGACTCCTGTTGAAAATTTGCTATTTTTTAATAGGTTTGGGGTAATTTTTGTGCAAAAAATGTGAATTGTAAATAGCATTTTTATTTTTTTCAAAAATGATAAGTTTTTTTATTACTTTTAGGTAATGTTATTGCAGTACTCATGTGTCCCATTACCATTTATATATTGTATAACAATATACTTCAAGTTGACGGCCCTTTTGGTCTAGTGGTCACAAGTGCTACTGCTGAGGATGAGGTCCTGGGTTCAATTCCCACGTCGCGCAGTGTTATCGGGTTTTCCATCTGGAATTTCTCAGTAGCAGCCCGGAGTCTGAATTTGTGTCCGATTGGTAATAGGCTCGCCCCCTATTAAAAGGGACTTAAACATAACTGGCGAATTGTGGGTATACTATAAGTACACCTCTGCTTAACCCTTCGGGGAAACAAGGCGTGATATTACGTTATGGAAGTGATTCACTCAATAACATACACCAACGGAATTGTGTTACTACCCAACTTTTTCCAAAACTATCTAAAAATGTTCCATTAATATGTAACAATATCTTTCAAGTTAATCGCATTTCTTCAATATCTATTTGTCGCAGTAAAATGGTTACAGCCGTGATATAGTTATATCCCTAGGGATATAGCTTAATACCGTAATATAGTTATATGAAAGCGGTTCATAACTGTCAGAGTGAGACGAAAAATTTCAACGCAGGAACGTTCAGAATCATGTACTGAAACCATGGTAACAGTTTTCAGGTCGATGTCCCTGCCACCCTGTATAGCTATATCCCTAGGGATATAACTATATCACGGCTATAACCATCTTACTGCGACATATACATATTATAAATTAAAGCCGCTTTTCGTGGCTGTATGTATAACCGCGTTGTTCTTCAAAACTACGCAACGGATTTTGATGCAGTTTTCATTATCATTTACAGAATTTATTCCGGAAGGTTTTGTGTGTGTAATACATTAATGTTAAACTTACATATATAATAAAGAAATCTTAATATTTTGTCGAAGCGTGCGACGCAAGGGCAGGACGCTAGTTACGAATAAACAGAGCCTCACCTGAATTTTGTATCGAGCTCGTCCGTAATTCGGTCGCATTCACGAAGCGATATTTAATTCACGGAATATGAGATTAGTAATGCCGTATAGCTGTGGAAACTTGTATCAAGATTATGCAATGAATTAATATGTTTTCTAAGGATTACTGACCGTTTTATTCTGTTACTGTTGCTTCTGCCCGCGACTTCATTCACATGGAAGTCGTAAGACACCACAATATACTACAATACAATAACAGCCACATTTTTATAAAACGTCCCTTTATACTACGTACTTTGTAGTTTTGTTCTCAGCACCCAAAATATACGAAGAGTCAGGACTGGTGACGCGAAAGCAAACGATGTACAGTTGTCCGTGTGAGAAGTAACTTGTCCTATGGTCGACACCCGCAGCCTTCAGTGTCTGATAATCATCGCAAAGCATACGCTCACAGGGAACTGCACACGCTTAAACTGTAAGGGATAATTGTGGGAATCCGTGGTATATGCGGTTTAAATACTGTCTTGCCAACGCCATAATTTTCTATTACCTTTAGCAACATAGATACACAAACTTAAGCCTTCTTCCCATGGGGACAGGCAGAAACTACAGAACGCCACTTGCTACGATCCTTACATACTTCTTTTGCATCGTTTACGTTCGTACATCTGGTCATACACGCACGCCGGTTGCGACTACCATGCACCTGACCATTCTAAATAACATATTTTACCAATTTCGGAATCCGGAATGAAATAATCCGAGACAGAATTAGAATAGTTGACATAGTCCCCACAGAATAAGCAAGCTGAAGTGAAAATGGGCCAGCCATATTAGTTTATGATCCTTGAAGGAGGCAGCAAATAGGCTAACGTAGTGTAGGACGCCCTCAAGCCAGGTGGGGTGACGATCTCAGGGATGGCTGGTAGCAACAAAATGAGGGCAAGTGAGAATCGAATTAAATGTTGTACGATTGGAGAGCCCTATGTAAAACATTGCTGATGACGATGATGATGATACTAAGTTTAAGAAAATAATATGTGACAATCCGCGGCTAAAGGTACCTTATGGACGTTTATAGTTTCGAAGATATTGAATGTTTTGTAAATTTTGCAAGAAATATAGATTTTTTTTAAATTGCTTTTTCGCAAAGCATAAGATCTGAAATTTATTTCCCTGTTATGTGCCACTATGTAACTTACAACGGCAACATAATGTTCGAGGTGACTGAACTTAAAATGTCTGTTTCTCGAAATCGCACAATTTCGAATATAATTTAAAAAAAAATATATCTCCGTAACAAAACATCGTAGGAGGTTGATCTTTTTTTGATATCTACAGCGTATTAATCGCAGATTACTAGCGTATGCATAACTCCATATCGACCACAAGGTACCTTTAGCCGCGGATTGTCACATATTATGAATAATCTCTAAAACATCATCGTTCAGCTCCACATGATTAGCGACCCACATTTCTGACATAGTGGCTGGCTGTATCCCCCGAGAGCATTCTTTGAAAAAGGCTTTGAGAGCGGTCCATATCCAGCGTAGCCGTATATCTTTATGTCTCAAAAAGATCCTAGTGGACAATATTTGCATAGGCTTCAAAACAGGTTTTAGTACCTGTCTTTGATGTAAACCTTCGCCTTGATCAAAGTTAAAAGGTCACAATTTAAAGGGAATTAGTTTCTAACTTATTTTAACTAAGTAACTTAGTTAAAGTTATAACTTAAAAGACATGAAACAGGTTATTAAAACTTATTTATTAGAGGCTGTGTTTCAAGTTAATTGGGGCTGTGAGATGATAAAACATAACCGTTCATTAAAACTTATATAGGCTTAAAGATTTTACTTAGACATATTTAAGTATATTTTTTTTTTCGTCTAAAATTCTTATTTCCGAAACGAAAAATAATTTTCTTGGTCATAGTCACGTATATTTTTCGCCTATCCCAAACCCATACAAAAGCAGGAACCGATATCAATGCGATTGTTACGAAAAAAATAGCTGAAAAGCGAACACTTTGTCAAGTTGACTCGACGCGTGACATGAATAAATGAATTTCGATGTCGACATTCGAATTTCGAGTTCCACTTCTCTATGGTGAAACTCCTATTTCCTATTTTAAAATAAGAAGAAAATATTTAAAATAAATATTGCACAGCGCATGTTTAAAGTCGTAGTGCTTTATTCACTTTTCCTCCTGTGTAGCACTTTCATACATAAGATATTGGGGAGTTGAAGTGACGCTGGCTCGACTGGACCTGCGCACAACGATCGATTGCCCAACGACGCAGACCCGGGCAGTTGCGTTGCCGACTCTAGACGGACAGCGGGCCCCTTTTTTGCCGCGTCTACCCCTTTTAAAATACGCATAGATTTTTTAAAGTGCCGTGCAGTGAAGTGATTGTGGTGGTTTTATTTTTTTTACAGTGGATTGAATTTTTTAAACGGTAAGGTTATTTTTTTTTTTCGTTTTTTTTTTTCGGAATATTTATTCGTGCCGTTATCGGATTTATTTCTCACTGAACCTACATTACCATATTTTTTATTATTGGATTCATTTTTTATTTTTTTCAAATCTAACCTCATCCTGCTTATTTTTTGGTATTTTATTTAGCGAATTTAAATTATAGCTGTAGGTATTAAAGCTGAACATTAAATGCCGATTACTTATATAAATCATCTTGTAAAAAATTGCTTACTTGCTGTAAATTATTTGGTCCTTTTATTCCTTGAAAACAATTTACTCAAAACGCACAAGATATCCTTTGTTACAATTCTCGAAATTTTATATCAAATCCAACATTAATATTACAACTCATATTTACGTAATTTCGTTCGTGACATCATTAAATATTAAGGAACTCATTATTATTATAATTATAATAATATTCATCCCCTCACTGTGGTGGCATCCCCTTTTAAGTCGTTATGTAGGGATAAGGGTTATGTCCTTACGTCTACGCGGCATAGTTAGTGGAATAACACACTAACACAATAAAATTTAGAAATATTCTTTGAAACGGACCTTAATCCAACTTCTTTTTCTTTTAATTTAAAAATCCTCTAACTCATTTGTTTTTGGTGAATACTGGCAGCGGGTTTACGAACCATTTTTAATTTCTTTGCGCCCGGCTAACCTAAATTCCCGTAGGTAGCTATGATGTTGGTTAACCTGTAGTAGGAGTGGTTTCGCTACTAAACTATACCTAGGTCAATGGAAAGAATGTGACCTCGTTGACCCCTCAATTTTGGATGTGAAATATTCATATTTTGAGGAATACTTTTGAAACTCTATCTTTTATCGAACAGCAGTAGGTTTTTGAAGTCGAAACTACAGTACTTACAGTACAGTATACTAGAAGGAAAGGTTTATTTGACCTAGGTCTATTTTAACTGGTATATATTCAGATGATAAAGGTACTAGGTTCCAAAAAAAATCGTCACATTATACCTGTTTTTAACGCTCTCTGCCTAACATGAACTTTATGAAGGGAAACGCAAAAATGACTACAACCACTAGGTTTAACAGATGGATTGCCGATGTTATTTTGTCGTTACAATATACAGAAGGGTACTGCTGTCCTTACCCTTGACATACATACAGTTAAGATGGCCTAGACAAGGAACAAACAATTTCAAAGCATTTCGTACTAAAACGAGTTTCAACAGGATTCAACATATCGCTGATGTGATAGGACGTCACTTTGTCCTTGTTCCCTCGGACGTGTTCTTTACCAAGAAACCATTGAGGGTTTTGTAGCAACACTGCAATGCCAATGAGACGTTAGGTTAGGTTCCACCTGTCAAAAGTGTCAAACCGCCTATATTTTGACCGTGACTGAATGATGAACGAATTAATGAAACGAATGATGAATATATTTTGTATTCTTTGTCGAAATGGAAGACCTCTTGTGAAAGTGGCGTCAGCTGGTGGCGTGAATTTTTGATTGAATACATAAACAATTGATGACTTCAGCTATTCCACCATAACATATTAAGTATCTACTAAATAAGTATGTTCTGAGGTACGTCCTTTCAAAAACTTCGGAACAGATTATCATGAGACTGTTCTTTCTGCCTTCAATTAAATGTATATATGAGCACTGAGTGGGTTTTCTAATTATAATTACTCAAACAGGTTGTAGGTATTTGTGCTGACTCCGAATAAAGGCTCTTTCAAACAGGCGCGACACGCGACGCGACACAAAGACACCGCTCGTCGCGCGACGAGCGGTGTCTTTGTGTCGCGTCGCGTGTCGCGACTGTTTGAAAGAGCCTTTACATTTAATGCTTATTGCACCTATGTTATTAATTTTGAATTACATTTAACCCTTATTGCAAAGATTATTGCACCACCCAAGTTATCTCTTGATTGGATACCCTTTTGTTGACCGGTACAGAAAGCATTAGGTAGTAATTACTAAGCTGCAACATGAACATTTAGTAAATTAACCATGATACGAAAATTTTAGAGTATTAAAATTTGACTGCTGAGCTGGTCCCGGGTTCGATTCCCAGGTCAGGCATAGTGTTACCGGGTTTTTCCAACAAGAATTTCTCAGGCCGGAGTCCGGATTTGTGCTCGATTGATGGCAATAGGCCCGCCCCCTATTGCATGGGACCTAAAAAATAACTTTTGAAATGTGGGTGTACTACAAGTACACCTCTGCTAACCCTTCGAGGAAACAAGGCGTCATGTTATGTATGTATCTATACATACATACTACATTTACATTACTACATTTTCCAGAAGCATTTCTCTCTGAAAATTTTCCCGTCACTATTTGTCCATGTCATGTCAAATGTCCATGTAACACCCCTCTCATGAAGATCGGAGACGCTACGCTCGAAGTTGTAGACAAGTATGTTTACCTAAGACAAACTGTCCAGCTAGGTAGGTCCAACTTAGAGAAAGAGGTCGAATCTGACTTGGCTGGGCAGCGTTCGGGAAGCTATTCAATATCTTCTCGTCCCACATACCACATTGTCTCAAGACGAAAGTCTTTGACCAGTGCGTGTTGCCAGTGATGATCTATGGCACTAAAACGTGGTCGCTCACAATGGGCTTTATCAGAAGGTCAAAGGGCAATGGAAAAGGCTGTGCTTGGAATTTCCCTACGTGATCGAATCAGAAATGAAGAGACCCGCAGAAGAACCAAGATAACCGACATAGCCCGAAGAATTGCCAAACTTAAGTGGCAATGGGCAGGGCACATTGCTCGCAGAACGGATGGCCGAAGTGGCCGAAACGTTCTGTAGTGGCGACCGCGTACTAGAAGACGTAGCGTTGGAAGGCCTCCCACAAGATAGACTGATGACCTTATGAAGGCCGCAGGAATCCGCTGGATGCAGGAAGCACATAATTGGTCGAAGTGGCGGTGCTTGGGGAGGCCTATGTCCAGCAGTGAACATCTTTCGGCTGAAATGATGATGATGATGACTATCTGTCCTGTTTTTCGTTGTCAATTTTATTAAAGTTGGAAGTTTCAGCTTTTGATTATTCTTTAGTTATTTTTCAACCTTGTCATATCCATGTGGTATACCATCCTCGTTTTTCTACCATCATTCGTAATGATTCTAAAATGATATTTCGGAACCATTTTTTATTTTTTTATTTCGCACATCTTCGCAACGTCTTGGAACTCTGCCTACCCTCCAAAAAAGCTTGAAGTAAGACAACAGAAAAAAAAGCCCAGAACCAACCTTTCATGAACACCTAGATCTCATACCTCTTGACCCACTTCCAGCTTATCAGCTTAAAAGCTCATTTATTGAGTTAAAGCACACAAACTGTGAGCTATTACTAATAATTTATTTAAAACTATAAATCTTGCTACCTTCCAAATGGTATTAGAGAAAACTGTACTATTAAATGAGCAATTTTTGTATTTATTTAAATATATTTGTAATCACATTCTCGAAAACGGCTTTATTGATTCCTATGAAAGTTGCAATGTAGGGGTTTACGGTGGCGAAAAATCGATCTAGCTAGGTCCCAAATCTAGGAAAAATATTTTTTTCCGTATTTTCACCCAAGCAGAGTTCGGTCGCCCAGGTCATATACGAATAATGCTTATGGCCAGGTTAGGTGGAAGCTTGCACGTGAAAGTAATTTCAATGTGAGTTACCTACTACTACAGCTAAATACCTGGTCTTCAAAATAATTACTTGTGGCGAGAGGGAGTCGTGACTAAATAATAACAGCCGCACGGGTTAATCGAAGGTTAAGCTACGCTAGCTGCGGCGTGCCAACGAATGCCATTTCTTGACGTGATATAAATTACCCATCACTATTTTAAAACCTGTAGTTGGGGGATGGGGGTTAACCTGTAAGTTGGGGAATGGGGGTCGCTACGTCACAAGTAAGTATAAAATCTACATACTCGTGACGTCATGGCACATTTTAACTCAATCTATCACCGTAATCTTTTCATTACGTAAAAAAGAAAAAATATGTATATAATCATTTTTTTATAATCTACCTGAACGACAACAAACATTTTTTTCGTCATTATTCCTATTCCAATGAGATACAGACCTCCTCGTCCGGGTAACAAAACCTTCAAAACGCCAACTGGTAGCTACGATTCTTACATAATAGACTTGTTTTGCTTCGTTTACGTTCAACATACAAACGCAGTTTTTAGTTTTAGCCACATGCAATATAATTAAACTTGAGTTTTCCTGCATATTTTATCAAACGTGGTCCCAATGCCCCAATAACTGACTTTTCCTTACCCGAGGATATGAACACGCGGAAGCTATGCACCACATCTGCCTTGAAAATTGGTCCCAGGTTGCGGTTATAACAAAATTCACCCAACTTTTACTTCCTGAATTCAAATGATGCAATTACCCGGTAGCGTTTTGGTATTTCTGGCATAAATTGCTTTTAAAAAACGAGCAAGCCTTACGGTAGTCGCATATGATATGTAACATCTGATATCTCACCTTGGTAATAAGCACCATTAAAGGGGCTCATCAAGGTCATTTCTGACGGCCAACTCTAGCACCGCGCGCGCTCATTGGTCAAATCAAATAGCGCGCGCTTCCTCGGTTTCCTGTAACACACTTCTGTCTCTTTTCACGGAATTATTCCCATAGATTGCAGGAAAACGAGAGGAAAGATGCTAAACTTCAAAAAGCTGAGTTGTTGAAGTCAATGAAACCGTTTCTGAGCTTGAATGTATTTGATGTATAATTTCATCATCATTCTCTTTCTGTATCAATCAATCTGCCTAGCCTTTACCCAATTATGTTAGGGTCGGCTTCCAGTCTAACCGGATGCAGCTGAATACCAGTGTTTTACATGGAGCGATTGTCTACCTAACCTCCACAACCCAGTAACTGGGTAATACGATACCCGTTGCTAAGACTG
This sequence comes from Omphaloscelis lunosa, assembly GCA_916610215.1. Lineage (NCBI taxonomy): Eukaryota > Metazoa > Arthropoda > Insecta > Lepidoptera > Noctuidae > Omphaloscelis > Omphaloscelis lunosa. Next base: position 3,398,608 of record OU744245.1, on the reverse strand, counting down.
GTTGTCAGTATTCGGGCTTCTGACGACCCGTAACGACTGTCAAAGATCCACGATTGACAGCCGGGACCAACGGCTTAGCGTGCTTTCCGAGACACAGAGGAGTCTCGGTATTTAAAGATGGTCACCCATCAACGGACAACCCTGGCAAGCGTAGCTTAACCTGATGGATCGAACCGTGCGGCTGTTATTACATAGCCACGAGTTCCTCCATTCTGTTGCTATATGTGTTTAATTAATGGATGACAACATCTTTTCCCGCTTAAACAACATAGGTCCTAAAGTCACTTATCGGTTTTCCAAGCATTATTATGGCAATTGTATTATATTGTCAAAACAGACGTGCTTTTATTAACATGTCTTTAATTTTATTTCAAGTAGGTAATGTAATTTATGTTTATGTTTAACATGAAGTGTTTGAAGAGGTCATCGGTTTTTACTGCATTTCATTTTACGGATACCAGTAGCACAGTATATAAACGTATATGGACAGTACAGAAACTGCGTAGTAAACGTTCAAAACGGCACTCTCACACACACATTGACGTGACCCCAAGCGATTGTCGCGGTGCTGTCAGTTGTGAGCTTGTGGGTGCCGTGTCGAGACGAGTGGTCGCCACGATCTTTTTAAAAATGGAACGTAAGTAATTATTTCAACAAATAGGCCTTGTCTCCATATATATTGTGCCAATAGCTTATATTCTTTAGTGTGACAACCATGGCCGACTAGAAATAGAGTTGCTAGGACAAAGAAATACTAACTTTAAAAAATTACATTCAAAATTCATAAGTACAGGTACAGACAAAGTCTAACAAAACACACATGTGCCTCGTGGGAAATCTTAAGAACAAATGGGCCAACTTCAAATGACCTCTATTACCCTTTCATTTCTTATTCATGTTTCTTCCATACATGTTATAAATTAAAGTCATTTTTCATTCTTCTAAACTACGCAATGGATTTTGTTGCGGTTTTGACCACCATTTAGAGTATTTATTCCAAAAGGTATCTGTGCATAAACATAATCAGACTATAATGTTCCCACTGCTGGGACACAGGACACAGGTCTTTGAGAAGGAATGGGCCGTAATAAAAAAAAATGGTGGCAATCCGGGAGTACCGGCAGAAGTAAAAACTTTAATAAGATCGCCTTGGTGAAAGAAAAATACTTGTATAGAACATTGGTCCGTAACCTTATCAAAATAAAGAGCACAATCGCGTTTACAAAACCTTTAAAGTAAAAATACTTGCATAGAACATGGATCCGTAACATAATATAAATAAAGAGTACAATCGCGTTTACAAAAATGAGGTGTGGTCATGGTGTCGCGAAATCAATGGTTTAGTTTCATCCCAACGCGCCTAAAGAAGTTCTCACTTAAAAAAAAAATCGTATAAAAAAGTTTTCTTACTTTCTAATCCACCACGCGGGCCCAGTGCGGGTTGGTAGATGTCACATGTCTTCGAATTTTTGGTTCTAGGACATGCCGGTTTCCTCACGACATTTTCCTTCGCCGATTTGAGAGCAGTGGTGATCTATGTCTAATACATTAATAAAAAGGAATCTCGATATTTTGCCAAGAAGTGAAATTCTGTGCGAAGCAGGGGCAGGTCGCTAGTCAGTATATAAATATTGTAAACCAGGGCTCGAACATCGATCGATTAAGACGAAGGTGTCTTGTAGGACGTTCTAGTACTGAAACTTCCAATTTTAAAATTCCACGTAAATGAGTTTTACCGGAAAAGTACTATTATTAGACTTATTTCTACGATAAAGCAACAGGAATAAATCATTACAGATTATGCAAAGGTTTTAGACTAAGTACATCGCCATGTGACATTTCCTATAATCTATATACATACTCACCCCTTCTTCCCATGGGAAACCTGCTACGATCCTTAACATAGTTCTTTTGTTACTACGATCCTTAACAAAGTTCTTTTTTGCTTCGTTTACGTTCTTACATCTAAACATTTAGTCAATTTCTACAATTCCAATGCAAAAAATTCAACCCTGCAGTTATTTTAACGTTTCTGTCTTAATATATATATGTCAGAGTATGTATATTAGCGAGGCTATTGTACGGTTGATGTGATGCAATGGATGTGAAAAAAAAAAACGAAGTAGTGACTCAAAAATTACAGATTAGTTCGCCCCCTATTCTTCTTCTTTTCGTGTGGTTAGTGACTAACTTGGTGTCAGAGTTTTAAAGCTGCCCATGGGCCTCTGACTTGGCTTCAAATGCTGTAGAGAAATATATCTCAGATATGCCGGTTTCCTCACGATGTTTTCCTTAACCGTTTTTGCAGCCCCGTATACCAATAACCTGAAATACTGTGTAACTTTTGTTTGTCCCGCCTGCGATACCAAAATTTCATAGAGTATATAGTGCTTGTTTTTCTCTTTTCATTTATGCGATTTTGCGGTCGGGTTTTTTGATTTTTTAATCATTTTGTTTACTTCACTAGTTATTTCATATTTCCATACAGTAATATTGCCAAATTAATCAAAACAGGTAAATATATTTGACAGCTATTTGCGACGTTGCCAACTTTTAGAACGAACGCTCTTAAGTACACGGGACTAAAACATAACTGGCAAAATGTGGGTATAATAGGTACACCTCTGCCTAAACCTTCGGGGTTAACAGGGTTTATGTTATGTTAATTTAAGCCTATGTGGATAAAACTATTGATTTCGAGCATGGATCGGAATCCATGCTCGAAATCAATAGTTTGTCGGAACGGAATGTCGACGAATGTCGGAACATATATAAAGAAAAGAAAGAAAGAAAAATTGTTTATTCTGCGTACCTATAAATATCCTGTACTATTAAATGAGCAATATGTACATATTTGTAATCACGTTCTCGAAAACAGCTCTAACGATTTCGATGAAAGTTGCAATATACGGGGTTTACGGGGACGACAAATTAATTTAGCTAAGTCTCATACCTGGAAAAAATCGTTTACTCCGTATTTTCACCCGAGCAGAGCACGGTCGCGCAAAATTTAGAACAAGATGGCTACCTTGGAATAATGACATGGCAGCATGGAATTAGTAAGTACTTACTATCATGGCAACATAGAATTAATATGCACTATAAAAACATGGGATTAGTATGAAATATCCTATACTATTAAATGAGCATTCTCTATTTTCACCCGAGCAGAGCTCGTACCCTATATATATATTTAATCGGCGTACATACATACATTAACATACAAAGAAATGCTAAGCGTCAATTTCATTTCATTATTTAGTTAAAGAACCGATGTATTTATTATTCAGGCTGACATTTCAGTAAGGGTTTCATGTCTAAATGTCACCTTATAATTAATAAACCAACAAGAATTAACAAACCGACTCAAAGGACAAAGTTTATCGATTCTTAATCTAATATTCATTTGCCATGTACTAAATAAAAGGGTATTTATAAATACAATTTTGGACGTCAATCTATATTGAAGACAAAAGAAAGGTCATTTTCAAGTGATATGACTGGGTTATTCGTAATTTCCTCAAAACTGTAGGTAATTTGGTCATTAAAAAATCATATGTAAATTGGTCACAGGTAGATTCATTCGTTATGTGTAAATTGAACCAAAAATATTTATTTATTTAATGGTGCTTATTAAATAAATAAAATATGTTTTCAAATGTGTTTTATTCTAACATAAAACATCACGCCTTGTTTCCCCGAAGAGTTAGGCAGAGGTGTACCTATAGCACACCCACATTTCGCCAGTTATGTTTAAGTCCCATTTAATAGGGGGCGAGCCTATTGCCATCAACTGGGCACAAATCCAGACTCCGGACTACTACTGAGAAATTCCAGATAGAAAAACCCAATAACACTTTGCTCGACCCGGGAATCGGATCAAGATTTTATACTCAGCAGTGGCGCTTGCAACCACTAGACCAATGAGGCTGTCAAATAATTATTTTTAGGAGATGGAGCACCATGTATTTTGTTATTTGGTGGATATTTTAATTTACCTAAATGTTTGGCAGAGTACCTAGGGACTGAAATAAAAATACATCAGTCAATCTGCCAAGGCTTTTCCCAACTATGGAGTCGGCTTCCATTCTAACCGGACTGCAGCTGAATACCGAATTTAACATGGAGCGACTGCCTATCTGTCCTCCACACGATATACCCCTTGGTGAGACTGGTTGTCAGACTTTCGGGCTTCTGACGGCCTGTAACGACTGTCTAAGATCCACGAATGACAGCTGGGACCATCGGCTAAACATGCTTTCCGAAGCATGCAGGAGTCTCGGTATGCTAAGATGGTCACCCATCCACAGACCAACCCCGGCAAGCGTAGCTTAACCTGAAGAATCGAACCGTGCGGCTGTTATTACTTAGCCATGAGCTGAAATAAAAATAAATATTTTAGTTTTTGAGAAAGTGGTCGCCTACGTGTAGGCCATTCGTGGTAATTTTTTATTTCACTGTTGCTGTGAGAAGCATATTTTATTTCTCTTTATGTTTGTCTTGTCCTGGTTCATGGGAGCGTTTTTGTGGAGTAAGTAGGAAAGGCGGGCCAAATAATTAAACATTTTCTTTTTTATTGCACATCCACCGTCATAACATAACAACACGGCTGTTTTCTGTGAAGGGTAGCAGAAGTACACCCACATTTCATCTTTTCGTATATGTCGCATATAATATTTATAATATTAGTACTTGGGCGACCGAGCTCTGCTCTGTTAAAAATAGAGAATGCTCATTTAATAGTAGGTATAGGAAAGTACATACTAATTACATGCTGCCATTATAGTAGGTACTTACTAATTCCATGCTGCCATGTCATTATTCTATGTCATAGCGCTGCGAACAATACAGTGAAGCATGCCTAAACTACACCTCCGCTCTGTGCATACACGCTCACACGCACACATTTACAATCAAACTACACCTCACTATGTACACACAATATGTTTACGAAACCGGCTTCACGTCACCGTTGACATCTTGGTTTTTTATTTGGTCTGAGTGTCATCCTTACTCATATATATTTGCTGTCTGTACGCTGTCCTCATGCACCTCTAACAACCATTCTACAGTATCCTAGCCGTTATTTCGAACATCAGTTTTTTTAAATTATTTTTTATTATTAATCTAAATATTAATTAAAATCCGAACAACAATAAAATTAAAAGACTCCCTCCACTCCTCTCTCTCTCTCTCTCTACTCTTAGATATAATAAGAAATGCTGAAATACATATGTATATGATAATTATATACTTACATATTCTGTCTACATATATTCAATGTAGATGATGTGTACCAGTAGCAGTGTTAATAAACTTTTGACCGTACCCAACTTCAAGATAACCCCTTAATGAAAAACTCCTAAAAATTACCACAGTCCAAGCTGGCCTTAAGCCAGAAGATAATGATGGATCGCAAGCTAACTGCTAAACGTATGCAAGCGTATGAAGTGGTGACGCAACCGGTGAATAACTTGGAGTTCTGCCCATACTGTAAGGGAAAATGTGTTTAAAAATGACTTCTATGAGTTAATAATTAGTTTACTTTTAGGCCATTTTTCTTGCGGGGTAACAGCTGGTATTAGCCGTCCGATTTAAAGATAAAATGCTACAAAAACGGCTATATTTATGCCAAAAATAATGTTCATTGTTTTAAAATCCTATCATTGTACACGAGAAAATCATCAAAATCCTTCGTGTTTGGACACGAAGGGTTCCGTACCACCGTACAATATTTAGCAATAAACACCGAAAAACCAAGGTTTCTTATAGTTGTGGTCATTGACTAAGTTTTTAAAGCTGCCCATGGGCCTCTGACTTGGCTTCACATACCTTCAAGAAAAATCACTCTGGCATATTGTTGTTATAGCGGCAATAAAAATACACAATCTGTGAAAATGTCAACTGTTACGGTACATGAGATATAACCCGCTGACAGACAGACGGACAGCGGAGGCTTAGTTATAAGGTTCCGCTTGGCACCCTTCGGGTTCGGAACCATAAAAAACCTGATCTGGAAATTGTGATTTAAATCAAACAAAAAAATTTTATCCTTGTAACGTTGCTCAGGAAAAAATCAAAATTATTTATTTCAAAAGCTAGGGTTAACTAAGACTGTGGTGGCCGCCACAAAGCGTCCGCAATTTACTATATAATGACGTCACTGAAACATAATTTATGAAAGTTAATTGGTGTATTTCCCTAGAGATCGTTTTTTGACACCGTGACACAAACGCCGGTGCCATTATTTTTATGACAGCTGTCACTGCGACCACCGCTGTCGTAGGAAACTGGCGCTTAAATAAAAATAAAAAAATCCTGACCGAAAAACTGTAATTTGAATAAAAATCAATCTATCTGCCTAGCCTTTTCCCAACCACGTTGGGGTCGGCTTCCAGTCTAACCGGAAGGAGCTGAATACCGTATTTTACATTGAGTGACTGCCTATCTGACCTCCACAACCCAGTAACTGGGTAATATGATACCCCTTGGTAAGACTGGTTGTCAGACTTTCGCCGACAGCCGAAACCAACGGCCAACGGCTTAACGTGTTTTCCGAGGCACGGAGGAGTCTCGGTATGCTATCATACCGGGAGTCCTCCGTGCCTCAGAAAATCATCTTATGATGATCACCCATCCGCAAACCAACCCCGGCAACCAGCAGCGAACCTAATGGATCGAACCGTGCGGCTGTTATTACTTAATCACGAGCTCCTCTATATTAAAATATAATTCGAATAAAAATACTCTTACTATTATTCGGGAGCATATCCACGCATTTTCCTTGTAATAAGAACCTATTCACTACATCCAATCAAAAAACTTTTGATTTCGCAAATAACTTATCATATTTATCAAAACATATTTCCTGTTCATATCTACACGATATAAAACATTGACTCTCACTTTTAAAATCCCTTACGTATCGGCGGGTACCGCCTAATCTGCTTACCCCCAGTGAAAGTGTAATGAAGTAGGTTAAAACTGAGCTGTGCGCAATGACCTGTCTCTAATACGACCTTTAAACCACAACGTAGGGAAGTTATACAATTATACATGCGGCTATACGGTAGTGCCAACATGTAGGATGGAACTTTTTTTGTTGATTAAATGTTGGTATATATGAATTTCAGTTTTTGTGGTAAAGACAGAACAAAAACCAGTTAAAAAAAATAAGTACAATGCTTGGTATAATCGTCGCGATAGGAAAATTATACAATTATACATGTGGCTATATGATAGTGCCAACATATAGGATGGAACTTCAACAACAACTATTCTGGTGATTGAATGTTATATCTTTGATGGAAATGATAACTTCTCGACAAATAGTCACTCTCCTCTTTTAACACTACTTACTGTAGGCCAGTAATATAATGAAACGGTTCTATACGGCAATGCCAGCATATAGGATTTGATATTTCTATGCATAGAAGTAGAATGTTAGTACATATATTATCCTTAAATTTGTTTCTGTGGTAAAGAAAATAAAAATGATACCTTTTTTATCATAAATTGTCACTAACATCCCTTTGCCTTTAAACGACATGGTACCATTAGTCATGGACTAGGTTAGTGCCAACATATAGGATGTGACATTTTGTATGCGAAGAATGTTGGTATCCTTGCATTTCAGTTTATCCGGGTCAGGATAATAAGGTTGAGAGATAATATTGTTATCTTTCTCCTTACTTCCTTCCTTCATTTATTGTTGATGTTTATCAGTTTTCCTCAATCCTTTAGCTTACTCTTAGAAAATAAACCAAACATAGTTTTTATTATCCGAGTGGCCCAGGTTTGTCGCAATTATGTATGTATGTATGACTATTTCTTTGGCACGCCCTGTAGCCTAAACGGCTTGATGGATTTTAAACATATGAGGAGTCGTTAGATTCGTATTAATTGTGGGAGTGACATAGGCTATATAATATTTATATATTGCATCTGCAAATACAAAAAAAATAGGGTATGATTTATTAAAAATAAATTACAACAATATTGTTTCAAATCAATGATTATGAAAAACAGTCGGTTGATTTGCTCGATCATGTCATAAGAGATGGGAATTTTTCCGTCTCATATTTGTAATAGATTTATATTCAGCAATACCCACAAATCTTAAATAACATACAGCTGTGGTCCAGCTGTGGTGCCTCGGAAGGTCTCGGCTGTCATTTGTAGATCTTTGACGGTCGTTACGGTAGTCAGAAGCCCGAAAGTCTGACAACCAATCTTACTAAGGGGTATCGTGTTAACCACTAACTGGATTGTGGAGGTAGGCTGTCGCTCCATGTAATATACTGGTATACAGCTGCATTCGGTTCGTCTGGAAGCCCACCCCAACACAATTGTGAGAAAGCTAGGCAGGTTACAACAAAATATGATTCAATACAAAATGCCACGAACGATACCCCACAACACAAACTACGCGTAAATAAGGGCCACCGTTCCAACGTTTATTAGTCATTCCACGCGAAGAAAATACTCGATATTAAGTAATAGAAACCTTACCTATACATTAAAACAATTATTATGGCCGTTATGAAAGGCCAAGGTAAGAAAAAGAAACCTAAGTAATTCATGTGTAGACTGACCTATCACGAACTTTGAAAGGGTAAAATGAAAAATTTTAAAAACGAAAAAATCTAAAATAGTCAGACTGAAGATATGCTATATTTAAATTTAATTTGTCACTATTTTATTTCGGGTTTTTATCTGTTTAGATTAGAGTTAAAAATTTAAATGTATGAGTGAAAACTATGGACTAGAATTATGTCTGAAATTAATACATAATTTAAAAAAAATATATACCCGTACACTGATAAACATACTCTTAATTATTACATACAGTATGTTAATTAACGATAGGGGTAAAATTTGATACCATAAGGTTTTTTTTTATTTTTTTAAGTGAAAACTTCTTAAGTCGCGTCGGCATTTTTGAGATGGGACTAAACCAATGATTTCGCGACACCATGACAACACTTCATTTTTGTAAACGCGATTGTGCTCTTTATTTATATTGCGTTACGGATCAATGTTCTATGCAAGTATTTTTACTTTAAAGGTTTCGGAAGTTTTTTTGTTTTTTTTTAAACGCGATTGTGTTCTTTATTTAGATAAGGTTACGGACCAATGTTCTATACAAATAATTTTCTTCCACCAAGGTAATCTTGTTCAAGTTTTCGCTTCTGTCGGCACTCCCGGATGCCACCATTTTGTTTTAGTGTGGGGTTGCTATACTTTTTCGGTTTAACCATACAGTATAATACTATACTATTACCAATATAATGCGAAAGTAACTCTGTCCGTCCGTCTGTTACTCACGTCTTAACGGCTAAACGGATTTTGATGAGATTTAATAGACAGGTAGTACATAACCTGGAGGTGATATCTCGCGACCGGCCCTAGTCCAGGCCATGGTACGGAGCGAGAGGACATGGGAGGCTGTCGCCTCCTTCTGCAAGGCAGTAATGCTCGCGTAGCAGCAGGGGGAATGAGTGAGGGAAAGGTTAATTTCGCGCCCTCACGCCCCTTACCCTCGCAGGAGAGGCCCTGAGCGTCGGGAGTCGTAGGCCGATTCCGCACCATAGGCGCAGGCTTGTAGACGGTGAGCAATGGGTAGTTCGCCGTCCGATAAGGACCAGGCCCGGGTCGACGGCGTGTTGTGTTCCACGCGCGCCTCAAAGAGATGCCAGCAGAACTGACGGGGTCCGCTAGGCTCGACGCCTGCCAAGGTCGTGGGAAAGTCCGAAAGGGATATCGTGGCCCCTGGCAATACAGGCAACTGAAGGAACACTTGTGGCTAAAAGTCAGTAAGAGTCTGACACTCCCTCTTGCCTTTTCACGCTAAACCACTGAACCGATCATCATAAAAGACAGATAGGTACCCTGGGACTTGCACCCTAATTGCGTAACACACTTTTAATCACAATCCGAGGGTTTAATCGAAATTACTAATCCATTGCTTCATAGGTTTGAAAAATTCGACTGTTCGACAACGTAAATGAGCTAATGAACGTGGATAAACTGTCAAAATGAAATGAATTACGATCAATTGTCATGTTATGTGTTTTACGCAATTACTACTGGAGAAGCACGTAAAAACTTTTTTTTAAACACTATTATTATGAAATACAAAAAACAGACGCAGACGAAGTCGCGAGCAACAGCTAGTTATTTCTATTTGTGTACAGTCAGCAAATGAGAGGAGTATTCAGTGCGCCTTTTGATAAAACTTTCCTTGTGCTGAATTCCCGGGTTCATTATTTTATGCATCAGCATTGCTGCATTTATTTCGTTTATTTCTGAAAACGTTGCCTCTCTACAATCTACGTTTCGTATGTGCTCTTGTATCGCCATGGGTGAGTACTCTTTTACTGATTCGTAGTTGCATTCACTATAGTAGATAAGGTGTACGAATATAATAGAATAGAATAGATTACTCATTATTATGTACACCATTCGAATCTATACATACAATTAGATAGAATTTAAGTTTCTGTTTTTCATATTATTGAAGTATACATGGAACTTATACCGGAAAGAAAAATGGCAAAATTCGGGAATACCGAAAGTGCATTTTATATGGGAATGTTGTATGAATTTACTATTAAAATTTGGACAACGTCTGTAAAAAAAAACAATACACGCGGCAACAGCTTGTGTTGTCACACACGATATCAATGTGTCTTGTCTGAGCTCTGTGCAATACATAAAATGTTCGTTGATACCTGCATATTTAACTATTTTACCGTGTGTACAAACTAGTAGAAATGAAAATACACAGTTTCATAGTACCTACCTTTCCAATATCTATGCGTTCTAGCTTATTCCAGTTCTATTTTTCTAGCACTATTGATCTTTAGCCCTGACGATTGTGTATTGTTTTTCAACGGAAGCCAGAAGGCCTTTGTTCCACGTTTTATTGAAAAGTGTTCGGGAAACTCGAAACACTCGGAAAAGTCGGAACTGTTCTCGTTTTTTTTGACACTCAACCCTTACTATAGAGGCGCCATATTGAAAAATTCTCGCCCTGAATGCTTTGAAAGGGAAAACAAATGGAGCGTGCATCCTATCGGGTCTGCGGTTTTCAACTATTTTTGTGCAAATTATTTGAATAGAGAATGTCGATGTTCATTTAAATTCTTTGTCCTTTTTGGTCGGGTTTCGGAATAGTAAAATGTCGGTCCCGTCAGTCTGGCAACCCCAGTAATTAAACTGCTTACTGCTATATTTTAATTTATCATTTAATAGTTAGTTGTGGATATTTTTATTGATCAAGTTTTCTATGATAATATAGCTTTTCCATTCATCAAGATTTTTATTATTTATTTAAACTTTTCGCACTCAAAAAGGTACTAAGGCGAACTTAATGCCTTAGGCATTCTCTACCAGTCAACCAAAAGTGGTGAAGAAATGACTTTATTACGTTGAATGACATTATCTTGATGATTGGCCTTACTCAGAAACTCTATCGACAGCCAAGTTCCAAATAAGATTCAAGTACACTGTTCTGTTACAGAAAAAAGCCTATTACCTACAAATAGTGTAAACATTTTGGTCAATATTTTACGACTGTAGCTTTTTAAGAGCGTTGTTTAGTATCTTCTGATAATACCTTCATTAAACCAGTACCCTTTAAAACCGTAACCGAACGTTACAAAAAACCGTAAAACACATAATATTATCAATAAGTAACAAGCCGATCTCACGGGGGCGTTACACAGTGTTTGAGCCCATAAACACTCCGGGCTGTCGTAAAAAACCGCTCGGTAAATCTTGGATTAGCTCCCGAGCAGTAATGTGCCGTTTATTTAGGCCGCCAGTGTAATTGCTCGGTGGGTGAATTTTTTTACACTGGAGTGAGGAAAAATTGTAATCCTAATGATAATGGGTTAATTATTAGCGTGCCGCGCAGAGTCTTTAGAAGAGATAATGATGATGAAATTCATTGCTGAATTTCATCATCTTCCTAGGAAGATGATGAAATTCAGCAATGAATGGAAAAGGCTAGCCTTTTCCCAGCTATTTCGGAGTCGGCTTCCAGTCTAACGGGATGCAGCTGAATATCAATATTTTACACGAACTGATCTACACAACCCAGTTACTGGGTAATACGATACCCCTTGGTTAGACCCCTTAGTAAGACTGGTTGTCATGCAGATTTTCAGGCTTCTGACGACCCGTAACGACTGTCAAAGATCCACGAATGACAACCGGGATCAACGGCGCAACGTGCTTTCCGGGGCACGGAGGGGTCTCGATATGTAATAGATGGTCACCCATCCATGGGCCGACCTCAGCAAGCTTGGCTTACTATTCAATCGAACCGTGCGGCTGTTATTATTTAGCCACGAGCCCCTCTGTGTTAAAATTGTGTTTAGTAATTAGTAAGTTGACCCAGTTTTGCTGCAAAAAGCATTGCTGTGTCTGTAAGCATTTGAAGGATACGGGTCATGACCTTATTACGTTTTAACTTCATCTCTGGGTGTCTCTTAAGCAATTCGAAGACACGTAGGGGAACACTTTAAATATATTGCATTTGTATAATAAGAACAGCCTGTCTGTTCTGTAAAAATCTCGCCGTGAAGCTTATGTGAAATGAACTGTCATTCTACCTGATGTTAAATATTTCTTTCTTTCTTTTTTCTTTCTTTCTTTCTTTCTCATCACAAACTCATCAAATGTTGATTTGGGTAGAAAGTGCTTAATAAAAAAACATGGGTTAACATTTGTGAGAAACTAGTGCCCGAAAAAAGCATAAAATACCTGTGTTACGGGTAGATTGACACTATTGACAGCAAAATTAACCAAGAACAGATCGGAAGGTCGCCGTTTAAGTTAGTGATTTAGTTTTTGAACGCTTATACATGTTAATTTGATGTTTTATATAAAGTCATTTGATAGGCTTCTGTCATTCTGGACAACCATTCGCAACATATACATAGCTATCATATTCTCACCTATTGCAGTATAATGCATTGTATAATGTATATCGAGTTACTCGTAAATATGTTAGAATCTTCTAACTGAACAGACAGCTGTGCTGCTGGAGAGTTTATTGCGCCACTTATTCCCAGATAAAGCACTAGGAAGTGGTGAATGGTGGGCGTTTTGGGGGACTGTCTTATGTAATTGTGACGTTCAAAAAGTGCTGATCCTCAGTCGAGTTTGAACAAATGACTTTTGAATTAACTTAAATTAATCAAAAACCGACTTCCTTCAAACCCAATTTCACAGTAATACCCGGAAAAGCATCACATATCCCCCTATGCCATTAGGAAAGTTTTAGCAGCGAACTTTAACTAATGCTTAGCTGGAACCCCTTCGTGTTAATATGATGTTAGGGTTGGCACGGAAATAATAAAAATATAATATAATTTCGGCCGCGTGGAAGTCGGAAATTATCCCACAGGAACGTACTGCCGGGATAAAAGTATTCTATGTGTTAAGGCTCTCACAAACAGGCGCGACGCGAATCTAATAAAACAATTTCTAAGAACGAAGAAGAAGATCAAATAACGTTGAGTCGCGCCTGTTTTCGAGAAGCTTTTATAAACCATCTGTGTGCCAAATTTCATCCAAATATGTTCAGACGTTTTTGCGTGATTTGATTTATAAATAATCAAACATATCACATACAAATTTTCACATTTATATTATAGTAGTAGTAGGATTAACTCTATACATTAATTTATTTGTCTTCTGATTTCAGATTTCAAATTAGATTACCTTTAGAATTTTATATTATTTAAGTTTTATAATTTTCATTAGAAAGAGGTGAATTTCATGCGGAACTCGCTGGTCTTTTTCCTTCCAAAAAACTAGTTTAGTCTGCGCTTACGTCTCTTAATCCAGAATGAATTTTTAAATTGTTATTAAAACTTCGTGTCATTTACTACTTCAAAATTAGTTACTTACATGACTAAACTATGTTTAGTCATGAAAACGACCCAAACGGGCAGAGAGACTCACTTCATTTATCATTTAAATTAATTAAAAATACTTCATCAAAACAAAACAAACTTCTGTCTCCGCAGGTCCTTCTTGACCTTCCTTGAAAGGAAAACACCTAGAAAATAAAACTGAAACAATAAACACCAAGTAATTTGTTGACTTTTGTTTATTTTTTACCATCGTAATTAATGTTTCTCTCGTTGTTATTCCCTCTTGTTTGCTGGAATAAATGATTACGCAACGGAAAAGCGAGTTTATTCATGCGAAAATCGATACTAATTCAAAAGGCAAACGGAGCGGAAAAATCCCGTATTTTATTCAATCATTAGGGACAGTTTTATTCGTATTTTTCACCACTGGGAGATTACCATTTATTTACAAAAAAATATTTAAATGTTCTCTTGACATTCCATATTTTAATAAAATACAAAACACTACCACAAATTAATTTTTTGCCGCCAAAATTCATGCTACCTTTTTATCGACATCCCTAAACCTCATTTCGTTTATGACAAACAGGGGCAGGGCTAACATTTCCTGGCTGTTTGCACCATGCCTTCGCCACGAGCAAATTATTTTTATGTTTGTTTGCCACCAAGCTAATATACCTTCTGTTTGATTGGATTCCTATAAAAGAACCTCTCTTTTGGTTTTTGATGCGGGATCATGTAGGATTTTTAGAGAAAATAGACTTTTTTGTGAAAACTTTTGGTCGCTAATTGTGAGTTGCCAGTAGCATCTGTGAAATTTAGTTTGCGATGCGCACTAAAAGCCACAGCTTTTATTTGTACTAAGAGGTAATTAGAGCTTATGTTGAGCTACTTTTCTGTGGAAATGTTTTGCCGTTTCATGCATTTCCAACGCGAGTTCGTACTGGATTTGTCAAGTCTACTCTACTTTCTACGAGTTTACTTTTTAAATATGTAAGCTGCAAACATGGCAATCATTGGTAACTATTCGATTCTGAAAGCCTGTGTCTAGTCTTAGATTAGTTATTCTGCTCAATCTCAATAGTTATTGTGATTGGATTACCTAAATCATCACAACGAATAAATTGACATCAGATCTAACAACCTATTTCACTAAATGAGCTTTCGAAACTAAAGACTAAGGGAAATTCAAATTTTCTTACATTTTTTGCAATTTGCAGGTCAGTATCAGGTTGTATGTTGATCTCAGTATGATTCGCGGCCGTATCAAATGGTTATATATAGAATTAATCATAAAAATCATCACCTGTCTAAATTCATGTAATCCTATTGAATAACTATTTCATGAAATCACGACATTTGAGGATTATGTTAACTTAAGTAGTAGTATTGCTGATTCTAATGATTATAATTCTATAAAGCTATATTTGTTGCGGTCGTGAATCATATTTTTATCAACATGCAACCTGACACTGACCTGCAAATTGCAAAAAACTTAAGAACTTTTTAATTTCGTAAAAATTTTGTATTTTTCTATGCTAACACCACATCTCTTGCATCTCTTGCACCACCTATAGCATAAAGGCAAACCATTACTCAAAAGCTGTTAGACCGATCATCACTACCCATCCCAAACTTTCCCATAACAATTATGTCAAAACTTACAGCCATACTTTTCACTATAGGTACAGGTACCTAGAACCTACCATCCGTAACGACATTTCACAGGGCGCCGCCCTACCGGTCGTTCTGTTTACCGTTCGCAAGCCAAAGGTTAATGGTGCTCGTCAAATACTTAATAACCGCTCGTTATTAGTGGAAAAGGTTACTGAATATTGTTAGTAGTTGGTGTTAATTACTAATGGATGGTGGTACGTCACGTCTTCGCTGGATTTTAATTGTCGTTGTCTCGCATAAGGTCGCAGCATTATGCTGAGCGATGGCCGTTTTGCGCGGATGTGACGCATATTTTTCCCCAACTTGTTTTTTTTTTCGTGTATGTGTTCTTTCTTTACGTCATGTTTACCGCAAATATACGGCTTTTCTTTCTTTTTCTTTTCTTTATTTGTCGGAGATAATCTTTAAATAACGGTTTGAATTTACCGTTTTATAAACTCACGATTAATAAATTCATAAATCACCATCATAAAGTCACCTAGCAACTCATTTTTTCTAGGTATTACAGGGATACTCATAATCCGATGATAAATGCAATCAGCTGGAAAGATTTCGAGTGATACAGCTACGGTGATTCTTTATTCAATTAACAGATAGACGAGTTACTAACAATAACAATTGGCGCCCGGCTGTGACGAAGCCCGAGCTGCAGTTAGAGAAACAATGATCTGCAATTAAAAACATTGGCGGCAGCCGCCCTGAATTTAAATCCCACTCTCAAACTTAAACAAACAATTTTACAAATCCGACTACTCTGCCCACCCCCTAACAAACTAAGCTTAAACATCAGCATAATCCAGGGTAGCTGAAGTCCAAATGAGTCCTGGCGGGCTGCCAAACCGACAGCCTTATAGCGAAGCACCCCTCTTGCATATATGTAAGTAAATAAGGTGATAAATGAGTGTATTACTCCCAAGCTGTATCAGTATTCATGTAGGTTTTACTTTTAGTATGTTTGTTTTTGTGAAAGTTTTGTGAAGTTATGTAAGTAGCTATGTAAATGCCTAAAGCTGTATATTCGTTAGTAACACGATTAGAGTCTGGCGCCTTCGATTGTAAACGGCTACGACTAAACTAACGTGTGCTAACATGCTAAAAAAAACATTGCTTTTATAACTAGTAATTTTAATTTTCCCTGTATGATGTCACTCTTGATTATATCTGCCTTTTTCTATTAAATTTTTAATCACATCTTTTAACTCTGGCATGAAATGCTACAGCCAAACTTAGGTAGCTCTTCTGTCATACAACGAGTCAAGAATACCGAATCTCCAAAACATGAACACGATGTTTTAGAATACTCCAAGCAATGTAAACTGAAGCCTCATTAAACTGAGCAGTACGCAGTTGTTTGTTTTACAAACAATGTCTTCAAAATAACTGCGAATACATGCTTTGTCATATTGGAACATCTCATATTTTGCGTATGTTACGGCGCCATTAGAGAAATTTATTTTTGAGAAAATAGACCCGACTATGCGTTGGTAGTGTGTTACCTATTTATGGTTATGTAAATTTTTTATGAGTGTGTTTTACTCACTTTTACGGCTTTACCTCGAGATACGTAAGTGTGTATTAAGAATGTTACTCACAAGTCTACAGTTCAAAGTTGAGTTGAAAACAAACGAAACATACTTCGTTTCTGATGCAGATATTACATATAACCAGAAACTGTTTTTCTGTTTTTTTTGTGTTCTTAACTCATGTGCCATAACCTGGGTCCAATTTTATTTTCTTTTTTTCATATGTTTCGGAAGGCAGAACTTAGTTATCACCGTCTCGAAAAGAACAAAGAGCACTGGAGTTAGCTGTTGTTTTACCGACTTTTAAAAGCAAAGATATAGTCTCATATGCCAATTATTTCATCAGCACCTTAAATCGGAACACAGTAATGGCTGCAGATAAATTGAAACAAAACTCTAATAAAAGTAAAAACATGCTACAATAACCCATAAAACATGCTCCAAAATACTTTTATATAGAATCCCATATTCTCAAATTCTACTCACGAAAGAAAAAAAAAACAATAGAGTAATTTGTATAAATTGCCAATTCATTAAAGGCTCGGTGTTCGTTCGTTGCGTGTTGAGCGACGATTTGTACAGTTTTCCTTCCCAACCTTCAGTGGAGACAAAGGGCAGTTCCAGGCCTCATAAAAAGGGAATTGAAGTTGTTATTTATTTGTGGTCGAGATCCCGATGGAATAACCTTTTGGGGAGAACCTAGAGGCTATAAGTTTTCGGCTAAAACCTAGTGTAGGAAAAAGATCGGGCTTGATACAGTGATGTAGGTAGATTTGGGTCTACAATACTTGAAACGGAAACCAAAACATTTGTTTTGCAATTAACTACTTAGGTCTTTTATTGACCGATTTCTGTCTCTTATCGGCCGATTTAATATCGTCACTTGAAATATTTCTATAAATAAAATTGAGGCCTTAGCCTTAGCCTTTCATTCTCAAAATTGTCTAACGGAACACCACTTTCACTTAGAACAGAGAAATCGCGCATATATAGCTACTTTTTGCCTTTCCTGGGGATAATGTTTAAGTAACATTAGCGCCAGTTCTAGCTTTATACGGGTAGCTTTAATTTGCGGTAGTTACTTATAAAATATCGTATGTACGTCTACATGAAATAACACCTTATTAGAAAATACGCCATTTTGATTAATGGCTGTAAACAGCCGTTATGGAAATGCCGCTGAAAATATAGATCGCGTGACTCTTTTTATTTTCTTTTTATTTTAAACTTTCGATTTCAAGCACTTTTTCAAACCTCACGTTATTTCAGTCTATAATTTGTAGTAGACCTAAAGTTTATATGATAAGCTTGTGGTCGTATAGCAACGTATACATATGCAATTATAATGTTTATTAATTGGATCAATTAGCCTAGATTATGTCAGCTAGTATTATGTTAATTGGAACTAATTGGATGTTCTACAAATCATTAGTCGTTAGCATGGCTTCATATATGGCAGTATAATGTATATCATCAACACTACCAGACGTGTCTTCGATTTGTGATTTAAGACAGAATATTTAAACCGGCGGTTTTAAACGATTCGTTTATTTTAAGCGCACTTTTTAAACCCTGTAAAATATAAGGCAACAGCTTTCTCCCTCCCCACTGTCCCACACTATAAAACCATATATTTTACAGTCAATTCTCAAAAAAGATGTCGTTCGTATCCCAAACGGTTGCTGGGCTGAGTCAGACCCGGTCCCGCGAGGACCCGCCACCACGGCAGCACTGCTCGCACCAGCACGCGCAGCATCGCCAGATGCAGCTCAGCAGAAAGAACAGCCTCCCAGAATGGGACCCACCAGAACAAAGAACCAGAAAGAACAGCCTACCAGCAGATATCTTGGACAGAATAACGGAATCTACCATCAGCACGATATCAGAAGAGTGACAGCTATCCCCGTAAGTTTGGTGTCCCCGTCACTCTATAGTACGCATGGATGCACTCCAATATAATGCACAGGATGGGAGGAAAGGCTTTGGAACAGCCCCTTGCATGCTTAGCGGCTTATGTGATTAGGGGAAGACCCTGCACGAACCCCATAGATATATGTTGTGCGTAAATGTTGTAAGCGAAGTTAAGATAAAGAATCAAGAATGTAAAGAAGAAATGAGTGTAGATGAGCAAGAAAGAGAAAACATTATAAAAGTATTGCCACTTAATTGAGGAGCGATTGTATTTGACAGTAATGTACAATCAAATGTGGACCTTGTGATTTATCCAAATAACAGATATTACAAACCAATTGCTTTGGGAGATTGCTTCATATGAAAGATGTATGGTAATGATGGAACGACAAACAGTATAATACAAGCGAGTGGACGTAATTTGCCTCCGGTAAATAAAAAATTCAACGATACCATGTCTAGACATACATAATACATATGCGTTTGTATGAAAATCGATCGTGTCACGTTGATAAGCAATGTTATTGAACCCAAGAGAAAAGAAATAATGTCCAAAGAACTATAAACACATTTTCACAATAATTTCATCAACAGATAAATACGACATCAGAATATATCGTTCATTTTCCACAATCTCTTAAATACATTTCTGATTTCATACGGCTATCATTATTCGATATGAAACTGTACATTTCCCGATATACGTATACGTGCACAAATACATGAAAATTTTTGGATAACAAAAATCCGCTGCAAAATTTCGAGAGCTATTCGGTCTCCAATTAATATTCGTAATCAATTTATATTTCCAGTTACCCTGCCAGCTAACCCGGTGGTGTTCAAATCTCAAATTGAAATTGGTCCAATTAATGACCAGTGTAATTGAGGGCCGATCGATTTTATTCAGATAAATCAACGTTTTTGACTTAACTTTGCTTTACGAAAGGTGATAATGATAAAGGTCATAATATTATCGTGATAATGCCACAGACTACTAAATAAATTATACCTATTGTGATACTGTTGAGTAAGTTAGTGTTTTGTTTGTATTTTACTAATTAAACAAAAACTTTTCTCAGACCTCGTTACTTCTCTCTTCCATATTAATGATGATGAAGATGGATCGGAAGTTACGAATGTTTAGAACAATTTTCATCCAAATGTTACTTGTAACTTATCAAACAACACGCTGGCTTTAATTAAAGGGGTAGAGGTAGGTAAAGGTATACCGACATTTCACCAGTACCATGATGGAATCAAAAATGAAATGCCTCAAACCTAGATACTTTGTACATTGCCCTAATTTGCTACCGGTTCGTTACCAACATAAGAGAGCATTCAGACCTTATTGGACATAATGATGTGAACTAACCACCAGTTGACGATGAAGTATTACCGCACATATATGGCAACAGTCCCGGCCCGTGATCAGACGGAAACAAAACTAAGTAGACTCTTGGAGCAGTTTCGTAATCTATTTCTAATAACATGTGGTTAGTAGATTATGGGTACGGTTATGTGAAAAGCAATATTGCCATTCATGTGATTTAAACCGTCAATATAGACGGTCAACTTCGCAATTTTCGAGTTTGTCATTTTCAGTGAACTTTTGTTATTTAATGCCAAAAATCCATAAACGATATGAAAAGAGTTTCCTAATTCACTTCATTCCCATCATCATTTCATTCAAATTCGATCTACTTATCTACCGTTAAACTGTGTTATCACTCCGAAAACAAAACAGACGTTTCCGAGCTCACTTACGTTTTAACTAAAGAAACCCTCACGCCACTTAACGCCAGCCTAGGTAGGAACAATTTATCAGATGAACCTGCAAGGTCGAGCGAACTTTCCCCTTACGTGCATACTAATAAAGCACGCGAAGCTATTTCTGTTAGAGTGCATGCCACTGCACAGCTGTTTATAAGCACAGATCAAACTGCGATACCTATACAAAAACAACATTCGTGCTCGAGTTGATTACACTGGAAATAGTTGTGAAGAATGTGGAGAAATGGAACCAGATTGTTATAAAGTTGAAATTAATTGAAGCAAGTAGAGAAAACAATGAGAATAAAGAACAATTGAAATACTAATGAACTTGAAAGAGATGATCTGAATTTTAAAGTTGATGAGAAATATTTTGAACAAGGAGAAGTGGACGATACTGAAACGAAAATTTTCAGTAAAACAATCAAAATGGACGGGAAAGAAACCAGAAATACTGTAAAACAAATAAAAGCCTTTCCACTCCTGAAACTATGCGTAACAGGCAGGCCATATCGATGACTCCTTACGTAACGCGCATAATGTATGTAGGCCATGACTTGTGAGCCCCAGGCACACTGCATTAAGGGCGGCTTACTGATGACTCATGTATATTATAGGCCTCACTTCGACTTTTAATATTTTATGAATAAATACTGTGATATTCGTGAAGCAGCGATTTTTTCTTGTATTTGTAAACCCTGCTTTAAATGCTATATCCGATGTTTCCTTTGTAAATTCTATATTCCCTTTTTGATTTTGTAATATTGTAAACTTGTATAATTTTATTGTCATTGTATATTATTCCTATTATTCCTAAAGATGTTGTGATTTCCTCGTGCGTATTTAATATTATTAGTAAACCTTAATTTGTATCGGTATCTTTATCGAAAGGTTTAATTGTATCCAATTGATATAAACTTTCATCCTGACCAAATCCTGTATGTTCTTTTAGAATAAATGTTTATTGTGGATCCTTTTGTCCATGTGGATCCCGCGTGGACTCGCCATTATTATACTTAACGACATCACCCCATTGCGTACATTTACATATTATTCCCATCTCACAGACGATCTATTGACCTTTAACGAGCGAATGGAACAGACGTGGAACATTCACCTTTTGTACTCAGTTTTAGAGTTCAGTTTTGATAAACAGTCCAAAATTTGGACCAATTTTCAGCTCAAGATAAAAGTTGTCGTACATTTGGACCAGGTCCTGGATAAAACCATACAATCAATTATTAATTCCATCTCCATTGTTACAGGCGGAGCGAGTTTTTAGGATGTGTCTCGTTCCCACTAAAAGATGCAATTAACTGCGACATATCCGGAACGTACTTCCTGCAACAAGGCTCTGGACGCGGTCAGAACGCGGCGCAAGCGCACGCAAATGACAGATTCGTTAGAGAGGACCGCGTGACTGAAGGGGATCCACGTAAAATGGCTACTGACAACATTGAAACTAGCACTAATGATGGCACTAAAGAAAACCATAACGATAAAGGTGAGCGTTTTAACAATAAAGATAATTTGTGCTAATATGTTGCTGGTCATCTATAATTGGTTGTTGACCCAGAGGCGTTGACAGTAACTTTATTGTACTACCTGGCATAAATGTCAGAATATGTCAGATAAGGTACAATTACCGTCAACTGTACCACCATCGCTTCTGTCTGAAAAACCCATAACTGGCCCGACTATCAAAAATGCACGAACTGCTATTTCTAATGCTGGAGCCGCACCTGCGTCTATCGTGACAAAATAATGCGTGCCGTACCTTCATATGTTTTGCTCGCTAAAAAGTTATTGCGGTAATGCGGTGTTCACATTAATTAGCGGCTTCATAATTTTAACGAATTATAGTGCAATAATCCAAGATGGCTCGCCATTGTTTCGACAAAAAGTCTCCGAAAACAACAGTCCAAATGACCAACGCTAGTCCAACCACGCGCCACGCTTATTATGTACTGCCACCCGGGAGATAAGCGCTACGCAGCTCGAACTATCGCGACGCTAATCGATAATTGTTGGTCACATCTGCGTGTATCGTATCATAGCGAAGCTTCGTCACGATAGACGCAGATGCGGCCCCAACATAACTGATGGAAAATAACTTACTTTTATTTAACAAACTTTTTGCTCATTTTGCTCTTCATTTCTCTATTACGGAAACTTACTTCTTTATATTCAATGTTAGCTTCCTCATTCTCAAGCATCAGAAACATCTACAACACCATTTCAATCCACAGGGGTGTCAACGAACGGCCCAGCATCTACCACAGCCAGCCAGGCGCAAGCGGTGGCAGCTGCCCTCCAGAGAGAAGCTGATGAGCACCTGTTCCTCCGATACCTGGAGCTGGACCCGCCTGAGGATCCTAACGCGCCCAAGAGACCGCCCAGGAACGGACGGACTCCGTTTACTACCACAAGGAAGTGAGTACGATCTAAAATAACCTTTTTATTAACTTTGAAATACAAATTACTATAACTGTATGAAGTTGATTAAAAATGAAAATATTTTATTTCACGTCAGAAGCTAGTTGTACACCTAGTTTCATAATTGCCCATTTAGATTTATGTGAAATAAAAAGTGTACCAATTGTAAATTGGTCATCTCCTATGGCGTAAAGCCGGCAAGAAACTCCATGGTTACTCTCTTAAGGCTTTTACAATGTTTGAGAGGGCAGTGTAGGCCTATTCTAGGAAGACTAGCGAAATTTAACTGACCGTGCTTAAATTATGCCCGTTAGAGCGGTTTCGCACTATATTCGAACCGAATCCAAGAAATGTTGGTCCAATGTAGCCATAGTATTATTTGCACGAGAGGTCGCGCACTAGATCCAAACTGTGTCCGTTCGAATTTAGAACATTCCCAATTCGAATCGAATTCGGATCTTGAATTCAGATTCGGATCAGATTCGGATCGGACGTAGTGCGAAACCGCTCTTACCATTCATATTAATCTAAGCACATTCCTCTCTGTTTCGCGCTTTTCATTAATATGAAGAAAATCTACATAAACTGACCGATTCGAAAGAGCTCAATCGTATTTGGCAAATATCCAAAAGTCTTTCAAAAACTAAGCAGAGTAGAAACACTTCATAAGAATTAATTCAAACAAATTAAGGATCGGTTTTGAAAGCCTTTACATCGCATTTTAAACACATGCTTTCATTCCTTTGATATCCGCAACCGTGAATTAATCCCATCTGAAATACGGTTTCGAAGTACGCCATGATTATAATTTTGAGATTATTTTTGATGTGTAACACCTTTCCTCTCGCTTTACTGCAATCTAAATCCAAATCTAAAAAAAATCTAAATAATCAAATCTGTGGGAGTGATTTTGTGAAAAGGGACCGAAGTGTATCACAGGAAGCCAGGGAAGCGCGTGCTATTCGATTTGCCCAATGAGCGCGCGCGGTTCTAGAGTTGGCCGTCAGAAAAGACCTAGACGAACCTCTTTAATGTTGCTTATTACCTTAATATTGCTTATTACCAAGGTGACATTTTAGATGTTACACATCTTAAGCGACTCCTGTAAGACTCGATCGTTTTTTATAACTTATATTTAAATACTTTTCAAAAACTTTTACGTATTTTATATCAAAGCTAAACCTATACAATAGGTACATACAGTATTTTGAAATGCGGTAGAAAATTCTTTGATAAACTCCTATTATAAATTCACTGGAACGAGCTGTCAGGTTCTACAAAAACTTCAGTACATTCGTGTATTTCTTCCATGGAATGTGCTAATTATTTATATTTTGTTCCTAGTATTTTATCTATAAAAGCCAACCAACTAATGAAATCCTCCTTTCTTCCAGACTCGTCCGCGGTACTACCGGTGGTTTTGGCTTCACAGTGGTGTGGACCAGGCCACCCAGGGTCGAGAGAGTGGCGGCAGGAGGGTCAGCTGAACGCGCGGGGCTGAGGGCAGGAGACTACCTCGTGTTTGTGGGCAACAAGAACGTGGTGACGTCCAATGAGGAGGAGGTCCGGAGTCTTGTCAAGTGAGTAGACCTGACATGATTAATTTTCATTTTGATTAATAGAGAAAATGGAACAACTCCTTTAGTGGGATTGAGTCTCCAGTATGATAACTCCTTGAATTCCTCCTAAATTCATAGCTTATTTGAATTCCTGATCACTATAGAAACAAAAGACAAAATCACAGATTTGAAAGATTTCTACGGCGCGATGCTATGACTGACACTTTGTCTTCGTCATCTGTAGAGCGGTCATGCTACGCGTCCTGGATATTAAAATGCCTCAACTCTTTACTAAATTCCCCTACCTCCTTTCAGATCATCAGGTCAAATGCTGAACATAGAAACATTCAGAAGGGTACCGCCAAACGGTGTCGGGGTCCGACCGAGGCTAACCCAGGTGACCGTACCTACTGCAGAATCTACGCCACCACCACCTCCGAGGTCTCCACGAGCTGTTGCCTTAGCATCTCCAGCCACTGCAGCCCGGCCACCTACTGCCTGTTCTTCAACAAGTCAGTCGTTGGACCGACGCAAACTCCATCTGCCCCAAGTGACGTTCTCCAAAGAGGTCGGTAACGGAATTATCGTTTGACTGCTCATCGGTATCGTTTCGGAAACTAGTCATCTTTCTGGCCAGTCCGTTTCATGTAAACTTGATGCTACATATTCTAAAAGTGATGCCATACGTTCTAAAATTGATGCTATATATTCTAAAATCTATGCGACGTATTCTAAAATTGATGCTACATATTCTAAAACAGTTTAACTTATAGATGGAATTTATTAATACAAAACAATTGGCCAAGTATAGTTGAGTTAGGTGAGCCAAAGTCTTATAGTATGACAGATTTATATCTACCATCAGTCTCACCGGGTTCAAATTTCATGTTACATTAAGGGGCCGTGTACGAAATCGACAGATTTTTTTCAATTCTGTTCGTTGGTGGTAAGAAAAGGAAAAATAAAACCACTTTTTTCAACTTCCATACAAAATATAACAGAAAAATGATGTTGATAAAACCTATTTTTTTTAAATCCAGTGCGTTATGTATTTTTTTTCCTATTATATAGCAAACCATATTAAGAAATTTGAAAATCAGGCATTAGCCTTCAGCTATACTTGAGATAAAATCAAATGTTTATTTTATGATTATGCAATATCTTCATTAAATCAAAGGCTAAATATACCATATTTTCGAGAACGCAAAAGTGATGCAACTATTAACAGGTGCTGTAACTGACACGAATGGTTACGCACCACGAAAACTGTACTTTTATAGTCAGACAGACTTAATCTTTCAATTATTTCAAGCTTTCTCACAATTAGATAAGTAATTGACAAATGACGGTTTTTTTCGTGCACGGAACCTTAATGATTACTTCAAACTACCAAAATTGGATTTAGAAGTTATTTAGACTTACGGTCCATCATATTCCTGCAACAAGTTTACGTCTCGTGAGCTGGCCATTGAAAACATTATTCGAATTTATTATTTTGGTATTGAGAGACAAAAATTTGACGAATTTGGTGCTAGTATCAGACCTCGTATTTTCTTGATGTGTGGAGTTTAAAATCTGTAGGATGTACAGTAGTTTGTATCGCATTTTGTTATTAATATTATTTTTCTTTTTTTTTTTTTTTGTAAATACTTCACGATACATTCCATTATTTTTATTTTTAAGCGCTAGAATATTCTAATTTAATTAAAAAACTATGTGTACTGCCGGTTTTTGATCGAAAATGTTTATCACCCTTTAGGAATTACTTATCAAATTATTTATTTAGATGGTAACGTAAATATTTTTATGTCAAAATTTTATTATAATTTAATATATTCCTTAAAAATCTGCAGTTTACACGGTCTTAGCTCGTATATTGTCATTTATTAAAATTTTAATTTTTAAGTGAAAATCATTGAATGGGGAATCGTTACGTTTAAGCTCAACCTGTTTTGTTAATATTTATTTTGTTAATGTTTTTTTCTTTTTCTTATTTATTTTCTATGTCTTAAGTTCGTGCGTGTTGTAACTTCATAGTATCGTAGTCGTGTTTTTGTATAATTTTCTTTTTTGTAACTTTATGATTTTGTATTTTACTTTTTTTAATTTATTTTATTCGTGTATTGGATGCAAAAAATTTGGTTCCTGTTGTTTTTATTTCGTTTTTAATTTATGTTCTATAATTTTAAGTGCAAATAAATTTATTGCTTTTAATTTTTTTTTTTTGTTTTTTTTTTTTTGTTTTTCCTTATTTCTATATTATTTTCATCAACAATCATCTATCGCATTAGAATCGCACCCGTAAGCAAAAATTATTTTAGTAATTTATACAGGGTGAAATCGAATTCATGGGCATCCTCTTAAGGAATCATTGTATTTATGAACAACTTTGACAATGGGACCAACGCAGAAATCGCGAAAAAAGCAGCTGTTCCCTACATGTATGCTCGCATAGCTCATCGAAATGAAGGGACACCTGTCTTTTTTTCTCGCGTTTTCAGGATTGTTCCTATTGTGAAAGTTGTTTATAATGATGAGTAAAATAACCTCTTAAGAGGATGCCCATGAATTCAATTGCACCCTGTATTCACCAAGCAATTCTATCAATTCTAGCTTACACCTAGATATACCAGTAGGTAAAGGTTAAATTAAAATTTATATTGTCGTACATGCTTACGATCTTACATTAGCCATACTGCCTATATACCCCAAAGGGTTCGGCAGAGGTGTCCTAGTACACCCACATTTCGCCAGTTATCTTTAAGTCTCGTGTAACAAGGCCGAGCTTATTGACATTAACGTGGCACAAAGCCAGACCTGTAACCGTTATCATATTATAAGTAATTATTCAAATATTTTTAACGCTCCATCGATAAACACATCACTGAGCTTCGTTTTTGCAAAGTTGAGATATTCTTTATATAATTTTCAAGCGACACAGATTTTAATGGCCTCAACAGAAGCACTATGAACATTTAAAAAAATACCATTATTGCTATCTCTTCTAATAACAATTTCTAATCCTATCATGGAAGATTTCAAGAAACTCGAATAACCAAACTCTTAATAATTAAGTAAGCAACATACACATACTTGCCAGTAGATCACAATTTTGTACCGGCAAATTAATGATTCCGGTACTGGATTTTGTCACATATTTCGACTTGACTTGCTGCCTTGATGTAGCGTAGACGAGGCAAAATTAATATATAGGTAGGTACATATGTACAAAGAAAATACACACAAACACACCCAAGAATACAAAGATGAAGATGAACATTCGAAGCTTGACAAAAAACAAAAGACAGCATAATAGAACTTAGTATGATATGCATGAGGTGAGTATCTACGCTAAGCATGCAAGTTTAGACAGAAATTCATTTCATTTTTCAACCACCTTAAAAACACCTAACAAATTTCCAAAATTACTAGTGCTAGCCTATTTTGAAGTCAAAGATATTAACAAAACCCTTGACCACCACTAGACGCCAGGGCTTGCAACTGACGGCAGAAAACGCGCACTCCTAGCCGTGGTTGCAAGAGAACAGCACTATGGCACGTGTCTACAGTTCGGCCTCGTCAGATTTGTGTCACCCCTGGCCGAGAGAGCCGACCTCATAGCCCCTAATGATCACCAGCTGTTGTTCCAAAATATTGAAGAGGTAAGTGGTCAGAATAATACATAGGTACTTTAGGACATTCGGAAAAAATAAAATAGGGTTTCTAATTATCAAAGATCTACGAATGACAATCGGGACCAACAGTTTAACGTGCTTTCCGAAGCACGGAAGGGTCTTGGTATGTAATGGATGGTCACCCATCCACGGACCGACCTCGGCAAGCGTTGCTTAACTTTGAAGATCGACTCGTGCGGCTGTTATTATTTAGCCACGAGCTCCGACAAAATAGTACTCAATCTGCTTAGAGTTTTCTCAACTATGTTGTCAGCTTCCAGTCTAACCGCATGCAGTTGAATACCAGTATTTTATACTATTTGAGCAACTGCCTATCTGACAACTGCCTCTACAATCCAGTAACTGGGTAATAAGATACCCCGTGGTAAGCTTGGTTGTCAGACTTTCGGGCTTCTGACGACCCGTAACGACTGTCAAAGATCCGCGAAAGACAGCCGGGCCCAACGACATATTGTGCTTTCCGAGGCACGGAGGAGTCCGAAAAAATAGTACTATGAATAATAAATACTGTCGCAAGAGCTAGTAGAGTAGCCTTGACTGAAATATTTCGAAGATTACTCGAATGAGTCAGCACTCCAAAAATCATTCAACGTATCATTAAGGAACCTAATGCGATTATAATCTACAATGGGTAATGGGAGATAGAGACAGGTGAATCCTATTTTTATACTAATTAAAGATTACAAGAAAAGAGGTATTAATAGCACGTGGACCTCACGCATAGTTTGATTTTGGCAAAACTCTAATGCTGGGGCCACATCTGCGTCTATCCAGACGAAGCTTGCAACAGTGATACGATATACGCAGATGTGACCAACCATTATCGGTTATCGTCGCGATGTTCGGGCTGCGTAGCACTTATCGCCCGGGTGGCGGTACATATAATAAGCGTGGCGCGTGGTCGGACTAGAGTTGGTCATTTTGACTGTTGTTTCCGGACTGCCTAGACGCTCTGTCGAACTAATAGAGAGCCATCTTGGATTATTGCAAGATAATAAGTTAAAATTATGAAGTCGCTAATGTGTCGACCGCATTAGCGTGATAAATTTTTAGCGAGCAAAACATACGAAACTTCGGCACGCATTGCTTTGTCACGATAGACGCAGATGCGGCCCCAGCATAAAATAAAAAGATTGATTAACGTAACAAAAACGAAGCCAATAACATGTTGACATTATCCCGCAACTATTTTTGAAAGCTCTGTCAAGTCACCAAAGACCTGGGAAACCCAAATTATCTTACTGCCAAAATAAAGTAGCACTTAAGTAACTAACAACCCATCTTCAGATCTTCCGACTATCAGAAGACATCTTGGATCAAGTGGTGCAGGACGACGGTGAGATCCAGTCATCGACGGTGGTGGCCATCTATCTGCAGAAGACCCCTGTGTTCCTTAGCCTTTATAAGAAGTACTGCCTTGGACTTAAGAGAGCCGACTGTGTTTTGGTAAGTTGATTCTTAAATTTAAAGATACCGATAGTCAAAAACCATCAATAAAGAAGATTGGGTCAACTAAATCTGAAACCAAGTGGCTAATTTATTTAAGATTCTATCAGTGAGTTGTCAATATATCAGGCTAATGTCAATGTCGAATTAAAAATATGCTTAGGAAATGCGAGTTGATTCTGGACTGAATAAAGAATTGCTTGCACTTCGGTCACATTAAAAATTTACAAAAAAAAAAAGCAAGTTGTAGTATTAAGATAAAGATACTTAAATCTAAAAGAGTCTTTTTAAGGTTCTGTACCCGACGGGTGTCAAATGCAACCCTATTACTAAGCCTCCGCTGTCTGTCCGTCTGTCTGTAGGCGGGCTGTATCTCATGAACCATAATAGGTAGACAGTTGAAATTTCCAAATTGTGTATTTCTATTGCCGGTATAATAACAAGTAATAAAGTTAAAAATTAAAGGGAACCCCATACAAAAAACGCGTTTTGTTCGGCGTTTTTTGCTCGATCTTAATACTGTATGGAACCCTTCGTGTGCAAATCCGACTCGCACTTGACCAGTTTTTTTCATAGACCTTGATAACAATCTTATTCTTCTTCTTCTCGTGTGGTTAGTGACTAAACTGGTGTCAGAGTTTAAAAGCCACCTATGGGCCTCTGACTTGACTTCACATGCCGTCGAGAAATATCTCTCAGGCATGCCGGTTTCCTCACGATGTTTTCCTTCATAGTTTTTGAAGCAAGTGATAATTATACAATACGCACATGAATCCAAAAAGTCAGAGGTTCGTGTCTTGGGTTCGAACCCGAGACCTATGACTTGGCAGTCTGACGGTCACACCACTAGGCTATTACTGCTGACTCAACTCTCTCTTCTTGATAACAATAACCACTATCTTCAATGAACAGGTAAAAAAATCAAAAGACCCTAGCGGGGCTTTCTCCCGGTTCTGCACAAGTCCACCGATACCCCGGAGAAGACCGGACATCACGTCTCTGGTCCACAAACCCCTAGAGCAGTTCCGAGAACTACTGCGTCTGATGAGAGCGGCTTCAGCAGCTAATGGAGCTGGCCCATATGACCAGCTTGAGAAGAAGCAGCTCCAGGTTATTGTGGAGCAATTACAGGTAATTCATAAGCTTATCATAGTCAATTCAATAAGACATTTAAAAGGTACTTTTGAAGGAAAAGGTACTTTTAAAGGAACGTCAAAATTTACAAAAAATAGAATTGATTCTAGTCGCCCTTGCAAAAGGTAGTTTTCGTGTGGGCTAGAAACTCCACCGTTACTCTTATAAATTACTATATTTTGTATACATTAAATAATAATATATAACTATTGAAAGGGAAGACGTTAGTGGTGGGTTTGTGCATTGCATGTGTGCATACAACTTCCCTGTTGATTTAGAAATTGACAGGCCCGGAAACCATGACGTGAGCAATTGTTTAGATTCGCCTATGGTTTACTACTAGCTCATCCGACTTAAGGCTTCTAAGTTTACATTGAATTAATATAGTCCTACAATACCGTATTTCGGCCATGACGGCCAATCTCAACAGAGACCAGCCTTTGGCGCGGGAGATATTATAGTGCACAAGTGTGTGCATAGACACAGGTGCACTCTGTCTTCCCTCACTCTCATAGTCCGATGGGACGGCAATCTGACACGACTGGAGAGAGTTCAGGCGCAGGACCAACGGCATCACACCGCCAACTTCCAAACTCCGGGCTGTTACTAAGAAATTCCTAATGGAAAAACTCAATGCCCGACCTGGGCATCGAACCCAAGACCCCACGCTCAGCAGTCGCGTTTGCAACCACGAGACCAAGGGGGCAGTCAAGTCACTGAATTAATAGAACAGTTCCCTCGAAAGGCGATACGTCCACCTGACCCTGGGTAGTCATCTGCACGACTAACCTGCTGACTGGTTAACTGTTATACAACGGAATAAGCTTCTCGAAAAGCTAGTGGTGTTCGTATGGATTGAGGAGCCAAATCTCATATTTAAACGCAGGCACTACCAATATTTAGTAGTAAATTAGCCGATTTTGTAGGCCCGATCCTGGAATTTGTAGTAAAACCCTTAAAAAGATAGAGGACGTTTAAGGTGGCTCCTTAACCCTGACGGTCTATACAAAATATATGTTACGTAGCCACTAAAGTAGTTGATCAAATCGGATAACAATAGCACCAATATTTAGTAGAAGTTTCTACTAAATATTGGCATAATTCAACATCTTGCACATTCAGTATTTCAAAAGAGATTTTGTAGTGATTACGCATAAGTACTACTAAACCCTACGAAACTAAAAATATCCGTCAGCCTGTTTTCGAGTTTTAAGGTAGCTCCTCAATTCTGAAGTCTGAATTGAGGAGCCACCTTAAACGTCCTGTAACTTTCTAAGGTTTTCACTATAAATTCCAGGGCCGGGCCTACAAAATCGGC
Organism: Omphaloscelis lunosa; assembly: GCA_916610215.1. Taxonomy (NCBI): domain Eukaryota; kingdom Metazoa; phylum Arthropoda; class Insecta; order Lepidoptera; family Noctuidae; genus Omphaloscelis; species Omphaloscelis lunosa. Next base: position 3,366,250 of record OU744245.1, on the reverse strand, counting down.
TAATTAACTATTAAATATTGGTAGTACCCGTGTTTAAATATGAGATATGGATCCACAATCCATACGGACACAGCTAGTTTCGGTACAAGAGAACAATAAGTACTGAATGACGGAACCAGGGACCACAACAACTATCACAATCCGGATTAAGTCTTAACAACCCAAGTTCCCAGTTCCCAAAAAGAAAATAATGATGTTTGCACTCGTATTTTAACAAGGAACATGATTTTCAGGGTGGTTACCAAGACGTAACAGCTGGTTCAGGCCTGATGGGTCTCGCAGGTGATGGCAAGCCATTGCTGTCCGTCGCCGACTTGGAGAGTCGACTCGTGTTCACTAGGTGTAAGGTAAATATCGAAGGAAACCAACTTGTTTGTCTTTTAAGGTAATAGGAACTGTACCCTACTTGCGTAACTTATTTTCATAAACAATTTTGCCTAATTTGTTTCATTTTGACAGTTCAACAACATTCATTGTGTTATTTACGTTGCTGAGCAGATTTTTTTCCAACTTATGAAGCAATGGATTAGCAATCTGTATCAAATCGAAACAGGTTGTGATTGGTTGTATTACGCAATTAGGGTACTGGTTTGCCCCATAAGGTTGTAGGTAATAACGTGAGACATAATAATGCTGCTTGAGTACTTGCTAAATATGTGGTTGTGTGCCAGTCATTTCCTTATGTGCTCATTCCATTGATGTGAACAGCTTCATTCATAAGTCTCTTATATAAGCTACTACTTCTTACCCTATCAGTATATTATTACGAGGTAACAAGCATAAATTAAAAATTTTAAAAACCCCCAACACAAACATTTCCTCATTTCTCTTTCCTATTACATCACCAGACCCTGTTCACCATCTATCTATAACCTACTCATTGGGACCATTCCGATGAGCTCAGTCACGATACCTGTGCTGTAAGTTGGTTAGGGAGTTGGGTACCAGTTCAACGTTACTATGTTCTTCTAATATCATTGAAGCAACAGAATACCAAATTTCAAATCAATCAGACCTGTGGAAATGCTCATGTCCATACCGATTTTCTTAATTCATAACTAAAAACGTTCTCGATCAAGTCACCTTTTAAACAATCGGTTCAGCCGTTTGGGAGCTATGATAGCTCTGACAGACACACAAATACACACGTTAAACTTATAAGAGCTCTCTTTTTCCATCGTGGGTTAAACATATCGAATGTCAACTAGAAAGTGACGAAATGAAAATAGCAAATCAAGATATGTTTCTCTCACTATTTTGTTTCTAAAAATATGGATGATCCAGTCAAATACTCTCATAATATATGCAGAGCTGACAAGGTATTCCACTCAGAGCACTGATTTCAACAACACTTGTGCGTACCGCACCTGAGCACTTCCACTAACCGCACTGAAACAAAAATTTTATAAGTGCGGTTCGATGGAACAGTTTTGCCTTTGCAAGTCGAAAAACACTTAAAGAAGAATCGAACATCTACAATCATCAAAACTCTAAACTAAACCACCCAATTCCTTATAGCCATTCGTGCTAAGCACGGCAGGTCGTCAATGGATCTTCGGCGGCGAGCTGTCGAGGGTGGAAGGCCGCGCGGTCCGGCCGTACTGGGCGTTGCTGTTCAGTGACCTGCTGCTCTTCGCCACCGTGTCCAGGGACCGGGTGCTGTTCGTGACGGAGGAGCCTGTGGCGCTGGGCACCGTGTCTGAGGCACAATTCAATGTTAGGAAGAAAGGTTGGTAGATGTTTTGGAATAAGACGTTAGTTGAGAAAGGGAATACTAATGGTATTACAATGATAGAATAAAAATAATTTGGATTTTTGCGATTGTTCGCCCCTTATCGCGCTGATAACGATCAGAGCCGAGGTGGGGCGAGCAGTATATAATAGCGCTTGATGTGGCAACACGCCGTGTTCGAGTTCACGACAAGTCAATCGTCATCCTGAGGATGCCTCGTTGAGAGGTGAAACACGTGTCGATTTCTTTCAGGATTTTTTTTAAAGAGAAATAGCTAAGCGGAACATGTTACTAAATATATCCACTTTTATTGTATTTTATAATGGATTTCCGCAAGGTCACGCCTGTTTCTATTAACTATCTGGATTTAACGTATCTAATTTGTGTGTTGATGTTGATAATGTATTTATTCATTTGATTTTATTTATATGTGAGTTTGTATTTATTATTGAATAATTCAATTTAATTTAAAGAAGTGTTCTTATGTGGGTTATGTGGTACCTGATATAAATTTATTTTAATTTAATTTAATTTGAATTGTGTTATACAAACTTCAACTTCGGAAATGAGTACCCAGAAATTGTCCCAGAAATTATTAGTCCTCATTTAGTAGTTTTTTATTTAGACTGAAATATCCCAGGCACAGACGAGCAAAGCTCTTTTTGATTAAACTGCTTCTGCTTCTTTTCGTATGGTTAGTGACTAACCTGGTGTCAGAGTTTTTAAGCCGCCCATGGGCCTCTGACTTGGCTTCACATGCCGTCGAGAAATATCGCTCAGGCATGCCGGTTTCCTCACGATGTTTTCCTTCACCGTTTTTTAAGCAAGTGATAATTATACAATACGCACATGAATCCGAAAAGTCAGTGGTGCGTGCCTTGGGTTCGAACTCGAGACCTATGACTTGGCAGTCCGACGGTCACACCACTACGCTATCACTGCTTGTTTTTTTATCGCTTTAGTTATACTTTATAGTCTAAGGTTGGACTGAAATATCCCGGGCACAGACGGGCAAAGCTTGATTAAACTGCACGCATTAGTATATTATATTGCAACTAACGATAAGTTCGGACACTTTAGAAACCAAATTTAGACTAAAAACAGTTTTTTTTTGGTAGTCAATAATATTGTTATCTAAAAAATATCGTTATATTCCAGCGACGGAATTCCGCTTGATCCTGGGCCGAGCGGGAGGCGAGTCTCCACTAGTATCGTGTTCGCCGCGCACGCCAGGACGAACAAGAACTATCGTGCTACGAGCTCCCTCCATAGACCTCAAGGCAGTATGGCAGAGCTTATTACAGAGGCAAATGTGCGTATATTTAAAATACATATTGGATATAAAATACTGTCCTGATCATAGTCTAGCCTGCACCGCAAGTGGAAAACTAGGAGCCAATAGAGGCTTATGCAAACCTCAGTCAAGTAGAGCGACAAAGCGCTAAAGACGAATAAATAAAAATGTCATAGCTACATCTATACTAATTATCTTTACTTAATAAAATATACCCCCTTTTAACCGACTTCAAAAAGGAGGACGTTCTCAATTCAGCTGTATGTTTGTTACACGATTACTCCCCCAATTATGAATTGATTTTAATTGTTCTTTTTATTAACTTTGCTTGGGTACTTTTTGAGTTAGGTTCAATAATACGTATTTTTCCCACTTAGTCTATATGCATGATGCAATGATGTTACAATAAGTTCCTGTCACTGTTATTTACGTAGCAGGTAGTGGTATTCGAATTTGTATGGGTTAGGTACCACAACTAAAAAGAGAAAAATAACTTTTCACAAAAAAGAACTACATAAAGTTCGTTTTTTAATCCCAGAGACTAATTTGACATTTCAAGTGATTGTTGTTTGTTTTTTTTTCAATTCGGAGTTTGACATTTGCACCTGTCAAATCAGTATCGGAGATTAAAAAACGAACTGTATCAAAATTTTACTTTAATTTCGGAAGTCGGTGGCAAAAAACGAACATTCAAAACTAAAGACACCGACTTCCGAAATTAAAGTTATGTTTCACTTTGTAGTGTTTTTTTTTTTGGAAGTCTGTCATTTTTTAAGGTTATATTTTAAGTATCACTTCTATTCTTCCAGTTACCGAGCGCACACGATGTCAGGCACGCCGCTCGGCTCTCCGCTAGATTCTCCGGACCCTCAGCTGACCTTCTCCCTCGCCACGCTGGACTCGCAGCAACGCCAGGTATCCGCGTCCAGCATTCAACGACACTCCAGCCTGGCCCTCTTGCCGGCCAGCTCCTACCGATCACATCTCAACATGCTTGTCGAAGAACGGCCAGAGAAGGAAGTCAGAGTCAGTTTCGACTTCAGAACGAGCTCAGACTCTCCCACCCCTCAACCGGTCAGAGGGCTCCTTAGCACAGTTTGGAGAACAGCCCCCACCCCTGAAACGCCGTCCGCTAACCTCTCTCCGGCAGATTCACAAACGTTCTCCTCCCATTTTGTCTCGTCGTCAAGCATTGAAAAGAACGATGAGCCTCACACTTCACCCAGTGCCCAGCTAACGCCGGACGGTGGCGAAGATTATTCAGAAAGTTCCCCCTGCAGATGGGAATCCTTCGAAGCTGATTTAGCTCTCGCAGACTTGGATGTAGACCCCTCGTATAAACACGCTGTCGAGGAGCAGATCTTCCTGCCCGACGATCCCCTCCTGCAGCGTATGGCTCTCCCGGAGCGGCCGACTCCGCCGGCCTATCTGGAACTTTGATCCGCGGAGTCCGATCCGGAGATGGCAGACTCCTGCTATCCCCGGAATCGCAGAAATTGGAGATAAGGTTTCTGAACGAAGACCTTCACGGTGTGTTCTTGTATTCATTGTTAGCCGATGTTTAGGAGAGGGAGTCGAAAGCTTTCGCCAAGTAGACTGGCGAGTTTGTTGGATTGTTATAAAAATCGCTTATAGTCGAGATTAAGGTTGTGGTAACAAAATTTTGAGAGACATATTTTCGAACATTAGCAGTATTAAATAAATCTCGGTATTTTGATTATATTAGAGAAATAATTTGTAAGTCTGATGCCCCACTTATGATATGCGACCGGGTATTAATGAAAATTTACTTATCACAGAACTGAATTCACGATTGGGTATTTTACAAATCGCTTTAGTATAATCGAAAATGTGTATGCCAATATTTACCAAATAGAAAATCAGTGTCAAATGTAACTATAGGGTACCAATAGTGGAGATTCGTGTACAGAACATTACACTTTTTTGGATACCAAGTTTGCTTAAGTCTTCCGTCCTTTTCTTAAGAAATTCAAAAGGCTTCATTTATTTTGGTACTTGTTTCAACGGCGCACTATACTCTTTGATTCCTCCAGCTGTGTAATGGAACAATTAGCTATTAAAAATGTTGATGTTGTAAATGTACAGACACTGAACATTGTAAATCTGTACATAGAGTTAACTGTACAGGTCATGTGGATATTTGGCGATCTGCTTCGCGAAATCAATCATGTAGTTGCCATCATTGCACACTTAGAGCATTTTGATTTGAACAATGCTTCTTATGTTGAAATGTTCATCGCCATTAGATATAAATATATTTACAAAGAAAAATGGTAGTCGATGTTAAATGTGACTGATTTATTTGATGCTTTTTTATTTATTAGTGTAATAAATGAACACATAGAGTATTTATTCATGTAACAGCAGATGTTTGTAAATGACGATTTAGAAGATCGTATACTTGTGTCGCTAGCATCGCAAAATGTTCACATAACCTAAACGTTTCCCGGGAAAATTTTTGTATGTGTATAAATGATTTTTTTTACAAATCTACGTAGTTAGAATCCGATAATTTTCGATGTCTTTGGCTGTGTGTAAATTTTTAATATAGTCTAATGATAGTGTGAGGAAAAAATTATAATTTTGAGAAAGCATTTTATTATAGTTCCGGTTTCTTCATGACATATTAATGGATTAAATAATATAAAATTTGGATGTTTATGTTTAGATCGGAGCAGAATATTTCTTAATATCCGTAAATAAAGTGATTTTGTCAATGGCGAAATATACTTCTTTTTATTTGAAATTGGTTAAGAGCCCAGAATTTTGCGACGCTAACGAAAATTTATATTTATAATTGAATGACCTACCATTTTTCTCTGTAACTTGTTACATGTTTAATAACTTACAAACTAACGTCTCGTAACATAATCAGTTGGAACTTAAATCTTAATATTTAGGTGGCAATTAATAACTAAACAGTAGATACAAGAGGAGCAAACATAATGAGTTCAATTTAGTCTACAAATCATGAGAAGTAGCACAAGATTTAGTTTGTACCAAGGTTTGTATTTATGAATTTTATTTGTTTGGAACAAAACACACGAGGCACAGTACTAACTGAAGAAACTACAAAAATAAGATACATTTACCTGACCTTAAGAAAAAACAATAATAAATCCGAACGAACTACAATTTAAAGGGAAAACAAACATGAACCGCAAAACATACACGAACCACACTAAAAGTTAAATGAATAAGTATAATTATGCTATAGAAATTGCCAACATCCTGATTAATTTTACATCACGAAATATCCCGAAAAGTGAACATTTTGAATGATATTTTAGTCATAGTGGTAAGTATAAAGATTATTTTGACTATCGTCAAATATCCACGTTACCTGAATTCAATTATATAATCAAGAATATTACGAAAATCCATTGCCATGCCCATCAAAGAACATCGTAAGATCGCTTTGGATTAAAAATCTCAATTACTCTAGGAAACTTTCGAATATTATAGACGCGACGCAGTTCAGTGGAAACACAGACAGGAGGTGGGGGAAGTAACACAGAGGGAGCCAGAAGTACTCGCAGCAGAGGATCCACCCTCCATCTTCAAAGATGGATGACGCAACTGCCCGAGGCTGAAGAGTTGGATCCACCTGAACCTGATATGGAGGTAAGTGATGATAGAGACACAAATAATTTAACTGGCAATTTATAAGACAATTGGGAAAAGGATTCGGGAAACTAAACGATTTTAGCTGAATACTTAATAATGTAAGATGGCTTGGGATTGACTATGTGAACTTCGATTATAAAGCTTAATAACTTTAGTATTAATTATTTACATTATAACTCTACAATGTTGGTTCTTCTAGATGTGGAGCGTAGAAGAACTAAGAAAAAGATCCAAAGAACTTAACCTTCTAGAGGTAGCTGATCTTGTTTCAAGTCATGAAGCTAAAGGAACGTCACCCAGTGAAAAGAAGGAAAATGATCGAAGCCCATCAAAAAGCAGCAATTCTGGAAGTCAAGTATGTATAGCTGATATCAACTTACATTGCCATGTATTCACTCCATTAAAACCACATATTATATTTCAGATAACGGTAAGGACAAGCCCAGTGGTGGTAGACACGATACCCGTCTGCAGACAGTGCCACAAAAAGTGTTTGTCCAAACCAAATAGTCCCCTTGTGTCCCAAAAGGCACCACCAGTGATACCCGCCAAACCAAAACTCGAGGCCTCGCCCCAAAATTCGAACTCCAATAAAAGTTCCACCAGCCCGTGTAGTGCGCACTGTGGCAATCGTAAGCCAAGAAACTTCTCACACTTAGAACGTAAAAATGCTATCAAATTACGTCCAGAAGATGGGCCCCGAGCAGCAAAGAAGGTCATAGATTCAATAGAACAAAGCCAGAGAATGCTCAAATCAACATCCTACGAACTAAAAACTGATTCACCAATTTTAAGCAGAAGTGTTCATTCAGTTCACACAAAGAGCCAGTTAGAATTAAGAAAAGATAACTCAATAAGATCACCAAGCCCTTCATCTAGTAGTCGAAACAGTCCACTATCAACTAGCCACACAACCTGTAGTTCTATGGTCTTTAATTCTAGTTCTAACGATTTAAGGATGTCCAATTCAAACATCGCCAATCAGGTCCAATGCGTCATTGCTCAAGAGAAGTATTTGAATGAGGTTAAATGTGTCGAAAGCATAACTTTAACAAAAACTAAAACAGCCACGACTAACTACCCATCGCCAGCGTCTGCAAGAAAAGAACAAATAACTAGACAAAAGGCAGAAAATGTACTAAACAAAGTTTTAGGCATGAATATCGTAACTAAGAGGGAACACGTTGGTTCTTGTTTGAAGACATCATCCGTATTCCTAGAAGATGATTCAATGCACGATGAAGACCATGACTTTAAAATAGAGAGAGGTCTAAGACGGTCCCCTAGAATGGGTATTTCGGCAGTCAGTAAAATGAACGGGGATATAAATAAGAAGACTGAAAGAATGGAAGATGTAAATGCAAATAATGCTGACACAGGTTCTGACGAAGATTTAGAGTTAGGACCTCTAATGTTAATGGGTCTATCGGCCATCAATCCAGCAGCGCATTTGATGAGAGTAGAACCTTTCAAGAGAGGTTCAGCGTCGAGTTTGAACAACCCTTGTTCTAGACCAGATAGTCTTGGCTCGATCAAGTCAGAATCTCCTGTTCCTAACATAGCCGTTGTACCACCAACGCCCGACTTTAATTCCGCTAATAAGACTGTGAGTTCACTTTTGAGGAGTTGCTTAGTTACCCATAGATGCCGATGATTATGAACTAACTCTTATATTGCAGGATGACCTTGTAGATGAGTCCCCAGATTCCCCAGATGTTCCAGATGACCTGCCTTATGTGACGCTCAAAAGGTGTGTTAATAAAAATTATAAGGTAGTTTTTAAACTAGTTAGTATTGTTGTAAAGACTACTAATGTTGTTTAAGATATGGCACAATGTCAAGCCTGGAGAGATTACCGTCCGATGAGACTGACGATGGCAACGTAAGACTGACAGCACAAGAGCCGGAGACTTCGAAAGCTTATAATAATCCAGGTAATTGATTAGTTGAACCTAATAATGACCAGTAATAATTAATGACCGCTAATAATTGCTATACAGAAAAACAAAAAACAAACCGAAAATTAAAAAACAGATAACAAAAGACAACAGAAATATAACAGATTGACAAAAATAACAGATTGTTAAAATGGTCATCGCTAAAGACAATTATTTGACTAAGTTTCAAAAACTAAGTGAATATGAATCTTTCATTTAGTAAGCGGCGCTGCTGGTGGTATCATGGGGTATGCAGCAAGAGCTGGCTCCTTTGTCGTGGAGAAGATGAATATCTTCAGTTATACCGAGAGTGTACCCAACACATCTATAGTGCACAAACAACCCTCGTTCTTAGAAAGGTAAGTTTTTAATATTCCATTTAGATAACCAAAAGAGAGGACGGAATTACGGAAAAATTATAATTATGAGGTTAAGATTTCGCCAGCTTTTTTTGTTGATGGCGTTTGGTTTTGTTCCTAACCGACCCTTCTTCCTATATGCGAGGAGTTGTAGGAGAAAAAATAAATGTATTGTCTTAATTCAAACATTCCTAATCTAATGTGTGTATAATAATATTTTTCTCAATATAGATGGAACACAAGTCGATGGAGAATAATCAAGGAACGATGAGTATAATGTGTGGGTGGAAACTGTAGTGCATTGATATTTTGATTAAGATTATAATGAAGGAGCTAAATAATAACTACAACCATTCAAAATAGAATTAGACTAACAGAATTGTACTTTTTCACTAACTGTGTAAGATTTTTTTATTTTAGAAATATTAGATCTTTGCTAGAAATAATGTATTTTACGAATAGCATTTTCGAGCTAGCATTGAGTACAATAATACAGTTTTTTATAATAAAACTGCTAGATCTGGCGAAACAAATATTATTAGAATTATACAATATTAGTTTTTAAATAATTAGAAATTACATAATTTATTAATAGGTACAAAATAGTTACTATATAATTCGTAGAATTTTATTGTATAACGTAATTGTAGATATTTTGTGTGAAAATTATACTGTTTGTATTCGTATTACAGAAAAATATGTACTTGATGTATTCAATAAACGAACTCTCTAGATTTTCTAAAAAATTACATATTTGTAAATACTTTAATTTAGACAGTCATAGTTTTCGTAGGTTTTCTTTCTTACTAGACAACATAAATTTTCAACCATCTTCAAAGTTGCAATTTGTACAGATGCCTTGGAGTAAGTGACTGGAAGTCAACAATCGGTACAGAAGAAGGTACAGGAGAAACAGGAGAAGGGAGTGGGGCAAGCGGGGAAGAAGCTTGGGGCACCCCGTCCTCTGGAGACCTATCAGATAACCTGCCTGACTCTGAACATGGAACGCTATCGGTAAAGATAATTAATTTGTTACAATTCAGTAGAGTACAACTACATGTTAAAGGCATAGATAAAGACTCGTAGCAAGCATAGATAGCACTCGGTGTTAATACCGACATTATTTTAAATGCTTATTAGCAACAAAGACTGAGTAGCAGTAAAGGTTTCTATAGGATAGTTCTAAAATTATCCCCATCACCATCTCTTTAAAAAACATTTTAACATCCCTTCAGCTATTAATAGAGAATTTTGAATAGGTTTTTTATGCCCTTTGAATGGAAAATCCTTCACAATTTCAGTCTCCTACGAAGTCATCATCGTCATACGCTGGTGATGACGACACGGAGCTGATGATGGACGAGCTCCTCATGGCTCCTACTATTACCGGACCAACGACGCTCAGGCCGCTTCTTCCAAGGTGAATTACTTCTATTGACACTATTGCATGCTCATTTATTATTAATACTGTTACTTAATTTAACACAACGACTATTTAGCAAATCTTTAACTAAAGCTTCACTTATAGATAAAAACCCATTGCTTAAGTACAATTGTAGTGCAGTAGTTTTACAACTTGTGCAGAATTAGTTTGTGGTTTTACCCTCAGCTGCTTTACTAGAATAATAATTATCAATTTTATTTAACAACGACCCTTTGACACTGACAAGAGTTACCAAAACTTCTATGTTTTTGTGAAAGAGTTCGAATAGTAACCCAATCGTCATAATCATAAAAATGGCAAATAATCACATGACTAATGACAATCTTGAATGTAGGGATGTTTTTAGAAGAAGACTAGAACCTCTTATGGAAGAAGAATCTGACAGCGGCAGTGAAGATAACAAGCCGACCCCCACCAACTCTGACGACCAGGTGAATATAAACACTAATTACAATAGAAAATTGACTAATAGTTGCACCAAAGTTCCAAAATCCAAAGTATTTGAAATTGTTGTCCTTCACGATAAACTTTAAAGAAATCACAAAATTAATATATAATTAATAAATAAGCACACTAGACTATCCTGTAATAATTTCCTACAATTTTCCAGAGTCGAAGTTTGGTGCAAACACCTTTCCTTGTAACCGACAAAATGTTATTCTTATTATGTTGTAATTAATACGTACTTAATGTTTTATGTAATTTATGACCCAACATATTTGTTTACTTCGAATGTAATATGTGTAATACATTATTAGTCTGTCAAAATTGACGTTAACTACTTGAAGTGCATCAATGTGTATTTGGTTTAGTATCTTTTGATATAGCAACCAATAGTCTCTTATCCTAAAATAAGTCAAATTTGGCAGATAGCGAATATTATAATAGTTGTGTAGGAGTATCGTTGTAAACCATAGCATGCCAATAACTATATAAAATAATGTTATTGGATAAAGCATGCTTGTTGCATGAAATATTTGAGTTAGACCCAAGTATCGTAAATGTTGAAATTTCATAGATTCACTTTGAATTAATACCTTTAAAATCGCGAATAGATCAAAATCAAATTCAAAATTAGCAAAAGTCAAAGCTTTCTAAAGTTATTTCGAAATTGTTCTACCTGGACTTGGATCCGGGTTATTGGCAAATGGAAGTAAAGTCCCGTAGCTAGGTTATATCTCACATTGTGACTGGTCCGCTGGTGCGGCGCTTGGCGCAGGACAGCGAGCGTGGCCTCGATGCTGACGACTGTTGCGACGTGCCGCACCCGCCGCCCTCTGCTTCAGATCAAGGTGAGTTCGCAAGTCTATGTTGACGACTTTATAGTTTTCGGTAAGTGTGTAGAGGATAATGTGCGCTAATGTTATTTGAACGAAAGTAGAGGCTCACTGGTGATATTGAGAGGATTCATTATTTACTTTATAGCTTGTATACTTTTATTTAACTTATTACTGATTGAAGCAGTCTTCGCTTGGCATATCTCTCTGGACATTGTTCATTTATTCATACCAAACTACTTTAAACCTTCTATCCATCTAGTATATTTAGCGTACAGGAAATGTGACTGCTTAGAGGTGACGAATGCATGAGTTTAGAATGAAAACATTGGTAAAACGCAGCGGTATCAACTTCAACATTTGCACACAACACAACTTCAAGACCCCATAAACATTACTAACAGAGAAAATACATTTTGACAGAAAAATGGACAGCTTGACATATGATGAAAGGTGAGAAATGACAACAGTCTCGACGAAAATCCAATACGAATAATAATAATAATAATGCCGACATTTTATTAATAAAGTCAGCACGATGCATGAGTATTTATTATGAATATCAATAATTATTTGTACACAATTTACCAGAAATAATAACTGTTTTAATTTTAAGCTTAGTTCCTTTGTAATTTAACACTCGGGCTTAAAGTTAAATAAAAATTTCTGGTAAACAGGTAACTTTGTTTATGTACCCCTATACTGGCACGGTATCAATAACAATAATAATAGCTTTAGCACCCCACTTATAATATTATTCATATATTTATAAAATGTATATACGATATCAATTTATTCGATACATATTTCCAATACGGACCACATACAAAACACACTGAACTGTTATCGACTATTCACGCTGGATGGTTTGGTTTCGTGAGGGTTTAAGGATGATGATGTTGCAGAACCAGAGGACGGGTGTGCGCACGTCGACCAGGATGTTGGAGGGGATCGAGATGGTGGCGCCGGGTGCGAGCTGAGCCCCGATCGGACACCCACCAACGAGGCGCCTTCGACGCCCTTACTATCTGGTTTGTCTACTCATTTTTCATTTAGTGTTGGCTGTAACTTAACCATCTTCAAAATCATTAGCAGCTCCGCAGATACCTATAATATTATGCAAAATATGTTTACTGAACAGCTAATAAGGTGATCAGCTTTAATGGTTAAACTATTGGCTGTTTACATAGACAGGTTCATTGATAAATCATATCTGAGATCGCTTTCAAGCAAGCGCAGCGATGATAATGAATTTAATAATAATAAGCTATAATTAAACCGATTCTTAAAATCATCACTGCTATCACCATCTTCATCGTCATCATTACATTAAAAATACTTGTATAATTATTATGTAGCAATATGAAATTGTACGTTGCATTCTCCGACCAATTTCCCGTAAACGTATCTGGGTCACACAAATAATAATGTAAAGTTATGGAGGAAAGCCTTTACAGAGCAGTGAGACAATATATGCGGAATAAAAAAATATAAGAAATAACAAACATTTGACTTACTATGTTTATCTATTTCTAGTTTCAAAAGAGTTTGCGGAGGTGCGTGTCGTTGCTGGAGTTGGTCGTCAGGGCTCAGCCAGCTCGGACAGCACGCCCTCCACACTCGAACGCACCACTATACACAACCCTGCGACACTCAGCCCACCCGCACAAGGTAAGCTAGGAACTTATAAATATTATTATTAATTGTCAAACTTTCTTCATCGACAATTTAAATGAAATGAAGCATCTAACTATGATAGGACTTATAAATAGACCGAAACAATAAAATGATGAAGGATTGTCATAGTTAGTAGACTTGCCAAAATAAAGTATTTAGAATTCGTTTTCCAAGTCATTAGTTTTTAGTAAGTAAATCTTCCCGGTTTCGAAAGGATGTTTAAAAAATCATAGTCGTGGAATATGACATCATATTGTCAGAACAGCATTCTTGCCTAATTATAAAAATCCCTATACAAAGTAATTAAAATAGGGCCCGTCTTTCTTCTTGAATGAAAACAAAATAATTAATGAGAAAGGAAAACTGAACCAAATTTCTTGTCAGCCGTTTCAGCCTCGGAGCCAGTACCAGCACCGGAGGCTACCTCACAACCGGAGGAACCGAGACCACAGACGCCGGAGCGACTCAGTCCTCGAGCGGAGATGAGATTGGCACTGGACCAGGGGAAGGATATGCTGGCAGATCAGGAAGTGTCCTGGGTACGTATTAAGGAATCCCATTTCATATGAACCAGAACAAGTATCAGGAAAATAATCAAAATGAAGCTGACCCTTTAAGCTAAAAGACAATTTGATAAAAGCTTCATTCGCCTCAGAATTATAGCATGGGCTAAACGAACAGTAATTTATCCCGAATCTACAAAAGAAATTTAGAATTCCGTAATTCTGATAAAGATCTAGTAGACACCTACTTTTGATTAGCACCAAATTCGTCTATAGCTCATTAACTTCTAAATAAAATTAGAAAAAGATTTCTCTTGCTCTAATTTAATTATGATGCTTATAGACTAACATGCCAATTTGACGTCCTCTCCATGTGGTAAGTTATCGTTTCAGGCTGGCGGGTCCGACCCCTGGTCGTTTCGCGCGGCGTGCCAGCGCTCGCTGCTGCGGCGCGTGGCGAGCGCCGACGCAGTGACGCTGTGCCGCGCGCACCCCCGCCGAACCGCCCCGCATACTACTTCGCGCAATTCTGTATATGCTTGGAAGGGTACGTAGAAAACACTCACTGTAAAATATAGATAAAATAACACTGCAAAATATATAAAGTCTTCCAGACCGAATTTTGGCCATGGCGACCAATCTCAGTGGAGACTAGTCTTCGGCGCGGGAGATATTATAGCGTTCAAGTGTGTGAGCAAACACAGGTGCACCCTTTCTTCTCTTTCTCTCATAGTCCGATGGGACGGCAATCTGACACGACCGGACAGAGATCAGGCGCAGGACCAAAGGCTTTAGGTGCTTTCCGAGGCACGGGAGCATCACACCACCAACTTCCAACTTCAAGCTGTTACTAAGTTTCCAATGCAAAAATTCCAATAACACGTATAGAATAAAAAACATTATAGCGGCTACTCCAAATATATAGGGATGAGGATCGGTGGATGATGATAATGACGTAAAGTCTCTGTCATATATAGAAGGAACGACCGTTGATCATTACGCTTTAACGTAAGATTGAAATTTTTCGTTTATTGACAATTCTTACAGTCTAACTAACATAACTGGCCATGTGTATAAAAGTAAAAATCTAAACCTAGAAGCTAACTCGAGAATTCGTTTCAGTTCCAGAAAGCGAGAAACCTATGGAGATGGAGCAACTGGCACGAGCGGAAGTTCAGACGATGCGTTCGCGGACGCGGTCTCTATGCCAGAACGGGAAGATGTTAGTACTCTTATAGTTTATTTTCTAGCACACGTATAAATTAAATTGCATAATCAGCCTACAATGTTCCCAGTGCTGATAAGTGTTGGGACACAGGCCTTCTCTCTGTAAGAGATCTTGGGCCATAAGGCAATATTGACAGACTCCTAACTATGTAATAAGCATTTTGCTTATTGTTAGCTTTAATCAAGCCCTTTATAAATTTGCGTGCCTTGGATTCCTGCTTAACAGTCCTCTATACCTAACATTGCCGAATAATGTCGCATTTTGAAAGAATGAATGTATTGTGTGCAGGATGCCATAAAGGTCTATATATAATACTAGGTCCAACAAAGTTAATAACCTGCTTATAAGAAATTGAGTTAGTGGAACTTAAGTTATTTAATTTAAATATTATCTGTTTTCAGAATGGGTTTCCTGCGCCGTCGCGCATCGTCCGATAGCCCCCGCCGCGAGCCGTTCATCGTGGCGAGCGCGACGGCGCGGCCCTTCTCCCCGCGCCGTGTCACATCCGTGAGCAACAACGGCTATTACAAGATATGCTTTGTCAATGGCTATGTGTGAGCACTGCGCACGCACGAGCTTATCTGTGCCAATCAGCTGGATTTAAACAATTGCGGGAAGTTTTTTCATTGGTTCCTCCATCCTTATATTCAGCATTCGTTGTTGCCTGTGCCTCTGTCTTTCTTGTTTGTGCTCGATGGTGTTTGTGGGCTATTTTAAAATGGTTGACACAATTTGATTAAAAACAGGAATTTTGCCTAAGGGTGTCGTATAGATTTATATTAGTAATGAAGAAACTTCCTATGTAGTATGTACACGTTTATAAAGTAAGATGTGAAATATTCAATTGAATATTACGGGGTTTAGTAAGAATAAGTAAATATGTTCAGAAGTGTCAATGGGACAATTTAAAAACCTGCCTTAATTTTAGATCCAAAGATAATGTTTAAAAAATTTCGTCCTAGTAAATAAATTAGAACAACTAAATAAAATCATGTAAAGTAGATTGTAATTGGAAACATAATTCGAACTGTTCAAAGCGATTCAATAATGGTATAATCGTGTTTTATAAAATTTTAAAGGACATTTAATATTTGGAAATTATAGAATTCGTGAATGTAAGTGTAAAAGTTAAAAGAACTATATTAATATACGAAACAGTAGTGAGTGATAATGTTAATTAAATTTCAATAAAAATTGGCCAATAAAATTGCCTTTCTTTTCAAAAATCTTTAAAATTCGAAAATTATATTGTTAAATTAGTACTAAAACCTTTTTTAGTGAAAATATTCCATGTTTTTAACCTTTACCTATATCTTAAGATTAATTACCGTTTGGTAAATTGTTATGATTGTGATTGTCTTGGCACTAAGCTCATGTCAATTTGTTCTTTGCTTAACACTTAGAATTAAAGTTTAAATCCAGCTTTCAGATATGCTAAATTTGTTTTTGTTGTCTGTTGAACTGATCTGTCCATTTTGATTGGAACGAGTGTTCTCGAAAATATATTTTTAATAAAATATCATTAAGCTTTTCATTCTTCATCCTGCAGCTTAGCTGACCCTTCCTTTATTTTACACAATCCTTCATTTTGTTTAGCGCTAATAAAGCCGTCCACTTCTTAGTTTTTGCTAATATTGTTTGCATATTCTTAGTCTTACAATGTCTTTAAATATTTGAATTTGTAAAGAGACATTTCACGCGGATTATATCCTCTAGTGTCCACTTTGCAATCTAGAGTAGCAAGCTAAAGCCTACAGGGTTATTTAAGATAATGTGAATCGCACTAGTTTACCTAAAAGGTTAACTATTTCATCAAACGAAACATAATAACCCTGTATTTTTAATATAAGTAAATGTATAACTATAACGCAAATAACAAATAAAAAAGTAGTAGTCCGTAAATAATATAATGTTCTTACAGGAGAAAAATTTCGAGAAAAGATTCTGGAAACAAGTGACTAGAAGACGTCAATCTCTCGGATCTATCAGTCAAATATAAACGTGGTAAATAAAACAAAGACGATGATATAAAGTGTTCACGTGTAGAACGTCACAATATAGAAGTAGATGATTCAGCATTAGAGACTGTAGACGGTCGCAATTTGGACCAGAAATAAGATTAAAACTACTACAGGAGTGCTTATGAAAGTGTTAAGATTAGAAATTGTTGAAGTCAATGGAATGCCAAACGATAACAGATATATGCCAAATACTGACGAAAGGGACCTGTCAATACTTCATATCTTAGAATCATTGTTTATAGTACATAACACTGAAATAGGCCTAATTGTTGACTGTAAATAAAAGAGCTGTTTATTTCTCATAGTTGTACAAATAGAATTATTTGTAACTGAGCTTGATAGAGGATGTAAAATATGTGATAGGTTACGAACTGTTTTAACTGTCTTGTAAATTGTAACATCTGATACAAACATGTAAATTGGTTTTTTCGTAAATATTGTAAGATATTTTTTCTCGTCTTTGTATTCTACGTCGATTTGTCGTTTGAGATGTGTAACGCTTGATTTGATATGTCGCACAATTTTAGATGAATCTTCTGTGTGTTCTACAGACTTGTACACATTAGGTGCAAACTGTGGTTCAGTATTTTCGTGAAATTGTACCAATTTAATTTCTTTATACCATAAAAGTAAGAATTCAGATCATGGACAATAAAGAGCTTGTTTTGTTTAATAAGTAGTATCTACCTAATACTGTTATGCCCTTTTTTATTTAGGCTTTCATTTTGGTGTTGCCTAAAGTCAGTGAAAACGGGCATAAGATTTTCATCAGACTGTCTAAATAGTTAAATACTTGGTGATTTAATATTTGTTAAACCAGTAACTATGTATTTTATAATAAACATTCCTCAAGTAACGTTTACTTTTATAAAGTCCTCAACAACCTTCGCACATATGTGCCACATTTTGTAGATATGAAACATATTATTAATATGAAATATAAATTTATTAGGGAATTTGTGCAAAAGACGTTGCTTGGTTGAGTTCCTAAATGACGAATTATGTAGGGAATTTTACAATTAATATTATTATGAATTTAAATATTAAATTTTGTAGATAACAATGTCATGATCGTCGAATTTATTAATTTTAAATTCCTTGTAACAAAATGTTTACTGTTTTGATTTTTTTTTTTTTCATTTGTATCAGTTTCGTTTTATCGATGGATCAAAATAAAATTATGAATTCAATTTTGACAATGTTATTTTGTTGTGATGTTTGTGAAAATATTAAAACCGATGTAGCACATCTGTGAGGCACGCGATTGGTTGATTTTGTACACTTACGATAGTATCTCTAGTTGCTGCCGAATAAAGGCTTCTTTGTTCTTTATTTTTATATGTGAGCTCAATTTTATTAAATATTCCAAAATACAAAAAATCATTAACGATCAACTAACAATCTAAGCAAATTCGTCCAAAAATAAGGTACCGCCGACTCCCGCCCGCTTTTTTTTTTCGATTAATTTCACCCTTTGAAAGATGTTCATACATATTAAATACAATTATTGGAACCTTAGATAAATTAATTAATTGCAATTGATCGTTTCGGGAACCCTTAACACAGACATGCACTGTAAACGCTTTATTAACAGTTACACATATATCCTAATATTATAAATGCGAAAGTTAGTCTGTTTGTTACGCTTTCACGCTAAAACGGCTGAACGGATTTGGATGAAATTTGGCACATGGGTAGACCATGACCTGGATTGGGCCACAGGATACTTTTTATCCCGATATTGCCATGGATTCGAGACTTATGGTTATATAAACAGGGTTCGGGGCAAAGATAGCAGCTTCATAAATTCAAGGACTCGCTTTCCCGGTGCGCGGCCCAGTTGACGGAACTCAGACGACTGAAGACAAAATTACCCGCGTTGTCTGTTTTTCAGGGAGCTTCTCGAATGTTCTAGCTAGAAGCTTTGACTTGATGGTCGAGTGGATTATGGCGGGAGTGGTTAGAAAAAGGTTCGCGTTATACACGTAAATATTGTTGGCTCTATTGACTAAGTCAGTCTTATTTTGGCTTGCTGGTACCATATGAAACCAACGGGGCACGACAGATACGGTACTTTTTTGCTAGTACTAGTGGATACCAAATGGAGCCGGGGAAATCCAAGTAAATAAAAACAACAACATAAAAATGTTAAGGTACGTATATTTAATATTAAAATACATCAATTCACAATGTAAATACAAAATTTACATGTAAACAAATTCAATTGATACAAAAAAATATTAGATATTTTTAATGTCTTAGCACCACATAGTTTTCTTCAGTTTTTTGTTTTTTAACTGGCAACATTACGTTGAAACCTAGCTTTGTTTGCATTTCTCTATAGAACATTTATTTTCTTTTTAAAATCACAAAAAAAATTGCATATCCTTTGCATTTTTCTTAAAAACACATCTTTTTGTTGGTAGATAGGGTACCGAACTTTAATCAAATGTAAAAAAAAAACTTGTTTCCAGAAAACATGTTACAACCGGTAATTGAGCACAATTTGCACTATCCCATTGCCCTTTATATCCCACACTCACATAGCAATCAAGGCAAGAAATACTTTATTATGTAAAAGTAATGGGTTCATGACACCAAAAATACCTGCTATGTAGACGATTTAATCATTTTGACAGAAAAAATGCTAAAAAGTACTTTATGCAAATTTTGCAAGATTTGATTCCAAATTCAGAAAAATAACCCGTCTTGCCTCAACTGCTAGGTATTAACTCTTCATTTACTTACATTTACCTATATACACCTAATATTAGTGTTGGCAGAAAAAAATAAGGAAAAAGCGAAAAAACTTCAATAACCTTTACCGAGATTATTAAAATTTAAAGCAGTGTTACTATAAAAAAAAAATCAAAATGTACATAAAACTATAGACATTTAAAAGAATATTAATATATTCACTGATTGTTAGGAAGCATTATTAATTCATTTTGGCACAATGTTAGTTAAATTATATTTCATAAATTTTATTTTATTGAAACTTATAATAAATTCTAAAAACTTGTTATTAAAATAATGGTATATTTTGTATACAATGTACCTATGAACGGAAAAAACCTCTTGCTATGACTATTATGTAAGTTAATAGAGCTAACTTCAAACAAAATATAAAAATGAAATTCCACTTGAAAAATATACACTTGCGATGTATTAATCTATACGTCATACCGGAAATATACACTTGTATACTTAAACAATTTATTTATCTCATAAAAATAATGCCATGCAATAAATTTTATATAAAATAAATTCAATTACAAATATTATGTCACTCAAACAGGTATTAGTCACGAATGGACGGAATCGCATTACACTAAAAAATCGAGGAATGTAAGAAAAAAACAATAAAAAGGCAGTGAAAATTATCACTTGAGTAACTTTGAGCATAACACAAAACCTACAATATTTTGTTACTGCTAATTACAATAAATTCTTGAGATTTCTTCCAATTTACAAAATTGTCGTACAACGCCATCTATTACTCGCATCTTGACTTACAACGGTCTGAATCGCGCTATTAAAGTTTTCTATTCGCGCCACTCTCGAGACGCTTGGAAGGTTCGCACTTCCGATGATGAGAAGGTCGTTAATCCTTGTGGACCTGAAAGAGATAGGGTTTGTGTTCATGTTTTAGTCGATACACCTGTTTTACCTTCAGACAGCAAATAGATTAGGTACCTACGTCAATATCGGGCATATCACTAATGTCTTCCCGTTTGCTAATCCTATACTATTAAATAAGCAATATTTGTATATATATATACAAATATTGCTCATTTTACATATATACAAATACATACGTATAATACATATGTATTTATGATATGTATTTGTAATCACGTTCTGGAAAACGGCTCTAACGATTTCGATAAAAGTTGCAATATCAGGGTTTACGGGGCGCGCCTCAAAGAGATGTCAGCAGAACTGACGGGGTCCGCTAGGGCCGATGCCTGCCGGGGTTGCGAAGAAGTCCGAACCCGATCGTGGTTTCCGGTAATATGGCAACTGAAGGACACGGGTGGGTTTTAGTCAGTAAGAGTCTGACACGATGAGCGGAAGAATTTATTTGATAATTTCCCACCCAAAAAAAAAGGGTTTACGGGAGCGAACAATCGATCTAGCTAGGTCTCATATCAGGGGAAATTCGTTTTCACCCAAGCAGAGCTCGGTCGCCCAAAGTGTAAAACAAGATGGCTACCTTAGAATAATGACATAACAGCATGGAATTACTAAGTACCTACTATCATGGCAGCATGGAATTACTATAGTTACTATACATGGAATTAGTATGTACTATCCTATACTATTAAATGAGCATTCTCTATTTTCACCAGAGCAGAGCTCGGTCGCCCAGGTACTAACAGTATTATACGATCAGTTATTATATTGTAAACCATTCATTACCCTACAAAAGAAGTGTACAAATAAATGAGCTCTTTGAACAACAGTTATAATTAGTTTGCATGGAAATATGTTAGTAAAAAGTGGTATTTGGAAAACTTCAAATCTCTGTTCACATTAAGTTCCTCACCTCTAATCCTGCGTCCAGGCGTGGGAGTAACGTCACCTTCCGGAGCTGTCCACTGTTCCATCACCTCGGTCGCCGAGCGCGCCAGCGACGGCTGACTCACTGAACGATTCAGCGAGTGACGGGACCAAGACCTGTTATGATACAGTATTATAAATTCAGAATCTCTTTAAAGAAAAGCAGGACATGCGAAAACTATCAGTATTTGTGATTAAACTGCAACTTCAGGTAATTAAAGTTACAGAAACCCGTTATAATGGACGTTAGACTCTATCTCTTGTTCTTTTACTTTACTCACTTCCATTTTTATGCATTGTCGCCCATTGGCTTGTACCCGCCCGTATTTTTCTGAATAATGAAAAATTATCGAAAAATAACTTTAACGTGTGGGTGTGTAAAAATAACTTTAAAATAACTTTAATCTTTAATATTTTTCATGTTATTATTTTTTTTTATATTTTGAGTAGCGTTTGCCACATCTCCGATTTTATTGGCTCTATTTAGATTCTGTTTATTATTTCTAAAATCGTATGAGTTATTTTATCGGATTAAGTAAAATTTTTATAAAAATTTGCCAACCTGTGTAAGAAAACGGAGGTGAAAACATTTTTTAAGTGTAAGTTCATATAACTATACGGATTTTGAAAAAAAAAAATCTATTTTAGAAAAAAAAAACAAATTGATAATTTTTCATTAATATTCAGAAAAATGCGGGCGGGCACAAGCCGATGGGCGACATTGTATAGACCTGTCGAGAACATGATAGGTCTGAGGCCGAAGGCCCACAAAGATTCCTTTAGAAAAGTCAAAGTAAAATAATTTATTTCAATTCGGCACATTAAAAGGGCTTTTGAACGTCAAAGTTTACAAAAAATAGAATTGAATCTAGTCACCCCTTCCAAAAGGTAGTTTTCGTATGGAGAAAAATGGGCAAGAAACACCACCGTTACTCTTTTAAAATGTTTTACAATATTTTGTACACATTTATTATATAATTATATGTGAAGACAATGCACCTGGAATAAGATTACAATACCCCAATAGGTAAAAAGAATTAGAAATGAAGTAATGACAGATAAAATTATTGTGTGATGATATGTCGCAGGGATATTGTCAAAGCAGTGCACGAAACGTATAATTGCACGAAAGTTTATAAGTTATTAGTATTACTTGTAAACATGTTAGGAATATTTTTACAATGCTTGTAAATATGTGAGCACTATGTATGGGATATTGTATATCACGAAACTTTGTTAACCGCCTCCATTTCTCACAATTTAACGGGCTCAATTCAGTGACATTATAATTCCACTGGACCCACGCAGTGATTTATTGCAAGGCAGCAATATTTTGACAATTTCCCTACATGAGCAAGGCCGTTAAATTGTAAGACAGTCAATAATTAGTCCGTTCGCAATGTCATGCCTTAATAATATCATAAAATGAATAAATTTCTACACGTTATTATGGTCTGTTAAACGCGGATGAAGAAGAGTTAACTAATCAAAATGCACGAAGACCCCACAATAAACTTGACTCATAATATTCCTAGGGTTATTATAAAATCACTAATCGTTCCCGTGATATTACATAAACACAAAAAAAGTCCGTTAAATTTTGATATAATTGTTAAAACGGAGGCGGTTGACAAAGTTTCATGATATACAATATCCCATACATAGTGCTAACATATTTACAAGCATTGTAAAAGTATGTAATAATGTTTACAAGTAATACTAATAACTTAAAAACTTTCGTCTCGACCTTCAATATGTACAATCACTTATTGGCCAAGGCAATCATTAAGCGCTAGTGAAGGAACTTCAAGACATGATGAAAAAGCCATCAAATCATAGTCAAAATCGCATCTTCGTAAAACCGCATTAAAATATAGGCAGAAGGTGTACTCACTGGTTCTGATGGAAGGGATGTTCGGAGTCGCTGTCGTCGTCGTAGTACCGGCCGAGCTGCGTGCCGCCCGACACCTCGGAGTGCGTGTCCGCTTGCTCGCGCGCATAGTCCACCATCATCTCTGACATTGATCTAAAGAAAGAAAGAAAATGTATTTATTGGGACTCGCACAGGAGAACACAAATTTAACTTATTTATAACAACTAAAATCAATCTGCCCAGCCTTTTCCCAATTATGTTGGGGTCGGCTTCCAGTCTAACCAGATGCAGCTGAATATCAGTATTTTACATGGAGCGACTACCTATCTGACCTCCACAACCCAGTAACTGGGTACTACGATACCCCTTGGTAAGACTGGTTGTCAGACTTTCGGGCTTCTGACAACCCATAATGACTGTCAAAGATCCACGAATGACAGCCGGGACCAACAGGTTACCGTGCTTTCCGAGGCAGGGAGGAGTCTCGGTATGTAAAGATGGTTACCCATCCACAGACCAAACCCCGGCAGGCGTAGCTTAACTGGATGAATCGACTCATACAGCTGTTATTACTTAGCCACTCGCTCCTCATTATCCTCTTATTTATAACAACTAAACATAAATCAAAAACAAAATAAAATTAAAGCAGAAAGTCTTATACGAGGCTAAAAGGCTCCTACCTCAGCATGATGCTGCGACATTCATAAATAAATGTCGCAGCGCTGGTATTCTGACAGGACGAAATCGAAGGAGAGAGAGAAATCGATGATTTTAGAAGTCGGAAGAACTAGGAAGTTTAGATCTTATTTGGTTACATCTCCCATCCATCCCATTTATTCTACAATTTGTCCTGTCTGGACTAAGACCCCCGAAAAGGAAATGAGTAGTGGGTAGTGATTCAAATATTCGGTTTGATGATATAATTCTGCCTTCCACAATTCAGGTGAGAGGCAATTATATCAACCTAAATATCGTAGTCCATATACTTTTTAAGGATAGTTAGATCTTTGCAAGATGCTTTAAATAGTGCATACTTTTACTTTATAAAAACATTCTGGTCACGCCAAGTCTGCATAAGCAAAAAAATTGTGAAATTGGAAAATTTATAGACGGTGTTCGTTGGTATTACGAAAAAAGAATTTGATACTTTGTCTTTTTGTTTTTCATAGGTTATTTTGTTTACATTCTGATTCTTACCTGGTAAAGAATAGTCACTTTAGCACGATGCAGCGTGGATTTGATACTTTTGTCATCGTATGGAGGTAGAGCATAGGTACGACATAGTCTATTACACATAAATCTATTATGCAAAAATCAAAAGGTAAAATATCAAAACTATTTACACTTCATCTTTTCGATATCTTGTAAACATTGTCATTTTTGCTAAGGACAACATCTTTCTGTTCCTTCACATCTTGGAATTTACATATCATATTATATAATATCTCCCGCACTCTACTTTTAACAGGTTTAACCATTTTACTACTTTATTTTGTGAAAACAACTTACAGCGTAAGCAACCTGACAGCTCAAGTACCACGAAAGTGGCTGATGTAAAAATATACTATACCTATATTATACTTTTTGGGGTTGTCCATTTATTCCATTGCAGTGTTAGCGTGGACAGACTCTCTCTATCTTATAGTTTTTCTCAAACAGTGACCCATAGAGAATCTCTCTAGTATCTACTGCTATCTGCTGACAATCTTTTACACAAGGATTCAGTTTATCTTTTCGTCTTCTCCTAACTTTTCCACGATGTCATTGACGACTACATATTTGGCACTTTCAACTAACTACCCAACCCACCTCATATCAACATGGTCACTGCGGTAGGAGGAGCGGCGGGATCGCTGCGGGTCCCTCAGTGAGGTCGCGTCGCTGTCATACTCGTACAGGGTCGGTAAGGAGCTGCGCCGGGAACGAGAGTCCCACTCTGTCTTCTTGCGGTAACGGTTCTGGAAAAAATGAATTATTTTCCTCAAATTAACGTCAATCCGGTATCGTAACTGATCGAGTTAAAAATTTAATTTTACCTTAATTTTGTTACAATTTTTAAAGCAAAGTTAGGAGTTCAGAAAGCTTTGAAAAATTTTGTGATTCTTACTTATCACACTAATAAGTTTTTACATTGACCTCAAATACCTGCTTTCGAAGCTTATAAAACCGAGCAATTTAATTTTTCGCTAACGAACTATTCATTTGAAAAAACTTGGAGACGAGAAGACTTCTTTTCTCATCAACACCTGAACAATATTCCAACGCCACTTGCATTCATCAAGCTTACCTTCGGCTTATCCAGAGGAGGAGCCAGTATCCGTATAATGACTTCCCACTTGGGAGGAGCATATAGCGGCGCGAACCGATGATCATGCGCCACTCTGCTGAACTCCTCCCTGGTACTGGAGCGCGCCAGTTCCCGGCGCAGAGTGCTCTCGTGAGTGATGAGCTCGCGCCAGCGGAGACGCTCCTCGCGCGTCAAGCGGTACGAGCGCTCGGTTTCGGCGAGGACCTGAGGATGTAACAGACTGTATGTTAGATGAGGACCACTGTAGTTATTAATCACAAAAATCCTAAGTTTTGTTATATTTCCAGTAGCTCGAGTAATTTTGACGTTTTCGTTTTTTTTCTAATTTTAAAATAAATACTTTTAGAGATATTTAAGAAAATAGATGAAAATGGGCTACTGAGCCTG
This sequence comes from Omphaloscelis lunosa, assembly GCA_916610215.1. Classification (NCBI taxonomy): domain Eukaryota; kingdom Metazoa; phylum Arthropoda; class Insecta; order Lepidoptera; family Noctuidae; genus Omphaloscelis; species Omphaloscelis lunosa. The sequence continues at coordinate 3,339,999 of OU744245.1, read as the reverse complement.
AAATTCTAAAAAAATACAGAGAATGGTTCTTTACTCATAGATTACAGAAAAACCTATAAGAAGTCTATGCTCTTAAAACAACTTGGTAAATCTCTCAATATTGTGCGTACAAACTCACATTTGTAGTTGGAATGTATGGAAGAAGATGATTTTCAACTACAATGTTAAGTTTGTTCTTGGGATAAATTCATTCCAACTACGGAACCCTTCATTCTGCGTGGTCCGACACGCACTTGTTTTGTGTAGGTTATTTTCTGTTCAAAAAGCTCACTCTTGCTGAAATTTCCGCTGACAACATAAAAAAAAACCACACTATTCAGATCAATAGTTACAAAATCTTACCTCATCCTGAGCCTCGGTCTTCAGCACTCTGGTCAGTACACTCCAGTTGACTGGAACAGGTGGAGCCGGTATCGGGTCTGGCACATCTTCATCATCCTCATCCCTGAACAGAGGGTTACGGGCTGGAGGCAGTTCGGGAAGTAGAGGCAGGTCTGATGATGGAGACTGGTAGACCTGGCCGGTTTGCTTGATCAGTTCCGGCGAGAATAGGTCTGGGCCGCCTTTACCTGGGGTAAATGAATAAGTCAAATGTGAGAAAAAGAAGTATGAAAATGTTCGGAACATTTTTTAAAGTAATATTTGATCGATTGTTTAACATGATATGCACAAAATTGACCGAAATACTTCATTTTGAACCAAGAGCAATGCGTTAAGTTGTAATTTGCGGGAAATGAAGTGGGTAACATATTTGTTAAGTCAAATATTAAACTATTTTTGTTTACCTATAATATTATAAAGAGGTAAAATTTGTTTGTCCGTTTGTTTGTTTATTTGTAAGTTTGTATGTAGGTGATAATCTCCGGAACTACCAGTCAGATTAAAACAAAAAAAAAAATTTTCATTGGATAGCCCAAATTCATGGCAAAAGCTAGTTTTTATTATACTACTAATTGTTTTCCGTTACAAAATAAAATAAAAGTGTCTAAAGATAAATATCATCGCAAAGCTTATTAGTTCTAAGTGCTCAATTTTTTCGACAATTTAATAAAGTGGTGGATAGGTTCTTTTTCCTCCTCTGTTTCAGATGATAAAATAAATCATCGGTGATAGAAAACCTCAGTATGACCTACTATCCAACGTAAAATCATAAAAATACTTACCAATATACTTCTGCGGCGGCAAAGACAATGGAACCCTCTCCATCTTAGGCGTCAACGTCATTCCTGACGCGGAACTGATATCCGAGAAGTTCTCCCACTGCGCCTCGGGCACGGTGTGGTTGCGGATGGTGACGTCGAAGTGCGGGGGAGGGGGAGGGACCTGCTTGTACTCCGTCACGAGACGCTTGTGACGCTCGATGTCTTCGATCGTCTTCTTCTCCGTGATAGTGCGGAGGAACACGTCGTCTACGACGTGGGAGGTGATCTCGGGTTTTCTGTGAGAAGAGATTGTGACAGATGAAAATTTATTATAGACTAGCAGCGCCCGCGGTTTCACCCGCGTAAGTCTCGATCCCGTGAGAAAATCGGGATAAACAATATATGTGCCAAATTTCATCCAAATCCGTTCAGTAGTTTTTGCGTGAAAGAGTAACGATCATCCATCCTCACAAACTTTCATATATAATATTATATAAACATTATATAATAAAGTGGGATTATAGTAGGATGTCCAAGTAGTCAGTTGGTGACGAAAAGCACATAACGAAATATATGAAAACTATTTGCAATTTTGCCTTTGTGCTAAAACATACATCTTGTGCCATTACTATTGATATTACAAATGTCGTGGTAGGAAATATTATTTCACTCATTCGGTACAAAACAGCTGCTGTTGCGAGTCAAAGGCACCATATGTTTATCGACAAGACAAGCAATATTGATTATACTTCAACGTTATTTCTTCGTAATGTGGCAGTAAAGGCTAAAAAAGACTGTATGAAAATTGTAACTCACCTGGCTGGCATGATGGGTGTCTCAGGAATGGGTTCGAGACTCTCCATCAGCATCTCCTGTTCTTCCGTCTCCAGACGCTCTCTCATCACAGGAGGTGGCGGAGGAGGTTTCTGTATTATGAAAAGAATTTTAATATCGTCGACACATGCGAACTACGCATCACACTGACGTCATGCAAAATTTTGCATCACGCAAGCAGGGTTTACCGCGCGACTAGCATATACACAATGTCCTGTCATCAATCATCGCGCAGTACCCCACTACGCACAACACCCATGTGGTCGGAAGACCCTCCCTTTTCTATACAGGATGAGTGAACTTTCCACCCTGTTCCCCATACCTCTATAATTTCCTCAAATAACTATGCCTAAAAATTCAAGCATTTAAAAACTTCATGTCTTAAAAAACCTAATATTTGCTACCTGTTGGGAAGTAATAAAAATAATTTTTGTTTTTTGTAGTCTTATTTCTGAACACTCAGTCTCAGTCAGTAGTCAGCTACTATTTTTTGTACTATGATCAATTTTATTCAAAGTCTATACAATTTGCCGTTACGCCTTGTCGCTACGTTATTTTTTCCGACGCCTATTGAGGATCCGCCTTCTGACTCTCCTTAATCATTTAAATTAACCAAATAGTACTGCATCCTGTATTAATTATACAATGTTTTTGCGAAACCTATTTCATAAAATAAAAAAAAAACTGTCTACAAATACCTTTGTAGTTCACATTACTAAAACGATAAATTAGTACCTTAATATGGAACATCCTGGCGTGTGATCTGTCGGTAACTTCTGTGACAGAGTGCGTGTCAGTCATCTCCGTGTTGAGGGAGACGATGGACCGCGGACGTCTCGACCACTCCTGGTTAGTCACACGGGTGATGATGGAATTATTATTATTATTATTGCAGTGAATATGAACACACATTCGGATCTGGTGAAAGGTATGCTTAATAATGAGAGGTGAGTTTGTGTGTGTGAGATTAAATGTAGGTGTGTTTAAAAAAATATATAAGTACGTGCATTTTAATATAGTGTGAGTTTGTGTGTTGTGATTTTGTTTTTATTGCGATTTTGATTTATTCAATATGTGAGGTTGGTGCTTGTGATAGGTTATATTTTGATAGTTAAAACATTTCATCAAGTATTCAAGTACTTTTATCGTAAACAAAATCAAACGTTATCTTAATTGTAAAAATAAGTGTACTGACAAGTCAGTGTGAATCATCAGGCTCTCTGCCTTTTCATCTTTCCAATACATCATTGGCCTAACAAAACCAATTAATTTTTATCTGCACAACCCGTGCATTACTCTCATTCCCAACACTCCATCACCACATCCTTCCCTCATGTTCCTCACCTGTTTGTCCCTGGAGACCTGCGAGTATACTGCGGGTGGTCGCGGCGGTCTCTCCGGCGGCGGCAGCTGTGAGGCGCGCGCAGGGAGTGGCAGGGCCACAGGAGATACTGTGTGGACAGACTCTTGACGCTCGTGCTCTTCCGAGAGCATCGTTTGTCTGTGGACGGTGATAAAAATGAAGATTCAGAAAAGTTATCTAAAAAACATTTTTAATAATTTGGCTGACACCGAGACCTACGCTAATATTTTTTTTAAGATGCTTCGCCGATTCCTTGCTATCTCAAAAAACAAAGCTGAAATTTCTCACTATGGCTTTCTTATGAAAAGTACATAAGAGTTTACCTAAGTACCAACAACGCAGCAAATACTGACTAGACTAGACAATTGGTTAAACTGGAGGCCCAGTTGGGCGCCATTACTAGTTACTAATGGCGCCCAACAGGGCCTTCAGTACGAATGCTATAATTATTTTGGTAGAGAAACAAATTATCACCTGATGCTTCCCCCGTCGGTCTCGGTGAGTGTGATGGTGGAGGGCGGTGAGGGCGGCACGACGGGGCGCTGCACACGCACGCGCACATCGAAGGCAGGCGCCGCGCCTGATACTAGGCGCGCGTTGCTTGTCATCGCTTCACGTGTGGAGCCGTAGCCTGTTAGAGAATGTTGGGTTAGCAATATTGTACGTAAACTTAGATTTTTATGGCAACTCGAGCTATTATTACAATATTTGTTTATAATGGTTACTGCTATGAATATTTAAATAAATAACAAACATTTATTTGGAGGATTTTTTTCATATCTTGAGTCCACTTTTATAACATAGCATAAAAAATTTTCGTCTAAAAATAATAAAATTTACAATATTATAAGTCAAATCACTTATCTTCTGTTATTTAGAATTTTATGGCATGTTACTTTTACCTATTCCTAAGAACTGTGTAAGTTTAATACAATTTACTAACTAAAGTTATTTAAACCTCAAACCAAATAAAAAACCAGGACATGGCGCTGCCAATAATGACGTGAAGCCAGTTTCATAATTATGTGTGCAATTAGTGAGGTGTAGTTTCATTGTTAATAATCGTAAATGTGAGCGTGTATGCACAGAGCGAAGGTGTAGTTTTGGCATGTTTGACTGTATTGTTCGAAGATCTGTCTTGGTTTTTATTTGTTCTGAAAAAGCAAGCGTTTCGGTCCCAACTGGGTGCCATTAGTGACAATAATGGCGCCCAAATGGGGCTCAAATGAGAATACCATTATTATTTTCGTTGAGGAGGTACTCATATTCAGCACTTACTAAAACTTATTTCAAACTACCTTCACTATGATAAGACTCGTCCATCATGAAGGCAGCGTTACTATGTGCCTGTTCCGCTTCACTCGGCGTTTCCGAAGGGTAGTCGGAAGGAATTGTGTCGGAAGCCACACTGCCCGCTTCGGCGGCAGCAGGGTAGACTGGATGAGCTCGTGGAATTTTGACTTCTGTGTAAAAGAAATATAGTCTTAATCAGATTGTGTTTATAAAAGTAGAGTACTGGTTTTGGGTAGGTACATTAAAAACTATTTGAATAAGTAATAATGTTTCGAAACATTGTTGTTTGTAGTTTTCTTTTAGAGAGGTTGTGTAATAAAAAGACTAAAATCCAATTTATGAAAGACTAATTAACTCCATTTGCTGATACAATGTCAAACTCATGTCGAGTTGTTTGACTGGATTTCATTATTTCAATCAGGCCATCACATCAGTGAACATGAGTTAACTATAAACAGAGAATGGACTAAGCGTTAGCCTCACAAACGTGATGTCTCTCTAGAAAGAGACAAAGCGGCCAATATGTCTCTTTTCTGCAAGCCTCTAATAAACAAAGGCGCAGTGCATCGAGAGAAATAGATTTGACAAATAATATTTGATACTGATGATGCTTGCAGACAGGATTCTGATGCCGAACACTTTGGTAAATGGTGGTGCTGCCGTCATCTTTCACAGGTGGGCCCAGATACATGCAAGAGCGTACTCAAGACGCCGTGACATACGTACGCCATTATGGTCGTCCCGACAAAATAAATAAAATAATGTAATATTTTAATTAACTGTACTTAAATTAACTATCAATCAGAAATATAACATAACAAACAATAAACGCTCTTTACAACACGATGCATGGCACTGGGCTTACAGTTACAGCGCAGAACGATACACTCCTGACCGCCAGTGATGTAGACCACTTTGTCTCCCTCGTACTTTTCGGACTGTATTCATTCACTGCACAACTAAATACAGAACACACAGTCCATTCTCTATGACTATAACTTTAGCAAATATTGCTCGCCTTTCAGAAATCGGCTGTCAGTCAGTATTTACCATCTTTCTATACTGATCGTACTTATTTTAGGTTTTTTTTTTCTCATAGGTACATTACGAACTTCTTGTCCAATAAAACTCCTTACCTTGTATACTCTCCCTACTAACAATAGAAGCAGAGGAGTCATCGATGAACCTCCTTGGAGCGGGCAGGGCGCGTCTCCTGAGACAAAGGTAGGACACTCCGAGACCCAGGAGTAGCAACGTGAGGAACAGGATCGCGCAAATTATCATCAGGATGTGAGTGCCTGCGAGCGGAGCCATCGCGGGAAGGGGACCGGCTTCAGGCCTGCAAAAACAAAAACAGATTTAGTCTTGTCTTTTCCAAACGTAAACCAAGTTAACCGCGGTTTTTGCTCATATCACCAAGATTTAAGTATTCATGACCTGAAAGTCAAGCTGAATCAAAAAATTGGAAATAATAATAGTTCATGCTTATAATCAAAAGCAACCAAAACTGGCCAGTAAACTCTTGACGGTCTAAACTCATTTAAAAGAGTTTGTTATGAATTTTATATACATAACAGATTATAGATATTTTCCCTCGATTACAAAAAAAAACAATTTCACGGTAAGATCAGCGAATAACTTACGTGAATATAAGGGGGTTGAACACTGGTTTGGGCACGATGGGCGGCGGGTACCGGCACACGATGGTGATCACCTCGTCTCCGTCCATCTCCAACCCTGGGTGGAAGCGAACCACTATGTTGTTCGTAAATACTCGGAGAGGATCCTGGAGAGAAAGTCAATAATTTAATTCGTTGTTCTAAGAAGGCAACTGCTTCGATGAGGTAAAGAAAACAGCGAGCTGGTAATGTTGATAATATCAAATTAGTTTCTAGATCGGATCGTATCGGATGTAGTGTAGATCAGCCCTAAATCGACTCCTACAACCAGATGAGGTGTGGCCTATCCTCAATAATGATAAAGTACTTGATAAATAATCCCGCTTTTATTGCTTTCTTCCTACTGATCCTTGATACACATTTCCGTTTAGATAAGTTTAAACAGCTGCCACAAAAATCGTTGTACGAAAAGGTATACATTTACCTGCTTGGTGCCACATCCTTTGAGAGGCAGTTCCAGCTTGTAGGACAGAGCTCCTTTGCCCACCACCTGGCAAGCTGAGTGGCGGTCGAAGTCCGCGTACGCTATGCCATAGAACTTCTCGTTGAATTTCAACTCGATCTGAAACACGGTAGGTTAATTGTTAGCTTTAAAGAGTCGGTCTTGCTTTGAAACTGTTTGAAACTCCAAATCTGTTTTTTGACGTGTAATATCTTTCCTCTCGCTTTCTTGTAATCAAAATCTAAATAATAAAAAAAAAAACTAAATAATCAAATCTGTGGGCGTGAAGCTGGGGCAGCGCGTTGATTTGACCAATGAGCGCACGCAGTGCTAGAGTTGGCCGTTAGAAACGACCTTGACGAGGCCCCGCCCCTTTAATGTTGCCTGTTACCTTATTGTTGCTTATTACCAAGATGAGATGTTACACATCATATGCGACTACTGTAAGGCTAGCACGTTTTTTTTTTAATATACTACACCACTTGTAATCTCGCACGTAGAAAGTTATACAAAGCTTGGGTGAGACGTAGGTCTACTAAATTAATCCCTAATTGACTACGAATGTCTCAGTAGTCTCAAACTCTCTCATTTTTGTTTCCAAGAGAACTGTTTTCGTTCGAACTCACAAAATTTCATCATCTACCACATCAAGCTTACATTTCTTATTTTGGGGTCGGCTTTTGAATTATGAGTAGTTCAATTGTTAGATAAAGATATTCTTTTTTTTTTTTTCTTAAAACTCACAAGAACTTAATTTTTTTAAAGTTGTTGATGCATTGCTCTCAAATCACAACCCTATATAATCGAATCTAACCGATGCGAAGATAACCGCCCGCCAACAAGAACTCACTATATAAGGAATCTCACATATCTCCGGCACAAATCTCAACGAGTCGTTATCGTCGTAAATACTCGTAGATATACCGGACGACAGTACACAGCACCCAACGGTTACCGATAGTTAACCGGACCGTTAGTACTTGTTCTATTGACAAACGTATTAGAGGTATTGGTGTCAATGCAGGTTAACTGCATTAAAAGTATGTTCTTGGCTAATTTATTTTCTTTCATTCTGCTGTTTTGCCTGATTTTCGGGTTGTCAGCATGTTCGTTATCACCTTGACGCGCTTGCGACATCGCAAGCGCGTTGGCTGAGCGTGAGGTCCTGAGTTCGATTTCGAGATCGAGCAAAAGTGTTATTGGGTTTTTCATAAGCAATTTCTCAGTAACAGCCCGGACTTTGAAAGTTGGTGGTGTAATACCCCCGTGCCTCAGAAAGCAAGTCAAGTCGTTACTCCTGTGCCTGATCCCTTTCCGGTCGTTCGTCTCATCGGACTATTAGAATCAGGGAAGAGAGAGAGCATCTGTGTCTGCGCACACACTTGTGTACTAAAATATTTCCCACGCCGATGGCTTATCTCCGCTGAGATTGACCGCCATCACCGAATTTCGATCTAAAGGCCTGTCATTATTACTAGCTATCTCCTAATTACGTTAGACTCATGATCTTTGTTAATTTTTTTCTGTTCTAAAATCAATAAAGAGGCTTGTAAGTTGTTAGGACCAAAAGGGGCCTTCTTTCCCGTCAACTTTTAAATTTTGTGTGGAATTTATAAGATGAACTGACATCCACTTAAAACATTATTTGAATTATTACTGTTTTAACATCAAAAAAACTTTTGAGAGTTTTGATACTCAACAATACAGTAGCTTCCTGGTGTTATTAAGTTATAGTTATTAGTTAGTATAGATTTAAAAAAAAACTATCTATCTATCAATATATACCTGCATAGAACCAGCGGCACAGTTGAGGGCAGCCTTCGTTCTGTTCAAGAATATGACTGGACTCAAATCATCCAGCTTTGTAACCTGCAACAAACATAAAAATATTTTAGAAGAACAGAAAGAAAATAAGTGTATTGGCCCCCAAAATATGATGCATAAAATGAATATATATTAAAGTACAAAAAATAATTCAAATAGGGAAAATATGTGTCACATCCACCCACGGTCAAAACGGCCTATGCCATCGCTCAGTATAATGCTGCAACTCGAAACAGAACCATAGCCCTGGTTTTCAGTAACAGCCCGCGTTGCAAGCTAACATTTTATACAAGTAAGTACATCAAATCTCTGTTTTAGTAGAAACAAGATCAAGACAAAGAGACACAAGATCTAAACTGCTTAGGCCCCGATACGAACAGCCCATCTCTTCACATAAGACTCTAGAAACGCCATAATGTTATGGTGTTATCCAAAAAAAATCGACAATAGTGGGGTACATGCTCAGACCAAATAAAAAACCAAGACATAGTGCTGTCAACAGTGACGTGAGGCCGGTTTCGTAAACATATTGTGTGCACTTATTGAGGTGTAGTTTGATTGTAAATGTGAGCTTGTATGCACAGAGCAAAGGTGTAGTTTACCCATGCTTCGCCGTATTATTCCCAGTGTTGTCTTAGTTTTTTATTTGGTCTGAGGGTACATGATGATAGAATTGAACAATAAAATTAGCTTGTTTTCCTATCGACACTATTCTAATGTCTATAGAATAGAATCGCACCGTAAATAACTGCCTCATTGAGTGGACGCAAGTGCTACTGCCGAGCATAAGGTCCTAGGTCCGAATCCCGGGTCAGGCAAAGTGTTATTGGATTTTTCTATCAGGAATTTCTCAGTAGCAGCCCGGAGTCTGGATTTGTGCCCGGGTGACAATAGGCTCGCTCCTGTTACATGAGACCTAAACATAACTGGTGAAATGTGTGTGTTCTATAGGAACAACTCTGCCCAACCGTGATATTATGCATCGTAAGAACGGTTTTGCACGTCCAATCCAAATCCAAAAAATGTCGGTCCAAAATAGCCATAGTACTATTGATATGAGGGGTTGCGCACTAGATTCGAAGTCTGTCCGTCAAAATTTAGAACATTCCCAATTATTATTGAATTCGGAACTTGAATTTGGATTCGGATCGTAGTGAGTAACCGCTCTAAGTAATCGTATTAAATCGGGCTAGGCTGAAGCAATGAAAACGATGTTGTTTGCCCCTTGCGGTCTTAGAATCAATTATATTTAAGCACGCAGGTTTTCTTCCGGATGCGTGATATTTTACGCCAATGTCATGCCCGCATACCTTCTATTCATATTTGTAGACAATGTAACAAAAATGATTTACAGACATGAATTACAGTCACCACACAAAACAAAACACACGGAACAAAAATCGCATGCTAGCATATCGGCATGACATAACATAACAACACGCCTTCATTCCCCTAAGCACTTGATTCTCAACGCTCGGCTTAACACCGAGAGTTGAAAATCACGTGCGCGATAAAATCTCGCCGCGATTTTATTACGTCTGTGCGAACGTCGGCTTAAGGTTACGCAGAGGTGTACCTATAGTAAACCCACATTTCGCCAGTTTCATATAACAGGGGATTGCCATCAACAGGGCAGAAATCCAGCCTCCGGTCGGCTACTCAGAAATTCCAGGTGGAAAACCCAACCTTGGGTTTTTTTTTTTTTCATAATGATGAGCAACAGCAGAAATCAGCAACAGTAACAGAAAGTGGGCAACGTCGCAAATACCTCTCAAATATTTCGCTGTTAATGGTAATGGTAATAAGAAATATGGGTAAATAGTGAACAAAATTATTGATTATGAAATGCAATAATTAATATCGTAACACCGAAATGTTTAGTTTTAGATGTTAAAAAAAAGTGTTTTGAAAGTTTCCAAATGCCTTTTTTGCACCTAAAACGGTTACAACATCAAATTCAGTGTTATAATAAAATTGCAATTCGTCCTACTATAATCCTACTAATTAATATTATAAACTTGAAACTTTGTGAGGATGGATGGATGTTTGTTACTCATTCACGCCAAAACGACTGAACGAATTTGGATGAAATTTGGCGCACAGATAGTTTATAACCTGGATTAACACATAGAATACTTTTATCTCCTGACTGCCTCATTGGTCTAGTGGTCGCAAAGAGCTATTGCTGAGTATGAGGTCCTGGGTTCGATTCCCGGGTCGGGCAAGGTGTTATTTATTTTTTTGTTATTGGTTTTTCCATCTGGAATTTCTCAGTAACAGCCCGGAGCCTGGATTTGCGCCCGGTTGATGGTAATAGGCTCGCCCCCTATTACATGGGACTTAAACATAACTGGCGAAATGTGGGTGTACTATAGGTACACCTCTGCCTAACCCTTCGGGGAATACAGGCGTGATGTTATGTTATGTGTTATGTACTATTTTTTATCCCGATATTCTCACGGGATCGAGACTTACGCGGGTAAAACTACGGGACGCTGCTAGTTATTAATATTCTAGTTCACTAGTTAGCCATATATCTTATTTCCACACAGTAATATTGCCAAATTAATCGAAACAGCAAAATATTTGACAGCTATTTGCAACGTTGCCCACTTTCAGCGTAAATGCTCTTAATGCTTTTCCCGACCCGGGAATCGAAACCTCTTGTACTCAGCAGTAGCGATTTAAACTACTAGTGACTAGACCAACGAGAGCCTCACGTCTCTCGACTAACACCACCTTTATCTTGTTACTAAAAATAAGTAACATAATCAGCCTATAATTTTCCCACTGCTGGGATACAGGCCTCCTCTCCGTAAGAGGGAGCAGGCCGTAATCCACCACGCGGGCCCAGTGCGGGATATTAGATGTCACATGTCTTCGAATTTGGGATTCTAGCACATGTCGGTTTCCTTGCAATGTTTTCCTTCACCGTTTTGAGAGCAGTGGTGATGAAATAATTGACACAAAGTAATGCGCCTGTCAGGGTTGGGTAACTTTCGGTCGTTACCACCGGGCCACCACTGCTATAAAAGTAAGTAAACTGTAGTAACCAAAAGCTAGTTCATCCTATTCACCGCCCAAAGACAGTATATCAAAGTTAATCAAGAATCTGCTACAAAAACCTAGGGTTCAGAATAGCAGCCTCAAGCTAGATAATTGCAGCAACAGTACTATATTTAGTTAGCTGCATGCCAAACGCTGCTATAAATCTTTACTGCTAATTATTACCTTCGGGCAGTTACTATCGGGGTTGGTCTCTGTTGGAGAACAGAATACGATACGAGAAATATCGTGTAGACAAGTGAGAGTGTTGCGGGCCCTCTAGATATAATGCTAAGAGATTTGGAAGGCATTGATGCAGCATTAAACAACATGCAGTAACTTCATTTAGTTGCTGTAAACTCAAAACTGAGTCTTGACAGTTACACATCTGATAGAAATGAATTACCAGTAAGTAGTTTAAAATGTATACACAATGCTTTCTTCTAATCGCCTAGACGGTGTGACTATGTATTTGACATTCCGAAATTCGTGATGGACAATTTCTCAAAATCTGGTAGGGATATCCGCCATTAAGAATCTTAAATCAATCAATCTGCCCTTGCTTTTTCCCAACTATGTAGGGAACGGCTTCCAGTGTAACCGGATGCACCTGAATACCAATATTTTACATTATGCGACTGCTTATCTGACCTCCACAACCCAGTAATTGCGTAATACACCTTGTTAAGACTGGTTATCAGACTTTCGGGCTTCTGACGACCCGTAACGACCGTCAAAGATCCACGAATGACAGCCGGGACCAACGGCTTAACTTGCTTTCCGAGGCACGGAGGAGTCTCAGTATGTAAAAATAGTCACCCATCCACGGACCAACCCCGGCAAGGATAGCTTAACCTGATGGATCGAGCAGTGCGGCTGTTATTACTAAGCCACGAGCACCTCTATCAAAGAATATTAAATCAATTACATCTAAATGAACACACTGTCTAATCATACTTATATTAATGAAGTCGTACTGCAAAACAATGGACACCCACCCAACATTCAGAGTATCACCACAACAGACAAGCGTACCTATCTGCAAGGCATGTTTCCGTTCACAGCCCAATAACAATATCTCGTCTCTTAGACGGCTGTTAAGCTATGTTGACACTGCAGCTATTGGCTACAATGGCCACAATGGCCAGGCCGCCGGCTATCGGTCTGTAATCACCTTATAACAATATTTTGTCTTGTAGGGTGTTTAAATTTACCCTTAGAAATTTTGTGCGTGTTTGTGTGTGAAACTTTGTTAAAAGGCGTAAATTCGGTTATCTGTGATCGAAGTTGAATTGGGAGTAGGGTTGCCAGGCCCAAAAATAGATAAGCCGGACACTGATTCATATTTAGATGGACGTTTTGCCCTGAAAGCCTGACACACTGGTTTTAAAACAAAAAAAAAACCTGTATTTGTGTATTTATTAAATACACAAATAAAGGTTTTTTTATTTGTGTATCTACCGTTTGTTCTTACCAAAGTAATTTTTAACTTCTTAACAATCAATTTAGGCTTCTTCATAACATTGAAAGTAATTAAAACAATAAATAATCAAGCATCTTTTGTCGGAGCGGCGTTGGCCAAAAGCCTAACAAAACCGGACTTGTCTATATTTGGCCGGACGCGATTATAAAAAGCCGGACACCTGGCAACCCTAATTGAGAGACTGTTCTTACTACCAATTTTTGACCTTGTGAATTTAACCTAGATCCACTGAGGCACTGACAATTAAAAGGACAAAGAATAAAGAAATAAATAAAATTGGGCAAAGTGTTATTGAGTTTTTCCATCAGAAATTTCTCAGTAGCAGCCTGGAATCTGGATTTGTACCCGGTTGATGGTCATAGGCTCGCCCCCAGGATTCAAACATAACTGGCGAAATACCATGCCTCTGCCTAACCCTTGGGAACATACAGGGGTGATGTAATATTATGTTCAATATAAAACTATGTCATATTATAAACCGGGCCTTTATGAACAGTACCAATGGAAGACAGAAAATCGAAAAATAAAGTCATTAAAAAAAACTGATTGTCTTTTTAGCCAGCTTGCAGAAGCCTAAACAGTTTTTACACCTGATTAGAACCGAAAAATTACAAACCAACAAAAACCTTAGCAAAAACTCATAACAATAAGAAAAAGTCGCCCACAGAATATTGATATTGATTAAAATATCTATTTCCGCCTCGTGCGATGTGATCGAATATCATAAAATAAAAAAAAGTCTATCAAACGCAGATTGACTGGCACAGTTTATTTTTAAGGTCAGTTCACACACGATCGCAATTTGAAATTGAAAGTGGGATTCTTTTTTAACCGACTTCCTAAAAGGAGGAGGTTATATGTTCGTAGCGTATGTTTTTTTTTTAAGTATGTCCACCGATTTATCCGACAATTATGGACCGATTTTGAAAATTCTTTTTTGTTTGAAAGGATATGATCTCAACGTGGTTCCATATAAATTTTATTATTTTTACTTAGATAGGTTTTGAGTTAGCTTCAATAATACGTATTTTTTCCCACTTAGTATGTGGATGATATGATAAGTTTATGTCACTGTTATTTACATAGCAGGTATTCGAATGTATGTGGGAATTTATTTGGGTGAGATTTCTCTGCAAAAAAGAGAAAAATAAAAACAAATACAAAAAAAAATCAACCGACTTCCAGAAAAAGACTACGAAGCAAAAAATAACTTTAATTTCGGAAGTCGGTAACAAAAAAACGAAAATTCAAAACCAAAGACACCAACTTCCGAAGTTAAAGTTATTTTTTACTTTGTAGTGTTCTTCTTTTTTTGGAAGTCGCTTGATTTTTCTTTTTAAAATTCTTTTAGATCTATAAATGTCTGACTATTTTAATTAGACAACTAGACAACTACAATCGCTCACACGAGATTGAACAGTACCTACCTATATTTACTGATGACTGGCCATTTCTCCCGCAGCAGTCCATCATCATCATAAATGACAAACGACAGCCACTATCAAATTAATTATTTGAGAGTTATTATTTTTATTATTTGTGATTTTTTTTTATACTGGATTATAAATTTTAAATTTAAATGCAATGTGGGTGATAATTTAATTTATTAGTACTGAATTATTGACACAAAATTATTTATTATTGATATTGATACTTACATTTTAAATGCGTAATGAATTTTAAATATTAATGTAATGTTTCTTTACTTGTTATTTTTTTTTTATCATGACTGTAATATTTTCAACACAATGTATTTTGTTACGAAATAATGACTCATCACTTTCTATCATCAATCAACATGTCCTCTTCCATATTTCTCCATTAATCGTCATCTAACGCCCTTTTTAACCATATCATCTTTCACAAAGTGCATTCATCGTTTCTTTGGTCTTCCCCTATTCTTTACCCGACTACGGCGAAGCAAAAAGGAGAGTTATGATTTTGACCGGTATTTATGTATGTTCAGCTGTTACCTCATAACTTCTAAACTATCGATCATACTTTGACAAATGAGGTATCATTGAAAGCGTCCTGATTGCCCGCTGGTCATAGGCTATGTGACGTCACATTAAATGCAATATGGCGCCCTCTAGAAAACATAAAGTCATGAACTAACTTTAAAAAAAGCCTGTACACCTACAAAATTATAATGGCATGTGATCACGGCTTTACCTTGACCATTTTTGTACCTATGTCTTGATTTCTGTCTGAAATAATTTCTTTTTTCATACTTTTTACAGCGTGATTTTTCAGTAGCCGGGTTTTAGTTTTTATAGCCTTCCACATTCATACTCAGATCTGTCCTCACGACATTTTCCTCATTCTGCAGGCAGTTCTATGACTCTCATTTTTATCCTTCCATACTTCCAGATAGACAATGAAGAATGAAGGCTTCCTGTATCCTAATTGGTTTTGTGTGAAAGGTCTCTATATCTTCTACTTCAACTCCATTACTTTCACTATACAAAAAATTCAGCTAGTATTAGTATACCAGCTAGAATTAGGGTGGAGAAATTTCATTCGTAAAATATTTCATCTTATAGGTAGGTACTCAGTAGAAACAGAAACTTTTCGAAATATTAAAGCCGTTGACCGCACATTTCTTGAACATCTCCGAGACAAAAGAAGGGCAAGCATCGAGCGCATACAAAATATGGTAACTGAGTCAAGGTTACACCGACCTGGCGAAGTTCGTCAAGACAACATCTGTTGTGAGTTGAGAAATAATTAAAATGGCAGTGAACATTATTCAGAGAAAGATTTAATGGCTAAAACTGATGAATGTTCATGAGGGTAATACGTAAAAATATGAAAACGACAGAAAGAATTTTAAAGAATTCGAAGTGAATTGCACAAAAGCGACATACAGGCTACACTATAGGCGTAAACCAGTACCCTAATTGCGTAATACACGATCAATCATATTTTTTTTTCGATTTGAAACAGATTGCTATTCCATTGATTCATAAGTTGGAGAAAAAATCTGGTCAACATCGTAAATAACGCAATGAATATTGTTGAACTGTCAAAACAAATTATTCATAATCGTTTACGAATATACGTTACTGGTTTATCTATATGGATAACTGTTTTAACTGCGTTAAAAATGAAATAAATATATTTTTTTTATTGATAACTGGAAAGTGCGAGGATCTAAAGCAGTTATTTCAGTCAACGAATCTGACTGACTTGACAGCTATACTTAAATTCAAATTACAGTCTCTTTTCGACTTCATTCACAAAGCTTCCATCTCATGTATAGACAAAATATTACTTCTTTTCAGCAGTGGACGCTCCAATGATTGCAAATAATACTTTTGCATCGCCATATTAATGCACCGTTTCAGTGATTCCAATGCCACAAAAACTTGAATACATCTGTCACATCACGACGCGATTAAATGTAAATTATCTTTAAGGCCATTTTGTAAATTATACCCAGTAAATGAAAATTAATATTTTTTGTGCGACTCGTGATGATGTAGTATTATTTATCAATGTCAGAGGAGCGTAATATCCATTTTGTAAACGTTTGACATGGTTACTTGGGCAGAGAGGTTTCATGACGCGGTGTCATTTTTCTCCGGAATTCCTGAACCAATCTGTGTGCAGTTTTTCTTATCTTAAAAGCTTTTGAAATACCGACACTCAGTGTTGCCATATCAATTCAGTTGTTATGCAGTCACAATCAAGGAGGACAGATGGGGTCATCATTATTCTCGACACCGCGACAAGCGCTGGTCGGCGCAGTCAGTTTTCATAATTTTCGCCAAATCAGCGCAAACCAGTGCGAACCGGCGCCGACTAATTCCGATAGAAACTTATCGGCGCTTATCGCCGTCGCTTTTAAAGTGAACACACCAGTCGTAAACTGTGTAAAACTAAGTCTAATAATTGTTACCAAGGGCAACCCATAAAATATACCTATCGACACTTCTATCTCTACAACGTTCACTTATATTGCATTCAGTATTAGCTATAAAGAACAGATGGGGCATTTTATAGCCACATACAGCCAATATAATCCCAATACTATTACGAAACACATCTTGTAAACAAACTAACACCCGCAACATTGTATCAAAGTATTCCTGTTACATTTCGCAGCGCGTGCGATGCTCCTAACGTGAGGAGATGAGTAACAACAGACTCGCTCTTACACCGGTACACTGCGGTTAGACCCACTTTGCGCTCTGGGTAACAATAGCCACGTAAGTGCGATTTTAACCATGGCTGGTGAACGCTAAGTTATTATGAAAAAGTGAATTTGTGACCAGCTTTGATGAAACGAAGGTTTTGATTCAATTGTCTTGAAGAAGGAATTTGATCTACTTGTGAACAGCTGAACTGCATTGCCTAAGAATATTGTGCTTGACTTGAATCACGAGAGCATAATCATAACGACTTTTATCGACACATGTCGGTTAAGCTAACCAACTGCCGCGATTGCAGAACCCAAACCTGCAGCAATGGGCGGCATATTTACACAACACAATATTCACACATCACGCCGGTATTCCCCGAAGGGGAAGGCAAAGATGTAGAAGATGTAGGTACCTACAATACACCCACATTTCGCCAGTTATGTTTAAATCCCATGTAATAAGAGGCGAGCCTATTGCCATCAACCGGACACAAATCGAGACTCCGAACTGCCACAGAGAAATTTCAAAACACTTCCCTGATGGATAACACTTTGCACGATTTGGGAATCGAACCCAAGACCAGCTCAGCAGTCGCACAAGAGACATATTCATCAGTGCTAAAAGCCTAGCTCTACGACCACCACTCCATCTGCCACCGTGGTATTGACCACCACTTTTTTTTTCTTCTTGTGTGGAAAATTATCAAATAACTTGTCCCGCTCTGGACGGAGCGGGAGGGCGTGTCAGACTCTTACTGACTAAAACCCACCCGTGTTCCTTCAGTTGCCATGTTGCCGGGGGCCACGATCTCCCCTTTCGGACTTCTTCGCAACCCCGGCAGGGGTATTGACCACCACTGCAGTTTGGAACATCATCATTTAATCATCCATCTTCCATTGTCCCAATGTTTTTAAAATGGGCCGCAGCAAATCCTCTGTTTCCATACATCCTGTCAGTCGTCATCTCATTATGATAGGTACCTACTAACAGTTTTCGCCTAACAGCTTACAAAATGCAAATAAATACTGACCTTCCCATCCAGCACAGTTTGTTCAGGGAGTCCCTCTCCCTGGTATTCGATATTGTTCGCTTGTGAGCCGTAGTTCGACTGCGCTTGTGCCGCGGCCAGCGCGCACGCCATCACACACCATAACAGCGCCATCTCTTGGCTGGAAAAGAAAGAAAATATTCAGATTAGATGTGTATTATTCAAAGTTAAATCATGTATAAAGCGGTGGCGTTACTAGAGGAAGACCAGTGGTCTTGAAGATGCTTGTGTCTGTCACTGATAATAGGCGGGAAGACGTTGAAGAGGAAAAATTTGCTATTTCTATCAGCTATCTAAATAATTTGTAAGATCATGGGCTGTTGAATAGTCAAATCCTGTTGGTAGATATTATCGAAATGGAAAAGTATTGCAGAGTGAAATTGTGACGCGTGGCGACGCTAAACCAAAAAGACTAAACTAATTACACGAATACAGCTTGGCAAGAAAGAGTAAAGTCAAAATGAGGGCGCCACTAGTGCACTTCGAATGGGAAATGAGTAAAAGAATTGAAATAAATTGATAAAAACACTGCTTGTGGGTGATTAAAATCATACTAGCACTTGTCGACAAAGTAGTGCCATCATCTTAGGTTTGCATTACTTAAATGTAAAAGATTTAGTTCCAAATGTGACCACGTCAGACTCTTTTATGTCGACATGTTTATATATATATATATTTATATTTATATATAATAAAAATAGATAATTATTTACATATCAATGAATAACTATGTTTGCGCAACTAGTTTCGTAATGTAAATTCGGCTTTACTTCCTAGTTTCAATGCTAAATAAATACTGACACATAAATTAAATTCGTACTTTAAATGGTGCCAAATATTGGGAATCCAAATCACATTAATCGAATATGGTTATTTGTGCACACAGGTTATAAGGTGTTACAACATTACAAAGTAAGTTTCATCACTATATCCTGACAGTAAGTGGCATACGAATATCCAAGGGCAGGGGCTTGTACTAAATCCATGGTGACAGGGTGCGCAGCGATGTCCCTGCCACCCAGTATACCTTACTCGTATATCCTAGTAACTTAAGGGGGCCAACTGTCTAATAATTCTATCCACAAACGCGTTGAATTACGCTAGAAAGCCCGTACATATTCCATAAATCGATACCTATTACACTAAACCGAAGAAAGTAGTCTACAATCTCACGTTACTCGGTGGATTTCACTCGGGAAGTTTTTCTACCAAGTCTATAAAGTAAGTACACATCGTACTGTTTTCACTTTGAGAAATTAGTCAGTAATTTTCTTCTTTTAATGATAGATAGATGTTTCTTCTTGTAATATTGGGTTTTTGTTGCATTTTTAATGGTATGAAAAGTAGAATACAATAGAACACAAAATGGAAAGTAGTATTATGCATCAAGTTATCTCGGAAAGACAAAATATGAGCATTCTTTTTTGCAACTATAAAACGTGTACATTTTGATGTCTCATAACTCTAAGGTTATTTGCATACAGATGGTTCATTCCTCATTTTAGGTATGAAGCTACAAGTAGGGACGCGGCGGGTTCGACTTGTCGAATTCAGTGGGCGTAACGTAGTCAGAAGATATAAGAGTTACGCGATAGAAAGAGAGGCAACTTATAGGTGAATATAACTGTAGGTAATTAGCGCTGTGCGACCTGAATGCACTTTATTGTGTCGTAACAAGTGTCGCTTTTTATTTGAATGATTTTGCGGAGTGAACCATCTGTACTAATTTGTGCTATACATAAAATTAATACAAAAAGTCCTAGAATAATTGTTCCAAAAATACATACATAGTTTCGAAGATAACATCTATCATAATTATTATAAGTTTCATTGATAAGTACGAGTAAATCATTTTCATTAAAGCCAATCATTCATATTTAAAGCTATATAAGAAAATGCGATGTTGTCATATTTCACGGAAGGGTGATTTACATAATTAATCATGAATTTATCGAATTATTTTGTACGAAAAATGACAACGAAAAAATCATGTCAAAGAATCAACCATAAGAATCATTTTTCGATTGAAATATAATTCATATGCCAGTTGTTTCTTTGACATGGTCTCATTAAAACCCTAGAATTTTGGGATATCAAAAGAAACACGTATTTTTATAAGTTTTCAAAATTGTTTATTTTGAACAAGAAGTCTTGAAATTGCTTCTCAGCATTTCCAATGCTGTAATGGTTTTTGGATAGTAATTGCTCTGTAAAGCATACAATCATGGTAGATAGACGTATTGCTGGTGTGCACACCTATTGTCTTTCACCAGTCATCATTGACCCCAGAGAACTGTACGTACCTGGCCGGAACTGGCATATAATGTATATATAATCCTTGTGTTTATTCTACTGCTCGCAGAACCCAACAATTACAAGCAAAACAGTCCAAATATTTATGAAAATATATATGTTTACAAACTGTTGCAGCGTTAGGTAAATAGACTTCCTCCCCTAGTCCTTCCCTGACATTTGCCAGGACAGTACCTATCACCACTTGAACGTTGACGTCTTCGCTAATTACTATAAATCTGACTTCACCACAGGCTTATACATCAAAGCCACCGCTTCATATTTATATCCCTACAAAACCCATATACCATCCTTAATTCCATAATAAGTCACCAAGAAATAAAAAACCGTTGGCATTAAGACGCCATTAACATATTTTGTGTCTGTCAATCCGAACAAGGATATATTCCGGCTGCGCGGGCGCATAACCTTTCACCGGACAAGGTCTTATGAACACTTGTATCTTTTGTCGCAGTTGACTGGTATTGGTTTTTATGTGATTGTGTGATTATGTCATTCTTTACTTACGTATATGATAAAAAATTTTGTTATTTGCTAGACTCTAATCAGATATTAACGATTTCAGGAACGGTAGAGTGGGTTTTGAGTCTTTATTTTTAAAACGATAAAATAATATAATATTTGGGGATAAAAATGCCCCCAACTATCTGTATACCTACGCAAATAGTCCAATCAAATTAATTTTAAAACTGCAAGCGACGAGTTTGGTTCAGATAATCTGAAACTGTCATAGGGGGCACCTGATGTAGCCATTGTAAGTTGATAACCAAAACGAATGATTTTGAATGAATTGTGTTGATAACTTATAGCAACTAGTGGATGGCTAAAAGAGCAGGGGAGGACTACAGAAACGATGGATGGACTGTGTAAAAGATGTTATGACTAGAAAGGGGGTGACTACTGAGATGACGACCGATAAAGAGTATGGCAGAAGATGCTGTGCTGCGCAGACCTCAATTAAATTGGGATAAAATTATGGAAAGAAAGAAAGGAGAACATTTATTTGTGGTAAACATGACGCAAAAAAAGAACACTAAACAAAAAAGAACAAGTTGAGGGAAAATATGCGTCACATTCACGCAAAACAGACATCGCTCAGCATAATACTGCGACCCCATACAAGTCAGAGCCCCAGCGCTGGTTTTCAGCGACAGCGCCTGACGTTATGACGTCGACCAGTGCAGCATACAATGAGATATTTAATTATGATATAAAAATCAAATAAATAGTGATGAATTTATAACCACCAGAAGGAGCGATCCGTGAGGTACAGATAAAGTTTAAAAGCTGCTTTCGATTTGATTACACGTACAGAAACTCAAAAAAGCCGACTAAAAATCTTCTCACAAGATGAATTCATCCATATTACATTTAATTCGAAAAACTCGCGTCTTACGAACTGACTAATATTTTCTGAGCAAACTTAATGCAATGGCGTATCGCATTCCCGCCCCCTGCCTCCAAATATAGAGCTTTGAATCCAACTCTGTCATTATTGAGTGCCATTTTTGTTGTAAGGGTGAAACTATAGTGATGAGCGGGTTGAAGAAGCGATTTTAATATAGAAAATTATGTAGAAATTTCCTTTTTGCTCTCACTCAAGAATGTATTATTCGTTTCCATGTAAAGTTTCGTAAACTCAAATACTTGGTAAAGTTAGCCAAAACCTATGCTTTTTGCATTAAATACTCAATATTTTTTTTTTGAGTAACAGAGAGAGAGTAACAGTAACCCAACAGTAACATATAAGCCTAATAAAAAGTTAATTAATTAATTTGTTAATTCTTGTATAAAAAGTTATAAAAGTAAAATATAACTTCATAAACTTTTTTCTTTATGGGTGTAGATTTTAACCCGCGATTTAGGACGCCAAGATTTATATCTTAATTAAAACAGTTACACTGACTGATAAATTATATAAACTTCTTTTTGAGGCAAACGGAAGCCATTTATATTTTACTTAACATGTTTAATTTTTAAATAGATTGTAGCAACGTTTTTATTTCCTGTCGGCATCCTGTAAAGTTGAAAACGCTATTAAAATTATAAATCATCTATTATTTTGACTCACTACTAAATCTAATAGAGATAAGATCTTTTAATTTATAAAAGAATGGGAATAAGCAAAGAAATTCAATCTCCTATTTTGCTTTGCCAAAACAACCAACCGCGGCATACCATAAAATCGATCCGCGCCTCTCAGCTCCCACCCTTATTCTGATATCGTTCACATCACGAATCTCCTCGCCAAATATCATTTCGCAAATACATTAAGTACCGAATTTATGAAGGAATAAAACACAGAGTTTGCGACGAAGCGAGTCCAACTGGTTTCTGCAAAATTATACTTCAAACTTGTGTATTTTAACGTTTTTATGAAGCACAAATCATGTGTTATGTTTTGAGAATTGAGATAAATAAGCAAAGATAATCTTAAGTTGTTTTTGGCTTAGAGCTTTACCGTTGTACCTGGTAGAGTAATAGAATGAAAATGATTTGGATATGAAACGAGAAAACGGAGGAAAACCAATAAAATAGCTTTTTTGTCAACGGTATTCACAAAGGAAACTGGTTTAATAGTATAATGTTCATAAACCATAATTAACTATCGTGAAAAATACTTCCTTCCATATTAAAATTATTAACTTTGCTTGGGTAGTTTTTGAGTTAGCTTCAATAATACATTCTTCCTACTAGTAGTAGTTATTATAACATCATCCACATATACTCATATGTGGATGTTGTTATAATCACTTCCTGGCACTGTTATTGTGGTATTCGAATTTATGTGAAGTATCATAGGTACCACAAATTACAAGTGATTTTTTTTTTTTAAACCCCCCAGTCGCATGTTTTTTTTTTTTTGTGAAATGTTTTCCATAACTTATTTCATAAGTTCCACGAGCCATAATAGGATGTGCCATAAAGACATCCTCTTCTCACGGGAAGCAACCTACAGATCTCATAGCAAATTCCATCCCATACATTTTTCTTTACATACACTACCAATAAAGAAATACAACAACATTACCATTTTATGTACCCACATATTTAGCCAAACCCTGCTAATTCCGTACCAGTCTGCACATAATTGGCGTTTCCATTCAATTGAACGTAGACTGGTGAATGAATGATTCAATTAGCACACCTATAGCCCTGCTAGACCTGTAGGCCTTGTAATCTCCCACAGAGGCACTCACGCGCAGCTTACGGTACAGACGACGGCTTTAATAATGTATGACTATTGGATAGGTCTGACGTTTGCTTTGCGATGGACTGATCTCGTTTTTCTGTTTCCGACTGATAGGGAAGATCGTATCTTGTTCCTTTTAAGAATGCTTCATAGCTTTGTAGAACTGTTTGATCTAGTAAGCCAGTTACTTATGTATATAAAAGACAGAGTGGATAAAAGGAACCTCGTAAGGTCTTTCACGCTTAAAAAGCGATTTGCTAAAGTTAGGAAAACTAGTTGTTATGCAAATCGACTACACACTTAAATTGTCAGTTTATTCAAATCACAACTGTTATTCTATGAAATGGCTATAACACGGCAAATTGATGTAGATTATGTATACATTTATTTAGCACAGACTAAAAATCATACAATATAAAATTATACAGCAAATTTGAAAATTAAAATCAAATAAAAAGTGAATACATACGAGAACAAGAGTTTTAAAATGTACCGATTTCCTGCAAGACAGCTGTTTTTTTTTATATGAGGTGGAAACTTTACTGCCTACAATAGTGTACCTATCGAACAAAAATGACTTTTATTTAGATTCTTAGCTTCGTCTGGCTGAGTAATATTAAAACGCACACATATCTGCAGAAAAACTTGGACGTTTTTGATTAATAGGCATCATCATGGCAGATCTTAATAGGTATAAAACTTTATTAGGTTCTCAGAAATAAGTCAGACGATGATGAATGTCAAGTTGTTTAAATTTTTCATGGTACGGGTTTTTTGTGACAAGGATTTGAGTTAGTAGAATCCTAAGTATAAGGAAAATGAAACGTGTTTAGAAGGACATTGTTTCGAAGATGTCAATCATCTTTGAAACTTAACTGTCAAAATCAAAGAAGGGTACCTACTTGACATTTACCCGGTTTCTGAATTGAGAATTTCAGCGAACTCTAATTTAGCAATACGCGGTAACCGGTTATCAAAGAACTCAAAGATTCTCATCTTGTTTATTACATAAAGTGGCTGGGACAGACGGGAGTCGGAACGCGGAGGACAAACAAGGTGTTGTGGCGCAGCTTGGGACAGGCTTATGTCCATCAATGGACTGCGATAGTCTGAGTTCATTGATTAATAGAGTCTGGCCACGCTAACTCTGCAATGGAATAAATAGGCAACACCAAAAAGTTTTATACATGGTTTACTTTTATATCACTTTCGTGGTACTTGAGCTGTCAGGTTGCTTACGTTGTAAGTTGTTTTCACAAAATAAAGTAGAAAAATGGTTAATTAAACCTATGAAAAGTAGAGTGCAGGAGTTATTATATAATATGATATATAAATTCCGGAAATGAAGGAATGTCGAAAAGTTGACGTGCAAGTAGATAATGACTTTGATTTTTTTGCATAATAGATTATGTTTAATAGATTATATCATACATATGCTGTACCTCCATACAATGCAAAACTGTATCAAATCCACACTGCATCATGCTAAAACGACCTATTAAAAACAAAAAGACAAACAAAGTATCAAATTCTTTTATCGTAGTACAGACGGTGTTGCCGTCTATAGATTTTCAAACTCCACCATATTTTTACTTATGCGTGGCCAGTCTCTATTACTTGGATGGTTTACTGGCGAAATGTGGATGTTCCAAAGTCATTTAAATCTACTAACTTGAATCTCTTCTTCCCTGACCCCGAGAAATACGAGTGTAGGAAATAATTATAATTTTATGATGATGAATGTTGCTCGATCAATGAGGAGCTCGTGGCTAAGTAATAACAGTCACACGGGTCGATTCATCAAGTTTAGCTTAACTTGATGGATCGACCTGTGTGACTGTACATACCTCCGTGCCTCGGAAAGCACGTTAAGCCGTTGGTCCCGGCTGTCATTCGTGTATCTTTGACAGTCGTTACGGGTCGTCAGAAGCCCGAAAGTCTTACCAAGGGGTAACGTATTATTCAGTTACTTGGTTGTGGAGGTCAGATAGGCAGTCGCTCCAGTGAAAATACGGTATTCAGCTGCATCCGGACTGGAAGCTGACCCCAACATAGGTGGGAAAAGGCTAGGCAGATTGATTGATAATGACTGTTACTTGAATAGTCATGCTGATATTTCTTTTACACTAAGACTTATTTAAATATTATGCAGACATTCAGATATGTCTTTGTTTGTCTTTAAAGACACTTAATAACCACTTTGCAATTTGCATACACAGACATTTAATGCCACTGTAGGCGACGTCACTGCATTGTGTCTATGGAAATAACGAATCGCTTTAATAATTAATTACTTGGAATTAAACAGAACCACAGTGTAAATAATCTTGTATTATTGCAAAAACTGCGAAAAGTAAAGTTGTATTCTGAGCCGCCAACAACGAATAACCTAAATGACAGTTAATTACAATTTCATAAGTTTAGTCGCTTTTTGTGACATGTAGCGGAAAGGTAATTTCGGTACGTTGAATAGAAATGCTCTGAATACTCTGAATGAGATCAGTGCTCTGAGTGGATGAACACCTCGCTGATCGAGCGATCCAATTCAGCGCTTCTTCGTCGTTCTGATGATTCTATTTTATATTTTATTAAATTAGCTTCGACTAGAATTCGGCCACTTCGACAGCCTTAGCGTTGGCCTCACAAAGGTCGCAAATTCAGCGCTGAAATCCAGTGACACAGGTTTCAAACTGAAACTAATACTCAGACTCAAAGTATTTATTTCAAATACAGGCACTTGAATTGTCAAAGGGTTGGTCAGTCAGAAAGATGAAGCTAGTTGCCCATTCCAAAGCGTAGTAGGTACCTATGGAGAAGAACGGGCAAGAAACTCCACGGACACTCTTTTAAATCATTTTATATTTGACCAATGTAAACACTTTTAAATCCAGTCCAGCATCCATCCCAGCCGTGTACCCTAATTGCATACTACACGATCAATCACAATCTTTTCCGATTTGAAACAGATTGCTAAGCCATTGCTTCATAAGTTGGAAAAAAAACTGCTCAACAACGTAAATAACGCAATTAATGTTGTTGAATGAAACAAATTAGTTGTAATCGTTTAAGAAAATAAGCTACACAATTAGGGTACTGGATTTGAATAGAGCAGCCACAGGTTTATAACACAATAGATATACAATATCATCAATCTTGTGCCAAAATGAATGCCTTCTTATTATTTATTTAGCGAAACAAACACTAAATCCTAATCCTAACTAATACTATAAATGCGAAAGTGAGTTTTTTGTTTGTTTGTCACGCTTTTACGCTAAAACGGCTGAACAGAATTGGATGAAATTTGGCACATGGATAACCCATGACCTGGATTAGGACATATGATACTTATGATACTCCTGAATTAGACTTATGCGGGGGAAACCGCGGAACACAGCTAGTCCAAAATAAAATAAAGTACGCACGACGTCGTCCAAGGCAAAAAATTAATTCCCCATAACTAACCAAGCGATGGAAAGCAATTAAAACACGGGCAAAATTTCAATTTAAATTCAAAGCTTTGAGAAATGAACTGTCCTAGTCCGTGGGACTAAACTACGAATAAATCTCAAATATCTAATATTAAAAAACCGGATTTCAATTTGTTTATTACGTATGTGATTGTATGTTATTAATTTTTGTCCAACAAACGAAATTGTACTCTATTTGTAGATCTTGAAGTTGGAATTAGAATGTGGAGAAGGCGACGATGACTTAACTTTTTTGAGCATATAAAAACCAGTCGTAAAATGTTTTTATTGGTGTTTGTTGTGGTCTGTGTCACTGGCAGTATTAATATAAAGTGGACAGTGTGTTAACTTTACAGTCATGGTTGACCACTGTAAAAAATCTATAGGTTTTATCACTTTGTTGACTCTGTTACACTTTGTTCTTAAGGTGCCACTAGTCGACAGCTCGAACACGGTGACGTGGCTAATATGCATGTTATTTAGTGAAGCAATTTATTGAGTTTTATTTATTTAGTATTTATTTATCTAGTTTTGATTCATTTATTTATTTAGTGACATAGACAATGATTTATAACGAAAACGAGCGCGTAAAATTTCATGACATGATTCTATAATATATAAGTTATTTATGTACGCCCAAATATGAGTTAAAATGAGTGTTGAAATATGGAAATTTCGACGCTCATAACTTCCAAACCAACAATTATTTCCCAATTTTGACAAGGATTTTATTTTTATTTTTAGTTTTTAACGTACATTATCAAACAGCCGAGTAATAGTAATCATTTTTCCATACGACCATAGTATGTTTGTATAGAAAAATGACCGAAAAATCTGGCTATACTGAGGCGAATCCTGCGCGGGCTGCGGGACGCAACTGCGTACATCCATTGTTTTAATGACGTGATCATTCGCTCTAGTTTGGATTCCTCCGTACAAATTGGTTGACACAATCGGCGCGAGAGAAGAATTTCGTCCCAGATCCCGCGTGGGATTCACCTCAGTTTGGCCAGAGCTTTATTCTTGTCACTTGCTACTAACAACAACTCTCATGGCAGTCGTTTTATAATGTCAGCTTCGCTTCTCAGGTCAAGAACTAGATGTCTTAATCTTTTTTGTGAAAAAAACGATTTTCTGACTTTTTTTGCCCCAGGTTTTAGCTACAAATCTGGAGTTGGAAAGTATGAAGAACGTGCTTGTGAAATGCAACCGCCCCGAAAACTAAAAAAAAACAACTTCTATTTTCTTCTACTTGCCCGTCTCACCGGCGGAGAATGGAAAGACAAACTGCTGCCATATTACACACTTAGGGTAGCCAGGTGTCCGGGTTTTTTACAATCGTGTCCGGCCAATACACAAGTTCAGCCTGTCCGGCTGATAGGCTTTTGGTCAACCCCGCCCCGCCAAAAGATGCCTGATTATTGATTGTTTTAATTACTTTAAATGTAATGAAGAAGGCTAATAATTTATTGTTAAGAAGTTACAAATTACTTCGCTAAGAACAAAAGGTGGTTCGAATCATATTTAAGAGTAGAGTAAGTCTCAAATGAATAACAGTTATAAATACAAAAATAAAAGTTTTTTTTTTAAACCATGTTTCAGGCTGTCATGGCTAAATGTTCGACTAAATATGAATCGTTGTCCAGCTTTTCTATTTTTGGACCTGGCAACCCTATACACACTTAAAACCTGGAAGTCTAAAAGGGCAAAGACTGCTCTCCTACTTTGAATGTTTTGACTAAAGCCTCCTTTGTATAAACCGAAAATTTAAAACCTTCAAGACTACAAAACTGGTTGACAGATAAGTCCACGACAAGTGCCTTACAAAATGCCTTACTTAACATTATTGGTAAAATATCATCAGTTACCAATCGAAAATCATCCCTAGCACTTTGTGATAAGGTGGGTATTGAGATGGTGGTAAAGGAAGGCCTCTTCCATTCTTTTTTGGCTACAACAACTTTCACTTTTTGCCAGCATCGCCCTCCTTGTTGTGTTTGTTTATGTGATTATGTAATGATTGAGAATAAGATGGATGTTTGTTGCCAAATCTGTGGATAATAATGCCCCACGCATTATTATCCACAGATTTGGCAACAGCTTTTCTTGTTGTAGATCTTGATCGGTTTTTATGGGATTTATGTGTTTCATAAATATGTATGTGAGACTCAAACTCCACCGTGACAGCATGAAAGCAACAGTTGACATTCATATATTTTTACGTTCTGAAAAATATACCGGGTGGCAGGGACATCGACGCTAAAACTGTTACCGTGGATTCAGTACTTACATTATTCTGAACCCCGGCGCGTTGAAATTTTCGGTCGATTTTTTTATATCAGCTTTTTCATAGAAAAGTGCAATACGTACGCGGTTAAAATATATGGAACAGCAGATTTTATTAAAATAACTGAAGAACGACTTTCAACACGGCGTTGAAAGTCGAGCCTACAAGCCCCCACGGCGGGGCTCAGAATCATGTCCAGAATCCAGGGTAACAGTTTTCGCATCGATATCCCTGCCACCCTGTATTTTCATGATAACGCAACTCAGGTAAAAATTTGAATTGTTACCTACAGTCACAAAATAACAAAGAAAACGAAAACAATATGATTTATCATCCAATCAGAAGCAAATGACGAGAAAAACAAAGACGAAATTACATCATCCAATTGAAAGAAAAACGAAAGTCATGCATGACGTACTCTTTTAGTTACTATAGAAGAGTAAAATATAGATTTATTCCACATTCGCCTCAGATTCACCCCCATTGTTCGCCCCATTTTTTATTATGTTTTGGCCTCGAAACATTTATTCATTATTTTGGTCCTGTTTCGCCCCATTTTTGTTCCCTATAACTGAAGCATTTATCAAATAAGAAATAAAATCTTCAATATCAGACAGATCTCGTAGAGACCTAGATCATATTGCATAGCACGCAAGGTACAGAGCAGGACAGATCACTAATACTAAGATAAATGACTGGTATGCAACGTAAACAAGTCTTAGTAGCATGTCAAGGTAACTAACTATTTCAAATGTAACTTGTACTTGTGCTAGTGTGGTTAGCAGCTAATCTAAAATATTATTTTTTATGGCTGAGAAAAGTTCTTGTAAATGAAAAATGAAGTGTTGAAGCGCTGGCATGAACTTCGGCGAATTTAAGAATCTATGAAGCAGTTAGGAAAAATAATGCAATATTATGCTTAGTTGTAAAAATCAATAACTACCCACATCTGCGTCATCACGACGACGCACACTATTCCAAACATAGTTGGTTTTTTACGATTTTATCTTACTTAATTTTAGAAGGACATTTAGTGAAAGTAGAAAATTTTCTAAACATTATGTAATAAATTTTAAATTCATTATCGATCCTGAAATTTCAATCTAGGTATGTAAAACTTTCAAGGTCTCCTTAAGACAGGCACGGCCTAGTGTGGAGTCCACTAGTTAATATTTAAATTAGGTTTCCTTCGTAAAAAATATTTTTAGGAGTCATTTACTAGTATTAATTTTAAGGAAATGTAAGAATATTTTATTTAGTTAATAAACGATTTATAATTATTATAAACAGAAAATTGAAGTAATAAGTAAACAATAAAATGTAAGTAGGTACAACAAGTGGTCTAATCACTCCGAGAGATACACCTTAGGATGAAAATAAACTTTCATTTAAAATATTCAAACACAGCTTTGACATAATATATAAAAAATAAATAAAGCAAGTACCTTACTAAGTAATGTGATAAAATGAATATGGTCATAATTAACTAAACATGCTGACTGTACTTGTAGAAATAACCTCTTTGATTAAGATATACAGGTAGACTAATCAAACGGTACCTATCGAGTCTTCGTCTTGACTATAAATATATCCATTTTCTCTAAGTATTCGTATAATTAAGACATTTGCAATTTACTTAGTGATTAAATTCTTTATGCAAAATGTTAATCTAAAGTGTTATTCGTTGTGCAGCTATAAATAGAGATTCGATTGGCTTGTTGCCATCGAATTCCATAAGATATTATTTCCTTTACTCAAGACTTAAACATATAATTATTTATTCATAAAGTCCTTACTTGAATTTAGCCACTATTATTATTTTAGTAGTAACCAGTATTGTATTTTTCAAATAAATAATATTTATTTTTAAAACAAAAATAGAACGCTAACCCAGAAACTCAACAATTGTTACATATTGGAACATCTGCGTGCTAAAGAAAGTAAAAATAAATACAGACTTAATGCCCAATATTGACATTATACACAGTCCATCGAACTACATTATTTCCATGTCATTTTCTCAAACAGGCATGGCAATATTGTCATTATTTTCGAAAAAAGAACACGCGAAGTATAGAAATTACGGTCAAAGAAAATCAAATTCATTGCAGGAGCGTTTTTTGAATTTGGAACATTACAACGCTCCCGCAATGTTGTATGAAACGGCGTGCTGGGGTTATTAAATACTCTTTGATTGGATCTCTTTTATCATTCTTGGCATACCAAAGTAAGTCTCTTTGCTTAGTACAAATTGCGTTCACGTGGCTGTATAGACATAAATGCGTTTGCCTCTCAGCACAGATGATAAATAGAAAATTGGCGGCAAAGCTGAAAATTCGTCTTGATTTGTTATTTACATACATAATAAAAAGTACGTTTTATTTCCCTGCATTCTTTTGAGAAAAGCACTATATATGCCTCGGCGGAAATGGCAATTGCCTGTCTCGTATTAATGAAGTCCTCGCCTACGACTCGGTCTTCAAACTCATACTCGCCTGCAATTGCCTATTTCACGGCCTTTGCAATAATGTACTATTACCCAATATTGTGCACAAAGTGGGCGTAACATAAGCCGAACTTAGCCGATCATTACCGAACATAGCTGAACTTAGCCGATCATTTGCGAAAACTCGCGTTGTCCTTGTGCCAGCGAAGCGCCCCACATTCGGACGCCAATTAATGTTTGTTGTATGTCCGTTTTGCTGCTTGTCAATTAATTTTATTTTTTATTAAACTAATTGTTAAAATAATAATAATAAGGTCATGTTTTGACAGTCGGTTTCGTATTTCCAGTTGGTCAATTATGTAGATAAAATTATATTGAACCTAAAAATAAATTGGTATTTATTCGTTCATACAATTTCGATATTAGGTTAAAAATACCGTTAAGACGACCTCAATTTTGTCTGTCTGCAATAAAAAAATAAATTACTTGCTTGATCTCTCAGAAACATAGATATTTCCCTAAATTGCCAGAATCCCTGGTAAAAGGGCAGTTGTACAGAAACGCCACAAATTATTTATCTGAAAGGACAATCTTTCCATTCTGATGCTAAATAATTGGTCTAATTAAGGTAAGCCAAAGTACCGGAAAAGAACAACCATGAATACTCATAAACCGCCCAAATTATATCAATGATCAACCTTAATAAAAAATCCGTGAAAAAAATCGTGTCCGGAAGCCTTAAACCAAAACCCTGTATCTTCACATCTGTACTTAATTAATTGGCTACATTAATAGCTGCATTCACAAGGCCTTACATTTCGACATCGGCCGTAATTTCAAAGATATAGATTTGTTAATGCAAGCCTTATAGATGGCAGATAGCGAGTAACCAGCTGGCTCGAACAGTACTGAAGTTATTGCATAATAATTATAGACATTGATACGGATAAAGCTTGATAAGTGAGAGTCGTTTAGAGTTATGTCGGTAGCCAGACTTACTTATATATGTTTTTATCGGCAACCTTCATAATGACGTATGAGCGATGCTAAAAAAATAGCCTCGTTACATTTTGAGTGGTACACACGGCTACACATCAAGCTATACATTTCCACTTTATGTTGATCTCGCATTGTATAAGATTTCCGTACAATGCGAGGTCAGCTTATACTGGACATGTATAGCTTGATGTGTAGCCGTATGTACAGACTTTGCCTGAAACTTTTAGGCCGCGCGCATTTGGACGCTTTTTCGTACGAATTGTACTCAAACACGTACGAACACGCACATTCGATCCCAACCTTCCAAGTACTGGTGTGATTTAGTCGTACGTATAGTTACTACGTCCGAAAACAATCCGAACTTGTTGGGATTTTTCGTGCATTCAATGCGATATCACCCGAACACTACCTATTTGACGGAGAAAAACGTATTCAGTATGCGCATTCAATTCGTACGACCACGGTCGTACGTTTACGTACGATACAAATTCGTGTCCAAAGTGCGAGCGGCCTTAGTTGTCTATCAAGATCTTACCAATGTGTTAGTTAGCGTAAGTAAAGAAGAAGGTAAGAATAATCACCGTCGCTAAATTGGACCATAGTGAACCACTTGGATGGACAAACAAAATATGGTGTCATTAAGTTGGTAAGTAATCTCCATAATCAAAGAATTCAGCCCTACAAAACATATTAAAACAATTTTAAAAATTTAAATATTTTAGTAGGAAAGGATTAAATATTGAAATTAAATTTATATTTTTGAATTTTATTGAATTTATTTTATATAATTCTTGGTATTGGACCCACAATGTCTTCAAGGAAGCTTTGAGTATAAATGTGGATGGCTAATTATGAGTAGGGGAAGACTCTTCAGGGAAGCTTTGAGTATGAATGTGGATGGCTAATATTTGTAGGGGAAGACCAAAGAAACGATGGATGAACTGTGTGGAAGACGATATGGCTATAAAGGACGTGACTGCAGAGATAACGAATATTAGAGAAGAAGAATGGGAAAAATAAATTAATTCCTAATAAATTGGGATTAAGAGCAAGAGAATAATGATGGGGTCCGAAGATTATTCGAAGATGTAATTACAAAAAAAATCCTAACATTTATGAAATAGGTATTGTTTTTATAAATAAGTGAAAAACATTTCATTTAAAAGAAAGATCACACAATTTAAGCCTCCTCCCCACAAACGCGTTTTTATCGCGCGATAATAACGCAAGCGTTATTGCGATAATGCGTCCCGATTCCTTGTACACAGCTGCATTTTTATCGTCCGATACTTCTAACGCCTGTGTGTAACCTACACTACAGGCCCTCCGCCCACACTACACCGTACTAGCTTTATTAACGCAGGTGTGTGTAATAATTCATGCGTCCTAATACAAATTTTTCTAAGAACAAATATCGGAATATCGCAGGACGGAGGAACGCAAGCGTCCTACTCCTATTGCGTCGTTATTATCGCAGCATTGTGTAACTTCGTGGCCGTCCTAATACAAAATGTACCGAAAACAGATATCGCAAAAACGCTACCGTTATTATCGCGCGATAAAAACGCACCTGTGGGGAGGAGGCTTTATACGACAGCTATTTCGCCAAAAAAGAGGTTCCTGATGGTATCTAAACATGTTTTGATTACTTACTAAAATAGTTATTTACGCAACTGTTGCATAATAAGGAACATAAACCCACATTCGTATTAAAACACGAATGTGGGTTTATGTTCTAATACCTAATTATAAATAGTTGCATACTAGACTTTATCTACACCCATGATATGAATCCTCTATAAAAGGTTCTGAAACCATTGGGTGTTTGTAATTCAAGATCAAGAATAAATTAAATCCCACGAAATTCAGTACAAGTGCACGTATGAGTGTCGCCTGCAGCAGCACATCACCGCGCATGTGCTGCAGCGGGTGCTGCTGTCTCCCGCTTCAACGTTCCATTACAAAAGTTGATGGAAACAAGGAGTTGCATTTGAAATTCGAGTTGCATAATTAAATTTAGTACAACATTATAACACTCATTTGGATGATATTATGGTTACTATGACACTGGCTGTTTTAATGATAGCAATAAGCTGACTGTTTCAGAAACTTTTATAGAGGTTTTATAGCATGGGTGTAGATAAACACATATATAATACTCCAAAACTTATGTACATAAGGCAAGGACAATCGACAACAATCGACATGTTGCATTTAAAATAAATCAAAGTGAAATAACGCTCTCTCTCGTTTTGAATCATATCTATATTTGGTCCCAAGGTCATCAGGAGTTGTCTTGTTTTTCCACTTCATTAGTGAACCCAATTTGGAAGACTTTGAGCGGCAAAATAAAGGAATCCTTAAGTGCAAGTACATGTTTTGATGGCGAATGCGTCAAGGAATTTTACTTACTGTCTGTCTTATAAACAGTCGTGCACGCTATTTGCAGTTATAGACATAATGTCATCTTACTTAAATTAAAATAAAGGTACAAAGTTTTCTAACAACTTTTAAAATGCATCTTTATAAGTTCTAGATATGCATACTGCAATGCTTTTATCAGAAATGAATTAGGATGATCATGACATTGAGATGATCAAGCCTATAATGTTCCCACAGCAGGGCCACAGGGAGCCCTGTCTTTGGTGAGAGGGTGATGTATTCAACGATAAAATCAAATTATAAGATCTATGATAGAAGATCTTCAGTGCTTAAAAGCGCTTGGCTAATTATTGACAAAACGTTCTACAATTACCAGTCCGTCTTCCAAACATGGTGATTAAGGTGAAATACCCTAAATTTTAGGGAATTTCACCTTCGCCATCGCCATGCCTTTTAGGGCCTTATACCATTTATATCCATCAGTCACTGGAAGGGCATTTTCAGCGGTAAATATAACCCAACAAGTTGACAAATCAGTTGAAGCGATAAATGTGTTTCGGCTTGTATGATTTATTTGCGTAAAAATTATAAGTGATTCTTGTTACAATAATGACTGTTATTATAATGATGAATATCAATTTCACATCTCTTAAGAATATGATTTGTATGCCAAACGTGTGTCCTCCGCTTTGCTTCCCCTTAATGCTTATAAGGGGCTATTGACACTCATACGCAGGTACTTTTGCACTTGAATGTAAAGGGGTGCTTTGGCGTCTTTCTTTCACGAGATCTCAACTCATTTGACTGAAGGAGACATGAGAAACATGAGACTGTCTTACCGTGATACAGTTTCGACTAGTACGGAGGACAGTGTGAATCGAATAACAATATCACCTAAATAACAATATCAGTGTTAGTAATTGTTGGTGAGTAATTAGAGCTTAAATACGAACCAAATAATTATCATATGATGTAAGCCTAACGAACAACACTTATAAGACATTAGAAATCACATTATTGGTTAGTATTACCTGCCAAATGTTACAAATACCGAATTATACATATATGGTTGTACGTTTATGATGCAAAAAAAAATTACAATAATTTAAATGGCAAATAAATCTGTGTTTAACGACCACCATTGAAAAGACCAAAACACCGATAAAATATATTATTCTGTAGAAAGTTCTAATAACAATCAGTAAGGTACAAATTTTATTATCAACAAGTTTTCATAATTTAATGTTTTTTACTTTGTCACCATAGATGTCGTCACTGTAACCAGAAAGGCATAGATGTGACTAAAAGCCTCCTACAGGACAAGGTCTGCTTAGTGCAGGTTTTTGGAAAGCCCGGTTATAGTTCTTGTAATATCAGTGCGTACTTTATTTGTTTTTAACTCATTTAATAGTAATGTAATTTTGTTGAAAATAAATAAATTATTATTAGTACTTCATATGTCTTCTAGATTACCAGCAAATTCCATTTTCAAACAGAATTCAAACCGTTCGTTTTTTAACCTATTTTAAATATTTTCGCGTTGCAACTCCACCGAAAATGTGCAAACCAAGCTTAACCCTCCCAAACCGTCTCGACGCAAAATATGGCCTTAGTCACAAAAACATTATTTATTGCGTCGTTTTGAGCTCCGAAATCAATTAGGGTACAAGAACAAGCGCCGAACAATCACTCATGTTTGTGCTTTTGCTTTTTTGGCGAAAATCATGTTGGGTCGAGAGGACTCGTGATTTCTGATGCAGACGTGAGGCGATATTCTTGAAATGCGAAGTTTTTACGAGGTTGTACGAAACCTAAAATGACTTTACTGCTTCTAATAGGTACTTACAGCTAGAAAAATGTCATAAGCATCTTGAAATGTATAGATTTCCTAGGTCCTATTGTGTGTGCATAATTATGAGATCAGTGTCTGCAAACGCACGCAGTTTATGAGAAATCCAAAAGCAGGGGGCAAGTTTTCAAAAATATATTTTTAAGCTGAAAGCTCTTCACAACGATTCTCCCGTAGCAACCAGATTCGGCTTTTCAGTACCACCACCTAAATTTCCATTTCCCCGTTCCCATTTTGGGCTTTAATTAAGAATTGTTCCATAAATATTTCTCGACTGTGTTCAACAAGCCCTTCTTGTAACTTACACTAATGAGATAAACCCTCCAATAAGGTGTCTTTCCTGCAATACCAACAATTCATTCCCGGATAGGACTGGGCAACTGGGCACTTTGTTTACCCAGAAAGGGCGAGCCTTATACAGTGATACGAATGTATAGTCCTCGACAATCTTACGCACATCTTCAAGGGTTGCCTATTGAGGTGTCGCGACTAACGAGCAGATTTCAGATATCTAACACAATGCAAGTAAGGGGAGAAGATTAAACACGTAGGTAAGGATGTATGAAAGGGAACACGTGGATTGTGGGCTCGGAATAGATGAAAGAGAAACTAGAAAGAAGAAGTGAGAATCATTGATGATTATCAACGATCAATATTTTTTAAACCAAATTATTTCCAATTTCGATAGGTTGCTTTCGGTCATGGTGGTTGGGAGCTTCGGTGTGCTCATCTCTTAAATAATTATGTTCTTTCAGTGGACTGGACTAGGCATAAATCCTACTTTAGTTTTAAAACTTCGAGCACAATAGCACGTTAACCACTGACCACATCTTGAATTTAAGTACTTGGTCGACCGACCTCTGCTCGGGTGAAAATAGTTAAATATATCATCCAGGTATACCAACGTTGTTTCACATTCCCGAGGCTGTGAAAGTAGAGAAAACTAATTTTCCCAGATATGAGACCTAGTTATGTAGATCAATTTTTTGCCCTCGCAAACCCCTATATTGCAATTTTCATCGAAATCGTTAGAGCCGTTTTCGAGAACGTGATTTCAAATATATATACCAATACAAATATTGCTTATTTAATAGTATAAGATTAAAGGGTCAGTATATACATAAATACATATCCCATCGAGGTCAATGCTAACGCTGTTGACATGGCTGAGTTTTGGTCGAAACTTATTTATAAATAAGTGGAATTATATGACGCAGAAGATTTGTTAATTAATTTTGAAGTCGCTAAACTTTTTTACTTAACTACTCTATATACCAACAGTCTAGTGCGATAGCTTGTTAGAATTCTGCTAGATACACATCAGTGTGTCGGTAAAAGGGCGATTGTCGTGAAGGTAAAAGAATAGGTACTGTACCTTTGTTGAATCTTCTGATTTAAGCTCTTTAGAAATCGTGTTACCTTTTACCCAGAATAGATAGGTATGGATCAAAAAAACATAGGATTTGGAACGCCATAAAGCATAAGCTTAATCAGCCTATAATGTTCCCACTGCTGGGACACAGGCCTCCTGTCGGTGAGAAGACTGTAATCCACCACGCGGGCCCAGTGCGGGTTGGTAGATGTCTTCGAATTTTTAGTTCTAGGACATGCCAGTTTCCTTGCGATGTTTTCCTTCACCGTTTTTGAGAGCGTCATACATTCAAGTATTTACAATCATTCTAGGTTCCTCATACTCATACAGGGTACGCAACATCATAGTTGTTATACCGGAAATCACAATCCAACGGTTAAAATTTAAATACATTCGCAATTTCTATTCGCATTGTCCATTCATTATTTTCCCGTACAACAATAGTAGCTGTACCAAGTTAAATAAAACCTAAACACGAGGAAGACTGCATTGTTACTTGTCGTGCTGTCACAGTAAATTCTAACACTAGAGACATATATTTTAAATTGCCCACGACTTCTTTTTGTTAGGTTGGTAGTACTTACACACGGCTACATATCAAGCTATATTATATTGCCAGTATAAACTGATCTCGCATTGTGTAGGATTTCCGTACAATAACAGGTCAGCTTATACTGGAAATTTATAGCTTGATATGTAGCCGTGTGTACTAAGTTATGGGACGAATGCTATAATTTTTTTTTTGTGTTTTCATTTTTTATGTGACGTTTTGATTCGCGAGGTTTTAGAAGTAGAAGAGTAGGTAAAATAATGAAATACGTATAGAAGATTTTCTTTTTGTAACGTTAATATTTTTATGTACATAAAAAAAACTTATCCTCAGATTAAAGGATGACCTCATTTTTAAAGATCAATAAATGCTGTCAACTTCTTTGTGTATTCTTTAGATACATAACATAACATAATATAACATCACGCTTGTAGTTCCCAAAGGGTTAGGCAGAGGTGTACCTATAGTACACCCACATTTCGCCAGTTATGTTTAAGTCCCAAGTAATAGGGGGCGAGCTATTGCCATCAACCGGGCACAAATCTAGACTGCCAGGCTGCTACTGAGAAATTGCATATAGAAAAACCCAATAACACTTTGCACGACCTGGGAAAGGACCTCATGCTCAGCAGCATTCTTTAGAGTAACATTATAGCAATAAAAAAATTCAATCTCTCAAGACGAATCTTCGATTTATCGTACAAAAACATTAAAGAGATTTTCTTTACCTCTTATTGCATTGAATACAGTCATTTCCTAAGCTGTTAAGCAATAAAAACATAGCTGTGTCCGTCCAATGAATCTAATAGCCAGCCGATTCATGCAATTTGTAGGAGAAGCTGCGAATCTTCACGTACATGCAGTCTGACCGCATTATGTTCGTAATTAAAGGAAATGGCAACATTAGCGAGATTCTTAACGATTATCTGCCTTTAATAGACTTAAGAAAAATCTTTGGACTTATTTTTTTTTTGTCTGAGTTCGCGTTTTTTCCGAGTCCCGTCTGATTGAAAGCGAAGACATAATGAAACGTAAGTACGTAGAAAAATCCAATTCTATTTTGCTCTAAGGTCTTAAGTCCAATTCTTTACATTCCTAATACAGGTAGTAATAAAAAACTTGGTATTACGTGATAAAATAATTATATAATTTCTACAAAAATGGTAGTGTTTTATTCTCTCACCTGACAACACTTGTCTATGATAAAATCAAAATGGTGGACGATCACGTTTCGGCGGGAAACTACCGCCACCCGTCACATTGTCGGCTTGTTACTGCAACAAAGAAATGGGTTCTTTTTATTTAAAAAGTCTCAATGCGGAAATTGAAAACCAGGGTAGAACGGCGTAAACTGCCAGAGAAAGAGAAAAAAAAACAAGTAACACACCAAACACAGACATTCTTTCAGAAGTGAATTCAGTAAAGCTATAATTTGATTAACCTGTTATTAATTTTATTTCAATCACACCTTCAAAAAATCACAAAGAAAACAATAGGTAATGTAAACTATTTTTAATCCATGATCGATTGTGATTCACTTTTGTTTTTCTTTTCAGAATAAGAAACCAGCACACCTTTTTTCTACTTATCATGCCAGTATCAATAACACAAGCACCCGCTACATAAAGAAAAAAGTTCACAAACACATGTCAAACTTTTTTCTTCCCGAAAAAAAGTTGTTCAACATTCTCCAAAACACCAGTAGGCGTTTGAAAAAAGAATAATTTAATCGGTACCATTGTACCCCTGTCATCACATCTGCATACAAAGGGATAGTTGTAACCGGGGCAATAAGCCCCCACTGACAGCCCGAGCATTGTTTTGATAACGGTTGAACTTTTTGCTAACCGTTTGCAAGAAATGTGGATTAACTGATTAAGAATTACGATTGATATTTTTTTTATGTAACGGCATTAGTTACGGTTTGTCAGATGAATAAAAATGTCGGAGCATCACTGGCAGGTTGATAGAAAAAAGATGGCGGGAATGAATGCAACTGTCAAAATCGTGATGTTTGTTTTTTTTTTAATGTTTTGTGTTGCAAGTATCGATATCCTTTGTGATTTAAAGGTCGAAAACATCCTTAGATCAATCATTTTAGAGTGTAATGACATAGGATTCACAACTGCATTTCAAATATTATCAGATATTCTTTTTAGAAATTAGTACAGTCGACCGCAAGTCAGTGACATTTTGACCTGGAGCGAGGCAAGCGTATTACGAAGTTTCAATAGAATACGAGGACAGTACTAGTTTTGTTACCACTGACGTCCCCTCGACTGTATTTAATCCAACAATAATGTATTATCAACATTTACAAAATTCAAGGAAAACCCTTTTCCAAGATGTTTATTCAATTATTTAACTTCCCAAATCGCCAGAACCGGCAATATTGACCATACAAGGAAAAGACAATGACTCCATGCCAAGTATCGATTAAATCTGCGCAAACGCAACATTCTTTTGCGTCACTTTGACTCACGCGCAGGTGACATTACTATTCCTTGTATGCGTTGTACATATTGAGACAATCGGTGTGGTGTCAATATGCCCGCTAGAGGTTAGTCATCTACACTTGTCATTATGTGATTAATTTCATTAATAAATTGCGAGAATTGTTGAGATTCTTCAATTTCATTAGCTTACATTAATCATCAGAACTCTGCAGGCTTGAGTCAGAAAAAGGCATTTGAATTCTCAAAATCCTGTCCAGTAAAATCTTACTTTACAAATATTTGATTTTACAGAAATAAACCTACATGGGCACTTGTGAAAAGTCAGAATTTAAATACACGGTTCCAATTCGTATTTTCCTATGCGGAAAAACTGGTAAATAGGTACCTAAAATAACAAGGCTTCCGAACACGTTTACCAAGCTTGAATATCTATACTCTATACTAATATTATAAAGAGGTAAAATTTGTTTGTTTATTTGTTTGTATGTTTGTTTGTAAGTTTGTATGTAGGGGGTAATCTCCGGAACTACCAGTCGGATTAGTTTTTTTTTTTGCATTGTTTAGCCTAATTCTCAAGGAAGGCTACAGGCTATGTAACATCACGCTACGACCCTTAGGAGCCGAAAAAACTTAGAAAGAACGCTAACCGCAAACGAAGTAATAGCGCGAGTGGGCGATGCGATGCGATGCGGTGGGTCGGGGGCCGAAATTTCACGCCGACGAAGGCACGGGTAAAAGCTAGTAAGCAATATAGGAAGGATCCTAAAACCCATGCGATGAAACATGGAACTCTTCAAGACAAAAATTCTCTCCTCTATCTACAACCCACATCATCATAACAGGTCCAATAAAATTCAATTCACGAGTTCAACATGTCGTCGACAACACCGTTTTGCTGTTATCATGTGAACCACCATTACGACTGTAGTACAGTTAAATTCTTGGGAAATAACATAACAAACTACTGCTAAGATTTAACAAAACGCTTTTTAACAATACTTTTTGAACGGTTATTGTGAGTTTTAAGTTTGTTTTGGAGGCAATTTTTTTTAAGTCGCGCTGGGGAAGCTTTTGGCCTACATCTCACCTGATGGTAAGTGATGATCAGGCCGAAGGTGGAAGCGAGCTTCACCCGGCATCCTCAACCACAGAGGAACTGGCTATCTTAACTCTAACTGCCGAAACGCAATTGTTATGGCGACAGACTCAGATACGATGGTGGTAGCTAGCCAGGTGAATTTAAAACAAGCCCTACCATCAATCAAACCTAGCAGATTTTTTGCCAACACTGGGAATCGAACCCGGGACCCCTAGGTCTGAGACAGGTGGTCTAACCACTACACCACAGAAGCGGTTAAATGCTGATTTATTTGTGAACATGTTACATAAAATGGTCTAGTTTACGAGAACTATAAAAAAGTGAAATAATTAGCTGTAAAATATTCGAGTCATCCCGAAAGAAATCAGATAAGAAAAATCGTTAACATAAACCTGTCCGTGGATTACATATACAGAAAGGTCGTCAATTAGCTCTCCTTTCTAGATTTCTAAACTGTACCATGAACACAACTTAAAACCTTATCCCCAAAATCTTTTTAAATACCTCAAAAGTGCTCCTCACAACTGGCCGAATTAACAAAAAGAAACAAAAAACAGATTCTAATTACAAATTCAAAATCCTCTGTTGGGTCCATCTAAATTCATGAACACGTTTGCCTATAGAAACAAAGGAGAACATGGTCGTAAACACAGAATACGTCGAAGGGGTCCTAAGGAGCATAAGGTTGATTAACATTTAAGACCACCTATGTGGCTTTTGACCACAATGGAAACTTATGTCCGTTTTGCGAAACCAAAAATTTATTTATCATAAAAGCGCACTTTTAATTTCAACTCTCGTCGCAGAGCCAAACGTTGAAAATCCAACATTTAGGTGTCGCGTAGTGTTAGTGAAAACAGACATTAGGTTGTGCGCTAAACTAGACAAAACCGTTTTGTCTATCGTTGACAAAACATTTTTGTTCCGGGCGACTGTTTTGTTGCACCATCATTGTTTTAGATTGATAGTCTGACTTAAAGATAGTTTTGTCTAGGTCTGCAGACGTCCTAAGCCACCCATTTTGTATTTTTTTGAGCAAATTAATACATGAATGTGTTAACTACGAAAAGCTTTTAATTGTATAGCCTTTGTTAAGAGGTTTATGTTTATTGGTCCGATCCGACAATGAGGCTTAAAAGGGTGGGTCAGAAACTGGAGACTAAAGTAATTAATGGGAATTAATTAAGTTAAGGAGTCATACCTGTCGCCATTGTTTTGAAACACAACAGGTTTTGTCATCTCCTCTATTAGATGCAACTTTTGTTAGATCTTATACGGCTGAAGCTTTATTGATAACAATTGGTCCTTAGCTACGACTTACGTGTTTACCGAAAAACCATAGATTTTTGT
This sequence comes from Omphaloscelis lunosa, assembly GCA_916610215.1. Classification (NCBI taxonomy): domain Eukaryota; kingdom Metazoa; phylum Arthropoda; class Insecta; order Lepidoptera; family Noctuidae; genus Omphaloscelis; species Omphaloscelis lunosa. The sequence goes on along the minus strand of OU744245.1, from coordinate 3,295,938 downwards.
ATGGCATAGCATAATCATCCTATAATGTTCCCACTGCTGGGACACAGGCTTCCTCTCTGTGAGAGGGAGTGGGCCGTTATCCACCACGCCGGCCCAATGCGGGTTGGTAGATGTCATATCTCTTTGATTTTTTGGTTCTAGGACATGCTGGTTTCCTCACGATGTTTTCCTTCACCGTTTTTCATGTTTGAATGTAAAGCTTTCTAAATACTTTTAGTCCAGAAAAATGGCGGATATAAAACACCTATCGACCATTTGAAAAAGTCTATTGAAAATATGTATATGACGTGCGCTACAATTTTCGCATAAATCATAAGAAATGTTCCATCAACAAACGTCAAACATCGAGCTGCATGATCGCATCAAACCAGCAACCACAAACCATTGTGTACACAGCCATCAGCCACAACAAACTCCGATTCCCACATCGACACTCAGTCGTCACATCATCTATTAGCGATACGACGTAACGCAATTTGAGGAACTGGTCGGTTGTCGCCGCGCGCGCAAGTTTCTAGGAACTGGGCGCATGATGCGTGTTGGCGCGCAGTAATGTGCAGGCTTTGTTGTACAGTTGGAAGTTTTTGGAATTATTGGTAAATGACATGTGTATAAGAGGCTCCTTAGAATGCTGATAGATGTATTATTGGAAGTAATAATTTAAAAAATAGGGAGCATTCTAATGCATCGTGTGTCGAAGACTTGGAATTGAATTGAAGGTATGTGAAGCGATACTTGTAGACGAAGATTTAGAGCTCGGCCATACGTCTGGTTCGATATAGATATGTTGGTAGGTATGATTTCGGATATGGTCATAGCAATTCTCAGGAAATATCATTACAGTGATAATAACCAGAATAAACCCTTTAGTAACAGTAACCCTGCAACTAAGAGGTAATCCGTTTATTAAAATAAGTATAAGATTTTATGTATGAGAGTTAGAGTATGACAAATAAGTATTTTTGTGCATCGTGGAAATCCAGACAGGACAAGACGGGAGGAAACGCCCGGGTGTCACTGTGTGGATCGCCCGGAGGACACGGTGGAGCATACGGTGGAGGTCTGCCCAGCTTGGGCGGAGCATCGCCGTGTCCCCGTGGAGGCGATCGGCGGCGGTGATCTCTCGCGTCCGGCCCTGGTTCAGGCCATGGTACGGAGCGAGAGGAAATGAGAGGCCGTCACCTCCTTCTGCGAAGCGGTAATGCTCGCGAAGTAGGAGGCGGAACGCGTGAGGGAAAGGCAAATTTCGCGCCCTCACGCCCCTAACCGCCGCAGGAGGAGACGCCCAGGGCGTCGGGAATCGCTAGGCGATTTCCGGCCACCGTAGGCGCGGGCTTGCGGACGGTGAGCAATGGGTGGCTCACCGTCCGATAAGGACCAGGCCCGGGTCGACGGCGCGTTGTGTTTCACGCGCGCCTCAAAGAGATGTCAGCAGAATTGAAGGGGTCCACTAGGGCCGATGCCTACCGGGTTTGCGAAGAAAACCGAAAGGGAGATCGTGGCCCCCGGCAACAGGGCAACCGAAGGAACACGGGTGGGTTTTAGTCAGTAAGAGTCTGACACGCCCTCCCGCTCTGCCCAGAGCGGGAGAAGTTATTTGATGATTTCCCAACCAAAAAAAAAAAAAACAAAAAAAAAAGACTAACAAAAACTGAGAAAGAAGAATATCTAATAGTCTTGGTACAAAAACAAAATAAGTTATTTAATGATCTTGATAGTTGCCTAAATCTAAATACTTGAACAGGTTTATTGGAAAAACGCATTCTTTTGCAAAATGTCAAATATTTCGTTAGCTATTTTTAATCCAACGTGACACCTATGCTATTAATTTACTCAATATAAAAAGTGTTTGACCTTAGACATCCTAACTTTGCATGACATAAAAACAAGCAGATACTAGTTTTATTTGAAAAAATATCTAGTTAGAATGCTTGTTTAGCTTGTTTTAAAATATCAACAAACTTAAAGCTAAATGGCTAATTGGCTCTTTAAAAAGTCTTCTAATAACCAATTTTAGGTACATCTAAGAATGAAAGAAGTAATAAAGAAAAACCTGTAGTACACCCACATTTGGCCAGTTATGTTAAGTCCCATGTAATAGGGGACGATCATCGATATAATAATGAAAATGACTTTTGAAAGACATTAAAAAAAAATAAGAAAATAAAACGCCCGAACTTTACATCCTTAAAGGCAAAACCCAAAGATCTGTGTGAAATACTACTGATAGACTTTCCGTTGTTTCCAAATCAGATTAGAATCACCGTCCTCTAACATATTTTTTACTCATTCTTTTCAATATCCTCACACACGTAAAGCTAAGTCAGTGCAGTTTATATCCACGCTACTTGCCATGCGCGACACGGATCAACTCGGCCGAGTAAACAAGAAGCTTCCATTTTGTGTATAGTGCATACAAAACAAGATTTTTTAGCGTTTGCGGCCATTCAATGCCTGGTTGAAAAGTTTTAAAATCATAATAGATGAAAGACGTTCAGAAGCTTTATGAATGGTTTCAAAAGTATTATCTAGAACTCCTTAAGATGCAGTAAAATCATCGGGATATTCTCTGCCATTTGAACAGGAATAGCAACAAAAAAGGTTTTCTTAAAGGGGTCTCTATTTTTGTGACAGTCCAGCAGAGAACTACAACATGCTGTTCTGCCGCGCTAATTAGAAGTGCAGTAAGGTATTCGTAGTTTCGAGTAAATGACGCCAAAAATGTTTTGCTCTTTACGAGAATCTATAAGTAATTCAATTTTACAAAAATCCTTCCTAATTGCGTTTCTAAATGGCACGGCAGTGTTGATGCCGTCAACTTTATTAATCCTTAATTGGCGATAACGATTAACAATATCTTAATTGGCGACAAAAGATCTGCATAATTATTATCGGTCTATAATATAGCCCCCTGGTCGGACTCTGGCTTCCTCTCTGTGAGTAGGAGTCGGCCGTAATCTACCACACGGACCCAGTGCGGTTTGATGGAATAAAGAGCTGATCTAAAAATATTATGGCATAGTAAGAAGTGAACCACCATTAGCAGTAGGCTCCGACTTAAGAGTTGTAGGTCGTGGCTTCGAAGCCAGGCAAGCGCTTTACTTTGTATAAATAATTTCATCACAACTGCTCTCAAAACGGTGAAGGAAAACATCGTGAGGGAACCGGCAATTTTTGGTTTTACCTAAAATTCGAGGATATGTGACATCTTCCAACCCGCACCCGCGTGGTAGATTACAGCCCACTGCCCCTCGAAGAGAGGAGGCCTGTGTCCCAGCAGTGGGACCATTATAGGCTGATTGTATAAGAACTGGACTGAGGCATTCACCAATTTATAAGTTAAATACTATCATGGGGAAACAAGAAAACGTGAGCTAAAACAAAGCTTTTGAAAACTATAGTAAATAATGCTACCTGCATAAGTTTTGTGAGCCACGTACACACCAATGTTTTAAGGTCCTCAGACAATATTTTCCTATAGTTAACTCGAACCTCTACAAGGCAAAATGTAAATAAAGATGAATATTAAAATCCACAACACCAAGGTCAGACTCGAACCCACGGACCGTGCAAGCAAACACACATCCTCCGGAAACTGAGTCATTGGTGACGTCAGAGAATGAATACTTAATTAAATACTATTTTAAGAAAATTAGTTGTTGGAATTTGAAGTGTAAAAAAGTTAAAATGGGGTTTAATAATTATAGTCTCTGTATGGACACTAGTATGAAATTACCTTATGAAGGTAATTACTACACTATGGCTTTATTTTCATTCTTCTCTCTTATTTAAACAAACATCTTGAGGCCCGCTTGAAAACAAATCACCAAATAGATATAACGCTAAACGAACTTAAAACATCGTGCTATTTCATGCAACTGTTTGAATTTGATAGAAACAGAATGATGTTTACTTGTTTCTCTACGTATAATTAGTGATTTTTGATGCAAGAGGGCCTAAGAATGGTAGTAAAAATATTAGCTAATCAGTAAGGTAGACTATCCTCCTCACATGCCGTAATAAAAATATTGGTTAGTCAGCCAGGCGGCTGTATGAACCTCTTTATCTGCCATATTGTATGGCATATTTATCGAAGACCCTATTTCATTAGACTTAAACATAACTGGCGATATATGAGTGTAGTATACTAGTTACACCTCTGTTAACCCTTCGGGGAAAACAAGAAAAGATATGCATATTTTTCTGTTATCCACTACGCTAAAGCTCTTTGCCTGCATCTTACCTGATGGTAAGTGATGATCAGGCCGAAGGTAGAAGCAAGTTTCAACCGGAATCCTCAACCACAGAGGAACTGGCTATCTTACCTCTAACTGCCGAAACACAACAATGCTGTTAACATTGTTGTTATGGCGACAGACTTAGATAAGATGGTGGCAATTAAAAATATTACATTTTTATTTTTCCTATTTCTACCATACAATTTTGCTGAGTACTTAAATAAAATTATAATAAAAAAATGTAAAAAAGTTATAATACAGCTTCAGATGATTTTATTATGATTCGAAGTAGATGAAGTAACCGTGTAATGATTGAAGTAACTTAATAATAATGATCATAGCATGTACCTACTTTATGTTGGAAGAGTTATTTCGAGAAAAGATGGTTCATGTATGACATCATTGGTGATGACGCGGATGACAAGGATATAAACTAAAGACTTTATACTCTTACAATTTTAAACTTCAATATCTTCACTTAAAGGCATAACATAACTAAGCAAGCACTATAAAAGCTAGGCTGAATGTGGGTGCAGAAATCAGAATTGTAATGTATGAAAATTTATGTGAAATTTCACACCTCACAGGGCAGATGCAGTAAATATACGGTGCATCTATGACGAATAATACAGGTGTGACATTAAATGACATTTCAAATAGAGTTTCATTAATAACAAGTCCTTTTGCTCGCATTGAGCACTGCAAGCGTATCTGGCCAAACCTTTAAGGCGAAAATACACATGCCTGTAAAAGGGAGCAGTAGCTTGCATGCCAGTTACACTATGCAGGTAAATGTTATACCGTGGATACATTAAATGTACACAGTGTGACATTTATTTGCACAGTGTAACTGGCATGCATACTACTGCTCCAATTTACAAGCATGCCATTATCCTATATTAACAGAAAAAGCACAATATATCAGTAGTAAATCCCAGCCAACTTTATGAAAACAATTCGAAGAAACAAAATGACTCTACAACAAAACAACCAACATTTTTTTTTTATTAATTAATGTGAAAGTACCATCAAACTCCATTATTACATGACATAAGACAACTTGCAACCAACAATACACAAAGAAATACCTTCGGTAATAATTACAATACAATTATTACATCGCGGTAAATTAATTACAATCCAATAATGCATTTGATTACAATGTAATCAACTCATGCGCAAGACATGTGCGTGACCTTGTTATAACCTTCTAATGTCAGTGGGTGGTATAGAAAAAAATTATAACACTGTCGCCTGCTTAAAATATCAATCCATTTTTTTCCGATATTTCCCAAAAGTAATATTCTAGTAAACCAACTATGGCTTTTGGGTTTTTCAGTTTCAAAATTTGACATAACTGGACTTCCTCTCCGAGGGAAGTTTTTTTGAGTTTTTTGGAAAATTGTTTCTTATATCTGTAATTTTTATGGTGTACAAAATAAAGAGTATTCTATCTATCTATCTATTTAATATGGCCCTGTTTATGGGCCAATAGACGTAACAGTATGGTATCTCCGAGAAGGAAAGAGGAAGACCATTTCAAAGATGGGAAGACGATTTGAGAACTATCGCGTGAGGGACATTGAGGAGAAAAACTCACGATCGTGAGCTATAGAAAAGCCTTGCTCTTTAGCATAGGCCTCCCGCCTATGCTAAAGAGCAAAGCAATTTGGAGAAGTCTGATGTCTAAACCTTTAATTTATATAAACTGTAAACTAGATTTAAGATTGCTAATAAAGGCTATTTGAATAGAATTGAATTGATTTTTTTATAAGACTATACAGGACACAGCATTCGCTGTAGTGAGACTACTACTCAGTAAAAGGCTCCAGTCTCTTCAAAAAAATGACTAAACATTTTTTCTTTTACGGTTGGAAAATTTGTCATAGCAAGAAATTAAGGACGACATTTAATTCTCACTATTTAGCAAAAATCATACAATTTTATGTTCACACAAAGGCAACACATGGAAGGCTATGGGGAAACCTTAGGCCAAGAGTGAAAAATGGAAATAAAATGTTAACAATCCCATGATAGTAGTACTAATACAAATGGGTGCGCGATACTCGGCCTTGTTCCAGCAACCTTCGCGTCAAGTGCGCAGACGCAGCGTGGGTGGCTTGAACAGAATCACAGCGTATTGATTGGGCTTTGATTTCGATATGGAGGCAAGCCAAGTCTTTTGTGTGAGAGGCAGTGCCTTATCGGTTTTATTACATACATATTTGTTTACCCAAGCCTCCGATCTCTTGTTTTAGTCACTATAGATAATAATGGAACTTATGTAGAAGTTTATGTTGCAGGGCTTTTAGGGAGGTTTAAAAAATACTCGAACATAGACTTGGTCATGGACATGGTCAAGAGAATGGGGTGGATAAGGGCAAGAGAATCGGGACGGTGAAAAAAAAATTATTTTTATTGTCCGTCAGTTAGGTTATTAAAAATATTGGACATGTATTTTTTTTTACGTTATCAAAAGATTACGGCGATACATTGAGTTAAAATGTGCCATGACGTCACGAGTATGTAGATTTTATACTTACTTGTGACGTAGCGACCCCCACCTCCCAACTTAAAGTGCGTTTTATCTAAGTCATTTTTTATTATTATGATAAAGCAATAAATACGTGTCCATTATTTGTTTTGTATCTGACTACTAAACTAAGTAGAATTTCTTTTTTTTTTTTTTGACCCAAGCATCATCCCTATTATGGGACATAAATATAAAAAAGTTCTATGACCCGAATTTCCGACTTTGTAAGGAATTACATCGTTGTGAATTCGGGTCATAGAACTTCAAAATTGAAGGATAACAAGCTGGTATGATGAAAGCATTAATTTCGACACAGATAGTGTCATCATCATGTCAGCCGGAAGACGTCCACTGTTCGCCATAGGCCTTCCCCAAGTATCCCCACAACGACCGATCATGTGCTGTTACAGTAATTAAACATCCTAGGATCCTCATTAAACAATTACACAATATCTACATAACATATCTCCACTTTCAATTACGCTGAGGTTATCATAATAACATCTAGAATCTAGAAATACTTGTAAGCGAAGGTAAACTAACATTTTACCTAGGCACCTGAGTAATAAAAGCATTATTTAATAGCTACGTAATTAAAAACACTTGTAATAAAACATAACATTACTGACATAACACAAATACTTAAGTTAGAAAACCATTTTACATAAGAATAATAACAAATTGGGTTCATTAACGTGAACAAATCTCAATTAAGAATAAAAGGTATCTCATTTTTTTTAGGAAACATAATCTTCGACCTCCAAAACAAAAAGTTTCTACTGACTAAATACTTTTTTTTACAAAATAATGTATTCTATGAAGTTATCCAACAAAATAATCTCAAATATTAAGATTTACCAAAATCAAAAATCTTTCATACAAAAGACTTCAACGAGCACCATGCGCAAGCGCACACTATTCGTACAAACTCGCGTGTGAACCTAGAAAATTACAGTTTTTTACCGGTTTTTTTATACTTCCGTTCATACGAAATTGTAGTGTCAACGGATCGAAGGCAAATATTGATTCTGACAGGTTGAGATAAAAAAAAATGTGAAGCGTGTTTTTTCCGAGTGATTGGGTTCCTTACAAAAAAATGTATGAGTGAAAAGTTATTTTTTTGTCAACAATAGACATTGGCATTTTGAGTCATGTCATCCTCATGAATTCATGAGCCATTGATATTGGTTTGTTAGTATATAGAATTAAGCAGTGACTCACTGTTCAAGTGTGCACGTGAATCACGATTTCTTACGAGTAACTCTTTCAAATACGATCAAGGTGTTGGTGGTTTTTTCGGCTACTCAAAGCAAAAGTATGTGTAAATGTGTAAGTGGAAATACAATATTAATATCGTTTTTCCCGTTATGACGCTATATTACTGCAAACTACGAGTACTACGACGTAATTTCAGTCATTCAAAAGCTTAATCTTTGTCAGAACACTTAAAGACTCTCAGCTCAAAAATGTTTACAAACAATAGCAATGATTACATTAAGTGAAAAGTTTGCTGGAATGGATTTCCAGATCATTACCAACGCCATAATAAATAGCTTTACATCAAACACTACATCTACCCTAAATCGAGTGCTATGAACATCGGTTTACAAACGTCAAAATGTTTACAAGCAATAGCGTTAATTACATTAAGAGAAAAGTTTGCTTCAATGGATTTCCAGATCATTACCAACGCCATAATAAATAGCTTTGACATACAGATATCACAATATGTATATGAAAACAATAGGGTTTAGGGGCAAAGAACAGGTTTCGTAAAAATGTATCCTGGTGCGCTGCACTGCCTACTACACTGCACTGACGGATGACAGACGACTCGTGTCAAAAAAGGTGCGCGTCGTCTGTCTTTCAGACGGGTTCTAGAACATTATAGAAGTTGCACCCTTATTGGACGAACAGATAATGGCGGGAGCGGCTCGAAATGAGTTTGCGTTATAAAGCATTATATCAAACACTATATCTACCCTAAATCGAGTGCAATGAACATCGATTTACAAACGTTAAAAGTCACTCTACTTTTCAGCCATAATTCTTTTACATACGGAACCCTAAAACTCGCCACTAAAAGATAATAGGTGCAACAAACTTTGGCCGGCTCGCTAATTGTTTGGACTCCGCTAACCGCTAGATACGGCTTTACAACGCAATAGAAAAAAAATATCATTGGTTACGGAGAATTCACGGCTTTTAAGTCTTTATTTCTTACCAGGAAAAAAAATGGCTAAAAACTAAAAAGCTGGTTGATAAAATGATAAGGCTTGAAATGTGTACATGTTTATGCAAGATTTTTATGATTTCTTTTTGGATAGAGATTAAATATATTTTTTATAATTTGGTACAAAATTGGGAGAGAAATAATAATGATATGGGGGTAGAGTAATAACAATAATTCAACTGTCCCACGCCAAGTTTGTCAAAGTCAAAGTCAAAGTATTTTTGAGAAAATCTAAACTTTTTGGGAAGTTTCCGCGTCTACATATTTTCATACTAATCGTGTTGGTTGCGTCACTAAATTACCCAAGATTATCGTTATTTATGGAGATGACTAAATCATATAATGAATAAAGACGTATATATATATTTATATACATGTATGTACTTGCCTCTACAAAACACTAACACACACAGAAATATCGTGTTCTCTTTCCTGCTAGATAATACTCAAATATTCATTTTCCTCTCTTAAAATGTCACCAATCCTATTCTGTCTACAGCAAAACCACTTTTTACTCTCATTAAAGCAGCCACACTCAATCCAGTTTCAATAATAACAAGTCTAACACTAAACATGTCCCACCCTGCTTACTTGTCTTGTATGGAAATGTGAATATAAACCAGTATATGCATGCTAATTTGTTGGCCATCTTGCGGCCAAGCTGTGTTATGTAAATACGTTAGCGGAACTGGCTGATGAGGCAACGCTGCGCCTTGTGACTCTAAGAGGCGTTATGTCATGAGAACGTGTGTGTTTTGATGCGAGATTTTGGAAGTGTGTCAAAAGGTTGTTCTTAGGGGCAGAAATAAAAAAAAGCAAAATCAAAAGTCATATTCAAAATAGGCTCAGAATCAGCTCTTTTCGAACGTCTAAATTACATAAGACAGTCCCCCAAAACACCTTCCCTTCACCACGTATAATGCTTTACTTGGGAAGAAGAAGTGGCGAAATGTTGTGGGAAATATTTTCTTATGAAATTTTATGATTTAGAAAGATTCTTATTATACGCAAGCTTGTCATCCTCATTTCACATTAAACCGGATCATTCTATCCCTATCATGTACGTGAGGTTTTGAAAGAATGACCTAAGGTAGTCAGTACATAACTCGTCACTACTAATAGGAAATCTCATTAAATACCGCTACGGAAATGTCTGGTTTTCCATAACTGATTCCGATATCCGAATTTTTACAGAAGAATAGGTATTTCTATTTGATCAGAGATTTTTCTTAGAAATAAACTTATCCAAGTTTGAGTTTGGAATCGAAGTCATAGACAAATTGATGACGGAGCTTATTGCACAATAGTTGCGGTAACACATGCTTGTGAAAGCTATTATAGAGCCCACATTCTGACCAAGTTATTGAACAAGTTGCAGCATAGTACAAAAGACTTTAGAATCGGACTTTATAGCTTTTGCATAAGCCATAATAGTAACAACAGTACATGTGCTAATATTATAAGTTATTAACTTTTAATGGCCGTATGCCAATCTAGAATTTGGGATTGTAAAACGAAAGATTGATGACCTGACACAGCTAGACAGGGCTGCGATAACAGTGGAGGAGATCGTGAAAAGATTGATGTTCTGCGTAAGATTCGGCAAGAAATTATTAAGAATCACGGCGATAAGAAAAAATAAAGTGGCCTCATAGACTTACCTTTCCGTATAGATACTTTTTATTTAAATCAATGAGCCCGTAATTAGTAGCATTTATGATAATATATAAATCAAAGAATTTCCTCATCTCATCACAAAAACAAGCGAGGCTTACAGTAGTCGTATAAGATGTGTAATAACTGATATCTTGGCTGACAGTACCAATCCTCATCATCGTCATCGTCATTATCATCCTGTTTACAACCTCTCGGAAAATGGGTTGGTACCATCTGACGGCCAACTCTAGCACCGAGCGCACTCATTGGTCAAATCAAATAGCGCGCGCTTCCCCAGCTGCATGTCCCACACTTCCGTCCCTTTTCACGAAATCACTCCCACAGATTGCAGGAAATCGAGAGGAAAGATGTTAACATAAAAAATCCGGCCATTGGGTGTCGGACTACGCACAATGAAGGGTTCCGTAGTTGGGATGAATTAATCCCAAAAACAAAATTAACAAGAAATACATGTTCTGCCATACTTTCCAAATGCAAATGTAAGTTTGTACGCACAAAATTGAGAGATTTACCATGTTATTTTAAGACCACAGACTTCTTATAGGTTTTCTTGTAATCTTTGAGTGAAGAACCATTCTTTGTAATTTTTTCAAAATTGTAGACTCAGTAGTTTTGGAGATAGGTGGGGGGATGGTAAATTATAATCTATTTTCTTAACCATCTGAATATGTATTTACTTTAAAATTATAAAATATATATATATGATATCCTCGCAACAACACCTTTCGTTTGATGTGTGACACGATACAGTTTGAAAAAACTTTTTTTAAACAAAAGTGACCCCATATTCAAAATTCATTTATTTACGTTACACGTCCGTGTTTGGGTCACAGAAATACATAAATGTGTGTACCCAAATTTTAACTTAATCGGTCCATTAGATTCGGAGCAAATTGGCTGTGACAGACAGACAGACATACACACGAGTGATCCTGTAAGGCTTCAGTTTTTTCCTTTTGACGTACGAAACCCTAAAAAATGCACCAATCATTGTTCCTGTATGAAGCAAACAGTGCATCGTTAGTTCTATGGAGTACCGATCATTTCACCCTTGCGTGCTCTTAAATCACAATAATAGCACTTAACGACACATGTCACTTTTGTAATAACAGGGCAGTAATAACACATGTAATACCTGTAAAAGAACACCGCTCACAGTTAGTATTTGACGTTGAATACTAAAAAAATATGATGTGCAGCGATAATTATAGCCTGCGGCAGTCACGGACTGTTCGAAATCGCGATATTGAAAAAATAATGGGCAGAAGGTTAACGTGATCAGATTTGAAGAATTCGCTCGTAAATAGTTATGTCTAGACTGACTAATGTGACCATCAGAATATGCCAGGTTTAATGTCAAACAACAACGATAAAGGTTGAAATGGTTTGGTATAAGCGTAGTATTATATTATCTGTGGTATAAGTAAGGTCAGGGTCACATTACCACTCGTTTTGTAGATTGAAATGGGTCTTATTTAGAAGCAGGCCTCATTGTCTATATTACAGTTTCTAGTTAGGGACCGTTCAAGTATTACGTAAGCACTATAGGGGGATGGGGGATCTATGCTTTGCTTGTTTTTGATGACATGGGGGTAGGGGGGTCTAGATGATGATTATGTCAGCAATAATTATTTATATTTTTACACGTATGGCAACCCACACATTGTCTATGCTTGAAAACGAAACGAATTTATTTTTAAAATTATAACTGCTGCTCATGAATCAATAAAAAAAAAACAGAATATTTACATCAAAAGAAAAAATTATATACTAATGTTTACGTAAGCATGAAAAGGGGGGGTAAGAGCTTAGTTTAATTTTGCTGAAAGGGGGGGGGGGTGTAAACAATTGTAATAAATCTGCTTACGTAATACTTGAACGACCCCTAACTTGCTTTAGGTTTTGCAATTCAACGGGCATAGGAAATTCAATTGAAGAAAGCGACACAATCAATTCAAAAATGTCTTGTTTTAACAGTATTATTTATTATATTATTATTATAGTATTCTACGCTGCAGAAATTGATTTTAGACCTTGCATATCTGCAATGGAACGACTACGGGCTTGCAACGTTGTTTTGTTTTTCTTTCGGCGTCCGTAAAGAGCGTTGCAGAAAGTGGTCCTTCTGTACAACCCCACACACTGGTATAACAATAAAATGTAATTTTATAATCAACTGCGACGTGCAAGTGTGAAGTAACTGTAATTACTGTTGTACATGCGTTTTGAGTGCGTTTTGCCTGCGGTTTGTGTGCGTTTTTTTGCCCTTGGTTATGGCCGACTAGAGCTGTCAGTATGCACTACGATCTTTACGCAGACTTGTTTTAATAATTTAGTTTAAGTGGTACAAATAGTAGGCTTGGATTAAGAATAAGTCAGATGCAAGTGTAGAAGATAATTGACTGTGACTTCGGTATTTAAATTGCTCGTAATTATGTGGTTTTAGTATATAGGCTAACGGTACTACAGCGTTTGAGTTTTCTGTTACAGTTAGCGGGAACTCCTCGTCTAAAGTTAACTTTCTTTCAATGGAGTGCAAAAGATAAATCTTGCGATATCTTATTGGTTGACCTGTCAAAATATAAAAACTGGATAACGATGTAATCGTGTAACACACTTATAATAGCAATTGATCTCTATGCCTTTCATGTTGATAGTTCAGCCATGTTCATTGCGTTATTTACGTTGTTGAGCAGACGATTTTTTCAAACCTATGAAGCAATGGATTTTTAAATGCAAGGTATTGAGTTTGATTGCCATTTTATGTACACACACATACATACATAAACTCACGCCTTCTTCCCATGGGGGTAGGCAGATACTCCAGAACGCCACCTGCTTCGATCCTTACATACTCCATTTGCCTCGTTTACGTTCATACATCTGTTCATACACGCACACCGGTTGCGAGTACTACGCACCTAGCCTTTCTGAAGAACATCACCAATAAGGTCAGTATATGTCCTCCAACGGCGTCCCCTACCGGCCTTTTCCGGCCTTTTTCTTTGGCCATTTTAAGTGTGTTGAAGGTTTTAGTTGTAGGTTTTAATTTATTATTTACTGGCAAGTTTGATTATTAACACCTCTTAAGAAATGAACATCTAATTCAAATTTATATGCTAATGTCTGCTCCCACCTACGAGGTTTTAGTTTTGGATACAACGTTATATTTCTCAATTCTTAATTTGAACATGGTTCGATCGCCTTTTAGGTCGTTGACATTATAAACTTTATAATTTTAATGGAACGCATACTTAGAATAAAATAAAGTATTTACGAATATTTCTACAAATAGCATTTTTTTTTAAATTGCCTTTTTTTTTTCCAATAGTCATTAAAAATATAAACCTAAGTTAAAAGCCTCAGTCACAGACAGCGAATACTCACTGCGAGTGCATTCGCAGCGACACTTCGCTGCCTGCCTGTCACACACAGCGAGTTCTACACGAGAATTTCGACAGTCTGTTGGTGCCCCAAATACAAATATGTCGTCTATTCGTTGCATACGTCTAAAACAGTGTATTCGGTTAGCATGTGCAGACTTAGCAAACCAAATACTGATTAAGCTCACGACTCACAACAAACGAAAATGGGTTCGAAAAGGATTGAACGCAGAGAACAGTTTGGTGCTTCTTTACTATATACCCTTTTAAAAAAATAGGCTGCAGACGAACCAGGATATTACAGAAACATTTTATGTATAACAGAAGTGTGCTGAGCGGAAATCGTCACACAACGAATTCTCGCGGCGAGTGTGCATTCTCAGAGTACTCAATTCAAATCGCGGCGAATTCAACTCGCGTCAAATGAATCTATTCGCAGCGAATAGCCTCTCATACACAGCCAGTTCTGCGATTACGCAGCGAGTATTCGCTGTGGGTGACCGAGGCTTTAATGACAGATTTAACGCAAAACTACCAAAAGCTACAAAAAAAACATCTACCGAGAACTTTTGCAACCCTTACTTTCAAACTTACGCCTAAAAACCATTCAAAACAAAAGACTTTCTTCTGACTGCCTCGATCAAACAACAAACCGCAAAGACCACATTTCTTCAACACACGTTTAAAATAAAATAAGGTTTTTTTACCACATGACTTACACATTTTTACATTATTATAAAATACTTTCAATTTTTGCACTATTAAATCTAGCCATGGACAAAAACAGACTTTTAGCGCGCCTTCAGAATTGCATGTGATTATATAGTTTTTACCCGCGATCCGCCACGCTCCGACATTCGCAGAAAAAAATGTTTTAAAAGGACACTAGGCTATGGAAATATTTTATGAATGCCTATAGGTGCACGCGACTGCAATTTAATTTCTTCAAGCGTTTGAAAAATAAATCAAAGTATTGAAACTAATGAAATATGAAATAGGTATTCTTAAATGTTTTAGGGCGATTTCTACCAAAATTTTGTAGCTAGTCTAAGTCTTATCCTGCGAAACAATTTTGAATTTTTGACAGTTTCTCAATACAAAAACTGTCACGTCAAATTTATTCCACGGATAAAAGATTTAAGACTTTTTTTTAAATCCGCCCTTAGAAGTAAATATGTAATTCTGTTTTATGACTCCTAGGATCAAGTATAGGTGTCATTGTTGGGTGATGGCAAAATAAGGATAAATTTGTTACAACAGCCACAGAAGGAAAGGTTATTCTTAGCCGGGAACCACACAGCCATTAAATCCTCGGTCTACAGTCAATAGGCACAATATATTTTTGCCGTGCCATAAAACAATTCTGACGTATAAAAGTACCATTGATAATAATATCTGGCATCCCAGTCGTAAAAATAGCAAAAGCGACAATCGGAAAAATATAAAGATTGCGAAATTACAGCTGCAGTCGCGCCATAAATCTCTATTCATAGACAAGCAACATGGCCGCTTATTCTATATTGTCTCTGGTCCACATGAATTCGTTTTATTCGCTTAATAACAAGATTATCTATGGGGGTGAATTAGACTTTAAACTAATTAAAATAAAGGTTATATTTGAGTGCCTTTTCAGAATATAATAAATTTGTTCTATAAAGTGCATAGCGATGACAATCTTTGCTGAGATACCCCGCGGTTTTATTGGTCTCAATAGAGAAGCAAAAATATGTTTATCAGTAAAATATTTATTTATATTACTTTAAGAATTTTATGTTTATTTTATGATTTTATGCAATATTCGCTATCTCTATAAAAGTTTGAGTTACGTTTTTAAAATGTAATATTTTTGTTTCAGATAAACTCAGGTGCGCGTTGTAATAAAAGTAAAATAGGCGGTAAAATAAAATACGGACACAAACTAAAAATAATATTTTAAATTAAATAAAATTGTGGTCAAATCTCTATTTAGTTTGAATAAACGAAATCTTATAGGTTAGTAATTCTCTCCTATTCACTTCCCGTAGTATTCTAGTGCTACCGTACTATATTAACACTACATTTTTTTTAAATACTTTAGTAAAAAAAACATGTTCACACCCCAACCCTTATTTTTTTATTTTTTTTTTTATTATTTGTTGGCAATAGAAATACACAATCTGAAAATATCAACTGTCTTGCAGACAGACGGATGGACGGACGGACACGGACGGACAGCGGAGGCTTAGTAATAGGGTTCCGTTTAGCTCCCTTCAGTAATAGAACCCTAAAAATTGGTCTGACATTTTGTTGATACGGGCACAGGTTTAAATACTAACTAGGCTTGGACTTTATTAATATTTATTTTACCTCGTTTATTCGACGTCTCTGCAGCAGACCCCGGTTGAGGGCGGCATTAAGACGAGCGTTCGATTATCTGTAAAAATTAAAATAGACCCTTTAAT
This sequence comes from Omphaloscelis lunosa, assembly GCA_916610215.1. Taxonomy (NCBI): domain Eukaryota; kingdom Metazoa; phylum Arthropoda; class Insecta; order Lepidoptera; family Noctuidae; genus Omphaloscelis; species Omphaloscelis lunosa. Next base: position 3,279,433 of record OU744245.1, on the reverse strand, counting down.
TTCTTACGCATTATTTTTTTTGAAATATAGAATAATTTTAGCTCCGAGCGATGGCCGCTGCTGATATATTTTATGCGCGGTGTATATATGTTACTTATTTAAACCTAAGGTAACTTGTACTTAACCTGCCAGATATTGAACTCAAATTATCAAAGTTGTATTTATATAAAACATTTTTTTTTAATGTAAAATGTCTGACATCATCGTCATGCAATAAAATTGAAACGTAATTTATCCTTTCATTCATTTCAATTTATTGAAATGACCTTTAGTCGTCAACCGTTATTGAAAGCACATTCATATTTTTTGAAAGGCCAACATTTATTTTTATTTACTAGTTATTTTTTTTTAAGATAGTTATTCTAAATATTAACCCTCATTTTCAAAAGGCCCTCACTAAATCGGGTTCCAAATTGTCAGTGATACTTACTTTTGATTTATATACAGTAGATACTATCGAAGAAATGCATATCTATTACACCGTAAGGACTATTTCTGCTTGCAGCGCTCCGCCGCTATAGAAAGCGGCCGTTAAACAGATGTAGTCATCGTGTTCATGGGATTTTGTTTTATAGTACCTATTAGAATCAATTCAATTGTTTTTGTGTAAATTTTGTTGTCCAAAAATGCATAAGGGTCTATTTGAAATAAAAAATTTGAATTTGACCTACTCAATTAGCAAATTGCAATCATTTTTACTAATAAAATAACATTAACCCCTGATTATGGAAACCACAATAATACCTATTAATTACTGAAAATAAATATGTGGCGAACTAGTCTGCTGTCAGCTTAAAACATACCTTTTAAGAATAGGGTTACCATATGTGTACCGGACTTAGGCAACACCTTACATTTAAACGCTAAAATAACTTAGATAACATCTCTGAGACATTTGGAGCATTTATTTGCCAATGGAAAGTTGGAGTATGTAGATAAATATTTAATTTTTAACTTGGCAACTAAAAAAGAATGTGTAACACTTTTATGCCAGCTTGGCGCCACATATAACATGCGTGTTTGAGGTAGATATAACAATAATTATTTAATTTTGTCCTAATCTACCAATAGCTACGGCTCAAAGGACCAGTTTATAAATCTATTAAAGTCAAACTCAAAACATTTATTTCAATTAAACCAATTACAGGCCCTTTTGAATTGTCAAGAAGTGGGTCGGTTAGAAAGATGAAGCTAGTTGCCCATGGAGAAGAACGGGCAAGAAACTCCACACACATTAGACAGTTATTTTCTATTTTAAAAAATCAAGCATATTTTTTCGGCACGTTTAGGTAAACCAATAAGCACGTCACTAACGGCTAATCTCAAAATTCCCTAAAACATGGGAACCCTACCCATTGTTAACTTAAAAAACGAAAGTTTTTATAGGACACGCATTTCCCAGACGCACCAAGGACCTGCCAATGTGACTCCTTTGACATTACCAGCCGGTTTCGAGAGCAAACAACGTGAATTGGCCCTTACCTGCACCCTGAGATGAACCTTAAAACGAAAAAAGACAAAACTGTACCCTCCATTGCAATTTTTGCAGCGAGCGAGAGCAGAAGGATGCGAGGTAAAACAGCAATGGAATGCAAAAAAGATGTTTTAATTTTTTGACTCCACCGTGTCCTCGGTCCATCATAAGAAAAGGTTATGCTAATGATAAACCTACTTTGAAATTGAAAGTGACCGAGTGGCCTTGAGAAAGAAGCTTTGGTTTTCGTTAACAATGTTTTGGACCACGTTGCTAAGAGCTTGTTTTGAAAGTATAATTTAATGCTGGTAATTTACAGTTGACAAAATAGGTATAACTTTATGTGAAATCTTAAAATAATTGTTTATAGAAGGTCTGCAATATTAAGACTAAGCCATTTTAAAAACTAAAGCCGGAATAAAATATGGTAAGACATTCTTAGGCCCGTATACAGAACCTCACTCCAAACTCAAGCATTACTTAAAACTCGTTTAAAGCATTTTGATTGGTTGGAACTAATTTTGAGTAATATTTGAGTCTTGAGTGAGGTTCTGTAATTCGGACCTTAGATAGGTAGGTACTGTAAAGGTTAGGTAGGTAAAGCGACCTTAGGTCGCTCAGGCCCGTAGAAAAATAACTCTGGTTACATTCGAAAATTCAATCGAATTTGGAATTAGCTTTAAAGATAAGGCTTAGGCTTTTGTTTGAAAAAAAAAGGTGGTATAATAGGCGCGTAGAAGTGAATACGGTTTTGGGAAATAAACGGAATAAAAATATAGTTTTATTTATTATTTACGCCTCCACATAATATTATTCTACCATCAGCACTTCTGTAGTGCTGACAGTACTTACAGAGAAAACTTTTGACGAAGAAAATCGGAACAAACATAACATCACGCTTTGTTTCCCCGAAGGGTTGGGCAGAGGTGAACCAATAGTACACCCACATTTCGCCAGTTATGATTAAAAGTCCCGTGTAATAAGGGGGAGCCTATTGCCATCAACCGGGCACAAATCCAGATCCAATTCTCAGTAGCAGCCCGGAACTGCTACTGAGAAATTTCAGAAAAAAATTACCGTTAACACTGCCCGACCTGGGAATCGAACCCAGGACCTCATGCTCAGCAGTAGCGCTTGTGACCACTAGACCAACGAGGTAATCCATGCTGGCCATTTAAAGTTGATAAAACAGTTTTTTTTTTTGTGAAATGTTAAAAAAAAGTGATGTAATGGTCATCAACATTTTGAGTAAAGCCGGAATAAAATACGTTTAAAACATTTTTAGATTTATTGGGTACAGAGAAAACTGTCGAAAAAAATAAATAAAAAAGTTTCTGAAAAATCCCAACAAAAAATGCACTAAATACCGTTTTATTCGACGCCCGGTGTAATGTAAGTTACATTTTACACTTCGAAATTCGGAAATAAAAACCATGTATTGGATCGTATTTCGTCTAAAGGACCAACCGAGACCACTTTTTGGATGACATCACTGCTATATTTCCCTGAGTGTATTTTAATCAGTTCAACTCTAAAGAGGATTTGGAAATGACATCATGAGTCAATGGTCCTCTGCACGAAAGGACCAATCATTATGTAAAGTTTTGATACGAGATGCATCTAATACAAAGCATAATTAATAGGTACAGAGAGAATACGGAAAATTCGTTGTATGTGACTAAGATGAAAAAACCTGACGTATCTACAAAATAATAAACATCTGGTCATTCGAGTCTTTACACAATTTATTATAGCATAAGAAAAATAACGTCCAAATAACAACAGTTATCGTATAATATTGTTGAAATGATTGCACTTTAGAGTTATTTTTTTTAAAGAAAATGGTGAATAGATAACATTTCTTTGTGTTTATTGTTAAATAACGGAACTTAGTATACGTTTATATCGAAATATCGAAATATAAACGTTATTTTTCTAATGTTATTGTGACGGCTAAAACCCGAAGTGCGGCTATACCTAGTTTTAGCTAGCTACAACTAGATGCCGCCGGTAGCAGTTACTTAAACTTGGCTAAATTGGCCCTGGCGAGAGAGTGGCAGTGTGTGAAGTGGTAACAGCAGCCCCGGATCTACGATTTTTTCGAACCGGGGCAAAAACTTGATAGTGGCGCCCCCTCCCTTCAGTGTTTGAGAAAAACTGTTAAAACTGAGAAATGAGTAGCATTTTTTGTGACCATTTGTGATATATGTACATAAAATAATAATCCTTTAATCTGTTAAGATGCTTTCGTAAATCACTTAGTATGTGTTCAAAAACTGGGCGTATGGAAATACAAAAGTTTTTTTTTTTTCAAACTTTATTTTATAAGATTCGATTACTTGATAAAAACCTAAGAGATTGTAGGAAAAGGGGCTTCACTTGTACGATATTTCGAATTCTTGTCTCAAGGATTTGGCGCCCCTATGAAACTGCCGCCCAGGGCAAGTGCCCCGGTTTGCCCCCCCTTAGATCCGGGGCTGGGTAACAGTCTAACCTAACCTAACCTACCCATCATCCATTTTCATTTGCTACAACTAAATTTAACCAACTGCTAGCCACACTTCGAATTTTGGCCGTGACATTATAATAAATGGAATATAAAGGTAACTAACACTAAGACAACATTTCATAGAGCCTCTACAGTCCTCGTGTTAGTTGTTTGTGCCGTTTATTTTTCTCTATACATGTAAATATTAAAACATAGGTACCTTATTATTATAATTTGTTTCCAAAACAATTATACTTCTTTTTACATCGGATGTAGCCACACAACGAAAACCTCTCAGGGTTTATCTACTCACTAGCTACGCCCCGCGGTTTCACCCGCATAAGTCTCGATTTCGTGGGAATATCGGGATAAAAATCATCCTATATCCCAACCCAGGTTATGGTCTACCCATGTGCCAAATTTTATCCTTATCCGGTTAGCCGTTTTAGCGTGAAAGCCTAACAAATAAACACACAAAACCAAACCTTATTTCTTTATTTATAATTTTAAAATATCTACATAGGTATATATACCAGCTTCCACCAGCGTGATATGTTTATAAATTATTAGCCTATGTTACTCAGTGATAATATAGCATTGTACTAGTGAAAGAATTTTTCAAATCGGTCAAGTAGTTTTTGAGTTTATTCATTACAAACAAACATACAAAAAATCTAATCTTTTCTCTTTATAAAATTATTATTGTAGTTTAGATTAAGTTACGATAAGTATATTTACCTATAAGTTTTATAGATGCAGTTGTCGAAGGTGTCTAAGAAATCCTGACACTTGTTTTATCACTACATCAAACTGTGTAAGTGTACAGTTATCTACAATCACAGGACACCCACAGTAAACCAAACACGGTATAGATCCCATACTAACCTGTCTCCAATCCCACAATTTAGCTTTTTCCATAGAAAATTAGGTTGACTTCACGGCCAGTAAAAAACGAAAAACCTTTAACAGCCACACGATTCCGCGTTCCGTGCTGCGCCTACGCATCCCTGACTAATAGAGATTGCTCTCAACTTGGAAGGACAAGTGCTATATAAGGTGATACGTTATTATGTCAAGCTGTTTTAGTCATATTGGTAGAAATGCCAGGATTGCTTCATGATGAGAAACTGGCTATTGAGCTTGATAAATATGGATAGAGATTGTTTCTAATGTGGCTCGTTCTAATGATGATTAAGCTCTTTTTCTAACACTGGTGACAAGCCGGATCCAGACGTGTGTAATGTATAATGTAATGTATCGTGTAATGTTACTGCGTGTGGACGGCACTACGAGCATTGAAAACCAGCGCTGAGGCTCTGTCTCGCGTAGGGTCTCGCAGCATTATGCTAAGCGATGGTAATTTTGCGTGAATGTGACGCATATTTTCCCCCAATTTGTTCTGTCTTGGCGTCATGTCTACCGCAAATAAATGTATTTTCTTTCTTCTTCTTTCAGCGCGTTTTTAGCGAACTCAAAAGCTCTCGCAGTCGAACACATACAGGATTGGCACTGAGTTTGTATGCCGTCCATATTATTCGCATTACATTACACGATACATTGCATTACACACACGACGAAAATATCTCAATTACATTACGACATGACCAAATTTACTTAAGGCTCCATACTTATGCAAATTACTTCAAATACCACAAGTGTGGGCGAAGCTTGCCAAAGTGATTCGACGAAACTTAACTACTTGGGTAGGTCGGTAAGATAAGCTTGGGTAATGTGCCACGCCGCTGCTTTGTGATTGCAATAAGGTCGTAAGTGCGTTGAAGTTATACACACACAACCTCAAATGAAAATGGACCAACAAACATTTCATTTTACAAACTTTCAAAAGAAAAGCTTTAAACCAGCATGATGTCATAGTTAGCAGATTTTAGATTACATGACAGACAAGACTAAAAAAAAAACATTTTATAGGTGTCTATTTTTTACTTCAGTGCACACGTCAAAATAAGCTTGAAATATTCAATAGAAATCCTGTCATCGCCTAAACGGACCTGACATGCGTGAACAATAACTTGATAGTGTTTTTATACTTAGCACATCTGACATTGGCAGAATTGTCGACATCGGCCATAAGCCATAGAGAAAAATAGAATAGAATAGTGTTTTTAATATCACATCTCGAGGTACTGTGGCTGTTTCAGTCCCTAAAAAAAGAATTAAATTTAAAATAAAAACTTTTTTTTTTCCTCTTACGTCATTGGTGACCAATGACGTAAAACGCTCTACTAATGATGCTCCCTCACCGGGAACGTTCGCCTCTAACGTAATGTTACAGAGTCGAGCATTCATCAATGAGTTAGGCAAACCGAACATTACAGTACGCAAGCTGTTATGGTACAATTCGAGCATTATATCAGTGAGGGGGGAGAACCGAGCATTACAGTGCGCAATGAATGTCTGTAATATTTTGATACAACTTTTTACATCAATGAGTACCACTCGTTACATTACAGGCAATGCTTGTCAGTCTGGAAGGCAGTATTGTAACGTAATGCTCAAAATCGAATCTATAACGTTACATTACACTCGAATGCTCCCAGTGAGGGATCACCTTAAAACAAATGCCTAACAAAATCTAGCAGAACACCTACCCAATATAATTTACCTTTTTTTTTTTGCTGGCCATTGGTCTTTCCCGTAGCTTTCCATTGTTACTTGTAAATAACCAACTAAGTCGTCGCGCCAATGTTTCCTAATCATTATCTATTATTCCACAAAAATTAACCGAAATTCTATTTAGCCCTACCAAGTCCGACCACGACCAAATCGTACGCGCGTCGTGAACTCAAAACTACAATATAACTGTACCCGCGTCAACGGTACAGCTCACTCGTGCCTGCCCTGCTATCACAAACGCCGTAATAATATATAATTGAATGGGGGCTTAGTTAGGGCTCTGGCGCGAAGCCCTTGAGAAATCTCTACGTGACGGCATTTTGACGTGTGTGGGAGACTTTGACGGTATTATGAAGACTTGAAAAGATTGGTATTGATTATGTTATACAGTAATGAGTTGATGGCAAAAAAATACGGAGTTGCGACTCCAAGGACCAATTCTGCAGTAAAGTAGGATAAAGAAATGGGTGGTTGGGATTAGACTACTTAGGTACTTACTTAAATTGAGCTGCAATTTAGCAAAGTTACAATGATACCTGAAAACGTAGTAGGTGCAATAATTTTGATAATTAATCAATGAAATTCTTTGTTACCTAACTCATGATTTAATAAAAGCCTTTAGAGCAAGCCCAATAGGGCCTACCTACTACCGATGAACCAAAAAAAAAATCAATGTCGACGCCTACATAATAATTGGTCAACTAATTATTGTTCAACGAATTATTGGTCTATTAATTATTAGTCAACTAATTATTGGTCTACTAATTATTGGTCAACTAATTACTGGTCAACTAATTACTGGTCAACTAATTACATTGACTGCCTCGTTCTAGTGGTTGCAAGAGCTACTCCTAACCATGAGGTCCTGGATTCGATTCCCGGGTCGGGCAAAATGTTATTGGGTTTTTCTATCTGGATTTTCTCGATAGCTGCCCTGAGTCTGGATTTGTGCCCGGTTGATAGCAATATGCTCGCCCCCTGTTACATGGAACTTAAACATAGCTGGTATAAAGTGTGAGTGCGAGTAATGTGGTACTAAAGGTACACCGCTGCCTAACCCTTCGGGGAAACAAGGCTAAGTATATAATTAGCTAAATAAATCATCTGGCTGATGACGGCTCAGGAGTACACGTAGGAACCTAGTTGAGATATCATTGTAAGTACATAAAGTTCCAGACAGCAAAATAATAAAAGTAATTAAAAACATAACAAATCTGATGTTCTTGCAACGTTACGAAACGCTTCCCATGCGACATAACTCACACAATAGACATTACGTTCATTACTTTCTATCAGCATTGTCTAAGCTTTTTATTACGTCTGGAAGTGCCGCCTTTCTCCACTTTTCATCGACAACATTATTATATTTTTTATAAGACGTCTCCATTTCGCGATCTCGGGCAAACGTCGTCATTTATACAGTCTGTGCGAAATGAAAACAGTCCATTATTAGTGCATTTATCGGCGACATTTTGCATTGGTCGACTATATGGTCTGATCGCGTATCAGTATTTTAAGGACTTTAAATAAACAGTTCATGCTTAACATGGACAGTGCCCGAATGCCTTTTCCAGCGTAGTTACAGTGTGAGGGTCATGCTGGTTGGTGGAATTGGTAATAATCACAGCTGGTTCTTAATAGCGTACGGGGCTGCAGTCTCGACATAGATGGCGAAAGCTTTACGACCGAATTCGGTCGCTAGAATGTCAAAATTGCTTGACACGCACGAAAAGACCCGTCCTTGTCAAGCAATTTTGAACGTCGAGGCACCGCGTTAGGACTGCGACCGAATTCGATCGTAAAGCGGTCGCTATCTATGTTGGGACTGCTGGGCCTGGATAGGAAAATTTTGCTTATCTTTTCAATCGAAATTCCTTATTCCTACCCCTTTTCTTTAGGTACTAGGAACCCAAGTGGAGCCGTGTCCTCGTGGAGACGATCGGTGGCGGTGATCTCTTGCGACTGGCACTGGTCCAGGCCATGGTACGGAGCGAGAAAGCATGGGAGGCCGTCACCTCCTTTTGCGAAGCAGTAATGCTCGCGAAGGAGGAGAAGGAACGCGTGAGGGAGAGTCAGAATTCACGCACTCTGATACAGCTCTTGCAGCGTTTTCAGCGGCTATTTGGGTACTTTCATATACGTTCCTCCATTGCCAAACAATTCAGTATTTAGTACAGTCGCCGGTAGTCAAGTGTCGGTTACTATCTAATTAATAATATTTAAAAAGTAACTTCCTGTTTGAATTGCTATGTCCGTACAGACAATAAGACGATAAAATAAACAATATCTACAAACTCATTTATTAAAATAAACAAGAATGAATCGACAATTACAAACGAAAAAGATAGCTACATAAATAAATATGAATACCTAAAGGATACCTACTTAGCTGGTCCCTATAAGGTTCCCTCGTGTCTTGAGTCTTTAGAGGTATATAATACCTAAGTAAATACCTGCAAGTTGATAAACCAAATTGCTGTAACAATCAAGTTTCAAAGAAAATGTCGTCACCTCTGCAATGTTTCAAGGCTCCCGCAGACAGACGCGACACGAAACCGGTAGAACAATCTCCGTGATCTTTTCATAGAAATTGTTCCACCAGAGTCGCGTCGTACCTGCGGCAACCTTCAGACACCAATCGTTACACGTCGCTAATTAAGAAAACGCATTCTACCTACGATTTCTTCAGAGATCGATAGAATTACCCACATATCTACTTACAGTAGGTACCAACAAACTTACATCACTTGCGCCGATTTGCTCCGAATCACATCGCAGACTACCTAGTGATTACGATAGGAATGGTGATGATGGCATAAGCACCACGCTTGGCAAACGGGGTAATCATAGGATAATTTCAGAAGTGTGCAAGACACAAGTGGGTGTTACTGCCCTTCCATAGTTACGCCTGGCCACCCAAATAGAGTTCCAAAAGGACTAAAAAGGTGAATGCGAGAGTCTAGGTAACTAAAAATGGCAGAAAGTGGCAATCTAAGGAGCAAAATGGATCTACTTAGATTTTTCTAAAAAGAGGTCTATGGACTTTTTTTTCGACACTTGCTTAAACTGCATCAACATCTAGGTAGGTAACCAAAACAATACACCAATTAGATCAACAAAATGGCAGCTAGTGACCAGCAATTAATGGAGCAGAAAGGGTCAAGATTTGTCTAAAAAGATGAGGTATCAAAAGGACCAATTTTATTTGTACACTCAGGTTAAACACGTCATAAAACATCTTGCCAAAACAATACACCAATTTGATGAACGAAATATTACCCAGAACTAATATCCATTCCTCTCCTAGAAATAAACAAAGTGAAGCTTGCTAAGTGTCCACTTAGTCGGCGATGTTCACGGAAGCAGAACTTGTTAAACTAGTTCTTGTTGCTGCACCAACATGCTTAAGAATGTACTAAGCGTTCCCAGTTTACGCGTATCATGAAAATAGAACAGTTTGAAATCACGGCCAGTGTATGCAAAGAGTTAGAACCTGAGTTTGAGTGGCAATTTGGGTTGGAAAGGTTGTGTAGGTTAAGTGATTGGTAATTTGAGATCATTTTGGACTGAAGGATTTTAATGTTAAGTCATAAATCGAGTATAGGTAGCTAGATAGATCGTGGTTTCGATGGGGAAAAATATAAATCAGTAGAAAAATATTTAAGTACAGGAATTTCAGTTGTATTTGGTATCACTTTGGACGCGTTTTCGTACGATTTTTATTCTTGCGAACACATACGAACACTCCCGAACGATCCCAACCGTCCAAGTATTAAGGGAGTGCGCAGACTGAGTGCAAGTTAGTCGTACGTATACGTAGGTACGTTTAGTTCTGATGTCCGAAAACAATCCGAACTTGTTGGGATTTTTCGTGCGTTCAATGCGATATCACCGAACATTACATATTTGACGGAGAAAAACGTATTCAGTAGGTATGCGCACTCAATTCGTACGACCACGATCGAACGTTGACGATACAAATTCGTGTCGAAAGTGCACGCGGACTTAGTCATAGGCAGGTAAACGTCAGGTATCTACAGAGAGTGAGTGATTCACATCGGACCTCATTTCTAACATGGAGATTCCCTGAAGTCTCGAGATTTTCGGCAGCCACTCATTACTGTTATCCATTCTTAATTATATCAAATTGTAGCCTAAGCGGCTCTAACTCTATTCCACATCACAAAAAACCTTGCAATCTAAAAACAACTACCTAAACCCTCTTAAAATTTCAAACCTGTGCCTACCCACAAAAACTTGACCTGTCAAAATCAATAAAATGTCAAGTCAATAAAAAAAAGTAAGAGTAGTACCTTTGTAGCACTATTACTTGGCACTTAGGCTGTACTACATTTTCATATCAGTTCCACTTTCGACGTAACACACGACTAATAGCAGGTACTTAGTTTACATAACCGATGTGGGTAGCGAGTGATTGACGGCGGTGTTTATCAAGTCATAAGCGCCAAGTGGTTATGGAAAACTTGTCTTTGTATGGCAAAAACAAGTTTTAGGGAGCTGAGTCGCCAGTTCTTTTTTGTCTCAAATACTGTACTTTGCTATAACATCATGCATATATTCGCAGAGAGGAGATTCTCACATTTCACTACCTACTTATGCTTAAATCCCATGTAAGTAATAGTGGGTGAGCTTATTGCCACCTGCCAAATATCCAAATTCAGTTTTCTAAAGGAAAAACTCAATAACTGTCCGACCTGGGGATCGGTCCCCGAACACACGCTCAGCAGTTGCGCATACGACCACGAGACTAACGGGGCAATTAAACCTCATATAGGCACAGGTGCGACGCGACTCTAATAGAACAATTTCTATGAAATCCTCATGGAAATTGCATCCACCGTCGCATCACGTCTGTTTAGCGAGAGCCTTAAGCCACTTTCAGAAGAATTTAATTACCTTAGCTAGGTTTATGTACTACGAGGAGCTCGTGGCTAAGTAATAACAGCCGCACGGATCGATCCTTCAGGTTAAGCTATTCTTGCCAGGGTACGTCCGTGGATGGGTGACCATTACATACCGAGACTCTTCCGTGCCTCAGAAAGCACGTTAAGCCGTTGGTCCCGGCTGTCATTCCTGGATCTTTGACAGTTCTTACGGGTCGTCAGAAGTCCGAAAGTCTGACAACCAGGCTTACCAAGGAGTATCGTATTACCCAGTTACTAGGTTGTGGAGGTGAGATAGGCAATCGCTCCATGTAAAATACTGGTATTTAGCTGCATCCAGTTAGATTGGAAGTCGACCCCAACATAGTTGGGAAAAGGCTAGGCAGGTTGATTTGACCTAGGTTTCTGTACTCGCTGTACTCTTATGACTCAACGTCTCAAAACTTGTCGCGTCGGGTGTTCGAACATAAAAATCGTGTCACGGTCACCACATAATCGTGTATTGACAGCCGTGACTGTATGTAAATGTCTTCAGCGTCACATTTGCGCCGAATCCGACAAACATTACGTATTGTTGTGTATGGCTATCAAGCGCTAAAAATGAGTTTTTATCCTTAAAATCACAGACATCTCTTTATATGCCTGTTTGAAATAGATACCAAAGAGGTTTTTGAACGATTACCATAGACAAGATTACGTTTGGGCGAAAAGTTTAAATTTTGCGAACCATAGGACCAAGATAGATTATAAGGAGGACCTATGACAGATATTTCCTCTCACGTTCATAGTTAATTAGGTAGTAAACAGTAGGTGCATTGAACCCGCGACCGCTACTTAACTCATTGGCTATTTGGGCAGTTATTAGCGTATTAAGAAATTCCCAAATTACCTACCAATATACTGCTCTAACGGTCTTAAATTATCTTCTATGAGATCGTTCGTGCAATTACCTACTCTAAAACTTTTTATGGTTTTAGACTTTGTTTTTAAAATTGTGTGTAAACCTACTTGTGAAGTTGTGACGTGCCACATAAACATTTTTTTTTTTTGAATACAATTCTTTAAAATCATAATTTGACGTAGGTTTGATTTACCTATGTAAGTAGCTACTCGTACTAAGAGGAAATTATGTACAACAAAAACAGCAACATAGACAACGTAAAACCATTTATTTCAAAGTAACGGAGATATTATGCCTGTGTTTACGTTCATTCAATCATTCAATACTGTTCACAATGGCCCAGTATCCGTTTACTGAAGATCGTTGTATATATAGGACGTGGCGAATAATGGCTTGTACAATTTCATGCCTCACTAGATGTAGTGGCCGTTAGATGCACATTGAGAAGAACGTTGCAATATAATCATAATCACTCATAATTATTGATCCCTATATTACATATTTTTGTGTCGCAAATAGGGACAATATAACGGGTGCAATACTGAGTTTAAGTTCCTTAGATGCCATATAAAAATCGATGTTTCAGATATGGGCCATTATGTACTAGTGCCTTTAAAGAGTAGTGAAAACCTTTGTATTGATCTCACTTTAAACGCTGTTTAGCATAACAGATCAAGTATTTACAAACAATAGTGTTGACTTATTTAATAATTATTATTAGACACTGGCCTCACGCTAAGTCTGCGTAAGTAAAAAAAAGGTGGAATTTGAAAATCTATAGACGGCCATTCTGTCGGCCATTCTGTCCAACGAAAAAAGAATTTGATACCTACTTTGTCTTTTTGTTTTTCATAGGTTATTATTTTGTTTATATTCTGGTTTATTCCTGGTAAAGAATAGCAATTTTAGCACGATGCTGTGTGGATTTCATAGTTTTGTCATCGTATGGAGGTAGAGCATAGGTACGACATAGTCTATTACACATTATCTATTATGCAAAAATCAAAAGTCTAAATATCATAATCATTAGATCTACTTACAACCCCAAAACTGACATAACTGACTGATGTAAAAGTATACCACATATAAAACTTTTTGGGGTTGCCCATTTATTCCATTGCAGACTTAGCGTGGCCAGACTATATGAGCAATAATTTCAATACACTGTGAACCATATAAGTATGTTCTGAACAGACCTGTACCCTAATTGCGTAATGCAACACAATCTGTTTCGATTTGAAACAGATTGCTAATCCATTGATTCATAAGTTAGAAAAAAAAATCTGTTCAACAACGTAAATAACGCAATGAATGTTGATGAACTGTCAGAATGAAACAAATTAGGCATAATTGTTTACGAAAATGAGTTACGCAATTAGGGTACAAGAGATTTAATCAACTTCTGCACGCGTAGCATGACCACCGTAGAAACGGGTTTTGTCGACGAAAGAATAGACAAAATGACAGATAAAAAATCACAATCTGTCATTTTGTGTATTCTTCCCTAGACAAAACCCGTGTCTATGCCGTCATGCTACGGGTGCTGGAGGGAGGTGGGCTGGTTGGAATAACCACCGACGGCCGCCAGGGCCTACGCGCAATGGTATGGACCGTGCGGAAGGACTAAGTGCGGAAACTAAACCCCATAACATAAAACCGTAAAAGTATAAAAACAATATTGAGATTAAAATTAAACATAAGGAAAAAATTAAGCAGAAAGTAGACACGATTTGTTTTAAAATTGTATGGAATGATCACAATGAAAATTACACCCAAAAAAAAAAACCGAAAGGCAGTAAACTTACTTTTAGCAAACACTGGCACTCAGAGAAAATATTATAATTAATATCACTTTAAAAACTGCACCATTCTGAAATATTAACTTAATTAAAATTAACAACTTACATCAAAAAGTCTGTAACTTAGTAAAATTAAAACAATAAAAAATCACACAAAAACTTAATTTCATATCTCACTGAACTTGAAATCTACAACCTTCGTCATCCTACTGATAAATTATCAAAGACTTATAAATTAATTAATTTCTTGATTACTTATTTCACTACAATCCTGGCAGAAATATCTAAGGACCAGAAATTACCGATGGAGTTGACCTGAAGGACCAGATATTTCTGTCAGAACATTTTCTAAATTGTGCTATCTTATTCCTATGTTTGAAATATCTGAGCCAGGTCGAAATTCTTCAGGTCAACAAGACCAGTGTGTCCATTTATCATACAGTAGTATTCGGCTCCCAGTATGTAGGATAGCACCATTGCACCTACAATGCTGCCTAGCGAGGTTGACCTGGGCAGAAGTATGCCGGTGGCAACCAGCAGACCCACATATGTCATGTACCTTAAATGAGAAGTGTATTTGTTAGTAAAACTATTATTAAAATCTTTCAAATATACCCAAAATGATATGTTAGAAAATGAAATACATATAAAAAGAATCCTAAATACTAATACATAGTAAAATGCCAATGAAAGCCATGAATATTTAATATTATTTGAAAATAGAATGGAATATTTTTCTGTGAATACTGAAACATGTAAAAAAACCTGAATATTATACAAAATTGCAAAAATTATTATTAGTAACCAAAAGAAATTGATGATAAATATGTAAATAAAATATTAAAATAATTATTTTTGTTCAATTTTTTTTTTTTTGCCAAATAGAATTTTATGAATTTCTTATTTGCATCCCCAAGTCTTAGCCAAATCTAACAATAAATAAAATTCAATATAATTATGTTTCTAATAAATAAATAATAATGCTAATCAATTTGTGACCAATTGAACCCACCACCATAAAATCAAAATGTTCATTTACCTACACAAAATAATGAGCACTTTACTTGAAGCCCTATAACTCCTCGTTTCTGTAAGAAATATGATTAAATTATAAACAAAAACATAATAGGCACTAGGTACTTATTTGTAAAGACCTAAGAGTATGACTACAAAGTAAAATCTAAGCAAATGTTTCTGAATTAGTCTTAAAATGGAGCTGAGATTCTGTCATCACGACTAAAGTCATCTCTCCATGATGTGTTATGTAAAGCAAAATACTTTCTATTATCTAAAATCATAGTCATGTTGTTACTTGAGAACAGGATAACAATAACATTTTCTTTTTTAGTTAGGACCTTAAAAGTCCTGCAAAGATAAACAGGAAATAACTAAATCAAAATTCAATATTACCTTGTAGTAGTCAGTTTTTCAGATTGGTCCTCATCTTCTCTCTCAGCAATACAGAACTCTCCCTTCTTAATGTACCCTTTGGCACACTTCCGGCACATGTCAGGCCCATCTCCATGACACGTCTCACAAGACTTATCACAGGTCATGCAAGTGAATGAGCCAATGGAGTTCATACAAAACTGATTCTTAGTGCATTTATTTACATCATCACATTCATTTACATCCAGACAGCCTTCATCTGAGTCAAAGACGAAGCCTGCCTTGCAAGCCACGCAGTCTTTATGTGAACCCGCTCTGCATCCTCCCATACAGGATTTGTGGCAAGAGGAACACAACATTTTGGTATCATCCTTGTATGACAAGTAATACCCAGTCATACATACATCACAGTCCCCTCCCGTGTATCCCGGGTCACACAAACATGTCCCATTCCCTTTTCTGGTCCCATCTCCTCGACATTTACCATTGCCGCTGCACAGATTTTCATGATCACCAAGGCAAGGATCGCAGTCTTTACCGTAGTGGTGTTTTGGGCAACACACTTTCAGATTATCAACACAAATGTACTGGAATAAGTCAGTAGATTCATCTGGGTCTTGAGCCCACCATGTTTCAATGAACTCTTCAGCTTTTTCGGCCATATGGTGGCACTGAAGAGAGTGCTTGCCCTCCTTACATATTCCTTCTTGTATGTCAATTAATCGCATCTCACTTCGTTTGTAGGACAGTTTTAACTTCTCCTCTTCCCACGCCGCATCTCCGCCCTCGTATTTACCTCTCGATGTTCGCTCTAAACCTTTTTTGAATGACTCCACGAATAATTTACAAGCCTGACATTCGCCCAGAGTTTTAGATTGAATAAGAATGCCAGGGTCTACCATTGGAGGCTGTACATTGCAATAAGCGACAGGCAATATTACGACCGTGATTATAACATTTAAAATATTTTTCCCACTGCTTCCCATGTTGACACAGCCCTGCAAAATTGTTGATCAGATAATAGAATCGTTAAACTTACACAGTTAATTCAGCAATTTTTTAATAATAGGATAATTGGGCACCCTCAACTTATTGTGCTTGCAATGTCAAGGTACCTTTATCGATCCGGGAGGTTTCTCGAAACACAACACTATTGTGACTTAAAATCGCACTAACGTCAGAACATATCGATATTTAATACGAATAAGGATTATTTCTTGTTTAACACGTTTAATATTAACGTAAAATACTGACGTGTTCTAATGAGACTCGCCGACAGACTTGAGACTTTTTGACGTTTAGCTACCCATTCAGCTGGCTTTGACGTAACGCCATATTGGTACGTTTCGTTTCATCTGCGATTCACGTGTGAAAAAAACGAAGGTAAATAAAACATAGAAATAAAATATTCAATTTTCAATAAATTACACGTAAATAAAGTCATTTCCATAAATTCTTTAATAGGATTCACCTACACATACCACCTACACGTTGGTGTTACGTTTATCAGCCGTGGGAGGAAATCCGTTGACCTTACTGATGTTTCGCAAACTTGTGATGTTTATTCTTTTCGTAACTTGTGTAAATAAACCTTACGTATGTTACACTATACATAGCGCAATCTATGTACATATTTAATCAAATATAGATCAAAAGTAACTAACATCTTAAATGGCCATGGTACACAAAACCATCAATTTCTTTTACTTTTTTGCTTGTATGAATAGCACGGGAAGTTCTTACATCTCAATCTTCAGACATCTTGACCACAACGTTTAAAAACCTGCGATGCTCACAATATAAAAGAAAATACTATAAAACATGTGGGGAGGCGTGATCAAGATGTAAAATGATCGATAGCAGGCGCGATACGAATAGTATCTTCAATATCTTGGTATTATGCGAATAATGAATAATAGTACTTGAAAGGGACCATCATTTATTTTCCACCGCATTCGCATTCGATCATCGTACGTGTAGTCTTAAAGAAGGACCTAATTACGTGTTCCTATAGCTATGAATAGCGTTTATACCTATCATGTTTTTTTAGACATCGCATTAAAAGAGGCTTCTATAAAATATGAAAACTTTTTATTTCTATTTGTGGTCCCTAGGGCAAAGATAATGAAGCTGATTATTTATAGGTAGGTTGAATAAATAATTATATTTTATATTTATTCGGTAAACATTTTCTCTTCATCTTGTTGATACCAAGTTTATAATCATGTTTACAGAGTAGGATTTTTTCAGTTTCAGTTTTCGATTACCCTTCATTTATTCAAATCAAAAATATTTATTTGCTAGAATATGATAAGTACAATAGATTTTACAGTCATTTTGGTTTCAGCATATTCTCCCATGCTATGGCGTGCAAAAACATATCATGTGACTTGTATGATGGTATCAAACTATCTTAATTACACTATTTACCTAGCTCTAACTAAATATTAAGTGTATTAAGTTTGGAAATAATACAAACTGAAAAAAAAAGTTAATGGTGTAATTAGATAGTTTGATAACATCATACCAGTAATAAAAAAGGGTAATGCGAAAAAAGTAATCTGTAAACATGATTATAAACTTGGTATCAAAAAAAATCGTCCATATACAAAAGACAAAGTCTAATGTTTAACAACACGTATACTTAATTACACCGGCAATGATACTTGCATAATAACTTCCTGCTTTCACCGTAACAAAGACTATTTCTCTTGCACGACTGTGAACTACAAAATCACTCTTGCGTGTGGCAAAATATAGGAACTAAAAAATGTATGGCAGAAACGTTGGTTCGCGAAGACACTGGCGCCATCCGCTCAGAAAAGATGTTGGCTTGTTGCCAGCATAATTGCGTTGAACAATAAGGTGTTCTTGTTGTAGTTTTAGTGCTTTTGCCTCGATTGATTTAAGGAATACGTTAAAGGTTTTAACGAAAAAGAGAACGGGAGAGGCAGAGTATCATTTCCTTTGCCTTGCTTATTTTTTAAATCTTACAGACTACGGGCAACTTTGACCAAACAACTCTTTCCTGTTTACTATTCACAGATAAGTTATGTAATAGCACAGATAATATACTAGTACAGATACCCAATCCCATACAAAGAAATGATACCTCCCTAAGTCTGGCTATTGAGCTGGCTATTTTTCTTCCTCCATTTTTTTAACAGATGGCAGCATCAGCGACTCACAAATTGCCAGAGACAGTAGTTTTATAACGCCATCTAGAAGTCGACTTAGATACTTATGGCATTCACACATCGCACGGTACGTTCAAGGACAAGTATAATAACAATACAACAAACGTATCTCGAGTTGACGGGATAGTTTCATTTTTGTGAGTGAGCTAGCACTTTTCACGCGGCAGTGAATGCCTCTTTATGTATTTTTTTGTATTTCAATGCTAAATCTAGATTTTCATCTCCTCGTTACCAAATCTACTATTGCTAATACCCTAAAACTGAAATCACGCGTTCTTCGTCCGAACCTATTTTGACAGTAAGCCCACGTTCGCACTGATGTAATAAAATTGCGGCGATTATTTTTCGTGCACTTGATTTTTAACCCTTTGCCGAGAGTTGAAAATCCAAGTGTGTGATTTTTCAACGCGCTGGGACGAGAGTGCGTCCCAGCGCGTTGGATTCTCAACGCTCGGTTTAACACCGAGAGTTGAAAATCCAGTGCGCGATAAAATCCCGCCGCGATTTAATTACGTCCGTGCGAACGACGACTTAATGTTTTTAAAAATATCAAATAGAACCGGCCAAGTACGTGTTGGACCACGCATAATGAAGGGTTCCGTAGTTGGTAAGTTGGTATCCCAAGAACAAACTTAACTTCGTAGTTGAAAAACATGTTCTCCCATACAGAATGTATGGAAGAACATGTTTTTGCAACCGGAAATTTAAGTTGGTTGATTATTACTCGTTAACTTATAGAGCCTACTTAGCTGTGATAGAGAGATTTCCTTTTAATTTCGTTATAAATTAAATACTCCTGTGATCTTTTATCACATAAACCAACCATTTAGCTGGCAGGGTGGGGGGCACACTTGAATGTAATAAAAATTAGGTTTTTAAAGCTTAATGGTGCCGATTCTCTTGTACACCGAACTAAACTAACTAAACTATCACAAAAAACCTTGCTTTTGGCTATGAGAATCTTAAACTATTCTGCAAAAAATCTCTAAATTTAAAAATAATTTTCACACAACCAAAATCAAATTTGACAATCGCATTTCCACGTCTAACCTAACCCGTGAATTTTTTTAGAGCCGTATGCGCGCAGGCAGAGCAGCCTCGACGTGTTTTTTTTTTCACTTTTTGTATGGAAAATATGAAAAATTATTACCAAAATGTTGAGTTTAATGCTTTCATAGAGGGGGTCAAAATTTTCATTATTTTTTCGATAGGACACACCATTTTCGGGATATTAGTAAAAGAACAGAAAAAATATTTTTCGTACTGAAGAATTCACACCAACATCTACAATGTTGCTGACAACTTATTTTATTCTACACCTTTTTAATCGCGATTAAAAATAGTCAAATTTATAGTTAGACAATCAAAATTTTAGGTGAAAAACGTCAAATTCAGAATAGCAAAATTGCCATTTTCACTAAATTAATAACTCGGTGCCATCTTAGTACTGTCAAACTAAAATATAGTTTTGTGTCACTTTAGTATAGATACGGAACCCTTCGTCCGCGAGTCCGACTCGCACTTCGCCGGTTTTTTATGCAGTTTTAGAAAGGTATTGGTAAAATAAAAAAATATAATTAAGAAGGTAGGTATTTGCCAAAAACAAGTTACTAGATTTCTTTCAATTCCTTTATTTCTTTGTAAAGTAGGTACTAAATTATAAAAATATGTTGTTTGATTTTCCTACTAAGGTAAAGGCACCAGTAATGGACAATGAACCAATAATGGACAAAAAATAAAGTAATCATCTAGAATAAGAACATAAATCATTTTTTTATATTGGCAACACTGTGACATAGACTATAGACAACTAGCTGTCAAAGTTTAACGTTTTATTCAATTCGGTTTATCAGATAGACAAGATGGCGTGAGTGCAAAGTGTTTCTGTGATTGTAAATTGATATTAGCGGTTTTTCTTAAGGAAATTGTTAGTGCGGTGAGTAGAAAGTTTTATATGTAAACTGGTATTGCTTTGTTTTAATCAGAATGTGTTTTATCTGTTGGGTTACCTATGAAATTAAGACGACAACGCACATTGTTGTAATTCTAGAGAGGTTATGCTTGTTGACATTTTATTGATGTTTATAACTGGTGCATTGTAATTAAATGGTTCCAAAAATGGACAGATGTCGAAACTTAATATAATCTTGATATATTCAAATTTTTAACTTCTTTTATTCTAACTATTATTATTTGCTATAAGCTAGTTGTAAATTTGAAAAATACTGATGTATACCAGTAATGGACGTATGTGTCCATTATTGGATATTTTATAGGAATCCAGTTATGGACATTGATAAAAAATGATACTTATTCTTTGTTTTAGAAATGGCTCCTAAAAAAGATTATACGCCTCAACAAATGGGCTGGGCTATTGAAGCAGTAAAAAAAGGGTTAAAAATATCCGAAGCAGCCAAAAAGTTCAATGTACCTAGAATAACCTTGCACAACAAAGTTACTGGTAAAAGTCCGATTGAGTGCTCAATGGGACCCAGCACCATTTTAAGTAAGGAAGAAGAAAACATTTTAGATATCTGGATCAAAGAAATGTTAGATAAACATATACCCGTAACAAAAAAGGATTTAATGGACAGTGTCCAACGAATAATAATCGACAAAAAGCAAGAAACCCCTTTCAAAGATAATAGACCTGGCAAGAAATGGTACACATCATTTCTAAAACGGTATCCTACGATTGCTGAACGGGTAGCTCAAAATTTGTGTACTACAAGGGACAATGTTACCCAAGAAGACATAGAGAAATGGTTTTCGGAAGTAGAGAGTGATCTCAAAGACAGAAATCTCATTGAGATAATGCAACATTCTGAAAGAATTTTTAACACAGATGAAAGTGCATTTTTCTTAAATCCAAAACCAGGACATGTTCTCGCTAGAAAAGGAGATAAAAATGTGTATGCTTCTTCAGGCGACGATAAAAAAAAATTGACCGTTCTGATTACAAAATGCTGCAGGAGAGTTGGCACCTACTCTGGTAGTATCGAAGATACAATCAGATTGTCAATTTAGAAAAAAATACATCGTCAATTTAGAAAAAGTTCGTTAAAAATAAAAATAAATATGTATATTATTCTACTGCATTTTATTTTTAGATACTTCAATAATTAAAATTATCTACATCTTGACATTCATCAAAGATTCTGCGATTAGGTCATATATGTACCTAGTCATAAGTAGGTACTAAAAGTATATGAGTAGGTTCAAGTTCATTATTGGATGCCCATGACTAGGTTTAAGTTCATTACTGGATGTCCATGTCTAGGTTATGTTCATTACTGGATGTCCACAACTGGTTTTTTGCTGTCCATGACTGGGTAAAAAACTAGGATTTTTATTTGTTAAAAAAATTAAAACCAGCTTTGCAAATTCTCACGCGTAACACAGTAAAAATATTGAATAAGGACAGGACTTTACACTTTAAGTATGTTCAGTACTGAAACTTTCACGATATTGATAAAACTTCGCAAACACCACAATTTTTTTCTTAAACTGTCCATAACTGGGGTGTTTACCTTAAACAGTATGTGATGACAAATTGAGTAAAACGCCATCTATTGCAAAGAGCTCATGATTAACTTTATCATTCTATGGGTTCGAATTCAAGTAAAAGGTTTCATTTTTCATTTTTGTTGAAAATACTTGATTTATGAGTTTAAATGGATAAATCAGCATTAAACAAGGAAGTTTTGATTTTTACTAATCTTACTTCAGCCAAATTCAGACGTTTATCAGTTTTTAGTGATTGTTAATTTCATAATTGTTGCCTATGCTGCCATCTATGAATTTTTTTCAAGACTAATTATAATTTGTTCGAGTTGAGACCCCATGGTAATAGCTAATAATTTAACAAGAATGTAACATTATGTTATACATTATTTTATAATATTAGGTATATTTATCATGATAAACTTACATAATATTATAATTTATGCCTCTCACTCTAATGGTATTTCCTGAGATCTTAGTTCACAATAGATACCTATGATAGGCAGTCTATGTATCTTCTGTACCAAGATTGATTAGTAGCATTATTAAGTACCTATTTCAATTCAGTTAGGTACTTACTAACTAGGTAAATACCTAGATACTAAAAATAACATTACATCCTACTACCAACCCCTACCAAGTATATTATATACATTCTTGAGTCGTAGGTACCTACTCTATAAAATACCTACTCAATGTTTCAGCTATGTAAGCCGATGTAGCACGGACGGAATAAAATCGCGGTAATTTTTATTCGCGCACTGGATTTTCAACGCTCTGCTTAGCACCCAGAGTTGAAAATCCAACAGTGTGTTTTTTCAACGCGCTGGGACAAGTGCGTCCCAGCGCGTTGGATTCTCAACGCTCCACAGTATATTTTTTGCCCAAAATTTCGGACATGGCTTTTTTATTATCTTATATCTTAGGACTTGCAATTATAAATGCGAGACGAGAACACCCGATTGCCTATTTGTCATGAAAGACAGAAAATTAGTACTTGAAAAAAATTTCTATGGTTTCCAGAAAAACCATAGAAACAATTGTAGCTCAAAAGTTTGAAATCTTTTTAAGACTTTACTTATGGTATTGAATAGTGATTTAAAGACTTTACGATAGTAAAAAAAATTAGGCTTTATTTGTTCAAGATAACAGAGTTATAGCTGATTTTGTAAATTTTTGATTTCTTTTTTTTACCGCCATATTATTACGTATTAGGATTTGAAACTAGGACTGAAATGTTCTTTTTATTTACACTTATGACCTTACAAACAAAGGAATCCTAATATAGCAGGATATGGGAATTATTGTAATTCAAACTTTTTTGATTAGGGTTATCACCTCGTAAATTTATTAAACTTAATATTTGAAGTTATTTTTTAATGTTAGTAAGATTATACAAGAAGACATTTTTATCACATTCTAATTGTATTTTGAGTGTTAGGTGACATTCGAAAATTCTATTTTTAAATAAAAATAGTAGGAAAACTTCCCAAAAAAAAAAAACGGTGAATTCCGTAATTTCAATTTGGATCGTCTCCTAGCTAAACGTAGATCTTGATTAGGGGGTGGAGCGCTAGGCAGCGTGGCGCGCGCGCAATTTTTTTTCCCTTTTTAGTCAACGTCACGTGTCTGCACGTGACGGGTGTGTTTTTCCTAGTTCCGTCCCAGGCTCCCGTGAGCCGCGCCACCCGCCGCCAGCCAGCACGCCAATTTATTAAAACGCGAGTATTGTAAAATGGTGCGAAGTTAAGTTCATGGAGGATTGGAGGTCTTCCCTTGGCCGCTGCAGTCACTCAAACTCACCACCATTTACGTAAGTTGAATTCGATGCAAAACAAAAATGTTATCCGGATAGTGCGATTCAAGTAACAGAAAGAGAAGCCTTTGTTCCATTTGTTAGTTTACTTTCTCACACTCTTCAAAGATTAATAAACACCTGCGACGAAATTATATCAGCATATTGTGAACAAAAAGGTCTAGATACGGTAGATTGTATTTTTGAGGGGAGTTGGGGGTTTGATGGTAGTTCGGGTCAATCATTTTATAAACAGAATTTTTCTGATAATCAAGAGCCTGAAAACACTTTATTTGCCACTACATTCATCCCATTACGGATAAAAACAAAAAAAGACTTTGTACTTTGGTTAAACCTAACTCCACAATCATACAGATTTTGCCGTCCGATTCATATTCAATATCGGAAAGAGACAAAAGATTTAATACTAAATGAACAAAAATTGATAGAAAACCAAATTAGGGATTTGACTACTTTAGAAGCAACTACATCTAACAATAAGAAAATAAGGGCAAAACCACAACTTTATTTGACATGCATAGATGGCAAAGTACTAAATATAATAACAGAAACCTCTTCTCAACTTAAATGTCCATTTTGCCAAGCAACTTCAACGCAATTCAACAAATTAGACATAATTTATTCTCAGCCAATTGATATATCGGTTTTCAAATACGGAATAAGTCCCTTGCATGCATGGATTCGCGTGTTAGAGTTCTTACTTCATTTGGGCTACAAGCTTCCTGTAAAGAAATGGAGGGTAGGCAAAGATTCAATGGAATCAAAAACTGTTGAGGAAACAAAAAAACGTGTGCAAGCGAGAGTGCGAAAAGATTTGAAAGTGCTAGTTGATGTTGTGAGACCCAATGCTGGAACAACAAATGACGGCAACACAGCCCGAACAGTTCTATCGGATAAAAATCGTGCAGTCTTTGCTGAAATATTAGGCCTTGGTCTGTGGTTGTTGGACGATCTTCACACGATTCTGATTACTTTATCTTGTGGTCTACCTGTAAATGCTAATAAATTTGGAGATTTTTGCAAAAGCGTTGCATCTAAATACGTGGCAGAATATGGTTGGTACCCAATGACAGTAACAATACATAAGATTCTCATTCACGGTCAAGATATTATTAATAACTCAGCTCTTCCAGTGGGCTTATTATCAGAGCAAGCCGGTGAAGCGCGGAATAAGTTCTGGCGTTACGACAGAGAACACCATAGCCGAAAATCCGACCGCGAAAAAACCATGTTAGACTTGTTTCACAGAGCACTGGAATCGTCAGATCCAGAAATTTCCTACATAAGGCTACAGAATAGGTTGAAAAAATTAAAATCCTTACCGTTACCACCCAGCGTAGTTAGGTTACTGAAACCGTATGAAATCTCAGCAGAAGACGATTTTGTGGCAATAGAAAATGACGAAAATTTTGAAATTATTGAAGGACATACCGACAATGTAACAGAAATTCTTTCGTCAGATCAAGCTGAAGAATGTACATCAGAAAACAATTAAGTAAAATGGCATAATGTAATTTACTACTAGTGAAAGAAATTTCAATATAGGTTCAGTACAGAGATCGTTTCCTACAAACTTTACCTCTTTATAATATTAGATATAATAATTATGTAGATTATGTTCAAAAAATTCCAAATTAGTATGGCAGGATTGGCATGTCAAATGAAATTCATAGTTTTTTTTAATTATCTAAGCACGTCTAGGAAAACTGGGCTAAACCACAGCTCGATTCAAAAATGAAATAAAAAGTAATTTTTTTTTTGTTTTTCTGTTCATTTAAAAACTATTTTTCTGTGTAAATAAAGTGTTCCGATGCACACGCCCCAACCTCCAGTTAATATATTATTTACGAATAAAAAGTTATGGTAACTTTTTACAATAAATTCTATTTAGAAATATTGACAACCCTAAAATCATAATTACCATAGAAAACTTTAGAAGCTTCTAAGTTCGATATCCTTCAATATTTGGATCTGATTTTTTTTTCATGGATTCATTCACTTTTTTCTAACAATTCTATAGAAAAATAGAATCCAAATAATTAAAAATACGACCATAAAAAAATAAAATAAAAAAAACATTAATTGTAAATAAATCTCTGAAAACTCGTTTAATAAATATATAAATCAATCAGTATTATGTGTCTTAAGATTATTGTTTATCAGGAAAAACAAGAAGATAATTCGTGAAATATTTCAAAAGTTAATGGTGATTTACAATTTTATCATAAAAAATAATTAAGTGGTTTTTTTTGGTCATAATGAGAAATAGGCGCTTGTGAGTTCTATTCATTAATTTTATAAAACATTACAAACAAAGTTATCACATAAAAAAGACATGTCCGAAATTTTGGCCAAAAAATATACTGTGCGCTCGGCTTAAGCCGCGCACTAGATTTTCAACTCTCGGTGTTGATCTCGAGAGTTGAAAATCTAGTGCGCGATAAAATCCCGCCGCGATTTTATTACGTCCGTGCGAACTTCGCCTTAGTCAGGTGGTAACGATTTTGACCCTGGTAAATACCATGTATTTACCTAACTACTCAGCGGAGATGACAACTATTTGAAACGACTCACGTGATAAAACCTGTAAAGATATTTATTTGAAGATGTGTCTTTAATACAGCCGTTACAGTGTACCTACCTACTTAAACGAAGAAATATTTAATGCAACCTGCACTTAAACGGAGCTTGTAAGTGCTACAGTTACTTATGCACATTTATGAATAAGAAAGTTTTACCTAAATATTACTTACTTATTGACAAAATATCAAGTAAAGGGTGCGTTTTGTAATCGAGTTCAGATTCCATGTACTGTCACAAGGACCAGGAATAACCATAATGTAACGGATAAAGTACACTTCAACCATTCGCCAAAAAATAAAACTTTTGCTGAATAGCCCGAAAGGTAAACACGGCATTCTAAAAATATGCAGAAAAAATATTCAAAAGCGCAACATTCGTTGTTCGAATACCTACATTCGCGCGCGTTCGGATACTTGTTGCATCAACTTTATTTTCTTTTTCAGTAATGGTTTATCGTATTAATACAATAGTACCTGCTCGGCCGGCAAAGGAAATTATTTGTTCGTTTTTGCATTGTCACACAGCTGTTTTAAAAGCGAAAAGTTTATTTTTAAGATGGGTATCTAGTGACTAGAGTGGCTTGGCCGGTATGTTATTTATCTCACGCAATCCATACATACCAGATCAGAAGCAGATATCGCTAAAATCAATAGTGATGGTAAAAATAATGGTATTATTGTCGTTAATGAGTGATCGTTGCACTTGTACTTGTTTACTCGATAATTGCAATTACTATTTTATTATGTTGACTGTCCTTAGTCTGCAATTCAAATTATTATCTGTGCCGTGCATGTTTTATTTGTTTTTTTGTGTTCGTAAATTGTGTGCCGTTCTCTATTGTGTAATAAATTATAAATCAACTCGGATCTCATACCTATTAAATTCAATTCATTTGTTTAGAATATTCAAAATTAATAGTACTATTGCTTAGAAATATGTTGTTGTCGTCTTTATAAAGTGTTGTGATCTATACTGCCTCCTGCTTCTGCCTATTTTATTTCCCATTACTTTAATTTATGACATTTTGTTATTAGGATTGTATACATACTTACTGCTTGAACACGCTCTTATCATGAATACACATAAATATTTTAATATTAACAATGTCGAATAAAAATATCACCATTTACTACCAAAATTGTAGGGGTATTCGCACAAAACTGCAACAGTTACTCACGAGCATCCTTATGAATACATACGATATCATTATCTTAACTGAAACCTGGCTTACACCTGAAATTTATGACAGTGAGTTCATAGACCACCGTTACAGTGTGTACCTTTGTGATCGTGATCGCACTGCTACTAATAAACGGGATGGTGGAGGTGTACTGGTTGCTATTTTACGTACTTTAAAACCTTCTGAATCAAGTCTCTTATTAACGCAGTATAGTAATCTCTCAAACACTCATATTGAACACATTATGGTTGAGTTGCCTAGCACTGTCATCAACAAAAGACACATTGTGAGTGCTGCCTACATACCACCTAAGACTTCTACTTTAGTGTATGACAAGCACTTTGAACTGCTACAAGAAGTGTTAGGCCATCCTAGTGTTGATAGTTTCTTTGTTGTAGGAGACTATAATCTCCCTGAAGCCAATTGGCTAGTATCGTCTGCAACAGATATCTCAAACATTGCTTCATCATATACTGGAGGAGCTTGGGCCTGCTCAAATTTAAATAACTTGATCTCACTTTTGGGTGCTTCTCAACATAACAACATAGTGAATGACAAAGGTAAAATTCTCGACCTTGTAATTTCTAACAACCCCTGCAATATTTCTCACATTGTCACAACTGCATTACTGCCAATTGATACCTACCATCCAGTCCTGACGTGTGAGACCTGTTTGAACGTCAAAATCACCCCAATGACTAAATCTCCTCTTCACAAATATTGTTTTTATAAGGCTAACTTTGACAATATTAATTGTAACATACAACAACTTAACTGGTCTGAACTGCTATGCCCTATAAATTCTGAAGAGGCTCTGGATAAATTCTACATTGAAATTGATAATATCATTAAACTTGACACCCCACTAGCCCGACCTAGATCAGTTAGCTATCCCATATGGTTCTCTCGCACTCTTATAACTATTTCTAAAAAGAAACAAAAGGCTTGGATTAAGTGGAAGAAATATAATAACATTTCTGATTATGAATCGTTTTCAAACTATAGAAAAAAGTTTAACGTAACATGTCATAAGTGTTTCAGTTCGTACATCAGTTCTGTAGAGGACAATTTAAGTAGAAACATGAAACACTTCTGGACCTATGTTTCTAATCGTAAAGATAAACCTGGAATCCCATCTAAGCTTGAATATAAAAATGTTGAAACAAATAGTCCAGATTTGGTTTGTAATGTTTTCTGACTTTTTTTACTCGGTTTATGAACCGCCTTCTCCTTCGTTGTCTCAATGGAAGCCTCCGCAGGACAGCAATGCACTACACGATGTCTCTATTTGCAACCTTTCTTTTAGTGAAGATAATATATTGAAAGAGCTTAAATCCCTAGATCCAGCGAAAGGCCCTGGACCCGACGGACTTTCGCCTTACTTCCTTAGGAATACTGCGACTTCCATCTGCAAGCCCCTTTTTATAATTTATAATAAATGCATTACTGAGGGAGTTGTACCGAAACTGTGGAAGCATGCGTATATCGTGCCCGTTCACAAAAGTGGATCCAAACGCAGCGTAGAACACTATCGTCCCATTTCCATCCTGTCTGCCTTGTCGAAACTCTTTGAAAGGTTAGTCCATAGTAAAATTTATCCTGTACTCCACAACATCATTATTCAGCAACAGCATGGTTTCGTCAAACGGCGGTCGACAAATACAAATTTATTAATATTTTCTAGCTTCTTGTTTGATAGTGTTGATAGCCGTGTACAAGTGGATGTAGTGTACACAGACTTCTGTAAGGCCTTCGACAAGGTAGACCATGAAATACTATTAAATAAAATAGCGTTCAACGGAATCCGTGGAAATCTTCTGAGGTGGTTTACTTCTTATATAACCAATCGCAGTCAGAGGGTTGTAATCAATGGTCACCAATCTAACATCGCACAGGTTACCTCTGGCGTGCCTCATGGCTCTATTTTGGTCCCCTTTTGTTTATTTTATACATAAACGACATCAGTCAATGCTTTCACAATACTAAGTTTCTGCTATATGCCGACGACCTCAAGGTATACAGAGCCATACGACAAACAAATGATTGCCTTCTGCTGCAGCAAGATCTGGATCTTAAAGTGGACTACATTCGTGATCTCGGTGTTATCCTTGATTCTAAGCTTTGCTTAGACCTTCATATAGAAAAGATAGTGAATAAAGCGTATCAACTATACGGATTTGTAATGCGATCAACTGTCGACTTTAAAAAGCTTTCTACCTACATTTGCTTGTACAAGTCTCTAGTACGCCCTCAACTGGAATATGCCGTGTCCGTCTGGAGTCCATACTACAAAAAGTACGTTGAAATGATTGAGCGTGTTCAATACAAATTCCTGCGTGCCATGCATTATAGATGCTGTGGATATTATTTGCCATACCAAAATTTGCTTGCAAAGTATAAGCTCGCAGCACTTGAAAATAGACGTAAGTTCTTAGAAGCCATGAATCTAGATAATATTGTAAGAAATAAATTTGACTGCATTGAATTGTCCAACATGGTATGCTATGCGGTTCCTAGGACAGTCCACAAGCGAAAGGTGCGCGCTTTTTTTGTGTACCATTTCATAAAAATTATATAGATATACTATAAACAAGTTAGTTAATAAAAAAAAAATTAAAAAAATGTATTTGTAACCCTAGCGATTATTTTCTCTGTCACTGTCCTGTAGCTAATCCGTGAACAGCGTTGTGGGCTACAATATTGTCTGTATTTTTTTTTTTAATGTATTTCTTGTTCCTATGTTTTATATTGTAGCTGTTTGTTGTTCCTTTTGAATAAAATAAAAAAATAAAAAATACCATTTGCCTGGCTATTTAAAGTGATTCTGTCAATCTGGTTTAGGCTAATCATTATAAAGAAAAATGGTGTTTAATCACTTTTTTTGGTATTTGTATTTAGTGACCTGCACCCTAATTGCGTAATACACGATCAATCACAATGTAAATCATTCTAAAACTGATTGCTAATCCATTGCTTCTTAAGTTCGAAAAAAAATAATCTGCTCAACAATGTAATTAAGGCAATGAATGTTGTTGAACTGTCAAAATGCATTATTTTTTAATAAGGCATTAGTCCGCCTTTGTACCTTTTTGAGTGTGAAAAGTTTAAATGAATAAATAAAACATGAAACAGATTGGGATTGATCGTGTGATACGCAATTAGGGTGCTGGCTACTTAACCACAATGAGAAAATGTCTGATGATTCAAATCTCACGTTTGGAAATCAATATTTTCATTTACGTATGGTAGAGTTTGGGCATGTCTAGAAAGAGAAACCCACTTTTTATTTCTCACTAACAAAGTTTCTACTTGTTATACGAGTTTATCACCGTAATAACAAATAATTGGCAGACAATTTTTCTTAATACCAAAATGAACGAAATAAGAAGTATAACAATTAATTCGTTTAAATTAATGACCGTCAAATTGGTTTTCAACATGGTATGGTATGGTATTTGAAAAATACCATATAAGATAAAACAAGTCGCCCACGAGTGGCCATTAAAGACCAACATGTGTGTATAAAAACGTAAAAATAGAGACATAAATTAAATATATTTTTTCACACAAGATATGCGTGCAAAATGCACTTAACAATTGTCTCATAAATTATAGACATCCGATACTGGCTGTAAACGAGAACATACCAGTGCGCTATTTTTAGGACGAATTAAAAAGTTAAACACAACCCATGATTCCATGAATGGAGACGTGTTTTACTAGACGGTAATGAAAACTGACGTTTTAAATTATAAGACCTTTTATTTGGAAGTTATTTTAATCATAATCCTAAATAGTGTGTTTTAAATTCTTATAACACATTTTTTTCATTGGTTTGTGGCTCCGCCTGCAATACAACTTATTTAAAAAAATGGCGCGAATTATTACACCTTTTTTTTAAACATGATGTTTACCTATAAAAGTCACAAATTGGTTCAGCCAATAAAATCTAACAACCACTAAACAGCAGCCTCTGAAAATCAACGGGCTATTCTAAACCAATTATTTTATCAGCGATCGATTTTTAATTGCCGCTCAAATCTGATAATAGATTCTCCAATAGCTAGCTATGACTAGGCACGTTCTAACAAAGCCTCAAAGCTATTCGTTCGATCTTATAATACGATATTCGATAATCTTTGGTAGCACAATCAAAAATGGCCTACGGCATTTATAGAAGTAATTTCGAATTAGATGATAGATAGAAGTAAATAAATAGTCTTTACTTCGTCTTTGTTACCAAAAACAATTGATAATGTAGTAGAATTTGTGTTAAAAATACGCAACGAAGTGAGAAAAATTGGTTATTAAGTGACCGCTTTTGTTGATTGTTCTTCAGAAACTACGCAAGCGGATTTTGATACGGAGAATATATTCCGGAAGGTTTATGTGTATAGGTCATTCATTAATATAAAACTTAATTTAATTAATTTATACAGAAATCTCGATGTTTCGTCAAGTTGTAAATCCGTGCGAAACAGGGGCGGGTCGCTAGTTTGAAATAAATTAAAGGCACTTTTTATTCTTGATTAGCCATCACAGTTTTATACAGCAATAAATCGCACTCTACCACTCTACACTCGTAATAAACATGTAAGTTAAAAATACCTTAGCATTTTAATAAAAAAAAAAGTTCAACATACAAACTCATTACTCGTCAAGTACTAAACACTAATATAATCTTGTAAGCGTCGTAATTAAAATAAACAGTTTTATGGCTATTACGCAAAAGTGAAAAAGTCTTTTATATTTTAACGCCGGCTTGCAGTTAATTAACTTTGCAAGCCGCGCCTCATGCCAGTAACTATAGAGAGAAAAGTGCGAACCATCCGAGTTGCGCGTCACTTGTTATAAAATATATGGGGCTAAACCAATCTGTCTTTTTTTTAATTTTTAACTAGTTGACCCAACAGACGTAGTCCGGTCCAAATTTCAATAATTTCATGCAAAAAAAGTACGTTCAGGTTTTCCCGATTTTTCCAACAACTTTTCAAATTTTTCTTTCCGTACTATTACGAACATTTTAAAACAATAAAATAGCCTAATTGGTCCAGCCATTCTCAGGTGACGCGCTTACCAACGAACATCATTTCATTTTTATTAACGGGCCGTGCACAAAATCGATTTTGATCAATTTTTTTCATTAGTTGTGAGAAACGGAAACAGAATTTAAACAAAAGTATTGTGATTTGAAAAGTCGAGTTCTTTCTTTCCGATACATAGCGGAAAGGGATTTTTCAAATAAATGAAAAATTCGTGGAAAATCACTAAAATACGCAACAAGTTTTCCAAAAATTGACGCGAGACTGACGTTTGATCGTTTCGTAATAAATAAATAAATAAATATCAAAAAATTTAAAAATCACACATTAGTCTTCAGCTATCCTTGAATTCAAATCAACATTTTATTTTATGATTATACTATATCTTCATTACGTATATCAAAGGCGAAATAAACCATATTTGTTTAGCACCATGAAAACTGTACTTTTATACTTACACAGACTTAATGTTTCAAGTATTTCAAGCTTTCTTATAATAAGATAAGTTATTGACGAAAAAGGGTATTTTTCTTGCACGGAGCCTTAAGGGCGCACTCAGCTTTTGCTTTTGCCGCTAATTAATGAGATAGCAGCCTAAATTGCTTCATAAGTTCAATAGCGATCTCAGTGTAATACCGATGCAGCAAGGGATCACACGAACGCAATTATTTTGCAAAAACCTTAAGGTGGAACCTAGTTGATATTTTTTCCATACAAATTTCAGGGTTGTTTTACTCCACTGTTTGACATGGTACATCCAAAGTTAAACATGATATCGTTTTGTTTCATTATTAAGTTTGTCTGTGCGGAAACAGAATAGTAAAATAATGAGCCGTTAAAAAGTTAGGAGCCCACAAAGATTCCTTTTTCTTGCAAATTTTAACGCAACTTTGGGGGTAAATAAGCAATAAAAGAAGTGTAAAATCTCCAAAACAAAGTCGGCACCGACAAAGCTTAATTATCGAAGAGTTCAATAAACTTTATTTGTAATTGATTTATGCAGTGGTTTTTTCATAAAACTCGATTTTCCAAAGGACTTTTCGTAATTTTTTACGCGCTCGTTTTACTAAAATAGTTCGGAACGGTGTTTGTGTGCGTGCGAACTAGACGTTGTGCATGTAGACATCACTGCAACTCACTGACACTATCTCTGTCGGACACGATGCCAGGTGACACAGCGTGCTTTTCGGCCATGCCCACTAGTGAGTTCGAGTCCGCGACTAGTTTAACCTTAAGTATAAAGACTAGCGACCCGCCCCTGCTTCGCTCGGTTTTCACGACTTGTCAAAACATCGAGATTTCTTTATTATATGTTGATTTCTTATTAATGCATTACACATAAACCCTCCCGGAATAAATTCTCTAAATTATAGAGTAAACTGAATCAAAATCCTTTGCGAAGTTAAAATACAAACAGACACAAAAAGCGACTTTATTATATAACTAGCTGTTGCCCGCGATTTCGTCTGGAATGCCTACAGGATGAAAAGCCTCTGTCCTTCTACAGGTCATGGTCTACCTATGAACCAAATTTCATCAAAATCCGTTCAGCCGTTTTAGCTTGAAAACATAACAAACGGTTTAAAAATTAAGTTAATTAAGATAGTCAGTAATCTAGAGAAGGTTAAAAAAAACACAAAATCCCCTGAATGATCCAGTTGGTAGCCAAGTCTATAAAAGACTCTCACCACAAAATACAGTTGCAATAAAATAAAACCAAACACAAATACACATTATGCCTTTCTTTTTGAGCCGTAAATAACAGGTGAGCTAGCGCAGTGCTAACAAGGGCTATAGTTTTGTGTAAAACAAATACAATTTATGGCTATCGAAGGCTTTACATTAAAATACTTTGTAGGCAACGGAGCAGGCAATTTCTTGACTCACTGAAGTCTGACGTCATCGTAGCAAATGGCAACCGGCTTGGCAAGGCCTCGCGACAACTTTGCCATACCTACCGATGCGCAGTACGCGATCAATAGCGAAGTTGTGTCTACTAAACGTATTATTATTATATCTCATATCTGCAAAGTTGAAAAAATCTTTAATTTTTTTTTCAGATTTTTTATTTATTTTATTTGATAAAAACCTACTACGTGATAAGGTGCTGCAATATCCTTTTTGAAGGACATTTTTTTGTTAAAATTTTGCTATTAAAATGACCTACAATTTAAAATCTATCCCTGGTTTTACTTTCACCAAAATCGTGCGTGCGGAATTTGAATCCATACCACACGATATAACTTTAACTTATTTATCATCGTAAATATTCGTGAAGTTATTAAGTAGGTAGCTATGTGTTTCGCACTTAACCCATATTACAGAACAGGGCTCTTTTCAAGGTTTAATAAAAATACCAATTCATTAAAAGACAAACGTCATCATTAAAATAAAAAAGTTTATTTTTGTAAAATGTAAAGTGGCACTTTAATTTTATGACCACAGACAATATATCCATTCGCTAGGCGAAACACAATAAAACCTCAATGTTACGGCTTACAGCTTACACAGCCGTAAAACGAAACGGGACAGTCATTCCCGTCAGAGGAAAAATATCAATTCCCGCCATGTTAGGCAAATCTTCATTGTAAACAAAATTATTGTTCTTGTCTATTTTCTATTACTATACACTGTTTATGATCGTTAATAATTAAAATATTAACCATAATGCCATATTTCCAATACTTAGGTACTGTAGAGATTAAAGCTTATTTGTTATTTCCATGCAACCTTCAAGAGTTTGTTAATATAAGATTATGAGACAATATTTCGTATTATGACTTAGAAAATAATTATGCGAGTGACAGTGCACGTTATCATATAAAATACGTTATTTATAGTTTGATTTGATTATTTATTTTTAAATAATTGTCCGTTAAAACTAAATAAGCTTTTTATTTCATTAACGATCTCACCACAATACTTACCTATTTAATTTTACGAAAACAACAAGCCCGCAAACCTGCCAACAATTTATTAGATCGTCACGATATCCGTACCCGTTTGTCCGAACCATCTTGCCTTTGATTTTCCTCACTTTGTAATATTTTTTGTACCGCTACAGCTTCGTACAATGAATTAATCTTAGTAGTAAAGACTGCAACGGTGCATAAGCAGTGACAAGTCGTCATCACATTAACTGTCGTTACAAACACAATAGCATCTAGTTTACTCGGTCTTTCATCCTTATTTTTTGCGGCTACTACACAACCAAGTACCGTAGGTACTTTTCATCTTTCCCATGTGTGTATTTCTTTATCTCATAATATCTTAGAAAGTTGTATGTACTTTGCAACAAATAGTTAAGTATATATATATATTTATATCGGCTTCGCCGATTATATACAACCTATATGAAACAGTTCGAAAAGCACGCGAAACGACGATGTGCGGGCAACATTGTCGCTTCGTCCGGCCGCGCAGCGCATGCTTAGCGACATGGCAACACGACAGACGGCAGTGTTTGCAACAGCAAACTTGCTGAGCGATGTATTGTTCCGGGGCTAGAATCACGTCACCGTTATTCAGGATTCTATTTATTCACACAGTGAAGTGAGGACTAATGTTATTATAAATAATTGTGCCCGAAATAAAAAGACATACAAACGCCCGAGGTATATAGTTACATACTTCTTTATTTATTTGATTTATTATATCTACTAAGCTAACGATATCGGCATCGGCATCGGTTTCGCCGATTATTTACTGCAATAATCGGTATCGGTATCGTATCGGGATTTACATCCCTAGTAAGTACCTTATCTGCTGCCTCCATTACCCTCATATGGCAACTGCACTACCACCGGTTATGATTATGAATTTCATTACATCAATTATTCCGAATAATATATTTTGCAGCTGGCAACTGAGAGTGGGTGCGCCCACCGCCGAACCTTGTCCATACATCTAGTTGCGTAAGGTCTGATTTATTGCAACTCGAATAATCCTGTTCTAGATTTTGAATTGCTAATAAATGAGGTCGTGTAACCGATGCAAATAGTTTGGTGAAGGGCTAGGCGTTAGTTAGGCTGCATGTGCATAACTCGTTTTAGAACAGTTAGAGACGCCTGGTGGGTGGAAGAAAAGCGGTGGCGATGTGTGACTGCTGCAGTACCTAATAGACCGAGGACTGCCGTAGAAAAGCTATAAATTCTTATAGTTTATCGTTATCGTCGACGCTTTCCGCTTATCCGCGAGTCTTCAATTTCCTCATAGGTTATAAAGGCGGTAATTACGTTCATGATTTATATAATATAGTGCTTCTAAGTATTATATTAAGTAGAACTAATATTTTTTTATATTTTCATACCCTTCGACAGCACTTCAAAGATATGCAAGCATCTGCTATAAAAAAAAAACATAATGAACTCTTAGTCCACTTAATCGGAAACCATTATCTGGCGCAAATAATTCAGCAAAAAATGTCGCTCATTCTTAATAGGTTTTTCTTTCACTAACCGCGATGTAGTTACGTTACTTTTTGTCGTCTCATATCAAATCGCGAGGGAACAACCTAATAAATAAGTCACGTACATACATCCTGCGCGATGCGTCGTTGTCCATAAAAAATGTGCCACAGCTAATCGCCGGTCATCGCTCTCTCTAGCTCTTTAAAAAAATATCATATTTTATTACAGCAACCCAGACGCTTACGGGAAAGACAAGTTCCATGTCAGTCGTGTCTCGCTGTGTACACAAGTGTGCGCTGTGTAATTGTGATATTGCCTAATTTGGTACGAACAAAGGAGCGGTCTACATTTACAAAAAGTCTAGAACAAAACGTGCTTCGATCTACACAAATCACTGAACGCATCGGCATCCATTACCTTGCATCGTGTTATTTGCCTAAGTGGTTCGATGCAGGATAATAAGTTAGAAAGAATAGCCGTAGGTTACGGCCACCTTTGTCTGGACTCCGCTTCGGTCATGACACCTCGGGGCTAGACAAAACGTGGTCTAATCTTCCACAGGCAAATTGCCATGTAATGGGACCGTGGATTCCACGATTGTTTCTATACAAGGCCGCAAGTGCTTTACATGTAACGTTATTGAGAAATTATTATTTAAAAAAATAACGAAAAACGGGGTGTTCAGCGGACCATGTAGCCGAATTCGTTAATTTGAAAAAAAGCGTCCCGTCACAACTTCCCGCGTTAACTGATGTCAGCAACATTAAAAAAGTGTTGCCACGTAAATTGGCAGCGGCAAACAAAAAGGTAAACAAAAAAGTATTGATCGGTCTCAGCAGGGCGCCACAATAACTCTCGGGCCTAATGATCCATCAACTATCATATTCGCAAGGTTAATAAAGATGTTTTTGTGAGCCCTTATTATCATTATCTCGCTTTGTTCCATTTTTGATTACACCTCGAGAGCAAGCAAGTGAGAATCATTTCTTGAAAGCGCGCATCACAAAGGATTTATTTTGACGTTTATGTTTTTGCTGGCCCAGTCGATAATACAGCTTTATTGATAGAGTTTATCAAATAATAGGCAGGTAATTAAGTACTTAGTAAAAACTTTGACATGTTTTTTACTAGCGCTGTCCAAACAACGCCAAGGTTTTGATGTAACATTCTTATGTTAATTAATTAACATTCATTGTGAAAACTTCAAATTGTTGGATAAGTTTTTACTGATATTTTTTGCATAAGATCTGCTTAATATCATAATTATATTTGCCACGTTGCCGTAGTTGGCAAACGTTTTATATAAAGTTCAAGTGAAGCTTATAGAGTCATGTTAAAACGATTCAGATGTCTGATGAATGGTTCTAAGGAAAAAAGTTTAATACCGATCTAAGATTTCATTCTACCACGCTACAATAATCACAACGAATTTATAGTGCTATCTGTGCACTAATTAAAAAACTCCGTCATCTCTTGAGACCATTACAAAAAGCTTCGACTACTGATGTACACTTCATTTATTTTTGAAGCGACGAACGAAAATCTCATTACCATCCTCTTTTAACGGCTTACTCTCAGAATTAGTTTCGTTAATAATACCGGAATAGTAAAAGTTTTATGGTTTTTAAAGTTTGACGCGAGTCAGGAACTCCTGGCGGGAATAAAAGTTTTACTTAAGGATTTTAAGAACACCATGAGGTGAGTTGTATATCCAGTGTAGTGACATCAGACGTGCAGAGTACTTAGAGAAAAAAAAAAACAACAAACAAAAAGGAGGATGGGCAGTTTAGTCTATACGAGCAATGTATGCGATATGTCCATACAATTCTGCCCACCTTCCTTTGACTGCAGACAAAGTATTAACTAGAGATACCGCGAATAGTGGTTATAGCGAATAGTCGAATACCGATTAATCGCCATTCCCTACGGCGATTACTCGACATAAAAAAGGAATTTGTTTATTTTCTGAGGCTGGTTTGATTTATGAAAAAAAAGCGCAATAGTTTTTCTGCACCACAATCTGCCCCTTTTGGACTTTAAATATTAAATTATTAATTAAAAAACCAAACGAATTAACTTCAACATGACTGATTTTTGCCAAACTTTTTATATTAAGGAATGATAAAAATACTAAGTGTGTTTTGTTTTTAAAGATTAATAAAAGTTAAATATTTTGAAGTCTATAGTTTTTCTGGTCATTACAAGTTTATTTTTATTTAGAGACAACTAACTATTCGCCGAATGTCGAATAATAGACACTATTATTCGGTATTCGACGAGTAACAAAAAAATCGAGGAATACCAAATAATAGCGAGTATTCGCGGCATCTCTAGTATTAACTTAACAAAGCAAAATTTGTCCTTTGTGGAGGACAAAAGGTGAATTAAAGGTGAATTCTTAATTCCTATTGTTGCATTTCTGTTCACACACTCGCGGAATTTTAAAACCTGGGACAAAAAGGTTTCCTCCTATTCACATTTAATCTAGGCTTTTGGTTTCAATTTAATTTGTTTTTGTTTTCTTTTTCTGAAGTGAGCTGTCATTCCACCTGATGCGGGGGATTGACACTATTGATAGCCCACTTAGAAAAGAAAGAAAGAAAATACGTTTATTTGCGGTAAACATAACGCAAACAAAGATAAAAAAAAACACGGAAATAACAAATTGAGGGAAAATATGCGCCACGTAAAACGGCCATCGCTCAGCATTAATTCTGCGACCCCATGCGAGACAGGGCCCCAGCGCTGATTGTCAGCGACAGCCGGCGCTGACGTGATGACGTTAACCGGTGCAGCATATGATAGTGAAATAACAAATCAAAAATAAAATAAATACAATACTTAGCCCACTTCACCTAAGTTTTCTCAGTGAGATTTTTTAAGAATGGATCCGCTGAAGCTTTTTCAACACGCTTAACGACATTTAAATCACAATCGCAGCGTCAGCCGCCATTTTCCCATAACTTGGTCTGTTCGTTAGATTCCCGCCATTCTAAAGTCGTCGACGCAAGCGCATCCGAGAGGCGGAACTCAAGTAATAGGCGCATTCCGCCGACCAGCTTGTGAATACCGACGTACTTACGATCTTTGAATGGCTTAGGAAGCCATTAACGGACTCCTCGCTTAATGCTCGAACATAATACCTTCCCATTGTTTATCGATTTAAAGAACAAATTGGAAGTTTTGTCCTGAATTGTAAAAGGCTTTATCCTTTAAAAATCACACGTCAATTTGGTAGTATCAATAATGAACCAATAACCCCTTTTTAAATTCTGCTTGCATTGATGCCATTGTGCGCTTTTATAATTTCTAAAATAACGATTTTATCGTGGACGTCCACGTCCATAAAATGTATAACGAAAATGAATACTTAAGCAATCAATCATTGAAGTCGTTTTTATTTCAACTTGAGCATTGGCGAAATGCGCAGGCTTGGGAACAATTTATCTAACAGTAAAAAAAAATGCATCTTTCAATAGACCTTTTCGGTCTTATTGTAAAAAGCGGTTTAACTTAAAACCCAGGTTTAAACCTCTTTAAACTACGGTTTAAACAAAAATGATATTACAAATCGTGGTTTTTCGAAAAACCATAGGTCATGGTCTAACCCTCAACCTCGGCGGCCCCTAGTTTAAACGATCAAACTGTGTTCTAAATCGTATCTGTCAAAGTTTATCTTTTAGGTTAAAGCATATTTTTCATTGTGTTGTTGTTTTTACCCGAAAATGGATATTAACATGGTCGATTTAATTGATATTGAGGATACTGAAGCCGCTGAGTTGTTGGGAACGCCACGCCGACTCAACATAAATCGTGTTCGTATCAATCCCTTCATGGAATTATCCGATGAAGATTTCAGACAAAAGTATAGATTTAAGTTCATCGAAGTACCTAATTTATGATTAGGTACTTACTTTTCCTCGGTACTCCAATTCTCAGATCGTTTTATCTTTTGTTGGTACATCACAATATAATATTAAAATGAGTAAAGAAGGTAATACCTACTATTAACAAAGAGGCAATTGTTCTATTTAAAGAGACTTCGATAACTTAAAAATTCCAAAGCTAAATAAACTTTGTTTTTTTAAGATTTTATAGATTTTGTTTAAAGTTATGGTTTCATATATCGCGCGTGAATGTTACGTTTCGTTACACGTACTAAGATGTATTATTAGGAATTAATACGACATTAAGTAATGTGCACCTAAAAAAACTGCAATCGACGAAATAACTAATGTTCCATGCAAAGTAACAGTCTCAATATTTTTAACACTCCTAAACTTCATAATAATCATTTGCATATTAACAAAAAGTTTTCTTTTCTGAGCATACGAAACGTCGCAATTGAATGATATCATGGTGAACGAATAATATTTGTATTAATCTGTGGTTGATATAAAGACAACAACGTGCAACGGTTCAAATGACGGTACTAAGAAGACCACGGTTTTTTAAAGTTTTGTAATAAGGACAAATTTAGACCATGGTTCTGCAGATAAGCCTGGACTTGATAGGACAGGTTTAAAGCAAGGTTTATTTAGTTTTTTTGTAATAAGATGGTTTATGTTTCAAGAAACGAAACAGATATTACAAACGAAGCGCACCAGCTTTTAAACGCACCAAATGAAGCGCACCAAAAGTGTTCCTCGAAACGCACCAAAGATGAAACATAGAGAAAAGCATGAAGGATTTGTTTGCAAAAACTAGAAATTTCACGCGGATGAAGTCGTGAGCAGAAGCTAGTAATACATTTAATATAGATAAATGCCAGAAAACATTAGATACCTACAAAAAAAAAAACCGACTGGGTGGCGATCAAGTTGAGATACAGGTACACTTAATAAATACAGATATTATAAAAGACAATGGCCAAAATTGAATGGTACAAAAAATTAGCTGCTACCACAAAACCTGCGGCTTTCTAAAATAATTTTGTTAACTGTACCTAATGCCATGCCTAATCCATTAGAACTCTACGGAACAGTAAAAAGGGCAAGATGAACTTATGCGCATGCCTCTATGGTGAAATGACGACTTGTACTTTACGTAGTACTTTTATAAATAATACTATTTTTTATATTTTTAAATGTTATTTTTGTTGTTATAAAAAAAATGTAAATTATATGTATATAGATGAAATAATAATATTTAAAATAATTATAATTTTGACAAAACATAAAATCGAAATAGTATCAAAGACAAAGTCACTTTGCTGATGGTACAATATCGAATAGAGAGAACTAACAATCATCAGTAGGTAATTCTGAAAAACTCGGAGTCTGAGTATGTATTTAGTTACAATTAACTTTAAGTAACATCACATAATAGATGAACAGGCAATTTCATCAAGGTATCATAGATTTAAATGCAAAAATTTGAATTAAGTAAGTAGGTTTGTATACTTTATATTCTTTAAAATGATGATGTGGATATATTTAGTAACCTTTTCCGCTTAGCTATTTCTAAAGAGTCTTGAAAAGACCGTGGAAGAAATCGACACGTGTTTCACCTCTCAACGAGGCATCCTCAGGATGACGATTAACTTGTCGTGAACTCGAACACGGCGTCTTGCCACACCAAGTACCGAGCGCAGACTGACTGACTGGCTTGGTGTGGCAACACGCCGTGTTCGAGTTCACGACAAGTTAATCGTCATCTTGAGGATGCCTCGTTGAGAGGTGAAACACGTGTCGATTTCTTCTAGGGTCTTTTCAAGACTCTTTAGAAATAGCTAAGCGGAAAAGGTTACTAAATATATCCACATCATCATTTTATTATGGATTTCCGCAAGGTCACGCCTGAATCAATTAACTATTTTATATTCTTTATCTGGATATAAATCAGCAACAGCAATGTTAGAAAATATTCTCTATGTACCTATAATAAAGCCCATTCGATACCCTACTTCTCACTCGTACTAATTACATTTACACCAATTTTACAGGAGAGCAATTCTTATGTTCGCATATGAATATCATAGCAGTGGTTAAAAAAACATTACAAATTGAGTACTTATATCATAGAATAGCTTTTTGAGATACTATATTTGTAATAATTATTTGACAATTTTAAAGTCTGCATGCTTAAAATTGATGTCTTAGAAGCTCGCCCCCTCAGTTAATACAAGTGTGCACGTTGAAACTATGAAATCAATGCAGTTAGGACATAAATGTTTTAAAAAAATATGGAAGCAAACGAAAATAAATACAGTTTGTCATAATAGTTTTAAATATCATTGTGACACTTTTTTTTAATAGAAGGAGAAGGCTTTACGTAACTTTGGTAAGATAAAATGACACAGGAATAAAAAAGTAAAAAATGAAAAAAATGTAATTAGTGCGAGTGTTAACTAGGGTATCGATATATTCATATGTCATTGGCGGTACCTAATAAGTGAAAATGAGGTAAGTTTTACTTCCTATTAACTTAATTTATCCTTCAGTGGGAAAGTGAATGAAAATACTGTAAATGAAAATATTAAATCAAATGTATGGAAGTTGTACACGCGTCTTAAACGTAAACAGATAGTGTATACGAAGCAAATAAGATATATACCTATTTAGAAATAAAGGATTAGGTACTCACCCTAATTGGAATTTTATATACAGGGTTAGCCCATGTTCGTACGGACGTAATAAAATCACGGAGATTTTTTTCGTGCACTGGATTTTGAACGCTCTGTTTAGCGCCGTGAGTCGAAAATCCAACAGTGTTTTTTCAACGCGCTAGGATGAAAGGGCGTCCCAGCGCGTTGGATTCTCAACGCTCGTCTTAACACCGAGAGATGAAAATCCAGTGCACGATAAAATCTCGCCGCGATATTTTTATGTCCGTGCGAACGTGGGCTTATTGGTTATATGTCGGTAATCTGTTTTAAGGGGATGTAGGAGAGGTAATTTGCAACTAAATTACCCCTCATGAACCCCATGCCAATGTCAACCATTATCGACTATTTTTCCA
The DNA here is from genome assembly GCA_916610215.1 of Omphaloscelis lunosa. NCBI lineage: Eukaryota > Metazoa > Arthropoda > Insecta > Lepidoptera > Noctuidae > Omphaloscelis > Omphaloscelis lunosa. Next base: position 3,235,153 of record OU744245.1, on the reverse strand, counting down.
TTTTATATTTTAAAATGAATGAAATAAAAATATAAAATGTCAAATGAGTCGAAAATTGTCAAAAGGGGTCATTTGGTAGTAAATAACCTCTTCTACATCCCTTTAACGGATTGCCGACATTAATAACCAATAACCCTCTGTATATCAGAACTTACATAAAAAGAAAATAAAACTTACGAACGAAAGAAAGCCCTATATGAGCCAACCCGCTTAGCCGCCAATTTGATCTTACTTTATGGCGGGACTAGTCTATGGAAACGGCCACAGATTATAATAATGATGAATAGATTTTGTACTTTCAACCTTTTTATTACACGCTATGATTAGATTCAAAGATTGTACGAACTTTGGTGCTCATGGGTAGGCACAGATAGGTACAGAGGTGTTCCTGCATGCCTTGAGGTAGGTAGTGGGTTCATTACCGATGCTACTTGCTACTTGGCGGTTAACTTTGTGATTAGGTAGGTAAAGCGCCGTAGCGCCACCATGTTAATCAAATTACAGAATACAGATAGGTATAGAATATATTAAAAGTTTTGGCTGAAAACTAGCATTTTATTTCTGTTCCGCAAAAAATATAAAAAATCGGTACTATGAAATAATAATACAAATGTTTAAATCAATTGCCTGATGCTGACTGCACCTATTGTCCTAAAGGCGCAATGGCAAAATGACCAGTTTTTGAGCTCAAGGATAGCGACTTCGTTTCTTTTTCACAAATCGCAAAAATCAGAGTTCGGCGGATTCGACTAGATATCATTTTAATTACGTACAGCATAAATTAAATTATATTCACCTACTCAATTTACTGATATAAGTATTTCATTAATTGTATTTTATTATTCATAAGTAGTTATGAACGTAATATAATTATACGCGAACATCTACCTAATTTGCTCACCTTCAGAACTAATTTGTAAGTCAAAACAATTAAATTATATTTAATAATACGATTTCGTTATAAAACAGGCAAAACCACTTACAATGACATCAGAGATATTTAAAACATTACGTTACATAGCCCGTCAAGTTATTAAAAATACTTTGTAGTGAACACAAAATAGTAGTCAATGTACCTATGCTAAATATATCTTCATACTCCATAAGGTTTCCATAAATCCCTGGGGATCTTTCGGGACAATAATTTGGACGTGTCGGATTTCATAAAGGGGTGCGTACCTTATAATAGTCATCAAAGGGGCATTAAGTATAATACACCCACATTATGCCAATGAGGATATAGGAGGAGGTCCTTATGTAATATAGAGCAACTCTTCAGCCATTTACTAAACACATTGCTAAAGCCCTACCCTAGCTCAATACCGAAAAGTTCAATACCGCTTTTCCGATACGAAAACAAAGTTCAATGGTTCCATTGTATATATACACTCGGCCGACACACACCGTTGTAAATATTGATAAACCTATAAATGCCGCTGTTATTACTATCACAATCAGATTTATCTCATGAACAACAACAATAATGTTTACCCGCAACAACATTAAACAATAAAACCAATCTCAAATACCGCTGCGGGCACAAATAGTCCACTCGTGCGCAATCAGAGACACGTACCAAGCAATCCTACGTAAAATTTTTATAATTTTGAAGCTCTACGAGGTCGGGTTAAGTAATCCTTGCAACGAACCGTAACCACTCATTCATTGCCTTACAAACCGATGCAAATGAATCCGCGAATGAGTACCGACCATTTATCGACTACTATCGACTAGACCACAATACTAAACAGAAGGGGCATTCGATATTTAAAATTAGAAAAGTAAACAAACCTCTTTGAAGAGTCGATGAAGCGGGGTGTCCTTTAAAAAAAAACCAATCACTGAACGGTTATGAAACACTATTGTAACGGGCACGATTGACAGTTTACGACACAATATGGGTCCCGCGATCGTATTCTGACTGTGTGATGCCGCGACGTGCGTACGCGCCGCTCGTTCCGCGCTGACTGTCTGCCTCACGAGACGTGCCCAGTGAACGTAGCATGACCTTCCTGCCCACAGAGCCTAGCAATAGAACCTCTTTTCCTTTTTGAGACGTGTCCCCAAAATTTATGACCTAGGACAAATAGGAAATGTCCTTTCAAAGAGGAAGATTTATGACCACCCGAAAACTGCAAAACGGTGACCTCTTACAGATACCTGTAACCTGTAACAATAACTGGAGTAATTATAATGTTATGTTTAAAATTAACAGTTTTCCTCATTTGTATTCATGTATATTTAAGTAAATTGGTACCTATTGAAAGAATAATTATGCAATCACTAGCACCTCTACAAAACCATTGAATTTCTTTATAAATGAGACTAGTTCTAGGTACTGAATGAAAGCAAAAAATTACCATTTCTTTCACAATTTTAGCTTATGTGCATGTACTACCACCTACTACCACCTATCTATAAGAACTACCCTCCCCAAAACAAAATCCTCACTTAAAAGTCACGTTCCAAACTCGCGGAAAACGTTCATAGACTACGTTTTTATTCTTATTTTAGTTACATTGTTCATTGAAATCTTTGTTTGTATGTACACAAATTCTTTCATTCATCACTTACAAATCACCAATTTAAAGATCACTATATTTCTGTATGAATAGCATAGCATAGCATTAGTATGAAGGTTACCTTCCCTACGCGTCTATTGGTTTTATAATGTAGCGTAACTGCGAAACGATTCGCATCATTGCGGTAACAACGGTGAAGAAAGTGTTAACAGGTGATTTCAGTTGAGTACTTCATCATAACTAATTATTGCGTATACCGTGCGAAGTTATGTATGCATACAACGGAACTCTTTAATGTTGCCATATCGATTTTCTTCCATTATAGCAGAAAATAATACATTCACGTGACCTTAGGCTAACTTGCGCTGCGCGGCAAATCTTGTCATCGCGCCCTGAAAAGAGACATAATTACATAATATTGTTTAGATAAGCATAGTCATTTCTCAATTACGAACAAAACTAAAGCAGTAAGTAGTAATTAGTTACGGAAGTAGTTAGTGTCCGACCGAAAGGTTCGGCTTTGAATAGCGTTGAAATGTCCAAAATTTGTCATTTTCTGTTTTTACATCATCAATACTTTTTTTTTTTACTTTCTTTTGGTCTATTCTTTGTAAGACAAACGTAACTATTCCGAATTGTAGCATTTTTTAAAGTTACAAATGGCAAAAACCAGATTTTTTGACTTATCATGAGTGTGTATACAGACACCACAGAAATATAATTATAATCAATAACAATGGTAGAATAATATAAATTAAGTGGTGCAACATTATCTGTCAAAGTCAGACTGATATCCCTGAGGTCAATGTCATGTCACTGTCAACTCTGTCAAGTGTCTGTCACCCGATCAGACCCGATGACAAATTCGCCTGCTTTGCTTGATTTCGCTATGACTTATAAATCTCTATAATATACGAATAAATTTGATAACAACAACGTCCTTCTGCGTTAATAAATAGACAATCCCAAATGCATCACTTGAGAAAACTCGTTACAAATACTGGTAAGCATATTTTTCCAAAACAGGTTATGTTTTGAAAAGTTTTCTATTTCATAACAAAAATACTTTCTGTTGTGGTTATGCTAGAAAATGTTATTAATTTCAGCAATGTTTATCAAAAAGCTTATATTTTTAGGAAATACAACATCTGCATATGTCTAATTATAGTATTCAAATGATAAGAGCAAGTATGCACAGTAGGTAACTATAGAACAAATATTTACTTAACGGGGATGCGCTAAGGTAGCCCGCGAAACTCAAATTTTATATTTTTTGCAATTTGCAGGTTAGTGTCAGGGTGAATGTTGATTGAAATATGATTCGCGACCGTAACAAATATGTATTTACAGAATTATAATGAATAGATTCAGCAATATAACTCATTAAGTTAGAATTGGCCTCAAATGTCATGATTTTATAAAATAGTCATTCAATAGTATAATAATAATTATTATGAACTTAGAGTTGTACTGATGATTTTTACAATTATAATTCTTTAAAAACGTGGATGTTTAATTAAAAAACCAACAGAAAGCTTATATCATGTCAAAGAGCCTGTGAATGTAGCTCACTAAAAATAAAATTTAAGGACAGAATCTGTCACAGGGCATTAAGAAAGCAGACTGGTGTGATAGATGCCTTTTCCTTCGCACAAGGTCTGAAATGGAGGTGGGCGGGTCACGTGGCACGCTACACCGACAACAGGTGGACGAAAAATGACCTCACCACCGTATTTCTACGTTGACGTCGTGGTGGGGCTTGCGGGCTCCGAACTCTAGGCCTGTGCCAGTAGAGGTTACTTTGCCGGAACAGGTCTGGGATGAGGAGCCAGACCAAGAGAGATACAAAAACCCACAGGGCAGCGTGTGGCGAGCTGTTGGGCAGTGGCGACCCCACGGACATATCTCCTGGGAGAAGTCTTGTTCCTCACCTCTGGCTTGCCTTTATTGGCCCGCTAGAGTGAACACTGACGAGGAACAGAACTCCCACCTCATTCCTTTATTGATCGGCTCGAGTGGAGATTCGCAAGAGCAAACATGCTCGGAGGAAGGAATTATTCCAGTAAGATGCTGGTAGGGATCTTGACCGTACTTCCGGGATTGTTCTGATTGCCGTGGAAACTTCACTCCTCATAACCACCTCAGGGCATGTTGCCCCCTTGTCGCCTTTGTGACACTATGCTAGCGACCGTTTTCGGGGGCCCATTATTGTGCGTGCACCTCTGCTATTTTTTCCTGTGTATTTTATATAAAATATTGGTCAGGCAGGGGCCATAGTCTTTCCATAGTTCTAGATAATCAGTTCACTTAGCCACCGAAACCCATAGCCCAATATATTTTGTTTCCATGTCCTGCAATAGCTCTGCACCAACCGGGGGTTGTCCTTGGGTGCACTTGCATAGTGCATACAGGGATAATCGTCGGTTGGTGCCTCATTATATTTAAAATCGTCCAAGGGGCCTCTGCGAGTTGGCTTTGGCCTTCGTACGTCTTACAAAGGACCGGGATCCCATGGTCCCAAGATATGTAAACGCATAAATAAAAATAATAGAATAGGCAAAGATTTTGAAATAAAACAACCTTAACAGTTAGAAGTATTCTTGGTATAAGCCCTGATGAACATAAGCATAATTACCCTTTAATATTCTCCCTGCTAAGTCACCAGCCTCCTATTATTTAAAATAAGAACGTTTTTATTTTTTTAGCGAACAAGGAGCACAAGCATCTGTTTAGACTGCCTCTATTCAAAGATACATTAAGATGTTTGGGTACAATAGAAACTCCTACTGAAAGTCGAACATCTCGGAAATCTATCCCTAAGGATATTGTTGGGCAGCCGACATGTCACACACATCCTCATTTGATAATGGAAGATCATTTGACGTATGGGATAACTCAGGCTGAGTATAAAGAGAGGCGGGAACAGTTTGTGAGCAAGTTGGTTGGAGAGGTGGTGAATATACATACCACACACATTGTAAGTTGTTGTCTTCATATTTCAATTCACTAGTCACCATCATGATCGAAAGACAATGCTGGACACAGGCCTCCCCCCAAGCACTGCCACTTCGACCGGTTCTGTGCTTCTCGCATTCAGCGAATTCCTGCAGACTTCACAATCAAGTCATCGATCCACGTTATGGGAGGCCTTTCAACGCTACCTTTTCTGGTACGCGATCGCCACTCCAGAACCTTTCGGCCCCAATGGCCATCAGTTTTGTGAGCCATAGGCCCTGCCCCCTGCCACTTACTTTACGTTACTTTACCTTAGTTCTCCTGTTGATCTCTTAATTTCTGATTCGATTACGTAGAGAATCTCCAAGCATAGCCCTTTCCATTGCCCTTTGGGTGACTTTCAGACTTCTAATGAAGCCCATTGTAAGCGACCATGTTTCCATATCATAAGGTATCACTGGTAGTACACACTGGTAAACAAAAACTTTCGCCTTGAGATAATTCACAAGTATGTTTAATAATCTTACTAAGATTATTTTGCTATGAATGTCAAAATATTTTCTTTATTAAGAAATATTTTTGTTGCTGTTTTAATACTACTCTCTATTATAAATTAAAATCGCATTTCATGTCTGTCTGTTTGTCACGTTGTTCTTCTAAATTATGCAACACCAGCAACAGATATTGATGTTGTTCTCACTAACATTTAGAGAATTTATTCCGGAAGGTTTATAAGTATGTTTTGTCAAGTCGTAAAAATCGTGCGAAGCAAGGGCTGGTCGCTAGAACATAATGAATTATTCATATTACAGTTTTTTTTTTGTTGTTTTTTTTTTCAGATAGTAATCCCTGCAGCTTGTAAACAGTACATGTCAGACAAAATACCGTATGTGTTCAGACAGAATTCAGACTTCTTCTACCTCACCGGTTGTCTAGAACCGTCTGCAATATTAGTACTGCTGAAACCAGCACAAACAGACCAATTTCAGGTGAACACTATCAATCCATGCTAATATTTTAAATGAGAAAGTGACTCTATCACCTTATTACGCTTTAACGGCTGAACAGATTTAGATCACAGATAGACCATGACCTGGGTACGTACTATCTTATGTTTTAAGCAAGGTCATGGTCTATCCGCGTGGCAAGTTTTATCCGGGTAGTAGTATGTCCCCGTGAGACAACTTCCGACCACCACGCGGACGAAGACGCAAAAGGTAGTGTTTGATATATTTTAGTTTATTTTCATCAAGCGAAAGTGTGTATCATGTGGCAGAAAAAACATTATTTACAAAGTATTTTTTTTTCTGCCACAATAATGTTGATTTAGGCCTGCCAATACACGGCGGCGGTGATCTCTCGCGTCCGGCCCTGGTTCAGGCCATGGTACGGAGCGAGAGGAAATGGGAGGCCGTCACCTCCTTCTGCGAAGCGGTAATGCTCGCGAAGGAGGAGGCGGAACGCGTGAGGGAGAGGCAAATTTCGCGCCCTCATGCCCCTAACCGCCGCAGGAGGAGACGCCCAGGGCGTCGGGAATCGCGAGGCGATTTCCGGCCACCATAGGCGCGGGCTTGCGGGCGGTGAGCAATGGGTGGCTCACCGTCCGATAAGGACCAGGCCCGGGTCGACGGCGCGTTGTGTTCCACGCGCGCCTCAAAGAGATGTCAGCAGATTCGAAGGGGTCCACTAGGGCCGATGCCTGCCGGGGTTGCGAAGAAAACCGAAAGGGAGATCGTGGCCCCCGGCAACAGGGCAGCCGAAGGAACACGGGTGGGTTTTAGTCAGTAAGAGTCTGACACGCCCTCCCGCTCCGCCCAGAGCGGGAGAAGTTATTTGATGATTTCCCACCCTCAAAAAAAAAAAAAAAAAAAAAAGGCCTGCCAATACAGTGTGTTCAATGCTCTTTAATTAATTAATTAATTATTGAATCAATCAACTAATCTCTGATTGTGAATACCTACATATAATGTTCTCCTTAAATCCATCCCTCAGTTTACCTACTGTGAACGAAACAAACAAAACTATACCTATATCTTTCCCCCGTAGAGCATTCTATTCGTGCACGACAAGGACGCACACGCTGAGTTATGGGAGGGGCCGAGAACGGGCTACGCAGTCGCCGCTAGATTGTTCGCCATGGATGAGGCCAGGCCAGTCGAGAGCTTTAGCACGTTTCTGAACAAGTAAGTTTATTTAAAACTTACTCCACACAATACTATTCGCTTACTTTATAACTACATTATTTTTCATACAAACCGTACGTAAGCACGAATTTGAATTTGTGAGTTGTCAGTGAATTTAAGATTTGTATTAAGTAGATTATTTTGAACTTCATAGGTAATCTCGTTTTTTTTCGAGCTATAGAGAATCGGTATCAAAATCAATACTCTTAGTGCTATCTCCAATAGCAGAATTTCCATAAATCGTTTCATGAAGGCAATTTAAATAATATTTAAACACCATCCTATCAAAATTGGCTACCTATTACATCTGATTCCACTGCATACAATACTAATATGGCTACCGTACCGCAAATTAATTGCTGACCGCAGTTAATATTACCACAACACATTAAAATATGTTGGGGATTGTTCGGAGCTGGGATAAGACAGTACGAATCAAATTATGCGCCATTTTATTCTGCAATTTTTTTAATGGCGCAGAACACTATGTAAAATACAATAGACGATATTTAGTAATCTATTCCGCTTAACTGTTCCTAAAGAGTCATAAAAACCCTGTAAGAAATCGACACGTGTCACCTGAGCTCTCAACGAGTCATCCTCAGGATGACGATTGACTTGTCGCGAACCCAAACACGGCTTATTGCCATGCCAAGCGCTGGACGCAGAGTGAGCCATACCACAATACAGTCACAACATACCCTAAACTATCCAACATCTAATCATGATATTATCATAGACTTCCAACCACGAACAATACTAGGCATAAAGATTTAAATTCAGTACTTGCTACAGGGTGACACTATCAAGCAAGCCAGCGCTGCTCTGGTACCACAACGAGTCCCCAGCAAATCCTAACATCCACGACATAGTCCGAGGAACCCTAAGAGGGGACAACAGCTTGTCCCTTTCGGACCCCCAGCGTGCCTTACACTTTATGCGAGTTGTCAAGTCTCCAGCGGAGATTGAGCTGATGAAGGACACATGTTATATTGGGTCACAGTCGATCAATATGGCTATGGCTTGTACTAAACCTGGTGAGTTGCTTTTTTTTTTCACTCTGTAGCTTGATTTCTGTCCTGTTACTCTGAAGGTTTTTTAAACTTTACTTTAAAGGCTTGACTACAAACAACACTTGTTTCGCTAAAGTTTTTAAATGATAGGTGGTCACCTCCGCTTTACCCCATTTGCCTTTGGACCACTACGTTTGAGACACCCTGTATACAGGAAAAAAAAAAGAGAAAGAAGAAAGAAAAAAACACGTGACTTTAATCATCATTACTTTTACTATAGGACCAAACCTAAAAATGCAAAAAAAAATCATCTGTTCCCTACAAATTTATGTTCCCATACCTAAAAAAGTAAAGTAAATATTTTTCATAATGATGAGTAAAGTCACGTGTTTAAGTTTGCGCACTGGTTAAAAAATCCCTGTATAATAACCCAATTTTCCCTCCAGGTGTATCGGAACACATGGTGAATGCAGTCCTTGAGTACACAAGCAAACAAGGGGGGGCAGAGCACCTCGCGTTCCCGCCTGTCGTGGCCGGCGGAGCCCGCGCAACTCACATACACTACGTGGCCAATAACCAGTTGTTGGGGGCCGATGAGATGCTGCTTGTGGATTCAGGTAAGTTTTTAACGAATCTGTTCTAGGAAGCATAATTTTTCTATAATTACCTTACCCGACTCTGAAAGTGTCAAATCTAAAACCGTTCTAGGAGAGTAGTAAACTGTTATTTTATCAGAAACTAGCGCGACTTCGTCCGCGTGGAAGTCGGAAATTATCCCACGGGACCGGGATGATAAATATCCTGTCCTAACCCAAGTCATGTTCTACCCATGTGCCAAATTTCATTCAAATCCGTTCAGCCGTTTGAGCGTAAAAGCGTAACATACAAACAACCTCACTTTCGCGTGAAGAATATTAGTTCGGATTTGGATAACTTAGTTAAGCAGAGCTACAATTAATTGTCGTATCGCCGTGTCGTTGTCGTCTCGCCCCTTCGCCGTCACTGGCGTAGTCTGCTCTGACCCGTTATCGCAGCTTTTGTCCTAACAACTATACAGGTTGTCAGGGACATCAACGCGAAAACTGTTACCATGGATTCAGTACATGATTCTGAATCCCCATGCGTTGAAGTTTTTCGTCGATTATTTAAAAAAAAAAATAACTGACGAATTATTTCAACGCAGTGGGATTCAGAATCATGTACTAATTCCATGACAACAGTTTTCGCGTTGATGTCCCGCCACCCTGTATATTGCCATATACACACATCAAAAGTGTCTAGGGATCAACATATATTTTTGCAATAACTTTTCTCCTGATTGATATTAATTAAAATTTTCTTTAAGGATTCATCAAATAAAGTGTTTTCGTTTGTCACAGTAACGATAAACCAAGTCACCTTTGCATTAATAAAGAAATTTGCCATTTTCCTAATAAAGGGATTTTTGACATTTGAACCACTAACATTAAAGTTCGAAAAAAAGACTGAAATAACAGTTTTCTTTAAAATTTTATTGGGTAACTTAAACAATTAATAATCCGTGTTTCTACCGCGAACACTAACAACACAAGAACATCGGTTTGGCATACTCAAAATGAGTTCATCCAAATCACGCTGTGGAATGGCCGCCCATGTTCGTTGCAACAACAAAAAAAGGTCTTCTTGCGACTGGATACCCTCCATATTCGGCAGAGCTCTTCTCTGTAGCATATCCCATGCATGCTCAATCGGGTTCAAGTCTGGCGACTGAGCAGGCCAGAGCAGGACATTGATGTTAGCTGCGGCGAGAGTCTGTCTTACAACTCTTGCGGTGTGCGGTCGTGCATTATCATGCATTAACTGAAATAAGGGACCGATTTGCACTTGTAGAGGAACGATGACGTCAGATACAATCGTCTCAGCACAAATCAACTCAGTTCTTCCGCCGATCCAAATACCCGCCCATACCATGATGGTTCCACCACTATAAGGATGGACTTCCTGGCAGGATTTTAATCGCTGTTGGCGTCCAGGGGTTCTCCAGTGTCGTATACGTCTTGTATCCGGTCTCATACCAAAACGAGACTCATCAGAAAAGCACACGAAACGCCATTGTTCTTCTGCCCAATTTCTGTGTTCAAGAGCCCATTGATATCGAATCCTACGATTGTGCATTGCTATAGGTGGTACCCGTAGCGGTCTTCGGGAATGAAGGTTCACTTCATGCAAGCGGTTTCTGACTGTTTGGTCGCTAATTAAGTTCCCTGAAGAGTGATGAAGCCTCACGGCTAACATCATGGCGGTTATTGTTGGAGCTCTTCGAGTTAAGATTTGAATGTATCGGTCTTGTCTCCGTGTGGTGCAGCGATACCGTCCTCCATGGCGCTCAGCCACGGTACCAGTGCTTCGGTTACGTGTCCAAAGTCGACTGATAACACTCTGACTTGTATTCAGAGCTAAAGCCACAGTACGTTGCCGGGAACCAGCTTCTATCATTCCCACGGCTCTGAGCATTTCTTCCCTGCTTAAATGACGTCGCCGCTCCATAATAACGTTGGTTTTAATCAGTAGTAGGGAAACAGTAGCACTGATAATGTCTTCAATGCGTTGTATGTTTTTATAGGGAAAATATTGACAGCTGATTTTCATCTTTTACTCGAATTTGATTAACAGTTCCTGTTTCAAATTATGAAATGCACCAAAAAGGATCCATATAAATTTATATAATCATAAATTTATTACAAAGCCACATCTCAATCTCAAGAAATCCGCATAAAAATGCTTGATCCCTAGACACTTTTGATGTGTGTAGTTTATTTCTAATTTCTACCACATGATATTCAGGATGTCAACGGTGGATGTACAACTCGGACATATCCCGGACGTGGCCGGTGTCCGGCAAGTTCTCCAAGTACAACAAGATATTATACGAACTGGTCCTCAATGTGCAGGTAATTTAATCATGATTAATATCGTAACTATGGGACTCGTTGAGCTTTACCATCTCACATATTTTTATTATACTTTGGTTAAAGAAAAACACGTTTTTTACAAACTTTATTTTTATTATTTGTTGTTAAAAAGCAATAGAAATACATACTATAGACAATCTCTGAAAATTTCAACTGTCTACCAATTACGGTTCATGAGATACAGCCCGCTGACAGACGGATGGACGGACAGCGGAGGCTAAAGCCGGATTCATATTACTGTGTTGTGTCGTGTCGTGACGCCTTCTGACGCAGTGTTAGCCAATCAAAACTCATTGTGATTTGACGTAGTCCTGAATAGATTCGTTTCATTGGTGTATCCCGCGTCACGACACAACACGACACAGTAATGTTTCGGTGGCTTTAATAACATGGTATGGTATGTTTCCCTTCAGGTACGGAACCCTAAAAAGTAGGATGTATCATTTTCGAAGTCCAGAGACCCTTGCATTTAAAGAAAAGAATTCTTATAATAAGTAATGTTTTATGATTTAACAAATTAAGATTTTAATAGTTAATTGATTCAGGCGTAACCTTGCGGAAATCCAATATAAAATACAATAGACGTGGATATAAATCCATTACAAAATACAATAGATGTAGATAAACGGAACAGGTTACTAAATATATCTACGTTTATTGTATTTATTTTTTTTTAATTAATATTTCTTTGCTGTTAGTAGTGAAGTTTTGTATCACCATTATTTTAAATTAAAAAAAAGCCCTGTCCGATCCGTGAGGGTGTTGTTAGTTATCGTACTGAGAGTCTATTTATGTGGTAATTTTGAATTATAAGGAAATTCGAAAAAAAAAATCAATTTCGAATTTTACTGCATTATTACATGGGGCGCGGGCGGCCGTCGTTTAGCAGGTGTCTACAAGTACTTATGACCCCTGTTGAGAATTTGCTCATGTTTATTGAATTTGGGTCATTTTGGTACTAAGTATGTGATTTTTAAATAACATTAACTTTTTTTATTCTCAATAATAATTATATTTTTAGGTAATGTTATTGCAGTACCTATGATATAATATATATACCCTTAGATATTGTATACAGGGTCAAATTAAATTATCTAGTGATGGACCGGTATCTAAACATGATAAAGCAAAAAAAAAATATTTGATGGTTATTTTTGTGGTGTCATCGAACGCAGGATTTGTTTTTAGGGTTCCGTAAAAGGAAAAAACGGAACACTTATAGGATCACTTTGTTGTCCGTCTGTTTTTTACTAGCCTACACAGTACCACTGCTGAGCAAAGGCTTCCCCCAAATCCCTCCAAGTAACCTTTTTCAGGGCCATCTCGATCCAACCCTTGCGGTACGCGTCTAGGTCGTCTCGCCACCTCTTCAAAAATTAAAAATAAGCCATGGCATCTAAAAGATGACCAGTTCCAACTCACCGCGCCCGTTTACGAGCATGACGCATGGATCAGCAACCATTTTGAAGGGAGCTAAATGACATCTGTGTGAGCATGACATGCATCCGCCAGGGCACATTCAAGACAATTAAAGACATATTACCCGGTTAATGTACAAAGTTGCTCACACCTGTGCTGTTTAGATATATCGATACCCGAAAATAAATTAACTAGCGAAACTCTGTAAACTAAACTACCAATATTGTATTACAGAACCGTTTGATTGAGATCTTAGGCGAGCACCGTCCGCCTTTGGACTCGTTGTTTGACAGCATGTGTCGACTGCTGGGCACACATCTGCAGCAGGAAGGTGTCATCTCTAAGACCTTAGGCGGGCAAGAGCTGCTAGCAGTAAGTGTTGTATGCTCGTTTTAACAGATTTTGCCTTTTAATTTTATTAAAGAGAGTTTTGTGACAGACGCGTTCAAGTTTACGTTCACGATCAGGTACTCGCGCGACGATTGCTTTTAAATAGTTTAAAAGGGATTCTCGCGCCAATACGCGATTATCGTCGCGTTCATATGTCACTTTTTGTTCGGTAAACATGAACGCGTTGTCGCGCCGAAAGAGGGCGGAAAATTTGAATTTCGAGTGCTTCCTTGATGGCGTATCCCCCTTAAGGTGATTCCTTCAATGTAACTGCGAAATTCTCTATTTCTTACATTTTTGCAATGTAATTTTTTAATTTTGTGGACTTTCGCCTTAAGAAGCAAGAGTAGAGCTCAATTCACAAATCTGCCCTGCTAAGCACAAAGGCGGTATCTCAACCGGAGTAAGTTTCGAGAAAATTGACTTTTTGTCAATTGAAATTTAAGGAAATATGGAGATATAAAAAACTTCTTAGTGGTTTTTAAAAATGTTTTAAGTTAGATAACGCTATTTTGCTTATACCATTAGATGCGAAATTAATAAAACTATTGAATGGTATAAAAAAATCTAAAAGGGTGGATCTCAGAGATACCGCCTTTGGGCTTAGCAGGGCAGAAATCGGGTGTTAATATCATTCCACTGCTGTATTACGACGTGTTCCTTTTGATGTCCCATACGTCTAAGGTTATATGCTATAAGAAAAATAGTACAAAAAGTCCTAGAACAAGTGTTCCAAAAATACATAGTTCCGAAGATAACATATCACTTGACTCTCGATGTGTGTATCTAAGTTTTATTGATAATTACGAGTAAATAATTTTCATTCATACAATACAATAAAAGGGGATTTAGTAACCTGTTCCGCTTAGCTATTACTAAAGAGTCTTTAAAAAAACCCCGAAAGAAATCGACACATGTTTCACCTCTCAACGAGGCACCTCAGGATGACGATTGACTTGTCGCGAACTCGAACACGGCGTGTCGCCACACCAAGTGCTGAGCGCAGACAGCCTTATCGCCCGTCAAATTTATAAATAAAAATATTATAAATTATTCATATTTAAAGCTAAGAAAATGCGATGTTGTCATTTTTTTATGAACAAAAATAGTCAGAATTAAATGTTTATTTTAGTTTTTTTTTTTCACTTATTGGTGTTTTATATAAATACTTTGTCGAATTATTTTGAATGAAAAATGAAAACGAAAATAAAATATTGAAAAATAATTCATATGCCAGTTGATTCTTTGACATGGTGTCATTAATACCCTAGTTATGGGATATTAAAAGGAACACGTTGGATATGAATCAATCTTGTCGCCATTCGATTAATATCAAACGAATATTTCTACACTGTCTGTTAAATCTGTAATTTTTACGTGAACAGAAAGCGTACAACTTGTGCCCGCACCACGTGTCGCACTACTTGGGCATAGACGTGCACGACGCGCCGCTCGTGCGACGCAGCGTACCCGTCAATAGCAACATGATTGTCACTGTAGAACCAGGTTAGTCACCTATTAAAAATAATACCTTACATTTCAGCAGTTTTCTTATTTTAATTGTTAACCAAATGCTGAAAGGTCTGTTCATCATGCTGACTATAGTTTGACCGCACCGCAGTACCGTGCCTAAGGAATGTGTGGGGGGGGGGATGCCGTTGACGAAAGAGCGGCGCACTGCGACCTGTAAGGCGCGCATACCTAAGAATCGTTTTGAAACAGATTGCTAATCCGTTGCTTCATAAGTTGGAAATGATCGTTTATAAAAATAAGTTACGTAACTAGGGTAAAGGTCAAACTATCTCCAGAAAAATCATTTGTATATCATTAGTCTATTCTATTTATTATGAATATTCATTATATATCTGTACTAATCTATTTGCCTTAATATCCAGGAATCTACATAAGACCAGACGACACCACAGTCCCCGAAGAATTTCGGGGCATTGGCATCAGAATCGAAGACGATGTTCTCGTCACAGATGGCGATCCCGTCGTACTAACAGCCACATGCCTCAAAGAAGTGGACGACATTGAAGCTGTGGTTGGCAAACATGGGCTATGAACATGGGCTCAACACTTAAACGGCTTTTACTCTAAACATTAGGCCGAGATCTAGATAACGGGTGTAAAAAGACGCGTAACGAAGCCGAGGGTCACTTATACTCCCGTCATTGTGATATTTTTGTGTACTGGAACTTCTATCAACGATAGTACTAGATATCCGATGAGCGCATCAAAAATGACCGCAAAAATAAGACCACAAATAATGTTGCGGTCTGATTTTCCAACATAGTTTTTTTTTTTTCAACCTTATTGCTTAGGAATTATGTTTTATTTTTCCATAAATATTTTTGTTCTTATTTTAAAAATACGTTCACTATTCAATATAGTTACTATACTTCAAACAATAATAAACTTTATGTTTGAGTGTTAAGGTTTGTGATCAAGCTATATGCAATCGCGGCCATTTGAGAGATGTGTTTTCGCTCCTAATCCTAAGGGTGCGTTTCCACTGAAGCGGAAACGAGCGGGGCTGAGCGGAGACCTACAGAAATCGACTAAGCGGAATTGTTGAAATGCTCATCGCGTTTCTCGTCTCCTCTTTGATTGGACGATTCCTGCACGTCTCCGCTCAGCTCCGCTCATTTCCGTTTCAGTGGAAACGCACCCTTGATCTAGTGTTATTGTTGATCAAAGTGTTAGGTTCTAGTAACGGAGATATTGTAGGTCAAAGTTCCAACTTTTTTTTCACAAGTTATAAATGTAAAAACTTAACTTTAAATACCCCCACAACTGTTTTAGCGTTGCATGCACCCATACGCACAATGTTGGGCGGGCTTTACATTGCACAGTTTGATGTACAGAAAACGTAGATAAGGCTTTGTAATGGAATCTTTTTACACTCTGTATAAGCGTTACTTAAACCGTGCTTTGGCTGAGGCATGTTTCTCGTCTCTATTTTGCACTTGCAGTTTGACAGTCGCTTGACAGAGATAGGAACCTTAGCCAAAGTACGTGCTAAGTAACGTTTAGAGATCTCGGCCTTAGGACCAGGCGAATATTTTTTGCTAAAGAAACCTACTTAGTTATGATTGGTGAAAAATAAATGTTGCCATGATATGGCTATTCCCATGTAAAAGGACCACTAGAGATAAGTTGCCAGATGTGAAAATGAAGTGTTACCTTGTTCTTGATGGAGATAGAGTTGGGTGATAACCTGTTAAAGGAATTGGCTTTGTTTGTTGTCGAAGAACTTGGCGTACTACGCTTAGTCATGCGGAGTGTTTAAAATGATTGCATAATAATTATAGTGAAGTGATTGTATCGGCAATTTTTTACCACTCTACACTAAAATGTTGCTATCCTAAATATGCCGCCATTTTTCACACAATTCATAGACAAAGCTCAAAAATAAAATGTGTGTACAATTAATAAAAAGTGATACTTTTGAAGTATTTATTTCGTAATATTTGTACTAGTATCGTGTTTTTTTATTACCGTGTGCTGTTCATGAGTTGTACAGAACACTAAGTTGTTCCTTTGTAAATAGATATTGTAAATAATAAATAAGATAAATAAAAATGTTGAATTGCGTTATTGAGTTGTATTTTTACCCAACCTTTCGGCCTAATTTTTTAAGCTCTGTGGAAGTCAGATGTGCTGACAGCTGCCGGGGGTGCGAAGAATACCGAAAGGGAGATCGTGGCCCCCGGCAACAGGGCAACCGAAGGAACACGGGTGGGTTTTAGTTAGTAAGTCTGACACGCCCTCCCGCTCCGCCCAGAGCGGGAGAAGTAATTTGATAATTTTCCACCCAAAAAAAATGATCACAGAGTACGTAATGTGTCGGCAGCCGACGTGACGTGTTACGTAACTTTATTTTTGGCTGCCGGTTCCAAATAGCATTATTTTTGGGAGCCGGCAGCGGAGGCACTCCCTCAAAAATAACGTCACAAAGAGCGAACTTATGGTTTTTAAAGCAGGCGATGTGGCTAAAGTTAAATAAACCGTTTTAAATGTGATTAAAACCACGACCACGTGCGCCGTACATTGAAAATGTATTACTTTAACAATTAAATTAAAAAGGCGAATTGAAATCATTTTTATTTTTCATATAATTATGTGAAGTCATATATTTTACATAGGGTTCCGTATGTCCGAATGAAAACACGGAAACCTTATTAGATCACTCGTGTGTCTATCTGTCTGTCTGTCCGTCTGTCACAGCCAATATCCTGCGAAGCTAATGGACCGATTAAGTTGAAATTTAGTACACATCAATTTCTGTAACCCAACCACGGACGTGTTAGGTAAATAAATGAATTTAGAACAATTCACTTTTGGGGACACAATAAAAATAAAATAATAAACTTGCACACTGTACCGTGTGACATCAAATGAAAGGGCTTACTGTGAGTTCCTCAAGAATATATTTTTTTTTTATATTTTAAAAGTAATTAGTTGAGGTCTTTTACGAAAATTGACCATTTCCTTATCTCGGAAACCAATGAGGCGCAAATTTTGAAAAAAATACGGAAAATTGTTCTTTACTCAAAGATTACAGGAAAACCTATAAATCTATGGGTCTCCCAATATTTTGTATCATCAAAATAATGTGTATGAAATAAAACCAGAGGCATGTAGAAAAAAAAAACATTTATGTAAAGTACACTTACATTGTCCGGGCTTTTTTATTTGAACATTACAAAATAGCTTGACCAACATGGCAAGGCCCAACGTGAGAGCAAAAGGAATGCTTGATAAATGGAAACTAAACGACAAAAGACGTCTTTATTTACACAGAGATATGGTCTAAATTAGGATACCAAGCTTCCTATTGTTACGCTCCCAGAATATTACGTCTTTTAGTTTACTTCGAATATAGAACACGATTTATTATTATTACAACAATATAATGGTCCCCGAATTAACAAAATGAGTTCAAACTTAAAGTTAAAGGACAAAGGTCTTAAAATTATTACATTACTTAAACTGTGTACTTTTATAAAATTAGATTGTATGAAATTATCATGAAAACTGATAGTTCATACCTACAGCATTGTTATCATTTTGTATAGCTCTCAAATATTACGAAGACATATTTTGCATATATTAGGTATGCACAGATTTTTTTTAAAATATAATATAAAATTCTATTTTCCCAATTGATGATAAAAATATGTATAAAACGAGGGTACCCCGCGAAATTCAAATTTTCTTACATTCGTTTTTTTTTTTCTTTTTAAAATTGGAACGTAAACGCAACATATGAAAATTTTAATTTCGCGTGCTACCTTATCGCATCCCCCTTAATATGTATATGCTATTCTTTTTTTTGCATTTTCCATTGCATTACAAACATAAAATAACAAAAAAAAATATATAAAAATTATGTTATTGATAGGAATGTTTAGAAAAATAGTTTCAATAAAAATATCTACTTATGCCTATATTAATAATATTGTAGACCTAACTTGATATACTCTATGGTCGTAACCAGCACGACTTTGCCTAAAACAATATTAATAACTAATATTCGAGGTACTATTCGAATCAAATGCGTGTTTTATTTGAGAATGTTTTAATATTTTATAATGTTGAAGATGTGAACATGATGTGTAGTCGAATTCGTTTTTTCTTTAAGGGATCTCCCGCACTAGACCACGACACGATCGCGACAAGGTGAACCATGGAAACCAATACGAAACGCGCACTTGGTCGCAACGGCAAACTAGCCGGCCACCATATCGCCGTCCCCGGAGAATAAAATGATAACTGCCATCATCTTAGTTTTAGTGTTATGTCATTTTTGGAATCTGTGGGTGCTACTACATCTGCTCATTTTTTCTAATTTTTATACAGCTAATTACGAAGTTACAAAATAGTATTCAAAGATTTAACACAGGCCTTAATTTACGAGAATAAAGTGTTAGTGTAATATTATCAAAATGTATTCCCACTTGTTAGTTAGACAAACAGTCATAGAATTACGTTCTCATGACAAAAAATAACTGTTTCAAAGCTGACAATCATCTCTCTACGTCTATTATTTATGGAGCAATAGACGAAAACATGTTTTTTTATTTTTCTTGAAAAGTTGCGTTTTTGTCGTTCTCATTTTATTCTCAGGGGACGGCGATGCAATACTACTAGACGGCCACGGCTGGCCGGAGTCGTGGCCGTCTAGTGCGCGAAACCCCTAGCCCTTTTGACGAAAACTTCCAGTAAATTGAATCTTCAGTAGAGTTGAAAATGTCTATATTTTGTATTATAGCAAAAATATACGTGCAAGTGGCATTCAACCTTAGACTCAATTTACTATAAGTATATTCATGTATTCACATCATTTATCTATATTTTCAACTGCTTACAAGATAGCCATAAAAATAAGGCACTAATGGCTACCTCCACACTTAAACTTCATAAATTATATTTATTATTTCTATAACTGTTAAAAATAGGTAGATAAAAAAAACATTTTGTAAATAAAGTACCTATAGCAAACATAATTTTACATTACTTTACAATTACATTTCAAACAACTTTTGTATCTCACTCACACACATTTTTTTTTAAAGTATTTACTATACTTGCATATTTCGATCTCATTACAATATAATGTATGTTATGTAGTTTCCAAAATCATTAATTATTTTTGCGTGAATATAAACGTTAGAATTGAAGCTGTATCAAAATTAATATTCCTCGTTTAATAGTATAGGATAGTATATGAAGACTAAATCATAATTTATAGCGGTATTTGTGATCTCCGTCTATCACCCGTTGTCCTAATAGAAGGCGATCGTCGCGCGCATACGCTACGCGAACAGCGACTAATGCGAAATATCGCCGAGGCCGGTATTGAGAATCCCGTGTAACATCGGGTGAGCAATTTTGCATTTCACGAAACATTTTAAAATAACTTTCAAGCCGGCACAGTATAAATAAGTTAGAGTATTATATGTTCATAGAAAACGGCCGAAACGACGCGCTTCGAAATCTCAGTGTATATCAGTACGCAACAGTATCGAATGCGCGGCAGTCACGCACGGACGCGGAAGGTTTATCTACCGAGCGACCGTAGGTAATTATTTCAAGGTCACTGCCGAGATATAACTACTGATACTTTATTATACTGTGCCTGTGTTGACAAGTATTACTTAAATCGCTTACTAGGCCACAAAGGTTATGTTTACAAAATCATCTACCAAAAACGTTTACACTCACACAAAGTTCACCATACAACTCATTTTCACCACTCATAACCATCACCACAGTTCACCAGTCGTCATCAGGCACTCCTCCCGGGTACTCTCCTGTGAGGCACGCGGTACAATGACCTCCAACACCATCGCTTGGAGTCGACTTCATGTTGTAATGCACTGCTGATACTAAGCCTTCTACGCTTAAGTATTCTAGACTGTCAGCGCCTGAAAATAAGAGTTGTTTTGAATAATTAGAAAAAGGTTTTTGAATTATTATGGATGTAGGTTGAAGTTATTGGTTTGGTGTTCATGGTTAAGTAAGATAAAAAATGCACCAAGAAGAGATGGGATTGGATATTATCGGCATGTGGGCTGCGTAATGCTGTCCATAGTTGTGACTTGTGACACCCTTCAGCCGATAACCGAGGTTTCTAATTAAGACAAATCTAAAAAATCGCTTGAATAAATAACTTAGTCTGTAGTAATTTATATACCGAGACCCTTCCGTGCCTCGGAAAGCACGTTAAGCCGTTGGTCCTGGCTGTTATTCGTGGATCTTTGACAGTCGTTATGGGTCGTCAGAAGCCCGAAAGTCTGACAACCAGTCTTACCAAGGAGTATCGTATTAACTAGTTACTGGGTTGTGGTGGTCAGATAGGCAGTCACTCCATGTAAAATACTGGTATTCAGCTGCATCCGGTTAAACTGGAAGCCGATCCCAACATAGTTGAGAAAAGGCTAGGCATATTATAGTCTCTAGTAATCAAGCTACTGAAAGTACTAAATTGATTATTGTATTACTCACCAACATGTTCGGCTAATTTATAGGCGTCCATCTTGTTGGCAATGAGTTCTTCTCGCGTGGGGATGTTGATACCCATGTAGCATGGATACTTCAGCGGGGGTGATGCTATCCTTATGTGTACCTGCAGACAAATACATCGCAGATTAGATTAGATTATTTACATTGTTAGAATAGGGTCGTTGCACAGTGACTAAAAACAGGCGTCGTAATCGAGGTGCTCCCTAAGAAGTGCTGGCGTGATAACTTTGATCATTTTTTTATATACTTTTTTTCTTTTTCTCAGCTAGTTCTAATGATAATCGCCACAGTTTGAGTACTTTATGCGGCCTACCGAAATGTCCTTTCTTTGGTATTGTTCGTCGAGTCATTGAGCTCCTTAAGGCGCTGATAAACTTGAACACCGAGCATTCCCCGTTTTTAAATTTGTCGAACTGAACTACGAACAGAGCCAAGCATAGAGCCAAAGATCGCTACGAAAATTTTCAGGATCATTCTAGCAAATGCTCTAGTCAATGCTCGTCAAAAAGCTCGAGGCAAATTTACTGTTCTTTCGCTAGAATGCTTGCTAGAACGATCGCTAGAATGCTCACTAAAACGCTCCCGTTTATTTTTCTGTAATGTAACATTCGCTAGAATGCTCATTACAAGTGAATGCTCAAGTTTATCAGTACCTTTCAGTTCTGAGTTGAACTGCACGATTGCTGACAAATGCGTGCACTGACTCGACAAGTCCAAGTTATGAAACTAATGATAAGCTGTATTATGCAATATCATCAGAAAATCTTCAGTTTACCAGTGAGTATAAACAATATTTGAAGTATCAATTACAAAGCTAATGTTGTATTTACCTCAGCTGCCCCAGCATCTCTCAACAGCTTGATAATCGGTCCGATAGTGTTGCCCCTCACAATGGAATCATCGATGAGTACGATTCGTTTCCCGCGCACATTCTCGGAAAGCGCGCCGAACTTCTTGGCGACGCCCAACTGTCGCAGTCGTGTGGATGGTTGGATGAAGGTGCGGCCTACGTAGCGGTTCTTGCAGAGCACTTCCATGAAGGGAATGCCGGACTGAAATGGGAGATGAGGGTATTATTATAGTAGTTGGTAAAACTATGAATTTCATTTCACTCTAACCTTCTTCTGTATATACAAGGTGAAAATTAAATAACTTGAAATGATACCAAGTTTAATTTGAAAAAGAATTAAACTTTGCTAGGCACGATTCTTAATTTTACCTCGATTTTTCGCATTTTATTTACCGAAGTGTTTTAATAATTATGTTTTATATATGATTAAAATACGGCACTAGCCCAGTAGTTGCAGAAATATAAAAGAACTCACTCAGCGGATTCAATTCCGTGCCTTAAAATACACTTACAATACAGCAGAAATGTTGTAATGAACCAATGAAAAAAGCCCCTTAGTAGCCAGTTTCCAGGCATTGTATGGCTTATGCATCTATGTCTCTGTTACTGAACGAATTATATAATCTATAACAATGCTATAGTTGTTCGGTTACCTGTCGTGCATATCCGTGTGCGGCCGCGGTCCCGGACTCGGGCACCGACGACACGATGTCAGCGTCCACAGCGGACTCGCGCGCCAACATGCGCCCGCACTGCATGCGCGCCGAGTATACCATTTGACCTGGAAGAATGAAATGATAGTGATAAAAAGGTTTTTAACGTAGTACTGATTCATGATGCATTTACTTCCAGACAATTTTGGAACCTGACTGCTATTCTTGAATAATTAATTGATTTGTTTTATTGAGAAATAGAAAGTTTTTGAGTATCCTATAGTAAAGGTTAGTAATTTTTGTATTTATTTTTTATAAACATACCATATTTCATTGGAATTTCCCTAACCTAAAAGCCCTAACTTTGTTGATTGCGGCTGATGCCGTAAAAAAAAAAAACAATTTGCACACGAATCAATAACCACTTCGTTTTTGAGTCTATAGAGGTATGAGGAACAGAGTGTAAAGTTCACTCATCCTATATAGAAAAGGGAGGATCCTCCGACCAGACGGGTGTCGTGTCTGGTGGGCTACTGCCCGACGATTGATGCCGGGAAGTTACATATATGCTGATCGCGCGGTAAACGTTGATTGCGCGATGAAGGATTTTGCGTGTAATCAGTGTGTGGGTTGGCATGTGGCGATGTAAATGCCGCCACAAGTAAGTTAAAAAAAGTAAATAGTGCTTCTTCAAACTATACTGACCTTGCCTAATAATTCCAGGATCTTTCGACGGTTACAAAAGCGTTTGGTGTTATAACGAGAACCCTTACCTTCAAAGATACTATCCGCCCTGGCGAAGTAGACGTACTCAAATATACAGAAGGCTTGCTGTTTGTCGGCGGGTCGCTCCACAACGTCCACTGTTCGAATCCCGTGCCGCGACATCTCTATTATCTCGCCGGGAAGTACCTCGCGCACGTAACGGGCACCTAGGAGATAAAGAAACGTTTAAAACATATTCGTGGTAATATAAATCAACATGAGGCATGTATAGCAGTCATAGCCTAGTGGTGTGACTGTCGGACTGCCAAGTCATAGGTCTCGAGTTCGAACCTCTGACTATTCGGGTTCATATGCGTATTGTATAATTATTACTTGCTTCAAAAACGGTGAAGGAAAACATCGTGAGGAAACCGGCATGCCTGAGAGATATTTCTCGCGTGTGCCAACTCAGAGGCCCATGGGCGGCATAAAAACTCTGATACCAGGTTAGTCACTAACCACACGAAAGAGGAAGAAGGCCATTTCCCAACGTTGTAGTTGTGAGGCGTGAATATAGCCCCATTTCGCCATGATTTATATTTAAGTCACATGTAGCAATAGCATCAAACTCAAATCATATATTTCAAATAAACTAATTACAGGCACTTTTAAATTGTCAAGGGGTCGGTCAGTCAGAAAGCTGAAGCTAGTAGGATCCTATGGAGAAGAACGGGCAAGAAACTCCACGGACACTTTTTAAAATTAAAATATGGTTACAAAATCTTGGTTATATTATTCATGTTGAAGTTATACGTGTTAGAACGACGCAGAACGTTAAAAGTGTCCGTAATAAAAATATAAAAAATAAAATAACCCGTGGCAGCTAAGAGATGATGCATGGATCAGCACCATTCAGCTCAACCATTTTGAAGGGAGCTAAAAGCATCGACCGCTATACGACGCTATTGGTATTCATCGGAAACAAATCCACATTCTGGGTTGTTACTGAGCGAGTTTACTTCCCCTGGACCCAAATCCTATCTCAGGTCCTAACTGACTATAAGCTCAATAAAACAGTCAAAAACTTTTTCCTAAACTTTTTAGAGTTCCGTATCCGAAGGCCAAACGAACCCCTTTTACAAAGCCTCCGCTATCCGTCCGTCCGTCCTTCCATCTGTCTGTCAGCGGGCTGTATTTCATGAACTTATAGTTGAAATTTTCACAGATTGGGTATTACTATAACATTAAAAAATAAAAATTAAATTTAAAAATTAAAGGGTCCCCGTTCCAGATTACAATCCGGGATCCCGGCCCTTTTCAGACCCCGAAAATCACGTGGAACCCTTGGTCAGTTTTTTTTTTTTTTTAATTTTAAAGCCATGAGGCATTTCTATTTCTGTCGCTTCTTTAGTTATTTACGGTCGCTTCTTCAGAAAGCTAGAAGATGTTACATGGTATACTAACCAATAGAGAGGAATCCGCAAGACTCTGATGACACGACCCAACCTTCAGCCCTGTCTTCCACACCGTTCTTTGCACAGCCGTTCAATAAAACTGAAATAAATAATTAACAAAATTAATAACACGTAAATTGTTTATTGGTATTAAAGGAAGAATGTGAATAAGGAAATAAAGAAAGCAAAGCTATTTGTGAATTGATTTGGGTTTTAAGGGCAATTTGTCCACAGAATAATGTTGTACACACCATTTCCAGTTTATGCTGATCTCGCATTGTATACGATTTCCATACAATGCGAGGTCAGCTTATACTGGAAATGTATAGCTTGATGTGTAGCCGTGTGTACAGGCTGGTCATTTGAAATATATTTTCTAATTTTCACATATTTGTGTGATTATGTCTTTTCGACCACAAAATATTTCTGATCTAAACTGAAATGTTGCAAAAATTGAATGTGTACTCAAATATTACTGAAATTAAAGTGTGAGCTTGAACTTAGATTCTGAACACCACATAATTTATTTAATGGTAATAGGTGTATGGTTTTATAAATATCACACCACAAAAATAATCATTCGTTATATCATCATGCCCTTTGTAACAGAATCGTGTTCATAACAAGATAATTAAAAATCAAGCATATTAATACTAACAATATTATGTTGACAATTTTATCACCCACTTAATGCAACTTATTATAATTATGTAAACCCATAAGAAAGATGAGGTCATGACGAAAATGCAATGCGCTATAATACAGGGCGTAGCGAGTAATTACAGAAAATGTCGATTCAGTAATGAATTTTTGGATAAAGACCTAGTTCCAAGATAGATTTCAGTAGGTTCTTACCACTCAACCAAGTCCTTAAGGTGGAATTGGACCACCTGATCTATACCACTACGCCCATAAAATTAGAGGCTGGCCACGCTAAGTCTGCAATGGAATAAATGGGCAACCCCAAAAAGTGTTATATATGGTATACTTTTACATCAGCCAGTTATGTCAGTTTCGGGGTTGTAAGTAGATCTAATGATTTTGATATTTTGCCTGTTGATTTTTGCATAATAGATTATATTTGACTATGTTGTACCTATGCTCTACCTCCTTACGATAACAAAGCTGTATCAGATTTACACTGCGCATCGTGCTAAAGAGACTATTCTTTACCAGGAAAATTATAAACAAAATAACCTTTCAAAAACAAAAAGACAAACAAAGTATTATAATCTTTTTTCTTTGGACAGGATGGTGTTGCCGTCTATAGATTTTCAAATTCCACCGTTTTTTTACTTATGCAGACTTAGCGTGGCCAAACTCTAGCCTAGCCCATCATGCTGTGAGAGAAGTTATTAAATGGAATGTGTTCATGCATTACCCTCGGCATGCCGCGCCGACGACTGTTTGTAGACATCTGTAAATGTTTAGTTATTAGCATTTATACATATTGATACATACGTTTGTATAAACAAGGACTGGTCAGTATAAATAAAGGTTTTCTGCAACGTGCAATGGTATTCGCTTTCAGCTTATTGTAAATGCAAATCGCATGACAATTAGTTATAAGTTTTTTTTTTTTTTTCATGTCTGAATACCATACTCTGTAATGAAATGTCACATTATTCCTAAATAATTATTAAATAGGAATCGTTTTTTTCTTATTTTATCATGTTTAGATTTACCATCATATTAAAGATACCCATCAGTTCTGCGAAGTTTTGCTAACTAATTTCATTTGACCCGCAGATATAGTACTTAGTGTAGAAATAATCACATTGACCAGTCATTTAAAGTTGTTGTACAAACACAAATAATCAGTAACAGTTTTCCCTAGTTATGTTTGCTTTAGATAAATCCATTGGATACTGGTAAGCTATAGGTAAACTGTTAGCAACAGTGGTAAACACTCAAAATTAAAACTAATTATAAAAAAAACCCAAGATAGCCGATTTCGCGAAGTTCAGAGAGCTGCGCAACATAATGCATGTTTGTCATGTCCCTTTTGACCTCTATAGAGTACCTACGTAAAATCGGATCATGATGCAGCATACCCAAGTTCATTCCTATTGTTGTCGACTACTTACATAAATCCTCAATTAGCAGCAAGGGGCAAAAAATATATATTTAAGTTTTTATTTTTACATAATCCTTTGCGCGTCCGTATTTGAGTTTAAAAACAAGTTAAAATACAAAGTAGATAACCCAATAGTGGTCTTTAATCTAAAATACTATTATCCGACAACTGTTATTGAATACTTTTACAATGTTTGTAAATATGTGAGCACCATGTATCTATCACATAATTAAATTATCTGTCGTTGCTTCATTTGTAATTCTTTTTACCTATTGTGGTATAGTAATTTTATTCTAGGTGCATCGTCTTCACATATAATTATTTAACTAATGTACGTACTTATACAAACTATTGTCAAACATTTTAAAAGAGTAACGGTGGAGTTTCTTGCCCATTATTCTCCATACGAAAACTACCTTTTGGAAGGGGCGACTAGAACAATGATATTATTTTGTAAATTTTGAAGTTCTATTTGAAATAAATGATTTGACTTTGACTTTGAAATAAGCAAATTCGAATTGCTTCTATACAAAAATACTAAACTGTATTAAAGTAAAAATTAAAATTAGGAAAATGCTTTCAACACCCAGATGGAATGGTATCAGTACAATATTCGATTAAAATCATTTATTCTCCCAATTGTGGATTAAACCCATCTTACATGCTGACACTATAAATATATCCCAATTACACCCAGTTGCACAAAGACAAACATTAATGCCCCATTACGTAATGAATCATTAACGCTAATGATTTCGTTAATTTCATCAAAGAACGATTAAAATCGAGTCTCATGTTACATTCTGCAACAAGTTAATGCAAGATTAGTATTTAATGACAGCTTTAAAGATTGAAGTTTGTTTCTGCAACTGGCTGTTAAACAAATAACTTGCTATAAAGATTATAATGCCTTGCACATACATTTCCATAATTGTTATTATGTTTCTGTGACTTACATGAGGATCCTAGAGGTAAGATCTTGCCGAGACACAGCGGTCTGTTCCCGTAGGGGTCGCGCACTGCGTAGATCTTGTCTTTCAGCATTATTACCAGAGAGTAACTTAGCGGGGCCAGTCTATGAAACAAAAGGACAGTATTTTATTATTTGTTCACTTATGAATGACAGAGGCAATAATTTCTTCCAGATGTAAGAGGAGAATTAATTTTAGAACAATCATGCTGAACAATTTTACAATCCATTTTTTTTTTTAAAGATTGACTGCACTGTATAATCTTGCACAGCATTAACTTTTAAATAATGGCCGTTATGTAGTCGCCTATAAACAACAAAAAAAGCCAAAATCCTTCTCTAATTTATTTATATTAACCTTCTAAACACGAGTTGCACATTTTCAAATGATAGATTTAATGGTAAATAGTTCGACCCACTTCGTTTGGTGGTCTGTGACCCTTACAATTTGACATTTTATTTTAATTTCAATTCTGTGACCCTTAGAAATTGTCATTTTATTTTAATTTCAATTCTGTAACCCTAACAATTTAACATTTTATTTAAATTTAAATTCTGTGACCCTTATAAATTGTCATTTTATTTTAATTTCAATTCTGTGACTCTTATAATTTTTATCTACTCATTCGTTTATTTCAATTGCGTTGACATTGTTCTGTTGCAGTATTGTGAAATATTATTTAATGTAATATAGGTTTTGCGTGAATTAAATGAATTTTATTTTATTTTATTTATAGTTGGGGAACTATAATCAAATAATGGATATTGTAAAAAAAGTTTTTTATTTTTATTAAAACCGTTTTAAAAATGTATAGTTACCTCATGAGGTGGTTAATACGCGCCGGCCAGTCGGGTCCATTGGTCTCTCCCTCGGGCGGGTTGAGGCAGAGCGCTTGTGTGATCAGTTCCGAGTCGGAGTGCGTTGATAGACCTACTCCGCGACCTAACACCTGAAATATGATAAATTGATAAAGTATGATTAATATAATTAGGCACCCATGAAGCGCTGTAAAACTCTAAAACCAGGTTAGTCACTAACCACTCGAAAAGAAGAAGATAGAAGTATAATTAGGGTATCTAACCGGTTTTTTTTTTCAGCCGATTTCCAAGAATCTACAGTCAAAATTCATGTAGGCTGTTGTGATTTCATAATATGCATAAAATGACACCAGTATTACAAGGAATATATTTCGTCAAATCCCATTGTATTAGGGGTTTGTCTTATAGTTATTTATTGACCAAAATAAAATCGACCAATAATTATGCGACGAGCCTTCGGATTTGGCAACAAATTAAATTGAAAAACTGCAGGTTATTTTGTGAGGCATATTTAGTTTGTGTGTGGTACATAAGGAAAACTTTTCAAAATACCCATGGGTTTTGAAGTGATTCAAAATCACAGTTTAAGGAAAAAATATTGTTACTCGAAAACCAAATATGTTTATGCGTTTTAAGATTACATATTTATCTTTATGTTTTAAATAATATTATATTACGTCTAAATAATTGAGAAGAATTTTGAGAGATACCTAATTGCTTTTTAGCCAAAAGCAATTAGGTATCTCTCAAAATCGTACTTCATCATCTGCCTAGCCTTTTCCCTTTTTTTTCTGTTGGGGTCAGCTTCCAGTCTAACCGGATGCAGCTGAATACCAGTATTTTACATGAAACGACTGCCTATCTGACCTCTACAACCCAGCCATTGAATAGCACGATACCCTTTGGTAAGACTGGTTGTCAGACTTCGGGCTTCTGACGACCCGTAACAACTGTCAAAGATCTACAAATGACAGCCGGGATCAACGGCTTAACGTGGTTTCCGAGGCACAGAGGAGTCTCGGTATATGAAGATGGCCAACCATCCACGAACTAACCCTGCTTAACCTGTTGAATCGACCCGTGCAGCTGTTATTACTTAGCCACGAGCTCCTCCTCCAAATAAATAATTACCAAATTACTTACCATCTTTCTCAAACTGCTGCAGTTAACCAGTTCTCCGTTATGTGCGACAGCTAGCGCGCCGTGTGCTGTGTGTACCACAAATGGTTGGCAATTCACCTCCTCAGATGCTGCTGATGTTGAATATCTGGTTCAAGATACGTTGATTTAGATATGGCGAATTAAACATACTCTTTGCTTCAGAGAGTAATTTTTAAATAATGGAAATTCAACATTATTGCTTTTGAAATAGGACTGAAATTGATATGGTGGCATCATTTCCGCAACTTTAATGGTTTGCGAGGTTCCTTATCTCGATCAATTCAGTTACAGTATTTCATGACCAGAATACCCGCGAAATCACGTGTTTTTTTTTTAATTTCGTGTTCTTTATGGCACCTCTTTAGGTCATGAGGTATTCGAAAAACAAAAATATTTGGCCGACGTCATAAGGGAAAGGCGTAAAATTGATTAGCTGTTACAATGTAAAGATGTTGAAAGAAATTATATGCAAACTAGATGCAGTTTACAGACACTGAATTCGATACACTGCCCAAACAATACTTGTGTTACTCAAGGTTAGTCTCAAACGAATTAAATTAACTGTAACTACTCCATCGGTTTAGGTAATTAAATAAAAGTGAACAAATCGTAAAAAATTGAATTTATTGATGACACTTTCATATTAAAAAATACGATATTTAAAAAAAAATCGAATTTTACGATAGTTTTCTCTTTTATTACTTATATAAATTATTCTTAAACTACTCATCGTAGACGTGCAGTTACATCATTGAGCACACTATTTTTTGCCAGATTAATAATAATAATATAAAATTTTGTAATCAGTGTAAGGAGCCCACTATGACAGGTTCTCTAAACTTCAACGAATTATAACGTTGCTAAATTGAGGAGTACAACTGTGACGTAGCATGACAACTGAAGTGACAGGTATTAAGTTTAATCGGTTAACCTGACAGCTCTCTCGTCACGTGGTTTTTTTTTGTTTACCTTTATTTAACTACCTAAATCAATGGAATATAATGTTATTGTTTTTGTGGGCCAAATTCCCGTTAGCTCAGCTATCTTGGGGAAATCGGTAGGTAAACATGAAACAACTCATCAAATACTGCACCTCCCCCTTTCTGAAGTGGGTTATTAAATACATAATGTGTTTGTAACTTACCTCGTGTGTCCAATGCCGAGGTTTCCTTTGAGTTTCTTCATGGCTTCGTCGTTGAATATGTTGTTGATGAGTCCCATGCCTTTGTGAGAGTTGAACGTGCGCGCGCTTTTGCCCTCTGACGTCACGATACCAGCTGACTCCTGCCCTCTGAGGAATTAATGGCTTTTTATAGAAAACTAGCGCGGGCAAGCGACTTCATGTTCGTGAAAGAAACATAATTAACCTATGGCACTCGGCAATAGTGCAGATTGTACCAGTACAAACAATTGTACTTCTTTTTAATTAGAAAACTAGTATGCCGCGGCTTCGCCCGCGTGGAACCTAAGAGCGATTTTGCACTACGTCCGATCCGAATCCGAGAAATGTCGGTCCGACGTAGCCATATTACTATTTGTATGCGGGGTTGCGCACTAGATCCGATCTTTATCCGTCCGAATTTAGAACATTCCCATTTCAGATTGAATTCGGAACTTGAATTCGTATTTTTAACCGCTCTAATTCTTTTTCTGAAATTAAAGTCTAAGTTACTCCTCCTAACATTAGCTGTCGTCAGTGAAAGTCCCGTTAAAATCGGTCCAGCCGTTTTAGAGATTAGCCGGAACAAACAGACAGACAAAAATTATAAACATCGTTTTTGATGTTATAAGAACCATTTATACTTTATAATTTACTAGCTTTTTCCAGCGGCTTCGCCCGCGTACGGGAACATAATACCGGGATAAAAAGTATCCTACGTCACATTCCAGGTCATGGTCTACCCATGCACCACATTTCATGCAAATCCGTTCAGCCGTTTTACAAACAAAGTCGCTTTCGCATTTATAATATTAGTTAGGAATAAGCATTTTGTAAAAAGCTGTTATTTTGACATTACAAATATACATTTCAATTTTATTTATTTGTATAGAAGATTTAGATTAGATATAGAAGGAAGAAGCCTAATTTCATGTTATTACACGCACTGAAGCTAGTTAAAATTATGATGTTAGGATAGGTATAAGTAGCTTTTATTTTGATTAATTGCTAAATACCGATATCGGCTATGTCTGTGCAGTTTCGCCAGTTAAATTAAAAAAAAAAAACATATTAATAATAGACTATTGTTAAGAATCAACATGGTTTATAGTTATGAGAACAACGTTAGAGTTTAATAAACCACACACTAAACTCTATATTTAAACCTTATTCCAATAAATACAAGGTTTATAATGCTGTAATCTAGTGCTGACTTATCGCATTGCTAGGGTATTGTTATAGCGGTTCTTCCCCTAATTCCCAAAATGAATAAGGAAGACGGATGTGTGGAGGCTTTTATGTGCCTTGTGTTAAATAAAACAATGATTTATTATTGGCTATGTAATTTATCCACTGAGTGTTCCCAGAATCCCAGTAATTATTTACTATGTAATTTATCCACTGTGTTCCCAGTAATCCAGCTAGATATCTGTGTAGGGTGCATTAGGGTAATTCCGAATGGTTTTCAGACAAATTGATGGAATGTGTGTATTTTGATGAACCAGGCAGAATCAGTGGATTGTATGTCTTCTAGAGAAGTCACTTCGTCTTCTTGAATGTATAGCCTAGAGCTCTATTCTGAGGTATTTTATAAATATCGTAGTAGTTTAAAAAAAAAAAGGGTTTAAAAACTTACTTTTTTTTTTCTTTGCACTAGTCTAACTTCGAATTATGGACGGGCAATTCCGAATGACAGTTAAAAGTGGACTTTATTCACTTTTGACAAAAGGTACATATTTCTTTTTTATCGTAATTACCCTCCAAAAATAATATTCACGATATTTGTCATAGAATAACCTGAACACGTTTGTATGAAATTTCTATTTCGGAATTACCCGCCGCATGGGTAAATGGTTCTCAATCTTTTAGCAGGTACAGAGCGGATATGATTCTTTTACTCACGCGATTATTCTCATAGTTTAAAAGATATTATTTTAACGTAATCAAACTGATCGCTTATGGGTATCCTAGTAAAAGTAACATTCAGATCTTTGTATGGATTTGTATGCAACCCCTTCCGATGCACGCGGCCGTGTAGCGCTATCCGGCAGCGCGGGGATGGGCAGCTTGCATCGGAAAAGAAAACTTTGCTTACAAATCCATACAAAGAGGTGGGCAGTTTCGGCAGTCGCGACTCGGCAGCGCCGCCGGGTCGCGCTGCTGGGTCGCGACTGCTGAGATCCGAATGGTAGCTTTAGATGCAATTCAATATTAATCAAAATGTTTAAGATTTTCTGTAATAAGAATTGAAATAATCATGGGTCTTGGGTTTCAAAATAAGACTGAAAATAATAAAAAATAAAGATTGATTTGAAAATTAAGTAAGTAATTAAATTAGTACTTAAGTAGCAAAATCACAAATAAACAGAATAATAAATTGAATTATAAAATTAACCCACTTACAAGTAGGTTTGACATAAAAATTAAAAATGTTAACTTGATAACTCAGGTAAGTACACTAAAATAGTTGAGCCTCTCTCTGACACCTGAATAACATAAACAAATTATAACGATTTTGTTCGAGGATTTTAGATAAAAAAAAAAATCTAAACAAAGAAGTTCTCAAAACTTATAAAATTTATTTTGTGTATGCTTTGTTGGTTGTAGCCGAGTGGCAACCGACTGCCATTTTCTTACCAAGGGCCGGCCGATTATACCTAAACTGTGAAATGACACCCCTCTGCTTATATCACGTTTAGACGGAACTAACCTACCATCGGAATTACCCATACAAATTATAGATTGAGAATATTGAGAACCACTGACAATCTCCATAGAAAAGCAACATCGGCTAAATCCGAATTATTTATGATTCGAATTTACCCTCTTTGGGTAATTTCAATAAAAACAGAAAAAGATACCTAGGATGCGCTGAATCCATTCAAAACTATATTAAAAACGAAAATCTATTAAACAAAAAACAATCAGTTAAATAACTTACCAAATTTCTGAGATACCAATGTTCGTGTAATTCCGATAACTAGAAAACGCGTGAAAAATGACACACTGCGAGAAATGCGGCATTGTGACACGTACATTTACAAGTAGCGACCTGAGCCAACTGAAGCAGGGGGAGTATTAAGCTGGCGTCAAGGTTAATGTTGCCACATTATAAAATATCGTTGCGTTTGGGAGGAAATTGAAATTTTCGGAATATGCCGATTTTCGACATTACCCGAATGCACCTTATGCTATTTGTTTGTTTATCGGTCAAGTGTAGTTCATTTTATTATCTTATCCGGTACGCTTTTTAGGCCTGCCTGTCTGAATTACCGAAAGGAGATAGTAGAAAAAAATATAGGTAAGTACCGTACCTAAATTCCCTAAAGTATCCTACTAATATTATAAATGTGAAAGTTTGTGTGTTTGGATGTTTGTTACTCAATCACGCAAAAACGGCTGAACGGATTTAGATGAAATTTGGCACAGAGGATTAACACAAAGGATACATCCACGCGGGCGAAAGCTAATTACGAATAAATGAATTTAAAAAAATCACGATCGAATGCGCCTAATCGCCAAAACATGATCTCAAGGTTACACAACAGTACCCTAATTGCGTAATACAACATAATCACAATCTGTTTCGATTTGATACAGATTGCTAACCCATTGCTTCATAAGTTGGAAAAAAAACTGCTCAACAACGTAAATAACACAATGAATGTTGTTGAACTGTCAAAAAGAAACAAATTTGGCATAATTGTTTACAAAAATAAGTTACGCAATTAGGGAACTGGTTTAGTTCAATACCATCCATTGATATGGCCGAAGGTAACACTTGTTCTTAATTTTCTTACATGGTTTTTTTTTTCTATTTATAAATCGTAACAGTTCTTTTTTTATATTGCGACTAAATACCGTCTTAAGTGAAATTTAACGACATATAAATTGTGACGTATCAACTAATCTAAGCAAATAAATAAAATGTAATCGTCTGTTTGTAATGTCAAAATAACAGCTTTAAATAAAAATTTTCTGTCTGTATGTTCCGGCTAATCCCCGAAATGGCTGCACCAATATTGACAAAACTTTCACTGGCAGATAGCTGATGTTATAAGGAGTAACTTAACTTATTTTTATTTTAGAAAAAAAAAATAGGGCCCATGTGGGCGAAGCTGCGGGCAACAGCTAGTACCTACATTTCACAAATCGAGTCGTTTAAACTAATGTAGGATAGCTTCTGAGTCAAGAACTCAAGAAAAGTAAACATCAGACGTTTATAATGCATCTTATGAATCGAGACGTATAAAACAAAGGTAGCCCGGGACATTCAAATTTTCTTAAGTTTTTTTTGTAATTTGAAGGTCAGTATCAAGTTGTATGTTGATCAAAATATGATTCTCGACTATAAAAAATATGTATTTATCGAATTAGAAGTCATTAGAAGTAATTATCAATAACATTCTCTAAGTTAGAATCGGGCTCAAATGTCATGATTTCATGAAATAGTCGTTCAGTAGGTTAGGTGATTTGAAGTTATTGAGTTATATTCATGATTTTTATTATTATTATTCTGTAAATACATAATTACTTGTTACTGCGGATGAATTTCTCGATGCTATATTTTAGTTTGTGAATAGTTTTAGTTAAGTTAGTGTACAATTTTATTATTTTTATCAATTAATTAGTTAAAAGTTGTTACTTACTTATTTATATCATCTGAAAATGATTAATAAACTCCTTACCTAAATGAAATCTAAAATCATCCGAAGTGATCTCCAAATTGCAAAAAATGGAAGAAAATTTTAATTTCGTTGGCTACCCTGCGTTCGCCTTAATCGAGAGTTCGAGACGTGGAGATGTAAACTTCTACATCTCGTAAATAGTGACGCGTAAAGTCTAAAGGATAAACTCACCTGTGCTGTAGCGCGACTAATCCTAAACATATAACTGACGGAATGTCGACTTGTGTGGGCCATTCTCCGGTGCTGATGGCGCCGAACACGCCGCATTCGTGGGTTAAACCTGCAACAACGATAAATAGAGTTAAATAATGACTTTTAGCTTAGCTTTAAACAATATGACGTCGGGACCATCCTGTAAAGCAATCGTTCAGAGATAACATGACGCATTTTATCCCCAATGTTTTAGTCAAAAGGTGTACCTCGGTCAGAGATTGCGGTGGGAAATGGTAAGGCTTATTTTCAAGTCGTGAGAAAAAGTTTAGACGAAGTTCCATTTTCCGAGGCGATGTTATTCAGGTTTCATGACAGGCTCATTGTCAGCATAGGTATTATGGCGTTTAAAGACAGATATGATGAGAAACGACCAGTGACCTTCTCATGAGCACCAAGAGGTGGGGACTACAGGTATTCCGCCCCGACCCTTGCACGAGCCAGCCTGCACCGTTGAGCCTGTAGCTATAGATTCGTCCCTAAATAATCTGAATCCGATCCAGCCTGTCTCTTGCTGTCCTCCTCCAGCGACGCCCTAAGCTGAGGTCCTTACCCCACAGAGGGTACCCTTAGCGTGTAGTCGCTCAGTTTTTAAGTTTTATGCCCTGGCTGAAGGCCTTAATTTATTGAGGCACCCACAGGAAAGTTCGGTTAAGCAGTCGGCAACCTCCTAGGTTGACCTGGGAGATGCCATTAACAAAAAAAAGGACTACAGGACTCAGGGGCACCAAAAGCTCGCTTTAAGGTGACGGTAATGACAATATAGCCTCGCATTTGAAACACAAAACACGCCTACCATCAAACACACGACCTTATCGTCTTCGTTCATTTTATAAGATCACAGTACAGACCCCGCTAATCTAACACGTTTATGTTTAACAAAATGACCTTCAGTTAGGTAATAATGACCCAGTTTTTCGCGTTGCTTCGGTTCACCGGTAACAATAATTATTAAAGATAATGCCTTCATTCAGTTAATAATTTAGTCATTGATTGCAAAATCACTTATCAAAAATTATTAAAAATTAATTAAAATATTCTTTGCGGGTTATCGGTTTTGAAAAATTTTGCTACATTCTGGGTGGCAATGGATGTACCCAGAACCAAGCAAATCTGGTTTTCTGTAGAGGCTATGTCAAGTAAATTGATAAAAATAATATTGTTGATAAATTGTGTGTTTATAAATTAATATTGTGAAATATTCGCGCAATTTACACAGCTATGAATAAATTAGCCCAATTTAACTAACTACGAACTAGCAATCAAGATCACTTGAAGAAGAAAAAATAACACCGATTTGTGCTGTAGGAAATGAATCGAAAAATGGTTTTGTAATCGAGATAATTAGTTTTTTTTTTTTTATCAAGCAAGTTTAAAAAAAAAATCGTCAAATTCACTAGAACGAGCATGTATCTGTGACATAATTTTTTTTCGAGACCTAAGTAGGTACACTAATTTGACAATTTAAAATTGATTCTAAAACAGCCAAATTCGGATAACCCCCCGTTAAAATTGCAAATGAAGTCCGCTATAACCGAAATCTGATATGATGGCAAATATATGGCTTTCAGGCTTGTGCAAAGATATCTGAAGCAACCCCATGAAACGAATAGGATTTAGAGACCAACCGGACTCAAAATTCTGTCCGATTTGCATTTTCGGGAGAAACCTGCACGTCTTTCTACATCGTTCTCACATGTATAACTTCAACGTGAATGATGTAAACAATATTATGTAACAATATTTTGATTTAAAAGAGTGTCCGTGGAGTTTCTTGCTTGTTCTTCTCCATAGGACACTACTACGCTTTGGAATGGGCAACTAGCTTCATCTTTCTATCATTCAAACATGTAATTGGTTTATTTGAAATAAATGGTTTGAATTTGAATAACGAAAAAATAAATGTTATTAGTTTTGTGAGTAGTGGTTTTTGTTGGGTAAAAGTATGATAAAATATATTGTATATATACTTTCTGTCAATAAAATAAATATATAATCTAGTTTTTTTTTTTTCATTTTCGTCAACCGCGGATATGCGGGAGGGGGGCAACGGATGCAGTTGCTTGTTGTTTTTACACGACTTGAGAAATCCACCCCTTCCCCCAGAGAGAAACATTTGCCCTCCTAGAGCGAAAACCCAGATTCAGTCAGGCTCTATTAAGCCGCGTCCCCACTAGAGCCCTCGGCCCTAGCGAGGACACGGCTTTATGATTAGGTACAGGTCGTGCCATTAAAGTTGAGACATGATCACGACTCCCGCCACTTTTTCCGCCGCCCCGATGACCCTGGCAGGGATCTCATACTTCTAGACACCCATAAATCGTCTACTGCACAATTCAAACCACGTGGTGCGTCAAGTCTCAACTTTAATGGCACGACTTTGTACCTACTTATTGAGATTGATTGTCCCAAATCACGTGCAAGTCATAGCTTGTCCAATAATCAATGCAGCTTGCCACACGTGGTCTTTATCGAAACAAAGCTGATCGTATGCCATATTGACCTCTGTCAACGATGATAATAAGACCATCGGCCCGATAGCACTCGGAAACATTTTTCCGAATTTTATCTCAAGTCATTTATAGTTAATTGTGTATGGAATAATACTGTGCAATAGTTAAGCTAGTTACATCAGATAGAACCGCGGCCCTAAGGACCAAAAGAGTACGTATATATACATATCTGTGGCGTACTGTCCCGCCCAAGTTCGGAAATGCAAAGCAAAAAGCACGCGTGTTGAATATTACATTGCGTTGTGAACCTAAAAGCGATGCAATAAGAGCCACTTTTCGAAAAAGTGTGTTGAGAAATTACTTGACACTCTTCTATCATTGCAGGTACCGATTATTTTATTGTTTTAATGAACCTCCTAAGCTCCAACTCAGAACTATCTAATAACTATGATCGTATTACTAAAAAATGTCGCTATCTTAGATATAAATAAACAAAACATAATGGCGTAACATGGTACTTAATTGCGGAGAGTCGTTATAACCCAATTATAAATTTGAAATCAAGTGTGAAATCAACAATAGTAATAAGCGAAACGTGGTTTTAACTACACTATATCAGATGTACCAAA
The DNA here is from genome assembly GCA_916610215.1 of Omphaloscelis lunosa. NCBI lineage: Eukaryota > Metazoa > Arthropoda > Insecta > Lepidoptera > Noctuidae > Omphaloscelis > Omphaloscelis lunosa. Next base: position 3,195,861 of record OU744245.1, on the reverse strand, counting down.
TTTTTATATTTTTTTATCATTATAGCTACGGCATAAGACTACAATCGATCAGGCTAACCCAAGGCATGTAAATAATAAATCAACTTGAAATTAAATCAAAAAATAAATCCCAAAGACCAGATAATTAGCTAATTATATCCAGGAATTCTCGCATTGAGCCGATTCCTGTAGCCTTCGGTCCAGCCTGTGGGAGGCCTCCCAACGCTACGCCTTTATCCAGCAGTGGACGTCTTTTCAAAATGATGATGATAAAGATCCAGGGATAAAAGATGTAGTCAATGTAAATATAGCAACAATTTCCGTAATCTGCCATTCAAACAATAGTAGGTATTGCTAACTTCGTTCCAAACGAATGCATATTATACCGTCCATGCCAATTTGCAGATGAAGACATAATCCATGGTTATATTAGTTGCTGCAAAACAAACTGGCTATCAATGAAAGCAACTGTTTTCTATACTGCATATAAAAGATGGAATGCTCGTCATCTTGTCATTGCAACGAAGCAAAAGCATTTTTTCATACAGAGAAGACACGAGCATTGACCACCACGCTTGCTCAAGACGGGTTGGCGATTTCAAACTTTTATTAACTATAAGTCCAGGTTTGGCTGCTTGGTAAAATCTTAATGATCTCATAACTAGACCATTATTTAGATTTATTGAGTACTAATCAAATAGTTTCGCACGAATGCACCCGGAGAGATGGGCAAAGATCGACATTTACTGGACGTCTGAGGTAGAGCATCGCTGTTGTAGACCACGGCGAAGGTGGTGTGATGATTTGATAATATTTGCAGGGCCAACATGACCGGAAATTGCACAAGACAGGGAGGTTTGGGAAGAAAAAGGGGAGCCCTTTGCCCAGCAGTGAGACACGATAAAGGTTAATAATTAAACAAAACAAATAATTACTAACAACACCTTAACAATAGTGGTTATTACTGCTTTCAGCATGATCATCTCAAGGCAACTTCATCGATAAAGAGTCTAAGAACTCGAGGGCAACACGATAGGACTGCAGATGACATTGCCCTTCGAGACTAAATTGATTTTAATGACCGCAAGTACACAAGGGACTGACCAACGTCAACTAAATATTATCACTTAACAGACATGTTCAAAGATGATAATGATCTTGGTTATTTCGTTTCGACGCCTTTACTGTCTGAACACGCTGAGTTTGCACCATTAAACTTTTTTGGTAGGTAGGAACTTCTGGTCAACATACTCTGACAGATACGGATCACTCGAATAACTGCTTTATGCCATTTGTAATGCCCCCCGAAGACTGTAAGGCAGATGAGGTGATTTTGGATCATGCTTTAGCAAAACACTTATTTTTAACAGACGCCCGAATTTTCCAATACCGTTTTAAGTCTGATAGCTGCAGTTTTTGAGAACCGTAGAGAAGTAAAAAAAACCTGATGAGAACAGTACAGACCGTCTGATATTACTTTCGATGGGTGCTTCAAACAATTACGACCTGTCTCAAATGATCTGCGGAGACATCGTAAACAGAAAACGTTCATAAAACGATAAATCACGTTAGGTTTAAATCGCTAGAACTTATGGTCCGACACGTTGGTTATAAATTGACTTTTTTACCGGAGAAAATCACGTACAAATTCCTTAGTCAAAGATGAAGATAACTATGTGCAATCCAAAAGAAAAAGAAAGCTTGACAATGCTTTATTCCTGTACGGTGACGCGTTTGACGAAGTACAAGATGAAGACACGGACTCCGAGGATGTTGAGAAGCGGAGATGAATGTAGGTTTAATATTAAATATGTTTACATTATACGTATTTTAGTGTAAGTGGCCAGTTGGAAAAATTGTGGCTGATTAACTAAAAAGTGTGAAACTATTTTTTGGGCATTAGAAATGCAATGAGGTCCGTTCAAATATATTTTCGGCTGAGGTTAGTTAAGTCCAATCTACTTATTTGTATTATCCTGGTAAGTATAGCGGAAATTTAATACTTCTACGAGCAGTGACATCTTGGTCCTTTTAATAACAATCAAAATTAAAATATACTAACCTGACTGCACTGCCCCTCTTCCGAATCTCTTACTGTTCACTTTAACTTCGCCAGGGGTTGTCCTGGCGTCACAACCAGGTGTTTCTTCCATTCCTAAACGCTCCATAGCTGCTTGTGTGTTGCTCTTATCCTCACATCCACCTTGGCAGCATCGGGATGGTCCTTCAGGACCGTTCATATTATTTCTGTAAAGACCAAGTTTAAATATTCAATTAATAACACTGGTCCTTTTTGTACCGAAGGACCACACAAACTTCCTTTCTTTAAAAAAAACGTGTGTCGAGTACCTAAGGAAGAGTCCACCCAAAGTCATAAATAAAAAAGCAACAGGTAAATCCAAAACATCGTATGGAACCAATTTTAAAGTTATGTCAGCAAATTCCAAATTAATAAAAAAAATAAACAAAGACGTGGATACAAAATCCAATAAAAATGCAGATGTTATTTCCTTGTTTATCCTCGGTTTTTAGTATATTTTTATAAAACAACTTACATAATGGGCAAGTGTCACCAAACAATAAAGTAGAAATAAAACAAAAGTTTTTATAATCAAAACAAACACAGAGGTCACTAATTATTCTGTTCGCACAAAATCACACAGCGACGTTGAGAATCAAACTAACCAGACTCCCTTAACACTTTAGATTATAAACGACTCAAGAGTATACAAACAAGTTTTTAATGCCAATAACATTTCAATTGCTCGATAATAATACAAAAACAAGAGTTAAATTAACATTCGACTAAATGACAAATAGTTTTGCTTCACAACACTATAAAGACGTTCCATTTTTAAAACGACGTGACGTCAAGAGAATGTTTAAATAATACATTGGACGTCATACCGTATTGGGGTGGCGATAATTTGACCGAGATAGTGTGCGATATTGTCAATAAGAATTTCGTTAAGATTTATTTGCGCAGTTTCTTCGTTTATAGGTCAGAGTAGGGCAGAAGTGAGGGAGGAAAAACAATTGAGTTGAACGTAGTTTACACGCGTCACATTGTTTTTGGGACACCTCTGAAACATGTCCTAAGACAACAAACAATAGGCATTGGACATAAAGAATCTATGATCGTAAGAAAACAACCTCGCCAAGAATTGATAGGTACTCATTCATGTTTGTAAATTATTCGCAAACAATTAAATGTTAATCGATTAGTAACGATCAGTGGCCCAGAAAACTGCCCAGTAGGACCTGAGAAAAATTATCTCGTACAACTATTACAGTATTTAATAACAAGGAACTTAGTGCACCTGCACAGCCTGATTACTCAGATCTTTTTGCTGTATGTCATTTCGCAGGTTGTTGTCGCTATACGGTTGTTGCCTTGACTGCTAAACCGGGCTATCCCGATGCCCTAGTAAATTAAGGCGTCCAGTCAGAGGATAGAACTTATACACAAACCAACTACCACGCTGATGGCACTCCCTGTGAGGTACGGAACTCACTCGGCTTAGGGCGTTACTGGGGAGGCGCAGCAAGAGACTAGACCGGATCAGATTTAGATTATTTACCACTCAATAGTACGAACACGAGCTAATAACAGTTAAATTAAGGGAAAAGTACAACTTTACTGCCACTGCCTGGCTTAGTCTAGGTCCTAGGCCTCTGCTACACCCCTCCATGATTTAGTCCCACACATGAACAAGACGTCAATCAGAGTAGTCAATAAATTATATGATTGACATCATTTTGGCATGTATGGTGCGCAAAAATCTAGGCCGTATTTGCATTTTATAGAGGCAACGAGAGGCCCTGTAGTTCTTTAGACCTTCGGGTGTTTTGTGCTTGTCAAACATTGCTTTTGCCTGCTTTGAACGTTTACATTTCCTGATTTAATCCAGCTCATAAAGTATAGATCTTGTAGCGTATCATTAAATTGTACCATGTTGCATGCCCAAAATTTTTTACTATCTCTTTTTTCCTTTGTTTCCTTTCGAGAAAGAACACATTGGCGCTCAGTTAAGTGTCAATCCTGTTCTATTATATGACCTACCAAGTTATCGAGTCATACAAGATTTACCACTGATTATATGTTTAAGCCACACATCACGACTTAAACGTCAGTCAGGTTGTATGTAGGGCACAGATTAATAAACAAATTTATGCAACACTACTTATCGCAAATAGGTACTGATATTAGAATAATCGTAATCTTTCCGTGCCAACATATATTTAAGATCAAACCTAAAAAAAAACAGAAAACTGGCCACAACTTGCGTATGAAACGTTATCAAAGAAACAAAATGATGAAACAGTCGAGAAACAAGTACAAAACAAAAACATTAATTTCTGCTCGGTATTCTACAAATATAAATATCAGCAATATGCTAGGGATCTGTCATCATTACAAAAGACGCCTGACTCGTAGGGGGTCAGTTATCTTGTGACTCTAAGTACATTTCCACAAGGGGGAGCAATAAACAAGCGGACGATAAGATTATTGGAAATTAACACAACATTAATAAATGTGATGATGACAGTGCCTCACTATATTTAGTAGCCTCTGGCTGGCGCAATAAAAAAACATATTGTTTTGCATTTTTGTCATAAGGTTTTAGTATCTAGAGGCAGATTAAGCTGACCTATGCAATTATCGGATCAACAGGTCTTGTGGCTTGATTTATTAACTTTTAGACTAAAAATAGAAACGTCGCGATTAGCAAGATAGGTACCTTATTGATAAATATCGTTATGTGGGAATAAATTGATACAGATGACCCTGGTCATTATTTCATGTGATGGACTATTGCGATTACCGGATGACATTCGTAAATATTTGACAGTCTTTACGGGTAGAGTCATCATCATCTGCCTAGCCTTTTCCCAACTCTGTCGAGAAATATCTAATATTAGGGGGTGATCACTTGCATGAAAATGAACCATAAATGTGAAAGCAATTTGCTACATTTTCATTGAATCAATCTGCCTAGCCTTCTCCCATCGATGTTGGGGTCGGCTTTCCGTCTAAACGGATGCAGCTGAATACCAGTATTTTACATGGAGCGACTGTTTATCTGACCTCCACAACTCAGTTACTGGGTAATACAATACCCCTTTGGTAAGACTGGTTGGTAGACTTTCGGGCTTCTGACGACCCGTAACGACTATCAAGATCCAAAAATGACAGCCGCTATCAACGGCTTAAAGTGCTTTCCAAGTCACGGAGAGGGTCTTGATATGTAAAGATGGTCACCCATTCACTTACCAACCGCGGAAAGCGTAGCTTAACCTGATCGATCGACTCGTCGGCTGCCACAAGTTCCTCAAGTAGTTATGGTTAGTAAGAAGCCCAAAAGTAATGAAAGGTCTAGCTGTGCATTAAAAAAAATGTTATTTTGGTACGCTTCTATCCATCAGCGCAAGTCTATTACCGGGCTCATGCGAAAAGAGAAAGCGAATTAGGCAGTGCGACACACTATATTTATAGACCTGGCTGAGGTGATGGTTACAAGCTACCCTTTCTTTCAGCTATATACGCTTTTTGTAATGTACCTACTAATGCTTTCCTATACTACTTTATAAGAGATACCGTAAAATATAACAGTGCTATTGTCAAACGACAAGTTTACCTAATTAAACCCAATTCTTTCTATAACACAGTTAACTAGCCAATGGGTTATGTCCGGAAAGGTCTGATATTTTCTAAGTGCAACTAGAGCAACGAGTAAGAATTGTCACTTCGTTACAACAGCAAGTACCTACCTGATTATGATTCCAATACATGTAGCAACTTACTTGCATAACAGCTCTTGAATGTGATGTAATGTAACTACGGTTGGTACATATTAATTTGTTATTCAATAAGAATATTTGCAAAGGCGAATTGAATTGTTAGTGATACTTACAAACAATATTATGGCAATGCCGACACTGCCACTGCCTTGGAAAAATGTTTGTGTATATAGATAGTTAAATTATACAGGTTCATTTTAACAACTAGCATCCATACAATAGAATGCAATACATAACATAATATCACCCCTGTAATCCCAGAAGGGTTAGGCAGAAGTGTACACTACACCCGCATTGCACCAGTTATATTTAAGTCTCATGTAATAGAGCGAGCCTTTGCCATCAATCGGACACAAATCCAGACTCCGGGCTGCTATTAAGAAATTCCCGATGGAAAAACCTAATAAAAAATAAAACTTTGGCCGACCTACCCCAATTACGTAACTTATTTTCGTAAACGATTATGACTAATTTGTTTCATTTTGACAGTTCAACAACATTCATTGCGTTATTTACGTTGTTGAGCAGACTTTTTTTTTTCTAACTTATGAAGCAATGAATTAGTAATCTGTTTCAAATCGAAACAGATTGTGATTGATCGTGTATTACGCAATTAGGGTACTGGTAATCGAACCCTCAGCAGTAGCGCTTGCGAGCACTGGACCAACGAGGCAGTCAACTAGAATGCTGTATGCTTAATCTAGAAATTCACCCAAGAGGACAAGGGAAATAACAAAAAATAGCCTGAGGTGGTAGAGTATGGCCACGCTAAGTCTGCATAAGTAAAAAAACGGTGGAATTTGAAAATCCATAGACGGCAACACCATCCTGTCCTACGAAAAAATAATTTGATACTTTGTCTTTTTGATAGGTTATTTTGTTTATATTCTGATATATTCCTGGTAAAGAATAGTCACTTTAGCACGATGCAGTGTGGATTTGATACAGTTTTGTCATCGTATGGAGGTAGAGCACAGGTACGACATAGTCTATTACACATAATCTATAAGGCAAAAATCAAAAGGCAAAATATCAAAATCATTAAAATATCAAAATGGACTAATGTAAAATTATACGATACTTTTTGGGGATTATTTAATTGCAAAAATGCATTGCAAATGCATTAAAAAAAGTATTTTAAAATAGTAATAAACCTGAGTGGCAAAACACATAACTGAAAACAGAAATAAATGTGTTTTTGAAGTCGGGTTTTGTAGTTTTTAAAATTACTTTTTTTATTTTCAGCTTTTTAGTTTTTATCTTTTTGTCATTCTAAATTATATAATCACCTTTCAAAATTCTTAATTTTGAAACCCCACTCAAATCAGACATTTTGTTTATTTTTAACATAGCCAGTGACACTCGCGCAATAAAGACGAATCCAACGACATATCATTCATCAAAATCAGTTCAACCTTTTACTAGTTACGAGGGAACATAGAGACTTACATACATACAAATCAAACACATAACCCTCTTTTTTGGCTTCGCCGCAGTGGGGTAAAAAAATATGTCGTGGATATAAAAAATGTAGGTACATATTCAGGTAAAAAACTACACTACCGCGAACAAGGATCATTAAAATAATATTATTATATTGGCGATAAAAAACGTTAATATTATATTGGCAAACATTGCATACGCATACGAATTTAGTATTACGTAATTTTTAAGCGTAGATGGAGTGCGTATCGCGATATTATTCGATTTAAAGACTTGTGACTGGCAAGGCCTTGATTACCCAGTTCAAACGGTATTAAGCAAGATAAGAATAACTTGTAAAATTGTCATGAAATTAATGTAGATACCTACTTTTATATAAATTGACTAGCTTCTGAGCGCGAATTGACTAGATTTATAAAATTACTTTTTTTTGTGCCTGAAATGACCAAGTTTTTTATTGTTTGCAATTGCGGCTAGCGTTCTATCTAGGCTTGATTGCCAGGTTAGGCAATGTAATTGGGTATTTCGATACCAAACTGGAGATTGCGAATTTTAAGCAAGAGAAATTAAATCGTTTATTCTGTAAATAGGATGTCGGAATGGCTTTTACACATCATATAAAAAAAACAGTGGCACTGCAGGAGTGCCGACAGAAGTGAAAACTAAAAAAAAAAACTTTTTGTTTAAACAATTTTTTAACTTTAAAGAAAAAAATACTTGCATAGAACATTGATCCGTAAATAAAGAGCACAATCGCGTTTACAAAAATGAGGTTTCGGTAACGATGTCGCGAGTTCAATTGTTTTTTCCCCATCTCAAAAATGCCGAACGCGCCTAAGGAACTTTTCACTTCATAAATTGCTAGATGGAGTCGAAATTTCCTATCTGAGTGAGAAGAAATGGCGAAACAAACTCAGGAGTCAAAGTTTCTTTCATAGTCCAGACATAATCTATTGATTTTGGTCATAATGTGAGGACCATGTACAGTGACCTGACTGGACAAGTCCACTAAATATGTATGGTTCTTCTTTCAAAAGACCATTTCAGACACTAATTTAGTGGGCTGCATCAATTGGGTACGCGTTGTGTTAATATTTTAATACAACTGGGGTACCCAATCCCAGACCCAGTACTGAAATGGTCTTTTGAAAAAAGAACCATACAGATTTAGTGGACCTGTCCAGTCAGTGCAAGCATTTGTCATTAATCATGTAGCTTAATTCAATAAATTTATACAACTCTAGCAACCCCATTTGGACAATAGAGTTGACCTGTGTCAATGTCAAATGAGGTCATGACCTCTGCAAGGGTAGCAAAGACAATCATTTTCAGCCTCTTAAATGTAAACAGCTTTAGGTCAAACAATATTTGCATTGTAATTATAAATAACAAGATTGGCATTAATAATAGACTTATTATTTTCTTTAATATCTACGAAGCATGAACCTATCGATAGAGAGGCCAAGCAATAAGTGGGCCATTAACACCAGTCATTAGCATTATTATAAGCTAGTAGCTGCTGCCTGCGGCTTCGACCATGTGGACCCTAATTCTTTTCCTAAAATAAAAGTAACCTAAGTTACTCGAGCATCAGCTTTCTGCCAGTGAAACTCCCGTCAAAATCGGTCCAGCCGTTTTGGAGATTAGCCGGAACAAACAGACAAACAAACAGACAAATTTTTTAATATTTTTTTTTTTTAGTTGTGAGTAAAGTACCCTTTAAAATTTCATGAAGTATTATGCTCCTAGTAAAAAGCTATTATATTGACATTACAGACAACATACACTTCAATTTTATTAATTTCTTAAGTAGATGTGCAGATTCCTGATAAAATTTATTGACCTAAAGGTCCAGTAACCAGGTCATAAAATTCCAAAAAAAAAAAAAAATGATAAAATTTTTGACATAATAGACTAAATACTTACATGAAGACAAATAAAAACACATAATAAGCTTTTTGGATCATGTTTTTATTGGCTAGGCAGTATGGAATGCTATAGAAAAATTACAACTAAGTAAGTAGGTAATATTATTTTTTGATTATGAATAAAAAGTTCATCAGTATTAGGTATAAATTGCATAGAGAGACGTAATATATTTGAAAATAAGTTGTTAGAAGTATTTTCATAACTTGCTCGGACAAGCATTTTAACTAAGTATAATATTTCAGAACAAATCTACAAATTCTTTAGGTCAGTTTTTATTGATAACAGTAGTTACTTAACTTGCTTTATCATTATGATGCAATGCCAGCTACTTTCTGGCATGTAAGACAGATACTAATATTGAACGAGTCTAGTTTGTTTTTTAAAAGATATCAAACCAACGTCATGAAGTCAGATTAAAATAGATTTTACAAAAAAAAAATGGAACATTATTTTTAATTTACTTATTCATTGTATTTTTAAAACAGCTAATTAAATAGTAAAATAAAAACAAAATTACAAACTGTTCTTTTATTTAGATCATTATAAGTAATCTGAACTTAATTTTTTTTTTTAAATAATAACAAAACAAGCACCTGCAAGTTTTTATAAAATAACAATTTATATAAAAAGACAGTACCTACCCAAATGCCTTTGCTTGATAAAAAAAAATGTCATTGACGTTTATGAGTTCTTGCGATTTTGATCAAAACAAAACCACGCTGATGTCAACAAAACGAAAAGGAAATAAAAATTCCGAGGCCATGGACCTAACCTTGCATCTACATCACTAGAATTTTCCCAATTGGACAACAATTGTTACAAATTAGCTTTACTACGATCACATGATAAATCAAGTCAAGATCACATAATAAACTGCGTAAAAAAACAAATCGTAAATTATGACCATGTGGTAGACATAACATTCATGAATTAACATTGTAACTGGGCTAAATCAAAATGAACATTACAAGCAAACAAAAGTTTTACAACTTGACTGAATTTAATTCCGTCGCATTATTTTGGAAACAACAGGTAAACGCGCACCTGACCTGATTTAAGTACAATGTTACACAAGTTTTTAAAATAAATCACTCACCTGGACGGATTACTTGAAGAGAGAATAGTTCGCGAGAAGTCTCACTGTATTTTTTAATCGTGTATTAACAGCAGCGGAGCAGCAACTTATGTATTGTGGAGGAAGTAATTGTACAGTCTCGTCTATAATCATTCATTCATTTGTTTGAATTAGTTTGACGTTATGTGTGCGACAAGGATAGAAAATCGGAAAGATCAAGTTGCGTTCTGATTTTTAGTCGAACGCTAATCAATGAAATCTATTTCTTCTTTATTTTATTTTTTTGTTAAAATTGAAGTAGTCAAGCATACAAATAAACCTACTAGCCCAAAGCCTCAGAAAAACAGGCTATTTATTTACTGTTTCTATGTAAATAAGCAATTAAGTTGCATCAGGAGATAGAAACTTGTTATCTACAAGCGACTTTTATAATTATTTAACTTTTTATCTTCTTCTTAAATGCGACAGATCACGAGATTAAGTGTTCTTAAAAATAAATGTTTCATCAAAAATAGACAGTTACAAATCAGGATAAATTATTATTGTGAAAGGAACAACTTTTCGTTATAATAATGTCTAACCTTGGACAGAGTTCTCAGTAGCGTAAGTAATCAGTTTCGGAACGAACCTATAGTTGCCTTTTTCTAGGAACCTTTTTGATACTTGAATATTTTTTGTCTAGTTAGAATGATTCAGCTTTTACAATAAATTCTTAAAAATATGGTGGATAATTGCATTATTCTAGAAATCAGTGTTTGGAAAAAATAATAAACTTTACGCTCTCGTATTAAATCTTTGGTTTTTAATTTATACTTATTCCTCATATATTCTCTTTTTCTGATAGCCCTTTTTTTTTTCTTTTTGGGTGGGAAATCATCAAATAACTTCTCCCGCTCTGGGCGGAGCGGGAGGGTGTGTCAGACTCTTACTGACTAAAACCCACCCGTGTTCCTTCGGTTGCCCTGTTGCCGGGGGCCACGATCTCCCTTTCGGTTTTCTTCGCAACCCCGGCAGGCATCGGCCCTAGCGGACCCCGTCAATTCTGCTGAAATCTCTTTGAGGCGCGCGTGGAACACAACGCGCCGTCGACCCGGGCCTGGTCCTTATCGGACGGTGAGCTACCCATTGCTCACAGTCCGCAAGCCCGCGCCTACGGTGGCCGGAAATCGGCTTGCGACTCCCGACGCCCTAAGCGTCTCCTGCGGCGGTTAGGGGCGTGAGGGCGCGAGATTTGCCTCTCCCTCACGCGTTCCGCCTCCTCCTTCGCGAGCATTACCGCTTCACAGAAGGAGGTGACGGCCTCCCATTTCCTCTCGCTCCGTACCATGGCCTGAACCAGGGCCGGACGCGAGAGATCACCGCCGCCGATCGCCTCCACGAGGACACGGTGATGCTCCGCCCAAGCTGGGCAGACCTCCACCGTATGCTCCACCGTGTCCTCCGGGCGATCCACACAATGATGACACCCGGGCGTTTCCTCCCGCCTTATCCTGTGCAGGAACCTCCCGAAACAGCCGTGTCCGGTGAGGACCTGCGTCAGGCGGAAAGTGAGGACGCCATAGAGCCTCTCTAGCCACTCCTCAAAGAGGGGTCTTAGCGCCGCAATTGTGGCGTGCCCAGTGCTGGGTTGCGCAATCGCATTCTCCATAACGCCATGAGATCCCGCCGGAGCTCTGTCCGCTGTGCCGTGATTTCTCGCGGCAGCGGAGTTAAGCCCCGGCGTTTCGCCTCCTCGCGCAACTCCCACAGGTGCGCCAGGACCTTTGCCTCCAGATCCCGTGTCGGTAATCCGGCTGAGAACAGAATTCTAACCAAAACTGTCTAAGACACAGTACAAAATTAATTTGAATGTTACATAATATTTAATTAACTAAATGCTGAAAACAGGGGCGTAGCTAAAGCCGCATCAGCCGTATCATTGATACGTAGGCTACGTACAAACGAAAAATGACGTAAAACATTATCCAACACCTCAAATTCTTATTGATAAGAGGCCTTTTATGAATTATACCTAATGAAAATTAACGTTATTTCACTCTTGCATTAATTTGGTAAAATCACACACAAAATCTAATCTATTCGAGTCAGGATGCTTTAATTTTTGAACTCGCCAATTATCTAACTCGCTTTGAACGCTCTTTCATGCTCATAGGGCCTGCACTCACTGGCGGCACGGTACCACATGCCAGCGAATGCAACGATGCCGCGGTATCCTTAGGCATGCCGCGACTTCCTTAGGCATTATCATTGAAATTTTATTGCTACACTATTAAGTTTTCGCAAACAAATCACTTCCCGTGCCGTGCCGGTACACCGGTCACAACCGCAGCTTATTTATTTTGTAAATATAAAACAATTCTCGCCTTTTGACCTTCGCCGCAGTCCGGTAAAAAAGGGTCCCGTAACAAATTTTGATACATGAACGATAACCCTTTAAAAGTAGATGCGCCACTGGCTGAAAATAATGTTTTATGTTGCATTTTATATAATTACTATTTGACAAAACAAAGTTTTGTACAAGTCCGTCAAATCAGTCAATATATAATAAAATAATTATAATCAAACTATTGTATTACAAATAAAATTAGTAACTATCCAAATCCAAATTTATATCAAAGTCACTAATAAATAAAACCTATCAGTATCAAAACCGTTTCCTCCCACTATACCACTTGTTATCAAGCCGGGTCGGTCGTGTACGCAGCGGAGCACGTGGGTAATATTCCTCACATCTCCGAACACAAAAGTTTATAAAAGGCCCTCGCTGTGCCGTGGAACAAACGCGCGATCCATAGTCTTGCAATTTCCACACAGGAGTACTCGCGTTTTACAGAAAATGGCTACACCCAAAGAAGGTAAACTTTTTATTTACATTTTGATAGTTTTCGACTGTCAAAGATATAACCCGCCTAAATTTAAAACGACCATAGACGAGGACAACAAAACTCGTCGGTGTTTTTTTTATTCACAAAAGAATTGCTTTTTCGGCCTTGAGGGTAAATTAGATGTTGGGTCTTTTTGTTAGTTTTTATTACTATTTGTTCCTATAGATACTATTTCTTATCTGTCTGTGACTGGATATCATGTTCAATTAATTTGATAGAACAGTCCTTGATCTGTAATCTTTATCTCTGTAATACGATTGAAGTTTTAGTGAAGTTTTAATAAGAACTAACTACCCATCTTTCTTTCTTCCGTGTAACCACCATATTTCAGTAACTATCCTATTACATTATAGGTTCATAACTAATTACTCCAGATCACCTATAAATACTTTTTTTCAACACTCGCAATAGCGAGTCGTGCATTTCATGCATAAATAAATAAGAATAAGTATACAATTTGAAGATTAGTTACGTACCTACTTACCTAACTATAAATATACAAGACCTGATAATAAACCGAGTAATTATTCCATCGCACAGTGCATTCTGTAGTACATAAGAAAGGGAAGCGCTTCACAACCTTAGCAAAAATATAAATGAATGTCATGCTCGCATAAAAATAGGGTCAATCAAACTCCTTGTACCACCAAAACATCTTGACCATACCGAGAACCAACGCTACCTACTATCCTAATAAGAAAAAAAAACTAAGTAGGTACATTATGATAGGTACCTAATAGTTCTCTGCTTCACTGTTTGCTTTTAAAATATTGGGCGCATGTATTTTGAAAACCTACAGCCTCAAACCAATACTTTTTTATTGGTCTGAGCCTACAACAGAGCGAGGGCGCTGGCCCAAACCGACCAGCATTCTTTACATGGTACAAAGAATAGAATAGAATAAGTACTCTTTAATAAGTGCCTTTTCAAAATCACAAATGAAGAGATCCGTAGGCGAACCAAAATAACCGACGTAACCCGAAGAATTGCCAAATTGGCAGTGGGCAAGGCACACTGCTCGCATAACAGGTGATCGAAGGGGTCGAAAGGTCTAGAGGGGCGACCGCGTACCAGAAGACGTAGCGACGGAAGGCCTCCCACAAGGTGGACCGATGACTTGGTGAAGGCCGCAGGAATCCGCTGGATGCGAGGAACACAGAACCGGTCGAAGTGACGGTGCTTGGGGGAGGCCTATGTCCAGCAGTGGATGGCTTTCGGCTAAAATGATGTGCTCTTTATTATGTGTGTGTAAAGTATGTCAACCACGAAATTCAAATAAGTTCTACCTATCTAACCCCATACTTTCAGTTGGCGGCTACAAGCTTGGAGGCCTTATCATCGAGGGCAAAACAAAGCAAGTCTTCGAGCTGCCAGAATTGCCCGGGCACGTGCTACTTCTAAACAAGGACCGCATCACTGCCGGAGATGGCGTTAAAGCGCATGACCTCGAAGGAAAGGCCGCTATCTCCAACCAAACAAATGCTAAAGTCTTCGATATTCTTAAGTCTGCTGGTAAGGAACTTATTGTACCTTTTGCTTTTTGTATATGGGCTGCCCGAATTCTTTTTTTACTCCTTTATCTATCCAACTAGAGTTGCATCTGTCGGCTAACGAGCTGGTGCGGTGCGAGTGTGCGACGCTAGTTTTTTTTACAACTGTCAACTACATATTTGCTTCCGGAACTTGTAATTCGGTATATCTTCCTGATAACGTCCACTTTTAGAAACTTGAATGGCTGGGCTCATACACTCGGACGGTTTTCGATACGCGTTTAAAAGCGCTCAAATGGAGCAATGAGAAGAGGGAGCTCCGCTTTTTAAGAGGAGGCTCGTTTCTTTCCAAATATAACACAGTTACGTACTGGTCCCCGCCCCCTTTAATGGTGCTTATTACCAAGGTGAGATGTCAGATGTTACACATAACATGTAACTACTATAAGACTCGCTCTTTTCTTTAAAATAAATCGTTTATAATGACGTCTTGACGTCTTCTGATAATGCTCAACGACGATCATCATTAACTGGAAAATTATTATCAGATCGTCTCCTGTGGTCCGATACTTCAATCCAAGGATAATCGAACGCTCTTCATACGTTGCTACGTTCATCAATTTATCTCGAACTCATGATACAATACTCTTCTGTTACTGTTATCAATGAGATAAACGAATGGTCAAATGATGTAACATTGGAGGTCTGGCCAAAGATCGGACGTTACGAAAATAGCTCTTATTGCCTTGGGGACAGTTGTTACTATTAAATTAAGATTTATTGGAAGTTCAATGGCAATAAATCTGAAGATTTTTTCGAATGGACCAATATTTTGATTAGTTATAGGTACCTACATCCCCGTTCTCTTTTAACACGTAGGTACGTATTAATCTTGACTTTTCTGTTGCACCTAATTGTTGTACCTAATTGCGTAATACACGATCAATCACAATCTGTTTCGATTTGAAACAGATTGCTAATCCATTTCAAATCGAAACAGATTTTTTTTCCAACTTATACACATAACTTAACAATTTAAGTTAACTTTTACATAAAGGGATTGCTACACGGCTGCCAACCGCGTCGTTGGTTTACAACCGCGTAGATAGTGGTTTTTGAAACAGCTCTGCCGGTCACCAACCAAGGTCACCTCTGTCGGGGGCGCGCTTGACAGCCGTGTAGCAAGCCCAAAAAAAAATATGCTCAACAAGAACACAGAGCATGTAAAGATTAACAAGAACAACGTAAATAACGCAATGAATGTTGTTCAACTGTCAACAAATTAGTCATAATCGTTTAGGAAAATAAGTTACGCAATTAGGGTACAGGATGTGACTGCACTTTCACGATATTACGTATAAATCGTATTATTACGTTCTTATTATTGTGACCCTCTGACCCCCGCGCAAACAACAACAGATAATCTTGTAACAGTTATGAAACATTGCCTTCGATAAAGGTCATCTTAATAATATTTATTATGGACTATCTGTAACGAGCTTGTTTTTTTAATAATAGAAAACAATTGCTGACATCATTGGAATGGACATGGACGTTGTTATGTAATATGTACTTAGATGATAATATCAGCTTCGTTGTCAAAGGGAACTCGATAAGGACGATAATAAGTTTCACTGCTTTCACATACCTACTTACGGCACTTACCTACTAGCAAGTATAATGAAAGTGAAAGCTTGCACTAAGCCCACGTGCGCTCGGACGTAAAAACATCGCGGCGGAATTTTATTGTACACTGGATTTTCAACTCTCTATGTTGAACCGAGCATTAAGAATCGAACAAAGTGCATCCCAGCGCGTCGGAAAAATACACTATTGAATTTTCAAGTCTCGGCGCTAAGCAGAGCGTTGAAAATCCAGTGCGCGAAAAACAATCGCCGCGGAAAAACCTCGCTCGTCCGTACCTGAGCTAATAGACGCTCATGTGCCTACTTTTCCTATTAAACTAGCTTCTGCCCGCGACTTTATTCGCGTGAAGTTTCTCCTTTTAACATAAATCATAGCCAGCATTATGTAGCTTCCCATTAGTGAAAGAATTTTCGGAATTGTATCAGGAGTTCCGTAGATTACCCACTACATACAAACTCACAAATTCTACCTCTTTATAATATTAGTTTTAATGAGTATAGGTACCGATAGCGGCGATAGATAATACTGTAGGTAACCTCTGGTGCTAGTTTTGACCTTTGGTGATATCAGGGAAGGTTCATGGTGTAGGGATACACCTACAGACCTGCATCATGAAGCTACCCTTAAATCATCTAACAAGGGTTGCTTGACTACCATTGTCTTGACTTGACCTTCCTTAATTACCTCGTCACCATTACCAGACAGCCAGATATACCGATAACCAATTTGGGGTTCCAACTTATTTCAATCCAATTTCCAGGTATCAACACATCCTTCGTCAAAATCGCGACACCAACAGCGTTTATTTCCAAAAAATGCGACATGATCCCGATAGAATGGGTGACCAGACGCCTGGCCACCGGCTCTTTCCTCAAGAGGAACCCTGGAGTGCCCGAGGGCTTCAGGTTTACCCCTCCGAAGCAGGAGACGTTCTACAAAGATGATGCCAACCACGATCCTCAATGGTCTGAGGAACAGATCGTGTCTGCTAACTTTAAGTTTAATGGACTTACTATTGGTGAGTAAACTTCGACCATTTAAGGATACCTATGTTAAGGATTTGTAAAAAAAAATTTGGCCGAACCGGTTAGAACCTTAAACTGGGTCAAATAAATTTATTTTGACGTGGTAGATTACGGCCCACTACCGGGATCTCACAGAGAGGACACCTGTGTCCCAGCAGTGGGAACATTATAGGAAAATTGTAAGGGGTTGGAAAGAGACTGCCCTTGACTTGGTGGAGAGCCACTTTTTTGAATCCCTGTCAGAACAGATAAGTGGTCCAAGGCGTTTAGGAGTCTTGAGCTGGATTATGGAGAAAATTAAAACGATGTCGATAGTCGGTGCTACGCCAAGTTTTAAAGAGTAGGTATGTTGTAACTCGTAACTATCTGGCGTTTTAAAAGATTTTTTTTTCTCACCTAATTCTTCATGTAAAAAAAACCCTGTCTGATCCTTGAGGGTGTTGTTAGGTAATGTACTGAGTGTATATTTATGTGGAATATTCAGGAAAAAAACAAAAAAATCACCACATTTTTTATCAATGGGGAATTTTACCGGGTGCGGGCGGCCGTCATTTAGCGGGCGTGTAAAAGTCATAATTGTTGAAATTTTTTTATGGGCTTGGGGTAATTTTGGTACTAATTAAAAATGAAAATTTTAAATAGCAATAACTTTTTTTCTCAATAATAATAAATTTATATAAAAAAAATTTTTGCTAATGTTATTGCAGGACTTACTTATATGCCCCTTTCGGATCGGTCAGGGTTTTTTTTTTTCATATTATACATTTGATAGACACGATCAGAACTTGGAAACACCTGGCCTAACCGAAACTCTACTCACGCTGTTATATTTTAAGTCAATAAGTATTTGAATATCTTCGTCACCATTATGATATCCCCTTTAGGTCAAGATGAGGTAGACTACATGAGGAAGGCCACAATCCTAGTGTTCGAGATCTTGGAGAAGGCGTGGGCTCTTCGCGACTGTGCGCTCATCGACATGAAGATTGAATTTGGTGTTGACCTAGAAGGTAAGAAAGAATATTTCGTTATGATTTTATCTAAGGGTCATCCCACATTATTTAATAAAGGTCTATACACCAGGTTATTTAAAGGCTTGTGGCGGCATCTACATCTCTACATGCGAACTACGCATCACACTGACGTCACGCAAAATCTTGCATCGCGCAAGCAGAGTTTTCCACGCGACTAGCATATATACAACGTCCCAACATCAATCGTCGGGCATTTGCCCACCAGACACAACACATCTCGCTAAAGTCAGCCAGCCCTCTACCAATCTTGCTGACTGTCTAACCTTTTCATCTTTGCATGAGCTATTTCCATATAACACGAGGCGACACGAACAAACTGCCATGCCAAAAAAACCATCGATGCTTTCTCTGAAACCTTTAAAAAAAATTAAATAAATGATGTTCTTCAATTGCTCAGGTAACATCCTGTTGGCTGACGTCATTGACTCCGACTCTTGGAGGCTCTGGCCTTCTGGAGACAAGAGACTCATGGTTGACAAACAGGTAAGACTATCCCGAAAAAATAAGACTTCCTCTGCGAAAAAAGTCCTACTTTATTGAATTTTTCCCACCGAGGTATTCTTTATTTGAGCTAATGAAATACTAGCGTTTGCCCGCGACTTCTTCCGCGAGTAATTTCTTGTTCACCTTCACCCGACTCACCGCGTCGCATCGCCTGCCCGGACATAACGCTAAGGGAAAACAAATTAATAGCGCGTTCATTTGTTTTCGTTCGCGTTCTCTTTGACTTTTTTATATTTTTGCTTGGCTTCTTAGATTCGTAGAGTGATCTTAAATAGCAAAAAGTTACTACTAAAATGTACCTTCCATCAGGGAAACTGGTGGTTGACCACTTTTCAACCTTGTTACTAAATGTATAAGGCTCATCCCTACCTATCTTTGGTCCCCAGGTGTACAGAAACCTGGCCACAGTGACCGCAGCAGACCTCGACGTAGTGAAACGTAACTTCGGTTGGGTGAAGGACCAGCTCGACTTCTTGAAGCCGAATGTGAACCACAAAGTTGTCGTGTTTATGGGATCGCCTGCCGATGAGGAACATTGCCAGAAGATCGCTAAAGGTAAACTATTCTTCCAAACATACAGGGTTGCAGGGACATCGAGGCGCAACCTGTTACCATGGATTCAGTACATGATTCTGGACGCTCCCTGCATTGAAATTTATCTTAGGCTATTCAAAAAAAAATGCTGTTCCATACATTTGATATCGATATCCATCACGTTTGCTGAGTTTCGCTAGGATATTAGTGTTATCTTGACGTTTATTCAGAAATTGGGCAACGTCGCAAATAGCTGTCAAATATTTCGCTGTTTTGATTAATTTGTCAATATTGCGAAATAAGAAAAAAAAAATACTAAAAAGAAATACTTATGGCTAACTAGTGAACTGAAAACATTGATTGTGAAATGCAATAATTAATATCGTAACACCGAATATTTCGTTTTAGATGTAAAAATGTTTTCGGAAACTTTCCAAATGCCTATTTTACACCTCAACGGTTACAACATCAAATTCAGTGTTATAATAATTGTAATTCAATGTTAAGTACCAGTACCCTTATTGCGTAAGTTTTCGTAAATACATATGCCTAATTTGTTTCATTTTGACAGTTCAACAACATTGATTGCGTTATTTACGTTTTTGAGCAGATTTTTTTTTTCCAACTTATGAACGAATACATTAGCAATCTGTTTCAAATCGAAACAGATTGTGTTGTATTACGCAATTAGGGTACTGGTCCATCGAGCACTGCTCGGGTGAAAATAGATAAACATATCGTCCAGGTATTCCAACGTTGATTGTGAAATGCAATAATTAATATCGTAACACCGAATATTTCGTTTTAGATGTAAAAATGTTTTCGGAAACTTTCCAAATGCCTATTTTACACCTCAACGGTTACAACATCAAATTCAGTGTTATAATAATTGTAATTCAATGTTAAGTACCAGTACCCTTATTGCGTAAGTTTTCGTAAATACATATGCCTAATTTGTTTCATTTTGACAGTTCAACAACATTGATTGCGTTATTTACGTTTTTGAGCAGATTTTTTTTTTCCAACTTATGAACGAATACATTAGCAATCTGTTTCAAATCGAAACAGATTGTGTTGTATTACGCAATTAGGGTACTGGTCCATCGAGCACTGCTCGGGTGAAAATAGATAAACATATCGTCCAGGTATTCCAACGTTGTATAACATTCTCAAGGCTGTGAAAATAGAGAAAATGAATTCTTCCAGATATGACACCTAGCTAGATCGATTTTTCGCCCTTGTAAACCCCTATATTGCAACTTTCATCGAAATCGTTAGAGCCGATTTCGAGAACGTGAGTACAAATCTATCTATCTATCTGTGTTTTAGTTTAATTTGTGATGTCCTGTGCGAGTAGGGTTGCCATACGTCCGGAATATTCCGGACAAGTCCGGAAATATAGGTCTTTGTCCGGAATGCGGGGGGAATCTTAAACCGTCCGGAATTTCTACAAATAAGTGAAGAGTGAAATAAAATATGAAAAAACCAAATTATTTATTAATTATTTTTATTCTAAATCTAAGAAAATCAAAATTATTTTTTTTCTAAATCTACTACATTACTTCTGATATTTAATGCTCCCAGAAATATTGTTCAACATTTCTGAATCTTTAATAATAGTTTTGTAGAACACTTCGCAAGTCATATTTTTTAAATTCGCTTCCCCCTCACCCCTTACCATTTCACCGCGCGCGTGTCAAAATTCGAACGATTTGTCAATCGATTTGGTTAGTTTATTTACTTGCACGATGCGTAACGATTTTAATAAAAAAATAACAAGATTGTCCGGAAATTTCATGGAATGTCAGGAATTTTCTCCGGATTTTTGATATTTTGATCTGGGAACCCTATGTGCGAGTCCCAATAAATACTTTGTCTTTTCTTTCTATCTTTTTTTATACAAACAAATAAATATAAATACAAATATTGCTCGTTAAATAGTATAGGATATTCTAGTTCGCCATATTTCGTGTTTCCATACAGTAAATATTGCTAAATTAATCAAAACAGCGAAATATTTGACAGCTATTTGCGACGTTGCCAACTTTTTGGATGAACGCTCTTAAGATTTTGTCAAAATCTATAGCAATAAATATCATTATCATCATACGTCATACTCTTCCACTAAAATTTAAAAAAAAATCTTCATTTCTTCTACAGCTGCCCGTGAGCTTGGCCTGAACGTAGACTTGCGCGTAACGTCAGCACACAAGGCCACCGAGGAGACCCTGCGCATCATGCAGCAGTACGAGGACACTAACGGAGCCCTAGTCTTCATCGCAGTCGCCGGCCGGTCTAACGGACTGGGGCCAGTACTGTCAGGGAACACGTCATACCCTGTGATCAACTGCCCGCCGCCTTCCGATAAAATGGTCCAGGTAAATATCAGACACTTGATTATTGTTTGCTCGTGGCTAAATTATAACAGCCGCACGGGTCGATTATAGGTTAAGTAACATTTGCCGAGGTCGGTCTATAGACCTCCCGGCCTGGTCCCGACTGTCATTCGTAGAAGATCTACGAATGTCAGCCGGGACCAACGGTCCCCTGGTGACAGTCGTTACTGGTCTTCAGAAGCCCGAAAGTCTGACGACCAGTCCTACCAAGGGGTATCGTGTTATCCAGTAACTGGGTCGTACGAGGTCAGATAGGCAGTCGCTACATGTCACACACTGGAAAAAGGCAACACATGATGATGACCGATATTTTTGCGCGATCACCGTCTCACTTCGCAAATTCGTACCGCAATTTGAGAAATTCGTGGCTTTCGAGTGCCACGTAAAGTCTCTTCATACGGGGTTTGGTAATTGGATGGCAAAACGCAAAAATAGACTGCATAAAAATAATATTCTGCGGAAGTCGTTTCAATCTTCCTCAGCCTGTGATTTTAAACCCGCACATTATGAAAAGTGTTTGAGAAAGTCTATTTCTTATTAAATTGAACTAATTATATACATGATTTTCGGCTATATTTTTTTCAAAACCTGTTTCGTATACGAAGATAATTATGATTCTGAACTGTACTAATCACCAATATTTTCACAGGACATCTGGTCATCCCTCTCCGTGCCATCCGGCCTGGGTTGCGCAACGGTCATATACCCAGACAGCGCTGCGCTCATGGCTGCGCAAATCATCGGCCTTCAAGACTACCTCGTCTGGGCCCGCCTTAGGGTCAAGCAACTCCACATGGCCGCTGCCCTCAGAAAAGCGGACCAGAAACTCAGGAACCAAGTCTAAATATAATGTTTAATCTATAAAACTCGAATATTATTTCTTTTTTGTTACTTTTTGTGTTCAGTATTTTTGGAAGGAAAGTTTTTTTTTTGTTTTTTGATGCAGTCGTTTGTCGCGCTGTTTTGTGAACAAGGTATATAAAGCAAATGCTGCTGTAACATTCCGTAAAATTTGTTATGTGTATTCTTGAAAATAAAACATGAAATATTAATTCATTTTATTTTACCTAGCTTATACTCTTTTTTGGTTTATGTTCTGAAGGCTGTTCAAAATATCACAAACACAAACAGTATGCTTGTATTTCCCAATCGAATATGCAGAGATATACGAGTGTAACAAGACTCTTCATGAAGCCGTAATCAACGCGTTAAAGCTTTGTGTAAAATTAATTTCTGAGAAACTACTTTTGTTTTTGGTGTGAAAATTCGCTGTTTACGGTAGTGCGTAACGTAAAAACATTATGCTAATGGATCAACCATTAGCATAATGTTTTTACGTTACGCACTTACATGGATAGTGGGAGTATTAAACGTTAAGTTAAAAAAAATAAAAATTTATTTCGTAAAAAAACACAAAAAGTTGAAAGTTTGACCTTCAATTTCTCCGTAATCAAAAGGTTCCCAGGTATGACCCAGTACATAAAAAAAGATAAGAAGTGATTCTTAGCTTCGTTAAGTATATTTTACACCCGTTATGTACAAAAAATAAGCATAACATGTATTTAGTACATTCACATCCAAATAAAGGCTCGTGCAAACCAGTTAACACTATACATAGACCCTTCCCGGACACCGCCACGCCGAGGATACAACCAAAAACTCAGTCAGAATTTCAAAAACCACGCTTGCGACCGTTATCAATGATGAAATGTTACAACATATTTTTTCTTGTGAGGTAATCTATGTAATAGTTGGCCCATACAATCTTATCTTCGAAAGAGGTTTGGTTCTAATCAATCCTTTTCAGTGTTGAATTTTGCAACACTGCACTATTTTTTGACCTTGGCAATACTGCAATTTAAATGTCAACGTCAGGTTTCCTGCAAAAGTGTCGTGCTAGTGCGTATTGTGGTGTTTTAAAAATAAGAAAATCTTACAGACCTATCCATACGTTTAAAATGGCAGATAAATCTACAGATTACTCTACTGCCAATGGTTTTGAGAGTAAAACCCCGTTCCTGATCGGTGTGGCTGGAGGCACGGCCAGCGGGAAGGTAGGCCTAACCTAATGTTTTGGTGTACCATTATCGATTTTCCCACTTAGGACATTACTTACGTAACTAAGAATCCTACTGCGTAGTTTTCTTCGGAAAATATTTAAAAAGTTAGGGATTTAAACGCATAAAAGCCGTTTTGATTCAATACGTTGTAAGTATAACCTCCATGGACCAACCTTATTGAGGTGTATGATGAAAGATTTACTTCCATTGTTATTAAAAACATTGTTAACTATGTTATAATCAAATATAATACTCGCCAGATAGTTTAGTATCGATAACGATCGATAATTTTTGAATGAATAAGCAGTGTAGCACATTAATCAACCTACATTCATTGAAAACTATGCTGCTAAATAGATAAAATAGTAATAGACCATGACATTTAAAACTAATCATTCAAATGTCCAAACAATTGATAAAATAAAATTATATAGATAAAATCTACTGTATAGAAACAATCAGCTAATATCATCAAACATATAGGATTAGCATGCCCGCATAGCAGAAAAAAAAATGCACAGTGAATGCATCAAATGCACCAATAAATAATGTTGCAAATAAAAAATTATGAATTCATGAAGATTTTACTGAGAACAACTAGAACTTTTTATAGGTATTTTAAGGGACATATATGATAGTTTAGAAATCTTTTATGATTTTCTTTAATCTTGATACCATGTTCACCATTTTCGCGATTCCGTAGGGCTTTTGGGTACCTACTCTGAATGTATAAATGAAGAGTAAATGAATTAATCATTTTAATAATACATAATAATATGTAACCCATTTTATTTTTTATTGTATAATATCTTGTTGGCTATATTGTTTACATATTATTGGGCTTTAAAGTGACCTGAAGTAAACATTTAAAAAAAGAATTGCCAAAATTAGACTACTCAAAAAAAAAGTTATGCATGGTCATATGTAAAAATAAAATAATTATATGCTGCAACTTGAGAACCTCCTCCTTATTTCGTTAATTGAAAAAATAACTATAAAGTGAAGAGCAAGGCAAAAAGTAGGTTGATCCCAAAGAAAGCAAAATGTCAAATAAATATTTGGATCTTAAATTAAGACCAGGCACTCCAAAGTCAATTTCCTTGCAAACAATTCACCCCACCACTCCACTTTGTGCTAAATGCTAACACATCAGTAATAAAGTTGAATATCACGTGCGCTCTTTGGTTGTGTTCAAGCACAGAACTAAATGTTGTATGTCTCATTTTTTTATTTCTTATATAACTAAAGTAATAATTGATCTAAAGAAAAAATATCTTATATTTGGATAATAAATTATTTTAGACATAAAAGCTGAGAAATCTTGTTTTTGTTTCAAATAATCTTTAAAAAAGACATGATTTTCGAATAAAAATGGATCGGGCGAAAATGTTTCAATTACGTAAACAATCCAATAAATCATATTCTAAAGTCCCATTTTGATTGTATGCACGACTTTTTCAGAATATTAATTCAAATAAATATACAATTTAGGGAGGCTCCTTTAAAAAAAATATATATTTCGTCGTTATACAGAGACAGTTACTAGCTGAGTAGAAGAACAGGTCTACTCTTGTAGGTGAATATCATTACACAACTATGTAGTTGGAATAAAAACCGATCACTCTATCCTCCCCAGTCAACAGTATGCCAACGCATCATGGAGAAGCTAGGCCAGCAGCACAAGGAGCAGACAGAACGCCGAGTGGTCTGCATCAGCCAGGACTCCTTCTATAGAACTCTCACTCCCTCAGAGAGGCTCCGCGCTGAACGGGGACAGTTCAACTTTGATCACCCCGATGCATTTGATGATAAGAAACTGCTGGCTATTCTGAAGGATATCCTGACTGGCAAGAAAGTGGAAGTTCCTGAATATGATTACATCACGAATTCTATTAGGTGAGTAATTTAAAATTATTATCTGAATCGGTAGAAATTTGCGAAATGAGAGACCCATATAACAAACAAGTCAGGACCACACAGCGATCAAAAACAGGCGTTCGCACACTGACGCGTACGTGTAGCAATTTCAGTCCAATGCCAATCGCGAGGGGCTCGTGGCTAAATAATAACAGCCACACGGGTCGACCTTCAAGGTTAAGCAACCCTTGCCGAGGTCAGTTCGTGGATGGATGACCGTCCATAACATACCGAGACCTTTCTGTGCCTCGGAAAGCAAGTTAAGCAGTTGGTCCCGGCTGGCATTTGTAGATCTTTGACACTCGTTCTCGTTTTGGGTAGTCGGAAGCCCGAAAATCTGAAAACCAGTCTTATCAAGGGGTATCGTGTTATCTAATAACTGGGTTGTGGACGTCAGATAGGCAGTCGCTCCATGTAGAATACTGGTATTCAGCTGCATCCAATTAGACTGGAAGCCAACCGACCCCAACATGTTCGAAAAAGGCTATCGGCAGATTGATTGATGGAGCCAGCCTTCTGAACTATTCTTTGACTAAAGAGTCAATTCTGGCATAACTAGAATCCCTTGATGATATATTTTCTTAGCTCTGACCACTTTTATTCAACTGTGAGCGCCAGCTTTTAGATCAAATAAATGCAGCTAATTATCAGTATCTGAAATTAAATAATGATTAATGACATCTAATCTTTGCAACTTTGTTACTGACAGAATCCAATGTTGTTTGTAAAGTAATAGGGATCAGTAGAGAGTTGACACTTGAGCATTTCATGGCTGTTTAAGTACTTACTTATTATAACAATGGAATATAGATACTTAAGATACTTTCTGAAGCTTACAGCGTTCTCAATATCCATACGATATATTGCAGAATTGCCGTCTTGACGACCTGCGCGATAATAGTTTATTTGGTACGAGTTTTACATTAATACATTTCTCGAAACCTAGAAAAAAGGTAAGTCGAGACAGTAAAAAAACAAGCTCTTAAGTGCCTGCTAAACGGTCGCCAACCGCGTCCCGACAAAGGTGACCTTGGTGGTTTACAACCGTGTAGATGGTGGTTTACGACCAAATTTCAAACAGCTCTGCCTGTCGCCAACCAAGGTTACTTCTGTCGGGGACGCGGTTGGCAGCCGTATAGCAGACCCTTTATAGTCAATGCTAGGAAAAGAGTACTACTATGCTCTGACGAAGCAGAAGCTCCACAGAAACTTCCCGCGATTCAGTACAATGGCTATTTCACGTAACAAGGATTGAAAGTATAGAGGTATGAGGAACAGGGGAAGTTCCTCATCCTCCTACATGACATTATAGAAATAGATTCTTCGACCAGACGGGTGTTGAGTCTAGTGGGCTTCTGCCCGACAGCCGTTGTCAGGGCGGGCGTTTTGGGGGACTGTCTTATGTAATGTTGACATTCGAAAAGTGCTGCTTCTCAGCCTAGTTTGAATAAATAACTTTTGAATTTAGAATTTCGCATATATGCCAATCGCGCGGAAAACTCTGTTTGCGCGATACAGAATTTACTTGATGTCATGTTTGAAACATAGTTCGCATGTGGCGTTGTAAATGTCGCCACAAAATAATATCTTCTAAAAGGTGGACTTCTCCATATTTCCACAGATTTTTGTAATTGACCTCCCATCCCAAAACTTCGGCGTAATCTAGTAATATTTATTCTATCACACCAGCCCTAATCGCTCGCACACCATCTACCCAGCCGACGTGGTGTTAATCGAAGGCATCCTGGTCTTCTACTTCCCGGAGGTGCGCGAACTGTTCCACATGAAGCTCTTCGTTGATACTGACTCCGATACCAGGCTGGCTAGGAGAGGTATGTCTTCTTTATTCTAATGTTTTAAGCCGACGTTCGCACGTACGTAATAAAATCGCGGCGATTATTGTTCGTGTATTTGATTTTCAACGCTCTGCTTAGCGCCGAGAATTGAAGATCCAGTGCGCGATAAAATCCCGCGATTTTATTACGTCCGTGCGAACGTCGGCTAATAGTCTAATATCTGGTAAATTAAATATGAGTCTTCAAAACATGAACAGAGAAAAAGAAAATATTCATAACTAATATTATAAATGCGAAAGTGAGTTTGTTTGTTTGTTGCGCTTTTATGCTAAAACGGCTGAACGGATTTGGATGAAATTTGGCAAATGGTAGACCATGATCTGGATTGAGACATAGGATACTTTTAATCCCGATATTTCCACGGGATCGAGACTGCGTTAATATATATAAATCTCAAGTACCAGTATCATCAGTATATGTATTGTAATTGTTCAAAGATGAAACTTCTGCACCGAAAGCGTTCTTCTATATGTACAGTGGGCTGCATCAATTGGGTACCTCAGTTGTATTAAAATTTTAGTACAACTGGGGTACCCTATTGATGCATCATGCAGCCCACCGTACGTGTGTGACTGAATATGGTCTGTTTCAAAAGTATCTGATAAAAGTGTAAACAAACCCTGTCCAGTACCCTAATTGCGTAACATACGATCCATCACAATCTTTTTCATTTTGACAGTTCAACAAAATTCATTGCGTTATTTACGTTGTTGAGCAGACAATTTTTTCGAACATAAGTAGTAATCTCTTTCAAAATGATTCAGATTATAATTGATTAAGTGTTACGCAATTAGGGTACTGGTTAAATTTTTACGCAACCGCTCAACAAAACGCAGACAATTAGTAACACATTCATTAAAATTTCGGGCATTTTTGGCATCCACAGGTACATGTTCTGATGTTCCATTTGCTTACATAACTACATGTAATGTCGCGCGAAGTAAACGCCAAATGATATTACCGACAAATTGTAGTTCTTGATTCAATGACAATTCATTATGGTATGACAGACGTAAAACCAATGGCATTTGCGCATGGCATGCTTGGGACTTATATAAGACAGGCTTACGTATTCGCTACATGGAAAAACGTTCTTCTGAAGGGCTATGTGAGGCCGCGGAAATCTGCTGGATGCGAAAACTACAAACCGGTTGATGTGACGACTTGGGGGACGCCTATGTTAAGCAGTGAATGTCTTTTGGTTGATATGATGACGTTGAAGAAGGTGGCTGTTAATAAATTAATGAGATAGGCTGAAATTCAAGTACATTGGCGCGTCTTTGCCCAGCTGTAGACTCTGAAAGACTTTGACACATACGGTATAACTATTTTCTAAATGTCCCTCGGCAAACTTCGTGTTTCGTCAGTCGCCGGATTTCTATTTTTGCACTTGGGGCAGACCGGACGCTCTCAATCGACTTGGAAGTATAAATATAGAGTTGTTAATACTCCTTTAACTTTAATTTAATTGATTTTAAAAATGGGAGGAAAGCTGCTAAAGTCGCAGGCACGAAAATAGTTTTACAGCTCTATATAAGTTCACACGGAAATCAAAACAAAACAGCAATAAAGTACTTAGTTCTGAATTCAAATTATTATGCACGATAAATGTAATAATTGATGACATGGAAATTAGCATTCGTTTGTATTCGAAAATGCGATGATTCCCGAGGGACTTTGAGAAAATGGTGAGACTGTACCTACATACCTGTACTCTACTAGATAGTTTGTATTATATTCTAGTGCCCCGTGACATAATGGAGCGTGGCCGTGATCTGGAACAAGTGCTGAACCAGTACATGAATTTCGTCAAACCTGCTTTCGAGGAGTTCTGCTTACCGGTGAGTCTTTATTGCTAACCCATATTCCATACTTAAAATTATAAATGTGAACGTAACTGCTGTTAACTTTTCATGCCTTAACGGCTGTACGAATTTCGATAAAATTTGGCACACAAATAGACCATGGCCTGGGTTAGAGGACATAGATTTTTTTTATCCTGATAGTATTTCCCCGTGAGATAATTTCTGATATCCACGCGGACGAAGCCAAAATCTAGTATTTTATATTTATTATTGTAGTTTTTTTTTTTTTTTTTTTTTACTTATAGTACAAGTGTGCAACGTACCGCTAGGCTCATAGGTAATTGTTGCGCTCTTGTAATGTAAGCCATTAGGAAGAAGAGTGGGGCGCGTCTTCGTGGATAGCACTATCTGTACTGTTGGTAGCGCGTTACCACAATGTTTTCTGTAATGTACGTTACCGTAGATTACGCGAAATGATTATGTAAAGGATCGTAGTAGATGGCTTCAATGTCAGATTTTTACACAAAGTTTTGTGGGAATTAAGAAATTATATTGATCCAAAGCATAAGTAATTATTTATTTACTCGTAAATTGTTGCACAACAATAGGGATATTGCCCGAGTAAAAAAAAGTCAAAGTTAGTCATCATCCCTATTTTTTTGTTATTGAAAACGGTGATCAGATCAGCATGTCGGTGTTGGATGAATGAACTGTTATTAAAACATATACTCGAACAATACTATAAAGAAAAAACATACGTAACTTTACGCCTTTAATCCCCGAAGGGTTTAGCAGAGATGTACCTATTAAGTACACCCACATTTCGCCAGCTATGTTTAAGTCCCATGTAATAGAGGGCGAGCCTATTGCCATCAACCGGGCAGCACAATACCACTTTGCCTGACTTGGGAATCTAACCCAGGAACTCATGCTTAGCAGTAACCCTTGCGAACACTAGACCAACGAGACGGAAACAAAATTATTTTTAATTCATTGTTTGCAGACCAAGAAGTTTGCTGACGTCATCATTCCCAGGGGAGCCGACAATCTGGGTGAGACATGTTTATTCATTAATATTAATTATAGTCTGACCGAGACCGCTGTTCCGCGCCTTAGGAATGTGCGGCGAGGGGGGGTAGCGTTGACGAATGAGCGGCCTGCACTGCCCCCCTCCCCGTCTCGCCGCGCACATACCTAAGGCGCGGAATAGCGGTCTCGGGCAAACTATAGCACCTATGTTTATAACCTTAAACATCGTTCTTTAAAATAGTTGACAAGAACAAACACTATGATGAAAGGCTTAAAAATTATTTTATAAACCAAAAGTAACAACCGTTTCCAATACTCCTACTTGGCGCGTTTAATACTAGTAATTATCATTCTTTCAGTGCTTATGTATATGGTCAAACGTTTGTTGATGACATACTTTTAGGTAAGAAAACAAATAATTGCGCCTGCAGCACCGTACACGTGATAGAAGTGAAACTTGTAAAAAAAATATAGAATAAGAGAGATTTAGTGTGAGAAACGGAGAGAGAGAGAGTCATATCTTTCTTCCTCTCTCATGTATCGAAATGTGCCTAAACGTGATGCGTCCATGAAATTTCACTCTTAATTCTCGTCTAATTATCGATTCGCCGCCTAAAAACTTTCAATAAAAAATAAAAATAATAGAAAGATTACGTTTTGGAATCGTATCGTATCGCATTACGTAAACCGTTTTTCTTATTCTAAGTGTTATTTTAAAGCGAAGGTAAGTGACACAAGGTCATAGCCACTGCAACGAGGTCGTATACTGCCACATTCTGTATTCGAACTTTAAAAAAAAAAGCAAAAAAAGTTTGCAGCGGCTATGCTCTTATGTAGCTGCAAAAGCGACCTATTCAATCGCGTTTAAAGTCCGTTTTGCATTGTTGCAGTGGCTATTGACCTAATCGTGCATCATATATGGGATATCATGTATAAGAAGAGGGCTTCGCCGCCGAAGATTGTGAATGGGTGCAATGGACATCAGGAGGTGGACGAGACGACTGGAAGACGGATGTCTGGCAGTTCAGAAGATACACTGAGTCGATAGTCCTAGTTCTTACGACAGTGTGTGACTTTGTGATCTACTCGCTATGATATTTTTTGACCAAGATTGAAGGTATGTTTTCTTTTCTTTTGAGAGAAATTAGGTTTTGGTTTTTGTCGATGTTTCTGTCGGATCTTTGAAAAATAATGTTGACTAACATTGCGTGAAATATTTCATATAGTCATGTTCTAATACTTTTATTGAATTTATGAACTGTTTTGCGTTTTCGGGTTCGACATAAACAGCCATAGAGATAAAAACGATTTAACAAATATTTATTGATTTTTTTTCATAATGACCATAGAATGGTTTTCAGCAGTTTAGCATAATAATCTTCCCAAAGATTTGCCAACTTTCGCAATAGAGCTTGTAGCCATCGTTGCTCAGTTAGATAACGAGTGTACAAGATGTAAAGGACATCGACTCGCAAACTGTTACCATGAATACAGCCCATGATTCTAGAATTTTGATTTAATTTCAACTCTGAGGGCAGCGTTAAAATTATTCGAAACGACGATATTAGTCGAACTTATTAGTTATTAAAAAAAAAACAGCTTTTCTATACATTTTGACCGTGCATACGATTGACTTTTGTTTGAAATAGCAGATTTTTTTTAACAACATTTTCCACGATGTGGGGTAGAATCATGTACTGAATTCACGGTAACAGTTTGCGGGTCGATTTCCCTTACATCTTGTATTTAGATCACGAGATCACAGACAAGGTCCGACCTTCGAGGGTATGTCACGTCCCAGTACCTCAGAAACTTGTGTTGTAAACATATATCCTATTCTATTGCTTGTAGCACATGAGAGACAAGATAACTGGCCCAAAAGAGCTACTAGGACAAAAATAAAATGGCTGTCTCGAAGATACTTTCTCTGACTAAGCAAATTTGCAATGGTCATAATTGCCAATTTGCAAATGTTTTTTGCAACGGTTTTTTAACATGTTTTAATTTTTATTGATTATTTTTATTATTGGCCATTTGTAAGCGTCATGTTCACCGATAAACTGAAAACATACTAGATATCCCGTTTACAGTTCTTGTCATGGGCGCCGGCAGGTTTATTTTCAGAGGGCTGCATCTTCAGCTCCACGAAGCGAGCTCGATCATTTCTGCAGTCCACCTTGGATATGTTAGGTTATCATTTGTCGATTCATACAAAGAGTAACTATATCGACTTATGCAGAAAAGCTTAAAAAATAAAAGAGTTTTCCATCGCGCCTCGAATGGGATAGGTTTTATTTTGTCCATTTATACAGAAAGAGGACTAACTTTGTCGACTTATACAAAGAAGCTTAAGAATTAAGACAGAGTAGGATGCAAGAGCGAACGAAGCAAGCTCGATAATGTTAGCATCTCGCCTAGGGCCGACACAATTTTCGGAAATACGAGTTCGGTACTTTCCCGGCTAATGCACAAAACCTTCTAAAATTCTCTCTTACTTGAAAATTTTAGGAGCTCGCCTCGAATAGGTTCTCTATTATTGTGTCAGGCGTTTTCAGATTTTCTTTAATTCTAAATGTTTTTACACCTATATTTTATTTTGAAACCAGGGAGGTGCAAATGCACCCTCTCGCACCCCCTCCCGGCGCCCATGGTTCTTGTATAGGTACTTCTATGGTTTACTAGACAGCTGTTTCTCATGTCCTGTAAGTAAGGTATTTCTCCAATATCTAAGTATAAGTAATATGTAGTTAAGGTCCATTATTGTTTATAATAAGGCTGACGCTTTTCAAAGCATATAGTTTAAGTATATTTGTATAACGGGTTCACTCCACATATGGGGTATAGGAATATTTTATGTGGTTTTAAATTATCTTTCTACGTTTATTTTTTGTGGGGTAGTTAGTGACGAGTCTTTAATACCATTTTTTCAAGTGAATAGCTATTATTTCTGACAACCAAACAACCAAAGATTGAAATCGTTACATTCGCCCTATTGGTCAAAAGACGTTTTGACATCGTTTTGACTCTGAGTTGTCATTTGAGAACATTCTAAAAGCCATTTATTTTTAAAAGAGTAAATGTTGAGTTTCTTGTTAGATCTTCTCGATAGGAAACGACAATTGGAGCTAGTTGCACGGTGCACCTAGCTTCTGGCATCTCATAATTGCACATGTAAGTTTATGTAAAATAAAATATTTTGTTTTTTTTTTTTATTCTGACACATACAATGTCGCAGTCACTATGGAAACGTCATTTATGGGATCTGTGAGCTTACTCTTCTCAGTATTGATACTTTTCGCGCGACATATATGTACCGTAAGGGCAAATTTAACTATTAAAATCTTTGATCATAACAGCTAACATTAGGTATGATAGCAGGTTTACCTACTGGTCAGAGGCTTGATCAGTTTTGTTTTACTATAATAGAGTCAATTATCTTACAGAGTAAATAAATACTTATTAATCAAATATTTCTATATCCCCATAAATATTCTACTAATTGTAGTCCAATTTGCTTCACAGGGTTACACTGTATACTTTGTAACAATTGCCCCAACATTTGACGCCAATATCTCATACAAAATTATTGGAATACTAATATAAAAAAAAACATTTGTACCATACATTTTTTAATTGACTAAATTATATGCTTTATTTATTGGGTATTAAAGTTTACAATAGCTAAATTAATTTTGACGTATAATAATTTGGTAGTTAAGATGTGTACTAAATTGTATCAGGGTTAGCTGGTAATATATGTGATCAGTATTTAAAAATACGTCATCAAAATAGAAAGTAATTAATTCATAACAGTGTTTCATCCATTTTATGGTCGTAAGTGCCCGGATAGAAAACTATGCATTTTTTTAAACTGCCTGATTTGGATAGGTGCGCAATATCATAATGTGTTTCGAATATTCTGGTACTCTAAGCTTCTATTGTCAGTAAGTAATGGGTATAACATTTAGTCTTTAAGCCCACGTTCGCACGGACGTAATAAAATCACGGCGTTTTTTTTTTCGTTTATTGGGTTTTCAACGCTCTGCTTAGCGCCGAGAGTGTGTTTTTTCAACGTGCTGGAACGAGAGTGCGTCCCAGCGCGTTGGAATTTCAACGCTCGGGTTAACACCGAGAGTTGAAAATCCAGTGCGCGATAAAATCCCGCCGCGATTTTATTACGTCTGTATGAACGTCGGCTAAGTGTTCATCAAAAAAGCCCTCCGTGGTCTCTTTTATAGATAAGCATAATGGATGGACACGACAGAGGAAATAGTAGGTATAAGTTTTCTTAAATACGAATTAGTACTAATATTCCTATAGAAGGCGCGCTTATCCATTTCTCTTACTAAAAATTATTTTGCGCACAATATATACGTAGTACATTATTATTTAATAATATCATAGATAATTTAATTTACCTATATACATATTCTGTCTTATATTCAAATATGTGTATAAAAAAGGATATATTCCTTGTAAAATGTTCACTGTCTCAATTTATATTATATTTTATATTATGTATTTTACACTGTGCTATGTTTTTCCTTAAAATTATGTAAGTGAAACTATGTAGATTAGGATTACAAGTTACCAATGCCTTTTATGAATAATTACAAAACACCAATAATTATTAAAATATAGTCTATTTTTCTTACTACAGAATTTTGTGAAAATTTATGTTTTTGTTCAAAGTATCATTATTCGGCTCATTAGTATTAAAAATGCTCTAAACCAAATTTATAAAAAAAGGCACAGACGTTTTTTTGTTTTGTCTTCATTAGAATTTTTGGTCACAAAAAAAAATGCTAACCGAAACCATGGGCAAGAATACAAAATACTATTCTTGTATATGTCCCTCGCATGCACATATAGATAATTATTTAAATTTATGTATAATTCACAGACTGAATAAAAAAATTGCAAAAGACTCATACATCAATATGAACATGTAGGAAGTGGTAGAATTTAGATTGTATTAAACTGTTCACAACTAAATATCATCTGTGCGCCGTCTGTTTCTTCATTAATTCGTAACAAAATAGTTTGATTTAAATATTAGGCCCTTTTCACGCGCGTTAGCTGCCGGTGACCCGGTGCCGGAGTCGCGATGAAGTAGTGTCATGCCTCATGACGTATGAAAGCATTCACACGTACTGGCGCAGTTCATTCGGTTTTCCAAATATTCGCTACCAAATATCCATCGCTGACTGTACAGCAACCAGGGAAAAATTCACTGATCGCTTTGCTAAGTAAGGTTAGCGTTTCATACGAATGTAAACCTTTTCCTTATGCAAATAGTGTTTATATTTCTATATATATCAAATGTAAATGAGTTTAATATTAGTAAGAACCTTATGCTTATACCATTAATGATGATATTCGTATGAATCGCCTTCTTTAATTAGCAAAGTAAGTCTTAAGTGTGGTCTGAAAAGAGGCTCATTATCTTGTGATAATCTTCTTCATTACTATAATTTAGATAAATAATCTGGTTCTAAATGACTCGCAATTCAATTAGTGATTACAATATAGAGCTAATATATAAAAAGTATATTTACCAGATTCCAAAATCTGTACATAAATTAAATATGAAAGAAACGGAGGACGTCGCCAATTCCAATGATTAAATGTGATAAAACGTAGTGGAAAACGTAAAAAAAATATGTAAAAAATGTTAAATTGTATGTCGTTAAATTGGACTTTCAGTTTAACGCGGACTTTTGCGACCACCAGCCATGTTTGGTCTTCCTAATCCAACATGTATACGATAATGGGATTATTTACTTTCTTATCTTCTTTTCGTGTGGTTAGTGACTAACCTAGTGTCACAGTTTTAAAGCCTCTGACTTGCCTTCACATGCTGTCAAGAAATATCGAATAATAGGGGGTGATGTCTTGCATGAAAATGAACCATAAATGTGAGAGCAATTTGCTAATTTTCATTGAATCAATCTGCCTAGCCTTCTCCCATCGATGTTGGGGTCGGCTTCCAGTTTAACCGGATGCAGCTGAATACCATATTAAATGGAGCGACTGCCTATCCGACCTCCACAACCCAGTAACTGGGTAATACGATACCCCTTGGTAAAAAAGACTAGTTGTCAGACTTTCGAGCTTCTGAAGACTTAACGACTATCAAAGATCCACGGCTTAACGTGCTTTCCGAGGCATACATGTTCATTGAATATAATGCTATACATATTCATTGGTGTTTTACTCCCAAATACTTTTCTGCTACATCTATACATATTATAAATCGGAGTCGCTTATCGTATGTCTGTGTGACCTCGTTGTTCTTCTAAAATACGCAACGTATTTTGATTCGGTTTTCACAATCATTTAGAGAATTTATTCCTGAAGATTTATGTATAGCATAGCATAATCAGCCTATAATGCTCCCACTGCTGGGACACAGGCCTCCTCTCAGTGAGATGGAGTGGGCCGTAATCCACCGGGGCCCAGTGCGGGTAGGGGTAGTGTCGGGCAAAGTTTTGTATAATACATTAATATGTAACTTATTTCTAATAAGGAAAACTCGATGTTTTTCAAGTCGTAATAATAGTACAAAGCAGGGGCGGCGCGCTAGTTAAGCTATGAATATTAATGTCGCAAAAGTAAGCGTTTGACCTAAGAAAAGCATCTTAGTTGTAAAAATAACATAGTGAAATATTATTATTGTTAAAAATTTTAGGTTTCGGCAAATTAACTTGTTTTGTTTACGATTATTATTGACCGATACTTTTAAATTATTTTCTTGTAAAACAATTTTTTTAATTCCATATTTGATATACTTTGTTCAATAGCATAGAATGAAATATTCCTACTAACATCACATAGGATAAGTTGTTCAATTATAA
Organism: Omphaloscelis lunosa; assembly: GCA_916610215.1. NCBI lineage: Eukaryota > Metazoa > Arthropoda > Insecta > Lepidoptera > Noctuidae > Omphaloscelis > Omphaloscelis lunosa. The sequence goes on along the minus strand of OU744245.1, from coordinate 3,158,594 downwards.
AATTAAATATACAGGGTGAAATTTAATTCATGGACAATATCATAACCACGTAGTCTAACCATGATACTTCTTCATTTAGGCCAACAATATCGAAAAAATAAATAAATATAATTAAAATATTTATTACATAAATTTTAAATTTCATTTATTTTAGATATCGATTAATAAAATAAAAAATTGTTTAAAGGTACCATTCCGTGGCCAACCGCAGTACCTTAATTTTCTTCTTTTTTTATCTTAATGAAGAAGTATCATGGTTAGAATAAATACATGGTTAAAATCATGCCAATGAATAAAATTTCAGCCTGTAGATTAACAGAACAGGTGAAAATTATCTTTAAAATAAGAATAATCTTCTTTACAATAGTTAAAACTTATGATACTTTAAAAATTTTACATCATCTATCCTTTATTTCCTAGTTAACTTTCCCATAGGAGTATTATGTTGTTTATGCACAATCGCATAATATAATAATAATTATATTATTATTATGTAGAGCTTCAGCATTTTACGTAGCATTTATATACAGTCGACGCATTGATTTGTATAGTTGAATCAATGTTGTGGTGTCCTCTATATTGACTTCAAATATTGTCACTGTTTTTCATAAAACAGCCTTTATGATTATAAAATTATTCTTTTGATGATGATACAAATATTTTCACGAATTATTTAATGGAATTTCAGTAAACAAGTAGATATAACAAATTATATCTGCTTTATGTTGTACTAAGATCGTGTATACGGAAGTGTTGATCATCACTGTTGCAGTGCATGAAAGAAATGGTGATATTCGTTCCGTATATCTTTATCTCTTTCACGCACTCGAAAGTGATGACTTTAGAAATTCCTTATACAGCCTCTGTGCTATCTTAAACGTTTCAAGTACTAGGTACAATCTGCTTTTTAAGTTTTTATTGTATTCTTTTGGCTGTTTTATGCATAACACAAATGTATATTTTTACAAATAATTATGTAATCAGCACAAAAGATGTATCTGTGTAATGTTTATTGCCTGTCTAATTATATAATTTCCATTTTAAATAATGTATAATTGAAGCCATTTATGTATATTTTAAAGGAATAAAGTGTTCGCAAACTTGAATCTGTGTTTATTTTTAATACAAGTGGAACCTGAAAAATTACTATATAAAAGCTAGATGTTTAAGCCTGATTAACACGGTGCGATTTAATAGCCTATGACAGTGGTCAACAAACTCATTATTCAATAGAACCAAATATCAATACTATAACGACTAAGATTTCATATGAGAACCAATCCTTATTGTGTGGCCAAACTGTGTCAATACACTTTTCTTAATCCAGAAAATCCTGTTTCACTTCACAACGCTTCCTTAAATTAACTTGCTAAGAAATAGGATGCCTTCATCGTGATCATCATATCGGCTGATAATAATATGATGAATGCATCTTACTTATTAACAAGTTAACCTTGGAAATCTTTGAAAGGTACTGTAAATGATAAATTTTCGAAGTCCTGTAAATGTTTGATGAAAGTACTTCGGAAATAAATCTTCGAAATATGGTTTGAATTTTGAATAAAACTTGATGTCTTTCTTAATGACCGAAACCCTGATCCCCGCGCGTATTTACGCTCATCGACATTTGTACAGAGCCGCACTTTATAGTCTAAAGAGCCGTATGCGGCTCGCGAGCTGCAGTTTGCCGACCACTGGCCCATGACATACCATAAGTTGAAGCAACAATAAAAGTTGCACTGTCTAAACCGTGTTTAGATGATGCAAGTCATTTGTTGCTACAATTTTATTGTATGCAACAAGCAAGAGACTTGCATCGCGTAAATAGGACTTTATTATCGTATGTATACCATCGGAGAAGCCCATATCTAACCCCTTTGAAAACAAAATCACCTGTTGCCGCCGCGGTTCTTCAGCGGCCCAGTCGTACAAGCAAGAATAGTTCTTACGTTGGTTAGTACTGACTTTCCGCGATGCGATGGTACAATGTGAATTCACAAAATCACAATATTTCCATATACATTATTATATTTTCTCTATTGAATGATTTCTTTCGCGTTTTTTTGCAAGCTTACACGGGGTTAACACCTGGTACACTATTTCTTCAAAGCTATCGAGTCTAGTAATGTATGCTACTTCATTATACAAAATAGTGCATTATACATCTCGGTCCTATCCACAGACATTATGCCTTTGGAAGACTCAACTAGCTAACTCAGCGAGCAGCTGTAGGCATCAAGCATTTCGATGAAGGCAATGAATAGAATAAAAACTCATAAAACCGTACATAAAACTATGCTCATAATGTATAACAAGACTGAGGAACCTTGAACCATTCAATCCATAAAAATAAATCATGAATAATTGAATATCCGTCCATAAATCAATACATGGCATAGATGTATTATTAGATGGTATGGTTAGAATTGAATAGCACTGTTTAATTTACAATTGTTATAGCTAGTTTCTAAGTCAATATATTAGTTAGAACTTATTTTATTAAAATTACCTCATTGTGCTACAATCTAATATTATAAAGAGAAAAGATTACATTTTTTGTATGTTTGTTTGTAATGAATAAATTCAAAAACTACTGGACCGTTAAAAAGTCTTTCACCAGTAGAATGCTATATTATTACTGAGTATGCTATAATTTATAGAGATATCACGCGGGCGAAGCCGCTGGCGTAGGCTAGTTCTTGCATAAAGTGCTACAACCATCTTTTAGCGCCTGACATTGACAGGGGGGGGCTTGTTGTTAAACATTTTGTGAAATTGATATAGAAATTGTATTGTCAAAACAAGATGGCGGCAGTAGTTCCGATTTTGGCCACGCGTCAAAAGAACCTCGTAGCGTTGTAACTCTGTCTCGTATATTACCGAAATAACTGACTTTATCGTCTATTTTCCAGTGGCCATTGACCTGATAGTCCAGCACATATCGGATTACCTGAAGAGGAGCCCTGTGGACAAGAACATCGCGCTGGAACTCGGCCTGTCGTCATCGTCGGTGCCCGGCAGTCCGCAGCGGGCAGGGAAAGGGGGCCGGCCGCATTAGATTAGTAAGGTAAGTAGGGTTCGAACTCACTCCTAATTAAGACACCGATTTATATAGGTAGGTAGGAGTAAGAGAACCAGCTGGCGGTGCCGCGAATGTATAACGACACCTTAGAGTAAAAACCTCGTAAGTGTAAAAGAAGTAACTTTTTAGGAGGAAAAAAAAACTGCGTCCTGTCAATTTTTGTACGGCATCTTTTATGTTCGCAGTTCTGGATATAAAAGCGCCGTACAAAAACTTCACAAAAAAAGGTAGGAATAGAAAGAAACTTGTGAAAGTTTTGATCAGTCTTTTTAAGTCAGCGTTGGAAACTAACTAAAGCAGTTGCAGTTCTTACTCCGAGTACATGGAGACAAGTCCACTTTCTATTCCTTCTCAAGTAGTGTGGGGTCCAAGATCGCGAGGGCGTAGCAAGGCAACGTTTACAGTCTCTAATAGAACGCTCTATGCAAACCAATCCAGTTGTGTTGTCTGGCTCAGAATATCTGCTATAGTAATATTGTAAGCCCGATAGATACGTTGCCGACTACGCTACACCTTATCTGTTTAAAGGTATGATTCCGAACCCCGCTGCACGCAGCAGTGTTGCTGCGTCGTAGTTGCCGCTGATTCTGAGCACCTCCTGTTCGTGGTGTCTCGCTGTTTAGTTGCCCATTTACTTGTCAACTTGCACGTGTTATCGCTGTGATGAACGCCGCACTACTGGTCTGATGAGGCGACAGGGCGGCACTGCCGGGCAGCCGTGCTGTCGCAGCATTGCTGCCGCGACATCGTTATCAATGTTATCTCATATAAACCTATAGATGTATGGGGACCAGTAGTGACGCGGCACAACTGCTGCGGCAGTACGGCTGCGCGCAGCGGGGTTCGGAATCATACCTTTAGGAGGATGCGCCCAATTTCGCGCCCTCACGCCCCTGACCGCCGCAGGAGACGCCCAGGGCGTCGGGAGTCGCAGGCCGATTCCCGGCCACCATAGGTGCGGGCTTGGGGACGGTGAGCAATGGGTAGGTCGCCGTTCGATAAGGACCAGGCCCGGGTCGACGGCGCGTTGTGTTCCACGCGCGCCTCAAAGAGATGTCAGCAGAATTGACGGGGTCCGCTAGGGCCGATGCCTGCCGGGGTTGCGAAGAAAACCGAAAGGGAGATCGCGGCCCCCGGCAACAGGGCAACCGAAGGAACACGGTTGGGTTTTAGTCATTAAGAGTCTGACACGCCCTGCCGCTTCGCCCAGAGCGGGAGAAGTTATTTGATAATGTCCATACAAAAAAAAAAAAAAAAAAAATGGGGCATGCGCCCAGTAAACCCGCGAAATTTTAATTTTTGTGGAGTTGTATTGATGAAATCAATGATTATATTATGTTATTCTGTAATTTGACCTGCAAAATACAAAAAACGTAAGAAAATCGGTTTTTTTTTTGTTTCCAGGATATATTTTGAAGCGACAGTAATAATGGGAGACGTTGGAGGCATACGACCAGCATCGCAGCTGCACCGACTTCGCTGGCGGTATCACGAGAACACGCGTAGGCTTCTCAATGCGGCGGGAAATGGGATGAAATTACCTTAATATAAAAAAAAAATAACTTTAACTCCAGTGTATAAATGACCTATGTCAGCGTCTTTTGGATGTACAACGTCGGATTCGCAGACTTCGAAAAGGTATTTATTATGTGCTGAGAGCGTTTGAATGTTGCCGACCATAGTGCTGGCATTGCTTGGAGCTGTGCTCACTCCCTAAGGGACAACGGTCGTGTTGGTAAACTTGTATTAAAAATGTTTGGAAAGTAGATAAGATTAAATAAGATATTTATAGGTACTAAATTGAATGGACTCGTGAGTAGACCGGACCTATAGTGGTGTGCCTTGCTGAAAAAGGACATTATTGACATAAATTATTATAAACACGTAGGTATAGTTGTTTTTAATATCTCAACACCTTAGCAACTTTCGAAGTTTCGTCAATTCTCCTCGCAACTCTAGTAACAGCGTTTTAAGCACAAAATATTTTTTATAGGATCGTGTTCCGCCTTTCAGAGTAAAGTTTCCCGCCATTTTACTGCTGCGCCATATTGAAAAAAAAAATACAGTTGCACTTTATTATAGACAACGTAAGTTAGTAATTTTCTAAACGAAATTTAAATAGGTAAATCTCATGAGAGAGCTACATATCTAGAGATAAAAATATAATATTTAACTCCTCTAGTTAGCCACTAGTCAAACAATTTGTTTAAACTAAAGATTATGCTCAACGGCGTTAGTACTTATTCGGTCTGTTAAAAGTTTTGATGTGTTATTTCGTCATTCTATTGAATTGTTAAATAAGATAAATTATTAAATTATGTAGTACCTACCTAAGCTTTGAAAGGGATTGTTTGAAATAAAATTGTTTTCGAAAAACCTGATAGAAGGGCGTTTACCAAAATTTTGGGGAGTAGAAAAAGGTTAGCTTGCCATAAGGCCTTCGTCAGTAAATTGATATTTTTAAATGATACGCCATAAGTGACAAGGACCTTTTAAGATGTAAGTTTGAGAGGCTGTATTACAGTGGCAAATTCTTCCAGATAAATAAGTAATATGTCACGGAATTTATACCAAAATATCTGCCGGATATTATCGGGACTTATCTGGTAAAACAAGCCATGGGTCTTCTTCCCCTTTGAACGCCCTTAACAGTGTGTCACTAGTCAGATGTTAACGGATAATGTAAGAAATGAACGAGGCTGTTGAAAATTTTGATTGTCGTATTAAATCGCGATACTCGCTATTACGTTGTTGATTTTATTTATTGTAGTTTATAATTAGTATAAGCTGTAGCTTGTAGGCTTGAGGCTCTATATGCCTCATTGTATTGTACGTGCAGTAGGCCGTACGTCAGTGGTAACTAAACCAGCTGGCCTCGTTCGTATAGAGGTATGAGAAATAGGATGTAAAGTTCACTCATCCTCTATAGAAAAGGGAGGATCCTCCGACCAGACGGGAGTTGCGTCTGGTGGGCAACTGCTCGATGATTGATGTCGGGATGTTGGAAGATATACTAGTCGCGCGGTAAACCCTGCTGGCGCGATGCAGGATTTTGCGTGGCGTCAATGAGATGCGTAGTTCCCATGTGGCTGCCGCCACATTCTCTTGAAACTCTGTACTACACTAGGTCAGCTCACGGTCAAAATGTTACTTTACTACCGACGTGCGGTCGATTGTACAAGAAAATCTTCTCGCTTCAGGTTGATGACGTTATAGGCTCAGCTGTTATTGAATACTAAGCCTTATTATCAGTGTCTTAAGCACAAAATAATAAGAACCGCGCATCTGATGTCTTCACCGATGTTCGTAGAACTTTCCACTTTATGTCACTGAAAATATAGCGTATTATTCTCTGCGTTGAGTGTTCGGACCAGACTGTTGTAAAGAGGTCTAGCTAATCTGATGGGCTTAGCCCTTTTAAGATAGTTGCCAATCCAATGTGCCTGCTGGCTTCTTTCGAAATGACAGTCTGACCGTCGCATGTACCTTACTTGCACTTTATATAAGTAAGTTGCAGAAGAAGACGATTATAATCGTTGCCATCTTGATAATAGAGTTGAAAATGTAAATGGCATAGCAAGACATGGAAAAAATTGTTTAGATTTTTACCTAGGGTGATTATATCTCTTACTAGTTGTAAGCAGCAGATTAGCAATATGAACACAACTTTTATTAAAATAATATAGAGACTTAAAATAGTTTGTGGTTACGCCTTTAATGCCTTTTGTATGTTGATTATTTTTATTAATTATAAAATGCTGATTTGTTACTATTTAATTAATGCAAATTGAATTAAGATAATTATCGTGGTTTTATTTTGATATAATCGCAGATTTATTAAGGATGCGCTAATGTAGCTCGCGAAATTCACATTCTCCAAATTAGAATTGGCCTCAAATGTCATGATTTCATGAAATGGTCATTAAATGGGGCAATTTGAACTGAAACAGTTGTATTGATAATTTTAATGATTATAAATCTGTAAATACATATATTTTTTGGTCGCTAATCATATTTTGATCAGCATACAACCTGATACTGACCGGCCAATTGCAAAAACGTAATAAAATTTTAATTTCGTGGGCTACCCGGCACTTTCGCCTAAACTTTTTACTCATTATAATTTTAAGTATATTAAAAGACATCAAATGAAGAGATTCTTTCTGTTTTAAAAGATCTGCAATCATGTCAAAATGAACCTTGTTGTTTGTTCCTTATTTATTTGATTGTATTAGCTTTTCCTGTTTAAATTGTTTTAAATATAATTATGTGACATCGCCTATTAATGATTGTACCAAAGAAAGTGTTTACATGTTATAATTATGTGATTGTTTTTATATTTATTACCATGAATTGTATTATTAAAAATATCATTTCAAATAGACCAATTGTTAAACTGCTGGCAAGTTCTTGTCATCTAGCAAATTTGGGGTATCTTCTTGTTTTCAGAAGAGTTTATGATTTCCTCCTTACTGATAAGTTTCTATGTGATTATGTCCTCATGACCTTTAGTTGTTACAGCAATAATTCAAACATGCCTTATTAATTATATTCTTATTAGTTATTTATTACATTTCACACGGAGAAATTACATGAAACCCCAATAATATCTTTGTAGAGATATTTACTAGCCGAATTCTTATCCGAAAAGTCTATAAAAACTACTCCATGTGGTATGATAAGATTTTCACATTTTTCACTTACAGTTGTGACTTTGGAGCATACTTTCTCTAGAAAAAACTAAATTTATTTTGGGGATACTATACGAAGCTCACGAGGCATTTTACTTTTTATATTTATTTCATTACACTGCTCCCAAAACGGTGAAGAGGAAACCGGCGAAATGTCCAAGAAACAAAAATTCTATGATATGTGACATCCACCAACCCGCATTGGGCCCGTATGGTGGATAAGGCCCACTCCTTCTCACAGGAAGGAGGCAAGTGTCCCAGTACTGGGAACGTTATAGGCTGATTATGCTTATGCTGTACGAAGCTTCAAAATTCTTCAATCCATCATTTTCTTAACTTGTCAGCAGTTGCCCACAAATTCGTTCAATCCTCTACTGTACATAAGCATATATTCCGTACTACATTCTAATGTTTTGTATTCCGACGCAATAGTTGTTTACACACAAACATTGTACAAAATATATTATTTTTTAAATAAAAGCCGTATTCGTTTTATTTGTGTTTCTTTCTACACGCTTGAGAAATGAGGCTATACTTTGATAACATTTGATAAGGTAGGTATTTATTACACTAAAATATAAAAATAAAACTGTCAATAACCCGTTACGTCCTAGGGGCTGAGTGAGTAGACATGCAAAATCATTAATGAGGCGTACTGTGATCTCTGATTGAACCGTTGTCAGAGATTAGTACAGATGGGACACTCCGCAGTCATTTAAATAAAAAGCAACTCTTGCTACGACACAAAGTGCAATTCAGGTCGCGCAGCGCTAATTACCTACACTTATATTCACCTAGAAGTTGCCTCTTTCTATCGCGTAACTCTTATGTCTTCTGACTACGTTTCGCACACTGAATTCGACAAGTCGATCCCGCCGCGTACCTATACTTGTTGTTTCATACCTAAAATGCGAAGTGTCCCATCTGAACTCATAAGCTTTTATAAATAATAAACAGAATCCAAATCGAGCCAATAACATCGGAGATATGGCAAAAATGTAAAACTGGTCACAAATGCTACTCAAACATTAAAAATTCAATAACGATAGACCCCCATTTAAAGTTAATTTTCGATATTTTTTCTTGAATATTCAGAAAAATACGGGTGTTCACATGCCCATGGGCGACATTGTATATTGGCACTCCCCAGCAACAACGAGCGCAATACGTTATAGTCATGAGTGCTGTGCTGTTAACATTAGCATGTCGTTGACGCGAACCCTTATGATTTTCCCCTACCAAAAATCGCTCAACGCGCCTGAAGAAGTTTTCACTTCAAAAAGTCAATTATAAAAATAAAGTATCTTGGCATGTAAATTTGGGCACTCCGCTTGTTGACACTCTCCTCCTCACTCCTTGCTACGTAAGGTTTGAAAGCCAGATTCCGAAACCTAAACTACTTACTGTAACACTGTTGAGTTTAAGCTTTTTTTCATAACAGTAAGTTCTATTTCTGTATAATGGTCAAAAGCAAACAGAAGCTTTTCAGGGTGGAGTGCTAAATTTCAAGCTCGCTTCACTCGTTCTAGCCTTCTACATTCGCTCAATTTTTGAGCTTTTCTTCATGTCGACAAAGCGACTAATTTCTAGTTCTTTTGGAATGATCAAAAGAAAATCTAACCTACTCGAATGAGTGCAAAATTTGCGAGCTCGCTTCACTCACTCTTGTATTCTGCATTCAGTTCAGTAGTTCTTAGAATTGAAAATATCTAACAAAACCTAACCTATCCAAGGCTGGTTGTTAAAATTGTCAAGTTAGCTTTGCTCGCTCTTTTCATAATGTAGTTCCTACTATCTATCAAAAAGTGCTGCGACTGCGAATAATTTGCCTGCAACTACCCCCCGCATGTAACAGGTGCGTCCCTGAATAACATAAATAATGTGAAGCTGGAGATATATTATGCACATATCATTCTTGATGGAAAAACCCAATAACACTTTACTCGGCAGTAGAGCACCACTAGACCAACAAAATGTACCTCCCTAAAAATATTTCTCGGCACCCATGATGACGCCACCCCAAAATCTTGGGCTGCGACCGCGCCTGCTGTATTCATCTGTGCCATTGTAAATATAGGTATTTGAAATTATGAGGTTATAATAAAACAAAAAATAAAATTTGATCCATATAATACACAATAAAATAATAATTATTGCAATAATATAATAGAAAACAAGTTAATCGTTGTTTATTAAATAGATTTATTTAAATATAGTCTCGCCTTAACTAACGCGGTTGCACGTAGGGTGGCGCGCGGACTAGAGGGCGCCAGTGTCGCTTGCGCAGTGACATCGGATTTAATAAAAAAAATCTTTTTGAAACATATTTTAAGTTTAATTCATAGAACAAATAATGCTTGCACGAGACGAATTTTAATTTAGATCAGTAAATAGTATTAAAGTTTTTAGAAAGAAATCAATTTTCAAAGACAAAGCTAAAGACATTTCGTTTTAGGCCATACTTCTACAGGTATTTGTGAACAAGATTTATGTGAATATGAAAATACGTGTCAAGTCAATGTCACTGATAAACCGATTACTGGCGCCCAGCGTGGGACACGCGGTGCTGATCACAAACGTTGCTTCAAATAGCCTTTAAACGGATAGTTCTTGTAATTCCAAGCGATTACTATAAATATGTACCTAAAAATATTTCCCGCCAAATTGATGCTTGCGTACATGAACATTACATTTGATTATGGCTCATATTTGTAAATGTCAAATTAACGTAATCAAAATAAATTGTAAAAAATATTTGAACAAAAACGATCTAACGCACATCATGTTTGCTTATAGTACATTATTGTACGAATCGAATTTCAGCCAACTAAACAGACAAACTATTTAGTCGATTAAATGAAGCTTTCAAAAACTCTACAAGTCTAGTTTAGTCGACTGAATCGACTAATAAGTCAACTATTCGACTAAAGTCAAGATAGTCGAGTTACAACACTCGTACACCCGAAGCTAACAAAAAAATACATCCGATTTTAATCTATACATTTGGTCAAAATATTAAAAAAAGAAATGTACAATTAAATACTACAATTATTATAGTATACAAGCTGTAAACACTATGATGCTCTATTTGTTACAAATCAAAGTACAATTTAATTTGTTTGGATTCGTTCACCGGTCACATCCAAGGTAAAAACAGCAATAACACAAAATATTATTTATTTATTTTATTATTTATGTACACACAGTAAAATATGTAGAGAAATGACATAATTATAATTTGAGTAAGTACAAAGGTACTGCTTAATATAATATTGTTAATTTCCTCATAAAAAAGTACAGACAAAATTATTAAACAACGTGAAAGAAAACAGACATAAAGACTGAAAGTAGTATTTAACCATTATTTGTACTTACATCGGAAACTATTATACAACAGGAGACTTGGTTCAATAAAATTCCTCCTAAAAAGTTATTACAAAGCAATATTTCTATCAGGATTATCTCCGTATAAGGACAATTTTCCCTAGATCTTTTCAGCGTCTAACCAGTGAACGAACCCTTCTATGTATATTACAAATAAAAAACTTGTATTGCATTATCTGTCACTTACAATAAAATATACACGATATTTACAATTATAGAAATAATTACCTATTACTATTGATTGTCGAATAGGAATACAACCCCCAACTGTACAGTGCATTCTTATAGACTATCTACTGTGGTGCTTTGAATTAATTAGCAGTTTTAAAGTTTACGTGAAATCCAAAATTTTAGTTTCTAAATCCATAATAATATTTTTGCTATAGTTTGACCGAGACCGCTGTACTGCGTCTTAGAAATGCTCGGTGAGGCGGGGGGCAGCGTTGACGAATGAGCGGCGGGACGCTGGGAGCGATGAAGAATGAGCGGCTTACACTGCCCCCGTCTCAAACTATATTACGACAGCACCAATTCAAGTAATATCGGTTTTATGCAAATACTGTCAAATTAAATTATTTTATTAAAAGTATTTTTTTTATCAAATGATGGCCCATCACCGAAGATGAGCAAACAAGGTAAACTCGGTCAAACCTTATGTGTATGTGATTGAACATGTCGAACGAAGCCGTTGTAAATATTTTTCTAAAAAACTAGCTAGAGTTTTAGAAAAGTTATCTTCAAAGCCAACTACGACTCTCAAGTGATAGGAAACAGATATTAACACAGAATTTTCAATTATTATGTTTTTTTCAAAAGCACAACAGTACATGGTCCTGCCAAAACTCAATTCCCCATCCAATAAGTGAAGTACATATTGTCAAAGCTACACTGCTCGGATTCGTTAAAATATAAGGTCTTACTTTATTGGTGCACGAATTTATATGAAAAAGTTATATTTTGTATGAAAATAAAGAAAATATTTGCCCTACATATATTTATTGCTTATGTTTTCAAGGTATATGGCTATCAGAAGAAAAAAAAAACGAGCGAGCCTTACAGTTGCCGCATATGATGTCATCAGACATCTCAAGTTGGTAATAAGCAACATTAAAGGGGCGGAGCCTCGTCAAGGTCGGTTCTGAACGCCCACTCTAGCACCGCGCGCGCTCATTGGTCAAATCAAATAGCGCGCGCTTCCCGGTATCCCTTGACACACTTCCTTCCCTTTTCACGAAATCACTCCCACAGATTAGATTGAGTTTGATTGCAGGAAAGCGAGAGGAAAGATATTACACATAAAAACGAATAATAAACTTGAAACCAATGATAAATACAATTATTGTGCACTAATAAAGCAACACTTGTAGATAGCCCATAAACATTAATTTAAATATGTATACATGGTGTTTATACTCTGTGATTCACAAATGGTGTTTTCAAGTTTAACAACGGAAATAAACAATTTTGCTTCTGATATATGAGATCTTTTAAATATCGGAAGAAAATTTGGAATTTCATTTTTTATAGTCACGAATCTAATATGTATCCACTTAGCAAAATTCAAAAGCGTTTTCTCGTTGAATATTGACTGCAACTTTGAGATAAGACCTATTCTATATTAGTATGGGTTTCAAAATATTATATTCGTAACAATTTAAAATGACAATCAATACAGTAGGCGACAATCAACTTTTAAAAGTTGCTAAGTGTATACAAACTAATGCTCGTGACTGTACTCTTGTTTCAAGACAATTCGATTTCGGGTGAAATTCTTGAAACTTTGAACATTGTACGCCTAATAAGCCCGTTTAAATACCCGACTACGATGAACCCAAGGCGAGTGCAATGTCACACAAATGTATGAATTATTATAGAACCTTTCAATCGATGTGCAATGATGTCCTTAGGTTCTAGTGTAGATAATAACTAGTATGGCTCATTCCCAACCTAAACTAGCGATTTAATTTTAACTAAAAGCTCTTCCTGATTGGTCGGTGAAGAATCGATAAAGGTGAGTATAGACTAGAGTATTTTCTCGAGCATTTCCATGTAATGTAAAGTTTTTACGAATGCTTGACATGATTTTCGAAGCAATGCTCACGGCGAGTAAGCATTTACCTGTAACGATTCTTCTGTTTTGCGTTTACTCTTCGTTGAATGTCGGAATGCGCTCGTGTCTTTGCTCTATGAAATATTAAGGCAGAGGCTCCAGGCTTGCAACATTTGATTGTAATGTATCGAATCGAGTTTTTGTAACGCGTTACAATAGTGAGTGCAGCGAGCCGAACCAATCGATACGTAAGAACAGATACATGAGTGTACTCAACTCATGTACCAATTCTTTTCTTTGGGCGACGATAAAATTAAAACTCACCGACCAATAAGGGAGCAGTCTCAATGGCACCGTAGTCAGGTCATTCGCGATCACAGAATCAACTAGTATATCCCAAAATATATCACTATGACGTCACAACTCCGTACTAAATGTTCCTTTATAACTACTAAACGCGTTTTTTTCCAAAATATTCATTTAACGTGAACTATGAACATGTGCTAGGTTACTATTATCACGCGATAAGCCTTCGAACACCGTTGCTTAAGACTATTTACATAAAGGATCATCCATAATAATTACGTCACACGTTAAGGGGGAGGGAGGGGTCAAAGTGTGACATCGTGTGACAAGGTTGGGGGACGACTCATAAGCTCCGTGACGTCACATTAATAAATCTAAAATATTAAAACTCTTATTTTTCTTTACTGCCTGTGGCAAAGAGAGATTCCGAAAATATGAAATTCGTGTGACGTAATTTATGTATGGGTAAAGGTGTTGTTCCATGCACGCGACTGATCCGCAATCATGACCAAAAGTTTGACGTTTAAAATGCTGTATTTCTTACTCCATGAAGACTGATTTAATTTTAAAAAGTTGTCGGGGAGTGAATCACATTGAGAAGTAGCTTGTTTATTCGTATACTCGCGGTTTTTATGGAGTATTTTTGTTGATCAGAAACTCAGTCTTAAGTCAGGCACTATGAATACAATTGTTTAGTAGGCAGACAAGTACACCAACTTTACAAATTAATATATTAGAAAAGCTGAAACTTTATTCCGTAAGTCCAGAGATCCCCAAATAGTTTCATTGGGGGTCTATTTTTTTAATAATATGACGGTCGCGGTCCGTTTGGTAGTCGATTACTAACAACCAAGATTTAAAATATCAATTAAGAAACAAAACGAAAAGAAATCTGAATATTTTTTTAAACAAATATGTAATGAACAAAAAAAAAAAACAAAAAAAAAAAACAGTGGCACTCCGGGAGTGCCGACAGAGTGGAAACTTGAAAAATTTTATTGTGCAGGAAATAATGTATCGCGCGTTGATGTCTTTTTAATGGTCAAAAGCTGGTGTCATAACAGTGTCTCGAAATCAATGGTTTAGTTCCATCTCAAAAATGCCCAATGCGCCTAAACTAATTAATATTAATGTGAAACATGTATTTTTTTACTTTGTCCTATCTGTCTGAAGTCTGGAATAACTATAATATCTGGAATAACTTTAACTTTGCGTAATGCCAATGCATTAGTTATCAATTTTACTTTAGGTCGGTGATCCGAATGCGGACCGCGGTGCGCCATTTGGTGACCTGCTTTAATCTGTCTACTATGTTAACTTTGTGTAAATCTGGGAGGAAAAGACAGCTATTTCGAGTACTCGGTCAATAATTTCAGTCACGTGCACCAGAACCGTTCCTTACGCAGTAATAAAATACAAAGCTATCGTGCCGTCTTTCTCTAATGTTTATGTTTATTATCGATATAATTAAATATTGTAGTACGTTGAACAACAATGGTTGCAAGGACAACGTGGCATCAATTACTTACTTTTAGATTAACTGCATTTCTTACAAAATCATGTTTCTATTGCTAACGAAGTTTTCTACTTTGTTACAGTATTATTAAGACATTATGACGTACAATGAAATTATTTACCAATGGCAATCGTGACAGGTTATTATTGGTGGTTTATGTCAGTACCACTCCAAAGCCATAGCTAAATAACATTCCTGCACAAAGCTACAATGGTTTTTTGTTTAGTAAAAAAATTAAGAACTGGCTGTTTCAAAAAAATAAAATCAAAAAGCGACAATCAAAGAATGAAAGCTTCGATTAAATTGTCATTATACCTGAGTCTAGCATAGATATTTAAAAACGAATTGTTCCAAGGCTTTTTCGCAGCATAGATATTTAAAAGCTTTTCGAAGCAGAACTAACTGATCCAAGTTTCGGTGTAAGCAGTACTGCAAGTGTGTGATGCCACAGTGTGAAACGAAGAGTTCGCGCTAGTCGGCGGGGCGCGGCGGGGGCGCGCGCGGCGGTAGGGGGGACGCCGGCATGCTCCAACTTTCGCTGTTGCCCCATCTGTGGAGTATAGTGTGATTTTTTTATATAACTCTAGCTTCTAAAGTACCCGTCACG
The DNA here is from genome assembly GCA_916610215.1 of Omphaloscelis lunosa. Lineage (NCBI taxonomy): Eukaryota > Metazoa > Arthropoda > Insecta > Lepidoptera > Noctuidae > Omphaloscelis > Omphaloscelis lunosa. The sequence continues at coordinate 3,142,958 of OU744245.1, read as the reverse complement.
AGAAGCTATAAATTATGTAAACAAACATCTTTTACTAAGTAAACATTTTATACTGCGAGATAATAATAAATTGACCATATTCAATCGACATGAAATATAGACGGGTTATATGAAAGTAACAACCTATTTAATTTAGTCGGATCATATTTTAACGACGCAAAGCGCTATCGTTTGTGTTTCTTGGTACCGGAACGCGTCCGTCGCAGGGATTGTAAACAAAATACAAATTTTAAATTTGACGAGGTAAAACAATGATTACAAGAGGGACTGCAGCAGATTACTTCGGAAAATTGGAAGCGTTGTGTGGAGCATGTTATCAAGGAAGACGATAATTTTTATTCCAAAATCGATGAGATGATTGATAAAACTGTAGACAGCTTCGTGATACATGTCACTGATTCTGACACAGAAATGGAAACATCTGAATCTGACGAATAATTATTCTTAAATAATATATGTTAATTAATATATTTTGTTACTTAATAATTTATTAAATCTTAAACAAATTCATTTTTTTTGTTGGTCCAAATGTTGTGAACTCCTGAACACTTGTTTACAAAATTTATAGCTTCTCATGACGGTTACTTTAGCTTAATATTTAAATTGATATTTTAGGGCTGATATCAATTATCAGATAACTTTAATCTGATGAATAAATAGGACGGTTTATATAGAATATATATCGAAAGGCTGTATTTGATCTTGAGTTAAAAAGTTGAAAAATCAGTCCTTCGTTTGATTACTTCGTATTGCCGAAAGCTGAACATAGACCTCTATGAGCAGTTTATGGAGGATCGAATTGTAAGAAGTTTTCAAATAGAAGTATTAATTTTAGGATGGACGAGCATATGAAGATTTGAAGAGTGACAAAATAAACTCCACTCTCTCAACACTTGGCAAGATTTGGAAGTTGTTTTGGCTGGTCAGAAATGCCATAGTACATCCGGTGCACCTTATCTTTTCACTACAGATCTAACTTGTCCTACATACCATGCCCTTACAAAACAAAAATATTTCAAAAGTAAAAAAATATAATGGTAATCTCACTACTAATCTTACAGCAGTTAGCAACAGTTTTGACTGGTGAAGGTTGCCAGACTGTGCACTATCATTTCACTACGTTCTTACTTGTCGTATAAATCATGCCAGCACAATGTTTCAACAGTAAAAAATGAATAGCGTCGCTCACCTATGCTGCAGATGATGTTGGTGTGGGTTGTCTCTGCGCGCTGCAAGGTGATGCCACTTGACGTACCCGCTGAGCCGGCGCTTCACGAGCCCGGCGAGCGAGTGTAGCCAGCCTGCGACCGAGCACCATCGACACGCGACCAACGACCGCGATACTACACGCCGCTCTGCCCGCTCCGGTTATACCGACTCTTTGGTTGCGGTCTACTTTGAGTTGCCACGTGCGAATTTTCAAACGATGTTTCTATTTAAGGCTTGTATTCTAGAACGATGTGGTAGTATGATTCTCGACTCAAATACAGAATGACTGCCGTTTCACACTTATCTAAACTTAAATCTAGATTCATGCTTAAGCATCGTTCTCTAGAATATGGGCTTGAGAAGTTTTGTGGCAAAATTCAACTTGGATTGACAATTTAAATTGAGATGCGTTTGAGAATTCGGTAGTTTATGTCAGTGTTAAGTGCAGTTTTGCAAAGATATTTCGTTTGAATTTGTCTGTATAAGATTTAAACAAAATTTCGAGACAAACTTGACTTTTCGAGCTCAAAAAAAAAACGAACTCGACGAGTTAGTTTTTTTTCGGTATTTTATTATTAATTATTATCGAAATGGACTGAATTTATTCATACTGCTTTGAGATTAAATTTTTAATTACCAGACTCAATATTTCGTATACTTACGGTTATCGTCTTTTACACCTCAAAATGTTGCACAATTTATTCAGACAGATTTTTGAACCAAAGAGTCGGTACTCAATGCCTGCTAATGTTACTGACAGCGAAGCTACCATGATGATGAGAGATGAAGAACAGCTGTCTCGCTCACACCTCGCCAGTAAAAGCCACGTTATTTACTAAACAAGTGGATAGCTTACAAGTATGGCTGATAATATTGTGCATCGTGCAAATGTGAAATATTTTATGATCAAAACTTTATTTGACTTTAGAGAAGAATTACAAGAAATTGGTTTTTAGTAAATTCTAAGTTTTCTAAGTTAAGTTCTGTAACAGCTTGTTGCTTCGAATAATTTCATCTCTTATCTGCCAAGGCTTATTTTCAATTGCTTTTGATTATTTTTTGTACATTGTTCTCACATATAGAAGCAACAAGAATGATGTACCCAGGATTTTGTAATATCCATATTTAAATGAGTATCCTTGGAGTTTCTTGCCCGTTCTTCTCCATGGAGATCTACCTTTTGGAATGGGCAATTAGCTTCAACTTTCTGACTAATTGACTGACTCTTTGACAATTCAAAATAAATGCTTTATAAAAAATAAAAGTTTAATTTAATAAAGAGGTCTTATGGCTCGATTTTTAAGTATTCTGTTTTCCCAGTTTCAGCACGGAACACTAAAAATATCTAGTGCTCATAGCTATCCCAGAATTCGTGAAACCCCTGAATATTTAGCATCTATTTATCATTCTTCTTTTGAATATATAGAATCACTTGTTAAGTTTCATTTTCGTTTTGATAGCGTAGCAAAGATGGCCAAAACCCTTGCTTTTATTATTACAAAAAAACCTGTAAACCATCCACTCCAAAAAACAACATCGTTGCAAAAATATCTCGACTTAAAGTACAAAACGCAATTTAATACTTTAGCAACGCTTCCCAAAGCGATACGTACCCGCAGTATACAAGTGTAGCCCTTATTAGCTAGGTGTTAGGGTCGTGTTTAGTGTAGCGAGGCATGTGACAGAGCTACTATGGGCAGGCGATGTGTGGGACGCGGAAGGACAGCGGCAAAGCACAGACACATTGGAAGGAACCTTTCAAGAGTTTAGGGCACATTTACATGAAGGGAGTTTCTCGCCCATTTTGTGGCCAGATTTTCCACAGGCACCAGTGATTATCGCACTTGCTTCGAAGATACTACGCGAGAAACTATCTCCGTGTAAATAAGCCTTTACTGTGAACGATTTGCCAGTAAGTTTAAGTGCTTATCTGTCCTGCTGAATCATATTGTTGCCTTTAAGAACAGCAGTGTAAATATAAGCGCTGAAACTGCATAGATCGAGAACTGATGATATTGGTAAGACTTTGATTTTACAACTGCAGTCAATGTGAAAAAATTTAATCAACATTTTTAACTTTGATAGTGTCTACAGTAAGTTAAATAGCATGGCACAAATATATGACACAAAGCTTTATTTTTGCGCTTGTTTTACAAGGACGCGTTTAAGTTGTACAATCAATAGAAAAGTTCCCACAATGTGTTATAACATATTACATACATCAACATGTCGGTAAGAAACATTTGGGAGAACAAACAATTTTGAAAAGCTGCAATCTTAACACATACCAAACATGACAAGACATTGTCGCAGACCTGCCAGACTAAGAAACGCTGCGCGACAAAAATTCGTCGAAGCATTATCTCACACCAAAACGAAACATGACTATGCATAAAATTTGTCAATAGTTCGACAAATTTAGTCGCACGCGCATGTCGAACCGGTTGGTGGAATCATTTCTAGACGTATGTCGTGTAAGTACGTGTTAAGATTACTAAACATACAATGAGTGGGTTAGGTAATAAAGTAGATAATATGCGGCTAAAACTCTAAAAATAACGAGATTGATTTGATGTAAACATTAATTTAGCACATTTAATTATGACGATACAAAATTTTTGATATCGAGTTTTGTAGACAAAGATAGACAAATCGTTTAAATTATTCAAACTATATATTTTATCGATAAAAGTTCAATACTTTATGCCGTTGTCACATGGTCGATGATCGATTGCGATTGGATATAAACATAATTTTGTTTACCCATCTGTCAGAAATATATCTACAATACTCGACGATAATTTCCAAAAGGTATTTCGGCAAAAAAAAGCCTCTCTTCGGTTGTGCGAAAGCATATAACCGCAAAGCACAGAGGACGCGTCAAAAGCACATTTCCCATAACTTTATGGTTTTCCTCCGATATTTACATAATGGAAGGGTAGAAACAGACTGTATGAGAATGAGATGATTTGTGAAATCATTGCAACTAAATATTTAATTTTTAGAGCCTCAAATTAAACCAGAATTCGCCATAATTTAGGCACGAATAGAAAAAGAGCAAGAGTACATTTAGGTTTCGATAAAATCGTGACTACTCTCTGCTTATTCTCGCTATACCAACTTGTTTCGAGTCCAAATGAACTTCAGCCAAGTGAAAAGTGACAAAAAGAAGAACAACATTTTTTACTAGTATTTCTGGCTTCGTAAATACTAGTAAAACTCCAAGGGCAAAAATACAAGCAGGTTATAGAGAAAAAAAATGAACTTCGATTTATTCAACTTTTTACTTCATAGTAACAAAGTGCCTGTATTGCAATAATTTCACGCGTCTATACACACGATGCGTGCGGAGAGAGTGCGCGCGCGCGGAGCAGCGAACAACACGCGTTTAAACTCATAATAGTCATAGGCTGGCTGTACTCCTTCGTTACAAATTATCATCGTCAATCATAAATAGTGTTACCCCGCGTTTACACCCACACACATACAAGCTGCTGTTGTTGTTTTCAAAAAATCTTGTAAAAGGCTTGTCAAAAACATGTATCTATTCTGAAATGACGCGCCTCACTACCGCATTACCGCAGTACTGTGTGCGTAAATGAGGTAGTGTGGTGGCAATATACTATACTCTTACAATAAAATTAGACATTTAAATAAACCCATTTTACAGTCCGTTCAACCGATTTTGACTTCTATTGCGTTGATGGCATGACAAATGGCAGCGGCAGTAAACAGGTAAAACCACTTTTTTGCTTTTAATGCCGTCCTTGTGTCTACGATATAGAAGTCAAAATCGGTTAAACGGACTGTCAAAAAGGTTAATTTAAATGTCTAATCTTATTTCAAATGGAGTATAGTTTCATACATGTGTTTATAACTAGTATTGAAATTGTTTCAAACATGTTTGTTAAGAGGGTGCATTCAGAAAATAGGCAACGTCGCAAATGGCTGCCAAATATTTCACTGTTTTGATGAATTTGTCAATATTGTTGAATGAAATGATTAAATATTCCTCTGTAGTTCGCTAAATATTGCAATAAATACTAATAATATTGAATTGCAATAATAACACTGAATCAAGTGTTCTTATAGTTTAAAAACTTTAACGAATAAAACTAAATATTCAGTGTTGCAATACTAGTTATTACCCTCTGAACTTTTTGTTCACATTTTTGACAAGTTTGCTACAAGTTTTTCCTGCAATAAGTGTTCACAACTTGTTTTAGAAGAAAACAATAAAACAGTGGACACAACATGTAGAATGCATGCTTTATACCTTGGTGTAAACGCGGGGTAATAGTGTAGTCTGCAAGCGATCGGAAGGAGATGGAACCTTGTGGCTGTCATTTGATGATGGCCAATTAGGTAAAGAACAATGGACTAGAAAAAACATGACGTGTTACCGAGATGAGACAGTAACCAAAATGAAGAATACTGTTTAAGTAAGCATTGAATATCATTAATTTATATAAAAATAAGTCGGGTTTTCCTTCCTGACGCTATAACTCCAGAACGCACGAACCGATTTCCACGGTTTTGCATTCGTTGGAAAGGTCTCGGGCTCCGTGAGGTTTATGTAGGGTAAGTAGGGTAGGTAGGTAGGGTAGGTAGGTAGGGTAGGTAGGTAGGATAGGTAGGGTAGGTAGGGTAAGTAGGGTAGGTAGGTAGGATAGGTAGGGTAAGTAGGGTAGGTAGGTAGGATAGGTAGGGTAGGTAGGTAGGTAGGATAGGTAGAGTAGGTAGGGTAAGTAGGGTAGGTAGGTAGGATAGGTAGGGTAGGTAGGGTAAGTAGGGTAGGTAGGTAGGGTAGGTAGGCAGGGTAGGTAGGTAGGGTAGGTAGGTAGGATAGGTAGGGTAAGTAGGGTAGGTAGGCAGGGTAGGTAGGTAGGGTAGGTAGGTAGGGTAGGTAGGTAGGATAGGTAGGGTAGGTAGGGTAAGTAGGGTAGGTAGGGTAGGTAGGGTAGGTAGGGTAGGTAGTTAGGTGCGCCGTAAATAAGTTCTTAATGCTACCCGTGCGAAGCCGGGCCGGGCAGCTAGTTAATTTATTTTTAAAAGCAAGGAATATATTAGATTATCGTTTTCAAAGATATAACTTTTGGAGAGTTGCCATTGTTCTTTTTGTTCGGCTAGTTTAAAAAAAGGTATATTATCCCATTCTGATCTCTCGCAGATTATCCTATAGTACAGTCAAAGAATTTGAACACACGATAAGTTACGTCGCAAGAAAGGCTAAAACATTATAAACATGTAATTACGCAAAATATCGTATGTCAATTCAGTGGATCTAATTTATTTTCTAATACTTGATTTTGTTACTAAATTGCCTTGTGAAAAGTAAGATTTATATAATTTAATCTCTCGCAAGTAAATTCTAGTAATCAAAATCACTAAACTGTTTTAAGAAGACGTAAATTAGATAGATATCTTTAAATAAACCCTACGTGTATTCAAGAAAGTAACTGAAAATAAAATAAAACGATAATAAAAACTTCAAATATGACGTACGTACCCAGCTTTTGACATTTGATTTAAGTTAGTAAATAGTTTATATCCACAATATAATGTTACCGCTTAAAGGCTGGGTACGCGCGCGTTGCTTTAAATTCATTCCTCAAGGTATGGCCTTAGAGGCTTACTAGACCTAAAACTCGGGCCAAAAACTGTCTGCATGCGAAATAAGATTGACAGTCAGCAGAAGTAGTGAAGCGCAATGCTTTCATCGAAATTTTATAACAATTTTTAATTGATAATTTTCTGCACAAAAAGCAAAAGAAATTCAAAATAACTGAGGGGTAATTCCCGTATTTTTAAGAACGTTTGCATTCTAGTGTCAGCCTCAATCTGTTAAAAAAATGTCAGATAAATCTAAATTTTTACAACTTTTTGACATTGATCTCACAGGGAACCCTAGTGTGAGGATGAGAACTAGTGTATTAATGTATATGAGGCAAATTTTAAACTATAAACTTTATTACTTATCGCTGAGATGAGATAGCGACTTGAATTTTATTTAAAAAAAAAAAAAAAAAAATATGATGTCGAATGATGATGACGATGAATCGACACGTGTTTCACCTCTCCACGAGGCATCCTCAGGATGACGATTGACTTGTCTCGACCACGGCGTGTTGCTACACCAAACACCGAGCGCAGGCTCATCCTCATCGTCATCCTGAGGATGCCTCGTTGAGAGGTGAAACACGTGTCAATTACTTCCAGGGTCTTTTTAAGACTCTTTAGAAATAGCTAAGCGGAACAGGTTACTAAATATATCCACTATATCATCATTTTATAATGGATTTCCGCAAGGTCACGCCTGAATCAATTAACTATCTTGAATTTTAACGTTTTTAAAGTTCAAAAATTGGCCTTCTGGTATCATTAAAACTTGCCAAAACACGTATTATGTCTGCACCTGCATCAAGTTTTTGCCCCAAGTACTAGCTACATTCCATGTTCTCCATTGGAGTGTTTGTAGGAACTTACCCTGGTCGTCGTGATGATGTTTGTGCGGCGCGGGCGCAGGCGGCTCGCCTCGGTAACCGTTGCGCAGCTCAGCCCGAGTTAGGCTTTGACTACGACCTTCTGATAGCCTGGGGAATAGTTATGGCAAGTTAGTGATAGAAGTTTTTCATAGTTAGGGCAGCTTCAAGGCCGAGATACACTCGTCTAACCATCGCACTATGAGAGTGAGCGAAGAGTGTTGGCGCTCTTCTTTTGCGTTGGCATCTGCGTCGACATTGGCCGCCATTGGCTCGTTTCAGGGTGCGTTTCCACTGAAGCGGCGACGAGCGGAGACCTGCAGGAATCGAGCAATCACAATGGTTGAAATCCTCATCGCGTCTCTCGTTTCGTCTGTGATTAGACGATCCCTGCACGTCTCCGCTCAGCTCCGCTCAGCTCCGCTCATATCCACTTCAGTGGAAACGCACGCCTATTCTCACTAATACTAGGCGACACCTAAAAGGCGCACCTGAATTCCAACACCGCGACCGCGCTTTTATTTAGGCATTAATTTAGCTGTCACCCAGTTTTAGTGAAAACGGGCATAAGTCATATAAAATTTATGTGATGCTAAATTAACCCAAATTTGGTCACTATCCAAAGCGCGCGTATCCTTTAAAGTCCAAAACAATGCTCACCATACCAACCTTGTTTCCAATCTTGAAGTATGATATAATATCTTATGAAATATGATAATCCTAACATCCTAACTAATATTGTAAATGCTAAAGTGAGTTTGTTTGTTTGTTACGCTTTCACGCTAAAACGGCTGAAAGATTTGTATGAAATTTGGCACATGTGACCCGAGTTAGGACTACTTTTGATCCTGGATCGCAGACGAAGTCGCGGGCAAGAGCTAGTTTTATATAAAGTAAAGCAACAGTTCTTACCTATCGTTGAGTAATAAAGGCGACGGTGGGTGCAACCTCTCGTGTAGCGCGGGCGGCTCCAAGTCCGTCGTGCTACCGTTTGCTGTAACTATCAACCAAGGATTAATCAGCTGTGATACTCCGTGTACAGTTAAACCAGAAAACGTATGTGCTTCGGTAATTTTCGTGTTTCCGAATAAACACGAACGTCGCACCGCAGTGTGGGTTACACTTAAACTAAAAAATCCCACAGAGGCAATGCTTTTAAGTTTTGTACTACCGTACTTTGTAGTAGTTCACTTACCATTGCGCATTTGTATAAAGTTTTCTCTCTGCCGGGTAATTTACTCCGGTCGCACATCATCTCTTAATAGTTCCGAAAACTTTTTGAAATTGCATAGTGTTGACATCTGTCTTACTATAATTAATTAATCATTTAATATTAATATCCTACTAATATTATAAATGTTAAAGTTTGTGAGGATAGATGGTTGGATGTTTGTTACTCTTTCACGGAAAAACTACTGAACAGATTTGAATTGAAAGCTGGATTAATACATACGATACTATATATCCCTATATTCCCACGGGATCGAGGTTTATGCGGGTGAATCCGCGGGGCGCTGCTAGTAATTTCATAGTTCGTAATTGCATTTTTCAACAGCAAAACAACATTTATGTTTTGCAGTGCCCTGGCAAGATTCATGTACAAAAACCGACAGTAGTCTATAGTAAAATTTATGACGTGCATGAGAGCAAATAAAAAAAAAACATGGTAATACAAAATTGGTTTTAACAGCTCTATATTCAATCTAGTGATCGCGCGTTCGTATTTCCGAAGATAGACGATGATTCCCGAAGCACAAACTTTTCTTGGTATATCTGCACTTCGTTTACACGCCCGTTTACGAAGTGTGCATTATTTACCTTCATGGCCTAACATTGTATGTTGTCGACTAGTCCTCGGTGGCGGCTCGGGTGACCGGCCTGTACTGTGTTCTCTACTTAAACTGAAACAACATTCACATGTACACTATTCACTTTATATATAAAATCACGCCTGTTTTCCTCGAAGGGTTAGGTAGAAGCGTACTTATAATACACGCACATTTCGCCAGTTATGTTTAATTCCCATGCAATAGGCGGCGAGCCTATTGTCATCGACCGGACACAAATCCAGACTCCGGGCTACTGCTGAAAAATTACTGATGGAAAACCCAATAACACTTTGACTGACAAGCATAGCTATTCCCAATCATTCGATACGCTTCCGTGCCGAACTGAACATCAGTCAATGTTATCGAAAAAGTCTTCCAAACGCAGTTCACAACCGATAATTGTATAATAATAAATATGTAATTGTAATGCAAATCAGGTAACTGAAAACGTGTTTTTTCGACACAGCAGTCTGTCGTATGGTTGTGAATAGCTGTTACGAATCGAATCCAGGATCTCATGATCGGCAGTAACAAGATAACATATGAGGAAATAATACGTAATACACACACACACACGCACCCACACTAGCTCATCGCTGATTGGCATATTTTTAGTACGTCACTAGGCGTTAGTTTAGTTTCAGCCGGGGCTGCGGTTATTGTCCGAAAGGGTTACCGTGGCCCCTGGCAATATAGGCAACTGAAGGAACACGGGTGGGTTTTAGTCAATAAGAGTCTGACACGCCCTCCCGCTCCACTTAGAGCAGGAGAAATTATTTGATAATTTCCAACCCAAAAAAAGCCGTTAGTTTAGTTTAGCAAAAATTGTACATACCTCCTATGTCTAGGTGTCGCATGCAGGTCAACTCGCGATCTTCTCTGCTGGTTCTGATGGTAAAACCTCTGCAGGACTATAGGACTAGTGTTGCCGGAACTCTGTGCAAATAAATAGCTCCTATTAGTTCAATTCAGCCATTAACTGTAGATTACAAACAAATATGCACCGTATGATTATATGTTCTAAGTTGATTTTAGCATGGCAAAATATAGGAATACATCATAAAACAATTTCATTTCCAATAAAAATTGAACAACGTCAATGAAGTTCATTCGTAATAAAAGTGGCTACTGTGAGATTCAACTTCATGGTCATTTAAACTAGGTTGATTTTACAATGACAAGAAAATTGGGAAGAATTAATTTTGTTGCAATCAAAACTAGAAAAATTGATGAACCATCTAACTGAATAGAGATGAATTTTATTTGTTTTGAGATTGGCAGAAAGTTTTGAAGAAGTCATACCGAAGAAAATGTGTTCTATTTACAACTGAAAATTGCTGAAGTTTCAAATGGCTGATGTATAAAGTTGATAGTGATTATTTACGATGATTCCTTTGGAACAAGATGTCCTCTACCATTCATTACTACGGCGATGACACACGGTGCAAGTACACTGCGGTACTTGCACCGGATTGCGAGGGTTTATGTAGATAAACCCTCGCAATCCGAAAGTCTGATCAAGTTTGAACTGCTGTAAAATCCCAATTATTTATTTATTGTATTATAAGGATCGTCAACATTAAAAACACTGCAAGATTAATAATAGATTATTAAATTACAATTCTAGAAAAAAAAGAAAACAAACAAAAAAAAATACAAATACAAGAAAAAGAAATAAAAACAAAAACAAGAAAACAAAAATCATTAAAACTATTGGCGTAGGTTGACCAACATTTAAGTTCTATCCACATAGAATCCGGGGTTCGGATGCTCGCTCTGTAACACTGACGGGTATGTTGTGGGTGGTCGTTTGCGAACAAGCTCATACAAAGTGTGCAAGGCACCTTTTCCCGGGGCCTGAATGGACGGGTGATCCCTTTTCGGTTCGCCCAGGGCCCTATACCACAAAACTTTACAAGTCTACAATTGTACAAAATTGTTAAATTGTAGAAAAAATTGCATAGCACAGTAATTAAAAATTTTATGAGTTACAATATTGTAGACTTGTCACTATAATTTACATATTTGTAAGATTATTATTGTGGTAAATTGTAATTGTAAAATTTTGTGGTCTATGTTAATTCTCATGGTTAAAAAACGTTCAAATTCACGTCGCTTTTTCTTTTAAGCCAGTGACAACTAATGTCAAAAATGTAGTGATGATATTTTTGACAGATTGAGACGGAGATTAGAATGCAAACATTCTTTAAAATACAGGAATGCCCCTCAAAAAACTATCAGCGTTGCCATGAGATTTTACCGCAGAACAAACTGATTTGATTACCCTAAGATTCAACAGCATGCCACACAACGCGTTGGAGCGACGCAGTACATAATCCCAACATACATGTACTATATCTTGTTGTTCCAAATCCGGTGACCTAATGAGGAGAGGCTGCGTCTGGATGAAGGCCGAAATCCGTTTCTGAGGCGTTACGGAGAAGCTTATGTCCAGCACCGGACGTCGATAGGCTGACGTTGGATCTTTGGTGGCCTAAATTGAGTCTTTTCTTTCATTAGTTACACTATTTTTTTTATAATTTGAAATCAGAATATTAGATCATTTACATTCACTGCCACTTACTCAATTTTCTACTTTAGAGTCATGTAGTCGTAAGTTGAGTTTTGAGTGACTATTAGTAATTAAAAGGTCCTGAAGAAAGTTACAGAGGAATTTGAACTTTTGTCATATGTGACATTGAGTATAAAGTTCCGAATCATGATAATTATGTAAGATTCTGAATTCAAGTTTAAAATAATAACGTTATAGGGTATGAGACTTACCGCAGGCGAAGCTCTCCAGCGATTGTCAGCGGATACTCTGCGTACAGGCGGCGGGGGAGGAGATGCGCACGCGTCTATTGTTCTGTGGAAATTATAAGAAATTGATATGACATTGTTAGTTCCAGATGACTGACAATCGCAGATTAAATTGGTAGGGCATTCGAATTTGCGAAGAGTGCTAAATCACGTATAGCATAAGTCGGTTGGTTGCACGAATTTCGTGCAACATGCTATAGGGTGTATATTGAAAATTAGTTGTGGTCATGTCGTTTTGAGAGATACACTTTTATCGTATGCACTACAATATTTGTTATTTTAGTTTCAAACACTACTCCTCCGTGCCTCAGAAAGCACGTTAAGCCGTTGGTCCCAGCTGTCATTCGTGGATCTTTGACAGTCTTTACGGGTCGTCAGAAGCCCGAGAGTCTGACAACCAGTCTTATCACATTACCCAGTTACTGGGTTGTGGAGGTCAATAGGCAGTCGCTCCATATAGAATACTGGTAATCAGCTGCATGCGGTTAGACTGGAAGCCCAACCCAACATAGTTGGGAAAAGGCTCGGCAGATGATGATTAGATGGAAAACCTAGATATAGGCTCGCATTCGATATATAGCTCATAGTTATTTTCCCCCTGTGTCCCGGAAATATTCGGGAGGGCGAAAATCTCTGTGGATCCTAGCAATATGTTAGAGAAGTGTGTGTTACCTTCTTCTCGGGTAAGGCGAGTGGTTGCACATGTCAGTTTCTAAGCTCGTAGGTTGCGAACTGCTACCTCCCGCGTTGGCGTTGCTATTCGTCGCCCACCATGCTCTGAAAAGACATATTACATTGTAGTACAGCTTCCATGACACCGAGATAAGGTTCAAATTAAAATGATACATGTATACTTAATATTAGAAAGAGGCAAAATTTGTTTGTAAGTTTGTACGTAGGGGGAAATTTGCGGAACTACTCGGATTAAAAAAAAAAAAAATGCATTGGATTGCCCAATTCTTGAGAAACGTTATAAGCTCGAGAACGAAGTCGCGGGAAAAAGCTAGTCTGATATAATTTGTATAATTTTTTTTTTGGGACAATTCGAATATTACTCTATTAAAACATTTTATATCATTTCGGAATTGTTCTATTCTGAAACCATTTATAAATTAAGTAAAATGTTAGTTGGGAATACTGTTCATTAATCGCCGACCCAAATTCATCAAACTCACCTCGCAGGCGTCGGCGTAACCTGCTCCATCCAATGCTGGGAACTGGTCACGAAGTTCCTCACGGGCTGAGGAGTAACCGGTGTCTCCACTCCATTGCTGGGCGGTGTCACTGGTTGGGCAACCAATGACGTTACCGAGCCCACCTTGGATGCGCCCGATTGCCCGAAGAACGAGAGCGACGCGTACCAAGCGCCGACGGAGATGGAACTACGCGCGGCTTTCACTACGAATGGATGTTCTAGGAGTTTTGCGTATTTTGGACGTTGTCTATAGTTTTTTGTTAGGCTGGAATAGAGATTAAGGGTTAAGTTTTCAAGTGGTACAGATGTTCTATGTCACGAAGTCCGTTTGGCTATGAATGTTGTCAAGCGTGCACATGCACATTGTTTTTGTGTGCGTAACCTCGAGAGCGCTCAGTGTCGATCGGGACACGGTCCGGATCAGTAGTGGTTTTTAGTTCGCGCCAAATTGTTTCACGGAGTAAGGTCAGCATGGCAACAAAACGAAGAAGAGTTGTCCATAGTGAGGTAATATTTATTTATACGTTTTCAATTAAAATGTTATACAAAGATACTTAATATAGCAATAGAAGTATTTATAAAATGAATGTTTTTTTGTGTTATAAAATGTTTATATTACTTAATTATTTTGATTACATTTTGTTTTAGGGTCGAAACATGATAGCTAGTGTTTATCATTTTCTGCGAGAAGAATATGAATTTACAAAATCATTAATGGAACTCAACTGTGATTTGTCTCATTTACGAGACATTACACGCCGTACAGCTGAAGCTACGGGTGTGAGCCAAAAAACAGTTCAAAGAATATTAAAAGAAGAGAAGGAATTGCCATCCACTTCATCAAAATTCACTTCACCTATGAAGAAAAGGAGAAAGCGAGATAATAAAGTGGATATAGATAATTTTACAGCCGATGTGGTTCGCAGTACTGTACAAGATTTCCATATTGTCCATAAAGAAATTCCAACATTAGCTAAGTTAAGAACAGCATTGAATGAAAAAATCGGATTCGAAGGTTGTTTAGAAATTGTTCGCAAGTTACTGTTGAAACTAGGTTACAAGTGGCGCAAAACAGAGAACAACCGTAAAGTCTTGACGGAGCGTCATGATATACAAATGTGGCGTTTAAAATATTTAAAAAAAATAACAGAGTACCGCTCTCAAAGTCGGCCCATTGTCTACACCGATGAGAGCTACGTCCTTTCGACACACGTGCGAAACAACACCTGGGCAAAAAAAAAGGAAAGAACTCCGTTTTAAAAAAAAATTAGCACAGGCACTCGCTTTATTTTAGTGCACGCGGGAACCAAGGATGGTTTTATTGAAAATGCTTCCTTGGTTTATAAGGCCAATTCAACAGTTGGTGATTATCATTCAAATATGAGCTATGATAACTATGTAAAATGGCTAAATGAAAAGTTGCTACCCAATTTACTTCCGCACTCTGTCATTGTCTTAGACAATGCATCTTATCACAACACACGGGCTGAACGACTACCGACGCAATCTACAAAGAAAGCCGATATGCAGCAATGGCTCAGGATAAGGGTATAGCATTTGATGAATCTCTTCTTAAATTGGAATTGTACGATACAATAAAGAAGTACAAAGCCCAACACATAATCTACAAGATTGACGATTTTATAAAAAAGCAAGGGTTTTGATGTCTTACACCTTCCCCCTTATCACCCAGAATTAAATGCGATTGAAAATATTTGGGGGATCGTTAAAAATTATGTCGCATCTAAAAATATCGAGCAAAACATGACGAATACGGAAAGACTGATCAATGAAAGTTTGGGCCAAGTTAGCAGTGAAACGTGGCAAAAAACTTGTGCTCATGTTGAAAAAATTGAAAAATCTACTTGAAATATTTTGATCTCGATTTTGAATTTATAATCAATGTACAAGATGATTCTGACGACAGCAAAACGGAATCGGAAATCGAAAATTTATCTGATAGTGATTGAAAATACTGAATAGTCCTACTTGTTTCGTTTCCATTCTGTAACACCAATGCTTAATTAAATGCCTTAAAAAAATAATTTTTGTATTTATTGCAACCTAATCTAATTTATTTACAAAATGTATATACTTTTAAAACCAAAATTTTATTTAGATTATTAAATCTCGACTTGAATATATATTAGATTTTTTTGCTAACGTTACCTACTTTTACACACACAAGCGCGCTTGTCGGGATACGTCACTACTACAATCAAAGCCGAACGAACTTCGTGAAATAGAATATCTGTAATAATATTGAGCTTAGAGCGTGATTAATAATTAATTATCTAAAAGCAAGTCGGCCAGCAATCACAATTTGAATGATTTTGAAGGATATTTCTAATCCATTGCTTCATATGTTCGAAAAAATTGTCTGCTTAATAACATTAATAATGCAGTGAATGTTGTTGAACTGTCAAAATGAAAGCCATTGCTACTGTAAGTGCGTCACGCAATTACCCAGCAGGTCCATAAATGTATGGCGGAATTGATTGTATACACGATATAAAATAAATGACGTAGAGTAGATTAATTCTATAAAAATATTAAAGTTAAAAATAAAACTTACCACTGTGACACAAATAATTTAAACTCGGGTGTAAAGTCAGTCGTGTCTGGAAGCTGCGGAGGATCGTCCGCTATTACCTGGTGAACAAAACAATCAATGATAATTTACCATAGCTTTTGCCCACATGGGTATCAGAAATTATACCATGGGAATGTATTATCGGGACAAAAAGTATCCCCTGTGTTAATACAGGTTACAAATTATCTGTGAGCTAAATTTCATCCAAATCCGTTCAGCCGTTTTTGGGTAATTGAGTAACAAACATACAAACTTTCACATTTATATAAAATTTATAAAAAATTACCCAGACACACATTTAGGACGGATATGGAAAAATCTGACACATATTCACGACAAATAATTTTAAAT
Organism: Omphaloscelis lunosa; assembly: GCA_916610215.1. Classification (NCBI taxonomy): domain Eukaryota; kingdom Metazoa; phylum Arthropoda; class Insecta; order Lepidoptera; family Noctuidae; genus Omphaloscelis; species Omphaloscelis lunosa. The sequence goes on along the minus strand of OU744245.1, from coordinate 3,126,479 downwards.
TTTACTCACCCTAGTGAGCACCTCGAAGTCATTCTGGCAGTCTCTGTAGGGGAACACGCCGGTGGCGAGCTCGACGAGCGAGATGCCGAGCGACCACACGTCCGCGCGAATGTCGTAGTCCGGCCGCGTCGGGTCCGGCGGGTCTATCCGCTCCGGCTGTAGAAAAAAATATTGTTGGTTTTTAATACCTCGCAGTAAGTGCTAAAAGTAGTGTTCTCATCGGCGATAAAGGTGTCTTCGTCTTGGGCGAGCTTGAATCCTTCGCTGCACTCTGAATTCTAGTCACTCGGGAGCTAACTCAGAGCTTCTTAACTGCGCACACAACATTACATTCAGGATTAAATATAACGCCCGTAACATAAGACGCTGCTTTATCCCCTTGGTGAATAATCTACTATCACATGAGATTTTCAGTGGATATTTGCGATATTTACGGCCATGTACGCGGCGCAGCCTGCGCTTCGGGTCTTAGCCTTGGAGTCCACCAGGCGGCCGCTGATGCCGAAGTCGCATAGTTTGACGTTCCCGCGTTCGTCAAGGAGGATGTTGCTTGGTTTCACGTCTCGATGGATGACGCCGTGCGTGTCTTTCAGGTATGATAGCGCGTTCACCGTCTATGGGATAAAACATACGAAGTTTGTAAAATAAAACGTACATTTCTATCATTATGAGCAACTAACTATGGTTGGTAGTGTAGTGGTGATTAGTTGGTTTAAAACCCGGAAAACATTATGCAGTATGTAGCAAAAATTTCAACAGATTGAACACAGTAAACAATCCCACCAAAAATATTTTCATGTAAAATGATGCCAAGACGAGACCATATTGCTCGTACTGTTAAAAAGTTACCAGATCTCATGTAGAGCCAAGCTTCTAACTCTACACGCCCTAACTTTACAAGCCCTAACTTCACAAACTGTACACCTTAGTCAAAATATGTGGCTTGGCCATTTCCGGCCCGATCGCCGTCGATTTAGTGCTGGGGCGTATAGAGTTAGAAGCCTGGCTCTACATGAGAAATAATTAACTAAATGAATGAATAATTAACTATTATATAACAGAAAAGTAATGAACAGTGAATACATTTTTTTACGCACATGTGATGGTAGCGAAAAACAGGGGTGATTTACTAAAAATCTTGAAATACGTATTTTATTATTTATAACAAGGAGGCCCTATTTCAATGTTCAGACCTCTAGCATCAGAATTTGCGGAAGTATCACACTAACTTCCATCCCCTAGTTTAAGGGGTTGGGGAGCAGAAGTTCCAAGTTCTAGATTTTTTTTTTTTGTTGTTTGTGTACTAATACTAGATTACATACCAAATTTTAGCTTTCTAGGACTTCAGGAGTACTCTAAGAATTTTGATGATCATCAGTGAGTGAGTCAGTGACGAAATTGGGGTTTTTTAAATATCAATAAAATCCAAAGTATAAGAGGTATACAATTGAAACTTTAAATGGTTAATAAGTCCACTATTGACTTCATATCCCGAGAATTTTGTTTATCTGGTATAATCCAAACCCAAATTATGAGGGTTCAAAAAAACGACGAAGCGCTTCGAGAAAAGGTAGGTAGTGACCTTGCGCTTGCTTGGTTCGTCTTGGCGTAAAAAACGCTCTGAATTTATTCATCAATTCTTCAACATTGCTATAGAATACTTACCCAAATAAAATTCTCAATAGAGTCGATATTAACCACAGGATAGTGATTCTGGATCCAGAACATTTTATCCAATTCCATTTACAAGATCACTCACCGCCACGGTCACCTTCCCCAGTATAGCCTCAGGAATGGGCGCGCCCAGCCTTTTCAGTAGTTTGTCGAAGCAGCACGCCATCAGCTCCATGCAGATCCACACGTCCGCGTCAGTTACGAAGCAACCCAGACACCGCACGATGTAGGGACAGTCGTGGGAGCGGACTACCACGTCCAAGTCCATTAGGATACGTTTGGTTTCTTCTGAGTTGCCAGAACGACGCATTTGCTATTGATATTTATATAAACAATTAGTTTAAAATGCAGAAATGTGTATAGCAATATAATGAAAAGTGTGGAAAGATAATGTAGTGTCTTCTAGAGAGGGCCAACACCTATAGGATTATAAGAAAACCAATAATTATATAAATATGGCAATCAATCAATTGATCAACTCAAAAAAAAATAATGTATGTATACAACATGTAAAAAAAAACCCTGTCCGATCCGTGAGGGTGTTGTTAAGGTGGCACTAGTTGATATTTTTTCCATACAAATTTCAGGGGGGTTTTACTCCACTGTTTGACATGGTACATCCAAAGTTAAACATGATATCGTTTTGTTTCATTATTAATTTTGTCTGTGCGGAAACAGAATAGTAAAATAATGAGCCATTAAAAAGTTAGGAGCCCACAAAGATTCCTTTTTCTTGCTAATTTTAACGCAACTTTGGGGGTAAATAAGCAATAAAAGAAGTGTAAAATCTCCAAAACAAAGTCGGTACCGACAAAGCTCAATTGTCGAAGAGTTCAATAAACTTTATTTGTAATTGATTTATGCAGTGGTTTTTTTCATAAAACCCTATTTTCAAAAGGACTTTTCGTAATTTTTTACGCACTCGTTTTACTAAAATAGTTCGGAACGGTGTTTGTGTGCGTGCAAACTAGACGTTGTGCACGTAGACCAGTGTCTTACTGCTCATCACTGATACTATCTCTGTCGGACACGATGCCAGGTGACACAGCGTGCTTTTCGGCCATGCCCACTAGTGAGTTCGAGCCCGCGACTAGTGTCACCTTAAGTATCGTACTGAGTCTATTTATGAGATAATTTTCAGGAAAAAAGAAAAAAAATTGCCACTTTTTTTCAATGAGAAATTTTACCGGGTTGTTACATGGGCGTGGGCGGCTGTCTATAAGTCATAACTTATGACCACAGTTGAAAATTTTAAAATTTTTAAAGAATTTGGAATAATTTTGGTACCTACTAAAAATGTGAATTTTAAATAACAATCATTTTTTATTTTGAATAAAATAATTAATTAAATTAAAAAAATTTTTGGCTGCTTCTTTGGTCTAGTGGTCGCAAAGCGCTACTGTTGAGTATGAGGTCCTGGGTTGGATTCCCAGGTCGGGCAAGGTGTTATTGGGTTTTTCCATCTGGAATTTGTCAGTAGCAGCCCGGAGTCTGGATTTGTGCCCGGGTGACAATAGGCTCGCCCCCGTCACATCATTTATCATCAATGTTTCATTATTAATTTTGTCTGTGCGGAAACAGAATAGTAAAATAATGAGCCATTAAAAAGTTAGGAGCCCACAAAGATTCCTTTTTCTTGCTAATTTTAACGCAACTTTGGGGGTAAATAAGCAATAAAAGAAGTGTAAAATCTCCAAAACAAAGTCGGTACCGACAAAGCTCAATTGTCGAAGAGTTCAATAAACTTTATTTGTAATTGATTTATGCAGTGGTTTTTTCATAAAACCCTATTTTCAAAAGGACTTTTCGTAATTTTTTACGCACTCGTTTTACTAAAATAGTTCGGAACGGTGTTTGTGTGCGTGCAAACTAGACGTTGTGCACGTAGACCAGTGTCTTACTGCTCATCACTGATACTATCTCTGTCGGACACGATGCCAGGTGACACAGCGTGCTTTTCGGCCATGCCCACTAGTGAGTTCGAGCCCGCGACTAGTGTCACCTTAAGTATCGTACTGAGTCTATTTATGAGATAATTTTCAGGAAAAAAGAAAAAAAATTGCCACTTTTTTTCAATGAGAAATTTTACCGGGTTGTTACATGGGCGTGGGCGGCTGTCTATAAGTCATAACTTATGACCACAGTTGAAAATTTTAAAATTTTTAAAGAATTTGGAATAATTTTGGTACCTACTAAAAATGTGAATTTTAAATAACAATCATTTTTTATTTTGAATAAAATAATTAATTAAATTAAAAAAATTTTTGGCTGCTTCTTTGGTCTAGTGGTCGCAAAGCGCTACTGTTGAGTATGAGGTCCTGGGTTGGATTCCCAGGTCGGGCAAGGTGTTATTGGGTTTTTCCATCTGGAATTTGTCAGTAGCAGCCCGGAGTCTGGATTTATGCCCGGTTGATGGCAATAGGGTCGCCCCCTATTACATAAGACTTAAACATAACTGGCGAAATATGGGTGTACTATAGGTAGAATACTATATGCAGAATACTGACTGTCCCACTCACTACTGAGCCTTTACTCTCTCTACAAACATTTGCACACAAAATATTGCAGAAGTGGTTTTATCAATAGGTCTCAGGTGTAAATTATAAGACATACTTGTCATGGGACCCATCAAATGGAACTACAATTTAATACTGAATGAATACTAACTTTAACAGCTATGACAGTGTTTGAAGGCCTGTGCAGCATCTTGACGACATGTCCGCAGGTGCCGCTGCCGAGCTCACCCAGCTGTTGGAGTTCTTCTATGTGGGATCTGTACTCCACGCCGTCCACGTTCAACTTGCCGCTAACCTGTGTAATCATGGCTATGTAACTTAGACAAATATAAGGGGTACCAGTCAGACTCATAATGAGAATGATTGCTCCTGGGCTAACATTATTGTTTACAAATTTTCATTGCACCCTGTGCAATAGCAAAAAGTATGTGGAAGGTTCAATTTAAGTTTATATGGTATCATCTCCCTGCCCTTGTCCCACGTTACTTATTTTGAGCATGGGTGCATTATAGTGACCACTGATTCTTGTGACTTCTTTGGTAACCTTGAGATATTTAATAACCTGGTATCTATGGCAGTTGTTACTGGTCGACAACCAGTCTTACCAAGGGGTATCGTATTACCTAGTTACTGGGTTGTGGAAGTCAGATAGTCAGTCACTCCATGTGAAATACTAGTATTCAGCTGCATCCGGTTAGACTGGAAGTTGACCCAAACATAGTTGGGAAAAGACTAGGCAGATTTTTTGTCCTACCAAATGGTGTATATCTGGTAAATTATATTAGCCTTATATATTGAGCCAGAATTTTAAAAAAATAAGCGTGGCTCTCCTTTAAATACTGTGTGCTTCAGACAGCTTGTTTTCCCAAAGATTTAGGTATAACCCTTTTCGAGTTTTTTATTTATGAAGGAAATTTTAAATATGCACCTTGTAAACCTCTCGCATTCTGTATTCAGTCTCAGTAGCCTGTGGTGATCTCGGTGGGAATGCTGGTATCTCTCTGCTTGAGAACATTGGTGCTGGAACAAAAATATTATTATGAACAAATGGATTAAAAAAACAAGTAATCCCCCTGGGTAAGACTGGTTGTCAGACTTTTGGGATTTTGACAACCCGTAACGACTGTCAAAAATTCACGAATGATAGCCGGGACCAACGACTTTGCGTGATTTCCAAGGCACGGAGGAGTCTCGGAATGTTAAGATGGTCAGCTATCCATGGTCCAACCCCAGCAAGCGTAGCTTAACCTGATGGATTAATCCGTGCTGCTATTACTTAGGCACAAGCTCCTCCGTGGTAATGTAGGAATGTAGGCAAGGTAATGTTAGATTATTAGGTGAAATTAAAAATGACATCCTCAATCTTATTGGGCCTATATTCAGAAAAGTTCATTACCAGTTGGATTTGGCTGATGAAACGATGATTGGAGTAGCAAGCAGAGAATGAAACCATCGAAACACAATATTTTGGCAAGGATTACATCAACAAATCATATTCAGCAATGTATGTAATGTGTCGTTATCATTTTCTAAGACTGTTACACACTGATCTTGATGTAATATATTAACTCAGATAAAAGATTCTTATACATTTGTTTTCTGGGTAACATTTTTGTTTTTATTTGCCCCATAACAATTAAGTATTACTTTCATTAAGCATTAGCTGTACCCTGCGGTTTCACCCGCATAAGTCTCGATCCCAAGGGAATATTGGGATAAAACGCATCCTATGTCCTAAATGGTCTACCCGCATGCCAAATTTCATCAGAATCCATTCAGCTGTTATAGCGTGAAAGCGTAACAAATAAACAAACTGACTTTCGCATTTATAATATTAGTAAGGATGATCAGATATTTTGAATTAATAACAGACTGTCTTACTGAGCTATAATTATTATCCTTGTAATTCTCAATTCATATTCATCTATTCCAAACTATATTATTAATACATAGTTCATATGTGGGGGAACTACCTATGCAGAGGAAAGAGGTAAAAGGTATAAAACAAAACATAGTTTTTAGACTAATTACTAGTTAAATATGAATGTTTATCAGGATTCTTGCCTGATCATTGTTCTGGTTAGCTAGAATATGGGTGTTGGTTTTTTTTTTACTTCATAATCACTATCCATTGTGCATTTATGACATAATGTAATCATTTCTGAGACTCAGTACTCATAGACAAAGGATATAATATAAGATAAGGAAGTTTTAAATCCAGCAGATGACAAATGTATCATCATTTGACCATAAAATAAGAGAGTTTATTACAGAAATTATAGAAATAATTTAATGAGACTGGGCAGGACATATCTGCTGCATGGCAGACAAACTGTGGGCCCAAATAGCCCAGAAGTGGTGCCCTGAAACAGTGATGCGGGGTCACGGCAGACCGCATAGGAGATGGCAGGACCACCTGGATAAGTTCCGTCAAGAGTGAAAGGAGGACGCTATGGCTCGCGAAAGATGGAAGGAGTGGAGGTAGACCTTTGCTGAGGAGTGAGACAGTGTAGGCTAGTAAAAAAAATCTATTAAGGAGCATGTAAGGATTGTAGCAGGTGGCGTTCGATAGCTTCTGCCTACCCCCATAGGAAGAAGGCATGAGTTTGTGTATATGTTCTATTCTTTCTAAATTAGTCTTGATTTGGTGTATTGGACTAATGGAATAACCAGATAATTAGTGCAAATACGTTACATAAACCATTAGGTAGTACGTAGTACTGTAATCAACTTGGATACTAACATAGATGATTATGCCTAGTAGTGCCAAGTTCATGGCCAATCTGTTTTCAAAATCACACTTTATGCCTGAGCAAAATACTCACATGAGAATAGTGACAATATATTCAAGATTATTAAGAAATTATGCAATGTTTTGTCCAGCATAAAATCTACTTTATCAGTGATTTCTTGGATCATTCTAAGGCAATAATTCTATACAAAGTATCAAACAACAATAATTTAGTTTCTGGAGTAGAGCAAAGGATTAACATGACAATCATTGATATCACATACTTATTACATACAGCCTTCATACACACATGTCAATAAACATTGATTCCAAAAGATATCTATAGGTACAATATGAGATTGTAAAGGTTAACAGAAAAACAATGTCTGTTCATGTCTCATCAACGACCACCCACCGCTCACTCAATGCCAATTTATGCAAATAATTTGTACACAATGTGCAGCTCAGGCGGCAGGGAAGCTGCCTGCATGCATTATAACACATTAATTTGTCACTCAACACTGCATAACCTTTAGGCATATTGATAACAGAGGCTCACTTTTTTTCAGACAATACTTAGGTTCAATTTCATAACCCTAGCCATAAAAGAGCATTACATTCTTATGTATCGCTTAGATTATGAGCTACAAAAGCAAAATAACAACTAAAAATAACAGCACAGCATCATAAAAGTGCCTAAAACGTAAAGATAAAGTGTTATGGAGATGGTTATAAATGATGAATTTATCAAGTTCAAAAGGTGCACATGCCCTGAATAGCAATATCTTCAAGATACTCACGAGGCCTCGGCCTGGTCCTGCCGCTCCCCGGCCTGGGAGCCCCAATTCCACCTTGGTTGTTGAAACCACCTTCTCTTCGAATACGCATTTCATTTTCGAATCGTTCCTGTAAACCTTTCAGTTTCCCCTCAATCGAACTATTTGACATTATAGCAACTAAAATAGTCCACTGATAACATTTAAGTACTTATTACAAAACAAATATACTAAATTTTATTTACACAAAATTACAATGAAAAGCGCAGCAGTCCAAGGATTTCCTTCAATTTCCTTCGCCAACCATTTCCATTCGTTCATTTTTAATCTTTATTCACTATCTGTCATTCGTTCACACAGTCAAATTATTCTTTTTGTAAGCTGAATAAATAAAAATGTTTTCTTTTCATTTGCCTATCTCTTTCGCACTTGTGAAAAATTCGTAAGCTTAGGATTTTACAACGTTTTGGAAGGAGCGTTTCGATTTGGTAAGGTTTGAGTTAAAGCTTTCAAAAGAAAACGTTCCGAAAACTATCGAATAAAATAAAGTAAGATATTTATTGTTTTAATTAAATTCCATATTTTTTTTATGTGCATATTTGCGCAATAATAATTAAGTTTGACGTCGCCTTACGTTGGGAAGTGTTGATTTCAAATTAAAGATTTCAAAGTAATTACTGAACGGAACTTTTCTCCTTGTCATTCATTACGGCTCAAAAGATAACTACTCAAGTCAAGCAAAATATTATAAAAATACGAAATTCATTAGTTCGCGTTTCTCGTCTTTTTGCCTTACTTTCCGAAAAGAGAAAACGAGAAAATTTTATTTGTAGTCCTCAAGAAATAGTGTCCTTTGAAAATAAGATATCGAAAGATATTTACAAACTAATGGATTGGAAAATACAGAGTTGGATTTAGTACGCAAGCGTAATGAAGGAAGTGAAAAAGTGTCAGAAACTTGTTTCCTTGTATTGAAATGACGTGAAAATACAATTTCATAAACATTTTAGTGCGAAATGTGTTTGTTTTTGTGCGTTTGATTGTGAACGATCATGATGCAATCAACGTCGGAAGGTTGTATGAACATCGCCGAGCTAGCGAATCAGCTGAGGCGAGAGAAAATATTTATCAACTCTGAGAGGCAGCTGTTGCAGAAACTCAATGAGGAGGTGGAGAAGCGAGCCCTGGAGCTGCTGCAGGTGGCCTGGATCTGCTCACAGCAGCGCCAGAACCTTACAAATCTGATCACGTCAAGATGTGAACCTGACTCCATAGCATTTTGTCAGAGAGCCAGTCTTCTTGAAAGAGCGATTTTTGTAGATGCTTTCAAAGTTTTGAAGTACAAGGTAAGTGAGAAATCTCTTCTAAGAAGCATTTACTCTGTTTGATACAGAGTCTTTTGCAAACCATAATATACCAACACCAAACCAAAATAACCATACCAGTAACCATAATATTATTTTCTGAAAACATGAATATTGCAAAAAAAAAATCTTACACAAACTATAATATTTTGTTAATACTTATCTATGGTTTGGACATGATAATTATCATAGTAATTACTTTGTAAAGTGTTGTTAACAGCATTACAAAACAATTATGACCTACATGTCCACCCACTTTTTACAAACTAACTATTAATTATTGACTGACTTACTCAGAAAACCTTGGAATTCGTTATGATAAAATAATTTTGCACCACATTTTCAATAGTACAGAGTTTAGAATTAGAAATCAGTTTTCTATATTATTTTCAAATTATAATAGAGGGTGAACATATTGCCATCAATGAGGCATAAATCCAAACTGGGCTTCTACTGAGAAATTCCTGATGGAAAAAATTAAATATAATAGTAGACATTATTGTAAAACATTGCAATTGGTGGCACCAAATTACAATAATGTTTTGAGTGTACAGCACATTGTTTCATTCCAACATCATATAATTAAAATAATAAACCCTTGCTTGTAGAGAAGTTTTCTCTACATAGTTACCCAAGGTTAGGCTTGGAGTGAGCTTTGAAGGTTCTTCACAATTTTTTTTGTCATTATACAAGAAACAAAATCAGAGATATTCAATGTAAAAAAACAAAGTCTAATGTATTATTTAAAATTGTCAACTAAATCGATTGATGATTTGAAATCTAAATAACATAAACTAATTTCTTATCTAAATAAATGATTATGAGATTAAATTTAACCTACTATTGATGTAGTCATGTAATTAGCAAATGCTAAGATTTTTTTATGTTTACATAGTCTTTTTTTGTGTGCAGATACCTCACAAAAAAAAAAGTTTAGTTTCAGTAATACGAAATGCATATCAAATGCTGTCATAACATCTGCTAAATTTTCTTCTTGTTATTAAAAAAACAAACTTAAATAGCTTATTAAGAACATTCCTTACAAATGTAGTTGAGTAAAGAATGACCAAAATACTTGCACTTAGTAGGTACTCTTAAAAGTTAGTCATACAAATTTTGTAATGGGAAAATGTCCACAAGGATAAGAAAACATGTTAATGACATATTCACACCTGCCTGCATATTTAACTCGACTCATTATATCATCTTAATTTTTAAACACATTGTATTTTGGGCAGGATAATTTATTTATAATTATTTAAAACACGTTGGGCAGTTGATACATCCCCGTAAGGTCTTACAAGATACTGCGAGCTGATCAAACCCTCTTCTCTTCTCTAACGAGTTAAAGCCCAACATCCTTACAAATTAGTTGGTAGATAACAATGTAAGAGTGTACTTACACCTGCAGTTTCTCATAACAACTACGCATAGATAGGCCTAACATACAAATAGCCAGAAATGCAAAGTTGTCTATACTATCACATCCCTACAATAGGGATGATGCCTAGGTAAAAAAAAAAAAACAGTGCCGCTCCGGGAGTGCCGACAGAAGTGAACACTTGAAAAATTTTATTGTGCAGGAAATACTTTTAATGAGGTGTCGGTAACGGTAACAGTGCCGCGAGTTCAATTGTTTTTCCCATCTCAAAAATGCCCAACGCACTTACAGAAATTTCACTTTAAAAAAAAACTATTTAGCCCATCAGTCAGATAATAAAAATATTAGGCTCGTATTTTTTGCTCTATCATAATAATAATAAAAAATGACTTAGATAAAACACATTAATGTTGGGCAGTGGGGGTACATTTTAACTCAATGTAATGCTGTAATCTTTTCATAAATAAAAAATACTTGTACTGTAGTTCTATTTTCTTAATGTCCCTCGGCAATCTTCGTGTTTCTTCGGATTTCTTTTTTATCAGTTGCCCTTTGCACTTTTTTTTTTATTATGGCTTCGCACGGTTTGTGCATTAGCCAATGTCATGTATTTTTTTATATTTTTTTTTTATCCTTTGCACTTGGTGCAGACCCAACACTCTCAATCGACTAGGAAATATACAGAGTTGTTAATACTCTTTTAACTTAATGTAATTTATTTAAAAAATGGGAGGAAAGCTGCTAAAGTCGCAGGCACGACAGATAGAAAAATAGTTTTACAGCTCTATATAGTTGACACGGAAATCAAAACAAAACAACAATAAAGTACTTTATTCTGAATTCAAATTATTATACACGTTAAATCTAATAATTGATGGACATGGAAATTAGCATTCGTTTGTATTCGGAAATGCGATGATACCCGAGGGACATTAAGAAAATAGAAATACTGTGCTTAATTTTTACATGAACGACAAAAAAAAATTTTTAGTCCTCATCCCAATTACTATTTCAAGAAAACAATAACAATTGTTATAGCATATCATATAATTAACAAACAATTTTCCAATCACAGACCAGTGAAAGTGGATCAGGAAACAGACAATGCCAGCCATGTGGGTGTACTTATCTCATTGTTGAAATAACTTGTTGCTCCTAGTCACACATAGTGAACGAAAAACAATAGCATTCATTACTATGATGTACTGCAAGTACAGGCCTTGTCTGTGTTCACAACTTCACATATGACAAGTTGACGTAGTAAACACGTCGGTGAATGGGTACGAGAGGTACGAGCGACTGGTAGAATAAAGAATGTGTAGATACGAACTCCTGCTTTGAACGTATTCTTATTTATTGCCTACAGTTTCTGGCATTTCGGCAAGCTGCTGGGTTGTAACGTGGTTTACGGCGCTCGCTTACATATGCTAAGCTTCCCACGGCGCGTGATATCAAAAGTATCACTGTGCCAAAATCTCCAGCTTGATTTGTAGGAACAAGCACGAGTGTGCCACAGGCGAACCTGTGCCTCGTGGATTGTTCCTACGATTGACTTGTCCCTATGAATGCGCGAGCTATCGCAGCCGGTTTCTTGGTATTGGTACTACGCGGCGTAGGAAACCAGACTTAAGGCCGCGACCACCGGTAATTGTTCTACAGTGAAGTTTTTTTTTAAATTGTTTTGTGCGACGCGCCAGTCCGCACGAGACTACTCTCGGAATCGAAAATATTTATACCCCTGTTTTGGCTTGGGCTTAAGCACGTCGTAATAGGCAGGTGAGGACTGGTTGCTGATTTATTTAAAAAACCATCGGAAACCGTCGTACTTCCAAAGGAAACTACTTACAGAAGTTAGGCTTCTATACGGTTTTATAATTCTATGGTACGACGTACCTACGGACGGACATTGTAAAGGATAATGTGATGCACAGGAAATTAGGTGTATTGACCAATGAGTTGTTCGTGGACGCGGTGGGGAAGGATTCATCATGAATTTGATAGCATTTACACTTGACTTCTTTGAAATACAATCAAAACAAAATACTTATGTACCTACTTTGAGGAAACTGTTTTCCTCTTTAAAAATCTAATTCAACTTTCACCCGTAAGGGTCGTCAAGCAAAGCCTGGATAAACCGGAAATTCAAACCATCATTATAATGTTATCTGCGCCATTTCCCTGAAATAATATTACTACAGCTGCTTTGAAAGGGCCATAGCCGCCCCCAATGACGTGGGACGTAAAAACGTCATCTGAGATACACGCTTATCAGATCCATTGAAAAACACAGTCATTGAATGCGGAAATTCTGCTGTGTACTATTTCTTAATATTTAGATGACGTTTCTCAGTCGGGGTAGTTATTGGAATATCGTTTTGTATCCAATAAAACATAACATCACGCCCGTAATCCCAAAACAGTTAGGCAGAGGTGTACGTAAACCTAACTATAATAAACTCACATTTTGCCGGTTTTTATGTCCCATGTAATAGGGGGCGAGCCTATTGCCACCAACCGGACACAAATCCAGACTCCGGGTTGCTACTGAGAACTCCTTGACGAAAAACTCAATAACACTGCCCGACCTGGGAATCGAACCTAGGTCGTGATGCTCAGCAGCGCTTGCGACCACTAGACCAATTAGGTAGTCGTTATCAGTGTTATCATTAAGTCCCTGTTATACCCTACAACTACATTTATGCTAAATATGCTTGTGCTAAAAGTTCGCAATAATAGTTCAAAGGGTGATCGAACTCACGACCTCTCGTTCGCCAGTTCCTGCCTCCACCCGTCAGGCAACTGCCATTTCAATTGGCGATTGTATTGATCCACTTGTGCAGCGTAGCTCGATTAAGTCTCAAAGAAAATAATGGTTTATCAATAACGCAGTTTGAGCCATTTCTGTCTGTTCTCTCGCGTCGGTGAACTGTCGGTCTATTGATGTCGTTTATCTAATTCTGCTCGTTAAAGATACAAAATGATGCTGTATTTGCTAAACTATCAATGCTCTTATCTCTAATTATAAGTTAAATGATTTATTTGTTTTCATTGGAATTATTAGACGGTGGAAAAATTAAATCAACATGTAAATTGATCAGCAAAAGAGTTCCATGAGCTTAGAGTTTTGCAATATGAAATAAGGCTGTTTCTATCATTCAGCCCAAAGACGTCCACTGCTAGACAAAAACCTCCCCTAAGCATATAGCCACAATGACCTGTCCTGCGCTTCCCGCATCCAGCGGATACCTGCAACCTTCCAGCAACCCTCCAGATTTTTTTTCTATTTTGTAATGTTAATTACTTCACATAATAATAATGCATAATCAGCCTATAATGTTCCCACTGCTGGGACACAGGCCTCCTCTCTGTGAAAGGGAGTGGGCCCTAAACCCTCACGCGAGCCCCTTGCGGGTTGGTAGATGTCACATGTCTTCGAATTTTTGGTTCTAAGACATGCCGGTTTCCTCACGATAATATCCTTCACCGTTTTGAGAGCAGTGGTGATGAAATTATTTACACAGAGTAAAGCGCCTGCTTGGGTTCGAAGTTGAACCCACGACTGCAACTCATAAGTCGGGGCCGTTACCACTGGGCCGCCACTGCTCTCAGTTATTACCTCGCATACTATGTAGAATCAAGTTCTTGTAACTTTGTTCTATCAGGTTTCTGGCTGGGGAGTTTGTTGCGCCACTTATTCCCAGCTAAAGCTAAAGGAAGTGATGAAGGGTGGGCGTTTTGGGGGACTGTCTTATTAATTACATAATTTGTATTCTAAAAGTGTCGATTCTCAGCCTCGTCGGTGATCCTTGGCTACCCATGCTGCTCCTTCTGGTATGCAGTTACCATTCCAAAACTTCGTCCAATTGCACATTTGACAGTGCAAAAATACTTGAATAGGTTGGTAAACGTAATCGATTTGTGACTAAGCTTCAATACGGACAATGCATCGTTTTAAATGAAGTAAATCGCCATCATTACGAATATTTAAAGGAAAATGAACATGAAACGTTACTGATTTATGATTAGTTAGCTCAGAAAGTTGTTTTGTATCGTTACGTTAGTCAGGATGAATTGCATACTATTGGAATTCTGTAACTGATCATTCTGTTTGCCCCCCTATTCATTGGTTCTATTTCGATTATGCATTTTGCGACCTATTTGCCACCTAATGGGGAGAATGACGTGAGGAAAGTTTTGAGTGTGAATGTGGTTGACTATGACAGTAGGGCAAGACCAAAAAAACCGGTCAAGTGCGTGTCAGACGACGCACAATGAGGGGTTCCGTAGTTGGGATGAATTTATCCCAAATACAAACTTAAATTGCAGTTGAAAATCATGCTCTCCCATACATTCGAACTGCAAATGTAAGTTTGTACGCACAATCTTGGGAGATTTACCAAGTTGTTTTGAGACCATGGACTTCTTATATTCTCTGTTTTCCTGTAATTTATGAGTAAAGAAACCATTCTGTGTATTTTTTTCAGAATTTTAAACCCAGTAGTTTCGAAGATAGGGAAGGGTGGGGATGGTAAATTTTCATCAATTTTTTATTTGATATGTCACACGGTCCAGCTAGCAAAACCTTTTTTTAAAATTTTCTTATTTATTTGCTCCCAAAAAGTGACCCCATATTCAAAATTTATTTATTTACGTTTTTCGTCCATGGGTCACATAAATACATATGTGTACCAAATTTAAATTTAATCGGTCCATTAGATTCGGAGCAAATTGGCTGTGACAGACGGACAGACAGATACACGAGTTATCCTATAAGGGTTCCGTTTTTTCATTTTCAGGTACGGAACCCTATAAATAAACGATGAATGGACTGTGTGAATGATTATATGACTAGGAACGGGCTGACTGCCGAGATGACGACTAATAGAAGTAATAGAGAAGTAAGAAAAAAAAAAACTGGCACTCCGGGAGTGCCGACATAAGTGAAAACTTAAAAAAAAATCGGCACCGCGGTAATCAATGTGTTGATGTCTTTTACTCCATGCACCGCGGTAATCAACGCGTTGATGTCTTTTTAATGGTCAAAAGCTGGTGTCATCATTGTGTCGCGAAATCAATGGTTTAGTTCCATCTCAAAAATGCCCAACGTGCCTAAAGAAGTTTTCACTTCAAAAATATTGCGCCGACCACTAATAGATTGGGATACCTATGGGCAGGAGAATGAGGATGATTTTGTTTTGCCACCTATTGTTTTCAACGGATGCTTTTTCGGAAAAACGAAAACAGAAGGCAATTCTGTTGTAAAGATTTAAGATTCCTCATCTTTTCTCCTCAACAGCACGTGTAGTATGACAACCATAGAAAAGGGTTTTGTCGACGGAAGAATAGACAAAATGACAGATTGTGATTGTTTATCTGTCATTTTGTCTATTCTTTCGTCGACAAAATCCGTTTCTATTGTAGTCATGCTAAGCTTGCAGGATTTGAAAAGCCTGTCCATTGAGCTGATATTCAAATTTAGAACTCAACTATCGTCAGTTACTTTTTGAAAAGTTCTGGCCATTCTTATCACAAGTCACGACTTTGATTGGGCTACACGACACTATCGCAACGTAACCTTTGTACCGCCAATTCCAAGGAAGTTCAACAACCTTTCTTGTAACGTGCTAAGTAACCTACTTAGCACACACAATACATGCACATACGACTCTAAACAATCCCTTTCTTGACCTACGGCAAGAGGAAGTATTAGCAGTTTGTTATGAGCGATGTAACAAAGCTATTTCAAAGTATGTTTACTTACTGCTTCATTGGTCAAGTTTCTGCATGATCTTCAATGCAAGCGCAACTTTTATAAACATTACCCTCCTCCTGGGCCAGTCGCATATCCTTTTTTTTTTGTTCAACAAATTAAAAAAAAAAAAAATTGTTCGTGCTTATTATGGGACAATAGGAATTGTAATTTACCGATCGCAGACCGTGTGTTTATTCCTTCAGTGGCGAATGTAATTAAAACCAAAGACAGTTATACTACTCATTCTTTGTTTCTGGGGGTACACAAATAACAGTGAGGCTATTAATATTATTCCAGGAAATAGCTGCAGGAGGTCCCTAAATGGTTCTGAATTATAATAACCTCGCAGGGTTATACATATAGTCCACATAAGTCTATTTTAACTCAATACGAGTAGCTATCTAATTGCGTAACAAATTTTCTTAAATGATTAAGACTAATTCGTTTCATTTTGACAGTTCAACAACATTCATTGCGTTGCTTACGTTGTTGAGCAGATTTATATTTCGAACTTATGAAGCAATGGATTAGCATTGTTTCAAAACGATTCAGATTGTGATTGATCGTGTATTACGTAATTAGGGTACAGTACAGACTGTACTCCAAAAGCAGGTTCTCGGCGAATTTCTGTGTTTTTTTGACCATACATCAGATGACTAAACAAATCTGTACAATATTATGAGATTGATGTACAATGCAATTTGCATTCGCAATCCGCATGCAATTCTGAAGTATAAGCGGTAAGCGGTAAGTTCATTACCATTTGCCACAGATGAATACAGATGGTTCACTCCGCATTCTAGGTATGAAGCTACAAGTTCGCGGCTGGCTCGACTTGTTGGGCCAATTCAGTTAGTGTAACGTAGTCATGATCCGATAGAAAGTGAGGCAATTTCTAGGCGAATATAACTGTAGGTAATTAGCGCTGTGCGACCTGAATTGCACTTTATTGTGCCGTAGCAAGACTCGCTTTTTATTTAAATGATTTTACGGAGTGAATCATTTGTATTAATCTTTGGACTTGCTTGCTGAATACAACTGTTTAGGAAGTGCAACGCGTTGTCATTATGTACTTTATTTACTGGACTTTGTTCCAAATCATTTGTGGACAATAACTGGCCTTTCTGCTTTTGAACCTCCACGTTGCGTGTTTACAAAAATGTTTCTTCTTGCCAACACTTGTATACGGAGTTGTGTTAAAGAAGCTTTCGGGCAGACATTTTAAATTAAACGACCTACGTACTCTATGTTTTTTTTAACCCATCACATGGGCTGTGTGGGGGTCTAGTTTTACCAAGGGGTATCGTGTTACCCAGTAACTGGGTTGTGGAGGTCAGATATGCAGTGGTTCCATGTAAAGTGGTATTCAGCTGCATCCGGTGAGACTGGAAGCCGACCCCAACAGAGTTGGGAAAAGACTATATAGGCAGATTGATATACATGAGCTGTGTTGAAGCGAAGAAGGAATGCGTTCTGTTTCCACGTAGGATACTTTTGTTCTGTGGACAACACTATGTCTTTTCAGTCTTAGGTCTCATGTAGGTTTTGAGTGGCAGGATTAGGTTTCGATCCTTTGCTTCTGATTTGAAGAACTTCGAATGGGCAAATTTTTTACGGGTATTCTGTTTTATTTTTTAGTAAGTGTATTGGTTAGTTGATTCGCTATTTTCGTCTTCTTCATCGCTTGCATTTTTCAATTTAAAGTGCTCTGAGACATTTACTGTGTTCTGATAGTTAACTTCCTTTGCTGGATTGGTATTTTGTTAGAATATCCCTGCTTCACGAGGAATATGGTAAATGTCGAGTATTGCAAAGCACAAAGGTCAGGCGTTGCACTTCCAACAGACTATTAATAATAATATACCCGTGGGGACAGAATGAATGGGACGTCATAATTGGAATATGCGCTGTGAGTCGGTGACCTACCATTGCCTTAGCATTGTACTGTCGACTGTCGTAGGTCAAGATAGAAAACAGGGAACTGTGTATTTGATACATTGTAATAATAATACCTATGCATTTTATTGTGATAAATTGATAATGTTTTATTTTACTGTGACTCTGAGGTCAATAGAAAAGCGTGTGCAACCATTGAAATGTGGTATGGGAGAAAAACAACATAGGTGAATCAACAAGAACCTCTGTGGCAAAGCTCCTACGGACCCCGAAGTGAGCCTGCGTGTCGCAAAGCCGAACACACCGGTGTACATCACACCGGAACGTCAACTTCAAGGTGTTGGGCTATGGGTTTGGGTGGCTATAGTGGTTACCTAGGACGGAAGGCCTAAGTCCCCTGCCTGATCAATGTTATGATTCAATATACACGGATAAAATGGCAGGGGGTGACTTGCGGTTGCGAAGAAAACCGAAAGGGAGATCGTGGCCCCCGGCGACAGGGCAACCGAAGGAACACGGGTGGGTTTTAGTCAGTAAGAGTCTGACACGCCCTCCCGCTCCGCCCAGAGCGGGAGAAGTTATTTGATGATTTCCCACCCTCAAAAAAAAAAAAAGGGGGTGACTTGCACACTTAATGATGGGCCCCCGAAAACGGTCGCTAGCACAAGGTGTCGTAGCGACAAGGGGGCAACATGTACCGAGGTGCTTATGAGGAGTGGAGAAGTATTCCAACGCTATCAGGTGAATCCCGGAAGTACGGTCAAGATCCCTACCAGCATCTTACTGGAACACTTCCTTCCTCCGAGCACATTTGCTCTTGCGAATCTCCACTCAAGCCGGCCAATAAAGGCAAGAAAGAGGTGGGAGCGCTGTTCCTCGTCAGTGTTCACTCCAGCCGGCCAATAAAGGCAAGAGGTGAGGAACAAGACTTCTCCCGAGAGATAGATTACTTTTTTGGCTCCAAAACGTATGTAAATGATAAATGATAGGTATTTATTTCCGTAAATTGGTTCAATAAACTGTTCGCGACTATAGAATCGTAGTTATGTACGTATATATGTAAATAGTTATGAATAATCGTAGATTTGTTTAAATATTAATGTTAGTAAAATTGTAATGCTAGGAACAGCTTATGGTATAGACCTGTAGAAATAGCACTAGGGAAAAACCCGTCTGCAGTTCCCACACCCCCGGTCGCATAGCGCTCGGGAGAAACCTGCTTGCAGATCCCACACCCGGCCGCATATAAGAAGAGTCTACCAACTGAGTATTGAATGTGGCTTCTGATTGGTCATTAAAATCCCATTGTAGCCTTTGTCTACAAAATTCACCAATTGAGTTTGAAACAACCTGTGATTGGAAATAGCGCTCGCTGGCCGCTGTCGCGGCCCCGCTCTTTTCGCACGCTCGGCTCGGGCGCGGTTGGTCACAGTTCTAACGTTAACCATTACACCCAGTTCAAAATAACGAATCATACAATCTGCTGCAGAAATGTTTTTGCCATCGTCTAATTATTCGTGTTTTCACAATATCTCAGGCGAATTTTGTAGACAAAGGCTACTATGGGAGTTTAACGACCAATCAGAAACCACATTCAAAACTCGGTGGACTCTGCTTATATGCCACCCGGCCGCACTGCGCTCGGTATAAACCCGCCTGCAGTTCTCCGGCCGGATCGCGAAACAATGCCGCCTCAGCCGACGAGCCCACCACCCTTATTTTACGACCAATTCTGTGACAAAGGTGCTGTTGTTGGTGTTTGTGTAATGCGCTTGTGTGCGCACCGTAATTTAGTTGTATAAAAGAAGCGAGTTTAGCCCATAGTCAGCGACCTCGCCGACGGGGTCCTCCGTGACCGTGACCGCGACCCCGATAAAATAATACTCCCCCCGACACTTACTCGACAACGATGCGCCAGCCCGCGTCGAAGCTGAGTGTGTCGCTTTAAATTCCCCGATGAATAATAATTACCTATCTTTGATCCAGCCTGTCCCATCTTGCTGTTATCCACCCCCCAGCGACGCCTTAAGCCGAGGTTCGTACCCTACAAGGGGTGCCCTTAGCGACCGCTCATCTAGTATACATATAAATTTAGTTTACGCCCCTAGCTGGAGGCTTTAAGTGTAATAGCTTAAGGCAGCCACAAGATAGCCCGGTGAAGTAATCATGACCTCCGAGGTCAGCTACGAGATGCCATGTTCATCAGATCACGTTAAAGAATCAGTTCAGCTCTAGCTCCGCTACAGTCAATAGCAAATAAAGGAAGCACTCTCATAGAACAACATATTATTCTGTTTCATTCATTGACCAGCATCCGCCCAGTTAACTTGTGAGAGAACGAAGGGGCTCCCACAAACACTGCTCTTTCCGGTTTAGTGGTTAGTGTCACTAACCACCTCTTCCAGTTTAAAAAAAAAATAAGATCCGCGCCATCTAGTAATGATCTTAATTTTATGTGGAAATAATTAACTCGCCAAAAAAGAAAACAAATAGATGAGATCGGTGTTTTCTGTCCGACTATGAGAAGAAACACCGAAACAAACTCAGAGGTCAGTCTCTTTTAAAGTCATCTTGGTCAGATTATAATATAAGGACCATGTAGACTAGTGTCGGAGATGGTCTTTTGATTAAAGAACCACACAGATTGAGTGGACCTGTCCAGTCAGTGCAAGTATTTGTCATTAATCGCGTAACTCAACTCACTTTGGTGTAATCAACCAACATTTAAAACATGCGTGAACAAACGATGACCTGAGTGGAATGCAAATAAAATAAATGTCAGTAACCGTGTAGTTCAAGTAAGAACTTAGAGAACTCAACGACTCGACGTTGTGTAGACAAAGAATTAAGCCATCCAGAATTTTCTATTGTAGACATTTTTTTTTTAACCAAACCTCTTCTTCAACAGGAGGCGGCAGCGTTAGGCGAGCTCCTAGGATGGCTCCGCGACTCCCCACACCTGGTCTCCCTCTCTCTACTTCTGGGCGAGGACCACATCCCGCCCAGTCTACCATCAGCTCTGGTCTCGGGGCTGTACGGCAGCTGCCGATCAGCTTCCGACAGGACTAGGTTCCTAGCTGTCGTGCGATCGCTGATCAAGCATCAGATGGCCACTTCTGGTGATCCAAGGAAGTAAGTATCTAAAGTTAAAACATCCTCTTTACAAAAGTCTATATACTAAAGCTCAACACAAACAAAGCGGGTGCGTGCCGGGCGCGGGTCGGGACGGGAGTACGGCGGGCTTGTTTCAATTGTAATTCCTTGTATTATATAGATGTCAGCGCACAAAACGCGTGAAGGGTCGAGCGCGGAGCGGGTCGGGAGCGGGAGCCGCGTACGCTTTGTGCGTTCACCCACATGTATGAAAAAGTCTGAAAAACTGGCAAGCTTAACAAACTGCAAACAACTTAGTTTTAGCAAATTACAAATTTTACTCATTGTTTTGGGTAAATCCAAATTAAGTTAGGTGCGTCAATAAACGTAGACCACTGCTGAAATTGGTTAATTTAATGGAACACGCCGTGAGTGTAATACGGAAAATATGCCGATCAGTTTCTGTATTTACCCAACAAACATAACATGTCACACAGTTCACGAATCAATTAATCAATTCAATAATGTCACTGTGCACAAAACAAGACGTCAAATTAAAATAACGTAACCTTATTCGTTTTATTGTTCTGTTTTCGCCTAGCCCAATGTCCAGACAATTGAATCTACGTATATTATATGACGCGAGACAATGAATCCGTATAGGTGGTCCGTATAGAAACCACAAATTACGTAAACCATCAAAATAATAGCAACAAAATTTTCTCACAATTTTATCAAAAAGAGAACCCCTAAGGCGCCATCTCCACGGACGAGAGAATCGCGGCGATAGTCACAGTTTTTCTCGATTATGTCAGCCCCATGGATTAATAATTTATGGTTGGGTTTTTTTTTGCAATATTTAATGATATTTTGTCTTTTTTTTATTTATTTTACTTTATTTTACAAATGCTTAGTATTAATTCCTTAAATTAAATTATTTTGTATATAACATAACTTTATATGTTACTTAAATAAGAGTTTGATAATCTTTTTTATTTAAATTAATAAAAATGTGTCAAAAAACAGCAATTTTTTATTTAATTTTTCTTGTTTTGTGTGTTCTTAATATTTGGGTTAATAACATATCGAACTTTTAACTTGGACACTAAAAGGGATCGTTTTACATGTAAAAATAAATAAAAATATTTTGACGATTTTTCAAAAAAAAACGGCATTAAATTTTTCGTCAAATCGGCAACCAAAAAATCACCTCCAAGGATATTACGGTTAAACATGCCGTTTAGGAGATAATTCGATTTTTCATACTAGCTTCATACAAATTTTTCGTAAAAAAATTATATTTCCTTCGTTTTTGGGCAGAATTTTTGTACATAGTAATGACTAATAGAAGCGATATCCAGCATAAAAACAAGCACTTGCAAATTTAAATCCCTAAGTCTATGAAAGCCGATTATCAGCCCACCGTGCGGCGAGACTATCGCTGCGATTCCCTCGCCCGTGGAGATGGCGCCTAACTCAGAATTAGGTTCTCTAATTGTGGGTACACATATTATTATTATGTGAAACGTAACATAAATGTAATTTACGTTGAAATGAACATGCAGTCCAAATGTATGCAATAACACACGTTGAAACAAATTCGCCTTGGTGTTGTTTTACATTTCATGTTGCATTGCATATTTATATTTGAACGACATGTTCGTTTCAACGTATGTTACATTTTTTCATGTTACGTTTAACATAATTATGTGAACCCTCCATTACACTGTAATGCCCGTTTTCTCTAACACAAGGCGACACCTAAATGAGTAGCTAAGTAAAAGCGCGCTGTTGAATTTTTAACTTTCGACGCTAAGCCAAGCGTTGAAAAACCAACAGCGCGCTTGGCGGGCATAAGGTTTGTCCTTGAGAGTGCTTATGTTTGTTTCGTAGTCTAAACCCACATCAATTCCCCAGGTTGTTCCGCACAGGTAAGTGCGCACTGTCCTCCCTGTACGCGGTGTACCGCGACGGTCACACCCCGGCGCGGCAGTTCCTGGTCGCAGCGCTACAGAACCCGGTGATGGCTGTGCTCCATGAGGACGAGTTCTTCCTCGACATTGATCCTGATAAGGCTATGGAGAGGTGAGTGGAGTTATGGGCGAGGTTTTTCGTAGATGGGTTTTTGACGGTGGTATAAAGGGTGAGACGATTTTATCAGGAAGATCCTAGAAGTAAAGTTTGGAACCTGATTAAAAGTACATAGAGTTGGTGTGCATAGTGTACTAGCACATTTTTGTATCTGTTCATGAACAGTGCCTGAGTAAACACTATAATGCTCGAAAAACAAATTAGAACCATTTATTCAGAAACGCTGTCAAGCTACTAGGATGTACTTAAGTAAATACAGTGTATTTTGGATTGAAAATGGATTTAAGATAATCATCATGTATAACCTCATACGTTATATACTTGAGCTAGAAGGTTGTACGACAAAGCTTTAAACAGAGTTTAAACACACGTCTAGACAGGTTCAAATGTGTTTCGGGTTTACAAACTCCTGTTATGCATCATCGAGAGTTTATAGTCCCGAAACTGTTACATGTGGCTTGCACCGGTTGATCCCTCGGCTTAGCAGGTATTCAGCCCATTCTATTTTAAACTGTACCTTCAGATATTAGAGCTGAAAATTGGTCAGTGTCTCAACCATAACATTATTTTCAAAACAAATGATGCAAAAGGTGTGAAATGTTATTTATAATCTAAATATTTACGGAGTAGTGCGAGATCAAACGTGTCGATCACTGTTCTTTTTAATGTAAACTATTTTATGATTATCTTGGCACGTGCATCACATACCTGCAAGGAAAATTGTAGAACAAAATGATAATTTTACCTTATATGATTGCTTGTGCTTGATGTTCGAAACTACATCGTCCATAATATCATAACGAACCCGTAGATCTATTTCCATTCTTGGCATAATTCAGAGTTTGATGATTTTGCCACTAGTACGTAAGTGAGTGCTGGTTCTCTTCGTTATTAATGACTTTATATCTTTTATGAGGTCAATCTAAAGAATGAGACTTTTTGCTTGCAACCATGCATGTCACATTTTCCGTTTATTTTATGGAAGAAATCACTTAGCCAACTTCTCTATTGACGCCGTAAATATACCTTCAATGCAACCCAATCGATTTAGCACCTGCAGTTTATATAAAGACAAGTGCTCTGGTCAAAATCAATATTAGTTCTCAAGACATTAGAAGCACTGATAGTCTAGCCATCTGTTTCTTCGACCTTCATCGATCCATCAACTTGTAAATAAATAATAGATTTCTCTATTCTAGTATGGTAGATGGGATTCGTTATTTTTACATGTTTAAAGTTATGATATTTACGACAACGTCATTTCCAGTTAGCTTGAAATCGGTCATATAAAACTTTTTGGTAATATAAAGCTTTGTACGCTTAGGAGCCGAGCAAAAAGAAAAAAAGTCAGAAAGACCGCTTTGTTTTTGTATTGCCTCTTGCAAGTCAACCTAGGAGGTTGTCGGCTGCTTAACCGAACTTTCCTGTGGCTGCCTCAATAAATTAAGGCCTCCAGACAGGGCATAAAACTTAGAAACTAAGCGACTACATGCTGAGGGCACCCCCTGTTGGGAACGGACCTCGGCTAAGGGTGTCGCTGGTGGAGGACAGCAAAGGACGGGCTAGATCGGATTAACAGAAAGAACGCTAACTGAAAACGAAGTAATAGCGCGGGTCGGCGATGGGATGCGGCGCGGTGGGTAGGGGGCCGGAATTTCAAGCGGACGAAGACGCGGGTAGAAGCTGATGTATTATACACATAAAACTTCCGGAATATATTATCTGCATGATAGTGGCAACCGCATCAAAATCCGTTGCTTTAGAAGAATAACGCATAACCACCAATAACGTAAATAGTCACCAGTTTGGTTTCACGAAAAGTAGGTCGACGACTAACGCAGGAGTAAAACACATCAGTCACATTTTGGAATCCTGGGAGAAGTCCCAGGATGCAATTGGCATTTTCTGTGACCTCTCAAAAGCGTTTGACTGCGTTGACCACAAAACACTGATCTGTAAATTACACCACTATGGAATTCGTGGACAAGCTGCTGATCTTGTTTTTTCTTATCTATCAAACAGGCAGCAAAAAGTAAACGTTAACGGAACGACGTCCTCGGGGTCTCTGGTTAAGATGGGCGTGCCTCAAGGATCAATTCTTGGCACTTTCCTATTTTGACCTTCCTTACATGATGTTTTTTTTTACATATTGTATAATATCTGTATTATATATATTTATTTTTCCACAATGGGCTATTACAGTCGTACTATTATGTCTTTATGATTTTGTTTTTCTTTCGTATAAATATGCCGGAAAAATGCAATTTCTCAGTAGCAGCCAGGAGGATTTGTGTGCCCGGTTGATGGCAATAGGCTCGCCAGGGTATTTATTACATGGGACTTAAACATAACTGGCGAAATGTGGGTGTACTATAGGTAGGTACATCTCTGCCCTAACCTTTCGGGAAATACTGGTGTGATGTTATTTTATGTGTATGTCATGTAGAATTAATTTTTGTATATTTATTTTATTTTTATATCTTATTAATATCTCATTGTATGCTGCACCGGTCGACGTCCTCACTTCAACGCCCCCTGTTGCTGAAAATCAGCGCTGAGGCTCTGTCCTGCATGGGGTCGCAGCATTATGCTGAGCGATGGCCGTTTTGCGTGGATGTGACTCATATTTTCCCCCAACTTGTTCTTTTTTGTTTTGTGCTCTGTCTTTGCGTCATGTTTACCGCAAATAAACGTATTTTCTTTCTTTATTTTTCTTCTTTCTATGCCGACAAAACGAATGGCTTTTGGACAGGTTCACTTCAACAATGCATTTTGCAGGTCCTTGTCCCATATTTCAAAGCATTGTTGTTTGCGAGATAATCGATCACCACGCATGCGCGACTGTGGACCAAGTTTCAGGATAAGTTATTCCAAGGATGCAGTTGCATATCTATCAGGAAAATAACTCCCATTTTATTAAGTAAATAATAAGAGACAGAGTTTCAACTCTGTAAACATTGTAATGTTACTAGAATTTTTAATATCTAACAAAATGATTGTGTGCCTAGAACGTTACTTTATTTTATTTTAATATGCTCGTTTCACGTAGAATAGTCTGGCCACGCTAAGTCTACAATGGAATAAATGGGCAACCCTAAAAAGTTTGATATATGGTTTACT
The DNA here is from genome assembly GCA_916610215.1 of Omphaloscelis lunosa. Lineage (NCBI taxonomy): Eukaryota > Metazoa > Arthropoda > Insecta > Lepidoptera > Noctuidae > Omphaloscelis > Omphaloscelis lunosa. The sequence continues at coordinate 3,100,085 of OU744245.1, read as the reverse complement.
TTTACATCAGTCAGTTATATCAGTTTGGGGTTGTAAGTAGATCTAATGATTTTGATATTTTGTCTTTTAATTTTTGCATAATAGATTATAACCTATCAAAAACAAGAAGACAAACAAAGTATCAAATTATTTTTTTGTAGGAGAGTATGGTGTTGCCGTCTATAGATTTTCAAATTCCACCGTTTATTTTACTTATGCAGACAGCGTAGGCAGACTCTACTTGGGATTTAAACATAACTTGCGAAATTTGAAAACTTGATGTACATATTACCCACTTCTGCCTGCCCCTTAGGAGAATAATGGTGTGATCGATCAGTGTGATGTTATGTTTACTACGATTTTTGAATAAAATTATTTTCTTAGGTCAGATATTATGCATATCAATGCTTCCCGTGTCCGCAACTAAAGGTGACCACACACGTAACTACTACCACGTTAAGCCTGCTTGATTATTCATTTTGTGCAAGCGTGCTTGAGCGTATGTATGATAATTTTGTGGAAGCATTTCGCTTATGCAAGCGGCATGAAGATTGATAGAATTTCCATTATGCGGCTTCAACAAGCCACGCTTGTGCAAGCATGATTAAATGATAAATGATTTTATTTCTGTAAATAGGTTTGTACAAACACTTTTACACGTCAATCATATTTTAAAAACTAGATGAGGTCGGCGTTTCCTAACTGACTACTCTGAGAAGAAAGGCCGAAACAAACTCAGAGATTGAATGTGTATATGCTGCTTGCGCAATCATACGCACATTATAAAATAAATAAAATCTCCTCTTTATTGCCTCTTTATTTAATGTATTCTTTGTATACAAATTTCATGCATGGAACATAGTTTATTATTATAGAAGATTGATACGCACGCTAGTTGCACACAATTAATTCAGCTAAAGCAAGCGCGTCGTCGTCGTTCATGTCGTTCATCACTGAACCAAAAACTAATGCTGCTCCAGGTTGCTTGTAACGTGTGTAGCATAAATGGAAGTTGTGCACGCTTGCACATAATGATTGTTCATGCAGGCTTGTCATGCTTGCAGTTACGTGTGGTCACCTTAATGAATCATTTACCCGACTTTTGACCCAGATGTTCAGCTCAAGATCGTTTGATTAAAATAGATTTGCGTCACTAAAAAATATGTTTTAAATTCAAACTCATTTTATCATTTTCTGAACACATAATATGTGAAGATGTTCTACTCTTCTTCCTGCCCTACTTGTGCCATATAGCTTGTTTTCTTTAATAGTGATGATGTCTAATATTTGAAAATTTCGAACAAATAATGTAATCTCAAAGAAGGTTTAGTAAAATGAGATAATCGAAAAAAACTGTTAAATCGATGGAAGTATGGAGTAGCTACACGCTTTAAAAGATTTTGAAAGGGATTATTTCCCTCCTTGTCGCGCGGCACGGACAATGTATGGCGTTAACATGAACTTACATAGTGATAGTGCCGTCTTTGTCTAGCAGTTATTTTAAAACGTTTATAAACTTTGCAATTGTAATCATCCCTATTCTTATCAGCCGTCACTCAGAAGATGTTATTAAGTATGAATACTCGACAGGTTCTCTCCAGCGGACCGCGCCAAGAAGTTCGGTCAGCCGAACAGCCAGGAGTACGCGACAAAGGTGGCCCGCTACCGCAAGTGGACCATACAGTCGCTGTACAACCTGACCAGCAAGTTCATCGTCTCGCTGAGGGAACACTGGCCCAATTTCCCCGCAACTATTGCCTGGATTGTTCAGCAGATCGTGCACTTATTGAAGCAACATTCCAGGTAAAGGTTTTTCTGAAGCTTTTCAAGAGCAACAGAGCCTGTTAATCGTGTTGTCTATATATAAATTTGAAAGTTTAAAAGTATTAGCATTTTGGTGTGTAATTTAAATGCATAGTGCTACTTTTTTATGAATAGTTTCAAACCGCGACTGTTGAGGTCAACCTCAGCATCCTTAGATTAAATTACTATTTAAATACCACAAACGTGAAAAGCTCGAAGCTGTTCTAAATCTTTATTTTAAACCAAAAATACTCATTTATATTCTCTAATGAAATGAACATGGTGCCATTCGCTGACAATTTTCACGAAAATTAAGGTAGAATAAAAAAAGAACCGTTATTTTGTAAGAATATGAATATAATGAGAGACAATAATCTCAATTTCATGATTTCTCACCAGAACATCAGACCGAGAACTCCACGCGATATGCACAGACCTAATACTGAACCACTTCATTTGTCCTGGCATCGTAAACCCCGAGGCTCACGGCGTGGTGGAGGTGCCGGTGTCGTACATAGCGCGCTTCAACCTCATACAAATCGCGCAAATCATACAGATGCTTTGCCTCGCCAAGTATCAGGAGGTAAGTCATCCCTATCTAGTACTAACCACTTCTTATGGAAATCTTCCATCTCGGCGAGGGCAATTATTGACAGCGACGCTAATCGCTTCAATCTTTGGCACTTCTGATCAAGCAACCCAAGTAATATTCATTTCTGTAATTGGATTGTATTGATTTCGATTTCTGATTGACTGTTTTTCTGGTAGACCACAACCCTAGTGAGGGTCGCGGGAAACCGACGGATGCTAGAAATAGGACTAACGCTGTTGCAGTTCTTGCTTATGTCCAGAAGTGGACAAGTTTCGGCTGAACGATGATGATGACGGATTTCAAGTTTATTCTAACAGTAATCTTTCCGACACAGGTGGAAGCAAAAGTCCGCGACGTGTACCTGAAATTTGAGCGGTCTTGCGTGTGGACGCTGATCGAGAATGTGGCGAGCGAGGCGTGGTCGTGCGCGCCCGCGCCCGCCGCGCCGCACGCGCACGCCGACTCGCCGCGCATCGCCACCGACGCGCATCTACACACCACTGTGGCGCTGTTCACGCCGCAGGACGCGCAGCTACTGGTGAGCGAGGCGTGGTTGTGTAAACTATATATACGGGCAGAATCGTGGGCACAGATCGTTATGTATTTTGGAAAAGCTTATAAATGAAATACTTATAATATATTATAAAACACCAAGAATATTTGTTTACAGGGTAGTTACTGAATACCTTCTTTATTTTTCCGGGTACCATGATCTCCTTAACAATAATTTATTGTTACAGATAATGTTTCTGAAGCGTATTTCATCCAAATTAAACAACAACACGCCGAGTGTCACGTCAGCTGACGAACAATCGTCGAGTGGAGCCGTCCCTGAAGCCGCGGCTTTGAGGTAATTAAACTCGTATCATAATGGAATCATCACATGGTCAGATGGCCGATGGAATCGAAAGGTTCTGGAGTGGCGACCGCGTACCGGAAGATGTAGCGTTGGAAGGCCTCCCACAAGGTAGAATGATGATTTGGTGAAGGCCGCAGGAATCCGCTGGATGTGAGAAGCACAGAACCGGTCGAAGTGGCGGTGTTTGGGGGAGGTCTATGTCCAGCAGTGGACGTGTTTCGGCTGATATGATGTTGCTGATGATAATGCAATGTTAACATTCATGCTTAAAATGTTTTGTATCACTGAAACCCGGTACATGCAAAAGCGCGTTGGATAGACGGTAAAAATGAAACGATGATGTAGTCGGTCTGATTAGATATAAGATCGTCGTTGGTAATTCAAATTCAAAATCTTTAATTCGAGCGAAGACTTTTATAGACTTAGTAACATTGTCCTTAAAACTAAGTGTTAGTAAATAGCACGATACGATGGCACATGTAACTGACGGCAGTGAATGACGTACGGACAGTACACTCTGTCAGCAATAATTTTCAGAAACCTGTTAGGGCTGGCCATGACCCGAGCTACAATCAATGCTGCGCGCTTGCGTACTATTGTGAAAAAATGCTTAAAATTTCGAAAGAAACCAATTGTTCTCAAGCGGACTTCATTTAAAAAAAAAAGAAAATTTTAAACCGGCCATGTGCGAACCGGACTCGCACACGAAAGGTTCCATACCACCGTACATTATTTAGCAAATAAATGAAAATACTAAACGAAGAATATTATTTTTAATCTTTAAAAAAAACGCATAGGTGAATTTATATTTCATAATTATAATATGAATTACAAAGTTATTTTTGCGACTGCAGAAAATCACCCATATTTAAATAAAATATCTTATGAATCGGCGTTTTTAGTATTTGTTGATTATAGAGATAGTATATGCTACATGATATACAGAAGTTACACATTTCTAACTTGTTTAGGTGTTGAGATAGAGCTGGTACAAAAATGGTCTAAAACTGACAATTTATCCGGCCCGCTATTTCATAATTTTTGGAGATAAAAAAATAAAATAAAATATTTGTTCTCTACTCGATGAGCTCTAGACAATGACACCCCACATGCCAGGGTTAGATGGAGACCCCCTTTAATTTTTAATATTTGTTGTTATAGCGTCAACAGAAATGCAAAATCTGTGAAATTTTCAACTGTCTACCTATTACGGTTCATGAGATATAGCTCGCTGACAGACAGACAGACAGACACACAGTGGAGGCTTAGTAATAGTGTTCCGTTTGGGACCCTTCGGGTACGGAACCCTAAAAATATATTATTCACTGTGTATCCAATACCTTGCAAGACCATTTTTAGATCGTTTCGTGCGCTTTAACTACACCTATTCTTTTTCCTTAAGTTTACAATACTTACTCTATTTTTTACAGCAGTGAATCAAGCAGTGAAAGCTCAAGCAATGGAGAAGCCTGTGCGAACCGCCTGGCTGCCTTACTGCAGACCAGCGAGCCGAACTACCGCAGTCGTCTGCATGATCTGCTGCGCAAGATGCCAGATCTCACTAAGTACAGGTATGACAGAGATAGATAGAATCCACAATCATCAAGTAGAAAGAGACAGACAGACAAACGAAAATCAATTTGCCATTTGAGACACTGAAGTTTACGATCTCAGTTTTTTTAAACACTTTGTTGCAGAAAAAAGTGTTAGTACTGCTTTTCTTCACAGGGTGCTGCTTTTGTGCATTGTCTGCATTCGTTACCTAAAGCCAAGTAGAAAAGCAGCTAGCATATATATCGGTCCTTTGCCCTTGTTACTTTTACTTTAGCCCTAGTTTTACTTAGGAGTTCTTGTAGCCATTATTTATATTGATCATGCAGTAGTGAACCTACATCAAGAATGTATTTATTTATGCACTGAAACGGGACTACAGGGTCAATTAAAATAGCTAGCAAAACTTCGTAGACACGATAGATATGGATATATACATACGACAAAATAAAAGACAACGTTTTTTTTTTGGTCAGCTGTCCCTTGTGGTTTTGTTACTTGAAGTATGTGTTAAGAAAATCTTGTTTTTTTTTTTTTTGTTTTATAGTATTTCAACAAAGTAGTTTACACATTTTTTTTTAAGCTACCTGGTGTTGCAAAACCCAAAAAAACTCATCTAATTCTTTCCAGAGAATAATGAACACAACAAAAAAGAATTATCCAATTTGGCGCAGCCGTTCTCAAGTCATGGCGTGACCAAGTAGATAGATCGATTATTTGGTGCACAAAAGACTTAGCACAACATACAAAAGCACGATTAAATAATATTCACTATTCCACAGGCAATCCCCACCCTCAGAATCCAAAGAAATCCCCTCTCCTGTCGAAAACGGGCACTCAAACAAGAAGAGCATCCTAGCCAAGGTGCAGAGGCCCCGGCTGCCTCGCAGCGCCAGTTCCAACTCCTCATTAGCCTCGGCCGCTGAGGATAAGCCGATGAACGGGAGTAGCAAGGAGGATGGAAGTGTGGAACATATGGAGGTGCTGGTCATCAAGCTGGCTAATGTTGAGGAGCATGATTATGTGGGTGAGTCGGGTTCGGGTAATGGTTGTGCTACAAGGAATATGTTAGGGCGTCAAAAAAAAAAAAGAACATTCCTAAGTGTAGAAATGGTAAGAAGCTTCACAGCGTTTTCCAAGTTACGCTACGCCTCTTGAATCCTGACACACACTTTATAATCAAATCTAATATTATGAAGAGGTAAAGTTTGTAAGCCTGAATGTAAGAGGTAATCTCTGGAAGTACTGATCCTATTTCAAAAATTACTTTACTGGCAGAAAGCTACACTATTGCCGAGTGAGATAGGGTATGTTTTACAGTATAGTTGACTACGATGCGGGCGAAGTCGCGGGATGAAGCTAGTCTGGTACATTTTGGACATGTTTGACATGAGAGTGAGATGTAGTCGCATATGATGTGTAACATCTGGCATCACCTTGGTGATAAGCAACATTAAAGGGGCGGGGTCTCGACAAGGTCGGTTCTGGCGGCGAACTCTAGCATCGCGCGCGCTCATTGGTCAAATCAAAGAGCGCCGCTTCCCCGGGTCCTGTTACACAATTCCGTCCCTTTTCACGAAATCGCTCCCACAGTTTTTTAGGGTAGCTATGTGAGGTATCTGTGTGGTAGATATTTAAGGTACTTATCTATGTTCTGTGCACAGATTGCAGGAAACCGAGAGGAAAGGTGTTACCCATCAAAAACATATAGTCACCATTATCCCCTTAGATTCTTACGTTTTACAACACGTAAAGTGATTGACTGTAACTTGCACCTGTCTATTCATCCTTGTCTTATTTAATGGGCACCGCGGTTATCAACGTGTTGATGTCGTTTACTCCACGCACCGCGTTAATCACCGCGTTGATATCTTTTACTCCACGGTGTCGGAAAATTGCGTTACAGTGTCGAGAAATCAATGGTTTAGTCCCATCTCATAAATGCCCAACGCGCCTAAAGAAGTTTTCACTTCAAAAATCGTAAATGTCTGAACAGATGCGGCATGACTCCTCCTTTTAAATTCATTCTTTCAGTATTAATTTAAGCTACAAAGCGACATCATCATTTATCACACATATTTAATTTTATGTCTTTCTTGTCTCCACCAGGTCTAGTCCCAGAGTCTAAGGTTCTAGAATGCTACTACGGTGGATCGGAAGCTGGTGATGCCGACGATACTGGCTCAGCGCTCGCTGTAGCAGGTCCGGGCGCACCCGTACAGAAAAGGACCAGGTATACTGTAATTTTGTACCTTACTGTTGTTTTTTAATAAAGGGGAGGGGCTTGTGGCTAAGTAATAACGGCCGGACGGGTCGATAGATGAAGTTAAGCTACGCTTGCCTCGGTTGGTCCGTGGATGGGTGACCATCTTTACATCGAGACCCCTCCGTACCACGTTAAGCCGTAGGTCCGGCTGTCATTTGTAGAAATTTGACAGTCGTTACGGGTCGTCAGAAGCCCGAAAGCCTGACTACCAGTCTTACCAAGTGGTATTGTCTTACCCAGTAACTGGGTTGTGGAGGTCAAATAGGCAGTCGCTCCATGTAAAATACTGGTATTCAGCTGCTTCCGGTTAGACTGGAAGCCGACCCCGACATAATTGGGAATAGACTATAGGCGGATGATGACTGTTGTGTTTTAATAAGAGTTTTGTCATGACAGTCGTCCGTAATCCATATAACTATTCAAAGGAGGGGTGACTGACCAATGTCTGTACAGGGTGTCGGGACATCGACGCGACAACTTACCATGGAGTCAGTACATGATTCTGAGCACCCTGCGTTGAAATTTTTCGCTGGTTATTTTTAAAAAAATCTGCTGTCCCATACAATTTGACCGCGTAGGTATTTTACTTTTCGTTGAAACAGCAGATTTAAAAAAAGAATCATGATCATCAGAATCATGTACTGAATCCATGGTAACATTTTTCGCGTCGATATTCCTGACACCTGTATGGTTTAACAAGGTAAGGTACTCCCAATAATGTTAGTGTCTTAATTTTGGAAATCTCATTCACATTTCTATGTGGGGTATTTTAATTATTTATTAGGCTAGATTGTAATTTTAATTAAGTATCACAAGCTGTGATATTTTACAAATAAAGGAAAAAGTAACATCACTCTATATGAAGGAAAAGATAATAAATTACATTCTTTATAGACGATCTCTCTTCACAAGCTGCGAGATGAATTTATAGAGTAAATAAAACAAGGTTTTACTTTCGTCAGGTTCTCAGTATCTCACGATGAGGTGTCCCTCGGCAATACGTCTGATAACTTGGAGGCTGTATCTGAAGCTGCGTCTAATCACAGTGTTACCTCAAGTTTGGAGCTTGAGACTGAAGACCAGAATGATAACTTATCTGATATGGTGAGTTAATTCTTTCATCTTATAAATGTGTGGGTGTACCTGCTACAGGTACACCTCTGCCCAACCCTTCGGGGAAACAAGGCGTGATGTTATGTATGTTATAATTTTGTTCTAGCCAATTTCTAAGAGTCTGTGGCCAAGTTAATTTGTCTACTATTTAAAAGTTAGCTTCCCTGTTCATTCAACCATACATTTTTGATGTTTGAACATAACTTAACTTTAAGTAACTTTTTTATATAAATATATCCCCAAATTCGGAGATTAATCTAACAAGTCTAATAAAAATTCAATTTTTGCGGGGGTCCCTACCCAGAGCTTTTTATCTTCAAATTCTTATTTTAGAGCATCTTGTGAGCCTAGTACTTTTATTTTGGGTTCTATTTCAGTTTGTCATTAACAAATAGCTACTTAATAATAGGTATCTGTAGTCACAAAAATACCACCGTCATCGCCCACAGGTATCAGCAAACGTGAGCGGTCGCGGCAGCCCGAACATCTCCGGGCGCGAGACGCCCTCGTCGCAGGTCACAGACGGCGACGCCGTGGACGCGCCCGCGCGCCGCGTGCCGCTGCACGCGCCCGTGTCGCACGCGCACAACGCCGGGAATAAGCTGCTCAAGCAGACCAGGAACGACATCGAGGATAAGTTCTGCAAGTTTGAGATTAAGGTGGGTCTTTATTCGATTGAAAAATGGGTTATCAAAACTCCAAAAACACTAATATCATATTTTTTTTTAACTGATAAACAGGAAAAATTTAGAAATTATGCTAAACACAATTTTAGTTATAATAAAGAGTTTATAAATGGGATGGCAAGATTCTTGAGTATTCTGCAAACATAAATACGTAATTGTGCTAACACACACAATTTTTTTTAGCGGTTTATTTATAAACGTTTAAAGTTAAATGACGTTCACACGTCAAAAATGTGTTGTTAAACAGTCGGTAATTATAACTTAACCTAAAGCAACGTTTATAAACAAACGACTTAATGTCCGCATCTTTGACCATTGCAACCAATAGGTTGCTCTGACCAGAGATGTGAACACTAAATACTTAAAAAGTACGCCAAACTTTTAAACCAGTGTTTACACTTTTATGTCTATTATTAGAACTCATAATTGTAATATAATGAATATTGTTTGTTTAGAAGCTGCTGGAAGGCGACGAGACCATCAGCATAATGTCGGACACGTGGAGCACCGACGTGCTAGCCTCCGACTCGGAGACCATCGGCGACTCCTGCGACCACACGCAGGTCGCCGTCAGCCAGGGTATGGACCCTGGATTCATTTAACTTTAGCCCAAATAGGCCCATTTACAGCACTTTTGAACGTCAAAATTTACAAAATAATATAATTGATTTAAGTCGACGCTTCCAAAAGGTAGTTTTCGTATGGAGCAGAATGTGCAAAATACTCCAACGTTACTCTTAAAATGTTTATAATAGTTTGTATAGGTACGTACATTAGTGAAATAATTATATGTGAAGACGATGCACCTAGAATAAAATTACTATAGCACAATAGGTAAAAATAAATAAAAATGAAGCAACGACAGATAATTTAATTATGGGATAGATGCGAGGGACTTAAACTCCCGGTGAATGTGTTTTTTAGTACTGGACCTGGAAACCAACTGGTTACCGAGATATAGAAAAACATATTATTTACATGTATTTAATATTGTCGTAGGCACCAGCACTAGCAACACCAACGCGCCGGATGTTTCGGAGACAGCGAGCGAGTCCGCCTGGAGCATGGACGTGCTCGCGTCTGACAGCGACAGGAATACTGAGGTAACATAGAACATTACCCGTTTTCACAACTTTGTTCGTGTCGGTACGAAAATACTCGTGTCATGGTATTTACGTACCAAAGAGTAGGCAATATCACACATAGCTGTGAAATATTTACCTATTTTGATTAATTTGGCAATATTACTGTATGGAAATAAGATATATGGCTAACTAATAAACTAGAATATTAATAATGAGTTACAATTATAACACTGAATTTCATGTTGTAACCGTTTTAGGTGTAAAAAATTCCAAATACTTTTTTTTACATATAAAACTAATTATTCGATGTTACGATATTAATTATTACATTTCATAATCAATATTTTGTTTCACTAATTAACCATATATCTTATTTCCATACAGTAATATTGCCAAATTAATGAAAACAGCGAAATATTTGACAGCTATTTAAGACATTACCAACTTTCTGTATAAACGCTCTTAACCTTTCGTATGCCAGAACGCAGTTCTGCGCTCCAATTCTTTGAAGCTTCATATCCCGGCCGGAACGTAGATCTGCGCGATATTAATTGTACTCGAAAAATCACCTAATTATAATGCATGGTAGTGACAACAGCATTCTAAAAATGATCGCTGCCAGACCGGACTGTCCCGTCCAGGGACACTGGGTGGGGACAGTCATAGGTCTGCCCAAATAAATAATTTAAAAAAAAAACAATACTAACCTACTTATTTAAGCACCATTGTTACTAACACCATTATACTAACAAAATTATGGACCTTAGTCTGAAATAAAGTTTTATTTAATTTGATTTAATAATAAGTAAAAGCCTATAACAGCGTGAAAGTGTGAGCAGGAAAGAGTGAGTGAACTAAACAGCAGTTTCCACTTTCCATCAGTTGAGCATACAGTCTATTTTTACAAGCTTTATATTAGCGTGCTTCGTTCGTATATGTTTTTCAACCAATAGCTTGAAAGTTTCTTTAGTTTATTGTTTTAATAATAATCTATAAGTTATAGAGGCATGAAGAACAGAGTGTAAAGTTCACTCATCCTTTATAGAAAAGGGAGGATTCTCCGACCAGACGGGTGTCGTGTGTGGCGGGCAACTGCCCAACGATTGATGTCGGAAAATTATCTATCCGTTGAACTGATTTCTGGATAATATACTCTTAGGGATCAGAAGCCTAATTGTTTTTTTAAAAAGAAAACACGAAGCGGCCTACAACTATTTATTGAATTTTAGAAAACCCGTTACAAGAAAATCGAGCTCCGCAGCGAAAGTGATCGCAGTGACGTGATGTTCTCGCCCTCTCAGCTGTCAAATTCTCTAAGAATACACTATATTATCCAGAAATCAGTTCAACGGATAGGCTTCAAATAGGGTTCAAATCAGTTCGACGGCCTTTTCCATGGCGAAAAAGCCGTCGCTTGTTTCGCGGATACTAGTATCCCACGGGTACTTGTTAAATATAATGTCTATTCCGTTCTAACCTTTACATTTACTCGCTTCAATGCATTTTCTATCCTTTTCTTGATAAACAGCCGCTGAAGAACTAATTTCGTTTACTATAGTGTCTGGCCGTAGAAAGGCTGTTGCTTGTTCGGCGGATACTAGAGTGTCCAACGGGTATCTAGAATAAACCACGACCGCCCCGCGCCCCCTGGACTTTTAACGAACAAGCGGGTATACGCTGACCGCGCGGTAAATCCTGCTTGCGCGATGCAGGATTTCGAGTGTCGTCAATGTGATGCGTAGTTCGCAAGTGATAATGTAGATGTCGCCACAAAGTAAAACAAGTAGTAATCTTATCGAATGTATTAGGTGGACACCGACGACTGCGTGTCCGTAGCGGCGCGCTCCGACACGTCGTGGCCGCGCCGTCCCTCGCAGCAGGACGACCCACCCTTCAGGAATAATAACCACCAGGCAAGTTCACAATACAGTACTGAAAGCTATATTATTACTGTCAAGACAATTTTATTAGTTTTCTAAAGCCTGTATTAATAAACGAAACTAATTATTCCGATGTGTGAAAATCTAGTATCATTTTAACCGACTGAAAAGGAAGAGGTTCTCAATTCGACAGTTGTTTTTTTGCATGTTTGTTACTCGATTACTCCGCCAATCATGATTTTTTTGGTTAGGTTAGGTTAATTAAAAGGTGGTATAATTCAAAGGTGGTCCCTTTTAAATTTTATTAACTTCTCTTGGGTAGCTTTTTTACATTGACAGTTCTTTCAAAGTGAGTTCTTTATTGTGATCGGAAGCCTTATCTAGTTGCATCAAATCTTATGTTGCAGAATAGCAATTTCATCATTATATCTGTTTCAGAACGGCAACGTAAAGCGAGCTGAAGTGGGCAGTCCTCGACACACGTCGCGACCAAACCTCACTAACAGGTAAAACCAACGTTCTACAACAACTTATATTAAAACCCACAGATTTACATCGTTAGATTTGCCCAACCGCATCCAAAGATGGTAACGTTTCTGTTTCGTTGACATTTGAATAATATTGCCTCGCTTAGTCATACTGAAATCGGATTTATCGTTCCATGCGTGACTTTATCGTTCCATGCGTAATGTGTGAACTCACTCTTCTCAATATAGACACTTTCGTGCGCCATAAGTACCGTGAGAGCAAATCTAACGATTTGAAACTTTGATTAAAACTAACAGCGCTTTTGCGCCTCGTCTCGAATAGGTTAAATTGTCAAAACATTCATTATATACAGAAATTGACGTTACTTCGTCGTCATAGTATGCAGAAAAGTTTGAGAATGAAAAGAATTTAGGATGCAAGAGCGAGCGAAGTGAGCTCGAAAATGTTAGGCTACTGTCTCCTATAAACGCCGTCGGCCGCTTACAGCGTCACGCCGAACGCTGCGACATACTTACTATAGAAATGTACTGGTCTCTTTCACACGTCGACGTCTTGACGTCGTACGCGGCATTCAAACGCTTTGCGTCGCGTCTCTAGTTATTTCAAACCATTGCAGCGTCAGATCGTGTCAAGTGTCACACGAACACTCGCGAACAACAATTGAAGCGTCGTCGTCAACTGCGAACGTATTGGTGTTGCCGCTGCGCGTTGCGTTCAGACGTCGATCGGAACGTTGACGCTGAAGTCAGAAGTCACATATAGCGTAAAGTAGGAGATCAAAGCCTTAGCACCCTACGTTCATATTTTGCTTACGTAAAAGGTCTCCAACGACTTGACAAACTGCCTTTTACTTACTGAACAGTTCTATCGCAACAGGTCAGGTTGCGGCTACCTAACAGCGACGGCAGCGCTATCTCGCGGCGGAGAGTTGGACCTACCGCACGCGCCGCCCAATCACCAACAGTATAACATCGAGAACAGGAAGAGCATACTTGTTAATGGATATCCGGTAAATGCGACGTCTTAATACTTAGCCCATAATATCGACGAATACTCACGCCGCTTAACTTTACGACGGTCCTAATATGCCTTACACCGACAGAATAAGAGTAAAAAAGACAGTATGATATTTACGTCGACTTAAAATTGAGTATTTGGCCAAAAAAGTTATCTCAAATCAGAGGTTTTGTCCGTATTCATATCTGGGCAAATGTGTTGATAATTTGAATTTTGATCACAGAACGAATTTTTCTATACTGGTGATACAGCAACAACAAAAAATACTGGTGGTAAAAAAGCAGTGATAGCGTAGTGGTGTGACCGTCGGACTGCCAAGTCATAGGTCTCGAGTTCGAACCCGAGGCACGCACCTCTGACTTTTCAAATTCATGTGCGTATTGTATATATCACTTGGTTCAAAAATGGTGAAGGAAAACATCGTGAGGTAACCGGCATGCCTGAGAGATATTTTGTGAAGCCGAGTCAGAGGCCCATGGGTGGCTTTAAAACTCTGACACCAGGTTAGTCACTAAGCACACGAAAAGAAGAAGAAGCGTGTATTTTGTATTGAAAGCTGGCAAAACATTTTTGTACTAGAATCACTGTGATGGTATCCCATGAGTGCCATGGAATGATAAATACTTTACCGCTCAATTTGTCCATCTTGTAGGTTCGTGTCACAAATCCTGGTATTCAGGAGCAAAACAACAAGAGTTCCGGTCAAAATGTAACTATGTTATTTAGTCAAAAATTTACAGAATTTCATTATTTAATGGTTGGGGATGACAATTATGTCAAACAAGAGTTCGTAAGCGCTTGGCCGAGATTAATAAACGTTACTTGGCACCTACTTTGGCGGAGCATTTTTGTCAGTGTCGCGCAACTGTCGGGGGTGCTACACGATTCGGCAGTATTTGTTGAAGAACAAAGCCGATCAGAAGCAATTACACATAATATTCGGCTAATGCCGCCCGGCGAACTCCGTTCGGCACCTACCATCGCTGAATCATGTTCGGGTCGGCACAAGAAAAAAGAAATTCCATGTAGTCCATCAGTCAGATAATAACAAAATAATAGACACGTATTTTTGCTTTATCATATTAATCAAAAATGACTTAGATAAAACGCATTAAAGTTGGGGAGTGGGGTTCGCTACGTCACAAGAAAGTATAAAATCTACATACTCATTACGTCATGGCACATTTTAACTCAATGTATCGCCGTAATCTTTTGATTACGTAGAAAAATTAAAAAATACGTGTCCAATATTTTTTAGTAATCTACCTGACAGACAAAAAAAAATTTTGTCATTATCCCTATTCAAGCTAAGCGGAACGGTTTTTCCCTAACTGGCCGTGCCGATTCATGCTGAACCGAAAATGTGAGTAGCACCTCTTTAACTTCCAAGTGCTAGAGCCAAAGCACGTACTATGTAACGTATATCAGTCTCGGCCTTAGAACTGTAGTAATGGTTGGTATGTTTGCAGGTGATGACGTGTTACGCGACGTCGGCGCCGGAGAGCCCGAGCACGTCGACTCCTGCGCCGCTGCCCAGTGATGTGTTCGACTACGTGCCGCAGAACAAGTGAGATAATATGCCATTATAATGTAGTAATATAGGTAAAATGATGGTGGTTATGTCTATTTATATTGAGTTGGTAGTATAATTCAAATAAGGATGCATATTAGTAATTTAAAACTTTTAGCTGACGTAAACATATTCTTAGCAAAACTGCTTGAAATATCAGTTAGTAAGTAAGTGCGATTTCTGCTTGAATAAAGCATATAAAATAATTTAATTTATATTATTTAAGACTATAAAAAAGATGTAAAAGAAGCAGTATCGTGGATAAGGAAGTGATATCATGGCCGCGACACTGTTGAACAATAGTATAAAATTGTTGGATTTTATATATTTTATGACCAACAAGTAGTTATTGAATTCCACTTTTAATACCTTTTTGGGTTTACATCACTGTTTATTATTGATGAAGTGAAAAACAAAATCATATGCATATTCCCTATTCAGGCTCTAGATTTCAACGCGAAAGGCAATATTTTATCATTTAGGCGCAGGACATACACAAGAGGCGAGGGGGGCGGGCGTTGCCGCTCCATCATATGTCGCCCGCGCCCCGCCCGTCTGTGCATGTCCCGCGCCTCATCGCTCCTTAGATTTTGTATGATATATGAAACGAGCGGCGCAACGCCCGCGCCCCTCGCCACTTGTGTATGTCCCGCGCCTTAAACTCTTTTTCATTAATTCAGTAATTAATGTCATATTATTCTCTTCTAAATGTAATATATTCTGACATGTAGTTCGCCAGTTGGAGCGTAACTTATTTACAAGATGGCAGGGACATCGTCGCGAAAACTGTTACCATGGATTCAGAACATGATTCTGAAACCCCCCCTGCGTTGAAATTTTTCGTAGGTTATTTTTTAAATTCAGCTGTTCCATATATTTTGACTGCGTAGGTATTGTATTGTGTAGATACTTTTCTATGAAACAGCTTTATTTTTAAATAACTGACGGGAAATTTCAACGCCAGGGGGGTTCAGAATCATGTACTGAATCCATGGTAAAAGTTTTCGCGTCGATGTCCCGACACCCTGTATATATAATTCTAATAAACGTAATTTATTAAACACTAGCTAATCTGACAGACTTTGAGATCAGAGACCATACAAAAAGACTGTTTTGCCCGACTTAGAATTTTTTTCTGGAAACTTCCATTTTTTCTTCTCATATAAACCTAACTGAGGAATAACATTTTAAAACAAAAAAATAGCGAATACGGTCCCGCCGTTTTCAAGTGATGCGCTCACAAACGAACAGCATTTAATTTTTATTTATTTATATAAATATAAGCTTTTCCTCAGCAGTGGCGCCCAAACCGAATCAACGCTCGACGCGAACAGCCAATCAGACGCGACCAGCCAGTGGGTGGACGACAGCTTCCCCGCCCCGCACCACTCCCCCGACCGACCCTACCCCTCCTCCTCCAAATACGACCTCCCATCCAGTTCCAAACCTTACGACGATAACGACATGGATCGCTCACTAAACTCCAGCGAGAGCTCATTCAACGCGTACGGCGGCGGACGATTCGATTCCGGGATCGATGCTGAACAAGCCGAATCGAGATCGACAATAACTGATTTAATGACTCGAATGAGTTCTGCTACGATCTCTACTTCAGCCAATCTTGTGAACAATTTAACATCTCGAATAGTAAAGTCTGAGATTCGAACGAGTATTGTATCTATTTCCTCGTCTAAAATCGAGAAGAAGCGGGACGGGACGAGTAACATGTCGCTCAGTACGTTATCAGTCAATAGTGCGGAGACGTCGGTGTCTGATAAGAGTTCGTCACAGGACGTCAATTCGGAGATCGTGACGGAAAGGCGCGTCAGTCCACCTCCGGTCAAGAGTGTGTCGACGGGAGCTATACCGAAGAGTATCAGCTTTGATGCTACCGCTGAGAAGTCGCAGAGGTGAGTTGAAATTAAAATGAATTTTGAAATCTATGATTGAGTTTGTAAAAGAGTTTTTCAAGATTGGCTATTGGCTACGGAATTGGAAAATTTGACTTTTCTTTGTAAGTTGCTTAGACAGCATACAGGCATTATTGTTTTTATAGACAGAAACTAATTTCTGGGTAATTGGATAGGATTTAAATCTAGCTATTCTAATCCATAGTTGGTATAGGATAATCGTACTGCTTATCCACAGAAGCCAATTATTTTTAATTATTTTCTATTTCAAGAAACAGAGCGGCCAGTATTTTGTTGTATATTTAAATTTAATAATTTTTGGAAAGGCTGTTTGTTCATGAAATCTATTTCACTAAAGTATCATGTTTAGCAACTGTTGATCAAGCTGCTAAATTTTCTTTTATTTTACTCAGAAGACGTATTGGGGAAGATGGTCTAGCAGGCAACCTGGACGAACTTAAGAACAACGTGAAACGTTCAGGCGGCAACCTGCTGCATAAGATTAAGATGTTCAGGCAGAAGGGACGATCACATACACATCAGAATGGTAAGTAGCAGCTCTCGCTTTTTGGTTATACCGATCAATCGAAAACTGATGGCATTATTATCAGTTTTTTATGTTTAAAAGTAATTTAATGCTAACATATCAACATGCTAACATAACGAATATTATGAAGTATTTCTGTTTTTTTTTTTAAACCAATTTACAGAAATAAATATCATTTACCGGGGTATACAGGGTGGCAGGCAAATTTTTCATCGGTCATTTTTTTTTAAATCTGCTCTTCCATACATTTTTACCGCGTAGGTATTGCACTTTTCTATGAAACAGCGGATTTTTTTTTTTTATAACCGACGAATAATTTCTGCGCAGGGGGTTCAGAATCATGTCCTGAATCCATGGTAACAGTTTCCGCGTCAATGTCCCTGCCACCCTGTATAGTACCCCGGCAAATGATATTTATTTCTGTTTCACGTCAATTTCTTTTCGATGCGTATGTCTACGCTGTAGCAAGCAGATGCGTAATGCGGACCTGTCCAGACAGTGTAAACATTTGTCAGTAATCACTTGTGTGATGTGTACTCACGTGTGTGCATTTTACTTGCGATCGAATATTCTCACTTGGCGCTAAGTTCCAAACCGGGGAAATGCTAAACGACACTTTTTTTTTAAATTTCATCATCTAGACGTGAAACTACCCGAAGAAGAGAACCGCAGTGACGACGGCAGCCGACCCGAACTGCCGGCCGGTGAGACCTCGGAGGAGATCCTCGCCAAGTACCGCCGCAAGTGCTCCACAGAATCCAGCGGGTCCAAACACAAGCGCACGCAGAGGAGGGTGTCCGATGTGCCCGATACTGAGCTGGACAGGTAAGCATATTCTCTCAAAAACGTATATAAACACACACGGAATATTTCCAAAAATACCACCAATAAAATTGATAATAGTATGTTTTATTTTTGCAGTACATTGAATTGACAGATGGGCAAATAGCTTCAACTTCAACTGACAGATTCTTTAACAGTTCAAAAGTGCCTGCAAATTGTTTAAGTGAATTAAATATTTTGATGCTTTCTCATAGTTATTATAATCATCTTTCTTTAATAGTCCAGTGCTGTTTATTATCTCACTCCAGTTGTTCTCATCAATCTATTACCAGCCACCACTTGGGGTTTCTTAGGTTGAATGAATGAATGAATGAAATGCACCGATCCCAGCGTGGTTTAACCAAACTCGATAAATCGAATGAACCCCAAGATTTGCACTAGCCCCTGGAGCCTTTTGTTTCATGGGACTACAGAGGCCATTGCATATCAAGGAGTAGACCAGGTGGCGCGTAATGGTAAGGAAAACGTGCCCTTAGGATAAGGAAAGATTTGCGAGCTATAGCGGATATGCATTGCCTAGAGTAGGCAATGGAATAGTGGAGAGACGGGTTAATTACCACTTGGGTTTCTTAGAGTGGATACAAATTAGTTCAATTAAAAAAAGTACTTGACCGTTAACAGTGATTTCTTAAAACAGTATTTTGTTTCTACTAGGTGTGAAGGTATAGTAGATCTGAACGACCCAGAGGTGTTCAACAGCATGAAGCGCAAACTACGAATTGTGTTATCCAACCCTGATCTGCATTGCGCGGAGTATGTGCCTAATGTAAGTGTTTTGTACGATGTAATTGAGTATTGAATTTATTATTAATATAAGTTTTATGATATGCCGTTCTTGGGAATATTGGGAATTAACTATATAGAGTGAATATTCTGAACTATATTTTTATTTTCAACCGACTTCCAAAACGGAGGAGGTTATATGTTCGTAGCATATGTTTTTTTTATATATGTTCGCTGATTTCCTCGTCAATTGTGGACTGTTTTTTTTTTGTTTGAATAGGTATTCTCTCGAGGTGGTCTCATATGAATTTTATTAACTTTGCTTGGATAGTTTTTAAGTTAGTTTCAATAATATGTATTTTTTCCCACTTAGTATGTGGATGATATGATAAGTTCTTGTCACTGGTAGCAGGTAGTGGTATTCGAATTTGTGTGGAAAAAATATTGAAAAATAAAACTTACAAAAAAAACAACCGACTTTTTTTGTAAAAAGTATTTTCTTTAATATTGAGCACATGGTTCGAACTAACCTATACTTACTAGAATAAACAAAGTTTATAATATTTTTGGGATTTATTATTTTTTTATTTTAGTTTGGCGTCTTCATTCATAGAATAAATTATTACTTGATGTAAATTTATCTTTGTACAAAAATAAATTCACAGGTCTTTTAAAAATTATTGCGATTCTGAACACTAAAGCTTTGGTTAATTGATTATTATCGTTTATGTCCAGCGTTGCACGAGCACGTCCCTCGTGGAGTGGGTGCGCGCGGCCGGCGCGGGCGCCAGCGCCGAGAGCGGCGCGGCGCACGCGGGGGCGCTGGCGCGCGCGCTCGGCCAGTCGGCCGGCCTGGCCGCGCGCCTCGCCGCCGCCCTGCGCGCCGACCTGGCCGCCAGGCGGCCCTACGCGGCCTACCTAGCCAGCTGCCGGGCCGCGCTCGCGCACACTGATCATGCGCTTACCAAGTACGTATAAACTTGTGCTTTAGCTGTTCCCACACAACGAAGCAGGCAAGTAAGCAGCTACGATTCCAGTCCGGAAATGGGATGGCGCTATCGGTCATGTACAGCATCATCTCTCTCTCGCGCTTCAATCATGATGCCATTTAAACGTAATAATACAGCACCTGGAAGAAAAACGAATCTGCTAACCCTTCCCCATCTTGATGTCGAGCATTGGTAGACTACAATACAAGGTATCATCCTTTTTATCGTATAGATTTTGTACAAAACAAAAGATTTCAGAATGGAGCGTGCTTTTTTTTACTTAAAAGGGATGATACCTGGTTAAAAAAAAAACCATTTAGTCCATCAGTCAGATAATAAGAAAATATTAGAAACGGTGTTTTTTCTGTATCATATTTTAAAAAAATGACTTAGATAAAACACATTAAAATCTGAGAGTAGGGGTCGTGACGTCATGGCACATTTTAACTCCGTAATTTATTGATAACATAAAAAAAGAAAAATAATTGCAATATTTTTGAATTCTACATGACGGACAATTATTTTTTTTTGTCACCATCCCTAATTGCGTTCAAAATCATGTCACGATATATTACCAAAACCAACCAATATAACCACTCGTCCTGAGTGGGTAACCACGACTCATGAATTCGACCCAAAACAAACCATTTTGTTCATACAATCAAAATCTCTGCTTCCTTCGTGACCTTTCTTTATAAAAACTAACGTAATTCTCACTTGTTCAGACAAATCAAGCTAGTCCGCGAGGAATGCTACTGGTGCTGCCGCGCGGCTGCGGCTGCTCGAGTCCTCGATCAGCTGGAGCGAGGCAGCGCACTGCGCAGGCTAGCTAGGCATCACCACGCGCACAACAAACACGCCATGCATAACGGTACGATATCATTTTATCAACACATAACAATAATAATATGCATATAGCAGTCTTGCGTCGCACGCGCCGTCGATTAGTCGCGCTGTGTGTTGTTCGTCTGCTCGGGTTTTAGAAGTTGTTGTGTAAACAATGGCTACTAATGTTTTAAAGTGTGCTAGCTGCAATGTCGTCATAAATGAGACATTGGCATTTATCTGCAATAAACTGGACGTGATGGACGAGCAAAGTATTGCCCGCATTTGTGTCAGTGCATTTTCGGAAAGTGAAATTTTGAACGCCAAAAACTTGTTGTTTGATTCTATTCCGACAACAAAGCGCAAGAAGATAAGGAAAAGACAGGGGAAAACATTACGTGACATAGATGATATAGTCTGCCTATTAAAAGAAACAGATCCCGAAGAAATCCCTATCTTTGTCGCTAGGGATTTACAAAAACTACCTCCGGTTTTGTTTGACCACGTAGATGTGACAAGACTTCTCAAGGATCTGTTGCAGATGCGAAGCCAGATAGAACGTATTTCCGAGGAGTACGCTACAGTGAACCAGGTTAAGGAGCTAGCAGTAGAAGTTGAAGCACTTAAAAATGCGTCTATAGTTAACAATGTCTGTAGAAACATTAACGTGAGAAGGGGTGCCTGTGCATTGTCGAGCTTCGAGCATGAAAGTGGACCTATGGGTTTGTCTCCTGTATGTGGCGCGGCATATAAGTCTGCAGAAAAACAGCCTACGATGACACCCTTAAAAAAGCAGTGTAATTTTTCGTCGGACGTGGGTAGCGTAAAAACACCGAGCGTAGTTGTGAACGGAGCGACGCCGACACCTGCGAGTGAGAAATTAACGGCGGACCTCGCTCTGTCTAATGCGACGGTGAGTCACACAGCGTTACCGACCTCTGCCGTAAACTGTGTGCAAAATTCTGACCGACCTACCAGTCAGCAGTCATACGTCGAAAATAGAAAGAGTTTCTCTGTTACTGTGAAGGATGGAGTGTCGAACCCACGGTCAAAACCTCAAGTGTCTGATGAGGAATGGACCCTGGTTCAGAAAAAGAGACACAGTTTGAGAAACCGCTTCGTAGGAAACACAGGGAAAGCTATTGTTGGTTCGGACAATAATTTCAAGGCAGCGAGTACTCAAGTTCCGATCTATATTTACAATGTGTCTAAAGAGACGTCTGAAAGCGATATAAAATCTTATCTGCTAAAGAAAACAAACTTAGACATAAAATTAGAGAAGATGAATATGAAATCAAACAAGGATTACAATGGATACATTGTTTTTGTGCCTAAATACAAGTTTGATATGTTTATGACGGATGACTTTTGGCCCGACGGGGTACTATATCGCCGTTATGTTGATTTTAGTCGCAACGCGGACAGACCCACCTATCGGGAGATTAAGGGAGCATTATCGTCAGTTAATGGATAGTACAATTAAGCTTGTTACATTTAATTGCAAGAGTGTCACAAGGTCGGTAGAATGTGTGAAGGGTCTCTGTGAGTCGGCGGACATTGTGGCACTACAGGAGACTTGGCTTTTGCCTCACGACGTTCAGGTCCTGGGCAGCATTCATGACGCATTTTCCTTTACTGGAAAGTCTGCTGTTGATACATCCGCTGGAGTGCTTAGAGGAAGACCGTATGGTGGAGTCGCTTTGCTGTGGAGGAAGGCGATGTTTCCAACAGTGTCTGTTATCGCGTGTACGAGTGTGCGTCTCGCTGCGATAAAGTTAGTGCTTCAAGACCGGTCTACGCTAGTGATATCAGTGTACATGCCTACTGACTCGATTGAAAATCTGTCCGAGTTTACAGAGTGCCTCAGTGAGTTAAACGCGATTATTGAAAGTAATTATGTGGAATCTGTGTTCATTCTCGGAGACTTCAACGCACACCCAGGTGAGCTGTTCGCTAATGAGTTGCTTGCTTTTTGCGCGGAACAATCGTGGTCATGTCTAGACGTTGAGTGGCTGCCTAGCGATACGTATACGTTTGTGAGTGACGCGCACGGGTGCCAGCGATGGCTCGATCACTGTGTAGTGACAGGTGCGGCACGGCGCGCAGTCATGGATGTGTGCGTATTGTACGATACATACTGGTCTGATCACTATCCGTTAATGATTGAATGTAATGTGAATATTATTAAACCTAAAGTTACAACCAGTCCAAATACTTTCAATTATATAAAATGGGGACTTAGGGACAATAATCAAATACAAAACTATACTAGTTACTGTAATTTAAGATTTAAGCAGATTGACTTTCCATCTGAGTGTTGTAATTGTGCAGATGTAATGTGTAGTGATCAGAACCATAAAATGACAATAAATAGGATGTATATTGATATTGTAAATATTTTGACTGAAGCCGCTAAGAGAAGCTGCATTGAACCTAAGCGCAACAATCTTAGGTATGTAACGGGGTGGAACAGGCATGTGAGTGACGCTCACCGGAGGGCCAGGCTTTGTTTTCAAACGTGGGTGTCTTATGGGCGTCCTAGGTCTGGGCATAATTATAATAATATGTGGGAGTCTAGGAAACTGTTTAAAGAAAAATTAAAGTACTGCCAAAATAATGAAAGTCAAATAAAGATGGACATTATTGCGGAACACCATGGGAATAAAAAGTTTAGTGATTTTTGGAAAAATACCCATAAATTGAATCCAAGGTCGGGCTCTCCGGCGAGTGTTGGTGGTGCGCATGAGCCGCGGGACATAGCCTGCGCCTTTCAGCGGCATTTTGGTGTGGTATCACCGCTCGGGTCCGCGTCGCAGGTGCTCGATGCTGAGGATCGCCTTGGGCATGTTAACATTAGATTCTCCGCCAAGGATGTGGCCCAAATTATAAAGAAGATGGTGAGAGGCAAGTCCCCAGGTCACGATAATCTTAGCATCGAGCACCTGAAGTACGCGGGCGTACATCTGCCAAGAGTCCTTGCACTATTATTTAACTTGTGTATTAGTCATGGTTATTTACCCGATGATTTAATGCACACAGTCGTAGTGCCAATTGTTAAGGATAAGACGGGTGACTCATCGGATCTGTCTAATTACAGACCGATCTCGCTTGCGACTGTCATAGCTAAGGTGCTGGATAGTTTGCTTGACCGACAGCTGGAGAAACACCTCCACTTGCATGACGCACAGTTTGGGTTCAGACCTGGTTTGTCAACTGAGAGTGCTATCCTCTGTCTCAAGCAAACTGTTCAGTACTATACGGACAGAAACACACCAGTATATGCATGTTTCTTAGATCTTTCAAAAGCTTTTGATCTGGTGTGTTATGACAAGCTGTGGCAGAAGCTAAAATGTGAAACAGATGTGCCACATGAGATTGTATCCTTGCTGCGGTACTGGTACAGTAAACAGCAGAATGCCGTTAGATGGGCGGGTGCGCGGTCGGACGTGTATAGGTTGGAATGCGGGGTGAGGCAAGGGGGTTTATCCTCCCCTCGGCTCTTTAGCCTGTACATGAACCGGCTGATTGGTGAGCTCAGCAGCACTAATATTGGATGTTCCATAGATGGAGTGTGTATAAACAACATTAGTTACGCGGATGATATGGTGTTGCTGAGCCCATCTATCGGTGCGTTACGTAAGCTTTTGCATACTTGTGAGGCATATGCGGAGGCCCATGGGCTCAGTTACAATGCTAAAAAAAGTGAATTCATGGTCTTTAGAGCCGGTACCAAATGTTACTCATCTGTACCTCCTGTCACTCTTTGCGGCATTCCTTTAAAAAGAGTGCAACATTTCAAGTACCTGGGCCACTGGGTCTCTGACGACTTGTGTGACAATCTGGACATTGAGAGGGAGCGCAGGGCGCTGTCTGTCCGGTGTAATATGTTGGCTCGCAGGTTTGCGCGATGTACTAGACCTGTGAAGGTGACTTTATTTAAGGCATATTGTCAGTCGTTCTACACGTGCAGCCTGTGGACCAACTTTACGCAGCGGGCGTACAGCGCACTGCGCGTGCAGTACAACAATGCTTTCAGGATACTGTTAGGGCTTCCGCGGTTTTGTAGTGCTTCGACTATGTTTGCTGAGGCGCGGACCGATGATTTTTACGCGATCATAAGGAAGCGGAGCGCTTCACTATTAAATCGCCTACGAAGCAGCTCGAACAGTCTCCTGAGGGTTTTGTCCGAGCGGTGGGACCTGTCCCTGATACAGAGGTGGATGCAGCTTCATGTCAGCGCCTCTCCTCGTTTTAGTTGACATGCGTGTGTGACTTTATATTTTGTTATTTATTGATTGTTATAATGTGTACTTAATATTAATTTATATTTAATTTAATTCAATTGTATGTGTAATTTTATTTGTTTATTGATTATTTTAATGTTCTTTTAATGTGTTTTTAAATTTTTATAATATTCTAATTTATATTTAATTTAATTCAATTGTATGTGTAATTTTATTTGGTTATTGATTATTTTAATGTACTTTTATGTGTTTTTATATTCTGGAACTATGGACTACATATGTCTGAAATAAATGAATTTATTATTATTTATTATATTATAGCATTAAAATTGCGTTCACAATACAATAATGCACAATTTGCACAAGTTACCCACGATTATTTTATCGATGTCGAAGTTGCACCAATGCGCCACTGAACGCAGTAGTTCAGTTCAGTTCGACCCCCGAAGGGGTCGGGAGGCCTTAGTAAAAGAAAAAAATATCACAAATATTTTTTAAACTTTGTTTTGTTGCTTTAGATAATTCCAGCAGATGTTCTTTTAAGTTGGTTCCCAAACTTGCCTCATCTATAGCTGCATTTAAAAGCGTAATTACTCTACTGGGAAATCCTTCGTAGCCATGACCCATATAAATCCATCAATTATACGACATAAAATTTATTTAGGATTTAATTAGGAGGCGACTGGTAAGGATAACGTTATCGCCATAATTCTATCGTATCGCTTTTCCGTGGAGGCGTTTGGCGATGTAATATGTCTGTTAATTATGTAATTAGCCGATGCCTATTTATAAAAATTAATAAAAATGTTGCACGTATTTGATATTTGTATTATAATAAAATACAGATTATAAACAGTGGAGAGGGTTGGGGATCGCGAAAATATTTTTCATGCTGTTTTTCAACCATTTTCATGACGCAACCCCCTTGGTCGCGTCATGAAAAAGGTTGAAAAGCAATGCTATAGATGATCTAAAGTTACATTCGATTAGATGTTCTGTCTTCGGATTGCCATAAATAAAACACGGCATCATTAGTACATTATTACACAGAGTGCCAGAGGTAATTATTATCTATTTCTATACATATTACATAGGTACTAATTAATAAAATTGAAGAGTCTGTTTGTAATGTCAAAAATAATGGCTTTTTACTAAATGCATACGAAAGAATATACGGTACTTATAAAATAGTCAATTTTTAAACGTTTTGTCTCTGTGTCTATCTGTTTGTTCTGGCTAATATTCGAAACTGTTGGAACGTTTTTGACGGGAGTACCTCTGGATGATAGTTGATATTATGAGGACAAATTTCAGCTACTTTTTCTTCAAAAAAAAAGAATTAGGTTCCACGCAGGCGAAGCGGCAGACAGCAACTAGTTTTAAATTAAAAATATTATCATGCTTTTCAGCAGTGTTGTTGGACAATCATAAGCAATTATAGGATATTCGGATATATCTTTACCTTTAGGTATCCCGGAATCCCTGGATTTTTTCGATACAAAAGTGCATTCTATAATAGCCAAGTAAACTTGGCTATTATAGAATTCCGGGATCGACAAATTTTGAGTTCTGATTATAGAATTTAATGTATATTACTGTTCAGGTGTTGACTATTATGAAATGCACTTGTATTGATCGTAAAAATCTTGCGATTCCGGAATTGATAAATTTAGTACTTTTTGTCTATAGAAATGCTAGCTAATTTTGTAAAATAATTGCCAAACTGGCATAGCACATAGCGACAAATAACTCGGTGTCTTGAGCTTCGTTAAAAAATATTTACACTTTTTAACGAAACATTACTCATTAATTTTTACGTTAACGCCACCAAAGTAACTTTCATAAGAGGGTTGATAAGTCGTTTCCGTACCATGTATCCGATTAGTTGTGCATTCCCGGATTTTCTGGAATTCCGGTATTTATATATTTTTTTTTAAATTAAGAAGCCGCTTCCAAAATTTCTTAGCCAAAAATTTACTTTAGGTAAATATGCATCCGGATTTGACAATGGGTTACCTTTATTTTCATTGAACAGGTGGAGAACTGATGGATGAGAAAGCAACAAGACTGACTGCCAGCATAAAGGCCATTACCGCTGAAGTGAAGGCAGACCCCTCGTGGGAAGGTTGGTGATTTAAATAGATATTTTAGACAAGTTTTTGTGGTATGATAGCGCTGTACCTCCGCATTTACAACTAGTTATAGAACATGTATTCAACATGTTGTGTTTCCTATTGACGTTTACCGTTTACACCTCAAACAAGTTGTGACGACTGATTTATATACAAAACTTGTAAAAAAACTGGTCAGAAATGTCAAATAAGTGAACAAAATAGTTCGACATGTCTAAAGCAACGTCAACACATGTATGATACATGTATTAAGCGCAGGCCACACTGGGAATAAAGCGAAACGAAGCTAAGTTCATTTAGCAAACCAAATGCGATATTTCATGCCAAAAGCGGTAACAAAAATAGTCGCCGAAATCAGTCATTGTAGATTTTTTGGAAATATTTTCACAATTTACACCTTATGTTAATGTAAGTAAGGCGTATTTTAAATTAATTACATTATCAAAATATGTACCTATAGGACATCCACATTTCGCCAGTTATATTTAAGTCCCATTTAATAGGGGGCGAGCCTATTGCCATCAACCAGACTCCGGGCTGCTACTGAGAAATTCCAGATAGAAAAACCCAATTACACTTTGTCCGACCCGGACATCGCACCCAAGACCTCATGCTCTGTAATAGCGCGTTTTTATAAAATTAATATTGTTATTAAATTTGGCCAGGTGCCACGGCCACACTGCTCGAGAGCGCAGAGGTGACAGTGGAACGCGCGGCGTTCGCGAGACTGTACCTGCACGTACTGTTCCCCAACGGAGATGGAGACATCGCACGAGACCAGTAAGTCAAAAAACATACTTGTTCCTTGACAGAAAATTTAAATATATCGTTGGTTATTTCTTACGAAGGTATCATCTAGTCATCAGAAATAGAGTAACTTGAAAGCAAACCCTGCATTCAAGTTACTCTATTTCTGATGACCTCGAAGTCCTTTCATATTATGTACGCCCTAGTGCAGTGGTACTGTTATGTTACTTGTTAAATATTTCCTCTTTTTTGAGTTTTATTTCTATTGTACAGAGTGCTGAGCGAGCACATCCGGCGCGTGTCGTCCGTGACGTCAGCGCGCTCGGTGGGCGTGGGCGCGCCGCACCGCTGGGCCGCGCCCTACCCGCGCGCGCAGCGACATCTGCGCCACCTGCCCGTCTACCGCACGCCCAGGGATAAGGTACGGCCTGCAACAAAAATATAAAGAACCAGCAGGTTCAGTGACATGTTGACCGAATGATGAGAAGCTTAAGTGTGACGAGTGGAACGGAGGAGAGACATGCAAAAACATTGACCCATCACAGACGACACGAGAGGCACGATGTAGATTTCAACCAATGTGATTAATTCCTGCACGTCTCCTTTTAGAGTAGCTCGTCTCAGTTTGTTAAATGTTATCACGCAATAATTATCGTAAATATTTTCTGCGCAGTTCAAACATGTTGATTTCTTGTCTACATACTTCTTTTACTGAATGTTGCAACAAGTATTTTATGATAATTATGTAATTTCTCACAGCTATCCTGCATAATGCGCTGCGTGACGTCAATAATGGCGGTACTGGGTCTAACGGAGGGCACCACTCCTTCTGCTGACGACCTCACGCCAGTACTCGTATACGTTATACTAAAGGTAAGAATATCACCTCATAAGTAGGTATAATATTTATTTAAAAGAAAACCCGTCATAGCCATAACTGAGAATTGTAGAAACGACAATCAAACAGCTTAAATGTGAAAACAAAGATTTTATTGACCTTCCACATCCATCTATAGTAATATTTGACTACAAAAATATTCATAACAATCCTTAAAACCTTCAGTCGGTAAACTATCATCTTGAACCCATTCTAACTCCATTTTACCAGGTGAACCCGCCATCCCTGCTATCAACGATCGAGCTAGTAAATGCTCTCGGCGGCTCCGCCTTGCAAGGTGAAGCCCTATACTGGTGGACTCAGTTCTGCGCCTCCGTAGCCTACATCAAGACCATGGACTACCCGCGGCCCGACAACAACGATACCTAGCCCATACAGACGCGCCTGGTGAGTTGCACACACGCTACAATGATCTTTTGGCGCTCGACTGACGTTGTCAGGGTGGCACTGTTGGTAGGGTTGCCAACCTTTTTACAAGAGAAAAGTATAGTATGGTCAAAGTAGAAAAATAAGGATCTCGGAAATATTTACAGTATTTTTTTAAATAAGATACATAATTCATTAGTGCTAGAGTCTGGCCACGCTAAGTCTGCAATGGAATAAATGGACAACCCCAAAAAGTTTTATATAAATGGTAAATTTTTAAATCAGTCAGGTATGTCAGTTTCGGGTTACTTGAAATGTCAGAGTGCTTACGTTAAAAGTTGTTTTCACAAAATGAAGTAGAAAAATGGTTAAACCTATTACAAGTAGAGTGCGGGAGTTATTATATAATATGATATGTATATTTGTCTGTCATCAGACATCAGTGAAAACAGTATATTCATATTCCTTATTTTAGTGAAACAGTAAACAGTATTTTAAGAGTGAAAAACAGTATAATACTATTTTTAATAGTATAGTTGGCAACAATGGCAACCCTAGCTGTTGGTAAACATTCGTGTTATTGTATTGTGAAATGTATTGAAATAGAAGATGCGGCGTTGTTTCCGATTTTGGCCACTCACCAAAATCCTAATATATACTGACGCAAGCGCACGCACGGCCACTCGCATGTTCATGGTATTAATTCGAAATCGGCAGCGCCTTTATGACGTAGTGATAAGGGTTCGTTTTCCAACGGGGGCAAAATTTTCTGCTCGGTTTGGTTGGAGTTAGAGCTTGTTCTAAGTCCGCCTGGCTAGCTACCACCATCTTATCTAAGTCTGTCGCCATAACAACAATGCTAACAACATTGTTGTGTTTCGGCAGTTAGAGGCAAGATAGCTAGTTCCTCTGTGGTTGAGAATCCCGGGTGAAGCTCGCTTCCACCTTCGGCCTGATCATTACTTACCATAAAGTGAGATGAAGGCCAAGAGCTTTCCCATAGAGGTTGAAAAAAAAATTATAAAAGGAAAATCAAACCATTGGTAACTTCTAGGCATCAAGCTTCATTTTTAACTACTGACTAGCAGATATTTGTTTTTTATTTTCATTTGTCACTGGACAAAAGCTGATTATATTTTTCTGTCTCCAAATAAGTTATTAGAATAAAAGCTTCTTTGTAATTTGTTTCACAAGTCAAAGGGAGCAGTACAAAGTTTATTTCTATTTACATCTTTTTTTTTTTTTCAGATTTCAGCGCGTGTTCCGGATACAAAATTGGAAATCATTCGCCGCCAGCGATGCCACACTGTATAAGCAACGATAACACATAATCAAACACTTTGCAGCTATACTTAGAGATCTATTACGAAATCATGCTATCTTATATACCATACATTTAGATTTACGCGCAAGTTCATGTAGGGAAATCAATTTTATGATAGTAGAAAAAATGTCACATCTTTACTGGTCTCTTTAGGGCTACTTCTGTATTATAGGGCTAACTAAACAAAGGGTAGTGTTATTTAATCAAAATAATAAATATCAAAATGTCACAACTGTATGGCATGGGTATCAACTACACTCTTTGTCAGGAAGTTTCATGTCATCTACCTAGTCTGTAATGTTTAACTTCAGAGCAAAGGGAGGCCATTTGCTCTGACGCGATAGTACAGATGGTTCACTCCGCAAAAACATTTAAATAAAAAGCGACTCTTACGACACAATTAAGTTTAATTATCTATATTTATTTAATTATAATATTATCTTTATTTAATTATATATATTTATTCAAGTCTAATTATCTACAGTTATATTCATCTATAAGTTGCCTCTCCTTCTATCGCTGCGTACTTGTAGCTTCATACCTAAAATGCGGAGTACGCCTACTGTACTATTCTGTGGTAATAGGAAAAAAAAATGTAAATCTTTCATAAACACATCAGAACTAATCTCTCTTTGGTATCATAATCGTTGATGAAAAAAAAACACTTGGTTCGTTAAAGATGTGATATTTGTAGTTTAAAAAAAAACGCTTAGCTTAAAGTGACCGGCAATAAAATTACATAGCGCGTATCATAGAGCAATCACAATAATCAGAGACGACGCATTTTGTATATCCTCGAATCATTGCATTTTTAGTAGATACTTATACATTGTAAACATCAATATTATTAATACCAGTTGAAAGCTATATAAATTAAAACTAGCATCAATTTTATAGAATAATAATCGTCATCTGTCTAGCCTTTTTCCAACGATGTCAGGGTCGGCTTGCAGTCTAACCGGATGCAGCTGAATACCAGAATTTTTCATGGAACCCTTGGTAAGATTGGTTGTCAGACTTTCGGGCTTCCGACTGTCAAACATCCATGAATGACAGCTGACACCAACGGCTTAACGTGCTTTCCGAGGCACGGAGAGGTCTTGGTATGCAAAGATCCAATCCACGGAATAATTATAATATATATATACAATGTTTCAAATCACTCAAACATTAACCTATTATTAAAAATGCCACATCGATTTCTAAAAAAAGAGTGATGAATGTAAATGTTGATACATAGAGCGGGAGACAAAGGCCAAAGAAAATATGGATGGACTATGATATGAAATAGAAGGGAGTTAATGATAGCGTGGCGGCTGACAGGGGATAATGGAAGAAAGAAACGTGTAGCGCCGATCAAGTAACATTGGACAAGGGCAGGAAGACGAACATGAGTTTTTTTTAAAGTTGGTCTTTACAGAACATCGTCAGGTATACCTATGTGACA
The DNA here is from genome assembly GCA_916610215.1 of Omphaloscelis lunosa. Classification (NCBI taxonomy): domain Eukaryota; kingdom Metazoa; phylum Arthropoda; class Insecta; order Lepidoptera; family Noctuidae; genus Omphaloscelis; species Omphaloscelis lunosa. The sequence continues at coordinate 3,068,200 of OU744245.1, read as the reverse complement.
CTGTCTTTATAACACTCGTTAAGTCTTAAGCTACGGTTTTCTAGAAGAGAAGTGGCCGCACGTAACGGCCGCAGTGACGGCTGTCATGAAAATGATGACAGCGGCAAAGATTTAAATCGTTAGATTCGCCCTACCGCGTCAAAAGATAGTCTCGTTTCTGTTTCGTTTTGACATCTGTGACAAACAATGACTTAACTTGATTGTCATGGAAACGCTATTTAATCATGTGTGAGCTCACTCTTTTTTTTTCATTTTCATGGCAGCCGTAACGGTGGCCGTTACGTGCGGCCATCACTCTCCTTGGAATCTAGCTTAACGCCCGGATACTGTTCTGTTTTAATAATAGCGGTATAATCTTATGACAAGAATACTTGTCACAACTTTATATCGAGATTATTAGTTAAAGAAATAGTCTTATCAATGTAGAGATAAGGATCCAAGTTAACTAATTATGTAGTACGTGATATTCGTAAGATGTGAAGTGTGCACTTGCGATTATTTGTGTTCATAGTCTTCCATTCTATATGGTAGGCCATATTCCCTGGTTTTTGGGACGTGCATCTAATTGGTTGGTGAACCCAAAATTATGTTTGGTTTTCAGTTTACGTCTTCTAGATAATTACCTAATAAAGTTAGTCAAAAACCCATTGCTTTCATGTATGTGTTCATAAATAGTTTCTAAGCTGCATTACACAATTGAATCACAATACATCGCGAATACACTTTACGTTCTTGTCTAGAAGACAATGTTTTTAACACTTTGAAATTTAAAAATATAATCATATAATTTTGAATAGAATGTTTAGGAGTATTGTTGGATTGGCCTAAACCATTCGCTGAATTGTTATTTTAATTATTGAAACCTTTAGAGCGTCTTGTATTTGAACCAATCTGCTAGTGAATTTATTTGGTCAAGGATATGAACAATAAAGCATCCTACCAGATTGTATTTCAAATTCTGACATCTATAGGCACTTTTAATGTTGATTTTGAGCTCAGTGTATTGCAACTGCCGATATTGTTCCCAATCTTCTAGTTATGAAAATATTTTATTTAAAAATACTCAAATTGAAGGTGTACGATCAGGAACTGTTTCAGATTTTGTTGCCCGAAGAATTGAAAAGCGGTCCTCAGCATTTGAAAACCAGAATTATTTTGATATACTCGATAATGACGTCACAATATCGCCGCTTGCAGTAAATATGCTCGTATAATATAAACTTAGTATGTATATTTTTATTTCCATGTACCTGTTTACAACGGCAGGATCGCTGCCGATCCTCTTGCGCACTGTTACCTAGTATGACATCTCGATTGGTCTGTGATTTTAGAGTTGGATATAATACTCGAAAATGTGTATTTTTGAAAATGATGTAGGTATCTAAAGGTGTGATAAGTAATATAAAAATTGATATCGAAAATAAAAGGCCGATTTTAATAAAATAATTTATTGGAAAATGTACATTTAATAGATTAGTTCGTGTAACTTAGCTAGGTTGAAACAGTAATTATATCTAAGCGTTTAAACTCGCTTTTATAATGTAAACTATAAACCATATTAATCATTGAGGAAACCCCGTAATCAAAATATCATCAATTCTCATTATTAGAGTAGTTGTAGGTTAAGTTTTATTCGTTGTCTAAGCACCGGTTTACTTCGCACCCCGATTTAAAAGACACTATTTTTGAACTAACTTAGCATGTATCGGAATATAATAATAAAAAACAGTAGTACGTAATCTTCTAGTGGTTCCATGTATCAGGGATCCATGCTTCATTGTAACGTCGGTGCTCTAAACATTCAGCTGGCGAATGTTAAAAAAATGTTGATGCATTATTTTTGGAAAAAAAAACCCAAGCATTTAAAAACACTCTTCAACAAGATAGGGCGAAGTAAAGCAAATCTTAAATCTAAATAATATACTTTTATTTTTGTACCCTATTTAATTCTAAAATTTATTATTTCTCTGGATGTTTAGAACTGGCGCATTAATTGAACTTCAAATAGAACTGGGAAGTTATGATGATACGTGAATTTGTTCTTTACACTTCAATAGGCTGAACACGGGCATAATCTTTCAAAGTTCGTAGATCCATCTTGAGACTAACCAGAATAAGTTCAGAAATATCAATTTCAGATCCTCAACCATTTTCGTGTATCGTCGTAACTTGCACACTTATAAATTACTGGCATAGCTTCCTCTTGCCTAGGTAGTCAGCAGACGTATAGGGCATGCACTAACCGCTGCCAGGCTACGTCTCATTTAAACATGTACCTAATGTAATCAGAGCAATGAAATTATATTTAGCAATAATAATTAATGTCTATTATTTTATTTTAGTCGTAGGAAGACCCCGCATGGCCTATAGCAGAACTGTTGGTTTGCTTGTAATTGTCATGCGTTTATTTGATAAGCATTACAGCAGAACTCTGGGACGAATTCAAAAGTTTATTATATTTATTTCGACCACGAGCTGCCACCGTCAGTTCCGATTGCTCAAAGGGTCCTCACAAATTGGCGAATAAGTCTATTTGTGTGAACAGAGCTCAACGACAGTACGAGTTCATTACGTTGTATGCTACGTGCTACCTGTTTTTGTTGCACGCGCACATCCTACATTCCGCGTATTAAGCCACAATGACATTTTGTAATCGCGCTTTTGTAAACAATACGGGGGGCGTGTAAAAACTCCTATACTACTATTCAAGACTGGGCTCTAACGACATAGCGTCAGTGCACGAGCCGCGATGTGCGTAACCGTAGCGAGCGAAATGCTGCATGCATTTCAAACAGACGCATCTGAATGAATAATTTTAAGCAATCGTCGCCTTCATTTTCTTCGGTGAATCCGAACGCGTCGTCGTACCAACAGACGTCGTGCCTTTCGGTTTTCCGAACAACTGAAGCTGCGTCCTATTTAAAAACGATCGTCGCGAAACGAAGTTCGAACTCACACGATCGGTCAAAGTTTTTGTTCGGTGAACCTGAACGCGTGATCGCGCCGACAGATGGCGCTTTCAGTTTTTCCGAACAGTGACATATCGTATCCGCGCGACGATCGCATAAATTAGGACCCCCGTGGGTCATATATAAGCGCCTAAAAGTAAGGACGTTCTTAGGACTTGAGCAAAGCAGCTTACGAAACTTCAGCTAAAACAGTAACTTTGCGAATACATGTCATCACGCCTACCTGTATTCTTCGAATGGTTAGGCAGAGGTGTACCCACCATGTGTAACCACCATGCATGTAAGCCTAGCCTAGTTAGCGAATACAATAACGAATAAAAACAACTCCCGCCATGCCCATCTGTGACGAATGGCTAAAGAAACAAGTTCGGCGACTACGCGTACCGGAAGTAAAGCTACGCGCATGCATTGCGCATATTGATTTAGAGCGGCAGAAGCTACTGCTCCATTCGACTCTACAATTTTATGATCGTAGCAGAAATGTGTTGTGATTACACGAGGTTTGGTTTTATTCATGCCTACTATAAGGCCGCGCGCACTTTGGACAGGTTTTCGTATGAACACGCACGAACGATCCCGACCTTCCAAGTACAAAGGGAGCGCGCAGACTGGGTGCAAGTTGTTCCGAAGTCCTAAAACAATCCTAACTTGAGATTTTTCGTGCGTTTTCATTCGTGTTTGCACGAGTAAAATTCGTGACATCACAGGAACACTACCCATTTGACGGAGAAAGACGTATTCAGCGTGCGGTGGTAGCACGTTTACGTACGATACAAATTCGAGTCCAAATGCATGCAATCTAGGGGTAACAGACCCAGGTCTGCATCTTCACATCAGAGCGTGTATTTTTGTATATGTTATTAACAGGGTTTATAAGTAATAAAAATACATATTGGCCCAGCACATAATTTATTATGCACTTGGATTTACATTTTATAATGTACACTTATAAACAACACAGCTTAGCAGCAGCAGGTCACTGAAACAAAAATCATTCTGTTAGCAACTCGTCGTATTTTCCTTACTTTGTTAGTAGTGAAGAATGTTATCAGTCGTCGTGTTACGTCATGGCATTCAGAAGTAGCAAATAAAAATAATTACATCATATAAACCACGTGTAATAGCGAAAATTAAGGTTAAAAGTTTTTTGAAAGGGCAACTGTACTGCAGTATGGGGTTAGAATTTTCAAAACAAGTATCTGCCAATAACATCTTAATTTTTTAGGACCAAGTACAAAATCACCATAGTTACCTTATCACAGTGTAAGTCACGCTTACGAACGTGGCCTTTCCTTCTTTTCTTTGTACAAGGCTAGGAGGGAGACATTGGCCACCTTCACGACCTGTATAACAAATTGCCATCATCAAAACATGTAGAGGAAAGCTTAAATTTCGCAAATCTTTATTTTTACTATAGGTAAGCTCTTTTAAAATGAAGGTATAATTAGAAATGTGATCAAAGAATGCTTAATTTTAGGTAGACATATAAATTCAGGCTGTAAATAAAAAAGAATACAGTGAAACCTTCAGAGTTCAAATTACTGAATTTATTCAATTGTTTTGCATTCAAATCTGACAAAAACTTCTAATTTATCATATTTGATTTATTTAAAACCTCCATGTGCAAAGTGATAAATTTTATTTGCACCACCATCAAACTAGAAAGAAAAAATCAAAACTCACCTTAAACCTGACTCCGGGAATGTCACCAACGGCGTGACCCTTACGACCGAAGCCTGCTACTAGTACTTCGTCGTTCTCTTCAATGTGGTTGAGACAACCATCCCGGGGCACGAACGCTGTTACTTTCTTGCCGTTCTTGATCAGCTGTACTCTCACACACTTGCGAATGGCAGAGTTAGGCTGCTTGGCTTCAACGCCACTGTGGGGAAGAAAGGACTGGTCAATCTAACGCTTAATTAATATTTGAAGAATTTCAAGATTGGACTGTCAAATTGTAAAGTTACAGAGAACTTGCAAAAAAACATGAAGTATTGAGTCTATTGAAACATGGCCACTGACTACTTACTATTAGGCATGAGTAAGGGTAAAGGTAAAATCATAGGTGCTATGTACAATCTGCCTGTCATGGAGTCAAACATCACTGTTTTATGAACTATAGAACTTTATAAATCAGTCTAACTACTACTAACTATAAAATTCATAACCAAAATGTGGTTTTTACCTGTACCAGGTTTCCTGGTACAGGTAAAAACCACATGTACCAGGTAATGTAAAAAATACCTATCTAGTAAGCATGGGGACAACTTACAACATTCAACTTCAGAGGAAATTCAAGATTCTTAACACTTTTCAAACAAAAGAACTAGAATGTACTGTAAATACACTTTTAGATGGTAAAATGAAAAAAAATCAATAAAGGCGGCACAAGTAAAGTAACGGCGAGCGTAAACACCATGCCTATGCATGTGTATAACCTCATTCATAGTTCAATGACCCATGTGGTATTTACACATCTCATGTTTCATGCATTTTGTTTTTATAACAACATTTTAGCGGTAAAACAGTAGAAGAGAGTAATGAATTGGAAAGTTTCTCGAATTTGCATTTAAAGTCATGAGAAAATATGACAATTAGGTTAGGCTTCAAGCATTACTAGATAAAGCATAGTAGAACTGTAAAAACACTGTTAGTGCAATATTTCTTCATTTCAGTCTTGATCTTGAATCTTGTCTTCTCCAGAAGCGTCGCAACGCCGCCACTCGCAGTATTATCCTGTGATTGTAGTAGGAACACATTCACTGGTATAATACTGCGCGTGGAAGCGTCGCTATCTAACTGCCGCGTCCATCTTCTTGACTTCATTAAACAAACATGCAAGTGCGCCAAGTTCCGCGAACACTTCAGCATTCCGTGACACAAACATTTATCAACTCACCACGAACAGGCTAATACAGTTACAGGGACATACTTACACTTTCTCCAGGACGATGCCCTTAGCGTGAGATGCACCACCGAAGGGATTGGCCTTCCACCTCGTCCCCATGTGGGCTTTCTTGTAATCTTTGTCAGCCCATCGCTGCTCTCTGCGGTGGTTCACGTGCTTTCGCGCCGTGCGAATACCACGGGGCTTACCTGAAATATTGACGGAGCCGGTTATCACTTGTGTTTACGACGCACGACACAGAAATCGATACACCATAGTTTTAACTGGATAACGCGAAAGGGAAAACTATTATTGCACCTCATAATTAACGCGGTGACTGAGAGATGGAAATGGATTAGTTTTACACCACGAGAAAAACATGTCTGCGCCATGGCCGACACCTATGCGTGCGCGTATAAGTTACAACTTTTTCGGTAATTATATTTGGAAAAATTCACTCCTTCATGGCATGCGTATTTATTACACTGATACACACAATTTTAAAACAAAAATAATAAATAAACTATAACAAAACTGCACAAAACTATTCCTTACCCATTTGGATAGCACGACACCAATCGGCTACGGATGGGAAAAGAAATTATCAAGCCAGCCAGCCAACCACCGGCTTCAACTCATCACTATTGCCAACATAAGAACACTAATATAGAGTTGCCAGTTCCTGTAGGAAGACTAATCAATATTACTATTTTATTGTTTTGCATAGAAAAGTATTTACTGACTACTTGTATAAAAATGCATTAACACTTTTGATCAAAATAAATTTCAGTAAAACTAAACTTTTGTGATTATTTAGATTAAAATTTAGTTTGTTATAAATACAACAACAAAAATGTACCCAAGGAATCATTCATTCAATTTACCGTCATTGTGAGTCATCGATGACATGACATTGACAATCAAGCAAGCAAGCAAATTTCATGTCAAGTGTCAACCAACTCAATTGTGTTGAAAAATGAATTTCACGCATATTTGATACGATTACGATTGTTTTTTTGGAATTGTATGTGTTTCTGAGAGTATATACTTTTAACAGTTTCATTTCCTGTAACAAGACCATTACAATGACACTGAATTTGACAGCAAGAAAGGATGGCGGTCCTGGTTACGTCGGTATACAGTTCTGCCAGGAATGCAATAACATGTTGTATCCACGCGAAGATAAAAACAACAAAGTTCTCCTGTATGCCTGCAGGAATTGTGATTACAAGCAACTGGCTGACTCTAACTGCGTGTATGTCAACAAAATTATGCACGAAGTCGACGAATTAACCCATATTAACCCTGATGTAGTAAGTGATCCTACTCTGCCTCGAACGAAGGATCACATGTGTCCTAATTGCAACCACAGAGAGGCCGTATTCTTCCAGGGTCAGACACGACGTGCTGAAGAAGAGATGAGACTGTATTACGTGTGCACTAGTTGTAAACACAGATGGACTGAGTGAAAGTTCTGTATTGTAAGATTAAAATTAAGTGTAATAAATTGGTTCTTGTAATATTTTGGTTTTTCTTTAAACTTGTGTACTGCCATATCCCAACTTTTCTGGGAGCTTTAACCTTGCATCCTTTCATGCCACATTAGAATATCCAACTTGGTTGTGTATACATATAAAACCTAATTGGGTACAATTCCAAATAAAAGCAACCATCATTTTGTACACTTTATTAACTAAAAATATTGCCAAGCATATCTGTTCTAAACAACAGTTAACAATTCACAGCCATTTATTAATAATAAACATGGAGTTTTCTATTCAACATAACACAAACATACTGTTTTATTTTATCAATTGTTTTAAACAATTTGGTTTATTTAATATTTTATAACAAGAGGCCTCTAACTAGAAACTTTAGTCTGCCATCACTAGAAAGTACAATAGACCACCACAACATAAAAATAATAGATAGAGCAGTAAAATCAACTATACTTAGTGCTCAAAATGAATTGAAACAGTATTTAGTAGGGTATTTCAAATAAAAAAAGTTGGTTTGTCTCGTAGTACACGGACAGAAAACAACTTGTGAAATATCTGTCCTTTACTACACACATCTACCTATTACTTTGGAGAAACATGTGATGTGGTATTTATTACATGGACCATGGTACAAAACTTCTTCCTATTCCAATCTAATGATGGGAAAATAAAATAAATATAGTGTTATAGTAATGGAAGTTAGCTGTATGCACTAATTTGGCACATTTTGAAGTACTGGGTGCTTCTTACATAAGTGATTGACTGCAACCTGAGAACCGCAAATTAAGCACAGATGTCACATTTAAAAAATACTTTTTCAGTATATTTGGCTTGGTTTGCCATGTTCCAATCAGTCTATAAAAATAAGAGCACCCTAAACTAGAAATTAAAAAAGAACATTTCTGTAGGAATCTAATTACTATTTAGCTTAAAAATTTGCTAAATATCTAAAAACAGCCTTCCTGCTCCAAAATGTCAGGTTTATTAGAAGACTAGAAATAGTTTTAATTCACTAACAAACAATAAGAGTAGGACTAGTATAAAAGTCTGTGCCCTAAAAGCGTGTGCTGTAAAGTTCAAAGTCTAAATCAAGCATATGCTAGGTATAGGTAGAATTTCGAAATTGGTAAGTTAAATAGTAAATGCAATGAGACAGACAACAGTTTATAAATTTTATTAAGTCGAATTTTAGTTAAATTTTAATGGAATCGATTTTTAAATTAGTTATTGCATATTTTCATTTAGGTAACTTCACTTCTTATTTAAAGCTTGTCACTTATTTGGTAGCTTTGCGTTTTATTTTGCTTGATTCATTATCTAATTCACCTGCAAGAAGTGAAGATAGAAGCACAGAGTACATTGAATATACTGAGATAGAAGCCTATTCGATTTTTTGAAAATAATTATAAATTAAAACAATACTACCCTCGTCAAACAATATTAAATTAATCCTTTTCAATTAATTGGCTTTCTAGGCAATACTTAATCTAAATACAAAATATCTTCTCTCATGTATACTTAAAATTACATTCAATTATGTTAAATTTTCACTCGACACTGCCGCCCATTCAGAAATGCTTGCAAGAAAGTTCTATTATCCGCCGGAACCGGAATAATTTGTAATCCACGGTGACCATTTTTGACGCTCGGAACTATTGCCTTTTCATTTTTCTGATTGGATCGCAGGATTAGGCAGCCTGATTTCAAAGTAGCTTATTTATAAAACAATTGACGTGCATAGAATTATACAGGTTCCAGCTTTTGCTCGCTCAATGGCCATACACGTGAAGTTATAGAAATAAATTATCAATCACACAATTAATTTCTAAATACACTCGTACAAAGCATTATACATTTTAACAGGAAAAACTTAACAAGTGTACATTATAATTTTATCATCAACCTTCAGGAAGACGGGTTTTTGAAAATTAAAGGGAAGAACAATTTTCTAATCTCTCAACTAGCGAAAGCGGCGCCATCATAGATATAATATTATTAATCAAAGCATCGTGGTTATTGGCCCGTACATTGCCATATATGTACGTGGTATTCCGCTAACTTATTATTTATGCTTCAGCTAAAAGTTCCGACTATTGAAAATTCTAAATGCTCTAAATCGTTGTGATAAAAATATAAATAAATAAATCCGTCTAATCATTAATTAATTGTATTATAGGTATTTCGAATATTGACTAAAAAAGCACCAACAAAATCTATAAGACTAGGATACATTTGCGTTTATCTTGATGCTGATTTAAAATAATATCTATCATGCTCATTATAGGCATGATCATGCCTCTAAACACCTAGTTAATTTCTTACTTGTCTACTGGCATTTGTCATTCTAGTTAGTTGTAGGTATAATAAATACGTACCTATTCAAATATTGACTTTTCGCAATGGAGTCTCATATAGTACATATTTTAAAATTTAATTGCAAGTTTTATATCAGATTAGCCCTAAATTATCCACTTATTATCTTCTGATTGAGATTAAGAGCAAGTTAACCCTTCTTGCCAGTTTGCAATATTTTAGGCAAATGTATCAATAACGTATTGGGTATGTTTGTATATTCGCGAGTAAACTTATCTAATCTAAAGTTACTCCCTAAAATGTTATGTGCGTATTAACTGTATTGCTTCTATGTTCTAATAAACTATATCAAATTCAAGCTCGGGCAAAACAACCATTTCTCTATTCTAGATTTAAGCTTCGAAGACATGAATATGTTATTATTTATATAAAGTACAGTTTCATCAACTTTTTTGACCCAGGGTCAGCGCTGTCAGCTTAGTCAGCAGTCAAAAACTAGTTCCAGTTTTGATCACCGGATCAAATTGGTTGGTACCGCTGTATATAATTAATGAAAGATAGAGGAGACGAGTTTGAATACATAAAGTGGGTGATAGACGTGCGAACTTAAAGTACGCGGTTTTTAAGTTCGCGAACTTACTCGGCTTGCCGTCGGTTACACTCGTGAAGTTTTTTCACACTGTAACGCGATGTTGTCAAATTTTCTGAACCAAACATTACACAAATATCGAAACAAAATGACGGCTCGCAACTCGCGGCGATGACAGACGTACGAAACTATGAATCAAGGCGGGCTACGAGCGAAATTTTAAACCTGTTGTATCGCCAACGAACTTACTCAGCGGTTTTAAAGTACGCGTACTTGGTATGACACACGGGCGAGAAAGGTCGCCGAGCCATAAGTACGCGTACCTACTTGCTCGTGCGTCTATTATCCCTTTAATAATTTTCAATTGACGACGATTGAAAGATGATCGTGATAGGATTGGTCTCCTGCAGCAGTCTGTTGTAACTAAACATTTTCATAGGTCCCATTTCAATTATGTTTAGGGTACCTTTTGAGATAGTGGTGTGGTATAATAGCTTGATGGCGCTAGATGGCGATAGCTGCACGATACTTCTAGGTACTTCTTGTGAATTTAAGTATTACTTTGCATGTTATGATCGTGACTTTATTCGTGAGTAAGACTGCATGCATTTGTAAGCTTACCATCAGCTGATTCCTAAAATTCGAACTTAGGCCGTAATGATTAGGTTAGTTATTGACCAGTTAAAATATTGAAGAAAATATGTAGGCAGCCTTTGGGACTTCTTTCCAGTAAATAGGTAGCTAAGATCGATTATTATTATGATGATTTTAGAAATTATTTTTAACACGGAACATCATTTTCTCAGCTTAGCGGACGGCGGCATGATTCAAAGACGGATTATTGGTGTTCCCTTTTTTGCAGTGTCGATGGTTAACGAAATATATATCTAATTGCAACTAATGATCGTACCTGCTGGATCCAGTGGAATCTACAAATTCGCAATTTTCCACGAGGTTAATCGGTAGGTACCTATGTAGGTACATAAATAATTAATTGACATCTTTCACAACAAAATAGCCTGGAATTTAATTTTACGAAGATTCCACTGCAAAATGTGCATGTCGGGTTTTGTAAGTTTTTGTATAATGTATCGTTATTAGGTGTAAAATTCTGCAATAGGTATTTACCTATCGGTTCTCATATAGGCAACTAAATCAGATTTCAATCACTTGTCGAAGGCTCTCAACACATTTTGTATCGATACTCCCTCAAAAACTTACAAGTCTCGACTCACCACCAAAATGCTAAAAACCTGTAACTAATCGTGTCAATGTAAAAACGTGGCGTCAATCTTAAGCCTCCTGCCACGTATTGACAACCGCCGTCAGTGTTGCGGGGGTGTGGGTATGTCGGGGAAGTTCTCGGGCAGCGGGGGCAGGACATTGGCCTCGAATTGCCCAGACATGTTGCCTGGTGGAGAGTAATTGGCCACGACGATAATCTTGCCGTCACGGGAGCGAGCCTTGCCGATGCCGAAGAATGTTGTCGCTACCCACACCATTTGCGTGAAGTGACCTGAAGAATGATTTTAAAGATGAGATATATTTTATATTAAAACATCGGACTCGTGCTATAAATATGTGGTGTAAGTAGTCATTTCAGAACTAAGTAACAAACAATATCTTATTTTATTGATATTTTATTTTATCTATTATGTGAAGCACTGCCTACCCGCGTTAACGTTGGCGTGAAGAACATCAGGCTCTTTAAAATAACTGTACTGGCGTACTGCTGCATACCAGTAGGAAGACACTTCTTGACCTGCAGAAAGAAATTAAAAGTTCAAGAACATAACCTAAGTATTCGTATTTGTACGGTTTCACTTTTTCCTACCGCTTGATACGAGAGTACAAGAATACCTCCATCTTAAGACTTTGAAGGACAGTACACGAGACACAATAGAAGTTTTATTGTTATGACGCTTATGAACTTTGACGAACACTACAGTGTCCTTCAAAGTATTAAAGACGATAAGAAGGGGACAGTACCTGTAACGTCAGGCTGTATAGCGCTGACAGGCCGCTGGTACAGGTTCTGACCGACGTCGCGGTCATTCCTGTAGTGGAACTTGTTGGTGTGGGCCAGATGATTCGCCCACGCCTGCGCGTAGTCACACAGCTGGAAAACAATTGTGTATTTAGTATGGGTCGAAGTATGACCCTAAGTCATACTTGCACATGCATAAACAAGAGTCATAATATCGTATCATTACGAAAATATAACGAAACTTTAAAACTCATTCTAATTTCACCCGCACAGGAAAATTATTACTGTTACTTGGCGCCCAACATGGGTCTACTCTAAAAATTAATTAGTAAACTAATAAACATGGAAAGACGCAATGTATAGTAGTCGTTTATCTCAGGTGCCCAGGGGGCTTACCACCAGCTCATAAAGCAGTATTATTTTAATATTACTTCAGTGTGGAAAACAGATGAAACTCTACATGACGTATAGCTCTATCTCTTTCTCCCACTGAAGTAATATTAAAATAATTTTGCTTTATGAGCTGGTGGTAGGCCCCCTGTACTAATAATAAACATTGTACTAGCAACATTCACTTGAAAAATAATTTACACAATTTATTTGGCGCCCACCGTGGGACCAAATAAAAGCACGATAAAAGGTACGTATTTTATTATTAAACTGTCTAGTAAATCACCTCTGGAGCCATGTAGAGCTGCGGAGAGCCATGCCGCTGGCGATACACGTTGTGCCAACAAAGGCTCTCCGTGATGAAGTCGCTATCTTGCCACGCAGTTCGGACTTCACTCCACTGCACCACCATGCTTACTGGCCTGGACTGTAGCACCTGAAAGGTATATGATACAATCCCACTAAGTTATAAACTACCATATGTTTGAGTCTATTTTCACTGCTGCAAACTCAGATCATTGTTTTAAGAATCATAGACCCATTATCAGCATTTCGTACTGTTCATCATATGAAAATAAAAAAAGTTCGTGTTAATTTCATTTACCTACTTGAAAAATTCTTGTTTTTAGAGGGTTACACAAAAATTCTAAAGGAATACCTTGTATAAAATTTAACTAGGTAGGTCATTAGATGGGTCATTACGCCACAATAGAACTGAACATCACCATTAGCTATTACCCGAAACATGATCAAGAAACTTGGAAGAATGTTGACCAACAATTCAAATTGATCCCTGGAAGTTATAGGTACCCATATCCTACAGAATTCCTGACCTGTTTGGACCTGAGCCAAATAACTTAGCGGCCCGGTCCAAAATGGATTTATATGTAATGTGGCTCACGTATAAAATGTTATGCAATATATGAGGTGCTCGAATTTCTACGGTCTATGGAAGCTCTGCGCAGCATTTTTTTCCGCTTCACTTGTTTAATATTTCGCTCTACCGATTTTATTTTTCGAATATATATGGGAATCCACACGTTTCTGGGATGTTGGTGTATTTCTGGTATGCATTGCAGTATTTTCGTATTTTTATCGCTTTTCAGTTTACCAAATAAGTACTATTTTATTATTTAAAGGTAAAAAAGTCACATGCATGAGTTACTTAGCAAGCTAACAGTAAATAACTCAGCTCAATTTATAATATCCCAAATAAAAGTGCTATAAATCATACAGCAGCTAACTTACGTTGAAGGTAGTAGTAGGTATTATCGGTTTAAGAACACCAAATTATATCAGATATCATTTCCTGCTACATATAATAATTAATCATTCTCAGCTTATACTGGAAATGTATAGCTTGATGTGTCTCCTGTACCTCGCATAGTATGGAAATCATATACGATGCGAGATCAGCATAAACTGGAAATGAATAGCTTGATGTGTAGCCGTGTGTACGAAAACATTCTAATGTCTCATCAATCAATCACACTACCCTGCCGAGCAAACATTTCTTTTTGAGCAAATGTTTGCTGTTCTGGCGATTTTCGCTCAAAACAGTAACATCTGTTTTCACTACAATGAGAAAACGAACAATAGCTTAGCTTTCTAAACAAAAAACGTAAACGGGTCCCATATGCATGAATAGGCTCCATCATTTTCAATTAGTTGAAAAATGTCTTCTTGATTAAATTGCAAGCAATTATTGGCCGAGTCCAGCAGCACTGAACAAACATGTTCGCTCGCTCAAGTGTTTTCATTTACCAAACCCATGCTCGCTCTGAAATGTTCAGAACAGTGAACGCAAATAAAACATTTGCGTTTTATTTGTGTTCACTGGTTCAGAACGCGAAGTGAAAATGCAGCTTTACAGATGATTGATCCATTTTTCTTGCAATAATCAAATAATACAGCACAGTTTTAACAGCTTTTAAATCGTTTTAAAATATTTTTATAATTAGGTATGCTATAGGTACAGTTACGAAGCAAAGTTATAATTATACGTTCTTATTATTGAGAGTAATTAGTGCGCACTAACTGCAATTAATTGAGTTAAAAATTATTCCATAGAAAATGTGTTTTTCAGAATTTCTTTCAACGGTTACGTCGTTTCACTTAACTACCTCTCTGGAGGAACAATGCCTCATTAATTTACATCATATTGTTCTGAGCTAGAACTTGTGATAGAACCTGAGACCACGTGACTCACACTTGCCCATTTTCCTCCTCAGTCAGTCTCATTTAGCCCTCGAACGAATCTACATATACATCAAACACAATTTAACTCCATAATTACCATATTTCGTGTAGGCCATAAACCGTCTTAAATACTATTGTATTATGGGGCCCATCAGTCAAGTAAATGCAAATATGCAGCTTTAATTAAAGGCCAAGAACGGCTGCGAGCACGCGATTTGTGGAGGTAAGAAGGGCACTTATGCCCAGGTTACACGAGGCTAGTTTTTCAGGCTAGGATGGCAAGAAAGCGCTAGAAAGCTACTTGAAGCTACTGGCTAGCTTCGTGTATATAGAACTATCCTCATTTTAATACGTTCGGTGCCTCCGCCCTCCTGGAGGGTTCACCTAATTGCATATGGGATGCTGGGAGCCTTTTCTTAGCGAATACAGCATTCTATACCATGGAAATAAAATCTGTTGTATATTTTAACTAAATTTACGTACGTATATGCGTTGGTTTTATAATTCAAGAATTTAATTTTTTTTTAATTTTTATTTTCATTGTTACAAATATTCACAAAAAAATGATAAGGTTGGAAACTACGTATAGCGCCCCCTGAAAACTTTATTTTACTTCGTTTTACAGTGTTTTATAACACTGTTTTAAACTTAATGCCGTCGACCGTCTGCGATGGTTAACTTTAGCGCAAACGTAATGCCTTAAACCCTCCCGGAGGGTTCACTTCCAACATGTATGGCGGCATGGCGTATGAGTTCTATGAAAAGTGGGTGGAGTTGAAAGTGTTAAGGCTAGTAGGTTAGTGAGAACGGCAGTAAGTTAGTGTGATATGGGGTTCTATTTTTGACTTAGGAGCCCCCACCACTAATTTTACTATCGGCTTGTAAACTAACAGCGTGCGGTGAAGTTAGTATCCAATCGGGACATTTTGTTGACTGTATGTGGTCATAGTGGTGCCTTTCCTAGCATCGTGTAGGTAAGGGGTCGTTCATAAATCCCGTGAGGGTCGAAAGGTGGGGGTTCGGAAAAATCACTAAATATCACGAGGGGGAGACGGGGTGTATTTTTTCGTTTTTCGCATTTTAAACTGATAAGCGGTCCCCCAAATAAAATATGTTTCTTTCTGTTTAAAGACAAAATATTATGTAATTAAAAAAAAATACACGTCACTTTGGGTAGGGGGGATGAGTTAGTATAAAACCTCACCATGTATCACCAGGGGAACAGGGGGTAAACATCTCTAGCAATGTGCTAAGTAATAGTGAGGATATTACTTGGTTGCTAGCCTAGTTTGAACAACTAGTCTTGTGTATCCCGGGCATTAATTGCGTTTTAATTGGCCGCTTTTTGTCGCTTTGCTGTTGCAGATTAAGATTTTTAAAGTGTTTTGAAATGAGGCACAGGTTGACTGCTTTGAGTGCCTTACCCCGATTTAAAAAAAAAAAAAATTAATTGAACAAATCTCTAGGGGTGAATCTCGTTGAAATAAAATGTTAATTAAAGTAAGTAAAACTGTGTGCATGATGATTGATGACCATGAAATGCCGATGTTTTTGTTCTAACTTACAGTACCTGTATTTTTATCTAACTTCTGTAAGTTTCCCTTTGTTGTTTTTATCATTTCGAAAATCGACGAACGTTGCTTCGAAATTCAAACCTTTAGAAAAAAATTAACTGAAAAGTGCATTTTTAAAACCTCAACAAAATGAAACTTAATCCTAGCAGTAGTATCACAGGCGTTATTTAAAAAGTTTAATAAACAGGTAATATGCATAAAAGGATAGTTTACAAAAGGAATTAAATATGGCGGCTGTTGGCCAATCGGTCTAACCCAGCCGCTATAGATGTTTCACATCGAAAAATATACCTACTTTGTTAAGTTGGCGAATTTCATGAAAGCCGAGGGCGGGCGCCGGGCGGTGCTCAGGCTGTCCAAAACCACAAGGGGAGCAAACTCTTTAAGACGAGTGGCCGCTGTTCTCATTACTCTAAAAGCCCGTGGTCTCCCAGGCTTTAGTCACAGCCACAACTGTACGTTTTATACTTAGACTTTTATATTTTTCCGATACTGAGCTTCACTTTTATGCATTATGAAGCACCCCGACATGGGTTATTATTTTCGTATCTTACTTGTAGATTTGAAAATGGATAAAACATTAGGTGCTGATAGCTATCTGGGAATAAGATAGAAACGTGTCGTTGGGCCATCTATTTAGGTCTGTAGGTGGGCCATATTTCTAAATAAAATATGATCAACAAAAATAAGCAAATAGGTAACGACATTTTTTTTATTTTAAAATCTTATTCGTTATCCTATTTTATAAAAAGTGTAGAAAAGGATTGATTTACTTTCGTACAATCCTTTTCAACCACACTTTTTGTTGGGCATGCAGTTATTCGTATGCACCTACGTTAAAATGCAGCTAAATCAAACCAACTCTATAAACAACCCACCATTAACTAACCAGACATTTAAAACACTAAGAACTTTACTCAAACTGCGTTATTCATCTCTGCCTACAGAGGCAGGCTAATAACTCCTCACGGCTTCCCGTTCTAGGTCTTTAAAATTTCACTCCTCGCTGGCACATGTTGTTTGAACCTCGCCTCGCCTCTGAAGAGGCTAATTAAATTACTCATGAGTCTGTGAAGTCCGCCACCTGAATCTTGTTATAGATACTAAATTCTTGTCAGCCGTCTTATTGTATAGAAGAAAAAAAATCTAACTGAACAGTCAGCTGTGCTGCTGGGGAGTTGGTTGCGCCGCTTCTTCTTCCCAGCTAAAGCACTAAGAAGTGGTGAAGGGTGGCGTTTCGGGGTAATGTTGACTTTCGAAAAGTGCTGATTTACATTCACATAATTTTGGCGGTAGGAAGAGATAGTTAACTACTTACATCTTTAATATTCCGAAAAATCAATTTGCCTACCAGTTTATAATTTCCCCAAAAGATGTTATTAAATTTTACCAACGAGAAACCTTGGCTGAAAAGTAGAAAATTTTCCCGCCTGCGCAGAATTTAAATGTCTCTCAGAAAATGTTAACTGAATGGTAACTACTTAGTATATTTTATGCGATATTGAAAAAAGAGATTGATTGATAAAATATTCTAGAAACTTCTAGCCAAGCAAGCCAGATGATTCGAATTTAAATGTCCTGAATGTATTAAAGCCGAAACAATACGCTCTGTTGCATAAGAGAAGGTCACGACCACATGGCACGGTGCCAGCAAACTGTGCGCCCCTATTTGAACACAGTCCACAGACAATTTCCATATTTTTCAATAAAAGTTACGCAAGCACGATGAATGCCAATAAGAAAAGTCCTCTAAGCAAAGTAAACGATCGAAACTTGCATTAGTATTTGATATGAAATATTTTCTACAGATTTATGCTTTGGTATTTTTGGAAGGAAAGAGGAAAAAATTTGCTGGGAAGCAGCAACAGTAGATACTTATTAAAAGCTGAGGCTGAGTGAGTGCTAATACAACGAACGATACGAACGGGAAGAACATTAAAGCATTTTTAGAAAATAAGTATACCTAGGTAAAAATACTTCCTCGAAGGAGGACTTGTGTCCCAGCAGGCAGTGGGAACATTATAGGCTGACTTTGCTTATACAGCATGATCTATGTAGGAAGCTACGCTAATTTTTTAGCTGAGGCAAAGCAATAAACAGTATCAACTTTCTCATTTCCATAATGTCAATGTTATAATATGAACCAAGGTAAACAGCCTACAGCCAGTTTGTAAGGAAAGTTCCTTACAAACTGAGCCTTAACTGAGTAAAGAAGATAACACCTCATTTAAACAAATTCACCCCCAACCCACAAAGATAAATATTTAGACAAAAACTTAGTTTTAACCCACAGTTATGATAAAGGGGTTGTAATACCCGACCGGCGACCCACGCCCCACCGGCTGTTATGGCGAGATGGCTTAGGGCTGTGGTCACAAATCCTTTAATTAATTGGGACTTCAATGCAGAGGTATCGGTAAATTATAAATGGGTTTAAAGTCCGATGGTTAGTAAGCTGCAATATGAGGGTACATAGATATCTCTCATTGCATTTTACTATGCCCTGTGAATGTGATGTAATCCGCTTTGATTAGAGCATTTCTTGAGAATTAAACAGCACAGCGATGGATTATAAAGATTCTAAGCAATCAATTTAAAAAAAAAGGTTGTTTTTCATGAACGAAAGTATCTGAAGAATTTATTTCGTGAAAAAAACACGGTCTTTTACAACAGTCATAATAAAGAAATACATTATAATATTCACACAAAAAAAAAAAGATAAAAACTTTAATAAAACAGTAACTATCATGTTTCTCACGGCTGCGCGAAATAGGCCCAATAGATAGGTAAGTAGGCATAATGTATTGGAGGAAACACTCGATCGTCTAGTCTCATCCTTTCTCACCGTCTCACGTCGTGAATTTGTGCCAATCTGTCATGTCTGCAATCTATCGCCGTTCGAGGATCACGCTTGACTGATGATTAATTCGTGACATTTCCAGCGGTTTTCATTCATTTTAGAAGTGATCGTTAATTTTAAACAGTGTTCTGTTTATAATTTAAAAGAAACGACGCGCGTTGTATTCTACTTAAAAAAAATCTTACCTTAAAAATATAGGTGAAGTGAGCTTGAAGTGAACTGTCAAAGTGAAATCCGCTTCACCTAAGATTTCAGGGTTAGCTTTTTAGGGGTCGTTCATTAATTAAGTGAGGCGTTTACGGGCGGGGGGTCGACCAAAATCTCACCCAATCTCACGTGGCGTAGAGGGAGGTCTTTGCAAATATCACGTAAGTATTTTGTTTTCCGCAAGAAACAGTGTAATTTTGCGAAAAAAACTGGGTTAAATTAAGTAAAACATGTTTCGCCACTAAAATATGGCTAAATCCTACACAAAAACAAGAGATGTCCCGCACGAGACCCTCACGGATTGTCATACGTCGAGCTACAGAGCTTCTGTGTGCAAGCGACAACGGCATAGAGTGACTAAGTTCCAGTAGTCACTCTTGAGACCACACATGAGCCCGCCGTGGACTGAATTCTAGAATTAATATTCTTTTACGAATTTTAGTAGTTGCTATTTAAGTATTTTATTGTTTGATTTTCTCACTACTGTGATTCTAGACTACGTTCTTAGAGTCTTAAATAAGTGCAAAAATAATTAATTAAATTGTTTGTTTTTTAAATAAATCCAACAAAATCAAACTCAGATTATCGTATCACACGAAAAATACGTATTTTGAAAATATTCACGTCAGATTAGGGTTAGGTGGAAGGGGGTCGAAAAATCTGACGACACCTCACCAACGGGGAAGGGTCAAAAAATTACCGAAATTTCCTCACGTAATTAATTAATGTCCCCTTACAGAATAGATCAGCTGCATTTTTTCCAAAAGTTCAACGCAACGTCTACATACCTATATACACAAACTCACGCCTTTCCCCCATGCAAAGTTCACGCAGTTTAAAATAATAATAATGGCGGTATCCTACAACGGGGCAACGTATTGCTGACGCAGTCAAATTTATTAGGTATTTATAGTTGAATCGTATTCTAAACAGCTACTTCTTATAATTAACTCGGCTTTCAACACAAATAAGGGTCAAGTACGATTATAATAGGGAAGTTTGGGCCATCCCCAATTCCGAAAAGTTATTTCTTTTCAAATTATTTTGTTGAACATTGAATTCGAGGATTTCAAAGTAGAAGGATAATGGAAGACCAAGACTGGCAACGTTGAAATATAATAAACTAGCTGTTGCCCGCGACTTCGGCTGCGATCTAGGATGAAAAGTAGCCTATGTCCTTCTCCGGTTCATGGTCTACCCATGTGCCAAATTTCGTACAAATCAGTTCAGCTGTTTAAGCGTGAAAGCGTAACAAACAAATAGATAAAAATTAAATTAAATTAAACTTTATTTCAGACTAAGGTCCATAATTTTGTTAGTATAGTGGTGTTAGTAACAGTGGTGGTGGTGGTGGTAAACCCACGTTCGCATAATCAATAAAAGTTAGGATTTTTGAGTTCTTGAGCTACTAAGTATATACATTCTATTTGTACTTTATTATAATATTTTAAGTCTAAGATTAACTCGTATAATTAACGACTCTTATGTTGATGGAATGGAATAATTCAGAATTTTACAAAGTTTCTTCCGAGCTAACTTTTAAAAACGTCCACAGGCACTGTATTTTACACCTGAATTTTTTGTGAGGTAGGGTTGAGTTGACTGATGTGGCGACGGCGACGTCTGCCCTTGGTAAGGGGAACTGTTGCAACACAACCCCTTCGATGTTCCCTACCTACTCACTGCTTTAATTCACAGGTTTCATTTTTACTATTTCGCATTCTCATTTTTATTCATTTTTAGGGTTCTGTAGTTCTTAAAAAGGAAAAAACGGAACATTTATAGGACCACTCGTATGTCTGTATGGCTGTCTGTCCGTCTGTCACAGCCAATTTACGCCGAATATAATGGACCGATTAATTTGAAATTTTGTACACATATGTATTTCCGTGACCCAATAACGAACGTGTAACGTCTCTTTACTCATATATTACAGGAAAATCTATAAGAAGTCTATGGTCTTAAAATAACATGGTAAATCTCTCAATATACAAACTTACATTTGCAGTTGGAATGTATGGGAGAATATGTATTTCAACTACAATGTTAAGTTTGTATTTAGGATAAATTCATCCCAACCACGGAATCCTTCATTGTGCGTAGTCCTACACGCAATTGGCACTTGGCCGAGTTTACCTACAGAGTTGTTTCGAAATCCTGTGCGGTTAAAAAACTTCCCGTAATGTATGCTCGCCAATGACACACAGTTCAGTTTCCCATTTATAGTAAACTATTCAATAATCCACTGACCACCCGTACTGCATACACAGTGTAAACTCGGCCTTATTGCGTCATTTTAATAGGTAAATTATTGTTAGCGTAAAACCTGTCATTATTTGCCTTGTAATTTACAAAGCCTGGTTGTAAATAATACGAAACTTCATTTCCTGTCAAAAGCGATCTAAGGGGTGATTATAGGGCATTTATTTTACATTTGTGGTTGCAAGTACGTACATATACACTGGTTCTACAGAAAACCGTAAGCTTGAGTTTAATGAGTTGGTTTTGAAGATTTGACGCCACAAAAAAGCCATAAAATTTATTTATTTTTTGTTTTATCATGTTTAGTATCGTTACCCATCATTTCTGCGGAGTTTCGCTAGGTAATTTTTTTGACCCTGTATAAGTAAGTAGGTAGCTTATAGAATATTATGGCTCCCATACAACAAACGTGATTTTTATGCCGCATGGTTCAATCCAGTCCGAAATTAATTCCTAAAAAACTATTATCTAAAAATTTTAAAAGTGGAAAAATCCAGTTTTGAAAAGAACCTCCTCAAATACTAACATGAAAATCTGTGGAACTTTGACAAAAATAAACGGCTTTTACTGAAGAAACAAAGATTAATTAGCCTTGGTCCATACCACACTAAGGGATACAAGAGAACTTATTAAGAGAAATTTAAAATTGTTGCTCTAGCTTAAGTCGTTCGTATTATTTTTTAAAGCTTTACAAGCCCAGCAAGGGGTACCCCTAACGACTTTAAAATCCTCAAACAAGCTCTATATAATACAAGACAAATCCGGAAAAATCCTTCCGCCCGTCAAAGGACCCTTAAATCAAGATTTAAGAGACACTGTGCTGCTGAAATTGGTGACAAAGTACCGATACAACTCGAACAGCTAACGAGGAGGTCGGAGAAAAAAGGTTTTTCTTTTATTTTCTCCCTTTTGAGGTTCTCAGCAATTAGGCTACGACCTACCTCTACGGGTCTAATATGACTTACGTATTTACCTACATTTTGTGGATGGAGAGCAAAAATGTGAGTTCGAATAAATAGAATGTAAAGATTGGGTTTCGCAAAGCTTCGGAATCCTGGAAGAGCGGTGACCGTAACGTAACGTTGAATGACGTCACTTAATCGTTGTTTAAAGAAACAAGTTTAGATATATGGTTTCCTAAAGAGCGGTGTTTGACATGTGATATGTACCGTCTTTTGCATGACTGTATTATTTACGGTGGTTACGGTAATACGGTGATAAACAATTTTTGAACGGAAAAATGAGTCATTCAAGCCCGGACTCTACAAAAGTGGAAATGTGCGGAAATGTGCGAAGCGGAGACGAGAAGAGATGTTTTTCAGGTAGGGTGTATCCACCGAAGCTGTGCGGAGATGCGTACTGGCTAGACTGGAGCGGAGATGTGTGCTGGCTAGAGCGGAGGTGGGTGTTGGCTAGAGCGGAACTGTTACGGCGCCGCTCACATCTCTTCTCATCTCCGCTGCGTACCGTCGCCAGCTTGCGAGGCACAATTCACATCTCCGCTTCGATCGCGCCATACAAATATGATACATCTCCGCTCAGTGGTCTACACTGAAGCTGAGTGGAGATGAGATTTGTGAATAATGAAATTGGTTGGCACCGAGGAAGACGAAATTCTAATAGATTAACAACTATTAATTAACACGTTTCTGTTTAAAAAGTAAAAAGACAGTAGACAGCTGTCACGCAGCGAAGAACGTTCCAAACCGCTACCATTAGCAGCGGTTTGGAATTTTCCACGTGTTGTCACCGTTATTGTTATATGACGGACGTCTATCGGCCATCATCAAACGTCAAGTGCGGCCCCCGCTTTCTAGGTAACCGTAGCATAAAAAATAGGTTCCGTCATAACGGCAGTCATGAAAATCGGTCCTTTTCATCAGTATTGGACAGTAAATTCAGAGCCTTTTTTGACACCATAATGTCATACACATTATGGTGTCAAAAAAGGCTCTGAATTTGGACAGCAGTCATTGTGAGACCTTTCACCTTTTCTTAAAAAATACTACCTAATTATAAGATCCGCAACGGAAACTAAAGGGTCACATTCAAATTGGCATGACTTCAAACAAGCATAGGTCCATTGTCTCTGGAGACACGTTTAGATGGTGGTCGGTGGACATTTGTACCCTAGTGGATACTTGGCATTAAGAGATAGAAAATGTTGTTTTTCCACTGGCATGACATCGATCAATCTTCTATTTTTTTTTACTGACAGACAACGCACAACCTAAATATGAACATTTAACATGAAATGTAAGAAAAACTTTATAACGAAAGTGATAAGCAAGGGAATACAATGGGGGCGGGGCAGATGACCTATTTATATTTTTAATAATTTTATTATGTGAATAACCGCCCAGGAATTGACAGCCGAAGTGGCTGAAAGTGATTTCAAAGTTGACAGCTAGGTTCTAAAAGTGATGTGATTTTGGAAGAAGTTATAGCGTGTCGGGGTAAGTTCGGCAATGGGATAAGACCGAACGAATCATTACGTACGAATGTATAATTGAATGCGGACAATATTGCGTTCATATTTTGGCACGTCGACGATCAGTGAAAAAACAAAAAAATTGCGCATAACATTAATTGATTTGAAGTACGGTTAACGGATCTTAGTTTTTCAAAAAATGCTATGCTTTTAAAACGCGTAGATTCCCTCCGTTTTCCGGGTCCATTCTCCAGTCGATCAGTGTTAACGAGTTTTTTATGTTGCGAGCTGGTGAGTCCAGGAACCCCATTATTCAGCCAAGGAAATTAGTTTTCCGAGTTTCTGCTGAGTCAGTGATTGATGAACGGGTGGTGATAAGCAACTTATGTGGGGTTCATTGACGAGTTTGTACCTACTTACCTACCCTACAATTTAATTTAAAAACCAACCAGCCACTGTTGGTGAACTTGATTTTTAAACGTTTTAGCAAACATTACACTACCAAAGTTACAATTTTATTGTCATCAATTATTATCCTTAACTTATTGTACCTATTATGTTTGCAATTTTTTTTCTATTGAGGAATTAGCGAAAAGTAATCCGAGCAGAGCAGTGGTGGCAACGTACTTTGTGTAAATAATTACATCACCACTGCTCTCAAAACGGTGAAGGAAAACATTCGAAGACGTGACATCTACCTACCCGCACTGGGCCCGCGTGGTGGATTATGGCCCACTCCCTCTCTTCGAGGCCTGTGTCCCAGCAGTGGGAACATTATACGCTGATTATGATGATTAGGAATCCGAGGAGCCTTGTTGTGTTAAAAGCAAAATAAAATGTTGTGTACATTTTTAATGTTTACTTTGCTAAAACCTTCCCTCAGCGGGGTCAAACCCCTCCCAAACGACTGTCCTGGATCCGCCACTAATGGTTTTTTATAGCATTTTTCTTACTTACATCGGACTTACCCCATCATCTGCCTATCCTTTTTCCAACTATCGTGTTGGTGTTGGGGTCGGCTTCCAGTCTAACCGGATGCAGCTGCAGAATACCAGTATTTTACATGGAGCGACTGCCTATCTGACCTCCACAACCCAGTTACTGTTAATAATACGATACCACTTGGTAAGACTGGTTGTCAGACTTTTGGGCTTCTGACTACCCCGAAACGACTGACAAAAATCTACAAATGACAGCCGCGACCAATGATTTAACGTGGTTTCCCAGGCATCGTCAAGGGTTTTCTACAAAATTTTGAAAGGCTCGTGTTCCTGAAAGAAAGGTATGTAACCTTTCTAAAATAAAAGTACCTCAAGTTACTCCATAAAACGTCAACTATCTGCTTGTGAAAGTCCCGTCAAAATCGGTTCTGCCTTTTCGGAGATTAGCCGGAACAAACAAACAGACAGATAGACGACAAAAAAACGTTGTAATGTACGGTATATTATATACACAATATACTTTCATATGCATTTAGTAAAAAGCTGTTATTTGGACATTATAGACAGTCAAACACTTCGATTTTATTTGTTTGTTTAGATTCATCCATCAATAACCAAAGGCCATTAATTCAATGATAAATGTTCTACTTCCTTGATTGTGTCTTAACGACATTGTTCAAGTTAATTGGAATAAGTAGGTAGGTGTAGGTACTTCCTGACATGATTACGAAAATGTAGCCTTCAGCTACATACTATCGATATCAACTCCAGCACGCTTAGGATGACCACAATACAAACGGGTGTTGTCGACGTAAGAATAGACAAAATGACAGATTGCGATTGTTTATCTGTCATGTTGTCTATTCTTCCGTAGAAAACTCGTTTCTATGGTTTTCAAGCTACGCGTGGATGACCTATGTAATGTAGGTAGAAAGACCATCTAAAAAACAATTCAAAATCCCGAATTTAAAAGGGTCAGTAAAATCCATAAACTTCCTTGACCTTTGGGATCTGAAATACCTGCTAGTATACCTACTCCAAATGTCGGCGTAATCCAATTTTCCAACACTTGGAAAAGGTTTTACCTTTTTGTCACATCATAGGTCATTTTCATGGTTAGCAGCGGCTCAGTGAGCACGATTGGGCCCTTCAAGGAAAAACACTTCCGCATCAGGTCAAGGACACGATCCATTTCCCGAGATCATAATATTATGAATATACATGACGTAAGCACTGTGATGCTCAATGCTTTGTGTAGCACGTGCTGTTTTTGCCCTTGCCAAACTTCGCAGGCGTTAAAAAGTTTAGCGACGTAAGCGGTTCATTCCGGTGAACGTTCGAGAAAATGAGTTTTTTTTTTCGGCAACTTTTAAATTGAATTCGAACGTGCTCTTTCAACTTTTGATAAAGAAGATCATCTCTTACATCTCTGAATTTGCTTTGTAAACTTTAATTAAGAATGTTTATCTAGCAGAACCACCAAAAATTTATCAACAAATTACCTACATAAAAACTGTATCTTGAAATCGTAGTGTCTAATTGTGCGCTTTTATATAATGTCTAACGTGACGATATTATCCTGGAAACGTAAAGCATCTTCATATATTTCCATAAATTTTAATTCCCTGTTTTATCGTGATGTCGTGGTTGTCTACGATAATATCTTCAGGTTAAAAATTATAAAGCGCACGTTGGATTCTGAAAAACAAAATCAGGTTGTCCTCAATGACATGCACGAATCATTTCGTGACCATTATTTCGTCTAGCCTAGACATTGTATCAAACGTAAAATATAATCCAGAAGGTGAAGTCTTACCCTTTGTAAAAGTTTGGGCCTGTTATCGAGAGGCTCTTGAATTACATTCTTATTTTGATCGTTGTCATATCTGTAGGCGTTTCTGCGAAAAAAAAAAGATATTCAATATGCAAAGAGTCGATGGATGGACTATGTGGGAGGGAGATGATATGTCTAGAAAAGGGGTAACTACTGAGATGACCTCTAGGTAGTTATTAGAGAATTATTGGAGAAAAGACATGTTGTGTGTGCCAACCCCGAAGAGATTGGGATAAGGAAATGCAGATGATTCAATATTTTCAAAATTAACGAATCTGCTCAATAATTTTATTTACCTATTTTACGGTTTAGTTGAAAGTGGTTCTAAGATCCGTGGATAAGTACCTACAAAATAGCACCCAACGACGTTTCTAATTAGACCTTGATTTACCGATAAAGCTCTGTGAAGGTGTTGCATCCCTATCGTAAAGCGGCCACTAAGTAATCATTATGAATAATGTAACTCCGTGTCCAGAGTTATGTTCCGCTATATTCAATATAACCGCTGTTTGATGAGATACCGAAGGTTTGTAATATACATTATATTTATTAATGGCTGCGTAAAAATTACTTTCTTTTTAGATAAGTTACCTACTTATACGGAGTATTGCCTAAACGTAGTTATAGCCTGCAGCAATCGACTGCCGTCGACGTGCGGTCGAGTGTCATCCATATATAAGCGCACTTCGACTGAATGAGACGCGAACGGCGAGTGGAAAGAGACCAAATACAGAAGCCGTTAAAGGCTTATTCGATTCTCAAAACGAACAAATATTTTAGTTTTACTTAAGTGGTTAATTTATCAGTAGCAATTCTGATTTTGACGAAGACGTTTCCTATTAAAATGTCATAATTCCTTAGTATCCTGATAAGTACGCTACTAAGTAACGCTACAAACGGCCCTAACCAAGTATAGCAAACCACCTATCGAACATTCTATTAAATTTCGGAAATACCGTATCAAAATAGGTTCGCGTGTTCTTCTTGGCATATCGAGGAAGTTATAAGGGAGCATTCCATTATAATACTTATATATCTCCCCATCCTACCCTCGTCGAACCTTGGCAGGTATAGGAGTCAAACACGCGATGTGCAAGGTACGTTTATCGCTAAATTGTATACTATTTGCGAAATGGTTGACGCCTGAAAATGCGAGGGAATTTTCTTCCATGTGCAACAATGTTGATACTTTTACAACAGAGTGTTCAATACAAGTTTTATGTTGCATGCATATTGGCGCCCAACAAGGGGCATCAAAATTGTTTATATTCTTATTGGCGCCTAATGTAGGGCAACGATTTTTTTTCAATTTTAATCTTTCTGTTGCCCGCGACATAAGTGCGTGTATTTTATATTTCATATTTTTTCATACAAATATCCAGGTTGAAAACTAGCCTATAGGTATCCTAACTATTCTTCTACAGGTCCCAGGCTACCTATTCTGAATTCAAATTCCATAACAATCGTTTCATTGGCGTGAAAAGGTTACAGACAGGCAGAGAGACACGGTTACTTTCGTATTTATAATATTATGGAAGTATGAATTGGCGCCCAACGTGGGACTACTATTTTTTTTTAATTGGCGCCCAACATGAGACAGCCATATCTTTTACATGAATACTGGTTCCCAACATGAGGTGAATAAATGTTATCTCACTTGTCCGGCTGCATCATAGCGGGTGACACCTTCTTTCTAAGATTAGCGAGCGCCGTCAGCTCCTCTCTTTTCCTAGAGGGAGGCGGAGCGCCGCACAACGTCAACATCGGCGTCGGCGTTGGCTGTTGGGTGCGCGATAATAATCTGCAGACAAAGATAATTATATATATTTTGACAGTTCTTTAAAATGATCTTGTATTGAATGTCTTAAATTTCACAGGTAACAGCTAGTCATTCATTCATGTGATTTGAAACGAATTCACTTGTATAACCTTCATTTAGTTAGCTGAATTATAAGCTGGGTAACCGATGTGGTAGCACTCTTAGCGGTTAGAACTTTTCAATTTCCGGTAGCTGTCAACTCTAGAAAGTTATCTAGGTTTGAGCAAGATTGGAGTTCTCGGCTTTACTGAGTTAATAAATCCAGCAAAAACGTTATATTGACTTTTTGTAACACATAGATATGGAGCTGGAGTTCCATAAACTGCAATGGACTCTTGTAGAATCTATGCTGAATACCCAAAACCCCTCGAAAACTATTTATCTCATAAGTTAGCTAGAATACTCAGTTTTACTTTTATCTCCCGAAGAAAGGACCTTTCAAAGCAAATCACGGAAAGTTCAGTCGGAGGTCGTTGACAGTTACCTATTAGATTTGAAACTTAATTAGATTTGAGCCGTTATGACACCTAAAATGATAGATTGGATTACTATTCAGCGTTCAAGATCAAGTTTTGAGCAATTTCTTAGTTGCAAATTAATGCTCACAAACATCGCGAAGTGATCTGCGACGTAGCATAGGTATTAGTTAAATTATAGAAATATTAATGATAAATTGGATACAGCTAGATACCCTTTTCAGCAAAACATGTTTACATGTAGCTGCTGTGGAGCTGCAGCTGTCAAGAGATTTTCTGGAAACTTCTTTACACTGTTTTTTTTTATGGTTATGGTAAAAATCCTCAATTTCATGCAATCACGATGCATAGAATGGATGGGGATGCTACCTTATTAATTTTGAATTAATACAAAGTTATTAAATAGTGATATCTTGGAAATTAAAACTACGACAAACATTGGATAAGAATGCGGTACAAAAATAAGTTATTAATTGCGCGAATATTGAAAACTTTAACCAAAATTATCTTGTGGTTTACTCATTGATATACTAAATAATTTATAAGCGGAAAAAATGGTTTATTTTGTGACAAAATAAGCACATGTGTGTAATTTGGACCCAGAAACTAAAGTTTGCAGAAACAATGGACTACTAAATGCTACTAACGCTGACGCCGATTATCCAACGATGATCATACAAAGCACAAGAGATAGCTCCCTTTTGATAACAGGAAGAGAGAGAAATATACCTTCTGACTGTTAAGTTTGATCTTGATTCAATTTTAAAACATTCTTGAGCACGTCTAGGTCGTACATTTTTTCTAGAATTTTATTTATACATTATTCACTTGCGTCTCTCAGCCTTATTTTAGTTTATTGCTAAATGAAATTTCAATTTTTTCTGTCAATGTTCCATACCATGTTTGACAGGATATCAACATGTTGTGAATGTTTCACCAGTGCAAACGCACAGTCAAGACACTCCTCTAAGCTATCTACAAATCAAAAATCAACCTTGGTCACACAAAAAATAAACAAAAATACCTTTTAGAGGCCGGCGTTCTTTTCGACAATAACGTGTAATCATAGAGGTTTGAGCTCGAAGGGTTGTTGTTGAGAGGAGGCGGGTAATACGAGTCTTCATCTCTATAATTATTGTTGACTAAAGCCGATTTTAACGGTAACAACTCAACAGTGTCGTTGGGACGTTGTTCGCGTGGTGTTGTCATCGCGGGACTGGCATCGTGCGGCCACGCCGGCTGCTTGCAGCCTACTGAAAGATGTGGCCTTGAAAATGGTGCAGCGTAGGGCTGGGTAGGGGGTGTTATATGTTGTTATCGAGGAAGCTGCATGATGAACATGCAGCTTGCTGTAGTATAGGTACTATGTACGTAAAGTAGGTTCCATTAATCGGGCTACCACATTGTACAACCTGGTGATTGTTTTTATGGTGTTCAAAATGATACTAGCCTTGCAAATCGCTGTCGGGTTCAATGGTAATGTAGCACAGCCACCAGACCTTCTTATTATTAAAGTTTCACCATAATCTCAATTGCTATGAACAGACTTGACTTGGTTATTGAGGGTATTTTCAAAGATGTCAATTTTTTTTAATTTTAAAAGGATTTTTGCAATGATAATGCAGACAGACATTAGTACATCACTATTTTTCAGGGGGAGGTGCCAGGCAGTTCCGGAGCGAATCCCGGGCCGCGCATGCGTGTACCAATGCGCGTTCTGTCATTTGCAGCCATCCTCTTTACATCCAGACAATGCGCCTTTAAACCTAGTCACGGACTTGTATTCCACATTACCTACATCTAAGTATTTATTATACCTGTTGCGACGATTATTGCGTAGCTTCTCTTTCAAAGTAACGATACACAAGTTAACCGAATTAACTTCGAATTTTACGAATAAACTGGGTTTTCTCCGTGTAAACTATTTTGACAAGTTCAAAGTCTAAAGAACTAAAAATTATTCTAGAGAAAATGAGGCATTTTGGTATTTCAATTTTATTACAAATATAAATACCTATGTTTAGCAGAATAACACATACCAAATCCATTGATGGCATTAAGATACAGTCTGCCCACTATAACTTATGACGGTAAATAAAGGAACTAAACTAAAAAAGTCATGGAATAATATTCGTGTTTTCTGTCAAATATTATCTCACTCACTATCAAATAACTGCCCTAAATATTTAATATAATTTTTGTGTATTATTCCGTAAAACTTTGACAACATGATAACATGTCATCTAAATTTTAAAAACGATATCTAGCCATTGTGTTCCTTGCTCTAATTTGTCTATGCACTATTCTAAACAACATTTTGACATTTAACTATTTCGGTATTTCCGCCGTCATCCGCTAACATTGGATATCATTTGTGTTTTGTGCAATGAGTAATACGGAGTGAACACATTAGCATTTATTGATCATTGGACATTGATATAATTTTTGACTTAGTTCCCGTTCCTGTCTTCCTGATTCCACCATTTTTCAGGGCCGGCTTTTAGAACCGTGAGTGCTTGTTGTCTAACTCATCAAAAAGCGAATTTTTTTTTTTAAATAATGTAACTGCTGTATTTTTTTTTTGTATTTAACAACGAAACAGAGATTCGATTATTATCGAATTATGGTGCAATGTGTTCTTATCGTTTCATTCCAACATGTAACAGGAAAACTGCTTGCTTATTTTAATGAGATGATATAATTCTGTATTCTATATTCAAATTCATTGTAAAAATTGTACCTATTTATTTTGTTTGCGGTTGGACCGTCTGATTCACTAACAGTAGGTAGGTAACTATATTTATTACACTTTGCCAATTTTATCTTCTGAACTTTTCATTGTAAAGATACTGCATTGCTATTATTTTATATATTTCGTTATTTTTTAACTTAACGTCCCTAACGAGTTTCGGGTCATCACTTGGTTGTAAAAACAATATTTAATTCGGAGTCCCAAGTACTTATCAATATTAATAAATAATTTGAAAACCTAGTAGATACTAATATGGGATGCCTCTCCTACAAAATAGGTGTACAAGAAAATGTTACTGGTACCGCGTATGTCGTTAAACTATATTTATAATTATTGCAAAGTAAAATTAACATGTATTTATGAAGCGAAAGTTATGCATAAAGTTTCAGTCTGTATTTAATTGAAGTACATAATTTTTACCCCATTTTTAATAAATAACAACATTCAAAATCCGGACGTCTGTTATTTGGTTGGGTCTAAGTAGAAGGATTTAATTTAATTAATTTTAATTAACATCAGGTCATTAAATACAAGCTGTTTTATTTAGGTAACTTAATTTAATTGGTAATGTGAATTTTTGAATAATTTTATTTACTGATCTAGATGAAAATCTTATTGTGATATGGGTGAATCTGTACATTTGTATGTTTTAATTTTGTGCCTTGCTGGAAAGTAACAAATTTTATTCGATTTTTTCTGCATAATACATACTTCCAGATGTTTGTGTTAACTTGGTAATGCAATTAACTTTATTCAGTTGTTAAATCCACCTTTTTACTTAAAAGTTAATTCTTGTTTCTACCAGAATCAAGAATGCTATCACTACACTAAATTATTAACTTTTATTTACAGAAAACCTAGCCATGGAACACTATGCAGCTTCTTCAAGGTCTAATGATGAATCTCAGGTAAATATACACTTTATGAATAGTGAGTTTTACCATTATTTATCACTGTGAACAGCAATTTAAAATAAAACATAATGTTTGAAGACCAAAAAATTGCCATATTAAAGCCCGTCATCATGGTTTCTTATTAAAAATATTTCATTTGTTTATTTACAGAATCCATTTGGACATGTATCAGCTGTATTCAAATGCCAGACAAATGATGCATCCAAGCTCTGCGTTCATGATGCATTGAGCAAGCTAAAAGATGATGGTGATTTTGATATAGGAGGTACTTATGCACTCTCAGAACCTGAGTTCTGGTTCTTCTACACAACGTCTGTATGCCATGGAGGCAATCATTTACTCAATTTATTTGTGTGCCATAGAAAAACGGGATCTTTTGCCATCGACGTCGCTAGCTCTAGTGAACTGACACAGAGAGTAGCACCCGAGGATGATGTTCCTCATTTGCTATTACCAGAACCGATGACTAAGTACACCTTCAAATCAACTAAACCAAACAAAAACTTTTTCATTAAAACCTACTGTTTCAAGAAATTAGAACGCTGCAACCAATCCTGCACTTTGTTCATACCAATAAAAATAACAGTAAACCCAAAATTTGTACTGAACATCAATGTTGTGAAATCTATAAAACTCCAACATGATTTGAGTGGACTGCTGACAAAGCAGGAGACAACAGACTTTATCCTTGAATCAGCTACTCACAAAAAATTCCCAACGCACAAAATACTTTTGGCTGCACACAGTCCTGTACTTAGAAATATGCTTAAGAATTCTGAACTTACTTCTATGTTAATTGATATAAGTGATAATGACATGGAACTGCTTATACAATTCATATATACGGGCACAATAAAAGAAGTGATGAAGCAAGATTGCCTGAAGTTATTAGAGATAGCAGATAAGTTTCAACTGACTCAACTGTTCACTTTGACTCAGCATGTGATTGGTGATCAGATCACGGTGAATAATGCCGTAGAAATGGCAGTGATTGCTAAGAAATATAAACTGGAGGAATTACAGAAAAGAGTGTTTGCTTATATTGCAAAACATCCTAAAGTGATGGAAACAGAGGCATGGAATGACCTCACCGATGTTGAACTAACTAAGTATTTGTTTCGGTACACTCGTTCAATGAAAGAGTAAGGATGTCAGAAACATCCTGAAACAAGTACAAATTTTGTGGTATCATTATTTGATATTATAGATGTGTTTCAAAACTTAATGTTTGAGATTCAATGATAGGAAGTGTTCCGTGATTTCTAATAGGTATATACTGTAAATACATTTCATCAGGGCCATAGGCAGGAGCGGGGTTTTGGGGGTTCAAACCCCCTCCCCGAAATGAGAGAAACCAGAATCTCAATCCAGAAAAAAAAAACTAACTTATGCGAAGCGGGATGCTAAGTATTTCGAGCTTGCTTCGCTCGTTCTTGCATCTTATGTTCTCCATAGTGGCCTCATTGTGCTAAAGTGGGCTTAAAGGTTAAAGATGTCCCTGTGTTTGGTCATGATTGCAAAGTGGCGGGAAAAGAGAAACAGGGCTTTATTGAAATGGACAAAAAAAAAAACTTTAAGTAAATAGGTACTTTATTTACCCTCTCTGAAATCAGAAATAAATTATTTCTTTAAAAAAACAGTTGCCAAATGAACCCCCCCCCCCCC
The DNA here is from genome assembly GCA_916610215.1 of Omphaloscelis lunosa. Classification (NCBI taxonomy): domain Eukaryota; kingdom Metazoa; phylum Arthropoda; class Insecta; order Lepidoptera; family Noctuidae; genus Omphaloscelis; species Omphaloscelis lunosa. Next base: position 3,033,632 of record OU744245.1, on the reverse strand, counting down.
CGCGCATTCCTGGCTACGGCCCTGCATCTCATATATATTAGAGGCAATCGTAGAGCTACTTACAATAAATATGAGTCTGTCTGTATTGTTTGTCTGTTTAGTACCTATATTTTTAAGACTAAACTAGGTATAGATCGTTAAACTCAAAATTTCACTTCCATCCACTCGTAATTTTTAATTTGATTACCTTTACATCTTTACCAATGGCGGATCCGCAAAGATAGTCCCCGAAATTCAATTTTCTTAACTTTTTTGCAATTTGCAGGTCAGTGTCAAGTTTTATCTTGATCACAATATGATTCGCGACTATAACAGATATGTATATATTTACAGAATTATGATCATTAGAATCATTAATACATCTCTTAGTTCGATTTGTTCCATATGAAAAAGTTCTTATGGAATGGAACGTAAGAAAATTTGAATTTCACATTGAACAAATGATGTTTGTCAGCAAGGTAGCTTGTTAAACTTTTTACAGTGCAGCTAATTAGCTGTAAATCAATGTGTAAGTCAAAGTAATGCCATTAAAATAATCGTGAATGTTTGCAAGTGTAAAGTATTAAAAATTTCATGTCACTTTTATTAAGAGATTGTCAGTGCTCGACTAATATTGCTAATTACAAAAACCTAGATTGGATAGAATGTGAAGATGTAATAATTAATATAAGGAAAGGAATGATTATGAACATGGTAAAGGTCTGTGATAGTAGTGCGAGCATACTGTGAAGTGTGTGAAAATTATACACCTTTTACTTAGGTGGTGTGACCACATCTTTATCTTATAAGAAACAAATTAATTTATAATGTGAAACTTTTATAGTTTTTTTAATGTTTATATTTGTTTGAACTGATATATTTTGTTATTTTCGATGTATAAAATACCAAATAAATAAAAAATATGTTTTATTCGAAACTTACGATTATTGTGCATGTATTTTTTTTTAAAATAATTACGCATTGTCTTTAGAAAAAATAATTAACATAGAAAACGCCACACCCGCATTTGTATATTTTTGTCGTCGATACCCGTTAAAGGTGAACGTCCACTATTCCGCACCGGACGCAACGCAAGAACAGCGCGCACGCAACGTATTGAACGGATTTGCCGATGGTCTGTGTCCACCACAGAACATAATATACTCAAAGAGGTGTCCACTGTATCCGAATTTTGAATTTAGTCTGAACGTTTTTGTTGGTAGACGTCGTCTGTCTGGAGATTGACGAAGATATTATTATTATCAAGATCGAATCCAGGATCAATGGGGTCAAGTTCCCCCCTCTGGGCTGGGTTTAGGATTACAAAAATGTAATAAAATAAACACTTTGTATGCTGGCAAAAACATCCGCGAACACACGCATAATATAAATTAAAAACTGAAATGCCCCCAGAAAGGTGTCAAGACAAACCGCCCCGGTCCTGGGGCCCCCAAATCTTAAGAAGTACTTTTTAATCATATCCCAAACACTGTCAAAATATATTCAGTAAGAAGTAGATTGGAGTTTGAGGCCGAGGCCACATACGTACAGGGGCCGTACTACGACATGTTAAAGCCATCATTGTTCCAGTGTGAGAGAGAGATGGAGCTATACAGCATAAATAGTACTGTACCATTTTCACAGCGGAACAATAATGGCTATAACACATCATGACATCACAGTAAGGTCGACATAAAAGAGTCATACGTGGTGACATTTGGAACTAAATATTTTACGTAAGTAATGCAGACCTATGATAATGGTTTTGAGTCACCTACAAGCAGCGTTTTTATTAACAATTTGTTTATTTATTATTCTTACTTTTACTTTACTGATTTCCCTTTAGAAGTGACCTAAGTGGCGTCCTCATTTTCATTTTACTCCGTTTTGCCAAGCTGTATACAAATATCGAAAATGAAACATCGACACGGTTTTACAGACGGTCGTTGGTGGTTGGCGGGATGGTTATCTGTGTTGGACATAAATGTGGCTTAATCGAAAACAGAACATTTAGATTTTTTTACAAAGAAAAACTGTTCCAATTCCATATTTAAAAATACAATATTAGTTTTATATCAAAATTAAAAAAAAAATTCATGCCCCAAAACGACACCTAGAACTTCGAAGCTCTAAAAGCTCTTTCAAATAGACGCGACACAAAGACACCGCTCGTCGCGCGACGAGCGGTGTCTTCAAAGAGTATAATAATATAGAGGAGTGGTGTCTTTGTGTCGCGTCTGTTTGAAAGAGCCTTAAAGCTCAGGTCGCTCAGTCTTTGAAACGCGATTTTCGATCCATTGTGCGTCGCCAACAGCCGCCGCATTAGATTTTTCACATCAAAAAGGTAACATGATATCTCACAGATTAAGTAGTTATATCTCGATACATGAAATACAAATTCATTATGAGATTGTAACTCACGGGCTCACAAAGATATCGGTATAATAAATTAATATAATAAATTAAATGCATATTTGTTTTCAAAACATTCACTTTATTTTTTGTTTTGTAAAATAGTATTACTGGAATATCACCTGTTTAGTTTAGACTATTCTAATCTATACAACTACATAAAATTGAATATCCGTATTATGATCCACGCAGGCGAAGCCGCGGGCAGCAGCTAGTACTGACTAAAGTCACTGCGTGTGTATCTATCACGACATGGTCAAGCTCAGCCCTAGTCACCAACCAGCAAATTACCCATATTCCAAGCATGGTACAAAAAAGTAAGAAAATGAACGATCGAATGAATGGAAACTGAAGTTTACTTATGCCCATAGACAACTTTGTCTATATTTTTTGTGACAACCATACACAATTGAAATTTCTCTCTCCCTCATCCCAAGGTACCCTCCCGTCAAGCGTGGCTAATCAAGGCACGAAAAGGTGAGGTTTGTCATCATTCTAAAGCATTTAATTCTGTTTATTTAGCGTATATCCGTACGTAATTACAGTGAATTTGCTATTCCGTGTCGAAATTTCAGTGTGGATTTCCGTAAAGTTGTAAAAAATCAGGTGAAAACATCGGAATGCTTAGAATTTTGTTGTAACAGTGTGGACTCCGAAGCGTTGGATTTTTTATATCCGAAACTCGGAACGGAAACAGTTTTCGATTATCAAACAGTTTTATTTTTTTAGGAAAATGAGCAGCTCGGAGGAGGTATCATGGATTTCATGGTTTTGCGGGCTTCGGGGAAATGAGTTCTTTTGCGAGGTATGTCATTTAATTTAGTCACATAGGTGGAGATCGCTTTAGATATTGATCCAACATGTTATTGTTTTAGGTGGACGAGGATTACATTAACGATAAATTCAACTTGACGGGGCTTAATGAGCAGGTGCCACACTACAGACAAGCACTGGACATGATTCTGGACCTGGAGCCTGGTGAGTACATGAACCATCTTATTACAACGTCTCATGAGGTCATATTGCTGTCACTGCACTTCTCATGACAAAGATATTAATAACAGTAATAAAAACAACAAATTTCCAGTTCATAGTTTTGGTGCTTAATTTTTAGGTCATAAAGTCTGCTTGTCAAGATAACCTTTAAGCTTGTAAATTGGTGTAACAATTTGGATCTTCGTACCTTACACTGAATCAACATTGATCATATGTATGAAAACATAACCTTAATTGGAATTAAAATCTGTGTCAGATTAGATAAAGTATGCAAAATGTTTTAGAGTAATGAGATTTGTTTGTTTTTTTTGGTACAATTCTATGGTTTGTTCATTGCTGTGATTGATGTAATTGGTCAGAGAGATAGTTTTGTGTATGTATGGCACAGTAGTATAGGCACAGGTGCAAATTATCTATTCAATAGCCTGGCTGATCAATGCTACAAGTTGACTAAGACAACAAAGAATCTATATACAACTTTTAATTTTTGTTTAGTGAGAAAGGTATTTAGATAGCTCCTGACTGTTAATAAATGAGCAATTTAAAAGAGCCCTATTAGCTGTTTACAAGAATTAATGAAATATTAGTCATGATTATGCAGGTCCAATCCAAAGATTCCATTTACTATTTTGCACTTGCTCTGATATTAGTGATGAGTTATTTAACAGGTGCTTAAGTCATAATATGTTACCATGTTTGTTTTGTAGATGATGACCTTGATGACAACCCAAACCAGTCTGATCTGGTGGAGCAGGCCTCCGAGATCCTCTATGGACTGATTCACGCTCGTTACATTTTAACTAATAGGTAAGAATGTTTCCAGTTTTTATGCATGATAGAAAAGAGAGGTTGTTATAGGATGTAGGTAAAAGCATGGTTGCTGTTTATGTCCTGGAACCTAGTTAATATTACTGAGAATTCAACATATTAATCAAAAATTACAATACTGACACATTTTTTACAAAAGCTACTGTTTAATGAAGCAAAAAACTATGAAAGCTACTTATAAAATTGTTATGACAATTTTATAAGTAGCTTTCATAGTGTCCGCTGTCGGTTACATTAAATAGGCCCCGGGTTAGACATTTCATTGTCCTGTCACATACAACGTTTTCATCGAAACAGGTAGCCCAACATACAAGTTACACAAGCCATAAAAATATCACAAAAAGCAAAGAATCAAATGTAGCAAATTTTGTCTATGTTGGTTAAATAATAATGTTGTAGCTGAGCTCATAAAAACATTTGTTGATAATTAGATGTAAATATATAATTACAAAAATAACTAATAACTGATAAACATACAGATATTTAATTTAGTTTTATATTTTTGGCTTATAATTAGCATTCAAAGCTTCATTGTCTTCGTAATTCAATATTGTACTTGTCTTGCCAATATTATGACATACAGAACTCAGTATTTGTTAATTTTTGTGAATATATAGCATGACTGGCAAAAATATAAATAGCTCTATAAGTACCATAGCGATGTCTGCTAGAAAACAATTTCACTAAACTCAAAACAACATGCAATGTATAACTCAGAAACAAACATGTGCAAAGAATGTTCTATTCATGCCTTTCAAAATTAATGGAAACTCCATTTAAGCATTATTTATGTTCCATCGTTTTGTGCCTGCTTGATGATAAGTAAGCTAGCTAATAAACTCGCCCCTTATTACATGGGACTTAAACATAACTAGCAAAATGTGTGTGTACTATAGGTGCACTTCTGCCTAACCCTTCAAGAATACAGGGTGTGAAGTTATGTTTATTTATGTGTTAGTGCTTGGGGACACGACAACGTCGCCGCGCCGCCACCGCTCCATCACTGCTTCGTCGCCGCGCCGTGTCCGCTTGATTTTACCATATCACTTAGGCCTCGGTCTCGAATTCAGCGGGCAGCGGGGCGGCGGTGGCGGCGCGGCAACGCATAGTTTTATATGGAACCGCTCGCTTCCCGCGCCGCTGCCATCGAGGCCAGTTACATAGAAATCTATGCATTTGAACGGGCCGGTGCTGTCGCCGCCCCGCTGTCCGCTGATTTCGAGTCCGCAGCCTTTTAAAGCGCGTGCATTTGTGCAAACGGCCGGCGATGGAAAAAAAAGCACTATAAACAATACTAGTGGTGAGGTGGCGGCGCAGGCTCTGCAGCGGGCGGGCAACGTTGCATATACACAGATTAAAGGCGCGGAGATGGCGTCGTGTCGCTGAACACTTATGTACCATTACATTACAACTACAATGCTTTGTTTTATTTTTCCAGAGGCATTGGACAAATGTTAGAGAAATTCCAGGCTGGTGATTTCGGCCATTGCCCTCGCGTTTATTGTGAATGCCAACCCATGCTTCCACTTGGTAAGTGTATTACATTATTTACTAAAGCACTGATGGCGTGGTTGGCGCAGCGATTGAGCGATCAGCTGCTGAATTACCTGGTGTGGATTGTATTCCCACATGGAACAAATATTTCTTTGATGTTATAGTTTTTCCTAGTCTGGATGTTAGTGTATATAAGATTTGTGTTTGTACATAACCATATACGAGAGATTCTTGGTGTAAAGAAATATTTGCACCAAATTGACTGCCTCGTTGGTCTAGTGGTCGCAAAGCGCCACTGCTGAGTATGAGGTCCTGGGTTCGATTCCCGGGTCGGGCAAGGTGTTATTGGGTTTTTCCATCTGGAATTTCTCAGTAGCAGCCCGGAGTCTGGATTTGTGCCCGGTTGATAGCAATAGGCTCGCCCCCTATTACATGGGACTTAAACATAACTGGCGAAATGTGGGTGTACTAAAGGTACACCTCTGCCTGGGTTAGGCAGAGGTGTACCTTTTGGGGAATACAGGCGTGATGTTATGTTATGTACCAAATTCTAAATTTCTAGTTATATTGAAGACTAGCTGCGCCCCGCGGTTTCACCCGCATTAGTCTCAATCCCGTGGGAATATCGGGATAAAAGTACCCTATATCCTAACCCAAGTCATAGTCTACCCGTTTGTCAAATTTCATCCAAATCGGTTCAGCCGTTTAAGCGTGAAAGCGTAACAAACTCACTTTCGCATTTATAATATTAGTTAGGATTAGTTTACATGTACGTAGATGTAAATATAACAAAGGCGATTTGTACACATTTCAAAGGAATCTAACAACTTGAGACACTACTATAATTCCTATATTATAAACATGCTTAACCTTTATGGGGCAATGTAATTTACTTTACAATGCTGTCACACAGCTGATCTGATTGTCTCATTATGACATACTAAAAGTTTAGTACTTATTAACATATAATAAGAACGTAATTCACATAATCATACCACTCATAATCGGGAACTGATAGTTTGTATCAAACAACACAGTAATTTTGTAAATACAAAAAACGTGCAGATAACAGTGTTATTGTTCCCGAATCTTCTGTCTAGGGTTAATAACCCCCGGTTTTTCACCTTTTGTAAATTTGTCTGCAGTTCGGACATGGTCTGCTATGAACATCTGTCAAATTCTGTATTATACATGCGATCATAAGCACAAATATCATTGTTTATCTAATTCTAAAAGTATCGTATTTACCCGTTTTTAATTTAGCGGCTTGTATTTGTTCTACTTCTGAATTCTGTCGTACTAAATGTATGTGTCGCTGCTGGATTGATTGCGCACGCGCCTTACACGTGTTCATGAAGTTATCGGAAAACATAAAGACAATGAACCGATGCTAAACTTAGATTAAGGTTTTAACGTTTTTATTTGCAATAGACAAGCGAAAGTTATCAGAAAATTGTTAAATTCCATCCTATTTTTTGTACTCTTTTAACTTCTTTTCCAACTTAATTCGGAAAAATTTAAGAGACTAACCACTGAGTTTGTTTTATTATATCTATAAATATAAATAGAATAAAAAAGTAGCGTTTAGTATCTGTCTGTTACCGCTTATATCTTCATAACTGAAACATGGATTTTGATGCCGTTGTCACCATTAGAGAATTTATTCATAGATGCATATAAATCTTCATGTTACGACACATCAGTAGATTGCAGCCGTGCGAAGCATGGGCAGGTACTCGCTAGCAGGGATGCTTATTAAAAAATTAAAGTGCGTGTCGGACCACGCATAATAAACGGTTCCGTAGTTGGGATGAATTTATCCCAAAAACAAACTTAACTTTGTAGTTGAAAACATGTTCTCAAAAATATAAGTTGGTCGATTATTACTCGTAAACTTGTAGAGCCTACTTAGCTGCGATAGTTTTCCTTTTAATTTCGTAATATAAACTACTGCCGTGATTTTTTCACATATCCAAAACCAACCATTTAGCTTTCAGGGCCTTGACTCTAAAAAAAAATTAGAATTTTAAAGCTTAATATTTCGCAAACGAATTCCTGAATCCAAAAATGGTTTTTACACACTCACAATGTTTTTGAAGGACCTTTCCAACGATACCCCACATCATGGGATAGAAGAAACACGTGATTAACATGTATACCCATGCCAAATTACAGCTTTCTAGGACTAAGAGTCTCGGAGCTAGACCGCAGACAGACAAGCAGACGGATATGACGAATTATAAGGGTTCCTTGTTGACTACGGAACCCTAATAAAGCCTATGCAAAATGACAATTTACGCTTAGCGGGAATCTAAACTGGATGTGGGCAGCGCAGGACCGGTCGTTGTAACGATGCTTGCTCCTAAGGCCTACGTCCGGCAGTGGGTGGACGTATTTAGACTGAGATGATGATTACTTGTACACAAGTGTTCAGCACTTAAAAGCTTTCTTCCTTTTCCCAGGTCTATCAGATGTGCCCGGCGAGGCCATGGTGAAGCTGTACTGTCCCCGCTGCATGGACGTGTACACGCCCAAGTCCTCGCGGCACCACCACACGGACGGCGCCTACTTCGGCACCGGTTTCCCGCACATGGTGTTTATGGTCCATCCCGAGTACAGACCTAAGCGACCCGCCTCGCAGTTCGTGCCTAGGTATGTTCAGTTTTGATAATAAGGGGCCATCCATAAATTACTTCACACAAATTTCCCCCTTCTTTGCCACAGGTGGTCTTATTTGTATCCCATGGTTTGACATTAAATATTCTGCAGTTTTAAAGTTTTTCATTGGAGTTGACTTAGCGAAACTTAGGACTCGTCGTCATCCCCCTTGTCACACGATGTCATACTTTGTTAGTGTGTGACCGAAGGTCGATTTCTGCCCAAAGCCGAAGTTGATTAATCGGCTATAGCTACAACCTTCGGCCAAAGCCAGTTTAGTAACAAAGATTTAATAACCTTAAGAAATTTAGTTCAAGATTGGCTTAAAGTGAGTTTTTATTTTTAAGTTTACGTTGACTGTTGTCTTGCTGAACTTGTCATAATTAACAGCACTTCGAAATAATTTCTATTATAATATTTATTTACTGAAAGGTAATTTAACAATCACAATCAGTCCCGCCCCCGCGCTTCGCCTCTTCTATTGTGCTCTCACGCATTCGTAACGTTTAATATCGGCGCTTGCAAGAAATCTTCGACTGTAGCCAAAAATTCGACACTACACTTTGTTGACTCCCTCCCTCCCCTTTGACGTGTGACGTAATTTATGGATGGCCGCTAATGTCGTCTCAGCACACGGTATGAAGATTTCGTGCGAATCAGATTCAATCTTCAATCTTAAAGATTCAAGTCATTATTTCAATTTGACCATTTACTGCTTAGAAGGCCAAGAATTTGTAAGTTGAATTAAAAAATAATTCTAACAGAGTTCACTCCATTCGTATGATGTAAAAGTTGCCTATAGAAAAGATTGGACAGTGAATTGCCAGACTTGTGATTGCCTGGTTAGTCAGCCCAGGAAACTAGCTGAAACTAACTTGAGTAAAACCACATTCCTTATCTATAAGGAATTTGGTTTTATAATACCGAGTCTTCATAAGGATAAAGAAAACACATTTTAACCTTTAAGCATTTGGTGTGTAGTTAGTTGCACAAGTAGTAGTTGTTTCATGTCCTCCTTTCGCATACGCTTTATTTGTTTTATTCATACTTATGAAGGTAACATTCACGTCACCAGGTTGTACGGATTCAAGATCCACCCGCTCGCATACCAGATCCAACAGCAGGCCGCGGCTAACTTCAAGGCGCCGCTGCGGAGTCTCTCGTATAACAACGGTAAACGCTAGGGCCGCGCCGCGCGCCCACGAGCGCCCACTCCCGCACACTGATACAGACGCTCCCACAATGTACATACGTACATCCGTCACGCGCTACGGAACGCACCGCGACACTAGCACGTGCCTTCCGTAACGCCGAGATATACTCATCTAGTTTCATGCTGCGAGCACAAGTTTCAACTCATATAAGAACCGCTCAACATATTATTTCCAATTGTATACTGGTTGTGATCCAAGATTGCTGTCCAATTATTACTTTAAAATTTTAACAAATCGTGAAAGATTTCGGTCACAAATGGTTCTTGTGTGACGCCTTTTGTCTCGCGCGATGAATTTTTGTGTTCCTTCTGTTTCTGAATCTTAACTTTCACGCTTATAATAAGCTTCAGTCTGAAGTGTTACTAGCGGAAGTTTGGCTTACATCGGTAGCTATGTGTCATGTGCCGGAGTCCGGTCGACGCCGGCGTGGTGCGCAGTACACGGGAGCCTGATCTGTATCAATAACATGTGAACAAACAGGTGTCTGTACATGTGGACTTAACTAAACACGTCTGCAATAACAGTTGGGTCTGCTAGCGCTGTTTAACTTACCAACAGAAGCAGAGGCGCTTCTAAAAAATTTAATACTTACAAGGGGCTATTCTGTTTGTCGTGGGATGTTGTTCTGACTATTAATATTATGATAATTACTACCCTGTGGCCAATTAGTGATAAATTAACACTCTAATGTAATTCCAGCAGTTCGCTCACGGCACAGTCTTGTTATGGACACTCTCGAGTGGTCGTACTCATTAAGTGAAGACACGTATTTAGTATAATGAGACTTGTGTCTATAAAATCATAAGTATTGTAGTAAGTAAATGCAGTGGACGAGTCGTAGCAATATGTACTGTAGCTTGCATTGAATTATGAAGTAATAGTAGGGGGTTCATGTATTTTTATTTTTATATCCGATAACTACCATTAGGATGTAGGTGATCATTACATGGACGCGTATTTTTTTCATGAGAGATATATTCTATTTCGTTCTTGTGTACCGGTTCCAGTAATTATCAATAAACGATAAGACAACTATTGGCCTTTTTTCTTGCTTCTCCTGCATGTTGACCACGTCGAATCCTCGCTGACCGCATACGAATGGATTTATAGATTCCAAATTAGATCTCGTGTGATATAACACTGACTATGAGAGCCATCGTAGCGTTGCCGACTAGAACTTGCGACGGATGCAATAATAGTACAGTTGACATGAGTACCACTTTAGCTAGTTCGTACATGATCGCTATTAACGTAGTGCAGCGCTGTCATATGGACTGTTCACATACAGTGGGCTGCTACCGGCTCCGTACTAAGTAATGAGCTTGAGTGACCATGTCGTTGAGACGCTTTAGGCTTGTTGCATTGCCTGCTACGCTTGTTTACGATTGCAATACATAGCTAAGCGTTGAGCCGCTTCCTAGCGAGCCCATCGCGATGTGAATAGCCCATCCGCATCACGATACTCGGTAATTAACAAGAGCCTTTGTCGCACTACACCCAATCGTAAAAACGTCGTGGACTAACATTTTAACAGAAGAAAATGTTTGTTTGCCGCAGAAATGAAGACTTCCAGTAACATTCCAAAATGATTATTTAGCCAACGTGTACGCCGCTCGCAGGGCACGTGACAGGGCATAGCCCCCTGCTGCGACGTAGCAAGTGACCTGCGCCGCCGCCTCACTTGTACAAGCTATCTATCTACTATGAGTAACATACATAATGATAATATTTATTATTTAAACTATTAATTTTATTACTTCCCATATAACAATACAGTTATGTTTTAAATTCAATAAAGTTTATTTTTACGTTTTCTGTATAATATGTTTTTCATTTATTTTGTGTGTAAAAATAGTTTTGACATGATGTTGTATAATAAAAAAACATTTTTTTATAAATATAGGTATATCATTTATTTGATTTTATTAATTATTAATAATTTAACTTAAGACATTAAAACAATGAACAAAATATATAATACATAACAAAATCATATATTTCAAACAGTTACTCACGTGACTGACTAGGCCTTATTGTACATTATGTATTTCTAAAACATTTGAAGTAGCAAGTTGTGAACTTGTGACCAAGTTAGAACATTAAACAAACAATATTTTAATTTACAGTATACTGATATCACTTGAGACATTATCAAAAAGTTCACTTATATACTAGAGTAGAAAAATTGTACAAAAATAAGTTTAATAAAAAAGATGAGTTGGAAAGACAAATGCAGGGCAAAAACTGTACAACTTATAAGCAGTTTTTCAATACTACAATCCATACACATTAACTTCAATCCATACAATTAGAAGTTAAGGTAAGAAATATACTTCACAATATCAATGACACTGGTTGGAGAATTTACTCCTAAGTATTGTTACAAACAATCAAATTCTTAATTACAAGTCACATCATTTCCAAGTCTATTCAGTCATATAAGTGCACAATTGCTTGAGCAATTCATGGTTAGTTATCTCATCAAAAGAACTACTCCGAAGTACTTCTTTATTTTCTTTTATAAATTTCAATGCCTCAGATTTAAGAAACTCTGAGTCATACATATCACCAATAATTAGAATATCCAATGCATTATCTAGAGTCATTTGTTCAGAGAGAGCATATTCTGAGAGCTCCCAGAGTCCTTTCAAATTGTATCTATCTGCCAACATAAGCAAGCTGCCAAAGTTAATATTTTCTATATCCTTGACTGTTCCTGTATAAATGTATTCCAACATGTACTTGAGGTCTTCCCCACTTACATCAATCAGTTTCACATAACTATTCTGGCTCTCTGCAGTTTCACCTTTGAGCATAGCCTTGAAGACCTCGCTGTGCGCAGCTAGTATGACTTTGTGGATGTGAAACTTGGCTCCATCTGCAGACTCAATGACAAAATCAGAGCCAATAGGATCAGTAAAGAGAGCACTGCAGTCATGGTTGAGTTTAATGTTATCAATAACTTCGAGACTGACGCCTTCAGCATCAGCAAAGGGAAATGAGACAGCTATGTACAATTTCTTGTTTTTCAAACATTGTATGTCTAGTTCTGTGAAATTATATGTGGTGAGGTAAGTGTGAGACAGCTCAGTAAGTTGTTTGAACTGGAACTCGGTGAGGTACTGTTGCAAGTATACTGTGTCAGTTTTCTTGTCAACTTTGAATTTGTTGCCACAGCTTAAAGCAACACTGAATGAGCTTACTCCATGATTACAAATAAATAAATGCAGAAGGAATGTGTTACCGACTTGCTCTGTTTTGTACGAGAACCAGTAATCCGCCACATCCTGCATGTAAGTGCCGCCGATGTCGTAGAAGTTAGGGCGGTAGAATTTCTGGTATAAACTCTCCAGACACAGCCATTTTACTTCACGAGTCTGGCATGCACGGTGTCCATACACCACGTCCGTAGACTGAAAACAAATTGCGCAAGATATTAGTCATCCTAAGATTTGAAAAACAAATTGGTTAACTATTCTAATTCTACTTACCGTGATGTTTAGTTTATTCACTCCAGGATCTCCCACGCGTGGCTCATACATCATAATATTGTTTGTTGACAATTATACAGTAATTTTATAACGAAATTATAGCAGGAAAATAGTCTGATCGAATCTGTAATCAATGAAAAACGCGACAGGTCGGATTGAAAATTTACGAGAAGAAACTGTCACTGTGGTTATTGACGTTGAACGTTTCGTTCCAAAACATGACCCGCAAACTTGAAAGAGATTCAGGTTTTTGTGAAGTTTGCAAAGCAATAAAATCAAAAGATTTTCGCAGAATTGATTTTCACATGCAAGGTTTTATTGTAAAGTGTAGTTTTAGATTCATTATTACTAAGTATTATGTAAAGTACACATGCAAAGACTACCCGTCGACTCACTGACTTTTTCATAATCTCACAGATCACCACTAAATATCCTCATCTGCTAGAGCTACAGCGTCCTAAAATGTTCGTTCACCTGCACCCTTGACGATCTGATGCCGCAATAAGGCTAAGCGTATGCTGAGACGCAAGTGATACAACAAAAAAGAAAGAAAGAAAGACTCTCATTCACACGTATATTTTGACATCGCTAGTGACAAATCGGCTGTCAAAATCTGTGTGAACGTGAGATTTTACTTTGCTTAAAGTTGCTGCGTGTGTACCCAGAATACATAGTAATGAGGATCGTGTAAACTATGCATTATTCGGATAGATGCATACCCTTTACTTGTCAGTTGTCAGTCAATGATTACGTTGAGTTTGAAAAGTGGCAACTTTTAAATAAAATGTCTCATTGACAGTTTGACAGTGCATGGATCTCGATTGTTTTTAGAATTTTTCATTTCATTATTCCATAATTTTACTTTGGATAACTTCCTAATGCTATGACAATTACTGAGGCTCTAAGCCTCTATCAGAATGGTTCTAAACGCCGCTGTGCAGATGTTGAGGTGAGTAAGAATACTATTTGTTGTAACCTAAATTGTAATTTCGAAATTCTGTAATTTTCTCCAGTGAGGTCAATGGTCACTAATATTTCTATTTTCATAGTAATCATTTAATTGCTTTAGCTTACGGTGGTTTACAAGATGGTTAAAATGTTATAAAAGTTAAAGAATTAAGTGACCCTGCATAGATTCGTCATTGAATGACACATTCATTTTTCTCCATAATATGTGAATGTAAATACGTAATCTATTATCAATATATGTTTTGTCATAGGGAGGCAGATGAGCTGAAACAGAAAATATCAAAATTCAAGAGTGGAACGTCTATGCTCCAAGAAAGGGGTCTTTGGGCTTCACAACAACAGTTGCAAAAGGTTTGTACACTTATACTATTTACGCCCTTGCCTTTTACAAAGAAAACTCTTATTATTTTTTTAAACAATCTCTGGAAATTTTCTACCTACTAAACTTACTGTTTCTGGTGTATCAAAGAGGAGTTACAATGTTTTTGAAACTACTACACTGTAATTCCTCATAAATAATCGTAGTATGTTTATGTTTTCATCTTGAAACTTAGACCTACAAATTTTTTAGTTGACTGTTAAATTAATAAATAAATAAAATACATTTATTTTGAGCAACTTTAATTCATATGTGGATCACATACAAATATAGAAAACAAAATAAGAATAAAACAAACTCGGCCCTGCCAATGGCAACTACCTATCGCAGCAGTGCCGTATGTATGAGCAGTACATCTGGTCCGCAATCATCGCCAGGATGGCATTGGTGCTACCCCACACCCTACTCAAAAGGGTTGTACCCTGCTTGCGCATGGTCATGTGGAAGCAATCGGTACACTCCTCAGTGAACATATCTGAGGCGCAGCAGTAGCAAAAAATAAAAGCTGATAATGGATAAAGGATAACATTCTCTTTTTATTTCTAGTTTACTTTAAAAAGAACATGTCTAATTATTTAAATTGGATGATGGTTTTATATTTTGTAATGCTATGTTGATGTGTGTATGTCCACAGGTGTATCAAAAAGTATTAGTTTTGGATTTAGACTATGCATTAGACAAGAAAGTGGAACAAGACTTGTGGAATGTGGGCTTCAAGCAGCAGATTGAGGCACTACAGGCCATCTCAAAAGATAGAAAGGTATGTAATACAAAGCAACCTTAAAACTACAGCTGATCCGTCACACATTGTTCTGTCAAAATTTCAATCTCAATTTTTTGGCTGTTCCTTTGTGTTTTTCCTACTTTTCTTTTTTCATAAACCACCCCAGTAATTCCGGATACAAAACAAACAAAAAAACTATATTCTAATCGGTTGCAATTCAATTGATTTTTATATATAGAAGATTGATTGAAGAACATATAGATTATATTTTTAAATATGACAATATAGTCATTAAGAAAAAAAATAGTCTCACATTATTATTTTGTGTAGCCTACATTTTTCCACTGTAGGGTAAATGCCTCTCTATTTTCTTCACACATCTCTATATCTAGTTATACACTTGCGCAAAATTGGACATGCATAAGTATACATTAACACATGTGGGATGAATTAGTAAAGTATCCGAAACATTTGGTGTTATGCAGACTTGTGCAAGTCTAAACTTGCGCAAGTATATCGTACGTGTATGGCTAATAAGGATACTTGGAATTAGTCTTTTCATAAAACATATTAATTTAAGAGAATACATGAAATTCTTTTTATGACAACTTATGACCTTACAAAAAAAAAAGCACAAATAGTAAAGGAAATCAAGAATGTTTTCTTGGGTTTTTTTGTAACATAAACAAGGAAATAAGGCCTACACTTGAGATTAACTAATTACCTAGGTAAACTGAGTCATCTAAGTAGTAGCCACGCAAATTGTTGATGTTTGTCATACATTTTTATAAACATGGTATTTAAGTTGCAATCAGAATCTGAATGATTTTGAAGGATATTGCTAATCCATTGGTTCATGTGTTTGAAAAATTTGTCAGATAACGCAATTAATGTTGTTGAACTGTCCAAATGAAAGCCATTACTAAAAAAGAGAAAAGAAAAGAAAAATTGTTTATTCTGCCCAAACTAAAGTGCTACTGTGTGTTATGCAATTACCCCGCAGGTCAATCTAGAGTACTGGCTAGGTCAGCTACTGGTAGCTGATTACATGCTCAAACTTCTGCTACTTCTCCTGAAAAGTAGCTTTAGTTTTACTATTTGTTATGTTTCAGAATCCCCTTCGCAGTGAAGGTCAGGCTATGCTATCATGGGTACTGCAGGCAGCCGCCGGATTCTACCTCTGTTTGCTGCATCAGATCTGCACCACATTTAAATTGGACTTACCATTTAGGTATAGTAAGAAACTGTTCCCTTCAGATTCAACTTCTTCAATTCAATAATAACTGTGTACCTCTTACTATAATAGAAGAATAGCTTAAACTGTGGTAAAATTATTTAACCAATCAGCCAGCAAGATGGTAGCAGGCATGATTGCCTATGTTCCGTTTTATGTATGTACGTTTTAGTATCGCTACTCGTGGATACGATGCACTCGTTACTATAGTTCGACCGGGACCGCTAATAGGTAATAGGTAATACGGGCTGGTATCCGCAACTCCACGTCAAAGCGCGTATTTTGCGTACGGGTGGGAAAATCGGTTATTCGATCCACCCCAGCAACTCAAAGAAGGCCAGCAACGCCTTAGTGTCACTCACATTCTCACATAGGGTACCTGGGCTACCGAAGTACTTTGCCCTATATGTGGCGACCACCGGGCAGTTTAACAGCACATGCGCTGCTGTCTCGTCGTCCTGCACTCAGGCTCTGCACAGCGGACTGTCTGTGACTCCTATGACAAAGAGGTGTTTATTAAATGACCCATGGCCAGTTACAGCTGCTGTAACTATATGCAGCTGCTGTTTTGTTAGTCGGAGAACCTGTTTCATGAGGCGGCCGTCGATTGTAGGGAGTACCTCCTTGGCCTGCCTGCACTCATCGTGGTCCACTCATAGTTTGTGATGTTGTTCCCTGATTCGTTTCCTTACCAGAGTGCGTAGGTACCCGAAGGGGAGTGACGCGATGGGTTCAGGTCCCACTGGTGCCATGCTCGACCCCCTTCTGCCAAGTTCGTCGGCTGCGTCATTGCCCGACCGGTAGCGCCATTCCGCGCCTTAGAAATACGCGGCGAGGCGGGGGGCAGCGTTATCGAATGAGACGCGGGCGGGACGACGCGCGTCGTGAGCATTGACGAATGAGCGGCCTGCATTGCTCCCGTCTCGCCGCGTATATACCTAAGGCGCGGAACAGCGGTCTCGGCTAAACTATACAATAAATACGAAAGTAAACAGGTGTATCGCTATATCACTCTTCCTGAGACGGTAACCTTCCAGCAAAATTCCATTCAATACATGGACCTTAGCAACTTCTTGTCTCATTTACTGCAGACGGCGCGCGTCGCTACTAGGTTTAGTGGAGGGCTGGGGCGCCGGCGAGTCGGCTGTGGGCGCTCGCCTGCCGCCCCCGGCCTCCGCGCGCTACATCTGCCAGCACTGCCTTGTGCATCTCGGGGATCTGGCGAGATACAGGCAACAGTTGCGTGTTGCTCATACGTTTTACAGGTAAGAATTAAATGAATTGAATTTTGTTCTATTTCTTTCCTAGTTTTCAAACTATCGCTTGTCTGAGCAGGCAATTTACTTGTACTTTATTGTACCATCTGAAAATAGATCTTTTTGTTCCTTACTACACTTATTTGAAAGATTAGGATTGGAAGATTGAACTGTAAAAGTGTTTGTAGTACCTACTTACAGAAATCAAATCATTTATTATTTACAATCTGCTGAGAGGAGTTCGTGGCTAAGCAATAACAGCCGCACGGGTCGATCCGTCTGGTTAAGCTACGCTTGCCGGGGTTGGTCCGGGGATGAGTGAACATCTTTACATACCGAGACTCCTCCGTGCCTCGGAAAGCACGTTAAGCCTTTAGTCCTTTTTTTTTTTTTTGGGTGGGAAATCATCAAATAACCTCCCGCTCTGGGCGGAGCGGGAGGGTGTGTCAGACTCTTACTGACTAAAACCCACCCGTGTTCCTTCGGTTGCCCTGTTGCCGGGGGCCACGATCTCCCTTTCGGTTTTCTTCGCAACCCCGGCAGGAAGCCTTTAGTCCTGGCTTTCATTCGTGGATCTTTCACAGTCGTTACGGGTCGTCAGAAGCCCTAAAGTCTGACAACCAGTCTTACCAAGGGGTTATCGTATTACCCAGTTACTGGGTTGTGGAGGTCAGATAGGCAGTCGCTCCATGTAACATACTGGTATTCAGTTGCATCCGGTTAGGCTGGAAGCCGACCCCAACATAGTTGGAAAGTTGGTAAAGGCTAGGCAGATTGATTGATCTGCAATGTCTAACTCCCGATTGCAAGCCAGTTTTTGATCTTGTGCAGCACAAAACTAGCTATGGATCTCATTTGGGTTTAGCATGAGCTTACCTTTAGGCATTTTATCTATGCTTGTGTTCTTACAGACACGCGCTAGTGGTATCAGCGCACTCAGGACAGCCATACAACCAGCTGGCGCTAGTGGCGTGGCGACGCGGGCGTCGCCTGGGCGCACTGTACTGGCACGTGCGCTCTCTCATGGTGCGCGCGCCCTTCCCGCCTGCACCCGCCAACCTCGCACGGACATTGAGAGCCGCTGCTGCACTGCCCAGGTATATACACTAGGTCGGAGGGCTATGATGAGATCAACACAAAAATCGTCAAAGCATGCTGCAACGAACTGACTGGTATTCTAACGCATTTAATAAACATGTCATATTCACAAGGCACCTTTCCTGAAAAATTAAAACTGTCTTTAATAAAGCCCTTATTCAAGAAGGGAGATAAATGTGACATCAACAATTACCGACCTATAACTCTTATACCCATATTGTCTAAATTTTTTGAAAAATGTATGTTTAAAAGGTTAACTGACTTTTGCAATAAATTTCATATTATAAGTGGCCAGCAGTTTGGATTTCAAAAGAACAAGTCGACATCGTTAGCTATTTTTTCCCTCATGCGAGCTTTACTTTCAAATATTAATAATAATTATATAACTACAGGCCTCTTTTTTGATCTATCGAAAGCCTTCGATCTGGTGTCACATGACATATTGCTACAAAAATTGGAAGCTGTTGGTATTAGAGGACCGGCACTTCAGTGGCTGTCGTCCTATTTAAGCAATAGAAAACAATGTGTCATCATCAATAAAAGAAATGAAAATAATGTAATATTATCCTATTCATCGGAATATAAACATAATAAATATGGTGTTCCACAGGGAAGTGTGCTAGGCCCAATATTATTCCTCATTTATATAAATGACATCATAAAAATAACTGACCATAAATGCGTACTATTTGCTGACGATATTTCTATTATAGTGACATCTAATAAAAAACTAAATACCATTTCAGAACATGAACTTGACATTAATAATACAATTGACAAAATATTGCATTGGCTTGACATTAACCATTTGATGATAAATTTAGACAAATCCGTGTACATCCAATTTAATCGATCAAATAATTCCAAAAATGACATTAAACTCAATATTCATAAAATCAATGAAGTAACGCGTACCAGATTTTTAGGTGTAATAATAGATAAAGACATCAATTGGAAAGAGCACATAGATAATGTTAGCACTAAAATTAATAAATTTGTTTATGCATTAAAACAAGTAAAAAATGTAACTAATATAAAAACTGCTGTAATGTCATACCACGCGTACGTCGAATCGTTGTTACGTTATGGACTGATAATGTGGGGTAACAGCACTGACTTCCAAAGAGCATTCATCGCTCAAAACAAGTGCATGAGAGCAATTTGTGGACTTAAGCCCGACGACTCATGTCGACCAATATTTAAAAAACTTGGTTTGTTACCGTTACCGTCGCTTTACATTTACGAATTATGTGTGTTTGTTATGAAAAATAAGCAACTATTTAAGACTGCAAATGATGTCAATCCTCGAAACCGACGAGATCCATTTAAACTAGTGTTAAATGATTTGCCTAGATTGTCTAAATACAATAGTAACTGCTTGGCAATGTGTGTGCGTATTTATAATAAAATACCAAGGCATTTCAAAGCTTTAAATACAAAATTATTTAAAATTAAATTTCATAAGTGGTTACTCGAGTGTAGTTTTTATAGTTTAAAAGAGTTTATGGGCGTTTTTCAAAAAAGCTGACCGTTACGGAACCGGAACGCTATTTTTTTTTAAATAATTTTGTATTTTATTTTTTAATTTTTGGATAGCTTATTAAATGAGCTTTTTGAAAATACCAATTGTTTTGTAATTGAACAAGTAGTTGAGCCAAAAAATGAGTTTGTATAGAGCACTCAGAGCACAGGTAGTTCCAATTAGTAACACTTTTATTATATAATCTTTTTTTTAAATAAAGCCAGCTATTCTGTATTTTTTATTTTAATTTCTTATTACTTAAATCAGTTACATTCAGTAAATTACAAAACTAAACTATTTTTAGCATGTTTTCACAAATTATGAATGAAAATACTTCAGATTAGTAACATTTCTTTCATAATGTCCTCAAATTATACTCTGCTATAGAAAAGACACAAGGTATAAAACTAAATCTCTTAGAAATTCGGGTAAAACATATCAAAATAAACAATATTTAGTTGTTATGTAAATCATCTTCTAATAAAATTAACAAAGAAAATAACATTTTCTAAACTAAGTCGCACTTTAACAAATTACTAATTGGAATTCTTAGTTACTAGCAGGAACATAAAGTTGAGATCACAATAATAACTTTTTATATTAAATTAACTACTTGAACTACAATTTTAATAATCGGTCTTTATTCAAATCACAATAATTACAGATATATCAGTAGGGTAATTCTCAACAATTCCGGGTATTTCAATATCAATGGCGCAATATTTTCATTTATTTTTGTTAAGATTATGTATATTTTATTTTGTTATTTTGCTTACTTATTATGAAGAAAATTCACAATCAAAACAAAACTAAAAGAAAATATTACACCACCTAAATTAAAAAATAACGGACTTGTTGAAAATGAGCCAGTAACAACATCGCTTACATGCTAATTAACATGATTAAAAATCAAAATATAATTAGCCCTAGTCAGTCTATTAACTTTGTACGCCGTAATTTTCACGCTAAATCTTATCTCACCTTTAAACTAAAACTATTAAAAGTTAAAAAGAATCATCATGTTATCACAAACATTTTGAGAAAACTACTGACAACGACAACCTGCGAGTGACACAACATTTGCGACAAGAATGGCAACACAAAACTGCAAATTATTAGTAGTTACACTTCAGCAATAATCCAAATTTTCCCTACAAACGTGAAATTTCTTTATGAAGAACATGCAAATTACGTCATATTTTTGTAAATAAACCTTTTATCCATAACCAATAATTATGAAAATATTTTAAATAAAGCTTAAAAAATGCTCTCCTGTAAAATCTTCAATTTTGAGTTATGTCATGCTTGTCGCAAATGAGCATGTTATTTTGTCATGATGTGATAACTAAATAAAATATATAATTAAAAGTATATCTTATCATTCATCAGATAGACAAGGAGGACATATGTAATCAAAAAAGTCTGTCCCACTGCATTTGAGACATATATCACTTTTACAAACCATGCACTTGATTTTACCATGCACGTCCTTTTGACATAGCTTACAGATAATGTCATTTTTTAAAAGTTTATTAGAAGATCCATCAGTGTACAAAAGAGACCTGGCACTTACTTTTTTTGGTGGTGGTGGAGAGTCTCCAGGATACTTAACGCGAACGTGTTTTTTCACACATTTGGGAGTTGAGACTACTGGAAGATCACACCCCACATCATCGAAATTGGTATCAAGTTCAAAACTTAAATTGGTAAGATCAATTTGATCGGTTACAAAATCAAATGATAGAGATGGAGAAGGTAAAGCGTATTCTAACTCTGAAGGCACAGCTATAACGATTGGTTGGTCCTTAAGATCAGCTTGACTACTTGTGCTAGGTTCATTGGGGTGGGTTCCTTTAACTAACGACTTAGTAACTCTTTCATTATTTAAAATGACTTTCTTCTTTGATTCGGTTTTTGAGCTTGATTCATTAGGAACAAGTTTATGTAACTTAGGGCTATGGCAGTTACATAAACCAGCCTTGTCGCCGCAAAAACAACTAAGCAAGCGATATTTAATGGTATTTTCGAATGACGAAATGATTTGATGTAATTTCATCGTTCCAGTTACAGCAGTAATATTAGATGGAATAATTTTAGCAATATTTTTTAAATCGGTATCGTTAACATAAAAACATTTTACTGTTTTCATTGCATTCAACAAAACATTATGGGCTTCTGTTGCATTAGTGATATCGTAGCCGTAGGAGACTCTCTTATCTAATTGGCGTTTTACACTGCCTCCGACACCATCGGCCACGCTTTTACCATGGCCACTTTCTGAGAACGACCATGTAGAATAGTCAAGTTTTAATTTACACGTAAAAAAATTTAGCAAAAAAAAAATCTTTTTTTGTCGATACTGACTAGTGGGTCCGTCTGAAAAAAAATGAATAACGGAAATTTCAGGGTAACGTTCCCTAGCATATTTAATTACGGGTATTAAATCTGCCCAGATAGCTTCAGGTTCATGGCAATTATTATCCGACACTGTTGCAAATGTTTGACACTTATCATTAAAAAAATATTGCTCCTGTATGCAGAGTTACAGAATTTTTGGATGCCCCAAAATGAATTGACTGAACCTCATGTGCATACTTACATTCGTAATTTTCTGAAAAATCACATAATATTGCAATCTCATGACTTTTTAAATTCTGAACACATTTTCGGTACTGTCTGTGCTGCTCTTTCCAATTATAAAAGTGCATTTTAAAAAGTGGTATTTTTTCTAGGAATAAGGATGTTAATTCAGCGACAGTACCAACCTGTTCTTGCTTAGTTGTTTTTTTGGTTACATATTCTTTACCAGCTTTTTGGTATTTGTGGTCAATTCTTACCCATTGGTACCACTTAATACTATCATTGGCTTGATTATCGTTAAATATCAAGCGAGGAGTTTTGCAAACCTCACAGAGACCGTGCATACAATTAAATGAAGTAATATCACAAGAAAAAGACTTGATAACTTCGTCAATATTTTTGTAAGAAGTGATCGATCGTAATTTCAAAGCAGAAAACATAGTAGTTTTCGCACCTTCTATGCGTCTTTTGTTTTCGACCCTCGCTGTTTGAAACCCTTGCCTTGAGCGGGTTTGGCCTCGACCTCTTCGTGGCGGGCGCGATGCTCCTCTATTTGGAGGAAACAAATTTCCGTAGCTCTCGTAAACGTTATAGCGTTGGCGGTTGCCGGTAGGATTAATATTCTCAAAATCCATCTTAAAGGTGGTTTTGATTTCTCGGGACTGGAATCAGCACCCCTAAAAATCGTGACAGAGAGGAGCAGCGAGAGGAAATGGGAGGCCGTCACCTCCTTCTGCGAAGCAGTAATGCTCGTGAAGGAGGAGGCGGAACGCGTGAGGGAGAGGCAAATTTCGCGCCCTCACGCCCCTAACCGCCGCAGGAGGAGACGCCCTGGGCGTCGGGAATCGCAGGCCGATTTCCGGCCACCGTAGGCGCGGGCTTGCGGACGGTGAGCAATGGGTAGCTCGCCGTCCGATAAGGACCAGGCCCGGGTCGACGGCGCGTTGTGTTCCACGCGCGCCTCAAAGAGATGTCAGCAGAATTGACGGGGTCCGTTAGGGCCGATGCCTGCCGGGGGTGCGAAGAAAACCGAAAGGGAGATCGTGGCCCCCGGCAACAGGGCAACCGAAGGAACACGGGTGGGTTTTAGTCAGTAAGAGTCTGACACGCCCTCCCGCTCCGCCCAGAGCGGGAGAAGTTATTTGATGATTTCCCACCCAAAAAAAAAAAAAAAAAGCAGAAAACATATATTCAAAATTGCTGTGCTTTATACACATGCACGTATCTCTTGCAGCACGGGTGGGCGCTATAACATAATAAGGCTTAAAACGATAAAATGTAGAAAAACTCACTTCACCGCCTTCTTCCCTATACATACGATAAGTGATCAGAAGGGTGTCCAGCAAATACCTAATTTGCATCTTCTGTTTGTTTCTGGTTTTGCACTCTTTTCGGCCAGCTGCACATCTAGATACGTCATCTCGGAGATAGAATGCCGCAATGCTTTCTCGAACCTTAAAAATAAGAAGCAATGAATACATTCTTTAAAATCTAGTTATTTGAGCAGAAAAAAATGTTATTTAAATTGCTTAGCAATTAAACTCAAATACAGGCAAAATATAATGAAAAAAAAAACCTTTAATATCCTATCGCTATTGCTCCTCCGGTTGAAAAATCTTATTTTAGTTTTTAGACCCAAAATTTTCGGCAGTTTCAGCTGGTTCGATCCAGATTTTTGAGACACTTTGAAAGCTATTTTTTTCAATAATCTTTTGTCCTTATATGTCTTGCAATCTGCATAAGTCTCCTTTACTGCATCTTTCAAATTCTCAAATTCTTTTTCAGTTTTACTTTTAGCCGTTTCCAAATCTTTTGCTTTTTGTTTAGAGCGATTTAACTGTTTTCTAAGACGACCAATGATTGTATTCAACTTTTGAATTTTTTTTTGTGCCATATAATAATTAGAATATACCCTTTGTAACTTTTTATTTAGTATACTACTTTGCTTCTTAATTTTATTTGTTGGTATAGTTTCTTGATTTATTGATGCTTTTTTTCTTTCTTTCTGATTTCTTTTCTGTTTTCTCCACTGTTCCCTTTGTTTCTTTTTCTCATCATCATCTAAATCAGCAATTTTTTTCCTTCGCTTTCCAACAATTTCTCTTTGTTTCTGTTTATATCTTTCATATTTTTCAGGATCCTCCTTTAACTTTTCTCTAAATCTTCTAGCTCGTTCAGCTCCAGTAAGTGGCATTTTTGTTTTTGTAAATATAGGTTAGTAGCTTTATTACTTGTTACAATATTCACATTCGTCATCCGGAAAATGATCATAAATAGTAAATATTGAACAGTTTTGGCACCAGAAAAATGTGTGATTCAAAAGACGAATTATTTGTCTGCCACTAAAAATAACAAAATGAGTCGGTATTCCGGCGTTCGTGTCAGTATAAGTGTTGCAGTTATGACATTTTCTTGCTAGTATAAAGTGTGTTCTTTTCCATGGCCACTTAGTTCTTTTGAGCAGACTTAAATCTTTGCGAGTCAAAAACTTGTCAATGTCCAGAAATACTACCATTTTTTCCAGTAAGTGTGTACATACTACTTATTTGCGTTTGTAATGTCGAAGACCTGCAATGTAACCCAAAATTTATTTTCGAATGCACCGTGCACCAAACTATTATACTAGAAAAGTCACTATAATAACAAACGTTATTAACAATTTACGATGTTATTAAGAAAAGTCACTACAATAAGTAAAATTGGTTTCAATACTATTGATTTATTCTAAAAAAAAACACATGTTTAAAGAACGACAAAAAAAAAACAAAGACTTCGATTACTTACTTAAACTAAAATAACTACTTGTTTTAACCATAAAAATATTCCCCTGGCTGGTTACAACAGTCCCCTGTAAAACCAAGAGGAAAATATGTTGGCTTTTTCAAGTGTGAAAATGTGTGGGCTGTTCCATACAATAATGTACTACATTACGATCAAATTGTATGGAACAGCTGTTTTTTTTTCACATTTCGTACTATGTCCCTTAATAAAAGTTGTTCATATTCATGAGTACATTGACCCCCTGAAAGATTTACAACGAGTTGAAATTCAATGTGTATATTTAATTAACTCTTGCCCTTTATTTAAAATTAACAAACATTCTCGATATTTTAAAAAAAAAGCTTAGGATAGTCTTGCATGGACAAATTTCCAAATACCAGAGAAACACTCAAGCATATACCTACTTTTTGCACGAGAAGTATAAAACGTAAATCAAGAAAATACTTAATTTTTATTTTTAGTTTATTAAGTACGCGGCCTTATAATTCCAGTTAGTAACAAAATCCATTCCGGCTATATATAACGTTACTCACCTGACGTTACGAAAGTACATTTTATGACTTCACATCACAATATTTTACATTAAATACACTAAAACTTATGATTCTAATATATTTTAGTTATTTTTAGATAATTGGTGCAAATCTTTAAACAATGTTCTTATTAAAACAATAACATTTACCTTTCAAAATCCCTGTACTCATCGGAACACGTTGTTATCGCCACACTGCTCTGCACACTAAGTAACGGTAAAATAAACAAACATAGAGGCCCGAAAAAAAAACGGCCAAACGATTTGAAACTCTCAAACTACGGTTGCCACATCAAAAAATATCGGAATATTGGTTTTCTTTTATAGTCGACGAAAATCGTTGTTACTTACTGGGAATTCCGGTGTAACCAAAATTCTAGGACAAAATAAAATTTGATTTATTTTATTATTTTGATATAACAACCAGTTAAAAGACATAAAAAAACATAATTTCATATTGTTTTACCACGAGCCTAGTGATTTTAATATGAGTATGATGAGAATATTTGGGGAATATACACTTCAAAGTTAGGAAAGTATGCATAGGACATCGTGAAATTGGGGTAGCATTAGTACATATTATTTTATTTTTTTAAATTGAGTGTATATTTTAAATTATTTTTCTGTTTTAATTTACTTTTCTTGAAATGTGCTATCGATTGCCATTTTAAACATGAAATATTGACTAATAATTATTTAATAAGTTAATTGATAAGTCAGTGGACATTATGTTATGGCAATGGTCAAAAAATTTGAAAAACGCCCTTATAGATAAAAAATGTTGAACGATTGTTGTTGCTTGTCTTTAAAATTTTTGCATGCTATGTTTTATCCTAGCTAAACATGCTTGTGCCTCAATTCATATTTAACACCCCTGTCTACCATGTTTTACGCAAATAAATATTCTATTCTATTCTATTCTATTCTATAGTGATCTTCTGTATGAAAATTAGCATAGCAATGAGGTTCTGTTCAAAAAAGTAATTTATACAAATGAAATTAAAGGCACGCAAGATATTTAACATTATTAAATGAATGCAGTATAACGTTTAACGTTCAGTGTAACGTTTGAAATCCCTTGATAGGAAGTAGGCTGAAAATTATAATTTCCTATGCAGTACGGTTGCCTAATATTCACACAGCCTTACCTCCACTTCGTACCCTATCTACGTATTAAAATCTTGATAAAAACGAACATTATTTCCTCAGCAGTGACCCTAAGGATCTGCCAGTGATCCCGGGCGTAACGGACAGCATTACTCCCGCGTCGGTGACGCCGACCGGTCGCCTGGACGCGCACTCCTACGTCACAGAGCTCATCAGGGCCATGCACTACATACACACTGTGGAAGAGTAAGTCATTTAAGGTAGACGTCCTTAGCGATCAGATTAACAGAAATTGTGTAATTCTGATCCCCATATCGAAACAGTAAACAAACAAACAAAAAAACCGGCCAAGTGCGTGTCAGACCACGCACAATAAAGGGTTCCGTAGTTGGGATCAATTTATCCCAAATACAAACTTAACATTGTAGTTGAAAAACATGTTTCTCCATACATTCCTACTGCAAATGTAAGTTTGTACGCACAATAATGAGACATTTATTAGTTATTTTAAGACCAGACTAGACTTCTTATAGGTTTTTCTGTAATCTATGGGTAAAGAACCATTCTCTGTATTTTTTTTTGAATTTTAGGTTCAGTAGTTTCGGAGATAACGGGGTAATGGTCACTTTTCATCTATTTTCTTAAATATCTTTCAATGTGTTTATTTTAAAATTATAAATATATATAAGATCCTCGCAACAAGCTCTTTCATTTGATATGTCACACGGTATAGTTTGCAAAACTGTTTTTTTTTTTAAATTCATTTTCTTATTTTGACCCCAAAAGTGACGCCCATATTCAAAATTCATGTATTTACGTTACACTTCCCTCTTTGGGTCACAGAAATACATATGCATACCAAATTTCAACTTAATCGGTGCATTCAGAGCAAATTGGCTGTGTCAGACGAATCAGAAAATGTCAGACAGACAGACAGACACAGTGAATCCTATAAGGGTTCCGTTTTTTCCTTTTGAGGTACGGTACCCTAAAAACCACCAAACCTCTAAAATAACCACCGTACGATGCGAGATTGAAAACACCCTAAAATTAAATAATCTTCCTTGTTATAGATTGGAGTCGGCGGCTGCGCTGGTGAATTCTCTCAATTCTTCGCTAACAGCCCTCATCGCCACAGATAGCTTTGAGTCCATGACTCTCATAAAGGTTAGTGCTTGAAAAGGCTGGCAGATGATGTTGTTATACTAACGAGTACTTATTAATAGTGTTTGTGAAATATTTTTGAGATTTCTTTAGCTGACTATGAATAACATCACAAATACAGCCTTTTTTTATGAAAAAAAATTGAGCACTATTGTAGTGCTCAATTTTTTTTAAATTAATTTACCACCATTTTTTACCTTATGATGAAATCGAACTAAAGGTAAATTTAATATGTAAAGTTTTTCTTTAGCTGCTCCAGCTCGCCTAGCATGACAACCACAGAAACGGGTTTTGTCGACGGAAGAATAGACAAAATGACAGATAGTGATTGTTTATCTGTCATTTTGTCTATTCTTTCGTAGAAAAAACCCGTTTCTATTGTGGTCATGCCAAGTGCTACGTTTCATACAAAGTCGTATGTTTTTCAATTTCAAATTTTATACCCAGTATAAACATCTATTTTTGTGTTATATCTAGATGGCGTGTGTAATGGTATGGCTAGTACACTCCACCACAGAAGACCTGACAGTAGAGAGCAACGCCATGAGTGAAGGCGAAGCTCGCGCGGCCCAGCTGGCCAGCTCCCTCGCCACGGGCACGCTGCTGGCGCTGCTGCTGCCCAACCACACGGTGGACGCGCCGCTGCAGCGGTCCCTGCCCGCCTGTGAGTATATACTGAAGTAGTTGATAGTAAAAAGTGCCTGTGAGTGTACTGACCAGTACATTGGCTAGGATACTAGCCCAACAAACGCCATACAAGTACGGCTTCCATTTTGAAATTTGAAAATACTGAAAAAGGGCCAGTTTTTTTTTTAAATTTTATGTAACAATCCCTTTCCACTTTGATCAAAAAGCTGGGATAAATCCGGACTCTACGATGGTTAACATGCATCAAAACTTTGTCACAATTTAAGTCAACGTTCGTCGTCGATCGACTGGGGTCTGGCTGCACCCTTAACCAATTTGTATTATTGCATCAAAATATCCACTTTTCCTTTATCTGTGTGATAGGACTCTCTCTTTCTCTATGTTCTTCTCCATGTTCTTCACAGATAGGAAATGCCAGCCTCATCTAGTTTTTAAAATATGATTGACGTGTAAAAGTGTTTGTACAAACCTAGTTATAGAAATACAATCGTTTTTCATTATTATCTAGATAAAGCAATATCTTTCATACAGTGAAGGTGTGGATGGCGTGGGCCGCGTGGCACTCCAAGATCCTGTCCTGTCCCGGGTGGTGCTCATTAGCTGCGCTGTGGCCGGCCTTCGCACACACCCTCAACATGCTGGCGCCATCGGCTGCATTATTAACTGACACATGTGAGTATGCAATGAGTTCGCGAAAAAAAAATCAGCTGTTCCCTACATTTATGTTCGCATAACTCTTCAAAATGGAGGGAACAGCTGATTTTATTTCGCGATTTCAGGTTTGGTTCCATAGTAAAATATGTTCATAATGATGAGTAAAGTCACGTGTTTAAGTTTGTGCACTGTTTAAATTTTTTTTCTGTATATATTTTATATTCTTGCATTTATGAGGGTTGCTGCGATTCTAAAGTCGCCGCTGTTTTGTTGAAACAAGGTTATTAGTGCGCTTAACTGACTTTCGTTATGTTGTTTGGATGGATATGTGCAACGTAACCTATTCCTTTTTGACCACAGGAAACGTGAGTATTTTTGTCAGTAACTAATTCACATTAGATATCTACCATGTATCACTATCGTCCATATAAGATTTTTTAATCAAGAAAATGTTTTTTTTTTGGGTATTCTTCTTTCAATTTCGCCAGTTTCATTGAAAATTGTAACGAATCGCCTGAACACACCCATGTACAATTCGTGCTATTAAAGATGAGACTTGACATACCATGTGGTTTGACTTGCGCAGTAGACGATTTATTTGACCTTTAGCAGTATGACGTGTACGGCGGGGCGTCATCGGTAGTCCTAATTTTTATTACCTCAATCACTTTGCAGATGACAGTGTACCATTACCCGAAGACGAAGAGTTAGCGGGGTTCCTACCACTGGAGAGTGCTCTGACGGGGCTCCGGTTCCCCAACCACGCCGCATGGGACACGTACGGAGGTAGAGTACCTGATCTAGATGAGGATGCAGAGGATAACAATGCTGAGTGAGTACTTACTTGACTAATACCATCAACCGGGTACAAATCCAGAATCAGGGACGCTAGTCTGCTATTGACAAAATTTCAAATAGAAAAACCCAATAACATTTTGCCCAACCTAGGAATCGACCCCAAGACCTACTGCTCAGCAGTAGCGCTTGCGACCACTAGACCAACGAGGTAGTTTGAAAATAACTTGGGTTAGAAATAAAATATTAATTTATAGAAGAAATATTCGGAGGTGAACATGCTAATTAAAATGTATTCTGCAAAAAAAAAACATTATAACGGTATTTTATTAAAATATCGACTTTACGACACTCATTGGTTTTTGTTTTAGTTAAAACCTTTTTCTCACAACGATTTGAGTCACTGTTCTCACCTAACCCAACCCAATACTTCTTTCAAATAAAGGTATATAAAATAATTTCGTACCACCCATGCGTTGCGGTGGGCGAACCTATACAGAGCAAAATTAAAATAAAATAAAACAGAAATAAAGTCTAAAATGATCAGCATTTATTGTAGTAAAATACACCGTATAAGTAATATTATAACGCAAAGAATATTAATAATAATAATTCTTATCATTCGCATCGGGCAAACCCAAAGCATCAAATTAGACGTAATTAGAGTTTACCGCGCGAACACCTTATAAATATATAACTTCCTCGGCATCAATCGTTGGGCCCGTCAAGCACGACACACGCCTGGTCCGAGTGTCCTCCCTTTTCAATAGAAGATGAGTGAAACACCTTGTTTCTCATACCTCTTAACTAACAACTGTTGTTTTATGAGATTTGATGTAATTCGGTATCATTTGGAAGAACGCCGTCTCTTTTATTTTTTATATTTTAACATTCCTCTGTAAATATTGTTTTGTCTTTTCAGAACTCCATCAGAAGTGTCAGTAACGTGTTTGAGCGGTGAGCCCGAGTTGGAACAACGAGTGCGCGCGCATAGACTGATACTGTTAGGGAAGAAGCTGTCGCAGTTGAGGCCCGAACATCTGTCTTATACGTGAGTGTGTTTTGTGTGTGACTGTGAATAACTTTCTGGCTCACACGGTAGACTGAGGACTTAGAGATCTCGCGCAAAGTCCAAAAGTGATACCGTGGTCCCTGGCATTACAGGCAACTGAAGGAATACGGGTGCGTTTTAGTTAGTAAGAGTCTGACACGCCCTCCCGCTCCACTCAGAGCGAGAGAAGTTATTTGATAATTTCCCACCCAAAAACAAAAGGGATCTCGCGCCAGTAGACGACCAAGACCAGTTAAACTATAGAAACCGGCTACTTGGCCGTTGCAATCAAGTGTGGGATTCGTATGAATATTGTGGGAATCCGGTGAGTTCAAGTAGCCTTGGAACGGGCGTTCTGGCGATTCTTTGGAAGGCTCATGTTTAGCAAGTCTGTATTTTGGTTGAAGTTGGGATAAAGACATTGTATCGAAAGTTAAGCAAGAAATCAAAGTTAGGCAAGAATTCAAATTCAAAATATTTTTATTTCACATAAACCTACATGGGCACTTATGAAACATCAGAAGCTAGGTGCACGGTTCCAATTGGTCGTTTCCTATGGAGAAGAGCCGGCAAGAAACTCCACGGTTACTCTTTTAAAAATAATTGGCTTTTACAATTCTTTCAAATAACAGTGTGACTAGGTATAGGAGGACAGTGTAGGTCTTTCAATAAGTACTTAAGAAAATATAAAATGGTCAACAAATCTACAGTCCACTAAGCCTACAGTGTTCTCACATTCACAAAATAGAAAATAATCTATACAAAAGATATATAAATTAATAAACATAAAAACCTCTTTTAATTAAACACAATTAAATTATTGCTATTACAACTGTAATAAATCTGAATAATTATCATGTGCACAAAGGCCACTAATAAAGAGTTGAAATTAACTCGTAGGTATATAATGTCAAATAATAGGATGAATATGTCAAGTTGAATGTAAAAAAAATAAAAAATAAGATGAAAATAAACATGGTAATTTGGGAGCAGTTAATAGACTCTTACATAATTATGCCGTTAATGAGATACCAGGGAAGCCACATGTGCAGAAGGGATTATTGCCAAACTTCCTTGTCTTCAACATAGTCTTTAATTTTGTAATATGCTTTCTTGATAAGAACACGTTTGATGTGGGTTTTGAACTTCCCATCGCTAAGTTCAGTAACAGACTTTGGCAACTTGTTATAAAAGCGGATACTGTTTATAAGAAATGACTTGCTTGTTTTAGTTAATCTAAATTTGGGTATCACAATTTCATGTCTACTACGTGTATTTATATTATGGAAATCGCTTCTTATTTTGAAAAGTCCTAAGTTTTTGCGAACATACAAAATACTTTCTAAGATATAAAGTGAAGGCAGAGTCAGTATATCAATTTCTTTAAATTTGTCTCTAAGGGACTCGCGAGGACCCATTTTATAGATCGCGCGGATTGCCCTCTTTTGTAGAATGAAAATTGAATCTACGTCAGCTGCCGATACCCGCAGCAGAACGCCATAAGACATAATACTGTGGAAATAAGCAAAGTATACTAACCTAGCTGTGGCTATATCAGTCAACTGCCTTATTTTTCTAACTGCATATGCAGCTGAACGTAATCTACCTTAAATAGTTCTAATGTGGGCGCCCCATTGCAATTTTGAATCTAAAGTAATGCCTAAGAATATAGTTTCCGTTATTGCTTCTAGTTTTTTGCCATCAAGTTTTAAATTTAGACCTACTTGAGGTACATTTGGTAATGAAAACCTAATACATTTAGTTTTGTTCGCATTAAGTAAAAGATTATTAGCTGCGAACCATTTTGAAAGAACAGCCAGACTATCATTGACATGTAAGACATCTGTATCTTTCCTGTCTATTTTAAAAATAAGAGAAGTATCGTCAGCAAATAGAATTATATCTGATAAGTTAGCCATCATTTAATGAAGATCATTTATATAAACTAGAAATAAGAAAGGGCCGAGAATTGAACCTTGAGGCACGCCCATTTTAACTAGAGACCCCGTAGACGTCGCCCCATTAACGTTTACTTTTTGCTTGAGAGGTCACAGAAAATGCCAATTGCATCCTGGGACTTCTCCCAGGATTCCAAAATGTGAGAAATGAGTTTTACTCCTGCGTCAGTCGTCGACCTACCTTTCGTGAAACCAAACTGGTGACTATGTAAAATCCTATTTGAATTAAAATGTGACAACATCTGGTCTAGCATGATTTTTTCATATATTTTACTCAATGCTGGTAGCACAGATATTGGTCTATAATTAGAGGGATCACTCTTACTACCCAATTTGAAAATTGGTACTACTTTACTATGTTTCATTAAATCGGGAAACGTACTGCTATCTAAACATTGATTAAATATGCCAGTTAGGACAGGCGCAATTGTGTCAATGATTTCTTCAAGAACCTCAACGGAAATCCCCCATATGTCTTCAGTGTTTTTTATGTTAACACTTTTGAATAAAACAATGACATTCTAATGTAAGGGTCGATTGACAGCACAATTGGCCTCTAGAGGCTAATGGATGGGCTTTATCTTGTTCTACTGCAATAGTGATACGGATTTTTATAAAAGAAGTTAGAAGTCACTTGTAATCTGATGACTGTTCTTCTAGTGAAGAAGACGGCAACATAAAGTTCACGGCGTCGTCCGTGGGTGGAGAGCAGTTGAGCGAGGCGCTGGCCGCGCTGCGGGCGGCGGCGGGCGCGGCGCGCGGCGGGGCGGGCGCGGCGGGGGGCGCGGCGGGGGCGGCGCGGGGCGGGGCGCCGGAGCCCGAGGACGACAGCGACGACGAGCCCACGCAGCCGCCGCCGCCTATTGTTATCTCGGAGGCTGACTTCCGGGAGAAAGGTAAGGGTTACGGATCTTTAAAGGGTCCCCATAGTAACATTGTCAATTGCATTTACACAATATTTATACAAACAATTTCAATTAATCGTTTTTGGGACTCTTTATATATATATTAGCTTTTGCCCGCGGCTTCGCCCCTTGAGTTTATCGCGTTTAGATAGACATACAGACGCGGCGGGGAACTTTGTTTCATAACTAGCTTTTGTCCGCGGCTTCGCGTGGATGTCGGAAAATATCCCACCGAGAAAAAGGTCATTGACTCCTAGCGCTGCGCCCGCGTTACGGTCAACCAAAATTATTTTATCACGCATAATTTTAAGTCTGGGATATCTTTTAAACTATTCATTTAAATGAAATGATGTCCAGGCTATAATCTAAATTAAATGCTCAATTTAAGTAACATAGTTTATTGGATAAGGATTAATATAATACCGGTCAAAAAAGACTTGGGAAATAACAATTACATTTTTATCAAATTCTGAAAGATAACAATGTTTATTGTGGGTCATCCTTAGAAGATAGACAACGCGGACTTTTTAACTAACTTTTTAAGATGAACAATACTGTAGAACATAAATTTTATGTAACTTTTACCATTTCCGCGACGCACACCAATAAAGTTCCCAGTCGGCATGATTTCAATAATTGTCAAATATCAGCCATTTTACACAACATCTTAAAATTATACACTTAAACCTTCCGCATGAATCACACCGTCCGTTGGTGAAAACTGTTTGAATATCTGTTCAGTAGTTTTGGGTTTATCGCGTTCAGACAGACAGACGCGGCCAGGGACTTTGTTTTATAATATGTAAGGATTTTCTTTTGTTAACAACTCATTTATCCTTTTTTCAATTCAATTCAAAATATTTCATTTCACATAAACCTACATGGGCACTTATAAAACATCAGAAACTAGGTGCTCGGTTCCAATTGGTCGTTTCCTATGGAGATGAGTCGGCAAAAAATTCCACGGTTACACATTTGAAAAAAAAAGGTGCACTCCGGGAGTGCCGACAAAAGTGAAAACTAGAACAATTTTATTGTGCAGGAAATACATTTAATGAGGTGTCGGTAACGGTAACAGTGTCGCGAGTTCAATTGTTTTTCCCATCTCAAAAGTGCCCAACGCGCTTAAAGAAATTTTCTCTTTAATAATTAGCTTTTACAATATTTTCAATTGGAGGACAGTGTAGGTCTTCCTACAAATACCAAGTCTTAAACAAAAACGCTAGGTGCAAACTTATGAGTAGTAAACGACTATGTCTGTGCTAGTGACAGCCACCGCTTGATTAGTTGATGGGGGAGTTTCTCTTCTACACCCAATATTATTTCAATTTTTTGAGGAAATATCCGGAAAATATGCACAAATATTATCGTACAGTCGCATAAATACTTTTTACTTAAGCAAAATTCAAAAGTGAAAAAAACCTTTTTCATTATAGTATGGTTTCGAAAATACTATGTTCGTAGCACCACAAAATTTCTATGAATACTTTAAGAGAAAATTGTTTTTGAATCTCACGTAATTGTAAAGCTAATGCTCGTGACTACATAGTCAAAAATATTATAAATCTTTTTAATAAGTAGATTTATGAGTGAAATAAAAACAAGATTTTTGAAGTAAACACTGTTTTAGGCACGTTGGGCATTTTTGAGATGGGACTAAACATTTGATTTCGCGACACTGTGACGACACCAGATTTTGACCATTAAAAAGACATCAACGCGTTGATACCGCGGTGCCGATTTTTTTTTCAAGTTTTCACTTATGTCAGCACTCCCGGAGTGCCACATTTTCGATAATAGTTACTATAAAGATGACTCAAAGGAAACTGGGTAGATAGGAGATGATAATTATTTCTTTATAATATTTTAAATACATATAAATACATTTTTAAATATTTTTATAAAATTCATAAATACATAAAAAATCATATTTAAACATAAAATAATATAATGCCATTTTCGCCAACAGTTCGCGAGAAACGCGTGGGTATCTTGAAGCCTCAAGGTTCTCTGGAGCGAGCGCGGGAGGAACGAGCGCTCGCCACACAAGAGGACCAAGTTATCGTACGTATACCTTACACACATTTTATTAACTAGCTTCTGGGTCTTCACGTAGAAGTTGTAAGATACACAATAAACTAAAATAACAGCTACATTTTTATAACACTCCCCCTCTTTCCCCCGAGCAACCCTTGAATAAGGGTGGGGAGTGTGTGATGTTTCTGTAATTTTATGGCGGCACTTCACATCGCTATTCGTGTTCGCGTATTCATCTTATTTGTCTAAATACGATGATGTGAAGTTACTCTATTCGTCTATTTTCTAGTAGTTAGTTATATTTGCCTATTTTTCACGAACAAGAGTCGTCTAGCTGTGTCCGGGCTCCACGTGAATATTTTGACACAAATCTCATTGGACATGCGGCAGACATGGCCAGCCCAGTCCCGCTTCAGCTTAGCAGCCTTTTGAGCAACGTCAGTAATGTGTGTTCTGGAGCTGTGCTGTTGAGAATATGGTCTGTTAACTTTGGAAATTGGCAAACCTTGAGTTTGGACTTTTTAATGTTTGTCAAAGACCGGGTCTGGGATCCAAATTTACATATTATCATTGTATTTTTGTAGGAGCCAGAGATGCTTGAAGATAAGAGTGAGGACAAGAAGGAGGCGCGCAAGCCGCGCGTCAACATCGCCATGGCCGCCATCATGCGGAAGCAGGAGGAGACCAACAAACAGGTGGACTTCTTATACTTACTAGTCTAGTAATGCACCCACAATACAGGAGAAACACTCAGTGGGCCGCCCTGTATAATAAAAAATATAAAAAAAGAAAAAAAATGTGGTGGTGTAAAAAAAAAGTGTAACATTTTTGCGATTGGAACATTTGCATCTGGGTCACTGAAATAATCCGAATCATTGATATTTTTCATTTGAATCATCAACTCAAAGGATATAAAATACAGAATGTTACGTATATGTTTACGTTATGTCGCAGGCGTTTACTACTGAGTTAGAGGAATGTTATGTGGCAACAATGCTGAATGTTATAATGTAGTATTTTTTTAAAGTGTACAAATTTTAATAAGTAAGATTCCAAGGTCCGTAAGGATTATATCTATAAAACAACTGTTGTCATGTGTCTTTGGTAAACTAAATTCCATTTTATTTCTCAGGTGAAATTCGTAACACCACCGCCAACGCCCGACTCAATAGCAGACACAACGGAATCTAAAGAGGAGAAACCCAAAGTGGTACAGCCGAAAGCTATCAAGTCCCTAGCCAACCTGCCTCTCGGCAGGAAGACAGGCGGGATCCTGTCCCTCAAGGACAAATCCGCAGGGTACCCCCACTTAGTACTCAACACCGAACCAGAACCACCCAAGAAGGCAGACAAAGAAGAGAAAAAAG
Organism: Omphaloscelis lunosa; assembly: GCA_916610215.1. Lineage (NCBI taxonomy): Eukaryota > Metazoa > Arthropoda > Insecta > Lepidoptera > Noctuidae > Omphaloscelis > Omphaloscelis lunosa. The sequence goes on along the minus strand of OU744245.1, from coordinate 2,995,799 downwards.
AAGTAAAACCGAGTCAATCAAGTCAGAACTCACAGACTTACCAACAGAAGAGGCAAGATCATCCTCCATCACCGAATTGGAACCCGATACCGAATACATACCCTGACGCTCCTAGAATGAACTTCCAAAAGAACTATGGGATACAGAACACAGGTTTAAGCTACAACCCTAGTTACCCAGCCCCTAATATCAACAACCAGGGTATAAGATTACCTGTAGTCAACCCTAAAGAGATTGATGTTAGAACGGCAGCTCTACAGAAGCAGAACTCTCGACAGGAACTATTCCAAGACGGTCAGAAGTTCAACCAGAACTACCAAATGTCAGGTGATAAGAAGAACTTCTTGAATGACTTACCTCCTCGGTTCGCCAACCAATACAGGTACTGGCAGAATGCTCAAGAAAACCAGTTTAATGATAATAAATTCAGAGATGATAGCTTTAAGCCGAATAATACGCTGTTCAACACGCAACAGCCTCGGAGTTGGAACACGCAACCTCAGCAACCTCCTGATGGTTACCAGCAACCAATGTGGTGGAAACCGGACCAGCCCAACAACTTTAACACCAACTTCCAACAACCTTTACAACCCAACTTTTACTCGCAACAACATTTGAACACCAATTTACCAAACCCTTACCAGAATTTATCATATAATCCGTTACAGAATAATATTCCACAAAATAAACAAGAGAATTTCAATCAGCCAGGGTACCTACAATCCACTATAGGTCAGCCGCAGTTACAAACGTTACAAAGCCTAGTAACGTCACCTAACTTCAACTCCTCACTGAACAGCTTTTCCTACGCGCCTACGGTGAGCTACGACTCGTCGATGTACCCTCAATTTAACAACAAGTTGTCCTACCAGCCCTTACAGATGAAGATGGTAGATAAGCCTCTGAACTACCCGGGACAGGTTAACAAGGATCTCATGGATATGAACGCGTTGAATTTCGGCGGCAACCCGTTGGATATGCAGCAGAGAAATATGAACATGAATTTCAATGAGCCAGTCAGTAATGATATTGGGAATATGAAGAATATGGATCAAATTGGGGTGAGTTGCATTTTGTAATATCGTCCCGGCCGAGTTTCGGTCACGGCGGCCAATCTCAACGGAGATTAACCATGTACGCAGGAGATATTATAGTGCACAAGTGTGTGCGCATACACAGGTGCGTGCGCATACACAGGTGCAATCTCCGTTCCCTTACTTTCATAGTCCGCTTATAATATAAATAGTGCAATATCATTTAGCCAAGTTTTTTGTATGTATCCTATTTTATATTTCTAAGAAAATTCCGACGTGAGTGCTAATATTTCTGTAGGTAAATAATTTCCTATCATTGACTAAAACAATGTTTGTATGTTTTGTAGAGCGGCGAGGGCGTTAGCAGTGCGGCGCCGGGCAGTACATACTCTCTGTTCAGCGGAGCACCCGACACCAGCCCCTGGGGCTCCGCCACGCACAGGCAGCCGCCGGTAAATACACTCTATTTTATTTAGCATATTTTTTAGGAATAAATATTTTGATGTAATTTGTTAGTTTCCATTGTCAGCCGTATTTTGTGTGAAATATTTTACAACGAGATATTAAAATAATGTAAACACATGTGATGAATAAATTTTTTTATGGATGGAGAAACAGAGGAAAGACAAAGAAAAGATGGACGGATTGCGTGAGGAATGATATGAAAGAGAAGGGAGTGTATTTAACAACAGCTCGCGTAGCATGACAACCATAGAAATGGGTTTTCTACGGGTTTTGTCGAAGAATAGACAAAATCACAGATGTGTTTATGTCATTTTGACAAAACCCGTTTCTATTGTGGTCAAGTTAAGCATGCAGGATACGAAAACATGCTAAGGAACACATGTAATGAATATAATTTTTTTTGGATGGATATCATGGAGAGACAGAGGAAAGCCAAAGAAAAGATGGATGGATTGTGTGAGGAATGATATGAAAGAGAAGAGAGTGAATGATAGCGTGACGGTTGACAGAGGAGAATGGAAGAAAACGTGCCGCCCCCACGTAACATAAGAGAATGACAGGAAGATGATGATAGGAAAATAAGTTAAATATTAGTAGATGGAAGCGTGAGTTTATGATGTAGCCGCGAAATTCAAATTTTCTTACGTTTTTTGCAATTTGCAGATCAGTGTCAGCAGGATGTATCTTATCTCTAAGTTAGATTTGTTCCACAAAGAACAAATCTCTTTTGGAACAAAACTGACTTACAAAGATTTATTAATGATTATAATTCTGTAAATACATATCTGTTACAGTCGCAAATCATATTGTGATCAAGATACAACTTGACACTGACCTGCAAATTGCAAAAAACGTAAGAAAATTGAATTTTGCGGCTACAACTGCGGATTCACCTTGAGTATTTGTAGGTTTATTCTTGACATTTTGTGATAAAGGAATATTTTTATATCGTGTTCTTTCCAGTCGCTATGGTCGGGGCCGGGCCCCTCCCCTCTGGAGCGTTTGTTAGAGCAGCAGAAGCAGATGAAGCCTCCTCAATGACCCTCGCGCGCAGCCGGGCTGTCCCGGCGGCGCATGCGCAAGTACCACCTCCGGCTCCCTGAGGCTACCTCGTAGTACACCCCGAACTTCTAACATAAACATTTTGACTATGACCACTGTATGGTCCAGCATTTGCTCAGATTATTTCGTTTGGAAGAGGACAAAAATATATAAGCAAGAAGCGAAATTCGTTTTCTTACTTAAAAAAAAATATATCGCTCATCTTTTGGCCCGTTGTTTGATTAATTATTATAAAATATAAACTTCAGGCTACCGGGAACGTTTTGAATTGTCATACAATGTTGTTCCTATTACTTTTTTTAAATACAGTAAAAAGGAATTTAGTTTTTGAGTCTTAATGTTTCGCTTATCAATGCGTAGTCGTATTCAAATTCTCCTTGATAATAAAAATAATATAGTGCTGTTGTATAAAATTGTATAAATGTAAACAGATGTATAAAGTCGACGGCGACAATAATGGTGGCACGTCGATAATATTTTTGTATAAGAACTACTTGTTGGTGATTTTTGGGAATTGATGTTGAAATAGATGCAGTACTATAGGTCAAATGTATTGTAGTTTACTTTTATGGGATTATTTGTAGACTCTAACAGTATCTTGCATTACCACAAAAATGTTACTTTGAGCTGACCATTCAAGACCATTACGCCAGTCATAAACATCAAGATTAAAGGAAATTAAAGCCAACTTGTGATGGGACATAATAGCAATTTTTACGTCGGCAAGTTTTTCGTAATAATTCTGAGCATACTAATAAAATATTTATTGGCTGTGATCGTGGAACTATACAAAACTAGTATATTTGCTCAGAATTATTGTTTAGCGAAATAGCTTCGAATGACTGATAGATTAGAACAAAATATCTCCCAGTACCCTAATTGCATAACTTATTTTCGTAAACGATTACGACTAATTTGTTTCATTTTGACAGTTCAACAACATTAATTCCGTTATTTACGTTGAGTAGATTTTTTTGTTCCAACTTATGGTACAATGGATTAGCAATCTGTTTCAAATCGAAACAGATTGTGATTGATCGTTTATTACGCAATTAGGGTACTGGTTAGTAATAATAAAGTTTTTATGAGCCCCTAAACGGCTCGATATGTTCAGCATTAGGTCGGGTTCACACTCCTAGTCACATTACAAATAGTTTTTGAACGAAAATACTATGAGTGCCCATTGTCGAGTGACTGTTAAAATTATTCTTATTCTTGTACACTTGCATATTTTTGTATAATATCTGTCGTGTCGGATCGTGTGAAAGGTTACAAAAAGATGGGTTAGTTTTTAAATGTCGAACTGCACAAATAATAATTTTTTTTTTTATATATTTGACGACTAATTTCAAAACTTAATTGTAAGTGTGTAAGTTGTTGATTTTTTATAAGTCGTTATTCTAAATTCAAAAAATATAATGATTGTTTTTCTTTAGTTTTTTTTTATCTGTTTGGTTTGTGGGTAGTTCGACATTTACAAAGGCTTTATTTTAAGCATGATTTTGTTGTGATTTTAAGTGAAAATAAATTGAAGTAATCTTTGTGAAACAATATTTTGTAATAAAGATATTTTTGTTATTACAGTTCTTGTTTCTATTAATAATGGCAAGATTTCCAACCCGCACTACCGATTCACTATAAGTATTGATAAAAATTGATATCATCCAGTTTAGGACGCAACTTGGGCCAGTATATACCTAAACATCAATTATTGTAAAGTTTTTATTACATTCTGAATATGGGCGTGTTTTGGAACACAAGAAAGTGCATTCTAAAATTTGGCAACGTCGCAAATAGCTGACAAATATTTACCTGCTTTTATTAATTTGTTATGTTAAGCTTTGATATTACTGTATGGAAATATGAAATATCGCTCTAGTCGCCTAATATATTAATAATGTATTGCAATTCAATCTGCCTAGCCTTTTCCCAACTATGTTGGGGTCGGCTTCCAGTCTAACCGGATGCAGCTGAATATCAGTATTTTACATAGAGCGACCGCCTATCTGACCTCCACAACCCAGTAATTGGGTAATACAATAGCCTTTAGTAAGACTGGCTGTCAGACTTTCGGACTTCTGACGACCCGGAACGACGTGCTTTCCGAGGCAAGGAGGAGTCTCAGTATGTTAAGATGGTAACCTTTCCACGGACCAACCCCGGCAAGCGTAGCTTAACCTGCAATTATAACACAGAATTTGATGTTGTAGTTTTAGGTGTAAAAAGGGCATTTGGAAATTCTCCAAATACATTTTTTACATCTACAACTAAATAATAAATACTCAGTGTTACGATATTATTTATTGCATTTTATAATAAATATTTTAAGTTCACTATAGAGTGCGAGCGATTTTTCATATTTCCATACAGTAAATATTGCCAAATTAATCAAAACAGCGAAATATTTGACAGCTATTTGCGACGTTGCCCGCTGTCAGAATGCACGCTCTTAAGGCGGTGACTGACTTTGCTACGTTTGTTTGTAATGCATAATTAGAAGCGAGCTTATTTACAAAACGCCGACACACAAGACTAGGCGAACGCTCGCTTCGAGCACTGGAGTCAAGCGTGGTCAATTTTTGATTTTGCTCCATTGTAAATATGCGCTCGCTTACTGCACTTACTTTTTTTTAGGTAGGGCATCTCGTAGTTGACTTCCGAGATCATGGCTACTTAACCGGGCTTTCCTGTGGGTGCCTTAAGTTACTACACTTAAAACCTCCAGCCAGGGGTTATTTAACTATGCTAATTAAAACTAGGTGAACGCTCGCTAGGCACCCCCTGTGGGGTACGAACCTTGGCTTAGGGCGTCAACCGGAGGGAGGACATCAAGGATGGGACGGGCTGGATCAAAGTTTTGATCATGATTATTAGTCGGACTGCACTAACTATTGTACCGAGTTTAGGCGTGTGTAACTCTACGGAACCGACTCACTGATCCGGATCATTAAAGTGATTTAAAAGATTGGTTCGGTAACAACGTTTCAAACGCATCATTTGGATCTGAAACATTACTTTGCTCTGGCTCATCGCGCTACGCGTCGCTCGCGAGGCGACTTAGTGAGCGAGCAAGAGAGGGAGACTGAGACACACTGAGTTTTTTGACTCGCGAGTGACATAATTACAGTCTATACAAGTCAGATAGAGATACCAAATGAGATGTGTATCACTCACACCATCACAGATTTTCGTTCAGTCGTTGTCGTTATCCATGCACGTAAAAATGACCACTAAGGCGCTTACGTATCAAATACTATACGGTCGTTTTTTGCATATAATGTTTGCACTAACAAGTTCGTATCGTTTTACCACTTGAGCCGATGATCCAAATGAGCCAAATGAAACATATTAGTGTTTCGGATCATTTCAGTGATCTACATGCAAATGATGTAATCGCAAACATGATACACTTTGCCCACCTCTAACCGAGTTACAAAAACTCGACACATTACAAACCAACGTTGCAAGTCAGTCCCCGCCTTTAAATACAGGGTCAGCACCCAAAGTGACCCAAAGGATTTGAATCCGAGGTGATGATGGGATTATTATTTGTATTTCAAAAGGTCATGGGCTAATTTTTCAGTAATCTGATAACTTTTATCTGTGAAATTAAAATTGCGGATTGACAGCTTGTGTATAGAAAATCTGTCGAACTGTAATAATTATTTATACTTCCTATAAAAATTCACTGACTATTGAAACATCAGCCCTTATAATAAATGAAAGCACAGTGTAATCAGTCAATAATTTAAATTTTATTCCTTCATAGTCATTCTAAAAAAAATTATCAGATGAAATACATTTCTAATGTGTAAAAAAGCGTACTAATATTCTAATTGCATTATACATAAATTATTTACAATATCACTAATAAATATTTGAGTAAAACAAATAGGATTTGAGACAAAAACAATACTATTCTGTCATCTCCAATCTATAACAAGTTCAACTAGAAACAAGTCTATTATTAACTTTAAAAATTGCATTACAGAATCTCTTTATAGGCTAATTAAAGGATGTCAGTAAAAATAATTTTATTATAAAGCAAATAAATCTAGTTATCGAGTTAATAAATAACAGTCGTGCGAACACAATACGCTAAGATATGTACAACGAATTGACAAACAATAGTGCAAACTGGACCGTATGTTACCGCCACCGCGCATCTTTACGTGGCTCCTCTCACTTAATTTTATGTGCACAATTTGGCATTACAATCAAGGTAGAAAGTGAGGGGTAAGCAATCAATGTGTCGTGCGCGATGAGCCTAAACCTAGGATATTACCCCTCAGGGTACGTAATTCGTGTTATACAATTCAAACAAGGTGCTTGCGAGTGTGAGCACCGATTACATTCCCGACGAAAATAATGCGCTGTACGAGACAAGAAAAATTACAAGTTTCATGTATACTCGTTATTGGAAATAAATACATTTTCTAATTCACATAATAACGATATTTACCTGTATCAACAATCGGGAATAACCTAATGACATGCAATTATATCAAAAACAATAAGTTCTCGAATTAAAACTAAAGTAATCTAAAGTAAGAATCTTAAAAACCATTCACAACTTTTCATAACCGTTTTACAAGAGTGTATTACCCGGATTATAGTCAAAACTATCGACAATACCCGGTTTAAGTCATACCATTGTGAAAATCGTCTAAAAATAGACAGGGCACAATAAAAAAGGTATGTAGTGTACAAGGATCTATTGGCGCATGGCCAAAATCGGAACTAAAGCCGCCTTCTTGTTTTTCAATACATTTTACAGACCAATCGCTAAAATTTTTACCAACAGCGCCACCCTGTGAACGTCATTCGAGCGCCAAAAGATCCTTGTAGCAGTTTATGTATACATAGTTACAACCACGGACAATGGTGGTTGACCAATTTTCACCCTTATGTTCTTAGTAATAAGGTTGAAAAGTGGTTCACAAGCAGTGTCCACGATAGTACTTGAATGAGCGTATGGTAAAATCATGTCAGTCGTTAAAATAGTGCAATTAATTCAAATTCGTTCACTTTGACTAGTCATTGGCTGGCGAAGCGCCCGGTAACCAGACCTACACTTTGTACTGGTATTGGCACATCGTTACAAATACATAGTAAAATAGTCACCATTCGTTAGCACTGACAGAAAGTACTAAGTAGACTCTAAGTGAAAGTTTTTACAATATCAAGGGATATTATAGCAAGACAGGAAATGATGTAGCTCATATAAGTTTGCTACCTTTACTTTGGAAAATGATACTCCCGACGCCGCGGCGGCCGCTACTAAAGACGGTATTGTCAACAAACCAAGTGAGTATGTGGGCATCACCGTTACACAAATGATGTATTAAAGCTGACAGCTCTGACAGAAGGAATGCTCTCTTTGACTGGCGGCCCGTGAGCCGTGACAGTAGGAATGCGCACTTTCGGTGTCGCTTTATTTATTTACTAAGCCCTCTCTAGACGCTGACGGCGCATGCGGCGATTCTGTGCTCTGTAGAATTCACAAACTTAAGTAGTATCTCCCGAAATTCAAATTTTCTTACGTTTTCTGCTATTTACAGGTCAGTGTCATGTTGTATGTTCATTAAAATATGATCCGCGACCGTTTGGGTTTAAAAATATGGGTTTAAAGAATTATAATCATTAGAATCATTAATAAATCTTTCTAAGTTAGATTTGTTTAATTGAATGACGTTTTCATGAAATCATGACATTTGAGAACAAATCTAAATTGCAGAAAACGTAAGAAAATTTGAATTTCGCAGGATACCAAGTGAAAGACTTTTATCGCAGTACTGATGACATAAATAGTTGGTTATCATAAGATGTCTAGAGCCTGGAGAGGCTCTTACAAATAGACGTTTCTTCTTGTCGGGGTATAATAATAGAAGATTCACATTTAAATTTTAGATACCACTACGATACTATACTTAGGTTTATTCAATATTTCGAAAAAGTTGATTTTACATAAATCATATTCCTTCCAAATCTTTAAATAAAGGTTGCGCAATTTTCAGTCATTTAATAATTAAAATTCATTGCGAGTCCATGGACCGAATAATCTTGTAATATATAAATGACGACTCGACATAATATACTAAAAGTAAAAAATTATTTCTTCTATAAATTCGCTCTCCATTTTTTCCGCATACATTTAATCCTTTAGATATCCACATTGACAATTAAAGAGTTCTAGCACAGTCTACATCTGTTTGGGGCAAGATTGCTGTACAATTTTCGAAACAATTTTTCAATTAATTTCCAATACGTTACAGTTACCGTATTGTTTTTATGAAGGAGCAATCTAACACCGACATATGCCGTGCTAGAGCTCGGTAAATCTATAACTATTAACCAACACGCGATCAAGGCCTCAGGGTCATTCACTAAAAGCTAGGAAACGGGAGACAATGGATACAAAGAATTGTATGATTTACTTTATGGCACAAAAGGTAGACTATTGTTAGTTGTTATGTATTCTTTTGATCTAAAACTAGGTAAGCTGGTGTAATTTTCAATGACAGAATGATTTTTTAGGGAAAATAACCTTGGCCGCACATTATTTTGATTTTATTTGCTCTATTATATTTTTATTCTTTAATATCCACAGTCTCTTGTTTCAAAGCCGTCTCGTTACTTTTACAATATTAAAAAGAGATATGTTAACAAATTGCTATGACACCTTAATTATAATTGTCAGTCCTACCGTTGAGCCGACTGAGCTGGTATAGGTACACGTCACTTTTATAACACAACCAATTTATCATTATAATGTCATGATTTAAGATCATTTATTCAGAGGATGTAAAACTACCATAGAAGTTTTAATTTTTATAGCTGGCAACATTCAAAATGTAGGGTACAGAGGTAAACCCTCATCTTTCTGGCTACACTCCACTACCCGGTTTTTTATTAAAGAAGGTAATTTACTCGCCTCTATGGGATAATCTCAATTTATAGAGCAAATTTAACTTCAGTAAAACCACACTCAAATATTCCGAAGACGTTTAAAGTCAGTTATCTCATACACTCGAGCACTATTTTAATTGAATGGATGATTTCATTAATATGTCATTGTAGGTTCTACTTGGTTTAAAGATTATCATCTATCTATGAGGGAACAACAGACTATTGTCAACTACTTGCAGGTAATCTCTACCAAAAGTTATTGAGCAGTATTCTCTAGGAAATTCGCGAAATAGTCCATATTTTTTACCAGGCAGAGGAGGAATAATATTCCATAAAACGTGTATATTAAAATCAATCATTTGGATCGATCGTTGAGCGCAAGGTCGTGTCAATTAGTGTCTACGTAGAACAAGGATAATATACCTTATGTGTATGGCATTACGGTTTGTTTTGTTTCTTCTCACGTCTGTCGCTCGACGCCGAAGTTGTAGGTGTAGTCGCGGTCAAGATCGAAGCGCGAGCGCCGCTTTATTACTGGCAGTTGTGTCTGGAAGCAAGAGATTTAAATTAATACTGGGAAGTACTTTCAATGAACTTGCAATTTAACTGGCTAACTTCGTGTTCATTGTTACATGCATTGTAAACAAATTATTTCTTAAGTGGAACAAATTATTCAATATTGCCTCGATCCCCAAGCGTCAACAAGATCAATAACTATAAGATTCTGCACTATAGATTACAAATATTAAAATCCTTAACTCACTCACTAATTAATAATGGCGTATTACATAGGAATACCTAAATAGGTTGGGGTAGCCTAAGACAGTGTGTTTAACACTATGATAGCTTATTGATTCAGGCGTGACCTTGCGGAAATCCATGATAAAATACAATAGACGTAGATATATTTAGTAACCTGTTCCTTCAGAAATAGCTAAGAAGAACAGGTTACTAAATATATCTACGTCTATTGTTATTAATACTATGCTTAGATAGAAATCTAAAAACTTTCTACAATGTTTTGAAAGTGAAAGAAATATTTAAATTAGCGTGTAACAGTAGCATAGGCTTGTGATAATAATCATAATGGATGTATGTGTAACTGCTATATTAAACAAAGACGCGTTGAGGAAATTTTTTAGCATTTCCTGTTGTGCCAATTAATTAGAACATGTTACCCTACCTTAATCATTTTAACAATACTAACTAGCAAGAGCGTGGTCGACTAAAAAAAAGATTAATGTTTTTATTGTAATACTATCAGCATGAAATTCCACTGCAGCACGCTTAGCATGACCAGAATAGATACAAGATGGTTTTGTCTATGGAAGAATAGACAAAATGACAGATTGCCAATTCAATTTATTTGCCATAAGTGTTGGTACAATTTTGGTTTTAAAATAAATAATTATACAGATCCATAACCAGACATTTTAGTTATTATTTACTAACAATTCAATTAAAATATTTGAAACTTACCAAACTATCACTAGGCAGTCCTCTCAACTTGGGGTTCAATAAAAATGGAACTCCTTCCAGTCCATTATATCCTCCTAACGTCTGATACATAGTGTTCCTTGGCAGAGGCGCAGGGCCCTTTTTCCTTGAATGAGCTACGGGCGACGTGGGCCCCGCAGGGCTACCGTGATGGATCGGGGACTTGGCCGAGGGGGGCCGCGGCGCCGGCCGGAACGGTTTGATGTTGTATGCGGGGCTTAGTGCTTCGTAGTCATGGTCAGTGGTGAACTCTTCGATGTTAGGGTATGTGGTCGGAGACTGTTTGAGATTCAGGTTGTTTAGTTCCGAGACGAGAGGTGACAGTTTTGGTGGACGGTCCGGTGCTCGCAATCTGAAAGCAATTAATGAAAGATTGCTTTAGTTAGTGTGTGTATCTAGTTGATAAAAATCCAAAAAAAATGTTCATTTAACGATGGACAATGCACAAAATAAACCGCAACAAAAAAAAATGCGATTTATACACCCGCATCCGTCAAGGGGTTGATTTTATCCGTCATACTAAACTTTCACAATGAAACTCATATCGAATATGTGAAAAAAAAAACAAATACCTATACACCAAGTAGATAGACTATTTCGATACACAAAAGTTATTTTTTTTTTTATTAATATTATACATGTGCATGGTTCATTGCGAAATTTGTTTAGTATGACAGGTAGAATCACCCCCTTGACAGATGCAGGTCACTAAATCACTGGCTGTTTAAAGAAACCGATGATAAATTTTGCCGATGACAAATCGCAACGGGCACGCGGCTTGTTTAATATTAAATCTTATGTCTTGTGTGTATGTTTTATTAATGATATCCGGTTATTGATACGATGGTCAATGTTTGATAACTTTCATTAAAAATTACATGTGACAGTAAAGCTTCCTATACACGACGCCGGAGCCGCACCGGCGTCGGACCGTATGTTTGTGTATACGAATGAATGTCACTCGTGCGCCGCACCGCAATCGCGCCGGCGGCGCCGCGTAGTTTCTAAAATATTATGTGTTTTTTTCATCTTGCGGTCCGGCGCGGTAAGGCTCCGGTGTCATGTATATGAAGCCTTATTACTTTTGCTAGCCCCCTTTTGTTACAATGTTTGTTTTAGTGCGGCCTGTGTGGCGAATCGGACGTATCAGTCCGTAAACTTATTTTGTTAATAGCTAATGAATGATTCTAGCAATCAGATATTGACCTTTTCATCGCGCTAAGGATTAGAGATGAAAGAAGGACGTTACTCCTACTTAAAAGTAGGACTAGTTATACAATGTAACCATTCATTCTAATTGTTTTTAACGTGACGAAATCTATTATAATTGAGACTTACGACATTTAGTTCCGTGCTCGAACGCGACCAAAGAGCGCACGCGATATTCAACTTTATTACTGATGTGTTAGCGTTTAGCACAAAGTAGAGTGGTGGGGTGCATGGGGGCGGAGTTTGTGTGGAAATTGTCTTTGGAGTGCCTGGTCTTAACTGTAAAGCGCAGGCCAAACTGGGAACGAACTGAAACCAAGATAAGTTCGTTTAGGTTTTCTTCCGCGTCTTTTCATACTTTCAGTTCACACCGCGTACTAACCGAAACGAAAACGGAAGGATGTAATGACGCGGAGGAAAGCTAAACGAATTTACTATCGTTTCGCTTTGTTCCCAGTGTGGCCAGCGCTTTAGGTACGAAACCTGAATGAAGAAGGATTGTTATTGAAATAACTAGCTTCTTTAAAAAAAAAGCTCTATTTCTAGTTATTTAAGACTGTTTGTGCCAGAACTACCGCGCACAGCTAAGGCGGTAACTATCAGCTGTTATAACATGAAGACAAGACATGAATGAACAATGTTACTCACTATGTACTAAAACTAAGGTCGAGATCTATACACGCCACGGCGCCGTGTACGTAAAATGCGGTAGTGGGGCGCGTCATTTCAAAGTGGACAAGCTATACTTAGCACGTACTTTGACTAAGCGTCATTCCTGTCACTGTCACACAACTATAAAACTACAAGCGCAATATAGAGACGAGAACATTCAAAGCGTGTGCCGTGGTAAGTAACGTTTATAAATATCCGGTATAAGAAGCATTGTGTATCTCAATTGTCTCAATGATCGGTGCGCGAATAGTGTACCTTACGTGAGAATATAAACAGTACGAGTTAATTCATCTTGTTCACTGAAGGATTTATTAATTTAGTTGAGTGAGTTTCTTTGTTGTGTTCGTGCCGTGACTATTGCAGGTATTTATTTATGTGTTCAAGACAATTTACTTATTATTTTTTATTGAATGTGGGCGATTTAATATTGGGGCCGCGTTTAGAAGCATGCTGTACTCTTATTTGAAAAGCAAAAAGAATCAAAGAACACACACGAAAAGAACAAGTTGAGGGAAAATATGAATCACATCCACGCAAAAAGGCCATCGCTCAGCATAACGCTGTGACCCCATGCGAGACAGAGCCCCAGGGCTGGTTTCCAGCGACAGCCATAGATTTTACGAAATTTCAGATTCGATGTACCATTTACATTATGTTATGTCGATGGAACTGTTTTGTTATAATTTTCTTGAATCGATGCTGGTTTTTTGACCGCATTATTTAGACTCAATGCCTAAGAAACTGTTTGATTAGATTTTATTTAAAAACTGCTTTTAAGTACATACTTATAACCCTACTCTGAACTAGGTCTTCGTTTATAGTCAAAGACTTGAGTAGTAGTCAACCCCGGCCAGGTAGCTTGCCTGCCCGACGGGGACATTAAAAAAAAAAAACGCAGATTTGTGACGACCGTTGACGTAACTATGGTGACGTACATAGACTCCATTATTTATGATTTTGTAAATAAAGTCGGTTAAATTTTTTATTTTGTTACAGTGCATTTTATTTGCTATATTTATTCATTTTATATTTATTAGACAGAGTGTGCAGTAAGCTTGATAAGTTTGTATATGCCCTTCGCAAGTTAAGACTAGTGTCCAGTAAAAAAACAGTCCTAAATGCATATCATGGGTATGTTTCGTCAGTATTGCGCTATGGCCTAGTGATATGGGGTAATTCAGTGGAGGTGGAAAGAGCATTCATAGTACACAAAAAATGTGTCAGAGCCATGAGTGGAGCAGAATATTTGGATCATTGTAGACCATTATTTAAGGAATTAAAAATTCTCCCACTCCCATGTTTGTATATTTTAGAAGTCTGTCTATTTGTAAAATAAAATACCAGCATTTGTTTCAATTGAATGAACAAGTCTCCGAAAGACTGAACAAAAAAAATGCCGGAAAATTACTAGTACCTGCTCAGAGGTTGCAATTATACAGTAGAAATGCCAGTTGTATGACAATTAAAATTTATAATAAATTACCACCTGCCCTGAGAATATTACCAGTTCATAAGTTTAAATGTAAGATGTTTGCTTGGCTCTTAGACATGTGTTTTTATTCCGTCAACGAATTTTTAAATCATACTTTTTGACATTGTTAATAAGATCTTAATAATGACATTAGTATTTTGACATTATTATGAATTCTTGGACATTGTAATTTCTATTCTGATTTTTATTCTTTTATATTTTGACATTATGATTTATTCTTTGACACTATGATTTATTTTTCGACGTTATGATTTATATTTTTGATTTTTAAATAATAATATTTTGACATTATAAATCATGCAGTTTGTGATATAACCAGTCTTTTAATTTGTCACTAAAATTATTGAATTTTTATAAACTTAATACAAAACATAATTTTATATAATATTCTAATAATGTACCTGGTTCTGATCCGCATGTACCTAGCTTAATAGTTAATATTTCTACACCAGCAATGGTAGTTTATGTGAAACAATGTTCAATTTAAGATCTCAATGTACCATAAACTGAGAAATAAATAAATTATTATTATTATTATTATTCCTCAAATGCCAAGTGCCTCAGGGCCCTAAGTCCGAGCCTGGTAGTAGTCAAAAACTTGGTGCAAGACGTTCAAATTGTAAAGTTAGGGTGGTGATGGAAAAGCCGACCTTCTAGTATAACTAACACTGCCATACTGTCAAGCATCGACAGATGATACTTGAGATGAGAGTATCTACTATGCGAGGTTCATGCTTATTCGCCTGTCAATCATCTTATTTATTCCCGTCACTCAGCGGCAGATGTAAGGTCAAACATGCTTGAAAGAAGTGTGAGTTGTGCGAATTAGCAATACGAAAGAGCACGATTTATTTATTTTACCATCCACTTTGTTTGCCTGTATACAGAGTTACTTACCTATGGCTGACATTTTTTTAATCTGTGGAACTAAATTGACGTCCGACAGTTTTTGGATTGAAAAGCTGTCAACTGTCAAACTTTTATTTTTGTAAGATGTTACTTTTATTATGTACTAGTTACTGCGTTGCAATGGCTTTTTCATATATATTTTTTTTTGTTTTTTTTTGCCGGGGTTGGTCCGTGGATTGGTGACATACCGAGACTTCTCCGTGCCTCGGAAAGCACGATAAGCCGTTGGTCCCGACTGTCAGCTGCATCCGGTTAGACTGGAAGCTGACCCCAATATGGTTGTGAAAGGTGAGTAGAGTGTTAATGAATGGGTGTGTAGGGGTAAATAACGCCAAGTAACGTTGTACAAATAATATTTTATTGATAAGGTTGTGAGTCTGCTTACCTCCTGTTAGCCTCAGGCGTGATGTTAGTGAGCACG
Source organism: Omphaloscelis lunosa (assembly GCA_916610215.1). Classification (NCBI taxonomy): domain Eukaryota; kingdom Metazoa; phylum Arthropoda; class Insecta; order Lepidoptera; family Noctuidae; genus Omphaloscelis; species Omphaloscelis lunosa. Next base: position 2,980,129 of record OU744245.1, on the reverse strand, counting down.
TTCTCATACTCGGTGTGCGTCGGCGACGTGTCGGTACTGCCGCCGCTTACTTTGTAACACACCGTCTTGCCGTTTATCTCACTGAGAAGGGAAAGAGACAAATTTCTATTAATTTATTATCATTTGGAAATGGGAAAAGGAGGCCCCTTCGTCCAGCAGTTGGACATTACGCGGTAAGTAGATTAGATTTGGAAATACCATTAAGAATCCATAATACACTCGCGCGATGCTGCTCGCAAACTGAGTGAGAGCGAGACTGAGCAGCGGGGAGAAGGCTCCAAGGCGCCGATTTGTAATTTCTTTTTACGGTGAAAATAATGGTAATTAAAAAACATAGTATCTGCATTATAGTTAGTTCAGTTATTATGCAAAGTTTCATGATCTAATTTGAAGTTTTTTTTTTTTATACCAGCTGTTTATTGTTCGGTTTGGATTTTGGTATGTTTTCGTTAAACATAGTACTTAATATTAATCCTCATTTTTACATTATATTTATTTCAAAATTGATGCTGCAAGATTCTCGATATAATAAAGGAGGATCATGCGAAGCAATTTGTGGTATTATAGACTCTTACCACTTCGGTTGTGCAGTCCTTGCAATTATTAAGAAACCCTACGGCGCCGACACCTGTTCCATTTAGGATAATGCCTAATAAACCCAACCTAACTCTAAGTGCTAATGAAAACCACAGCCTTGATTTTCATGATGGAATAATAAAAAAAAAACGTACGATCAGATGCAACATCCACTGCACAAGTTATAAACATTACATCATTGTCTTAGCTGTAAGAAGCTAATCCGGGCTCTCGCGCACCCGATATACTAAATCCTAATTGGATCCGATTAGTCGATATCCTGTTAAGCGGCTCAAGTGTGCATGTTAACAAGCACAAAGCTCATGTCACCGACTTCCGAAATGAAAGTTATTTTTCACTTTCTAGTGTCTTTTTTGGATGTTGGTTGTTATTTTTTTTTTTATTTTTTTTTTATTTATCTTAGTAACATAGTAAGTAAACATATGGCAATATAAGTTGCCATATTTCTTGTATTTACACTCCTACAGTACTAGATGCTTGTTCCTAGTGGATTGCACTCTCCAAAGTTGTGCATTGTTTTAATGCAAATAATCTTATTCTGAACGAAAAAAAAACTAAACTCATTAAATTTTCAATGCCAAATGTCAGGCAGGTATCTACCAATGTTCAAGTTAATGGAATAGAGTTGGAGCCTGTTGAGTAGACAGTTTTTCTTGGAATGACTATTGATTAATTTATTTTTAGAAAAATTGGCAGTAAGGCTTAATTCGGCCGCCTATGCTGTTAAAAAAATTGACACATAACTGACGTAGGTATAGCAAGAATTGTTTATTTTAGTTATTTTTCTTAGTCTTATGTCATATGGGATTCTTCTCTGGGGAACCTATGCGGACATTAATACTATCTTTGTTCTACAGAAAAGGGCTGTTCGAGCCATTTACAACCTAGGTCCAAGTAGTCCCTTAAAGAAAAATTCAAAGAAATAAATATTCTAACTGTAGCCTCACAATATATTTTTGAAAACCTATTGTATGTACACAAAAATATAACAAATTTTATGAAAATGTCTGATATTCATAGTTTAAATACCAGGAATAAACACAACCTTGCTGTACATAGCACACGTCTCCACAAAGCAGGCAACTCGTTTATGGGTCAATGTATACACTTTAACAACAAACTTCCCATTGACATTCGAAACTTACCCATTAAACGATTTAAAATCTGTATTAAAATCAAACTTTATAAAAAAGAGTACTACAAAATTTCAGATTATTTGGAAGATAAAAAAGCTTGGGATTGAGCTGCTTGCTCTGCTGAGCCTTGTGATAAAACCATAAAACTTGACATTTTAATTATTATGTAAAATCATCAAAATACACCAGATTTATATAGGTACACACATTGAAATTGTTGAAAACTATATTCAAAATGACATGATTACTTTGTATAGTATTATACTATTTTAATTATTGTGAATGTGACGACTATGTGGATTTTATTATTATTTCTCCGCTAGTTTTAATGATGTTCTGCCAGTTTGAGTAGTTTACGCAGCCTACCCAAATGTCCTTTCTTTGGTATTGTTCGTCGAGTTGAGCTCCACGATTACTGATAAATGCTTGCACTGACGTGACAGGTCCACTCAAATCTGTGTGTTTCTTTTCTCTAATGACCATTTCAGACACTAATCTACATGGTCCTCATATGGCCTGACCAAGATTATGTCTGGACTTTAAAAGTCCTCTGAGTTTGTTTCGGCCTTTCTTCTCAGAGTAGTCAGATAGGAAACGCCGAACTTATCTAGCTTGTTTGTAACATTGTTTCCAATCGATGTTATTTCCACTTAAACAAACATCAACTTTATAAAGTTGATTTTAGACTGACTAGTACAGTTGAAAAAGTCATAAAAAGAATATGAAATTGTAGGACAAAATGAACCGTATGTGTAGTCAGTACAGTTGTTTTTCCTAAAACTCGCGTTTGTTTATATTGTTACGTCGTACGTACGAGATCTTTCGAGAAAGCACGGATTACAGTGTGTTTGCGCTAAAAACTTCGAGAAGCATTCCATTATTATTAGTTTGAAGTTAAGTAGGTAACTACTTATAAACAATATTAGAACTCGTCATCGTAATTTCGACCGTACGCCGAGGGCATAAAGTACCTATTTCTTTATTCGGTACAAGTAGGTTATTATTTTTTATACCTACTACTTTTGTATTTCCTGGTAATGTTTATTTGTTGATGTTTTTCTGGAACCGTTCTACACATAGCTGGAATGTTCTTGAATATTGGCGGTATAAAAGCAGAGAGCCGACACACGATGGAGTCAGTCTGATTTAGGCGATACAACGAAGCGAATCGAAGTGAACTAGAAGTGCGATATCTAAGTGAATAGTGATCAGTAGTGTATTTGTGATTACGTTATAAAGTGTTTTGTGTTTAATAAAGTTATTTAATTGTCTGATTGGTAGTAATTAATTTATCCCATACCCAGCTCGTAACAATTTGGTGTCAGAAGTGAGGGATAAATTATGCCAATTCTACCGAAGGACGACACAGACGGTATCCGTACCAGGAGTCAGCGACAGCAGGACATGGACCAAAGGCGGTTTGGACATTCTCCAACACAGACACCGGGTGGTGTCCAGCCTACGTCAGTGCCAGTCGCTGGCCCATCCGCAGTTTCTACAGCATCAATGGCGCCAGACTTGTCAGCTTTAATGGCGCTGCTACAGGAGCAGTCTCGCCGTCAAGAGGAGCAGGCTCGCCGTCAAGAGGAGCAGGCTCGCCGTCAAGAGGAGCAGGCTCGCCGTCAAGAGGAGCAGGCTCGCCGGTTGGAAGAGCAGTTGCAGCGAGACAAAGAAGAGCAAGTCCGCCGCCAAGAGGAGCAGGCTCGCCGGTTGGAAGAGCAGTTGCAGCGAGACAAAGAGGAGCAAGTCCGCCGCCAAGAGGAGCAGGTCCGCCGCCAAGACGAGCAGATGCTCCTTATAAAGGATCTTCATGCAACTTTTGGCAAAGACCTAAAGGTGATGAAGGATCAGGTACAGCAGCACGAGAATCGCCTCTCAGAAGCCGAAGTTCAGATCGCTGGGGTGAAGAAGGCTTTGGGGGAACTGAAGACTGGAGACGTGACTGTAGCTTCAGTAGTTGCTGCACCTTCAGCGCGGGGCTTTAAGGTGCCTCCATTCGATGGCACATCTTCGTGGTCGGCTTATAAAATTCAATTTGAGGCCGTTATGAAGGCGAATGGATGGTCAAAACCGCAAGCCATGACCGCGCTCACCTTGGGCCTCCGAGACCAGGCCCTAAACATTCTTGAGGCGCTCGGCAAGAATGTAACCTACGAGCAGCTGCTGGAGGCGTTAGAGTCCAGATACGGCGACGCGCACCTGGAGCACGTATTTCGTGCTAAGTTGAAGGATCGTGTTCAACGTAGTGCCGAGAACCTACAGCAGTGGGCCCTCGAAGTTGAAAAGCTGGTTCGGAAAGCATACCAGTCTGCCCCTGCACTTATCGATGGGAATCTGGTACAAGCGTTCGTTGATGGAATACGCGACCTAGAAGTTAGAGCCGCTGTGAGACTTGGGCATCATGAGACGCTGAAAGACGCCTTGGCCCATGCCTTAGAAGTAGAGGCAGTGAGGCAGGACCACCGAACGCACCGCGTCAGGGAGGTTGTAGCATCTGTACGCGACCGGCCGCAAGGGTACAGTCCTAGGTGCTACACTTGCGGAGAAAGGGGTCATCTTCGGTCAAGCTGTCCTAAGCGCAGCACCCCGAGAGAAGACCAGCAGGGAAGGGTGGCTGAAGTGACTGCCCAGCCACAGCAGGGAAACGAGTAAATGCCAGGACTGGGGGGCGGGTGCTGGCTGGTATTGAAAGAGCCCCGAGAATCTTGATCTCGCAAGCACATGATGGGAACAGCCTGACCATCAAAGGCGAAGTCAACGGAACACCATGCAAACTGACGTTGGATACTGGAGCTTCTCACACGGTCGTCAATTCTCACCTAGCAAGTCGGTTTCTTGGGGACTACGTCGATAACCACGACCGTATACGATTACTAACAGCTACCGGTCATCACATAATCGTCCGAGGCAAGAAGGAGGTGGAGTTAAAATTGGGTGATAGAACTTACCAGCAAAATGTCATCGTGGCCGATATAGTGGACGATTGCATCTTGGCCTTGGACTTCATGCGGAAACATCGTTGCGAGATCGACGTTAATCAAGGAGTATTGAAATGTGGTTCAGATGAAGTCTTCATGGAAGGTGCACCATCAGGAAAAGTGTACTGCTTGAAAGAGATTCTTCTTCCTCGCAGATCAGAAACAATTGTGCCAATTAGTTTACCACAGAATTCTAGACACAAAGATCGAAGTGTTCTGATAGAAAGGGTGCACAATGACTTCCCATGGAAGATGGCACGTACTCTGGTCAAGGCCACCAACGTCTCAGCAGTACGCATACTGAATCCAAGTGACAAGGAGCATGTGATCAAGAAGGGCACCTTGATCGGTACTTGCGAGGAAGTAGCTTGGATGCGTCAATTGCAGGATCCGCCTACCGGAAATAAAATTCGTAGTGCAAAATTTGACGTGTCAACGCTTTTGGAAAACTGCGATTTAACTAAAGGAGAAATGGACAAGGCTAAGAAGATGTTACTTCAGTACGCCGACACTTTCTCTTCAAACGATGCTGACATAGGGAGAACTGGACTTGTTCAGCATAAGATTAATACAGGCAACGAGTTACCAATCCGTCAGCGACCAAGAAGACTACCAGTTGCACGAGAAAAAGAGGTGGAAACCATGGTTGAGGGAATGGTGAAGGACGGTGTTATAGAACCTTCATCCAGTCCATGGTGTTCTCCTGTGGTCCTGGTAAAGAAAAAGGACGGCAGTATGCGCTTCTGTGTGGATTATCGACGACTGAACGACGTCACGAAGAAGGACAGCTACCCGCTGCCTAGGATCGATGACACACTGGATACGCTGACTGGTATGAAGTGGTTTACCACACTTGACCTGAAAAGTGGCTACTGGCAAGTAGAAATAGACCCCAAGGATAAGGAGAAAACTGCATTTTCAACAGGAAAAGGATTGTGGCAGTTTAAAGTTATGCCATTCGGTTTGTGCAATGCTCCTGCGACGTTTGAAAGGTTGATGGAGCAAGTACTCGCCGGATTGATTGGAGACGCATGTCTTGTATATCTAGACGACATTATCATCGTGGGCCGTACATTTGAAGATCACCTTAAAAACCTCAACCGAGTGCTGTCGAAAATCCAAACAGCAAATCTCAAGTTAAGTCCGAAAAAGTGCTCGTTTTTCAGACAACAAGTAAACTTTTTAGGACACATAGTTTCGGGGGAAGGTGTTCGAACAGACCCAGAAAAAGTAATCGCCGTCAAGAATTGGCCAGTTCCGAAAGACAAGACACAGGTCAGGGCATTTCTGGGTTTGTGCTCCTACTATCGAAGGTTTGTCAAGAATTTTGCCGACATTGCGAAACCTCTGCACAAACTCACTGAGGAAAAGCGGCAATTCTGTTGGGACGAGAACTGCGACGTCGCATTTCAGGAATTAAAGAAACGTCTGTGCAATACACCTATTTTGGGATATCCTGACACTGAAAATGACTTCATAGTTGACACCGATGCAAGTAATACTGGAATTGGGGGCGTGCTGTCTCAACGGAAAGGAGACCAAGAGGTTGTGATAGCTTACTTCAGCAAGTCTTTATCCAAACCAGAAAGAAATTACTGCGTTACAAGACGGGAGCTACTCGCCGTAGTAAAGACATTGCAGCACTTCAGTAAATATTTGCTGGGACGTAAATTCCAATTACGAACTGACCATGCTGCATTGAAGTGGCTATTACAGTTTAAGAATCCAGAGGGGCAAGTGGCGCGATGGATTGAACTACTACAAGAGTTTGACTTCATAACTGAACATCGCAGTGGGAGAACTCACGGTAACGCAGACGCCTTGTCAAGAAGACCTTGTCCCGAAGACTGTAAGCACTGTGCTAGGCAAGAGACTAAGGAAGTAGTGCCCGTGAGGATGCTTAGAACAGATCTCAGCGATGAATGGAAGAAAACCCTACAGCAAGCTCAGCAAAATGACTCGGACATCAAACCGATCTTCGAGTGGGTCAAAGCTGGTGCTCCTAAACCTAAGTGGAGTGATGTGGCTGCGATGAGTTCCATCACGAAGAGTTATTGGGCACAATGGAACAGCTTGGTGATCCAGGATGGAGTCTTGTGCCGTAAATGGGAAAACGCTCGAGGGGACAGCTGTCATCTACAAATGGTTGTCCCTAAAGCTAAGGTACCGGATGTTCTACGGCTCTACCATGATGGATGTTCAGGAGGACATATGGGAGTAAAAAGGACTCTACTAAAAATTCGAGAACGCTTTTACTGGATCCACTGTCGAGATGATGTGGAGGACTGGTGTCGCAAATGTACCAGTTGTGCGGCCGTGAAAGGACCCCACACACGCAGCCGAGGTGCATTAAAAGTGTACAACGTTGGAGCCCCTTGGGAACGGATAGCACTAGACGTTGCGGGACCATTTCCAGAAAGTGAGAACGGAAACAAGTACTTCCTGGTGGTCATGGATTACTTCACAAAGTGGCCAGAAGTCTTCGCCATTCCTAACCAAGAAGCTACAACTGTCGCAGATAAATTAGTTCAGGAAGTTTTCTGTCGTTTTGGAGTACCCTTAGAAATACACAGCGATCAAGGAAGGAATTTTGAATCGCAAGTATTTCAGGAAACTTGTCGATTGATGGGTACCTACAAAACCAGAACCACCTCTTACCACCCACAATCTGATGGAATGGTGGAACGATTCAACCAAACGTTGGAGAGATATCTGGCAAAAGTCGTGGAAAGCAGGCAGAGGGATTGGGACAAGCACATACAGCCGTTTCTGCTGTCCTACGGCAGCGCAGTCCACGAAAGTACGACTGTGACGCCAGCCTTCGCGAACTTTGGAAGAGAATTACGGTTGCCTGCAGATTTAATCACTGGAGCTCCCCCTGATGCTCCACGTAGTGTAACAGATTACGCAAATGATTTGCGTAACAAGTTGAATGATGTTTATGAGCATATCCGACAATCCGGCCAACAGATGTCTGAGAAGATGAAGACCCGTTATGACCGCAAGGCAAACAGTAGGGGTTTCGACGAGGGTTCACTGGTGTGGTTACATAATCCAGTGCGGAGCAAGGGGAAGTCTCCGAAATTGCAAGCAAAATGGGATGGACCATACCGAGTCGTGACTAGGATCAACGATGTCACCTACCGAATACAGAAGGGTCTACGAGGTGCGCCAAAGATTGTTCATGTAGACCGATTGGCCCGATACTACGGGGCTAATGATGCTCGGGACGAGCATGTCTAAGGAGGGGGCAGTGTTACGTCGTACGTACGAGATCTTTCGAGAAAGCACGGATTACAGTGTGTTTGCGCTAAAAACTTCGAGAAGCATTCCATTATTATTAGTTTGAAGTTAAGTAGGTAACTACTTATAAACAATATTAGAACTCGTCATCGTAATTTCGACCGTACGCCGAGGGCATAAAGTACCTATTTCTTTATTCGGTACAAGTAGGTTATTATTTTTTATACCTACTACTTTTGTATTTCCTGGTAATGTTTATTTGTTGATGTTTTTCTGGAACCGTTCTACACATAGCTGGAATGTTCTTGAATATTGGCGGTATAAAAGCAGAGAGCCGACACACGATGGAGTCAGTCTGATTTAGGCGATACAACGAAGCGAATCGAAGTGAACTAGAAGTGCGATATCTAAGTGAATAGTGATCAGTAGTGTATTTGTGATTACGTTATAAAGTGTTTTGTGTTTAATAAAGTTATTTAATTGTCTGATTGGTAGTAATTAATTTATCCCATACCCAGCTCGTAACAATATGTTTAGCAAATAAATTGCGAACGTAGATCATCTTATCTGCTAAGTATGAGCAAAATATATCAATGTATCAAAATATTGAGACAATATCGAAATATCGCTACAATACGATACTGTTTGTACATATCGATACAAATTTTATCGATATGATTTTCTGCCTATCCCAACTTTCAGCATTTGTGCTGTCAACTCACCCAGCCAATATAAACCCTTGCGGCGCTTGCCTCATTTTAGAGCACACGATGACGTCAGTGACGGGCGGGTGCGCGCGCGCCGCTGCGGGTCGCGACACGCGCGTGCACAAACGCCGCTTGCCCGCACGACCTGCCACGCTGAAGCCCGGCGGGGCAGCTTCCCGCTCTCCGACTATAACTACGCCGTCCATTACGTAGCCTGGTACTCCTAGATAGAAGAAAATATTACGTTATTTAGGGCTTGATCAGTAACATGCAGAGACAGGGTGCTGACATCTATATTTCCGCTATTCCCGGTCTGTAATTCCACCATTCTAATTGTGTAACCCATTTTCAATCACAATACGAGAGTTTTGAAGGATATTTCTAGTCCATTGGTTCATGTTTAATAAATTCGTCTACTCAGCAACGTAAATAACACAATGAATGTGGCTGAACTGTCAAAATGAAAGAAAATGCGATCAATGGTAATTTTATGTGTGTTACGCAATTAGGTACCCCGCAGTTCGATTTTGGGCCAACCCTTCAAAATAAGTCTGATTTTGTTATAAAGGTTTATGAAGTTATTATTCTCCAATAATAGTAACAACAAGCACTAATTACGTATCTCTTTATCATTTTATCATGCACTTAAATTATAATAGGGACATGATGCATAGTTCTCAAGTGGGTACATTTATTAGTAATAGGTACTTATGATAATGTCAGTTGTATGTCCTTACGGTAATGTCAGATTTTCATTTTCTAAACAAAATTTCACATCAAATGTTAAAACTCATGGTCTTCCTTTTATTTGTGACACTATAAAATGATGATGTGGATATATTTAGTAACCTGTTCCGCTTAGTTATTTCTAAAGAGTCTTAAAAAGACCCTGGAAGAAATCGACACGTGTTTCACTTCTCAACGAGGCATCCACACCAAGCACCGAGCGCAGTCTGCGCTCGGCACTTGGTGTGGCAACACGCCGTGTTCGAGTTCGCGACAAGTCAATCGTCATCCTGAGGATGCCTTGCTTGCAGCGCTCGACCGCTATAGTATCACTTACCTACGAAAAAAAAGGGTGGTGTGCACAGGATTTTGTTTTCAAATTGCTTATATATGCGTTACCCCGATGATACAGGTGTTGAATAGGCTTGTAAGGATTACCTACGGACCCTACGATAATAGTAACATAGTCGAGTGGAAAGTAATTGATTAATTTAGCGTGTGTGGATTTGAGGACTCCTTACACATGTTAAGCTATTAAATAATTTGCCATTCGACCAAATAACAAGTGTAAGTAGTCCGAAATAATTTGAAAAATCCAAAAGTGCAAGCCTCACTGACAGAAATATGTGGACGATAAATTTTACGGAAAAATATCTAAGAATATTCATCGATATTTGTTATAAGTTTGAATGAAATTCAACGGTTATAAGTTTGACAGCAAAAATCAATAGGCTTCAAATAAAATTTATAGGAGAAATGTATCGTGACGACCAGACACACTTCCCTACGGAAAACACTATACGTATATTTTTAATTACTTTTTTGTTATACAGCGTGGCAAGGACATCGACGAGAAAACTGTTACCATGGATTCTGAACCCCCCTGCGTTGAAAATTTTCGTCGGTTATTAAAAAAAAAAAAAAACAGTAGCAGTCCGGGAGTGCCGACAGAAGTGAAAACTTGAAAAAAATCTGCACCACGGTAATCAACGCGTTGATGTCTTTTTAATGGTCAAAACTGGTGTCATCACGGTGTCGCGAAATCAATGGCTTAGTCCCATCTCAAAAATGCCCAACGCACCTAAAGAAGTTTTCACTTCAAAAATCTGCTGTTCCATACATTTTGAGCGCGCAGGTATTGCACTTTTCTATGAAACAACAGATTTTTTTTTAAATAACCGACGAAAAAGTAGTGAATCCATGGTAACCGTTTTTGCGTCGATGTCCTGGCCACAAAAAATAATGCCTGTAAAAATAAATTAATCTCATAATGTCAAATCTCTAGTTTTTAAAACTTCTCTGCTAATGTGAATTCCATGTATAATTGTGAGTATAGTAACGGTTTTATATTGGAAAATTTTGACAAGCCGACATATCGAGAGTAGAGCACTCTCACACGCCGAAGCGTTGAAGCGTGGTGCAATAGGCATAAGAAACTTTCATTACATCGTGCAAGTAATACAGTCTGTCTGACTGTTACCCTTCCACACCTAAAAGGCTGAACAGATTTGTATGAGGCACACGGATAGACCATGACCTGTGTTAGGACATAGGGTATTTTTATCCCGGTAGTATGATCCCGTGGGATAATTTCCGACCTCTAGGTAGGTACGCTGGCTGAGCCACAGGCAAAAGCTACTATAATCTACTATTATGTCAGTTTACAGAAAATAATGCATAAAAAATTACAAGTTTTTAGCTTTTCAATATCTTACTCACTTTATTGTGGGTAAATTCACGCGAACTAATATCGCATTACTCATAAAAATCTTAGTCATATTATTTAATAAAACCCGGTGACTGATTGATAAGAATATTTAGAATGACATCATTACCTACACTATCCTAAAAAAGGCTTTTTACAAAAAAAAAAAAAAAACCGACTTCTTTAATTTTTTACGTTGTGGGGTTTTTTAGGAAGTCGTTTTTTTTTGTATTTTTTTTTATTTTTCACTTTATTTTTTAGGTGTGTCCCCACACAAATTCGAATACCACAACCTGCTATGTCATTATCAGTTACAGGAAAATATCATATCATCTACATACGAAGTGGAAAAAAATACGTATTATTGAAGCTAACTCAAAAACTATCCAAGCAAAGTTAATAAAATTTATATGGGACCATCTCGAAAACATACCCTGTCAAACAAAAAAAGAATTTTCAAAATCGGTCCATAATTGACGGAGAAATCGGTAGACATACATTAAAATAATAAATAAAACATACTTACGCTACGAACATATAACCTCCTCCTCTTTGGAAGTCGGTTAAAAAATAAAAAATATTCGTCTTAACAATCTTGTAGGTATACGAACAAGATAAACCTCCATAACCACAATCAAAGAAATTGTTTACATTAATGATAAATTGAATTATTTGTTTTGTTATTCACACTATGATGTAGAAGTCTAGAGAAGTCTAGAGGGAGCCGTACTCAAGTTACGTGACGTCACGTAACCTATAACCAACCGACGATCAAGACGCTTCCAACGATACCTCATTTGTCAAATTATGATGAGTAGTTTAGAAGTTAGACAGATGAACATACATTCATAAAAGTATCGGTCAAAATCATAACCTTCCTTTTTGCATCGCCGTAGGCGGGTAAAAACAAGAAAGATGACAGCAATACGTAACACGATGTAGACCGTGGGAAGATACAAAGATATGTCAGCACAATCACCTAATCAGTGCAAACATGGCATTACACTGACTCCTGAGTTATTTCCACAGCGACTACTACGAACTTGATGACGTAACACCAGTCTATCTCTATTTACGGCTTTTCCTGAGTCAGAAGCCTAAAAGCCTGACAACCAGTCTTACAAAGGGGATTCGTGTTACCCAGTAACTGGGTTGTGGAGGTCAGGCAGGCAGTCGCTCCATGTAAAATACTGGTATTCAGCTGCATCCGGTTAAACTGGAAGCCGACCCCAAAATAGTTGGGAAAAGGCTCGGCAGATTGATTTGACTGAGACAAGAGATTTCTTTGGGTAAAGAGTTTATCTCTATTTACGACTTAGTACTAAAATAAAATATTTCTTTGGGTAGAGATAACGTGGTTCAAGCCTAACGGTGGCAAAGTTCAATAGGGAGTCGCTGATATGCAAAGACGACGTGTCGTTGATTTCACATGACCTTTCTGTAGTTTTGTCCCTCGAGAAGACCAATTAAGAAGTCTAGTTAGTTAAGTACATCGACAACGACAAGATTATAAACTAAACTCGGAAACTTTCAAGTACTTATCTGAACGGTGTCACTCGTGATATGGATATTGTGGGCAAAATCAGTATAGCGGTCACAGCGGTCTTCAATACTTCTTGGGTGAACGCCGTAAAAGGTAAGAACGCCTTTTTGTCAGAAACATGACAAAAAGGCGTTCCGAAAAGACATGAGCCACGTTACATGGAACCCCCATTTCCCGGCACACAATCAACGCGTAATAAAAGTCCATTTCCAGGGCACAGCGCGCCAATCTAATAACAATGAGGCAGTGACCCAGTATCGCTGTAGTAAACAGATTTAAGCGTGTCTGGGGGCTGGTCGCTGGTCGTGACTCTTTGGTCGCCGGTCGTGGCCCCGTTACGACCGTTGAGTAATCATCGGCCAACAGATTCGGCCTTCGTATCAAGTTTAATGAAAGTGAATGAGTGCGACCGTTCCTGTGCTTGCCACAATTAGTTTGGCTTTGATTTTTTGTGGCAGCCTACTGGTTAAATTATTTCCGGAACAGCTTGAACGTTCGTTTGTATTCTCAAAATAACACCATTTTATGCATATGAAAGTATATACGGTACTTACTTTTTTTTTAAAACTTTAATCTTCTTTTTCTGTCTGTTTGTTTGTTTATTTATTTTGGCTAATCTGACCGATTTTGGCGGGATAGCATATCACTGGCAGATAGCTGATGTTATAAAGAGAAACTTAATTAGACTACTTTTATTTTAGAAAACAAATATGAATTTTAGCCACGCGGCCGGAGCCGCGTGCAGCATCTAGTTTCAATCAAAGGGATTGCTTAATTTTACAAATATATTTACAGCTTACTTATTAACCTCCGACGGAAAAAGAGGGGTGTTATAAGTTTGACCGCTGTGTGTGTGTCTGTGGCACCATAGCTCTTAAACGAGTGAACCGATTTGAGTGCGTTTTTTTTTTAAGCTGGTATTCTTGCAATGGTTCTTCGACATTTTTATCAAAATCGGTTCAGCCGTTTGAAGATTATCAGCTCCACACCTCCTCCACCACTGGTCTCATCGATTTGAAATTTGGTATTCTGTTATTTCAATGATATTAGAAGAACATAGTAACCTTGAACTGATGATGCAGAATCACTTGGAATTTGCAGGATACTCCACTCCCTTACCAACTTATAGCACAGGTATCGTGTTTGGGTTCATTGGAATGTTCTCAATTAATAGGTTATACATCGATGGTGAACAGGGTCTGGTGATGAAGTAGGAAAGAGAAATGAGGAAATGTTTGTGTCGGGGGTTTACAAAATTTTAATTGTTAAAATTGTACTTGTTTTAAATTGTGATTCTTAAGCAAGTCCTTTCTGATATTGATATCAATTTGACGTCGCTTTTGAGATTAACTGCTTTTGAATGTAGTATGGAGGAACTACCACTGTAGACACTCAAATTCTAATGCTGGCAGTCGAAAAAACCATATTTTTTAATATCACACAAGGGCCTTGCCCTCATAGATAAAGAGCTCTATCTCCATAGAGGGCTTTCATAATTCAGTTATCACATTGACCCATTTATCTCGCCGGCCAGTATTTATCACGTTGTGTAACAGCGCAAGACAATGAATGCACAATGCTTCGTTCTGTCACCGGCGCCGTATCGATTCGTTAATCGATTTACCGAGTATTAGGTATCGGATTACGAGTATACAATCGATTTGAAGCCTTTCCCTGCTTTCGATTTGTGCTGGTTGTTCGAATGACTGAGTAAACTAACTACACTCAGAAATAAATTATATTCTATGATATTCTATAGGCACGGGTAATCTGTGGTACCTACGGGAAACCAGAAGGAAATTGGATCTGTACCCTAATTGCGTAATACAACACAATCTGTTTGGATTTGAAACAGATTGCAAATCCATTCCTTCATAAGTACGAAAAAAAAATCTGCTCAACAACGTAAATAACGGCAATGAACGTTGTTGAACTGTCAAAATTAAACAAATTAGGCATAATTTTTTACGAAAATAAGTTACGCAATTATGGTACTGTTTAATTATTGATCTATTTGAAACTGCTTAATCGCACACAGTTTGTATTTTACCTATTATAGAGGCTATGGGATTGGTCACATGACGTACTTTTTTTCGTACTGTGTGATGTCAGTGATGTGTCATGTTACGGAAATTGATATATTGAGGAAATCGGACCTGTTTAATTATTGAACTATTTGAAACTGCTTAATCGCAGACAGTTTGTTTGTATTTTACCTATTATAGAGGCTATAGGGCTGGTCACATGATGTACTTTTATCATACTGTGTGTCAAGGCACAGATGAATACAGATGGGACTCACCACAGTTTAGGTATGAAGCTACAAGTACGTGGCGGGCCAGTCTTGCTGGGCCAATTCAGTGAGTGTAACATAGTCAGAAAAATTAAGAGTCACGCGATAAAGAGCGGCAACTTCTAGGTGAATATAACCGTAGGTGGCTAGCGCTGTGCGACCTTTTTTTTTTTGAGCGTGGGAAATCATCAAATAACTTCTAAAACCCACCCGTGTTCCTTCGGTTGCCCTGTCGCCGGGGGCCACGATCTCCCTTTCGGTTTTCTTCGCAACCCCGGCAGGCATCGGTCCTAGTGGACCCCTTCAATTATGCTGACATCTCTTTGAGGCGCGCGTGGAACACAACGCGCCGTCGACCCGGGCCTGGTCCTTATCGGACGGTGAGCCACCCATTGCTCACCGCCCGCAAGCCCGCGCCTACGGTGGCCGGAAATCGCCTCGCGATTCCCGACGCCCTGGGCGTCTCCTCCTGCGGCGGTTAGGGGCGTGAGGGCGCGAAATTTGCCTCTCCCTCACGCGTTCCGCCTCCTCCTTCGCGAGCATTACCGCTTCGCAGAAGGAGGTGACGGCCTCCCATTTCCTCTCGCTCCGTACCATGGCCTGAACCAGGGCCAGACGCGAGAGATCACCGCCGCCGATCGCCTCCACGAGGACACGGCGATGCTCCGCCCAAGCTAGGCAGACCTCCACCGTATGCTCCACCGTGTCCTCCGGGCGATCCACACAATGGTGACATCCGGGCGTTTCCTCCCGCCTTATCCTGTGCAGGAACCTCCCGAAACAGCCGTGTCCGGTGAGGACCTGCGTCAGGCGGAAGGTGAGGACGCCGTGGCGCCTCTCAAGCCACTCCTCAAAGAGGGGTCTTATCGCCGCACTTGTGCGAATTGTGCGACCTGAATTGCACTTTATTGGGGCGTAGCAAGAGTCGTTTTTTATTTAAATTATCTAGCGGAGTGTCCCATCTGTATTAATCTGTGGTCAAGCGTCTTCTGAATACCGCGCGGCGTTAGCACGGTTTTGCCGTAAAAAGCTGCAAAATTTAGTATGCTCAAAAAACGAAAATGGTGTACGTATACGGTGTCATTTCAGGAAGGTATTTTCATAAAAATCAGAGTTCCTTGCGGCTTGTACAGCAGTGAAATGGTCATATCTATTTCTGGAAGCACTTTTCTTTATTTCACACGTTACATAATTAAAAGAGTTTAAACTTTTTAAGTCAAAGGGAATCTAACAAAGCGGGATGACGAGTCATGGTTTAAGTGGGTGGAATGCGCCAGGCCATTCCAATTAATCATAAGCCTCTAGGGCAGGGTTGGCACGATTAAATCATTTTGATTTAAATCAAATGTGATTAATATTACTTTCTTTCACAGAAATTAACATAAAAAAAAGATTTAGACATTTTATTTTAAAGGCTAGGGGACTATTACATCGGAAAAATCAATATCATTAACATTATTATAATGCTTGAACAAGAAAATTTGATTTTGATTTCCAACCTTTCAATTCCCAGTCAGTTTCTTAATGTACTATTGTAATTGCATGCGAAGTTTACGAAACACTGCGCAGGGATTCCCCTTTTCTCTGACACCCAAGGGCGCATTCTGTTTGACGCAGAAATATAGGTAGTTACTGTATATTAAAAGAAGAAATAAAAAAATCGTGATAAATTAAGACTTAAAAAAAAAACCTAATTTATTAGATTTTTTTTTAAATCATGATGTTTTCCAACCTTGCTGTAGAATTATAATCACTTCACATTTTAACGTCCGTTCATAAACTCGCCGTTCGCCGAGAAGCATTAACTTTAATGAGATTATATCACTAGTTAAAGCATGTTAGGAATGAGCGTGAATGGTGAAAGTGTTTAGCTTTACGGTCTTAGCTTGATCAAAGTCAAGGTTATCTGTACATATTATTAATTAAAGTCGCTTTTCCTTCTTGCTTATAAACTATGCAACGGATATTGATGTGATATTCACTATCACATCAATATCCGTTGCATATATTATGATATTTAGAGAATTTATTTCGGAAAGTTTATGTGTATAATACATACATATTAAACTTCCATACTGGGTGGCAGGGATATCGACGCGAAAACTGTTACCATGGGTTCAGTACATAATTCTGAAGACTCCTGCGTCGATATTTTTCGTCGGTAATTTTAATAAAAATCAGTCGTTCCATACATTTTGACCACGTAGGTGACCACTTTTCTATGAAACAGCAGATTTTTTTATATACCGACGAAACATTTCTAAGCAGGGGGGATCAGAATCATGTACTGAATCCATACTAACGTTTTTCGTGTCTCTGCCACCCTGTATGTGTATAATAAAGAAATTTTGATGTTTTGTCAAGTGGTAAAATTTGAGGGAAGTAGGGGCGAGTCGCCAGCTCATCAAAAAAATACATTTCTTAATTTACGTCTAGATTACATGCAATTGAACTTACCCTCTGACTTGGACAAACAAATGTAATGGCTAGGCTTCTTCCCGAACAGTCCATTCTGGCGCAGGAGTCCTGCATCAGCGTCTTCATCATAGGTCCTGCTGACTGGCCAGTACCCCAGGGGGCACTTGGCTGCACTCTCCACAATCTGGAGCGACAGCAACGGTCGCTCGTCCGGCAGTGCGCCGCCGAGCGCGCTCAGCACTTTCGACATCTTCGGGCTATGTCATCACTCAGTCTTGCCAGATGTCTGCACTTCTAAAGGTAATTGGATAGCACCTGAAACAATATTGATTAAAATAATAACACTGCTCACAGATTATTCGGAAAATGTTTACCCACCAACTCGACAATTTCAACTAAAAAGATTTTAATGATCGCTTTACGTCCTAAATTTATTTTCCATATACATAGTAACTACCTTTATCAGGAGGAAAAAATATAAATGGATGTCGATAACCTTTCTGTACCAATGGCCTTCATTAAAATATCTGTGAAGCGCGTGAATTTTAGGCTTCGGGAAAATCCGTACTACATGATGACCATTTCTTTTTGCGATTTGATAAAGGGTTCAACCATCTACGCATCCTGACAATCAAATTTAATACAGTCTCTACACTCAATATCTTTGATTATAGATAGCAACTAGGCTAGCCGTCTGGCGGCTAGACGTTCGACAACACAAAGAAGATCATAGACAAGGTGGATCAAAATGACAAGGGTCACAAACCTTCACTTGAACCAATCTAAACGAGGTCTATGCCCTATCCTAAGGTCGAACAGGAGCCAGACAAAAGTTAAATAGATTTAAATATTGATGCAATGTGTGCTGAAGTTTTGTGGACTAATGGGAATTGAGAAAAATAGTTTCATGAAGCCAGGTTTAGGATTAGGGACAAGAATCGCCAACATTAATCCGATTACTGTAATACGTAAATCCTCTTTGAAATGGGTGAACCTATTGCCATTTATCGGCTTATATTCAGTGAATAGCGTATGAGCTGCATTGTGCCATTATACTGTTACGTAATTTCTAGCTGGACTCCAAAGGTGAAGCCGGCCAACGCAGATTATAATCTGCTCTGCTGCATAGTTGAATGAATGTACTGAATGTACTACACGAAGCTTATCAACGTAATATTATATTTAATCATTTTATAGTGTAACACTATTTTTATGTTAGTTGCTGATAATTCTATCAATATATTGTTGCTGTGAATTAATAAAATGTTTGATGTAGAGCTTAATCTTTATTCGTTAAACATCAACGCGGATGTGGTACAGTGCATTCCCTTCAGTCTTCCCTAGTACGAAAGACTCCTGCTGATCTATTCTGTAAAAATCTAAATGCGTGAAAACTTATGAGAAGTGAGCTTCCAATAGTGCAGCATTAAGTGGAATGACAGCTCATTTCACCATGTTTTCACGGTGAGATCGCCATTTTTTTCCCTGAGAAATTATCAAATAACTTCTCCCGCTCTGGGAGAGCGGAAGGGCGTTTCAGACTCTTACTAACGAAAACCCACCCGTGTTCCTTCAGTTGCCTGTATGTTGCCAGGGGCCACGTTATCCCTTTCAGACTTTCCCGCGACCCCGGCAGGCATCGGCCCTAGCGGACCCTGTCAGTTGTGCTGACATCTGGTCGAGGCGCTCGTGGAACACAACCTGCCGTCGCTCCGGGCCCGCGCCTACGATGGCCGGGAATCGGCCTGTGATTCCCGAGGCCCGGGGCGTCTCCTGAGGCGACTAGGGGCGTGAGGGCGCGAAGTTTGTCTCTCCCTCACGCGTTTCGCCTCCTCCTTCGCGAGCATTACTGCTTCGCAGAAGAAGGTGATGGCTTCGCATGCCCTCTCGCTCCGTATCATGGCCGGGACCAGGGCCGGACGCGAGAGATCACCGCCGCCGATCTCTTCCACGAGTACACGGCAGTGCTCCACCCAAGCCGGGCAGACCTCCACGGTGAGACCTCCTTGGAATCATGTAGGATCCAATAAAAATGATTCAAGCAATTTGCGAGACACTCATTTTCTTGGGAACAGTGTTTAGTTGTTGATTTTAGAAAATATTCATTGCTAACAATGCCTTTGCAGTGGTTTAAACTTTACACCATCCCGAATCATCATCATCATTATAGCCGAAACAAGTCACCTGCTGAACATAATGTTTCCCGAATAATCCCAAGCCATCATCTCCAATGATGCTATGAAATCCGAATCGATACTACAAATGAACACGTTGCGTACCTAATGAAGCGCGGCTCGTTTACATAACCAGATAGAACAGGTACGAATAATAAATTGGCAAGCACTGTGGTGATACAAGGTCGCCATTAAAAAGTAATTAGTGTACAAAAAGCTGTGTAATCTCACTTCTCAGCAACGGCTATCAAGAGGCGAACAGTTATGTCAGTTATATGTATAAAAAAGTCCACTAGGGGCATTGGCTAGGGTAATAGAACTCAAGCAATCTTCAAGATTGCTGTAATTACCGCGCTTGGGCGGTTTTCTCGGAGGCAACGAATTAAATCCAATCTTTGATACATTTTCCATCCTTTTTTTGTGGTGAGTAAATTTTCAGGGATATAATATCCTACCGTTCGCTAAAAGACGCCTGAATACAACAGTGTTTCTCTCTCTGCCTGTAACTTTGCAAATATATCCCATCCTAAATCTGGGCGAATTCAGTCTGAACTGCTGACTTCAGAAGATCTAGAAACCATCTATCGAAAAAATTCTGGGCGAAAAGCTTGGGAGAAATAGCTAGCAGGTGGATACACACAATAGCACATGTATGTTTCATGGTATTTAATCCTAAAGCCTTACTAAACACGTTTCGAATTTACCGCCGTATAGAGTTGCTCAGCTACCAATTTTTTATTAACAAAAGGAGGTTTTTGGCTATACGGATATGCCAACTCCATCCTCAACCCCCTTATCAACTATTTAACTTTAATTAAAATATAACACAACAACTATAACTATAAACTGTAACAGAAATTGAATCATTCAACGACTAGGCACAATTTTCAACGGGCCACATAACCTCTTTGCAGTCGCTAATTTAAGGTTTGCTAAAATGTTTTGAATTAGCCCAAAATTCACAATGTTCAATTTAAATTCCTTGATCAATGATTCCCTTTCATTCTTGCTCTTGACACACTCCATCAACAAATCTCAGCAACCTGATACAATTACTTGGACGTCTTCACTACGTCGGAACGATACAGCCTTGTAACTAGGACCTTAGCCTTGAAACTATGTATAGCTGATTTTTACGCTCTCGTAAACACTGATAGTCACACATTTTTTCATTCATAAGATCACGAATTTATTCTCCGAAGATTTAAGCAGAACTGTAACAATAGTACACCCACATGTCGCCAGTTATGTTTTAGTCCCATGTAATTGGGGGCGAGCCTATTGCCATTTCTTTCTAAGTCTCATTAAGCAAAATATTGTGCGACAGTATTTCATTACGACAGCAAAATTGTGACAATTAAAGCTTGGGGGCAATCATGGAAGAGAAGGCAAACGGATTGAGACTTTATTGCTCTTTCGGGAATACATCTTGGGACCTCCAAAGAGCAAGTTAGCGGAGACAGGCTTCCCTAGAGGCCAATTGATCATATTTATCTTTCTAGGCGTTTCTGTTATCAAGGTTCTGCGTCTTATAGGCATAAATCATGACGAAGAATTGGAAAACGTGGGAAACCCATATTTTTCGTCGACAGCAGAACGTGTTATTAAAACATGTTATGTCCGATAGTAATTGGTGCGTGTCGATCACTGGCTAGAATTTCGGATTCACCACGAAGAGACAGGTGTCTTCTCAAACAATATATTTATTGCATTCCACAATGTGAACTCGTAGGTTGACAAAGACATGATCATTGTGGACCCTGTCAGCTTTAATTTGACAACTTATTAGAATTCCGAAGAGTAGATACGTCATAGCCAATGCGGAACCTGCATAATGTTATCATTAGTGATTCATTGGAGGCTAAGGACATTTTCAATAACTTGCTAATGCTTAGTAATAGCCTTCTGCTTAGTGTCCGCGACAATTATGACGTTCTGTTCAATCATTCGGGCTTTTTAACTTTTTGTTTTTATATTCTTTCTTTTATTCTGAGATTTCCTTTAGTTTTCATGTTTTTTTAACAACTTCTTTCCTTTGTCAGTTTTGCTGTCAATCAATTGTTAACACGCAAACATTTTTAGTAACTTGACTTTATATGAGTCACAGATATTTGTCGTCTTCGTAGCCGTGTTTGGCTATTTTATAAATAACCATTTACGTACATTCCATACCTACGTAAAACGATCGTGAACAACATTTTAGTGTTAGTTCCTTATATGGTGTGAGAAAATTGTATAGGTAATTTGGGAGCTAACGACACTTATTAACCCTTAACGTTAGACTTGTCAAGGTCAACAAAAAAATTGGTTTCTGCCCTGGCTGGTTTTCCTCACACGCTGACCTTCGGCGCTGATATGTCAATATGTATGTATTCTTATGAAGCGTTTTTGTCAGCACTGTACGAGTGTTGCAGCAGCAGTTACGAGCTACGCGCCGACCGACAGCGCCGACGGTCAGCGTGAGAGGAAAACCAGCCTAAGGAATCAAAAGTAGTAAATGCAAAAGTCAAGGTCAGTCAAGCAGCGGCCATTACTTTGTTAAGTTTTCACGGTTCAACGATGATTTTTATGAAGGTCACTTGGTATTTTGATAACTAACTGGAGAAGCATAAGGTGCTTAAGGTGGAACTAGTTGATATTTTTTCCCATACAAATTTCAGGGGGGTTTTACTCCACTGTTTGACATGGTACATCCAAAGTTAAACATGATATCGTTTTGTTTCATTATTAATTTTGTCTGTGCGGAAACAGAATAGTAAAATAATGAGCCATTAAAAAGTTAGGAGCCCACAAAGATTCCTTTTTCTTGCTAATTTTAACGCAACTTTGGGGGTAAATAAGCAATAAAAGAAGTGTAAAATCTCCAAAACAAAGTCGGCACCGACAAAGCTAAATTGTCGAAGAGTTCAATAAACTTTATTTGTAATTGATTTATGCAGTGGTTTTTTCATAAAACCCTATTTTCAAAAGGACTTTTCGTAATTTTTTACGCACTCGTTTTACTAAAATAGTTCGGAACGGTGTTTGTGTGCGTGCAAACTAGACGTTGTGCACGTAGACCAGTGTCTAACTGCTCATCACTGATACTATCTCTGTCGGACACGATGCCAGGTGACACAGCGTGCTTTTCGGCCATGCCCACTAGTGAGTTCGAGCCCGCGACTAGTGTCACCTTAAGTAATAAACATTACGGCGTACAGTGTACGCAGATTTGATATTATAGTTAGGTCTAAATAACCAACAAGATACTAGAATAGATTTGGTCGGTGGAAACCAGTAAAAAGAAGCAACTTGAAAGAGGTCTGGCAGTTGACGGCCACATATCGAGGTGGTAACGAAAGTAGAAAAAATAAAAAGTCGAACACTAGACGAAAGTCTAGGGGTGAGCGACCCTAGATACCCTCTAGATTCCTAGAATATAAAACGGTGATACCAATCAATTTAAGTAATATTAATAGGTACCGCTTTCGTGGTTTAAATAATTGAGTTGAAAACCGAGAATAAGTAGGTATTTGCCACAAAATAGTAGTTACATGAACAGTTAAGCTAGACGTGGTGATGGCAGGTAGACCAGAGCCCTACTAACGGAATGGTTGCTAAGAGACGGTAGGAGTGTTGGCGGACCGTCAGCCAGGTGGGTGGACGACCTACAGAAGATCGTGGGGAAGTCCTGGATGAGATTCGCATAGACCAGGGAAGCATGGCGCATAAGTAGGGAGGCCTGTACTAAGCAGTGGGTCTGTTGGTGGAAAAAGACTGCTAAAAAATTATGATGATGAACAGTTTATTTTCAACTAGCTTTTGCCCGGGGCTTCGACCGCATGGAAGTCGGAAAGTACGTCGGGACCGACACAATATATCCCGGTAGTAACCGTTAATATATTGTGTCCTTTGTACCCAGGACATGGTCTACCTGTGTGCCAAATATCATCAAAATCCGTTCCTCTGTTAAGGAGAGAAAACGTAACAGTTACTTTTGCATTTATAATATCAGTATGGATTCAAGTTTCAACCCATCAAAGGATCTATGTACTAATAAACTTTTAAATACATTTAACAAATAATTGGGTATACCTACAGCTGGTCAGTACTTCCAGAATACATACCACACTGGACTTTGTTTATTATTGAAATGGGTAAACATTTTGAACAATAGACAGAATTACAGGAAAACTCAGTACTACGGTCAGTACATAGGTATGTCAGTGCAACTACGTCCAAACAATCCAATAGTGTAGTGGTACCTACATAATTATAAAATAACTTCCATAAAGGCTATTATTAATAAAATTAATTTGGTAATTATTAATTGTTGACATCTATTTTGTGAAATGTATTGTTAGTATAACATGGTAAAATTTGTAGTAAGCATGTATACTATATGAATTGGTAGTCAAATGACTGCCAATTCATAAAGTCATACCTATAGGTTTTTAAATAAAGCTATATTTATACATTGGGTTAAGGAAAGGGAGGCGTTTGACCTGCCATGGGACACAACAGCCTGAAAATAAATTTTAATATATAGGAAAATTTACAAATCAAAGGTTAAGTTAGCCACAAGTTGCATAAATAAAATGTTTTCATACTGCAACAGCACAACTGTGCCCTCATTATGTTTCACAATGATATTATCAAGTGAGCCATCAGCACCTGGCCATCTATGTAGCATGCTAATTGTTAACTAACCCAGATATATACCACTCACTTATAACTGTACTGGTTACCCACACTTTGTGAGAATAGATGAATCATTTGTTTTTTTTAAGAACAAGTTGTAGGTCAACCTCTATAGTATGAAATAAATTGGATAGTATTCTATTTAGATTGTAGTCTATTAAATTAATGTAATATTTTGGTCTCATTTATTGTGGTTTTGGACAGTTTGTTGTGGTAAAGCTTGGTTGGATGTTTTTCAACTAAATTATAATAAGCTAATAAATTAATATTAGTAGAGAATGCCATAGTAAATTATTTTAAGTTCTGTCAGAAATAATTATATTGAGAAGACTGTGTTATGAAATCTAAAACTAAATGAAAATTTTAAATATTTATATTTAGCTGCGTTTGGATCAACTTCTAGTTAACCCTAACATACTTGGTATACTGCCAAGATGATAGTGGATGTATAAAGTTGTATGTTTTGAGAATCAATATATTTTTTATAGAGTTAGCTTTGTTAACAAATGCTTCAGAGCACTATTGTATGATCTTTATGTTCAATTGATATAATTGGATAACATTCATGAGAATGTGTTACATCTCAGCCAAGGCTATAGTTGGTTGGTATGGATGATTATTTTTACACACATGCAAAAATTCACACCATTTTCTCATGGGGGTAGGCAGAAGCTATATAATCTAATTTCTATTAAATTAACAGTGCACTGATAATGTTTAAAAAAATAATTAAATTAACGTTATGAGTTTTTTTTTTATTGTGCTATGGTGGTGCTTAAACATAAGATGTTTAAAATCTTGCTCACAGAGTTAATGATGAGATATTTTTATGTATTTGACATTCCTCTGTTATCTCTCATTGACCATCAATATTGTTTCCATTAGGGTTGTATTTTAGCAGTATTCCAATATTAGCCTGATAATTGCTATTCTACTACCAAGCCGCTAACTGTAACAATATTTACACAATCTAGTCAAAAGGCATAGTCAACAATGCATGTCAGTTATCCATATGAAGAGAGACATTTTAGTAGTACAAATATTGGGTGATTTATTTATAAAGTGACTTTCCTGTGAGCCCTGTAAGGCACTATTATACTGTGACTCAGATCACTTTGTTTGATTTAGGAAGCAGTGAGTTATTATTTGTTTCTTATTTAAGTTGATTATTTTTCAAACAAACATTTAATGCCATTATGTAGAATATTTTTTCTAAAGATAGTTGTGTAGATTATTAGCATTAGCATTATTTGTATTGTTTCAAAGAATGCTTAGATAAGTTTTCTTCCTATGCTGTTGACAATGAAACATGAACTTACGAATGGAATATAATATAACAACTGTGGGAAAATTTATTGACAAAACAATGAAACTATAGTGATAAAGAATGTTATAATAACAGAAACACAAAAAAAAAATCCTT
The DNA here is from genome assembly GCA_916610215.1 of Omphaloscelis lunosa. Taxonomy (NCBI): domain Eukaryota; kingdom Metazoa; phylum Arthropoda; class Insecta; order Lepidoptera; family Noctuidae; genus Omphaloscelis; species Omphaloscelis lunosa. The sequence goes on along the minus strand of OU744245.1, from coordinate 2,954,506 downwards.
AGAGTTGTAGGAATTTATCAAACAACACTTACTTGGGTGAATGACGAGAACAGGGTTATGGTTCAAATATTACATTCTTGTTTGACGAAGAAAAACAATAAAACACACTCAACTTGGGATTGCCGTCTCGAAAACTCGAGAATCTCACAAAAAAAAAGATTGATCACAAGAAAATTCACTCAAGCACTGGCACAATCGTAAATAATAAACTCAAAATAGGAATTTCAAGATGATTGAATGAAAACTGGTTACGCGAGACGACCGACTTGGCAGTATTCCATATGATCAGTGACGGGGAGTACGCGCACAGCGCCTTCGGTGCAACACTATTCACTAATAATTAACAGCAATTGGCAGGCGCCCGGGCGACGAACACGAACAATGACCCCAGCTAGATGATTCAATCCATAATCAACTCATAATCTAGCCTTTGCTCAGCAGTTAAGATAAAGGAACTTACCGTCATGACATCACGCGAAATAACTTGCCTCCTTGTCTTGCCGAGCCGAATAATGTACCAAAACCAAACAATGAAGTCACAAAATAAAACCAATCAAATAACAGTCTAATTAATATAGAACATAACGCCCGATTTCGTTACAAATGTACTCCGTTTAGTTAAATATTTTTCTTTGAAATTATTGAGCGATTGAATTTTGTATATTTATTTTTATAAAATATTTGACAACAAAAAACCTTTCACTCATCATAGAATCGGCGAAATAACTGTGTGGCCATATGTTTTTCAATAATTGCTACCTAAGAATAGTAGTAAAAGATTTAAAAAGTAAAAAGAAAAAACTCGGCGTCAAAAAATTATTAATTATATCATTAGTTATATCTTAAAAAAGTGACCAAGTCTGAGTTGGACTTGCAAACAAAATTACAAAAAACTGCTTAGGTATTGGGTTTACAATATTTAACACTACAGGCACAGAGTACATTATTTATTATATATGGTCGACATAAAACAATCGTCAACGTGGTGACAATTTGGAACTAAATATTTTACTTGTAGACCTACTTATGTTGATGGTACTACTTTGCCGACAAGTGCTAGTAGGTTTTGATTTGAGTCACTCACAAGCAGCGTTTTTTGTTGCACATTTTTATTTATTTTTTTCCATTCGAAGTGACCTAACTGAAAAGAGTAAAATGAAAATGAGGGCGCCACTATCGACTGCCCTCATTTTTATTTTACTCTAATTTGCCAAGCTGGACATCATATCCTATACCTACCAATAAATGAGCAATATTTGTAATCAAGTTTTCGAAAACGGCTCTAACGATTTCGATGAAAGTTTCTTTACGGGGGCCAAAAATCGATCTAGCTAGGTCCAATATTTGGGAAAATTCGTTTTCTCTATTTTAACCCAAGCAGAGCTCAGTCACCCAGGTATTTTTTTTAAACGCCGAAACAAACACGTTTCTTAACGTTATGGCGGCCATATTAGTATACATTGCAAAAAATTTAAGTTTCCACCTTTTACGGTTAAAAAGTTGCAACCCTGTGACAAACGGACGGGCAGACAGACCGCGGAATCTTTAAATACAGTCCCGTTGGAAACCTTTGGGTACAGAACCATAAAAATGTATTTAAATTATGTCTGTACTGTATTAAATTTAAAAAAAAATCTGTTTTTTTTTTTATATAACTAACACTATGGGCCTTGGTTGTCTGAGAATAATATATTTTTATTTAAATTAAATAAATAAGAAATACATAGTAGCCATTTGAAAAATTACAAAATCATGGTATATGTATATAAAAAAAAAAACAGTGGCACTCCGGGAGTGCCGACAAAAGTGAAAACTTGAAAAAAAATCGGCACCGCGGTAATCAACGCGTTGATGTCTTTTTAACCGTCTTACGAATTTTCGATCAGGTCACGTGTCCTGACGCGAGTTTAACATTTTTTACCCATTACAAAAAAAGTGCACAACGCCGCTAGATGGTTTCACTTAAAAAAAAAAATAACGTCCGTACAGTACTTATGTAGATATCTAAAACAGCAGTTTCTTTCAGAGTTGTAAATAATGATTAAAATAATCTTATATTGTCGCGGGTTCGATTCATGGCATGGCTGTTTGTTTATGTGATACTTATCGTTTCTAAACCATAGTGGTGTTGTAAATAAATACCCACCAGGCACCACTGACTTGTTGCGTCCTTTTTAATTCAAGGCCCACCTCTCTGCGAGATGCCAATGGACTAAATTGATCCTTAAAATGATAGTATTAAAAAAAGCACACTATAATGGACATAATTTTATTGTATTATAGCAATACATAACACTATACAGACTAATACAATACATTCACAGTTTTCAAAATATCACTAGTGTATTACTTCAGCGAAGTTGAAATGTGTGGGCACGCCGAAAGTTACTGCAAACACGACACAGATGCAGCATAGACAACAAAATTAATTTGTTAACAAAATATTCGTAATATAAATAAATAACAACCTATAAAAAACCTTTGTAATCGAAATTAGGCTAAACAATTTCCAGATTGAAAAAATATAGTATTGATGCAATTTTAGAAGGTAATTGGATAGGATGTCAATAAATTAATGAAATGTAATACAATGGAAATATTGGTCACGGATATGGGCTATAAAACTGTAAAAGAGTGGCTACAGACATGGACAAAGGCAATATTAGCAAACCATTAATTAGGTTATTTTATTTAGGTATAATAGCATCTATGCTCAGTGCATTAAGGTGATTATCAATAGGTGGTATATCAATAGCAGTAGCTGAAAGGTGAGCTATGTATTAGCTAAATAGGGCAGACATTGATGTGGAACAGACGGCGCCACTAAAGAGCCTATAGTTTTATTGATTCTCAACATTTTCTGACTGACAGCCCCAAGGTGTCGCCATCCCCTATTAGGGAAGTATCTAACTATTAAAAAGACAAAAATCAGTAGCTTTCTTTAAAATATTATTCACTGATAAACCTTATATTTGCCACCCATGACGTTATTCCCGTGATATAAAACCATGCTTTATTCTAGCACTTTGAATGGTAGCGGTGTGGCATCTGCGGTGCCTGCAGAAGAACTAAAGTAAGGTGATACATCTGATAGGTAGTTTCGTGGCAGTAAGCCGATGAGGAGCGCTATTTTAGCGGCGATCGGGGCCTTCTCTTCGTCGTCGATTATCGTGTCCTGGTCTGGCATCATCTGGAAATATAATGAAGGAGGTATTAAGAACGTTCCAGGTCCCAAAACTAATAGACACTGACGGCAGAATAAGCTAACCAGCGAGTTTTATCGCATCCTGAAAGGGGAACTCGAGGATTTTAAATGATGACTCTCGTTTTATACAATGCCTCCCATGGGCATGTGACGGCCCGTATTTTTTGAATATTCATGAAAACTTTTCGGAAATTAACTTTAAAAGGGGGACCTTTATTTTTTATTTTTTTCTCTACCCCCTATGATTATTTGAATGGACTTACAATAGTGTTTTCTAAATAACTATTGTTTTTTTTTTTTAAATTTCTTCACTCTCCGTTTTTTTTTCATAATCAAAAAAAATAAATAAAAAAGTTAGTTAATCCGATAAAATAACTCATAAGTTTTTAGAAATAAGAAACAGAATTCAAATCGAGCCAATAACATCGGAGATAAATGGCAAACGATACTCAAAAAATGCAAATTTGAATAACATGAAAAATATTAAAGATAGACCCCCCTTTTAAAGTTAACTTTTGATAATTTTTCATGAATATTCAGAAAAATACGGGTGGTCACATGCCCATGGGCGACATTGTGTACAGGCATATGAGAAAATTTACCTTGTCTACAATGTGCTTCTGTATCAAACCATCTGAGCCTACGTAGAACGTAGAGAACCCGTCATACCATCTGCGAAATAAATTACAAACTGTTAATCTGTGTCAGATTTCTGTACTATAGTGGCGGAGACGAGTGGAGCAGAGACATGCAAGAATCAAACAATCACAGACGAGACGAAGGATGCAATGCGATGTGGATTTCAAACAATGTAATTGGTTGTTTACAAGTTATTGTGGCACACAGTTATAAGATTTTTGTAAATGTAAAACATGCCATTTGTAATGCTAATACTCACAGTTCCTGGTCTTTGAACACCTCCTTCATGTTCCATAGTTTGTACTTCCAGAACATGAAGAATACCTTGAGCCCCGAGATGCCCTTGATGCGCCACCTCATCCTGCAGACAGATTCGTTTGTTTAGTAACTATGCTAGTTAAATAGCTATTACTAAATTGTGTTTGCTATGAGAAAAACAAACTAATTTTTTTGATAATAAGCATTGAGCGCGAAGGGCGTGTATGCAAAATGAGCTTTTATAAAACTATGTATACTGCGTTCGCGTTTTAGTTTCCAAAAATGTAAACAAATATGTTTTTGGAAAAACCAGTTTAATATGACGCATAAAGCTCAGTTCCCGCTACAACTTTTTTATGACTTTTTCAATAGTAAGAGTCATTCTGAAATGAACTTAATTTGACTACAAGGAAAATAACAGCAATTGAAAACAGGATTTTATTAGACTTTAGTTAAACCATTGATTGGCCTGTGTCTAGTTCAGAAATAGGGTAAAAAGTCTTTTTTTTTTTCTATAGAATTTTTTGAAGTGTGAAGAGTGTTTTGTGAAAAAGATGACGCACAAAACACTAGTTCTAATGCTACGACGTCATATAGTTACCGGAAGTTATTCATATAATAACTGCTATCAGTCAAGTGATTATAAGATAAGAACACTAAATTGAGATATTATGTTATCTAGTGTTTCCTTCGTAAAAGAATATTGGTGTGACCTGGATTATTCTTTGGTACCTGATATTGATTAAGGTCATCAGTCTTACATACAATAAAACGGTACCAGTGTTAGAAAGAAAGAAAATACGTTTATTTGCAATAAACATGACACAAAAAAAGATTTAAAAAAAACACGTAAGTAACAAATTAGGGGGAAATATGCGTCACATCCACGCAAAACGGCCATCGCTCAGCATAAATGCTGCGACCCATGCGAGACAGAGCCCCAGCTCTAAGTTAAATGCGTGTTGTTTTGTGGTGCTTGCGTTTTATTAAAAAACTAGCCGACCGGACAGACGTTGTCCTGTCCTAATTACAATAATGTATGCTACAATTCCATAGAAAAAGCACGTTCACTTTTCTCAAATTTTACTTTATCTATTTGCGGCCAACATTTCCCATATTTTTTTAAGAACACTTACACGCACTTAAATAATAATAATTGTACAGGCGTTCTCAAGTGATGCGCTTACTAACGAACAGCATTTCTTTTTTGTAAGTATTTAGATTAAAATCGAATTACAAAATACTGCATCGGATATCATCTTCGAAACATGGAACTCACTTGACAGTGGAATCTTCAGGATGGGCAGTGATCTTTATGACATCCAATTTAACGTAGGCGAACTTCAAGTGTCCCACCGTACGGAGCAGCGCTACCTGCTTCACGTAGTGGAATAGACCTCTGTGGAATCACAAATATGTTTCACGTCAGACAGTAAATTGAGACTTTTTAAACTGCCCTGTTAAGACCAGGCATTCCAAACATAATTTCTACGCAAACTCCGCCCCAATGCACCCCACCACTCCACTATGTGCTAAACGCTAACACATCAGTAATAAAGTTGAAAATCGCGTGCACTCTTTGGTCGTGTCTTTGGTGTGTGAACTAAATGTCGTAAGTCTCAATTCTTACTTCGTTTATAACTAAAGTAATAATTGATCTAGAGAAAAAATATCTTATATTTGGATATTAAACTATATTTCCCTACTGTCAATAATTATTTTAGACATACAAGCTGAGTAATCTTGTTTTTGTTTCAAATTATCTTTAAAAAAGACTTGATTTTCGAATAAAAATTGGATTGAGTGAAAATGTTCCAATTACGAAACTGTCTAATATTTGGAAAGAAAAAGATCCAATAAATCATATATTACAGTACCATTTTGATTATATGCGTGACTGTTTCAGAATATTAATGCAAATTAACATACAATTTAGGGAGCCTCCTCTTAAATTCCTAATGGAAAATCCCGGTAACACTTTCACGAGACCAATGGGGCAGTTACAAGTTAGTTGTCCTTCTCTACCAATCTTACTGATTAGTTTATATTTATACCTTACATTACACAAGCCATTGTTGTGCCGATATGAAGAACGAGAGCTCCGAAATGACTACTAAATGGTACAAAATTCACATGACTACAAGGAAAATACACCATTTAGTTACAATTACAGGTCTCCCTTTACTTTTTGCACTCCATATAGTACGTCATAATACTAATTGTGTAATGTGTTACGAGTTGAGTAGTTATTAATATTACCGTATTTGTCAAACACAGAATGGCTTGTTTATGTGTCAACACAATCCTACAATTGAAGGTCGAATGTGAAGCCATTAAGGCTACCGCCCCGCAGACAGGCGCAACTTGACTCTGGTGAAACAATTTCTATGACAATATCACGGACATTGTTCTACCTGTGTCGTGTCGCGCCTGCGGGAGCCTTAATGAGCTACGTAATTTATCGACTCTGTTGAAGTGCAAATAAAATTGATCACGCATAGAAAACAAAGGCTATAACTTCGTAGTTTCACGAGAAACGAGATCCACATATGATTTATTTATTTATTGCAAAATGTACAATTCATCTAATTAGCTGATACTGCATAATGATACCGTGAATCTATAAGGGTGTAAGCAAATATCAGTGCTGACTTTTACAGAATCAGAGGTCATTCATATAAATGTTTTCTTATTGTTGGCAAGAACACATGTACTTACACAGATGTAGTGCCTCTGATGTTGTTTACAAACACCATATTCGGGTGATAGATAGAGTAATCCAGCGGTTTCACGAAAAGATTCGGCATCTGAAAAACCAAAGAGCATATTTTTGAAAGATTTGAGTGTGCATTAACATTTTTAACCGACTTCAAAAGGACGAGGTTATCAATTCGGATGTTTACTTTTTTGTTGGCACAAAAACTTCGCCACATGCACGGCATCGTCGGTGGTAGCGCAGCGGTCACTTTGCCTGTATTTTTTGGGGCACAGATGAATAAGAGCTGGAAGAGTTTGCGACACAGCGGCGTATGTTACGCAAATACTGTTTACTACATAATGTTTCTTTGACGTACAACTATTGCGCATTAGTCCCCATCAACCATAGTAATTTAAACCTTATTTGTGTCCATAAAATAACCGTTTTTAGGGTTTCGTACCTTAAAAGGAGAAACGGAACCCCTATAGAATCACTCGTGTGTCTGTCTGTCCATCTGTCACAGCCAATTTGCTCTGAATCTAATGGACCGATTAAGTTGAAACTTGGTACACATATGTATTTCTGGGACCCAAACACAGACGTGTAACGTATATAAATGAATATTGAATATTTGGGGGTCACTTTTAGGGGCAAAAAGAAAATAAAATAAAAAGTTTTTCAAACTATATCGTGTGACATATCAAATGAAAGGGCTTAAATAAATACATTTTAAGATATTTAAGAAAATAAATGAAAATTGACCATTCCCCCCTTATCTCCGAAACTACAAAGCCTAAACTTTTGAAAAAAAATAAAGAGAATGTTTCTTCACTCATATATTACAAAGTCTATGGTCTTAAAATAACATGGTAAATCTCTCAAAAATGTGCGTACATATTTACATTTGCAGTTGGAATGTATGGGAGTATATGTATTTCAACTACAATGTTAAGTTTGTATTTGGGATAAATTCATGTCAACTACGGAACCCTTCATTGTGCGTAGTGCGTAGGCCGGTTTTTGATAAGACATATGATTTTATTTCTGTAAAGTAGGTTTGTACAAACACATACAAGTCAAAAATAAATATTTTTTTAAGACTAGATGAGTTTGGTGTTTCCTATCTGAGAAGAAAGACTGAAACAAAGTCAGCGGTTACAGTCTCTTTTAAAGTCCAGACATCATTTTGGTCAGATCATGTTAGGACCAAGTCGATTAGTGTCTGAAATGGATATTTTGTTTTGTATACTGACCGTATCCGACAGTGTGTGGAACACTTTCATGAGCTGTTCCTCGTTCGGCTTGCCATCGTGGCTAGGATCAACGATTGGAGCACTCAAGGGGTTTGTCGACGAAACAGTACCACGGCAGAACGCAATCGCGTGGCGTTCGAACTCCGAGAGGCAGGTTGGCTCTATGTCCTATAAGGAAAACACAAACAATATTAGATCTATATATATAAAAATGAATCCCTATTTCCCTTGGTCACGACATCACGCTAAAACGGCTGAACGGATTTGGATGAAATTTGGGATATGGATAGACCTTGACCCGGAGAAGGACATAGGATACTTTTTATCCCGATATTTTTACGGGATCGAGACTTATGCGGGTGAAACCGCGGGGCGCAGCTAGTATTCATTACAAAATGTATATAAGGCGCAAAAACTTATAAAAATAAATTATGAAAGAACTTAAAAGTTGACATCTCCGTTTTTTTTTATTGTTTAGGAATATTGGCAATGTTGAGGTTTTGCATAATCACAAAATATGAGCTGATAGTTGCAAGGGTCAAAGATATATGAAAATAAATACTTACATTACTATATTTAGTTAAATCTATATCACTGAGATTGGTGTGTGGAACGTCAAATGTAAAAGGAGGCATTTGCCTCTCTATATAATCATCAGACGTTATTCTCAGGGTCTTCAGCTCCACATCATCACCATAATCATTTTCACTACTGTCCGTTCTGCAGTTTGGTTTATAGTAGTTGAAATCGGCTTTCTGTTGTGAGAGACGGCCATTCACTGCCTCCGTGTGGATATAAATATCGTCGATGTTGCTCTCTGTAGTACATTTTGTTGCTGGTTGACAACTGGATATGCGTCGATTTAGGAACTGTAACGTTTTTGATAAATTACTCTCTCCTGCCTTTCATGCAGTACTTCCTCCACCCTCCAGAATTTAAATGAGGCATACAACAGAGCTGCTCAGGTCACATACTGGTTGCATCAACAAGAGAAGAAGAAGATAAATAACTCTCTCTAATTTGTAACATTGATGTCACATATTTTAAATTATCAGTCTGTCTTTTTCGTGTGGTTAGTGACTAACCTGGTGATAGAGTTTTAATGCCGCCCATGGACTTTCTGGTGTCAGTTAAGACATCGGAAATAGAGCAAAAGCAAATTGTTCTGAAAGGACGATCTAAAAACTTCGTTTTTTTCTTTTTAATTGTATTAGTATTTGTCTGTTATAAAGAATCTAAAATTTTAATAAAAAAGTACAGACTTTTTTGTGGAGTACTATTATATTATTTTTTTTATATATTTAAATTATTTCTGCTACTCCTCATTTTTATTGAATAACATAATCAGCAGCGTAAAATAATGTTAATAAATGCTTTGCATCCATAAGTTAACCATTTTACAGATTATCTAAGGCACATACATCTTTTATGGGGTACTGTGTTAAATGTTATAACAAAATACCTTGTGATATATATTACAATTAATGAATGAAAATTTAAAACTCATATTAAAAGTACTCTTTGTAAACAGGCATATTATAAATTAGAGGACTATATCCAAGATAAGAATGCTTGGAAATATGCTGGTCTAGCTCCATAGGACAATTTTATTTAGAGTCTAGACAAAATAAAATTGGTTGCTAATTTAATTGTATAATTTATTATTAAAATATATTATTATATAATATATACATTGATTATACATTCTGTGATTACTTGAACTCACACACTGACTTATTAGTATTACTCGTAAAAATTTTAGGAATATTGTATAGGTACTTTAACAATGCTTGTAAATATGTGAACACCATGTTGTATCCATCACATAATTATTTTTTCTGACATTGCTTCATTTTAATTATTTTACCTATTGTGGTTTAGTAATCTTATTCCAGATGCATCGTCATCACATATAATTATATAATTAATGTATACAAAATATTGTAAAACATTTTAAAAGAGTAAGTTTCTTGCCCGTTCTTCTCCATACGAAAACTACCTTTTGGAAGGGGCGACTAGGATCAATTCTATTTTTGTAAATTTTGACATTCAAAACTGCCTTCTAAGTGCCTAATTGAAATAAATTATTATAATTTGACTTTGAAGTTACACAGATAACAAACACCAGCACTCCCTTTCCTAACCTAAAATACCTTTTATTTATAATTATATACTGTATGAATCAACAACAATAATGAAGCTGGTAAGATGCCAAGGCGGGTGCAATCCCAGTTTGTAAACAAATAATATCAACCCAGTAATGCATATAATATTGCAGTGTTTTTTAAATTACATGGGACATAATAATATGTATGAAAACATGAAAATGTACACAGGAAAGTCAGGATTTTTTGTAGTAGTATGAGATCTTGCATGACAAATACTATTTATGTCAGAAAGTCTATGTCAGCACCACGTGAATCGGTAACAGTTGTATTCCGCATACTTTAATTAGTTCAATGTCAAGGAGGAAAATACAGTTGACGATATAAATAATTATGTATTTTTCAAATATTACGTAACAAGTTCCTACATTCCCATACATAAGGAAACTAGAAAAATATTAAAAGCACAGAAAACTAAGCATAATACTCACTTCTTCCAGAAATTGTGTCCGCAAAGGTATTTTTCGACACAAGCGGCTTGAGTGACTTTTGGTAGAAACGATGCCGTTTATAGGCAATATTCTTTGTGAAAACGTACGTAAACAAATAGACATTTTACTTCAGTACGGTCTATGACTCCGAATTGCTGGAATTTCCGATTTTTTTCGAAAATATGTCGTAGAAAAGTCCCGACATATCGCAAAGAGATTGACAGTCGTGTTTATTTTTAATTTTCGAACATCTGTTTTAGCAATGACTTGATTGATTCGGCTTTCAATATAATGAATTTTATTTTTGGTGATCTTTAAACAAGCATAATAAATAAATATAATTAAAGTGTTTCCACTGGATTGTGTTTTTCCTTATTTCCAAATAGTAAAACAATTTAAAATAAAAATTAAATTTCATCTATTCTGTGGTCTCTGGTTCCCATCAGTTATGTCAAAAATGTCAAATGTTTGACAGCGTTTGTGATCGATTCGATATTCGATTGTAATTTCTGAACGAGTGATTTGCATCGCAACTCGCGAATTTTGAAAAGAAGTTGCTTTATTTTAAAATATCGAGGCTGGTTTCGCATTTATTTTATTTATCGACAAAAACTACTACCAGTTATGAACCTTCAAAGAGCATTTCAGCGAGTCTACGGCGTTTTATTAAACACCAACGTGAGCACTGTACGTATGCAAGATTTCGTCATATTATTTGTTTAAAAAATTACGAGTATTTTGATGATTTAAAGTTGTTATTTTAAATTAGCTCGCTTTCGCGATATACCGAGACCCTAACTTGGTGTTTGGAGACTTGGATCAAAGAAAACTGTCATAAATCCACAAATAAAACAGTTGTAACACATACCTGTATTTGCTTTTGCATTTGATATTATTCTACTTTTATAACCTACATTTAATTACGATGTCTTTTATTCTGAAGTAAACTAATTGACTTAATATACTTTCTATTTTTAGTCAGCACCATGTTGTTATTCAGTCCGCCTGAAGCATACAAAGGAGGAAGTAGATGCACACAGAGCCAAAGTTATGGCTAAAGGTTTGCCAGAGAGGAAGCCTCTGCCAGGAGTTAAGAGCATAATACTTGTTGCGTCAGGAAAAGGAGGGGTGGGGAAGACTACTACTGCTGGTTTGTAGCATACACCATCTGCTGCAACATCTATTTACCAATTGTTTGCTGATCATCTTATATTGCTCTACATATATTCTTCTTAAGAAGTCTTTGAGCTCTTACATAATATTAATATAATTATATCAAAATAAAATCAACAAAATCAGCATGGTCACACAGGGTCACCTAATTTCTACAGTAATTATGCTATATTACTCCACTAAAGTAAATGTTCCCAGTATCAATTTCCAATTGTTTGGGATGCTTTTGCCTTACTTTTATCATACATATTGTGTATTTATGTAATTACTGGTCCAATTCAAAATAATGTAATAATTATATTTATTTTGAATCAAAGAATATACTTACCTACTATAGATTATCTGAGACCACTGTACCACACCACATACCTAAGGTGGGGTACAGCGGTCACGGTCAAACTATACTAAAATAGGTACAATTCTAAATACACAGTTTTCTACATGTTTTCTTATTCCATTCTCCCCCATCAACCATCACACTATCATTTGCTTAAATAAACTAACTTACCATTCTGTCATTGCAGTGAATCTTGCATGTGCTATGAAAGTGATAGAACCAGACAAGGAGATCGGTCTGCTGGATGCAGATGTGTTTGGTCCCTCCGTGCCTCTCATGATGAACATCAATGGGGAGCCCATGCTGAATGATGACCACCTCATTGAGCCACTGCTGAACTATGGAGTTAAATGGTGAGGGTCTAAGCAGTGTTTGATAGTTGTTTCCTATTTGACTACTCTGACTCTGAGAAGAAATCATAACTTCTATTGATACTTTATATTTTACACCTATCATTGTTAGGCATAGCTTACATAATATTATTACATTATCACTTCCAAAAATAATTACTTTATCTCTAATGAGTACATAATGTACTGATACGTAGCAGCTTGTTGGATGTCAGTTTGTCTATACACAAATCTTGAGTGGTACCTTGATTGTTATCAGTACAAAGCAATTGCAAGTAGCTTTGTTGCATCCTCGACTTAATAGACCGACCCGAAAGTGCGAAAAGTACCTCCACCAACCCCACCAACCCAGTATGTCTAAGGCCATGTTAAAAGCTATTTACTCCTCCATAATCATCATGAAGACATCATTTTACTTCTCAATATTCCAGCATGTCAATGGGCCTCCTAGTATCAGGAGAAAACGCTGTCGTATGGCGCGGTCTGATGGTGATGCAGGCGCTAGAAAGGCTGACGAGGCACGTGGCATGGGGACCGCTGGACTGCCTTATCGTAGACACGCCACCCGGCACTGGAGACACGCATCTGTCGCTTGCACAGAACTTGCCTATAGATGGTGGGTTGGCTTTTGTGGTTTAGAGACTTAGAGTGTGTGATTTGATAAATTAGGGTTGCACTAGTCGACGACTCGAATTCGGTGGGCGTGGCCAATATGCATCCTATTTAGTTTATTTATTAAGTTTCTATTTATTTATTTAGTTCAATAAATAAATAAATGTTTCAATCGACGATGGTTTGTAACGACAACGAGTGCGTATTACATGAACAGACCTTTGGGCGTATCTATTTAATATTATGGAAAAAAAAAATAACAGTGGCTCTCAGAAGAAGTGAAAACTTGAACAATTTTATTGTGCAGGAAAAAATGTATCACACGTTGATGTCTTTTTAATGGTCAAACGCTGGTGTCGTAACAGTGTTGCGAAATCAATGGTTTAGTTTAGTCCCATCTCAAAGAAGTTTTCACTTCAATAAGTGGATGTATTTATTCAGAATAAAGTCATTTGAATTCTTGAATAAATTATAAATATTATATATCCCTGTACGGTAAAAAAAATTGCCATTTTTATACTGCGGGAATTATTCATTTACAGTACCGTTAAAATTATTGTTGAAATATGGAAGTTTCGACACTCATAACTTTCAAACAATTTTATTTTTAAAAGCTTTTTCCGTGCAGTGCTAGATAATGACTAGAAAAATAGATATTATTTTTAATGTACACTGTCAAATAGTGGAGTTAACTTCATACAACGTTAGTGTCAAAGAATGACTGACTAGGTAGGGTACTTAACTTTAAACAGATTTCCCAACTGTCTTCTATCATTTGTAGTTCATGCAAAACTTACCTACCTACCCGTCATATATCATTACTTGTATCACTCTTTTTCATGTGGAGAACATTTATTTGTACTTACATTTGTATTTTTTTCTATTCCTTCACAGGAGCATTAGTAGTAACCACACCCCAGTCAGCAGCGCTTCAAGTCACGAAACGAGGAGTCAACATGTTCGAGAAACTTAAAGTTCCTATCGTAGGCATGATTGAGAACATGTCACACGCCATCTGTTTCAAATGTGGCACAAAGAACTACGTATTCGGCAATGATACGAAACAAGCCGCTGATCAAATGGGGCTCGAGATCATTGAGAGTTTCGAAGTCGACCATAACATGTCTGAATGCGTAAATAGCGGGAAACCAGCCATTTACGCTCTGCCCGACAGCACCCACGCAGAAAAGTATAGACAGCTAGCAAACAAAGTGTTCAAATATATAGAAAATAAGGATAAGGAAAAAGACAAAGAACAGGCGAAGGCGAAGGAGTAGACGCACAATATACTATGTGATGTGTTCCAGTAGTTGTTGGGTTAATTAATTGATATTATATAACTATTATACAAATAAATGTTTTATAAAATGTATGTTTGTGTCGCTTTCTCAGACTTTAAATGATGAGAATGAACAGAGTAGTTTGTTAGAAATTAGGTTTGCATATTTGATTAAGGTTAAATAAACAATATAAACAGTTTAAAAAAAAAAACATTTGTATTATATAAAAATTTATTCGGAACAATCTTTTCAGGAATCTTTATCATCTATGGCCAAACTGAAACTTAAGAAAAATAAATAAAAAAATAATAATACAAAAATATGTGTCTTTTAAATACTTTTGATAAATCAAATAATTATTTATGTTTTTATGACTACATTTTATTATAAGGAAGATGAAGCACAAATCTTCGAATTGTGTTACCAAAGTTTCACTTATGGCTACTGGAATATTAAAATTCATAAAAAGAGCATTTGCTTTCACACTCAAAGATCTGTCGTCTGTTCAGTCAGTAAGTACAAAATAGATATATTTTTATATAAATATTTACATTACATTGAATCACAACAATAATTAGAAGAAAAATGGAATGAAATGTACGGTATTGCAAATGAAAGGACACGCGAAGGGGGCCCGCGAAGAACATAACACGTCTACGCGGGCAGGAAGATGGTTTACTATTTTGGCATGCGTGAACGCAGCATTGCTCAAACTTACAAACATGCTCTCGATCCGCGCACTTAATTTTGTTTTACGTCGTCAAACTGCGCAGATGTAATCAAAACTCAATGTAGTGACTCACTCTGATGTTTTTAGTTTAACGTTGCACAATATTTCCACTTCTGTCAATGCAATTCGGTAACGTATTTAGCTTACATCATGTTTAGTATATGCGACACTAATTATTTAGTAAAAAAATGTTCCAGCTATAGCCGCATTATACGCGGTATGATGTGAACCAAATATGTTTGCACATTTACTTTTTATTATCTTTATTATATCAATGTAGGTTCGAGCGGTCTCACCATGCAATGCCGCAATCATGCGAAAAGCTTCGGAATTCACAACACTATCAGTTAAACAGTGCCAGGTAAATCCTATTTAATATAAAAATTGACAAAATAGAAATTGGGACCGTGTTTATATCGGCTTATTATCAAAACACAACTAGGGTTCTGATCCTGGTCCTGGTACCTGATCGATTATTTTATTTACCACAGTTATTGATCGACCAAATACGTGCAATTTTATATAAAATTTTGTGTATTATTTATTTATTTAGTGTTATGGGCAATTTGCTTGGCAATACTTTAGAAATTGTCAACAAAATTCAAATATATACACCGCCATTTTGTAGGACTAGAATCCTTATAATTTAATTTTGCGACATGCATTGTATACAAATCTATAACAAATTAAGTTTATCAGGAGTCATATATGGCTATTTTATTCGGTTCATCAGGTAACAACATAGTGTTTGCAGTTTCATTTCATAGCAGACTCATTACATCCCACAAAACTTAGTTTATAATAATCTAGATGTTAAGCAAACTGCCCACGACACGAACAGGATACTACAGGATATGGAAGTAAGCTCAACGTTCACAATCGTCGCCGACTAGTCAGATGGTCACATAAAAAACACCAAATTGTATGAAAAAAAAAACTTTCCTTTCGCACCATAACATCTTATGATTAAAATATCAAATGTCTCTCACTGTGCGTACATTGTACACACTGGGTGTGTTCTACCACTTCTTCTTGTGTTCGTCCATACTGACGCCGCCCGGCCCCAGGTATACGATCATTAGGAGACCGCCGATCACAGATAATGTCTGGAAAGGGAGAATAATAATGTTAGTAGGTTCTTACTTGACGTATCTTCTCTATAATCTTTTAGTAAATAACAAATAATTGCATTTCTCAGCATCTCAATGGTGGATCAAAATCATAATAAACACATTACCCTCCTTTGCATTGCACAGTCGGGTAAAAAGCATACCAAATGCTTGAGGGCTTTGAAATGAAATGGTTTACTTTGTTAACAGAATCACTTGTACATGTCATAATAAATAAAAATAAGCTAGATGGAGTCGACATTTTTCCTGTGACGAAATGGCGAAACAATTTTAGTCTCTTTAAGTCCAGACAAAATCTTAGTCAGGCCATATGAGGACCATGTAGATTAGTGTTTGAAATGGTCTTTTGAGGAAAGAACCCCACAGATTTGAGTGGACCTGTCCAGTCAGTGCAAGTATTTGTCATTAATCGTGTAACTCAACTCACTTTGGTGTAATCAACCAACATTTAAAACATGCATGAGCAAACGATGACCTGAGTGGAATGCAAATAAAATAAATGTATATTACAGCCTCAATGCAATCGCAGGCTTCGGCTCGCCTGAAGTAAGAGTTGGATTAGACAAAATGGGCAAAAGGAATGTAGGAGGATTGTGAAATGTCTTGCGTAACGGTGCGACCCGTACAAATGTGCCTTTATTTAGCATTCGAGTAATGAAGTAAACAAATTCACCTGGAAGAAGTCATATTTGAGGAAGTCCCGGAGGGGCTTGTAGGAAGGTACGGCCCACCACGCATTGTGGTACAGGTTGAGGAGTGACAGCACCACCACCAGCATCAGGGCCGACAGCTTGGTGCGGTAGCCCACCGTCACCAGGACCATCAGGATGCTGCCCAGCAGGTCTTGCACGATCTGGAAATTACGACATTGAGATGATTATACTATTCTTTGCTATTGGCTGTAAGAATGTCCATGAACTTTCTTGTCCGTTCTTCAGCTTCATCTGTTTCACTGACCGACTCCTTGACAATTCAAAATTGCCTGTAATTGGTTTAACTGAAATAAATGCTTTGAATTTGTAAGCAACACACCAGCTGAAATTACGTGACGAAAATTCGGCCTCACATGATACAAGTTTAAAAATTATTGCAGGCGTAAACGAACCTTCCATCCATCGCGTATTTTCCGCAGATGTGTCGGTAGGCTAACGAATTATAATATTCCTCAAAATTAACGCATTCTGGTATCTTATCAAAAGTATTCATGCAGCTTGAAACCTAAATTTCCATAGACTTTGATGGGCTGTCGTGATGCCCAAGTTGGAGTGATCTCGTTACTCAACTTTGTACACGATTCAGGTAGATCTAGGAAAGCCGTTTTACGCATTAATATGTATAACTATGGTTTCTCTAAGAACACCAAAATTGTTGGCCTTCACCTTTTTTTCAAGCGTTGACATATTTATTTTTGTCTATAAGCTACTTAATAAGCTGTCTGGCTTTCAGCCTTGACTTACGAAAATTCCAGTAAAAAAAAAAACCAGTTGGTCAAAAACGAGAGTGAATCGAATATGCAAATACAATACCACCATTATGTTAATCGGTCAACTATTTATACATTCCCGCAACAACGGATTATGTGACGTCATAATTTAGCATCGATGATGTGATCTGAAGTGTTCAATGAGTTAGTGATGACAATGTCACCTAGTTTTAATAACATAACATATCATCTCGCCTGCAATCTCCGAAGTTAGGCAGAGGTGTACCGATTATAGTACACCAACATTTCGCCAGTTATGTTTAAGTCCCATGTATTAGGGGGCGAGCCTATTGCCACCAACCGGGCACAACTTCAGACTCTGGGCTCTTATAAAATCTACATACTCGTGACGTCATGGTACATTTTAACTTTCAATGTATCGCCGTAATCTGTGTCCAATATTTTTTACTGAACTACCTGACGGACAAAAAAAAATTGCTTTAATGTTGTTTTTTTTTTTTTAATTTTTGATAACTAAAACTAGATTCTAGAATATTGGACTTAATCTAAATACTAACTAATCGAACTCAATTACTGGTAAAGGAGGAAATATGTGTAATTTATTAAAACCGCGGCTTTGCTCGAGTGGTGGTCGGTAGGTATCCCAGGGGAACCTACAACCGATAAAAGTATCCCTTGGTCTTCCAGCGTGCCAAATTTTATCGAAATCCGTCAGGTAACACATAAACAGACAGTTACTTTCACATTTATAATAGTTTAATATATTATGTATTAGTATGGATATTGAGCGACCTGAAACAACTAGTTGAATATGTTGCATCTATCGCTCCACTAATCCCTCCAGCAATTTTTTTCCGGTATAATTTGTTAAAATAAATTGTCAAATACAAGAATGTAGGCCACAAAAGCTGTCAACGAACCTGCAAGAAGGAATATTCGAATCTCAGCAGTGTGATGAACATGAAAGCCAGGAGTATTCTGCCGGCAAGCTGCAGGTATGTCTTAGGTTTGTTCTCTCCGAGCGACGGCACGCCAGCGAAGAGGCTCCGGCCCTCGGCCCGAGCCTCCGCTATCACCAGCAGAAGGGCTCCAATGAGCGCCAAGTTACGGAGCAAGAACTGCATGTCCCATAATATACTGTAGGCGAAGGTCTGGAAAAAAGCGTAGTGATTAGAAAGGGGATAGACGACATTTATACATAAGAAGGAAGCGAGAGAATGTCTTCCTTTAGATTTGTTGATTTTTTTTTTTAGGGGTTACGTCTTCCGGTAGTATTGTTACTTGCATTGCATTTATGCTTGTTCGAGTTGAGGAAATCTATTTTTTTTTGTTTTATCGTGTTGAGATATCGGTACCAATCTCGTCTGTGGAGTTTACACAAAAATAAACAGATAATTGTTGATTTTAGACTGAATAGTACTGTTGACAAAGTCATAGAAAATATGAAGTTGTAGCGCAAATTGAACCTTATTTGTAAGGATTACAGTTGTTTTCCTAAAACTCGTGTTTGTTTACATATTTGGCAAATAAATTGCGAATGCAGATTGTTCGTTTGGTCTAAAAACTCACCTTTTCGAATCATTACCCGTTTGCCACGTTACTAGGTCGATAAGATAAGAAAAACATTTATCGTCATTTTATCATTCCAATTCTAAATCTTGACTAATGGGGAGCTACCGATGTCATTCACAAATAATTAAATGGCAATTTAACGTTACGCTATCTGACGAGTATACATTCAAGGACACAAGGGTTAGCATTAAACGCTTACGCATCATGATGTATTTACTAGTAACAAAACAATGCAACCTCAGAATGAGAAGGTCGATATCTAAAAAAAACTTTGATAACAGAAAATATGACGTAAAACAAATAAATGGTCAAACCGTTGGGTTAAAATGGGAACTTAATATAATGTTAGTCATTGTGTCTTAATGGGATAATGACCCAGAAGTGAAGCGACCGTGACTCGGCTACCTTTTACAATAAAACGTACATAGATGTTATGTGACGTACGTGTATGTAATTGAAAAGCATTGGAATAGATTGTGCACGTCACATAGAATCTGACTGACCGACACATAGCGGGACGAATTCAGGAGCTTCTATTTTTAAACTTCAACTGTTATTATTAACCTACAAAAGTTCTGTGTCGGATGGAAAGCTCATTTGTAAAGCAGGTATTTTCCGGGGTATAACCCACTGCACGTCGCTGGTAACCCTTTGACCTTGAGATGGCCTAGCCGGATTTTTTTTCAGAAGACGCCAGCTAATAATATACTAATTTTGTTTCCACTGACGTGCAACGTACTGCACACTTTTAAGGAACTGAGCACTTTTTAGGGTTCCGTACCTAAACGTTAAAACGGGACACTATTACTAAGACTCTGCTGTCCCACACTGGTCCCAAATGATAAAAAAGGGGACATTAAGAAATTTTTGACAAAAGGTCAACCGATTCAGCTTATTTTTTTTTTTGTAGACAGCTGATGCAATTACAAATCACTTTTGTACATTGAGTTTTTGCCAAAAAAGCCGTATTTTCAGAGAAAAAAAATATTCAAATATTTTTTGTATGAAAGAAATCCTAATTTTGTCTTTATCTTCCAAGATTCAAACGTATTCAAAATAAAACTTAAAGCAGCTTGTAGAGATGCTAATTGCTCACTACTTTGTCATAGACACTCTTCTGCGATTTTGTGCTCCTTTTGAGTTACAGGCACTTTAAATATTTTTTGTATGAAAAAATCCTAATTTTCTCTTTATCTTCCAAGATTCAAACGTATTCAAAATAAAACTTAGCGCAGCTTGTAGAGGGGCTAATTTCTCACTACTTTGTCATAGACACTCAACTGCGATTTTGTGCTCCTTTTGAGTTACATGCACTTTAAATATTTTTTCCTAATAAGTCATATGAAATGTAAAATACAACTTTTTATTTGACTACCCCAACAGTGGGTAGTCTTTGTTTACAAATGTAATACTTTGCTAGGGCTGTCGTCAACATAATATGAATAAATAAATAAATAAAACAAACACAAAAAATAAAACAAAGCGCATTTTTTTTCAGTACCTGTAAACTTAATAACTAAAGTAAACTATTATTTTACAAATTTAAATAAACTAGAACATAAATTAATTTCAAGCGCATTTTTTCTCAGTACCTATAAACTTAATAACTTAAATAAACTAGATTACAAACTTACAAACTTAAATAAACTAACATGAACGTGCGTATGTTACAATGTGAATTATGCTAGCGGATCTTGTGGGGGATTATTCTCAATGTCGACGTATACTTCTTCCTCATCAGCATCTTCTAAATCGAGTTCATTGGGTGAAACGTCATCCTTTAGAAGATTTTCGGCTTCTTCAAACCTCTGCTGCTTTTGAATTTTGGTGAACTTCGGTCTTATGTTCGTAATGTACGGATCGGAGCTGATAAGTAACTGGTGTAAAATATCTTCATTTGTTTGCATTCTGCCTATCTTTCTAGTATGCTTTTCTCTGATTGAACGAAAATCTTTGTTTCTTGCTTCTGAGGCTTCTTCGGACATCATACCAATTGGAATAAAAGAAAAATGCTGGCAAATATCTGCACCATGCACTAAAAGTTTATGTACACTCGAAGGCATGTAATACCACGAGTACTCGCTGACATAAAGTTCTGCTGTTTCTCTGCAATAAATTCTAAATTTTTCAATATCTACATTTCTCCCAGAAGATATTGCCTGCAAAATTACAGCAAATCTCTTAATCAAATTAGCATTAACTCCTGTTATCTCAGCTGACCTTTCGTAATCATTGAAAAACCGTCGAGCTGTATTGCCATCGTTTGTTGTCCCAAAGCCTTGTTTGACGATATCAATCATTAAGCCAGTTACAACAAAAAACTCATGCTGCGTTAACTCTTTTCTTGATTTTCGGAGCAGTTTGTCCTCACCCCGAGCCGCCCATTTTTTGAAATCTAAGTTGTAAGATATGTGCAAAATACATTCCATGCATCGCAACCACATGTGAAGTGAAGATAAACCATATTTGTACATATCATGGTTTTCTGGTTTGTTAAAAACGAGGTTCAAGTTGTTCATATCTTTCGGATTTGTTAAGCAAATGTTGCAATTGGCTGCAGACTGTGTCTGTGAAAGTGCCGTGCATACTTTGCCGTCGATCATCGTCATATGCAATTCATGAAATACTTCAAATTCGCCATCAAATAACTTTGTTGGTAGAAGGTTCTGAATTTCTTCTTGTAATGTTGCTTCTACTTGCTGAATATATTCTTTTGTTTCTTGTTTGAATTCGAACATAATTGGTCTGCAATAGTTTGTTGAAGAAGGGCGCGGATTTTCCCATACTATCACATCGTTGTCACTCATAAGGCGAAGTGGCACAAAACTAACCATAAATACAGAAGATTCTGAAAATATGTCACCAGTTGGTTTTTGTTTGTAACAACTTTGTGAAGAAGCTCCGTCACAGCCCCATTTACTAACTAGCTTCAAAACACCACCATTAATATTTGAACCAGTCACTTTCAAAATCTTCTCGGCAGTTAAATCTAGAACTGCCTGTAACTTAATTTTAGCTCCTGACTCCGATATCACAATATCTTCTTTTGCTGGATAGCATTCTTTCTTCTTCAACAGTAACTTCTGGTAAGATGGAAAAGCCGCTGTGCCATTTGTACTTAAAATGGACCTCAAAGTTAGATATTGCCATTTTGATAAACTCAATGCTGTGGCAAGAGCTAAGGTGTCTTCCTCGGAAATCGATTTATCAGAAGCTTTATATAAAAAGTCACTTACTTCTTGCACCTTTTCTGGCTTATTTGAGAGGCACTTAATAACTTTAGAACAAACAGTGCGCCCGTTTTCATTAAGTTTAGCAATAAGAGCATAGAACAGCTCTTCTTCGGAATGCTCCAAAAGAGACAAAGAACGTCTTTTCTTCTGCTTATTTGTTAAATCTTCAAATGGTCGTTTATTTCTAGTTCTGGGAGTATTTGTGGTAGCTTCTGATGTAGATGCACCCGCTTCCTCTTCGTACGATAAATTATGCTCTTCTACGTCTACTGAAATGTCCTCTATGGTATATTCTGGATCAAACAACATAGGAAAATTCACAGAAGTTAAAGTTGGCCACAAAATTTTAGACTCCAACCACTCCTTGTTTTTAACACCAAATCTTTCGTTTCTACCTGAATTGTCCCATCTTCTAGCTAGGTTTGACGTATAATTTTGGCAAAACTTTTTGATAATACTGAGCTCTTCGTTTGGAATTTCACTTGAAATACGATTTATAATGGTTTGACACAGTAAATCACTATTTTTAAGGCACCCACTATTACTCAAAAAAGAAAAAATGTCTAAATTAGTCACAAATGTAGTCATTTTGATACAAAAATGTTACAGGCAAATAAATAAAAGTTACAATGTGGTGATAGTTGATAAAAAATTGTGTTGTTTTTACGAGCACAAGACGCGTAATGAACAAAAACGGGTTCCGCTTGCCCTTATACTATTGATATATGACTCATTACCCAACTATCCCGTTACTTAATGGGGTAGTTAGATAATGGCTCATTACCTAACTACCTCATTACTTAATGGGGTAGTTAGATAATGAGTCAAATATTCTTGCAATTTGGATGAGTCACGAGAAAATAAAACATACTAAGATGTGCTCCTACATAAATACCGCAAAACTACAAAGGGAATTTTTAATTGCAATTTATATACCTATTCATCATTCAGCGTTTTCGACGCGTTCGACTAGATGACCAAATAGAGCCGAAATCGTCACTTATAGGGTAATTAAGCAATGACTCTATACAAAAAAAAATTTACATACGAGTCACACAATAACTTACCTGTACATAAACATGTCTGAACACGTTTTGAGATTTCCTTGTTTGTTTATTTGATACTGATAATTTCATATATTTGTAAGAGTTACTCTACAAGCTGCGCTAAGTTTTATTTTGAATACGTTTGAATCTTGGAAGATAAAGAGAAAATTAGGATTTTTTCATACAAAAAATATTTAAAGTGCCTGTAACTCAAAAGGAGCACAAAATCGCAGAAGAGTGTCTATGACAAAGTGGTGAGCAATTAGCACCTCTATAAGCTGCGCTAAGTTTTATTTTGAATACGTTTGAATCTTGGAAGATAAAGAGAAAATTAGGATTTTTTCATACAAAAAATATTTAAAGTGCCTGTAACTCAAAAGGAGCACAAAATCGCAGAAGAGTGTCTATGACAAAGTGGTGAGCAATTAGCACCTCTACAAGCTGCGCTAAGTTTTATTTTGAATACGTTTGAATCTTGGAAGATAAAGACAAAATTAGGATTTCTTTCATACAAAAAAATATTTCAATATTTTTTTTCTCTGAAAATACGGCTTATTTGGCAAAAACTCAATCTATAAAAGTGATTTGTAATTGCATCAGCTGTCTACAAAAAAAAAATCAGCCGAATCCGTTGACCTTCTGTCAAAAATTTCTTAATGTCCACTTTTTTATCATTCGGGACCAGTGTGTGTCCGTCCGTCTGTCTGTCTGTCCGTCTGTCACCAGGCTGTATCTCATGAACCGTGATAGTTAGACAGTTGAAATTTTCACAGATGATGTATTTCTGTTGCCGCTATAACAACATAAATATAAAATAAATACAAAAGGGGGCTCCCATACAACAAACGTGATTTTTTTACTCGTTTTTATAGATAATGGTACGGAACCTTTCGTGCGCGAGTCCGACTCGCACTTGGCCTGTTTTTTAAATTACATAGTTGCCTCTAAAAGGGTTAGGGTGTTAGAAGTGAAGAATGATGTGTTCACTCTGTTGTGATCACCTCTAGTCTCAAGTTGTTAATCCTTTCTTCAGCTCTCTTTGATGGTCAGCATCAGATTCATCCCAGGGAATATTGACGTTAGTAAATTATTTCGAGTTAATTATTCTTGTGATGGGGGTGCTTACCTGTAGTACAACAATGAAGAACAGTACTCCACACGCGATGTCAACCTTGAGCCTGCCCAGCACCATCACACAGCCGCCCAGCTGTCCAACTAAGTTTATTATCTGTAAACAGTACAATCAACATTCAAATATTTGAAACGAAACAGCGAAATTATGCTACTGTAGTGACAGATTATTAAACAGTCTTACACTTCAACCCCTTTAAGTAATAAACCTGTACCCTAATTGCGTAACTTTATGCCTAATTTGTTTCATTTTGACAGTTCAACAACATTCATTGCGTTATTTACGTTGTCGAGCAGATTATTTTTTCTAACTTATGAATCGATGGATTAGCAATCTGTTTAAAATCGAAACAAATTGTGATTGATCATGTATTACGCAATACGGTAGTTGCCTAGGTAAAAAAAAAAAAATCTATTTAGTCCGTCTTTCAGATAATAAAAAAATATTAGACACGTATTTTTTGCTTTATCATATTAATAAAACAAAACTTAGAAAACACGCATTAAAGTTGGAGAGTGGGAGCTCGCTACGTCACAACTCAGTATAAAATCTAGCAAGGCGTGACGTCATGCCACATTTTAACTCAATGTATCGCCGTAATCTATTGATTATATCAAAAAAGAAAAAAAGTCCAATATTTTTTTTATTAATCTACCTTCCGGACAAAAACTAAAAAAATTGGACACAGGCCTATTAGGGTACTGGAGTACCTACAGTTATGCCAAACTTAAACATCGAACAATATTTGTGTAAACTGAAGATACTGGTTGTTATTTATTTACTAATTACCTATCTATATATTATATATACAGTTTGCACCACACATACAAGTTCTGTTTTCGACCAATACTAGTAATTACACATACAATAATAAAATTAAGTTAAAATACATAAAACTAGACAAAATTAGATGAAATTAAATGATTTTTTTTACCCCGCGTTTATAAAGGGGAAGAGTTCATAAGGCTTACAAGGGCGAATGTGAAAAACCTCTGCAAAAGTAAAAACAAAAAATATTTCAAAACTCGCAAGAATAATAGTACTATATTTTCCAAACAATTCTGCCTATTTATAGGGTTGTCTGTCTCGCTGCATCAAAACATTTCAATCATTTTGTCAGCTCAATTAAACAGTCAAGTTCGTAGGAGAATATCATCCTGGTGCAGGGTGCTATTATAATCGAGACCAAGTTACCAGAATCTATCTGTGTTTGATTCTGTGATGGAAGATGTATTAAAAAAACTTAGTACTAGTAGTAAGTCAATAATCATATGTGGTGATTTTAATATTAACTTATTAGAAAATAACTCGAACACTGTCAGATTATTAAGTCTTTTTAGGTCATTTGATTTGTCAAATGTTTTTATTGAACCAACCCGAGTGACAGCTTCTTCTGCCACTTGTATAGATAATATTTTTTGTAACTGTGATTACCTACACAAACAAATTGTAAATAAGTTGCCATCAGATCACAGTGGACAAACAATAACATTTTGCTCCTACATACCTTTACAAAAAATTCAAATAAGGTTTAGGCCAATTACATGTAAAAGTTTAGAGAAATTAAATAATTCTTTGGCCAATAAATTATGTGTTCAGAGTTTTAATAATATAGATGACCCAAATGAGTTCTACGCCGAGTTCTTTTCACTATTAAACACTCAATTTAATGACACTTTTCCACAAAAGACTAAAAGTATTTACACAAAGTTCTTATTTAGTGATTGGGCGACTCCAGGTATTCGTAAAAGCAGGGAAAAACTATTTGAACTTTATGGCCTAAAGCAACATATGAATAATACAAGCTTTCATAAGTATGTTGCAAAATATTCAAAAACTTTTAAAAGTGTGTGCAAAATAGCCAAAGCTCTTTATATTAGCAATAAAATAAAATCAGCTGATGATAAAATAAAAACTACCTGGCAAATAATAAATAATGAAACAGGTAGGAAAAAACAGCGAAATACTGAATTTAATTTAGAGACTGCACATGGCCCCATTAACTCAGATATAGAAATAGCTCAAGAATTTGAATCCTTTTTTGCTAATATTCCCCTTAAAACTACTCAAGCTTTAAATTCCTCACCCGCGCTTTCTGCTGCCTTACTTAGACAGAATGTGAAGGCTTGCCCTTTAGAGTTTCGGTTTCAGCATACAAACCCCCAGGCTGTTATAAAAGCTTTTAAAGATCTTAAAATTAAATCAACAGAAGATCTCTGGGGAATGTCTGTAAAAGTCTGTAGATCTATAATCGAAACCATTGCGCCCTATTTAGCTTACATATTTAACACCAGTATAGACCAAGGAGTCTTTCCGGATCTCATGAAACACAGTAAAGTAGTTCCATTGTTCAAATCTGGTGATAGTAAAGAACCCAACAATTATAGGCCTGTATCAATTCTACCAGTGCTCAGTAAGGTGTTTGAAAAGTTGATGCTCAATCAAATGTTACCTCACTTTAATAAAAATTCCATCTTTCATGAACAACAGTACGGTTTCACCAAAGGGCGTTGTACCACTGACGCCGGTGTCACCCTAATAAAGAACATTTTTAATGCCTGGGAAGAAGCACAAGATGCCATTGGAATCTTTTGCGACCTCTCGAAGGCGTTCGATTGTGTAGAACATGAGACACTTCTGCTGAAACTAGAGCACTATGGGATTAGGAATACAGCTCTTGATTTACTTAGATCATACCTGAAAGATAGAAAGGTTAAAGTTCAGGTAAACGGCGTAAACTCATTAGGGTCTGAAATGGCAATGGGCGTTCCCCAAGGTTCGATATTGGGTCCATTCCTCTTTTTAGTTTACATTAATGATTTACCCCAATTATTTCAAAATCAACCGAAGATGGTGTTATTTGCAGATGACACATCATTAATCTTTAAAATAAACCGACGGTCACAAAATCTTGAAGACGTTAATAGCTCTATTCTACAAGTCCAAGATTGGTTTACGGTAAACAATTTGGTACTAAATAAAACAAAAACCAAATGCATTAGATTTAAATTACCTAATGTTAGAAGTAGCGAATGTGACATTATATTGAATGGGGAAAAACTGGAATTTATTAATCAAACGGTTTTCCTAGGAATCACGCTAGACGAGAAATTACAATGGGGACCTCATATAACATCTCTTGCGGGGCGGCTAAGCTCGGCCGCTTATGCTGTTAGAAAGATAAGACAGTTAACAGATGTAGAAACCGCGCGATTGGTCTATTTTAGCTACTTCCACAGCATTATGTCGTATGGCATTTTACTGTGGGGTCGGGCTGCTGACATTGAATCCATCTTTATTTTACAAAAGAGAGCTGTCAGAGCCATTTATAATCTACGTCGCCGCGAATCTCTCAGGAAACTATTTAAAAGGATTAATATTATGACGGTACCTTGCCAATTCATTTATGAAAATATTATGTATGTAAGGAAAAATCCACATCTTTTTAATAAAATAAGTGATAGACATAATTTTAATACTAGAAATAAAGATAAAATAGATCAACCATTTTTCAGATTATCTAAAGTACATACATCTTTTATGGGGTACTGTGTTAAATGTTACAACAAAATACCTTGTGACATATTGCAATTAAATGAAAGAAAATTTAAAACTCAGATTAAAAGTACACTTTGTAAACAAGCATATTACAAATTAGAGGACTATATCCAAGATAAGAGTGCTTGGAAACATGCTGGTCCTGCTCCATAGGACAATTTAGAATCAAGACAAAATCAAACAGGTTGCTAATTTAATTGTTAAATTTATAATTTTGTATTATATGACATTGATTTTACATTCTGTGATTACTTCCTCACACACTGACTTATTAATTTTAAAAACATTAGGAAAATCGTCTACTTTTACAATGTTTGTAAATATGTGAGCACCATGTATCTATCATATAATTAAATTATCTGTCGTTGCTTCATTTTTAATTCTTTTTACCTATTGTGGTATAGTAATTTTATTCTAGGTGCATCGTCTTCACATATAATTATTTAACTAATGTACGTACTAATACAAACTATTGTAAAACATTTTAAAAGAGTAACGGTGGAGTTTCTTGCCCATTCTTCTCCATACGAAAACTACCTTTTGGAAGGGGCGACTAGAATCAATTATATTATTCTGTAAATTTTGACGTTCAAAAGTGCCATACATGGGCCTATTTGAAATAAATGTTTTGACTTTGACTTTGAATCTGATCAGTCCAATTTACTATTGTATTTGTAACGTAATAAAAGCATGTCTTATTTAATTTACAGACAAAAGCCTCCCGTGGGGATTTGTAGGCTCCCCCATTTCGGTTATTAGGCGCTGAGCAGACGATGAACAATTTGGAACCTTATGGAAGTCAATGGCATTTTGTTCTACGTGCGCGTTAGATTTCAAGTACTATAAAATCACGTGTATGTCAAGCACGTAGTGCGCGTCTAGGGTCGCCATTAGGACTTTGTGACCCAATTCGGTAGTAAAGCGATCGCTATATAATATATATCGAGACTGCAGGCCCAGGCGGGTTATTGTGCAAATGTGAGTAGAAGTTAGAAGTACAAGTAGTACACGTATGAGGTATGGTTATATGGAAATAACTACAGTACCCAGCCTTTATTACGGCACATCAAGAATAAGGCCAAGTTCGGCTTTGAAAAGCGTCGTCCCGTCACTCGATACATGTGTGATATTCTCTTTCTGAATCTCTATGTGTCATACTAACGCCAGGTTACCGTACAATTTTCTTTTATAACGCGTCGATTTGACTCAAATGTTCGACCAGAATGTATGTAGCCACCTGGACAGCTCTATCATTGGCTTCGCTTCAATACTAGATATGCACATGGTTGTGCATGATGGGCTGGAACGGAGATGACGCCATTTTCTATTTTCTTTAGTACCTGGTACTTATTGAAAGACCTACACTGTCCTCCTATACCTAGTCAGACTGTTATTTGAAAGAATTGTAAAAGGCAATTATTTTTAAAAGAGTAACCGTGGAGTTTCTTGCCGGCTCTTCTCCATAGGAAGCGACCAATTGAAACCGTGCACCTAGCTTCTGACGTTTCATAAGTGCCCATGTAGGCTTATGTGAAATAAAAATATTTTGAATTTGAATTTCAGGCATATCATATGAAGGGGCTCCACACTGGCACTATGTTTGGGATGGGTCGAGGATACCCCAGATTATTTCTACAGAAAAATGTTTAACCAGTACGTAAACTTAAACACGTGACTCATCATTATGGACAACTTTTACTATGGAACCAAACTTGAAATCGCGAAAAAAAATATCAGCTGTTCCCTACATATTGACGAGTTATGCGAACATGAATGTAGGGAACAGCTGATTTTTTTTCGCGTACAATGATTAAAAGATTTTCTAATAACCCTCAAAATGGTCCAGTGCATAGAAAACGACGCACCAATTAAAAAGCACGCACGAAAGTGGAAGAGCGAAAGTGGCGTGCCAAAACAGCGTGAAATTATGAATGTATGTTAGACTCGAAAGACCAAAAATGGAAACGAGCGAGAATTACACCGGTACAAATTTTGTTATTCATTCAATATCAATCTGCCTATATAGCCTTTTCCATGTTTGGGTCGGCTTCCAGTCTAACCGGATGCAACTGAATTCCAGTATTTTACATGAAGCGACTGCCTACCTGACCTCCACAACCCAGTTACTGATTAGCACGACACCCTTTTGTCAGACTTTTGGGCTTCTGACTAACCGTAACGACTGTCAAAGTTCTACGAAATGACAGGCGGGACCAATAAGCTTTAACGTGTTTTTCGAGGCACGATTTTGTAATTCATTCATATTACACTATTCTTGGGCTGTGGCATTAAAGTAAAACGGCCACAAAGTGTGTTGAAAAACTTAAAAGCCGATAAGAGTGTTTCTCGTAATTCTTAGAGGCGTTTCTTCACTCCTATTACTGGCAAGGTCATGAATTCAATAAGCATGATTTATAAACATATCCTGCTTGGATATTGAATAAAATAGTTTTTTTTTTCGGTATATTTAGCACACCTAGTAATCTTTTGCCCGAGACACAAATGTGGGTGAGTGGGTGAGTCACGCCAAGTGAACCCGGTGTGTTTCTCTAGATTTCCGTCTACAGAGAAGACTAGTTTCCGCCCGCAGCTTCGCCAGCGCGGTATGTCGATAAGAAGTAGACTATGTCCTTTCCCAGGGTTCAAGGTATCCCCAAACCAAATTTCATCAAAATCGGTTCAACCGATTAGCCGTGAAAGTGTAACAAACAAACATACAAAAAATCAAATCTATTCTCTTTATAATATTAGTTTCGACAAGGAATGGTCAGTAATTAAGATTACCTTCACCTGTCACCTTTTCAAGTCTTAATGGCTGAATAGATTTCGATGAAATTTGAAACATGGGTAGACCCTGACCTTGGTTAGAACATAAGACTTTTTATTCCGGCTTAGACTTTTAATGTTTCTACAATGCTCTTACATAAAACGACTAGATATTTAGTTGTATTTATTGTTATCTATTGCTACCACTATGTGAAGTGATTGAGCCCAATAGTCGCAACTCGCAAGAGTCTGATTGAGAAATAAAGAAAACGAATAAGTAAATTGATTATGTATAGAATGTCGTTAAGCAGTTTACAAGTGTATTTATGCAGTAAAACAAGTGTATATTTTAGGGGCTTTACGAGGACAAGATAATACTTTTGTGGCTTCCGGTAATTTCTGGAGCGGATGTACTAACTTCCTTGGATACAAACAAGATGAAAATAAGAGGACAGAGAGAGAATAGAAGGAGGATGGGGCTAAAGAGAGCCCAACAGTGGGACTTGGTTTAAATTACACAGACATACTTATACATTATATAAGTGTTGTGGGAGGGGCATGTGGCTAAGTAATAACAGCTGCACGGATCATCGATCAGGTTAAGCTTCGCTTGCCGCGGTTGGTCTGTGGATGGGTGACGATCTTTACATACCAAGACACCTCCGTGCCTCGGAAAGCACATTAAGTCGTTGGTCGCGGCTGTCATTCGTTGACAGTCGTTGTGGGTAGTTAGAAGCCCAAAAGTCTGACAACCAGTTTTACCAAGGTATCCTGTTACCTAGTAACTAGGTTGTGGAGGTCAGATAAGCAGTCGCTCCATGTAAAATACTGGTATTCAGCTGCATCCGGTTAGACTGGAAGCCGACCCCAACGTAGTTGGGAAAAGGCTAGGCAGATGATGATGACTTATACAAGCTGTTTAAAATATATGTTTTTGTTTTTGCTATTCAAAGGACGGAAAGTCTAAAAAAAATAAAGGAAGAAACCAACAAAAAAATGGCCTGTTACCTTTAAACGTTATATTCTATTAGCACCGTTTCTCCAGGGAATAAGCCAAGTAATTTTATACGAAAGTGTGAAATTAATAACGTTGAATTTAATCAATCATCTGTTAATACGCAGATATATGCCAGTGACCTTGAGTGGTTAGCTTGCGTGTTCTGTACTGAGCACACGCAACGCGTCGTACGTCCAGCCAGTAATAGGACTCGCCCATCAAGGAGCGCTGTCCCAAATTAGACGCATTATTAATTTATTATACGTAAAACAAAAGATATTTTAATAAAACACGTATACTAAAAGATCAATAATTAATTTGTCTTTAAAATGGTGAATGTTTCAGAAAAATACGCTTGATAGAATTTGCGTGATTCTCAATTTTTTATCTGCGTTGGACATAACTTTACAAATTAATTTCACTATGTAAAATATGAATATAACCAGAATCTAAAATATGCCTATACTAAGTTATTCAAAAAATGCTCTAATTTAACATTATATTTTTCTCAAATCATTAACACTACTCGTTTAGACGTCATTTTCAGTATATAATCCTTAAAAGTCGGTTATCGTCGCCTTAATACTCGTTGTTAATTGTCAGGCAGCCGTAATGACCTGGGGTCTACCACCAGCTCATAAGCAGCATTATTTTAATATTACTTCAGTGGTAGAAAGAGATGGAGCTATACGTCCTGACAAAATGACAGATAAACAATTACAATCTGTCATTTTGTCTATTCCTCCGTCAACAAAACCCGTTTCTACGGTGGTCATGCTTCGCGTGCTGTAGAGCTTCATCTCTTTCCCACACTGGAGTAATATTAAAATAATACTGCTTTATGAGCTTGTTGTAGGCCCCCTGTCCCTGGGGACGGGAGCGGTCGTTACAACAGTCTGTGGCCGACTGATAACGATGAAGATATTAAAATATGCTTGGGATTTAATTAACAGAGACAGATTCCTAAGACATAAACTGAATATAGACTAATGCAGAATTATGCTTCTACATCATTAATCTGCAATTTTTGGGATAATTGCTCAGTTTATCACACGTTCGGCCCGTGGCTAAGTAAAAACAGCCGCACAAGTCGATCCATCAGGTTAAACTACGTTTGCCGGGGTTGGTCCGTGGATGGGTGACCATCTTTATATACGGAGACCTCTCCGTGCCTCGGAAAGCACGTTAATTCGTTGGTCCCGGCTGTCATTCGTTGACAGTTGTTACGGGTCGTCAGAAGCCGTGTAGAAGTGTAGAAGTATTGTATTACCTGGGTACCCATTACTGGGTAATTTACCAAGTTACTGGGTTGTGCAGGTTAAATAGACAGTCACTCCATGTAAAATACTGGTATTCAGCAGCATCCGGTTTGACTGGAAGCCGACCCCAATATAGTTGGGAAAAGGCTCGGCAGATGGATTTTGCTCAGTTGTTCGCACTGGCCAAGCAGAGTCTAAAGGCTCCTACGACTCAGTGCCGGCGGCATTGTCGCCGGCACTGAGTCGTAGCAGCTTAGAAATAGGCAGAGAAGATTTATTGAATAATAATAAAACATTAGCAGTCATTAGCTAAAGGAAGCCCAAAAGTAAGTCTTTAAACAGACCGACTTATAGATACAAGCTTTATAAAATGTATGTTTGATATTCAATTCAATTCATTCTTGATATTACAACTAAAAGGTAAGTATACTTCTTATTTTAATCAGTTTTATTTAATTTCAACCGCTTCTCCAGGGTTTAGGCTAACTACGTCATTATTGTAATGTAAGTCAGTTTGAAAGCTAGTTGCAGAAACGAACTTTAACTTATAAAGCTGTTTATTATCTTATCTATTTAGTCATTAAATACTAATCTTCCAATAACTTGTTTGAACTTGTTGCAGAAAGCAACATTAGACTCGATTTTAATGGTTCTTTGATGAAATTAATTAAATCATTAGCGTTAATGATCCATTTCGTAATGGGGCATTAATGTTTGTCTTTGTGCAACTGGGTGTGAAAATTATCCGTCAGGCAGCCGTAACTAACTGTCTCCGGAGATGGAAGTTGTCGTTACAAGAACACTTTGTGGCCGGCTGATAACGATGGTCATTTCTGAATAATTATTAACTGGATATAGGATGCAGACTTCTAAAGAAATGCTTTTTCAAATTATGCATTTTTTGCAACTTTCCTGAGGTTATTGCTCTGTTGTTCGCTCTGGCCAATCAGAGTACATATTAGACTGCGAGTAAGTCTGAGAAGATTAAGAGGAGGCTCCCTAAAGTAAATAATTGAAACATTTTCGCTCGATTCATTTTTTATTCGAAAATCATTTTTTAAAGATTATTTTTAACAAAAAGAAGATCACTCTGCTTTTATGTCTAAAATAATTATTGACAGTAAGAAAATATCTTAGTTTATATTTTTTCTCTAGATACATTTTTATTACTTTAGTTATAAACGAAATAAGAATTGAGACTTACGACATTTAGTTCCGTGCTCGAACACGACCAAAGAGGGCACGCGATATTCAACTTTATTACTGATGTGTTAGCGTTTAGCACATAGTGGGGTGCATAGGGGCGGAGTTTGCGTGGAAATTGTCTTTGGAGTGCCTGGTCTTAAGGCCCGATTGCACCAAAAATCACTCAGAAATACGTTTAGCGCTAAACGCATTTAGTTATTTGTAGTCCAACCGGGCTTTATTAGGAGGCTGATAACAGTTAAAGCGCGGTCACTGTCATACTGCCTAGAAAAGAAAGAGAAGCGCGATGACACAACGCTGGTAATTTATTGCAAATTATGAAGATAATTATCTATTTACAAAAAAATGTTTGATTGGACTAAATAATTAAAACACTAGATTACTTTATATATTACGTTGCTTGTAGAATAATCTGACAAAAAAATAGAATGGTTTTATTGGTTTCTATTAGATTAGTTTTTAATCGTCTCAAATTAGTTGTATTATGTTTTCAAGACATTATATAACTAGTATATATCCTGAAGAATATAATATATTCTCTGATCTGATTCTGTTTACTGCAGTGGATCATATACTTTTAGGCATTATAAAACTTGCGTGTAGCTCCTGTAGTCCCCTTACATACCCTACTGATTAAAAGTTTCACTATGCAAAAATGTATTCAGTGCAAAACAGAAGCTATAGTTATTTTGGCTTTCATAACAATACAGTAATAATAATTGTACGTAAAATCAATAACAAATTATTTACATGAGGTGCATTAAAACACGTGACGCGGTGCAAACAGTGCAGGGAGCGGGTGCGGTGCCAACTAAACAATTAAATTATTATTGTTCAACTTACTAATGCATGCTGCAATTATAAACATACATTTTAATTAGCTGTTCTTTAAATGTTCAGATTAAGGTGCGTGCGCACTTATTGTGCATTTTTATTCGGCCAATTAGCGGGTACTTCTTGTAAAGTCCTGCACCCTAGTCACATGAATAAAAAACAGAGTCTAGTCTGTGCCTTAGTCGCAACCCAGTGCTGGGCACGCCACAATTGCGGCGATATGTCCCCCTCTTTGAGGAGTGGCTAGAGAGGCGCCACGGCGTCCTCACCTTCCGCCTGACGCAGGTCCTCACCGGACACGGTTGTTTCGGGAGGTTCCTGTTCAGGATAAGGCGAGAAGAAACGCCCGGGTGTCACCATTGTGTGGATCGCCCGAAGGACACGGTGGAGGTCTGCCCGCGTGAGCGGAGCATCGCCGTGTCCTCGTGGGGGCGGCGGTGATCTCTCGTGTCCGGCCCTGGTCCAGGCCATGGTACGGAGTGAGAGGGCATGGGAGGCCGTCACCTCCTTCTGCGAAGCAGTAATGCTCGCGAACGAGGAGGCGGAACGCGTGAGGGAGAGGCAAATTTCGCGGCCTCACGCCTCTTATCGCTGCAGGAGACGCCCTAGACGTCGGGAATCGCAGGCCGATTCCCGGCCACCGTAGGCGCGGACTTGTGGACGGTGAGCAATGGGTACCTCGCCGTCCAATAAGGACCAGGGCCGGGTCGACGGTGCGTTGCGTTCCACGCGCGCCTCAAAGAGATGTCAGCACAACTGAAGGGGTCCGCTAGGGCCGATGCTTGCCGGAGTTGCGGGTTTGTCCGAAAGGGTTACCGTAGCCCCTGGCAACATACAGGCAACTGAAGGAACACGTATGGGTTTTGGTCAGTAAAAGTCGGACACGTCCTCCCGCTCCGCCCAGAGCGGGAGAAGTAATTTGATAATCGCCCACACAAAAAAAAAAAAAGACTGCCTTAATTCCGCAAAACATTCGGAAGCTCGGAATGCATGTTTTCTTTGCATGCATGTGGTCATAGCGCATTTGCTAATATGTGTACCTACATGTTCAAAATACAAATACTTTCACTTTCCCAATCAATTTCAATCAATCTGCCTAGCCTTTTCCCAAATATATTGGGGTCGGCTTCCAGTAGTAACCGGATGCATAGAAACGGGTTTTCCACGGGTTTTGTCAACGGAAGAATAGACAAAATGACAGACTGTGATTGTTTATCTGTCATTATGTCTATTCTTCCGTCGACAAAACCCGTTTCTATTCTAGTCATGCCAAGCGTTCTGGAGAGATAAATGAACTGTGCTTTTGAAGAAAAATATGGAGACTACCTATCTGACCTCCAAAACCCAGTTACTGGGTAACACTATACCTGTGTATAGTTGATAACATTTAAAACTTGTTTTCGTAAAAAAGAGGAAATAAAAGTTGAAACTTTGACCTTCAATATCTCCTCTCAGTTTCGTTAAGCTTCTTTTTTCCATGCGTTATTTATGTACCTAAAATAGTATGTTATTTTATTTCACTGTTTTTGCATGAATAAAAACCACTAAATAGATCTAAAAGCAGTGTTAATACAAGTGGTAACTATTTCAATCGGCTAATACTAGTACTGTCGAAAAAAAACTTTATTTTGCATACTGTAGTTATGTGGAGAATAACCCTAGAGCCTTAGTTTCACAATAAAAGATGATAACTGTAATGTTTACTGGCATAAAACGCTATTACTGTAATTAGATTACTGTTATTCTTCTAACTATAACATACTGAAAGCAATATTTTTTCAAACTCGTAAAACAGCGCAGGGAATGGCCCTGCAGATTTGGTCTCATAGTGAAAAGTGAAGAGAATAACATAAAATGACGATGTGGATATATTTAGTAACCTGTTCCGCTTAGCTATTTCTAAAGTCTTAAAAAGACCCTGAAAGAAATCGACACGTGTTTTACCTCTCAACGAGGCATTCTCAAGATGACGATTGACTTGTCTCGAACACGGCGTGTTGCCACACCAAGCACTGAGCGCAGACTGAGACTTTTCGCCCGCTTTTCGGTTCGAATAACATGTTCTAACGGCATATAACTTTGTTTTTTGTTTGGAATATAAATGATCTCCTTTCTTTTTTCCTTTTAACATAAAATATATCATATAACTGTGCCCTGTTACTTCGTTTTAGCTTAGCATTATAATTCTTTTTTTTTTTGCTCGGCCCTGAAGGGTCGTAGCGTGGTAGTTCCAGAGAAACAAACTCTTCTGCTTTATCATTATTAGCATAGTATAGATTTATTACCATTGTGTCATCAATTTATTTTACGCAAGCCAAGCGCTAGAAAAGTGAACGATTCTTTGCATAAGTTTCAAAAGTAGATGAAATTCAGAACGTGAACTTCTAACTTGTCATGAATGTGACATTGGGTAATAATCCGGTTATTAAAAGAAGAATATTTAACACTAATTTGTATGACACATACCGGGCTTCTGCGAGGATTTATGCTAACACGATATTGCTAATAGGTTAATTAGACGAAGAAGTCGCTCAAGAGAACCATGAACTGCATAATCAGTCTACAATGTTCCCACCCACTGCTGGGACACAGGCCTCCTCTCTTTCAGAGAGAGTGGGCTGTAATCGACCACGCGGGCGGTAAATGTCACAAAGCTTCGATTTTTTTTAGGTTCTAGGACATGCCGGTTTTCTCGCGAAATTTTCCTGCGATGAAATTATTTACATAAAGTGAAGTGCCTGCCTGGGTTCGAAGTGTTCAAAGCCACGACCTACAATTCGTTAGTCGAGGCCTTTACCAGTGGGCCACCAAGAACTGAACGGTTGTTTTATAATGCCCCGTATTCATTAGAAACAATGTTTCGAAACAAATGTGCTACATTGTTGCTAGCAACATTCCACGTTGTCACCAATATTGTTTGCTTCAGCATATAAACATGTTTCTGAAACACGCGTAATATTTGTTTCCCAGTGAATTCGCGGTATTTAATAAAATCTGTCGTCTAAGTACTCACAACAAACATTGTGGCGAGGAACTTTCCGCATCCCCATGACATGTCCATGTAGTCGCGCTGCTCGGACCACTGGAACCACATGCGGAGCCCGTCCTCGAGGAATGTGGAGATGAGGCACAGACGTGCCACCGTGGGCAGCACATTCTTGCCTTTGCGGATCACCTGTAGAAGAGATAAATAGAATAGTAGTGGTTAGTGTAAATTAAAATAAGCCGTGGCAGCTAAGAAAAGTTCACGAACCTAACGCATGGATTATTATGGAACCTATTTTCCTGCGAAACAAAAAGTTCTTGCATTATAATTTCGAAAGGCGCTAGGTACTAATAAAAATCGATTGCTTGGAAAATATAGCAACTCGTAAAAATTTACTGTTTTCTTATGATTTCCTTTGTACATAGAACTACCCAGCTGGTCGCCAAATTTCAAACTCAAACTCAAAGCATTTATTTCAATTAAACCATTTACAGGCACTTTTGAATTGTCAAAGAGACGGTCAGTTAGTCAGAAAGTTGAAGCTAATTGCCCATTCCAAAACGTAGATCTCTATGGAGAAGAACGGGCAAGAAACTCCAAGGACACTCTTTTAAATATAGATATTACAAAATCCTGGGTACATCATTCTTGTTGCTTCTATATGTGAGAACAATGTACAAAAATAATCAAAAGCAATTCAACTTACTAGGTCATCTGGAAGTGGTTTAGGTTTTTTGATGACGGTATCTATGCCGATTTTCTACGGTTATATCTCAATAACCGTTTGAGCTGTATTTATGAAATTTGGGGTTCTAGTTAATCTAAGGGGTTTTAATTAAATAGATTTCGAGTTATTAAGGGGGTCAAAAGTGGCTCAAAATGGTTCGTGTAATATAACACACGACTCCTGTGTCGCCAGTTATTCGTTTAAACTTAGCTTGACACAGCTGCGTGTCTAGATAAAGGGTTAATGGTCTAGTTTTGTATCACCACAAAGTACATATTTTTTATGAGAGTGTTTCATGTTGTGTTAAAAACAATTACACTGCCCAGGAAGCGCCGGAAAAAAATTCCCACAAGTGCCACCCCTCGTAAAGACCTATTTAAATGCACCCAAAGAGTTACCGATTCTTTCTTCAACGAAAGAATGCGGAAGGCCTTTGCCCAAGGGTTCAGGAGTGGGAGAAGTGGCAAGGGCCCAAGAATGCAAGGTATTTTAAATAAATAAAAAACAAATAGCTAATAAAGCTAATGCAAGGTATTTTAAATAAATAAAAACAAATGCTGCGACGAGCCTTTACGACCGTATGCTTCTGCCCATTCGCATTTATATGCGACATCGGTAAATCGTGTCGAGTTTATTAGTAAAAGACGTTGACTTTTCCTAATCGTTTTAAAGGCAGAGAGCCAAGAATGATAGAGGCAATGACTAACTATTAAAGTGCCAATGTCGAATACCTAACAGAGATTGTTCTAAAATTCCAATAAAATGTCCATTTTGCGAATAAAATCTGACCTAGTGATGTCCACTGTCCCATTGACAGAAAGCGAACCTCTCGTAAATTAACTTTAAATATCTTACGTCAGATAAAAACACACATCTCATTATCGTATGCATTACCTTAACTTTAACTACCATATTATATATAACTAGCGGACCGGACAGATGTTGTCCTGTCCGAACAGCGCACCTACCGGGTCCAATTGTATTTTCAAACCATCCAGGGACCCACTCAAATTTACACAAAAAGTTTCATCCAAATCGGTCCAGCCGTTTAAGAGGATTTAGACGACACTCAAATTTATAGAAAAAATATAATAGTAGTCATTATTATCTTCCAATGTTTCAATTACAGTACATCAACAAATATAATGCACGCTAAAAATACACATGAAAGACGCCAAATACTTGCATCGGTTTATTAGTTAATAGCCAGATTATTCGTGCGTACTTTAGAACCACGTATTAGCAAATTACTCGAGTTTTCATTACACTCACTGAGTGCAAGAATTCGTCACCGACACGGAAGGTGTTACAATTTTATAACTCTACTCGCTATTAATTCGAATAAATGGCATAATAACGCCTATTCGAGCGAATCGTGATAGGATGGCACTAATTTTGGGATAACGATCAATGCAGTGGAAAGAATATATTATTAAAACAGTTGAACAAATTGTGAAGTTTTTTTTTTTATAATTTGTCCAACTTTGACAAGGTTGATTTCAAATATAAATTTTCACTTAAATATTCTTCTCTCAGCACGCGTAGCGTGACCACCGTAGAAACGGGTTTTGTCGACGGAAGTATAGATAAAATGACAGATTGTGATTGTTTATCCGTCATTTTGTCTATTCTTCCGTCGACAAAACCCGTCATGCT
Source organism: Omphaloscelis lunosa (assembly GCA_916610215.1). Lineage (NCBI taxonomy): Eukaryota > Metazoa > Arthropoda > Insecta > Lepidoptera > Noctuidae > Omphaloscelis > Omphaloscelis lunosa. The sequence continues at coordinate 2,913,829 of OU744245.1, read as the reverse complement.
ACGCGTGCTGGGCATAAGTTGGGCTGTGTGTTTTGCAGTTCCATAGTAGGGACTTTGGGAGTAGTTTCAAAATATAGGGACTATCCAGTTGAGTTTAAAAAAAGGAAGGGGGGAGGCCAGTGCCCTGCATGCAGCACGTGGGACACAACAGGGTGAATGTATGGTAACCAAAAAAAAGTTTTAAAAATCCTCAACTAACCCTAACTAATATTATAAATGCGAAAGTGAGTTTGTTCATTTGTTTGTTACCCTTTCACGCTAAAACGGCTGAACGGATTTGGAAGAAATTTTGTACACGGGTAGACCATGATCTGGGTTAGGACATCATACGATACTTTTTATCCCGATATTCCCACGGCATTGAGACTTATGCGGGTGTAATCGCGGGGCGCAGCTAGTAATATTATAAATGTGAAAGTTTGGATGTTTGTTACTCAATCACGCAAAAACGGCTGAACGGATTTGGGTGAAATTTGGTACACAGGTAGTTTATAACCTGGATTAACACATACAATACTTTTTATCCCAGTAGTACGTTCCCGTCGGATAATTTCCGATATCCACGCGGGGGAAGCCGCTGACAAAACCTAGATAAATAAAATTACTATCCTAAACTTTGACAAAGCCTTCGAAAGCAAAAGTGTTCACATGAACGATGAAGTAATAAACTGCTGCTCAATGCACTTTCTCCTTTCTATCGCGATTAAAAACTAGTTTCTAACATAATACGACCACGTCATTATTATAAAACATAATTGTATATTATAACAAATATGCTATATCTATGTTAAGCTTCGCTTGCACGCCATAATAATATCCGTCAATTATTTAATCCTATAAGGAAAAGTATTTGAACAATATTGTAATATCAGTTGCTCTATGCAAAATACGATGGGGGCAAAGTCCGTATACACCAGATTTTTTAAATCATAGCCGAACTGGAGCAAATCCCGCGCGAGATGCGGGATGTAATCCACCCGCTCCGATTGTGTCAACTAATTTTTATGGAGGTGTTCAAACTGGTGCCTCAGACCATTTGTTGACTGGTGACTTCGTAATCATTAAAACCATAAATGGGCGCAGTCGCGTCCTGCGTCCCACGCGGGATTCACCTCAGTGTGGCCAGAGCTTTAGATTTGATCAAATTAACTAAAAACTGAGCAAGTTATTGCACCCAACATTTCGAAACTAGACCAAACTCATAAACAAAGCTTGAAAACTCCATTGATATGTAAATAATAAACATTTATACACAACACCGAAAATATAATATTTTTCTGGTTTATCAATAGCACAGAATATACAGGGTGTTGACTTGGTCGACCCAGACATAATAAGATTGTAAATTGAACAGTCACTGTGACTGAGTAATTCTCTTTTTAGCAATTAATGAAAAAAAAAATATATGTTGTAATATTAAATACATGTTTTATTTGCTTGGCCGTAATGTTAATTAAAGGCTCTTTCAAACAGGCGCGACATGCGACGCGACACAAAGACACCGCTCGTCGCGTGACGCGCGGTGTCTTTGTGTCGCGTCGCGTGTCGCACCTGTTTGAAAGAGCCTTAACACTCAAATCAAAACCCTGAATGCGTAAAAAATAAAAAATGAAGACTTTACCATGAATAAATGAAGAATTAAATAAATTCTTAAATTTGTATAGTCAACTGAAGAGTTATATAATCACTAACTATTAATATCTACATCAATAAACTTGATTTTGAAAAACAGTAACATGTTCTTACAGATAAAAATACTTTGCTTATCAATACATAAGGTAATACTTTTACGTTTTTACATTACACCATCTCCGATGATAATTATTGTGATTAATAAGATAAGATACAGCACAATTAGCTTTACATAATTTTTATAATTAAATTATCAATTATAAAAAATATTTACTAATCAATTTCATCATATGTCCAGTACCCTAATTGCGTAACTTATTTTCGTAAACAATGTTAAGGCTCTTTCAAACAGGCGCGACATGCGACGCGACACAAAGACACCGCTCGTCGCGTGACGCGCGGTGTCTTTGTGTCGCGTCGCGTGTCGCACCTGTTTGAAAGAGCCTTAACACTCAAATCAAAACCCTGAATGCGTAAAAAATAAAAAATGAAGACTACCATGAATAAATGAAGAATTAAATAAATTCTTAAATTTGTATAGTCAACTGAAGAGTTATATAATCACTAACTATTAATATCTACATCAATAAACTTGATTTTGAGAAACAGTAACATGTTCTTACAGATAAAAATACTTTGCTTATCAATACATAAGGTAATACTTTTACGTTTTTACATTACACCATCTCCGATGATAATTATTGTGATAAATAAGATAAGATACAGCACAATTAGCTTTACATAATTTTTATAATTAAATTATCAATTATAAAAAATATTTACTAATCAATTTCATCATATGTCCAGTACCCTAATTGCGTAACTTATTTTCGTAAACAATAATGCCAAATTTGTTTCATTTTGACAGTTCAACAACATTTATTGCGTTATTTACGTTGTTGTGCAGATTTATTTTTTCCAACTTATGAAGCAATGGATTAGCAATATGTTTCAAATTGAAACAGATTGTGTTGTATTACGCAATTAAGGTACTGGGTTTGATTCCCGGGTTAAGTAAAGTGTTATTGGACTTTACAATCTGGAATTTGGAAAAAAATTGTTCCAGAAACTTTTACTAACTAGCTTGCTAGCTAACTAACTAAGTTTAAAACTTAAAAACTAATTATCAATTATTATTGATAATTAGTTTTTAAGTTTTATCTATTGATGAAGAAAGATCATAAATTTTATGAGAATAAGAACTGATAGGCTTAAATACATATGAAGCAGGTGAAAGGTGCTAAAAGTAAAAGTGATATTATAATCTGTGGGCTCTGGTAGTGCTAAATTTAACATAAAGTATTGTTAACATAGTCATGTGGTTAGAAGACAATGTTACAGAAGAGATTTATAATTGTAAAAAATCTAATGTCTGAATGTAAACAAAGCAATTTAGTGGATGGTGTTCTGTAGTTTCTGCCTACCGCCATGGGTATAAGGCATGAGCTTATGGGTGTATATCGAAGACTCGCATATCTGTACACTGTAAGGACTATTCTTGCCTGAAGCGCTCGGCCTCTATAGTTACGCTTACCTACAGAAAAAAAGGGTCATTTGTACGGGATTTTGTTTTCAAAGTGGTTAGATATGCATTACCCCGATGGTACTAGCTGCTGCATGCAGCTTCGCCCGCAGAGACTCTAATTCATATTCTAAAAAGTGGACTAAGTTACTCCTTAAAACATCAGCTATTTGCCAGTAAAAGTTCTGTCAAAAACGGTCCAGCAATTTTGGAGATTAGCCAGAACAAACAGACAGGCAAAAATTTTTAAAATTGTTTTATTTTTAAGTACACTTTCATATGCATTTAGTAAAAATCTGTTATTTTGACATTACAACCAGACACTTCAATAACAACACCAGTATGGTAATAGAATGAATGAAAATACCCATTCAGCGATAGATAACAAACTTACAACTATTAAGATAGGAGATATCTACCCAGTAAAAATACAATTCAGTGAAATGTTCCTATTAAAAAAGTATTACAGTTATGGGCTGTTTGAGAAGATAAAGTTTGTTTTGCAATAAGTTATACACATTGTTCATGCCCCATAACATAAAATTATATTATAAAAGATTTTTGTTATCTGTGTGTATAGTCAAGAATAGTCTTGTTGGAGATTACTTTTAGTAAAAATGAATTAACTTGAAACAAATTTAATTAGCATGTCTATAATAGAAATTACAGGTTTTAATAAGTTAGGGCTGCTGACATTGTGTTTTCACTTCAGGTTTTTAAGTACCTTTTTTGGATAAAAATTGCCCCAACTAGACTTTATAGGCTTTAATGCTCAGATTATCAATTAGAATAACTATCTGCTGGTATGTAACAAAATGAATTTATCTCATGAAATCAAAAGATAAGTAGGTTAAAGGGTGAGACATCTGTAGGACTACAAACATAATAATTATGCTGTTGTAGTTTTGTCAGTGAACATAACCAACGCATATTAACACGATATTTTACTTAACTTGGCAGCCACGCAGCCTCATCGCTATACTATTTATATTATCTAACATATGTATTTCAATTCATTAAAGAAGCGCCAGCAAAATAAGTTCGGTGACGTGACAACCCATCCAAAGTACATTTTCAATTTACCATTTTTAACTAATTTAACAGCTATCATAAAGAAAATATGAATATGACACCCACCTGATCTGCTACGTCCTCGGCAGTAGACACATATTCGCTGGGAATTTGCATTTTTCAATGCCGTTTCACAAGCACATTCACAAAAAAATGAAATTTCACTACCCGTCGGAACCGTCACGTCAGTCCTTCGCCGTCGAATGACGTGTGGACAGTTGGAATACACTTCCTGTTTAACCAATTAACTTCTGGCTTATTATCTCATGTTTACTGAAATTAAATAAATCAGTTGCTATAAAATTAATTCTCAATTTATTTTAACAATTATTTTGGATAAGGAAGCGTCAATTAAAATGGTTTTAAATTAAAGGAAAAGACAACGACCCGGATGTTTTTATTTGGAAGTTAGCTTGCTGTGCGATAAACGTCAAACTGATCGGAACGTTTTGTATCTTCATCCAAAGTTTTTTTTTTAATTTTCTTTTTATACAAATCTATTAACTATATTACAATTTCGATTTCTGATGTTTTTATTTACATAAGACATTTTCGAGATTGCAGACAGCGAGCACATATTTAACTAAAAATCTTCTCTGCGTTAGGAAACGGCAGTTACTAAACAGAAGAAAAAAAAAATTGTCTATGAAAATGACAAATAATGGCAATATATGTGTGTGTGTGACATGTGTCATCAAGTTTGGAGATAGCGATTTCTAAACATTGTGTTGTGAACTTGTGAATTACTTATTTGTAGCTTTATTATAAAAATAAAAGAGTAAGTGAGCGCATTTTTGGGTACTCTCTTGAAAACCAAAATATTGAATATTGGTAACTGTTAAAATAATAATCTTTGTGCTGGATAACCTATTTTTCAGAAGATGCTGGAAGTCACTTGTAATGACCGTCTTGGGAAGAAAGTGAGAGTGAAATGCAACCCCGATGACACAGTTGGAGACCTCAAAAAGTTAATAGCAGCACAAACCGGCACACGATACGACAAGATTGTCCTGAAGAAGTGGTACACAGTGTTCAAGGACCACATCAAATTATCTGACTGTATCCTTTTTTAATAATATCTTGTTATTCCAGGTTAATCCAATTTAATCATGACCTAGTCGAAATCTAGTCTGCCACTGAATGACCACAGGAAATAGTAATGAATATTTTCTTCTGACTATCTATCAACCATAGGTGTACCCATTTAAACAAAATATGCAGTAGTTTTTGCATCCCTTGATCATTGTTTCATGTGGTTTATCATAAAAGGTCAATGTAGGATCATATTACCAGAAACTGTTAAAACAAAAAACCTTTTTCCTTAACCTCCATACAGATGAAATACATGACGGTATGAACCTGGAACTGTATTACCAATAGGAGCTGTTAATGGAGTCTGACACAATTAAATAATAATGTTAATTATACTATGTACTTTGTTAAATATAAGTAAACTAATTTAAGACAAAATCTTGATTTTTTATTTAATAAATACACACAAAAGTTGTAATAATCATGATTTATATCACCTTTTAAAACAGATACATTGTAAAAATAGCTGTATCATTCACATTTTTTGTGAAATGTGAACTAGAGGTGCAGTGTACAGAGAGGACAGACGAGGCCATCTAAATGGAACATGTAACTTAAACTAATATTATACAGAGAAAAGATTTGATTGTTTGTTTATAATGAACTAGCTGCCCGGCCCGGCTTCGCACGGGTAGCATTAAGAACTTATTTACGGCGCACCTAACTACCTACCCTACCTACCCTACTTACCCTACCTATCCTACCTACCTATCCTACCTACCTATCCTACCTACCTACCTACCCTACCTATCCTACCCTACCTACCTACCTTACTTACCCTATCTACCCTACTTACCCTATCTACCCTACTTACCCTATCTACCCTACTTACCCTATCTACCCTACTTACCCTATCTACCCTACTTACCCTATCTACCCTACTTACCCTATCTACCCTACTTACCCTACCTACCCTACATAAACCTCACGGAGCCCGAGACCTTTCCAACGAATGCAAAACCGTGGAAATCGGTTCGTGCGTTCTGGAGTTATAGCGTCAGGAAGGAAAATCCGACTTATTTTTATATAGTAGATAAAGTCAAAAACTAGTAATGGACTGATTTAAAAAAATATTTTACCAGTAGAATGCTACATTATCACTGAGTAACATAGGCTATAATTTATAAAGATAGCACGCGGGCGAAGCCACTGGCGGAAGCTAGTACATAATAATTATTATAGTCCAGTGCAGTCAGAATAGTATAAAGCAGCAAGCAAGACTGCCCGTAAAGTGGAACAACTCGGTATCTAAATGCTTACCCAAAGGACAGGGTACTATATCTGTAATGTTGATTTGACGTGGGGTACAGGGATCAAGATATTTTAAAATAGTAGATTGTTTGCCTAGGGAGCAAACTACTAAAGGCGAGAGTCTTTCTTTGAATCGGAACGCAGCGAGGGATCCAAAGTGGACACTAAACTTTTTAACACCCTCTATGAGATAATAAATAAGTGCAACTTAAGAATGAGAATAGTATGTTTATTTATTTCACTATCGCACATTTTTTTTTAAACTTAGTAAAATCAAAATTTGAAACAGTTACGAACGCAGGCGGCGCAGAATGCATTTTGGGCGTTTTTTATTTTTTTCATGTTTTTTTTAGAATAGCTCGCGCGCGGTTTTATTTATCATACAGTCCGTTTATGCTCTGTGCCCGTTACTTGTTTACACAATGTTCGTGATTGATTGATCTCTTTTTACTAGGTAAAGGTTTCTACCCCTACCCCTAGGGTAGGGTAGGATAGGTAGGTTGATAAGTCATACAGAAGATTATATTATTAAACAATTAGTAGTCTATTTCCACCGTTAACGTGTATAACACAATCGCAACTACTCGGCATACTCAATATATGAGTTCATCCAAATCATTTTGCGGAATGGCCGCCCGCATCCGTGGTAAGAGGCGATAAAGATTTTGTGTAAACGGCATCCATAAACGCCTGCGGTGGGCTCAAGTGGGTCGGCTACGGAATCGTACAAGTCGTGCCATTAAAGTTGAGACTTGACCGTTCCTCCCGCCGGTCTTGCTCCCGCCCCGATGACGCCCAGTGGGGTCCTCATACCACTAAAGAGACCCATAAATCGTCTACTGCGTAAGTCAAACCACGTAGTGCATCAAGTCTCATCTTTAATGGCACGACTTGTATCTTTACACTACATGCGATGCTCCCGGTGAGGGAGCGGCTTAAAGGCTTAAATTTGAAAGGCTAGACAGACACCGCTCGTCGCGACGAGCGGTGTCTTTGTGTCGCGTCGCGTGTCGCGCCTGTTTGAAAGAGCCTTAAATGTGTTTCAAATTCAACTGATGAAACAAACTTGTTTTTCTAGCCTATTATTAGCCTGTATTGGTTTTTATGTAATGGCAATATGTAATGACCTCATTGTAATCTATAATAAGTTAATTAATTATAATTTAAATTAGTATAAAAACGATGATATCACTGAGATGTATTCACCCAACCCGAATGGGGCAAGTAAATAATATTATGTATTATTATTTAGTGGAAAACGTGCATTACTTTAAGTATCTATAGCTATTGTAATATTATTACATCTAAGTTAAAACCCATCTATGTATTCGACTGAAAGACTTGTATCTATGGTCATGAATAAATATTATTAAAAAAAATTCATTGTAATCTCCTTCAGTATTTCCGTTTTATTTAGTTTTCATTCGTTCATCAAGCTTCATCACCATTCCATTCATTATCGCTCATTCATTGGCGGCCATTGTGGTTTACTTTGTTTTGTCAAATTTAGAAAAAACTAAATCCTAAAATAAATCTGTTTTAGTGAATAAACGAAGTTTCCTATAATTTCCTTGTATGCAGACGGTGCTATTAAAGATAAAAAAAATATTTACATGATAAGTATAGTGTCATAAGTAGTATAATGTCAGAAGTTGAAGGTGTGTATCGTGCCATTATTCGAGTGATTACCATTTGAACCGGACCACTAATGTTTGTTGATTTTCAGAGTTCAACCAGCAAAAGCCTGCCAAGACAGGCAAGCAACATAACGTATTACCAATATGGGGTAATGAACAGACTATGAACCTGAACCCACTAATCTTAGCAAATATACAGGGCTCTAGCTACTTCAAAGGTAGGTAAGCAAACATACCAACGCACAGGAGCTTGGACTTCGTTTGTTCCACTTTATTTTACTTTCATTTGTTACCGTTATTTTTCTGCTACCTACTGTTTCTGACTCAAACCCATAAATCGCTCCTCTTGTAACACTGAGAGGCTGACATAATATTTCCCGCTATTTTTAATTACAAAGTAATCAAGCGTCTTTAATGTGATTAAAGCTGTATATTGTTACCTGCAGGATAATAAAAAATATAAATCCTCATACGACCCACTGACCAAATGCTGAAACGGTTTTATTTAAAATTCAAACAGAAAATTTTAAAGCATTACTTTAATACATAACAAAAAAAATTGCAGAAACAGTAGCAACACAAAGACAAATGAAATTCATGAACTCTGACTTTCCCCACAACTCATTGATTACCATTATCTGCAGTGCACCTATTCAAGCTGAAGACATACCATGAGGTGGTTGACGAGATCTACTACCAGGTCAAACATCTGGAGCCCTGGGAGAGAGGGAGCCGCAAGACTGCTGGCCAGACGGGCATGTGTGGCGGCGTGAGTATGTTCAACTGCAATTTTGTATACCTGTTTGTTGTATTCTATTGATTGGGGTACACTATCTTCAATCAATAGAATACAATTCTAAGAATTCATGGTTGTTATAATTGTATGGTTATACAACCACAGAATTATAACAACCATGAATTCTCACACAACAGACTATACTACTCTACAGTGCATAGAAATCATTGTGAAATTTAGTGATTATGGATATAAACTAAGATAAACTGATTTTTTTTTTTTTAAAGAATAATAAATTATCATGCAGTATTTTTTTCAATTCTGTAAATAACACGATAAATTGTTTCATTCATAATACATATCATTATGCATTGCATCTCCATGACATGAAACAAAGCAATTGTTTGTCGGTAGGTGCGTGGCGTAGGCGCCGGCGGCATCGTATCCACAGCATTCTGTCTGCTGTACAAACTGTATACTCTGCGCCTCACACGCAAGCAGGTCAATGGACTCCTGCAGCATTCTGACTCGCCTTACATCAGAGCACTTGGTAGGTATGAAAACAACATTTTTACTCATTTTTTCTAGCAAAATATTGTATGAGCAGATCCTCTTTCTAGATTATTTAATTTAATGTTGACTCATTATCACTATCAAACTGGCAAACCCGTATTTTCTGACTGACTGAATAGAAATGAAAACATTGTAACTGTTCATATTCATTGCTTGTATAATTTTCTTTTAAAAAAAAAGTACATAGACGTGGATATATTAAGTAACTTTTCCGCTTAGCTATTTCTAAAGAGCCATAAAACACTTTGAAAGAAATCGACACGTGTTTCACCTCTCAATGAGGCATCCTCAGGATGATGATTGACTTGTCGCAAACTAGAACACGGCGTGTTGCCACACCGACCGCTGAACGCAGATAGTGCTTGATGTTCGAAAAGTGCTGATTTACAGCCTAGTTTGAACAAATGACTTTTGAATTTTTTTTTTTTAATTTTGAAAAAGTGCCTTCTGTGGTCAGTTACTTAATATATCCACATGTATTATATTTTATAATGGATTTACGTAGGGTCTTTACGTAGCACAGTATATTTTTTGGCCAAAATTTCGGATATGTCTTTTTCATGTGATAACTTTGTTTGTAATGTTTTATAAAATTAATGAATAGAACTCACAAGCGCCTATTTCTCATTATGACCAAAAAAAACCACTTAATTATTTTTTATGATAAAATTGTAAATCACCATTAACTTTTGAAATATTTCACGAATTATTTTCTTGTTTTTCCTGATAAACAATAATCTTAAGACACATAATACTGATTGATTTATATATTTGTTAAACGAGTTTTCAGAGATTTATTTACAATTAATGTTTTTTTTATTTTATTTTTTTATGGTCGTATTTTTAATTATTTGGATTCTATTTTTCTATAGAATTGTTAGAAAAAAGTGAATGAATCCATGAAAAAAAAAATCAGATCCAAATATTGAAGGATATCGAACTTAGAAGCTTCTAAAGTTTTCTATGGTAATTATGATTTTAGGGTTGTCAATATTTCTAAATAGAATTTATTGTAAAAAGTTACCATAACTTTTTATTCGTAAATAATATATTAACTGGAGGTTGGGGCGTGTGCATCGGAACACTTTATTTACACAGAAAAATAGTTTTTAAATGAACAGAAAAACAAAAAAAAAATACTTTTTATTTCATTTTTGGATCGAGCTGTGGTTTAGCCCAGTTTTCCTAGACGTGCTTAGATAATAAAAAAAAACTATGAATTTTATTTGACATGCCAATCCTGCCATACTAATTTGGAATTTTTTGAACATAATCTACATAATTATTATATCTAATATTATAAAGAGGTAAAGTTTGTAGGAAACGATCTCTGTACTGAACCTATATTGAAATTTCTTTCACTAGTAGTAAATTACATTATGCCATTTTACTTAATTGTTTTCTGATGTACATTCTTCAGCTTGATCTGACGAAAGAATTTCTGTAACATTGTCGGTATGTCCTTCAATAATTTCAAAATTTTCGTCATTTTCTATTGCCACAAAATCGTCTTCTGCTGAGATTTCATACGGTTTCAGTAACCTAACTACGCTGGGTGGTAACGGTAAGGATTTTAGTTTTTTCAACCTATTCTGTAGCCTTATGTAGGAAATTTCTGGATCTGACGATTCCAGTGCTCTGTGAAACAAGTCTAAAATGGTTTTTTCGCGGTCGGATTTTCGGCTATGGTATTCTCTGTCGTAACGCCAGAACTTATTCCGCGCTTCACCGGCTTGCTCTGATAATAAGCCCACTGGAAGAGCTGAGTTATTAATAATATCTTGACCGTGAATGAGAATCTTATGTATTGTTACTGTCATTGGGTACCAACCATATTCTGCCACGTATTTAGATGCAACGCTTTTGCAAAAATCTCCAAATTTATTAGCATTTACAGGTAGACCACAAGATAAAGTAATCAGAATCGTGTGAAGATCGTCCAACAACCACAGACCAAGGCCTAATATTTCAGCAAAGACTGCACGATTTTTATCCGATAGAACTGTTCGGGCTGTGTTGCCGTCATTTGTTGTTCCAGCATTGGGTCTCACAACATCAACTAGCACTTTCAAATCTTTTCGCACTCTCTCTTGCACACGTTTTTTTGTTTCCTCAACAGTTTTTGATTCCATTGAATCTTTGCCTACCCTCCATTTCTTTACAGGAAGCTTGTAGCCCAAATGAAGTAAGAACTCTAACACGCGAATCCATGCATGCAAGGGACTTATTCCGTATTTGAAAACCGATATATCAATTGGCTGAGAATAAATTATGTCTAATTTGTTGAATTGCGTTGAAGTTGCTTTGCAAAATGGACATTTAAGTTGAGAAGAGGTTTCTGTTATTATATTTAGTACTTTGCCATCTATGCATGTCAAATAAAGTTGTGGTTTTGCCCTTATTTTCTTATTGTTAGATGTAGTTGCTTCTAAAGTAGTCAAATCCCTAATTTGGTTTTCTATCAATTTCTGTTCATTTAGTATTAAATCTTTTGTCTCTTTCCGATATTGAATATGAATCGGACGGCAAAATCTGTATGATTGTGGAGTTGGGTTTAACCAAAGTACAAAGTCTTTTTTTGTTTTTATCCGTAATGGGATGAATGTAGTGGCAAATAAAGTGTTTTCAGGCTCTTGATTATCAGAAAAATTCTGTTTATAAAATGATTGACCCGAACTACCATCAAACCCCCAACTCCCCCTCAAAAATACAATCTACCGTATCTAGACCTTTTTGTTCACAATATGCTGATATCATTTCGTCGCAGGAGTTTATTAATCTTTGAAGAGTGTGAGAAAGTAAACTAACAAATGGAACAAAGGCTTCTCTTTCTGTTACTTGAATCGCACTATCCGGATAACATTTTTGTTTTGCATCGAACACTTTATTATATGGAGGAAATGCTGGAAATCCTCTTGATTTTAAATCTTGTTGCAAAAAGTTGTATGTCTCTACAGTAAATTTCCTATCTATAAATACTGCTAAAGCTTCATCTGGGGAATAAGGACGAGGGTCTTCGCGAAGTTTAGTTGCTATTTTAGTCGGTCGTGTTGGACTTTCAAGACAAGTATTAATAACGTATTGCAAATCCTTTGACGCATTGGTTTTTAATTTTTGTCCTTTTGCTTCTAATGCACTCGAAACAGCTTTAATAACTTTTGTAGGAGGTTCACTTTCTAAAGAATATTGAAGTTCTTTGCACACCCTTCGTTTTTGTCTGTCACTAAGTGACTCATAGACCAGACAAGAAGAAGTCGAAGCAATAGTATCGATTGTGGGGGATATTGCAATATTAAAAGTATTTTCTTCAATTACTGTAGGTAAATCTTGTACACTAAAATTTGGGTCAGTATTGGAATCTGAAATTAGTGGCTGATGATGAGGTACAAGTTCATGTCTGTCAGGGGATTGACTCAATATGTTAGATTCTGATTCAGAATCAGTAATCATAACAGACTCTGAAAGTGACGCGTCTTGTAATGCTCTAAAGAAAAATTGATTTAAGTCATTTTTTAGTGATTCTTTAAGCCATTTGTTGTTTTTCTTTGCAAAAAAATTAAAATTATATTTACAATTTTTGTAAAGCATTTCACATTTATACGTGAATCTAGCTATTGCCTCTTTAAATGCTTTCTCATCATTGAGTTCAGTTTTGTTAAATCCTAAAATAGTCAAGATAAGCTCTGATCTATCTTCTAAAGGCAAGTCAGTAGGTCGAATTTTAGATCCCATTTCTTTTGATTTGGCGATTAACATTTTATATACATCGAGTCTGCTAATTACGTCTCCTTGCGTACTTGCGAATACTCCCGGAGAATGAAGAGTACCGGCTGTGGCGTTATCCACAGCTTCATCAACTGCCACTCGTGAACCAACATGAGGGTTGGCGCCCTCATGCTCTCCTTGCAGTAAGTCAGCCGGTCGGAGCCCGGACAGACATCCCTCAACAGGGCGGGTCAGGTCCTGTTGAGGCAAAGTGGCGCCATGGGTCTGTGACGGCTCCATGGTGCCTCACCCCCGTTCCTCCAGGAAATGTGTCGGTGCAAGGTTTTAGCCGTGGCCTAACGAGGGCGGACCCCTTCCCTGCACCACATATTACCTTTCATTGGATTTTAAACTAAACATTTAAAAACAAAAGAATATTAGCATAAATACATTGAAGTTATTTTTTCATATTAGTTCTTCAACGCAGTTCATAAAACAGGCAAACATTTTCATCACCTTTCAAATTTAAAAAATATATTTTTTAAGAAAAGCAATAAAATTCCTGATTTTTCTTTAGTATCACGTCTTAATACTAAACAATTGAGATAAGACATCACGAACTTATCCAAAAAAAGACAATTCTTATGGACACAGTGCGTAGCGTGCTGTGTACATACTCACACACACATGCACAAACACAAACCGATAAAATAGGTCACCGCGCCGAATTGGCAAATTAAATTGCAAATTTTACCTTCATACTTTCAAAGTCTCCGTCAATTTGCAAAATGCATATCATACTGTGATTATACAAGGCGCTATATAAATGGGGAATAAAGTGAATTGACTTTTTCCTAATATCTTTGCGTAGATGCCCGAAAAACAGACAATTAACTATTTTTCATTACTAGAAATTGTAAAAGATTTCGATAGATGTTGATTTAAGACAGCTTTATGTCTTCATTTCCGTTTTTAAAATTAATCTAGAATGTTTGGTGGGTTCAATTACCGTTATTTAAATTTTATCTGGATGTCTTTGTACATTACGGCGTACTTAAGAAATGGGAATTAACGTGTAAACTCTTTATAACGTTATCCTTTATAACAATAAACTCCCTGTAACGTTGAAGTGAGCCCAACTTGGTTGGTTTGCGTTAAAACCCACATATTGAAAAACTCTTTATAGCGATACGCCATTCTCTATTACGAAGAAATGTGTTCATATTTTTAGACAGTAAATATTCATTATCGGTATTATTGTTTATGTTATGTTATCAGGTAACAAAAGACTTTGAAGCTCCGAAACATCCGAGGTCGGTCTAGCTTTTGTTATCCTTAATTGCCTTGAACACGTGCAGTATGACGCATTGTTTTCTCGGAAGTGATGGTCTTTGACCAAGCATACTGGGTACCTATCGTATTATCAGTCGTAAACCTTACTGTGAAACTGTTAACATGGCATAGCAAAAAACGTCAGACAAAGTTATCAGACTATATTTGTACACAATAATTTATAAGCATTTATTATCTAAGACATACATAATAAAAATTCTTGTTAATTTGGTTGTTTTTTTGTTCACTCCATATAACGATAACTCTCTATAACGACAAAAATACTCAGTCCCTTGAGTTTCGTTATAAAGAGTTTACACTGTATTTGAAACCATTTATATAAATTCAACTTACGTAAATGGTGGTGAGTTTGAGTGACTGCAGCGGCCAAGGGAAGACCTCCAATCCTCCATGAACTTAACTTCGCACCATTTTACAATACTTGCGTTTTAATAAATTGGCGTGCTGGCTGGCGGCGGGTGGCGCGGCTCACGGGAGCCTGGGACGGAACTAGGAAAAACACACCCGTCACGTGCAGACACGTGACGTTGACTAAAAAGGGAAAAAAAATTGCGCGCGCGCCACGCTGCCTAGCGCCCCACCCCCTAATCAAGATCTACGTTTAGCTAGGAGACGATCCAAATTGAAATTACGGAATTCACCGTTTTTTTTTTTGGGAAGTTTTCCTACTATTTTTATTTAAAAATAGAATTTTCGAATGTCACCTAACACTCAAAATACAATTAGAATGTGATAAAAATGTCTTCTTGTATAATCTTACTAACATTAAAAAATAACTTCAAATATTAAGTTTAATAAATTTACGAGGTGATAACCCTAATCAAAAAAGTTTGAATTACAATAATTCCCATATCCTGCTATATTAGGATTCCTTTGTTTGTAAGGTCATAAGTGTAAATAAAAAGAACATTTCAGTCCTAGTTTCAAATCCTAATACGTAATAATATGGCGGTAAAAAAAAGAAATCAAAAATTTACAAAATCAGCTATAACTCTGTTATCTTGAACAAATAAAGCCTAATTTTTTTTACTATCGTAAAGTCTTTAAATCTCTGTTCAATACCATAAGTAAAGTCTTAAAAAGATATCAAACTTTTGAGCTACAATTGTTTCTATGGTTTTTCTGGAAACCATAGAAAATTTTTTCAAGTACTAATTTTCTGTCTTTCATGACAAATAGGCAATCGGGTGTTCTCGTCTCGCATTTATAATTGCAAGTCCTAAGATATAAGATAATAAAAAAGCCATGTCCGAAATTTTGGGCAAAAAATATACTGTGCGTAGGAATCAATAACTATAATTTTCTTGTCAAAGTTGATATAACTTCAATCATTAGTAAGAAACTATAACATTCTGTGTCCTATATCCCCAGGATTCATGTATATCCGCTACACACAGCCCCCAGCAGACCTCTTCGACTGGTACGCAGACTACTTGGACGACGAAGAGGAGGTAGATCCGCGCGCGGGGGGCGGAGGTTCCACGACCATCGGCGCTCTGGTGAGACAGATGCTCATCAAACTGGACTGGTTCAGCACACTCTTCCCCAGAATACCGGTGCCTATACAAAAGCTGATTGAACAGAAGTAGGTAACTTGTTACTCTTCATATACAGATAATTTTAGGTATTGTTTTTAGTCAAAGCTAAAATTTATTGTACGGGAAAATAGAATGAGGTACTCTTAGAATTATTTTTTAAATGGCCAAACATGGCTAATCCTATTGATTTATTTAATGGATATAGAGATTTGTATTCTAAAACATTCCATGCAGAAATGTGTCATCCTCAAAGTTTGTGTCATGAATTTTTACTCATTGTTATTTAAAGATTTGTTTTTTATTTTTTTTATTTTACATTTGGTTGCTGTTTTTGCTTTGTGAATGTCATCATAATATTTCACTGTAATGATTCTAGCAAGCCTGTGCGGTCTACAGTCGACAATCCCGCCTTATTGCTGTGTGGATTTACAGGAACTTGTTACGAATATACATTTTTACATAAATAATTAACTTTTGTTATTATCGCTGATCGCATTTTTGGTCGAGATATTGTTACAAGCACAAGGCTCGATATAACTTGATTTCTGTTGTATTACTACCCAATCTTACTGAAGAACTTCAAAATACTAGGCTAGGAGAGCACAACAGGCAGATGGCAGCTACTAAGCCAACTCCAAACTTCCGCGGCGGCGGAGGAAGCAGCAATGGCGGGAACAGCACGGCCGGTGGCGCCGGCGCCGGCGGCGGCGGGCCCGGAGCGGGTGCCGGCGCAGGCGCGAACGCGTTCAACCCCGGCAGAATGGACGCTGATCGGAGAGAGCACGACGACAGAGATAGACGCGATTATGGCGAGGTTGACAGGTAGACAATTTACATTTTCACTATTCTGCAATTGTCTCTATAATAAATGAAAAGATTTGATGATCTTGACGAAGACCACGAATTAATTTATCATCTTTCTTTTTATTTCAGGTACTCAAAAGACAGGACGAGACGTGATGAGCGGGAGGTCAGAGATCGCGACCGCGACAGAGACCGGGAGCGAGGGGAGCGTGGTGACCGAGGTGACCGAGGTGACCG
Organism: Omphaloscelis lunosa; assembly: GCA_916610215.1. Taxonomy (NCBI): domain Eukaryota; kingdom Metazoa; phylum Arthropoda; class Insecta; order Lepidoptera; family Noctuidae; genus Omphaloscelis; species Omphaloscelis lunosa. The sequence goes on along the minus strand of OU744245.1, from coordinate 2,896,678 downwards.
CGACCGAGACCGTCGCGATCGTGACCGCCGTGATCGTGACCGCCCTGAGCGTGACCGCCCTGATCGCCATCGCGAGAAGTCGCGGTCTCGCGACCGACAACGCCACCGATCGCGGTCCAAAGACCGCCGCTTTAGATAATGTTAACAAAAAATAGATGGTTACAATATTGTGTCTTTACGAATGAATAATAATGATGTTCAGGATTTTGTTGTTTTATTTAGTAGACCTTTTGACTTGAATTATTGAAGATGACAAAGATCGATTTATATTTCCAAACGTCAAATAATAACAAGCTAGATATAAACAATGGTCCAATTTAATAAAAGTATTAATCAATGCACAGCAAATTGAAATTAACACAGGTGATACAAATGTTTTATTTAATTATACACGTACCTGCAAATGCAAACACTTTCAATAGGGTTTCAAGGTTTTATGAACAAGTGAAAAGAATTTGACGCACTGACTCAAAAGTAATCGGTAATCTAGTGCACAGCATTAATGAATTGATAATTATAGATCTTTAAAATGTGTTGAATACTGTAGGTATGTTGTGTGTAACTGACACTGGCATGGCTACCATCAGGTATTTTAATTTTGATGACAAAATGTTCGACGCTAATTAGTCGCTGAATGTCAGAGTTAGTTGTTCAAAAGTTATAAGGGTTTGTAGGTGGCCGATCTGGGGAGCTCCTACCTCAGGGTAGGCGCTCCCTTGTGTTATCATGATTAAAATCCCTGATGGTGGCCATGCCAGTGTCGTCACGTGTATGTTGTTGCTATTTTTCGTTCAACTTTTTCACTTACGGATTCAATTTATTGTCGATCCTTATGTTTCACTATCGCTATTATGACATTAAAAAGCTATGTGTAATCGAATTATCGTAAAATTACATAAATTCATAAATTAAAATCATGTTTGATATCGAAGTGCTTATTGAGTAATAGGATATGAAGAAACTAAAAAACCACTATGATTTCATTTTTAAGTTTGTTTATTCCATTGTAAAAATAAAACTGCTTGAAAAGCAGAGCTAAGTATTTGAATGATTAAGGACAATAGGTAAGCTTACAGCTAACAATAAATACACATTCAATGGAAAATTATTTAGATCTACGCAATTTTGCAGAGTGGCGTCGGCCTACGCTGCTGCGCCTTTGGCGGCCTCCTGCTGTTCAAACTTGGGGTATTTCTGCTCCACATTACCCCAAGAGATCTTGCTGTTAGATAAATCTCTAACAACAGTTGGTACATCAGTCAATGGCAGTCTAACTTGTCCCATGCTGTCCCTTTCCCTCAATGTTACAGAATGGGGCTCTTTGATAGTGTCGAAATCAACTGTAATAGCGTAAGGCACACCCAGTTCGTCAGTTCTTGCGTATCGGCGACCAATTGAACCAGAGGAGTCGTCGACTTTGTGGGACACATCCGCGTCTATTAATCCCTGGGACAGGTCTCTGACAAATGGTTGAAACTCGGCATTGCCGCTAAGTGGCAAGACGGCACACTTCATCGGCGCGACTGTTGGTGGTAATGAGAAGTAGGTCCTCTGTTCATCACCTTCCCTCATTTTAAAGTTATGTTCCAAGATAGAATAGAGGATCCTGCCAATACCAAATGAAGGCTCAATGACACTAGGGATAATTTCCTCAACATGGACTGTTTTCTGAGTCTTCTTTACACTGACGAGTTTTGGTGTGAGTTTGAAGTCACCACCAGGAGTGGAGAGGGTGTATTCTCCATTAGCATCTAACTTAGATTGCAGATCATTCAAAGCTGCAGAGTCCATTGCTGCTAGTCCATCATTTATGAGTTTGGCATCTTTCTTGAACTCCTTGCCAATGGCTGCTTTGTTAGGCACAGGTTCAACAACCTCAATCTGTTTGGGAGCTGGTAGTTTCTTCTCAGCTGCTAATCTGATGCCAGTTGCCTTGGTGTGCTGGGTCAAGTCATAAGCTGACCTGTCAGCACAGCCTACACATTCTACCCAGCCATAGCTGGTGAGGCACTCTGCATCCCAACAGTCACAGGCATAGTGAGCCATCTCATTACCCATGTGCTGTCTAAACCTCAGCTTCTTAGGTTCAATGCCAACAGCTAACAAGTATAAGTGGATTCTGGCCATGAAGTATCCCAGGGTCTCATTGTTAACAATGCCTTTGGAGACAGCATCACCAATAGTCATGATCTCAGCAGGTCTTCCTTGCTCCTGGCTATCAGCTGAGTAGAACAGCATCTGAGTGTCCTTTACAGATTCAAACTTGGGATGGTCTTTAGTGTCACAGAAGTGTTCAATTTCACACATTGTGAATTCTCTGACTCTGAGCAGACCAGATCGAGGTGAGATTTCATTTCTGAAGGAGTTGCCGATTTGTGCAGCAGCAAATGGTAGGCGGCCCTGGTTGAATTCTAGAAGGCGGTTGAAGTTGACAAAGATACCCTGAGCAGTTTCAGGTCTCAGGAAACCTTTCACTAATCCACTGGGACCAATCTGGGTGTTGAACATTAGATTGAATTCAATTGGAGGAGTAAGGTCATTGCCACTGATAGGTGACTTCATCTGGAACCTCTGCATCAAAGCTGACATCTGATCAGCTGTCATACCATCAAGCTTTACAAGAATGTCTTCAATTTCAGCTTTGAGTTCAGCTGTTGTGTTTTTCTCACTCTTTATCTTCTCAAGATGAGCTTTGATCAAGTGATCTAAACGGAAGCATTCTCCAGATTTCACATCTTTAGTCATGAGGTCAGCAAACCGTTCCACATGGCCAGAAGCTTTAAGTACAGGCTCTGGAGTAAGAATTGAGCAGTCTACCTCTAACATTTGTTCTTGTAGAATAAAGTATTTCCTCCACAGTTGTATCATATTGCTTTTAAGAGCACACCCCATAGGGCCAAAATCAAACTGGCCAGTTATACCACCATAGATAGCAAAAGACTGGTCATAGAAGAATCTTCTTTTGATAAGGTCCTCCATTTTTGCGCGATCGAAAAGTTCTTCTGATGGGGCGAGACTGAGTTCTTTATCCTCCAGAACTTTCTTCCTGGCTTTAAGTTCAGCAACAGCTTTCTTTACGTCAATTTCAGGGGCTTTTTCTTCTTTGAGTTTCCTGACTAAATCACCCTGTTCCTTGACGAGCGCCCGCAGTGGCGCAAGGATTTCTTCAATTTTAGTATCGGCCATGATTATTTCTCTCTGGGGATTCAGTATTTTGATCTTCCTGTGAAGCTTATTGCTGCCCCAATGATTATGAGATAGTCGGATTTGACTGCAGATGATTCGTAGTTGTTTACTAAATACACTACACTTATATACTAATGCTACAACGGTTCTCATTTAATTAAGCGCAAATTATCTTTCTGTTAATATTAATCCATCTGGCAGCCGGTAATTATTAGCTTTTTGATCGCGTGGAATGACGAAACCACGATAGATTTCAAGAAATTGACAATCACATTTTCGTTTTTAAAGTTGTGATAAAATTTAGCACAAGAGCGAGATGGGTAAATACAGTTACGACGAGTGAGACAGAGTTAGATATCAAACAAATGCTTCATTTTCGTTCTTGTTGCGAAACGTCAAACGGTATTGAATTTTGACAGTAGTTCTAGAACTTGAAAGGAAATGTCATCAAATGCCTTGCCACATAAATTCTGCGTTCATTGCAATGAGGTCAGGGATTGTATTTTTTTGTAGGTAAATAAAGCTTTTCTGTAAAAGGAAAATGGTTCCCTATTAATCAATACTGTGGTGAACAGGACAGTTCTCCTGTTAAATATTCATATTTGATCTTAATTAACAACTATAGAATATAAATCGATAGAAAAGTTATTGATATCTGGCCATCGTCCAATAAAAGAAAAAAACTCTTTATACTTCCTTGAATACTGGCAACACTGTGATTTACCATCTCTTTCTAACTTTAAATCACTGCGTAAATGATTGCGAGATGAAGCGTGATAGGAATAGTTTTAATTATTTGTTTTCTTTTTCGAATAATTTCAGATTTGACAGCACAAAGGAGTCGGCCATTTTATTGCTGATCGGTGAACGGGGGGTGAAGCTGTGGCTTAGTGCCCAGTGTAGCATTGTTGTATTTTTATTGAGTTATTTTTCTAAACATTCGTTTTAACAACGTACAAAACAGTATACGTATTTAGTGTAAGTTTAGGTGTATTTATGTATTGACTAGACTCTGAAGAGCAATGGACGATCCGAATAGGATGATGGCGCACAGCGGTGGGCTCATGGGACCGCAGGGCTACGGGCTGCCTGGTGGCGAGGGAGCTCCGGCCTCTGGTGAGGGCGAAGCACGCAAGCAGGACATAGGGGAAATATTGCAGCAGATCATGAATATCACAGATCAGAGTCTTGATGAAGCGCAAGCGAGAAAACACACGCTCAACTGTCACAGAATGAAGCCTGCCCTATTTTCAGTGTTGTGTGAAATTAAAGAGAAAACAGGTAAGCGAGCTGACGTATTTATATCAGTGGCTACTGAATTTACGGTGTTTGAAGAATTTGTGCTATGCTTAAACGAATCGTAGTCTAGTTTCTCTCTGGCTTTGTTTCGTGAATGCTTTTAATTTTCTTCAAGATGGATAGTTTGTCAGACGTCTACTTAAACGTAAATTATCCATATTTTCCATTAATTCAAAGCAAGCTAAGTAAACAATAAAGATATTGTGTATTGAGTAAATCTACACACACAAAATACATAAGCAATATCTTGAAAATGAATTGAATCCTACTTGCCCACTCAGAATTATTCATTGGATAACTTGAGTAAAATGTATGGAAATGTTGATATATACAGTGTTTTCCACAAACATAAAACAACAATGTAATTGATTGTTTATGTGTATAGTCAAATTGAAATTTTTATTCCTGATGCACAGTATGCTCCAGCAACATGGCAATGTTATGGTCATCTTAGGAGCAATTTTATGTTGAATATCAATATAAAACCTAGTGACAGTTATAAATCTGAAATCTTGATCCACAGCAGTGTTATATGCAGTGATTTTGAACTCAATTTGTGCCACTTCAATACAAATTGTCCATTACATTTAATTTTGTTTTATTGTATGAGATTACTTGAATACCATTCAAAACTCCATACATGAAGTTAAAAACCTTTCTTCCACTGATGATGAATTTTCAGTCTAGATATGAATGTGTATCTAACTTATTGTTCTATTGCTTTCACAACAGAAAAGCTTTAAAATTGATATCTTAGGATACTCCAGATAGTAAGATTATCCTCCACTCATCTTGAAAAATGTCTCAGGTGTAACATTTTTTTAATTTACAAATATACTTTAATTTTTTAACAGTGCTGTCCCTCCGCAACACGCAAGAAGAGGAGCCTCCAGATCCTCAACTGATGCGCCTGGACAACATGTTGATAGCGGAGGGCGTGGCCGGCCCAGAGAAGGGCGGAGGCGCTGGCGCCGCCGCCTCAGCCTCTGCCGCAGCTGGTGAATGGGGTAATTGCTTTGAAGTTTCTAAAACATATATATTTTTATCGGCATCATCACCTTACTTGCACACTGACTGTCGTAGACTTGATATAAAAAGATATTTGCCTTTAAAATTGTATTGGTTTCTTTTAGATGCTTTCAAACATAACTTAGGCACCAGCTTTTCCATTTTAGTTAATTTATTTTTCTTGAAATAGAAAATGGTAGGGAACCAAATGTTTGTAATCTAATACCATTCAAAATAAACAATACCTTCAGTTCAGTTACAAATGGGAGAATCCAACACAATTGTAAATAAGTAAGCTAATAAATTACATCAATGGGTCTTAAATCTCATGAATGTAAAAATATTCTGACATTTGTATGTAAAACATACATGTTTTATGGTATAAATACACCTACTAGTCAATAGTAAGTATTTTAAAGTGGTCTTTGTAAGAATACTTATTCTCAGAAACTGAGAAAACCACTATCCATAGATACATAGCCTATCACTGAAAGACCAGTAGGCATCATTTTGTTTTGAAACCCAATACATTGTTCAGTGTTTTGATTATAGAATCACTAATAAATAGATTTGAATTTGGAAGGCTCATAGATACTAAAGAAATAGGAGTAAACAGAAATTATACCTTCTGCAGAAGCCTTACTAAACAAAAAAGCCACATTTAGTAAGGCTCATTTTTCCCTATTCCCTATTCCCTACATGCGCCCCTTTTACTTGCGGCAGAATTATAATCCTGTATCTTCTAAACAGATAACGCGATTGAGCACTCGGACTACCGCGCGAAGCTGGCGCAGATCCGCCAGATCTACCACCAGGAGCTGGACAAGTATGAGAACGCCTGCAATGAGTTCACTACCCACGTCATGAACTTGCTCCGAGAGCAGAGCCGCACCAGACCCATTACTCCTAAGGTAAGTTCACTATTTAATATAGACACAAGAGAAAAATAACATGGCATATGCGTAGTGTGCCTGAATTTAATGTAGACTAAAGTTATAAATTCTAGTCTACTCTAGAAATAAATTTTCATTTAACTTTAATGTAATAATTTGGGAGTAAGCACATTTTCCGATATTATATCTAACGCCTGCTATTAATTCTACATCCTGCTATTAGCTACAGCCTGCTATTAGCTACATCTATCGATAAAATGGCTAACTGACAAGCCCATACAAATTATAGCGACAATTTAAAGTGGCAGCAAACATAAGTTGTATAATATGCTAACAGGAAATTGAGCGCATGGTGCAGATCATCCACAAGAAGTTCAGCTCCATCCAGATGCAGCTGAAGCAGTCCACCTGTGAGGCCGTCATGATACTGCGCTCACGGTCAGTTGCTATTTACCATGTATTTATTGTCTTGTAAACTTCAGAAAATAATATGTTCACCAAGTCGTAAGTAACGGAGTGATCAAGTGCGATCGGAAGATATCCAGATTCTAGACCATACATCGTCTTCATCTACTCAGTCACAGTTGGCCACTAATACATTTCTTACGAAATATGCACTCTATTTGCCTATTGCTGTGTAATTTTACTGGTGCTTTCTGTGTACTAATCTATAGCCTTAAATACACCATATTAACAAAAAAATCACTTCCAAATAATAAAGTAACGAAATGTCCAACGAAACATTTCGCTTTAACCAGCTCAACTTTGGCCTCTAAAAGAACCAAAATCTGGGAATTCCCGCTTGCAGTTTCCTGGACGCGCGTCGCAAACGCCGCAACTTCAGCAAGCAAGCGTCGGAGATCCTCAACGAATATTTCTACTCGCACCTGTCCAACCCTTACCCCAGCGAGGAGGCGAAAGAGGAGCTGGCCCGGAAGTGCGGCATTACCGTGTCTCAGGTACCGTGACGTCACTTCCGCTTTCAGTTTCCTCGACTCGCGGAGAAAGCGACGCAACTTCACGAAGCAAGCACTGGAGCTGCTGAATGAGTACTTCTACTCGCACCTCGCGAACCCCTACCCCTGTGAGGACGCGAAGGAGGAGCTCGCCAGGGACTGTGGCATTACTGTATCGCAGGTACTGCAGGGTTGCCAAGTCTGGGTAGGGCATTATAAAGAAGTACAAAAAGAAATAAGTTAGTCACACCTCAATGATGACTCCATTTGAATAAAAAGACAATCAAGTCCAACAGATTTTAAAGCCAATTTAAAATTAATTCTCCAAGGAAGACGGTGTTAATAAAACAGACATAACAAATTTCTGGTAAATTCAAATAGAATTGGCAACCCTATAGTTACACGACACGGCTAGCCGCCGACTCAACACGCGTGAATACCCTATTGTCTTGAAACCGGGACAGTTAGGTAATTTTTAACTCCAACTTGAAGTAGGAACATTAATCTTATTAAACAAAGTTACAGCTTAACAATACCACCGTAAATCATTGTGGCAGTTCGTGTACTTAGGTGTCACAATGAAAAACAACTGTAGTTTTGTTCAGGACTATTGTTTTTGTATACCACGCTATGACTTGTTGGTCTTTGATTCGGAACTTTTCGAAAACTAACCGAATCGATGGAAAATCCATATTAGTAAATTATGGCTTTTTTCTTTTTCAACTTATTTATAAGTTGAATATCGAAAAACTTCTGATCGAATCGAACGAGACGAGTATCCTGAAAAAGTAGATATCATTTTGGGTCAGTGAAATTCTTCGCCGCGTCTTGTATCCAATAACTAATTTCCCCCCATTAATGAGGTGTTTTACCGAACAATACAACCACTATCTTACTTATATCTTAGTTATTCTTTGCTAAATAATATTACAACAACGTTTTCTTGTCAGGTTTCTAATTGGTTTGGCAACAAGCGCATTCGCTACAAGAAGAACATTGGCAAAGCTCAAGAGGAGGCGAACTTGTATGCCGCCAAGAAAGCTGCCGGTATGTATACTGTTCCAAGTGGCTTCCTATAAGAAAAATTATTGCTGGCAAATGGTGTTTCAAAAATAATTTTGAAATCTACCTCGCTTAAAACCACCGGTACTATTGCCTATTGTCTTAAGTATTACGTCATTACTTGCAAATTAACCAACATAAGTGCGAAATAGTTTCAATAATTTTAAATGACAAAAGCATATTGTGTATCTCTCCAAACGTAAGATACGACTGAGTCATGTTATCATTGAGAGTAAAACTATAATATAACTTAAAATCATCATATAAAATGAAGTAATTTGTTACTGAAAATGCAAACAACAAAAAAATATGTATGTAATTCTAAAGATCTCTTGAATTCCCATCAACTTGCCTTCCATTACTAAAGTTTTCCATTCCTAATCTAACAAAAATCATACCACATAATCATAATATTACCTTATCATTCCCGCATATATCTATAGTTCTATAAAATTGGGTGAAAGCCAGTGCGTTACATAGAGATACGTTTCCGCACACAGACCTGCCTTGGGTTGGCGCGGGGCGTGATGCTAGCTCACCGCCTGCCAGAGCTTCGGCATATTACAGTAAACTATAGACACTAACTAGAACTAGGCTAATTCGCACTGATTGATGGCTCACTTGGGTCCTTATTACATCCGCGTTTGACACGTACAGGGAACTGCACTTCATTAGTAGCATTTGAATTACGAAAACCGTCCTAACCGTCAACCAAAGGTTGTCTGTATGAAAAAATTGAATTTTTCAGAGTTACATAGTGTGTAACAACGGGAGGTTTTTCGGTTCTCTTACCGCGACGGCGACGGTACTAAATTGTAACAATTTTGGTCCGTTCGGCCATCGCTTCGTACCCGCCCGCTTAAAGCATACCTCATAGGGACGCCATGGCGACGTCGCCAGGTCACGCTGCAAACTAAATGTATACAGCTACATAGTGGGTCACCTGGCGTCCGCTTGGTTACGCAGCCAACCATACATTTTGTTGGCGACGCGACCTGGCTGCGCTGCCATGGCGTCCTGGTGAGGTGTGGTTCTAAAACCGCCCTTTGTTACACACTATGTAACTGAAATATTCAATTTTAATAAATTAAGAGTTACATTCAAGAACATTCTATATATGTCATTCTATTACAAAAAAAAATCAAGACTGTTTCGAAGTCAACCCGTTACCATTGATGTGCAGCAGACTATACGACTGACGAATCCTTGTGTGATAAGGGCTTTAACGCCTATTACCTGATGTTTCGCCTGGCTATTCATGCAACATATTTTGCGCTGCTGCTTTTCGCAAATTTAGCAAGGAAGCGAAATATTTTGATCCATTTTTGCTGTGATAATTCTACTATACTCTTTGTCTGAATAGCCAAGTGGCACATTAGGCTCTAGACGCGTAGTAAGCCTCTCAGTGCGTGCGTAGCCTTACACACCGCGTACCTTTGCTATAGAAGCGCACAGCGCTGTCAAAATAACGATATCTCCATTCGTTTGAATGATCTCAATTCATTGTGCTGTGGGCATCTTTCATCAACTGTCATTGCATTGTCAAGAAACGATCTAATGCCATTTATCTTCGAACGTTTTCAAGGTTTGGTCACAGGCATGTTTTAAATTAAATATCCATTTGGAATCATATCAAATTCATCACAGTCCATTTTACACGACCCATATTAACGCCTTATGTCAAAAAGAACTAAAAGTGGCTATTCAAATGATTCCCCAGTTTCTACACTTTATCTAAAGCCCGGTTGAAAGATCCCCACACACTGCACTACCCCCCACCCCCTAGTCATACACGTATACATGAGAGATGCCCGTGCGCAGCCGCAGGCGCTTCGCCGTACTCGATGGGCGCCGCCTCGGGCACTGCCACGCCGATGATGTCGCCGGCGCCCACGCAGGACTCCATGGGCTACTCGCTGCCGGCGCCCGGCTACGACCAGCCGCAACCCAGCTATGACGGCTCTATGGGCTACGACCCCATGCATCAGGATTTGTCGCCGTAGGCGCATAGGCGAGCCCGTACCTCAGGTAAATATTAATGTTAGCTTTTTGCATCAAATTGCATATTTTTTAAATGTACTTCTACAATTTTCCGCCGGACTTCAGTGGTGGCGCGGACTCTCGGTTAGAATTTCACAAATGTTTACCAACAATGCTCCCTGTCAGTGTCATTCAGGCGTCAGAAGATCCTTACCAGCTGTAATTAAAATCTTGTTTGTGTCATCTTCTAAGATTGACTGGAACAGAACTATGTTTTAAATTGTGAATTAAGCGCTAAACCTATTTAGTGATTTGTGTTGTACACAGCCTAAATGCCCAAGTCACAGGTTCAATTCTGCCCTATCCGGTCCCTATGGTTTATTAAAATTTAAAATAATTGAAAAATTATGAGCAAAACATTCATCTACTTTTCTTTACGAGTGGTTTCACTTTCATGGATCTATCTTCTTGTCACACAGAACCAGTCGAGGCTTTCAAGATAACTAACGTCAGTCTGTATTGTTTCAGGTTACGGGTATGACACATAATTGTGCAGCTTCCACAGAATTGCCATTTACATTTACTATTATTATGTTAAGTAGGTCAGGTACTAATACTTACGACCGGTTACTTACGTCGGCGCGACACCGGCAGACGCCTAGCCTTAGAACATAGGACATTGTATACTACACAATATACCTTAGACTACATATTATTAGCCATATTTTTGGAAGGAAATGTAATGAAACGTATTTTTATTTGTATTACGAACTCTATACGACTGGCACCCAGTATTTGTTTAAACAATTTATATTATACAAGTTTATTTTTATTATTATATAATAGTAATTTTATTATGAATGAATTTTCAACGGCATCTATTTTATAGTATTATTTTTTTTTTAACCAGTGGCGTTGTTTTAAATTGTATTGTTTTTTTTTTTTCGAATTGTAACAATTTGGGCAGTATTAGTAAGTTATTTTCAAATGTAAATCATCACATCGATATGGCGGGGATCTCGAGTTTCCATTCGTTCTAATAATCTTTTACTCTACGGTGGATATAATTATACGATAGTTGTAAGATGAAACTAGTGTAATATTACTAATTGTAAGTATTCAGATATTTTGTGCTGACTAGTAGTGTCCTGCACGAAATGCGTCCGTGTATTTTACCACTTTGTATCTATATTTTTTATCGACAGTGTAATAAGTCAATATGGAACACCTAACACGAGATAATGATATTGACTATTGACAACTCCTTAAAACGAAGAACATTTTGATTGTAAGAATATATGTAACTATTGCATACGATATTATGTATACGCTGCACTACGTATACGTTATACGTATACGCTCCAACATTAATATTATACAAACATTAATTATTATAAAATTACTAGCTGCGCCCCGCGGTTTCACCCGCATAAGTCTCGATCCCGTAAAAATATCGGGATAAAAAGTATCCTATGTCCTTCTCCGGGTCAAGGTCTATCCATATCCCAAATTTCATCCAAATCCGTTCAGCCGTTTTAGCCTGATGTCGTGACCAAGGGAAATAGGGATTCATTTTTATATATATAGATTACGTCTGTACAAATAGTATTTTAATAATACTAACCGTACGAGCACGATAACTGCACCAAAACTTATGTATACGCAATCAAATATTAAAAAAATCATATTTTTTATAAACAATTTATTATTGCTGGAATATTTATTGAACAAACACTAAAATTATATTTAGTTAAAGAAAAATGTCGATAAGTAGTGTAGATTCAAAGATTATTTATTTGCGCGGACGCATAGACTTGTGTGCAATTTTAATATTTTATTAGCAATGGTTGTGTTAGTATCGCGCACACGCATCTTGGCCCAACTGATCTAAATGTGGAGTCGTTTTAAAATACCAGTCAATTTTAATCGTTTTGTTTATACAGGGCCGAACTAAGGCCCCTAAGTGTCACGTGAACTGATGAACCAATAAAAACGACTTCTGTCACGGCCTGTAAAAACTAAATTCGGCTTTGGTGACACGGTAAACCAGGAGTTGTGAATATCAGAACAAAATATTTTAATTATCGTGGTGCTAAAATGTTGGTAGCACAATTTTATTTTACTTGTTAGCCATAAGTTGAATGTTATTTTATTTCGTCGTACATTTCATCGAAGCATAACAAGATCTTAATGATTGTAACTTAAAATTAGTTCCACTTAGTGATAGTTTGGATATGAAAAAAAAAAATGCTAGCATTAAGTTAATGTGTTCTAAAATAAAATATCTGAAACAGTATACGAGATAAAAAAACGAAAATTTAATTGATGTTTTAACGCTGTGGAACATTGTAATTCACGCGCCGCCACGGATCGCACCTTTCTTACATGTTCACGATAAATTATTTATTATAATGGTTATAAAGTAATATTAGTACCGCAAGTCGGGCGCGGCGGCGCGGACACACATGTATACGACGACGAGTTCAATGTTATTGCGACCATCAGATTGACTAAAATACATTTTTGTGTAGTTATGGAGTTGTTTTATTTAAAACCTAGCTTTACAGTTGCCCCTGGTTCAAAGCATAATTTTATGAAACCATCTAGGTACCGTGAAACCTGGCAACTTTGCCAAAGGTTGTTTAATTTGCCATATACCGCCTTACGAGGCAAAATAATTTGTTACGTCAAAACTATTTTTTTAACGTTTGTAATACCCTTAAATCAAATTTGAATATTTGATTGGCAACATTTTATTGTATATAACAACCTAGCTCTCATAGAACTGTAATTTTTTAGCGGTTACTTTTTCCCGCGCTAACTGTGAGTTACTTTGTGCTCCGAAACTTTAATGAAAATAAGTGGGATATACCTTGTGTAGATAAGTCAAACTTTAATACCACGTTCTTAATAACATTATTTAATTAAAACATGATAATTACGTCTCTTTAACTAATTAAACCTAAGAAATCACTGTTGGCAAATATACCTGCCCAATGCAAAGTTTTAGTAACGACTGCCATATTTTTTTAGAGGCAAGGGCTGTCAGAAGAAAGAAACTAAAATACTGTTATTTAGTTTTGTTTCCTACTTACGTACCCCTAATTTTACTGATGAAATCCTGACAGCTATTTCTATTTATTTTGAAAAATCGAAACAAGGCGGGTGAATTTGCCACGTTTTGGAAATTCAATTGCCAGTGTAAAATATTATACAACTGTAGTATATTTTTACTGTGACCAAGCATGCAGCAATGATGACTGTTATTTTTTAACGTAACTCTTTTAAATTTTTCCTAAATTTTGGGACGGCAATCTTACCACAAGTGATAGTTGACTTTGCCATAAAAGGTTTTCGGACTAAAACATCATTATAGAATGAGAAAACAATAGATATAAGATTGTGTTTCAAAAATGCATAAAATTTACTACATATCTCATTGATTGCTTTTTATAACATCATAGAGATTTTTAAGAAAAACCTTTTCAAACTTTTTTACCCACCGTAAAGCGGCAAAGTTGCCAGGTTTCACGGTACTCCAACAGATAAAATAAAATAGCCTTTATTTACTACTGCTAATCAAACTTGACATAATCTAGTTTAAACAGTATAGGTACTCAAGATTACATGTAGAATTATGTATGTATATATAAGTTAATTTATTTTAGTAGAAGTCGCCTCTGCGGGCGTAGGCCTCCTGTGTCCGTTTCGACCGCGCGGCAACGGCGAAATTAAAAAAAAAAAACCACGCCAAGATTTTGTAAAAATTTGTAGAAGTTGATTCCCAAAACCATAAATTTGTCAAAGTTATGGTTAAAAAGTTATAAGGGTTTGAACGTGGCCGCGCCATTGAAACGCGGCGAACCGCGCGGCCACGGAGATCTTTAAAACTAAGCGTTGCAGAGATCTGAAATTCAGGTAAATAACAGATTGAATTAGTAAAAAATTTGTAAAAATATAGAAAAAAATCCTAGGTTTATATTTTGGGAGCTATAAGACTAAAACTCCATGGCCGCGCCATCGAAACGATGAAAAATACGTTATCGCCGATATCTCGCTGAAAAAGCATCGCAGGGGTCTGAAGTTTTTTGTAAAACGTAGATTTGAATTTGTCGAAACTTGTAAAAATACTACAAAAAATCCTAGGTTTATGTTTCAGGAGCTGTAAGACTAAAACCTCATGGCCGCGCCATTGAAACGGTCAAAAAACACGTTATCGCCGATATCTCGCTGAAAAAGCATCGTAGGGGTCTGAAGGTTTTTGTAAAACCTAGATTTGAATTTGTCGAAACTTGTAAAAATACTACAAAAAATCCTAGGCTAATATTTCAGGACTTATTTCTACGCGATACCGTACTACAGAGTACGGTATCGCGTAGAAATAAGTCGTGATTATTTATCGAAGAAAGTAATTGTAAAGCGAGTTTTTTGTAAACAACACCAATTAATATGTAAAACTACCGATACTAGGCAAAAAACATATATTTTTTCGGTATTTATAACTTTCAATACGTTTTGAATATTTCGATAGAGTGACCATGGCATTTTGTTTACAGAAAACTTTCCACCTATCGTTTTAGAAATTGTATCTCAAGGATTCTAAATTCAATTAAAATGAAACGGATAAAATACAAAATCATATGTTTATTTCTTTTAAATTCACTTAAATCATTGCTTGATTTGACAATACTGTGGTTTTGAGTACACGTGCCAGAACCATAACAAATAACTTTGCACAACATTCGTAAGTAATTCTTGTAAGATAGCATTATTTGATAAATAATTGTGGAATCAAACACATAACTTATGTCTAAGACTAAATTCTGCCAGAAATAACCCCCTGTAATTAACAGTATTATGTCATAAGTAACGTGTAATTAACTCATGCATTCCAACATAGAATTGCACTAAAGGAATTAACCATAAGGCCACACACACTACAGTACACAGGAGCGAACAGAACGCGGGTGCAGCGCGGGAGACGAAGGCTGTATAACCAATCACAGCAGTCCAATATGTGAGAGATATCCCGGCCGCTGCACCCCGTCTTCCCGCCAAAGGATTTTTTGTTGATCAGTCGTCGTTTTACTTTCTTTACTTGGTGTCGTTGTTACATTTTAAACAAATTAAATGTTTAAAATGTAACAACGACACCAAGAGATTTACGTACGAATTGAGTAATATTATTTTATTTGATCTCAATGGCACAGACAAAATTATGCTCCAAGAAACACCTCATTACATAAAAATAAAGCAAAAAAAATATGGACTGATAGGTGCTGTGGAATATGTCCCCCCGGTTGTAGGTCTGATTGGTCATTACAAGTGTCATTGCTTAGTAAATAATTCCATAATGATTTGTTACGACGATAATAAAACCGGAACGCACGCAAGTTCTGAACAACCTCTGACAATTCATAATTTAACATATGGTCTAATAGATGATGATTAAATAATAAAAAACAGGGTAAAATTAAACTATACAGTGGGAATAAGCTCCCATAGGTAACAAGTTTTATTCATGACCCAAGGAACCGGTCGAAATCCCAAAAATATTGGCGAGTACCTCATTATTATAGTTTTGGTTTGTTTGAAATGTCAATTTTTTTGCAAGTTTTCGACAAATGTTCCAAAAAGTCCTTGGCTCTGAGATCGTATTAATAAAAAAAATATCTTATTCTAAGTAAATAATCTGTGATTTGTGACTTTGAAAGAAATATATATAGTAAAGTAAGTAAGTGTAAGCAAATAATCTGTGATTTGTGACTGAAAGAAATATATATAGGGTAGGGTAGGGTAGGGTATGAACATGGCAACAATGGGACCAAACCTGAAATCGCGAAAAAAAATATCAGCTGTTCCATACATGTTGACGAGTTATGCGATCGTAAATGTATGGAACAGCTGATATTTTTTTCGCGATTTCAGGTTTGGTCCCATAGTAAAAGTTGTTCATAATGATGAGCTAATTCACGTGTTTAAGTATCGATCACTGCTTATCAGTCACCCTCACCCTATATAGTAGTGTAAGTAAGTGTAAGCAAATAATCTGTGATTTGTGACTTTGAAAGAAAGTATAAGTAAATAATCTGTGATTTGTGAGTTTGAAAGAAATATATGTGTTAGGGTAAGTAAATAATCTGTGATTTATATGATTATAAAAGAAATATAAATATGTTTTTGTATCTTGTCGTTTCTTTTTATTTTAATTTAGAATCCTTGAGATACAATTTCCAATACGATAGGTGGAAAGTTTTCTGTAAACAAAAAGCCATGGTCACCCTATCGAAATATTCAAAACGTATTGAAAGTTATAAATACCGAAAAAATACATGTTTTTTGCCTAGTATCGGTAGTTTTACATATTAATTGGTGTTGTTTACAAAAAACTCGCTTTACAATTACTTTCTTCGATAAATAATCACGACTTATTTCTACGCGATACCGTACTCTGTAGTACGGTATCGCGTAGAAATAAGTCCTGAAATATTAGCCTAGGATTTTTTGTAGTATTTTTACAAGTTTCGACAAATTCAAATCTAGGTTTTACAAAAACCTTCAGACCCCTACGATGCTTTTTCAGCGAGATATCGGCGATAACGTGTTTTTTGACCGTTTCAATGGCGCGGCCATGAGGTTTTAGTCTTACAGCTCCTGAAACATAAACCTAGGATTTTTTGTAGTATTTTTACAAGTTTCGACAAATTCAAATCTACGTTTTACAAAAAACTTCAGACCCCTGCGATGCTTTTTCAGCGAGATATCAGCGGCAACGTATTTTTCATCGTTTCGATGGCGCGGCCATGGAGTTTTAGTCTTATAGCTCCCAAAATATAAACCTAGGATTTTTTTCTATATTTTTACAAATTTTTTACTAATTCAATCTGTTATTTACCTGAATTTCAGATCTCTGCAACGCTTAGTTTTAAAGATCTCCGTGGCCGCGCGGTTCGCCGCGTTTCAATGGCGCGGCCACGTTCAAACCCTTATAACTTTTTAACCATAACTTTGACAAATTTATGGTTTTGGGAATCAACTTCTACAAATTTTTACAAAATCTTGGCGTGGTTTTTTTTTTTAAATTTCGCCGTGGCCGCGCGGTCGAAACGGACACGGCCTCCTAAACCTTTCCATACATCTCTTTCGCGCGCATCTCGCATCCATAAGGGTCCACGTCTCCGGTTGCAGATATCTCTGCATCTTTTACTTGGTCTCCATTTTTTCCTTTTCCTGTCTCTTGGTACCCATTCGGTTAAACATCCACTTACCTATTGTTACGAGCTGGGTATGGGATAAATTAATTACTACCAATCAGACAATTAAATAACTTTATTAAACTCAAAACACTTAAAACTTAATCACAAATTCACTACTGATCACTATTCGCTTAGATATCGCACTTCTAGTTCACTTCGATTCGCTTCGTTGTATCGCCTAAATCAGACTGACTGACCGCGTCGTGTGTCGGCTCTCTGCTTTTATACCGCCAATATTCAAGAACATTCCAGCTATGTGTAGAACGGTTCCAGAAAAACATCAACAAATAAACATTACCAGGAAATACAAAAGTAGTAGGTATAAAAAATAATAACCTACTTGTACCGAATAAAGAAATAGGTACTTTATGCCCTCGGCGTACGGTCGAAATTACAATGACGAGTTCTAATATAGATATATATATAATTATAAACATATAAGTAGTTACCTACTTAACTTCAAACTAATAATAATGGAATGCTTCTCGAAGTTTTTAGCGCAAACACACTGTAATCCGTGCTTTCTCGAAAGATCTCGTACGTACGACGTAACACTATTATTCATCCTACAAACGTGTCCTCCCCAATGCCACTTGAGTAATCTTGCTCTTTTCCTTAAATCTATTATTTTTCGGGTTCCGTACCTCGAAAGTCAAAAAACGGAACCCTTATAGGATCACTCGTGTGTTGTCTGTCCGTCTGTCACAGCCAATTTGCTCCAAATCTAATGGACCGATTAAGTTGAAATTTGGTAAACGTATGTATTTCTGTGTCCCAAACACGAACGTCTAACGTAAATAAATGAATTTTGATTATAGGGGTCACTTTTGGGGGGCAAACAAGAGAAAAAATTTTTTTTGATAACAGTACCGTGTGACCTATCAAATGAAAAGGCTTGTAGCGAGGACCTTAAACATATTTTTTATATAATTTTAGAATAAATAAAGATATTTAAGAAATTCGATACAAATTGACCTTTCCCCCCTCTTATCTCCGAAAAAGAAAACAGTATGGCTCTTTCCTCATAGATTACAGGAAAACCTATAAGAAGCCTATGGTCTTAAAATAACATGGTAAATATCTCAATATTGTGCGTACGACTTACATTTGCAGTTGGAATGTATGGGAGAACATGTATATCAACTACAGGGTTAAGTTTGTATTTGGAACGGAGCTCTTCATTGTGCGTAGTCCGACACGCACTTGGCCGGTTTTTATGTTCGCAAAAAGCAATTCTTTCTTCGTCTTCTTTTCTCAGTGACCATATGTTAGGCCCGGCATTAGTGATAATGCCGGGCCAGAAAAATCTCTACGAAGTAGTGATACTTCGTAGAGATTTTTCTCAATATTTATATCCATACTAGCTGCGCCCCGCGGTTTCACCCGCATAAGTCTCGATCCCGTAAAAATATCGGGATAAAAAGTATCCTATGTCCTTCTCCGGATCAAGGTCTATCCATATCCCAAATTTCATCCAAATCCGTTCAGCCGTTTTAGTGTGATGTCGTGACCAAGGGAAATAGGGATTCATTTTTATATATATAGATTATTATTTTACATTATTTCTCTCAATCCCTAGTATTCCTCCAGGCTAGAGTTATCCGTCTTCCTATCTCTTTTTCTGTATTATTTTCGAATGATACTAGATGTACTAAATATATATATTCTATCTTTTCATTTGCTACTCCATTTGTTGAAATCAAATTTACGATTTATTCATTAACAGTCCCACTTTTTGACTTTCCATTGCTAATTCGATCACCGTATTCTCCAATTCGGTGGCGCTTTCTGCAAAGACCACAATGTCGTCCGCGAAACGCAAGTGGTTCAGTAGTTGTCCATGTACCTGTATTCCCTTCGTTTCGCAATCTAGACGTCTGAAAATGGATTCGATTACCGCTGAGAACAAATTCTCAGAAAGGAAACCATCTACCTTTTTTTTTTTTTTTTTTTGGGTTGGAAATCATCAAATAACTTCTCCCGCTCTGGGCGGAGCGGGAGGGCGTGTTAGACTCTTACTATCTAAAACCCACCCGTTTTCCTTCGGTTGCCCTGTTGCCAGGGGCCACGATCTCCCTTTCGGTTTTCTTCGCACCCCCGGCAGAACCTTCACGCTCTAGGCGCACTTTCACGTGACATTTTGTATACATATACTCTTAATTAGGTTAACGTATTTCTGGTTAACACCTTGTTGTGTTAGTGATGTCCCTCCATATTATGGCTTCGAAGTGTACAGAATCGAATGCTTTTGTGTAATCTATAAAACACATATACAAGGCACGGTAATATATTATAATATTACCGTGTACAAGGTGAAATTAAATTCATGGGCATTCTCGTAAGGGGTTATTGAACTTATCATTATGAACAACTTTCACAATGGGACAAATCCGGAAATCGCGAAAAAAAAATCTGCTCTTTCCTACATTTTGACGAAGCTATACTAAAATAAAAGTAGGGAACAGCAGATATTTTTTACTCATCATTATGAACAACTTTTATTATGGGACCAAACCGGAAATCGCGAAAAAAAATTTGCTGTTCCCTACATTTATGTTCGCATAATTCGTCAAAATGTAGGGAACAGCTGATTTTTTTGAATGAGACTAATTTTATCGGTCTGTAGTTTCCTAGTTCGCTCCTGCCCCCTTTTTTGAACAGTTATGATTGTAGATTTTGACCATTGATCTGTCTATGTTTGTATTAACTGAATTATATTTGTGTGAATTTGTGCATAGGATGGAGCAAGCGCTATCTGTGGCAGTGTAGAGCTTTTTATAGAATTGTGTGGCTTCGTTTATGACGTTTCGACGTCTTGACTGCATAATACCCTGTTTGTTTTCAGTTGTTCTGTCCACTCTCGTTTTTTTTTTTTTTTGATATGGCATCTCGCAGCTGACCTATGAGGTCATGGCTGCTCAACTGGACTTTCCTGTGGCTGCCTTAAGCTTTTAAACTTAAAGCCTCCAAGGGCAAAACTTTTTCTAAATTAAAACTAGGCGAACGCTCGCTAAGGGCACCCCCTGTGGGGTACGGACCTCGGCTTAGGGCGTCGCTGAGGGGAGGACAGCAAGAAGGGACTAGCTGGATCAAACTTAGATTTTCATCTTGATTATTGTGCGGGCTATTTAAAGCTACGTGCTCAGCTGCAACAACTGCTGGCACCTCGTTTTCGAGCAAGGGTCGGGGTGTCCACTCTGACTTATCGCTCAACTTTTTATAGGATTTACGTAGAGCCCCCGCTTTACCTACGAATTTTTCAAAGGTGCTTTGTCATATTCTTTTTTTGTTGTGTAATTTCTATTGATTTCTTTGCTTGTTATTTCGAAATTTATTTCCTTTGTTCTCTTCTTCATGTATAACTCTTTTCTCTGTTCTAAGAGATCTTTTGTTTCTTCGTTGATATATTTGTTTAATTATTTCATTATTTATATATTTGTTTACACATTTCAACACATAAGTACACATTATTATTAAATATTAGCTTCTGCCCGCGAATTCTTCCACGTGACTTTCGGCCCCTGACCACCGCGTCGCATGCCAGCGCGGCAGCGCCCGCCCGTGCTTACTGCTCGCCCGTGTATTACTTCCGCTTAGCGTTCTTTCTGATGTTTTTTCTCTTTGGTCGGCTCCTAAGAGCAGTAGCATGATGTGATATACCTCCTCAAGAATTGGGTTACCCAATTAAATTTTTTTGAAGTGAAAATTTCTTTAGCGGCGTTGTGCACTTTTTTTGTAATGGGTAAAAAATGTTAAACTCGCGTCAGGACACGTGACCTGATCGAAAATTCGTAAGACGGTTAAAAAGACATCAACGCGTTGATTACCGCGGTGCCGATTTTTTTTCAAGTTTTCACTTTTGTCGGCACTCCCGGAGTGCCACTGTTTTTTTTTTTTAGATTCGACTGTTAGTTCCGGAGATTACCCGCCACATACAAACTTACAAACAAATAAATTTTACCTCTTTATAATATTAAGTACAGATAACATAAAATTACGCTTGTAACCCCGAAGGATTAGGCAGAGGTGTATCTATATTATGTACACCCACATTTCGCCAGTTTTTTTCTAAGTCTCATTTTATAGGGGGCGAGCCTATTACCACCAACCGGGCACAAATCCAGATTCCTATTATTACTACCTACCTACCTACTCTAAAATACGTCAATATGTAATACGTCAATAGGGTAACAAAAATGATTAAAACATTGATGACATTTGGACGTTTTATGCAAAAGTTATCACTTAGTTTTAGTTATAATTATCTTAATTACACGATAATTTGTGTAGAAGTTTAATAACTTATCGTATAATTCAGATAATTGTTTTGAAAACTAAGCTCATATAACTTGTAAATCTATGGGTTGCCTGCTACTACGTAAAGAGATTTTAGGGCTACAATTTAAATGGGTAGGCATTTCGTTGTACCTGTAACAAAGTATTTTGTATTTACCTATGTATAAAAAGCAAGTGCGATTGACATTTAAAATTCAAATAAACTTTGGATAAGGTCGCCGGGATCGATACTTCAAGCTATGGTAATTGGTAATGTATCGGGATAACAGGTCTGGCAGTAACATTAAAAATACTGGTTTTAATAATTGGTACATAAACCATGAAGGTAAATTTGACAAAGATATGCCTTTGTCAAGTTTGGAGTAATAATAATATATGGAGGAATAGTAAATTATCAACCGATTAATTAATCTATTTATCATGGTGCCATGCCACAAACTAAAGCGAGGCGTCCACCGCCAGCTAAACTAAGTTAGTCCGCCAGTTTTTGATGCATATGGGTGGACGCACATACCTATGCATGAAAAACTGGCGATTTAAACTAACTTAGTTTAGTTCTGCCCTGCTAATTCCAAAGGCGGTATCTCAACCGGAACAAGTTTTGAGGAAATTGACTTTTTGTAATTTAAGGAAAAATGGACATATCAAAAACTTCTTAGTGATATTTTAAAAAATGTTTGAAATTTAGATAGCGCTATTTAAGTTAGATGCGAAATTGTTAAAGCTATTGAATGGAATAAAGAAGAAAAAAAAACTGAAAGGCCGGATCTCAGAGATACCGCCTTTGGGGTTAGCAGGGCAGAGTTGGCAGTGGACGGCTCGCTTTATAGTGGCTGAAAGTGGATCTAATTATGAAATGACAAAGGAACTTTTTTTTCTAGAGATATAAAACCTTTATTTTTCACATTTTTTTTTTGTGGTCACCGATCTCAACGGCGGCCCCGTCACCCATAAAGTTACTATCATGGACTTGTTACTATACTCTTTCCCGTCATCGTCAACGTGGTAGATGTCAAAATGGGACCTAGGACCTATTACTCTTTGACTGCAAGAATAAAGTGAAGTTAAAATTTTGAGTGTATTATTTTAAGAGCTCTTGGTCCTGTCGGGAAAAAAGGAAAAAAATACTAGTTACCTACCATCTCTGGCCGACATACGAATCATAGGATAAATAGAAAGAGTGGAATACGAGCCATTTTTAAATAATTCAAAACAGTCAACAGTACCCTAATTTATTGCGTAACTTTATTTTTATAAAGAATTTTACCTAATTTGTTTCATTTTGACAGTTCAACAACATTCATTGCATTACCTATGTTGTATTTTATTTTCCAACTTATGAAGCAATGGGTTAGCAATCGGTTTCAAATCGGAACAGATTGTGATTGTATTGTATTACTTAATTAGTAATTAGACACGACTGATCAGCGAAAGACGAGGCGGTTGATGTAGACTGGATCAAACGTTGATTTGGTGCACCTAGCAAGAAAGGTTACTCAATGCAGAAATGTGGCTCAACCAAGTATGGGGGGCACCACCCCACGAATTTGTGATGTGGGAGTAAGTAGATTTAGTCGGTATTTAGTCGATGGGTTACTCAGCATAAAATTCGCGGTTCGATGTCCGAGTTGCGCGCGCAGGTTCGATTCCTTCATAGGGCAAATATTTGTGTGGGCTACATTGTTTTATGTTCGGGATCGAGGATCTGAATAGGTATGTATAATAGGCACTTGAACTTGCAAACAAGGGGACACTCCTAAAGTAGGTAAAGCAAAATACTTATTTTTTAACCAACGAAAAAAAGGAGGATCTCAAGTCGACACGTACATACCTATATATACAGGGTGTAAGGGACAGCCGTCCGTAAACTAACAGGGTACATTCAGCTCCTTATTCTGAATCATATTCCACCGAAAATTTTCCCAGGAAAATGATTTTTTTTTTTTTTCGTTTTTTCATTTACTATTTCTTTTTTCAATGTGAAATTACATTCTCTGTACGCAGTACTCCATTAATGTATCTACGTGCGTTTTGCCACGGTAGCGATACATTGCGTGTAAGGTAATAAAACAAATCAGGTTAATTGGATTCCCATAACATTCCTGAAATAATTTCATGTACTGGTCATCTTAGTATGATATACTGACTTCACCCTATCAGTCTGCGGAGGGCTGTCCCTTACACCTTGTATATATTTTACGTCGCGTCGGTGAAAAACTTCAACGCGCGTCAGCAGTCTGGTGGTCAGTGCTTGCTCTTTTCTTCGAAATTTTTAGAAAAGGGCTTTTGAAAATGTTAGAAACTTGGAACCCCGAGCCCGGAAATTTTAACCGCGTGGTAAACAAAGAGAGCAGATAACTACCTACTACGGTGTAGTGGCAAATGTTAGTAAGTACCGGACTTGGAAGGTAAATGCACCAGTAATGTTGGATGACCTCCCTGCACAGGAAAAAGAAGATAACAAAACAACAACTAATTAATTGTGATGCACTATAGGATATTGATCGATTGAAAAAAGTAATGGTATGTGAACCATTACCATTCTTTCTTTGTGAACTGATAACGCTAGTGTAAATAGTGCGTTATTTTGTTTGTGTTTATTTTTATCAGGGCATGGCTGACCTTGGCGTATGTGTATGAATCAGGTGGATCGTGACTAGAGTAAACTAGAGTTAGTACCGCGCTGTCAGTCGCCCGAGTCGCTCGACGAAAATAGCTTTTAAATGTTAAAATCGTTTGTTAACTTAACTGCCTCTGTGTCCGCCAGAAATTGTAAGTACTTTTAATTTTTATAAACATTTAATAAGTTGATAAACAACTCAATTATTGTATGGTAAAAGCAAAAATAAATTAAACGAGATTTGGTAGCTCAGCTTGTTGAAAAACTTGGGTTTATCCTTGATTGTGACATGCGAATTTTAGAATGAATAACAGCTTACAAATGATGACACCATGGCTGTTACCCGGAAAGTCATACAGATTTTATAGTTTTCGCGGCGGTGCAGATTAGGTTTACCTAACTAAGTCCTTATAGTTACCTAGGGAGGAAAATGTCTCACTCAAATAATGAACTAAGCAGAAACACTCAAGTATTTGTCTATAGGTATGCACGAAACAAGCACTGTCCAGTGATTTCCGCTTTTAGTTCGTAACCATCACGCCAGTCACGCTCATGATATACGTAGTGAATAGAAGTAGCAGAGTCAGGCGAAATCTTGACAAATCTAACTATCTCACAGTACATGTAGAATTATCTGATAAAAATAGGAACTGATATGTTCTCTTTTAATTACTTACATTTTCTGTATTAAGCTAGACTTAATTCACTAAATTAATTCGCAATTACTTCATTGAAATGTATTTATTCGTAAGGTCAATGTTGTTGTTATCGGTTATAGCATCGAGGATGACGAGTGTGCACAGTGCTTACAAGAATGAGGTCCACAACGTGCCCATGTCGGTGATCATTAGGCCTTTCATCCCGGAGCTGACAGAGGATAAGGTTGTGTCACTCATGGAAACGATACAGGTATGGAAATGTTGGATATTTAGGTACCTACCTGCTACGTTTTTCTGGGAATGCCCTATGAAAGGTGAACTGACGACCTGGGCGACGAGGGCCGTAGGAATCCCCTGGATGCGGTAAGCTTAGAATTCGGAATCGTTTATTGTGTCGATTGTGCTTGGGGGAGGCATGTTATGCTGTGGACCGATTTTGGATGAATGATGATGTTGAAGATGGTGGTTTTTCATTTGTTTGCCAGTTTGCGATGTTTTGGCACTTTTGCAAGAGCCATTTTAACGAATAAACTAAAGATATGTAGAAGGTTGTTTATGAGTAGGTAGTATTACAAAGTACTCTGTGGTAGGTAGACAAAACTGCCCTCTTCCTAATTCGTTTAGTGCCGCTAATAGGTACACATGGCTCCATATCAAGCTGTACATTTCCAATTCATGCTGATCTCGCATTGTATAGGATTTCCGTACAATGCGAGGTCAGCTTATACTGGAAATGTATAGCTTGAGTTGTAACCGTGTATACCTACTCTAGTCCACTTTCAGTAATTGTCTCTAACTTAATCAATTTAATGACACACAAAATTCCCTTACGTATGTACATAAGTATGTCTGTTCGCGAATCATTCTCGGTATTTTTCAATCAAGGCTCTCCACCGTTGAGCCTGGCCTGCCGCTTGAAGATCTTATACCTATTTGGTACCTACTTAATTATTTGTCAAGTCCCTGTAAGCAAATATCCAGAAAATACTCCAAGCTTATTCCACCTAGGCGTTAAGAAAAGTATAAAGTAGCCTACTTTTCCTGTAGAAATCTCACCCAACACTATTCTCTCTGCTTTGAAGCGGTCACGGCCAATCAATCAGTATGGTAAGGAGGTACTTAGCCGTTCAAGTAACCTAGATATCGACCAGTTATCCTACATGGATTGCACTTAACCCCATTTGCTAAGGACTTTAGCAAAATCAAGCTCAGCAACTTTCTATATCTTGTAAATATCTTGTTTGTATGGCGTGCCACAAGGAGGCGTAGTGTGACTCTTACTGTTTGATTTACAAAATATTTAAAAGTGATCTTTTTTACCTCTTTTTTCAGTAGGTATCTAAGAAACGAAATTATCTTCAGATTTGCTTAATTAAGTTGATTGTTGGCAAGAAACTTATATAAACAAAATTCTTTAGTTTTTTTAAACTAAGTTTTGTCGAGAAGTCAAAAAAAAAGGTCGATGTAATTTTGTTATCTGAAGGTTGAACGAGTCATTGAGAACGATAAAAATATTATTGTAATGTATATGACTTTATTTTGTAAACTTGTCCGGGAAAATGACCCGAGACATGTTAATTGTGTAACTGTAGGTGTAAGCAAATATTGAAGCTTGATATTATGAGAATCACGATAACTTTTTTCTTACATAAATGATTTATGTTGTACCGGATCTGCAACAGCAATAACACAAAAGTATAGGTACCTAGTTATACACTGTAACATTTTAGTCGTCTTACAAAAGCAGCTCACTTCATGTATCCAATGACTACTAAACATTAATTTTTAAAAAAGATATACTGTAACAATTTTTTAATTGTTCGTAGAGGTATTTTATGTCGGGTACATTGAGTGGCATACAAATGGAACTGCGTTCATTGTACCTAGCTAAGTCGAGCGCAATTTGGTATAGGTACATTAAATAACTATAGTTACTCTAGCTTTTATCCGAAACTTCGTCTGCGCGGAGATAGGAAGTTACCTACCTAACCCAGTTCTATATGTGCGCCGAATTTCATCGAAATCCGTAAAGGCGTGAAAAGGCAGCAATACAAACAGCTTTCGCATTAATTTATAATATTAGTATGGATTATTTAGGTTGGTGTAGGTGCCTACACATTATGATGGTTTCCAGGATTTTGAATTTATCCTGGTAATTAGTCAAGCTATAAGTAGTCAGTCATCTACGAGTTCAGTGGAATATTAGACACCTTAGTTGCTTAATGCCCCTTAACTTATCAAAGATATTAAATATATTCCAGAAAGAAGAAGAAGCAGGCAATGTGCCTCCCATAGACATCCTCTGGATCAAGGGCTCTGAAGGAGGCGACTACTACTACAGCTTCGGCGGATGCCACCGGTACGCCGCATACAAACGACTCAACCGGCCGACCATCCCCGGCAAACTGATCAGATCTACCGTTACTGACTTGAGAACGTACTTGGGTAGCAGTACTCCTGATTTGAAGTAAAAATTAGTAATTAATTTGATCATTGATGATGGGCTGGCTACCAGTGAAGTAAATATGTCTGACGTAGAAAAGACGTTCGGTAAGACTGACTCAAAGATCCAATTTTATAAGAACTCTCTGTTTCTGTCAGTCGTTTGAAGAAAACAGAGACCTATTGATACATACATAAACAAATGCTTTCTTCCCATGGGGGTAGACAGAAACTATAGAATGATGTTTAGCGATAAACGTTTTTACTAATTTGCGGTACAAATTGGTCTAAATCTGCATATTGGTGGAGGTGGAGCGGCAAATAGAAACCAAAGTCCACTACAATAAGAGCCAGATATTTAAGTGTCTGCTAAACGGTCGCCAACTGCGTCCCAACAGAGCTGACCTTGGTGGTTTACGACCAAATTTCAAACAGCTCTGCCTGTCGCCAAAAAAGGTCAACCTCTGTCGGGGACGCGGTTGGCAGCCGTGTAGCAGGCCCTTTAACCCCGACGAGTGTCGGATGTTATAAGAAGTCAGACCCTAGGTAAGGGTTAACCCCGACTTGTTTCGAATGTTATGTATAAGAAGTCTGTCAGGCCCTATAGGCCCGATCCTTACATACTCTCCAGAAGGAGAGTAATTTAATGGAATTTAAGAGTAGCAAGAATGCTACTCTTAAGTTTATTGTAATACTTTATGTCAGCAATCTTTGAAGTCAGGCTTAAAAAATGGTAAGTTTTCACACCACTTGAACGGAAGGAAAGTTAGTAACGCGGTTTGATGTAATCTATGTCAAGAATGTTGTTTGTATTTGATATTAAGGTAAGAACCATAATTATTTGTACAGATCTAAGATAAGAATTTATAATGATTTCCTGTAACGGATGCTATCAATAAAAAATGTATCCGATCGTTGATTAATATAATCAGTTTTGGGTCTTTTTTGGCAACATATTTGCATTTGTAGGTTTATATTTCTTTTATTGTAATAATGTTTGTTCAGTTGGACCAATGTTTTTATTTTTTCATGTATATACAGGATGGGTGAAAAATCGTGGATCAAACGAAACAGGGCGATAGTTGGGGTTCTGTGGCAGAGCCCCAACTTGATTTCTTTAAAAGTTATGACTATTTGAGTGATTTAAAAAAAAAGAAGTCACCAAAATTTGTAATAATAGGCAATTACCTATTTTAAAACAATAAATGGTGTTTAGTTGCTTCTAGGAAATGTATCATCACTACAAAAGTGTTTTTATGATTATGACAGTGGGTACCATGATTTATGAGTATTGGCACTTTTAAAAATATCTTTTAAGTCTCACGAAAAAATATTTTTTATTCATATTTTTTACTGCAAATAACCCCAACTATTGCCCTGTTTCGTTTGATCAACGATTTTTACCCAACCTGTATAAGTTTAGATACAGTAGGCCGCATGGTAGGGGTAACAAAACCTCTCTCCGTACAAAAAAAAATATAAACTCCGTACTACGCTAGGCTCAAGGTGTATTACGCTAGTGTTATCACTGAAGTGCGGTCGATTGTACTTTACGCTGTTAGTCAGGCGTAAAACTTAATCATATACAGCACATATTTTTTATATTAGTTCTACAATTATTTTGTAATGGATTTATTAGGAATTTTATTGTTATTATTTACACACATTCGATTATTTTACGGTAAAATTGATCTATGGAATTGTTCTAAACGAGCTATACAGGAGTTAAGCTCGCCTTTGTAATGTGTGTGAAATATTTTGACACTCACAAAATAAAACAAATTAATTTCTCCAACAGTGTATTTATTTGTGGAGTGGCTTACCTAACTACAGAACAATGGATATGCCGTTTCTGTATATTTACAAACATGAACGTAAATAATATCAAAATACAATTTATTACTAACGTAGCGATGCCTCTCCCTTGAAGCACTGGAAACGTAATGATAAATGAACACAAAATCAATTTGTTAGCACCAACATTCCATGCATGCAGACATTTAACACAAAATTTGCTATTACATGCTAATCTTAATAAATTATAAGGTTTTCAAATGTTTACAAGGGAAGTGCAATGATAATCCTATGTACGCTGTAAATCTTTTAGTAGTCATATACTTTGTTATACAAAAACAAGTTGAACAATGGTACTTTTCCAACACAACCAAATCAAAACCAACGCTTATTATCAGAATTTCAAAATAATTCGACTTTTAGACTTTTCTAGTTTCTATTGTTGATGGCAATATGCTCGCCCCCTAATACATGGGACTTAAACATAACTGGCGAAATGAGGGCGTACTATATAGGTACACCTCTGCCCAATTCTTTGCGGAAAGTGGCGAGATGTTGTTTTCAGTTTTCATCAAAATTGTATTACGTTCTCAATAATATTTACACAACTTCTTTAAAAATCAGCGTATCAAAAGATTACCACTCTGCTAATTACCATTTGACATTGCCACGACTCGCAAACGAAAATAAAATCATTACGTTTACGATTAAAATTCGATACACAGTGCTAAACAAGTTTTTTAAACATAAACGTGCTTCAATTTGCGACCATATTGCTTTTTATACGACTGATGTACAAAAAAATATTTGTACTAAGAATTGCAAATAACTAAACTATTTTCGATATCTTTTTTCTCAAGTATAAGAAAACTTCGCTAATAAAAAAAAAGTTGCTTTAACACCCAAAAGGATGTGTCCAAACTAAAACTAATATAATGTATTTCCGTATATGTAAGTGGTAAATGAATATATTCTAGTGCAGATAACAACGTACGTAGATATTGTATGTAATGTCGATAAACGGCGTTAATATTACAGAGATCATTTTAGGCTTGCTCATAAAAAATTTAAATATTTTGGCACGAATCATAAAATTAGCGACTGAGTGGGAGCAGTAGGAGCTAACTGTATCTTACAATAATATTTTATAACAGTGGATTTATTAGTTTTTCGTGAACTGTGAACAGTTTAATCAATTGATTACTCTCTACCATCTCCCAATATAATAAGAGGAATAAAATGCAAAATAATATATTCTATATTGATCTATCTATCACACTGTTGGCGTGACCCGCCCGCCACGCCGCCCCGGGCTCGCCAACTAAATAGAAAATATATATATCTATTATTTTACAACAACCATATTCTTTACTATTTCTCATATATTTTTTATATCATTTATATATATTTTTTTAATTTCATTTATATATAATTTTTTTACATAACAACGGCACCCTGTCGCCATGGACAAGATAAACGATTTTTTTAATCAATAGATATATTTTTTCTCCACAATTATAATTTTTATAAGCAGTGTTTAACATGTCAGTTATGCAGATTATATTAAAGCATAATATTTAAAAATTGTATTTTATTTAGTGGCACTAGTGTTTATAAGTAACATTTAAATCCATTTAAAATTTACATTTATATAATTTATTATGACGAAATGGAAGTGGCTCACAAATTTTTATATGATAATTTACGAGTTTATTTACATGTGTCGCTAGTTTTTTACAAATAATTAATGTAAACAATTTTTATATGAACAAATAATATCTAGTGTTACATTGTCATCCTATTACAAAATATCCTAAAGTTACAAGATAATCGTGTAAATAAAAATGCGAACATCCGTAGCTTAAAATTATAAAGGTGATAGCCCAAATAGTGAGCAGTTTTAAATTAAAAATGAAACGAGGTCGTACATAATTACACTAAGGTAAAATATATTGCCACTTCCACGTTTTAATATTAATCATCAGACAGTGTTTATTTCTACATGTACTTACACTACTTACACAACGTGGAAGGATAACATTCATTGTGCACGTTGACTTAATTGAATCTACTAATTACATTTATTCGTTACAACAATAAATTAACATTTATTTACAGTGAAGTCGTACGAAATCTATAGAAATATAAGATTAGAAGGGAACAAATAATATCTTTGAGAATTTATACAGTCTTTCTAGTGAAATTAAGCTAAGGTTTCGTAACACTACGGTGGCCACCATCTAGCGTCCATCATTTACCGTCAAATGACGTCACTAAAACGTTATTTATGAAAGTAAGTTGGTGTTTCCCTAGAGAGCATTTTTTGGCACCGTAAGTCAAACCCCGACGCCATAATTTCCACAACAGTTGTCACGGCCGTTATGTGGCGGGCACCGCTTTTCTAGTAAAGGGTAGCTTTAGGAAGAGAGAAATGTGTTAAGACATTAAGAACCGTCATAAATGGGGAGTATCGCTTATAATTGATTAATATTAGGGGAAGAAGTTGGAACAAGCATGATAACAGGCAGAGAGCGCACTGTGCGTGCCTACCTGATTAATTCAGAATTTTATCTGAACCTAAATTATTATGTTTTAATTATCATAGAAAACAGTAATATTTGAGTTTCACCTATTAAATATTTAGATAACGAGGACAATAATTTTACTTTATTATTAGTTAATATTTTTATTTCTTCCATAGATTTTTATGTTTTTATAATTTTATTTCAAAAGTAAAGCTCGAATTATTTTGTAACTTATTTGTTATGTTCGTGATATGTGGATGACCGATTGGAAGCATCATAGATTGAATTAGATTGGTGATTATACAGAATCTATTTTGATCTTTCGGACTAAATTCAAGGAGGTGACTGAGCAATCTCAACTCAAATCAAAGAACACATAATTAAAAAATAATATATATATATCTCGCTGCATTATGTGCCGAGCTCCGCCGTAAGTTAAAGTTAGCTATAACGCTATAAAGTCTAAGAAAATCCTTTTTCCTATTTGTGTTATTTTCATTTAAACGAATATCTACTTTATTTTGTTATAAATTAATTTGATTTCAAAATGGCCCGTACCATTGAAAGTCTTAAAAATGTTTAAAGTTTCTTTATGTGTCGATAGTAAAGAGGTTCTTCAAAAAACGCATAGCTGTTTACATTTTTGGAAACGAAGTCGCGAAAGCTGTATATGTAGATAATGCCATTCACGAAGACGCGCCCCACTCCGCTCCGCTCCGTACTAAATTACAGCTTACGCAAAATCGCGGAGTGGGGCGCGTCTCCGTCGATGGCACTATCTGTACAAGGATATTTCGACGCGTGGCCAAAATCGGAACTAATGCCCCCATTTTGATTTTGAATACGTTCTAAGTTAGCCAATTTATTCAGGCGTGACCTTTCGGAAATCCATTATAAAATACAATGGACGTTGTTATATTTAGTAATCTGTGCGGAACAGGTTACTAAATATAACATATATAACCTCTATTCTATTCTATTTTTCTTTATGGCAATGGTGCCGATGTCGACAATTCTGCCAATGTCAGTTGTGTTATGAGAAAACGTGCGGAGGGAACAACCTCTATTGTATTTTACATTCTAAGTGACATTTCACAAAACAATTGCACAAACGTCAAAATAATGTCAAACCTAATTTGAGCGCCAAAAGATCTTTGTAGCATTGTTCAGTTTTTGAGAAGCTTTCTTCATTGATGTTCAATGCTTTTCTTTGAGCAATTTTACGTTCACTATTTTTTTGACAATTACATGATCCGTTGGAGCATGTTCCAATCCTTATTTGTCATTCCCGTGATTCAGTCCAGATCAAAATACACCTGTATAAGGAAGTCATGTGACATTGTAGGGAATAAATAAGCTTACTTTAAAATAGGAAATTAACTCAATATGAGTTCATTTGGTATTGGCAGGAAGACAAAATTATTCATGTAAATTGTGACCATTGTGGTCACCTGGTCAGAATATTCCAAATTATTAGTATAATAAATGGGGACAGAGGCAATTAACTAACGAGCGCAGGTGGTAGATAAATTTATAATTTGTAACCTGAAACTTTGCGTAAGAATTGTTTACAGTAAAGAAAAATAATACTTTGCATTGGAATGTAGACAGAACGGCGATACTGAGGTAAAAAATGTTGTTGGCATTTTGGCATAACTATAGTAAGCAAAATAACGTTGTATTTCAGCAAAAAATAATCTAGTTGCATTCAAAATTCATAAATGTCAAAGGTTGGCACTTTATCTCTTGTGGACATGAACTCGTGAACGATATCGAGACGATTAAGGGCATTAGCAGAAACGATACCTGGACTTGCGATTTTCGATAGCTCGATGCAGAGATTGACAAAAAGCAATCGCAAAAACGCGATGCAGTCGCCAAATTGCTGGTAAGTATCTTGTCTGCTATGGCACAAATGCCTGCCACGAAAACTCGGCGACACCTAAATGAATACCTAAATAAAAGCGAGCAGTTGGATTTTCAACGCTCATTTCAGCAACGAAAGCTAAAAATGTAGGTGCCACCTAGTGCTAGTTAAAACAGGCTATAAAATGAAATAAATCTTAATTTTCGTTGTTAAAAGTTTCACGAAAGAGCAAGCGGAAAAGTGGTATAAACTTTTCATAAAATTGGTATATGAGCGTATGAGTTAGAGCATGTTTGACCGTTCGCCTCATTTGTAAAACCGCAGATTATAAAGTTATGAATAAAATTGCTATTTATTGCACATATGATTGAATTATGGCGTGATTGAGGTGACAATAATTCAAATATAAGTCTTATGTTCGAACACTTTAAAGTACAACTAATATAGAAAATGTTAATACACAGGTTGAGCATTACTTTCCGTCATGGTGGGTAGTGCACATTCAAGACGACAGATAAGAAAATTACGACATCTAGAACGTCACAGATTTATAAAGGAGTACAAAGCAGAGTAGTGTTTTTATTAAGTTGAAAAATAAACCTTATTTTCCGTGTCTTAAAGTTCAAACGAGACACTGCCCAGCACTCTTGAAAACGACTAAGGAATTGTTGGATGTCTACGTCGATATTCGTGGCAGTTTGCACTTTAAGTCACAAATTGTAAAGTTTACTATTCAATGTCATCCGAAAATCCTCAACTTGCGCTCTTTTTGTCCTTTCTACACGGGGCCTTACACGTCCGAGTCGCGGTGACGGCACAGTCTAACACATTCATAAAGAGAACCAAGTCCAAGACTAAACGACTTTATGTTAAATGACATGAAATATAATAACAATCCAGAGTCTTACGTTTCAATGCGCGTTTCTAAGAGATTCAGTTTTAGATTCTCTAGCCAAATATTAAATTTTCCTACCTACAATCAACATGCATTTTAGTATGGCATACACTTTTACCAACAATAAATCGGCCATCGATTATCGAGATCTTACACCAAAATTTGTAACACAATGTGTTACCAAGTTTGTTACCAACTTAACGCATTAAAACGCACACCCAATCCGACATAGCATGTAATTGTGGCACACGTCCTACGATATACCTACATTAAAGCATCGATACGCACCATCAAACATTGCCGAGTGCCAACACAGAAGAGAGCTCATAATTTCATATTTTGAAGAAGGCTCTACTGACAAAATGCTGTTGAATCATAGCTTATTTTATTACACCTATAAATATAACTAACTGGATGGCGCGACCGGTCGCAAACAGCTTTTGTGCTCATCCAGTTTATTAATGCTTACCAAGACAGACAACTTGGGCCCTACCATGATCATTTGCAAGACTAGGTGGCAGTTAATAGTGGCACCGCACAAGATACAAAATCGCTTGTGGCTTCACTTTTTATCTAATATCCTGACCTGCTATAAGAGTGTGGTAAGTGGCCCACGCACCCACTAAGTTCGTTCGTTTAAGTACCGTTAAAATCTGGTAAATTCGGGTGGATAACGTCACTACTGACAGTTGTCTATACCTCGGTTGGCTAGTATTTTATTATAACATTTAATATACTCTCTATCTTATGTTAAATAGGACTGGTCGATGCGATCAGTCACATAGCCTTACGAACAGCATTTTCTCAGTAAAGTCCACATTATAATTACACCAAAACATAATTTTATACATAATTACATATATGCACATGTATTTTACACATTATATTAACACCGGAGTGAGATTGCTTTGTAAAGCCCCATTCACACGACTAGAGATTTTGTCTCTAACTAAACTTTGAATTATTTCAAAAATTATAATGTGCATTGCTAATATTTAACACTAAAAATGTAAATATAATTGTTAGAACACGATGCGATTATAATCTATATACACTCACATTACGTATGTATCAGTTTTTTTTTTAAATATTACTTTAGCTGCCTGTACATACATAAAATATTTAATTAATGTGAAAAAAAAAGCATAGTATTTGCTTCCTCCTTTGTATAATACGACCGATGTATTATGGCCGGTTTGAATATAGGCTCTCCGAACTTTTGCGCATGACAAATTCGCCTTTTCTAACTCACCCATTTGGTTCCTACAAAATGTTATTTGCGCAAGCGCAAAGTTCGGACCGGCTATTATTCAACGGCCGTATTGTACTTCCATTCGATTTTTATCTTAAATTAATAATCGCGACGTATTCTTCTATAGATCTAATAAGTGTCGTATAAATCGGTTGCCTTATTTACTTGTCAATCTAAATAAAATGATCACTAAAGTAAATGTGTTTCTGTTTCCTATACCACAGATGAATACAGATGGTTCACTCCGCAAATTATTTAAATAAAAAGCGACTCTTGCTGCGACACAATAAAGTGCAATTCAGGTCACACAGCGCTAATTACTCACAGTTATATTCACCTAGAAGTTGCCCCTCTTTCTATCGCGTAACTCTTTCTTCTGACTACGTTACATTCACTGGATTGGCCCGACAAGACGAGCCCAAGGCCTACTTGTAGCTTGATATCTAAAATGTGGAGTGAAACATCTGTATTCATCTGTGCCTATACATAGTGTAGGATTTAACCGTATTAATAGAGGCTAAAATATATTTTTAATTGCCCATAAAAAATCTTTCTTGAAATTTACATAAATATGAATTAAAGACTATTGTAATATATCTTTCCATACATTTATTCGGAAAAGATTCTTTTTAAAATTTCCCTATTACATTTTATTTTTATTTACGAATAAGAGCAAAATATGTGGCCTTCAAGACAATGACCTATTTGAATAAATACAATATCTAACTCTTTCTTTTAAAATATATAGATGCACATAATATGTAAGATACTCTTTTAGACATTTAATTATTGTAATTAATATTTGTATTATTGACAATGATAGCTAGCACTCCCGCAGTCGAACCTTTCCCCCCACTTTTCGAGTAAAAGGACCATTCTCAAACATTGCTTACGTCATCGTAATACATTTTATACACACCGTATATAATATTTACACTATTTTCTATTCACATGCATTTTTAGTCACTATTTTTACAATTCCCGAGCTTCTCATTCCCGGGAATTCGTTGCAACCATACAACCCTATTTGCTACAGTTCGTCGAACTTTTAACACCCATATGAAAATATAACTGCGTCCTTCATCTTCGCTTTATACGTCATATAACACTAATTATTCTAAGAATAATTTTCTGTTGATTTACCAAGTAATACGTCATTTTCTTAACGAAATATTTACGAGACAAACTTATAAGTTCAACCCATCCTTGTATTTAACACTGACATTTAACATTCAGAAGGAATAAAACACCTGTAAACATATATATTATATGTATATAATGTCGCGAAGTCCGCCACGAAGGACCATTTTTTACCATCCTTACTACTTAAGGATCATTCCCATTAACGACAATTTTGTTACCTCCTCTCTACGGTAACTTCTTCCTTGGTCAAAAGCCCCAAGTTTTCACACCATACTACCTTGTAACATGATCAAAAAGTTCATGATTACACAAGGTCAGCAGAATCATTGTCGTCTGGATCATCGTCGAGGGCGGGCGGTCTCGGCGACGAGAAGTGTAGCTCGCGCTCGGCGAGGCAAAGCTGACATCAGTCAAGTGCTCCTATACACTCTGGTTCCTCACGCACGCATTCCTTGGGGAAGTAGCCTGAGCGGTTGTCGCCCTGGAGAGGGAAGTTTGTTTCAAATGTTGATTATGTTACTTCAATGTCATTCCAAAAAGAGGCTAAGACCGTGCGAGGTGTGATGGGTGAGAAGAAAAGTGTGTTTGAATGGCGACAATACCAAATTGCACAAGTAAATAACTTTTGACAATTTTTTAAGTAACATCCACCAACCCTGCGTGTTGAATTACGGTCTTTCGTAGACGCCTGTGTCCCAGCAGTGGGACCATTATAAGCTGATTTTGTTATAAGATTTCAATTTTGGAAGTACGTTGAGATACTATTATCATACCTTGTCAAGGGTGCGTCCTTTCCACCAGCCCCGGCCGTCTCCTTCCTTACTGAGCACCAGCACCTTGGCGCCGGGTCTCAGCGCCAGCTGCGAGCTCTCCAGCGGTCGGAAGTCGTGGACCACTGTCGCTACCACGCGCCGGAACGGCCAGCGGAGGTTTGAGTTTAGGCTGTTGGAAGAGAAATAGTTATTGACATTAATCGATTAGGATACCTATGTGTTCATATAGAATGTCGAAATCAAGTTTTACTGGTCTCCGAAAATCCGTTATACAGTTCGATTTTCGCTTATGTTGGGGCCGCATCCGCGTCTACCGTGACAAAGCAATGCGTGCCGAAACTTCGAAGATGGCTCTCCATTATTTCGACAAAGCATCTACGGAATCCTGAAACAACAGTCGAAATGACCAACGCTAGTCCGATCACTTGCCACGCTTATTATGTACCGCCACCCGGGCGATAAGTACTTTGCAGCCTGAACTACCGCGATGGTAAATAATATTTGGTAACATCTTCGTGCATTGTATCACTGGGCGAAGCTTCGTCACGATAGACGCAGATGCGGCCCCAGCATTAGTGGAAACGAAATCAAAAGCTGCATTTTCAATTAACGCATTTTTTTTAACTGTTTCATTTTTGTGATAACTTGGCGAAGATATTGTGACCAGTTTACAGTTTTATTCCACACTAGCTAAAAATTAAGAGAAATATAAAAAATCTAGCGACATGTTTTGCCCTGCAGTGAGAAAACACGTACTTAAAAAAAGTTTTAACGTAGTTCTGTAACATGGTTTGGTAATGAAAGAACAGGGTGGAAATTTCCTCCATTGAAAAAGGAGGATTCTCTGACCAGACATAAGACAGGTGTTTTCTGGTACTGCTCAAAAGTTGATCGCGCGGTAAACTCTGATATCGCAACGCAAGATTCCGTGGCGTCAGTGGCGAGTGCGTAATTTGTATGTTGCGGTAAAGATGTTATTGTAATTTTCACTAGTAATTAACTGTTTATTTATTTCACCTCGATTGTCCTAGTTTATCATTTATAACTTCAAATTACATGGCTTGTACAATTATGCCCAGAGGCTTTATTTAGATATTTAGTTCTGTTAACTTTTTTTTTCTGCTTGATTATAGTTCTCGATGTTTTTGGTTGGTATATTGACGTGTGCTAGCTGACAAATGACCAATAATTTATTAGTTAAATTATTTTTTGTGCTGCATAATGTAAATTATTTTGAATACTATTGTATAGAATTATTTTTTTCTAACTTGAACAGACAGCTGTGCTGCTGGGGAGTTTGTTGCGCCACTTCTTCCCAGCTAAAGGCACTAGTAAGTGGTGAAGGGTGGGCGTTTTGGGGGACTGTTTTATGTAATTTTGAAGTTCGAAAAGTGCTGATTCTCAGCCTATTTTGAATAAATGACTTTTGAATTTAGATGTCGCCACAATAGTTTCCAAGGTATGCTCACCCCTCAAAATTTTCGGAAAGACTGGTCTTCTCGTAGTAGGTGATGAGCTCGACGACGCTGCGGAAGAAGCGAGATTCGGAGAGATAGTAGTGCGGCACCTGGTCTATCGGCTTGCGGCACACGCGCATGTGCTTCACTGTGTTGTCTGTTCTGTGGGGCGAAGGACCAAAATTGTTAGTAAGGGACAAAGTGAGTTTGTGTGTATACAAAAGAATATTAAATAAATTAAATAGGTGTGTTTTGTTCCTGATAATGTAGACTATATTAACACGAAGCGATTAGTATTACAGACTTCTTCACATTGTGGTTAGGTAGTTGCTGAACAGTTTTGTATTGACTTAAAAATCTGAGTTTTTTAAGGACTTGCGCGCTAAAACAGGGATTACATTATGAAACTAGTGTCGTGAAACAGTAGCTTGACTGTTCTGTTTCGAATTAGATTAGTACAAATGGTTCACTTAAATAAAAAGCGACTCTTGCTACGATACAATAAAGTGCAATTCGGGTCGCACAGCGATAATTACCTACAGTTATATTCACCTAGAAGTTGTCTCTCTTTCTATCGTGTAACTCTTATATCTTCTGACTAGTTACGCCCACCGAATTCGACAAGTCGAGCCCACCGCGTACCTACTTGTAGCTTCATACCTAAAATGTGGAGTGAACATCTGCGTTTATGGGCTAACACCCGGTTTTTGAAGAACTGATCATTTCAACTTATATTAATCCCCTTATCTCTGAAATCACTGAGCGTAAAATAAAAAAAAATACTGAAAATTGTTCTGTACTTAGATTACGGGAAAACCTTTAGAAGTCTATGGACACATGGTAAATATTCTAATATTGTGCGTACAAACTTACATTTGTAGTTGGAATGTATGGGAGAACATGTTTTTCGACTACAATGTTAAGTTTGTTCTTGGGATAAATTCATCCCAACTACGGAATCCTTCATTATGCATGGTCCGACACGCACTTGGCCGGTTTTTAATACAAATATCCAGGCTGGAAATTTGACCTTTTCCTTCTTCAGATCCTAGGCACAAAATAAATACGGACAGTATGGAAACTAGGCGTATTTGTTGAAATAATTACCGACGCTCTATTTTTTTAAAAGATCGCGGCGACCATAGATAATACGCTTAACCGCGACAATCGCTTGAGGTCTCGTCAATGAGCGCGTCTGTGTGAGTGTGCCTGTGTGAGTGTGCCGTTTCGCACGTTTACTACGTAGTTTCTGTACTGTCCGTATTTATACTGTGTCCCAGACTACCTATATGTCAAATATATCGATTGTAGTGATGGGCGTTGAATCAATCAACTAGTTAATTCAACCGACGACGTATTGTGAACGAATCGACGGTTCACCGATAATCGATGGACTAGCTGAATCCGTAGACGCCTAAACTGAATATCGCAACGCGACGACCGACGCAAGAACGTAATACAAATTCATTCGTCCGTTGAAATAAAATAATCAAGCAAACAAATATGAACTCTAAATCTAGCAGAACGGAGTTGATATTTATACGGGTCGAATGAAATGTAATACCTTTAAACGAGCAATTCTTGTATATATGAATATATATAATCTGAATATCCGAAGAATTTCATGAAAGACGTTGGAGCGATTCCAACGACTTTCATGAAATTTAGTATGCAGGGGGTTTCGGGTGGCTAGCTAGGTTTCATTTTTGTCGTTTAAATAAAAATACAGATATTTATTGTTATGTGAAGAAAAGGATGCCGTTATGGTAGTTTCGCGTGTGCGAAAGAGAACGGCGATGTACTGGTCGAACGATGTGAGGCAAACCGGTTTATACTTGTTGATAGTTGTTAATTTTTGATTTTGATGTTCCGTGTGTGATTCAGTATTCAACCAATCCTAAGCCTGGAAAAGTATAAAGGGAAGTTCAAATTAATAGGTACCTACAGCACGCGGGAGGCTAGTCAACCCTGCCATCGCTGTATTCATCGCAAAGTTTATTCAAGTTGATGCGTAAACTAGTCGACGAATTCAACTAGTTAATCTACTAGTCGATGAACGGAATTGAACGGTCTAGTTTCGCTAACTACATCGACGACCCATCTCTAAACGATTGGTTCAGTAGCGTGAAAACTGACAGATATGAGTTACTTTCCTATTCATAATAAATTAAGTATGGATAGTTACTTGAGTGATAGCGCAAGATTGGTGTCGGTGGGAGTGTGTGGATGGTGCGGCGTATGCGGCGGGTGTGGTCGCACTCGCAGCAGGAACGTGCCGTCCACGCGACGCTCTAGCCGCGCTGTGGCCGTTTCGCGTCCCATCTCGCCCACGTACCTACGTAAAATATGTATTATATTAGTGGATTATGTTACTGAAATAACTAAATTTTTTTTTTTCAGCTTGATGCTGATGGGGATGTAAGGGAAGCGCGAGCGCCAGGCCCCCCGCTGCGCCCCGACAGCGCGATGATAGAGTGATAGAGACTTACCACATGTAATAGTGCAGCGCCTGGTCGGGCTGATGCTGGTGGGGCGGCAGGGGAGGCGCGGGCGCCAGCCCCCCGCCGCAGCGCCCCGACAGCGCGATGCAGTCCTTGTGCGCGCACGCGTTGCACACCGTGCACAGGTAGCCCTGAGAAAAACAAATATCATTTAGTAATTTTTAATGTCACTGTGTACTTTTTAGGTTTTCGTACTTCTAAAGGAAAAACGGAACTCTTATAGAACCACTCTTGTGTCTGTCTGTCCGTCTGTCACAGCCAGTTTGCTTCGAATCTTATAGACCAATTAAGTTAAAATTTGGTATACATTACACATTCGTGTTTGGGTGGCAGAAGTATTTCTGTCACTCAAACACGGACGTGTAATGTAAATAAATGAATTTTGAATATGGGGGTCACTTTTGGGGGGGCAAATATGAAAAATAAAATTTTGCAAACTGTACCGTGTGACATATCAAATGAAAATGCTTGTTGCAAGTACTTCATTTTTTTTTTAATGATAAAAAAAAGTTCAAGAAAATTTATGAAAATTCACCATTCCCAAATTTTAGGCTCAGTTGTTTCTGAGATAATGGGGGTTATCTCAGAAACAACTGAGCCAAAAATTTTGAACAAAAAATAGAGATTGGTTCTTTACTCATAGATTACAGGAAAACCTAAGCAGGCTATGGTCTTAAAATAACATGGTAAATCTTTCAATATTGTGCGTACAAATTTACATTTGCGGTTGGAATGTATGGGAGAACATGTTATTCAACTACAATGTTAAGTTTTTTCTTGGGATAACTACGGAACCCTTCATTGTGTGTGGTCTGACACGCACTTGGCCGGTTTTTTTTATGTTACTAGCTGCGCCCCGCGGTTTCACCCGCATAAGTCTCGATTCCGTAAAAATATCGGGATAAAAAGTATCCTATGTCCTTCTCCGGGTCAAGGTCTATCCATATCCCAAATTTCA
This sequence comes from Omphaloscelis lunosa, assembly GCA_916610215.1. Classification (NCBI taxonomy): domain Eukaryota; kingdom Metazoa; phylum Arthropoda; class Insecta; order Lepidoptera; family Noctuidae; genus Omphaloscelis; species Omphaloscelis lunosa. The sequence continues at coordinate 2,853,856 of OU744245.1, read as the reverse complement.
TCCAAATCCGTTCAGCCGTTTTAGCGTGATGTCGTGACCAAGGGAAATAGGGATTCATTTTTATATTTATAGATTTCTATGATGGTATATGACGATGGCGGAAATTTAACCTGTCCAAGAACTAAACTCCGGTATAAAACACGAATTAGCAAGTTTGTGTCTAAAACATGTTCAATTTATATTTTTCAGCTTTCGTTATGACAAAAAAATATTGCGCATACCTGAAATATTCTACCCTTCAAGAACTTGGAACAGTGGTGACACGTGGCGGGTTTCTCGAACGTGTGTAACACGAACTTGTGGTTCGTACTCCGACAGCCAGGGGGCTCTAGGTTGTCACTATGGATAAGCATAGAAAAAATTATTGTTATTCTGGTTGAACGATTTCTAGCAAATTTTTGAAGGAAAATACAAAACAGATTTATGTCTGAACAGTGTTAAAAGCTCATCGTCACCTCTGTAAGTATTACAAAACAATCTCTGCACTAGAAAAATATATTTTCCCTTACATTATCAGTGGAATATCGTGGTACTCACATAGCATCCTTGATCGCCTTCACCCACTTGCGCTTAGCGTCGTCAGTGCGCGCGTACAGCGTGAACGTGGCGTCCTTAGTGCGGCGCACGAGGTAGAAGTGCGACGCCCAGCGCGCGTCCCCGCGCAGTGCGCGCCGCCCACAACCCTCTTCTACGCGGTACTCCGCGAGGCGCACCCCTACACGGTACGAGTATTGGTTGTCCTGGGAAGAAAGGAGCTGGGGTGGGGTTAAGGAAAGGAAAAATGAGTTAGTACAGTGTTTTTCAATATCAAAAGAATAAAAGCATTCTTGGTATATTTAATGAAACAATGATTATTCTTTGGCATAAAATTGTCTCGTTCCTGACGTGTGTAGTTAACAAAGATGTGTTCATCTTCCTAAATAAAGGCTTGTGAGACCAATATGACAAAGATGTGTATGGGAATTAATAGCACAGCCATTTCATAGAGCTATTGAAATCATGTTTTAAAACTGACTAGATAAAAACATAAATATTACACCTTTGGACCTTTTGAGCTCCGCCACAGTCGAGTAAAACACGAACAAATAAATTGCTAAGATCCATTTATTTGTGCTTGTCTATAAAAGCTCACCTAAGCTGAATTGCTGCAAGGGATAGAAATCGTTATGTGTGAGAGGTACAGGTGCTTAAAAATTTTAAGCAACTTACCTTCACAGGTTTGCAGAGCAGCATCAGCTTATCAAACACGAACACGTATCGCGATCTCAGTTTCTGGTCCTCATGTGCTTTGACCTTCAGTTCTCCGTCTAGCAGTAACCTGCCGTACGCAGCTAGGCCTGCGCCCCCTGCGCCCAGTGCGCCGCCCTCCCAGTCTATTATACTCTCCTGGTGAAAAATTTAATCAAAATAGCAAGATAAAGTCTTCGTGATTTCAATTTATACACTTTATGATCTAGGTCTTAAAGAAGAAATGTTTAAATAATTTAAATTCAAATGATTTATATAAAAATTTAAAATAATGATAAATATGTGTACCTGAACTTTAGCGAGTAGCGCAAGCACCTCGCTATCCCTTTTCACTTCGTTGATGTATTGTGCTACGTCCACCATCGCCTCCTTCGCTCGCTCCAACCCTCGGAATTCTTCATGATTCTGTTCACAAACGGCTAATATTGAACATTTTTGCCACAAGCCTTAACCGCATGTAGTAACAAATCAAAAAATATTTTTAACAAAAACAAACCAAATATTTTTTTTTTCCATGTTCCCTGGGATTACGTTTTACCCCTTCAGTTCATAGTGGAGGGTTTAGCGAATCCTTCAGCAGGACACAACCTGCTCCTTAGCGCTCAATGAAAATTTCAATCCGTATCAAATAAAAATGTTGGATCATTTATATCATATGTCGGAAATACGTTACTGAGTTGACTAATCGGAACGCCAGTGCTGCCTAGCGGCGTTCGACAGAGTCTACAACACAACGCTCGGAGCGGCCGGACCGGAGCTGAGCAGTCGGTGGCGGTCAAGCAGTGAACACGTTTAGAAACTGTCGCGCGTTCCGTATAGTTGTGTCGTGTACCTACAGTGTGTGAATTGCCAGTGTTATTAATTTGATAGTAAATTATAATGTGATCGGAACTGTAAACGGTTTTTCTAGTGCGCAATAACCAACACTACCCACACTACGCCCACAGTAGTTAAAATATGATATTATCAATATGATAATAACGAAAGAGACACCTACCGGAGAGTAGGTTCCGTCATTTAAATAAAGAAATATGGGGAATTATGAGGTATACAGGGTCAAACTAAATTAACTAACTAAACTTAACCGATGTGACGGGTAGCGCTAACTAATAATAATACGTTTTTTTTTTTTCAGAAAAATCACATATAAGGTTCACAATAACAAATTTTCGAGTAAATAATTAACATTACAGAAAAAACTGTATCGTTGGTGCCTTTTTTTGGGTGGGAAATTATCAAATAACTTCTCCCGCTCTGGGCGGAGCGGGAGGTCGTGTCAGACTCTTACTGACTAAAACCCACCCGTGTTCCTTCAGTTGCCATGTTGCCGGGGGCCACGGTATCCCTTTCGGACTTTCCCGCGACCCCGGCGTTGGTGCCTGTACTAATGAAAAATCTTTGTATCACAGACACCTTTCAAACTAGATTACATAAAAATTAAATCAAACGTAATAGATAAGTAGTGAAATCGTAAAAAAATAAAACATTAAAAGTAATGTAAAAAGAGATACTAAAATAAAACTTCTTTTTTATTTGATTAAAAATTTATAAGTTTTTTTTTTTTTTTGTCTTGGATTATCGATACCCGTCAAATCTGCGGAATTTTGCTAATTAATTTAATTTGACCTTGTATTTGTATCGTAAGTACCCACCGGTTGTGTTTCATGCACCAGTTTGTCTAACAACAGATGGTATTTGAGCACCCTCTGCATCGGCACCGACAGGATATCGCGCAGCTGTATCCGACCGTCGCTGTGTTCTTTCTGACATTTCTGTCGACAGATGAAAGGAAAATTATGTTTTATGATGTAGGAGATAGGGTTCATCTTGGTTTTAAATTAGGATATAAATAAGATTTTGACGAAAAATATTACATATATTTTGATAATATTTCGATATAAGGTTTCATAGTCCGTGGTTGGAGTTCTCCAAAATCGAGATTATACCCAAACAGTCCCTTCTTCTTGTTCTTCGTCTTTTGGTCGTGAGGACGCTCATCATAGAACACATTTCAACGACCAATTGCTGACGAATGGCAATGGCTGGTAGCGGCTAAATGCAAGTAGCCCAGGATCGAGTCAAATGGAGTGCGATTTGGGAAACCGTCCAGCAATGGATTGACATAGGCTTATTATGAATTACTTATAATTCTTACCGCTAATTGTTTATTGAACGTGGAATCTCTCGCGTCGAGCGTCTTGAGCGTGTCCTGAGCGCTAGTGAGGTTGGAGCAGTAGTCTCCGTACAGCAGCAGTCGTTCTCGCCACGCTAGGAACACATCTGCTAAACGTGGCGCTCCGTTGCCGGGGACGCATGCCTCTGTTGCTAGTTTTAGTTGTCGGAGGAGGCCTGTGTGGGTTTCATGGAGCTCCTGTGGAATAAAAGATATTTCAATGATTCATTATTTTGAAAAGTGTATGATTTCATGCTTGCAGTCAAGGAGATTTGATAAATAGTCAAGACTGAGAAATTTTTCGTACGAATTCGAGGCATCTCAATGGTTTTACTGACTGCCCATTTTTACCTAACCCATTCTGACCTAAAAAGGAAGAACGGAACCTTTATAAGATCACTTTTTTGTCCATCTGTCACAGAGGTTTTTTTTTATTTTAACACGACCAGGACCAGGACAGCTAATATTGACATGAAAAAAGAAGAACTCCACCGTATTTTTATTTGGCGAATTATTTATTTTAATTATAGGTTTGCGGTGCAAAAATGGACCGATATTGCAGAGAGGTATGGGAGGAGAAAGGGCAGGCCAGCAGGCCTATTTCCAGACGTGGAACAAAAAAAAAACATAAAGATACAGCTTACAAAACGTTTATCTATTGTACAAGTAAAATAATTAAGTTTGTTCTCACCTTAATCCCAAAGAATATGACTTGCATATCCTGAGGTTTGAGGTACGGCATCAGTGGCCTCAGAAAGTACTTGATGATTTTGCTCAGAACATCCACATAGTTGTTCTCTGTATCCACGAGCTCTCGTATAACATAATCCCTCTTTTCTAAACTATGTGACGATGTTGCTAACTGAAAATTTTATAAAAGAAAATGATTATTTTGAATTTAGAACAAAAAAAAATGCAGAACGAACTTAGAAGGATAGCATGGAAAGTAAATAATTTTTAATAAGTTGACCCTCTAAATTCGTCCTGCTTTGTATAATGAAAGCGAAAGCGTAGAGTAAAACCGTAGCCCATCTATTACCATCTACTATCTACAATTTACATTTTATTTGTTTCTATAACGTCCAATTCCACATAATAATAGGACCAAAAACTAAAAACTCAGGCTTACTTACACCACAAATTATTTAATACATTTGGCGCTAAACATATTCAAAACATCGTTCTATTTCATGCCAATCGTTTGAAGATGACAGAGACAAAATTTTGTTTTAAATACTTTTACCGCTAAACGCATAGTGATTTGTGGTGCAAGTGGGCCTAAGAAAATGTGCACGTAGTTGGCGACAGCAATGCAGTACGGAACGACATGACGCGTCATTCCCGCACAGCATCGCACCACGCCATATGGACAATCTAGAGCACCCAAAAAAAAACCGTCTTCCGGCACATCCGCACCGCGTTATAAATAACAACTTATTTTTAACCACTTACATTGCGATATCCACTTATTTTTATCATCAGGAACGCAACGATATAGAAACTGGGTGTTTGTAAAAAGAGTGATAGGAAAACTAATAGCAGCGTTGTAAAACATCGTGATTGGAGGAGCAGCGTCATGCCATGCATAATTCAATCGTCGTACGGAACGATTTGCTAAACTTTTACTTGTCCGGTTGGAATTTAATACGTCCGTCATCCGTGAACGGTTTTTTGTTGGAAACATTGTACATTTGTACTAGTTTGCCGGTTTCGAGGCGCTGGATTGTAACTGTGATGTCTTTTTACCCGACTGCGTGACAACAAAAACATGGTTTTAGAGTCAATGGAAGTCGGAAGTAAATGTTTTGTTTTCGACTTTAAGCTAGGTGTTTATGTGTGGTGAACATTGTAAGTTTGCCGGCTTCGAGGTGCTGGATCATAACTGTGATATCTTTTTACCCGACTGCGTGACAGCAAAAACATGGTATGTTTATAGAGTCCATGGAAGTTGGAAATAAATGTTTTGTTTTCGTATAGTTTATAGGCTAAGGAAAAACAATGTTTTCGACTTTAAGTTAGGTGTTAGTGTGTGGTGAACATTGTGAGTTTGCCGGCTTCGAGGCGTTGAATCGTAACTGTCATATCTGTTTAGCCGACTGCGTGACAGCAAAGACAGGGTTATGTTAGTGTCAATGGAAGTCGGAAGTAAATGTTTTGTTTTCGTATAGTTTATAGGCTAAGGAAAACCAATGTTTTCGACTTTAAGCTAGGTGTTTGTGTGTGGTGAACATTGTTAGTTTGCCGGTTTCGTGGCGCTGTCATGTCATTGGAAGTCGGAAGTAAATGTTTTGTTTTCGTATAGCTTAGGCGAAAAGAATATATTTTCGACTTCAGGCTAGGCGTTTGTGTGGTGTAAAATATTTATGACGAACAAACTAGTAATTTTGAAAGCATATACCTAATACCTAGTAAATTGTTTTCAAATATTTTACTATGTCAAGCGCATTAAAAATGAATTACTGACTTACCAAGTAAGTGATTATGTGTGTACAGACAAAACCACAGCCGATACTTATTGATCTGCTGCATGTAATTTATTAACTAACACCGCACCCCAAAATAGAAGAAGGCTGGGCCATTAATTAAGGTGCAATATTTGTTATTGTGCCTCCATTATTAGTTGGGGGGAAGTTACACTGTTATGAAACCCCCATGCATGTAGTGTTGATCATGTGTGTAGTTTAGTTTCTTCTAATGTATAGTCGCCTTCGTAATTGCCTTACCACTAAGGTTGATTGTCACTTGCCTGTCAAGGTCTATTTTAGATTTAAGACAATTTTTATTTTGTTTTATTTCTGTAAGTAGGTTTGCACATTTTTATACTACAAAAATATGTTATTTTAAAATAGAAGAGGTCTGTTTTTCCTATCTCTACTATGACAAGACTACTCTGAGAAGGAACACCGAAAGATACAGAGTGGTCACAGACTCCTTTAAAGTCCAGACATTGTCTTGGTCAGATCATATTGAGGACCATGCCGATGGTCTTTTTAGGAAAGAGCCACACAGAATTGAGTGGACTCGTCAATTTATTATATTTACTGGGAGTTTTTGTAAAGCAAATACGAGGTCGACTATACAAATGATTATATAAACCATCTTAAATTATACCAGCATGTTCAAGCAGGTCAGCACTGCCACTCCCACCACCGAAAGCAAAGCAAAACAAACAAAAACTTAACCAAAAAAAAAAGGAGGGAACCCTACTGTGTTGAAAGCAGGCGGCTGCACTGGCGGTAGGTCGCGGACGCTGTTCTTGACGGCGCACAGGTCGTGGTAGATTTCCTCGTCGTGGATGCGCGCGCAGTAGCTGGCGTACTCACCCACGTCGGCCGCAGGAGCGCTGGCGCCGCCGCTGCGTTTGCGACCCACCATTTACGTTACATGCATAAGCTTACGTATCGCTTTTGGATTACTAGCTTTAGGGATTGCTACTATGCCTTGTCGAAACAGCGCCTTACCAATTTGTACAGTCAGCCTCAAAAATTGTAATTGGTAATACACGTCTTGAAAATTTTAGGTATTTCGTATTTCAAATACATGTGAAAAAGTATTTTGTAATTTGTATTTTAATTAAAGCAAATGTATTTATCGCAGCCCTGGCTGTGTAGTTGCCGAGCGTTAATGTGATACATCGAGCTTCAGTAAGAGACTCCGACTTATGCCTGAGCGTCGGAGGCTACGCTCTACAAAACAAAACTTTTTTACCTTTGTATACTTATCATGTTTTAAGCGCAGGCCACACTGGGAACGAAGCTAAGTTCGTTTAGCTTCCCTCATGTAGCTACCTCGTCTTTTCATACACGCGGTAGCTACACTAGCAAAGCGAAGCTAAGATAAGTTAAGTAAGAATATAATAAAACGTTGCCCCCCACGGAACTTCACTCCACTAGGAATTTCTCCTGTACTGCGGGTGCGTTTACAAACATTTAAACTCACATACACAAACAGCCAGACCCGGAACAACTACTTGTAGGTTATACAAATATTTGATCCGTGCGGGAATCGAACCCGCGACACGCAGCGCAGCAGTCAATAGCTTAACCACTGCGCCAACCGTGCCGTCGAATTCCCTTTTCGTTTAGCTTAAGGTGAAAGCGCCGACCCTGCCCGCGAAATTCAAATTTTCTTACGTTTTTTGTATTTTTTAGGTCAGTCTCAGATCTCATGTTAATGATTGATTGATTTGCGGTCGTAAGAATAATAAATATATATTTACAGAATGTTAATAATTAAAATCGTAAATACAATTCTCAGTGATGGTGTATAATGTCATAAATTCACGAAATTGACATTCTTAGCAGCAAATAATTTGATGTGTTATTTAGGTAACCGTAAGATGTGGAAGAAATGGAGAGAGGCCATCTTTTATGACCGCCAATCAATCAATCATTAACATGAGATCTGAGACTGACCTACAAAATGAAAAAAAAAAACATAAGAAAATTTGAATTTCGCGGGCATGGTCGAAGGTTCCACCTTAATACGCGGTGTGAACCGAAGTATGAATAGACGCGGAAGAAATTTTAACGAACTTAGCTTCGTTTCGCTTCGTTCTCAGTGTGGCCTGCGCCTTACGCAAGGAAATATATTATTATCTCCTTTTTTCTTACAAGTCGATGTGTGGAAGGCTAACTGTACCGTGATACTGGCAAGGCGCTAGTGCAAAAACTAAATGAATTTCGAATGTTTGCAAATTAGGATTTGATGCTAATGATACAAAAGCGAATACGAAAATAATATTGAGGTCTAGTGATGTATACGTTGGCATTTTAAGGTATTCACAGTAACCTTACTATAGAAGAAATAATATTTTTTTAGGAGTAAATCGACAGTCACATTTTTAAACAGAAGACATTTACCTAAAACATCAACGTGCATATTACCCCAATTAAAAATAGAATATAAAAAAATATAAACAATCTGTTTTTAAATTAAAATCATGAATTAAATTGTGCCATTTATGAATGAATAATTTATTAAACACACCACGAAAATTAACGAAAAATAAGAATGTGTGCTAAACAACTATATGACAAAAAATACTAGCTACCGAAATATACGAAAATAACTAAAAGTAACAGGATACGCTAGCATAGTTTAACATCGCTTCATGATAACAATATGGGTTCCAAATGATAATGGCACTTCCAGAGATGGTCACACGACCTACTAATAACTCATTGGAATAATAAGTAGCCAATCGAATGTTTCGTTTTGGAGAGTCCCCAAACCCATAATCAAATTGGATACTTAAGTGTTTAGTTTGGAGAAATTCTCAAACTTACTTTGAGGCAATGGAGCTCATTGAAGTCAAAGATTATTGCAAAAAATATTAAGAGGAGCTTATAGTGCTTTAATTGTCTAAGCTTTATACTCCTTACACTCTAAATGAGTGAAAAATGCTGGTCAATTTAAAACCAGTAGCAGAAATCTCCAAAATATTTAATTTCCAAACTTTGGAAATATTTAGTAATGGCATATATTATACATATTTATTTACACATGAACAATTTTACAAGAAGCAATATTAAAACAGCTGACATATCCTTAAATTATTCACAGAACCTATACAACTGACCATACCTAAATACAATAGGTTCTAGGTGTGTACTGATAGGTAAAACTAAAGATAATTTTAACAGAGAGTTGAGCATTAGAAATATTGAATAACTGTGGAAAATATTACAGCAGGAACCTAGTCTACCACTATTAAATGATTAATATCACAAGCTATTGTGACCTGGCTTCAGGTCTTCTTTATAAGGCATCCACGTGGTTAAGCAGCCGGCAACCTCCTAGGTTGGCCTGCGAGATCGCCTAACAAAACACCATGAGCACCATGCATCTAACACATAATTTATCTGTCGTTGCTTCATTTTTAATTACTTTTACCTATTGTGGTATAGTGGTTTTGTTCTAGGTGCATCGTCTTCACATATAATTATTTAACTAATGCCTACATCAGTAAGAAACACCTATACAACCTAAACACCTATACAAAATATTGTAAAGAATAACAGTGGAGTTTCTTGCCCATTATTTTCCATACGAAGACTACCTTTTGCAAGGGGCGACTAGAATCAATTCTATTATTTCGTAAATTTAGACGTCCAAAAATGCCATATAAGGGCCTATTTGAAATAAATGATTTAACATTGACAAAAAAAGGCACAAACTTCTCTTGCTTTGAATACACCTCTTTAGCCTTTATTATTAACTCTTTAAGACACTGATAAAGCAACATTTAGAGCTGCTTAAGTAGTTTAAAAGCTACAGCATATTCTGAGGTAATTCAACCTATGACTACTTTAATTTTATACCATCTCTTTCATGTTTAATCGGCGAGTTAAGGATAGTAAAAGTTTTAGTTTAACTTCGTCGTGGAGCACCAGAAACGGGGCCACTGTTTCGAGTCCGTGTCGCTAGTTTTCAGCAGAAGTTTCAAAGATATGGCGATGTATGATGATGTATATCTTCCAAGTTGAAGTGGAATAGCTAGTTATAATAGGATCTTCAGTAATTCATACTATTGAAAATGGAAGTTAGCTACACTCGCGGACTCCTAATACGAGCCTCCATGCATTTCCATGTTAGTTATACATTAAAGGCACGAGCCATCAAAATAATGATGAGTCAAAGAAAAGGTTTGGAACAGTTTTGAACCCGACATACTGGCCATCATTTTGGTGTCATCATTGCTCCAAATTTAAACACAAACTATTTCTTTTAAATTAAATAGAACTTATTACAAAAAAGAAAAACAGGGTGGCTCGGATTTAAGAGTCCGGGAGTTTATAATCACTATCAGTCTGCGCTCAGTGCTTGGTGTGGCAATATGCCGTGTTCGAGTTCGCGACAAGTCAATCGTCATCCTGAAGACGCCTCGTTGAGAGGTGAAACACGTGTCGATTTCTTCAGGGTCTTTTTAAGACTCTTTAGAAATAGCTAAGCGGAACAGGTTACTAAATATATCCACATCATCATTTTATAATGGATTTCCGCAAGGTCACGCCTGAATCAATTAACTATCAGTTTTTGTCCGTTACAAATCAGTACACACGCTGACTATCATGCCCCTACGAAGCATTTCTACACGTTGAGCTATTTTCCGGAAGCTGAACAGCGATTACCTCTAAATTGTAACTCTTAACATCACGCTTGGTAGAAATCGAATACAAAAATTTCATGTAATTATATTTTCTACTGATTCATAGACGTAGTTATTTGAGTGCTCATGAATTGCAATAATAAACAAATTCCTGCGATTGGAATGCACGATTTTGTGACGAAAGAGGATCAGTTTTCACTGCAATGCTGGCGTATACAAAAACGCTGTATAAACCTTGATGTAGTTAGCTCGTAAATATTATTGCTGGTTATTTCGGCTTCTAAGCCAGTTCCTGTATAAGACTAACTTTGCCCTTATTTAATTCAATTACACATCACGTCGCTTTATGCCAACCACCATTTCCCCATAGGTTTTCAACTCTCACTAGGATAAGTTGTGGCGCCTTCGGCATCACTACATGACGGCATCGATGCTGCAGTATCCTTAAGCATGCCGCGACCACCTTAGGCATTATCATTGAAATTTAAATTTTATTGTCATATTATTAAGTTATATTCCTATTAGTTACATAAAAATCCCTTTGCCGGGAAGCGCCGCTATCGCCAATAGGCCCGTAATAGTCTCCCATGCAGAACCCTTTCTAGCTATATTCTGTGCCTTCTTTCATCATTAATTCACCTATTTCCGACACCATGATAATTATTTATTAGTTCCCAGTATTTCTCGTTTACGTTACCCAAAGCGATGGCACGTGGAAGTAAGTACTAGTTATGATTTAAAGCTGTTTATCCACAACGTAACGCAGACATGTAAACGTGAGTGTTTCGGAAACTTGGCTGGATATCTTACCGCCTTTGTTTTTGTTACATCGGCGAACGAGAAACAATGAGGCTGGAACGTACGAAAGATTTTGAAGACAAAACCAAGAGTTCTTTTTTTTGGCATGATGGTTTTGGATTGATTAAGATTGAATGTTTTATAGTCTAGATTTGTTCCCAAATCATGCGAGTAACTATCACCAGGTAGTGATATACAACGTGTTCCTTTTGATATGATATAACTCTCAATTCCAGGGCATTAATTATCAATTTCAAAGAACCAACTGGCATATGAATTATTTTTCAATTATTATTTTCATGCAAAATAATTCGACAAAATCAAGATTATTTTTGTCCATAAAAATAAAACAATTACAGCGTCGTATTTTCTTAGCTTTAAATATGAACGATTAGTTTGAATGAAAATGATTTACTCGGACTTATCAATGTTATCTTCGAAACTATGTATTTTTGGAACACTTTGTTCTAGGACTTTATGTATTATTTTTAACCGATTTCATTACAAAAAGCAAACCTTAGAGTTATGGGACATAAAAAGGAACACGTTGTATATGTATGGCTAACAACGAGCATCGCTCTAATAAAGACGTCAAATAAATTGATTGATCGAACCAACAGCTGAATTCTATTAATTGTACCATGTAACAAAAGAGTGCTCTTTCCTGGACGCTATCAAGTGAATGAGTTGTCTAGAGCTGCATACAATTTCAAGGTCCACTACCTTGAAATTACTAAGTAAATTATCGTAATGGTATTATTACTATGCGTGCCAATCATTGCGTTCAATACTTGGCGGTCAGCGTAGCATATTAAGTAACAAATGAACATAATTAGCCCGTTTCGTTTATATTAAGCCCGCTAACGGAAATACAGGCCACATATCTTTTCATATTGCTGTTTTTTGGCCACTGAAAGATTGGTAGAAGATAAAAGCTCGAAATATGTCTATTGCCTATTTACAAATATCGGTATGAAAACAAACAGTCCATTAATAAGCGTGGGAGGAAGCCTTTTAAGAAATTGGTCCTATTAATAGCCATAAGCCAAGCAAATGTTAGAGTGAAAGGATCGTTTCCCAAGAGTCTCGTTAGTTAGTAGCAACGAAGTAATCATTTTAGGAATGCGATCATGTGTGGTCTATCTACATGATATCGAGTATTACAATAATACCGTTTGACAACCTGCTCTTTAATCTTTAACGGTTAGATAAAAGTACTCAAAAGACAGATAAAGCATGACTAAAACTTTCTGAGAAGTACCGAGCTTATCTTGCGTTGTGTTATCGGGTTCGCGAAAACGGTACGTTGACGTCGCCGGCGCGGGCGCATCTAAGCGTTCAATTGACATAGTCGCAACTGTCGTAAGAAACTAAAAATTCGCATTACGTCATTGCACGGTTTTATTTGAATGACTGCAGTTATGATTGTTAATTCGCTGCGAATTAAAATTTGTTAGTCTGGAAACTTTCTAGCGGTGCATTTCAAGTCAATACGTTATATTTATTATTTGAATGCGAAAAATATGTAAATTAATTAATTGCAGACTTCATCGTCTGCTTGTTAGATTTTATCCATCTTGTAACAAGCAGTTTTAAGACTGTCTTCTGCAGTTTGAGCCCGAACTTTTCGATATTCATTTGATTCGTGTTTTTTTATTTATTCATACCTAGTTACAAACGGCTGGGCGGGAAAAAATAAACTTCTTCAATACAGATTACTTCAGAACTGTGTTAGGTATCACGTAATAGATAAACAAAGCTTTGGCGGTTGTTTTGTTCAATGTAATAGAAAAATGACCGTTCTAAACATAGATATAGTTACGCAAACATACTCTAATATTAACAGAGATATGTTTTTAACAAAATGCTGGCTTTTTCAGGCAGGAAAAGATAGCGCACAGGCCTATTTCAACAGAGGATGAATGTAGGTTGAAACTCAGAACTGATAGATAACTTTTGCTTGCTAGCTCGCTATTGTTGAACCTAGTTTACCTTAGTTACAGGGGCTGCAGTCTCGACATAGTTAACGATCGCTTTACGATTGGATTTGGCACGAAAAATTCAAACGCTTGTCAAGCAATTTTTTCCTAAACAGCAAAAATTGCTTGACTTAGGACTTTGCGACAGAATTCGGCCGTAAAGCGATCGCTATCTATGTCGAGACTGCAGCCCCAGATCTGTAACTAGGTATGTAAGTAACAATATCTCTGTCGAGTTTATTTCATAATCTTTCATTGACAAACCCGAAGATAAAAAAAATTGAGGAAAATGTTGTAAAAGAAATAATTTTAATTAAAAGTATTATGAAAGCTATGCGAAATTTTTAAAACTGCTTAATTGAAGCATACGAGTTCGAACTCGTATGCTTTTAATTAAATTTTATATATTTTTACTGTTTTTAACAGACTTCAAAAAAGAAAATACAAAAACAAAGGACACCGATTAGCGAAATTAAAGTAATTTTCCACTCTGTAGTGTTTTATTTAAGAACTCTGTTGTTTTTTGTAAAAAAGTTTTTTATTACTTACAGCTAGCTTTTTTCTGCGAAAATTCCAAGAAAATATGGTCCTTTCTTCTTAAAAAATATCAAGACTCCTATTCTGATTACCAAAGCTTCAGTATCAACTTTCAACAGTTATTGGAAACTTGTAACTAAATCACGTTCACAATTTACTAAATTGGTTTGGTGACCTTTCATATGGGAGACATGAAGCATGGAAATAATGTATTTGGTCTACGGGCTCGCGAACCGACGTATTCAATTATGTTACCGTAATCACTAATTACGTCATTACGTAACAGTGGTGCCGATTCTCTTGTCACAAATGCCTCTAAACTAGACTACAAATCACCAAAATTTTGTTCATTCCTGTCAAACGACGATTTCCCATTCTGAAATAGACCTAAGTGACACAACTTGACTAGGTATACTTTAATTTGACAGCACTAAGGTGGCACTGAGATATTAAGTTCGTGAAAATGGCAATTTTTCTATTCAGAATTTGAGGTTTTTCACCTAAAATTTTCATTGTCTAACTAAATCTGACTATTTATAATCGCGATTAAGAAGGTGTGGAATAAAATATGAACACCAACACCTCGACTTCAAGTGCAAAAACAGTACTGTATTTTTTTTCTTTTGCTTATAGCTCGAAAAAGGTGTGTCCAATCAAAAAAATTATGAAAATTTCGACCCCCTTTATAAAAACCCTTATTTTTCATACAAAAAGTGAAAAATTCCATATAAAACACGTCGAGGCTGCCCCCCAATCCACGCCTCCGACTCTAAAAAAATTCACGGTGTAGGTCAAATAAATATCACGTGTGAAAATTAAAGTCAGTAAAATAGAATTTATTTTGCAGAATAGCTTTGAGATTTTCATTGTCTAGTATAGGAATTTTAGTGATAGTTTAGTTCGGTGTACAAGAGAATCGGCACCACTTAACTGGGTAGTGGATTTTACGTGTTCCGAACTGTATACAGGGTGGCAGGGACATCGACGCGAAAACTGCTACCATGAATTCAGTAGGTACCTGATTCTGAAGCCCCTCTGCGTTGAAATTTTTCGTCGGATATTAAAGAAATATCTGCCGTTTCATAGAAAATTGCAATACCTTCGCGGTCAGAATGTATGGAACAGCAGATTTAAAAAAAAATAACCCACGAAAAATATCAACGCCCCCTGCGTTGAAATTGTTCGTCGATTTTTTTTTTTTTAAATCAGTTTCAGAATCATGTACTGAATCCATGGTAACAGTTTTTGCGTCGATGTCCCTGCCACCCTTTATAGATATTGGAGTGAAATATTGTCATTTTGGGATGAAATAATAAATAGTTTTTTTTTTTACCCAGGATCATCCCTATTGCGTAACACACGATCAACCACGATCTGTTTCATTTTGACAGTTCAACAACATTCATTGCGTTATTTACGTTGTTGAGCAGACAAATTTTTGATAAATAAAGGAATGTATTATCAATATCCTTCAAAATGATTATGATTGATCGTGTGTTACGCAATAAGGGTGCCGGTGTTATGAGTGTTGTGACACTACTTGGGCTTGTCAAGCAGTGCACTGAGATAGACTGAGTTTTTGATCACCAAGTACATTTTGGAAAAAGTGGCCCAAGTCCAGCAGTAAACAGTTCGTACCTAAAAAGAGTACTCACAAGTCACAATTCGTGTAGGTGTTGAAACTACGTAATCCGCAAAGGACTCGCAGATTCCACGTACGAGACAATAAAGTAGAAAGTTGTACGAACTCCCACGCTTACGTTTAATTAAATTAAAACTTTGACCACATTATGTGGATCCATGTGAGTACTTGCGACAGAGGGTCATCAATCTTTCTATTAAAGGAGGTCTGTTTACATGAAAATTAGGTCAAGCAAATAATTGACTGTGATAATCCAAATTAAATATCGTTCAGTTTATGTTGAATTATGAGTTGATGCGTACACACAGATGGGTTTTCTGGTTCAGGTCTTGAGTTAGCTTGGTCCCTGAGTCCCTGGTGATAAAAAGTTGTAAAATGGGTAGTTTTAGCTTTGGCAGCTATGTTTTCGACGACCTAAAGGCTACGGGATAGACTGGCTACGGAAGGCGTAGAACCAGTTTAGTGGTGCATCTTTGGAAGAGGTTTATGTTCAACAGTGGACTGCGGTAGGCCGAGTTGATTTAACTATATTTTCGCAATACTCAGTTGCTATTAATAACCTAGAAAACCGATGGAAACTTCTTCAGTAACAACAAGGTCACTTGCTCAGCTCCGGGAATGTTTTGTCTGTTTGTGTATTTAAAACACTCTGAAGTTACGTTGCCTCTAAGAAATAATATGTCAGTACTATTGTCAGTAGTATTGTTTGTTACAAAACGTATGGGAAACAAAGTGCGATATTTTATTTAGGTAACGTCAAGTAATAAAGCAAAGAATGTGAGCATTAACACGCGCGCAATTCCGCGGTAGAGAGCTAGTCATCGCACTGAAAAACACAGCAGTATTTTCAACCTTATTTGTATTTAAGTAAGGTTGAAAATACCGTATTTCAAACAGATGTCTGGCACAATTGTGCACGCAATTGTGGGTTGCCCAATGATCAGCAAAGCGTATTCATTGATGAGCATTCAAAATAGATAAGTAACAGTTGATGACGGCGACAGTTATGTAATATCGTGCACTGTATTGTTCAGATTAATTGACAACGCTTTGCTGCTATACGCGATACTGAAATTAGCGTTCAATGAACTACGAATTAGTACTGGAGCTAGTTATTTATGGCATGTATTTAATCGAACCTCTAATAATTCCCATTTTGCGCTCCTAAAAATAATATTGAACACTTTAATACTCTCACAAAATAACGCTTTTTAAAGCCAAGTGTTGTACACGTGCAGTCTGTGGATCAACTTTACTCAGCGGGCTATCAACGCCCTACGGATCCAAAATAATAGCGGGTTCAGGATGTAGATAGGGCTGCCCCGTTTCTGCAGTGCATCAGGTATGTTCGCTCAAGTACACCGCGATGGTTTCCACGCCATCGTCAGACAGAAATCTGCCTCTTTGCTCTGCAGAGTGCGGGAAAGCTCCCAACTCCATCCTGAAGACCATAGCGGGGAGGTACGATTCTCCTTTGTTAAGTGATGTTGTTCGAAGATGCCTTTCGAACAATAGCCTTGTTTCCAAATAGATATAAGTTTACTAACATAGATATTAGTTATCTTTTTGTTTACTAACTCATAAGGATGTTGCTTATCCGAAAATTTTAAAAGAGGAGCTGTTACGTGCGTCTTTGCACACAAAAGTTTTTAGAGGTTCATTAATTTCAAAAAGTGTCCGTCATTAGAAGATCGATGGTCGAGGATCATTTAAATTTTTCCTTTTATTAATCCATCTTACATCTATCATTACAAGTTTTTTTTTTACCTAATGCGATAATTTGCTTATTTAACTACAAACCATTTAGGGTTCAAATTCAAAACCTCTAATCAATCTTCGTTCCAGCTCGCAGATTTCGGTAATTTATCACGGGTTAATCCCTTAAATCTTTTTGGCAGTATTTTAGACGAATCGTCAAATAAAGCAGTGTTTTCAATGTAAGTTTACGTAAAATCTTGGTTTTTACCGTAAAAAGGGAAACTATGTAGGTAATCTTTTGAATTTGAGAAAGAGTAGTAACTACCGAAGACTGAGCGTGACACTTGTAGTCACGACTACCTTCCATTATTCTGGAGCACATTCAACGTTCTCTCAAAATGACACTAAGCTGGTCTGAAACTTTTAGTTATAAATAACAAAGGGATTAACTATTGTTGTTAGATGATAACGTAGCGACCGGGAAACATGATTTGAATATTAACAAGATGAAAGTAAACCGTATTAGAATGTACCAAGCGTGATGTTAACCGACTAACCGAAGTGAGCGAATATTCGTTTTTACGGCCAGATTTGGCTGAAAGTTTCCGACTGACTATGAGCTTACTTTAGATACTAGAGACCGTACAAGCTTAGATCAGCGTGCGTAATTTCAGGGGACTGGAACTCCGCACGATGGTCTGAGGGGATATTCTCGTATTTTAAGAACATTAACCTTTTAATCTCAGTGTCACTCTATCAAAAATACACCAAATTTTCATATATTTTTGATAAGGTTTTGACATTGATTGTCGCCGAGATGAGATTGGTACTAGATTTTAAACGTTTACGGGAATTGGCCTTCAAAGCTTGTGCATTACCAATAATCGAATGTGATCAAAACGATCGCCAGATCTGACCGCATGTAAACTAACACCCGAAAAAAAAGAGACTAACAAAATCAGCCACCTCTGGCGCTGTCGAGTTTAACTTGACATAACAGAGGTCCTCGTAAATCTCCTCCACGCGGTCCTCGCAGGTCGCGGAGGGTATGGTGAACTGCACCCAAGGGACTTCCGTGGTTGTGGGGTGCCCCGGACACTCCTCTATCACGCTGGAGTATGGTGGAGGCGCCATTGTCGCACTCGCGCTACTACAAGGGGTGTTAAATTACTTCGTACTTTGAAAGTTAGAACGGTAGTTTCGAAAGTAGTTCAGTACTTACACAGATTGCAGATCTTTGTATATGTCCTCTTCTGACTGTGTTCTGAGAGCGGAGAATGGTCTGTAATAAAATTGGGAGTGTGAGTATAGAATTGTAAGTTTTCTTTAAGGTCGCGCGCACTTTAGTTACATTTTCGTACGAATTTCACTCGTGCGTACACGTACGAACACGCACGAACGTTCCCGACCTTCCAAGTACAAAGGGAGCGGGCAGACTAGGAGCGACTTAGTCGTACGTATACGTACATAATACGTATAGTTCCAACGTCCAAAAACAATCTGAACTTGTTGGGATTTGTTCTATATGACGGAGAAAAACGTATCCAGTGTGCGCAATCAATTCGTACGACTATGGTCGTACTTGTACGCATGAGTGAAATTCGTACGAGAACGCACCTAAAGTGCGGGCGGCCTAAACGTCACTTAATTTTGTAAGTATATGTATTCTGCAAGATATTTTATAACTGACGCTGTAATTTATCATCATTTATGATTTCGTAAAAAGTTCACGTAACAATTAAGTGGCCCATAAAAAGAACAATGAATTAAACTATGAATCACACAGCTAATCTAAAATCTATTAATCTCCCATTCACAAAAATTACTAATCATTTTATCATCATTAGATATCTACAATAAAACTGACTCACTTGATATTCTTGGCCAGTGCTTTGGGACACTGGCTGAGCTTAGCCAACGCGCACAGTACACGATGGAAGTTGGACAAGTCGAACAGCATGGACGGGTCGAAGAGATCCGTCTCCCGCAGCTCGAAGACTTCGTGGCATGTTCGGAGGAACACTTTGATGTTGCGCATGCACAGGAACTGGGTACAAGATTTAATATTATATCAAGATATAAGTTGTTTATGTGGGTAGTTTGGAGTGAGGATGCTATAGATATATATTTGCTGCCTACTCTGTGTTCACCAGAGTAGCGACAAATGGATTACTATAGCATTGTATCGTCGTGTTGTCTCTCCATTTTTTTATATACGCAAGGGAAAAGAGATGGCCGTTTATATTGATGAAAGAGATGGTTGTCAAGTGTTAATATAATTTTTCCACTATTGTGTAGCGATAATTTCAAACGCAATAGTTAGCTACATTGTCACTTCAATACTCTGTGGGAATGAGTAGAGTTTGGACAATTGCAATTTTTGACCCATTATCAAAATTTCGGCTGTTTCTTTTCTCTTACACAATAACATTAACAACTAATTAACAATAAATCTAAAGAGGCGTGAGGAATGTTAAAGATCGGCACTCTAAAGAGGGCCGCGAGACCGTTTGTAATTGCCTCCGATCTTTTATTGATAACTTTATCTGTTACTATTACGAGAGTCGTTATTTAACCGCGATGTAAGAGGTTTTACGATGTATAAGAGATTTAATGGATCTACGTACAGTTTTAGTGGGCATTTTTTGATGGACCAATATGATTTAGGTCATGCAACTGGTATATTAGCTGAAGGGTGTAGTTTAGTCATGTCATGTATATAGTAGGTAGTTTTTAGGGTTCCGTACCCGAAGGGTGCCAAACGGAACCCTATTACTAAGCCTCCACTGTCCGTCTGTCTGTCAGCGGGCTGTATCTCATGAACCGGTAGACAGTTGTCACAAATTGTGTCTATTGCCGCTATAATAACAAATAATAAACATAAAATAAAGTACCCATATAAGATCAGAAACGGTGTTTTTTTATTTTTCGGCTATTATTGCTGAATATTGTACGGTGGTAGGGAACCCTTCGTGTGCAAGTCCGACTCGTACTTAGCCGGTTTTTTTAAATCTCTTTTTACTACTATCTGTCCTTAGTTCAGGACAAACAGAAGTACTTAATTAACTTTTAATTACTTAGGCATGCTGACCATACATCCAGAGACGCAACCTTATTAGGGTTCACTGGCGACAAATGTAAGTGCAGTCGTTCACCTTAATGATCAAACTTTAAGTAACACGGCTAGGTCATTATCTCCTTACATACAATTTGTACTAGTTTTGAATATTCACTAGGTAAACGCCATATTATGTGCTCAAGTTAGCAAGGCAACTCCATTACTACACACAGTTATCATCATCACTTCTCATAAAATTCGCTTATAATGATCTTAAGAATATACTATTACTTGCTATTACAACAGCTTTGTACTAAATGCATATGAAATACAGTAATAAACGGTAGTACATACGGTACTTATAATTTTTTTTTGTTTCTGACTGATGTTTCCGGCTTATCTCCGAAACGGCTGCACCGATTTTGACGGGACTTTCACTGGCAGATAGCTGATGTTATAAGAAGTAAGTAAGGCTACTTTTATTTTATAAAAGTAATTTGTGTCCACACAGGCGAAGTCGCAGATAGCAGCTAGTCTTAAGTATACACACCATACTACTCATAACATGTATACTATAATAATTTACCTTTTTATTAAGTAATTTAATGGTAGTAGCTTAGCTTGTTAAGTTATTAATATAATTGATATGGCATTGAAGCCATATCTTACCATTCACCCTAATATTATGAATGAAAAAATTTGGCTGTAGGTTGTTTTGCATTCACAGCAATTCTACCAAACCTATTTTAATTAAATCTGAGAGGTAGCTTGGTACTTATAGAAGTATTAATATATTTACCACGTAGATAAATGAAAAAGTTTACAAGCAGATGAAGTTATGAGACACAGAGAAATTAACTGCCACATTTTTACAGCAAACCTAAACTGATTTTTTTATGAATTTGGCAGAGAAGTAGATTGTTAATATAGAAATAAAGTATATAAGTTATTTTCCTCCTAGATAAATTAAAAAAAAAAATATAGATGAAGCTAGGAGGATAAAAGCTAGTTAGCGACAGAACTATAAACAAGTCATATCTATTTTATGACGGTACCAATAAACATAGGGTGGCTAGTTTAATGGACAACAGTTGTCACAACATGGAGTATTAAGTCATAAAACAGATATCCTCAATAACAATAGGGACTAGAATAGGTAGTAATATATAAAATTGTACCCTATTAATAAGGATAAAATTTAAAAAGTAGCTCTGGATAGTTCTAGGTACTAGAATGGTCAACTGTAGTTGAACACTGAACAGACTAGGAGACCTGATCTACTTCGAGAGGTGGTTGGAATAACCAGACTGACTGCAGCCATGGTCCACTGGAATATTAAATGCCGAAATCAATCCCAGCTACCTAGAACATAGATGATCAACTGTATAGCTCAATGCTAAGGTTTGGTAAAAGGGAAATGATTTAATGTAGTCTTATTAATTTAAACATTTGTTAACTGTGCTTGTGACAAAATCTACCCTTGTTTTATGAGCGCAGATACTAACTAGAACCTAGGCTAGAGCTTATTAGTTGGCATTAAAACATTTATGACATGGATCTATACATTAGTAAGAATATAATTACTGGAGGTGTTCGACCTCATTTTCCTTGGTTTACCTTTGAGGAAAATAACACGCTTAATGATATCAACATTTGTTGTATACTAAAGAAGACATGTTTAAGCAAACATTTCCCTATTTTAAAACATTTAGCAATGTTCTAGCATGAAGGCTTTACAATGACAAGCTTCACAAAACCTTGTACCTATGGGACACAGTGTAATAAAATAGAGGTCACATACAACACAACAAGGTTTCAATTGGAATGTACAACAATTGAATTAAATTGAAACCACAATAATTATGCAATTAAGAATATTCGTATAGCAGATTTGAAATGAACCATGATCATGACCTTATTAGTTTATTTTTGTAACAGGAAAGAGGTTAAGTATTACAAATTCTTTTATAACATTTTACTGCCTTTATCATGGTTTCCTTTACCTACTTTGTTGGGATCGTATAATGATATAAAATTAATAACAATAATACCTTTTGTTACTATTGAAGATTACTATTAAAATAAAAACCAATAAAAATTCCATTGCATATGGTCATTGAACTTTGTAGAATCTTCTGTTTAAACAATGTTTCATCTAACATGCATTATAATGTAGAGACTTGAACAGTTAATATGAATTGACAGTCAGTAGTAAGTGCCGTCTGTTCATTCACAACAAGTTTGTGATGCAGATAACGCCGGTACATATATTCAATAGCTGTTGAATACGCACATATCAATAGCAGAGTCCCATTCATGATTGCATGCATAATTAACTACACTAACACATAATAACTGTTAATGTAATGCTAAATACACATTTGAATAAGAGGAAGTCCTGCTGTACGTTATATATGAAATTTTGATTTAAAATTACCAAAATATTGTGCGTAAACTCAAAAACACGAATTCACATGCAAATATGTAAACCTTGTATCACATTTCAAAACTACGAACGTACGGCCTAGGAATTAGTTCCACATAACACGCGTGCAGCTATTATGTGCCAAATTTAATAGTTTTATAGTAATTAGAGTGAAGGTCGCGGCGGCGGGGCCCAATTACCTGCGCCATCTGAGGTCGCTGGTTGACGTCCTTCATGTCGATGCAGCCCGGGTGCAGCACATTTAGCAGATTGCACAGCAGCACGCCATCGCGCAGGGTGTACGCCAGGTCGTGAATTGAACTCGTTTCCCAGTTCGCCTTATGGTCGGGACGTAGCAAGCCACATCTCGTCAGCCAGGACGCGCACTCGCGCCACAGATCTTCGCCGCCAGCAGCCATGATTTACACAAACTTCCAAGTGCACATCGATAGTATCAGTACCGAGCACTGCTTTTTAATAATCAACAGGCCATCATTAAACGAGGGTTAATTGATAATTGACATACAAATTGATACAACAAACACAGGACGAACCAAGCCAGAACAAGACTTTTTGACAACTGAAGACAAGAGTTGCTATATCGATAAAATAAACTTGCACACAGATTATATTTGTATCTTCAAAAAGAAAAGCTATAATCAGTGTGTACAGTAGGAAAAAATAAATTCAATACTTTGCTCAAAAAACACACAACAACACCGTTTAGGGATATTATTTTAGCTTAGAGTTCTTTTACTCAAAAAATAATAATTGGGCGGTCGGTTTTAAAGTCTTTTGAAGAAAGCTTATTTTGTAGGCCTTTTTGGATTAAACCAAATTTGAATTTGAAAAAATAAACTAAAAACAAAAGATTTGCGCGGCATAACTTATTCGAAGTTCGAAGGTTTCAATTTACACATAGTTTTTGGTAAGTTTTGGTAAGGTAAGATACAAATTTGCAAATTAATATCGAATTTATGCATCATGCAGCGGCGCTATTTAATAATAGAGAAAATATTAAGGGCAGTAGGCATGCTCCAAGCTGGGGTTACTCAACGGAGTATTCCTGAGGAGATTGGAACAAAACAAAAAGTAGAAAACAAGGTTATGGTCACGTTACTGTGCTACTGGTGAAGTGGCTGAAAGACATCCAGACGGGAAACGCATAACCACCCAACGACAAGACCGAGTTTTACAAGTTGCCGCGAGAAGACAACCAAATGTTACGGCCATGCAGTTTATTCAAAGGCTCCAGTCAGCGCACCAGTTGCTTGTAAGTGACCAAAGTGTGAGGAGAAGACTGTATGAAGCTAATCTTCATGCCAGTAGACCGCTTCGTACTCCAGCACTACGCCGAGGACGTAGATTACAGTGGGCTTGTGAACATTTGCTCTGGGAAAATAACCAGTGGTCTATAGTACTATTAACCAATGAGTCCCGATTCGGTTTTCATCCGGATTCGCGAAGAGTAGGCGTATGGCGAGTTCCCGGTCGTGAGAGCTGTCTGCAAAACCCTCAAAAAGTCTTTCCATACGATGTCGGGACAATTATGGTTCGGGCTGGGACTTCGCGTTGGTGGATGAACAGACCTCGCTTCGATCAGAAACACCATAACCGCTGAAAACTAACTTAAACAGGTGCTAGTATCAATAGTCTACCTTATTGATTTTAAATGAGCCAAGAATTCACGCTCATGCACGACATACACACAGCGCGAGTGGTGACCAGCTGCCTGCAGGAGCACGACGTATCGGTCTTAGACTAACCCTCGCAATCACTAGACCTAAATCCCACAGAGCACGAGTGGGACATACTCAAAAGAAGGGCTTTGAAGAATTTTCCTGTAAAAATTGCGACTGAAGGGCAACTTTTTTGGCATCTTAGCAGGACCTGGAACAATATCCCGCACCAAGACTTTGAAAACTGATTCAAAGCATGGAAAACCGTCGCAGGACCGTTGTTATAACGTCATGGGTGGTTTTACTGAATACTGATTTTTCGCAGAATTGCAAAAATCGGAATAATTTCGCTTTATTTTTCATGAAAAACACATTACCTAATTGTTATTATTACCATTATTTAATTTTTCGTCTCTATTTGAATAAATTTTATTTACGCAAAAAAAATATATTTTTGGTAAATGGGCTTTATAAAAATATATACATGTTGTTTGTTTTTCATAACAAATTTTGAGTACCTAAATTAACAAAGTCTGAAATATCCCTAGACGGTGTTGATGTGTGTATTTACTGGATAGAACTTTTATTAGGATCTGGTACAGGTTCTATACCACTACAACTGCATACTAAAATAATCTGAGACTTTGGAAGTTAATAATAATAATAAGGTTATGAATATAATAGGTTGGAGCTAGATGGGAACACTGACAAGCCTGGTTGGAGCCATAGTCATGGATCCGAGTATTTATATATGTATAATAGCATATGTCTGAGCTGATGAGTAAAGGATTTGCTCACCTGAGTTGACCTTGGTGGTTTACAACCGTGGACTTGGTGTTTTACGACCAAATTTCAAACAGCTCTGCTTGTCACCAACCAAGGTCACCTATGTTGGGGACGCGGTTGACTGCCGTATAGCAATCTTTCAAGTGGAAGAAAATCTGCGTGCTGTAAAATTTTTGTACGTCGTATGTTATGTTCGCAGTTCTGGAGATAAAAGCGGATTAAATTTCCATATTAATTAATAAAAATAAAACATAAAAGACGCCGTACAAAAATTTTACAGCACTCAGTCCTCCTGGAAAGTTTCTTCTTTTACACTTACGAGGTTTTCACTCTAGGGTGTCGATATGTAAATATATGTATAATCAGTAGCTGTTCTATCGAGCTCTGCTCAGGTGGAAACAGAATTATCGTCTAGTCCGAGGCTTTGAAAATAGAGAAAACGAATTTTCCCAGAATGAGACCTAGCTGGATCAATTTTTCGCCCCCGTAAACCCCTATATTGCAACTTTCATCGAAATCGTTAGAGCCGATTTCGAGAACATTATTATAGGTATTTAAATATTGATAATTTAATAGGTAGTTTAGGATAGGATAGAAATGATTAATATAACTCTCTAAGTTTATGCAAACCTACTGAATGACTATTCCATAAAATCATGACATTTGAGGGTTATTCTAAGTTAATGAGTTGGATCGCTGATTCTAATGATTATAATTTTGTAAATCCATATTTGTTACTTTTTTTTTTTTTTTTTTTTGTCGCGAATATTATTATTTTAAATGGAGTGAGGTGTATTTATCGTAACAGGTAGATATAACAGATATTTAAAAATAACAATTGTTCCTAAAAATATCTGTTACTTAAAATAACATACCACGGCTGTTACTGTTAATTCATTATAACAATCTCACACAGACTGTTACTACAGCTGTTACTTACATACACACTCACACAAAGGAAGAAATATTGCAAGGTTAACGTTACGTTAACGTTAAAGGTATTATTTACTTCGAAATACGTTTATTTCTCACTCTTACTAAAGCGGTTACACTACGCTAAAAAGAAAAGTACTCAGTATTTATTGTGCCTAAAATACAATTGGTGGTCTTAAAAGAACAAATACTTACGAAAAAGTGACCCCTAAATTAGGTCGTATTACCTGTTACTGACCAGTTACCATTATTCAATTGATATTTAAATACGTATTTATCGTCCATACAAAAATAACAGGCTGTTATTTAATAACAGATATTTGGATCTGTTATTTTTGTGTAACAGTAACAGTGATAACAGATATCGTGTTTAACCTGTTACAACCCATCTCTAAATTTTAATCCACATACAACCTGACACTGAAGAAAATTTAAATAACGCGGGCTACCTTGTTTATTATTGCCATATAAAAAGTGTAATTTAATCGAACTCTTTTTCATTTGTCAGACTTCATATAAAATTGCAAATACATGGACTTAAGTGTTACTTTCTATACATTATCAGGACACATAAATGTATAGGAAATGTAAAAATGTTTATTTATTAATTATTCTTTGCTAAAATCATAAAACCTTTTCGAAATTAAGTCTTTCAAAATAATTAACAGCTGTGCTGTCAATTAAATATATCTTGTGGCAACATTGGTTGTAAGTGGAGTGACGCGACTGCACGTCGAACGAACGATATTTCATGAAAATTCATAGAAAAAGTGTTAAAAACGTGTAAAATCTGTGTTATTTTTAAGTCAAAGGTGAGTTTTTTGATAAATGCTACCCTATTCATCGTTAAAAACTGAAAATAAACCTTTTAAAGTGCCTAAATTTTATCTATGACACACCCATGTATCGTCGAATTCCTTACGAATGTCCAACTTTCCGAAAGAAATCAGATTCATGAATAGGAATATTCAAAATGGAAAACCATGCCGAGACCACCTGGTAACATTCTTCATTCCCGTGATTCCTGCGGAAGTCCAAAATTGGCTCCGGTCATATTCCATATTAGGTTTATTTTGGAGCATTACGTCATTGTGCATAAGAGGGAAGTATGTGGGGTCGATAGGTAGCTGTGGATACGCCGGCGGTAGCAGTTTTATTGCTGTATAGTGTCGGCGGTGCGTGTCGGGCAGGGCGATAGAATCTGGAGCGGTGCGTCGCCGCGTCCGCCGCCAGTACTTTCTACGTCAGTAGATAATCTAGACTATGTGATCAGACTACCTAGTGTTGTTACCTCTGCAGTGCTGTGTATTGATTTTTTTTTGGCACCAGCTTTACGTTTTTGAGGTAATTGAGTGGGTTGTTGTTTAAATATAAACAAAAACATTATTTGGATAGGATATCCTGTTATTTTTTTCTGTAAACATGATTGTGAATTTTCTAGGTTCTTAGATTTTTTAAGCGAAAACTTCTTTTTATTTCTACCGTTAAGTTTCTAGCATTTTCAGCATAGTACATAGACAAATATGAGCTTTCAAAATAATTTATTAAAAAGCTGTTTGTTTACAAAAATCATGTGGTAATTATCACATTTCAAGTAAAATCCAAAAAGCCTTTTAAAACAATTTAAACTAAATAGGACCCCATGATAAGGTGTAATATTCTAACAATGTAAGGATTTCCGACCTAAACTTATCAAAAAACAACCTTGTTTTTCAATCATAGAACCCCTCAAAAGAAACTTATAAGAAAAGACCAACAACAAGTAAAAAAAAAAACATTAACTGCACTCAATGCTAAGTGACCCCACCCATAGCATGACACACATATCTGACTATCTGTCTGTGTGTATGTGTGTATGATTGCAATGTACCTGATCAAGTTGCATTGGTATTGATTACCTAGCCTCTAGGTGATGTGTGCACCCAACTGTCACATCCATATGTAGGACGACAGTCATTATTATTAAATGACATGTTTTCATTGAAGATATCACTTTTTGTGAGTCATATTTGATTTTCTGATGGAAGCAGAAGTTTCCTAAGGTTTTTCTAGTATCATTCCTATGAATTGAAATAATTTCATTTTCTGTAAGATAGGTTTGTACCAACACTTTTGCACATCAATAATATTTTAAAAACTAGATGAAGTTGGCGTTTCCTATCTGACCTAATTGCTTAGTAACTATTTTGGTGATTTATATTTCTAATCTATTCTTAATATCTTTAGTAATTATCTGGTTATTGATCCATTAATGGTCCAAAGTTACTAAATGTCTAAAGATATATTTTCTAAATATTATAATTCATTCATTAATGTTTTAAAGTTATTTTCTACTTTAGCTTTGGTTTACTAAACTGTACACACGGCTACACATCAAGCTATACATTTTCAGTTTATGCTGATCTCGCATTGTATAGGATTTCCTTACAATGTGAGGTCAGCTTATACTGGAAATGTATAGCTTGATGTGTACCAACAAGCCAACACTTTATTCCTGTGAAAATATTCTGCCTCCTGTAGGAATTCTTATAATTCCTAACTTTTTCCACAAGAGACTATTGTGAAATCACTTATCTTTTAATAATAATGAGAATGTACCTAGGCTCATAAGTACTGATAAGAACAAATATTCAACATTAATACTGATAAAAAGAACACTTGAATTCTTTAAAACAACATTATCATTTGGCTAAAGAAAATTTCTAGAAAAAAAATGTAAGTCGGATGTATAAAAGGAGTTGCTAAGTGCAGGAGTATAAAACAATGTTATCATCAGGTTTATAATATGTTACATTGGGGTGACTCACAAGGCCATGTGATGTAAGCCTTGTCTGGCAAGTGCCACAGTGCAGACAAGTTGCAGTAGTCTCACAGCTCACTTATTAAATTAATATTTCATTTCAAACAGATTTTTTGAGAATTCGTTTTTGAGAGATTCTATTTGTCTAATGTTTTTTTTTTTATAATAATATGTTCAATCATTTTGATTCAATTTTGCTGTACTAAAAATAATAAAATGTGAGAAAATGTTGCCATCAAATTATTTACAGCATTTGGCGAAAATGGTTCCAAGTTTAGTGTTTTCCAATAAGCATTGATTGATCGTAAAATACGCGTAACAGTCGTCCTCGTCGATAAATAGGTGGCCTTGTTAGCTAATGTCATGAATCTTTTTTTGAATACAACTCTGAATATCCGTTGTTGTTAAACTTCATTATTGCTTTAGCATTTATGGTAAAATACATGTATTTTCGAATATTCTATTTATACAGGTAAAAACATTCGTAGCTATTTACTATTTAAATAAGCTGCATGAATAAACCACAATGCGTCATAACGGGCTTCATTATGTCATGAATAATGAATGAAACATATTTTTCAAATTGGCTCCATTGATGTAATGGTCCATATTATATTTTTTCTGTTAATTACAGAATAGGCCTCTTGACCACAATCTGGCCTGAAGGAAAGCGATGGATGAGGTCTGGAATGCAATGGAACAAGCATGCCCAAATATAATTTTAATTTTGCTTCTGTTACTAAAAGGAGATAACAAACTGTTTTTGTATGAATTTAAACTTCTGTTAATTTTCCTTCTGTGAGTGATGTCAAGTGTACCTTGACCTTCTGAGTTAGTGTTTGATGAGATCAGGGGATAAAAGAATAAATGTCGCGTCACTGATAAAGATAAAGGATTTACGTTTATTTGAGGAATGCCATTCTCTTAGTCCTTGTTATTTCTCAGTAATGTTAGTAACAAGTCAGGTGATACTTGAGGCATTTTATCAGTTGGCACTTGCAGTTCTAAAGTACTTTTCAATGTACATATCACTAAAAGGCTTGTATTCTGTTATTTACAAATAAAGAATGCTGGTTAAAATTTAAGTAATTATTTTCCACACAAATTGGGACTCAATGACTAAAGTGTGGTTCTAGAACAGAGCATGTCAGTTTTATTATACTCTAAACACTAGTGCAACAGTATCTTTAGACAGTCAATTTACCGTCTCTTGACGGTTACTATTCTTATAAAACTGACAGAAACATAAACCAGAACGATGGATTAGTAGTTTATATCAAAAATAATTTACGAACAATAAAAGAAGAACCTGTATCCCAAGATAGTAATTGCTTAATAATCAAAATTATTCCCGATACAGTAGTTATGGCTATTTATAGGCCGCCTTCTCAAAATATGGATAGGTTTTTAGACTCGCTCGACACCAATTTAAAAAACATTACATCTTTTAAAAACATAGTACTTTTGGGCGATATTAACATAAACATTGCTTCCGGGAACACCGATACCCATGTACACAATTATTTAAACATTTGCTCATTTCATGGACTTTTACCAGCTCACTATCACCCCACGCATCAGAGTGGCTCATGCTTAGACCATGTCATTTTAAAATCAAAAAATCCATCTAAAACATTGGTTACTAATTCTTCGCTTACCGATCATCAAGCTGTTTTACTAACATTACAAATATGTTCACCTAGAAAAAACTACATGCGTAGCTACACTAAAGTCAATATGACAAACCTGGAAAGTGACTTACGCGGTATTAATTTTGACCCAGTTTATAATTCAGACGATGCAAATATTACGTTAAAGTATTTCATAGATTCGCTACAATATGCAATAAGGAAAAACACGTTTACTAAGACAATGCCTAGAAAGTATAGTTGTATTAAACCCTGGATTACACCCGGTCTCGTTCGTTGTATAAGACATAGAGACAAACTTCACCTGAAATTGAAACTCACACCTGATAACGAAATACTTTCTGTTACGTACAAAAGGTATCGAAACTTCTGTAATAATCTTTTGAAAAAACTAAAAAAGCAGTATGATAAAAATGAATTACAGAAGGCGGGGACAAATAGTAAACTTGTGTGGAAATTTATAAAAACGAATACATTTAGATCGAAAAATCCCGAACCTCCGTTTGACTTACTATCTGCAGAGGCAAGCCCATCCGAAGCAATGAATAAAGTAAACAACTTTTTTGCTAACGTTGGTAAAAACTTGGCTGAAAAATCTTTACATTCTAGTAATTCTTCCCGTCAAAACCCGACGACATCCTCTACATTAAATTCATTTGTTTTATTAGATACTGACGTTTGCGAAGTAGTAAGAATAATAAACGGGTTAAAAGATGTTTGTGCTACTGGGTGGGATGACATACCTAATAATATACTTAAGAGGTTTAAATACCTCCTTGCCCCGCCGCTAACACACATTTTTCAGCTTTGTTTATCTAAAGGTAAATTCCCTAAGTTGCTTAAAAAAGCCGTCGTCACACCTGTCTTCAAATCTGGAGACAAAAACTATGTGAATAACTACAGACCCATCTCAGTGTTAACAGGCCTTTCAAAAATTTTAGAAAAAATAATTAATAGTAGATCGATAAAATATCTGGAAGATAACAAACTACTTTCAGATAGTCAATTTGGTTTTAGGCCCAAAAGATCAACTGGACAAGCAGTACACAAATTGACTAATTATGAATGTGACTACCAATCTAGATAATGGTATGCACACAATTGGGATCTTTCTAGACCTTGCCAAGGCCTTCGATACCATTTCATGTACTTTACTTTTGCACAAGCTTGAAACACTTGGGATAAGAGGAGCACAACTTCAACTATTTTCTGATTATCTTAGCGATCGTCAGCAATGTGTAAAAATTGGTCAGTATACAAGTTCTGAACTTAAAAATAGTTGTTTTGGAATTCCCCAAGGCAGCATTTTGGGCCCTACGTTATTTTTAATCTATATAAATGAACTTTGCTGCTTGGCACTCCAAAATGGTGTCATATTGTCTTATGCGGATGACACCGCTCTATTGTTCTCAGCTAAATCAAGAGTTGAAGTCTATGAACATGCTCAGAATGGTTTTAACATTGTGTCTAATTGGCTTCATAATAATCTACTAACATTAAATACAGATAAAACAAAATACATTTTATTTACAATGAGAAATACTAACATACCGCTTACTAATCTAAACATTTACTCACATAATTGTAGCACGTGCGCTGACACTGCATGTTCCTGCCCCACTTTAGCTAAAGCTGACCATTTAAAATATCTGGGTGTCACTATTGACTCCAATGTAAACTTCCGTAAACACATCGATTTACTTTGTGCTAGAGTGCGCAAATTAATATATGTCTTTAAGAATTTGCGGACCATAGCAGACTTTAAATTAATTAAACAGGTTTATTTAGCTTTGTGTCAATCCATTCTTACCTATTGCATAACTTCTTGGGGCGGTGCTGCAAAAACAATTTTACTCCCTCTAGAGCGTGCTCAAAGAGCAATTCTAAAGGTTGCAACATTTCGCCCTTTTACATTTCCTACGCACCAGCTCTACATAGCATGTAATGTACTAACAATACGGCAATTATTTGTACTAAACATAGTATTACACCAGCACACTGCACTTCCTTTTGACCCATCACCTAGCGACAAGAGAAGGAAGGATTTGGTTTGCATAAAGCCTCAAACTAGACATGCGTTTGCTAATCGATTTTATGTGTTTTTAGGACCTTTTCTGTATAATAGGCTCAACAAGTTACTAAGCTTCTATAGTGTACGTTACAAAAAATGTAGTAAATTGTTAGCAGAACATTTAGCGACACTCAATTACACAGACACAGAAAATCTTCTAGAAATTTTGTCATGACGATAATTTATCCCTCGTAAGTATTTACTTTTGTATATTTACATAGGTTTAGTTTTAGATATAAATGTACCAATATGCTTTTTCTCATAGTTATTAATTAATTGTTTTATATTAGTTTAGTTTTAAATTTTATTGTTCCAATTTAATTAAAATGCAAAGTGATGGCCTGAAACACAGGTTTGAATTAACCTAGATCGGGCGGGTCGCTACCTAATACTGTAATCCCGAAACATCATTACTGACTTGCACTTGTAATTAACATGTTTTAGTTTTAATTTATTTTTAGGTATTATAATTGTTTGGGAAATCTTACTGTTGCCTAAATGTACACTTTTTGTAAACGTTTTTATTCAATAAATATTATTATCTACTGTAAAGTTTTCTTTAAGGATATCATCAATACACAATGATTTAAAATATTAGGGAGGAGCTCGTGACTAAGTAATAAGAGCTGCACGGGTCGATCCATCAGGTTAGCTACGCTTGCCGGGGTTGGTCCGTGGATAAGTGATCATCTATACATACCGAGACTTCTCCATGCCTCGAAAAGCACGTTAAGCCTTTGGTCCCGGCTGTCATTCGTGCATCTTTGACAGTCGTTACGGGTAGTCAGAATCCCGAAAGTCTGATAACCAGTCTTATCAAGGGGTATCGTATTACCCAGTTACTGGGTTATGGAGGTCAGATGATAGGCAGTCGCTCCATGTAAAATACTGGTATTCAGGTACACCCGGTTAGACTGGAAGCCGACTCCAACATAGTTGGGAAAAGGCTAGGCAGATTTTAGATCTATAGTTAATAAAGAATCACAATATTTTTATGATGTTGAAGAATGTATTGTTATTAACTTTCTCATCTGTTTTGTTACAGATAATTTGACGCTTCCATCATGGAACAGATACCACCACCCAAAGAGGTGAAGATCCTAGAGACTGCGGAGGATATTCAAGAGCGTCGTGAACAGGTAAATATATTTTTTATTTAATTTATTTACAGACCATAGGCTTGAAGAAATCGCACCTGAACTGCAACCAAAAGTCCGCACTTACCCCGCATTGTAGATTGCAGGCTATTCCCTCTCACAGAGAGGAGACCTGAGTACCAGCGGTAACATTGTCGGTTGATAATGTACTGCCCAGTGGCTGACATATGCGAATGCCGTGTAAGCTCATTTCGCTTGCATGTTTCTCTAAGGCTCAACTAATGAAATTCTACTCAAGTCGTCTCTTGTACTTTCTACCAAGTCCGAAACACAAGTCATGCATTTAACTTACCCAAAGAATTCATAATGCACACAGAGCTTTTACATAAGAAATCGCTAATTTGAGATGCGCTCACATGCCGATGCTCAACGAGATGCAAGCGCTGTCTGCTTCCTTTCGCGTATTTGCATACACACAGCAATCACTCATGCCTTCCGTTGTATGCTATGGGTACATTTGTAGTGCCGAATAAAACGCGCACAACTGTACTGCTATCGTCATCCGTTCAACCATTTTGTTAATTGACCTTCAACGGTTATGCAGTCCCGTCATACCATGTTACCTTCATACACTACTCTATCGCGACAAAACGTCAGCATAATACAGTTACTTATATCAGGAGTATCAGATTAAACGTGCGACAACTGTGTTAGCTAGTCAACGCCCTAAATGTCTGGTCACGTCGGTTCAATTAATTAACTAATTACTAGGGTGATAAGTGTTAGGCGTTGTCCTAAATGGCTACGATCGTACGAGCAAACGATGCGATTTCGTCACACGACGAGATTAAACACACACATTTCTTTAGTGATATTGAAGCTTGCAAGTCATCGTGCGAGCATAGGAAATGCTTAATAACGATCGTACGATGGGTTTGATACTGCGATCGTGCAATCAAAGCTATAAATCTCTGGGTTTCCTAATTGGTCCCGCGTCATCGTGCGAGCACAGCAACGCGGCGGCATCGCATGATGTTCATCGCGCGAGCTATTAGGACACCTGATGGACCATCGCACGATCTTTTTAATCGTGCGACGAAATCGCATCGTTTGCTCGTACGATCGTTAGCAATTTAGGACGACACCTTACTAAAGTAGCTCACAACTGATAGGGAGCAATGAGTAACATCACGTTCACGCTCTTGTTATAGGTTCTTTTGATTGACTTGTCTACTTAATGACTGATGAGCGTCATATTAATTTGCTTCTAAAATCACATCACTTTTGCAATATAAATTCAATTAATAATTTCCACTGAATTAATCCATCTATACTCTTTCTTATGAGAAATTTATTTCGACAACGATATAAGACATGCCCAAAAATATGTCGTTGTCGAAGTGTGATAAAAAATGTAACAATAAGATCATTTGTCTCGTTTGTGTGTTTCGAAATTGGTGCCAGGAATCCAGGATAATATAATCAATTAGGTAATCAAATGTATTTTACTTTACCAAAAATGAAACGATAAGATAACGTCTAGACGAAAATAAACGGACAATTTTTCCTTGATACGTGAATGACGTACGACTGTTTGAGTCTACGAGACGCTGTTCACGTACAGACCGTCGCTGTCTATCGGGAAGGGTATTGATTGACGACTGAAAGGTTGAGCCTATACATTCTTGACCTGACAATACGCCTAGATTGATCGGAAGTATAGTTTATTTTATGCAATAGTAAGAAAGAGTTAACTTGACTAAATAGTTGCGTTGATTTTCGGAGCAAAGAAACAAAATTGCCAAATATAGACCCCCACTGGGCCCGCGTGGTAGATTTCGGCCCACTTCCTCTCACAGAGCGGAGGCCTGTGTCCGAGCAGTGGGGACACTATAGGCTGATTATATGCTTTAGAAAGAACGCCAGTTATAACAAACTTTATCAAAGATACAGCTTCATAAATACAGATTATACATAAATCCGGTACATTTGGGGGAAATGCAACAAACATTGATTTTGGTGCATTTCTCCTAGCTAGACAGTATTTTCATAAATCTTCTACGTAAATAGGATAATAAATCTCATATAATTCTGGTTGTAAATATGCTATATATCATCGCGTTTCCCACAGGTCCTGAACCGCTATGAAGACTTCAAGCAGGAGGCCCGCGCTAAGCGCGAGAAGCTGGAAGACTCTCGCAGGTTCCAGTACTTCAAGCGCGATGCTGACGAGCTGGAGTCCTGGATCCAGGAGAAACTGCAGGCCGCCAGCGATGAGAGCTACAAAGATCCTACTAATCTTCAGGTATGCTTTGGGTATTTAAGATTTTTACGGATTAAATGTTGTCATATTGTTGTATGTGTACTGGTGAATTAAATTAAAGAGATTACATAACATTATGAAGGTAATGCATTCCAGTATGACAAAAATAATTACAGTAGACACTAAAAAAACAAAAGAAAGTGGCATTTAGAATGATTCTGAATTTCTAAATAGTACTTTGAAGTTAGGTCACTCCAGAAACTCCGTTATTGCTTCAAAATTCCCAGAAGACCGCAGCACACGCTGCTACACTTGACGTCACCTCACGTGTGTTCATTAATTCGCCAAACAAGGAACCATTGTAGCGACATGTACACCTGGCCAATGAGCACGCTTCAGCGACATCCTGTCGCATGATGCGTTACAACTTGGTTTCCACCCTAACACCATCTTTTCCCTACAGGCCAAGATCCAAAAGCATCAAGCCTTCGAGGCTGAAGTGGCAGCCCACTCTAACGCCATTGTAGTACTTGACAACACTGGCAGTGAAATGATATCTGCCGGTCACTTCGCTTCGGAGACCATCCGTCGTCGTCTGGATGAGTTGCACCGTCTGTGGGAGTTACTGCTGTCCCGTCTCGCAGAGAAGGGCATGAAGCTACAGCAGGCTTTAGTGCTGGTGCAGTTCTTGAGGCACTGCGATGAGGTCATGTTCTGGATTCATGACAAGGTAAGCGATAGATGATGTTTTGAAGTAATTACTGCAAGTTAATATCATTTTTTTTTGCCAAAACTTGTTTACTCATAGAAGGTTAAGTCAATTAGCATTTACTGAATGACGATAATAAAATACACTATGTCTTCTTTCATCATTTGACATGGTCTTTCATTTGAAACTATTGATGCCTTGATTTGAAGAAGCAGAGCTACTTTAATCTCGCTTGATAAATGACTAGTATCCGCCAGCGGCTTCCCTGCTTGATATCTTTATAAATTATAGCCTACTCGGATAATATAGCATTCTATAGGTGAAAGAATTTTTTTAATCAGTCCTGTATTTTTCAAGTTAATTCATTACAAACAAAAATATAATTTTTTCTCTTTAAAATATTAGTGTAGTGTAGATGAAATATGCAAGTAGTATAACACCACTCTAAAAAATTCTTGTTACTGACAATTATATGAACTTTGAACTGTTATTATTTTTATAATAAAATGAAGTGAAGAAACTTTTATTTATAAACTCCCATAACTAGAAAAATAATTGTGTAATATATCACATTATATGGTTACTATAAAATGAAATGTAGAACGTGGGCGTAGCCTACATTAGTACAATCTTGGGCGTGGACTCATATCGCCGACGATATAGGCCATGTTAACTAAACAGTATATAAAAGATTGTTGGACTTTGTCTACTTTGCCAAAAGGCAGAAATGTTTTGAATATAGGAGAATGACGTCAGCACTTGGATGTGAGGGGTTCTTTGGAATACTGATATAAATAAGTGTGATGAATTGATGAGTAAGTCATCATTCAGGACCTATGTCTAGTAGCAGTGTTGATTGATTTACGGAGATATTGTTTTGAGGTCGAAATGGCTAATATAAAACTTATGTTTTACTGAGTTGACAATATGATCCTTAATTAATCTAAACTGGCGACAATAGTAAAAAGTCTATCGCAGGTCACTGAATCATCACCATAATATAATAGACCGACATTCTCTAGTCTGAGCATGAATTTTAAACAATTATTGCCTCACCCACAACATCACTACAGCTTGGTATTTATATGTCTTAATGGCTTCTCCATCCCTCGGTAAGTCCCAGTTAACTTATGGCTGATAATTTCACTCAATTTCTGTTATACTGTTTTTTTCTGCTGCTGATTCTCTTGTACACCAAACTAGCTAAACTATCACTAAAATTCCTTACTTTTGGCTATGAGAATCTTAAACCTTAACATATTCTGCAATTAAAATTAAAAATAATTTTGACACAACTAAAATCGAATTTGACAATCGCGACTCCACGTGGTATTTGTTTGCCCTATACAGTGAATTTTTTTAGAGCCCGAGGCGCGCAGTGTGGGGGGGGGGGGACAGCCTCAACGCGTTTAAATGGAGTTTTTCACTTGTTGTGTGGAAAATGTGAAAAATTATTACCTACCTGTTGATTTTTCGCAATTAGTCAGATTTAGTTTGACGACACGGTTGGCGCAGTGGTTAAGCGATTGGCTGCTGCGCTGCGTGTCGCGGGTTCGATTCCCGCACGGAACAAACATTTGTATGACCTACAAGTTGTTGTTCCGGGTCTGGATGTTTGTGTATGTGAGTTTAGTTAAATGTTTGTAAACGCACCCACAATACAGGATAAATTCCTAGTGTGGGGCAACGTTTGTTTAAAAAAAAAAAGAATTTTGGTGAAAAACTTGACGTTTTTCAGATTAGCCAAATTGCCATTTTTCACTAAATTAATAACTCAGTGCTATATTAATAATTAAGTTGTGTCACTTCAGTCGATTTCAGAATTGGAAATCGTCGTTTGACAGGAATAAACTAAATTTTGTTGATTTTAAGTGTAGTTTAGAGGCATTTGTGACAAGAGAATCGGCATCTATGTCCAAGATCTGAATAGTACAGCCGGCCGTACAACAAGCCGTTAGTACATAATTATACCATTGACTAAACTAGAATAATATCAAATTCTCCAAACTTCATAAAAAGCCACATTTTCTAATCCTTTTCTTCTCTTCACAGGAAACATTCGTCTGCGCGGACGAGTTTGGCTCAGACCTCGAACATGTGGAGGTCTTGCAGCGCAAATTCGACGAGTTCCAGAAGGACATGGCTGCACAGGAGTACCGTGTGACGGAGGTCAACCAGCTGGCTGAGAGATTGGTGCTGGAAGGCCACCCGGAGAGGGAGACTATTGTTAAGAGGAAGGATGTAAGTAGAACTATGGTGTAGTAAGAGTCTGTTAGGTTACAGTTAGGTCTAAAAGATAACATGAATAAACACAGGAGGAACACTGAAATTGAAGAAATACTCATTACGTGGAAAAACTTTTTTTATAAAAGCCTGATAGGTAGGTAGATGTGATTTTGACATTGTCAACAATGCAATGTGACAATTGTCAGCTATTGTGACAGTAATATCACCATCAATTATAATCTTTCTGTACCATCACATTTGGTATCGGATTTAGCTTGAATAGTTCCTATTCACTAGTTGAGAGGATAAGATCTAACAAGGCATTGATGTCAACGACATTTCCAAGCGTATTTTGAACTATTTACCGCTGAAGTGAAGAATTCTCAAACTTATTGTTTTTTCATAGGAGCTGAAC
This sequence comes from Omphaloscelis lunosa, assembly GCA_916610215.1. Taxonomy (NCBI): domain Eukaryota; kingdom Metazoa; phylum Arthropoda; class Insecta; order Lepidoptera; family Noctuidae; genus Omphaloscelis; species Omphaloscelis lunosa. The sequence continues at coordinate 2,814,559 of OU744245.1, read as the reverse complement.
GAGGCTTGGCAGCGCCTCCGCCAGATGGCGCTGATGCGTCAGGAGCGCCTGTTCGGCGCCCACGAGATCCAGCGCTTCAACCGCGACGCTGACGAGACCATCGCGTGGATCTCTGAGAAAGACGTGGTGCTGGGCTCCGATGACTACGGCAGGGACCTCGCTACTGTGCAGACGCTGCAGGTAAGCTGCTAAATCTTTCGTTATTCTCATAACATTCGGTGGAATTTTCCATTGACATAAGGATCACTTGTAAAAGTCAAATTATAAATAAGAGAGGTTTAACTTTGTGAAGAATCATCTTTCTTTGAATTTACAGTTTAACAGTACTGCTGTTAAAACATATTTCCTTTTTTAAGCATTGACGTTTTTTCGTATATTTAATATAATTTTTAAACTAACATGTAACATTTCGTCATGTGTAGCGCAAACATGAGGGCGTTGAACGTGACCTGGCCGCTCTAGAAGACAAGGTATCGACCCTGGACGGTGAGGCGGCGAGACTGGCAGCCATTCACGCAGACCACGCCCCTGCTATTCACTCCAAGCGAGATGAGATCACGCTTGCTTGGCAGAAGCTTGTGCAGAAGGCTAAGGTAAGAAGATTATCAAGTATTACTTTTTATTTCTTTAAAATAGTTCGAGAAAGGTACCTTCGTTTTATCTGATAATGCTCTTTTCCATTAATTTGAGTTGGAATTCTATGCATGCCATAGCTAGGTGACCGATGGATGACCGATTGGCGTGAAAGAGATAATTTCAGTTTTAGGTATTTGCGTTATTTCAAGCGGGTCTTGTTGTCTTAGTGTATCATGACACGACGACGCAGCGCGAAGACTGAAGAACAACTGTTTCGGTCGTTCGTATATCAGGAATAACTAACGGCTATAAAGATTAAAAAACTAGCAATCGCTAACTATACTACTTCACTTGCCAGGAACGTCGCTCCGAGTTAGAATCGTCCCACGCCCTGCACCGCTTCCTGGCGGACTACCGCGACCTGATGTCGTGGGTGAGCGACATCCGCGCGCTCATCGCGGCCGACGACCTCGCCAAGGACGTGCCCGGCGCGGAGGCGCTGCTGGAGAAGCATCAGGAGCACAAGGTCAGGTTATATTGTTGTACGACAACGAACGAGGAACGGAAGAACTCGAGGGTAGTCTTTTAATGCAAATTGACGCAAATAAGATAAAACTGTAAATCATAACCGTCTTTTGGCTTTGCCGTAGTCGGGTAAATAATGGATACTAGGTTAAAAATAAAATTAAAATAAATAGGTCAAAGTAATCTTTGGGTTGCCCAAGTGCCAACAAGAGTTCGAATGATCTGTGAGCTCTTGAAGATACGCAATTGGCCGAGATATTAAACAGGTAGGTAGTCCAACAGCTCACTTAACCCAAGGGTTACGTGAACAGTTGGGTATAACCCATCTCTAGATAGGATTCACTTATCTATATTTTGGAACCTGAGGGTAGTTTTGGTTAACATCAACTTAATTTTCAAACTTACTTCTGACAGTTCCTATGACATACTAATTAAAATCCAACTCCAGGGCGAGATGGACGCACGTTCAGACGTGATCCACGCGTGCGCTGCAGCGGGTCAAGCGCTGGTAGAAAGCGGTCACCGCGCTTCATCCGAAGTATCGTCAGCGCTTGAAAACCTTGAACGCGAGAGCTCAGCGCTGCATCAGCTGTGGGAGCAGAGACGTGTGCTGTATCTGCAGTGCATGGATCTTCAGCTGTTTTACAGAGATACTGAACAGGCTGATGCTTGGATGCATAAGCAGGAGGTAAGATATAAATACTCGATATTTTTATAACCACATTTTTATGAGTTCTAACTTACTAACTTAGAATAGCCAAATATAGAAAATGGCTATTAAATTCTGTCTAGTTGTGGAATATGTCTCCCTTGCAAGACTTATAACTAAAACATAATGTTTTCTTTTACTACTAGATTCACGCACATGAGTGAAATATCTAGGTTTGATATATTAATTCGAAACAAAATCAGATTATTTTAAAAACTGCTTTTAAGACTAGTCTAATGTTATCAAAGCTAATCATTCTAACTTTAATAAAACACTAAAAAAAGTCGAAAATATAAATGCTCTACCTTCCGGACACTATTCTTATTTGGTTACTTTAATCTTCCTTTCACAGGCTTTCCTCGCCAATGAAGACGTGGGAGACTCCTTAGATTCCGTGGAAGCTCTCCTCAAGAAACACGAAGACTTTGAGAAGTCTCTCGTGGCGCAGGAGGAGAAGATCAAAGCTCTGGACGAATTCGCGTCCAAACTCATTGAGGGACAGCATTATGCTGCTGACGACGTCGCGCAGAGGAGGGAGATGGTACGTATCTTTAGTAGTGAGACGTTTTGGGCGTGTTATATACTTATTATTTTGGATAGAGTCAGTATTTCACTGAATAGAACTTACTCAAAGTAAAATCTGTACAAACCCTAAGAAAATAAAGACACTAAATTATTGGCGAAAAATTACAATTTTGTGTCCCCCAGAGAACGTTTACGAATATGTTGTCTTAACATAAATGCTGCATAATATTGTGTGCGCACGTTTTTAATTATCAATTTTCCCACCCGTCGAAAAATACGCGTTTGGACATGGAGATGCGAATACTAGCCCCCACAGTACAATAGATTCGTTTTGTTTCGATGTAACACACAACTAAAATTAATAATATAATCTGTTTTGTGACAGTTATTGGAGCGCCGCGCCGCCCTCTTGGAAAAATCCAGTCAACGTCGTGCACTCTTGGAGGATGCTTACAAGTACCAGCAGTTTGAGCGCGACTGTGATGAAACCAAGGGTACGTTAAATTGTAATCTGTTTGTAGTAACTTTAACCAAATTGTGTTCAAACATTATTTTATTTACTTATAAATAGGAGGTTCCGTTTATTATGAAACATTTTACATAAAAATAACTTTAAAAAAAAAATCTAATTTTAGTGTATTTCAAAAACTTCTTCTATTTTAAGACTTTATGTCCTGTAGTTATGTAATTTTTTGCAACTAGTCACTGATAATAATTACGTAAACCTGTAGGTCTATGTTTTAAGAATTTTCCGTTACCTATGATATTCTAACAACATTATTTACTCGCAGGCTGGATCAACGAGAAGTTGAAGTTCGCGACAGACGATTCATACCTGGACCCCACGAACCTCAACGGCAAGGTTCAGAAGCATCAGAACTTTGAACAGGAGCTGCAAGCGAATAAGCCGAGAATTGACGAGATCCATGTCACCGGCGCCAGGCTGCTTGACCAAGAGCACTTCGCTAAACGTATGTAGAATATAATATTGACGTGTACACATCAAAAGTCTAAATGTTACACGAAATAATGAGTCTGTGCCAGTGTCTGGATGAGAACTATCTTCTATTGTATATTATGTGGCAAATATATAACTCTAAAACACACCTGGGCTTTTGACGCTTGGGAAAGGCCTATGTCCAGCAGTGGACGTCCTTCGGCTGAAATAATGACCATGATAACTTAGGCTTTTGATATTAATTCATCTTATATACAAAAAATTAAATTTTTTGTCAAGTTGTTTCAATTCAGATCACAATTAAAAGGCGAACCAATGTGGACAATATTTTGATGGCACATAGGCATAAAATAAAATTTGCGTTGGTAAAATATTTTGTACTTATTGCCAAATAGATTATTCCCAAAACTGATTCTTATCACATCATTATAAGGCGTCTGTTTCGTCTACGTAATCTAATCTCCCTAATTCTATATACAGCTCAAATCGAGTCCCGGGTCGGCGAATTGGGTGGCATTTGGGAGAAGCTGTCAACTGCCTCAGAGCTGAAGGGCAGCAAGTTACAAGAGGCGGCCGCGCAGCAGCAGTACAACCGAGCTGTCGAGGACATCGAGCTGTGGCTGTCTGAGGTGGAGGGACAGCTGCTTAGCGAGGACTATGGCAAGGTAACAGAATAGATGGCATTTATCAGATGACTTTAGTAGTAGAAGGCTGAAAGAACTCGTCCTTGGAATTACTTTCACCATACCCACTGATTTCTTTCGCCAATCTGAGATGCATTTGGTGTTGCAGATGTAAAGGTCTGCTCATTTCCATAAGAACTTACTGCTGAGCAAATTATGGTCTTAAGACATTCTCACTTATTACTCTTATGCATTCATTGGTAGCTAGGCATTAAAAGCTAGGCATTAAATTCATGATTTAAAGAAAAGCCAGGCATTTTTGTTTAAAAACAGTAGGAAACCCTAAACAAATCGTTAGGTAACAAAAACGAATTATATTGCTTTTCCATCCAGGACCTGACAAGCGTACAGAACCTTCAGAAGAAGCATGCTCTCTTGGAAGCAGACGTCAGCTCGCATGCGGAGAGAATCGACGCTATCCGTACTCAGGCAGAACAGTTCATTGAGAGGGGACACTTTGATGCCGACAACATCAAGACTAAGCGGGTCAGTATTAACCTTTGTAATATACACAATAACAGACGAAGTTCTAGAGACGCATAGGTTGACATTCCGATCGTCAAGTCAGACGGACCAGTCGAAACACCTCAGCCATCTGCCATGTTTGCTAGTTGCAATATTATGAGTGTGCCTCTGGTAGTCTAGTTACGACTAGTCAACATAAGTCGAAAATTGAATTAGAGTAACGCGATCGCGAACAGCGAAACATTTCGACCTTCGAAACCCGTCATGAAATTATTAATTTTTCCTTGACAAATGAACTCACAAAATATTTTTTCCATCAGGACGGTCTCGTCGGTCGCTACACAGCCCTCGACAAGCCCATGGCTATCCGCAAGCGTCGCCTGTTAGACTCGCTGCAAGCTCAGCAACTGTTCAGGGACTTGGATGACGAAGCCGCCTGGATCCGAGAGAAGGAACCCATCATCGCGTCTACCAACAGAGGTATGTAGGATGGTCTATTGTTGATTTAACATGAAATATTTCAAGTATACTTACCTTTATACTTATGCAAACAGGGTAGGGTATAGTGAAAGAGGTTCTAGTGTATGTAAGAAATGTTTTTTTGTCTTTTTATATATACTGCTCACATCTAGAGTTGTAAGTTGTGGGTTGGAACTCAGGCAGGCGCTTTATTTTGTGTGAATTATTTTTTCACCACTGCTCTCAAAATGGTGAAGGAAAACATTGTCAGAAAACCAGCATGTCCTAAACCAAAAATTCGAACATATGTGATATCTATCAACCAGCATTGGGTCCGCGTGCATTACAGCCCACTCCCTCTCGCAGAGAGGAGGCTTGTGTCTCAGCAGTTCAACATTATTGGCTTATAATGCTCACATCTGCTACTAGTACTACTCTTTTATACCATTTTGGCAAGCCTGTAAGTCTATTCTATAGTTATTAGGCTTCGTTGTAAAACAGAACACCTTCAGAGCTATTTTATTAGCCAGAATCTGTTATTCTCCCTTTGTAATTGAATGGTCGGGATCGTTCGTGCGTGTTCGTATGTGTACGCACGAGTAAAATTCGTACGAAAACGCGTCCAAAGTGCGCACGGCCTTACGTTGCCTAGAACACGCAATATTTCGATAAGGAAACCATTGGGCTACCGCCTTTTAAGGAAACTTCAGCTTGTGCTAGCGCAAGAAGAACTAACACAAAATAAAATCTTGTTCTAACATATTGTGAAAAATGTTCAGGTCGCGACCTAATCGGCGTACAAAACCTAATGAAGAAGCACCAGGCAGTGATGGGCGAGATGGCGCAGCACGAGGCGCGCGTGGACGCCGTGCGCGCGGCGGGCGCGGCGCTGCGCGACGCGGGCCACTTCGCGGCCGACGACATCGCGGCGCGCCTGCAGCTGCTGCACCAGCACTGGACGCAGCTGCAGGAGAAGGCGCTGCAGGTACCACACGCGAGACTCATCGATGTGTACCGTCCGAAGTCTAAATTAAAAGATTAACAAAACAACCAATGGTGTGCGATATACTGGAGACAATTAACGTTTATTCTATTCGATTCTAAATATTGCAGACCAACGTGGGACTCGCTCGCGACCCTAGCGAATGGTCGTTTCTAAATATTCTTTACTTTATCCGTAAAAAGAAGATAGGTGTACACACTAAGGAGTGTAGTCATAGTGGCTTTTGGAAACTGATTAGAGAACTTGATTTGGTTTACAAAAAGGAATCGCCACACCATGTGAAGAATTAAAATAAAGTTAATAAATTATATTTGTATTTGTTTCTGAAACATTTTTCAGACAAAACTAACCTTCGTTGTCTCCCCAACAGCGCAAACAAGACCTGGAAGATTCCCTCCAAGCTCAACAGTACTTCGCTGACGCCAATGAGGCCGAATCCTGGATTCGCGAGAAAGAACCCATGGCTAACACACACGACTATGGCAAAGACGAGGACTCTTCCGAAGCGCTGCTGAAGAAGCATGAGGCGTTGTTGTCCGATCTCGAGGCTTTCGGCAACACTATCAAAAGTCTGAGGGAACAGGCTGATGGATGCAGGGTGAGTTAACTATTAAATACATAATAATCTAAAGGACATTAAAATATATGTTAACACTTTCTCTGTCCCATGAACCACATAAGGTTCAGGGTAATTGTTTAACTATTCTGTCTGCTTTGCGGAGAAATTACCCAGTCAGTTGGTTGGTAGAGTGACAGACTGCACAGAGTGCACTGGACAAAAAGTCGTGGAAGATCTTTATTTCCCACTACTATTACAAAGACAAAAAAAATGTATTTTTGCAAAATCTACGGGACCAATTTAAAAAATTCTTTTACCAGTATAATAGAATTATCACCGAGAAATAGCTGGTTTCTTATATGACAGTTAAAACTGAGATAAAATAGACCCATGATTTTTTTGTGCCAAAATGTAATGTTAAGTTTAGAAAACAAACTCTGAAGAATTCTCTAGGATTTAACACTTTTTTTTTTAAACATATATTTAGAAATCGGATTAAAATCATTTGAGTGGCACTTTACCTCACTATATTTCTAAGTTCGCAAATCCTCATAAGCATATTATTTCCCGTACAGCAACAAGAGTCCCCGGTGGTGGACGTATCAGGCAAGGAGTGCGTGGTGGCCCTGTATGACTACGCCGAGAAGTCGCCGCGCGAAGTGTCCATGAAGAGGGGCGATGTGCTCACGCTGCTCAACTCCAACAATAAGGTAAGTCGATAATAAAACGTTTTAGTGACAAAACTAGTTACTTGTAAACTTGTGTGTAGCAAGCAACAAGACAGTAAAGCCAGATTTACATGGTGCGATTAAATTCAATCTGCCTAGCCTTTTCCCAAGTATGTTGGCGTCAGCTTCCAGTCTAACCGGATGCAGCTGAATACCTATATTTTACATGGTGTGACTGCCTATCTGACCTCCACAATCCAATTACTGGGTAGCTGGGTACTTTTGGGCTTCTGACTGCCTGTAACGACTTGAAAAAGATCTACGAACGACTGCCATGGCTTAACGTGTTTTCTTGGGCACGGAGGGGTCTCGATATGTAATGTACGTCACCCATCCACAAACCGACAGCGGTAAGCGTAGCTTAACTTTCGATCGACCCGTGTGGCTGTATAATTTAGCCACGAACCCACACTCCCGGTTCTGAAAATGTGTTTTTTTTTTGTTGTTGTAAAAGTGAAAATTTATTATAAGGGTGCATTTCCTCTGAAGCGGAGACCTGCAGGAATCGATCTATGTCTTGTCTGGGCACGTCTCCGCTCGTCTCAGCTTCATTAGAAACGCACGGAGTCAAAAGTACGAACTAGCACTAGGTTAAACTAGACTAAACTTTCTAGAGACATCTTTCAGTAGACAATAGATAAGATATACAAGATACAGACAGTTGTATTACTCATATTATGTCACCTTCACGTAGCAAGGAGGATAACAATACGTCTATTATTACTAGCATATTACATTGTGATGCAAAGTAGATAGACAGCCATAACAGTGCAATATCTGCAATAGACACTACACTGAGGATGTGCTCACCAAATTATACTGAAAGGATGTCCAGTAACACATAAGACAACGCCTTATTTACAACTAGCGGACGTCACGCTGTTTCCCCCGCGTAGTTCCCGTTCCCGTGGGAGTACGGGGATAAAATATAGCCTATGTTACTCGCTGATAATGTAGCTATCCATTGCTGAAAGAATTTTTCAAGTCGGTCCAGTAGTTTTTAAGTTTATTCGTTACATAAAAAAATACAAATCTTTCCTCTTTATAATATTAGTATAGAAAAGTAAAATAAATTTCAAATAAAAATACTCAAATAATTACTAAGGCGGTAGTCCACATAGGAGGTCTATGTGCTATAGAACTTACGTTTACTTTTACCACTAGACCACTACAAATGTACTTTTATACAATGCTTCGAAAACTGTGATCAATGACGACATACATATACTGTTACGCAAAACAGATAATAATAATCGATATAAAAATATTTGAAACATCGTCCTTGTAATTAACTTCTGTAATACTCAAAGATAATTCTTATACCAATATCAGTCGTGTTATCAAATGTTTATCAAAAAATTTGAACTATGTCCGTATGTAGTTACTTCTGTATATATAATTTTACATCATAGACAGTTTTTTTGGAAAAATATCTCGTTAAAGGAAACGTATTGTGACTTGTGAATGAAACGAGTTAACTATGTATCTTGTCACACACTCACGTTATAGTGTGACAAAGAAATTACCCAGTAGCGATTATAATACAGATTAGTTTTTCATTTCAACAATTGTTTTTCATTTTACACAAAAACCGACTGGTACAATACGCAACCCAAATTTACTTACATAGTAAATGGACAAAATATTCAACACTATTCAATCGTTGAAAGTTTCATAGATCCAGATCCATTGTTATCTGGCTCCAACCGAACGTATTTATGTAACTCGCGCTAAACGGCGCACGTGAACAGAGTACTTTTTATATATGAACAGTAAACGATGAACCACGAAAGAGGACGAACGCACTTATATCATAGAACGTTTTTATAAAAAAGTAAAATAAAACTATGTGCCAGTGCCGAACTATAGATCTGACCCCGTGTAATTAAATAAAATTTCGTGTTTTTTTTTTTTAAATGAGACTCGTAATTGGAACATTGATTTGAATTATGAATAAAAAGAAATAAAAATGTAGTTTTTTTTTTCTAAGTGGCCAGTGAATCTCTCTGTGATAGTGAAGTTATTTTTTTAATGAGACTCGTAATTGGAACATTGATTTGAATTATGAATAGAAAAATAAAAATGTAGTTTTTTTTTTCTAAGTGGCCAGTGAATCTCTCTGTGATAGTGAAGTGATACTAGTGTTAAAATGATAGTTTTAAGTTGGTTAGCAGTTATGTTGGTGGACCGTCTGTTTGTATGCAACAGAAAGAATGATAAGAAGATAGATAATGTGAGTTTTATATCTTATTTCTGCCTGACGAAGTCTCTGATAGGTGAATCTTTTGACTTATCTCATTGTAGCTACTATGAAGTACTGCGATTGGTTGACCAATAACAACAATAACTAATCATGTAAGCTAAAAATGAGATTTGGTAGCTCAGTTAATTAGACAAGCTTTTCAGCATTTGAAAAATGTCTGTCTCCAATACTATTTTGAAGGTCCATTCACATGAGCCATGGATGAATGAAATAGTCTTCAGAATGTCTTCATAACCAATGTTGAAGTAGCTGCTAACAAGCTGCTCGTGCGCATCTTGTTTGTAAGTAGTCACTATTAAGTTACAACCTATTTAGTTGACCTGCTTACTCTTACGAACTTACAGAATAAGGTCTCGAATGACGATCTAGATTATTATCTTGATTTATGTAAATTACACGATAAATTCAATACGCATTGCATTCTCTCATACATGTAAATTTCACTAATTGTATGTACAAAGTTCAGTATAATAAATTATAGAAAAATTTTGTTCACTAGGTAAAATATTTTTTAAACAAAAATTAACAATATCGTCCCATAGGTCAAAACAAAATATTGCATTGCAAGAAGAATCTTATGAAGAAAGTTGAGAAGCAATACCGGCTTTTAGGGTTCCGTACCTCAAAAGGAAAAACCGGAACCCTTATAGGATCACTCGAGATCAATTTGCTCCGAATCTAGTGGACTGATTATTTATGCAAAAGTACGATTCACCCAAGTTATTAATAGAACTTCCAAATGGATGAATGAAGATAAAAGATTATGAAATTATAGCAAAATATTACGTTTTCTTTGTCATGAATGGCTTTTGAACTGAATGAGTTTCACATTGATAAGCGACAATACGCGATAGATGATCATGTCGCTCTCAAATCAGTGTGAGAAGGAAAAGTGACGAAATGATGAATTATTTAAATAATTTAGTTGTTTTGTCCTTTACCCAAAACAAACACATACCGCATTTACTGCGTTCTTAATTTAGTTTCTAAACATGTAAACAAATATGCGTTTATGTAAAAATAAATGTAAAAACAATTTGATAATTGCACATAAACCAGTAGCCGAGTGATAACGGCTCTGACTTACGAGTAGTGGGTTCCAACCCAGGCAGGCGCTTCACTTTGTGTAAATAATTGATCACCAGTGCTCTCAAAACGGTGAAGGAAAATATCGTGAGAAAACCGGCATAACCAAAAATTCGAAGACATAATACATCTACCAACCCGCACTGGGCCCGCGTGTAGATCATAGCTCACTCCCTCTCGAAGAGAGAAGGCCTGTGTCCCAGCAGTGGGAACATTATACGCTGATTATGCTACCCACACATAAATTACACTTTGCATTAAAATTTACACTTTTATAAAGTTGATATTCGTTTATGTGGAAATAACACCAATTGAAAACAAGGATTTGAATTGAGTTTAGTATACATACAAAACTAGCTATGTAGGTGATCCATGGGTTAGTAGGGGACGAGCGTGCGTTACCGGATATGATCCCAATTTAAATCACATTTTTGTAGCCGGAAGTCTAAATTATTGATATAAACATAGACTCCGAAAAATATCTTTTGACTTGACTTGTCTATCAGGAGACATACAAATATTTATTGCGTGCAAGAATCAAACCCGTGGCCGGCAGCGTAGAAGCCAGTCACTTAGCCACTGTTCTAATCGTAATACCAAAGATGCAAGAATAGTAGCGAGCATACGGACCAATATCATTACAAAGCATTATACAGTCAATGCACATCAGTGCCTATTCTATGGAAACTATAAAACGTGTTCCTTTTGATATCCCTGAATAATTTTTCAATAAAATTATTTCTTTTCATTTTCATTTAAAATAATCGACAAAGTCACGATTATTTATGTAAGACACCCTTACGTGAAATATGACAACGTCGCCTTATCTAACTTTAAAATATGAATGATTGTTTCGAATGAAAATGATCAATAAAATAAAAAAAACTTAGATACACACATCGAGTGTTATGTTATCTTCAAAACTATGTATTTTTGGAATACTGGTTCTGGGACTTTTTGTATTATTTTTACTTAACCTAGAGTTATGGGACATCAAAAGGAACACGTCAAGCTCAAAGTGTTACCAATGATGTGTGGTCAACTGTACTAACGATTGGAGTTTTGTTGAAATATGACTGTTATTGCTCCTCGATCGTCAAATATCTACCGACATCGTTACCGTTAATTTATAATCAGTATTGTTCTCAAATCGTGCGGGTGTGGCTTGATTGATTGTTGCCATATTGTTTCGCTTACTGCTCGAACGAATTATAACAGGAAGTCTTGAACGTATTGTTCCTGTCACTAAACAGATTATGAAAGATTTCAGCATCTGAATAGTGAAGCTGGTATATTTGCGTATTATCGTAAACTAACTGTTGCACGCGATTTCGTCTGCGTTCCACGATGAAAAGTAGCGTATGTCCTTTTTCAGGTCCAAGCTACCTACTTTTAAAATTTCATCCAAATTTGTTAAACTGTTTCAGCGTGAAAGCGTAACAAACAAACAAACTCACTTTCGCATTTATAATATTAGTTAAGATTACGTATGGTAACCGAAAATAATTACTTACTGGCATAATCGATTTGGTTGAAGGTTGTTAGCTTATCATCAGGGAAAATGGCCCGCAACTATATAAAAACCGCACAATGAAGTGTTCCGTATTTAGAATGAATTTATCCTAAATACAAACTTAAAATTGTAGTTGAAATAATTGTTCTCGCGCACGTTCCAACTGTAATATCGAGAGATTAACCATTCTATTTTAAGACCATAGATTTCTTATTCGTTTGCCTGTAATCTATGAGTAAAGAGCCATACTATGTTTTTTTTTTCTTCGAAAATTTAGTTCCAGTAGTTTCGGAGATAATGGGGGAATGGTTAATTTTCATCGAATTTCTTAAATATCATTAAAAGTATTTATTCTCAAATTATATACTTAAAAAAAAATATTTTTAAGATCCTCGCAACAAGCCCTTTCATTTGATATGTCACACGGTACTGTTAGCAAAACTTTATTTTAAAATTTTCTTGTTTGCTCCCCATATTCAAAATTAATTTATTTACTTTACACGTTCGTGTTTGGGTCACAGAAATACATATTATGTGTACCAAATTTCAATTTAATCGGTGCATTAGATTCGGAGCAAATTGGCTGTGACCGACAGACAGACAGACAGACAGACACATGAGTGATCCTATAAGGGTTCCGTTTTTTCCTTTTGAGGAACGGAGCCCTAAAAAACAGTAACATATTACCCCTTATCTAACCATTTACATATTACCTAGCTGAAAGACCAATGCGTGCAATCTAAATATATTTACATAATACTACCTACATGCAAGAGCTCGAACCGTAAACGTGAGGCTATTTTAGGATATAGGCTATAGCCTATAGCAATCAAACATGCACCTTGCACAAACGGAATTTTTGTTATTGTGTACCGTAAATTCTTTCATATGCCTTTAGTAAAAAGCTGTTATTTCGATATTACAAACAGACACTTCGATTTTATTTATTTGTATAGAAGGTGATTACAATGACACATTTTCAGGTTTTCTGTTATTTTAATTAAACCTTGTAGTCAAGTATGGTAAAGTTGTAGGCCGGCTGAGCATACGCCGATAGGCTGCGACCTAAAAAGAAGAGAAAGCTAGAAGCGTCATACTAATTCTCATACATTTGCAGGACTGGTGGAAGGTGGAGGTGAATGACCGCCAGGGCTTCGTCCCGGCTGCTTACGTCAAGAAGATCGACGCCGGCCTGTCCTCCTCGCAGCAGAACCTCGCCGACTCGAGCTCCATCGCGGCTAGGCAGAACCAGGTACAGTATCCCTCATTGAAAAAATAAATATAAAATTTAAGAATGATATTGAAGTGAAAACTTCGTTAGGCCCGTTGGGTATTTTTGAGATGGGAAAAATCAATTGAACTCGCGACACTGTTACCGATACCGACACCTCATTAAAAGTATTTCCTGCACAATAAAATTGTTCAAGTTTTCACTTCTTTAGGCACTCCCCGAATGCCCTTTTTGTAATTTTTTTTTTTAATAAACTTTGCTGCTATCTGCTAAAGCCCTTTTATCACAATGAGCTGCTGATTTATTCTGTAAAAATCCACTGTGAAAACTTACACTGATCGGTGTACGTTGCCACCGACAATAGAACATAATATTGTTAACAGTGACATAAACCTACCAAAAACCGTTTATTCTCAGATTGAGGCTCAGTATGACAACCTGCTGGGCTTGGCTCGCGAGCGACAGAACAAGCTCAATGAGACCGTCAAGGCTTACGTGCTTGTGCGCGAGGCCGCTGAGCTTGCCACATGGATTAAGGATAAGGTACGTTACTTATTCCCTCGTCTCTTGCATCTATGAGAACTCATCGTCATCTGCCTAGCCTTTTCCTAATTATGTTGGGGTCAGCTTCCTGTCCAGTTGGATGTAGCTGAATATCAGTATTTTACATGAAGCGGCTGCCTATCTGACCTCCACAACCCAGTTACTGGATAATACGATACCCCTTGCATCTAAGAAAACTATTCCAAAAAAACTCGTATCATTAAGAGCTCAGAAAAGCTTCAGTAAAAAACTGTAGAAAGAAACCATTTCAATAACATAAAGCCTTGCAATATACTAGAATAGAATAGATTTATTTATTTGCTCCTCTATCTTCTATTTCCATAAAGCGATAAGGTGCAGCGGGGCAATCTCGACTGGTAAAACCTAAACCACAACTTTGAAGGTATAAAAATATTAGACGATATAGTTTTATTAAAAATGTAATGTATTGACGCTCCAGAGTCATTATCTGTGTATTATTTTTACAAACTCATATTGAAAAATATTCAATAGATAGGCTTAAAAATGTGTTTTTTGTCAAAAAAGGCAAAAATAGTTATAATTCCCCCTCCGTGGGGCAATTTCAACTATTAATTATAATTTCTCTTCTAAAGCTCTTAGCTTGATGTTAGTCAGTTGCAGAGTTTTTTATAGGGATGGTAATCTAAATTTAATCTTGTCATTTATGCAGCTAGGCTCATTTTTGAATAAAAACACATTAAAGTTTTAGGCGGGGTAATTTCGACTGCTCGCCATAGTTAATAGTGATGGGAACGTAATAAAAAATAAGTCGATAGATACACCAATAAATAATTTTGGTCTGCTATCTACTAAAGGTACTATATCTACTCACTAATCATGAATCAAAACTTCATTTTAAGAAAGGAATAAGTATTTAAAATAGAACCACAGCACCCCTCGTCCTAAATCTACAATCGGTCATATACAATCGGCAATATAAATACGCGATTTTATAATTTAGGACCAAGATTCATCTATCTTTTGGCGAACCATCTGCAATAAATTAATAAAGTAGTAAGAAATTGAAAAATCCCTCGAAATGCATCTATTTGAATCGTGTTGCGATCCTGCGAATAGAAAGATTACAATAATATAGCTACAAGTTAAATATTTGTAAAGCATTTACATCGACAAAACATATCGAAACATGCACATCACTAGTGTTTGTTCATTTCCATATAAAATCTGGTGGGGCAATTACAACTGCAAAAAAGTCGAAATTAGCCGCCATTACAATCCAGGTGGGGTTATTCAAACTCACACCAAAATGCTGTTAAAACGCAAGTTACAACAGAAAAAAATAGCCAAAAACATGAAATAGGCTTTAATTAAATGTATGTAACTTTTTTTCGCAAAAATGTGAGACACTAATTTGCACGTGCAAACAAGAAAAAGAGAAGAAAACAAAATGGCCGTGTCGATCAAACAGTATTGGGTCTAGCAGTGCCATCTTTGTAGAAATTATGAAATTGCTTTTGAGCTATCCGGTCATAGATGGCATTTATTCAAATAAAGTAAAATGTAGAAGTTATTAAGATTAGTTGAAATTTCCCGCTGTCGAAATTGCCCCGCTGCACCTTACTTCTAAAAGACTTGCAACCTAAAAAAAGGCTGGTATGTCAAATAGGGGAAATGAGTGTGATGTTCCAGAGTTTGTCAGATTTTGGAGAATATTTCCAACTGAGTTTTTCTGATTTAAATCTTTTAGTTCAGTATACTTTTTACTCTTTTTTTTCTCTATAAATAAGTTGTTTCAACAAAATTAGTTTAAATATAAAAATTTGGTCATCTAACAGTTTTGACAATTTTCACAGGAAATGCACGCCCAAGTTCAAGACGTGGGCGAAGACCTGGAACAGGTCGAGGTCATGCAGAAGAAGTTCGACGACTTCCAGAACGATCTGCGCGCCAACGAGGTGCGGCTCGCTGAGATGAACGAGATCGCCGTGCAGCTCATGACTGTGGGACAGACTGAGGCTGCGCTGAAGATCAAGACGCAAATGCAGGTGAGATAGGGTTTTTTTTCTCGGCTTTTTTATTAACTGTAGCCTTGTAACAGCGACACATAATCAGTGTCCCGCAATCGTTTTATCTGTAATTAGATCGTTTTAGTGACTTGGCTCCATAAGCTTAGTTATGTATTTTTGTTAACCATTTCCGATGTAACAATTTCTATACAAAATTGGCAATGACTAAAGTGACTACCACTATTTTGCTTGAAGTTCAATTCAAGCTAATGTAAGCAGCAAAAAGTACAAATATTCAAGCTAACGGATCATTTTGTTCATGGTTGAAATCAATAAGAAATCGGGTTCTGTTTTACATAACCAATTAATAAGTATTACTGTTTCAAAGTTATAAGTTACTGTAGACCAGTAGTGGCCCATTGGTAACCGCCGCGATTTATAAGGTGTTGATCATTGGGTCGAACCCTGACAGGCGCTTAACTTTGTGTAAATGATTTCATCAAAATTCACCACTGCTCTCAAAACGGTGAAGGAAAACATCGTGAAGAGACCGGCATGTCCTAGAAGCAAAAACTCGAAAACATGTGATATCTACCAACCCGCACTGGGCCCGCGTGGTAGATTACAGCCCACTCCCTCTCAGAGAGGAGACCTGTGACCCATCGGTGGGAACATTATAGGCTAATTATGCTAAGTTATTGTATAGTTAGCATCTTTAATAAATCTCAAGTTGTAAATTGAAGTATTCGATTTGCAGTAGATATTTTATAGCACACATAAAATACTACGTACACAACTATCTAACTCAGATTATAGTCATATTAACTAGCAAATATTTATATCCCAAGGTGTAATAGGCATCACAAATATTTAGTTTAAATCGTGATGTAACAAGTTACAATCACTTAACAGTGTCAAATTAAAATAGCTAGTAAAACTCCATTGACAAAAAAAAAAAACAATGATAAAATAAAAACAAAACAATTATTTTGATGATTTTTTGAAGGAGTCATCCACCGCAGTTCGTATAGTCACTTGAAAAAAAATTTTTTATCACACCTGCTCTGAAAATACATACTAATTATACCAATTAGAGGGAAGAAACGCCTTTATCCCGCCCTTCAAATCCTTTCATCCCAAGGTATGGAAGTTTGTATGAAAATCCTTCCGACCCAAGGGTGGGAAGTATGTATGAAATTCCATTACATACCCGGTTTTTCTTTTTTTTTTAATTTGTCAGCAGTCATACTGCCAAGAGACTTTAACTGTCTACTAATTAAATTTCAAGTAAATTGTTACTGGCCACATACAGTTTTTTTTTTTACCAGTTACCAACCTCCTTGGTGCATACAGAAAATTAAAAACGAAATTATTTTTGTATATAAAACGCGCGGAATCACGGAAGAAGTGGCTGCATGACCTTATGATCTTAGCCTACTCCAGAAACGGGCGAATAAAAAATGGAAAAGCCCGCGCATTTTCGCAAAAACACATTTATCTTTGTGTTTTTTGTAAAATATGGATACTTCGAGCGACAGTGATGATGTTATCCCTAACACACCGCCAGAACTATTAGAGACGGCCCAAGAAGTTGTTGATAATCTGTTGCCGGAAAAATCTAAATGCAGATACAACAATACTTATGAAAATTTCATACGTTGGCAAAAGGAAAAGAAAACGACTTCATTTTCTGAAAATGTATTGCTCTCGTATTTTAATGAGAAAGCAAAACAATAAGCTGCACTTTTAATAATTGTACTTTTAACTAAATATAAACATTTCTATGCATTTATGTTCATAATTTTCCTCGTAGGTGTAATAAAAAGCACTATACATCCCTCAGGATAAAGTACAGTTCCATACCTCAAATGGTTTACGCCCCTCCCAAGCTCGTGGCGCAAATGCCATAATCTCGGTATGGAACTGTCACTTTCTTCCCTCTGAAGTAATGTACTATTATTTCAAATCTAAAAGACGTAATTGATACCTAAACACGATGAAACAAAAGAAAACAGATTTTCTCAACTCATACTTCAAGTAACAACACTAACAGTGGTCGTTGACCCCCAAAAATACATTAATTTTTATTTTTTCGTGTTTAGATATCGACGATACTCATCACATCTGCAGTTGCGCTAGCAAATTTTATTTGACCCTGTATATAAATAGAAGTTATAACAGTAGCAAGATAAGATAAACACGTGGAATTAAGCCGTACAAAGTGCATGCACTTAACTTATAGCGCTGTCAATATGAAAATAGATATTTGATGCGTAAATCCACTTTATGGATTAGCGGCTCGATTACTGAGCGATAAAACGGAAATGCATCGTGTGTAGTAGGCGCCAATAGGCTTAAAATTAATTTGTAAACCTTTTTACGCTCTATGGTTTACGCCCGAGTTAACAGCAATAGATAATATTGCGCTAACATGCAAATTAAAATCAAAAGTCATTTATTCAAACTAGGCTGAGAATCAGCACTTTTCGAACGTCAAAATTACATAAGACAGTCCCCCAAAATGTCCACCCTTCACCACTTCCTAGTGATTCAGCTGGGAAGAAGAATTGGCGCAACAAACTCCCAGCAGCACAGCTGTCTGTTCAGTTAATAAAACTTGATTCTATACAATAGTATGCAAAATAATTTACAAATAGGCTAAACACGCTTGCTAGTTTCAATTATGATCCCAATTACGATTTACAAATCAAACCTTATTTAAATGAGTTGGTCAGAACTTTAGGATTGGACTATCTTTTGGGTAGAGATATAAAAGCCAATTGAAGGTAGTTCATCTAATTTGTACATTATAAAACTATGAGTATGAAAGAAGGAACTTACAGAACATTAAAGACATTCCTATAAATATAAAGACTAAACATTGTCTACGTTGAAACACCACTTCATCTTCTCAACATTCCGTCTAATGTCAACAGGAACTAAACTCCAAATGGACCTCGCTACAACAACTGACAGCCGAGCGCGCCGCCCAACTCGGCTCAGCGCACGAAGTACAACGGTTCCACCGTGACGTGGACGAGACCAAGGACTGGATCGCTGAGAAGGAGGCCGCGCTAGCCACTGACGACCTGGGCAAGGACTTGAGATCTGTGCAGACTTTGCAACGTAAGTAAACAACTCTCGAACGAAGCGAATGCCCCTTAGCATTCGAAGATTTGGCGTGATCTTGAGAATTTGAGGAACGCAGCAGTTCCTGAGTTAGCAGTTTCCTACGACTGCAGCTCTCAAACGCTGGTCATGAAAAAAAGTTTGCAATAAAGTTCCCATCAAAATAGGTGAACTATGAGACAACCGACGGATTTCAATAAGACCTTTATGCGATGATTTGTTAATGCACTCGGGCCAGTAATTGGCGTATTTCGCATATTACGTACTATCGAAGAAACGCATATCTGTACACTGTAAGGACTATTCTTGCTTGCAGCGCTCGGCCGCTATAGTATCGCTTACCTACGAAAAAAAGGGTCGTATGCACGGGATTTTTTTTTCAAAATGCTTAGATGTGTTACCCCGATGGTACATAGCGGCTATAAAAAGGGAGGGGGGGGGCTGCTTTTAATTTTTTGTTGTTCAAAATTAATTATTAGCTTTAGCCAATTTTTATTCACCACTCTTTCTCTCCACAGGCAAACACGAAGGCCTAGAGCGCGACCTCGCAGCCCTAGGCGACAAGATCCGCCAACTGGACGACACAGCCAACCGCCTCATGTCCACACACGGCGACTCTGCCGACGCCACGTACAGCAAGCAGCGCGAGATCAACGAGGCCTGGCAGCAGCTGCAGGCGAGAGCTAACGCCAGGAAGGAGAAGCTGCTGGACTCTTATGATCTGCAGAGGTAATGTAACCAATTATTATACGTAGTTTGTTCAACTGCAGTATTAATGACAACAATTTTTGTCCGTCAGGTAGATTATTAAAAAAATATTGGACACGCGTAATCAAAAGATTATGGTGATACATGGGGTTAAAATGTGCCATGACGTCACGAGTATATAGATTTTATACTTACTTGTGACAAGTTTAATCTAAGTCATTTTTATTATTATGATAAAGCAAAAAATACGTGTCTAATATTTGTATATTATCTAACTGGCGGACTAAATAGATTTTTTTTTTTACCCAGACGGCATTCCTATTGATGCTAAACTTCAGAAAATTCAGAATTTTGCTCCAAATAAAGTTTCCTGTGGACTCCACAGTCACTCATTTAAATAATCATTTAAAAATATTTTATGTTTATTTAACTTAAATAAGTTAAATGACGGTGTTTATAATAGGAACAAGCCTAGTAGAAAAATAGATCATCTTCTAAATTTGTGTTGCAAAATTGAACTTCCCAAAACGCCTTACTTACATTTCTTAAAAACACAATTCCTACCTCAATCATCTTACAATTTTATCATGCTGTTCAAAATTCATGCCAACACAATAATTCAACAGGTTCCTATCCGACTACCGCGACCTGATGGCATGGATCCACTCCATGATGGCTTTGGTAAGCTCGGACGAACTTGCTAATGACGTCACCGGCGCTGAAGCATTGCTTGAGAGACACCAGGTATGTCAATGTTATCATAACATTATAAATATGACTGATACAGTCACTAACACTGTTATTACCATATTAGACGTGATATTTACAATATTTATCCATGGTCTCAAAACGGTGAAGGAAAACATCGTGAGGAAACCGGCATGTCCTTGAACCAAAAATTCGACGACATTGTGACATCTACCAACCCGCACTGGACCAGCGTAGTGGATTAAAGCCCACTTCCTCTCACCGAGAGGGCTGTGTCGCAGCAGTGGGAACATTATAGGATGATTATGCTTATTCATGAAAAGTATAGAAATATTGGAATCTCAAAACAATTAAACATACATAAATCTTCCTATATTATTGCTGCCTACTGCTGGGTTAATTAAGTTCTGCTCTCTGTGAAAGGGAGTGGACCAATAATCACCACGCGGACCCAGTGCGTATTTTTGGTTCTGGGATACATTGGTTTTCCTTCACCATTTTTACATGATGCAATTGAAATATTGCGTTTTATGTGTAAATAATAGTATTATAGATATTTTCATTGTAAATGATTCCTGTTTGGTCCACCAATGACTAATAGAGTGATGTCAATACATCTCATTAATAATGTTTGAATGTATAAAGTTTTGTGATGACCAGTGATCGGAGTAAGTAGATTGATTTGGGGTCAATGAACTGGCACATATATATTAGTATGGATACGCCTCCGGGATTCCGGGATTGGGAAATTATTAAGATTTTTTTTAAGGAATTTCAAATGTTGTAATGTGTAGAATAAATAATACATCAATATGAATAATAAATGTTTAACCCTTTTGCTGTTATTGCATTGAATGCGAAAAAATATAAAGAAGTATAAAAATATATTTTTATTTATTTATTCAAGAATAGTAACAATTACAAGCAGCAGATAATATACTTACAAGAAATAACTACTAAATTAGTCATATTATGTAAGTTTCGAATGGACGCTTTATTACTTGATAAATAAGAAAAAAAAACAATTTTAAATGTTTATCTATTCTATAAATTTCTAATGTAGTAGTTTAAAAATCCTTAAGTCCCGTAAGTACCAAAATGAAATCCTGGAAAAAAGGCTAATCCATGTTATGATTTCTATGACTATTCATGATGCGAGTACGTAAAATCAATCTCCCTACTCCGATCACAGGTGATGACACTAGTTTAGTTCCATTACATTCAAAAGTGCAGTCTTATCCAAAATTCAAAAACTAAAAGGTTCTACGACGGGTCAGTTTTGTAATCTTTCATGTAGGTTATACTTGTCGTTTACGTCAAAATTTTCTGAAACTACTAGATATTTTGACGTTACTGAATGGTGACTTACATGATCGATAAGAAAACAATTGTGATAACTTATCTTGTAAAATTTCAAAAATGCTAACTAAAAATCTGTTATTTGGGTGAAAAACTATTGTGATAGTTAATTGGCAGCTGTTGGGTATTGGTGAACAAATATCACATGGTAACTGTGTTTCTAGAGCCAGCGTTTGGAGATAGACGCGCGGTACGGCATAATGCCGCAGGTCAGACGCATTGCACGCATGTGTGCCCCCAGCCTTACTACCATTCTTGCAAGTCACAAGTACTTTAGGACATGTGTCTAAATACATTCCAGATCTCCCAGATCTGAAAATGGGGAATTGATGAAAATTAAATGTTGATTTAATTTTAAATACGAATAAATAAATCAATATAATATTGATTGGTGATTTCCATATCATGCCCATGCATTTGCTTTTTTAACAACTAGATCTCAGTAATAAAGACGTCACCAAGTCAATTTTGTGAAAGTCACACTGTTTTAAGTGACATTTAAATTCAGGAACTTGACAATCATAAAATTCTGTCAAAATTGATCTTGTATTTCCATGGGTCTAAAGCTGCCTGTCCGCTGAAGTCGAGCGAGGCAGCTGAGCGGAGAAATTTGCCAATATTAACCTATACGATGTAAATTCTGCTTCAGAGCTCCGCTTCTATTAGTTAATATTGACACATTTCTCCGCACTGCTGCCTCGCTCCGCTCCAGTGGACAGCCTAAAAAGCCAATCGTACGTTATCGCCCTTTGATAATCTTTAGTATACAGTAATAAATCCTACAAAATGTAATGTGTGACTTGCAAGAACTTTATAATATACACCCGTGTATGCAATAATACGCAATAATATACACTACACTCGATGTGCTGCTGTTTACAATCTAATTTAATTTAAATTAATGTATTTAGTGGCCGGGGGTAGTTACCCTAACAGTTTAACTATAAAAACTTAACAGGCAAGACACGACAACTTTATTAACAGTTTTAATTGTTTTGTAATTTATTTTAGTTTTTTTTCTTTGTTGTGATAAAGTACAGTCAATCATAAAAGTATACAGCTTAAGAATTTAAACTGTGGCGATTTAAATATTTCAAGTTTAAATTCTTTTGCGAATTCAATGTCAATTTTAATTTAATGTCGCTTACAGTTAAAGTTGGTTCGACAATTTTCGATTTACACTTTTGAAGTTGGTTGTACTAGTTTTCCGTGTGTTTTCAAGGTGTCTTCAGTTTGTCCTGAATGTTTTAGTGTGTGTGACTGTTATTTTATGTACAATCTGTGTCTTCTATTATTTTATTTATTCCATGACGTTTTTTTTTTTTCAAACTATCCACGGTTATTTCATTCTTGGTGTGTGTTGTACAGCTTATTTATATTAAAAAAACAGCAAAAAGCAAATTTAGGTAATTAGTTACGGTGTGTTTTTGAATCTATCAAAAACATTGATGTATGGAAACGTTGAGACTTCGTTTTTAAACACGACATTAAAACAAAATATTGCTGTAGAATTTCTCAACGAATCTATAATTCAAGCAGTTTTATTACAAAAGTTATGCAACTTCTTTTTCACAGCAGTTGATAAGTCTTCGCTTAAACATTGATATTCAGTTAATTTCGAGCCTAGACTAAACTGTTTTGTATAATATAGGAACATCGCACTGAAATGGACGCCCGCGCCGGTACGTTCCAAGCTCTGGAACTCTTTGGTCAGCAGCTGTTGCAAGGAGGTCATTACGCCAGCGTTGATATTCAGGAGAAGCTTAACAACATGAGCGATGCTCGCCAGGATCTTGAGAAGTAAGTAAATCCTTTATTTGTTACGATACTTAGGCCTGGTTTCTGAATTGAGAATTTATAGTTGAGAACATGTTTATTACATTTAATTACTTAAGGTAACGACCGCAAAATTAAAATTTATTTGCAACACTGTCCTACTAAGTTTAACATAATTGTGTTATGAGTGGATTTAAATCAATAATGCAGAGTTTTGGAAGCAAACCCAAGAGCTCTCATTCAACAGTCCATCATAGTATGCGCGCAGTGGCGGTACCTTCATAGAAGCCAAAAAGCCCGGCTTGCCCTAATAAAATCATAATTCTCAAGAACAAACCTAGGCCTACCAATAAAAAGAAATAAAAAAGAAACAGTCAATGAACTCGAACTCAGTCATGCATGTCATAGGAATAACCAAATTTCGAAATCCCCGTTTTTTTCTGCCGCGCGCACTGAGCTAGCTTGCCAGATCTACGCACTCATTGAACTCGAATCATTCATTTAGTAATCATATGAATAAAATTTAAATTCCGCGCGCTTTGTTGCGCGCCAATACAATGCATTCAATTGCGCCTTCTCGCTCACACTCGTGGGCTTCGTATCTGGCTTGCCTTACCTTCCTTTGTCTCACAGTTTTCGCCTACAAATTGCTATAGAAACATTTACATTAGTTGATATATTGGTAAGTACATATACGCAGATTTGTATGAAATGAAAAGCCCGGCTTTTGAGTGCAGAGTACTTTTTATTTTGAAACGCGACGACGAATTTGTTATTGTATATGTTTTGAAATTAATATTTTGAGACTAGAATTTTATTTTCCACGTGCTGAAGTAATGAATTAGTTTTATTGTTTAAAATGATGTGATAGTTATTGCGGCGGTGTCATTCCGCGCTTTTGTAAGTGATATTTTTATCATCAAATTCGGAGACTGTGTTCGTAAAGGTATTTGAGTTTGGGCATATTGAGTTTTCTGACAATGAGTAACTTTACTTCACCGTAACCAACCTCAAATTACTGTAACTATTTCTCGGAAATAAAAAACAGTATCTTTGTTAGTCGAAGAATATATTGAAAAATACTAGTAGGTATTCGATTGTCTATTATACAAATTTATGTAGGTGAATAGCTGGTGCCATGAAAGGACATGACTAGGGTTGTTTTTATGGAATTCGTAGTTTTAGTAAACCACTGAAAAATAAACCATCTTATGTACTACATCTTGAGACCATAAAACACGATCATATCGATCATAAAACACACACATGTTAGCATCGAAGAGATTCTTCATAAGTGTTTTGAAATAAATATTAGAGTTGGCTATTGTCATTAAAATAAATTATAAAAAATGTTTAAGTAGGTAATAATATCTCATGTTAACGTTTTCAATCGACATTAAATATTAAACTCGTAAAATTATGCGTACGGCAATAGAACAACAAATCGATAATGTGGGAGCCATCTAGTGGCTTCTGATTGAAAAATTTTGCATGTGACAAGCGAATATGAATTATGGTAAAAAGGTTCGGCTAAGCGGTGTGATTACGCGCATTCATTAATGTAGATGGCGCTTATGACAATTACATACTAATGCCAGACCTCTTCGAATTTTAAAGGTTTTCTAACCAAAATTATAATAATGTTGTACCATGAGCAACATATGAAAATCAGTCAATCCCTCACTTGGCTGTTTTTTTATCGTAAAAAGTCTGGCGGCTTGCCCTAATTTTGACCCCTAGGCACGCCACTGCATGCGCGTTGATAAAATCTCAGACCATGGCATGCTAAGACAAAACCCAGGTTTAATCGTGTCCCTGTAATAAGCTCTCTGTACAACATTGTTTTTAATCTATACAAATAAATAAAATTTAAGTGTCTGTTTGTGATGTCAAAATAACATCTTTTTACTAAATGCATTTGAAAGTATATACGGTACTTATAACAAAAAAAAAGAACTATTATAAATTTTTGCCTGTCTGTTTGTGTCGGCTTATCTCCGAAACTGTTGAACCGATTTTGACGGAACTGTCACTGGCAGATAGGTAATGTTAAAAGAGGTAACTTCTATTTTAGAAAAAGAATTAGGGTCCACGCGGGCGAAGCCGCGGGCAACACCTAGTAAATATAAATAAATAAATGACACATACTTGTGGTGCAAAGAAAGTCCACGTATATTTCTCTTTTTTTCGAACTTTGCTCTTTATAAACTTGTAAAGTTGTAATGGACGGTTGCACGCAAACCAAAGCTACTGATGGCAGACTTGTACAGCGTTTCAACTATTTTCATTACACTTCTGCTTTCGTCGTGTGTCAATGTGTAAATCGGATAACATTGTATTTTGCATTGCCTTCTTCGTACATTGTTTTTTTTTTTTTTTTCAGTTTCAATAGCAACTGAAAAAAAAAACAGCGAGAAATTAAAACTTTTTCCTTCCTTCCTTATTTCTCCCACAATTACTTTCTTCTAACACAATTTTTCTCTCCAGGGCTTGGATAGGTCGCCGCATGAAGCTCGACCAGAACCTAGAGCTGCAACTCTTCTACCGCGACTGCGAACAGGCTGAAGGCTGGATGGGAGCCCGCGAGGCTTTCCTCTCGCCCTCGGCTAAGGACGTGACGGATGCTGACGCGGCTGCCGACGCAGCACAGCCGGATAATGTGGAGCAACTTATCAAGAAGCACGAAGACTTTGACAAGGCTATCAATGCTCATGTAAGTGGCATACAACTATCTTCTGAAAACCTGATTTCGTAAAAGATCTCGTATAAAAAAAAAATATGATTATAAAAACAACTAGCAAACGGAAAATTTATGTATGATGGAATTCGATAGTGTACCATATATTTTTTTAATGTTTCCGTTGTACTAGAATACTTTTTAATGAGATTTAATGTAAGCATGAGTTAACAATATAATCTTTGAATTAACTTTCAAACTGGTGCTAAACCGAAGATTTGTGTGACTGCATACAATTTACCAGATACATTTTATTTGAAAATATGAGAAAATCATTTAAGTTTCATACCTTCTTGACCTTGTATAATCTAACTTCTGCTAACCTATATCCCGATGTAATACTACGTATCTATTATCTAAACAGGAGGAGAAGATCGCTCAAGTGCAAACGTTAGCCGACCAGCTGATGGCGTCAGAGCACTACGCGGCTGACGACATCGACGGCAAGCGGCGACAGGTGCTCGACAGGTGGAGGCACCTCAAGGAGGCGCTTATTGAGAAGAGATCCAGGTACAGTACTAATTTTTTACTGTCAGAAAAAAAAATATAGGATCCAAAATATATGGCTTTCCAGTCCTCCACAATCTAGTAACTAGGTAATACATTACCCCTTGGTAAGATTGGTTGTCAGAGAAACAATGTATGACTACGAGAAAAAGAAACGAATGACTTCAAAGGTTGAGTTGAATTTCAAGAAATAACAAATACGATTAAATTCAGTCCCATTGTGATATAGCATAATACAAGTAAGTGCTTATGAATGAAACAATTAGTTCTAAACTTCATATTCTAACTGAGCTATTCTTGTGATTCATGCCTTCAAAAAACCCATATATTTAATTCATTTAGGATCGGCGCTGCATGATTTCTACCATACTACATGTATGAAATGTATATATATATATAACTACATATATAATATGGGCATAATATATTTACTTATCACTGGCGTGCGTATATGACCAGATGTATGAACATAGTAGGTGGCGTTCTATAGTTTCTGCCTACCCCCATAGGAAGAAGGCGAATGAGTTTATGTATGTATTTACTGCTACTTTTCTGCAAACTGTCACATGCAGTTTTTGAGTTTACATTATTTATGCAGGTTGGGTGATGAACAGACATTACAGCAGTTCTCGCGCGACGCCGACGAGATGGAGAACTGGATCGCCGAAAAATTGCAGCTCGCCACCGAGGAGAGCTACAAGGTAAGCATACATTAATTATAACTCCTTACTTCAGCCACCTCGACTGATAAAATACGATTCTTTTTGGTATTTCTTCGTATGTTCCACCGGTTGACGTCATAACGTCAACGCTGGCTGTCGTTCAAAACCAGCGCTGTGGCTTTATCTCGCTTACTGTTGCAGCATTATGCGATGGCCTTTTTGTGTGGATGTAACGCAACTTGTTCTTGTGTACTTTACTTTTTATTATTATTTATTTATTTATATATCTATCTACAATCGTTGCACTGTTCAATTAATTAACACAAGCCATCATACAAGCAAAGTGCACAATATAAGCGATAGACGCGCGCCACGTTTAGTGCAAATAAACTAAATTTTCTTGTCATTTTTTTATTGATGGGATTTTTGTGATAAAAAAATAATGTTTACTAAGTAAGTATTAATCTACTTTTCCTATCTCAGGACCCCGCCAACATCCAGTCTAAACACCAGAAGCACCAGGCCTTCGAGGCGGAACTGGCCGCTAATGCTGAACGTATCCAGTCAGTGCTGGCCATGGGAGGCAACCTTGTGCAACGCGGACAGTGCAGTGGAAGCGAAGACGCCGTGCAGGTACACACAAATACTCCTTCTGTAGCATCGAGACGAACTAGATTATCATTGTAAACACACGGACATAATGTGACGGGTCCTGCGCAGCTCGAATCTAGCGGTTCCCCGCAACCTTCTACAGGTCGATGCTTCGAATTGTTGTTCTGACCCGCTTTCTGAAATTAATTACACACCTTGCAAGATACTATAGAAAAAGCATAGTGATGTTTCTCGCAGAATAATGTGATATTTAGAAATGCGCTCTTTGTTGATTGAAGCAAAACCATCAGCTAATTCTTCTCAATCTTGAGCGATTTAATAAACATTTAAACTCTCGTATCTACTAGCAGCAGCAGCACTGAAGACCCAATGGCAATGGCTCAAACTTAAGAGTTGTAGGTCGTGGGTTCGAACCCAGGCAGGCGCATTACTTTGTGTAATTTATTTCATTACCGCTGCGCTCAAAACCGCGACGAAACACATCGTGCGGAAACCGGCATGGCCCGGAACCAAAAGTTCGAAGACATGTGACTTATACCAACCCGCACTGGGCCCGCGTGGTGGATTACGGCCCACATCCTCACAGAGAGGAGGCCTGTGTCCCAGCAGTGGGAACATTATAGGCTGATAATGCTTTTCATCTACCTACTACACGCAAATATCATATTAACTTGGTAAAAAAAAAAGCTATTTACCCATGTATTTGTGTTCCTTAGGCACGCTTAGCATCCATCGCAGACCAATGGGAGTTCCTGACTCAGAAGACGACGGAAAAGTCGCTCAAACTGAAGGAGGCCAACAAACAACGTACTTACATCGCCGCTGTCAAGGATCTCGACTTCTGGCTCGGAGAGGTAAGAACATTATACTTCAAATTGTATCTGTGAGGGCTTGTAATAAGCAATTTAGTCATATAATACTGTTATTATAATGTTATTAGTGTGTAAGCTTTCCGAAAAAAATAAAAATCAAATCAAATATATAAATGATGGCCTTCAATAATTTATTGTAAAAATATTTTTTTTAAATTGGGATGTGCCGTTTTTGCCAGCTTGAAGGAGCTCAGTAGGATACGCAGCTGATGTTAAAGCTAAAAATGTGACACTGTTTCAAGTCCTTTTTAAATTTTGAGAATAAAATGTTATTTTAAAACACTTTTGTAGTCAACTAATGTTTTGAGAAGACCGTATTTTATTTATTAATTTAACCATTTATGTACACACATACAACGTACACATAGACGACAAGAAAAGAACAACAAAATACGTACGAAGGTGACGCTTACTTCTAAAGAAATCTCTTCCAGCCAGTCTTCTTCTTCATTTTAATATGACGGTGAACAAAAATATTCCTCATTTGCGACATTTTGTTTATACTGGTATTATATTTAAGGTTGAAAGCCTGTTGACGTCCGAAGACTCGGGCAAGGACTTGGCGTCCGTACAGAATCTCATGAAGAAGCACCAGCTCGTCGAGGCCGACATCCAGGCGCACGAGGATAGGATCAATGGTGAGCCAGTTTGTTACTACGATATCTTTTTTTCATTCTTAAAGTAAAAAAATGCAAGTGAGTTAAACAGAACTTCAATCGATAAAGTTGTAAAACACCGAAACAAGACAAATGGCTAAACCTATGTAAAAAGAAATAGAACGACTCAATTTTTTTTTTGAGTTCATATAGAAATTCGTCTTCATCATAATGGCCAGAACAGTTGAGTTGCATTCCGACTGCAGTGCATGTATCATATCGCAATGGTGTGCATCCATTTTAGCTGCCATCTTCCCGGTCTGTCTATCGTCAACGCGAGCATGGTCGAAAAGAATCTTGTTTCATCCAGCGGAAGTGAGAACTGCTAATAAGCAAGTGAGAACACGATAACATTGTACGAAAAATAACTTCAGGAAATACGTGTTTTTGAATACGCCTTACAAGTTTGTGACATAAATGTTTAGATTTAGAGTATTATAATTTATGAGTATATAAAAGCAGGTTTTTGTAGTCCAAAATTGTATTTTTTGCTTACATAGAAACCTAGATATAGTTCACAAGATACTATTAGTTTAAAAAAAAATAAAGAGAGATGTGTTACAACGCCGTAATCACTTACGAGCGTTTGTATGAAAAGTATGACGTGTTGGCCGCTCTTACGTAATGCTGTCTCGTCTATCTAACTTTAATTACTGTTAACAAACGTCTCTCTGCCTAACCTTATCCTATTTAATTTTGGTCGGTTCTAGTCATTCCTCACACACACGTTTTTCTTGCCGTGAAAACTACGATTTACATTGTGTATTTATAAATAAATACGCCTGTAACTAATCATCGTCGTTCCTTTAGACATGAACGCCCAAGCCGACGCGCTGGTATCGTCCGGCCAGTTCGACAGCGCCGGCATCGGCTCCCGGCGCGCCGCCATCAACGAGCGCTTCGAGCGCGTGCGCAACCTCGCCGCGCACAGGCGAGCCAGGTTACATGAAGCTAACACGTTGCACCAGTTCTTCAGGGATATCGCTGATGAGGAGTCTTGGATCAAGTAAGTATAGTTGTGTTGTGTGCCTTTTAGTCTTTGCTAAATAAATGTATTTTCATTCTTTTCTTTATGTACTATTCTTATGTTCTTAAAATTTTCTCAAATATGCAGTTTGTTAATTATATGAGTAAAAGTATACAAGACCTGCTTTTGATGTGACACATCGAGCATAAGAATTCAACAGACTGGCACATAGGTATAAAGGCAGGTTTACACGAAGCCAGCGCTGACCGCCAAAGAAACTGGCAGCCAGTGCCGGCTTAATATTGGCCCCGTGTAAAAAAAAAAACTTGCTTGGCCAGCACTGGTAGCCAGCTAACATAAATAGAGCTATTCTTCTGGCCTCTGCCCGCGTCCCCGCACGCCTGTGCTTAGACCCGTGTAAACGCATCGGGCCAATCGCTGGCGCATCTCCTTAAACTATACATTTGCAACTCCTCTCGTAATAACACAGTTAAGTTCTTTAGACATTTTTTATTTCAAGTTTTATTGAGACAAATGTGCGTACACCACATTTTTTTTTTTATGACTGATCTTTTGTAAACCACACCGGCAAGGCCAGCACAGGCAAGTCTGTACGACTAACGCCAGTGCACTGGCTTCGTGTAAACCTCCCTTTAGTGACAGAAAAGATGTTCTAGAAACCTGATTACCCGAACTTTTTATAAAATTCAGATGTGTCATATCAACTACCACGTATTACATACTGTTCTCTTAAACTTGACACACAAATATTTTTTATTACTAAACAAGGTGGAAAATATCGTAAAATACTAGTACTTTGCACTTTGCTTAAATCCTGTTTCAAAACGAGAATCTCATGTTAAACTTATAATGGAATGAGCAAAAACAATAACAACTATACAAAAATAGTTTTTTGTTTTTATTCTACAACAAAAAAACCTAGCCAATAATACTAATCTCACTTCATTGCACAGGGAAAAGAAACTGCTAGTCGCCTCAGACGACTACGGCCGCGACTTAACCGGCGTCCAAAACCTACTCAAAAAACACAAGCGCTTAGACGCTGAACTGGCAAGCCACGAGCCTGCCATCCAAGCTGTTCAGGAAGCTGGAGAGAAACTTATGGACGTCTCCAACTTAGGAGTGCCAGAGATCGAGCAGAGACTCAAGGCATTGTCTTTGGCCTGGGATGAGTTGCAGGCCTTGGCTGGTGAGAGAGGAGCTAAGTTGCAGCAGTCACTCGCCTACCAGCAGTTCTTGGCGAAGGTGGATGAGGAGGAGGCTTGGATCAGGTGAGAAAAGTCAAAAAAGAAAAGTATATGATTGCAGGATATTTCTAGAAGTCTTTTAAAATTCGTCAATCTGTTGTTAAAATGTTCAATGATAGAAATCGTGTTTTTTGTTTTAAATCACTTGAAAGACTATTTTTCGTGTGGTTAGTGACTAACCTGGTGTCTAGAGTTTTTATGCCGCCCAAGACCTCTGACTTGGCTTTACATGCCGTCGAGAAATATTTCTCAGGCATACCGTGTCCTCACGATGTTTTCCGTGAAACTTGAAAGACTGAAATCTAGGTTTAATAAATAATAAATAAATAAATCTATTATTTTGGACCAAACACTTGTTAAAATTTTATAAACCTGCCAAACTGCGTGACAGTTTGTCGGCAATAGGGCTGATTGAACTGAAACGGGAACCTTCTTCAAAGCTTGTAGTTGTGGATGATCTCAGGATACATGAAAACTTTAAACATTACTCCACCTCAATTTTATATTAATAAAAACTTCCTTCTTCAGCGAGAAACAACAACTCGTAGTCGTCGGCGAATGTGGCGACAGCATGGCTGCCGTACAGGGTCTGCTGAAGAAGCACGAGGCCTTGGAGGCCGAACTGGCCGCGCGAGGAGACCGCGTGCGAGACCTCGCCGCCGACGGGGAGAGACTGTTGGCCGCGGGCAACCTGCACGCTGATGCACTGTCGCACCGCATTAGGGCTCTGCAGGTAAATTGACTATAAAACGCAGGCGGTGTGCGAGCGAGACTTGTGCTTACGAGTCGCGGTTGGTGTGTGGTCAGATAGACTGCAGCTTAACACATTTTGAAATTTGTTTTCATGTTGACCTAGTCTTGCTCCTACAGATGCCATCTATTTAAACCAAAGAGAAACATCTCTAACCATTTTGCTTACCCCCATTAGGCCAAACTAGAGAAGCTGACCAGCCTCGCAGCCCGTCGCAAGGCAGCACTGGTAGACAACTCTCTCTACCTGCAGCTGCTATGGAAGGCCGACGTGGTGGAGTCCTGGATCGCAGACAAGGAGACCCATGTTCGTTCCGACGAGTTCGGACGAGACCTATCCACTGTGCAGACTCTGCTCACCAAGCAGGACACCTTCGATGCCGGTCAGTAGTATGATATGCAAGTCCGATAGTACTTACATCCACTTAATGTTTATAAAACATGTTTTTGTGTAAAAGAAGTGTACACGCAAGCTTTCATTCAAGAAAGAATCTCGCTAACTTGTTCGTCATCTGTGTAATTAAAGAAACTCCATAATATTATTAAAGTTATCGCGCGCTTTTAAGTTCACACTCGTTTCGAAGTCTGTCTTTGTAAAATAATTTGACAAATAAACAGTACGACATTTGCGAACCCTTTACCTGAATAATGAATATTTAAAAACTTAAGATTTTTTAGTGAAAACTTCTTTAGGCGCGTTGAGCGATTTTTGGTAGGGGGTAAACTTACGGATTCGCGTCACCGCCATGCTCGCGCCGTAGTGCTCTACTATAGAATATAGATGGTGCTAATACCAGTTTTAATTTTTCACTTCTATCGGCAGTTCCTATGACCGAATATTTTATTTTTACACATATAGAGAAATAAATATACTTCTCCCTTAGCCTTTCTATCGTGTCGCTTCGGGAAGTTGTGTTTAAAATATGAATATTTTGTCCGTCACAGGCCTGGCCGCCTTCGAGCACGAAGGCATCCAGAACATAACGTCCCTCAAGGAGCAGCTGGTGGCCGCGAGCCACGAGCAGACGCCCGCCATCGTGAAGCGGCACGGTGACGTCATCGCGCGCTGGCAGCGCCTGCTGGCCGACTCGGCCGCGCGCAAGCAGCGCCTGCTGCAGCTGCAGGACCAGTTCCGGCAGATTGAGGAGCTCTACCTCACGTTCGCTAAGAAGGTATGTTGGGAGCGGCAGTTATCATCCCCTTTCCTTTTTGGTTGGCAGTAGAAGTACTGATTTATGTAATTAATTGGTTTCAGAAAATAAGATGTTTTTATTGTCATAAATGTAATATATATTTGCATTGTTGCATTTTAAATCACAAGAAAACTCAATAGTTTACATCATAAATAATGGTTTGCTTATGATTACCAATACTTAAAATTCTTGTAAATATTATAGTTCAATTTATTCACGAGATTTTTATCATCATGTGTAAATATTCTAGAATATTTAATTAAGTAGTCAACGTTTTAAACGAACGAATACTGTAGCAGTCCAAAGTATAAATCAATTTATTCACTTATTATTTTGATACATCCCATATAAGCTCAATAACCTTTACTTTTTTTGCTTAGGCATCCGCATTCAACTCATGGTTCGAGAACGCAGAGGAAGATCTAACTGACCCTGTTCGCTGCAACTCCATTGAGGAGATCCGTGCGCTCAGAGACGCGCATGCGCAGTTCCAAGTGAGTACTTACACCCCACTTATTTACTAATATACGAGTTTATTTAATTATTTTTCTTTTCGGAGGTAAAGTAGTTAGACCACTTGGCTCATCCCTCGGCTAACTAGATGGACTAGAAAAGCTGTTCTGTATAGATTCACAACCAAATTCTAAATTAAAATGTTCTGAATCGCCAGTAAATGTTATGCTGCAACTGTCAGTCTCAGAAAGGCTTTCAATTAAGAACATTTTAACGTTAAGAGTCGTTCTAGAATCCGGTGGCTAATGAAGGTCATTGGCGATATCACGGCAATTTTTATAATTTTGAAATGCATAACTTTGTCAATAAAAACTTTCTTACAAGAATAAAATGTCTACTTTCAATCACTAGGCTTCCTTGTCATCTGCACAAAGCGACTTCGAAGCCCTGGCAGCTCTGGACGAACAGATCAAGTCGTTCAACGTGGGTGCCAACCCTTACACCTGGTTCACTATGGAGGCGCTCGAAGAGACCTGGCGCAATCTGCGCAAGATCATCGGTAAGTTGACAGCAGGCAGTACAAATTCTGTTCGTTATTTTCATTTATCTGGTGCATACCAATCTAGACTTTGTGACACAGTCCCTTAGTTTCGAAATGAACATAACGTTGTGTATCTGCAGCTGAGCGCGACGTAGAGCTAACAAAGGAGGCGCACCGACAAGAAGAGAACGACAAGCTGCGCAAGGAGTTCGCCAAACACGCCAACGCCTTCCACCAGTGGCTCACTGAGACACGGTACGTACCTACACCATACAATACAATACCCTGAGTATTTTTTGTTTCTTAAACCTTTGCATTGAACAAATTCTCCCAAAATTATAAGATTTCGGTACCTAGTGTATTCTCATAAGAATTCTAGCATATCTGTAAAAGTACCGAAAAGAGTAGTAAGGGTCAGTTCCGATCGTTGCAAGTTGCGGCGAAGAGACTAATTCTACGACGAATTAAAAATTAATTTTATATACTGAGCCTCTTGGCGTATGTACTTAGCGGATATTCTGATTGTCTGCGCTGACAAAGTTTAGCTGCCTGACGTGCTTCTCTTTTCAGTGCTTTTTCTACTTATAGTGCTCACATTCTAAATTGGAGGTGTTGACATATTGATTGGTATACAGGTTACAGCTGCTAGGCTGGGACGGGTAAAGTATTCAGAATGTCGCGTGTATATCTACTAAAATTGTAAAACGATTTACGGCTTGACAAAGTTGTATCAGAAGACTAAAGTTAATTTGATCAAGAAAATACTTTCTGAAAAACTTGAGGAAACAATGAGGTTAATAATTTTTGGCAAGCCGACATAATCGTTGTACGCTGACGTACGTTCTCGATGTCTGTCTGTACCGTTCAGCTTAATGATTGGCTTACTTCAAAATTAAATGTATTCTGTTATATTATAAGATGAAATCCTGTTACGTATATACACGTATGTACACTTATGTTTCAAAATAATTTGATATAAAATCCAATACATAATTACAAACATAGGTTTACTTACTAATCTAATTATGAATGTCTTCTTGAAAATTTGCTAATTATCTTTCTATTAAAGTTAACAAACGCATTTTATAGATGTTGTAGTCAAAATAATTACTTATTTTTAATGTTAACTGTAGAGGCTCTAATGAGCGCAGAGTCCATACAACATTTTTTTGCTTGTTCCACTAAATAAAATACAAGTCTCCTTACGTACATTTCAAACTAACATTCTATAATAACCACGATATAAAATTATAATCAAAACCAAAAACAGTAATATCTTACCTGCCTTGCGCATTACCATTACGAAGCTTCCAACTCCTTCCGATACATTATTATAACCTAACAAATACTTCTGTATCCTCATACAGTACATCAATGATGGAGGGCACCGGTTCTTTGGAGCAGCAGTTGGCCACGCTGCGTCAACGCGCGGGAGAAGTGCGTGCGCGCAGGGCTGATCTGAGACGCCTTGAAGAATTAGGTACGATCCACACAGAGGATAATAATAATTACTAAATTTACAATTGTTTCAAAGTTCGGTTCGCTGACACCTCAAAACTCTAAATAGCACTAAATTAATATAAAAGTGACAATGTCTTAGAAACACTTTGTGCCAAATGTATTCGTGTGATTTGTGGTGCAAACAGTCCATTAGTTGCTTTTTTGTAAATAACATCCTGGAATATCACACAATATTGAAATTAATCTTTTTTTTGTTATCAGGCGCGGCACTAGAGGAACACCTGATCTTGGACAACCGGTACACTGAGCACAGCACAGTGGGACTTGCGCAGCAGTGGGATCAGCTCGACCAACTGTCTATGCGCATGCAGCACAATCTGGAGCAGCAGATACAGGCCAGGAACCACTCTGGTACGTAAATACATCTCTATCGTATTTCTATAGTAGCACGATAAATGTGCAATTTCTTCTTTTTACCACAAGTCTTCACATTAGCCATAGGAAACATGCTCAATATAGGTCGAGTGGGGCTAATGTAGGTCGTATTCAATGTACAATTACGCGAGCCTACTAGCCAACTCATTTAAACTAAATTATTTTAAAATCCATTTATGTTCACCGTATAGTTACCACAATCTATATCTTTTTACTGACATCAAGACTATTTGATTAACACCCACGTTTCTCATTACCAGGTGTAAGCGAGGACGCCCTGAAGGAGTTCTCAATGATGTTCAAGCACTTTGATAAGGACCGCTCGGGCCGCCTCAACCACCACGAGTTCAAGTCGTGTCTGCGCGCGCTCGGATACGACCTGCCTATGGTTGAAGAGGGACAGCCTGACCCTGAGTTTGAAGCTATACTTAGTGAGTATAATATTATACAGTATTTAGAATACTTACTTGGTTTTAGTTTGAACAAATACTTAGGACAACTGACGTAACCCGAAGAATTGCTAAGCTAATGTGCCAGTGGGCGGGGTACACTGCTCACAGAACAGATGTCCGGTGGTGCCGAAAAGATTTGAAATGGGCAACTAGCTTCAGCTCTCTGACCGAGTCCTTGACAATTCAAAAGTACCCATAAATAGTTTCATTGAAATAAATGCTTGGAGATTGAGTGGCGAGTAGCTTATTGGAACATGCAGAGTAAGCCACAAGGTGGGCAGACGACCTTTTTATGACTCGCTAGATGGGAAGTCTTTGTCTAGTAGTGGATGTTTGCCAGCTGAATAATGAACATAATTAAGAAATCTATAGTCTCCAGATGTTTTAAAATGTTTTTTTTTTTTTTAGATGTGGTAGACCCGAACCGCGACGGACAAGTATCCCTCCAAGAGTACATGGCGTTCATGATCAGTAAGGAAACTGAGAATGTGCATTCCTCAGAGGAAATAGAGAACGCGTTCCGAGCCATCACCGCCCACCAGGACCGCGCATACGTCACCAAGGACGAGCTCTACGCCGTGAGTAACGCTTCAAGTTATATAGCGGAACTTAGTCAACCAGCACACAGCTAACCTGTTGTCTTATTCACAGAACCTCACCAAGGAGATGGCGGACTACTGCGTCGCTCGTATGAAACCCTTCGTCGAAGTCAAGACGGAGCGCCCCATACCCAACGCGCTCGACTACATCGACTTCACACGCACTCTCTTCCAGAACTAAGCACACACTGCGCACGACCGCACACGCCGGCCGCCCGCGCAGTACTGCCTAGCTTTATTTACATAACGCATTAAAATCAAAAAGAAAATTTTGTTTTTTAATTTTGTGCCGTGTTCCCACCTCTCACGCGTGAGTACTGCGCGGTCGGCCGTGCGATCAGCTTGCATTACTATTTATATAGCACTATTTCAATGTCTCCTTATTCCAAAAGTATATAGACTGAACAAAAAAGCATTTCAATCAATTCATTATGGTAGCTGAGTCTGTGTAACTT
The DNA here is from genome assembly GCA_916610215.1 of Omphaloscelis lunosa. Classification (NCBI taxonomy): domain Eukaryota; kingdom Metazoa; phylum Arthropoda; class Insecta; order Lepidoptera; family Noctuidae; genus Omphaloscelis; species Omphaloscelis lunosa. Next base: position 2,776,445 of record OU744245.1, on the reverse strand, counting down.
GGACTAAAAATTTGTGAAATAATCATGATCAGCTGATGTCGGTGCGTTGTCGTTACGGATGATTGTGCTTGTGTTCGTAGTTCGAGCAAGCGCGTGCGCCCGGACGAATAACGTAGCATGTCGTGACGCTACGTGCGTAGTCACTCTGTACCTTATGGTATGTGTAGTAAGGGTGAGAATTCCTTTTCTCTGATGCGAGCAGAGAAATACGAAGCTGCCAGTCTCTACGACTTGATGTCAGTATTTTCTATCTAATAATAATAATCCGTAACTTTCTCTTTGAATTTTCAATGTTGACCATTATTGCATTTCATAATTTTTTATCATTTGCTAGATAGTGTTGTTAGCTAAGATTAACAAATCTTATTTTATTATTCACTTATTAATAATTGTGCTAAGATGCTATTTATTTTTTGTATTCTCCAATTATTATCTTTTCAATAAATATTTATTCCCAAATTAAATTGTTTATTTTCCAATAAAAGTCAGTGGTCCATTATATACAGTCCATTATTTATGTAATGAATTATCAAACGAGTTACACATAAAATTTTCAATAAAATTACTACTAATTACAGCTACATTTTTAGTTATATTAATTTTGTTAACATCACCTGGTGTGAAAGTTAAAAATGTTAAGTATTTTTATTAGTATCAAAGCAAATTGAATATTAGTATTTTTACATATTTACAAGTTATTACATACTTTGGTATTAATTTTATAATAATTTTCGAAAAGTTATTGTCCTAGATTATACAAAAAGAATTTATTTGATTATATATTCATCTTCCTCAAGTTTAATATCGCCGTCTAGACGAGTACTTTAACTGCACATACACACAGCAAACTATATTATATTTACAGCAACGTATTACATGGCCAAGGAAGCTACTTATTTCAATTCTTCTAACTCACGTCACAGATGAATACAGAAGGTTCATGATGATGTTAAGTATGAAGCTACAAATACGCGGAGGGTTCGACTTGTTGGGCCAATTCAGCGTGTAATTAGCGCTGTGTGACCTGAATTGCACTTTATTGTGCCGTAGCAAGAGTTGCTTTTTATTTAAATGATTTTCGGAGTAAACCCTCTGTATTAATCTGTGCTCACGTCCACAACTTAGACTAAACTATAAACCATTACAAGATTGACGGAATTTGAATAAAGAATTCAGACGAGATCTAATACTAGAAGTTCACTTCTCATCACCATCCGATATTATGTCCTCTAACAATGTAAGAGAAGGTTTCAATGTCCAACAACCTGCTACAGTTGCGCCCTCTGCAGTAATCTATACTCTTGCTGTGTGACGTGCGGCTGCAGCTTGTCTAGCAGCTGTTGGGGCAGAGTGCCCTTAGCCGGCTGTAAGTACGGGATGCTGAGCAGCTCGCGCACGGAGGGACGCGCGCGAGCGTTGTAGGTGAGGCACCACTTCAGTGCTGCGATTAGTGACGGAGGGAGGTCTGTGGGGAGAAATAATGATGTTATATTGGTTCTTCGGTTTACACCACCACGAGCGATTATGGAAAGACGCCCGCCGCTGCTACGTGAGCTAAGCGAAGTTAGCTTTGCTCGCTCGTGCTGTGGCTTACACTTTACTTCAATAACACATGCTAACCTTACCCAAGTTGAATAACAGTGTAAGATAAGTATAATGTACTCTGTGAAGATATCTTTCAAGTACATGTTTATATTCATATCTTTGTTTAACCCTTTTTTTTTTTTTGGGTGGGAAATCATCAAATAACTTCTCCCGCTCTGGGCGGAGCGGGAGGGTGTGTCAGACTCTTACTGACTAAAACCCGCCCGTGTTCCTTCGGTTGCCCTGTTGCCGGGGGCCACGATCTCCCTTTCGGTTTTCTTCGCAACCCCGGCAGGCATCGGCCCTAGCGGACCCCGTCAATTCTGCTGACATCTCTTTGAGGCGCGCGTGGAACACAACGCGCCGTCGACCCGGGCCTGGTCCTATCTTTGTTTAACCCTGGAATACTAATCTGATTCTATCACCACTTATTAGTAATGATCGCCTTTCTTTTGGGTGGGAAATTATCAAATAACTGAGCGGGAGGGCGTGTCAGACTTACTAACTAAAACCCACCCGTGTTCGTTCAGTTGCCATGTTGCGGGGGGCCACGGTATTCCTTTCGGACTTTCCCGCGAGTAATGATCGCCTGGGAGGTGATTTATAAATAGAAATTTCGTTTTAAAACTCTTACTGAAATTTAAGAATCTTTAGATCATAAATTCAAAGGCTTTTTTTTTCAGAGAATCTCCGATTACTCTGATTAGTGATGAATTAACCTGACTAATCAGAGTGCTGATTTTTACAGAGGCTATAATATCATTTATGAACTATCAAATACATAGCAAGGAGCTCAAAAAATTGGTGGCACTCCGGGAGTGCCGACAGAAGTGAAAACTGTGGAAAAAAAATAATTGTATAGAACATTGGTCCGTAACCTTATCTAAATAAATAATAATCGCGTTTACAAAACCTTTAAAGTAGAAATACTTGCATAGAACATTGATCCGTAACGTAATATAAATAAAGAGCACAATAGCGTTTACAAAAATGAGGTATCGCGAAATCAATGGTTTAGTTCCATCTCAAAAATGTCCAACGCGCCTAAAGTTTTCACTTCAAAAATGTTCTACTGTTCAGTCAAAAATTTACCCTCTAATACTAATGATTGCCTCAGAGGCGATCGCATAGTCAATGTCTCGATAACGGGCCTCCCACCACCCACACGGAGGGTGGAAACGGATCACCCTCTAACGCGTTGCGCTATAACGAATACTTACGCTCAACGGGCGGATAGTCGATGCGATGGTTAGGGTCGAGTATGGCGGCTAACTTGGCGAGGTTGGGGATGTGGCCGAATGGGGTGCGCCCGTACACCATGCTGTACAGGATGCAGCCCAGAGACCACACGTCCGAGCGGAATGAGATCTGCAACGCAATAACAAGGAATTTTGGTAGTATAAAGCTAAATTATTTGAGTATCCCAATAAAGCATTGAAAACAGAGAGTGCTTGAAGACCTTAATCTTCCATTGTTTGTAATCATAGCCATTTATGTATATTGTTAATTAGCTGTTTCCCGCGACTTCGTTTGAGAGTATTTTGTATTTTATCATTGTTAACAATATGATATGGTTACCTTTATAGGCGCACTGCCATCGCCATTAGCAAGCCCATACCCTCCAGCGCCGCCCATGAGCGCCTCAGGGCTGATATACGAATAAGTCCCGGTGGCCTGAGAGCGTACTACGGACGTCGCGTCGCTACTGATAGCTGAAGCGATCCCGAAGTCGATCAGCTTCAGTCGCCCGCAGACCAGGAGGAAATTTGCGGGCTTTAGGTCCGCGTGAATTACGCCTGTAGGACATAATAAGTGTTGAGTGACTTGCGTTGACTTGATTATGTTAGTTCTATTAGCTATTGAATGTTATGATTTAATGTGAAAAGAATGAAAGAGAAATGGAGAACAGATAATTAAGAATGATTAAAGCTTTGAGCTAAATGGAGAATAGATAATTCAGAATGATTAAAGCCGTTATTTCGGGTTTACACAATCATGCCAATATCGACGCGAATGTGGAATCTGTACGCTCGACATTCGCCAGGCCATTTGCGCGATTGTTCCTGTTATTGACGAAGCGACCTCAACATTAGCCCGAATGTTTAGCCGAAAGTTCTATTCAATCGCAAGGCGAGCGTGAGTAAGACATTTTAACGCGAATTATATTCACAATTTCTCACCATGTTCATGAATATAATGCACAGCATGAAGCATCTCCTCCCAGTAGTGTAACACGAGCGCGGGCGGCAGCCCAGCGCCGCGCGCCTTCAGGAACGACGACAGGTCCGTCTCACCCACCTCCAACACCAAGCGCAGGAACTGATTGACGCGGTCGTACTCACTGTGAGAAGACACGACTTAATGTGTCATTTGACGAGACAAACAAAAGACGAAGAGGATTTTTGTGATGGATAAATCCCCACTCTCACCTTGAAGTGAAGAGTCATTTCTGTATCTTTTTTATTTTAGTGAATGCTCTGGATGAAAGTAGACACTTGTTAGCAGGGAAATTAATTATCAGAATGAATAAACTTGGGTTCTTCTTCTTCATGGTGTTGATGGCACAAAAGTAAATTAAATTTTGTTGGCCCATAACTTGACCATTTCCGGATTGAGCAAACTTGTGTTAAGTGTGTTGGAACATATGAACAACAAATTGGATAGAAACAAGTTCAATTCGCTATCTCATCGAAATGATGTGCTTTTGGACTTAGGGCTATATCCTCTTAAATTCCAACAAGTAGCACAGCAAAGGGGTATGCATGACAAACTTGATGCATATGTACCAACTCTTAATCAATTATTTACCATATTATAACGGAAAGTACTCACTAATCAAATAGCCTGATGACTCTATCAGAGTTCTGCAGCTCTCTCAGCAGCCGCACCTCGTTGATGTAGCCCTGGGCCAACTCCTGGTCAGTTGCCAGGTATACGCATTTCACTGCATACTCACACGATGTGCCTACTTCTAGAACCTGCAAGTAGAAAAAACGTTTTAGTTTATAAGTTATAGGCAAAAACATATATTTATCAAAATTTCATAAGTTATTTTGGTATTGCATAAGCTGAGGAATAGATAACAATAATCCTTATATGTAATCCCTTTACATAGAAGAATTCATGTGAGTGGGGTAAATTAATTTTATACTTTTTGCTGTGCCCTACCAGCATGTCCACCATAGAAATGGGTTTTGTCAATGGAAGAATAGACAAAATTACAGACTGATTGTGAATCTGTCATTTTGTCTATTCGTCCAATGACAAACCCTGTTTCTGTGTTGGTCATGCTACTCATGTTGGTCTGTAATTGTACCTTACATTGAAGCCATTAAACATTATGAAATGCAAATAGAGATATGAATAAACAAACAACAAGTAGCACCCTTCTGGTGTGGGCAAAATTTAGACCTATTTTAAAAATTGGACAAGTTCCAACATAAAATATTTAAAGGGGGTGAGGAGTGTGGGCAGCTTGTTTCCTGAACTTATTTTTCAATTATTCTTTTATATTTTTTAATTGGACATCTCTCTATCATGTTGAAGTGTGTCGAGGCTCAAGACTCGATTGAACTCAATGATAATATTATAGTAATAATAGTTAGTTTCATTTTAACATGATCAAATTTGGGGTTAGCTTCCAGGCTAACTGGATTCAGCCGTTTATCTGTATTTTACATAGAGCAACTGCCTACCTGATCTTCACAACCCACTTATTGGGTTGTGTCGGTACTTTTATATGAATAATGACAGCCATTTGAAATATGACCTGTACTTACTTTATAAACTTCACTGGAGCCTCCAGTGCCCAGTTTTTTAATAAACATGTACTTCTTATCTTTTATACTTGTAGTCTTGAACAATATCTTAGAGCTATTGTTGACCACACCCTGTGGGTAAGATGGTGTAGCCACATAGGATGCAGGCATTGCCTTCCTGTTCAGTGGGGTCTCAGGCACTGGTACGTGAACAGGAGCCGGCTCTGCCCGAGGAGGAGGGCAATGAGGTTCATCTTTTGCAGGGTTTTGAGAAAATAACTCAACTCTCACTTTATCCCTATTCTGTATTATGGCTTTCTGAGGAGTCTTTTTCCGACTCTGTTTAGATCCCGGAGTAAACCTTCTGATACCTGACTTTATTTTAGGCGTCGCTGATTTTAACTTCTGGCTACTGCTTGGTACTTTAGAAACCTCTGGAGTGTTTTTGATGCATGAATTTTGTGATCTTGAGTTACCGATATTCTGTGGCATCAATACACTACGCTTTTTAGCTTCTGAGTTAGGGTAAACATTCGATTTCGCTTCTGAATTTGGATAAACATTCGAACTAATATTTTTATCTGCACTTTGAATGATATTATGGTTTTCTTTAGCAGGATATGTTTGATGGGGCACCCAACTATCGTGTGAATTGTTCTCTTTGTCGTGGTCATTATAAATAAACTTCTTCTCTGATGCAAACGCTTTTATGTCTTTCGGTTTGGGTTTGACTGTGGGCGTGAAAAAGTCTTTGTTTATTTTCTTCGCAGGAGAAGGTTTTTTGGTCACGGTCTCGCCAAAGGAGTTGTCGCTGTCGTCGGCTGAGGAAAAGCTAGCGTCAGGGCTTTCTTCTGCATTCTTGAAAGGCATCAAGTTAGCCAACAATGCCGACATCGGCATCGGAGCGAACTTGATGCTGTTCGATGTCGATTCCCTGTTACTACTCATGTTTAGCAGTGTTTAATACATTTGATCACCTGAAACCTGAAACTATGTTACTACTTTCCACACAGTTTTCACTTAGTTTTATGCACAATATAGTTATTATTTCAATTATTTCCGCCCTTTCAAACTCGTGCTATAGCCGTTAAACTTTTGAACATTTGACAGCAAAATATTGTGTTTGGAGAAGAGGGTTACCACACAAAATAAAAAATAATAATTTAGTTGATTTTAATACAACAGTTCTAATAAGTCGACTAAAAATAAAATGCGCCTTCATTTCATTTTATATAAATACTATCCAATACGCTTCATAAATTACCCAGCCCGTCCCATCTTTAATGTCCTCCCTCCGGTGATGCCCTAAGCCGAGGCTTGTACCCTACAGGGAGTGCCTTTAGCCAGCGTTCACCTAGCTATTTAGCTTAGTTTGTATGCCCCTGGCTCGAGGCTTTAAGTTTAGCAGCTTAAGGCAACCACAGGATTGACTGGTTAAATAGTCATGACCTCAGAGGTCGGCTATGAGATGCCCTACAGAAAAAAAAAATAGTTCACTTAGCCACCCAAACCCATAATCCAATATCTTTGTTTCCATATCCTACAATAGCCTTGCACCAACCAGGGGTTGTCCTTGGGTGCACTTGCATAGCGCGTAAAGGGATAATCGTCGGTTGGTGCCTCATTTGATTCAAAACGTCTAACGGGCCTCAGCGAGTTGGCTCCGGCCCTCGTACGCCTTCCAAAGGTCCGGGACCCCAGGGTCCCGAGATGTGTCAAAGACAAATAAATAATAATAAAAAAAAAATTGTTTTTTTTTTTATTGCTGCCGTTACATTGGTTGAACACCGTCTAAATCCGCTACCATGCATGTTGTAGAATAGCTGTTGTTATCTTGATGTATAGTGCAGTAAACGGCAAACTTTATGGTGGCTCTGAAGTGCGCTTTACTGACCTCCCCCTGGCCTCGCGGACATGTGAATTTGTTACTGTGCAGCGACTCGCCTCATATGCCGAGCCGCCATAAAGTTTGCATCGGGCTGTACAGTTTCACAATAATGAAAACAACAATTCGTAATTATAATTCTTTATATAATTATTCAGTACATGATTTTGATTACAGATTCAATGCAATAATATTTATCAATAAATAATCGTAAAGGCGATATTATTTACATAATATTCAAGACGATTCGGTTTCTTCAGATTTAGTAGGATATCTACAGTCAACACTTCCACATTCACACTTCATCCATTTCGATTTCACTGACCAGAATTTATCACCATAGTCGAACCTGCGAATAAGAAAATCAGTTTTCATTAATTACCGTTTCATTTACGTAATCAACTAACACATCATTATTTTTCCTTTTATAAAGCTAACAGCCGAATCCTCAAACATAATACAATTTCATTTATACCGACGTTGAGTCTCATGCCGCATGCCACACCGTCATTTTAAGATGTTTTGTAGCGACAGCAAGGATCTTTAAGATAAGTATGGTTTGAGAATTCGGGAGTAAGGCAATTAATTACTTTTTTATTTAATAATAGCCTAATTTTCTAAGCCCTCAAACTCACGTAAGCTCCTCATCCTGCTGTATATCACTGGTAGCAAACAGCGCGACAGCGGGTAGTCTGAGATCCCTGGTGTCTGTAAACACTCTGACGGGAGCCAGGTTGGGGCGACAACTGTGGTTGATGAACCGCGCCGCGCTGCCGAACTGAGCTGCGTCCACGCATAGCTGCGTCTGGTCGGAACATTGCTGGGAAAATTCAAATATAAATAATAACGAAAAACGCATTTTTTTACCAATATGAGTTGACATACATGGTAACTCCCGATTTGGGAATGTCATCGGCAATATACTCCGTCCTTACCTCAAGTAAGTCAGGTTTAACATCCAACGCGAACATGTAATGGTCTGCCGGGCGGGTGTCGGCCTGCGGCAGCGGCAGCAGCTCCCCGCAGTACAGCGCCACGGGCGCCCCCTTCGGCACCCGCTGCCGCGCGCGCAGCCCCCAGCCGCGCAGGCCTCCGCAGCGGAACACCTGCGCGCGCACGCACACGGAGCCCGCGGCCGCGGCTTTGGTGACTACGCTGTTGCCGCAGCGTCGCTAAATTAAAAGTAATAAAAAAATAGTAATAAAACAAAAACGACTAATTGAATGAAAGAAAGAAAATTTATTTATTTGACCCAAGTTAAGATTACATGAAGATTACGACATGACTTGTGAAACCCGACCCCACTTTTAGAGAAACAAGCCGTAAATTTTACAATAAGAGTACAGAGAGCTGCAGTAGTATGAATCATAAATTCTTATGCAGTGGGAATGTTATAGGCAGATTATGTATTTGCTGCACGAATAACAGGGTACTGGTCTAGTTGTTATAATATACGAGAATACTACTTGCAAAGGATACTGCATATTATTAACCTGGCTACAAACATATATTTATATAGTAGTAGCAGTAGTTGACCTTTGAGATCATGACTACTTAACCGGGCTTTCCTGTGGGTGCCTTAAGCTACTACACTCAAAACCTCCAGCCAGGGATTAATCAACTATGCTAATTAAAACTAGGTGAACGCTCGCTAGGCACCCCCTGTGGGGTACGAACCTTGGCTTAGGGCGTCAACCGGAGGGAGGACATCGAGGATGGGACAGACTGGATCAAAGTTTTGATCATGATTATTAGTCGGGGAATTTAAAGCTACGTGTTCAGCTGCAACAATTGCTGGCATCTCGTTATCGAGCAAGGGTCGGGGGGAGTATCATTCACTCGGGCACGCGGTCGCGATCGCGGCGGACCTCGGCGGCGAGGTTGGAATGACGGGAGGCGTCTGTTCTTGTACACAGTGCTGGTTTCTCTACTGCTCTCCTGGAGGAGGGTAATGGGGTCGGTAAGGATTCGCTTAGGACGGCGAGTTCGATTGATACTAGAGGGAGTGTAACTAGCCACCTCGACAACCGGAGGGTTGCGATGTTTGGCGGCAGCTGATTTTTTTTTTCACGATTTCAGTTGGTCCCATAGTTAAAGTTGTTCATAATGATGAGTAAAGTCCGTGTTTAAGTTTGCGCACTGGTTAATTTTTTTTTTCCTGTATATATAGACCCAACACATACAATAAGTATCCATAAGCATTTATTAAAACAAGTTTATTTATACTTTATATATATTGAATAGTAAGGTAGCCTGAAGTAATTTTATTATTTTTATGATAAAAACTGAAAATCTTACTAGATTGCATCCGCAAGTTTGGTTACACTCGAACAGCATGGGCGGGTCGTGGTACGGGAAGCTCCCCTGCAGCCGGCCGCGCGAGTACCAGCAGCGGACACCGAGGGCGCTGCAGGCGCAAGAGCCCGATGTGCAGTCACCTTCCTTGCACTCACAACCCTGGTGGGAGAGAAATTATTTATAAATGAAGGGGGAATAGAGTCGTTTGTATGATAACAAAGACTATTATAATTACCAACAAATTAAAAAAAAGCAGTGGCACTCTGGGAGTGCCGACAGAAGTGAAAACTAAAAAAACAATACTTCCAAAACCTTTAAAGTAAAAATACTTGCATAGAACATTGATCCGTAATTTAATATAAATAAAGAGCACGATCGCGTTTACAAAAATGAGGTGTCGGTAACGGTGTCGCGAGTTGAATTATTTTTTCCCATGTCAAAAATATCCAACGCGCCTAAAGAAGTTTTCACTTCAAAAATGATTGCAGTAGATAGACCTGTCATTATGAGCCCCATCGGACGTCAGAAGCTAGATACGCGGCACGAAAGATGAGACTTGACCGCGCCTGCCGCGCTCTTTCCGCCGCCCCGAAGACGCCCCGGCGCAGACTTCATACCGCTAAAGGCACCCATAAATCGTCTACTGAGCAAGTCAAACCACGTGGTGTGTCAAGTCTCATCTTTAATGGCACGAAATGTACTTAGTATTTCAGGAATCACAAGGAAAGCTCTCACCTCTGATACCAGGCAAACTTTACTGAATGGCCACACCCTTGTCATTACAGCTTACATAATATTATTGCATTATTTTTAGTCAATATACTCCTCACGTTAATCTTTCGGGAATACCAAACTAGATCGGACTCAAACAGGGCTCATTTACCTGACACTAATACGGGTAAGACCGTATATATTAATCATAAACCGTATACATTTATGATGTTTTAGAAAAGATATAATTTAAAAAACTGTATTAACTAACCTGCATGGTGTTGATAGTGTTATCAACATTCACGTATACCGGCATGACGTGCCGTGTGACGTATGTAAAGTCGTCCGGTAATGGAGTGTCGTCCACTTCGTTGACGCACGGAATCGGAAACGGCTCACGGCCGTTTGATATGTCACTGTGGATAACAGAGTAGTTAGATAGAATACTCTTTATTGTGCAAGCCATATATACCACCACCAGTCACCACCGTATTGTTGAATGGTAGAGAATACATAAGACATTCCCCCTATTATTATTGATGCATTAGTTTAAAAAAGTAAGTTCAAAAACTAAAACCCGACTCCTGAAAAATTACTCTCTAAAAAATATGAAACAAGAAAATATTTCAGACAGAAATCAAGACATACATACCAAAATGGTCAAGATAAAGCCGTGGTCGCATGCTTGTACACCTACAAAATTATAATGGCATGCGACCACGGCTTTATCTTGACCATTTTTGTACCTATGTCTTGATTTTTGACCTATATCTGAAATATTTTCTTGTTTCATACTTTTTAGAGAGTAATTTTTCAGGAGTCGGGTTTTAGTTTTTGAACTTACTTTTTATTCAAATTATTTTGGGGTTATAATTTCGTGATAAAGTATTTGCAGAGCAGCTAGTTTTTTTTTTTGGGTTTTATTGTATAATAGGTAGGTATTAATTTTACAGCCACACCGTACGTAGCACAGTCTCACTTTTGCTTGTTTTTAAAAATTTAAACATATTTATTTATTTGGACAATATGATACATTGACATATTTGTAATATGCTCGTCAAGCCCTTTCATTTGATATCCAACATGGCAAAACGTTTTTTTTTTTAGTTCATGACTTTATGTTCTCTAGAGAGCGCCATATTGCATTTAATGTGACGTCACATAGCCTATAACGAGCGGATGATCAAGTCGCTTTCTATGATACCTCATTTGTCAAATTATGATCAGTAATTTAGATGTTATAAGTTAACAGATACTAATCAAAATCATAACGGTCCTTTTTGCTTCGCCATAGTAGGGTAATTAAATATGTGATATGTGTTGAATTGCTGAAGTTTAATTCAATTAGAGTCCAAGTTTTTTTATTCTATAATGAATTGCTAGACTATGAATTATTTTGTCCTCCAAGATAAGCAACATTGTGAAAGAGCTGAATTTTGATGTAAAATAAATACACAAAATGTATAACCCAAGGTAAGGTCGCAAGAATTCGCTAGATGCGATCAGCGCGGGAATGAATGATCGTTGTGGCCATGCTTGGAATAGGCCTATGTCTGTGGCTGTTTAAGGTTCCGTACCAAAACAGTCTGGCTGTTCTTTCAAAATGGTTCGCAGCTAATAATCTTTTACTTAATGCGAACAAAACTAAATGATGTATTAGGTTTTCATTACCAAATGTACCTCAAGTAGGTCTAAATTTAAAACTTGATGGCAAAAAACTAGATGCAATAACGGAAACTATATTCTTAGGCATTACTTTAGATTCAAAATTGCAATGGGGCGCCCACATTAGAACTATTTCAGGTAGATTAAGTTCAGCTGCATATGCAGTTAGAAAAATAAGGCAGTTGACTGATATAGCCACAGCTAGGTTAGTATACTTTGCTTATTTCCACAGTATTATGTCTTATGGCGTTCTGCTGTGGGGATCGGCAGCTGACGTAGATTCAATTTTCATTTTACAAAAGAGGGCAATCCGCGCGATCTGTAAAATGGGTCCTCGCGAGTCCCTTAGAGACAAATTTAAAGAAACTGATATATTGACTCTGGCTTCACTTTATATCTTAGAAAGTATTTTGTATGTTCGCAAAAACTTAGGATTCTTCAAAATAAGAAGCGATTTCCATAATATAAATACACGTAGTAGACATGAAATTGTGATACCCAAATTTAGATTAACTAAAAGAAGCAAGTCATTTCTTATAAACAGTATCCGCTTTTATAACAAGTTGCCAAAGTCTGTTACTGAACTTAGCGATGGGAAGTTCAAAACCCACATTAAACGTGTCCTTATCAAGAAAGCATATCACAAAATTAAAGACTATGTTGAAGACAAGGAAGTTTGCCAATAATCCCTTCTGCACATGTGGCTTCCCTGGTATCTCATTAACGGTATAATTATGTAAGAGTCTATTAACTGCTCCCAAATTACCATGTTTATTTTCATCTTATTTTTTATTTTTTTACATTCGTCCTTGACATATTCATCCTATTATTTGACATTATATACCTATGAGTTAATTTCAACTCTTTATTAGTGGCCTTTGCGCACATGATAATTATTCAGATTTATTACAGTTGTAATAGCAATAATCTAATTGTGTTTAATTAAAAGAGGTTTTTATGTTTATTAATTTATATATCTTTTGTATAGATTTTTTTCTATTGTGAATGTGAGAACACTGTAGGCTTAGTGGACTGTAGATTTGTTGACCATTTTCTAGTTTCTTAAGTACCTGGTACTTATTGAAATACCTACACTGTCCTCCCATACCTAGTCATACTGTTATTTGAAAAAATTGTAAAAGCCAATTAAAAAAAATTAAGCCAAAAAGAGTAACCGTGGAGTTTCTTGCCGGCTCTTCTCCATAGGAAACGACCAATTGGAACCGTGCACCTAGCTTCTGACGTTTCATAAGTGCCAACGTAGGTCTATGTGAAATAAAAATATCTTGATTTTGATTCTTATGGTAGGACTCAGTCTGTCTCCGTCTGTCTGTCCGTCTGTCTGTCACAGCTGGATATCTTTAGAACTTCTAATGCTATCAACTTGAAATTTGGAATAATTTTAGATGACGTTTGTTCAACTACTTTACAAATAAGATTTTTTTTTTGCAACATTTAGGTACTGAATGGGGGTCTTAAAAATTCGAAGTGGGGCCACTAGGGCATGTGGGGTATGTGGGGTATATGAAAGAGCGCTATTTGCGCGAGTCCGACTCGCTCTTGACGGTTTTTTTTTCAACAGAAATGATGGTGGACTGTTACCTGGAGAGCAGTTTGAAGCGCGATACGTTGTCTCTGACGGCGATGGTCATCTGCATGTTGAGAGAGATGGCGCTCTGACACTGTCCGGTACATACTTCTACAGCCAGCTCACCCGCTGAGTTTTCTACGTCCGTCTATGTACATCAAAATAACCGATGTAATAAAAAATGAGACATTTCCACTTAACAAAAAAATAATTCAGATCTATTAATTAATAAATGTTATTTATTACTCAATTGGCGATTTTTTTACCGATAAGAATTCAAATTGATAACATCTCTGTACTCGTAACTTGTACTAAATAATTTTAATTTAACTGTATTGACCTCGAACTTGACGAATTTAAAATCCCATTTTATTAAACTTGACATTATTAATTTATTGTATTGCTTATTTCATATTATTTACTGAATTTCATCTTGACGTGGTAAACTTGTATTGATTTGATAGAATGTGTTAATAATATTATATTGAGGGAGTCTTTATCATTATAGCTTAAAACTGTTTGCATGCCTTAGTTAAGGTAGTTAGTATAAGGATAATTTTAAACTTAACATCTGTAACTTGTACCTACTTTCTGTGCAAATAAAGAACTATTATATTCTATTCAACAATGACACTTAAGACTCACTCAAAAGACGTCATTATCTTCTGCTTAGGCTTTTCCAAACTTAGCTGAGATCGGCTTCTAAATGGATGCCCACCCATGTCTTACGGGTTATGAAATATTTATGCGTGAGCATAAACGCAATATTTACAAAACGTTTAATTTTATTTAAATTTCTGAATCCATTTTAAGCTGTCAAATAGGAACTTAAAAAAAATAAAATTAATTGTTGTTTATTTCAATTCATACCCGTGCTCCGCGAGCCAGTAAGATGACCACGCAGGCGTAGTGACCCTGCCTCGCAGCTACATGACTGAAACAAAGAAATTAATACAATAAGATATATTCACTGCAAATAACGAGCGGGCATTCTCTGACTTTTATGTCATTGTAATAAGGTTTAAATTACAGTGATTGACTCCTGAGTTGGCCCCATTGTAAAACTTTTTCATATTCATGAGGAGTGATTATTTGTATCTTTCTGTAAAATGATAACCGAAACCGGATCAATATGGGTATTATTTTCGGTTATAGCAATTATATTTTTAAAGGTTACCATAAAATGAATACCGGTTACCGAAATAAACATTACCTCTATCTTACACATGCCGTCGGTATTAGTCAAAGGGTGCGTATCGCCTGTGTGTGTGTAACCGGTATTAAAACGGTAACTTATATAGAGGTAACATGTTTCTTCTTCTACGAATAAGGTTGCCCTTAGTCGTAGAAGTAACCAAAATTCTTCGATACCTATACCGTAATTTATAAAGATTTTAGGTCCCTGATTTCTGTAAATTGGTTCAGAAACATTTTTACACAATAAAAATTAACTATATTTTAAAACTAGATGAATGTTTCCTATTTGACTACTCCGAGAAGAAAGACCGTAACAAACTCAGAGGTCGCAGTCTCTTTTAAAGTCCAGACATAATTTTGGTCAGATCATAATAATATGAGGGCTATGAGCTATTAAGTAGTTGATGGAATACGTACAGTGGAGTGTCGGCATGCGCGTTGACAGCCGCCGTGAGCTGCGGCGCGGCGTGGAGCAGGAGCCGCAGGGCTCCGGCCGAGCCCGCCAGCGCGCACCAATGGACTACTCCGTTACCCTCGCTGTCGCAGGTCATGGCGTCCGCGCCTGCGTCTAGTAAGAGTCTGGAACAAATCGCAAATAATACATGTATTTAATACATTTATTGGATAAGTCGTTGAAGCCTAATCACCTATGATGTTCCCACTGCTGGGACGCAGGCCTCCTCTAGGTGAGAGGGAGTGGGCCGTGATCCACTAAGCGGACCCAGTGCGGGTTGATAGATGTTACATGTCTTCGAATTATTGCACATGCTACTTTACTCACAGTGTTTTTCTTCACCGTTTAAGAGCAGTGGTGATGAAATAATTTACACAATGTAAAGCGGCCATATAATAAAATCGTAGCGAAGTTAAAACTGTACATTGAAATAGTAATTGTTACGAGGTCTGGGAACGATTCTAACGCAGAAAATCTAGTTTTTAGTATTTTTGTCTGTTTGTCTGATTGTATGTTCCAGTATGACGCAAATACTACCGGATGAATTCTGTTCAAATTTTGCACAGATATTCCCTAAGTCAGGTCAGTCTGTAAGCTATAAATTATCATGCTATTTGCTATGGAGGTTCAGTAATATTGCATTATGTTCGTATCCTTCCGAAGTTTGAGCAAAATTGTGAGCTAAACGGTTAGATATTGTTGATTGATTATCATCACGCTATATCTTTATGAGGCTAAGCAGTCAATCATGACATAATATAAACGGCTATGTTAGACAATTTTGAATAAAGCAGTTAGCTTAGCGGTTCGACGACTGTTTAGAAAACCTTTGGTTGTAAGTTTGATGACCCAAATGTTGATCAATTTTGTGATTCTTTTTTTGTTACACTATTATAATATGATATATTGTTGAACGTACAAAGAAAAACATGAAGTTTAGGCCTCTATGGTTAGGTGACCGTTAATAAGTAATCCCGTGTGTTTATAATCTACTGTCCTATTATTTAAGTGATAGCCGTTCGGCAGGAATAATCTGTAAGCATGCTGTTGTGCTATAGGTAGTATTTATGCAGGAATGCAGGCATTCATTAATTGTCTAAAAACGAAAAACTTCGCACGAAATAGGAAATTGCTACTGATAGCTGCGAGTGTTAACTTTAGGACCAGCTGCTCCCGCGTCACCAGTCCTGACTCAGTATATTTTAGCTGCTGAGACCAAAACTACAAACATAGTGTACATGAATAGTATAAGTCTGATTACCAACCCGTCTCGAGCAAGCGTGGTGATCAATTTTCATGCCTTCTCTGTATGAGAAGAGGGCTATGCCCAGCAGTTGGCCAGTTACAGGCTGGTATATGTGGCTCACCTCACGACGTCTGCGTGCTCGTTCTCCGCGGCCCACACGAGCGGCGTCCAGCCGCCGAGGTCGCGCGCGTCCACGTGCGCGTGCGGCGCCAGCACGCGCGCCGCGCGCGCCAGCCCGTGCTGCGCGCACACGTGCAGGCCTGTCATGCCTTCTGGACCCTGCGCAAAATAACAGTAACTTAATAAGTCTGCAAGTTCCATCCAAGTCATCTTATACAGAATCGGAACGAAAATCATACGATTTTAGTAGATTATGGACAAATAGTCGTCGGTGGAGCGCCGGGTGGCCCGTGTAACGACGTCCAAAAAAACATTTTAGAATGTATGTATTTTTTATCAATCTAACCATAATCAAAGAAATATTTACACAATATGCGACAGAAAGAGACAAATAAAATATCTGAAGTCAAATGAGAATTTACCAAAAAGTCGTCTGAGCTTTAGCTTAACTATAAATAATCGTTGAACATACGTGAGGGTGTTCCGGGAAGACCTTGGAGAGAGGTTTCTAAAAAAATATTTTGGACGTCGTTTAGCGTACCATCCTGTATAAACCCCAATTTGATAATGTTATTCAAAAAAATATTGTTGGAACAAGTACTGTGATATAAAAGTTGAGACCTTCTTAATACCGATGAATGCGTACTAATTCTCTTTACTGAATTATTGCGTAAGAATTTACCCTGAATAGGATTTGTTTACACTTTAACCGACATTACACGAGTATTTGTTAAACCAACTTACCGGAAAATTTACGTCACAGCCCGCCGCCACAAGATACCGGATCACCTTGATCAGATCCTCATCCTTGGCCCTCCTAACATCATCTACTTCTATCTGCTCCCCACTCTGGTCTACTTCTTCCTTCATTTCTACTTTTTCTGCGTCCACTTCCGGTTCCTCGTCTTTAGGAGTGGCATTTTTGAGTTTGTTTTTCTTGTCGGGTTTTTCGAGAAGTGCTGAAATAAATTTTTGGGTTAAAACTACTATGGAGACAGTTGTGGGTATTTCAGAGAAAGTCTTTTACTGGCAGAAGTCGGATGAGGAGCAGAAGATCGAGGTTAATGGCAAGGAATAGGCGAAGTCTATGTCTTACTAATATAAGTTAATGGTGATGAGGCTCCAGGCTTATAGTTTAAGCGACACCGCTGTTCTGTGCCTTAGGTATGTGTGCGGCGAGACGGTGAGGCAATGCAGGCCGCTCATTCGCCAACGCTCACGGCGAGCGGCTTCCCGCCCGCCGCTCATTCGTCAAAGCTGCCCCCCGTCTCGCCACACACTCCTAAGACGCGGAACAGCGGTCCCGGTCAAACTATAGCAAGGGTTAGTTACAGATTTCAGGAGGATAGGTATAAGTGGGTCATTTAAACTCACAAGGGGCTGGCTATTTGGGTAATAGTTTGTTCATCTTCTGCCTCTAAGTTACCAGAGAAATAAGTTCGTCAACCATCATTGATTTTTTATTTGATTACAGTCATCTAACAGAAACGTTGATCACTCTTGAACTTGGTCACATTAAAACTCGTAACTTGTTTTTGATTTAGCGTCATTACGCCGTAACCATTTGAGAAGGGTCTAAGTATGTGCTACTTTAGAGCCTTTCATAGGCCATCCCTACCTAATCTGCGTTCGTAAATTATTTGCCCAACGTAAACAAACATACTGCAAAGCTTACGCATAAGGTTCAGTTTGCACTACAACTTCATATTTTTTAATGACTTATTCAACAGTACTAGAGTCACTCTAAAATCAACTTTATTTCCATTTTCATAACATTGATGTTTGTTTAAGTGGAAATAACATCCATTGGAAACAAGGATTTAAATAGACCTTACCTAGTATAGCAGTACACAGCGGCGTGCGCATATAGTTGTCAGTGACATCAAGGTTGGCGCCGGCGTAGTGCAGTAAGTACAGCGCGCCCGTGTGGCCCGTGCGCGCGGCCGCGTGCAGGCACGTGCCGCCCGCCTGGCTGGGGAGCGCCTTGTTGATGCTGGAGCTGGATACTGGAGGGGGGATGAAATAAGAGTAATACTTAGTTTGTAAATATGTGAGCACCATGTATCTATCACGTAATTATTAAATTATCTGTCGTTGCTTCATTTTTTATTCTTTTTACCTATTGTGGTATAGTAATTTTATTCTAGGTGCATTCATCTTCACATATTATTTAATTATTTAACTAATGTAGGTACCTATACAAACTATTGTAAAACATTTTAAAAGAGTAACGGTGGAGTTTCTTGCCCATTCTTCTCCATACGAGAACTACCTTTTGGAAGGGGCGAGTAGAATCAATACGGTAGTTGCCTAGGTAAAAAAAAAGAAATTCTATTTAGTCCGTCTTTCAGATAATAAAAAAATATTAGACACGTATTTTTTGCTTTATCATATTAATCAAAAATAACTTAGAAAACACGCATTAAGGTTGGGGAGTGGGGGCTCGCTACGTGAAAATCTAGCAAGGCGTGACGTCATGCCACATTTTAACTCGATGTATCGCCGTAATCTTTATATTACTTCAAAAAAGAAAAAATACGTGTTCAATATTTTTTAATAATCTACATACAAAACGGACAAAAAAGATTGTTTTTGGACACAAGCCTATTCTATTATTTTGTAAACATTGTCGTTCAAAAGTGCTATGCAAGGGCCTATTTGAAATAAATAATTTGACTTTGACTTTAGAAGCAGACTTTTTAAGATAAAGCGCGATGTAGTTCAGAGTAACGCCCGGTTCCATAACAATAGGCTACGCCTAAAGATCCTTCGTACGTTGACGCATGCTTTGAAAACTGTATTATATTCGCAAAGCGTTAACTTGTAGTGTGTATTGCGTGGGCTACGTAGAATAAATTAAAATTTAATTCGAACACATGAAATCGCAACAGAAAGTGACAAGTTTTGTTATTTTGTGCTCTCTCACAAAATAACAAAACTTGGCTTGCTGCACTATAAGTATCAAGGGTGTCAAGTAAATCAAGATCGTCTTGTCATGTTTTAGAGCACAAACTGCCTCGTTGGTCTAGTGGTCGCAAGAGGTCCTGGGTTCGATTCCCAGGTTGGGCAAACTGTTATTGGGTTTTCTATCTGGAATTTCTCAGTAGCAGCCCGGAGTCTGTACTTGTACTCGGTAGGTGGCAATAAGCTCCTTTATTACATGGGACTTAAATAAGGGTACATCTCTGCCCAACCCTTCGGGGAAACAAGACGTGATGTTACGTTATGTAAAACGATTTGGAACTGAAACAAAACATTTTGGAACACAACTGAAATTTTGTACCTTTTGTCTACAAACATGCATCTACATAATAAAACAAGAAACACCTACCAATCTTCGGTATAAGCATATCCACAGTATCGCCCTTCAGTATAGCATCACATAGCTGCTGCGGTGACTTGTTCGGCGCCTGCGCAGCCTGCTCGCACAGCTGCTTCAGGTCTATAGGGGGAGAGGGAAGTAAGTCCTCGGGGATGAGAGGACCTGGCTCTGGCTTCGGCTCTCGGGCCGTGAATGTGAGGTAGGCTGGTGTACTGGAAGAGATGTGAAGGTTAAAATGGTTCAGTTTCATCCTCTGACATCGTTCTTAAATATGGCCTTTGTATGCTGTCAGCTACGTTCGCACAGCAATTTTTTTCCCAATACCGTACACGAGATTTTATCGAATAGAGCTGTGGCAGTAGAAAATATATTAAAGAGTCTATGTGAGAAAATATCGTGTTTTAAATAAATATAACCATATACGTGAAAAAATCCAATGGTATAGTCGCCGTGTACAGCATACGCTGTTTGTCGATCTTCGTTTTAACAGCCGTTCTGGGCCAGAAATTACTATTAAAATGATATGGTCCAGTAGACCTAATACCAATAATAATATATAAAAAAAAGTGCTGTAGTAGGTGCTCTCCTTCCAAGGCCTGGTAGCAGCGGTAGAGCCTCCTTGGTCGCAGTAAGGATCAAGGAGGCTCTACCGCTGCTAACACAACAGATATCTGTGCCAACACCACTCAATACTCTAGATATGTTCAGGACTCACCACTGCTCCCTCTGGTCAGGCAAGAAGATTCGTTTGTTACTGCACTTCATCTCGACCTTGACCTTCACGCACGCGGCGTTGGCGGGTTGCCAGCGGTAGGAGTACACGCCGCAGTGCGGACAGCCGGGACGAAGCTTGGCGTCGTTGTATGGAAGGCCACAGTCTAAGTGGAACAGGTGGCCGGAGGAGCATTGGTAGAAGGTGCCCTGAAAGAGATATACGAATGAATCCTTTTGTAACGCGTTTATCTACACTAATCTCATAAAGAGAAAAAAATCAATCTGCACAAATGCCTGGCCTCTACCCAACTATGTTGGGGTCGGCTTCGAGTCTAACCGAATGCAGCTGAATACCAGTATTTTACATGGAGCGACTGCTTTGCTGACCTCCACAACCCAGTAACTAGGTAATACGATACACCTTGGTAAGACTGGTTGTCAGACTTTCGGGCTTCTGACGACCCGTAACGACTGACAAAGATCCACGAATGACAGCCGGGACCAACGGCTTATGGTGCTTTCCGAGGCACGGAGGAGTCTCGGTATGTAGAAATGGTCACCCATCCACAGACCAACCCCAGCAAGCGTAGCTTAACCTGAAGGATCAACCCGTGCGGCTGTAAGTACTTAGCCACGAGCTCCTAAAATAAAAAGAGATAAGATTTGTATTTTTGTTTGTAATGAATAAATTCAAAAACTATTGGACCGATTTTAAAAATTAGTTCACCAGTAGAATTCTTTATTATCACTGAGTAATAGTGGCTATAATTGATAAAGACATCCCGCGGGCGAAGCCGCTGTGCAGAATAAACAAGTTTTCTTTTCTCTTTCTTTATAAATCTGAATAACAACTGTTTGTAAATGTATACTATCATATGGCCATATAAGAGCAGATGACAAGGTTTTTGTAATTTAACAAATTATTTGATTTATAAAGGGTTTTTTAACAGCAAGCCTTGCATGAACCTTGAATGTAACTGAGTAAAAACCATTATTATCGCATTGCATTGGGATTCAAATTCGTCCCTTTTCAATTACCCAGTGCACAGTATAGTACAGTGGTCCTGATCCTGACCAGATTACAATACGGCCGATATAACTTGGCAGTTCCGAACTTTGCGCGGAAGGCGGTGAGGTGAGCGTGAGAGAACATGCGCGAAAGTTCGCAGTGCCTATGTTTAGACCTGCCAAGTTCTATCGGCCATGTTGCATGTCCCACTTGCTAGAATGTCCAAAAATGTAAATGTGACGAACGCCATTGATGCTACGATTAACGTGGCCACCTACCGAGGTCAAGCATTACAAGAAAGTTACATACTGTTGATATCAAAAGATAAAGAACACATTGCATAAACAGGTACCATGAAAGTGTTTCTAATTGTTCTTACCTGACTACAAAACAGTCCACAAGCTGGACAGCACATGTGCTTAGCTAGTTGCGCGGCATGCAAGGCACACGCCAGGAAGTATGGCGCCCTTGGCCCAGCTCTCACTAAAGGCGCCAGGCCGCTAGTGTTGTTAGTGCTAGGGCTAGTGTTGCGCTCACGACGCGCGCTGTGAGAACATCCAACGCGTACACCGTCAACGATCTCGATAGCTTGGCAGAATACTGGCTCTGTGGACAACGTTTACCATATTTTTTACTTACTGAGGCGGAGCTCAAAAGGGTAATATTTTTCGTACTGTTCTGTCTATATATATCCTCCTAAAGACTAAACGAGCCAACAGATTTTAACATCATGAGGTATCGTTTTGTTACGATTGCTTATTACGATTTTAGGCTATTATATGTATCAACGGCAATCGTGATAACACGTAGCCCGTAAAGAAAACTGTTAAGAAATCATGTAAAGTACCCTGGCGTTACTATGGCACATCCAAGTTTAAGATAGAGAGTGTCACACCTTTAGGCGACATCTCTACGGGCAAGATAATCGCGGCGATAGTCTCTTCGTGCCACCAAATTAAATCCCACACGGCGATATCATTGCGACGATAATTTGAAGGCACAGCGTGACCATCACCGCGATTCTGTCGCCCGTGGAGATGGCACCTTATAATGACAGGAACTAAGCTCTACAAAGCCGAACATTTTCGAACAAAAGTGGATGCATATTTACGGTTGAATACTTTTTTATCTACTGGCCTTTCTGGGCATAAAACCTCCCTTTTACCACAGATGAATACAGATGGTTCACTCCGCAAAATTATTTAAATAAAAGCAACTCTTGCTACGACACAATGCAGTACAATTTAGGTCGCACAGCGCTAATTACCCATGTATTCACCTAGAAGTTGCCTCTCTCTTT
This sequence comes from Omphaloscelis lunosa, assembly GCA_916610215.1. Lineage (NCBI taxonomy): Eukaryota > Metazoa > Arthropoda > Insecta > Lepidoptera > Noctuidae > Omphaloscelis > Omphaloscelis lunosa. The sequence continues at coordinate 2,753,594 of OU744245.1, read as the reverse complement.
ATCGCGTAACTCTTAAATCTTCTAACTATGTTATACTCAGTGGCGGTACCTTCATATAAGCCCAAAAGCCTTACTAAAATGCTCGATAGAGAATCAATATCAAACCCGAACTATTTAAAAGTTCGCGCGCTTAATTCTTATCAAAATAACACAAAGTATCTACCTATGCTACACTACTACACATCGCGATTGTTCGCGCGCAGAGTATCGCATATGTAGCATCTACATATAGCTATCTCGCTTACACGCACTGGCTTATACCGGGCTTTCAAATACTATATCTGTCACTTTCGCACTTATAGCGATGTGCCGTATAACGAGTTAGACCTTGTGCATAGAACAAATCGATCACTATGGCAGATTTAAGCAGGGCTTTTTCGGTATGAAGTTGCACGCGTATGCGTGACCTTGTCAGCTTGCCAACTCTGCAGTGTTGCCGTTTTAGCCACCACGTTGTGAGATCTTGGAGATTTTTAACGAGTTTGGAATTTTTTTTAACATTTACCAACATTAATAACTAGCGACTTTTTTAAATAACGAAATTAAATATTCAAGCAATATCTCAATATCCCGACATCCGAGAGTGCAACTAACTTCAGTTTCATTTGCTTGAGTGGAAAAAGGTTTTCTTGTTAAAGGTTTTTGTGTGTTTTCTTAGATTTCCTCAGTGATACAATTGTTTTGGTGACTTACCTACAACAATGGAGGTAATTGTACCTTGTGAGGATTTAAAATGCGTTCAAGTTTTGATTGGCGAAGATAAGGTAAAATCTTTAAACTTTGCTCAGAAAAAACAGTTAATTTCTTCATTAAAACCGACGCCTAATCTGTGTATTTCTCAGATTAGTAAATCGCATAAACGAATATTTAATAGATCAGTGTATAAAACTAGTTGGATTGTTGGCTGTTCGCATACTAATAAGTTGTATTGCTGGTGCTGCATATTTTTTTCGAATGAAGATTCCGTTTGGAATACATCTGGTTATAATGATTTAAATAACATATCTGGCGCCATTAAAAGGCACGCAAATTCCCATAAACACCTGTGTGCAATGGTTTCTTTCGGTAATTTTGGTAAACAACGAATTGAGACATCTATATCACGCCAGTTATCTGAGGAAATTTCAAAATATAACACGCGCGTTGAAAACAACCGTAGTGTTTTTCAAAGATTAGTCGATATTGTTTGTCATTTAGCACAACAGGAAATTTTATTGGGCTTGCGTTATTTTGAAACCCCAGGCACGCCACTGGTTATACTCAAGTTGGCCGACCAAGACGTGCTCGCCACGTACTTGTAGCTTCATACCTAAAATGCGTAGTGAATCATCTGTGTCCATGACCCTTAGATAAAGCCATTAAATATGTCCAATATTACCAGTAAGTTCCTCAGGCGCTGCATACACATTGCTGGGCGTGTCACAGAAGCAGGTCGCAACTATGGTAGACTCGTCGACCGGACACGCGGCCTCCGAGCCTTCGTCACCGCCTGCCGGGTTGCTAGGCAAACAATGAAATATGTGAGGATACCTGTGGAGTACTCCCAATGAATAGTGAACTCAGTTTATTATACTGCTTGACCAAACTTCGAAACTGGCTCTGGAACCTTAATGCCCTAACTTCTTCTTTTCAAGTCGATGGCAGTTTTAATTGGAAGAAAATGATGTCCTACCCTAGTAACATAGGCACAATTTATAAAAATATTACGCTGGCGGAGCCGCTGGCCGAAGCTAATCAGAATATAAAAGCATTGCTATCTTTCATAGCTAAATTAGACCAATATCAATCAGTCTTATTAATTAGTTAGTTTTTCTTAATCCAGTTTGCAATGAACACACTTATTGTCATTGCACTGAGTGCACAATAGAATGAAAAACCGGCCAAGTGCATGTTGGACTACGCAATGGACAATAAGGATTCTGTGGTTGGGATGAATTAATACCAAAAACAAACTCAACATTGTAGTTGAAAAACATGTTCTCCCATACATCGATATACGTCACGGTCAAGTCTTCAATTGCAAATGTAGATTTGTAATTGCAATTTTTTTTTTGTGATAAACCAACCTTGAAATTAACGTTTTTTGGACCTTTTCCTTTACTCGTGCTGTGAGACTTTGCTTCTTGCAAAATTTCATGATTCTAGGTCAACGGGAAGTACCCTATATAGGTTTTGATTAATTTGCGAGTATCAAAATATGTCGCATAAATTACCGTATTGTTTTATTGCGTTGACTTAGAAGCTTGATTTTTTTAGAGTTCTACGGGACCGAAGACCTATGTATTTGATATTAATTTCAACTTGATACCTCACGCGCTCCTGAAAAAAAGGGTCTTGACCATAGAAATATGAAAAAAACAGGAGAAGTGGCATGGGGGCGTGTCTGTGTCCGCACGCCATGATCAAAATGCTCATGGTATAGGCAAATGGCCGTCTCCACGAACTAGTGCGCTTTCGACCGCGATCGTGATAACATTTAAGAATACCGTTTTGTTCAGTGGTTTCTTGTAAAAATCGAAGCCAAACTAAAATCTTTATAAATCATGGAACCATTTATCATTTAACAGGACAAGTATTTTACTATATTTGTCTTTTTTCAGGAACTCCCAAAATTTTTAAGACAATAATTAATGGGAGAATCGATAATTTTCCGATTTAGTCAATTACTAGCGTATATGTAAAATAATTGGGTTTTGCACAGCACAACGATGTTTTCGTGTGAGTTGTACGGTGCACTGTAAATGCACGCTGCGTTTGATGGCATAAGGTTTATAATTGATTGTGTAGTACGTTCTGATTTATGAATTGCAAGAGTGAGCGCGACCTCGTATCTATTGCATTTGCTGAACAGTGTAGTTGTGGCGACTAGCGGCGAGGTAGTGGGGACAAATTGGAGACGTTGGGTTTCGATACATTTTCAACTACCGGGAATATCTCCTTCTTTCTTATATCTATGGTCTTGACAGATTGACAGACAGATGGATAACAAACTGATTCTTTAAGGGTTCCATTTTTTCCTTTTGAAATACGAAACCCTAAAAAATTAAACTTTGATGATGACAGTTTGTATGTTTAGCTTACCTGGTTTCTTCAATTTCAGCATCCGAATGTGCTTCTTCACCACCAGAAGACCTATGCCTCCTTCGTTTACGATGGCTCCTGGAAATAACAAATAAAAAAATAGTAAGTTAGGATGAAATATAAAAATAAATAAAGGTACAAGAACGTGGTCTCACCTCTCGCTCTCTTCCACGTAATTGTGCCTGGCTGATCGCTTTGACGATCGGCGCGGTGACCTGGCGTCAAATTGTTACATCATTTACGAATTTAACATTATCTATTATTTTAATAAGCTATTTCCAAAAAGTTCCAAAAAAAAAAAAAAAACAAAATCTATTTATTTGCCAGAATGTAGGTTTACAAAGTATGATCTTAAACTATAATGGCCCCTTTACAATCTACCATTACATATGGTGTGTGAGTGGTGTGGTTAGTTTTTAGGGTTCCTTACCTCCAAAGGAAAAAACGGAACCCTTATAGGATCACTCGTGTGTCTATCTTTCTGTCCGTCTGTCACAGCCAATTTGTTTCGAATGTAATGGACCGATTAAGTTGAAATGTGGTACACATATGTATTTCTGTGACCCAAACACGGACACGTGTAACGTAAATAAATGAATTTTGAATATAGATGTCACTTTTGGGTGACAAACAAAAAAATTAAAAAATAAAGTTTGGCAAACTGTACAGTGTGACATATCAAATGAGAGGGCTTGTTGTGAAGATTTTAAACATATTTATAATTTTAAAATAAATACTTTTAAAGATATTTAAGAAATTCAATGAAAATTAACCATTCCCCCCCTTATCTCCCAACTACTGGACCTAAAATTTTGAAAAAAGATGCATAGTATGGCTCTTTATTCATAGATTACAGGAAAACCTATAAGAAGTCTATGGTCTTAAAATAACATGGTAAATCTCTCAATATTGTGCATACAAACTTACATTTGAAGTTTGAATGTATGAGAGAACATGTATTTCATTATTCAGTTAAGTTTATATTTGGGATAAATTCATCCCAATTATGGGACCCTTCATTGTGTGTAGACCGACATGCACTTGGCCGGTTTTTTTACTTTTTAGCTTCACCATTAGCCATGATTTTATAATTTCAGTAAATATCAAAAAAACCTCCAAGCTAAGAAATCAATAAGAGTTATTTGGCTTGTAGCAACAGAAGCAAAAGATTACTTTTTCAGAGCTAGACAATAAGTCTGGAAAAGTAGGTGTTAACTATGAGAAAATTAAAAACTTACTTCTGCTCTTCTTCCCCAACAGGTGAAGACCTATCACTGTCATTCATGCCGAATGACGAGCACAATCTAGTTGACCTCCTGGGTCGATTCTTAGCGGCTACTTCAACAGTACACTGGAAGTCTTCACTGGAATCCTCATCTGTCTCCAATAGCTTGCTGATGACTACTGGATCGTCATCCATTTCATCATCTTCTTCTATTTCCTCGGCTTCTACATCTTCATCCTCTTCTTCTTCTACTTCTTCTCTGTGTAACAAATGTGTGTAAAAATGATTAGTAAACTGAAAATTGAGAATAATCATATCAAATAATTTTGGGGACCCCTTACATAAATCATGATTCTCTCAAAGAACCGCAATTTGATTGAATTGTAAAAAAAAGGTAAGTTCAAAGCCATTGAATTATTCACCTGTTCTCATTCTCATCCTCATCCACCTCATCCGGGTTGATAGCCTTCAGGCCGAGTTCACACAGGTGCTTCAGCTTCATCACAGTGTTCTGACTCTGGCTGTCATCATCCTCGCACATGTCCACCACTTCCTCGTCATCTTCCAGTTCCTTCTTCTTTCCAACCTCCATTACTAATGGGCGAGCTGACCGCCTCGTCCTGACCCCTTCCTCAGGAGACTTATCAGTTTGAATGCCAAGACGTGCATTATTCTGAGATTCAAGTCCAATACGTAGCTCTTCGTTGGCAAGTATTTTGGCAGTGGGTTTAATTCTACGAGATAGTCTCTGTGGGGCTTGCTGGGTTTCGTAAGACTTCTCTTTTCTGGCTATGGCATTGGCGAGGACGTTGTCGGACTCGTCACGGCGCCGCGTCGAACGCTTGGGTGGGGTGTGGGAGCTGTCCGATTCATCGTTATCTGATATTGTCTGAGCGCCAGACTTATCTTTCTTCGGCGACGTGTCGCTGTCGCAAATCCACTCCCACTTGCCGCGCGTCCTGCTGGACCGCCGCGGTGCCTCTTCGTGCTTGTCCTCAGTAGTCACGATCTTCATATTGCTACTCTTAGCACTGTTTTTCTCCGATCGAAACGTCAAAACTATACGCGGTTTAGGCACCTCGTCGCCTTTCTCAGATCTCTTTGCATCTATTTTATCTACAGTCACTGTTAGGTTTTCAGTAGATTGTTTATCACCTTTTTTCTTGGTAGGCGCGTCTTCATCCGCATTCATGGTGTCTTCAAGGCTGCCTCAAATCCTCAAGGCTGGGTTTCTTTCACTTTTCGTTTTGTTTCTCTATCGTAAATTTACACTTAGACTTAAATATAATAAAAACTAGGTCAATCATTTAAAAATACAATACAACAAGAAACACATAACTATGACGATAGTAAACAACAAAAATAATAAAGATTCTAAGCAAGTTTCACGCAGACATTATTATTAAAATGATTTTATTTGTACTATGAAACGATTTATTTCTTTTTTATAGTTCACACATACGCATTTAAGCATGAACTTAGAAATTATAGAAACAAGTTTAAGTAAAATTAAAAGAAAATTACTGATGCTACTGAAAGTACTGATGGATGACAGAAACAGACAGCCTATCTAAAATGTACCTGTGACAGACACTCAACAGCGTACGGGCACAGATAATATAATACTATATAGTACGGGGGTAAGAAAATTGCGGCGGGATTTTATCGCGCACGGGTTTTCCAACTCTCGATGTTTAACCGAGCGTTGAGAATCCAACGAGTTGGGACGCACTCTCATCCCGGCGTTGAAAAAACACACTATTGGATTATCAACTCTCGGCGCTAAGCAGAGCGTAAAAAATCAATTGCACGAAAAAAAATCGGTGCGCGCGATTTTATTACGTCCTGGCTATGTGGGCTCATGAGACACCTCCACGTGTAGTCTTTTCAAAGATACATGCTCTGTGGTCTATTCTATCCTAAAACTCTGTCATTATTTACAACTAGCTGCGCCCCGCGGTTTCACCCGCATTAATCTCGATCCTTTGGGAATATCGGGGTGAAAAGTATTCTATGTCCTTCTCCGTGTCATGGTTTATCCATACGCCAAATTTCATCCAAATCTGTTCAACCGTTTTAACGTGATGCCGTGACCAAGGGATTTTTTTTTTTTTTGAACGGGCATCTCGCAGTTTTGACCACTAAGGTCTTGGCTGCTTAACCGGACTTTCCTGTGGGTGCCTTAAGCTGCTGCACTCAAAGCCTCCAGCCAGGGGCAAAAAAAAACTAAACTAAATTAAAACTAGGCGAACGCTCGCTTAGGGCACCCCCTGTGGGGTACGGACCTCGGCTTAGGGCGTCGCTGAGGGGAGGACAGCAAGAAGGGACAGGCTGGATCAAAATTGGTTTAAATCATGATTATTATTCGGGGTAGTTTAAAGCTACGTGCTCAGCGGCAACAACTTGCTGGCACCTCGTTTTCGAGCAAGGGTCGGGGAGGAGTATAAATTACTCAGGGACATGGTCGCGGTCGCAAAGGACCTCGGCGGCGAGGTCGGAATGACGGGAGGCGTCTGTTCTTGTGTATTGTGCTGGTGGCCCTATTCTGCTCTTGGAGGAGTGTGATGGGATCATCAGGGTCGGAAAGGACATGCCTCGGGCGGCGGATCTGACTAATTCGGGAAGGGACATAGTTGGCTGCTTCGACAACCAGGGGGTTATGATGTCTAGGAGCTGAGTCAAAGTAACGCTTGGACATGCGTTTAAGGAACTGGTGAATCGTAGGGATTTTACAGTCAAGATGGAGAATCTCGTTTCTGACATAGAAGGGAGCTCCCGTGGCTTTACGGAGGAAACGGTTCTGCAAGGCTTGCAACCTATGGATAGAATGGGACTTGGCGTGGGCGAATACTGCACCCGCATAGGTCATAATGGGTCGGATACAAGATGTGTAGATGCGCAGTTTGCACTTAAGTGACAATTTGCTGCGTGCATTTAGAACGAAATGGAGTCTACCTAGAGCGAAAGCGGCTCGCGAACGAACCGTCTTTATGTGCTCAGAAAAGGAGAGATGGTGATCTAGGATAACACCTAGGTATTTGGCGCGCCTAGCCCAAGGGATTGGTTTGACTTTTGTCTGGATTTACTTCTATTCGCCATTTTCTAAACCAGGCGCCAAGGTTGTTGACAGCCCTTTGGAGGTTTAGCAGCATAGTATCTGAATTGCCCTTGCAGATGATCGCTGTATTGTCTGCGAACAGAGCCAACTGCGTCGATCTGTGTCTGGGGATGTCGCTGGTGAATAGCGTGAAAACGAGGGGGGCTAATACTGAGCCCTGAGGGACTCCTGCCCTTATGGGGCGGGGGGAGGAAAGGGCTCCTTCGATGCGGTAGCGGAAGGTGCGGTTCGACAAATAGTCTCGTAAGATGAGCACGAGACGATCCGGCACTCCGAGTTTGTAGAGCTTATAAATTAAGCCGTTGTGCCAGACTTTGTCGAACGCCTTCGCTATGTCGAAGAATACTACGCTCGTCTGCCGGCCATGGGTGAGAGCACCACTGACCAGCTCGACGATACGATGGACTTGATGCACGCTAGAGTGCTGAGTTCGAAAGCCGAACTGTTCGTTGGGGATGAGGCCCTTGGTCTCTGCATAATCTCTGAGGCGCTTATAAATAAGCCTCTCATAGATCTTGCCGAGAACCTTGAGCAGACTGATGGGCCTATAACTAGATGGCTCGTTTTTGGGTTTACCTGGTTTAGGGATACCTATGACAGTGGCCTCTTTCCACGTCTGGGGAAAAATGTTATTGCTTAACGCACCATTGAAGATGGTGGTCAAAAGCATAATTAAATGGGCTGGGAATAGTTGGACCACCCTATTGGTGAGTCCGTCTGAACCGGGGGCTTTGCGATTTTTCAGACCTTTGATAATCTCATGTACCTCATCTGGTTCGATGGGGGGCAGGGGAAAATCAGGGTCGTCAGTGGGAGGGATAGAGGCTCTACGTTCGACTTCGGCGTCGACCTCATCGAGGTGAGCTTTGTCTACTGGGAGAGCATTGGGCTTCAAGACTGTTGGCTAGGCACTCGGCTTTGTCGATGTCGTCGAAGGCTAATGTTTTGTCCGGGCGGACTAACGGGGGCATATGGCCTGAATGAGGGGATCTGAGTTTTCTCTGGAGTTCCCAGAAGGCTAGGTGGGTAGGCTCAAGGTCGCTCAGCATCTTGTCCCAGCCCGTTTCACGCAGCTCCGCCATACGTGTCCTTACAGATCTCTATAAGTAGCGCATGTGGGCTTTGTTGGCGGCACAGGGAAAGCTGCTGTAGGCACGGACAGCTGCGTTCTTCTCAGTCAGCAGGGCGCGCGCATCGTCCGGGAGTTTCAGGTAACAGGGATCTGTTGCCGGAACCTCCCTTGAGCAGTCGCTCAGGACGGTTTGCACGTGCTCCGTGAGTGAGTCGATCGCAGCTGTCGTGTTAGCGATTGAGTCAAACTGGTCCGGAATAGAGTCTAGTAAGGGGGACGTGTTGGATTTCAGCTTTTCGCTTACTTTCTTCCAGTCCGTCACCTTTCTAGTGGGGAGAGGGTGGTTTGGGTCAGAGGGACCTATGCGGGATACAAGGTGGATGATAACTGGGCGGTGGTCAGAGGTAAGCTCGTGCACCGTTTCTATCGAGTCAAGTCGTAAGTTCACGTTCTTAAGGAGCGTTATGTCAAGGACGTCAGGGGTGTAATTAACCATATGGGGATAATAAGTGGGATTCATCGGAGCGATGATGTCGAAGTTAAGAGTGGAAGAGAGGTCGAACAAGTGTCGGCCCCTGGGGGTAGTGATTTGACTGTTCCAAGAAGAATGTTTGGCGTTGAAGTCCCCTGCCATAATGACAGAGTCGCTCATGCCGAAGAGTAGCTGTAGGTCATCAGAGATAAGTTGGTAGTTTTCTGAGGCCTGCGCTGGGATGGGAGGGATATAGACCGACACTAGAGTGATCGGCGAGTGACCAGTCATGCCTAGGCGACAGACTGATACTTCTAATCGGGAGAGAGGTGGAGGGTCCATAGGGATGCAATACAGATCCTTTTTATAATAAATGAGAGTGCCACCCGCGTGACAGCGCGTCCTATCATTTCGAATTAAACGATAGTTAGCTATGGAGGGGTTTCGTTTATGGGGCTTTAGGAAGGTTTCTTGTACGAGGAGAAGATCTAACTGATGATCGCGGAGGAATTCCGCGATTTCATCTTTTTGATTAAATAAGCCGTTGGCATTGAAAGTTCCTAACTTTAGGGATCGGGGTTTAAACCTTTCATAAGAGGCGTTATTCATTATGAAGGTCTAGTGAAGGAAGTGAGGGCGGAGGTAATGTCCTCATAGGCCAGGAACACTTTGTGGATTTGCTCGTAGCATCCTGATTTTTTGGCTTCAACAATGTCTATGGCCATTTGTTGAGCCCTGGGGGTGCAAAAGGTCATGAATGTGGAACTAATTATGCTGAATGCATTCTTAGCGGGGTCCGAGTAAATATTTTTACTAGCCACGGGAGTGGGAACGTGACGCGGGGAAGCCGAGTTAATATTGGGTTTTACGGGGGGCGCGGGGGGTGCGGGGGGGCGCTACGCTGTGTAGGCGCGTGGGGAGCGGGGAAGCTGGGGGGAGGAGGAGGGTGGACTCGCGGGTCCATTAAGGAGTATAGCGGGGTATGAGGGGGAGGGGGGGCGCGGGGTAACCAGAGCCGGGAAGGTCTGCTGGTGGTTATAATTTAGCTGAGACCAAGGGCTAGGTCTCTGTGGGCTTAGCCTTTGAGGTATCTGGGAAGAGGGGAAAGGTTGGAAGACCTGTTGACGTTGCTGCCTAGCGTCTAGACGCTTAGACAGCTTTGTTGTGTTAGCCTTAGGGGCTTTGGGACATCCGCGGTAGTTGGCCGTGTGGCCTTCGAGGCCGCACAGCACGCAACTTGGCGGGGTGGCGCACAAGTTGCGATCTTTGGGTCGGGTGCAGTCTGCAGTGCCATGGTCTCCCAGGCACTTTACGCACCTGGGTTTCGCATGGCAGTGCTTCTGGCTGTGGACATATAGTTGACAACGGTGGCATTGCCCTATGACGCTGTTTTTCCAAGGCTTCTCTATGGAGAAGCCCACTAACTGACAGATCGTTTTCACGTTGAATATGGGGTGATGCCCCTCGGTAGGGGAGCACACGACAATAAACATGTCGTATGCTTCCCTGCCGCGCGAGCGGTGCATTCGGTGCACTTGGTCGACGGGGATGTTCTGCGACTGAAGGTCGGCAAGAATGTCTGCGGAGGGAATCTCCTTAGGGATCTTTTTTATAACAACCCTAATCTGTCTATCTTCTGGGAGCGAGTAGGTGTGGAATGACACACCTCTCTCTCTCAGGACCCTGGTTAAGTCCCTGTAGTCTTTCGACGTAGGGACGAGTACTTTAATACCCTGTTGGGTAGAGCGAGCGCTAGTTTAGCCTATCTTGAGGTCTACACACCACTTTGAAACTGCCGTCCACTTATCCTTGTCTTGGATGAAGACAGGGGGTGGCGGCGCGACCTTTTTAGGGCCGGAGTTTTGCGCGGATCGCGGTGCGTCATTCTGCGAGGATGACGCAATCGGACGGGTGACCAAGGGAAATAGGGATTCATTTTTATATATATAGATGATAATTTTTTGACTGACAATCGATCGATTGTGTTTTATAAAAATTAGGCATAACATGACGTCTCTAACTATTTTACGAAAGAAAATATATGGTTTGTCTTTGATTATTTGACGGAAAATTGACGTTGTCATTTTGACTTTTTTTTCGCATTGTTTTGTAAACGCATTCCATTACAAATTTTGCTGTTGCCTTTTAGCATTATTTACGTGTTGTTTTGCTTACTCTTACTGTGTACAGTACTTATAAATTCATCTCAGTGACTGATAAGGAGTGAAATCAATTTATCAAATCCATTGACATACGTGTGTTCCAACTTTCATGATAACAATTAATTACTGGTTTACTGATAAAGATTAATTTAGCGTGAATTCAGACACTACCGTTTAAACCATTGTAACGACCGTTTGACTTCGGCTCTGTTACGACAAGATGAATCAATTATTTTTGAGTCCCGAATCTGTCCTGCAAGGAGGGTACTTTCACTCAACTTTGAGGAAACTACAGGAACCAAATACAACTATTGAAGCGCACAATATTATGTACCCCGTATTCTTATTGTAAGTACTCGGGAGGACCAGGCACCGCAAGAAAGGTCAAGAAAGAATTGTTATCAAAATCAACTTCTTATTGCTTTAAATTAAAATTTAAACCGGGTTTATTTAGCGCGCTGCCTGTAGAGTCTATAGACCTCAAACTCAAGTGCTTATTTTCTGTATTTATAAACAGGGAAGATGACAACCGGGTTGAACCAGTGGCAAGCATGCCCAATGTATGCAGATATGGTGTCAATCAGCTTATCACCAGGCTTGATGATCTGGTCAAAAAGGGACTGAAGTCCATACTCATATTCGGGATTGTCCGCACATTGCCCAAGGTAACTCGGAATTTTAAGAAAGAAAAATAAGTAATTTTTTTATTTTGAATGTTTTTAATCACCCTGCTGCACTGACCCCAAATATTATAATGGTATGAGGAAAAGACAATGATGATGATTAAAATGAATTAAAAACGGACACACAAACTTATTAATTATAAAATTTTAGGAAAATTGACTACTTTTACAATGTTTGTGAATATTTATATTTGAGTACCATGTATCTATCACATAATTAAATTATCTGTTGTTGCTTCATTTTTAATTCTTTTTACCTATTGTGGTATAGTAATTTTATTCTAGGTGCATTGTCTTCACATATAATTATTTAACTAATGTTGTTACCTCTACAAACTATTGTAAAACATTTTAATAGAGTAACGCTGGAGTTTTTTGCCCATTCTTCTCCACACGAAAACTACCTTTGGAAGGGTACCTAGAATCAATTCTATTATTTTGTAAATGTTGATGTTCAAAAGTGCCATACAAGGGCCTATTTGAAATAAATGATTTGATTTTGAAACAAACTTTTTACAGTTTTAATTCATAAAATAGTCAAATTATTGATTACATACTCAATATATTTTTCTCTCGAAAAAATATGTGCTAATTTGAGATCCTCATCCTATTATTGTTTGTGTGAAAAAAATATTATGCTCGATGCTCAATTTCATGTATTAAATGTTTCCTGATATAATAAACCAGCAACCAGTGAGGATATTAATTTTTATTGCTCCCTGTTATTGATCAACACAAAACTAAAAATAAATTTCAACAGGATAGCAATGGATCAAGTGCAGATTGTCCTGAGAATCCAGTATTGAAGGCTGTTCCGAAACTACGGGCCAAGTTCCCGAATCTCCTCATAGCATGTGACGTTTGCTTGTGTCCGTACACATCACATGGACACTGCGGACTTCTCACACCCGGTGGAACAATAGACCACGCTGCATCCGTCAGAAGGATCGCTGACGTGGCCCTGGCTTATGCTAAAGCTGGTAAATTATTTTATTAATCATCATTTCAGATATGATTTGTAACTATTTGATTTGACTTTTGAACTGTGCTTCTAAAACACGAAAGATAAGATTTGTTTCGAACACTATTCTATACAGTAAAGCATAACTTTAAATTGTTATTACTTCAAAGTAAAAAAAAGTAACTAAATTGATCAATCAATTTGAGTTCCAATCAAAAAATTTTTTTCTAATCAAATTGATCAATCAGTTTTCTAGCTGATATTATCACATACTGAGGAGGATCTTTGTTTTATAAACAAAGTCCCCCCATCGCATCTTTTTGTCTTAACGTGATAAACTCAAAAACTACCAAACAGATTTTCATATGGTTTTCAACAATGGACGAAGTGATTTATGAGGATGGTCTAGATGTATAATTCATTAAGGTTTTGTATAAATCGGCTGACATATGACGATGATTGTTGAAGATGTCGGAAAAAATTATGCTGACTGGGTACTGTACTGGCGTGAGCCGTGAAAACCAATCAAGTTGTATTACGGAATTAATACATTGTTTGCCTGGATTAACACATAGGTTACTTACTTTAATCTTGATAGTACGTTCCCGTGGCATATTTTTCGACATGCACACGGGCGAAGCCACGTGCAAAAGCTAGTAATAAATAATAACATCAAAAAGCCATTGCTATTCCTTAAATAAAAAATAAAAAAAACTTAATTCTAGTAAGTGATATTTATTAATTAATTAAGGAGTTGAATTTTATCTTGTTTTGTCGGGTATTTTTGAAATGCTAGTTAATAATATGTAAATGTTGGTTTTCCCTGAACAGGCGCACAAATTATCGCCCCATCCGACATGATGGACAACAGAATAAAAGCTATCAAGGATTCTTTGGTGGCCTGCAAACTGCAGAATACGGTACGTTTTTATTATCCGCAATTAGAGATTGCGTATGAAGCCATATCATCTTTCGCACAGTCCATCCATCGTTTCTGATGGATGGACTGTGTGAAAGATGATATGGAGACGATAACTGAAAACGAGTTGGCGAGCAGAGAGTGTGTAGTTCGGATAGTTTTGTCGCTGGGCTATCAGCGAGAGTCCATTACCGTGCGCACCACTCGCTCGGGGCGAAATTACCGCTGTTTGGTCTCTCGGCGTGAGCTCTTACCGCCAAGCGAGCATCGCTGAGCAAGTATCGCTAAGTGAGTATTATCTTTGATAGCTCTTGTCGCTTAGCGAAAAACTAGTAGAGTGAGTACTCGCCGGCAGTGTGAACAGCCAGCGATCAACTATTAATATATGCATCTCTTTTGTTTTCACGGAATGTATTCATTGTATGTGCATGTATTCTTGAGCGAGAAAATAGACGATAGTTAGTCGCTTGAGAGGTGAGACAACTGCCTAAAAAAAGAAGTATGACTTGGGTTTGAACCCCATATTCTGGACCAAAAAATTGGAAGTCATTGTGTCGTCCATTGCTCGACCTCTCACAGAGAGGTGGCAGTGCGAAAGTTAAAAGCTAATTAAAAACACATATAAAATCACGCTAATTTTCCTGAAGGGTTAGGCAGAGGTGTACCTATAATACACCCACATTTGGCCAGTATTCTGATTATGTTATAGCTTGATTTAATTTAAATATTTCAGGTGTCATTGCTATCATACTCGTGCAAGTTCGCGTCGGCAATGTACGGCCCGTTCCGCGACACAATGAACAGCACTCCTATGGAGGGTGACAGGAAGTGCTACCAGCTGCCGCCGGGCAGTGCGGGGCTCGCTGCTAGGGCTGCTGTAAGTAGTTACATTCTATTCCTGTTACAATTGCTGACAATTCTGTCTGTCTGTCTGTAACAGTTGGTTACTCTGGAACTGTTTGGTGTGCCTATTTAATAACTAGCACATTGTTAGAGCAGATTGTGGAGAGCCTTCAATTGCTATGGGGATTATAAAGTTTAATTTTCTTATAAAAGAAAATAAAAAACCTTAGAAGGTTAGTAGATACTGCTAAATGGCACTTCTTATGATTATATATAGAAAAAAATCATTCATGCATTCTGGCAAATCGAATGTCTTCCAAAAGAAAAAAAAGAGTTTGGAAATCCCGCATTTATTTACAGGCTCGGGACGTGTCCGAGGGCGCAGACTTCCTGATGGTGAAGCCAGGCTTGCCGTACTTGGACATCGTGAAGCAGACCAAGGACAAATACCCGTACCATCCCTTGTTTGTGTATCAGGTATAAACAGTTTTTATATTTTACTAAGGCGTTGGTCACCTATTTTATGCTATATGCAACTTCAGTGTCAACGTTCCGATCGCGGTCTGAACGCAACGCGCAGCGTCGGCGGTCAATACTACCGCAGTGGACGACGACGCTTCAGTCGTTGCTCGCGAATGTTTGTGTGACACTTGACACGACCTGACGCTGCAATAGTTCAAAATAATTTATTTAGAGACGCGACGCAAAGCGTTTAAATGCCGCCTTCGACGTTGACGTCGACGTGTGAAAGAGTCCACAACAGTACATTTCTATAGTAAGTAATGTAACGCGTCGTACAGCATGACACTGTAAGCGGCCGGCGGCGTTTATAGCAGACCAGAACTTTACAGTAGCAGCTTCTTAATCTGGAGTTCGGTCATCCGCTTGCCGCGGTCAGTTCGTGGATAGGTCATAGGGGATAGGGTCAGATCATCCATACAAACCGCGACTCCTCCGTGCCTCCGTTTGTCTCGGCAGTCATTCATAGATCTTTGATAGTCATTATGGGCAGAAGCCCGAAAGTCTGACATCCAGTCTTACCAAGAGGTATTTGTGTTACTCAGAACCGAGTTGTAGAGGTCAGAAAGACAGTCGCTTCAAGTAAAATACTGATATTCAGGAGCATCCGGTCAGATACGCTGGAAGCCAACTCTGATATAGTTGAGAAAAACCTAGATAGAGGATGATGTCATATGAAAGCATACCTCTGCTTACTCTTGATTCAATACACGTCCGCGAAATATATTTAGCGATTTTTATTCAATTCTACGACGTAATATGATGAAAACCACGTAATCATGCGCAAAGTTAATTAATATTTACACCAATCTGTTATCTTTAAAATACTGGTTTAAGTTAATCACATTAGAAAAATTATTGAATTCACTAGTTATTTAGTAAATTCTATAAATCAGGCAATGGAGCTTGAATTCCCTCTGAAAAATGCTTAACTTTTAAAGAGGCAACCTCTTTATATATTAAATGGCTAAATTAAAAGCAGCCAAGTACGCATCGTACACGAAAGGTTTCGTACCTGCGTACAATATTTAACAATATTTTCTACAAACGCCGATAAAACACGTTTCTGTATAAGAAGGAAGGAAGGAAGTTATATGTTCGTAGCGTATGTTTTTTTATGTACCTATGTCGTCTGATTTCTCCGTCAATTGTGGACCGATTTTGAACACTCTTTTTTGTTTGAAAGGGTATTCTCTCGAGGTGGTCCCATATAAATTTTATCAACTTTGCTTGGATAGTTTTTGAGTTAGCTTCAATAGTACTTTTATTTTCACTTCGTATGTGACTGTGTTGTGGTGACTTATTACGTAGCGGGTAGTGGTTTTCGAATTTGTGTAGGGTAGGTACCACAACCAAAAATAAAAACATTTACAAAATAAAAAAAACAAAAAACGAAAATTCAAAACCAAAGACACCAACTTCCGAAATTAAAGTTATTTTTCACTTTGTAGTGGTTTTTTTTTGGAAGCCGGTTGTTTTTTTTTTTTGTAAAAAGTTTTTAACTTAATTTTTGTTTTATTATTTGGTGTTATAACGGCCGTAGTAATTAGTTCACACTCTGATAATTTTTACGGTTTAAAAGATACAGCTCTGTGACAGAAGGATGGACAGCGGAGCCTCAGTAATAGGGTCCCGTTGGCACCCTTTGGATATGGAACCCTAAAAATGATCATCTATAATTACAAGCTCGTTAGATGCCTCGCAAAGCCTTGCTGTAATTACTGCTCATTGCAACTATTGCGATAAATATGTTTGCA
The DNA here is from genome assembly GCA_916610215.1 of Omphaloscelis lunosa. NCBI lineage: Eukaryota > Metazoa > Arthropoda > Insecta > Lepidoptera > Noctuidae > Omphaloscelis > Omphaloscelis lunosa. Next base: position 2,736,782 of record OU744245.1, on the reverse strand, counting down.
CCTAAAACAAATATTATCCTTCTCGAAATACCTACACATACTTACAACTCTCAACTGAGACAGAAAGGAACGCAGAGCGGAGAATTTTTGATAACATTGAAAAATAAACTGAATCAATGTTTTAAAGAGCAAACAAGATCGAGTTCTACGACACCTGAACAGCAATTTGATATCTGCGTCGGTGTTTGTACAACTTTGCATTTTACTTAACTGAATATAAAATGCATTATTCAATAATCTCCGAAAATATTTCTTTCTGCGCCAAAACTAAGTTGTGTACAGTCTGACCATTTTCTTAATGTCACTCGGGAATCATCGCATTTCCGAATACAAACGAATGCTAATTTACATGTCCATCAATTTTTAGATTTATTGTTTAAAATAATTTGAATTCATAACTAGATAGACAGATAAAACATTTAGTGCACACAAAAGACACACATAAACACAATTAAATGATAACAAATTACATGGATATAAAAACAAGATGCCAATATACAAAAACGAAAAACATACGATTAAGTACTTTATCGTTGTTTTGTTAGGATTTCCGTGTGAAATATATAGAGCTGTAAAACTATTTTCGTACCTGCGACTTTAGGCAGCTTTCCTCCCATTTTAAAAATAAATTACATAAATTTAACAGAGTATTAACAACTCTATATACTTCCAAGTTGATTGAAAGCGTCCGGTCTGCACCAAGTGCAAAGGGCAACTTATTGAAATCCAACGACTGAGGAAACACGAAGTTTGCCGAGGGACATTTAGAAAATAGTTACACTGTACCCTGCTCTTTATTAAATCCTGCCGGCTTCAAAGAGAGCTGTATTTTTAATCATATATTTAAATTGTTTTTCGTCAGGTGTCTGGTGAATACGCAATGATCTGCCGCACTGGGGACAGCTCGGAGGTCGAAACCATCCTCATGGAGACGCTCACGAGCTTCCGGAGAGCTGGTTTGTGTTTTATTGTTGTTAAAATTAGCAATATGTTAATACGGCATATACTGCTGGAAAAAAACGGTTGTCCACCTGTTCCTATTGATGTCCCATAACTCTAAGGTATAGGAGCTATAAAAATAATAAAAAGTCCTAGAACAAGGGTTTCAAAAATACAATACATAGTTTCGAAGATAACAACATTAGACTCTCGATATGTGTATCTAAGTTTCATTGATAAGTACGAGTCAATTATTTTCATTGAAACCAATCATTCATATTTAAAGGCAAGATATGCGATGTTGTCATATTTCACGTAAGGGTGTTTTTCATAAACTTTGTCGATTATTTTGTATGAAAAACGAAAACGAAAAAAAAAAGAAAAATATTTCATATGCCAGATGATTCTTTGACATGATCTCATTAATACCCTAGAGATATGGGATATCATAAGGAACACGTTGTATACTGGGTGGCAGGGACATCGACGCGAAAACTGTTACCATGGATTCATTACATGATTATGAATCCTCCCCCCTTTTTTTTTGGGTGGGAAATAATCAAATAACTTCTCCCGCTATGGGTGGAGCGGGAGGGCGTGTCAGACTCTTACTGACTAAAACCCACCGTGTTGCCGTGCCTGTATTACTAGGGGCCACGATAACCCTTTCGGACAAAACCACAACCCCGGCAGGCAAAAAAAAAAGTCTGTTATTTCATAGAAAAGTACCTACGCGGTCAAAATTTATGGCACAGTAGTTTTTTTTTTTTTCCTAAATAACCGGCGTAAAATTTCAACGAAGGAGGGTTCATAATCATGTACTGAATCCATGGTAACAGTTTTCGCGTCGATGTCCCTGCCACCCTGTATGTTCTGATTCAAAAGTATCAGATGAAAGTTTAAAAGTATTCAAAGAATCAAATCTTTGCACTCACTTTGTAAATGCCACTACAAATTAAAATTCACAGCTACGTTTTCTGCTCTATTTGTTTACATTTTCATCACATACTTTGGGAACAGACATACATAATGAAAGCAGTGGTGGTCCTGTGATTACTTACGGTCTCCTCTTACGAAACTTTCCATTTAATAATCAGAATATCAACATCTTTCAGAATATGCCAGACAGAGAGCGTTAATCTAGTAATTGCGAGAAGACACTATAAGGTGTTTTGTCCTATTATCTATAAAAAAAAGAATGAGAAATTAAATATCTATCTATATACGAGAGTGCGTACTGAAAATTGAAAAATGGCTCCAAGACCTGACTTATGAGGAAACAGAGATCCTCATACAAACTTAAAATATACTAATATCACATCCTCCGCATACACATGAACGCACCCTTCCCACACACACGCAGACGCACGCACCTCCACAGTTCCGCATGTTCCGCACCCGCCTTCACACATACTCTCATTGACACGCACACTCATACACACCCCCTTATACTGTTACAACTATTATTAATAAAAGTCTAGTTTCTACTTAGAAGTATAACAAAAATTGTTAATAACTGCGACACAGTTACTAAACTAACGCAGTATTAACGTACACAAAAATTGTAATATGTTATTGTTCCACTTAAATATTTGTATTTTTGTACATTACTTTGAGCAATTTATTTCCACTACTCTCAAAACTGTGAAGGAAAACATCGTGAGGAAACCGGAATCAAAATTTAATCATTTGACATCCACCAGCCCGCACTGGCACCCTCTGGCAGAGGGGAGGCCTGTGTCCCAGCAGTGGGAACATAATAGGCTGATTATGCTAACACTTATTGTCTTTTTCAGGTGCCGATTGCATCATCACTTACTTCGCGCCATTGATTTTAGACTTAATAGCAAAAAAACATTAAATATTGACAGTTTTATTCAAAATGTTTGTTATGATTTGGGGGACTGGGGTTTTGGATATATTATACTTTACTGGTTACTGGTCTGCATATCCCACTGTAATAGTGCTATAAGGTTCTTTTGGCGCGTGGCCAAAATCGGAACTAACGTTGTCATCTTGTTTTTTTAAATACATTTCACAAAAAAATTGCACAAATGTTCACCAACAGCGCCCCCGCTGTCAACGTCATACGACCGCCAGTAGATCTGGTAGCAGTGCATATACTTTGCTCAAATTAATTTCAAGCTTTTCATAAGTACAGAGACTACAAACTGTTGTTATAGATTTTAAGTTCCAAATAAAATAGTAGGGCATGGTTGTTATTTTTTCTATTTTATTGTTCATCCGCATTTTATTGTACCGTAAGACATAATATTATTGTATTTATGACACCATAGTCAAAAATGTATGTGTAGCCTGTTTGTACATCTGTTTAAGGCGAACAGGCGTGATTTTAAAGTATACATAATAAGCCTTTAGCATTATTGTGATAGAAATAAAGAAAATAATACGTAATTTCAGATTTATTTTATTTAAGAAACCCGTTACCATGCCATTGTACTTTGCCATCTGTTTAATTACGATGGTCATTAATCTACATTATTAAAAATACTTTTCGCGTACAATATAGTTAGGTATTTATTCGTTATCTGAGCTGACGTGGCCCATGGATCATTTATTTAGAAAGTAAACAGACTTCGGGAATGTTATGAATGATGCAATTTTTATCAAATGGGTATCACGGGGGTTCGAAACAAAGCAATGCCGGCCGAAAAGAGATTTAAAAAAACTTGTTACTACCAAATTTTTGGCACCGTCTGCATGCCCCCCTTGACCCATTGATAAAAAATGAACATTTTGACCAATGTCCCACGGAGTCGAAGATTCGAGTACAGTTAAATTGGATTTTCCCAAATTCCCACAGGTTTTCCCTAGTATATTTTTGGTCATGTTTGGTGTCCGATAAAAGGTAATAATTATAGGCATGGTGTAATGTTTATAAGATCGCCAGTTAACCACCAATGCAATCGTAGGGTATATATGTTCTGTGAATGCAATGCAAGTGTAAATAGTGAAAGTTACTGTCATTTTGTTTTTACCATTGAGGACCCCATGTCTGTCAAATGATCTTGATAAGGGAATAGTGATCGGTAGTATCTGTACAAATAAGTTTACAGTTAAACAAGGAAAGACTGGAAAACTGGATGTATTCTTTTAGTTTAGACAACCATGCGTAGCCTACGGAACCGATAAACTATTACTAAGTGCTTTTCGAAAGTTACGTTCCGAGTTGTAAAGTTCTAGAATGCTATTTGCGTCAAATCTAGACAAATCTAGAAACAATTGAATACTGGGGAACATTCCATGTTTTTCGAGATGTTTCGAAACCTTGCATCATTGGGTTGCATAGAGAAAAGCCACTATGATTATTTTTTTCTTTGCAAAGCTACTATATGAGCTTAAGCATGCCTTCATGACTAAATACGTTCCTACTTAACCAGCTAACCATTTTTTATATAAAGACACGATACGAGTTCCAGAACTACAAATTAATGATAAGATGTTATTTATGTTCTAGAATATTTCCATCCGTTTTCTATGGAGATATGGCATTGTATTTAATTAATTTAAGATGATAAATAGTTGCTGTTATTTGCAATATACTTCAAGCATTACTTTATCTCTACTTCATCACTAACATACAGAATATATATTTTAATCATCTCTTTTGCAAGATTGAGAAATTTCGCAATAAAAGTGAATAAAACCTATTTTCAAAATTGGCGGTATGGGGAATGTCCTATTCAGGGCCAGTTATAAACGTGGGCCAATCAGGTTTCGCCAAATACGCACATTTGGATCAATCGTAGAGAAAGATTTGAAACGTCATCGCTTTGTGGACCAATCACGTTAGCCCACGATGGATACTAGCGCTAAATAATAGCAACGGCCGCGTGTGAAACTTCAGTTCTTCTTGAAAAATCGAAGGTGAAGGAACAAAGTAATTGTGAATTCGTAATCAAGTGTCCCATACAAAGTGCTTGTATCGTGGCTGTGAATTATATTTATTGGGATTTAATCTAATTTATTCATCTGTAGTACTCGGTAATTATGTTTTTCTTTACGTTTCGTCTTGTCTTTCTCTCTAATCCGCGGATCGCCATGAAATCGTTAACCTAACCCGTCATGGTTTGATCGTTGATAATAATTAGGATAATTACGAAGTTTTCCGTCAAGTGGCTATAATAATTAGCTTTTAAACTGTAAATGTAGAGCCTCCGTACATTAATTTCAATAAGATTCATTTAAAATTCCGCTTATCTGTGTGGAACGTCAGCGAAATTTCTCGACGCAGCGGTTTGGGCCGGTGGCGTGTCCTACATCTCCCGTGGCCGTTTTATATGGTACCGTTAGGTCTCATAAGCCGTTATAGGTGGGACGGGGTACTTTCCTTTTCTATAAATCAGAACCCGGCGGCGTTTGGCCCGGCGCCCTATAGTGACGTGTCCCCATAACGATTACGTGTCTCTACAAAGAAGTGTCATCTGGTGACGTTGAGAGATTTTAACTGTTGTAGTACGTCTGCATGCTGACGCGTACGCATATTTAGAGGATTTCTTAACTTATTTTACTTTGATTTGTTTCAGAAAAGTAACATTGCATGCTGAAAATGCGGTGGAGTATTCTAGCGTTGGCCTGCGTGGTCGCGGCGGTGGTCGCCGACGACAAGAAGGATAAAGAAAAGGATATTGGTACCGTCATTGGTATCGACTTGGGTACCACTTACTCTTGGTGAGTATCTACTGAATCTAACTTTTTTTTTATCCACCCACATTTTCAACTTGTACAAGTCTTGCTTACCACTTTCAAAAAAAATTCAATCCTAAGCAAACTCATTTAGTTTCATCATGAGAGAGATAATCATCCTCTTCAACTTGCCTGTAACTCAATTTTATCAAGTATTTAATTTTTTAAAATGAATCATGAACAATTAATTATTTATTTTAACTTGTTGCTAATCAAATCTTCTAGTAATTTCCATAGAAAGTTCATAAACTGAAGTGAAGAAAAAAAATTTCAATATTGTGAATGATAATAATTATAATTAAATAAAGCTGTAATCAGCTAACTAGTTTCTGATTGCCATAAAAAGTAGTAACAGTAAGAATAATGAAAGCATTCAGAATCAAATCAATATTTTTTATTTGGAAATACTTTCAATAATAAGAATAAAACAATTTATTTATAGAAATTCAAGTTTTTAAATTAAGTTGTATAGACCTTTTTTTGGAATAACATAACTCGTAAATCATTAGCATATGTTGGGTCAATGAACTCAATACAATGTGTGAGTGTTTGCTATTATGAGATGAGAAAGGAATCATAATTATCATTTTCTTTTCTTTGAATCTTCACACAGGTTGCCAGAGGTAAATACTGCTTCAATTTGAAATTTTGAATAATAAAATTTAAATAAACTTTATTGTTAATAAGTATTTTAGGTTTTCTTCACATTACAAAAAAAGTAAATCAAAATTCTAAGCAAACGAAAAAAGCAAAAAAAGAATTCAACATAAATACCAATTTACAAAGCAATTTTTTTTAACATTTTCTATTTGTAATAATTGCAACTGTACATAGCAAGTTACCCTAATTATAACTTTTTGATTAAACTCTGAAGTTAGCAGCTCTCATGATGCCAGTAAAAATCTCATCATGTATGAATTTTCACATTATTTTAACAATGCTCAGGGATAGACCACTATGTTATTGATCTGTTTAAATATTATTTCATTTACAATAATAGTGAAAAGATGCATTACAATAGCCAGTCATTGATATTAAACTCTTTTGTAAAAGATTAAAATTGTAAAGCATATTTTTCTTTTGTCCACAGTGTTGGTGTGTACAAGAATGGCCGTGTGGAGATCATTGCTAACGACCAGGGTAACCGTATCACCCCCTCATACGTAGCATTCACTGCTGACGGCGAGCGTCTCATCGGTGACGCCGCCAAGAACCAGCTGACCACCAACCCCGAGAACACCGTGTTTGACGCCAAGCGTCTCATTGGTCGTGAATGGAGCGACAGCACTGTCCAACATGATGTCAAATTCTTCCCCTTCCAGGTGGTTGAGAAGAACAGCAAACCCCATGTTTCCGTCATGACATCCCAGGGCGACAAGATCTTCGCCCCTGAAGAAATCTCCGCCATGGTCCTCACCAAGATGAAGGAAACTGCTGAGGCTTACCTTGGTAAGAAGGTGACTCACGCTGTCGTGACTGTCCCCGCTTACTTCAACGACGCTCAGCGTCAAGCAACCAAGGACGCCGGTGCCATCGCCGGACTCCAGGTGATGAGGATCATCAACGAACCCACCGCCGCCGCTATCGCTTACGGTCTTGACAAGAAAGAAGGCGAGAAGAACGTGCTGGTGTTCGATTTGGGTGGTGGTACTTTCGACGTGTCCCTGCTTACCATCGACAATGGAGTGTTTGAAGTAGTAGCCACCAATGGTGACACTCACTTGGGTGGTGAGGACTTCGACCAGAGGGTCATGGAGCACTTCATCAAGCTGTACAAGAAGAAGAAGGGCAAGGACATCAGAAAAGACAACCGCGCCGTCCAGAAACTGCGTCGTGAAGTTGAGAAGGCAAAGAGGGCTCTGTCCTCCAGCCACCAGGTCAAGATTGAAATTGAATCCTTCTTCGAAGGTGAAGACTTTTCCGAAACCCTCACCAGGGCTAAGTTCGAAGAATTGAACATGGATCTCTTTAGGTCTACTCTAAAGCCTGTGCAGAAGGTATTGGAAGACGCCGACATGAACAAGAAGGACGTCGACGAGATCGTGCTTGTCGGTGGTTCCACCCGTATCCCCAAAGTTCAGCAACTGGTCAAGGAATTCTTCAACGGCAAGGAGCCTTCCCGAGGCATCAACCCCGACGAGGCCGTCGCTTACGGTGCCGCCGTCCAGGCTGGCGTGCTCAGCGGTGAACAAGACACTGATGCCATTGTGTTGCTTGACGTAAACCCTCTTACCATGGGTATCGAGACAGTCGGAGGTGTCATGACTAAGCTGATCCCCCGTAACACCGTCATCCCCACCAAGAAGTCCCAGATCTTCTCCACCGCCAGTGACAACCAGCACACCGTCACCATCCAGGTGTACGAGGGTGAACGTCCCATGACCAAGGACAACCACTTGCTCGGAAAGTTCGACTTAACTGGCATTCCTCCCGCGCCCCGTGGTATCCCTCAGATCGAGGTTACCTTCGAGATCGACGCCAACGGTATCTTGCAAGTGTCTGCTGAGGACAAGGGTACTGGAAACCGCGAGAAGATTGTGATCACCAATGACCAGAACAGACTGACACCTGAAGACATCGAGAGGATGATCAAGGATGCCGAGAGGTTCGCCGATGAGGACAAGAGACTCAAGGAGCGCGTTGAGGCCAGGAACGAGCTGGAGAGCTATGCTTACTCCATCAAAAACCAGCTGCAGGACAAGGAGAAACTTGGCGCTAAATTGAGCGATGAAGAAAAGACAAAGATGGAAGAGGCAATTGATGCCTCCATCAAGTGGCTCGAAGACAACCAGGATGTTGACTCTGAGGAGTACAAGAAGCAGAAGAAGTCCCTCGAGGATGTTGTCCAGCCCATCATCGCCAAGTTGTACCAGGGACAAGGAGGTATGCCCCCGCCCGGTGCGGCAGGTGACGAGGAAGACTTCAAGGACGAGTTGTAACCAAACAGACTTTAAAACGTGTGATCATAGCCAAATGTGATCTCCGATCGCTGCAGACTGTGCTCCATGACGTGACGTCACGCCGCATAGCCTGCACCGGACACGGATGCGGAGTGTTTTGCTCGTGTTGTGTATATTTATTGTATGTCTGCGAGTGTGTAGCGTGCGTGTGGCGTGTGCGGCGGGTGGCCTGCCACAGAGTCGAGATCTGATCGAGTTTCTGCCGCTGCGCACGCGCGTCTGACTGGTGCGTGAATTTAATTGTAAAAATTGATGCATTTTTATTTTTAGTGAAAGTAATAGTTCGCGTGTGAATTGCGAAAGGCCTGATTCCATGACTTTCTCATAATCGATTCGTATTTTTGTCATCAGCCGAATCGATAAGTCTCATTACATCTAAGAGACTACCTCAGTGTTCTTAAACTGTATGTATGTAATTATTTTGAGACTGCAGAATTGTTAGTTCATAATTAGCAGAATAATTAAAGAATTATGTAGTAATTAAATAATTTCAATTGAAGTACGGAGGAGTACATAAATAAACAAATTTTTCTAATGATATCATCTTTTATTTTCGGATAACCCAAAAATATAATACCTAAAGTAAAATTAAGAAAGGAAATAAATTAATCGGCGCAGACATTTTCTGAGCGCAGTTGAGCACAGCACTCGATGTCGAAGTGCGGCGCTGCGATGACAGCTGCTTGCACTTTCGCTTGTACTTTATCTGAGAAATAAAAGATTACTATTATCATATCAGTTACTAATGCTAAAACTCGACGCCTTGGTATACTTTGTCACATATCCGATTGAAGGAAAGTACATTTTCGTGATAAAATCTACATATTGATTTTAACGTCTTATTTGTCTATTACTACAAATACTACACAATTTTAGATATCGATACAATTTTAGGTATTGAGTCAGAGGCCCATGGATGGCTTTAAAACTCTGACACCAGCACGTGTTGCATGACAACCATAGAAACTGGTTTTGTCGACGGAAGAATAGACAAAATGAATCGACAAAATCCGTATCTATTGTGGTTATGCTAAGCGTGATAGTTGGTCACTAACTACCATTATTGTTGAAGATGTCGGATAAAATCATGCGGACTGGGATCTTTATTAGCGTGCGCCGCGGACATCATAAAAGTTACATAAAATGTATGTTCTACAGTATTGTTCATCTTAAAAACTTCAACAAAAAAATCGTATACACTACATAAAACTCTGCGGAACGGTCTCTCGGTGCTATGAACCAAAGAGTACAGTTTGCTGTAAACCACGGGCCGGACCTAGCAATATCATTTCAGCGCAGCGAAGGAACTAGTATCAGAAACTATTACGGAAACGGTACAACACTATTCCACCATGACATATCATTGTAAACAAACAAATGAAATTATGAAATAATAAAAAGGTCTGTTGGACGGAAATAAACCCATATATTAAAATTTAAGCCGTATTTAATGATCACCTAGCAATTTTTTAATCGAAAGTTTATCACTTTATGTACTATTGCATGGAAACCGGCTACTAACCTGTGCAAAGATAATTGAGGTTGATTTTCCTTCTTTCTTGCACCACACTTCACAATACAACACACAGGCATGTTGAATTGGTGTTTTCCAACGTATATATGTAGTTTTAAAGGAAAACTCCACGTAATTTTCTCACAAATCTCAATAAAACAAAAAGTAAACAACCACTTGACAGCAGAACTATCATGAACTTGTCGCATATTATGGCGGATATGGCACTTACCTACAACTGTTACTACGTCTCAACAAAATATTGCCATTATGAGGAACAACTGAAATATTGTTGTCTCTTTTATCAAATACGATTACCACATTAGAAAGAGTGAAATAACACGATATTTCACATTCTAGTTCGTTTTTCACCCATATTTGTATAAGCAAACTTATGTATAGAATATCGCGGCGCCTCCGTGTTTTTACTATCTCAATGATGGGAATATACATTAGCATTAGTAATCTGTGATGGAAATAAACGATATGACGTGTATTTTAAAATATATCGTCGACGCAATGGTGCCGATTCTCTTGTACACCGAACTATCACTAAAATTCCTTAATTTTGGCTATGAGAATCTTAAAGCTATTCTACAAAATAAATCCTCTAAATTTAAAAATAATTTTGACACAACTAAATCGCCACTCCACACGTGGTACTTATTTGCCATACTCCGTGAATTTTTTTTTAGAGCCGGAAGCGCGCATGTGGGGCAGCCTTGAAGTATTTTATATGGAATTTTTCACTTTTTGTATAAAAAAAATAATAAAATATTAACTACATATGTTGAGTTTTACGGGGCTTACGGTCCCATGAAGGGGGTCGAAATTTTCATTATTTTTGCGATAGGAGACACCATTTTAGAGATTTAGGTAAAAAAAAAAGAATAGTACTGGGGGCCTACCACCAGCTCATAAAGCAGTATTATTTGAATATTACTTCAGTGTGGGAAAGAGATGAAGCTCTACTAGACGTATAGCTCCATCTCTTTGTCCCACTAAAGTAATATTAAAATAATACTGCTTTATGGGCTGGTGGTAGGCCCCCTGTTTTTGCACCTGAAATCGAGGTGTTGATGAGAATTTAAAGTTCATGACAACCAATTTTATTCCACACGTTTTTAATCGTGATTAGATATAGTCAGAATTAGTTAGACAATCAAAAGTTTATGTGAAAAAAAACGTCAAATTCAGAATAGCAAAATTGCAATTTTCACTAAATGAATATCTCAGTGCCATCTTAATGCTTGCTATCAAACTAAAATATAGTTAGTTGTGTCACTTTAATCAATTTCAGAATGGGAAATGGTAACTTAATTTTCCTGATTTTTAATCTAGTTTAGACGCATTTGTAACAAGGGAATCGGCACCAATGACCGCAATTTTTAAAGACGGTCGCCAGCTAACTACCAAACATTGGCCTTGATCTTGAACGGTGAACTCATATTCTACGCTATACGTACCTACAGGCGTTTTCCTCATTATATGTCCGTGCTTTCATTCATAGATAATACCTACTACTTTTTTATGCTATTATTAAAAATAAGTAATAGCGTCGTAGTAAGTCAGACATACAGCTGTTAAGGTAATTAGCAAGTAATGGATGGATGAGACTAAGTGAGGCTACCCTCGGTCACTCAGTTGGTCATAATAGCCCCCTCTACTTAGGTAAACATTTTTTTGGTTCAGTTTTAAGCTCAGGTTTTCAACGGTAATCCCTAGCTCAATCGCTACGTACCGTAAGTTTCCATAGCATCAATCTCGACAGCCGATAGCCCTGCTGATGCTCGCAATTCCGCCAATTGCTCCGTGAAGAATAAATCCCACTGTTGGCATAAAACGAGGGATATAATGAGATAGTTACATTAGTTACTCATCTAGGTATTACCACCCTACACTTTATACTTAAAGCGAAAGCATCTGTCTGTAACCTTTTCACGGCAAAACTGCTGAACCGATTGATGAAATTCGATAAAGAGATAAAAATATAAATGACACGTTTTATTGACATAAAAAGTGTTACATTTTTAATTGAAGACCTGACTCCTAATATAGCTGGAACCTGTGTTACAGGAGTCAGAAGATCATAGCTTGATAGGACTGGGCATCACTAGACAAACCTTATACGGGTGAAATAGGAGTTTGAAGTTTGTATGGGACAATCCGAAATCCATAACCCAAATACAAACCGATTTTCATTATACCTATTAAGTAGTTAATTGATTCAGGCGTGATCTTGCGGAAATCCATTATAAAATGATGACGTGGATATATTTAGTAACCTGTTCCGCTTAACTATTTCTAAAGAGTCTTAAAAAGACCCTGAAAGTATCTATATTTGTGTCCGTTTCGACCGCGCGGCCACGGCGAAATTTAAAAAAAAAAACCACGCCAAGATTTTGTAAAAATTTGTAGAAGTTGATTCCCAAAACCATAAATTTGTCAAAGTTATGGTTAAAAAGTTATAAGGGTTTGAACGTGGCCGCGCCATTGAAACGCGGCGAACCGCGCGGCCACGGAGATCTTTAAAACTAAGCGTTGCAGAGATCTGAAATTCAGGTAAATAACAGATTGAATTAGTAAAAAATTTGTAAAAATATAGAAAAAAATCCTAGGTTTATATTTTGGGAGCTATAAGACTAAAACTCCATGGCCGCGCCATCGAAACGATGAAAAATACGTTATCGCCGATATCTCGCTGAAAAAGCATCGCAGGGGTCTGAAGTTTTTTGTAAAACGTAGATTTGAATTTGTCGAAACTTGTAAAAATACTACAAAAAATCCTAGGTTTATGTTTCAGGAGCTGTAAGACTAAAACCTCATGGCCGCGCCATTGAAACGGTCAAAAAACACGTTATCGCCGATATCTCGCTGAAAAAGCATCGTAGGGGTCTGAAGTTTTTTGTAAAACCTAGATTTGAATTTGTCGAAACTTATAAAAATACTACAAAAAATCCTAGACTAATATTTCAGGAGCTGTAGTACGGTATCGCGTTGAAATAAGTCGTGATTATTTATCGAAGAAAGTAATTGTAAAGAGAGTTTTTTTTTTAAACAACACCTATTAATATGTAAAACTACCGATACTAGGCAAAAAACATGTATTTTTCGGTATTTATAACTTTCAATTCGTTTTGAATATTTCGATAGGGTGACCATGGCTTTTTGTTTACAGAAAACTTCCCACCTATCGTTTTAGAAATTGTATCTCAAGGATTCTAAATTCAATTAAAATGAAACGGATAAAATACAAAATCATATGTTTATTTCTTTTAAATTCACTTACATCATTGCTTGATTTGACAATACTGGTGTTTTGAGTACACGTGCCAGAACCATAACAAATAACTTTGCACAACATTCGTAATTCCTGTAAGATAAGCATTATTTGATGAATAATTGTGGAATCAAACACATAACTTATGTCTAAGACTAAATTCTGCCAGAAATAACCCCCTGTAATTAACAGTATTATGTCATAAGTAACGTGTAATTAACTCATGCATTCCAACATAGAATTGCACTAAAGGAATTAACCATAAGGCCACACACACTACAGTACACAGGAGCGAACAGAACGCGGGTGCAGCGCGGGAGACGAAGGCTGTATAACCAATCACAGCAGTCCAATATGTGTGAGATATCCCGGCCGCTGCACCCCGTCTTCCCGCCAAAGGATTTTTTGTTGATCAGTCGTCGTTTTACTTTCTTTACTTTTAATTTGTTTAAAATGTAACAACGACACCAAGAGATTTACGTACGAATTGAGTAATATTATTTTATTTGATCTCAATGGCACAGACAAAATTATGCTCCAAGAAACACCTCATTACATCAAAATAAAGCAAAAAAAATATGGACTGATAGGTGCTGTGGAATATGTCCCCCCGGTTGTAGGTCTGATTGGTCATTACAAGTGTCATTGCTTAGTAAATAATTCCATAATGATTTGTTACGACGATAATAAAACCGGAACGCACGCAAGTTCTGAACAACCTCTGACAATTCATAATTTAACATATGGTCTAATAGATGATGATTAAATAATAAAAAACAGGGTAAAATTAAACTATACAGTGGGAATAAGCTCCCATAGGTAACAAGTTTTATTCATGACCCAAGGAACCAGTCGAAATCCCAAAAATATTGGCGAGTATTATAGTTTTGGTTTGTTTGAAATGTCAATTTTTTTTGCAAGATTTCGACAAATGTTCCAGAAAGTCCTTGGCTCTGAGGTCGTATTAATAAAAAAAATATCTTATTCTAAGTAAATAATCTGTGATTTGTGACTTTGAAAGAAATACATATAGTAAAGTAAGTAAGTGTAAGCAAATAATCTGTGATTTGTGACTGAAAGAAATATATATAGGGTGACTGGTAATTAGTGACCGATACTTAAACACGTGAATTAGCTCATCATTATGAACATGGCAACAATGGGACCAAACCTGAAATCGCGAAAAAAATATCAGCTGTTCCATACATGTTGACGAGTTTTGCGATCGTAAATGTATGGAACAGCTGATATTTTTTTCGCGATTTCAGGTTTGGTCCCATAGTAAAAGTTGTTCATAATGATGAGCTAATTCACGTGTTTAAGTATCGATCACTGCTTACCAGTCACCCTATATAGTAGTGTAAGTAAGTGTAAGCAAATAATCTGTGATTTGTGACTTTGAAAGAAAGTATAAGTAAATAATCTGTGATTTGTGAGTTTGAAAGAAATATATGTGTTAGGGTAAGTAAATAATCTGTGATTTATATGATTATAAAAGAAATATAAATATGTTTTTTGTATCTTGTCGTTTCATTTTAATTTAATTTAGAATCCTTGAGATACAATTTCCAAAACGATAGGTGGAAAGTTTTCTGTAAACAAAAAGCCATGGTCAATACTCGTATACAATACGTTTTGAATATAAAATATTCAAAACGTATTGAAAGTTATAAATACCGAAAAAATACATGTTTTTTGCCTAGTATCGGTAGTTTTACATATTAATTGGTGTTGTTTACAAAAAACTCGCTTTACAATTACTTTCTTCGATAAATAATCACGACTTATTTCTACGCGATACCGTACTACAGCTCCTGAAATATTAGCCTAGGATTTTTTGTAGTATTTTTACAAGTTTCGACAAATTCAAATCTACGTTTTACAAAAAACTTCAGACCCTTGCGATGCTTTTTCAGCGAGATATCGGCGACAACGTATTTTTATCGTTTCGATAGCGCGGCCATGGAGTTTTAGTCTTATAGCTCCCAAAATATAAACCTAGGATTTTTTTCTATATTTTTACAAATTTTTTACTAATTCAATCTGTTATTTACCTCAATTTCAGATCTCTGCAACGCTTAGTTTTAAAGATCTCCGTGGCCGCGCGGTTCGCCGCGTTTCAATGGCGCGGCCACGTTCAAACCCTTATAACTTTTTAACCATAACTTTGACAAATTTATGGTTTTGGGAATCAACTTCTACAAATTTTTACAAAATCTTGGCGTGTTTTTTTTTTTTTTTAAATTTCGCCGTGGCCGCGCGGTCGAAACGGACACTCTATATTTTACTTTCATAAAACTATTAAACATTTAACAAAAGTCGATAATGGGAAATTACCCGTAATTATCACATTCCCGAAAATAAAACTAACAGTTACTCCTAATACTCTAATCATGCGTAGTAACGGTTCGTAACAGTTATCTACCCACAGTATATCATTGTGATACCGTGTCTCCGGCAACGCACAGTAGGCTAAAAATGGACAAAAACCTCGCACGGACACAAATTTAACTGTAACCCATTTTTATTTTTTTTTAACTACTCAGAATAACCTACTTTAACAGTGCAACTGCGATCAGGCTGTAAAATAAAAATAAAATACTTGGCATTATGTTAACTGCAACAACCACCTCGTGGGTTGACGATTTGAAGGTTTTAGTTTAGGTTTCGTGAGTTAAGGGTTTGTGGGTTTGGGATATGTGGAGTTTAAAACATGTGTAATTGTGGTTTTGCACTTTGTGGGTAATTAAGCTTAGGTGGTTGTTGCAGTTAACATAGTGTCAAGTAATATTTTTTTTTTAATTTCACAGTCTGGTCGCAGTTCCACTGTTGAAGTAGGTTATCCCGAGTAGTAAAACAAAAATTATTGGGTTACAGTTAAATTTGTGTCCGTGCGAGATTTTTGTCCATTTTTACCCACTGTGCAACGGTAGCAACGCCTGCGAGTCAACGACTTGTCAAATATGCACACCATATTAGCATTTTTTTGCTAATTATGCGAAGTAGCTCGCACGTAAACATTGGTCTAGATTTGAAATGTAGGCCAGTGTTGATTGATTCGCCTATAGTGGTAATGGTAGCGGTGGTTGGTCCAAAAATTGGTGGAGATGAGGTTGTGAAGTTTCCTTGACACTGGATTTAAACATACAATACAAATTCTGATCAACAGAGAAATTGTGTAATGTACCACCAAATTCAACAGCACTACTTTCGAGAAACTAGCCGCAGCTGGCTACTGCAATCAGTAAAAATAAATCTATAATAACTTCATAGTCTCTTCGAAGTTCATCGTGGTCCGGATGCAGCACGACCCGTGGCCCGGAACCCATCATCACCGACTTGCCGGTACTCATATCAAAACCTTGTTGCCTAGTCCGCTCGCGACACGTCTCCAAGTTCATGTTCAAGAATATTATGCTGGTGGAAAGGAAATTATTATCTACGTTAAAGCCGGCCACATACATATTCGGAATTTCGAAGGCAGCAAATCCATACGAAAGGCCGGCCACATACGGACGGAATTTCGAATAGGAGAAAATTTCGAACGGAGAACTACAGTACATGTGTGATGTGATAGATCCTTGATTTTGTATGGATTTGCTTTCTCCGAAATTCCGAATCGATATTTTGAAATGGAATTCCGAAACGGAACGGAACGGAATTCCGTATGTACATTTGGCCGGCCTAACTGTGTGGACCTAGCACCACAAGACTAAAAAAGGAGCTCGATTTTTGAGTCGAATCGAAACTACAACTATTCTATAGCATTTTGGTTTATGCGACAGAATTAGTAGGTACGTTTATTTCGTAATTCCGTAGTCCTTCAATTTGGCAACAATCAACGCATCTGCCTTTGTGTTTTGGTAAAAAAACTAGCCCAAGACACAGAAACAAAACTTTTTATTGCTCACTACATTTAATTCAACCGTCAACAGTCGTTACGAGTCGTCAAAAGCCCGAAAGTCTGACACCAGTGCAGTCTTACCAAGGGGTATCATATTATCCAGTTACTGGATTGTGGAGGTCAGATAGGCAGTCGCTCTATGTAAAATCCTGGTATTTAGCTACATCCGGTTAGACTGGAAGCCGACTCCAACATAGTTGGGACAAGGCTAGACAGATTGACTACGTAGTCTGGTCATAAGTTTTGTCACATATGCAAAGTCAAATAAATGACACAATGAGTTACGCACTACAACCATTTATGTATCAAATAAATTTTAAAATACAGATTTAAACCACGTTAAAATTATTTGAAATGTCCTCCTCTTGCTTTGATACAAGCCTTCAATCTGCAAGGCCAGTCTTCAATCGAAGTAGGCACGACGTTCATGTCAATATCGGCGACTGCTTTAATCAGGGATGCTTTGAAAGTTGCGATGGGGTTTAGCGCAGACCTTCTTCTCTAAGTGCTGCCATATTTTGTAATCCAAGGGATTCAAATCTGGACCGGATGAGGACCAATCCTCATGCCTGATAAAATCGATTCCACGGGTCGTGAGCCAGTTTGGGGTACTTTTCGCCTTATGAGCCGGCACAGAATCCTGCTGGAATACCCAGTGCCTGTTTTCGAACATTTTTTGTGAAAGAGGTTCCACAACCGACCGTTGATACAGATATACGAGTGCACTGGTTTTCACTCCTTTTTCACAAAAAAACACCTCCGTTGGATCCAAATAGGACACCCCAAGCCAAACCATGAATGCCGAAGGGTGTTGACCACGCTGAACACGTGGTACATGTCTGCTCGCTTCTTCACTAGAGTATGCATACACTTTATCATTTTGTTTGTTGAAACTCTCCTCAACATTAAACATTTTTTCGTCCGAAAAAAGTATTTCCCGGTATTTTTTCCCGCGTAACGCCTTAACAATTATTTTCTTCAGCCGTGCGTTAAGAAGATGTGCTGTTTTTTTTTTTTTATAAGCACGCAGTCCTAGGTCTTCATTTAACACCCTTTTAACAGTAGTTCTGCTTAGTCCCATCTGCAGAGCCAAAATATTTTGCTTGCGGACAGGATTTCGTTGGATTTGCGCCTTCACTGCTTTGATGACCGCTGGAGTCCGAACAGTACGAGGTCGACCGCTCCTTTGTTTATCTTCTCATCTTGAATCTTCCCTGAATCGTTTGATAGTACGATAAATAAATCTCAGAAGAATTTTCAAATTTTTCATCGGTTTGAAAATCTCAGTTGGCAACGATGCAATATAATTACTGCGACTCTGTCTTCTTTGCGCGTCCACTCCCTCCATTTTAGAAAATGAACAAAGTTTCAGAAACCCTTTGTTTTTATTTTCTTTAAATATTCAATTTTCGAATGCCCATAATAATAGGTCTTTAACTATGAAATTGCCGTTCTGCCGTATTGGCCTATTTATAGTCCATTTTTTTCTTTTTTCGGTAACAATTTTAAGTTCAAATTATTTTTACTTTTAAAATATGTTTTTTTTTTTTTTTTAAATTAGTAATTTGTTTAATGGTTAGCGTCCTGTTTTCATCGCATTTGTACGTTTTTCGTCATCATAGATACGTTAAAAATTCGAGTGATTATGGAGTATGAGTACCGTCGTGGCAGCAAAGCGGCAGAAGCGGCACGCAACATCAACGACGTATACGGATGGAACACTACTAACGATCGCACCACCCGTTATTGGTTTACCCGCTTCCGTTCTGGGAATTTCGACCTAGGAAATGAACCCCGTGGTCGACCGAAAACTTTAGTCGACAATGACGAATTAAAGGCGATTGTGGAAGCTGATGATTCTCAATTTACAGCTGAATTAGCAGCAGCTTTCGATGTTATCAAAACAATATTGGTCCATTTGCGTCGAATTGGCAAGGTAAAAAAGCTTGACAAAGGGTGCCGCACGAATTGAATGATCGCCAGCGTGAAGCATGCGTCGAGTTGATCCTTGCACTGCTCAACAGGTACTCAAGCGAAGGCATATTTAATTGCATTGTTACTTGCGACAAAAAATGGATTCTTTTCGACAATTGCAAGAGCTCAGCAAGTTGGTTAGATCCTGGTTGAGCACCTAAACAATGCCCCAAAATAAAACTGACCCCTAAAAAAGTGATGGTCACTATTTAGTGGTCTAGCGCCGGTGTCATTCATCACAGCTTCTTACCAAACGGGATGAGCATTACTGCAGATGTGTACTGTGAAGAACTGAACATAATGATGGAGAAGCTCGCACATCTCCAACCAGATTCGGTCAATCGTTCGGCTCCGCTGCTCCTGCACGACAACGCGCGACCTCATACTGCACAGCAGACGGTCTCCAAGTTACAAGAGCTGGGGTTGGAAGTTCTCCGACATCCACCTTACTCACCAGACCTTGCTCCTACAGATTTCTACTTTTTCCAGAATTTGAATAACTTCTTGGCGGGGAAAAAATTCAATAAGAATTTTTTCCCCGCCAAGAAGTTATGCTGCCGAGAGGCAGTTTAAAATGCCTTTGAAGAATTTGTTGCCTCCCGTCCAGCAGACTTTTTCAAAAAGGGCATCAATAAGCTACCACTACCTTGGCAATAATGCATTGATTGCATAGGTTTAGGTTTGCATACGTTTACTTTGATTAATAAAAATAAAAAAATTATAGAGAAACAAGGGCGTTAACTTGTTTCATGAAAAAACGGCAATTTCATAGGTAAAGACCTAATATTTTCCTCGGCTTGCATTCTAAATTCGAAATTTTATCTATGTGACAGAACTTATGGCCCGACTACGTACATTTAATTCAACGAAATGGGCTACCTATCTGCCACAGTGTTAAAATTCTGGACCTATTGTATCACTGGAAGCTGTTCCTTAAGGTGCCTGCTACACGGCTGCCAAACGCGTCCCCGCCAGAGTAGGTGACCTTGGTTAGCGACAAGCAGAGCTGTTTGAAATTTGGTCGTAAACGGTCCGGTCGGCAACGTCTACACGGTTGTAAACCACCAAGGTCACCACCTGTCACCTCTGTTGAGACGCGGTTGGCGACCGTGTAGCAGGCACGTTGTCATACCGCTACGCTGTCCGCTAGCTCAAAGAGGCTTTCATCACAGATCTGTACCTACCAATCACTTTACACGACTTTCACTTAAAAAGTAGGTAATTTAAATTAGAGCAAGACTAACGGAACAAAACGAAAATGCAAGTTGCACTCGCCTTATTGGTTTGATCGCTGACGATAGCAAGTACAGCGAAATAATTTATAGCACGGTGTCGACAGCAAGTTCAATTGCGCACTCTTCAAATAAATTGAGTAAAAAGTGCAATTTTATTCTGCTGAGTCAATGTGTCACAACGGAGTCAGTTACCCGATCTTACTGTGCGTTTGCACTGGTGAAACATTTACAACAGAACTTGTTGAAATCTTTACTTTCTGTCAATGTTTGGCAGGAACTAGAGATTTCAACATGTTTAGTTGTGAATGTTTCGCCAGTGCAAAAGCACAGTTAGAGAGACGCGAATGTCCATGCCAGGATGCGACAATGCTGTTGCTGTGTTGAAAACCACCTGTCGACATACCTAAGTACACCAGTAGGTAGTACGGTGAACAGCACATCACGGGTAACAATTTGACATTGACCTTTATGTCATTGTATTCGCCGGTCCTTAATCAGGGTAGAGCGAGATTGTCTTTCGGCGCCCTTTAATCGATGCTTTCGCTTTACGTAAATTCTACTTCGGTTTCCCAAATTGTTAAAAATCAACTTTTATTGCAAATGTCAACATTGATTGAATTTAAATTAAGCAGCTCTAATTAGTATACTCCTGCTACATAGTTAAATTAGGGTAAATAAAATTTTGATGGCGCCTTTTGAGAAGCGCGGGATTTTGCGCTGGAAATTGTTTTTCGCATTTGGCTTTTTGGCGCTCCTTGCCATCTGGCGCCTAGAGCGACAGCTCCACTCACTCTTCCCCAGGGCCGGTGCCAGTGCAAGTGTTAACAGCCACTGATGTGCGGTTGACTGTACCTACTGTATTCACGAATCAACCTTTTTATCTTCTTTCGAATCACCATCTGTTTGAGGCGAGAATCGCTCCTCGTGTACCTAAATGAGTCATTTCACTCACCGGTTTGGAGGAGTAGCCATTGCGTCCAGCAATTCGAAGTCATTCCCATTTGTCGGGTAGCCGACCATCACCCAACCGTGGTCAATGCAGTCCTGTCACAAGTCTTACAAGTCACATTATCCCTATATCTAATGAAATATATCTTAGCGAAAAAGGTGATATTGCAGAATAAGTTTAGATACAACTAGCCGGTGGGCACGGATGTTGATTAGTGTGTACCATAGATATAAGAAAGAAGTATGGGATTGGAGACAGAAATTAGGTCATCTTAAATTAATTTCCATTATTACCGAAAATGTTAATAAACTCATTATTTTTATTTCTTTCTAAATTATGCTTAAAATAACTTACCTTCTGCTGCAATCGCTTCTTGACAACTTCTGCCCTCAGCGTGATGTTAGTCTTATACTTACGGATCTGTTCACCGATATCATCGTCCTTTGCCGCAGCCCTCTTGTAAATCTCTTCAAAATGTACTGCAAATGGAAATAGTCTAGGGAAAACTGTATAGCGGAACATGGCCTGTATTTCCGTAGAAACGACTTATAGGACTGTAAACAGTCGGCTGGCGGCGCCGCAACGCAACGCATAGCAAAATTTCACTTTCATACATTTTGTGTCAACCCTCGCACCAGCGTTGCCAGGCGTTCCGATTTTGGCGGGACGTTTCCATATTTAGCCTAAAATTTTATGTTCCGCGTGGGACAGGCTCAGTCCCGCTTTTCGGGGATCTTACTGTCGAGTAATCCCCGAAAAGCGGGACTGAGCTTGAGCCTGAGCCGGGGGTGAGGTGTGGTGAAAAATGATACCAAAATTATGTTTAGACTAGTTTAACTGCTTTCCCGAACGCGTTTTTCCCAAATGAATTCAAAATGGTTATTTTTCCCAAATGAATTCAGAAAAGTCCAGTGACTTTTTAACCTCCGACGCAAAAAGAGGGGAGTTATAAGTTTGACCGCTATGTGTGTTTGTATGTCTGTGGCATGGTTTTTATAAGTAAAAACTTCTTTAGGCGCGTTGGGTATTTTTGAGATGAGACTAAACAATTGATTTTGGAACACTGTGACGGAATTTACCGACACCGTGGAGTAAAAGACAATAACGCGTTGATTACCGCGGTGCCGATTATTTATTTATTGAAAGCCGGTTTTCTTAGACATGTTTTATCAAAGTTCAGCCGTTTGAAGATTACCAGCTCTTTTCTAGTTAATGAATGGATGTATCTTCCACTCATCTGATCGATTTGAAATTTGGTATTCTGTTACTTTAATGATATTAGAAGAACATTATAACCTTGAACTAATGTTGCAGTATTACCTGAAATTTGCAGGATACCCAACTCCCTTACCAAGTTACAGCACAGGTATCGTGTTTGGGCTCATTGCAATGGTCTCAATGAATAGGTTATAGATAGATCGAACGATGAACAGCGTCCGGTGATGGAGTAGCAAAGAGAAATGAGGAAATATTTGTGTCGGGGGCTTTTTAAATTTTTACTGTTAGTATTGTACTTGTTTGTTTTGCAATGCGACGCGCAATGGCACGATGAGGTTGTGGTTTACCTTTACAAACAGCAAACTTCTACACACCGAAAACCAGTCCAAAATGCTTAGCAAGGGCTTTGGCTTGAACACTGCGGCCGGAGCCCCGAGGTCCAAGAAGCAGCACACGATAGACCCCTGGAGCCCCAATTACATTCAAGCCCTGCTTGGTACCTTGGTGCCCTGCGTTGAAGGCGCGCACCGCGTTGAAGCACTTCATTGCTATAGAGTCTAGGCTATCTTCAGGTGTGATATGTACTTCCTGTAGAACACACACGCAACATTTAGGCTAAGCGTTTGCTGAGACGCAGGTGACGCAGGTCCACGCAGCGCAGGGCAGAGCAGATTTTGTAATACACTTGTTTTTTACCACTGATTTATAATTTTGTTTCAATGGCAGATTGTTTGTACTAGCTAAAACGCGAATGTGTCTGTGTAGCTGCGTCGCAGCATACGCTCGCGGCCTATGTCTGCCTCACCTGCACTACCCTGCAAAATCTGTACTGCGCTGTGCTGCGTCACCTGCGTCTCAGCATACAATTAGCCTTCACTTCACACCTGAGGGGCAAGCTTGGGCATCCCCAAGACGTTTGTGACAAGACATACCTAATTATTTATTTTTTTATACTTTGCCCCACACTAGGAATTTCTCCTGTATTGGGGTGCGTTTACAAACATTTAAACTCACATACACAAACAGCCAGACCCGAAACAACTACTTGTAGTTCATACGAATATTTGTTCCGTGCGGGAATCGAACCCACGACACGCAGCGCAGCAGTGAATCGCTTAACCACTGCGCCAACCGTGCCGTCAAAACTATGAGTTCATGACTTATAATTTGTCTAAAGCTAGCACGGGTCAACTATGTGAATGTGATATAATCTAGAGGCACGACATGTCTTTCTTGTTGACTTCATAGTGTGACATAGTAAACGGGCTTTTGTGTAAATTATCTACTGAAAGCCTTTTTCTGAAAGGTATTTTTTACCTGTTCTGGACATACCTACTCATATTTCTGTAGAGAGGCTTAAAAACTTTATCTATTTCAGCCTTATTAATATCCATTAGGTATATCAATAGTCTGCTGAACTCTGAAGTGTAGTCAACTCTCTACCCTTAGACAGTTTTTTAACTCAAACTTTTCAAAAAAGTTTTTTCAGGAAGGATTCGAGTCAATGACTCTCGTGCAAAAATCCGTGAGCCATTTTCAACAAAGTTACAAAATATTATGTTTATTTAAGTATTTTTATTTACAATTCCCGATTTACCCTAAAAAAGAATCAAATGTAAGTACAGGTACTTTAGGTACCTTCAGCGTAGCTTTGTACGCATATTTGAGTCCCTCGAAGTCTTGCTGGAAGAAGTTCCGAGGCGGAGTGTGGTTGCTGACGGCTTTAGGCGCGGTGGGAGGCGTCTTCATCAGCACCAAGGTCACCGTAGGCAGGACAGCATCTTGCTGAAGACAACGAGCCTCGCGAAACGTGCACGGGTGATCTAGAGTCCAGTGATGAAGACAATATTGTTTTTTTTATTATCCTCCCAAGTCTTCTGAAGTGAATAGCAGTCGCGCGCGGAATATAGGTAGGCCGCTTTGTAACATGATGGTGAAGATGATGAAAAAGCATACGAGGAATGGATTACCAAACATCAACCATCCAGCTTGGGGTACGGGTTCTCTCTGAGTAAACATTTTTGTTATTTCCGACATCAAAGCTGGATCCACACAACCAGGAACGTAGTTATCATGCTGTGCAAGACATTTTTGTTACTAATCGATTATCACCACAATAAGTATAATCGTTTCATCAATCATCGATTCTTTAAGGTTTTCTGAAATAACGTTCACTAGGTGGCAGCACTGAGACATAGGTACGGACAGGTGCCCGTCAAAAGTGTCAAAGCCATGGACTTATTATAAATAATAAGTCCATGGTCAAAGCACCTTTATTTTCTTCGGTCGTGACTGAATGATGAACGAATGAATGAAACAAATGATGAATGTTATCATTAATTATGATCAATGACATTCATTGTCGAAATGGAAGACCTCTTGTCAAAGTGGCGCCAACTGATGGCGTGAATTTTCATGAAAACCTTTAATGAGTAACGGACCTTACTTTTTCATAGCGATCCATCACGCAGCGGCGTGTAATAACATAGCAACCGAAATCTTTCATTATGTATTTCGCCACAGATATGACATCTAATAATAAAAAAAAGATTAATTACTAATTATTTGAAGATCTTCTCTCCTCTAGCTGGGCAGGGGAACGGTTTTATCGTCTCTCAAATCCTAAGTACATCTAAGTTAATTGCGCTTTGGACAAAATAGAGTAAGTAATTAAAAGGTGGATCCGCAGTTGTAGCCCGCGAAATTCAAATTTTCTTACGATTTTTGCAATTTTCAGGTAAGGTTTGTTCGATAAGAACAAGTCTAACTTAGAGAGATGTATTAATGATTCCAATGATTATAATTCTGTAAATACATATCTGTTACAGTCGCGAATCATATTTTGATCAAGATATAACTTGACACTGACTTGCAAATTGCAAAAAAACGTAAGAAAATTTGAATTTCGCGGCTACAGCTGCGGATTCACCTGTACCAATAAGTACTAAGTAATGCTATAGGACGACGATGAGCTGTCAGATTGTTTACGCTGTAAGTTGTCACAAAATAAAGTTGAAAAATGGTTAAACCTATTACTAGCAATAACAATATGTTAAGTAAATTTCAAAATGTGAAGAAATAGCAGGATGTCGCCTTAGCAAAAAAAAAAAAATGTTTACAAGTTATCTTATGATTGTAATATTTTGCCTTTTGATTTTTGCATTAAAGATTATGTCATACCTATCCTCTACCTCCATAGGATGAGAAAACTGTATCAAATCCACACTGCATCGTGCTAAAGTTACTATTATTATTAGGAAAGAATCAGAATATAAACGAAATAACCTATCAAAAACAAAAAGACAAAGTATCAAATTCTTTTTCGTCATACAGCGGTGTTGCCATCCTATACATTTTCAAATTCCACAATTTTTTTACCTAAACAGAATTAGCTTGGCCAGACTCGCTGATGCTTGTCAATCAATAAATCAAATCGACCTGTCGAAACTTAAGGGCTTGCTACATGGCTGGTAACCGCGTCCCAACAGAGGTGACCTTGGTGGTTTACATCCGAGTAGTTGGTGGTTTATGACCAAATTTCAAACAACTCTGCCTATCACCAACCAAGGTCACCTCTGTCGGAGACGCGGTTGGCAGCCGTGTAGCAAGCATTTTAGTCTGCTGGAAGACAAGGCCAAGAACCCATATCTCCAAAGTTCCGGCTTCCACCTCCAAAGTTTCGGCTAGCATCTCTAAAGTTCCGGTTACTTACCGGTTTCTACGTTGCCGTCGTGCTCCGGGCAGGGTACTTATTTACCCGCGTGAGCACGTTGAGCCATCTACGGGTCAGGCGCGACCAACCGCCGACCGTCACCATTCCTGGCGTCTGCAGCGTGGCACACCCGCTGGGGTCATCGTCGCACCAGGCTGAGCCAGGAGAGTACTGCGCTACTCCCAAGGGAATTAAGGGAATCTTGTGACCATAGACCTTCCTACCCCCTTTTTTGTAATATCCTCTATATAGAATATACTTTTTTATGTTGATAAGGTTACGTGTTCTTATTTGTACCCCCACGTATACCCATTCCGTCACATTGGCGTGTGTGGAAGAATAGGCCAATATTCTTTTCGTAATTCCTAAGTGCCCTACGCTGTCTGGCAACAGTCTTATCGTCATTGCAGTACAGAGCCTAACCTGTATTTTGCAGGGAAAGGGTGAGGATGATCTAAAATAAGTTTACCTATATTGAGTCCTGGTTCAACAAGCATGATCAACCGTGAAGCCTCAATAGTATGCAGGTGGCGGATCGCAAAAGCCTTCATATGCTTAAGATGATCTTTTGGCAGATGTAAGATGATATTCTTGACCATATCCTGGGAACAATTTAAGTTTTGGAGTTGGACTTTTTTTTTGTAAATCTAGCTGATGCCCGCAACTTCATCTGCGATCCAGGAAGAAAAGGATCCTAGGTGTTTCTCCAAGTCTCCGGCTATCTATCCGTGTTCATAATCGAACGGTTTAGTGGTTTTTGTGTAAAAAAGTAACTGACAGGCAGACAATGTTACTATCGCATTTATACCTAGAATAGATTGGACGATTAGAAAAAAACCTTCATCATTAGATAAACCCGCGATCTCTCAAGCCTAGGCAAAAAATGCGTGGGCATTTCCAGCGGTCGTTTCGTGGCGTCTGTTTCCGTCATATTTCACGAGGACGTGTTTATAGAAAACTCTTGTAAAAAGTAAAGTCAATAGGTACTATTTTTATAATAAACCCTGTGTGATAAAAATCAATGTACTATATTGTTTGCAATGTGGTTTTACACTCTTTCAAAACTACTAAAATAAAATTATTATGAAAAGACTGTGTCAATTGGTGTCAACGTTAGTTTCTCAACAGTCATTTATTTTTCTTAAAACCAAAACAATGCACTGCATACCAAGGAGTTTATCTCAGTTATAAATAAGTAGTACTGTACTCATGGCTTGTGGAGTATTTCTGAACGATTTGACAGAAGCAGTGTTTCCAACCCGTAAGATAATTTTGGGGGCGTACGATAATTTGGCCAATGGTACGATTTATGATAATGAATGTCTTATGTACGATAATTTTCCGATTAGTTGAAAAAATAAGTTTCAAAAACAAAGTATTTGTCAGACAAAATTAAACGCAGAAAAAGAAACAAAAATATGTAAATTTCAATTGTCAAATATGTCAACAACAACAAGTAAGTATATTTCTCTCTTTCCCTCCCTAGTTTTTATTTAATTTTAGAGTTAAAAAACAAAAATATTAACTAAAACTATGACAAAACATGTTAGCAGTTTGTGTTGCTAGTGCCATTGGTACAACTTGGCATATACTTCCCCTTTGACTCTAGTTTATAATTATTAATTGTCTTTTGATAGTAATTTGAGTTAACATTTTTGTTTTTTTTTACTTTTGTACGATAACTTTTCCCAAAATACGATAATTTCGACATAGGATCTCGATTATTTGAACTTTTGGAGTTGGCATCACTGGACAGAAGTCACTGTCATGTCATTGTCAATTCCACATGTTTTTGTGAGGTTATGTTTACGTAATTTTTGTTTTGTTCTAGGATGCGAATAATGCTAAGTACCGGCTGTGTTCGGTTTGATGTTATGACAATAGCCGGAATGAGGGTCAGATGTCGTATGCCTCATCGATAAGTAACAGCAGACCTAAAGAAACGCCATGTGATTTTACTCGTTCGTCATTCGCGACTAGGTCACGGTTTTTTCATTTATTTCCATTATAATTGCGTCGTCGAGCCGTCCATTCGACGGATGACGCACTGATGAACAGCGTCCATTTATTCCGTAGTTGTTTAGTCAGTAGTCTAGCTGTTAGGATGTGTTCGACAAAGACAAGTTACGAGGTAATAGTTGTGACAGTTTTTTATTATTATTTTGCTTGATAGTGCATTGATTGCGTAAGTTCTGTTTATAGTAGCAACAAACTTTTAACTGTTCTAGCAAGTATTGCCACATCATAGGTACTGTAATTTAGAAAGTTTCCTGTTGTAGCATTAGTTTCTCAAGTTTATATTATTTCATACGCTTTAGTAAGGCAATATATTTAAGTATATACCTACATTTTTGCGAATCTTACAGGAGGATTGTGATTATAATTATGTTTGTAAACATTGACTTCTGTACTGGATAGCATAATTATGTTTTTACCATTTTGCAATACTTTTTCAAAGTTTGATTTTTGTTTTGAGGAACTTAACAATCCTATAATAAACCTACAGTTGTAGATAATTGATTTGATCTCAATTTTTTTTTGCTTCTTCTGGGTGACATGCTTTTATTAGAACACTTTTTTTGTAAATATTATCAACCATGTTTAATTATATGACTTATGAATTTAATATAAGTATTATTATTTATATCTTATTCTCTCTTTTGGAATTTATAAAAGAAAATAATATAAAAGTTAGTAATAGTTGATCTATTAAAACTGAGTAAGTAAGTAAGTAGGTATTATCGAAGAAACGTATATCTAAGTAGTTTGAAAACAAAATCCCATGATCACGATGACCACATCTGTTTAACGACCACTGTCATAGTGGCCGAGCGCTGCAAGCAGAAAAAGTCCTTAAAGTGTATAGATATGTGTTTCTTCAATAGTACTTATGTTATTCTCATGAATAAATATTCAAAAATAGTAACAGATTATACCTATATATGTTAATATTTTATGTGTATTCTGCAAGGCTACCAGATGTAGATGGAGATAAATTAATCAAGTCACTTGAGTTGCATTACTTTACATTCACACTACATCATAATATTATCTATACATCTATTCATACAAATAAATAATACAAGGTCAAAATAACAGTTTTTTACTAAATGCATACAAAGTATATGGTACCTACTTAGAACTATTTTTCTATTGTAGCAGCTAGTTTTTTTAATAAAATATCTACAGGCTGTTCACAAAACAAATTTTCTTACATAGACTATTTTGTATAACTAAACACAACTGACTTTAATGAAAATATTTAAGATAAATGTAGGTATTCAAATTAAATATAATAATGGCATTTCATATTCCAGGAGGCTGTCCGAAAGTTAAATGTGCTGCAATCAAATAAAGCAACCATTGAACAGATCCGAAAAGACATAAGAACAGGACAAGTAAGTAACACCTTACCTCAGATAACAAAGGTAAATGTTTTTGTGATATCTTGCACTATTCGTCTTACATCTTCTGTGGGTTACATCATTGCATGTCATGAATTATGCAAGACTTTCATACCCTAAATCATCAATATGGGATTGTAATAAAAGAATAAATATGGGCTCTTGGCTCTTATGGGATTATAATTAACATAGGTTCTTGGCTCTTATGGGATTGCAATCAAAGAATAAATACTTGACTATGACTACTACGAATAAATACTATGACTTTTAATGACACAGGGAAATTAAATGTGAGTCGGCTGCATAGGACAGTGCTTTTTCTTGGCTGCTGTTAGAATGCTATAATCTTAAAGGTACATACAATATTCTACTACAGGTACTTGTATGTACTGGGTAATAAATACTTCACCTGTATAAAACTCCTCCTGTATACATTATACAGGATCATTCACTACCAGCTGTCATTGACCCCAAATCATTTTTTTATTTTTTGTTTTGTCATGTTTAAATATCGATGATTCGATACCCATCACGTCAGCCTAGTTTCGCTATGACCCTGTGTCAAGGCTCAAATAATTATTCATTGAACAATATTACAAGTCACAAGACTAAAGTGCTTGCTACACGACTACCAAACCGCGTCCCCAACAGATGTGACCTTGGTTGGCGACAGGCAGAGCTGTTTGAAATTTGATCGTACAGCACAATCTACATGGTTTTAAACCACCAAGGTTACCTTTGTTGGACGCGGTTGGCAGCCGTGTAGCAAGCCCTTTAAACAGCATGTCCTTTTGTTAGTTTGACTTCACTTGTTTATGGGAGAAGCCTTGTCAAGGTTATGACAAAATGATCATTTTTCATATGAAATGCATGGCATTACATATTATGTTTTTTCAGAATTATTCGACCTAGTCTATTTATTTTAATTAGCATTTTTTCCTTTTCCCAAAATAAAGGAAAACATATTGTGAATGTATTTAAATCAGAATTGCACTTTCGCCAAAATACATCATTCTGTACAACATTTATATAAACTTCTGTGTCATTATAATATTTTCTAACAAATATTTTAGAAATGCACAAACCTAGAGGATATGGAGAACTATTTGTCGAGAACTGGAGTGAGCCTTACAAAGTTAGACGAACTGTCTGTGATACACATAGCTGGGACTAAAGGAAAGGTAATTTCTTTATAATGTTAAGAATTAAGAAAAAAAAACTGGCCAAGTGCGTGACGGACCACACACAATGTATAAAGAGTTCCGTAGTTGGGATGAATTTATCGTCAATATACGGAATGTATGGGAGAATATGTTTTTGCAACCGCAAATGTAAGTTGGTCGATTATTACTCGTTAACTTGTAAAGGTTACTGGGCTGTGATAGTTTTCCTTTTAATTTCGTTATATATACTACTACTGTGAATTTTTTCACATATCCAAAATCAACCATTTAGATGGCAGGGGGGGGGACTTGACGGGGTCCGTTAGGGCCGATGCCTGCCAGGGGTGCGAAGAAAACCGAAAGGGAGATCGTGGCCTCCGGCAACAGGGCAACCGAAGGAACACGGGTGGGTTTTATTCAGGGGGGGGGGGGGGGGGACACTTAACTCTAACAAAAATTTGCACTTTAAAGCTTAATATTTCGAAAACGGATTCATGAATCCAAAAATGGTTTTCACAAACTACCAATATTTTGAAGGACCTTTCTAATGAAACCCCACCAGAAAAAAAATCATCCCACTTATGTGTAGGGGAGGTAGCATAAAAAAAAACATTATTTTATTTTACTACTTTGTCGGCGTGATTAATATTTAAACCCATGCCAAATTACAGCTTTCTAGTACTAAGAGTCTCTGAGCTAAACCGCGGACAGACAGACAGACGGACGGACATGGCGAAACTATAAGGGTTCCTTGTTTACTACGGAATCCTAAAAAGAACGATTGAAGAGAATTTGGGGAAAAGTACACTAGGAAGTATATGAATATTTGCCAATTTTTTTTTTATGTAACCATTTTATACGATCATTAACAGGCAATTTCAAAGACGATTAACTTTTATACTTACATAACGTGTGAGCGTAAAAAAACTTAAAAACCATAAAGTTTTTAATGTCACATCAAATATGCAGAGTACTCTAGACAGGCAAATTGCATGTTTAATGTCGTATAAAAACATTCAAACAAATATGTATCTTATGTTAGTCAATTAAGATTCATGTTCGATTGTCCTTTACAAAAAGGCCGTCACATTTAATAAAAGTCCTCGTTACGATTTTCAGGGTTCAACAAGTGCGATGTGTGAGTCCATCCTCCGTCACCACGGGTTCCGTACCGGGTTCTACTCGTCACCACACCTCGTGGCCGTGCGCGAACGCATCCGGCTCGATGGACGCGTCATCACTGAAGAACAGTTCGCGAGACATTTCCATCAGGTCCATGATATTCTGGATGGGACTAAGGTAACAGTTTATTCAACGACGTCTAAACAGCTGTTAAATATTAGGCACAGAATCATGTTGGTGGTTCTATGCAAACTTTTCATGTCCTGCCTTTTGTCGTTTCTGTTGTCTGTCAACTTACAAAAATCTATTAATCAATCTGACAAACCTTTTATAACACAGTAAAGTATTCATTATGTAGTCTATATGATAGGTGCTGAGAAAGGGGTGGTTGATACTTACTACATGGCCTGGAGTATAGGGCGGCCAATACTGCAAATCTGTCACTAGATCTAAGATTTATCGCATCCATTTAATTTTTACCTATCCTTATGTTGTCCTGCAGGCAAAAGCTTTCCTTTATCCTTTCCACTCTTCTCTGTCTTGAGCTATTGTGGACTGGTTGTAAGCGCCAAGCTCGTCCAACTGCATTTATGATGGCTATTATATTAAAATGTGTATCTACAAGCACCATCTTTCCAGGGGTTCGAGGGTGATATGCCGAAGTACTTCGCGTTCCTAACCGTGATGGCTTTCAACGTGTTCCTGAAGGAGAAGGTGGACGTGGCCATCGTGGAGGTGGGCATCGGTGGTATTGTCGACTACACTAATGTTTTAAGGTAGCATATCCTGATTATAGTTATTTAATAACCACCCTTATTTAGCAATTAGATGAGGTTCAAAATAGATTCCTAATAATTAGGAGAAATTAAAACAATAAAATAGAACTTTTGAAAGGACTGAGACGGGTTAAATTTCCTTTTTAAAGCTGAATGATGATGATGTATTTATTTTTTATGTCACGTAATAAGGCTGCGCTTACGATGGGTCGAACTTATTTGTAGGCGTGGCTAAACGGCATACTATTTTACACAACTCAGCGGAACATGTAGACCAAAAGTTTGTACTCCTACTTGACTCCGGCTGCGAAAGTTTCAAAATAACTCGTTTTTTGGGTACTCTATGTATTTTTCTATATTGTTTTGTGTATGACATGAATATATAAATAACCGTTCTCAACTGTTATCTCCTGTGTTTTTCAGGAAAGTCCCAGTCGTTGGTATAACAGCTTTAGGCCTGGACCACACATCAATATTAGGCACCACATTGCCGGAGATCGCGGCAGCCAAGGCTGGCATCATGAAGACTGGCTGTGAGGCTTACACTGTGGAACAGCCCCCAGAAGCTATGAATGTGCTGAGAAATGTTGCTAATAGTTTTAAGGTAATATACTTTTAATGGGACACGCTTAGCATGACCATAATAAAAACGGGTTTTGTCGACGGAATGGAAGAATAGACAACTCTATCAATCTGCCTAGCCTTTTCCCAAATATGTTACCAGTATTTTACATGGAGCGAATGCCTATCTGACCTCCACAACCCAGTAACTGGGTAATGGATCATTTTATTTTTCATTGCAGATAAATATGAGTTAAGGACTTACAAAATATTAAAAAAAAAAAAAAACTGAAACAGATCACTGTAATTTCTTTAATAATGTATTATTTAACTTTTGTTTTTTGATAATTAAAAGCGTGTCGAGCATTTATTTAGGTAAATTATAGATTTAGTGATCTAAGGTAGCAAAAATGCACACCTCTGTTGTATTTATTTTTTATTATCATACTTTAATCAGTATTTTAGTAAACTTTGGTAGCTACTTTTAGGAATATACAAAATCACACAGATTACGTAAAGTAATTTAAATTTATTAGCTTATCGAAACAACTCTGTCCGAAGCAAAACCACTTTTTCTTCTTAAATCTTTTTAGATTAGTATGAAAATCCTATAACTTTATGGGATCAAAAATAACAATTAAATAATACTATTTTACAATTAAAAAATAGTACATTTGACTGAACTGGAATTGTCTTAAGAATTGTATCCCTTAAGGGACAGCAAAGTAACAGTACTAATACCACAGATAATATACTAGTCTAATACGTAGTGCTTTTTGACGGTCTCTTTTTTTAGTTTTCAATTCGCCACTTTCTCTTCATTTTCCTGTGTTCGCGTAGCGTCAAGTCCTTTACTAATCGTTTTTTAGCATGGTATCTTGCTAAATCTTTTTGTTTTGCATCAAGATTCCTTCGCAGGATCTTTTTTGCGTTTCTCTTTATACCGCCGCTGTTTCTCAGCGGGTGTCAGGGGCATAGTTACGTGCTTTTTTTCTGAAATTACAAATAATGTAATAATACTGCTGATTTCAATAATTAAAAGTTATAGTCTGCAATAATGTATGACAAATACAACTCTGTTACTACAGCATAGTACCAAATTTGTATAGTAACAGAATTGTAAATATTATGAGTTCTGTAGAATATCTCTAAAAACATGAACGAATATCTAGAAATGACGTGATATTGTTGTTAGTTAATCATTGAGCGGTGTAATTAATATAAAATGAATAGGTAAAGACTAATTACTTACGGAAATACTTCGGTAACAGAGTGCACACAGAATAAATACACGCGCTATGTTTCACGGCCTTTGGTCGACTAATTTTGCCATTTGCAATCCCCGTAGCAAGGGAGGGACATCTCTTGCGAAGGACGCTTAGGGAAGTCTACTAGCGCGAAACAACTAATGCTATCTATTATTTATTTCAAAACCACCACAGTAATAGAGCATAGCGGTAAAATCGTAAGTTGTCAGGGACAAAACTTTAAATAAATCTTAAAATTAAACGCCAAAGTCTAAAAATGTATAATTAATATTACGTACTGTGTTTACAATCTTTTATCGTGTTTAATCAACTTTTTAACATTTAACCAAAACATTTGAGTTTTGTGTTTTGTCGTGACACCCTAGTGCTGGGGACATGAGTAAGTTCTATGCAAAGCAACTCTGTTACCTTTAGTGACCACAATGTTACTAATGTAAATAAAAATAAATACATTATTTAAAGAAATGCTTAGAATAGACATAATATAAGACCGATATAGGATACTTTTTATCCAGATATTCCCAGAGGATCGAGACTTATGCGGGTGAAACCGCGAGGCGCAGCTAGTAACTAATAATGCTTTTTTATTTTCAGTGCCCCCTAACAGTAGTTCCTGCCTACAAAACCTATACATTCCCGACCACAGAGCGAGCCCTTTTTCCAATAGACGTAGAAGCATACCAAACGAACGCCTCTCTTGCCATACAGCTAGCACATGCCTGGATGAGAATCACCAAACCAGTGCACAGGAAAAACGGCCTAATTAAACACGTAATTAACGGTCAAAATGGCGTGACCAAACCAGTATTAGAGACAGTAGTGAAATGTGTGACGAAGGAGACTATGACAGGTTTGACTTCTTGCAAATGGCCCGGAAGGTACCAGGTTGTGGATTCTGATTATGCGAAGTTTTATTTGGATGGGGCGCATACTAAGGAATCTATGGAGATCTGCGCGCAGTGGTTTAAAAATCGTAATAGGTGAGGAGTTTTAAACAAAATAGTTACAGCCTAATAACAACT
The DNA here is from genome assembly GCA_916610215.1 of Omphaloscelis lunosa. Taxonomy (NCBI): domain Eukaryota; kingdom Metazoa; phylum Arthropoda; class Insecta; order Lepidoptera; family Noctuidae; genus Omphaloscelis; species Omphaloscelis lunosa. The sequence continues at coordinate 2,701,075 of OU744245.1, read as the reverse complement.
TAAACGAAACAAAAGGAGTATGTAAGGATCGTTGTCTAATTTCTGCCTACCCCCGTGGGAAGAACGCAACAGTTTATGTACGTGTGCGAAAATTCAGAAAAATTTTTAGAGGCATGAAGAACAGAGTGTAAAGTTCACTCATCCTCTATAGAAAAGGGAGGATCCTTCGACCAGACGGGTGTCGTGTTGACGGGCAACTGACCAACGATTGCTGTCGGGGAAGTTATATATATGTTGTTCGCGTGGTGAACTCTAATTGCGCGAAGCAGGCTTTGTGTGACGTCATGTCTTTGATGCGGATTTCGTATGGTGATGTAGATGCCGCCTTTATTCAGGTCATACCCCCTCTAAAAAAAAAAATAGTAACAGCTATCTAAAACTATAAGCTCACGTTCCCACGGACGTAAAAATATACTGGCGGGATTTTTTCGCACACTGGATTTTCAACTTTCGTCGTAGCTCACGTTCCCACGGACGTAAAAATATACTGGCGGGATTTTTTCGCACACTGGATTTTCAACTTTCGTCGTTAAGCCGAGCGTTGAGAATTCAGCAGAATGCATCTCAGCGCGTTGAAAAAACACACTGTTGGATTTTCAACTCTTGATGCTAAGCAGAGCGTTGAAAATCCAGTGTGCGATAAAATCCCTCCGCGATATTTTTACGCCCGTGCGAACGTAGACTAACTGAATTGTCAAGAGTGAGGAATAGAGTGTCTAATTATATATTTATCAAGTATGCTAACAAAATCATCCATTTCTATTTCAGGTTATATGACAAAGTTCTGATATTCAGCGCTACAGGCGACAGAAACGCTGAAATCTTACTCCAACCACTAAAACATGTGGGCTTCAAATCGGTCTACTTCGTAATCCCAACCGCCCACAAAAATATAGGCCAAAATAATGACAATTACTCCTTAGTAGAACAAGAAGAACTCATTGCCAGATGCGAAAAACACGCAGAGATCTGGCAACATTTCCAAGAAGGTTGTATGAACGTGACAGTAGCTGGTTGTGTGGCAGATGCCTTAGTCAAATTGAAGAAACAAAAAACTGTCGATAGATCGTCTGTGTTGATCACAGGGTCATTGCACTTGGTTGGTGCTGCATTGTCGATATTAGATCCTAATTTAAGTAGCTAATTTTTGAGTGAATTTTATTAAAGTTTATTGTTGTAAGTTAATTTGGCATTTTTTCAACTACCTTCCAGTCTTTCAAACGGATTTCCACCCATACTATTATTATTAGTGACGGGCCGACTATAGTATTTGTCGAAGAACCGACTAATCGGTTTTCAAATTGCCGATTAGTCCGCCGACTAATTGGCTTTTTTACACCTAAAACAGTTACAACATCAAATTCAGTGTTATAATTGTAATTCATTATTAATATTCTAATTCGCTAGTTAGCCACATTTCTTAATTCCATATGGTAAATGTTGCCAAATCAATCAATACAGGTAAATATTTGACAGCTATTTACGACGTTGCCAAATTGTAGGATCATAGAGTAGTAATATATTGCTTAGGATAAACCCTCTTAATGCGAAAGTAACTGTCTAGTTCAGACTAGTTTGTCTGTTATTTTTTCACGCATTAACGGCTTAACGGATTTTGATGAAATTTGGGATACAGCCTGTGGATACAGCAACCTGGGTTAGAACATAGGATACTTTTTATCTCGGTGGTACGTTCCCGTGGAATAATTTCTGACTGCCACGCGGGCAAAAGCATGTTGAATTAATGTTGTTGCCTAGGTTTTTAATAAACAAATTAGAGTTTGTTTGTAACAAACTATATATATAATTAATGTAGTAGTCCCTTTCATGTTTTGCGTCGACTTACCCCTGCATTCACCTGATTTTTCACTAGTACAAAGAAAAGCAGATAAAAAAAAAAGTTTAATAAATTACAAAATAACTATAATATTTATGTACAACTTATTCTACAGTTAATTGAGTATCACTAGTATCTAACAGCCTGTCTACATCAGTAAGCCAACTAATCAGTCTATCTAAGTACCCTCCATCTTGCATGTAACTTAGAAGTAACAACTGCATATGCTGGTAGGCAGTCGGTTGTTCAAGTAAATGTTCAAGTCTCTTGTCTCTCAGAGACAAAAGCTTTATAAATATAATGGCTATCAACATCCACTGTATCGGCTTAAACATGATATTGTTTGCTTTTAACTTAAATGTCTTTACCAACAAACGTATATCTGAATTTATTGAAAGACTTAGTAGACCCAAAGATTGGAGAATGTCCGGTAATACTTTGTTTAAATGTTGACTGACTATTCTTCTACGCAAAGCATTCTGGGAATTTTTATCTACTAAAGGCAGGTTTGTTCGGTTTTCCTCTTCTACAATTTCTGGAGATTGTTTAAGTTCTTCAGCCACAGGTTCTGTTACTTCCGTCTCCCCTGAGAAGAATGCTTTTACCTTTAATTGCATTTTTTTACTTTCCTCTTGTAGCATTGTATAGTTAGGCAATGGTTTTGTCTCTCGTTTCAGTGTTTGAGTATCAAATTTTCTGTCTTCCATCTCAAGCATATTAAGTTTCTTGCATAATGCTTGGTACTGATCATATACATTGGAACTGTAAAATATTCCCTTAGCAAAATTATTCAGATATTCTTTTATATGTTCTCCTTTATCTGCCACCATTTCTCGAACTTTCTCTTCACCAAATAATAAGAGAATGGTGTCCAAAGTAAACCATTCAGCCAGACATTTTTCAACTTCAATGGTTAATGCCATTACTAAAGGTTGTTTTTTCTTTGGCAACTTTTTATTTGATTTAGTTTCTTTGTCAGCAGTAGAAACAGGGGTCATTAGTATTGGGTCAATTTTCTTTTCTGGTTTTTCTATGATGTCACCTACAATGTTGAACGGATTGGACGCTGGTTTAAGATTTTTCTTAGCAGGTGTTTCTGTTTCAGTTGTAGGAGAATTTGAGTTAACAGATTTCTCAGAATCTGGTTGGAGTGTTTTTGGATTATGGTCTTTTATATCATGCTTAGATTCTACAGAAACATCAGGTTTACTGAAGTTTTTGTCATCACACTTTAGGTTAATATTGGCTATATGTTCATTGATTGATTCAAGTGCTTTATCTACATCGCTTTGATCTTCAGTTCCGCTTGGTTCTGATTGTTTTTTGTTATCCAATTGTTCATTGGTCTCTTCATTTTCATCTTCAGCATTAGGAGACATTTCATTAAGGCTAGCTTCAGCAAAATCGTTGATTGAAGTAAATGCTTTGGTTTCTGAGATTTTAACTCTTTCAATCAATGTCACATCTACTTCCTCACCCATACTACCAACCCCATCTAGATTCAAGAGGTGGAAAGTTGGTATGTTTTCATACTCTCTGAACCATAGGGGGCTAGTCAACATCTGTTTCTTGATATACATTGCAGAATTATAGCATGAGTTACTGCAAAAGTTCTTCCTCGCAGTGATGTCGTAAACTTTGTTAGTCTTCATTGATATTCTGTACTTTTGTTTAGGTATATCCTTCTTTGACAAAGCCTTCTTACATAGTGGGTAGCCACATAAATGGATTATAACTCTTTCTTCTATAATATCTTCGAAATGCGCTTGGTTGATGTCTGGAAGGCACTGGAGTAAGAATGCTTCAGTAACGCTCGGTTCCAAGAGGCTCTCGACAATCTGTTGAGCCCTAGCATTACACTCTCGCTTCTTCACAATTGCTTGACGTATTTGCTCCTTAGTCATCTCCTCAATTTTCCTCGGTTTCTTCTTAGGCCTTTGGTTGGGCACTTCCATGTTTTATGTATTTGTTGAGTTTGAACGAAATAATTCTAAGTTGACACAGTTATCTATTAAAATATTACCCTATTTTTTGGTCAACATTTATTGTATTTTTGTACGAGATAAATGTAAAGTAATCGTCTGTGAATGTAAAAATGCTGATGTGACGGCAAAGCGCTTGTTTTGTGTTTTGACATTGACAAATGACAATTGACATTATATTATTGACATGAGAATGTGACACCGGTGGACTGCATGGCCATCACTCACCAGCCATGGAAGTAGGTACATTTTACCGTAGACCTAGCTCAACACAACAAAGACTGAAAATAAATGAAGAAGGGAACCAAAAGGCGTGAGTTTCCCTAAAAATGAAAATAAATAAATGGATGTGATTTGTTTCACAGTCAAAAACATATTCACTTGGCAAAGACAAGGGAATCCACGACCCGGCTAAGTCAGCAGTACATATAAGTACATCATCATAATATTCTTGACCCGGTCAAGTCACTTTATGCAGCAGCACAGGACATACATAATATATATACTCGTATGTGCAGTAGGTACATAATAATCTCCCGACCGAACGGTCACGGGCCTCGGCGGCCAATCAATCTCAACAGAGATCGATCAGTCAAGTACGCAGTAAATATTATGACGGTAAGGTTGTGTGTGAAAAGGTCTATAGTCGAATAATATTTTAGTACATCATTTAATAAAAATCGACTAGATATTACATAATCGTTGGAATTGACAGTCTTATTGACAGTGACAGGTTTTCATTAGCATTGATAATTTTTTATTGAATGGAGTTGATCAGTTGACGATTGTGTGCAAAAATTTTGCGAATGATATTCACTTTCTTTAATGCAACTAAAACAAAAACACGTTTATATTTAGCGAGCCAATGGCCCATAACCTAAATCTCTTTAGAGTTCTTGGTTATAGTGGTTTTAAATGTTATCAGGCGCGATAGAAATATTTTATTAACTTTCTAATTTATCAATAAAATATGTGATAACAATGTTCGTTTAGTGTGATATCTTGAGGACAGTTAGTAAACAGATACATGGATGATACGGATTTGAAGAGACTTAGTTAGAAAGCAGCCACAAGTAGTAAAGGTGAGTGCAATCAATTTAAAAATAGCTAACACAAATTACTTTAATTAAACACATCATTTAGTAACATTTCTAGCTTGGTTTTATGTCCTACAAATTAATATTTAAATTATTAAAATCTACAAGATAAGATATAAAAAACAACACTTACTCTGTACTCATTATTATTATACTCCATAATTATATACTTAGTCAGCTCAAAGGGTGTCTTTTATAATGACACCCTTTGAGCTTCGAGAATTCAGAATTATTAAGTAATTTTAATAGCCTAGAAAGAGAAAAGTTGTTAAGGAGTATGTTATACTAGAACCTTATTATTTTTTGATAGCCCTATAAAACTTATGTCAGATATTGCCTAGGAACCGCTGTTATTAATGAAATTATATTTTTACATGTCACAACCACGAGTATTATTTTATAATGATAAAATAGTTTTATCATGGTAGCAGAGCGTGGTTACAATTGATAGTAAGTAGAGAAGTCATTAACCAAGTTTAAAACAATCCGGGAAGACAAATATTCTTAAATGCAATCACCAAGTTGTAAAATTGACATTGGTCACCTGGAGGGTGTGAAGAACTGGTCGACTTGGAAATTTAAAGCGACATTACTACTAAGAGGTACGCCCGGTGGATTGGACGCGATAAACGGGTCTCTAATAAAACCCGTGAAACCTATTACCAACAATGTCGACGAAATTTCTCAATATAATACTGCTCTCGAAAAATATAATAAAATTGATAGTTCTGCATTACTTCTGCTTACCGCAAATATGTCAGATGAAACTCTTCAGAAAATCATGCGTTTTAACTCATCAAAAGAAGTTTGGGACGAACTACATCGTTTTTGTTCGATGGTATGTCTGAAGACAAAAGTTATGATTTATGTATGAGGTTTTTCAGCTATTCAAAAGATCCGTCACACGACATCACAACTCATATTTCCAAAATAAAAACCATTTGGTCAGATTTGATATATGAATTAATAAAGATAGATAAGTCTGAATTACCAGATATCCTATTAATCTGCAAAATTCTGGATACTCTACCTGAACCATATTTCTCATTCAAATCAAGCTGGATGTTGATGTCAAAGACAGATAGAACAATAGAAAATCTGACTACACAACTCTGTGCCTATGAGCGCTCTATCTCTTTGAAAAATGAAGGTCCTGCAGAAGCTCTAGCCTTACAGAATAATAATAAAGCAAAGAAGAAATGTGGATATTGTGGAAAAGTCGGTCACAAAGTCAGGCAATGTCATAAATGGAAAGCTGACGGTAAACCAGCCAAGCCTGAAAGTAAACAGGCCCCAACAAATTTGAACTTAATGCTCATGCAAGTCAATACAGATGTGAATTCAATGCATACACACTATGATACATCCAGTTGGTTCGTCGACAATGGTGCAACTAATCATGTCACCTGCCGGAACGACTTTTTTTCTAGTTTTCAGCATTTTGAAGATAATCGTATAGTGACTACTGCTAATGGAGCTACTGTCAAAGCAATTGGCAAAGGTACTGTTGACTTGAAAACATTTATCAATGGCAAGGAATCCAGAGTTACACTCTGTGATGTATGGTATGTACCTGATATTATGCGAAACCTATTCTCTGTACTGGCCACTCAAGACAGACTAAATAAAAGTGTTTTCATGTCTGAAAGGGAACACTGCTCGTTGAAATTTGATGGACAAGTTATACTGACTGGCAAAAGGATCAAGAATGGTGGCTTATACAAGTTCAATGTAGAGACTGTTACAAAGTCAACACCTAATGTAAACATTTTGTCAACAGAAAACATACTACAACTATATCACGAAAGGTTAGCCCATCAGAATAAAAAACATGTTAAAGGTGTTATAGAACGAGAACTTGGAATTAACGTTCGACTAGACTCAGAATTGTGTACTGGCTGTATTTATGGTAAAACACACAGACAGTCTTTCGGAACAAGAGTACGAGCTAAATTACCTGCAGAAATTATACACGCTGATGTATGTGGTCCATTCCCTCCTTCTTTTAACAAATTTCGCTACTTCGTTTTATTCAAAGATGATTACAGCAAGTACAGACACGTTTATTTTGTTCGACAAAAATCGGAAGTTTACCTGAAACTCCGACAAATGTTACAAGAATGTAAAGTAGCTGGATACTCTGTTAAAGAATTTCTTAGCGATAACGGAGGTGAATTTGATAATCAGAACGTCAGGTGCATTCTACAAGAAGCTGGAATTAGACAAAGGCTCACGATGCCCTATACACCGCAACAAAATGGTCTTAGTGAACGTGAGAATAGAACCTTGGTTGAAGCTGCTCGTACAATGATGCATGCTCACGAAGAATTACCGGTTGCTACATGGGCAGAATTAATAAATACCGCTGCATACGTGTTAAACAGAACTGGTCCAACTTCAGAAAATGGAAAATCACCATTTGAATTGTGGTTTAAGAAGAAGCCAGCAATCAGTCACCTTAAAATAATTGGATGTGAATGTTATGCTCATATTCCTCAACAAAAAAGGAAAAAGCTATCTAAAAAGGCTGAGAAATGCATTCTTATTGGATATGAGGGTGATGAAGGCTATCGCTTACTGAATAAACATGGTAAACTCATAAGGTCAAGAGACGTTACATTTAATGAATCAGTATTGACTCCATTTGGTCAAAGTGATTTGGAAGAACAGCCTTCAGTCGAAATACACTTTCCACTTTCAGTACCACCGATGTGTGATGCAAGGGAGGATGGTTGTGTCGAACATAGCTTGGATCGCGCTGCAAGTAGCTCTGATGAGCTTAGTTCGACTTTGCCCCCCACATCGCCGGATTTGGTTGTAAGTCAGGAAATAGAAAGCCAAGATGACTCTACTGAACCATTACAAACGTCTTCAGAAGCATCAATGCCAGAATCACCTCATTATGAAGACGCCTTGGATGATGGCGATGATACTGAACGACCAAGAATCTCAGATGATATAGCTGAGATAGCCACTAGAATGACTCTACGAGATAGAAGTCAAATACGACCACCTATTAGATTCGGAGATTACGTCATGATGTCAGATGAAATTTTTAATCAGATAAATGAACCTAAAACCTACAAAGAAGCAATGACTAGTACGCATAAAGATCAGTGGGTCAAAGCAATGGAAAGTGAGGTGATGTCTTTAAAGGAAAACAAAACCTGGATAATGGTGGACCTTCCAAAAGACAGGAAGCCTATATCCTGTAAATGGATATATAAGATCAAAACCAATGCTGATGGCTCTCTAGATAAATTCAAAGCAAGACTAGTTGCTAGAGGATATACACAGAAAAAGGGCATCGACTATGATGAGACTTTCAGCCCAGTTGCTAAGATGTCAACAATAAGATCAGTCCTAAGCGTTGCTGCAAATGAAGGCCTAAAGCTCACACAGTTTGATGTATCTACTGCTTTTCTCTATGGTTCCCTGAGTGAAGAAATATATATGAATCAACCTGATGGCTACTCTGATGGATCTAACAAGGTTTGTAAACTCATGAAAAGTTTGTATGGTCTCAAGCAAGCACCTCGGTGTTGGAATAAATGTATGGTGGATTATTTAAAAACCATTGGATTCAAACAATGCGATACCGACCCCTGCCTGTTTATAAGAAACCGTGCAAGTAACAAAATTATTCTTGCTCTCTATGTAGATGACGGTTTGGTCGCTGCAACAAATCAGAAAGATTCTGAAAAGTTAATGAGAGAATTGAAGAGAAGATTTAAAATCACGATAAAAGATGCATCCTATTTTCTAGGACTAGAAATAGAGGACCATGATGGTAATATAAAAGTGTCGCAAAAGCACTATGCTCAGAAAGTTTTAGATCGTTTTGGTATGAGTGATTGCAAACCTGTTACCACTCCTATACAAAAAGATGGACTGCCAGATCTGGATAAAGAAGTGGTAGATCCTGCTTTATTTCCGTATAGAGAAGCTGTGGGAGCACTCGCATATCTGACTGTTGGAACCAGACCGGACTTAGCCTATGCTGTAAGCGTTGTATCCCGGAGTCTAGAAAACCCTTCTAAAGAAGACATCCAGAAGCTGAAACGTATCCTAAGATACATCAAAGGAACTTTCAACTATGGAATAGTTTTTAAGAAGAGCTGCAATGCTGGAATTCTAGAATGCTACAGTGATTCTGACCATGGTGGAGACCAAAGTACCGGACGTTCGACATCAGGCATATTATGCTTATACTCTGGAGGAGCAATTTCTTGGACAAGTCGACGACAAACATGTGTTGCAATATCAAGCACCGAAGCCGAATTAGTTGCTGCCAGTGAAGCGTCTAGAGAGATTGTCTGGATCAAAAGACTCTTTGGTGAAATATCTAAATTAAAAGAAATACCTAAGCTAAAGGTTGATAATGATGCAGCCATAAAGATCTCACACAATCCAGAACTCCATAGAAGAACCAAGCATATTGCTATTCGACATTTCTATGTGAGAGAACTCGTTGCTAATGGAGAAATACGTGTAGAATACGTTCCCAGCGAGTTCCAACTAGCGGATTTACTGACCAAAGCATTACATAAGCCACGGATTGTATCAATCGCAAAACAAATTGGCTTGATATAGTAATAGGGTTGCCAAAAAGGGAGGATGTTAAGGAGTATGTTATACTAGAACCTTATTATTTTTTGATAGCCCTATAAAACTTATGTCAGATATTGCCTAGGAACCGCTGTTATTAATGAAATTATATTTTTACATGTCACAACCACGAGTATTATTTTATAATGATAAAATAGTTTTGTTAAGGAGTATGTTATACTAGAACCTTATTATTTTTTGATAGCCCTATAAAACTTATGTCAGATATTGCCTAGGAACCGCTGTTATTAATGAAATTATATTTTTACATGTCACAACCACGAGTATTATTTTATAATGATAAAATAGTTTTATCATGGTAGCAGAGCGTGGTTACAATTGATAGTAAGTAGAGAAGTCATTAACCAAGTTTAAAACAATCCGGGAAGACAAATATTCTTAAATGCAATCACCAAGTTGTAAAATTGACATTGGTCACCTGGAGGGTGTGAAGAACTGGTCGACTTGGAAATTTAAAGCGACATTACTACTAAGAGGTACGCCCGGTGGATTGGACGCGATAAACGGGTCTCTAATAAAACCCGTGAAACCTATTACCAACAATGTCGACGAAATTTCTCAATATAATACTGCTCTCGAAAAATATAATAAAATTGATAGTTCTGCATTACTTCTGCTTACCGCAAATATGTCAGATGAAACACTTCAGAAAATCATGCGTTTTAACTCATCAAAAGAAGTTTGGGACGAACTACATCGTTTGTTCGATGGTATGTCTGAAGACAAAAGTTATGATTTATGTATGAGGTTTTTCAGCTATTCAAAAGATCCGTCACATGACATCACATCTCATATTTCCAAAATAAAAACCATTTGGTCAGATTTGATATATGAATTAATAAAGATAGATAAGTCTGAATTACCAGATATCCTATTAATCTGCAAAATTCTGGATACTCTACCTGAACCATATTTCTCATTCAAATCAAGCTGGATGTTGATGTCAAAGACAGATAGAACAATAGAAAATCTGACTACACAACTTTGTGCCTATGAGCGCTCTATCTCTTTGAAAAATGAAGGTCCTGCAGAAGCTCTAGCCTTACAGAATAATAATAAAGCAAAGAAGAAATGTGGATATTGTGGAAAAGTCGGTCACAAAGTCAGGCAATGTCATAAATGGAAAGCTGACGGTAAACCAGCCAAGCCTGAAAGTAAACAGGCCCCAACAAATTTGAACTTAATGCTCATGCAAGTCAATACAGATGTGAATTCAATGCATACACACTATGATACATCCAGTTGGTTCGTCGACAATGGTGCAACTAATCATGTCACCTGCCGGAACGACTTTTTTTCTAGTTTTCAGCATTTTGAAGATAATCGTATAGTGACTACTGCTAATGGAGCTACTGTCAAAGCAATTGGCAAAGGTACTGTTGACTTGAAAACATTTATCAATGGCAAGGAATCCAGAGTTACACTCTGTGATGTATGGTATGTACCTGATATTATGCGAAACCTATTCTCTGTACTGGCCACTCAAGACAGACTAAATAAAAGTGTTTTCATGTCACAACCACGAGTATTATTTTATAATGATAAAATAGTTTTATCATGGTAGCAGAGCGTGGTTAGTAACATTTCTAGCTTGGTTTTATGTCCTACAAATTAATATTTAAATTATTAAAATCTACAAGATAAGATATAAAAAACAACACTTACTCTGTACTCATTATTATTATACTCCATAATTATATACTTAGTCAGCTCAAAGGGTGTCTTTTATAATGACACCCTTTGAGCTTCGAGAATTCAGAATTATTAAGTAATTTTAATAGCCTAGAAAGAGAAAAGTATCCTAATAAATTTTTCCTTAAAAGGGCACTTCACATATACATATGGCATAGAGTTATGGGGATCAGCGAAAAACTCTTAATATTACAATGGTTCCAGAATAAGGCACTCAAAATGATAACCAATGCACCCCTATTTATCAGAACCAGTGAATTGCATGACTACACAGAAATTAAAACAGTTAAGGAGGAAGTCAAACACAGAGCAAATGCATACAAAGACCGTATAAAAGCTCATACTAACACCTTAGCAACAGCGTTATGTGAACCAATAAACCACAGAAGGCTGAAAAGGCAACACATTTTTCTGTAACCTGTTTTTATGCCAATAAAGAATTATTATTATTATATTTCTGTCTTAACATATCTCAGGACCATGGGGTCCCGGTCCTTTTGAAGGCGTACGAGGGGCCGAAGCCAACTCGCAGAGGCCCGTTAGACGTTTTGAATTAAATCGACGAATATCCCTGTTCGCACTATGCAAGTGCACCCAAGGACAACCCCCCGTTGGTGTAGGACTATTGCAGGATATGGTAACAAAGATATTGGACTATGGGTTTGGGTGGCTAAGTGAACCGGTTACCTAGAGCTGTGGAAAGACTATGGCCCCTGCCTGGGCAACATGTCCTGAAGTGCTTGAGGAGTGGAGAGGTATTCCATGGCTTTCAGAACAATCCCAGAGCCTGAAAGATGGTCAAGATCCCTACGAGCACTTACTGGAATACTTCCTTCCTCCGAGCACGTTTGCTCTTGCGAATTTCCACCCAAGCCAGCCAATTAAGGCAAGAATGAGGTGGGAGCTCCGTTCCTCGTCAGTGTTCACTCCAGCCGGCCAATAAAGGCAAGCCAGAGGTGAGGAACAAGACTTCTCCCGGGAGATAGGGTCCGTGGGGTCGCTACTGCCCAACAGCTCGCCACATGCTGCCCTGCGGGTTTCTGTATATCTCTTGGTCTGGCTCCTCATCCCAGACCCGTTCCGGCAAAGTGAACTCTACCGGCACAGGCCTAGAGTTCGGAGCGCGCAAGCCCCACCACGACGTCAACGTAGAGATACGGCGGTGGGGTTATTATTATTACAAATCTGCTAAGGGCTTCTCAAGCCAATCGCAAAATATTATTAAAAAGAGAGCATTCAATTATCATTGTAAAATAAGTAGACTAAGCCAACAAGAAATTTATTAAAAATATTAATTGAAAAAAATGAAATGAAATTAAAAAAAAAAAAAATTGAATTAATTGAATTAATTATTATTGAAATTAATTTTTTTTTTTTTTTTTTTGAGACATTGTTTGAGATGTAAAAATAATAATAACGGTTATTCATCAAAAAGTAAGAAAAAACACGGGATAGACAAAAATGAGAGAAAGGAAGACCATAGACATCCTTGATCAGAATTGAATGTAACGTGCTCTGAGCGCCAAGGACTTGAAATGAAGTCAATGGATGACGTCATGAACCTAATAATAATAATAATAAATAATAATAAAAACGTTTATTTTCTCCACCACATAATGAAAAATTTGTATAGTATAGTACATGATTGTGTACACAAAAAATACATTGATGTTGTGGAGACTGGAGCCTGTACTAGGAATACCTGTGTTACAGGTCTCCAGGCCTCCAAACTACACGGACAAGTTACACTAATAGAAATGTATACTACTAAAAGATGATAAAGATAATGAGGTGAACAATAAAAAATAATATAAAACAAAGAAAATACACAGCAAATAATTAATTAATTAGACAACGAAAATAGGGTCTATGGGTGTGAGTGTAAGTGCCTGGGTGTGAGTGTGAAGGTGTGTGGGTGTGGGTGTGTGGGTGCGGGTATGCAGTGAATGTGTGTATGGTATAAAAAAACTTGTCTTAATATGCTATACCTATTTAGGATAATAGAGATGTACCACATTTCTTATAGTTCTAATTGAGTTATGCATTTTTCTCTTAAAGTCTTATTATTTATACTGATTTTTCTTACTAAAGATACTGTGAAATAAAACAAATATGGATATATTGAGTCAGTTTTTATTTATATTCGTAAATTTATAAATAAAGCTTAACGTAGGCGTATAAATCTCATTTATCGATAGGACGATACCCTCATCACTACTTTTTACTGTACATTTAGTTATACATTTATAGCTTGGCGCTGGGCGAGGCATCGCGTCCTGTGTACGTTGGCGGTGAAAAGGTTAAGCTGTTCATGAGATACAGCCCGTTGCAACACGGCCGGACGGACAAGTAATGGAGGCTTAGTAATAGGGTTCGGTTTGGTACCATTCTGGTATGGAATCCTTAAAACATAATAATTTATGTCTCTGGCTTGTGTTCACAAAGTTTTGATAAAAATGGTTGTTAGTTTATGTACTTGTCTTAGTCTAGAAGTAACAAACAATGTCTAGCTTTGTGAATTACATAACATCACGCCAGGATTCCCCGAAGGGTTAGGCAGAGGTGCACATATAGTACACACTCATTTTGCCATTTCTGTTTAAGTCCCATGTAATAGGGGGCGAGCATATTACTATCAACCGGGCACAAGTCCAGACTCCGGGGTGCTACTGAGATATTTGAGAAAAACTCAAAACACTTTACCTGATCCGGGAATCAAACCAAGAACCTGATGCTCATCAGTAGCGCTTGCGGCCACTAGACCAACGAGGCAGTCAGCTTTGTGAATTACTACTTCAATAAATAACACTGATACAGATAATTCTCATAATGATTTGCGTTTTTTTTTCTTTTTTATTAATAATCTTTTCTCATTAACGTTAATTTTCGAATATTTTCATAAAATATTTTATTAATTGCCAATCAACATTGCAAGGCTCGGAACCGGTTTAAAAAATACAGGTGAAAACCGGTTTATTTGGGTTTTAGTCCAACCTTTCCTTAAGAACGTGAACGTTTTAAGAACTTTATTTTAACCTAAATTTACCGGTTTATACAACGAACGGCATGTCGGTAAACGCGTTGCAACTTGTGACTACTTGTGAGGATTCCGAATAATTCTGAATAAAAACTAAAAAAAACGGTTAATATTGCTCTAAACCGTTTAATCCGAAAAAAACTTTATGTAAAGACTCCTCCAAAACTGGCTTAAAAAAATCGGTTTCTACGAGCGAAACCGAATGTAAAGGATTTTTTGTCAAGTACACAATAACGGTTTGAAAATTTAACCGGTATCCGAGCCTTGTAACATTGGGCTGATTGGTTCATGCTACCAGTTGTCCGGGCTTCAATGCTTCAAACAACGAAACAACATTCTGTCAATCTATCGTGTTTCGTGTCTATTATAGCCTCCGTGCGCATACTACTACACTACACAAAGGGAATACTCGATGCGAATGCAATCTCAAACTCGAAAAAATTACTCGACGCGAGTAAGATCCTCGCGAATTGAATTGAGCATGTTCGCCGCGAGCGCACTATTCATCGCGATACCACGGCGATATACAGTTCGCGCTAGGCGCGTGTGGGACAGGGCATCCTATGCTTAGGGCACCAACCGACTGTAAAATTCGCGAGTAGGTACGTACTACTTGCAAAGGACTATTTTAATAATGGCAGTGGGTAGTAAATGGATCATGTTCCAGTTGGTAAGAGTCATGCATACTAATGAGCCGTGGTGGCCCAGTGATATCGGCCCCGACTTACGAGATGTAAGTCGTGAGTTCGAGCCCATACAC
Organism: Omphaloscelis lunosa; assembly: GCA_916610215.1. Lineage (NCBI taxonomy): Eukaryota > Metazoa > Arthropoda > Insecta > Lepidoptera > Noctuidae > Omphaloscelis > Omphaloscelis lunosa. The sequence goes on along the minus strand of OU744245.1, from coordinate 2,686,041 downwards.
AAAGATAAATATTTCTAGCTAGATAGAGCTAGAAAGATAAATATTTTTAGCTGTCACGCACTCCTGCTTATCAAAGTTGGCTTCTTTGTTTTAGTTCTTTTATGACGCGACACTCTATCTAGACTTATATTATAAACTAGCTGTCGCCCGCGACTTCGTCCGCGTGAAATTTCGGCCCTCGACCCACCGCCTCGCATCGTTTTCACTTGGCGTTCTTTCCGACTTTTTTCTTTCTGCTCGGTTCCTAAGGGTCATAGCGTGATGTTACATAGCCTATAACCTTCCTCGAGAATTGGGCTATCCAAAACAAAAAGAAATTTTCAAATCCGACTAGTAGTTCCGGAGATTACCCCCTATATACAAACTTACAAAACTAATGAATACCTCTTGATAATATGACTATAGATAATCAAAGCCAAGACAGGCACTTTAATACTTTCTGTAAGTATTTAATTTCAAGCCTACGTGATACTTCGCGGCACACCCAAAAACTAGTGTAGTTCCCTTTCGCTTTAAAATAATACGATTTCCATACAAGTTAGTGTTCCACATAACCACGTCAGTCAATGTCCTTGACTATTATGATATTTTGCTTGTAAGGTTAATTTACGAGTAATTAATAAGTTATGAAGGTGAAAATGAATTTACTGTTAAAACAATAAATATGTTAACAATTACTTGTTGTGTACCTTGTTATAACTATATATAATTACTTGTAAGGTTATGTACTGAAATTGCAAAGTAAATACGTATTGTTATTTGCAGTCGTAGTGGCCCAGTATTGACACACATGAATAAAAAACTTATTTAGTCATGTGGTTAATGGCCCCGATTTATATGTAGGAAGTCTTGGGTTCTAGCCCTAGATTTCATCATAAGCTGTCTGTTACATCAATCAATCTGCCTAGCGTTTTCCCAACTATGTTGAAGTCGACTTCCAGTCTAACCGGAAGCAGCTGAATACCAGTATTTTACATGAAGCGACTGCCTATCTGACCTCCACAACCCAGTAACTGGGTAATACGATACTCCTTGGTAAGACTGATAAGACTCTCTCTGTTACATATCCGGAAAAAAAGTTCCACACGGACGAAGTCCCGGGTTTCTAGAAGATAGTGTTTTATAAAACAATAGTTGAAGATATAGTGACACGTAACGTTAATGATACAACCGCTGACACTTGTACATATTGACATTCCATTATTTAATTAAATAGTGCAACATGTGGTAAAAACACTTGTACCACGTATGAAAAGAAACAAGGAAAGTTACTTCCAATTTGTCACATTTATAGCTCTTTTCGTATTATCGTATAAATCCACCTTTTTTTACAATATTCGTTGGTATTGGCTATTTGTAAACATCTTTTTTGTCTGGGAAGAGTCGTATGATGCCTACTGTGACCTCTCAAAAGCTTTCGATTGCGTTTCAATGATTCTTTAGTCGAGTAATTGCATTACTATTAAAAACACGTCTGGTTTTTTTTATTTCATTTGAATAATAGAATTCAGAAAGTGAACGTTGACGGGAAAAGTCCTTCCGTCCAGATATTGTCACTTTTCACTGTTGGAGTCTCGCAAGGCTCTCTTCTTGGCCTGAACCTAATTAAAGAAAATTATGATATAGTGTTACAAGAATAAAAACAATTAGAAACTACTATAATACTAACGATAACTAGCCAAAACGGTACAGAAATCCTTGAAGTTTACGTACTGACCTATTACATAGAACTTTCAGGTGCTGAATGCCATCAGATTGATACTAATTTTTGGGCTGCTTTTTTAAAAGTATTTTATACTAAAGGCAGCCATACAATGGTAGCGTATTGTTAGACTAGACGCCCATAAGAATATTATCAACATCCATCATGTTTAATGGAAACGAATGTGTAACAGTAATAGGAAGTAACAACGAGTGGCACCTATTATCTAATAGATTATCTATCAAAACATTCAAACGACGCGCTCTATTATATTTATATGCACTAATATTATTGAGTCACTCGTAGGGTGACCATGATTTAAGAAATTAGTAACGTAAAGTTTACAATAACTCTTACATAACAGCAGCGCTATAATGAATTGAACATTCTTATGATCAAAAACTGTACAAAAAGCTGTGAGGGCTTGGAGATCTTTCAAATTCCTATTAGATTATAAATCGGGGAACTACATAGAACACCTTTTTTCATTATTTGCGATGGCATAAGAACCATCGACACTATAAGGAAATTGTAACGATACAGTCCAGTAAGTTTCCTTTGCCTAAATATCTATTGGCACAATTTTCTACATTTATGGAATTATTACAATTCAAAGATTAATGAGCCATATCTAAGCCCGATAATATCCGATTAAAATCCACCCCAATCATAGTCCCACTACAGATCGCCTAATCACAATGCGGTTTGACGAAAAATAATTTCGAGCACACATGTTTTATAATTGGCACCATTGTTCTGAAGTGTTTACAATAACAGCGTCTGCCTAACAGTCTGAAGCCAATTAGCTATTGCCATTTCTTATATCTATGGCTATAGCCGACACTCGTACTTTGGGGACTAGCCCTTGTCACGCCGGTCATAGGTCAGTATAGATACAGTGAAGATAGTGGAGTGACTGTTGTGTCTATCTGGATGATTTGTTCCCAGGAACAGGTAAGTTAGTGTTTGTTTTGCTTTAATTGTAAGTAACCATCTAGTTGTCAACACGATTATATTTAATTTAATTGATTGCTTCTCTTATCTTTGTTAACCGGTATCTATCTGGTTCAGATTCGGAGTTCGGGGTCAGAATGTAAAAAATCGGTTTTGTATGTGGCTGGTCAGTTTTGAAGATGACACCAATCAACTTGGGACAACGCTGACAGGGGAACCTGTAGAAATAATTCCACAAACCTACGTAGAATACTAACAGCCGCACGGGTCGACGGGTCGATTGAAGGTTAAGCTACGCTTACCGCGGTTTGTTCTTGGATGGGTGACTATCCATTACATACCGAGGCCCCTCTGTGCCTCGGAAAGTATTTAAGCCGTTGGTCCTGACTGTTACTCGTAGATCTTTGACAGTCGTTACGGGTAGTCAGAAACCCAAAAGTCTGACAACCAGTCTTACCAAGGGGTATCGTGTTACCCAGTAGGTAGCTGGGTTGTGGAGGTCAGACTGGCAGCTGCTCCATGTAAAATACTGGTATTCAGCTCCATCCAGTAAGATTGGAAGCCAACCCTACCATAGTTGGGAAAAGGCTATGCAGATTAATAGACTTTCGTAGAGTATCTTCTAGAAAGTTTCTGCACACTCTAGCCTGCCGGAAGAGTGGAGGAGATAATGCTGTACCCTCGCGCATGGCAGAGGAACACCATGTGGTTTTAGTCAGTAAAAGAGCGACATAACCATTCGCCTACCTTGAGCTGAGGGTACCTATACATGAGGACTTTCACACATTAAAAAAAAACTTACTAAGCACAAATCTCTACTAGAAATTGCTAACATTTAGCCAGCTATACTGGCTAAAATTATGTAGATACTGCTAGAAAGTTGTGGTATCACGGTAGGTAATCTTAACTAGTTTATTATATGTGCGGTTTTTATAATTATGTCTGCGGTAGGTACCTAATAAGCATTATTTTTAGTTTCATAATAGTTTTAGCATGATTTGAATTACTTATATTGACTCGTTGGTCTAGTCGTCACAAGCGGTACTGCCGAGCATGAGGTCCTGAGTTCGATTCCCAGGTCGGGCAAATTGTTTTAGGCTTTTCCATCAAGAATTTCAAAGTAGTAGCCCGGAGTCTGGATTTATGCCCCGTTGATGGCAATAGGCTCGCCCCCTATTGCATGGGACTTTATAATAACTGGCGAAATGTGGGTGTTAGGGACACCTGCCTAACCCTCCGAGGATTACAGGCGTGATGTTTATATTATAATTTTCATGGATTTGTGATAAAATATGAAGCATGAAAGAAACGATTCGTGATAAGTACTTTAGGAAGTTCGTTCAACCATGTTGTTATTAATAATGCATGTAATACCGGTTAATGCAAGTGAATGTGAAATATGCACCTACTTATCATGAATGCAGAGAATATTAAAGTACAGAATGATTCATGATATCCAGTAAGTACTTGATTTCTTTCGGCTAACTAACTTTAACTAACATTCGGCAAATACTGAACAACAGGAATAACTAACTAAAACTATATCGGTATAACATAACAAAGCGCTACTTACTCTAGCAGGTATTATTTATAACATATAGAAATAAAGCGAAAATATTTAAGAAAAAGTAGTAATTAATTTAAAATACAATTATAAGAAGCCATACCTACTTAAATAATATAAACGCTTTCCAATTAAGCGCTCTTCCTCCTCCTACTATGTTGTCAAGCTCAAACTCAAAGCATTTATTTCAATTAAACCATTTACAGGCACTTTTGGAATTGTCAAGGAATCGGTCAGTCAGAAATATGAAGCTAGTTGCCCATTCCAAAGACTGCAAGAAAACGGGCAAGAAACTCCACGGACACTTAAAAAAATGTTACAAAATATTGGTTACATCTTTCATGTTTAAATGATACATGTGAGAACAATATAGAAAGACATGCACATTAGAAGGATAAAATAAAGAACAATTCAAAAATAAAAATAAATAAAAAATAAGCCATGGCAGCTAAGAAATGGCCAGTCCCAACTGACGGCGCCCGTTCACGAACATGACGCATGGATTAGACCATTCAGCTCAACCATTTTGAAGAGAGCTGAATGATCCAACACACGCGCCACCCCACCATCAGCGAAACATTTGAGTGAGCATGATATACTCACAGCCGCCAGGGCAAATTCAAGTCAATGCAAGACATATTATCCGGTAAATGGTTACTCTTTAGTACACAGTGCTCACACCTGTGCTATGCAATTATATAATACAAAGGAGATTGAGTTTATACAATGCAAAGATGGTCTGTTGTCTGATGGAATGGTGCGCCCGACAGGTTCCATAATTGTTTCAATAATTTTAAACCCACCAACTGCTTTACCAACATTATGGAATGCAATAAAGAATTGAGAATTGAGAACTATGATGAAAAGGACATTGGAACGAAGGAATCCTGAAGAGATAGATATTATTGCTCTATAAAGTCTATAAGAATAATACCTAAATATTTTGATAGAGCACTAGCTCTTCGCCCGCGACTTCCTTAAAAACTTATAAATATCCATACCTAAACAAAAATTCTTTTAGTAATATTGATAGCATTAAGGTTATCTAAATGCGGAAAACGTGTTACCCTAAAAACTATAAAGTTCCACAAATTGACAAATTTGTAGGTAAATGTCACATTAATTCCGTGCTAAATCAGATCAATAACATCGTCCTGATATGATCGATACACACACTTTTACAGTTCATTGACTGTTAGGCATCGTATTGGACACCGCTGATAACGATACAGTTTTGCGGGCTCATTTAGTTTGTACTTAACAAGATAAAAACGTAAAGAAACTTGTTGCTAAACCAGTTTATATCCAGATTCAAACTGAGGATATCGTTCTTCGGCAGAGAGGAACATTGTCAGAGTGCAAATTGCGGGGTAATTGCGTAAACCACATAATATTAGAAATCAAACGAGCTTACCAGTACCCTAATTGCGTAATACAACACAATCTGTTTCGATTTGAAACAGATTGCTAATCTATTGCTTCAGAAGTTGGAAAAAAAATCTGCTCAACAACGTAAATAAAGCAATGAATGTTGTTGAACTGTCAAAATGAAACAAATTAGGCATAATTGTTTACGGAAATAAGTTACGCAATTAGGGTACTGTTAAGCGCAGTGTTGATTCTAATTTTATGAACGGTCTCCTGCTTGCGTAATTTTAAGAAGAATTGTCTTAGTGTTAAAATTTGAGCAATATCAGCAAGTTGTTGGTAAGGGTTTTCGTCGATCCTCAATACACTGCGTAAAGACCCATTGAGGATAAACGGAAATCATCACTTTATGGTTTCAAGGTTGTCTGTAAACTCCTCCAATCAGATGTTTTCTCCTTCGCATTATTTGTTTCGTCAGTTTCCTCATAAATTATAATTAAAATTCTTAATGCCCTTTAAATTCAAATCGGAAACTTTCGTCTACTTTCACCTGCGCAACCGCATACGCACGACAGTAAAGCATTATAAACACCCGCAGTAATCTGTTATCTAATAAGTGGAACAACATTTACGACATTGTCTCAATATTTATGTTGTATCCAGAACGTATTATGTGCTGTGTTTTATCTCACTATGTCATCATTTCAGCCGTAAGACTTCCACTGGACATAGGACATAGGCCTTCCCTAAGATCTCCCCCTTTTTTTTTTGAAGGTTCCCAAATCATCAAATAACTTCTCCCGGTCTGGGCGGACGGAGCGGGAGGGCGTGTCAGACTCTTACTGACTAAAACCCACCCGTGTTCCTTCGGTTGCCCTGTTGCCGAGGGCCACGATCTCCCTTTCGGTTTTCTTCGCAACCCCGGCAGGCATCGGCCCTAGTGGACCCCTTCAACTCCGCTGACATCTCTTTGAGGCGCGCGTGGAACACAACGCGCCGTCGATCCGGGCCTGGTCCTTATCGGACGGTGAGCTACCCATTGCTCACCGCCCGCAAGCCCGCGCCTACGGTGGCCGGAAATCGCCTCGCGATTCCCGACGCCCTGGGCGTCTCCTCCTGCGGCGGTTAGGGGCGTGAGGGCGCGAAATTTGCCTCTCCCTCACGCGTTCCGCCTCCTCCTTCGCGAGCATTACCGCTTCGCAGAAGGAGGTGATGGCCTCCCATTTCCTCTCGCTCCGTACCATGGCCTGAACCAGAGCCGGACGCGAGAGATCACCGCCGCCGATCGCCTCCACGAGGACACGGCGATGCTCCGCCCAAGCTGGGCAGACCTCCACCGTATGCTCCACCGTGTCCTCCGGGCGATCCACACAATGGTGACATCCGGGCGTTTCCTCCCGCCTTATCCTGTGCAGGAACCTCCCGAAACAGCCGTGTCCGGTGAGGACCTGCGTCAGGCGGAAGGTGAGGACGCCGTGGCGCCTCTCAAGCCACTCCTCAAAGAGGGGTCTTATCGCCGCAATTGTGGCGTGCCCAGTGCTGGGTTGCGACAATCGCATGACGCCATGAGATCCCGCCGGAGCTCTGTCCGCTGAGCCGCGATTTCTCGCGGCAGCGGAGCTAAGCCCCGGCGCCTCGCCTCCTCGCGCCACTCCCAAATGTGCGCGAGGACCTTTGCCTCCAGATCCCATGGCGGTAATCCGGCAAGGAGGCTCGCCGCCTCGCAGGAGACCGTGCGGTATCCTCGGGCCAGCCGGATGGCCAAGACCCTCTGGGACGCGTTCAACCGGCGGGCTGGCCGCAGCCTTATTGAACGCGCCCACACCGGCGCCCCGTAAAGGGCCATGGACCGCACGACCCCCGCGTAGAGCCTCCGGCAGGAGGCATTTGGATCCCCTAGATTGGGCAGGAGCCGCTTCAACGCAGCCCCGGCCCGCTCCAGTCTGGGAGCCAAACGTCGGAAGTGTTCGACGACCAAGATCTCCCCTGATCTCACTTAGTGAATGACCTAATTTATCAATTCATTTGAATTCTGGTTCTGATAAAATTTCAAAGCATTTGGCAGATCCAGTGGTTTCCTTTTATATTTAATCGTCTTTCATAAAAATGTCTACTGTTGCAATGATAAAATATAGCATATCAGATAACGTCATCTTTAGACAAAACGAATACAAAGCTTGTAAAAAGTTCACTTACCTTTATAACTTACTGTGGTATTCCAAGAATTCGCCTAGTAAAGGGTCTGGTCTGGTCGCGGTAATACAACATAGAGGTAAGGCACGATTTGTTCCTTTCTAAACAATGTAGATTGGTGCTTAAAGCTAGACTAAACTATAATAATTACAGTCAATGTGTACATACAGGGTGTAAGGGACAGCCCTCCGCAGACTGATAGGGTGAAGTCATTACATCATACTAAGATGACCGGTACATGAAATTATTTCAGGAATGTTATGGGAATCCAATTAACCTGATTTGTTTTATTACCTTACACGCAATGTATCGCTACCGTGGCAAAACGCACGTAGGTAGGTAGCGAACGGCAGCGCAGCGAGAAATTGAACAGCTGATTTCACGCGTCGTTTGTTCATCATCCATTGCTGTTTTTTCTGTTTTACCTGTTCTATTTACATTAATGGAGTACTGCGTACAGAGAATGTAATTTGACATTGAAAGAAAGAAATAGTAAATAAAAATAATAGAAAAAAAAATCCTGGGAAATTTTTCGGTGGAATATGATTCAGAATAAGGAGCTGAATGTACCCTGTTAGGTTGCGGAGGGCTGTCCGTTACACCCTGTATACTATTTCGTAAAGCTTAATATATTTACAATTATTTACGAAATAACAGGAGTAGTAACTATGTTCATTCTCGCTTCTCTTTATCCCCACCCCACTTATCAAAGAGGTTTGATGTAGATACCAAGACACGTCATAATACAAAACACCTTGCAAGCGCACATTTATACCGTTGGCTTTACCAACGGCTGGCTCTGCGAAAACGTACTTTGTTTTCTGATTACGAGGAATCTCAAATCGTAGTAGATCTTGGATTTCGACAATTCCCAAATGTCTGTTTACTAATTTTGACCCTTTCCAGCAGGTCGTGTGACGTCGGCAAGATGATGCACATGTGGCTATGGTTCGGCTACGACCTCGGGGAGTTTATGTTCGCGGGCCTCACCATCGGCTCGCGGTGGGCCTTCGCCATCACATGGATAGTGCTGTTCGTAGTCGCGCTGCTCTTCGAGGGCTCAAAGGTGAGGCGATCTACCTCTAATTATAGAAGAAGTAACTATTGTTCGGCTTCGACCTCAGAGAGTTCATGTTCGCGGACCTCACCATCGGCTCGCGTTGGGCCTTCGCCATCACACATGGATTGTCTTGTTCGTTGTGGCGCTGTTCTTCGGGGATTCAAAGGTGGGGAGAAGTCCTTGTAGCTTCTAAGCTTTATGAGCTTTTTTCTTTGTGAGGCTCCTCGCCATCATTTCGATAGTAATGTTTTTGTGACGCTGTTTGACTGCTGTTTGAAGGGTCCACCAGGGTGAAGAATGTTTTACGGGTGTGAATGTATGTATTTAGCATCTGTAGTTCTGTACCTTTATTTGCGAAGCACTAGAGTTCTTCTGTATAGCTTAGCATAAGCATAATCGGCCTTTAACGTTCTAATACTGGGACACAGGCTTCTCTGTGAGAGGGAGTGGACCATAATCCACGTCGCGGGCCCAGTGCCGGCAGGAGGGTCTTCGAATTTTCGGTTCTAGGACATACCGGTTTCCTGTATGTATAGTTTCCTTCTATTCAATTCAAGTTGTGTGGTAATAAACTAGGTACGGAAAATATTTAATGTTCGGCCATTTAATATTTTATGCGTTGACATAGCCTGTTCGAGAATCTGTCCTAGTTACAAAACGTGACCGGTCCTCGATATCGTTTTACTGATAATGTGAAGTGCATACAATACGCAGGTACTTACAATAAATGGCTACAGTCGAGACTGAAGGGTAGATTAATCGGCACTAAAAACAAACAAAGAAGCTGAGAGATCGACCGCAGTTGACGCCACAGGTAAAACGCAGCCAAGTCCAGAAATAAATTGCTACACACAACTTCATATCTATGCACAACACTGTAGTAAGTACTTATACAAAGTACTCATCTCATATTGAAGAGAAATTCGGATTAGAGTGATAGACTAAATGCCTTTTGCCTTTTCTAGTAAGTAATAGCCGAATAACTGGGGGTAACAATTTATTATGGCCGCGTTCCATAATAAATTTATTGGACAACTATTTGGTCCACACGTGTTACTACTCTAGTACCTAAGAATACCATGGTTGACGTTATTAAATTTTGCAATACCCTCAAAGGTATCTAGCGATATAATCTTTTATTTTTACGGTTTCTGTGGTAAGACAACCTCCGATTAAAATTGTTTTGCCTCACTTATCCAACTCGTTTTTAACTGAGGAATAAAAGAAGGTGGTTCGCGCATTTTTTTTAAATTTATTTATTATTTTTAATCCGTGGATCGGCAGTTGTAGCCCGCGAAATACAAGATACAACTGACAATGACATGCAAATTGCAAAAAACGTAATAAAATTCGAATTTCGCGGCCTACAACTGCGGTTAGTCAGAAATACTTGCAACCAGCACAAATAACAGGAATGTCAACAAACGGGTTAAGTTACTTACCTAACCCCGAAACATTATGCACATGTTTACAGCCTCGTGCAGACAGGCGCGACGCGACAACACGACGCGATTCTAACAAAAAAAACAGTGGCACTCCGGGAGTGCCGACAGAAGTGAAAACTTGAAAAACATCGGCACCGCGGTAATCAACGCGTTGATGTCTTTTTAATGGTCAAACCTGGTGTCGCGAAAGCAATGCCAGCTCAAAAATGCCCAACGCGCCTAAACAAGTTTTCACTTAAAAATAAAATTAAGAAAACTTCACGGTAGAAATAATTACCGGTGTCGCGTCGCCGGCGCCATCACGCCAGTCTGTACAAGGCTTAACACGCTCATTTCTTTATTTAATTTAATTCGATTTACTTTGTTTCCATTTAATTTGATTTTATTTTATTTGACTTTATTTTATTAATTATATATGATTTCTCAAATAAAATAAAATCGTGTGTTAATCGGGTGTTATTTACCTGATATAAATAAATAAATTAATTAATTATTATTTATTATAGTTATTGACTGCCTCGTTGGTCTATTGGTCGCAAGCGCTACTACTGAGTATGAGGTCCTGGGTTCGATTCCCGGGTCGGGCAAAGTGTGTGTGTTGGGTTTTTGCATCTAGAATTTCTCAGTAGCAACCCGGAGCCTGAAATAGTGACGGTTGATGGTAATAGGCTCGCCCCTTATTACATGGGACTTAAACATAACTGGCGGAATGTGGGTGTCCTATGGGTATACCTCTGTATAACCCTTCGGGGATTACAGGCGGGATGTTATGTTGTTATAGTTTACAACAATGTCCGTTAGACCGATCGATAAATTCGACCTGTACAGAAAGGTTATCTAAGGGATGGCTGTACAGAAAGGTTATCTAAGGATCTAAGGGATGCACACTTCTTGAGGATGTCCTATTCTTATTGATGGATGGATTTGTCGATTCTTCGATCCGGCAAATTGTAATATCGACTAGCTAGAGATTGCAGTAGAAGTACTGAGCTTATATGTATTTTTTAGAATGTAAAGGTTTACGCTAGCTCCCATGCTTTTACGGGATAAAAGTGTTCAGTAGCAATACTTTCAATTTAACCCCTGTATGAAATAATCCGCCTAAAGGTCACACATATCAACTCGGAAAGGGATCGTCACCGTATCAACTCGAGCCATTCAGTATTCTTCGTATGAAATTCCCTACAGCAACGCATACTAATCGGAATCGCCTCGCCTCGGGACAAGGTCACGAACCTGAGCGCGTAAACTGCAAGTTGAGAGCTTGTCAATTTGCAGTTTTCGCGCTTACAGCTCGTCGTCCTTGTGTTTACGTCTCTCCGTACCCGAGCTGACGTCTCTTCGTCCACCCTTGCCACTCTGGCCCATCCCATGGCCTGCTGATGTTGTGATGCTAGTGATAATAATACAATACGCACATGAATCCGAAAAGTCAGTGGTGCGTGTCTTGGGTTCGAACTCAAGACCTATGACTTGGCAGTCTAACGGTCACACCACTAGGCTATCACTGCTCTTTATCTCAACAGGCAGATTAGTGAATGACATATAAAGTCTTGCCCTAAAGCGCTAGCAGAATGGTAATAATTGATGATTATAGACGGTAGCTAAAGATGATAGAGATAATGATAAATAGGTGTAGGTAATAGACAAATGCGTCCAACCACTGGAAGACGAGGTGTCGATCGTCCGGCGGCGAGATGACCGGACGACATTGTTACCATCGCGGTTAGAACCTGGATGAACTGGCACAGGAACGTGGAGATTGGGACATGAAAAGAGAGGCCTATGCTCAGCAGTCGGTTAAAAACTGTGCAGACTGGCGTGACGCGACTCTAACAAAATAATTTCTATGAAAAGTTCACGGTAGAACATGGTAGTGTCGCGTCCCGCCGTCGCGTCGCGCCCGTCTGCACGAGGCTTTAGTCAGGTTGTGTATGATGAATAGATAGAGATTATGATAAATTACTGAAGTTACAAAACTGTTGACTAGCGACCACTGTCAGCGGGGCCTTAGTTGTTATTCCAACTAACAAATATTGTTATTGCAGGTGTATTTGGCCAAGGTGCAGCGCGCGGCCCACAAGAAGCTGTATCCATACAGATCAGATGAAAGGCGAAACCTATTGTGTGATAGGTGAGTTTCATTAGCAACTATTAGCTTGTATTCACTGCCTCGATGGTCTGGTGGTCGCAAACATACTATTGAGGATGAGATCCTGAGTTCGATTTCCTATGGTCAAAGTTTTATTAGGTTTTTCCATCAGGCATTTCTAAGTAGGTTGATGGTAATGTGGTGGCATCTAAATCGCCACATGCGAACTACGCATCAAAGAACTGACGTCACACAATCCTGCATCGCGCAAGCATAGTTTACCGTGCGATCAACATATACATAACTTTCTGACATCAATCGTTGGGCAGTTGCCCACCAAACATATACCCGCTTTGTCGGAGGATCCTCCTTCTATAGAGGATGAGTGAACTTTACACCTTTCCTCATACCTCGAAAGTAATAGGCTCGCCCCCCAATACATAACTAGCAAAAGAGTGAACTATTAATTAGGTACACCTCTGCCAAACCCGTCGGGCAAAACAGGCGTGATGTTATGTTAGCTTTAGGTAACACCCCAAGTACCTAGGTAATATTAAAGAAGATGTGGCTTGCGCGTGAGTGGCAAAACGCGCCTTGAAAAGAATGCCCATCTTGTCGATGGAATGAAAAAATGGTAGTCTATCTACGATGATGGTATGAACGGTTTATTTCGCCGTGACTGTGAGAGCGGAGCTAGTTAACGAAAGAGGATAAAATATAGAAAATACAACAATACTATGTTAATTACAGCGTGACTTTACTAAATACCTTTGCGCAACTGCGACGTAAGCATATTATGGATCTGTTCGGTTTTTTGAGACCAGTGGCAATTTTGATAAATGATTTTTTTTCTTTACTTAGGTTTGTACGAACACTTTTACACATAAATCATATTTTAAAAACTAAATGAGATCGGCGTTTCCTATCTGACTAATCCGAGAAGAAAGGCCGAAATAAACTCACGAGGTCACAATCCGTTTTAAAATCCAGACAATTAGATATAATCTTGGTCAGATCTTGTGAAGACCATGTAGATTGGTGTCTAAAATGGTCTTTTGAGGAAAGAACCACACAGACATTGGTGGACCTGTCCAGTCAGTGCACGCTTTTTTCAGTAATCGTGCAATCATCTGAGAACTTCAGGAGCTTTGACAAGTCTTCTGTCAGTCAAGTCTGAAATCGCTAATCCTCTCGTGATGAATGCTCAAGCCTTCTCTGAATGAGAAGAGCCTTTGTGCCTGCAGTGGGACAATAATAGGCTGGTATTATTATTCTTCTCGTGTCGCCAAAAGCTATAACTATGTCAGCAAGGTTGATAGATCAATAAAATATTTTCTCGTTTTCACAATTCACAATTCTAACAATATGGGTTCTCTAAATAAACAAACTGTTCTATAACAAGTTGTATCGCTGTCATTGTTGTATAGAAATACTAAATGAATGTAGGTACATTGTACTCTGTTATCGCAAACACTATAGGTAGACGCATAGAGGCTATACTAGTCGCGCGGTTTACGGCTATTATCTTATTTGAATACTCAGTCTAGCTGTCTGTCTTGTCTACTTTCATTTCCAGATGTGGATTTTCCTACAAATAGATCTAGTACTTTATCTTAGGTGCAGGGCTGCTATAGCAAGCGAATTGAAAAGCACAGAACTATTAGCAGAAAAATGCCTAGATCGTTTGCTCATGCATCTAAATCTTGCAGGAAACGTAAAATTATGATTTAGGTATTGATTTTACCACCATACTAATTTCAAATTAAAGCGCTGTTAGATGCTTCGTGATTTCCAACTGCATTTTATTTACACAGATATAGTGGACATCTGGCACGGGCGCTAATCATCACTCAGCTGTTATCTTCGGGCTGTTTTATTTACCAACCTATTTTTAAATGTTTTAATAACACAGCAGTAAAAATGATTGTGGCAAAATCACGACTTTCTTTGGCCGGATTTCCACCTCAGTTGAGAGGAGAGATGTCCTTATAAATATTAAAAAAACTATATCTATGGAGATGTCTCCAACAACCAACCAATAAAAACCAATTTATTTTTTTATTTTGACGTATCTCCGCTTAGCTTCAGCGCGATGCAATACCCTATTTAGTTGAGTCATTCTATTCTCCTGTCGGCTTTTATAAACCGGCCCTTAGGCTGCCTGTCCACTAGAGCGGATCGAGGCAGCGGAACGGAGAAATGTTCCAATATTAACCAATAGGAGCGGAGTTTCGATTCTATTGGTTAATATTGGCATATTTCTCCGCTCCGGTGCCTCGCTCCACTCTAGTGGATAGGCAGCATTATGGTGGTCTATAAGGATCATGTTTAGTGAGGTCTTTACATAAACCAGAACCACGACGTAGGTTAGTTACCGTACAAAACGGCTTGTAATTAACCTATAACTTTTAGTGAAAGGCGAAACTGTGTCGAAGCCTTGAGACAATATGTAACAATTAACTGCATACCGCTAATGTACTTTAGTTACTCCGTTTTCTAATCAAATGGACCTTGATAAGTTCACGTCACGACAGTTATGTTACCCACGCGTGCCTTGTGTTGTGATGTGCCGTTACCAGTAATTTACTCCAGTCAAGTATTTTCCCAGTAACATTCTAAAAAAATAGTAATTTGGGGACACATATGAAAAAAAATCACTTAAATTTCATTTGAGATTATGAGTGATCCGATAAGACTTTTATCACTTCTAGTTTAAATGCAACCAAAATTTTTATTTTAAATATTATTTTCCCAATATTCCTAGTAACTTACTGAGTAATTTCCCATACAGTAACTTTCTTGGTATTTTCTTATTGTTTCTATCAAGTTACTTAGTGAATTTCTTGACAAGTTTCTGTCTGGGAATATAAATGGTAAGATTCAAGTGAACCATTTATAAAATTTATTAAATTTGGCATAACATTTATTAAATATAGTTGCATTTTTTTAAATTATAAGCGATCTTACAAAACGAACATACATAAGCGGCCTTCTCCTTGATATTTTTATCTATAAAATATATAATATACTTTAATTTTCTTCTCGATATTTACACATAGGTATGTACAACTTGTACAGGTGCGAAAAATGAGCAACAGCTGCGCGTGCGCGTTTTAAACAAATATTACTTAAATAAATCAACAAGACGATATTAAGCAATATTACCAGCATTAGGGAATATTACCGGTAATAATAGAAACTTACTGGGAATATTTCCGTATGGTAAAATACTGGAATGGTAAAATAGTAACGGCACATCAGTACTTGTGACCCACACCTTAAAAGGCCGGGTTTGCATTGTTGTTAAGGTCTATATAAGAATTTCCATCTCTCTCTAAGCATTTTCCTTGGGTCGTTTAGGCTCGCAGTCTTACAAGATTATCAATAGGATTCAGCATAAAATTAACGTAAGTCTTTTAGGGCTATTGATAATTTCCCACCCAAAAAAAAGGGCTACTGACTGAAGAACACTGACAATGTACTTATTATCTCTTGGTTTCGAAAAAAATCTTCATTGGTGAATCAACAACAACGGCCAATTATCGTGTTAAGATTTGCTAGCAACTTGATCAGGCTTGTAGAAGCCCAGGACTTCGCCCGCGTGAAATTTCTTGTTTTAAGACTGAGTCTGGTGTCAAAATTTCTGTGAAAACTTCACGGGAAATTATTCCACCGGTGTCGCGCCGCGCCTGTCTGCAATAGTCTTTACCACAAAATATATCCTATAGCTGGCCCCGTTACTTCTTTTTTGCTTAGCGTTGTTTCTGACTTTTTTTTTTCTTTTTTGTCGTCTCCTAAAAGTCTCAGCGTAGACCGCGGTATTAACGCGGTGTTAATAACCTTCCTCACGAATTGGTACTTCCAGAGGTCACCGCGTTTAAACAAAAAAAACAAGCTTTATTATGCACTAGCTTTTGTCCGCGGCTTCGCCCGCGTGGATGTCGGAAAATATCCCACGGGAACGTACTACCGATACCGGGATTACATACCTAATAGCCGAGGAAAAGGTCATTAACTCCTACCGCTGCGCCCGCATTGCCGTCAACCATAATTATTTTGTTACGCGTCATTTTGAATCTGTGATATCTTTTAAAACGAATGGTTCATTTAAATGAAATGATGTCAAGGCATATCTTAATTTAAATTAAATGCTCAATTTAAGTAACATAGTTTATTAGATAAGGATTAATATAATACCGGTCAAAATAGCTTTGGAAATAAAAATGAAATTATTATCAAATTCTGAACGATAAAAATGGTTATACTGGGTCATCCTTAGAAGATAGACAAATATGCTATCGCTGATTTTTTTGTTGAACTTTTTAAGATGAACAATAGGTACTGTAGAACATAAATTTTATGTAATTTTTACCATTTCCGCGGTGCGGCGTACCCCAATAAAGTTCCCAGTCGCCATGATTTTTTCCGATATCTTCAACAATAATCGTCAAATTTCAGCCAATTTACACAAAACCTTAAAGAATTATACACTTAAACCTTCCGCATGAATCACTCAGTCCATTGGTGAAAACCGTTTGAAAATCCATTCAGTAGTTTTTGAGTTTATCGCGTTCAGACAGACAGACAGACAGACGCGGTGGGGGATTTTGTTTTTTAATAAGTAAGGATATTAGATTAGGAACACCTACATATTTACAAAAAAATTATCTACATTGATCTTCGTTCCGTGTGTCTCGTTGTATTAAAACAATTTGTCCCTTATCTATTATCTATCGACTAAGTCTTCCATGCACCATTGGATATGGCAGTAAAGGTTCCAATTAGTCGTACCTAAATTGCTAATCACTTGTAAATAAGCATAACGATTGAATTCGAAGGAAAACACGATAACCAGTGATTCGATACATCTAAAAGAAGACCCATAATAATAAACATAACATAATATTAATAGCTCAACAAAACCTCTGACTGAATACTACTATCCTGGTGTTTCAATCCTCAAGATGCCACGATGTTTTCCTTCGCCCGGTTTGGGCACGATCTCCACGGGCGAGAAAATCGCGGCTATAGTCTTGCCGTGCCACCAAATTCAATAAAAACTCTATGAATCAATCTCCACACGGCGGTATCATCGCGGCGATAATTTGAAGGCATAGCGTGACTATCGCAACGATTCTGTGGAGATTAGAAAAAAGTGGTGCTGAAATAAATTACTCAAATTAAAGTGCCAGCTTGGGTTCAGACGAAAAAATCTTGATTTAAGTGCAGTCGTCGCCTTACTCTGATGGAGGCTGTTTTGTAGAGCTGCTGTTAATCAAGGTATTTGTTTTAGTAACATGATCCTATTACGTGCTTTTGAATGCACGTGTTCCTATTCATAATTAATTCAATCACTGTTATAATTTAATAGTTAAAAACAGTTTTAAATAGTAAACCTTATACAGGCATTGTTACCAATGCAAATGTTTAAAAATATTGCATAATTACTGTGAAGTTTAAAGAACACTATGCGTTTAATTAGTTCAGATAGTTCTGTTAAACAAATTTGCACCTTATTTCTAACTCAGTATAGTTTCAAGTTAAAAAGATTAGTAAACAAGGATATAATGTAATAAAATCATGAAATAAGTAAGAGTTGATCGAGCATGACTATCGAGCTATCGACTAAAGCTAAACGATAATATAATCGTCATATACACAAGTTATATCAATTAATCGCATATTATGCGTCGTAAAAACAATTTTCTAAGAAAATGTTGCAAAAATAACCAATCAATATTATAAATATCGAATGGTTATTTTCATTATTTTATTAGGTTTAAATTAAAATTATATTGCCCTTCCCTTGATAATGGCGATTGCGACATCTTCTCTTTACCTTACCTAGGTAATTATAGGTATAAGTTAGATAATATATTTTTGTCATGGAGATTTCTTCTCAAATAGAACGTAAAGAGACAATAATCTATACATATTATAAAACAAAGTCGCTTTTCGCGTTTGTCTGTATGTCCGCGTTGTTCTTCTAAAATACGCAACGGATTTTGATGAGGTTTACAACATAATTTAGAGAATGTATTCCAAAAGTGGTACATGTATAATACATTAATATTAAAAATGTAGATAATTAGGAAATTCGATGTTTAGTCAAGTCGTCAAAACCTTGCGAAGCAGGGGCGGGTCGCTAGTGCTTTATAATTTAATTTAGAAAAAATACTCCCTTAAAAGTTGGATAAATTAGGCTGCGAATTGGCACGATTGGAAGATCAGAAGTTGCACAAGACAGCTCCGAATATCCACTTCCCTCCCAGAATGCCTATACTTGCCAAACTCCAATAAAAGGACACAATCTATTAGCAGGCTCTTCATCCGGTTATAGATGATGTGGTTGGTTGCAGGGAGCAGGGCAGCATGGAGCCGACCACCAGCCGGAACACCAGCTCCGGACCAGTCAGCAGGTGGGCCTCACTCAGAATACGGTAAGTTATCCCCTCATCATCACCTAGGAACCGTTTCGGCATAAAAACTTTGTGGAAAATTACATTAAGGTGCTCCCTCGCCGGGAGCATTCACCTGTAATGTAACATTTCAGATTCGATTTCAAGCATTATTGCGAACTTTAATGCTCGGTTTGCTTCCCTCACTGATGTAATGCTCGAATTGTATCATTACAGGTTGCGAACTGTAATGCTCGGTTCCCCTCCCTCACTGATGTAATGCTCAATTTGTATCATTACAGGTAGCGAACTGTTATGCTCGGTTCCCCTCCCTCACTGATGTAATGCTCAATTTGTATCATTACAGGTTGCGAACTGTAATGCTCGGTTCCCCTCCCTCACTGATGTAATGCTCAATTTGTATCATTACAGGTAACGAACTGTAATGCTCGGTTCCCCTCCCTCACTGATGTAATGCTCAAATTGTATCATTACAGGTAGCGAACTGTAATGCTCGGTTCTCCTCCCTCACTGATGTAATGCTCGAATTGTATCATTATAGGTAGCGAACTGTTATGCTCGGTTCTCCTCCCTCACTGATGTAATGCTCGAATCTGAACTGTTACATTACAGGCGACTGCTCGCGGTTGATACTATCTAACCACAAAGACAAAATACCTTGTTGTTTTATGAAGTGCAAGTGACATTCAACCTTAGGGTGATAAAGAAATTATGATGTCGACTATCTGTTCCGTATTAAGATCGAGCAAAAAAGAGCCAAAAAAAATTTTTTTTCTTTAATTATTAACATTTTGTTTTTATAGCGCCAATAGAAAAGCACAATCTGTTAAAATTTCAACTGTCTACCTATTACGGTTCATGAGATACAGCCCGCTGACAGATAGACGGACGGACGGACAGCGGAGGCTCAGTAATAGGATTCGTTTGGCACCCTTCAGGTACAGAACCCTAAAAAGCGACATGGTTCACTTATACTGCATTTGTGTAAAAGTAACAAAAACTTCTAACAGTAGGTAAGTATATATAAATAATGAATCGAAACACGTCTCATTGAAATAGAAAGTATGCGTACATTATACACAAATTCGTAAACTGTGCGTACAGTCGAACAAGCCATTTGCCATACAGGCAGCTCATTTGCGACTACTTAAAAAAATAATGTGAGTGTGCTTAGTAGTCTTACATTGTGCATTACTGTTTTTTGAATGACCGCGTATTGACTTATGTACAAAATTGCAGCTGTTTGTAGGTCGTAATTTCATGAGAATTGATCTAAGTGATTGATCATTATTTACAAGAGTTGTATGTAAAGCTCTAAAACTCGAATTACGTTAGTATGAAAGTATTTTTCTATAACAATAACATTGAATCGATTCCATTCCTTACAAAAAATTAAGCAAATGCAAAGGAGATGGTGATTATTAGCTTTTGCTTTTTCTAAAGTTTATTAGGAAATTAAACAGTTTGAAAAAAAAAAAAAACCGACGCATAACGTTCAGTTTGTGCTACAAATTCCAAAGACTTTTCCCAATAGTATGTACTAGTTATTCTGTAATCAACTTAATTTACACTGGAATAAAGTTTGAGTGGAAATACATTTAGAAACAAGGATTTGAGGAATACCTTCTAAGACCATCTTCTATTAATTGCTACAGTGCGCTGGTGAACACGCATCAGTCGCTGGTCTTCCTGATACATAACGTGGTGGGTTACCTACTCATGTTAGCTGTCATGGTGTACAACGTACATCTGCTACTCGCTGTCGTCTTTGGGATGATGCTCGGTATGTAAACTTTTAAATTTAAGGCGACGATAACCGACTTTTAATTATTTTATACTGAAGATGACGTCTAAACGAGTAGTGTTAATGATTTCGAAAAAATATATGTTTAATTAGAGAATTTTCTTAATATTTTAATATTTTGGATTATGTTTATATTACATAGTGAAATTAATTTGTAAAGTTAAGTCTAACGCGGATAAAAAACTGAGAATGACGCAAAATCTAACAAGCGTATTTTTCTGAAACCTTCGCCATTTTAAAGATAAATTAATTATTGATCTTAAAGTATACGTGTTTTATTAAAATACTTTTTGTTTTACGTATAATAAATTAACAATGCGTCTAATTTTGGACAGCGCTCCTTGATGGGCGAGTCCTATTACTGACTAGACGTACGACGCGTTGTGCGAGCTCAGTACAGAACACGCAAGCTAACCACTCAAGGTCACTGGCATATATCTGCGTCTTAAGCGTATAATTAAATTTTACCAAAGAGCTTTTGATTTTTTTCGCTTCTGAAATATGCACACCTACTTAAATATATAGGATACCCTTTTTGATCAACGGTTAAAACGAATACTCAAAACTATCCCCTATTTTCATTCGTTAATATAGCTAAAATTTGGTCTATCGCCTTTTTACTAAGTAAATTGCTCTCTCAACAAAACTAATTAATATTGCCCTAATTTGAGTTGAACTGGCTTGAACCAAAGTTCTTTCTGACATCAAATCCTTGTCCCCAGGCTACTTCCTGTTCGGGACGAAACTAACTCGACTCCAGATGCAATGCTTCAGCAGAAAGCGAACGGTCATCTGCACGCCAGAGTGCGACGATACAGGTGAGAACAGTTCTGACTACCTTTACGTCAATGTCTATCCTTTATGTGCTTTCGTGAGCTTAATTGAATAGATTAATTTTGTTGCACTTTTGGCGAGATTTTGTACTGCCGCACGATATAGTGTGTTTAATAATTGTAGGTACAACCGGCAAAACTCTTGAGTGTGCAGGCATCTAATGACGTGTCAATCTATCTGTCTTTTGAGAGCCTTACGGCCGAACCCAATAACCTATCGATCACCAGTTTTGGCATACTAGAGATAGAAAAATCTATCCAGCTGTGGTTTTGACGTCCTAATCAGTCTGTCAGAGACTATAGAATCTTACGAATTGTGGGACGACATTCAATGACCGATAGAATTAAACTGTCTACCAACAATAGCGATTTGTCTTTTACTGAAAATAGTTTTTTGGTTTCAGCCGTTAGTAAAGTTGCGAATCAGAAAAGGCAATTTGGACACCCCAAACAGTTGAATTATTTAGGAAGTTTAATGTTTGTACACACGGCAAAACTGTTTAGTGTCCAGGTTACGAGACGCATAATCTAATATCGTAAACAATATTCTAATACGGAAGCAATAGTCATTACTGCCGCCCTCACACTTATCTCTTTTGCCGTCGACACTTAGTGATTGTATAATTATTACGTGCATTGTGTACTTTAATATTACCATAGACTGGCGGTCATAGTGAGCACGAGTTGTTTTACTAACAATTCCTTATTATGTTATTCATTCTAAGGACGTGTTTCACTGTTTGCCCGATTAAAATAACTTTATTTCAAGATAGCTTGATGGATTTGAAAATACTGAGGAGCTGAACAAGGAACTTTTGGCTCATGACCAAAACTGGAACTAACGCCGCCATCTTATTTTTCAACGCATTTCAAATTATTTTATTCATGGCCACTTATGAAACGTCAGAAGCTAGGTGCACGGTTTCAATTGGTTGTTTCCTATGGGGGATAGCCGCCAGGAAACTCCACGGTTACACTTTAAAAAATAATTGGCTTTTACAATATTTCCAAATAACAGTGTTAATAAGTGTCTGGGAGCACAGTGATGGCCTTTCAACAAGTACCATGTACTTGATGAGAGGCCTACTAATGGTCAACAAATCTATAGTCTACTAGGCCTGCAAAGTTCTCAAAACAATTGAACAAATGTGTAGGTACTCCCCCTTGTCAACGTCATACGAGCGCCGAAATTTCCTTGTACCGGTGTATCTATTTCAAGATCCTGTGATACAGATGGCAATGAATGAACAGTGATCTGTCAAATCACTCAATCTGTCCATTAAAAAAAGTATAAGCAAACCTATACCGTATTCACCAAAACACGACCAAAAGCACCATCTCGTAACAAACAAAGCTACATCTTCCGTCCTTCCTTACCTATCCCTGCTAAGATCGTTGCAACACGGAGAAGTGTAGCTGGGAGGTGTGCGAAGGCAAGCTGTGCAAGGAGATGGACGCCGTGGAACTGCAGCAGACCGACCACACGCTGCTGCAGGACGACTACCATAGACATTGATGTAACATACTTCTTGTTATCTATATAGCTGATTGGTAGCTTCTTGGTTGGTTTAGGCGTAGACTCTGGCTTTTTAGAGCAATTTAAATTGTCGTATATTTTTCAGTTGTCATTTACATGTTTTAAACCCTTCTCCATTTTAGCGTACCTTATCACCTCCTAACCATGGTTCATGGTTTCATCATTGTTTAATATCATGTCCATAGTAGACTATAATTTAGTGGCGTTCATCAATAACGTTACGGTGTTCTGGTGGCTGCCACATACCCGCCGCAGTGACGGCTGTCGTGAAAATGATGGTAGCGGGGTTTGACTTTTCGGTGTCAAAAAATGCTCTCTAGGAAAACACAAACTTATAGTGCGCGCCACGAAAGGCAAGGGCTTTCCTTTTGACGCGGCGCTAGTGTCTATGCCATTGCATCACATTGCATAAATAAAAATGTAGTTCCACAATTTTTACGCGAGCAATTTTTCGTGGCGCGCACTGTACTTTCATAATAACTTTTCAGTGACGTCATTAGCCGGTAAACTGCGGACGCTATGTGGTGGCCGCCGCTTCTCTAGGAAACCGTAGCTTAAGGACTCTCTCAATAGCATATTCAGTTTAACATTTCGTCAAATCCTCATGTCATCTTATTTAATTTGCTTGATCCGCTTTCAGTCAGGGGTTAGTGTAGAAAAGGACTTTAATTGGACACTATCAGAGATATTGTCGTAAAGTCTCAAGCTGGTTTTTGATTTAAGATTCTTGACAAAATGTTTTAGTTATAGGCTTCTTTGCATCTGTGTATCCCATTCCATTGCAGCATCTCGCATCCTATGCTATAATTCCTATTCTTTGCAGATATAAGTTTTTAATGAATTTGTATTTAGTGGATAGTACTTTGGAGCTAGCCCAGTTTTTAACTAATCCATGCTTTAGTAGGTAATTAAGCAGTACCGTATTACCATTGTCACTGGATCTGCTTTTTGAACGATACTTGCAGTAAACAGGTGTTAGTTCTATAATACACGTTGTTCATACATTTTTATGTAGTTGACACATAATTACAGACTGTTTGACTCACGTAAACTATGGTACGGTATACTGGGCAGACAACTTAAGCGACATTTATTTTTTTATTTATATGAATTTGTATGTTTGATCAGCTGTGTAGACACGTATGTTTGAATACTGTAACATTGAGAGAATAATGGCAATTGTCTACTCTGTTTGCAATAATTTTAGTCAATTTTATTTGCGAAGATAAAGTAAATACGGAACACTCTTCCATAATAGGTACGTATTATAACCCCACGTGTTCTGTAACTATTCGTTCTGATTCAACGTACCTAACATATATCTTAATTTACTAGCAGTTCCCCGCGTTTTTACCAGCATAAGTCTCGATCCCGTGAGAATATCGGGATAAAAAGATAAAATCCTATGTGTTATTTATTTATATATACGTACGCATATACTTTATTGTTCACCACAAAAAATACATAACAAAAATAAATCAAACACTACAAAATATACAATGGGGGCCTTGTCGCTTTCCGCGATCTCTTCCAGGCAACCTTCTAATGGCCAATGATTTGCCACACACACAGATACATTTTTTTCTTTTGTGAATCTGGGTTATAAATTATCTGTGTGCCTTCATCCAAATCCGTTCAGTAGTTTTTGCATGAAAGAGTAACAAACATCCATCCTCACAAACTTTCACGTTTATAATATTAGTAGGAAGTAGGATTAATTACCATGATGCAAATGACATACTACCAAGGTTGTATTACCGTGTGAAACCCTAAAAGTACCTATGATAAATTCACCAGTGGTTGAGGATAATTTCGATAATATTTTTTTTGTCACAATAGGCGATCTATTTTTGTATTGCCTCCATCACCTATCAATTTGAGCTCATCAGTTCTTACTAATATATCACAGTTTCAAACATCCACCGTAGTCCGAGCTTACATTACTCACAAAAAATCTCTATCCATTCATTTAATGACCACAACAAATTATCTGTTTCCCAGCTGAAACCTCAACACCGCCTCTACTGGACTCTTCAATGAGTTCAGAGTCCGACTTCTTCATCTGCCAAACTCGCACTTGCATCCAGCCGTCGCACTACTTCCCCGCGACCTCGCAAGACGGCAGCACCACCGAGCAAAACGCAACTTGCTACTACGGCGCAAAGAAGTGTCCTTCGAGAGTTGCCAGAGCGAAGAAAATGCAAGCTTCCACATCACACTGCCACCACGAAAGTGAGAAAGAGGACAGTCCTAGCGTAGAAGATGTACAGTTACTCCGGACGGAACGGCAGGGTTGCTGCAAGAAGAAGCAAGAACCACCACCTGAGGAAAAATGTTGTAAAAAGGAGACTACCGTGATAGTCCACGAGCCTAGTCAAGGCTGCTGTAAGGATGAAGGTCTTGAAGAACAGCGGCAGGAAGTCCGGGAGCAGAGTCCTCAGATAACGTGCTGCCACAGTGCGTCCGCGCCGAGTGACAGTCAGGAACAGATCATCAAGTGAGACAGACTATCGTGCGAGAGGGAGAACTGATATTAGAGGCTCTTGTATTAGGCGTTACGCTGTTGTGGGTGTCCGTGTGCGCGCGTTTGTGGTTTGCTTGGTGTGCGATTGTATTGTTTTGTATATTTTAGGACTTGCCAGTGAAATTTAGTCTTCCAATATATTGCATAGCATCTTCTTTGGAGTAATGAATAGTTATTTGGTTGATGAAATGTAATGTTTTGTGGAAAGCAATGACAAACGTGCACACATTACGGTTCTGTGATACATTCTTTCTATTCTTGATTTCCGACTGTAATAAATATAGCGTTAAGAGTCTGACTACGAAAGGCACCCGAAACAGTACGACGTCATTTAGTTTAATGAATCGGTCGATAAATGATTTACAAGTAACGTTTAGTATTTTTTTATTTGTACAGAAATTAAATATTTTTTTGTTAGATTTTAAGTTTTTTTTTTGTATTACATATCACTATTTTATATAAAAACTATATATAGTACGCTTCGAAAAGATGACGAATGTTAGAGGTTGTTCAGATATCGCATTCTGTAGAAGTCACCAATAGGGTGTCGCCATGCATTGCGCTTCATTAGTGTTATCTGGACAGCCCACTTTAGGGTTCACTTATCAGATTGCATCTTTTGATTTTCTATGAAAACCAGCTCCTGCCTGACGCACGTACCCATTAAATATATTAAATCGTAGAATTTAACATAACGAGGCTTTCAAAGTTTTTTCAATCAATTTATGAAAGCATGATAATTTTTAAACAATTATGAATGAAATATCCTTATTCAGGACTCTGAAATACTAACAAAAATGAAATGACAAGTGACAGTGAAATTTGATTGGTTTGCATCCACGTGCATAAATGTACAGTAGAAATATATGTTGCGATCAAAATCGATTTCTACCATATTTGAATGGATTTTTAATAAATAAATGAAACAGTTTTTACACTTTTACTTGCCATCTTTCCATGTGACCGTTGTTACGTCATGACGAATATTGTAATGGCGATTCCATCACTAGTCAAAAACCATTGCATAACCACTAACAAGACTTCATTCCATGGCAACAAGTATACAGGTGGCAGGGACTTCGACGCGAAAACTGTTACCTTGGATTCAGTACATGATGCTGGACACCGTGCGTTGAATTTTTCCTAAATTATTTAAAATATATAGAAAATAATATTATATAGAAATCTGCTGTTTCATAGAAAAGTGCAATACCTTGCGGTCAAAATGTATGGAACAACGGAAAAAAAAAATTACCAACGAAAAATTTCAACGCTAGCCGCTGGCCTATAACTTTCCTCAAGAATTGGGTATCCAAAGCAAAAAGATTTTTTTCTAAATCCAACTTCCAGTTCCACAGATTACCGCCTACATACAAACTTACAAACAAACAAATTATTTTTTTTATAATATTAGTATAGAAGAAATGCTCATTTATAAAACCGAATTTTTCACAGATGTGTAAAAGCTAATTTAGATGTTTTTTTTTTAATGTTTCGCAAAGTGTGTTCAATGTTTATAATATGTAATATAATTTTGACTGTATCTTATTTATAATTAATACGTAATTTTGCTCCACGCGAAAATATTTGTTAGTGAATCGAAGTGCCTTATGATAAGTTGCGTTGTGCCAAATTTTGTTTATGTTGAGTATTGAGGCACGTTGTAATGTTGTTGTTGGATAATATAGATGGAATATTTTAGTATTTTTGCGTTTTATTTCCTCTGTACCATGCAATTTAGAAGAATATAAGAAAAATCCGATTAATTTTACCCATTCTCCTTTCATATTCCTAAATTGTTTTTTTTTTAGTTAGGGCATCTCGTAGTTGACCTCCGAGATCATGACTACTTAACCGAGCTTTTTTGTGGGTGCCTAAAACTCCAGCCAGGGGTTATTCAACTATGCTAATTAATACTAAGTGAACGCTCGCTAAGGGCACCCCCCTGTGGGGTACGAACCTTGGCTTAGGGCGTCAACCGGAGGGAGGACATCAAGGATGGGACGGGCCTACATTCTGTAATCTGTGTTGCCATCTAAAAGCCAATATTTTTTATAATACTTTATTTATCATCATGAATATAATAATAGAACATTAAATGAATGATATTAAAATAATGCCTTAACCTAGCTTACGACTAACATTTTTGTTTCAACATAATCACAATAGATGCGGCGGGCGCGGCGGCTTACCTATCCTCATAGTAATAAGGTATATAATAGCGAGATTCTAATATTTTAAGACATTCACTGGTGGGGTTAGTATCTACGCTTATTTTGTAGAATTTATTGAGTCATGTACACAGTGGTTTAAGTTAGCTTTACGCTAGAGATGTTACCTTCATTAATTTTTAATTGAATATGTGTCTGACCATTGTGTACAAGATTCAACGTCAGCTTACAAAAATGGTGTGAAGTCTCACAATAAACATAATTAGAGACGCAATATTCATAAAAAAGTGGTATAATGTGTTACATAATATTTTAAAGATAAATCTAATGTGTTAAGTTTTAACAAAGACTCAGTTAAAACATGTTTCACATTGAGGTAAAAGTTATGAACTTTAATGTTTTGTGGAAGTTCTGTGCCTTATAAGCCTTATAACATTTATTTGGAAGCAAAAGATAGTAATTTTTTTAAGCTTTCTGCTGCCCGATCATTTTTCACGGATTTTCAGAATTGGTCATTGTTCAACAGACAATAAACAGAACAAGACATAAAAAATCTAAATTATAAAAAAGTGAAATAATCATGTAAAAAAACCTTTCTGAAGACATTGGAAACATTACAGTATATATTATCCGCAGCCACATTTCGGCATATTCCTTATTTTTACATACCCCAGACTAGAATATTGTTTATAAAACGTACAAAATGTTCCGAACAATATTGCACTATGTATATTCTTATTTTTATAATCACTGGCCAATATTGACGCCTGCATGACTGGTTTCGTAGACACAGAAACAATAGTCATTGTGTTTGTCAATCTTATTGACGAGAATTGAAAGTACAGATGGTGATGGCTTAATGCTGAAGGGATTTATATCGTCATTGATAATGCAAAATAAATTCGACAACCGAATCGGCTAAAAGGTGTAATCTTCCAGAAACACTTTAGCTGTGTAATTGTGTCACAAGAGAACTCTAATGGCGTGCATTTGGTATATTTTTTTTTTAATTTTTATCTTTACTGTATATATCAGTAAGGCATGGGATATATATTATAGGGTGTGGGTCACCATCAAACTAAACAACTTTCTTCATGGGACCATATATTTGAGTCGAGTAGGTAGTTGTTTAGTTTGATGGTCCATACTGTACACACGGCTACATATCAAGCAATACATTTCCAGTATAAGCTGATCTCACATTTTATAGGATTTCCGTACAATGAGTAAGTAGTAAATACTGGGAGTGTATAAGCTTGATATGTAGCCGTGTGTACCACACCTTCCTGATATATGCTGTATATGCACTCAAATCCGCTTCAAAAGCTGGTTTTTGTAACGTGTCTGCATGATTTCTTGCAGTATCATTAACAATATAAAATCCATGTTACATTTGTATATAACATTTACACATTGGCCCATCTTTCATAGATTATCCGATGGCCGACCGCGCCCAAGTCTGCGAGGCTTCTTCAAAGAATTAATTATAACAATAAAGTTAAATAAATATGGCGGTTGCTTGATCGCACTAACGTGATACAGGACTATTTGGTAAGCACCCCATCTCTTGTAGCGTAGCATGGTACTTAGTAATATAAAACCGTTCATTCTGTTATTTTTCTAAATCAAAATATTTTATTTCACATAAACCCTACATGGGTACTTATCAGTGGCGGTACCTTCATATAAGCCCAAAAGCCCGGCATGCGTTACTAAAATGCTCGATAGAGAATCAATATCAAACCCGAACTATTTAAAATTTCGCGCACTTAATTCTTATCAAAATAACACAAAGTATCTACCTATGCTACACTACTACACATCGCGATTGTTCGCGCGCAGAGTTTCGCATTTGTAGCATCTACATATAACTATCTCGCTTACACGCACCGGCTTATACCGGGCTTTCAAATACTATATCTGTCACTTTCGCACTTATAGCGATGTGCCGTATAACGAGTTAGACCTTGTGCATAGTACCAAATCGATCACTATGGCAGATTTAAGCCGGGCTTTTTCGGTATGAAGTTGCACGCGTATGCGTGACCTTGTCACCTTGCCAACTCTGCAGTGTTGCCGTTTTAGCCACGTTGTGAGATCTTGGAGATTTTTAACGAGTTTGGAAACTTTTTTAACATTTAGCAACAATAAAAACTAGCGATTTTTAAAAAAATAACGAAATTAAATATTCAAGCAATATCTTAAAAATAAAATATTTGCGACATCTAGCTAGATTTTTCATATACCTGGCGACTTTTTTTGCCTAAATGACAACACTGAATAGTCCCGACATCCGAGAGTGCAACTAACTTCAGTTTCATTTGCTTGAGTGGAAAAAGGTTATCGTGTTAAAGTTTTTTGTGTGTTTTCTTAGATTTCCTCAGTGATACAATTGTTTTGGTGACTTACCTACAACAATGGAGGTAATTGTACCTTGTGAGGATTTAAAATGCGTTCAAGTTTTGATTGGCGAAGATAAGGTAAAATCTTTAAACTTTGCTCAGAAAAAACAGTTAATTTCTTCATTAAAACCGACGCCTAATCTGTGTATTTCTCAGACTAGTAAATCGCATAAACGAAAATTTAATAGATCAGTGTATAAAACTAGTTGGATTGTTGGCTGTTCGCATACTAATAAGTTGTATTGCTGGGGCTGCATATTTTTTTCGAATGAAGATTCCGTTTGGAATACATCTGGTTATAATGATTTAAATAACATATCTGGCGCCATTAAAAGGCACGCAAATTCCCATAAACACCTGTGTGCAATGGTTTCTTTCGGTAATTTTGGTAAACAACGAATTGAGACATCTATATCACGCCAGTTATCTGAGGAAATTTCAAAATATAACACGCGCGTTGAAAACAACCGTAGTGTTTTTCAAAGATTAGTCGATATTGTTTGTCATTTAGCAGAAGAGGAGGAAAGAAGAAGATGGATGGATGAATTCACTTTTAATTTATTGTACCTAACCAGTAGTTTATGAGAAAATTGCGATGATACATACGTAGGTACCTACATACTCAGTCGAAAACTGAACTTCCTTTTTTTGAAATCGGTTAAAATTTTATTTGGCTTGCGTTATTTTGAAACCCTAGGCACGCCACTGGGTACTTATGAATCATTCAGACTAGTACCGTAAAACGTATATAAACTGTCCAACGTACCTACTCTTTGTGTATGTACTTTAACTTTTTAATTACATCTATGTAACGCTGAAATCTTGATATTCAAGGTTATTGGTTATATGTCGGCAATCCATTAAGGGGATGTAGGAGAGGTCATTTTTAAGATGGTTATTAACATTTGATATTTTAAAATGAATGAAATAAAAATATGAAATGTCGAATGACTCGTCAAATTGCTGACATTGGAATAGGGGTCAAGAGGGGTCATTTGGTTCTAAATGACCTCTTCTACATCCGCTTAACGGATTGCCGACATTTATCCAATAGCCCTGTATTTATAACAAGTTTCTCTGATTACACAATTATTTTTTTAGCAAAAATTCGACCAGTACTAATACTGACCATGCAACACTACATCGAGAAGAGAGCGCTGTCATTAATAACCTATACAATATAACAAAATAAATTCTTAATTTACATGAAACCTTAGTCAACAACTAGGAAGAAAGTATTCGCTTGGAATGAAACTAACTAAGGTATGTTAGTGTGGGAAGACGGGCGACAATGCCGGTAAGGCTACGGTTTCTTACGACGCGGTGGCCGCCACATAACGGCCGTCATATAAATGATGGCACCGGGGTATGACTTTACGTTATAGTTTCAAAAAACGCTCTTTAGTGGAACCCACCAACTTACTTTCATGAATAACGTTTCCGTGACGTCATTCGACGGTAAATTGCGGAAGCTATGCAGCCGTCACCGCAGTCTTAGGAAACCTTAGCTTATGTACCCGACAGTAAATATGGCCCATGGAGCTTTAGAGCGAATTTCACCATTAAAACTGAACGCGATCAGCACTTCTAAGCCGCGTTCAAGAACTGTCAGTGTCAATTATTCCATTCTAATAATGATACTTATTTTGGATTCTCGCCACAGTGTGCTTCTGGGTAACACGTGTGTTCAGAATTTTAGCTGTTTACTTGTAGTTGTGATATTGTGTTTATTGTGACTTGCGTTTGTGTTATTGTGCTTGTTTGTGTACGTTTGTTGTCACCTGCTGTCAGGTTTGTTTTGTGTTTCTTCAATTTCTTTTAATCATCATTATACATATTCTTGAATATGGATAAAAATAAACCCCCCGACCCTCCTGATAGTATCCCTACTACCCCCCTTTCCGGATTTTCCCCGTATAACTTGAGTCCCACTCCCAACCCATTAAGCCAGTTTGCAGATATGGTCTGTAATCTGGAATCCCAAACCCTTCCTCGTAAACGTCCCGGTAATGAAGATGACGTATCCAATCGCCCTACTAAACAACCGAGAACTCAAATAGGCCGTGTCAGATACTCAGTCACAGATAAAGGACCTTACATAGTTCATGTTTCTCGTCAGGAAGCCCAACCTAATTCTGGAACTACCTTACATCCTGTTACATTTGGACGCTTCTTGTCGAATCAAAATTTCTCCAATATAATTGCAGTCAAGCGAGTCGGTAGAAACCGTGTATCAGTTGAGTTTGCAGCCCCTCAGGATGCCAACGCTTTTATTTCAAATAAGGTTTTAGGGACAAATTTATATGAGGCTTTAATTCCGTCTTTTAACATAACCCGTATGGGTGTTGTGAGTGGCATCCCTACTGACTTCTCAGAAGAGGAAGTCCTCTCATATTTAAAAGTTCCAGTAGGCTGTGGTCCAATTTTAAAAGTTAGGCGATTGAACAGGAAGTTTAATAAAGATGGTTTAATTGAATACAGGCCCACAGAAACTTGTGTCATCACATTTGATGGCCAAGTTTTACCAAAAAGAATATTCTGTTTCTATACATCACTAACTGTAGAACAGTATATCTACCCCACCATTCAATGCCGCAAGTGTTGCCGATTTGGTCATGTAGAATCTCTCTGTCGTTCCAAACCCCGTTGTAGCAAGTGTGGCAATGATCACCCTGGTGATGGTTGTAGCATTGCTGAGAGCGAAGCTTTCTGTGTGTTGTGCTCTGGAAGTCACTTTGCAAATAGCAGGGCCTGTCCGGAGTACAGCAGACAGAGGACAATTAAAACAATCATGGCTGAGAAAGTGATGTCCTATTCAGAAGCAAGTAAAACTGTCCCAATTTCTACTCGTAGTTATGCAGACACTGCTAAATCACAATCTCAGTCAAACCGCAAAACTGTATTTCTCAAGCCTAAGACCCATGCTCCCCTTTCTCCTTCTTATGATAAAACAGCTCACCAGCAGCTCACTAGTATTCCTCAATCTTCTCAGTCTAATGGCTGTGCTCTCAATAGTCAACTAAAAGAATCTCCTGAAAACTTGTCTTCAATAATTGAACTTCTCAGTAAACTCCTGTTAACTTTAATGTCTTCATCAAATAAAACTCAATTACCGTCCAACGTTGCTACTTTACTTATTAACTCACTTTCATCCCACAATAATGGCTCGGTTGGTGTTCCTTCAATGGAATGTGAGGAGCGTGTGGCATAAGAAGCACGAGCTCACATTCCTTCTGAACAAATACAAACCTTTAGCTTGTTCCCTTGCTGAGACTTGGCTAGTTCCGAGTCTTAGTTTCCGTGTACCTTCCTTTAATATTCTCAGATGTGACCGATCTGATGGCTATGGCGGGTCGGCTCTCTGCGTGAACAATCGTGTACCACTTGTGGTTGTATCTCAGCCTCCTCTAGGTGATAATATTAATATTGTGGCTGGTAGGGTAGAGGGTATAACCCTCCTATCTATTTATATTGCACACCCTCATCAAAGTTTCCTTTCAATTTTAAAATGTACGTTGGAAAACATAGAAGGCCCTGTACTTGTTATGGGGGACTTCAACTGCCATCACTTCAGATGGGGTTCTGAACGTTGCGACTCTTTTGGGGAAGGTTTAGTTGAAATCTTGGATGACCTTAACCTGTGTATATTAAACAATGGTTGCCCAACCCGTAGGTCTCTTCCTGGACAGAATAAGAGTTGTGTTGACCTCACCTTCTGTTCACTGGATATTGCAGCGTCATGTCATTGGGAATGTACTAGTTTGTCACATGGAAGTGACCACTATCCAATTATAATTTCTTTAGCTGAAAAGACTTATTTAGAAAAATCAAGCCCTCCACTCTTGAGGTATAATTTATCTAACCCTGATTGGTTAAAGTATTCCTCATTATTGGAGGACAAGATCGATACACTTCCAAATTTAGTTAATGATTTTGATTCTCTTGGTACCATCCATGTGTCAAACTGTTATAATAACCTCATTTCTGCTATATCAGCTAGTGCAGACTCATGCTTCCCTGTTAAAAACTCAGCTCGTGGGAAGATTCCCCCTCCTCCTTGGTGGGATCAGGAATGCACAACAGCTATAAGGGAAAGGGATGATGCTGAGATGGTGTACAACGAGGCGATGGTTAGCGATAACCTAATTGCATTCAATAGGATTCTCGCTAAATCTAAAAGGTTGCTGCGAAGGAAGAAACGTGCCGGTTGGGCTGACTTTTGCGGTTCTCTGTCCCCTTCTACTCCTTTATCAGTTGTATGGAAGAAGATCAACCGTTTTAGATCTGGCTGTTCCCCTTCAATTTCTTCTCCCATCCCCCGAGGGACTGCTGACAAGTTCTTTGATAAACTGGCTCCTCCGTATGTACCATCGGAAGCAGAATATAATCAGCCGTCTCTCATTTCTTCAGCGGATCCTTTTGATGCACCATTTTCTATGCAGGAGCTTAATTCTGTTTTAAAACATGTTCATGACTCTGCCCCCGGTATAGACGGTATTGTCTATTCATTTATGTCACACGCAGGTCATAGAGCAAAAAAATATTTTTTAGACATCTGCAA
Source organism: Omphaloscelis lunosa (assembly GCA_916610215.1). NCBI lineage: Eukaryota > Metazoa > Arthropoda > Insecta > Lepidoptera > Noctuidae > Omphaloscelis > Omphaloscelis lunosa. The sequence continues at coordinate 2,651,412 of OU744245.1, read as the reverse complement.
TTTTTGTTATGCCAATGGTTGGGTACCCGATCAGTGGAAAACTCAAATTATCATACCTATTTTAAAACCAGGCAAGCACGTTGATGACCCTAACAGTTTCAGACCGATCGCTTTGTCATCAGCCCTTGCTAAATTATTGGAACATTTAATAAAGAACAGACTAGAATTTATAGTGGAATCGAGAGACTTACTTCCTAGGTCTCAATTTGGTTTTAGAAAGGGACTCGGTACCATGGATAGCGTTGGGGTTTTGGTTTCAGACATACGCTCATCGTTTTCCAAAAATGAATCCGTAGTCGCTGCCTTTTTAGACATTTCCTCTGCCTATGACAATGTCCTTCTTCCCATTCTCAGGCAAAAATTGCAACAGCTGAGAATACCGGAGAGAATGGTACAGTGCATCTGCAATTTGCTCATGTCTCGAACTTTGGTTTTGAGAGTCCCGGGTGAGGAATTTGATGTCAGGATGTCATGGAAGGGCCTACCACAAGGCTCTGTTCTTAGTCCCTTACTGTACAACTTATATACAGCTGACATTGGTTCATGCCTGAATAATGACTGTCAAATCCTTCAGTACGCTGACGACTTGGCTTTATATGTTACCAACAAATTCGTTAGCGACGCTGCATCATCTCTCTGCGTATCCCTCGACTCTCTAAACCAATGGCTTATTTCTCACGGCCTGAATTTGTCTGCCCCCAAAAGTGCTGTAGTTGTATTTTCCCGCAGGAGACTGATCCCTCAAATTTCAGTAGGCATCCAAGGGCATTATATACCAGTTTCTTCAAAAGTAAAATTTTTAGGTGTTTTTTTGGATTCCAAATTGAGTGGTTTACATCACCTAAATTATTTAGTGAATAGATGCGAGAGAACTATTCCCATTTTAAAAGTGCTTGCCGGTGTCTGGTGGGGTGCACATCCCTACACCATGAAACTGGTATACAATGCCTTAATCCGGAGTGTTCTGGATTACGGATCCTTTCTATTGATTCCCTGCAACAAAGGTGCTTTGACAAGGTTGGACAAAACCCAGGCTAAGTGTCTACGGATCATATCAGGATGTATGAAGTCCTCGCCAATTAACGCATTGCAAGTAGAGTGCGCAGAACCACCGTTGGCCTTGAGAAGGCAGTATCTAGCATCGAGATTTTGGGCTAGAGTCATTACCAAATCCTCCCACCCTCTTGTTAAAAAAGTGGACGACTTGGATGTTTTATGCCAGAGTTCCAATTATTGGAACCATAAAGAAGTCCCTCTGTTTTTAAAATCCTTTCGTTGGTATCAAAATTTAGATTCCCCTGTTATTCAGTTTCCGAAACTTCCTATTTTCAGTTTTGATTACGAAATTATTTGTTTTAAACCCGATATTTTCTACAATATTGGCATATCGAAAAAGTCTCCTGCGGCGGACTCTATTTTCAATGCGGCGGTTGGTGAGCGTTGGCACAATTTCGAAAGATTTTTCACGGACGCCTCTAAATTATCAGATGCAAGTTGCACTGGTGCTGCGGTATACTACCAAAACTCCAAAATTGTTTTGAAATTCAAATGCCCTGTTCAATCTTCAGTGTTTACGGGTGAGTGCGTGGCCATACTAGAAGCGTGTCTATTCATAGAGGCTCATAGCATTCGATTTGGTGTCATCTTTACAGACTCACTTAGTTGTTTACAAGCTTTGGAGCAACATCCTTATAAGAGTAAACTTCATAGTCCAATTCTGCTTCAAATCAAAAAGTCTCTTTTCTCTTGTGCCAAGAATCATAAAACCGTTCACTTGGTTTGGATTCCAAGTCACTGCGGCATAAGAGGAAACGAATATGTTGATGCTCTTGCTAAGGATGCTGTTACGTCCCAAGACGTTGACCTTAGACATTTCCAATGTCAGGGCTACGATCTGCTGAGCCTTCCCAAAAAGAGTCTGCTAACCTCATGGCAGGTGCAGTGGCAAAATTCGAGTAAAAAGAAAGGTGCTTTTTATCATGCAATACAGCCCAATGTTACACCCAAGCCTTGGTTCTATCCTTACAAAAAAATATCAAAGAAAGTGATCACAATTATTTGCCGTCTGCGTATAGGCCATTGCTGTTCTCCGGTTTTCCTTCATAAAATCCGGGTCAGAGACACATCGCTCTGCGAATGTGGGTTGGATGAAGGTACTTTGGAGCACATCTTTTTTAACTGCTCCAATAATAACCCAGCTCATGACTTGTATAGCCATCTCCCTAAATTAAAGATCCCTGTCCCAACTAACTTTCCATCCCTACTAACTCATTCTTCTCCAAAGCTCTTTGCGGCTTTGATGTTTTTTATCCGTGTCAATGACATCAAATTATGATGATTTTTGTGTGGTTTGTGATCGTTTATATATATATATATGTAATAATATAACTAACAATAATTTTTATCTGTTTGTTTCAGTGTACTACTAATACCCGTCAGCAAGTTTCACATTAAATTCAAAAAGATAGTAGATTCATCAATTTTTTTTTTTTTTTTTTCTTGTTTTCTCCGCACGTTTTCTCATAACACAACTGACATTGGCAGAATTGTCGACATCGGCACCATTGCCATAAAGAAAAATAGATACTTATTTTTTCTTTTTCGTGTGATTAGTGACTAACCTGCTGTCAGAGTTTTTATGCCGCTCGTGGGCTGTACATGTCGTCGAGAAATATCTCTCAGGCATGCCAATTTCTCACCTTCTTCACCGTTTCCTCACGATGTTTTCCGTCAACGTTTTTGAAGGAAGTGATAATTATACAATACGCACATGAATTTGAAAAAGTCAGAGGTGACTGCCTTGTGTAGTTGGGTTCAACGCGAGACCTATGACATGGCAGTTCGACGGCCACACCTCTAGGCTATCACTGCTATATATAAAATGACACTGACAGCGCTTGAACGTGGTTTAGATATGCTGATGGCGTTCAGTTTCATCGGTGAAATTCGCCCTTAGAAAGAGACTGTCACACATGTATGAGTGACAAAGGCAGTGCTCTACAGAGCCGAATTTTCTGAAACTCGAAGTACCATTTTTATGGGCGGGTACAGTAACACAGTTAACTAACGCACCTTACATCATACTCGAACCAAGTGAAAAACACGTGTCAAGTGTGAATTTAGGACAAGTTGCTTACCTTCAAAACAAAATAAGTGTAACGACAACAAATTAATTAATTTGCGTCTTTTGTCATGGCGATTGCAATTTTGGAAATAAATCTATAAACAGTATAAAATGAAGTCAATTTTGAGTATGTCTGTGTGACCGTTTATTTATTTTTAATTACACAATGGTTGTTTTTTTTTTTCCTTTAAAAAAGAAAACTTATATAAAAAAGAAATCTCAATTTTTTGTCGAATCATAAAAACCGTGCGATGCAGTAGCGGGTCGCTTGTAACCTGTGAGTGCTTTCACCTTGACACGCGTCATTCACGAACTAATCTATAACAAACTATGCGCTGTTCCACACAGGAGCCAACAAGTCTCTCGTACGGCGCAGACGCACCCAAATGTCGGTAGTCAGCTTTTAGTACAGTTACACTATACAATAACTTAGTTTAATACTTACATACAAAGAATATCAGACATAATTTACTTATTTTTATAGATTAGTAGTAGCGTTGACACATTACTTACTAATCACCCCTCCATCTAAGAGTAGGTGGTCTATTTCCATACGGATATTAACTTATTTAAATATTTGACTACATTTACGTTAAAATAAATAAACGTTTTAAAACTTAAAGCTTACTACCGACGCCAGGTCAACGATCACAGACACACAAGTCGTTCGTAAAAAAATAAAATTATAACCGAACTACAACAAACTTCACCTACGTTACAACTTTAACATTAGAGTGCAAAATTTATTCAAAACCTTACAATTACCCACTTCAAAATATTATATCATAATCTTGTGTAATCTTTAGTTTAGGAAGTGAATTTATTTCACTGGCAATACTTTTAAAATGCTACCAAATGGAAATAGGATTCTTGTTTAAAAAAAAATATAAACAAAGGTTATTTTCACACGTAGGGGATATTTCACCCAGTTTACCTATATATTCTCGCCAGCTAGCCAACAGCCCGACCGTGTGAAAACAACCTAATTGTATAAACAGCATAAATTCTTACATTTTAGTCATAATCATCAACAGTTGTTTTTTAAAACAAGGGTCAAGCAGAAAAAAAATATGGCTACTGTGCTAGGCCTAATATTCAATACGGTAATATCCGTATCCTACGGCTGACATATGTTCTGGTATATAAACTGCGGTGACACTACCTCTGTGCTTCATATCACGGTTATATCGAAATTGAATGATCAATGGAAGTGTCGATCATGCAATTTTGACGGCGGTTGCGGGAAGACGGATATTGATTTATATTTTTCTGAAACTAGGAAATTTTGTAGGCGATTCTTTGGAATTTATTTGATCAAATATAGAAGTAGGACCAGTGACGTCCGTCCTTACAGGATAAGAAACAACATGGCTGTAGTCCAGGAGAATATAGATACAAACATCTCAAAAGCTCAAATACCAAAAGAGTTGTAAAGCAATATTAATAAAATACTTTGAATAACCAGACACTATATTATTATCTAATCATTATCTAACATTACAACTCTGAAATAAACAAAATTCGCAAGCGACCAGGGTACCAATTGCAGGGTAAGTCAAGATGGTAGTTAATACATACGCATATGGTACAAAATCGCTTGACACTTATTATCTGCTATAAGGATGGCACCTGGGCTATTACTGAAATTAATGTGTTATCCCTACAGACGACAGGATTTGGTCCGACCGACCTTGCTACTGACCAAATCGCGTCTGATTTGGTCGGCACCATTTGTCGGCGTGGTCCTCTCACATGTAGGGTGTAAATGCGAGTTAACAGGGTGTTGTTATTCTTACTGTGTGAGTGTGGAGGTGTTCAGGCCATCAGTTCCCAGTACTGCATCACTCGCTCACCAGATGGCGTTGTCATGCCTTGTGGCCGTACGAAGTTCATTTCTATTGTTTTGAACCTTTTCTTTAGTTCGGCGTCGAATGACTGTTGAGGAAATGTTGAATGAGATGAAGGTGGAAGATTAGAAGTTACTGTAGTTCCAATATGTTTAGCGAGACCTTTTGTTTTATTGCTTTTAGATACTTATTACGTCGGTGAAGTTGAGCCAGTTAATAATAAAAATATTGGCATAGATTGAACCACGTTTCGTCGAATGTGTCTCCCATTCGACGAAACGTGGTAAAATAAAATTTCTTGAGTACTCTTAATAAGTTATAATCTGCCTAGTTTTTTCCCAACTATGTTGTATAACTGGACGCAGCCAGTACCAGTTCAATGTTATGTAGTAACCCTATTGCTGAACGTTTCGTATGTGTAAAACGAATTAGAATACGTACCGCGGCCAAGTCAGGCGGCGCGAGCGCGACGGGCGCGGCGGGCGGCGCCAGCACGCGCGCGGCCGCGCCCGCCAGCGCCGGCGCGGCGTGGCGCCGCAGCGCCTGCAGCTCCCACAGCGACGAGCCCAGCGCGCGCGACAGCCGCGCGCACGTCTCCTCCATCACGTACGGGTCGTTCGACACTGCGGGACGTTAGGCTAACTTTGTGATTTCACGTTATGTCTTTTATGCCACTGAAATAAGGCTTAAATTACAATGATCGAATGTGCTTTTGGTCCTATTAGGGGTGGTACTCACTGATGTGCGGCGTGTCCTCTAAGCAGATCATGCGCTTGAGCGCGGGATGGCGCAGCAGTAGGTTGGCGACTAGCTGCAGCAGCCCCACCGCGTCCTCAGGAGACGCCACCAGCGACAGTCGGGACAGGCGCTTCGCGAATGCAGCTACTAGGCCTTCGGGCAAGTGACTGTGGAAGGAAAGACATCATCATTATTACTGAAATAGGAAGACGTCCATTCCTAAATATCCCAAGCATAAAAAACACATATTCTAAAGAATAATAGAAAGAAGCAGAAACACGTTTACTATTTGCATGGACACAGATACAATTTCAATAAAAAAGGTTCCAAAAAACAAACCCTTCTAACCTCTTTTCAATGATATTTTACCACTGACACGCTAAGAGGTAGAAAAACAAAAAGAATCGTTTTTTTTTTTCCTCTGTTGATTATACAGTGTAGCCAACATGATTATGGAGTTAAGGCGGTCCTATATGTCCGGTACCCACTGGGCCATCAATTTGTACTCACGTGGAGCTAAGGAATATATCAGCAAGATGCATGAGCCGTCGCTTGTAGCGCGTGGCGAACATCTCAGGTTCGAACATGGCATAGAGGCGGTCGTACATGTCCGGGTAATCGATGTTGTGACGCCGCACTAGCTCGAGAACACCTTGGAGCGCTAGCATGCTGATTGGACCACCTGGGAGGAAGAGATTATACGCTAAGTAAAATACGTGCGAGAGTTTGCCAACGCGAACGTTTTCGCAGAGAAACCTTGTGAAGGGTTACAGTACAGCAGGATACAGGGTGTTGACCCCGTATTCTGCTGTACTGTAGCCCTTCGCCGCTGCTAGTATAGTTACTTAAAATTAAGGGTTTAGGAAAATAAATCCTTTATCTTTCTTATTTATTTATTTTTTTAGATATTGATTCCCATCACAACTGTTCGATTTCGCTAGTTAATTATGTTCGACCTTGTATATCTACAGTTACCTATTTCAGGAGGTGCTGGTACCAAAAATTCGGTCACAGTAAAATCCAAAATGGAGGCAGTCAAAATTTGCGGTCGATAGTTACTTCGTACACTCACCAGCATCCAGACTGTCGCAGAGCATATCAGTGGCGAGGTGCGGGCGACTCAGCAGTGGCATAAGTCTCTCCACCAGCAACAGGAGCGCGCGGCGGTGCGTGCGCGAGTCCTCGCACAGCGGCCACTGGCACGCGAAGCCCCAGCAGCGGTTGGCGTAGCGGCGGCATACGCCCGGGTTGTAGGGGAATGGGGCCTTGTCTTAAAAAAGAAAAAATAAATAATATCAACTGATCAAAGTAGAATTTTCATGAGCATAGAACACTGACTTTGTGCAAAAATAATGGTTGGAAAACAACTTATATTTTCCGTATGAAATTTCGCTGCTTACCGTAGCATGCAATTTAACGCAAGCAAAACATTGTGCTTATGGGTGCATCTAACGGTACAGGGATCGTGGGAGTTTGAACATTTAAAACTAGTTTTCGTAAAAAAAGTTGAAACTTTGACTTTCAGTATCTCCCTAACCAGTTTCCCAGGAATGGTCTATTACAAAAAAAAATATACATAAAAACGGGATAAACAAGTGACAAGTCACTCAACGAAATATTACGTGATTTTGATATCTCCAATGAAAATGTGGTTTTACAGTGCATTCATTATAACTTGACCTGTGATGCGATTAGTAGCACAGAATTTTGCAGTCTCAGTTTCAATACTAATAGAGTTCAAAATGACAATTGACAGAACCAATCGCGTCATGGGTGAATACATTGTATCAAGAATATTGTCTGCTGTTCACCTTCTGTCCCACACAGCAGTTTCTCCTCCTTTTCCTCATTGTCTCTTTCTTTGCCTTTGCCCTTGGTCTCCGTGGCTATCTCACACACCAGCAGTTTGTCCAGCAGCTCCAAGTAGTTCTGCATGTAGATTGATGTTGGTGACCTGAAAATTACTGTACAGTTACCCTTTGTTCTGAGGTTTCCAAAAATTTCTTGTAAACTGCATGCACACGAAATGGTGATGGGTGCATTTTGGGGCAATCTTTTGTAACTTAAGACAAGCAGAAAATGGTGATTCTCAGCCTAACAACTCATAAAAAATTTGGGGCACATAGGCAAACAAAGCTATAAATCTTTTTCTGTTAGATAAAAAACGGATAGTACAATCAGTGGTCTGCATTACCTTACTCCTCTTACAGTGAAGAAAAGGGGAAGAGGGATCAGGTTATGCAGGTCACTGTTTGAGACAAGTTTTTAAAATGATGAAATGAATATTCTGTCAGTCAGATGATGAATTTATCCACTTTAATTTTTCCTTACTTGCGATAAGCGAGTGTGGAGAGCACTTTGAGTCCATACTGCTGCACATCTCTGTACTCTGTGAACTCTTGGAAGCGAGCTATTGGCGCCGACATTGACATCTCGGGGTCCAACAAAACACTGAAGATGTTCTGGAACAAAGTATCTAATTAAAATAATGTCAAAATTTTTCAGTGGACCCTTGAGATGGGTTAAGACTTGGTATTCCAGTTTCTTGGGTTGCACTTTTTTCTTATTTCCTTGATCTGCAATCAGCCCTCGTGCTTTAATCAGATTGGTTATGTCTTCACTGGCAGTGCGAAATTGTTCAAATCCTTGAGCGTCATCCCGTTATTAGATTTATTAATGTTGGTTAGATTGGCGCTATTCATTCTCTTTCGAGTTTGAGGAGTTGACAAGTGTCACAGCAACTTCATTTTTATGTTGTTGGAGTCTTACCTTATAATTCTTGAAGGATTGTTGGAGGATTGCACTCTTTACACAATTATTTTTAGGAAAATTTATCTGCCATCATTTTGCATAAGTTAATGAGTCAAGAAGATTCTAATGGCGTCACTTTTAGTGCGCCTGTCGTTAATTTATGATGTGACACCTACAGATGTGATGGTGAGCAGTGGCGGCTCATTGGTAGCGACCGCGTCTTACGAGTTGTAGGTTGTCGGTTCGCATCCTCACAGGTGCTTACGTTGTGTAAATTATTTCATCACCACTGCTCTCAAAACGGTAAAGGAAAACATCGTGAGGAAACCGGCATATTCTAATACAAAAATTCGAAGACACCTACCAACCCGCACTGGGCCCGCGTGGTGGATCCCACCATGTCCCACTCCCTCTCACAGATAGAAAGCCTGTGTCCCAGTAGTGGGAACATTATAGGCAGATTATGCTTATGGACATTTGGGTAAAAAAAAAAAATAACTAGTTAACATAGGATTTGACACAGATTGGATCAATTTGTCAGATAGATATTTATTTTCTTGAAGACAATATTGAAAAGACATAAAGAGTTCATATTTTAACATAGATAATTTACCTTTAGTCTGAGTGAAGGAAAGTAATATCCTGTAGAGCCCTCCAAGGGATGCTTGCCCTCAGCCTGCATCAGCTTGCAGGCAGTAACCAGTGCCTGCAGTCGGGAGCTGGTGCGACCGCGGCGGATGCACTCTAGGGCTCGGGTCTGGGCCGCCTCGAAGCACTCGCGCAGCCATCGCGTGTACTCTGCCTCGGGTGTTTGGTCTGTGGAAGTTGGATATCATTAGCAATGAAGTTAAGGAAGCTAGTTGTCTATGGTCATTTTGTTGTTTGAAACTTGATGATGAGAATGTTCATAAATTGATAATGCAGATAAATGAATAATGCATTTAAATTAATTGTTTTATAATATTTTTTGTTTTTTTTTTTTAGAACCTATGCCAAAAAACCAATTGAATGCCAACTAAAGTGAACAGGAAAATACAATTTTAAAACAACTTTATTCTACAGATTATTTCAGCTATAGATTTATAACATATTATTATATAACTATATAGATAGCTGTAGCTATCAAAATTATTTGGAACAGTAAGTCACTGATAGCACATGCATATCAACATATCATGTTTGTGTTGTGTCCTTGGCAAAATTTAATGTCATTCCTGAATGATTTGACTATCCTTGTACAGATCACTTTCCAATGCAACTGATATTTTATTTATAGCAATGATGTGTTGTTTGAAAGCTGGTGTTTAATTGAGTTGCTATTTATCAAATGTGCTTGTCACTATTATAAGGAAAAAACAGTTTAAAAAAAAGTTGTTTTAGGTATGTTACAGGAAGATTATTTTCAAAGCTTAATTTGATAAGAAGAAAATTTTCTTAGATTTTTGGCTTGTAAGTTATCTAGAAACTTTAAACTGGGACATGTTAATGTTGGGACTATGAAATTCAATAAAAAATATTGCAAACAATGATACAAATTCAGCATGGTTTTGATTATAACAACATTGTTATCTTGTCAAATTACTTTTTAGTCACCCAAAAATGGAATATAATAACTTTTTACTTTTGCTTCGGGTAATATTTATACAGATGTTATTGATGTACTTTTATCATTCATAGTGATAAAGCTGTCATTTCAGTAGGAAGTAACTAAACAGTCTCAAAGTAAACAAAGATATAAACAATTAGTATGCAACCTATAATGAGAGTGACATGTGAGTAGGTACACAAGTACTACATGACCTTGAGACAGTGACCAATAGCACAGAACAATGCTGGCAGCCACAAGTCACAGCCAAAGGCCAACATTGTTCAAACTTTGACTTTATGCAAAACTTGTTTATATAAAACCTCTGTACATAATGCAGTTCGTAACAAGAATAATTACACAAGAGTGCGGCTATGCGGTCGAATCAACCATTTATATAAGCAAATAACGTCACATGTCGCAAAATGTGACCAAACAGGACACATCCCACACGACATCCTTACTGCGCACTAGCCCGTTAAATACATGGCAGGAAACGTAGGAAATACTCGACTACGGTGCCTGGATACAAATAAAATCAATAATATTCCAACAAAAATAATCTATAACATGGTACACCACTTTGACACTTACCTGCTGGTTTAAGGGGGACGATTCCTTCTACCAAATCGCCTCGTCGCAACAGTTCAGTAAATATCACTTCCACAGTAAGCAGTAAAGGCGTATAATTGTCCGTATCAGCCTAAAATATAATAAATAACCAACAATAAAAAATGTAACCTATGACGCAGTTTTAATAACGCAATTTGTACCACCCTATCGGGCTTGTCCTTACCTCGAACATCTGCAGTATATCGGCAAGATTATTAGCATGTTTCCTAGAATTCAAAAACTCATTTGCTTTATTGCGTAGCTGCGCCGAAATCATTTTTGATAAATTTGGTTGCACAGCAGCCATTTTTGTATTGAAAAGAATTTGTCAGACAGAAGAACGGAAAGGCAACATCAGAAAAATTAAAAAAATAAAATGTTGCGATTGCAATGCGTTCATAAATAATTTAATTGACAGAGTTGAAAAAATATTGAGGAAAGCATGAATGTGGATGGCCACAGAGTACTACTATACAGGTGCCCCGCAAATATGGATCAAATCGAATAGGAGCGTGGGCAAGGTCATTTCCAAACTTTTTAACCCTGAGAAAAGTTGAGAGAAGAGATTTTACGGTTAAAAAGTTAAGACCAATATTAGTTTTTTAAATCATATCACATAGTGTTCAAAGAAAAAAATAATTAAAAAAACCTACAAGAGCTAAGCAATTTTTTTCAGGACGTTGTAGGCCTTTCCTGTAGTAATACTTCTACGCAGCTAGAAGACATGTGTTCAATAAGAAAAAAATATTTACTGCAAAGTTTTCGGTCTGACAAAAATTTTACTTTCGAGCGATTTTCCTGGGAAAAAGTTATACTAGCGAAAGTTTACCTCGTACTAGAAAAACTTGCACAACTCATAGAGATTCTTTCGTTTTAGCTTAATTAACCATTTTGTTATTTTTACGACCCATTCCAACTGGTTATTTTGTTTCCCACCCCCTGCACATTCCTAGCTAGGGCAAATAACGTGACTCATAGTCATTCATGAGATAACCAAAAGTTTACCGATTTTTTAAATAGGTTTATTAAAACCTAAACCACATCACAGTAGTATTCAGATAGCAACCAATGCTATGGGACTGAAGTTAAATCGAGAAAACTGAAAAAAACTAATGAACATTTGAAACTTAGAAAATTGTAAAAATTACGACTTCCTTTTTAATAAAATTCGCTAACTTTTAAACTAATAATAAAATCACAGTGACACAATACCTTCAAAGAATCTCAATGACTTGGGCAAGTTTTTCTTATACGTGGTCAACTTTCGCTAGTGTAACCTTATCAAAAATATCAAAAATATATATTATAAAAATCGCTCGGAAATTGAGTATTTTTTTTGCCAGATCGGAACCTTTGCAGTAAATGTTTTTTTTTTTAATTAAAACCATGTTTTCTAGCTGCGTAAAAGTTTTACCACAAGGTAGGCCCACTCTTTTGCAACGTCCTAATAAAAAAATTAAATTGACAGCCTTGATAGATTTTTTTATCATTTTTTTTTCTTTGAGCTCTATGCGATATGGTTGAAAAAATAAAAAATTGGTCATAACTTTTAATCCGTAAAAAATCGCACCGACATTGTCAGAGTTAAAAGTTTGGAAATGACCTTGCTTACACTCTCTATTGAAAATAGATTTACTGTGTGAAAGAGGATACTGAGGACATTGCGAAGGATATGGTGTGAGAAGTGGCTGACTACTACGAAGATGATGACTAAGTATATACAAGCTGAAAATATAATGGTTGTTTTCCCGCGGCAGAATGATTTGCCCTTAGTTAAAATGTTTTTGTTTTCAAATAATTCAAAAAAATATGCATGAACTTGAAAGCGTGAGAAACAATAGTAGCACTTAACGTAACACATAACGTAGGTACTTCTCGAACCGCATGTGTGGCGGCGCCCTTCCGACTAAGCGAAGAGCGGTTCGTAAATGTTCAGACCAAAATAAGCTGTCGCGAATAGTGATACGGCATAAACTAGTCAGCACGCACGCGGGCGGTGGCGGCGGCGGCGAGCCTCTCCCCACGCAACCCCGCCCCGCGCCGCCGGAGCCGGCTCTCTCAGTACCTACTCGTACCTTTGTAAATAGCGAACAGTGAAAAAGTAGGTTATTTATTAAAATCATTATAAATAAGCTGATTACATTTATAATGATTTTTTAATACCCCTTAAATACCTCATTTTTATTGTACCGCGACGTACTTCAAATTGGAATAACTGTTATTTCGATCCATTTTATTTAATTAAATTCAGAAAATAATTTTATGTCAGATAATAAAGTTGTTTTTTTAGTTTCGTGTTCAGTAAGTTGTAGGTAAAAAGTATTTATTTAATACTTTAAGCACATAAATGTACAGAGGCGGAATTATTGCCATAGGCATGTTCTACCAGTCAACCTTTGGGTGATGCAGAAATAAACAGTGGTAGGTGCAATATCGAATATTGTGGAACAAATATTTATTTAAATATAAGGATATATATAAAACTATTAAAAAATATATATAATATAATATATATAAATATAAGAAAAATAAATACACGAATATACTATATTTATGGCGGTTCTAAGCCCGCAAAAGTATGAGGGGAAAATTTTAATAACGAGTTAGCTGTAGCGGAAGAGTCAACGACCGCGCGTCGCTCACGCCTGTCTCGTCCAGTCAGTCGATCGCGCTGTAGAGATACTATGGGTCCTAGGTTGCTATCAAGTTTTGTTTTTCACAATTCTAAATCCACCATTTTAAATCTATTTTACTACCAAGACAAAATCATTTTGCTCCGGAAAAACAACCATTAAAATTTCAGCTTTAATGTTCTGTGATAAGTAATCGAGAAGTATGGAAGAAGACATGTTGCACTCACCCCAAATGAAATAAATTGATATAATAATACGTAGTATCTCTATGTAGTCTGTGAGTTTTGGCAAGAGAACGTAAAGGCTTGTGCAAATAGGTGCAATATCGCGGGCGCTACAGGCAGCGCGACCCTTGTAGCACCCGCGATATCGCGGTGGTCTGCACGAGCCTTAAATAATAAAACACATTACCCATAGTTACACATCGTAATCTCGAAAACTCCTCGATGAAAAGTTTTAACGTTTCTACTCTATGGCCAAACTAATTGACAAGTTTGTTTGAGGTTATGTGTCAAATGTGCTGACAAGTTAGCGGCGGCATTTGTTTTGAAAAATATTTTTCTTGAATTTATTAATCATATTTCCTGTAAACGTTGATAATGGACGGTGATTTGTACGATGAGTTTGGTAACTACATCGGGCCGGACCTTGAATCCGACTCGGACGATGAACAGAGTGTTTACGCCGATAACAGAGACGCGGACGAAGATGCTATGGAGGAGGATGAAGACGGGGATGCAGAGCCCGAGGTGGCGCCGATGTCCGTCGTGCTGCACGAAGATAAACGGTACGTAAACATACTAACAGCCACGAAAAAACTTGGTCCGGTTGTGGTCTATGGTTGTTTACTAACTCAGAGGTTATTGATTGTTTTTCAACAAATATTGGATAGAAACTTCATATTGATCATTAAAGTTAAGTAGGACTAAATAGTCCTTTCAATATCCCTAGGCCACAGCAAACATTAAAATGCCATGTCCACACAACACTCACATTACAGAATCGTTTGCAAAAATCGCATTATATTTTGCCTCAACACATTTATCTGGCTTCTCACTAGCATTTCCTCTTTCATCAGATACTATCCTCAAGCAGTAGAAGTGTATGGGCCAGATGTAGAAACAGTGGTCCAAGAAGAAGACACACAGGCTTTAGATAAGCCCCTGATAGAGCCGATCAAGCATAAGAAGTTCCAAGTCCAAGAACAGCAGTTGCCGGAGACTAAGTACGACATGGAGTACTTGGCTGATATGCTGGACAATACCAACCTCATGAGGAATGTTACACTGATGGGGCATTTACATAATGGTAGGTTTTTCTTTTTAACAGGTAGACATTTACGGGATAGCTGACAAATGTTATTGTGAAGACAATTCCATCCAAAGGCACAGAAATAAAGTAAAGTATAAATAAAGTTTAGTATAATTTAATTTATAGTTCATCAATGTTTGGCTATAATATAACAAAAAAATCCTGTTCTTTATTTAGTAACAAACATAACACCACACCTTTTTCCCCTGGAGGGCAAGGCAGAGGTGTACATATTTATTTATTACTAGCTGCGCCCCGCGGTTTCACCCGCATTAGTCTCGATCCTTTGAAAATATCGGGATAAAAAGTATCCTATGTCCTTCTCCGGGTCATGGTTTACTCATACGCCAAGTTTCATCCAAATCCGTTCAGCCGTTTTTGCGTGATGGCGTGACCAAGGGGAATAGGGATACATTTTAATATATTGTATATAGATTTACACATACATTACAAAGACAGTTTTTTAGTTTTTTGTTAATAATATGTAACATCTGACTGACATGACCACACACCATGGTCCACCTGAGGGACTAAGTATGGAAACCAAACCCCATAACATAGAACATAATATATAACATGGGCCTCTATTCTCCCATGGCCTCTGTTAATGACAAGACATTTTATAAGTAGTAAAACAAGAGCAGGAGACCTCATAGTTTTCTGTTATATCTAAAGATAAAAATTTCTAGAGTACCAATTTCTCATGAAATATTTTTTTTGCAGGCAAAACCTCATTCGTAGACTGCCTAATCAGACAAACCCACCCAAGCACAATAAACACAGACACCACAATACCAATGCGGTACACGGACACTCTTTTTGTGGAGCAAGAGCGAGGAGTTTCCATCAAGTCCATGCCGGTCACGCTACTGTTGAAGAATATCAAGGGGAAGTCACATCTCCTGAACATTATGGATACACCAGGACATGTTAACTTTAGTGATGAAGTTACTGCGGCTTTGAGGATCTCTGATGGTAAGTTGAGAGTTTGTATAGTCATTGGACTATTTTTCTAATTATAGTTCCATACAAAATTGCAAAAGGTTGGAGGAGATCTTTGCCAAAGGGCACATAGAGATTTAAACTGAAATGAGGAATATGTTACTCTAAAGTAAGCTGAGGTTCGCATGGGCACCTTACTAAAAACTTTTTCTCATCATTTACCACAGGTGCTGTCCTCTTTGTGGATGCCGCAGAAGGCATAATGCTGAACACAGAGCGCTTACTCCGTCATGCCGTCCAAGAACGCGTTCCACTGACCCTCTGCATCAACAAGATTGACCGCCTGATCCTGGAACTTAAGCTGCCCCCTGCAGATGCGTACTACAAGTTGAGGCACATCATTGATGAGCTGAATTCTATGTGCGAGACCCACCAGCCCCAGGATAATCCGGATGAGCCTGCTACTGTGTTCTCGCCTTTGTTGGGTATGTTGTTACCGAGTTTGATCTCTTCATAGTTTGTCAGTAAGTTTCAGAAAATGATAGAAACAATGGTCCCATAAATTAAGAAATAATATTATAATTGCTTCCACTCGTATGGTGGTCGGAAATAATCCCACAAGTAAATGAGGACACGAAACCTAAATTTACTTTCGATTTATGGATCATCAAACATTCATCCCCCTCAGGCAACGTCTGCTTCGCCTCGTCCCTCTACGACGTATGTTTTTCCGTGGAATCCTTCGCGGCCATGTACGCAGCAGCACACCCTGCCTCAGGGCTCCGCGGGGCAGACATGTCGGCGTGGCTGTGGGGCGACGTGTACTTCAACGCCAAGACCAGGCGGTTCACCAAGAAGCAGCCTCATGCTTCTGCACAGAGGAGTTTTGTTGAGTTTATTTTGGAGCCGCTGTATAAGATTTTTGCTCAGGTAAGGTTTTGAACTGTTGTTATTTAGTACTGATCGTACGATCACGATTTACTACTGAGCAAATGAAAAAAAAAACTTGTTTTGTATTGTTATGCAGGTTGTGGGTGATGTCGACGACACACTGCCAGCAGTTCTGTCGGAGCTCGGCATCAAGTTGACGAAGCAGGAAGCCAAGCTAAATGTGCGGCCGCTGCTTAGACTCGTCTGCAGCCGTTTCTTTGGAGATTTCTGGTAAACTTACCTGTTCCGGTGACATTTTTTATTCTTTATCTATTTATATAATAAAAATGAAATTATGTTTGTTGGTAAGCGCATAATTTTTGAACGGCTGGACCAATTTAGCTATTATTATTTAAAAATGTTCGTAATATTCCGAATAAAATTTGAAAAGTTGTCGGATTTTTTTTGCATTTTCTATGGGAATTGGACAGGACGTCTCTCGGGTCAGCTAGTCTATAAAACATATTTTTAAAATATGATGATCTACAATATTTTATTTATACTTCTCAATTACCTTATTGTAAAAATATCAGATTGCCATTTCGATTTTTCGTGGGACTGTCCTTAATAAATAATGGAGCGGTAATTTGCTAAAACGAAATTGACTGCGACACGAGTCAAAGAAATATGCGCAAGCGTCGGTAATAGTGTGCTTATTATTATTTTTTAAATTAAAATTATGTGTTAAAGTGATTCCGATATCCTATTTACAGAATAAACAATTTCGTTTCACTAATGGCAAAATATGTAACAAAATAGTTATAAAGGTTTTATATATTATTTAAGAAAATAAATAAAAGTTTTTATATTACAGTGGTTTCGTAGAGATGCTAGTCCGCCACGTGCCCTCTCCCCTAGACGCGGCGCCACGCAAGGTGGCTCACACATACCGCGGGGCTGCGGGCCCTCTGCACGAAGATATGCTGGCTTGCGACCAGTCCGGTCGCCTGGTCGCGCACACCACTAAGATGTACCCAACAGATGACTGCACATTCTTCTTGGTGAGTGGAGAAATGCATTTTTTTTTTTCAGAAATGATGTCCTAATGTAACTATTATGTATATCATTCAGGGGCCGAGTCTAATAATTTCCAAACTTTAAAATGGTCTGTCCATTGTGAGTTTTTGCTAGATTTTGTGTTAGAACCTATCAACCAAAAGGCGCACAAATTCAGACTAGGGTGCTAGACTACTACTGAAAATTCCCAATGGATAAACCTAATAACTCAATAAAGTTGCTGAAAAAGAATTCTGGAAATGATTCTCATAAATACGTGCTTAAACAATACATCAGCCAAAAATTTTATTATCTAACAGTAAATGAATACCGATGTCGTTCCCAGTGCTAATTTAATAAAATTCCTCGGCTTCTGTTTGTAAATCTACTGGCCATCAACATTGTTTAGTATAATTAATCTCTTGACTTCCAGGTGTTAGCCCGCATAATGTCAGGCACGCTATACGCGGGTCAGACGGTGCGAGTGTTGGGAGAGAACTACAGCACACAGGATGAGGAAGACTCCAGGATCATGAACGTGGGCCGCCTCTGGATATACGAGGCGCGGTATAAGGTGAGTTATATATGTTTCGTAAATAGTTGGGAATTAGTGTCCTTATAAGTAACTCGTTGTGGATATCATAGAAAAAAAAAGTCTTAGCAGCCCACACTCTGTTCCCAACGATCATATTTTATATTTAGGACTTCGTCATCTAAAGATGGTTGGAGATGGAGATAACTTGATCTGCCAACGTCTCAGAAATGAGTCATTTTATTTTTAGTGTTATGACATCCTGCTAACAACAAGCAAGAAAGCCTATCTTGCCTTCTTCTCTCACAGTGGCACTAAATATGTATAATTCTAGCTGCGCCCCGCGGTTTTACCCGCATAAGTCTCGATCCCGTGGGAATATCGGGATAAAAAGTATCCTATGTTCTAACCCTGGTCATGGTCTACCCATGTGCCAAATTTCATCCAAATCCGTTCTGTAATTTTAGCGTGAAGTAGAAGCAGGCTAACTGCCAAGGGTGCGCCGAAACTTCATTGAAACATCTCCTTTTGTGAAAGCTATTGTAATGCACGAAATGCACCCCAATTTCATAACAAAAAACCGTCCAAGAGCGTGTCTGACCACGCAAAATGAAGGGTTCTGTAGTTGAGATGAACTTATCCCAAGGAAAAACTTAACATTGTAGTTGAAAAACATGTTCTCCCATACATTGCAACTGCAATATACACGTCCGTGTTTGGGTCACAGAAATTCATTATGTGTACCAAATTTCTACTAAATAGGTCCAGTAGATTCGGAGCAAATTGGCTGTGCCAGACAGCCAGCCACTCAAGTGATCCTATATGGGTTCCGTTTTTTTCGTTTTGAGGTACGGAACCCTAAAAAAACCTTGTTTAAAAGAACCACATCTCTTACCTAGGTGGAATTAAACCGCGTGCCAGCCGGCTGCTGGGCTCTCATCGAGGGCATCGACCAGCCGATCGTGAAGACCTGCACCGTGGTAGCAGCAGACGAAGACGCTGAACTACACACCTTCACTCCGCTCCGGTTCAACACGCAGGCTGTCGTGAAGATTGCTGTGGAGCCTGTTAATCCATCTGAGCTGCCCAAGATGTTGGATGGGCTAAGAAAGGTGGGTGACGGTTATGTTAAAGTAATTTCAGATCAGTGAACATGGCTAAAACTCAAGTTATTGTAAGAATAAAAGCAAATTTCCAGTTATTTAAGTTATTAGCCCTAGTGTCACTAAACTGAACTAATAGTAGACAAGACAGGTTTTTGAACACTATGAATGTAATTAATATGGTGTGCATGATTAAGAGTATTCTGTCTATCTATCTACAGCTCGATTCAAACTGTATGGCGGCTCAGAACATCAGGCGAGTCGCCGCGCAGTTTAGGCTGCCTGTCCACTAGAGCGGAGTCAGTCATCGGAGCACAAAAAAGGGCCAATATTAATCGATAGGAGCAGAGCTCTGAAGAGGAGTTTAGATTCTATTGGTTAATTTTGGCACATTTCTCCGCTTCGCTCCAGTGGACAGGCAGCCTAACGAATTCACGTGTCAGCGGGGCGAGGGGTGAGGGGTGCGGTACTGCGCAGCGAGGCACTTCAGAGCCGCCATAAACTTTGAATCGAGCTGTATCTATCTAATGCGGTATAATGTTCCACATCGTCTAATCCCCGGCTTAACCGTCTATTTCTGGAATCGTGATCGATCACTCTGCTGTTCAATCACTTATTTTTGTGATAGTTTCATAGTTAACTAAATTATTATCAGGTGAGTTTTCTTGCAATCAGTCTGCAGCTTCTAAGCATTGTTCTGTTATAAGAATCTGTTGTTTTAGGTGAACAAATCCTATCCTCTGCTGTCAACGCGCGTGGAGGAGTCAGGGGAGCACGTGATCCTTGGCACCGGCGAGCTGTACCTCGACTGCGTCATGCATGACTTGAGGAATATGTACTCCGAAATCGACATCAAGGGTAATAAAATCAATCAGCGTTTTTATATTTTTTGTATTCAAATATTTAAAAAATATGTTACGTAAAAATGTATATTTAATGAATAAAGGAAAATCAAATAGCAAGAAACCATATGATTTGATATGATATGTACTATACAATGAATCTTCGTCACCGAAGTTATTTATTTATGGTTAATTAGAACGGTAAAACACTAATTACATTAATTAACACAAATCTAATGTTATTTTAGTATTGTAAAATGTACTTTAGTTTTACAAAACAAAACAAGAAAAAAGACATTACAAAACAAAAAAATATATATTGAAAAACTAAAGTAGTGTGCGATTTCAATCGTGTTTTTGTCAGTTTTAAACACTCCCAATAACTTTGATCAATTCCGTTACTGCTACACTCAATTCCGAATATCTCAAAAACATTTAGCACATTAAGATTTCAAAGATGTTACCAGTTTACTCATCTCGTATGACTTTCTAATTTAAAGAGACAGTCAGTCTGAGTTATGATTATCAAAACACGTACTAAAATAAAATATCCTCTACTTTCAACAGTGGCGGACCCCGTAGTCTCCTTCTGCGAGACAGTAGTCGAGACATCATCCCTCAAATGCTTCGCCGAGACGCCCAACAAACGGAACAAGTTGACCATGATAGCTGAGCCGTTGGAGCGAGGCCTGGCAGAGGACATAGAGGCCGGCGCCGTGTGCGTCACCTGGGACAGGAAGAGGCTGGGCGAGTTCTTCCAGACCAAGTGAGTATATGAATCCTAGAACCAAGAATTTGGTGAAGTATGATAGCCACTAATCCGTGCACCACGCGGGCTCTACAACACTGACAGATCACAAATAGGGGGCCTGTGTCCCAGTACTAGGAACATTAATACGCCATTTTTTTTTATGCTACGTTAGTGATAGTCATTTCACAAAGTAAATATGAATCATGATGCTATCATGATTGAACCTGTATTTTTTTTATGTTATCCTGCATGCACATTTTTTTTAAAGTGAAAACTTCTTTAGCCGCGTTGGTCATTTTTGAGATGGGACTAAATCATTGATTTCGCGACACCATGACGACACCTCATTTTTGTAAACGCGATTGTGCTTTTTATTTATATTAAGTTACAGATCAATGTTCGATGCAAGTATTTTTACTTTAAAGATTTCGGAAGTTTTTTTTTGTAAACGCGGTTGTGCTCTTTATTTAGATAAGGGTACGGACCAATGTTCTATACAAGTATTTTTCTTCTACCTAGGCGATCTTGTTCAAGTTTTCACTTCTGTCGGCACTCCCGGAGATTCTGTCTCCACCATTTTTTTTTAACTTGTATGTGTAAACATGTTCTTTATCGATTTCCGCCTCAAGCTAATGATCTAGAAGCTCCACATATCAGATTTATGTCTGTAAACACTTACGAAAATATCTAAATTAATATTTGTTTTACAGATACGACTGGGATTTACTGGCGGCTCGTTCTATCTGGGCGTTTGGGCCGGACTCAACGGGACCCAACATCCTGGTGGACGACACACTACCCTCCGAGGTCGACAAACATCTACTAGCGTCTGTGAAAGACAGTATAGTGCAAGGTAAGACGAGATTACCTTACCTACGGCTCGTAAATGTTAAGTTAAATCTCAGTTTATCATATTATATTACTGCATGATCTTTTGAACAGAAAAATCTTGCTGTCTGGGCTATCAAGACGCGCGGTTTGATGGATTGTTCCACTTTGCCCCACCAACCTGTCAAGTGGAATATTCACAAATTTGTTGTCCACTGAATTCCACTAGTTGATTTTGGTGGTGCAAATTTATCAGTTTGAATTTCTGCCCAGTTGGGATTATATTTTCTTGACAACTTCTATTGTTTCATTGTTTAGTAAGTTTACAACTCTGAATTCAGTTTACTTCGTCCTGCAGTCCCATTAAAAAAAAAACTTACCCAGATAAGGCGCATAAGGTCACAAACTGACTTTCATTTATGTCCCCAGGTTTCCAATGGGGCACGCGAGAAGGTCCGCTATGTGAGGAGCCGATTCGTAACGTAAAGTTCAAGATTCTAGACGCGGTGATAGCACAGGAACCGCTACATAGAGGCGGCGGACAAATCATACCTACAGCTAGGAGGGTACGTAGATTTTATATTCACACTTAATCTTTTTAAATGCGATAGACTCGCCCTCTAGTACATGGGACTTAAACATAACTGACGAAATACGGGTGTACTATAGGTAAACCTCTGCCTAACCCTGCGGGGCTGCAGGCGTGATGTTATGTTATGTTGTTTAAAGATTTTTTGCTGAATACCAACTCGGTCCATTCATCAAAAAGGAATTGCATAAAGGTTGTGTCAATATTTAGGCTGCGTTTCCACCAAAGATGTGCGAGGTAGCTGAGCGGTGCGAGGATGCGTAACGAAGCTGTGAAACGATGTGAGAGTTTCCACAAGAAATGTGCTAGGCCGCTGAGCGGTGCGAGGATGCGTAGCGACGCTGTGAAACGGTGCGCAGATGTGCGAAAATGTGGGCTGTTTTCAAATGCGATTTCTCGCTCGCGTCCATCCATAGCACACATCTCTCGTACACATCCCTCACACACATCTCTCGCGCACATTCCGTCGCTTCTTTTGTAGGTACAAAAACCTCGCTCCGCTAAGCCGTTTCCACAGGAGCTGCACTGCGCGAGGCTAGATAAATGAAGCGATTCTATTTGGTTCTTAACAAACACATCCCTCGCTACGCATACTCGCACATCTGGTGGAAACGCAGCCTTAGGGCTGAATTTTTAATCATCGGACAACTTTTATCTGAGAAAGTCTTTATTTATTATTTATTTAACCACTTAGGCACACACATATAAACAGACAAGAAGAAAGGAACAGAAAAATACGTACAAAGGTGTGCTTATTTCTAAAGAAATCTCTTCTTTCTTCTTTTGTCACAAATATTTAATACAATATTAAAATATTTATATTATGTACAGCAAAAAAAAAAAAAGTGAATACTTGAAGAAAAAATCGGCACCGCGGTAATGAACGCGTTGATGTCTTTTTAATGGTCAAACGCTGGTGTCATCACGGTGTCGCGAAATCAATGGTTTAGTCCCATCTCAAAAATGCCCAACGCGACTAAAGAAGTTTTGACTTAAAAAATATATATATTCGTCCGCATCGCTGTCAGTGGGAAATGTGCCCAAAACGGTGGCAGTGTTGCCATATTGGATGGCAATGCTGATTCTTTGCCCAAAAATATCAGAGAAATAAATATGACGATTTGACAGCTTTTATATAGGAAATGTTCAAACTGCTTTATTCATTCTTAAAGTAGAAATGATCTGACTATTTAAAAATTTATACGTGGCATAGATCTCGAGATAACCCTCTGTGACAGACGGACAACAAACTGATTTTATTTGTGTTGTTTTGGGTGTGTAGTGATCTTTTTTTAGTTCAGAACCATAAAAATCAGCCCTAAAAATAGCTAAAACAAGTATTTTTCGTAATTAGGTGGCATACTCAGCGTTCTTGATGGCGACGCCCCGACTGATGGAACCCTACCTGTTCGTGGAGGTGCAAGCGCCGGCTGACTGCGTGTCCGCAGTATACACAGTACTGGCTAAGCGGAGAGGTAAGCTTGCAATTTATTATAATACCTAATACGTCCTTGACTAGGTTTCGAAAAGTTTAACATTCTTCGACAAATTGGTGAAAAACAAATTGCAATCAAAGAAAAAAAAAGTGGTGGCACTCCGGGAGTGCCAACAGAAGTGAAAACTTGAACAAGATCGCCTTGGTGGAAGATAAATACTTGTATAGAACATTGATCTGTAACATAATATAAATAAAGAGCACAATCGCGTTTACAAAAATGAGGTGTCGTCACAGTGTCGAGAAATCAATGGTTTAGTCCCACCTCAAAAATGCCCAACGTGCCTAAAGAAGTTTTCACTTAAAAAATCACTGTGTAGACAGACGAGAGAGAGATATGATGACGTCCAGCTTTCTCCACATTCCAGACTTTTATGCTTGGAAGATGTGTGACGCAACAAACTCCGCACCGACAATACATATAGGACATTTGTATTGGACCACAATGGAATACAGATGGTTCACTCCGCAAATTTAAATAAAAAGCGAGTCTTGCTGCGACACAATAAAGTGCAATTTTGGTTGCACAGCTTTAATTACCTACAGTTATAATCACGTAGAAGGTGCCTCTCTTTCTATCGCATAACTCTTATATTATCTTCAGTCACTGAATTGGCCCGACAAGACGAGTCCGCTGCGTACTTCTTATCTGTATTCATCTGTGACTGGCGAATAGCTTCTAGCGTTTAGTTTCTTTATGACTTACTTGCACCACAAGTAATTAAATACGTTTTTCCTTAAACCTAATCGTATTTAAAACATCGTTCTATTTCTATCGATTGTTTAAAGTTGTCAGGGACAAAATTATGTTTTGAATATACGAGTATTTAGCGCTAAATGTATTCAGTGTTTTTTGGTGCAAGTGGTCAAGCACGTGAATAACCACATTCCTGAAACCACGTCACATGTGGCTTGTAGCATATTAATATAAGGCTCTGCCTTTGTTTTCTGCCATATTTTTAGAATATAAATATCCATTCGGTTATTCCGTTTGTCCACCCTAAAACATCCACCCTAGTGTGGATACTCGGAAACGCGTGTTCATCTGTCCATCCCAGACAGGGTAGATTATTATAGGAAATCAATTTTTTGATTGTTCTTCCGAATTTTTACCCCGAGTACTGTTATTATCACATTGATTTTTTAAATTATATTATTTAATTTACAAACGATTTCAGCTGCAAAGAAACAGTATTTATGTTTAAAAAATAGGTATGCTAATGTGTACTAAGTATCTTGGGCCAGTTTTTCTATCATGGTTCTCTAAATGACTACACAGTCTAGGGAGAAAATCGGAAGAAAAATAATAAATGAATTCCGATTATCCACCCCATCCGCGGTGGATTCTCGTAGATACTTTAGCGTGGATTTTTTGGGGTGGATAATCGGAATAACCCGATCCATTACTTACTCATTTCTTTTTCTCCTCAGGTCACGTGACACAAGACGCCCCGGTCCCGGGCTCCCCCCTCTACACGATCAAAGCATTCGTGCCCGCGATCGATTCGTTCGGCTTCGAAACAGATCTACGCACGCACACGCAGGGCCAAGCCTTCTGCCTGCAAGTATTCCATCACTGGCAGATCGTTCCCGGCGACCCACTTGATAAGAGCATCATTATCAGGTACAGCATCTTCTTATATACTAGTTCTGTTTACATCTAAGGAGAAAGTCCACTAAGTTGAGCCACTGACTTGAAAACAGAAAGCCTATTGGCCATTGCACATCTTAACAATTCGACTCATAAGTAAAGCAGTGATAAATGATAAATTATTTTATTTCTGTAAATAGGTTTGTACAAACACTTTTACACGTCAATCATATTTTAAAAACTACATGAGGTCGGCGTTTCCTATCTGACTACTCTGAGAAGAAAGGCCGAAACAAACTCAGAGGTCATAGTCTCTTTTAAAGTCCAGACATAATCTTGGTCAGATCATGTGAAGACCATGTAGATTGGTGTCTGAAGTAGTCTTTTGAGGAAAGCATCACACAGATTGAGAGGGCCTGTCCAGTCAGTGCACGCATTTGTCAGTTATTGTGCAGCTCAACTCAAAATTTAAGGCGCTCAACAATTTAACGAGCAATACCAAAAAGTAATTTATGTGGCCTACCCAAATGTCCTTTCATTTGGGTAGGTCACCTAAATTACTCAAACAGTCAGACCATAATTAGAACTAACTGAGAAAAAATTAAAAATAAAACAAAAAGGAATGACCCACATAGTCTTCACATTCACAATAATTAAAATAATATAATACTTTAAAAGTAAACAGTGAAAAGTGAGCTTTAGTGTCGTGTTGATGTTAAGTTTTTAGAATGGACGACTGAACATGGAGGCCTGGGTTTCTCTATCAGGAATTTTCTCAGTAGCAGTCTGGAGGCTGTATTTGTGCCCGGTTTATAGCATCAACCCCTATGCCCCTGCAAAGCCTGGCGAAATGTGGATGTACTATCGAAGAAACGCAAAAACCTACGAAAAAAAACGGGTCGTTTGCACGGGATTTTGTTTTTAATGTGGTTAGATATGCGTACCGCGATGGTACTACTACATCTGCCTAACTCTTGGGTGAAAATGCAGGTGTGGTATTATATATAGCATTTTTCTATTTCATTGAATTTATTCCCCAGGCCCTTGGAGCCCCAGCCCGCTACGCACTTAGCTCGTGAGTTCATGATCAAGACGCGACGTCGCAAGGGCCTCAGTGAAGACGTCTCCATCAACAAGTTCTTCGACGACCCCATGTTGTTGGAGCTCGCGCGGCAAGACGTGCAGTTGAATTAAATTAATTTAATATAGATTAAACAATACAAATATAGTATTATTTTATTTTTACCAAGATTTAAAAAAAACGTTGCACCTGAGCTGTGATAACCTATTACTATACTCTATGACTGTGATCAACTCTGCGTGACGACGAGAAGAGGCAAGGACGCCATCCACACTATCGCGCTCGCTTTACCTCGTCTTGCCTCCTGGAGAGTGAGAACCCAGGGTAAGAGAAGAACAGTAGATATAATCATAGGAGGAAGAAAGAAATAATCATAAAAGAAGAGTATTCTGAGTATTGGTAGGTATATAAAATCCCCTATATAAAATGTATGTGGTATTGGTCATACTTATATTACTATGACGTTTGTTTGTTTTTTTTTTTTTTTTTTTTTTTATTTTTTTATTATGGCTTCGCACGGTTTGTGCATTAGCCAATGTCATGTATTTTTTATTATTATTTTTTTTTTAATCGAAGAGACAAAGTTGGGGAAACAAAATTATTAATTATATTAGAACGGAATTTAGGATAGGACGGATATAGGATCAGTATAAGGAAAAGGATGAATCGAAGGAGTGAATAATGAGCAAATTACAATAACGAATATTTACAACTTAATATTATTTAAGGTAATGAATGAGACTATACATTTATATACCGGAAAGCTATTTGTACAAAGTAAGGAAAGTATTGAAGTAGGAAAATGAGTACCAAGGGACAAGAGATTACTAAGAAAAGAAGAACGGTCGTATAAGGGACAGGAGAAAAAAATATGATTTAAGTCGCCTACGTCTGTGCCACACGAGCAAATGGGGTCGTCGATGATATGAAGTTTGGCAAGATGGGCTGGAGAGCAAACATGACCCAGTCTCATCCGTATAAGAACGGAGGTCTCCATCTTGCCAAACTTTGCCCTGCCAAACCACGGTTTTTCCGGAACGTCGGGCTGAATAGTTGAAAAATAACGGCCCTTTGATTTGCTTCCGATACCCCAGGCTACCTTCCAGGTATCCCGGAGAAAAATCTTTGGTAATGTCACAAGGTCAGTACTAAAATTCTGATATGGAACTAAGTCCCCACACTGCACTGCATCACCGGCAATTGTATCTGCCACTTCATTGCCGTGGATTCCAGCATGGGCCGGGATCCACGCAAATTGTAGTGTATTACCTTCAGAAATGGTTCTGAACGCAAATTCTCTTATTAAATAGACTATAGGACACTGCGATTTGTGTTCGAAAGGGGATTTATTGATGGCTAGAAGAGCACTTTGAGAATCTGTGAAAATAATAGTTTTCTTGAGCTTTAGAACCCGAATATATTCAATAGCTTTTAAAATGCCGAAACATTCCCCCGTAAAGACAGAAGTCTCCGGAGGTAATTTTATTTTTTGTACGATGTTGTATTGGGAATGGTAAGTCCCTATCCCAACACAACCTCTCGGAGAACGCTTGGCAGCATCCGTAAATATGTGATGGTACTCTATGTGTTCAGCCAAAAAATGATTAAAACTTAAATTGCAATCGGGACCTGGTTTACTTACACAGTATTTAATGGTGGGGCTGAATTGTAAACTCTCGTAACTACTGCTAAATAGGGGAAGTTTATTGGAACGGTGAATAGGAGAAGAAAGGGAGAGGATTTTTTTATAGCTTACAACTAAACAAGGATCACGTTTATGGGACCAGTAATCTGAAGATTCAATCTGCAATACTAAAGAGTCCAGTTTAGGAATGAGAGGATGAGTTGAGAACTGAAGAATCCGGAACAAATATTTGTCAGATAGAAATTGTCTTCTAAGGTATAAAGGAGCTTCTCCGCATTCTACTTGGAGTGCATTAATGGGACTAGACTTCATGGCTCCGGAAATTATGCGCAAAGCTTTAGACTGAATGCGATCCAATTTTTTTAAAGCCATAGCACTACAAGGTTCTAGAACGAACAATCCATAATCCAGGGTGCTTCTGATGATTGCATTGTAAATAAGTTTCAAAGAAAATGGATGTGCACCCCACCACACACCAGATAGGCATCTAAGCATGTTTAGGTGATTTTCACATTTGTTAACAATATAATCACTATGAGGAACACTACTTAATTTACAATCTAGTATTATACCTAGATATCTGAAATTATCTTTAACTGGAATACGTATTCCCATATAAAAGATGTTTACTAAGGGAATATTTCTCTTTCGGGTGAACAAAACAGCTGCGCTTTTAGACGTAGATAAATCCAAACCATTCAGATGTAACCATGACTCCAAAGTAGATAAAGCTGAATTGATAGCATAGCTAGCTTGTTCAACAGATTGGCTTGAAGAATACAATACTAAATCATCGGCATATTGAAGAACCTTAACTTGGTTAGCTAAGGAGGAGTCTAAATCAAAAGTGTAAATATTGTATAGGAGGGGGCTGAGCACTGAACCCTGTGGGAGACCTCTCCATACAAGATGAGGTACCTCATGATCTCCTATTATCATAATAACAGAGCGATCATTCAGGATTCTAATAATGAAATTCGACAAATTCAATGGAACTTGTAGGGCTTTTAATTTATTTTGTAAAACTGATAATACAACATTATCGTAAGCTGCATTAATATCAAGGAAAACTGCAATGGTCGAATGGTTATTAGAGAAGGATAGCCGAATATCGGATGTTAAAATACTTAAACAGTCAGTTGTACTTTTACCTTTTCTAAAGCCATATTGTGAATCTGCCAAAAGACCCTTACTTTCAACATACCATTCAAGGCGATTTTTAATTAGGTGCTCCGCTAATTTCATCAGAATTGAAGATAAAACTATGGGACGGTATGAAGAAGCATCAGATGGAGTTTTATTTGGTTTAAGGAATGGCAACACCATTTGACGTTTCCATTCATCAGGGATGTTACCTGTATACATAATCGAATTAATAAGCTCTAAATAGTAACCGAGGACGACATCATTTAAATTAGCAAAAAAGGAATACGGGATGCCATCAATGCCTGGTGCAGAATCCTTAGTTTTATGGATAACACCTTTTAATTCAGTGAGAGTGAATGGGAGATCTAGCGTCGTATGAGTGTCTTGGTTACTAGTTACAAGAGACAGGTTAAGGTTAGTAGCCTCAGGAACCCAAGGCGGAGCTAATTTGTCTAAAAATTCATTGGCTAAAGAATCCGGAATAGGAGAAGGGTCTTTATAAATGGACCTAAATCTACGAATATTGCGCCAGACGATCGTAGGGTGAGTATTCGGTGAAATTGATGTGCAAAAGTTACGCCAAGATTCAAATTTTTTCTTCTTAAAAAGTTTATAAGTTTCGTTAATTATGTTAGTAACGATTTCAAAATTACTATCAGACATATCGAGGTTATAATTGTATTCAGCCTCTTTACGTTTGTAAACCATTTCTGTGCATTCAGGGTCCCACCATGGAGGCGAGGGAATTGTATTAATATTGTTATTTTTTACAGGAAAAACTTCATCTGCTGCTGCAATTAATATGAGCGCTAAAGCTTCCGCACAACTGTTTTCACTGCCATCTGAAATAACAGGCAAGGAGCAAAGCTTGCTGTCAACAATGTTTCTAAATTTGTCCCAGTCATTATTATTTCTATTAGGTAGCTTATATTTTAATGTTGATCTCCTTAATGGTGCATTTCGTTTAGAAAGAGGATAAGAAATAACTATTGGAAAATGATCACTACCATAAGTAGAGGTCAGAGTATGCCAAGTTAGTGAAGAGGCTAAGTTTGGAGAACAGATAGAAAGGTCAATTGCACTTTGGTTCTGATTGGGATCTGAACGACGTGTGACAGCTCCTGTGTTCAAGATGCATAGGTTATGTAAGTCTAATATATCTAGTAATTCATCGCCATAACAATTAGAAGTTGAACAACCCCATGATTGATGATGGCAATTAAAGTCCCCTAATATTAAAAATGGCTTTGGAAGAGATGAAAAGAGATTATTAATCTCTTGAAGAACAGAAGAAGAAGGGTGGGGAATGTAAATAGAAACAAGACAAATATTATGAACTTTAATAGCTACAATTGAAATTGCCTCACTATGAGGAGGTAATGTAATGATAGAAAAAGGTATAGTATTCTTGATAAGTATAGCTACTCCACCATACCCATCAGATCTATCCTCTCTAATGGTTAAATAACCATTAATTTTAAAAATATGATTAGGTTTGAGCCAAGTCTCTGCTAAGGCAAAGGCAAATGGCTCATATTTGTTTAAAAGATATATAACATCACTCTTTTTATTTACTAGACTGCGGCAGTTCCACTGGATTATTTTGGATGTGTTGTCCATTACAAATGGATTGAGATACATTGGAAGAAGGGGCAACGTTGGACGGTGAAATGTTGAACTGAACAAGAAGATTGTGTAATGCAGAAAGAAAATCGTTTATGGAAAAATTTGTGTCATTTTTTTCATTATTATGATTATTAGAAAAAGCACAACCATCTGATGGTTGAGGAATATTGAAATCTTTAATAATGGCATTGTGAGCCTCTTTATTGTATCCTTGTACAGATTTGGGAGGAGAGCGTGGTTTGAGAAAGACAGTCTTTTTATAGCTAGTTGAAGCAGGCATTCTATTAGGTGAAGAGATGGATGGGGTATCTGCAAAGTTTTTGGATGGAGAAGATAAAAGTGTATCAGCATACGATTTAGTTACAAGGGGATATACTTTTGCTGCTTCAGCATAGGATACTGAACTTTGTGCCATGTATGTTTTAATTAATTTTTGTCTAGAAAATTCTGGGCAAACCTTGTTAGTAGCATAATGATATCCTGAGCAAAGGCAGCAAGATGCACTTTCTGGTTCTCTGTCACAACTGTCCCCAGTGTGGCTTTGGCTACATTTATAACAACGAGGTTTGGACCTGCACTGAATTTTAGTGTGACCGAAACGACAGCAATTGAAACACTGTACAGTAGGGAAAATATATAAATCTACAGGTAATGCATTATAGCACATAAAAATTCTTTTCGGTAGCACCTGACCATCAAATGTAACAACTATCGATTGGGATGGTTTCCAAATGGTAGAATCATCAACAATGGCTTTAAAATTAAGGCGTCTTACTTTTAAAATTGGACCACAACCAATTGGTACTGTTATATTATCAATAACATCCTCCGGAGACCAATCTGCAGGGACACCACGTACTAAACCCATTCTAGTAACATTAAAAGTGGGTATAAAAGCTTTATAATTATAAGATTCTAGACTATTATGATTAATAAAAGAATTTGCGTCCAGGAAATTCGAAAAGGAAAGAGAAATTTTGTTGCGCCCAATTTTTTTGACACTACCGTTAATTATGTTTTGGAAGGCGTTGTGTTTAAGGAACTTGCCAAATGTGATTGGGTGCAGTGTCGTTCCATCATCTGGTGAAATTATGTTTTTTTGTACATGAATGACAAAAGGCGCGCTGTCTGTTTTATCATAAGTTTTACGACCTATCTGAGTAGGAGCAACTGAGGACGTAGCAGGAATATCGGGCACATTGATAGTAGGATCGTTAGTCGTTGTAGTAGTTGAGCAGTTAGGTTCTGATGCAGTAATTTCAGGTGTAAAATCCGTACAGCTACAACCCGAAGATACGGTACCGTGGCTTTTACGGGTACGGCGACGCTTATTGCAGTGCTTACAAATATGTGTACGGCTTCTTTTTAAGTTACGAGCCGAAGACGACCCATCGGTATCCATGCCCGATTCGTTTGATATAGTAACGTAATTGCCTGCCGGGGGAACAGAGTCCCCCGGGTCAGGCGGGTCCTTCATTTTCCCGCGCTAATATAAAATAAAATAAAAACTTACCACTACCGAAGAATCTATACAAACTAAAGTTGAATTACAAGAAAAAGAAAATAGAACACTAAAAACTACGGCTACTGATCTTATATTACAACGTTTTTCAATTTTTCAATTATAGCTTTAAAAGGACACGACCGCCAAGTTTGAGGTTTCCCGCGCTTTTTTTTCCGTTTGTTTGTTTAGAACAACTGTCTCAATCACAATCTGGCCGCATTCCGATTTACGCCTTAATCGCTCACAGCGCTCACATCTATAGTTCAGAGCTGTCAACAATTCAGAACGCTCGCTCGTGAACGCGCTCATAATGCTCACAGGGGTCGCTCAGCGTCAAAACTTATAACATAACCCTAAAACTTACACAAGATGGTTGGATTACAGTATTTCTTTGAGTATACACCACAATTTTCTTCTTCTTCTTTGGTCTGTAGCCAAAAGCAAAATTTCGAACATGCCACGTTAGTTTAAAGTTACGATGCAACTCAAAACATAACAGCACGACTGTCATTTTTGTTAACGCTCACGGTGATATTAATTTAGTGCATGGTCGGTGTTATCGCAAGATGGCGCATATCATGACATCATCGATGACGAATCACGGGACATCCTTATCGCGATTACGCTAATTCGGTACGGGTGTTAGCACGCTCAAATCTATTAGGATTCTGGCGGGAACTTTAAAAAAGAGCGGTTCGGATTTTTTTTAAATTTTTATTTTTGTTAAATATTCGCTAGTTTCTTGCTTAAAAGTTAATTAAAACAATAGTGCTAGGTGCGCAAAACTGAAAAATGGTGGGAAATGAGGGGGGCGGGGATAACCCGCCCACCTCACATAAACGTCCTCGGCCTGAGGCCGGAGGCGGAGGGACTGGAATGGACAGCAGTGATGGCGGCGGCGGTGAGCATTCTGACTATCCACCTTACATGAAACCAGACTATAAAAGACTATATCCAGAAAATGCCACTTATGTGGACTTTAAAGTATTCATTGAAGCTTCCAACAATAAGGATAGAATAGGCAATAAGAGCCCTGTCTATCTCAATCACATATTTTCCAGCGAAATAAAAGGGGTGACGGCTATACAACGAATAAACGCAAATAAAATAGCAGTAATATTTAAACAGTATAATACGGCCAATAATTTTATTAATAACAGCGCTTTTCTTAACAAGCATGGCTTGAAAGCATTTATTCCGGCTGCGCAAATAGAAAAAACAGGTATAATTAGATTTGTACCAGCAAACATTTCGAACAAAGAACTATACACCAAACTATCATCAATTTATGAAATAATAGCTATAAGAAGATTCACTAAGAAGATAGGACAGGAGCGAGTACCACTACAAACAGTTAGCATTACTTTTCTATCGAATATTCTTCCAGACAATGTACAATATGATTTGTTTTCATACCGAGTTTTTGAATATGTTCCCCCATTACAGCAATGTTTCCGTTGCTTTAAATTTAACCACTCTGCTAGGGTATGCAATGGCAAACAAAGATGTTCCATTTGCGGAGGTGAGCATTTATATAAAGAATGTGATAGACCAACAGAGATCTGCTGTTGCAATTGCAGCGGGCCTCATCTTGCAATTTCTAGATTATGTCCAATTAAGTTAAATAAAATTTTAGAAAAGAAAAATAAGATTACTTATGCAAGTACTACATTGACGAAACAACACATGAGTGATAATACTGAATTTCCACCTCTACTACCTCCAAAAATGAAAACAACTGACATTGTAAATAACTCTGTAAATAAAGCTGTACATACATCTGTAAATAAGTCTGTAAATAAATCTGTACATACATCTGTAAATAAGTCTGGATTTGTAAACAATACTGTACATAGTGTAAATAAATCTAAAGATGTCCCTCCTAAAGTAGACATCAAAGCCCAAATTGTTGCCAACAATGATGTACTAATGGCCCTAGTACAGACATTGGTGGAACTGGGTAATAAAGGAGATAATACACCTACCACCGTAAATAGTATTAAAGAAATATTACTTAAAAATCTCAAGTAATGGATCCAAGTCACACATTGTCTAAGCTACGTATTGCTCAATATAACATTCAAAGTGCTAATAGTAAAAAACCCTTATTGATTCAATTCTTACAAAACCAAAATATTGACATTTGCTTACTTAACGAAACATGGTTTAAAGACAATAGTTTCAGAATACCTGGATATAATATTTATAATAAAAATTCCAAAAATACTCATAATGGTGTAGCAATACTGATTAAGCCATATTTAAAGTACAAAGTTTTAAACACTAGATTTTATGAAGACATTCAAACAGTTGCTCTGTCCTTATCTACTACACATGGTAGCTTGACTATTCTTTGTGTATACTGTCCTCCTTCGAGTGGACATATACGGATCAATAGATTACGTAATATTATTAATGATCTTCCAAAGCCCATATTTGTCAGTGGTGACTTTAATGCACACCACATTGCATTTGGTTGTCTATCGACCAAGAGCAGAGGTCATGATTTATTTAATATAATTGATGACTTGGATTTATGTATTTTAAATGATGGTAGTTCTACAACTGTTAACAACCCGAGACGGAATCCGTCTGCAATTGATGTTAGCTTTACTAGTGCTAACCTCGCATCAATATGCGAATGGTCTGTACATGATGATGCCATGGGTAGCTATCACTACCCAACAATAACAGAGATTTCACTACAAATAGATAAATATCATATTAATCCCCCTGTTGATAGGTTTATATATAAAAAAGCAGATTGGGAAAAATATAAAACTATTTCTAAAACAATATTCAATGATTTAGTCCTAAAATTGCATGATCCTATTTCAACCTATAATGATTTTTGTTCTCGATTGGATACTTTAAAAGATATGACAATTCCTAAACTTAGTAAACCAAATAATTTTAAAAGCAGACCTCCAGCTCCTTGGTGGAATGACATTTGTGAAAAAAGTGTAATTGCCTCTTACAACGCATTAAAACTATATAGAAGTGAACCTATTATGGAGAACTATTTAGATTATAAAAGAAAAGATGCACTTAAAAAAAGAACCATATCGGAACAAAAAAGAATAGGTTGGGATAACTTATGTAACACATTCAATAGAACTACTCCTATAAGTAAGATTTGGAATCTTCTAAAAATGTTTAAGGGTATAAGAGCTGGCAATAAATCATATAAGGATGAGTTTATTTCTCAATTTCTAGATAAATTATCCGACAACAGCAATCTAAATAATGTTAATAATTTAGGCAATATTTTCGAATTAAACAATGATAATCTAAATTCAAAATTTTTGTTAGATTTTTTTACATGGTCTGAATTTAAAATGAGTTTGTTATCTCGGAAAGACACTACACCTGGTTTAGATGATCTCCCCTATTGTACTATTAAAAATTTAGATGAATCTGCACAAAAAATGTTTCTTAATATCCTTAATTTACTCTGGCATTGTAAATGTATTCCACAATCGTGGAAAACACAATGTATCATTCCAATACTCAAACCAGATAAACCCTCAGAGCTTGCCAGCTCTTATAGACCAATATCACTGTCTTCATGTCTAGGTAAATTATTTGAAAACATGATTAAAAATCGTTTAGATTGGTATATGGAATCTAACGGCATCATTCCACATGTACAATATGGATTTCGTCGAGGGCGAAGTTGTGCAGACAGCTTCACTTCCTTAATTTCAGACCTGAAACATGCAAAGGATAGAAAGTTGAACACTGTTTGTGTATTTCTAGATGTTCAAGGTGCCTTTGACAGCCTAGATCCGACTATACTTGTACAAGTTATGTCTAGGTTAGGTGTGCCTGGCCAACTATGTAAATGGATATATAATTTTTTGAATAATAGAACACTCTATGTAAGACATAATAATACATTGCAAGGTCCAAAATGTGCATCTAGGGGTACAATGCAGGGTGCTACACTATCTCCTTTGTTATACAATATATACACAAGTGAAATCTGTAAATTTATTAATAATAATGTAGATATTCTGCAATTTGCTGATGATATTGTTTTGTACAGTAGTAATTATAATGTAGAAATTGCAATTGACAATATTAACAGAGCCTTGTCCCAACTATTTCACTATTACAATGATGTGCTACATTTAAAAATTAATCCCTCCAAAAGCAGTGTTATGATATTTGGAAATGAGAACACAAATTCAAAAGTAGTTTATAACAGAGAATCTATAAATCCAGTAAATTCAAAGAAATTTTTAGGCATAGTAATAGACAGGAAATTAACCTTTGAGGAACATATTAAATATATATCAAAGAATGCTCTAAAAGGTTTAAATGTAATTAAATGTCTTGCAGGTGTCTCATGGGGAGCAGACCCGAAAATATTATCAATTTTGTATAAAAGTATAGTTAGAAGTCATTTTGATTATAGTTCACTAGTGTATATAAATAGTACTCATGTAAATAAACTAGATCTATTGCAGAACAGGGCTTTGAGAACAATTTCTGGTGCAATGTGCTCTACTCCCATAAGGGCCATGGAAGTGGAGACTAAAACTATGCCCTTAATTTTGAGACGCATTTTACTAGCAGAGAGATTCTGTCTTAAATTAATTGCTGCAAATAACAGGAAAATAATAAACAAAATTGTACCTTCTGTAAATAGAACTCTTGGGCCTCTAACAACAGGAGAGGATCTCTTGAATGGTAAATCCCCAACATTGTCCAAAATATTGTTAGAAACAGAAAACAGTTTTACTGGTATTAGAAAACAGTGCCGATGGCCATGTTACTCCTTCTCTTATCAGTGTATTTCACATCCCATTAAAGAATTACAAAATCCCATTAATAATAATTCAGATATGTTACAGTTTTTGGCAGATAATAATAATTATTATGTTATTTACACTGATGGCAGTAAGGGGAGTGATTATGTACGGGCTGCTATATATGATCCACAAGCTAAATTCTCTCAAAGCTTTACTCTGTACAATACATGTACTATATTCACTGCGGAGGCCTATGCCGTTTATCAGGCATTAATACATATTCGCCAAATTAGCAATTGTAAATACTTTTTGATTGTTTCTGATTCACTGAGTTTGATAAAAGCCTTAACTAACCTTACAGTTTCGTTTAAGTCAAATTATATTCTGTATTTCATCAAAGAAATAATTCATCAATATTATCTTAAGCACATAAAAATTGTATTCCTGTGGGTACCTTCTCACCGAGGTATCTCTGGCAATGAAGTAGTTGATAAAACCGCATATGAAGGTAATAATGCTATTGATGTTAGAAATGCAATGGACATTCCTATGACTGACTTCCTGCAATGCATTAATGAAAATATATGTAAGCTATGGTTAGAAATGTGGAAGAAAGACCAAGTCATCAAAGGAAAGTGGTATGGAAGTATTCAAGAAAGATTACCTGTTAGACCCTGGTACAATAGATTGAAGGAAGCCAGCCGAGACTTTATCACTACGATAAATAGATTGCGCTTTGGCCATAATACTGCTCCGTCACACCTTGCTAGGCTTGGCATTATTACAAGCAATACATGCCCACATTGTGAATCCCAAGAAGGAACAATGGAACATCTTATTTTTGACTGTCAAAACTTCTTACTTGACAGATTAGTGTTGGCTAGTGAACTTAGTGATGTGAACATTAAGTGCGATTCTTTCTCCCGCCCGCCGCCACTTAAAGAGTTATTAAAAGACAAAAATACTTACAAACCGATACATAAATACATTAAAAATACTATTAAAACAATTTAAAAACGAAGTGATAGTGCAGTGTTCGAAAATAAAATAAGATTTGACCTAAAGGTCCAGTAACCAGGTCATAAAATTCCAAAAAAAAAAAAAAAAAATCAAATCTATTACAGGGTTAATCGGAACGCAGCCATTGTTATGTCAAGTGTCAAAACAGCGAAAAGCATGTTCCACTTGAAAATCGTTTATAATAAAGATTTAAAATAAAAATATAGCTAACATAAAAAAATATAATTGTGAAAAGCATTGTTTTACATCTCATCTTATTTAATTATAAAGCAAAATGGCTCGCGGTAAAGACAAGAAACAGTAAGTTTGGTGATGTACACAGTTGCAAATTGTATTATGTGTTTATATGTTGAGGCTAACATCGTGGTGTTTTAGGCGTAAGTTGGACAAGAAGCAAGAAGGTGACGATGTCCCGAAGCAGGTTCCCCACACGTTGGAGTCCCTCCGAGAAAAGGATGAGACTATGCTTGCTAATGTTGACGATGAAGAGAAATTGGAGGTTAGAAACAGTAGTTTCTGTATATTTCAAACTATTCTGTTCTGAAAATGCTGATAACAATAATTAACTACAGGAAACAATAAATCTATCTTACCGAAAACTACATGTAAACAACAACTAATTTTGTTTTTTTTTAAATCTTAGTGAATCTGCTATTTTAAGCTCAAAACCAGCTTGAGTAATAGTTCACAGTATCCGAAACTTAAAACATCTATTAATAATTCTAGGCACAAAAGGACATGGAATTAGATGAACTATCAACATACTACGAGAATTCATATGAGCCTAAAGTATTAATCACATACTCGGACAACCCTCACAACAAGACTAGGATATTTGGCAAGGAGCTCTGTAGAATGATACCTAACTCCATATCTAGGTATAGACAAAGGTAAGGATATGTTTTAGGTTCTTACAGATAGCCAGCAAAATGTACAGGCAAAAGTCGCAGCTCTTTTGAGGCCTCCCCTTTTTTACGTAGTGACATAACTTGTGTTTTGGCATTTTTTCACTTTCTCAGTCAAGTTTCTCAAATATTTTTCATGGATTAAATCCATGAAAAATATGGTAAGGTAATATTATTTGGGGTGCTCCGCACCTATTGTGACTTTTTCTTACAGTGGCTACTGTTGAACCTCAGCAATCAGCTCTACATGATATCTTGTTCTAAAACCATATTGCTGCAGTTCCAGCTAAGCAACATGGTTTTAGAACAAGATATCATTTGGTGAACCCATAATTTATTTTATTAGGTTGCTAAAGACACAATTGTTTTGCAAAACACCTTTTTTTTCTATTTTCAGATCATCAGTAAAACGGATAGTTCAGTCAGCTCTCCGTGAGAATGTAACAGATGTGATAGTAGTAAACGAGAATCAGAAGCAGCCAAATGGTTTCCTTTTGATCCACTTACCGAATGGACCAACCGCACATTTCCGCCTTTCCAGCTGCAAGATAACTCCAGAGCTTAGGAAAGATTATAAAGAAATTACTAACCATAGACCTGAGGTAGATACACAATTCTTAAATTATTTTGCTCAATACCTAGAAAAAAAAAACTGAAATATCATTCCAAGAGGATGAGAGACTGGACTATTGCTTTGTCCGTGTTTGCCTTGTTTCACCACAGTTAATTTAGTTAGAATATGTGGAGTCACATTCATTATGGTTTATTTATACTTTGGCCTAGACATTACCTATTTATTTATTTAAATAAAAAACTTTCCCTTAAGAACTTGAACACATTGTATGTTACTAGGTGATCCTGAACAATTTTAGCACCCGGCTAGGTATGACGGTGGGGCGAATGCTGGGCGCATTGTTCCACTACGAGCCACAGTTCCGCGGCAGGCGCGCCGTCACCTTCCACAATCAACGAGACTACATATTCTTCAGACATCATCGGTTAGTTTTTTAATGTTTCGTTATTTATGCTAATTATGGTGTGGATTTTTTAAACTTTAAAAAGCTCACATGCAAGTGTTTGGAAATAATAAATATTCTTGTTGTGCTATTGAAAACATTCCCACAAACATTTCATCCTTCTCATCAATGCAATAGAACTCATTTTAATAATAGAACTATAATAGTTACCTAATGTAATGGGTGTTCAGAAGTGGAAATAAAACAATATAGGTACACTCACTTAGATGGTATATAATCCAAATTATCCAAAATTAGAAGACTAAGCGCACAGCACAATCCGTCGCTCTCCCGTCTCACCAGCAAAAAGTACCGTCTCAGCAGGAAGTCAAACTACCATCCCCTTTTTATTATTGTAAAATATTCGAAGCACTTACATAAAAATTGAAATACTGATAACAAAGTTCTTAAGGTGGAACTAGTTGATATTTTTTCCATACAAATTTCAGGGGGGTTTTACTCCACTGTTTGACATGGTACTAAACATGATATCGTTTTGTTTCATTATTAATTTTGTCTGTGCGGAAACAGAAGAGTAAAATATTAAGCCGTTAAAAAATTAGGAGCCCACAAAGATTCCTTTTTCTTGCTAATTTTAACGCAACTTTGGGGGTAAATAAGCAATAAAAGAAGTGTAAAATGTCCAAAACAAAGTCGGCACCGACAAAGCTCCATTGTCGAAGAGTTCAATAAACTTTATTTGTAATTGATTTATGCAGTGGTTTTTTCATAAAACCCTATTTTCAAAAGGACTTTTTGTAATTTTTTACGCACTCGTTTTACTAAAATAGTTCGGAACGGTGTTTGTGTGCGTGCAAACTAGACGTTGTGCATGTAGACCAGTGTCTAACTGCTCATCACTAATACTATCTCTGTCGGACACGATGCCAGGTGAGACAGCGTGCTTTTCGGCCATGCCCACTAGTGAGTTCGAGCCTGCGACTAGTGTCACCTTAAGAATGAAAGCTATAGATTTTTAAGCTACATTTTTATAATTGAGTATGATTTACAGTACTATTTTCAAGATAATAAAGTAATGCTCAGTATTAAGGACTCTTAAGCTCGTATCTTTCTCGTTTGCTTGTATCATTTCCTTCCTAAAACATTTATTAACTTATTTTCCAGATACGAGTTCACCTCAGACGGCAAGCGCGCCAAGCTGCGCGAACTGGGCCCCCGCTTCACTCTCAAGCTGATCTCCTTACAACAAGGCACCTTCGACTCTAAGCGCGGAGATTTCGAATGGATCATCGCTGGCAGAAGACACCAGTTGGAGACCTCCAGGAGGAAGTTCTTCTTATAGGCGATTATGTTGTGTAAAAGGAATAAAGTATTTTGTAAGAGCTACTCTAGTTTTCTTTCGTGCCCGTTGGACAAAATTATTGGTTGATATTTTATCGAGGTTGGACATCTTTCGGCTGAATGACGATAGCGAAATGGGTCTGTAGAACACTTCTGGAGTTCTAACCAACCCGTCGTTCTTTTAAGGAAGCAACGCTCGATAAATCCCTTCTTTTATGGAACCCTACTACTACTTACCAATGTGAAGAATGAAAATGTTTTATTTATAGTAATTGCTTTAGTTTTAAAATCTCCGAAAATCTGGAGGAGCTTCCAATCTATTGCGACTTATTTTTTTATGGTAAAACTATAAGCTGAAAAGCTGCTTCACAGCGATACGTTGTGACAAAAGGGAGGCTCATAGCTATAGCCTTTTTGGCTATTTAGGGTATTCACTTCTAGCACCACCCCAAAACTCGTTCACTGACACAGATTCAAATACTGATGTTGCGGATGAAATCTTGAAGACGAGCAGGCGCCATCCCCATGGGCGGAATATCGCGGGTTTAGTTTCGCCGTGCCACTAAATTAAATAGAAATATGAATCAATCGTCGCGATTCTCCTGCCCGTGGAGATAGCGCCTTACAATACAGGCGTAGAGATTTGTGTTATGTTGTGTACAGAATTAAAATTCAAAACTTTTCTTGTATAATAATTTTATTGACGTTATTGTGATGCAGGCAAAGAATCACACAAAATTGGTGGTAGTTTACAGTTACCAAAACAAACGCTTATGTTGATAGTTTTGCCAAACTTCTTGGCAGTATATGGTTAGGTATAAATGAGACCAAAGATGTAGTATAGTCTGGTTATAATTATCCAAAGGTGCATCTTATATACTAACGACTACGTGTTGATAACAGATAGTAGAAACATTTAATAGATATTGAACGTGCGATAAAGAACATAAGATTGCGATGTAGATTGTAGATACAGCACAAAGATATTGTACTGTAACAGTACACCCCCCTTTAAAAGAAAAAGTATAAATTTGATCTAGACCTTACTAGTTATTTGCTGATGTATATAAATAATAATGCTATTGTACGCGGTGGAATTTGATGACGCCTGTTGTGGTGCGATTTGCTGACGTCTGTAATTTTGACTTAGCTGTTGCACGAGTGTTTATTATTTTTTCCCGTTAAACTCTTCATTCTTCCGTCCAGTGTTTCCATTATGCCATAAATTAGGATCGCACCGATTGTTAAAATAATCTGTC
This sequence comes from Omphaloscelis lunosa, assembly GCA_916610215.1. NCBI lineage: Eukaryota > Metazoa > Arthropoda > Insecta > Lepidoptera > Noctuidae > Omphaloscelis > Omphaloscelis lunosa. The sequence continues at coordinate 2,608,951 of OU744245.1, read as the reverse complement.
CCATCGCAACATTTCTTGTCCACCGTAAGTCCTCCTGGATCAGGTTACGGAGTTTGTCCGCTTCGTTTTGATTGAGGCAACTGTCCGTATTGTATGTTATCTGGTCCTTAGAACTTTGATTTCCCATTTTAGATGTCCTGTTGTTACGAGTAGTTGTGAATTAATGGTATATGTTAAGATCTATGCTAATATTATATATACGAAACTTGCTTCTATCAGCGATTTTTATAGACGTACCACTGGCTTTACCTTACGTCCCGATCGTGTAGCGTACGTGTGTGAATGTCTGTCGCAATCCTTTGAATCTGGCACGTAGTTTGATTCGTCATTGATCATGAAAGCTGGTTTCAATCTATCAATTGATATCACTGTCTCCTTATCCCTAATTCTAATGCAAAATGTTTTATCTGTTCTACTAATTACTGGGTAGGGTCCTTCATACGGCGGCGTCAGGGCTTTCTTCATTCTATCACACCGAACAAATACGTGTGAGCATTCTTTGAGTTCGGGATGCACAAATATAGCTTGGTTATGGTTTTTTCTTTTCGGAATTGACGTCATTTGTGTGATGTCCTTTTGAATTTGTTTTACAAATTCTTCGTACGTTGATAACTGTGCTGCTGATGACTCAAAAAACCCTCCAGGGAGTCGTATTGGCGTTCCATATGTCATCTCTGCTGAACTATAACCTGTGTCTTCTCGCAAGCTACTCCGCAACCCGAGTAAAACTGTTGGGATTTCTTTTAACCAATTTTCGTTGGATTCTCTTGTCATTAACGCTACCTTTAAAGTTCTATGAAATCTCTCTATCATTCCATTGGATTGCGGATGATAAGGTGTTGTCCTAATTTTATGTATTCCCAAAAATCGAGAGAGTGACTCAAATATTCTTGATTCAAACTGTCGGCCTTGATCCGTAGTAATGCGCAATGGACAACCAAAACGAGTAATCCATCCTTCGAAAAGCGTCTTGGCTACTGTTTCTGCAGTTATATCTTCTACCGGAAATATTTCGGGCCATGACGTACAACGATCTATGATTGTGATTAAATATCTCTTCCCTTGTGAAATCGGAAGTGGCCCGACGATGTCAATATGTAAATGCTCAAAACGTTGCGCTGTCATAAAGGCACCAGGAGGTGATATCGTATGTCGTTGTATTTTTGATTTCTGGCAGGCTAAACATGATCTACACCAATTATTGATATCTTTGTTCATATACGGCCATAAATACCTTTGGGTTATCATTTTTCTCGTAGTTCTTTTTCCTGGATGGCTCATACCATGAATGGTATCGAAAATTTGTTTGCGAAAATGCTTTGGTAAGTAGGGGCGGCTTTTTCCAGTAGACGTGTCGCAGGTGATGTTTATTGTGGAACCCGGAAGCGTAATGTTTTTGAATTTTAATCTTTTATTGTCACGTAATCTACTAAGTTCATTATCTGTTGATTGACATTTTTCCAATTCAGCGTAATCGATAGGTGATGGCACGTATATTTCCTCTATTCGAGATAAGGCATCGGCGGTAATATTGTCACGTCCGCTTATGTGTTGGATGTTGGTACTGTACTGTGAAATGAAATCTAACTGCCGGACCCGTCGCGGTGTATCGTTTGATGATGGTTTTTGGGAGAATGCGTATGTCAAAGGTCGGTGATCCGTAAATATTGTAAATTCTCTTCCCTCGATTAATCTGTGAAAATGTTTGACGGCCATGTAAATTCCCAACAGCTCTCTGTCAAACGTAGAATATTTTTGTTGAGTTTCGCTCAATTTTTGTGAAAAAAAACCTAATGGTTCCCAATTGCGTCCGGATTTTTGTTGTAAAACTCCACCAACGCAAGTAGCACTAGCGTCGGTCATGAGCGCTAGTGATGCGTTGCGGGAAGGATGCGCTGTTAATACCGCGTTTTTCAAGCTTTCCTTGCATTTTTCGTAAGCTTGGTCTGCTTCCGTTGTCCAAGGAACAGGTGAATTATCGTTCTTTTTTGAACCATGTAGAAATTCGTTTAAAACTCTTTGATTTTCCGCTGCGCGTGGAATATTACTTCTGTAGAAATTGACCATCCCCAAAAATCTTCTTAATTCTTGAATCGTTTTCGGTTTGGGAAATTCCATGATTGCCTTGTAATTTTCCTCGGTAGGTTGTATTCCTTGGCTCGTTATATGATAACCTAAGAAATCTATTTCCCTTCTGTGAAATTCGCATTTTTCGAGATTAATGGTTATTCCATTCTCGTGTAAACGTTTGAGAACCGTTTCTAAATGCTGATAATGCAAATCTTCGCTGTCCGATGCGATGAGACAGTCGTCTACATATATAAATACAAAATTTAAATCTCTAAATAAGGAATCCATGAATCGTTGAAATGTTTGTGCCGCATTGCGTAATCCGAAAGGCATTCTTAAGTACTCAAAAAGTCCGAAAGGTGTGATGATGGCTGTTTTCTCTATATCCTTAACAGGAATACAGTGGTATGCTTTGCGTATATCTATCTTGCTTAGTATCTTCTTATTTTCTAATATGTATGTAAAGTCAGTTAATCTTGGTAGTGGGTATTTGTCCGGAACTGTCGTGCTATTGAGCATTCGATAGTCTCCGCACGGTCTCCATTCGCCATTTTTCTTTTTTACCATATGCAATGGGCTTGCCCATGGGCTATCTGACGGTCGGCAAATTCCGAGTTCTATCATACTTTGAAATTCCTTTTTGGCTATGTCGTATTTTTCTGGAGGTAATGGTCTTGCCCGAGCTGCGACGGGTGGTCCTATAGTGATAATGTGGTGTTCAATCTTATGTTTGGGCGCATTGCGTAGAGAGGACTCTTTCGTGATGTCTTCGTACTTGTTTAAAAGTTGCGTAATACGTGGATTCGTTCCCACTGCGATAGTACGAATTGCTTGCTGTGCCGCTTTTTCTGAAGTTACATGCGTTGTCAGCTCTGTAACTTTGTCGATAAGTTTGCGACCAGCTATGTCGACTAATAGTTTATAGTGCTCTAGAAAATCTGCTCCAATTATTGGTTGTGTAACATCGGCGATTATAAAATTCCATTTATAACATCGTTGTAGTCCTAAATTCAAGGTAAGCGTCTTCTCGCCGTAAGTCCTAATTTTAGTCCCATTTGCAGCGTATAGTGTGTATTGTTCATTTTGAAAAATTGAATATCTCTGTTGCTTGCTAATGACTGAGATATTTGCGCCCGTGTCAATCAAAAACTTCATACCACTTTTTCGGTCGGTAATGGTGAGGCGATTGGATGGGTGGATTGCACAGAGTTTCGCCGTTGTCTGTGCTCTTATTCGTTTCCCTGGTTCCGTACGTAAGACATTGGTTTCCAACCGCATGGCTTAATGCAGTTCCTTGCATATTTTCCGAATCTTCCGTGGTAGTAACAAAATCGATTTGCCCCTCTATAGTTTGTTCTCGGCCTCATAATCGGGAATTGTTGACGTTCCTTGAAATGATTGTGCGTGTTGGGTCGATAGCCATATCGACCTTGCTGAATTGCGTCAATATCTATCTGTAATTTTGCTAGCTGGGTTAAAATGCATGCTGTATTGTTGTCGTTTGAAGTGTCGTTGCTAACAGCTGATATTTCGGTTACTTTTGAATTCATTATTATTTTGTCTGCAATTAGGCTCAGTTTGTCAATTTCCATGTCTTCCGTAACTGCTAGAACCGTAGTAACTGATGTTGGTAAAAGCCTGAACCATAGTAGTTTAATTGTTTCGTCACTGATTTTTCCTCTCCCGAGGACTCGCATTTGACGTAATAACTGCGAAGGTTTTTGATCACCGAGTTCTGTCTCTGATATTAATTTTTGAAACTGCCGCTGTTCTGTTTCTTCGTAACAATCAATTAAACGTTCCTTGATGTTTTTGTATTTATCTGTAGTCGGTGGCGAAGTGATTAGATCACTAACCTGTAGTATTTCTTCCTTGGATAACTTTGCTATTACCGTACAGTATTTGTATTCGTCTCCTTGCTTCTGTGGTGCTAATATGGCTTCTAGTTGCGTGAACCATAATCTGGGTTGGTCTTTCCAAAATTCCGGAATGCGGGATAAAACCGAGGTGCCAGCAGCTACTTCAAGTGTTCCTTGCTGATTTATGTTCGCCTTGCACGGTGGTTGCGCCATGTTTCTTGCTGCGTATTCGTTCGTCGGGGTCACCAATTTGCCAAACTTCTTGGCAGTATATGGTTAGGTATAAATGAGACCAAAGATGTAGTATAGTCTGGTTATAATTATCCAAAGGTGCATCTTATATACTAACGACTACGTGTTGATAACAGATAGTAGAAACATTTAATAGATATTGAACGTGCGATAAAGAACATAAGATTGCGATGTAGATTGTAGATACAGCACAAAGATATTGTACTGTAACAATAGTTATAAAACGATCCCATCTGCGATAAATATTCTTTTCGGGTGGCGCGACGCGCGACAGTGCGGTAAACCTTAATTTCAGCTTTACCTGTAACAAAAATAGTTTTCATTTAGTCCCAAATTATAAACTTAACAGTAATATTCTGCATCGTTGTTTAATAAAATTTGTAGTGTGTTGAAATAACCGAGGTGACGACGGGGCGCCATTCTCGGCAGTTTTAACCACGGTCATCTGTGTCTCAATTCACAGAATGCTACTTCATGGGATCGCATTCTCATAGGATGAGACAATCCAGATAAAGCAACCAAATATAAACTAGAGATGAAATAATAAACAAGATGTGGCTACAAAATAATTATTGTCGTCATGCAAATCGCCACCCTTAGTTAATATAAGGGCACAACTAAATATTGAGGTTTTGAGTTTTTGTGTTAGATAAATGATTTTATTTCTGAAGTAGGTTTGTACAAACAGTTTTACACGTCAATCATATTTTAAAATCTAGATGAGGTCGGCGTTTCCTATCGGACTATTCTAAGAAGAAAGGCCGAAATTAACTCAGAGGTCAGTCTCTTTTAAAAGATGGGCTCAATATCAACTGTTCAACCACAGAGAGGGTGGTGTGAAAGAGACACACTCTCTGTGAAAGCCAAGTGGTAGAATAGTTGATATTGAGCCCATCTAACACAAAATCTCGATATTTAGACTTGTGCCTTGTGCCCTTATATTACTAAGTGTGCAAAATAAGTTTACGTAGCTATTGATTTTTAAGTGTTATTTAGAAACTATGGCCGCCATAATCATTTTATGTAAACGAGAAATATAGTTATTTAACAGAACTGTTAAAACAGTAAATCTTCAAAATGATTGCATCATCAATTCAGTTATTCGCAAGTCCTGCACCGTTGTAATTTGAACAGTTAATATCAATCAAAACCAATTTAACAGATTACTCTTAATTGACAAGATAATTAATTATACTGCCCAGTACCTCTTTCCTATAAATTGGTCACGTGTTAGAATACATCAGACACTGGTTTTGTGATGTTGGGTATTTTATGAAAGGTAAAACAATTCAGACTAGTATACTGTCTCAAGTTCTACAGTATGATGCGTAGGGCAAGCAATAGGGTGCAGAGAAACAATTACAAAAATTTGGGACTATCCATGAAGTAAAAAACCCCTGTCCGATCCGAAAGGGGCACATAGGTACTGCAATACACATATATCTTTATTGTGGGCATATTTTACATATGCCCACAATAAAGATACTTTGACTTTGAATAACATTACCTAAAACTAATATAATAAAAAACAAAACAGTTTTCACTTCTAAACTAAAAAACACTTCCAAAACCTTAAAAGTAAAAAATCCTTGCATAGAGCATTGATCCGTAACTTAATATAAATAAAGAGCACAATCGCGTTTACAAAACTTAATATAAATAAAGAGCACAATCGCGTTTACAAAAATGAGGTGTCGGTAACAGTGTCGCGAGTTCAATTGTTTTTTCATCCATCCATCTCAAAAATGCCCAACGCGCCCAAAGAAGTAATCACTTCAAATAATTGAAAATGAAAATCACATGTTTAGTACCAAAATTACCCCAAAGTCATTAAAAATTTGTTAATTTTCAACAGGGGTCATAAGTTATTACTTGTCACGTAATGACCTGGTAAAATATCCCATTGCGAATAAATTAGACGAATATTTTTTTATCCTTAAAATTACCCACATAAATATACTCTCAGTACGATTCCTAACAGCACCCTCACGGATCGGACAGGTTTTTTTTTACATCTGGTAGACATCACACAAAAAATATTATTCTAACCTTCATTCTCCATTTTTCATTAAATTTCCCTTTCAGCTCTTCTTGTTATTATAGTCCTAAAACAAAGAATGAAATCTATAAAAGACATTAATATCACAGACCTATAAATTAAGAATGTGTTTTGTGTAACTCAGACGCGTAAGGTGGTCAACATGGTTGTATGGGTTCACTCTGTTGAGGGAGACCTGAAGGTCAAATCATCATTGTAATAATTATTTAAAACAACAAACTATCACAAAACCCTTTAGTAAAAAGTTTGCAAATAAGTTGGGTTTTGTTTTTGTCCGTCAGGTAGATTATTAAAAAATATTAGACACGTATTTTTTCTTTTTTTACGTAATCAAAAGATTACGGCGATACATCGAGTTTAAAATGTGGTATGACGTCACGCCTTGGTAGATTTTATACTGAGTCGTGACGTAGGGAGCCCCAACTTTAATGCGTTTTAACTAAGTTTAAATTAATATGATAAAGCAAAAAATACATCTCTAATAAAAAAAAATATTATCTGACTGATGGACTACATATATTTTTTTTTACCCAGTTCTCATCCCTATTATGATATTTTTGTGCAGAAATAAATGAATTTATGTGAATTATACACCTCTAAGTCTTTAGGAGGTAGGCGTGATCTTACGTTATGTGCTCGATTGGTATTCATGTTTACATGATACAAAGACACAGTAATTTGTAATGGTTTATGTTTTGAACTTACCATTTCAGACTGGGTAGAAATTGCTTGCTCCTTGCAACTTTGTACAACATTCCTGAGAAAAATAAAAGCACTGTTAACAATATATTCTCCATATTTATGTGAATGTTATTGGTGTATAGTTATATTACTCAGACGCGTAAGATGGTCAACATGGTTTTATGGGTTCGCTCTGTTGAGGGAGACCTGAAGGTCAAGTCATCATTGTAATCTCAGACATTGTCAAACACTTTCATCAATTAGTTGGGAATTATGATATCATTTAGGGCAGAAAGAGCTATTACATAGCTATACAATATTTTTAGTAAATATTATGTGGTTTCTAGAAACGGACAATGAGTCTGATGTTTACTCGCTACGCACCTACAACTAAAGTTGTCTAATTCGTAATGATTTAAGTTTTACTTACCGAGTCAGACTTGGTTGGATTAGCTTCTCCTTGCGATTCTCTGCTGGATACCTGAGACAAATAAAAGCCCTTTGTTAATATGTATTCTAATTATCGTGAATATTATTATTAGGGGGATTAATTACTCAGACGCGTAAGATGGTCAACATGGTGGTTTGGGTTCGCTCTGTTGAGGGAGACCTGAAGGTCAAGTCATCATTGTGGACATTTTAGTTAATTAATTATAATAAGTTAACCAACATTGTGTTACCTTACCTTTTGATAAGTTTCTTCAAATCACAAACCCAGTTTGATAGTAATCTGCAAAGAAAAAATGAATTTGAATGATTTTAGGGTTTAACAGCTAGATACAAGATATTTCAGTGCATCAGACAGCGGAACACAATGCTCATCAAAACTGTACAGGTAAGTGTGTTCATCATTACAGATGTGTCTCTGAAGAGCTCAAAATGCCATCTTGAGGAATATTGTCAATGCACCAATGTTCACACGGAATGAAGAAATCCATGATTATCTCAACACTCCTATTCTTGAGGAAATTAATAAACATAAAAAGCATTATGCCGATTGTCTAGTCATCCACCCAAACCCTCTGGTTGTGTAATTACTGGACAGCAGCAAATCTGTCAATTGACTTAAGAGATGTCAAGTAAATCTAAAGAGGTAGCAGACGCAATAGGCCCCTGTACCTGAAATGCAGACTGTATTCACGCAACCAAACTGATAATATTCCAGAAAGGACTGACGGCAGTTATTAAAAAAAAAAATTAGAAACAAAAAACAAACCTCTGTTTTGTTTAGATAAAATCTTCCTTCATTCTTCTTTCCTTTGGAGAGATCAGGTTACTGACTAAAAACCCACAATGCACGGTGGTCCAACTGCCCTACAAGCGCGGTCATAAATACCTTACTTTATGAAATGAGATTTTTCTGAAGGGTTGAGATTTATTGTCTCTCGTTCGGAAATACATCTGAATATGATACTAACGCTATTCATGAAGGGGATATAATTAAATATATATTCTTTTATGATTATACATATTATATACAACTACAAGCAAGAAAACTAAAACTACAACTTATGTTCTGCAGTATCTAGTGGAAGAGGGTCGAGGATTTTCCGAAACTAATACTATCTGGAGGGCAGTTTACTACTAAGTTAAGAAAACAATGCAATTCTGAGAATTCACCCTTACACAAATAATATGTGCCAATGAGTTACTGATAAGGCGAGCACAAAGTAATAATGTATTCACTTCGGAGGTCACTAAGTGATAATTAGGTAAAATGGGTGACATATTTATATTTTTGGGTAGCTTGTTTATCAGTAAATTGATGATGAAATTTTTGCATTTATGACCTAAGACGGTACCACCGTGCAGTGTTGGATTTGCTTGCATATGATGAGTATGCTCGACAGGGTTCGATTGAGTAGCCTGCAGGAGGAAATTCTAATAAATATTTTTTATAGCAAACAAAAGTTATTTTTATTGGATTTCAAGATCAGTGAGGATAGTTATATTAACAGCATTATGTGTCAGATGTCCCTATCTGGATTCATCATTTGAAAGATTAGAAGAGTCCATTCATAAAATGGAATTGTTTTGTTAAAACGATTAAATACATTTGCATGCAATATACAGGGCGGCAGGGACATCGACGCGAAATGATGACATGGGTCAGTACATGATTGTAAACCCCTAGCGTTGAAATTTGTTATTGGTTATTTTTTTTTAAACTGCTGTTCCATACATTTTGACCACGTAGGTATTGGACTTTTCAATGAAACAGCAGATTTAAAAAAATAACCTACATTAAGTTAAATTCAGTACATGATTCTGAACCCCACTGAACCCATGGTAACAGTTTTCGCGTCGATGTCCCTGCCACCCTATATATTTTATAAGTCTATTTTTGTATGATTCTTACCTTTTTGTTATTGTTCTACAGCATTGAAACTTTGACACTCTTGTAAGATCTGTAGAAGAGAATATACCTATGAGTGTGTTTTTAACTATAGTTTTACAGAATATTATTGTGTAGTTTAATTACTCAGACGCGTAAGGTGGTCAACATGGTGGTTTGGGTTCGCTCTGTTGAGGGAGACCTGAAGGTCAAGTCATCATTGTAAACATGGATTTGATTCATTCAATATTTTATATATTCTACACTGGTCACCTTGTATAGAAAGTCTGCCATCCTATACAAGGACAACCTGTATTAAATATAGTATTCCAGTGTTTACTTACATCAAAAGTAGCTTCCTTAGATGAGTCACCATAATGTTACTTTTGAACCTGTTAACAAAATAAATTAATTATGAATAAAAGAAAATATAATTATTTGATTCTGTTCTATTACCTAGTTGTATCAGTATGGATAGTTATGTTAACAGCATTATAATCAGATGTCCCTATCTGAAATCATCATTTGTTTATTAATTATTTTTTTTTATTCATGTCTCTATTTGTAAAAAGTAGAAGTAGGTGTAGAGTATCTTACCATATAGAAAAGGCAGCATTTTTCATCACCAAAAAGTTTTCAGCACTGCATTTATTTGATTTACCCTGAAAATATTTAGAATTTAGTAAAAATATCCTTTCTTAACTTTGTTGCCTTTGAACTGATAATAAAATCAGATAGGAGCGAAAGACATTGCAATTGTGTACATCAAAGAGTTCAGATGAACTATGTGGTCATCATTTAGATATTAACTACTTTAATTTATAAATTTTATTTTGTAAAAATTAAAAAAAAAAAAACTGTTTCTACCAATTTCAGGATTGTGTGATAGATTTGGCAGATTACTTATTTTTTGTATCAATTAAATATCTGATGATTGCAATTTTATACATTTTCATTTGCTACAATCTACAAAAACTATCCTGAATTTGGTTTTATGAACATGTTTCAATAGTAATTTCAGTATGTCTTACCTTGCTTGTGTATGCCAAGTCACGTCAATACTCGATCTATGTCCTTTTCTTGTTCATCATTCTGTAAAATGTAGAAACTTGTTAATATTTGTGTGTAGCTCTCCTATGAGAGTAGGTTAGAAGTGATGTTATCAGATAGGAGCGAAAGACATTGCAAAAGTTATACATCAAAGGGTTCAGATGAACTATGTGGTCATCATTTAAACATTAATTGAAAAATATTGTAAATAGAAACTTTGTGTTTATAACTCACCATAAAAGAACTCCATGCAGAAGGTAAATAAATACCTGCAGACAATAGAAAAGAAATCTGATAAACATTGAAAGAGGAAAAATACTTAGAAATTTTGAGAGCAAGGAGTCAGTATGCTTAAAAGCATTTGTTTGTGCATCAGACCCCACAACAGGCTGCCCTATACTACCATTTAATTAAAACAAAACAAGTAACTGGTGAAGTACCAGCCACAGAAATTGAATGATTACCAAATTGAATGAGGAAAAGTTTCCCTACTCTTGAATTAGCCATTGTGAGGCAACTGAAGGTTTTCAGCTGCACTGCGCTGTCATCATGCTGTTAAAAAGGTATGGGAAGTTTTTGAAATATTTGCCAACCAAGTTAATTAGACAACAGAACTGTCAGTCACCCACAAGTAGAAATAAAGTGTTCAGGTACACATAACAAATGATTTCAGTATAAGCTGGAGTTGCATTGTTTATCGGCTTTGTGAAAAATGAGAAGCTTGATATTACATGTGCATACAAATTCAATACACAAAATTAAATGATCATGTACCAAGATAAACAACACAGGCCCGGGTGAATATGGAGGCTCGTATACACACAGATGTTTAATTTACATGGTTGACTTATGAGGGTAGGTAAAATACCCACATTATGAGATGTAATAGTTATGCACTATGTGCAAAAGACCCCAGTAACAGAAATGAAGACTTACCAAAATAAATTCCATTGCAGTTTGATGCTCTTGGATACTCTTTCAGCCTACAACAATATGAACATTCTTTGATAACAGGATTTAAACATTTAAATTGAATATTTGTGTTGTAGTGTGTTCAGATAGAGCTAATATACATGCAAATCATGGTTTTTCAACGGTTAGCATTTTTCATCATGTGAATTTATAGATTTTTGAGTTATGGACTGTGGCAACAACCAATTCTTTTTATATTTGTAGCTCAAAAAGGCTTTTTCTTAAAAATGTAGCAAATGAGGATGTTTTACAAAAGTATTTTACCATCTGCAGGTTTCCGATATTTCCCCTGCACAAATATACGAGGTACATCTATTCCCTCCTTGAAGTTGACAGTCCGGCGCTGCACATAAGTGTTCATGAGGATCTCAAAGCCAGCTTCAGTGAAAAGCTTCTGAAGCTCTTCTTCAGTAAAGTAGTAGCTCCTGCAAATATAGAAGGAACACATTAATGATGCATAGGGTATGGAAACATGTGGTGATTTTGATTGCAGTGCTTTAGAACATGTGGTTATTTTATGAGAAGTTTTATTATGCCACACAAGAGTAAAGAATCTGTAGGATCTTACCTGGTGCCATCCTGTCTCATATAGAAGTTATCGGCAATCTTATGCCCAGGTTTGAACCGCAGCTGCGCCATGTCGTATCGTCCGTAATCGCGGAACAGCAGCATGCCCCCGGGGCGGAGCGCCTGGTACGCGACTCTCGCCACCTGCGACCACGCTTCAGGGTGGATCGCAGACAACACGAAAATCAAACTCGCTATGTCCACGCAACCTTCCTTTATATTCTCGAACAAGTCATCAGTGGTCAGGTCCGCACAAAAAGCCTTCATACGAGTCTTATCAAACAACTTGTTGGTTTTCACAAACTCCACCGCACGTGGTGAAAAATCACACGCGTAGAAATGAAAATTCGAGAAACCTTCTTCGACCAACGGAAATATCATGTTACCCACGCCACACCCCAGCTCTAGGAACGTGATCTTATCGTCAGCTTCAAAGTTTATAAGCTCTTGAAACTCACGTGTGGTCCAATGCCGGTCCTTGAAAAACTTCGTCTCATTTCTCTTGTAAAATATATCCCAGTGACGCTTTGCTTCTTTCTCCAGTCGCGCAGCTTTAGCTTCAGGTATTATTCGCGAATTTTGTGCATCAAGACGCTGTTTTTCTTCATCAGTCAGATCCTTCAGTCGATGTATGGAAACATCACCGTTTACGCCGACACGTTGAATTTCATCGGTTTCCATCTTGAGTTTTAAAGACGTAATTAGGAGTCTCTTGATATATCATGGAAAATGTGTTACTAACCGCCATAGATTACCACTTATTTTTAAAATAAATTGAATTGAAGGACTTCCCATTGTATTTTCCGATGCCTTGCTGGTGCGTGCGTGACGTGAACTGCGTGAACTTGTGAAGTGACCGAAGCAGTGTTGCCATTGCCACCTTACTTTTTGAAGAGGGGCTACTTACGAAGCTGAAAAAGGGCTATAGAAGGGCTTTTTTTAGTGAATAATTATTGATTTTGTTTAAAGCCTTTTAGAAAAAAAATAAAAAATTATAATATTCACTAAAAAAAATTATATTGAAAATCATTTTAACTACTCGTACCATATGCTCATTGGCGGTATTCCAGAGGGTGACACTTAACATATTGTCCTCTGTATGACTTATGTCACACAGTGGACAATGTGACTACATTGCTGTATTGGGTTGAAACTGTTAAAACAAATGTAAATGTGAATAGTAAATAAATATCAATGGATTACATGATTAAAAATCAAAATCATCCTCAGAGGAATTTGTTTCTTCAGTACTTGTAGCTACAGCTATGGAAGTTGAGGGTTGCGGTTGATCGCGATTTTAGAAATTTTTTTTCGCGAGTATTCCTTCTACTTTTTATTACCTCGTGAGGTAATTGGTGAGCGTATCAGGTTTGATTTAAACGTTTTCATCCCCACCTACTCGACGACATTGTTTTTAGTTGCATTTTATTGTGATTTTTTGTTTTTATCAAGTTCATGGAACTGAAGACACGTTCCACATCAGCATTTGAATGTGATAAAGATAAAATGATCCTGATACGGATTATTTCCTGCTAGGTCTCTGTATTTTAAGATAGTTGTGAATTTTAACTTAACAATTTATCAATGAGCTTAAAAACTGAAAGTAGGTGGCAGCACAGTTGTGCGTCTTTAAACCGCCACTGTTGTGTTTATGTTTACTTTTGTGTCGATCACAAATTATACGAAAACTAGATAAATATGTATGAAACTTGGAGTGTAGCACTATTTCAAGACGAGCTAAGGACAGGGGAAGCGTCTACCACTGGTAAAAAACAGCTTTCGTGGAAAAGTCAATAAATTATGAACGTTTTATAATTTATAGGTTATTTTGTGTTTGTTGACTTTAAAGTTCGTTTTTTGCTAAAGACTAGAGACGTACGATAGAAATAAACTGATGAGAGTTAAAAACCAACCCAGGCATGATCTTCCTGACTGAAAAACCTCAGAGATAGCACTTCACACACTGAATTAATATGATAATATAAACACACACATACTTTACTATAATTTACATAATATCACATCACACGTGCCTGTATGTAATGAAAACAGACTTAGTTCTCTTGGCAGCATCACCTATAAACCACTTTCTCCCATAAAAGGCTTAAAGGATAGCACATCGTCTCGACGAAATATCGGAATCCAATTTTTTTCGGAGAGCTTTCTCTCACATTTTTCTTATAACATATTTGGCAAATACATGGGTCTCCGTATTTTTACAGTAAACAGCTGTGCAACTGGGCTCAATAATTAATTCAGCGTAAAACAAGTCGCTTGTTTACAAAAAAAATATGGCTAGCTGTCAAATTATTAGACGCTGGAGATCTGCGCCATCTGAAGTCAGCAAGTGGCAGTTTTTATTCCCATTAGGGCTAGATTGCCCTTTTCGGGCTAAAGGAATTAAAATTGGTCCAACCAGTATAAAAAGATAGATCTAGCCCGAAAAGGGCTAAGGTGGCAATACTGGATCGAAGTGACGAGACGCCAGTGTTGCCAACGGTTAAACTAGCTCTCCACCAGCACGCGTAGCATGACGCTTTCTATGTCTACGAAGAATAGACATAGCTCTTTCTATACAAATTGACATTTCGTCTCTTCATTTTTGACATCGCACCGTAGAAATCATTCTACAATCTGTCATTTTGTCTTCCGCTTCTAACGATCTTTGTCTAGGTCCTTTTACATGTAGACTATTTCAGAAGAAAGTTTTCTATCCAAACTGTCAAAATCACTAAGTAGTGAAGACAAAATTTGATTTTGTAATCGCCATGCTAAAGACGGTAGAAAACTTTTTACTCGACGGCCACAAAGTATATACGGTTATCTACAAAATCATGAAACACTTGCGTTTTGAACGCAAAACTGTGATAAGTAATAATTATCATAATTAAAATTCACACCAACACCTCGAATTCATGTACAAAAATAGTACTGTATCTTTTTTTTCTTTTGCTTATATCTCGAAAATGGTGTGTCTAATCGCAAAAATAATGAAAATTTCGACCCCCTTTATAAAACCCACAAACACCTAAGACTGAACATGTAGGTAATAATTTTTCTTATTTTCCATACAAAAAGTGAAAAATTCCATATAAAATACGTCGAGCCTTCGCGTCTCCGGCTCTAAAAAACGAGTATCACGTGGACTCGCGATTGTCAAATACGATTTAAGTTGTGTCAAAATTGTATTTAAATTTAGGGATTTTTTGTTGCAGAATAGTTTTAAGATTTTCATAGCTAAAACTAAAGGGGTTTAGTGATAATTTAGATAGTTTAGTTCGGTGTACAAGAGAATCGGCACCATTACCAAGGAAATGGTTAAATCCAATATTACTGTAATATGATTTCTTCCAAAATAAGATACTTCGACACTCTTTAGTCAAAGTCAAAGTCAAAACATTTATTTCAAATAGGCCCATGTATGGCACTTTTGAACGTCAAAATTTACAGAATAATATAATTGATTCTAGTCGCCCCTTCCAAAATGTAGTTTTCGTATGGAGAAGAATGGGCAAGAAACTCCACCGTTACTCTTTTAATATCAATAAAAATTGAGAACCGAACAAAGAAAAAAAAATCCTATGACAAAACAAACAATTCTGAGTCGAATTATGAAAAGAGTGAATTGCGTAAAAAGTGCAGTTGTGTCTTTCTACTTTACTGCAGTCCTGTCTACACGGAACATCATTTTTGTCTATTCTTCTGTCGACACAACTCGTTTCTACGGTGGTCATGCTACGCGTGCGATTAAACTTTTAAAACCACCAGAAAACCACTACAGATGTTCTGTGTTACGAAGTCCGTTTGGCTATGAATGTTGTCAAGCGTGCACATGCACATTGTTTTTGTGTGCGTAACCTCGAGAGCGCTCAGTGTCGATCGCAAAGAGTATAATAATAATAATATGTCGATCGGGACACGGTCCGGATCAGTAGTGGTTTTTAGTTCGCGCCAAATTGTTTCACGGAGTAAGGTCAGCATGGCAACAAAACGAAGAAGAGTTGTCCATAGTGAGGTAATATTTATTTATACGTTTTCAATTAAAATGTTATACAAAGATACTTAATATAGCAATAGAAGTATTTATAAAATGAATGTTTTTTTTTTGTGTTATAAAATGTTTATATTACTTAATTATTTTGATTACATTTTGTTTTAGGGTCGAAACATGATAGCTAGTGTTTATCATTTTCTGCGAGAAGAATATGAATTTACAAAATCATTAATGGAACTCAACTGTGATTTGTCTCATTTACGAGACATTACACGCCGTACAGCTGAAGCTACGGGTGTGAGCCAAAAAACAGTTCAAAGAATATTAAAAGAAGAGAAGGAATTGCCATCCACTTCATCAAAATTCACTTCACCTATAAAGAAATGGAGAAAGCGAGATAATAAAGTGGATATAGATAATTTTACAGCCGATGTGGTTTGCAGTACTGTACAAGATTTCCATATTGTCCATAAAGAAATTCCAACATTAGCTAAGTTAAGAACAGCATTGAATGAAAAAATCGGACTCGAAGGTTGTTTAGAAACTGTTCGCAAGTTACTGTTGAAATTAGGTTACAAGTGGCGCAACACAGAGAACAACCGTAAAGTCTTAACGGAGCGTCATGATATACAAATGTGGCGTTTAAAATATTAAAAAAAAATAACAGAGTACCGCTCTCAAAGTGGGCCCATTGTCTACACCGATGAGAGCTACGTCCTTTCGACACACGTGCGAAACAACACCTGGGCAAAAAAAAAGGAAAGAACTCCGTTTTTAAAAAAAAAAATAGCACAGGCACTCGCTTTATTTTAGTGCACGCGGGAACCAAGGATGGTTTTATTGAAAATGCTTCCTTGGTTTATAAGGCCAACTCAACAGCTGGTGATTATCATTCAAATATGAGCTATGATAACTATGTAAAATGGCTAAATGAAAAGTTGCTACCCAATTTACTTCCGCGCTCTGTCATTGTCTTAGACAATGCATCTTATCACAACACACGGGCTGAACGACTACCGACGCAATCTACAAAGAAAGTCGATATGCAGCAATGGTTCAGGGATAAGGGTATAGCATTTGATGAATCTCTTCTTAAATTGGAATTGTACGATACAATAAAGAAGTACAAAGCCCAACACGTAATCTAAAAGATTGACGATTTTATAAAAAGCAAGGGTTTTGATGTCTTACGCCTTCTCCCTTATCACCCAGAATTAAATGCGATTTAAAATATTTGGGGGATCGTTAAAAATTATGTCGCATCTAAAAATATCGAGCAAAACATGACGAATACGGAAAGACTGATCAATGAAAGTTTGGGCCAAGTTAGCAGTGAAACGTGGCAAAAAACTTGTGCTCATGTTGAAAAAATTGAAAAAGACTACTTGAAATATTTTGATCTCGATTTTGAATTTATAATCAATGTACAAGATGATTCTGACGACAGTAAAACGGAATCGGAAATCGACAATTTATCTGATAGTGATTGAAAATACTGAATAGTCCTACTTGTTTCGTTTCCATTCTGTAACACCAATGCTTAATTAAATGCCTACATATTCTTAATATTTTTGTAGTTATTGCAACCTAATCTAATTTATTTACAAAATGTATATACTTTTAAAACCAAAATTTTATTTAGATTATTAAATCTCGACTTGAATATATATCAGATTTTTTGCTAACGTTATCTACTTTTACACACACAAGCGCGCTTGTCGGGATACGTCACTACTACAATCAAAGCCGAACAGACTTCGTGAAATAGAATATCTGTAACAAAAATCGGCCCTACTCTAAAAATCGCTAAAATTTCCACTAAACAAATTTTTAGCTTTTACGAAAGAAAACAGTAAGGACTTATATTAGTAAAAAATGTTCTTTTTTATTACGTAATAAAATATTTGAAATCAGTAAATCAACATACAATATTATTAGAAATAACATTTTAATTTGACATTTAAATATTAATTAATGTATGTTTAATTGTTATAATTCTGTGACATTTTAATTTGTAATTTTATTTTTAAATAGCTTCTTAACTATGTTTATAATTTTTGCGTGTCAATTTCCAGGCAGAATGTACATGGCTCACTCCTATCTAATCTACCTGTATTTATAGAATCTATATTAATTGCAAATAAATGATTGATTGATTAGTAAATCAACAAGTCCAGATTAGGAACATAAAAAATATTAAATAACAACAACTATATAAAAAAAAAACTGATATTCTAAAATTCGTCTTCTTCAGATGAATTTTTGTCTCCACAGTCATCGTCGGTTTCACATTTATATGATTCTTTGGTAAATTAAATAATTAAATTGAGTGGATAGCATTTTCAGTAATCCAATCTCAATTCCATTAAACCACTACAAAAAACCATCAGCCACTAAAAGCAATATTTCACCACTAAAAGGGGTCGGAACCACCAGTTTTAGTGGAATATCCACTAAGTTGGTAACACTGCGTGACGCAATGAATGACGGTTTCAAATTAATTAAATCAACAACAATAGATCAATCAAAAGAATGCGATGCCAAAAAATAAAAATGCAATGAATTCAGATTGAGTGTTGCTAGAAAAGAAATATCTTCCTCCGAAACTGGCTGCACCGAAACTGTAATTTATTCATGCTGGTAATTAAATGAAATCTGAAACAAAACTACGTCATGTTTAGTGCAATTTTTTTTTCTAAGCAAAATGTCATTTCAATACGCATATTCAACCTACAAGTAACGTTCCCTCTGCTGGGACACAGGCCTCCTTCCAGCATGCGTAGCATGAAAACCATAGAAACAATGAGTTAAATGTACTCGTAGAACATTTAACTCAATGCATAGAAACGGGTTTTCTACCGATTTTGTCGACGGAAGCATACACAAAATGACAGATTGTGATTGTTTATCTGTCGTTTTGTCTACTCTTCCGTCGACAAAACCCGTTCATAAAAGGCTAGAAGGAAAATTATGATTATTTATTTAAAAAGCTTAGTCCATCAAACCGTCCACCTATCTATTTATTTTTTGTAATAGGTTTAAAGCATACAGACATATAAAGAATAGTTATATGTCTGTAGTTGAGCGGGCAAAAATTAGAAAATTCTCTAGGTAATTCTATGATTTTAGAATGAATTTTCGTTTTATTATTTTTTAATTCAAAATTTGTTTATCATTAATTCAATTCATTGCCACACTAAAATGTCAATGTCATATTTTGAAATATGAAATTGACATTTTAGTGTTCGGTATTACCATAGGCAAAAAATTGTTTACTTCAATCTCAAACTCATTTTTTGGCAATATCCGTACAGCATCATAAACTTTTGAAGAAAAAGTCGTCTGTTGTAACCGGTTTGGAGTAATAGCGTTCTGTGGTTGAGTATATCTATGAGACAGACAGACGGACGGCCCCCATCCCCACCGCGTTTATGATTTAAGGCTCGTGCAGATCAGTGCGATATCGCGGGCGCTACAAGAGTCGCGTTGCCTGTAGCGCCCGCGATATTGCGCTAGTTTGCACGAGCCTTTAATATTTTTAGTGTGTCCTTTGTGTGCCCGGAACACAAAAAAAAAACAAGATTAGCTCCAAAAGTATTATATCATCTGTGGCTTCAACCACATGAACGTGTAGTTCTCTATGTAATCTGTGACCACATGCAGTCATTCAAGTCTAAAATAATAGTAATAATAGTAATATAGTAGTAGTAATAGTCTTTGATGTCCGCTAGTAGCATTGAGATAGAAATAATATGTCTATGGCTAATAGTTGTATCACAGATAATATAATACTGTTGTATTATTGGCGGAATTAACGAAATACTATTGATAAGAATAATAAAATTGCGATAGTAAATGCGACCGACACCTAACCGATGTTAGGATATCGCCAAGGTCAGACATTATCACGATAGACGTCAATTCGCAATAGATGTCATCTTTTATCAAGATCAACATGCATGAATCCGGCACAATTCGGGCCATGTCGGTATCCCTATTCTGGGATTTTGACAAAGTTGACTTGCTTGTGCTTTTAACTTGAATTT
The DNA here is from genome assembly GCA_916610215.1 of Omphaloscelis lunosa. NCBI lineage: Eukaryota > Metazoa > Arthropoda > Insecta > Lepidoptera > Noctuidae > Omphaloscelis > Omphaloscelis lunosa. Next base: position 2,589,066 of record OU744245.1, on the reverse strand, counting down.
TTACAGCTGGGATTGATTTGTTAGGTATTATTTGGTGCGCTGGTAGCTTATCTACCGCCTAAAGGCTCTTTCAAACAGGCGCGACACGCGACGCGACACAAAGACACCGCTCGTCGCGCGACGAGCGGTGTCTTTGTGTCGCGTCGCAGCCTTCAGTCCTATCATTCAAAATGTTTATGCTGATTGTTAGAGTAAAAACCAGATAAATTAATTGGTAGAGTAATTTACTGTTTGCTAATGGTGTTCTTTGTCTACCGAACATTTAAATTAATCCTCAGTTTTGTGGTATGTGGAGTAGTTTTGAACATGGTATAATAAATATAATAATATACCTACTTCGCCCAAACACACCAAAACTTGGAGATGAAAAAGGTCGAATTTTAATGATAAGTTTCTAGCTACTATCAGTCTGCTTTTTCTTATCGATTGTCCGTTCGTGGAGGAGGTCGTGGTTAAATAATAACAGCCGCAAGGATCGATCTATCAGGTTAAGCCACGTTTGCCGGGTTTGACCGTGGATGTGTGACCATCTTTACATACCGAGACTCCTCCGTGCCTCAGAAAGCACGCCGGCTGTGATTCGTGGATCTTTGATAGTCGTTACAGGTCGTGAGGAGCCCGAAAGTCTGACAACCAGTTTTACTATGGGGTATCCTGTCACCGAGTACCTGACTTGTGGAGGTCAGTTATGAAGTCGCTCCATGTAAAATACTGGTATTCAGCTGCATCCGGATAGACTGGAAGCCGACCCTAACATAGTTAGGAAAAGGCTAGGCAGGTGATCAATATTTACTTGATTTAGATCTAATACAACGTACCGTCACGTCCAGTGTTCAGAATATCTAGCTAATAAAATCAGTGAGTATGAGCGCGCATGTTTGTGACACGCATCCTGTGATGTTTTATCAACATTGCTCGGCTCGACACGTCGTTAAACGGGCGTAAAATATCTTTTAATTCGTTTCAACAGCTGACAGACATCAACTACTAGTGAATTAGTGATTCATATTTATAGACCAAATAGTTTAATGAGCTGGAGATAAAAAGGGATTCGAGAATGGACACGCACCACGCACGTGTGGTCGCTTTGCTTGCAGCCAGCAAGCGAAGCGAACGCATCCCATGCGTTTCGCCATTAAAGCTCGTGTAGACCAGCGCGATATCGCGGGCGCTACAGGCAGCGCGACCCTTGTAGCGCCCGCGATATCGCGCTGGTCTACACGAGCTTTAATGGCGCGATATCGCGGGCGCTACAAGGGTCGCGCTGCCTGTAGCGCCCGCGATATCGCGCTGGTCTGCACGAGCCTTTACTCGCCAATAACAAAATACATATACCTTTATAAAGTACTACAAGCAAATACATTTAAATATACATACGATTTTGAATGATATTGAGAGCGGAGCGTTGTTGGGAATCATTTGTGTGAAATTTAAAAAGAAAATAAAAGAAATCGCTACAAAGTGTAAATAACGTCAGTCTCTGGTTTCGTTTTTTTCACCGACTTCCGAAATTAAAGTTATTTTTCACTTTGTAGTGTTTTTTTTTTGAAGTGGGTTGTATTTCTTTTTTGTAAAAAGTTTTTATTTTAGAGTTTTTAGTTTTGGTACCTACCTACCTATCCCACACAAATTCGAATACTACTATTGTACACACATAAACATAAATTATTTTTCTTCTTTTGTCTGTATTCCCCGAAAGGCTAGGCAGAGGTGTACCTATAGTACACCCACATTTCGGCAGTTACCTATGTTTAAGTCCCATGTAATAGGGGGCGAGCCTATTGCCATCAACCGGGCACAAATCCAGACTCAGGGCTGCTACTGAGGCCTCAAAGAGATTTCAGCTGAATTGACGGGGTCCCCTAGGGCCGATGCCTGTCGGGGTTGCGAAGAAAATCGAAAGGGAGATCGCGGCCCTTGTACTTGCTAAGTAAATATCAGTGACAGTGAACCTCGTCCTTTTTGAAGTCGGTTAAAAAGCAGGATCACTCGCACACGAAGGGTTCCGTACCACCGTACTTACAATATTAATCATTAGGTACATATTTTTCTTTTCTTGTAAGTACCCACTTTAATTTATAAATTTATTTTATTGTTTGTTGTTATAGCGGACATGTCACATTCTGTGAAAATTTCAAGTGTCTACCTATTACAGTTTAATAGATACAGCTCTGTGACAGGCAGAAGGGTGGACGGACAGCCGGAAAGCGGAGCCTTAAGGTGGCCATAAACCATGCTGCCTGTCGTCCAACGCTGCAGATTGGATCAAGTAGAACTGACCGCGTGTATGCGTGAATTGGCATGACAGTTATACTTGACGGAACAATCGTAATTCAATTCTTTTGGTTTGATCAAGCCGATTGGACCGTCGGACATCGTCGTCCGTCACTGGTGACGGCTTCAACTGAACATCATTGCCGATTGGACAGTTTAAATTAATCATATGTGGTGTCTAAGAACGAACTGCAAAAAGAAATAAAATACATTTATTTAGCAGAAATAAAAAAGGAAACAAATAAAATGTGTAACATATTAAATTAACAGGAAAGTGTGCTTCGCAGCTACGCTAAATAGGCCCAGTTCAGTAAAAATGCTAGACATAGTGCCTGACGCTGGTTTTCAACTGGACCTGAAGTGCGAGATGACGGATGTAAATTGGTTTTGTTTACAATGTCCGTGTGTGAATACATAAATAAAATAAATAGACGATAGGCAGCATGGTGTATGGCGACTATTAGTAATAAGGTCCCGTTGGAACCGTTTGGGAACGAAACTCTAAAAAAAAGATGGCAGCATTAGTTCCGATTTTTGCCACGCGCCATAGGATCCTTGTAGGTGCTGCGATCACGTATCCAAATGTCAAACATGGTGATGTTTTGACGTTCATAATCGTCCTGTACCCCTCAATTATCCCAGTTTATTTGGGGCCGCACATCTTGACTTCTTCCATCCATGCATCTCTATTAGCAGTAATTTCAATATTCACCCCTTTTCTAGCCATTGATGATTTCAAGGTTGCTTTAATGATGTCTTGATTCTGTTACACATTACACACAGTAGGTACGTGCTACTTACCCGATTACCGATACGTTATCATTATTGTTGCATTGTTTACTCTCGTTAAATGACTACTGTCGTTACGCGTATCGTCGCCCGCGCCGGAGTAAATACCTGATAGATACACAGTACCCATTTACACAGTGCCACTGCAACTTGGTAGTTCTTGCCTTTTGTATATGAAACTAGCACTTTGCCAGCGAGACCGTCTGTATAGATTTTGGACTTTTCCAGAGAAATTTTTATCCCCTATTTTACCCGTCAATGAAAAAGCTATACCCCTTATAGCTTTATCGTTTAAAAACCGGAAACACGGGTTTCCTACATTTTATCCGAAACCTTAAATACCTTTTTTAATTTAAAGTTATGGATTTTCATACAAACTTTCTTCCCCTATTTTATTACCATAAGGTATAGACGTAAAATTTCCAAAAATCCTGTAACTCGTGTTTGAAAGTTTTAAATCGAAAGCCGAAATACTTATAATTTCGATCGATTTCATTTAAAAAATTACGGATTTTCATACAAAATTGCTTCCCCCAAACAAAAAGCAAAAGCATTGAAAAAGTATGTGTTACCTAGATAAAAATATTAAAAACAGTCTTGGTCATCAGGAATCTAGTTTATTCCACGCTTTCTTCCTATCGCAGCTAGAATTACGATGTTATGTCAACTCGGCCGCTGCGCCTGCGACCGAACGTCAACATCGGGTTGTTTATGCAATCTGCACGTAGCAACTGTTGCAGAACGCATTGCACTGATATGGCCACTTTCTGACCACGACTGCTAATTATTAATCTTGTGAGACCAATTATTTATCTACATATATGACTGTAAATACATAATATCTATTTAAGTATAAAAGAAGAACCTGACTGTCTGACTGACAGGTATCAGCGCACAGCCGAAACTACTAGGACAAGGAACGTGGAATTTTGCACAAGGCTTCGTTTTATAATGTAGATATGGGAGCACTAAGGGGTTTTAGTTTATTCGACTTTTTTTGTATGAAAAATCTTATTCCATACGAAACTAGGCACGAATACGTAACAAAAAAAAAGTAAGATCGAACGCATTAATTTTCCTTTGCTAGGTGAACAAAGAAGAAGAGAAGGAGTGTTGGAATTTGTAGGAGAAAAAACGAAATCCACACGAAGTCGCGGGCTAAGTGCTGGTTACCTACATAGGCTTCATAAATACCTACTTATATAGAAATTATTGCCTTATAAATGTATATTCCTGGGTAAGCATTAGGTAATGTAATCATGTTATGTTTGCGCTCCATATAGGATTATCATTATTTATAACGTAATTTACTATGTAGGTATCCATATAAGTAAGTACATAGGTATTTTTATTAAATTGATTACTAAATATGGGTTTAAAGGTGCAATCATATAAAAACTACTGATGAACAAAATTACATAACATAATTATGTTATATCTACACAAACATTATTTTACCCCATTTTTCCATGGATAGGCAGAAATTGCAGAATTTCAATAATGGACAAAGACATAGGCTTTACTTCGAAAGAATCGAGGCTAGCTTAGCAGTTTGTTTAGGATTAGAGCTTGCTGAACGCGTTTCTGCCTCCTCCTTTTGCCTTTTTTTGCTGTGGTTCAATTATTAAAGCTAATGTTCAATTACGGACCCTGTGGGCCCCCCGCCCACAGGGTTAGTAATTGAACCTTAGTTTTAAGCCATTGTAACATCTATAAACATTATGAATACTTTAAATATACCTTATTTAAAGTAAGGTACTGATTAACTTTGTAACTCTCTACGCGACACATGCAAATTAGGTACATACATATGTACTTTCAATATTCTGATTAACCCATTTTCGAAATTGTTTGACTTGCTGGAGTGTCTTAAGTGACCGTTCACTTGCATCTTCGATGACCAGAATGTCACTGATGTCGCAATCAACGTGGTTAATAATATAAAAACGATATAAAGTAAAGTAGGTACCATCGACACAACAAGAACAAAACAACTGTCTAAAAACGTAGAGATTTAGGTATGTAACTCAGCCCGTCCCATCCTTGATGTCTTCCCTCCGGTTGACGCCCTAAGCCGAGTTTCGTTTGCCCTTAGCGAGCGTTCACCTAGTTTTAATTAGCATAGTTAAATAACCCCTGGCTGGAGGTTTTAAGTGTAGTAGCTGAAGGCACCCTCAGGAAAGCCCGGTTCAGTTCAGTCATGATCTCAGATGACAACTACGACATTAAAAAAAATAAAAAAAAATAGATATGTAACATCGTAAAACAAATCAGCAGTACGTATGATAGGTGCTCGTAGATGTACATATTAATAAAGTAAACGGTTAATTATTCACATTTACATAATTAAACTGTCTAATAGCTCGGTTACCGTAGTCGACAAAGGAAACAATTGGTATAGGAAGTAACAATGTGGTACCAAGGTCGTGTGGATAATTAATGAGCGTTTATGGCTGGCAAGTCATGTTTATTTTTTTGGCGAAACAAAAATCTTATTACTTATGATTTTTTTTTTGTTGATTTACCCACAAGGATTTTTAACATCACGCCTGTATTCCCCCAAGGGTTAGGCAGAGGTGTATATATAGTACACCCACGTTTCGTCAGGTATGTTTAAGTCCCATGGCTGGTTCACATTAGGTTGGACCGACAGTTTTACCGTTGGCCGACTGTCGGGTCTTGCTGTTCACACTATAAGCTGTGGCGTCCGAACTAATTTGAACACTACCGTCGTTACCGTCGATATACCGCTGCCGGCTCGTCACAATTTCACAAAGCAGTTGTGAGTTAACTTCCGTGTACAATAAATGACGCCGACGTTCTGGTTGTCATGTTGTATTTTAATAGAAGACAGGAGGAAAGGAAAAGAAAATATAGGGTGCATCCAATCATTGCCGAGCGAAGAAGTTGGAACATTTCAACGTTTTGTGAGTGGTTCCACTGCTCCGAGCCGACAAGTGTGTACGGCGCAATATAAAGCAGAATTCGAATATTATATCCGACCCGGCCGAAATCGTTGCTAAACGTTCGGTTAATATGACGTCGCCGACACTTTTATCGGGTCGCCCTAATTTTAACAGTGCTATTGAAATGCAACAGCATGGACGGGTCTCGATATGTTCCTAAAGATAGTCACCCATTCAAGGACCGGCCTCGGCAATCGATCGACCCGTGCGGCTATTATTATACCCACTTACTTAGCAACGAGTCCGTCAAGTACTTAGGCAGGTATCTGAAATCTGAAACACGGAAGTCATAAAGAACTAAACTTTGTCCCATAGACAAGTATGTTGTGGTCAATCCAGTCCAGCTGAGGCTAAATAACGGTATCTCTTGACGTAGGAGTGTGCGCGTGATGTGACTCACACTTGACCGGAATTTTCTCATTTCCATTAGGTACTTTACTATCAAAATAATACTAACCTACGTAAAACAATGAGTAATACATATTACTAGGTGTAATGTAGTCATTGTTTAAATAAATATAGTTTACTGTTAATTCAATTGTATGTTTCTATGTGTCGGCTCATGAAACTTGCGTGCAGATTTATTTTGATATAGTTGGAAATATTAATTTAGTTTATCACGTCACCTATGATGAAGTTGGAATTGTATAGACTCAGATACCTAGTCTTACTACAGCTTTTGATTTAAATTAAAGAGTGTCCGTTGAGTTTCTAAAGCTTTTGATTTAAATAAAATTGTGTCCGTTGAGTTTCTACAGCTTTTGATTTAAATAAAATTGTGTCCGTTGAGTTTCTACAGCTTTTGATTTAAATAAAAGAGTGTCCGTTGAGTTTCTAAAGCTTTTGATTTAAATAAAATTGTGTCCGTTGAGTTTCTACAGCTTTTGATTTAAATTAAAGAGTGTCCGTTGAGTTTCTAAAGCTTTTGATTTAAATAAAATAGTGTCCGTGGAGTTTCTAAAGCTTTTGATTTAAATAAAATTGTGTCCGTTGAGTTTCTAAAGCTTTTGATTTAAATAAAATTGTGTCCGTTGAGTTTCTACAGCTTTTGATTTAAATAAAAGAGTGTCCGTGGAGTTTCTAAAGCTTTTGATTTAAATAAAATTGTGTCCGTTGAGTTTCTACAGCTTTTGATTTAAATAAAAGAGTGCCAGTACTCCTCCATAGGAAAGGCTTTTTTTTTTTTTTTTTTGCTTGAGAAATTATCAAATAACTTCTTCCGCTCTGGGTGGAGCGGGAGGGCGTGTCAGACTCTTACTGACTGAAACCCACCCGTGTTCCTTCGGTTGCCTGTATGTTGTAATTGTAAGTTTCAAGTAGGTATGATACAGTCAGGCGAATAAATTCGCGATTGATTCGCCTAACTGCGCGGACGTATCTTGCTTAGCTTATTATGATACTAATAATCGATTACAAATACAAATTGTTATAGTTATTTGCGTCGTCAGTGATAAATGAGTGTCGCGAGTGATTATTACGAGGTTACTGACTGTGTAAGAATGAACTAAAGTATTTTTAAATAGTGTATCTAATAGTTTCTCTGTTGGATATGTCTAACACAGGATCTAGCCCGTTTGGCCGTAGCCATCTAGTAGCGCGGAGTCCTCCGCCGACACCAACTCAAGCTTTCCAGCCTGTTGACCCAAATCCACCACCTCCCTTGGAGAATGAGCTACCAGCTGAAGTTATTTCTACGCCGGAGATACAGAAATGGATGGGGTCCATGGAAAAAATCCTAAGTGAAGTATGCAGTTTAGTCGCTGACGGAAAAATGATCGCGGAACAAAAGGTTCGTGTGGCCAATCTTTGCCGTAGTGTCTCACATGGCGCATCTCAGATGGCTGTTTTATATCAAGCCTTAAAGCAAAAAACCATTCAAGCCCATAGTACCATTCAGCACCTACAGCAACAACAGAACATCGCGAACTCTCTCCTACAGTTCAAAGAAGTAGTTGAAGGCATTTCAAACCCTTCAGAACCCTTTTCGTATGCTAATATGGTCAAAAAAGGCTCTGATAACTTTGTGCGCCCAGCAAATTTAAGCTCAGTTGCTATATATCCCAACGACAAGACCAAAACAAGTGACGATACCAAGTCTCTCGTACAGAAAATTATTTCGCCCGGGGAGCTTAAACTACATGTTCGTGGCCTTAAGAAAGTAAAAAATGGAGGTGTTCTTATTAGTACCGACTCCAAAGAGGACATTCAAAAGCTCAGGAGCTTAGAAAAACTCGTTTCTTCAGGCCTTAAGGTTGAAGAACCATCAAAACGGCGCCCAAGAATAACTGTTATTGGAGTCCCAGTAGCCCTGACTGATAAGGAGGTTATTGATTGCATCTACGAGCAAAACCTCTCAGATAAGATGACCAATACAACTCGTGAGTCGTTTGAAGATCAAGTTAAATTGAGCCACAAATCAGGAAAAAAAGACCTCCCTAATTGCAATTACATACTAGAAGTGCCAGCTAGCATCAGGAAGATTCTAGTAAATCAAGGACGAATATTCATTAATTGGACGTCATGCCCAGTACGAGATTTCACGATCGTTACTCGATGCTTTAACTGCCAGCAGTTCGGTCACGCGGCCAAGTTCTGCCGTGAAACTAGCCCGACGTGCAATCACTGCGGAGAGACTGGACACTCTTTTAAGGAATGTAGCACAAAATCCAGTCCACCCAACTGTGCGACGTGCAAACGTTTTAAGAGAAAATCGGATCATAAAACTGGTGATGTAAATTGTCCAGCACGAAAAAATGCCGAGGACAACTATATCCATTCCATAGATTATGAAGGCGCCTAAGAGCGCTACCGATTAACCTATATATTAAGCACACTAGTAGTAGTTTTTTGTTTATTTACATTTGTTAGGTGTTTATTTACCATGACTAATCAATTACTTAGTGACCTAGATCAATTTTCTGTGTCTGAAGCTATAAATTGTAATATTGATGAGTGTAAACGCCTCTTTCCCTTGGGGGAGAAACCACTGACCCTACTTACACAAAATATTCGCAGCATTAATCGAAATATAAATGGTTTTGAAATATTGCTACAGAACTTGGGTATAACTTGCGACATTATCGTCCTCACAGAATGTTGGTTGTCAAACCAAACAGCTGTTCCATCTTTAGACGGATATGTCTCGCATAAAACCAACAGAAACATCAACCAGAATGATGGATTAGTTGTATTTGTTAACAATAATTTAAGTACAACTGTAGAAGAACCTTTGCTACAAAATAGTAATTGCTTACTCATTAAAATTGGTTTGGATACGGTGGTTATGGCTATATACAGACCTCGTTCTCAAAATGTCGCAAATTTCTTAGATTCACTAAACATACAGTTACAAAGTCTTACAACTTTTAAACACATAATACTCATGGGGGACATCAATATCGACATTGCTTCCGGGAAAATAGATTTACAAGCACATAACTATCTTAATATCTGCTCATTCCACGGACTATTACCAGCTCATTACCACCCCACGCATCAAAGTGGTTCATGCTTAGATCATTTCATTATAAAAACAAATAACCCAACCAAAACATTTGTTACTAACTCTTCGCTTACTGATCACCAAGCAGTATTACTAACATTACAAGTTTCGTTACCCAGAAAAAATTGTTTACGTAGCTATACTAAAGTCAATATGACGCACCTGGAGAAAGACATACGTAATATTAATTTTGACCCAGTTTATAATTCTACCGATGCAAACATTTCTATTAATTATTTTATAAATTCACTTCACTCTGCAATAATAAAACATACAGTCGCTAAAATAACGCCAAAGAAGTATAAGTGTATTAAACCATGGATTACACCCGGACTTGTTCGATGTATTAGGCATAGAGACAAACTTCACATAAAGACCAAACTTGAGCCTGAAAATGAAATTCTTTCCATTACTTATAAAAGATATAGAAACTTCTGCAATAACCTTTTAAAAAAAATAAAAAATGAATTTGATACAAAAGAACTGCAGAAAGCAGGCAAAAATAGTAAACTGATTTGGAAATATATAAAAACAAATACATTTAGAACAAAACAATCAGAACCTCCACTTGACTTATTGACAATAGAGAACAACCCAATCGAATCAGCAAATAAAGTTAATTTCTATTTTTCTAACGTAGGCAAAATTTTAGCAGAAAATACCATACAATCTAAAAGTTCTCTCCCTCAAAACCATCTTAAAACTTTCCCCACACTTAAATCGTTTGTCTTACTAGATACGGATGTCGATGAAGTACTAACAATTATCTCTGGATTAAAGGACGTTTGCGCGGTTGGGTGGGACGACATATCAAACAACATACTAAAACATTTCAAATACCTACTTGCTCCGCCGTTAACTCATATTTTTCGGTTATGCTTGACTAAGGGTATATTCCCTAAGTCGCTTAAAAAAGCAGTGGTTACACCTGTATATAAAACTGGTGACAAAAAATATGTTAATAACTACAGACCCATTTCTGTTTTAACAGGGCTCTCCAAAATCCTAGAGAAAATCATTAATATTAGATTAATGAAATACCTAGAAGATAACAAATTGCTTTCAGATAGACAATTTGGCTTTAGGCCCAAAAAATCAGCTAATCAAGCAGTGCATCAAATGACGGATTATATAACAACTAATTTGGATAAGGGCATGCACTCCATTGGGATCTTCCTAGACCTCGCCAAGGCGTTTGACACAATTTCTTGTCCTTTATTATTAGACAAGCTTGAAGCACTCGGAATAAGAGGGACAACGCTTTCACTACTTTCTGATTATCTTAGTGACCGCAAACAATGTGTCAAAATTGGTCAGTACGTCAGTTCTGAGCTTCGAAATAGTAATTACGGAATACCACAAGGGAGTATTTTGGGCCCTACTTTATTCCTAGTATACATAAATGACCTGTGCAGCTTAACGCTCCAAAATGGTGTCATAATGTCTTATGCAGATGATACGGCTCTATTGTTTTCAGATAAATCTCGAGATGAGGTATATAAACAAGCCCAGAACGGTTTTAATATAGTGTCTAATTGGCTACATGAAAATCTCCTAACACTAAATGCAGAGAAAACCAAACACATTTTATTTACTATGAGAAACACTAACCTGCCAACTACTAACATAAACATTTATGCGCACAAGTGCGGCACGTATGCTGACGATGCATGTAACTGTCCCAGTTTAGCAAAAACCGATCATATGAAATATCTTGGTGTAACGATTGACACACATCTGAATTTCCGTAAACACATTGATTTGTTATGCACTCGAATGCGTAAACTAATATACATTTTTAAGAATTTACGATATATTTCGGACTACAAATTAATTAAACAGGTCTATTTAGCTTTGTGTCAATCCATTCTCACTTATTGTATAACTTCCTGGGGTGGGGCTGCCAAATCAATCCTACTGCCATTAGAACGTGCGCAGAGAGCTATCCTTAAGGTAGCCACCTTTCGCCCATTTAGATTTCCCACACATGAGCTTTACACGGCATGCAAGGTTTTAACCGTGCGTCAACTATTTATATTGAATATAGTACTACACCAGCATAATAAACTTCCTTATATCCCAACACCTATTGATAAGAGAAGAAAAGACTTAGTTTGCATAAAGCCTCAAACCAGACATACTTTTATAAATAAATTTTATGTATTTTTAGGTCCGTTCTTATATAATAAAATCAATAAGTCGGTAAATATATATAGTGTAAATTATAAAAAGTGTAGTGAAATGTTGAGTGCATACCTACTGACATTTAATTACTCAGACACAGAAAAATTGCTAGAAGTTATGCAATGAGTTTACTAAATGTTAAGTTCATTTTTATTTAAAATTTATTATGTATCAATGATAGCTCTATGTACAGTAACATAATAGTCCACTGAATCACTCAGCGTTGTTAAGTGATGGCCTGAAACACAGGTTTGAATAAACCTACATCAGGCAGGTCGCTATTGTATTCATTGGGCCTTTAATCAATATTATATAAGTTATACACTAGATTTATTTTAGGCATAGTTTAATTTTTTTCTACATTTCTACTATTAATATGTAACTTTGTTATGATGTAACTTTTATGTAATTTATATGTGAACTTATGAATAAATGATTGATTGATTGATTGATTGATTGATTGATACCTAGGTAGAAAGATACTTGAAATCCACTGGTAAGTGTATGAATGTGCTTGTGATGACACGAGCCATTTGCACTGCTGTCAATCAACTCAGCCTATCGCAGTTCACTGCTGGACATAGGCCTCTCCCAGGCTACGCCACAATATCCTTTTTTTTTTTTTTTTTTTTTTTTGAGCTTGGGAAATCATCAAATAACTTCTCCCGCTCTGGGCGGAGCGGGAGGGCGTGTCAGACTCTTACTGACTAAAACCCACCCGTGTTCCTTCGGTTGCCCTGTCGCCGGGGGCCACGATCTCCCTTTCGGTTTTCTTCGCAACCCCGGCAGGCATCGGCCCTAGTGGACCCCTTCAATTCTGCTGACATCTCTTTGAGGCGCGCGTGGAACACAACGCGCCGTCGACCCGGGCCTGGTCCTTATCGGACGGTGAGCCACCCATTGCTCACCGCCCGCAAGCCCGCGCCTACGGTGGCCGGAAATCGCCTCGCGATTCCCGACGCCCTGGGCGTCTCCTCCTGCGGCGGTTAGGGGCGTGAGGGCGCGAAATTTGCCTCTCCCTCACGCGTTCCGCCTCCTCCTTTGCGAGCATTACCGCTTCGCAGAAGGAGGTGACGGCCTCCCATTTCCTCTCGCTCCGTACCATGGCCTGAACCAGGGCCGGACGCGAGAGATCACCGCCGCCGATCGCCTCCACGAGGACACGGCGATGCTCCGCCCAAGCTGGGCAGACCTCCACCGTATGCTCCACCGTGTCCTCCGGGCGATCCACACAATGGTGACACCCGGGCGTTTCCTCCCGCCTTATCCTGTGCAGGAACCTCCCGAAACAGTCGTGTCCGGTGAGGACCTGCGTCAGGCGGAAGGTGAGGACGCCGTGGCGCCTCTCTAGCCACTCCTCAAAGAGGGGTCTTATCGCCGCAATTGTGGCGTGCCCAGCGCTGGGTTGCGACAATCGCACTCTCCATGACGCCATGAGATCCCGCCGGAGCTCCGTCCGCTGTGCCGCAATTTCTCGCGGCACGCCACAACACCCTGTCCTCCGCATCCAGTCTGTCCCAGCCACAGGGTGTGTTGGATTGCTGTAATTGTCAGAAAATACATAATTCGTGGTTATCCCTCAGATCAAATAAAAAAACAAGACATAGCTTTGTCAACAGTGAAGCCAGTTTCGTAAACATGTGTGTGTACTTAGTGAGGTGTAGTTTGATTTTAAATGGTTGTAAATGTGAGCATGTGAGCGTGTATGCACAGAGCAGAGGTGTAGTTTAGGCATGCTTCACTTTATGTTCGCAGCGCTATACGTTGGTTTTTATTTGGTCTGCGCGGTAGGCTAGCTATTATTCAAATATTTGAGTAAGGTAAATCCTTCTCTACTCCATTTATAATTATAAGATTAGAAAAATAACGTTTATCATCACTCTTTTGTTATAAACGTATAAAACACTCTGTCATTTCATGATAAATATAAAGAAATATAATCTGTTTGCCCTTTACATTGGAAAAAAAAATCTCTAAAGTGCAGTAATTTCAACAATATACACAATAACTATTGTTATTTTACCGTTAATTTCTAATGCTATAATAAATTAAATATAGTTGATAGCAAATAAGATTTGATTTGAAGATGCTGTAGGTAAGATCTTTTTATTGTTAAAAACGTTTGAGCTCACACAACAGTCAGCATAAAAAGCAATAGGTACAACTAAGAAATACATTGTGTAGCGTCCATTCGAACAAAGGTGGTCCCACAGTTTGTTCTAGCCAGGTAAACGAGGACTTCCCGGAACGTTGCGCCGGCGCAGGCAAACATCACGACCGACACAAACACTGATGGCTCAGTGAAATATTTCACACGTTCCTTCTTTGTTTAGATACTTATTCTGTGTCTTAGCTATTTAGTTATTTTACATTAACACATAATACAAAGTAAAAGTTGTGGACGAAAATTAAAATGTACCTAAATATAGTAAAAAAATAAATGAATTGAATATTAAAAATATTATGTGTCAAGAAACATTCGCCATTTAAAATGTACCTACAATATATTTTTTTGTATTATTTGAAGATGATTTATTTTATCTATAGATCTTCTCCATGAAAGCTGCCCATCACACTGTTTCCATCTGCAAGGGTTTATGCGTAGCTAACTAAGGTGCAAAGTGGTGCTGGGCACCAGGACCCGCGGTGTTTGGGGGCCTCTCAGTGTCCGAACCGGGAGGTCTACTAAGTCAATAAAGCCCCAGCCTAGGGCCTCATTCAACGAAAGGGCTTTAGAATAATGTGTGGAAGAGACCACCGTGATCCAATAAGGCATAGCCCCTCAATTAATACTACGAATGGGCAAAAGTAAATCTAGGCAATCCGAGTCGGGATGCTAAAAAATTTGCGCTTGCTTCGCTCGCTCTTACGAAATCGAGAAAGTAACTCCTATTTGTGTATGAATGGTGGAAAGAAAATCTAACGTCTATCCGAGGCGGGGTGCAATTTTCGCACAGCACTAGGGTTACGCGGTTATCAATTGATAATCTCAAACAAAAGTTTAATTAATATTATAAATATGAAAGTTTGTTTCGATGTTACTCAATCACGCAAAAACGGCTGAATGGATTTAGATGAAATTTGGCACACAGATGTTTATAACCTAGATTAGCACATAGGGTCATTTTTATCCCGGTAGTACATGCCCGTGGGATAATTTTCGACCTCCACGCGGGCGAAGCCGCGGGTGAAAGGTAGTTATTAATATTATCTGAAGAAAACAATAAAGGTTGACAAATAAAGTTTGAAAATGATCAGGCTGGGGTGAGGGGGCCCAACTTCCAGTTTGCACCAGGGCCTCTGATCTGAAGTTGCACCACTGTTTACGTGGAAAGGTGATGAAATTAAAATTTGCGATGACTTAATTAATAATAAGTATGGACATTGAATTATAATAATAACGTCTAATATGTAATTATGACTTAATAAGTAATTTTATAATGACAAAACTAAAAAAAATATAATATCCTAACCTAACTAAAACTATTAGACTAAAACTAAACGTGGAAAGGTTATATTTTGCCTGCAAAGTTTTTTCTTAGTCAAAAGTGCATTGTGAGATATTTTGTATTTATAAAAGCATATAAAAACCCCAACTGTTGAATGCAAAGTAGGAAAACCCTTTTCGAAACGAGAGGATTTTGTTTATAAACAAATGAAAGCCAAGGGTACACATACGGACATAAAAAATGACCCAACATTATACCATTGACACTAAAAATATACAGTGGTAGTTTCCCGGTTTTATCACAGCTCACATAATAGTATCCCATAGTATAATAGAGTTACTTACTACAATATTTTATGTATCTTTGTATTTTGTGTTGTGGTGTGGTACACTTTACACATGAGTGCATACCTATTAGATTACGTAAAAACAGCTGTTGTTGTATTACACATACCTACTACATAGCTACGTAGCTTCGTATAGGTAACCCAACTTTATACGTTATGTTACAGTCATATCAATACGTCACCCTGATGACGAATATTGACAATCAGAATAATAATGTAGTGTCGTGGTTTATACGTCATGTATTTCCCATTTAAGTTCCGTTGTTGCTGTCACTGATTTAATGGTATTTACTTAATGACGTTACCTAAAGAGTAATTCTAATTACACAATTTAATTTGAATAATTAATTAATTGACAAATTATGGAATTAACCTGTAATTACTGAATAAATGTGATTTATTAAATAGCGGAAAACCATAATAATAACAGTTGTTGGATAAGCCTACCACTACTGAGCTACATAAAATGCCAACTGATTATGATTAGCTCAAAATTGAATGTAAATAATGCTGTCATAATTTAAACATTTACAGGTATGTCAAGCACAAACAGTTAAAACCTGTTCTGTTGAAAATTTATGTGGCAATCAGATCAGCAACTTTTGGTTTATTATAGAAGGGGAGAATTTTATTAGTTTTTGATACAACAGCGCCATCTACTATCTTAATGATAATGAAGTTTAGTTTCATACGACTATACGAGATGGCGTTAGTGGTGCTTATTGTTGCTTTGTGTCGAGTCGAGGCTGCTGAACAAAGCAGTTTGTTATTGTTATCTTCAAGATTAGTTGAATCATCATTTATAATGAGGAATTCTTATCGAAATAATACAAAATTAATGTGGCAGTAAATATATTCAGAAAATATCAACCATGATCGCAGGTATTTATCGATTTTATCAATGTAAAAAACTTTAATACAAATCAGTACGAATTACTTATGTATATGTATAATATTGTCGACTTTCATTTTGTATACTTAGCCTTTATCTTATAATTAATAGTTCAGTTACGTTTTATTACAGTTTAGCTTTATTATTGCTTTATACAATATCGTATCGTGTAGCCGTCCACACGTTCTATTTCGTACACGCTAGTCACTTAATTTAGATTAATAATAATTACATATCACAATGAGACGTTCCTTCAACATGATACACTCGCACACAAATAATACAAAATACAAAAACGAAGGCACGAGATCTAACTACATCTACGACTACTAGTATAAACATGCCCTAATAATGTTACGCTAAATGCACGCGCGCCCGTGGTGGCGCGACTCAGTCAAAGTGTTGCGTTTGGAAGAGTCATATCACCTACTTAAATTTCGGTAGCGTTAAAATGTTTCAAAGCGGTTCTGGAATACAACAAGTGCGGCTCGGCGGAGGTCGTTCCCCGCGCCGGCCATGGGTAATGGAATGTCGGCGTGCAGCCGCTCTTGGCGCTCTTTGTGCGCCGCGCGCCCCGCCCGGTCCGCGGCGCGGGCGCAGGTAGCCGCGCGCCGGCCACGCGGACCGGGCCTTCGATCACTATTAACACGTCACACGGACGACCCAAAGTCCACTAGCCGCTTCACACGCCCCGACAGACTACACACTGTCCTTCCCTTCGAACTTCTCGGCCAGCTCGCCCATCAACTCCTTATAGATTAGGGGATCGATGTTCTTCCCGAGCTGGTAGAGCACGAACCAGTCCCCGATCTGCAGCTCACGCGCCACAGTCTCCACCTGCGTCTGCGGGGCAAGGCGGCTGCGCGCGCGCAACAGGTATAGGCGCACGCGCGGGCCCGCTACCACGGCCATGCGGTAAATCAGCGAGATTCCGCTCAGGATCGACAGTATCATGAACCAGAACCACAGGAACACGTAGATCTTTTCGTTGACGATGTTCAGTGGCAGTACGCACAGGCCGTCGAACTTCTGCACGGTTCCCGAGGGACCGTATTTGTGGAAGGTGCACTTGGTCACTTTAGGGAACACTCGAGCCATTGGGTCCACGCGCTCCTCCGGCTCCATCTCGGTGAAGCTCACCACATCACTGCCGTATGTGGAGAACTCTCCGTCGAGGAAGAAGTCCATGAAGAAGATCTGGCCGACGACGTTGATGAAGTTCAACACCTCGCAGATGAAGAAACGGAACGCGTAGAAGTTTTGCGTATGCAGGTTTGTGTGGAAGTAATCGACGAGTAACTTCTTGCGACTCTCCTTGCATTCGTCTCCCACTACAGGGCAGTTAAGGTCGAGAACTAACATCTTGATGCGGCCCCCTTCCCATGTTTTCCACAAGTATCGCGGCACATAAAACAAAATGGCTTGGAAGAACAACACAAAACACACCCACTGGTAGTATTTATGGTATTTCACCTCGTCCTGGCCGTCGACGTGCGAGGCGACGCCAGCCTGCACCACATCCTTGCCGACGCGTCCCACCAGCCGGTTGGGAATTGTGAAAGTTGAGTAGATCCAGCAGTACGTGTCCATGACGGCGAGGGGGATCTCGTCAACGATGCAGTCGATGGGGTCGCCGATGTATTGTCGCGACGTGACGAGCAGCGAAAACGCGATCAGTATGATCACGGTGGCTTTGTAATGTAGCCGGAACACATTGTTGTCAATGCACACAGAGTCGAGCTTGAGAAGCCCCTTCACGGAGCCGAAAACGTCAAACATGGCGGTCGTCTAGCCGCGAGCGCGCGGCGCGTCGTACGCGATCGTTTAAAGCAGGGCGTGTGCTTCGCCCTCGCGTCGAGTGCGGAATGCTGATCGACGGTGGGGCGCACCGTCAGTTGAGTAGGGCGCAGGCCTCCGGGGCCGGTGTGCAGTGGGGTGTGAGGGGGGGGCCACGGTCCCCACCTCACCGCACCGCGCAGTCGCCGCAGACTCTCGGATCAACGACACAGCTCTGACCCCTTTTTACTACCTCCGTGGCGTCATCTGGTAGCTGTGACGCTGTACCCAGGGGCTATGCGTCTCAGCATTGTCGGCAAGTGATAATGTTCACGGTGCGCCGCAGTGCCGCTTAATTAAATCCATGTCTACGGATTGCATCACTTAGTTTAGGAGAGTGCATGTCCGTGAAATGGTAATCAAGTATGCAATGTAACGGTAAAGCGAGACGCGACGGCCGCGGCCCCTCTCGCGCGGACCACTCGCTCGCTCGGGCAAACTGATTTAATGTCTCTTGAAACTGTTGAAGCAGTATCACTTTCTTCATTGATTAGGTACTGTAAAGAAGTCTTGACAATGATCATAAATAATGTTATTGGTAACGTGAACGTGGGAGGACACTTGACTGATGACGATATGTCGGTCAGAGGCTAATAGTTCAAGTGTAATAAAATTAATGTTATCATTCTGACAGTACTAAATTACTGCATAAAAGACCGTAACATAACGTAAATGATAGTTTTACAGACATGGATACAAAAGGCCTCCATTTTAGTAACAACGAAAAAGCACACGTGCTCTTTTTGTTTTGCTTAACTTACCAACATTACACAATACTTGCATAAGCTTGACAAGAGTATGATGTAAAACATTCGCTTAACACAATAATGTTAAACATTTGTAACCTTTGGTTTGGCAAAAGCTGTAGAAAACCGATATTGCACGAACTATTTAAAAGAATATATCAAATGCCAAAAGTGGCTTGGGTTTTATTTTATTCCATTAATGATTTAGAAATGAATGAATGATTGATGATTAATGTTTTTGTGTGTTTTTTTTTTGTTGTGGAATTTTGTGACTTTTATAAAAATTTTAGAATTTTCGTAAATTTATTAACATTATGCATAATGATGTAACGACAAGCAATATAAGTATCGGTTCTTAGTGTAATATTTTAAAATATTGTGACAATATCATCGATAAATATCTCTCGTCGACCCATTATCATTCTGAGTGTGTTTACGTGCTCCCACGCACGCGGTTTTACTTAAACAACTCATTTATTTGAGAAAGTGGGTAAAAGTATTAACAACATTTTACTGCTTAGCAGTTTTTAGTGCTCGCCAGTGTAATAAATGAGACTGTTGTCAATGCAGTTAGCAATTTTCTTTATTTTTTACTAACGAAATTTATTTATTTTAAGTGCAATTAATTTAAGGTAGCTATGTACTTATAATATAGAACCTAGAAATTATAACATAGCCATTGCCAAGAAAGCAAAAAAAAAAAAAACAAAGCAAGAATGAATGCAAGGGATTTTTTTTCGTTCTCGTGAAGTTTTTGCACTATGTACTTACCGCGAAATTTCGCGGAATTAATATTTTTTTATTCGTATTCTTTATTGGCACCTCTTTAGGTCATGAGTACTCATGAGTTATCCGAATATCAAAAATATTTGCCCTAGGAGTTAAGGGGGTGGCGTGAAAATTCGCTGTTACAATTAGGGTTGGCAATTTTTTTAATATCAAATAAAGTATAAAAGTATTAAAAGTATTTATTTTAAAATTATATAAAAAAATATGTTTAAGATCCTCGCAACAAGCCCTTTCATTTGATATGTCACACGGTACTGTTAGCAAAACTTTATTTTTAAATTATCTTGTTTGCCCCAATGAGTATTCAAAATTCATTTATTTACGTTACATGTTCGTATTTGGTCACAGAAATACATACGTGTACCAAATTTCAACTTAATCAGTCCATTAGTTACTTATGTTATTAGTTACATTAGTTACTGTTTAAAGTAATTGAAAATATTATGTTTTCTTTTTAATGTAGCTTCTAATAAATGTACTGTTGTCTTATTTAAAATTTTTGAAAGTTTTCATAACCTAGATCAGGCAGGTCTATTTTTTTTTTTATTATTAGATTCGGAGTAAATTGGCTGTGACAGACGGACAGACACCAGAACACGAGTGATCCTATAAGGGTTTCGTTTTTTACTTTTGAGGTACGGAACCCTAAAAATTAGCAGTCTGTTTGAATGATAAATATGTAACTTCCAACATCACTGGCTCATACGCGGCTGGTTTACTAAAATGATTCCATAACGATTTGCTTTATTGAAATATTCACACTATTTCTCAATTTCCGTAATAATTATGTTCGCAAATGTTATATTTGCCTTTGTTAATAGAGGAATGTTCACACGCAATTAAATAATCGTTTTGCTTTAATGTTTAACGATTTTTATGTTATCGTTTTTTTATCTGTAATTTCTCAGTAGCAGCCCGAAGTCTGGATTTGTGTCCGATTAATGGCAGTAGGCTCGCCCCCTATTATATGGGACTTAAACATAACTGGCGAAATGTGGGTGTACTAGGTACTCCTATGTCCAACTCTTCGGGAAATACAGCCGTCATTCAAGGGGTTTTCTGATTCTTTCAAGGGGTTTTCTGATTCTTTCAAGGGGTTTCTTTCACCCAGGAAACCCGAACCCAGAATCAGGAAAGCCCTTGAAAGATTTTCCCGTGGTATCTTTATGGGAACATTTTTCAACACCCGTACGGGTAGAAGACCCGTACGGGTAGCGCCCGCAGTGCTCTGAAACGAGGGAATTAGTACGATACGGTTGCTAGCGTTGTATGGGCTCTACCCGGAGCGGGTCGCAGGTCTCCCGGACATTCTCGTGGAGGCGATCGGCGGCGGTGATCTCTCGCGTCCGGCCCTGATTAGGGCCATGGTAGGGAGCGAGAGGAAATGGGAGGCCGTCACCTCCTTCTGCGAAGCAGTAATGCTCGCGAAGGAGGAGGCGGAACGCGTGAGGGAGAGGCAAATTTCGCGCCCACACGCCCCTAACCCTAACCGCCGCAGGAGAAGACGCCCAGGGCGTCGGGAATCGCAGGCCGATTTCCGGCCACCGTAGGCGCGGGCTTGCGGGCGGTGAGCAATGGGTAGCTCGCCGTCCGATAAGGACCAGGCCCGGGTCGACGGCGCGTTGTGTTCCACGCGCGCCTCAAAGAGATGTCAGCAGAATTGACGGGGTCCGTTAGGGCCGATGCCTGCCGGGGGTGCGAAGAAAACCGAAAGGGAGATCGTGGCCCCCGGCAACAGGGCAACCGAAGGAACACGGGTGGGTTTTAGTCAGTAAGAGACTGACACGCCCTCCCGCTCCGCCCAGAGCGGGAGAAGTTATTTGATGATTTCCCACCCAAAAAAAAAAAAAAAGGTCTCCCGGACAGCTGTGAAACCAGTCTCACGACAAATTCAAAGAAAATCTGTGGTTCGGATTGTTTGCCATTGATGTAATTTTATGTTTCTTGTTCTTGATCTGTTTAGATAGGTACATATTCTTTTTTTTTTTTTCAACCTGTATTAACCTACTGTTAGACAAATGTCTCCCCCTGTCCCCAACAGCTTTCTACTGTTTCTTGTGTTTTACCTTCTCCGGCCAAGATCTCGTAAACGCCTCCAGACCAAATATAAAACCAAGAAAGAGCGCTATCAACAGTGACGTGAAGCCGGTTTCGTAAACATGCCTGCACTTAGTGAGGTGTAGTTTGATTGTTAATGGTCGTAAATGTGTGCGTGTGAGCGTGTATGCACATAGCGGAGGTGTAGTTTTGATATGCTTCACTGTATCATTCGCAGCGCTAGATATGTCTTGGCTTTTATTTGGTCTGAGCTCCAAGTGATCACGCTTGCGTTTCCATGGCTTCCCCCGGCGACGACGACGTCCGTTTTATATAAGTAATTATAACAAAGAATCAGCATCGCCATATAACGTGGCAATGCTGCCAGCCTTTTGGACACTTTTCCTGTTGACAGGGATGCGGAAGAATTTTTCGATGCTCTATGATTCTTTCTATTCTATCCTCTTATATATGTACTTGTACATATTATTATTTTAAGTCTGTTAGATTATAACATTAATATTATTTAACATGTCGAAAATAATTTCAATGACATGAACTTCTCTGCATATCGTAATAATTAATATGCCGACTGCAGAGACTGCCGATAATACTTATATCTAGTTTCAAAAGGGTGTAAAGGTTCATTCAATTCCGAAGTCTTATCTTAGATGCCTACGTGTCTACTAAATACAATTTATACAATAATTTTTGACTATTATTTAGTACCATTACATTTTCAATGAGAATGATAATATTTGTATCGCCTGGATATCAAGTGCATATTATCGTAGTCACACTATGTATCTAGATGTGTCGCACGGAATCCTCGAATTTATTTATCGTCGATATCCGCAAGATAAGATTGTGTTTCTTGCAAACTGTATGCCCCAAATGCGACACCTTGTAAGATAAAATTTTACACAGAAAAATTAAATAGAAATGATAAATAAGGTTCTGGAAAATGTATTGAATCATTTTGGTAAATAGTGTTCTGTAGACTGATCCATTCGAAATGAAGAGATCCGTAGGAGAACTTAGGTAACCGACATAGCCCGAAGAAGGGGACTTGCTGGCAGAACAGATGGCCGATCGGGGCGATGGGCCGAAGACCGCGGTGCGGAAGACGTAGCGTTGGAAGGCCTCCCACAAGGTGGTCCTTGTGAAGGCTGCAGGAATTCGCTGGATGCGAGAAGCACAGAACCGGTCGAAGTTGCGGTGCTTGGGGGAGGTTACGCAATTAGCGTACTGGGAGAGACTGGGTGGGGAAGAACGGAGAACCAGGTGTCGTGCAACTTGGGAAAGGCTCTGTCCAGCAGTGGGTAGCGATAGGCTTCGTGGACTTATTGATTGTATACAGAATAATGTATGGAATTATAAAACAATAGGGATGATGACAATTTTATTTTGTCCTTCAGGTAGATTATTAAAAAAATATTGGACACTTATTATTTCTTTTTTTTACAATAGCAATAGATTACGGCGATACATTGAGTTAAAATGTGCCATGACGTCACGAGTATGTAGATTTTTATACTTACTTGTGACTTAGCGACCCCCACTCCCCAACTTTAATGCGTTTTATCCAAGTATTTTTTTATTAATATGATAAAGCAAAAAATACTTGTCTAATATTTTTTTATTATCTAACTGACGGACTAAATAATAATTTCTTTTTTTGACCCAGGCATCATACCTATTGTAGAGTAAACAATAGGTAATCGTAGGTTGTACTTAAAAAATTACTTATTACCTTATTTTTACTTATCATTATTTATCATACAGGAACAAAGCAGTTAACGTGTGATACAGTTAATTAATCGAATCGCACAGGTTATCGCTCATTATATCGTGAGTAATTGTTATTTATTATGATTTTCCTTGCAAGATAAGAAATATAAGAATTATAATGCATGCATACCGTTTGTGTATTAGGTACACCACGTGCAATAATAACATATCGAGTTACATACTGACCAGTTTTTCTTGAGACGCGGCGGAATAAGGAACTAAATTAAAAATAGTACTGAATTTGACTTTCTCTTTAGCAGCGCTGTCATCAAGTGTCAAGTTAGACTGGATAGTGGGCGCCTTACTTAGGTACTGCTCCTTCAGCATTTCTCTGCTGCATATTAGATTACAGGTTTGAAAAGCAAGGTTTTCAGGGCTTTCTTTACTCGTATTATATTAATATGTTTTTTTTTTTAGGGTTTCGACCCAAAGGGTAAAATGGGACCCTATTAGTAAGACTCCGCTGTCCGTCCGTCTGTCACCGGGCTGTTTCTCATGAACCGTGATTGTTAGACAGTTGAAATTTTCACAGATGATGTATATCTATTGCCGCTATAACAACAAATACATTTATACAACAAACATTTACAATAAAATTAAATCTAGAGAGACTAAGTTTAAGTAGATTTGGCAATATTTTGTAATTGAAGCGTGTGGACTGTGGACTCACCTGATAAAGGTGTTATCAGACTTGTCGTGTTCGAAGTCAATCAAGAGATAATTTTAAGAAGAAAGCGTGCTACCTCCGTCTTATAGATACCATCATTTGCGTATTGATAGATATCAGGTAAGTACCTATGAAAATAATATCTCGTGGGTGCATCTGTAATCTCTGCCTGTCGAGATGATTGACTATGACATCATAGTTTAAGCAGTTTAAGTTTTATTCTCCCTTATGAGGATAGAGGAGTAGCTAAATATTATAAATGCGAAAGTGAGTTTGTTTGTTTGTTAGGCTTTCACACTAAAACGGCTGAACGGATTTGGATGAAATTTTACACATGAGTAGACCAAAACCGGGGTTAGGACATCCGATATTTCCACGAGTTCGAGACTTATGCGGGTAAAACCGAGGGGCGCAGATTGTTATTATATAAACAAACCGTGCGCTCGATGGGATCGCGCCTGTCTGCGGGAGCCTTAAAGCTAGACCAGTTTATACTGATAATAAATATATTACTAACCTAACCTAACCCTCCGGGGATTACAGGCTTCGGTGATGTTATGTTACCTATGTATAGTTTGATATATCGTGTCCTACATATACTCCATTTGAAATAAGATTAGACATTTAAATAAACCTTTTATACAATCCGATCAACCGATTTTGACTTCTATTGCATTGGTAACATGAGAAATGGCAGCTGCAGTAAACAGTTGGTATTGTAATCACTTTTTTATTTTAATGCCATTCTTTTGCCTACGGTATAGAAGTCAAAATCGGTTGAACGGACTCTAAAAAAGGTTTGTTTAAATATCTCTAATCTTATTTCAAATGGAGTATAGGTGCTAAGTAAAAGTTATAGGTCACGTTGTGTTTTTAATTTTTATTGTAGGTTTAAATTAATTGTATGTTTTAATTTTATTCAGTCCAAGAACTCACAGGTGAATAGGAGTGGTGTTTTTTTTTTATTTGCCCTCTTTCCGTAGGTACCTACTGCTGCTATTACTTAGGTGTAAAAGAGGCATTTGGAAAGTTTCCAAATACTTTTTTTACATCTAAAACTAAATATTTGGTGTTACGATATTAATTATTCCATTTGATTATAAATATTTTAGTTCACTCGTTAGCCATCATTTCTTCTTTCCATACAGTAATATTGCCAATTTAATAAAAACAGCTAAATAGGTGATATACAAGTACCTGATGTTACGTCGGGTACAAACACACAGACTACATATATTTTATTTTTTAATGTATTTCACACAATATTATTTTATTTAGTATTTATTTCTGTATCTATCTATCCATAACATCACAGCGGGCCCTATCAGAATACCAGCGCTGCGACATTTATTTTTTAAATATCGCCGCATATGCTGAGATAGGAGCCTTTTGACCTCGTACAGGACTTTCTGCTTTTATTTAATTTTTTTGTTAAATTTGTTTGATTTTAATGTTTTAATGAGTGTGTTTTAGTTTAGTTTGTGATTTCCTGTGCGAGTCTCAATAAATCCTTTTTCTTTCTTTCTTTTTTCGAAATATTTGACAGCTATTTGCGACGTTGACCACTTTCAGTATAAACGCTCTTAAGTGAAGATATTATGGACGATGAAGTAACTTTGTCTAGATCCCACAATCTCAGTATGCTCCCTAATGTTATCAGCTACCTACAGGGCAAAGAAAGATGGCTGCTTCGATGAAAACAAAATCAAACCTATTGTTTAAGTGGCCGATAACATAACTAATCAAACGTAAACGGTTCTGCAATCTGAGTTGTGAAAATGAATGCAATATGTCGGTATATACTAACTGCAAAGCATTTAATTGACACACCACGACAATATTAGGACAAATTCGGAGAGGTATCCAATGTTTGTGTTATTTTTGTTAGAATATCAAAGGAAAAAAAAAAGAAAACTAATAAAATTGTACCTACAGCGGTGGTTTTCGAGCAACAAAAAATTCAAACTATTTTCAACATTGACTAGTAATACTTACCTACGATAAAATTATTAAAAGCCCGGAATTTCGATAAAAAAATGTCTATCCAAAGCTGTGAAATATTGGAACTGAACTACGCTGGAATTTACAGTTCGGCCGTCTGCGTCGAGAGAATGCGTTCCTGACAGCTGCAGCTCACGCTAAGCATGACTAGGGCTTGCAAATACAGTACATTTTTTTTACCGGTAAAATAAAAGTTAACACATATTTTATTACCGGTAAACGATGTATTTTTTTAAAATTCGATTTGATATCTGATAAAGTAAATAAACTGACTCAGTAGCCGACAATAAGAAAAGGAATAAACAATCAAATTAAACTTTTTTAATTATACAAGTATCAGAATTTGAATCACCAATCAAATAATAAGTAATTAAGATAGCGCTTCAGATTTAAAATATGTTATTTTCAAATAATAATTAGCCTTTTTAAACAACATTCTTAAAATAATAAAATTATAGCTTAAACAGCATTAAGAGTTATATAATGAGAGTAGTAAATAGTAATTAATAATCAACGCTTACCTTATGTCATAAAATGATCAGGCTTTTTTTTCTTTTGTTTTGGACTTTTGTTGTTTTTTGTTTCAACTCAATCTTTTTATAAATTATTGTAATCAAAAACCTAAATTCTAGATTGAGCGTAATATTATTGTAGTTAAGACGCGACTTAATGCCAGTGACCTTGAGTGGTTAGCTTGCGAGCCAGTAATAGGACTCGTCCATCAAGGAGCGCAGTCCCAAATTAGACGCATTTTTAATATATATTATACATAAAACAAACGGTATTTTAATAAACACGTAAGTATATTAAAAGATAAATAATTAAATTGTCTTTAAAATGGTGAAGGTCTTAAAAAATACACTTGAATATTTTTGCGTGATTCTAAGTTTTTTTATCCGCGTTAGACATAACTTTACAAATTAATTACATTAATATTCACAGATTAGTAAGAAAATGCTCTAATTTAACATGTTTTTTTTCCCATATTATTAACACTACTCGTTTAGACGTGATCTTCAGTATAAAATCATTAAAAGTCGTTTATACTCGAAAGCCGCGGGACGCGGCGGCCATGCTCTCAAATTGAGTGAGATTACGTTGCCAATAAACACCTTGACCCAGTCATAAATACAGTACGCAGTTACGCACTGTGTAATTATCACTTATTTATTGGTTATATGAGATATCTTTATCCAGTTCAACTTGGATTACTGTGAACGGTTGGAAAGATATAAGTACCTACAGGGGTGAATTTTCAGGGTGGATGGCCAAGTCCGAAACTATAAGAAATAGCGAAAAATACTCAAAGGATTTTTGAATTCAAATGTGCACTGTGTTGTGTGTGTTTCCAAGTATGCGTATACTTGGAAAATTTAGCCTGTATAATAATTGATAGTAGTATCATCCTATGAAGAGATGGCTTTTTCGGTAGAACGTTTCTCAACGTTATTTCCTTGGGTTTTTTACCCCCTGATTTTCAGTATTGTAACTTTGGTTTATTGTTCTTTTGAAGTGAAAACTTCTTTAGCGGCGTTGTGCACTTTTTTTGTAATGGGTAAAAAATGTTAAACTCGCGTCAGGACACGTGACCTGATCGAAAATTCGTAAGACGGTTATAAAGACATCAACGCGTTGATTACCGCGGTGCTGATTTTTTTTTCAATTTTTCACTTCTGTCGGCACTCCCGGAGTGCCACTTTTTTTTTTTTAATATCTAAACATTTTTCCTTGTATGGGTACTAACTGCCAATAACACCATGATATCTTTCTGAGTTTTCTTTTTACACAAGTACATAGATTACGTGAGCAGTGATCGAATCCAAGCAGGCGCTTTATTTTTTATCATTTATTTTACAACCACTGCTCTCAAAACGCTGAAGAAAAACATTGTGAGGAAACTAGCATAATCTAGAACCAAAAATTTTAAGACATGTAACATATACCAACCCGCACTGGACCCGCGTGGTGTATTACGGCCCACTCACAGAGATGAGGCCTGTGTCCCAGCATTGGGAACGTTATAGGCTGATTATGGTATGCTATGCTAAAGGTTACGCTATCGTTTATTTCTTGAGGAAAATAGCTCACCAATTCACCATTCACCTGACTGGTTTTACCTGACTTGCATTGACTATAGGTAAATGACTTATGACTCCATTTCTGCAGCTTTGGCTGTCGATGACCGCAAGCCGTACGTGACTGTCGGCAGATTTACGTTACCTCACATTATTTATTTTATTAATGTATTGATGTGACATACATGCATAAATCACATCTGCATTCCCTGAAGGGTTTTAGACAGAGGTGTACACCCACATTTCACCAGTTGTGTTTAAAGCGAGCCTATTACCGTCTACCATCATATTGAATTATGATCATAGATGAATATGATGACGTTCAATGTTACTATTTTAATGTGTGGCATAAGAATAATCAGCTTATAATGTTCCCACTGCTGGGTACATTATTATTAACTGCAGCATTATAAACCGTGAAAATAAAATCCGATGTATATTTTAACAAGATTCATATTTGTTTTTTTTAATTTTTTCTTGTTCACGTTTACAAATCTTCAGTAAACATTTAAAAGGTTGAAAACTAATTATAGCGACAGGACCCCCTTTTTTTTTTTTTTTTTTTTTTTTTTTTTGAGGGTGGGAAATCATCAAATAACTTCTCCCGCTCTGGGCGGAGCGGGAGGGCGTGTCAGACTCTTACTGACTAAAACCCACCCGTGTTCCTTCGGTTGCCCTGTCGCCGGGGGCCACGATCTCCCTTTCGGTTTTCTTCGCAACCCCGGCAGGCATCGGTCCTAGTGGACCCCTTCAATTATGCTGACATCTCTTTGAGGCGCGCGTGGAACACAACGCGCCGTCGACCCGGGCCTGGTCCTTATCGGACGGTGAGCCACCCATTGCTCACCGCCCGCAAGCCCGCGCCTACGGTGGCCGGAAATCGCCCCGCGATTCCCGACGCCCTGGGCGTCTCCTCCTGCGGCGGTTAGGGGCGTGAGGGCGCGAAATTTGCCTCTCCCTCACGCGTTCCGCCTCCTCCTTCGCGAGCATTACCGCTTCGCAGAAGGAGGTGACGGCCTCCCATTTCCTCTCGCTCCGTACCATAGCCTGAACCAGGGCCGGACGCGAGAGATCACCGCCGCCGATCGCCTCCACGAGGACACGGCGATGCTCCGCCCAAGCTGGGCAGACCTCCACCGTATGCTCCACCGTGTCCTCCGGGCGATCCACATAATGGTGACACCCGGGCGTTTCCTCCCGCCTTATCCTGTGCAGGAACCTCCCGAAACAGCTGTGTCCGGTGAGGACCTGCGTCAGGCGGAAGGTGAGGACGCCGTGGCGCCTCTCAAGCCACTCCTCAAAGAGGGGTCTTATCGCCGCAATTGTGGCGTGCCCAGCGACAGGACCCCCTGGAAACACGATTTTACTTCGTTTTACAGTGTTTTATTATATATTACGGTTTTAAACCTAATACCGTTGACCGTCCGCGATGGTTAACTTTAGCGCAAACGTAATGCTGGCAACCCTCCCGGAGGTTTCACTTCCAATATGTATGGCGGCGTGGGTGGGGTAGAAAGTGTTAAATCCCTTTTTTTTTTGTTTTAACGTTTTTTGATAGCGATATCCATCACGTCGGCGAAGTTACACTAGCTATTTTATTTGACCCTATGGATCTCGGCCTAAAACTCAAAACCAAGAAGTTTTTTAAAGATAGGTCTCTAAATAAAGCTGTGATAGCAACAACTAACAAGTCATCTGTATAGTTTTAGGTTATTCTTAGTGACGAAGCCTCCAAACCCGTTTCCATATCTCTCTACCTCATAAACTTAAGTACTTACATTAGCATACACACCGGTATTTCGACCGCTTTTTACCAGCAACAAAGAAATGTCGCTTCTTTGAATAATAAGTGCATATTCGTAAAAAACGCTTTTGCTACGTGAGTATCGTGCTTGAGTTAGCTGTGAGGTGCTAAACTGTTCTAGATTTTTTAAATACAATGGTCTTGTTGTGTGCTTTGTTGACTTATGTTATTGTGTAGGTTTCGTTTCAGTTCATTGTTTTGTACTTACTCAGCTTCACTATCGGTTTTAAAGTTAAGTACTTATCTAACCTTTAATTCGTATTCGAATTTGAAACCATGACCTCTGAGTTTGTTTTTGCATTTCTTCTCAGGGATCAATCAGCTAGAACATGCCGGCGACATCCAGTTTTATTTGATATTTGACCAAAATTTTTATGTGAAAAGTATCTAATAATATCTACTTACAGAAATAAACATAATTGAATTTCTATCTAAGCTTTGTATTTGGCTGTTAATTAAGTTGCAAGTTCAGATATCCTGCAATATTTGTTATAGGTACTTACATAAATGTTCTTTTTGCTTTCTAATTTAAACACTATACTCAGAAAATCTTCAAGCAAGTGTTCGCACATCATCTTATTCACATTAAACTTTGAGAATTTTGAAGCTTTACAAGAATCCTCATCATTTTAATGATCAAAATCGCGTGTCATTGTACGACATTCTTCATCCATAACTTAATCTTCGAAGACCTTCAATAGCAGTAGTTGCTTCATTCATATCTAACATCAATTGTTTATCACATAGACCTGCCATTTACGACTCCCGATTGGCATAAGAAGGCATTAACTTGTCTTATGCTACTAAAGACTTACGTTTTATCTTAGTCCTTATAAATTCTAGTTGCCAATACATGTAGTTAATCCACAAATATATTGCTTTTATCAGTTTCACCGTTTTCGAAGGTGTCCGGTTTATGTTACGCGGTCTATTTGATCTTATTTCTAATTGATTTTTTAGGTGATAGACAATTGCTGGTAGTGAATTCATCATCAGGTTTTGTCTCGATTTATTTGAGCATAGCATGTCTATCCCATCTTCTTATATACTTTTATCTTTATCAGCTATCATCTCAGTTTTCACCTCCGTTCTATATAGTACATATAATCCTTCATACAATCCAACCACCGCTTTTTTGGTTTTAATATTTTTATCAATAGTTCCTGGTCGACCGAGCTCTGCTCTGGTTAAAATAGAGAATGTTCATTTAATACTATAGGATAGTTCATTTTAAGTCTATGTATAGTATATACTAATTCCAGGCTGCCATGTACTAAGTGGATCGATTTTTACCTAGATCGATTTATCGCCTCCGTAAACCCCTAAATTTCAACTTTCATCGAAATCGTTAGAGCCGTTTTCGAGAGAACGAACGTGATTAAAAATATAAATATACAAATATTGCTCATATTTAATAGTATAAAGGATGAATAAAAAGTATCTAGCCATCCATATTCATATTTAAAACTTTCCTCATCAAATATCAATGTCCCTCATTTTCCCGTATCACTTGTCTTTTTACTGATAAATGATGTTCGAAATATTTTTTTTTGCATATTTACTTTGTTTATTTTAATAGTCAATTCACTAGACCACAAATAACGTAGTAAGTAGGTATAGCTAATATAGTAGGCTATAAAATTAAAAGACTGAATGATTTCTAAATATTCTTAAGGACTTATGAATGAATGAATCACTTCACTGGGCCTTTCCCCTGACCCAACGCATCGACTGTCTTTTTCTCTTAAGTGTGATTTGAGTTTAATTCCGAGCAGAGGGGCAATTCCTGTACCTAGATAGTTTTAATCTTAATGTCATATCAGTTACAATTAATGTAAAAAAATTGTCAAAAATGTGGGTAATGTGAAAGATTTTTGGCAGATTGATAAATATGTGGGTAATTTGCAAATGCTGTCAAAAATCTTTGAAACTACCCACATTTTTGACAAGTTTTTGACATTAATTGTAATTGAGATGACATTGTATTTTAGTAGTAGATTCAGTACCAAAACTTCATTTGATGGATCATCAATCATCATCCTACAGCAGTCCACTGCTGGACATAAGCCTCTAAAACTGCACGTCATTCAGCTCGATTCTCGGCATCTTTCATCCAGCTGCTACCAGCTACCCTGCGAAGATCGTCGCTCCACCTAGCCTGAAGGCGTTGAAGATTCGAACTCTTCATTCCAGAACACGTCTACCCCAACAGTCATCGGTTGTACGTCTAATACGGTCCATTGCCACTTCAGCTTGCTTATTCTGGCCCCCGGCAACATGGCAACTGAATGAACACGGGTGGGTTTTAGTCAGTAAGAGTCTGACACGCCCTCCCGCTCCGCCCAGAGCGGGGGAATTTATTTGATAATTTCCCAACCAAAAAAAAACCTTACTTATTCTGTGACCTATGTCGATATCTTTGGTTCTCCGCCGAATCACCTCATAGTATGGATATATTAGTTGAAATTCAAATTAGAAGCTTAATTTCTCGCGAATACCTTTTAAAATCCTTTTTTCATAAGGAAAAAAATGACAAATTGAATCAGGTGATGGAACTGGTACAAATGGACAATGGATCGTAACAAAGGTACCTATTTTGCCGAGAGATCGTAAATACCTCTGTTTATTTACCTCATTTGTTTGTTACAGTATTTAAATTGAAAATCCCGAGTGCGTAAGTGATGTGATGCATTATTTTGTTTTTCCTTAAGGTGTGTAGATCTAGACGTCTAGGTATTAATGTGCAATGCTAAAATAATGGTATGATTTTAATAAATTGTAATAAATAAATTGGAATGATAAACTTGTCTACAGGCCTTCTAATACACTCTACCTTCAACGCAACGACTGACTGATGATCGTCGTGCTTGTAAAGAATAGGTAATAGTTTATAATCATGACTAGCAATAATAAGACTAGATTCTGGCGTAAATAAATTAATATGATTCAAACCAGGCCGAAAAAATAAATGCTCTATAGGTAACTTAAATAAAAAAGTCGTATCATCATTATCATCATCAATTTAGCCAAAAGGCGTCCACTGCTGGACATAGGCCTCAGTCAAGCACCGCCACTTCGACCGGTTCTATGCTTCTAGCATCCAGCGGATTCCTGCGGCTTTCACCAGTTCATCGGTCCACCTTGTGGGTCTTCCAACGCTACGTCTTCAGGTATGTGGTCGTCACTCTAGAACCATTCGGCCCCATCGGCCATCTGTTTTGCGAGCAATATGCCCAGCACACTGCCACTTAAGTTTGGCAATTCTTCAGGCTATGTCGGTTATCTTGGTTCTCCTACGGATCTCTTCATTTCTGATGAAAAAGACGTGTAGCAGAAACAATTCCCGGGGACTTTAGATACGGATTTAGAGTTTTTCAAGTGGTTGGGTCGAGATGGAGTGCTAAGTAAATAATACAGGGATGGCAGGGACATCGACGCGAAACGGTTACCTTGGATTTAGTGCATGGTTCTGCACCCCCATGTGTAGAAATTTTTCGTCGGTTATTTAAAAAAAAATCTGCTGTTTCATAGAAAAGTGCAGTACCTACGCGATCAAAATGTATGGAACAGTTGATTTAAAAAAATATTTCGATGAATAATTTCAACGCAGGGGGGTTCAGAATGCGGCGGTGATCTCTCGCGTTCGGCCCTGGTTCAGGCCATGGTACGGAGCGAGAGAGGAAATGGGGGCCGCCACCTCATTCTGGGAAGCAGTAATTTTCGCGAAGGAGGAGGTGGAACGCGTGAGGGAGAGGCAAATTTCATGCCCTCACGCCCCTAACCGCCGCAGGAGGAGACGCCCTGGGCGTCGGAATCTTAGGCCGATTTCCGGCCACCGTAGGCGTGGGCTTACGGACGGTGATCAATTGGTAGCCCGCCGTCCGATAAGGACCAGGCCCTGGTCAACGGCGCGTTGTGTTCCACGCGCGCCTCTAAGAGATGTCAGCAGAATTGACGGAAGAAGTCCGAAAGGGAGATCGTGGCACCCGGCAACATGGTAACTGAAGGAACACGGGTGGGATTTAGTCAGTAAGAGTCTGACACGCCCTCCCGCTCCAGCCAGAGCGGGAGAAGTTATTTGATAATTTCCCACCCAAAAAAAGGGGGGTTCAGAATGTCATCAATCATGTACTGAATCCATGTTAACAGTTTTCGCGTTTTTTATATTAACTAAGTAATTTCAAAATTATGTCGTCATCATCTGCCTAGCCTTTTCCCAAGTAAGTTGGG
This sequence comes from Omphaloscelis lunosa, assembly GCA_916610215.1. Classification (NCBI taxonomy): domain Eukaryota; kingdom Metazoa; phylum Arthropoda; class Insecta; order Lepidoptera; family Noctuidae; genus Omphaloscelis; species Omphaloscelis lunosa. The sequence continues at coordinate 2,554,688 of OU744245.1, read as the reverse complement.
CTCGACTTTCAGTCAATTCCCGGATGTAGCTGTTGCATGGATGGAGGGCCTATCTGACCTCTACAACCCGGTTACTGGTTGATATGATATTCCTTGGTAAGACTGGTTGTAGACTGACAGGTTCCTGGCTATGAGCCTGTATTATCCCAAAAAAGCTTCAAACTATTTAGCCAAGTTCAAGTCATTTCCTCATTCGGCAGCATAATAAATTGTCCTGCTCAAGAGTCATGTGATTAAAAGCTCGAAGGGGGTTATACCAGTTAATTGCATTGCAAATGTTTTATGGATTCGAAGAATTTAGCTCCATTTACCTGTTTATTTAACCAGCCAGATGTTTACCTACCTACAATAGATTAGTTTCATCTTTCTGTCCTCATCCCATTTAAGTTGGGGTCGTGCGATATTTTCAATCTAGTTTGTTGAAATTGTTCATTGCTTTAATAATCACCCTTTTTTTTTTTTTTTTTTGAGGATGGGAAATCATCAAATAACTTCTCCCGCTCTGGGCGGAGCGGGAGGGCGTGTCAGACTCTTACTGACTAAAACCCACCCGTGTTCATTCAGTTGCCATGTTGCCGGGGCCAGAATAAGCAAGCAATAATCACCCTGGGGTTGTTATTGGTCTTTTAGGGAACGATACCTATTTAGGTATCATATCCATATCTTTTTTAACCCAATCCATTTATCCATGTAGGTATGGAAGGAGAGGATATACATGCCTTGTCGACGAATAAGCATAAGGATAAACGTAATAGGACGAATTGTTGATGACGTTTAACGTTTAGAATAATAAATTAAATAATGAGCTGACCAATGATGATCGACTGAATAAAGTGTTCTACTTTACCTGTTAATACCTATCTATACTAATAGACTTATAATGTATGAGTTTGTATGTCAGGGGTAATCTTCAGAACTGATCCGATTTCAAAAATTCTTTCACTAATGGGAAGCTATTGCCGAGTGTCAAAGAACAAATTTTATGTTAAAACAAGAAATTTCACACGGACGAGGTCGGGGGCAGAAGCTAGTCATAGATAAAATAGTAAATTAGTTTATTACAATGTTCAGATAGTTATCAAAAATTACACACACAGATATTGTTCAGTAGGTAATGGTGTGTAAACAGGTGTGCCGAATTTTCACGAAGACGATGACTTGTAAATTACTGGTCCTATGACTTCATATTAAATTCGGTATATTTTTATTATCTAATCGAATCATCAGTTCAAATGGTTAGATTCTTACATCAGTTCCCCATGACTATTATGCTGCATGCGATTTCCACTACGCACCCATGTTTTATCAGTGTTCTACTTTGCGCCAATTACTGTACTTTTTATTGTTGATTAGCTAATCAATTTCGTGCTATTACATAGTTCATTATTATTTTATCCGTTTGTGATAACGTTATCGATGAGCGCCGCACCTTTCTCAATAATCGTTTGTATATTTGATAACCTTGGTGAAAAGGTGTGGCTATATATTTGATTGGAATTGTTTAAGAATTGATATGTCCGAATGTAGAATTAGTGATTGGTAAATGATTGTCACGTTATCGCTAATAGGTATTGTCCCTCATGCTGCAGTTAGTTGAAAGGCTTTTTGCAACAATCGTGTCATCGCGATGGCCTGAATGCATTAAATGTGTATGATTTTTGATAATGACGTGATTCCAATTACTTTAAGGTGTTATCATTTCCTAGTTACTTCAAACTATGCAAATTCCTGTTTGTAACAGAGAAGTGGTTTGTGCCAACAAGCAGCATTTAAAGCATTTTTCTAACCAATAGGCCAGCCAACCAGTAGAAGTCCTTATATAGACTGGAATCCTTTTATGAAAACGCAAAAACGTAGGTGCCTACACCAGTTATAGGGAACGACCACATGGTCCACGGGCCTTATTAATGAGCGTGCAACTAGTTCTTAGAATCAATACTGTTTGTTTTCCTTCATGCAAAACAAGGCTTGAAATGATGAAGATGTCCAAGAACCTAATTGAAGTTTCCGGAATGAATTGGAATGAACTAACTTGCAGTATTGATGTAAAAATCATCAATATTGATAGTTTAAAATATATCTACACTAATAGTATAAAGAGAAAAGATTTGTATTTTTGTTTGTAATGAATAAACTCAAAAACTAATAAACCGATTTAAAAAATTCTTTCACCAGTAGAATGCTTTAATATCAATGAGTAACATAGGCTATAATTTATAAAGATATCACGCGGGAAAATACACTGGCGTAAGCTAGTTTTAAACAAAACCATGAATACAAACAAAAGATACTGATCGTGATAGTTGAACTTTTTGCAACTATAGACGAGGCAACGAAGATTGTAGAATCCATGTAGTAGATAATCCATCATCGAGGGGACAGCGATGATTGGAATAGTCAGGAGGTAAGATATAGCCTTAAATATGAACTTACAGATGACGATGCTGACAAATGGTCCGATGTTGATAAAATCAAGAACTATAACAATAAAGAAAACTATAATAGGTCTTTTGCATTCATCTAAAAGCATAAACAGGTTTTCCATAACATGCGAAAAATAAGCTTGACACAAATCAACAACCAACATCCAACATTAAATAAAAGGAATCAACCATTTACCAAGCGATATTTTAAAACAAGGTGAAAAACACAAAGAGTAAAAAGTTATCGAGTCCTTATCACTTTGCAGAGCTCGTAAATAGACTTATTGGCTATTACGGCGACTACTTAAAAGGCTTAATCACCATATTATTTAAAGTGATGACATAATAACGCTTATAGATGATGACTTTTATGAATCAGGCTGACAGTGAGTATGATTTTTTTCAGGTGTTTGAGTTAGATGATTGATGTGTGATTTTTCTTTTAGAATTTGAGTACTCATCATTTTTTTATTAGCGATTTTAGTAACACCTAAGGTGACGAAATTTTTGTGTAACGATATTATTGTGATCTCCTTACATTTTCTTCTGTGACTATAACTGTATCTGCCTTCTGTATTGTTTTATTATTATTATTTATTTATTTCAATCAACTTAGGATCATAGTTTACACTTGAAATCAACAACACAATTAAAATCAACATCACAATTAAAATTAAGATCAAAAATTAAAATTATAATAAAATTAAAACAAATTTGAATAAAAAAAAAATTAAAACACAAAAATTAAAATTATTATATAAAATTAAATCAAATTAGAATCAAATTAAAATTTAAAATTAAAATCAAATTAACAACACAAATTAAAATTATTATAAAATTAAATCAGATCAACAATACAATCAAAACAATATCTTCACATTAGTCAGTACATGAACCATGCAACAGTGGTTCATGTACTGACAGTCGAAGCGTTCAGCAAAAGCCTTCAGGATACTGTTGCGGCTGGCCCGCACCCTGCGCACCAGGGATGTGCACCGCTTGCGCATGACTGTGTAGAAACAATCCACATGCGCCTCGGCAAACATCCCCGATGCGCTACAGAAGCGAGGCAGCCCCAAAAGTACTCTGAACGCGTTATTGTATTGGACACGTAGTGCGCCGTACTGTTTCTGCGTGTAATCCATCCACAGACTGCCGGTGTAAAAGGACGTACCAAATGCCCTAAATAGGGCTATTTTGACGCCCCTCGAACACCGAGCAAATCTGCGGGCTATCATATTCGCACGAACAGACAGCGCCCTACGCTCCCTTTCAATGTCTGCATCGTCTTTCTGGTCAGAGGTTAATAAGTGTCCCAGATATTTAAACGTATTCACTCTATTGAGTGGGCATCCGTTAAGCTTAATTGCCGGCAAGTAATCTGGACACCTCCCCTTGGTCCGAAAGACCATGCACTCGCTCTTTTTCGCATTGTACAACAACCCATGTTCCTCAGCATACTTCTCACAGATGCGAATCAGTCTCGTCACACCACAGACAGAGGCTTTTAGTCTCCCGTTCAATAAGAGATGTTGATCCAGGCATTCCTTTTTTGCTAAGACTTTTATGGCTTCAAGTTCATCAATGTCGTTTTAATTGTTAAAATTTCTAATTCTGTTATTCATCTTTGATTTACAATTAGTAACTAGTTGTAAGTGTAGCTAAAAATATTTAATTATAATTCCAATGAAACAATTACCAATATTTGATCATTGCTGTAAATACAGTGAAAATGACTCATTTATTATAGATATTTCGTTCTAGTTCGCAATAGTACCGACATGGACATTGCTCTTTGCATTATCATCATCATATGCCGGCTTGATCACAACTACAACGAGACTGGTTGCCAATTTCGGGCTTCAGACTATTAGTAACGACTGTCAAAGATCTACCAGTCACATCTGGGACTAACGGTTTGCTTTCCGATATAAGGAATGGTGGATATTTAGTAGTACACAAGCAGAAGCATAATCAGCCTATGAGTATATATTAATTCCCGCTGCTGGGGCATTGGCTTCCTCTCTGCGCGAGGGAATGAGCCATTATCCACCTCGTGGTCCCGATGGCGGATGGTGGATGACACATGCGAATGTTTGATTCTAGAACATGCCACCGCCAATGTTCAGTACAATTTGGAACCACTCTTGACCTCGATCTTGCCTGGTGGAACCAGAAAATACCTTTAAATAATAATAACAATTCATTCTAAATGTAGGTAAGTCACGGGTTTCAAAGACACAAATAAATTTCAAGAAGATTTATCCTGTTTACTTTGCAAACAAAAATTCCAGAATTTTATTAGTTATTGTCTGTCAGAAACATTTACAATGCTAAACTGATTTTCCTAAACAATTGGTAGGGTTATCTTACAGTGTTATTATTGTACACCTATATTCAAAACAACTTATAATATTAAGGTAAAATTATTTAGTTATTATGCTGCTGTATTGTGGAATCCTGTCAGCGTTAGAAACCGCTGAATCATTTCCCTCAAATGATGCGACGGTTTTTTGGGGGAATATGATAGATACCTGCGCAGGCGTCATCTAAATTAGAACAGAAACCCTCGGGTGGAAAGTTGGTAACCCAGATCTTTTGCAGACGTTCTGAACAGACTAGGAGAATCTACTTCCGGCGGGAGGTGGGCTGGTTGCAATGACCAGCGATTGCCAGCATGGTCCACGTACATTACATTGGTCCACTCGAAGGACTAGGTGTGGAAACCAATCGCAATAACATAGAACATGCACTACCTACGCAAAAGAGACGTTTGGGACTTTTGATGAGAAGTGAGGGAAATTAAATATTGAAACAAAAAGAGCGTTTATACTAAAAGTGGGCAACGTAGCAAATAGCTGTCAAATATTTCGCTGTTTTGATTAATTTGGCAATATTACTCATACAGTAATAAGAAATATGGCTAACTCGTAAACTAGAATATTAATAATGAATTGCAATTATAACTCTGAATTTGATGTTGTAATCGTTTTAGGTGTAAAAAGGCATTTGGAAAGTTTCCAAAATACTTTTTTTACAATTCGGTGTTACAATTTTACAGGTAAATATTTGACAGCTATTTGCGACGTTGCCTACTTTGAGTATAAACACTCTTAAATTGTCCGTACCTTTGCTATTCAAATCATCACCTTAAAAAAAAACTATGAAATTATTAAGCTATTAAGTAGTATAACACGGCACATTGATGTAGGGTGTCACTTTAACCATTAGTTAACCTGACTGTTTATTAAGGATGGATTAAACAGTAAAATGCGAAAGTAGGTTCAATCTAGACTTTTAAAGCCCACGAACGTAGACTTCACCGAAATGTGAATGGAGAGGCAATCCAGCTGCTAGACAACACGGACATAGTGCGTTGGCTAAAAAGAATTAAACCATTTGAGTTAGTGTAGTGTATAAATAGTGAATGAATAATGCTGTGCAATACATGTAACACATGAACAAAGTGTTTTTTTCCATCGATTATCAGACCCTAAGAAAGTACAACGGAATAGGGATGATGACTGAACATATCGTTTTTGTCCGTCAGGTAGATTAAAAAATATATTTTACACGTATTTTTTCTTTTTTACAATAGTATGTAGATTTTAATCTTAATTGTGACGTAGCCACCCGCACTCCCCAACTTTAATGCGTTTTATCTAAGTCATTTTTTATTAATATGATAAAGCAAAAAATACTTGTCTGATATTTATTTATTATCTGACTGATGGATTAAATAGAATTTCTTTTTTTTGATCCAGGCATCATTTCTATTGTGTGAAAGTGCAAATTGACACTATTCTTAGTAACATAATCTATCTCGTAAAATATGAAGTTAGAGTTAAATTGCTTATTAGTCTATTAGGCTAAATTGTAATCCGTCAGACGCAGGTCCTCACCGGACACGGTTGTTTCGGGAGGTTTCTGTTCTGGATAAGGCTCCCAGGGAACGCCCGGGTGTCACCATTGTGTGGATCGCCCGGAGGACACGGTGGAGCATACGGTGGTGGTCTGCCCGGCTTGGACGGGTCACCGCCGTACTTTTACTTAATAAAACGTAAAAGTTTGTGAGGATGGATGGATGGATATTTGTTACTCTTTCACGCAAAAACTGTTGAACGGATTTAAATGAAATTTGTGACGCAGATAGTTTATAACCTGGATTAATACATAGAATACTTTTTATCGCGATATTTCCACGGGATCGAGACTTATGCAGGTGAAATCACGGGGCGCAGCTAGTGTTTAAATATATTAAAATTACTGAAACCACGAGTTAAAACCACAATTTAAAATAGGTACCTACAGGGGTTTTTCTATGGGCATAGAATGAATAATTACCTAAATATTTTGTTCAAAAATACTTTATTAATAACAATCACAACATACTATGACACATGTATTACCCGAAGGGTTAGGCAGAAGTGTACCTATACCTAGTACCCACATTTCGCCAATTATGTTTAAGTTCCATGTAATAGGAGGCGAGCCTATTGCCAACAACCGGGCACAAATACAGACTCTGGGCTGCTACTAAGAAATTCCAGATGGAAAATCCGAATAACACTTTGCCCAACCTGGGAATTGAACCCAGGACCTCACATTCACAAGACCAACGACGCAGTTAAAAATGCTTTATTCATTCAAATATTTACCTGTTTGGGTACCTTGAAAAAGTCCTCTAAAATAAAACAAGTGGACAAGTAGGTACTTCTAAGCCATTATCGATAAAGATAAAATACGTATACGCCTACCTATTGGGAAACTGCCGCCGATGTCGGCAACGTTGAAGGTAAGCTTATCGAAGTTTTTTCAAGATAATGTAAATCAGATAATTTTCTGACTACTATTTTGCACAAGCTATCCCAGCATCAGCATGACAGATGATGAACTGTGGCCTGATTTCGTTAAACTGGATGAATAATCTTTAGGCCATAGATTTGGAGATTAGATTTCCAGTGCTGCTGTATTCAGGGCAGGGCAGTGGTGGCCGCGTGGAAACGGCCGCGACTTACGAGTTGTGGTTCGTGCGTGGGCTCAAACCTAAGCAGGTGGTTTACTTTGTGTGAAAATTTTCACCACCACTGCGCTCAAAACCGTAAAGGAAAATATCGTGAGAACACAGGGCATGTAGATCCAAAAATTCGAATTCTCTGGGCCCGCGTGGAAGATTACAACCCACTCTCTCTCGAAGAGAGGAGGCCTGTGTCCCAGCAGTGGGAACATTATAGGCTGATAATGCTGATTATTTATATTGGTAAACCGTCACATTCTTTTAATGTTAAATTTCAAAAGGAAACTTTACCTTTCATAGGGTTAGAAAAAAAAAGTTTGAATTTACAAACGAGGAGATTCATGATATCTATGGCAAAAACGAGGAAGCAAATCTAATATCTATGGCAACTTTCAGCAGAAATGCTAGAAGCCAAAAAGACTTCCACTTTAAGGATATTTGTCACCACAAATCGAATCCTGCGCCTTCAATGACTAGCCTTATAAGAATGAACTATCGGAAATGAATCACTAAACTGCTCATTGGCATAAACAAGTTTAAGACTTTGGTTGCGATAAGTTACCGTACAAATAACTTATGCAAAATCGTGAGTATTCGTGAGGAGTGGCATGATTTTAATTCAAATTCAAAATTATTTACTTTTTGGACAATTAGATCCAATACAAAAAACTTAGACACTATTGTTAGTACTTTAACACAATTACAAAGGACAACACACATTCTATACACACATGCCCCTGTGCTTTAACATCCCGCCCCGTCAAGATAACCAAAAGGATTTTAAGCTCCCTTTAGAATGGTTGAGCTGAATAGTGTTAATCCATGCGTCAGGTTCGTGAACGGGCGCTGTCAGTAGGGACTGGCCATCTCTTAGCAGCCACGGCTTATTTTTGGTAGTACCGGAGATTACCCCCTACATACAAACTTACAAAGAACAAACAAATTTTACCTCTTTATAATATTATAGTAATAGTGTAGATATAATTAGATATCTATTTATTTTTATTTAAATAAATATTTAATCCTCAATTCTCACTATTACACCTACCACTGTTTGTATCTTCGTCACCCTATAGGTTGGCTGGTCGAAAATGGCTGTAGCATTAAGTCCGCCTCTGTACATTTGTTTGCTTGAAGTATTAAATAAATAAATAAATGAGTACACCAGAATAAACATAACAAAAAATAAAAATAAACGCTACAGAACATGCAAGGGCCATATAGCTTAATTTTTAGGGTTCCGTACCTTATAAGGAAAAACGACACTCTTATAGGATCACTCGTATGTCTGTCTGTCTGTCCGTCTGTCACAGCCAATTTGCTTCGAATGTAATGGATCGATTAAGTTGAAATTTGGTACACATATGTATTTCTGTGACCCAAATACGAACGTGTAATGTAAATAAGAATTTTGAATATAGGCGTCACTTTTGGGGGCAAACAAGAAAATTAAAAATAAACTTAACAGTACCTTGTGACATATGAAAGGGCTTGTAGCGAGGATCTTAAAAATATTTTTTATATCATTTTAAAATAAATGCTTTTAAAGATATTTAAGAAATTCATAAAACCCGTGTTCCTTCAGTTGCCATGTTGCCAGGGGCCACGGTATCCCTTTCGGACTTTCCCGCGACCCCGGCAGAGCCTTATCGCTTACTGCGATCTCTTCCAAGCAACCTTGGCATGGGCCGTGATTTTGTGGATACAAAATGAGGTAGTCTGTATAATATTTAGCATCAGAAAGACCATTTTTAATGATTTAAAACTGGAAATCTACGTTGACGTTGGCCATGAAGTTTCAGAAAAAAAGGAAAGTCAAAGAGGTTTCTTTATAACTTCATAGACAATATTTTGTAGAAACGGTAGTCATTGAATGGCCCGATGTTACAGGGTAGCTGCCCCAAAAACTGGAACATCGAATTAGGATTGATCTTAGTTATTCTTGAACACTAAAACGAATACACAAACTATTACCTATTTAAGTGTTAATCTCTGTTTCTCGAGTCATGCCAACGAACAAGTTTAAATGTAAAGTATTAACAGGATAAAATTATAAGAATAATATTGTTATTTAAAATAAATAATTATGTTTACATATTCTTCATTGAACAGATAACAATTTAATAGGCAAATTAATTACAAAAATAACAACACTATACTTGTAATTAGGTACCTAAACCGAATATGTAAACGTAATTAATTATTTAAAATAACATTATTATTGTTGGCCTAATATTGGAAATAGTAGTGTTATTGCCATAGAAAAACATCTAAATATACGTAATGTAATTAATATATAAGGTCAAATAACCGCAAAGCCCACATTATATCACAAAATGTCAGTACGCATGGCTTTAATACACATAATTGCTTCTAGACGGGTAGCCTCGCAGCCTGCGCTGGCGCAGACGGACCGGGGGGAGACGTGGGGCAGTGCGGGCGCAGGGGGAGGTGTGAGTAACACGGAACCTGTCAAACCTGCAGCCGAAGATGTCGAGTTCCCCTCTGCCTCTCTCGCGAAATGCGTACCCACAAATACAAACCCACTCACAAACAACTTTAAACCCTGTTCTATAGGCCAAACAATTCATTGTTGTATGTCACAATAGTACAGTGTTAGAGATTACCTTCTATTCCTTTTACAACCTCTTTTCAACTAAAAAAGGTTTAAATATTCATTTCAATAATGAAACCACGCTATTGCTGTTGGACATAAGGATTATATTGCTTTGCAGTTTATGTATATTTTAAGCAAACAAAATTAAACGTTATCGGAAAGGAGTAAGGTTGATCGTTGCTAAAGCTCTTGTGATAATTTATGTCTTTTAGATTATTTAGACGGGTAATGCACAAGACATGTTCAGGTTTGGAGTTTCTCAGAATTGAAAAATGCTGTCGTTAGTCTGAACTCTTTACCCTTTTTTGTTAAGAAAATTGAGTTGTCTTAATTTAAAAGGAACAAAAACTAATTGGTGTTTATTAACGATCGATTCTTTTATAATTTAAATCGCAGTGTGTTTAATTTCTGTTTTTATACTGTCAAATGTCGTAGAACAAGATGATGTAATGTAACAGCCTTTCAAACATCAAAAAACTTGCAGGTGAAGTTTTTTGTCGCAGTTCGCTATTTTTTGTTCAGTAGTTTTATTAAAACGTTTAATATACCGAAATTGAAAAAAGTACGTACCCACGATTTATAGTTTATATGAATAAAACTGTCGGTATGTAGCGTCAAGAGTAAATAAATGCAAATAAACGTTATTTACTCAGCATCGTGAATCCTCTACAATTAGTTGTTCTACTGAACAAGTAGTAACTCGTTTCTCGTGGTCCTTTGTGAACACTTTAAAATATTCTCTTCAAACTAAATAAGTACACAGTTAATCGCAGATTATATATTTTTGACAGTTATTTCTTTAAAATTCCAACAGCGAAAGCTTTTAGTTCAAACTTCACTAATCGACTTAGCTCGTTGTGTTCACGACTTGGTACGCGCATTGCATTTTTATGACCAAAGTCCGGTCTCACGGGCCGTATAAAAAAATGACCACAAAAAACGGTCGACGAAAAAACCAGTATGACCATCCATCCACGTCGGATTAGTAACGTGCCTATTATTGGGTTGTTTACCCTATCTATACGCGGCAACGTTTGTTTTCTATTTTAACGATTTGACACCTTGCAATTTTAATTATACACTTTTACCTATAAGTTGTTGTGAAGTGGTTTTGTCAGGATGTGGATAGTTTTGAATTAATCTGATAATTAATTAATCTAATTAGTCTGATAGGATCTTTAATAAATTACTAGCTTCGCCCCGCGGTTTCACCCGCATAAGTCCCGAAGCGTCATCGGTATAAAAATTATCCTATGGACCTCACCCAGGTCCAAAAACTATACGGGGTCGTTTCAAATTTTACCGCCAAAAACAAACGTAAATGATGCTTTGAAATTGACAGCCACTAAAGTATCGGCTGTATTTCAACACAAAATTTGGCCCACCGTCGAATGTTTAGATGAGGGTTTGCCCATTACCCAAAACTCTGTTGAAACTTGAAAGCTGGCATAACAGATGGAATTGTTTGAAGGAGTCGCAAAAAAAAAAAAAAAAGACGATCGAAGAACTACAAAAAGAGCAAAAAACACAATGTGAAGTCGAAAAGGATCAAAGTCCAAATAATTAAGAAAAAATCAAAAAGTACATTTTATACAAAAATATCATTTGAATTTAAAAGATTTTTTGTCAGGACTCGCTTACATATATGTCATATTAAGAAATAGTGACGAGATTTTAGTGTTTTCGTCACTAATGAGTCTAATTACATAATGAAATATATATATAAATTATTATATACTTAAGACATATACATAAATAAAATTATAATTAAAGTTAAAAATAAAACCTATTCCATTAAAAAAAAAAATATTATTCTGCAATGTTTGTCAATGCTAATAGCGCTTTTCAATGTCGAGCGAAAATTGTGTCGCGCTATCGTTCCTTGATCAAAAGTTTCGTCGACCCATCGTTTTTCGTGAAAACAATCAGTCGCACGAACATTAGTCGTCGAGCTGATGTGCTGTCGCACCACTGATGGTCGACATATCGTACACGTTCCCCATTTTCATAAGGAAAAAGGTATTAACATCTGAAGCTGACTAAGGAATGCAGCAGGACAATGGAGCATAAACGTGCATTCAAAATGTAGGATGTAAAGTACTGAGCATGATTAATAAGTTGCTTACAAGTATTGGTTTGTGGTCAGCGACCAGAGACCACCGGGAATTACCTAATTCCATAGGGCTGGCTGGCTCGGCTTTCTTTATAAATTAACTACTATTGGGTAATGCTAAAGAAAATTCTCGGAAAATTATGACCTGCGTGATCAACGTCTGCAATAATATGGTCTGCTCCAAATGTATCTGAAGAAAATTTACCTAACCAATTGAGTCAGAAAACGTACCTGAGGATGCCAATTTGTAATGCCACTTACAAATTCAGTGCTTTGATTTGATTATTATTTGAATACTTAAATTCAAAATTCTCATTTTAAGGCGATTGGCATACTGCACCGCATCACGCAGCGTGGCGCGGGGCAGCAGATTTAACATAGTACCAGTTTGTATAGAAAACACAATCTGTTTGCGCGACGCGTTCCCGCGCGCAGATTATTTGCTATGGCTGCCCTGGACCACGCAGCGTGATGCGGCACAGTGTGCGAATTGCCTTAATCACTTTCAAGAGATTTTTCGTGGATGATTTTTCAATTAAAACTTAATAAGTAATGTTCTATAAACAATAATTATTAGAAAAAGTGGTGAGATAAAAAGTTAAAACCTTTTTTAATACAGAGGAATACTTTTAGTGGTTTGTTTACACTTTCATCTGATATTTTGGAATAGGCTATGCCTACTAAAGAAAAAGAAACGGTCAAATTTTGTATTATTAATTTTATAGTTCCTTGCCTGGGTCTGATTGCTGATGGCCATAATTTGCAGACAGCAGGACGCTGCTTCCTATTTTTGTAGTTGCCCCGATTTGATAAGCTTGAACCCTTTGTCCGTCTGCTTATCGGCTCATTGTGGATTTCTAAAGTTCCAAATGGGTGGACCAGTTTCAATGTGGTTTTCTGACTAATCGGTGGCTTTCAACGTTAAAGCAACACTATTCATCAATTCTTTACGAAATAAACTCATATTTACCTATTTGTTTTAATGAATGCTTTCGAAACAACGTTCTGACCTGTCAACTTATCCAAACCAGAAAGGTAAGATTGGCAAAAAAACTTGCAATGATCGTGTGCATGTCGCAGGAGGAAATAATCCAACAGAGATGAAGCTTCAAAAATTACGCTCAAATATCTTTGTTCACGTTGATATGGTTAGAAAGAGGGAGAATTAGCTGCCATCTCAGTATATTTCCTGGTTCCTTTGGAAGTCCCTGAACCGTTTCCAAACCCAGTGGGAAGACGTAACTCCAACCTCGTAAAGTGGGGCTACCTTCAAAGTACAGCAGCAAGGTGTGGATAAGGCGAGCCATGTCGCAAACTATGATCCACCTCCTGCCTTGTGTCTTTAAACATGCAGTCAAAGTGACCTCTGCGCTACCACCGACGACGCCGTTGCAGCGGCAAAGTTTCGGCCCAACAAGATTTGACATACTGTCGTACCAGCGACACGAAGACGAAGAAGAATCTCAGTAGATGGCATCTAACAGAGAAGTATGGGAGAAGAACGAACTACACTGATCTCAAGTAAATTTGAACAGGTCAGCAGGATGATGTTTTAGATGTGGGTTCAATATACATCGATGTTTTAGATGTGAGTTCAATATACAATTAAACGTGTGTGACGTTTCTCTTGCAAAAAGACTCGAAACTAAAAGGTCGCACTTCGCCAAAGATTTAGCGAAGTTCGGTCTCTGTCTACTATCTATTCCATTAATGCATAGATCGTTAACGCTAACTCGTAATAGTTATAAATAAAATGACATTATACAACAGGTTCGTTGACTTAAGCCGTTTGACGGCTGATTACTGGTTTGTGCAAGTTTTTGTTAAATATTCTATACTTGTGATTTGACCACGCCTAAACCAACTCGACTGACAAGCGCTAGGGACAAAGGTTTGTCGTTCGATCATCTCTTACCGCAATATATAACAACATATTGATGTCTCGTTTGAGCGCGCGATGATGTGACGACAGGATTTTATCGCACTGCCCATGTGGTGTTGTTGGTTTTAAGTTTTTTGTTAATAACTTAGGCGATTATTATACGTAGGTAATTGTCGATTCATACGTCATAAGTAAATCTATGTGCCAATAGGTTTGTCTATTTATGTAGGTATAAAAATATCATGATGACTTAACGAATTACCACCAATATCTGCTTCAACTAACTAAGCAAGCAAATAAGGATTTTTCATTGATTGAATTAGTTTTTAATTTACAGTGAAATGTGTCTGGCAATGGACGTCTTTCGGTGAAAACGATGATGATGCATAATGATGCAGTGATTGGGCATATAAAGAGACCAATCAACATTTCTAAGAAAGAAACTTGATGCATGGTCATTTCCTAGAGATTAAGACAAAGTTTGTTAATGACCAAAAAAGCCAGAAGAAAAAAAAAAAAGAAAAGTAAGAAAAATAAAGAAAATACATTTATTTTTCCATATCAAATAAGATTATATTAAATATGGCTGAAAACAGTGGCAACCCTATCTTGTCTGACACCGCCCAGCAGTTATCTGGTGCCATAAAGCCGAGTAAGCATTCGCTAACCATGGCACTGAGAGCCTGTTGCCAGGCGCATCTTTCCTTATGTACTTATAACTCAGTTATGATGTCGGCAGATAGATCTACTGGACGCCCACTACGAGCCACACAGGTAGGTATTGTATTTGTAAAGTCCTGATTTTAGCCGTAATTGGCTGACTAAAAATACTAGCTGAAACTTGGGACCTATTGAATTTGCATCGTCGCGACAGATATTCGTGTCGTGTATACCTACCGTATTTTATTTCAATTGTATTTCAATCTCATTCCTGTATACTTTATTTGTAGACGTCTCGATACATCAAATTTTGCAAATTCTGCAATTTTCATCGCCGGCCATTCCTTTACCATCGCTGTTAAACACAGAGTGCTCTCTACAATATATTTAAAAATACTTAGTACTTAGAACTGTGGCATGGTGGATTTGTGACCGTAGTTAGCCTGGTTCTTACGTTGCAACTCGTTGTTGACGACAGGTTGCTACAAAGCAAAAAGAAAAACAAAATACGCTGCATGAGTACATAATACCTGTGACAAAAGTCCGAGAAATTCGATAAGTCCTTGACATAATTCTATCACAGTCATGCAAGATGTTGACATTGACAATGCATCACCTTTACTATACCTACATTGAGGTAGGCACGACATTTCTTACAGCTGATTCCTCTTTGAACAATGACATTCGCGTGATACACTCTTGTTTCATTCTCACACACTGTTTAGTAAATATAATACACAAGTGATGCGCTGGCGACGAGCCAACTGCACCGGTAATCGCGACTATTCTTGAAATAATCTTAATTTAAATAATAAAGAGGACTGGTCCGTGAAGGTTTTATTTGTCATCTCACGTTTCTTCCACAAATTGTACATACAGTTGAAGAAATAAAAGAAAATATGAACACTTAACCGATTTTTTAATGATTTTATTCTGAAAATCACGTCTAAACGAGTAGTGTTATTGATTTTCTTAATAACTTAATATTGGAAATTTTTTTAATAAAGAATAATTAAGAATATATTATAATTATAGTGAAATTGATTTGTAAAGTTATCTCTAATGCGGATAAAAAACGGAGAATCACGCAAAATCTATCAAGCGTATTTTTCTGAAATCTTCACCATTTTAAAGATAATTTAATAATTGATCTTTTAGTATACGAGTTTTTCTTTTGTTTTATGTATAATAAATTAATAATGCGTCTAATTTTAGACAACGCTCCTTGATGGTCGAGTCCTATTACTGGCTGGACGTACGACGCGTTGTGTGAGCTATGTACAGAACACGCAAGCTAACCACTCAAGGTCAGGGGCATATAATCTGAGTCTTAAACATAACTGAAGAAAGATGTACTATAGCAACACGAACACCTCTTGGGGAAACAAGGTGTGTATTAAACAAAACGAGTTTTTGAAACAATTTAAAATTAAATCTACATTATGTTTAACAAAATATTTGGAAAACAAACAACGAAATCTAAAATAATGTTGAAATTAAATACTAAAATATATCTTTATTTACTTAACTATTAAACTATTTGTGTTAAACAAACCTTTTGTAGTCATAGTGACCTAGATTCTGGGACTAACAGATGTGTTCTGTTATCATGACAAATGTGGTGACCGTTTGAAGATACGGCGATATGATAAGACATGGCATAAGTAGGTATCGTGTGCTGAGTTGGTTTAAACAATATTTTTAACAATATAGAAAAAATATACCTAAGCTCGAAATGAGATATTTCCAAGTAATCGGTAGAACAATGCCACCCACCATATATAGGTATATTGGATCACATATGCCATAACATAGCGAAAGTATTCCTCGGCGTTTTGTGTATCGTAATGTTAATTACTAACTATTGCATAGAATCAAGTTTTTTCCAACTGAACAGACAGCTGTGCTGCTGGGAGATTGTTGCGCCATTGCTTTTTTCCAGCTAAGCACTAGGAAGTGGCGAATGGTGGGCGTTTTGGGGGACTGTCCCATGTATTTTGACATTCAAAAAGTGCTGATTCTCAGCTTAGTTTAAATAAATGACTTGATTTTGGTCACACTTTGTTTGGAATTTAAACTACATCTAGTGTGAAAGAATATTGATTGAATGCATCATATATGGGCAAGATAAAGCTGCCTAGCCATTTGAAGCAGTGTTATTTGAAACTTAAATACTCTAGATATATCATATAATATGTGCTGTACCAGACTAGATCGATAACTAGACCATTAAAATAAAATTCAGTTCCAACGTAAGTAAGAAGTTTGTAAAAGTAGCTAGCACATAATTCTTTGGATATCTATTACGATGAATTTCTGAATTAGCACGAAAGCCATTTATTTATATTTCAACGGCCATGGCCATGTTTGTCGAAGTACCAATGGCCGCGTATCGGCAAGCATAGTGATTGCCTATATGCGGGCTCCACGTTGGGCGCCCTCCAGCTAGATGGACCGACGACCTTAAAAAGGTGGCTGGGACAGACTGGATGCGGAAGGCGGAGGACCGGGTGTTGTGGCGCAGCCCGGGAGAGACTTATGTCCAGGGGACTGCGATAGGCTGAGTTAATTTATATTTCAATGACGAAAAAATATATCTCAATGACGAAAACAGATTGAATAGAACCCTAAACTATTGAATTAAATAATAATTGGTTAATCATTATGAAGTATCGCATGCAAGGTGAGATCTGTCAATCAACTATCAGGTAGGTATTCCGATCTTGAGGTGTCACGCGACGGATAACCTCACCAACATTAAAAGGACAATCACTCCTTTATTTAGACCTTTTTTAGTATCGATGATAAGCCAGGCAGTCACGATTAACTACAAAAAACAAAAACAGTTTAATTAAAAACGATTAATTGGTTTAAAATGAATTTAAATTGAACGGTATTTAGGTATAATGAGTTTTAATGACACTGCGTATTCTGATATGATATTATTTTTCTTGTCTCGGTTCAAGCGAGAAAAAGTTAGTGTAGTATGACTGACTTCCAGAGTATCAGACGAATATTTTAGTACCGTGATTTGTGGACGCTCATGCCAGTTTACAAGGTTACTCTATCTATAATCTCATGTCTCTTTTAAGTTTGGCTTTTTTAGATTTCCAGCATGACACATTGACGTCCCTGGCAATCCTTGACCCCTGACAATACAGGCAACTGGAGGAACACGGGTGGGTTTTAGTCAGTAAGAGTCTGACACGCCCTCCCGCTCCACTCAGAGCTGGAGAAGTTATTTGATAATTTCCCACCAAAAAAAAAAGCATGACATTGACATTAGAGTCATATTTCTTCGGAGAGACTTTGTTTTGTTTGTTTACTGAGATTATTAATATTGTCTGTTTTTTCATATATTACCATGAACGTGTGTGCAAAACTACATATATAGCAAGTCACTTCAACGTCACATTATTACCTCGCAGTACCGGACCTCTTTAGTCAAAGGTAAGAAAGGATAGGACCTATTTAGTCAAAGCTAAGAAAGCGAATGGTATGTATTGGTAGCTCGCAATACGACACAGCTCTGCCCATGCCACAACAGACAGCTTGTATTTAATGATGATATCTACTGGCGGACAGTGAGCGATTGACGTGAGAACTATCTCGAGCGCGTGCCGATTAATTATAACCTCTTAAGAATACATTAAGTACTACAGTATGCTTTATATCTGGGCCATTGACTGTCACAGTACATGATAATTTTACCAGATGCTCTCCTGGATGGTAAGTAGGCTAATGTGGCATTACCACAGGCATCGGTGGCAATTCATCAGGCATTGCCACCCTAGACACAAAGTTGAAAAATATCTCTTATTACACCAGCTCCCACATCCTTCACACCGGAACCCAGTAACGCTGTTTGACGGCAGAAATTGGTAAGGTGGTACGGACCCACTCCTGCACAAAGACTTCTTACTATCTATGTATGTATGTAAAATATTCCAGGATGAATTTGTATGATAATAAAGAGATTCAAGCGCATCTATATACATGTTAAAGAGAATGAATTCACACGATAATATTGAATTCAAAACATGTTCTCGAGTATAACGCCCTGAGAACAGTGAGAAACATGCCAAGTATGGCGACGCTGAGAAAATACCACCGGGGCGACATGTATTCAAGGAGATTTAATTGACGAAGGTCTAAAGATCATTATATCCATAGCTAATGTGCTGAAGTTTGTGTAATAGGTAGGCTACTTAGAGAGTAGGTTTTACGCAAACTAACATGCTCAGATTTCAGACCAAATTTAATTTAATTTTTTATTGAATTTACTGGATAATTACTGAACGTAGCTAAAAATAAATGCTATTTTCTTTGCGAAAACTATGAGGGATACGATCTTTGTAGATTTGCCCTCACCGTACTAAATCGCACGAAAAAGTGTCCTTAATGAAAAGAGAGCTCACCGAATAACAATGGCGTTTCCATGACAATCGAGTCAAGTCTCTGCGACACTTTGTGTGTGAGGTGTCACAAAACGGAAACGCGATCTTATGACGCGGCAGGGCAAATCTACGATTGAAATGTTTGGGTCACGGTACAAACAGTCGTGCTTTGCTTTGGATTTAGCTCCGCTCATACACAAATCCATATCCTATACTATTAAATGAGCAATATTTGTATATAATATTTGTTATCACATTCTCGAGAACGGCTCTAACGATTTCGATGAAAGTTGCAATAAAGGTGTTTACGGGTGCGAAAAATCGATCTAGCTAGGTCTTAATATCTGGGAAAATTCGTTTTCTCCATATTTTCACCCGAGCAGAGCTCGGTCGCCCAAAATATAGAACAAGATAATGAATAATGACATGAGAATAATGACATGGCAGCATGGAATTAGTAAGTACCTACTATTTTTTTTACAGCATGGAATAGTATGTACTATACATGGAATTAGTATGAACTATCTTGTACTATTAAATGAGCATTCTCTACATTCACCCGAGCAGAGCTTGGTCGACCAGGTACTAATAGTTATAGACATACAATTTCATGATGATAGCAATGTAGTAAACATCAAACAACTCTGGCAGTAAATTATTTTAATCAACAAGGTAAATATACTAAATAGCACTCTGATGCTATTATTCTGTCCCAATATGGCGATGATATTGATGGAATGCGAGTTGCGTAAGCGGCTAACGATCGTTCAACAGGTCAAATGAACGGGACTCATTGATATGGCCTGGGGCCTAAAAATTACCATTGAATTTGATGAGTATTTAATAAATATCGAGGTCGTATTTGTAGGTAGGTGGCGTATGAAGTAGACGGGATTCATAGGATTAGAATCAACGCTAAACAAACACAAATTTGATAAGAAATAGCTATGGAATACCAGTGAGTAGCTGAATTTTGGGTAACTTTGTGTAAATTATTTCATCACCACTGCTCTCAGAACGGTGAAGGATAATATCGTGAGAAAACTGGCATGTCGTGGAATAAAGAATTCGAAGACATGACATCTATCAACCCGACATCTATCTCCCTACTTATAAGAACTTTTTGCCATCGTTACGCTAAGATGAAGAATCAAAGAAAACAAAGCCTGTTACATGGTCAATTCAACCTTCAGATCCATCTGATCTGACCAAAATTCGTACCGTGTGTGGCTGTTACGTTCTCAAGTTCGATTGATCGATTACTATTTGAAACAAATTACAGTTCTGTCGTTTCGTGCAGTCATCCGGTGAGATCTAACTGGCTCTGATTCGTCTGTTCAGTCATGATCTTAATAAACTTACGGTTGGAAGATTTTGGTAGCTATCCTACTTTTATTAAGCGACCATGTATCTACCGTGTTTCCTTTCTGTAGATGTAGTTTTTCATGCAAAACGTAGGCGGAGCACAGCATTTGGACATGGTGGAGTTTGACGAGAACCGGTGTCGGATAAACATGTTAATCAACATGCACTGGCATCATTTAGCAGGTTTAACTGAAACGGGACTTGATTTTAGACAGGTTTGTGAGTGGTGGCTGTTAAGTTAACTTATTTGTATTAACATTAACTAACTTAGATTATCCGAGATTGTGTTTTACGTTTATCTATGAAAGTCATCATCTGCCTAGCCTTTTCCCAACTATATTGGGGTCGGCTTCCAGTCTAATCGCATGCTTTTCGAGGCACGGAGGGGTATGTAAAGATGTTTACCTATCAACGGACCAACCGCGGCAAGTGTAGCAACTTGATTGATAGACCGCGTTAACTATGAAAGTGTGCTGCAGAATAGCCAGATGTTAGACATCAAAAATGGAGGAAGAATTTTGCTCTGTTGTTTCTGGCTTCGACCGATTAATTTTGATTTAGTTCTAACTAAACCTGTCAAGTTGCATGCGTAGAAAATCTCGCCTCTTTATACGTTTTTCGCCTATCGTTGATGTGCCTACAGCATAGAAATGTAGATCATAAACAGGAAAACATAGAAAGTAATGAATGAATAATGCAACAAATGTGACAAATACATGCTACAATGTTTGTGTTTTTCATACTTATTGTTGATTCACAAACAAAGAAACGCCACTTACAGTGTTTATTCTTTAAAGAGGGACTTTATCCTTTCGCTTTGCCGTAGTTACTTAGTAAGTGCACCTCTGCGTAACCCTTCGAGGAAACAAGGCGTGATGTTATGTTTATATTTGTGGCAAAATAGAAGAAGACCAAAGAAACGATGGTATGAAGATATGATTGGGAAAGAGGTGACTACTGAGACATCGGCTAATAGAGATGTATGGAAGATTAGCAGCGCCCCACGGTTTCACCCGCATAAGTCTCGATTCCTTAGGAATATCGGAATAAAAAGTATCCTATGTGTTAATCTAGGTTATAAACTATCTGTGTGCCGAATTTTATCCAAATTCGTTCAGTAGTTTTTGCGTGAAAGAGTAAGATCCATCCGTCCTCACAAACTTTCACGTTTATAATATTATTATTAGGTCTTTACCTATGAAATTACCGTTTTTCATGAAATAAGTTAACTCCCTTTTTTATTTTTATTAATCAAAGTAATGCAATCAATGCATTTTTGCCAACGTAGTGGTAGCTTATTGATGCCCTTTTTGAAAAAGGCTGCTGGACGGGAGACAACTAATTCTTCAAAGGCATTTTGAACTGCCTCTCGGTTATTGAATTTTTCCCCGCCAAGAAGTTATCCAAATTCTGAAAAAAGTAGAAGTCTGTAGGGGCAAGGTCTGGTGAGTACTGTGGATGACGGAGAACTAGAAGCGGGCAAACCAATAACGGGTGGTGCAATCGTTAGTAGTTTTCGCTTCGTATACGGTGTTGCGTGCCGCTTCTGCCGCTTTGCTGCCACGGTGGTACTCATACTCCATAATCACTCGAATTTTTAAAGTATCCATGATAACGAAAAACTTACAAATGCGATGAAACAGAACGCTAACCATTACACAAATGACAAATTTTCAAAAAAGAATTCCATATTTTAAAAATAAAAATAATTTGAAGTTAGAAATCTTAGCGAAAAATTAAAAAAAAATTGTCTTGAAATATATACTGACTTGAATATTACATAAATACGGAGTTGTCTAATGTGCAGGTAAATATTTATTTTTCTTTATTTCCAACTTACATCTATCATTACAGGGTAACCTATTGCGATAGCGTACTTATCTTAATCTTATCCTAACTTATTATTAACTTATAATTATAATAAATGTAACTTATTACAAATAATGAATTCTTTGTGAACTCACTCAGAGAACAACTGAATAAGTCCGAGCTATGAGGTTGAGAATGCGGAGTGAACGCGTCAAGTGGCGCCTCACTTAAAAGATTGGTCCGAGCGCGCGGCTCCGCCAGCAGCCGGGGCTGACGTCGTCGTCACACGTACCGATCTGGAACACACAAACCTATGTGCCTTAAGATGTCCGCATTATGTACCCTTCCTCTAAGTTCTTTGAATATGTACGAGATGAGATCCTCCTGACCCTCAGTTCGTTATATCCAACCATAACCAAAATAAAGGCAGCCGTATGTACCGAAGATAACAGACAAAAGATTTCCCCCTTTATTTATAACTTATTGACAACGTATTATACTATATAAGGATAATTGTATAGTGACATAGGTAAATGACTATTTATTTATATGTTACTAGCTGCCCGTCCCGGCTTCGCACGGGTAGCACTAAGTACTTATTTACGGCGCACCTACCTACCTATCTACCTACCTACTCTACCTACCCTACCTACGAAGCCTACCTACCTACCCTACCTACTCTACCTACCTACCTACCCTACCTAAAACCTTGTCCTGAGAATAACGAACAGCATAAAAAGAATTAGCGAAATCGGTCCAGCCGTTCACGCGTGATGCCGTGACCAAGGGAAATAGGGATTCATTTTTATATATATAGATTGTTTACGTGTCCATAAATGCGCAAACAAACAATTGTTATTATACCCATACGAGTGTATGAATATTCTACATTATTTATGAACAATCAGCAGATGTCGTATTACGTAATAACTGGGTTGTGGAGGCCAGATAGACAGTCGCTCCTTGTAAAATACTGGTATTCAGCTGCATCCGGTTAGACTGGAAGCCGACCCTAACAAGTTGGGAAAAGGCTAGGCAGATTATGATTTAAACAGTCATCATTATCATCATCATCATTTCAGTCGAAAGACGTCCACTGCTGGACATAGGCCTTCCCCAAGCACCGCCACTTCGACCGGTTCTATGCTTCTAGTATCCAGCGGATTCCTGCGGCCTTCACCAGGTCATCGGTCTACGTTGTGGGAGGCCTTCGAACGCTACATCTACCGGTGCGCGGTAGCCACTCTAGAATCTTTCGAGTCCATCGGCTGATCTGCAAGCTATGTGTCCTGCCAACTGCTACTTAATTTTGGCAATTCGTTGGTTACCTTGGTTCTCCTACGGATCTCTTCATTTCTCGCATCGCTACAAGCATCTTCTCCATTGCCTTTTGGGTGACTTTCAGCCTTTATCTACACTAATATTATAAAGAGAAAAGATTTTTATTTTTGTTTGTAATGTATAACCTCAAAACTACTGACCCTATTTTAAATTCTATCACCAGTAGAATGCTATATTATCACTGAGTAACATTGGCTATAACTAATAAAGATATCACGCGGGCGGAGCTGCTGGCGGAAGCTAGTGAACAATAAATAGACAAAAACTTGAATGTCGCTTGATATATCGCCCCATAGGTGCATAAGAAAAAGCTCCAAATGTAAAATGGACCTATATGGTGCATACAGTTTAAAGTTTTCATGAGCACAGAACCGAAATCAAAATGTTTTCCATATCATGAAAAAGAAACACACTTTACAATCTCTAAATCGCTCTACTGTAAGGTTGTGCTTTGGCACTAGCATATGCACAGGACCGTTAGAGCGGTTACGCACTACGTCCGATCCGAATCCGAATTCAATCCGAATTGGGAACGTTCTAAATTCGGACGGACAAAGATCGGATCTAGTGCGCAACCCTTCGTACAAATAGTACTATGGCTACTTCGGACCGACATTTCTCGGATTCGGATCGGACGTAGTGCGAAACCGCTCTCACACACTAACATTGACAACGCCTTTTATTTTGACAGTTCAACAACATTTATTGCGTTACTTACATTGTAGAACAGAGGAAGTTTTCAAACATATAAAACAATGTATCAGAATGGCTTCGCTTCAAAACATTTTGCTGTGTGATTGAAAGTGTGTTACGCAATTAGAGTGCTGAAGGGCCTTCAATAATACCCACTCAAATCTACTCAGATATGCGCAGGAGACAAGTCATGTGACACTGAAAATAATACCCATAAACCAGAGATCAACTGGAAAAATTAATCCCTATTGTTACAACGACAGATATCGTAGACGATACAAGAGATGCGCGCGAGTGGGTGTGCAAGGCCGAACCAATCGACGACGACGACGCCCCGCTTCCGTTGGGATGCGCGAGCGCAATTACTTGTACAGGTATATGAGCACTTGTGTTGTATGTGTGTTGGTTTGTTTATGTCCGCATCCGTGTGGCGTGGCCGTGGCATGTGGATGATGATTCGCGACCCCCTCTATGCAGCTGTAATAGCGTTTTTCCTTATTACTCTCTACCTATGCATTTGTGTTAGCCAACTTGTAATGGGACATGTATATATTTAGTCCTCTTCGCCGTATCCTGCGACAGCGACTCAGACTAATTTTCTTTCCTTTCGTGAGCTCTAAGATGATTGCCGAAATGGGATATGTATTAGCCAATAAAATACACCTTTGCAGTATTGAGGGTACAAGGGAAATATGCTAACTTTATGGTCACTATTTGGAGCAAATTCAATATTGTATTTCGGATCAAAGATCCAAAAGGAATCTTCAAAATCGGTGCAAGTGCATATGTTGGAGCTAAATTATTCGTGAACACTTCTAAGACACTAACAGATGACTTGAGAACATCCTCTTTTTTTAAATTGGTTTAAAAACAGAGTAGTTTTTTGCACAAGAGAGACCGTAGGTAGTCGGTGTATGCATCTGTAATTCAATATGAAAAACAGTACACGAATTGACTCCAATATGGACGCTACGAGTTGCATAACGCAATTCTATTGGTGAATGATATTGATTGTACACATGCACACTTTACTACAATACTATCTACTGGCCTGTAGTTCAAAGTATTCTATTTTTATTTTCCGAATGAGTCAGGTTAGTAAATCAGTTTGTCTATATTTTATCTAAGTTTATCGTCACACCGTAGACTGGTCGACTCCACAATAACTGACACGTGTTCCTGTCAAGAGCCGCGTTTTTATTGATCATAAATAAGTTACACTGTAATTCTAGCTGGCAGCTTCACAATAACCCAGTCATAGTCGGCAGTGGCAGATTAAGCCTGTTGGTGGCCCGGGGCGTCAAAACTAAATGGCTCCCGCCCAGGTATGCAGAAAAATCTGAGAATTTGTATATGTAAGACCGAGCGAAGCGAGCTCGAAATTTTAAGCACACTGCCTTGAAAAGGTTGAGTTTTGTTGTGACTATTCTAAATACAACACTATATATACTTTGTCGACTTACACTGAAAAGTTAGAGCATTAGACGAATATAGGATGCTAGAGCGAGTGAAGATAGCTCAACATTTTTTGCACTCCGTAAAGGTTAAATTTTCAACATTTGTACAGAAATATAAAAAATAGGAGTTACTTCATCGAATTATGACAAATAACTGAGATAAAAGAGAATGTAAGATACAAGAGCAAGCGCAGCGAGCTCGAAAATTTTAGCATCCCACGTTTATATTTAGGAGGCTTCCAACTACAAACTGCCTTTTACTTACTGAACATATTTTGGCCTTGTTTGGGCCTTTACTCTAGATTTGGGGGTCCCACAAAACCGGGGACCCGGGGTGGATCTCAATGCCCCCCCCCCCTAGTCCGCCATTGATAGAGTAAGACGACAATAAGCCATATCCTTCTGGTAACGCTATGGGCATTTATATTTAGTTTATCACAGCTATTTGAATTTTCTATTGTATAGTTAAATCACGTATGCTGTTATATAATGCTGGCACACTCGCTAGTTCCTTTAAAATTGCTAGAGAGTCATCTGTATTGGGTCATCAGCATTGCTTAATTTTTTCAGCTAAATCCTCATTATTTTGTTACAGGTGTTACTCCCGAAATTAACAAAGTATAACTTTAGTATCAAGATTAGACGAGTTATTTATCATTTATCATAAAATCTTACGTATCTGTTGCAAATAAATCATAACAGAAATTTGACTATGATCTGTGACTAACACAAAAGCCGCGGCTGTCTCGTCCGGCACAACCACACAATTCATGAAGCAGGTAGCGTTGACAGATGAACCTACTGACTCACCCGGATCTGATCGTTAGGTAACTCAACCGTGTGTTATTCAAAGAAAATATGGAAACAGAAGGTTCAAGTGATCATCTACTGATGTAGACTGCCGCCTTGGCAATTCAAACGAGCTTGTAATTGGTTTATTTGAAATAAATGCTTTGAGTTTGAGTTTGACCACCCTGGCAATGCCAATCGTTCGCTTGACACACGGATTTAGCATTACGGGATTTGCGTGTCTCTCGAAATATGCCCTTGATCTGATTAATTGTAATGTGGGATATAAAAATAGATGTGACATTGGTTAACACTGATTGTGACTTGCGCATTAAAGATTACTGATGCGGCTGATCATTCTCTTGACAGCATCCTTTATCCTACTCTGAGGCCGCAGAAGTTATGAACACTTAAGTATACTCATGTCATGGAGAAAATCATCACCATCACAAATTCAACCTGGAATCACTGATGGTTACAGGCTAACTTTCCTTTCTGTCATAGGTACTTCCCGGTTCTGTGCATCCGACATCCGATTCATGATGTCTCGGCTATTTTATTTCGTTTGGGAGTGGTGAAGGGCGTTTTGGGGGACTGTCTTATGTAGTGTTGTCGTTCAAAAAGTGTTGATTCTCAGCCTAGTTTGAATAAACAAAATTTGTTTTTTGTCTAATAAACATTCATTTTAATTACCGACTTTTAAGTGCTCGTTTTTTGCAATTGGGCCTTCTGACTTATAACGTTTGACTTCTTTTTCAAAGTCAGGTAACGACAGATTCTCCCTCACGTTTCCAGTTTTTTGCTAGAAACATGTCTTGGCAATAGGCAAGACTAACATGTGAGAAGATGTTACGAATTAGATTTATTTATTTATTTAAAGAAAGAAAGAAAGAAAATACGTTTATTTGCGGTAAACATGACGCAAAGAAAGATAATAAAAAAAAACACGTAAATAACAAATTGGGGGAAATATTTGCTCTCATGCACATCACACATTTTACAATATTTTACTGTCGGTTTTTGTACATGAACCCGGTCAGGGCACTGCAAGGCACAATGTTGGTTTGCTGTTGAGTTTGTGAACATTAAGTTATCATAAATTGAGTCAAAACTTATTAAAATACAATTAAATACATTTCAGAAATAAAAATAAAATACAAATACATGTCTAGACGTCGATATGATCTCCAATTAATAGTAACAGTAATAAATAATATACAATTAGACACAATAACACACATAGTCATAATTATTTAGTCAGATCGCATTAGTGATGTAGAATAAAATAATAATAAGGAATAGGTTAATTACAATCATGTCATGTTAAGTTATCGTTAATAATGAATTGAAATGAGGTATGGCATTTTACAATACAATAAAAAATAAAATAGATTAGTTTTAATGTCACTGGAATATACAATATTTATGTCATTGATTTTGTTTTGGGATAGAAAGAGCAAAATGCTAGTAGTGTGAACAAAAATGACGAATGTTTGAATGCTGATGCTCATTCTCTCGATTTGGAGGATATTCTTTGACACAAAATTAAATATGAAGCAGAGCAGCTAGGTGGTGTTAACAAATGTGTCTATTTGTTAACAGAAAAATTAAGAAACGGTTAAAAAAAAAAAGTGAAACATCATATAGACATTCAGATTGTTACATAAATAAGTTATCAACGAATCTTTGTCTATTATACTATTAGATAGCAACTCGTTTGTTTCCCAGCATTCAAAGACCATTACCGCCCATAATGATACATGTATCACTGTAGTAAGGCACCTATTGATCACATCAACAAATCATCAGCATTTACGCGTAAAGGTAGTAGTCTAAACTACTTTCTTAACGGGTCCTCTTCCCTCTCTGTCACTCGCACCCGGAAACATCTTCTGTCTTCTTTTAGCGTAGGTGTAACCCAAATAACTGGCTATAAAGAGGTTACGCAGGTATGACGCAGAAGTACAATTTGGATACGATTGACCTTTTAGAAGATTATAGAAGTTATTACAAACGTATTTTAAAATCACAAGTCATTTGCTTGCTTCCTTAAAATGTATGTATTACCAACTCTCATGTAGAATCGTAGGCTTTATCTTAGCGTCTATATTACAGCTGTGCTGCTAGGAAGTTTGTTGCGCCATTTCTTCCCAGTTAAGGCACTAGGAAGTGGTGAAGGGTGCACGTTTTGGGAGACTGTCTTATGTAATTTTGACGTTCAAAAAGTACAACTTTGTAGGCACAAGTTTATCAGTCGGCAAGGCTCGGATACCGGTTAAATATTCAAACCGTTATTATGTACCTGACGCAAAAACCTTTACATACGGTTTCACTTGTAGAAACCGGTTTTTTTACCGGTTTTGGAGGACTCTTTACGTAAAGGCCTTTTTTCGGATTAAACGGTTTAGAGCAATATTAATCGATTTTTTGTTTAGTTTTTATTCAGCGCGGCATCCTCACAAGTAGTCAAGTTGCAACGCGTTTACCGACATGCCGCTCTTCGTATAAACCGGATAATTTAGGTTGAAATAAAGTGCTTAAAACGTTCACGTTCTTAAGAAAACTTCGGAATAAAACCCAAATAAACCTATTTGTTAAAGGTAGTTTCATAAAGGTATTTGTTAAACCGGTTCCGAGCCTTGTCAGTCGTAATTTAATAATAACAAAATAAGAATGGTAACTAAAACGATCTGTAGGTAATTGAACTGATAAAATGGCAAACTCATACGGCTGTCATCAAACTGTTGATTCATCACATCACAAAGTCAACATTACTCGTCGGCCTTATCCGAGGATTAGAGTTAACCGTACGATTAGACAGTTATACCATCTCATGTAATTTTACAGCTGTAAAGACCCGTAATCTCTCTAAGATATACAATTACCTAACAGCATGTCATAATCTCTACTAATATGTATAATAAAACTGAGAGCTTGTGTGTTTGTTTTTTTTATGTTTGAACGAGGTAATCGGATTGTTTTTTATTAAATAAAATAAAAAATGGAAAAAAGAACTTATTGGTAGCTCAATTCTTGAGGAAGGTTATAGGCTATTTAGCATGACAACAACGCTACAACCTTAAGGAGCCGAGAAAAAGGTCAGAAAGAACGTTAGTGAAAATGAAGTAATAGCGTGGGCGGGCGATGCGATGCGACGCGGTGGGTTGGGACTAGCGTTGCTAGACGTCCCGTATTTCCCGGGACGTCTAGCGTCCCGCCGCCCGCCGGGACAGACTCTGTCCCGTATTTAAACCTTAATAGATTTATTATTAAGTAATCTATCGCACTACGGTTGATTGACATTAAGAAGTGGAAGTAAATCATGGAAGGGTTTTCAAAAAATGAAATCCCTAACATTTTTATAATTAATCGTTTATTTCAGTATCCCTAGTTCGAACTGTTTTGTGGAAAGGACTTTTTCGCAGATGGTCTTGAAATGGACTGATGTGCGCAACAAATGTACCACCGATTTGATAGAGTGAATAAATGACCACTTTTAACAATGACTATAACAATAACTGCATTAAATTTTATAAATATGTTAAATCAAACAAAGATGTATTGAAACTTACACGATCTTCTTTCTAGAAGTAGCAATAAATAAATAATAAGAACGTAAAATACATGTTTTTATTTGTCCCGGAAAAATTTTAAATCCTGTTTTTTTAAACAATTTGAGCATTTGTTCCTTACAGGATCTAAAAAAAACTGGCAACCCTAGTTGGGACCCGAAATTTCACGCTGACGAAGTTGCGCGGCGGGCAGAAGCAAGGTTTAGCCATAAAGTCGACTGTCTACGTTGTTTAATCGTAGTCTTAACAAACAAATTGAGGAAACATGAACTCATGAGATAACAAAATAAAAACATTCTGATTTCGTGTTGTTTTTCTCAGTATTTTTAAATGTCATGAGAATTTAAGAATTGAATATGTGTGTGCATGATATGTGATACATTAATTATTGCTTACACATTTATATTCATGAAAGAGGATAGGTTTTATGTGATAACTTTCTGACCCGGCGCATAATATTGTCATGACAACACAATAACTGTAAACTGTTGAAGTATTTAAACGAAGAATGAAAGAACACTATCTTTCCACTTCGTCATAGTTGCATAGTTATTTTATATCACATTATAATTATATATATTTATTATAGAAGTATGTACCTATGTAAATATATTCTCATATTGTATGTTTATATTGAAATAGTGATTTATTTTTTCTTCTTTGATTTATGTTTTTGTTTTATCTTCTACGGTTACAGACGTTGTCTACATCTCATTTTATATACTTTCCTATCGCAGGTATGCTGGAAGAGATTGATGTCTTTAGAAATAAGCATTGCCTTTGTACATATTTTTCTGTTCCCCTCTTCTTATCTGTTTATATGTGTGTACATAAATGGTTAAATAAAAAATTAAAAAAACATTTTATAATGAATCATAACTTAGTGTTTGATATCGTTGGTCTAGTGGCCGCAAGCGCTACTACTGAACATGGGTCCTGAATTAGATTCCCAGGTCGGGCAAAAATCTATTGGGTGTTTCTATCTGCAATTTTTCAGTAGCAGCCCAGAGTTTAGATTTGTATCCGGTTGATGGCAATAGGCTCGCCCCCTATTACATGGGACTCAAAACCGCAACCGGCGAAATGGGTGTAATAGGTACACCTCTGCCTAATAGATACTAGTTTTAAATAAAAACCGGCATATAAATGACTGGTGGTGACAACTTATCATCAAGGAGGGCCACCAGCTTGTTAAGCAACAAAGCATGTTAGCAAGCAACAAACAAAGCATGGTTCTTAGGTAGTTGTAAACCTCTCTTTAAAAAATGTAACATTCTTCCACTACCCTGTATGTATATAAGAGATATCTGCGTTTTTACCAAGAATCACTCGCATTACTTTAAGCAACGTAGTGAGGTTCTACCAAGACAAAAAAGGGCTAAATTTCATAACTTATTGTATCAACCACCAAGTCATAAAGATATTTATAAAAAAAATGTGTTTAATATGTGTATACTGATTTATAATAACATTCCAAATGATATAAAATTGTTGCAGGGTAATCTATTTAAAAAAAAATTGGCCGTTTGGCTACAAGAGAGTTGTTTCTATAGCATTAAGGAATTTATGGAATTTAAAAATTAATGTTAGGTATTGAATGAAAATGAATAATTGAGTTTAGAATAATTGTAATAATATTAATTGCATGATAATAATTACATAAATAGACGTAATTAAATAATTTGCACGCTTGCTTGCAGGCAGAATACAAAGACTTTTAGGACATAAGATCTTCCCTTGAATTTGTATGTATTTTCTAGCAAATAAACATTTTTGATTTGATTTGATTTGATTTGTTGGCCACTCTATGGCACACTTAATTTTTTTTTATAGTCTTTTAAGGATTTTTTATGTTGATTAGCCTTTAAGAGCGTTTATTCTGAAAGTTGGCAGCGTCGCAAATAGATGTTAAATATTTCGCTGTTTTTATTAATTTGGCAATATTACTGTATGGAAATAAGAAATGTGGCTAACTATTGAACTAGAATATTAATAATGAATTGCAATTATGACATTGAATTTCATGTTGTAACCGTTTTACCGTAACTAAATAAGTATTCGGTGTTACGATATTAATTATTGCATCTCCTAACCAATATGTTAGTTCACTAGTTAGCCATATTTCATATTTCCATACAGTAATATTGCCAAATTAATCAAAACAGGTAAATTTTTGACAGCTTTTTGCGACGTTGCCAACTTTTAAGATAAACACTGTGATATGTATTTTTTTTCGTTTGGAAAATTATATCAATTTAATATATTTGAAAAAACAACACTTAACCTTCTGTGTTACCTGGCTATTGATCAAAGATTAAGCAAAAAAGGTGGGAAGTATTTTGATAAGGGCCCTTAATTGTGTATTCTTGACTGATGATGAACAGTTTCTGATTCTGTACGTTGTTAGTCCGCTTCGACGTACAGGAATGCTCTCTTTGTGTGCAACAGTAAATGCCTGTCGTGCTCACATACTAATTTATGTGCCCATGAATTATGTATGAAGGGTTTTCTATGCTAATTTCGGTTTTAACTGCACTGTAGGACGAAATGTCTATGGACTTTACAAGAACAGTGTCACGGACAATGTCACGGACTTTGATGTAGTTTGTAAAATTGGTTTCTGTTTCAAGACGCCATATTTGCGTCTAGTGTTGTGATGAGGTCTTGGGTTAAATTCTCAGGTAGTGCAAAGAGTTATTGGGTTTTTCTATCTGGAATTACTCAGTAGCAGTCCGGAGTCTGTATTTGTGCCCGGTTGATGGCAATAGGCTCGCCCCCTATTACATGGGACTTAAACATAACTGGCGGAATGTGGGTGTACCTACTATAGTTACACCACTGCCCAATCCTTCTGGGAAACATGGCGTGATTTTTTGTTTTCGTCTTAATTATGTCGTAATGAAATAAACAAACAATTTTACACGTCAATGATATTTTAACAACTAGATGAGTTCGGCGTTTCGTATCTGACTTCTCTGAGAAGAAAGGCCGAAATAAACTCAGAGGTCACAGTCTCTTTTAAAGGCCAAACATAATCTTGGTCAGATCACGTGAAGACCACGTAGATTGGCATCTGAAATGTTCTTTTGAGGAAAGCATCACACACAGATTGAGTGGACCTGTTCAGTCAGTGCACACATTTGTCAGCAATTGTGCAGCAAATAGGTCCTTATTTTTATTATTTTATTTATCTTTTATTTAGATTCTTTTCTTTTAGATTTTGTGTATATGAGAACGTTGTATTGTAGGCTGTAGACTTGTGGACCATTTTTTATTTTGCTAAGTACCTGGTACTTGTTGATAAGCCTACACTGTCCTCTCATACCTATGATTTGAAAACACTGGAATTTGAAAACATTGTAAAAACCAGCTATTTTTAAAAGAGTCACCGTGGTGTTTCTTGCCGGCTCTTCTCCATAGGAAACGACCAATTGGAACCGTGCACCTAGCTTCTGACGTTTCATAAATGCCCTTGTAGGTTTATGTGAAATAAAATACATATATATATATTTTTTAATTGGTCATCGATTCTACGGAGCATAAATTGCCACTTAAGCTTGCTTATTCTGTGAGCTATGCCGACAACTTTAGTTCTCTGGTATGAACGTAAACGAAGCAAAAGGAGTATGTAAGGATCGTAGCAGGTGGCGTTCTGTAGTTTCTGCTTACCCCGATTTGAAGAAGGCGTGAGTTGTTATGTTATGGGGTTCGGTTTCCGCACTTAGTCCGTCAGGTGGACCATTTTACGTGGGCCCTGGCGGCCGCTTCGGGGGTTATTCCAACCAGCCCACCTCCCTCCAGAAGTTAATCAAAACTCCTGGTCTGTTCAGAACATCTGTGAAAGATCTGGGTGACCCGAGGGTTTCTGTTCTAATCTGGGTGAAGGCGTGAGTTTATGTATGTAATAAACTAGTGAATCTAATATAAGCGGCTGTGATTGATTTACTAAATTAACAGCAAACAAAAAGTTGATACGAATATTTACTACAGATCAAATTGGCATCCCTATTTGGGAAAAAAAAACCGGCCAAGTACGAGTCGGACTCGCGCACGAAGGGTTCTGTACTACCATTATCTATAAAAACGGCAAAAAAAATACGTTTCTTGCATGGGATCCCCCTTAAATATTTATTTTATTCTGTTTTTTAGTATTTGTTGTT
This sequence comes from Omphaloscelis lunosa, assembly GCA_916610215.1. Taxonomy (NCBI): domain Eukaryota; kingdom Metazoa; phylum Arthropoda; class Insecta; order Lepidoptera; family Noctuidae; genus Omphaloscelis; species Omphaloscelis lunosa. The sequence continues at coordinate 2,520,393 of OU744245.1, read as the reverse complement.
ATAGCGGCAACAGAAATACAACATCTGTAAAAATGTCAACTATCATGGTTCTAACTATCACGGTTCATGAGATAACAGCCTGGTGACAGACGGACAGGCAGACAGACGGACGGACGGCGGAGTCTTAGTAATAGGGTCCCGTTGCACCCTTTGGGTACGGACTCCTAAAAAATAAATTCGTGAAAAGTTGGCAAAATCATCGCAGCGGTGATTCGCTGGATTTGTTTTCTCCTCAACCTATTGTTATTTCTACTGACAAAGTTTATTCGGTTTATATGTATGTATTGATTTTCAAGTTATCTATCACATATGTTGCACCTGCCATGGTTTGTCTCTGCATCACCCTAAGGTTGACTGGTAGAAAATGCCTCAAGCATTAAGTCCACCTTTGTACAGTATTTTTATTTATGCATAAAGTTTTAATAAATACATAAATAAAATATAGTCCGTCAGTTAAATAACAAAATATTAGACACGTATTTTTTGCTTTATCATATTAATAAAAAGTGACTTAGACAAAACGCATTGAAGTCGGGGAGTGGGGCTCGCTACGTCACAAGTAAGTATAAAATCTACATACTCGTGACGTCATGGCACATTTTAACTCAATGTATCGCTGTAATCTTTTGATTACGTAAAAAAAGAAAAAATACGTGTCCAATATTTTTTAATAATCTAAATGACGAACAAAACAACATTTTTGCCATCATACCTATTGCCTCGACGTGGCGAAGTATTAAAATATGTTACCAAATAGCCTAGTAGCCGAGATACTTTTGTCTTTCAGGAGCAATGAGCTGTGTATTCGTGTAGAGGTGACAATAAGCCATCAAGGTAATTAATCTCTTATTAACCCATGCCATGAAGTAGACACGTGTCGTGTGACACGCACCGACAGACATATAAAGCGTGGAATGTAGAACACTGACTGTGTATAATGAAAATGTCATATCAGCACATTGTGGGGGCAAAGGTAGCACTGTTTATAATTTCAGTGGAATACAATAACACTTGCGTTCAATTAATAATTTATCTAGTTGGTGCTTGGCCTGTAGGTAGCACAGCTTGTCTACAAAACTAATATTGATATTTGGCTTAGAGAAAGATAGTTAATTAATTCAGGCGTAACCTTGCGGAAATCCATTGTTGCGTGTTTGAGTTCGCGACAAGTCAATCGTCATCCTGAGGATGTCTCGTTGTGAGGTGAAACACGTGTCGATTTCTTTCAGGGTTTTTTTAAGACTCTTTAGAAATAGCTAAGCGGGACAGGTTACTACATATATCCACTTCTGTTGTATTGAGAGATTATAAACTTAACACTTTGATAAATAATAGGATCCTAATAGCCTATATAATTATGCAAAAAAAAACGATGGATGGACTGTGTGAACGATGATATGACCAGAAAGTGGGTGACTACTGAGATGACGACTGATACAGAAGATTACCCCGACATACAAACACAAATTTTGCCTCTTTATGTAGGCTCCCGCGACGAGACTCAAGTAAAATAATTTCTATGAAAACTTAATGGAAATTGTTCTACCAGATTATCCATTAATAAACCAGTAACCCAGCACCACCGATAACTCACCAAAATCGATATTTACCAGCAGATTATTTGAATCGATGAATGGTGAACCGTGGTCGCTTGGCAACAGATCCGACTGGACGGGTGAGGTCGACGGAGGTGACTGAACAGGTTTCGGCCTGGCTGAGATCTGACGCGCGTTATGCCTGCATTCCGCTGAGAATTTCTGCGCAGATTTTAATTTTATCGCACGCTTCTTGGGGATTTATTTGGGAACTAGCGACAAACCATCATCGAAATATCTTTTATATATGTAAGTTTAATTATATAGTACCTACATAAAATTTCGGAATAAATTCTCTAAATTATTGTAAAAAACCGCATCAAAATCTCGGTCACACAGAAGGACATGAAAAGTGACTTTAATTTATAATAATTGTACAGTATATAGATAGAAGATAATAGTTACCGTATTAGGTATAGTTTGAGGATAGAAACATGGGGACATTGTTATACTTTCGATTATCCTGACAAACAACCCATTTTAAATCAATTTAGAGTAAGAGAGGAGTAGGTAACGAGCGAATTCTCCTCCTCGATTGCGTTGCAATGCCTGCAATTTTTTAAACAGATTTTTTTAACCCTTGCAGGGGTCCTTAGAATACATTACCAAAGTTTCATCAAAATCGGTCTAGACCTTTCGGAGTCCATACAGGACACACAAACAAACATTGATTTTTATTTATATAGAAGATAGGATAGAACTCAAAAATGTCTGCATATTTGAGCGGGGGTCCTCCATTCAGTTTTCAGCCCCAGGCCCCCGATAAGCTTAGTCCGCCACTGTCTCGTCCCAAAATTATTAAGGGACAAGTTGCAGAAACAGACTTTTAGCAAATAGTAGGTATAGGTTCACTGCAGCTTTGTCAACAGATGAAAACATCACAGTGTATAAATTTATAGTTATAGTTCTGTAAGGGATTCTGCCGCAGTGACTACTACCTTATTCTAAGTCTTCGTAAATATTGGCAGGCACATGCCTTGTGGCGACCGCGTACCGAAAGACGTAGCGTTGGAAGGTCCCCCAAAAGGTGGACCGATGACCTGGTGAAGGCCGCAGGAATCAGCTGGATGCGAGAAACACAACCGATCGAAGTGGCGGTGCATGTGGAGGTCTATGTCCAGCTGTGGATGTCTTTAGGCTGAAATTATGATGACATGCCTTGTGGATATGAAGCTCTTGGTCAAATTTCAGATACGTAGCCCAAAGCTGCGCCTGCATAGGTCAGATAAAAGCTCAAGAGTCTGAAAACTTAAGAACGATAGCCTAAGAATTTCAGTAATACCTAGAAAATGTATGGAGGTCAGATTTGCGGCCAGTTGCTGTGTGTAAAATAGGAAATGGTAAGCTGTTGTCGAGAGATACCAGCACCACCGCCATTTCTTACTCATAGAAACTTTATTGACACTATAAATTCAAAAGACAGTCAATCCGAACGTTATATTCTAACATACGTGTTGCTAAAAACCCGATGCTAACTCCCAAACTAGGCTTGCGCCTGTAATTTGGGGGCTAGTGCTTCAGATTTGATATAAATTTGTTCAAAAATGTATGTTTAGAGGAGTGTTGTGTGAGTGAGAGTGAGAGTGCTCAAAAATATTGTTGAATAGCAGCAGCCTGCGGCTTCGCCCGCGTGGAGCCTAATTCTTTTTCTAAAATCAACATTGCCGAAGTTACTCCTTATAAGCTATCTGCCAGTGAAAGTCACGTCAAAATCAGTCAAGCCGTTTCGGAGCTCAGCCGTAACAGACAAACAAACAAAAATTAAAAATGTTTTAAGTATCGTATAATACGTACATTCTTTAACATTTAGTAAAAACCTGTTATTTAGACATTACAAACAGACACTTCAATTTGATTTATTTGTATAGATTACCATCTGCTTTAGACCTTCATGATATAAAATATCTACTATGATAACAAGTCCACAGACACATTTATGAGTAGAATATGACGTCTAATAGTCAGAAGACACCATTTAATATAGTAATTAATCTTGTTCAAATACTACTAATTGATGTTAGTTATCATGGCGGGTGCCATTCGTCATTGTCCCACTTCATGTAGATAACGATAATGGTTCTTTTAATATCTTAATATTTTATATTTATGAGATCAAGATAGGAAGAGGTGTGGTAGTGAAAAGAGATAAAAGATAAAAAAAAACACCGACTTCAAAGTAGTTCTCAAAAATGTTGAGTCTTTTTGCAATAAATATTAGAAAAGACGCTTTAACTAAACTTGAAAATACTCTCTTCTTCTTCTCTTATCTTTTTCTTTTTTTTTTTGTTGCATATTTTTGCTGTAAGTACTTACTACTTAGGTGATCAAAGTATTAAAAGGATTGGTCTGTCGCCAAATTGACATAATTAAACTTGATTCAAACCACTTACTAACTTAATTATAATCTTTAATTTTCCAATTAAGAAAAGTCTATAATTCTTACAGCTATTGTCTTGATTCTCATTAATGAGTAAGTTATTTTTTTTTTTTCTATTTAATTCAATTAAAAATAATTCCATACATTTTTAAATCCTTAAAATGTGCATTAGCGCCCTTTTTGCCATCCTCCGGAGCCGGTCTTCGTTCCTGTGCGCGTGAGACGATCTATCACGTGCACATACATCACACACGTCACTTATAGATGTTTATGTTTGTCTGTCTGTGTGTGTATGTAAGTCACAGGTCAAATGGTGGTCAGGTTCGGAATTAGTTCCATAAGAGACTTAGCATTAACCGCATTAAGTTACGTCGCCAATTATAGCGAAGCATCAGCAGTTTTGATGCAATTATCATTTATATTTTGCTCAGCGTGTTTAGTTTTTTGTGGAAAATGAAATGGGTTATATTTAGTAGAATTCTGTATGAGAACAAAAAGTTGATTGCAATTATTTAACTAATCATAATATTAAAGGTTCAAGCACGTGTTATTTTTATTAATAAAGGTAGAAAAATACTCGGATCGTATCATCATCATCATGATCGGCTTCCAATCTAACCGAATGCAGCTGAATACCAGTATTATACATGGAATGACTGTCTATCTGACCTCTACAGCCCAGTTACTGGGTAATATGATACCCCTTGCTAAGACTGGTTGTCAGACTTTCGGGCTTCTGACGCTCCGTAAAACCTGTCAAAGATCCACTAATGACAGCCAGTACCAATGGCTAAACATGTTTTTTGAAGCCCGGCATGAAAAGAAGATCACCCATCCACGGATCAACCGCGGCAAGCGTAGAATACTCGTATGCTATTAGTAAAAAGCCCACAACTTGTAATGTCCATAGTAATATAAATTAATTACATAACTGGTATCTGAGACACTAAAGACTGTTTTTTTTTCTTTGAATGCGATTAGGTAAGTTATTAGATAATCATGGTTTACTTTGGTGCATGGACAACTACGACTTATGATGTAAATAGTTAAAATTGAATTGAAACAATTCGTTTTAAGTGAGCAAATAAAATGACATAATTCATTCAACTAGGGAAGTTTTGAGACGAAGTTTACGAAAAATAAGATTTTACTTGTGGCTGTTATGCAAGATCGAAGCTCTGATAGTAATTTTGATAGTTGATAGCTTGTCAAGAGTTCTATTGTCAGTCTTTATTGCTGTTGTAGTACCTATTGTTTCTGAAAACTACAACAAGAGCCAACACAATATTTTTTTATTACAGAATGTGTCTGCTCTTGACCCCGATCTTGCCGGTCTATGATGGAACGAGTGTGCCCAAAAGGGCCTGTTCACTCTTCCTTTGAAGCAGACGGGTTGTATTGGGTTATAATTATGAGAATTGAATTTGACCAAATTGTCGTTGCCCCACTGTGAAACGAGATTGACGATTTATATTTCGCTCCACCATGTTTAAGTTTTGAATTTAGCAATAAAAAATAGACTAACAATATTAACAGTAAATAAGTACTTATAAACATTAATAATATACCATACCTACTCATAGTATAATACAATTTTTGATGATCAATTACTTAGGCACGTGTTTCTATTTTATTGTAACGACAATCTATACCAGAACAATGCCCACATTGTAACCACGAGATAAAATAACCCATACAAGTATTATCCTTATTCCGAAAGTAATATAAATAACATTAAAATTATGTAGAACCTCTATTCTCATATATTAAAAATTAAAAATAGCAGTTTCCCTCTTGTTCGCTGTCGCCGTGAACAGGAATGCTGTCTTGCGGGCTCCGAACTAGACACACACACACATACACAAACAGACCAATATTGCATGCAGACAGGACTCTTGTGTGTGTTTGATGAGGACTACTATGAATCGCGAAGTCACGCAGTTATCGACCATCGAGTTTGTTTTGTGGGTGTGGGGATTTTTCAGGGCAATATGAGGTGGTGTGAGAATTACGAAGACCTTAAAGAATATCTTTCATTTAAAGTAACTTGCCGGAAAATGGTTTGATTTCGTAATGAAAATAATTGTGACTTAAAATCGGATAGTTATGTTTGTACATATTCTTGAATAATATGTACAAACAAAACTATGAATGACTTTTTGAGTTCGGTCTAAAACACATCTACTGTGGTGATAAGTTACCTTCTTATACATGGCCTTACAAAACATTTTGTTATTTTAATGTATATGAATTGTCGTTCTAAAAAGGATTTTTTTTGAGATTTCTGAACTAGAGTGGCTGTTTTCAATTGCACCACAGACTGAACTTTTTAATAATTATCATATCAAAACGATGAGATTGGTTTCACCTGAGGAGCAGCGCTAGGCCAGTCTAGCACAGCACTGTAGAGCGGTCAAAGACTGGTTACCGATACTGATGCATTTAAGGGATTTAAGTACAATCACTTAGGAATTTACTTAATTCAGTGACAATAATGCCGTGTAGTTAAATTTTTCTACTCTTAAGTAGATAAATTAATCATTCACAGCATCTATCTACACCCACTGTCAAAATCAAGAAAACCAATCGAGTGATAACAAAGTGAGAACCACATGAGCTTCATACTCATGGTACCCCAACACACAACTGTGTCTGTGTTAGTGTGTAGTTGTGTCCACCACACACAACACATTTGCAATTTTTTACACGTGAGACACGATCAAACAGGTTTCAGAATACGGCACATGTCTTATAGTGTCTTATGTAATAAATAATACATAATAACTATATTTAAACGTTCGATCCATATCGTAACGAGGTAAATGGGGAGTGTTTAATAAGATTTGTTAAGGAAAAACGGCATAAAAAATATAATAATAGCTTGCAAATGTAGGTTACCTAGATATCGGAAATGTGTGTTTGGGTGTTTACTCCGGCGGCGGTGATCTCTCGCGTCCGGCCCTGGTTCAGGCCATAGTACGGAGCGAGAGGAAATGGGAGGCCGTCACCTCCTTCTGCGAAGCGGTAATGCTCGCGAAGGAGGAGGCGGAACGCGTGAGGGAGAGGCAAATTTCGCGCCCTCACGCCCCTAACCATCGCAGGAGGAGACGCCCAGGGCGTCGGGAATCGCGAGGCGATTTCCGGCCACCGTAGGCGCGGGCTTGCGGACGGTAAGCAATGGGTAAGCTGGCCGTTCGATAAGGACCAGGCCCGGGTCGACGGCGCGTTGTGTTCCACGCGCACCTCAAAGAGATGTCAGCAGAATCGACGGGGTCCGCTAGGGCCGATGCCTGCCGGGGTTGCGAAGAAAACCGAAAGGGAGATCGTGACCCCCGGTAACAGGGCAACCGAAGGATCACGGGTGGGTTTTAGTCAGTAAGAGTCTGACACGCCCTCCCGCTCCGCCCAGAGCGGGAGAAGTTATTTGATGATTTCCCGCCCTATAAGATCACACCTTATTTCGCCAAAAGGCACAGGTTTACCTGTAGTACACCCACATTTCGGCAGTTATAACGACTCAAAACGCCCACCCTTCACCACTTCCTAGAGCTTTAGTTAGGAAGAAGAAGTAGAAGAAGCAGGACAGCTATGTGTTCACTTAGAAAAACTTGATTCTATACAGTAATTAAGTACGGCCGACTTGACAGTCCATAACCTTAAATAGGAAATTCGGAACACTGCAGTGTTATTTTGGGGTAGAAATGACTTTGGTGGACCGTGCTACTGTGTATTGACAGTACTCTTTCAAAAAGAAAAAAAGAAAAAAAAACTTGGGTGTAAATAAGCGTCAAATCTACTCAAAACGCCATTGATCAGCATAATGCTGTGACCCTATGCGAGACAGAATCTCAGCGCTGCAGGGCGCGGAAGAGCCCTATCCCTTGTGGTGCAGGAAAATTGGGGATAGACTTCACGGATATCATGATCTGCCATAGGGTTGCAAGCGACTATATAAGCAATACCTAGTCCCGCAGAAGGTGGAAAGGAAGAATAACGCGGGATTTTTGTTGGCAGGAACTTGACAGGGTATGAAGGATATCCTGAAAACTGTAAAAGGCTATATGTACCTACATATACTTTTCTAATACTGGTTTTTAGCTGCATCCGATTAGATAGGAAGCCGACCCCAACAAAAAGCTCAACAATATATTTTTTATTTTTTTATGTTAGCCTGAGGGGCTTGTGGCTACCGTAGGCGCGGGCTTGCGGACCGTGAGCAATGGGTAGCTCACCGTTCGATAAGGACCAGGCCCGGGTCGACGGCGCGTTGTGTTCCACGCGCGCCTCAAAGAGATGTCAGCATAATTGACAGGGTCCGCTAGGGCCGATGCCTGCCGGGGTTGCGAAGAAAACCGAAAGGGAGATCGTGGCCCCCGGCAACAGGGGCTTGTGGCTAAGTAAGGCTAAGTAATAACACCCGCATGTGTCGATCGATCAGATTAAGCTAAGGTGCGGTTGGTCCGTGGATGGGTGACCATCGTAAGGTATATACCAAGACCCCTCCGTGCCTCGGAAAGAACGTTAAGCTTTTGGTTCCGGCTGTTATTTGTAATTCTTTGACAGTTTTTACAGGTTATATTTATATTAATTGATTGCTTCTCTTATCTTTGTTAACCGGTATCTATCTGGGTCAGATTCGGAGTTCGGGGTCAGAATGTAAAAGTCGGTTTTGTATGTGGCTGGTCTGTCGTGGCAATCCAATACACTGTAACTAGAGTTACAGTTTTTTGCCTTAATAGCGCTCATTCGATTATTTCGAGGCAGTTACATATCCCTATATTCATATTTTTTTAATTTTATAGTATGTAGAAGGAGATATGAGCACATACAAAACACTGCATTTTAATTATATGTATGGCTTAAAAAAGTTTTAAAAGCCCTTTTCATGAAATAGGTATTTCTGAGATACAGTGTTTTGGATTGACACGTCAGTGGTCAGTTTGGAAGATGACACCAAAGAACTTGGGACAACGCTGGCAGGGGAACCAGTAGAAATAATGCCACAAACCTACGTAGAATACTAACAGCTGCATGGTTCGATTGAAGGTTAAGCTACGCTTACCGCGGTCGGTTCTTGGATGGGTGACCATCCATTACATACCGAGGCCCCTCTGTGCCTCAGAAAATATTTAAGCCGTTTGTCCTGACTGTTATTCGTAGATCTTGACAGTCGTTACGGGTAGTCAGAAACCCGAAAGTCTGACAACCAGACTTGTTAAGGGGTATCGTTTTTCTCAGTAACTGGGTTGTGGAGGTCAGATAGGCTGGCGCTCCATGTAAAATACTGGTATTCAGCTGCATACGGTTAGACTGGAAGCCGATCCCAACATAGTTGGGAAAAGGCCTAGGCAGATGTTATCCTACACTGTCCTACTGATGAGCAAACGGCTCCTCCAAATCCTTCCAAGCATCCATTTCCAGGGCAACCTCTATCCAACCCCTGCGGTACGCGTCTAGGTCGTCTCGTCACCCATTCATTAAGTAACAAAATCCCTGAAATAATGCTTCTTTTTCGTGTGATTAGTGACTTACCAGCACCCTAATTGCGTAATACAACACAATCTGTTTCGATTTGAAACAGATTGCTAATCCATTGCTTCATAAGCTGGAAAAAAAATCTGCTCAACAACGTAAATAACGCAATGAATGTTGTTGAACTGTGAAAATGAAACAAATTAGGCATAATTGTTGACGAAAATAAGTTACGCAATTAGGGTACTGGTGTCAGAGTCAGAGTTTTTATGCCATCCATGGGTCTTTGACTTGGCTTCACATGCCGTCGAGAAATATTTCTCAGGAATCGTTTCTCTCACGATGTTTTCCTTCACCGTTTTTGAAGTAAGTGATAATAACATACAATATGCAAATGAATCCGAAAAGTTAGAGGTGCGTGCCTTGGGTTCGAACTCGAGACCCATGACTTGGAAGTCTGATAGTCACAGCACAAGGTTACCACTGCTTTCCCTGCAATGATGAAAGCTCGTTTATTTTAACCAGTCTATGATTCAATTACCTTGAACAGAAAATGTCTCCATGGTATTCTATTAGGTAACAACATAAAAACTGAAGACTTATCTTGCCAATAATTTCCCAGTATCGCTGATCAAATACCTACAATACTGATACAATATCTAAGTCAAGTCAGTCACGATTTGCTATTAATAACTGTGACGTGACAATTATTCGACAAATAATACATCACTGTGAACTGTGAAAAATATCACATTCAATTGTGGTACTTCCGTAATTGTGAATTTGTGTTGTCATAATTAATTTTCAAGTTCCATACTTCTAAAGCAGTTCTCCTTTACAATATTGTTTATGTAAACTGATGTAACATAAACATACATACAGAAACTCACACCTTCTTCTTAAGGGGGTAGACAGAAGTTACAGAGCACCAGTTACTACCCACGTCCTTATATACTCCTTTTGCTTCGTTTACGTTCAATACCATGTAACATAATTATATTAAAATTAAATTAAACCAATTTACCTATAGCAGGTACCTCTGCTCAACCCGTCGGGGAAAGCTGGCGTGACGTTATGTTTTGTAAACCTATTAAAATTAATTCATCTATTTCAATCCACTTGATTTTCAGAAATGAAGAGATCCGCAGGAGAACCGCGGTAACCGACATAGCCCGAAGAATTGTGAAACTTAAGTAGCAATGCAATGGGCAGGGCACATTGCTCGCAGAACAGATTGCCGATGAGGCCGAAAGCTTCTAGAGTGGCAACCTCGTACCAGAAGACGTAGCGGTGGAAGGCCTCCCACAAGATGGACCGATGATCTTGTGAATGCCGCAGGATATGCTAGATGCGGGAAGCACAAAACCGGTCGAAGTGGCGGTGCTTGGGGAGACCTATGTCTAGCAGTGGACGTCTTTCGGCTGAAATGATGATGATGTTGATGATTTCAATACACTAGATAGTTGGGTAGGGATTATATAGGTACTTGTTGCGATACTATGGCATCACCATCCTTATTCCAATTTATTTGTGTCGGCGTAACATGTCTTTTTCACCCGACTGCTCCAGAAGGAAGGAAATGTTTTTCGAGAGTATGTATGTCTATGTCTTTGTCACACTCTGTTGCCTAAACGGCTTGATGGATTTTAATAATTGAGGTGTCGTTAGATTCGTCTTAATTGTGGAAGTGACATTGACTATTTAATGTTTATATATTGCTTTTGCAAATACAAAAACCTACGCTGGTTTAAAAAAAAAAAAAAACAATAATATTGGTATCAAATAAAAGCTGGTAATGAGTAAATTCCAAATATAAATTAATAAAACTAAAAAAACTTGAAATATTGTTTTTCTCTTTTCAGTAGTTTTGCAGTCGATTTTTTTTTTGTTTTTTAAATAATTTTCTTTTCGTCCATACTTCTATATTAGTTGTCGTCTCGGTAATCCCCCCTTTCTCGCCACATTATCTTTCACACAGTCCATCCATCCAACGATGTTGACCGCAAGTAAATAATAATTATTTCATCAATTCATTTTGTGTTTATTTTTCAGCGCATTTTCCTATATTCAATCCTCGGAAAAAAAAACTCAGTACCAATAAATTACAGTAATAAGTTGTAGTCATTTTAATAGAGTCCACGAGGCGCGATGCCACAGGACATTTTTAAATGAGTTATTCTCATGCTTAGATCACACTGACGATTTTTTTTTGGCTGAGTCATGTATTTTTCATCGTTGATTGTTAAATTACACGTGTATTTAATCCATGTTTATTAAGAAATAGTTATAAGTTTGGTCAGCAACATTTCTTTGTAAATATCGTGATTGAGTTACAAGTTCTGATAAAATCGTCGTTTTGTGTAACAATGTGACATCATGGCTGAGTTCAGTATCAGATTACTGACTTGAAGATGCAATTCATGTGGACTCGAGTGTTTTAGACTAGCTTGCTGAGTCAACTTCGGTTGATTAAGAAACTGATTGTCATTTAGATAATAAGTTAATTATTTTATTAGTAGTTATAGATCTTTGCTACCACTATTAATAAATATATGCTATTAATTTGTGCCTTGTCGACCAAGAAAATAAGACAAATTTTAGGCAAATCTGTGGCATTTTTGGTGTACTACATCTATCTGACTGTGAAATAAATGTTAAATGATGATTTTCCACCATGATTATCTTTATTTTAAACACACTTGCTCGTATAGTGGCTCTTATTAAACCGCTTTTAGGTTCATAATGCAGTGAATTAAACACGCGTGCTTTTTACTTTATATTACTGCACTATTGTGGTAATGTACGCTAAAGATAACTATTTACTAGTTATAGGTGTGCGTTTTTTTAAATCTCATCAAAAAGACTTCATGCCTTTTTATGTCCCTGTGTAAATAAATAAAATATGATAAATTAACATAGTATTTCATCAAATTATATATTTTTCACTACATATTAACCTTAATTTGCGTATTCAAAACATTATTTTGTGTTTATTATATTTTTTATACAGGGTAAGTATTTCACCAGTGCGCAAACGAAAAAAAAATCGTATGTTCCCTACATTTATGTTCGCATAACTCTTCAAAATGAAGGGAACAGCTGTTTTTTTTTTTCGTGATTTCAGGTTTGGTCCCATAGTCAAAGATGTTCATAATGATGACTAAAGTCACGTGTTTAAGTTTGCACACTGGTTAAAATTGTTCCCTGTGTGTTGTTATGCCTGTTAGGCTGTGTAGCGGTTTTGCCAGTGCCTTAATTTACACCTGCGCGAGCATCGCTAGCGCAGCGCGTGGAAAAAACAAAACCAGCCCGCCATTTTCCATAAGTATTTTGTTAATGTTTTCGTTGTGTGGTTAATTATTACCAAAAAATACGAAATCTAAAGTATTGTCACCAATCGACGTTGGAAAGTTTTAAAAGAAGCTCTGGAGCAACAAAGGTGAGTTGAACTTTATAAATCTAAATCTATCATCTCTATAATTACGTTAGTGTACCATAAGTTCTTAGAGCAAGTCTGTTTTTTTCTTCGCAAGTGTGTTGAAAAACGTCATATGAACAGCGTGTGCATTGACACACTCGGCTCCCTTATCTAGGAATAATACCTCGAATAATATCGCCTCGAGTTACCGTGCCTCGAGTGTAATGAATAGCATAGCACACTTGTATAATAATGTACTATTACGCATCGGATTTATCGTTTTGTTTATTGTTGGGTTAATCTGTGACCTTACGTGGCTCCGCATCACTGCCGATGAGGTGAAGGTGTCGACTGCATCAGACACCATGGCCTATACTACCGTAAGGGCGCTGGGCGCATAGCACAGCTCGCTAGCATTAACATCTCCTTCGTGCTCTTGTCACCGCCGGGGGTGCCAGCTGTTTTAGAACCCAATGGCTGTATGTTAGGGAATGCAGAACCAGTACTGTTTTAAAGAACCGGGATTTTCGGGACCATCGGGCTAAAGAACCGGGATTCCCGGTACTTTCGATACTTTAAGATAGTAGAGTTGAAAGTGTTAAAATGGAGAAAGTAAGAGAAAGACGAAATTACAGGACAAAATAATAAAAATAAAAATCAAATCAAATAAAACGTTTTATTTCTTGTATAGACACAAAATTAGTCTTTAGTATAATTTTTTTCTGGTAAATAAGCATATTCTACCATCAACATTTTCTTAACATTAAAACATTTTTGTACTTAATCCTACTTTATAACAGGAACATTGATTAAAAAACAGTTTCATCAAACCAATTCTTTGAACCAACATGACTTTTACAATTCTGCATATCCAAATTATTATTTAAAATTTATGTAATATCTATAAAAAAATGAAAAGTAACAGTGGAGTTTTAGCGTAGCATTAATGATGAATGAATGAATGAATTAATGCACCAACCCCAGCGTGGTTTAAACAGACTCGATAAATCTATTGAACCCCAAGATTTGCAATAGCCTCTGGACCCTCATGCTTCATGGGGCTACCAGGCATATCAAGGAGTAGACCAGGGGCGCGGTAATGGTAGGGAAGACGTGCCCTCAGGATATGGAAGGATTTGGGTAGTGGAGAGACGGGTGATATTTATCTATGGATGGGCATCTTTTTACGACGTCGCCGCCAGGCCAGTTAAGGTCCAGCTTCACCGGTGCGCCTGCTCTTTGTTTTCAATGTTTTCGTCTGAGGTCTAGAGATAATCAAAAAAGAATCCTGAAACAGATAGTAGTATCTGTTTCAGGATTCTTGTACATCTTGCTAGTAGTCTACTTAATCTTATATCAGTCTTCAACTGTGTCCATTCAAAAATTGATTTCCTTGTCGAAGTAGGTCGAGTCCTGTTTTAGCTTTTCATTTCATGTGTAAATAGGTCGGCCGACTTTCTTGGATTTGGCCTTGTACTACATGTAACAGGTGTGGTTTGCGGAGCCTGTGAACATGTAGAGGTAGCACATCCTGTGGTTCTTGATGCGATGGTTACGGTTACTTCGTCTAAAATTTGATGCATTTTCATTTGTCTTGGTTTATTCCTAGCGTGGTTAATCAAGTCTATCATAATAACTGCGAGAAGAGCTTTAATGATTGCCGATAATTTGAAACCAGAGAGACGGGTGACATTTGTATCTTTTCCCGAAAGTACCGAAAGAACCGGGATTTGGTTTTCAAAATCTCGGTTCCTACTACGACGCCAATTTCCGGGATTTCCCGGTACTTTCGGTTCCGGGATTTCCCGGGACTATTCACTACTGTATGTCTATGATGACTTTTCCTGTTGACAGTGATGCGGACGCATTTTTTGGTGCCGTATGATTATGTCTCCTCCCTTTTTTAAATAAATGTACTTGCAAATATTATTTTTATTTTTATTCAGCTTTTAAATTAAGTATGCAGGTAAATATTATCTTGGAAATTCAATTTCCACTAAATGTTAAGTTAAATTGTTCTAAATAAATGGACTTTCTGTAATTTCAAAAATTGTGTAATGTGTAAATCATTTCAATTGGTAAGTTACTTTTATTAGTTCGCTTAAAACTAGATAAATTCCCTTTAATTAAGACGCAGATTAGTACAGTCAGCTAAGTCAAACCTAATCAAATTTTTCTTTTGTAATAGAAAAAAAATTGACGCCAGTGACCTTGAGTGGTTAGCTTGCGTGTTCTGTACTGAGCTCATGAAACACGTCGTACGTCCAGCCAGTAATAAGAGTCGCCCATCAATGAGCGCTGTCCCAAATGAGAGTCATTATTTATTTATTATACATAAAACAAAACGTATTTTAATAAAACACGTATACTAAGAGATCAATAATTAAATTATCTTTAAAATGGTGAAGGTTTCAGAAAAATACGCTTGATATATTTTGCGTGATTCTCAGTTTTTTAGCCGCGTTAGAAATAACTTTACAAATTGATTTCACAATTTAACATAAACATAATCTAAAATATTCTTATATAAGAAAATACTCCAATTTAACATATATTTTTTCCAAATAATTAACACTACTCGTTTAGACGTGATCTTCAGTTAAAAAATCATTAAAAGTCGGTTAACGTCGCCTTAATAAAATAAACGTCTGTGCTCTAAACCTAATCAATAAATGAGAAAACAAAATAAAAAGGTGCGCAAGCAACTGTACAATACCTATGTAGCTTTACTTCGATAAAAAGCATATTTGCGATAACCCGCTGATAACCCAAATAGCCAACAGTAATGATTGTATTATGAACACAATCACTCAATTAATTGCCATGAATACTCGGTTAAAATGTAATCTTTATTTACTTTCATAAGTAAGTTATTGTTTTGTAAAGTTATTGAGCCAATATGCAACATGCAATCAAATGCAATCAGTTCCATACATTTTGTTTTAGTGTACTTTATTTATGCTACAGTCAGCAACGTTTTGCATGTTTTCGATTTATGAAATGCATGTTGCACACTTTTTTTGTAATATATATATATATATATATTTGTTTTCTTACTTTTATACCAATACCTAGTTGACCTCTGGATCCTGTAGTATTTTTTTTAAACGAAGAAATCGTAGCTGATCCGTCCGCCACCGTTGCGTTGTCCTCCTGCACAAGAAACGGGTTTTGTCGACGGAAGAATAGACAAAATGACAGATTGTGATTGTTTTCTGTCATTTTGTCTATTCTTCCGTCGACAAAACCCATTTCTACGGTGGTCATGCTACGCGTGCTGGCCAAATCAGGCAGAAGATGCGAGACTGCTATTCTTTATAGCCAATCTCTGTGTGTTTATACCTAGCTACAAGTAACATACGGTAACATTAAACGTAATCGGTTATAATTATTACCATAACGATTACAACTTCGTTCGAATTTGTTTTTGGTTCGAACTGCTTGTGTCAAAAAGATACGCAAGCGCTCTCGTATCATTCTATTCCGAATGGATACCATTGCTTAAACTAACACCAAAACAAGTTTAAGATATAAAGTACAGTCAGTAAAAATGCTTTGTATGTAATTATAAGACCTTTGAAAAAAAACGGTTAAAACAAAAAAAAAAAAAAATAGTAAACGTCTAGTTCAATAATAAAATATGACGAATAATCATCTTTATTATAATTTTGAGTTCCTCCTTGTACCTGTATATTTTTTTTTGCAAAAACATCCAAACAAGAACAAAACTTACAATCAATAAGAAAATTACAAAATATCACAGAAAATTGATTTTTTTATATAATCAAATCAGTCATTCATCATCAACATAGCAATGAAACAGTTTTTTTTTGCATAAAAAATATCATTAATTCACTTATAATCATGAAATAAATAATAATTATGAGATTATCAAAATAGAACCAAACCTTATCCATTAACTTATCCACCAAAACAATATCACCAAAACAATAAAATATTTAAGACATTCTAGTCACACTTGACTCTGATTGGTTGTTTCGAATTTTGGAATAATAGAGCAAACTCACTCTTCATCGCAGGTATAAAAAAAAGCAAAATGATGCACTTAAACTACTCGTATATATACTATACCTTAGAAAAAACTTTGAATGCAGTGAATTTGGATAGCATTATATTACGATCACATAAAAATATTAGGAAACAAATTTAATTTGATTAGGTTTGACTGAGCTGACTGTACCAAATTCAAGTTATTGGTATTCGTTTGCACATTAAATTGAATTATTTAAAGAGTGGTATCCGTTCGGAATAGAAAATAAATATAAGTTGAAACAAATACCAGTGGTATTAGTTGTTGGTACTAGAATGGAATTAATCTCTTTTTCATATTGTTTTTGAATATGAATCTATAGATAGGTTTTTCGGTTATTAAAGTCACCTAACTACTTAGTACTAGTAGTATTTATTTATTGTTTACATCGGCATCGTGAACCATCCTATATTACGTGTTGACGAATTTAAAACGTGATTTTTTTTAAATTATTAATCTAATACAGAGGTGTACATAGTACAGCCACATTTCGCCAATTACGTTAACAGACGGGCCAGCCTTTTGCCATCAACTGGACACAAATCCAGTCTGCCAGCGGCTACCGAGAGCACCATTTAAAACGTAACCTATAATATTTGCATGCTATTATTAATGCAAGTCATATCTATAATGTATTTTTAAAACAACTGTTTACCATGTGTTATGTATATAAATATTATTTATATTTCTAATTCCTGATGGAAAACTTAATAACACTTTGCCCAACCCGGGAATCGAACTCAGGACTCCATGCGCAATAGTTGCGCTTGCGACTACTACACCAACGACGAAAAAAGACGTGATGTTATGTTATGTACTTACGTGTAATAATTTATTTATGTATTTTCATGTGTTGTATTTTTTTTTCGCATGTTAAGCCGTTGGTTCCGGCTGTCATTCATAGATCTTTGACAATTATTACAGGTAGTCAGAATCCTGAAAGTCTGACAACCAGTCTTACCAAGGGGTATCGTGCAACCTAGTAACTGGATTGTAGAGGTCAGATAGACAGTCGCTCCATGTAATACACTGGTATTCAGTTGCATCCGGTTAGACTGGAAGCCGACTCCAACATAGTTGGGAAAAGGCTAGACAGATTGATTTTGATTTTTGATGTTTTTATTTAAAGAAACAAACCGGCCAAGTGCGTGTCGGACTATGCACAATGAAGGGTTTCGTAGTTGGAATGAATAAATCCCAAGAAAATTGTAGTTGAAAAACATTTTCCCCATCATTAAAAGTATTTATTTTAAAGTTGTAAAAAATTTGAGATCCTCACAATAAGCCCTTTCATTAATTTGATATATCACACGCAGTAAGCAAAACTTTTTTATTTAAATCCAATTTGCCCCAGAAAAGTCACCTCTAAATTCAAAATTCATTTATTTACGTTACACGTCCGTGTTTGGGTCACAGAAATTCACATGTGTACCAAATTTTAACTAAATTGGGCCAGTACATTCGGAGCAAATTGGCAACAGACAGACAGACGCACGAGAGATCCTATAAGGGTTCCGTTTTTTCCTTTTGAGGTACGAAACCCTAAAAACCATGTTTTTGTAAGGATTAACCTGAACCTAGCTTACCATGGCTTACCAGGTTCTTAACCTCGTAGACCGATCGATCAACCTAGTAGCATTTAACCATAGCTTAGCCTGTAATGATAAAAGTTATCAGTTAAATCAGATCCTAGCTATGTTTATTATAGGTTTAATTTGAGTAGCAGATATAATTATAAGGGATTATTTGGATTAACTAACGCGTATTCTATTGTACGATAAAGTTTTTGTATTTAGTGTTATTTATAGCACTTGCGAATTAGCGAGATTTGAAAGCACATTTTGAATTGCACATCAACACAGATATGAAATATATAAAAATATATCAACATATCACGCTTGTAATCCCCACAGGGTAAGGCAGAGGTGTACTTACAATACACCCACATTTCTCCAGTTAAGTAATAGGGGTGAGCCTATTGCCATCAACCGGGCACAAATTCAGAATTCGAGCTGCAATTGAGAAATTTTTCATGGAAAAGCTATTTGCCCGACCCGGGAATCGAACCCAGGACCTCATGCCCCCAGCACTCAGCAGTAGCGCTTGAGGCAACTAGATTACCGAGGTAGCCAACATTCTGATAATTTTATATGTCAAACCTGAGTAAGTGAGAACTGGGTAAGCTATAAAACTCTATAAATGAGAGTAATTGCTAGGTCCCGTCATTTTAAGCCTCTAAAACCTCTATAAGTCAGAAGACTCTATAAGAGAAAGTCGTTCCTCGCTCGTGATCCTCTATAACTGAGACTGCTACTTGCCTGTACCTCTAAAGCGACAGTCGAGCGTAATTTAACATCTGCTATTTGTGACTCCTTCTTAAATTTTGTAGGACTAGCATTGTTGTTGTTCAGCTCAACCTTTCCCAATGAGGCTCAACCTCTATAAGTGAGAAAGGCAACTCCTGTACCTCTATAAGCTATAAACTCGAGTTATAGCAAAAAGGAGATCGCGGTCCCTTGAACTCTCGCTTATCCAGGTTCGACTGATATATCTAATCTCCTAACGGCTGATTGACACTTCCCGTGACCCAAGGGCTGGCTTTTACCTTGGCCAGAGGCTATTAAGTATTGCCATACATACATCGCTGTCGACTGGTAATGTACTCTTCGACGCCAACAATCTGAATTTTTCGACGCCATATTTTAGTTAGTCAATAGTTTTACTTAAATTAGGTTATTTTATTTTTATTAATTAATTAGGTATACTTAAGTTGTTGTTTATGTACTTTACTTTCATTGCATTAAAAATTGAATGACGATATTACGAATGAAACATAATTGATATTACTATACAGGGGAAAAAATTCTGCTGTTCCATACATTTTGATCGCGTAGGTTTTCTACGAAACAGGAGATATTTTTTTTTAAATAACCGGCGAAATATTTCAGCGCAGGGGCTTTCAGAATTATGTACCCTGCCACCCTGTATATTAAATATCTTTGTATTATGATAATGTATGAGTAATTTCTTATCTGTTTCATTAATACGTCTACGATCGCCAGGGTGCTACGGTGCTACGTGCGTCGTAGCTCGTCGCAAGAGCTACATGCATCGAATTACTCCAAACGACATTTATATTTCAGGAAGCTAATTAATTTCTGTTACAACTTTATTAAAATGGTCTGCAATGTAAGGAAAATTATTAATATATAATATATGTTCCAGGCAAGATCAGGTAAAAGGGTAACAAAGATAACTATTATGCCTATTATGCAGGGTTTCCAATCTGACTACTCTGAGAAGAAAGGCCGAACCAAAGTCAGAGGTCACAGTCTTTTTTAAAGTCAGACATGATCGTGGTCAAAGTCAAAGTCAAATAATTTATTTGAATTAGGCACATAAAAGGCACTTTGAACTTCAAAATTTACAAAAAATGGAATTGATTCTAGTCGCCCTTTCTAAAAGGTAATTTTCGCTTGAAGAAGAATGGGCAAAAAACTCCACCGTTACCCTTTTAAAATGTTTTACATTATTTTGTATCCATTAATTATATATGAAGACGATGCACCTGGAATAAGATAACTATGCCACAACTGGTAAAAATAATTAAAAATTAAGCAAGGAGAGAAAAATGATTATGTAATGGATACATGGTGTTCACATATTTACAAGCATTGTAAAAAATACCTATACGATATTCCTAAAATTTGTACAAGTAATACTAATAAGTCAGTGTGTGAGTTCAAGTAATCACAGAATGTAAAATCAATGTTATTTTAATTAATTATACAATTAAATTAGCAACCAGTTTGATTTTGTCTAAACTCTAAATTGTCCTATGGAGCTAGACCAGCATGTTTCCAAGCATTCTTATCTTGGGTATAATCCTCTAATATGTAATATGTGTGTTTACAGAGATTTTTTTTTAATATGAGTTTAAAATTTTCCTTCAGTAAATTGTAATATATTACAAGGTGGTATTTTGTTGTAACATTTAACACAGTACCCAATGAAAGATGTATGTACTTTACATAATCTGAAAAATGGTTGATCTATTTTATCATTATTCCTAGTATTAAAATAATTATGTCTATCACTTATTTAATTAAAATGATGTTGATTATTTCTTACACACATAATAAAAATAATAAAAAATAAAATTATGTGTGTGGGAACTATTTAATAAGATTAATATTATGAACCGTCATAATATTATTATTTTTTTTCCTGAGAGATTCGCGGCGACGTAGATTATAAATGGCTCTCTTTTGTAAAATAAAGATGGATTCAATGTCAGCAGCCCGACCCCACAGTAAAATGCCACATAATGCTGTGCAAGTAGCTAAAATAGACTAAACGCGCGGTTTCTACATCTGTTAACTGTCTTATCTTTCTAACAGCATAAGCGGCCGAGCTTAGCCGCCCTGCAAGAGATGTTATATGAGGTCCCCATTGTAATTCTCGTCTAGCGTGATTCCTAGGAAAACTGTTTGATAAATAAATTCCAGTTTTACTAAATTCAATATGATGGCACATTCGCTACTTCTAACAGTCGGTCATTAAAATCTAATGCATTTGCTTTTTTTCTCATTTAGTACCAAATTATTTACCGTAAACAAATCTTGGACCTGAAGAATAGAGTTTTTAGATTTTGGTCAGGTCCACCATTTCAGACAACAATCTACATGATACTCACATAATATCATGGAGATTGTTATCTGAAATGATCTTTTGAGGAAAGAAGCACACAGATTGAGTGGACCTGTCCAGTAAGTGCATGCATTTGTCAGTAATCGTGCAGCTCAGTAATCGTGTATAGACTCATAACTTTTGATGAAGTAAATATTTTTCCAATAATTTCAAGCGATACACATTAAAACACTTGTTCACAGTTATCTTATCATTATCAGCCGCTATCTGGCAGTGACACACGGACGGTGTAGTTGGGCCCGTCAGTATGCGACCAGCTTTACGTGTACGTCGGTGGATTGTGGTCGAAAAGTAATAAGTGTGCTGTGAGTGAGTGACAAACGGACGAGATTAGTGAGAGTGTAAGTGATTCTCTTTGTTTGTTGGGTAATTGTTTTACTAACTGAGCGTATATGTACTTATGCTGTGTAGGTTTCGGTTCAGGGTGCCGTTGTAACGATCTCTGATTTAGGATAAAGAGGGAGAAATTGGGTTTCAGTAGTATACGGTGCTCAATTCCACTGTCCTAGAGAAAGAAGGTGTTAAATGGCATCTATAGGCTTTGTAGCCTTTGTTAAAGTACTTTGGGATTTAATGTAAATTAGTCTTTCCCTAAAAATAACTTTTCAGACTTTTGGTTTCTAATAAACCTGTTTGACTTTGAATAATTCGAGTATTGTATTTTTCATTTAATTCGGGATTGAAATAAAACCTCAAGACAGCGTTGCGAACAATACAGTGAAGTATGCCAGAACTACACCTCCGTTCTATGTATACACGCTCATACGCACACATTTACAATCAAAGTACACCTCACTAAGTGCACTCATGTTAATGAAACCAGCTTCACGTCACGGTCTTGGTTTTTTATTTAGTCTGAGTGTACTACATAAACTAACTGGATTTCAGTTAGATAACTGCCGTGGATAGTAGTTTCCTTTAAATGTAAAATTTTAATTCACAATTTCTTTGTCTTTTTTTAACCAAGTGTACCTACAGGGCAAAGACCTCCCGGGATCTCATCTTTCTATTTATCCTTAACTGGGTACTCCCTGAGCAATCTTTGAAGTTTTTCCTGCCATCTAATCCAGGGCCTACTACGTTTTTGTTTGGTTTATTGTGTGAGCCCTCTGTGAGGTGTTGTACTACCCCACAAATTAATTAATTATTTCGAAGTTGGCTGTGTACAGTCGGCCGCACATCAACGGTAAAAAAGGCCTTGTATTCTATAGAAACTTCGTACTGCACTAGGCCAGCTCAAGGTTAAAGTGTTTCCACTGACGTGCGTCGACTGTACCTAATGAACGATATTGACACTCTTTTTATGTCACACTTTTTACTTTCAAATCAAATTAGATCAAAATATTTTATTTCACATAAACTTACATGGGCAGTTATGATACGTTAGAAGCTAGGTGCACGGTTCCAATTGGTCGCTTCCTATGGAGAAAAGCCGGCAAGAAACTCCACGGTTACTCTTTCAAAAATAAATAGCTTTTACAATGTTTTCAGATTACAGTGTAGGTATGGGAGGACAGTATAGGCCTGTCAACAAGTACCAGGTACTTAACAAAATAGAAAATGGTCTATAAACCTACAGTTTATTTAGCCTACAACGTTTTCACATTCACAAAATATGTATATATCTTTTACTTCTCAAAAGCGAATGTGCTCCATGCTTTACGAGTTTACGATAACAGTTTTCTTACCCACGATTATCAGTTTAGTCTGTTTAGTTTTATCTCAGATAAGGTTCAGTTACAAAAGGCACTTACTATTTTCTGCAATGGCCTAAATCGAAAAGTGAAAAACCAGATAAAATTCAAATAGAAAGGCTTTCTTAAACAGTGTTATTACCGTGTGTACTAAGTTACAAGATTAGGTACTAGAGGCGTCGCATGGAGTTACTGCCTCAACACGATCCGATAGTTTATAAGTTTTATGCCCTTTCTGGAGGCCTTAATTTATTAAGGCATCCACCGGTTAAGCAGTTGACAACCTCTTAGGTTTACCTGAGAGACGCCATAAATAAATAAAAAATACTGGTTGGAAATACTGACTCAATTACACAAAAAAAAAAAACAATGTATGTAATCCGTACCTACGTTGTTTTCATAAAAGAGCACCAAGGTTTCATTCCTTTTTGAGAACTTCACGATGACTATATAACATTGATAAGTTAATTGTAGATCCTTCATGTGTCTGATTGCACTAATTACATGGGGCTTATGTCTGGTGAAATGTGAATGTACTATACACAGGTACATCTCTGGTTTACCCTTTGGGGATTACAGGCGTGACGTTTTATAAGTAAACATACATTCTTTCCTATCTTGTAAGATGGAGGAGACTAGTCTCCACGACATGTTTCTGTCTCTATCTCTCTTGGACGCTAAAGTTTTTATTATTATTTTTTGTTATTAAATAAAAGCTTAGTATATTCGTTTCGAGTTTATAATATCACAACATCTTCTATGTTATGGGTTATGCCAACCAGCCCACCTCCCTCCAGAAGTTGAGTATGTCTCCTGGCCTGTTCAGAACATCTGTGAAAGGTCTGGGTGACCCGAGGGTTTCTGTTCTAATCTGGGTGACGCCTGTGCATTTAAAGAGCACGTGCGCATTGGTTTCCTCAGCCGCCATGCACGCCCTGCACAGATGACTGTCCGTTATGCCTATTATATGGAAGTGTTTGTTTATCGAGCAGTGTCCCGTGATGGTCCCCGCCATTAGGCGCAAGCCGTTCCTGTCCAGGCGTAACAAATGCCTCGTTAGCTTGCTATCCAAGCATGGCATAGCTGCAGCTCGGTGCAATAGTTTTATAGTAAATAATAATATTCTTTCCTATTTTAAATTATAAGATCACGGAGACTAGTCTCCAAGACACGTGTGGAAGTTAGTGCTATTAAAATTTTGTAATACTCTCTTGAACAATAAAGTTTTTATTTATTTTTTTATTATTAAATTAAACCTTAGTAAATTAGAGATTATGAGATTATAATATCACCCCATAAAATAAGACGCGCTTTAAAATTTTGTAATAACACACATTAATGTATGATTGTCGCAACATTTTATGTTCATACCATAAAATACACAGAAAGAATACCACCATAAAACTATTGTTATCAAAATAAATGTATGTTAGTTGTAAAATTCACTTACTTCTCTAGATAATTATGTAGCTACATGTAGGTCAGTAGCTACATGTAGTCTACATTAGGTAACAGGTTATTGTATAAATGATTCACAAACAGAAGGTATTTAAAATACGACATTCATTATTCTTACTTAAGCTCACGCCTTTTTTCAATGGGGATAGAATAACGCGTCGGGTCTGTCTGCAGAAGCTTTAATGAGTCCATGTATGGTAGGCATACGAACTGTATGTACCTACGGTCGCGGCAATTAATTATATAATAAATATTTATATATTAGATTGACACACAATTCGACGTGTTATTTTTTCATTCATCCATTTCATAAAATTGTCAATGATTGACAGTGATTTCTGATTTGTTAAACAATTAATTTCCTTAACTTACATGAATGACCTGAACACAAAAAGCACTAAAACACCGATTTTAACAGATTTATTTTCTTTCCTTTTTCAGGTAAATTTTCCAATGTTCGTATAAAAATACCAGGACTGCAAGATGATGTTAGCAGCGACCGTGTCCAACTTGCTGGGGCCGCGCATGCGGATCGCCCTGCGCAAGCCCATTATAGAGAACATAGCCTTCAAACTGCACTACCAGCTCACAGTGACCCTCCTGCTGGCCGCTGTTATCCTAGTATGTGCAAGGGACTACATCGGAGAGAGCATTAGGTGCATGGCTGACGCCGGTATCCCCACACCACTGATAGAGAAATACTGTTTCTTCATGGCTACTTTTACTATTGTAAGTTTCGTTTTGATCATTTTTCGTACTGCTGCAATTTCGCCGGTTGCCCAAGCACACATGGAAGAATAGGTACTTATTCCGGATTGCCACATTTGATGGCTCTAAAACTCGACCGTAACCTACCTACAAATTGATCAAAATGATATATGAATCCGACTTCAATATAAAACTCGAAGCATTTACTTCAATTAAACCATTTACAGACACTTTTGAATTGTCAAAGGAGTCGGTCATTCAAAAAGATGAAATGATTTGCCCATTCCAAAGCGTAGTAGGTTCGTATGGAGATAATCTCGAATCGTCAAATGGATATATATAGATGTAGGAGAATAGACCATCATCTGTAGTGATGCTGTAATAGGTACAGAGATTTTACCTAATTAACGCTTTTGTCATGCTATTGCAAGCATCAAATAGGAGCTAAAACGCAAAGGAGAAGTAAGGTCCAAATATCATTGTGTTTGTGACATCCTTTGCCAAACAGGTGATATGATTGCAGGTTCGACATTACAACGAGAGCCTCCTGCAAGGGGGATTCCTGCCGCACCCCGGAGTGGGTCCCATCTCAGAGTCGGATGAATATCTCAACCACACCTACTACCAGTGGGTGCCCTTCGTACTTTTCATACAATCTCTGGCCTTCTATATGCCACATTATATCTGGAAGAAGAAGGAAGGTAGGTTTCTTGAACGAATATGCTAAAATAGGGATGACGCCTGGGTAAAAAAAAAGAAAATCTGTTTAGTCCGTCAGTATATTAATAAAAAAATTGCTTAGTTAAAACGCATTAAAGATGGGGAGTGGGGGTCTCTACTTCACAATTAAGTATAAAATCTACATGCTCGTGACGTCATAGCACATTTCAACTCAATGTGTCGCCGTAATCTGTTGATAACATAAAAAAAAATGTGTGCAATTTTTTTAAATAATCGTCCTGACGGACAAATAAAATTGTCATCATCACCCCTATTAGACGGATAAATTCCACAATTTAGTTTTAAACGTACAAAATGATGCTACTGATTGTTATAATATACTAAATTAACTAGCTCAATTTTAAAGTTTGATCCATCGTTAAGACAGTGTAAATATTTTCACAGTGATTAGCTCTAGTTATGTTTTAATTAAAATTGCATTTTGTGTATTTTTAGGATTTCACTTCTTATCTTATCTAGAGAATTCAGGTCAGATCTTTCGTAGAAATGTGTGTCACATCAATATTGCGGTGACGAGTCTCGTGCCATGACAAAGAATGTACAATAGCTTTGTTTACTCAAATATTTTTCTAAGAAGTGAAACTACTATTAAGCTGATAAAATAATTTGGGTATAAACAAAAGTTTACCTCGTTGGTCTAGCCGTGGTAAGCGCACCGATTGCTAATGTTATAGGTTTTTCCATTACAAAATTCTCAGTTCAGGACTGCTTCGTTGGTCCAGTGCTCGCAAGCGCTACTGCTGAGCATGAGGTCCTGGGTTCGATTCCCGGGTCGGACATAGTGATATTGGGTTTTTCCATTAGGAATTTCTCAGTAGCAGCCCGGAGTCTGGATTTGTGCCCGGTTGATGGCAATAGGCTCGCCCCCTATTACATGGGACTTAAAAAACATAACTGGCGAAACGTGGGTGTACTATAGGTACACCTCTGCCTAACCCTTCAGGGATTACAGGCGTGATGTTATGTTTATGTTAAAATTCTCAGTAACAGCCAAGGGTTCTGAGTTATGCCTGGCAATAGGCCCGCCCCAGCTATTGGGACTTAAACGTAGCAGGCGAATTCTGAGCGCACTCATGATGATAATCATTTATTTGGCAGAATATGGTACGTTTTAAGGTCTTAAGATTAGTCAATGGTATCATAACATTCTGCCAAGGGTGGCGTGCAAATTTAATTACATATTAGTTTAATATTACAACACTATTAGGTTAATATTAGCACTATTCACTAATCTAAATCTTCGGGGAATAGTTTGTTTCAAAAAAGGTTGTGAAAATCTCATATTTGTAATGTCTCCTGTAGGTGGAAGAATAAAAGCGTTAGTGGACGGCTTGCAGTACGCAAGCCTCGCTTTAACGGAGGAGGACGTGTCCGTTGCTGGCATGGACCTGCCTTCCAAGGAGACACTAAGCAAGCGAATTGACATCATCAGAAGAGATATTAAATTGAGGTAAGAGTCGACCGGTCTAGCAATTCTAGCAACCTTCTAAAGAAACCGTGATAGAACCATAATCACTGAATCATCACAACAAAATCTATCTATACTTCTAATCTAATATTATAAAGAGGAAAGATTTGTATTTTTGTGTATGTAATGAATAAACTTAAAAACTATTGACCCGATTTGAAAAATTCTTTCAGCAATGGATAGCTACATTATCGCAAGCAACATAGGCTATGTTTTATCCCCGTACTCCCACGGGAACAAGAACTACGCGGGTGAATTCGCGTGACGTGCGCTAGTACTATATAAAAATATTATAAAGAGGTATTTGTCTGTTAGTTTATATGTAGGGGTAATCTCTGGAACTACCAGTCGGATTTGAAAAAATATTTTTGTTTTGGAAAGCCCAATTTTTGAGAACGGTTATAGGTTCGCGCGGGCAGAATCTAGTTTCGTATAAATGGACAGGAACGATATCAACGAGTAGGTTCTTCTGTAGAGTATACTACTACTATTTTAATTTATTAAACAATAGTTTTGTTTTTCTTTTTTATTTGTTTTATATTATTATTTTTATTTATTTTGTAATCTCCTAGTGGGATTTATAGGTCCGTAGGTATGTCCGTGGCATCACAGCGGGCCCTATCAGAATACCAGCGCTGCGGTATTTATTTATTTTTAAATATCGCAGCATCATGCTGAGATAGGAGCCTTTTTGGCCTCGCACAGGTCGTATATTTTTATTTATTTTTTGTCTAGAATGCTCCTTTTTTAATTTTTGTTAATGTTTGTTCCTTTTTTTTATTGTGTTTTGTATTTCCTGTGCGTGTCTAACTACAATTTGATTTTCTGAAAAGATTCAGATTTCGATTTATTTTATTTCTATGATCAGAATCGAAGGTTTCAACTACACGGTATTTCCCAAGACACGGTTGTTTGTATCCCAGTGGCTACGAACTGTTTCCCAAATAAAGCATCTAATGTCAAAATAAAAAACGGGCTAAGTGCATGTCGGACCACGCACAATAAAGGGTTCCGTAGTTGGGATGAATTTATCCCAAATATAAACTTAACATTGTAGTTGAAATACATGTTCTCCCATACATTCCAACTTCAAATGTATGTTTGTACACACAATATTGAGAGATTAACCATGTTATTTTAAGACTATAGACTTCTTATAGGTTTTCCTGTAATTTTATGAGTAAAGAACCATTCTCTGTATTTTTTTGAATATTTTAGGATCAGTAGTTTTGTAGATAAGGGATGGTTATTATTTTTTTTTTCTTATTTGCCTTCCAAAAGTGACCTCCATTTTCATTTATTTACGTTAGACGTCCGTGTTTGTGTCACAGAAATAAATGTTTGTACCAAATTTCAACTTAATCGGTCCGTTAAATTCGGAGCAAATTGGCTGTGACAGACAGACAGACAAACACACGAGTGATTCTATAAGGGTTCCGTTTTTTTCTTTTGAGGTACGGAACCCTAAATGAGTTTAATTTTGTGTAGGTTCCTTAGACTATGGTTCCCGCAGTCCCCGCCATAGTACAGCATTATCTTGAGTTGAGGTTTTTGTCACAGTCCTGACATTATACCAATCTTGCTGTGTTATTTTACGACCCTATTTTTCTCCCCTTCCTGTTCTAGGTTGCGTATATCCCGCACGTGGTCTATCTGGCTGGTGTCCATGGAGGTGGTGAACTTACTCCACGTGATTTTTGAGATCTGGATCAGCAACAAGTTCCTCAACGGACACTTCATAGGCCTGGGCCCCAGTGTTCTCAATTACAACGAATGGAACCAAATTGCTGACCCGCTGGAGACTGTCTTCCCTAAGGTAAGCATGATACTTATTGCCCGCGACTTCGTCTGCGATCCAGAATAAAAGTAGTATACGTCCTCTAGGTAACTGCTTTTTAACTGTCTAATGTCAACGATCGGTTCAATGGTTTTCGGCGTGAAAAGGTAACAGATTGACAGAAAGTACTTTCGCATTTACAATATTAGTTTGAATCTTTTAGTATCGCTGTAGTTCTCCTGGATTGTCCATTTTTAATGCCAAATAGTCCTATTTAATCTTGGAACCTATGGATGGTTTATATCTCAGAATAAGTCCATATTGAGACAGGTTTTATGAAACCTGGTTTCATAGCTTTCATACACATGTACGTACAAATACATAAGGACTCGGTATAAGCGAGCACATCCATGAATTTCATCTATTGTAGACACAGATTGCAGAAAATAACTAAAGAATCGTCATAGAGCAGAAGTTTATAGATTATTTTTTCCAACAAATAAGAATTAATATTACATCGTTTCATTGCTGTGTCCAGGTAACGAAGTGCATCTTCCACAAGTACGGTCCGAGCGGCTCCATCCAGCAGCACGACGCGCTCTGTGTGATGGCGCTCAACATCATCCACGAGAAGATCTACACTGTGCTCTGGTTCTGGTTCCTCATCCTCTTCATAGTCTCAGTCCTCGGTAAGATAAAGTTTCACATCAATTAAGACCTTTTTAGGGTTCCGTACCTCAAAAGAAAAAAACGGAATCCTTATACTATAAGGGTTCCGTTTTTTCCTTTTGCTTATAAGCCTTATAGGACCACTTTTGTGTCTGACTGTCTGTCATAGCCAATTTGCTCCGAATCTAAGGGAATGATTAAGTTGAAATTTGGTACATATATGTATTTCTGTAACCCAAATAGGAATGTGTAACGTAAATAAATGAATTTTGAATAAAGGGGTCACTTTTGGGGGCAAACAAGAAAATTAAAAAAAAAGTTTTACTAACAGTACCGTGGAATATATCAAATGAAAGGGCTTATTGCGAGGATCTTAAACATATTTTCATACAATTTTAAAATAAATACTTTTAAAGATATTTAAGAAATTCGATGAAAATTTACCATCCCCGTATCTCCGAAACTACTGAACCTATAATTTTGAAAAAATACATCGTATGGCTTTTTACTCATAGATTCTAGGAAAACCTATAAGAAGTCTATGGTCTTAAAATAACATGGTAAATCTCACTATATTGTGCGTACAAACTTACATTTGCAGTTGGAATGTATGGGAGAATATGTTTTTCTACAATATTAAGTTTGTTGTTGGGATAAATAAATTCATCTCAACTACGGAACCTTTCATTGTGCGCTGTCCGACACGCTCTTGGCCGGTTTTTTTTTTCAAACGTTTCTGTAATCAGTTGAACCATTTTAAAGATGAATATTTGAATAGTTTTTCGCTTTTCAACATGGTGTTCAATTTTGATCAACAGCTTTTGATCTATTGCTCCTCAGATGATTGGTCTATTTGATTTGATTTATTTCGTTTAATCCGTAGCTATAACCAATTTTAGTGTTTCCTGCTTGTCTTCTTTTTCTTTTCAAGTTAATGGTATTTTTAGATTAGTTGAGCCCAGTATGTAGAAACACATCGGCTGCTTGTCTAAATTTAAGCTGTTAGCTTGACTTTTATCTTTACTTCTTATTTCAGCTGTGATCTGGCGTTTCGTCTCCTTCTTCCTGTACCGTCGTTCCCCGAGGTTCAACATGATGATGTTCCAGCGAGCGACCAAGAATAACGCTAAATTCGATCCCTACAACGTCATCGAAGTCGTCAACGGCTGCCAGTTCGCTGATTGGCTGTTCCTATACTATCTTGCTAAGAACATGCAAGGCGTCGTCTTTAAGTGAGTATTAGTCATCACTATCATCATCCACCATCATCCTACTGCCCTAATCTTTATTAATTTGGGGGGAGTGAGAGTCATTGACATTATAATAATTCAATTAAAGCAATTCACGATAATCATTAACTGTTTTTATTTCAATATTGTATATCGACTTTATTCATCCACAATTATGCAAAGATATCTATTAAAGTGACTCTAATTAAAACCAGAAATATCCCTTACGTAAATGTTGCCTGTATCTTTTTCAGGGAACTATTCACCCGTCTCGCGGAAGAGTTAGGGAAACGAGACATGCCGGATAATGACGATGATAATGAGAAGAAAGGAGCTGAGCCCATTCTCTTAGGGCATCTCACTTACGACGATGAAACACTCCCGCTGAAGCCTGACAAGAAATCCACGTAGTACGACTCTACACCGTTTAGAAGTAATTTAAGTGTTTTGAGTACAAGAATGAATAAAGTATTCTTGTTAAGGAAGTAAGTTTTGTAAGGAGCCTCTTTAAGGCGGTCGCGAGACCGCAGCAAAAGAAAAAAATAGTTTAAAAATATTTTTTTTTAAACTTTATTTTGTTGCTTTAGACAATTTCAGCAAATTTTCTTTTTTGCTTCCCAAACTTGCCTCATCTATAGCTGAATTTTTAAACGTAATTACCCTACCGGGAAATCCCTCATAGCCATGACCCTCATAAATCCATCAATTATCCAAAATAAAATTTACTTAGGATATAATTAGGAGGCGAGTGGGATACG
Source organism: Omphaloscelis lunosa (assembly GCA_916610215.1). Classification (NCBI taxonomy): domain Eukaryota; kingdom Metazoa; phylum Arthropoda; class Insecta; order Lepidoptera; family Noctuidae; genus Omphaloscelis; species Omphaloscelis lunosa. The sequence continues at coordinate 2,488,268 of OU744245.1, read as the reverse complement.
CTATCCCACCCGCTCCCCACAAATGCAACGCATCGCTTTTCCGTGTAGGCGTTTGGCGATATAATATATCTGTTAATTATGTAATAAGCCGAAAAGTCATTAAGAAAATAATTAAAATGTTGTACGTATTTGATATTTGTATTATAATAAAACACAGATTATAAACAGTGGAAGATAGGGGGTCGCGAAAAAAATTTCATATAAGAGGGTCGCGTCATGAAAAAGGTTGAAAAAAACTACAGAAATGTGATATGAGTTTCTCTTATTTCATTTTAAATGCTATTAAAGGTATGATCCCTGTTATTTTAGGCAAAATGACATCAGACCAGCCAATTGTTGTCTGACTTCTACAAGTTTTAAAGTCACCAAAATTTTTAATGCCTTACCGAGAATTTGCTAAATATTTACAGGGTAATAATTTTTAGGCCTAAGGTTACAAATTAATTATAATAATATTTTGTAAAAAGTTTGGAAATGTTTAAATTATACATATAATAGAAAATACTTCACGCCATTTATGCCAAATTTTAGAACAAATTAAGTAATTATTTATTTATTTTTATAAAGATGAAGTTGACACTATAGTTTTTGCTCAAATAAACTTTAGAGATGGTTTTACTCTTGTAAAAGCTTAAATAGTATTGAAAATAGCCGTCCCAGTGATGTTAAGAAATCTTTTGTAATATCAACAATTTTACAGGAAAAGTTGTTACAGCTTTTTTGTAAATATTTTGTTTTTCTGTAATTGCAATGTTGTATAAATTGTCTAGTCCTTTTATGTATTGTTGTTTTTTTAAAGTTTATGTGAATAAATTGGTGATTTTTTTTTTACTTTTTGTTTGTTTTATTTAAATGTGAATTAAATTAAAATTCGCATGTAATTAAGAACTGCGCGTTTTGCTGCACATTCGTGTAGCAAAATATACAAACACACACGAGTGCATTTTCCCGCTCTTGCGTTACATTTGCAGAAACGCACATTTTGTTAAGGCGTTAAAACCTGGACTTACAATTATTTCAAGCAATCGCATGTTCTGATAGAGAGTGGAAATGCAGTAGTTACCTACACTGGGCAAGGCTCTACCCAAACTTGGATAGGATAATATTTTAAACATGATAAGTACATTGCTATAGACTCGGCTCGGGGAAGGAGGGGTCCTGGCTTTATAATAACAGGCGTGTGGCTGTGGGTTGATCAAAGGTTAAGCTCCGCTTGCCGAGGTCGGTCCGTGGATGGGTGACCATCCATAACATATCGAGACCCCTCCGTGCCTCGGAAAGCACGTTAACCCAGCTGTCATTTGTAGATCTTTGACAATCGTGACGGGTAGTCAAAAGCCCGAAAGTTTGACAACCAGTCTTACTAATGGGTATCGTTACTGGGCTGTGGAAGTCAGATAGTCAGTCGCTCCATGTAAAATACGGGTATTCAGTTGCATTCGGTTAGACTGAAAACCGACCCAAGCGTAGTTGGGAAAAGGGTAGGGTAGACCTTGATCACTTTCCGCCTGACGCAGGTCCTCACCGGACACAGTTGTTTCGGGAGCTTCCGGTTCCGGACAAGGCGGGAGGACACGCCCAGATGTCACCATTGTGTGGATCGCCTGGAGGACACGGTAGAGGTCTGCCCGGCCAGGGCGGGGCTCCGCCGCCGTGTCCTCGTGGAGGCGATCGGCGGCGGTGATCTCTTGCGCCCGACTCTGGTCTAGGCCATGGTACGGAGCGAGAGGGCATGGGAAGCCGTCACCTCCTTCTGCGAAGCAGAGCGCTCACGAAGGAGGAGGTGGAACGCGTGAGAAACAGGCAAATCTCGCGCCCTCACGCCCCTAGCCGCCGCAGGAGACGCCCTGGGCGTCGGGAATCCCAGGCCGATTCCCGGCCACCGTAGGCGCGGGCTTGTGGACGGTGGGCAATGGGTAGCTCGCCGTCCGATGACGACCAGGCCCGGGTCGACGGCGCATTGTGTTCCACGCGGGCCTCAAAGAGATGTCAGCACAATTGACGGGGTACGTTAGGGCCGATGCCTGACAAGATCGCGGGAAAGTCCGAAAGGGATACCGTGGCCCGTAGCATCATATAGGCAACTGAAGGAACACGGGTAGGTTTCAGTCAGTAAGAGCCCCCCGCTTTGCCCAGAGCGAATTGATAATTTCCCACCCAAAAAAAAAGGGTACCTAATCCTTGATAAAGACTTCCACATTTAGGTACATTCAGGTAGGTATATGTCTGATTTCTGTTGATCCTTGAATCTATAAAATAAATAGACATAGGTAGGCAATTTATTATTTGTCAAGCCTTGAAGATTAAAGTAGGATATTATACCTAATCACGTCTAACAACATTCACAAATACACACACCTAAACAGTGGAAGTAAATATTACTTAAAAAGATGTTTAGTGATTTAGATAATTAGCGCACTGCAATATGAAATATCTTAGGAAAATGTCCTAAGATATTTCATATTTAGCTCGAAAATCGATATATTTGCAACAATTATTATCCAGTGTTTAATATTACGTAAGCTTGTATAAATTATCTACTCTCATAACGTAAAAATTGAATTATAAACTTCAAAACGAGTTTTCAATGACATACCTACTTCAGAACACAATACTTACTTACGAAATTTAAAAATAGAATCATTTATCATTTTATTATAAATATGCTTGGAAATTCGAACATTATTTTGACAACCTTCTTCGAGAAATTCGAAAATGCTGATAAGCTGGTCATACATGTGAGCGCCCGGCCGGCAATGTTAGTATGAAAATCCTTACTACTTTTACTTTTAAACGTGTGTACTGTACCACCCAGTACACACGTTCAGAATTGCGAATTCTTATTTTCGTTCTTAAATGTACCTTACCTAAAAATATATTTAAATATGAGGAAGTTCCCAAAATTATTGCGGGGAATTACCTCTTTTCGACAAGTGACGAAGTGTATATAACTATCTAACCTTTTTCATTTCTTTTCGAGCTATTTCAAGATGAAAAAATGTATAACTATCCATATATTCCCATTCTTTCGTGATTTAAAACCATGTTATTTTTTCTTAATGTTTAAAACATTATTATAAACTTGTTTTATACTGTGATTTTAAACACTTAATAAAAAAACATTGTTTTATTTCAAACTGTTTCAAACAATGTTTAAAATACATGTTTTAAAACAACTTATTTGTTTTATGCCAACCCTGGCTCTTTCATATGATACCCCACATACCCTAGCAGCCTCACTTCGAATTTTTAAGAACCCCGTTCAGTCCAAGTAGCAAAAAAAAAAACAGTGGCTCTCCGGGAGTGCCGACAGAAGTGAAAACTTGAAAATAAATCGGCACCACGTAATCAACGCGTTGATGTCTTTTACTCCACGCACCGCGGTAATCAATGCATTGATGTCTTTTTAATGGTCAAAACGTGGTGTCATCACGGTGTCGCGAAATCAATGGTTTAGGCCCATCTCAAAAATGCCCATCACGCCTAAAGACGTTATCACTTAAAAAAAAAAAAAAAACTTTCTTAGTTGCAAAATAGTTGGGCAAACGTCATCTAAAACTATTCCAAATTTCAAGTTGATAATATTAGTAGTTCTTGAGATATCTAGCTGTGGCAGACAGACGGTCAGACAGACTGAGTCGCACCATAAGGGTTCCTTTTTACCATTTTGGTACGGAACCCTAAAAAGGGTCGTGTGTACGGAATTATTTTTTTAAATCGGTTAGATATGTGCTACCCCGATTGTACTACTGTAGCCATAAATATGGCTATATTTGCACGACCTTTGACCAAAATGTGACTTGTATAACTTATATTTAACAATATTTACTTTCATACCAATTTAGTTATGTAAACTAAGTTAATGAATGTAGGTAGTTTTCGTATGTTGAGACATTGTGTCTTGCATTGTAAAACATTAACGCCTTCCTAATTGGGTTTCAGGAAATAGCCAACTGGATGTGCTTATTCTGTTAAAATCTCACCATGAAATCTTAGCTGAAGTGAGCTGTCAATTCCTAGCATCGGGTGGAATGACAGCTGACCCTACTTTATGGATCTGAAGTGCTGGCCGATGAGGAAGACGGATGAACAGAAAATTCACACCACAGAGATGATGATGTTACGCTGGTCTAGTGGACATTCGAAAATGCATAAAATAAAAAACGAATATATCCGTGGTACTGTAGCGGTTACACCGCCATTTACGAACTACGCATCAAAAAAAGACATCACGTCACACAAATCCAGTATCGCGCAATTAGAGTTTACCGCACTGTTACGGACATGTGATGAGGCGAGATGATGACCATATGACTAAAAGAGTCATGAATATAGAAGACGGTAAGATGGGCCTTGGACGACCAGCAATAATTTGGCTACGAACAATAAAAAACGATATGGTAGAGAGGAGACAACCCACAACCGCACGGTGTGGCGTAGAAGTACTGAGAGGGCTGACGCCAAATTAATTGGGATAATAGCCAGGAAAAAGAAGAGGGTGGAATGACAGCTCACTGCAAATTCACTTCACCGTACGTTTTCACGGTGAGATTGTTAACAGAATATGGCTGGACTTAATAATAAAAAAAAGTGGTGGCACTACGGGAGTGCCGACAGAAGTGAAAACTTGAGCAAGATCGCCTTAGTGGGAGTAAAATACTAGAACATTGGCCCGGAACCTTATCTAAATAAAGAGCACAATCCCGTTTACAAAAAATAAAAATACTTCCGAAACCTTTAAAGTAAAAATACTTGCATAGAACATTGATCCGTAACACAATATATATAAAGATCAGAATCGCGTTTACGAAAATAAGGTGTCGTCATGGTGTCGCGAAATCAATGGTTTAGTCCCATCTCAAAAATGTCCAACGCGCCTAAAGAAGTTTTCACTTCAAAAAAACTGCTCGGTTTGGTTGGTGGTAGGGCTAGTCCTAAGTCCGCCTGACTAGCTACCACCACCTTATCATCGTCTGTCGGCATAACAACAATGTTAACAGCATTGTTGTGTTTAGGCAGTTAGAGGTAGATAGCCAGTTACTCTGTGGTTGAGGATTCCGGGTGAAGCTCTCTTCCATCTTCGGCCTGATTATCACTTACCATGTGAGATGTAGGCCAAGAGCTTTGCCATTGTGGATAAAAAATTAAAAAACACAAATTTCTGACAAAGAGGTACTATCGTGGTATACGCATGGCTAAACGCCATAGAGTCTATATTTTTTCATTTAAAGCTTTCTCCCATAATACGTCTATGAAAGATTGTTGACCCGACCGAATGCTGCGGGATGCTGACTAACCGACTACTGTAAAGTGGGGCTATTTGGTATGTTTTTTATAATAAACAGTCTTTGTACACAAAAACTACTAAGGTTATGAGCTTAAACCGTTTTTTACGACTAACCTCATCAATACCTTCCAGAGAAATGCGGTAGTATTTATATATTGAACTTAGTTATTGTTATATACTAACTTAATATACTTTTTTCAAAAGTACTATTCCAAATATAGCCGGTTTGGGGCTTATTAACATCGGCATAATCTTGATTCGTTTTTCACCTTTATTTGGAGCGTGATATACTATATATTGAATTTAAAAGTAGTGCATAGCTCAATGGCAGCGCCTCAAGATAGTCCCGCTATATCCCCTGTGGCCCAGCTTGCCATCGCTTGACTCCAAATTCTTTCAAATTCTTCACCAAACTCCGTCAAGCCCGATGTCACCGAATCGGTGTCATAAAGCGTCAATTTTGATATTGACGTCACTTTATGACACCGCAGGGCTTGACAGTTGTCACTTTATAAAAGTTAAAGAGTCGGGGCTGGACAGGGCTTTAACGGTTTGAGTTGTTGATGTTATGTACTTAGAATTACTGATAATTCGGTGGTTTTTCTCAAAACCTAATAAAGCCCTAATAGTGATTCTAGTGAACAGCACATTGGCGACAAGTAAAAGCGCAGTAAGTCAAATTATGGCTCAAATTATGCATAAGTACTTACGGAATTTGTCACCATATTTTTTTTGTACCTATTGTTTTGAAAGAGGTACCTAATTTCGATTTACATTTTGTTGTTGCGTCTTTACTAACCTATCTGCGCGCTAAGTGTCGAGGATGTGCAGCATAGATCGATGAAATGATTCATTAGATACGTCACTTAAATACATAAACTCTTAAACAAAACCGTGTATTGTTACTCTCTGCATTTTGAAAATAATTTTAAAGATATCTAAATAGATTTTTTTTTTAATATTTGAAACACATCAAATAAATATAATGACAAATACCGTTTACAAATAATATGTACCAATCGAAAGATATTAAATGATAAATGATAAATGATTTTATTTCTGTAAATAGGTTTGTACAAACACTTTTACACGTCAATCATATTTTAAAAACTAGATGAGGTCGGCGTTTCCTAACTGACTACTCTGAGAAGAAAGGCCGAAACAAACTCAGAGGTCACAGTCTCTTTTAAAGTCCAGACATAATCTTGGTCAGATCATGTGAAGACCATGTAGATTGGTGTCTGGAGTGGTCTTTTGAGGAAAGCATCACACAGATTGAGAGGGCCTGTCCAGTCAGTGCACGCATTTGTCAGTTATCGTGCAGCTCAACTCAGAATTAAGGAGCTCAACGATTCGACAAACAATACCAAAGAAAGGACATTTGGGTAGGCCGCATAAATTACTCAAAACTGTCAGACTATAATTAGAACTAAGTGAGAAAAAATTAAAAACAAAAAGAAAAAGGAATGACCCACATAGTCTTCACATTCACAATAATTTAAATAATATAATACTTTAAAAGTATATAAAATTCATTAATGTCAATGTGTATATAAAAACCAGGAAATAATCTTGGTCAGAGCATTTTATTTGAGGACCATGTAGATTTGTGTCTGAAATGGTCTTTTGAGGAAAGAACCATACAGATGTGAGTGGACCTGTCCATTCCACGCACGCATTTGTCAGTAATCGTGTAGCTCAACTCAGAACTTAAAAGGAGCTCAATGATTCGACGAACAATACCAAAGAAAGGACATTTGGGTAGGCCGCATAAAGTACTCACAACTGCCAGATGATCATTAAAAGTAACTGAGAAAAATAAATATATATATATGATCCACATAGTCCTCACATTCACAATAATAAAAAATAATAAAAAAATATTATACTTCACAAAATAAATATTCATGTCATTGTGTATATAATTTTAAAGTTAGCAAAAAAAAAAAATAAAGTTCCGAAAGTAAAACATAAAAAATTATAAAATTGGAGCAGCTCAATCCCATGCCTTTTTGTCCTCAATGTAATCTTTAACGGCATAAAAAGCCTTCTGGCACAACTTGCGTTTAGTAAATGATTTGAATTTATTAAGGCTTAGATCTTGTACGTGGCTTGGAAGTTTATTATAAAAGCGTATACATTGACATCTAAAGGAGCTACCTATTTTCTTGAGCCTTGTTGTAGGTACAACAAATTTGTGTTTGTTCCTAGTATTTATGTTATGGATATCACTGTATTTTTTAAACAATTTTTTGTTTTTATGGGCATATAAAAGATTATCAAAAATATACTGAGAAGGCACAGTCATTATATTTATCTCCTTAAATTTATCTCTGAGAGAGTGTCTAGGACTTAATTTATAAATAGATCGAACAGCTCTTTTCTGCAAAACAAAGATAGTTTGAATATCGGCGGCATTTCCCCACAACAGAATACCGTACGACATTACACTATGAAAATAACTAAAGTACACTAAACGGGCTGTCTCTATGTTAGTTAAATTACGAATTTTTCTAACAGCATATGCTGCGGAGCTTAGCTTTTTTGACAATTTATCTATATGTGGGCCCCACTGAAGCTTAGCATCCAAAGTTAAGCCCAAGAATACTGTGCTATCTTCAGGATTCAATTCTTCGTCCTTTATCAACAATTTAGTTTTCACCTGCCTAACATGAGGTAGGGTAAACTTAATGCACTTAGTTTTTTTTTCATTCAGAAGTAAATTGTTAACATTGAACCAGTGAACTACTTTTGAGATTGCCGTATTTACATCGTCAGTAACTAGCTGCTGACGTTTAAGTTTAAACAAAAGTGAAGTGTCATCTGCAAACAACACTATATCATGGTTATCCTTTATGAGGTAAGGCAAGTCATTAATATAAATAAGAAACAAGAAAGGACCAAGAATTGAGCCCTGTGGGACTCCCATTGTTACTAAAGATCCGGGAGATCTTTTTCCATTAATGTCAACGCTCTGAATCCTATTACTCAAGTATGAAGTAAGAAGATCCAGAGCGCTGTTCCGGATCCCATAGTGGCGGAGTTTCCTGATTAACGTGTCATGAAGAACGCAATCAAATGCCTTGGACAAATCACAAAAGATGCCCAAGGCATCACATTTATCTTCCCATGCATTATAAATGTGACCTAAAAGTTCAACACCGGCGTCAGTAGTTGAACGACCCCTTGTAAAACCGAACTGTTTGCTGTGTAATAATTTATGTCTATTAAAAAATCTTTGCAATTGCTCTAAAATTAATTTCTCAAAAATTTTACTAAATTATTTCTAAAAATTTTACTATTTTCGATCAAATACCGAATGTATAATAATTTAATCGTTAATAACTATCAGTTTTAACCAAGTACCTCTTCGATAACGTCGAAGTTATGTCATAGGTTATATTATAACCTTACCTTTTGTTAAAACTGAACTGAGTGTCATGAAATCTGTTGAGGCTAAATGATTATTAACCAAATCTAATAATATGCATCTTGCACTGGCTATTTGTTATCAACAAAAACAAATAATAAATTCATTACATCTCTATGGACCCTCCGTGCACGAAAAAAAAACCTTTTTCGTCAGTAACTTATCTAATTGTAAGAAAGAAAGCTTGAAATAATTTGAAACATTAAGTCTGTGTATAAAAGTACAGTTTTCATGGTGCTAAACCATTCGTGTCAGTCACAGCACCTGTTAATAGTTGCATCACTTTTGCGCTCTCGAAAATATGGTTTATTTCGCCTTTCATTTACTTAATGAAGATAATATAGTATAAAATAAAATTTTGATTTTATTTCAAGGATAGCTGAAGACTAATGTGTGATTTTTAAATTTCTTGATATTGTTTGCTAAATAGTAGGAAAAAATACATTACCGACAGAGTTAAAAAAAAAATGGTTATTTCAACTTTTTTGTTCTGCTATATTTTGTATGGAAATTGAAAAGAGGGGTTCCCTTTTGTACAAGTAGACCATATATTATATTGATGATATTTTTTAATTTTCAAAATCAAAAGTAGTTTCTTCTAACGAATCGATCAAACGTCAGTCTCGCGACAATTTTTTGAAAACTTGTTGCGAATTTTAGTGATTTTCGACGAATCCTTAATTTGTTTTAAAAAAAAATCCCTTTCCGTTATGTACAAGACAAAGAATTCGACTTTTCAGATCACAAATAATTTTGTTAAAATTCTGTCTTTCTCACAACTAATGAACAAAATTGAGCAGCTTAAGCCCCGATGTGTTTACTGTTTATTATCGAGTGACCGTTTTGCTTAGTTAACTGTACTAAACGGTACATACACAGACACTTGTGTGCTGCGATCAACAATACTAACGTGTGCGGCTTACTAGCCAGAGTTTGTTTATTTAAGAAACTGCGATTATTGAAATTAATTTATGAATTGAATTATTAAAGTTCTGTCATCAAACTTTATTTATTATTTATTAATGTAGTGGTATTTGGACGTCCAAACTCCTCAAGTGGAGAAGGACTCACCATTTTTTTCATATATCTAGTTCAACGAAATAGTGGGACCATTCATAGACAATAGACCACCTTTATTTTTTTTTATTATAGGTATGTAAGGCCCGTTCACACGGCGATGATCAGAACGATATTTTGTTACTGTATAATTTGGGATCATCCGACAGTTTCTTGGTAGTTTCATACTGCATTTTATTTTATTTTATATATAACCGTATAAACATTGGCATTTTGACATGTGCATCAGTGCATTGCACCCGTGCAAAGATAAATAATAAATTAGACGAACTGGTAGTAGGACATCATTGAGCCTTTCAATAAACCAACTTCTTGCATTTTTTCGATTGTACCGGTTCTAAAGGCTGATATGATATTCGTAATTGTTTGATTTCCCATAGCAAATAACCAGGAATAGACTACACTGGACTAGTTAAAGGCAAGCTAGGTAGGCTCTACTTCTAAATTACTGAAAAAATATGAAACCCCAACCGTTTATCATTTCTACCAGATGAGTTTTCAGTTATCATTATGTGTCATCCTATGCGTTTATGCATCTTACCAGGACAGGTTGACATGGAGTGTCGCCGCCTGAGCAACCACACAATAAAATAGTACATGATAAAACTAATAAGTAATTTAGTGTCAGGCACATAGGTTTATTGTTATTATTTTTTCTCGTCCAATTATAAACATTCTCCTTTTACTAAAGTGTTTATTTTTTGTAGATAGGCATGGATTTTATATTGTTCATGTTACGGATGTTATGTTTAACTTTGAGGTCTGTTATTTTCATGTTACCGCCACAAAGGTACCGTCTCTTATTCCTACGTACCGTATTTAGAATACATTAAATGGGGACTTGCTATTTGGAAATATTTTAAATGTACTAACCTAATAATACTTCTTGTTTCAAGAAGAGTTTCTTGTATCAAAACAATTCTGACCTTGTCTAGATACCTATCCCAAAAAATAAGTGCCAGATCCAGACATTATCAGATAAAATATTGTAAAATAGGATAAATGCTACCAACGATGTTAGTTCAATGGTAAAAAAATAAAATATCCTTAAAAAAAAAACACTTACTACGTCCCGAAGCACTCAATCCCGGTTCCAGGAATTTCGGTGGCAGGTAGTGGGCAGTCTGCGGGGACTCTCACACATAGTCACCTCGCTCGCTATTGGCTAGAAGTCACGTGCTTTCACACCAAATGCCATTTTCTTACGTAACTTTATGTCTGTGTTTCATTGTGGCCCTACGGTATGTGTTTGTTGTTACTTGTTACATAACAAAGATTGATCAAGATTACGTTAGATATGCAATCTGAAACTGACGACTGTTCGAAAAGGAGATTCATCGTCTTTACAGCCAATTTTCCGAACCTACAGCACTTAATTTTGTCTTCGATGGCTTTTACAGTAGCTCCAGTGTAATTGCCAATCTAGAACATTCAAATAAATAGAATATAGATTGAGTTAGTCAAACAAATCAATCATACCATTTACATAATTAAAAGCAAGAGCCGCATTTAAAGTTCTTTTACCAGACCGAGTTATTCACTTTCTTGTAAGTTTTGAAATTGGCGCATTGTTTTATTGTCATGTTTCTGGCTATGAATTTTGCACATCACATAACGCTACCATCCGCGTCCGTACCACTATCAAGTAATTTTGTGTTAATAACCTCTTTAAAATAAAATAACTATTTGTACTATATATAATAAATATTTTGAAAGTTATTTTTAATAAATTTAAAAAAATCTCTTAGTTTTAAATAAATAACTTATTTTGAGTTCGTATTTAATACGTAGATTGAAACGTACTTTTTGCACTCTGGCAAGAATCAAAATGGCGTCAGCGCGCGCTCCGAAGTGCGCTCTCACATATATGGTTGTCCTTTTCTTTCAAAGCAAGAAATATACCGCTATCTCTGTTATCACAACAGATAATAATTTTCTTTCAATGCGTGTGATGTAAAACAAAATAAATTGTGAGAGCCGGGTTAGCCGTGAAACGGAGTACTTTTCTTTGACGTTGCATGGTTCCGTTTTCTGGTGCAAGTGTTTTACGTCTACTTTCGTGATTTATAAAAGAAAATATTGGTATTTATTGGAACAATATTATCATATGGATAAGGTGGACTTTGAAATGTTTAATGAGTGTGTATAATGCGAGATTTTATATTGGCAATTCTATGAAATTGTATTTGTAAACGATTATTTCGAAAACGATCTGATTTTCCGCGAAAAATATTTACATAAAACAAGGACTGACTTGAAAGTGTCTAAGGACGCAAATAATAATCAAAATTGGTAAGTAAAATAATAAGTTATGTCTAAGTCGGTCGTGTAACAATTTTTTACCCACCACAATTTTTTGAGTAGCTACGAAACACAGCTGAGTGGTCTGTATCAGTATTGTTTGATGAAAATAGCTTCTGCACTCAATTTTAAGACAAAGCAGTTTCAATAGGACCCTATTTCATTTATTTTGTTTCGTAGTCAGCCAGTAGGTAATGCAGTTTCGTTGGAATAAATTAAAAAAACAAAATTCTAAAGTAGGCCACTATGTTCGATTTTCAATTTAAGTGTGTTAATTAAGAGTTTAATAGTGGTCAAATCGACTCATTAATGTAAAACCTTTAACAGAACTTTGGAATTGTTAAGTTGATTAGTTTTATTGGGTACTCTATAACCATGTAAGTTCCAGTAGCTACTCTTTCTATATGCACATCATATTTTAAACAAGCATCATGCCTTATGCACACTTTAACCAGCCCTGGTTCATGCACATAAATAAGTTAAATAACTATTAAATAGTAATATAGCATGGAAGGCTCATAGATTGCTCCGGTTTCCTTACAAATGATTGGTAACAATACAGCAACTACGTAAATCTGTATCTTGTTACTCAAGATACAGTTTAACTACCCTTAACCAACTAGGAAAATTTACCTATGTTGTGTGGACATAACAAAACAATCAGGCAATATGTTTATAACATTCTTATTGTTGTTGATAGAGGACATCAGGTTTTGAATGTCCTCGCTAATCATGGGTTTCCTACAACATTCCTAGAACAAAATGTCATGACACCAAAAAACTGTTTGACAAAGATATACCCAATGTGTGATACATTTTGTCAGAATGATAAGCAAAATAGATACTCTTTGAATTGATATCCCCATATTTATTACTATCCTCCATGTTTCTAAAGGCATGATCTGATCTATGGCCGACAAATATTCTGTTTGTTGTTTTGAAATTGCAGTATTGTCTCTCCTTCTCCCTTTAATCCGTCCAAAGGTGATTGTAAAAGATTGCTGTTGTGTCACCCTATGTAAAATTTCAACATTTATATCTTGAATCATAATCATCATCATAATTAAGAGTATTCTAATTCACACCCCTAAGAGGACCCACTGTCTGAATTATTTTCTAAAAACTAGCCTTGTTATTTGCAAAATGTAGTAAAATAAACCAAAACAAACTGTTTCGTTAACCCAATTTTTCCTCTGAAATTACAAATTTACTAATTAGGTACATAATTAAATTAGAATAAATACTTAAACAACAGGAAAATTCATTCCATTGTATCCACTTATGAAATTAAATTAAATTTATTTGCAAGAATTGTAGTAGGTACATTACAGATGGTCAGGTTTTTATGTAGTGTTTTGATTTATATTCCTGAAATGAAAGTTATTGAAACAAACAACAAAATTATGTAGTTATTACAATAACCGGTAATTAATAATTTAATAACCTGACCATGAAAAATATATTTTAATATTTGATATAAGTTTATAACAAAAATATTTTTATTTTTTAATCTACAGATTTAAAAGGCACGGAAATCAAATGCAAATGAACAAAAGGGGTTATCTTAAGAAATCTAAAATAATTTAGTATACAAAAAAAGAAGCGGAAAGAATCAAATTTGATTGAATAATTTATTTAAGTAATCAGTGTTATCAACTATTCAAATAATAAGAAGGAAAATACTCTTTAGTCCTGTAATGTAATCATAATTTAATTAATCAACTAATATCAGCTAAATTATACATTGATTATTTAAATGAATACCTAGGAAAATTAATTTTAATTAAGTAATTAATTAGGTACTTAGTTATTTATGTATGAAATATTAGTAAATATCAGTGATATAAATTAACGAAATTAATATACACGTACATAGCAGACTCATTTGTTTTTTGCTAGAATAAAAAAAAAAATACATATTAATTTTAACTATAGTAGTTTCTCCTGTTCAATTAAGACCATCATAAAATATATTTTTAATGCCACGAAATGAGGGTAAAAGAATTAATAATAAAGTTTCTTTCATGTGATTTATTTAACATTGACAGGCAACAACAAACCTGGCCAAAAAATAGCTCTGTAGCCTGATCTTAATACTGTTTTCGATTTTATTTTGACAAAAGTAAAAATATTTGATGAGAACATTCTGCATTGCCATACAGTGTGCTAGAAACTTTCTATACCAGTTTAAGTCCGAGTATAAAAGAGCACTGTTCACTGTGAAAGCTAGCTCAGTTAGTAATACAAACTGTTTAGTCACAAACTCAATCATGTTTATGCAAATGTCATTTTACAAATGACCAGTGCACTATTTAGATGAGTACCGTCCACCGCATATTACTACTAAAAGTTGAGCTACGAAAAAAATCCTTATTGCTGCGAAGTCAAAGCGGTATCAAAGTCTAATCGTCGCCATGAACGTGCCGTTAACTGTACCTACATGGTTAATATGCTGCCTATAATGGTAATGAAACAACGAACCAAGCTAACCATTGCAGTTAAAAAATCGACCCAAAAACAAAAGACGATCAAGTAGACCTCCAAAGGATAAGATCTCAGTTTTCATAAAAAGAAAACCCCAATGTCATTTGGACGAGGCATGCATTGTGCCCATTCCAACATGTGGCCCAGCCGCACGTGCTCTCAAGCCACGCTTCATCCGGGATAATGACCGCACCACATTTTTGTGGGCAACTGAGGCCAAACCGTATAATTTGGACCATCCTGCTCTCGCGCACACTTTAATCACCTTTAATGGTACATCGCCTGGGGCGGGGCGGGGTGATTTATAGCCAAACTTGTCTAGTCTTACCGACCAGTGATCCAAGACCGAATAACTTGGTTAGTTTCATATCAACCACCTCTCGGAGCATCGTGCAGTAAGAAGTAAGAAAGGCCTTTCTAGTTTGGCGGTCGTGATCCTCGACGTAAGTTCGTATTGTCGAAAATGCCAGGTGTGGGTTCGATCTAGAATAAATTGCTTTGGAGCTGCCTCTAAGCTCCGTAGGTTATCAATTAATTTTTTTTTTGTGAATCCGTACAAGGACAGGAATTTGTAGTGTTAGGATAATCCATGGTATTAGTATCCTTAAATCAGAAACAGGTCCGATTTATTCTCTTTATTGGATTAGGTTTTTAAGGGTTTTCTTTGTACACGAAGGTTTCTGTCCTAGTTTTGTATCCATTTATTATTTATTTGATAGCCTTCGTGGTGTCCGTGTGACTGGGCAAAAGCCTCCCCGTTCATCTCCCAAACCTCTATTTTACCACATCGATCAAACATGTTTTGGACAAGGACATTTTACTCAAAGTTTTGCAAAACCGCCAGGAATAAAGGATATAAGTATGCATGTTTTGTCTCTCGTATTCGCGAACAGGTTGACAAAAGGAAACGACCAATTTATGGTGCTTTAGACGTTACTTTTCTGAACTGGTATAACCCAGTCCCGAACAGTAAGATATATTTCATGGCAGTATTCCTTGGAACATAACGATCCATTATTTTGTGACTACTACAGGTTGAAATTATGGTATACCCACCTAAACAAATTCCGATATTCAATAAACTTAGTAAGTCATCATCATCAGCATCATTTTATTTGGGGTCGGAGTAACATGTATTTTTGAAGTGAAAACTTCTTTAGGCGCGTTGGTCATTTTTGAGACGGGATCAAATCATTGATTTCGCGACACTGTTACGACACCTTTATTAATATTACGTTACGGATCAATGTTCTAGGCAAGTATTTTTACTTTAAAGGTTTTGTAAACGCGATCGTACTCTTTATTTATATTACGTGACGGATCAATGTTCTATGCAAGTATTTTTACTTTAAAGCTTTCGAAATATTTATTTTTGTAAACGCGATTGTGCTCTTTATTTAGATAAGGCTACGGATCAATGTTTTATACAAGTATTTTTCTTCCACCAAGGCGATCTTGTTCAAGTTTTCACTTCTGTTGGCACTCCCGAAGTGCCACTGTTTTTTTTCATCCATACTTCTCTAGTAGTCGCCAATTCGCCATCTTAGTAGTCACCTCCTTTCTAGTAATCATCTTTCACACAGCCTGTCCATCGTTTCTTTGGTCTTCCATAAACTTACTAAGTGTCCGTTCATGTCACTTCAATCCTTGAATTGATGAACTTTTAAGTACTTACTTATTCTATTTTTTGCAATGTTACTCTTGCATCAATAATTCATCGATTATTTCTTCACCTTCGATCCAGATAAATACTTATTCCATTGTTAACGAGCTGTTGTAACTTGAACGATTTTGTACAAATTGTAATTGTCACGATCGATCTTCACCATAGATCGTTAACTTATTTGAATTAATCTATACTTACCGATAGTACCAAGATCTTTGCCATCTGTCATTTCTAGAAAGCTGTCAAGCAATATACTTCTCATCAAAAAAACTTTTAGTCTTTAGACCCTTATCTACATAGTGTTCCCTGACACCCAAGATCAGATCTAATTTCTATGCTGGTTGCATAAACTTGTTTCAGGTCCTGAAGATTGTGATAACTTTTGCTTCTATGTTGTATGCCAAGAAAAGCTTTGAATATTGCCAATCGACAAATCTTGCCCAATACATAATTAAAGCTACAAAGAATTCTAAACGAGGACAGTCTGCATCTCAGAGAGTAAAAGTCCTCATTCTTTGTAAAGGCAGGTTCCTATTACCTATGCTAAGTGGATGCAATGCGATACTATGTTGCACCTTGCGCCTGCGCAGGTTCGCCTTGACCGCGAAACAGACCTGTTATACTGCGTGCGATATAAGCTGTTTTCCATGCCAGATTATATCTGTATGAGGGCTGTGATGTCAACGCGGTAATGAAAATACTGGGGCAGGAAACAGCCTTGACAGTCGAGTCGATTTTTGCCAAGTTGCGTAAGTTGCACAATATGTTTTTGTTCATGTGTGAACTAAATAAGGTTTACTATGGATTGATTCTGTTAATCGTTTTGACATAGAAAATGTGTCTTAGACAAAAGGTCATCAAACATGCATGTTTATTCTTAAACATGCATGTTTGATTTTTTCCAAACTATTTGAAAGAAAGCTTGAAGGATAGTTTTGAGTATGAATGTGGACGGCTATAAGAGTAGGGGAAGACTAAAGAAACGATAGATGGACTGAGTGAAAGATGATGTGGCGAGAAAGAGAGTGACGGACTACTAAGAACGACTAATGCAGAAGAATGGAAGAAAAAAATCTTGCACCCCAAATGAATTGGGAATAAGGGCAAGAGAATGGTGATTGCCTTTGACATTTTCCCGCAACTCTTTGCATAATCATAATACTTTACTGATCATGAGAAAACTTATTCAGACTACAATCATTGGCTTCATCCACACAAGTTATGTTGTTTACACTCGTTTGTTAAACATAACATTTACAAATGTTACAAATGATGAGATGGGACTTTATCCCACGGCCGACCGGTGTATTCGCGGTTAGCGTCCTTCACATCTCATCCGTTGTATAACAATTATCATTTAGCACACGTTTTAATAACACGACTCCAAATAAAATGTATTAAATTATAGGCCTACTCGGTTTTTGCCCGCGGCTCGTAAGGTCTAAAGGAAGCCATGTTCTTTTTATAACAGTGATATAAAAAAAAATGAGTTGGTCGTTGGCGCGTTCCTGAATTAAAATTAAAAAAAAAAACAGAATTCAACCAACTGTAAGATTTATCATCACTTATGCGCAAACGCGTCATGTTATGCCAAATCTGAATGATTAATCTATATGATTACACAGTAACACAAAACATGGCGATTTTACAAAAATTCACATATCAGAGAGGTCGCCTACTATCTATGACCTTACTGACATCACCCTCAATCACGGCCATCTGGCAATTGCTTCAATTATATTTTTGGGTCACGCCGCTGTCATCACATCATTCATGATCATTTCGTCCATCTACGAATATTTAGGTGATGTATGGTCTACCTATTAGTGGCAGTTGTCATGTCCGAAATAAATATAGTTTTTGTTAAAACGTTGACGTCCCCGTACAGGACGTTTAAATGGATTGTCTGCTAAGTAGGTACAGGGAAATGACCTCAGTAAATTGCAAGTAATGCCTCCGTAAAATGCTTTGTTATAATAAAATTATGCTCAAACTAAACAATAAAATGGTCATACCTACTTGAAATATCAAACGAATCCTTTCCTTAAACTTCTAATTTAGACTCGAATAGAACTGTTGTATATCTTGGCTTAAATAAGTCACATATGAACTTAAAATTATGTTCTTAGGTCCCTCGAATTTTATAGTTAAAGCTAAATCGAGTTGACTAACTAAGCTTCGTAATCGTTGTAGGATACGATCGGACCAAAGTATTAGAATTTATAGCCCTTATAATAGTTATTTAGAATTCAATTTCCTTCAATTCGGAGGTCTGTCTGTTCACTCCATTCAAATTGAGTCATAATCAGAGGTAGGCTTGTATCTTCAATCCTTCGCAGTACGTGGGAGTGTCTGAGGTCACTATTACCGTTAGCAAGTCAGACTTGCCAGTACAATGGCGGAGTTCATTGTAACACTGTGCTGATGTAAACTATTTGGAACTCGCGATTGTCCTGCTTCCATTCGGTAAGGCGTGCGAGTTTCTGTAAAACAATCTCCCTATTTAGATATTAATGTTTTATGCGTACTTGGTAGCATTACTAACGTTCATAATTAAGCTTTAAAACATGGTTGTGCTGAAAAAACAATTTGTCATATTTTAAGCTGATTATAATTTTGTCTACTTCTTCATTGTTATTCAAAGTCGCTTTTTGGGAAGATATCGGTCCAGCACAAAATTGCAATAGATTGAGAATATACATGCTTTATTTATTCATATTAACAATAACATACATAAAGTTTGCCAAACTGCATAACAGTTTGTCGTCGGTTGTTCTCGTCTAGCAATGTATTACAAATTTTGAATTTTGAATCTAATGTACTAAAACATAATTATGCTAAGTAAACTATAAAATTATACGACATCAAAAATCATCACGTGGCTATTCCCTTCGCAATATCTCATCATCTATTCAATCAAAAACTACGATTTTTTTATTTTCTACTTATAAGACTTACTTAATAGTTTCCGTTCTTGAAGTCCCAATTGTTTTTAACGTGTAGTCAATATTATTTGTGCTGTTAATGGCTTCAGGTCTTCTTCAAAATTCTTGTGCACAGTACCTAGATTTAATAATAGTTTCTACTTTAAATCCTGTTAAAATCCCTAGACCCAATGTTAACATGCAGCTGCAGGACTATACTGCTGATGATCCATCAGAAGAAAAAGAAATAATCGATAACGATAATCAGATAGTATAATTATATATTAATTTACAACACTATTACAAATTAAATTAATTATAACAATTAGAGAGTTATCGCTAAATTCTACCTGTTAGACCTTTTTTGTGTCTATCTGCCATGTACCTGACTAATAGCCATTAGCTGTTAACGTGCAGATTACTCATGGTTGTTTGTTTCATGTTTTATTTTCATAATATATATTTTTTGTATGAAAAGGATTTTTTAACATATTCTATAACCACTGGGGAGTAGTGGTTATAGAATACCCCCAAAATGGGTTCCCTTACACCAAAACCAAATTAAGTAGTCATAATAGGTTATAAGAAAGCCTCTGGAACCCAAAAATCAAAGAAAATAGATTTGTCCAGCTATCATGTTCTACACGAACCATAGTGCATTGTTAGGTATTTAAAATTGATTGCCAATCGTACGCTCCAGGGCTACTATTTATTTCAATCAAGCATTTATTTTTGTTTAATGTTTTTGCTCTTATGTCATTTATCTAGTCCATGGAAGCTTTCAGTTGAAAAAAAAAAATCAATCGCCCGAAAATATTGCCTAATATTGTCTTTGGGTTAGTGAAAGCTCTTTGTTGCTAATAGTGGTTAAATAAGGTACTAAGTCGATATTATCATTCTGTCAAAAGCATTTCAATGCATGAGTTTGTACAATTTTCGGAGTAGGTATACGTTAAAATGATGTTGTCTTTTCTTTTTCGCGTTTTAATGTCTTAGTATAAAAAAAAGTGTATTCAAAATAACTGGGTCCTTGACAATGAGGTTATCACTCTTGATATGAAAAGTTAACTTTTGACCAAGTCCGTATGAGATCGTAATTTTTTATTTTGCATAATATCTTCAACGTAAAATATTTTGATATCTCCAAGCTCCTAGGATATACTAGGTTTGACTAGTAAAGCTTAGCAGAATTTGAGTTGATTGTATCTGTTAAGTTTTCTAGTCATTTTGATTTTGGGTTACTGAGACGAATAAGAATTATTGATTGCTGTATGATTCACTTATCATAATCATAACACTGTCTACGTTATGGTTTACTATCGGAGCATTTGTAAATACTCTTTGTTTGTTGGGTGACAAATAAGTGTTATTTGTATCAACTATTACTGTTTACACAACAAAATTTCCTCTCATCATCATACACTGGGTTATTCATTGGCATTTTATTCTTAGTATTAAACTACTAACTAATTGATTTGTTATTTAATATGTTATTTGTCAATTATGCCATTATTGTCAAGTTTCCTGCTAGGTATACTTATTTAAATACATTTTATGACCAATGTTTTGCAATGACTTCATCAATTGAAACATCACAACCTAGCCAATAAACTGTAGGTTTCTTGAAAACCTATTAGTGTCACTGCTTTCAAAGCTATGTAAATCTGACCTAAACTTGTGCTTCCTTATTCAAAGATATGTAGCGGTTTACGAGCATTTAGACTTTATGAAGATTGACAATCGGATAGAGAAATTGCGAACGACGACGATGTAAAATCTTAACGAGGTTTCTCAAAGCTCATGGTTGATGTAGTTTTCTTTGGAATCGTTATTGTTTTGTTTTGGTTGGGACACTTATCTGAGCTTGTCTTAATCATTTTATGGAGATAGAACATGTTCTTGTAGTAATTCCTTTCGTAAATGGTATTTTAGGGTCGCCTACGCAAAACTTTCACAATGTTCGGCTTTGGAGTCTTGCTTGACCTAACTCCACCAAACGTTCTAAATGGCTATTAGATACGCCCGATTCATCCTATATCAGATAATCAAACTCCCTGGTACTTGTTGCATTGTGTCACAAGCTGCTGCATTCATTGCCCGATCATGTCAATTGGGAGCGACACCGACAATTGGTCAATTTGGACCGGCCTCGGCGATCGGGCGATGCATACGGTTTTGTACCCTTTGTTGGCATTGACCGGCTTGTTGAAGAAAAACATCTTGCGGTTTCACTTGCATGATTTGGCTATGAGTTCTTTATTCTGCAATCTAGCTTGCTTTGGATGACGGTAGTTAGGATCAATCCTTCGGAAGGATGGATTTCGTGATTATCTAGTTGCACCAGTTACATGTTCATCATAATAAGTACTAGTTTGTAGATCGGTTATATTTTTAAGTATATTTTACATTGGTGCCGATTCTCTTGTCACAAATGCCTCTAAACTAGACTAAAAATCACCTAAATTTAGTTTTTTCCTGTCAAACGACGATTTCCCATTCTGAAATAGATTATAGTGACACAATTTAATTATATTTTCGTTTGACAGCACTAAGATGGTACTGAGATATTAATTTTGTGAAAATGGCAATTTTGCTATTCTGAAGTTGACGTTTTACACTTAAAATTAAGATTTTCTAACTAAATCTGTCTATTTTTAATCACGACTAAAAACGTGTGGAACAAAATTGGTTGTCATGAACTTTGTTTAAGAGTTTAAAATTTTGAATTCACACCAACACCTCGACTTCAGATGCAAAAACAGTACTGAATCTTTTTTTTTCTTTTGCTTATATGTCGAAAACGGTGTGTCCAATCGCAAAAATAATGAAAATTTCGACCCCTTTTATAAAACTTTTAACTAATAAAACCTCTAACTCTCTACATGTAGGTAATAATTTTTCTTATTTTTCATACGAAAAGTGAAAAATTCCATATAAAACACGTCGAGGCTGCCTCCCCCTGCGCGTCTCCGGCTCTAAAAAGATTCACGTAGTTTTATATCACGTGTGGAGTCGCGATTGTCAAATTCGATTTAGATGTGTCAAAATTATTTTTAAATTTAGAGAATTAATTTTGCAGAATTCCTTTGAGATTCTTACAGTCAAAAGTAAGGATTTTAGTGATAGTTTAGTTAGTTTATGCGCCATTGACTGCCTACTGAGTTTTGCGAATACTACATTCACTTTTGGAAGCTATGTGAAAACTTTCGGAATAGTACTTATTGTTCTAAACATATAACCCACTTTTTAGTATGAGCTACTTGTTAAATTTATCTGAAAATAATATGGTGAGAATTAATTATAACTGTCAAATTTGATTTAATACTGTATTGAAAAGTGGAGTATGATTATCATTATAATGACAGGCGTACCGCGTACAAATAGAGTAAGAAAAGTAAATTTGATGTGTGTATAAAGAATACAAGGATTTTTAATATCGGGATCATTTTTACGTTCTGGCTGGGTCCACTTCAGGAATAAGCGTCGTCGCGTCGGAGAGACCGCTAATGACAATTATATTTTCTATAATAGCATTATAGTCTGTTTGGCATTTTTATTAGCCGTCCCCCGACGTGACGACGCTTGGATCAAAATATTATCTATAACTACTATTAACTTAAAGGTCCAACACATATAATTTTTTAGTTTTTGTTTGTGTCAGGGTTTTCTTTTTTAACTTTTATTTTCTGCTTTTTAAACTTTATAGACACGCTACGATTAAAATCTTGTGCAGACCAGCGGGATATCGCGGGCTCTATAAGGGTCGCGCTGCCTGAAGCGCCCGCGATATCGCGCCAGTTTGCACGAGCCTTAACACGTGCCTCGCTGAAATCTGCGCAAAACACTTAATTTTCTATTGTGAAGCTAGTTACTAATTTATCCTCATATCTCTTTCCTTCTCCATCTTTAGGCCCTGATCACCATCTATCTATAACCTATTCATTGAGATCATTCCAATGAGCCCAAACACGATACCTCAGCTGTAAGTTGGTGAGGGAGTTGGGTACCCTGCAAATTCTAGGTGATGCTGAAGCATCAGTTCAAGGTTACTATGTTCTTCTAATATCATTGAAGTAACAGAATATCAAATTTCCATTCGATCAGACCTGTGGAAGATGTTCTCAATCTCATCAACTAGAAAAGAGCTGATTACCTTCAACCGGCTTTCTTCAATCAACACTCGTTCGAGTCACCCTTGAAATAATTGTTTTAAAATCACAATCGGTTCAGCCGTTTTGGAGGTACAATGCCGCAGACAGACACAGATACACAGATCAGAGGGTTAAATAAAATAACACCATCTCTCATTGTCTGTATTCGTTTGTTTCTCACGTTATTTTATTTCTCCAAAAGCGATGATTTTTTTTTCTCCAAAAGTGACAACCTCTGCGATCACAGCCACTTTACTAATGGAATCTTCATAATTGACTAATACTACTGGTTTCGATATCACTAGCTAGGGCCACAATTGGCAGTTGACCCGTGCCCTCGGTAATATCCGCTAATTTAATTATTGCATTCACGATTGCAAGTGCTTTATCACTGAAAAAATATTTTACGTAGGTGCCGTTCGGGGACTGAAAATTGTATTAATAAACTGTTCCACCGAACCGCACTTATAAAAGTTTTGTTTCAGTGCGGTTAGTGGAAGTGCTCAGGTGCGGTTCGGACAAGTGCTGTTGAAATCAGTGCCCTGAGTTGAATATAACTTAATTACTACTGCTATTACAGTTCCATTGTTTACTGCTAACTTCTTTTTACTTTCATCAGTAATTGCCAATTCGAAACACGATCAGTAACCTAATTGCGTAACTTACTTTCGTAAACGATTATGACAAATTTGTTTCATTTTGACAGTCCAACAACATTAATTGCGTTATTTACGTTGTTGAGCAGATTTTTTCCAACTTATGAAGCAATGGATTAGCAATCTGTTTCAAATCGAAACAAATTTTGGTTGATTTTGTATTACGCAATTAGGGCACCGTTTTTTTACTGTAAAAGTAGCTTTACACGGTGCTGTTCAAGTTATGTTAATCCTAAAACTATTTCATGAAGAAAGAGTTCAAATGTTAAGGAAAATCTACTCAATAATAATACGTAGATAATTATTAGTCCCAGCGCCAGACCTTTATGTTTTCCAATATTAAGTAATTAATTACCTAAAGTGAGTACCGTACTTAGTTATAATTCCCAACTAAAATGAAAGATGGGAATCCTGACCACACTCCTGGGATCACAATACCTTGTCTTCTAATAAAGTACATACCTAATTTTCGTATTTAACCACAAGTGCGGTTGACCAATTTGTTATAGGTATTTCATAATAACATTTCTTGTTTACCTCAATATATGAATTTTCATTTTCCTGTAATCCGTCTGTACCCATCGTCCTGTACGTGACCAAGCAAATGTGTAGGATTCCTTTGTTACTGTGTTTAGTGACATGAGTGAATAATTGTGGTTTAGATTATGCGCATGGGTTTTAAGCGGATTAACAATAATTACCATATTTGGTTTAGGTATTTTGATTTTGTCATTATTATCGTCATATCTGTCTTTGGAATTTCACTGCGTGTCGAAGGCTTCGTATCAAAGTCAAAGTCAAATCATTTATTTCAAATAGGCCCATGTATGGCACTTTTGAACGTCAAAATTTACAAAATAATAGAATTGATTCTAGTCGCCCTTTCCAAAAGGTAGTTTTTGTATGGAGAAGAATGGGCAAGAAACTCCACTATCGATTTTACAAAATCATTATCTTCCTGACTTTATACTAAGTTTTAGAAATCTTCACCATCTTCCGAAAGGCATCGGGTAAAAGTTTTCTTTATTCCACAGAAAGCACCTTGCATACCATGTGATTTTTATTGGCGAAGGAAATCATTACTTACCTTTTCTTCTAGTACAAATCAAAGTTTAGCAATAAGTTGACAGTATATTAAATTGCATTTACTTTAGTGCTAATAAAGCTTGTTATAAAATATGTCGATAAGGAAATTGTATTTTGTATAATTTTATTTGCCGAAGATAATTATTTCCTGATACCTTTGAATTGAATACATTCTTTTAAAATCGCATAATGTTTGAATCAGTTGTATTAAATTGGGTGAAGCAATCAATGCAGATAAGTGAATGCATTTAAAAATATGGTTCTATTCAATAAGTGTTTTATACAATAGCGCCCATGGGCATGTGACCGCCCGTATTTTTCTGAATATTCATGATACCTATTTTCAATTTAAAAAAAAATAGTTTTTCCTCATACTGTTGTTTTTTTTTTCAGATGCTCTATGTTTTTATAGACTTACATTTGTGTTTAAAAAAAATGAAAGCTGATTTTTTTATAAAAAAATGTCTTCACCTCCGTTTTTTTTTAAAGTCGACAAATTTTAATAAAAAAAGTTAGTTAATCCGATAAAATAACTCATAAGCTTTTAGAAATAATAAACCGAATCCAAATCGAGCAAATAACATCGGAGATATGGCAAAAGCCACTCAAAAAATAAAAAAATGAATAACATAAAAAATATTAAAGATGGACCTCCCTTTTAAAGGTAATTTTCGGTAATTTTTCATGAATATTCAGAAAAATTTTGGCGGTCACATGCCTATGGGCGAGATTGTATAATGATTCAAAGGGTCTTAAAGCCCTTTAATTATGTTATGTACCTAATTACGTTTATTATAGATACTTAAACTCACGCCTTTTTCCATTGGCGTGGGCAGAAACTACAGAACGCCACCTGCTTACGTTTATCAATAGGTAAATAAGTTCATTAAGGAGTGATTGTGAATTGGTTACCAGTTTCTAACTCAAATCAATATTTTGCTGCACTCTAACCAAATGGCAAGTTCAAAGGTTGTTAAATATATGTTATATATTTTTACTGGACATAATTTTCCATAAAACAACTTCGTATAAAAAGGCACTGAAGCCTCCTCATAGCTAAACATTTTTTTTTATAAAGTCTGTTGTTTACTTAGCATTACGACATTCTGCTTTCAGTTAGCCGGATATTTGCCCTTTTGTATCGTTCCATTACTAATGCTCAATCTAAATATCCATTATTCTAAGAAGTTCAATAGTACTATATCCCTTTTATTAGCCGGTACCGAAATAGCTCCCTCCGTCCATGGGCATGACTTTACAGTGCTCGTAAAGCCACCAGCTCGCTTGGCCATTATCCTAACCGAACCCATACATTATCCAGTAATAACGCTTAAAATCTATTATTCATAGCGTTACACTTGTTTCCATATTAAGAACTTTATTTTCTGAAGATGACTTCCTTGGATCTTGTCCAAGTAGTTTATGAAAATTTGGTTTTCATTATTAAATTGTTACGAAATCCAGGGTACCTCCTACCTATACTCGGTTAAATAATATGGAAGGCGAGCTCATAACTAATCGGTATGTTTATATTCCTTGTTTTCTGCACTGTTTGCTCACTTGAAAGGCGGTATTTTCTGGAGAATTCCTCGCTTTAGTCTTTGGTATTCAAAGTTGCTAGAACTTATGTAAAATCAATTAATGCTTTGATCTTTCCAAAATTTATGACTAATACCTCTTGCAATCATTAACACCGTAGATCCTCTTTGTTAGAATATCGTGTGATTTGTATAGTGCTGAGCCCATGGTTGGTTTCGGTATCACGTTTCGTGTTGGGGTGAATGAATGTTTTAATTGAAATCAGATTCCATTTCTCTCATATAAATCTGATATTTGAACTTTAGACAATCTTCTATTCAATCCGCAGTTTTTCCGAGGCAATGCATCAAATGCATCAAACCCTCTCTAAAGATGGTCGATTGTGATAAAATACTATATATAATCCAATACTTCACTGTCCAAGTTTAACACACATATGAGTCTCCTAAAGTGTCCACTCAGAATTTCCAGCGTCCATGAACTGGTTCAACAATTTTCATGCCATTTAGGCGTTAATTTTCTCAACAGTTCAACGGTCGTAGACGCCATTTTCAAATATTTAGGTGCAATTGTGCGGTGGTTTGGCGCCATAGCTTTTGATTGGCCTGATGGCTTTATTTAAGCATTTAGGTACCTACGTTTAAAACGTAATGGGACCCATTATGGGCAACTAACCTTTGCGGAAAGTCCTGAATTTGTGACATGTTTAGTTTATTTTTAATATTTCATCATTGGTAGATTTTGCATAGGCCTTTGATTTGCTGAATCACGGTGACTATGGTTCAAAGCGTTATTATTATGGGAAAAAAAAATCGACAATCACTAATACAGACATTATTCGTTGTAACGTGTGTAAAAGTCTTTGATTGATTATATTAGCAGTGAAATCATCATCGCTTGAGTAAACTTTAGTTGTCTTATAAACACCAACTGTTGGCAGTTTTTAAATTTTAATTACATTAATATCTGCCATTCCCAGAATATCTTAATTTAGAGTAGTAGGTTTTTTTTTTTTTAAGAATTGCGTTTATTTACCCTCTTTGCCTATTGCATATTCAATGATAATCGTATTAAGGAGTAAACCCAGTCGTGCGTCGGACCTGACACACCCACACTTTTTTATTTAGTTCTACTGGCTTCACCTCTACTTTCCAGTCTTATGCATTTACAAGTTACAACCTTTGATCTCACTTTTTGTCTAAGTACCTGTAGTGATTCTGTAAAAATCCTACCCTGGAAACTTGGGCGAAGTGAGATTGAAGCACAGTTTGAAGTGAGCTGTTGTTTCACCTGATGCAGACCGGCTGTTAATATTTCTAAGTCATGGTCAGATAATGTTCAAACGTTTTCCTTCTTTATGTTTATTTGGTATTCCACCACCTAGAAAGTATCGCTAAATATTCCCTCACGACTCTATTTGGTGACATTTTAACATCTGCGACAGATTTTCGTCGCTAAATAATACTAAACGAAATTATTTCGTTCAGGTTGACACTTTCAAATTCTTAATAGATTTGCTAATTCCAAATGTAGTGTGGTCTTCTTGTTATCATGCTAGCTTTCAGCATTTCGTTTCTATATTTGGTTTAAAAGTGACAAATAAGCTCTGTAAATTACCATTCAGACCTTCTCTGCTCTGTTAACTAGCTTGACATTTCGACATGTTTAACAACAATATGGCTCATCTAACTGTACTTCGTGTGACAAGTAGTGGATTATAACTGTGATT
Organism: Omphaloscelis lunosa; assembly: GCA_916610215.1. Taxonomy (NCBI): domain Eukaryota; kingdom Metazoa; phylum Arthropoda; class Insecta; order Lepidoptera; family Noctuidae; genus Omphaloscelis; species Omphaloscelis lunosa. Next base: position 2,459,938 of record OU744245.1, on the reverse strand, counting down.
TAATAAATTGTTAGGGTAAGCTGTACTTACACATATGGAAACTTGTGCATATTTCTTAGTGATCTCTAAACTAAACTATGCACATTATTGTGTGAGTTGGTCGTGGTGCTCGTGCATAATCATCGACAGTACATTGGATTTCTCCGTAAAAAATTAGGTGACTCCCGGGAGTTGATAGGGTTCTCGCCGACCAAGATAGATCGTGGCCGAAGAGCAGTGTTTCCACTTAGGTTTTTCCTCAGTTTCGTAATGAATTGTCTCTAAACTTTCTTATAAAATCTTTGAAATTCCTTGGTATATTACAGATTATTATTCCTTGTTATTATATTAAATATAATAACATCATACAAGCATCATACAATTTTTCGCTACATTTAACATGGCACCGAACACTTAACAATATTTTATCGCTGTTGTTCCGTGACCTATTTGCGATGCAGAATCAAAAACAAACCAACTCCCTAGAGTTGGTTTGTTTAGAGATCACCAAGAAATATGCACAAATTTGCATATGGGTAAGTACAGCTTAACCCAACAATTTATTAAAATCACAGTTATAATCCAGTCCTTGCATTATACCTATATAATAATAATAATAATAAAATAGTTTATTGACACAAATAAATATACATTGGTATACACTGTTAAACATGAAGCTAATTAACGCTGCAGTAGTTTGTATACATATATTATGAGCCCTGCCTCTCAAACTAGGATAACCTGTATTTTAAGAGACAGTGTTCAGCTGTGAGGTTACTTAAAAATAGGGATCAAACAACTGCGGACTGTGCCAACTTGTAAGGTACTTGTTAACAACTTTACAATCTTATTACTTTTAACAGAAACATTATAACTAAGGAAAAAGAAAAATAATGTAAAAAACAAAGAAAAAAAAAACACAATTAATTAAATTTAAATTAAAACTTATGTATGTGAGTAGGTGAATGTGTGGGAGTATGTCTGTATGATTTATGTATCTATGTGTGGAGAGTTTTTGTATGGGAGTAGTGAGTGTGAGGTGTTATATGTGAGGGAGTAAAAACAAAAATAAGGCAATATTAGGCAATACATTTTAGCAGAGATTCAGTTTGTGTGTAGTCCTGTTTAAGTAGCCATTCCATCAGCTTAGCTTTCAAACCAAACTTATTGCAATCCAGTATATTTAATTGTTTATGAATTTTCTTGTAGATCAGTGAACTTAAGGTGAAGTATTGGTTTTTGGCAAAAGCAGTTTTATGTTGTGTAACTGGGGGAATGTTTGTTCGTTTGGTGGGATCAGAAGGTGGGACACTGGAGTGTCTTCTAAGAATGGATTGCAACACGAAGAGCTGTCGAACTGTTAGTACCTCACAATCTGAGTAGAGTTGAGTTGTTGGATAACGATAAGGTTTTCATATAATGCAACTTAGTTCCGATGTCGTCTTTAGCCACGGTAATAGCACAATTAACATGGTAAACTAAAATTAGATTACATTATCCCTTGAATAAATTGGTGGTGCTATAGACAAAAGTAATATATGGGTGGTGGCTACTATAAGCAATAGGGTTACCAATTTAAGTTCATTTTTACCCCAAAATTCCCTTTATCCCTGTCATAATAAATTATCCATAAGCCATGCATAATATTGGTATTTTTACCATAAAAAAGGAGAAATCCCTAAAAGTGGAAACACTGCTGAAAAGCTAGTCGATTGGTATAAAGGAGTATCTGTAGGTTCCCAGAGGGCCTAGACAAAGTGGCATTCTATCAGCGATAACCATGATAGTCAAACATATATTGGATTGGCATCAGCTACCTAAAAGCTTATGTCAATCCTGTTGGAAGTCGTTGTAGAAATACGAAACGCATTGAAAGCGATTGTCGACGGTCACATTTTCTCAAAAAACTAAAAGAAGCACGTTTCAAATGTATCAAATTCCATGTTGTCAATGACAGTGCTGCGTTCACACGCAGTACAAAGAGGTTACAACCAAAACAAGGTATTGTAGATACCACGCTAAACAATCGCCAGTTGAGCAATACTCGTTATTTGCGCAGCTGTGACCTGCGTGCCTGCGTGCTACCCGCGTGCCGTCAGTATAACGCAGGGTTACGGCATCATTATTGGAAACTGAGTGCAGTGGTTAGAATGGAAAAAAGGACGGAAGAAGTAAGTGAAGAAAATACCTACTAGAAGCATCGGAAAGTCGAGCCCAATGACTGCAATACACTGCACCCAGTGCAAACGGTGCATGACGGGATCTTTTAAGATGAAGCTTATTATAAATTTATCTAATAAGTGAGTAATCTAAACCAGGAAATGTGAATCATGTTGATATTATGCATTGCTCATGCACTTATCTTAGGTAAGCAAATTTTCCTACGACACCTTGTGATAGATTTATTATAATAATTAACAATGTGTGTTGAATGTAGATTTGAAGAATCTGTTGAATAGACACGTAGAGAAAAATAAATACATTGTATTCAGAGTGGTAGTCAGCAAATTTAATCTAAAACTGGAATTATCTATGCAGTAAAAACGTAAGCGTCAGCTGGTAATTGATATAATGAAAGACATGACTGTGATACACCTGATAGTAGAAACTTTGGTTACAGAAAGAATAAAAATAGGGAACGATGTTGACCATAAAAGTGAAAAGCTCATGGTAGATCTCGGAGTCATAACATCACCCTCAGCTCTCGGCCCCTCTGAAGGAATAAAATTGACGAACTATAGATAGAGCCAATCAAAACCGTGTATTGATTTTCAACTTGCATCGTTTAGTAGCCATAAATTGTGTTGTTATTGCAACTATTAATTTTGTTTATAAAACAACGTTATTGTACTGCTAACTACTAGATTGCTCATGTTTATAATCGTAGCAATCACCCACTATAGGTAGAGTATTCGCGTGAGGTGGTACCAAATCGTTTCGTATTTCTACAACGACTTTCAAGATTGACATAAGCTTTTCGGTTGCTTATTGTCAGTCCCATACATTTTTGACATTTCCAACATCGGTATCACTGATGGTCACTTTGTCTAGATCCTCAGTTATCCTATCCTATACTATTAAACGAGCAATATATGTTTGTATATATATTTGTACTCACGTTCTCGAAATCGGCTCTAACGATTTCGATGAAAGTTGCTATATAGAGGTTTACGGGGGCGAAAAATCGATCTAGCTGGGTCTCATATCTGGGAAAATTAAGAAGTTTAGAACAAGGTAATGTATAATGACATGAGAATAATGAAATTAGAACAATGATATGGCAGCATGGAATTAGTAGGTACTATCCTATACTATTAAATGAGCATTCTCAATTTTTACCAGAACAGAGCTCGGTCGCCCAGGTACTACTGCTAATTAGTCTATTTTGCATTTGCGGTCTTGCAGAAGAAAATAAAGAAGATAGTGTTTCGACTACACAGCTATAGTATCGTATAATAAAGCTGTAACAAGGAAGGGGAGTGCAACGTTAGGGGTTCCAAATGTCAAGTGAACGAACCGTCTTTATTTTTGATACAGTATGCCTTTATATCATGTTGTGGGGTGTCGTGTGTGTTCATGCCTACTGAGAAAGACTTAGTTGGTTGATTGATTTATCAATTTGAAATATTGTTATTTTTGCCGGAACATTTATGTTTTCTGAAAGCTGAGGGCGTAACTTTTATTCTGCAGTCGTATACTCCGGTGAAAGTTCTGAGTTTAGGGAAAAGTTCATTTAAAATTGCTATATATAGCTAACATATAATTTTACACCTTTTTGCCCACACCATCGGGTTATTCTATTAACACTTTAATTTCCTTTCCTTTAATCTTACTCTCATTAGCTGCACCTGGCCCGGTGCATGGCAAATTAATCGTAGGTAATCTTAACGAGGTGCAGTTAGTTAATACTACTGTAGTTATACTCTAGCGATAACAAAGGTCGTTGAACTTTCTTTGTAGTACTAGTAAGTGTAAACAGTTTCTGTTTTTACGGGTCGGTCCAAATACTTCTTAGCACATGCGCTTACGCAGGGCATAGCGTGCGATTGTCCGGTGTTTTATGTACAGGTTATAAGTGCATCCTTTGAAGAAATAGACTACCTATTTATAAATGATATAGAAATCAAGTTAATGTTGAAAGATTATTGTCCATTTAGATTGTTATCTGATAAATTACGATGCTCATTTATGCTTAGCCCCGCCCCCACTTGTATGTCGTATGTAGTGATATAGGTAACATACGATTCGACGTCATAGCAATAAAATTGAATTACCTAAGTAACTTTAACAAGAGAGACGGTTCATCCTGGATCGGTTGTTATATTTTATGTAATATCATGTTTAAAAACATGTTACTCTTTAGATACCGCTTACTATAACATGTATAATAAGGTCCTTAACCTTGTTTGTAACAGCTTCCATTTTAGAAGTGGTATCACCAAAATTGCAGGCCCACTACTGCGTAACCGGCTTGTTGATAATGTTTGTGCTCTAATCTACAAAATTGCAGCTCCTGTTTTCGTACTCTAGAATGCACATCTTCTTAGCCTTTGCTTCCTTCTTGCTTGTTGACTTAGAATTACAAACTGCAAGAAGTGTAAAAGCATTCAAATAATTTACAGACCCTTGTTGATTTACTGATTTCTATCTTCTTTCGTGTCAATACGATTACACGAACAGTATAAAAATTCTTAAGAATAGTATATATGAGCTAGAAGACAGTAAGTAGTAGGTGGCTGCCCAAGATGCGCTGGACTTACATTTATATATCGCTACTCGTGGAGGCAATTTTGTGAATTAAGAAGGCTATATTCACTCATTCGCTGGAGTAGTTAAGCAAGTGTCTACTCATCCGTGTCCAAACATATCTTCCAAACGTAGTATGTGCTCACTATGTCATCTACCTGTGTTACGTCCATATATCCTGTGTTATTACTGTGTGCTAAGTCGTCACGCGATGTCACAGTTAGCGACAAACGTGCATGAATCGCGTGCTGAGTGCCATCTTATCGATTACTGGTTCTTATTGTATTCTGACAGATGTAAAGTTAGTTCTTTTCGGGAGAGATAGTGGTCAAACGCTATTTAAAAAAGTACTGTATAACGCGAACTTATTTCCAACCGCTCACGCCACAATCCGTGCTTTGGCGGAAACGCATCTCGTTCCCGCTCAGCCAATATCTAAGGGAGAAGCTTCTAGAAGCTTCCTGAAAAATAGACGACGCACGTGTTTTTGACATCAGCTGTCTGACGTCCGACTACTGGATGGTTTTTCGAAAGCGGTTTCATGAAGCTCTTCGACCCCGAAACCTTATGTTTTCATATGTATTTGTGTTACTGTTAATACAACGTTTACAGTACGTGTGTGTGTGTTAAAGCTTATGATTTTGATGTGTCAACAGCTACATATCATCATCATCACCGACCTTGCCTTTTTCCGCCCACTACTAAGTAGGCCTCCTCCTTTACAACAGCCCATGTTATTAATATTTTCCGAAATGTTCCCTACAATCTCTTCTCTATCTACTACAATAGGAACAACTTCATCAAATTCTTTATGTTGCTAAGCCATGAAATGGTAACAGACAGAAAGACTTTTCGCATTAAGCTCAAACTCAAAGCATTTATTTCAATTAAACCATTTACAGGCAAAAAATGACGGAATGTAAAAAAGACGTGCACGTTAGAAGGATAAAACAAAGAACAATTCAAAAATAAAAATAAATTAAAAATAAGCCGTGGCAGCTAAGAGATGACCAGTCCCAACTGACGGCGCCCGTCACGAACATAACTCATGGATTAGCACCATTCAGCTCAACCATTTTGAAGGGAGCTAAATGATCCATCACACGCGCCACCATCAGCGAAACATTTGAGTGAGCACGACATACATACTCACATTCGTGTCAATGCAAGACATATTACCCGGTAAATGGTAACACTTTAGTAAATAGTGCCCACATCTATGCTATGCAATTGTATAATACAAAGGAGATTGAGTTTATACAATGCAAGGATGGTTTTACAATCTTCAGCAGCTCCATCAATTAGTTGTGGTTGTGGAGCAGGACCAGCATGAGCCAAGCATTTTTATCAGCGATATAATCCCCCAACTTATAATATGTCTGCCTGAGAATAGCGTGGATACCTTTCTGAATAATTTGACTCGCCAAAACGGTGTGTCCTAAAATCGTGCGTTTGAGGACCTGTCGGTATTTGATGATACGCCAAAGATTTCGGTTTATTGTTGCAACCTGCATCTTAACCTAACCACCTCTTTAGTCTAGTGAGACCATCTACGGGTTTGATTCCCAGTGGGGGCAACATTTTCTGCTCGGTTTAGTTGATGGTAGAGCTTGTTCCAAGTCTGCCTGACTACCTACCACCAAAACCACCACCACCACGCCTGAATCAATTAACTACCTACCACCATCTCATCTAAGTCTGTCGCCATAGCAACAATGTTAACAGCATTATTATTTCGGCACTTAGAGGCAAGATAGCAGTTCCTTTGTGGTTGAGGATTCCGGATGAAGCTAGCTTTCATCCTGAACACCTTCACCTTCGGCCTGATCATCACTTACCTTAAAAAATAAATCTTATTGTTTATTCTGATACCTAAGCTTGGTATTCTTTTCTTAGTTGTAACTACAAATTACTCTGAATTTAAGTGTCTTCTGTTTTATTCCGCAACAGCTTCAGAAGTCTCGTTGTTCTAGTGGTCGCAAGCGCTACGTCTGAGCATGAGGTCCTGGGTACGATTCCTACATCGGGCAGTGTTATTGGGTTTTTCTATCAGGAATTTCTCAGTAGCAGCCTTTTTTTTGGGTGGGAAATTATCGAATAACTTCTCCCTCCCTCCTCGGAGGGCGTGTCAGACTCTCACTGACTAAAACCCATGCGTGTCCTTTCAGTTGCCTGTGTGTTACCAGAGGCCACGGTAACCCTTTCGAAAAAACTCACAACCCCGGGAGGCATCCGCCCTAGCGGACCCCCCCTCCAGTTGTGCTAACTTCTTTTCTCAGTAGCAGCCTGGAGTCTAGATTTGTGCCCGGTTGATAGCAATAGACCCTATACCTATTCCCATACCTACTACCTTTCTGATACCATATTCTTCATGGGACGGTACTATGAATCAGGAGGAAAAAGCTAATAGTAATAATTACACAATAAATTATTACAGTTGTGGTAAACAAAGTTATTGAAAAAAAAAAATGGTTTTTAAATAATGCCTCCGGTATTTATTCGGTGTTTTCCTTCTGGATGTTTAGTTGTTAATTAGTACTCGTATATTTTAAACGTATTGCGTGTTTATGAGGGTAGGTACATTCGTATTTAAATATTATTGTCTTTTAAAATATTATTGCCATAAAAATTGGAAATAGAAACAGGCTTTGAATAATTTGAATTTATATATTAGGGAGAATAAGCAATCCATTTTATTATATTAATAGCTGTTTATGGACGACGTATTAGCATTATTTATGGTGATAGCTCTCACAGTTAGCGTATCCAAGTTTGCTCTAACTGATAGAATCATTAATTAAAACTGTTTTAACTATATTTATATATCAATAATTGTTATAGGAAATCCAACTTTTTTCCGTATAATAACCGATTTATTTTTTGTTTCAGATGTTGTAACCCTGACAATAACACACGCGATCCATTGCCGCGTCGTATCAATTACTACAAGACTGATTTTGAGTAGTATCACACATTCCTATCCATGTATAGATAGCACGAGGCCGAAATAAGGCAAGATGTTTAAGTTATTAGGAGGGCTAAGTGTTTACTTCAAGTTCCAGCCAATAAGGACTGACAATGCGGTGTTTCGGCTGCACAATGTGTTCACGACAGTGTTGTTACTGACATGTTCTATGATCATTACGGCTACCCAGTATGTGGGGCAGCCGATACAGTGCATCGTAAGTGGGTTACCCGTCAATGTGGTCAACACTTTCTGTTGGATTACGTCGACGTTTACCATGCCTGATGCCTTTGCCAGAGAGGTAAGATTTTTGTTTCTTTACCCATTATTGTATTTTTAGTTCTATTACGAACTACTTACCATGAAATTCTACTTTCTATCATCACCATTGACAACTTTATTCCAGCCACTGCTGACAGACGGAATATCTTATTCCACGTCCTCTTTTGTGCCATGCTTCTCAGTGTTGTGCGAGTATTATTCAAGTCATACTGCTGTTAATATTGAATGTCTTGACACTTCTACTTTAGGAAGATAATGATCTGAATAGGTGGACTAGCAGTCCTATTGACAGACGTAGAAGCTCTTGTAATTCTTCTAAAATGGACAGCGCTCAGCTTTCGGTTTACCAGGTGTATGTCACTATCATAGTTTGCTTAAATTAAATTATCCTTGTAAAGGTATATTGTGTCTGTTTTATTCATCATCTGTGTGAATGTCATTTGTAGATCTTTGACAGTTGTTACGGGTCGTCAGAAGCCCGAAAGTCTGAGAACCAGTCTTACCAAGGGGTATCGTATTACCCAGTAACTAGGTTATGGCGGTCCGATAGGCAGTCGCTCCATGTAAAATACTGGTATTCAGCTGCATCCAGTTAGACTGGAAGCCGACCACCGATAGTTGGGAAAAAGCAAGGCAGATGATGATGTGTCTGTTTTATTATGACATAATGTAGCTCTATGCCACTTGGCAGCCTGCCGCATTAGTCTTCCAACAGCTCAGACGTCCACTTCAAGTCAAGAGTCCTCTGACTAATTGGTACCCTTAGGTACCCTTTACTTCCGTTGTAAGTGCCCTAACCGCGTACTGTATCATGGCATTTATGAGAGACAGTGCTCCCCTCAACAAATGCATGTTTCAATGAGCTACAAAATGTATGTTTGTTGTCCTCACTGGTAACATCGGGTTTTGTGCTTTTACACATTCGTAAGCGCTGCATTCTGGACATTTCTGGGTATAATATTAAAAATAATCGGTGTTTGTTTTAGAATAGAGCAATAGGAGTTGCATTAGTGTATCGATATTGATGATGATTTGATTTTTGAGTCTGAAAGTCTAGAACGTTTGCCGAGTAATAGGGATGATGACTAAAACTTTTATTTTTGTTCGTGAGGTAAATAATTTAAAAAAAAATTTTTTTGTTTATCTGACTGACGGGTTAAATAGAATTCCTTTTTTTATCCCAGGTATTATCCCTATTGTTTATAAAGTTTTCTAGAAAAAAAATTATGTGCCACCCCCAACGGCATAGTCGCGCTTGTCAGATGAATCATGAATTGCATTTTGTTGGTATTAGCAGACAGGGCGGCGCTGCGTAATCTGTTAGTCACATTTTACTACTCCATATCCATAGCCACAGATAATATACTAGTACAGATACCCAATCCCATACAAAGAAATGATACCTCCCTAAGTCTGGCTATTGAACTGGCTATTTTCCTTCCTCCATTGTTTCAACAGATGGCAGCATCCGCGACTCACAAATTGCCAGAGACTGTAGTTTTATAACGCCATCTAGAAGTCGACTTAGATACTTATGGCATTAAGATAGATTCTTTACATCGCACATCGCACGGTACGTTCAAGGACAATTAGTATATTAACAATACAACAAAAATATCTCGAGTTGACGGAATAGTTTCATTTTTGTGAGTGAGCTAGCAATTTTCACGCGGCAGCGAATGCCTCTTTATGTATTTTTTTGTATTTCAATGCTTAAATCTAGATTTTCATCTCCTCGTTACCAAATCTACTATTGCTAAAACCCTAAAACTGAAATCACGCGTTCTTCATCCGAACTAATTTTGACAGTAAGCCCAAGTTCGCACGGATGTAATACAATTGCGACGACTTTTTCGTGCACTTGATTTTCAACGCTCTGCTTAGCGTCGAGAGTTGAAAATTCAAGGGTGTTTTTTCAACGCGCTGGGACGAGAGTACGTCCCAGCGCGTTGGATTCTCAACGCTCGGCTTAATACCGAGCGTTGAAAATCCAGTGCGCGATAAAATCCCGACGCGATTTAATTACATCCGTGCGAAGGACGGCTTAATGTTTTTAAAAATATCAAATAAAACCGGCCAAGTACGTGTTGGACCACGCATAATGAAGGGTTCCGTAGTTAGGATGAATTTATCCCAAGAACAAACTTAACTTTGTAGTTGAAAAACATGTTCTCCCATACGGAATGTATACGGGAGAACATACGGAAGAACATGTTTTTGCAACCGCTTTAAGTTGGTTGATTTATTACTCGTTAACTTATAGATCCTACTTAGCTGTGATAGTTTTCCTTTTAATTTCGTTATAAATACTCCTCCTGTGATCTTTTTTCACATAAACCAACCATTTAGCTGGCAGGGTGGGGGAGGACACTTGACTCTAATAAAAATCGTCACCATTAGCTACCTATGTACTTTTAAAACGTTTCGTACAAATCCTTTTTAGGGTTCCGTATCCAAAGGGTAAACCGGGACCGTATTACTAAGATTCCACTGTCCGTATGTCTGTCCGTCTGTCACCAGACTCTATCTCATGAACCGTGATAGTTAGACAGTTTAAATTTTCACAGATGATGTATTTCTGTTGCCGCTATAACAACAAATACTAAAAAACAGAATAAAATAAATATTTATAGGAGCTCCCATACAACAACGTGATTTTTTTTGCTCGTTTTTATATATAATAATGGTACGAAACCCTTAGTGCGCGAGTCCGACTCGCACTTGGCCAGTTTTTTATAGAATTTTTAGAAAGGTATTGGTAAAATGAAAAAAAAATTAAGTCGGTAGGTATTTGCCAAAAACATGTTGAAACTTTTCTTTCAATTCTTTTATTTCTTTGTAAAGTAGGTATTAGATTATAAAAATTATGTTGTTTGATTTTCCTACCAAACGCTTATACAGTATGTCATGACAAATTGAGTAAAACGCCATCTATTGCAAAGAGCTCATCAACTCAGAACTTTATCATTGTATGGGTTCGAATTCAAGTAAAAGGTTTCACTTATCGTTTTTGTTGGAAATACGTGATTTACGAGTTTAAATGGATAAATCAGCATTAAACAAGGAAGTTTTGATTTTTACTAATCTTACTTCAGCCAAATTCTGCCGTTTATTCGTTTTTAGTGATTGTTAATTTATAATTGTTCCCTATGCTGCCATCTATGATTATTTTTTCAACACTAATTATAATTTGTTCGAGTTGAGACCCCATGCCATAGCCAATCGTGGGTGTATATTCGTGTGGCATATTATTTACCGGAAATCCCGCAGATGAAATCATCATTTTAGTCTCGAAATCACCCACTGCTGTGTATTGTTGACCTTCTTTCCTTTCTGGAACTCTCCTCGGTTCCATGCATCCAGACTTTTCTCCCGTAGGTTGAAAACAAAATGCTTACCTCTATTGGATCCTTTCTATCATCGAAAACCTTTGCAGGCCGCCCTTGAAGTTCATGTCACGTATGCCTCGAATTAATTATAATGGTAACAATTGTAACACAATATTGGCAGCGATCCAGCACCTCCGCGAATTAGGCAGAGCTTCCGATTTCTTTGTCGTCATAACTCATGTTCGGCTCTCTTTATCGTTCATTTTATTGTTTTAATACTGACACCTTAAACCTGGTGAATCTTTGTGTTTGGTTGTTTCTAGGGCTAATTCGAGATATTTGAGATGCTTATCAGGCTTCTATAGCATCATCATCATTAGCATTATTAGTAGCCTTGTACCACCCACTGCTGAGTATAGGCTTGGTTCCCTGATCTGTGTGACTCTCATCCAGGTCTTCGCTGCGATCTTCTATAGGTCGTTCACCTATTGGACTGCCGACGCTCCTACTGCAACCATTCCGTTAGGGCTCTGCTCCACCTGCCATCACCACGCCTAGCCAAGTGTCCTGCCCACTTCCATTTCGGCCTGAGAGATATTTCTCGAAGCCAAGTCAGAGCCCCATGGGCGGCATAAAAAGTCTCGACACTAGGTTAATCACTAACCACACAAAAAATTAAAAAAGAGGAAAAGGTACCTGCTGTTGGTTGCCATAAGCGATAAGCGTATTGCTGCTACTAGGTGTGACCTATTGGTATATTCCTTTCCGAAAGCCACTCATCTTCTTAAAGATTTCATGCGATTTTATCAGATCTTTGCACATAATAAACCTACACTTATCAGTTCAACGTAGTCCAAACTGCACTCCTAAACCCATTACACAAACCTGTACTCGGAAGCCTTCATCACCACGCCTAGCCAAGTGTCCTGCCCACTTCCATTTCAGCTAAAGCATCTTTTCTTTTTCGTGTGGTTAGTGACTAACCTAGTGTCGAGACTTTTATGCCGCCCATGGGGTTCTGACTTGGCTTCGAGAAATATCTCTCAGGCCGATTTCCTAAAGATATTTTCGCGATAGCATCTGTAGTCAACTCTTACGTTGGTATCTATATAATTTAGTTTAAGAAGTAATGAAAGTAGTTTTAGTTAGGTTAGGATATTATATTTTTTTAGTTTTGTATTAATTAATTAGATAATTTTACGCGCATTGTACGTAGAATAAAATTGCTTGTAAATAGTTTAATTTGAAATTAAAAAAAAAAGAAGTAATTTTGGTAATCAATCACTACATCTAACAAGATACTTTGTCAGCATACTAATTGATATGTTTGATTTTGCAGGCTGCTAGGTTAGTAGATAGATATCTTAGGAAGAATACTGAAAATTGGGTAGGTACTGGTAGAAATCTGCTGTAGTATCGTCTTGTCATCGTTATTACCTAGTGGACGTTACTAGTCGTAAAGTGAGATTACATAGTAGGCCTGTTATGTAAACAAGCTATAAATAATGCAGAAACAATCAGCTGTATATTATGTACTAATTACTTCTTTTATTAGCCACACAATGTAACGCAAATCAGTTTTAGTTTCTTGAACTTAATTTTTGGGTCAAGAAAAGACATTATGTAACAACATCTTAGTAAAGTATGCATTGAATGCCACTTCCCATAAAATGGCTTCCTGTGCACCTATTTTTTCAAGATTGTCGACTTTTTTTCGTAAAATTCACAAGGATTTTCATGTCACAGAAAAAAAGGAGGAACTCTTATTGATTGTTTAATTTCCTACTGGATGTTTTAGCATCATGCAGTATCGTCCTTCTGCTTGGGTACCAAATACGATATGGTTGACAAATAAATTATCTTTTATCTTTTTTACCAACTTTTACTCCATAACCTAACATACTTTTACCACAACCTATTTATGATTGTTCGTCGTCGTGTCATGTCCTTCTTTATCCATTTTAATCATTGAATATAATAAAGAGGTAAAATTTGTGAGTTTGTATGTAGGATTATATGTAGGGTTGTGGGATTGTATGTAGGATTCCGAAAATTCTTTGACTAATGGGAAGTTAAATTTAGCTTCATTTTATGTTAATACAAGAAATTTCACGCGGACGAAGTCGCGTGCATTAGTTTATATTTGACATAATAAATCTTTTTCAGTAAAATTATTACAATTGCTACTACATCTTTATTGGAGTACAAATTACCGTCTATTAGTCGGGTAGGTGCTGTAAATTGCGCGTGCGCAGATCCCCGTAACTGCTCGCTTCCTCTCTTGTGTTGAGTTGATTGGGCACGAATAAGTTAGGGTTGCTAAATGGTAGAGTTGAGATATGTCTGTATTGTGAATTAGTGTATTTTTTTATTGGTAGTCAGCTTTATTAAGAAGTCTCTGCCAAAATCCCACTATGACCAAAACATCCTTGTGTCAAGAATTGTTTTGAATAATCTAACTTTTTACAATATCCGTGTTTTATGGTCAGTGTTTCCATATTCCTGCCAATATAAAAAAAAATAAAAAAAAATAGAACATATGTAGTCCAAGGCACGGACCTTGGAATTCCATTACATCTGTTCACTGTGTTCCATAATTTGTGCGTCAAAGGTAATATAATTGGTGAACCTATTCCCGGTTTGCAATAGGTCATCGCCCACGTAATGATCTATTAAACTCCACGAAGTTAACAATGTGCTATCCTCATTGTTAATGGGCACAGGTTCCTGGCTAAATATGACAAATGACGTGACCAGTTTCGTTTCGGTAATTTAAAGGATCGCCTCGGGGTCAAGTGGTACCCAATTGGGCATTTATTGAAAGAAGAATTTTCTGTACCTATAGCCACATCATACCTCGGCAATCTCGATGTAGTTCTTATCACATTTCATTAGTTCAGATTATTTCTAAGTCAACCAGACACGTCGCTACTTATAATGTGTTTGTCAATTTTGTAAAATTACGTTCAACATCAATGTTTTCTTGTTTTGGCGACTTTTTAGTCAGATGTTTAGAAAAAACTGTTTCTTCTACAGCCCTTACGCATCATACATATATAATGATCTTGCTTCAATCAAAGACATCAACATTCGAGGAGACCCTTTATTTAAATAAATATATCTTAAATTCCCACATTTTAACGACGTTGACCATTATAATTTAATTGTTATTTGATTTGACTTAATTGCCTATACCTAACGAAATATATTTTGTACGACTATTCAGAAGTCATGCAGCCCTAGTAAAGTCGTTGCAGAGATTCGCAAATCGCAATCGTACGCAATGATCCACGTGGGTGTGTTGTTACTATTGTTGTTGGTTAAGGTCAGCGTTCACTTGTTGCGTTCTTATTGTACGTCTGACTAATAAATTGTAAAGGTGGTTTTATACCGGCGAAGCGAGACTTGGGCGAAAATTGAACGCTTTTACACCGAAAGATGTCCAGCGCTATACCATGCCGGCTCGCGATGACACGCGCCGGACATCGCTACCTAGCGCCGGCTCGCGCTATCACGCGCCGCCCGGCCAGGCATAGAGATTGTTATAATGGTCACATAAATAAAACTTGGCTCTCGTTTCGTATTCGGCACAATTCCTGAAAACAACACTGAGAGTACCTGTAGGCTGGCATACCATTCACACTACAAATCTCAATTTTGCTGAGAAAAATCACAAAAATCATTCTACATAAATATCACAAAAATCATTCTACATAAAACATATTGGAATCAACATTTTCTCACGTGGCTTTCTGATACATTTCGATTTACGGCAAACGATCACATAAGAATAATTTACTACCTACCACTGAAAAACATGAGGTTTAAATAATGTATGAAGGCTATTAATCTTTCACGAACGATTTGAGTTAATTCGAGGACGTGAGCCAGTCAGATTTGATTTAAATAAATCAGCTATCGTGAACAAAATGTCTAGATAAAGAATTACGTAAATAAAATTCTAATTTCTTGTTGGTATGCTTTGAGGCTTATTTTCAGTTTCAAATATTTTGCCTCTCAAATACGATTTATGGATACAAAACACTCGCACTACTGGATTTGGCTTTCAAAACGAACATTTTAAATTGTCCATGAAGCCTCGTGCACATTGGCGCGACGCGTCATCGGTAATTGTTCTACCGTTAAGTTTTCTTAAAAATAGTTTTGTTAGAGTCGTGTCGCGCCAGTCTGCACGAGGCTTTAAACACGTTTTCATGATTTCCACATTACTAAATTTGAAATTCATATTTTCAGCGTTTCTAGAGTTTTCATTACATATTTATTGTCCATCTCAGTTTATGTGGCTGTTTCCGTATTTAGTGTATATCAAACTAAAGTTTTGGTGGTGTATATCAAATTTTAATGAGGAATTCGTGATTTGTCATACATTTTAAACTTGTGGCCAGGTGGGTGACTGCATAACTTAGTTAAAAGCACTGGTTACATTGAAGTTAGGACGTCAATAGAGATAGGTACCCTAATTCTTATTGACGTGTTTGACCTGACAATAAGTCAGGAATCAGATCATTTGAAACAGAACGGGAAGAAAATAAATTTATATAGTAACCAACTTGGTTTTTCAGTAACTTGAAATACTTCTTCAACTTCTGCATCACATGCAAATGTTTGCGAAACTAACACGCGTATTGGTGATTGCAGGTTGGCAAAGAGGTGGCGCATCCAGGCATAGCGAACGAGTATGACAGCACGCAAGAAAAGAAGTATTATACCTACTACCAGTGGGTGTGCTTCGTACTGTTCTTTCAGGTATTTTTTTTTTCTCTAATTATAAAGAACCTAAATTAAAACCATGAAAATGGGAAACCCTGTTCAGGCACTCTAGAGCACTGATTTCAACGGCACTTGACCGAACGGCACCTAACCTATTCCACTAACCGCACCGAAACAAAATTCTGTTAAGTGCGGTTCGTGGAAAAGTTTAGAAAATTTAGAAATATCTAAAGTTGCATCAAAATTATGAAAAATCTGATCGAGAATACACTTTGTGAATGTAATGTGTACGGTCGTAGAACCTATCATAAAAACTGTGTCGACTAGTAAGAAAATTATGGTTCAGAGTGCAGACTATGTAAACCGGAGTTACATATTACAGAAAAAGATGTCATTAACGTGCACTGCATTCTGGCATTGTCACATTAGTCAATGCTGTTAGCGCGCATTTGTTAACTACTTAGTAGTTAGATGCATATCTTAAAAATCTAATTAGTTTTATTAATACTGCTGTTGTTATTGCGACAATTTGTGAAATAATGATGTAACTAAGCAGAAACATTTTAGTACGCCTTCATTTTGGGGCATTCATCGTCTATTGCTTACGCATTGCATAACTTTTTGCCTATTTAGAGGCAGGCGACAAAATCCCCAGATATTTCTCGCCTTGAAAGCTCTTCCCTTTCTGGTCATCTGTAACCATTTAAGTTGATAGAATAGGCACCTTACCCTTATTTTTTATTGTACACATAAATTACAAAAACAATGTTATTATATTATATGGGCAGCTTATGTGCAAAGCCCAGAATTGGGTTCTCTAACATTACAAGCCTCGGTGCTATAGAGAGATTTTGTAAATGAGAATGATTTACTATCGTTAATAAGTGCATATCCAAACTAATAATTATTACATCATTTTCACCCTAGTTTTGACAAACACATCTTATTTTTATCACAAAGTGTTGCATCATTATTTCACAGCAGCAACAAATGAAACCCATCTTTCACGCACGCAATAAAAGTCTGCTGCCTAAATGGGTCATTTGGGTTTTGGGTTTTACCAACAAGCAACAACTGTGGAGTTTCTGTATATGTACCCTACATAGGATATCCTAAAATCTGTTATGTTTTGAACTAGCTTCTTGTGCTTGGAGGACGTGAAAGAATTCGCAAAATGACTTTTCTCTTTTACCGTATGAAACCCATAACTTTATTGTTACGGATCGTCTGCCCAAAAACTATAATAGCTGCTACCATTACGTCACTGTGACTTCAGATGGATGATTACAATAAAATAATTAAAAGGACGCGTCGAGTAATTACTCGGAACCTTGATGTAGATGTAAACGTTACTTATTGTGGTGTGATGTCATCGTTTATATACAGTGTGTCTTTATTATGTGCACATATGGGAATCTATGCCTAATTTTATTTTTTAAATTCTAAATATTTTTTAAAATATTTTTATGATCTATCGGGATGAAACAAACTCCATAATGATTTGAAGTAATTAGACGTCCTCATAAAAGGAAAATTGTGGAGAAAAAATTCCTTTTATATGTTCTGTGAAAAATTCCCTCAATTGAAAATAAACATGTATTTTTTTAATTTTTACAATAATCGTAAAGTTTCTTAATAAGACGCCAAACAGAATAAAAAAAAAAAAAAAAACCGTCGGTAAAATTAAGCATTGATTCCCTCATTTCGATATGTGCACAGTATAAAGAGTCACACTGTATGAATGGATACGCTACAAAAGTTATCCTAGAAACTTGGGTAATTTTGTAAACTCTACATAGACGGTAAATGGGGCTCCCAGAAAAAATGATACAACCTTAGTTTACTTATGATATAACATAACATCACACCTATATTACCCGAAGGGCTAGGCAGAGGTGTACCTATAGTACACCCACATTTCGCCAGTTATGCTTGAGTCCCATGTAATAGGAAACGAGGGACAAATCCAGACTCCGGACTGCTACTGTGAAATTCTAGATGGAAAATCCAATAACACTTTGCCTGACCCGGGAATCGAACCCAGGACCTCATGATCGGCAGTAGCGCTTCCAACCATTACACCAACGAGGCAGTCAAGTCGGTTGGTGTCACAGTATTTTTATCTCACGAAGCGACGCGCGCTTTACTTGTGGTTACTTTTTTACCAAGTGTACAAATAAGCTGTGAATGTATATGTAAGCACAGGAGCTCTCGGTACCGTCTGAGACAATGGCGAAGTCGGAAATGTGTGTGTGTTTTATGTCCTGTCGCTACTCATCTTCACGTACACTATCACAGCCTGTTTGCTCACTTGGTTATCACAAGTAAAGCACGCGTGGATTCGTGAGGTAAAATACTACACTTTTAACGAGCTTCTTTTGATACCTATTTGATTTAATTATAAAAGTCCCATGAAGCCATGGAAGTGATCGTCATCGATCACCTTGCTACGTCATAGGTCAAATAATTACTACCTTTACTTCGTAATCCACGTGCAGTTACTCACCTCTATCTTGTATTTATTCAATGAACGGGTAGATTACTCACTTCAATCTTTGCTCCATTACTCACGCAATAAAAATAGAAACAATTTGTTTTATATTTATTTTATGACTAACTTTCTCTCATCGGCTTCGTGTTGTTGACATATTTCTCTTGCTGTTTTAATTGTCACAGTGGCCGCTGTTTCAATAAAGTAAGCTAGAGAGAAAATAATGAGAGAGAAAAAAAATATTAATTGAATGAGACTGAACCGTCTCGTTGGTATATTTGGTCCCCAGTCGCTACTGCTGGTGCTGAGCATGAGGTTTTGGGTTCGGGCAATGTTATTGGATTTATCTATCTGGAATTTCTCAGTAGCACTAGCAGCTTGGAGTCTGGATTTGTGCCCGGTTGATGACAATAGGCTCGCCCCTTATTACATGGGACTTAAACAAACATAACTGGCGAAATATGGGTCTACTATAGGTACACCTCTGTCTAACCCTTCGGGAATTACAGGCGTGATGTTATGTAAATGTAACAGCAGAATTTCTGTGACGGTATCCTGCATCTTTTCCTAGCAAACAAACTGTTTACACAATGACGTCATGCCGATCTAAGAATCTTAATTAGCAACAGAACCGGAGCAAGGCCATTGACCGGCTATGGCCTACTGCCTAAGTTTATGGAAACCCACAATTCACACCCAAATACGGCCGCCGATTGTCCAAATGTATCTAATAGCTCAATCACGTCGTGTCAACGGAACGACATACAACACGTCTGGTAACGGTATCACTGTACTTAAATTGTTTGTTTTTCACTGGAATAAACTGTCAGGTGCTAATAATGTCGCTTTGTCAAATAATATCGTCATATCTGCTGCACCGACCGATTTTGCTGGACCGATGACCTTGTGAACGCCGCAGGAATCCGCTGGGGGCGGAAAAAACAAATCGGTCGAAGTGGACGTGCTTAGGGGAGGCCTATGTCCAGCAGTGGACGTCTTTAAGCTGAAATGATGATGATGATGATTTGCTGCAATGGTCATCGGTTAGTTAGTTTAATCGATTTATGAATACGGAGCATAAAATCCATAATCATCTGCCAAACCTTTTCCCAACCATGTTGGGCCAGCTTCCAGTTAAACCGGAAAATTCGTACTAATCCTAAAGCACTGAACTGATCGTTATGAAATTTTCGTCCTGGATATTTGTATAAAAAAAATGATAAAATTCGAAATACAAGCAGTTGAAGAAGTTGTTGTAGGTGGTACATAATTATTGTATTTTAGACCTTACACTTTTTAACACCACGGCCTGCAATTTCTTCATCTGCTTGTATTTTGTATTTTATCATTTATTATACAAAGTCACATTATCGCCTATCAGTTTACTCCAGTGAATTTATAATTCGAGTATAGTTCAAGACTGCCCACTCTGGCTTGACATTATTCTTTAATCAAGGAAAATGGTAGATAGCATAATTTATGAGATGATTTAATTAGATAAACAAGGTAACTAAT
Source organism: Omphaloscelis lunosa (assembly GCA_916610215.1). Lineage (NCBI taxonomy): Eukaryota > Metazoa > Arthropoda > Insecta > Lepidoptera > Noctuidae > Omphaloscelis > Omphaloscelis lunosa. Next base: position 2,439,900 of record OU744245.1, on the reverse strand, counting down.
AGTCTGTGAAGGTTCTAGCCACGTAATTAATTGGACTGTTAACTATTGTTAGCATGGAATTAGTCCGATTCCGTCTATTGAGTCTGTTAAGGCGACGATAACCGACTTTTAATGGTTTTATACTGAAGATCAAAACCTAAACGAGAAGTGTTAATGATTTGTAAAAAAATATATGTTAAATTAGAGCAATTTCTTTATAACTTAATATATGAATATTTTAGATTTTGTTTATATTACATAGTGAAATTAATTTGTAAAGTTATGTCTATTTTCGCGTGGCTGAACGTAAGACGCGCTGCGTGAGCTTAGTACAGAACACGCAAGCTAGCCACTCAAGGTCACTGGCATATATGTGCGTCTTAAAATAATCAAGAAAGTATCTTTACTCCATTTGAAATAAGATTAGACATTTAAACAAACCTTTTTTACGGTCTGTTCAACCGATTTTGACTTCTGTTGCGTTTGTGGCATAACAAGAACAAGTCTAGTGGTTCCAACCGCTACTGCTATTCATGAGGTCCTGGGTTCGATTCTCAGAATGGTCAAAGTGCTATTGGGTTTTTCCCATCAGGATTTTCTCAGTAGCAGCCCGGAGTCTGGATTTGTGCCCGGTAGATGGAAATAGGGTAGCACCCTTTAAAATGGGACAGTGGGACTGAAATATCACTGGCGAAATGTGGGTATACTATAGGTAGTACCTACACCTCTGGCTAACCCTTCGAGGACTACAGGTGTGATGTTAATGTATGTTATCACAAACAAAGCTAAGAAAATGCGCAATACAATACAGTGTGAGTCTTAATACTGTGCACATATCGAAATGAGGGGAATCTATGCTTAATTTTATCGACGGTTATTTTAATTTTTTTTTTTGTTCTGTCTGGTGTCTTATTGAGAGATTTTACGAATATTGTAAAAATTGGTGAGAAAAGACATGTTTATTTTCAATTGAGCGTAGTTTTTTTTTTCTACAATTTTCATCTTATGAGAACGCTTAATTACTTCCAATCATTATGGAGTTTGTATCATCGCGATAGATCATTTAGTTTAAAAGTTACACCGTTTTGTCGCATTTCTTTTTTAATTGAATAAAAAATGTAATAAAATATTTAGATTTTTTTAAAAATATTTTTTCCGTCGGTAAAATTAAGCATAGATTCTCTCATTTCGATATACAGTGCACATTATAAAGAATCAGATTGTACAATATTTCTAGCTTATCTTGAATTATAAACTGTTATGAGATTCTGCAAGCTACTCTTGTTCTACGATTTGTTCAATAAACATCTTTGTTTCCAATTTAACTAGTAATAAAAACATCTGCTTGGACTTAGTACATTGTTTTGTTCTTAGACCGACTGGATATCTGTACCTACTCGACAGGTGTGACAGTACGAACGCTGCGTACAGATGCGGCCGCTTGAATGTTATTCATTGTGAACAGTGGAATGATGATAAAGTTACTCTCGGTACTATTTATATAATTAATCATTAATAAAAATAATATACACAATGTAAAAATACAACATGCAAAAAAAACCCTGTCCAATCCGTGAAGGTGTTGTTAGATATTGTACTGAGAGTCTATTTATGTGGTAATTTTCAGGAAAATAGAAAAAAGAAATTGTCTCTTTTTTTTTTCTATGCGGAATTTTACCGGCTTATTTACAGTATGGGGCCCGGGCGGCCATCGTTTAGCGGGTGTCTACAAGTCATAACTTATGACCCCTGTTGAAAAACTGCTCATTTTTTATGAATTTGGGGTAATTTTGGTACGAAAAATGTGATTTTTATATAGCAATAACTTTGTTACTTTCAATTATAATTAGATTTTTTATAACTTACATGTAGGTAATGTTATTGCAGTACCGATGTGCCCCTTTCGGATCGGACAGGGTTATTTTTACATATTGTATTGACTGACCAGTTGCATCATCTGCTGTCAAAAATATATAAATGGCAACGCTCTTTAAGTTGACAAACGTTAAATATTGACAAAAATACTGTAGCAAATCCGCTCTCAGATTGTAACATAACATAACAATCATCACGCTTATAATCTCCGAACCGCCTACCATATCCATCTCTCATCCTATAGTACTCTCACATTTCTCCACTTATGTTTAAGTCCCATGTAATTAGGAGTCGAGCCTTTTGCCATCAACCGGGCACAAATCCAGACTCCGGGCTGCTACTGAGAAATTCCAGATGGAAAAACCTGGCCGACCCGGCTATCTCGGTTACCATCATCTGCCTAGCCTTTTCCCAACTGTGGGGGTCGGCTTCCAGTCTAACCGGATGCAGCTGAATACCAGTACTTTACATGGAGGGACTGCCTATCTGACCTCCACAACCTAGTTACTACGTAACATGATAAGACTGGTTTTAGACTTGGTTTTCTAACTACCCGTAACGAATGTCAAAGATCTACAAATGACAGCCGGGACCAACGCCTTCGTGGTTTCCGAGGCACGGAGGGGTCTTGGCATGTAAAGATGGTCACCCATTCACGGACCAACCGCGGCAAGCGTAGCTTAACCTGAACGATCGACCCGTGTGGCTGTTATTACTTAGCCACAAGCCCCTCGCTGGACTGGATCTGGGTAACCAAGAAGTCTAATGCCGACTGCACGTGTAAGATAACCGATAACCGGTATTAATACTTGTTGTGTTAAATATAAGGTAACCTTTAAAATTACCTGTAGAAAATATAATTTTTGTAACCGAAAAAATACCCGTATTGATCTTACTGGTTGATACACACATGCTGGTCCTGATTACATGATGATAATCACAAGCCACGTGCAATTCTTCCCACCTATAAACCGTGACACATCACAATGAACATTGTTAAGATCACTGCACAAATGTTCGTGGGAACCGCAATTTTCTCGTCCGTATACAAAACACTTCCTGTGCCCCGCAGTTTCACCCGGCTCGCTCGGCTCCTAAAGGTCGTAGCGTGATGTTAAAAAGCCTATAATCTTCCTTAAGAAATGGGCTATCAAATGCAAATAAATTTAAATTAATTTATTTATTTCAGACAATTCTAGTTCATAGTTTTCACTCATACATTTAAATTATAAATTATTTATTATAAACTATTTATTATAAACTATTTTAAAATCTAATCCCAAAATAAAATTGTGATTAATTTAATTTAAATATTCAAACTCATTTTTTTTTGCATCAATGTCAGAATCGTATAAAAAAAAACTGACGAGTAGTGCGTTCAAACAAAAAAAAAAAAAAAAACTACAGCTTTATTAGATAGATGTGACGTACAGTGTCAATTGATACGTCAAATATTAAAATTATTTGCATGTAAACATGTCTTGGAGAATCGTGATCTGTCAATATAGGGGTGTTGCTCTTTTGGACTACTTATTGAGTAAATAGTGTCAATGAATGACTGGCCTCTGTTTAGATAAATAATGAATAGCAAATAGTCTAGATGCAAATTTAAGATTTAAAATATTGTACCTGTATTTCATGGCGAGCTTATTTTTCATTGGGTGCTACTCGTTTTGGAGACCAAAATACGAAGGAAAACTAGTCTGTAGGCGTTGTAGCAAAAATAGATGATATGCCACATTTGAGTCAAATGTTGGCCGGGAATCGAACCTTAGACGACTTATTTTAGATTATGGAATGAAAGGTGCAGTTCGAGTAAAATAACACTGTATATTTAAAAAAAAAAAAAAAGAAAACGAAAAAAAAAAAAGAAAACAAAACATGTTAATAAATACACGATAGGAAATAATTAATAAGACCAGGCTTAAGGCCCATCGGTTCACTTAATTTAAACCAGATGCCCGTTATGGCGCGGGTGGTCTCCTCAATAGCTATTGATGGGGTTCTGCGTCGTTTTACGTGTAAAAAATGCGCTGACGACTGAGCGTTGACAACTCAAAAAACTTTAATCTTTTTCATCCATCAAACAAAGTTTGAGTGTCAGAAAAAAAAAACCACGAAAAAAAAATCGATAACTTATTTTCATGCGAAGAGGTTTAATTTGCAGTGAAACACTGCAGCGTTCTTTAACCATCTACTCTCAATATTTTCCAACCTAAAAATCTACCTAATAAAAATTCCAAATTCAGTACAGCTTAAATCGGGTCTAGAAACTTAAAATTTTGCACAAGAGTTCCTTCTATTAATTTCCTTCATTCACATCCACTAAAGGGGTTAAATAGGGGATGAAACTTTATATGGAAGTTCTTTATTTTTGCCAATGGGAAATTCCACCAGGCACACAGCTTGTATGTCTAATGATCCTTGTGGACACCATAAAGACACTTTTCATTCTAAAAACACGTTTTAATTTAGTATTTTCTTCCAGGCAATAATGTGCTACACACCCAAGTTCTTATGGGATGCGTTCGAGGGTGGTCTGCTGAGGACCCTCGTGATGGGGCTCAACATTGGCATCTGCCACCCTGACGAGAAAGACAAGAAGAAGGACGTCCTCATCGAGTACCTCATCAGGCACGAGAGGGTATGTGCTAGAATATAGTTTGAACATTGTACTGATTGTGTTGACAATTTATAATTGGGTGATCCATTTGTTTTGATGAATGTGGGTAAAAAGGTGGGTCAAAATGTTAAAAATTTGAGCCCATAATAGTAAAATCAAAGAAGCAATGTATGTAATACTTGCTATACAAGCAGCAGTAATCCTTATTAGCTATGCTTGTCTTAATACGTTTGCAGTATCGTCTTCTGCTAAGTTTGCTTAGGACTAACGACTGCAAAATTTCACAACTTCTTCCAGAACCCCCAAAAGGTTACTTTCTCCCAAAGACTTGGAATGGCTACAAAATTCGCGTATCCATACTTAAACTTCTTGATGATTCATTATTTTGGCTACCTGTCCAATTTTGCAAAATTTTTGTCTTTTTGTGACCTCTATAAGACCTTGAGACTGGTTCATCGACATAATCGTGAATCGTGATTGTTATATTTAAACTATGTATAAATATTACGCAACAACAAAGTACACACGTGGATCAAAGTACAGGACGAAGCCGACGCCGACGTTCAAGCGTGTTATCATTGTATATGAATTGGTATATTTGCATGACTGTGCATAAAATTTTACTTACGCAATGTAACTTCTTCCTAGTAGGCGTAGTAGGTGCAAGCTTTGTGCTTTTGGGGAATGAGTCAGAAGTCAGAACACAGGTATAAATGAATCATGTCCCCAAAGATTAGTCACTATAGGGGTTGGCTTTTTGCTTTCAAACAGAAGAGTCAATGAAATGCATGAGTTGAATGTGGATGATCTTTAATCTAAAAATTAAAATAATATAGCTGCGTTTGTAAAGCACGATTGTACCAACAAACGTTGCACAATTTCGAGAATGCGCGGTGACTTGCTTCAGATAAAAAAGGCACTGGAATCTGTCTGACATGTTATGTCGTGTCAAATATCGGTTAAACTAAAACGGCGACATGGAAGATTTCGCGTTTAAGTGATTCAAATATTTCAAGGATCTGTCAAAAAAAAAACAAAAAAACACGAATCCAAAACTTGCAGTTCCAAATCCGATTAATATTCACAACCAACGGCTTTTGCCCGCCTCTGGAAACCGAACCTTGTTCCTGCCGCTCCGTGTTCTGTGTGTACAATGCATTCCCGGGCCACTTCTAATTGGCATTCGATGCGCGAGTGATGCGCGTGAGTCGCGGGGGACTTTCTTGTGGCTATGGACTTGAGGTGTAGGGAATCCACGATAATAATGCTTTGGAACCCTTACCAAGGAGTATTGTGTTATCCAGTACCTGCGTTGTGGAGACCAGATGGGCATTCGCTGGTTAGAATGGGAGCCAAACTCAACATAGTTGGGATAAGGCTAGACAGATGATGATAAATGCTTTAGAACCGTCTAAATGGACTAAAAAGCGACAGTTCCAAAGCATCCAATAGCTAGTATGTATTTTACAGACATTAGAATTTAGGAATACGTGGCTCTTGTTATCTTTACCTTCCTTTTTATATCAGTGCTGAAACTCTGCTGCAATGCTAGTGAATCGTCTTATAGCTGAATATGCATAGTTGTTGCTGTCTGATGAGGATGACTTAACTGTTTCTAAAATTGTTGAACACAGTTTTCCTTAACCAATTCTGTGGTCTAACTTTAGAGTCTATATAGCAAGACTATCAAATAAATGAGTTTAAAAGAAACTATTACGTCTTCTTCGAGTAGGTAGGTATACTTGCTACAGGAATATAAACTAAAATTGAAGAGGCATCAGTATGTTGGCTAAATATGTAAAGTAAATGCACACACCATCCTCATGGCCACCCTGCCACTAACGGCTTGAATTAACCATTCAAGAAGCGTCTGCCATCGCTCAATAAGATTTTTTACCACACATTATATTATGAATCGCAACTTTTTTCAAATGGTTTTGTGAAAATTGCATTGTAGAGAATATGCAAAAGCGGGATACAGCGTGGCATACTCAAACACGTTAATCGTTGCCCTGTAAAGAAAGCAAGCTCTATAAATAAATTTTTTAAATTTTTGAGCGATGAAAAAAGATTATAATATAATAATGTATTCAAATAATTGTGTAAATTGATTAATCATCGCAGAGATTTCCTTTTAAACTCGTCTAGACGATTCATTAAATTAGTCACAACTACCTTTGTTATTTCGTATAATTAACGCCTACTTTTTCGGATATCATGTTTAATTCATTTATGGACGATATGCTAATGATCTTGACCTAGATCGTTTTGTTTACATGTACTGTTAACGGTGACCATTTTTTATTTCCTTGTACCTTATAAATCCGGTCAGTTATGTCAAGTTTTCAATTAACATCATTCTAGCCTCAGAATGATGAATAATGTTCCTTGCCTTCCTCTTCATCTTCTATCAATTATTTTTTGGTAAATACAGCCAACGTTCCTCGACTACATACATAAATTATACGAGAAGACTAGTTGTCGACTTGTTACAACTAAAGTTTAAAGGTCCCACGGACCCCAATTAATCTTTTGCATTATATCAATTATTATGCTCGTTTTTTGAGTCTGTTCTGAAGTAATTTAAATAACGTATTGGATTGTTTCAAATTGATTTCCTCATACAAACATCATTACCCTACCATCTTCTAAAGTACTAACAGTTTTCTCTTGTGAACCCTTAATGCCTTCACAATCTAATTTCTTCGCCTGTTACTTGCCCTATTGTGTAGTTCTTGTCGCTTTCTTGTCTGCAATGAACCGTGTCGTGGCTTCAGATCGTGACAGTCGATCAGGCCAGCAACAAACCGATTCAACCAATTTTTTCTATGCGGTCATTGGCCATACCTCGTTCATTGCTCGTAGTTACGCAATCTTTTACCTTCACTGTCTCCTTTACATTGATGACTATGTTCGTAGTATTAGGTTATGAGTTAGTGTTAGGCCAGTAATGATACTTGAACAGTTTTTTTTGCGTTTGATACCATCTCCGAAGTTACTTTTCCGGTTTAGAGTCTTGTACTTAGTTATTAAAGCGTTTAGTTTGTTGCAGTTTTTAAATATTCTTTTTGTTACGAAATTCTTAAACTCTGAAGCTTATCTAATAAATAGATATGCGTGCTGTGTCAAAAATTAAATGTAACCTTGGTTTACTATTTGTCCCTCGGAGACAATTCGACAGTATTTCCAATAGACAAAAAAAAGTACAGGCAATATCGAAATGTGACTTTATTCGTTTGATTGAAAGAAACCTTTTCTAACCGAACCCAGGCCAAACAGATCGGTATGTTGAGATTGAATTACAATATTTATGATGTAGACTGTCAGACCAAGACTCAATACATCATTAACTGTCTGTGGTTTCAAATGACTATAACACCTCTTGTTGGTAACATTTCCTGTTATAATAACAATAAATAAATAATAAAGCCTGACTAATAAGTTTTAATCGAAATTATTTAACCTGAAAGGCTTCGAGGCCAATTTCGAAGAAATAATTGACACAGAATTACATTCACTGGACACGTAGGTATGGGTATAATGAACTGGTATCGGTAAAATTTTAAATTCGGAAGAGTTGAAATGAGAACAGGAAAAGTTTCGTAGCAAAATTAATGTTGGACTGATTTAAACTAGGAAAATGCAGAAGGCAGTGTTGACTACTGAAATGGTTGTCTTCCTTCCTTTTGACTCTGAAGAGAACTTATATCATTTACAGTGATGCAAAAGAACTTATATCTTTTTATTACAAGATTTTTACCAAATCCGACAATTTTTTTTTCAATTTGGTCAAGTTGTAATGATGCAATATCATTCTTTCCTCATTGAATCCCCATTAAAATAAAACCATACAAGACCGGTGTCTGAACTCACACCGAGTTCAGACACCGGTCTTGTATGGTTTTATTTTAATGGGGATTCAATGTGTCAAGTGCGACCGCTTCCTGTCATCTGGCGGATGTTCTCGCTTTGCACAGGTCACAGGTGTAGCTCACTGCTGCCAATAGTGACGTTAACTTACACTTAGGTAGCTCTTGTTAGCTGTCAACACGTTTATTTACTAGCTACTTACTGTCTTATATGGCACTGTTTGTGTTTGATTGGTTCTCTGTATGTTTGTTAGCTGCAGGCAGCGGTTGGATCTTTTATCTTTTTCGCAACCATTTGTGTCTCAAGCTTTTCACCATGAAATCTATGTGCTTATCAGTTACATCATATCTTAGTTTTTCGAAAGGGTTTCTTCGTGAAGAGTGTCTGTTTTGTAGGTAGTATTTTTGTAATTCAATGAAACTTTACCGATCGGTATCTACTAGCTGTGCAAAAGTGTTAATAAGAGTACACTCCTATTGGTAGAACGATCAAGACACTACATGGGTTTTATCATAAAACTATTGAGATTGGTATCTAGGAAATAAAACGGAAGCCTAACAACCTCGATAAGTCTTTTGAAATAAATTAGGTACATTACTTTAAATTGAATCACAATATTAATTTTATTTCCCGGAAGTCTTTTATTGGTTCAAATTAAAAATACCTGCATATACTATAAGTTTGAGGACCTATTTATGATTTTATGTAGAATAAGGTAGCTACTCGCGGTTTTATTGTTCCGGTAATCGCGAATCAGCCTCATGCGGGAAAATCCAGGCTTTATAAGTAGTTACATCATGTTTCACGAATTGTGACTCATGAGAATACAATAATAATTCAAAGAAGTAAACGGTGCTTTAATATTTTTATCACATAAGCCTTTCTGACGCTGAGCACGTACGCACTTTTTATTTTTTGGCCTGTCTCCTCTTATATGCTATAAAACCTCATCGGTGAATTTGTTCTTCATAGTGATTCCAATGTGAGCTTCAGTCTCATGGCTCACTCAACTATAAATTCGATTGGGATGAAATGCGACAGAAAGGTCATGAAAAGCCATAGCCTTTATTAAATTAACATTTATTTCACTTCTACAAACGCGCCTTATAAATATGAAGATTACAACATTTGATAAAGTACAGTCTCTTTTGTGGGAGACTGGTATCTGCAGTAGGAAAACCTGTCACACAGATTACCAGATCCCCCACCAAAAAAAAAACAAAATACATTGTGTGTGCAATTAAGTGAATCATAAAGGTAATATTAAAAAAATATTTTAACCTTTGGTATGAACAACAAGAACATCCATATCCAGAGGAGGCTGACGTACAGGATGTGCGTTATGCAACGTTGTAAGTTCGCCCACCCTAAATATATATTAAATACTGATATTATAAAGAGGTGAAATTTGTGAGTTTGTATGTAGGTCGTAATTTTCGGAGCTTCCCTTAAAACTAATATAGGTTTCTTAGCTGTTATAACACTAGGTCCTTCTTTTATACTTCTTCTGTATATGGGAAAACCCAATAACCAAAACAGATGTTTGAATTTGCATACTTTAAACCCAGTGAGACTAATTCGCACAATCTTTCAACATATTCTCGCAAAACGATGACGAATGCTTACATACTTGTAAAATACATTGAAGTAGTCTTTATTATTTCCTTGTTTTTTTTTTTTTAATATCTTCATAATCTTTATGTATTAATTTGGACTTGAGCAGCCTTGTTACGAGTGCATATATATTTTTTGTTCAAGCTAACTTACACTAACGGATGGTTATCTTTACTTTTGAGTTATATTGGTGTATTTAAGTAATTTCAGTATTTTTATTTTATTTTAGCATTTATTTTATGTTTCACTTTGCATTTTTAGTTTTTTATTGAATAGTTAAACGCACTTACGTGCTAGTGAAGTTCGACGGTAATTAAACGAAATTACTGTCAATATGAATTGATGCCCGTGACTGACAACGCCGAAACTACAGTTGTTTTCAAACACCATCGAGGATGAGACAGCAACGAGTATAGAAACTTAATAGCATCCATCAGGAATTAAGCATTATCTTGGTTTGTTATTTTGAAGGACAGCAGCGGGGTAGTTACGTAACTCATTATCAGTAGCTATGGTTTTCATTTTGACAGTTCGACAACATTCATTGCGTTTTGAACAGACAAATTTTTCGATTGAGTATATGAAGCAATGGATTAGCAATACCCTTAAAAAACAATCAGATTGTGATTGATTGTGTGTTACGAAATTTAAGTGCTGGTTGGTTTGTTACAATGTTATAGATCTTGACAGAAATTCCAAAGAAAACACAAGATGCATTGATTAATATTATTATCTGTGCTTCTATAAATTGATGGTATTTTATAATGTTCAACTACGGAATGTTAAGCACCCATTCTTCTAATGTGTTTTTACTATTTACCTGTGTGGTACATTAATTATGTTAGTATTTAATATTGCTTGAAAAAGCAAACGTGCAGTGGAGAATTATTGAGATTTCATTCATATAATATAAGCATACAGCTATTATCTATGTACTTCTGAATGAATGGTAAGTACGCACAATAAATGCCATAATGATTGAGATAAAATTGCCTCTGTGCGGTGTGCCTATTTCATGATGGTTACTATTCTACTCGTAAACGTTGAAAGATCGCGTAGGTACATATTAAGTATGTGGTAAAAATGTGTTAATCAGCTTTTTAAAGTTTGAACTGTAATTTCTCTAAGTATCCTCATTTCAGATTGACTATATCCGGCCTTTTATTAGATTACTTGGCTTCAGCCCGCGACTTCGTCTACGTGAAATATCTTGTTTTAACATAAAATATGACACTCGGCAATACTGTACCTTCCAATTAGTGAAAGAATTTTCGGAATCGGGTGAGTAGTTTGGAAGATTACCCCTTACATACAAACTCACATATTTTACCTCTTTATAATATTACTATAGATAATAAAGATGAGAAGTACCCGGTTATGGGACCATTATTCAATTATACTTTAACCGAAGCACTGACGTTGTCCACAACATTACAGAACTTTCCAATAGCAACTCGTTTTTTTGGTGACTGTCAACCGCGACTGGTTGGGCGACACTTTTTGTGCTAACGGTATTTGAAGACGGCTACCGTGCGACGCGGCGATAATTTATAACGCGCAGAGTCGATGGTAGCCTGTTTGAATCAAGATAATATGAGGAAGGGAACCATTTGTCCTGATATGTTTTTGAAGAGGTGAACTGGCCATGTTTTTCGTTAGAACTTCTTTTTTTGTGTGGGACTAATTGCAGTAGATAATAAATTAGGGGGACTTATTTTGCTGACAGTATTTTTAGGTGGGTTGTCGCTCATTTTAAAAAAGGCAGCGATTTTGTGACAAATTACAAATTGGAAGTTCTTAAAGTAGCACTGGCTTTATAAGTTCGTAGAAAAATAGACCTTTTATTTGTTTTCGGTGGGAATTCTTCGTACAGCGTACGGACGTTGGGGATAAGACCGGGTATGGGATTTTTACTTCACTGAAACCACCCCAGTGATCACCATCAGCACATGAAAGGGGTCACCGTGTTATCTTAAAGACAATCCCGGAACCCTGTGTGCAACATATGTTAATGCACATCCCTGGGGAGACAAATGGAAACTAGCCTACCTACTTATAAATAAATAATATTTTTCTCCTCGTTTCTCTCTTAGTAAGCATTATCAATCATGCTTATTACGTAACATTAATTAATGAAATCCTTATAGGACTCATTTACGTCATTCAATTTTATTTTATAAACCACAATTTAATTAATACAACATGCACCGCAAAACTAAGAGTGCCTACTAAAGAGACCTACATTACCTACTATATGTAGGTATAAAATAATTACAATATATAAATAATAATTGTAAAAGCAAGGCTACGTCATGTCCTAAAATGGACAAGTTGCAGTTGTCAGATGTCATTGCAACTGGATAGTTTGCCTTGAGCCTTGACGCAGTGAGCAGATGGCCCTAAAAATGTTCCACTTAGGACTTGCCTAGTTACGTTAGTAGGACAGTCTAACTCTTAAAGATGTATGTATCATTTACAGACTTGACATTGGCAGCTTTGTTCAACCCATTGCTGAGTATACTTCCTTTTTTGCCGATGCCGTGCTTCCCTGGTATATTCTAGTCTCACCCGTCACCAGGTCTTACCCGCGATCTTCTGAATATTATCAACCCAATTGACTGATAGGCTGCCAAAACTCCTTCTACCGTTTCTCGGGAGTAGTCGGGAGCCATTCATTGAGGGCTCTACTCCACCTGCCTTCACTACGTCTAGCCAACAGACCGTTATTTGCGTCTAACTAAATAAATCGTTAGTTTGCTGTAGTGTTTTTGTATTCTTAACTGCTACATTAAGGTCCCTCTGTACCTTCTAAATTCCTAAAGTCGACTTTAAATACTCACATGAACGCTTTAAGAAACTGCTTACGATCGCTTTGTATGAAATTACCTCTCCTACTTTCAAAAGGGTTAGGAGAAACAGTGAATGAACTTTTCGCGAAAAAGCTTCTCATTCATAATCTACAACAATACGCTGCAACTTTGTTTGAACGTGTTCCAACTCTCTGTATACACATTCTTTCCCCTAATTTGGGGTCTCTTCCCTACTTCCGCTCAAGTTCAAGGAGAGTACTTACACTGCAGCAATCACCGACCCCTGTTATTAGGGATATCAAAAATAAGACGGAGATTCTACACCTCCAAACTAAATTGCACTTTATCTCTTTAACATGGAGTGCACTTTCGCAAAATTGTCAGAGTTGTGGGGACTACCGACAAATATTTGATTCCCCCAATAAAATATGAATTGAAAGGTAAATCGAATCATTTTGTGGAACCATTTCGTCATAAAGTGTAAAATGGCGACGTTATATTTACTACGTAACTTTATTTCCTGCTAACTTATTTTAAAATTGATTATAAAGGGATCGCCGAAGTTTGAATCTTATTTGTTGGCCAATTTTACTCATGTTTAACAAAATGTGATTCTATTCTGATGGTACTAAAGATCATTTTTTATGGAGGGATTGTTTATTAGCACGCAAAAACTTAGCTGGGGGCGATAACATATGGCAAACAGATTTTGCGTGTCCAGTTGAGTCCATTGGCATCCGGAGTAATCTGAGAATTTAGGGTTCCTTACGAATAATATGAGCATGATAATTCAGGAAACAATACTTAGAAATGAAATGATTAAATAAAAGACAATCCTTACATATTATAAAACAAAGTCCCCGCCGCGTCTGTCTGTCTGAACGCGATAAACTCAAAAACTACTGAACGGATTTTCAAACTATCAAACAAAAAAGAATTTTCAAAATCGGTCCATAATTGACGGAGAAATCGGCGGACATACATATAAAAAAACATAAATGCGCTACGAACATTATAACCTCCTCCTTTTTAGAAGTCGGTTAAAAATGAATCCCTATTTCCCTTGGTCACGGCATCACGCGTGAACGGCTGAACTGATTTCGCAAATTCTTTTTTTTGTGTTTGTTATTGTCAGGAGGAGTCTTATGAAAGAAAAAAATGAAGAAAGTAGAAAGTAGATTGCACCCGTGGGCGTGTCGCTAGTTAATTATAGATTTGCCTTTAAGTATGTTGTAAGTTTGATTATAACTTTAATGGACCTATTGAACACTGTATTGACCAATAGCACTGAATTATCTATCTACTTAAACGTGGTATAAAACAAAGTCGCTTTTCGTGAACTGTGTGACCTTCTAAACTACATTTAGGATTTTGATTAACCTTAACCATCATTTTGAGGATTTATTCCGTAAGGTTTAGAATACACTAGCTTTTGCCCGCGGCTTCCCCGCGTGAATGTCGGAAAATATCCCACGGGAACGTAATACCGATACCGGGATTATTTTGTTACGCGTAATTTTGAAACTGTGATATCTTTTAAACTACCGGTCAAAATGGCTTCGGAAAAAACAATGAAATTTTTATCAAATTCTGAAAAATCAAAATGGTTATTGTGGGTCATCCTTAGAAGATAGACATATATGCTATCATGGACTTTTTTTTTAACTTTTTAAATTGAACAATACTGTGGAACATAAAATTTTATGTAACTTTTACGATTTCAGCGGTGCACGCCAATAAAGCTCCCAGTCGGCATGATTTTTTCCGACATCTTCAACAATAATCGTCAAATTTCGGCCAATTTACACAAAACCTTAATGAATTATGCACTAAAACCTTCGGCATGAATCACTCCGTCCATTGGTGAAAACCGTTTGAAAATCTGTTCGGTAGTTTTTGAGTTTATCGCGTTCAGACAGACAGACAGACAGACGCGGCGGGGGACTTTGTTTTATAATATGTAAGGAGCACAGAAATCTCGATATTTTGTCATGTCGCCACATCACGTAGCACCGGTGCGTGCGAAGCAAGGGTAGTAGGCTAGTTGTGAATAAAACATGGTATTTATTGCATCAGACGTCATCATGGCGCTATCAGAAGCTGCTATATACTTCTCTTAGGAGTCCAACTAGGACTCCTACGCTGTATGGCTGGTATGCTGGAAATACTGCAGCCTTAATTAAAAGCATAAGTTTAGCAGGGTAAATATTCTCATCTCAATCATCACAGGTCGTATGTAAAACTTTTTGCTGGATATTAGTTCATAAAGGCAAGTTTTTTGCCAGGATCAATAGCCAGATGAACGGACAGACGCACAGTGGAACGAATGTATGGGAGCGGTTGGACGTAGACATGTCCGAAAAAAAAGAGTAAAATTATGCCAAACTAATGATGCCATCTTATTCGATTACTTAATGCCTTCATAACTTGTGGTGATGAATTTCTTCATAACTCCCATATTTCGGGAGTAATTTGAGAAAATGTGAAATTTTACTATGAAAATGAGTGTATCGAGCTCTCTCCCTCCTGATTCCGGGCTTGTTTCAAGTAGCGGTCTCTAATATCATAATGCTAATACTAAGAGCTATATTTAATACTAAGACACATAGTGCGCCAAATGTGCACTTTCTGGGATAAAGAGTGATGTTTATTTTATAACACAATTTTTTAATTTTTTGTTTATTTTGTTGATTAAAACCGTTTTTCTAAAGGTTTACCTTATTACAATAACATTTCTGATCAGCCAATTAGAGAAGATATAAGCTAATTAGGATATATAATTAGGGACTTAAGGTTTACATATAAAACTGATGCACTAATGATTACTGATAAGAACATTGCTATTATTTAATTACTAAATGGCTCTTAATACACTAATTTAGCATGCATCATTTACTAATTATCACAATAACTAATTACCTTGCAATATTTAACAAAGGATACCTGGGATACCTGGATTTTATATAAATAGGTCACTATTAGTAACTTTAAAATCAGTGTTGATTTACACCTCGTTGTATCCAAGCTAATCTCGCAATGTATTTTCCAAATTTTAATACAAATCTTGATATTCACGTTGCTTTATGCGCACGCGCACATAAAGATTTACGCGACTTTAACTATTTGTTCAGTGTTTTAAAAGATAACAGTTGTGTTCAGTTATGTGAAAGTGCTGAAACAAGTTTAAAAGACTGGTGTCGTCGATTTTGCTACCGCATTTATGCAAAATGGACACAGTCTGGAAGAAGCACAGATAAGTTTCGGAAGAAACATGAGATTTGGCTACAGGCTGCAATTCAATGGCCGGAATTACAGAATGAAAATATGGAACCTTCTACAGAAAATATAAGTGACGTCATCGAGCCCATAATTTCTCCTGCTAAATCTGATGCTTCAACTTGTACACATCCTAGTCCTCGTAAATCTTTTGAGGACCTTAGTAACCGGCAAAAAAGAAGACGCACCACTGAAGATAGTCTTTCATGCAGCAGTAGCAGCGCTGAAATTATGTTTTCGGCCGAAAGGGCGCTTCAAAAGGCAGGACAAAGCGATACAGCTTATGTTATGAAATACTTGACGGAGAATCCAGAAGAGGCCTCAAAAATCAAAGCCTTCATTGAAGGTAAATCAATTCAGGTACGGGAAATATCCCCTTTGAAGGCATTGGCTCTTTATGTATCGATGAACTTATCGAAATGGCGCTATAACACTCTTCGGGATTTCAACACTCAAGAAGGAGCTCTTCAATACCCGAGTTACTACATGTTGGTTAAAGAAAAAATTAAGTGCTATCCGGCCAAAGAAGATCTCACAGTTACAGAGAGCTCTGCAAAAATCAAATTACAAGCCTTGATGGATTTAACCTCAAGAAGACTTATTAGGTCGTTAGAAACCCCTGTTGATCCCAATCAACAGCTCGTATTGACCAGCAAATGGGGTTTTGACGGATCATCTAGCCAAAGCATTTATCATCAAAGGACGAGTGAAGATGAGCAAATCGATCTTGCTAGTAATTTTATGATTAGTCTTGTACCACTGCGGCTCGTCTCAAAAGGTGTAACAATTTGGGAAAACGAGCGACCATCTTCCACTTCATTTTGCCGGCCAATATTGTTTAAGTTTATAAAGGAAACCAAAGAAAATGTGCAGAGAGAGATGGCTGAAATCGAAGCAGAGATTGAAGCCTTAACTCCATCCACCATCACTGATGGAATTAGTGTCAAACACCAACTGCTGTTGACAATGATTGATGGTAAAATTCATTCCATTATATCCAATACAGCAGCTTCAGTGTGTGACATATGCAAGGCTTGTCCTAAAGAAATGAATAATTTAGAGTTAATCAAAGATAAACACGCAAACGAGGACATGTATAAATATAGCTTAAGCACCCTTCACGCTTGGATTCGCTCAATGGAATGCTTATTACACATTTCCTACAAATTAGACATAAAATCATGGCAAGTAAGGGGTGATATAGCAAAAAGGCAAGTTGATGACAGGAAGAAAAGAGTTCAAGAGGCTGTAAGAAGAGAAACGGGCTTACTTCTCGATGTTGTGAAACAAGGCAGTGGATCCACCAACAATGGCAACTCGGCAAGGAGATTTTTTGAAAACTACACTAAATCTGCTGAACTGACCGGAATAGATGCTATGCTTTTAAGAAAAATCTGTGTGATCTTGCAGTGTATTTCATCAGGAGAGAAGATCAACGTAACTAAATTCCGAGAGTTCTGCTTTGATACTGCTAAGCTTTACGTGGAGTTATACCCATGGTATTATATGCCTTCTTCACTTCATAAAATTTTAATGCATGGGCCAGACATAGTTCAGAACATGTCAATTGTGCCCATTGGTTTTCTATCCGAAGAGGCATCTGAGGCTAGAAATAAAGATTTTAGAAAATATAGAGAGGGGCATTCTCGAAAGCATAGCAGTATCTCATGCAATGAAGATATTATGCACAATCTTTTACTGTCTTCTGATCCACTTGTTACAAGTATCCGTCCAAAAGGAAATAAGTTTGTAAAAAAATCTTCTTTTAAGGAATTTTATGAGCTTACGGATTCTGAGAAAAGTGATATCGAATTTGTTAACATAAATGATTTAGCGGACATCGATTCTGAATTTGAATTAATTGATGATGATGATGATGACGAAGATAATTAAATGATGTTATTGTTTTAAAATGTGTAACTTAGTAAATTAGAGCTTACGTCTTAATTATTTATTGTACTTTTAATGAAACTAGGTAATTTATTATCAACTTACTTAAAAGTCATACTCTCATCAGTTCTTGTGAATATTTTTGTTAATATATATTTCTGTATATATATAATATATTTATAGACCTCTTAATAAGTCTGTCTGCGGTTTAAAGTAAATACAAATGGGGAAAAAACGTTTTTTTTTTTAAATTTTCATTTCCTTTTATCCCAGAAAGTGCACATTTGGCGCACTATGTGTCTTAGTATTAAATATAGCTCTTAGTAATAGCATTACGATATTAGAGACCGCTACTTGAAACAAGCCCGGAATCAGGAGGGAGAGAGCTCAATACACTCATTTTCATAGTAAAATTTCACATTTTCTCAAATTACTCCCGAAATATGGGAGTTATGAAGAAATTCATCACCACAATTTATGAAGGCATTAAGTAATCGAATAAGATGGCATCATTAGTTTGTCATAATTTTACTCTTATTTTTCGGACATGTCTACGTCCAACCGCTTCCATACATTCGTTCCACTGTGAGACGGATAGATACCATGTATTAATGGCAGGTGATGGAGCAATGACCGCTTTATGTAATATTCTATGTAGTTAGCTTTGCTATTATCCTTATTATAATGATTGAAAGTTTTTGCCAACTCATGGACTTCGCTTTTTAGTTCGAGTTTGCCTATTTTTAACCGACTTCCAAAAAGGAGAAGGTTATATGTTCGTAGCGTATGTTTTTTTTTATATATTCTCCGATTTCTCCGTCAATTTCTTTTTTGTTTGAAAGGGTATGCTCTCGAGGTGGTTCCATATAACTTTTATTAACTTTGCTTGGATAGTTTTTCAGTTAGCTTCAATAATACGTATTTTTTCCACTTAGTATGTGGATGATATGATAAGTTCTTGTCACTGTTATTTACATAGCAGGTAGTGGTATTCGAATTTGTGTGGGGTAGGAACCACAACTAAAAAGTGAAAAAAAAAACTTTTTACAAAAAAAAAACAGTTTCCCGAAAAAAAAAACTTAATTTTGGAAGTCGGTGGCAAAAAACGAAATTTCAAAACCAAAGACACTGACTTCCGAAATGAAATTTATTTTTCACTTTATAATGTTTTATTTGGAAGTCGGTTTTTTTTTAGGGTTCTAAATATAAATCTAAACGAAGCATTGACTCGATCGATACACGGTTTACAAAATGCTGTCGAGTGTGTGATTGACAACTCTTTTTCTAGATTCTAGACCTTGGTATACCTAGTTAAATATTTCTAGACGAAGATATTTCAGTGGTTTTCTAAGCTTGCTTAACTTTCAGGACAATTTCAAACTTTGAAAATAATGTTAAACTACTTCCACTAACCATCACATTGCCTCACCATGGAAGTTATGAAAGTGTAATGATACTCCTCGCTTGATTGTCGGTCTCATGTATGTATGTCAGCAATTCAGCATGCAGCAACAATGGGCCAGTGATGTGAAACCATAGTGCGGTGCCGACTAATTAGTAAGACGAGTCGAGTTACTCTTTTGTTTGTTATTAAATGCTATGGAGGGCTAGGCTAGGACTCACGTAATTATTGTCTGTGTCGGTTGACTTGGCTGAAAAATTGTGTATTTTTTTTATTAGTCAGGAGCTTATTAGGGTAGGAATAAAAAGGGCGTGATTGAACGTGGTGCAAATAACCTTAGGCTCGCAGCAGGTGGTCCAGTTCAGTGTACCGTGCTCAAGTACAAAGAGTTAGGTACCATCGCACAAAGCCATAACTAGCCACCGTAAGGACTATTGTTGCTTGCCGCACTCGGCTCGTTTAAAAAAAGTCGTAAGTTAATTTTTGTAAATTTAGATGTTTTCTGAATTGTTTCTATCCATTCATTCATTCACGTTCCGGTAGTACGTAGCTAAAATTAATAAACTTCAACTGGTCTCCCGTCTGACTCAATGAATTAGTTGACGCTACATGTGGCACGTGGTGGGTCCAAGGGTCGTACTTTACTTCATCAATCAACATAGGCTGTTATTGTACCTAGGTACTTGACTATTATCAATACTATTCTATATCTGCCGCAAAGACATACATAGTCTGTTTCTATGAACGATACCTGGGGTATTTTCATAATTACGCAACGCTATATTGTAGACTTGCACTTTCTATACTCATCAAGTCATCATAAACATCTTAATAAAAATCTTTTCAGGAAACTGATTCTTATTCTTTAAACATTGTTATTCGTTACAACATGTAAGGAAAGTTTATGTACGATGGGCTGCATCAATTGGGTACTCCAGTTGTATTAAAATTTTAATAAAAACGGTTACCCAATTGATGCAGCCCACTGTACGAAGTAGTACGAACATAATCTAGAATTGTAAATTAGCCAAAACAGTCAAACAAGAACCCATATTAACTATGATATGATTTTATTGGTCAACCAGTCTTGGACAAAACTTGTCTTGACACAAAATTACATACACTACAAAAAATATAATAAAATATCCACTATTAATTTAATAGAGCAAATGTCTAGCAAACTTGTATCAGTATAATTTCCTGTGCAGCTAAACAAAAAGTGCCAGGTGCTGGCTATTCTCAAAGTGTGCATCTGTCGGGCGACCCTTGCCAGTTACCGGTGTTGTCAGTGTTGTCACCCTACAAGGGCGATGTTGCTCATTGAACATTGTACTTGTTGAGAGGGGATATTCGTACGAGCAAATAATTATAGAAAGGGTATATAGGTGTGTGTATAATTCATGTGATTTTTGGAGACGTTTCGAGAGTATGTTATGTTTTGTTATCAATATTTTTGAGATCGAATAGGTTGATCATACGTTTAACTGTTGAAGAAAGAACGAAATACGGAAGATGTTTCCGAGAAACAAGAAAATGGACAATATACCAAAATCTAAATGATGTTGAAAATGATAACAAATCGGAAAAGTCCAGCAAAATTTCTGTTTTATGCTCGTGATTTATTATGTACTTTTTGTTGTTTTCATTTACTCTTGTCTTTGATGTATGCACGTGTCTCTGTGACAAATAAACCTATTTTTCTTTCTTTCTTTCAAAATTATCAAAATTGAGGTTGTGAAACAACAATCTGCTTTTCTGTAAATTACTGACCTCTTGCTCTATAGAAACAGCATTGTTTAACTAATGACAGCATGATAGTTGATAGGCAGCTGTCGTAAACACCATTGACTCGACAATGATGCAAATGTGACGCAACTTGATGCAAGAGTCACCAGAGCTAGCCTAGCGGCTACCTCATATAGTCTAAGGCACCGATCTATAAACGTTACTAAGCACATACTTTGGCTAAACTGTATTCCTATCACATTCGCACAACTGTCAAACTATAACTGCAAGATAGAGACGGGGGCATGTCTAATTCAGGGGACATGTCTTAAATCATAGACTCATGGCACAGCGGTGTATTTTGATAAAGTCATGGCACGTGGACCGAGCAGTGTCTATTTAAGTTATACGTAATGAAATATCCTATGTAGTTTGTCGGGCAGGCGAAACTCGTGCGTTAGAAAAAACTTGAGGTTGACGCCACGTGCTCACATATTTAAATTATAAGCTATGCGAGTACACAACAACCTTTTTGAAGGCCACAATATTTCTACTAAGTAAACGTTTTGATTGCTTGCCTCATCCAAACTATCCTAACTATATAAATTCGAAAGTGAGTTTGTTTGTTACGCTTTCACGTTAAAACGGCTGAACGGATTTGGATGAAATTTGGCACATGGGTAGACTATGACCTGGAGAAGGGGAACAGCTAGTTTTTTTATATTATGTCTGTGTCCAGATGGTTATAATGACTGTATTACTTAAACCTGCCTTAAAAATATGTTTTATAGCCGGGGAACAGGTGTAAGAGAAACACAGGTACTTAGGTATTACACTATAATCACACAAATTACCTACAATCTAACTGAACCTTGGAATTAGAGCGCACATTCGCACACTGGTGTGTAGCTTACTTAACTAACTGACGATTACTATCAAATCTCACTGGAGCTTACGCGGGCGCCCTCAGATGGGCGGGTGGCTAACTACTCTGGGTTGCTATGATAGCATAAAATGTTCCTTCTGCCGTATGCTTTAATTTATAGGAAAAAGAAACAAACCACCACCACCAACCAACCACCTATCTTATAAATATATGGAAGCTTCCAGAACATCATGACTATTTAGGCATTTAGAAAAGTAAATATTTCGTCCTAAGGAACCAGGCTATAGAACTTGCTAAGTATTTTAATGTCCGTCTGTCCACACAACATTAACAGTTAGATGAGCAAGCTATGTTTATAGACTACCTTGACACATCACAAATGGCAGAATATTCATAACTTCCGACTGTGTATATATGCATATCGCACCTTTTGTCTGAGTATAGATACATAAATGAACACGTTTATGACGCGGTTTGATAAATAATAAAATAGACAATGGTTTAGCATCAAACTTATGTAGTATATACATTGCTAAATTAGTCAAGTTTTTGTCATCGGGAAACAAAGAGAAGCATTCAATGTCAATGATGAATACCTATTAATTGTTGATGGTAATGCAGATCTCGATTTAATTTTTCAGCAATAACCATTGATGGTCATCTCACTCAGCAATACTTATTCTTAGCGATGGTCACATTAATAGCAATGTCTGTGGCGCCTTCATTAGATTCTGAATGGTGCAGTTGTATGAACATTTGGGACATTTCAGAAAGTGGGCCATCCTTTGGACAGTACTGTACATTCAGATTGGGTGTTGGACGAGATCCCCCATTTTGCCAACTTCTGTTTGCAACAATTCTGATTCACTATTATGATAGATTATAATCACAATAGAGCTCGCTTAGCTTACATAACGCCATCATCTGCCACATTCCGTTTCCCTGCCATCCCTAACAAACAAAGAGCTATTTCATAAGCTCAGCTCTGTTATCTGGGCTATAATCTCCAATACTGTCCAGTGTTCGTCTCAAGCGGACCATTGAAGAGATAATCATAACTATCCGGTGACAAGGTTTGTTTGTAAATATCGAGCGGTTGATATGCATGTGATAACCCAAACGGGCTAGCAGCCACCCGCGTTGGCGGACTATGAATACTCCTTTTGATTTGTACCAGTTCCAACGGTTCTTGGTAATCGGGCCTGTGATGATTGGGTGTGGAACACAGTGAACAGGAAGACGCGATTAGGTATAGTTTAAAAGTAACAAAGCTTGTTATGTAGCTAAAGGCAGGAAGGAACAATAGGAAGTAAGATATCAATGGTTGCATGCATTGAAACTGGAATATAATTAAAGCACAAAGTGTATAAAATATTGTAAAAACTTTCAAAAGTATTGTTTCTTTCCCATTCTTCTCCATAAATACAACTATATATACAACTATGTAACTTTTGAAAACGGCAACAAGACTAAATTTTATTTCCTTTTGCCTGATTGAACTGAATGATTTGACTTTGGGTTTGATAGCATAGGTACAAATCGAATTTACCGAAAAGCTCAATGACAAAGAATTCTCAAATAAACTTATTTATCCAAATGACACAGCTCATAGAGGAAAACAACAACCTGCTTCATAAATAACCGCAACAAATAAGTAAAAAAAAAAAACATTTTAAGGAAAAATTACCATTACCTATCTTTCTGGGTTAATTACACACCTCTTACGGTAATACATCGGTCAATAGTACGCTAATATCTACTCGAGATAAAATGACATAATGATGTACGTACGTTCGTTTTCAAGAGCCTGTTATATCCAAAGCGGTTGAGTGTTTTAGGAGATTATGTCACACAAAAATGTTTATAAAACATTGAGAGAGAATGTGGAGCCATTATTTGGTGGAATGTGATATTACTAAGTAGTTAACATGCTTATACTTTACGAGTATTTTGCTTATGTGGAATTGAATAATGACTACCGAATATTGCATCGAATCATATTAGAATTTATTAGTGTCTTCTTGGCTGCTATGATGGCACTGGGATTGCCAATCCGTCTACCAAGGCATAAAAGCCTGGGCTTGGTTCAAAACTTTATCTTCATCATTGACAGCCTTGTTCCATCTTCTACCTCGTAAATATTTACCTCTCTTTAGGACTGAAATTTACTAGTTCTGTCCTATTCTTATCCAAGTCTTACCAGCGGCCCTTAGGTTTAAGCTCAAAACTAAAGTACTGCTTAATAATGCTTTATTTTGATCTTAGCCCTTGATAATAAAATAAGATTAATTATTAGAAACCCGTACAAGTATTTAAATTCAACACTCCTCGTATAAAACCGTCATTAAGTTGAACCTGAGTAGGTACCTATTACATAGCAGCACAATTGTCGCCCGGAGACAGTGGTATCTTCATTAAACGGTTGTTCACTCCTATGGAATTTTAATACTGACCACTGACGCCTTTATGTCTTCATACACTTAGATATCTCATACGAGGCGCGAACATTTTTTAAGTTGGTCGCTTTTATTAAAAATCTCTTGAGGAATGCTTATAATTTATTGTGCTGTGTGTTGTTAAGCTGTGAAAAGTTGCCCACCACTGGATAGGTATGATAAATCTCACTCTTTTGGGGTTTTAATCATGATGTTGTTCGAGATAGAAAATATTTTTTCATTCGTTTCGACTAACTTCAGACATGGATATTTCCGTATTAGAAATGTTAGTTTTATCATGGTCATGTATCAGGTTAACAATGTTGTTGAGTACAGCACTAACAAGTGTTGCCAACACAACAATGGGCAATTTCAGTGGAAATGGAGCATTCTGGTGTTTTGATTCCAATGGTTAAGTGGACATTGTTATTATCACTTCCGGAGTAAAGTGAACCAATTCAGGGACAGTGGTAAATAAAGTCAGCTACAGATTGTTTGAATTTGCTCAGTCATATTATCATTATATCAATCATATTGGTTGAAAAATTAGATAACACCGAAAACAAATCAATATGTTTGTGGAAAACGACCATTTTCTATGACGCCCGAGTTCGTAGAAGCTCTTCCACGGTTGTTGTTTTGACAATATCTTGACATTTAAGTAGCAAAAATCTTGCTGGATATTATTGATATTCATTATCGAATACATTCAAGATTCAACAATTTACCGTGCTAATATCAGTACTTGTTCCATAGAAAATTTTAGATCTCCAACTTTCTTATCTCCTTCCAGACGCACAAACTTTATGCGCTGCGCTACTGGGGCTGCGAGTTACTCTGCCTGGTCAACATAGTGCTGCAGCTCTGGATGATGGACAGCTTCTTCAACGGAGAGTTCTTCTCGTACGGCACCAGGGTACTAGGTTACAGCGAGGTACCGCAGGAAGACAGGTACGTTAGCAAAGTTTTGTGTAAAGTGTGGGTTGATACGGATCGCAAAGTCCAAATTCATTTATAAATTTCTTTTTTTTTCATAGGCGTCCATGATGTTTTATCTATCAAATGTCACTCAGTAGGGCAGTAAGCAAGGAAGCTGGTTGGCAAGCTTTGTTAGCTTTATTAATTTGCTATTGGTTAGCAAACTTGCAGACAATCCACCAGTTGAGAGTGTTCCCGCCACATATGAACGATGAATATATTCTGTTACATCAGAGGCATCACAAGTCCCAAGCGCATTGTCATGCAAGAGAACCAATACCCAGTACTCTTCTAATTGGACAGCAGGTTACCAAAATATGACAGCTCAGCACAGCTCACTGCCGGACAAAAGTCTCCCCACTAAAAACAAATATCTCCCGCTTTTATTTGTCTATTAATTTCGCTATTTCTCATTCCAGATATGATCCAATGATCTACATCTTCCCTCGAATCACAAAGTGTACGTTTCACAAATTCGGTGCGTCAGGCAGTATACAGACCCACGACAGTTTGTGTATACTGCCGCTGAACATCGTTAACGAGAAAACGTATATCTTTTTGTGGTTTTGGTACATCATACTGGCGGTTGTGCTGACCCTGCTTGTTATTTACCGGTAAGTCCTATTTGTTAGCATGGATTATTTTTCGCACTTCTTTGTGTGGTTTGCTGTTAGAATTATGTAGAGGATTCGTGGCTGTGTCTTTTTGTTTGCTTCTTCTTTTCGTTTGGTTAGTGACTAACCTGGTGGCAGAGTTTTAAAACCGCCAATGGGCCTCTGACTTGGCTTCACATGCCGTCGAGAAATATCTTTCAGGCATGGCGTTGCTTTACGAAGTTTTCCTTCACCGTTTTTTAAACAAGTGATAATTATACAGTCCGCCGGTCACACCAATAGGCTAACAGTGCTCTAAAAAAAAAAAAACTGCGGAGCGGATGGCCAAAGGCGCCGAGAAGTGCTCAAATGGCGAAATTGTACTTCTTGGGTCAGCGTGGGTATTTAAGTAGGTCGCTGACCAGGTGAACCAATGATCTGATGAAGGCAAGACCTGTCGCGTCGCTACTTGGTGAACCCTAACCGTCTTATTACAAAAAACTGCTTAAGTACTGGTTTAAACCAAGATAAAAAGGTCTAGGATTGTTACGGTATTAAAGCTAGTACCAAGTTCAAAATGTGTTCCGTTCCAAAAAGAAGACTATTCGAGGATCGTTTAGTACCAAAGAAGGTTCATGATTTGAATAATATCCACAGATAACTTAAGAAGCTTTTTGTAATAAGCCAGTTAAAGTCCAATAGCGGATGTTTTAGGCAGAGATGATTACTTATACCGATACCGTCACTAACCCGTCTGCTAAATGTTGATTATGGTAGTCATAATCATCAGCGGTCGTGTCGGCGTCTTGTAGCTCTTTGTAGAATTTTTCAGAAACAAACGATGGTTCTGTTGAAAGCCTTGAGTCGTGCCATTCCACAAATCTCCGCGATTATAGACCGAAGTTAAACAAACAGTCGATACATCAAATGCGACAGTTCGTGGCTTATCAGTGTCAACAGCGCCACATGGTACCTGCATAACGAGGTGCCGATAGCGGCATATAGCCTAATTATGATAATACTACGTGGTTAAGTGCCCCGTCACTCTAGTTTATGTCACTTGCTATTTTTAGTATAGGGTTTGAGGCAGATATAAATGTTGTGGTCAACTTTGTCTGCCGTGCAGAACATATAAGACTCTTTATTAACTAGTTGTGATAAATTATTATATTTCAGTAGGTTTGTACAAACACTTTTACACATTAATCTTATTTTTTTTTAACTAGATGAGTTTTGCGTTTCCTCTCTGACTACTCTGAGAAGTTAGGCCGAAACAAACTCAGAGGTACACACTCTTTTAAAGTCCAGACATAACCTTGGTCAGATCATGTGAAGACCATGTAGATTAGTGTCTGAAATGGTCTTTTGAGGAAAGAACCACACAGAATGAGTGGACTTGTCCAATTAGTGCACGCATTTGTCAGTAATCGTGCAGGTCAACTCAGAACCGAAGGAACTCTACGATACCTAGTTGATTTGAGTATAATTGGCTATGGGTTGCACAACTGCCTAGTATTTTTTTGTATTGCACTTTTACTACCTAGGCGACTGTTGCACAAGACAGGGACCAATGAAGTAATAGGGATGACGCTTGGGTCAATAAAAAAAAGAAACTGTATTTAGTCCGTCAGTTAGATAATTAAGAAATTTTAGACACGTATTTTTGCTTCATCGTATAAATTTAAAATGATTTAGATATAAACGCATTGGGAGCGGGGGTCGCTACGTCACAAGTAAGTATAAAATCTACATACCCGTGACGTCATGGCACATTTTAACTCAATGTATCAACGTAATCTTTTTTGATAACGTAAAAAAAGAAAAAAATACATGCTCAATATTTTTTAATAATCTACCTGGTGGACAAAACAAAATTTTCTTCATCCCAATTCAAGCGATGCGACGCCTGATAGTACAGTAGTGGTATATCAAGGGAAATGAAAATGTATGATGAGAATGGGTGAGGATGACGATAGTGGATAAAAATGGTAACGCTGGTGGATTCTATTGAAACAATTTATTGATATAGTTGATGATGACGACTATGATGATGGATGCTACCTATCCTACTAATAATATTACTAACGCGATGGATGGATAGATTGATCGATGTTTGTTACTCTTACTTGCAAAAAGGACTGAACGGATTTGGATGAAATTCGGCACACATATAGTTTCTAACCTGGATTAACACATAGGATACTTTTTATCCAGATTTTCCCACGGGATCGAGACTATGCGGGTGAAACCGCGGGGCGCAGCTAGTTACAATATCGATGATGTAATTTTCAGTATTATTAATTACATATTATTATTTCCTCTCGATTTCAGCCTGGTGATAATCTTCGTGCCATCAGTCCGCCCTCGCCTGCTGCAGGCGCGCTCCCGCACCCTCGACATGGACACCGCCGGCCGCGTGTCCCGCCACACCGACATCGGTGACTGGTGGATCCTGTACATGCTAGCCCGGAACATAGACCCGCTCATATACAGGTACTTATCAAATACCATCCACATGGAAAATTTCTTAGAGATTTTGCTCGATGGTGTACTTTACACTAAATAATGTAATAAAATAAACAACACATCTGTGTTATATAACTCATTGAGGAAATCCAAACAACCCATTCTAGGCAACAGTGTTACTTGAGTAAAAAAACCGATTCTGACAGACCAGCTCTTAACTAGCTACTGCCATTTTCTTAGAACTATATAGTGTAAAATAATTATCGATCACTATTCTATGATAACCAACATCGTCTCTTGTATCCCCCAGGGAGTTGATCACCGAGCTAGCCAAGCGCAAGGGCGAGAAGCCCGGCGCGCACGCGTGACGCACGCCGCCCAGCGTCGCCGTGCTCGGCGTCTGACACACACACATACACCCCTCCCCAGTACTTTACCGCACCTCTCTACTGGACAACAATCGCCCTGAAGGACATCTGAAGCAACATCAGCTTAAAACAAACTCCGTATATTTGAATTCAGAATCTCAGATAATTATCATGTTTTGGAACTGCAAACTCAATGTTATACTCGATAAAGTTTAAATTGCATTGCAACGATTTTTTTAGGATATATATATTTTTTTTAAATTAGTAATCGGCATTCTACATCAACTTATAATACAGAATCCTAAAGTAGAAGTTGAGTAAGTAGAAATGAATGTAAATTATCTAAAATTCTGAAGTCAATTAATGTCTGTTAAAAACTCGCTGTTACGCTGTTTTTTAACTAAAAATGTTTGCTTTTAAAATGTCAACAACGATACGAGATAAATACATAAAATTGCAACTTGTACAAATATCAACTATAAACTCAAGTAATCTAAGTTGACTTTTAAATGCAAAAACTATCGATAAACGTCATAAAATAATTTTAATTGCAATGGAAACTGAACCATACGCAATTACGGTAAAGTTTTTAATCCCGAAGCAAAAAAATTATCTCGTCTCGTTGGCTTTAGTTCTATACAGTTCATCTTTGTTTCAGTTTGTAGAAAGCGTAATTTTTTAGCAATGTCATAACTATTCTTGATTTGCTTATACTAAGTAATGCATTTTACTTCTCAAGTATTCAAAGCTCAAAGCAGCTTTATTTTAAAGTTGTTTCAGTTGTTTGAAAAAGATGAAAAAAAAAAAAATACCGAATAAATAAATACTAATGACTTGGCACCTCGAAAAGACCTAAGCAGGCTATGGCTTGGTAAAAAAAAAAAAAAAACATTAAGAGGTGTCTAACATTTTTCTGTAACCAAGTATGTGATCAGATAGCAATAGCTATAAAATTGGGCCGATGAATCTTGACCGGTCCGGAACCAAATGGTGAGTGTGTGAATATACACGAACGTTCGGAGGATTGTTCAGAGCGGCCATGATGCATCGGCCGTATTTTACAAATAAGATAATTTAGTATTTTTTTCAGCTGTAGTCGACGATAGTCAATTACTTGCCCACTGTCGCTATTAAAAATTTATTGCATTTCTCGATGGCGCATCACAGGCCTTATGACAATGGCATAAGGTTCAAATTTCAATGGTTTCTGTCATCGTGAAATGCAGTATGTCTAGCGTAAAATACTCTACTTAAGATTCGCTATAGATGCTAATCGACAAAATATTTCTATAATAAGAGATTATTTTACAATGTTTATGGCCATAATTTTTAATAGCACTGTTAGTTTATATTTTAAAACATTTTGAACAGTCTTTTTCCGGATATTGCTAACAATAGCGTCCGTGAAATTCTAAATATTATCAAATTTATCTCGAAGTGTAAAATCTCACTAGATATCTTAATTATTTGAATATTTTAATTTTTTTAAGCTCACAAAATCTATATCGTATTTTTATTTATTTTCATAATGACATTAGATAAAAAACTGTCCGTCTGTACAACGAAATCTCTACATCTATTTTCATAACATTTGGTTGTTTTTGTAAGTATCCCATTCTGTAGTCATTATTGTTCACTGCCATTTTTATTTAGAAGAATGTGTATTTTCCTTTCTTATTTGGAAAGAAAAAAACGCAAGGAAATATTTTATTTAGTAGTTTGTGCAATACAAACTCGTCAATGTTTTAGTGAAACCAACCTAGCTTGTACTTTTTCCGATGCAATATTTACAACAAGTATCTATTTGCACACGTAGCATGACAACCATAGAAAACGGGTTTTCTACGGGTTTTGTCGACGGAAGAATAGACAAAATAACAGATTGTGATTGTTTATCTGTCATTTTGTCTATTCTTCCGTCGACAAAACCCGTTTCTATTGTGGTCATACTAAGCGTGCTGCAGTATACATTAGTTTGCAGCTTAAGTGCGTATCCGCACTGCGTCCGAGATAAGACGGTCCGAAGTGCCCGCAGTACTATTTGAATCAAGAGTTGCGCGCACTAGATCTGAATTTAGAACATTTTCAATTCGGATGGACCTCGGATCCAGAATTCGAATTCGGATCGTATTATGCAGTGCGCAAACGTTCCACTACAACCATATTATCTATAGTTACACGATTTAATTACTGTCTTGTTAGATCTGAAATTGGGGACATATTAATCCTTTATTTTATTATTTTACTCTACATTGATGATTATAATAATTAAAGGCTTGTTATAACCGCTCAATGTGTAGTAACGTAAGGAATGCCTGTCTTAAATCCCCTGATCTGAGTGAAAAGACATTTTTACTAAACAGTTTTAATGCATATCATGTAGTTAGTTCTTTTATAAGTTTCGTTACAATTATTTTAATGTCCTATATACTCCAACCGTTGTTTTTACCATCTGTCTTTTGATGGTTTGAAATCATTTCTGTATCTCAAAATAATCTCAACCGTATCTTAGCACAAATGTTTTTTTTTAATTTTCGTGTGGCCATATTGTTTTTTGTAAAACTTTTGCAATAGATAAATCTCAAATGGCTTCGAAAATGTACAGAACTTGTATGTTTGGGCCATTTTGTACTCGAATCTAACCACATGATGGTTAGATACGAGTCATTGGTTTATGTATGTATAAAGTTATAATTATATTAGTAGTGACAAGCACTGACATGATCAGATGGACTGGAAATGTATGGCCTTAACTGTAGTGTTGTATGAAATGTATGGACTAGTATGGATATTGTGGTTTTTGACAATTTTGACTAAACTCTCGCATGAGTAACTGATATCTCAAATTAGTAAGTGTTGTATGACGGAAAGTGTACAACCTTTGTATTTGGATTTTCCAAGTTTATATTTATTTATTATATATTTATATAATGAAAGAACTACTTATACAAATCTTTATGTGAAGCGAAAGTAAAAATATAAAATTATAGTTTTTTTGTCAGTGACGGTGTCGCCCTCTCGCGACTCCCATCCAAATCGTAACAAGTGTTGTGATCATCTGACTGTCGGTGTTAATTTTTCTAATAAAATTATAAACTCCCTTATTTTGGAGTGTTTTTTAGCATTTCGCTCTTTTGCGCGTTAAAAGTTGACTTTTTAGATGAATTGTTAAGTTTTAATAATGATAAGTATCATTTTTTAATTGGTGAAGGTTTCCCTCTATCGAAAAACGGTGACTCAAGCCTCAATACTGCTAGTTCCCTATTAACATGGAGCAATATTATACCTCCTTGTTTATAGAACTTTGCAATTTTTTCATCACATTACGTAATATCCCATTAAATAAAATGAATATACAAACCAATTTAAAAAAAATATATGAACTGAAGTCATCAAGTTAAAATAAAATAAATTGATGATACCTTCAATAAACTCGTAATTATGTTACAGTTACAACAGTAAGCTCATCAAATTGTTTTTATAAATAATATTAATAAGCAACGCCTGATCACAAAATGCGCTCAAGAATAATGCCATAAAATGTTACAAATATCTATAAAAAACTCACAAAAGCTATATTATTTAGTAAAAATTAGAATTATTATTTCTAGAAAAGTTGCGTTCGTGCAACTTCGTCAACATTTTCAATTTTTTGTGACTTAGTTTGTAAGTTAGGTTTTTTTTGTAATTGTCGTACACCGTTATTTTCGCAAAGGTCCTGTCAGTTCGAGATTAAAACCCATTTTCGTTTGAAAGAGTGAAATCAGAAGAGGAAAATAGTGTAACTCGAATGTCCAAAAGTGTTATTCGGTGTATGATAAAAATTATTACAAAATTAAATAAAGACAGGATGTAAATAGTGAATTTAGTAGTTATACGTATGTTCCTAACAGACGACTAATTTAAGTGCAATTTTAGTACCTATATAGTTTTGTTGAAAGAGGAAAATCATTGTTTCGCGCCCTGGAGGTTGTCGCTTTTTGTAAGATTCTTGTATATTGGTTTACATGTAATGTCATTGTGTCATAATTATTAGCTGACCCAATAGACGTTACCCTGTCTAACGAAAATCCCATAGAAAATGCAATTTTCTTTTCGTAAGAACCTGATTCGGACTATTACGAACATTTTAAAATAAAAAAAATTGCCAAAACGGTTCAGCCGTTCTCAAGTGATGAGCTTGCCAACGAACAGCATTTATTATATAGATAATTTTCTGTAGTGGCAAACCTCATGATTATAAGATTATATTATGTAGTTACAATGCGGCAACACCTTCCATTATTGGCGCGAATTGATATTTTGACTTTTTTCTAATAAGTGGCATGCAAAGTGATGTGATATTGAAATTAACATCACAGTAGTTACACTTTAATTTTAAATATTATTTGTAACGATCCAGCATTTATTACACTTAGTTTAAATCTTGTGTTAATATTTATATACTCTGTATGATACGTTCTCGAATTAAGACATTATTTTTATAAGTTATTAGTTTTTAAACTAGTTATTTTTATTTGTCAGAAGTATCTTGAGGGATAAATATATTACATTTTTATATAAAAAAATCTTGTTTGTATTTTTTTGAAAGATTTGAAGTTATACAGGATTAATGAACAACGATTTTTATTTTATGAACGGAGGACCTTCATTTTATCCTTATGTCTTTCTTATTTCACTATAACAGTGTTCTTTACCGTTCATAAAGATAGTCAAAATCCATCAATATTGATTTTAAAATTCCCACTCGCAAGATTTGATTCCACACTTTCAATTTGTAATTTGATCAAACTATACGTACTTCCATAACTGCTCACTCTGTAACACGAAGCTGCATGCAATAGATATCTGCCTACCTATATTGTGATTATTTTATTTAAAAATATAAACTGTTTATAAATAGCTGTTAAAGACGCAATGTTTCATTTTCAGATGAATTATACAAATATTATTCTTTTAAATGTCTGGGTTTTATTCAATGTCCCTAAATTAGAAAATACTTTACAGGATGGTAAACCTTTCTTCCTTGACCTTGATGTCAAATCAATGATGCTACCTACATCTGCCTAGCCGCTTAGCAACTACGTTGGGGTCGGCTTGTAGACTAAAAATATGGAGATTATTCTTTCGTACCTACTTGATGTTTTCATAGGTACATTGACAAGGTACTGTCTTAATGATAGATCGTTGCCTTAAAGAATCGCGGCTGCGGAGACGGCTATAGCTCTGATGGCTTTTTTTCTGCGGAATAAACATACTCGATATCTGCAGCTCGTCCCAAAAGTAAAAAATACCGTAAGACATAATACTATGAAAGTAACTAAAATTTTCAAGGATTTGCGGTATCAATTTGATGGATTTTTGTAGGGCACTGCTTTTATTGGAGCTAACCGTCAATTACCTACCCTTAATTTTTTACTGGATCTGTGCAAGATTTTACTGCCAACAACCATTGTAAGTGGAGTTTCATTCCACCCGAGTCACTTTTTATGGTAGGTTGTTGGGAGAGGCTTGTACGCGCCCTGAAGACAGCTCTTTAGATGACATTGAGGAAAAGAGCCCAGAGAAGAGCCGCTGCACACTTTTCTTTTAGAAGTCGAAGCAATAGTCAACTAGAGACCATTGACATATGTTATTGCAAACGACGAATACCAGAGCTTCACACCTTTCCATTTCCTAATAAGAAGCTCATCAAGTCAGCAGTTACCTACCCCACTGGACGACTGTTTTCTCATTGGGAAAAAAGAGTTGCTGTTGAGGCTCTTCGTCGTTTGTAGGAGGTGAGTAAAACTACCTCGTTGGTGTAGTAGTCAGCAAGCGCTACTGCTGAGCACGTGGCCCTGGGTTTGATTCCCAGGTCGGGCAAAAAGGAAACAAGGCGTGATGTTAAGTAAAAATACAATATCAATTTTCAAAATTATTTATTCGATATCTCCCATGGTAACTTTCGTCTGTCGTAACACTTTGCTATAAATAATATCTTTTGGCACAATATTTGGCATGGTTCATTAAGTTGCAATATCGTGTTGCCGTGAGGCCCGTATTCGGAGCTGTTCGACGAACTTTTTGCACGACAAGTAACACGCATAACGCGTTGTAGCATCGTTAAGGTTTCTGTTATCATGCTTATTTCTAACACTTTGATAGTTGTGTGCCTAACAGAAACTCTTAATTTTCTCAGGTAACACATTGCACATGTAACATACAAATAACCAGTTTGGCATCACCATAACATTAAGTGCAATGGGATTACTTATTTTACGTAAGTAATATGTTTACCTACATTATGTTATCATGTTTAGATGTAATTAAGATACTTTCTCCATTACCAATATTGTCTTGTTTCCTTTGATTCTAACCGAATACGGGCGCTAGGAACTAAGTTGTATTCATAATGATGCAGCCTTCAGGCTGTGTCCGACCGCACCAGCAAACATAAAATAATGTTACACTTTACATCTTTACATTCAGACAACCTTTACATTTACAATATTTACGTGTCTACCGCGACGTGGAATGTGATCTCCGAAAGTGTATTAGACTCTATGAGCCAATCAATTATGGAAAGACTTTCGAAGAAGTTATTTCTGATCTCGAAACGGAATCCTTAAGACATTCGTACATCTGCTAGCCACTAGGTATGCTAACCTAATGTAACCCTTCAGAAGATCCTACAACAGTTTATCAAATTGGAGATCAAACACCCCACTCCAGCGACGCCGACACAATTTTCTAATATCCTCACGAACACAACAATTTTTTGTAACAATAATAATTTTCAGCCTACTTCTAGGCAAATCAATTTCTCTAAATAGCTTTATATGCTTACAGGTTCAATGCATTCTACCCATCTCAGAAGTAAAATTTAAAGACAATATCATTGTCATCTAATTTAACAATACCTACTTACACAGGTAAGGCAGCTATTACCATCTCACAATACTTTTCTGTTCCTTCTTTATAGATGCTTTGAATCTGCAAACTTACTTTTAAGTTTCGATTGAAGAAATCATATCAACATTTTTAAATGTATTACTTACAAGAGTTCTCTATAATGTCTCTGAATTCGTCAAAATATAGAAGAGATTTCTTCAACCAAAATATCAATATGATTTTCTAACAATCGAAGAAATTATAAGAATTCAGTCGCTCCATTACAAGTCATTAGGTTAACACAACAAATCTTTTTAAACACATCTGAGATGTGAGTCACGTGTGAGATGTGTTCCATTGGCAGTGTGGGTCTCGTCATAACAGTTTCATCATTTTGAGCGCTAGATACATGTGGCGTTTTAATTGTTCTGTAAATACAGAGTCGTTTTTGGGAATTCATTCTACCAGTCAACATAAAGAAGCTGGAAAATATATTGGAAGTCTTCAGATAAAGTTTCCGTCAAATTAAATGGCTGTCGAAGTTGCAGCGTTTAATGCTGCTAATTTAGGTTTGCATAGGTATTAGAAACAAAAAGGTTACAAATTATTTATTGTGTTAAATGTTCTAAGGTTCGTTTGTCAAATCTGCAATTTACGTAAATATGTCTTTTGACACGCAGAAACTACGTCTCCGTCAAGTCGCTGTGATCCTACTACACGGGTATTTACTCGATCCCCTAAAGAACAGTTCGTTCTACTAGTAATATCCTCAATTACAACTACACTATAATACTTAATTGCTTGATTAATTATTGCTTTATTTTTTTGGTCTGTCAAATCCTTGGCGAGTGAAATGTGTAAAAATGTATATCGTGTTTGTGTGCTCACCGTGTGCTTACCTTCAGTACATTACAACAGCTAAAGTAGAAAACAAACGAAGCGTCGATTAACAGATTACTACGAGCAGCGAAACTATGAGTAAAAATAGTTCTAAAAAGTATACTAGTACTAACGGGGTAGCCGTCGATGTTAACTATTAGAAGGCCTTCGATAGGATTCGTCCTGAGATCACGTTCTTAAAGATTAAGTACAAACTATTATTGCATGTTTAGAATTGCACTGTTACGATTTCGATTAAAAAGTATCGATAAAAGTAGTCTTTACACTCGTTAGTATTGTCCAGAAGTCGAGAACATGCGTGGGGTACTGCAGGGCGACATCGCGGGCCCGCTCGTCGCGCAGAGCTCAGGCGGGCGGCAGGTCGCGCTGCAGCGACGTGAGTCACGTGTGGAACACCCACCCCGGCATCGGAGGTCACGCGTCCGGCACGCCGTGGATGTGGTGCTGGTAGTTGTGGTTCAGCTTGTTCGCGAATTCGTGCATGATGTCCCGGAATATCACCGAGTCGAGGTTCTCCCCGAGGATGTAGAGGAGGTACCAGTCGCCCATCTTGCTGCGCCGCACGATTGTGTCGACGTTGTCGCGGCGGACGAGCCTGAAGCGCATGCGCATCATGTACACCCGCATGCGTGGCGAGAAGATGATGACGAAACGGTAGACGAGGGTGATGAACGTGAGGATGCCAAGGATGACGAACCAGAACCAGAGAAAGACGTAGATCTTCTCGTTTACGACGTTCAGCGGCAGGATGCAGAGTGCGTCGTGGCGCTCCACCTCGCCCGACGAGCCGAACTTGTTGAACAATGTGCACTTCACCATCCTGGAATGTACACAATTTATGTTATTTGATGTATTCTGAAATGGAGAGGACATTTTGCCAGATGTGATATTGAGCAATGGAAGAGTAAACTCATGAATCAGTGGCAAACTAATTATTCTTGATTAGTAATTTGAGCAAAGAAAAAATATGAATAAGAACATGGTTAATGAAAAACATGGACCTATTGTCAAACAGTTGGACCAATAGGAGTCATTTATAACGTTATTATTATCTATTTATCTTCCTAGTGATCAAGTTTTAGCAGTGAAAGTAGCATCAACGATGCAAGAATAATGACCAAATTACTAACTTTCTCTTTCCTCCATATACCGCGATAGAATAACTGATTTATTTACCTTGGAAATATGTAGATCATGGGGTCGATGCGATCCTCCTGATCTGACTCCATGTAGGCGATGACGTCCAGCCCGAAGGTCATGAACTCTCCGTCGAAGAAGCGGTTCATCAGGAACATTTGCCCTGAAAACATTAACATCATCAATTTATACAACGTACGTTTCAATTTTAACTTTGACTACGTATCATTATTATAATACAACGATTTATCCTAATTTACTTCCGGTCTGCGCAATTGTGTATATTAGCTTCCCAAAAAAGATATGTTATTCTATAATATTTCTCTCTATTAGCCGATATTTCATTATCATTACTATTCTAGCCATCGATATCAAGTCTAAACGATTATAAATTCATATTTTTCACAAGACCTTGAATATTGCTAAAAGTTTCTGAGAAATGTAGGTTAATTAATACGCTTGGTAGCAAAACCTTTTTTAATATCCTTAATACGTTTCCCTCTATCATTAAAACCTACGAAGAAGGTAAGAAACGCGTTCAAATTCTTATAAAATTTGGTAAGAGGCCCTTCATTAAAATGAATTGTATAAATATTTTTTACAACGACCTGTGTCTAAGCTACATCACATCTGATTTCTAAACTGAGCCTAAAAAGAGTCAACGCATGGTGTTTTTTTATTGCATAGTTTGGGTACAGGTCAACATTCGGGCATAAAACCCGCAGCGTGCTGTAAAACTTGGTTTATGCCCGTTTTAATTCAATATGTTATGATTTACAATCGGCGCGGTGGGACCCTACGGCGTAGTGCAAGAAAATAGCAGAAGATTCAGAGTGTTTTCCACTTCATAAGTTATGTAAAAATACTCAAAATGGAAGAGTTTTTTATAAAAGTATTAAATCAATCTATCATAATAATGAGCATAAAACGCCCATAAGCTGCTTTAGAAGATCCCGAGACAAGCACACAATACCTATAAGACATAGCCATTATAGTTTATTTTGAAACGTGTTCTTCACCACAGCAAGAGGATGCACATAGTAGTAGAAATTCTGTGCCAGTTACTGTGTCTTCAAAAGTGACTGC
The DNA here is from genome assembly GCA_916610215.1 of Omphaloscelis lunosa. Taxonomy (NCBI): domain Eukaryota; kingdom Metazoa; phylum Arthropoda; class Insecta; order Lepidoptera; family Noctuidae; genus Omphaloscelis; species Omphaloscelis lunosa. Next base: position 2,401,114 of record OU744245.1, on the reverse strand, counting down.
TGAACGGGCGATCGATTCCTGGGTCGGACAAAGCTAAATAGCGATTTTTTGTTAAGACACTTTTAGAACTAGTCAGCAAAGTACAGTAACTGGAAATAGGTTCGCCCCCTATTACATGTAATTCCAAATACTCTAACATATTTTGCGAATTGTGGGGAATATACCGGGCGAACACTACGCTAACAATGGTGGGTCTAGACGACTCTAGAATATATAGGGCGAAAACTACGCTAACCCTAATGGGTCTTAACGACTAGAATATACCGGGCAAACACTACGCTAACGCTAATGGGTCTAGACTACTCTAGCAGCCCCGGATCTTGGAGGGGGACCCAGCACACCGCAACTTTGCAATAAATGAGACGCGCGGCACATATAATCTTTCTATTTCTTTTTTTACAACAGTTTTGGCACCCTTGTTGGATTGCGGCATTATCGATCGATAAAATGCGATTCCCAGAAAATTTTCATTTCGCGGGCAGACGGCAGTTTTTGCCCCGCTTAAAAAAAATGCTAGATCCGGGGCTGAACTCTAGAATATACCGGGCGAACACTACGCTAACATTGGGGGTTTAGAATCATGTACTGAATTCATGGTAACGGTTTGCGGGTTGATAGTGTTACGGTCATGTTATTGTCTTTAAAAGTAATATGACAAAATCAAACGACAATGAAGTGAGCCTTCTACCAATTTCCGTTGGTGTGACCGGTTGGTTCACGATTCAGATCGTGCGCGCGACAGATGTGCGTCTGATATATCAGTTAGGACATGTTTAGGTCCCGCGCGGGCCACTAGCACCGCTACTCTTGCCGTAATGCTAACACCAAACAATATAGTGTTACGTAAATCTTTTCAATGTATTTGCAATTCACAAGAGCGGTTCTTCTCTCAAAACGGTGAAGGAAAACATCGTGACGTATCCAGCATGTTCTGGAACCAAAAACTCAAAGACATGTGACATTTATCAACCTGCACTAGGTCTACGTGGTGCATTAAGGACCACTCCCTCTCACCGAGAGGAAGCCTGTATCCCAACAGTGGGAACATTATAGGCTGATTATGCTTATGCTAAGAGCGGTCCGTAAGCGTCCACTTTTTACGGTTTGATATTAACAGACACTAGTAAATACAATTCTTATAGATAAGGGCCCCAAAAAAAAATTAGATACCTACCCATCTTCTTGACAAAAATGTCAATCAATGAAGGGAGAATTTCAATGGTTTTGTCTTTCCTTCTAATATGTCCTCTATACCTACTCTGCCCTGCACCCTAATGCGTAACACACTTTCAATTACAAGCCGAAGGATTTTGAAGGATATCTAATCCATTGCTTCATTTGTTTTAAAAACTCGTCCGTCAACAACTACAAATGTTGTTAAACTGTCAAAATTAATAGCATTTTAATTGTATGTGTGTAACGCAATTACTCCGCTGGTCTCTGAATTGTTGTCTATACTAATTGTGCTCTGCTATTGAAGAAGGTACCAACTATTGTTTTTAAAGTGCGTTCTTGCACATCTAAGCGTCTCACCGCAGTTTTCATGGCCCCAGCTTCGGCGAGATCGCGCGCACAGCATTATTTCCCTCACGGCCTACTTAGTTTTTTGTTATTGGAAACGCGACAGGAAGCGAAAGTAAATAGCTCTTATAGGTTTAGAATTACAACCGAAAGGATATTGAAAAATATTTCCTGACAGTTTTTGATGTCACCTTATACAAAAAGCAACATATTAATAGCTTTCGTGAAAATGGTTGAGATTTGAGTGCACCGTCTAAAATAAAGTTACTGCTTTCTCAGGTATGGTTCCACATAACACATAATCAGCCTTTAGTGTTCGCACTGCTGGGTCACAGGCCTCCTCTCTGTGAAAAGGAGTGGGCCATAATCCACCAAGCGGGCCCAGTGCGGGTTGTAAATGTCACATGGCTTTGAATTATTGGTTCTAGGACATGCCGGTTTCCTCACGAAGTTATTCTTCCCCGTTTTGAGAGCAGTGGTGATGAAATAATTTAGACAAAGTAAAGCGCCTGTGCAGGGTTCGAACCTACGACCTAAAAAACAAGGAATATAAAATTAGTTTTTGTCGTAACCTGCTTGGAAGTTCCACTTCAATCTTCTTAACCGCTCAAATTAATGCCTAAATCTCTTTCAGAATCATGACCTACTACAAAAATTTCATTGACAGGGCTTTCAGGATGCTAAATGTGTTGTGTTTATGAAAACTTAAAGCTTATTTACAAAGCTGAAGTAAGTTAAAGTGGCTGTATTCGATCACTACGCATCACGTTCGAGATAACGGAGAGTCCACTTGACAGATTTTGAAAAGGCTTTTAGGATTCGAAGTAGGTTAATATAAATTCGTATTTATAAACAAGTGGCTGGTATTGATCCCGATCAGTATCGACTTCTTGTGAGGATGCTAAACAGAGTTTGATAGCACTTTTAGAAACTAAGAGGTTAGAGTTTGGTACGTACTTACATGTGACTAAACGAATTAGTGATGTTAGATCGTGCCCCCCCGGCAACATGGCAACTGAAGGAACACAGGTGGATTTTAGTCAGTAAGAGACTGACACGCCCTCCCGCTCCGCCCAAAGCGGGAGAAGTTATTTGATAATTTCCCACCCAAAAAATGGGTGGAAAAATTACATGAAAAGTTAAAATCCAATAACACGAGATCCATTATTGGATTTGGAGGTATTTAAGTCGTTGTCTTTTAGATTTAGCGGTATTATGAATCTTCGACTTAATGTTTGGCAGTGTCTATTCAATGAAAAGCGTTTATCGCGAACACAACACTAAAAGCTGCTCATACATTGACGACCTGTGAGCCATATTAAGAAGTTTGTAACACAGCTTGATGATACTTTTTGATAAGCAGACCTTTACCTCTTCTCCTCTTATATCGGCAGGAGCTTTATGAGGCAGTTCATGCATCCATAATAATGTTTAAGTAAACCAGTCAGCCAGTCGATTATGAAGGAAGTCCCAGAGGAGGCCCCGAGATATTTACATTTTAGTTACGAAAATGTAGAGTCTATTTTATGAAATATTGATGACTTAATGATACAGTGATTTAATTCGATGCCTCTAAATACTAACTACAATAGAATAAAAATTTAGGGATAATCTGTGCAAATGACATCACCATCATCATCTGCGCAGCCTTTTCCAGTCTTACCGAATGCAGCTGTATACCAGAGTATTTAAATCGAGCGACAGCGCTAAGAAGCTTTTTTTTTTAACCTGTGCTGTCCCACTGCTGGGCAAAGGTCTCCCCTATACTTCGCCATGCGTCTTTGTTTGCTGCCTTTTCTGGCCAATCAGTCAAAAAAGAGTCTAGATCGCCGCGCCAGCGTTTCTTAGGCCTGCATCGGTGACGACGCCCGTCTTCAGGCACCCACTGCGTGACGACCCTGGCCCATCTATTCTGATGCATCCTGTACGTGTGGTCCGCTGAAATGGGACTGCCATTTTGGCTTTGCGGTCATATCGCCAACATTAGCGATGCTTGTCTTCGAGCGTCTTACTGTGTTGCGAATTTGATCTGTTAGTTTTATGTTTAAAATGCTACGCTCCATCGCTCTTTGGCAAACCTTAAGTTTGGACTTCTGAGCCTCGGTCAAAGACCAAAAATGTATTACATAAATAAAATTAAACTCACCTATAACATTGATAAGAGCAAGCCCTTCGCACAGGTAGTACCGATAGGCCCACCAGTTGTGGTACCGCAGGTTCTCCCACAGATAGTCCAGGATGAGCTTCTTCTTGGTCTTCTTCTCGATCTCGGTGCACACGCCCACGTCCAGGTCCATCATGAGGGCTCTGATTTTGCCCCCCTCCCAGGACTTCCACAGCCAACGAGGCGCGTAGAATAACATTGCCTGGAACAAAAAATTGTAGGTTAATGGTAGTAGTAGTGAATCCCTAAATCGACTACGAAGCCAGGTGGGGCACAACTTTGTTAGATGAGGGTACTCCAAGTCTCCAAGGAGCCACAATGCAATTGTGGAGTAACGCCTCAGACGATGCCTCACCTCTTGTCGTGCTCCCTGTGCAATAACATCCTGCACTATAAAAGACCTTTGCGAGGGCAATATGTTAACGCTGTCGACGTGGCTGATTTCTGGTCAAAACTCATATAATTTGGAGTCATCGATATGACTAAGAAGAGTAGATAATGACTTCCAGTCAGCAAGGTTGGTAGAAGGGCTTCTTCGCTTCTCATATCGGCATGTAAGTACTATAATTATGAGAATATCTTATGCTGCCGTTAATTAAGGCAGTCATCAAGGGTGGTAAGGTGGCGGTCATCATTTTTGGTTAACTTTTGAGTTGACTGCCATGGTAGAGGTGGACGTATAAAATTCTATGCGGATGCCGGCTACGGTGATTATTTATGTTTTTAAGGTTAAAGGTTACGCACAGGTGGCCCGTGTGGCTACTGTAACCTGTTTTGGCTATGATTGTCCGTGCATAGTGTGGATACGTGGACGTAACTAGCTGTCGTCTATTGTGGCTTTTTTATAGGTTCATAGGACAGTTAATGATTTTAGGAGGGTTTGCAAACTGGCAGAAGTTTTCGTATTCAAATAAATAGGGTGCGGTCAAACTTTGTTCCGGAAATATGAAGGACAACATCAAGGAAATTAAAGCCTTGAATTGACCCTTTCGCAACACGCCGACACTTCTTCCTCTTACATTTATTGGTAGTAAACATAAAATTGTGTCATGTTGTTAGTATTTACTATATGTCGAAAGGATAACCTATACATTGTGTATCAAAATGCGAGGTTAGATTTAAAGTTAATGGTACATACAATCAGACGGAACAACTTGGTTCCACGGAACCAACATTGAAATCACTTCCAACTTTGAAAAGGCTATTAAAGCACCATCTGAATAATTTATGAATTGTAAGTTTTTACAGGTTTTATATTTTTACTTAATTTTAGTTTATTACTAAGCAAAACGGTCATATAACTTAATTATTATGTTTTTCCTCATAGGAGTGAATAATTGTATTCTTTTTAAGCGAAATTAATTTTCTTTAACCGTAAACTGTATGAAATAATCAGCTATTCCGTACAAAACTTCAATACCTAGGTACTCGACCCAAATGTATGGGAAAGCTGATTATTTTTTCACCACATCATGTAGATGTATAGTGCTGCTAATGCTGGTTATAGCTTCCTCACACTATTTTCTTGACAACTTTTAGTTAACTGGCTCCTGCCCGCGTCTTCGTCCGCGTTGACCCTAATTCTTTTTCTATAATAAAATAGTTACTTCTTATAAAATCACCTATCTGCCAGTGAAAGTCTCGTCAAAATCGGTCTAGCCGTTTCGGAGATTAGCCGGAACAAACAGACAGACAAAAATATCTTTGATATGATTAATATATATATATATAGATATATATAGAGCAAAGTGGTCTCTAAAACTTACTAAACAGCACTTAACACTAACATATACCAATTTCACTGATATGAGTACTACCCAACTTATTTTTAACTACCATGTTTACAGCGGCATTCAAATGTTTTACAACCAACTTAATTAACTTGATAGCAACTTATTTTAAACTTTATTTCTAAGGCTTTGAAGTCTAGAGTTTAAAAGTTAGGGAGTAATAAAGCATGAGTCACAATGAGAGCAATCTTTGAATCTGTAGCAATAAAATTGTGTATGAAATAGCTAAAAGGAGCAGAGGTTTGAATGGTCGTATTGCAACCTGTATTACGATGTAGTAATGTTTAATGCTATTGTCGGTATATAAATGCAATTGCTAAAATACATATCGGAACCTGGCAGGGCTGTCGGGTAATAGATTCGATTTAAATTATATAAAAGAAAGGAGATTCTGCAGAAGTAAATGAACTACATAAAGGTAAGGGTCAAATACAATACTTATGTAGGTGCCTAAAACCTTTTTAGATAAAGCTTTTAGTCTCGTGAATCCCAAATAAGTAGGTAGGTAATAATAAGCCATAGGTAGCTACATAAATAGCCGATGACCTAACTTCAAAGGTGTCAGAAATAAACAGCTAGACATTCAAGACAATAAAACTGCTACCAGGTGCCAGGTCGCCAACTTCTTTTACATAATAAAAGAACATCCAATACTCTCACTATTCGCCAACTTAAATCAATAACTTTCAATCGGCAGCCCTATCTATACGTCATAAATTCATCTGGCTAGACACTCTCGTAAATGGTTTATAGCTATCAGATATTATGGCTTTCAGCAGGCCGCGGGAGATGCGCACACACTGACAGACATCTTAATACTGATGGCTTTATATAAATAACTGATTGACGTTTGTGGGGCACGCTACTAGATGGCGTTAATGGGCGCTCAACTACTATTATTAGAAATGCAGTTTCTGCTGCATTTTGTGGTGTCACGTAACCTATAAATGGCATGTAGGAATACCTTTTCTGTATTATTTATTCAATAAGTTCGTGTTTTTGGGGTTTTCTTGAAAATAGGCAATTCCAAGCCACCTTAACTAGGTAGGACATGGTGTACCTACCATAGAACGAATTCAGTGTTATGCAATAGCATCTTTTTGTTCAGGCTAAATTCATAAAAAAATATTGTTTATACACTACCGTTCTATTATTCTTCTAACATAACATCACACCTGCATTTATTTATTTATTCAAATATCCCTTAAAACTATCATTACAGGTATGTATGTACCCAATGCGACAGTGCGGTCGTTTACAAATCTATACGAACTTATTTACAATTTAATTAAAATATAAAGGACTAACACAACTTGTAACATAGGTAATAGGAGGATTCCCCGAATGGTTAGGCAGAGGTGCACCTAAAGTACATTTCGCCAGTATTATCTGTCTATTTATCCTCGTTTATTTCCCAAATACATACATACACACACACATAACATCACGCCTTGTTTCCCCGAAGGGTTGGGCAGAGGTGTCCCTGTAGCAGGTTCACCCACATTTCGCCAGTTATGTTTTAAGTCCCATGTAATAGGGGGCGAGCCTATTGCCATCAACCGGGCACAAATCTAGACTCCGGGCTGCTACTGAGAAATTTCAGATAGAAAAACCCAATAACACTTTGCCCGACCCGGGAATCGAACCCAGGACCTCATGCTCAGCAGTAGCGCTTGCGACCACTAGACCAACGAGGCAGTATTCCCCAAATAATACTAATTATAAATATTTTTAAGCCGTAATGTTAATTAACAGCTCCAAAAAACCCGATTATCCAACAAATGAATCGAAACGGATCCATTGCAGTAATGCCAACCTGCAAACAAGTTGTGAACTGTGCAGTGTGCATAATGCAGAGCTTACGACTGCAGCCACTCGTGTGCACGTAGCTCATAAATTGAATGTGTTCGATGCGGCTCAGCCCCGCGGTATTATCTATTCAATGCATGCCCCAAAATAGTATGGGTATGTGTTTGTAGTTATTTACAGAATTTTGGTCGTTTTTATCGTCAAGGTTTTTATATTTGGTGTTAATGTAGCCTAAGAACTAATGTAGGATTATTTTACTATAATTTACAAACGAATTGTCATTGTGGGAATAAAATATCATATTTTTTCGAAACGCTGAATACCTTTGGAGGTATTTATAACTTTGTTACTTTTTTGTATAAAATAATTTGTAGATATTTAAAAAACAAAACATCTCCATAAAACAATATTCAAACATATCTGAAAAATCGTATCAACAGTCACTCGTTTTACCACAAAAAGAATCACAAACAATAAATCGCTAGCTACCCGTAACCGAAATACTTCACTTGTCCACATCGACCGGCATCCGGTTTATTTACGTTCCGCATCGCCGCGAATGCCGCGATTTCGCCAGTGTGTTTACGACCTAACGATTGACCGGCCATACGTTGTCGACGGCCGCGAATCGTGCAGTGTGTCCCCGACTTTACTGGCGTTATTAATAGCACCACCGATTCATGTGGTTTAATTGGAAATCTAGTGTTTTGATGGTTTTCAGTTTTCAGATAGATTTTCTATGGACCATTTTGACTCGTTTGGAAATGTCGCTGTCAGCTGTTTATTTATAGTAAGCAGTTGTTTAGCCCTTCCGCCAACATATACAGAGCGATGACAATCGTTTAAAACACGCATAATGTACGTCTGTGTTACTCATTATGCGTGTACTTTGTACCACACTGACCTACAGTTACAGGAATATAGACTCGTTTTCTATTTTTAATAATATGTTATAAAAATATTTAATTTTAGTGCAGAGATAGCCTAATAGTGGTGTGACCATCAGATTGCCAAGTCATAGGTCTTCAGTTCGAACCCAAGGCACGCACCTCTGATTTTTTGGATTCATGTGCGTATTGTATAATTATCACTTGGTTAAAAAATGGTGGAGGAAAACATTGTGAGGAAACCGGCATGTCAGAGAGATATTTCCCGACGGCATGTGAAGTCAAGTCAGAGGCCCATGGGCGGCTTTAAAACTGACTCAGAATAGTTACTAACAGAATAGAGAATAAACAGAAAAGAGAGAGTGGCAGAAGTCAAATGCAAGTCTTTTTCCAACACACACGAATTTTAACACAGTGAGAGATGAGAAAAGGAAGTTCCAAACATGTTTTTGGCATTGTACAAAATCTAAAACACCTCCATTTACAGCAGTAAGTTTCAGTGAGTGTTCTCGAGCCGTGGTCGACCACAACAGTTGCTTGTCCCGTCCACAACCACTAGATTAATAGCCTGACTGCACTTGTATGAGCATTCTGAGGTTTGGCCAGTTACGTTCGTAAAACATGAATTAACTGCCGGGTGTCGTAGTTACCGAATAATGAGCTTTTAAATGGTATTTACTGTAACTGAGTTTAATTTACATTTACTCTGGTGGAAATGGTCTTCGTCTGGAGATTCTGGGAGAAAAACATCAGACTCCTATCGAATCAAATTATGAGGTATTCCATAGCACATATATACTTATTGGATCTCTTTGCGTTTTGGCTTTCAGATTACGTAAAGATGAAGGGCAGTAGCATAATATTATTATCTGCTGATATCAAGAAGTACAATTAAAAATCAGTCTGCAAAGTGGTGCTGACGGGCAGTCCGGATGTGGTCATATCCGGGATAGTTTTTGGTTTGCAGTAGATGAATGAAAAAACCGGCCAAGTGCGAGTCAGACTCGTATACAACCGAAATGTTCCGAAACACCGTACAATTTTTAGCAAAAAACGCCGATAAAAACACGTTTCTTGTATGGGGGGTACCCCATATAAGAAACGTCTTTAATTTTTAACTTTATTTTATTTTTATTATTTCTCGTTATAACGGCAATAGAAATACACAATAAAAAAACGCATGTGAAATTTTCAACTGTCTACCTATTACGGATCATGATATACTGCCCGCTGAAAGACAGATGGACAGCAGAGGGTTAGTAAAATAAGGGTTCCGTTTGGCACCCACTGGGTATGGATCCCTAAACAACGAAATGAAACAATGTGAAATTACGATGAAAAATAATAACTAAAACTTTCTCATCATCACGCTTTTCCGAAACTATGCGCCCAAAGTCACACAGCCTATGCATACTCTAGACCCAGTACCTTCCTTTGACAGCAGTGATAGCCTAGTGGTGTAACCGTCGGACTGCCAGTCATACGTCTCGAGTTCAAACCCAAGGCACGCACTTCTGACTTTTCGGATTTATGTGCGTATTGTATAATTATCACTTGCTACAAAAACGGGGGAGGAAAACATCGTGAGGAAACCGGCCATGCTTGAGAGATATTTGTCGACGGCATGGAAGCCAAGTCAGAGGACCGTAGGCGGCATAAGAACTCTGACACCAGGTTAGTCACTAACCACACGAAAAAGAATGACCTAGTACCTATAAGCAAACAAAGCCGAGACAAACAACAAGCTGCTTAGTATCACCTATTTTACTCCATAAAAGTTTATTTTTAAAGCTCGACCTTCGTCGGCAACACAAATAGAGCACTAGTGCACATTCTAGCAAGGAGGCCGTTATCTGCACAGCTGAGTGAGCTCTGCGATCAGCTGTGAACCGATTGTCACATACTTGTTGTATTTGGCGGGTAGACGAGTGGTTAGCATTGCGAAAATTTTATGACAAAGTAGCTTTGCAGTTTAGAATTTGTCATTATTGTTGTTAAAGAATGAAGAGATGACTGTATGGAAGAAAATTAAGATAAATGCTGCACCGACCTCAAATAAATTAGGGTTTTTTATAACAGGGTTTAGGGTTTTTTTCGCCACTTTGACAAGAGGTCTTCCATTTCGACAATAAATAAAAAACATAATATGATGACGTTCATCATTCGTTTCATTCATTCGTTCATCTTTCAGTCACGACTAAAGAAAATATAGGCGCTTTGACATTTTTGACGGGTGTCCGTACCTGACGTCTCCGTGCTGCCACCTAGTGAACGTCATTTCAGAAAACCTTCATTGACATGGTAGGAGAATGATCAGACCTATGGGACGCGGTTACATTCTTTGAACTGAAAACTTCTTTAGGCGTTTAGAGCATTTTTGAGATGGGACTAAACCATTGATTTCGCGACATCATGATGACATCTCATTTTTGTAAACGCGATTGTGCTCTTTATTTATATTATGTTACGGATCAATGTTCCATGCAAGCGTTTTTACTTTAGAGGTATCGGAAGTTTTTTTTTTTTTTCGTAAACGCGATTGTGCTCTTTATTTAGATAAAGTTACGGGCCAATGTTCTATACAAGTATGTTTCTCCTACCATGTCAATGAGGGTTTTCTAAAATGACGTTCACTAGGTGGTAGCACGGAGACGTCAGGTCCAGGCACCTGTCAAAAGTATCAAAGCGCCAATATTATATGCTGCAAGGGGGTCTCAGATATTGTTGTTTGAATAATATTTTGTAGCCCAAGCGTTTTAATATTAGGGTTAGCATTTTTTTATTTCTACGTTATGTGATCATAGCCTTTTCATCGAAAGTACCTAGCTATGTGTAATAAAGATCGCAACTTTCATAATAATACCATTGTTACTCAAATATTACAAAAACAAAATTGCAAATGCAGCAAATAAAAAATACTAAAGAATTTTACACAGACCGATGGGACGCCGTTACATTTGACCTTCGACTTTATCTAAGTAGCTTATTATGGGATATCGGTTATCGATATTATGAGGTCAAACAATATACCTACCTGCATAGGGTCAAACTGTTTATCAAACTTTTAGGGCTTTTCAAAGGTCAGATGCGTAGAAATCGTATCCAGTGCGCGTGTATGGCCAGAGTAGGTATACCTATTATGAATAACGTTGAAGAAGCAAAAGGAAGGTTGGTATTTTAAAGATCGTAGCACGTGACGTGCTGGAGTGTCTGCTTGCTATAGGAAGACGGCTTTAGTTTATATGTAGGGATATTTTTCGCCGACTGGTCGACACTACGCGTGACCAGAGGGCTCGCTCATTCTTTGGCAAAAAAAGCTGCAGCAATGCTGTCAGTCTTCTGGGCACGTCTCCGGATGACATGCAGTGATGTGGAGGAGTACTTCAATTAAGTTTCATTTTGTTTTTTTATTTATTTGTATAGTCAGTTGTATAATAATTTATTATTTTTAGGTACCGTTACATTAATGAGACATAATATTATTAAATTGAGGGAGAGAGTTAGAGAGGATTATTTTGCGCGTAGGCGACATGACAGCTAATTATTAAGTAGGTATACCATTCATTTTGATGCAACACTCTTATTATTAGAGAGGCTTAAACACCTACATGTAACTTGTAGGTAATTGCATTGGTTAAAACAAAAGACACCTACGTACGCAAAGCTTTCTCGATAATCGTTGTTAGAGCGTATAACGGATTTACAGCCTCATTATGGTTCCGTACTTCAAAAGGAAAAAACGGAACCCATTTAGGATCACCCGTCTGTCTGTCCGTCTGTCACAGCCAATTTGCTCCGAATCTAATAAACCGATTAAGTTGAAATTTGGTACACATATGTATTTCTGTGACCCAAACATGAACGTATAACGTAAATAAATGAATTTTGAATATAGGGGTCACTTTTAGGGGATAAACAAGGGGATAAACAAGAGAATAAAAAGTTTTGCAAACTGTGCCGTGTGACATATCAAATAAAAGGGCTTGTTGCAAGGATTTCATTTTTGCAAGTCCAAGTGATAAAATAACTTTAAAATAAATACTTTTAAAGATATTTAAGGAAATAGAAGAAAATTTACAGTCCCCCATTATCTCCGAAACTACTGAGCCTAAAATTTTGAAAAAATACAGAGAATGGTTCTTTACTCGTAGATTACAGGAAAACCTATAAGAAGGTCTATTGTCTTTAAATATCATGGTAAATCACTCAATATTGCACGTACAAACTTATATTTGTAGTTGGAATGTATGGGAGGACATTTATTATTTACCAAGTAAATTGTTGAATGCTCCAATTAGTAATGATTTTCTTTCTTTTTGGTGGTAAAATTCTATTTATTTCTTAAATACATTGCAAACTTTAGTTCTGTATAATTTAGAAGCATTTTTATTTTTGTAAATGTGAGACCATGGAGCCGTTTTTTATGTTATTAAGATGTTTGTTGACTTGAAAAAGCATGGCAGTTGAGAGTATGTCATGCTCACTTAATTGTCTCGCTGATGGTGGCGAGTGTGTTGGATCATTCAGTTCCCTACAAAATGGTTGAGCTGGATAGTGCCGATCCACGCGTCTCGTTCGTGAACGGGTGAAGTCAGTTGAGACTGGTCATCTTTTATCTGCCAGGGCTTATTTTTAATCTTATATTTTCAATTGCTTTTGATAATTTTTTGTACATTGTTCTCACATATAGAAGCAACAAGAATACTGTACTCAGGATTTTGTAATATCTATATTTAAATGATTGTCCTTGGAGTTTCTTGCCCGTTCTTCTCCACAGAGATCTACGTTTTGGAATGGGCAATTAGGTTCAACTTACTAACTGACAGACTCTTTGATAATTCAAAAGTAAATGGTTTAATTGAACTCTCATACTCTGATGTGACGGCAATCCGACATGACCGGAGAGAGATCAGGCGCAGGACCAACGGCTTAACGTGCTTTCAGAGGCACGGGCGTATCACACCGCCAACTTCCAAACTCTGGGGTGTTACTAAGAAATTCCTAATGGAAAAACTCAAAACTCACTTTGCGCGAACCGGGAATCGAGTCCACGCTCAGCAGTCGCGCTTGCGACATCGGGACCAACGGGGCAGTCTTTCATAAAAAGAAGCAAAGGAATCACCCGTTTCATCACCAATTATTGAAATCTACGTAAGCTTCTTCTAGCGTAATTGCAGTGCACGGCTATTTTATTGCCCTGCTGAACATCAGCATAAACTAAAACTAAAAAGATTAAGTCACAAGAGAGTGTCACATCGGTTTTCTTTGCTTTGATTTAATACCACGAAGCGTAGGTGTGTCCACAAAGAGAAACAGTACCATTAACGTGTTATAACTGTTCATAATTAGCTAGTGTTACAATAGATTAGAGTACAGTGGCGACAGATAGATCCAAGATCACAGCTGAGTCACTTGGCACTCGATAACGGTCAACGTCGCTGTGTTTGTGCCGCCCAAGTTAGAAGCGTAAGCGTTTCGCAGATATTCCTACAAAAAGTTTATATGTCCATGAAACTTTGGATGATTTTAGCCGCTGGAAGCCATGCAAAAAAACCAAAAGAAAATCAAAAGTTGGCCGTTCTGTTTCGCTTTACAGATGGAAAATCATTTTCATTCGAAATCGCTGTGACTAAGACGGGTGACCGCTGTAGGATGAATAGGGTAACTTTATGTGCAAAATCCAGTCCAATAGGGAACAGAATAGACTGTCTTATTCAAGCATAAATGGTGACTTCCGATTTCACAATGTTTCATTATTTAAATCTATTACAATCACAATGTGTAGGTATTACATTTTAACACCAAAATTACGAACTGCTGTTAATTATAAAAGACATAAACACGCCAATAGCGGAAACATTACTTATTAAGAATTTAAAACCAAATAATACTTACAAATTATTGTACAAACAAAACAGCAATTGAGCTATATGCCAAATAGTTCCCGCCAATAGTTTTTAACTTGCATCCATTTCCCACGGGCGGGAAAACGTTAGTGAGTCGTGACTTTTTCACGGCCACGAGTGAAACGACTTATGAAATATGGAAACTATTAATGAGTACAACACTATAGTTTCGTTTCAGACTGTTAAACGTGTTATTTTTGAGTTCCAACCGCCAAAAGTGCATGAGTTAATTACTCCACTGTTCGTTCTAATGAATTGTTTATGGTTAACCTTGACAGTTCATATTTAAACAATATTTTGATTTTCGAAAACGACATACCAAATTTACGGTCGCGCGGCCATTTTATTAGCTATGGTTTGTTGATGATGTTTAATTTATCGTCAATTTTTTCTAAATATTTTAAAATACGCTTTGATTGTTAAGTAGGATATTTAGGATTATTAACACAGTTCATAAATTATCTTTAATATCTTTTAAGTGTGTTGCGCGATTGTTTATAGACAAACAAAAAAATATATAGGCTCATTTATTTTGGATAATAGCCCACGTATTTTTCGTAGACACAATAAACATATTTTTTTATATTCTAGAGATTAAAAATGACATTGGTGTAGGAAGGTATTTGAGGACCATAGTGTGAGTCAAAGTGGAATATCTTCTCGGGTTAGTGAAGGTCAAGGTTAGAATAATTTAAAGATGAATAAAAAGAAGTGACTTTCATGAAGGTAAGATGAAGATTTCATTGATATTTTCGCGATTATTACTTTAGATACATTAATTAGCGTAACGATTTTTTGCTCTCATATCCAGTCCGTTAGCTTCTAGTCGAATTCCAAGTTCTAGCTTTATAATTTTACAGAGTTAAAAGCCACTAATTATGCATTTGGCAAATATTAAACAAACGTTTATTCGTCGAATTCTAAATACATTTCGGATGCATCGATCATCGTTCGGATACATGCGCGCTATCGGGGCCGACACGCGTGATTTATGCGCTGGCTGTACGTCCAGTTGTCTTTGCTTTCTGCAATGACAGCGCGGGAAAAATAGCAGAAACGCCGCCATTTTAATTGATAATAGTGGATAAAGTTTGTATTGTTTTTTTTTCTTTTCGTTGTGTCGTTCTGACTTCTGATTGTTCATTGATTGAGTTATGGGACTCCTAGGAATAATTAAAAGATAATTCAGGCTATCGAAAAAAACTGTTAGGACTTTTATTTTCATACTGACAATCATAGACGTCGATTATCATTTACTAAGTAATTAACTTTCATCTAACGATTATTTAAACGAATCAGTGAAGTATTTCAACTTGGTCTTCAGATGATTTACGCGGTGAAAACATCGCTAAACTTCGCTGTCTTCTTCTCACACCTATACACCAGACTATGGCAACTAGTAGTAACAAGAAAGTACAATGTTCCAATATGTACCTACCTACGTGCTAGGTGCATACAAGCGCCGGTTCCCACGAACCGCTGCTAATAAATAATAATTATTTACCGCTTCATTAGAATCCGGCTTCATTTGCACTACGCTACTATGTTTCTTAAATAACTTCGGCTCTAATTGCTGTCGAGTATCGACGAATGTATAAGGAAATTGCAAGAATGCTCGATATTAATTTATTTAGACATTTAAATGTTGTATAAGTCGTCAAACTATTGCTAATGCAACTGAGTGGTGGTAAATGTCATCAAGAAATGTCCTTGTATGCCTTTTGAGCGGACTGGAATTTTTCATGAAAATATATTTTGCATGTACTGCGTCTGTGTAGTGCTACTGGTAGTTTCGTTTTCGTAGCAGCCATGTGTCATACAAGAGAAAAAACCAGCATGCCCCACACGCCTGAATAACATTAACAGTATCACGTGCGAAACACCCAACCAATTACATAAAATACTCTACAATATGTGCGGAAAGAAAACATACAGACCACAGGAAAAATAACAAACTCAAAAACGTCCGGATTCTGTTATCATCAAAATATCACATCACAAAAATAAATAGCAGGTACAGTTTCATCTCGACGGCCCACACACTACTGCTAATCATCAATAAGTAAAAAATGTTTGAAAAGTTAGCACAAACACGCTTATATTATCGTAATTGCAAACAGTCTGACAATAATATAATCAAAACAATAAAACTGACGTTTGGCGTAAACAACGCGAACACGAATGCACCGTCGACGGGCATGCTATCATTAAATAAGTATATTTTCAGCACACGTAAGTCATAATGCTGTCGATTTAAAATACTGGTTGAATTTGTTTTTCTACAAAACTAGCAGCCGCATTGTCAGATTCGTTTTTCAAATCTATTTATTTGCCAGAATTTTTATAATTTTTTGTCAAATTTAATTATTATTTAACATAATTATCATTTTAACATTTTATTTTTCATACGATTCTGATATTTTTATATTTTTTTGTCAATTTTAATTATTATTTTTAATGAGTTGTTGATCAGTTGTTAGTCACAATTTTATTTTGGGTTTTATATGTTTAGAATTTAAAATAGTTTATAATTTAAATGTATGAGTGTAAAACTATGGACTAGAATTATGTCTGAAATTAATAAATTATTAATATTATATGATCTTAAAACTATTATGTCCCCTTTACGTTCTACCATTAAATGGTTTGCAAATATTTAATTTTAACCTGTACTGCTATTACATAAAAAGTTTAATAAATAAGTAAAAAAACGAATTATAACTTCCTTTTCAAGGCATATAAATTTATTAATAATTTAAGTACACAAATATACAGAGGTGGACTTAATGTTATAGGCATTTTCTAACAGTCAACCCTGGGGTGATACAGAGACAAACAGTGGGAGGTGCAATTCCGAACAATTGCCCGCCTACTATTCGCAAATTATTGGTACAAACTTAAAAATACAGAAATAAAACCAGTGAGAGCTGATTTAGTTCTTGCACAGGAGAAAAGTTTTATTACTAAGATCCTTTAACCTATACTCAGGACAGGTCAGCGTTTTAAATAATCCTGCACAATTGGCACAGTGGCTGAGCGATTTTTTTCTACGGCTTCAGTTCCTGCACGGAACAGAGATATATATTTAAGCGTGGAACAATGTTTGTATGGCCAACGAATATTATTTAGGTATTATCGTTCTGGGTTTCTGAACATTTGTTTGAAGCTATCGATAAAATAAAGCGGAAAAAATAATAGCAATATTTTGTGAGCTTTTCACCGCTCCATCATCGCTACATGTTAAAATGTTCCGAAAATGGACAAAAAACCGCGGTTTTGCAACGTTGCTGCGATTAGCTGAATATGGGAGATTATGCATCGCTTTTTTTTCGCTCTGATTTTTGTTCCTACCCTGAGGTCCCTCGATTTAGGCAATACTAGTCAGGCGAAGTTAGAATAAAAGCGTCGACACTTAAAATCACGAGGGAAACGATAAGCCGAGACATATAGGCAGATACCTAAATCAATCATAAATTCAAATGTTTTCTATTCTATTGTATTATAAAAATAAAATAAAACTGCGCGATTGGCGTGGTCACCTACTGGGCCCAACTCGTATAAGATACTTAATACATGTCTTCCCCATCGACTCGAAAAGAAAAATTAATTTGCTCAGCCTTTTCCCAACTATGTTGGGGTCGGCTTCCAGTCCAACCGGATGGAGCTGAATACTACTTTACATGGAGCGACTGCCTATCTGAATCTCCACAACCTAGTTACTAGGTAACACGATAATCCTTGGTAAGACTGGTTGTCAGACTTTTAGGTTTCTGACTACCCGTAACGACTGTCAAAGATCTACGAACGACAGCCATATAGGCAGATATATGCGAATGGGAATGATTCCGCGCCATTTGTGACGGTCAGCAGAGGGTACTAATTTATAGCTGGTTGCCAACAAGCGTCATTATTATGAGCTGCAGCTTACCACACGCATGATTTCACTGTGTACTTGGGGTAATTATCCAGTTACACTATGCGAGGGTGACATTAAGTGAACACCAGTACTTGGTACTTTATTGAAATTCAACAATTATTACATGAAGTTATGGCACGTTTATGAACTCTCAAAATTGTTTTCCCAATAAGGATTCACACAAATGGCAATGAAAGGGTAAAAAGGTAAATGATTTAGGTAATGACATTCTTTCACTCTATTTTGAATAAATGACCTCTGCTTTTAAAAGGATATTCTGCAGTTAAAAGCGGATTATTTAAGTAAAGTTGAACAGTTTGTTTTTTTGAACGCGCTAATCTCCGGAATAAATTATTTTTGATCGATGACCCATAGAAAATGACCCTTAGGAGCCCAGCGAAAAGAAAAAAGCCAGAAAGACCGCCTAGCGAAAACGAAGTCATAGTGCGAGCGGGCGATACGATGCGATGCGGTGGGTCGGGGGAACAAGAAATTTCACACGGACGAAGTCGCTGGTAGAAACTAGTTATTTATAAAGACTTACCGACTTAATACATACATTGCATTAATCCAGTCTTTGACATAATAGATCACACACAGACATAGAGACAGACGGACGGACGGTCAGACATGATTTTAGATTTGACAATTGTTTTTTGAAAAATTATATACTTCATGTCAGTTTAATACTAACCTTAATTTACTATAACCTAACAAACTTTACAACGCCTATTAGACAAGCGTAATAAATAACGTTGCGGCAGTAACCGCTACATACTACACAGTGACTAGAATCCAATTATTTTCCAACATTATCGTGATTCTAGCCAAACCTCTGAATTGGCAACTACACACTATACAGTCCATATTTTAGGCAGCCCATGATCCCAATGTGATAGTGGCACGGACTCTGTGCCCTCGGGACGTGGGTTCTAATCTGGGTAGTGCTCATGCATTATGCGGTATCAGACAAGGTTTCGTACATTAAAAGCTTGTTATCTCGTATAATAAACAGACATCTCGATTGGCTTCTGAGTACAGGTTTGTGTAATGGGTTTAGGAGTGCAGTTTGGACTACGTTGAACTGATAAGTGTAGGTTTATTATGTGCAAAGATCTGATAAAATCGCATGAAATCTTTAAGAAGATGAGTGGCTTTCGGAATGGAATATACCAATAGGTCACACCTAGTAGCAGCAATACGCTTATCGCTTATGGCAACCAACAGCAGGTACCCTTTCCTCTTTTTTATTTTTCGTGTGGTTAGTGACTAACCTAGTGTCAGAGTTTTTATGCCGCCCATGGGCCTCTGACCTGGCTTCACATACCATCGAGAGATATCTCTCAGACGGCGTTTCCAAGTGATAATTAATTCCGGTAAATGATAATTATGCAATACGTACATGAATTCGAAAAGTCAGAGGTGCGTGCCTTGGGTTCGAACTTCAGACCTATGAGTGAGGCAGTCCGACGGTCAAACCACTAGGGTATCACTGCTTGGTGATTTTCAGAAATAAGTACTTCTACTCTTCTAATAAGTATCAAAAGTCTTCTGTTTAGTGATAGTCAATTTCCTTTTTTTATTTTCCGACATAATTGGACACAATATTCAGTTGAGAAAAATATTTATGATGGTCTCAATTAACCCTGTAAAGATACAGGGTAAATTGAGATCATCATAAGTATTTTCTGTAATTTTTTTTTATGTCAATCATGTTTAATTATCTCGAGTAGATATTAGTGGAGCTACCTTGTTATTAAGTCTGACCCTTTAAAACACGTGTATTTTAATTAAAATTTTGAAATGTACAACGCGGTTATACGGTCGCCATGGCTGAGACGTGACTCCACATAATATGACACAAGAGCCCGTTGATAAGCCTTGAGAAACTCTCAAATACTTCGGGGTACTATATTCTAGCAGGGGCATAATTATGAACTATGAAAGTATGAAGTCTTTCACTTTGAGGTTTTATGACATTGTCTTATACTACAATTAAGAATTTAAAATACACAAATTGGTTTATAAGCTTTTATTTCAATATTTTAATCCCATAATCGGCTCTAGAGTAGTGACCGCGTACCGAAAGCGCTGCGTTGGAAGACCTCCCACAAGTTGGACCGAAGACCGCAGGAATCCGCTGGATGTGAGAAGTACATGACCGGTCGACGTGGCGACGTTCGGGGGAGGCCTAAGTCCAGTAGTGGACATCTATCAGCTGAAAATGTTGATGATAAGTCCCATAATAGGTAATTAAAGGGATCTTTCGTTGACCTCTCCGACAATGGAGTAGACTTTTTTTAAGTCGTTTATGTACACACAACACACAACGGTACACTTGAAAATTATGCATGTGATTTATATTTAAGGTGTTAACAAAGCCTCCAAAAAATTATTTAGACAGATACAGAAAAGTAAACGGACTGTTTATTCCTTACCGATAATAGGAACCCGACATACTGTCCGGAAATAGGGAGCAGTGAACACTCACGCGTGTAAGGACGTTATTGTGTTACTTTTATGATAAAAAGTAGGTCAAAATATGATCAAGTCGTCATTCTATGATAAGGAAGTTAAAACAGAAGCTAAAAAAGACAGTTGTAATCTCTCTATGTGGGTGATGGTCGAGAAATTAAGTTCAGTCAACGCAGATATTAAACGTTACAGTCGACAAGTATTGTAAAATATTGGAGGTCCTACAGTAAACTTTCGCGAAGTCAAAGTATGTCACGATGAATATATAACACCAAAAAAACAACGAATAAAAAATCATAAATCTATAGCGTGTTTTAAAAACCCTGTCCAAATCCGTGAGGGTGTCGTTAAGAATCATACAAAAACTCTGCATTTTTTTTTCAATGGGGAATTTTACCGGTTTAAACTTGGAGTTCGGGCGATCGTCATTTAGCGGGTGTCCACAAGTCATAACTCTCTCTGATCTCTGTAGAAAATTTGCTAATTTATAGTGTAATTGGGTTAATTTCGTTACTAGAAACGTGAATTTTAAATAGCAATAACTTTTTATTTTCACAAAAAATAACTGTTTTATTACTTTTTGGTAATGTTATTGTGGTACCTTTCGGATCGTACACGGTTTTTGTTATATGCGACATACCTACGAAGTAAATAATGATTAGCTCAAGGCCTAGAACACTGAATATTCCTACAAAGTCCCTCCATCTTACAAAACACAAGAAAATAGTAAAATCTTAAATCAATCATAACAAAACTAACATAAACCCTTGTCCTAACTACGCTCCTTCGTGTCTTATCTCAAAACATTTGTAAAATCCCTAAAAAGTGCACAACTCGCTTCCATTCGGGTAAACATCCCATAATTTAGCTTAATAAAGTGAAAATTAGGTCGCTTCAGAATGAGGGGAGGTGGAAGGTCGCAGGGGGGAGGATAATGTCTGTGTCGGGATGATAATCAACCGATATTAACTGCTACTTGAGTGAGCTCTTACATTTTTATTCTGATGATCTGTTTAAGGGTGAGTTTAGATCCTGCGATTATTTGTTGCGATTTGTCGCGGTTAATATTTGCTTAGGATTAACCTACAAGTATTTTTGTGACTATGCAAACTGATCTCATAGAAAAGAAAGCGTTGCAAAGCCAGGGTTCTTAAATGATCCCAAGTAATCGCGGGAGGGGTTCATACCGGCGTCAAGTCAACGACAAAGTATCTGGGAATCGTCCTCGACAGCCGGTGGAATTTCGTCGAACATTTCCGACGTTTGGCTCCCAGACTGGAGAGGGCCGGGGCTACCTTGAAGCGGCTTCTGCCCAAACGTTTCCTGTCGGAGGCTCTGCGCGGGGTCGTGCACCGCAGAAGCCGCTTCAAGGTAGCCCCGGCCCTCTCCAGTCTGGGAGCCAAACGTCGGAAATGTTCATGGCCCTTTAAGGGGCACCGGTGTGGGCGCGTTCATTGAGGCTGCGGTCAGCCCGCCGGTTGAACGCGTCCCAGAGGGTCATGGCCATCCAGCTAGCCCGAGGATACAGCATGGTCTCCTGTGAGGCAGCGAGCCTCCTTGCTGGATTACCGCCATGGGATCTGGAGGCAAAAGTCCTCGCGCACATCTACATTACAGAAACGCCGGGGCTTAGCTTCGCTGCCGCGAGAAATCACGGCACAGCGGAGAGAGCTCTGGCGGGATCTCATGGTGTCATGGAGAGTGCGATTATCGCAACCCAGCGCTGGGCACGCCACAATTGCGGCGTTAAGTCCCCTCTTTGAGGAGTGGCTAGAGAGGCGCCACGGCGTCCTCACCTTGCCCGGGTGTCACCATTGTGTGGATCGCCCGGAGGACACGGTGAAGCATACGGTGGAGGTTTGCCCGGCTTAGGCGGAGCATCGCCGTGTCCTCGTGGAGGCGATCGACGGTGATGATCTCTCGCGTCGGGCCCTGGTTCAGGCCATGGTACCATTAATTTGCAAGTAGTAAGTAGTCGGGCAATTGTTCGGAATTACACCTCCCACTGTTTGTCTCTGTATCACCCCAGGGTTGACTGGTACGGCGGTGATCTCTCGCGTCCGGCCCTGGTTCAGGCCATGGTACGGAGCGAGAGAAAATGGGAGGCTGTCACCTCCTTCTGCGAAGCAGTAAGGCTCGTGAAGGAGGTGAAACGCGTGAGGGAAAGGCAAATTTCGCGCCCTCACGCCCCTAACCGCCGCAGGATGAGACGCTCTGAGCGTCGGGAATCGCAGGTCCATTGCCGGCCACCGTAGGTGCGGGCTTGTGGATGGTGAGCAATGGGTAGTTTGCCGCCCGATAAGGACCAGGCCCTGGTCGATGGCGCGTGTGGAACGTCTCAAAGAGATGTCA
This sequence comes from Omphaloscelis lunosa, assembly GCA_916610215.1. Lineage (NCBI taxonomy): Eukaryota > Metazoa > Arthropoda > Insecta > Lepidoptera > Noctuidae > Omphaloscelis > Omphaloscelis lunosa. The sequence goes on along the minus strand of OU744245.1, from coordinate 2,378,294 downwards.
GCAGAACTGACGGGGTCTGCTAGAGCCGATGCGTGCCGGGGTTGCGAAGAAGTCCGAAAGGGATATCGTGGCCCCTGGCAACATATCAACTGAAGGAACACACACAAACACCATCCTGCTCCGCCCAGAGCGGGAGAAGTTATTTGATAATTTCCCACCCAAAAAAAGGGTTCTTCAATGAAACGAAAATTAATATAGTATTGTGGCTCTCCATTGATTAAAAAATACCTTGGTTTGATAACTAAAATGGATTAACCTGTTAACCTGATAATCATGAAGTGTAAATAAAGCAAGCAATGAATTGAAAGTTTAAAAGCCAAATATGAAGGATTTACAATAATATAATTCTTTCTTCCTAGGTAAATCTAGTAGGTTATTAGACGTATGCTATTTTTGAACACTGACAGCCCAAACCGACTAATTTCTGTTTTACGCTCGTGATTTATTATGTACTTTTTGTTGTTTTCGTTTACTCTTGTCTTTTATGTATGCACGTGTCTCTGTGACAAATAAACCTATTTTTCTTTCTTTCTTTCAAAATATCTCTATATTCTTTCAGTCCATCCAAAGGTTGTTTGTCTGAGATCGTCTTGTGCGATAAACCACCCATTTTACACTAGTTTTATTTAAATATGTGTTTCCTTTTCATTTTATGTGGTGCACAATAAAGTGATGAATAAATAAATAGATCTCACCTTTCAAATGGAAAACTGTTTTGCAAGAAAGTCGCATCAGTGGAACCGCAGGGTTGTCGCGAGTCGTCGTCGACATTACCATGTTGTTGATATTTGCATACATTAGCCAACCAGTGGAGCCAGCCCTAATAAAAACATAGCTTCTTGCCATCGTTACACAACCTCCCACGGACTTTCGATATATAATGAGAGAGTACAGAGATTCAAAATATTTATCAAATTAAAAAGAGACTTGCTTTTGACGCTATTCTTACTTTGATATCTTTTAATTCTCTTCGTTTTACTTGATTTGAATATTGACATTAATTATCCGTAATGCAGGAACATGAAAATAGAAGTTAAAGGTTTGGGTCTATCAAGTGCTACGGCGTAGCAAAGTCGTAGCCCCGTAGCTCCTCGTAGAGTCGTAGCATACAATATTACTTAACTAAGGTTCTGAAAGTTTACTATAATGTACAAAAAATCAATAATATTTTTGTTACTTATTCTTCTACGTTCTGTAACTTGAAATGGCGGGTCATGAATAGCATAATTTTACCAAAATATGTTTAATTATTCAATTAGGTATATATTATTGATTATAAATGATATTTACTTCTGTAAATTGGTTCAAAAAATACTTTTGCACGTCAAAAATAACTTATGTTTTAAAACTAGATGAGTCGGTGTTTCCTAGCTGACTACTCTGAGGACAAAGACCGAACAAACTCAGAGGTCACAGTATCTTTTAAAGATCGAGAAGACATAATCCTCATCAGGATTATGGTCTTTTGAGGAAAGGACCACACGGATTTGAGTGGATCTGTCAGATGAGTCAGAGTTGGAGGAAGTTGGGTGGAGGATTTATCCCTCGTTTTAGGTCGAGATTTTTTTTTTGATATCTCTGGGCAACCTAGAAGGTTGTTGGCTGCTTAACCGCGCTTGCCTGTGGGTGCCTCAATTAATTAAGGCTTCCCTTAAGGGCAACCCCTGTGAGGTACAAACCTCGGCTTAGGGCGTAATGTGACATACAATTTATATTAGTTCTACATAAACTTCTCAAAAATCCAAATAGTGTCTTCGTATTACAAGTCGTAGTTCTGAGAGTAATAATTAACAGGAACTTACTGTTAATGGTCTGTTTAGTTAATCTTGGTAATCTTTAACATGAAGTTAAGTCGCTAATCCTTCCGCATCTAATTATGTCGGCAGTAGGGAGATAACGTGTGGGTCATGGCAGACATTGAAAATTAATCATAAATGAGATGTACCTTGAGTATAGTGGTTCCGTATAAACTGAAGCTGTAAGATTTTCGGTCAGGAAAAGTAATGCTTGGTTTTGATAATGTTGATAGTTAATAATCTCTTCGCCTTACCTTCTCTTACTAAACTTAAGGCTCCGTGCACAAAATCGACTGATTTTGACCAATTTTGTTCATTAGTTGTGAGAAAGGGAAACAGAATTTTAACAAAATTATTTGTGATTTGAAAAGTCGAATTCTTTGTCTTGTAAATAGTGGAAAGGGATTTTTCAAATTGAAGTGAGACTGACGTTTGATCGTTTCGTTAGAAGAAACTACTTTTGATTTTGAAAATTAAAAAAATATCATCAACGTCATCAAATATTCTACTTGTACATAGGGCCACCACCACATTTTTCAACTTTCATACAAAATATAGCAAATTCTTTTTTTGAAATAACCATTTTTTTAAACCCTTTCAGTAATGTATTTTTTCCTATTATTAAGCAAACTATATCATGAAATTTAAATCACACAGTAGTCTTCAGCTATTCTTGAAATTAAATCAAAATTTTATTATATGATTATACTATATCTTTATTAAATAAATCAAAGTCGAAATGAACCATATTGTCGAGAGCGCAAAAGTGATGCAACTATTAATTTGTTAATAGTTGCATCACTTTTGCGCTCTCGAACACATGAATGGTCAAACACATGAATGGTTTAGCATTCCGAAAATTTTACTTTTATACTTACACAGACTTAATGTTTCAATTATTTCAAGCTTTCTTACATTTAGATAAGTTATTGACGAAAAAGGGATGTTTCGTGCACGGAGCCTTAAGAAGCATTGTAGAAAAGTTATAGTTATTTAAACGTTGACCAAAAGCTCCCATTCATATTTTTTGTAATAAGTTTTAATTCACGGATTATCTTTTTAATATCTTTGACTGCACTACATTCCTCCAGCCAACCACATCTTAAACAAACTCACTGTCCGACCGCACACATACGACATGCATTCAATAAATTACACAAAATATTTTGATCACCGCATTTTCCGGATTCCTGATTAACGCCCCAGTTTTATCGATCGTTAAAACGGATAAAATAATAAAAAATAAACATATTGTGGAACGGGTCGCGCTGGCAACATTAAACAATGTTCTGTACTAATTATAGTTTGCTTGTTTTACTTGAGCTTTGTTTATGCGCGTGCGCATCGCGTCTATGTTGCGACACTGGTAAAGCAAGTTTTTTAAATTTTATAGGTCATTTAATGCAACAATTTTATTAAAATACGATGTTATAATTATAAACTATTTATTTTATACATTATAGTCTGTTACCATTTTTAAATTTATAATCAGATGTTCAAGATATTAAAGTAGGTAAATCATAGATAAAAGAACTCTCCATAGTGGTACCGTAAAACTGTTAAACTGTTTGTCTTAAAACTGGCCAGTAACAGTGTTTCTATTATCGCAGACGTCATTTTGTAAAACAAATAAATGAAATGAAACAGTGGCTCTGGCGTATTTCTAAATTCAAAGAAGACTAAAATGTCTACGCGAGTAAGCGTACATTCGACAGGGAAAATGTCTGCCTGTCAACAACTTGTCAAAACTGATCTAGAAGTGAGTGTTAATTTCAGTAGCGACACACCACACTAGACGTGTCAACGAAGTTGTGTTAGTCAAGGGGATATTTAACTAAAACTAAAACTCACCTGAAAAAATAGGCAAAAACACACCCATTGGTAGTACTTGTAGATCTTCCTGTCGCTCATATCTTCCTTCCCCTTCTCGCGGCTGTTCCCGATGCCGGGGTACGGCACCTCCACGCCCACCTTCTTGTTGAAGAAGCTCTTTAGCGTGTACGTGGAGTGGATCCAGCAGTACGTGTTCAGCACATCCTCGGGAATATCCTTCGTGTGAATGCAGTCTATAGGGTTTCCGACGTACTGCCGCGTCGTCACGATCAAACTGAACGAGATCAGCAGGATCACCGTTATAGAGTAGTGCAACCGAAAAACCGGCGAGTCGATGTGTACATAGTTCACTTTAATGAGATTCTTCAATCCACGAAACACGTCTAACATCTTAAACGTTTGACCTTATCGTCCGTGTGTCTGTGTTCACTAACATTATTTATTGTTTCGAAGCACCAAGATTACACTATTTATAACGTAAGGCACTATTTAGTTTGGCAGTGTGAATGTTCCGGCGGGTAGTCATGTCCTCTCACGAGGGGATAACTTTTTTGGTATTTTGATGAACTTGAGCAGTGATAGCGCTTGGCTCATGTTTTCTGCGTTTCATGATCCGGCTGGTCACTGCGCGCGCGCCGCCATGCCGGCTCCCGCTGCAGTCATCCAGTCTGTTAGCGATGACGCGACGCTGCGTAACTCTTAGGAAATTAATCTTCGAGGAATTAACGTAAACTAGATTACCAGGTCATATGTTCTAGTACAAATTTATGAGTTCACACGTCGTCGATTCGCCGGAGCACCGCGTGCCCGTGTGAACGATAAACTAATCGGTGTAGGAAACTGATGAAAAATATTTAAATTATGATCCTAAATGGAGCTAGTGTATTCCCTTCAGCTTAATTTATGCGTTGCTATGACTCAACTGTGGAGAGTGCAGGAGAGCTGGAGAGTGACTAACCACAATATTATGATAACATTAGGATAAACTACCTCGACACCTGATGTGAGTTATAAGACCATTAAGATATTTATTAGCGTTGGCAATACTCGGAGTAAACTCGCGTTGTATGCAATCGCTCCGGACTTTCAGTGAGATGGTATCGGCGTGATAATTTTATGTGTTCTACAAATACCGTCATTATGTGATATTTTAAACAACAATGACAATCTTTTGGAGAGCATCGCGCGTTTCTACGAAGACTATTTCTCGAGCTGGCAGGATTTATAGGCCAGTGCCGGTTCAAGGCCTGGTTTGTCACAAAGTGTGCCACGCGGCGTGTTGCTGTTAAATTGTGCTAATATTTACACGTTAGATTTTAAGAGCTCCTTTGAAATATTATATTTAGTAGTCATTGTTTGTGATGATTCAGCGCTTGTCTCACGGCCGCTTGGCTTTTAAGCGACCGGACATTAACGATTCAAGTATTTCCTAATATTTTGCAGTACAGAAGCAAAATTATGATTTGTTCTCTATTTGTAGACCAAGTTCCCAAGAAACTCAGTACGTTTATATTTAAATACAGTATTTTTACTACTTATTCGAACTTTTTTTTCTACAATCATAAACAATCTAGTTTCCATACTAAATGTCAGTTTGACAGGAAAATGCGCGCGAAATTCTATTCGCCATTTATCATTTCATGGCTTTAAATTCATTTAAGCCTCTTATAAGCTGCATGTTTTACGATGGCTTTGTTTTAGATTAAGATATTCATTACACTGAAAGAATATTTATCCAAAGAACAAAGCATAGGAATTATATTCGGTGCACTTTAAAGCTTCAAAAGCACATCAAAGGATTAGAGAGTGCTGCGTTTCAAGAGTAATAATTTATAAATTTCTAACAAATGGCTTTATTCTAATATATGTATAATAAATGGCTATGGTCTATTAATATACACTTAATAACATAAATATTGTGTTTTTTTTTAATATTATGTTTTTATCATATGTTTAAGTGAACTTTGTATGTGGAAGTAAGCATTTATAGTTTTATATTGAAGAAGATCGCAAAACGCATTGTAATAGAAGTAGGTATCTATTACTAAGCTCAGACTTTTTTTTTCCCGTTAGTAGAGTAAAAATCTAGAAACTGTATCACTGTTATTTGCACTTATTTCAGTCTGAAGCCACACGTAGTCGCAACGTGCTTGGCTTTCAATTCAGCGTTGCAATTGAACCAACTAAAATGCTGCGAACTTTCTTTCTTTTTCGTGTGGTTAGTGACTAACCTGGTGTTAGAGTTTTAAAGCCGCCCTTGGGCTTCTGACTTGGCTTCATATGCCGTCGAGAAATATCTCTCAGGCATGCCGGTTTCCTCACAGTGTTTTCCTTCACCGTTTTATAAACAAATGATTATACGATACGCAGATGAATCCGAAAGGTCAGAGGTGTGTGCCTTGGGTTCGAACTGGAGACCTACTATCAGACCCTGTCGGACGCGTCATAGTGAAATATCTTCAACTTAACTTGACGGAGACTTTTGCTGAAGACAAGAAGCATAGAAAGATTTGTCTGAAAAAATTCTACTTTTTGTACAGCAAAATGGGTTGGGTCTTGTCTAATAAAACCGGCCAAGGTGGGTGGGTGGTGTCGGACTACGCACACGGGTTCCTTAGTTGAGATTAATTTATTTAGGCCAAGCACAAACTTAACATTGTAGGTGAAAAGCATTTTCTCCCATACATTTAAGTTTAAGTTTGTACGCACAATATTGAGAGATTTATCATGTTATTTTTAGACCATAGACTTCTTATAGGGTTTCCTGTACCTAATTTATGAGTAAAGAGCCATACTATGTATTTTTTTCAAAATTGTAGTTCCAGTAGTTTTGGAGATAAGGCTGTAATGGTAAATTTTCATAAAATTTCTTAAATATCTTTAAGCTTTTATTTTAAAATTATATAAAAAGTACGTTTAAGATCCTCGCAACAAGTCCTTTCATTTGATATATCACATGGTACTGTTAGCAAAACTTTTTTTTTGTTTACCCCCCAAAAATGACTATGTCCTATGTTCAAAATTAAATTATTTACGTTACACGTTCGTGTTTGGGTCATAGAAATTATATGTATTTCTGCACCAAATTTCAACTTAATCGGTCCATTAGATTCGGAACAAATTGGCTATGACAGACAAACGGACAGAAAGACACACGAGTGATCCTATAAGGGTTCCGTATTTTCCTTTTGAGGTACGGAACCCTAAAAACAAGTCATTTTATAATTTCTGGTTAAGATACGTACAAAATTTCGTAGACATCGCCGTCGATTCTTCAACCATATAATTTTAATTAAATTGCTCAAAAACTATTCAATATCTTATTTTCGCGAATCCACAATATGTTAATACAGATGGCAGCCGATCATTTAAAAACAAATTAATTATCATCATTAAAATCATTTTACAGTTAACAGACGGATATAATAACTATGATTTATCGATTAGTACTTTGTGCGATAAAATTAATATTGCCATAAATAATAGCAGCGACAAACTATTTGTCAAAATTAAGCGGTCGAAATCTGGCAATCTCGCAGGGTTGCCAGTTTTTTTGTAGAGATCGTAAATTATGTATCTCACGCCGCATCCTTAGCTTTTTGGCAAAGAAGAAGCTGCCAAGTGTTACGAATGTGCTTAAATATTTCCCTGCCTCGTATTCCTGAGTTTTGGTAGCATTTTTAGCATTATTTTCTATGGTAAAAAGGTTATTTTTATTCTTATGCATTTTGTACCAGTCTTCCTTTTGTAAAGCCATTTTTTCTACAAGAGTACGTGCATCAACTGAAGTTCGGCGAAAAATTGTGGACCTACATTTTTTAAAATGCAATTTTATGCAATGACATAAACGCTAGCGCCGCGTCTATCGAGCTCGAGTGGTGGCGCGGACTCTAATGGTAATTTTTTCCAAAGTCAAATATATTCATTCCTGAGATGAAAAATATCTGACTGCTGAAAAATCAGTCCTAAATTAACAAAGTTTAATGGACTGTTTAGTTCAATAGGTAGTCAAATGATCATTGTTTATCCATAACTAGTCCATGTGGTACGCAATGATGCGCGACACTGCTCCCAATATCATGGCTTTGTGTTGCAACATTCCTATGGTTTAAATGCAACATTAACCGAAGTTATGGGGTCTATTGTACATATCTGCAGTCATGTTTGTTGTCTGTTATGGTTCGTTGTTCCCAAAAGTTATTAAAAGCAATCGTAAGTAGAGAATAGTTAAACCAATGTCGTTCTTATCGAGAACTGTTCGAAATATAAATGTAAATACGCCCAAAAGTCTGATAACCATCAGACTTATCGTGTTGCCCAGTAACTAGATTGTGGAGATCAGATAGGCAGTCGGTCCATGTAAAATACTGATAGACTGGAAGCCGACCCTAATTAAGTTGAGAAAGCCTAGGTCAATTGATTTTGAGTGTAAAAACGCGCCATCTACATACTAAAAAGTCCAGTCATAATTCTTCTACAAACATAGGTTTTTTATTTTCGAATTAAGTGCCCTCCAGTAAAATATTAAATAGCAATACATCTGATGTGTGTAAACTAATACAGGCCTAATAAAAATCGTACTAAAACACTTAATTTTTAGTCTGTGGCAACCCTAACTGCTCAGTTAACGACCTCCTTAATTTACGGCTCTCTTCAAAAGGAACGCTCTTCCGCTCACTAACATATATTTTTTTAATTTTCCTCTGTCATACTTTGCTCTCTCGGTATATTTTCGTGTTATATCGATTCCAGGTCAAGGACGTACGTAAACGGGGCAGGAAACGTAGACGCGGGCGCATAATATTAGTAATTATGCGTTCGGGAAGTTTCGTAAATGTTCGACTGTCATGTCCGCTGTTATGTCATTTGTTACGTGATTATATTATTTTTTATGGCAGCTAGTATTGATTGTTTAGATGCCGGATATGTGTAAAAAATATTATAGCATGAGTGAGTTCAGACTCAGGCCAGTGCATTTTAGCGATTTCAAAAAGGTTTTCTTACGCTACGAATTCTTAGCAGAGCCTCGGTCATCACATTTCTTGGTTAAAAATTCCATTATGGACCATTGATTTATGGGAGGGTGAGGGTGAGGGGGGAGGGTGGGGGGAGGGGGCTGCCCCCCTGCACCATCCCCACATCTCTGAGCTTCATGGTTATGGAGATATCCTTGCTTGAAGTTTGTAGATTAGAATGAATTTTGAGGTTATGTTTTCCGGGCTTTCGTAATGTTTTGGACATTATAAACCTGATTTATTGAAGGAAAGAGTCGGGGGGAGCCAGGTCGACGGAGCCCCGCTGCGCGGGGCTCCTACTTCTGGGTGGTTTATAAAATATAACCACGAAGGGGATGGCGGGGTCTATTCGCTCGCTTCGCTCGCTCACACGACCCCGCCATCCCCTTCTAACCTAACCTGTCCGAGTCGGGGTGCCCCAAGTCCCGAGCTCGCTTCGCTCGCTCTTGCACTCAATAAAACACCAAAGTATTAACGTTTTAGTGCCACCTAATGTAAACACAAGAATTCGTTAATTTGTGTGTAAAAAAGTTAATGTAATTGCATAATACAACAATTATTGTGCACATTTATTACACACCAAATTAGTATTTATCGTATATAAAATTATATTTAAGTAAAACGTGACATAAATTGAATATAATACACCTCGAAGTCGTCAACGGAACGTGAAATGTCAACTTTGACATCTACCATGACAAAAATGGAGTGCTATTTTCCAATTTGTATGGAAACTTTAAACAAATAAATCTCGTAAACTGTGAACGTCCGAAACTTGAAAATTTGTAAAAAGCTTTCAATTTACGAGTACTATCTACAAAAAAAAATATGAACTTCGAAATCAATGGTCCATAATGGAAAGTTTATCCCATTTCTTCACTTTTTTTTCTATAGGAAAGTAAGTTGCTGTGTTTTTTGCGCCGTAAAGTCAAACCCCAATACCGTAATTTTCATGACAGCCGGCACTTATACGGCCGTTATGCCCCGGCTTTCGTAGGAAAGTGAGCTTTATGGTGTTTTCCTTCACTGTCATTCAACGGTATCTCAGATTACCTTAGAAAGCAATGTAACGTATTACAGCTATTACCGATTTAGTAATTATTTATTTATTTATGTACACACAAATTAACAGAAAGGAACAGAAAAATACGAACAAAGGTGATGCTTATTTCTTAAAGAAATCTCCTCCAGCATACCTGCGATAGGACAGAGGATAAAAAGAGATTTACGACACCGTGCGTAAGAGTAGAGAGAAAATAAAAACAATTCACTCATTAAATGAAATATATAATATATACTTAAATACAAACACACATATAAAATAAATACCACTAAAATAACTAACAAACTAAGGCATCATCGTAACTTCAATCTGCAGTAACAGTATTTAAGACGAATAATTGACATAAAAAGGAAAGTTGCAAGTACAGTCTCGTGCATTTGTTCCTGCCATCTACAGACTACGCCGGAATAGGAAGCCGGAGTAAAAAGGTTGAAAAATAACTAATTAGTGAGGAGAGCTCACATTTTCATCTGCGAATTACGAAACGTATTCTTAGTTCATTATGATGTTATGTGCTCAATAGGATTTCCCATCGACGAAAAATAATTTGGAAAAGGCTAGGCAGATTCATTCAAACTCAAACTCAAAGCATTTATTTCAATTAAACCATTTACAGGCACTTTTGAATTATCAAGGAGTCGGTCAGTCTAGTTGCCCATTCCAAAGCATAAAAGGTACCTATGGAGAAGAACGGGCAAGAAACTCCACGGACACTCTTTTAAATAAAACATTGCATTGTTACAAAGTATTGGTTACATAATTCCTGTTGAAATTATACATGTGAGAACAATGGAGAAAAACGTGCACGTTAGAAGCGTCCATAATAATAAAAAAAACGTTTTTACAAAAAATACAACCGACTTCTAAACTACAAAATGAAAAGTAACTTTAATTTCGGAAGTCGGTGGCAAAAAACTAAAATATTAAAAACATTCCGATGAATTGAGAATCTCCTCGTTTTTTTAAAGTCGGTTAAAAATACCCACATTTCGCCAGTTACGTATGTTTAAGTCCCATGGAATAGGGGGCGAACCTATTGCCATCAACCGGGCAAAAATACAGACTCCGGGGATACAATTTAGTCTTCTCTATAAAAAAAACCTACCTACTTATCTAAACATTTCAGGCATTTCATAAGTGCCTGTTGTTTTTCCCGAATTTACAACAGTAAATTCGAGAAGCGGACATTGTCCAATAGTGAAGTTAACGGACTTAGTTACATGTCAAGACGAAACTTATGTTACGTTCCAGCAAACTCATATTTTTATCAAATTGTCTTCTTAGGCATTGAAAGATGTATTGTAATGCTAGGTAGATCTACGGGCCACAAGTTTAACGTGATAGCAACAGTTTTCACTGTCGAACAAGCTAACAGAGCTATAAATACAAACAAAAGAGTCTGGTCATGAATGGCGGCACTGTTGTATTTTAAGACGGATCGGATCAATTAAGAGGGCCTGTCATTGACCCCCTTTTTTTGGGTGGGAAATTATCAAATAACTTCTCCCGCTCTGGGCGGAGCGGTAGGCGTGAAACCCACACGTGCTCCTTTAGTTGGCATGTTGCCGAGGGCCACGATCTCCCTTTCGGACTTCTTCGCAACCCCGGCAGGCATCGGCCCTAGCGGACCTCGTCAATTCTGCTGACATCTCTTTGAGGCGCGCGTGGAACACAACGTGCCGTCGACCCGGAATTGGTCCTTATCGGACGGCGAGCTACCCATTGCTCACCGTCCGCAAGCCCGCGCCTACGGTGGCCAGAAATCGGCCCGCGATTCCCACCGCCCAGGGCGTCTCCTCGTGCGGCGCGCAGTTAAGGGCGCGAGGGCGCGAAATGTGCCTCTCCCTCACGCGTTCCGCCTCTTCCTACGCGAGAATTACTGCTTCGCAGAAAGAGGTGACGGCCTTCTATTTCCTCTCGCTCCGTACCGTGGCCTGAACTAGGGCCGGACCTGTCATTGACCCCTAAGGTGGTTCGACTTAGATAGCCTGAATCTTAAGGAATTTAAATAAGAAAAAGATGAAGATGTAAGCTTATAAGTTAAAACTACACCTTACAAATCGCATCGTAGCGCGATTCACAGCGATCGCGCGTCGCAGCGTGCTTTCTGAAAGTGGGCAACGTCGCAAATAGATGTCAAATATTTCGCTGTTTTGATTAATTTGGCAAAATGGACATAAGAAATGTGGCTAACTAGTGAACTAAAACATTGATTATGAAATGCAATAATTAATATCGTACACCGAATATTTCGTTTTAGATGTAAAGAAGATTGGAAACTTTCCAAATGCCCTTTTAATACCTAAAACGGTTACAACATCAAATTCAGTGTTATAATTACAATTCATTATTACAACATTGGTTCCTGTCTCTGGAGCCCTAACCACCGGTAGCTTGTACCTGCTCCCGGTGGAACTATTTTTTAAGAAAGATTTTAAAATGATTTTTTTTTTTTGTTAAAAAAATTAAATAAACGAAATTATAATAATTACACGGAACTACAGATCCTATTCCTAAAATTCTTTCACTAATGGGAAGTTACAGTATTGCCGAGAGTCATAGAATATATTTTATGATATAACAAGAAATTTCACGCGAACGAACTCGCGTGCAGAACCTAGTAAGTAACTAATGTACTAACAAGTGAGTAGGTATTAAATAGTTCGATCGAGCGAGTCGTAGAGACAGTCAATCGCTAGGACGATAATGTCTCGGCGGTGACGGTTCTGTCTCATTAGGCATTACTCTTCTTTGATCAGTTTTTCATTTTTGTTTCATGTTGTTTGATATATTTCGTGCCCCGGGTGCTCTATATTGCTAGAAATGTGAAAATGTAGGATGCACCGAAATATTACTCATTACTTACCGATGTTACCAAATTATCAATATTAGCTTCTAATCAATTAATAAATTGTTTTATGCATATATTATGGTGTTTACCTTTACGTAACTGATGCACTGTTATTTTACTTAAAAAAATGTATTATGTGTTGTATCAGTGTGTGTGTTTGTGTCAATTATTGGTGAACCTATTAAAATAAATAAACTACCTACGCCTGAAAATGATTTTCGCAGTTCATCTTGGGAAGATCGAAAATCCAACTAATACTTTGCTTTTTCACAAATATTACTTGGTTTATTTAAATTAAAATAACATAGCCATTATTCTTATATTCCCCGAAAGGGAAGGCAGATGAGTTCTTATAGTACCTACACCCCACATTTAGTTAGTTATATCAAGTCCCATGTATTTCCTGAAACTACTAATAATTCTGAAACTGATATCTGCATGTTTCCCCGAGACGGACCGCCTGCAGTGCTGCCCACCCATCGAAGGAATGTGATCCGACGCTAAATAAACGTCAATGTTTACTTTCTTCACAGTTTGTATTTTTTTCAAACGAACTGGCCAATAAAACAGAGTTTACAACGGTTGCGCGCGCGCATCTTTAACTAGCCAGTTTATTGGTGTTGAATAAAAATATAGATATACTACTGTACAGTTTTGTAGAAGAAAATATTTCATAGGTGAAATTGACCGACTCTTATTTGCCCAGCGTTGGGATAGGTACTATGGGTTATAGTGATTTGGGAGTCGACATTAAAAAGGGAGGAATCTCATAAAGCAAGTGACAAGTGCCTACTGCAAAACTTTTGACTGCAATATCACTATATGTTGTTCTTTCTTTCAGTGAATATTGACTTCTACAGTAAATGAGACAAATAGGCAATTCACCCCAAACACGAAGTGACACGTGTCTGATAGCTGAACTGAAAGGTGATCATTTCAGCACATGCTCGGCGCTGGTTTCCAACTAAAACCTATTTACGTGATATGACATGAAGCATTGCTTCTTCAAACACAATACTAAAGTACTGTTAACCATTTAAATAGGTAGCAACGAACTGTACAAAGTTGACACTAATTCATTCTGTAAATACGTTTCTAAGAAACAGAGATTTGCAGTGCCTGTGCCTAGGTACTGCCGTCTGTGACACGTGTCGTGCTCAAATAAATAGATGCGTGTACAGTCACAAGCAGGAATATGAACACTGTTAGCAAAATTTTAAAGCGTTTTCCTCGTGTAATAACGATTGTAACAGAGTCAAGACGTAGTTATTTCATAATAGGAGTTGAAAATAGATACTATGTTCGTAAAGACATACCTAAACCAGCCTTTTAATGTCCCACTGCCGGGCAAAGGCCAGAGGGTCAATTCTCGTAATTTTTAAAAACGTTCGCATTCTAATCTCATTCGCAATCTGTCAAAAATACAATTAATTTACCAACATTTTTGACAAGTTTGACAGGTTGAGACTTGTATGTGAACGTTTTTTAAATACTAGAATTGGCCGTCTGTTCTCATACAGAGAAGGCACGAGCATTGATTACCACGCTCGCTCAAGACAAGTTGGTGATTTCAGACTTATATTAACAATAAGAAAAACCATAACAATCAATTCTTTAGGAAAAAAAACGCTTTTTAAAGGGTAACCCCTTTAAAAAGCGTTTTTTCCTAAATTACCTAAATACGAATAACTTTGTTCCATCAGTCACAAATACGAATTTCAAAATACCGATTTTCATAATTACGAATGGTTCAAAATTCCTAATATAACAACTCCGATTTATCATTCATTCTATTTTTATAGTTCAAAAATTTCAATATTATGGAAAATTGAAAATTTTATACTACATATTTACTACTATTCTCAAAATACCGAGTTTCAATAGATCGAATAACAAAAAGTCCGACTTAATGATAATTCGAAACATCAAAAATACGAATTCCGATTAATAAAGTACCGGTTAATTAGAATTCCGAAATAAAAACTCATTCTCAAACTATGATTGGTTATTTCTAAATTAAAATATTTTCTTTCGCTGGTCACAGTTCTAATCTAGCCTAACCCAAATGATTCACCAACAATAGAGGGGATCTGGCGTAAATGGCCGCTGTTCTAACCTAACCTAAACCAAAGGATTCAATAACAGTAGATAGTATATAAGGAGAAGAAGAAAACACAAAAAAAAAAACCTTTTTTACAAAAAATACAACCGACTTCCAAACTACAAAGTGAAAAATAACTTTATTTTCGAAAGTCGGTGTCTTTGGATCAGTATTTTAGTTTTTTGACACCGAATTCCTAAATTAAAGTTATTTTTCACAAAGTCAAGTCGGAAGTCGGTAGTATTTTTTGTAAAAAAGTTTTTTTTTTCACATTTTAGTGGGTTGGTTTGTAATTTATCTAAGTTATAATAGCCTAATGACAACTGCTCATCAAAGATACCCAAATCGCTATAGATGTGCCTATAATATTTGTTCGAGAGAGAGTTCCCTGGATTTCTCCAAGATCCCATCATCAGATCATGACCAAATGACAATGGGACCAACTTGAAAGTATACCCTTTCAAACAAAAAAAAAGAATTTTTCAAATCGGTCCAGCCATCTTTGAGTAAACGTGGAACATACATAAAAAAAAAAAATCGGCGAACTGAGAACCTCCTCCTTTTTTGAAGTCGGTTAAAGGATAAAACAATTCGAAATCTAAAATAAATTAAAAATAAGCCATAGCAGCTACGAGATGACCAGTCCCAACTGACGGCGCCCGTTCACGAACATGACGCATGGATTGCACTATTCAGCTCAACCATTTTGAAGGGAGCTAAATGATCCAACACACGTGCCACCATCAGCGAGACATCTGAGATATCTGATTAATTCTATCTAAGTGGCAAACTATATCATGAATAATTTCTTTAAAGAAAATTGTCTCTTTTGTAAAGTATACCGCAAGGTAGAGTAGATTTTCGTCATCTGTCTTGCCAGGGAAAGAAAATGAGCATTACTCAAACCTATTAACAACATTTCCTGAAACTACTGAAACTGTAATAATTGCTACACAATGTTAAAATTCGTAAATATACATTTATTTAAGTATCTTATCAGATTTAAAATTAAAATATCAAGATGATTGTTCGATTAAAGGATCACCTTCGTGTTTGGTAAAGCCGTTAAGAACATAGTGACCCTAGCAATAGGTAAGTATTCCAACAAAACATCACGCATATACTCCCCGAAGGGTTAGGAAGAGGTAACCTATAGTGCAGCCATATTTCGCCAGTTATGTTTAAGTTCCATGTAATAGGGGGCGAACATATTACCATCAAAAGAGCACAAATCCATATTGCTACTGAGGAATCCTTCATGGAATAACCCAATAACTCTTTTACTAACCTGGCAATCGAACCCAGGACCTCATGTTCAACAGCACCGCTTACGACCACTAGACCAACGAACAGTAATTTAGTATTCTATTATTTTAAAAGATAATTCATATTCATATTTATTTTGCTTGTCATCTCTTAATGTGTTTTATTGTGGCACGTGGCTCTGTACAAATAAATTCATAACTCATACTAGAGTTTATATCGTTAAATAAAAATTGAGTTAAAACTTTTACCTGAAATTCAGTCTAGGTTCACCTGTAGGCGGCAATAATTTAAAGTTGTGCATAATTGTTGAACTTTAATTTACGCGAGATTTATTTTATTATAATTTATTAGAAAAGGGGAAAATAAACAAGAAACGCGATAATGTTAACGTTAGGTTTTATTTCAATCAGCTGAAACGTTTATAACTTGTTAGTTTCGGTTTAAAATTTAAGAGGTTCGTTATTTATTGCCGAGGAGCCCATTATAAAGTAGTTCGTCTTAGAACTAGTTTCACGTATAGCTGCTCGAGGAAGCTACGAAATAATTTTATTAAGCAGTGACGAAGGGTTTCTCCACAAGAAAGAAAGAAAGAAGAAAGATATTTTGTTTTTTTTTTTTATAAAAAATTAGAAAAGAGAATTTTAAACTAACAAACTAACAACAAAAATAATATAATAACGGTCTGTGCGAGGCCAAAAAGACTTCTATCTCAGCATAATGCTGCGATATTAAAAAAAAAAATACCGCAGCGCTGGTATTCTGATAGGACCCGCTGTGATACCACGGACACACCTACGGACTATAAATCCCACAGATTACGAAAAAAAATGAAACAAAGAATAAAAATCAAAACTATTGTTTAAACTAAAATAATCGACGCGAAGTTCCAACATATTGTCCATGGACTATTACAATTATCTATGGTGACAAGCGAAGGGACCCGGGAGTGTATTATACATCTATGGGGTGAATCTGCGATGCAATCGGCTGTCAATTTAACCGTGCAATTTATTTTTGGAGTAATTAAAGAAATTATTTAATATTGATCAAAGAATATAGGTACTACTCTTTAACGAGAGGTATTGATTAAAATAAAGCAGTGGGCGAAAAATGTTAGATAAGGTAAGAAAGTGCTGGAAATAAATAATATAAAGTATTGTGTTGTGTGACGATCTTCTTCCCTCTATAATAAGTCATTTTTGGACTAGCATTACTTAACTGACGTTTTTATAAGAGCCAGTTCAAAAGTTAAGTAAATCTGTGACAAAATCTTAAAAAAATACCTACAAAAGCTATGGTTTCCTAGAAGAGCGGTGGCAGCTACATAACGGCCGCAGTGACAGCTGTCATGTAAGTAATGGCAGCGGGGTCAAAAAACTCTATCTAGGAAAATATACCAACTAACTTAAAAAAAAAAACACTAAAATGATTTTATTTTTGATAAATAATGACTCAGTGACGTCATTCGCCGTTCAATTGCGGACGCTATATGGTGGCCACCGCTCTTTTAGGACACGGAAGCTTTAGAATAAACAGGTACACAGTGAAAAGCAAAATTGCGAAGAATAGTAAAGTTACCTCGAACTCAATTGTCTAGCCAAGTGACGAGCTTCATACAGTAAAAGTTGACCTTCTATAACGTATTTAGCGTTTGCTCGTGTGACAACGTTGGCAGCGCACGCGCAGCCATTTATACGCGTATTATTCATTCACAAGCTCCCGTATATTTAGTGTTACGTACTTCATACCTACTGTGTGGCACGTGGGTGTGAACGCGACGCGTGCACGATTTATTTCGTGCGTTTGTCAAATGATCGTACGTTCACACCGATTTACAGTTTAAAGAATAGCGGATTGTGCGATATGTGGGATGTATGAAATTATTTATGTGGAGTAATTATTTGTGTGTGTAATAATTTGGTTTCGATACGAGTGGGTTTGTAAAGCTTCGAATTATGATAGCGCGAGCAGAAGAACTTGGATCTTTCAATATTTCAAGTGAACTCAGTTAGAATGGTCTCATTGTATCATACAAGGAACTACAGCATAGAGAGACTAGTAGACAAAGATCTAAAAAAGAAAACTGTTGTATAATTCTTACATCCATATCACATCGGCTAAAAAGTCTGGGAAATTGACAAAGGAGTTGGGAAATTGATGAGCGAACCTTTCAGTAGTCCCTTAGGATGTGTAGCATCTGACTTCTTGGCTGACATGACAACCTCTCGGATAATGGGTTGGTACCATCTGACGGCCAAATCTAGTACTGCGCGTTCTCATTAGTCAAATCAAATACCGCGCGCTTCTCAAACCTCCTGTTACAAACTTCCGTCCCTGTTCACGAAATTACTCGCACAGATTGCAGAAAAGCGAGAAGAAAGATATGAAACATCAATTAAAAAAAAAAAAAATATTAGTAAAGATTTGAATTGAATTGAAACACCTAAGTTTTACCTATTTACCTATAAGGTAAAAGCTTAATTAGATACTATCGTCAAATCTAGCTTCGTATTTAATATTTTGGACTATTTTCATTCAGTAAATAAAAAAATCTGATACCTCAGTTATTGCACCATACATCTTTATAAAAACAAAGACTACTGAAAACATGTTTCAAACAAAATATAATTTAACTCCATTTTAAAGAAAACAGAATCGTCAACACGCGATATCAAATAAATTCTTCCCCAAAACTTCATAGATGGCAGTTCATCACGAGACAAAGGGTTTAAAAACTGCATTTCAAAGAGCCACAATATTTCACGAAATATACATGGAGGTAATAATTTAACATTTTTAAAGCCATAAAAATGAAAGCTGCGTAAATTACATACGTCCGGTGTCAACGACGTCGCAAGTGAAACAAGAATAAATAACATTTCAATATGGTGGAGTTCGATTTTTTTATCGCTTGGGGTTTATCACTTGTCTCTGGTATTCCTAAAATGAATTTGACAGAGTGTTTTTCTTAATGCGGAGCCTTTCAAAATGCTGTTGAGGCTATTGATAAAGTTCAATACTTCATATTTTTAATTTATTATTCAATTATATATTATTAAATTACTACTTAAATTACTTATGTTCTATTCTAAAAAGGAATCCTAGTAATCAAGTTCATATTTTCACTCCATTGAGGTACATGCATTTACTAGAAAATCGTAAAAATATCTGCTAAACTAATTATTAACTTAATTGTTTAATAATTTAATAACCAAAACAAAAATAACATCATATAAAACAATCTGCTCAGTTACCGGCCGTCAGTTTTCAATTGCTCGCAAATAGCTCGCAGCGGTTCAAACATTGCTCCCGGAGTCTTTGCACTTTCGGTTTATTTACGTCCGTATGCAGTTCGAACAGCAGATAAAAGTGCTCGGCGCTATTATTTTGATGTTTATGGTGCGTTCCCATTGTTTATAACGATAACGGACGAGTTTTTCTTAATTTATATGTAGGTTTTTGGGGCTTGCATTTTTTATTTTGGGTTTGGTATTGAATTTTTGCGTCGATCGACGATCTGACGTAGTTGAGATAAAATATTGTACCGAGTACTTCTCGTCGTTTGGGATCGAATCCGGAACAAGGTACGCCGGTAGAGGACCAAAATTGACGATTTAGTTTACAGAATAAGCAAGCTGAAGTGGCAATGGGCCGGCCATATTAGTCGTAGAACTGATGACCATTGGGGTAGATGTGTTCTTGAGTGGTGACCGCGAATCGGCAAACGTAAGGTAGGACGCCCTCAGGCTAGGTGGACTGACGGTCTTCGTAGGGTGTAGTTAGAGAGGCCTATTTCCAGTAGTGTACTGCTGTGGGCTGACGATGATGTACTTCTCGTATAGCCTCTTAACTTAAATGTATTTAAGTGTATAAAGCAATAAAGCCTTAATTTTTTAAGCAAGGTAGTTTTTTCAACACTTTTCGAATATTGAAAGTAAACTAATGTAAAAATATCAACATTCGAGTGACTGCACATTTGTTACGCACTCTGACAGTCTCCGAATGTGAGTGACATGAAAATTACAATATGTTTCGAATGTCAGTAACTCGAACATTTTTTTAACAAATAGAGTAGGTATATTTTACAGTTTCCGTTTATTTCAATGATCTTTTACTTGCTCATTCTGATACAGGAGTTAGAAAAAACTGAAATGCGAATAAAAGATACGCCTTTTTTGCCCCACCAGTTTCAAAAGTTGATTAACACTACTATTTTTACACATTATCTAAATTGACATAAAATGATTCAATACATTGTATTTCAGCATTTCATGAAATATCTAAGAATTAATTTAAGTGTTGATTTAAGATTTTAATTAAATATTTAGCCCAATAATTAAGATATGAAATAAATGTTAGTCGACTATTGTCGGTGACTGTACCTACATTTATATGTATAGAGAGTTAGATATATTGTTCAAAGACAAAACAGTATCTGAACAATTATTCAAATACCTAGTATTTATTTAGAGATCGTTGCTATCGTCTGGTACAGCAGCCTTATAACTGGCTGGCTAGCTTAACCTGTCAATCCAGGTCTCAAGTAATTTTCTTTCCAGACGTGTTTTTAGAAAAGAAAATAACTCGTGATTATCGTCTTAATTTTCTGACGGCTATCTCTAGGACTAACATACTTCAGTTGGCACATCTATGAATTTATATTGCAATCGGTTCACAAGTATTTTATTAATGTTGTATTTGTTAGCAATATCGAAATAATCAAAGATGATCCCGACTGTTAAGTAATTCTTAAAACGCATCTGCACTAACGGATGTAACTCATCCACGTTTTAAATTTCGAATCAAGCCGCGCTCTTTCAAAATTTAAAAAATAAACATAATCATAGACTAAACGGCTTATTTCTTTGGCGCCATTATGCTCAATAAAACACTTTTATTTGATATTACATCCGGAAATCTTAGTAATACTCATTGAAATGCTGCTCTTTACATTTTATAATATTTTACAACTTCCTTTTTGTGAGCGATTAAAGTTTTATTAACTGGTTTCGTGTAAGTGTTATAACAGTAATGTTTTGATGTGAATACAGTTGGTGTTTGATCGAAACAGTTGTTAATGAATTTGATTAGCTAATTTCTTTGATAATTAATAGTTGAATGTAGTTTTGTAAAGTAGATTGCGACATTTTTTTGCTAAAAGTCACCGCAAATCATGATTGTAGCGTGGGTCGGTTTCCTGTGCGAAAAGATATGATTCAAACTTCAAAGCTGTATTTAAATTGATGCATTATTCACAGATATCATTAGTCATATCAATACGTTCACTTGCACTATTACTGGCTGGAAATATTCCCTTAAGACAGCTAAGCACCCCGCTTGCAATGTGGTCGCCAGAAAATACAGATGAAACAATTTATTAATGAATCAGATGCAGCAGATGTTCTTACCTAAGAAAAGCCAACATGTTTTAGCTACTTTATTAGCCTACAATATACACGCAGTTATGAATGTTTTAACTGAGATTAGCTTAAGTGACGAAACAGCATTATCTAGTACTTCTAATAATGCTGTAATAAATTCTTTAAACTTTTAGAATCGACAAAAGAGAAGCATAATAAGAATATTTTACTCTATCACCAAAATATAAATCGCATCTCTGGCAAAATCCTAGACGTGGAAATGTTAATAGACAAATATTGTATGGATATCTTATGTTTTTGTGAAACCTGGTTAAAACCAGATAGAATGTCGTTTAATGTAAATAATTTTTCAGTTGCCAGTGCGTACAACCGGTCTTCATTAGGGGGTGGTACCTTGATATTATGTAATAGTTTTCTCAAATATAAGGAAAGGAAGGATATCACTGCTTGCTCTGTTGATCGCTTATGTGAGGTAGCATGTGCAGAGGTTGAAGGCCATACTTTCTTATGTGTTTATAGACCACCAGCCTCAAACTTGTCATCATTTTTAATCATAATGGAAGAAATACTAACTAAACTTATTAGAGATAATAAAATAGTTTTTGTTTGTGGTGACCTAAATATTGATCTATTAGTAAATTCACCGGATAAATATAAGCTTATCTCATTGTTTAAATCTTTCAATTTAAAATGTATATTTAATGTAGCAACTAGAATAACAGCAACCTCGGCTACATGCATAGACAATGTATTTACTAATTGTAAAATAAAAGATTGGTCCCTAATTAGTGGCGTCAGGTCTGATCATACAGGTCAACTTATATCCTTTGAATCAGATAAAAAGTTACGTTTAGATAAAACTTTTCAGTTAAGACTACTTACTAAAAATAAATTGAAGATATTTAATAATAATGTTCTTAGCAATCTTTCAACAGCTAGTTTTGATTCACAAGACCCCAACACAAACTACAGTACATTATTTTCTACAGTATGCCAAGAATTCAATAAAGCATGTCCTGTAAAAACAGTAACAATCAATACCAAACCAAAATTTAATGAATGGGCCACTCCTGGTATTAGAAAAAGCAGAGATATTTTATATAATTTATATAACGAAAAATCATTGACTTCTGATCAAGCAATTCATAATTATGTAAGAAACTATTCTAAGATATTTAAAAGAGTCTGCGCCCAAGCTAAATCTAAATTAATAAGTAACAAAATTAATATTTCTAACAACAAAATAAAAACTGTGTGGCAGGTAATTAACAAAGAAACTGGAAACACAAAACAGCGAGATCAGAATGAATTGTCTTTAAAAATTGATAATGAAACCATTTCAGATAAATTAAAAGTTGCTGAGACACTAGAAAAATTCTTTACCAACATCCCAATAAAGGTTACGAAATCTCTCCCCTCATCATCTATACTAGCTGAATCTCTTCTAAAAGAACACTACAGTAAGAACATTCCAAGTTTTGAATTCAAGCCCATTTCTATTTTCACAATTAAAAAAGCATTCAAAAGTCTTAACATAAAAAACACTGAAGACTTATGGGGGATTTCCGTTAAGGTTCTTGAAAATATCATTGACACAATTGCGCCTGTTCTAACTGGCATATTTAATCAATGTTTAGATAGCGGTACGTTTCCTGATTTAATGAAACATAGTAAAGTAGTACCAATTTTCAAATCGGGTAGTAAGAGTGATCCCTCAAATTATAGACCAATATCTGTGCTACCAGCATTGAGTAAAATATATGAAAAAATCATGCTAGACCAGATGTTGTCACATTTTAATTCAAATGGGATTTTACATAGTCACCAGTTTGGTTTCACGAAAGGTAGGTCGACGACTGACGCAGGAGTAAAACTCATCACCCACATTTTGGAATCCTGGGAGAAGTCCCAGGATGCAATTGGCATTTTCTGTGACCTCTCAAAAGCGTTTGACTGCGTTGACCACAATACACTGATCTGTAAATTACACCACTACGGAATTCGTGGCCAAGCTGCTGATCTTGTTCTTTCCTATCTATCCAACAGGGAGCAAAAAGTAAACGTTAATGGGGCGACGTCTACGGGGTCTCTAGTTAAAATGGGCGTGCCTCAAGGTTCAATTCTCGGCCCTTTCTTATTTCTAGTTTATATAAATGATCTTCCTTACATGATGGCTAACTTATCGGATATAATTTTATTTGCTGACGATACTTCTCTTATTTTTAAAATAGACAGGAAAGATACAGATGTCTTACATGTCAATGATAGTCTGGCTGTTCTTTCAAAATGGTTCGCAGCTAATAATCTTTTACTTAATGCGAACAAAACTAAATGTATTAGGTTTTCATTACCAAATGTACCTCAAGTAGGTCTAAATTTAAAACTTGATGGCAAAGAACTAGATGCAATAACGGAAACTATATTCCTAGGCATTACTTTAGATTCAAAATTGCAATGGGGTGCCCACATTAGAACTATTTCAGGTAGATTAAGTTCAGCTGCATATGCAGTTAGAAAAATAAGGCAGTTGACTGATATAGCCACAGCTAGGTTAGTATACTTTGCTTATTTCCACAGTATTATGTCTTATGGCATTCTGCTGTGGGGATCGGCAGCTGACGTAGATTCAATTTTCATTCTACAAAAGAGGGCAATCCGCGCGATCTATAAAATGGGTCCTCGCGAGTCCCTTAGAGACAAATTTAAAGAAATTAACATACTGACTCTGCCCTCTCTTTATATCTTAGAAAGTATTTTGCATGTTCGCAAAAACTTAGGACTTTTCAAAATAAGAAGCGATTTCCATAATATAAATACACGTAGCAGACATGAAATTGTGATACCCAAATTTAGATTAACTAAAACAAGCAAGTCATTTCTTATAAACAGTATCCGCTTTTATAACAAGTTGCCAAAGTCTGTTACAGAACTTAGCGATGGGAAGTTCAAAACCCACATCAAACGTGTTCTTATCAAGAAAGCATATTACAAAATTAAAGACTATGTTGAAGACAAGGAAATTTGGCAATAATTCCTTCTGCACATGTGGCTTCCCTGGTATATCATTAACGGCATAATTATGTAAGAGTCTATTAACTGCTCCCAAATTACCATATTTATTATTATCTTATTTTTTTACATTCATCCTTGACATATTCATCGTATTATTTGACATTATATAGCTACGAGTTAATTTCAACTCTTTATTAGTGGCTTTTGTGCACATGATAATTATTCAGATTTATTACAGTTGTAATAGCAATAATGTAATTGCGTTTAATTAAAAGAGGTTTTTATTTTTATTAATTTATATATTTTTTGTATAGATTCTTTTCTATTTTGTGAATGTGAGAACACTGTAGGCTTAGTGGACTGTAGATTTGTTGACCATTTCTATTTTCTTAAGTACCTGGTACTTATTGAAATACCTACACTGTCCTCCCATACCTTGTCACACTGTTATTTGAAAAAATTGTAAAAGCCAATTATTTTTAAAAGAGTAACCGTGGAGTTTCTTGCCGGCTCTTCTCCATAGGAAACGACCAATTGGAACCGTGCACCTAGCTTCTGACGTTTCATAAGTGCCCATGTAGGTCTATGTGAAATAAAAATATTTTGATTTTGATTGATTGATTTTGAATGTATGCAAATTCCCTCAAGGGATAACCTACAAAGCTTTTAATATATCAGCATATTTGGTAAACGACTCATATTTGTTATTATCAATTATAGTCAAACTTTTGTTCAATATTTAAAAGGTTTATGTGATAATTCGAAGCCAGAATTTTGGAAACATGCTTTCTCTTTTATGTAGCGGTAATTTTAACCATTTCGACCTAGAGTGTGTAATTATGGTTACGAAATTTTTTTTACGTGTAGTATTAAAAAAATCATAATATATTTCTTCAAACATAATTCTCAAATTCTCAAATTCTTTATTGCGTACCATAATGTATATAGTTGGTAGGGAAGTAATTATATTAGTCACAATTATGGACCCTGTCGGGCACAGCATAGATCAAGTAGGAGAGAGGAGGAAGAGCACTGGTCGTTTAATATGACAAATTGTATTATTAGTTAAGTAGTTAGTAGGTTATATATTTATTAATGCAGAATTCAATTTAAGAATTATAAGTAGGTATAATATGTAGGTAGTGATAGACAGTTTTATTTACTGAATTGCTTTCCTTAATAGAAGAGTTGGGGTTGTTGGTATATTGGCGTGTGTTAGCTTATATAGCAAAAAATTTAATTTAATGTTTTTTGTTCTTTATTTCCTAATATTAATTAATTTCCATACTATTGTACTTATATAATCTAGTTTTTCTAATTGAACAGACAGCTGTGCTGCTGGGGAGTTTGTTGCGCCACTTCTTCTTCCCCGCTAAAGCACTAGGAAGTGGTGAAGGGCGGGCGTTTTGGGGGATTGTCTTATGTAATTTTGACGTTCAAAAAGTTTTGATCCTCAGCGTAATAAAGGACTTTAATAATAGGGAGTTTATTTTAACGCATACCTATTCAAAGGCGAATGGCAGCTAATTTAGTATTTGTGCATGTATGATTTGTGTTTGGAAACGCAGCTACGATGACAGAAAGGTTCTAAGAGTGAGTGTGATGTACCTACCTACAATCGCTTGTTGTATAGCAGTTTGGAAGATGCCCAGCAGTTAAATACTGTAGGCTGTGTTAGTTGATTAAAGCTCAATATAACTTGAATATGAACTGCACATCAATAGGTGCTACTGCTTATCAATGGGCACGCGCATCTCAGGCCGCGTATAAATATTTATGATATTGCTCGTAGATCGTGTACACTATGTCTGCCTTCATATTCGAAACTAGGTGTTTCTGCTGCGGGAAAGTAATAACATGGTTTTGGTCTTAATGGCATTTCAATTGATGACTGTTAGTTTTGTTTGATTTCAATATCGATATTTTAAAATCTTATATAACAAATGACTACACTAACTGCGGTCGATGAGCCCACAAAAAAAAAAAAACATCAAATTAATTTATTTTATTTTTATCATGTTTACATATAAATACCTAACCATTGTGTATGCGGAGTTTCGCTAGTTAAATTAATGTTACCCCGTAGAGAACCCGGCGCCAATCGTGGCACATCGAGTTTCAAAAAAATTCTCTTTCACTCAGAACTGCGTGACACATCGGGGTTCAGAAAGAGACTATGTTTCTATGTGAAAGCTGGATGTTTTACGTCGCTCTGGTAATGTGACACTTGCACTTGCCTACTCTTCTCCATAGGAAATGAAATGAAATGAAATTGTTTATTTTGTAATGGGATATCGGAAGATTTAGAATGTATGCAAAAAAAAAGCTAGATGGAGTCGACATTTCCTATCTAATCCATAATCCGACTACTCCTGAGAAGAAATGGCGGAACGAACTCATGAACGAAGTCTCTTTTAAAATCCAAACACAATCTTGGTCAGATCATCTGAGGACCATGTAGACTAGCGTCGGAAATAGGAACCAAACAATTGGAACTGTACACCAAGCTTCTGGCGTTGCATAAATGCCAAAGTAGGATAAGATTTTTAAAAATATATCCTGTAAATATATAATCTTGTTTTTTGTTACAATAGACGTGGATATATTTAGTAACCTGTTCCGCTTAGCTATTTCTAAAGAGCCATAAAAAAACCCTGAAAGAAATCGACACGTGTTTTACCTCTCAACGAGGCATCCTCAGGATGACGATTGACTTTTCGCTAACTCGAACACGGCGTGTTGCCACACCGAGCGCTGAACACAGAATAATTCAATTTGCTGATTAATTTCTCTTAAAATACCATTGTTTTTCTATACTTAAATCGTCTAGTCACCATATGCGATATTTATAAGCTGTAGATAATTAATAATAACAAAGAACCATGTAAAACAAGAGAATAGTAAAATAACTGCATTGGGTAGGTAAGCAGAATGTCATTCTTTAAGAATCAGATCAAGGACAAGATTAATAAATCAATCCTCTCTATTTTGATGCGATCTTTATAGGCAGTAGTAGTTTATGACGCGTCGATCGGAGGCCGGCAGTAATATAAGTGATGGTTGGATAATTAGATAAACAAAATGGCGGCTTGTCAACAAAGTTATACATATATCAATTTGTAGAGATCTTGGAGCAAAAGGAACTACGTGACGGGAAAAGCTAGTTTGAAACCGTCAGACGTAATAAGGAAAAACTTAGTGTTTAATAATGATAGGTTCAAACAATTGAGATGGTACAAATAGTTGGCTTTATGAACTTCTTTGGAGCAGGCGATTCATAATTTTTTTGCTTAGTTAAGAAGCTGACACCTGAAATTGTAAAACATAGTTTAGGTATTTAAAAAAAATGTTTCACTATGATTCTAAATAACTACAAGCCCTTTATATATGTTACTATTGGGAATTTTGTAATAAGCCCTAACTAAACAGAAAAAAAGAAAGGCTTACGACTAACCCTCTTATTTATAAACGTTGCATATAGTTAAGTGATGTTTATACGTCACTAATCCTTATTACTTAACTTTAAGCATAAATAAGGGGGTTAATTACCAGGTCAAAACAATTTTTTTCTCGCCCGGTCTTTTAAAACTGTCGATTCTCATCAACAAGAGTTTCTAAATAAGACTTCGAAAACCTAACCCCGTATTGGTGTTACCGCCTGTCCATCCGTAATGGAGACGAGTGTCAATGCCAAGCTATTCAGTGATGAGTGACAGTTGACAGCGGCATGCGCAGCAGCTCTAGCGCTGCCTATCAATCAGCGATCAATCAGCGGCCGGTGAACGGGTACAGCCCAATATTAGACTTTATGACAGACTGACATGAATTGTCTGAAGATTTCTACCTTGTTTGCTTTAACATTTTCGACTCCACCGATTTTTCATAAAGCTCATACGGCATGCCGCCATACGTATTGCAAGTTGAGTCCAGGAGGGTCACCGGCATTATGTTTGCGCTAAAGTTAACCCTCGAGGAGTGTCACCAGCATTATTCCATTCAAATTTAATTCAAAATTAATACAAAAGTCATTTATTCAAACTAGGCTGAGAAACAGTACTTTTCGAACGTCAAAATGACATTAGTCTCCCAAAACGCCCACCTTTCACCACTTCCTAGTGCTTTAGCTGGGAAGTCTAAGATTAGGTTTCAAATCTTGTTAAAATATACAACTAATTTTATTTACACAGTTTATAATGCTGAATTGGCTAAGGAAAACCTACATTAAAAATACCCTCCGCGAGGGTTCTCGGCATTCCATATATGACTTGAGTGAACCCTCCAGGAGGGCTCCCGGTACTGAACGTCTTAAAGTGTTTTCCAATGGGCAGGAGTGTTGTCTATGTCATAGAAAAGAAGATAATAGTTACAACTGTACAAAGAATTATTGACAAGTGGCAAAAATTGAAACTAACGTATTATTATTAACCTATTTTCAATAAACTTTCACAATTGTTTACTAAAAATGCTTCCCAGTCAATGTCAATCAAGCATCAAAAGATCCACGAAGCAATGTATACTGGCAGCTTTTTAAACTTTTACTATGCCTAGCTTCAGCAGTGGACAATTACACTTTGATTGATTGATTGATAAATCTTTAACAAACGATTGAAATGTCGATTAGACTCACTAAAATAAATAAGCCGGTTTCATGTTTGCCGAATGGCACACATACATTCATAAATGTAACATTTGACTATAATAAATCTAATATTTATTTACTAACAAAAAAGATTAAAGCAGTTTACAATTCACAAAATAAACAAGGTTAACGTTCGAGCTTAAAAGCTAGACTCCTTGACTCACAGACTGAAATAATTTAAAAATGATAGCGTACCACAGAATAAATAGGTACAGAAGGCCAGTTTCTTATAGTGAGCGTAAACAGGTGCACATGGACGTATACGTACAAGTAAAATAGTAAAGCCATAAGCTTCGGTAATCTTCTATTGTAGTGTCTCTTGTAGTAGTGCACCTATCATTATTTGTATGAGGTCTTCTCTCTGTCGGATAATTTACTCTGGTCGCAGATCGTCATATTTTGTGTCTCTCAAAAGTTTGAGTTTTGAGATGGGACTAAACGATTTTGTGACATCAGGACGACACCTCATTTTTGTAAACGCGATTGTGCTCTTTATTTATATTGCGTTACAGATCAATGTTCTATGCAAGTATTTTTACTTTAAAGGTTTCGGAAGTATTTTTTTTTGTAAACGCGATTGTGCTTTTTATTTAGATAATGTTACGGGCCAATATTCTATACAAGTATTTTTCATCCACCAAGGCGACCTTGTTCAAGTTTTCACTTCTGTCGCCACTCCCGGAGTGCCACCATTTTTTTAAAATGTTATTACGTAGGTTAAACAGGCATCTCTATCAATAGAGTAGTGGTGGCCCAGTGGTAACGACTGCGACTAATGAAGTCATGGGTTCGATCCCAAGTAGGCACTTTACTTTGTGTAAACTATTTCATCACCACTGCTCTCAAAACGATGCTGAAGGAAAACATCGTGACGAAATCTGCATGAACGAAACATTCAAAGACATGTCACATCCGCCAAACCGCACTAGGTCCACGTGGTGGATTATAACCCACTCCCTCTCACAGAGACGAGGCCTGCGTCCCAGCAGTGGGAGCTTTATAGGATGATTATGCTACATAATCTATAATTTTGCAGTCATGGTAGATAATAAAAAAGGAAGTACTTCTTCTTTTATGGTTGTAACAACTCTATATTAGATCTCATCATCGCGTTTCGTATGTCCGAAGATAGACGATTTTTCCCGAAGCGCATACTTTTCTTGGGATATTTGTACGGCCATCACAGTAATATAAAAAAAATGCCAGTTGCGATAGAGTCATAGCGCTTGTATGTACTCGCTGTTCGTAACCGTGTCAACGTGTTTGTATGTTTTCACTATCAGAGCGCTCACGAAGGGAAAGAAAATTTGTCTGGGTCGCTCTCTCGTCGTATTATCCTACTTAATAATATTATAAATGCGAAAGTGAGTTTGTTTGTTTGTTTGTTACGCTTTCACGCTAAAACGGCAAAACGGATTTGGATGAAATTTGGCACATGGGTAGACCTCGACCTCGGTAAGGATATAGGCTACTTTCATTATGGATCGCAAATGAAATCGCGGACAAGAGCTAGTATACGTATAAATATAGTTTTCGCTCATTGTTTGAACTCGACCTTCTGTAAATTTCGTGGTGTATTGTGGATGGGCGTCAGGCGCGGATAACGGCAGCTAAAATAAAATTTTATGTGTATTAGTATCGTGTCGATCCTGGATCGGTTCCAGAGGCATCTGATATGATGGACAGGTTTTCAACTGGCCGAGATGTCCGTTATCAGGGAATGGTACGTTTTTGGCCGAATTTTGATACGAAATCACTCTATGGAGGTAAAGACAGTCTATGATTTTGCTATACGTTCTTTCCGAACATTAAGAAAGATTTTGCCATGCCTATGGCTGGTACCAATTCGATAAAAGTTTGCAAAGAAACATAGGTGCAAAATGCTAACTGTAGTTCATGGTAATTTTTATGATCATGTGCTAATACACGTAAAATCCTAACCAAATATAATTACAGTCGTCATTGTAGTCGTACTGCTAGATTTATAATTAGCTAAGTCAGTCATGATGTAAAGGATACAGTAGAAGACATACCCTAAAAGCTAACAACATAAACTGTGCAACAGACACCTTACTGCAGTTAAAGCGTCCGGAAGACTAATTAAGATAACAATGCCAGGCATCTGCAGTTGCGAGTGAATCACAGGATTATTTCCACGTCAGCACACACCTTCCGTTCCTCGACGGTGAGTAACGAACTCTGGTCGAACATGCCATCCCGGACTTACGAGTATTTTTAGAGAATTAATCAGACGACCAAGAGCCAATAAATTTAAGCTAAATATAGAAAAACACATGCCCTCGAAAAGTGGTTAAATTAAAATTGTTTTAAGTTTGAACACAGAAGTTGAAAAAGCACCTTAAGGTTTCCAAAATCAATATTAGATTAAAAATGGCCTCTTTGCAAGACAATTTTTATGCTTTCGTTGTAATTGACATTATTTATTTCATAAAATAGCACTATTCGTGTGAAAAGTCAGCGCTATTTATTTGATAAACTGTAAAAATTACCTGGACCATCACTAACTGTGTATGGACATCAATAATGTTAGAAACTTATGTCAAAAGGTTTCCAAAAAATTAAACATTTCTAGCCAAATTGTGTCGAAGTCGACGCAATTTACGAAAAAAAAAAAACATCTGAATTACATAAACAACAAACAAATTGACAAATCCTACGGGAAATTTTTATTTAAATTACAAGGATGACGCAAATAAATGAACGAACTTTAAATTAATTACAAAGAAATTGACGTAAAATATCGCTACTATTTGAGGTCAATAAATAACTGACAATTCAACATTATTAATGTGACAATATCACCACAATTACTGACAATATCAACACACAAATTGTCAGAATCATGACAAGTCCACCAAAATTTATGAATCGGGCCAGAATAACTGACTCACCTATAATTGACTACAATAAATTGCTTTACACCGATATAATAATCTTCATAATATCTCGAGGAAACGCTTCTCGTATAAACAAGCTGAAGAAAGGTAATGATGATTCATAGACTGATGATGTATGACTTCTTAGTCATGCTGCAGTCTAAATAGGTCAAGATTTCTCCGAAGTACGCGTGATGTACTAAGCATAATGGTTTGAAGTGTTCATGATGCATCAGTACTGACGTGTCTAGATGCTAGAGTTACCGGTGCATGAGATGGAAAATACTGATTGTAATGGTCAATCTTTGAGTCGTGTTCTTGTGCCAGCATCCACTTTATCTTTTGTATAGGAGTATTGAATTATGATTACGCATTCTAGGTATTCTAGCAAAATTTTGTGGAAATGGTAATAGACACCGGCAATACACCGTGACATTTTAATCGTCTTACAAAAGTAGCCCACTTCATGTATCCAATGACTACTAAACATTCATTAAAACAAAATAGAGAATCAACTGATTTTTTACTGAAGACCAAATGTATAACAAATAAATATTCATTCATTAAAAAAAGTGGTGGCAATCCGTGACAATCGTGGCAATCCTGACAAAAGTGAAAACTTGAACAAGATCGTCTTGGTGGAAGAAAAATACTTGTATAGAAAATTGGTTCGTAACCTTATAAGCACAAAGTAAAATACTTGCATAGAACATTGATCCGTAACGAATCGCGTTTACGAAAATGACGTGTCATCACAGTGTCGCAGAATCGATGGTTTAATTCCATCTCAAAAATGCCCAACGCTCCTAAAGAAGTGTTCACTTGAAAAATATATATATTGTAACAATTTTTTAATTGCTCCTAGAGGTATTTTATGTTATTAAATGTTACGTTATATCATTTTTTTTAATGAATGTTTAGTAGTCTTGGATACATGAAGTGGGCTGCTTTTGTGACGACTAAAATGTTACGGTGTATATAGAGGGGTATGCCGATACGTTACTAATCAAGATGAAGTTTGCTGAAATTTTAATGCTTATAAAAAGCTGCTAGGACAGAAGTACCAATTATAATCCTAACTTAATATTATAAATGCAAAAGTGAGTTTGTTTTTTTATTTGTTTCGCTTGTATGTCTTAAAGGCTGAACAGATTTCGATGAAATTTGGCAAACAGGTATATTAAGACCTGGTTTGAGACGTATGATACTTTTTATCCCGGTAAATCGTTGCCGTGGGATAATTTCTGAACTCCACACTGGTGAAGCTGTGGGCTTAAGCTAGTTAGAACATAAGACCAATTTTTATACATTGAGTTTATAATAAACGTTATGAATTTGACTTTGAAGCCGAAAGTCTCATGTGTCCTTTATTTTACTGGCAACCATATTCAACGCCATATCTTTAAACCGGAACTTTTCACAATTGTCAAGATCTAATCCATTTCAGTGTCTTTCGAATTAGTTTGACATTAGCCTGCAGTATCAACTAATTTATCAAACAATCAATTCCTTCATTCCTAATCTTCATTCTTACCAAACGTGAGTTCTTAGACTGGTAACATTTTTACGATTTCCTATTGTTTAACGAGACAATGACAGTGAGGGGTGCAATCGATAAGGTGTTAGTCGTAAGACGCACTCGTATGGCATCGCAAGCATTACACGGAAGACGCCCGGAACACACATAAGTACTGTGTAATGCACGCCGTATCCGCTCGACAACCGGACCAGGAACTACTCATATTACTTGGAATGAATATGAGAAGACATGTTTAGAAAATAACCATAGTTCTTAGTAAAGTAATTTTCTCTTCTTTCTTCGAAATTCGAACAGAGTCGACGTGTGAATGCGCCATGATTTACGTGCTTTTAAAAATAAATGAGTACGCTTTTGATTTGTTGAACTTTATAGAATAACCCGGGATATGAACTTTTTTTGGCAATTATTTATTTGATCATAAGTAGCTTTACATAACTTAGTTTAATTGTACTTACTACTGAGCATTGCTTTGTTAGATTCCTAAAATAATGAAAATTATATGATTTTTACTGCAGATCGAATTAACAATCAATCAATCTGCCGAGCCCTTTATCAACTATGTTGGGGTCGGCTTTTAGTTTAACCGGATGCTGCTGAATACCAGTAATTTACATGGAGCGACTGCGTATCTGACCTTCACAACCCAGTTACTGGGTAACACGATACCCGGTGGTAGGACTGGTTGTCAAACTTTTGGGATTCCGATTACCCCGCAACGACTGCTAATGATTTATGAATGACAGCCGGGACCAACGGCTTAACGTCGTGCATTCCGAGGCACGGAGGGGTCTCGATATGTAATGGATGGTCACCCATCCACGAACTGATCGCGGCAAGCGTAGTTTTACTTTCGATCGACCCGTGCGGATATTACCTATCATTTACACACAAGCGCCTCAGATCGAATTAAAATCAGTCTTTCAGAACTCAACTACTTATATGATATCTGAATAAACTTTTAATATTTTATTTTTTAATTCTTTTATCACTTGCTTCAAAAACGGTGAAGGAAAAATCGTGACGAAACCATGCCTGAGAGATATTTCGCGACAACATGTAAAGCCAAGTTAGAAGCCCAAGGGCGGCTTTATAACACTGACACCAGGTTAGTCACTACTACCACACGAAAAGAAGAGATGATTTTTCCCTCAAACAAAAACCAATACATCCAAAAACACGGAAACCTAATTATCCGAGTATTTCTGTTAGTACAGTGAAGACAGTCATAATGATTACCAAGTACAACACCATCAAATAAACAGCTGAAGTGCGTAAGGAAAAATGGCAGCAGTTTAAACGTAGTTTATTTAAATCTCGACGACTGACATTGTAAAGTAATTCGGTTCATAGCTGGAGTATGTCGAGGAGTTCAATGATGAAGGTCATCTGGTCATCTAAAGCAGGGTATACACTATGTTTGCGTATCAATTGTGCTCCGCGTAACACCTTTGTCGTGTGGCCTTTTTTGCCAGAGGGGGGAAATATCCCGTATTTTAAGAACGTTCATTTTCTTATCTTAGTCACAATCTGTCAAAAATACCTTCAATTTACCTACATTTTTGACAAGTTTTTGGCACTGATTCGTTCTTTTTCGGGTGGTTAGTGACTAACTAGCCGACTAACCCAGCCCGACTTAGTGTTACGAGTTTTAAAGCCACACATGGGCCTCTGACTTAGCTTCACATCAAGAAATATCTCTCAGGCATGCCGTTTCTTCAAGATGTTTTCCTTCACCGTTTTTTAAGCAAGTGATAATTTACAATACGCACGTGAATCTGAAAAGACAGAGGTGCATATCGAATTCGAGACCTATGACTTGGCAGTCCAACGGTCACACCAGTAGGCTATCACTGCTCTTTTTTTGGCATGGATGAGATGAAATGAGATTTTGACTAGATTTTGAACATTTTTAATTACGGGAATTGACTTTGTGATGCACGGAAATCATAGTGGATACCCAGCTTAACACTGTTTATATCTCAGGGTAGATAGTACCTACTCGTGGGTGAGGTTTCACTGTTTGAAGTTCGTTTACGAGTGTACTTATAGTAAGCCATGATTGTAATGGTATTCGATATTAGTGTAAATATAAGCTTATTGACTCTGGTCGTGATAATAAACAGGTGTGTCTGGTCCTAAATGTATTCAGTTCCTGAACTATGTTCATAAGGACTCTATTTTGACTCTCCTCTTGGTGAAAATCGAATACTATATAGGTATAGTATTCGATTTTGTACGCTGGAACTAGCCTTTATTTTAAGACTGTTTTCAATACAAGAAAACTTACCCTATTCGCAATATCAATAATTCCATTCAAACTAAGAACTTGCATCAACAAAACCCAATCCAGCTATTTCAACAACTGGGGTAACACCAGAGTTCAACGAACTACAATCCCAGGGATTTTAACTCTCGTATCCGTCAGAAATCCGTTAATATCTGGCAACACTGGCATAGATACGGCGTGTGATCTGATGCCAACTGGCGGCCAATCGATCAGCAATCGACTCGATACAATGCACGCTCCACGAATTGATACGAATCGCGAAATGCTGATCTGTGACGTCACAGTATATGATAGGTGTTCACAAATAGTAGGCTGTGACGTCAAACGGGTTTGCCGAGCCTAGGTTTAGGCTTATGTGATAACATCTGTTAAATTGATGTGTAGTTTGGATTATCATATAAACACGTTGGAATTTACTGGTCAGTTAAAGCATATGACATACCATAGCAGTTAATTTCATGATGCTTTTGATATGGATATCTGGGCAGTTTAAACACAGTAAATGTGTACGAATAGTCACAAATTCAAAGAACGCGGCAAAAAGACTACGTTAGAATTTTAGCACGTGACCTTCTGTGGTGTCTGCGTATTGTGAAAAAGGTGGGTTTGTGTTTTTAAAAACGTAGGTAAGTAAGTAGTAGATACGAATTGTGAATATCCAGCTATCATATATAATACGGAATGTTATTAACATTAAACCTAATACACAAATAACTGCGCTAGCTAATATTTACGTAGCCAGCGAATAAGGAACACATTCGCGGTTTACTGCAAATAGAACTGTACAATTTGGCGAGACAGACGAATGAGAGCAATAGTAGGTAGGTATGTTCCTACAGGTGGGTCTCGAGTTCAGACGACCAGCAGCCTATGAGTCGATGACTGCACAATGATTGACTAATTTCTACTAGACAGTGTCTACTGGCTACATAGTGTAATCAATAAAGAATTGAAAGAGATAGCGAATCACTGTGAGTTTAGAACTGATTCATGGGTATGAAACGTTGAACAACGGTGCAGATAATAGAAGTAAAAGTTTTTGAATCTGTTCATATCGCAGTAGACCAAAGCATACCAAGATAGCGGTAACCTTAAAGCACAGAACGTAACAAATATTAAAGAGCCTGGCAGAACACACCTTCAGAATAATATCGAACGGATTGGAACGCTTGGTCATAGAGGTAATCGAGGTTGTACCGCAACCAGCTTGCCTATCGTCGGCAATGGCGCCGGCGCGGTAAAAGCAGGTCAGTACCACCGGCTGTACAAAACAAAAACATGTCTTCCACGAACCACAAAGATCCCAACTAAAAGAAATAAACATCATATCACCAACAGTAACCAAAAAGCCATAGTTGTCAAATATCATCAATCATACGTATTGACGCAGCCGGGATCGCCCGCGTTGCGTACGCGCCGCTCGAATTAGATCACAAGTGGGTTAATACCCGCAGTTTTTAAGCCACGAACCAGACATAGTGTAATGTTATGTACATTGTAGCAGACTAACCAGGTGGGAACGCTAAAATACCTTTAAACGTTGATGGTAAAAGATTAAGTGGTGTAGGGAAAACAAAAGGTAAAAAAAGATTAGTGGAACGAGATACAATTTGAGTCAAAGCAAAGACAAAGGTGGAAACAAACAGACGATCATATACAAAGCGGCTTTTTAGAGCAGTTTACATTTTTGTATACAATTCTTTGAGCGTTGATTCTGTAACAGTTTTACTCTGGGCAAGACGTTACTAACTGACTTGCTAATGGAGTCTACTTTTGAATCTACAGCAAATGGCAGCTAGAGAGCTAAATAAAATATGTACCATTTTATTTCTACTCTACGAAGAATAGGCATTATCACTATCTATATTCTAACTAATACTATACTATTAAACGAGCAATATTTGTATAAATATTTATTTGTTTGTATATAGATTTCTACTCACGTTCTCGTAATCGGCTCTAACGATTTCGATGAAAGTTGCAATACGGGGGCGAAAATCGATCTAGCTAGGTCTCATATCGGGGAAAATTTGTTTTCTCCGTATTTTCATCCGAGCAGAGCTCGATCGCCCAAAGTATGGAACAAGATAAAGAATAATGACATAACATTATTGACAATAGGATAATGATCATGGCACCATGGAATTAGTGAGTACCTACTATCATGGCAGTATGGAATTAGTAGGTACTATCCTATACTATTCAATGAGTATTCTATATTTTCACCAGAGCAGAGCTCGGTCGCCCGGGTACTATAATAAATGCGAAAGTAAATTCGATTGTTTGCTTTCACGCTAAAACGACCGAACGGATTTGGATGAAGCTTGGTACATAGATAGATCACGACCTGGGTAAGGCAATAGGTTACTTTTCATCCTAAATCGGAGAAAAAGTCGCGGGCAGCAGCTTGTTTTATATAAAGTGACATTTGTTTTCTTCATTTTTGACATCGCGCCGCAGAAATCTTTCTAAAATCTGTCAATTTATCTTTCTTTTATACGCGTGTAGGAGTAAACAAAACATCGGTTAACACATAGTTGTTAATACCAGAAAACCCACCATAACCTATTTACAAATAGACTTCCGCGGGAAGAGCCCCATAACCTGCCCCAACTCCCAGCGCGTCTAATCTCGCGAATGACATTATAAAACTACAATTTTCTGTTGTAACGAGGTATAAATCTCCTGCAATCTTTGTGGTGGAACACCGCCGGATACATGAATGTCGAGGCTTAGCCTACAACTGTTTGTGTCGATCGTTACAACATATGAAATACGCTCTTTTGCTCGTAATTACCCATCTTTTCATCTACCCACGCCAGCGACAAATGTTCGGATGAAGCAATGAGTTGGAGAATGGGATTGTGAATATATGAGTAGGTACAGAGGACAATGTTCTACAACTTAAAAACGATGTGGAGTGAATATAATAACGCTTGTATTTCGGGTAACATTTTCAAATTAGGAGTCTGTTTATGTCAATAGTGCAGTTGAGGTCATGACAAGATTGTTGCTCCTCCAAGACAGTTGCATTCTGATTGCGTACTGCTTTTTCACATGCATACTAAACCATTTCATCTTTAGTACAAAATGGTGTAATCTGGACGTTTACATAAGAATTAGTTGTACTATCGACATTTTACAATTGCGAGTTTAGTTTCGACTATTACCACTAAACTAGGTTAAGAGTTATTAGTGTATTGATGAGTTTCATTGTTTTGGCTCTTGTACTACTCTACATACTGATGTTGGCCAAATTTCAACTTTCATTAATACATAAGGTATGAATGAAATGTATCTAATTGATTAGAGTATTAGTTGTAGAAGCTAGCCAAAGTCGATGTTAAGGCAATAGAAATAGGTTTATTTAGGTTTGCTTTTAAAATATTTTTCTCTAAATAATCTTCAACACTTTTTTTTAATTTGGATGGTCCGTTTATAATTTATACGCTATGTGGGTCAAAATACGACACTAAATGAAAAAAACACTGGCAATAATATTATTAGTGCATAGGAGTATTTTGAAACCATCAAATACCAAAATCAAAACATGAAGAACTTAAATAAAAACAGTCTTTCAAACAATTTAATTACTAGGATTAGCTTTAGTGACTAATTGAATAATAAATGTATTTGATTGAAATTTGTTTGTAGACTGGGAACGTTATTATTGGGATATAGGAAGTTTAATTTTTAGTCGCATACACAACCACCACCCATGTATATGACTGTCTAACTAAAATTAAATTAACATTTTTCACACACAACAGTTTAACTAAACAGTCACTCTGCGCTCGGTGCTTGGTGTGGCAACACGCCGTGTTCGAGTTCATGACAAGTCAATCGTCATCCTGAGGATGCCTCGTTGAGAAGTGAAACACGTGTCGATTTCTTTCAGGGTCTTTTAAGACTCTTTAGAAATAGCTAAGCGGAACAGGTTACTAAATATATCCACTTCAATTGCATTTTTTAACTCAACAAAACATTTTAAATCGTTACCTTACTGAGAGCACATACCTACACTCAAAAACTCAAAAGAATATTGTCGATCACAGAGGAAGACGTGGAAAGCTTATAATTTTTTAACCTCCCATTATAGTGCCCGGGTAGTCGGCAAACCCGCCTGAATAATGTAATCCCATCATCTTAGTTGTACCGGCAACGCTAGCTTTAGCTTTTTAGGGTTCCGTAATAACCCTTATAGTTTTGCCAAGTCCGTCTGTCTGTCTGTCGGCGGCTCTGCTCAGAGACTCTTAGTACTAGAAAGCTGTAATTTTGTCATGGGTATACATATTAATCACGCCGACAAAGTGGTAAAATAAAATCATGAAATGTTTTTTTTTAAGGTACCCCTACACGTAAAGTGGAGATGTTTTTTTTTTTTTTTTCTTTTATCCCATTGTGTGGGGTGTCGTTGGAAGAAGAAAGAAGGTTTAAAAAAAATATAGTGAGTTTGTGAAAACCATTTTTGGATTCAAGGGTCCGTCCCTTGAATCCAAAAATGGTTTTCACAAACTCACTATATTTTTTTTAAACCTTCTTTCTTCTTCCAACGACACCCCACTGGTTGAGAAATATTAAGCTTTAAAATGCTAATTTTTGTTAGAGTCATGTGCCCGCCAGCTGCCTGCCAGCTAAATGGTTGGTTTTGGATATGTCAAAAAATTCACAGCAGTAGTACCTATATATAACGAAATTAAAAGGAAAACTACCACAGCTAATAGATTTTACAAGTTAACGTGTAATTATCGACCACCTTACATTTGCGGTTACAAAAACTTATTCTGCCATACATGGGAGAACATGTTTTTCAACAACAAAGTTAAGTTTGTTCTTGGGGTAAATTAATTACAACTACGGAACCCTTCATTGTGCTTGGTCCGAGACACGCCGGTTTTTCAATGTTTTATAGCATATTTTTTTATTTTCGAAGTATTATTTGCATTGGAGTTTTATTGCAAATCGAATGTTGGAACCGTTGCTGCTTTGGTATCATTCTTTGTTTGTTCGTGAATATGGAAATTAAGGTAACCTATTTATCTTCTTAAACGGTACGTATATATATGTAGGTAGTCGTTGTATATTACAACGTAAATGAACCGCGAATGATAAGACTACCTACTCCAACTTATTTACGTTGTGAGTAAAAAAAAAACCAAGTAGGTATAATAGGTACCCAGGTATTAGACGCCAAAACCTCAAGACGTTATAAAACATTGTGGGACGGAACAAGTTACCTATCTTTGGAACTCTTGAATTCAAATACGATTCAAACTCTTACTCTTAAATTATACTTACCTACAGCATGATCATTGGAACTAATTGTGTTAGGTATTCAATTTCAGGGATGTCAGTCCTACCAAAGGTTAGGGAGGTCAGATAGACAGTCACTCCATGTAAAGTATTGGTATTCAACTGCATCTGGTTAGACTGGAAGCCGACTCCAATATATTTGGGAAATAGGCTTGACAGGTTATTATTTTAAGGTATTTTTATGGGATGATAACAAAGGAAAAAAAATCCGGAGTGCAGTGGCACTCCCGGAGTC
Organism: Omphaloscelis lunosa; assembly: GCA_916610215.1. Classification (NCBI taxonomy): domain Eukaryota; kingdom Metazoa; phylum Arthropoda; class Insecta; order Lepidoptera; family Noctuidae; genus Omphaloscelis; species Omphaloscelis lunosa. The sequence continues at coordinate 2,337,065 of OU744245.1, read as the reverse complement.
CCTTTGCACTCAGGGAGCGCCAACAGAAGTGAAAACTTGAAAAAAAATCGGTACCGTGGTAATCAACGCGTTGATGTCTTTTACTCCACGCACCGCGGCAATCAATCAATGTCTTTTTAATGGTCAAAAGGTGGTGTCATCACGGTATCGCAAAATCAATGGTTCAGTCCCATCTCAAAAATGCCCAACGCACCTAAAGAAGTTTTCACTTCAAAAATTTAAAAAAACTTCAGGGATATTACTGAAAAATCAGATTATAACACGTGTGCTCAACGTCAATATATCAGTCGAAATCAATAAGCTATCACAACAGTAGTAAATAGTCGGTCAGTGAGTAATGCATTAAATGCTGGGGATGCTTTAGTTTACGTTACGAGCGCAGCCACTGCAGCTGGCAAATGTTGACCGCGTCACATGTCGACGAAATCCTATTAAAAAATTTGATGTCATCGAGAAAAAAATATATTATAATATGATTTATTAACATCATAAAAATCTATGTACAGGGTGGCCATATAGTCACCTGGATCCGTCAAGGGGGTGATTTTACCCGTCATACGAAACAACTTTCGCTATGAAACTTATATAAGTACTTGTGATTCGAAAAAAACTTTTCATATATGCATCGAAATGTTTGTCTACGGTTAAATAGAAATTGTTTTTTTTTTTTTCACGAATCGGATGTGAGTGTCATAGCGAAAGTTGTTTAGTATGGCGGTTAAAATCACCCCCTTGACGGATGTAGGTGACTAAACTACTATTAAGCCACCCTGTGTATAAATAAAATGAAATGCTGTTAGCGTAAGCGCATCAATTGAGAATGACTGGACATATTTGGCTATTTTTTGTTAACAGTTCGAAATAGGTTACTGAGAGATAAATTGGAAAACCTTCCCATTCGGGAAATATTCAAATTCGGGAAAAACTGAACGTCCTTAATCTATGGGATTTTTGTATAATTTTTTGAAAAATGGACAAGACGACGTCCGTCGGGTCTGCTAGTTACAGAATTATAAATGTAGAAAATTTAAAAAGGGTGATACATTGGACAGCCTTTTGGTTACAAGCGATCTTTTAAAGACAACCTTTGGATGGATTAAAGGGAGACGAGACGATACTACAGATAATCTGTGGTGTACCATTTACATATGCAATAAATACAAGCATAAAACAGACTTATCTATATAAATAAAGGAAATCTAGTAAGTTACCAGCTGTTTTTCGGGAAAATTAGGCTATTAAATCCTTAATATGGTCATGTTAATTTGCGCTTTAAAATACTTCTAAAAATATTCGATTTGTTGTCATGGTCTCCAATTTTAAACACTTACCATCTAATGATAGATAGCCTTAAAAGTTATAAGATTATTCTAAAATCTTTAATTATTGTAGAACCGCCATAATATCGTCTCAAAAAAGAAACACCGATGCTAAATATCGGCAGTGGGTAGGTACAAATGACATCATTTCTACTCTCAAGTGATCCGATCATTGACTCCGACCATTATGGCAACACCGCCTGTGTTTTTTCACATTATTTATCAAAACAATTATTTAATATTAAATAGGGACAAGATATTATACGACTCACCTCCATTTTGTTCGTCGCTTCGAAAATTCATAAGCTTGGTACAGTCAGCATGGAAAACAAGTAATCATTCCATTTCGATTTTTTTTATAAAAAGGTCAAATGATCCAGAACCAGCTAAAATTGTTTTTTTTTTTAACATTATGGAAAATCAGCCTTACCGAGGGGTATCGCGCTACTCAGTAACTGGGTTGTGCAAGGAGGTCAGATAGGCAGTCGCTCCATGTAAAATACTGGTATTCAACTGCATTTAGTTAAGACTAGAAGCTGACCCCAACATAGTTGGAAAAAGTCTTGGCATATTGATTTTTATCATGGAAATGGAGAGAACTCTACAAATTAATACCATATGATTTATATATAAAATAAAATTGAAGAAACTAATTAATTTACTAAAAATTTAAATATTTGCTGACCGTACAATAAATTGTTAAACTAATAGAAGTATCCCTCGTGCAGGTATGCCTTTGTTTACACGTTTAAATAAATTATCTCGACTCGTAAAGCATCGCGTTCCATTCTAAAAAAATTCATCATTTTCAATGTAAACTGACCCATATACGCGAACGTTCACGTTTACCGGGATAGCTACGCAACGATACAATCCAATATTTAGAAGCATTAAAACGTTCTAAAAGGGAAAATAAATATTATTGTCAGAACTACACAAGTTTTATATCGTATACTTAGTTATTAACAAAATGTTCTTGTAACAGATTATTATAACAGATTTGATCGTTAATTTCAATAAAACAAATGTTTAAAAAAGATGAACAGTATAAAAAACTGTTTCATCAACTTATTCACGCGAGTTTTTAAAATTCGAAGGAAAACCATAAAGAAGCCAGTAAAGTCTAAATTGGTATGATCTATCACAACATTTATTTATTTGAAGATGCGCGAACAAATACACAACATCTTTATTTTAAACTTATACTCGCGAATCAGAGGTGTATAGTCTGTGAATATTGAAGTAAGTCATCATTTCTGATTATTACTAGTAAGTGGTAGCAATATTTGGGAAGTGCGCACGATCTTTGAACAGCGTTAGTGTTTATGGTAGAAGTCTTTAACCTCAGATCTGTCAGAACTATGGTGGGCTGTGAACTTTTTTTTAAACTCCTAAACAGTTTTATATAGAGAACGGGTGACTTCGCATCTGGCTTTCCACGAACGTAAACGCTGCTCAAACGCGACGTCATCATTACACGCAATTGCACAGCATATGCCTATGCGCCGTTAACGAGACGTCAACGCTTACGCTAGAAATTATCACTTTAGATAAGTATCTGCGTAGTTGAATATATATTCTTATTAAGTTTTTAACAGCCACATTTTGAAACAAAAGTAGTACTCTGCATTTCAATACTTGCCTATTTCTTCCGATTTCTAAAGTATCAGTACTAATTGTGGAACTATGTCGGGCAAATATATCGATTGAAAATCTTTATTCGGTGCAGTACGGAACGGCACATGAAAAATAAAACAAGTAGCGGTGGAATATGCGACAATGAGCCAAAACGATGTGCCAGTACACGGCCGGGGAATTCAATAATGCATAGTTTACGGTTTTTCCTTTATTGAGAGGTTATGTCAGTTAGGTTGAAGTTGTGCATAAGAACAGAGTAAATACTTAGTTAGGCTTATGAAGAAGAATGCTTTTGGTAAAAACTTCTGAAAGAATTGTTAGCAGTGGGACCTAATTTCTTTGTACTTTTGGCGGATTTTATCCTCTCATCCTGAACACTGCGACACTGCGGCAACCGGTCGTGGTTTGTTGCGAATCTTTCTGAGAAAGGGCTTCTTTGCCCTCTAAACTGAACCTAACTGAACTTAACCTAATCTTCACCTGCCACAGCTAACCTAAAATCTCAAATGATTTTAGGTTCTCACCGCACAACGAATGCCAAGTTCGTTACAGAAATAATTCTTTTAGACAAATAAACATCCAGCTAGCACCAACGTTAACCTGGCAGAGGTAATTACGATGCCGCGTTACCTATATTTACATTTATTTATTCGATGGGGGCTATTCTCCGCACGTTAGCAAGTATGGCGCGTAAAAATGGGTGTTGCTAGTTTTAAAAATAGTATTTAGTGATGGATATACTTTTCGGTGAGATAGCACGGGCAATAAATGTGTTTGTGGTTGCAACACTCATTTGTTGGTTTTGTTGGTAATTTGTAAATATTTGCGCGTACGTGTGATTTTGAAAATAATTAAGGTTGTCGAGTGGTTTATTTTTTTAACAGAAGGTCGAACACTCCTGGTTTTCCTTTAAAATTAAGTTGGAATAATAAATAGGTACCTAACATAGAACGTTAGTACAGTTTCTGCAACGTCATGTGGCAAATAGATCTAGTTACGTACGGAAGAAGTAGTTTAAAAGTTCTTAAACAATAGTGCTTCGGATAAGTTTAATAACTTGAAAGTGTTCTAGAAATTTTACGCGTACAATAGCCAATGATAGTCTCTATCAGAAGCTATTTTAACTCCCACACAAACTCGAATTATCTACATTATTATTGCCTTTATTCTCCGCCTATTTCATATACTAGTTTTTGACAAACACAAAATGTTTCTCGTGCTACAAAATTAGCTTTATTAATATTACGGGATAACTGTTCAAAATTGATTGATAAATTACTGCTATATTTCTCAACAAATAAAACAGTTCACTTCCAACTATTAAACACTTAACAAATGGCGGCCATTTAAAAAACATGAATGCCAAAGTTGTGTGTGACAACATTAATAAAACTTAATGTGTCGCGAGAAAACAGTTAAATCTATCTCCATTCAGTCCACTATTTTAAAGACATATAAATACTTTGACACTTAAAAGGGTTATTTTATTTTAGATGGTAGCAACACAGCCGTTTTTGGCTAATGCACAAACCGTGCGAAGCCATAATAATAAAAAATAAAAAAATACACAGCCGTTTCAAATATGGAAGAAGAAACATATTTATGGCCAGTTCGGAGTGAGAAAAAATACGTTTGACAGTTTTGTGATGATACAAAAGATGTCATGTTGAACGAATGAATGAGTGAGCGATAAACATCGTTCAAAAGGGGCCAATGGATGGTGTTTTGAGTGAAAAGGGATGCTGTATACGAATTTTGAATGGAAACTATTCGAGGAACGAGTGGAGCTGGTAGATGATAATAAATATTATGGATGGAACAGAAATGTTCCTAATATGATTATTTTTAAGTAAGTAATTCATTTCGTCTTTATCCGGTAAGTAAAAGTATATGAGAGACCTTTGCCCAACAGTGGGAAACCAAAGGTTAAAAACCCAATCCAGTAAAATCTTAGCAATTAGTGAGAACACTATTTTCAGTTATACATAATGCGGGGAAACTCACCAATGGTATCCAATAATGACACCAAAGGAAGAACTAACGTATCTATTCGTTCCACGCTAGATCGTTCTAGCTTTATAAACATAACACAATATAAATGGCTTAGCATCCCAATACATTCCATTTTTCTAAAAATATATTCGAAAGAGCTATAACGTCTGCAAATATAGAGAACAGTATTCTGATCGCGGATATAAATACTTGAGGCTAACCGAACAGGGAAACGGAATAGAATAGAGAGTCAATTTTCTAAAACTGTCTGTCTAAAGCCACTATAATATCTCTAAACGTCAAAATGGAACTTTTAGTATATAAACTAACGTCAAAAAGTTTTGGCATTTATTTATTTCATGTTCAATGCATTTATTATTCTTATGTATCAATCATAGACACTGCTACCGACAGAGGAAATAATAAAATCATAATATTATAAAGAAAAGATTAGATTTTTTGTATCTATGTTTTTTACGCTTTCACATAAAAACGACTGAACGGATTTGGATAAAATTTGGCACATGGGTAGACCATGACCTAGGTTAGGACATAGAATATTTTTTATCTCGATATGCCTACGGGATTGAGACTTATGGCGCAGCTAGTCTAACTAATATTAAGAAATTCTTTCACCTATGGAATGCTACATTATCAGCGAGTAACATGGGCTGTATTTTATCGACTTCCCCAAGAACGAATTCGCGGGCAGAAGCTAGTATTTATTATAAAAGAGAAGATGCAAGTGATTGAATTCATAAATTCACTTTTTAGCTCGGTAGTACATTCCCGAGGGATAATTTCCGACCTCCAGGCGGGTGAAACTGAGCTGCAGGCAAAAGCTAGTTAATAATAATAATTAGAGCAGGACACACTCATAAATCAAATAGTAAGAGTAAACGAGAAAACGAGATAACTTCTGTATCTCTTTCGCCTATGACAATTTTTTGTGTGGCACCTTAGCATTGTACTGTGACAGCCATTTTTTGGGTTCCAGTTATTTACTGGGGCCCAACAGCTGGGGCTTTTTTATTTTGATTTTAATTTTATTGAATTATAATTTTATATTATTTTATTTCTCTTCTATTTTAATTTTATTTGTAAATGTGTATACCTATTCTAATATGAATCTATGCTACTTGAATTAAATGATTAGAATTTGAATTTGAAAACGGCTGTCACAGTACGAATTCTTTGGATTTTTTTCCGATGACATTAGATAGTGCCAGTTTACAAGAGCCTGTCGTAAATTTTTCTGAAATCAGACTCTATTCCATATATTTCCAGCCAATTCCCAGCTTGAAAATCTCCACTATTTACTGCCATAATCTCGAAGTAATTGTAAACTAGATTCGAATAGAACCGTGTCAGTCAGGTGTTGGTGTGTGGTCCCGCTAACTATAGCATTGTAAGGGACTGTGTTCCATGAACTAGATTCTATTAGGTTTAGAATCCCATGTTTTATATATTTATTTATTATAATCTCCCTTACAATTATCATTACAGGAACCTACCACTAGCTCACAAAGCCGTATTATTTTAATATTACTTCAGTGTAGGAAAGAGATGAAGCTCTACGAGACGTATAGCTCCATCTCTTTCTCCCAACTGTTCTGGCATTAACAAATCTATACGAACTTATTTACAATTTAAATATAATATACAGGACTAACACAACTTGTAAAATTGTTACTATAATAGGAATTTTAACACAATAGAATACATTATTATACTATTTACATTAATCTGTATTATAAAATAAAATAAATAACAGTGTCCTTGAAAATTCATTCAAACAGCACTTGAACACATCAATTTTGCCATGAAAATCCTTTATGTGTAGCTGTGTGACAGAATGATTAAAGTGATTCTACAAAAAAAAAAACTTATTATTGAAGCTAACTCAAAAACTACCCAAGCAAAGTTAAAACAATTTATATGGAACCACCTCTGAAGTATGACCTACCAAACAAAATAATAATCAAAATCAATTCATAATTAGCGGAGTAATCGCGTAACAAACATACACTCGAATTGACAACCTCCTCCTTTTTCAAGTCGGTTAAAAGATGGCAGTATTTATTATATAATTATCTGTACCAACTTGTAAGTGTAGGAATAAAAACTGGCACAGTTACTAATTTATGATGTATTGAAAAACATACATACAACAATCATGGGTCCCTATACTTGCATTTTGAGTAGTTTTTAATCATTTTTCCTTGTTAAAAACACCTACAACTAGCAGTAGCCTTCCTTCTATCATCATTTCCGTCTACTTGCAAAGCACAACACTTAATAACATTCAAAACTTTTATTTCAACCAATAAAATACACGCAAATGCAAAAAACTAACGTAAGTGTAATGTTTTGAGATTTCTAAGATAGCATTTCTAATTCCACGTACGTAATAAATAATAATCCTCTCGCGGTCAAACTAATTTATCTACTTTCCCAGAAACTACAAGACGAATGGAAACCCAAACTATTACTAACTCTTTACATCCGTGAAGCAAATATTAATTGAACATTTAAAAAATCAGATCCACCCACCATTTGCGCCAAAAACAACATACTTCGTTTGTTTATCTGTGTGTGTCACGCGCTTCACTCGAAAACTGCTGAAGTGATTTTAACGCTACTTTCGCTGTTACATTTCTTGGAACGCCGGAAACGTGACGGTCAATGAGATTCCTTTTCTGTGAATTTCTGACAACTGAAGGTCAGAAAAGAGTAGGTAAATGCATTCATAGTTTCAGGAAGAATATTGTGTTTTTTTTTTGTTACTGCCTCGTTAGTCTAGTGGTGGCAAGCGCAACTGCTGAGCATGAAGTCCTGGGTTCGATGAGGTTCTGGGTCTGGGTTGGATTTGTGTCCGGTTAATGGCAATAGGCTCGCCCCCTATTACATGGGACTTAAACACAACTGGTGAAATGTGGGTGTAGGTACTATAGGTATACCTCTGCCTAACCCTTCGAGGATTACAGGCGTGATCCTCGAAGTATGTATGTATTTTTTATAGTCGCACAAACTGAATTTACTGACGTATACTTATCTCAGAAAGAAAAGATAGTTTTTTTTAATGCCCACAGATGCACGGGCATATAAAAAAAATAGAATGAATATAGAGCCAAAAAATGGTTAAATAATTTTCTTATAAATTCTGATTTTCTAATTCTACAAGAATACAATGACATTATCTTATTATGTTCCACCCTCTCGGATCAAAATGCTTTACCATAGCCCATATTACATGGCAGTAAAAATCTTCAACAAATTGCCAGAACAAATTAAAAAAGAAACGGAATCCAACAAATTTAACAGAAAATTAAAAGAATATCTAACACAAAAATGCTTTTACTCAGTCGCAGAATACTTAGAAAAAAGTAATTAATTAATATAATACATAAAAATTACTACTCATTGAATTGGAAAACAACACACACTTACACAACAAAAACAATTAGTAAAATAAATAATAAAATGATAATTAGTAATTAATGCAAATTAATGAAATATATAGAATATAATAATTAATACAATTTAATGAAATATAATAATTAATACAAATTAATTAAATATAATAATTACTACAAATTGATGAAATACAAAATTAATACAAATTAATCTACCCTACCTACCATTACCTATTATGTTGCCGTGCCCTACCCGGGTTTCATGTTGGAACTTACTAATTTTAAATGTAACAACTAAATGTACACATGAATGCAATAAAGAGTTTGAGTTTGAGTTTGAGTTATTATTGGTTTTGATAATGACTTCTGAAATACCTTCATAGTTTTGTAAATACAATTCAATCTGAATTTTTATTCAATAAGAATCAGGATAGTCAGAATATCCCAGTGCATTTATCTTATCTTGAAAAGTGTGGGATATTCGAGCCCAGACAGTTCGCGTTATGAAGTTTGCTCAGGAGCGGGAGCGGGCCACTGAAATAGACACGTCAGGAGACTAATACCTCTGCGATTAATCGCCATGCCAGTCACAGACACACTGTGTTCTCGGCATAATTTTTATCCTTGCATTTTTGTGGGAGTTATTCCATACAGATTTGAATGGGAAATAAAAATCTTTGAAAACTGAAGGAAGTTATTGCAACTGTAACAACCAAAGAGATTTAAGATTATAGATATAGAGTCCGCGCCACCAACCAAGTCCGATAGACGCGGCGCTGTGTCTATGTCATTACATCAGATTACATTTAAAAAATGTAGTTCCACAACTTTCCGCCGGACTTCAGTGGTGGCGCGGACTCTAGAGAGGCTATCAGAAGAAATATCATCAGTGACGCTATCTAGCATAGTATAGCAAAATTAGATCGTTTGCTAATTTTTATACGATACATTTTTACTGACACCAAACCTGTGATTACCAACCGTCAGATAGTTTGAGATATCTATGAACATTATTTAATTTATCTAAATATTCTGACAAAATACAAGATATAAAATATATTTAAATAGACAGTCAAAGCTGTGAACTCGTTGAAATAAATAGCGTCCAACTGTTAGCCGCTAAATGCACGCACACTAGACAATGACAGCACGATGACGTGACGCGAGTGTAAGACGTAGCTGTCACGCACACCAGCATAAAAAAAGTTGGCTTGTTTGTTTTTGTACTTTTGCAGCGCAACACTATATATAGACTTAGAAATAATCAAAGTAAAATACTAACGAAAATAAACCGTAGTTAGTTTAGTCACTACGAGGTTCGCAATTCCACAATGAACAAGTTGTCAAATTTTCTTCGAAATAATTTTCTTTTGCGACCTGTCTTATGAGGCGTATGTCACTAAACAAGGAAATATATAAGTTTTGATGTTGTTCACTTTGTCTTGTCTATCGTAAGTAGGATATTTAAATGTGTTAACAACCGCAAATTCAATTTTCAAGTTATGTAATGTTGTTTCGAAGATTTTTCGCACATTTGCATGTTTCGGAGAAACCAATCGTAATTTCTTGTGTTTGTATTTACGTCTGGCGTGCAATAATTAAGAGTTAAATCGACGAGCCGGGATGACGTGCGGCGTTCGCACCACGGCCGAACCAGTCGTCAAACCATCCGTCTATATCAATCTACCTCACCAACCTCCTTGAAACAGACCTCGATTCAAAAACAACGAAAAAAAAACAAACTCTCCATATTTATTTTAAACAATTATTTGCGTAATAATTTCAAATATCGAGGCGAGTGTAAACGCTCCGCAACACCGACTTCATTTATAAATACATAATAAACTTCCTACATGCCAAAATAGACTGGTGTACCGATACAATCTGAGTTACCGATACGCCGATACGCCGATACGTCGAGTACGCAAACCGACTCTATCATTGACTAGAATTGAAAAAATAAACGGAATCATTCGCTAATACGATTTACGATTGTAAATAATTATAATACGCGTAAGTATCGCTCCAAGGTTTTGTATCTGGAGTTCTTTTTGTTAATCATTTATTTAGTGATGTTGCGAGTACTACCTGGAACCGGGAACAAATTGACAACCGCTATGGATACAGAGCAAACAATTTGAACGTGAATGTTCGTTCCTAAGTTATCGATACTTTAGCGTTCCTATTGTCGGCTTTGCTCGGCCTTTCGATGATGTGATCGAAGGAAACACCGCAATGGGGTGTTAGATCAGTTCCACGGATGTTTCACGCCTTCTTGTAGTAGACAGTTAATAGCCTAGTGTTGGTGGGCACCGTCAACGTGCTAAGTCTGCGTCATTGCGTAGGTTTTGTTTGCATTTAATTATTAAAGAAAAGTTGCCGGAGTTTTATTATTCTCTGTTGCTATGTTTGATGTTTTTGAAGACTTTTAAATAGCTGGCAAACATAGCGTTTAATTTTGTGTGTACTACGAAGAGTACTAATGAGGAATAATGAAAATGTCGTGAGGAAAGTTTTGAGTATGAATGTGGACGGCTATAAGAATAGAGGAAGATCAAAGGCTAGAAAAGTGACTACCGACATGACGACTAATAGAGATACTTACCCAATTTATTAAGTCACACAAAGGGACGTCAATACGCCATTCCTTAGGTAATTGCTGAAAACCAGCGTTGACGTCAGGTTCGTCCGAAGCAGCACTTCGCTGAACAATGACCTGTTCTTGCACAGATGTGACGCACAGCTTAAATACTAGAAAAATTAAAATCTCAAATCGCAATAAAGAATTTGAGATTTGAGATTTTAATTTTTCTAGTATTTTTTTACAAAAGTAGTTACTTCACTTTGCAATTGGTATTTTGTTTTTGTTGTCATTTGCAAATGTCACAACAGTAAAAATTACGCAATATTGTCTTTGGTCCCTGGCCTTGACAGCAACCCATGAACAACATTGTCAAACTTTTATTGGTTGAATACGAGGGTTTTTGCTACTTTTGTATGTGTGTATTTTATGTAAAAAAATGTATGTGCGTTCTGCTTGTGCAGAATAAATTGTGTGCAGTTTTCTTTCTTTATAGAAAAGTATGGAAGAAAAAAACATGTTACGCCGACCACAAACAAATTGGGATAAGAGCAGAAATATGTGATTACTACGAGCTTAGAATTTGGTAGACAATACTGTAGCCTATACAATTTTTAGGATAATGAGAATCTAGATTTCAAGTTGGTTACCAATAGTTGTGTTTATTTTTCTACTCGAATCTTCTCAGTCAATTAATTATCAGGAGAAGTTATTCATGAACGTAAACCTCCATGGCCAGAAAAATGACATATTGTACGTGGCCTTGTAAATTCAAAATAGGGACAAGTATCTTCCTTTAAAAAGTAGAAATCCTCGTCCCATAATTTGGACAAAAGCTCCAATAACTCGATGGTCGATATCCTCAAAGATAAACTGAAGAGCTTCCTAAATCTGATATCTGATTAGCATGAACGAGATTACTTTGTCAACCGAAAAATAATTAGACGACCTTCAAATGTGGGACACGTATTAAAATAATGTTGCAGTTTTCATGATATCGTGACGTCGTGAAAGTTTTATTTTTTCGTCATGGTAAACAACAAAATGGAACCGTACAATTTATAATAACCTTAGCACACGTACCATGACAACCATAGAAACGGGTTATCTACGGGTTTTGTCGACGGAAGAATAGACAGATTGTGATTGTTTATCTGTCATTTTGTCTATTCTTCCGTCGACAAAACCCATTTCTATTGTGATCATGCTAAGCGTGCGTAGATAAATAAGTATAGATAAGCTTTTTACCTAAACGACACCAAATAAAGGGAAAACCAGAGAGGAGAGAGACAGAGACTAATATTTATTAATTATTATTTACGTATTTATTATACTCTATATTCATTTGTACTTGTGTAGATATTTATTTTATTTAAAATGCATTTTGTTATGTTTTTAATATTTTCTTATTATTATTATCTCCTCTCAATCAGAACACCTGCCATCTTATCTCTTCACCACCCTTAAATAAATAAATTAATTAAACCAAATGGATTTTAGAAAGTGATACATTAAATTTACATACATATATAAAATTACGCCTGTATTCCCCAAAGGGTTGGGCAGAGGTGTACCAGCAGTACACCCACATTTCGCCAGTTATGTTTAAGTCCCATGTAATAAATAGGGAGCGAGCCTATTGCCATCTACCGGACACAAATCCAGACTCCGGGGATACAATTTAATATTCTTTATAAAAAAAACCTACCTATTCAGACATATCTAAACATTTCAGGCATTTCATAAGTGCCTGTTGTTTTTCCCGAATTGACAACAGTAAATTCGATGAGCAGACATTGTCATCACAACTTCTTGCCAATTGCAATTCATCCCGCCCTCACTGAACCAAAGCATACGTGGAAGAGATGGCTGAATTGTCCTGTACCAAATGCCCTTCAAAACTTATGTTACGTTTTCAGCAAACTCATATTTTATCAAACTGTCTTCTTAGGCATTGAAAGATGTAACGCTAGGGATATCTACGGGCTACGAGTTTAACGTGTTAGCAACAGTTTTCTCTGTCGATCAAGCTAACAGAGCTATAAATACAAACAAAAGAGTGGTCGTGAATGGCGGCACTGTCGTATTTTGAGAAGAATCGGTATCGGTTCAATAACGTAAATAACGCAATGAATGTTGTTGCACTGTCAAAATGAAATGTCGTTTACGAAAAAACAAATGTAAATCTACGAAATATATTTAATGCTAAGTAATCTTAAAAAATATGAAATTTGAAAAATCTGTAAAGAATGCTGAAAATTCTTCAATTTTTGTCGAAAAAATTAAAATGCTCCGCAAACATGTTTTGTCCCACGCGGCAGTGATGCAAACTGGGGTAGGGGGGTTCTCGAGAGTGTCCTTACGCGATATAGTGCACGATCAGGAAACACAGCATTTGAGAAATATCGCAAATACAATGTTTTATTGTGTAGGTACCACTGTTTCATTGTTGGACATCTGACCCTAATCAATTTGTTCAACAATAATTTTCCCTGAATTTACAGACGTATTTGAGTTACATAATTATTTATTTTGGTGAATAGAAAACTTATTTGAACTTTTTGCCATTGATACGCTATGAAGTAGAATACCTATAAAGTATTGTTATTATTCTATTAAAATAATAATGTTTCATCTTGGTATTAAATGATAATGATATGAGATTGGGAGGCATTGAGATTATGACACACCATCTGATATTCTGATCAGAGCAAATGGTTAAATAAAACACATTGTATTTATACCATACTATTATTTAATAGACAAGGAAGAAAACTTGCTTATTATACATAATTCGAGATTGCTTTTAATCTGCTATATTTAAAGAAAAAAATCTCTAACTAATATACTTAATACAATATGATCTACAAGTACATAATTCAACAAAAAAATTACATTATTAAAAGAAATTGAAAAATGGTTTTTATTTTAAAGCAAACTATTGTTGAATCCCTCGGTGCTTGTTTATTTTCCAAGACAAATATGTATTCCAGACCAGAGCAACTATTTGAACTAATAAAACTTGATAGTGGAGGGGAACATAGGCAAAATTGACTATCTGTACCCATGGCCAAAGTAAATAGTTTGATTTTAAAACATCTAAGTAATTAGCTCGTAAATCACTTTTAATAGTATCAACGTCCTTACCTTGCAGAAATGCCACTAAACTAAGAATAGTAAATAAAAATGGTGGAGTAAATACAATCTGATCAAAAAACACTTTCTTCAAGGCTGCAGATGTACTACCGGAACCTAAATACCTGTTTATTAATCCATACCAAACACGCAATGTAGGCCCCTAAAATGATAAAGCAAAAGGTATAATGTGTTAGACGGTTTGAAACATTAGCATGGTTCACGGACAGCTCGACCCAGTGGACAGACCTTAACAAAGTGTTCATAGAGGTTTAAGAGATATACTACATTCTGACAGCAATGTTACTGCAACCTTGTGCTGTGCAGTTTAAATGTGTTTATTGCAAGCTTGAAAACCGATACTTATATTCTAAGCCATAGCATAGTGTACACGGTGTAATTATTCATGAGATTTATTAATTACTAGCTTCTGTCCGTGACTTCGTTCGCGTGGAAGTCAAGGGATACACAATATACTAAAATAACAGCCACATTTTTGTAAAGCTTCCTCAACCCCTGACCCATCGCCTTACATCACATTGGCCACAGATGTATACAGATGGGTCACTCCGCATTTTAGGTATAAAGCTACAAGTAGGTACGCGGCGGGCTCGACTTGTCGAATTCAGTGAGCGAAGTAGTCAGAAGATATAAGAGTTACGCGATAGAAAGAGAGACAACTTCGAGGTGAATATAACTGTAGATAATCAGCACTGTGCAACCTGAATCGCACTTTATTGTGTCGTAGCAAGAGTCGCTTTTTATTTAAATGATTTTGCGGAGTGACCCATCTGTACTAATCTGTGCTATTACTTGGTTTTCGCTTAAGATTCTTTCTGACTTTTTTCTTGTTACTGGCCTCTTAAGGTGGAACTAGTTGATATTTTTTCCATACAAATTTCAGGGGGGTTTTACTCCACTGTTTGACATGGTAAATCCAAAGTTAAACATGATATCGTTTTGTTTCATTATTAATTTTGTCTGTGCGGAAACAGAATAGTAAAATAATGAGCCATTAAAAAGTTAGGAGCCCACAAAGATTCCTTTTTCTTGCTAATTTTAACGCAACTTTGGGGGTAAATAAGCAATAAAAGAAGTGTAAAATCTCCAAAACAAAGTCGGCACCGACAAAGCTCAATTGTCGAAGAGTTCAATAAACTTTATTTGTAATTGATTTATGCAGTGGTTTTTTCATAAAACCCTATTTCCAAAAGGACATTTCGTAATTTTTTTACGCACTCGTTTTACTAAAATAGTTCGGAACGGTGTTTGTGTGCGTGCAAACTAGACGTTGTGCACGTAGACCAGTGTCTAACTGCTCATCACTTATACTATCTCTGTCGGACACGATGCCGATGCCGACACGATGCTCGAACTCACTAGTGAGTTCGAGCAACATGTGAGTGGGATAACACTTCTCTGCCTTGGTCTCCTACAAGTAGATCTTCTAAGACTCTTTTACAGGTCAATTTGGTCAACATTTTAAAACTAGAGGGCGCCGGCATTTCCTAGCTGACTGATCCCTGAGAAGAAATGCCGAAACAAACATGGTCTCTCTGTTAAAGTATAAAGTAAACGTTAAACATAATAAATTAAAAATATATTAATAAATTGTTTATTTATCGAAATAATGCACACAGACACAGTTCAAAACAATAAAAAAAGTCTATATGCATAAAAAAGTAATTAACCCTGTCTCTTAAACTAGGAGACGTGTATCTAGAAACAGCAGTGATCGGCCAAAATTTGAATTTAATAAAACTGAAATTCACAAAGTGAAAGTGACGATTTACCATTATAAATGCATATTCCCGCAACTAGTGTCACCTTAAGGGTCGTAGCATGATGTTAAATAGCCTGTATTCTTCCTAAAGAATTGGGCTATCAAATGCAATTAAAAAAGAAATCAGACGTAGTTTATCAGAGATAAGCGCGTTCAACCAACAAAACAAACTCCTGTGGATTTTTACATTATTCCATGGCTTAAAATGAAATCTCATTGACTACATTGTACAGACTGCAACACGAGCATGTCAGACAGCAAGCAAGAGCATGTCAGACAGGATTCAATGCATATGTATACGGGACTATAGACATGGTGTTGGATACAGCTGGGATGCTGCTCTAGACGATAAACGAATAGTACAATATCAAAAAATATTTCTTGTTTGCATGAACCAATATTTGATTTAAAAAAGCACCGTATTTCGATGCTGCACGAGTGTGACTACAAATAAGTTTTTTGAGCTATTCTTGAATACGTTACGTACCTCAAAAAAGAAGCCTATAGAAGCAAACTTTAAGGTCCTCGTAGCATCTATATTTGTGATGTGGTTGCGCTCGATGAAGGTCTGACTGATTACATCACCCGAGCCCATCAGAGCTCCAGTTTGTATTGCTTGTACTAAGTATGGTCTTCTGCGTAAAACGTCTTGGTACAATTTAAATAAACCACGCAATTTCATAGTTGTTTGAATCCACACGCATTCATAACCCAAAAATAACAAGACAGACGAAACTGTTTAAATATATATTTATGGTTCAAAATATTCTGCTCGGAGAGTCAACTTAGTCGATCCATGGGCATGATTGTACTAGAGCGGAGTAGTAAACTTTTCTCTTAGAGACCCCGGTAGGTAAACTTTTCTTCAACGACTTGGTAAATAACTGAATTTTTGAAATCACGAAAACAGTGAAAATCAGAAATCACTAGTCGAAACCGTCAAATCCAAATTCATAATTCACCACAGAATAAAATAGTGTAATTCATTCGCCCATTATTTCATTTCATGACAGTGACAAGTTGTTGGCGGTCAAACTAAGTTGCCCGGACAAAAAATCTAAATATTATGTTTGATTAATTCTCAAAGTAGCTTCTGCCCGCATTTTCGTTCGCGTGGAAGTCGTAAGACCACAATATACTACAATAACAGCCACATTTTTATAAAACTTCCCTGTATTTTACGTTTGTAGTTTTATTCTCAACAACCAAAATATACAGAGAGTCAGGAATGGTGACACGGGAGCGACCGACGGTGACAGTTGTTCGTGTGAGAAGTAGCCTGTCTTGAGGTCGACACCCGCAGCCTTCAGCCTTCGATGTCGGCCCCTGTGACTTGTCGATAATTCAGCCTTCATCGCAAAGAATACGCTCATAGGGAACTGCACGCGCTTAAACTGGTAATTATGGGGAATTAATGGTATACGCGGTATAAAAACTCTCGCCAATTTCCGCCTCGATGACATTTCTCTGCAAAGACACGACTTCGTGCCAGGTTTCGTTATACAGCTTCGGCGGAGTTAAGTTCCGAAGGAGCATAATTGGGACACCGACCTTCAGCTAGATAATGTACACCGGAAGTTCACTTGATATTAGCGAATTGAGAAATTCTATGGGGTAATGTGTGGCATCATCTTCCTCCACATCAGT
Source organism: Omphaloscelis lunosa (assembly GCA_916610215.1). Taxonomy (NCBI): domain Eukaryota; kingdom Metazoa; phylum Arthropoda; class Insecta; order Lepidoptera; family Noctuidae; genus Omphaloscelis; species Omphaloscelis lunosa. Next base: position 2,319,554 of record OU744245.1, on the reverse strand, counting down.
ATTAATGGGGGTGTGTACTTCGCTCCCTTCAATTTGCGAGAGAATACTGTGGTTGATCGCTGCAACTTGATCATTTTCGGCGTTAAAATGGGAACACACCCAAGAATGGAACAGTATTCGACTGATGTCCACGTACACCAGACGAATAAGATCTTCTAAAATGAGAACTACTCTACCAAGAGTCTCTGGTAGAGTGCCTTCACCAACTATTAGAAACCCATCGGAGAATTCCTGTGCATTTGAATTCCCGCCAAGCCGAGCTCGCATGGTGCTGGTCAAGCGCAGTCTATGAACTCTCGACTATAGAGTCGACCTTTTCGACGAAGCATTCACTTTTTCAGTCAAAACTGTGACGCCACCCATATTGTCTTGGTTCCTGATAATTTCTGGCAAGGTTCTGTTTACAGCTTCCACTGCCTTTCTATTTGCCATAATACTTTCATCTCATACGATGAAGCGCAATCCCTAAGCACACGTCCCCTGTTACTGTTGCGTGACACCCAACAAACAGGCGTTTCGCTGCTCTCTAAATCGATGGGAATCTGAAACATGGCGTGCGCTGTTTTGTCACCAGGAAGCAATCTGGTAGCGATTCCAGAAGATCAACACACAGATTTTAAAATCGCTAGGACAAATCTGCTGTCAAAATCCGTGTGTAAATTCTAAAATAAAGCTAGTATTTTTTTTGGCTGATCGAGGCCTGCCCCAAGTCTTTCCAAGTAGGTACTCTTTTCACGGGCGCCGCACCGTCTCAATAGAGAATCTTACGCAACGCTAAGGCAGCAGACCAAGCAAGGAAATAATATCTATGTACTATATAAATACCAGGTATAATTTATTTATTTCGCGAAGTCCTGTCATGTCGCCGTTATGTCGTTAATTATAAGGTTTAAATTGCAATAACTAACATGACTTCGTGAAATAGTTAAAGCAAACTGTAAAAGGCGAGCGGTAATGTTTTTCAGCTTTTTTCAATATTTTTCGACTTAATTTCATCGTTGATACCAAAAGATTAAAAACGTGCATATAAGTAAAAGTATTTCGTGCTTATTTTTTTATGATATTTAACTACTTTACAATATGCTTTTAAAAGTAAATAGCACTTAAATATTGTGTCTTTTACATTAGGTTAATTGTGTGAGCTGTAAAAAATCCTTTTATTCTAATAGTATTTAGCTCTAAAATGATCAGAACATAACCTTGAATGTTTGTGACTAAAAAGAATTTGTACCGTAGCAGTTTCCCATAGCTTACCAAGTTTTATTTTTTTTGTGAATAAATACATTCTGCGAACTATTATACATGTAATAAAAATCGTACCTATTACAAAAGATAAAAAAAGAGTTAAAAAAAACAATACATGTGAATCGAACTTACTTCGTCCAACCGCTTAGTTATTTGTTTTGTTGAAAGTTTCCTAAAATAGCCGTTCCTATATAATTATGTCATGCTTGACTGCTTGGTTCCATAGAGGTATAGCGTGATCATAAATCATTTAAAAAGTGAAATCGGTAACTAACTATCTTTAATAACCTTTTTGCGCGTCCTTTTATAATTTGCGGTGAAAAATACGAAAATAATGTAATATTGTCTATCCCCCATAGCAAATAGCATGATAGTATAGGCATATAGCCTGACCAAGATTATGTCTGGACTTTAAAAGAGACTGTGACCTCTGAGTTTGTTTCGGCCTTTCTTCTCAGAGTAGTCAGATAGGAAACGCCGAACTCAACTAGCTTATTTTTGTTTTTTATTTTTTTAATATGACGTGTAAAAGTGATTCCGATATCCTATTTACAGAATAAACAATTTCATTTCATTTCATTTCATTTCCTACAAAAATTCTAAAAACTATATTTTCGGCATTAGAATCGATCCCAGACCTCGTCGCAATACCATTTTTTCAAATATTCAATGTACAGTTTTGACTTCGCTACGATTTTATTATGTGGATAATAAAAATAAAAACAAAAAGAATACTATAACAAAAAAAAAAAACACTTTAAAATGTAATATTGAAAGAAAGAAAGAAAGAAAATATTTTATTTGGGACACGCACAGGAAATACAAAACATAATAAAAAAAAAAGGCACAAACATTAACAAAAATAAAAAAGGAGCATTCTAGACTAACAAAAAAAAAAAGGAAAATACGACCTGTGCGAGGCCAAAAAGGCTCCTATCTCAGCATGATGCTGCGATATTTAAAAATAAATAAATACCGCAGCGCTGGTATTCTGATAGGGCCCGCTGTGATGCCACGGACATACCTACGGACCTATAAATCCCAGGGGATTACAAAATAAATAAAACAATAAAAATAATAATATAAAACAAATAAAAAAGGAAAACAAAAACATTGTTTGATAAATTAAAATAATCACCGCACACCCGACACGACGTTCCAACATCACTTGTCCACGGTATGGACTATTATATATAATCTATTGTGACAAGCGAAGGGACGCGCGCCGGAGTGTATAGTCTATGGCACAAATCTGCGATGGAATTGGCTGTCAATTTTATTGTGCAAAATATTTTTGGAGTAAATAAAGAAAATAAATAATATTGATTAAAAAAAATATACCACTGTTTACAAGAGGTATTAATAAAAATAAAGCAGTGAGTGAATAATATAAAATAAGGCAAGAAAGTTATTATTATGGCATATTGCTTATCCCCCATAACAAACAGCGTGGTAGTTTATACCCTATAGTTTGACCAGACTTATATGGAATATCTATGCAAAATTTTAACAGAATCTATCCAGTAGAACTTGCGTGATCCTGGAACGAAGAATACGAACATAATGTAATATTGCTCATCCCCCATAGCAAATAGCGTGATAGTTTATACCCTACAGTTTGACCAGACTTAAAGGGAATATCTATACAAAATTTTAACAGAATCTATCCAGCAGAATTTGCGTCATGCTGGAACATACATACAGACAAACAGACAAAAATTCTAAAAACTATATTTTCGACATTAGAATCGATCCCAGACCTCGTAACAAAAACTTATTTCAAAAATATTCAATGTATAGTTTTGACTTCGCTACGATTTTATTATATGTATAGGAAGAAGAAGAGAGAAAGAAAGAAAAAACGTTTATTTGCGGTAAACATGAAACAAAAAAAAAGTTTAAAATACAAAAATGAGAAAAGGTTGGGGGAAGCATGCGGTACATCCACGCAAATCGGCTATCGCTCAGCATTATGCTACGACCCTATGCAAGGACAGAGCCCCAGCGCTGGTTTTCAGCGACAGCCGGCGCCGACGTAATGACGTCGACCGGTGCAGCACACAAATATTTAGATGGTTTACCAGTACAGCTTACTTAAAGAAAAATAATTTATTAAAATTAAAATGTGATTCAATATATTAAATAGATGTAAAAAATATAAAAAAGAAATAAACATACTTTATTCTTAGTTACGAGAATATCATCCTCAAAAAACGTTTTACGTTTTATATAGTGGCAACATTTCGATATAGACTAGCTTCTGTCCGTGACTTCGTTCGCGTGGAAGTCAAGGGATACACAATATATTAAAATAACAGCCACATTTTTATAAAACTTCCTCAACCCCTGACCCATCGCCTTACATCACATTGGCCACAGATGTATACAGATGGGTCACTCCGCATTTTAGGTAAAAAGCTACAAGTAGGTACGCGGCGGGCTCGACTTGTCGAATTCAGTAGGCGTAACGTAGTCAGAAGATATAAGAGTTACGCGATAGATAGAGAGGCAACTTCGAGGTGAATATAACTGTAGATAATCAGCACTGTGCAACCTGAATCGCACTTTATTGTGTCGTAGCAAAAGTTGCTTTTTATTTAAATGATTTTGCGAAGTTAACCATCTGTACTAATCTGTGCTATTACTTGTTTGTCGATTAAGATTCTTTCTGACTTTTTTCTTTTCACTGGCTCTTTAGGGTCGTTGCGTGATGTTAAATGTGCCTGTATCCTTCCTCAAGAATTGGGCTATCAAATGCAAAAAAAGCAAATAAGACGTAGTTTACCATAGATAAGCGCGTTCAAACAACAAAACAAACTCCTGTTTTTTGAAGTGAAAGCTTCTTTAGGCATGATGGGCATTTTTGAGATGGGACTAAACCATTGATTTCGCGACACTGTGACGGAATTTACCGACACCGTGGACTAAAAGACATCAACGCGTTGATTACCGCGGTGCCGATTTTTTTTTTTCAAGTTTTCACTTATGTCAGCACTCCCGGAATGTCACTGTTTTTTTTTACGTTATTCTATGGATTAAAATGAAATCTCATTAACTACATTGTACAGACTGCAACAAGACAGTGGAATATCAGACAAGATTCAATGCATATGTATAAGGGACTACAGACATGATGTCAAAGTCAAAAGTCAAATCATTTATGTCAAATAGGCCCATGATGTATTGAACTTTTGAACGTCAAAATTTACAAAATAATATAATTGATTCTAGTCGCCCCTTCCAAAATGCAGTTTAAGTTAAATCGGTAAGTTTTATTCGGGTGCGATTAGGGCTTCCAATACCGGGATCCCGGACGTTTTTTGTCATTTTTCATTACCGGTATTTAAATGTACCGGTATCCCGGTATTAGAAATTTAGAATTCAGACTCTTTTTTTTATTTAAAATAGTGTTTTTTACTCAACAACTGATAAGTTTCACAGCAAAATAATAAAACAGTTATTTTTTTATTTAAAATCATTTTTTTAAAATATATCCCGGATCACAGTATTGGAAATTTTCTATTCGTTATTAATACCAGTATTTAAAAAATCCGGTATTCCAAATCCCTGGCTGCGATGCTGCTCTAGACGCTACAACGAATAGTACAATATCAACAAATATTTATTGTTTGCATGAACCAATATTTGATTTTTAAAAGCACCGTATTTCGATGCTGCACGAGTGTGACTACAAATAAGTTTTTTCAGCTATTCTTGAATATGTTACTTACCAAAAACTGTTACTTACAAAAAAGCCTATAGAAGAAAACTTTAAGGTCCTCATAACATCTATATTTGTGATGTGTTTGCGCTGAAGGTCTGACTGATTATATCACCCGAGCCCATCAGAGCTCCACTCTGTATTGCTTGTACTAACAGAGTCAAGGTGTAGCTATTCCATAATAGGGGTTGAAAATAGATACTATGTTCGTAAAGACATACCTAAACCAGCCTTTTATTTTCCCACTGCCGAGCAAAGGCCAGAGGGACAATCCCCGTAATTTTTAAGAACGATCGCATTCTAATCTCATTCGCAATCTGTCAAAAATACAATCAATTTATCAACATTTTTGACAAGTTTGACAGATTGCAACTTGAATGTGAACGTTTTTTAAATACTAGAATTGGCCGTCTGTTCTCACACAGAGAAGGCACGAGCATTGATTACCACGCTCGCTCAAGACGTGTTGGTAATTTCAGACTTATATTAACTATAAGAAAAACCATAACAATCAATCCTTTGGAAAAATAGCTTTTGAAAGTGTTAAGTTTATACTAATATTTAATTGTATGCTCGCTACTGTACCAAGAGTGCGTCGGCGTCGGAGCAAACGCATCATAATTTAGGTATGTCGTCTGCAACGAACCTTATTATTGGTTGCACCTTTTTGTTGCTGCTTGCAGTGACAATGAAGGATGAAGTTTGAAAATCAACTGTCAAGTCATACTGAACTTCGAAGCTTAAAATGCCGATGTACTGAACCTTTGGATGGCAAGTGTCCTGGGATGTTAACAGCGGCACTAAACTGTTTTATGTGTATTTTACTAGCATTACATCTTAAGAAGTCATAAGATAATAGATATTAGTGGATAAGAAAATAATAATAATAATAACCCCACTGCCGTATCTCTACGTTGACGACCTGGTGGGGCTTGCGCGCTCCGAACTCTAGGCCTGTGCCGGTAGAGTTTACTTTGCCGGAACAGGTCTGGGATGAGGAGCCAGACCAAGAGTGTTATAAAAACCCACAGGGCAGCATATGGCGAGCTATTGGGCAGTAGCGACCCCACGAACCCAATCTCCCGGGAGAAGTCATATTCCTCACCTCATTCTTGCCTTAATTGGCCGGCTTGAGTGGAGATTCGCAAGAGCAAACGTGCTCGAAGGAAGGAAGTATTCCAATAAGATGCTGGTAGGCATCTTAACCGTACTTTCGGGATTGTCCTGATAGCCGTGTAATACCTCTCCACTCCTCATAAGCACCTCAGGACATGTTGCCCCTTGTCGCTACGACACTTTGTACTAGCGACCGTTTTCAGGGGCCCATTATTGAGTGTGCAAGTCACCCCCTGCCATTTTCCTGTGTATTTTATATAAAATGTTGGTCATGCAGGGACCATAGTCTTTCCATAGTTCCAGATAACCAATCTGTTATAGCTACCCAAATCCATAGCCCAATATGTTTTGTTTCCATGTTCTGCAATAGTCCTACACCAACCGGGGGTTGTCCTTGGGTGCACTTGTATAGTGCATGATAGGATATTCGGTAGAGATAGTTGGTGCCTCAACACTTAAAATTGTCTAAAGATATGTCAAAGACATTCAAATAAACATAATAATAATGTTAGATAAGAATAGATATTAGAAAATATTAGTAGTAGTCATAAGATTCTAGAAGGCACAGGTAACATAGTTGAACTTTCTTATGTGCCATCAATACGCTAAGAAGAACACGACCATAAAATCACAAAATTATGCAAAAAGGTTAGCAGACGTAAAGTACAACCACATTCGCCAGTTATGTGTAAACCCGATGTTATACCTACGGGGCGAGCCTATTGCCAATGTATGCTCATTAGAGGTCTTTCTAATTTCCGTTTGTGGGTGTGACCAACTCGTACTTTCTAACCTAAAAGAGTTGTTTTCATGATATTACTAATGCTTAATCAAATCATCCTGAAAAACAACACCCTTCCAGTGAAAAGGTGAAAAATTAAAAAGTTGTAGTGCTTCTTGGGAGATAGCTAAGAAATGACTTAAGTCATGAAGTGAGCATGGAATTGTAAATGCAAAAGTTACCCCGTTGAAAAATTGCGAGCATAGTTCGTGGAAACGAAAAAATGAGATCTTATTTCATGTGCATCTACAACCAAGATCCAACCAATATCTATACTAAGATTATTATTTTCATGAAATGTGTAAGTTTATTGTTTGTCTTAATGCCAAACAGATAATTATTTTGCATCCATGTAATAGCCAAAAAGCGTTGGTAGGTGTTAAAAGACGATAAAACATTGATTTAAGACACACCGAAAATAGTGACATTTTTACTATCCCAGAAACATAATATTCTACACAAATATCTAACAAATGCAGCATTTACAAATAAATCATTTGTTACAACCATTTCTTCATGTTATGACACCCATAACCTTCTCAACAGACCTATGACCATTTCGTGTCAGTCGTCGAATGCGTCAAGCCATCAAACCAGCGAGCCATCAAGCGGCCGCCATTAATCGCTAATGAGTGACAGAGAAAAGCGCGGGAAAGCAGTGGACGCAAAGATAACACGCATTCTGACTAGTATCGATACGCAATAAATGTTTATTTCAGTTCGTTAAATAATTTGGGGATGATTTAATGACTCAGTTTTTTGTATCTTGTAGTTTTTTGGTGAATTATTCGATATTTGACCTTAAGTGAAATATTGCGGCAATATTCGGCAAAAACTTTGTTAGCATCATGCTGATCTGATCGTTTCTGATGTCTACGCTAATTTAATGATTATTCATGGCTACCATTGAGCAATACAAACAGTAATATCTCTACAGTAACAACGGCCGATATTGGAATAGATACGTCATCCTCATTTAAATCTTCTAGATGAAAACATTACGAGATCAATCTAAATAAATATACCCCAATGAACACAAAACCCAGCCTACACAAAGCATTATATCTTCACTAGAAGCCACACAACATCTCAAACGCGAATATTTCATAAAAAATATCGTTCCAGCACCTTTAAATTATCCGCTGAAACGCACACCGCGTGTTCTGCGGTAGGTATAATTAATTTAAAAAGCACGGTCTCGATTAGAGACTGTTTAATGTAGGAGGTACATTGTAATTCGGCAAGCAGACCGCTCCCGGCGATATTGGGTCAACATTGTCCAAACGCCTCGTACGATGAACTATGAGCATTATCGAGGAACGTTTCGCAACTTGTCGTAAATCACCACACGGGAGGTTTGATTGAAAACGGAACAGTTCGACAGAATCGAATTCTAAAAAAAGTGCAGAATTGACTTTGGAGAATAAAAAGCTGCAGAATTAGGTTGGATTGAGGAAAACAATGCGAGCACCTTCTTTGAATTTAGATGGAATGGCTCATGACAGATTTCAGTTTGTCATTGCTTTTGCTAATAAATAAATGTATTGTTTCTATTTTTAACGTACTTAATTAAACAGTGCATAAATTTATTTGTTTACGCTAAAAAAGTGAAGATGGTAAAGATTTCATCTATCAAAAGAAAAATGAAACATGGGAAGAAAAACACACAAACATGAACATCTTTCTCATTACATTTTAAATTGTTCCCATAGCTAAAAGATTGATCGTAGAAAACTTTTATGAGGTCAAAAGTTAGGTATTTGTTTTCATTGGTGTATAACACACAGTTTAATTTTACATTCATTTTCAGAATATAAACTGTAATGTGGAGTACCTACATACTTTAATTTCTCACCGCGCTGTTATTACGAAACTAAAATGTAAACAATTACTAACGAACACCTTGATTAGTTGCAAAACTACCAACAGGGCGGCGGCGGCAAAGTGAGAGTTAATTACAACTACTACTCTAATTACCGGTTCATTTGTACGAATCACTTGCATAAACAACTGTTACATATACCATGGGAACTGTTTAACGTGCTGCTAACCTCAAAGTAACAGTTTGCGATAATTAAATAAATTCGTCTCTTACAGATAGCCACAGTATCGTCATAGCAAAGCATACCGCGACTCACGTGTCGACGTGTCGATATAGAACATACAACGGATCCAGGTTGCGATCGCCCACAGTTTTCAGACACACAATTTTAATGCATGCTTTTTATTTTGTCATTAACCTTCGGGGTGCTCCGGTTTCGAATCGGCAACGTTTTATTTTTGAAACACGATTACGTTGCGGTGATTAGCGGCCAGTCCACGCGTGCACACCGCTCACGCACTCACTGGCGGCTCGAGGGCCCGCACTGCACCCACTGTGATCGAAAAACTTCAAAAATTCGATAGAAAAAAAGTTCGCGTTCCGTTTCCAAAAGTTGCGTTGGCCGGTAGAGGCGGCGCGCGGGGCAGGCGCGGGCGGCGCGCACAGACGTTCGCGGCGACTGGCCCGCCTCGCTGAAAAAGCTCCTTACGTTAAATACATACAGGGCGATGTGCATTCTATTTATAAACTTAAGTTGGGCGTGCGGCACGCGCGTGCAGCGCGCCCGCCACTGCCTACATTAACATCATAATATTTGAAGTTATTAGGTCAGCTGATGAAACGTGTTGCGGCACACGGGCGCGCTCGCGCACTACAATCACGTTAATTAGCAGCACCTCTGTACCGGCGCGGCGGCCGGCCCGGCAGCCTGCCCGCGTGTTGACGCGCCACCACCGGTGCATCACACGCTAAACAGATCGAACACTACGTAGGTATAATAATTACACATTGGAAGGGCTCCAACAATAATAGAGATATGTTACGTTTATGATGATCGTGAGAACCGTTTTGACGCGCTCCGCCTCGCACCCGACGTGGTCCGTTTTATATTTTATTTTATTTACTAAAATAACATCTTTAGTTACAGTGCAAACTATAAAAACGGCAATAAATATTGAGTTCGACATTTGAATTTATTATCGTAAAACAAAATGGCTTCATATTTTGTGATGGTTTTCCGAAAGCTTTTATTTGCGTCAACGCCTCGGTGTCGTGAGTTATCAAGTGCGTACGGTGGCTGTCACGCGCGACGGACGCGCGACGTCGACGCGGCGAGACGACGTGACGCTACGTTGACGAATATGATTTACAAAGCTGACGGAGCTGACAAGACAGTTTGTTACATCGTGTAACGAAGGGAACACGTTAGTATTTTAAAACAGAAACAAGATGTAGGAATCAAAGACTGATCGCGCGTGACACGGTGCGGATAAATCTTTGAAGTTTGGGCGGACATAAACATCTCAGCACATATAACAACTAAATTGGACGTGTGGAAATGTTCTTCCATATTTCTTATTTTCATAAAAAATTGGAGTTTAATGTAATAATTTATTATGTTTATGGGCACCGTGTAAATGAGTTGAGGAGTTTATGACTTAGTGTCAAACTGTCATACACTTATTTTTATTTTGGTAATATTTTATATCACTAATGTTGACTAACTAGCGGGAGTGTTACACGTGAGCCTCATAGCCAAGAAATTTGACATAACGAGGAAATAAATAGATGGTATATTTAAGTTTATATAATTGGAACTGAATGATGTTTAGTAATAAAAATACTAATTAATCACGTAAACAAAAACTTTACAAAACTAAAGATTATAAGTGACACATGAAACTTGCAATAATAAATAATATGTATAGCCGGTAATGATCATAAACTGAAACTGAAGTGTGCAAACGAATATTTCATTGGCGCCATAAATCAGATAACATATTTTGTTTTGTTCGTTCTTATTTCCTTTATAACAGGATTGATATATCTGATCTTAATATAGATTAATATGAGAGTCAACTGAATGATTCTGAAATACTATTTTCTTATTGGTCAAAGGTGTAAATATTAATTACGTAGACGTGCTTTGCCCTACAAAACTCATGAATATGAAAGTTCAACGATGTTTTTAGCAGCAGTCTCAAGCAATTTGACCAGCATTATTTTTCCTTAACACGTTCAGTGCCGGGAGTCCTCCTAGAGGGTTGATTTTATTAAATGTAGTTTTTTCTCAGCGAATACTGCATTATGAACCGTGAAAATAAAATCTAATGTACATTTTAACAAGATTTATATAAGTGCGTTGGTTTTAAAAACAAAGCCATTTTTTTTGTTCCCTTTTACCTCTATTCACAAAAAAATTAAAAAGGTGGAAACTACGTATAGCTACAAGAGCCCCTGAAAACACTATTTAGCTTCGTTTTACAGTGTTTTATAATACGGTTTTAAACCTAATATCGTTGACCGTCCGCGATGGTTAACTTTAGCGCAAACGTAATGCGGGTAACCCTCCGGAGAGATCACTTCCAATATGTATGGCGGCGTGGCGTATGAGTTCTTTGAAAAATGAGTCGAGTCGAAAGTGTTAATCAAGACTTGTTTGAATTGTATTATTTATTCATGGAAGTCTTTTCTTAAAAGTTAATTTTATGTTTATCTTATTTTACTTTTACATAAGACTCCGTGAATTCCCGTGGACTTGCTATCTTGTATGATTCTTTTCCAAAAATCGTACCGACACTTAAGGCGCCATATCCACGGATGAGCGAATCACGGCGATAGTCACGCTTTGCCTTCAAATGATCGCCGTGATGATATCGCCGTGTGGAGATTAATTCAAAGAGTTTCTATTGAATTTGATGGCACGGCGAGACTATCGCTGCGATTCTCTCGCCTAAGAGCTGACGCCTAAGTGTCAAGCACACTATGCCGAAGGTACGCGACCGAAGTTCCGTGGCTCATTTTACGTTCCGACGTATTCGGCTGATATAACACACTAAAGGTGCGGAAATTACGCGACAGAAATTTGGTTGCACAATGTTGTGTGAATTCAGTGTCTCCAGCGCTGTAGGTATTGTTTCATGTTGTCTAAAAAAACGGATCATTTTCAGTAATAGCGATTACAGAGGCTTTAGAAGTGCCTCCCGCTAAGTATTTAGACTTAGCGGGAGGCCCCCCGGTAAGTATAATGTGTTGCTATATAGAATACGTTGCCGCCGAACTTACGCTCGACCGAAGTTCGGTTGTACGCCAAAACGTGACGTAATTTCGGCAAATATATTGCTAGTAATTTAAAATAGCTTTGCAGGCGCAATCAGTGCTTAGGCATTAAAACGTAATTTGTAAAATCTTTGCAAAAGATGTGAACTGTATTTAGCTTACTGTTACACACTTGTAATTCTCTATTTTGAGGGTACATTTACTAACACAAATCTTATAAGCAGAAATACCCAGATACATATACAACTGTATGTTAGCCATGCAAATATTTTCGCCATGCGGTAATAGACCCTGCGACTCATAGGGCAGAAACTACGCGGTCTCCACTTCAGGACTCGTCTGCTCCACCGGCCATCGATCCTTCGACAACATGGCCTGCTCATTGCCACTTCAGTTTGCTTACTCTGCAAGCTATGTCGGTAACTCCAGTTCTTTTCCGGATAATTTCACTCTACCAAATTATGCCTAGTTTTACAGCCTTTCAGGATAAATTAAACAAAATTTCCGCCTGTTAGTATGACGTAGGTATTGCAATTTCGATCACTCGACACGTGCTGCAGCTTCTCAGGTGTAAGAGTACTAAAACTTTAAGCTGTTTCGCTTTTCGAGCATAATAAGGTGTTGTTACCAGTTCTAGTTTATGCAAATCTGAACTTTAGCGGTGTTATGTAGTTAGATGGCGTATTTCTCATCGTATTTTGCAATTTAAAAGAAAAATATTAGTTTTTACAGTTGGGAATTTTTCGGGATGAAAATATTCTTTTCAAGAGGCAAAATAATCATTATTAACCAAATTAGCTACCCAGTTAGATAAAATACTACATCATTGTATATAGGACAACATTTAAACAATTAAAAGAAAATGTGTGTAGGTATGTGTGTGTGTGTTAGCGGCAGTTAAACATTGGATTAGGTATTTAAGAATTTCTTTACCCTAAGCCGTAAAAAATGAATCCCGAAGCAGGAATCGAACATGTCTCTTACAGAAGGCAAACCACTGCAAAACTGCGACACAAGCTCATGAAATGCATTAACTCTTTAACTCGTACTTATGTCTATCGTACATTTGTATACCATGCACATTAGATATCAATTCCGTTAAATCATACGCGTTTAGTTTAGTGAGAAAGTTTGTGAGGATGGATGGATGTTTGTTACTCTTTCACGTAAGAAATACTGAACGGATTTGGATGAAATTTGGCACACAGATAGTTTGTAACCTGGATTAATACATAGTATACTTTTATCCTAATATTTTTACGGGATCGAGACTTAAGCGGGGGAAACCGCGGGACGCTGCTAGTTATGTATAATTTATAACTCGACACGTTGCACAAACAAGACAAACTAATTAGTTTAACGAAAATAATATTATAAAAACTGAGAATTAATGTGTTTTTATTTGTTTTAATCAATTGACGGCTTATTTATGTTACCTTGCGCAGTCCCTACATTGTAAATACGTTGAGTTTATTTTCAAAATAAATACCTGTTCGGAGATTTTATTGGACTGGTTGCGTCAATGATTTTAACGTAAAATACACATGGAAGATATTATTTTGTAAATTCTAACATCAGTTTTCAAATTCCAGAAGTATCTATTATTAACTTTTATTACAAATAAGAAAATTTTACAGCGTCATCAATCAATATAGGTATCTATTTATGAATATTATAGGTATTAAATGAGCAAAGGAAGATGTGGTATTCGTGCTGTACATAATAAAATATATTTTTATATATCTATGTATTTCAGAACTTCTTTATTTAATTTTAAAGTTTTGAGGCAAGCCATACTTCCTCCTGCATTCATCAATCTACAATTTGCACAAAATGTCAATAATATTATGATAGTTTACTTTTCAGAGGCCAACAATAAACTTAGTAAAAGACTCAAGAAAATGTAAATGAAGTAAGTTTCATCACAGACGAAAGTATGTACAGCTACAGCAACTGAGTGCGACCCACTTGCACAGGTGAGCAGTAAACATGTAAAGATGGACACTACGACGTCAAATTGTGACACACGTGTAAGGGACAGGTGATCAGCGACAAAAGCGTAAAACGACTAGTTCATGTTTTTAAATGTAAAGTAAACACTGAGCTGACGAGCTACCTGATGCAACGGGGCTATCGCTGTTTTTAGAGTACAAGAACTCCACCAAATATTTAACGATGTTTTGCTATCCCTAGGGAGAATGTTGACGTTTTATGTGCTTGGACAATCATAATACTTATACTAATGTTGACAGTAGAAATAGGATATAAGTATTTTATGTTATTTACTATGGGACAATAAACAGCTACAACACAAAATATTAAAAAATAACAATAATATAGGCTCATGAGTAGTATTAACAATATTGCAGCCCACTACATTATCCGCATGTTAACAAAATTAAGATAAGGTAAAAAGTGCCACTAGATTAGCATATATATAAAATAATCGATTATTAAAATACATTGCAATAGGCATGTGTCCAAAAATTTGTTTTTGTCCCTCTTGTAGAAAAATATTGGACACTTTTTTGACGCAATCAAAAGATCTATTTCTATTCTAAGTTATTTTTGATTAATATGATAAAGCAAAAAATACGTGTCTAATATTTTTTTATTATCTGAAAGATGGACTAAATGGAATTTCTTTTTTTTTACCTAGGACACAGGCCTAACTAGTAGACTAATTATAAAACAAACAAAAAAATATTATTCCTTATTATCACAAATAAGAATTAAGATTATAAAAAAATAAAGGAATTGACAGTACAATACAATTCATTAATAAAAATAATTAAAATATACTAGCTTCAGCCCGCGACTTCACGTGAAATTTATGCTCCCGACCCACCGCGTTGCATCCCATCGCCCGCCTGCGCTATTACTTCATTTAGAGGCGGATTTAAAATAATCTTTTTGCATTGGATAGCCCAGTTCTTACGGAAGTTTCTAGGTTATGAAACATCACGCTACGACTCTTAGGCATCCAGCAAAAAGAAAAAAGCCTGAAAGAACGCTTAGCGAAAACGAAGTAATAGCGCGAGCGGGCGGATGCGACAGATTCCGGAGATTACCCCCTTCATACAACTTATAAATAAAGAAAAAATACCTCTTAATAATATTATTTTTGTATATTCATTTTATATAGGTATTATTATTATTTATACTAATACTAATAATAATATTATTATTGTTAGTATAGATCAAATTTATTTATTGTAATCAATTTAGCTTACTATGTATTACTTGGTTTAATTAATTAATTATGTTATTATCTGCGCATTATGTAGTGCATGCTGTGCTTTTCTATAAGTAATGAGGCGCTTAAACTTAAGTTTGCAATGTACTAATTATAAAGTAATAGTGTACTCATTGTTGAAGAGCCTAATAATAAATAAATAAATATTGCCATACTTATTGGCTTTAGACAAGATTTTATTTAAGGAGCGCTAATACTGATTACACACATAATGCAGATCGTTTTATATCCCCGAACGGTCTGTGTTGTACATTTTTCTGTCTGAAGTCTTTTAAAATCTCCATCGCCTTTCTCTCAGAACTTAGCCAGCAGGTACGTCGAGACAAGTAGCACGTGCGCGGACACTAAACGTAGGTACGTAACTACCTACTGACGGGACACCGTCACAGAACGCGATGAACGTTAACATACTTACCGATTTACATGCCAATCACTGCTTATTGTGAACTGTCGGTCTGTCAGAGGACGGTATTTTTCGAAAGTCATGTTGTTGCATGACGATTAGGAAAATGAAATAAAGGAAATGGTTTCGCGGAAGGAAGCAGGATTTCGGTCTTCTCCATCACCTGATTGACAATTTGTCAGTTAAGTAATATATCTTATTCATGTATCTCAATTCTTATCTTTATCCGTGATCTTTGACGGCTGCTTGTGATTCGCTCTCTCAGACTCAGATTGGAAAACTTGGCCCTCGTTTGGTTACAGCCAAAGACCGGGTTCGAGGTTCGGGCTCTTTGTGACTTAAGTAGTAATCATTTAATACGATTAAGATAAATTCAAATGTTAATAAATACACTAAATTTTGAAGGATGATTTTCTATGCCTCTGAAAAAGTATGAGAGTTAGTATTTAACTTATTTAAGGTCTTATTTATTAATTTTAAATCCCACAAGTAAAATAGTTTTCTTAGGAGCAGTGATGGCCCAGTGGAATCGACCGCGACTTACGAGTTGTAAGGTCGTGGGTTTAAACCCATTTGGACGCGTTACTTTGTGTAATTTATTTCATCACCACTGCTCTCAAAACGGTGAAGGAAACCGGCATGTCCTAGAACCTGGAGGAGGCCTGCATCCCAGCACTCCCAGCAGTGGGAAGAATATAGGCTGAATATGCTATTATACTAAACAAAATATTTTCTTCTAGTTTCTTTCATTCGTATTAAGCGCAATAAAGTAATTTTTAGTACCTATGTTAATCTCTACACTGAACAAGCGTGAGATAATTAATAAATAATAACCTAAACGTTTAAACTTCCTCTATGAAATAACTGCTGGTAATATAATCGAGTTCATTAGTTGAATTAATTGTTGTTGCAAAGCGTTAAACAGCTAATTTGCATTTATTATTAATATTATACAAACTGCGACCCTTCGCCGCTAATTTATGCAGTCATTAGGAATGCCATGTTCAAATGTGGGTGTTTATGATTCATAAATGACAAAGTTATATGATGTTGAACATGCTGGGGAGTTTGTTGGATATACTAGGGATAATATCCCTATGTAATACAGAAGTTAAAAAAGTGGCCAAACACGAGTTAGATTCGCACACGAAGGGTTCCGTACCACCGTACAATATTTAACACAAAATTTTTCAACTTTATTTAATTTTATTATTTGTGGTTATAGCGGCCATACTAGTACACACTCTGAAAATTTCAAGTGTCTACCTATTACGGTTCAATCAAAAGATACAGCTCTCTAACGGACAGACGGGCGGACGGACAGATGAATAGCAAAGCCTTAATAATAGGGTCCCGTTGACACCCGGGTACGGAACCCATTTTTTTTGGGTGGGAAATTATCAAATAACTTATCCCGCTCTAGGCGGAGCGGGAGGGCGTGTAAGACTCTTACTGACTAAAACCCACCCGTGTTCCTTCGGTTGCCCTGTTGCCGGGGGCCACGATCTCCGTTTCAGTTTTCTTCGCACCCTCTACAGGCATCGGCCCTAGCGGACTCCGTCATTTCTGCTGACATCTCTTTGAGACGCACGTGGAACACAACGCGCCGTCGACTCGGGCCTGGTCTTTATCGGACGACGAACTACCCATTGCTCACCGTGCGCAAACTTTTTTATGGGTACGGAACCCTAAAATTACAGTTATCAATTTAATTAGGTAGCCTATTTTTGACAAAAAGTTATCCAACTCTTAAAAACTCATATCGTACATCGTTAGTTATCTTTATTTGATTAAATAAATACTCCCATTGATTCATAAACATTTTATAACTGATTAAAATATATTATATGTATTTCAAAAACATCAAACGTAATTGCACGATTGACGATAAAATCACTTCCTGACATGCAAGAGAAGCCAGGTAAAGGTGCTAGTACACAACTCGGTTCATCGATAGCTGTTAGAAGCCGCGTCACGGCGTTACGGCACACAATCCTTTAGTTTTGCGCCGATATATATGGATAGTTCGATACGCCTGTACTGACGACACACTGAACTGGACGTTAATAACTTGGTGATTGCAATAATTTGGTGTAACCGTCATGCACGTAATATTTCGCAGTTTTGGCAGGTACATTATATAATCATTTAGTAAGTCTTTATGCACAAATAAAAATAACCGTTCAAAGGCGGTATAGAGGTATGAGGAACGGGGTGTAAATTCCACTCATCCTCTACAGAAAAGGGAGGATGGTGTGTCTGATGGGTAGCTGCCCAACGATTGATGTCGGGAAGTTATATACGTGCTGATCGTGCGGTAAACTCGCAGGATTTGGCGTGGCGTCAGTGTGATGCGTAGTTCGCATGTAACGATGTGGATGCCACTACAGTGGACTTAGGCATTTATACCAGTGTACCTGAGAGCACAGATTAGTACAGATGGTTAGATTCTTGCTACGACAATAAAGTGCAATTCAGGTCGCACAGCGCTAATTACCTACAGTTATATTACCTAGAAGTTACCTCTCTTTTTAACGCGTAACCTTTATATCTTCTGAGTACGTTACGCTTACTTACTTGAATTGGCCCGACAAGACGGGCCCGCCGCGTACTTGCAGCTTCATACCTAAAATGTGGAGTGCGCGTTCTGTATAATTCTGTGTTTAGGGTATATTATGTAATTCAACATTTACTACAAACTAGCTGATCCGAATACAGAGCTTTTCCCGAATTTTAACATTTTTCGGGAAACTTTTCCAATTTTACTTTCAAAACAACAAAAAATCCAGATCGGTCCAGCCGTTCTCAAGTAATCCGCTTACCAACGGCCAGCATTTTTTTTTAAATATACATATTGATAGATACAAAAAAAAATATTGACGTTCAGAACCTAAAACGAAGTTTAAAAAAAAATCGTTTTGCATTTTGTACAGCATTAATACAATAATAACTTAAATATATCTAGTGAAAAATGGGAGTATACTGCCTCTGTCAACTCCTTGGAGAAATACAGTTTTGATGTTTTCACAAATATTGCACAACAATTCAGAACACTGTATTTATCGTTAATTACTAATACGCAAAAATGTTAGTGCACCAGTATTCGTAGCTTGCACTGCTACGCCATAGCTACGCCGTAGCACTTCGTAGCATATCGGAACCCTTTCCTAGACCTCAATTCGCCCGCAGCGAGTTGTTTTAATAGATTGATTTGTATTTTAAATTGTGAATATTTACTTGTTATTTACGATTCTAACTAACATTGGGATTAAGTATGTAATTAACACGCTTTCTAAACCCTTATTCTTGTTGCTATAACCTTATTCACAAAAACTACCTTAATTCTTGTAGGGTAATATGCTCTACTTCACTAAAGTATTTTTTTGTTTTTTGTTTCTCAAAGACCGTCGGATTTTTTTAAATTAAACCTTCATTTATACTAATACCCTATGTGCCTTGATGCCTGGCAATATTTTTTATTTTGATTTTATATATGTACCTTAATTTTTTTAATGCCAACGGCCAATACCATTCGCTCCTACTACACTCCAATAGCGTGATAACTAATCCCGAGACCCGCTAAGTAGCCAATTCACGATGACCGCACTAGAATCATTTACTTCGCTCTATAGTCTATGGTAACATAGACTAAGTGAGCACTTAGCTTTATTGCTCGTATATCAATATTATTTTCCAATTTAGTTATCATTATCACTGTTTGGAATATTATAGTCATATATTAGATATTAGCGCGCCTTTTTGGGAAGAAGAATATACAGGGTCAAGATCAATAAAAGACAAACTGGATATTTTTGATATTTTTATCTCACGTGTTGTCATTTTCGAGAACTAGGTCGGGCACATATTTGTAATATGGAACCTCAGAGTCCACAAGCTTATATTTCAAAGCAATTATTTATATTAACTGTTCATTAATTTTATCGTTAATATTTAATCTACCGCTAAATACATCTTTAGTAATATTCGAAAGATTTTTATTTTGGCATTGATTCATCATCGTTTCATTATTGATTGAGGAAAGAGCCGCGTTTTCTTTCGTCATTGTTATTTGTGATTGTCTAAAACTGTTTGCCGATTAACGAGGAAATACTTGTACAGAATAATCCCACACAATCATCAAGTTCATCATCACCACTAACCTGAAAGAACAGCGTGAAGGCGACCCACTGGTAGTACTTCCCGTACCTCCGGGGGGACGACCCCGCACCCCTCACTCCAGGGTATGCTCCTCCAGCCTCTCCGGCCACTGTGAAGGTCGAGTGGATCCAGCAGTAAGTGTTCAACACGTCTTCTGGTATGTCCCTGGATAAGTAAACGGATTATGAGAAAATTGGTCTTTTTCCATGAAGCATCCTTCAGCTGGCCAGTCCTTTGTAAAATTTGAAGAAGAAAATTCAAATTAAAAATATTTTGTTTCTCATAAACCTATATGGACACTTATGAAGCCACACATCAGAAACTAGGTGCATAGTTGCAATTGATCGTTTCCCACAGAGAAGATCCGGCAAGAAACTCCACGACCACTCTTTAAAAAATTATTCTCTTTTACAATGTGAACTCGCCAATTATAGCCCATGAAGCTCCTCAGTAGTTAGAAAGAAACGAAAAGAAAGAAAATATGTTTATTATAAAGAAAATAAAGTTAATTTGGAGATACCGTACCTACCACTCCTGCACCGTAGCGTTCAAACCTTTTTCTGCTAATTACACATAGGTTTAGTTATGTGCTAAATGTTTACGTCAAGCAAATAAGTTACCCACCCACGTATTCCGAATTATTTATAAATAAAAGTATTTTTTATGATATTATTATTCTGGCGTTTAAATACCAATACGAAGTGTATTCAGCAGCACATCTACGAATATTACTGAATTTCGCAATAGTTTTAAAGTGAAAACACAATTTTACAGCCTAACTATGTCATAATTATTATTTAGCTCGTGGACTAATTTAATTTATTACGCCAATAAAACTATTAACTGTAATATAATAATTGGCACACATTTTTGGCTAATGAGTTCATCATGAATAACCCCGCTGTTGAATCGTGACAGCGAGTGGTACTATTTTCAACCTGAGCATGTTATTCGCCTCATATATTATTTTAATAACAATACAAGTCATATTACAGAAATAAAACAATTCTTTGCGACACAAAAACATAAAAACGCTCATTTTATCAACCCACGCTATTTCAGATTTTTGTTTAGCGCCATCTATTATTTTAAGTGCGAACTACGTGGTCCGCGTGCTAGCTAAACAGCGTGTTTTCTCACCTTGTGTGTATACAGTCGATGGGGTTGCCCACCAGGTGGCGCGTAGTTAAGGCTGCGCTAGCCGCCAGCAACGCGGCGGTAGTTGCACCGCAGTGCAGTCGGAATGCTATGGAATCAATCTTCGGGTTCACCCCTTGCTGTACACGGGAAAATAACACATGAAACCACAATTTCAAAGTTTAGAATTCAATTTTTGATGTATTGTTAATTGTTGATTTTAAACATTCAGGTTAAAATCGGTGCAAATTGGGGAAGCTCTTCGTAATGTATGCTGTTTGAATCCAAAGAGATTTTATGTTTATGGCTTGCTCTTGACTCTCGAGCGAACCGAATTGTAGCAATAAAGTTTCTTAAATATTGGTTTATTTATACTGAACAAGTACTTACAAAGGAAAAATAAGAAAATATCTAGGTATTAAAAGTAGGTAGGATTTTTTTTTATGAAGAAAAGTTAAAAGATTTGCAATCATAGCTTAAGTAGCATCAAAAGGGTTATAAAAATGCAAACTTTTTGCACAGTATTTACCAAGAGGCCCTGTATACGTAAATACGGTATGCACATAATAATATCTACTTCCGATGATATCACTTACAAAATTACACAGAATGAAAAAAAACACTATCTCCACAAGGACCAAATGTCACAGAAAAATAGGACCGAAAGACCAGGAAATAATATTACAATTAATATCAAGACAAACAAAGAGACAAATGTCCTTAATATTCCCGACGATATTACAATAATGAGTCGGTCGCAAGAAGCCGCGGCGTAACGTAACCAACTTAGGTACGTTACGTTACAACGCGATTAGTCCCGACTCCCGCGGTCTTCCCACCTCTAGACCAGACTTACGTATGTTAATTAGTGTCGCAGACTAGGATTATGGTAAATAGTTAGGTAAACTAGGTATGTATGTGGGGTGTAAGGGCTGCAACGTGCTCAGATGCTATTTTAAGGCTCTAATAAACTCAAGTTTTATAGGAAACTGAATTACCTACTAACATTTCATTTCACAAGAATTATTTGCGTAGGTACTATAGAAATAATCGCTTTAGTCTTACCAGAATACATTAATCTTCTTAATTCCCAGAGCTTTTTCTTCTTTTCGTGTGGTTAGTGACTAACCTGGTGTCGAGAGTTTTAAAGCCGCCCATGGGCTTGACTTCACATGCCAGCTTGAGCCTAGATGTCCAAAACTGGTTCAGAAACCACACCGGGAATAACTGTAGGTCCTCCCTTTCTCAGTATCAGTTTCCATCATGAATTCACCCTTTGATCGAACAATCTGGTGTCGGTTTTCAATCAAAGACTGAATTGACAACCGATAACATTATCAGAACATGAGTGCTACACTTTGAACTTGCTTCAAAAACGGTAATAGAAAACATCGTGAGGAAACCCGATGCTTGAGAGATATTTCTCGACGGCATGTAAAGTCAAGTCTGAAGCCCATATAATTTACTTTACTCTGACACCAGGTTAGTCACTAACCACGCGAAAAAGAAAGACTTTGAACTTCCGTAATAATTGACCCACAATTTACCCCTCAGAACAACAGTGCATACAATGAAGAGAATCCATTGGTGTCTACAGTTGGAAAGTTCGCCTGTTTCATTTTTACAAGATTTTTACACATTCAGTGCCAGGAGCCCTCCTTGAGGGTTCACCTAGTCGCATATGGGATACTTGCGGGAGCACTTGCGGAGGGCTCATTTTAAATGTAGGTTTTTCTTAGCGAATATAGTATTATAAACAGTAAAAATAAATTCTGATGTAAATTTGAACAAGATTTATTAGTATATGCGTTGTTTTTAAAATACAAGCATTTTATTTTTCTTTTCTTTTTCACAGTACAAAAAATTTTCACTAAAAAATTAAAAGGTTGGAAACTAATTATAGCGACAAGACCCCCTGAAAACACAATTTTACTTCATTTTACAGTGTTTTATAACACGGTTTTAAACAATACCCTTGAACGTCCGCGATGGTTAACTTTAGCGCAAATGTAATGCGGGTAACCCTCCCGGAGGGTTCACTTTCAATATGTATGGCGGCATGGCGTATGAGTTCTATGAAAAGTGAGTCGAAAGTGTTAATAACTTGCTTCATTCGTATGTGTTTCTTGTTACAGTAACCCATTTTTACCCGACTACGGCGGAAGCAAAATGGAGGGTTATGATTTTCATCTATTCACAACTCACCCCTCCAGACAGCAGCGCATAGATGCTGGTAAGGATCTCCATGGGCCTCCGCGGCTGCGGGGCGCGCTCGCGCCGCCGCCACGCGGCCGTGCCGCTGCCGGCCGCGGACACGCCGCCTGTGCGCGCGCTCGCGCCGCGTCCCCGACGGCCCCAAGACAAGACCGAGTCCCTGGGGAAGCAGTTCACGATTTAAACTGACACTTTATGATATGTTATAGTTCCTGGAGAAAAGCTAGTTCTGGAGGAAGAAATTCATATTAGCTCATTAGCCCCTGAGACTCGCCCTTCTTCAGGGAATAGTCACGAACTATTCCCTGGAGAAAGTTAAGTCTCATCTCAAGGACTAATGAGCCAATATGGTTTTTTTCTTTAAGGAACAGCTGTGGCAGGTTAAAACAGAACAGACCAGTCAAATTGTACAGTTGGGAATTAATAGATTCTATTCAATTCAGGTTTATGATTTTGCCTTGAGCGCAGGAATGCATTGTTCTGTGTTCTGTTATTTGGAGATACTGTAGCTTCAAGCTCGAAGATAAATAACACTAGTTTGGGGTAATAGTCAAGTTGATAATAAAAGCTGTTTACTGTTTGTTGAAAAAAACATACTTTTTTATAATAAATGCATTAAAGTTAGATATTAAATGTGTACCGTATGTATGCATTTATATGAGCATGTATTTACAATTCTGTTTAAATATAAAGAAGATTATTACAACAATGCCACGATACTATATTAATGTATCTTTCAGACCGAGCTTTTAAAATGGTTTCGTTTTCTTACTTTTTTATTTAACGAACTAATCAAATGACATCGTCCAATAAACATAACATAAGTAAATAAACCAACGCTAAATGTTAACATTAAACAAGACTAACTCACCAAAGAAATTACAGAATCCCTATCCCAATCACTGCCTAAACAAACACCAACAATACACTAATAGCTAAAGTCCGTATGAATGGAACGATCTCTACGTCGGAAGCGCACGCGTCGATTTAACACGTGTTTCAAACTAAATCGAGGTAATTTAGTTGAAATCGACTCAATTGTGTATAAACGCAGTAAAGGCTTGGACACAACTACCAGGGGTTTAGGAAACCGCTGAAGATATAAAAATAGACATTCAATTAATAGAAACTCAAGGTTATGTTCTGTTGTCAATCGGGATGGGGGGAGACTAGTTGTTTTTCTTTTGTTTTGTGAGATATAAATATATATATATTATCACTGATAGAAGTTTAGTGTGAAGGTAGTACGTGTATCTTCCAAAACGGGCTTAATGTTTTTAAACTGTTACTTTTTATTACCAAGTGCCTAACCTACCAAGACCTCAAAAGTAATTAAAATAGAAAACAATTTGATTGTTTAGCTAATTACATTTCAAAACAAACTAAAAAGTATAAAATGTGCGCGTGTGTGCTACAAACTTTTGATTTTGATAAAAATAAATTAATGGACAGTGCTCATTGAGAACATGAATGACAGCATCCTCATAAATCACATCCAGGATACATTAAAAGTTAAAATAGTAAAAAACGAAAAGTAAGTGTTTTAATGTTAAAATTAACAATGTGGGAAATATAAATCAACCTCTTAACGATAATGTAGTAAAACATTACAAGTAATAATCAATAAGCGAAGAATCAAGTAGGTATACCTTAGTAGGTCTGTAGTCTATACCAAGTTCAACCTATTAATTTAACCCTCATAATCTTAACCACATATTTGTCTCATTATGAAAGAAAAAGCAATTCAGTCGACAATATTTACGAAAAAGCTTTGGACGCTCTCCAAATTACCCAAACTTGCGTGATAAATGTACTATACACCGCCTCTTAATCCCAGTTTACGTCTAACGGTTAATTAAATAAATCGCTCCGTATCGTTATCGTCGAATAATCGTATGTCTTATGATTTAATTTTATTAGTAACAAGATACTACAAACATTCTTTATGGGCCTAACAGAGAGCCCTGCGGTATCCCCCTTGTTTTCGTTTCCGAAATCGTTCGATTGAACTCTCATGCAAAGTGGACTTTGTTTTTTAAAGCAACAAACGGTATGAGCATCATTTTAGCAAGCATTGTTCCGTTTTAAGGAGGTTGTCAAATAAATACAGGTGTCGGCCTTGTCAAACGCTGCCCACAAGTCGGCAACCGGAGATTGATGTCTGAACAACTGCTGCTGTCGGCTTAGAGATCTTTGTCCGTCTGTATGATAGTGTGAATCACGTGTATATTTGGAACTCGGTCAAACGTCTGTTGACTTGTATCATATACTTTTCATTGTTAATGGATATTGTGTTTATTTTTAATATCTCGTTAGCGAGCGGTGTGTTCTATTATAGCTTGTATATTTTTTAAGTTTGGCTTGAGCTTATTTTATTGCTCAATGGTAAAATGTTTGTTAGATTATGTCTTAAAGCATTTATTTATATTGTGAACATTTGTTTATGAATTGTTCAATTGATGCCGTTTTAGATTGCGTCTATTTGAGTTATTTGGTTCACTTTTTATTACAGATGAATAATGTTATTGTCTGGTATTGTGCATAATATTCTACTCAGTTTTTTTATGAATGTAAGTTATACCTTCTATTGGTAATCCTGTTCACTCGAAGTAGTTCTTGGCGGCCAGCTACTTCTTGGCGAACACCAGTCGTCTTGCCCATGGGGTGCGCGGGAAGCAGTGCTGCTCTGCGCCTGCGCCAATGTTGCTTATGTAGCCTACAGTGCTATGACCCATGAGTGTTAAAAAAGTGAATGACTGTCTGTAAAACTAGACTATTGATTGTATCCTTCCGTCCAGAATGAGTGCACTAATTAAATATTAACAACATTTTCTAGCAGCAAATCTGTGCTTCTACTTTATTTGGATTCATTTGTTTGTGTTAGAAATGAGAAGAATTTTACCTTCTATTCGCAATCCTGTGTGCGCGCACTCCTGGGTCGGGCCGTCCGCCAGACGTCTTGCCCATCGGTCGCGCGGGGGGCCGCCGCAATCAGCGCGAGCTCTGCGCCCGCGCCATCCTCGAACCTAACACTGTTGGCAAAGAGGTGACTGGTTAGGTAATACATCAGAGAACTATGGAAGGCCGTCCGACTGAATGGGTCGTCAAAACAAACGGAAGTATTAGTGATTGAAAAGTTTTTTGTATGAAGCTGTTCACATAAAGATGAATCCAGGAAAAGCCGCTCCTCGGTCCTCGTGCTATACTATGGTGCCAGTTTTCCAAATCATAAACGAAAATCAGTATCTTCAGATAAGGTATCGTCGTCATCATACCACGAAATGAACGGAAAAAAACACATGACGGTTATGACTACCATCAGCTCTATATCTGCATCACTAAAGGCAAATGTATGTCTTAGCTGGAATTATTATTTGTACGAAGCCTTTTTAAGTTTTAATTATTGTGAGGATCCCTGGGCTATCATGTACTGCAGATATTCTATGTGAAAATCTCACCGTGAAAAAAATGAAGTGAGCTAGCTGCTGCTGTCAATAGTGCATCTAGCATCAGGTGGAATGAAAGTCACCTACGTTTTCACGGTGAGTTTATTTACAGATTTACTCACGGAATGACAGGTCACTTCACCTAAATTTTCGCAGTGTACGTATTATTCACGAGAGAAGAAGCATTGAGACTAATGAACGCAACAAGAACCGTGCAAAATTAACAACCCGGAATAAATTTCTTTCTCCAAAATCCCAAGAAAACAATCCGCAAAATCTATTAAAATTCCTTCTATCCTGCAATTCCAAATTATTCTGTCAATCAAGTAATAATATTTAGTCTATGTGTTCATATTACCCTGGACATGTGACGTCCATTTAACGGCAGAGTATTGTGTTTTAGATGTATTCTATTTCCCGAGATAAATGTACTCTCGTTTACTGGTCACGACTTCGGTTACCGTCATAAAATAGTTTAGTAACTGTCTCGTCGTTTGCAGATTCATGCATGGGTCGACGTGGTATATTTCTAATAGGTCTTTAACTACAATGTTACTTATGGAAGTTTTGTTGCACAATCTTTGTCCGGAAGTCAAAAATGAAGAGCAAGTTTTCTTTTTAATAAAACGTTCTTAATGTTTTGCGCAAACGCTAACCTTCACCAAAGCAATAAGAACTATCGGTAGGCCCGTAAACCTACTTGTTCTTAAAAGGAATCAATCCTACGATCAATCACCAACCCAACCGCTATCTTGATTCAAAACAAAAAACAAGCTTCTAAAAGATGCAACATCAATAAAACCTAAAACCAGTATTAAAAAACCTTGCTTACTCGTAGATAATAAAACGATATTTATTTCATCTATTGCCGCAACCACAGAGTTCCCTAAAGCCCCATGCTCATAAAACCCATCAAACTTTCGCGACAATTGCAATGTACGAAACATTGCTTGTTATTGCTCATTGGAAAGAAACCAGCATTTCTATTGTATTCACACCTAAGAGCATCGTATCGTATAAATATCGAGAAGCCATTTAAATAATTGATATCAGCGATATGTACGGTGCAATATATGCCGAGAACTTCTTTACCGATGCATATTGATTGGCAAATATCATTTCTAAGGTCGGAATACGGTGTTAGGCTTAGCGGAATAGTCTTGCGAATCACTACGGCGATTTTTTTCTTGCTTTAAGGTACTTAAAGATAGTTCTCTGTTCACCTTAATATCAACTTAAAGATAGTTCTCTGTTCACCTTAATATCAACTAGAAAAAACACTTTAATAGACGTCCATTAAATTTTTTCGTGTATCTAAATTAATAAATTGCGACAGCGATTTTATCATTTTTTGCTCATCGTATTGTCTATAAAATCCCAGCGTTCCATTGAAAAGAGACGGAAACGATTACATTCAATCTTTGGCCTGAATGTAACGAGATGAAAATGGTGTGAATGAATAGATTTAAACTTATTAGTCCCTCGCGATCCATAGTTTCAATAATATCCAATCCAAATTAAGGCGGCGGTAAAATCCAAAATAACAATTCCAAGTCAAACGCGTGACCTATCTTCAGTGTCCAGAGTGACAGCAAGGGTCGTATTATATAGGCAGGGTTAGAATTCGTAAAAGACAAAGCAGTAGTCGTTGAAAATGAAAAATAATCGGGAAAGCACTCAAAACGCATCAGAAAACATGAAACCAGTGTCAATGACAGACAGCTTTCATACCAGTGACATAGACTAAAAATATAAGACTGATTTTATTCGATATAAAATTGATAATTATTATATTGGTTTTTCAGTAATCAAATAGTGCATTTAATTACTTTGAGTTAATTACCTAGTGCGAAGGTTTTCTTTTTGTAATTGTATAATCGATTACTCAATAATTTCACGAAAACCACCTTTCTCATATTTCTCAGCTTCCAGATTGAGAATTGAGCTGATTTTTTTATTCAAGGTTAAAAAAATATGACTAATTTTTAGATTATATCTCAACTTATTACATTTGGGCCCACCGTTTTCCATCTCCTTTTCATTCACATATTACAGGAGAATATTACCTAAGCTAATAACGGTATTTTATCAACATGGTTTCTTAAAATACAATACCGGCTCATTCGTCAGTCGGCAGCGGACAACTATCATTTACTAGCTGCGCCCCACGGTTTCACCCGCATAAGTCTCGATCCCGTGGTAATATCGGGATAAAAAATATCCAATGTGCTTCGCCGGGTCATGGTCTATCCATGTGCAAAATTTCATCTAAATCCGTTCAACCGTTCTAGCGTGATGCCGTGACCAAGGGAAATAGAGATTCATTTTTATATATACAGACTAGCTTAATAATTAAAAGGTAAGTATTTCAGACATTAAATAATGAGCTGAGTGGTTAGACTGACGACTAAATAGGCTCACGAGCTGCCTTAGTGTTATGTAAATGTTGTAATTTTTATAGGCTGAACAAGTACGAGATAGCAATGGTATAAACCATAAATGTAAAATGGCTATACGTTGCTATTTCTATTTCGATTCAATTAGGTTTTTCTCTGGAAATCGAGCATTATTTTGACAAACATCTTCTAGATAAATAGAAAATGCTGTACGGTCAAATGTATATGAACAGGCGGCCGGCAAATAAAAACCCTTATCTATCGTGTAATTTAAAATGGGAACGAATTTTTTACTTCGTTATAACCAACCAAGGATGTAACTTAACAAAGATTTCATTTATATTTCGATATGACTTGCAAACAGACCTATTTAAAGTAAATAAGAAACAAATGTACATAATGGCGCGTGAAAAATGTTCGTTGTTCGTCATTGATTCTGGAATTTATAATAGTCATAAGATCCCAAGTAAGACCGACCTTCACCAATTTAATAACCAGGTGAAAATTATATTTAAAAAAATAAAATATGTTTGTGAACTGTACTGCTTTAGGAGTCACCTAATTGCAGTCCTTTTAGCACCCAAAGAGTTAATAAACGATATTTAACTCTATTGTCTAAAGGAGTTAATTTTCGCCTATTTACCACGTTTTTTTTTTCCTTGAAATTTCAGTTATCACTATTATAGCTCTCTAATTGCTTTATACATTCTGTAACTCTGTATTACCGCCATTAAACCACCTAAGGTGATAAAAAAGTGTGCCTGAGTGAATATGCGAATATGCATAAATTTTACTCACTGTACTTAGGTACAGTAACGGCCGTTATGTAGCGGCCGCTATGTAGCGGCCGTAATATGGCGGCCGTTATATAGCGGCCGCTATGTGGCGGCCGTAATGTGGCGGCCGTAATATGGCGGCCGTTATGTAGCGGCCGCTATGTGGCGGCCGTAATGTGGCGGCCGTAATATGGCGGCCGTAATATGGTGGCCGTAATATGGCGGCCGTAATATGGCGGCCGTAATATGGCGGCAGTAATATGGCGGCCGTTATATAGCGGCCGCTATGTGGCGGCCGTAATGTGGCGGCCGTAATATGGCGGCCGTAATATGGCGGCCGTTATGTAGCGGCCGCTATGTGGCGGCCGTAATATGGCGGCCGTAATATGGCGGCCGTTATATAGCGGCCGCTATGTGGCGGCCGTAATGTGGCGGCCGTAATATGGCGGCCGTAATATGGTGGCCGTAATATGGCGGCCGTAATATGGCGGCCGTAATATGGCGGCCGTTATATAGCGGCCGCTATGTGGCGGCCGTAATGTGGCGGCCGCTATGTGGCGGCCGTAATATGGCGGCCGTAATATGGCGGCCGTTATATAGCGGCCGTTATATAGCGGCCGCTATGTGGCGGCCGTAATGTGGCGGCCGTTTTGCAGCGGCCGCTATGTGGCGGCCGTAATGTGGCGGCCGTAATATGGCGGCTGTTTTGTAGCGGCCGCTATGTGGCGGCCGTAATGTGGCGGCTGCTATGTGGCGGCTGTAATATGGCGGCCGTAATGTGGCGGCCGTAATATGGCGGCCGTTATGTAGCGGCCGCTATGTGGCGGCCGTAATATGGCGGCCGTAATATGGCGGCCGTTATATAGCGGCCGCTATGTGGCGGCCGTAATGTGGCGGCCGTAATATGGCGGCCGTTATGTAGCGGCCGCTATGTGGCGGCCGTAATATGGCGGCCGTAATATGGTGGCCGTAATATGGCGGCCGTAATATGGCAGCCGTTCTTTGGCGGCCGTTATTTGCCGGCCGTTATTTGGCGGCCGATATGTGGCGACCGATATGTGGCGACCGTTATGTGGCGGCTGTTTTGTGGCGCCCGTTATGTGGCGGCTGTTTTGTGGCGGCGGTTATGTGGCGACCGTTACGTGGCGGCCGTTATGTGGCGACCGTTACGTGGCGGCCGTTGTGTGGTGCTGCCGGTGGCCATGGCCAACTTAGTGTCGAATAAACGTTTAAACGTAACAGTATCTCGGGTACGAAAGCTTGTTTCTTGTGGCACTTTTATAGTACATTACTTCAGAGGGAAGAAAGTGACAGTTCCATACCGAGATTATGGCATTTGCGCCACGAGCTTGCGAGGGGCGCAAACCATTTGAGGTATGGAACTGTACTTTATCCTGAGGGATGTATAGTGCTTTTTATTACACCTACGAGGAAAATTATGGACATAAATGCATAGAAATGTTTATATTTAGTTAAAAGTACAATTATTAAAAGTGCAGCTATTATAAGATGTTACATTTTGTCTGGGTATCTTGATATTTTGAGACATGTTTACATCTATATTTTACAAAAAACACAAAGATAAATGTGTTTTTGCGAAAATGCGCGGGCTTTTCCATTTTTTATTCGCCCGTTTCTGGAGTAGGCTAAGATCATAAGGTCATGCAGCCACTTCTTCCGTGATTCCGAGCGTTTTATGTACAAAAATAATTTCGTTTTTAATTTTCTGTATACACCAAGGAGGTTGGTAACTGGTAAAAAAAAACTGTATGTGGCCAGTAACAATTTACTTGAAATTTAATTAGTAGACAGGTAGACAGTTAAAGTCTCTTGGCAGTATGACTGCTGACAAATTAAAAAAAAAAGAAAAACCGGGTATGTAATGGAATTTCATACATACTTCCCACCCTTGGGTAGGAAGGATTTTCATACAAACTTCCATACCTTGGGATGAAAGGATTTGAAGGGCGGGATAAAGGCGTTTCTTCCCTCTAATTGGTATAATTAGTATGTATTTTCAGAGCAGGTGTGATAAAAAAACTTTTATGCTTCGCCTTGAGAGGGCGCAGAGGGCCGTTTTGAAGGTGATGCTTCACAAACCGTATCGCTACTCTACAACCCAATTATACAAGGACACTGTACTCACTTGCAGGCAACTTTGTACACTCAATATACGCAACGCGCCTACGTAAGCATTCAACCCTTAATTATTACTCAAAATTGCTTATAAATAAACGTCATAAAGACCTGGTTTGCCCTCCCGTTAGAATCAAAACTGCCTTGGCAAGTCGAAACTATTTGAGTCTGAGTGGCCGCCTTTATAATGTAACAAGCAGCGAACGTATTTCGCTTGAGTTAATTTATTTCCGTTATTATCTACTTTGTTCGGGTACCAACCCGCATTACCCTCAGGATAAAATAGTGGATACTGAAAACTTTCATATAACGGATGCATTATATCTACTGTGTGCGGTTTCCTATCACCGATTTTCCAAACTGCTATGCAATGAGGTATAAAACTTTCGCGTTCTGTACTAATAATGGCCGCGACTTCTTTACCAACAGGTAAATCTCCTAAAATGTTACCGTGGATTGAGCGAGACGTTTGCTGAAATTTAATAAAGGCCTGATCGGATGGTTCCCTACTTAATCGTTAAAAACATTCGATAAACGGATTGACGTTATGTAAAAAGTTAGTTATGCAACTAATTACCTGCCTATCAAGTTTCATATTTGCGGCTATTTGCTCGCGTTCGCTTGTATCGTTAATGTATAGTCCTAAATTATTTACGCTACCAGTGTATGCTAAATCAAAAACTCTATGATAGACTCGACCTTGAATTTTAAGAAAAGATATTCCCGTTGTTTGTTGGTACCCGTGAGAAACGCCCAAGGCACTGAAGGCAAATAAATTATTGTAAGCTCGCGGTCTACTCAGAAAAGACGGGTGAGATTAAAACTCCTCGGTTAACGGAATTAAATTTTGTATGTTGTACGCGCCCGACCCACAACACCATTGTTTTCGAGATTTTTCTTCTTCAAACAGACGCGCATTACAAGATGGACACCTAAAAGTGTCTGAAGAAAGCAAGGACGTTTTTTTTAAAGAAAATAATTTTATTACGTCTAACTCAGCGTCCCTCTTCTGTGCTATTAGGTTTTTAGATTGACGTAGTGGTATGTCAATACGACGGCTGTTTTTATTATATTTGTCAATGGCTATTTGGTTTATTTCAGGGTTCTGCTTGGTATAACGGTGTACAGCATCGCGATTAATTTCTGGATTTTCCTTGGTATATTTTTTAACGGCATCGCGATGAATTTGCGGTTTTTTT
This sequence comes from Omphaloscelis lunosa, assembly GCA_916610215.1. Classification (NCBI taxonomy): domain Eukaryota; kingdom Metazoa; phylum Arthropoda; class Insecta; order Lepidoptera; family Noctuidae; genus Omphaloscelis; species Omphaloscelis lunosa. Next base: position 2,286,469 of record OU744245.1, on the reverse strand, counting down.
TTATTATATTTTTTAACCGCATCCAAATGGGCGTTTACTATACTACATTTCCTGCCACGTTTTTGTTTTTTGGATCGACCTCTCTTTGTTGACGCCACATGGATGTCAACTACTACCGGTTCAGGGGTTTTTTGAAAACCAAGCAATATAGATTGTGATTCCGATAATTGACTATGATCTGTTGATGCCGGGCATTCGAAGACTATTATAGACTCGACAGACGCTGGCAATGGCAATGCAGATCCTACAACTAAATTTTCAATTGTTTGATAATTGAGAACGCGTAGTCTGTGTATTGAATACTGACCTACACCTATATTTCGCAATAACAGCAATCTGGCTAATTCGCGAATCGAATAACATTTAAACAAACGTGCTACTCCGCATGTAGAATTTAATTTGTTATATTCATCTACTGCGTGACTGTTAAATAAATAGAATGCACTATCGAATCTCCAAAAAGAAACTGTATAGTCTTGCCCGGTAAATACCACGCTATCCGTCTCATCATTGTGGTTTGCGTCGAAAACATTGGATTCAATTATGTTTGCAAGAGTTAAAATACCGTATTCATTTTCTGAAATTTGAGGAAATACTCCATTTGTAATCCAATTGGCGGTCATATTTTCAATTTGAGCTCTATTGTTTCCGACGACAATCTCCGTAGGCAATTCCTCGGGGTTCAAAAATATGACACCCTTCGGTAGAATTGGTTTAAGCGACATATATAAAGTGTCTCAACTTTGGAGAATGACATCAATATCATGACAAGTCAGATTCTGATGTCTGCAAACTGACAATACTGACGCGCAAGCGGACATTGCCACGCATTGAGCGTTATTACCCTTATAATTTCTACTCCCTTGGTGTGTAGTTCCTAAAACATTAACAAAAATACAAGATCAAGTGCAAGGTAGATATAATGTTACAAGAGGGAGAATATTTTGTAATGACAAAAATCATCTACACCACCCTTTGTAAGGCAAAGCGTCTTTTTTGTCCCCATTGATTGGATTAATGGGTTACAGACAGCTCGCTGACAGAGACGACAGTAAGCAAAGAACAACATATTTATTTTTATTTACTGGGGAACCTGCTTCCAATTTTTAACTTATTTTTATTATGTATAGCGGCAACCGAAATCCACATTCTTGATCATGAGCTGCAGCCCGCTAACAGACAGATGGACAGACGGACGAACAGCAGTCTTAGTACATAACAAGATTCTGTAGTTTTTACCCTTCAGGTACGGCACCCTAACAATTAATAATGTTTGTATGTTTTACCTCTAAACTGTCTTAAACAATTGATCAGGTTGTGAAGAAACTGGTAGGATTTTAGAACGCCAGGGTTTCTGGCACAAAACAAAATTTATAATATATAAAAAAAAAAAAAATGTATTTCCCACTCATTTTTTGTGCAGTACATTTAGGAGCAGAACAAAGGAAAAAACCTAAAACATTATGTATGCATTGAATATTCGAAAAATATCTATTTCACATTGTAGCACAGGATGACATTGAACTAACTGCAAAATGAGCTCAAAAGTCTGCATGACTAATAATATGGTGTCTCTTATAAGCATTATTTATAATGATCAGTACCTAATTATGTCAATTTTCTAAATTATTTAAAAACAAAACAACAACAAAAAATATCCCTAAGTATATTAGCTGGCTGATGATGAAACCGCTTTTAAAGTACCTATAACTTATTAATTGATATGTACTTACTTACTTAAATTAATCAAACATTAATTTGTGATAGCATAGAATTATTTGATGAAGGAGCTATGAGATCATATATTTATACTTGAATACTATTTCAGCAGTCTCGACATTAGTAGGTAATGACGCTGTCGCAAACTTGCGATCGTAATAATACCTAATAACGAAAAAATTCTGTTGCAATAACGACGCTCGTGAGAAACGCAAGTCTCTACATCCAAGTTAGCGAGCCAAGATGTACAATAACTTGACATATCGGGACCAATGATAATAAAAGTAAATCGGTACGGCAGCGAAAAACGAAAATAAAATCTCCTTGATTATGGGGAAAAATAGAAAACATGGTTCAATAAAAAAAGACTATAATAAAAGCCTTATTTTGAAGGCACTATTTTACATGAAAACTCGTACTTAAGGCTACAAACGTGTAAAAAAAAAAAAAAAAAAATATTTAAGGAAATTAAAATTTGCCTCCTTGCAACATTGGTTTAGTGTCAAACTTGTCAAGTCATTGGTTTTGACGTTTTGTTTATTTTGTTTCTGTTCTATTAACAATGGACCTGTATAAAAATGTACTCTGTGCAATGGACAATGGTATTTTCTCAAGCATTTTTTATTGATAGCTAAGAGTACAGTACCTCTGCTTTGTGGCTGAAGCTGCTACCCCACTGGATATACTTCTACATTCACGGTCAATGGGTCGTCTTTGATTTACGGATTTACAGACGTCTGAGTATCTACGAAATGATACTGGAACTCGACAAAAATGTGTTTGAAGAGATGGCTGTAGGAGCTGCATGAAGCATTGGTATTCCGTCAGGATACAGAAATAAGCAGATTCAAGGGATTTTTCATTTTAATCATGCGGATTCCTTGTGTCGTACCATACCAAAGCTTTGGGAAGTAGTGTGTAGAGAGCTGTTCACACTAAAAAGAACCTCCGACCTCCACGGAGCTGGGGACTACCAGTAAAAGAATGACAAAGGACAAGCAGAAAATCAAACTGAGTGAAATAGTGTAGTGTATGTAATATTGATAAGATTCTTTCAATATAAATGTATGTAATCGCAGTGTTCCAATATTTAATATTACCGTACTATAGTTGTAAGGGATACACTGCAGAGTTATTACAAGTTTAAGTGACACAAAAGAAATGCTTGTGTGCAAAATAATTCCAAAATATTCAATAAGTATACAAAGCTCATCAACCAAGGTTTGAATAACTGAAACATGTTTGAAGGAGAATTACCCGTTTATTTTAAAGTTATTCCATTAATTTATAATGTTATATCGAAGAAAGTAGTTAACCAATCCTATATTTTTTTTGTACCAATGGCAAATTCAACCAAATTAAATTTATTATTAAATCATTTAATTCAAGCAACAAGACTCGATAGTGTTATTAACAATATACTTACAAAAAACTATGTTAGTAACACACTAACATAGTTCCCATTATTCATCTCATTCTTCCTATATTAAAAATACAGTGTGAAGTTTAATTTTAACGTTGATTTTCATGTTAGTATTTCAATAATTGATAATTTTGCCTTGTTTGAAGAAAGTATTTGTGTATATTATTGTATTTATTGATACAGATGTTTGTACTTTAGTATTTTTTTGTATTATAGTTAAATGATGTGTGTATTATTTATTGTCTTGTTTAAACCGAGCCTGACTAAACCAACTTGTTCATGTGATTGGCAACTGTGAGATTGTTCAATCTTATATGTTAGTAAGTACCTTGGTTCCATAATCAATTAATCACACACTGGGGGGTGTGAGGATGAGATTCTAAGGAGATGTGCTAACACAACATCTGCCGTTGATAAGCTCAAAAGAGTCTGGGCCAATCATAATATCACCAAAGCCACAAAAGTCCGCCTGCCGAGAAGTTTGGTTTTTCCAATATTTCTGTACGGCGCAGAAACATGTAGGTACGGTTCGCCTCAAAGACCGACGCAAAATAGATGCACTAAATCTTGTCCATGGGCAAGTAAGGCTAAACGCTGCAACACAAACGTCCATGGTCCAAAGCTCCCGAGACGCCAGTACCTAGGTTTGGAAGCCTGCTAATAAGGTTACGTTATTCACTTAACAGAACTATTCAGAAACTCACCAGAAATAAGACATTCTGAATATTCCACAGCTGTGCCTCCGCGACGCGGAACAGTTGATAACTCTTCAGTACTTGCTCGTTTCATGTTGGAAATTGATTATTTTGATAATAATTATCAATCAATATCAACTTGCAACTTGCAACAAGAAACCTCGATTCACGAGTTCACGACAGAAGCAGGACGCTTCATTTTGGCGCTCTTTTCAAGTTTTTTTTTAAATTCAATGTCAAGTTCAAAATTCAAATTGATGGACTCTATGGTCGATTGTTTGATTGTTGGAAATATGTTAATCGACTCTTTTTTTAAATAGGTCATATTTAAATGATTAATAATTTCTCGATTATCTCAAAAAAAAATATTACCATATTTCTTTGAGACCTAGAAAACAGGAAAACTTTATTTAAAAAATTCGTTAATTATCCATAGTTTAATTTTTAACCGGCGAAAATTTCCCCGGCTTAAACGTACCCCAAGCGAAAACTTATACCAGCGGACGACCGTAAACGGAGCAGATTCAATTTTAGTCAGATTAATTTTTCACCTCGCGGTGTGCTTAAACGGGGTGTTTGACGTTTAGGCAGTCAATTTTAAACTGAATAATTGACTTAAACGCGCCCCAAACAAAAACGCTGTCCGCCATGTTAGTATTCCTCCCCCCTTCGCTCCACTCGGTCTCGCAGGTTCGCTCCACTCAGGACCTACCTACCACCGGAAAGCTATCGTGACCTTATCCCTACGCTACGCTACGCTTCGCTTTACCGCTACCTAGTTTCCGAGATACGATGGGGGGAGGGATGAAGGGGGGGAGAGGGGGGAGTTTTGAAAAAAACTAATTTTGACCTACTCTGGGCCCACGGACATGAATCTGAAAAAGAAAATGTTCCAAGTCTTAACTTCCGAGATCCGCCTAAAGGGGGGAGAAGGGGGAGAGAATGGGGGAATTTTGAAAAATGGTTTTTACTTTTCCGAGCCTCCTCTATTCGAATCAAAACCCATAAATATTTTTATATTTTTCATAATATAAAAAAACAAAACCCAGGTTTCTTAATTTCCGAGATATGATGGGGGGAGGGGTGAAGGGGGGGAGAGGGAGGAGTTTTGAAAAATGATTTTGACCAACTCTGGGCCCCTTGATATGAATCTGAAAAAAAAAAATGTTCCAAGTCTCTTAACTTCCGAGATCTACCTAGAGGGGGGGAGAAGGGGGGCAAGGGGGGCAACTTTGAAAAATGGATTTTACTTTTTCGAGCCTTTTCTATACGAATCCGTAAAACAACAAAACACGGGACTCTTAGTTTCCGAGATACGATAGGGAGGGGGAGAGTGGGGTGGAAAAGGGGAGGTTTAGGATTTTTCCCATACTCGTGAGAGTTACTTCTATACGAATCTGTAAAAATATACCCACCTCCCCCTTCACCATCTGGGAGAACAATTATGTCAGTGAGTGAGTGAGTGGTAATCGAGCTTTATATAGTATAATTTATTCATTAACAATTAACATTGTGTTGAACGTTACATATCAAATAAAATGATCACAGCACACTAAATCAGACAACATTTTCTCCTAAACACTATCTAGGAGAACATTAATACGGCAGACAACCACTAACTAGTTTCAGAAACTTTATGCCTGTGCTTTATATATTAACTTGCCATATAATGTAGTCCTAGTGGAACAATAAATCTTTATTATTATACATAATTTTAAAAAAAAAATAACTGAAATTAAGTGCGGAACCTAGGAACACAAAATCTATACATAATCTATAAATAGTTCGAGGTGACTAACAGGAGACTTAGTAATTTATGTTTCCATCTTTATCCTATCACGAAGTCATGGCCACTTTAAACGTGATATATTGAGTTTAAACCATTTGATAGGCCGTAAATACTGATTTATCGGGTAGTAGTAATCGAATGACCTTTCCTTTAACTTATGCAATTGCACAGAAATAGTTAGATATATATACAAGTAAACTAACTAGATATTTCGGCCAATATAGATTTCACAATGGGGAAGGCAAACAATGAGAAAAGTCACTAAAATCTCTCATACACCTTTCTAACTCTCACCCTTTGCCTAAACCAAGCATAACATCGCCATTTATATAATTAAGGGCCAAGTAATAGGGGTTGCCATTAACTGGGTTCAAATCCAGACTCCCGGTTGCTACAGAGATATTCCTGTCGGAAAAACTCAGCAGACAGCCTAAACCAAGCAGTTAGCTAAAAATAAGTGAAAAATCTCATAGAATTACAAATCACATTAAAAAAAAAATGTACGTCATATAGTTTTAATAAATCACTGAACAAATTAATTGATAAAGATCTTTCATTACACGTGTCCGCTCTTCCGCTCCCCGCTCGCTTCCGCCGCCTTCCCCACCCGAAAGTAGTGCCGCGAGAAGTGCGCGGAAATCAAATGGATCCCATTCCCGCGCGATCCCGCTGCGGATAAATTTCCAGGACGCGGGAAAACGCTGAAATTTCTCGTTTCACTTATCGCCATGTGTAATATTAAAGTTTTGTCTAGAATTTCTCATTTTTCTGATGTGTAACGTGGATCGCGTAAAATTTTATGTTTCCGTTTTACGAGTTGCGTTGATATGACAGATATTGAGTTTTTTTTGGTTTCTGAGTGCTTGTAGTGGGTTATGTTTGTTTCAAGTTAGATTTGAGTTGTAAACTGGCTTTTCGAATTTCAGCATCTACCTAGCTTTGCCAACTTCAAGCTTCAACAATTTTAGAACACAAATGTGGTTTTAAAATTTAGGAGTATGTAAGTTTGATATGAAAACTTATCTCCCCGCAAACAGATCAGGTTTTATGGATGTTTTAGAGAAGACCTTTAGCCGGCAGTTTGTTTATACAAGTTAGTCCTTCTGTTGTGCTTTATTATTGGTATAAATTAATCATTAAATTACGGTATTTTAAATGTGTTTCTAAATAAATGAAGCGTATAATATTTAAGTTTCATATTTAACATGTAATGAGCATCACACAATCCCAATTAACTCCTAAAATAGACTTCAGCCAAACCTTATACCTATTTCCCATACATAGCATCCATCAAAATGTGACGCCGTACTGCGAGACAACTAGCAATATTCTCGCACACAATATAACAGATTTCCATAAATCCACGTACATACTAGTGGCGTATTGTAAACGCAATAAATCCCGAGTTTTACGGTAGCAGTAAAAGTATTGCGACACGCGCCGATATTTACCGATACGTCGATAGGACGACACTACGCCACTACGCCGGGTACGGCGAATATTTCATCCATGCAATCTTATTGGTGATGGCTTTATATTGGTTTAGGTATCCTGTTTATAACTTGGTATTTTCGGGTTGAGTAGTTGTAAAATATAGTATGAAATTGACAGAATCGGAACGAAATGATTATATTTTAATGTAGGACGGTACTTAGATATTTCATGTGAATTTCTACTTAATACATACTTATACATACATAAACTCACGCCTTCTTCACATGGGGGTAGGAAGAAAGTATAGAACGCCACCTGCTACGATCCTTACATACTCCTTTTGCTTCGTTTACGTTCATACATCTGGTCATACACGCACGCCGGTTGCGAGTAATACGCACCTGGCCTCTCTGAAGAACATCACCAATAAGGTCAGTGTATGTCCTCCTACGGCGTCCTCGCCCGGCCTTTCCCTTCATATCTGCCTAGGAAATACACTCTGTTATTCGCCTTTCATTCATCTTAATACTATTTTTTCTACTTAATCTTTGATTTTATGGCCGCCCTTCGTCCGCCCGAAAATATACCTCAATCAGTACCTATTATATTTTTTGAAAAGCTTGATTACTTTGTCAACTTCTGATGTAACTTTATTTTCTTGAATTTAAACTATTCAAATGAAACTCTCCAAAAACATATTGAGCTGTATGAAGTTTTTCGAACAGATTATTTTTTCTGTGCAAAAACCTTACAATATTTACGTTTAGTGGTTGGGAAATTGCGGAAGTTTGGTCATTATCTATAATGTATAGTTACGAAGCTTCCTGGTGCGTAACTCTCTAAAAAATATACGGGGCTTTCTTTTATAATTTAACTAAAACTTAATAAGTAATATGACAAAAACTCAATTAATTTATCCATTCTAAAGTTCATGTCAGACCAGGTAAGTTTATAAGTTATATGCATTCTCGTGAACGCTTTTCTCTTGGTTTCAATTTTTTTTGGCTTGTTTACTGACAATCCATTTATCTTAAATAGGTATTGCGCGCACTAACCTGAACGGTCGGTTTATAAACGGTTTTTAAATTTGATTTCTTCGTAGTTGCAATTTTTAAATTATATTTTCCGATGCGGAATGCAAAACTGAATTTTGTAGAAAAGCACTCGATTTTCATGAATATTTTTTTGTCATTGAAGTTGCATCTATTGCTATTAGTTAACTGAGTTGTTGTTGACTAAGTTTGAGTAAAAATAAATAGTTAACTACCAGTTTAAAGTTTGAATAAAACGTGCGTCAATGAATTTAATTTTTTTGTGAGAATTGGATGGAACAGAATGCTGTTCCATCTAATTCTCAAATTACCTTAATTAAGTTTCAATCCTTTGCCCAGGAGGTATAGGAAATGCTGAAAACAAACTTTAAAAAAACAATTAATGTAATATTCGGTCAATAACCGCTTCAATTCAGTTTTGTAGTTATTTTCTCGTAAAAACAAGGTTATTCAGAGCTCCAATTCAAATTGAACGCATGTCATAATGCAAATACAAGTCACTTAACGCGTCGTACGATTTTATTAACAATCACGTTTTACGAGACCTGCACCAACCGGCACCGCAGCGTTACACTCGACTACGTGCCTCACAGCTCCGCCATTTTAAACTCGCCGCCACTAACGTCTGTCCCTCGTGAATAAAAAACACAGCGTTCGTTAGATATTCTCTGTGAAAGTAATTTTTACTGAAAAATAAAATGGATATGGGCAGTTAAAGTGAATGTTGCAGTGCGGAATGGCTGCGTTGTTCGCATTGGTCCTTGCCTTCGCGGCGGTCGCTACTGCCGACACCAACCCCGAGGTAATCGTAATTGTTTTGTTGCACAGTCTGAATTGCAAAACAGCTCCGGAAATTTGGCAACAATGCATGTTCTGATAACGGACGCATACAGATGTAAATGCCGGCAAGATAAAAAAAAACTACACGATTTTATTTCGAAGTTTCCATTTTTGTAACATTTTATGAGATCTAAATTGCAGGATTTTGCATGGTAGAGTGTTCTTAAAAACATTTATTTGTTTTAATCGCAGTGAAATGCATTTTCCTTTGTTCAGTTCAGATACGGTTTCCGAGCAAAAGGACCATTTTTTATTTCTGTATCTACTGAAAAAGGCTTTTAAAATTAAATTACATTTTATATGGAATGTTCACTGAGTTTTAGTCACAAATGCACGAAATAAAAAGTTAACATATTAAAAAAAACCGGCCAGGTTCGTGCCGGACTACGCACAATGAAGGGTTCCGTAGTTGAGATGAATTTATTTATCCCAGGAACAAACTTAACTTTGTAGTTGAAAAATATGTTCTCCCATACATTCCAACAGCAAATGTAAGTTTATACGCACAATATTGTGAGATTTGTTATGTTATTTAGACCATCGACTTCTTATAGGTTTTCCTGTAATCTATGAGTAAAGAGCCATACTATGTATATTTTTCAAAACTTAAGGTCCGGTAGTTTCATAGATAAGGGTAAATTTTCATCGAATTTCTTAAATATCTTTAAAAGTATTTATTTTAAAACTATATAAAAAATATGTTTAAATCCTTTTATTTGACATGTCACATGGAACTGTTAGTAAAACTTTTTTTTTTTTTTAATTATCGTGTTAGCCCCCCAAAAGTGACCCCTATTTTCAAAATTCATTTATTTACGTTACATGTTCGTGTTTGGGTTACAGAAATACATATGTGTACCAGAAATATTTTTGCAATGCTTGCGCTGTTTTTGGTCTGAACAGCAAGAACTAAACTCACATAACTAGTGACATACAAAGGGGATATCTGTAGTGCACGAGAACTTATATTTATTTAGCATTTTTGTTCCATCTTCCTACGATACCCATGTTCATCATTCACCAGGCTGAATTCCAAGAGAACCGGCGCCTTGCGAAGGCCATCGTGGAAGCTCTACAAGACTCCAAGTTTGATGATGAACTGCTCTTCGACCTGAAGAAGGAGAACCAGGTGTACCTCAACCGCACCATGTCGCTCATCATCAAGTATATTGTTAAACGGTGGGTTTATTTTGTAAGATATCAAAAAAAAGGAGTATGCATGTATTTGTAGGGATCTCACGTGCCGTTTCTCGGTCTCAGAAAGAGATGGTATGAGTTAATGTATAAGGTTCAGGGTTAATGGATTTATTAAATTGGTTGCGGGTTCAAAACTTCGCATAAACCAAGGCTAAAATATAGATACCTAATGCAACAAAATCAGTGAAAAACCTGGACAGACTGGTCCAAAATCACCTACGCTGTTCGCTAGTATAGTGATCAACGCTCGTTTCCTGTACCTATAGGTTGATATGATTGCTACCATCGTCCCCGTACACGGTATGGTATAAACCAGGGTGTGTGCGGCGCCGTTAACATTATATTTCATGTCAGATTCCCATAGAAACTGGCCGGAACGACATTATAGCTTACAGCGGCTTAGGATAGGTGCGTAGTTTCGATGGCAGTTACGTGTAAAATATTGATATTGAGCCACATATGGGAAGACTGGAAGCTGTTCCCATGTAGCTGGGAAATCTGAGGATGAAAAACAAATAGAAAAAGAATTCCTCATAAATTGGGAAAGACCAAAAAACAACTAAGTTGCTGCAGGACACAATAAAATTATTATTATGTGTGGGAGTTTGTCCTGCGAGCCATAGAGAGAGTCAATACATAAAGGACTATCTTCTGTGCGCAATTTCGTCCGCGAGCTTTAAACTTCCTCAAGAATTGGTCTAGAAAATGCAAAAATAATTTTTCAAATCCGACTGGTAGTTCCCGAGATTACCCCCTACATACAAACATACAAAAAAGAAATTTTATCTCTTTATAATATTAATAATTAGTGATTAGTATAGACTGACATTACGAACATAGTACTTTGCACTTAGATCAAATTAAAAATATAATTATCTGATTTTCTATGTTTGAATTTAAATCCACATACGATTATCACATTTTCCCCTAACAACCATATAAAAATAAAACAAAAGGAGTATATCCTCGTAATCCTTGATATTTTTCATTCCATGTCTGTGCCGTTTCAGCGAGGTAGACAATTACCGCTCGAGGCGCACCGACGCGATCAGCAGAAGAATTTATTCCTCGCTCATTATGAAACTCATCGATATTGCTAAGGTATGTGTATGAATACAAGTTTTTTTATACCTATTTTCCAAAGCCCGATTCCTACAACTTACTCTTCGTTAGAGTAAGAACAAATATAATAATTATATTCGTGTCTTTATAAAAATCGAAGCCTATCTATAATGCAGTCATTTTTGAAAATTGTTTATAGGTGCATCGTCTTCACATCTCCTACTGTATCCTACTAATAATATTATAAATATGAAAGTTTGTGACAATGGAAGGGTGTTTGTTACTCTTTCACGCAAAAATGACTGAACGGATTTAGATGAAATTTGGCACACATAGTTTATAACCAGGATTAACACATAGAATACTTTTTATCCCGAGAATTATGGGGGTGAAACCGCTATATAATTAATATAATATACAAAATATTGTAAAACATTTTAAAAGAGTGACGGTGGAGTTTCTTGCTCATTCTTCTTCATACGAAACTACGTTTTGGAAGGGGCGACCAGAATCAATTCTATTTTCTTATTAATTTTTGACGTTCAGAAGTTCATTTTATTTTATTATTCCCTATTTGAAATAAACGATTCGTCTTGACTATGAACAATGTTTTCAAACTTTTTGATTGAATACGAGGCTTTTGGCTACTTTTGTTTTGTATAAAGAAAGAAGAAAGAAAATAAAGAAAAATTGTTTATTCTGCACAAACTAAACGCACATGCCAAAAATATTCAATAAAATGTACTTTCACAAATTAGCCAAAAGCCTCGAAGTCAAGTAGTAGAAATATGTCAAGATTGTCTATTACGTATGTATGTTTATGTATGTATTTTGTCTAGTTTTAGTTTTGTTTATGCAGAATAAACAAGTTTTCTTTCTTTCTTTCTTGACTTGGCTTAGAGTGTATCTGTCTTAAAATGTTATTATAAAGAACTTACAGCCAGTTGTAGAAACGAACTTTAACTTTTAAAGCTGTCATTATAAGGTAGCAAGGTTTCCAAAACGAGAGGTTAATTAAGGTTCCGAAGATTAAAATAATATCGATCTGTATCAAATGTGACATAACGTAAATCTCGTATTTCAAAGGAAAGTTTATTTAACGCACCAATTTATACGAGTCTACTATAAATTATTTAACTTACTGCGCTGGTAAATATGAACAGAAACCGTTCCTTTGTGCATATCGAACTGAAACAATAGCTTCGGACAACAATACCTGAAGAATGTGAATACTTCATTTTCTGTAACAAGGACTGGCTATACTGTAAATAAAGGGTTTATTTTCTATAGGAGAGACATTTGCCAGAAATGTGGATAGCAAAAAATCTAACTTCAACGCCATGGGAGAAGAAAATGAGCCCCCTATACCTCTTTAGGCTACAATATAAAGTACACCCGTGGTTTTGAAAGAACCTTGTCCAATTATAAGTAGGTAAAGTAATTGAAATCCAGGGAATTAGTTAATGAGTAAAATAAATTGACACCCTACGTCAATTTTCCGTAGCCTTTTGTACGCATGAAGGCTCTTTCAAACAGGCGCGACACGCGACGCGACACAAAGACACCGCGCGTCGCGCGACGAGCGGTGTCTTTGTGTCGCGTCGCGTGTCGCGCCTGTTTGAAAGAGCCTTAACTGTGAAAGAAATACAGCTATGATTTGAATTAAATACGGATAATTTAAGTTTTGTTGGATGCTGGCAGAATAGTCGTAATCGTGCATCGTCTCAGTTGCCAAAGAAGAAAAAAAAATGTTTGATATGCAGGTAAATGACGGACAACAGTCAAACACGCTAGTTAATGACACACTAACTTTAATATCTATGCACGGGTTACTTAGCCGGGTCACAGCCGCAGTACGTTACATATACATACATAACAAGTTTGTAGTCAACTTCCCTGAATTAACATTAATAACTGTATCAAAATAATTCAGAAATAGGTACACGCATAGCGGCTGTGCAAAAGCCTTGTCAGGTAAATTCAGATTTAGGACTTTATTATAAACCATACGTGAACATAGAAAGCAACTACATTATGTTTCAAGGGTACAATGGCGTTGTTATCGCGGGAAGCGATATCCATTTATCGTAAAGGCATTTTGTTAAACTTAAAAGGCGGAGGTAGACCAAACTCGTGTATTCTTAACTTACAGTCCCTCAAATTAACCTACTTTACACAACATAACATAACACCACGCCTGTAATCCCGTAAGGGTTAGGCAGAGGTGTACTTATAGTACACCCACATTTCGCACCAGTTATGTTTAAGTCCCATGTAATAGGGGGCGAGTCTATTGCCGTCAACCGGGCATAAAATCCTACTTACCCTTAGGATATGTTGTTTGTGTGTATTATATGTTTATTTTATCTCGATATTCCCACAGGATCGAGACTTATGCGGGTAAAACCGCGAGGCGCAGCTAATAAATAATATTTATTTTGTTAATTGGGTAAAAATAACACTTTTATACGTCAATGATTGTGAAATGTGATGTTTTTTAGCCGACTAGCTATGAGAACAATGAAAAAACTCAGTTTAAAAAAAATCCTTAATATAATTTACATTGTAATGGTCAGAGCATATGAGGACCATTTAGGATAGTGCTATACCTAGTAAAAACAGATGAAAAAATGTTTAAACTACACAAAAAAGCACTTAAAGTTTTTAAATTTGATTAACTCGATTTTTAATTGAATTTTGTTCCCCAGGATCTACCCCACAACACGACAGCGCAGAGCCGCATCGATACAGCACATAAATACTACATGTCCGTAGAGAGTAGGGACATGCACGACCAGATGGCCGACGTGCAAGTGTTCCACGCGTGTGCCAGACTGTACGACATCATGTTCACTGTGAGTAAGGTCGCTACTGACAGCGCAGAATACTTACCATCGGGGTGTAAGTACTTCCCATCGGCATCGGTTCGTAAGTACTTATTATCGGGTCATAAAACTGTAGTTACTATCGGGCTTATAATGTTTTTTTTTATGTGTTGTGATTCCTTCTTGTTGTATTTTTCATATTGTCAGCGTTTATCATCGGGATGTAAATATTTACCATCGGGACGTAAGTAGTTACCATCGGGGTGTAAATATTTACCATCGGGTCGTAAATACTCGTAACTAGTTGAAAGTACTTTAGTCCATTTAACTTTTGTTTTTAAAGTTATCGCGGATCTCTCCGTCAAGTTACAAGTCAATAACAACAACAGACCCTGGCCTAATGTTATTAAAAGTTATTGTTAAGACACTTTCAAACGTCACAATTACTAACAATGGACCACACTCAAAATTAATGCCGACAATGTTATGACAGAATAGTGATTGCTGATTTACATTTAGCGAAAACAGGCAGTTGGCGCTTACTCTACAAAAACCACAAATCTGGAGTATCTGGAGTTAAAGTTAAAAGTAGGCAAGAGTTCTTTTAAGCCCTGTTTCCATGATAAACAAAAGTTACGCAACATATTATGTTCCCACAAACATGTTTTTGTGTTACCGAAACATGTTGTCTATGTGTGCAACAAGTATCCAACATCACATGGGTTTCAGCAACATGTTGTACAACATTGTTTGCCACGATTTTTGTCCTAGAAATTGTCCCTTTTATGACATCTACAAATGAGTTTGTTTTCTACCTCGAACCACAAATAACTAAAAAATATACTAGGTGTAATTATATTGAAGTAATAATAAAAAACCGGCTAAGTGCGTGTCGGACTACGCACCATGAAGGGTTCCGTAGTTGGGATGAATTTATCCCAAATACAAACTGAACATTTTAGTTGAAATACATGTTCTCCCATACATTCCAACTGCAAATGTAAGTTTGTACGTACAATATTGAAAGATTTCAGATGTTATTTTAAGACCATAGACTTCTTATACGTTTTCCTGTAATCTATTAGTGAAGAACCATTCTCTGTATTATTTACAAAATTTTAGGCTCAGTAGTTTCGGAGATAAGGGTGGGAATGGTATTTACTTTCAAATTATAAAAAAAATATTGATATCCTCGCAACAAGCCCTTTCTTTGATGTCACACGATACAGCAAAAGTGACCCCTATATTCAAAATTCATTTATTTACGTCACACGTCCGTGTTTGGGTCACGGAAATACATATGTGTATCAAATTTGAACTTAATCGGCCGATTAGATTCGGAACAAATTAGCTGTGACAGATGAACAGACAGACAGACACACGACTGATCCTATATGGGTTCCGTTTTTCCTTTTGAGGTACGGAACCCTAAAAACAACCGCTCTATAAATTTTATGATCGCATAACTCGGCAAAATGTGGGAAACTTAACAGTTGTTTTTTTTTTCATAATTTCAGGGTTGAGCTCATAGTAACAAATGTTTATAATAAGGAGTACAATGACTCCTATTCAGTGATTTCATTTATTACACCTCAAAGATATATCACCTTTATAAACTAACTTCACGTTTCTAAATTGTAACCGGTAACAATTGCATTCGAGTAGTAATCTCAGTTGAACCTAGTTGACAATAGAGACAGCGACGTTGAGAAATTAAGCTGTGCCTTCGTGGAATACATGTACTGTGTACAGAGGTGTGGGAATAGTCGGCTGCAAATATAAACTAAGTAGAGGTAGCAAAATTATTAGTTGCACTTTGTGATCACATCAGGAGGATAACATCGACTGTTGGACAAACCATTGATAGCGAAACTAGAGTTTTTTTATCACTATGCGTTAGCTGTTGGCCTGCATCTCACCTGATGATTAATGATGATCAGGCGATGGTAGAAGCGAGCTTCACCCGGAATCCTCAACCACGGGGGAACTGGCCAACTTACTTCTAACTGCCGAAAAACAGCAGCCAACTGCCAGGTGGACTTAGAATAAGCCCTACCATCAACCGAACCGAGCCGATTGCCCTCACTGGGAAGCAAACCTCTGGGTCTGAGACAGGTGGTGTAACCACTAGATCACCAGAGACGGTTCGAATTACTATTCCTAGTGCGCCAATATATCTATTATTACTGTTTCGTAATATTATAACCACAAGTATGGCTACAAAAAACCGGCCCATTTTCAAACTATAATTAATTGGATAGGGAAAACCATAAATCGTAAACCATATATTGTCTGCGCGAAACTTTCAATTAATAAAATTAAGCAAGTTTGCTTTCTCACCCGACTGCAAAGAAGAGCTAATAATTCTGAAAAAAGAAACTAAGATTTCAATCATTTCTTTCCTTTTACAGGCTCCGCGAATCTTGGCTCAGCTCGGTAGACTAGACGACCTGACGCCCAGGATCCTGATGCGGAAGCTAAAGGAAATGGACATCAAACCGGTTCATCTTGGAGTAGCCCTACTCATACAAGTTGGTAAAAGAACTTAACAGTATTGTTATGACTGGATTGCCCCTACGTTGGGCATTGTTGCAGCAGGCATATTGCTGGTGCTTAATTTGTCATTTTATTTTAGTCAGATCCGCCGCCCGAGGCATGTCCTTTCCGACCCTGATGATCCCATCACACTCCTCCAAGAGCAGAATAGGGCCACCAGCACAATACACAAGAACAGACGCCTCCCGTCATTCCGACGTCGCCGCCGAGGTCCTTTGCGACCGCGACCGTGTCCCTGAGTAAATTATACTCCTCCCCGACCCTTGCTCGAAAACGAGGTGCCAGCAAGTTGTTGCCGCTGAGCACGTAGCTTTAAACTACCCCGAATAATAATCATGATTTAAACCAATTTTGATCCAGCCTGTCCCTTCTTGCTGTCCTCCCCTCAGCGACGCCCTAAGCCGAGGTTCGTACCCCACAGGGGGTGCCCTTAGCGAGCGTTCGCCTAGTTTTAATTTAGTTTAGTTTTTTGCCCCTGGCTGGAGGCTTTGAGTGTAGCAGCTTAAGGCACCCACAGGAAAGTCCGGTTAAGCAGCCAAGACCTTAGTGGTCAAAACTGCGAGATGCCCGTTCAAAAAAAAAAAAAAAAAGTCATTTTATTTAATTTTATGAATATTATATTTTTTTTTTTGCTTCTGACATGACATAACTTCACTGACTTAATCTAATTCATTGTTCTATTTTATTTTATTTTTATTTTGTTGTGTGCTTTTGACATTAATTGATTTTATTTGACATTTACCTGTGACTCTAATAGTGATATTTATAAAATTGACAAATTTGTGTATTGTTTTTGTAATTAATATGGGTCTACCGACCTGGACCTGAAACAATGAAAATGAAATCAAAATGAATTTTATTTTTATTTTTTTATTTATGCACAGATTTCATTTCGAGATCAATATCAAAACTGAATTTAACGATGACACAAAAAAAAGAAGGTAGTTTTGGTATAGGCCGCGACTACGAGTTTCGAACCCTGTCAGGCGCTTTAATTTGTGTAAATTATTTAATCACCACTGCTATCAAAATGGTGAAGGAAAACATCGTGAGGAAACCGGCATGCCCTAGAACCAAAAATTCGAAGAAGCACTGGGCCCACGTGGATTACGGACCAGTCGTCCCACTCCCTCTCACAGTAAAGAGGCCTGTATCCCAATAGTGGGAACATTATAGGCTGATATAAAAATAGGAAACTGTTACTTTTGCGGTGCTAGCAAAAGCAACAGTTTCCCATTTTTCGGGCTTTTCCGAAATTACTACTGCAATCTCTCAACTTGAAAGTATTTAATTTAATGCGGTGCTAACAAAACAAAAGTTATCGAAGCAAAGCGCTACTGCTGAGCATTATTAGGCCCTGGATTCGATTCCCAAGACCGGCAAAGTATTACGGGGTTTTTCCATCACGAAATTCTCAATAGCTGCACGGAGTCTGTATTTATGCCCGGTTGATGGCAATAGACTCACTTTTACAATTTCATGCACATACTAAATTTAAAAAGTTTGAAAGTTTGACTTGTTCCCACATACAAAAGGAAATTAGAAAGACCGCAAGCGGTTCACCCCTTGATTACACGGAACCCAAACATAACCGCAGTGTGAGTGTGTGGCAGCATCCACATCGCCACATGCGAACTACGTATCAAAGATCTGACGACACACAAAATCATGACGTCACACAAATCCTGCACCGCGCAATTAGAGTTTACCGCACAAACGACATATATATGACTATCCGACATCAATCGTTGGGCAGTTGCCCACCAGATACGACACCCATCTGGTCGAAGGATCCTCCCTTTTCTATAGAAGATGAGTGAACTTTACACCCTGTTCTTCATACCTCTAAAGGTGTACTAAAGACTTCTGCCTATCCCTTCAGGAATTACAGGTGTGAATGTAATGTATTATGTTATGTTTTTCCTCCCAACAGTACCACCTCCGCAACACAGTGAACTTCGCGATCAGGTCCAAGTCTCTGGAGGTGCTGTCCACCAAGCCGCAAATGGTGGGGCCGCAGGTCATCGAGATGCTGAAGGCGCTGGCCTCCAGGATCCTGCCCATCGCCGAGCTGGTGGACATCCACCTGGCGCACTCCAGCCCCGCCTTCAAGGACACCTGCCCGAACACTTGGCTTGGCATCGTAAATAATAAACAACCTTGAGATTATTTGTTGTGGTTCCTTTGGAGTTGACCTCTAGGCATAAAAATGTTTTTTCATTAGCGTGGATTATGGTATTTTTGCGTTTTTCAAGCATACATATTTTTATGCCATAAAGTGGCAAACAAGTGCGCAGTCCATCTGATAGTAAGTGATCACCGTCGTTTTCAAAACTATTGTGGCGCCATCTACATAGCCACATGTGAACTACACATCATACTTTTTATTTTTTTTGGGTGGGAAATCATCAAATAACTTCTCCCGCTCTGGGCGGAGCGGGAGGGCGTGTCAGACTCTTACTGACTAAACCCCACCCGTGTTCCTTCGGTTACCCTGTTGCCGGGGGCCACGATTTCCCTTTCGGTTTTCTTCGCAACCCCGGCAGGCATCGGCCCTAGTGGACCCCTTCAAAACTACACATCACACTGTCGTCGTCGCGCAAAATCCTGCATCACGCAAACAGAGTTTACCGCGTGACTAGCATATATACAACGTTCCGACATCAATCGTCGAGCAGTAGCCCACCAGACTCTACATCCGTCTGTTTGGAAGACCCTCTCTTTTCTATAGAAGATGAGTGAACTTTACACGTCCCTAATAAATATAATTGTATACATTGAATTAATAAATAGAAAAACGATGAAAAGACATCACGTTTGTTTCAAAAACATGCAATTCTCCACGTATTCAGAACTGCATAAAAAAAAACAGTAAATACTATTACTGATAAGAGTATTTTTATATAGAGTGATTATTTCTGCTCCATGCTAGTTGAAAACTGCTGTAGTCGTTTTGATATCAGTAATATTTAAAATGTAGAAGTTTAGAATCTTAAAATTTTATGAGATTTTTGTTATCACAAGAAACACCGTGCCACCATTTTCTTACTTGATTCTTGAAGAAGTCACTACTTAACAGTATTATGTTCCTATAGAAAAAAACCCTATCCACTTGTCCCATCTCCTCGTACCGTACATACACGCTTTTAATATTACACTGAGGCTACAGACTACAGACTAGGAGCCGGTGCCAACTGTTGTAATCAGCAATTACAGTTTTATCGCCACGATCTGCGGAAAAACGCCATCTCCTTTGTTCATTCATTTTGGGCATACTGTGTAATAAAACTGCCTGAGTGAATATAATATAGTGGTTTTACATACCGATGTAAGTATCGTTTTAATTTAAAATAGAGAATTAAACTTTCACGAAGATTTTAATAAGTAAGTAAGTACACACATCAAAAGTGTCTAGGGATCAAGCATTTTTATGCGGATTTCTTGAGATTGAGATGTGGCTTTGTAATAAATTTATGATTATATAAATTTATATGGATCCTTTTTGGTGCATTTCATAATTTGAAACAGGAACTGTTAATCAAATTCGAGTAAAAGATGAAAATCAGCTGTCAATATTTTCCCTATAAAAACATACAACGCATTGAAGACATTATTAGTGCTACTGTTTCCCTACTACTGATTAAAACCAACGTTATTATGGAGCGGCGACGTCATTTAAGCAGGGAAGAAATGCTCAGAGCCGTGGGAATGATAGAAGCTGGTTCCCGGCAACGTACTGTGGCTTTAGCTCTGAATACAAGTCAGAGTGTTATCAGTCGACTTTGGACACGTTACCGAAGCACTGGTACCGTGGCTGAGCGCCATGGAGGACGGTATCGCTGCACCACACGGAGACAAGACCGATACATTCAAATCTTAACTCGAAGAGCTCCAACAATAACCGCCATGATGTTAGCCGTGAGGCTTCATCACTCTTCAGGGAACTTAATTAGCGACCAAACAGTCAGAAACCGCTTGCATGAAGTGAACCTTCATTCCCGAAGACCGCTACGGGTACCACCTATAGCAATGCACAATCGTAGGATTCGATATCAATGGGCTCTTGAACACAGAAATTGGGCAGAAGAACAATGGCGTTTCGTGTGCTTTTCTGATGAGTCTCGTTTTGGTATGAGACCGGATACAAGACGTATACGACACTGGAGAACCCCTGGACGCCAACAGCGATTAAAATCCTGCCAGGAAGTCCATCCTTATAGTGGTGGAACCATCATGGTATGGGCGCGTATTTGGATCGGCGGAAGAACTGAGTTGATTTGGATCAGAGGCAACCTCAACGCTCAAATTTATGCTGAGACGATTGTATCTGACGTCATCGTTTCTCTACAAGTGCAAATCGGTCCCTTATTTCAGTTAATGCATGATAATGCACGACCGCACACCGCAAGAGTTGTAAGACAGACTCTCGCCGCAGCTAACATCAATGTCCTGCTCTGGCCTGCTCAGTCGCCAGACTTGAACCCGATTGAGCATGCATGGGATATGCTACAGAGAAGAGCTCTGCCGAATATGGAGGGTATCCAGTCGCAAGAAGACCTTTTTTTGTTGTTGCAACGAACATGGGCGGCCATTCCACAGCGTGATTTGGATGAACTCATTTTGAGTATGCCAAACCGATGTTCTTGTGTTGTTAGTGTTCGCGGTAGAAACACGGATTATTAATTGTTTAAGTTACCCAATAAAATTTTAAAGAAAACTGTTATTTCAGTCTTTTTTTCGAACTTTAATGTTAGTGGTTCAAATGTCAAAAATCCCTTTATTAGGAAAATGGCAAATTTCTTTATTAATGCAAAGGTGACTTGGTTTATCGTTACTGTGACAAACGAAAACACTTTATTTGATGAATCCTTAAAGAAAATTTTAATTAATATCAATCAGGAGAAAAGTTATTGCAAAAATATATGTTGATCCCTAGACACTTTTGATGTGTGTATATTGTGTTTCTGTCCTGAAAAAAAATTGCCTAACGTTTTTTAGTGTCATCAAAGTAGTCGTAAGGAAATCTTCTTGTAAACGATCGATAAATAGTCCGTAATGCTATTGAACTTCACAACATTTAAATACCTTACGATTCCAAACTTAAAGCAGTGACATTGTTCAAACTAGTTAGTTTAGTTGTGAGCAATTTTCTGATAAAAAAGGAAATCTTACTTTGGCTTGTAAGTTGAAGCTACGATGATACTGAAAACCTTATGAGTAATCTCACTTAGTGGATAGACTCGGAGTACACACACCTACATCCACACACTTTCATTCACACACCTACATCTACACACCCATCACACATTTACACATGCTAACCCCATTTTATTCTAAAACAGTTTTTATTTAGAATTATTAATGTTTTAATATATGTTTCTTTTTAGATTTTTTTTTGTCTTTTTTTCATTTTATTCCAATAAAATGAAAAATAGACACAAAAAAAAATAATGATTTTAAAAATCACTTAATTATATCATGTTGGTCCATGTAACTGAAGAAGCCTCGACCCCTGTCATACAGGATGTCCTAGTTCAGGGGTCGAGCCCTCATTGATGTAATGTGTACTGAAATTACTATTACTATTACTACTGTTTTGTCTAAAACACGAATACAACTTTAGTAAGTGTCGTTCAACAATCGGTCAAACTGTGTCATCTGCAGTCTGTGGCACAATATTGACTCTCATACAATATCGTTATCCAGCTGGTCAAGTCGCGAGTTAATTCTTAGCCTCTTTAGTCTGTGTCAATATTTGCCAAACTGTTGCTGGAGGCGCTCCAACTAATGAAGATACTGAAAGCTAGCATAGCTTGCGGAGAATTTTAAGTCTCATGAAAATAGTATAGGTTTTTTTTTTTTAAAGTGTTTTAAGACCTAGCAGTTTTAGTATCAAGATATACTTAGATTTGTAACAGAAATGAGTTAGTCTCATGCAGAAAGGATCATAATAATTTTATTAATACGTATTTTATTTTTACATGTTTACTCACTTATAATTTATTTTTGTTAATTTCTGTATCTATTCGTGACATCACTGTTTTTTTTTTTTGAGGGTGGGAAATCATCAAATAACTTCTCCCGCTCTGGGCGGAGCGGGAGGGCGTGTCAGACTCTTACTGACTAAAACCCACCCGTGTTCCTTCGGTTGCCCTGTCGCCGGGGGCCACGATCTCCCTTTCGGTTTTCTTCGCAACCCCGGCAGGCATCGGTCCTAGTGGACCCCTTCAATTATGCTGACATCTCTTTGAGGCGCGCGTGGAACACAACGCGCCGTCAACCCGGGCCTGGTCCTTATCGGACGGTGAGCCACCCATTGCTCACCGCCCGCAAGCCCGCGCCTACGGTGGCCGGAAATCGCCTCGCGATTCCCGACGCCCTGGGCGTCTCCTCCTGCGGCGGTTAGGGGCGTGAGGGCGCGAGATTTGCCTCTCCCTCACGCGTTCCGCCTCCTCCTTCGCGAGCATTACCGCTTCGCAGAAGGAGGTGACGGCCTCCCATTTCCTCTCGCTCCGTACCATGGCCTGAACCAGGGCCGGACGCGAGAGATCGCCGCCGCCGATCGCCTCCACGAGGACACGGCGATGCTCCGCCCAAGCTGGGCAGACCTCCACCGTATGCTCCACCGTGTCCTCCAGGCGATCCACACAATGGTGATCACTGCGGGCCCTGTCAGAATAACAGCGCTGCGACACTTATCTTTAAATGTCGCAGCATCATGCTGAGATAGGAGACTGGGCTTCCTACAGGACTTTCTGCTTTCATTTGTTTTTTTTTTTAATTATGTTTAGTTAGTGGTTATCTCCTGTGCGAGTCCCAATTAATACTCTTTCTTTCTTTATAGGATAGAAGAAGAAAAACTGATAGGAAAGGTTCAGTTTGTAAATCAAACATTTTGTTTCAAGTAATCAACGTCTACAAGCTCTCATTATCATCAGATTACTTATAGCCTTTTCCCTATGTTGGATTCAAATTCCAGTCCAACCAGATGCAGCTGAAAACCAGCATTTTTCATGGAGCGACTGCCTATCTGACCTGCACAACCCAGTAACTAGGTAACAGAGCAACACGATACCCCTTCACAAGATTGGATGTTAGACTTTCGAGCTTCTAACTCCCGATAATGACGGTCAAAGATCTACGAATGACAGCCGTGCTTTCCGAGGTACGGAGGAGTCTCGAACTACATATGTTAGCTCTATTCAACTATAAATACAATATCGAACAAGAAACCTATTTCTACAACAGATTTCCGATATTAATATCAACCAACGATCCGCCGTACATAATATAATCTATAAATAGCTAGGTATGTAGGTAGATACCGGACAATCGGACCGGCACCGGCACGGCATACCGGCCAAAGGTTTTATTAGACAAGGCAGATTTATCGACAGACGATAACGAGACTGTGAGGCTAGTAGGACTGCGGAATTCTATAGCTTTATTTTATTGACTGAATCTCAACAGTTAAGGAGGCTCCGCTCAGGTAGCCCGCAAATTTGCGAATTCGCAATTTGCAGGTCAGTGTTCGGTTTTTTGTTGATCAAAATGTATTGTGATTCGCGACCGTAACCAATATATATTAACAGAATTATAATCATTAGAATCATCAATACAACTCTCTAAATTATTATTTTTCTTACCAAAAATACAACCGGCTTCCAAACTACAAAGTGAAAAATAACTTTAACTTTGGAAGCCGGTGTCTTTGGATCAGTATTTAAGTTTATACCACCGACTTCCGAAATAAAAGTTATTTTTCACTTTGTAGTTTGGAAGTCGGTTGTATTTTTGGTAAAAAGTTTTTTTTTTTGTGGGTTGGTTTGTAATTCATCAGTTACACTTTACCAATGGTGCTTTTCGAGAGCAATTGCATGAGTCACTATAAAAAAATCCCAAATCGCTGTAGGTGCGCCTATAATATTTGAAGAGTTCCCTCGATTTTTCTAAGATCCCATAATCATATCGTGGCCAAATAACGATGAGACCAATTTGAAAGTACCCTTTCAAACAAAAAAAAAATTTTCAAATCGGTTCGGTCTTCGAGTAATCCGTCGAACTGAAAACCCCCTCCTTGTTTTGAAGTCGGTTAAAAATTGGCCTCAAATGTCATAATTTCATGTAACAGTCATTCCAAATTCAAATTCATTTTTTTATTGCATATCACATGTGTTAACAAGGACTTAATAATAATGATAAAGTTCACATGACCCTGTCGGGCACAATAATTACATAAAATATGAGTAGTAGCATGATTAAAAATAAATGCAGTAAATAGAAATTAAAAATAATTATCATTAAAAAATCGAATGACATTACATAATATATTATCACATTAAAATTTGTGATACGTCTTTGCAAATTATGCCTCTAGAAATCATTAGAAAGAATCAATTAATTTCAAGTAAATAAGATCACACACACATTAAATGTAACAATTCATATCACAAATAGAAATTATAAAAATTAAATAAAATAAATAAATAATTAGGAATTATTCAAAGTTCAATTCGTTTCAAATAAATTGAACTTTATTATTCAATGAGTATTTGAACTAGAGAGTTGTACTGATGGTGCAGTTTAAGCTCCACCCGTTGCCCTAGTGACGTAGCCCTAATTAGCTTCGTTGAAGCTAATATAGCCCGTCGTTACGATCTTCAATCCAAATTACTCCGTAAAAACACAGGCATTTTGACGAACCGCATTTTTAGATAACGTGGACTTGTCTCGATAAACACAGTTGGGCTTAAAGGACCAATGTTCATAGATCAGCGGCTATCTATAAAGACCGAGTGAATTGCCAATGTAATCGTAGACTGCAGGGCCACATTCTTTAGTCTTGAAACTGAATTTGTTAATTAAATAGAGAAATAGAAACCTGTTTAGAGACGATCAAAGATTTTTCCACTAAAGTTTACACGAAAAACTGTAATTAATTATGATGACTGCTTAATTAATACAAGTTGTATTTTCTCCATTACATATTTATTTATGTAACATTTTCTTTCCCCTTTAATTCACAACATATCTCTGAAAAATATTTACAAACAAAACAATTTCAATAAACACTGCACAACCATCAAAAGCAGGTTTCTTAACACCGGGGAACGATAAAAGAAAATCAGTAAAATGTATCGCGTGACGTCACTGCCCTATATTATGATATCGGTGATTCGGCGCACACGCATCGTTTGGTACGATTTACGAGCGGACGGCAGGTTGTCCCCGCGACTGCTTGTTCTCACATTAAACATGCAATAAAACATGGTTTTGGGGCCAATGGCTTCGTTTTTCTCTCCTCTAATTTTTCTACAATATATTGGCTTGTAGATGGCCTACTTTGTGACAGTAAAAATTTGTAAAAGATTTAGTTAAACAAATTCGCGAGTGGTGACGCTTTTATATATTTTTGTAACTAATTTCTAATTCTCTAGTGTCGATAAAATGTCTTATGAAATAATTTTAAGAGCTGCGAACGTAAGTTTTTTCGTAAAATCTTGCCTAATAAATATTTCGCATTTCAGCAATCAGATTTTAGAGTTCCGTATCTACCCAAAAGGTGCCAAACAGAACCCTATTATTAAACCTTCACTGTCCGTCTGTCTGCTAGCGGGCTGTATCTCATAAACCGTAATAGGTAAATAGTTGCAACTTTCACAGATTATGTATTTCTATTGTCGCTATAACAACAACTAATAAAAATTTAATTTAATTAAAGGGCCCCATACAAAAACGTGGTTTTTCGGCTATTTTTACTAAGTATCGTACTGTGGTATCCGTACCACGGTAAAATATTTAGTCAGTGCGGGTCGGAATTGCACACGAAGGGTTGACTCGCACTTGGATGGTTTTATAAGGTACATTATCTAATTTCCTACCATCATCACGGCCTGACCAGCATTTTTACATGCTGATGTGGCAACACTGATAATGACCCTTATAACGTAACATGTAATACTCGGTTGTGCGGTCAGCAACAAAAGTTGCTTTACAATGCTACATTTACTTAACATATAAGTACTTTTTTTTTTAAGAAACTGCTTTTCAGCAACCTTTTTATGTAATATTCAAGAATTCGTACTGCCTAATGTTACAAGTTCCGTTTCCTGTTACAATATCAATACGTTTACATATTTAATTGTAAAATAAAATAAACCAACAAAGGGATAAGTACAAGATTCGAAGAGTATCTATTCTAATATATTATATTGTATACTTATTATTTGCACCAACGGCTGTCGTCCATTTTATGTCCAGGCAAATCACTGTTCATTCCAAGGTTGCCTGGAAGAGATCGTGGAAAGCGATAAGGCCGCCCATTGTATATTTTGTAGTGTTTGATTCATTTTTTGTTATGTATTTTTTTTAAATATAGATAAGATTTAAAACAACACTTATAATATTATTAATTTGTAAGTTAATCTGTCTGTTACCTTTTAAGGTCTCGGATTTGGACACGGATAAGTCAAGGATAATTTTTATCCGGTCGTACGTTCCCATGGAATAATTACCGAGGCGGGCGAAGCCGCGGGTAAAAGCTACTTTCTAATAATTAATTTTGTGTTCAGTTTTTATTTTAAACTAGCTGCTACTCACGGATTCGCCCGCATGGACTTTAACTCTTTTTCTAAAATATAAGTATCCTAATTTACTCCTTATAACATCAGCTATCTGCTATTGAAAGTCCATTCAAAATAGGTTCAGCAGTTTTCTGAGATTAACCGGAACAGACAAACGGACAAATATCCTTTATTTTTTTGTCACATATACTGTATATACATTCACATGTATTTAGTAAAAAGTTGTTATTTTTACTTTACAAACAGACACTTCCATTCTATTAATTTATGTCGATATAGATAAAAAAAAACTACTTTCGATCGTTGCTGACTGTACTCAGTCGAGGAAAACACAAACGCAGCATTTGTCAGGGCTCAGCCCTTGTGTACGTTTGATAACTCTTATCGAAATGGGAGCCGGCGAGAAAAGCCGGGTACGGGCAGGGTGTCAGTATCATTCTAAGGCTGACCCCACATTAGGCGTGCGCGATCCTCGGGCGTGTGAGTAGCGTGGGTGCCGCGCGCGCGCCGCGAGTGCGCTGCGTGAGCGTCGCGTTTTGCTGCCCAACGGCGTGTGTGGAGAGTGCCCGCGTCGCTCACACGCCCGAGAAACGCGCACGCCTAATGTGGGGGAGGCCTAATAAGTTGTATGTTTGTTACTTACATGCTTATTTCTCAATATTTTTATATATATATATATAATTCTTCTGTACGTGTGTTTGTCATCTAACGCCTCCTAAACGGCTGGACCGATTTAGATGAAATTTTGTGTGTATATTTGAGTGGGTCCCTCGATGGTTTGAAAGTAAAATTGGACCCAGTAGGTGGCGCTGTTCGGACAGGACGGCTGTCGGGTCCGCTAGTTTAATATATAAACGATAATTTAAAATGATATCAAGTCCGCTACAAATTCAAAGTAATGACTTTTCTCATATGGAGAAGGCACAAGCATCGACCTTGCTTGAAAGTTTTGAGTCCCTTTACAACCTTACGATTCGTCTTTGATAAATCTTTGTCAATTTTTATTAGGGCCGTAGCACACCTCCGACACGAAAATAATGATGCGAAACCGCTTAACGAATTCCGCTTCGAAACATTACCACATTATGTCGCGATTCAAGTAGCGGAATTTCATGCAAGTCAGTTGAATTGTAGCAATCGGAGCAAAATGTTGTCGCTTTCGGAATTAGAGGTGGAAGAAATATTATTGTGGTCATTAATTTTGAAAATTCGTTGAAATTGAGTGTACGAGATTAATGAAACCAAGGAAGAAGTTAGGAGAAATCAATTATGTAAAGAAGTAAAGTCACATGAAGATCATTCGTCACATTTTTTTAGTCTGCTTGACTAGTAAATACGGTATAGGTCTACCTCGGACGTCTTGGATTAGTTATTCCGCGTAAAATCAACGAACATTTTACAAAAAAAAAGTTTCGTTTTATAAACTTGTCGACTACCACTGCTTTTTGCTAAACAAATGCGGCAACGCAACAAAATGGCGGAGAGCGGAGGTGTAACCGGCTTCCGAGCAGATCGGGAGAGCGAAATCACGCGGGAAAGAGAGACTCATAATAAAATCTGTACGTTAAAACAGGCAGTTTCGCTTCTGTTTCGCTTATCGTACAACGGACAACTCATGGCAGAACTACTGCAGTTTCGTTGCAGTTTCGTTGTATGATGACGCGGCGGAGGTGTGATGTGATACCTTGCTAAAATAAACTCCATTGAAAACTAACACTCAAGTAACAATTTATGAAAAGCATAAAGAAATGACTAACCAACAGAAACTACTTTTACCAATACCTACCTTGTACAAACCTATCCAATTCTCGATTCCCGACAGACGAACAGAACGCGATGTAATGTAAGTAACGACTCCGGGTCTCAGATGGATCCGCGGTATACATATGTATGTCTCATTCCATCACGGGGCCCGTCCGGTCATTCGGGCTTGATGTGCGTGGCTACACGGAGATTGAGGCGGTGGAAGTGACTGGTGAGAGTAATCGTAACTATTAGAAAAGAAAAAGAAGTGGCAGAGCAAGGCTCCTACGGAAAGGACGCAAATTCTATGAAATTTGAAAATCTTAATAAATTATCATTATATCTTTAATATATTATCATTATAAATGCGAAAATGAGTTTGTTCGTTTGTAACGCTTTCACAGTAAAACGGCTTAACGGATTTGGATGAAATTTTTCACATGGGTCAGGAACCCAGGTCATATAGTATCCACATGTGAAAAATTTTAGGACATAGAACTTTTTTATCCCGGTAAGTAGTACGTTTCCGAGGGATAATTCCTGATTTAAACGCGGGCGAACCCGCGGGCTAAAGCTATATAATAAGTATATAAATTGTTTGCACGGTTATGGGGTGTTGTGACCGTGTTTGTACCTTTCTAATCAAAAGTTACATATTAATTCTCTATGTATAATATACGTATATATGAAGATAAATAAAAATAAATGAGAAATAGCACGCTCACAACAAAATAAAACTGCAGGCCAACAAAACTTTCATTCAGAAAATCGAATTTAATAAGCTGTGGTGAATCTGTAATTAAATCAAGTCGCTTTATTTTCAGCCAGGTACAATATAATCTAATTAGCATCGTCTTCAGCTGGGTTGGAGCCCTCAATCAAAGGTCATGTGCAGTTGAATATTAGAGAATATTCTCAGCTAATACTTGCCAGCAACTGTACGTGTTATCTCTTCCATCACCTCTACATGTTCGTCATACCCTTCGTATCACCTTATCTACCGCCTATTCGGGACTAAGTGTCCCGAAAATTGCTATTAAATAATATTCCAGGCGATGAGCGGTGTAATGGCCGACGTAATCGCCCTAGTGGCCTGTAAGTTCGTGAGGCTACCAAGATATTGACCTGGTCAGGCAATTTGGGGTCAACTGACCTTGTACGTCACATGTTGTTACTCATCTGCGTTTTTCGTAATGAAGTGAGAACGATATCAAGGAAATGGTGACTGTAGAATATAGGTATAGTATAAAAAAATATATCGTTATAAAGATAAAGACGGTTGGCATAGCCACAGTATATTACATCTTTATAGAAAACGGCCGAAACGACGCGCTTCGAAATCTCAGTAGGTATATATCAGTACGCAACAGTATCGAGTGCGCGGCAGTTACGCACCGACGCGGAAGGTCTATTTACCGAGCGGACGTAGGTAAGTTATTATTTCAAGGTCACTGCCGAGACATAATACTGTTGCTTATTTATACTGTGGCATAGCGTTAAAGATAATAAACTAAACTGATTGACCTAATACGAACCCCGAACCTCGAAATTGATTCCTACCGAAAGACCTGGCCGCAATGGCAGTGGACAGACGTTATGAAATGAAATAGGAAATAGGGTTATGAAATAGTGAAGGGAGGCCTTAGCCCAGCAGTGGGACAATATGCGTCCGTATTGTCCCTCTCTTGTCGTACTGTCCTCTGGGCTACAGATAGATTGACTTAATAATGTCTCACAACTTAAGGTCCAGTTGAAAACCGAATTCAGGAACTAGTGGCACTTTGACGGAACTTGGCGGATCATTTGCCAGCAGTAGCCTGTAGCGTGGACCCTGTTCCCGACACCGGCGGGACACAATTTTTCTATTTATTTTTAAATGTTCATTTTTTGTTTTTATATGAATATTTAAAAATGTAAATAATATGTTTAAAAATTAAATTAAGGAAATAATAATAAGAGAAAAGATTTGTATTTTTGTTTGCAATGAATAAACTCAAAAACTACTGGACCGATTTTAAAAATTCTTTCACCAGTAGAATGCTATATTATCACTGAGTAACATAGAATATAATTTATAAAGATATCACCCGGGCGAAGCTACTGGCGGAAGCAGTGTTAAATAAACATGTTTCTTTTCCTTCTCCTTCCTACACTTCGCCAATGTCATGGCAGCAGTTCGAGTTGAACGACCTCCACAGTGTATTTATTATTTGGCAGCTGACTCTGTCTTGTGCGAAGGGTGGTAGGTTTCATTTCCGCACTGTAGCAATATAACTATTTATTTAGCTTACAGATTGCCATTAAATGCTCACAGTATCAGTGGCAGATTTGTTCCGAGGTTTGGTTTTAGTGCATCTGAGAGTTTTATCGGAAAAACTTTCACAAATCAAAGATCAGTTGTTTTCAGATATAGAAAGATTAAGTTGTGTATGTACTAACTCAAGTCGGTGAGAAATGGAAAGAAGAAAAGGGAGGCTTTTGTCATGGGGGACAACATAGGTTAAAAATAAATCTTCTATATATATAAAAGCGAAAGGTCACTCACTCACTCATTCACCACGAAATATCGAAAACCGCTTAACGTATAAAGATGAAATTTGACTGGTTATAGTTAAAAGACGCCCGTTAGGAAGGGATTTTTGGAAATTCGACCTTTAACGGGGGATTTTGTTTGTATGAAAAATCTTATTCCTTGAATTAATAAACTTGAAACCTGGCACGAATACTTATCTATATAAATTATAAAGTTTGCCATTTCTAGTTTTTCTAAACTACCCCCTAAAGGAGGAATTGGGGGAGTCAAAGTTTATATAGAAGAATTTTAACAAGCGATCTGATTAACTCGAAACTCAGTATTTATAAAAACTGAAAATAAATAATAACTTATAGCAGGTTTTTTTTTTCAATCTACCCCTAACGGGTGAAACGGGGTATTCATTTGTGTCACAGTGGAGGATTTTACTGTATGGCTTGATTAACTAGAAAATTGGTATAAATAATCTATAAGTCAAATAATGGAAACTTCACAATAGATTTTTTTTAAATAACTATCACGCTATTTGCTATGATGAGCAATATTGCATTATGTTCGTATTGTTCTATAGTTTACCGCAAATTGTAAAAAGACTAGCCAAATGGTTATATTGCAGATAGTTACGGATTTAACTTTTAAAAGATTATCATCACGCTATATCTTTATGGAGCTAAGCAGTCAATCATAAAATATACAGGATGAATTTTGAGATGGGGCAATAAGAGCAAGTACCGTAACCGTTGTCGCTACAAGAAAACGGTCTTAGGCGACTGTAATGAACTTTTGAAAAATTTTGATCTGCATTCACAGATTTTGAAAAAAATGTACAGTCAGCAAGAAAATGGCCAATTAACACAAAAACGTTTTTGATGCTTGTCGATCCTATTACTTATTATTAGGATCAAAAAACTATAGCGGGTCAACTGAGGTTTGAGTACGAGAAAAGTAAGAAATTTCAAAAAAAAGCTTCCCGTACGTTTCGTAAGAAATGAGAGGAGATAGAACACAATATACCTTTGTACCTAACCTAATAACTTTTTGATGACTATGAGAGTGCACTTGAGGATGTACTTACTATTATTTAAATGAATACAATGTACCAGTATACAACAGTTGATATATTCCAAACTTCACTGGGCTGAATAGGGAACGAATGTAGCAGATAGTTACTTTTATGGATCTAAGCATTCAATCATGAATTATCTGATTTTTCTCTTTACTTTAACTGTAAAACCTTATTTTTCGTCAAACTTTATGTATTTATTCACCATATATTATAGGCTTTGTTTTTATTTGCGAGTGTCAACATAAATATGCGGTATAATTAAATGGTATAAAATATAATTAAATGTTGATTTGAAAGTTTGGATTTTCTTTACAGCTCCGTAGATCTAAGTTTTTGATATCTATGTCAACTTGATATCTCCGTGCGTTTCTGAGAAACAGGATCTTGACAGACAACGAATGACTTCGTTGTCTTCCTTTATGGGTTTCAATTTTTCATTTTGAGGTACAAAACCCTAAAAAAGTTTATTTGAATTTATTATCTACGTGTCAGTCTGTATTTGACCGTCTCATGCCGTAATGACTGAACAGATTTAGATGAAAGGTATGGAGATAGGCCATGACTTGGCTTAGAACATAGGATACTATGAATCTTGGTAGTACGTTCCTGTGGGATAATTACCGACCTTTACGCGAGCGAAGCCGCGGGCAAAAGCTAGTAATGTTATATATGAAAATTTCCATAGATCAGAAGGATCAGCAGTTAAGTCAATAGATGCAACTTTAAATGAAGAAATATTATGGCTAGAGAATCAAAACAGCTTTATAAGGACAATGTTACATTAGAATATAGACGAGAGATACTAGATCATCCATCAATAGTAGAAACTGTTCTTTTGTAAAGATTTGCAATAAAACAGATTCTATTATAAACATAAGACTTGTATGGAAGGCTATGGAAAGAAAATTCTTGCGTCAATTCGTCCGAATGATCCTTCCATAGCTACAGTTGTAAAAAAATGTAGATAAACTTCCTCTCCAACTTCAATGTAATAAAACACGAGATCGAAATAACAACATAATAACCTGTAGGCCTGAGAAGAAGCCTCACCGACTCCCAAAGGGTTAAGTGAGTACTGTTAACAAATCAATTACAGTAACCCTCCGCCGCCGGGTCGGGCGGAAAGCCGACTACTTTCCACAACAAATAAGCTCCTAAGATTTATGCGTGTTGGGTCTTCGCAACCCCGGATAGATCCCGCGGTCCAAAAGGCCCAGGGATAAAAATCTCGCACCTTATATCACGGCATTAGGCGCTCAGCGGTCGAAGTGTTAAAAAGCAGGGGATTACTTACATAGAAAAAATATGGATAGCGTAACCCATGCTGAAAATGAAAAAATAAGTTGAGATTTAGGCGGGCTTTAAGGAAGTTTAGTCAGAAGTTATAGTTATTAAAAGGTTCTTGCTGAAAATCGGTAGTTAATCGTCAACTTTTATAATAATAATGAATTCTTGTTAGTTTCCTTAATGAAAATGAATTATAATGTCTGTTCATGAAATTGAACATGTTAAGGAAAACTTAAATAAATTTTAACTAATGGAATCCATTCAGTTTTGGATATTGGATGTTCAAAAATCTAAAACCTGCTTAATATGTAAGGCTCGGGTAAACCTTGAACACAGTCGCAACACATTTTACACATAGAGATATCTCATCCCTAGCCCAACTAGTGTCACAACTGCTCGCCACAATCAATAAATCTCTATCCAATTTGGGAGTCCTGTAAGACAGTCCACTACATATCTACTGCATGCAAGAACAATAAATTTTATCGAGAGGCTAGCGGTCGATTCACTCCGCCGTCAGATTAATTCTGCAGTTAAATTGTAAATGAGACGAGAATCCCGCTCAGTCCGGGATGGCCGCCATGGCCGGAATTTACGTCGCATCCCTGATTTATTCATCCCGTCTTGTTCTAGCTTTTCTTTTAGGACTACTCTAGCTAACGAAGGCGGCTCAGTGAATTTGTTGAGTGACAGCCGATTTGCTAGGGTTACACGTGGTGGGTAGTTCACGATTTATTTGAGACGGTGTCGACCTTTTGTAAAGATATTGTACCTAGAGTGAGTGTCTCGCTTTGCCAACGACCCGTTAAGTACTCACATCTAAAAAGGAGGATCTACCGAAGTAATAGCAATTCAAAACAAAAAGTGTTTTCCAAAATGAAGTTAGAATATCATCCATTCTAAAAATTGAATTTAAAATCGCACAAAGCTCAGCAGACAAGGTGGCCAGTAATAAATAGTATCCGTGTAAACAGCAATCTTTGTCCCATTCTTTCGCGGCGTAATCGGACAACGAACAAACTAGACCGAAACTACGCGAACTGCCTGAAAACTTCATCATGTGAGCATTTATCTACGAGCATTGTACGCTGCAACAATGCAGTTCGCACTCTACGAAACTGTCAGAGCTTCCTGCAGATAGACACTGTGGCCCGACACGGCACGATCCAGCACGACCGCCTGCGATGCGGCACGGCGCGGTGCGGCTAGACGCGCGGTCACGCGACTACGCCAAGATGTATGGCCTGCCAGAAACGTTCTATCACGAAAACTACTTAGTACAGTCTCGTCTGCAATATTTATGCCTCAGAATTTTGTTTCGTGCTCATTTGAATATGTAGCAGCTATCGTGGTAGTTGACGAAAGTATTTTCATTATTTAAACTGCAGAGCAAAAACTTTTTATGTCTCCATTTTTAATGAAATTTAAACTTTCTGTATGTCGGCTGAGGGAACATTTCTCACGAGAGTTATGAGGTCTCCGCGTGCACGGAATTGCGGCGCTTAGATGACATTCACTCATCGGCCATTCAGAAGACGAGAAAAGCTTCCATTATGCTATTTCCGAAAGTCGTTACAAGGGTTTTAAATTATATTTTATTCATAAATGTTTTACTGGCTCTTGGCGTAAAACTTGTAGACTTCACACAATTCGATCAACAGATTTTATTGGACATTGGAAGGCAATAATACAATCTATTAATAAATCTCTAACGATTAAATATCCGGCTTATTTATTAAAACCATTTCTAATTTAAAAGCCTCCCAAAATATCAGTCTGTAGAACAAAATGGCCGCCATCAGAACGTTGCAGGCTACCTATCAGTTGTCAAGTCTGCGAGGAAATAAGAAGGAAATTGTTTATTGTACTTACAAATAACATTCTTGCCCACTTTATGAAGTTTGTTGGAGATTTTATGTGTATCGCCATTTGTTAGGGTAGAATCGATTTAAAATGTGTTTTACTATCAAATATCTGTGCATGAGATTTCACTTTTTTCTTGTTTTGGTGTTTATTCTTATGTGGCATAACTTACCAACTTAAAAGAAAGTTTTAGTTCATGAAAGTTCTCACATTAATAAATGCACCGAGTTGATATTTATATGGAAATTATTCTGTACTAAGTAATTCTACTTAATGTTTTTATTTCAATAATATTAAAGCGAAATCTTCTTTAGGTGCGTTGGGCATTTTTGAGATGGGACTAAGCCATTAATTTCGCGACACCGTATTGATACCAGCTTTGACAGTTAAAAAGACATCAACGCGTTGATTACGGTGCGTGGAGTAAAAGACATCCACGCGTTGATTACCGCGATGCCGATTTTTTTTCAAGTTTTCACTTCTGTCGGCACTCCTGGAGTGCCACTGTTTTTTTATTCTTTTACTTCTAAATATAATAGCTAGTTGTGTATAAATAGTTTACATAATTCTACTTAAATAAATATATGCATCTATAAGTATTATTTAGACAACAAGCAAACATTCGCAAAAATGTATCTACCGAATGAAGTCGATATGTTTTTGTAAATACATCAAGACATCCGTAACTCCAACTGCCGAATGTTCTAATACTCTAAGTTAAAACTATTTGTGTGAGCAGCCTCCAACAACCGTCAACATGTTCGATACAAGTGAGGCTCTCAAATGAACATGATACGCTACAAACCACCTGTGACTGAACGAATAACTAGATACACTAATTAATTAAAACGAGAGTAGTTCGGCGTCAACGTTCACTCATCCGTTCATCCAAAAAGAAAGAAAATGTATTACGGGTTTCAGTCGAACTAGGAGCGCTCGATGAGCTGCCTTTGTTATTAACTTATGTTTTTGTTATTTCAATTATAAATTGGGGTGTAAGATAGTAAGAATAAAATCATTTATATTATTAAAACTTTTTGTTTTGAGTGATAATTTTTTTTTTCGATTGGTAAACACCGTATTAAGAACTGAGTACTGGATACTATTGTCCAGGACTCAGTTCTTAATACGGAGCCATAAATTGTGCGTAGTCTGCCACGCACTTGGCCGCATAGGTAATATAGAAGAGTTTCAATACCGTGACTTTTTCATATTTACTCACTAGAGGTCGATCCACACATAGGGTCAGGCCTAATCTTTTCACCACGACATGGGTACTGGCGATGTCAATAAAAAAAACTGCAGAAATTTACATTCGAATCATGACCAAAGAAACGAAGGGTGGACTGTGTGGAAGATGATATTGCTAGAAAAGGGGTGACTACCGAAGAAAAAGACTACTGCGACCCTAAATAAATGGGGATTAGGGAAAGAGAATGATGATGACCTACTATAAGTAAATACACATCATAAAAATGTTTATCCTATCCTATTAAATGATCAATATTTATATATATATATATATATATATTTGTTTTTATATGGATTTGTACTCACGTTCGTTCAGTTGCATTATAGAGGTTTACGGGGTTGAAAAATCGATCTAGCTAGGTCTCATATCTGGGAAAATTCGTTTTCTCCGTATTTTCACCCGAGCAGAGCTCGGTCGCCCAAAGTTTAGAACAAGATAATGAATAATGACGTGACAACAATGACATTAGAACAATGACATAGAAGCACGGAATTAGTAGGTACTATCCTATACTATTAAATGAGCATTCTCTATTTTCACCAGAGCAGAGCTCGGTCAACCAGGTACTGTTTAAGGTAATTTTACTTACTTAGCTATTTTATTTTGTTAATGCACCTACCATGTCTCTGCATCACACAAAGGTCGACAAAAAAGGCCGCCTCATTGCAATATTTTTGCGAAATGTAATAACACTATAACACTACAAACCACCACTTGCTTCAAAAAACGGTGAAGGAAAACATCGTGAGGAAACCGGCAAGCCTGAGAGAATTTCTCGATGGCATGTGAAGCCAAGTCAGAGGCCCATGGGCGGCTTTAAAACTGACATCAGGTTAGTCACTAACCACACGAAAAGCAGATGTCACAAAAGTTTAAATATATAAATACAAGTCCATGGAGTAGTTGTTTGCTGTTGTTACCAAAGTTTCACCGCATCGCTCGACTAGTTTCTGTTAGTTTCACACCTTTTTGGTTTAAGATTGCCGAGATACTGCGAACTTGGGCCGTACCACTAAAAGGTAATATTTAAATAAACCAGCAAAGATGATGAAAAATAAAGAAATTATCAAGTGGAAAGAAAAAAGAAAGAAAATACGTTTATTTGTCGTAAGACATGACGCAAAGAAAGAACACAAAAACAAAAAGAACAAGTTGGCATAGATTAAGTTGGGAAACATTTGTCTTTGTAAACTAATAATGTGATTGACCGATTGCCGTTTTATGCTAAAGTAAAATACAGTCAAAACCGTTAAAACGACTTCGCTTAAAACGACGCACGGGGAAATTTTGAGGTCCCAGCATTTCTGTTTACTTAACATAGTTTTTGGTTATAACGACAATCGGCTATAACAATCGTAATCCGACGGTCCCTTCGAAGTCGTTATAAACGATTTTCACTGTAAATACATAACAAATAACAGTCAAATAGCAATAACAAAAATAAACATGGCAGCTCTACTACACATTTTTTTAAATCTCGCATATTGTCTTAACGAATTTTAATGTAATCAAATCCACACAGAATAATAATACACTTAATCTTGGTTTATGACCGCGGCGCCCCCTAGACCACTAAACCAGAGGGGCCGCAAACACGCCACAACAGGAAAACTTCAAATAAAACCAGCATAAGATTTAACATCCCTTTAATGTCGGTGTTAACAAACAATTATTTTGACTTAAGCCACGGTTAAGTTCGCGCCTCTCTCCCCATGGGATTATTATGTGAGGCTCAGTTCTGAGGAAAGCAAGTGAGTAATTAAAGGCTTTTATGAAAACTAGGTGACACCTACATGTATAGCCCAAAAAAAATTATACGAGCCACATACGAGATTCCATTTGACGAATCATGCCAGCCAATATTTAAAAAGCTTGGTTTGCTACCACCACCTTCATTATATATACATATATTTTTTTATATATATATGTATATGAGGTGCAAATAATTATACGGAAACATAAAGAACTGTTCAAAACAGCGGAAGATGTAAGTTCTCGAAATCGGCGTGACAAACACAGATAATAATTCAAAATTATAAAAAATAAATTACTATCTGTCTGGCTATGTGTGTACATATCTTTAATAAATTACCAAAAACTAAATAGCAAGGTCATTAAAAATAAATTGTTTGAATGGCTGAATAAAAATAACTTCTACTCCATTGAGGAGTTTCTTTGACATAGGTAAATTATAATAACTACAATTTTGCATGCTTTAGTTTTTAAACAAAACATGCATGATCTCTTAGGTAATAATTATACCAACTTTTTATATCATGTTTTACGCAAATAAATACATTCTATTATATCCTAATCAAAAGCGCGCTATTCGATTATCAACAATCGGCTCCGCACCGAAAGATGAAAATCCAACAGTGTGCTTTTATTTAGGTATCGACTTCTGTTAGTGAGAATTGGCAAAACAGTAACACGAAGTTTATAACTCATTTAGATAATGTGACTTTACTTGGCTGCTATTCTTTGGTAGATTGTGTTCTATGCGGAAGGAGCTCGTGGCTAATTGGCTAAAACTGAGAATGATTAATCGCTTTACCGCAGTCTTGCCTTAGACGGGAGAACAGTCTAGATAGCGAGCCTCGCCGTGGTTAAGTTAGGTTAAGGTTATAAATATTCTTTGCTCCCTTGAATTGTTTTTGTTTTTATATTTTTATTACGGACGCTTTTAACGTGCACGTCTTTCTGCATTGTTCTCACATGTATAGTTTCAAGTTGAATGATGTAACCAATATTATGTAACAATATTTTGATTTAAATTTAAAAGAGTGCCCGTGGAGTTTCTTGCCCGTTCTTCTCCATAGGAACCTACTACGCTTTGGAATGGACAACTAGTTTCATCTTTCTGACTGACCGACCCCTTGACTATTCAAAAGTGCCTGTAATTGGGTTATTTTAAATAAATGCTTTGAGTTTTGTGTTTGAATTTGAATACATTTGACCATCACTTAGGGGCAGTTTAAAGATCCAAGGTTAGATACAAATTTTGAGGCCAGAAACCTAATTGCGTAACACATTTTTAGTGACAGAAAATTGCTGAGACATTGCTTCATATTTATTTAAATTTTGCTCAACAATGTAAATAATGCAATGAATGTTGTTGAACTTTCGTAATGAAAGGCGTTCCCATAAAAAGTTTGTAACACAATTACCCTTCTAATTGCAGTCACTCCGTTTCAGATAGTTGATCTTGATCTTCATCTTTAGTTAAAAGTTTTTCGGAGGCCGAGTTTTAAAATAGAGAGGGTTTAAAAAATCATCTTAATACTGCGTCTGATAGTTTGGCCTACGTAGAATACGAAGGTTAATACATCTTTAAAAGGCACATAAATAGTATCGATATCAATTAAACGATTATCAATCAGACACAAATGAGGTTTCAATATCATAAAAGTACACTTGAATTGATAAATATATACAAAGTGTGGCTGTGTGCTGTGCTCGCAGAACGGATGGCCAATGGGGCCGAAAGGTTCTGGAGTGGCGACCGCGTACTGGTAGACGTAGCGTTGGAAGGCCTCCCACAAGGTGGACCGATGACCTTGTGAAGGCCGCAGGAATATGCTGGATGCGAAAAGCACAGAATCGGTCGAAGTGGCGATGCTTGGGGGAGTATGTCCAGCAGTGGACGTGTGATGATGATACAAAGTGTTTGTTCCTTTTGATATCCCATAACTCTAGGGTATTAATGAGACCATGTCAAAGAATCAACTGGCATAAGATTTTTTTTTGCTTTTTTTTCATGTTTCATACAAAATAATTCGACAAAGTCACACGCACATTTAATTCGGACTGTAAGTCCATTTAAAAAAAAATACAACTTCGCATTTTCTTAGCTTTAAGTATGAATGATTGGTTATGAAAATGATTTACTCGTACCTATTAATAAAACTTAGATACACACATCGAGAGTCTAAGTGTTATGTTATTTTCGAAACTATGTATTTTTAGAACACTTGTTCTGGGACTTTTTGTATTATTTTTGCTTATAGCATATACTACACACATCAAAAGTGTCTAGGGATCAAGCATTTTTATGCGGATTTCTTGAGATTGAGATGTGGCTTTGTAATAAATTTATGATTATATAAATTTATATGGATCCTTTTTGGTGCATTTCATAATTTGAAACAGGAACTGTTAATCAAATTCGAGTAAAAGATGAAAATCAGCTGTCAATATTTTCCCTATAAAAACATACAACGCATTGAAGACATTATTAGTGCTACTGTTTCCCTACTACTGATTAAAACCAACGTTATTATGGAGCGGCGACGTCATTTAAGCAGGGAAGAAATGCTCAGAGCCGTGGGAATGATAGAAGCTGGTTCCCGGCAACGTACTGTGGCTTTAGCTCTGAATACAAGTCAGAGTGTTATCAGTCGACTTTGGACACGTTACCGAAGCACTGGTACCGTGGCTGAGCGCCATGGAGGACGGTATCGCTGCACCACACGGAGACAAGACCGATACATTCAAATCTTAACTCGAAGAGCTCCAACAATAACCGCCATGATGTTAGTCGTGAGGCTTCATCACTCTTCAGGGAACTTAATTAGCGACCAAACAGTCAGAAACCGCTTGCATGAAGTGAACCTTCATTCCCGAAGACCGCTACGGGTACCACCTATAGCAATGCACAATCGTAGGATTCGATATCAATGGGCTCTTGAACACAGAAATTGGGCAGAAGAACAATGGCGTTTCGTGTGCTTTTCTGATGAGTCTCGTTTTGGTATGAGACCGGATACAAGACGTATACGACACTGGAGAACCCCTGGACGCCAACAGCGATTAAAATCCTGCCAGGAAGTCCATCCTTATAGTGGTGGAACCATCATGGTATGGGCGGGTATTTGGATCGGCGGAAGAACTGAGTTGATTTGGATCAGAGGCAACCTCAACGCTCAAATTTATGCTGAGACGATTGTATCTGACGTCATCGTTCCTCTACAAGTGCAAATCGGTCCCTTATTTCAGTTAATGCATGATAATGCACGACCGCACACCGCAAGAGTTGTAAGACAGACTCTCGCCGCAGCTAACATCAATGTCCTGCTCTGGCCTGCTCAGTCGCCAGACTTGAACCCGATTGAGCATGCATGGGATATGCTACAGAGAAGAGCTCTGCCGAATATGGAGGGTATCCAGTCGCAAGAAGACCTTTTTTGTTGTTGCAACGAACATGGGCGGCCATTCCACAGCGTGATTTGGATGAACTCATTTTGAGTATGCCAAATCGATGTTCTTGTGTTGTTAGTGTTCGCGGTAGAAACACGGATTATTAATTGTTTAAGTTACCCAATAAAATTTTAAAGAAAACTGTTATTTCAGTCTTTTTTTCGAACTTTAATGTTAGTGGTTCAAATGTCAAAAATCCCTTTATTAGGAAAATGGCAAATTTCTTTATTAATGCAAAGGTGACTTGGTTTATCGTTACTGTGACAAACGAAAACACTTTATTTGATGAATCCTTAAAGAAAATTTTAATTAATATCAATCAGGAGAAAAGTTATTGCAAAAATATATGTTGATCCCTAGACACTTTTGATGTGTGTATATTATAATAACCTTAGAGTTCAAAAGGAACACGCTGTTTATGTACTTATTTCTAATAGTTTATTTAAATAGACTGACGACTCCATAGGGAAACATTATAATACTTTGTGCCAACCTAAGCATAAGGTAGTTGTTCTTGTTTTCGTTGGATAACGTAAGGAATATCGTCACTTCCGAGTGTTTTAGCAAGGTTGTTTTTCATGTTTGTCTTATTTACTTATCTTTAAAATAAACATGAATAAGACTGTAAAATATTATTGCTAGTTTTATCAACATAGAAAACCCTATTAGTGCTGCGTTTTTCATTAGAGGTTTTAGGGTATCTAATCTTAGGGAAATAATGAATAGGTATTTTAGTTTTCTCGGTATTATAATAAACTTATGTCCTGCAAACAAACAAAACGCTTACATCAACTGCAATCATAAAATTTAATTTTTAGACTCCATTATCTAGTTTATCTTACATTTGACCCGCACCTCTAATATCCTCACACCAGGGCCTCCGTAATTTACGTACCAATTGCTCGCCAGACCTCCCCTAAATCATGACCTCCTGGTCAGGACAAACGGATAAAATAATCCCTATGTGAACTTTTCTTCAGGACCTATAAAGATGGCGGCCATAGATAAAAAGTCTATGATCAGCGGATTTTGTGCCAAAAAAAGGGAAAACTAAGCTAGTGAAAATGTCGTTTTAGTGGCTATAAATATGTTTATGATAATAAAAAGCTTATCTTGTATTGACATTTTTGTGTTTGCAGTGTACGGCTTGACCAGTAGTTCGCTGATGGGCAGTAAATATATACATAAAAACGTTTTAAACGTCAAACAATGTACGTAACTTTGAGCAACGTTTAGGGGTAGGTGTTTCTAGGGATTTAGTTTAAATATTCATCATATTATTCGGAGCCTAGAAAGATAGCAACAGAAATGGAAAACCTTTTAAATTGTTACAAACTCGAGCATTCGAAAGTAGACAGATTACTATAGGGTCAAATTATTAGCTAGTTAAACTCCCCAGACGAGATGGGTATCGATATGTACACAGATAAAACAAAGAAAAAAAAGATTTGATAGTTTTTTTTTTTCTGGCGTCAATGACTACTGGTTGTATAGTTTTTTTTTTTTTTTAAATCTGTTAACATATCGATACCCATCACGCCTGTGTCAAACTCAAGCTCAAAGCATTTATTTCAATTAAACCATTTACAGGCAATTTTGAATTGTCAAAGAGTCGGTTAAGGAAAGTTGAAGCTAATTGCCCATTCTCAAACGTAGATCTCTATGGAGAAGAACGGGCAAGAAACTTCAAGGACACTCTTTTAAGTTAGTGTGGCTTATTCAGAAAAAACAACTGATATTTCAAGTAATTAGAAGTAACTGCAAAAGATTATTGCAACAATGAATTATATTATTTTTTTCGGTTTACTGTATTTAGATATCGGTGGTACCCATCACCTCTGCGGAGTTTTTCCAGCTACTTTAATGTGACCCTGTATAATAAGGCTACAAAACTAAAATAACTTCAACTCACACGTGTTCCCTTGACAT
The DNA here is from genome assembly GCA_916610215.1 of Omphaloscelis lunosa. Taxonomy (NCBI): domain Eukaryota; kingdom Metazoa; phylum Arthropoda; class Insecta; order Lepidoptera; family Noctuidae; genus Omphaloscelis; species Omphaloscelis lunosa. The sequence continues at coordinate 2,242,425 of OU744245.1, read as the reverse complement.
GTACTATTTCGAGTGCACGCAATAAATCGTGCACATTCCAGATTTATGGTCAAATTGCGAGCGTTGCAGCTATTGGCCCTACTCTGTCATCCTTACTAACGGCGTATGATTATCACACACGATATATTTTGACAAATGCATACAGTGCAACTTGAGCTTAATATATTACTGGAGGTAATTTACGAGTCAGCTTGAATTACAGTAATGTGGTGAGCGCATAATGGGTTTTGTCACCTCAAAGTGTCCTGTCATTTTTACATGCTGGGATGGTCAATGAGGTTTTTAATCGACAATATTCAACGGCGATCATTGTGGTCACGACGATGAAAATTCTTAGCGCATTTTTATCAGCATTGGCAGTCTTGTTCCCCTACTGCTAAGCCTAGGCGTCCTCCCTTTTGTGCCTGGTCCGTGCGAGTCTCATCCAGGTCTTCCCCGCGATCTTGTAGGTCGTCCACCCACCTGGAGATCTACTCCCGAAGTGCGGGTACGGGCGTTTACTACTCCGTATCACCTATGGACTTATGATTAGTTCAGGGCCTGATCTAAATATGAATGACAACACGATTTGAACAGTTGTCCCTACTCCCTATAGTAATATTCCCGTCTGAAAATAAAAATTTGATACTTGTTTTGACGTATCAACTACTTTCGGACGGGCCCGTATCTTCGATAGACGCCTTGGCTACAGGTCTGCCAACGCTCCTTCTTCTACCGTTTCCAGCGCATTTTATTAGCACATCAAAATGAAGTATAACGGATAATTAGTTTACTTCACTGCAACTAGAATACAATCACACCAGTGCTTAACTCTAATAACATAGGAATTGTTCAACCATTCAGCATGAAGACACCAAAAAGGTTATTGGTTATCCACAACTCGATACAAATCATATACCCAGGAATGAGTGTAACATAAAAAATCCACAAACGAAATAATTTTTTGATAGATTATAAAATTGTACTAAATTAACAAAAATGTTACCAATTGAATTACTAATGAAATCTTTTCTTTTCAATTGACTAGTTTTTATTTTATAAATCTACATATATGTTGCCAGCTGAATAAACTTATATTATAACAATGTATAAAATACCTAATGTTACATATTACAAATCAACATCATTTATGAAAATAAACCAGATTTATAATTGTTTGGTATTATTATTATTACACAAGCGTTTTAACAATAGTGTGATTACAGTTCGTCACAGAGTGTGTCACTTGCCTTGCAGAATGTTTGTGCCCGCTAGACTTCGCACTAAAAGTCGGCGGTTTGCGATGAGCTTTATCGTAATGGGCTATTAAACGGAAGAGCCAACAGTGAACTTTCATGGCGATAGTGACAACCATATCATAATTATGAAGACAGCTAGATATGAACATTACTTCAACTCATGAACATCAAAATGCCTCCTTAATAAATATTGAAAAATAACGCAAAAAATAACTTGAAAATTGGAAGCCAATGTACTAATCCAGCTTCAGTAAAACCGTTTCGTATTTCTACAGCGACTTTAACACGATTGACATAAGCTTTTGGTCAGCATAAGTCGATGCAAAACAGTTTTCAATTTTCCATCGTCGATAATGCTGATAACATAACATAACATCACGCCTGTATTCCCCGAAGGGTTGGGCAGAGATGTAGACTCATTTCGCCAGTTATGTTTAAGTCCCATGTAATAGGGGGCGAGCCTATTGCCATCAACCGGGTACAAATTGAGACTCCGGGCTGCTACTGAGCAAGTCCAGATGGAAAAACCCAATAACGCTTTGCCTGACTTGTGAATCGGACCTCATGCTCAGCAGTCAGTAGTGCTTGCGACCACTAGACCAACGAGGCGACGGTGACGCTGATAGTATGTCACATATTGTCCAGCGAGGTCATAGTGTGTTTGTCTAGGCCAGAGCACGCGTCATCACTACTTCTATCCATAATCTACGAAGAATATGTATATCTCTTTCTATACAAAGTGTAGATCAGATAAATATAATGACATTTCTTTTCTTAATTTTAGACATCGCGCCATAAGTAGTAAATTTTCTAAAATCTGTCATTTTGATTTACGTTTCTGCAGCACTCATCATGAGTTGACTACACGGGCCTTGCCTTACTAACACTAATTTGTACACCGACAAATACACTACACTACTACTATACATAGTAATTTTTTTTACTAGTTAAATTTATACTAACTTGAAACTCAGCCATAAACAGTCGAATAGGAGTTACCAACATTCCAAGAAAGGGGAAAAATAATGTCGCAAAGCTTGTCTCCGGTGTAGACTGTTGTCTTTTCTTTGGTACTGGCATGTTAGTACGATTTATTTCAGTTCAGTCTGCCTCCGAGGCTTCTTTGTTGAATTAAGCTTTAAGCTTTACTTAGCCCGCTAAGTTCTGCACGGAATTGTAAACGAGTTTGCAGTCAGATAGCTTAAGTACAGTCTGAGCTTTTTATTTATAGAAAAACATGGCTGTTTTGTGTACTTAATGGATACAGTTTATTTTGAAATTAAGTAAATATCAGTTTTAAAATTGCAAACCTTTTTTAAATGGCATAATGAAAAGTCTGAAATATGGTAAGACTCGGAGACTTTTCGTGACTTTTCATTGCATTACTTTTGCGTAGGCACCTATACAAATAAATATTGGTGTATGGTGTTTAGTGTAACGGGTGGAATGATGTACAGAATTATCGTGTATGTCAATATTTGATAGCCCCTCAAATGATCATCAACAAGGTAATTAATTTTAAAACGTTCTTTATTAGGCCATCTTTTCACCATGGAAGTCTGACATAGTTAAGTTGCAGTTATCATAAATATCGTTTAATTGTAAAGGAAGCAATATAAATACTAAGGTACTTAAGATAAACAAAATGAAAATTACAAAAACCCACTTATTATCAACTTCATGCAGCCTACGCAACTCTCAGGTGTGCGGTATTAAGTTAAAAACCGTAACTTAGCCGTAGCGACACAACTTAAGTTAATTAGGCCGGCTGCCCACTGCGGCGGGGTAATGAAACGATGAGAGCGCCGCAATTTGGTCGCCGGTTTCGTGTGAAGACGCCTATTAACCGCGCTAATGTCTCGGAAGATATACTGGACAGTGCTTGGAGCTATACATACGTATATAGATATGTCTGGGTTGGTATAAGTGACTACATAATGTTGAAGCGGAGAATCAGGTCTCTAGAAGTTTCGTGTTTCATGAGTTTTGCTTAACATTAATACGGATATCACTTTTCACAAGTTTGCTCAAGCAAAGCCGTGAAAAGTGTCACCTCAAGGTCAAGGTAATACTACCTTGGCTTTGAGTAATGTTACTATTATACCTATTTCCACCGGGTCCACAGGGGTGAAATTACAGAAACACACATATATAATAAAATTAGCCTATTTTGTTCCCACTGCTGGGACACAGGCCTCCTCTTTGTTAGGGGGAGTGGGGTGTAATCCACTACGCGGGCCCAGTGCGGATTGTTGAATGTCACATGTCTTCAAATTTTCGTTATAGGACATGCCGGTTTCCTCAGGATGTTCATTCACCGTTTTGAGACAAGTGGTGATGAAATAAATTACACAAAGTAAAGCGTTTGCTTGGGTTCGAAGCCACGACCTATAAACTCGTAGCCCCCACTGCTCTTACACACAGATATTTCAACTAAATGACTACCAAGTTACACGTCAAAAACTCCCTCCCTCCCTTAATAAGAAACGCGGAGGAAAGTTATGCCTTTTAATTTAAGCGGATTAAAGTGATAACTATAATCCGCGTAAATTAAAATGCAGAATTTTTTTATTAACAAAGAGGTTGATGTCACAGGTAGCAGTAACAATTGCCCATTGTCCCTGACCTTTGCCCCTTACAAGCCATTTAAAAAAAAATAGCCTATGTTGTGTCCCACTGCTGGGAAAAAGCTTACCCTTTTCCCTACCTTCGCCGCGGTCTACCTCGATGGCGATGTACTCCCGTCAGGTGTCCAGTGAGTGACGATCTTTGCCCATCTCTCCGGGTGCATTCGTGCGACGTGGCCGGCCCACTCCCACTTCAGCCTGGCTGTTTTATCTCGAACATCCGCTATTTGAGTTATGGAGCGCAGGATGGTGTTTCTAACGCGGTCTGTTCGCTTGACACCTATTATGCTGCGCTCCATTGCCCGCTGGCAAATCTTGAGTTTGGACTTCCGTTATTCAATATGTGACCAGTGACTAGCCATGTCGGTTTTAAAATACTTTGTTCAGCCAAGTCATTAGGACCAAACTTCAGCATCGGTCCTTTCGGGCTTCAGTTACTTACTTACGGCTACAAAAATATTGTACTGGGATACGCGTTTTCAGTCATCTTTACGTTATCTATTTGACCCCCATAGCCGTGCCTATAGCCCATAGCCCCATTCATTCTGCATTGATCTCCATGTGTTCCTGGTCATAAATCTGATTTATGGCAAGTTTCGATGAACCCAAGCCGGGTTTGTCTGCCAGGATTTTAATTTGTGGGATTTACAATGTAAATATTAGTAACATTGTAGTAATTACAGTAACGCAAAAGGATTTTAAAGGACCAATTACTTAGTTATTCCAGTAACGCATAACGATTTGTACCAGTTAGATATTGATCTAATAAATTTTGTGATTGGTAAACATTGTTTTCTTTTTGTTTTCATTTTCAAGGTGTTTTTTTATTCTAATGCTAATAATCGCATTTTTCTTCCTTTTCTTCCTTTCTTTGTTCTAATGCTAATAATAATCGCATTTTTCTTTCTTTTATTTATTTATTTTATACTTTAAGCACATAAATGTACAGAGGCGGACTTAATGCCGTAGGCATTTTGTACCAGTCATCCTTTGGGTGATGCAGAGATGAGCAGTGGTAGGTGCAATATCGAAAATTGTGGAATAAATATTTATTTAAATATAATGATATATACCTATTAAAACAATATAATATACCTAAATATATATAAATATAAGAACAAATAAATACACGAATAAAAAAATATCTTAAAAATAAATAAAATATCAAAATATTTTTTTATTTTATTTTTAATATCTTGCCTTCCTTTCTCTTTCACATCGCATGCACAAGCTTACTTTATTTCAAATATACTTAATCAATCAATCAAATAATTTATTGTGCAGATCGTAAAATCCAATTTATTAGTAATTGTTCATACACATCTTAAACATTAGTGTTAGTAGGTACATACATTTGGCAAATTTTGGTAATAATTATTAATAATGTCTAAAGATTACTTAGAAACTTAAACTTATTACTTAGAAAGTTTACAACAGTCTTATAACTAAACTATGCCTCACAAAACTGTTTACACTGTTTCGACCATATTCGTAAATTATAGGATAGTTCAAGAAGTGATTATGTAAATCTAAACAGCGTCGTCTAACGCGTTATAATAAGGTCCTAGTAGCTGTGGTGTCAAACGAGAAGGATAATCGCTAATCCAATTACGGATACCGCTAATTAAATTATCATGTAAACGCGGCAGTGGGCTAGGAGGGAAGAAACGCGTACGACTGGTATCAGCGACGGTAACTTATTTCAATAGGATTAATATAAGCTGTGCACTTAGAACAGACCAGCCATGCAATTAGCCTGGCTTTTTCAAAGTAAGCATCTCCTTTTTAAGGAAATTTCTCGCCGTCTGGTCGACATTTCACGTCATTAGAGGGCTCGTTCTTTGGCTAAAGAATAAATATTGCCATTCAACGTGGCAATGCTTCCAGTCTTCTGGGCACGTCTCTGGATGACATGCAGCGATGTGGAGGAGTACTTCGACGCCATATCCTTTTGTTTTTGTATTTATTTGTATAATTAGTCGTTTAATTTATTGATATTGTATATTGTATTGAGGAGCTCGTGGCTACGTAATAATAGCTGCATGTGTCGATCCATCAGGTTAAGCTACGCTTGCCGCGGTTGGTCCGTGGATGAGTGACCATCTTTACATACCGAGATTCCTCCGTGCCTCGAAAAGCACGTTAAGCCGTTGGTTGGTCCCGGCTGTCATTCGTGGCTCTTTGACAAGTCGTTACTGGTCGTCAGAAGCCCGAAAGTTTGACAACCAGTCTTACCAAGGGGTATCGTATTACCCAGTCACTGGGTTGTGGAGGTCAGATAGACAGTCGCTCCGTGTAAAATACTGATATTCAGCTGAATCTGGTTAGACTGGAAGCTGACCCTAACAAAGTTGAGAAAAGGGTAGGCAGATTGATTGTTATATTGTATATAAGACTTGTCATCTATGGTTAAAATAAAAACATTGTCTATGTCACAAGTAAGCTAGGTAAATAGGTAATAATGGCTGGTGTTCGCAACTAAGTAAGTAAGCTAACGCCTATCTCAAAATCAGTTGAATCAGCTCAGCTATGAAAACGATTGAAACAGATAGAAAGTTGTTTAATTCGTCCTTAATTAACTGAGACTTAAAGAACAAGAAATTTGTTCACAACTTATTCTTCAAATCTTAAATCAATGCTATCTTCAATTTCAATATTAACTCCTAAACGAGCAATATAAAAAATAAGTTTTAAAAAAAGTTTATTTATTTCTCTGCCCAACCCTTCGGGGAAACAAGGCGTGATGTTATGTTATGTTGTTATTTCAAAAAATGGGAACATTTACAAGAAATATTTGTACATATATCTATATATATTTGTAATCACGTTCTGGAAACCGGCTCTAACGATTTTAATGAAAATTGCAATATAGGGGTTTACGGGGGCAAGAAATCGGTCTAACTGGGTCTTATATCTAGGAAAATTACTTTTCTCCGTATTTTACCCGAGAAGAGCTCGGTCGCCCAAAGTTTAGAACAAGATAATAAATTATGACATTAGAATAATGACATAGCAGTATGGAATTAGTAAGTACCTATACATAAGATTAGTATGAACTATCCTGTACTATTAAATGAGCATTCTCTATTTTCCAGAGCTCGGTCGCCCAGGTATTAAGATACTTATAGCAGGTAAAGGCAAGACACGTGATAAGAGGATGATGCTAACAGGTTCTATACACCATAGCAAGGCACTACAGTGTCCATTTATTCTACACCAAACAACAGCCACACGTATACAATCAATAACACCCCCCCTATAGTGTTAACTATCCGATCAACAACACCCCAGGCAAACGAGCCGCGCAAGACTTAATTAAAACAAGTTCAAACATCTATAAAAAGGCGATATACCCGTAAACGTTGCTGATAAAGCTAACGAAGTCTTAAATGAGCGCTGGGGTACTACAGTATCCCATGCGGGGTAGTGGGGTACCCCACGCGGGGTAATGGGATACCCCGCACGCATTAAGGGGTATGCGGAGAAACAAGTGCTGTAAAAACTTGTATCGTTCTGATGTCTTATGTATGCGATCCCGGAAATGTGGCGATCAATTGTGGGGTACTTTGATTTGTTAGGCTTCCACGGCGATGTGAAAGGGTTGGCGATGAATGGGGGCCATGGGGGATGGCTTCCGGTTTTATAGTGGTTGATGGGAATTCTGAGTTATGTCCGTAAAGCTTTTGAGAAGATAGTTTGCACTGTGTTCGTTATGGTGATTGATAAGTATGGCGCACACGAAGGGGAAGACCAAAGAAACGATGGATGGACTGTGTGAAAGATGATATGGCGATATGGCGAGAAAGGGGGAGGAGGTGTTACTGAAATGACGAATAATAGAAAAGTATGGAAGAAAAACATTTTGGACGACACCAAATAAATTAGGTAGTAAAACAATGATGACGTCACACAAGAAAACTAAACAGCATAAAACGTTTTCGATCATCTTTTTCAGAATAACCAACGCTTGGTTAAAGTGCACAACTCTAAAAAAGTTTTTTTCAAATCGGTCCAGCCGTCTTCGAGTAATGCATTTTAAAAAAAGATTCCGAGGAACTGAAACCCTCCTCCTTTTTTGAAGTAGGTTAAAAATGCATGGCGGCTATAATATACAGATAAGAATAATGACAAGAGGATAGGGAGCTGATCACCGTGTCTCATAACACCCTTCTGTTTTCGTCAATTTGTCCATGTTCAACAGTGGTCGTTAACAGGAATGTAAGTAGTGGTTGGGACATTGTAGCATGGAAACAATTTAATAATATTTATAGTCGGATAATTAATTAAAAGATTTTAGTTTTTCAGACACATTTTCGCTCATGATTATTTAAATTATAATCTTTAGAAATAGCTAAGCGGAACAGGTTACTAAATATATCCACGTTTATTGCATTTTATAATGAATTTCCACAAAGTCACGCCTGAATCAATTAACAATCCTTGTCAAGTAAAATGGTAAAGATAATGGTAAATAATATTTTTTTTTCTTCTTAATATTCTTATATTAATGATTATGTATTAATGAAATAAAAGAAATGGTAAATAAAATAATTATAATCAAATAACTGGAAACACGAATCTATTGGATTCGTTTCCCCAGATTTCTATTATAAACCTTTTGATATTAAATTAAATAGAGTCAGCATCCAGTGCGATCAGCTGATGCGATCAAAACTGTTTACATTCACAAAAACGAAATGTTTGTAAAGCGCTTACGATACATCCATTATAGGTTGTAAGTACACTAAGGGTCTCATATGTCGAGTATGAAAAAAAAAATAGTTTCCACGAAGAAGCTTAACTGAAATACCAGGGTATTCAAAAACTTAAAAAAAAAAATTGCACAGGTTAGTCTGAGAATTTTATTCTATACCGAAACTTAATCAAAATAATTCCGTTAGTGATCAAACTTTACTTATTTATTTACCTACGACTACAAGTGTATCTTCCGTGAATACAATTTTAACACATCGGTAACACCAGCAACTATAAATCACCACTTTCCCAAAACAACAAACAATAAGACACAAATAAGAAGAAAAAAACTTACATCGGCGTACGAGAACTTGTCACAGAGGAAACACACGCGAACCACAGAACAGCACACAAGCCCAGCCATGGCAGACAACATATTTATCAGAACCGGCCATTTATCACCACACTGGGCAAGGGGACATTTGTTACGAAACGTCAAAACTAAAATAGAATTCACTTGTTTGTGTCCAAACAGCGACCACGTGCGGCCCAACGGGCGGGCCGCTCATATCTGACGCCTCACTTACCTTATTACATGAAAACGAGAAAAATAACACCACTCCACACACTTACTGACATTATCTAATAACCATTTGTACATAAATTAATGTAAAATCAATGAACCCACTCGCTTTGATGTTTCATGTTACGTCGAGCACCGTTTAATTCTCAAATAAGTCTTTTAAACTGGGCCAAAGCAGTTTATTTTGTAAATGACACAATTCTCTATGGAACATGGCTTTTAACGTTTGATTTATGCTAGGACACCCCATTGGAAAAAGTTTGCTAAGTACAATGGTTCGAGCGACTGCAGTAATGTGACAATAAAATCAATATGTGTCGGAGTCATTAATTATGTTCTATGAGTGTTACATGAACGCACCTGATGTAAAAGCGCGGGAGAGTCATCCGTCAAGCGGCGCGGCGTGGCGCGAACGAGCCGCTATTCACTGGCACGCGTCACAAATCCATATCATTGTCAGCACGAACACTCGCGACAATAACGAGACTTTTTAAAAGAAAAAAGAAAGACGTAGAGTTGTATATAATTTGTAGGAAGGTGTCGGGACGCCGGGTGTCGGCGTCGGGCGCGCGCTGTCGACCAGCTCGCGAAATGTTGTCGGATGGACTGGAACCGGCGCGGTGTGTCGCGTATTTTTCTATTCTATACGTTTGTTCTCTACTCAATCGTGTCATATCATTTTCGTGGACACTGGGCGCCGCTATTTTTAATTGGCCCTATATCTTTATAAATATATTTCGTGGGAATATTTCGGTTCGCCACAATACTACAACAATTGGTACAGATTTCAAAGGTTTTATGAGTTTTTAAAATTTGTTCCGTCTTGTTTTCGTCTTTGATGTACAAATTGGCGACGTGCGTGTAAAATTATTTTATATTTAAACGTTGTAGCTGTTTGTTTTTTGTAAAATAATATAAATATTTAGGCAAGTTATCCCTATGCGTAATCATTCAACCTTCGATATTTGTTTGGACATTCAGAGGAACCACTACTTAAAAGCTCTAAACTTTAAGAAAATTTGAGTACCGAACAAACAAAATATGTACTTAGTAAGTATCTAGTTATCAAAACATAATTCGACAAAAACATACCATCTGCTTTTACCATGACCACAATAAAAACGGGTTTTATCGACGGAAGAATAGACAAAATGATAGATAAACAATCACAATCAGTCACTTGTCTACCCTTCCGTCGACAAAACCCATAGAAAACCTATTTCTATGGTTGTCATAGAACGCGTGCTGCTTGTAAGACAACAACTATAAATTATGCATCACTAACCAGCCCTAACCCCTAGCACACTAGAATGCGTAAATAAGTAGGTAGCTAAGCCCAAAAAAAAAACTCCCTCAGCAAATATGTTTCGCCCAAAAGGCACCGCTAAGGGAAACCAACTCATAAAATTTGAGTTGAGCCATTCTGTCTGTGTGTTGATGAGTCAGCCACACACCGTGTAACGACGTTTTTCAATTGGGAGATTTGAACAGGCCGCGCCCGAGGACATGTTATGTAGTAATTTAGAACATGCTGTAATGGGTTAGGATTCGTTGTACATGCTACTGTATGCATGTTCTGGATGGAGATAAGGATTGGTAAGGCTTGCTGTCTGGGAGCTAAAGTGTGGAAATGCGTCTGGATATGATGTAAAATGATTATATTTCAAATAGTCTGTGTATTGTAAATAAGGTCACGGAAACGGAGGACATAGATTTTCTCTTTTTTTCGTTGGTCTTAAAACTTACAAGACTAACTTAAAAAACTTAAAATATTAATGTTGCTATGTATGCTGTTTTGATAATATTGATCTATATCTGTGCTGATAAGAGACTATAAATTAGAATATTTAGCTATGCCCACAGAATAGATATAATATCTGTTCTGTGGCTATGCCTATTAATAGCGATAAACAGTAACGTAAATGGCGCAGAGGCAGTGGTGGAGCCGGATGAGCGACCGCCTACCGTGCACGGGGTCGCAGGTTCAATTGCCGCATTAAGATAATAATAATTTGTAGTGAACTATTAAGATACTAGTTTCACATCTGGAAAGGAACATTAATTTTGATCAGGAAAATGCTAAACAATATCTCGAAGATCCGTCAATAGGTAATTTCAATAGATTTCATTCTATAAAGGTGAACGCACACTTATCCGAGCCGAAGACGTCGAACGAATCGAAGTCAACGAAAACGCTAGGGACGGTCTTCCAAATTCGGACAATTCGACGCGGGCAGGTGTGCAAGGTTTCATAGAATTTCATATAAAGAATATCTAAAATTCGTTTTGTTCGGTTCGTTCGCGCGACCTTTAAATTACTTACTGCTATATATTTCTAAACTAAGTATAATTTCGTTTTCTATCAATTCGTGACTCGATGGTTATTATCAACATTTATTTAATTAGCCAATTTATTTATAAGTCTCGTTTCTATTCTAAGCATTGAACCGAAAGCCCTACTGATTTCGTGTTTCCACCTTTTGGTTAATGACAGGATACCTAGGTACATCATTTCAGCCGCAAGCACCGCCACTTCGACCGGGTCTGTGCTTCTCACATCTAGCGAATTCCTGTGACCTTCACCAAGTCATCGGTCCACCTTGTAGGAGGCCTTCCAACGCTACGTCTTCCAGTACGCGGTCGCCACTCCAGAACCTTTCAGCCCCATCGGCCATCTGTTCTGCGAGCAATGTGCCGTGCCCATTGCCACTTAAATTTGGCAATTTTTCGGGCTATGTCGATTACATTGGTCCTCTTGCGGATCTTTTCATTTCTGATTTGATCACATAGAGAAACTCCAAGCACAGCCACACATACCTACAACTAAAAGCTATTTACGGTAAATAAATAGTTAAAAGCTTTTAAATATTAAAGCCGTAGTAACATTCGCGGCACGTGCCGGTCATATTATGCTCGTACGACGTCGACGTCATAGTTTACGACTATCTACTACTGAGATACTCTGTACAGCTGCACGGGAGTATGACTCACAGAGATCATTTATTTTACATAAATCTTATTCATTCTGACAGACAAGGCACAGCATAAATCACTGGGTCTAGAAAAATTTTACAGCAGAGTTCCTTTTATAACGAAGGTGAGCACTAAGGAAGAAATTGTCAAATTACATCCCCTAACGGGTTAAATAGGGGATGAAAGTTTGTGTGGTAGTTCGTAATTTTTTCCAATTGGAAATCCCTATGGTAGCACGGCTTGTACGTTTATAAGTATATGATTAAAAATAAGTACGCAATGACGGTGGGTCTGAAACACAAAAAGCGAATAGTATAAATTTTAGTTGAAAATACTCATTTCAAGTCTTTATTTATATTTATGGTTGATACTAATTGTACTTGCCGCATAAATTAAACCAAAATATTATAGGATAGTTGTATTCTCGATAAAATTATTTTTTGAAATACATTACGATTACTACGCGCGTCCGTACTAGGGCCTCTGAATATGCGTCTTGTAGTCGAATGAATATTACAAATTCGAAACGCCTGTCAACCATTCTCTTTCTCCAATCTGCCTTAAAAAGGGGACTTAATTATCTCTTTAAAATCTCTTCAAAATTATAATTACGAAGGACTAACAATTTCGTGTGTAATGTATACATTTAGTAAATACCACTTAATAAGTAGATGCATAACTGCAAAATTATTAAAATAAAATCCTCTACCGCCAGTCTGTCGCTCAGGTGTACATTTATTTCAGTTTACAAGTATCGGCGAGCCATCAAACTGTAACTAAACTATTACTACACTGGGGCAATATATGCGTATACCCTAGAAACAGCGATACATCGAGAACAAATAACATGTTGTGTTGCAATGAGCTTTACTAAAGAAACAATTTTTCGGAATATCAAATAAAAAGTAGGGACGCATTATTTAAGAATCGTAGCAGGTAGCCTTCTGTGCTACCTACCCGCGTCAGTTTTCGGTAGCTTGACTTGTGTAGTTTTCCGACAAAACTCTGAAATTGATGATAACAAATGAGCGAGTGAGTAGAAAGTTATGATTTTCATCATCTCCGTATACGTCCGAATCAATACAAATTATGCTCTTTATGATTTATGTTTGTATTACAATATAACTCAATTGATATAACAAACATTAATTAAATTAAAATATAATATCCTATCCTAACTAAAACTATTAACAAACAAAAAGATGGCGTCGAAAAATTCCTCCGCATCGTTGTCGACTAGTAATGTACCCAAGAGACTGACGGTATTGCCACGTTGTATGGCAATGCTTAGCCTTTGGCCAAGGTAAAAGCCAGCCCTTGGGTCACGGGAAGTGTCAACCAGTCGTTTGGAGATTTCGTTGAACAAACTCGGACCCCACGGCCCTAGTGGTTCAACCCCCAAACGGCTCGAAAAATTATTTACCTATATGGTTATTAGACTTTCGCCGATCATTATTTGTTAGATAATCACATATCTATATTGTGAAACATAACCAATAGTGAGTTATCCACCTACTTCTGCAAAAATAGCAAGCAGTACTGAACAACTAATAAAGACGTGTCGAGCAAACCGCGCGACACCGGTGTCACGTGTTTTGGGACACAAAGTACTAGGATACCAGGATGCTACAGGAGAAGACCAATTCTCAACACGTACGTCATGAAAGTTTCGATACACCTACGTGCAGATTTTTTTTTCCGAATTTTACTTTGAAACGTAAAATTCAATAATGCCTAGTAATGTTTACACAATTATTATTATACACATTAGAAAATCCTTGTTTCTTAAAAAGTTTATCAATAATACGGTAAACACGTAACATAGTGGTTAATTAAATACATTTTAAAAACGATATAAGTTGCCTTACCGGTTACGGCATTGATCATTAAAAATAAACCCTTTTAAATAACAGCCAAATCATGCGATAAATAATTCCAAACCCAACCACAAATATAATTAATAAAAGTATCAAATAAAAAAATAATAATAATCGAATATTACTGCAAACAAATTCGTTAAATAAAGAAACAAAAAATAAATGAAAAACTCATACAGACGACACGAAAACTTCAAATAAGTAAAAGCGCCCTCTGTATTATTTTGACGGTACTAACCGTGGGAAAAGCAAGTCAGGTGGGATGGCACGTGTTAAAGGGCAGTCGGTACCAGGACACCAGAAATCACTGAAAACTCTTCACTGCACCATAAATCAATATTCAAACAGATCGACATCAACATTACTATCGCGGCCTGCAACAGGGGCATTGATAGACGAAAGTGAAAATGTGGGACGAGACGAAGCCGAGGCATACATACGTGAGTCCATCAATGCGTGGTTGCGCCCAAGGCTTGTATAGTAATTTTCTCAAATAATGCGCAGAAATTCAAATTAAGTAGGTAAATCCTTATTAATTATTATTACTTATTAATATTAATTAATTAATAATAATGTTGGCCGCTAAACATGACAGATATGGATTATCATAGTAACATTGCCGGCCGCCTACTCACATCTATTTTACAAAGTATTATTATATTAGTAAAGCATTTTCGGTTTATCTCGAAGAAGGTTGCCAAAATAATGCTCGAATTTCCAGGCATATTTAAGAAAAAAAAAATACTACAGATATTTGACATGACACCTTTGCAAGCAGCGCCCCCTATGGCATACGTATAAAAGTGTCGCTCAATACGAGTGACCGCTACGTACAACGATGCACAGCTTCTGTAAAAGTGCGCTGTGTGTGTAAATGAAAGTGCACACATGCTTGCATGCATTGATTGGATGCGGTTCAAATGTTCAATGAGTAAGTTTACGACACGTCAAATTTTATGTTATTATATATTTTTCTATGATTACTGGCTACCTGCCCAACCTGTGTGCTAAATTAATGTCGCAATTGTAGCGGCACGGCCATAGATGTAGAGTAGCTTGATGAATCAAGCATAGATTAAAATTATGGTCGGTTCAAAAAGTATTTAATGTATTTAGGTAAAATTATTAGACAATCGCTCACTGTATCATAAGTAATACATCATCCGTATCTAAGGTTTCAACTTTTTCCAGCAATGATTGATATCAATAAATACCATTATTATAATTGTCGTACTATTTTGAAAAATTTATAAAGAAAAAGCAGCCAAGTGCTATTCGGACTCGCATGCGAAGGGTTCCGTATCATCGTTCATTATATTTTAAAACACTACATTTTCTTTTAAATATTTAGTAAAAATAACAAGCTTTTGGTATGGTAATATTGGTAATGGAATGGTTAATAAAGTTATTGTATTTTTATTATTTGTTGTTATTGCGTCCATAGTAGTACGGTATAACTATTTCCTTAATGTCCCTCGGCAAACTTCGTGTTTCGTCAGTCGTCGGATTTCTATCAGCTTCCCTTTGCACTTGGTGCAGACCGGACGCTCTCAATCGACTTGGAAGTAAATAGGGTTGTTAATACTCTTTTAATTTAATGTAATTAATTTTAAAAATGGGAGGAAAGCTGTTAAAGTCGCGGGCACGAAAATAGTTTTACAGCTCTATATAGTTCACACGGAAATCAAAACAAAACAACAATAAAGTACTCAATTCTGAATTCAAATGATTATACACGATAAATCTAATAATTGATGGACATAGATATTAGCATTCGTTTGTATTCGGGAATGCGATAATTTCCGAGGTACATTAAGAAAATTAGACTGTACACACTCTGTGAAAATTTCAAATATCTACCTATTATGGTTAAAAAGATACAGCGTTGTGAAAAACGGACGGACGTACAGCGGAGCCGTAGAAATAAGGTCCCGTTGGCACCCAGGGTACGGAACCCAATTGTCAAATGAAAAACGTAATTAGAATTTCGGGTTTAACCCATACCCAGTCCCATGAACCACATGTGGTTCAGGACTATTGTTTAGGTATTGTGTCTGCTGCGCGGACAGTGAAAGTGTTAAATAATCAAATCAAAGTAAGTACTAAGTGGTATAAACCGGGCAGATCCATTTGTTAACATTTTCATCAGATAGGTAACAATGAAAAACACACAAACAAACTACATAGGATAGTATATTCTTTATGGTTGCTAGGCACAAGGTATGTAAAGTTTTCTGTTGTTCTTTACTTTGACTTTTCTTCCACTTTCATTCATGAACAGCAGTGTAACATTAATAACCTCTACTGCGCTCAAGGTTACATCGTGGTTACATTTGTATCAGTGTTGCTTTAAAGAAGCCTACATTGCGCTACGTCGTAGCACTCCTCGTAGCCCGAACTGTAGCAACAGAATTAGGAGCCTACGTTCCGCTACGTCGTAGATCGAGCTGTAGCACAGATGACGTTCAAAAGTGCCTTATAAGGACCTATTTGAAATAAATGATTTGACTTTGACTTTGATGGATACAGATGGTTCACTCTGCATTTTAGACATGAAGCTACAAGTACGCGACTGGCCCGTTTTGTCGGGCCAATTCAGTGAGTGTAACGCGATACGCGATAGAAAGAGAGGCAACTTCTAGATGAATATAATTGTAGGTGATTAGCGCTGTGCGACCTGAATTGCACTTTATTGTTTCATAGCAAGAGTAGCTTTTTATTTAAATGATTTTGTGAAGTATTCATCTGTGGCTGTAGTCAAATACAGAATTAGAAGCCTTCGTTAGCTACGCCGCATTTTGTAGACATGCAGTCGTAGCCAAGTAAAATAATTATGTATTTACACAGTTACAAGAACCGACAACAATTTATTTTATCTGTTTTCTATCTTATTTTAATAAGAAAATACCTATCATATGTGTGATATGCATCT
Source organism: Omphaloscelis lunosa (assembly GCA_916610215.1). Taxonomy (NCBI): domain Eukaryota; kingdom Metazoa; phylum Arthropoda; class Insecta; order Lepidoptera; family Noctuidae; genus Omphaloscelis; species Omphaloscelis lunosa. The sequence continues at coordinate 2,225,500 of OU744245.1, read as the reverse complement.
CTGCTTATAGTAGCCATTATTTAATTTCATTAGTCTACGTGTACTAATTTATTAATAATAAAAAGTTGTTACATAATTATTATCATTTAGCGTACAACAAGATTGCAGCGTATTCTTTTAGACCTATTATTTTTAAATTAAAATATTTTTTAAAACAAAAACATAGTGTAGTATTATTGTTATTTACCGACATTACGACGCTGCCCATCCCTTCAATATAATCCCTTGGTCTCGTTATACTACACCCATGGGCTGAAAGCCTTTTTTGTTTTGGGAACCACGCGACACTAAATTCCCGTCAGCTGACTTGTTTGGGCCGTGGGAATGCTCCAGTGACGTCACGTGTTTCGGGGCATTCGGTACTAGGATATCAGGAGTAGCCTGGAGCTTTGCTATATAAAGTGCACTGTTATGAGTTTATAACACAAGATGGCTCTGTCATTCACACGTTGTCTTTTTTTTACAAAGTTTTAATCAACATTATTTTAAAACAATTTACTTTCTAAGTATTGGCATAATTTTGAGATAAGTCGTTAATCCGTTTAAAATTGTAAACTGAGAAAATCACTTGGTCACCGCCATATTTAAGCCCATCCACAATTCCATACCAGAGGCATCGCAGTTGCGTTGCAAATTCCAGAAACAAAGCTGAAATGCTCCAATTATTATGATGGCTTTAATTAACATGGGCATAACCTTCAAACCAGCAACGCGGCATGGCGGCAAGAAAAGGTGATGGTAGAATTAGTTTATCTGTACAATGATCTTTTGACGCGGGACCAAAATCGGAACTAATGACGATGACGCCATCTTCTTTTTTCAATACATGTCACCATATTTTTTTTTTCTTTTGTTGAGTGGGAAATTATCAAATAACTTCTCCCGCTCTGGGCGGAGCTGGAGGGCGTGTCAGACTCTTACTGACTAAAACCCACCCGTATTCCTTTAAAACCCACAGAAATACCCCTTCTTTATGTTGTAATTTTTGCTAATTTTTTTACCGCGCCTATCGCATAACACCCTAACTGATGTTTATGAAAACAATCGTCGCATATTCAATTTTAAAACCAATTCGCTCCAGTGATCGAATGCAACAATGCAATCATTTTTCTACCATCCTGCATGAAGTAAGGTTCTCTTTTGCAGACAACCTTTGCAGATGCAGTACCTACCTAGAACTTACCTAGAAGACGAGTTTCTAATGTTGCTACTTTTTTTATTCATTACTTTTTACTATTTGGCATTTTTACCTGGAAACCTCAATAAAAATACCTACTTAATTAAACGATTGGTGGCTCAGTCCGGCTCTGTATCTGTATGAACAGAGGCGGCTCTCTGAGGCCACGTGTTTTTCAGCATTGAGTACTAGGATACCAGGAGTCAACTGGAGTACGCGGCTATCGAAACAATTTGAATATCACAACTAGGCGAGTCTAAATTGCCAGATGCAACAGACGACCTTGACACAAAAACAACCCTGCTTCACCCCTCGAGTAACGCTACGCACCTGCCTCGCCACGTGGCTTAAGACATCGAGTACTAGGATATCAGAAGTTGCCAAAAGCAACTTAGAATGCCTGTCAGTAGTCTGCCAGTCTGTCTGCGCATAAGCATCTGGCAATATATAACTTGACTTAAACTAAAACAAGAACCGACAGTAATTCACCTATTATGTTACGTTAGATATAAAGCCACTTCTACACAGGTTGTATACCTAATGCCTTCTTTTGGATTAGAAGTTATTTTCTGTTTTTTAATTACCTACTTAATAAATTCATTCCAGTTTTCATCGCTAAAGAATAACAAAATAGGCCTAGGACTAGCCTAAAAAATAGGTATAGGACTGCCTATTTTTTATTATTTTGGACTGCCGGTAGAAGTGATAACTTAAATCTAAGAAATAACAGTGGTATTTTTTTAATTTTTATGTTAATCTGTCTAGCCTTTTCCCAATTATGTAAGGGTCGGCTTCCAGTCTAACCGGATGCAGCTGAGTGCCAGTATTTTAGATGGAGTGACTGCCTATCTGACCTCCACAACCCAGTAACTAGGTAATCCGAAAATCAGACTTTCGGGCTTCTGACGACCCGTAACGACTGTCAAAGATCCACGAATGACAGCCGGGACCAACGGCTTAACGTGCTTTCCGAGGCACGGAGGAGTCTCGGTAAGTAAAGATGGTCACCCATCCACGGACCAACCCCGGCAAGCGTAGCTTTACCTAATGGATCGATCCGTGCGGCTGTTATTATTTAGCCACAAGCTCCTCCTCTTTCTCCTCTTTATATTAATTGTAGTAAATGCCAAAAATTAAAATGTCATAATTTGTAAATTAAAATTACTAACATTATTAGACCGTACGTACCGTATTACGAACGTTGCGTTATGTATGCGTAGGTAATGTAGATGGTAACTTAACGTTTACAATTATGATAAAATAATTAGTTAAGTAAAATATAATCATTTAAATCTATATATATAAAAATGAATCCCTATTTCCCTTGGTAGAATCCCTATTTCCCTTGGTAGACCATAACCTGGAGAAGGACATAGGATACTTTTTATTACTTCGAGACTTATGTGGGTGAAACCGCGGGGCGCAGCTAGTCATCAATATAGATTTCGAAATTATATTTGATAGAAAAATACTATTTCGTGCAAATATGATGACTAAGCAAATAGTTTAGTTTCAAACTATTATAATTTGGTATTTTTTTTATCTTAATTGCCGCGTATTGAATTTTGATCCACATATAACGTAAACCAGCGTTATAAACTGCAAAAAGAATTTAGAGGGAGCAAGCATTTTTTTTTAAAACGCCATCTTTTAAAAAGTAAATTATTATACGTATTAATCATTTTAATTTATAATTTGTTCTTTCTTTTCAAATCAAACATGAAAAGAATCAAACTACAAGGTACAGTCACTTTTGTTATTATCAGGTTATTTTGATATGTAGGTATATAATAAAATAATAAAAATAACGCGGTTTAAAAAATTTAAAACTCCTTATTTTAAAAAGTAGGCGAAATCTCAATGTCGAAAACTTCCACTTCACTCAATCTCCAATCCCATACTTCTGGAATTCTGACTAGAGAGATCTCGAATTGGCAATCTCGACTTGAGATAGCATGTGCTGAGTGTGCTGACACGACCGCGTCCGAGAGAAATCGACGGACGGTCGCGTCACGTTTTTAGGAAGCGTTCGGTACTAGGACTTTAGAATTTTTCAAGAGTATAAACTTTAGTCAAAAGATGCACTCAAAATGGTTTGATTGAAGTCAGACTTTGGTTCTGCTCAATCGAATAAACTTATAAACTGTCTTCGTAGCGTACAAATGAACATTTAAATAGAAATTGTTGAGAAAGTTCAAAAATTATTATGTTTACGTACATAAGTAAGTAAAAAAATGAGAATATTACACCGTTTTTCCATACACAAACTGTCGGACGTCAATTTTATTCCGCGAATTAAAGATCGGTAAAATCAGCCTATCATTTTGTTAGTATTAATTGATTAAAAACAATGTTATTCTAAACTTATAATTGCTAATAGCTGTTGCTGGGAGTGTAGTTAGACCACACCGCCAGCTAGCGAGCGAGCGAATGAGCCGAGCGAACCATCGTTTCACCTCTTTTCATACTTCGGTTCACACCCCGAACTACAGAGATAAGCTACGTAGTTTGAAACGATGCTCGCACGGCTCGCTCGCTCGCTAGCGCCGTGTAGCCTGCGCTTTAAAATTATGAGTTTGTTTTAGCACCATTATTCATTTAAAATCGATACCCATCACACAGCCTAGTCTATGCAGTCTCGCCTGCTAATTTCATTTGACTAACAAATAAAACCCGGAAGAGGGTAGTTTTAAAGGAGAATGGGCACCGGACTATGGGTTTCTGCCCTGAAACCCAATAGCCACAAGATATATAACCATGGAAAGAAAGAGCTTTTCAAGTAGAACCTTTGCTACTAACACGACTTTTGCCAATTGTTAGTCAGTTCGGAGTTAAGTACTCAAATTTAGAGAGAAATATTCTCCTTGTTGAGATCTTCCCATTGGTATATTATCTTAACGCTGTTGGTTTTCAGGGCAGAATCTTCCATTCTCTTTTTAAACACTCTTTAACACTGCTTAACAACTCTTTGGAATTCCTGACGCTCTAGTATGAAATGAGCAGAGAAGCCGGTACTAGGGCATTCAGAAACACGCCGTTTGACGTCACCGACTATCAAACCTCCCCCTCTCCCTTCCTCCCGGTGCAGTCTAGAGTCTAGACGATCTTGTAGAGATCGATAATATAATTAGGAATGTACTCTATCCATAATTCTATAGCAAGATAGATTTTTGTCAGCAATGTAGTATTTTTTCTTTAGATTTTTTTATTCATATTAACAGGTCTGTTAAAAACAGTTAGGTTTTATTATAAATAAAAAAATCTTAAGTTTTTAATTCTGTCGGCAATAATGGAGTCAGACAGAGAATGTCTGTTTATCCCTCAGAACAATAACTAAAGCATATTGTTCTGAGGTTTATCCAAAAAACACAATAACAAACAAATGACAAATCTTGATATTGTTCCTGCATCGTCAATGTTTTCTGCTCCCCGTTTTGAAAGTTGAATCACCAAACTTGTTTGCACGTCTAACACAACCCTAAATAATACGTTATGCTTGTGCAAAGCACATCTTGTCGTATTCTGATGTCCTGGTATCAATGGCCCGAAAACACGTGGCCTCACACGTGTTTCGGGGTTCGCATTCGTAATTTTATTTAATGTTGTGTTGGACGATTTACGAAAACCATACTGAACATAATATGTTCAGTATGTGATACGTGGAAACTGTCTTCAGACCCATAAGATCTTTTTTCATGGAAACAATTTGGCATACTTTATTGGTCATGTGTGAGTGCCATAGAAATGAGTAAAATTTGAAAAAAAAATACATTACTGTCGCGGCCTGCAACAGGGGCATTGATGGACGATCGTGAAAATGTAGACCGAGGCGAAGCTGAGGCACACATACATAAGTCCATCAATGCCTATATACCAATGCACACGTAGTAGATTAATTATAAATTCCAGAATCAATGACAAACAACGATATTTTTTACGCGCCTATATGTTCATTTGTTTCTTCTTTACTATAAACAGCTCTATTTGCTAGCCAAATCGGAATTTTCTGAAAATCTTTGATAAATTACCTCCTTGGTTGCCATGAGTTGAAGTAAAAAGTTCGTTCCATTTTTAAATAACACGGCAGACATAAGTTTTCATAGTATTTTTATTAAACAACAAACATGTCCTTAGTGTTTCATTTTGACAATAAACTTACAACAATAATTTCTTCCCCTGGGTGTCGTAAAAGGCGACTAAGGGACTTACTAGAGAATGGGCAGCAACGTTCTCTATGCATTTATAATACCATACTGCGATCGCCAACCCACTTGCCAAGCGTGGCGATTATGGCATACCCCCCCAAAAATGACAAACACCACAAAGAAATGGACCCCAGTGCCCGGCGGCCCACCTACCCTTGGCTAGCGGTCAAGGTCAAGGTGAAGTAAGGGGTGCGAAGACTCTCCGGAAGAGATCTGGCTACCACAATCACCGAAAACTGGACCTGGCAACATACAACATGCGTACACTCGTCCTACATAGAGGATTTACTCTCACATATACATACGTGTCGAATTGATAACATCCTTTTTTTTTGTCGTCCGGACCGTATTTCGGCCATGGCAGCCAATCTCAACGGAGACTTATAGTCTTCGGTGCGGGAGATTATTATAAGCGCGACACAGGTGCACTCTCTCTTCCCTCACTCTCATAGTCCGATGGGTGTATATATATATATAAATAACATTATTATTAAAACAAGTAAATCAACAGCTTTCGTGCATTTAAAACATGATCTCTCATAAATAGTCATGTTTTAAAGCTACACCACACCACACATACAAATAAAGAAATTCAGCGTTGGTTACGTCACGTGTATGGGGTATACAATACCAGGATGTCAGAAAACAACAGGAGTTCTCATAGCCAATCAATGTTGCACAAAAGTTATACAGGGGTGTAAAACACCCCATGGTATAATTTTGTTACAAACAGGTTTGTTTAGTAAAGAAAAACAGGAGGGCTCTTTGCTTAGCAGCATATGTGTTTTTGTATAAAAATACCACCTGTTTCCTTGACATAGGATACTTGGGCATTCATAATAAGCCTTATTCATGTAAATCTAATGGATGTCATTTAAGGTCGGTTGTGTGAACTTGATCTCGCTCCGCAGCGCTTACTTAAGGTGAGTCGTGAATCCAAGAAGAAAGAACATAATTAATAACCCTAGTTAAATAATAAGGAGAGCAGGAAAAATGCATGAATGAAAATAAAAGAATTTGTCAAAACATTCAAGTGACAAACTTTAATCATCAAAAACCGAAGATCGCATTGAAAATAAAAAAAGGTCGTCCTATTCGGCAGCGTGCACCCTGCACACCACGCTAGACCACGTGTTTCATAACATTGGATACTAGGGCACCATGAGTTAGCTGTAGGTTATATTTGTAAAATTTCACACACACATACCTTTCAAGGTAACACCACACACCGCCGAATGGGTGTATAAAGATAGGACATATCAGTAAAAAATAAAAAGGCACATACCAAAGGAAAAAAACAACAAACGCATTTATAGGGACATACAATGACCTTATTGGTGATGTTCTTCAGAAAGGCCAGCTGTGTAGTACTGGCAACCGACGTGCGTGTATGACCAGATGTATGAACGTAATCGAAGCAAAAGGAGTAAGTAAGGATCGTAGCAGGTTCCTGCCTACCCCCATGGAAAGATGGCTTGAGTTATGTTTATGTGTAAATAAATAGGGTTATTTCTGAAATGAGCATAGGCTCATTTCAGAAATAATCCTTTTTAAAATACGCATAGTACGCATAGTACCCACAGTAGAAATCTTCGTTCTACCAACAATCGTCTTCTACGATGTCCTTCTCACCGCTCTGGTTTTATTTACTCTTCTTTCTTTGCCCAGGCGGTATTTCTTTGTAATGCGCTCCTTCTGAACATCAGGATAGCAACTAGTCGATTATCTTTCAAAGTTAAGGCACATGAACATATTCATAAGAAGTTGGCAGAATCATCGCAGCGCTGATTCGCTGGATTTGTTTTCTCCTCTACCTATCGTTATTTCTCCTGACAAAGTTTATTCGGTTTTTATGTATGTAGGTATCTATGTATGAATATGTATTCTTTTTCGAGTTAACTATCCCTTAGGTTACGCCTGCCATGTTTTGTCTCTGCACCACCCTAAGGTTGACTGTCAGAAAATGCCTCAAGCATTAAGTCCGCCTTTGTACAGTATTTTTTAGTTGTGCATAAAGTTTTAATACAGCTTTAACTAAGCAAAGCGCCGAGATACCACGAAGATTATCAATGAGCTGCATTCCACTCAGGCAGAATGGCTCAGTTTCCAAATGTCTTTGATAACTTATTTTACAAAGAGACTGCAAGAACCTGTCAGTTTTTTTTCCAATAAATTAAATATGAGTATAGAAATAAATTAACTAACATAGCCAAAGTAAAATAAAATATTTTTGCGGTAATCGAAATTAAATAAAAACTTGTGATAATCGTTGACTAAATAAACTCTGGGCATGATAATCAAATAAAAGGGGTGGTTTTAATTTCGAGTTCGGGATCGTCAGAGAACCGGTTACGCCACGTGTTAAATCGGTACCAGCTACCAGGATATCAAAAGTTGTCAGGAGTTCTTGTTGCACTAGTAGCTGAAACAAGACTGAAAAATCAACACTTACTACTAGATAAGTGTAGGTACTAAATCCTAAACAGTCCTATGCTTTACAAGATGTAATTGAAATTACTGAAAACCTGAAAAGAGGTCACTAAATACTCAACATTATGAAAAACTTTTATCATGGAGTAAACGAGAATAAAAAGATGGATTAAAATTTGACCATTCACCGGAAAATAAATTAGAAGACTTATTCTTATACTTGTCTACATGTCAGCTCCGTCGTAGCAAGTCGTAGTAATCTCGTAGACTATTTAAATGCCAATTTAGTACCACCAAGTCAGAAAATCTCTGTACGGTCTCCTCTACATAATGTTTTATTTTCACTTAAAACTGAGCTCGATACGTACGTATTTCATTACTGAATTGAAATACTGATACGTACGTCTTTCTGTAAAATCATAGGTACCGTCAATGCACTACAAATACAATACATGACATGAAGGTACTGGAATTACTGAAAAGGTCGGATAAGAATAACACTGGCAGGTGACAGTCACTCTAGCAGAGCGTCGTCATATCGATGGTTGCGTGGTGGCCTTCTACTGATGACAAAATGAATTTTAAACTCAAATAAAAGTTCCCAAACTTTATGTTAGAGAACTTTTTTTTTTTTTAATTAATTTCCGCATGTATGAAAGACATCAATGCACGCGTAGCATGACGCTTTCTATTTCTACGAAGAATGGACATAGCTCTTTCTATACAAATTGACATTTCATTTCTCCATTTTTGACATCGCACCGTAGAAATCATTCTACAATCTGTCATTTTGTCTTCCGCTTCTAACGATCTTTGTCTAGGTCCTTTTACATGTAGACTATTTCAGAAGAAAGTTTTCTATCCAAACTGTCAAAATCACTAAGGTAGTGAAGACAATTTGATTTTGTAATCGCCATGCTAAAGACGGTAGAAAACTTTTTACTCGACGGCCACAAAGTATATACGGTTATCTACAAAATCATGAAACGCTCTCCTTTAAAGGAGAGCGTTTTGAACGCAAAACTGTGATAAGTAATAATTATCATAATTAAAATTCACACCAACACCTCGAATTCATGTGCAAAAATAGTATTGTATCTTTTTTTCTTTTGCTTATATTTCGAAAATGGTGTGTCTAATCGCAAAAATAATGAAAATTTCGACCCCCTTTATAAAACCCCCAAACCCCTAAGACTGAACATGTAGGTAATAATTTTTCTTATTTTCCATACAAAAAGTGAAAAATTCCATATAAAATACGTCGAGTCGTCGTGCCTCCGGCTCTAAAAAAAATCACGGGGTAGGACAAACACGGGTAAGTTGTGTCAAAATTATATTTAAATTTAGGGATTTTTTGTTGCAGAATAGTTTTAGATTTTCATAGCCAAAAATAAAGGGGTTTTAGTGATAGTTTAGATAGTTTACCAAGGAAATGGTTAAATCCAATATTACTGTAATATTGTTTTCTTCCAAAATACGATACTTCGACACTCTTAATATCAATAAAAATTGAGAATCAAACAAAGAAAAAAAATCCTATGACAAAACAAACAATTCTGAGTCGAATTATGAAAAGAGTGAATTGCGTAAAAAGTGCAGTTGTGTCTTTCTACTTTACTGCCGTCCTGTCTACACGGAACGTCATTTTTGTCTATTCTTCTGTCGACACAACTCGTTTCAACGGTGGTCATGCTACGCGTGCAATGAAAGACTTGAAAATGGCTCGACCGATTTTTCTGTTTTTTTATTTTTTGTGGTGTTCATAATTGTTAGGACAATGTTTGTATGAACGATTTTTTTTTTTTGGAAATTCGACTGGAAAAGTCGAAATTTTTTATTAATTTACTATAACCTATCTCAAAATAAGTTGTAGTACTTCTGTACCGTAAAATATTGGTGTTTAATCTCAGAAGTAGTGTAGTACTGTAGTACTTCTGGAATGAATGAAGTAGTGTAGTACTTCTGGAATTAAACACAATATTTTTTTTTTCATGAGATTTTACTTAGGTAAATAACAAACTACCCACTAAAAAGCGAGAATAAAAACTTTTATCCAAAAGAAAAACAGTTACAATAGCCTAATCTCAACTGCTAATCACCTTTTAAAAAATATTGCTTTTCCCGATACAGGGACGTTAATAGTTGAGGAGTTCTCCTGGTACTTAACCATCAGCTCCACTTCTCCATATGCATTGTGACGAGCATACATTGCATTGCAACCATATTATTGTAATCGAATCGCAACTCGTGAAATACTTATTATTGAGTAATTCTGGTGGCCATTTGTGATCTTCATCATCAATTCCACTTCACCAAATGGTGTTTTCCAAGAAAAAATGCATGAGTTACTATAAAAAAAGAATCATCGAAATCGGTTGGCGCGATACTGAGTTATTCGTTCATTTGTCGCGCACATACTTTTGCAAATTTAAGACTTATATGGTTTTCTCATGGATGCCATTGTCAGAACTAGACCAAATTGAAATGGGACCACACGGGAAGTACCAGCTTTCAAATAAAAAAAAAGAATCATTAAAATCGGTTCACCCAGTCGAAAGTTCTAAGGTAACAAACATTAAAAAAAATACAGTTGAGTTGAGAACCTCCTCCTTTTTGAAGTCGGTTAAAAACACAGCAAGCAACCATATAATTGTGCCGACATTGCATACAATTAATTCTGCCTTGTTATCGGCGAGTGGCCGCACTGAGGCCACGTGTTTTAAAATATTGAGTACTAGGACCTCAGGAATCAACTGGAGTTGCGCTAACAATATACGGAATATTCAGGGGTGTTGCAACTAGCACGGTGACAAGTTTTTACTTAACAAAAATTAATTCAAATATTTAACTTCAATAATTCTAAAATTAATTTTATCAAGAAGTAGGGGGGTACATTGCATTTTAGCAAAATTTATTTACGGCTGATTTTTCTAACATCATAATATATATCTCTTATACGTAAAACAAAATTGATTTCCGGCAATTTTTCTATATAAAAATTTTAAAAATAAAATCCTCGGATAGGCGTTGGAAGAATCAAACCATAGTCAGAAAAAAAAAGGTTATTTATTTACTAAAAATGTTAGGTACACGAAAAAGAACCATGTCTGCACGCAACGGGGTGGTGGGGGTTGATAGCCAGTGACGTCACTGTATGACGTTAAACTGAGAATTCTTCAGTACCAACACCAACCAGTACCAACTTCCCTTTTATTTCGTACTAGGACACTAGAAATGAGAAGATGTTTGCAATGTCAACATTGTCTTTAAAAAGTACCTTCTTCCCAGTGCTTATTAATCTATACATTAATTTAATAAATCTAACGAGTTTGTTTGTATTTTTTTTTTTTTTTATTGAATGCTCTAATCTCCGGAACTTATATTACCAGTTGCATTAGATAAAATCTTTTGTATTTGAAAACCTTATCCTTGAGGAAGGTTTATAGCCTATTTTAACATCACGCTATGATCCTAAGGGGCCGAGCAAAAAGAAAAAAAAGTCAGAAAGACCACAAAGCAGCAAGGACGTAATAGCACGAGTGGGCGATAATTTCACGCAGACGAAGTCGCAAGCAGAACCTAGTCTGTTTGATAAAAATCTTAAATTCATTAATTTATTCAATCATAGAACGCATAACCTAAACCATGATATTTTGCCCAACAGTTCCTCTTATATCGACAGTGAGCAAGGAACGAGCTGCGGTCCGCAGCTTCACCCGTGTGGAACCAATTCTTAAGTTACTTTATAACATCAGCTATCTGCCAGCGAAAGTCCCGTCAAAATCAGTCCAGCCGTTTGGATTAGCTGGAACAAACAGACACAAACTTTAAAAAAAATGTTTTTTTTTTGTTTTAAGGACCGTATATATTATCATATACATTTAGTAAAGAGCTGTTATTTTGACATTACAAACAGACACTTCAATTTTATTTATTTGTATAGACAAGGGATGAAAGTTTGTATGAAAGTTCGTATTATTTGCGATGGGAAATCCCATTGGGAATTTTGTAAACGGGTTTCTATTTTTCTAGAGCTCCGTACCAGAATGATGCGTAAAAAAACCAGCCACTGAAGGGTTCCGTAGTTGGGATGAATTTATCCCAAAAAATTATGTAATTTTAGTTGAAAATCATGTTCTCCCATACGGAATCTATCGAAGAACATGTTTTGCAACTGTAAATGTATTTTGGATGATTATTACTCATTAACTTGTAGAGCCTACTTAGCTGTGAACTTTTTCACATACCCAAAACAAACCATTTAGCAGGCAGGGACACTTGACACTAACAATTTGCACTTTAAAGCTTAATATTTCGCAAACGGATCCCTGAATCTAAAAATGGTTTTGACACAGTCACAATATTTTAGAACGACCTTTCCAACGATTCCCCACGCCTTGGGAAAAACGAGAAAAAAACAAATATTTTAACACTTTGTCGGCGTGAATAATACGTATACCCATGCCATATTACAGCTTTCTAGTCCTAAGAGTCTCTGAGCTGAGTCGCAGAAAGACAGACGGACATGGTGAAACTATAAGGGTAGGGAACCCTTATAGTTTCACCATGAGTTTCACCATGTCCGTCTGTCTGTGTTGACTACGGAACCCTAAAAAGGAACCATTATGGTGCGTCTGTCCGTCTCTCAGTGCAGGCAGGGTTATTTTGTTATCAAAGTCTACGTCTGTTGCACCTGGCATTGAGACTCGCCGCCAAAGTTTTGTCTGTTCAATACTGGCAAACTCCAGTTGACTCATGATATCCTAGTACTCGATGTTTGAAAACACGTGGCCTGGGAGCCCTCCCTGTTCATTCTTCACATATGTAGATGGAGCCAAATTGAGAAAGGTGTTACAATTGCATTAAAACGTTTAGTAGTTTCAAATCTTTTTCTTATTTCACATTTTACATAATATTATGTATAGTATTATTTTGCAAAACTAGCTATGTCATGAAAATATCAAGTCCGTTCAAATAACTAGCCCAAGCTCAAATTATGATTATTATTTTGTTTTATTTTAATTGTTGGATTTGGTTTTGCATTCATAAACGAGGTTTCTTGCGCTGATTAATTAGTAAATGTGCCCGTATTATGTTAATTTATAGCAAACTATTAGTTCTCTAAATTGTTTATTATAACAAAATATATTGAAATGTGGGTCACTGGTTCCAACAAATAACATTCTTACGACGCAGAAATCCTTTTTCACACGTCACTTTTCACTGTTCACACGACACTCATCATAAAATGTTTCGTTTCTTCAACATCCCTAGCTGTCCTTTGCCTATCCTGTCTGCTAAAAATTTGGTACTACCCCTTTTCTTCCAAAAAAATATTCCCTACTTCTAAGGAAAGTAAACAGAAGTAGGAAACTTATATTCACACGGCAACTAAGATTTCTTTTCAACCTATTTTTCTTAATTCCACCCGACTCTAATCATAATACGCTTCTTTACAACATCCCTTGCTATACTTAGTCCTGTTAAAAAAAAAACCCTAATTCCAAAGAAAGTACGAGAATGTATACGAAACAAGGGTGAATCAAAAAACATAATCGAGGACAGGTTCCAATCAGCGGCGCACTAAGCCTGTCGGGGTCCCAGGGCGGCAAAACAAAATGAGGCCTCCCCCGGTCTTTTCAGTTTATGTGGGTATTTCTAGTAACATTTTGCAAAAAATATATAATGACAGCAAAGAAAACAAGTATAACGTGCGTAATTATAATCTACCTATATAATGGACCTCGCAACCGACAGGATAATTTTTTTCAGGTGCATTTCGTCTCATCAATAGGCTATTTACGAAAAGCAAAAATGTAGGGGAGCGAGCAAGGCGAGCTCGAAATCTTTTGCACCTCGTCTCGGAATTCCTGGTTAGGTTTCTATTTAATATCCTTGCGGGAATATGTGTTGCTTTGTCGACTTATGCAGAAAAGTTGAGTTAGAAGAATATAGAATTCAAGAACAAGCGAAGCGAGCTCGAAAATTTTAGCAAACCGCCTTGTGTAGGTAAGGTTTTTTTTGTTGAAAAGTCATACATAAATAGGAGTTCCTTTCTCGACTTATGCAGAAAGTTTGAGAATGTAGATTGTAGCGAGCGAAGCGCACTCGAAAATTATCATCCTCAGCCTCCAACTCTAAACTGATTGTATGTCGGCAATCCATTAAAGAGATGTAGGTCATGTAGGAGAGGTCATTTTCAACTAAATTACCCGTTTTGACTCCTATGCAAATGTCAACACTTTTAGAGTCATTTGATTTGATTTGTTTTTATTTCATACATTTTAAAATATAAAATGACAAATTACTCGAAAATGCCCTGCCTGAGCAAAGACGACGAAGGGAAGATCATACTCTGCTTCGACTGCATAGCTATCCAAATGGACGAAAACGAATGGAAATGTGTTGACTCCTCCTGCATCTGCCTTTTAACTGACGGGAAGCCATGTCTTTGCATCTGTACCGACGATGAAGATGCCACTAAGTCCTGCGACGATTGCTCTTGCATCAACGCTGAGGAAACTTATAAGAGATGTTGGCAAAGCTGGATGTGTTTGCCTACCAGCCGGTGGAAAATCTTACATCTGTATCTCTAAGAAGAATGGAAAAATTGTTCTTTGCGAGTGCGATGGAGCTGAAACATCTAGCAACTCTTGCGTGTGTTTTTACCGAAAGTGGCAAGTGTGTTTGTGTCTGCTGCGGCGTGAAAGCAACATTAAAGTCTGTAACGAATGTACTTGAGAAAAGGAAGCCCCTAGCTGCAGTAAGGATGGATGTGATTGCATCCCAACTGATGGAAAATTTTGCATCTTTTGTTGTTGTCATTTTGCTGCGATGACTGCAAGTGTTTTGGTTCTGGCAAATGTGACAAGCCAGAATGCACTTGCATCCCAACTGACTGACGGACTGACTGATGAAGCAAGATGACAAGGGAGATATCAAGGGAGATATCAGCAAAGACTGTACTTGTGATGCCAAGGAAATGTAGCTCCCAAATGCAACAAGGCTGAATTCATTTGTATTTTAACTAAAGGAAAGTCTTGCATCTGTGTGTGCAAGAATAGTGAAGGGAAGATTGTGTGTTGCGATGACTGCAAGTGTAATGATTCTGGCAAATGTGACAAGCTGGAATGAACTTGCGTCCCAACTGATGGAGCGAAGTGTGTTTGTGTCTGCTGTGATGACAAAGAAAACATCAAGGTCTGCAAAGATTGTACCTATGATGCTAATGCAACTGCAGCTCTTAAATGTAATATTGCTGAATGTGTTTGTATTCTATCGGAACGAAAATCTTACATTCTGGGAAATGTGACAAGCCAAAATGTGTATGCATTCCAACTAATGGAGCAAAGTGCGTTTGTGTCGGCTGTGACAATAAAGGACCCATCAAGATCTGCAAAGACTGTACCTATGATGCCAAACAAAGGGTAGCTCCCAAATGCAACAAACCAAAATGAGAGTGCCGACAAATTGCTTTGCAGTTTGGCAGGTGTTATGTAAAAAGAAAACTGTAACATTAAGAAAAAAAAGGAAAAATTTGCCTGCTACAGCGAAAGGAACTTCGTTCCAACCGGGTGTCGACACCTCTCAGCTGAATCTAGTATAAAGTATTGGCTGCGCCTGCGTTCACTATAGATAGACAATACACTATAGCAGGGGTGGCCAACTTGGTTAGACCCAAGATCTACTCTTTACTGACTTTATGAAACAATGTACAATTACCTACGTACTATTATTTATTTTATTAAGAGATCATAAAATTGAAAATTATTCTTAGTAACTACTTATTTATAGTAGTGTGAGTATTGTGTTTGAGCTACTGCCTGGAAGAGAGGATAAATAACGTGATGGAACGGCGACTGAAAAATAATACAAAATGATGCGTGCAGCAGTTGGTGATTACGTTGCGTGGTCTATTCTATATAATATTTTTAGGTATATTAACTTATTTTTTTTTGTTTTGCCACGATCGACTGGACTAATAGCCGCGGTCGATCGGTCGATCGCGATCGCCCGGTTGGCCACCCCTGCACTATAGCATAGATAAACGAGGTTGAATCGTCGGGCGTAGCGTCGGTGGATCGTAATATTTTTATTTATTTTTTATCATTTCCCCAGTGGGTTTTTAATGTGTCCATAGGGGTATCCGTATGGTCCTTAGTATCTCAGCTGCCGTGGTGCATTGGGATGGAGAGTTCGCGGTGGCTCTGCATAACGCACTATCTGTATGTCGATAAGCGCGAAGCGAGCCTCAGCAGCAGCACCAGTACAACAGGAATTACAAGGAATTATCTAGTTAACATTTGTACAACTTTTCATAGCTCGTATGAACACAATTGCAGTTGCATCATGTTTGTGGATAGTTCGAATTGAAAACTCGTTACCGGCAGTCCGTCACGTGTTATGGGGTATTTGATACTAGGACATCAGAATTCACAAAGAGATCTCTTTGTGCTAAGCCTAGCTACAAAAATTCTAGATGAATTCCGAGGCTTGAAACGTGAAATATAGAACCTTATTTACTCATCTAATATTAAAATTTGCCAGATTAGCTTGTTCTTAGAAAGAATAATAATTATCATGCCTACATTCCCGTATTTCTAAATTCAGATTCCAATAGGAATCTGAAATTGCAGTATAATAATAATTAAACTGCAATTTTTTTTTTGTTCACTAAACGAGGTTTTCCTTATTTTAATCATTCAATATTTTAATGGCGCCCATGGTGGGCCCACTCTACAATTGTGATTTTATACTTTTGACTAGTCACGTCAAAGTATAAAATCACAACTGTAGAGTAAATTAGTTCTAATTCTAACACGTTCAATGAGTCGAAAATACTCCCGGGTTTTAATAACTAAAGGTCCTATATATTTAGTTATTAAAACGAGACAAAGAGTTCGTCGACTGAGATGAATATGATAAAAAAACAAGAAACAAAGGTGAGAAAACGATCCCCAGCTTGAATTAAGTAGGTGCTTAGGTAAGTTTATTCGGCTGAGTAGTCCCATGTTGGGCGTCAATATAATTTAATTATAAATTAACTCACATTTGACTAACTTCTAAGTTATTAG
This sequence comes from Omphaloscelis lunosa, assembly GCA_916610215.1. NCBI lineage: Eukaryota > Metazoa > Arthropoda > Insecta > Lepidoptera > Noctuidae > Omphaloscelis > Omphaloscelis lunosa. The sequence goes on along the minus strand of OU744245.1, from coordinate 2,208,614 downwards.
GTAAAGATATTGGTAACCTGTGTGAAAATAAACAAACTTCCATTAGTAGTGTTAGTACGAGAGCGCCTCAAAGCGGACTGAGGTGGGCGTTTCAGGCTATTTATTTTTTCGACTTTATTTTAAGTATCGCAATGTTGATATTTGTTTACAGTGAAACAAGATCGCTAGGTTTGCGCCCGCCCCATACTGTACACAGTACAGGCACACAGGCCAAGCTGACTGGATTTGTCTGTGAGGCCTCACTGAGGCCACGTGTTTTCGAGCGTAGGATACTAGAGCATCAGAAATTAATTGGAGCTGCATCGCACCGCCCGGACAGCGAACTGACCTGTACAACATTTTTACAACCGTAGGAACACTAGCTTTTCTGTGAGGCTACGTGAATACGTCCCCAAGTAAAGTGAAATTAATTTTATTTCTTAATTTTATTTAAAGCCTCCTCTTTTCCTTGTAAAGCTTTTCTGCCCCTTTCTTTCGCTTGATGGTAAATACGATCATTTTAAGAAAACATGGCGTTTTTCATCAAAAAATTAGAGAACAACCTTTCTTATCGTACATGCGCAGATCGAATTTGTAATTGCAAAACACTAAGATTCTCGCTGGCATCATGTAGCATCAACTATCAACATAACAGCACCAAATAAAGAATATGCCCAAAATCAGCCCCCTCTATTCTAATAAGTAGAAAATATTTATTCTAGCACCTAACTTCTTTATCTTTGCGATACGTTCATATATATTCCATCATTATGCCTGCTGCTAGGTCTCTTTTTACACCCACCAAGAGAAATTGTGTAATTAGTCAACTCTCATTTTTTTCGGGCCATTGAGAATGTGGTGTACTATGAAGAAGGTGTACCTATTTATGAAAACAATCTTCCGCTCTAAAGGCCTATTCAGATTTAAGTGACATCGCCGCGATATTGCTGTCGCAGTCTGTAGCGATAGGTACTGGTCTGAAGTGACTAACCAGAAGGGCCCAGTATCGCTACCGAACGCGAACAGCGACATCGTTTATACATATCTGAATAGGCCTTAACAAAGGATAAGCCACAATTTGTAGATATCCTCTCTACAACTTACTACCCACCGACATATTTATGTATATTAAAAGCTGTCTAGACTGCACCGTGGCCGCGTGGGAAACCGTGAGTGACGTCACTTTATGACGTCAAACTTAAATTGTTGCATACCCTAGTACTGAAGTTTCCGTTATTTTGATACTAGGGCGGTAGAATTCATTTGGAGCTGTTTCATTACTGATAATTAAAATAAACTCACTGAGTATCCTGATAAATAGCAAAAAAAATCAAACGAGTGAGCTTTACAGTAGTTGCATATAATGTGTAACAACATCTGACATCTCACCTTGGTAATAAGCGACATTAAAGGGGCGGGGCCTCGTTAAGGCCGTATCTGACGGCCAACTCTAGAACCGCGCGCGCTTCCCCGGCTTCCTGTGACACACTTCCGCCCCTTTTCACGATAACACTCCCACAGATTTGATTATTTCGATTTTTTAGATTTAGATTTTGATTTTGATTGCATGAAAGCGAGAGGAAAGATGTTACACATAAAAAAAATATAGATCATAATTTACAATGCATTAAGACGCTTAATTATTAAAGTTTTAGAAAGCTAGTCGTGTTACCAACTGCGCGACGGCGCAACCTCAAAAAAGGCGAGCGTTGTGTTTTTGACGGTTCATTTATTGATCAAAGGTTTGACGAGTATTTTTAAAGAAAAAAATGCTTAGAATACGTCAACACTAATAGTGAAAATCAATCAACTCAGCTGGAAACAGCCAGCACCTGCTTGGAAATTGAAATAGGCTGCTTCTCCGTCTGCATGCACTCATCATACTTACTGCCATCTTGAAGTCTTTGGTGTTCGATTTTTGATTATTTTTATAGGTAGTAGTATCCCATAATCTTAATCGACTTGGAAGTATATAGAGTTGTTAATACACTTTTAACGTAATGTAATTTATTTTTAAAATGAGAGGAAAGATGTTAAAGTCGCAGGCACGAAAATAGTTTTACAGCTCTATATAGTTCACACGGAAATCAAAACAAAACAACAATAATGTACTTTGTTCTGAATTCAAATACACGATAAATCTAATAATTGATGGACATGGAAATTAGCATTCGTTTGTATTCGGAAATGCGATGATTCCCGAGGGACATCAGGAAAATTAGATAGGTAGATACTAAAAATTAATTAACGAGCTACAAATAATACTTTTCTAGTAATTTAATATCGATTTGCGAATGAAACGAGCATAACAGTTATCCATAATAGCTGTTGATAAATTCTTCCTACATTACAACAAACAACATTGTCCTTTCTTGCAAGTACGGCGCAATAATTCTATTGCAAGAAGTATCTTAAACCAAATATTCAAAGTAGAAATCAAAGAATCAAGAATGTCTGATGTGCACATGGCCACGTGTTTCAGGGCACAAGATACTAAGATATCAGAACACACCAGGAGGTTGTTAGTACTTTCACTTTGCTGGTAAAACGTGAAAAGTTTTGCACTAAACTAACATGAGAACCTCTAAATTAATGAAGATTGAAGATTAACTTGAGCAAAATGCTCATCTGATCATCATCTTCATCTTCAGTGGAATTCATTTATGTTGATGATGATTAGCCAAACCAGGTCCACGTTTCCTCTATATGTAATAGAAGTGCATTCTTATTTCACTCATGCTGTAACTCTTCAACGACGGAAACTCCTAAAATAGCTTGCTAAGTAAGTGAAGATCTGTGATTTGTGATATATAGGTATCTCAGTCAACCCTCTGTCTAGACTACCCTCAGAGTGCGGAATTGCCAGTGACGTCACATTATGACGTCACCCCACGAGTCAATGCAGGCCGCGTAGTGTGATCGATCCGTTCGTGTAATACTAGGGCGCTAGGATTCACAAAGAGCTTTTTATGAGGTAAACTTTTAAATCATTTTTTTTTGGTTCCGTACGCTAAAAGTAAAAACCGCCCAAGTGCGAGTCGGACTCGCGCACGAAGAGTTCCGTACAATTATCTATAAAAACGGCAAAAAAATCAGGTTTGTTGTATGAGAGCCCCCTTAAATATTTATTTTATTCTGTATTTTTTGTATTTTTTGTTATAGCAGCAACAGAAGTAGTAGATCATCTGTGAAAATTTCAACAGTCTAACTATCACGGTTCATGATGACAGACGGACGCTTGGTGACAGACGGACAGACAGACAGACGGATGGACAGCGGAGTCTTTAGTAATAGGGTCCCGTTTTACCCTTTGGGTACAGAACCCTAAAAACAGAACTCCTATAGGATCACTTCGTTGTTGAAGGCATATCTCCGGATATCTATGGTCAAGACCCTTTTTCTCAGGAACGCGTGGAGGTATCTTGTTGGAATCAATATCAAATAAGTAGCTCTACGATCCCTTGGAGTTTAAAAACATCAATCTTCTAAATCAACAAAATAAAAAAATAAGCCCATTAATGCGACATATTTTGATACTCGCAAATAAATCAAAACCTATAATGTACCTACTTCCCGTTGACCTAGAATCATGTTTGGCAAGAAACAAGGTTTGGCAGCACAAGTAAAGGAATAAGTCCGAAAATCGTTCTTATCCCAGTTATCATATACAATTCTTATTTTGCGATTACAAACTCATTTGCAATTGGAGAACTGACCGTGACGTATATCGACGTAAGGGAGAACATTTTTCCAGATACAAAGTTAAGTTTGTTCTTGAGATAAATTCATCCCAACTACAGAACCCTTCATTGTGCGTGGTCCGACATGCACTAGGCCGGTTTTTTTATGGTAAGCAGTGTTGCATGAAGTCAGGCGTCGCCGTCATCGATGCAGACCGAGGAAGCGCTGCCGTGACGACTTGGATTCATTCATGATAGATTGGCCATGGGGCCGAGAGGGAAGCAGAAAGAGAGATGTAGATCACTATGGGGACCTCAGCTCAGCTGTGGCATATAAATAGTATTTTTAGGGTTCCGTAGCTCAAAAGGAAAAACGGAATCCATATAGGATCACTCGTGTGTGTCTGTCCGTCTATCACAGCCAATTTGCTCTGAATCTAATGGACCAATTAAGTTCAAATTTGATACACATAAGTATATCTGTGACCCAAACACGAACGTGTAACGTAAATAAATGAATTTTGAATATAGGGGTCACTTTTGGGAAACAAACAAGATTTTGAAAAAAATACATAGTACCTATGGCTTTTTACTCATACATTACAGGAAAACCTATAAGAAGTCTGTGGTCTTAAAATAACATGGTAAATATTGTGACTGTGAATATAACATTATCCCAATATTGTGCGTACAACCTTACATTTGCAGTTGAAATGTATGGGAGAACATGTATTTCAACTACAATGTTAAGTTTGTATTTCGGATAAACTCATCCCTACTACGGAACCCTTTATTGTGCCTAGTCCGACACGCACTTGGCCAGATTTTTTTACAGCTTTATTGATTACTACGCTCACTGCTTGCATAAACTTAAAAAAAAAATAGGTACAAGCGTACAACTTTAGTTTTCAAATCTTTTTAAGTAACAAAATAGATGAAACTATTATGATGGTATGATGATGGTATTTTAATCTTAGTAATAATAGTATGATTGTGGTATGTATTTGAATACAAACATAATTCTCAAGTTTACTAAGAAAATTAAGGATCATTGTGTTTGAATTAAGTAAATAAATAAAATCAAAAATATTATGTTAAAATCAATCAAAGGAGGAGCTGTCAAAGTAGCCCGCGAAATTCAAAAGCTTTACATTTTTAGTGTTCCGCTTGGCACCTTTCGGGTACGGAACCTTAAAAACGCTTATTACTAGGCTTTCGCTTTCGGTCTTTCTGTCAGCGGGCTGTATCTCATGAACCGTAATAGGTAGACAGTTGAAATTTTCATAGATTGTGTATTTCTATTGCCATTATAACAACAAATAATAATAATTAAAGTTAATAAATGAAGGGCGTCGTGTATACAAGAAACGTGTTTTTCGGCGTTTTTTTTTTGCGCAATCTTATAATACGGTACGGAACCCTACATGTGCGAGTCCGACTCGCACTTGGCCAGTTTTTATTTGTAAATAGCAGCGCTGTTCTATTCAATTCGCGGCAATTATGACAAAATAACTAGCGAAATATAATCAATTATAACATTGATAAGCTCACGAAAATATATTTGATAAATGTAATTTCGAGAATATATATTTTAAATTATTATAATTTTAGTAACTATTCATCCGTACTACATTAATGTATTGGCATCGAAATGGAATGAAAATGTTTCCACTTTTGCCGGCATGTAGGTAAGGTATTCACAGGTAAGAAAGGAATATAAAATCATAAATCGAAAAAAAAAAGGTATTTAACTAAGTTGGGATGGAGACCGTGGGAACGAGCTGGCTACGTCACGTTTCAGGAAGCGATAGTTACTGGGAGATCAGACGGCATCAAGAGTTAAACTTGCATGTTAGTCCGGGAACTAAGATTTTCTTCAAATACGGGACAGAATGAATTATGATGTCTTCAGAGTGATAACGTGTGTAAGACGGTTCACGAAGCCGAGAGTTACTTGTTTTTTTTCCGTTATTGTGATATTCTTTGTATACTGGACCATACCTGGGCATTAAAAACCTAAATAGCTAATAATTTAATCCTTACATATTATAAAACAAAGGCCCCCGCCTCGTCTGTCTGTCTGTCTGTCTGAACGCGATAAACTCAAAAACTACTGAACGGATTTTCAAACGGTTTTCACCAATGGACAGAGTGATTCATGCGGAAGGTTTTAGTGTATAATTAATTAAGGTTTTGTGTAAATTGGCTGAAATTTTACGATTATTGTTAAAGATCTGGGATCTTTATTGGCGTGCGTCGCGAAAATCGTAAAAGTTACATAAAATTTATGTTCTACAGTATTGTCCATCTTAAAAAGTTCAACAAAAAATCCGCAATGCCATATGTCTATCTTCTAAGGATGACCCAAAATGACCACCATTTTTATCTTTCAGAATTTGGTAAAAAATTCATTGTTATTTTCGAAGCTATTTTGACCGGTATCATATTAATCCTTACCCAATAAACTATGTTACTTAAATTGAGAATTTAATTTAGATTAAAATATGCCTTGACATCATTTCATTTAAATAAATGGTTTTGATAGATTCAAAATTACGCGTAACAAAATAATTTTGGTTGACGGCAACGCGGGCGCAATATTATAAAAAATAAATTGTATTAGTCTAGCGAAATTGGCATTCGTTCTATTGATGGTCGCTAAACAGATTCGTTGGTAGCATCACGAACCTGTGCCGTGGAGAAAAGTCAAGAGAACAAATCATAAACGAGTTCAACTATTTAATGTTCTCGATTGGATTTTCATTGAACATGTCGAACAGTCACAGGGCTATTGTAACGTAGACCGTTATTTGTCGACAAACCAGCGGAGCGCCACCTGTGATCGCACTCACAGATCACTAGTATAGATGAAACACGAAATACGTAGGGTCGTATGAGGGGTTGTAAAGCGACAGGGGCGCGAACACGTCACGTCGAAGAGGGGCGAGCTACCAGTAGATCAGAAATCACGAAGAAGTAAACTAGTGCATTCATCCCCTTTTCAACACATTTTAGGATGAAATGAAGCGCTTCCTTTTCGCACAGCCGAGTTATAAGCTGAAAATTTGAAAATAAAAACCCGATTTTGATCGACGTAAGTCGAGGTCTACGTGTGCATCCATCCAAAACTGTACAGCCCGATAATTAGTTGGTATAGGTGTAACTAACTATCGGGCTGTACCTACAGATTTTGAATGTTTATAATGATAATTATGTAGGTATGTTATCTAAGGTAGTACATACATAATTATATCGTTAATACTTATTCCTAACAATCCAGCAGTTTCAAGAGCGAAAATTATCGACGTGTCAAAATTAAAATCAAGTAAAGTGATCCGATTGGCTGTTGATCACAGCAGTTGACTTGCGTTAATTTGTTAATTTTTTTGCCAGGTAATTGTTGTGATGATTTTAGTTCCAGAAGCGAACGCAAGCCTTTTAGTATATTCATTAAACAGAAAAAAACTTTTTTTTAAAGTTTTAATTAGTAATCTTGAAAACAGAGAAAATTAAGTTTTGGAATACGAACTGAAAATAAGACAACCTTAGAAAAATGGGACTGACGTCACGTGTTGTCGGGCACAAAGTACTAGGACATCAGAAACCATCAGGAGTTTGTCGTGACACCGGCACGAATAATGTTTACCTACTTCAAAAACAAGAGGGCAGTTTCAGTTTTGTGCGGATCTATAATTTTTAGAACTCACACTTTCAGTAAATCAGCGTAAATGATTTCATACAAAAAGAAAGAAAATATAGACCTACGTAACAATAAAAAAAAAATTACCTACATAAAAAAGAGAACACAAAATCAAAAACAAAAAATTAATTGATAAAGATTTATTTGTCCAAAACATGAGTATACACACACATGGCATGCAATTAAATTATATCACAGTCATGTTTTGGCTTACGGCGTTCAAATATAAGTAGGTAGGTTATTACATTTAATCAAATAATTATAAATTTATCCATTATTATTAACAATCCTAATTAGAAATTAAAAATAAAATGTACCTACTACAGAATAATGTCAACAACTCTTAATTTTATAAAAGGTTTATTTACCTATCTAACTTCTGTCCTACTTGCTCTTTGATTTCAACTTGCCAAACCTTTATCAACCAAAAAAGCAACGCACCTTTTTTGTCAAAACCGTTACTTTTTTTTCTGGACCGTTATCCAAAAAAAAGCGGAAGCACCTTTTGATAGAACAAAACAGCTGAGCGTATCGTGTGAAAACCCCACTGACGTCACGTGTTAAAGGGCATTCGGCACTAGGAGACCAGAAGATACCAGGATTTAATACACTATTGAATAGGCCACATTTATCCTTAAAACAAATGCATCAAAGTCTCTATTCGCTTAATCATAAACACCCCTCCTGCTAACGCTTACTCGTTGTTACACAAATTGCAACTCAAATGCATACACGTTACACCACATTTAGGCTTATCCATCCGATAAGCCTAAATGTGGCACGAGAACCAACACCGTTTCATCCCTTTGTCACTTAAATTTTTCATCCTTCTTATCAATTTTGGACCTTGTGTTTCTTTTGTCAAAGTCTATTCTAACTATTTCGTATCTTGCACATAAGATATTTTGTAAAGCAAGTTGTATAATTGCATAGCTCTATGAATGCTTCCGTGAGAAAGGGATGCACCACAGATAATTTAGTACATTAAAAAGAGAACATTCATTTCTCTCTCTTCATTTGATTAACGAGCTCTCCAGCGCAAGTCGACCGATTGTGTCATATACACACATCAAAAGTGTCTAGGGATCAAGCATTTTTATGCGGATTTCTTGAGATTGAGATGTGGCTTTGTAATAAATTTATGATTATATAAATTTATATGGATCCTTTTTGGTGCATTTCATAATTTGAAACAGGAACTGTTAATCAAATTCGAGTAAAAGATGAAAATCAGCTGTCAATATTTTCCCTATAAAAACATACAACGCATTGAAGACATTATTAGTGCTACTGTTTCCCTACTACTGATTAAAACCAACGTTATTATGGAGCGGCGACGTCATTTAAGCAGGGAAGAAATGCTCAGAGCCGTGGGAATGATAGAAGCTGGTTCCCGGCAACGTACTGTGGCTTTAGCTCTGAATACAAGTCAGAGTGTTATCAGTCGACTTTGGACACGTTACCGAAGCACTGGTACCGTGGCTGAGCGCCATGGAGGACGGTATCGCTGCACCACACGGAGACAAGACCGATACATTCAAATCTTAACTCGAAGAGCTCCAACAATAACCGCCATGATGTTAGCCGTGAGGCTTCATCACTCTTCAGGGAACTTAATTAGCGACCAAACAGTCAGAAACCGCTTGCATGAAGTGAACCTTCATTCCCGAAGACCGCTACGGGTACCACCTATAGCAATGCACAATCGTAGGATTCGATATCAATGGGCTCTTGAACACAGAAATTGGGCAGAAGAACAATGGCGTTTCGTGTGCTTTTCTGATGAGTCTTGTTTTGGTATGAGACCGGATACAAGACGTATACGACACTGGAGAACCCCTGGACGCCAACAGCGATTAAAATCCTGCCAGGAAGTCCATCCTTATAGTGGTGGAACCATCATGGTATGGGCGGGTATTTGGATCGGCGGAAGAACTGAGTTGATTTGAATCAGAGGCAACCTCAACGCTCAAATTTATGCTGAGACGATTGTATCTGACGTCATCGTTCCTCTACAAGTGCAAATCGGTCCCTTATTTCAGTTAATGCATGATAATGCACGACCGCACACCGCAAGAGTTGTAAGACAGACTCTCGCCGCAGCTAACATTAATGTCCTGCTCTGGCCTGCTCAGTCGCCAGACTTGAACCCGATTGAGCATGCATGGGATATGCTACAGAGAAGAGCTCTGCCGAATATGGAGGGTATCCAGTCGCAAGAAGACCTTTTTTTGTTGTTGCAACGAACATGGGCGGCCATTCCACAGCGTGATTTGGATGAACTCATTTTGAGTATGCCAAACCGATGTTCTTGTGTTGTTAGTGTTCGCGGTAGAAACACGGATTATTAATTGTTTAAGTTACCCAATAAAATTTTAAAGAAAACTGTTATTTCAGTCTATTTTTCGAACTTTAATGTTAGTGGTTCAAATGTCAAAAATCCCTTTATTAGGAAAATGGCAAATTTCTTTATTAATGCAAAGGTGACTTGGTTTATCGTTACTGTGACAAACGAAAACACTTTATTTGATGAATCCTTAAAGAAAATTTTAATTAATATCAATCAGGAGAAAAGTTATTGCAAAAATATATGTTGATCCCTAGACACTTTTGATGTGTGTATTTATAGAAAAACACGAGATGAATTTTGAGACACTCTAATTAGGTTTAATTATTTTGAACTGAATAGGGAATATTTTGAATGGAGAAAGTTAGAGAAAATAATTAAGCACCAATCAAGAATTAAAACTGAGTATACTAACTAAAAATCGTAACTAATATTTTAAATGTGAAAGTGTTTGTTTGTTATGCTTTCACGTTAAAACTGCTATACAGATTTCGATGAATTTTGACCTGTGTTAGGACCCACCTACCCATGTGCCAAAAGTATCCTATGTCCTAACATACGATGCTTTTTATCAAAATATTCCCACGGGATCGAGACTTATGCGGGTGAAACCGCGGGGCAAAGCTACTAATTGATAAACTTTTCTGAAACTTATGAACGACGGACCCAGCAAGCAATTGCGCTAAGGATTTGAAAAATCATCAATTAGAACGTAGCTCAAATTAAAAGTAGATATTTGATAATTGATACATTGATACTAACTCATTCAGTCATTGAATGAGTTAGTATCAATGTATCAATTAATGATAGTTCAAAAAAAATTAAGTTGCTGGTCAAATCACGATCTTTTAACAATGTAGCTTTTGATTTTAGACCGTAGCCTTTGGTTAATAAACAAGTAGGCAAAACGATCTTGTGAAAACTTTTGATGTAACTTTTTTACATCATTTGCAGATTATTTCATTGACCTAAAATACCCTGACCTTCACAACCCCTACTCTACGACGCCACAAAAGCCCATCCCTCATTGTCTCGCCAGACAGATGCCACCACATGCAAACATGACACGCGTGTGTTGTACGTACACGAACATGTCCTGCCCCCCATGTGTGAGAAACACGTCGCGACACGTCACCTCACGTGTTTCTCGAAGCCGAGCTACCAGGCGCCCAGCCATGCGAAGTGGTGGAACTATTCCATGAATTGGTTGCTCGAGTCGTCGTCATTGGGATGAATGCAGTTGGGCGGTTGCACCCCCCTAGCGTCAACAATGATATGTTTGGCGATTTCTAAAGCTTTTTTTTGTTGGAATAGCATACAACTTTTTTTAAAAAAAGCTCGTTGCTTGGTGTCTTCACATACCTATTTATATTTACATATTAACTCTAATTTAGCGATAAACTTCATTGGATAATTAACTTATTTATTTTATGTATTTATTATTATTTAACGCATAAGCCACGGTTTGCGTTTCGAATAAATAAAAAGTAGGTATTGAGCAGAAAATTAATATCATCTGTTTCTTTGCTGTCTAGTTCATTACACACAACGCACTCATACGCAATCAAACATATAATATTCCATTGACCCATACACAGTTCATAAATATCTCCCTCATACAAACCTGGCACACATACAAAAGAGCAAAGCCATAAAGAACAAAGTTAACAACACAAAAACACCATAAAGTTCAGATCGGAAGCGAGTCGACTTATAAAATGGTGTGTCGGCCCACAAACCTTGATTCTGACAAAAGCCACGCCACATGAGGGCTTCCTAATGCCTTCCTTACAATCCTAGGAGGCATTAGTAGTGGCAAGCTTACGAGGTTTACTTGCAGACATGTGTAGACCTCCCTTGCGAAGTACTGTGCAAGTACTTACGGCTAGTGCGAAAACGACGAACGTAAATTTGAAAAGAAAATTATTATTTAGAGTCATTTATTTAGTATAACAATAAAATAATGAATTTGATTATAGAATTTGGTACTTAGTTTGTGTAACTACTGAATATACATAACATCACGCCTTGTTTACCTGAAGGGTTAAGCAGAGCTGTACCTACAGTACACCCACATCCCGTCAGTTATGTTTCTGTCACATGTAATAGGGGGCGAGCCTATTGCTATCAACCGGGCACAGATCCAGACTCCGGGCTGCTACTGAGAAATTCCGGATAGAAAAAGCCAATAACATTGCCCGACCTGGGAAGCGAACTCTAGACCAACGAGGCAGTAGTTATCTACTACACTAACTACTCGTAAAAAAAAAACGTAAATGTAACTTCAATATATATAATCTTATAACCGCGAAGGTATTTCCCGCGTTTAAAGCGACACAAAGCGACTTTTAATGGCTTTATACTGAAGATCACATCTAAACGAGTAGTGTTAATAATTTGGAAAATAAATATGTTAAATAAGAGCATTTTTTTAATAACATAATCTATGAATATTTTAGATTATGTTTAAATTACATAGTGTAATTCATTTGTAAAGTTATGTCTAACGCGGATAAAACACTGAGAATCACGCAAAAACTATCAAGCGTATTTTTCTGAAACCTTCACCATTTTAAAGATAATTTAATTATGTATTTTTCAGTACCTATACGTGTTTTATTAGAATATTTTCTTTTTACGTATAATAAATTAATAATGCGTCTAATTTGGGAGAGCGCTCCTTGATGGGCGAGTCCTATTACTGGCTGGACCTTGATGGGCGAGTCCTATTCTGTACTGACGTCACGCCACGAAGTTAACTACTCAAGGTCTCTGGCATAATTATATCGGCGTCTTAATTCCCGAGCTAAGCAAATTGTTAATCGAGACTCTTTACGTTGTAAAATAACGATAAGCCAAGCACCTGAAACTAATTAACTTAACAAATAGCTGCTTGTAGCGAAACCTGCTACGCGTATGTACGGATTAATTAATTATTTTATTTGCAAATTATTATTTGTATTTGTAGCATTCTTAATTAAATGCTTACAGAAACAATAGATTCATGTTTTAATAAATGTTTAACTGTGTTTTAATCCTTCTCTATTTTTATTGTAAGAAGAATGAAAATACCTATCAATAATGATTCAAATCTCTTTGTTTATTTAAAGTTATGGAAGGGATCGAAGTTATAGATAGAATTTTAATAGTTTTATAGCCCAATAAATTTTTGAATTACTTGTAAAATAGTTATGAAATTCAGATTTCGTGTGATGTCATTTGTTTTCATAGAACAAGAGGAAACTTCTAATTCATTGCTTCGTGTAATTTTTCAACCTTGTTTATAGTATTTAGCTGAACTAAATTATTCGTACAATTTTAAGCAATTCTACAGGTTGTTTTCTGTGTTCATGTACTCGTATTAAATGTTTCGCAAACTTTTACTGTAAAGATTTCATCTTTATACCACCTAAAACTACACCTAACGCCATCTATCAAGACTTTCTTGTACTTACTCTCGTAGCACCGCAGTAACACGTCACACGGCTACGCCGTAGTTCCCAGCTGAATGTATCAACGCCATCTATTAACTATTGTTTGAAATGTTTCTTGAAGCGCTACGCGGATTACCACGTTGGCAGAGTTAACGTGCCAATATCTATACCTACCCAAAATAAGCGCTTTTACACCGATAGATGACCTTACTGAACCAAAATCCAGGGAGTGTGAAGGTTCTTCTTACTGAAAATATGGGGAAAATCTGTAATAGATTTTTTTTTTAATTTTGAGTTTCTGTTATATGGACAGTAGATTGCTGGCATGAGGACATATTTTAGATTTGAATTTTCAGGATAAACACAAGTGAAACATCCATAAATCCAATCAGCCTAAGTTTGTCATACTTTCACTACAAAAAAAAACAGGATGAGAAACATTTAATCTAAACTCCTCCACTCAACAGTCAGCTCACATTCCAAGTCGTAGCTTCTGAGCTGATCTATCTGAAGCGTGATGATGTCAACAGCATCCGGACACAATTCCGGGTCGAACTCTGTCGACTCGTCATAGTACTCCACTGAGCTGAACATGTACTCACTGGCTCGTCTCGTGTCGTTCTTCGGCTGATCCTCCAACTTCTTCTTCTTCGTTTTTACATTGGACTCAACTGTCGTAGCCTTGAAGTCTAACTTTGGTGTTGTATCTGCCACTTTCATCGCATCTGTTGTTTTAACAGCTAACGTTACATTTTGGGCAACCGTTGTAGCATCGATAAAGTTTCCAGGTGTAACTTTCATAGTCACATTATTAAAAATGTAACCAAAGTCGTCTCTAACTTTGCAAGATTCTTCGACCATATCTTCTGGGTTCACAGGAAGTGGGTCAGCCGACACATACTCGACTCTCGCTCCGTCCTCTTTTAACATTTTCCTATATCTTCTCACAGTGTCTGCAAATGTATCGGACATGCAATTTCTTCTGCCATCGAACACAGCGGTCCTGAGATGCGCAATGTGCCATTCCTTATCATCTAAATCTTCGAGAAATCGTCTTTCAATTTTCGCCTTTTTAATATCTACCTTTTCTCCTTGCTTCTGCTTGTCAATGACTAATTCTTCATATAAAACTTGCTGGCACTTGATTTTACCTATTATTGCAAGAAACATGAAACCGAAAAGAATATTCATGTCTACGCAAACTATAATATTTATCTGAGTTCTAAGACGTCGAACAAAATTTAATTAAAATAATCTTGTGTTATGATTTGGTCGATGTTGCGTGAAGTATATATATATTTTGTTTATAGTTGTTTTTTGCATTGGTAGTAAATTGGAATTCTGAAGAATTACTTGCAACAGTGTTTAAATAAATCTACCATTTTATTTGACACAATAGTAATTGATTACCAGAAACATTTATAATCTGTTATTCAAAAATATTCAAAATATTTTATTTCACATAAACCTGCATGGGCACTTATGAAACGTCAGAAGCTAGGAGCATGGTTCCAATTGGTCGTTTCCTATGAAGAAGAGCCAAGAAAATAATTGGCTTTTACAATACTTTCAAATAACAGTGTTACTAAAGGATCTTTGAAAAAGGACGGGTCGATGTTGAAATTAAATATAACAAGCTGTATGTGAGATATTAAAGTAATTATTTTTTTATTTGAAAGGCCCATTTATCCCATTATTTATGAAATATGACATCGTTTAAATGTCCACCGCGGCTTCGAACGGTGGCACGGATCCGAGAGGTCCAATTTTCAATTAATCTACTGCATAGATCCGGTTGAATCTGAGCGATGGCCTGCGTTATGTTGACTTTCAGGGCATCGGTTGATTGCGGATTATTGGCATAGACCTGCGACTTGAGAAAACCCCACAAGAAAAAGTCTAGCGGGGTCAAATCGCACGATCTTGGTTGGCAATTCACGTCACATCTGCAAGAGACAACCCTACCCTCGAACCGTTCATGCAGAATGTCCATGGTGTCACTCGATGTGTGGCACGTAGCGTAGTCTTGTTGGAACCACATGTTGTCCACGTTCTTATCGTTCAATTCAGGCCAAAAGAAATTGTTACTCATTAATCTCTAGCGCTCGCCGTTGACAGTAATGGCCTCGCCATCATCGTTTTCGAAGAAGTACGGACCAATGACGCCGCCGGACCAAAATCCTCATCAAACAGTAACTTTTCGTGGATACATTACCACCTGGTGAACCTCATGTGGGTTGTGGTCGTCCCATATACGGCAATTTTGCTACCAAAACCAAAACCAAAAAACCACAAAACCACAAAACCATTCATCCAAAAATGCGCCTCGTCGCTAAAGATGATTTTTCGGCCAAAATCGGGGTCCTCTTCCAAACGTTCTGTAGCCCAGTCAGCGACCAAACGGCGTTGTCTATGGTCATTCACATTGAGCTTCTGGGTCAGTTGGATCTTGTACGGGTGTAGGCCCAAGTCCCGACGCAAAATTCGCCAAGTTGAAGTCTGCGAAAGGCCGAGTTCTTGTGCACGGCGAGAAATGACTGCCTCGGAGTATCCTGCACACTCTCACGGACAGCAGCGATGTTATTGGCCGATCTGGCGTTCCTTTGACGTAAGGGTGTTGGTTGGTTGTTTATCGAACCAGTCGTCTCTAATTTGGTCACCAAACGTTGGAGACTCGACTTTGAAGGGCCACCGCGTCTGCCGTAAAATGGACGTAATGCGCGCAACGTTTGCACTAACGAACACTCATTTTGATAATAAAGTTTTATCATTTGGACGTGCTGCTCAATCGTATAACTTGCCATGGTTATTTGGCATCAGTAACTGAAAAAACACCAACGCATTTGACAGATGCCGCCAAAACAACATAGCCGCCACAAACTGTCAACATCGACCCGCCCTATTTGAAAGACCCTTTAGATATGGGATTACAGTGTAGGTCTTTCAATAAATACCAGGTACTTAACAAAATAGAAAATGGTCAACAGATCTATAGTTCACTACGCCTACAGCGTTCTCACATTCATAAAATAGAAAAGAATCTATACAAAAGATAAATAAATTAATAAAAACCCTATTTTAATTAAACGCAATGGGACTCCCAGCAGCACATGAGTAAGTTTCTGCTAGCAGTTCGATCAATCTAAAATAATATCTTAATTTTCATATTGAGAATGCATTTTTGCAGAGTTTACTGAGCGGCTAGGGCCGGCTGCCATAATACCGAATAAATAGTTTCGGTCTTTCTGTAAAGTACAAAAATTCAGGCGCATTTGGTGGTTATCGAGATTCCATTGTTTGAGCGATGTAGGAATTATATCTGTCGTAGCCAGGTCTTAGAATTGACCATTTCATAAAATGGCCAGCTAAAATTGACCATGTCGTTTAAACGTCAACGTTTAATTATATTTCAGTCGACGTTTAAGGTTGAAATGTAGGGTATCCATGGTTTAAGGCGTAGTCAAAATTGCCAAGCAACCAACTTAGAAGTAGCGCTCGCCGGCCGCTGCCGCGGCACCGCTCGCTACGCACGCTCGGTTCACGCGCGGTTGATCACAGTTCTAACCTAACCTAATCCATTTAGTCGGGGTTTCAGTTCATTTTCATTCATTTATTCATTAACAATTAACATTGCGTTGATCATGAATATTAAATAAAATTTTCACATGCGCAAACAGTACGTTTAAAAGCCTAAATAAAATTGAAATGAAATTTTAGTTCAAGAGTTAAATTAATTTAAAATATGTCAAAAAATGAATACAATGTCAAATTAATAACAGGTAGGTATTATGTCAAATTCAATGTCAAAAAATGTAGAGTCTAACTTCATCAAGGTCCTAGTAGTGAGCATAGTGTTTAAATCAAAAGCAAATTTATTAAATAGCTTGTTCACTGCTATTATTTTATGTGACTATTTTTATCATTTGACATATACAGAGTGGCAGGGATATCGACGCGGAAACTGTTACCATGGACTCGGTACAAGATTTATAAACCAGCTGCGTTGAAATTTTTCGTCGGATATTGAAAAAAAAAAATCTGTTGTTTCATTCATTTTTCGCATCGATGTCCCTGCCAACCTGTATAGCCTTTAGTTGCTTTAGATCCAACATATCTTTAAAGCTCCTGAGTGCATAGCATGCTGATGATCCTGAAGAGTCAGTAGCAGCTAGCTCCTGTTTCCAATTTAAGTGCACATCTACGTATATGTTGTAATTTTACTTTGTCCACCAATTCAATCTTATCTCCTTTGATTTGTACATCTAAATTGTCATTATGGCGAGTTGTGGTCTTAAATAAAATGATGTTAGTCTTACTTGTATTTAGCAAAAGGCTATTGGCTGTAAACCAATCGCAGAGATTTTGTAGGCTTTTATTTACATTTATGTTCAATTCTTTTAAGTCGCCCTAGTTATTATGTTTGTATCATCTGCAAAGACAACAAGTTTTACATCAGGCTGAACATTATGCATAAAGTTAAGCAAGTCAAATTAAATAAATAGTATTGGCCCTAAAATGGAGCCTTAGGGCACAGCACGTTTTATATTTGTAATTTTAGAGGTGTATGATTTCTATCATCGATGCTTTTAATTTCTACAAACATTCGTATATTTTGTAAGTAAAATCTTAAAAGTTGTAAGGACTTGCCTCTGATACCATAAAATTCAAGTTTAGTGAGTTTATAATCAATCGTATCAAAAACGGAGCTGAGTCTAATGAATAACCCTGTCACTTTAATTTTGTCATTTAATTTATTAATTATGACATTTATAAGAGTGTTTATTGCATCTGAGCATTCTGATATCCAAACTGTCTTAAATTTAAGATTTTATTTACATTTAAATGTACCATCAGTCTAGTTTTAATGTTTTTTTTTTTTCAAATACTTTTGATAAGGTTGGCAAAAGGGCTATAGAAAGAGGGAAATTATATACATGAGCAGACTGTAGATTTAAGAAATGTTCTGTTATACACATGAAGTCCAACTGAATACCCGTGGTTGCAATGTTATTATTCAATTCGAGCTAAGTTTTTTTATTACTTATTCCACATACATTTTGATGAAAAATCCTTAAACAACCCGTTTTCTGCATCAAAGCACTTTTACAGACTGTATTTGATTCATTATTCGCGAAAAAGATCAGTGTCGTTAATAACTGTGCTAATAATCAGATACAATTTTAGATAAAAGTTGGTCTGTGTTCATTTTGTTGAAGTAATAGGGAATTGTACCAGGTTGTAACCGTTTTCCATAATATCATATTTGAAAATCCAATATATTCTATCGACTTTTTTGCGTGGTCACCCTACTTTATTTGACTTGTTGTATGCCGCCGCCATGATGCACAACAAAAACAAAGCGACATCAACGCCTCTACCGGTGGATAATCTAACTATTTTACGATATGATCACTAATGTTTGGCCACATCATGAAGTAGTCGTGCGTTTAACTGGTCATATCGTCAAACGTTGAGTATTCAATGAACTGGCCAGACCACATCATGATATGACAAGCAGTCGATCGATTGATTCTAAGATCTGGCCACGACATATCGATCGTTAAAGTAGTAGGCTTATGTTCTCACTTGGACAAAAAAAAAACAGTTTTAGATTAGATGGTTTTATGTTATTTTTAATATTTGACCGTAGACAATCCTCACTTTGTGCGAATATCTAATGTTAAGTTATATAATAGTTTCAATCAAAACTATTCAGTGCCCCATAAAAGCCACAGCAGTAATCATAGCATTAACGTCGAAATAGAATTTCCACAAACCACTGAGCATTCACAATCTGTGGTAAAACACAAACAAACTAAACGAACATAATCTCCAGCAAATAACACCTAATAAAAGAATACAAACCGCCCATTATACAGGCATCATTGACAGATCGTTATCTCGGGCGCGCTAACTAATCCATTCAGCCTCGGGTAACGTAACTACCCTCCAAACGTCGGGAAAATACTTCAATTACCCTCACCCTTCTACCCCGCTCCCCCCCGCGAGATCAAAACAGCCCAATTACACAGGCCCACCCTTTAATAAACCCTCGTTTGCTCAAATCTGAAATAAAGACGGATAAATAATCAACAATTTTGAAACGAAAAGCTACAAATTACCATTTGTTTGAATAAATTGAACTGTAAATGTGACTCTGAGACCCGGTCAAAGTTGTCGGCTTCAGGAACTTGGAGGCTGTAAAGCGTTACTGCGCTTTAAAGCGAGGTATAGTTCAGCGCATATACTTGCTGCATTTAAAGTTTCCAGCGCTGTAGCGGCTGTGTTCGCGTTCCAAATGTTAACAAGTCGCTAAGAGATGCAAATTGCGAGCGGTTGGCAGCCATGATTCGGAATGGCGCCAAAACATTTGCATAATTCGCACAGAATTGAATCGTGGGTTCAGAAATGGAGTGTGATTGAAAAGCTGTGGGTGATTTAACATCATTTTACTTGCTATTACAGTTGGGATTGTTATTCTACATTAAAGCTATGGGTTAAGGTTCTAAGTAGGTACTTAGTAATAAGTAACAACAAAATATCGAGGTTAACTAAATTTACAACGTCATTACTTCACATTTGTTGAAACTAAAAGATTTGCAACAGCAACTATCAAAAACAAAGTATTTATTTCAAATAAATCAATTACAGGCACTTTTGAATTGTCAAGGGGTCGGTCAGTCAGAAGGATGAAGCTAGTTGCCTATTCCAAAGCGTAGTAGGTACCTATGGAGAAGAACGGGCAAGAAACTCAAAATATTGGTTACATCATTCATGTTGAAATTATACATGTGAGAACGATATATAACGACGTGCACGTTAAAAGCGCCCATAAACATGATAAAAACAAAAAACAATTCAAAAATTAACATAAGCCGTAGCAATTAAGAGATGTTCCTACTGAAGGCCCTTCACGAATATGGATCAGTATTCAGTACCATTCAGCTCAACCATTTTGAAGGAAGCTAAATGATCCAACGCACGCGCCACCATCTGCGATACATCAGAGTGAGCATGACATACTCTCAGCCGCCAGGGCACATTCAAGTCAATGAAAGACGTACCCAGTAAATGGTAGTTTTATAGCAGGTACATAGTCACATGTGCTATGCAATTATACAATACTAAGAAAGAGATTGAATATATACAATGCAAAGATAGTTTTACAATTTTCAGCAGCTCCGAATACTTTGTCGAATACTAATTAGTTTACGCGCCCTTGAGGAGCAGGACCAGCGTTGAGCCAAGCATTTTCGTGAGCGAGGTAATCTCCCAACTTATAATAATGCTTGGCTGCTGCTATTTCAGTTATAAATTCATCAAACTTCAGCTTAGCCACTTAAAAAGTAATATTTTAATTTTATAAAGGTATCTAATCATATGAATGATGATTTAAGAATATAAAGTGTATTGTGAAAATAAGACTAAGCATTGATAAATTTTATAGTAATTATTCATTAATTTGCCAAACATAAACAGGCTTCTAACTTTTAAATTTATTTCCACTATATCTACGAAAATTATTGATTGTATATACAAACTTTATACAAATTATACTAACATAGTTCTTAAGTACTCACTAACACAATTACGGATCAAATCATTTATTTCAATTATTATTTAAAATACCTATTGGTAGGTAGTTTACAATCTGCAAACAGTTTTGACAAAGAATATTCATAATTATGAACCTATAATATCGAAATATTTTATTTCACATAAACCTACATGGGCACTTATGAAACGAACAGTATACTTACATGAACGCAACGGACGCAATATTAGATTTATAGCAGAAAGCATCGTCAATTTCGCCGTGTGTAGCTTCCTTCTAATATTATGTATGGCAGTACTACAAGTGTGAAAGTTTTGAAACAAAAATGTTGGTTTTTTATGCGGAAAGCACAATCAGTATCACCTATGAAGTCTTAAAATTAAGTAAATATTACACGAACGAACGTTACATTTAGGGTTACCAACTTTATTTACAAGAAATAAAGTATTTTTCTGATTTCAAAGAGGATAATTATAGAGTACATACTTATAAGAAAGAGTATAACTTTATGTAATTTTTAAAACACAATTTTCTTTTATACTTTTTGCGGGTAATAACACAATTTTTTTGTGTTTTTTTTTTTTAATAATTGAAGGACTCTGGATGTCTAGAGTCTACTACTAATTCTTAATTCAAATTGATAAGGTACTACTCAGTTATTATCAATTTCAAAGAAGACCTGTTTCTGTCTTCCCGCCACTGCAATCTTGATCTAACCTAACCTAACCTATCGTCACCAGCCTCGAATAGGTTAGGTTTTTTTTTCACAGCCTGTTGTAGTTACGACGATGGCAGGAACTAGGGTTCCTGGGGAGAGGGGGCAAGGATCGCGGGGCCCTGGGGCACTTGTCCAGTGGCCAATGGAAAATACTCTCTTAGTGACTGCTAAATTAATTCATTTCAAATTGAGAGTATAAATATAAATAGAGTATTTTACGCCTACTCGAAAAAGAGTACAATAATCTAAATTAGAGTAAGGTTGGCAACCCTAGTTACGTTTACGTCACGCGATCGTGCTAGATCAGATAGACAATAAGTTTACCTACTAAGTTTTGGACATTTACTCGCTAAGAAATCTTTGTATAAGATAATTATCTACCTATAAACATAAAAGTACTACTCACAATTTTATTGCACTGTTTTGAAGTCAACATATTTATTTCTTATGTATAGCTATTAAGTATAATCTACTGCTAATTTACTAACAACTTTGTGCCTACGTATTATCTAAGTATATACATTTATATTGTACATAATTTGGAAATGAAACATCATTAGCATCTAAAATGAAAATGTGCTGAGTTCAAGAAACAACTAGAGAGCATTTTATTTTTAACCGACTTCCAAAAGGAAGGAGGTTATATGTTCGTAGCGTATTTGTTTTTTTTTATTTACATATGTCCACCTATTTCTCCGTCATTTGTGGACCAATTTTGAAAATTCTTTTTTTTTTTAAGTGTTTGCTATCGAGGTAGTGTCATATAAATTTTATTAACTTTGCTTGGATAGTTTTTGAGATAGCTTCAATAATACGTATTTTTACGACATGTTTATAAAAAAAAACATGTATATAAATAATTTCTTACTAAAAATATTTTAGAAGTATTCTTCTGAAGTAGATCACTTTGGATGCGTGATAACTGTATAAATCACAAGTTCGGTCGCTGAACATTGATGGTTCGGGCTGATAGTTCACAAGATGTATTATACAAGGTATTTTTGGGTGGGTTCGTAGGCGCTCACAGATGACAGTGCATGTAGGCAGGATACGGCGGCAGCAGCGCGCACGCAAGGGGTAGCGCGTGCGCTGACAGTTCGCGCTCACCACTCGCCGCTTGAGCACGCAATTGTTCCAGGCGCAGCTGGTTCTGACGCTTCCATTTCGTTCTGTGAGACACAATGACACATT
Organism: Omphaloscelis lunosa; assembly: GCA_916610215.1. Taxonomy (NCBI): domain Eukaryota; kingdom Metazoa; phylum Arthropoda; class Insecta; order Lepidoptera; family Noctuidae; genus Omphaloscelis; species Omphaloscelis lunosa. The sequence goes on along the minus strand of OU744245.1, from coordinate 2,186,010 downwards.
TTAGATTTAGTAAAAGTATGATTAATCCCTAAATATAGTACAATAGAAAGTTTAAAACTTTCCAGTACTCTCAAATTGATGTTGCTTTTAACCTACAGTACAGTTTTATTGGACGTCAACATTATTTTTGTTTAGGCTAATATTGGCGCCCAACATAGTTTTATGTTGGACGCCAATTAGCCTGTTCCTACTTGGTGAATATTTTACACTAGCAACGCACAAATCCTGTCCAGTAAAATTATTCTGTACACCTAAAAGTAGTTCCCATGAGAGAACTATTTTCTACTATGCTCAATTATTAAAGTCCCAGTTGGGCGCCATAAGCTTAAAAGGGAAAATTGCTTAATAACATTTTTTTCATAAAATCTAGTGAATATCTAAATACAACTGAACGATGTTTTTTTTTTTTAAATTGGGGACATGAAAATCGAATTTTCATAAAACTGATAGTGTTAAATGGCACCCAACATGGAACCATTGCGGCCCATGTTGGGCTCTAAAATATATTTTAATATTAAAAAGAATTAAAAGCTAAATATTTTCATAACTAGTGAAATGTGAGTGAACAATACAATTTTGTGTAACCATTGTGATGTCATATTATGTCATTACAGGGCACCTGCAGTGTACAAATACAAACATTATCTTTTCTAAACCTATTTTTGTTTTTTCAGTCTATTTTGATAAAGGAAATTCATACCTACTTCTTATGTTGATACTTGCTAAAAGAATAATAATATCACATAACACTAACCTACGATTCTGATACCAGGTTTTGACTTGCGTTTCGCTGAGACTGAGCGCCTCAGCCACATCCCCGCGGTCAGCAACGCTCAGGTACTTCTGGCAGCGGAACTTGCGCTCCAAGTACGCGAGCTGGGCGTGTGTGAACGCAGTTCGACGTCGGCGTGGTTTGCGGCTTGAATTCGATGAGGCCGTCGGTCGGCTGCTTGGTTGACGATCTAAGAAATGCAAAAAGAATGTTGAACCATACATTTCACTGTTTATACTCATTTATAGTTAGGTACTTATTATTTTCAAGCACAAAAACCCTGAAAATTTGATGTGACCCATTTTGAAGAAAAAAAAAATGGAAGATCACAATAACCCACTTACTTGTATACGAATACATTCTTATTACTTATGTTGTTCATTTGAAAGTATATTAACACAAAAAAATTAACATTTAACCATGACTTGCAATGAACTGACGGTTCGCCAGCTTTTCATTATGCACTTAGTATGAATGATATAGTATGCACATCTAATGCAACCTCAAAACATCTCTTTGTAGAAAGATTTTTAACATTCTTAGGACCATTTCTGTACAAAAGATTAAATAGAAAACTTTGTATATTATATAAATAAAATTATTTTAGTTGCAAAAAAAATATTCTTAAATATTTACTAACCATAGATTATGCACAGACAGAAGATCTACTTGTTGTCTGCAAACAGAACCGCTAACATGTTATTTTGCTTTTATTTATCTAAACTTTAATTTAGTTTTTACTTTATACTCATTGTTAATTTATAGGTATAAGTATTTATGCACTTTCTAGCCTGAAGCACAGGGTCAACCTAGTTCAGGCAAATAAGCAACTGTGCTCCATTTTAAATTGTTAAAGTATTTATTGTAAACACGTCCCATTTATAAATAAACCATTATATTATATGATAAAAATTACCGTTCGACTCTAGCGGCTCCCTCTGTGTATTTCCAGCGATGACTGACGCGAATCCGGCCAATAGCTGAGACTGAAACGAATTCTTTGATAGATCCATAGACCTGCCATAAATACTGTCCGACAACCCAGCCATGTGCTCATACCCAGTCCCTTCAGTCCCTTCATCCTTCTTGTTATCTCGGTCTGACCTGTACAAGTGAAATAGACTAGTATCATACAATTTCATTCGTTCTTCCGGTCGGTTTTCATACTCATTCTCATCTTCTTTGAAAGAGGAACTGTAATTCGTTTGGTTATTCAAATTGTATTCTAAAGGCGATGACCTTTCTGTTTCTTCTCCATCTAATTTCTTCTTATATTCGTCGGGGAACGAGAATTGTGACTTTTTGGGAGTGGATGTCTCGCTTCTGTTGTCACCGACGGAAATATCGTCTTCGGCATCCGATGTTTCCACATTCTGACTGGCTGTCGAATTGCATCTTAACGTTTCTTGATCTTCTTCGGTATGAGGTGGACCTGGGGACAATAATCGAATGATGAATTATGGAGTTCAATATTGAGTGAATTAATATGAACAAGTGTTTCCCTTCTTAATTTACTTCGCTGGTTGGTGTGAAATGAAGATTTCCCTTAAATTTTAGTCAACAAAGAGGTTAAAGCATCGCTTGACACTAAGACTTGACACTTACCCGTGAGCACAAACGGAACGTGCACAAAGGCGGGGGCTCGCATAAAGACCTCAGTTTTAAAAAAGGAACGGCCATAGACGCGAGTTTTCTGCTCTAATTAATGCCTCGGGGCGTTCCGTTTCGCTCTCGAGCAATTGAATACGACGTCTGTGAATGGTGTGTTTTAGCCCGCGCGGGAAATTCTTGTCTATGCTTGCGTTTGTGTCTTTTAATTTGCGTGAAAATGGTGAGGAGTGGGCGTGGGGCATTCAGGTCGGGTGGTCGCTTTTCATATGATTTTCTTTCGCTAAACTTTTGTATGCGCCGTTGTTAATGGCGTGGCCGTACCACAATTACTTGTTATATGGCGGGCTGGCATGGAGAGCGGCCCTCGAGTGTTTCTCTCGTTATAATATCGCATAAATATGTTTTAGCGTGCACTCCTCGCGACGTCGAGAGGTCTTAATGTTTCCGCATGAGTATCTTCTACGAAAACATCGTTAAAATGTTATAGGTATTCTATCTACGTATACGTATAAAATAAAATAAAATTATACTTATGAAAAGTCCCAAGACATCTTTATTTTTCAGTTTTGTAACATGGAAAATAATGGATTAATGTTTCTTGAAGGTTTATTTTATAGCACTTAATATTACATACATATATGTAAGTAACTACGTTTGTAATATGTGATGTTTATTGAAACCATATCAGTTATGTAATATCACAAAAAATATAAAACTAATGGCGCTAGAATTATTGTATGACAAAAAATTGCACTATCAAAATGTTCCAAGATAGGTACTTTAAGCCCATTTGCGCTTGCTGTGCCCAAACAGGGACACCTTCAAAAACAGGTCTAAACTTTTAAAATCTTCACGAAATTCATATCCAAGTCATTATTGAAAGCTATGGGTAAAGTCTGCATTTCTTTCTAAAAATAAGTAAGTAGGTACATAAGATTCTTCCTGAATCAATTTCTATTCAGTCAACAGGACTGGCAGCAAAGGATTATCGTATATGATACCAGTGTGGTATTTAATATCTATTGAAAAGACCACCAAGGACATGTTTTTCCGAAGCTTAAAAAATAAACCAGGCTAGTAAGATCATCCTACACCTCAATTTAACAATCAGACCGTCAGACGTTAAAACCTCCAATTTATAATTAAAATAATAAATTAAATTAAATTAAATTAAATTGTTTATTCTGTAAATAGGATATCGGAATCACTTTTACACGTCATATTAAAATACATTGTGTTGTAATCTTGTAATGTTGTTTGTGACGTGTGTGTGTGTTGTTTCTTGTGTCTTATGTCTTTTCGCCCCCTAGTTACATGGGACTACATTACTGGGGAAATATGACTGGTGTACTATACACAGGTATACCTCTGCCTAACCCTTTGGACAATACAGGCGTGATTTTATGTCATCATTATTAGGTAATAAATGTCAATAGTGTTTTCCAAAGAATTAATCAATTCAAGTAGTGTTGGTTAGATAAGTAATAGCCACGAATCTATGGCTTAGCTTCGTTTTTCTACCTTTGATAAAATTAATAGAAAGAAAATCATGAAACCGAATGGAAATATTCATCGTTGAAGTCGAGTCCGTAGCAAAATGAGCGAAGACATTAAAAATTTAAATCTACGCCATGATTAATTCATTTTTCAGCCAACACTGTCATTTTCGGGGCAAATGTTTATGCTCATTTGGAAATACAACATTGATTTCTTTAAAATTCGTTTTCAACCCAATTTGCTCGTAAAGTGGCTCTCATAGTCTATTCCAAAAGTATTTGACGAAAGTATAAACTAACCCTATTTATATTAAATTCTTATGCAATCACTCACTTAAGGGTTACGCTTAGGGTTACTAAACACATTCATCTGTATTTCGAAGATTTCAACTTTATACCTTACCACTTTTCCCAACACGAGTTGAGCTACACAATTACTGACAAATGCGTGCACGGACTGGACAAGTCCACTCAAATCTGTATGGTACTTTCTCAAAAGACCATTTCAGACACAAATCTAAATCTAGACTAATTAAGGTCTGGTATGGACAGTTTGAGTAATTTATGTGGCCTACCCAAATGTCTTTTTTTGGTATTGCTCGTCGAATCGTTGAGCTCATTAAATTCTGAGTTGAACAGCACGATAACTGACAAATGCGTGCACTTACTGGACAGGCCCTCTCAATCTGTGTCATGCTTTCCTCAAAAGACCACTTCAGACACCAATCTAGATAGTCTTCACATGATCTGACCAAGATTATGTCTGGACTTTAAAAGAGACTGTGACCTCTGAGTTTGTTTCAGCCTTTCTTCTCAGAGTAGTCAGATAGGAAACGCCGACCTTATCTAGTTTTTAAAATATGATTAACGTGTAAAAGTGTTTGTACAAACCTACTTACAGAAATAAAATCATCATTTAAAATAGTTATTCTTTAACAGTAGAATTATTCACTAAGGGGATAAAACAGTGTATTTTGTCACGAGCGCTATTTTGAATCCCAAACGTAACGAAGAATTCCGGGGCTCCTGAACGCAGCGATGGAGCTTTGAGTTAACTCCTAAGCGAAGCGAGGGAGTTCAAAAAAAAATCCTAAGTGCAGCAAGGGATTCAAGCTCGCCCATGACAAACACACCTTTACACCCGAGGAAAAATATAAAAAACTAGCTCACCCGGCCCGGCTTCGCACGGGTATTATTAAGAACTTATCTACGGTGCACCTACCTACCTACCCTACCTACCTACGCTCCTACCTACCCTACCTCCCTACCCTACCTACCTATCCTACCGACCTACCCTACCGACCTACCCTACCTACCTACCCTACCTACCTACCCTACCTACCTACCCTACCTACCTACCTACCCTACCTACCTACCCTACCTACCCTACTTACCTACCCACCCTACCTACCCTACCTACCTTACCTGCCTTACCTACCCTCCTACCAACCAACCTACATACCTATCTCCCGAGATATCATCAAAATTCATGCAAGCCTTGTACTTTTTGTTAGGATTTATGGCATATATACCGGGATATCATAAATGCAAAATTCATAAAAACGTTTTTCTTAATTTTTTTTTTTCGTGAGTTTTTCCTATGTTTTAATAGTTATTATCCTATTCCGGAAGAAGACAAGTCCAAAAACACAAAAAATCATAAAAATTGCTTCAGCCATTCTTGAGTTATAAGTGGTGTAACTAAGACGACTTGTTTAGATATAGATTTGATATAGATCACACCTCTTATTGCAAATCAAAGTGTTTACATTTATTTTGATAGGCACAATATGTCTTTTTATTTGTCGTCATCTCGGTAGTCCTCCCTTTCTAGCAATATCATTTTTCACACAGTCCATCCATCGTTTCTTTCGTCTTCCCCTACTCGTATAGCCATCCACATTCATAATCAAAACTTTTCATCTCATCTATTCGAAAAGGACGACTAGGTTCGCCATTAAGTGCACCCAAAGGTGGTGTTTTCTATAAGAAACTTTTAGCGGGCAGTAATGAGTTTTTAATCCTCTTTATAAGTGCGCCACAATTATCTTTGCCGCGCACTTTTTGAATTTGGAACATCTTAGTGTTCAGCGCCAAAGAAATCCAGCGCAAATATTGTTTGAATAAAGACTGGATCACGGTAATATTATAATACAATACTCCAACTTCATACAAACGGACGAAACGCGAGCTATACCTACGCGCCTCGTGGTGCGCTCGGGGCGCAGACAGTCACGGCTGTACCGCAGTGTCGAACGGACGGTGTGTTGTTTTTTTAACGATAACTGCGCGATTTTTTCTCTAAAAATCAGTTAATATGACGAGTAGGAAACATTGTGCTGTTTTTGGTTGTATGAATTCGTCAATAACGCATCCAGACATAAGTTTTTTTAAATTACCTGGAAACTGTGAAAGGTAAGACTATAAAATAATTTTACTTACTAGTACCTACCTGGTACATAATGTGTGTCTTAATGGATAAGTATTTCCTTTTATCTCACGAAAAAATAGGTGTTTGGATTAATAAATAAAGCGAATAGAGTAATGGAAAGTTATTGAGACGAGTGAAATAGGTAGTTATATGCGGTTCTGAATGAATCATGATACGATAGGTACCTACCTACTTACGCTTGTGTTAAAACTTCGGTGCATGTGTGTTTTGTTAGTTTGCATAATTCAAAGTAAAGACGTGGTATTTTATTATTAATAATATTTGTTTATTATCTGTGTGTATGAATAATACTATACTATGTTTCCCAAAACAATTTTTAATTAAGCTTTATATAAGAATGCGCATTTATTATACTTTAAAATTTAACAATAAAGCATTTCTCTCAGTCGAGGCGCCAATATTTTTCGGTCGCAAATTTATAAGCCGGATTTGTTTTTCAAACAAAAACATGTTTTTTAAATTAAATCTACCAATCAAAAAACAACACGCATTTTTATTGAACACTTCCTATTCAATATACAAAGTATTTCATTTATTTATATAAAAAGGATATTTACAATCACAAAACTAAATAGAAACAGAAAGTAGGCAAATGTAATTAAAATGCTGGAGACGGGCATCCCTAACGCATGTTTACGTACCGCGCGGCTGTAGGCATTTATATCTATCATGCGGCCGAGTTACACTACTGTATAATAATATTACCGTGACTGGATGGTACGACGGCCCATAGTCGCGCCGCCGACTGAATAAAAAAAAGAAATCAAATTAAAAACGCGCGAACTACAGCCAGCGTTTTCGAAAATTTTCACGGATTGTTAGAAATTCATGGTTTTGTTTTGAAAAATGAATTCTTCAAGTGACAGTGAAAGTATAGAATTAACTCCTGAAAGTATTTACCTAGAACTGAGTGACTAGAGTTTCGTTGTTTAATTATTAGATACCATTTAATTTTAATTTAGTTGTTACTCTAGTCTAGTCTACTTAGTTGTTACTTTAAAGAAACTGATATACTGACTCTGCCTTCTCTTTATATCTTAGAAAGTATTTTGTATGTTCACAAAAACTTAGGACTTTTCAAAATAAGAAGCGATTTCCATAATATAAATACACGTAGTAGACATGAAATTGTGATACCCAAATTTAGATTAACTAAAACAAGACTGCCTCGTTGGTCTAGTGGTCGCAAACCGCTACTGCTGAGTATGAGGTCCTGGGTTCGATTCCCGGGTCGGGCAAGGTGTTATTGGGTTTTTCCATCTGGAATTTCTCAGTGGCAGCCCGGAGTCTGGATTTGTGCCCGGTTGATGGCAATAGGCTCGCCCCCTATTACATGGGACTTAAACATAACTGGCGAAATGTGGGTGTACTATAGGTACACCTCTGCCTAACCCTTCGGGGATTACAGCCGTGATGTGATGTTATGTTAAAACAAGCAAGTCATTTCTTATAAACAGTATCCGCTTTTATAACAAGTTGCCAAAGTCTGTTACAGAACTTAGCGATGGGAAGTTCAAAACCCATATCAAACGTGTTCTTATCAAGAAAGCATATTAAAAAATTAAAGACTATGTTGAAGACGAGGAAATTTGGCAATAATTCCTTCTGCACATGTGGCTTCCCTGGTATCTCATTAAAGGCATAATTATGTAAGAGTCTATTAACTGCTCCCAAATTACCATATTTATTTTTATCTTATTTTTTTTTACATTCGTCCTTGACATATTCATTCTATTATTTGACATTATATACCTACGAGTTAATTTCGACTCTTTATTAGTGGCTTTTTTGCACATGATAATTATTCAGATTTATTACAGTTGTAATAGCAATAATGTAATTGCGTTTAATTAAAAGAGGTTCTTATTTTTATTAATTTATATATCTTTTGTATATATTCTTTTCTATTTTGTGAATGTGAGAATACTGTAGGCTTAGTGGACCGTAGATTTGTTGACCATTTTTTATTTTCTTAAGTACCTGGTACTTATTGAAATACCTACACTTTCCTCCCATACCTAGTCCACAGATATAATGCCTAGTCATACTGTTATTTGAAAGAATTGTAAAAGCCAATTATTTTTAAAAGAGTAACCGTGGAGTTTCTTGCCGGCTCTTCTCCATAGGAAACGACCAATTGAAACCGTGCACCTAGCTTCTGACGTTTCATAAGTGCCCATGTAGGTCTATGTGAAATAAAAATATTTTGAATTGAATTTACTCTATGTTTTAATAAATAATAATATTACAATAAAATATAAGGCGCCTTTGATTTTCTCATAGAGGGTGATGAAAAGTAGAGTGTATCACTTGAGCGCAAAATATATTTTTAGCTCGGGTGACGTACTTTGAATCCCTCGCTACGTTCAGGATTCTACTAAAGAATCCCTCACTTCGCTCTGGATTAAAAAAAGCGCCCTCGCCGTAAAAATATTATTTTGCTCCCTTATGATACAATCTACTATTCCTCATTACATTTGCCTGATTCCTCCGCATCACATGCCCATACCATAACAACCGATACCTTTTTCTTTCGAGGCCCAGCACAACACCTCAGGAAGTGTACATCTTACACTTCCCGAGGTACCCTATCATACGCTTTCTCCAGATCAATGAATACCATGTGCATGTTTCTGTGTGTACGTCTGTACTTCTCGCACAATTGGCGGAGTGCAAAAATGGCGTCCATTATTCCTCGACCTGGCATGAACAAAAAATGGTTCGCGTTCATCTCGCTCTCCTCTCGCAAACTTGTCTCCATTACTTTCTCCCATACCTTCATACTATGTGACATGAGTTATAGCTCATGTCACATCCAGCTATAGCTCATGTCATGTCTTATCGAGGGATATATCTCTCGATAGGTTTGCAGTCCTGTACATCACGATTAGCCAAACGACGTTCACAGCTAGACATAGGCTCCAAGCACCGCCACTTCGAACGGTTCCGTGCTTCTCGCATCCAGCGAATACCTGCTGCTTTCACAAGGGTTCGGTCCACCTTGTAGGTCTTCCAAAGCTTTGTCTTCTGGTACGCGGTCGCCACTCCAGAACTTTTCGGCACCATCGATGAGCAATGTGCCCTACTCAATTAATATACATTATTGTTACTTCAACCTCTCGACTCTGGAACCAGACTGGCCGAGTCCATTTAGATTCCATCAACATAGACGTACATACATAGACGATAGAGTCCATCGACACGCAAAACAGAAGATTCCACAAAAATATCTCTATTAAGTTACGTAATCAAATTATTTTGTTCGTCGACGGCAACTAAAACCTATGAAGTGAGAATTCTTTGGTAAAGCTATATTTTAATAGAAAAAGTTTTTTTTTTGGGAATAGTTTTCATACGATTTTTTTAGTACAGGTTTCAAATTCAAATAACATTAATGACCAGCGAGTTATAATTAAATTCAGTTCAATATTATTGCCCGGCTAGAGCCTAGGGCTATTATGACTTAGTTGACTAGGTTATGTCTGCATGACAAATATTTCGAAAAAAATTCTTTGCAGTACATACCTGCCGATTTATCACTGGTCTAAGTTTACCAGTTCGGCGAATGACAGCAACTTACAATGAAGCGTTCGAACACAGACATATTATTTACATACTCTTTGATAAACTTTCGAGCTTTTTGTATGAGACACTTGAGCTCTTAGACTTATTGTTTGTTGTTGTTAATAAAATACAGAGTGTTCATCCAAAAAATGGCAACGTCGCAATTACGTCGTAATAGTAACATCGTAACTCATTGCAGATCGGCTTAACCGGTTGCTAAGAAACCGCGGTATCACGTGACCGAAGTGACATCATAATGGACTTTAGTTCCTAAAGAAATTGAATTCTCGATAAACCGGACGCGCCTACTATTTATTTTAGCGCAAAGTGTTTTGTTGTGATTTCAAAATGTAAATCCAAGATGGCGGCTCTGAAAACTTTCAAATTTATCATCATGGGTATGGTTTTCATGGTTTTCAAGGGTGCTAAAGCCGATAGTCACGTCAAATTATAAATCCACGATGGCGGCTGCGAAAATTTTGTTTTTTTTTTTAATCATACGTGAGAAGGAACTTCGTTCCTGAGGGAGGTCGGATCACACACGTTTGTTTTTCTCATAGAGAGTGATAAAAAGCAGTTTTCACCTCGAGAGCAACATTATTTTAAGCTCGAGTTAGGTACGTAATTTGAATCCCTTGCTGCGCTCAGGATTCTACTTTAGAATCCTTCGCTCCGCTCTGGATTCAAAGAAACACTCTCGCCTTAAAAATAGTTGTTTGCTCCCTCGGCAAACAATCTACTATTTTACATCTAAAACTAAATATTCGGTGTTACGATATTAATTATTACATTTCATAATCAATATTTTAAGTTCATTCGTTAGCCAATTTCCGAGTAATATTGCCAAATTAATCAAAAGGGTGAAATATTTAACAACTATTTGCGACGTTGCCCACTTTATGCATAAACGCATTTAATTTTTTTTTGTTTTATAATAGTGTATATCATACATTAACAGTTTAGTCCAGTCATTATAGTAAGTTCACCTCGGAATTCGAGATACCCAGCTGTAAGTCTGTAAATACTTGTATATTGACACCCTAAAAGTTGTCTCAAAACTTACATATGGTAGGGTGTACGCAACTATTAAATTTCAAGGTCAAAGGTCACAAAAATTTAAAATTACCAGCAGCCGGAAGACGACGATGAAGAGGAAGAAGATGATTTAAGGTATAAATTGTAGTTTTTGTACACTTTATTCAATTTTTTTACTTTTAATAAAAATAAATGTATTGAATGATATTGTTTAATAAAAAGATTAATTCATAATTTATTTCTTTTTTTTTCATCATGTAAGAAGTTATTAATATTAATTAGGTTAAAATTCAAATATAATTCCTATATTTTCATTAACAATTCTGCAATTACATGGGCAGGTAAGTGTTGTTAAATAAATTAATTCTGAATAAAAAGTGGATAGGTTAGGGAAAAAATGATAAAATATAATATAATAGTTAATAAAAATTGACAAATATTTATAATAATTGATTTATCGATAGTTCATCAACTATATATGGCGCGTTTTCGACCGGCGGCGGCGGCACCGGTTGACCTGAACCGTATAATTTTTTTTTATAACAAAATTTGTAGAGAATTTTGTATTATACAATATTGACAATAAATACAAATAGCAAAAACCCATAGGAAATGAGATAATTACAAAAAAAATCGAATTCTGAGATGCTTATCTAATTTAAGCTTAAATGACTGGACTAGTTCACCTCCTAGTGACTTAAAAATTATATTTTTAATGGTAATCTGTGAACAGCGCTGTGGGCTACATATTTTTTGTTTGTAAAATTTCATAATGTAGCTGTTAGTTGTTCATATTTAATAAAATGAATAAAAATAAAATAAAATTTATGAGCAGGTGGTGTGAAAATAACATTATTGAATTGTAATTGCAAAATCATCGACAAAAATTGCGGTTACACAACCTCAATCGTCAAACAAAAAACACCTTGAAGGTGATTTAAAATTATAATTTCGGGTTTGAGTATTCAAATATCAAAGCACTTAATTTGTAAGTGGCACAAATTGGCATCTGTAGCGAAGTTTTGTGATCCGTTTATTTACATTTACATGAAATACTTTTGCAACAGACCATTTCCAGTGTATTTTAACCAGTTATCTAAACTGGTTAAAATAAATCCACGTATAAGGAACAATTAGTTTATTTCACTGTAACTAGAGTACGATCACACTTCTACTTAACTCTGTTAACACAGGAAATAGTTCAACCATTCAACAAGAATGCGCCAACAAGATTTTTGGTTACCGACAACTCGATACAAATCAAAGAATAACAACCCAGGAATGAGGGTAACATAAAAAAAATCCACACACGAAATAATCTTTTCATAGATTATATATAAAATTGAATATATATAAATTAACAAAAATGCTACCAACTGAATTACTAATGGAATCTTTTCTTTCCAATTGTCAATTGACTAGTTTTTATTTTATAAATCTACATAAATGTTACCAGCTGAATAAACCTATATTATAACAATATAGAAAATAACTAACGTAAAATCAACATAATTTATGAAAATAAACTAGATTTATAATTGTTTGGTATTATTTGACACAAGCGTTTTAACACCAGGTATTTCCATTCCTATTTTTGTTCTTACTTGTCCTCCCAGATATTTTTTTTAATGAGGATCTTCTCAGTGACCTTGCATATACCATCAAAGTTTTATTGGACAAAAAAGTTTGATCAGGGTCATCATCTGCCTAGCCTTTTCCCAACTATGTTACGGTCGGCTTCTAGTCTAATCAGATGCAGCAGAATATCAATATTTTACATGCAGCGACTGCCTATCTGACCTTCACAAACCAGTTATTGGGTAACAGGATACCCTTGCATCAAAGATCAAGAACTTACAGTCATCGTTAAATATTTCAGAAGTCACATAAGGCTAGTTGATCCGTCGCTGGCCGATGGCACACAATTATAAAAGCATCAGTTCCATGTTTTACAAGTATGGTTCAAAAAGTCATCTTCCAAATCATAATTATTTGAAACTGCTTCAAATTTCACGACAGTTTATTCGTCTTGTTATATGTTTTTACAAACAAAAGTTAACAACAATATTTTAGGCTTTCAACCCATTAATATCGTGGGTCGCATCGAGCCCCCTCAGCCCCTTAGCCCCCGTACGACAATGTAAATAGCACGCGTGACAAATTAGCGATCTCCCGCTGTGCGCTTTAACATCGACACCCCTGCGGCATACCGATCAACGAGCAGCAAGTCTTGATACTTGATCAATGGAATGAAATATCATTGCATCGGCTGCAAGCATTGCTGCTTAGTTTTTCGCATGCAACACTAACTTGCATCATCCCAACCCGTATCAATAGAATGTTACAGAATGTTCAATTTGTTATCTATTTTATTTTAAGTTTTTGTCCAGTGCTGTTTTTCCCCTGCATATGGTGGATGAGTTTCCAAACACAAATCCCAAATTATTCACAAACAGCCAGACTGCTTGACGTATCGGTAACCTATGTACCTCAAACTATCAATTGGGTCCGATTGCAGTAGTCATTAATGTTATTGTAAGGGTTGTCCCGTCGATAGTGCGCTCATAATAACGACAATCACTACTAACCAAAGGAGGCTGAGAATCACATCTCAATTAATATCTTTTCTTTATTGTTTGTTATCTTTAAAAAATATTGTAAACGAAGAATTCAAGCTGTTAGTCCATAAGCCGACCATCGGCACATTAGTTGTGGTGTGGATTATTGCTTGAATGATTGACATTGAATGTGTAAATACGTATTGTTTAACCGGTAAGTTGATTACCAATAAATAGCTATTGATCAATGAATCAATCAAATCTTTTTATTGTGGGCATATGTTATAAATAGCAGATGTTAAGTAAATTACAGTTCCATTATGTTCTGCCTAATAGGTATACAATAATTATGTCAACAAGCAGTTTAAAAAAAATCTTAGGCATCACTTAAAAAGCAAATTTTACAAAATAACAATTAGGTGTATGGTGACAGATTGTAGTAGGCATTAATTATTAAAAAAATCATGGATCGTGTAGTAAGCTTTGTCAATTAAAAATTTACGCAAAATTAAATTTGAATAGTGGGAGTTCACTGGTGCTTAAAATGTCCACAGGTGACTTATTGACTACTGGTCTACAACACCACATGCGAAATATGCATTAAAAAAATAATTGGTCAAATTCAAATCAAATCAGGTAAAATTTTTGACCCGCATCGCGCAAACCTAATCCGCGCAACGCGCGATTACAACATCTCGAAAACAACCGTCGGGCAGTAGCCCACCAGACACTGCACCCGTCTGATCGGATCGTCGCTTTTCTATGGAGGATGAAGAACTTTCTACCCAGTTCCTCATATCTCTATAGGAAACTCTTGTGTCACGTCAAGATGTGGACAGGAGTTTGCCCTCTTTCCTCTTCGGCTTCCACAAGATGGAGTAACTTTTTATGGGTAAGAACTTTTACTGTACCTACTACAACATAACATACCTTCACGCCTGTATAACCAGAAGGGTTAGGCAGAGGTGCACCGATAGTACACCCACATTTCGCCAGTTATGTTTTAAGTCCCATGTAATAATAGGGGGCGAGCCTATTGCCATCAACCGGGCGCAAATCCAGACTCCGCGCTGCTACTGAGAAATTCCAGATGGAAAAACCCAATAACACTTTGCCCAACCTGAGAATTGAACCCGGAACCTCGTGGAACACCAACAGCAATAGCGCTTGCGACCACTAGACCAACGATGCAGACCTACGAAGTACAAATAGTTATTTATTAATTTCAGACATAACCTAGTCCATAGTTATCACTCTATAATCTAAACAAAAATCTCACCAAACAAAGTTCTTGTCAAACTTAGGAATAAGTAATAGATGCAAGATATCATTTTCATGAAATTCTAAGAAATACATACATACATAAACTCACGCCTTCTTCCCATGGGAGTAGGCAGAAACCACAGAACGCCACCTGCTACGATCCTTACATACTTCTTTTGCTTCGTTTACGTTCATACATCAGTTCATACACGTACGCCGGTTGCGAGTACTACGCACCTGGCCTTTCTGAAGAACATCACCAATAAGGTCAGTATATGTCCTCCTAGGGCGTCCCCGACCGGCCTTTCTCTTCACATCTACCTTGTAAATACGTTTTGTTAGTCGCCTTTCATTCATCCTGTCAACATGCCCAAACCATCTCAGCATACCCTTTCTAATTGTTGTCACTACATCTTCTTTTAAACCACACCACTGTCTTATCGCATCATTCCTCAGCCTATCATTCATAGTCAGACCACACATGCTTCGCAAGGAACAGTATTTATTAGACTGTTATTAGGCTGTTTATTTCTAAGAAATAAACCGTAATAAATAAATAATTACAATTCATGCTGCGAGGAAAAGCTAACGTTTTGATACCAATCGTTATAATGACTATTGAAGAAATTAGAGACCAATTTAGTATCAATAGCCACTGATTGTCAACGATGCTCTATGGTACTGCGAATAATATCTAACGAAGTTTGTCTATAAAAAGGAATCAAAATCAGAAATTATTCATTTGTAAGAATTTAATCGTACATAGTATGAGGTTAATATTTTGTTGTTATAAGTTCTGTACATTCTACCACAACAACAACAACATAATATGGTGTAGTAAAATTAATTTAAAGATTTGTTATTTACAATAAGTCCAATATCAATTAATATTATTATAATTAGGTAATCGTTAGTTAACGATTTATAAAACTTTAAACTAATTTCAAAATTTAAGTAAATGTCATCTTGGATTGCACGTTATAAAAACCTATTAATGCTAATTTCTTCGATAAAACAACATATATTCGGTACCGAAAGCTTACCGAGCGCCTATATTTCAATGAACGTTTTCTGATTCGCTCGGTATACGCGGAAGCGTTTCGGTTTACCGCGTCTCGGTAGAAACATCCAGTGCGGTACCCGCTCACGTCACGCATTTTACAGCATGCTTGGTATACTCGGTACCCAAAGCTTACCGAGCGCCTATATTTCAATGAACCGCACAAATTATACCGAAAACATAACGTCAGGTCCGTAAATTAAAGCAGTGCGGTATCGTTTCAGTATTCAGAGCATACTGTTACGTCGTACGTACGAGATCTTTCAAGAAAGCACGGATTACAGTGTGTTTGCGCTAAAAACTTCGAGAAGCATTCCATTATTATTAGTTTGAAGTTAAGTAGGTAACTACTTATAAACAATATTAGAACTCGTCATTGTAATTTCGACCGTACGCCGAGGGCATAAAGTACCTATTTCTTTATTCGGTACAAGTAGGTTATTATTTTTTTATACCTACTACTTTTGTATTTCCTGGTAATGTTTATTTGTTGATGTTTTTCTGGAACCGTTCTACACATAGCTGGAATGTTCTTGAATATTGGCGGTATAAAAGCAGAGAGCCGACACACGATGAGTCAGTCTGATTTAGGCGATACAACGAAGCGAATCGAAGTGAACTAGAAGTGCGATATCTAAGCGAATAGTGATCAGTAGTGTATTTGTGATTAAGTTTTAAGTGTTTTGTGTTTAATAAAGTTATTTAATTGTCTGATTGGTAATAATTAATTTATCCCATACCCAGCTCGTAACAATACTATACCGCACTGTTGCTTACCGACCATTGAGGAAAAATGAAAGCAGTGCGGTATCGTTTCGGTATACTGAGCATAATATGCCCAAACGATACCGCACCGACCAATGAGGAAACGGCCTTTTTTTTTTTGGGTGGGAAATCATCAAATAACTTCTCCTGCTCTGGGCGGATCGGGAGAGCGTGTCAGACTCTTACTGACTAAAACCCACCCGTGTTCCTTCGGTTGCCCTGTTGCCGGGGGCCACGATCTCCCTCTCGTTTTTCTTCGCAACCCCGGCAGGCATCGGCCCTAGCGGACCCCGTCGATTCTGCTGACATCTCTTTGAGGCGCGCGTGGAACACAACGCGCCGTCGACCCGGGCCTGGTCCTTATCGGACGGTGAGCTACCCATTGCTTACCGTCCGCAAGCCCGCGCCTACGGTGGCCGGAAATCGCCTCGCGATTCCGGATGCCCTGGGCGTCTCCTCCTGCGGCGGTTAGGGGCGTGAGGGCGCGAAATTTGCCTCTCCCTCACGCGTTCTGCCTCCTCCTTCGCGAGCATTACCGCTTCGCAGAAGGAGGTGACGGCCTCCCATTTCCTCTCGCTCCGTACCATGGCCTGAACCAGGGCCGGACGCGAGAGATCACCGCCGCCGATCGCCTCCACGAGGACACGGCAATGCTCCGCCCAAGCTGGGCAGACCTCCACCGTATGCTCCACCGTGTCCTCCGGGCGATCCACACAATGGTGACACCCGGGCGTTTCCTCCCGCCTTATCCTGTGCAGGAATCTCCCGAAACAGCCGTGTCCGGTGAGGACCTGCGTCAGGCGGAAGGTGAGGACGCCGTGGCGCCTCTCTAGCCACTCCTCAAAGAGGGGTCTTATCGCCGCAATTGTGGCGTGCCCAGCCCTGGGTTGCGACAATCGCACTCTCCATGACGCCATGAGATCCCGCCGGAGCTCTGTCCACTGTGCGCCGCTTTCTCGCGGCAGCGGAGTTAAGCCCCGGCGTTTCGCCTCCTCACGCCACTCCCAAATGTGCGCGAGGACCTTTGCCTCCAGATCCCATGGCGGTATGAGGAAACGGCCTGGGAAATCATCAAATAACTTCTCCCGCTCTGGGCGGAGCGGGAGGGCGTGTCAGACTCTTACTGACTAAAACCCACCCGTGTTCCTTCGGTTGCCCTGTTGCCGGGGGCCACGATCTCCCTTTCGGTTTTCTTCGCAACCCCGGCAGGCATCGGCCCTAGCGGACCCCGTCGATTCTGCTGACATCTCTTTGAGGCGCGCGTGGAACACAACGCGCCGTCGACCCGGGCCTGGTCCTTATCGGACGGTGAGCCACCCATTGCTCACCGCCCGCAAGCCCGCGCCTACGGTGGCCGGAAATCGCCCCGCGATTCCCGACGCCCTGGGCGTCTCCTCCTGCGGCGGTTAGGGGCGTGAGGGCGCGAAATTTGCCTTTCCCTCACGCGTTCCGCCTCCTCCTTCGCGAGCATTACAGCTTCGCAGAAGGAGGTGACGGCCTCCCATTTCCTCTCGCTCCGTACCATGGCCTGAACCAGGGCCGGACGCGAGAGATCACCGCCGCCGATCGCCTCCACAAGGACACGGCGATGCTCCGCCCAAGCTGGGCAGACCTCCACCGTATGCTCCACCGTGTCCTCCGGGCGATCCACACAATGGTGACACCCGGGCGTTTCCTCCCGCCTTATCCTGTGCAGGAACCTCCCGAAACAGCCGTGTCCGGTGAGGACCTGCGTCAGGCGGAAGGTGAGGACGCCGTGGCGCCTCTCTAGCCACTCCTCAAAGAGGGGTCTTATCGCCGCAATTGTGGCGTGCCCAGCGCTGGGTTGCGACAATCGCACTCTCCATGACGCCATGAGATCCCGCCGGAGCTCCGTCCGCTGTGCCGCGATTTCTCGCGGCAGCGGAGTTAAGCCCCGGCGTTTCGCCTCCTCGCGCCACTCCCAAATGTGCGCGAGGACCTTTGCTTCCAGATCCCATGGCGGTAATCCAGCAAGGAGGCTCGCCGCCTCGCAGGAGACCGTGCGGTATCCTCGGGCCAGCCGGATGGCCATGACCCTCTGGGACGCGTTCAACCGGCGGGCTGGCCGCAGCCTTAGTGAACGCGCCCATACCGGTGCCCCGTAAAGGGCCATGGACCGCACGACCCCCGCGTAGAGCCTCCGGCAGGAGGCGTTTGGATCCCCATGAGGAAACGGCCTGAGACTTGAATAAATTAAATCTTATATGTAGATATTAATAAGCCTTAAAATTCTTTAAGAACGATTAAAGGGCCGATTGATTAAAAAAAATACTTTTTTACAAAGTGAATGCGGCACAAAATTTCAAATCTGCACATATTTTTAATCTTCTTCCCTTTAATCAGTGTCGTGTTAAAAATTTTAAAAATCAGAATTGTCGGTCGGAATGGCAGTGGATCCATCTGCCCAGTACGAAATGCAATGCAATTTAATAACGAATTGTTACAATAATGCCAGCAATCAAAATTACCTCAGAGATTTTGTAATTCCCTCTCACAATCTTCCTATAACTAATACT
This sequence comes from Omphaloscelis lunosa, assembly GCA_916610215.1. Taxonomy (NCBI): domain Eukaryota; kingdom Metazoa; phylum Arthropoda; class Insecta; order Lepidoptera; family Noctuidae; genus Omphaloscelis; species Omphaloscelis lunosa. Next base: position 2,166,897 of record OU744245.1, on the reverse strand, counting down.
CTATTAACAAAGCACGAATTTGATTTGACAAAACAAATTAAGAGTTGTTAATTTGAATAGAGAACACGGAGTCAATCGGTCCTCAACCGCGGCGCGTGGCAGGCGCGTGCGCCGATGAGTGGCGGCATGCTGCGCTGAAGAGCATATGCAACGGCATTGTACGGACGTTATCTTAGCGTTAATTGCTGTGCATTTATAGTTGTTAAGTATTTAATATTATTCAAAATAATTTAGATAATTACTTTACAGAAAAATGGTTAGAGCGACTAGTATTCTCAATTATACAGGGCGTCCCACGGATATGGAGGCCCGATGGAGGGAAAGTACCTTGAATATTGTAGATGGAACATTTTACTGAAAGAAGACATTATTTGAATTTAAAAAAAAAACAATTTAAACTGCATTCATAGATATTTAAATAATTACATGGTTGAACCGGGAATCGAACCCGTTACACGAGAAAAATAATCACCCTGTAGCTTTATCATACCGATCGAAAGGCTTCATCATAAGGATTATTTTTTGCTAAATAACAGTGTTAAAAATAGAAGGAAGACCATGAATTTTATCATTTTTAATACTAAATTAATCAATTTATCAAATGCTCAAGATGAGTCCCTTCCTGTTGAATACCAAGTCGCAATCTTTTGATTATTTCGCTCCCTGTCGATTTTTTTACCTTGTTGTGGTGGATATTTAGACTAATACGTCTAAGTTCTGCTTGTAGCTCGTGGACACTTTCTAGTGGTTCTTGTAAGCTAATTTTTTGGCGGCCATCTTATTTGTCCATTTGTCCCGATCTAGGGATGAACATGTTCATTGAGATAGTCCCTTGTTCTGTGACTGTTATGAGCCGGAGCCCCATCTTGCTAAAAAGTAAGGTTTTGTCGTTCTGCAACCGGAAGATTATTTATCTCATTTCTCAAAATCTCAAGTATTTCTAAATACCTTTCCATATTCAAATGCCCTTCGTAAAAATGTACTAAGAGGACCCGGTTTTTTACAATCCCACACCAACAGTAGAACGAAAAACGCACTTGATTATTAGTCTCGCGGATACGTAAGGGATTCTCCCTGGACCAATTGCGATTATTGTGTCGGTTGTACATACCATTATTGCTCAAGTTTGTCTCGTCTGCCCAGATAATATTATTTAGAAAATACTGATCCTCTAGGATGAGCCTCTCGATTTCGCGGCAGAAAATAAGTCGTCTTTCAGCATCACCGGGCAGTAATTTTTGTACTAATCGCCCTTCAATGTAACTTTTGAATTTGTATTTTTTTAGTACACGGTGTATTTTGCTTTTCGAAATTCCGATTACTTCATCACCTTCCCTCACTGAACTTTTAGGATTGCCTCAAAGTATATCAAAATGTCGAGTTCATCTTCAGTGTTTATCATTTGGTGCCGCGGTTGTGGTAAGCGATGATCGAAACGTCACAAATTTTGCAGATTATCCACGTACCGTTTCAAAATAAATCGAGATGATGCATTTCTATCAGGATATCTTTCGCGGTGCCATTGTAAGGCTAATGTTATGTTTTATGTTTTACGCTCATAATAACGACAATCACTACTAACCAAAGGAGGCTGAGAATCACATCTCAATTAATATCTTTTCTTTATTGTTTGTTATCTTTAAAAAATATTGTAAACGAAGAATTCAAGCTGTTAGTCCATAAGCCGACCATCGGCACATTAGTTGTGGTGTGGATTATTGCTTGAATGATTGACATTGAATGTGTAAATACGTATTGTTTAACCGGTAAGTTGATTACCAATAAATAGCTATTGATCAATGAATCAATCAAATCTTTTTATTGTGGGCATATGTTATAAATAGCAGATGTTAAGTAAATTACAGTTCCATTATGTTCTGCCTAATAGGTATACAATAATTATGTCAACAAGCAGTTTAAAAAAAATCTTAGGCATCACTTAAAAAGCAAATTTTACAAAATAACAATTAGGTGTATGGTGACAGATTGTAGTAGGCATTAATTATTAAAAAAATCATGGATCGTGTAGTAAGCTTTGTCAATTAAAAAATTACGCAAAATTAAATTTGAATAGTGGGAGTTCACTGGTGCTTAAAATGTCCACAGGTGACTTATTGACTACTGGTCTACAACACCACATGCGAAATATGCATTAAAAAAATAATTGGTCAAATTCAAATCAAATCAGGTAAAATTTTTGACCCGCATCGCGCAAACCTAATCCGCGCAACGCGCGATTACAACATCTCGAAAACAACCGTCGGGCAGTAGCCCACCAGACACTGCACCCGTCTGATCGGATCGTCGCTTTTCTATGGAGGATGAAGAACTTTCTACCCAGTTCCTCATATCTCTATAGGAAACTCTTGTGTCACGTCAAGATGTGGACAGGAGTTTGCCCTCTTTCCTCTTCGGCTTCCACAAGATGGAGTAACTTTTTATGGGTAAGAACTTTTACTGTACCTACTACAACATAACATACCTTCACGCCTGTATAACCAGAAGGGTTAGGCAGAGGTGCACCGATAGTACACCCACATTTCGCCAGTTATGTTTTAAGTCCCATGTAATAATAGGGGGCGAGCCTATTGCCATCAACCGGGCGCAAATCCAGACTCCGCGCTGCTACTGAGAAATTCCAGATGGAAAAACCCAATAACACTTTGCCCAACCTGAGAATTGAACCCGGAACCTCGTGGAACACCAACAGCAATAGCGCTTGCGACCACTAGACCAACGATGCAGACCTACGAAGTACAAATAGTTATTTATTAATTTCAGACATAACCTAGTCCATAGTTATCACTCTATAATCTAAACAAAAATCTCACCAAACAAAGTTCTTGTCAAACTTAGGAATAAGTAATAGATGCAAGATATCATTTTCATGAAATTCTAAGAAATACATACATACATAAACTCACGCCTTCTTCCCATGGGAGTAGGCAGAAACCACAGAACGCCACCTGCTACGATCCTTACATACTTCTTTTGCTTCGTTTACGTTCATACATCAGTTCATACACGTACGCCGGTTGCGAGTACTACGCACCTGGCCTTTCTGAAGAACATCACCAATAAGGTCAGTATATGTCCTCCTAGGGCGTCCCCGACCGGCCTTTCTCTTCACATCTACCTTGTAAATACGTTTTGTTAGTCGCCTTTCATTCATCCTGTCAACATGCCCAAACCATCTCAGCATACCCTTTCTAATTGTTGTCACTACATCTTCTTTTAAACCACACCACTGTCTTATCGCATCATTCCTCAGCCTATCATTCATAGTCAGACCACACATGCTTCGCAAGGAACAGTATTTATTAGACTGTTATTAGGCTGTTTATTTCTAAGAAATAAACCGTAATAAATAAATAATTACAATTCATGCTGCGAGGAAAAGCTAACGTTTTGATACCAATCGTTATAATGACTATTGAAGAAATTAGAGACCAATTTAGTATCAATAGCCACTGATTGTCAACGATGCTCTATGGTACTGCGAATAATATCTAACGAAGTTTGTCTATAAAAAGGAATCAAAATCAGAAATTATTCATTTGTAAGAATTTAATCGTACATAGTATGAGGTTAATATTTTGTTGTTATAAGTTCTGTACATTCTACCACAACAACAACAACATAATATGGTGTAGTAAAATTAATTTAAAGATTTGTTATTTACAATAAGTCCAATATCAATTAATATTATTATAATTAGGTAATCGTTAGTTAACGATTTATAAAACTTTAAACTAATTTCAAAATTTAAGTAAATGTCATCTTGGATTGCACGTTATAAAAACCTATTAATGCTAATTTCTTCGATAAAACAACATATATTCGGTACCGAAAGCTTACCGAGCGCCTATATTTCAATGAACGTTTTCTGATTCGCTCGGTATACGCGGAAGCGTTTCGGTTTACCGCGTCTCGGTAGAAACATCCAGTGCGGTACCCGCTCACGTCACGCATTTTACAGCATGCTTGGTATACTCGGTACCCAAAGCTTACCGAGCGCCTATATTTCAATGAACCGCACAAATTATACCGAAAACATAACGTCAGGTCCGTAAATTAAAGCAGTGCGGTATCGTTTCAGTATTCAGAGCATACTGTTACGTCGTACGTACGAGATCTTTCAAGAAAGCACGGATTACAGTGTGTTTGCGCTAAAAACTTCGAGAAGCATTCCATTATTATTAGTTTGAAGTTAAGTAGGTAACTACTTATAAACAATATTAGAACTCGTCATTGTAATTTCGACCGTACGCCGAGGGCATAAAGTACCTATTTCTTTATTCGGTACAAGTAGGTTATTATTTTTTTATACCTACTACTTTTGTATTTCCTGGTAATGTTTATTTGTTGATGTTTTTCTGGAACCGTTCTACACATAGCTGGAATGTTCTTGAATATTGGCGGTATAAAAGCAGAGAGCCGACACACGATGAGTCAGTCTGATTTAGGCGATACAACGAAGCGAATCGAAGTGAACTAGAAGTGCGATATCTAAGCGAATAGTGATCAGTAGTGTATTTGTGATTAAGTTTTAAGTGTTTTGTGTTTAATAAAGTTATTTAATTGTCTGATTGGTAATAATTAATTTATCCCATACCCAGCTCGTAACAATACTATACCGCACTGTTGCTTACCGACCATTGAGGAAAAATGAAAGCAGTGCGGTATCGTTTCGGTATACTGAGCATAATATGCCCAAACGATACCGCACCGACCAATGAGGAAACGGCCTTTTTTTTTTTGGGTGGGAAATCATCAAATAACTTCTCCTGCTCTGGGCGGATCGGGAGAGCGTGTCAGACTCTTACTGACTAAAACCCACCCGTGTTCCTTCGGTTGCCCTGTTGCCGGGGGCCACGATCTCCCTCTCGTTTTTCTTCGCAACCCCGGCAGGCATCGGCCCTAGCGGACCCCGTCGATTCTGCTGACATCTCTTTGAGGCGCGCGTGGAACACAACGCGCCGTCGACCCGGGCCTGGTCCTTATCGGACGGTGAGCTACCCATTGCTTACCGTCCGCAAGCCCGCGCCTACGGTGGCCGGAAATCGCCTCGCGATTCCGGATGCCCTGGGCGTCTCCTCCTGCGGCGGTTAGGGGCGTGAGGGCGCGAAATTTGCCTCTCCCTCACGCGTTCTGCCTCCTCCTTCGCGAGCATTACCGCTTCGCAGAAGGAGGTGACGGCCTCCCATTTCCTCTCGCTCCGTACCATGGCCTGAACCAGGGCCGGACGCGAGAGATCACCGCCGCCGATCGCCTCCACGAGGACACGGCAATGCTCCGCCCAAGCTGGGCAGACCTCCACCGTATGCTCCACCGTGTCCTCCGGGCGATCCACACAATGGTGACACCCGGGCGTTTCCTCCCGCCTTATCAAGCCTTAGCAGGAATCTCCCGAAACAGCCGTGTCCGGTGAGGACCTGCGTCAGGCGGAAGGTGAGGACGCCGTGGCGCCTCTCTAGCCACTCCTCAAAGAGGGGTCTTATCGCCGCAATTGTGGCGTGCCCAGCCCTGGGTTGCGACAATCGCACTCTCCATGACGCCATGAGATCCCGCCGGAGCTCTGTCCACTGTGCGCCGCTTTCTCGCGGCAGCGGAGTTAAGCCCCGGCGTTTCGCCTCCTCACGCCACTCCCAAATGTGCGCGAGGACCTTTGCCTCCAGATCCCATGGCGGTATGAGGAAACGGCCTGGGAAATCATCAAATAACTTCTCCCGCTCTGGGCGGAGCGGGAGGGCGTGTCAGACTCTTACTGACTAAAACCCACCCGTGTTCCTTCGGTTGCCCTGTTGCCGGGGGCCACGATCTCCCTTTCGGTTTTCTTCGCAACCCCGGCAGGCATCGGCCCTAGCGGACCCCGTCGATTCTGCTGACATCTCTTTGAGGCGCGCGTGGAACACAACGCGCCGTCGACCCGGGCCTGGTCCTTATCGGACGGTGAGCCACCCATTGCTCACCGCCCGCAAGCCCGCGCCTACGGTGGCCGGAAATCGCCCCGCGATTCCCGACGCCCTGGGCGTCTCCTCCTGCGGCGGTTAGGGGCGTGAGGGCGCGAAATTTGCCTTTCCCTCACGCGTTCCGCCTCCTCCTTCGCGAGCATTACAGCTTCGCAGAAGGAGGTGACGGCCTCCCATTTCCTCTCGCTCCGTACCATGGCCTGAACCAGGGCCGGACGCGAGAGATCACCGCCGCCGATCGCCTCCACAAGGACACGGCGATGCTCCGCCCAAGCTGGGCAGACCTCCACCGTATGCTCCACCGTGTCCTCCGGGCGATCCACACAATGGTGACACCCGGGCGTTTCCTCCCGCCTTATCCTGTGCAGGAACCTCCCGAAACAGCCGTGTCCGGTGAGGACCTGCGTCAGGCGGAAGGTGAGGACGCCGTGGCGCCTCTCTAGCCACTCCTCAAAGAGGGGTCTTATCGCCGCAATTGTGGCGTGCCCAGCGCTGGGTTGCGACAATCGCACTCTCCATGACGCCATGAGATCCCGCCGGAGCTCCGTCCGCTGTGCCGCGATTTCTCGCGGCAGCGGAGTTAAGCCCCGGCGTTTCGCCTCCTCGCGCCACTCCCAAATGTGCGCGAGGACCTTTGCTTCCAGATCCCATGGCGGTAATCCAGCAAGGAGGCTCGCCGCCTCGCAGGAGACCGTGCGGTATCCTCGGGCCAGCCGGATGGCCATGACCCTCTGGGACGCGTTCAACCGGCGGGCTGGCCGCAGCCTTAGTGAACGCGCCCATACCGGTGCCCCGTAAAGGGCCATGGACCGCACGACCCCCGCGTAGAGCCTCCGGCAGGAGGCGTTTGGATCCCCATGAGGAAACGGCCTGAGACTTGAATAAATTAAATCTTATATGTAGATATTAATAAGCCTTAAAATTCTTTAAGAACGATTAAAGGGCCGATTGATTAAAAAAAATACTTTTTTACAAAGTGAATGCGGCACAAAATTTCAAATCTGCACATATTTTTAATCTTCTTCCCTTTAATCAGTGTCGTGTTAAAAATTTTAAAAATCAGAATTGTCGGTCGGAATGGCAGTGGATCCATCTGCCCAGTACGAAATGCAATGCAATTTAATAACGAATTGTTACAATAATGCCAGCAATCAAAATTACCTCAGAGATTTTGTAATTCCCTCTCACAATCTTCCTATAACTAATACTCTATTAACAAAGCACGAATTTGATTTGACAAAACAAATTAAGAGTTGTTAATTTGAATAGAGAACACGGAGTCAATCGGTCCTCAACCGCGGCGCGTGGCAGGCGCGTGCGCCGATGAGTGGCGGCATGCTGCGCTGAAGAGCATATGCAACGGCATTGTACGGACGTTATCTTAGCGTTAATTGCTGTGCATTTATAGTTGTTAAGTATTTAATATTATTCAAAATAATTTAGATAATTACTTTACAGAAAAATGGTTAGAGCGACTAGTATTCTCAATTATACAGGGCGTCCCACGGATATGGAGGCCCGATGGAGGGAAAGTACCTTGAATATTGTAGATGGAACATTTTACTGAAAGAAGACATTATTTGAATTTAAAAAAAAAACAATTTAAACTGCATTCATAGATATTTAAATAATTACATGGTTGAACCGGGAATCGAACCCGTTACACGAGAAAAATAATCACCCTGTAGCTTTATCATACCGATCGAAAGGCTTCATCATAAGGATTATTTTTTGCTAAATAACAGTGTTAAAAATAGAAGGAAGACCATGAATTTTATCATTTTTAATACTAAATTAATCAATTTATCAAATGCTCAAGATGAGTCCCTTCCTGTTGAATACCAAGTCGCAATCTTTTGATTATTTCGCTCCCTGTCGATTTTTTTACCTTGTTGTGGTGGATATTTAGACTAATACGTCTAAGTTCTGCTTGTAGCTCGTGGACACTTTCTAGTGGTTCTTGTAAGCTAATTTTTTGGCGGCCATCTTATTTGTCCATTTGTCCCGATCTAGGGATGAACATGTTCATTGAGATAGTCCCTTGTTCTGTGACTGTTATGAGCCGGAGCCCCATCTTGCTAAAAAGTAAGGTTTTGTCGTTCTGCAACCGGAAGATTATTTATCTCATTTCTCAAAATCTCAAGTATTTCTAAATACCTTTCCATATTCAAATGCCCTTCGTAAAAATGTACTAAGAGGACCCGGTTTTTTACAATCCCACACCAACAGTAGAACGAAAAACGCACTTGATTATTAGTCTCGCGGATACGTAAGGGATTCTCCCTGGACCAATTGCGATTATTGTGTCGGTTGTACATACCATTATTGCTCAAGTTTGTCTCGTCTGCCCAGATAATATTATTTAGAAAATACTGATCCTCTAGGATGAGCCTCTCGATTTCGCGGCAGAAAATAAGTCGTCTTTCAGCATCACCGGGCAGTAATTTTTGTACTAATCGCCCTTCAATGTAACTTTTGAATTTGTATTTTTTTAGTACACGGTGTATTTTGCTTTTCGAAATTCCGATTACTTCATCACCTTCCCTCACTGAACTTTTAGGATTGCCTCAAAGTATATCAAAATGTCGAGTTCATCTTCAGTGTTTATCATTTGGTGCCGCGGTTGTGGTAAGCGATGATCGAAACGTCACAAATTTTGCAGATTATCCACGTACCGTTTCAAAATAAATCGAGATGATGCATTTCTATCAGGATATCTTTCGCGGTGCCATTGTAAGGCTAATGTTATGTTTTTGTGGTTCAAAAAGTATGCCTCCATTAAATCAAAATTATTTTGATATGCCATGGTTATGTAAAAAATTCACAATACAATGCAAAAATCCTATAATGAAAATCACATAAATAAAAGAATAAAAGTTTGAAAATAGAACACATTTTTAAATTGTTCTTTATTCAGCCAGCCGCATTGCGCATTGCAATATTCAAGGTACTTTCTGTTGAAACTATTTGGTTTACCTTTTTTTTTAATAGAAACACCCTGGCCACTTGTTAAAGTAATTTCAGGTACCTAGGTACTTATTTTGAATTTAAAAAAAAAATATTGTTGTTGTCATTCTTTGTGTCAATCCAAATGTGCTCCATAATATAAGCGTTGTAACATAAAATCGTATTTTATTCCAAAAGGTTATGGGCAATTAATCGATTTTAAAAAAGTGGACGCTCTACATATATTCCTATTCAAAAATGGCAAGTGGCGATTCTTCCCTGGTAAGCCCAATACAATCCACAATGACATTCTCAAAACTACGTGGAAAAGAAAATTTTCACACCTGGTCGTTCGCAATGGAATGCTACCTAGTAGATCAGGATCTTTGGGACATAGTGTCAAAACCGGCAGATCTTACAACAGCAGCAAATGCTAGAAAAGATGCCAGAGCGAGGTCTAAAATATGTTTAGCATGCCACGAAAATGTTTATCCTGTGATTCAAAATGTACAGACGGCATGCGATACTTGGAACAATTTAAAAAAGGCCTATGCAGATTGTGGTCTTGTCAGAAGACTATCTCTAATGAAAAAGCTACTAGCTGTGAAATATGAAGGAAATATGGAAAAGTACGTGAACTTAATGTTGACTACTCAGCAGGAACTGCGCGGCATGAACGCTGCCATAGAAGATGAGTTTTTAGCCATCATTCTACTAGCAAATCTTCCTGAAAGCTACAAACCACTTGTTATGACCCTGGAGCACTCTAACACGAAGATAACATCTGAAGCTGTAGTCTCAGCACTTCTTAAGGAAGATAGCCGACCATCACCGACTACAAGTCTTACTGTACCTGATGCAGCATTACAATGCACCGTGACTAAGAAAAAGTCTTTTCATTCGAAGAAATGTACATACTGCAAGAGATTTGGACACTATAAAAATGAATGTAAAATCTTAAAGAAGAAGCAAGAAACTCCTAGTATTAATACTACTAATTACACTTCACACATTACACTTTCATCTTGTTTTAATGTGTCTCATTCCTCTTCCTCAGATTCTTGGTACATAGACTCCGGTGCTACTTCTCATATGTGTAACAGAAAGGAATACTTTCGTGAAATAACCCCTGTAATTAAGCCTGTCACTGTGGCCAACAATGACCAAATTCTATGTGAAGGTGAAGGTACAGTCGTCATTAATAATATTAATACAATTAAAGATGTTCTTTATGTTCCCCAACTAGCTGCAAACTTATTATCAGTTAGTAACTTAGTTAAAAAAGGCTTTATTGTTTTATTTTCCCTAAAAGGTGCCACTATTCTTCAAAAAGAAGGATGTAAAGTCTCAGGTTCTATTATTGCAACCGCCTCAAACTTCAATGGCATGTATAAACTTAATGTTCCTGATTCGCAAGCTCTTTTAACTACTTCCACAGAGTCTGCATTATTATGGCATAGACGCCTTGGTCACCTTAATACTAAAGCCATGAGTATTTTAAAAAATAAGTTTGTGGGCATTAACTATAATGACACACTGAACAAAATCTGTGTGCCTTGTCTACAAGGCAAACTAGCAAAGAAACCGTTCAATAATTCTTCAAGCAGGTCAAAAAATGTTCTAGAAATAGTGCATTCTGATGTTTGTGGACCCATGAGTACTCAATCTTGGGGCAAAGCTCTCTATGTACTCACATTCACTGACGATTTTTCTCGCAAAACTTTTGGATATTTTCTAAAACACAAAAGTGAAGTGTTCTCTAAGTTTGTAGAATTCAAAAGTATGGTAGAAAATCAAACGGGTCACAAAATAAAAAAGTTTAGGTCCGATTGCGGCTCTGAATATATTAATCGCAATATGACTACCTTTTTGAAAGAGAACGGAATTTTGCATCAAACTTCTGTTCCCTATAATCCACAACAAAACGGTATTTCTGAGCGAGTCAATAGAACTATTATTGAAAAAGCTAGGTCCATGCTTCAAGATGCTAACTTATCAAAAGCATACTGGGCAGAAGCAGTAAATACTGCAATTTATCTCAAAAATCATTCACCTACTCAAGCGTTAAATAATAAAATTCCAGAAGAGATTTGGACTGGAAAGAAAATTAATCTTTCACATTTACGTGTCTTTGGCTGTGAAGCACATGCACTTATACCCGTAGAAAAACGTACAAAACTAGAGTCAAAAACTCGAAAGTACATATTTGTTGGGTATTCCAGTCAAAGTAAAGGCTTTCGTTTAATTGATCCCCAAAATCCTCGAGTGGTTTTGACCGCGAGAGATGTTGTCTTCATTGAGGATAAGCCTTCTACTAGCGACACTCAAGATGTGTCTCAGTCACAGACAAGTGACATAATTCAAGTACAAGATACTGAAACAGGTTTAGACATGGAAATACCTAAAGTTTCACAAACTGAAACAACTGAAGTTCCAAATACGGAAATACAAGAAATCTCAGAAATAGAAACACCTGAAGTGTTTTTTGACTCCGAAAGTGAGACTATTGTGAAACATCCCCATGTTAATGTTGAAAGCAAAAGGAGATATTCCCTTAGAGACCGACGTCCACCAATAAGATATCCCGACAATGACACCCTAGCAAACTTGACTTCTACGAACTTTGAACCTGAAACGTTTAAAGAAGCCATGGAAGATGTTCATAAAGACAACTGGCTTAAGTCAATGGAAGTCGAATACGATTCACTAATTAAGCACGGTACCTGGATTTTGGTGGACAGACCAAGTGACCGTAAAATTGTGAAATGTAAATGGGTATATAAAATAAAAAGGGATACATCGGGAAATATAATAAAATATAAAGCCAGATTGGTAGCCAAAGGGTTCACCCAGATTTACGGGGTGGACTATCATGAAACTTTCTCACCTGTAACTAGACTATCAACTGTCAGATTGCTAATAGCTTACGCTGTTCAGCATAACTTAGAAGTCGATCACTTAGATGTTGAAACTGCCTTCCTTTATGGGACCTTAGACGAAGAAATTTATATGACTCAGCCAGAAGGATTTATAAAAGAGGACAGCAAAAACAAAGTATGTCTTTTAAAGAGAGCTTTGTATGGATTAAAACAATCCCCTAGACAGTGGCATAAAAAAGTTTGCGAAGCAATGGCAAAGTTTGGTTTAATGAAATCACAAAATGATAATTGTGTATATTATCATAAAAACCAAAATAAGCTTCTTATCGTCGCCATATTTGTGGACGATTTTTTCATATTTTCTAATGATAAGGAAATGAAACAAAAGTTTAAAAGCGCTATTAGCAAAGAATTCTGTGTCAAAGACTTAGGTTCCTTAAAAGACTGTCTTGGTATGAGAGTTTTGTATACCAAAAACGGCATTACTCTTGACCAAACCAAATACATAGATAAGCTTATTTCTAAATTTGGAATGAGTGATGCCATATCAGTTTCCACACCCATGGAACCTGGTCAAAAACTCACTTACAGAGACATTAATGACGATCAGCCAGATTTACCTTACCAGCAGCTCATTGGATCACTAATGTATGTTTCCATTGGCACTAGACCCGACATCTCACATGCAGTGTCATTTTTAAGTCAATTCAACACACATTACGGGGAGGTGCACTGGAGAGCTGCCAAGCGGGTACTGAGGTATCTTAAGGGTACCAAGGACCTGAAACTTCACTATCATAAAGTCATGCCAGACTATCCCATCGGTTATGTAGATGCAGACCATGGAAGTAATATCATCGATCGTCGTTCATTCACAGGTTTCTTTTTCATTATGAGTGGAGCACCAATTAGTTGGGAGTCACGCAAACAAAAAACAGTCGCACTCTCAACTACAGAAGCTGAGTATATGGCTCTTAGTGAAGCGTGCAAAGAAGCCATATACCTCAAGGCGTTTTTTAAAGAAATATTTTCTTTGGATCGCCCAATCAAAATTTATACAGATAATCAAAGTTCATTAAAATTATCTCATAACGACACCTTTCACGCACGCACCAAACACATCGATATTAGGCACCATTTTATTCGCGATTCACTTAATCAACAAAACCTTGTCTTAAATTACATTAACACACGTAATATGCCAGCCGATGTCCTTACTAAACCTTTAACAAAACTTCGACATTTCATGTGTCTTAAAGGTTTAGGTATAACCGAGGCCATAAGCTAGCTTGCTTTTGTTTTTTGTATTCATTGTTTTGTTAAGTGTTCGTGATTATTGTTTATAGTGTTTGTTATTAATTTATTAGGGTGTATATATTTTTTGTATATCTGTATGTACAGGATGTTTCCATTACGGGGAGGTGTTGAAACTATTTGGTTTACCTTTTTTTTTAATAGAAACACCCTGGCCACTTGTTAAAGTAATTTCAGGTACCTAGGTACTTATTTTGAATTAAAAAAAAAAATATTGTTGTTGTCATTCTTTGTGTCAATCCAAATGTGCTCCATAATATAAGCGTTGTAACATAAAATCGTATTTTATTCCAAAACTTTCCCTCCATGTGGCATATCCGTGGGATATGCTGTATTTATAGCCTCCACCACGGAAGCTATGGTTACACAGATTTCGGGCATTTTCAATTTCCGAATTTCAATTGGTAGCCTCCTCTGTTAAATTGTTGGGAAAGAAGATCGACGGCATTGGCAAACCTTATAACTCGTTCCTAAGATGAACTAAGTAATGGTTGTATAGCCAAAATAATGAAGTGAAGGAATGTCTACTAGGAATAATTTTCAATTACACAAACTTGTAGGTATTCTTAAGATGATGAATCTCTATCTGGGATACTGTAAATACTAATACCTTAACCTCTTCAGTATTTCCATATTTATTATTACCCTTTGGCAGCTATAATTTCTAAATATAAACCATATCGAATCGGTGTGTGATCATTTCTCTACAATTTCTGGCTCAGATCTTATCTTATACACCGACATTCTTATCTTTTATACATGTGGAAGCTTGTAATTAGATTTTTTTCTACCTGCGAATGATTTATAATTGATGTGTTATTATTCTGTAAGCTTTCTGTAAAATAAAATAAATAAAAGAAACTTTATATTTGAGTGAAGTGGACAACTCGATAAGTGGTCGTTAGCCGTCGATAAACTTTTACAGTCTCAAAGAATAGTTTTGTTATAAGGGAGCACCCTTAGCAGGGCACCACGACGCGTGACCTGAAGTAATGTGGAAAAAGCACGTCCGACACTTATGTTTTATATCGAAGAAAGAACAGCCAGTTTAAACTGGCCAAGTTCAAGTGATTGAGCCTTGATTTAAAAATACCTAGCTAGATTTTATTAATAGGTATTTATGAATTAGGTATCTAAAACATTATTTTATTGAAGATTCTCCTTACACTATCTTATTGAAATTATTAGTTCTACCTCAAACAACAAACCAGAATTAGAATGTAAATAAATTCAACAATATGTAGAGATCTCGTTACTCCTTTCCTTTATTACCCCTCTCCTCACGAGTGTGTTGTGAAAATGGCAGGAGACACATGAAACATTCATTAAAGGCAGCTAATTATGCATTGTTTATTAGTAGTTAATGCATGCACCGCAGGCTAACTCGCGGCTTATCCCCGACTAATGTATGCCGCTGCAGGGCGCGCGCATACGTGCAAAATGGCGGCTTATTAGACTCGCGCCGCGCACACTTAGACACGTAGGCTGGTAATAATGCGATTAAGTTGTACTACACTATGTTCACATATATGGTTACATTTATTTATGTATTGTGGTCGCAAGTTTTAAGGTGGTTCACCTCGGTTTTTATTTCTAACTAATTATTTCCTATCTATATGAGGAAGTCCGCTAAGACCAAATCCAGCTGAAAAGATCAAAAATCAAAAAGTATAATGTTGTTTGTCGGAAACCCCTTTCGAGATGAATGGGGGCATTAAAAACTTAGAGAGATATGTAACAGCATACTGGTGCCGTGACTAGCCTGAATATGCTACCACCATACCTGTTTCTGTCCAATCAGCGTCGCTGCGTCCGGTAAGGGTATATAACACATTTCAGCTTTGTCCCAATCCGATTAAGCCTGTCCCTTGCTGTCCTCCCCGAGGGACGCCCTAAGCCGAGGGGCCCTTAGCGTGTAGTCGCCTAGTTTCTAAGTTTTATGCCCTGGCTGGAGGCCTTAATTTATTGAGGCAGCCACAGGAAAGTCCGGTTAAGCAACCGATAACCTCCTAGGTAGACCTGCAAGACGCCATTAAAAAAAACAAACCTGCTTTGTCCCTGTGATGGAAAAGCACCTGCAGTACCTCTGCTATCAAATTTGGTGTACAACAAAAGCCTAAAATTATTCTATCTATCTCTGCATTCATATATATTGACTGATTTTCTTAGCTCCTGTACCGATACAAGTGCTTGTTCCGTGGCACTTCTTTAAACAATTATTCAGTGAGAACCGGAATAAGTTAATTTCAAAAGTTCGATTGGATAGGTTACTGAATACCTCGAGGTGGTTATTTGCAATTTAACTCGAAGTCAAGATAAAGTGGCAATTTTTCAACCATAGCATAGCCAACAAGAATGTTAGGACGGACTATAGAAGCATTTTTTAGATTTTGTAAATGTGAGTACTATGGAGCCGACTAATAGGTTATTATGATGGCAGTTGAGACTATGTCACTACTCAAATATCTCGCTGATGGTGGCGCGTGTTGTCGATCATTCTATTCCCTGCAGAATGGTTGAGCTGGATGGTGCTGACTGATCCACGCGTCATGTTCGTGAACGGGTGCCGTTAGTTGAGACTGGTCATCTCTTAACTGCCAAGGCTTATCTTTAACACGTTGCGAGACACTAAATGCCCCCAGATGTAATAACAATAAAACGTCTATTGTGTCTCGTTCAGTGTCCTCCAACCGATTAATCTTATATTTTGAATTGTTTTTTTTTTTAGATTGTTTTTGATTTTGTAATATCTTGATTTAAAAGAGTGTCCTTTATAAGATCTACGTTTTGGAATTGGCAACTAGGTTAAATTTTCAACCGACTCCTTAACAATTCAAAAGCGCCTGTAACACGTTTTTCTCAAAAATGCTAAGAAATTCGAGGATATTTTGACAACCTTCTTCGAGATAAATCTAAAATTCATGCAAATAGCGGCCGGCAAAGTTAGCAATAAAATCTATCTGTCCTGTTTAGCGGCCGAATATTTTTTTTATTAACTAGTAACAAGACTATGTTAGTAACAATTATGTTAGTAAATTTAACCTACACACTTAACGAATCCCTGTGCTCAACACAGATGTGCAAAGCTTGCAGCAGCGATTCATACATCAGTTCAGTCTGCTCGCGATACACTGCAGTATATTGATGGGGCTGGCCGCACCCGGCGCATCAGGAAAGAGGATTTTTCGCATCGGAGCGTAGAAACAATCGACTCCAGCATCAGTAAACATACCTGATGCGCTACAGAAGCGGAACAGCCCTATCAATACCCGGAATGCTATTATATTATATTGGCCGCAACCACTAATGGACTCGTAAGTGTGCTGCGGCCTACATTTTCACGTTTGCCCATCAATGACCCTTTTGCCAGCCGCTGCAGTAATGTACTATTATTGAAATTAATGCTTTGGGTTTGACTTTGGACATAAAAAGAATATAGTTATAACTTAACCATCTGGAAGGTAAATGAATTATAAGTACCTAGACAACGTAAAACGGGTCTACACGGTAATGGACCGTATTTGTAAACATTTTCGGAGTTACACGATAAGATATAACAATTTTAACCTTCTGAAGTTGATTTAATACTCGTATATCACGGATTAGTGTTACGTGTATTGTTTAAATTAAGTACTTACATATTTTGATTTCAATTCAAATTACACAAAAAAAGATTGCTAGTTGTAGGCATTTTAAAGAAGAGAAAGTTGATTCTGGATTTCAGTATTTAGGAACTTACTTTTGTATTTAAATTCATAAAGCTTTTTATATTAAAGTTAACTTGAATTGACCAAAAAAAATATTTAAAGCGAACTCACTCATTTCTAAAGTAAATCATAGTGGATTCACAACGCGACACTTCGAATTTCAAAGTGATGTTTAGTGAATTTAGTTTTTTTTTTTTTTTTTTTTTTTTTTTTGTAAGAACACACTTAGTACTTATTTATTAAAACTTCACATTATTTATAAGTATGAAGTTAGTAATTTTGGTTATCAATAAAGACCGAATAAAGAATAATGAACGCGGTAAGTTCTCTCCAAAATGTGTTGCGATCTGATAACTGAGTAATAGCATTATTAAATGATTAATTGGACTTTCTGACTGCCAGTATCGACAGACAAGACAATTATCAGTTATTTATTTATTCAACTATCAACCAACCACCACATGCATAAACTCGAGTCCGTTTTCTAAATCGAACTGAACTTATAATTCTACACGCACCGTAGCCGCTATTACGCGGGTGCTACGAAACTGCTACGAGTTTTACGCGAGCCTCTACGCTTGATTAAAAGTTAGGCAAAAACATAGGGATTTAATAACAGATTGTTTTATTCGGGATTCACAATTTCAGAGTCAAAAATGGTTTGTTTGTTTTGTTGAACTTTGACTGCAGATTTTACTTTTGAAGTGCACTGACCTTCTTCAGCTAGTCAGCTATTTTTATAACTACTTTTTTGAGTTCAGAATCTACTTAATTCTCCATGCACGCGTTCTAGTCGAGTTTGTTCAGATATTTTGCACATAACGCTATTTTCATTTATAAAACCATAAACGCAATGAAACCGTCATTATGTAAAACAACCATTGAACGATTTTTCATCCTTCATCGATAGTACATTACTTATGTTTTTGTTTTCATGAATAAATTATGTTTAATAAAACCCTAAACGTTCTGTCTACATACCTATTGCAGCCACCGCTCCTGGCCTCAACACATCACCGAGCAAATCTTTGATTAGAAACGATTTGTGACTGTCCTGCATCCGCGAATCCATTTTCACAACACTATTTGTCTTTAAAAATATTTTATACACTTTATTTTGCTAATTGTTCAAAACTCACTAAGCGCCAAAAGAAAGTTTAAGACTCTTTGAAACATTTCTATTAGTTTTTGTCTGTCCCGAATAATTTGTTAGAATTAAATTATGTCAGCACATAAACCATAGTTTGAAATGACAAACCGTTCATTCAATTATCAAAGTAAACTTATAAACAGCCTGCACTTTCCCGCGCTTTCGACATTACTGTCCGCCATATTCGCAAAATAGTCGTTGAATCGCGAAAATCTTTTCATTTAGCTACGCCCTACCCCTAACCGATGTTACATACATTTTCGTGTGGTTTTGGACCAAAATACCGCTTAAACGGGGTTTAAAGCGCGTTTAGCATGCGCGGCGGGCACCGGGCGTGGTTTCCCGACTCCACCCCGCGGCCGCGCGCCAATGGCAGCGCAGACACAAAGTTTTACAGTCGAATGCTTTTTAAAGTACGCATCGAACGAGGGTTTAGACTTGTAGTTATTGAGTTGGGTTTTTTAAAAGACCGTTTTGAATGTAAATCGAAAATTTAAGCGGGGTAAAAAGGCTGCCCGCGGTTCTCCAATTAAATTGATAGTTGCTGTCGAGATGAACGCGGCGGACTCGATGGGATGCGAAGCTTTATTTTTTGTTATTTGGAGTGTTATGCTTGTTATCGTTATGTTTAAACTTGAGCGTGACAGCTTACGTTTATAATCGAAACAATAGATTTATCCTTATGTAAGATCGTAAGGATTATTTTCCAACATTACAAATGAAACGTGTAGAGGATAACTGGAAGACTTACCCAAGAAGAAGAGATGCCACATCGCCTAAATCATTTTAAAATTGTGGCATCGAGTTCGCTGGCAAGTAACAGCATGCTCATTATCGACGCCTTAGAATGAAAACCTCGTAAGTGTAAAAAAGAAGTAACTCTTCAGGAAAGAAAAAACTGCGTGTTGTAAAATTTTTGTACGGCTTCTTTTATGTTTTTTTTATTAATTAATATGGAAATTTAACCCACTTTTATAATTATCCAGCACTGCGAGCATAAAAGACGCGGTACAAAAAAATTACAGCACGCTGGTTTTTCATCCTCCTGAAAGTTACTTCTTTTACACTTACGAGGTTTTCATTCACTCTAAGGCGTCGATATGTTTCTCAAGTGTGATATAATATTGGCTGCAAGTTTGTGGTTGTGTACTTAAGTGAAAAAAAAACTTGATTTTTTACATCACTCCGACAACTATCAGGAAACGCAATGTATTTTTAGGGTTCCATACCCGAAGGGTGCCAAACGGAACCCTATTTCTAAGCCTCCGCTATCCGTCTGTCTGTCTGTAATCGGGCTGAAGGTAAGTACCTATCTCTTGTACTGTAATAGGTAGTCATTTTTTTCACAGATTGTGTATTTCTATTATAAAATGCTATAACAAATGTTAAAAATCAAATAAAGTTAAAAATTTAAGGGGGAAATACCTTAAATTTTGAAAATGCCATGATTATTACAGTTAGGTAGGTACATTTGTTTTTATATCGTATTTTTTTCCGGAAATGGCTAAGAATGTCTGTTGTTTTGGTACAACAATTTTATTTTAAGGAAATCTTTTCAATACAAATTAGGTAGTTATTGTTGACTTAAAATATTTGAGATTTATTCATATTTGTAATATTTTCCCTATGTTAATAGGGATGGTTAAGTCTCCCTACGACTTCAACTCTCCCATGCGTTCTCTTGCATGCATTTTGACAGTTCAACAACATTCATTGCGTTATTTACGTTGTTGAGCAGATTTTTTTTCCAACATGGATTAGCAATCTGTTTCAAATCGAAACAAATTTTGATTGATAGTGCATTACGCAATTAGGGTACTGGTCGATCGTCTCCCATCTAGTACAGAATCATCACCTGAAACCTGAAACATTCCGTATATTTCTATTGGGCTGCAGCAATCGAGTCTTTTTTAGGAAGTATCCCTCTATCAGGCTTAATTATGTGAGATACTGTTCTTCTGGTTGGAGTTATAAATGGTGAGCTTTTTCGGGGAAGACGAGGTCTCTTTCAGAAGGCTGTCTATTTCTGCTCTAGAGAGCAAAGCTACGAAATCATATTCTGGAAATACGGACGTCACCGTGTTATAGTCCGCGCGCTACTGCTAGTCACCGCCTGAGGTATGTGAGCGGTGAGACGCGGGAGGACGTCATTGACGAAATTGACAAAACTGAGTTTGCTTGGCCTTTGTCTACTCCTCTGTCTCACCGCTCACATACCTCAAGCACTGACTAGCAGTCGCGCGTAGACTAAAATACGTATATTAAATGGACACGCAAACATTTTTGATAATAATATAATGGGAGGTTCTGCGCTTTTACGATTGCGTGTTTTTTTTTTTTCATTTCTATTATAGGTGCGGTTTTTTTAACCTCTACTGGGAAGTCCTTGCCCTGCATCTCACCTGATCGTAATTGATGATCATGCCGAAGGTGGAGACGAGCTTCACCCGGAATTCTCAACTAAAGAGGAAATACAAAAATACTGTTAACATTTTTGTTATGGTGACAGGCTTAGATAAGATGGTGGTAGCTAGCTAGGCGGACTTGGAACAAGCCCTACGACTAACCAAACCGAGCAGAAAATAATATTATTATAATAATATTAATAACAGAATACGTTCAGTGGCGCCATCAGGATAGAATTTGGTGTGGAAAAATCATGCATGTAAAGCGAGGGGGATTATGGAATCAGTGGGAACCCAACTCTCGGCGTCCAGATCTCTCTCATTAACCGAAACCTTCAAAAAAAAAAACCTTGGGTATGTCGGAAGCATTCAGCATCAATGTTGCCGACATGAAACAATCGTTGAAGGAGCGCTTTTTGGCCGCCTGAATAAAGTGTTAAATAGTTTTTTTATCAGGCGGAAACAAGGAGCGTGCCTTCAACGGTTGGGTCTTGCCAGTTTTTATGTATTCTTTCGGCATTCGCAAATGTACTCAGACGGAACTTGACGCTCTGGATAGGAAGGTCCGTACATTGCTGATGGCAAATCGGATGCATCACCCAGTACCCACAGTCATTAGTTATGAGACTGTACTACATCCCGTCGAGGTTTCTTAAATGCTAAAACCCTGCACAACCGCGAAATTTGCAGTCTCAGGGAATATTTCCTTCAAATTGACATGGATATGCACCGAGAAGTGGTCGCAACGGACAAGGGTCTCACCTCGCTCTTGTTGGCGAAAGAGAACTGGCGCAAACCTACAGTAACTATCGTAAGGAAGTATGGCAAGGCAAAGAGCTACACGAACACTTTTTCCGGGCCCTCCACGGGCCTGATGTAGACTTTTTGGCGTCTGTATCCTGACTGCGTTTCGGCGACCTTTTCGGGGAAACCGAAGGTTTTGTCTGTGTGATTATGGATGAAGTTATCATGACAAATAATTATCGGAAATACATTGTCAAGGACGATACGGTATGTCAACCGTATCGTCCTTGACAATGTGTATATATAAGGTGGTATGCCCAACAGATTCTGTTGGGCATACCACCGTCCCGGTGAATCAATCCGACATATTGTTTCCGGTTGTTCTCGTCTTGCTAATGACGAGTACTTGCACAGACACAATCTAGTAGCTAAGATTATCCACCAGCAACTTGCATTGCAGTACAAATTTGTGGAGTCCGAAGTACCATACTACAGGTATGTGCCCGACCCACCCAGTTCTCGAGAATGTTCACGCCACATTGTACTGGGATCGATCTATCATCACTAACAGGACTATTGTAGCCAATAAGCCTGATATTGTAGTGATAGATAGACGAGAGCGCCGTGCAATGAATGCTGATATCACTGTCCCTCATGACGAAAATATCGTGAAAGCTGAAAAAGATAAAAAAAAAACAAGTATCTTGACTTAACACACGGGGTTGCCGACATGTGGGACGTGGACTGTGCAATCATTGTACCGATAATCCTTACGGTTATGGGCCTAATAACGGAGAGCCTCGACCAACACGTCAGGAGGCTCTCATTGCGCGGCTGGGTCTTGGGCTTGATTCAGAAAGCAGTACTCCTAGACACGGCACGCATATTGAGGTGGTTCCTCTCTCTAGAGCCCTGACCACCGGCAAGACCCTGTTCCTGATGCCGATGGGCGCCTTTTTTATTTTTAAATGTTTTGTTTTAATGATTTTTAGAAATATATTTAAATATGTATAAAAATTAATAAACGAACTAATAATATCATTTATTTCAGGCGACACAGGCCCATAGAAAATGCCTTAACCTAAACATACGTATTCTAAACACACACATACAACACACATACATACAACACACATACATACAACATACACATACATATTATATAGGTTCATATAGGTGCCTACACCCAGTCCTCTACTGCCGTTCTTCCAGTTTTGCGACATGGTGCGTCATGAATCTTATTGATGACGTATTTTGGAAGATGATGGAAAAAAGAAAGAACTGTGTCAGTGCATCAGGCAAGACTAAAAATCTGACGGTTCCATTTATTAAAACTGGGACATGTGGTCGAAGTCGAAACGGTGTTCAAAATTCGGCTCATCTGCCGTCGAGCTAATCAAAATCTAAATCAAAAGTTATTTATTCAAACTAGGCTGAGAATCAGCACTTTTCGTACGTCAAATTACGCGACGGATGGCGAGCAATCGGACGATCATCCGTCGGATCATTTAGGCCGGACGAGCCAATACGCGACGGATAACGATCTGTGGGATCGTTTGGTCGAACTCGCGATGGACGCCGAGCCGTCAGAAGTTCATCAGTAGTCAAGATATTTCATCAGACTCGGTTTTTTATAAATCCCTATTATTGTGTATATTATTATATATATGTCGCTTTAATATCTGTATAATAAAACGAAACTCAAAAAAACGCCTGAAATAATTACAAAATAAATTTTATTGGCCGTGACAAACTTCGTATAGATAAACATAAATATTAACATAATCAGAGCGGCGAGAACTGGATCATAGTCTTGATGTCCTTCACCAGGATCTCGAGGAAGCCGCGCTGTACTTGCGGCTGGTTCTAGAAAGAAAAACAAGCAGTTTAGTAAAAATATACAAGAAAAATCCCACAATATTTTGCGTGACCCATATCCTTGGCGAGTATCGTCTGGGATAACTTTACAATGAAATTCGTAATTTCTCTTATAATCGAATAAAAATGAGATCAGAAAAACTTTAAACTGAATATAGTGTCTGTCGTTACCTTGGCAGTGTCCAGCAGTAGCTCCGTGAACCTGTCGTTGAACACGGCGATCAGTTCCTTGCGCAGCTCCGGCAGCTCGTCGCCGCTGCCGCGCCATGCGCCCGACGTGTTCAACATCGCTGTAATTTAGATTCAAGTTTAGTTTTGCGTATTTTGCTGAACGATGTTCTCGAAAGCTATTTATTATTAAATCCCTTTATTTAGAATGTAAAATCGAAATAGCTGTATCAATATGTTCTGATCTCTTTAAATATAATCAATTGCGACACCCAAAGTAACTTTCAAAGTTTCCAATCGTATTTTTTTAAGGGTTCTGTCAATAGCAGTAAGGCCGATTTTCGTATACAAAGCTCTTTAAAATATAATGAGTATTCCATGTACTCTATAGCAATTTCAACAAATATATCAAACTTTAGAATAATGTTTGTTTTTGGTTAAAATTATTTTTTTAAGTACAATTTACGAGAGGTGTAATCTTAATACTACTTACAGTTATCATTATCATCCGTCGGTAGATGTACTCTCAACAGCAGCCTGGCGTGTGCCCACAGTAGATGTAACGCAGAGTCTAGAGCATGTGAACATGCTCCTAGTTCTGCACGCCTAGTAGTGACGCGCGCGGTCAGTACTGACACGGCGCGGCCGCGACATTCTACTGGTGAGAGGGTTTGGGAGTCTTCCGGGAGGAGCTTGCGCATGTCTAGAAAAAACCTTGTAATAAGTACAAGTAGACACAAGCAAATACAATAGACAAGTTTCAAGGCGCCCAGAGAGCCAACATGGATCCTCGTGTACAAGAGACTAGACCAACGTGAACAACATTTAATATTTTTTACATTTTATTCTTACCCTATTTTGGATTTGTTATGATTTTACGGTATTTTTTTTTTTTATAGTATTGTTCTACAATTTTGTATATTATGCAAATATTGTGCATGTCTGCTATATTTTTTATTTATTCATTGAAGTAAACATTATCCCTGATCCACTGAAATGCTACATATCGTTGTTTTTGGTTTATATTTGAAGTGCCTTTTAAATAAATATACATGAGCCACCTTGTACAAAACACTGGGTTAACAAGGGCCATCATATACACGAAAGTGGGCCAGCAAGGACCACTGAGTACAAGACACTGGTCCAACATAGTCCACTTTTTCCCAGCCACTCACCATCAAGACTCATGGTTGGTAAGTTCTGCAACTGATGTCGTGTAGTCGCGAGTAGTTTGTCGTGATGCGCGTGCGCGCGTACCAAGTGCTGCAGAAGTGCTAACAGACGTGCGCACGCGCCGCCCTCGATAGAGACCCCGCCTATAGCGCGCCCGGTGTCGTCACACATTATGTTCCGCGCGTATGTTAGTAGATTGCAGACGATCTGGAAAATAAAGGATGGTAAGATGGAAAGAAATCCAAGAGGTCTCTTTTATTTAGGTAACGCCGCACATTTGAACCATTACAGCAGAA
Source organism: Omphaloscelis lunosa (assembly GCA_916610215.1). NCBI lineage: Eukaryota > Metazoa > Arthropoda > Insecta > Lepidoptera > Noctuidae > Omphaloscelis > Omphaloscelis lunosa. Next base: position 2,142,265 of record OU744245.1, on the reverse strand, counting down.
TTGGCGCGCTTGAAAATTTGTCGCATTCATTTTGCGATAACTTGTTCGAGAAACTGACCTTATTATGTTCAGAAAATCAACGACGTTTTTAAGATGGCAACATTTTGAAGTAGGATGTATGTCGTTAGCACAAAATAAGTACGTTACGTGTAGCAGGCATACCACTCTAACGCTATAGTTAAATCAATACATATTTATTCTAAAAAAATGCGGGTACAGCATCGTAGACGTGATAGCAGTGAAACTTCTTAAAAAGTAAAAAATGAGAAAGATTTAGTAAGACAGAGGCAGACAGACAGAGTTATATCTTTCTTCTCTCTCATGTTACGAAATGTGCCTAAACGTGAAGCGTCTTTGAAATTTCACTCTCTATTCTCGTCCAATTATTGAATGACAGCCTTTTTGAAGTGAAACTACTTAGGCGGCGTAAGTAGTTTCACTTCAAAAGGCTTTTATAATAGTAACTGCCGGTGTACTTGATATAGTTTACCTTGTAGTACAGCAGGCGCGTCTGCGTGTGGTCGGGCAGGTCGCTGGCGGGCCGGTGGAAGCGCGCCAGCAGCGCCAGCATGAGCCAGCGCACGCGGGACGCGGCCGCCGCGCTCGCTTGTAGAGCTGTCGGCTCAGCTACTTGCGCACCTCCGAACACTTCCCGGTTGGAGGCGCGGCCTACCACTGATGTTATTGCTTCGACCTCGATGAGGAGCTCGACGGGAGAGTTAGGGTGAGCCGCTCTGTACAATAAATCATTGATTTTTCAAATTGTATCACAACATTGTAATTTTAGAAGATGTTTTCTGGAGTGCTAATGTAGAAATTGAGATCAAAATCAAAGGCGAAAATGGGTAATTTTTCGTTAATGTGTGGTGTCATAATAGCGAATCGACATAATCACAGCAGACTAGTGTAAAGTGTAAACTAAAGTGTAAATATGGTCAAGACTCGAGAGGTTCAAAAGTAAAGTTGACCTCGTTCATCATCCTAATAAGTGCTCAGCGACACGAAGTGGTCCCCGCGCCACTAATCGGTGTATATGCAACGTTGCCATCCCGCTGCCGCGCCGCCACCGCGCCTCCACCGCTAGTATTGTTTATACCGTTTTTTTTATTATATCGCCGGTCGCTTACAGAAATGCACGCGCTGTATAAGTTATATGGCAAAATCAAGCGGAGACGGCGTGGCGACGGAGCGGCGACGGCGCGGTGGCAGCGCAGCGACGGCGATTTCAATAATAACAACTATTAAAAATAAGTAGTCTCATTCAGTTGAAGTATGTGGGGAGGAATTATTACGTATTTAATTTTAGTTATTTAAGTAATTATTACGTATAAAAGTATTACGATATAATGCAGTTTGGCAGGAGATTTGTATTTTACTACATTTTTTAATAAATTATTAAAATTAAGAGAAGAGCCTAATAATAAATAAATTATAAACTGTTAATGTCGAATATCGATACACATACCTTAGAACTGCATCGATGCACTCGACGTGGCTAAGCAGCGCGTGCGTCACGTGTAGCACACAGCTGTGGTTCTGTGGACCCAGCGTCGTCAGCAAGGCGTCGCAGAGAGATAGCGCTGGTACGAGGATTTGACGGAATCTGACACAAACATATCAGTTATACATCGTAAAACAGGATGGCCCCATGTTTTAGTTTTCATGGGCAGTTGAATCATGTGTGAGAAGAAAAAAAAATTGATTCATTTTTCAGACTGAATTCAAGAATCCTGTTCCGTTATTCCTCACCTGTTAGCAACGGACGGCACAAACTCAGTGTCCCTATGAGTGCCATACCCCGTGTGTATGTCCGGATGCGCCGCGAGCGCAGTGAGCGCGGCGAGACAGCCGAGCGCGCCCTGCGACAGGAGCGTCTCCGCGCCCGCGCGGGTACCCGCCATCTTGATGAGCAGGCCCATCTTCGACTCGTATACGTAGAGGACGCGCAGGGATTTGGGGTTTGGTTCTAGTGTCTGTTCAGGTTTACAGTGGTTAAAATCCATATAGAAGCCATCTAAAGGTTTATTTATAAATGTTGTTTAAAATTAAGAGATGCTTGAATGTTGAAGACTTTAACAAACTATTAAACAGCGTTTATAAATAAACCCCATAGTAGCTAAAAGATTACGGAAATTGTTCAACCACTAAATATGGAGAATTATTTTAGAAATTAAATAGTTGGTGGATAAAAATCAGAACATTGCCTAGATGTACTTCAATGGATGCAAAAATACGTAATAAAATTTATGAAAAACTTGTACTTTAACTCAATTTTTATAACTGTGCGCTTGGAGCTGTTAAAATCGTAGGTCGTTAGTATTGAATTCACCCGCCCGGTTATCTCCTCAGTGCCCCGACGCCTCTTAACACGGTCTACACACCTCGTGTCGTGTCTACAGTTCTGTCTTATTATTCGTTAAGTTGTTATTGTTGTTAATTAAACCACATACACTGTAATATTTTGATGTTGACAGGCGCACAGTTATAAAAATCAGGTTATAACATAAGATTGTAAGTAAGATGCAAAAATATGAATAAAGATTCAAGTTTGCATGAAATAAGAATATCAAGATTTTGGCGTTCCAATCTAATGAGCGAAAAATAGTTACAAAGAACACACTCACCTCCTTCAACCCCTCATCATCTTGCAGCAAACTATCGATCAAACTCCTCAAATACCCCTGATTGGTCAGCGTGTTCATCCAATCAGTCCTTGGGTTTATTTCTATGAGCGTGTCCAAGCACGCTAGCGCCACCATGCGGCACACATCGTGACCTGCCCCGATACAGTCCCCACACACTATAGAACATAAGTTCTCACCGAAGTCACTTATCACATCAATGACCATGGATTTTAGAGCAGACTCTTCTCTACTAGGCCTTGCCTTCGAACTGTCTAATCTACTAACATATGTATTAGACATATTTTCTTCTTCCGGATCCGCTGCACTTGACTTCAAATTAACTATGTTCAAATAATTTAATAAAGCTCCGTATAAATTCACTCTCATCTTCTGTGTTGAGCCGCCGGAGACAAGAATCCAGGATAGAATTTTATGTAGAATGAATTTGAGAGTAAGGGAGTTAGTCTGCATGATCTGGTTTGAAGGTCCGAAGAAGCTCATTTCGAATTCAGAAGACTTTTGATTGGATTCTCTCTTCTGTAGGATGTAGCAGTGTCGTAGATTTACTAGTAAGAGTAGCACAGTTCCTGATGCCAAGTTTCCTAGCTGTGGTAATACTTCTGAAGGCGGGATCTTGTTGAGTAGATCCTGTAGTATGTTGAGGAGCAGGTTCTTCCGTGATTCGAGGCTGAGTACGTCGTGTGGCGCCACACAAAAGAGTATCTCTGTCAGTTGGCGCCACGAGTCGTAGTAATGTGTGAGAGTTGCCGCTAGGTTACGCTGTCTGTTAACTTCTGTTACGTAGTCGAGAACCTGTGGGGGGGAAACCAATTTAAAATGGTTTATTTTTTATGAATAACTGTTTTTTACAATAAAAAAATTTAATAATAGATTCTGACGAACTGAGAAATCCTCCTCCTTTTTTGAAGTCAATGAACACCGCTTTTAATCAAATTTTATTTTCTTTAATTTCGCTTTCTTGATTTTATGACAACGATTTGTGTGAACATTAGAGTGACTTCATATAAAAGGCGCTTCACATAGTAGTTCTTAATAATAAATTATTGTAAATATCTTACCTTTTGTATCTCTGTAGCGACGAGGTTTCTTTGTGGGGCGGTAGCATGTAGCGCGGCTAATTCACGCGTGAGTAACGCGTGTACGCGGGACACACTGATACGCTTACCGCCTAGACCTGATCACATAGATATAAATATTAGCTTCAATAATGCTTCATACAAGCAACATCTTGTGTGAATATTCAGGCTAAGAAAACTTTGACCATACCAAGAACCTTGCCACATTATGAGAAACTAAATAGTTACATAATACACAATAGTGATACGGCTGCATCAAATTGTAAAGTTGTTTGTACACACACGACTTAGAACCGAGTGATATACCTGTGGGTAGATCGCAGGAAGCGATGGCCTGTCGTAACTGTTGAGCTTGGAACAGCTCCCAACGTGGCTCAACCGCTGCTTCCACGCTCACTGGTAGCTCTTCTAATGTTCTACGAAGTAGGCACCATTCCCATTCCTATGAAAGAATGACATGTAATATCAGCGCATTCAGAAATAGCAGATGAAAGCACACACGCAGCCCTTCTTCTGTATACTTCTATATTAGTAACAGTTCTAGTTTTCTTCTAGGTGCGTATATGGCAAAAATAACACAAGATAAAGACTGGATGGAGAGTGATCGAATCTATACACCTGTGTCGGAACTGATCATTTATTGATGATCTTAAAACCTTAAAGGATAATAACATGTCTAGTGAAGGTCTGTATGGCCGACCTCGTAATTACTTTACCAATTTTGATATAAATTCTTAGTAAATTAAAACTCCCCTAAGGTTAAAACTAACTGTCACATTGGTCTTGAAGTAAAAATAGACCTTAACGTTGTATGTCGTACAATAGACAAGTAATAACCATGGGTAGAAAAGTAATTACCATGGTCTAAAAAAAAGGTCTGGTATTCCGAGAGTGAGAGAGTGCTTGCGTTATTATCCAGTTGCCACTTTATTGCAACAAAACATGAATTATGAAAAGATTTTCAGTCACCATTCTACTAAAAAATATATATAAAGCATTTAAATTGTCGTTTCGTTTGTCTAATCAAACGAAACAATTCAACAAATAATAATATCCACATAGTCCTCACATTCACAATAATTAAAATTATATAATACTTTACAAAGTAATAATGTAATTTTGAATATTTTCAACAATGTCAATGTGTATATAAAACTGGTATATTTAGATGATTTTACATAATAATAAAAATGTCAAGTTTTATCACAAGGCTTAGCAGAGCGAGCAACTCAATCCCAAGCTTTTTTTTTGGAACGAAGTTCTTTAACGCGGCATGTAAACTTTCAGAAATCGTCACGCTCTTCTTCCAATTCAAAGAGAAAGAAAGAGACAGAGAGAAAGAACGCGCCGGCGGAAAAAATCAAAATAAAAGACTAAAGTGATTAGTGTCGTGGAATAAAATTGTACACATCGCCGGAGTACTCTGCATGCCGGAAAGAGAGACAGACAGAAAGTGTAAATTTAGTAAAAATGAAAATCCAACATGGCGGCTCCGAAAATTTTCAATTTTTTCATCATGGGTTTTTCATGGTTTTCGAGGGTATTAAAGCCGATAATGGAGTCTAAATGTAAATCCAAAAGGGCGGCCGCGAAAATTTTCAAAATTTTCTGTATGAGTGTCGATTTCATAGTCTTCGAGGGTGCAAAAGCCGATAGTGAGGTCAAAAGTCAATCCAAGATGGCAGCTGCGAAAGTTTTCAAATTTTTCGTCATGGGTGTCGTTTTTATAGTTTTCGAGGGTGTTAAAGCCGATAGTGGGTTTTAACGACGGTGTCTTGGTCCGCCCATCTTTTTTAATTTTAGTTATATTTTAAGTACCCATGTATACTTACCTTAAAAGTATATTTTTATTACGGTTGTATCTTAATTTTTAAATTAAATCGAAAAGCAACAAGAACGGACTGCACACGGGCGCTCTCATTAATTGATGCGCGCCACTCACCCTGCCTACCGCTGCGGCCGCCATTGCAATAGATAAAACGAGACGAGCAGTGTCAAAAAACCACGCGAAGACCCAAGGAGTAAAAAACAAACGCCCCCGCATTACCGTTCTTGTGGTCTAATTTACCGATCAAGTTCGTATTCTTTTTATTTCTCACAACCAACCACTACCCAGCAGCTACAGTGAGGTCAAAATGTAAATCCAGCACGACGACTGAGAAAATTTTCAGATTTTTCATCATTGGTGTCGTTTTCATAATCTTCGAGGGTGCTAAAGCCGATAGTGAGGTCAAAACGTAAATCTAAGATGGCGGTTGCAAAAATGTTGTTTTTGTTTTAGATCATACGTGAGAAAGAACTTCGTTCCTGACGGGGGTCCTCCGATCGCACACGCTTTTTTCCAAGTGATCACTGTATCTCGGAATGCTATATCTGGCGAAGTATATTATTATACTATGGTAATTACCAAGTCGACTATACAGCGTTGTTTTTTATTTGATCGGCTTATTACCTGTGTAGGATGGTGCGCGGTGTGCGTGAGCGCAGTGAGCAGCGCGGACAGCGCGGCGTGCTGGCGGCTGGCCGCGCCCGCGCCCGCCTCGCACGCGCACGCGCGCAGCACCCACGAGCGCGCCGACAGCGACACTACTGACGCGCACTGCACAGACGGGACGTCACATTAATACCATCATCGTCATTCTCTTTTCAACCTAAACATTTTCAAGAATTAACCAAGTAACTATTTCAAGATTTACATGAAACAGCTTTACTATACGCGTTCAGAACAATTAAACATGTCCCAAACCGTAATAAGGTTAAAGTCGTTTTGTTACATTGCTGATACTTTTCATTATTTTATATCTCTTTGTTTTAATAATTTTACTGCTCGAATATATTTTAATCTTCACTCTCCGTTAGTAGCTGGGCTACTGATAAATACTGTGTTATTATATTGTGTTATAATTTCAGAAAGAGTTACAGTCTGTTTTTGTTTTTAATACTGAAGCAAAATATCTTCAGGAATAAAGCGTACAGTATAAAAACAAATCCGTTATGTATCAATCAAACACGCAACAAAAACTTGAACAAACGTGAAGCAAATTTCTCTGCGCGCTGCGTTTTTGCACAGTTCACGGTTGAATCGCGTCCCGCGGTATTGCCAGGAAACTCGTAACTTATCGCCGAGTGCCCGAGTGAGAGGATGACGGACTACCCACACGTGTATAGCGTCAACTCTTTTTAGCACGCATCTTCTTAATTGATTCAGGCGTGACCTTGCGGAAATCCATTATAAAATGATGATGTGGATATATTTAGTAACCTTTTCCGCTTAGCTATTTCTAAAGAGTCTTGAAAAGACCCTGGAAGAAATCGACACGTGTTTCACCTCTCAACTGTCTGCGCTCGGTGCTTGTTAAATCCCCTTTAAAATCAATTAAACTGAGGCCGAAATCAATAAACGTTTAATCTCGGCCTGAGAGCCTAACGTCGAGCAAGTTTTATTTTCAGAGATCTGTAAACTAAGCAACAATTGGATTACCTTGAGATCAACAGTCGCCTTGACATGTCTCGATAAGAAGTAGTCTCTAGTTCTGAGGAAGCGCAGGATGGGTGCCGACGTGTTGGGTCGCGCGCACAGCCAGTACACCAGGCGATAGCAGCTCTCTACTAGATTGTTCGCCTCCCTAAGAAGAAAGATGATTTACAAGGTTGTGGGTGACAATCTAAAAACGCTAACAGAATACGTCATAGCAGAATCCACGCTTTATGTGGATCCCATGAATATAGAGCGAAACATCTTGTGGTGCTAATAAAAAGAACCCCTGGAAAAAATCTTTGCCTTAGGAAAAGAAATAGCACACCGTCATCAAAACAACTTGTTCCAAGCTAGATATTTACCCCACTAGATAGGTATAGAGGCCTGAGGAACTAGGTGTAAAGTTCACTCATCCTCTATATAAAAGAGAGGATCCTCCGACCAGACGGGTGTTGTGTCTGGCGGGCAACTGCCCGATGATTAATATCGGGACGTTGTATATATACTCGTCGCGCGATAAACTCTGCTTGCGCGTTGCAGGATAAGTGTGACGTGAGATCTTTGATGCGTAATTCGCATGTGGCGTTGTAGATAGCCGCCCCACACGTTTGTGAAAACTTCTTCAGGCGTATTGGGCATCTTTGAGATGTGACAAAAACATTGATTTCGCGACACCATGACGACACCTCATTTTTGTAAACGAGATTGTGCTCTTTATTTATATTACGTTACGAATCATGTTCTATGCAAGTATTTTTACTTTAAAGGCTTCGGTTTTTTTTTTGTAAACTCTATTGTGCTCTTTATTTAAATAAGGTTACGGACCAACGTTCTATACAAATATTTTTCTTCCACTAAGGCGATCTTGTTCAAGTTGTCACTTCTGTCGGCACTCCCGGAGTGCCACCACTTTTTTTTTATTTTACGTACCTGTGTTGTTGATTATGCGAAGCAATGTGTTGTTCCAGGATGTCGAGTATAGAATGTAAGCAGGTGCGTGGGTAGCCCGAGGCGCCTGCTTCACTCAGCTGACTGCGACTCACCTATAAACGCGAATCGTGTATTTATATTATTATAATGTATATATTATATTTAGTTAGTAGATAATTTAGTTTAAAGACGAGTATCAATTATTATGTAAAAAAACAAATATTATAAAAAATGTTGGCATTCCTATTTTTTTTATAGTCTTGTTTTGACCACCAGCAAATCATAAGAGTTTTAAAATATAAATTGTCTTTAAAATTACACTTTCTGAAGACGGCTTCTCAGATAGCTTATTTATTTAGTATATAAACTTAGGGCTATATTTTCGTAGGTTTATATTTTTTTAATCAGTAGAATAACACGGAACGAGAAGCAATAGACGTTTATTTCGTAATTGTAATTACACCTACGGGCGTTTAGTGTCTGTTAAAGTGTTAATAAGCTAAGCAGTACTCACGTCATCAGTGAGGCTGTATCCCAGCAGGAAGTGCGCGAGGTTGGGCGGCGCAGTGGGCAGCACGTGCTGCAGTAACATCAGCACGCCTTCCTTAGCTTGCCGCACGTAGTTGCCGGGCTCAGCCGTAGTGGCAGCTGAGGCACTGCCGCCTTCCGCCTGTACTACTGGCTCCGACCATTCTTCAGCTTCCAAGCATTCCACGAACCCGTATCTAGAGATATAAAATAGATGCATTTTACGTTGTAGTGAACAAATATGGTAGTAGGTTGTATTTTAATAACAATCGGATGGAAAACCCATTTGCAAATGGCCAGGAGAGCGAAAATAAACTGCTTCAGACTTTGAGGCCCGCTTGCACCACTAATCACTAAAAGAAGATTTAGCGCTAAAGTTAATTAAAATGTCGTTCTGGCTTTATCATCTTCAAATGATTGACAGTAGCAAAGCGCTGTTTTAAATACGTTTAGAGGTAAACGTATTTAGCGATGTATGGTACAATCGAGCCTAAAAGTCTAACTAAACTCAAATTCAAAGCATTTATTTCAAGTAAACTGACTCTTTGACAATTCAAAAGTGCCTGTAAATACAGATTTACAGGCACTTTTGAATTGTCAAAGAGTCAGTCACTTAGTTATTCCAAAACGTAGATCTTTATGGAGAAGAACGGGCAAGAAACTCCAAGGACACTCTTAAATCAATATTACAAAATCCTGGGTACATTTGACGAAGGTGGTAAAATTTCATATGAGTAAATTAGTACAAATTGATTGGCAGTAGTAGCACATACCTTATTTCGGCGGCTAACGCATGTCGATGCGTGATGGAGGCTAGCAGATGTCTAGCTGCAGCCGGTGTATTGAGAGCACGAACCAGCAGGGCCACTGCACGTGCGGCCGCGGCCGGAAGAGTGGACACGTGCTGCAGAACCTTGCAGCATGTTATCAGGCGGCAGTTGTTGTCTGGACCTTCGGGAGCTAACACAAGGACAGATGTCAAATAAGAACCGTGAAGTACACAAGTACAATACCCGGCTGCTGATAGTGCACACTACACACCGAGTGTTTGTAAAAATTCGGATTCTCTTTCTACAAGTGGACGAGGAGGCTCCCAACATTGTATGTTAATTAGCATAAAAATTCTGAAACAGTCACGCATACAATCAAAATAGAACTTTTGTATATGATTTATTGGATCTTTTTCTTTTCATGTGCAAGACAGTTACATAATTGTAACATTTTCGCTCGATTAATTTTTTGTTTTAGATTTGTGGTTTTTTAAAGATTACTTAAATAAAATCATGATTACTCGGCTTTTCTGTCTAAAAAAGTATTCACAGTAAGAAAATATAGTTTATTATCCCGCCACAAGATTTTTGTTCTCTAGATCAATTTTTATTTTACGCCATTGTGTAAGTCTCAATTCTTATTTCGTTTATAAGCACGAAACTAAATCGGTAGCTAAACTAGCGGTAGGTAACTAAACTCTGTAGTTTCGGAGTGGCGGGCTGCATGGGGGCGGAGCTTGCGTGGAATTTGACTTTAGAGTGCCTGGTCTTAATGCCAGGGTACACGAGCGCAAAACAAGAGCTTTGGAACACCGCATAGAACAAGACAAGAATGTATAACGGGATACCCGCTCCGAACGTATTCTAAAGCACACTATCTGCTACAGTTTTGGAGCATATAATACGTTCAACTCGGTCCGGATTGTATCGTCGCTTGAGGCGCACGTTATAGAGCGGGGGGCGGGGGGCGGGGGTAGTGTATGTGTTATAGTTTAATAGGACTCATTTATAGTTAGTGACTCACCCAGTATGAGTTTTGACAGCGGCACGATGAGCACAGATCGCCCGGCGTCTGCTGCAGCTGTTTGTAAGGGACGCTCGAGAGCTAGTGCACGCTCCATTATCTGCAGGATGCTGATCAGACTCTGTTCAACAAACACCTGGGAAAAGAAACCATGTTGAGTTTATAGTGCGAGGAAGGTAGTTAGGAGAAGCAGAAATGCGTAAGTGCTATCAAAGTCTGAGCGACGACATTAAGCCTGCGCAAAGTATCTTTTAACTAATACATCTTACCTTTACGGAGCAAACTAGATAACGACGGATTTATATCCTGGCTGAGCGAAAGAATAAACAAAAAATTTTTGACGGCCAACCGTGCTTCAGCTTAAAATCTTAACAGTTACGGCATAAAGGCGATGGCAATGTGAAATTGTCATAATGGGCGTGCGGTAGACACGCACGAAGAGTCAATGTCTCACATTCGAAGAAATCAATCTTGGATACTTTGTTTTTTTTTGTACTTGTCTAACAAAGATCACTGATCGAGGGACGTCAGCAGTAGGCGCAGCAGTTCGGACTTGGTGTGCAGCTGTAGGAGCAAGCGGAAGCTCTATCAGACATCACTCACCTTAGCGGGCTGCGGCTGTCTGTCTAGTAAGTCACGCGCCTCATCGAGAGACGTCAGCAGTAGGCGCAGCAGTTCGGACTTGGTGTGCAGCTGTAGCAGCAGGCGAAAGCCGGGCGGCGGGTTAGTGTCGGGCTCGCGGCCTGCAGGTGGGAAGTCGCTCGGAGACGGCTCGTAGGACTCAAGCCAGCGAGCGAATAGACGGAAGCATAGGGACAGCATCTGTGGAAGTAACGTAATAGTTCATTACATTTATTTCTCTCAAAAAGGTATTTGGTTCATAAGTATCTTAGGCAAAATAACCTTTGTGAGAGCTGGAGTCTATACTGGGTTCGGAAAACATAATGGGAAATAGCGCTGTATAAAATTAATGTGTAGTTTCCAGGTATTTTACTTGAGTATACGTATGTATGTACGTAGATGTAAAGTTTTAGATTTGACTATATCATAAAAATGAGTCCTAATGGGGTTAAAAACCACACTTCAGATGGCGCTGATCTTCAGCGTCTTATAATTTGACAGCTAGCCATACATTTTTTGTAAACAGGCGACTTCTTTTACGCATAATTAATTATTGAGCCCAGTTGCGCAGCTGTTTACTGCAAAAATACGGGGCCCCGTGTATTTGCCAAAGATGTTATAAGAAGAAAACTGTGGGAAAAGCTCTCCGAAAAAAAATTGGAATCCGATATTTCGTCGAGTCAATGTGCTATCCTTTAAGCCTTTTATTTATGGGAGAAAGTGGTTTATAGGTGATGCTCCCAAGAGAACTAAGTCTGTTTTTATTACATACAGGCACTTGTGATGTGATATTGTGTAAATTATAGTAAAGTATGTGTGTGTTTATATTATCATATTAGATCAGTGCTAGAAGTGCTACCTCTGAGGTTTTTCACCAAACCCGAGTTGGTTTTCAACTGTGATCAGGTTAGTTCTATCGTACGCCTCCAGTCTTTAACAAAATACGAACGTAAAGTCCACAAACACAAAATAACCTATAAATTATAAAACGTTCATAATTTATTGACTTTTCCACTAAAGCTGCTTTTTTACCAGTGGTAGACGCTTCCCCTGTCCTTACCTCGTCTATTGATAGTGCTACACTCCAAGTCTCATACATATTTATATAGTTTTCGTTCGTTATATATAATTTGTAATCGACTCAAAAGTAAACAAACAAAACAATGGCGGTTTATAAAGACGTACAACTGTGCTGCCATCTGCTATGAGCTTTCAGTTTTTAACCTCATTGGAAAAAATTAAGTTAGTTTTTTTTATCCAATTAAATACAGTATCTGGTTTTAAATAAGACACATTGATTTTTAGAAACAAAACGAGCGTGCTTACAGTAGTCGCATATGTATGTGTAACATCTGTCATCTCACCACATTTTATACTGAATAAAATGACTCAGGTATTATTAATTAAAATTATTTTTCATAACGAAGAATCATTATTTTGTCACTCCTCTTGCTCAAAAAGTCCGTCATTGTAGCGTAAATTGTAGTGTAGAGGAAAAAGTAATTTCTTTTTATTTTAAATTTTGTCTGTAACCAACAAGCTTTTAAAACTAGCTTTTCCCCGCGGCTAGGCTCGCGTGGAAAGCGGAAATTATCCCATGGCAACGTACTACCGCACACCGGGATAAAAAGTTTCCTTAAAAATTCTGATTGAACAAATTGTATATTTTTTTTATAAAATAAACTATTTAATATTGTATTGAATTCTTTTATTTTCTTGCAATCGTAGTGAAAAGTAGAGTGTAACACAAAACCCATAATAACTCTGTTTCTATTTATGGGTTATTTTAGCCCCTCATATAACAATGTACTATAATGGAGTAATGAAGAAATTTTATCATAGACAGTTTTTTTTTTACTTATAAATTATGAGACATATACTTATGATTTCAAAGTATTATTAACGGTTGAAAAAATGAGTGAAAATAACAAAATTTGTTTTTACTGTAATGCAACATGCTCTTTTTATTGAAAACCAAATTCTTATAAGCCTTATTCTTATAAGGTTAAACCAACCAACCACCAACCAGGACCAATAGGAAATATTTTTAAATTAAGAAACACTTACAATTATCAATTTTATATGGGATTCATAGTAAAATAGCGAGAAATGGGGGTTTAAACGCAAATGGTCCGAAAAGGAGCGGGGCCTCGTCAAGGTCGTTTCTAACGGCTCTAGCACTGCGCGCGCTCATTGGTCAAATCAAATTTATTGTGCTATTAAACGATCACTTAATACCTGTCAACATGGCTTCTTAAAAAACAGGTCTGTTGTGTCGAATTTGCTTATCTGTTTCGACTACTTGTCCTCTACCATGTCTGAACCCTCTCAAGTGGATGTGGTCTACACTGATTACAGCTAAGCATTTGACCGTATAGACCACAGTATCCTTTTACGCAAGCTGCTTGCAGGTGGTATCAGAGGCGATTTATTCAGATGGTTTACATTTTATATTGAGAATCGCTGTCAAGCAGTCGTACTAAATGGATATAGTTCTGTAACTGTTAAAATACCCTCGGGAATACCACAAGGATTCCTTTTGGGACCTTTACTTTTTATTCTTTTTATAAATGACAATGGTTCGCGCTTTCCCCGTTCCAAAATAATTCTTTACGCCAACTACATGAAGTTTATGCCCTATATCGGAACTATCTGACTGTTTTGGTTTACAGCGGGATTTAGATGGACTTCAAAATTATTGTCTCCTCAATAAACTTGAATTGAATGTTTCTAAATGTTTTGTTAGTACTTTCACACGCCAACCACGTGCAAGTTACATAGTACTATTATAAACAGGATAAGCGTTATCAGGGACTTGGGAGTAACATTTGACTCTAAGTTGTTTTTTGATGCATAAATCGAAAACGTTGTTAATAAAGCTTCCAAAGTACTTGGATTTATACTTAGGTTTTCGGCTGATTTTATATATAAAAATTCTTTGTTGTGCTTTTGTCCGCAGCCATTTGGAGTACGCCTCGCAAGTGTGGAACACTAATTATAATATTTATATAGGCAGCATTGAGGGAATTCAAAAGCGGTTCCTACGTTTCTTGCAGTACAAAACTAGGAAATATACTACCAATTATATAGCGCAATGTAAAAGGTTTCACATCTTACCGCTGCATGAGCGCAGACGCATTGCAGATATGACGTATTTATTTAAAATCGCAAATGGAACCATAGATTGCCCTGAGCTGTTAGGTAGTTTAGGATTTGTTACACACTGCAAAATGTTTCGCAAACCTAGTTTGTGGCATGTACCTCATTCCAAGTCCGCGTACAGACAGAATTGATTTATAATCCGTGCGAGCAGAAGTGTTAATAACTTTCTGGTGAACATGATTTGGATATATTCAACACCAGTGTTTCTCGGCTTAGCATTTGTTGGTAAAAAGCTTCTTTACGGAAAAATAATTGTTAACAAAATCTGATTTTTAGGTTATAATTTATCGTGTACTATTTTTTTTTCTAATTTAGGTATGTTTAATAGGTATTTTGTACCGACCTTTTTTTCTCGTTTTTATGTTATGTGTTTATCAATGGAAACTTGTAAATGGCCTTCAATTTTATATTATTTAAGAAGACTGTTTAAGTTAGCTGTAAGTTTCCCGAATAAAATAAAATAAATAGCGCGCGCTTTCTCGGCTTCCTGTAATACACTTCCGTCCCTTTTCACGAAATTACTCCCACTCCATAGATTGCAGGAAAACGAGGAGAAAGATTTACAGGAAAGCGAGCGGAAAGATTTTCCACATAAAAAACTTCAGCTTTGTATTACGTCGTCTCTGTCACTCATACTCGTGTGGCAGTTTCCTCCTAAAACTCGATTTACACCTAAACACATTTTTTTTTGTTGAATGAAGTGTGCTTCAAAACAGCAGCATTCATATATCCAGTGAATATAAGTTGCCGAAGATGTGTATAGTATGTTAGAGTACGCACCTGCCACTTCTCAGTGGGCTTGGCATAGGGCCTGTGCGGCGCGGGCAGCGCCAGGCGGTGCAGCGCGTGCTCCACGTAGGGGTCCAGGCCGGCGGCGCGCGCGCCCGCGCCCAGCGCGCGCGGCAGCGGCGCCGCCGCGCACAGCGCCTCCAGCAGGCACAGGAACGCGCGCGACAGAGGGTACTCCTCGATGCGACACTCCACCTGGACTCACGGCCACGGGGGTTAAACTGGCAAGCTTACATAGACGACGCGAAACAAAATGGTAAAGAAATTTTTATTTACAAAATTAAATGAAGTATTACTTGTCACATTATTAACTTACATAGAAAACACAACATTATAATATTATGGACCTTAGTCTGAAATAAAGTTATATTTAATTTAATTTAAATTTTATATTACATAATAAATCAACCCATCCACAGTCCGGAACAGGACAAACATCGCTTGCATAATATGGACTTATTTCACACGTGCCCGTAGTTAACGACCTTCAGTTTCTGAAATTAAAAAAATGGCCAGAAGCCTAGCAATAGCAAACCTTAGGGCTTGCTTGGCTTCTGGCCATTTCAAAGCTATACATAAAAATACTAATACAATTAAAAGTTCTTCTTACCTCTTGTAGCTCAGCATTGAGTGCTCTCTTATCATTGGTCGTAGACACAAGTTGTGCCGCTTCTAAAGCAGCCCACACCCTGCCAGCGGTTGCAGGAGTCCCGCCCAGCGCTGCTAACGTTGTACAAAGCTCAGCTTTCAGCTGTAGCGGGATGTGGCAGCAGATTAGACCTGGTAAGAACAACATTGAATCAAAATCTAACATAAAACAAAAAAAGTAATAGTGCTATAATATAGCGTATTTATATATAGATAAGTACTATCGGGGACACGCATATCTGGACACCGTAAGGACTATTTCTGCTTGCAGCGCTCGACTGCTATTGGAACGCTTACCTACGAGAAAAATGGGTCGTGTGAACGGGATTTCGTTTTCAAAGTGGTTCGATATGCGTGACCGCGATGGTATGTCTGGCGCATTCTAGGCAGTTAGCCCCGCTCACACTATGCTGCCTACCATAAACTTAAACTGGAACCCGAATTTAGGGAAAAGGTAAAAACGAAAATCAAATTCTGGAAAGATGTTAAACTCCTAAGAAATGGCAACTTTTGGCGACTTGATGCAATTTGAGTGACTTTCTGTCTCTTGAGAGTATCCTGTAGTAAACAGTAATACTAACCGAACATGCAATTGACGGCGTCCCACTGTAGATTCTCACAGATAGCGGCGCACGCGGCGTGATCTTCACGTGCCACGCTTGCTATCAACTTCAAAGCGGCTATCAGTGCTTCCACCTACAGAATATCAAATATTTATTTTTAATATTCAATTTTATGTCTTTTAATGAAGGCATAGAAGACTTTAATTTTCCTATGACCGTTTCGTCAATCTCAGATATCTCATAGTTACATGAATAAAATATAACTGATGAATAAAAATGGCGCTTGACAGCTTTTGTGTAGAAAATATGTCAAATCGCCTCTAATACATTGAGATAGAAAAAACATGGAGGCGCCGCGATATTCTATACATAAATTTGCTTATACAAATATGGGTGAAATACGAACTAGAATGTGAAATATCGTGTTATTTCATTCTTTCTAATGTGGTAATCGTATTTGATAAAAGAGACAACAATATTTCAGTTGTTCCTCATAATTGCAACATTTTGTTGAGACGTAGTAACAGTTGTAGGTAAGTGCCATATCCGCCATATTATGCGACAAGTTCATGGTAGTTCTGCTGTCAAGTGGTTGTTTACTTTTTGTTTTATTGAGATTTGTGAGAAAATTACGAGGAGTTTTCCTTTAAAACTACATATATACGTTGGAAAACACCAATTCAACATGCCTGTGTGTTGTATTGTGAAGTGTGGTGCAAGAAAGAAGGAAAATCAACTTCAATTGTCTTTGCACAGTTTAGTAGCCGGTTTTCATGCAATAGTACATAAAGTGATAAACTTTCGATGAAAAAATTGCTAGGCGATCATTAAGTACGGCTAAATTTTAATATATGGGTTTATTTCCGTCCAACAGACCTTTTTATTATTTCATAATTTCATTCGTTTGTTTACAATGATATGTCATGGTGGAATAGTGTTGTACCATTGCCGTAATAGTTTGTGATACTAGTTCCTTCGCTGCGCTGAAATGATATTGCTAGGTCCGGCCCGTGGTTTACAGCAAACTGTACTCTTTGGTTCATAGCACCGAGAGACCGTTCCACAGAGTTTTATGATGTGTATACGATTTTTTGTGAAGTTTTTAAGATGAATAATACTGTAGAACATACATTTTATGTAACTTTTATGATTTCCGCGGCGCACGCTAATAAAGTTCCCAGTCCGCATGTTTTTTTCCGACATCTTCAACAATAATCGTCAAATTTCAGCCAATTTACACAAAACCTTAATGAATTATACACTAAAACCTTCCGCATGAATCAGTCCGTCCATTAGTGAAAATTGATTGAAAATCCGTTTAGTAGTTTTTGAGTTTTTCGCGTTCAGACAGACAGAAAAACAGACAGACGCGGCGGTGGACTTTGTTTTTTAATATGTAAGGATGTGTATTATTCCGAATGTTCATTTATGATAAAATTGTTAAAAATTTAATTCACTAATGCCCGTTTTCACCGACAGCTAAGTGACACTTAAATGAATACCTAAATAAAACTGCACTGTTGGATTTTCAACTCTCAGCGCTGAGTCTACCGTTGAACATCCAACAGTGAACTTTTATTAGGGATTCATTTAAGTGTCACTTAGTGAAGGTGAAAACAGGCATAAGACTTGCATGCTCGCTCGATACTAAATATTTGGCTTTGTTTAAACGTTCACTTGCCAAACATTAGGTTTGAGTTACAATTATTTGTGAAAACTTTATTTGCTAAGTAATAATTCTATAAATGAAATTATAATTATGCGGAAAATTGTTTGGGAAGTGATAAATTGTCAATACTCGTTTTTTTCTGTTACAACGGACTATTAGCTAATAATTTTTTAATACGATTCAAACGTGATATCTAGTAAGATTCGTAATACTATTACGTACTAGTATACGTACTAGGTACTAGTAACACTATGTTTCCCTGATTACGTACTAGTAACACTATGTTTCCCTGATTGACACAACCCTAGCATTGGCAGCCATTTTAAGAGACATTTTGAGTTGTAGGTATGCACCTTTCTTTTGTTTGCTCTAATAGGATAAAACTACAGGACAAACTTTTTTCTAAACTTTCGTCTTTATCGCACCAAACAGACGTTGTGTGCTGTCAATTTAATAGTGACGTCTCTGTCTAGTTATAAAACAACAAAATATTGTAAAACAAGGATTTCATGTGCTTTTAGCAAACTTTTATTTTATAACAAGCAGTGTGCTCGATGAGATTAACCATCGGCAAAAATTACAAACCTACATCCCTATTTACCCCCTTTAGGGGATGAATTTTCAAAAACCTCCCTTTCGATAATAAGGAACTGTCTTCTAGAAACTGCAGCTTAGGCTGTGTTATCTGTCAGTGAATGAATGAATTTAAGAATTTTACTAGGTAGAAGAAGCCCTTAGCAGATTTGTTGTGGGAGTTTATTGACAGGAGAGAACTTTTCCTCCAGTGAGGAAACTGTCTCTTATTAAATTAGGAATTGTTAGTGAACAAGAGCCCATACGTGTTGTCATTTGAGCCTTCTGTGATTTATTGGTTCTCATAACGCTGTTGCTAGGGTGTTAGTATGAGCTTTTATATGGTCTTTGTATGCTTTTGCTCTGTGTTCGACTTCCTCCGTAACTGTTTTCATTTCTACGTACTCATGCAATTCACTGGTTCTGATAAATAGGGATGCACTCGTTATCATTTTAAGTGCCTTATTCTGGAACCGTTGTAAAATCTCCACATTAGTTTTTTGCTGATCCCCATAACTCTATGCCATATGTCCAAACCGGCTTGATTTTAGCTTTATAGATGAATATTTTATTTACCATGGTGATGTGCGACCTTTAGCCAATTTAGGTTTCTGAGCCGTATATTTAACTCGTCGTGTTTTTTTTTTGGATGTGAGGCTTCTATGTTTGCCTCGTATAAATGCATGCCGATGTATTTTGCTGAATCTTGATGGGGTAGAACGTCGTTTCCAAGTCTAAGAGGGGGGGCAGTTGTCCTTTATCAGAGTAAAAGTTACCTGCACTGATTTGTTGGAGCTGGCCTTGATGCGCCACTTTTCCATTCATTTGCTGACTTTGTTCAGGTGATTCTGTAGATTTAAGGCTACACTGGGGTTTTCATGGTTGCAAAGTGCAGCGGTTTAATCAGCGAATGTGGCAAATAGAATATTAACTGTTGTGGGTATACCTACAGTGTATATAAGATACAGAGTAGGGCCCAAAACGGAACCTTGTGGTACCCCGGCTTTTATATCTTGAAAGGCAGAGTATTTGTCATAGGTTTTAACTCTAAATATTCTATCCTCCTAATACGATTCTAAGAGCAGGTAGAAGTTATGTGAAAGTCGGTTCTTTATTTTGAAAAGCAGGCCCAAGTACCAAACCCTATCGAATGCGTATTGTACATCTAGAAAGACAGCAGAGCAGTACTGCTTTTTCTCGAGAGCTTCTCTTATTTTGTTGACAACCCGGTGAACTTGTTCTATAGTCGAATGGCCAATTCTGAAACCAAACTGATGTTGAAGAATGAGATCGTTTTCGTAAAGTATTCGTGTTAGCCTTCGCAAGACGATCTTCTCAAACAATTTCGATAATGTTGGTAATAGACTAATTGGTCTGTAAGAAGACACAAGATGCGGGGGTTTGCCAGGCTTCGGAATCATGATTATCTCTGATATTTTCCATATCATTGGAACATGTCCAATCCTAATTATGCTATTAAAAAGATGTGTTATACCGACTACTGCTTTTTTAGGAATTTGTCGTAGAATTTCAACTGTTATCAGGCAGAAGCCAGGAGCCTTGTTTAACTCTAGAACTTTTATTCCTCTTTGGACTTCTCATAGTTGCAGATCAGTTTCTAGATAGTCTTGTATTTCTTTTTCAGTTTCTATATCACCGCTATCCGTAGTGAAGGCTTCATGCGGGAATTGTCCAAACGCCTCAACCCGTTCTTTGTCAGTTCTAGCCCAAATTTGTTACTCTTTTTGATGGGATTTTGCAACCTGAGGCCCTTACTACTTTTTACCGCGTTCCAGATTGAATACTCGTTTTTAGCTTCGGGATTCGAGTTTGCTAACGTATTCTGTAAGGTTTCCTCTTCGATATCTTTAAGGTACTATTTACTACTAGGTCAGCGGCTGCTTTATTAAACGCCCTTTTGTCTTGAGAATGTCGACCACAATGCAACACTCTTCTGCATCTTCTCTTCTCCAGGATCTTTGTTTTTATTCCTTCGGTACGTTCCTGCTACCTTGTTTTAATGTGGTAACTGGGGTACATTTCCACGCAGCTATTTGTATTAGGTTTGTTAATGTTGTTACATATTCTTATTCTCATGATCACTAACATAACAAAAGAAAACCAGCCAAGAGCATGTCGCACCACGCACAATTAAAGGTTCCGTAGTTGGGATGAATACATCCCAAGGACAAATTTAACATTGTACTTGAAAATCATGTTCTCCCATACATTCCAACTGCTAATGTAATTTTTTACGCTCAATATTGGGAGATTTACCATGTTATATTAAAACCATAGATTTCCAATAGGTTTTCCTGTAATCTATAAGTATAGAACAATTTCCTTTTTTTTATAATTTTAGGCTCAATAGTTTCGGATATAAGGGGGGAAAGTTTAATTTTCGTCTATTTTCTTAAATATCTTTAAAAACATTATTTTAAAAATATGAAAAAAAAATTGAAACCCTCAAAACAAGCCCTTTCATTTGATATATCATACGGTACAGTTAGCAAAACTTTTTTTTTTCAATTAGTCTCCGAAAAGTGATATTCAAAATTCATTTATTTTCGTTACACGTTCATGTTTGGGTCACAGAAATTGATATGTGTACCTTTCAACTTAATCGGCCCATTAGATTCGGAGAAAATTGGCTGTGACAGACGGACAGATAGACATACGAGTGATCCTATAAAGGTTTACTTTTTTTTTTATTTAGTACGGAACCCTAAAAAACAACTAAAATTAGCATTTCAGTAACCATACAAATAACTGCTATGCGTGCATGAAATTTCCATTTTCATTGGAAAGTGATGATAGTTTTATTCGTAAACATCCTGCAAATCACTCGCACTTACTTCCTCCTGCCGCACGAGCATCTTGCCGGGCCGCGCGCCGGGCGTCACAATGGCGGACGCGCCCAGCGACGAAGCGTGCACGTGATTTGAGAAAGGAGCAGGGTCCGCGCGCAGGTTGCTATACAACATACATAGGTTTATTTTAACAATATTCAGCACTAAACATTAAGAACTGTGGGTACAGTTAGCCCAGGTAGGCACGGGCGATTTTCTAACGCGATGATTTTATATCGTGCACTGGATTTTCAACTCTCGTTGTGACGCTCAACACGTAAGGAACACGCACACGGCACAGCTTAAAAAAATACGCCGTTGGGTTTCCTACACCAGGCGCTAAGCAGTGCGTTGAAAATCCAGTGCGTCATAAATAATATCTGCGTTAAATAATCGCCCATGAGTACGAGTATGAATAGACTGGTTGGTGGTATGGTTTTGAATGACCAGAACAATTAAGGAAATTAAACTTTATCTCAGTTGGATAAACCTTTTTTCAGAATGACTTAGTTTTCTTAGTTGTTCTAATCATTTTAAATTATCTGTTCGTCCCTATATTTTGGACGCTGACGGTGTTTTAAATGTTTTGTCAACCTTACACTAACAATACATCATACAAAATACGCACTTGGACTTGGAGAGGCGGACACGAAACCTGTTAAATAATACAATAATACATCATATTCTCATTTCTTCATACGGACCTGTGATATCTAGCGAGCGCAGTCAGCAGATGATACGCAGACAGTGCGTCTCGCTTGGCCAGCAACGCCCACGTGTGGCGAGGCACGGCCAGGCTGGCGAGTGCGCGTAGGTACGCGGCTAATAACGCCCCGCACACCACCTCGCCTGACAGGCGCACGAACTTGTACAGAGTGGCTGCGCGGCCGCCCGATCTGTAGTAAAAAAATCGTCAAAATCGGGCTACGTCACATACATTTAAAAAAATCGTCGATTGGAGAACCTCACTATTTTTTCCGTCGCTTAATAAAATTGTTATTTCAGTTGCTCTATAATGTAATGTGAAAGATGTCGCTGATGATAATGTCTGCACGAAGAGTATAATATATAGTCGTTTGATTTTTATTGAATTTAATCATTCTATACATGATCAAGTTAGGACCTCTAGTCGAACATAGAGCTGTCTTGTAGTTTGCTGTGTAATTCACAGAGATCTTTATTAGTGGCTATGATGGAAATAGTAAATATTCAGTTATGTTAAAAAAAAAAAACCAAAATCTACGGGCTCGATTCGCGAGTAGGAAAATTATATTTACAAAAATCTAAATATGCACTTTTGGTTTATCTAAATCGGCCCCGTGATTTTTTAACTATCATCAGCCTACAGCGGTCCACTGCTGGACATAGGCCTCTCCAATCGCACGCCAGCGATTGATTCTCGGTAACTTTCATCCAGTTGCTATCAGTAACAATGCGGTGATAGTCGCTCCATCTACTACTGCTTGTTTGAGTATTTTTGTTATTTCTAACAATTTCGTATTTTGCCACCAACATACAGTTGAAAACGAACTCCGACTGACTTTAATTGGCCTTGGTTTCGTGGTGACCACGAAACGAGCGTGGGATCCTGGGTTCGATTCCCAGATCGGGCAGTGTTATTGAGATTTTCATTAGAAATTTCTCAGTAGTCCGGAGTTTGTATAGTGTTATGTAACCCACACATGCACACAACTTGTGAATTCAAGTATTTAAGACGTACATCGCCCGTCTGTGAGTTCAGTCAGACACAGTTCGAATACGATAAGACACGGCACGATACGGCACTCACTAACTACTGCTCGTGTCATCTCACGTAACTTATATTATCGTAATCTTAGTCATTATTTATGAACCGTGTTTAGTTACAGTAACTTCATTGTGGTATACTGAATGAACATTTCATTTCATCTCCTGTATAACATACGCTAACAAAAGTTGTATATTTGGAAGTTGCGTCACACCCCCGTGCCTCGCGCGCGTCGCCGTGTACAGCGCGCCTGATAGAGCCGCCAGTGTCGGGTTAGCGTCCCATCGCAGTGCATCTGTGTCTGCGCACACGCCTGCGCTATAATATATCCCCTGCTGATGGGTAGTCTCCGCTGGGAATGGCCGCCATGGCCGAAATTCGGTCACGAGAACTATTCGCTTGAAAAATTTACCCTATATTCGGATATACCTCTGTGTGTGTGAGTGCTGGTGCGGCTGGCAGGCCTGCCAGTAGTCGTGGCGCAGGCCGAGCGGGTCGCGCGCGTACAGGTGCTCCACGCAGCGCAGCAGAGCGTCGAGACGAGTGCGGGACGATCCCACGCCGCCCGGCGGTGTGAGTCCTTCTGACGCGTACATTTGTACCGCTCGCGCTGCTTCATCGGCCCTGGGGACAAGAGGATGTCGTTTTTATATCTTTACTTTTATAGGGTACATACTATTATCAAGGTCTCAAAGTGTACGCGAGCACTGAGCGAAGTTCCAAATAATAGCTACTATAAAGAAGATAATAATATGTCAACAAACTTCATAGAGAGAGATTTATTAATGAGACCAATGTAACAAAATTTATTGGATTAAATATAAAAAAAACACGTTAAAATGACACACAAAGATCGATAAAGTATGTAGTAAACTTAATCAATATTTCTATGCCTTACATATTTTAAGCAAAACGGCAAACAGAACAAGTCTTAATAGCATATCATGGTCTAGTCGCCTCAACATTGAAACACGGCATTATACTTTGGGGTAATACCACAGGCAAAGATATGGTATTTAAGTGCCAAAAAAGATGTTTATGAGCTATTTGGAATCTGCGAACTACCGACAGTTGCAAGCTTATTTAAAAAATATGAAAATCCTCTCTATGCCCAGGTATTTGTTAAAAATAATATGTATAGATTTTCTTGCATATTCAAAAGTTCTAATTTAAAATATTTTATTTCACATAAACCTACAAGGGCACTTATGAAACGTCAAAAGCTAGGTGCACGATTCCAATTGGTCGCTTACTATGGAGAAGAGCCCGCAAGAAACTCCACAGTTACTCTTTTAAAAATAAATGGTTTCTACAATGTTTTCAAATTACAGTGTTAATAGGTATGAGAGGACAGTGTAAGCCTATCGACAAGTACCAGGTACTTAGTAAAATAGAAAATGGTCCACAAATCAGTCTACAGCCTACAATGTTCTCACATTCACAAATTCTAAAAGAAAAGAATCTATATGAAAGATTAACAAAATAATAAAAATAAGGACCTATTTAAACCAAATGACAAGATTGCCACTACAGCTGTAACAAATATAATTTGATAAAAATAAAATATATATATAGAAAATTGTAGGTAATTGAGTATCAAGTGAGCGTTGATGTGACCAGTTAAATTTAGTTAGTTGGATCTAGAACTGCATTATTTAAGAAAAGCATTTTTGTAATGGCTCCAAAAATTTATAACAAATTTCCAAAATGCATAAGAAGTGTAGAAAATGTTGGCCAATTTAAAAGTAAATTATTTTTATTTCTAAAAGAGAAGACCTATTACTCCATAAAAGATTTGTTTAAAGATAATATTATCTGCTATTGACATGTTTTTTTTTTTTTACATTATCAAATTCTTTTAATTATTATCATTGCATGTTTCCGCATAATTTTAAGTACTTATAAAAAATATAAAACAAACTATTTATATGCCGATTGCATCGGTAGAACATTGAGATTATGGTAAAATGTATATTTCTATGACCTTTTATGTACCTATGTTCACAAATAAAGTTTGATTTGATTTGACTTTGATTTGAGAGGAAAATTCTTGCTTATGAGATAAAATACAACTTACTTGACCCTCATTTCCATGAGCTTGGAGTGCATGAGTACGATGAAGTCCGTGATGAGCGTGTGTATGCGACGCTGATAGTACTCCTCCTTTGATACCAGGTCCGTTGATAATATCGCCTCGTCTAGATACTCGAATACCTGAAACAAATTAGATCATAGTAAACTATTATGTAAGCGGGCACACCCTTTGTGCCTGGAGGCTTTTATTTAGATATTAAATTGTTTAGGTTTGGTATATTGGCCTGTGCTAGCTAAAATAATTTACATTAGCTATGGCTAATAATTTAATTTATGTTTTGTGTTACGTAATGTAAATTATTTTGCATAAAGTATGCCTAGAATTATTTCCTTCTGACTGAACAGACAGCTGTGCTGCTGGGGAGTTTGGTGCCCCACTTCTTCCCAGCTAAAACGCTAGGAAGTGGTGAGGGGTGAGCGTTTTGGAAGACTGTCTTATGTAATTTTGATGTTCGAAAAGTTCTGATTCTCAGCCTAGTTTGAATAAATGACTTTGAATTTTACAGTTTTGGCCTCTGAAATAGTCATCTCAAGTTGTAGAAAGTTAGATGAAACTTCTGCTCAGTACAACTGCAAGGAAATCAATATATTTATGGGCATCATCACAGTAACCAAGAATTAGAAAACATCTTATTTGGAAGAAATCTAATCAAATTATTTATTTCTATACAAACATAGGTATGAGTTTTTTGGTATTGTTGTCACACATCATTTAATATGGGTGGTGTAGGTACACCTTTGCCTAACCCTTCGGAGAATACAGGCGTCATGTCATGTTATTCTTATTTAGTTACTAACCTTGCCATCAATAGCAGCATCCACAAGCATCTCGTCCTGGTCCAGCAGCTCACACTTCAGATGCGGCGCAGTACTCCGGCGCAGCAGCGACTGTGGCGCCCTCTTCAGAGCCGCTAGCGCAAGTCCTAGTGACAGTTGACATAATGCTCGCACGCCAGACCCTCGGCCTTGCTCTGCAGACCCTGATAGTTCGTCTAAGAGTACGGAGATTAGTTCTGGGTCTTGGATCAGGGGCAGCTTCTTGGCTAACTCTTCACCGTCTTCTCGTCTGTTTAAAAAAAAGGAAATAATTTTAGAATGGAGGATTTTACGACTAATAAATCATCTGACTGCCGTGTCAGCGATTCAGGTCTTTTTTTTTTCATTTGTCAAAATGGTTCTGAAATTAATCTTAAAATGCACAGTTCTTACCTGTGTAACACAGATAAATCCAGTGCATATAGCAATGCCATCTGTAAACCGAGCGATATCTCATCGAGGGCGCCGGTCGGTCCTTGAGTTGGAGATGTTGTTTGCTAAAATAGAAATTATTAAATTAATAAAAATATCGCAGAATAACATAACACAATTTGAAATACTATATAGCATTCATACATACCTCTGCTATCAACCTCAAGATGATGTCTCTGCTGAGTCCCTTCTGTGCTGAGGCTGCGAATACTACACCTGCTAGAAGTTTTCTGTGAAAAAAAAAAACAATAGTTATTAGTCGCGAGTTTACGTATGTTAAGTATAACAACGTAAAAAAGAAGATAGGCACTAGCAATGCAATGATTTATTAAAGCATAGTTTGAACTTTATACAAGCTATTTTTTCAGTGTAGGTAGGTTTACAAGACTGTCCAAAATACCTAGTAGTCTCTATAGTGCTAACAAGCGTCGCATGGTGTCTACCAGGCGGTAACGCGCGGTTGTTTTGCAATAACTCCATTTCGATCTCCAGCGTGAAGCGACGGAGCGCGTCCAGCACGTTGCCTAGCAACCCGTCCGATATCAACTGCTCCACGTAGCGCGACACGTACGATACTATCTCCTCGCGAGCGTTTATTGACCTGGGGGAGAGAAGATCTTGATAAAAAGAAAATTAGAGAATATTGCATCAATTTATTACCTGGTTTTCTCAAGCACTTTAATGCATTAGAGCTACGTAATTAATTTATGCAACTATATACTATATGTGCTTCAGCATATTGATGCGATCCAAAGTTTCATAAAGTACGTGCCCTGAGAGCGCGAGTTCGTCGAAGCTTAGTTCACGCCTCGCCCTAGGAATTTTGTAATAATTTTAATTGCCTGCTTACTCTGAATTCTGCCAAAACTTACAGCAAATGTAGATTTATAAATTTTAGATAGCAAATCAATTGTATTGTCCGGCAGTGCTACAATACGCTACACTTACCAGCACACGCCATCCCGTGCCATGACGAGCTCCTTCAGAGCCTGCACGAGCGCTCTCCTGCCGTCATAGTACAGTAGCACGGCCACCAGTCCGCGAGGCAGGCCCGGGTGCCGCGGAGACTGGCGCTGCGCCGTGTGCAGGAGCTCCAGGGATAGGTATTCGCTTACGTTGTACATGTCTGGAAAGGTTGAGAATATTGGTAACTTCTTTTCCAAAAGTATATGTTCAAAGTGTAAGCAAACCCTGTCCAGATTAAATTCTAATGCAATCACTTACTAAAGAGAATTAGTAACACATTCATCTGTATTTAGAAGGTATCTCACCACTTTTGTCAAAAATATTGTTACAAAATTATTATTAAATTGTAATTTCATTGATGAAATTTGAGATTATAAAGTTAACCTCAATAATAGTCAAATAACAATCATCTTTTAGTTGATTTAATCTGTGCTCTGTCTATCTCTTAGAAAATGGTGCACCACAGAATTATATTCCACAGGTATTTCTGAAGAGTATTTTTTTTTTTATCTGGACTAAATCCCTCATCAGAATGGACATTTGATCTTCCAAGGACACTAATTGAGTTCAGAAACTATAAGGACTTGGCAGATTAAAGGCCATTATTAAAGGACAATAGTCCAACAAATGTGTTTACTATTTCTTTTTTATATTTATCACATAGCGACTAGATTGGTTCCATAATAATAATCATTTGAATAAGTTTTTTTTTTTTTTTATTAATTTTGAACTAATTACTTGCTTCAATAGCGGTGAAGGAAAACATCATGAGGAAACAGGCATGTAAAGCAAGCATTTTCGATGGCATGTAAAGCTAAGTCAGAGGCCCATGGCCCATGGGCCATGGGCAGCTTTATAACTCTCGACACCACATTAATCACTAACCACACGAAAATAATTTATTTATTTATTTATATATCCCTTATAACTATCATTACAGGTACATCACACATAATGTGATAGTATGGTCTCTTATAATTATGCTGTCTTTATATAATAAAAATTATTTAATATTTAAAATTACTAGGAACTTTTAGTTCTATAACATATTATAGGTAGAGGTAAGAAGAATAGTAAAAAGTAATAATAAAAAGGAACCAACCTGATATGATAATAGCTTCATCTACAAGTTCTTTAGAGAGGAGTGTCCGGCCCACACTGGGGAGAGTCACCCCCTCAGTGATGCCGCGCCGTATCTCATCCCGGGTGGTGGGGTTCTTTGGCTGAACACATACAGATTATTAAAACATTTTGAATTGATGTAAACACTGTTATAAAATGCTTACTGGTGATAATTTCCGTATTTGGAACTTGTGCTACACATATACTTTTTTACAGATTCAGATTCATATTTTAAAAATAAAGGATTTAAAAGATAGGGCAGACTATTCATAAACATTAATAAACTTCATTTTAGTTGTTTATTCATACATTTATTGCACAAAGTTACAAACTAAGACTAGGCTAAACTAATAAGTAATCTATACTAATATTATAAAGAGGTAAAATTTTGTTTGGTTGTTTGTATGTAGGGGTAATCTCCAGAACTACCAGTCGGATTTGAAAATATATTTTTGCATTGGATAGCCTAAGTTTTATGGAAGGTTTGGCTATGTAACCTCATGCTACAGAGAACTACTATGGGAAAGACATGGACTAGACAGGCAAGGAATAGGGAGAATTGGAAGGGGATGGAGGAGGCCTTTACCAAAGGACACCCAGTGTCTCAGAACTAAGAATAAAATGTTTTTGTAACAACAGAAACTCAGAAATATGGCTATAAATAAATAAAAATCTCACACTAAAATCCTTAGAAACAGAGCAAAATGAAAAACAAGAGCAGAGTTTTTTTCATAACAAATAAAGTAGAGTCATCTCAACATCTCTCTCCCTTAAATTTGTATATATGTATATATATAATAAATATATATATATATATTACATTAAATATGTATGTGTATTATAAGTTATAACCTATGTATGTACTGTGGTTCCTACCTATATTTTTCTAATGATATATTTTTAATAACTTTTTCTTTGTTCCTCTTAAACAGAGCACTTGCCATCCAATCTCTTCACCACCCTTGGTTGACTGGTAGAGAATGCCTAAGGCATTAAGTCCCCTTTGTACCGTTTGTATTATTGTAAATAAATAAAAAACTCAGAAAGAATGGGTAAGCCAAAATGAAGTAAAGGACGTGATGTGGTGGGTCTGGGGCCGAATTTCACAAGAACGAAGTCACGGGCAGAAGATAGTAAGTAATAAGAGCAAGTTAACTCATAACATAGTAGTTAGGTTAATATTATAACTACTTCAGTTAACTTTAATATATAATAAGGAGTTGAGGTGCTTGTGGAATAATATTTCAAATTATTTATTATTGTATACTAAATTATAAGTAAAAATAATAAACTTACAGGGTTCTTAAACAGAGATAGGAATGTTTGCTTATGCCTCCTCAGTACTGACTCAAATGTATGAACAGCATATGGGGCTCCCTTGCCTTCATGTGCCAGGTAGCCTTCAACCACAGAGACCAACTCCTTGTAGGGGGTCCATAGGTCATCTGCAGTTGTGCCTGGAAAGATAATGTGAGACATCGTAGCTAGTGCATTGAGAATACTGTTAAACTTATGAAACAAGCACACATATGGAAATAAGTGCTCACAGATGTAATAACAATAAATAAATATCTTGCAATGCAATGAACAATGAACAAATTCTCTCTGTTTGAGTATTTTGATTCTGGGTAGGTATGTTAAAATAATATACATTACCAGCAATATAGACATGATTTTGGTAAATTCCAACTGTGTTTATAACCTACAAACGCCCAAATTGGTTAGCTACGGAAATTATTGTTTCAATAGCTGATATTCGAGTTCGAGCACTTTTAAACATTATATTCATAAACAAACTACGATTCTTGTAATAAACAAGTCCATTTGAACAAGATAAAAACAAAGATTTTCGGAATACCGCTAAACTTATAAAGCAAATAGGTTATGACAATCAAATATTCACCTTCGTTTATATCCATTGTGTTTATTTACTGCCTGAACATCAACGCTATAATTATAAACCACCAACTTTCACTGCGTACAATTATAAAATCTCTTACTTGTATTCATCTAAAAAATGTTTTTCTATTTTGAAATAATCTCGATTTGATTTGACAGTTGATAGGAAGACAGACGCGCGCACGACTCTTTTCGTTCGGAAATATTCAAGTTTCACATGGTGCACACACAGCTACACATTAAGCTATATATTTCCAATTTAAGCTGACCTTGCATTGTACGGAAATCCTATAAAATGCGAGATCAGCTCATACTGATCAACTGGAAATGAATAGCTTGATATGTAGCCATGTGTATATTCAGCACTACTCAACTGTGTTGTAAGAAGGTTATAAGACCAGTAATGATAGACCAGTATCCATAAATTACAATATGTAGTTTTTCATTTATTTATTTAAACTACAAAGCACTAGGAAAGTTAAAACAAAAAATACTGGAGTCGAGACTCTAGCACAGCTTGGCAAAAAACATTAAAGTGAAAATGAGGGAGCCGGCAACAGGGCAACCGAAGGAACACGGGTGGGTTTTAGTCAGTAAGAGTCTGACACGCCCTTAAAAGTTATTTGATAATTTTCCACCCAAAAAAAAAAAGGGAGCCTCTATTGCACTTAAGTCACTTCGAGTGGGAAATGAGTAAAATTCAAATTGTTGAAAACGCTGCTTGTGGGTGACAGAAAACCTACTACAGATATTCTATTTCACGAAGTCCGTTCGGCTTTGATTGTAGTAGTGACGTATCCCGACAAGCGCGCTTGTGTGTGTAAAAGTAGGTAAACGTTAGCAAAAAAATCTGATAATTATTCAAGTCGAGATTTAATAATCTAAATAAAATTTTGGTTTTAAAAGTATATACATTTTGTAAATAAATTAGATTAGGTTGCAATAAATACAAAAATATTAAGAATATGTAGGCATTTAATTAAGCATTGGTGTTACAGAATGGAAACGAAACAAGTAGGACTATTCAGTATTTTCAATCACTATCAGATACATTTTCGATTTCCGATTCCGTTTTGCTGTCGTCAGAATCATCTTGTACATTGATTATAAATTCAAAATCGAGATCAAAATATTTCAAGTAGTCTTTTTCAATTTTTTCAACATGAGCACAAGTTTTTTGCCACGTTTCACTGCTAACTTGGCCCAAACTTTCATTGATCAGTCTTTCCGTATTCGTCATGTTTTGCTCGATATTTTTAGATGCGATATAATTTTTAACGATCCCCCAAATATTTTCAATCGCATTTAATTCTGGGTGATAAGGGGGAAGGCGTAAGACATCAAAACCCTTGCTTTTTATAAAATCGTCAATCTTGTAGATTACGTGTTGGGCTTTGTACTTCTTTATTGTATCGTACAATTCCAATTTAAGGAGAGATTCATCAAATGCTATACCCTTATCCCTGAGCCATTGCTGCATATCGGCTTTCTTTGTAGATTGCGTCGGTAGTCGTTCAGCCCGTGTGTTGTGATAAGATGCATTGTCTAAGACAATGACAGAGCGCGGAAGTAAATTGGGTAGCAACTTTTCATTTAGCCATTTTACATAGTTATCATAGCTCATATTTGAATGATAATCACCAGCTGTTGAGTTGGCCTTATAAACCAAGGAAGCATTTTCAATAAAACCATCCTTGGTTCCCGCGTGCACTAAAATAAAGCGAGTGCCTGTGCTAATTTTTTTTTAAAACGGAGTTCTTTCCTTTTTTTTTGCCCAGGTGTTGTTTCGCACGTGTGTCGAAAGGACGTAGCTCTCATCGGTGTAGACAATGGGCCGACTTTGAGAGCGGTACTCTGTTATTTTTTTTAAATATTTTAAACGCCACATTTGTATAGCATGACGCTCCGTCAAGACTTTACGGTTGTTCTCTGTTTTGCGCCACTTGTAACCTAATTTCAACAACTTGCGAACAGTTTCTAAACAACCTTCGAATCCGATTTTTTCATTCAATGCTGTTCTTAACTTAGCTAATGTTGGAATTTCTTTATGGACAATATGGAAATCTTGTACAGTACTGCGAACCACATCGGCTGTAAAATTATCTATATCCACTTTATTATCTCGCTTTCTCCTTTTCTTCATAGGTGAAGTGAATTTTGATGAAGTGGATGGCAATTCCTTCTCTTCTTTTAATATTCTTTGAACTGTTTTTTGGCTCACACCCGTAGCTTCAGCTGTACGGCGTGTAATGTCTCGTAAATGAGACAAATCACAGTTGAGTTCCATTAATGATTTTGTAAATTCATATTCTTCTCGCAGAAAATGATAAACACTAGCTATCATGTTTCGACCCTAAAACAAAATGTAATCAAAATAATTAAGTAATATAAACATTTTATAACACAAAAAAACATTCATTTTATAAATACTTCTATTGCTATATTAAGTATCTTTGTATAACATTTTAATTGAAAACGTATAAATAAATATTACCTCACTATGGACAACTCTTCTTCGTTTTGTTGCCATGCTGACCTTACTCCGTGAAACAATTTGGCGCGAACTAAAGACCACTACTGATCCGGACCGTGTCCCGATCGACACTGAGCGCTCTCGAGGTTACGCACACAAAAACAATGTGCATGTGCACGCTTGACAACATTCATAGCCAAACGGACTTCGTGACATAGAACATCTGTAGCATTTGTCGGCAAAGTAGTGCCATCATCATCAGGGGCCGTACTAAGACGTGTTAAAGCCATCATTGTTCCATTGTGAGAGAGATGGAGCTATACAGCATAAATAGCACTGTCCCATTTTCACAGCGGAACAATAATGGCTATAACACGTCACACTTAGAGCATAGGTTAAATGCCTAGACGTTAGACCTGTGTCGATCGATCATTTGTCGTAACCCGGGTCGATCATGACCCACTCGTATGGTGATCGGGTTAAAAAGATTCGATCATTTCGATCATTCGGGTCGCAGTTCGTTTATAATAACCGATTGATGTATGCTGAAATGAAACTAGCTATTAAACGTTAAAACTATTTTCAATATTCACATTCACACATTCATGCAAAATACATAAACACCAACACCAAACAGTTTCCCTATTTTAATAAGCAATCACTCGCAATATAATGTCTTAAAAACCACTAAAACAAGCAAACAAAACAACACCTGAATATTGCGATCCGATTTTCACATTCGTGTCGCGACTCGCGGGTCATAAGTTACTAGTGCAACTGATCGGATCTCTTCAAACAAAATTCAATCACGCGATCGATAGCTTGCGACTCAGCGTCGCGAGCGATCCTGTACAACCCGGTTTCTTTTGGAGAAAGAGTGAGGTGAATGAAAGTGCAATATCATGTATGTAAACGAAAGAGATAGAAGACATTTTGCTTGTTACGTCGTGTTGTGTCATTGAATGCACGACTCAATCGATTGTACGAGCAGAGCACGTAATTAGTTACCGTAACAGTATGAAAATAAAGTCCGATTTGGTTTATTTTGTTACCTGATAATCGAGTCAAATAAGATCGGGTGCTTTTGAAATTCGTGATTCTATCACTCGGGTACAGGTTGCAATCGAATCAAAAAGATTCGATCAATCGTGAACGACACAGGTCTACTAGACGTAATCTAAGACGTCACAGTAAGAGGACCCTACATTACTTTTGTAAAATATGTAAAATAAGTTCCTAATGTCACCACGTCAGACTCTTTTATGTGGACCTTGACCTATATGTCCTTGTCCCTTCTTTTACTAATTAAATGTAGTCTCGTAGTCAAATGTTTCGATGGTGTCTGTCCACCTAATGGACTTGAGATCACGAGACTCCCTAGAGTAAATATGTAAACTGACTTACGATAGACTGTGTACGCAAATAAAAGAATGCTCGCAGCATTTACACCCTTCGTTACTTGTACTGGCTGTGGGTAAACATAGGGGAACAGAACATATATATATACTCTACGATCATAGGGGGGCCAAACCTGACTGAACAGATTACGTCTTTTACTCTAGCCTGGCGACTTGAATCACCAATTTATACTTTATTGTCTAAGGACAGAATAATACTACTAGCTTCACACAACATTTAAGATTTATTTAAATGTATGTAAAATAGGATTTACAGAACAAGAACATTTATAACAATAAAAAACATATTAAAAATAGTCTCCAAGTACATACAGTTTAAAATGCAGACATAATGCAGAACAGATTAGATTAGTTTTTCAATTTTAGTGAGGTACTCCAGACATTTGTTTCGGTAAAATGTGTTGTTGTAGAAAACAATGCTGTTGTAGAAGTCACCAACATTAGTTGTCTGCACCATCAGGGAGTTCAGCACATCCTTGGTACCATCACTCCTTACTTTATCACATTCACTGTCCAACAACTCTAGATAATTCAGTGCAGATTTGTTCATCAGGTTCTTCAACACAATAGTATTGTGAGATGTAAAGCCAATCTTTTCAAAACACTTCTTGGTTACGATGTATATGACACTGACATTGAAATGTGACAGCATGTTGATATTCTGCACCAACAGCGTCTGGCCCACTGCTAACTTCTGCAAACTCTGCAACAACATCTTGAAGCACCTCTTCTCAAATACATGGTAGCTCTCTAAATGCTCGAACTCGGGAAGCAACAGTCTCATATTTATCTCCAGTCCATAGTCTCTATTGTTATCCATACATTTACCATCTTTACAAAATATAATTTCCTTAAACTCTTCTTCAGCTAAAATCTGTTGGTATAACTTAAAAATAGGTACAAATATAAACTTTGAACTGTTTATTTTCTGTAAAGGACAACCATATGTGAAGATTAGTTTCATTTCTGAGTTTCCGTCATAGAACTGCATCCATTTCACTTGCTCATTTATTAGAATCAAAGGATTTGACAGTACCTCTGCTTGCAGGAATGAATTCAAATTATTTAACTTCTCTCTGAGAGACATCTTAGTGTACAGCTGCCTCTCAGTGTATGATCCACGGTGGTACCTGGGGTTCATGTTGATTTTGTTTTCTTCATGTAGGATTCCTTTCAGGATCTCTTGTTGACTATCCAAAGGTTTCAGATCATATTGCCAAATGAACTCTGTAGCGACTATAGCTCGAATTTTCTTGATGTCTCTGTGGAGTGCAATGTTCTTCTGCATGAGGTATGCTTGAAGGTTATTATTGATAACTTGGCACTGTATAGAACAGAAGTAGCATGCGCATTCTTCAACTTGTTTCAGGAATGTCTCTGGTATAGCTTCGAGGGGGAACAAGGCAAAGTTTCCATACACATCTGATCCATACGCTGCCTTCAGTGTAGGGAGGAACTTCTCCAGGGTTGCCATGCCCTTATATTTGAGGCAGACGGCGTAGACTTCGGAGTTGCCCTGTCGCGAGGTAACTGGCTTGTAAATGTTCACTTCACTGAACAAATGATTGATAAGGTACAGAAGGCTCACTGTTGAATGTTCAAATAATGTGAACAGCTTGAAGATAAGTGTCCCACCTGAAACATTCATAAAAGTCAAATGTTTATTTATTACTTATTTAGTGATGATGGAAAGAACTCTTTAGTTATTTCTACATATACCTTTACCAACAGCATTGAATTATCTTATCATTAAAAGTATTCCATAACAGCCTACTCAATTTATTTATAAATAACAAAACAACCAATGTCCAAAAAAAAAAAAGTACAAAGTGAAAAATAACTTTAATTTTGGAAGTGGTGTCCAAAGAAGATCCAAAGACACCACTTCTGTTAATGTTTTTTCTTTAGAAGTTGTAATGCTTTTTTTTTTTTTTGGGAAAAAGTTTTTTATATCTACTTATTAGTTCAGGTACTTAGCCCACACTAATTCGTATAGCTCTACTTGCTATGTAAACAACTGTGAAAGGAAGCATTATAACATCATCAAGATACACAAAGTGAATTAAATACGTGTCATTGAAGCTCAAAAACTACCCACACAAAGATAATATTTATATGGGACCACGGCGCAAGCTTACAAAGCTTGCTAGCTTGCAAGCTTGAAAAAAGAATTTACAAAATCGGCCCACAATTGACGAAAATATCGACCAAACAAACACAACCTCTTCCTTTTTAGGGTTCCGTACCTCAAAAGGAAAAAACGGAACCCTTATAGGATCACTCGTTTGTCAGTCTGTCTGTTCAGTCTACTGTCCATTTTGGGGGGCAATTTTTTTATATCTCCTTCTGTTTAATCCTTTCTATCCTGGGACATTCAGCAATAGGTAGATGATAGTTCCTGATCTTGCACGGTATGAAGCCACTGCCTCATCCGATCAATACTACAGCTCATTCTTGCTGGTTGTAAGTAAGTCTTGGGGTGCCCTTCTTTTTAGTCTTGTGAAGGTAACTGGGTTTGACATTAATTTCATTCCCAATTTGGGTTTGGATTTGGGTGAACTTTTAATCTGGTGGAGTATGTGGTAATATTGGCTTTGATTTCCTCTTTGACAGTTTTTATCTTTAAATCCTTGTGAATTCTTTCGTTTGTGACGTACCAGGGAGCATTTACTATCTGTCGCAGTGTTTTTGATTGAAACCTTTGTAGGATTTCGATATTTCACCAGATAGGCTTAAGAATGCATTTGTATAGTAGTTAGCTTTCCAGAGACATTTGGTACTTTTTGTTGAGCATCCAGTGTAAGCTATGGAGTTTTTGCCCTAAGGCTTTGCGTTTGGTAAATATGTGGTGTCTCCACGTAAGGCGTCTGTGTAGGTATATTCCAAGATATCGTGTGACCTCTGCTTGGGGTACTTCTATGTCATTTAAGGTCACAGGTGGGCGTGTAGTGAAAGTCACGTAGACTGACTTTGTTCCGTTGGCTTTTATCTTTCAATCTTTAAGCCATACAGAGACCAGCTTGAATCGCAAGTAGATTTGAGACCTCATCTCCCCGCTTCACTAGGAAGAATCTCAAAAGCCTGCGAAATGTCCACAAAGACTGCAGAGCAGTATTCCTTATTTTCAAATGAGGTGTTGATTTTTTCCACCAGTCTATGTACCTGTTTCTGAATCGAAATTGGGTACAATAAGGTTTCTTTCCACCAGGATCGGCATAAGTCGCTTAAGAAATAGCGTTAAAAACAACTTCGAAGCAATATGCAATAGGCTGATAGGATTATATGACTTGATATCATTTTGAGACTTGCCAGGCTTTAAAATGAAGATGATCTGCGCGACCTTCCAATGTTTAGGGACATAGGTTCGGAACAGATGCGGTTATTAGGTCGTATCCTGGAGCCTTGTTGTTTCTCAATTTATAGATGGTATATTCACAGATAATATAATACTACGGTATATTTAACTTTGCTGGGAGAACATTTTCACAGTGGTGTGTCTAGTTGGTAAACAGATGATAGTGTGTCATAAGCATAGTCCAGTTTTCTTGAGCCTTCGTCGGGGTGGGCAGTGGAGACACTTTCCCTGGTTAGCAAAAACTTCAGCCTTTTCGGCATCACTGTTAGTCCATGTACCATCAAGCCTTCTGATTGGAGGTTGGCGTAGTTGAGGTCTTTTAAGCTTTGTGTGGCTTTCCATAGAGAATAGTTAGAACTTGCAGTCCCATCTAGTTTTTCCAGGTGTCTCTGTACTCCTGCATTTCTAATTTCTTCCAGAATCTGCTTTAACTTTTTTATGTGTGCATTCAGTTTTTTCTTGACACTGGGATACCTATTCACTTGCCAGTTCCTTCTTAGTTCGCGTTTCTCAGTAAACAGTTCTTGGGCCTCTTTTACCACTTCTGTTCATTGGGGTAGCTTCCCATGCACTTAGCTATATAATGTTATTAAAGTATTCCACACCTTCTTCAATGTCTTGGTCACTTGAAAACTGTAGGTTTAAGTTGATTTTTTCTACCACAAGGTGTTTGAACCTTTCCCAGTCTGTTGTGTGGTAGCAGAGTTGGCATGGTGGTACTTAGGTGGGTGTACTTAGGTAGTAATTATATAATTTAGATCATTATGGACCCTGTAGGGCACAGCAAAAAGGGTAGGAGAAAGGAAGCACTGTTTTAGGAGATCATTACTATTCAAATTTAGGTGCAAAAACACTGAGGAATGGTCAGACGATAATTCCAAGCTAGTTTTACTTTCAAGGTTTTGGATATTACGCTTTTTGTGATGAAGAAATCTATGAAGTCAGGGGTCTTATTTCTGTCTGTTAGTCAGTAAGTTGGTTCACCAGAAGATATTGGTCTTAAGTTGAGAGAGTCCACTGCCAGATTTGGCGTCCTTTAGTAGATGTAGTTTGGGAACCCCAGAAAGTGTGCTTGGCATTATAATCTCCGCCTGCGGTAAACTTAGCTCCAAATGTAGAAAATAGTTGTACATAGTCCTTCTTATTAGGTTTGTGTTTGAGAGGACTGTAGATGGCAGAAACTAAAAGAAGGCTTTGGTAGTCTTCAATCACAAGATTAGTTGCTCGAAACATAGCTGTGCAGATTGGCTGCATTTGCTTGATGTTTGCCCTGATCAACACAGCACTGCCACCGTGCACGGTTCCATCTGGATGTATAGTTTGGTAAAACTTGTAGTTAGCAATGTTAAGTGGTTTTTTGTGGGAAAGTGAGTTTCAGAAATGAGTAATATATCAACGTTATGTAAGTTGAGAAAAGCTTTCACCTCTGTTGGGGTGTGTTGTGACAGCCCATTGGCATTCCATAGAACTAAATTGTTTGAATGTTGTTGATTGGACATCATCTGAAGTAGTAGGTTTGTCATAGTACTTAGTTATTGCATGATTTGTTGCACTATAAGCATTTCTTTCAGTTCAACTGGATGGGGAACATTGAGTGTCTGGCTTGGGTCTTTTTTTATTGGTTGAGGCTCAGCAAAATTAATTACGACTTTAGCGTAGGTGGGTACAGTGCAAGTGTTCGTTTTTGTATGATATGACATTTTGAGTTCAGCTGTAACCTTTTTGGCAGTAAGCGTTTTATCGTTTATGGATTGAACTACTTTTTCAGATAATGTTTTCTTTCTCAGCAGTGGGAATTTCGATTTTTGCAGATCTTTGTAGACTTAGCAGCCCTTGTAATTGGCAGGATGATTGCCTTCATATAGGGCACACTTCACATTGTCTAGTCTCCCTTTTACTGGGCATTCTGCCGAGAGGTGGCACGTTTTGCGCACATTTAATAAACTTCAGCCGTCACACAGTGGAACGAATGTATGGAAGCGGTTGGACGTAGACATGTCCGAAAAATAAGAGTAAAATTATGACAAACTAATGATGCCATCTTATTCGATTACTTAATGCCTTCATAAATTGTGGTGATGAATTTCTTCATAACTCCCATATTTCGGGAGTAATTTGAGAAAATGTGAAATTTTACTATGAAAATGAGTGTATTGAGCTCTCTCCCTCCTGATTCCGGGCTTGTTTCAAGTAGCGGTCTCTAATATCGTAATGCTATTACTAAGAGCTATATTTAATACTAAGACACATAGTGCGCCAAATGTGCACTTTCTGGGATAAAAGGAAATGAAAATTTAAAAAAAAAAACGTTTTTTCCCCATTTGTATTTACTTTAAACCGCAGACAGACTTATTAAGAGGTCTATAAATATATTATATATATACAGAAATATATATTAACAAAAATATTCACAAGAACTGATGAGAGTATGACTTTTAAGTAAGTTGATAATAAATTACCTAGTTTCATTAAAAGTACAATAAATAATTAAGACGTAAGCTCTAATTTACTAAGTTACACATTTTAAAACAATAACATCATTTAATTATCTTCGTCATCATCATCATCATCAATTAATTCAAATTCAGAATCGATGTCCGCTAAATCATTTATGTTAACAAATTCGATATCACTTTTCTCAGAATCCGTAAGCTCATAAAATTCCTTAAAAGAAGATTTTTTTACAAACTTATTTCCTTTTGGACGGATACTTGTAACAAGTGGATCAGAAGACAGTAAAAGATTGTGCATAATATCTTCATTGCATGAGATACTGCTATGCTTTCGAGAATGCCCCTCTCTATATTTTCTAAAATCTTTATTTCTAGCCTCAGATGCCTCTTCGGATAGAAAACCAATGGGCACAATTGACATGTTCTGAACTATGTCTGGCCCATGCATTAAAATTTTATGAAGTGAAGAAGGCATATAATACCATGGGTATAACTCCACGTAAAGCTTAGCAGTATCAAAGCAGAACTCTCGGAATTTAGTTACGTTGATCTTCTCTCCTGATGAAATACACTGCAAGATCACACAGATTTTTCTTAAAAGCATAGCATCTATTCCGGTCAGTTCAGCAGATTTAGTGTAGTTTTCAAAAAATCTCCTTGCCGAGTTGCCATTGTTGGTGGATCCACTGCCTTGTTTCACAACATCGAGAAGTAAGCCCGTTTCTCTTCTTACAGCCTCTTGAACTCTTTTCTTCCTGTCATCAACTTGCCTTTTTGCTATATCACCCCTTACTTGCCATGATTTTATGTCTAATTTGTAGGAAATGTGTAATAAGCATTCCATTGAGCGAATCCAAGCGTGAAGGGTGCTTAAGCTATATTTATACATGTCCTCGTTTGCGTGTTTATCTTTGATTAACTCTAAATTATTCATTTCTTTAGGACAAGCCTTGCATATGTCACACACTGAAGCTGCTGTATTGGATATAATGGAATGAATTTTACCATCAATCATTGTCAACAGCAGTTGGTGTTTGACACTAATTCCATCAGTGATGGTGGATGGAGTTAAGGCTTCAATCTCTGCTTCGATTTCAGCCATCTCTCTCTGCACATTTTCTTTGGTTTCCTTTATAAACTTAAACAATATTGGCCGGCAAAATGAAGTGGAAGATGGTCGCTCGTTTTCCCAAATTGTTACACCTTTTGAGACGAGCCGCAGTGGTACAAGACTAATCATAAAATTACTAGCAAGATCGATTTGCTCATCTTCACTCGTCCTTTGATGATAAATGCTTTGGCTAGATGATCCGTCAAAACCCCATTTGCTGGTCAATACGAGCTGTTGATTGGGATCAACAGGGGTTTCTAACGACCTAATAAGTCTTCTTGAGGTTAAATCCATCAAGGCTTGTAATTTGATTTTTGCAGAGCTCTCTGTAACTGTGAGATCTTCTTTGGCCGGATAGCACTTAATTTTTTCTTTAACCAACATGTAGTAACTCGGGTATTGAAGAGCTCCTTCTTGAGTGTTGAAATCCCGAAGAGTGTTATAGCGCCATTTCGATAAGTTCATCGATACATAAAGAGCCAATGCCTTCAAAGGGGATATTTCCCGTACCTGAATTGATTTACCTTCAATGAAGGCTTTGATTTTTGAGGCCTCTTCTGGATTCTCCGTCAAGTATTTCATAACATAAGCTGTATCGCTTTGTCCTGCCTTTTGAAGCGCCCTTTCGGCCGAAAACATAATTTCAGCGCTGCTACTGCTGCATGAAAGACTATCTTCAGTGGTGCGTCTTCTTTTTTGCCGGTTACTAAGGTCCTCAAAAGATTTACGAGGACTAGGATGTGTACAAGTTGAAGCATCAGATTTAGCAGGAGAAATTATGGGCTCGATGACGTCACTTATATTTTCTGTAGAAGGTTCCATATTTTCATTCTGTAATTCCGGCCATTGAATTGCAGCCTGTAGCCAAATCTCATGTTTCTTCCGAAACTTATCTGTGCTTCTTCCAGACTGTGTCCATTTTGCATAAATGCGGTAGCAAAATCGACGACACCAGTCTTTTAAACTTGTTTCAGCACTTTCACATAACTGAACACAACTGTTATCTTTTAAAACACTGAACAAATAGTTAAAGTCGCGTAAATCTTTATGTGCGCGTGCGCATAAAGCAACGTGAATATCAAGATTTGTATTAAAATTTGGAAAATACATTGCGAGATTAGCTTGGATACAACGAGGTGTAAATCAACACTGATTTTAAAGTTACTAATAGTGACCTATTTATATAAAATCCAGGTATCCCAGGTATCCTTTGTTAAATATTGCAAGGTAATTAGTTATTGTGATAATTAGTAAATGATGCATGCTAAATTAGTGTATTAAGAGCCATTTAGTAATTAAATAATAGCAATGTTC
The DNA here is from genome assembly GCA_916610215.1 of Omphaloscelis lunosa. Lineage (NCBI taxonomy): Eukaryota > Metazoa > Arthropoda > Insecta > Lepidoptera > Noctuidae > Omphaloscelis > Omphaloscelis lunosa. The sequence continues at coordinate 2,099,740 of OU744245.1, read as the reverse complement.
TTATCAGTAATCATTAGTGCATCAGTTTTATATGTAAACCTTAAGTCCCTAATTATATATCCTAATTAGCTTATATCTTCTCTAATTGGCTGATCAGAAATGTTATTGTAATAAGGTAAACCTTTAGAAAAACGGTTTTAATCAACAAAATAAACAAAAAATTAAAAAATTGTGTTATAAAATAAACATCACTCTTTATCCCAGAAAGTGCACATTTGGCGCACTATGTGTCTTAGTATTAAATATAGCTCTTAGTATTAGCATTATGATATTAGAGACCGCTACTTGAAACAAGCCCGGAATCAGGAGGGAGAGAGCTCGATACACTCATTTTCATAGTAAAATTTCACATTTTCTCAAATTACTCCCGAAATATGGGAGTTATGAAGAAATTCATCACCACAAGTTATGAAGGCATTAAGTAATCGAATAAGATGGCATCATTAGTTTGGCATAATTTTACTCTTTTTTTTCGGACATGTCTACGTCCAACCGCTCCCATACATTCGTTCCACTGTGCGTCAGCGACAGTAACTTTTTGTATGACCGTTTTCTTGACAGTTCGCACATTGTGAGATTTCACGTATGGGTCGTGGTTCCTATAAAACGACACAACAGTGGAGCAGGTTCTTTATGTTATAGATATCCTTATTGTTGTTGTTCACCTCCAATTCAATGACAAATATTGGCAAGGGCCGTTTGGTCATTCTGTCCTCGATGTTACAGATATTTGTAGTAATGTGTCCTTGCTTGGCTAGTGTTAATATCATCAGTACAAGTTGACGGGTGAGTTTTCTAAAGAATGACTTTGTAATTTCTTTCTTGCTTAGATTTGTAAGTTTAAAATTCAGTTTATTTAATGTCTAGTTGTTTAACAATGTTGGTATATGCTTCGGATATTGTTGGTTGGATTATGACGCGATCGTTTCGTAAAACTTTGACAGTATAGTTGTCTTGTGCATGTTCATCAAATAACTTGATTAGTGATTCAATATTGCCTACTTTATCAGTGAATATTGGAGGTGGTCTGGATGTTTTGGATTATTAGGTTGGTTTTAACTTTTTTTATTGTGCGTACAAACTTACATTTGCAGTTGGAATGTATTGGAGAGCATGTTTTTCAACTATAATGTTAAGTTTGTTCTTGGGATAAGTTCATGCCAACTACGGAACCAGAATTGTGTGTGGTCCAACACTCAATTGGCCGGTTTTTTTTTGGTTGGTTAAAAACCAGTACAGTACCTGTGCTGAGAGCCTGCAATGCAGTGATGATCTCACAGTAGTGCAGAGGAGAGGTCACTTCCTCTTGAGCATCAGGCCTCTGCAGGCAATCGATTGAACCGTCTGCTGTCACCAGCAGCACCTGGGGAAAGGCAGTCATTTTCAGTATGTAGTCTCTCAGTATATTAGATCTTGTAAAATAAATTGTCTATGATCTACAATAAGAAATCTAAATAATCTTTGCACAAAATACCTAATATGTGTAAATAGATCCACAGAAGGCCTACCTTCCCTAAGGACTTGGCCTTCCTGATGATGGCCTGTGAGTTCTCCCAGTCCATGAGGTTGCCAGTGTTGTCCACCCCAAAGTCCCAGTTGTTCAGAGTGTGGAACATAAACCGATCATCACTGATCATGTTGGATGGAGAGTTTCCCTCGTAATACGGGTTGAGTGTATTAGCCACCCATTTCCACTGAAAAAAGTACAGAAGTTGGTAAGTTATTTAATTTTAATGGTAATTAATTAGGATAACAGGTACATACTATTTGGATAAGGTGTTATGATGTCATAGTCTGTAAAATTTAATTAGTGTAATTAGTTGCTAATATTTGGTATTAATGTATTATGATATGTATGTAATGATGTGTAAACAGATGCTTGTCAAAAAGGGAAACTAATAATTACATGCAAGCTAATCAATACTAAGTGACAGAAACACCTTGTTTATACCACAAAATGCTCTCAATCTGTTTAAGGTTTCAAATTGTTAGCATTTGGCTGGATGCTACACTGACTCACATCAATGTGCTGGTGGTTTGACTTTAGGTAATGGTTTAGAGATGTGATGAATGCGCCCGGAGCTTCGCACAAGTGTAGCGACACCATCTTCCTCTCGAGCGTCGCCTCCGCCGGTATGATGTTGTACGTGCACGCGCACTCGTAGAACTTTGTCCATGCTTGTGTTAAGAACTCTGGGTTTATCAGACACCTGATCTTCCAGCCCACCTCCCCCGCAGGGTTTCTGCGTCGCGTATGACTGCTCCACTCCTCAATATTGAAATCATTCAATTGACTTTTGTGAAAATTTAATCGATTTTTCAATATCTCTAATTGCTTTACTTTCCATGGTGGCGTCGAAAACCACGACTCTTTCTCTGGCAGCTTCCAATCGTTGTGGAAGCGAAACTGGAATTTCTTGTTGAACAAATTGTTCAACTCATCTTGAAAATCGTCATTACTGAAAAATCTTTGACGAGACTGTAATATGCAGCTATCAGTTTTATGAAACATTTCTTAATGAGAGAACTACTTGAGCGGTGAGATATGTTACAAATTCCAAAAGAATCCAACTAAAAGTATAATATTACAGTATATACTTCAAAAGTTAAGTAAGTTTAGCTCATTTTTAATACTGCGTTGCATTTGTATTTTCACAAGGCAGGAAAGAAAACAAAACACACAACCGACCATTAATGACGGATTACTGACAGTTGCTGACAGTCACAGAATATATATAATTTTTATACTCTACTGAGTACTGTGGTACGGACCCATAGACTTTTAATAAGTATGGACTGGTAATACCTACAAAAAAAAGGTGCATACCTACAACTCAAAATGTCGCATAAAATGGCTGCCAATGCTAGGGTTGTATCATTCAGGGAACATGGTGTTACTATTTCGAGTATCGGTACTAGTACGTAATAGTATAACGAATCTTACTAGATATCACGGTTGAATCATATTTAAAAAAATATTAGCTAATAGTCCGTTGTAACAGAAAAAAACGAGTATTGACAATTTATCACTTCTCAAACAATTTTCCGCATAATTATAATTTCATTTATAGAATTATTACTTAGCAAATAAAGTTTTCACAAATATTTGTAACGCAAACCTAATGTTTGGCAAGTGAACGTTTAAACAAAGCCAAATATTTAGTATCGAGTGAGCATGCAAGTCTTATGCCTGTTTTCACCTTCACTAAGTGACACTTAAATGAATCCCTAATAAAAGTTCACTGTTGGATTTTCAACAGTAGACTCAGCGCTGAGAGTTGAAAATCCAACAGTGCAGTTTTATTTAGGTATTCATTTAAGTGTCACTTAGCTGTCGGTGAAAACGGGCATTAGTGAATTAAATTTTTAACAATTTTATCATAAATGAACATTCGGAATAATACACATCCTTGTATATTATAAAACAAAGTACACCGCCGCGTCTGTCTGTCTGAACGCGAAAAATTCAAAAACTACTAAACGGATTTTCAATCAATTTTCACTAATGGACGGAGTGATTCATGCGGAAGGTTTTAGTGTATAATTCATTAAAGTGTTGTGTAAATTGGCTGAAATTTGACGATTATTGTTGAAGATGTCGGATAAAATCATGCGGACTGGGATCTTTATTAGCGTGAGCCGCGGAAATCATAAAAGTTACATAAAATGTATGTACTACAGTATTGTTCATCTTAAAAACTTCAACAAAAAAATCGTATACAATACATAAAACTCTGCGGAACGGTCTCTCGGTGCTATGAACCAAAGAGTACAGTTTGCTGTAAACCACGGGCCGGACCTAGCAATATCATTTCAGCGCAGCGAAGGAACTAGTATCAGAAACTATTACGGAAACGGTACAACACTATTCCACCATGACATATCATTGTAAACAAACGAATGAAATTATGAAATAATAAAAAGGTCTGTTGGACGGAAATAAACCCATATATTAAAATTTAAGCCGTATTTAATGATCACCTAGCAATTTTTTCATCGAAAGTTTATCACTTTATGTACTATTGCATGAAAACCGGCTACTAACCTGTGCAAAGATAATTGAGGTTGATTTTCCTTCTTTCTTGCACCACACTTCACAATACAACACACAGGCATGTTGAATTGGTGTCTTCCAACGTATATATGTAGTTTTAAAGGAAAACTCCTCGTAATTTTCTCACAAATCTCAATAAAACAAAAAGTAAACAACCACTTGACAGCAGAACTACCATGAACTTGTCGCATATTATGGCGAATATGGCACTTACCTACAACTGTTACTACGTCTCAACAAAATGTTGCCATTATGAGGAATAACTGAAATATTGTTGTCTCTTTTATCAAATACGATTACCACATTAGAAAGAGTGAAATAACACGATATTTCACATTCTAGTTCGTTTTTCACCCATATTTGTATAAGCAAACTTATGTATAGAATATCGCGGCGCCTCCGTGTTTTTACTATCTCAATGTACGGACCTACGCTCACAGATAATACCTAAGCTACTGACAGTAATACTGTAGATCAGAGTTACCACAGCAATAACAGAGTGAAGTGACAGTGTTTCTGTCATTATTTTTAAAACTAAGACTTAATAATAATAATATGTACAAGTATATAAAAAGGGGGGAGGGGAATAATCATAGGGCATCAAAAAATTCGTCCGCATCTCTATCAATAGGAAAAGTGCTCAAAAGGCTGGCAGCATTGCCACGTTGTATGGCAATGCCGATTCTTTGGCCAAAGAATAGGCCAGCCCTCTGGTTACGTGAAGAGTCGACCAGTCGCTTGGCAATGTCTTGAAAAACAAGGTGGGCACTCGGATCCCATGGCCCTAGTGTTTCAACCCCAAACGGCTTAAACATATAAATCCCAATAAGATTGGAGTATTTGCGCCGTTTGAGGTTTCCCGCACCTGCAGCAGCAGCCCCAGCACAGCCCGCCGTGCTAGGAAGATGGAATGGCGCAAGGTTGTCGACACACGTTGCATCCCACACCAAAGGCCTACCTACCTTCCAAGGCATCATGGTCATTCCATCTGGTCTTTTACCATCGTCGCGTGCCAAGCCATTGGGCTCTAAAACAGCTGGCACTCCGGTGGTGACAAGAGCATGACGGATGATGTCATTGATGCTGACGTGCCGTGCTATCCGACCTGCGCTCTTATTGCAGGATAGGCCATGGTGTCCGAGACAGTCGACACCTTCACCGCATTGGCAGAGATGCGGAGTCACACAAGGAGCGCTCAGACGCAGACAGGTAGCGAGCCGGAAGGTGGTATCACCCAGCATAGTGCCTATGTTGGGTGACGGCAGCGCCTGAAGCCAGAGGCCCGACTCCCACTCACCCACAGCCAGCAGGCGGGCACGCTCAGCAGTATTGGTGGACGTATTAATAAGATTGTTCCGTACCATCCTGCAGAGCGGCTCATCCCACTGCCTCTGGGAAGATGGGTTCACTGGCCGATCTGTATTCGGGCAAGTCGCTTTCCAGGCGTTCTCCGCATCGGTCAAGCACGGCACTTCAGAGTTAAGGCAGGGGGCTAAAATTTTCCCGGTCAACTTTTCAGTGCTGTGGACAGAGGACAGCAACGCGGTTAAGCTAATACTGGTAATTTTGCGGATACCGAGGCCACCAAAACGGATGGGTAGAGTGGCTTGCAGCCACGCTTGGTCATCCAGGGCCACATTCAAAATGGATGATAATGTGCTGCGAATGATTTGGTAAATTTTGTCCAAGAGGTGTGACTGCTTCCATAAGGGGGAAGAGCGTAGAAAGTATATAAAATTTGGACCAAAACAACAGTATCTAATCAGGGTAAATGCCGAATGTAAATTAATTTTGGAGAGTCTATCCGAAACGTCATTGAAGTTTTTGATTTTTTCGTGAATGAAAAAATTAATTTCTGTCATTGATTTATTTTGGAGAACTTTCAACTTGGAATCTTTCAGAACGAAACTATTCGTTCGGATAAACTTACACAGTGACAACATGCGTTTCGTCGAGAAAAAAATACTTTCATTTTGTCTATGTTATTCTGTATGTTGGCTAACTAATCTGTGTAAATAAAAATTACCATGAGTTGAATGAACTTTTTTAGTTTTCTTTTGTGTTTGGTCGGTGTTCGCAAAATGATTGGTGATTTTAAATATTGGACATGAAGAGACAATATAACGACTAACGTGAGACTACTTATTTCAGACTGCTTTTATTATCGACTTGATTGACGACCACGTATTGATCTAAACCGTTAGACTGTGATCATGAGCAATTGGAACCAAAGTAATCAAAGTATGCGAAATGACGACCGCAATGACGATAAACCTCCTTACTCGAGGATATTCGTAGTATGCACCAAGCAGTTACGGGTAGAAGATTTGAGGCCGGCTTTCGAGGTATACGGACAGATTGAAGACATACACATGCCTAGGGATCGCAACACTGGGGATTCGAAAGGCATAGCGTACATAAAATATACTAAGACTTCTTCCGCCGCAGCTGCTATTAAGGAGATGCACTTAAAAACTATTCAGAACAGTAATAAACCTGTCCGAGTAATGGTAGCTACACATAAGAACGATAATCATAACCCTAATGAGGACAAGTATAAGCGTCTCTTTATCAAAGTTCATAAAGAAGTCACTGAGAGTGAGTTAAGACAACATTTCTCAACGTTTGGTAATGTAGATTCAATCCACCTGCAGCGGGACAAACTCACCGATGAGTGCAGGGGTTTTGCTTATGTCAATTACACATCATTTCTTGATGCAGCCATGGCATTTGAAGGATGTGACAGGAAATATAAAGCAATATTTGCAACACCTAAAGAAGAATTGAAAAGAAGTCGAAACAGTATTGAGAATTTTACTGAAAGCTTTCATTCTAGCAACTCCAGTATTGTTAAAGATAATTTCAGTGACCATTACAGTCAATCCAGAGGAGAAATGCAAAAAAGAGACAGTGTGACTTCACTTATTAAATCCAAAGCTCATGACTATGACACAGTATGTGTGACTTGCAGCCCGCAAGTGCCACAGAAGTATATAGACAGCCTGTTTAACGTAATCCCAGGAATGACTTCCTGTAAATATACATCTGACTCCTTCAATGGTTACTGCAAGGCAATTATTACATATTCAGATGAAAAATCAGCAACTTATGCTGTTGAAAGATTAAATCACTTTGAGTTTCCTTCGGGAGAAATCATATCTGTGAAACCGGATAATAACCCTCTAAGCAAGGCAGCAAATAACCTTTCTAATATTGTAAACAGCTTTAAAAATGCTATTGACTCAGCAAATCCTGATTTGGTACAGCTTGCAGAGGCTATAGCTCAAGCATCCACTTTGATACAAGCTGCCACATCAGGGCCTGGCTTGAGGGAAACTAAAGCTGAGGGCCATCAAACTGACTACTGTAGTGTTAGTCTGCCCCCTCCGCAGCCACTAGCCAGCAGTAGCAGCAGGGTAGCTCAGAGATGTTTCTTAGTGTTCAAGCCTCATCCTCCCCCTGTCTCAATTTTGAAAGATGCCTTTTGTCGTTTTGGAGATCTCATAGATGTCTCTACATTCCCTAACAAAACATTTGGCTTTGCCAAGTATGCATCAATTAGAGCGGCTCAGGAAGCTATTAAAACCCTCCACGGAGCCTCTCTGTGTGACATTAGGCTCAAGGTGTTAGAAGCAGATGAGAGACCATCAAAAGATGACAAGATAACTATTGATGATGAGAACAGTGTAGACCACAATACTGAAAGAAAAAGAATTAAATTACATGACGAAGACTCAAAGCATGATATTCCAATTCTATGATATTATAAGTACAGATCTGACGCAGCTGTTGTAAATGTTGTTTTAAAATTGAAAGACAGTATTCTTTATAAATAATGCTTTATTAACAATAGTTTGTAATTATGACTGACTTTACAGAAATACTGTTTTCATATGAATCCGCCAAATTTTGGAATGTTAGACTTATTTTTTTTATTTTGAAATAAATTTTACATACATAATGAAATGAATAGACTACTTTTACAGACTTGTTATTTTCATGATTACAGGACTTGGAAAATTCAAAAGCACTTGTAAATTAACTTAATAAATTATACAAACAAAAATACTGACGTTTTTTTATTTGCAATAATAAAGAGATTACTTATTTATTTTTTCTAAGACTATAATAGTAGTTAAGTTATACATGGCCTTGGCCACAAAGTCAAAACATTGAACTTATCTATCTATGCTACATCTTTATATATATAACTAGCTTCTGCCTTCGGCTTCGCCCGCGTGGATGTCGGAAAATATCCCACGGGAACGTACTACCGATACCGGGATTACATATCTAATAGTAATATACCCCCAAGTCTTTGTGTTCTATGCAACTGAATAGTTTTTTTTTTTATAAATTAATTTGTTATGGATGATTTCTGCAAACGTTAAACTCAACTATTAGGTTTAATAAATGCGTGCGAATTTCCTCTTCATCGTCTTCTTGCTCTTGCCCCATGTTACTTGGTGTGGTCAGCACAACACTTTTTCTTCCATATTCCCTTGTCAACCGTCATGCTATCATTCACTCCCTTCTCTTTCATATCCATCTTGACACAATCCATCTATCTTTTCCTAACCAAACAACTTGCGTGCCAAACAAATTCCTTCTGTCACTGACGCCACGTTCAAACTTCCCCATATACAGGGATGGATATGTGAGATTGGGCGATAAGTGCAGCTACCCTCACCGTTACTTACTACTAACATTTTGAGACATTTTGATCGTTATTCACAGATTTTGAAAAAAATTGTACAGGCAGCAAGAAAATTAATATCTTCATAAAGTTTTTTGATGCCAATTCATCCTGTTTCTTATAAGGATCAAGAAACTATTGGAGCAACTGAGGTTAGAGTACTAGAAAGTCAAAAATAGAAAAACCATTCGTAGATATGGGACCCTTTCCCATACAAGTCCAAGCATTCCAAGGCCCGTATTACAGAACCTCACTCAAGACTTAAGCATTACTTAAAACTAGTTTCAACCAATTAAAAGGCTTTAATTAAACGAGTTTTAATTAAGGCTTGAGTTTTGAGTGCGGTTTTTTAATACGAGTACGAGGCTAAGTTGTTTGAGGACATTTATTTCTCAGTACCTATATCAGCAATCACAAGGAACAAACGTATGTACATTTTGTTCTCATAGAAATACAATTTTATCGAGTACCTACTAGCTTTTGCCCGCGGCTTCGCCCGCGTGGATGTCGGAAAATATCCCACGGGAACGTACTACTGATACCCGGGATTACATACCTAAAAGCCGCGGACCTCCTACCACACTGCGACCGCGTTACGGTCAACCATAATTATTTTGTGTCACGCGTAATTTTCAATCTGTGATATCTTTTAAACTGTTAATTTAAATAAAATGATGTGAAGGCATATTTTAATCTAAATTAAAAGCTCAATTTAAGTAACATAGTTTATTGGATAAGGATTAATATAATAGCGGTCAAAATAGCTTCGGAAATAACAATGAAATTTTTATCAAATTCTTAAAGATAAAATGTTTATTGTGGGTCATCCTTAGAAGATAGACATGCCATCGTCGCGGACTGTTTTGTTGAACTTTTTAAGATGAACAATACTGTAAAACATAAATTTTATGTAAGTTTTACCATTTCCGCGGCGCACGCCAATAAAGTTCCCAGTCAGCATGGTTTTTTCCATCTTCAACAATAAATTTCAGCCTTAATTAATTATACACTGAAACCCGCATGAATCACCCCGTCCATTGTTGAAAACCGTTTGAAAATCCGTTCGGTAGTTTTTGAGTTTGATAGTTGTTGCTAAATGGGTGGACGATTTGGAGGAAATTTTGTGTGTTATTTGAGTGGGTCCCTGGATGGTTTGAAAATACAATTATGGAGGTATTACATTATCTTCCTTCCTTCTTACTTTAATTGAGATTGAAATATGCCTTGGCATCATTTCATTTAAATTAACAGTTTAAAAAATATCCCAGATTCAAAATTGACCTTATATGAAACAGGATGGATTGGCATCAAAAAACTTTAAGAAGATACTCATTTTTTTGCTTCCTGCACAGTTTTTTTCAAAATCTGTGAATAACAATCAAAATGTCTCAAAAAGTTTAGTACAGTCTCCTTAGATAGTTTTCCTGTAGCTACAATGGTGAGGGTAGCTGCACTTATCGCCCAATCTCATAAATCCATCCCTGTATATGGGGAAGTTTGAACGTGGCGTCAGTGACAGAAGGAATTTGTTTGGCACGCAAGTTGTTTGGTTAGGAAAAGATGGATGGATTGTGTCAAGATGGATATGAAAGAGAAGGGAGTGAATGATAGCATGACGGTTGACAAGGGAATATGGAAGAAAAAGTGTTGTGCTGACCACACCAAGTAACATGGGGCAAGAGCAAGAAGACGATGAAGAGGAAATTCGCACGCATTTATTAAATCTAATAGTTGAGTTTAACATGGCAGAAATCATCCATAACAAATTAATTTATAAAAAACTATTCAGTTGCATAGAACAAAAAGACTTGGAAATAACTAACCGAAATTACTAAAAGCTGTGCTTAGCCAACAGTAAAAGAGATCTTTTCATAGAAAATCATACTTCAATCATTTACACTTTGTTCTGCAGCAAATATATCACTTCATTGAGGTCAGAGATCAGCTTTTTGATAATATTGTCATACTGCATTTCAAAGCCATCTTGCCGACTTTCAGACCAGTTCTTGTTATTTTCACCTAGAGTTTTCTTAGATTCAATCAACTGAAATAAATTCAAGAAAAAAATAATTAGATTAATTTAGAAAATTTTTTCAGTAAAATTATTTGTTTTGAATTTTGACATCAAATATTTCAATTACAGGTCGTGCCATTAAAGATGAGACTTGACGCACCACGTGGTTTGACTTGCGCAGTAGACGATTTATGGGTCTCTTTAGCGGTATGAGGTCCCCGCTGGGGCGTCATCGGGGCGGGAGAAAGAGCGGCGGGAGGCGCGGTCAAGTCTCATCTTTAATGGCACGACCTGTACATAATTTATCACTTTTGAATTTGTGAATGACAGTGTGACGGTTGACAGAGGAGATTGGAAGAAAATGTGTTGCAGCGACCACAAATACCATGGGACAAGGACAGGAAGGTGATGATCACTATTGAAATTTGTCAGAAGTCTTTTGAATACCTATACAAAAGATTTCTTTACATAAGCGTTGTTACAAAATTATTATTCATACCTTGGTAAACATGTCAACATCTCCACACAGCTGCTGCAGCTTGGCCTCCAGTTCCGCATTTTTGAGCTTCAGATCATCGTTTTTGTTTAACTTGATGTTTGCCAAGCGTTTCCCGAGCTGGTCTAGGCTCTGTGCATACTGATCCAGATCAAAGTCGACCTTCCCTGTGGGCTTAGGGGGCTGTTGCTCTAGTAAAACTAATGAATGCTTTAGACGCTCAGCGTAGCTCTTCAGTGATGATATAGCTTCATCGATATCGATATCCATTTTGTCTTCGGCCATATCTGGCATTAGCAATTTTGGAACACCGGTTTCCAAGAATTTCGAAATGTTTTCATGCCGCAACTCCTCGTTAGCGTGTTCTTCAGTATTCTCCACCACTGTCGACACTGAGTCGTACATCGATCTTATTTCCATCATAATCTTTTGTGAATCTTCAAGCTCTTTATCCAAATCATTGGTCATTTTTTCTAAAGCATCTAATTTTAATACTGATTGTATATATTCGGTGAAATCACCAGGATTAGTTTTGTACCGTTCACCCATTTTTGCGGTTATCAGTCAAATAAAATTATAATTAACGACTATCTAGTCTAAAAAGAAAAAAACGTTTAATTTATTTTCTTTCCTTCGTTTCGAACTCGATCAATTTAATCATAGACAAACTGTGAGCACAGAGCATAAAAATAACTGTGAGTTGAGTTGAGAGCAGATTACCAGATGAGGAAATTGAAAATGCGGTAATGTTGCTTCAAAAATGCGGATTGTTAACAAAAAATGCGGAATTTCTTGTTTTAACATTGAAATCGATTTTTTTCGCTGAATTCATACACTTATTGATTAAAAGGACCTACTGTACAACACCGTACTTATGAACGATAATAATATGTTCGATGAATCAATCAACTTTAAAGTGCCTGCTACACGGTCGCCAACCGCGTTCCGACAGACGTGACCTTGGTGGTTTACAACCGTGTAGATGGTGGTTTACGACAAAATTTCAAATAGCTCTGCCGGTCGACAACCAGGGTCACCTCTGTCGGGCACACCGTTGGCAACCGTGTAGCAGGCACTTTAGAATGTTTAAATAGATATTAAAACCAAAACCAAACTAACACAACTTCGCGCGCTTGCCTTGCTGCAACAAGATACGAACTTTCTTTACACATACACACATTGTGACATATAGAGACACAAACTTCTCTACCAACGCAAGAATCTGACAGCAGGGTAAGTATATACAAATGCAAAAGAGCTGGCATGATAGGCGGAAGTCGTTGCCTGACCATATATATATATATATATATTTTTTTTAATATAGCATCTCGCAGCTGACCTATGAGGTCATGGCTGCTTAACCGGACTGTCCTGTGGCTGCCTTAAGCTTTTAAACTTAAAGCCTTCAGCCAGGGGCAAAACTTATTCTATATTAAAACTAGGCGAATATTCGCTAAGGGCACCCACTGTGGGGTACGAACTTCGGCTTAGGGCGTCACTGAGGGGAGGACAGCAAGAAGGGACTGGCTAGATCAAACTTAGATTTTCATCTTGATTATTGTGCGGGGTATTTAAAGATACATGCTCAGCTGCAACAACTGCTGGCACCTCGTTTTCGAGCAAGGGTCGGGGGGGAGTATTATTTACTCAGGGACGCGGTCGCGATTGCAAAGGACCTCGCTGGCGAGGTCGGAATAATGGGAGGTGTCTGTTTTTTGTACACTGTGCTTGTTTCCCTACTGCTCTCCTGAAGAAGGGTAATGGGGTCGTCAGGGTCGGTAAGGATTCGTTTAGGGCGGCAAGTTCGATTGATACTCGAGGGAGTTTAACTAGCGGCCTTGATAACCAGAGGGTTGCGTTGTTTGGCGGCAGTATCGAAGTAAACTGAGTACGGTGAGCTCATGCATTAATAGCGTTTCCATGACAAGCTAGTGTAGTTACTGCGTCATTGTGTATCAGAGGCGTGAAAACGAAACAAAAACTAGACTATTTTTTGACGCGCTAGGGTGTATCTAACGATTTAAATCTTCGCCGCTGGCATCATTCATGACAGTCGTCACTGTGCCCGTCAAGTGTGGCCATCACATTTTATTATTTTTTTAATTTTTAGAAAAGCCGTAAGGCCGTAACATAATTTTGAGACGTTTTCTATAGAAACAAGTGAAGGTCATACGGTTACGGCATTCTGTTACGGTCACCGCTCTTCTAGGAAACTGTAGCTACACTAACAGTAAAGTACCATGGTAACTACTTCAAAGGTGAAATATTTGAGCGTGACCACAGAGTACAATTTAATGATGTGCGTGACAACAGAGTACAATTTTATGATGTGCGTGACACAAAAAATGTAGGCTGCGTTCCGAGTAAAGTTTTTAATCTATCGTCTTAATCGCGTAATTACATCATCAATTACAGCGTTAGTTGGAACGCAGCCTTGGAATGCGGCTGTAGACTTGTATCTGTCAATAGTGTCATAAACGACATTGACTTGACGTTGACAGATTTTCACACGTGCTGTGCCTATGATAGCAGTGAACAATAGTGATTCTGACCAAAAAAACAAGAAAATTGCATAAAAATGGTGCGAAAATTAAAGTTTCATGAACAGAAACTACTTAAAAAAGTAGACTTTATATCATGGAAAGTTGACAACAATCTCAATGAAGTGAAAGTTATGAAAAAATATCATATACAAAAACGAGAAGATTACACAAAGTAAACCACGATTTTGATTGTTGTTATTATGTTTAAATTGAATACAAAATTATATAATATTTCATGTTTATTTAATAGATACAATAAGCTGTCTAGGGAGATCCGTGACTTGGCAAATAAGATTAAGGATCTGGATGCTAGCAATGAATTTCGTACCGAGTCGAGTGCTCAATTGTTAGAGAAGTTATATCAGATGGGCTTGATACCGACGCGGTGGGACCTTACGCTGGCTAGCAATGTGTCAGCGAGCGCGTTCTGCCGACGAAGACTGCCTTCTGTTATGGTTAGAAGTGAGTATTTTGTAATTGTATTGTTGTTGAGTTTTAATTGTACTAATAAAGAAGAATATCACTTTTTAGAAAGCCATTTAAAGCTGAAAAATCAGTATAGTCTATAAATTTTGTCATGTTTGATATAGCCAGACTAACTGTAGCCAATGTTACCTTATAGCATTACTTAGACAGATAAACTACTTCCAAAGAAAAAAAATCTGTGCTGCTTTGCAACATAGCATAAGCATAATCAGCTTATAATGTTCCCACTTCTGAGACACAGTCCTCCTCTCAGTGAGAAGGAGTGAGCGGTAATGCACAATGCGGGCCCAGTGCGGGTTGGTAGATGTGACATACCTTCAAATTTCAGGTTCTAGGACATGTCGGTTTCCTCATTATGTTTTCCTACGCCATTTTGAGAGCAGTGGTGATGAAATAATTTACTCAAAGTAAAGCACCTATCTGGGTTCGATCCTACAACTCGAAAGTCACGGCCAATACATTTGGGCCACCACTGCTGTCTTGGCAATTTGCAACAACATAATTTTTGCCTGCCTGATAACTTTAATAATGAATTCTAGATAAAATGTCAGAGAGCATGAAGGAAGCCACAAAGTACATAGAACAGGGTCATGTCCGCGTGGGGCCAGAAGTAGTAAAGGACCCGGCGTTCCTGGTCACCAGAGCTTTGGAGGACTTCGTCACATGGGTTGATGGCTCCGCTATCAGAAGACATGTTATGGAATATAATGACTTGGTAAGTATTAAATTGCTTTTTTTTTTTTAATTTCCACCATGTTGTGTCTATGGGTACAAATTATGCTCAGTAGGCAATCAAGTTAGAAAAATGATATTGTGTTCACATGATTCTGTTAGATATATGTTTTTCCCAAATAAATCAAATGGTCATCAGAATGCAATATTTGAGAAAAATTACTGTAAGTACATATTTGAAGAAGAATCATAACAATAGTCTAACCCCAGCTGCTGGCCATTTCAAATTACTTTGAACCTTCAAAGAGCCGTGGATAAAACTGTAATGTTTTTATTGTTTCAGAGGGATGATTTCGAGATGCTGTAACATACCAGTCAGCTGTAATTAAGATAATATAATGTAAATAGATACTGTAAGAGTGGAATGATTGTGTTGAGTATTGAAATAAAAAGTAAAATAAATATGTCAAATAATTTATTAGATGTATTAATTTGACCAGATTATATCTACAATAGTTACAGAATAGTGTTAACCTAAGATATTATTTACATTTCTTATTATACTAATTGCTGTATTCCCCTCTTTCATAAACTTTAATATTGCATTCTCCAGAGACCCTAGCATAAACGCGCGACTTAAACGTTACGTAAATTGAACAAGCACAATTTGTATCACCCATGGATATTAATTAGTTAGAATTTACGATGTTTAGTCCATGCGTTTGTGCAAGGCCCACAGATATATTACACCTTACAATACCCATTCTAAAATTTGTGGTGCTACAGCATTACTGTTCAACAATTTTATATAATGCTGTATATGCTAGGATTTTTTTACCCATTTTTCGAACAGGGAGGAATGACTTAATAACATTTTTTTTTTAACTAACTTGTGTAGCATAGGCCCTCATAAATACATTTGATAGCATAGCACGTATACAACTTTCAATTCCTTTCATAGTCCTATTGCTCGCCACCTCAATCACAAAGCCAGCATGTCCCTCTGTCCCCTTGTCTCCAGCACAGCGGCTATCCTCATGATAGCCTCGGCCTGCGTGCTGGCAGCATCCGCCAGCCGCTTCAGCGCTTCTGCCTGTAACAGCGCTGCTTCAGCCGTTTTAGTGGCGACGGTAACGCGCTGCTCCTCTGCTTTGGCTCGTAATAACTCTGCGTCGGCTCGTTTTTTCTCTACTTCTATTAACCATTGTGGGTATAGCTCTGTAAATGAAGTACCTATTTATATTTTTGAGATAGTCTTTTTAGGGTTCCGTACCTAAAGGGTACTAACGGGACGTTTAGGCACCATTATTATTAAGGCACCCGCGCGTCCCGAGCCTCCCGACCGTCCGTCCGTCTGTGGGGTTACAGTACAGGGTTGTATCTTTTGAACAGTAGATATAGGTAGGCATTTGAATGTACGTCACAATTCATACAGACGGACGCTTATTTGCGCGGCAGTCACTTTCGGTTAGGACGCAGAGTTTAATAAAGTAAATGTATCTAAAATGTATCATGCTTTTTTTTTCAAAGAAATACCTACCTATATATAAATAATTATATAATATAAATATATATAAATAATTTTGATAAATAAAAAAAGTGTTTTTTTTTTTAATGAGAACTTAGGCTGGTATTCTCAAAATTAAATTTCCTTAATGAATGGGCCCTACTAATTGAGATAAATAAACTAATGTCCTGTTTTGGGTCAGTAAATAAATGGTGACGTTATGGGTCTCTTTAGCAGTATGGGGTCTCCGGCGGCGGGGCGTCATTGTGGAGGCGGGAGACGCGGTCATGTCTCAACTTTAATGGCACGACTTGTACTGTGTATGCTTTTTGTTCTCGCTTAATTAAATAAACTTACTCCGTATAGCAGGTTCATTAGAATTATTGTGGTTTACGTATTCTCCACCAGATGACTCAGCACTTTGATCATCACAACCTGAAATTGATAAACACACTATAAATAGGTGCAAAGCCAAATTCACAAGCTATCATACACTGCCGCCATTTTTAAATAGTCTATGCCTAATTCATACCCAAGGAACAAATACCTAAAGCCTATTTAAATCCTTGTTTCTAATTGATGTTATTTCCACTTAAACATCAACTTTATGCAAGTGCAGTGTAAATAAAGTTGATTTTAGACTGACTAGTACTGTACAAAAGTAAAAAAACATGAAGTTGTAGCGCAAACTGACCCTTATATGTAGGCATTACAGTTGATTTTCCTAAAATTCGTGTTTGTTTACATGTTTGGCAAATAAATTGCGAACGCAGATTACATGAGAATGAAACAAGAAGAATATTTGGAATCACAGTTTGTGTCTGCCTACATATATATGGACAAATGTGATAGTTTCTGTACTAATAACCAGCACTAAGAAAGTAAGATTTAGAACAAATGTGCTCAGGGATCACCTTCTTACAGTGTAATTACCTGACAATCTGTCACTTGATCCACTGTTTCTTTTGCTAAAACTATCCACATGTATTGTTTCTTGACAGGATTCCACCTTCACTATTGGGTGTAAGTTATTCTGGAAACAAAATGAAAAATACAGGTTTTGTGCATTCAAATCTAATTATTTATAAGGTCCAGTATCATTTGTAAGCATAGCAGCAAATATATAAATATATCTAGATAGACAGTCAAAGCTGTAAACTCGTCGAAAAAAATAGGGTCCAACTTTCGACTGCTAAATGCACGCATACTAGAAAAGCACAATTACATGGCATGGACACCAGCATAACAAAGTTGTTTTTTTTGTTTTAGTGGTTTTGTAGCGCGCCATTCTATCTAAACATAAATAATCAAGTAGATTAATGACACAGCGTGTTTATTGGTATTACACAAATTTTACTATGTAATATCACGATTTTTTTTGGGATTATGGCAGGAGGAGGAAAAATAAACTTTATCCTCACATATTATAAAAAAAGTCCTCCGCCCGCCGCGGCTATCTGTCTGAACGCGATATACTCAAAAACTACCGAACGGGTTTTCAAACGGTTTTCACTCATAGACGAAGTTATTAATAAGGAAGGTTTTGGTGTATAATTCATTAAAGGTTTGTGTAAATATGACGATTATTATTGATGATGTCGGAAAAAATCACGCCGACTGGGAGCTTTACAAGCGTGCGCTGCGTAAACCGCAAAAGATACATAAAATTTATGTTCTACAGTATGGTGTGGTACAGTATGGCCGTCTGGTGCCTTGGCGATGCCGCGTCGCGATGACACCGCAACGGTCTGACCCTCCGCTATAGATGTTTCACATCAAAAGTCCGCGATGACTATGTCTATCTTCTAATGATGACCCATAGTAACCATTATTATCTTTCAGAATTTGATAAAAATTTCATTGTTATTTCCGAAGCTATTTTGACCAGTATCATATTAATCGTTATCCAATAAAATATGTTATTTAAATTGGGCGTTTAATTTAGATTAAAATATGCCTTGACATCATATCATTTAAATGATAAGTTTAAGAGATATCACAGAATCAAAATTACGCGAAACTACATATTATGGTTGACGGCAGCGCGGGCGCAACGGTATTAGTCAATGACCTTTCCTCGGCTATTAGGTATGTAATCCCGGTAGTACGTTCCCGTGAGATATTTTTCAACATCCACGCGGGCGAAGCAGCAGACAAAAGCTAGTGAAATATATTATGAATAATGATTTAGAAACAAGTCTACAACATTGGATTCTTGGTTCAGAATATAAAGCATACCAAATTTGACTCTGCAAATCTTTGTCTGGGCTTCCTTTTCTCATAATACGGGCCTAATATAGCAAGTGCCCTCTTCTCCATCTTCGTCAGTGGTCTGATGCCCTTGAGAGGAGTGCCTGACTTCTTCTTCTTTTTTAGCAGTGATACTTTATTCTTTAGCTTGTTCTTGAAGTCACTCCAGTACTGCAAGTATGTATAGAACAAATTTAAAATAAGATAAAGTACAATTTAAAGCTAAGGGCTTTTAGAATACTGCAGTTTCTTTTTAATATTCTGTAAATGCTCTACCTATTTGGTTTTAATGGTGATGGTTTCTTTACCATATTGTGTTTGATAGGATACATAGATAAATATGGATTTCAAGCAGTCTGTACAGTCAAAACATAAAAAATGCTGCTTTTATATGGATAGTATTATTATATTAACCTTACTCCATCCATCAGCTGTCTTCTTAGTACCTCCTCGGCAGCTGTTCAGCATCTTAGTGAGTTCCTCCCACAGCCTCTTGGATGTATGCCTAGCTTCAAGAGACCGCAGGTTGCCAGATGCAAATTCTACATGCTCTGCCATGAAGTCTATGATGGACTTCACTTGTTCGTACGATACCAGGCGGTACTGGCTGTTATTGTCGCTCATTTTTTTCGCCGATAAACAGAAAGTACTTATTATTGAAAATGAGTAGGTATTAATTCATTTGGAAATCCTACGAAGGAAACTACAACAAAGTAAAATTCACAACAATGCTAATGCTATACTATGCTTACAGTTACAGTGGTCTTACAGGTTCCAGGCACTCATATATTATAATGTACTCTGTGCAGGCACTGAACAATGAATTAATTTTGGTAATCTTACATGGACTTATTTGTAATAGAATGTGCTTAAATTAAAAATGAATGTAAAACAGTATCTAAAATACTTATTTGTATTAATATTATATATCTGTTTAGATTGTTATGAATTGATATTATTGATTCTCACAAGATTTTATTGATAAAAAATATCAACAAAACATGATCACTATCAGCTGTCAAGTTCATCAATGTTTACATGACAACAATGACATTGGCACTGACTGACTGCCGCTTAGGAGTGAGGCGTATTTATCGTAACAGGTAGAAATAACAGATATTTAAAAATAACAATTGTTCCTAACAATATAAATATCTGGTACTTAAAATAACAGATCCTCAAAGACTGTTACCGCGGCTGTTACTGTTAATTCATTATAACAATCTCACATAGACTGTTACTACGGCTGCTACTTACATACACACTCACACAAAGGAAGAAATATTGCAAGGTTAACAATTTCTCTTTCTTCCTCATTAAGGAATGAGGAAGAAAGATAAATTGTTAACCAATGACTCTTGCGAAATAGAGAAACAGCTATTATTTACTTCGAAATATATTTACTTCTCACTCTTACTAAAGCGGTTAAACTACGCTAAAAAGAGAAGCATTTCATATTTATTATCCCTAAAAATACAGTTAGTGGTCTTACAAGAACAAACACTTACGACAAAGTGACTCCTAAATTAGGTCATGTTACCTGTTACTGACCAGCACAGCCTAATTAGTACTCTGACCAGTTACCGTTTTTTTTTTTTTGAACGGGCATCTCGCAGTTTTGACCACTAAGGTCTTGGCTGCTTAACCGGACTTTCCTGTGGGTGCCTTAAGTTGCTACACTCAAAGCCTCGAGCCAGGGGCAAAAAACTAAACTAAATTAAAACTAGGCGAACGCTCGCTAAGGGCACCCCCTGTGGGGTACGAACCTCGGCTTAGGGCGTCGCTGAGGGGAGGACAGCAAGAAGGGACAGGCTGGATCAAAATTGGTTTAAATCATGATTATTATGCGGGGTAGTTTAAAGCTACGTGCTCAGCGGCAACAACTTGCTGGCACCTCGTTTTCGAGCAAGGGTCGGGGAGGAGTATCATTTACTCAGGGACACGGTCGCGATCGCAAAGGACCTCGGCGGCGAGGTCGGAATGACGGGAGGCGTCTGTTTTTGTATATTGTACTGGTGGCCCTATTCTGCTCTTGGAGGAGTGTGATGGGATCATCAGGGTCGGAAAGTACATGCCGCGGATGGCGGATCTGACTAATTCTGGAAGGGACATAATTGGCTGCTTCGACAACCAAGGGGTTACGATGTCTAGGAGCGGAGTCAAAATAACGCTTGGACATGCGTTTTAGGAACTGGTGAATCGTAGGGATTTTACAGTCGAGATGGAGGATCTCGTTTCTGACATAGAAGGGAGCTCCCGTGGCTTTACGGAGGAAACGGTTCTGCAAGGCTTGCAACCTATGGATGGAATGGGACTTGGCGTGGGCGAATACTGCACCCGCATAGGTCATAATGGGTCGGATACACGATGTAAAGATGCGCAGTTTGCACTTAAGTGACAATTTGCTGCGTGCATTTAGTACGAAATGGAGTCTACCTAGAGCGAAAGCGGCTCGCGAACGAACCGTCTTTATGTGCTCAGAAAAGGAGAGATGATGATCTAGGATAACACCTAGGTATTTGGCGCGCCTAGCCCAAGGGATTGGTTTGCCGAACATGGTGATAGGTCGGGGGAAAGGGGGGGGGGGTCTAGTTCTTGGTTTAGAAAAGCTAACCGCTTGACTTTTGTCGGGATTTACTTCTATTCGCCATTTTCTAAACCAGGCGCCAAGGTTGTTGACAGCCCTTTGGAGGTTTAGCAGCATCGTAGCTGAATTTCCCTTACAGATGATCGCTGTATCGTCTGCGAACAGAGCCAACTGCGTCGATCTGTGTTTGGGGATGTCGCTGGTGAATAGCGTGAAAACGAGGGGGGCTAATACTGAGCCCTGAGGGACTCCTGCCCTTATGGGGCGGGGGGAGGAAAGGGCTCCTTCGATGCGGAAGCGAAAGGTGCGATTCGACAAATAGTCTCGTAAGATGAGCACGAGGCGATCCGGCACACCGAGTTTGTAGAGCTTATAAATTAAGCCGTTGTGCCAGACTTTGTCAAACGCCTTTGCTATGTCGAAGAATACTACGCTCGTCTGTCGGCCATGGGTGAGAGCACCACTGATCAACTCGACGATACGATGGACCTGATGCACGCTAGAGTGCTGAGTTCGAAAGCCGAACTGTTCGTTGGGGATGAGGCCCTTGGTCTCTGCATAGTCTCTGAGGCGCTTATAAATAAGTCTCTCATAGATCTTGCCGAGAACCTTGAGCAGGCTGATGGGCCTATAACTAGATGGCTCGTTTTTGGGTTTTCTTGGTTTAGGGATACCTATGACAGTGGCCTCTTTCCACGTCTGGGGAAAAATGTTGTTGCTTAACGCGCCATTGAAGATGGTGGTCAAAAGCATAATTAGATGAGCTGGGAATAGTTGGACCACCCTATTGGTGAGTCCATCTGAGCCGGGGAAATAAAGAAGATATTCAATTGATATTTAAATACGTATTTATCGGCCGAACAAAAATAATAGGCTGTTATTTAATAACAGATATTTGGATCTGTTATTTTTGTGTAACAGTAACAGTGATAACAGATATCGTGTTTAACCTGTTAATCTTTAGATTAAAGGGCTTGCTACATGGTTGCCAAGCGTGTCCCAACAGAGGTAACCTTGGTGGTTTACAACCGTGGAGTTGGTGGTTTACGACCAAATTTCAAACAGCTCTGTCTGTCGCCAACCAAGTTACCTCTGTCGGCGACACGGTTGGCGACCGTGTAGCAGGCACTTAAGAGCGTTTAGCCTAAAAGTTGGCAACGTCGCAAATACCTGCCAAATATTTACCTGTTTTGATTAATTTTGCTATATTACTTGGAAATAAGAAATGTGGATAGCTAGCGAATTAGAATATTGATTATGAAATGTTATAATTAATATCGTTACACCGAATATGTAGCCTTAGATGTATAAAAAGTATTTGAAAGCTTTCCAAATGCATTTTTTACACTTAAAACGGTTACAAAATCAAATTCGTTGTTATAATTCCAATTCATTATTAATATTATAGTTCGCTAGTGAGCCACATTTCATATTTCCATATAGTAATATATCCAAATTAATCAAAACAGCAAAATATTTCCGAATGAATAGTTCACACCTATTGATTCATGTGACCAACGTAAAAAAATTATGTACTCAAATTATGGCATGGCAACAATATTCTTGTCTTGCGCCGCGAGTGTGCGCAGAAAAATAAAAAAAAATAATAGGAAAAGAAATGGCAGTTACTAGAGAGAAAGAAAATTGTTCAAGAAAAATTAATGGAAATATACCTGCATTATCTCTCAATAGTGATAATATGTCGACGTCCACGGATAGTGACGACGTAGCAGACCCGACGTATGAAATTAGGAACATTCAAAGCATCATAAACGTAACCCGTGAAAACATTGACGCTCTGAATGCAAAATTCGCTGGTTTCCAGCATCCACCGTCGCTGTATTTGTCTGAATATCAGGAGTTGACATCAAAGTTGCACAATTTAGAGTTGAGAGAGCGGACTTTGCGGGAATTACTCCAGTGTGAGTCGCCGGACAGGAGTGAGGAGTATTCATTGCAGGATGATAGTAAAAAGTTCGATACTCTTACGCGGCAGCCAAAGGTGTTCCTGCGGGCGCACCTGCCGAACCAACAGCGGACGAGTGTGCAGGTGAAGGAGGGCGTGACGCTGCGGGACGCGCTGTCCAAGGCGCTGAAGCTGCGCAACCTGACGTGTGAGATGTGTGAAGTGGTGCGGACAGGCAATAACCTAGTGATTCCGTGGGACATCGACATTACTGTGATCGACGCAGAGGAGGTCAGTCCAGTGTAGTTTGTTTTGTTTTGGTCATGGTAAGTCATTGACACATGGTGCAGTTTGTTGTGCAACACAAGATTTTATTGGTTTTCCTGTAGTCTGTCTCTCCAGGTTTGTGAGACAGTCAATATTTACTTTAGTATAGGCAATAGATTGGAATGTAGTCATTTTGCTGTTTGATTGCTTTCTGGCATCCCAGGCAATGATATCATATTGATGTTTTTGTAAATGGATTACTGATGCAGATACAATCACATTAGGCCAGCTAGCATTCTTTCAAGGTTTAACTCTTGAGACCTACTAAGTCATTATCTCATCTCATTTTGTTAGTCTGTATGAAAAATCTATATCTTCAGTATTCAAATTATTCTGTATTTAAAGACACTGCGTCAGCATCATGTTCAAATACTGCATCCAGTTAGGCTAGAAGCTGACTCCAACATAGTTGTGAAAAGCCTAGGCTGATGATGAAAGAAACTGAGGAAGAGTAACTAAATACTCAAAAATAATGATAGTATTATGCAAACACTGCATGCCTTTTATGATTAAAATAAAATTAGTCATCTGATTTATTTATGTGTCCTCCTGTGTGTTTGATCCTTAATTGGGTTTTCTTAGGTTATCAGTCATCACATAAGACTTGTTTTTGCTAATTATTACTGGCAAACTATTGCATGAAACATATGACCCACTTAGAAAGACCTTTAGAAGCTGTACTTATCATCATAAAAAAGCTATTTAGCTGTTTTCATTATTTGGTTGTTAAATGAATGAACAGGTTTTTTAACATTTTACAAATAAAAAAGTTAATCTAAGAACAATTGCCAGAACTTGAATGTCTTGATATTTCACTGCCAACTACGAAATGTAACCACTAGACCCAATCTGCTTATATTTGAGAAGGCATACTCAACACAGCAATATAATTAATTACTATTAGAAAACATGCTAGCTCTAAATTGTTTCCTTCCTTTCTTGTTATTCATGTTTAATTTCTTTGTGTTTATGTTGTAAACCAAATAAATGTTATTCTATTTTTCATTAATTTATTAAATTGACTGTCCTTATTTTGTAAAAACTGGCATTATAAATAAATTCATTTATTTCAGATAATTTACACCCACAGGCTACAGACACAGACACTTCTACTGTAGAATTTAATGAATAATGCATTAAAACATTCTAATGTTAGTAAAAAAATTAGAATTTGGCATTAGGTTCCACTGCAATTGCTTGCAAAATTATTATTCTTAGTCAGGGAAGAAAACGCTTATTAAACATGGTCAAAAACTGTTTCTTGTGTGTTGACAGGTGACAGTACGCACACTGGACAAGCTACCCATAATGTCTCACATATCACATCAGTTTACCCGCAAGACATTTTTCACACTCGCCTTCTGCGAGTGCTGCAGGCGACTGCTGTTCAACGGCTTCTACTGCTCGCAGTGCAACTTCAAGTTCCACCAGCGATGCGCCGACAAAGTGCCCAGTATTTGTCATCAGGTAAAAGACGAAAATTATTTAATTTATAATTAATGAGCTTAAATAAACAGACAAGTACAGTTAGCAGTTTGTTGTAATAAATTTGCATTCCCGCAAACACTGGAAGGATTACATGCGTGGTGGACGCGCATCCTCGTCGTTTCCTGGAATGGCGCCTTCTTACAGTTGCAGCACTTGCAAACAGGTTTGGAGTCAACATGTTGAAAACAAATGTACGCGCTGCAATACGGATACCGCGTCAGCAAACGCTAACCGGTAGATACGCTCATTTCTTTCGGTACTGTCAAAATCCCCCACCCTTACAAGGTTCAGGCCTGATCAAAACTTAAATAAGTAAAACTTCTATAAAACTATTTTGGTACCAGGTGCGTATGACGGACACGTACTACGCAGCGCTGTTGGCACAGAACCCGGAGACTCAAGCTGGCATCCTGCATTTCCCGCCGCACTTCGGCTACCACCACATGATCGCCAGGAACGACCAAAACAAGTCAGTATTGTACCAGTACAGCTTTACCATTCATAACAATATATTCAAAATATTTCGTAATTTATGACCTGTTCCCCGCCTCCTATTGAGTACTGGTTAATTTATCTAGCATTTACTTTTATACAATTACTTAATATATTTGGTAGATAGTGAATAACCAGACACTTGTGAAACACGCCCTTAGTTTTTAATGATTTCAATGTATTGTTAATGAAAAAGTTGACATAATTCATTAAAGTCTTGTAAGTTGGGATTGTCCTGATTTTCAATAAGTAGTAAGGAAAAGTAATACTAGTAAATAAGCCAAGTTACTAAGCAGTGTCATGATGTGCAGGTCTATCTCTCCAGCTAAGAAAATGAAGGAGTTTGATGTCCACTGGTGAATATCAGTCACTAGATTGGCACCGCTTGCTTTTGTGAACGCAATCGAACGCTTACACTGACACTCATACACAACACACAGTCGAGGCTGGCGCAAAACTGACGTGGAGCGGAGGCAACATCACCATTCATCGAGGGGTAAAACAAATGCGATATTCTACTCGATATAGCTCTTCGATTTACGTTGCTTCTCAGGTAGGCTGTAAAACAAGTAGGAACGCTTCGTTGATATAAATGGCCGTGCTGACGAAGCGTCGTTTTTCTCTCATGAATCTAATTTTACAACAGAACAAACTACCTGCCGAGAGAAGTAAATTGTGGGAAGAGAAGCATCCACCACCTCCCGAATTCGTTAAACCCCAGGAGCATTTGCCTGCCGGGCGTGATCTGCAGTGGCCTATATGGAAAGCCCTCAATCGATTGCATACCTAAGTAGGCCGCTGCAGACACAATTTATCGAAGTGGGGGATCACTAAACCACCCAGTGCGAATACAGTGCTTCTGTTCAGACCCTAGTGTCCTAGGTGCCCGTTCGCCTGAACCTCGGATGACCTAAAGAATGCCACTGATACCGCAATCAACGTGGCCACCTATTGGGCTCATATAATATAAAATAATATATTAAGAAGAGTACCATCAAAGAAGAAGATTTTGAAACTCGATTTACAAAACTTGTGTAGCCCGCCCGGTTGAATCGTAAAAATTGTAGTCGATAAATTAACAAAAACCCACCAAGTGCAGGTCGGACTCATGGTTCCGTACCACCGTACAATATTTAGCACAAAAAAACACGTTTGTCGTATGGGGATCCCTTTAATAGAAATATTTTCATCATTAATTTAAAACATCACAGATAAATTTGGGTTTCATAATGATACTGTGAATTAAAAGGTTATTTTTTGCCGTTGCACGAAATCGTCCATATTTAAATAAAATACCTTAAGAATCGGAATTTTTATATTTGTTGATTAAATACAGAAGTATCAAATTCCTAACTTGTTTAGTTGGTGCGATAGAGCTCGTAGAAAAATGGTCTAAAACTGACAACTTTTACGGCCCCCTAACTCAACTGTCTACCTATTACGGTTCATGAGATACAGCCCGCTGACAGACAGACGGATGGACAACTGAGGCTTAGTAATAGGGTTCCATTTGGCACCCTTCGGGTACAGAACCCTAAAAATTAAAAACCGAAATCTTCCGTCAGATTTGCGCACCAGCCCTTACACAAACAAAGTTGTACTTGTATTTAGCTCTCAGTTGTACCTTTCCTTCTTCCTAGATTTTCTCGTGTTTTGTAAGATAGGATAATCAGCACCTGTTTATATTTCAGTTTTCTTTAGTGAGTTCGTAACTGCTACTTGTATTGTAAAACCTATTGTAATTTCTAGTAACTAAACTTCCGCACAATCAGTAAAACTTGTTTTAATGGTATCTACTGCTATAGCATTTATAAAGCGGTGCTACAACAGCGCGATGCTAATTGTCAAGGGCGGATCCAGGATTTATTTCTTTCTCCCATATCTAGTATTGCATCATGTTGTTTAGGGATTTCATTATTTTTCAATGACATATAAGAAATAACTACAAAAAATAATACAATTTTAGCACCCCGCCTCGAAATGGTTTGGTTAGTTATTCTTTTGACGATTCAAAATATGAGCTAAATATTTTCCATGAGTTGAGGAAAGCTGCATAAATATTGGACGCGCGAAGCCCGTCGGACCGCGCTAACTTTTTCCTATGCTGAAACCCTCTCGTCGACTGAGGCTCTAGGCCGATGCATTGTTGGCTTAGCAGACCTCTGGGCCCGAGTCTATTAATATCTTTTTAATAGACTCGGGTTACAGTAGCACATTGAACCTTAGTAGTTACGCTACTGCTGCTGAAGATTTAGTAGCCTACTTTTTCAGCGTTCATCATTTAAGCAATGTCTTGATGGATATACATTCAGGCCAGTCCATTCAAACGATTCGAACTGAACAGACAGCTGTGATGCTGGAGAGTTTGATGCGCCACTTCTTCTTCCCAGCTAAAGTACTAGGATGTGGTGAAGGGTGGTCGTTTTGGGGGACTGTTTTCTGTAATTTTGACATTCGAAAAGTGCGTGCGGACAGTTCGATTGAGCTTATTCCCAGCCTAGTTTCATTAAACGACTTTTGAATTCGTTTTTTTTACTTAAAAAGTTTGGGGAGGGATGTGCCCTTATGCCCCCTGGATCCGCCCCAGCTAACTATAACACTGCTTTTGTTATCAGATTGTCTTTGTGTGTTTTACATAATGCTTTATTTTGACCGAAAACGTATACCTATATTACGAAAATATACTATGAAATATCTTCATAATTATCCTGTTTTAAATACCAAATCTTATAAGCTTGGTCTATATTGAAATAAGGACAATTAAATGAAGCACAATTAATTCACATTCTACACGAAATCTTCTCTCTTTCTCCTGATGTTGCACCTTGATATTCCCTTATTATATCTCTCTTGCGCAGGCACCAGCATCCGCGCTCGTTAAACCAGCAGGACAGGTCCAACTCGGCGCCAAACGTCTGCATAAACATGGTGCAGAGACCCATGACCCTCGCTGAACATCAGAGAAAGCATAACCAGGTAAAAACGCTTTCATTAGAGAATTTATCGTTGTATTAGCGTACGCAGTTTAGCAGTTAAACTGCAGTTACTGCAGTAGTAAATTGCCGATACTATACTATAGTGGATAATGTGTTGGTTTAACTTTCTTCGTTCGATGAATACAGTGAGTAATGCGTAGAAACCTGCAGCACGCAATTGCGCGTGAAGCCACTTGTTTATTTAAGTATGTAATTGATATTTGACAGTTATGCGTGCGGCGTTATTTTTATCATGCGTTACTGGTATAATTCATATAATGTGATTATGAAGGGCGACCTACCTATCTCCCTGAAGCGAAAACTCATCGATATGTGTATTCTGCCCGTCCTTCCGTGCGTCCTTACGGTGCTCAGCCTTGTTCGCTCACCGGGTCGCAAACGTTCCTTTCCTTGGGGTTTGCCAAAGAGCAATGGAGCACAGCATTCTGGGTGTAAAACGAGACAGAATACAAAACACCACGCTGTGTTCCAAACGGGGATCCTAGACGTAGGCAAAAGGGCTGCCAAACTAAAGGGTCTTTCAAACAGGCGCGACAAGCGACGCGACACAAAGACACCGCTCGTCGCGCGACGAGCGGTGTCTTTGTGTCGCGTCGCGCGTGTTTGAAAGAGCCTTAAAATGGGATTGGGCGGATCACGTCTCCTCACGGTGGGTACATGAGGATGGACGTCGCCGCCGTGGCCGGACCGAGAAGAGGTGGCGAGACGACCTAGACGCGCACCGCAAGGGTTGGATCGAGGTGGAGAGAGCGAGGGTTTGGGGGAGGCCTTTGCTCAGCAGTGGGACAGTGTAGGATAGTATAAAAACAAAAAGAGCAGTGCAATTAACATTTATTGTTACTGTTTTTGCTGCAAAATTATTAAGGCACACAATGAAGCTGATTTGACATTGACAGACTGCATTAAAAGTTACTATAAAAAATAGGATATTGTTGCCATTGCATATTTAAGACTCAAATAATCTATGAGATAACATAAGATTTGACAATATTTAAATGAGATACTCATTTAAAACGGGTTTTATTGTTACATATATGTGTACACTTCGGTGAGATTGACGTATTTGTACGTTTTGTGGTCACAGTGTAACAATTCCCCGCAGTCGTCCAACTACTTGACGTCTGGAAGACACAAACAGGACGAAAAGGACAAGGCTGCGGACCAACAACTTAGTCAAAGTACTCAAGTAAGTTCCACACTGCACCATTTTTGTTAAACGATCTTGACAATAACAATAAAGATGGCGAAAATCCTGGTGAACACACGGCTACACATCAAGCTATACATTTCGAGTATCTGCTGATCTCGTATTGTACGGAAATCCTATACAATGCGAGATCAGCAGATACTCGAAATGTATAGCTTGAAGTGTAGCCGTGTGTACACTGTACTATAATAGGTAGGTATATCTCAGCCTAACCCTTCGGGGATTACAAATATATTGTTATTTTGTTATGAATGTTTGACAAATCAGGGTTTACCTTCGAAATCTCGCTTTTATGATAAGTTTTGTATTTGTTGGCGAAATTGTACAGATGTAGACGTGACTGGACACATGAAAATTGGCACTGTAATGTGCAAAGTGTTCAGTTAATTTTGTTCCATGTAGCCTGGGTCTGCTACAATTATGAGTCTTATAAAAACTGGAAAATCGATATCATCCAGAAAGTTTTAATTTCGTCGGCGTCTTTTCCACATAATTATAACATCGTAACAAATTGGTATCCGATATAAATAAAAGAAAAGAAGGTGAGGTGGACTGATGATATCGTTACAGCAGCAGGAACGATATGGCCAATACTGGCACAAGACAAAGTACTTTGGCGTAAGGTATTCACCGCAGTAGGCGGCCCGCACACCTAACAAAATACTAACATATCAAATAAGATACACATATTAATACGACTGATAAATAAAATAGAAAATTTATGCATCAAATCATATTTCTATGTTTTAATTATGTAAGGGTAAATAAAACTAAATAAATAAACATATGTGCAGGCATCTCCAACTGGCACGTTACGACCGCGTCGAGCGCGCGCGCGTTCCGCCGACGAGTCGTGGAAGAACGCGCTGTCGCCCAGAGAGAGCTACGACGATTGGGTCATACACGCTGATGAAATACTCATCGGGGCTAGGATAGGTAAGTCCACTCGGGCTATCAAACAAATGCATTTCCTGACTCCCGTAGCAATAAACTTGCAGACTTAGACTTACCATTGCTAAAAGAAATATGATCTAAAAATGTTTTTATAAATCCTTCCGATTATTTGACGTCCAAACGTTTGTCTACACAGCCTCGTTAGTTAAATAAATAAATCTCACTTCTTTTACTGTCATGATGTTTGATAAAATTATATTGTGTTCTTTTGCTCCGTGTGGTGAAAAATATGCGTAAAGTGCGTGAACTGTATTTGCTGGTTAAAAATACCAAAAATGAGATTGAAAAAAAAAAAAGCAAAAATTCTATAAAAAAGGTCACAACCAACCGTAGTCAAAAAAGGTCACAACATGAACACGCCTTTCTGTAGGTGATAAGCATCGTGAGAAAATATATTAGAACACGACCTCAATCAATCTGCCGAACTTTTTCCCAATTATGTTGGGGTCAGCTTCCAGTCTAACTGAATGCAGCTGAATACCAGTATTTTACATGGAGCAATTGCCTATCTGACCTCCACCACCCAGTTACTGGGTAATACGATAATCCTTGTTAAGACTGCTTGTCAGATTTTCGGACTTCTGACTACCCGTAACGACTGTCAAATATCTACGAATGCCAGAACCACCACCAACATGCCTACTTTAAAACGCTGGTGCCCAAGCTTATTTAAAACTACGTTTTGTATCATCAGGTTCTGGCAGTTTCGGGACAGTATACAAGGCACACTGGCACGGCCCAGTCGCGGTGAAGACGCTCAACGTGAAGACACCCACGCCGGCACAGCTTCAAGCGTTCAAGAATGAGGTAATTACTATAGCTAATCAATGCTAGACTGAGTCCAGATTTTTGAAAAATATTTTAGTTTCATTATTTCAAGTCTCGAAAAATATCGGTTTTATGATATTATTATTTTGTTTTCAAATCATTTGCTTTTCTTGACCTTATATATCACTAAAATAAAATTCAAAAATATATATTTTTTAATTCAGACTATTTTTGTCTATATTTTGTTAGTACCTATTACATTGTCTTAAAACTATGTTAGTAATGACGAGATCAATAAATACATTTAGGTAACATAATATAATACTCGAAATAAATAATTGAAAGTAAATTAAAGTAATTGAAAATGAATTAAAATTAAAGATAGATATCGCTTGTTACTAATAAAAGGAGGATGTAAGGATCATAGTAGGTGGTGTTCAGTAGTTTCTGCCTCCATGAGAAAAGGTGTGAGTTTTTGTATGTAAGCTCATCACTGCCTTATCCCGCCAGGTGGCAGTCCTCCGAAAAACCCGGCACTGCAACATCCTGCTGTTCATGGGCTGCGTGTCCAAGCCCTCCCTCGCTATCGTGACGCAGTGGTGCGAGGGCTCGTCGTTGTACCAGCACCTGCACGTGCTGGAGACGCCCTTCCCGCTGCTGTACCTCATCGACGTGGCGCGACAGACCGCGCAGGGCATGGACTACCTGCACGCCAAGAACATTATACACAGGTATGTGTAGCGTGGTAAAAAGACAGAGGCAGATCCAACAAACGTTGGACTGATGGTATACAAAAAGTTACCAGTAAAAACTGGATGGAGCAAACAAAAAACAGAGACAACTGTGAGGCCTAAATCTACGAGAGGCCATGACTTCAGTAACATACCATCTATTTAATATTTATTCTTGTTAAAAAGATTTGGAAATAAAGAGGTTTTGTTATTATTATTACGTGTAGCGTGACAATACCAGACTCATCATTGATGATCACTTGGCATCCCAGAGACAAAGACGAAATGTCTCATGTGTCTGTCACCCTTACCCCTCTCAGAAGCGTTACTGTGTTCTGATAACACAGTAATGCTTCTGTTCTCCAGAAATAGGTGGTTGACTAGTCCTACTTCTCTGAACGAGGTCCTTCAGAAAAGCTCAATTTATTTTGTAGGCCATGTGGGAATCTAAACATTCCAATAGCCTCATTCGTTGATGATACCAATTTAACTAATGACGTCATATTTCGTTCTGTAGTTTATGTCTACCCTGATGTGAACATGGCATGATTTTATGTGTCATATTTGATGTTCCAGGGACCTAAAATCAAACAACATATTCCTGAGAGACGACTGGTCTGTGAAGATCGGAGATTTCGGTCTGGCCACGGCTAAGGTGCGGTGGTCTGGTAAGTATCGCAATTTTAATTAATTTCTTCTTTTTACAAATCCCATTGCAGGTCAAGTGTGACTGTAACTCTTTTGCGAAAAACACAGTGAATCCACTCATTCTCAAAACCTCTGAATTACATTATTTCGATTTTAATTATGTTTATATTTTCTTTGCCTGACTAGTTTCAAACTCAAAGCTCTTAATTATGAACTTATCAATCCAGTGTTCAGTTTTGTATATTATCATCCTGTTCCAGAAAACTCAACAACAGGTGGCATCCAATGGCAACAACCAACCGGTTCTATCCTATGGATGGCCCCCGAAGTGATCCGTATGGACGAACCTGCGCCCTACACCTTCCGCTCCGATGTGTACGCGTACGGCATCGTACTCTACGAGCTCATGGCCGGCGAGCTGCCCTATGTACACCTTAATAATAAGGACCAGGTAACGTTGGGGCCAAATAAAGCTTAAGTGTCCATAAAACGAGCGTTATTCTACAACGAAATATCAAAACACCCGTGTAAAAGAAGGATTTACATGGCTGACGACTGCCGTCATTTTGCAGCCGTTATGTGACGGCACCGCATTTTTTCCCATGTTAAACATAGAACCAGGTAACTTAAGACCACGCGTTTTACATCAACATCGTTCAGTCGAAAAACATCCACTGCTACCCCTTGCATCACCATATGTTTTTTTTTTGGGTGGGAAATTATCAAATAACTTCTCCCACTCTGGGCGGAGCGGGAGGGCGCGTCAGACTCTTACTGACTAAAACCCACCCGTGTTCCTTCGGTTGCCCTGTTGCCGGGGGCCACGATCTCCCTTTCGGTTTTCTTCGCACCCCCGGCAGGCATCGGCCCTAGTGGACCCCGTCAATTCTGCTGACATCTCCGCAATTGTGGCGTGCCCAGCACTGGGTTGCGACATTGCACAACGACCGATCCTCGCACCCAAAGGATTCCCCGGACCTTCAACAGTGGCCTTAGCGCGAGTTTTCATACTTACTCGATCCCGTAAACGTACGTCATCGTCATTTGTATGGAATAATTCGCCGTCCCCGGAGAATAAAATGGTAATCGTAAAAACCAAATTTTACAGGAAAAATAAAAAATAGTTAATAATAGTTATAGTTAGTAATTGTTTTTTGTGAAAATCTAATTAACTAATATACATAGCGGAATTGTTCAAATATACAAAAAGTGATTTTTTATATTCATTACAATACACCTTGAAATCTTGTAACTTCTGAAATAACCGTAGGAAATTAATGAAAAAATTGACGGAGTGTAATCGGACCTCTTAATATCAAATATGCAATAACCTTAAAACTATCGTAGTAGCACATTACCGTGTTCGCGAATAACAATTCGCCCGGGACAGCCAATTATATTACCCATTATTGTCACTAGACAGCGTTTATTCGGTTTAGGTACAAATTGAAGTTTACGTTGTTGCGATCCAGTAATAAATTATAAAAACTCGTCCGCGCCACCACTCAAGTCCGATAGACGCGGCGCTAATGTCTATGCCATTACATCAAATTGCAATTTAAAAAAATTGCAGAAAGGAAGCAATGTAGTTCCACATATTTCCCGCCGGACTTCAGTGGTGGCGCGGACTCTAGGCCCTCAGACCGTGTAACCAACTTAGCAATTCGTCAATTATCTTTTCAGATCCTCTGGCTGGTAGGTCGTGGAAACTTACGACCCGACGCTCGCCGCCTCCGACAAGACGCTCCACAAGCCTTGAAACGCCTATTTGAGGACTGCATCAAGTTCGACAGAGAACAACGACCTCTCTTTCGTCAGATCCTGGCCTCACTAGAATCCATGCTGCGAGCCATGCCAAAGATCACGCGCAGTGCCTCGGAACCGAACCTGAACCGACAGCTGCACGCCTCCGATGATTACTTGAGCTATAGCTGTGCCTCGCCTAAGACGCCCGTTAACTTCCAGTTCAATACTGATACCAGTTTTCCTGCGTTTTACGGGTATGCAAATCGATTACAATTGGCCATCTGAAGTCATTTTACAAAGGAATTTTAAGACGAAATTTACGCATTTTTTTACCAAAGTTTTCGGCTTGCCAATTTATAAGTATCTAATTTACTAATAAGTTTGCTAAAATGATACTGAATGACCAAATTTTTATCGATAAATCGTCTAATACATTTTTAAATTGTTGTTAAGGTGGAACCTTCGACCATACCCGCGAAATTCAAATTTTCTTATGTTTTTTTCATTTTGTAGGTCAGTCTCAGATCTCATTTTAATGATTGATTGATTGGCGGTCATAAGAGATGGCCTCCCTCCATTTCTTCCACATCTCACGGTTACCTAAATAACATATCAAATTATTTGCTGCTAAGAATGTCAATTTCGTGAATTTATGACATTATACACCATCACTGAGAATTGTATTTACGATTTTACGATTATTAACATTCTGTAAATATATATTTATTATTTTTACGACCGCAAATCAACCAATCATTAACATGAGATCTGAGACTGACCTAAAAATACAAAAAACGTAAGAAAATTTGAATTTCGCGGGCAGGGTCGGCGCTTTCGCCTTAAATAAAATTGTAAAATGCAGCATTTTCTTTGTCAGCATCCCAGTGCCGAACCAGCGGCACCCGTAGGGGTTGCTGAAGGGCTACGACTAGCCAAGCAGCGCGGCCGGCGCATGCGCGTC
Source organism: Omphaloscelis lunosa (assembly GCA_916610215.1). Lineage (NCBI taxonomy): Eukaryota > Metazoa > Arthropoda > Insecta > Lepidoptera > Noctuidae > Omphaloscelis > Omphaloscelis lunosa. Next base: position 2,064,211 of record OU744245.1, on the reverse strand, counting down.
ACGCGACACGTGCGCGACACGCCACACGTGCGCGACACGCCACACGTGCGCGACGCTCGCCACAAATGCCGCGCGCGCTGCGTAGCTCTTCACAATCATCATGGCGATATAATGCACCTTAATTACGTCACAGTTGGTTAAGAGCCAGCCTTGCTCCGATATGATACTATGAAGTTTTAAGTATACAAGACGCGCGGGAACTCGTTGGGCTCATTGCGCGTTTGTGGCGTCGTAAACTTAAAAAATTGGTTTCAGACAACATTAGTCAGAATTTTGAAGTCCATTGTGGCAGATTCACAACAAATATTGAATATTGTTGTCTGATGAAGGTTTCATAGTATCATAACGGCCTTGGATAGACAATCTAATCAAACAGTTCCAAAAACCAATTTGTGTATAGTTAATTACTTCAGTGTAAAATGTGATAATGCAGACAAGGACAAAATGTGAGACAGTATTTTAAGTATGGCTTACTATAGTCGAAGTGTGAGTGTTTCTATCGTGGAATTGTGGTGGATACCTGCAGGATGCAAGACATGAGCTTCTATCGCGATGCTGTTCAGCAGCTGGTTTACCTTAGTCAATAATCAGCTGGGACTTTGAACAAGCGGATTTATTTACGACGCTATAACAGTGAACTGGACCAAAGTCACTTTTTAGAAACGTCAAGGTGGTCCTACACACCTTTGCGTCAGATCCGAGGCTTTGTTGGCTTGTGGGGTTTGGTGAGTAGAATGCTTTAGGACCAGCTGACGCACATTTATTTGGCAAAAATATTAGTCACATATCTTTTAGATAAGCAAGTGCCACGAGAATTTTATGGAGATTCTGTGTGATTATACTGATCTTTTATCGTCTCCCCTGTTATCTTCCCAAGTAAAGAATTAATTCCATAAGTACGATTTGTCTATGACTGTTCACGTCTGAATAGTGACTTCTGTCGTTAGTTCCTTTTATAGCAGTCATTCGGAATAAGATTCTACTGTCGATATGTTCACGATCTCGGAATGTATTTTATCATTATTTATTGTATAATTTATTGAAAATTATTTATTCTTACAACTTTGTCCAAATTGTTGATACAATGTGAAAAATTACTAATACGAACATATTTATAGAAATAGTATCGCTCAATACATGGCTAATTTTATTGGAAAAGTCAAACTAAAATTACTCTTATTGTCTAAAACAAATTGTGTCTCATACTTTAACAGTACTCATAAGAATCGGTGAGCGCAATTTTACCAATTATTATAAAAATAATGATTTATAAATATAGAAATAGCCCACGCCCTTTCACTAGATACTATTATAATAAACATTGGAATGTTGCATCTGACCGAAGTAAGTGGAATATACTAGCTTAACTATAATATCCTGAACTCTGAAGCAGTCTTATGATACCTACCCATAGTTTCAATTTACAATAGATTTTAGATAATAAATAAAGTCCTATACATATGTCATTTTACATAGGACCCTTCTACCGAGTGCGATTTTTAATCGTAGAACGTATCTCACTTTATCTACAAAATCGTTGACAAAAGCGACGCAGACGCAACTGTTAAAACGTTATTTTTCTGATATAATAATATATTTTTGTATTATCTCAGTACAGAACATTAAGTGATAGTAATAATGTATGTTTTAAAAGTATTATTTGTACGATATAGTTGTAACCGAGTCGTGTCGAGACCTACATGTAATTTATTCGTAATTATTGTAAATAATTAATTGTAATAAAGACCGTAGATTAATGTCTGACGATTAAGAATCTTGTGTATACAGTATAATTAATTTTAAAGCATAACTATTAACTCTAAGAACACAATAAATTATTGTTTCAATTTATTTTACTTGTTTTTTTTTTTTTTTTGTATTGGATACCTACTTCTATATTTTTTAATGACAAAAAGCGTAGATAGAGGATGGAGTATAAGAATATTCTTGACTAGTTTCTATCGGCGACTTCGTCCGCGTGAATTTAAAAAAAACTCGGCAGTTCTATACATTTTTGACCGCGTAGCTTAGGTATTAGATAGTTAATTGATTCAGGCGTGACCTTGCGGAAATCCATTATAAAATGCAATTGATATGAATATATTTAGTAACCTGTTCCTGCGGTCTGCGCTCAGTGCTTGGTGTGGAAACACGCCGTGTTCGAGTTCGCGACAAGTCAATCGTCATCCTGAGGATGCCTCGTTGAGAGGTGAAACACGTGTCGATTGCTTTCAGGGTCTTTTTAAGACTTTAGAAATGGCTAAGCGGAACAGGTTACTAAATATATCCACATCAATTGCATTTTTTACGCGTAGGTATTGCACTTTTCTATGAAACAGCAGATTTTTTTTTATTAACCGACGAAAAATTTAAACGGAGGGGTGTTCTGAATTGGGCACGCCGCACTTGCGGCGATAAGACCCTTCTTTGATGTTCGGTGTTTTCACCGAACACCTTAGTTAGCAATATCGGCGTGACGCGCTGACCTAATTTTATTACTTATTACTTATTATTTATATTAGATTCAATGCACTTTTGTCTACCGCGTGAGTCGGGTGTATTCATCAACATTTCATTAACATTTTAACATTAAGAACAGTTTGAGAGTGAATAAATCGTGAACAACATTAACATTGGTTTCTCCTCATAAACACCGACACCTTGCTACGTACCCCGACATATTTTTGGTCCTTCGAGCCTGATTGGATCACGCGTCGCGTAATTTCGGAACATTCGGAATTGTGGTGTGCGAGGTCTGAACTATCGTAACAAACAACAGTGCGTGTACGTCGTGGGGCGGTCGGAGCGAACATTGGAGAATAACAGTGAAGTAGCAGCAAGGGCTGAAGACTAACAGCGGAAAAAACAAGTAATAAATTTCCTTAATTTTAGTCAGTAAGGACTGCAGTTTAACATCCCATAACAATGTCAGAACTCATTGAAACGCAATCAATGATCTATGATAGCATCATAAAACTTGGCATTAACTTGAAGAAGGATAGTGCTGATAGGAAAACAGTAGATTACTTTAAGCGGAAGCTTAGCACTTTGGAGAGTTATTGGAATGACTACCAAATTAATCATGAGCGAATTGAGGGGGAGGTCAGTAAGACCGATCCTTATTTTATCGATCGAGAGTACGAGAAAACAAGGACGGTGTATGAGTCAACCAAGGCGTTGATCAACCAACAGTATCAGCTGCGGTTCATGAAAACAGGAAGCCTGTCAACAGGTGAACAACCAACAGCTCGAGACAGATCACCGTCGGCATCGAGTATGCGTGCAGAAGTGAAAAAAGGAGAGGAGGAGGGACCAAGTTGTTCAGGGCAGCTGAGTGACCGACCAGTGCAGCAGTTGAATATGGAGCCAAACAGCAAGCTAGACGACCTGTTGAAAAGACAGTATGCGAATTTTAAAGCTTTTGTGCGTACAACCGCAAACATAGATGTGGACTCTATCTCAGATAAGTGGGAATTTGAGGACGTATTGAGGTCACTACAGGCTAGATGGTCAGCTATCGACAAATTACATTGGGACATTGAGATCGAACTGGAGGGAGACAACGAACAATATAACAACATGTACGATAAGTATGAGAAAAAATTCAACAACCTGAAAAGGGCTGTCAACACGAAAATGTGGTCAGTCTCACACAGGGAAAAATCAACACCTCAACTGGAGATACCGAACTTCAACGGGAACTACAACCAGTGGGTATCGTTTAGAGACGTATTCTCGGAAGTTATACACAACAACCCATCGTTATCAAGCGGCCAAAAAATGCAGTATTTAAAGGGTAAGGTTCGCGGAGAAGCTGAGAAACTTATACAACACCTATCGATAAGTACCGATAACTATTTGGTGTGCTGGGATATTCTCACCCATCGGTATGATAACAAAAAACTAATATTCTCGTCCCATATGAACATTTTGCTAGGCCTGCCAAACATACAACAGCAATCGATACAGCAGATCAAGCGAATGCATGACACCACGCTAGAGTGTCTTAATGCAATCAAAAACTTGGGAGTTGACATCACATCGTGGGATCCAATGATCATACACGTTCTAGGTCAAAAGCTAGATACGGAAACATACACAGACTACATAGAGTCGCTGAAGAATTCGAAAGAACTACCGGTTCTTACAGAGTTCTTAGAATTTTTGGAAACAAAATTTACATCTCTGGAAACAGTTCGCCGCAAAGATAGTGTGCCCTCGAAGACTTCTTATCAAAACAATTATCAAAATCAAACATCTAACAATAAGAAAAACATCTACAACAATTCAAATAACAAAAGCAATGGAAATAGAGCAGTTGCGAAATCAATGCACGTTTCGAACATAAAATGCCCTCTCTGCAATAACCAGCACGGCATTTATAATTGCAAAACATATTTAAAAATGAGTGACGACCAGAGGCTAAAAACTGCAAACAAATTGAAACTTTGCACAAATTGTTTATTTAGCCACTTCGGAAATCAGTGCACCTCCAATTTAACATGCCGGAAATGCCAAGATCAACATAACACCATTCTACATGACGCATTTACGAAATTAGCCAATGCATCAACTCTGTCGTCAAGCAGCAACAATGTTGAGAAACAAAACGTAAAACGCAATGAACCCGTGACGGGCAACGTGAATGCCTCTCAAGATGAAAAGGCGGAGATATTGCTAGCGACTGCTCTGCTGAAGGTCAAAAGTGTGGATGGAACTTACCACAACATGCGCGCTTTGATCGATCAAGGGTCCCAGATATCCTTAATAACTGAGGAAGCAGCTCAGATATTAGGTATCAAGAGACGAAGATGCAAAGGAGTCATCTTTGGAGTGGGGCAAAAGGAAAACAGTTGTAAGGGGATGATAACTATAGAATGTGCTTCCACGTACAACAATTTTGAATTCGAATCTGATGTGCTCATCATGAACGAACTTATTAAAAGTCTGCCAAACCAAACATTCGCTAAACCAAATTGGACTTACATAAAAAACATAAATTTAGCAGACCCTGAATTCTACAAAAGTCGACCGGTTGACTTGCTTTTCGGGGCGGACATTTATGCTAACATTATGCTAGGCGGAATTATAAAAGGTGAACATGCCCAACAGCCGATGGCTCAACAAACACACCTGGGATGGTTACTATGCGGTAACGTAAAAACATACCAATGTAATGTGGTTCTAAATAATATCGAGGAAATCCAGAAATTTTGGGAAGTTGAAGAGATTGTAGACCCTTCAAACCTAACCGTAGAAGATCAGGAATGTATGGACGTGTATACAAAAACAACAAGAAGAAACAGGCAGGGTCGTTATGAAGTCAGAATACCACTGAAAGAACAATTAAAACAGCAATTGGGGACTTCCAAATCTATGGCTATTGTTCAGCTGAAGAATTTGGAACGACGGTTAGAAAAACAACCAACTTTATCCCAAAAATACAAGGATTTCATGAGTGAATATGCTGCGTTGAATCACATGAAACCGGAACAGAAAAACAATAACATAACAATCGAATGCTTCTTGCCTCACCACGGCGTGCAGAGAGAAGAATCAACAACAACAAAGCTTCGCGTTGTATTCAACGCATCAGCAAAAACTTCCACCAAGTACAGCTTGAATGACGTCATGCTGAAAGGGCCCAATCTACAAAAAGATCTACAGGCGTTACTACTTCAATGGAGACAATATCCCTTTGCTTTCACTGCGGACATCGAGAAGATGTACCGCCAAATCTTAGTTAACCCCATCGATCAACATTTGCAAAAAATCGTTTGGCGTGAGTCATCCACACAACCAATACAAGTGTACCAATTGAACACGGTAACATACGGGACAAAGGCCGCACCGTTTTTAGCAATTATGACCTTAAAACAGTTGGCGGCGGATGAGCGATCCAAGTTTCCAGAAGCGGCTGCTGTTCTGGAAAACAGTTTCTATATGGATGACCTGTTACACGGTTGCTATAACACAGAACAGGGTAAACAATCGATAAATGATCTAATCCAGCTGTTAAAATCAGGAGGCTTCAATCTTCGAAAGTGGTCATCCAACAGTCAAGAATTATTGGAGAACATATTATCAACTAGTCAAGAGGAATCCGTTTATAGCTTCAAAAATGATGACATGCTGAAAACCTTAGGTTTGTGTTGGAACCCGCAAGGAGATCAATTTACATTCCGTTGCGACTTTTCACAAACAACCTCAAAACAGACTAAAAGGAGCTTACTATCAGAAATATCAAAATTATATGACCCTCTTGGCTGGCTGACACCCCTATCCACGAAACTAAAATTACTATTTCAAAAGTTATGGAAACATGATCTACAATGGGATGATAAAGTGTCAGATGACATACATTACGAATGGGTCAAGTTGATTACGGAAATTGACCACATCAAACACTGTAAGATTCCTCGGTGGATATTATGCAACGGGAATGACGTCATCGAACTGCACGGCTATTGCGACGCGTCCATCGAAGCATATGCGTGTGTAGTATACGCACGAACAAAATACCAACAAGAAACAGTGATTGTCGCAGCAAAATCGAAACTTATACCAAGTAAAAAGAGCGTAACATTACCACGAATGGAGCTTTGTGGTGCTTATCTATTATCTAAGCTAATCGCCAAAATCAAACAGAGTATAAGTTGTCAATTACAAATCTATGGATGGTGTGATTCTATGGTGGTCATAGGGTGGCTGCAAGGCGATTCAGCACGTTGGAAACCTTTCGTAGCTAATAGAGTCAACGCTATAAAACAGATAATGCCGGCAGACTGCTGGCGCTACGTGAAATCAGGAGACAACCCGGCCGACTGCGCCAGCCGAGGTTTAACAGCGCCCCAACTATTACACCACCCTTTATGGTGGAAGGGACCAGCATGGCTAGCGTCTTATGACGCAGAAAAGGAACAAAAACAGGCTATCTACCAAACAGAGGAAGAGATGAAAAAGATTAAATTGGTAAACATTGTTCAAAACATTAACAGTAACAGTATAATAGATGATTTATTATTACAACATAATTCATTTATAAAAATAACTCGTGTCTTGGCATGGGTACTGAGGGCATTGACGCCAAAGTCGCAACGTAAACATTTACCAAAGTACCTAACATTACTAGAATTGCGAAAAGTCAAATCAGCTATTATAAAACGAGTGCAAAGTACAGCATTTGCGTCAGATATTGAAATGATAAACAAACATGGTAATGTGGCATCAAACAGCAAATTATTGAATTTGAAACCTTTCGTCGATGAAAACGGGTTTCTCCGAGTGGGAGGACGTTTACGGAACGCAAGTATGAGCGACGAAATGAAACATCCTAGGATAATCCCTAACAAAAGTCGATTAGCGGAGTTACTCATAGAAGAAGCTCATCAACTAACATTCCATGGAGGGCCCCGACTGACCTTAGCTGCTCTCAGACAACAATACTGGATAACAAGTGGATACAGCACAACCAAAAAACATTTAAGAAATTGTGTAACTTGCCGGAAGTATGAAGCAAAGAAGCAATATCAATTGATGGGTGACCTTCCCGCAGCTAGAACCAACCCCGCGCCTCCATTCTACCACACCGGTGTGGACTACACAGGTTTTGTGAACATCAAGGCAAACAAGGGAAGAGGAGTAAGAACACTGAAAGGCTACGTGGCTGTATTCATTTGCATGGTCACGAAAGCAGTTCATTTAGAATTGGTGTCTGACCTTACCAGTTCAGCATTCTTAGCTGCACTGAAGAGAATGGCAGCCCGGAGAGGAACACCTCATAACTTGTATAGTGACCAAGGAACCAATTTTATCGGAGCTAATAGGCTGCTTCAAGAGGAGTACAAACAATTACAACAAGTTTTCGGGGATAGTTGCCAGGAAGAAATCGCTAAAATGAACATACAATGGCATTTCAACGCTCCATCTTGGCCGAGCGCGGGCGGGCTGTGGGAAAGAGCCGTCCGCAGTCTGAAGTTCCACCTGAAAAGAGTGGTTGGCGAACAAAGACTAACGTTCGAAGAGTTCACTACTATACTGACACAACTGGAAGCGTGTCTGAACTCGAGACCGTTATGTTCACTGACAGAAAACATTGAGGATCAGGATTATTTATCACCGGCACATTTTTTAACAGGAAGATCCGACTTAACAGTGATTGAGACAAAGGAGGATGCAAGAACGAGATGGCATTTAACAACCAACATTTTTAAACAGATTTGGCAAAAGTGGAAGAATGAATATTTGAGCCAATTAACAGCGAGAGAAAAGTGGTCTAAACCTCAGGAAAACCTAAAAGTAGGCAACATGGTGGTAGTGCACGAGGATAACATTCCAGCTGGACGGTGGATTATGGGTCGAGTGATAGACGTGCATCCCGGTAATGATGGCTATGTCAGGGTGGTGTCATTGAAAACGAAAAATGGCATCATAAAGCGACCAGTAGTCAAACTTTCTTTATTACCAGTAGAAATCGAAACAAATCACAAACAAAACAGTTCAACTGAAACAGACAGTTCAGCTGAACAGGGGACTAGAACCCGAAATAGCAGGAAACAAACAAGAAAAACGACACCAGGCACGTTATCGTATGTGGCCATGGCATTAACCTTTTTTATGTCAATCTGCAACGTTGCAAATTGCACCTACAACATAACATCATTAACCAATAACCAATCTTTCTACTTTGACCCAATATCCAAAATTACTCTCGTTAAAGACAGTTGGGTCCTAGTTGTATTCTATAACATGTCTCCGTATTGGGAAGGTATGCAGGCGTTTGAAAAAGTAACAACATATCTGGACAAAACATGCAAAACAACAGGCAGCGAACAGTGTAACATGATAGTCCCACAGCTGATCCATGAGGGTAATGAACTGAAATACTACAATGAGCTTCTGATGACGCAACACGTAAGTGGACACTCCAGACGGCGGCGGGGACTTATCAATGCAGTTGGAAACATTGCAAATTCCCTATTCGGAGTATTAGACGAACAATTCGCGGAAAAATACAGCCGAGACATAAACATGATACAAAAAAATGAAAAACATTTAGCTGGCTTATGGAAGAACCAGACATCGATTGTTGAATCAGAGTATAATTTGTTGAAAAGAACAGAAGAAATCATGGCAAAACAGCATAAAATAATAAATAAACATCTAATAACGCTAGATAACATCACAAACAGATTACAACGAGAGATAAACAACATATCCTTACTTCAAGAATTTACCATGACAGCCCTTACGGCCAGTAATTTACTGCATAACTTAAAACGAACTCAAGATATTTTACTAGACATCCTAACCAATGTCCACCATGGACAGTTTAACATTCATCTGCTTACCCCTGAACAGCTTCAAAAGGAACTTAACATTATCTCTGGGCATTTATCCGATGACCTAACATTGCCTATTGAACCGCACGACATTCGAAAGCTATATTCTCTGATGAGCATTACAGCACGATTAACTGAACAATACTTCCTCTTCCAAATAACATTCCCACTTATCAGCAGAGACCGATATAAGTTGTATAAAATTCATTCTATACCACACCAGACTAACAACACTATGATAGAGTTGATCCCGTCTTCAGAATACGTCGCTACGGATATAAAAAGAGACTCATACTTAACAATTACGTCGGAAGAACTTTCACTATGTAAACAAGAAGATGATAATTTTATATGTGATTGGAAGAAACCAGTATACCATCTGAACAACGAGAACAACTTTTGTGATCTCGACCGAGACACAGATAAGTGCAAGGTGCGAAGATCTAGATGTGAAAACAAATGGACATCATTAACAAACCCGTCGCTATTCTTGTACTATTGCTGCAACATTTATGCCGTCAAAGTAATCTGCGGCGAACAGATAAATAAGGTACAACTGAGCAAAGCTGGCGTCATTTACTTAGAAGCAGGTTGCCTGCTAAAGGGTCAGGACTTTACCCTGAACATTAAGAGTCAAAAGAAAAACCGAATAGACATGAGTCCGGATATTTTTATACCTGAGATGGATCAGTTGAACTTCATCATTAACAGCACTATGCCTTTCAAAAACTTACATGATGTCACAGACTCAGGTGAGATGAAGTTAGCCTTGAAAAAGCTACACCAACGCATCGATGATATGAAAAACAGCCAAGTGGAAGTGGGAGAAACATTATCCACTCATGACATCCATCAGTATGCAGTAAGCTACATCCTGGTCGGCGCTCTGGCGCTGGCGGCGGGAGCGCTGTTGTACAGATGGCTGCGGCTGCGAGCGCGCCGCGCCCACATTACGTCGGACATGGAGCTTCGACCTACCAGAAGTGTTAGTGATGTGAACGTCAATAGTGTTAGTGTTAGTACGCGGCAAAACATTAGTGAACGGCAATCTAGTGCGACACACATTTATGGTGAATTAAACAATACTATGGTGAATAGGGCGTGTCCTCGCGTGCCTAGGAATCCTTTAGGAACAATAAGCTCTTAATTTTATTGCAGATAATTCTCTTTTTGGTTTTACTAACATTTTAATCTTAAGTTGGCTTGTTTTCACGTTGTAAACATTATTTTCATGATCATTCCATTATTTTACTAACATGACATTGTTTCATCTAAGCATCCCTATCTTTCGTGGTCCGGAATATGTTCGGTGTTTTCACCGAACACCTTAGTTAGCAATATCGGCGTGACGCGCTGACCTAATTTTATTACTTATTACTTATTATTTATATTAGATTCAATGCACTTTTGTCTACCGCGTGAGTCGGGTGTATTCATCAACATTTCATTAACATTTTAACATTAAGAACAGTTTGAGAGTGAATAAATCGTGAACAACATTAACATTGGTTTCTCCTCATAAACACCGACACCTTGCTACGTACCCCGACATATGTTTTAAAAGTATTATTTGTACGATATAGTTGTAACCGAGTCGTGTCGAGACCTACATGTAATTTATTCGTAATTATTGTAAATAATTAATTGTAATAAAGACCGTAGATTAATGTCTGACGATTAAGAATCTTGTGTATACAGTATAATTAATTTTAAAGCATAACTATTAACTCTAAGAACACAATAAATTATTGTTTCAATTTATTTTACTTGTTTTTTTTTTTTTTTTGTATTGGATACCTACTTCTATATTTTTTAATGACAAAAAGCGTAGATAGAGGATGGAGTATAAGAATATTCTTGACTAGTTTCTATCGGCGACTTCGTCCGCGTGAATTTAAAAAAAACTCGGCAGTTCTATACATTTTTGACCGCGTAGCTTAGGTATTAGATAGTTAATTGATTCAGGCGTGACCTTGCGGAAATCCATTATAAAATGCAATTGATGTGAATATATTTAGTAACCTGTTCCTGCGGTCTGCGCTCAGTGCTTGGTGTGGAAACACGCCGTGTTCGAGTTCGCGACAAGTCAATCGTCATCCTGAGGATGCCTCGTTGAGAGGTGAAACACGTGTCGATTGCTTTCAGGGTCTTTTTAAGACTTTAGAAATGGCTAAGCGGAACAGGTTACTAAATATATCCACATCAATTGCATTTTTTACGCGTAGGTATTGCACTTTTCTATGAAACAGCAGATTTTTTTTTATTAACCGACGAAAAATTTAAACGGAGGGGTGTTCTGAATTGGGCACGCCGCACTTGCGGCGATAAGACCCTTCTTTGAGGAGTGGCTAGGGAGGCGCCACGGCGTCCTCACCTTCCGCCTGACGCAGGTACTCACCGGACACGGCTGTTTCGGGACACGAACCCCTGTTCATGATAAGGCGGGAGGAAACGCCCGGGTGTCACTATTGTGTGTATCGCCCGGAGGACACGGTGGAGGTCTGCCCGGCTTGGGCGGAGCATCGCCGTGTCCTCGTGGAGGCGATCGACGGTGGTGATCTCTCGCGTCCGGCCCTAGTTCAGGCCATGGTACGGAGAGAGAGGAAATGGGAGGCTGTCACCACCTTCTGCGAAGCGAAGGAGGAGACGGAACGCGTGAGGGAGAGGCTAATTTCGCGCCCTCACGCCCCTAACCGCCGCAGGAGGAGACGCCCTGGGCGTCAGGAGTCGCAAGCCGATTCCCGGCCACCGTAGGCGCTTGCTTGCGGATGGTGAGCAATGGGTAGCTCGCCGTCCGAAAAAATATTTTTATTTCCGAAGCCATTTTGACCGGTATTATATTAATCCTTATCCAATAAACTATGTTAATTTAGATTAAAATAAGTCTTGACGTCATTTCATTTAAATGAATAGTTTAAAAGATATCACAGATTCAAAATTACGCGTGACAAAATAATTATGGTTGACCATAACGCGGACGCAGCGGTAGGAGTCAATGACCTTTTCCTCGGCTTTAGGTATGTAATCCCGGTATCGGTAGTACGTTCCCGATGGATATTTTCCGAAATCCACGCGGGCGAAGCCGCGGGCAAAAGCTAGTGTTTAACATTTCTAAGGAATGTTATCAGATAGATGGGAAGGCCCGTTGTACACGGCACGGTTTCTTTACGGTACGGCGCGCTATCTAGCTGCAACGTAAAATAATCGTGTGCTGTATTATGCGCATATGGCGACCGACGGTGCCGTGTCGTAGTGCCACGGTGTCTGTAAACAAGCTTCCATAGTGATCCATACAACACAAGGAACGACGAATCAACCGTAGTTTTTCACGGCAAAAAAAAAAACGTCTGTGTACAACATTTGTCACGTCAACGATAAAGAGATGAGAAAGCCGAAATAGCGACAGTACATATTATTTACTATGGCGGACGGCGTAATCTCGTTTCTCGGTGACGTCCCGTTCACGGTGCGGTGCACGAACAGTCTAAAGCCCCCAGTACACGTTGGGCAAGCCCATCGCTCGGCCAATATACTAGAAGCCTTTTGGCGAGCTGAGTGTGCTCAACGGGCTCAAAAGAATACGCGGCAATGGTTTCATAAATTCACCATTATTAACATCGTTTCCGTGGTGTAGCGGTTATCACATCTGCCTAACACGCAGAAGGCCCCCGGTTCGATCCCGGGCGGAAACATAGCTTTTTGTGCTTTCTTTCCCTCTTATAATTTATTACTCATGCATAACAACATGCATGTTTTTTTTTGCGATCGAAGCTTATTTTTTGATCGTATGAAAAATCTATATGAACAAAAATGAAAATGCTATTCGTTGGCAAGCACATTACTTGAAAACGGGTGGACCGATTTGGCTATTTTTGAAGTGAAAACGAGCGATTATTGGTGGTAAATTCATGGATTCGCGTAGTGCTAGGCTATATAATACAGATGGCGCTAATACCAGTTTCAAGTTTTCACTTTTATCGGCGGTCCCATGACTGTTTTCAAATGTTCGTAATAGTCGAAAGAAAAATAGGAAAATAGTCCCAGAAATGTTCTAATTCTGGAAAAACTGAAAGTACTTTTTTCTATTGAATTTTTGTATGAATGATTGAAATCGACGCTTATGGCAGTAGAAGCGCAAAGGGAGCTGGATATGATCACACTGAATGTCTCAATTTTATGATGTATTTAAGTGCCTGCCGACTTTTAAATTAACCATTTGTGAATTATGACAATGTGTTGGAACATGGAAGTCTGGCATCGTTCAAAACTGTGTTTTTGTTCTGACTCGTTTCAAAGGATATCTTTATTTACATGTTTAACACTGGTCTATCATGCGTCCGTCTCATTTACTCATTTATTTGTCAGTCTTTGTTTGTATTGTTTTGCAATGTTATGCACAATCACACTAGTACCTACATATTCATTCGGTTTTTTTTTATGTGACACAAATTTATTTTATATAACTATACATAATACACACGTTACATCATAGAACTGTTTTACATCCGTCACATCACATTACACTCTCAGGTCCAGTTGAAAACCAGCGTTGGGCACTTATAGTTGTCTGGCAATTTTGCTGAACTGGGCCTTTTTGGCGCAGCCGTGAGGCACACTACCATGCTAATGTCTTACATCGCCCTTTACACTTTTTGTTTTTATGTTTTTTATCTGCTGTTTAATTACCTACATTGTGTGCTTTATGGTCTGTTCTAAATAAATGTATTTTCTTTCTTTAAATTTCGACAGGACGTCTGACGGGTATATACCCCATACATCTATGAAAACAGTATTAAATTCAACGAACCAGTTTATTTCATAATATTCGTCACGCACAGCATAATCATCTATCTCTTTATATCTAACAATGCTGTTATTTCGTAACTATCCCACAATATTAGCCCTTCTAATTATTTTAACCTTTATAATAGTGGCATTTCAATCAAGTATTGGCAAAGTTTAGGGCCTCACAAAAAGGGTCGTATACGAAATTAGGCATAATCTAACAAATATAATATTATAATTATGGTACTTGCTGAAAACTAATGCTATATTTAACAAATTATTAGATTATATAATAATAAAAATGGATTATAAGTGGTAACATTCCATCCATACAATTGCAAGTTAAATAATTACATAACATGGAATATTTTAATATTAAAATATGTATTCTATGTAAAAACATTTCAGCAAAGTCATATTTTCTTTCTGATTCGTTAAAGAACACTTGAAACCAGCCAGTTTATTTAACATTTGCAAAAGATGATATTTACGTCGTACGGTGCTGTTATTAAAGTATCAAAATTGTGTATAATTTGTTTTACTATGATACTAAAAGCTTATCAATTGGAATCACTATAATTTCAAATCAGTTCATGCTTTGTAATAAAAAGACCGATAGGAACTTAATGGCTAAACACGACAATCCGATATTTTGTGAAGTACTAACAAATAATATATCTTAAAATTATCATTACAACAATACATTCGCTTATTGCTTTTCGGTTTTCACCTCACAATTCAAACATTCATCGTATCGAGCATATTTTTTCATCAACGCAATGGAGGCGAAAGTTTCTGGAGGTACCGGAAGGCGCAGCGTTGGAAGACCTGGTGAACGCCACGAAAATCCGTTGGATGAGAGAAGCACGGGACCAGTTATGTGGCGATGCTTGGGGAAGGCCTATGTCCAACAGTGGATGTCTTTCGATAATCATGAATTAATTTGTAATAAGGGTATCGGACCGTCATGTTTCGTAGATACTCAGATAATGGCAGTGTAATTTTTTTTTTTAAATGCTGCTTTTATTAGTTCACAAATATACTGTTTTAGGTCTCATGTGTTTACATTGTATTTACCTTTCTTGTACTGTATAATAACTATAATACTATAATCTAATCATTAGAATCTTCGCTGTCTGCGTCCGCGGCGCTGTCGCCCTCATTCTTGGGTTTCTTCACTTTTTTGGGGCGTATCTCGAACTTGGACAGATGTATCTTCTTCCCACCGATTTTAGCGTCACCGGCCGTCTTGATTGCCTTTTCTACTGCTTGAGGTCCATCGAATTCGACGAATGCTGTCGCTGTAAATAAAATATGACCATTTAATACACATCACACAACTGGCAAATGTGGGTGTACTGTACACACTTCTGTCTGCCTCCTTGGGAAATATGGGCATGTGCTAATAAACTCTTATCTTATTGTACTCTTAACGAATTCTTATCTTATCGTTCGCTAGACAGGCAGGTGGCCAGCACTACTCAAAGCCGGCACTTGAGGACTGGTTTGTAAGGACCTTATTATGAGCTTGGCTCAAAGAGGACAGTAATAGTAGGCCTTCATTATCTTTACTGGTTGAATACTCAAACTCAAATCATTAATAGGCAACTTATGATGTTAACAGTCTGTAGCAGTCTGCCAAGGGACCTACAGCTTTGCAAAGTATGTGCTATGGGAATCATTTGGAAATCTATATATTCAGCAGTATACATGTAACATACCCATAGACTTCTTCCCCTTGACGAGATGTCGTATACTCCTGATCTTGCCGGCTCCCAAGAAGGTGGAGCTGAGCGCTTGATCGGTCAGCTCGGCGTACGAACGCACCACCAACGTGGTCTGTGTTATCGGCAGCCCGCGCTTCACACGGATGCGGCTGCCTGCGATGTACACGTTGTTTTCTTTTAGGGCCTGGGGATATGGATATTTTTATTGGTTATTTTATGTGACACAATTTATTTAGAAGGTTAGTTAGGTTGAAGTGGCATGAATTTGCGCAGCTTTCAATTCTTTAGGAAAATTTAAAGAGATTTTTTGGAACAAAGTTCTTTAACATGCCAAGTGGTTGG
Organism: Omphaloscelis lunosa; assembly: GCA_916610215.1. Taxonomy (NCBI): domain Eukaryota; kingdom Metazoa; phylum Arthropoda; class Insecta; order Lepidoptera; family Noctuidae; genus Omphaloscelis; species Omphaloscelis lunosa. The sequence continues at coordinate 2,048,016 of OU744245.1, read as the reverse complement.
AGTTGACTGGTAGAAATCGTCACATAACGAAAAAGCGTTATACCCCTCAATGCGACTTTCTCTCTGTGTCTTCAAAGTTAAATCAATTATTTTAAATAGGTAAAAAGGCACTTTTGAACGTCAAAATTTAGAGAAAAATATAATTGATTCTAGTCGCCCCTTCCAAAAGGTATCGAATGGAGAAGAATGGGCGAGAAACACCACCGTTACTCGTTTAGAAATGTTTTACATTATTTTGTAAACATTATTTATATAATTTTATGTCACAACAATGCACATACAACACACATAAAAATAATTAAAAATGAAGCAATGACAGATAAATCAAATAAGTAATAATTAAAAAGTCAGAGTGTGAGGTAAAGTAATGACGATAAAATCAAAGTCATAAAAATTATAAATTACATAATTGAATTAGCAACCAGTTTGATTTTGTCTATACTCTAGATTGTCCTACGGCCCAGCATGTTTCCAAGCATTCTTATGTTGGATAAAAGCCTCTAATTTGTAATATATGCTTGTATTTACACAAAGTGTACTTTAAACAAGAAAACAGTGGCACTCCGGGAATGCCGACAGAAGTGAAAACTTGAAAAAAATCGGCACCGCGATAATCAACGCGTTGATGTCTGATGGAGTGGGAAAATTGCGTTACAGTGTCGCGAAATCAATGGTTTAGTGACATCTCAAAACGCGCCTAAAGAAGTTTTCACTTAAAAAAATTGCAATCTATCACTCTCTCTGTCTTTTTCTATTATATAGAGTGTGTGTGCGTGCGAGTATCGCGTAAGGACAGGACAGGACTTCGTTTCTGACAGGGGTCCCCCAACCGCTCACGTTTTTTCATTTTGACATGTTTCCATTGAATGCGAAATCCTGGAAAAGCTGTTTATAACTGTGTAATGTTTAATCAAGCTCAAATTTAAGCATTTAAGAAAAAGTAATTCTAGAAGTATAGTTTTTTGTATAAGTTACCTCTTCCGCAGCAGTGTCACTATAGAAGTTTAGGGTAGTAGTAAATACAGGCTTAGACTCCTCTGTAGGGTATACCTCAGCAATGCTAGAACAAATAAATGGGATTGTCACAACTGAGAGCTAAATACAAGTACAATTTTGTTTGTGTACGGGCTGGTGCGCAAATCTGACGGAAGATTTCAGTTTTTAGGGTTCTGTACCTGAAGGGTACCAAATGGAACCCTATTACTAAGCCTCCGTTGTCCGTCTGTCCGTCAGAGGGTTGTATTTCATGAACTGTAATAGGTACAGTTGAAATATTCACAGGCTGTGTATTTATATTGCCACTATAAAACATAATAAAACTAAAAAAGTTAAAAATTCAAGGGTAGTGACTCTCCTAGCATTTTTTAGTGTTTTTTTTTTGGCATTTTTTTGCTAAATATTGTACAGTGTTACGGAATCCTTCCTGTGAAAGTCTGACTCGCACTTGGTTGGTTTTTTAACAGGTAATCTTAAAAGTCTTACCCAATTTTCCTAATCAATCCATGTTTGACAAAGTGATCTGTAAGCAACTTCTTATAGTTCAACATAATAGCGATGGGCAGGTTCTCCACAATCACGGTGTGTGCCAAGCCCTCCTCGTCTCCATCTCCCTTCTTATCCTTGTTCCATTTCCTCTTTTTCCACTTTACCTTCTCTTTTACTTCTTCACTCTTTTCTAAATCTTCCTTCATGGGCTGATCACCTTTAGGTTTTTTATTCTTGTTGAACTTTTGTTTCAACTTTTTACGCTTGTCCTTGTCAACCACAGTCATATCATCGAGCAAGTTTGTCAGTGTGTGTGCATTGTCTCCAATACTGAGGTTCTCCAGGTCTTCAGCTATATCAGGTTTACCATCTTTTTTACGTGATTTACGAGCCGGCTCCCCTTCAGCCTCAGTGGTGTCTGCAGGTGGGGACTTCACCTTCTTCTTTTTTAGTTTTTTTATTTTGGTTTCTGATGAAACCTCACCATTATTTTCTGCATCAGTTGGTTCTGTACTCTTATCAGATTTTGGCTTCTTCAGTTTTTTAAATTTCTTCTTTTTATCTTTAGTTTCATGAGTTAGACCTTGAGCATCTGCAGGTGGTGACTCTCCTAGCATTTTTTTAGTTTTATTAAACTTGGCTGGCTTTTTCTCAAGTACAGTACCTTTACTGCTGTCCACGTCTATCTTTGAACTGTTAACTTCTGCTGCTTTGTTCTCTTTTTCAGATTGTTGGTACTTTTTGAACTTTTTAAAGTTCTTGCTTTTGTCTTTATCAACTGTTTTGGCAGTGGTCTCAGTTTTTTTATTAGCTTGGCTGTCATCAGACTTGGTCCTCTTCACCACAACTTCCTCGTGGTCCTCTATCATAAAGCTGACGGACTTGTTTCTCTTCTTGGGTTTACTGCTAGATGCATTAGACCTAGCGCTGTCGAAAGACTGCTCGGTTGGCGATATAGTTTTCATGATAGATTTGACCGATTGATTTTTAGCACTTGTGTTAGGAGTAGAAGTAACTTTAGAATCGTCAATAGGACTTCTCCGAGGTAAACTAGGGCTTAAATTAGAACCATCAATGTTGATGTGCGATATGTCTATTGGCTCTTGCTTGCTCCGTTTTTTGTTTTTATTTGGCTTAAGTTGACGTTTGGGAGTACCTATCTTGGCTTTTGTAGTTTCCTTGTTGGTAATTTCATCAGATGTTCGTTTCTCAAGAACTTTATTCGTTTCAGTAACAGATTTGTAAAGACCAACAAAGTCTAAAGTTTTGTCTGAGAGGGTATGTTTTTCAGCAACACTTGGTTTCAAATCGAATGACTTGGACTTCATTTTTAGCGCTTACAAGTCCTTCTTAAATTGAAATATAGTTAAACACAATGAAATAACACATGATAAAAGACGCACGGACGTGCAGAGAATATTTATAGGTTATGTTTTGCACTTGCAGCTGCCATTCTCAATTTTTTTTTTAATAATATTTATTCATGACCATAGATACAAGTCTTTCAGTCGAATACATAGATGGGTTTTAACTTAGATGTAATAATATTACAATAGCTATAGATACTTAAAGTAATGCACGTTTTCCACTAAATAATAATACATAATATTATTTACTTGCCCCATTCGGGTTGGGTGAATACATCTCAGTGATATCATCGTTTTTATACTAATTTAAATTATAATTAATTAACTTATTATACAAATTACAGAATGAATTAAATTTTTCCTACCGTATTACAAATATACTTAAACAATACACTAAAATATTTCTTATTTTCTAGTAAATCTTGAACGCAGCGGGGAACACTTTGACTTTCATTTTCACTGTCACTGTCATTTAATTCTCTCAATTCACTGACCAAAATCAAACGTTGAATGTTAAAACTTGAACACTGTAAGATAATATGGTCTAAATCAGCATCCTCTACTCCACAATGTTGACATCGGCTATTATTAATTATGCGAATCCTATTCAGGTGAGCTGGTGTTAAGCAATGTCCCAATCTCATGCGTGATATAATAGATATATATCTTCTTGTGATGTATTTGAAGTTATGATACCAAGGTTTAATAGGTAATTCATTTTGTATTCCAGCATACCATCTGCCTTTCGTTTCCAGGGTTATGCCCCAATACTTTTTCCATAACTGTCTATTAAGTTCTTTAAAAATACTGTAGTAATCAGTGAATGGAACCTTGAGTAACTGGGATTGATCCTCGTCATGGTCTGAACGGGCCGCAGTGTCAGCTACTTCATTTCCACGAATGCCACTGTGTGAAGGTACCCAAACTAATTCTACTTTAATACACTTATCAAGTAGTTTTTGGATTATAAATCTAATATTATAAATAATATAATTTAACTTAAATGAAATATTTACATTGTGTAGAGCAGACAAAACACTTTTACAGTCTGTAACTATTAAAATATTGTGTACATTGTTTACAAGACTATTTACATGCTGCAGTGCACAATAAATTGCGTAACATTCTGCAGTAAAAATGCTACACACCTTGTTTAATTTAATACATTTAGTGAAGTCTAGTTGTGGATCATAGAAAGCTGCATTTACATGGTCTGTTTTAGATCCGTCTGTGTATATAACATAATGTTCTGGTCTATTATCTTTAAACTGTAAAAAATCAAATTTATTGTGCACAGTGTCTAAATGGATTGCAAAGCTGTTAATAATACCATTAAAAGGAATTTTGTATATAGGCCAAATATCATTTTTAACAATATCTTTTGAATTCTTATTTACATGTTCAAATATTGTTGGCATTTCAGGTAGAGTTCCACCAACCAAAGAAGAAGCAGAGATGGCATTGGAAGCAATTGACTGTGAGATTTTAGGATGTAGTGTTAGTTTCTTAAGTAAAGGATTATCATTTAATGCCATGACTTTTAGTAAAAATCTCTCAGCCAACAACAACCTTCGTAATATCAAGGGAGGTATACATGTCTCAACTTCTAACGAATTAATAGGTGTGGAGCGCATAGCACCACAAATGAGTCTCAGTCCCATATTTTGAATTACATCTAATTTTCGTAACAAGATGTTATTGACATTCATGTAAGCTAAACTGCTGTAATCAAAATGGCTTCTCACTATACTTTTGTACAGCATACTCATGACTTTGGGGTCAGATCCCCAAAAAGTTCCCGCTAAATGTCTCAATAAATTAATACCATTCAGTGCTTTGTTACTTATATGTTTAATATGTTCATCAAACTTTAATTTATCATCAATAATGACGCCTAGGAATTTATGTTGTTTAATAGCAGGAATTTCTACATTATTATATGAAATTTTAACATTGCTATGAGTATTTACATTTTTACTGATAATTAAAATTGAACTCTTTTCTGGACTTATTTCTAATTTAAGTTTATTATGATAATAGCTGTATAATTGAGACAAAGCCTTATTAATATTAGCCATTGCTATATCTATGTTTTGATTTATGCTGTACATAAGCAAGTCATCTGCAAATTGCAGAATTTTTACATCTGGTACATCTATATATTTTAATATTTCAGAAGTATACAAGTTATAAAGTAAAGGAGACAAAGTTGCCCCTTGCATTGTGCCTTTGTTGACAGTCCTAGGTCCATGCAATTTATTATTATATTTAACAAATACAGTTCTATTGTTTAAAAAAGAATAAAGCCATTTTAGAACATGACCAGGTATACCAATATTGTGAGATACTTGAATGAGTTCTTCTATATTTACATTGTCAAAAGCACCTTTTACATCTAAAAACACGCAGATTGCATTAGAGTGACTTAATTTAACCTGTCTTACATCTGATAATAAAGATACAAGGCTTTCAGAGCAACTTTTACCTTTTCTGAAGCCAAACTGTATAGAAGGAATTAAGCTTTGCGATTCAGCAAAATAATCTAATCTTAACTTCAACATATTTTCAAAGAGTTTACCCAAACAAGATGATAAGGAAATAGGTCTATATGAAGAAGCACTATTTATAGGTTTATTAGGTTTTAAAATTGGAATGACACACTGTGTTTTCCAAGGCTCAGGTATTTCTAATTGATCCCATAGTTTATTATAAATATGAAGTAATGTTGTTTGTGCATTTAAATGTAATTTTTTGATTAACATGTAAGGTATGTCATCCAATCCCGGTGTCGTATCTTTCCTACTCTTTAAAGATGTTTTCAGCTCTTCTATAGTGAAATTGTTCTTGAGAAATACATTTACATCATTTACTGTAGCATTCTTGAACAAATACTCAAGCCTATTGTCATCTATTTCAGTAGAATCTGCTAAGTTATCTAAAAAACTTGGAACCCACTCATCATTGATGTTTTTGTTTCGATTTGTTCCAATTTTTTTAAACTTTTTAATGTATCCCCATATCCTAGAAACTGGAGTTAACCTATTGAAGCTACTACATAAATTTTTCCAAGAAGAAGTTCTCTCTTCCTTCAGAATTATTTTCTTTTTTGCATCTAGTTTTTTATACATTATCCAATTTTCAATGTTGGGCTGAGAAAAATAATACTTTAATGCATCTTTTGATTTTGCGACAGCATCACTACATTTTGTATTCCACCATGGTACTGGTTTTTTAATAGGTGTATTTGCAATTAATTTTCGTTTTGGAATTGTTTTATTCCTTAAATCATTTAATGTGTCTATAAAATAGTTATATACATTGATAGGGGAATCATTTATTGTGTCCAACTGGGAAAAACAAGTTTCTGATAAGCTATAATATTCGTCCCAATCTGCCTTACTATAAATATATTTCTCTTGATCCACAGGAGGTGATGTGTCATACATAGATGGTTGAATGTTGATCTCAAGTAAGGTTGGAAGATGATAGCTACCCATGGGATCGTCATGAACATACCAGTTACATAAATGAGCTATTGAAGAACTAACAAGGGCAAGATCTATTGCTGAAGCCTGTCTATTAGGATAAGGAACAGTTGTTGGTGATCCATCATTCAAAATACATAAGTCAAATTCATCAATGATATTATACAAACATCTACCTCTATTATTATCACTATGGCATCCAAAGGCTATGTTATGAGCGTTAAAATCACCCATGACTATACAAGGTTTGGGTATGTTATTGATTAAATCTTTTAACTTTGCCGAGTCAAACCTGATACTTGGAGGGCTGTAAATACAAAGTATTGCCATGGCCCCAAATTGTGTTTCTATAGTGATACATAAGTTTTGAATGGATTCTGAGAAGTGTGTATTAACTACTTTGTACTTTAAACGATGGTTCACCAAAATGGCAACTCCATTATGGGAATTTATGGAATTCTTGTGGATTAAATTATATGTGGGAAAGTGTGGGATTATAGAATTAGATTTGAACCAAGTCTCATTCAGAAGACAGACATCAATTGTTTTTTCAATTAATAAATTTTGTAATAGGCTTTTTTTACTCTGTAAACTTTGTATATTATACTGTAAAATATTTAGGTAACTGTCCATGTTTAAATTAAATTTGATAAAAATATTTCTTTTATTTTCTTATGTGTGAGTGGCCCATCAAAGTCACTCTTGTTTCCTAATGCAACCAACGATTTAACAATTGCGTTAATTATAATGTCATTATTTGCTACTTGTTTTATATCTAAAATGTCATTGGATTTAGCCTTATCAGTAACCTTAGGTAAAACAGGGAAAGATTTCTCATTAAATGTAGGGGGTGGTTTCACAACAGTGGCATACGATTGCTGCAAAAATTTGGCCTTTTTCTCTTCAATTTTTTGTTTTTTAATGGGACAGTCCCGTGAAATGGCAAGATGATTACCTGCGCAGTTGATGCATGTGATCTCTTCGACATCGCATTCTTTGTAGGAGTGGCGACCAGCACACGAAGAGCAGTGTTGTTCGCCTCTGCAAGTCTTAGCAGAATGATTAAATTTAAGACATTTATAACACTGTAATAATGGTGGTATGTAAGTTTTCACCTCGTATCTAAATAACTTTATATAAGCGTATTGCGGTAAAGATGTTGACGCAAAGGTGACAGCAACTGTATTGAGAGGCACTAATTTTCCCTCTACTTTACGCATGAATCTTTTAATAGAAATTACTTCAGAGTCGCACACTATATTTTTATATATTTCCTCATTGGAGAGTTCTTTGGGCACAAACCTCAATACACCAATCCTTTCTGTCAAATACGACGGTATAAAGGCTTTAAACTTATTTTTCCATAAAAATTCTTCCATCTTCAGAAAATTGTTGGCCGCAGCCGCCTTCCTGAACGTTATTCCTATTTTATGCGCATTTATTCTGTGTACTCCTAAGACTCCTTTAACATTATCCGTTAGTAAGTTGGTGAGCGTGATAGGATTTTTATTCCCTACCTTCTCCTGCTCTGTTGACTCAACGTATACTACATATTCAGAGTTGGTGTTTTCTATGAACAGTCTTTTATAATGTGGTTTAGTGAAAATGTTATACTTAGTATTTGAGTCGGAATTTCGGTTGTTGTACAACTTTCGTTTTTTCTTTTCCCCAGGCTCTGGCGACTCCTCACCGCCACTGGCGACACTCATGGTTGTTTGAGATCTTATCAGATGTTATTAATATGGTATTTCTGTACAATTATTTATTTATAAAACTTTTGGTGAAATCAAAATTACCGCCTAGTTTGACTTCCCGCCAAAAAAAAAAAAAAAAAAAAAAAAAAAAAAAAAAAACAAAATAAAATACTGCCATTCTGCAAATACCAGGGGGTGCACAGTGCAAAAAATCAAAATGCCAACAATCTGTGATGCCCATGGTATAATAATATACAATAATATATTTTGATGCCGATGCCGACCAAGTGCTAACTTTCCCACAGATCATGTAACTTCCCTAAGAGTGCTAGAGTATGTATAGTTAGCCCACGTACGCACGGACGTAAAAATATCACGGCAGGATTTTATCGCGCACTAGATTTTCAATACTCGGTGTAGAGCCGAATGTTGAAAAAGACTATTAGATTTTCAACTCTTGGCGCTAAAGCAGAGCGTTGAAAAAAATCGCAACGGGAAAAAATTGCCCGTGCGCACCTAGGCTAAGTTTCCATTCCATGGGTTAAGTCTGTACTCTTTATAATATGTACAAACCAGACAGAACACTATTAATCCGAGCGGAAACGCGATATAACCCCAACCTAACTTCAATATTGCCACTCTATCCTTCTCCATATTATTTTACATTACAACAGACCAACTATTGTATAGGTGGCAGCACAGTTGTCCGTCGACAAACCGCCATTATTGTGTTTATGTTTACTTTTGTGTCGATCACAAACTAAACAAAAACTAGATGCATATGTATGCGACTTGGAGTGTAACACTATTAAAAGACGAGCTAAGGACAGAAGAAGGGTCTACCACTGGTAAAAAATAGCCTTAGTGGAAAAGTCAATAAATTATGAACGTTTTATAATTTTTAGGATTTTTTTGTTTGTTGACTTTCTAGTCCTTTTTTGTTAAAGACTGGAGGGTAGAAATAACCTGATCAGAATTGAAAACCAACTCGAGGATGATCTTCCTGACTGAAAAACTTCTGAGATCTTAATTCTAGCACTGCTCTAATATTTATTACAAAACACCCATACCTTTACTATCATTTACAATAATATCACATCACAAGCTAACTAGTCTGTGCTTGGGTGCATCACTTGTATACGAATTTCACCCATAAATTTAATGTCTTCAGGTTTCAAAAAGATAGCACTAAGTATCGACGAATTATCAGGTTTCCAATTCTTTTTGGAAAGCTGTCTTCCACAGTTTTCGTCTTATAACATCTTTGACAAATACATAGGGCCCCGTATTTTTGCAGTAACACAGCTGCGCAAAAGCTAATTAATTAATTATGCTTAACCCTAGAAGCCCAATCTAGGTCATTTTTACCTATACGCAAACGAATAATTGCTTTCTCTTTCGCACACTTCTTTCGATCGCCGTGATTGATCGAACCAACTTAGTACACCCCACGAGCCAACAGGAGACGGCCGTGTTGCCTTGGTAAGTACCTCCATATTGTAGTTATTGTAATGTTGTAGGTCAATTTGACCTATGTTTGGACTTTGTGTAACTTTTACATTTGTTTTGAGTATTTGGAGATAACTATTTTATGAGTATTTAACGTTGTATTTTATTAAGTTTTTAAAAAATAAATATTATTTATAAAAAAAAAAATTATTTTAAAATGTTAAAACCGTTAATTCGCAAAAACTTTATGAAAAAATTGAGCACAGATTTAACTCGGCCATGGATGCAACAGCGTCTGGAAGCCCCTACATTGAAGCGTTCAGTACGTGACAATATCACGAATATCCTTCAAAAGGACGACGAAGGCCGCAGCCATTGCCAGAGAACACCACAGAAGAACCAGAGCCAAAAAAGCGTCGCTACTGTGGTTATTGTTCTTATAAAAAACAGCGAAAGACTAATTCGCAGTGCCCAAAATGCAAAAAAGCAATTTGTCGTGAGCACAATATTGACATGTGTCAAAACTGTTGATAGTGTGATAATTGCTCTATGAAACTATTTGATTATTATGAAAAATTTATTAATTAGTTAAAAAGAGAAGATTTTATTTTGTTTTTCCTTTATATTTTTAGTTTATAAGAAAAAAACCGGAAGGATCTCATTTTGTACCAAATTTTTGTATGTTTACGTATTTTTGTATTTTCAAAATATAAATAAATAGATATTAACATAATTATGCGTTTTTTCATTTCATGAATAATTAATATTAATAAATAATAACGAAAAATAATAAATTTAACATCATAAACTATCCTATACGTGTATTTATTCATGTAGGTAAATTTGACCTATGATTGGGCTTTTTAGATAGCAAAATATGATTGGGCTTCTAGGGTTAAAGAAATACATTGTTTACAAAAAAAATGTATGGATAGTGACAGCTAGCTGTCAAGTTCTTAGATGCCCATTAACTAAGGAGGTTACATAAAATAGTAATTCCATGATTTTCTTATTCCCAAAGCTGACATGATTTTCTTGTTATTATTGTTAGTCTCATTGACTGCCCCGTTGGTCTAGTGGTCGCAAGTGCTACTGCTAAATATGAGGTGCCGGGTTCGATTCCCGGGTCGGGGAAAGTGTTATTGGGTTTTCCATCTGGAATTTCTCAGTAGCAGCCCAGAATCTGGATTTGTGCCCGGTTTATGGCAATAGGCTTGCCCCCTATTACATGGGACTTAAACAAAACTGGCGAAATGTTGGTGTACTATAGGTACACCTCTGCGTATCCCTTCGGGGAAATACAGGCGTGATGTAATGTTTTACGTTATTATTGTTAGCCCAAGGGAGGAAGAAACTATCAGCCATAAAAGTTTAGATGGGCTGGGCAGCACATAATCGTACATTCTTGATCGATACCAATATATTTGGTCAAATGTCGTGTTTTCGACAGTACGTTCTACTATCTTGCTCCTCGGTCCGGTCGGTCTGGTTCTCCAAAACTGAACACTGAATGATTGTTCAAATATTAGTCCACTTAGCTAGCTTGGTTCTGCAGGCAAGTAAGCAAGAATGAAGAAAAGTAACAAGATTCACAGAGAAAGGATAAAATCCTTCAAAGACATTCACTTCGTGAGGCATGGTCTTGCGGCCCAAGATTTTGACGAGCTTGGGCCTCGCGAACCAAGATTTCGAGGGGAGAGTGCACAACATGAGCGCTGGCAGGTAACAATAATTGTGTGATAAAAGCAAACGAAATGAGGTCGATATTTAATTGGATAGGTTCGGTTTTCTTTTGACCATTCATACAGAAATATTTTGACCACATGTGCTCGTTTTATAGCAGATTCACGAATTCAACTGATGCAAGATTGGTCGTCTGAGGGAGTTTGAGATACATTTTTATTGATTTTACGGGAAGTTTGGATCCGTTCGGATACGTCTAAAATTATTCTAGAAATGAATTTTAATACGGCAACACCACTAACCTCACTTTTTAAAATCTATTTAATGGCGGATGCGCTTGCGTGATGCCGGTTTCGTGTTATTATTGCATATAGTTTGGCGTCTTTTCCTGTGGATTTGTGATATCATTGATTTTACTTGTTAATTCGCGTTTGGTGAGTAAAACTTTCAATCATATTATAAAATATTTAACCAGGATTTCGAAATGCCATTGTAACAAGTTATTACGAGGTAACGCTTCGGGTTCGTGAATTTTCCACTCGAAATTAAGGCATGCTTCATGGCGCGTATGGCTTGTTATGATGTATTTACCGTTATCTGTGATGTTACACATAGTTAAAATTAGCTCATCTGCTAAACAAGACTTCATTTTCTGCGTTTCTGCGTAATAATATGTTTCGCGCGTTAGTAACTGCGCCCTTGAGATATGAGAATAGGCGCCAAGTGTTGTAGATAAGTTTTAGCAAAAAATAGATATGGCGGGAAACGTTGCCACTGAGAGCGTGACGGATCGCACGCTTGATTGCTTGAGTCGGTTCTTGTGTTTATTACAGCTGGATAGTCATAATGGTAGCCCAGAAGAAAGGCCGCGGCGCTAAAAACCAGGCTGCGAAAGCGAAGGCCGCCGCCCAAGCCGCGGAGGAACAAGCTCCCGAAATGGAGACCACCGAGCCTGTAGAGGCGGAAGACAACAACGGTGAGGCCGAGCAGGCGGAGCAAGGCGACGAGTCGACGGCGGGCGACGCGGGCGGTGCCGAGGGCAGTGGGGACGCCGACCAGAGCCAGGAGATCGCCGAGGGCGACGCCGGTGGTGATGATAAGAAAGAAGACAAAGTCGAGTCTGGTAAAATACTGGTTGAGAACCTCCCGTCGACCTACCTGTTCGACTACCAGGAGAAGCTCAAAGAGTTGTTTGCAAAACATGGAGAAGTTACCAACGTCAAGTGAGTATATCCGTTTCACAATACCAGCTATGTAACTGGACAAACAACTTGCCAACATTCAAATATCAGTCCCTGAAATATTATAAACTGGTGAAATTAATCACTATTTGTATTTCTAATTCAAGTTGATTAGTATATGATAATGTGTGATGTGTTCTTGAGGAACTAGCAAGCTGCTCTCAGAACACAGCAACACTGGCTCAACTGTACGGAGTATTAATGAGACAAATTTTCTTTCTTTTTAGACGTGGTCCAATCATTGTAACTGAACTGACCACAACTCCGACATTATCGGCAATAGTCGAATTCAAAAACAAAGAGTCTCTGGAAAAGGTAAACAAAAGTTTATTAACATTTTATATTTTATACTGAAAAGTGATTATGTAGATATTAGAATTTTATTAGCCTGCTTCTGAAAGAGGCTGTATTTATGGCTAACCTATTTTTTTCCAAATTATGTATATCCAGAAATGTTGCCACTTTCCTCAAGTCATGAGCAGAATGAGTGACTATTTGAATGTTAGAACGGGCTGGTCTTCTACACTTAATGCATCTGTTCAGCAGCTTTGTGTTCTCAAAGTAAAGTTCAAAATTAATGATTGATCTTGAAGTGATGTAGTAGATCAGCTGATGACTATACTCATGTCCTTTTGTGACGTGTCTTTATGTGTATTTGCAGTGGCAGAGGGTAAGTTTCAGGACTGCTGCAGTGGGCTTCCGGCATATCATCAAGGTTGTGTGTGCCACATGCTATTGTTACAGACATAACTCTTTAGGTGGCCTTTGTTTTAAGCATGTTACACTTTTTATGTTATGATTATTAATTTAAGCATCAGAATATCTACAATTTGATTTATTATAGGGATTATAATTTAAATGGCAACAAACCTGCAATTAACATTTTACAATTTTTAATCTTCACATTGTATGTATGTATTCATGTATTGCATCTAAATATTGTTATCAACTGAATAAAATAAACACAGTAGTTCTCACAACTGATTCCTCTGTTACCAATGAAGCCCACTGCACAGCCTTGTTGGTAAGTAGAACTCCAGATGTATTGCAGAGCAGTAATATGCTAAATATACTGTGTATGTCCATAACGCGAGGCCGCGGTAAACTCGCGCACTGACAGACTAAACATTGTGCTATGCCTCACGCGGTTGCTATGCCAACTACCAACTTTTGGCGCCGGCAAAATGTTTGGTTTCGAAGTACACATGCATTTTATTACGTACTAAGATGTGCGTTTTGCCGTATTTGGGGGTCTAATTATTGTTTCGATACTAATTGATAGTAGTTCTTTTTGGGGAAAGTCGTTATTAAAAGCTACAAATTAAACACACTTTATAATTTGATAAGGTTTTAATAATAGGGCTATAACACACTCAAAGCTAGCTACTTATACATATTTTTCACGAAAAAAAGTTTTTTCTGATTTTTGTTAGACTTAGTAAGGCTAACCTGTCTCTTCCCTTGTTACACAACACAGCCGCAAATAACATTTTACTTTACACTTTAAAATAAACAATAATAAACGCCTTCGACATTATGCACATTAATTGTAAATTTCCTGTTCGCATTAGTTTGCAAGAAATAATTTCTTGTAAACTAGTGTTATTTGTATATGCGTGGGCGTGTGTCGAATGCAAGAGTCGGGAATCGTTTTTGGGTAATAATTTTTACAACTGTTATTTACACATTAGGAAAAACAAACGTTAAACATTAGGGAGGTTATTATGATCAGTTGAAAAAATTAACAGACAGTAATTTAATTTTTTGGCGGTTGGTAAATGAGTAAATTAGTGTGATAGTAAAACATGAACAGTTATAAAAAGAGAATTGGTCGGTTATTTCATCCTACAATGTCAGTACAAAAAATACTCAAGTAGTGTATTTACACTACTTGAGTATTTTACTGCCCATTCATTTGAATGGGCAGTAAAAATTTTGGAATGGGCGATTAGATAAATAACTAGACAGTCCATAGGTTAGGTTGGCACAGTGACCAACCACGCGCGATCCGAATTGATCGCAGTAACAGCCTGGGCGTCCCGAAAAAATGGGTTAGGTTAGGTTGTAAAACAGCGCGCGAGCCGAGCGAGCGGTGCCGTGGCAGTGGCTGGCGAGCGCTGCTTCCCAACTTAGATTTCTTACCGACTAATTCCGATTTGTTAACCGCCCACACTTAACTGCCCGTCAGTCGTTTTACTGCTCAATTATTTATTTAATTACCCATTTAAATATTTATTATGACTCGTTTTTATTTAGTTTACTACTCAGTTTTTACTGCTGAACTTGTTAAGAAACATGCATTTTGTCATTTTTAATTTACCAAAACTACAACAAACAAGTGCCGCTTGAAGTCGTTGCCATAATTTATTAGTTTCTATGTTTACTCTTCGTAATCGCCGTATTGTGGTATAGTTTACTTTACACCGTCTGATAGCCAATAAACTATCTGTGTAGCGTGTACCTTGCGATCTAAATGTACTATATTTCCAGCTTGTACACATCGCTAAACAAACATTACAGATCGTATTTTGGATCGATACTCAGTCATGAATCTCGATTTAAAACTAGGCTTTGTTTCATGACAAGCATGAAAATATTCTATACAGGTCTACAACATGGCTGCTCAACTTTTTCTTCTTGATATTTACACTAAAACATAGAAAAAGAAACGGCAACAAACACACAGCTAACAAAAAGGCCCGTATTACAAAACCTCAATCAAGACTCGAGCATTACCTAAAACTTAAAACTAGTTTAATCCAATCAAATGGCTTTAAACTGTAGCTTTAAGTAAAGCTTGAGTCTCGAGTGAGGTTCTGTAATACAGGCCTTAAAGATGAGACAATTCTCATCCCATTAGGTACTCAACATATTCTCTGCATGCAGTCAGGGAAACGGATTGTTTAGCAAATTGACTATCAATTGAAATTGTTTGTATATTCAATTCTCACCTTACAGTCGTAAAATGGCTTCAACACGGCAAATTGACGTAGCGTGTCAAACTGCTGAACAATACACTTCCCTGCCTACCACACGTAACACAATCAAATAATCTCTTTTTTCAAACGCTAATTCTTATGCTCAAACGCAGGCTTTGTCCGAGGAGGGCACGGTGATTTACGGCAGCAAGATCACCGTGTCGGTGGAGTCGCGCGCCGAGACCGCGGTGCTGGTCGGCGTGCCCTACGAGGCCAGCACGGAGTACGTGAAGCTTTTGTTCTCCCAGTGCGGCGACGTTGCGCACATACATGAGTTCAGCAAGACCAAGTACAAAATACGTAAGTGGTACTCCTTTTGTTGTTTAGTTATTTCTAGCGACCCACTATCCACTCGCACGAGTGAAATATTAGTGTGAAAACCTTCCTCTAGAAATTCTGCAAATGATAGTGAAAATCTCATCAAAATTCATCAAGAAGTTTAGAAGTTCTAAGCTCATACACCAACAAACCAGAAGTAGTTTTCTCAACGTTGTGTTCGCAGTGGGCGTAGCAGCGTTAATTGACATCCCTCATAATAGGGTATTCTATTCTCCTTTAAAATTACGGCATTGATGAAGCTGAATATGAAGGTAATACAGGCTGTTGAAGTAAAAGAAAAAGAAAAACAAACCAAAAAAAAAAAAATTGGCATACAAAACAAGGGCATAATAATAAGACTCCTCAATATAGGACAATCGTAAATGTCGAGGCTGCGATCGCGGGTACGCGAGTAACATCCAGTATCCGGTGTCCGCCTTAACAATGAGCTCGGGGGTATCGACCCCAGTCGGACAAAACGGCTCCGGCATTAGCGGCAACAGAAGGGGAGTGTGATAGAAGGGTGAAGGGCGACGCGGGAGAAAAAATATTGATCAACTGCCCGCGCTCGCATTACGCGCAAATGTTACAAATGCACTACGCAACTTGCCACTTTTATGCCACCTGTTTTTTTGTTGCGAAATTTGCTATACAATAAAAACCGGTTTATTGAAAATCTTAAAAGATTACAAGTGTACGCACCCTTGAAATCTTGTGTGTATCAGAATGGCGGGTGTAATTTCCAGATTTGCCTAAATTTATTACAGTTATTTGGTACCTTCTGTGTACCTTTACGTACCTCTCTTGAAAATCTGTGTACCTACACCCGTATGATGATATTTTAAAAATTAGGTACACCCGCCATCCTGATGTCAGAACCGCGGGTGTACTGCTAACCAATATATGTAGCCAAGCGTACTGTTTATGTAAATTTGGTACCTCTTGTGTACCTGCAGATAAAAGTATTAAATAAACGAAATACTGCAAGGTTGCTGCAAAAATAAAAAATAAAAATTTCTCGTAAAACGTATCTTTTAAAATAACAATCTACGTATTGATAACTTATCTTAAATATTTAAAAAAACTATATGTATACATAATTACAAAAACAACATATTGCCCATTTTAGAATTGTGAAGGATTTATAGAATTAGGATGTTTGTCTATCAGTGTTTCCAGAATCAAAATGAAACAAGAGACAGTTTTAAAGGATATATTAATTAATTTTCACGATAACGAAATAAGAAAGGATTAATATATGAATAACGCACTGATTCCATGTGCATTTAACTCGGCCTTATAATTTGTTACAAAACTATAATCAATGTAATAAAAATTGGACTAGTATACAGGGTGGAAAGATAAGTCGGGCGTTGAAGGCAAAGTACCTTAAATCCTTAAGTTAGCTTATTTTACTTAAAGGAAACATTCCTTTATTTTTAAAAAGAAACATAACAGCATTCAAAGATTTTCTAAAAGTTTTTTGCTTAGCCTGGGACTCCAACCAACTAAAATTAAAAAAAACAACACTCGCTATTTTATTATACTAATCGTAAGGATTATTATTCAGGATAAAATTTCTTTAACAAACATTTGGTCTTACTCTCGTCTGTCGTACCACAAATCCCTGAAGAGTACCAATCTAGTACAAAAGTTCGTTAAAGAAATTTTTAATAAAATAAAGTTAATGTTAGATTTTACGATCATTTTTATTTTTAAGACCAAATGTTTCTTAGAGAAATTTTACCTTGACTAATATAACCTTATCGATTAGTAAAATAAAATAGGGACTTTGTTTTTTTAAATTTTAGTTGGTTCGAGAGGCTGGGCAAGCAACTTTTAGAAAATCTTTGAATGCGGTTATGTTTCTTTTTAAAAATAAAGGAATGTTTCCTTTAAGTAAAATAAGCTAACTTAAGGATTTAAGGTACTTTGCCTTCAACGCCCGACTTATCTTTCCAATGTAATAAAAATTGGACTAGTATACAGGATACTAGTCCAATTTTTATTACATTGATTATAGTTTTGTAACAAATTATAGGGCCGAGTTAAATGCACATGGAATCAGTGCGTTATTCATATATTAATCCTTTCTTATTTCGTTATCGTGAAAATTAATTAATATATCCTTTAAAACTGTCTCTTGTTTCATTTTGATTCTGGAAACACTGATAGACAAACATCCTAATTCTATAAATCCTTCACAATTCTAAAATGGGCAATATGTTGTTTTTGTAATTATGTATACATATAGTTTTTTTAAATATTTAAGATAAGTTATCAATACGTAGATTGTTATTTTAAAAGATACGTTTTACGAGAAATTTTTATTTTTTATTTTTGCAGCAACCTTGCAGTATTTCGTTTATTTAATACTTTTATCTGCAGGTACACAAGAGGTACCAAATTTACATAAACAGTACGCTTGGCTACATATATTGGTTAGCAGTACACCCGCGGTTCTGACATCAGGATGGCGGGTGTACCTAATTTTTAAAATATCATTATACGGGTGTAGGTACACAGATTTTCAAGAGAGGTACGTAAAGGTACACAGAAGGTACCAAATAACTGTAATAAATTTAGGCAAATCTGGAAATTACACCCGCCATTCTGATACACACGAAATCTTTTGTTAAATTCTCATTGTGAGATTCCTTCCCGTCTTCAGAGCAAAGAGGGTTCGCCCCTAACCACTTCTATTCATACCGCACGAAGGTACAACACTCACTGTACTACATAGTATATCGAGAATTTATTGACGTTTCCCGTGAACGCGCCTTAAGAGTAAATCGCGGCGTCGGCATGCCTCATAATATATTGATTTAGTATACGATTGGCATCCATGTTGTTTGCAGAGTAGAATATGCAAATGAGCATCGTATCGTAGAGGGTTACTCCCTAACGCGAGGGGACACGATGATGCTACAAACTCTTATCGCGTTCTAACGTCCGTCCGTCCGTCGAGTTGCAACGATAGTTTCATGTAATTTGCACATTATTTGACACAATTAGCTTTTCTAAAACAAGTCCTAGATATGATTTTACTAGCTGCGTCCCGCCGTTTCACTCGCATAAGTCTCGATCCCGTGGGAATATCGGGATAAAAAGTATCCTATGTTCTAATCCAGGTCATGGTCTACCTATGTGCCATTAAATTTCATCCAAATCTGTTCAGCCGTTTTAGCGTGAAAGCGTAACAAACAAAAAACTCACTTTCGCACTTATAATATTATATAGTTAGATTAGAAAAATCTATGACCTATATTGACCTACTAGTATGTGAAGTAGTCTGATATAAACAATGATAAAGCTATAATTCGTCGCGCCGTGTATGAATTGGGAGTAGAATACATGAAAGGCAATTTAAGGCGTGTTACGTTTACTGACCATATTATAGTTAACGATAGTTTTCAAGGTCCACTGGTTAAGCACAAAGTGGTACCTACTTGAATGAGTTACGTAACCATGTCAAACTAGCGACGGATCGTAACTTTGTTGTTATTATGCGAATCCTTAAAAAACAATAAAGATTTTATCGGAGTTCAATGTCCGGCGTTTCATTGTTTTCTTGACAATCTGGGAATTTAAAAAAATAATCGTGCCCGGCATTTAAAGTTGATCATGTTAAGGAAGGAATAGTACCTTAATTAATATATTTTCCTCAGGTACATTTGCAAAAATACTAAAACCAGTAAGTAGTTCCGCCGATAAAACGAACGAAACAGATCGACATACACAGCGACCTATAGTCGTATTTCTGTTATACGTATGTAGAATATCATCTCCCCTCGTCTGCGAATTCGAGGGTCGGCGTTGCGTGGGGGTGATCTTGCTATATATTATACATTTGTTGCAGTTACATCAAAATCGATCTGTGTACATTTAGACAGCCACGATGGTAAACGGCTAATTGATTGATTGATAGGCTCTCATTACTTAATTAGTCATGGCACATGCGGACATGGTAACGCATGGATGACGTGTTCATCAATCAAACACTTGATGTCTTCTCGTGCCCACGTGGCGCGGCGTCCACTGGCTAATTCGAATGGATATATCCACATGTCAGTGGAGTAACTAGCGTATGATAACTTGCGGAATAAAACTTGCTAGCAGATATTGTGCAAAAAGCGAAAAAGTAACGTTTTTATCTTTTCGCTAAATTGGGGCTGGAGAAGTGAAGCGAGTCCCCCGCCCCACAGTGGAACGAATGTATGGAAGCGGTTGGACGTAGACATGTCCGAAAAATAAGAGTAAAATTATGACAAACTAATGATGCCATCTTATTCGATTACTTAATGCCTTCATAAATTGTGGTGATGAATTTCTTCATAACTCCCATATTTCGGGAGTAATTTGAGAAAATGTGAAATTTTACTATGAAAATGAGTGTATTGAGCTCTCTCCCTCCTGATTCCGGGCTTGTTTCAAGTAGCGGTCTCTAATATCGTAATGCTATTACTAAGAGCTATATTTAATACTAAGACACATAGTGCGCCAAATGTGCACTTTCTGGGATAAAAGGAAATGAAAATTTAAAAAAAAAAACGTTTTTTCCCCATTTGTATTTACTTTAAACCGCAGACAGACTTATTAAGAGGTCTATAAATATATTATATATATACAGAAATATATATTAACAAAAATATTCACAAGAACTGATGAGAGTATGACTTTTAAGTAAGTTGATAATAAATTACCTAGTTTCATTAAAAGTACAATAAATAATTAAGACGTAAGCTCTAATTTACTAAGTTACACATTTTAAAACAATAACATCATTTAATTATCTTCGTCATCATCATCATCATCAATTAATTCAAATTCAGAATCGATGTCCGCTAAATCATTTATGTTAACAAATTCGATATCACTTTTCTCAGAATCCGTAAGCTCATAAAATTCCTTAAAAGAAGATTTTTTTACAAACTTATTTCCTTTTGGACGGATACTTGTAACAAGTGGATCAGAAGACAGTAAAAGATTGTGCATAATATCTTCATTGCATGAGATACTGCTATGCTTTCGAGAATGCCCCTCTCTATATTTTCTAAAATCTTTATTTCTAGCCTCAGATGCCTCTTCGGATAGAAAACCAATGGGCACAATTGACATGTTCTGAACTATGTCTGGCCCATGCATTAAAATTTTATGAAGTGAAGAAGGCATATAATACCATGGGTATAACTCCACGTAAAGCTTAGCAGTATCAAAGCAGAACTCTCGGAATTTAGTTACGTTGATCTTCTCTCCTGATGAAATACACTGCAAGATCACACAGATTTTTCTTAAAAGCATAGCATCTATTCCGGTCAGTTCAGCAGATTTAGTGTAGTTTTCAAAAAATCTCCTTGCCGAGTTGCCATTGTTGGTGGATCCACTGCCTTGTTTCACAACATCGAGAAGTAAGCCCGTTTCTCTTCTTACAGCCTCTTGAACTCTTTTCTTCCTGTCATCAACTTGCCTTTTTGCTATATCACCCCTTACTTGCCATGATTTTATGTCTAATTTGTAGGAAATGTGTAATAAGCATTCCATTGAGCGAATCCAAGCGTGAAGGGTGCTTAAGCTATATTTATACATGTCCTCGTTTGCGTGTTTATCTTTGATTAACTCTAAATTATTCATTTCTTTAGGACAAGCCTTGCATATGTCACACACTGAAGCTGCTGTATTGGATATAATGGAATGAATTTTACCATCAATCATTGTCAACAGCAGTTGGTGTTTGACACTAATTCCATCAGTGATGGTGGATGGAGTTAAGGCTTCAATCTCTGCTTCGATTTCAGCCATCTCTCTCTGCACATTTTCTTTGGTTTCCTTTATAAACTTAAACAATATTGGCCGGCAAAATGAAGTGGAAGATGGTCGCTCGTTTTCCCAAATTGTTACACCTTTTGAGACGAGCCGCAGTGGTACAAGACTAATCATAAAATTACTAGCAAGATCGATTTGCTCATCTTCACTCGTCCTTTGATGATAAATGCTTTGGCTAGATGATCCGTCAAAACCCCATTTGCTGGTCAATACGAGCTGTTGATTGGGATCAACAGGGGTTTCTAACGACCTAATAAGTCTTCTTGAGGTTAAATCCATCAAGGCTTGTAATTTGATTTTTGCAGAGCTCTCTGTAACTGTGAGATCTTCTTTGGCCGGATAGCACTTAATTTTTTCTTTAACCAACATGTAGTAACTCGGGTATTGAAGAGCTCCTTCTTGAGTGTTGAAATCCCGAAGAGTGTTATAGCGCCATTTCGATAAGTTCATCGATACATAAAGAGCCAATGCCTTCAAAGGGGATATTTCCCGTACCTGAATTGATTTACCTTCAATGAAGGCTTTGATTTTTGAGGCCTCTTCTGGATTCTCCGTCAAGTATTTCATAACATAAGCTGTATCGCTTTGTCCTGCCTTTTGAAGCGCCCTTTCGGCCGAAAACATAATTTCAGCGCTGCTACTGCTGCATGAAAGACTATCTTCAGTGGTGCGTCTTCTTTTTTGCCGGTTACTAAGGTCCTCAAAAGATTTACGAGGACTAGGATGTGTACAAGTTGAAGCATCAGATTTAGCAGGAGAAATTATGGGCTCGATGACGTCACTTATATTTTCTGTAGAAGGTTCCATATTTTCATTCTGTAATTCCGGCCATTGAATTGCAGCCTGTAGCCAAATCTCATGTTTCTTCCGAAAATTATCTGTGCTTCTTCCAGACTGTGTCCATTTTGCATAAATGCGGTAGCAAAATCGACGACACCAGTCTTTTAAACTTGTTTCAGCACTTTCACATAACTGAACACAACTGTTATCTTTTAAAACACTGAACAAATAGTTAAAGTCGCGTAAATCTTTATGTGCGCGTGCGCATAAAGCAACGTGAATATCAAGATTTGTATTAAAATTTGGAAAATACATTGCGAGATTAGCTTGGATACAACGAGGTGTAAATCAACACTGATTTTAAAGTTACTAATAGTGACCTATTTATATAAAATCCAGGTATCCCAGGTATCCTTTGTTAAATATTGCAAGGTAATTAGTTATTGTGATAATTAGTAAATGATGCATGCTAAATTAGTGTATTAAGAGCCATTTAGTAATTAAATAATAGCAATGTTCTTATCAGTAATCATTAGTGCATCAGTTTTATATGTAAACCTTAAGTCCCTAATTATATATCCTAATTAGCTTATATCTTCTCTAATTGGCTGATCAGAAATGTTATTGTAATAAGGTAAACCTTTAGAAAAACGGTTTTAATCAACAAAATAAACAAAAAATTAAAAAATTGTGTTATAAAATAAACATCACTCTTTATCCCAGAAAGTGCACATTTGGCGCACTATGTGTCTTAGTATTAAATATAGCTCTTAGTATTAGCATTATGATATTAGAGACCGCTACTTGAAACAAGCCCGGAATCAGGAGGGAGAGAGCTCGATACACTCATTTTCATAGTAAAATTTCACATTTTCTCAAATTACTCCCGAAATATGGGAGTTATGAAGAAATTCATCACCACAAGTTATGAAGGCATTAAGTAATCGAATAAGATGGCATCATTAGTTTGGCATAATTTTACTCTTTTTTTTCGGACATGTCTACGTCCAACCGCTCCCATACATTCGTTCCACTGTGCGCCCGCGGCATTTAGGGGTTAGACGGTAAAGGCCACGTGGGGTTTACACAGGGAAGGCTGTGCGTTTACTTATCTTGATAAAGTATACATACCTATATTCCAAAAATATTATTCAACCTATACTCCATTTCAAAGAAGATTAGACGTTTAAATAAATTTCTTTTACAGTCCGTTCAACCGATTTTTACTTCTATACCGTAGGAATTAGGATTGCATTAAAAGCAAAAAGAGATTACAGTACCAACTGCAGCTACCATTTTGTCATGCCACCAACGCGATAGAAGTCAAAATCAGTTGAACGGACTGTAAAAAAGATTTATTTAAACGTCTAATCTTATTTGAAATGGAGTATAGGTTGAATAATATTTTTAGCCAAATAATACCCATTCATTTGTCCAGTTAGAGAAGTTACACCATAGTAGATGTCCCCAGTTTTCCAGCAGAGTCCAAGTTAAGATACTTTGTAAAAAAAAGGTTTATTTATAAGCATTTATTAAAACTACTTTTCGTAGTTTTGGTTGCCCATAGAGCTTAAAGTCAAGCAAAGAGGACCTCTATTTCTCTCAATAGTGAATAAACTCGGGCTATGGATGATGACGAAAATAAATAGCTAAACGTCAACATACTCCTTCCACAGTGAGAGTTACATTCCAAGACAAGGACTGCGTGGACAAGGCTCTGAAGCTGGACCGCGAGCTGCGCATCAACGGCTTCCTCGTCACTGTGTCCAAGTACCGCGACGAGGACGAGCAGAAGGCGCACAATGCCGCCAACGTTAACAAGGTATTTTTTTATGTATGTGCGAGAGACTGAGAGACGACGTTAATACAAAGCCGACATTTTTCCCAAGACTTGATAAGCACCGCAGCAATCGACTATTTACTATACAGTCATATAAATACTTTTCAGTTACAGAAAATTCAAAAAACATTTCATTTTAAAGATTGTACGATTTCGAAAATACTATGATCGTAACACCATTACACTTCTATCAAAACTTTTGGAGGAAATCGCTTTTGAATCTTGTGTAAATTTTAAATATTTATGCTCGTGACTGTATAGTAAATAGCCAATGTAACAGCTGCCTACCAAGTTTAAGAAAATAATCAGCTTTGCATAGCTTCGTCTCACAGTCACTTGGGATGCTGTTCATACACTAGCATTTTTTTATGTACAGAAACTGTCCTTAACTAGATGATCCTTTTGTTTCAATAATTAAGTTCAACTATCAGGTACACACGGCTAATTATCAAGCTATACATTTCCAGTTTAAGTTGATCTCGCATTGTATAGGATTTTCGTACAATGAGAGGTCAGCTTATCCTGGAAATATATAGCTTGATATATAGCCGCGTGTACTAAGACTGAAACCGGCACATAGATCAAAATTAATAATGCAATTTTACATTGGTCAAAAACAACGTGTTTTTTTGGGTACTCAACCCCATAAAATCGCTGATTGTGTCAACTGATTAGACTTATGAGTAATAGTCAAAAAGCTCACACAGCGAAGTAGAGTAATAAATTCATAGATATACATATTATCAACTCCCTGCATGCCCCCCAGAACAAGCGGCAGCACCCGAACCAGCAGCAGAACCGCAACAACGCCAACACCAACACCAACGCCAGCCCCAACAGCAACCGCGCCAACAACTTCCGCGCGCGCGGCGGCGCCTTCAACGCGAGGGGAGGCAACTTTAGAGGTAACTTCAGAGGTGTCTGCTTTTCTTACATTATACTTGTTGTCGTAGTAACCTGCTGTAGTGACTGCATGGACACTTGTATAGAATGTTCGAGGTCAGCTCCCTTTACGCAACTTTTAGGGGCTTGTGCTTACCAGAAATAAGGGGTTGTTGCAAACAATTTATTTTAAAATGGTTGCAAATTACCATATATTTTTTTAACACGGCAACTTAGAGATTTGTACAAACTAAGAGGCCCAGCAGTGGATGTAGAAATATTCGTTTACAATTTCAATCTGTAGAATAACGTGAAATTATTTCATTTTGATCTCTATTTCTTTGGTAGAATGTTAACAGCTTTACAATAATGATCTGTACTTGTCCTTAGGAGCCCGCGGCGGTCGCGGCGGCTTCGGAGGGCGCGGCGGCGCGTTCCCGCGCGGAGGGTTCGCGCCCGTCAACACCTACATGCCGCCGCAGGGCTTCATGGGCCGCCCGGTAAGCGCCACACACCAGCACAACTGGCTATACTTACCAGAGTATTAAGTCAATGGAGAGCATACACGAATTAAACCAAAATATAACTGAAGGGCCCGCTTGTACCACAAATAACTTAATATGTTTAGCGTTGAACGGTGCAAGCGGGTTTAAATTGTGCAAACGGATACAGAAACTCTTCCCTAGATGTTATGGCGGCTTTTTTTGCTCTATGCTCGTAAACTGACCTCGTTAAAACTCGGGTATTATTCCCAATACAGTTGGTTCAAACAAAATTTTGTCTGTAAATGTGTTATAGAGACTAACGGCAGTGTGATGTGTGGTGGATTTTGCGAACTGTCTCCTCCATCTTTAAACTTTAATTCACTCTAAGTAAGATGCATATTTCTACGAAACTGCCTCTTGCTCAGAGTAGCCTCCATTCGCTTACTACTCTATGCCTAATTCTCATGTTTGGTTTTCTGCATCTAAAACTATGGCATGTTAGCGACACTGCTTTATTTTTATACAGGCTATCAATTTAGTCACCTGCATCCATCAAGGGGGTGATTCTATCCGTCATACTAAACAACTTTTATTATGAAACTCCTAACAATTCGTCAAAACAAAAAAAAAAAACAACCAAAAAACAATAGAAAGACTTCGATTCATGTATGCAAAGTGTTTTTTACGAATCGTATAATGTGTTTCATAGCGAAAGTTGTATGACAAGTAGAATTACCCCTTGACGGATACAGGTCGCTAAATCTCCACACTGTGTATTATCCGAGTCTATTCCCAAGCATGGTTGGATCAGCTTCTAGTCTAAACTAGATGCGGCCAATATTAGATTTTTGTTTTGCAAGTTTTTATAATATAGCAGTTTATAGCATTGCTTTTAGCTTGAATGTACAGAACTTCCGTTGAACCTTGGTGTATAATAGTGTCGATTTCATGTGGTAGATGTCAACATATAAATATGTATTATATTTTTATTCTTACCCTCTCACTATACAAGTTATTACGTTGACATCTTTCGAACTGTATTTTTTTGCAATAATTTTTAAGAAAGCTTTTTCCATTGCATGCTCACATCCATTTCATAGAAACGAGTGCATAGAAAGATGTGCAAAGAAATGCAGTACAATGACAAGACACTGAAAGAACAACAGAATACACACCAACTCTGCAATTCTCTTTGCTTTAACACATTCTGTGCAT
This sequence comes from Omphaloscelis lunosa, assembly GCA_916610215.1. NCBI lineage: Eukaryota > Metazoa > Arthropoda > Insecta > Lepidoptera > Noctuidae > Omphaloscelis > Omphaloscelis lunosa. Next base: position 2,021,291 of record OU744245.1, on the reverse strand, counting down.
TCTTTTCAGAGTTACCTGTAGAAACATTACACCAGTTAAGTCCAAGGTAATGCCGCGCCCATACATGTGCCATGTGCGTACAAACAACCAAAGGGTTCTTATACAGTGTTGTCGATAGGAAATAAAGCTATATTTACACACATCATCTAATCCTACTGTCGTAGATGTAAGCTTGCTATAAATTTTCTGGAAATGCTTTTTTTACTTTAACTGTTTGGTTGCATGTATTCAAATGGTACATTATTTATTATTAGATTATAAAATCTATCAGCACGCATTGCATGACAACCATAGAAACGTGTTATTTACGAGTTTTGTCGACAGAAGATTTGACAAAATGACAGATTGTGATTGTTTATCTGTGATTTTGTCTATTCTGTCGACAAAACACGTTTCTATTGTGGTCATACTAAGCGTGCAGCTATCATTGGCCATAGTTTGTATAGTTGCCTTCGTAATTACTTTAGTATTTTTGACAACAATACCCCGTAAACTTTTAAGGGTTGAAACTATTTAACTGTCACACAGACAGACTTTCGTTGTTTTATAACATGCAAGTGACATTCAACCTTAGGGTGGCAAAGCAATTCCGAGGTCGACTATACAGTACTCAGCTGAAAATATGGCACATCGAGTTATTAAGAAAAAGTTCTTCTTTTTTATAGCGTCTTCTCTGTCACTCAGTCAGTCTCTTTCTATAACTCGTTGTGTTATATTTACGCCTGGGTACTGTTTTTTTTTTATTTGAGTTGCGCTAAGTAAATTGTGACTTATTTTTTCTGAGTGGTTGAAGCTACTTCTCTGATAGTGAAACATGTCGCCTTGTATCCATGATCAAGAAATGAAAATGTTCCGTCATCTAATCGTAATAATAGTTTGCTTCTCAGCAGGGTGGGTTCATGAACGACGGCCAGCGGCCAAACAAGCGACTCCGGCAAATGTAACCGTATTCTTTAAGACATAAGATCCAGTGTCGTGCGTCGTCCTCCTATGTTCGTGTGTGTGAGTGTGAAGAGCGCCCTATCAGAGACTTCTACTACAGTGACATGATTTGCAGTATCAGTAATAAAGAAATAAATCTAGCTAATTGTATTTACTAAGTACATGGAATAAAATAATTGTAAGCTAATGTCTTTTGACAGGTAATAAATGTAATTACTAACATTTAAAACTGCTGTTTTATTTCAATTCCGGCTAAAGAAAGTAATGGACGCCAGCAAAAGAAAGTAATTGCGGCGAGCATTTCCCTTTTATTTGCATTTAATTAAAACAATATGATCGTTTTTTTTGTGACCGAAACATGAAGGCAGTAACGCTATTGTTGTGCACGAGTGTTCACTCACACGCCATGCATGGCGGGTTGACAAAGACATTGAGCAGAAATAAGTAGGAGCACACAATACAAACCAAGGTGTTAATATACAGCTAACATTGCTGGACATCAAATCTATGGAGAAGCCATAAGGGTTATTATTAAGGGTGTCTTCGATAAGGCTCGTGCCCACCAGAACTGCAACCGACCTGACCAGTCAGCAGAGCGTATGATTCACCGCACAGTGTGAAACTGGACGAGCCAAGTACCCCCTAAGGCCGTTTGTCCACCGCACCGTGAACGGGACGTCAACGAGAACGAGATGACGACGCCGAAGTGAGCACAGTAACTTGCTATGGCCGCGTTATCTCGTCGATGTCCCGTTCACGGTGCAGTAGACAAACTAACTCCTCATAATATTCTCTTAGCAAATATTGCATCATATACGAGGTATGCCTTCTAAATAGTTTCTATAAATCAAGTTCACTTCAGTGTACCTATCTAATTTTATGGACTATAAAATGCATAAAAGATTAGTTCCGCTGTTATTTATTCCGCAATTAGCATCCACTTACAAAGCCGGCCTACAGTGTGCCTGTTGAGAACCACCAGGCTTGTTTGTATTCATCTCGGCACATAATTGTTCTAATTGCTTTTAATTTCCCGTTATAATTACTCCATAACATCTTGATTAAAAGAGAAAGTAATAATTGAGCATCTATCGGCAAATCGAATTTTAGATCAATCTATGTGGAGTTTAGTTCACTAAATACCCCGACATAGGCTTTTAGCAAAAATTGTTGACTTCTAAATGTGTAACTCGTGTATACAGCCAGGCTGGCCATCTGTTAGAAATAGTAAATAATTACTCACAATTCGCATCGACTGCTTGTAAACAAGCCTAAACGCGACTCGACTTACTGCAGTTCGTGCACATTAGTTAACGTGTGTCTACAGAGCACGCACGCATATACGCGATATAGAAATACGAAATAATATGTGCTAACAAAATGTTTAAGTTCAAAGTGTGTTGTGTGCTACTGTTCATAGTTTTGGCTGAATGCGGCAAATCACGCCAGAACCCAAAAAAAGAATTAGGTAGAGTTGGGAACCGACCCGCGAAACCTGAAGTGTTTGATAACTTGTTCAATATCTATGACCCGACGTTTTTGGCGGTAGTGTGGCCTAAAATAACAAATGGAATACATATTTTGGTCGACCACACGTGCTGGGAGGAACTGGGAGTATTCTTCAAAGAGCTGACGGAAGGCAAGGCTTGGGTATACAACGGTAAGTACCAATTAACGGCACTCACATGAGATAATGAAGACAATAAGTATACGGTAATATAATTAGATGTTATGGAAAAGAAAACAGAGACACATCTAATACATAATGTATATGGTAGCTAAGTATCAATTTCTAAGCGAATAATGTGTTCTGTAACTTGCAGTGTCTTACTCGTTGATGTTGAAGATTCATGTTAAGTTTAATCTCAAGTTGTAAGTACCTATTTTATGCTGTAGCAAAAGAACTACCTTCTAACTTCCTGCCCGGACTAAAAATGAACATATTTTGTGACATATGCAAATTGCGGTGCAGGAATCGAACCCTGATCCGTGAACTCTTCTATAAGAAAGGTACGACAGTGTAAATCGTTGCTGTGAATGGGCATTCTCGCTTATTAGTATAAGGAAGTCGCCTTACCATAATTCATCAAATTAAAGATAGCGTGCAGGGGACATTTCAGTTTTCCTGTCTGAAGAAAGTGATCGAAAATTATGCACATGCAAACCAGCCATTTAGTAAGTTTAGGTGACTTTAGTATTGATAGTATAGATAGCCATAGATATTTCGTGTTCTTCGGAATCATACAATCTATGAAAGGAAATTATGTATTTTCTGCTAGTGTTATCCTACGTTATTATTGCGGGTTCGATTCCCTTTAGGTACGGAACAGGACATTAATATGGCCAACAGATAATGTATACATGAACGGTGTGACCTGGTGAAGGCCGTAGGAATTCGCTGGATGCGGGAAGCACAGAACCGGTAGAAGTGACGGTGCTTGGGGGAGGTTTATGTTTAGCAGAGGCCGTCTTTCGGCTGAAATAATGATGTGAACGACAGGCTATCAGCGATATTGTAGAAATCCAAACAAAGTATTAGATAGATAAACTTTATACCTACCTAATTAAAATTAAATTAAATTAAATTAAAATTTATTTCAGACTAAGGTCCATAATTTCGTTAGTAGGTATAGTGGTGTTAGTAACAATGGTGCTTAAATAAGTGGGTTAGTATTGTTACTTATTTTTACAAATTATTTATTTGCACAGACCTATGACTGTTCCCACCCAGTGTCCCTGAAAGGGACAGTCCGGTCTGGCAGCGAACATTTTTAGAATGCTGTTGTCACTACCATGCAGGCGCTGTAGTAAGGAGGCCGCTTTCTTTCACATGATGGCATGGAGACCATCTGTGCGAGCCTCCGCGAACATTCCTGAAGCGCTACAACGCCATGGCAGCCCCAACAGCATCCTAAAAGCATTATTAAATTGAACACGCAGGACGTTGTATGCTCGGCGCGTGTATGATACCCACAGGCCACTTGTGTAAAAGGATTGACAGAACGCCTTAAAAAGGGTTACATTGACGTCTGTAGTACAACGAGCGAACCTGCGGGCAAGCATATTGCTCCTCACAGACAACGCCATGCGCTTCCTCTCTATATCTACGTTATCTCTTAGGTCGCTCGTGACAATGTGGCCAAGGTACCTAAAAATGTCAACAATTTTCAGTGCAACACCATTGAGACTTATGGGCGGAACACTGCGCGGCTGCTGCTTAGGTGCCAAAGCAGCAGCCGCGCAGTGCTAATAAAATCGTTGCTCATACACAATGTAACTTTACTCTCCCAAATAAATTTTGTTCAACGACAGCGGTATTATTTTCGGGGCAAACAATATTAACGTGGTGTTATTTTAATGCGCAAATTTGTAAAAAAAAAATTGAAACATTTTTCGCTATTGAAAAAAAATCGCCCAAATGCGAGTCGAACTCACACATGGAAGGGTTCCGTACCACCGTACAATATTTAGCAAAAAAACACCGAAAAAAAACGCGTTTCTTGTAGGTATAGGGACTCCCTTTTAATTTGAAACTTCATTTTATTTGTTGTTATAGCGGCAATAGAAATACCTACGCAAAATTTCAACTGTTTACCTATTACCGTTCATGAGATACAGCCCGCTGACAGATAGACGGACAGCGGAGGCTTAGGAATAGGCTGTTAGGGTTCCATTTGGCACCCTTTGGATACGGAACCCTAAAAAGACAGAAATTCGTTTGTCCCTCACATACTATAGCGATACTTATCATTTCTAATGTAGTCGTAGGTATTTCACTTCCTCACTATCGACATTATTCTGTTTTTAACGGTGTTTGGCGTGACCACTAAGTAATAATCAGTAACAACTTTCGATTGTTTGTATTCGCAGTAATGTGAACGCACTGCCAAGTTCAGTGCTCGATCAAGTTGGCTGTCTTATTAAAGCATTATTACAATCGATTACAACATGCCATCATGATCGGCATGTCTGAGAGATATTTCTCGATGGCATGTGAAGCCAAGTCAGAGGCCCATGGGCGGCTTTAAAAAAACTCTGACAACAGGTTAGTCACTAACCACGCGAAAAAAAGAAGAAAACAATCGATTACGATTAGTGAATATAAAATATCAAATGTTTATTTGTACACTTAGAAAAACATACACAGTACAAGGATTATAGAAATATTTTACAATAGAGTAATATTAAAGGGCGAACTGCCTCCTAAACTAGGCCGGAAGCCTGTGTTTTAGGAGCCAAATTCCTCCAGGTATAATGGCAAGAAAAAAACATAAATTAAACAAACAATGCCTTAATTTAAATACAGTAGTAATTAGTTCTACGAGTATTATGAGACAATTGTAAGAAGATTCTCGATTTTGTCATACGTTAACTTCTGCAACCAACTTGTAAGTTTGATTTTAACTTCGTGTTTAGTCAGTAAGTCGAAAGCTAGTTGCCGCATAGGTACTGTCGGCTAGCTAACTTGGAACAGCATTGGACCATATCGCACATGGAAGTGCCTTTGCGTCTTTTCAGCTTATCTTGATTCAGATGTAACGAGGAGTGTTTCCGCAGCACAGCAGCACAGCGTGGAGCACAAAAAGCTGTCTCACAGTAAATTCCGCCCCAACCCGGGATAAAATATAAAATGATTGACTGGCAAAGGCTCTGGTAAATTATCAAAGCTTTATTCGGATCAGCGGAGTGTCTAAGTTCCTTAAAGATATAAATTAATTTCCTGATCCTAGTACAAAGGGCTTAGATATATGGTTCCCTGCTAAGTTTGTGATCGATGTGGATTCGTGTGGACTCCTGATATCTGGGACCAAGGACAGAGATGTGCAGCTGCAATTAGGGGCCTCACCTGTGCAAATGTGGGATTGAATTTGACCTGATTCCAGTGGAGGAGTAGGTAACGAAAATCTAATGACGTTATCTTTGCTACGTTTAGGGTAAGTAAATTCTTTGAGAACCACTTCATCACAAACCGAAGTGACTGTTCCACCCTTTTTACTTGGTCTGCCCCAGGCAGAATCATACACTATCAGCGCTGTATCATCGGCGTACGTAAATATGTCGAAGTTTGGAATATGTGCATGACACAGGTCATTGATGTAAAGCAAAAAGAGAGCGGGCCCGAAGATGCTACCTTGCGGAACACAGGACCTGATAAATCTATCATCACTCTTTGTAGAGTCGATTTTAACCCGTTGAGTATGGTTAAATAGATCATCTTTAAATTTGTCCAAAACGAGGCCACGAATCCCAACGCTTTCCATTTTCGACATCAAGGTAGGAACAGAATTCGTGTCGAATGCCTTGGATAAGTAAAGGAAGATACCGTAGCATTTCAAGCCTTTTCCAGGTTGTTAACTAATGTTTTGGTAAGGTCAGCTACAAGCATCCTCCGTTGAGATTCCTGGTCTAAAACCGTGATGTTGCAATGATTTTATGTTTAGAGAGATACGCAACGAGATAATTGTTAAGTATCCTTTCGAGGATCTTAGATAAAGAGCTTAGTAAGGATATTGGACGGTAGCTGTTTCATTGGCTCTGTCTCCACTCTTGAAAATGGGGCGCACGACAGCGAATGTTGCATAAACGTAGGTGTCAACGTTTTACAATAATGAGTAATGTGTTGTGTGTTTTGTCATTTGTTTTTACAACAACAATAGTAACGCATGTGTTTTGGGTGTGCCATTGTTGTGACTAGAAAATAGACGTAATATTGTAAGGATTACATTATTGGTTTATGATAATAACGTAAACAAATTAGTCCGCATAAACAATATTTTTTTACATTCATAATATTGTTTGATGATAAATAAAGGGATATATGTATATGTTACGGCTAAAACCCGAAGTATGACTACACATAGTTTTAGCCGGCTACACACACATATCACACATTGCAAACCACATATAGCATACACAAAACACACTCATTTGAATAAGCTGTTGTAAAATATAAGTCACTTCTATTACTAGCTAAGAATGAGTCGGTACAATTATAAAGCTTGTTACAGAAATAAACTATTTGTATTTATATTCAACTAACAATTAATAAAATTGATAGTTGAATAAGAACAAACAATGGCTGAGCGTCTGGCAGCAGTTAGTTTCGTACCCCCATAACTACTTGCAGAAATGTATTTTGCCATATTCATTTAACAGCTGGCCCCAGGCCTCGTGCCGCGTACATACTTCCACGTCTTGCATGTCTCCTAACGTGATTATTTATTCATACTTGATTAGAAGATAATACTCTTGGGAAGATTTTATTATAGGCATACTGTAGATAAGGCTCATCACTAGAGTACCCAATTACGTAATACACGATCAATCACAATCTGTTTCGATTTGAAAAAGATTGTGATCCATTGCTTCATAAGTTAAAAAAAATCTGTTCAACAACGTAAATAACGCAATGAAACATTCATTGCGTTATTTGTTGAACTGTCAAAATGAAACAAATTAGTCATAGGGTACAGATTCACCAAAAAAGTTTCAGATTCGTCAAAGAAATTATCATTCAGCTGAAAGACTTCGATTGCTGGACATAGGCCTGATCCCCCAGCATTCAGCGGATTATCATATCATCTTCACCAGGTCGTCGGTCCACGCTGAGCCTTTCGGTACGCCGTCGCCACTCTCCAACTTTTCGCCCCATAAGCCATCCGTTCTGCGGCTCAGCTGTCACTTGAGTTTGGCAATTCTTCGGGCAATACTATCACAGATTGATGCTTGATTCAGCTTTATATGTGCTTCCTCATACAATGCTATACAATGCTTACATGACTCAGGTATAAAGAGACACTATTCTTAGCCATACGATGTTTCACGAAACCTGTCTATCCCGCTAGGCATTGAACCAAAAATTATGTGCATTATTAGCAAAAACAAAAGAAAACTATTCACGCAATGATCAAGTGCCGTTAGCACGCACGGTGTCAACAAAACGGAGTTCCAGTCGAACAAAGTATTTGGTATACAGGCAGCTGAATTGCACCTACTTTTAAACAATGTTGTAAGTGTGCTGAGAGTCAATTCTTTTCATATCACTCTTAAGTTTGCCATAACTTTAAAAAGTTAAAACGTACCTACAAAATAAACATGAATATTGGCATTATAGTGGGCAAATGAATTAATCAATCAACGTGGCCTCCTACTGGGTGCAAACAATATAAAAAAAAAGTGCTTGGCGAAAAAAAGAAGTGGACAGAGATTTTTGTCTGCATACAAAATAACTTATTCGACTGTACATGCAGACGCAGCTAAATGTACAAGCACACAGTTAACTAACGCACTGTTTGAGATGACGTGAGACCACACAGCATGACTTCAGTGAGAGTTATCTTGCGCTGGAAAAACAATTGAGGTGAAATTACGTGTGTGACTGTTGCTAGGTGGATATTCGGTTACCGTTATTATGAGTATGTATGAATGGGTTGCCGGATGCTCTGGAGGTGTGAAGCAGTGCGAAGGCTGAAGTTTAGGGAACAAAGATGTTGATGTTGCACAGCATCAGAGAGTGTGACTAATCACACTCTCTGATGCTGTGCAACATCAACATCTTTGTACTAATGCTTTGATATTATTTCTTAGTTTGATTTTACAACAATTCCACTATGGGCAGCTTCCTCCATACATGCGCAGCGTTACAGCATTTAATTTTTTTAAATGCTGTAATCATATGTTTATTTGCCAGAAATACATTGTTTTGGTACAGGTGAGAGCTTATAACCTAAGTGTCATTGTATTCTGCCTGCAAGCAAGCGTGCAAATGTTTTATTAAATTTACATACATTATTACTTCATTACAATTTTTTTTACGTCTTTTATATATCTCGGGACCCTGGGGTCCCGAACCTTTGGAAGGCGTACGAGGGGCCGAAGCCAACTCGCAGAGGCCCATTAGACGTTTTTTAAAATTGAAATAAGGCACCAAACGACGAGTATCCCTGTTCACACTATGCTAGTACACCCACAGGCAACCCCCGGTTGGTGCAGGACTATTGCAGGATATGGAAACAAAGAAATTAGATGATGGTTTTCGGTGGCGAAGTGAACAGGTTAACTAGAACTATGGAAAGACTATGGCCCCTGCCTGACCAATATTTTGTATAAAATACACAGGAAAATGGCAAGGGGTGACTTGCACACTCAATAATGGGCCCCCGAAAACGGTCGCTAGCACAAAGTGTTGTAGCGACAAGGGGGCAACATGTCCTGAGTTGCTTATGAGGAGTGGAGAGGTATTCCACATCCACGGCTATCAGGACAATCCCGGAAGTACGGTCAAGATCCCTACCAGTATCTTACTGGAATACTTCCTTCCTCCGAGCACGTTTGCTCTTGCGAATCTCCACTCAAGCCGGTCAATAAAGGCAAGAATGACGTGGAAGCTTTGCTCTGTCAGTGTTAGCTCCAGCCGGCCAAAAAAGGCAAACCAAAGGTGAGGAACAAGACTTCTCCCGGGAGATAGGGTCCGTGGGGTCGCTACTGCCCAACAGCTCGCCACATGCTGCCCTGCGGGTTTATGTATCTCTCTTGATCTGGCTCTTCACCCTAACCCTATTTCGGCAAAGTAAACTCTACCGACACAGACCCAGACTTCGGGAGCGCGCAAGCCCCACCACGACGTCAACGTAGAGATACGAGGGTGGGGTTATTACTATTATTATTTTATACTACATCATTATTACTATTAATTCATTCCCTATTTAATTTATATTGTAAATATTCTTATTATTGTAGGTACAAATTTTCAATTTTATGTTCCATAAATCCCTCAAACTATAAAAACAACACTTTAGAAGACATTCTGTCAATTTTGTCTTGAACACATACATTGTAATAGTTTTAAATCGTTGGTAAGTTATTATAAATTAAGACACACATATTAAACGTGTATATCTGTATGTGTAAATATGACAGGGTGGCTAATTTACCTTTCCCGTATCATTCATTAAAAAAAACATGTAAATATACATGATTGTACTTTCAGCTCTCGACGCATCAGGGCGCTATGGATCAGGACTGTTCATGGGCAATCGGTTTTGGTTGGGATCCAAAGAACAATGTTTGGACTTGGTACGCACAAACGTTAAAACAATTAGATTGCCCACAATCACTTCCGTTTTACCTCATATTTCATGTTTTTCCTCAATGTCAGGACGAGCAGTCAATTGCAACGAATAAAAGCACAATAGAGGATGATTCCGACCATGACATCAGCCCGGTATCGAGGACGAAGTACTTTGACGATGGTATATACGTAATTATTTCATCAAAATCAATCTTTAACAAAGCAGTTCTTATATTAAACTAATTATGATTTTGAATAGAAACACACGAGTGGCGATGGATGGTACAGTACGACGACGTACCACAGAACGTTGCAGACAGCTGGCCGCCATACCGACTCGCATACACCACCCTGGGGGTCACACTGAACATCACAAAGTCCAACATGATAAAGGCAAGTCCCTAAACAAATGTGAAATTTACATGAAGTGTCAGAGATTTCATACTTTTTCGCCTTTTTCAGTCGACTGACATAACCTTAGGCCTCTGCATGCCGTATTCCTGCTCGCCACGCGACATCACGTCCATCATCAACTTCTCCATCATGATCAACGACAACTTGAAAACGAATAAGACGTCATCACGTGTCGCGATGATCACCAGCGTCAGGCGCGTGCAGGGACAATACGACATCACGACAGACAGCGCTGGGGTGCTGTTGATATGCGTCACAACGGTCCTCGTAGCTTTAGTGATAGTCGCTACTGTCATAGACTTAGATCTAATGAAATGTCTACCGTACGGCAAAAAATCAATGACATTCGATCTAGAAAAATACAATACAGATCCAAATAGGAAGGGAGGCAGGGAATTTAAGCAAGAAACTGAATCAAAGACTGAAACGGAGACGTTAGGCGTTGAGAACGTAAGCACGCATTACCTGGCGGTGGAGAGTCTTGTGAAGTGTAGCGCTTCCACGATTACGCTAGACGTGAATTGTGCGGAAAAGACATTAGGCAGCTGCAAGCGATGTGGAAAGTACAGGAAGCAGTGCAGCAACCCACGCCAGCTTGAGAACCTGCCGCCGTGCCCACGACAGAAGTACAATTCTTTTGCGAGTTTGAGCACAGAGAGCAAGAAGAAGAACGTCTTCTGCCGACTGCTCCTATGCTTCTCTCTAGCATACAGCTGGAAGAGAATTTTCAACACGAACACGGCGAACAAAGATCTATCGTTGATACATGTTATGAGAGTTTTAGCGACGTTTTGGATTATGTTCGTGCATGTCGCAGTTATAGTCGAGTATATCTCAGGTAACATTATCAACGTCGTCGATACTTTGTGGCATTTTTATTCTTTAGAATGTTGGGGTTTAATGTTTCGTTTTATTTTCCAGATTTCGCTGGCGACATAAATGCAAAGAACGATGTTTACTTGATTATTGCCACTGGAACAATAGCTTTCGATACATTGTTTTACGTGAGGTAAAGAGATATTTTTTTATTTTTTTTTTGTAATTACCAACCTCCTTTACGGCATTTTTCTTTTTTGGTTTAAATACTAAATTGTTTTGCTCTGATTGGATGCATCGCCAAACGAACATCCTACACACACACACACACACAGAAACACACACACACACACACAACACAACACAAGAAGGATGTTCGTTTACTAGTATCTAATTTGATGTGAATTAGTTTAAATGATCCTCGCCTTCCAGTGGTCTCTTCAGTGCGCATCACTTCTTCTTCCTAAAAAGTCAGTACAGCGTGAAGGAGCTGGTCGGCTTCCAGGGCGTCTGCGGGCAGGTCCTGCAGTTCATCTGCTTCGTCACCAACAGGGTCATTAGGTTCGTAGCTAGTTATTTATAATGAATAACTATCTTAATAATTACCTACTGGGCTGCTAGCCATAACCAGTTCGCGAGTCTTGTTCGTAATAGGCAATTACTTTTAAGGATGTCTAGATTTTTGTTTTTCTGTGCCAATTAGATGTAGATTGAAAAAAAAAATTGCGTGATTTTATAATTATTCGTTTTTAAAAGTCATTATAACTAATAACTCTATGAGATGGTAATTATACCTATACCCTAGTCAAAGAGCATTCAATGTGGAAGATTGGAAACTAGCATCTTTAAGTCCTTTTCCATATAATCTAGCCCATTTTGCGACTTTGAATTTACTTCATGGCTTATAATATTAAATTCAAATATATGTTTTTTCAACCAGGTTACTTCCATCCTACGCGTATGCGGTCCTCCTATCATCGGTATTAGCGCAGTCTTCGTTCAAGACCGCCACGCTGACGCTGCCGGACGGCGACGAACGTAACTGTCGCGCGCACGGGTGGAGGAACCTTCTTTACATCACTACTGTTTATCCCGCTGAAGAACAGGTAAAATACAGTTCATTATCTTCTTAAACGACCTAAGGGTCACACATGCTTTTAATGTGGCCTGAAAGCCTGATGCCCACTGGCGGACTAGGGGGGGGGGGGGGGACTGGGGCGTTCAGGTTTGGTCCGCCCCGGGCTCCCTGTCCTGGGCACCCAAATCTTTAGAAATACGTTTTAATAAAAAAAAAAGTTCAGTAAGTTAAAAGCAGTCTTTGTTGGGGGCCCCCTAAGTATTATAATAAACATAAATGTAGAGTGCTAAAATTTTCGAGCTCGCTTCGCTCGCTCTGGTATCTTACGTTCTCAAACTATTCTAAATAGGTCGATAAAGTAATTCACTAAAAAAATTACCTATTCAGACAGAAAATTTTCGAGCTCGCTTCACTCGCTCTAGCATCCTGCATTCCTTTAATGCTCCAACTTTTCCATATACTCCGACAAAGTATCTGCAATTTCTGTATGAATGGTCAAACGAAAACCTAAGCTTTTCGAAGTAGTTTGCTAAAATTTCGAGCGCGCTTCGCTCGCTCTTATATTTTACGTTCGTCCCCATTAAGTTGGCCGCCCCGGGCCCCCGATAGGCTCAGTCCGCCACTGCTAGATACCTAGATTGGATTCCAAGATTTTGTATATGGATACTGCGCGGTAATTGCCTAACACACTTACAGTAGCAATGGCTTTCATTTTGACAGTTCAACAACATTCATTGTGTTATTTACGTTGTTGAGCAGACTTTCCACAAAGTCAGTCTTATCGGAGTTAAAAGCAGCCCCGGATCTAGATTTTTTTGAGGCGGGGCAAAAACTGCCGTCTGCCGCCCCCCGCCAATCTTTTACGGGGATGCGCTAAGTTAGCCCGTGAAATTCAAATTTTCTCAAAATGAAAATTTGGCAGCAACATATTAATAAAATTTTATCGATCGATAATGGTCCAACAGTCCAACAGGGGCGCCATAACGGTTGTAAAAAAGAAAAAAATTGAAAGGTTAAATGTTCCGCGCGTCTCATTTATTGCAAAGTTGCGATGTGCTGGGTGGTGCACTTGTCTGCTACATTTCAATTTGTCGCCCCCTGAAATTGGCGCCCGGGGCGCGTGCCCCGGTTTTTTTAAATATGTAACTAATATTTTATTGATTAACTTTTAATTCCTCCCTAGTGTATGCAAATCTCGTGGTACCTAACGACGGAGACGCAGCTGCACATGCTGGGTGCTCTGCTGTGCGCGACGAGCGCGTCCTCGAACATGCGCGCGCGGATGGCCGCCGTGTTGACGGTCGTCTTAATGTTGACGGCAACCATTGCTGATGCTAGCGCAGCTTACTTCGACTTTGGGAAGTTGTGAGTTGCTGATGAATACCTAATACAACATAATGTTGAGTTTATTGGAGCATAGATATGAACTGTTTTATTTTATTTATTCATCCTTTTGTTGTAATTTTTTAGATTTTCGAATTCATTTGGTGCATACGCCGTTATCATCGAACGCCCGTGGGCTCGCATCTCTCCGTACTTCATGGGTGTATTCACCGGCTGGCTGATTCACATAATGAATGGCAAAATGAAAGTTTCGAAGGTAGATAAAACAAAAAATCACTGACAAACAAGAGAGAAAAACTCGTCTATTCTATGATCAATAATGATTTACTAAGATGCAACTACCTTAACACAATTGATCCTAAGAGACATCCCTGTGGCATTCTTGCATTAATGTAATAAACGCTATTTATTAAAGTAATCGTTATAATGGCACATGTGAACTACGAATTTTCTTATATCTACCCATCGAATATCTCGTTTGGTTTTTTTTTCCACGTATGTCAGTGTTATCAAACGTCTTCGTAAAATCTCTAATTTATTTCAGATAACATCGACTCTTCTATGGATAGCGTCCCTATCTTTCATGTTTACGTCATCGGCAGTACCGATGGTGGGTCTGCCGTGGCTGGCTGCGTGGCTCCACCTGACCTGGACCATCGCTCTGCTGTGGCCGGTCTTGATGGGCACCACTAACTTGGCTGGTAAGAGATTGAATCGTTCTTCAATACTTTTGACATCATTAATGGCGATGTATGAGATATTAACGTTAGAAATGGAGCGTAGGGTATTTCTTTCGTATCTAAAAATTGTGTTATTTTCTTCTTAAAAAAATAATGGTGTTGCTATTCTTAACAAACTTCTATGGCAATGGATGTCTTGCCCCGTTTGTCTCGTAGTCGCAAGCGCGACTGCTGAGCGTGAGGTCCCGGGTTTGATCGATTTTCAGGTCGGGCAAAAGTGAAATTCGGTTTTTCCATTAGAAATTTCTCAGCAGCAGCCCGGAGTTTGGAAGTTAGTGGTGTGATACCCCCGTGCACACGTTAAGCCGTTGGTCCTGCGCCTGGTCTCTCTCCGGTGGTATCCCATTGGACTATTAGAGTGAGAGAAGAGAGTGCACCTGTATCTGCGCATAGACTTGTGCACTATAATATATCCCGCGCTGATGGCTGGCTAGTCTCCGCTGAAATTGACCGCCATCCATTCCTGAAATTCGGTCGGAATGAATATATATACTTTAACTGTATATTTGTATCAAGTGTTGCCATAATTACTATAACTTCTTGTATAATTGACAGAATATTGTTCTCGTAATCAGGTGTGTTCCGTCGGATACTGGCCCGCTCATCAATTGCTGCACTAAGCCGGTTGAGTTACGGCATGTTGCTGCTCCATGCTGCAGTAGCACGGACTATGTTGCTGTCAGTGGGCTCAGCGCTGTGTTCAACTACTTTGTGTATTGTGAGTATGATTTAATCATTAGCATTGGCTAGACTTCCTTTTGATTAAAATGATGGCATTTCAAGTGTTTTCAACAACATTATCTATAATGAAGCTAAGGTTTGTCTTTTCTCTAGAATTGACAAATCTTTTTCGTGAAATAGACATGTATTTCTGCTTGTCTTACTGGCTTCATTCTTTCCCAGTGGCTGTACTTTGCGGGAACCACGCTGGTAACTTTACTGGCAGCCATGGTGCTCTCGCTTCTGGTCGAGATGCCGTGTTGCAGCCTCCTCAGAAGACTCTCCGACTGCGCAGTCGCTTCATAACAGCAATAAAACAACTAACTTATTTTGTATTCAAAATTATATTTATTTATTTATAATAATCGGTAAAAAACTTACACCTATTTATATTTACAGCCTATTTACATTATTAGGTACATAGGTAAATGTACATATTTATCGTAATATAACTTTAATTATGTTTGTTCAGCAGAAGTTATTTAAAAGGGATACTGAGGAGTGGCGTAGATATTGTACTAAGTATAGGTTGTAGTAGTTTTGAATGTACTGAAATAACTTCATGTGATGACATGTTGATGGCGTTACAAGCCAAAGTCTCAACCGACTATCTAGTACTCAATTTATCTCAAAAAGCTAAGCGAAGAAGATAGAGATCAGACAACCTCAAGATATTTAAAGCCGAGTTAACAGCCGGTTCACACGACGCTTCTAGAAACTGTAAGCCTAGCAATTATGTACATAACTCCAAGTCTTTACAAGCGTTATACCTACACACTAATAGGTGAACCGGACATTATGAATAATAGAGATTTTATATATTTATCTCGTTCCTAGTTTTACGTAATTTTTGTAAGAATAATAAATAGAATTAATCCACGTTTGATTTAATTTCAAAGACTTTCCTTATTCGTGGAAAGATTAACTTGTTATTCTTTTACTAACAGAATAAGCAAAAAGTTCATCCTAGAAATTTGTTTGTGAGGGTTCCGCACTCAAAGGGTGCCAACGACACCCTTTTTAACTAAGGCTCCGCTGTCCGTTCCGATGGGCGGTTACTTGACGGACATAGGGTTGTATCTTTTGAACCGTTATAAATAGATATATGACATTTTCACAGAGTGTGAACTACTATGGTCACTATAACAGCAAATAATAATAAAAAAATAGACAGGTACTAATTATTATTTTTTTGTTTTATATATGGTACGGTGGTACGGAACCTTTCGTGTGCGAGTCCAAGACGCTCTTGGTCGCTCTTTTGTTGCCTTCATTGCTGTCCATACTTGGGCATCCAATTTTCATTTAACTTAACTCTTGACTCATTTGTCATGAATAATAAACTCCGAATTACACAAGAACTTAACGTAATCTTTCATAACCAATTCTCAGTAAATACAATCAACGCATTACATAACAGTGTTCAGTCAGCCTGCCTCCACTCGAGGCGACATATTGTTTCACGACATATTATCTACGTAAATATACAACGGAATGTTACTTGTTTTAAAAACGAATGCCCGATTCATTATAATGATTAATTACCGACCGGTAAATGTTAAAAGCAAGTGAAAACGTGATAAATACTAATGCAGTCGTAGTTATATTTTTTGAAACATTTTAATGCGAAACTGACACCAGAATATTTACAAACGACCAGTCAGGCATTTTCAAAATTATCTATCGGTAACTTTAAAGATCCATTTTTTCTTTGAGGAACCGGACAAAAGTTTACTAAAATCACATTCACAATTACTATCAGGTAGCGAAGCGTCGCCCAACGACAATTAGATTGTACAACATTTTTGTAACGACTCTTGCGCAGGTTCGGTATGCATTTAACATTTTTGGCCAATTAAACCTGCGCAATATAATTTAGTTTAATCATTCTATCCGCCTTAAGTAGGTCAGTAGTGTGCTAAGGCCCTGTTTCCCCACCTCCGGATAGCCACTACCCATCAGATAAATAAATGAACTCTGTAAAATTTAAATTTCGAACTGATTTTATATGAAGTTATCTGCTGGATAAATTAACCGGTATTTATACGGAGGTGGTGAATCACGCCATAAGGCAGTTAAAGTCTCTGTATCTTATGTTAGGGTAGGTTCACACTCTGTGGGGCTTCCTCTGCGGGGAGACGATCTTCAGCATGGTGACGATGGGCGCCTCGAACGCCACTGATATCACGAACGCCAACGCGTACGATATCATTGTCAGCCCGAGGAACAGGATGAACTGGGGAGATAGGTACATAAATTGTTTTAGAAAACATTAAGAGAAGGCTCCCTAAATTGTATGTTAATTTGCATTAATATTCTGAAACAGTTACGCATACAATCAAAATTGAACTTTAGTATATAGACAGTTACGTAATTGTAACATTTTCGCTCGATTATTTTTTTATTCGCAAATCATGTCTTTTTTTATTATAAAAAAAGATGCAAATTACTCGGCTGTTATGTCTAAAATAAAAATGGACACTAAGGAAATATAGTTTGCTATCCAGCCACAAGATATTTTTTCTGTAGATCAATTATTACTTTAGTTATAACTAAATTAGAATTGAGACTTACGACATTTAGTTCCGTGCTCGAATACGACCAAAGAGCGCACGCGATATTCAACTTTATTACTGATGTGTTAGCGTTTAGTACAAAGTGCAGTGGCGGGGTGCATGGGGGCGGAGCTTGCGTGGAAATTGTCTTTGGAGTGCCTGGTCTTAAGCTTTTTTGGCATTTCTTAAAATGTTAACGGCTGACACTCATGTTTTCTACGCAACTTACTTCAACATTTGCGAAGGATTTAAGCGGAATTTAGGCACTTTCTAGTATTTTCTCATGTAAGCTGGTTTGCCAATTTTTGATTCTGCTAGATTATTAATATTTGCTCTTTAAAAGTACACACTAGAGTGCTCTCAAGATAAGTCTGCACGCGGCCGAAATCGGACCTATTATGTATGCCGCCGTCTTGTCGTTTATGTAGTGTCAAATTAAGTATAGAATTACTTAATTAACTAGCTTCTACCCGTGATTTCGTTCGCGTGGAAGTCGATAAAATATAGTCCATGTTACTCGCTCATAATGTACCTTTCTATAGGTGAAAGAATTTTTGAAGTGAACGCATTGATTACCGTGGTGCCGATTTTTTTTCAAGATTACACTTTTGTCGGCATTCCCTGAGAGCCACTTTTTAAAAATTGGTTAAGTAGTTTTTGAGTTTATCCATTACAAACAAACATACAAAAAATCAAATCTTTTCTCTTGATAATATTAGTTTAGATTAATATTAATACTCGTATAAGATTTATGATTATTTTTTAAATAGTGCAGTATTAGACAGCGCTACCGGTCGCGCGCAGACTTATCTTGCGCGCACTCTAAGTATATAATTTGATAGGTACTCAGCATCTAGGGTCATGTAAGTAGGCAGTCCTGTGAGTGGACCCCTTGAGGCGTCAGGAGCGAGTACATCTTGGTACGATGTCCGAGAGTCTGCATGATGTACTGTTCCTGTCTGTTTCTATCGACTGGTTAAGACTTGGGCGTAGAGCTCGCTGCTGGGTTGTTGCCAGTCGAAGTAACGGAAGGTACTCACCACGAACAGCTCGCCCATGTGGATGGGGTGCGTGAGGTGCATGGCCACGTAGCGCAGCACCACGGGGTGCACCAGGTAGGCGCAGTACGTCACGCGCGAGAACGGGTACAGCACCGGCGCCGACAGCAGCGGCCGCACCCAGCCTGAGGGCGATAGATCAGCGTGCTTACAACAACAACCGCATGAGTTACAACAGAACCAAACAATCATAAGTGCATATATGTCGCTATTGTCAATGTAGTACCTACGTAAAGTTTGCCAAGAAAGCATCAACGGCTATTATGAAGTCAAACTCAAAGTATTTATTTTAAATAAACCAATTACAGGCACTTTTATACTGTCAAAGAGTCGGTCAGTCAGTCAGATGAAGCTAGTTGGCCATTCCAAAAGCTTAAAAATAACCCGATTTTTATAACTGAGCGCCTGACAACGTCAAAATATTACAATGTATGTGGTTTAAACAATAACAACTTAACGAATAATAAGACAGAACTGTGGACACGACACGAGGTGTGTAGACCGTGTTAAGAGGCGTCGGGGCACTGAGGAGATAACCGGGCGGGTGAATTCAATACTAACGACCTACGATTACATAGATAACAGGAGTAATACCTGTGGAGAAGAACGGGCAAGAAACTACAAAGTATTTAATTGACTGTCAAGATCCCTGCAACTCTTAAAGAGAAAGAATTTTCGATGCTTGTGTAATTCAAACAAAGGAACTTCATCTTCATCCATTGCCATCTGATCCAACTTGAATCATCTCTCATGAGATCGCCCCCTGGTTGGAGTGTCCGTGCTCTGTAGCCTCTGTTGAAGAAGTGTCGTACCTCCGTGTCCCGTAGAGCAGGCGATGATGATCCAGCCGATGCAGGCGGCCCACAGCGAGTGCGACAGCGCGCTGTACACGGCCGCCGACAGCACGCCCATCTCCGTCTTGTACAGCCCGAAGATCAGGAACAGCAGCGTGGCCGTGCACACCGCCCAGCCCACGCCCGCCCACACCTGCCCGACACAAGACACCATGAAAATGTGTTGAACGGCGAAGAGAAAACCTTCTGACGCATTGATGATAACTTTTCTTGAAACTCACTTAAAAATCAGAGCAGTTAAAGGGGTAAACATCTACCCTTAATTAAAATCCTATCGAAACCAGGATGTAGAGGAGTATCATTTTGAAGCCCTTTAAATTCTCCAGGATATTTAATAATTTTTTTTCGATATATCTTTTCATTTTTGGGAGGTTTTACAAATTCTTAAAAAAATGTCCCAAAAGGAACTGTAAAAAAATTGCGTTTTTTTATAAATAAAAAAATAATAATACTGCAAAAAAATTGCAGTATTATTTCTCTTTCAGTAAACGTATCTTTTGATACCTTTTTCATTTATCTATCTTAATAATTGAGAACATCGCGCAGAAAAGTGCGACCGGGGCCAGTCCCCGAAAAAGCATTTTCAATGCTAAAATTCTTTAGGTAATAGAAAACTTATGTTTGGGAGCAGCTAAAATTGAGCTTATTTCCACTAATTGCTTCAGGGTTTTTAAGTTTGCTTTAGTTAAATATATATGTATTTACTCTAATTCGGACGGTTGTCCAGCTTAGCCTTAGATAGACCATACTTACAGATCCTTAGAGATCATTGAAGTCATTA
Organism: Omphaloscelis lunosa; assembly: GCA_916610215.1. NCBI lineage: Eukaryota > Metazoa > Arthropoda > Insecta > Lepidoptera > Noctuidae > Omphaloscelis > Omphaloscelis lunosa. The sequence continues at coordinate 2,000,919 of OU744245.1, read as the reverse complement.
ATGCTACATCAGTTATTGTAAGAAGAAAATTTTAATTCGCAGTTAGAGCCCCCAGGGGACCGAACATATTTATGGAGATAAGCTTCACCTTCCCATTGCACTCACCCAAGTCATCCGAATCTTCAAGTTAGTCTTGAACAGTATCCAGCCGGTGAGCATGCCCACGAGGTAGGGCCCCAGCCGGGTCCAGGGCTTCTCGTACACCTTGTCGAACTGCGTGAAGGGGTCCTCGCTGTTCGGGATGTGGTCGTTGCTCCACGAGACGTAGCCCGTCGTGAACAGGGACGAGATGAACAACACGCCGGTGAGAGAGGCCGACACCTTGAAGTGGCTGCGGCGAGGGGAATAAAATGATACAAGATATAAAGAAAAGAAAGAAAGAAAAAAACTCTAAAGACTCCAACATAGTTGGGAAAAGGCTAGGCAGATTGATTGAGGTCGATGTTTCCTATCTGACTACTCACTTAGAAACAAACTCAGAGTTCACAGTCTCTTTTAAAGTCCAGATACTGTCTAAGTGACATTGAAAATGTAAGCACGATATTTGGCAAATCTGGTACAGTAAGGTATTCCATATTTTACGGTTTCGAGGTTTCTTTCTTAACTAAGCAAAAGTTAATATTGACATTGAACATGTCAGTAATTTCCATTCCTTTCCAAACGGGCACTTAGTTCAGGGTTCAAGATTGACTCAAAACGAAATGAATGTCGAAACTTTTAAACTCACCTAGTAGCAAGAATCAATAGGATGGCGCTGACCGCGTAGAACTGGGTGTCGTCCGACAGGTACCAGCTCCATAACATGCACTGGAATCATAACATTCGTTAATTAATCAAGTTTGTATCCCTGCCTTCGAGAGAATATATTGTGTTTAGTATTGTGACCAACAAATACCGGCCAAGTGCGTGTCGGACGCACAATGAAGAGTTCCGTACTTGGGATGAATTTATCCCAAATACAAACTTAACTGTACTTAACTTACATGTACTCCCATACATGCCAACTGTAAATGTAAATTTTTTCGCACAATTTTGAGAGTTTTACCATGTTATTTTAAGACCATAGACTTCTTATAGGTTTTCCTGTTATCTATGAGTGAAGAACCATTCTCTGTATTTTTTTCAAAATTTTAGGCTCAGTAGTGTCGGAGATAAGGGGGGGGGGGGGAGGAACGGTAAATCTTCTTCAAATTTTTTATTCATATTTTTTGGTGGTCGCCAATGTAATCTCTCCAAAAATTATTCAACAGAAATCTGTCGGAATGCTCACCATCTGCTCGACGGGGAAGAGGGTGTTGATGTAGAGCAGGTTCCTCCACCAGTACTTGGGGCAGGTCTCGTGGTCCATCGCGGGCGGCTCGAACACCGCGTTGTGCGCGAACCACTTCATCGTCACCTCCACCACGCCCAGGATGAACAGGTACGGCGCGGTCAGTCTGGAGTGAAACGAATAATTACTACAGGTGATGGCGTTGTCCACTAAGGGATCTCGCGCTCTATGTGGCCACGACTCCGGCCAGTTGTGGCCCTCTAGTGGTATAGTATGGTCTGCGGCTAGTTGACCTTTGCGACCAAGTGCCCGATTCGTATCGGTTCACCTAGTCGTTGCGACCACTGTTCGTGGTCGTGGCCGTTTAATCCGCGAGATCCCTGAGACTCGCTTGCGCGGTGCAAGCGAGTCCAATCACTGAATGCGTAGCATAATTTTGTCTATGTCAATTTCAAACGGTTGACAGAAATGGAAAATCTACAAATAAATAAAATTGTTAAAGTATAAGGTTAAAAAAATATATTATTTTAATATAAAGTAAAAATATGTAAAAAAAACACCACCCATGGTCTACCCATGTCCCACATTTCATCCAAATCTGTTCAGCTGTTTTATTGTGAAAATGTAACAAACAAACAAACTCACTTTCACATACATATTATATATATATATATATATATATATATATATATATATATATATATATATATATACAAATATTGATCGTTTAATAGTAGATATAGGGGATGTTTAGTTTGCTGTACCAACCTGGCAAATCTGTATCCAATAAGTCCTAAGAACTGCAGCACTCCGGAGGTGATCTTGCGGTGTCCCTCCACCAGCACGTCGAGCTTGCCCTTCGTCTTCGTGCGGAAGTACAGGAACGTCACCAGCATACCTCTGAGGAAACAACACGGATATTACAAAATTCATCATCTAACTAGCTTTTTCCCAACTATGTGGGGTCAGCTGCCAGTCTAACCGGATGCAGCTGAATACCAGTACCGATATTACAACATTGAATTACAATCATTCAAATAATAAGTTTAGTCATTCCATAAGGCTATGAGAGTGATTTAAAGGGAAGAGACTTAAAGCCTGCAGGTTGCTTGTAAGTAGATATATCTAAGTAATGGTTTAACAAACGTGTCCAAAACGGGCTTCTCTTGTAGTGGGTATCTCGTTCAGTGTGAGAGTCGCTGATAGATTGGTAGCAGCATCTGTAGCGCCACATGTGAACGACGCATCACAGACCTGACGTATCCTGCATCGCGCAAGCAGAGTTTACCGCGCGACGAGTATATATGCACCAGACACGACACCCGTCTGGTCGGAAGATCCTCCCTTGTCTATAGAGGATGAGTCTTCCACCTTGTTTCTCCCACCTCTATAAAACCAATGCGTGTAAGGCAATGGTTGAGCCAAATCTATCAGGAGACCTCAAGTTTAATTTTAGAGTTGTTACTAAAGAATATATACCCGAGACAGAAGAACGTGTCGACGCTGTACACGGCGCTGATGATGAGCTGGAACCAGAAGCTCTTCTCCAGGATCGCTCGCAGGGCGGTGTTGTCGGCGTACTGCAATAAATTATGTAACGGTTAATAACGTCGCAAGAATTACATTCAGTTAAAGGCGTCGCAGATTGTGAGGGATTGACGAGTGCAAGACTTCAGTCTAGTGTGTGAGACAGTTTAGGCAAGTATATAGTCAAGTGTACGAGTTAAGGCAAGTAGTTTAGTCAAGTTTACGAGTTAAGGCAAGTAGTTTAGTCAAGTTTACGAGTAAAGGCAAGTAGTTTAGTCAAGTTTACGAGTTAAGGCAAGTAGTTTAGTCAAGTGTGAGAGTTAAGACAATTAGTTTAGTCAAGTTTTGTTCAGTAGTTTTTTGAGTGAATCGAAGATTACCTTAAAGACAACAATGCAGGTGTGTCCGAATATAACCCAGCACATGGACAAGGACCTGAGGCCGTGCACCACCGGCACCGTGTCGGCTCCCACGGACTGGTCGAAGATCTGCAGGATGTTCGCCTTCATGGAGAACGATAGCAGCAGCTCGGACCATAAGCCTGGAAGAATACGATGACCTCTTAGAACGTTGGCGAGATATGTTGCTGGTGATAAAGTGGTAGGCGTTGGGGTTAGTTAACAAATCATTTAGGTAGCATGTTTTAGAGTAGATCCAGTCTTTAGGATAGTTATTTTGGATTACTAATATTAACTAACTATGTGTAAACTAAAGGTTCGGGTTACGAATGGAATTTAAATGAAAATGGTTTACTATATAAGTTACATTACTACTTACTTTTATGCTCAAAACAGCCATAAATATGGAAGGAGGGATAATTTTGTGAGTCATCATCTGCCTAGTGCTTTCCCAACTATGTTGAATTCGGCTTCCAGTCTAACCGGATGCAGTTGAATACCAGTATTTCACATAGAGCGACTGCCTATTTGACCTCCACAACCCAGTAACTAGGTAACACGATACCCCTTGGCAAGACTGGTTGTCAGACTTTCAGGCTTAAAATTGAGGAAAGTCAATAAAAATAATGAATGTTCATCAAATATGAAATAGAAATACTACCTGTGCTCATAATTCCGGAACGTCCCATTTTCCGGAATGGCAAGAGATAGTTATAACTTACTGAGTTTGAGTTCGTCAGCGGAGGGGGTGCCGGCCGTGAGGCGCTCCTCCGACGTGTTGCTGTTCATAGCCAGGTTGTTGTTCACGTTGTACATCGACTTGCCTGCACATTAATAAAAAATAATTTATTTAAATTTTGCTAAAATCTACAAGAAGAGCAGTTATGAAAGATAGTCAGCAAAACGTCAGGTCTTCACTACTTCTCTTGCAGGATTTTGTTTTTTTTTTTGACAAGTTCTTCCTTTGGCTTGGTTCCCATTTAAGGAAGTATTTCGGAATAAAAAGTAGTCTATGTCACTCTGTGGATCATAAGCTATCATTGACTCTGCCTTCCTAAGGGCAAAGTCCTGCAGCTGTTCTAGCACCTACCATTAGCAACAGTGATGTCATCAAGTCCGTTGAGGTCTAACTTTAGGTCACTGCGAGTGCCACCGTTGGCGATGTTGGCCTTAATGTTGTCCGCACGCTGTCTGCGTCTGCGCATGTCGCGGGCTATCTTCATGTCGTACACCGTCGCTGTGATCAGCAGGATGGATACCAGGCAGGATACCGCTCTGGAAGTAATCATTTATTCTATTGAACAGGCTGCAGAGCATAGTATCAAAAATAGTGGTATAAAAAATATCCACAAACAGTTGAGTGGACAAAGGAATGATCCTTTGCCCTGCTGTGGCAGTGGAGTGTGTGGAGTGATTTCGTAAAAAGCGACGAAAGTTTGTAACAGGAAGCCGGGGAGCGCGCGCTATTTGATTTGACCACTGGCGCGTGCGGTACTAGAGTTGGCCAACAGAAACGACCTTGATGAGGCCACGCCCCTTTAATGTTGCTTATGGTGAGATGTCAGATGTTACACATGCGACTACAGTAAAGCTCGGACGTTTTTCACTAATTATTATTTAAAGACACTGGGCATTAATCGAGTACGATTTAACTCTTCTTGATTTAATGTACTCGAAAATTTTGTTTCGAAACTGATCTAAATTATATTTTACTACTTGATCACATCAAACTGAATTATGCTAAAACATAGCCTCAAAAGGAGTACAAAATTGACACTCAAAATCTAACAGATACATCTATATAACTCCATTTTGCTCTAGAAACCTGACAGATAATGTAACCATCTCAGTTGCCGATCCACAAAGCACAGGGTATTTTTATTCTTATTAAAATGACTATGATGTATTTTCCAATTTCATTAGCTTCTTATTTAATTTATGTAATTTTGCATGCTAGTTTTAGCGAATTGTTTTAGAACTTGTTAAAAAACCCGACCATCGTATGTACTACAATTCTTGCAAATAAAATTTAATTTCATTTCAGGAATGTTGCAACGTAACTAACAAATGCAGACCGTTTTAAATAACTACCGGTGTAATAATACAACTATTTCGCTAACCGTACCCGACAGGCGCAACCAACTGTTAGCTTAAACTCATTTAATTTTAGTTTAAAGTTTCACAGCTGGTTCGAGTGAAGCTTTTAAAAGTAAACAAAGGACCAGTTACATACATTGGTGTAGATGGTAAAATAGATGAAGCTTCTTGCAATGTAGCCTGCAAATTAGATGTTGAAGTTGTTTTGAGAAGAGTGTCTTACATATTAAGAAGGATGTGCGGCTTGTTTATAGATACTTAAGGTAGAATGAAAAGCTGGAAAATTATTTTTGAGTATATATGTAAAGTACCTTGACTTCCACTAAGATAGGCGCCTAACATGGAAGCATCACATCAAAAATAAAAGGGACGAGATAAACCTCAAGTTTCGTAACCTATATTGCCCCATGGGAAGAAACTCTGTGCTCTCCGTAGACAACAAACTCCTCATCTACAACTTGGTCCTTAAGCCAATATGGACCTAAGACATCCAATTGTGGGGCGTTGCTAGCAAAACCAACATACTCTACTTGCAGAGAGTCCAAAATTTTATCCTAAGATCAATAATCTTATTTTTTAGGTCCGTTCTTATATAATAAAATCAATAAGTCGGTAAATATATATAGTGTAAATTATAAAAAGTGTAGTGAAATGTTGAGTGCATACCTACTGACATTTAATTACTCAGACACAGAAAAATTGCTAGAAGTTATGCAATGAGTTTATTAAATGTTAAGTTCATTTTTATTTAAAATTTATTATGTATCAATGATAGCTCTATGTACAGTAACATAATAGTCCACTGAATCACTCAGCGTTGTTAAGTGATGGCCTGAAACACAGGTTTGAATAAACCTACATCAGGCAGGTCGCTATTGTATTCATTGGGCCTTTAATCAATATTATATAAGTTATACACTAGATTTATTTTAGGCATAGTTTAATTTTTTTCTACATTTCTACTATTAATATGTAACTTTGTTATGATGTAACTTTTATGTAATTTATATGTGAACTTATGAATAAATGATTGATTGATTGATTGATTGAATAGCAAAGGCACCTTGGTTTGCTAGGAACGGCGAAATCCACGACTATCTACAAATGCCATCAGTAAACTCTGAAATGGAGCGGTACAAAAGACAACACAAGGCACGCCTAACCTTACATCCAAACCCACTAGTTGCTGAAGTGTTAAACCCGATAGCGGTGGTAAAAAGGCTGAAGAGGAACCACCTTCTATGAGTGGGAGGCGCAGCACTGGCTGCTCCTCCACAACACCACTTGTCATGCAACGAAGTCGCTTATGGTCTGACGACCGATTGCAAATTCGAATAAAAGGAGAAAATAAGTATATTTATTTACAAACGCATTTCCGTCAAAACGATAATTCGTTCTTCTGTCTGCTATAGTTTGACCGATACCGCTGCGCAGCGCCTTACGTAGGTGCGCGGCGAGACGGGGGGCAGTGCAGGCCGCTCATTTGTCAACTCTCACGGCGTTCAGCCCCCCGCCTCACCGTGCATTCTTAAGTCGCAGTACAGCGGTACCTATCAGTCAAACCATAATAACAAGTTGCGGTCAACTATCCAACTGCTAAGTATAGTAATCATCGCAATTACCGCTTTGACAGTTAACTATTCCAAAGAGAACAAATCGGTGACAATCATAAATGATTTGTTTATTTGTATCAGTAGATATTAAACACTGACAAAACCCCCAAATTGCTCAAGATTAGTCCCCAAATTGCTCAAGACATTGTATAATCTAAGGTGATTACATAAAGGCAGTCGCACTACATTCAAAAGGTCCGCCCGGGCTGGTCTAGAACTGTGACGTCATCGTGAGAATGCCTGACACACAAACACGCTTGTCGAAAGTGGAATATACCGCCATGTTGAGGCAAACCTGAGGAAATATCTTAATGTCAACCATTTCATAATTTTATGTTAAATGCGTTACAAATGAATCATCTTTTCTTCAGAATGTTGAGATGGTAAACTTAACGTCATAAGTTCAGTCATAAGAGGTGTATAGGCCAGCCACATTTTGCTCGTTATACGAGTTTCGATCAAGTATACGAGCCTATTGACATAAGGTAGGCACAAATCCAAACTCCCGAGCTGTTACTGAAAAAGTTTTGAGTTGGTAGAAAGTCAGTTCCTTGAAATTACTCAGTCTAAGTATCTATTTATGGTTACGTTTTTATGGACTATCCATTTATTTAGGGTCTCTTGCCAGGATAAGACATCGAGATTCTTTTGATCCTGAAAATTTCAAAAACAACTCTCGGACAGAACAAAGTCAAAGTTAAAGTAATTTTGTTTTTTCAATTAGGCACATAAAATGGACTTTTGAACGACAAAATTTACAAAAATAATATAATTGATTCTAGTTGCCCCTTCTAAAAGATAGTTTTCTTATGGAGAAGAATGTACAAGAAACTCCACCGTTACTCTTTTCGAACAGCGACTAGAGTTTTGTAACAACTTGCAAAATGTATTTAAAGGTAATAGTTTATGGCGAATGCTCGGTTTTAATACATTATTAACCCGATTGCGTTGTTACACAACTGAGTTATTTCTTAACATCTCTTACGAAGTGACAGACTTTAAGTGGACACACACAAATAATAAATCCTACTTATATTATACCGCGAAAGTTTGTGAGGATGGATAGATGTTTGTTACTCTTTCACGCAAAAACTACTGAACGGATTTAGATGAAATTTGGCAACCTGGATGTAACAGGATACTTTTTATCCTGATATTCGCACCGGATCGAGACTTATGCGCGGAAACCGCGTGAAACCGCGGGGCGCGGGGTAAGAAATAATTTAGTATTTTTTGTTTTCTTGCGAAGTACGGTTAGTAACCGATGATAACTGTTAAGTCAAATATGAATTTTCGCAAGCATTGTTTTTGCTGGCTAGAGGTAAATAAGCTTGGTTATCTCTTCCTACTTGAGTTCCGTGGTGCAATAGTGTTATGAACTATTACAAAAGTGAGTATTGAATATGTAATTAGGAATGTTGTATTAGCTCTGTTGCTAAAGTCAGAGGTTAAATCAGTTGAATAACTAAATATAATGTTTTATCTAATTACTGTTTTGTATAAGATGAGGCATTTCCCCGCAGTTGGACGATTTCAAGCTAATATACAAAACATTGAAGGAAAACATCGTCAGGAAACCAGCATGTTCTAGAGCCAAAAATTCGAAGATATATTATGTGACATCTGCCAACTCCCACTGGGCCCGCATGGTGGTTCCCTTTCCCAGAGAGTAGACAGATTTTTATGTGGCATAGACACGTTATGCTACACATAAACTGTGAGTTTTACGTTTTGCATAATTATGTGGAAATAGTACATCAACAACGGGTACTCACAGCAACACCTGGAAAGTGGGGTCTGCGAGGTAGTTGTACCCTCCGTGCTGCGGCGAGCGCACCGCCACCACCTTGTGGTACAGCAGGGGAGCGCGGGCGCCGCTCACCAGCGCCGACACGGCGGCGCGGGAGCAAGAGCGCGGGAGGCACATGCCCAAGTGTAGCGTGCGTTGCTGGAGGATAAATACAATAAATTATTAAGTATAATTTCTTTTATGATGGCTAAATAGTCCTACACAGGTCAAAATAGAAAGTTTGAATGCTAGTTAATGCTACGCAGTTTAAGAAGAGCTCCGCTGCACTCAAAAAATCTCGACCATGACTATAGTTTAAGATTTTTTACTACAACTAGTAGATTTGTTATTACAGTCAGGACTGGCATTGTCAAATGCCTATTGGTCCACACGGCTACACATCAAGCTATACATTTCCAGTTTCTGCTGATCTCGCATTTTATAGGATTTCCGTACAATACGAGATCAGCTTCTATTGTTGATGTGTAGTCGTGTGTACACATTTGAGCCACACTGTGCTAAAACGCTAAGAAAACATGTAGTGTACGAGCCAGTCAATCACCGACTTATTGGACCTTGGGTATATCCAGCAGTCTTTTAAATACATATCCTCAACAAACATGTTATTGCAGCGACTCACATTCTTGACGATCTCTGTGAAGTTGGTGGTAACGATAACTTTGGCGACGTAGAAAGCAGTCTCGAAGGGAGGCCCGAAGCCCACCATGGACAGGTCCTCGCGCCAGTCGTTGAAGATGTGCGAATGAATCGTCTCTGGAAGTACAAGGGTGAACATTAAATAAATTTTGTACATTGTTATTTTATAAATATTCAACGGCTAATTTTGAGTATCTTGATTTCGGACTTAACATGCAACAAGCATCCATATTAAATCATTTTTTTATTTCATAATCAAATACGTTAAAGGATATTGCAAAAAAGTCTAAATCTATTACCTATGCAAAATCTACGGAAATACATAATATTATTGAACTTAGAATTCATAAATCTATCTAGTTTTAAATATCTACGTTCTAGAAATCTAGATTTTAAATGTTTTGACGCAATCTAAGGTGCGCATCCGCAGCGCCCTACAAAAGACATCAACGCGCGCTATCATCCGTGTGCCATTTTACAAAATAATCAATATAGTTTGTCAGCACTAATATTGCAAAAGCTTAAAAACTGTCGTTAAAATTGCATAATTAACTCTTTAAGGTGTTATTTTTGTTAGGAAGTAGAATGGTAAAAGTTCAAACTATTGTATAATTACGTACGTACTTTCAGATTTTCATAATTGATAAAAAATCATACAAAAGTAACACAGCAGACATGTAGTGGAACCGTGTTTTTGATGTGTAGATTATTTAGCCTTTCGTTGCTTTATGCTCATATGAGTCATCAACATGTGGAGCCCTTCGCAGAACTACTGGTTTCGGATTCAATCGAGAAAACTGTTTCGACAAAAAGTATGACCACGAACTTTATAAATAACAATAACAAATTATTGCCTTGAAATCGTTTAATGAAAATCTTAAGTACAATAACCGACTCATTAACCAAAGCCCTACTTTTAATTCATCGGTTTTTTGGTAGTTTCTCGAGTGGTGCGCGGGCGCTGGAGACAAGGCCGCGCTTGTTTGTAGAAAGTGACGTAAGTCAACACCCCTTGACCCAGTGGACAATGTGCCGGGTGTTGAGTGGCATATTGTTTATAAGTGCCCGTTTTGGACAGTTTTTGTACTTTGGTGTCATAATTACTTATAATTATACGTACTTTACTTGTTCATATAATTGTTGGTACTTAAGGCTTTATTTACACAAACCTACATAAAAGTATTGGTAAAGTGTGTTTTGAGCGTCAGGGATAACAAGCTTACATTTGATTAGACGACAAAAAATTAAAACTGTGTGTTGATGTGTTTCCTTGTGTAAATGGACGGAAGGTTATTTCTGCAAGGAGATTTTTCGAAGTTTTAAGTGCAATGTAGTTATTAATTGTATCGCTTTTAGTGAACAAGGTAAACACGAAGGGCTTACTTTCAAGTGGCTAAATATAAATTATTATTCACAACTCATTCTGTTTCGTCACGAAAGGTAGATATCTGGATAGTTAGCTAATGAGCTAAATAAAAAAGTTCTGTATCTATGAGATCGTTACAAATATTTACGTCGATATTGAGTAATTTTATTTATCACATCGACTAAAAATTTCTGTGCGATAACTATGTAGGTAATAGGCTACGTTTACATAACAAACAGAAGAAAAAAAAAAGCATCAACTTTCCGTTACGCTTTTCCATAACACTATAATTATTAAAACACCCAAATATAATTTCTATTTCTGTAAAAAGTATATAATTTCCACGGTACACAGAGTCCATTTTTACCATTACTCGATTACACAAGTGTTGTGGTCTATTATCGATACTGCATATCGATTAGGATCGAGTAGCTCGTGTCGCCATTGTCCGTGGAACCATTCGGATAGTATTGCAATCCGTTGTATACAGTATTGACGAAATTAATTACTATTCGCTTAACGTGCTCTCATGGAGTTTGTTGCTAAATTAGACATTTTAATATTGTTAATGTAACGAATTGTAATGTTTACTGGTAGGTACAAGTATTTTGTTTCGAAAGACTTTTTGGAAGAAATTCAAATTATTATTTTCAAATACAAATTTAAATTTATGTGACAAGCGGAGAATGTCTTGAGGAAAGTTTTGAATATAAATGAATAGCTGTAATAAGGGTCAGGAAAGACCAAAAAAATGGTGAATGGGCTGTGTGAATGGTGCTGATATAGCTAGAAAGGGGGAGTAAGATGACGACTAAAAGACAAGTGTGGAAAAAATATGCTGTGACCCCAAATAAACTGGGATACGGGGTTATAAATTCATGTTATTACAATTTTTACGGTAAATACATGGTGACAATGCTAACTAATTGTTTCTATAATTTTCGAAATCTTAACTTCTCATCTTCAAAATATCAACGCGGTAAACTTCTGTTATCTATGTCGTTTTTTGGGAAATAGCAGTAGGTTCAATACTTTTGTCCTATTGTAAATAAACGCATTTAGCCTTACCTACGTCTATTTAATTCCATCCAAACCTAACAACCATCAGAGTTATCTGACTGCACATCGCGTGCTAACCTCATAAGACCCGACAAAGATAAACAGTTTGCGGCACAAAACGAAGACTGTTTAACTGAGTTCCGCACCTACTGACACGCATGTTACTAACAATGGTGCAGTTGCGAGAGATGTAAGTATTTAATAAACGACTTGAAGTAAATATCTTTGTTACAGCGTAGCATCTGTGACATACTAACATAATAATATGAGTTGTGAACTGTTATGACGTCACAGGGCAGAGGCCCTACTTTATGTAACCTGGAATGACAATTGATCTCCAAGCTTGCTTATCACATAACTAATCTCATAATTTCAAAAACTACTGTTGATTGCAGGATCAAAAGCCGGTGGTAGTGTAGTTATTTACTTGAAAATATAAGTTTAGATTTTACTTGTTTTTGTTTTATCGTCATTGGATATTGATTTCCATCACATCTGCGGAGTCTTGCTAGCTAATTGTATATAACTCTGTATATGTGACGCCATTGTTACTTATTTTTCGCTAGACAGCGTTCAGGCGGCTAGAAGAATAGGGGAATTATAGAGAAGAGAGAATACTTACTGTTGCGTTGCTTGACCGGCGTGTGCTGCTCGTTGAGGATGTCGCACAGCTCTGCCGAGCCCGTCCAGTAGTTGTTTCCCCAGTAGAACATGGACGTGTAGCGGCCGCTCGCATCTTCCACTGAAAAGATAGGAAACATAAATTATTATATCGTGAAAAGGAAAACTATTCGCTTACTTAAGACTAGAAAAACTTATTTTAAGAATTCTTAAAATTCCGTCGTTCAAAAGTAATTTGCATTCCGTTTAAAAAAACGTCTTGATAATTTATAAAGGCCGATTATTAAATTGTCAGATAACTTCTAAATAAATTATAATTCAGTCGGTTTGACTTATTTACTATACAAAAGCTGCCAAATCAACATAGTATAAATTGTCTAATTTGAATAAAATTTATCTATTGATAGAAAAATCTGAAAAAAATCCAAATTCCCGCCTAAAACTGACATGTAATAAGTTTTTGTTTCTTAACGTGACTTTGCTTATTTTTAATATTATGAGTGGCCAGTATTGTGTAAAACTTTTGTTAAATAAATGCAAATAGTTTGTATATGGCCCAATTAAAATGTGGAATAAAGATAACTTCGGACGATAAAAGTATATGAATAAAATTTAAAGACATAAAATTAAAGTGCCAATGAAGATGTACGTCCGTTGTTCCGGCACTTTATGGCACGGTTTGCCTTGAATACATTGGCCTTTGGTTTACGGTTCTGACACTCTCCAAATATCACTTCCTTCACACATTAACTCGGAAATCAATTAGTCTTTTTTCTGTATTTCGTTAACAAAGGGTACTGTCAAAATAAATAAAAATTAACTTTCGATTACGACTTAAAATATAATAATTATATACTCGTACTTATGTTCAATTTATACAGCTTTAAAACATATGCCATCTTTTGCACGGATCTTTTAATAAGAATAAGAACCGAGTAATTACTTTAGTTTAGATAAAAAATATATGGGATCAATTTTCCAAAGTTGTGTAGGTTGAAGAATAACCAATTCTTTGAGTGTCTAAATAAGAACGAACCTAATAAAAAATGAGTACAAACTCCACTTTGTACGTAAGTACAATGTTGCGTACTCGCAGCCTGTAGGCTGTACTGGCTGTAATGCACACTGTTATTACGTGCGAAACCGATCTAGTTAGCTTCCTATAGTTTCAGAGTGGTTGACCTCAGCTGCAGCTGTGCGCTTTCCAATCTTTGTGCAGTTTGTGTACAGTGCAGTGCGGGTAACAGGGAACCTTGGGACTCAGGTGGGTAAAGACAGGTGTGTAGCCTTGGGTACTAATGCCATAAAAAGTGAATGATTACTATCCGTGGGAATATTGACAAAATTAAGGCTTTATTGCGTTAGGAACATAGTAATGCTGCTGTAGAAACTGTGTTCTTTATTTATTAAAGTATACGTGAAAAGTGAAAAGCCAGGGCCCTTGTCGGTCATGTCATGGCCATGTTCACTCCGAGTAATTTTTTGGTTTCCCCGGAAACACAAATACAAAGTATTATATCCGGTGAGAAATATTAAGGAGCAACAAAACGACGAATTTATGTAATTAGGCTGTTTGTATTATTCTGCATAGGTACAGCGATATGGTAGGTTTTTCGGGTTTCAATGTTCTTGAAATAAGGTCTCATTAGCAAATATTTATCTAGGTATATCCGCAAACTGTCATTATTTACTCAGATTTGAAGGCGAGATCAATAAGGTTAAAGTTACTTATCCCGACAAAAGTACGATAGTGCAAAACAGGTACACTGACCAATTTGCATAGCGAACTCAAGTAAAAACACACTATAGTTAACTCTGTTCTCTTGTAACAAAGTACAAACTTGATTTTTAGACTAGCACATAATGTAATCAAGAAAAGCAAGATTTCCGGATACTATTACAATATCTGTTGTTATGTACCTATTTATTACTAGATGATGATCTATTGCATGCAGTTAGAGAAAGTGTATCGAACTTCAGCTATCGTTTTTCAATGATTTCCCTTTTCAGGGTGGGTGTTAACTTTCAGGATGTTGAAAAACACGTAGGTGTAATGTAATCTATTGCTGCCAATATTTTGTTAAAACGTTTTCAAATAAAATGTCGTTATTCAGTTTCTACAGTTTAGTAAAACATATAATCAACAATTTACAACTAAATAAAATAGAATTAATAAATTGTTTACGTTTGTAAATGATTATGAACACGAATAGGCTTTTATTAACAAACGTGTAATTAAATCGAAAATCATCGTGTCTGAGAATAAAAGTCATATCAACAAAATGAAATAGAAAAATAAGTGTCTGTATGTATTGTGCAGAAGATAGTTTATAAGTAATGTTTATATCAGCAGGATACAATTCCAAAAATAAATTCTTTATAGCACTCATCTTCCGAAGAATAAATAGCATTATTTAATTCACCTAAAAGTATAAATAAGTTAAGACTTCCTGAATACTTCGCTCTTAAAACGCAGAGAAAACAAGATACGGCAATAAATAACTCGTTTCAATCAAATGACAGCAGTTATAAAAACCGGGAATGCACGAGAGAAGCCGCAGTAAAAAGCTCGATAGAATAGAATAGTGAATAGTATCGAGATCTATGTCAAGGTGAGTCGATAGTCGCCACGTGTCGATGACCCCACTCTAAGGTTCATTCCGATTCCACTCTGCGCTTTATTCAAAGCACTGTATAAATCTGAAACTATAATTATTCAGTATTCTACTGCACTAGACAGCAAAGCATCTTTAATGGTATCTAAATAAAGAGAACCGTATGATTGTACTTTATTTATAAAATTAAAAACATTGAATCGATACAGTAGAGGTTGAGTTGTGCTACCGGATCGATTAATGAAAATTGAAAATAATGAAGTGAAGAGACTTTCCGTAAGTGTTTAAGAAGGTTCTTTAACTTAGAACTGACCGAAAAGACTTACTTAAAGTTAAAAGTAAATAAATAAATGCATAATTAATTAGTTATTCTTGTAATTAGCTTGTTGAAGCTTTCATTAGCATAATTCTGATGTAAATTAGTTAATTTTAATGAAGAATTAGAATGTGATAATCTTATTTTTTGCTGATAAATATTAAAACCAAATTTTTCAGGATGAACACTGACAAAACACAATAAACTGAAAACTTTTTCAGTTACATTTTTGTTAGATAGTTAATCGAAATTACACCTTCAATCCTCTTTCTCAAGAAGATGAAGATGTTGTAACGTTCGCTAAATCATCATTATTAGGTATGTGACAAATATTTCTCATTGGGATCACTAAGCGGTGCACTACACAAGGTTGTCAAGTCCATTCGCTTTGAGATTAATCTAAGATAATAGGTACATAATCAATTATAAATAACTCTACTAACCTAACGACCTTGTGCTGTGATCAGGTGACCATAAGTAATGAAATATAATATATTATAAAATATAAAAATAAAAAAAATAAAAATAATATCTTAGTTTACTTTGTAAGCTGATATATTATATCAGCTTACAAAGTAAACTAAGATATTTAACATTACGTAATAATCATTATAATGTTTGTATTCGTGAGTTATAAAAATGTGGGTATTGGTTTATAATCGCTCTAAGTTTTGCTTTGGGGAACCCAATTAAAGGCAACAGATAGGACGCAACTGTGCGACGCGATTCTGTTTGAACAATTTTCATGAAGTTTCCTTAGAAATTGTTCTTCTACAGTCGCGTCGCATTGTCGCGTCGCGTCTCTCTTCGGGAGCATTTTGTTAAGCTTGACTTAATACATATTCTATCCTTGTAAAAATTGTAAATTAATGGAACATTTAATTAAAATAACACTTTTACAATGCTTTAACCTGGGTCAAATAAATGTATTTTCTTTCTTTTCTTTTTTTCTTTCTTTAAATGACTATTGTTGAAATAGGTAACTAGGGAGAGCCTAGGCAAGTGGCAATCGCTTTCAAAGCGTATTGTATTTCTACAACGGGTATGGACATAGATAAGCTTTTCGCCGGCTTATGTCAGTCCCATACATTGTTGAGTCATAAATTCTTGCGACGGACATAATATTTTTGATATTTCCATCATCGTTATGGCTAACAGAATGGCACTTTGTCTAGGCCACAGGTCTAGGCCCTCACATGTTCTTATCGAAAACCGTAACAACAACCTATAAAACTTGAGCATCTAGTTTATCCAAGTTTGGTATGATTCCTTTTTCTATTGACTTGTTTCACGTCCTACTAGCAGCCTAAAGCAGCCTAAAGCTACCTCACCAGACCCTCTATCATTCGACTAACATTTCCCCATTTCCTTTTTCCGTCAGACTGCATACTTTACAACCGCAACTCGCATCTCACGTACTATCTGTAAGTATACCATGTCCCAACACTCCCACTGGTCGCAATTCGCTTGCAGTTGCAACTGGTTGCTATTTGCTATGCTGCGCGTGCCGGTGCTGACCTCTGTGTGTTGAAACTGATGGGCCGCATTACGTTTCCTCACAGTTCACTGTAGTTGGCACTTTGAATATAGTTGGCTTTTTAGGACATGCTTAATGATATTGTGCTTAATCGATTTAGTTAAAGCGTGTTCTTTAGTATGTGTTTAAATGTGCAAGTTATTTTTTGTTTCTTTATGCTGACTTAGTTGATCTTTCACAAATTAATTCAGCAACTATATTTTATATGAAAAAATCTGTTGAACTTTTGTGAGTTTCTACATTCAAAATGAACTTCCTGACACGGAGAAGGATAAAAACATGAGAGAAAAACATTCATGGTTGTCATATACCCAAATCCACATGAATCAGAGATAAAAGTGAAGTCATACAAAGCATTTCGTTCTTCTCGTTGATAGATTCCAGATTTTAACAGAGTTCGCCAGAACGCGAAGATTTGACGTAGGCAATAATTAAGAGGTTTGTAATCAGTGCAAGTGGGGGTGTGGCAACACCGGCGACAATAGTAACGGTCAAGTTGCGCGCGCGCCGATTAGCTGATGCGCTGACGCAACGTGACGACGTTACGCGTTATTTACAACTCTTTGAATTTCGAACACTGTCGCTTGAATGGTAGTATGTGGTAGTATTGTCGGTCATGTACTCACACCTTATATGTTTTGGAAACAGTTTTGATTCAAATTGTCGTTGGTGTCTGTCTTGTGTGGTGCGATCATTTTGTACACTGCACGCATAAAGGACATTGTTCTGTGACATAATGTACAAAATATTTTGTAGATTTGGGTGGTAAATAATCTTAAAGTAATTTTCATGGTTTATTTCTATTTATTTCCTTCCTGTCATAAATACGACCTTATTAAGAGCATTTTTAGATTATATGATTATATTAAAAAAATATATATCACTTTCCAACAGAGACAAGTGTTTTTTTCAAATTATTCAACGGTTTTTCTTGTAGGTGATAAAAGAGAAAAGCCAGCAAACATTTCTGGAGACCCAAATGTGAAAGCTTCTGTTTTCTTTAACGATTTAAAGAAGCGATTTCATTTCTAAAACTCTGAAGTTTATTTGCTCACGATTCAATTATATTGATCTGATTGATACAGTTTTTTGCGTGTCTCAGGAATGAGTCGGAAAAATGGTGGATTATCAAATGTATCATTCATCCGTCAGGCTCTGGTCTGACTTGTTTTACAACTGACCAACAGTGGATATTTACAGGATGGATCAACAAGAAAAAATCTTTAGGAAACTCCATATTAGCCAGTTTACTGCTAATGAAAATAATATCTAAGTATCAAAATCTACAAACATAAAACACCGAACACATTTATACAATAATTTAAATAAACCAAGTAGCGCACAGCCGCCACTAAATTACGTAAGCCATATAATTAAAGCGAGCCTCATAGAGTAAAAGTGAATAATAATAATAATATCAGCACATAACAGGTGCTAATAAGTTTCACTGCGCCTTAAGTTGCGCGTGCGCTTGTTAGCGGGACACACCGGTGACGTGAGGCGGCGCAAGCGATAAGCGGCAGCAGGGTGAGGTCAAGGTAGGTGGGGGTCAAAGCTCAGTATTACACAACTACTATTTTGCTATTTTAATTATTATTTTTGTTTGACGTAAAGTAAATTCATAACATGCAGAACATACTGATTGGGAGAAGATGCTGGCCCCTGTAACACAAGTGTTTTTACATAAAGACTTTATTATTATGAAATGGGTGAAGAAGTTAAAGAAGTTGTAGAACTAAAGAAGGGTTGTGAGGAGTACAGGTGATAGAAGGATGGCTATAATTTGGGACTGTGCATGAGACAATAAAATCGGTGTTAAGTTTATCTACAGATAGAAAGAGTATTCTACTCTTTTTATTTACACATGCATGGTTCCTCGTGGTGCACGGGTAGCGGAACTGAGTCAGGTAGTTTTTGACAGTCCGAACGGTTTTGCTCATGGTGCAAGAAATCTAAAGGATAAAACCATTATAAAAAGAATAGATTGATTGTGTGATAATGTACATAACTGATGGAATACCGTCGATAGCCAGATGAACCATTGAATTAAAAATATTGTGAAGCATTAAGAAATTTAATGGTGGTTAGACATGTTTTCCTATCTTGCTCGACAACCATATATCTTTTTTAATACCTTAACATAACCACGTAACCAGTGCTATTTATACAAAACTAGCACAAATTCTTTACGTTAACGTAACCGGGATTGAACTTGACCGCTCATGACTTGCACCGCGACATTGTCATAACTGCGCTTGCGCAACATGTCCACAGACTACTGGGACGCACTTTCTCCGGCGTGATCATGTGTGATCGTATTAGTTTATAGGCAGGTTAATATATTAATTACAGATTTATTGTTTTAGTATAAAGTTCAAGAGTTTTTGCTGGATATAAATAACTTAGTACCGGTCTGCCTGCAACATTTACACCCATGTTTTTGAAGATTTCTTTCACATTTATTGCCAGCAAGAGATGAATGTTGGTACTTACTTATATAGTTTGGGGCATGAGGCTTATGGAACTTATATTAAAAAACCACGTGGTATTTTAGGTCATTCCATCTGGCTCAATTTCCTTGCTTTATTTAGGATTACAGATAAGTGTTGCCTTTTTATGCTCGTTTCGTGACTTCCGTATTTCAGACTGGGTTTGTTTTTGCAAAAATAATGACGTCAGATCATTACCGAATTTCTAATGTTAATAGGAGGAACTTTCACTAAGTAATTATTGTATAATACTTCACAAACCATTATTATACTTACGTCTCGCAGATTTAATGACAAACGGAATTGTTCCTATATTAATAAAGACAGAAGTATTTAAGTTTGTATATCTTCTTCAACCGCTTCTCAACACGATGACTACGAATATTATGCTTTCTGATTTAATTATCTTTTGTGATTGATAACTTTGATAATTTTTACTGCAGTTGAAGAAATCATGCTGTAAAGCCAGATTTATGTTCCCGTGGGGAAAATTGTTATGCTCTAGGAAAGAAGAAAAATTCTATAGTAGGACTAGTTAGCTGCGTACTGGAATTAAAATAATGCTAATCAAGGCCTATGCGTAAAGTGCTAACGATTACAATCCACATTTACAACTGTAATCAATTCGATAACAATCGTAATAAACTCAGCTGTTTAACTACTAAACTGCTGTAATCGTTCATAACCTTATTAAACGAGGTGAAGACCATAAGGTACGCATCAGTGAGTCAAGTAATTTGAACTAAATGTAGTGAATATCGAAGAATGCGAGGTTGTGCCGGTTGTGCGTAATATTAGAATACTTGTTTGATATTCATAAGGTCAAGACTGTTGAAGGGTTCCGAAGAGTTACAGAACACTTTCAATTCTACCCACTTTTTATAGAACTCATACGCCATGCCTACATATATATATTGGAAGTAAGCGCTCCGGGAGTGTTTCCGGCACTAAAGTTAACCATCGCAGACGGTCAACGGCATGAGGTTTAAAATCGTGTTATAAAACACTATTATTTAAGATAAGCCCTCCGTGAGGGCTCCCGGCATCCCATATGCGATTAGGTGAACCCTCGAGGAGGGCTCCCGGCACTGAACGTGTTAAAGGAATTAAAGGATTATGGCACCATATATAGTACAGGCGGGAGTAATTAGAGCCTTAGGTCCTGCAGTGGACTACCATAAGCAGATGTTTGATAAATGTGGAGAGTGAGCGAGACTTATGCCATTTGTCATGATAATCACTGTGGTTATTGAGAACGAAATAAGGTATTTTATTTTATTAACTAGAAGAGCCTCTCCCCCTCTCCTCTTCCTCTCTTCCTCCTCTCTCCTACTTGATCTATGCTGTTCCCAACAGGGTCCATAATTGTGACTAATATAATTAATTCCCTATTAATGTATATAGTTGTATACATTATGGTACGCAATAAAGAATTGAGAATTGAACCTACAGAAAGAGGCGGTAGGTATTGTCAGAAGGTACGATGATACAAACCACATTAGTAACATTCCAAAGTTTCTTTATCAGTAACAGCTCATCATTCCAAAGAATACTTAAAAAGGGACCCACAATCATGATCTTCGTACAGTCATCAAAATAAACGCTATCCACTTAAAATACCAACCGTAGAGTCCCCATGTCATTAGATACCAAATTCTCCATTATCATCATTTTTATCAGGAAATAAAATAAAAACTAACGCAGTAGAGCGGAATGTGGTTAACTTAGGAGTATAACAAATATTTGTTCGGTTCAATGACCTGATGTAGGACACAAAAAATATAAGTTTGTATCTCTATTGTGACACTGTAAGTATTAACTTGTTTAGCTTAGGGTTTTATGAGGACTGGTGTTGTTAATGCTAGTAGGATATTCGGATTGAACAGTCTTCTGCGTTGATGAATGACATACTTAAATGCAAGTAGGTATAGACTGAAGACGTGAGCCGTTAGATAATAACGTAAAATTAATTTAATGTTGATTATGATTTCAAATATGTTTGAAACCTAGTGTTTAAATATGGTTTAAATTGATGCCAGATTCATGATGTTATGAGATATTGTAAATGACAGCCATTTAATTGTCTAAATATTTGTCCGTTAAACACGAAAGAATCTTTTAAGGAGTAATTTTTTACTGCCGAGGATCATATTTTTGTACAGATAAGATGGGTAAACAATCGAAGCTTTGTTTGTATTTGATATTACTCTTCGACATTTTTTTTAACCAAGTTTGTAATTGAATTGGCTGTTTGCAATACAAGAAAAACCGATTGACTTGGAATTAGTTAAGCTGCCGTTCTAATTCGGGTCAATCTTAGACACGTAGAGCTGTTTACTGTTATCTAACAACTAAAGCGGGTAATAAATACTTATTACTTAACTGGACTGTTCAATAGCTTTGTCTGATAACACAAGTCTAGGCAGCAGTAAAAAATAATTTGAGTGATCTCCAACCCTTTTGTGATGTTCTGAGTTATAGGTACTCATTTATTTCATCAGATTCTGCATTATAATTGATGCCTTCATTAATTAATAATTTATTTTTATAAAGTAGTGTCTACTTCACAAATCTAGTAGGAAACACATTGAAAAGAAAGCCGAGTACAAATCGTACCACTAAATCAGCGGTAATGAGAAACACACACACTGGCGTTACGCCATAATGACCCCTAAACACATGATTACAAGCGTTAATACGGCGTGAAAGGGAACTAGGGGCAAAGACCCCATCCTTGACGCTTTCACTCCATAGGAACATTACGTAATAAGGGGAAGTGTGTTTGTTATCGAGATTCTCAGATTTTTTATCAAACGTTCAAAAGTTCTATAGTGGTTCAGATTGAACTGTTGATCTTACTGGTGGTCAACAAACATTTTACATATAATAATTTAAAGGAGAATACGCTTCTTGAGATCACGTAGTCTAAGACACTTACAAAGAGTTTAAATAAGTGACAGATAAATAAGCATCCCTGATCACCAGCAATTACGTTTGGCGGAAGTAAAATGGACGGAAGTAAATGCTTGTGGGCGGTAAGGCAGAGAAGGCTTGATTGCCGTGCCCGAGTTCAACCACGGGTTCAAGTTCTTACACCAATACTTGGTGTGGTTTGTAAACCTACTTTCATTCTGAGAGAATGTTGATTTATTTCGATAGAGTTTATTTAGTATGGAGAAAAAAATAATCTTGTGATGGCAGTAAATTTGTAACGTTATAATTTTGATGTATAATCAACTATATTTACAGACCCATCTACGTTAGTTTTACAGAAGGACTTAACTAAAACAAAACTTTACTTATCTAATTATATTACTTATACTCATCTTAGATGCAATTTTTAAATTTAATTTAAAATTGAATTTTTTGACCCTGACCATTTGTACCTAATTTTAATATTCGTTTATTTAAAGTGGATTTAAAATTAATTTTAATTTTAATTCTAACCTTTTTAATTTGTACCTACTCACATTTCTTTTACTTGTATTGACATTTTATTCTGATGTATTCTGTGGCAGTATTGTGAAGTTTTATTTTATCTTATGTAATGAGGGGTTTTGCCTGAATTAAATGAATATAATATTATAATTATCTAATAGTTTGTTTTGCATTCTGGTAGACGATGATATTCTATAAATTAATTTAAAAATAATGTTAAATAATCTGTTTAAAATGAAGTTGATTTGAGTCAAACATCGCCGGCTGTTAACATAATAAAATCCAAAAAGTCAGTTCTATTTTAGTGTTAAACTTTGGCATTAAAAAAGGAAAGTCTGATTCCAATTGAATGACCTTAAACAACACAATTAAGGCAACACCAATCTGTCTGTGTGCTTGTCACCCTGATTACCTTAGTTGGTGCTTTAGAATTGTAGCAATTATTTATTGATACCTAAGTATTTTATTCAACTTCAGGTACTTCAACTCAAGTTTGCCTACTTCAGTAGGCAACACTACTTTTTTCTTTTACTAGCTAGTGTGTCATATTGACCTCAAATCTGTGCCATAGGATAACCAAAAAGAAGCGTAGCAACTCAATCTAATCCAAATTAAAGGTACCCTGACTGCAATAGAACAATTTCTATTAAAAACTTCATGGAAATTGTTCTACCAGAATCGCGTCGCACCGTCGCGTCGCGCTTGTCTGTAGGTGGCTTAATAATTTCAGCTATTCTATTCAATAAAGGAAACAATGAATTAGGAAATACTAATATTTTATGATCATAGGAGCCCGACAGAAGACGTCGTTGTTTTTCATATTGTATTGTATATGGCGATGGTGTCCGCAACTCCACGTCTAAGCGTGTATTTTGTTTTTCATGTAGTCTTAAATCTTCGAACACCATGTTGACCGATGACCCCAAACTAATCGACACCGTGCAGTTTCACTTTATCACCTAGTCGCATATAATGGTAGAGTTGGTACAGAATGGCGTAGGAATACCCATTGGAATTATCAAGCACATTTGGTTAAACTGGAAGTAAGTTCAACAAACTTTGGAGAAGTCTGCTGCGATGATTAATGCATCACAGGGTACAAGAGTCGAGTTTTAAAACTTGGCCCCTGATACTGATTAATCAGTTCTAGAGAAAATAAAAAACAGCGGTCTCGTTGCATCGCAGACGCTACTGCTGATCTTGAGGTCCTGGGTTCGATTCCCGGGTCGGGCGAAGTGTTATTGGGTTTTTCCATTAGTAATTTCTCAGAAGCAGCCCGGAGTTTGGTTTTGTGCTCGGTTGATGGCAATAGGCTCGCTCCCTGTTACATGGGACTTGAACATAACTGGCATAATGTAAGTATACTATAAAAAGAAAAAGGAAAAGAGAGAAAATAAGTTTATTTGACCCAGGTTAAGGCACACAAATAAAAAACAAAAAAACAACAGAAAGCTTAAAACGTATTGTGTGCCTCACGGCTGCGACAAATAGGTATACATACGCCTCTGCTTAGTCTATGGCCGGTTTAATCTGCAACCAATCTAAAGATTGTTGTATAAATACAACAGGTGCTACTTTTACTGACCTTACATAACTCGGCAAGGTCGGTTTCTGGCCTGAGGTCTTCAACCATCACTTACCACTGGCCATAACGACCGGTAATAGGCCACAGTAATCTCACGTAATAGCGGTCATTAATATTTCCCAATAGTTGTCGGAAAACGACGGTATTTGGCAACTTTACCGTCGTGGTGAAGCTGAGATGTTAAGGTAAGCGCGCACTGGGGCGTATGGGTTGTTGACTATATAAGTATTAAATAGTATTACTTATTTGTAAGACAGATGTATAGTGACAGATTGCTGTGACCGCGACAGCTTTGATAAGAGGTCACAGAATATTATTGGTACAACGAGTAAACACAGCACAATACGGCTGATATAGCTTGGCAGTTCCGAACTTCGCGCAGAAGGCTGCGCAATAACATTTTTAAGGAACCAAATGGTGACATGCGGCGAGTGTGAGTGAGAGAACATGCGCGAAAGTTCGGAGAGCCTATGTTCAGACCTGCCAAGTTATATCGGTCGTATTTTACACTCAGACATCATTTGAAAACAATCAACATGAATTGGTTCTAATTGTCAACGTTTAAAAACTAGACTACTTAACATTTTGAGAACGCGCAGCAAATCTTTAATAACTTTGAAAAAAAAACGTTCACCTGTCAGCAAGAATGGACCATACACTACCATTTTATACAATACCGCACAACCACACATAAAGTATGACGTATGTCATAAAACTCGGTTCAGACAGACAGACATATTGTTATAAAATAATTATGTAACCATAACAGCTGCCCGTGTCGAGCACAACCACAACGTTGGCGTCCAAAAACTTTCTTTATTCTTATTGTTTTTTGAACTGTGAACAGAAGTTATTGCTATACAGCAAAATAGTTCGCATGAAATAGGAACTGCAAAAATACTTGTAGAAAAAAGACTCTCTGCATGAATATGAATTTGATTATAAAGTCATATTTGATAATTAAAACGATTAAACCAAAGATGTTTCAAATGATGTTCTTGCTAGTGCGCTAAGTTCTTACCTTTTTGGACTTATAATTACTTCTAAAATACACAGTATTTATCTCGTAATAGTAATCTACGGTATTAAGGCATGAACACTATTATTTAAAAGATTTCGCGTTATTATTAATATTCAAACACATATTTATTGAAAATTAAACTTTACGGTTCATTATGTGTTTCGAAACTTTGTTTAGAATTTACAAAGTTGAGATTATGTAAAACTGTATTTATAATAATACAGATTACAATAATATTATTTTCAATAAGTGTCGGGACAGTCTGCTTACAAAAATGTCGGAATATACCTAATCACTGGCGGAAGTACCTAAGTTTGTTAATTTATTTACTTTATTTATTTAGGAACGTGTTTCATAACAATTAATGCAGTTTGGTTTACTTTATAGCTTAATTCAAAAGCTCACGCGTGCGGAACCACAATAAATAAAACACTTGGTTACTTGTAAATAAAATAATATAATGCTAGCGATTAGTGTCGCTAGCATTATTTTGTTTAAATTTTACGAGAAATTATTTACGTTATGTTTCATGTAAACTACTCTACATAGTCTTTGAAAGGATCCCTTTTTCATGCGTCCAAAGTTAAAGGTTAATAGTACTTAATAGCCCATGAATCATGGCCACTCTGAACATAGGCTCTGCGAACTTTCGCGCATGTTCACACTCGCCTCATGTCACCATTTAATTCCTAAAAAATGTCATTGCGCAGTCTTCTGCGCGAAGTTCGGACCGGCCATGATTCATAGGCCGTATTATATATAATATGTAATGCACACGTGGAAAGCCTGGGCAGATCGCTAGGGTTTAAAAATCACAGAATCGACAGAACCTTACAAAAGTGCGCTAAACCTCCTAACCCATAAGGAAGAAATATCTATAACGGCCAATAGGCGATCCATTCCTAGAGTGGTTCATTAGAATTCCTCGTAAGTGGTCCAATCTATGCGGTCTGCATGGTAGGCTTTCGGTTAGTGGGTCAGCAGAGGTGGTTAGTTATGTAATGCCCGATATATCGCTCAGCTTGATTCTATTGCGGATTGAGTAAAGTTGGCAGTTTGGTAATACACAAAACTTAAATTGACGTTACTGTCTTTGGAATAGAAACTCGTTATCGATTCACAAACATGGTATTCGATGATAATTTAATGAATTTATTCATAAAGTTTTAAGGATATTCAAGTTTTCAAGCTCTGCGTTGTATGCACCATGTTTTATTTGTGACAGAAGCTATTGGAACTAGGGTATAATTTAGACGGTCACCAAAAATATATTTAAGACTCTAAGCTTAGGCACCAAATAAAATAAACAACTCCAAAAAAAATCAATTGACTTTATTAAAAGGGCCCTAAAGTATATAATATTACGATCCAAAATAAATAAAATAACATCAGAAAAATCGCAAACCTTGCACAAATATTATTTTTGGTTCCTAAAATGGATCAACAGTCACCAAATTCTATCCAACTTAAAGATTAATATTACTACCAAAAATCTTACGAACTATACTCAGAAATAAAAGTTGTAAATAGTAGGGTATCTACGGCTCGCTTTTGAGCATCCTCTTAATGTAGATACCCTACTACATTAAGAGGATGCTCAAAAGCGAGCCGTATTGGTTAGCAATCCGGTATCCAAGCAATATGATTAGATAATGAATCCGCTTACGGTAGAGGACTATATAAGACTCATGAGGTGTCCACACGCTGGCGAAATAGTTACCTTGTAAAGAATGACTAAGCTAAGATTCTACTAAAGACATAGTTCTCTCTCATAATTTCCCCACATTAGGTAATGGCATTGCTTACGTACCATTAACGCTAACTTCATCATAAATTAAGCCTCATAATGACATTTATGTTCTAACTTTCATAACTTAGTCAAACATTTTGCAACGCGCATTGTCCTCGCAGAAACGATTAAAATGCGCGAGAATCAAACCTGACACCTTACGTAATGCCATTATGTGGATAGAGCTGTCCGTCTCGCACTTATGAGCGAGCTCATATGCTTGTCCTTGTTTAGCGACCTGACCTACTGTTTGCGGATAATTTCATGGAACTTTCTCATTGAATTATCGACTTAGATTCGGTTAATTGCATTGAATTAGTTTTGGGGTTGCTTAACTTGTTTTAGGTGTACCTAATTGATTTTAGTATCGTAGTACACGACTTGAACTTTGTTGATAACAATCATACGCATCATTTTGTTGTTGTAAAACAAACCGTTGCCAGACCAATGAGGGTCATCTGAATCTGTGCTGAAGACAACTTGCGAATTGACGTGCTTGCTTGCCAAAGTAACACTACGAAAAAAATACAGTGGCACTCCGGGAGTGCCGACAGAAGTGAAAACTTGAAAAAAAATCGGCATCGCGGTAATCAACGCGTTGATGTCTTTTACTCCATGCACCGCGGTAATCAATGTGTTGATGTCTTTTTAATAGTCAAAGGTGTCATCACAGTGTCGCGAAATCAATGGTTTAGTCCCATCTCAAAAATGCCCAAAGCGACTAAAGAAGTTTTCACTTAAAAAAATAGTGACATGAAATGACAAAATGCGGCAACATGCCAAAATGTTTTCATATAGGGCGACATTTTCTTTGGTGACTGGTGACAGACCCTTGGTTCACACGAGCGAGCGAGTGACACCCTCGCCAGGCGTTCCCGCCGCCAATGCACATATTTGTATGAAAAAGTTGCGCTACAATAAGTCACTAATTTCGTAATGTACATAAGTTTGGCTTTACTCGTCATGATTTCTTTCTTGAGACCAGTTTCATGTCTATCCTCATAGCTCATTATTGATATACGAATCTCCTATGAAAACCACAAAAATCTTGCAGGTTTATTTTGCCACCTACCACAGATCAAGATGAGATACAATTAACCCAGGACCAATAAACTTTTTACTTGAATGTTAAGGAAATATTCCAATAAGTTTGATTTATGCAATTGCTTCAAGCTCACAAGTGGCATAGTGGCATAGATATTATCGACGGCAAAAACATGATCCTCCCACTACTTGGTTGAAGCGTGGCAGGGCAGGGCCGCAAATAAGTTTTACGCCCATCATTGTACTTATTTCTAATACATACAAGATAGGAAGTAAAACTAACATGACCGAGTTTATAACCGACTTCAAAAAAGGAGTAAGTTTTTTATGTTCGTCTGTATGTATGTATTTTGTTTAAATGTGCATCGAAATTTTCATCAAACGTGAACCGATTTAAAAAAAAAATCATTTGGTAGAAGATGCTTGCGCGGTAGTCCCATATAAATTTTATTAACTTTGCTTGGGTAGTCTTTGAGTTAGCTTCGTTAATACGTATATTTAATCCACTTTGTGTATCTTGATGATGCTATTCTACTTCGTGTCACTGTTGTTTACTTAGCAAGTCGTGTTATACGAATTGGTGTGCGGTTGGTACCATAACTAAAAAGTGAGAAATAAAAAACTTTTTTACATAAATTTAAGTTATTTTTCACTTCGTAGTGTTTTTTGGAAGTCGTTTGTATTTGATGTACAGCTTTCTCAAACGTTAATAATCTCAAAATCATTTTGTGGGAGGTGCAAACTGCCACTAAACTAAAAAAATGTTTCGTTTTCTGCCTCTCTGATGTATCTTCCACTCTGCCAAATGTTTTAAAATAGATGGATAGACGGCAAATAGTAGCTGGACTTCTTTGCCACTGTTGTATCTAGAGAATTTGTCAGTCAAACCCGCCTCCGTCCTGTTACGATAGTTCGAGAACTTTCGGGAGCTTTAGTTGAGCAAATGAACTGCAAGAAAAACCTTTCAGCTTACCCAGATACGACTGGTCTAGTTCCAACACAGGCCATTGTGTACAGCTGATAAGAGCCACGTGCATGGCCGTAAGACAATACCGCAGTAACACATCCGGTCATCCGCGGTTACGTGAGCGAATGGTTAACTTGCTCACTCTCTTCTCACGTACGCAAACGGTTGTGCAACCAACCGCCACGAGCGCGTGCGCACCGGCTGAGAGTCTGTAGGAGATTTTCCTCAGTCCTCGGTCTGAAAATTGTTTGATAAAGAGCAGCAATTTATTGAAGCCCGTTCTTAATTTGATTCTTATATCAATTATTGTGTCTACCATTATTGTGTCTTTATCTACCTTATTATTGGTGACCGTGACATGCTTTAAACAATTTACTAGTAAGATTGGCGTCACTCTTTTGAAACAGCAGGCATATAATCATAATCCCGCATTATCTAAATCTACGACTGCATCGCAACGGTAACCTAAAAAACTCGTTTAACGAATTCAAATTCCACATTACCTACACATCTTTCTCCGCTTCTGTGCTTAAAGTTCAGTGAAGAAGTTGCATTAATGATAGATTTTTGAATGCATGGAACCAACTGGTGGTTGAAGACTTACTCTACTCCCTGTGAGAGGGATCCCACAGAGAGTAGGCCTGTGTCCCAGCAGTGGGTACATTATAGGCTGATTATGCTGCTTTCATTTATACGAAATGCAACTAGTGTCAGTGTCTAGTGTCAACACCCTCAGTGTTCCACATGGCAGATCCTCGACCCATGTCATGTGCAGTTGTGCTTACAAAGGTTCCCACGCGTCTTCATCAGCGGCCGATGGTTTGATAGGCAGCGGCGAAGGCTGCGCGCACGCACGCATATCTTGTAATTTGTTTAAATAACACGCTTTATAAGTTGTAATTGGTAAGGATTCTGTTTACTTTATAATGGGTTAAAATACTTCATAAGTAAGTGCATCATGTTGTAATAGATACTCGAGATTAATAAAGCCTTCTTTACTATTCTGACCCTGTTTTCGCTTAATTCTGGTTTCCCAAAATTGGATTACAAATTCACAGATTCTCGCAATATCCGTATGCAGAAACTACAAGGTGAAATACATATCGTTCTGAATTACCTGCACTATTATGACTATACGTCATTACATATCGAGACCCCTCCGTGCCTCGGAAAGCACGTTAAGCCGTTGGTCCTTGTTGTCATTTGTAGATCTTTGACAGTCATTACGGGTAGTCAGAAGTCCGAATGGCTGACAACCAGTCTTACCAAGGGTTATCGTATTACCCACTAACTGGGTAGCGGAGATCAGATAGGCAGTCGTTTCAAATAAAATGCTGGTATTCAGTTGTATCCGGTTAGACTGGAAGCTGACCCCAACATAGTTGGGGAAAGGCTCGGCAGATGATGATTGGTGTATAGTCTCATTTTACAGCGTACCTATACTAGAAGTTGTTTGTAATAAATCATAGGCCTGAAATCTTACAAGCTTTCAACAATCACTTCCTATCTAGGTACAAGTATCGGTGAAGTTATGAGCTTAGAACCATTAAGAATTTCCTAAGTGGTTTATATATTTAGTTAATGTGAATTCGGTGCCTATAGAAATATAATATTTGTTTATCAGCTAGACTTGAACGTCAATATTTTAAATCTGAAAGGTGAAGGATATTGGCAAACAGATCATTGACAATGATTGGCCAATCGGACAATATTACGGTACTCCACAGTGTGAGTGAAAAAATAGACTGATATTGTCAATGTCATGTCACCATCAATACTAGTTATCACATGAATTATAACATCAAACGTGTGTTTCAGTATGTTTCTACAATAAAGTAACGTTAAGCACAAAAAAATGCGATAGAAATTCTTTCTCAAACCACTTTCGCTAACTGTAGGAATAGAAGGAAACCATGGATAAGTAGAAAGTTTTGCCAGCTATGGCTATCCGATGGTTTTATCTTTACATGGGATAGCAAATGGTAATTAAGAGTTGTTGGCTGTTCATTTTCTGTTTACAAGTACACGATATGATAGAAAAAGAATCGACGATCGTAGCACAATAATCCAAACAACAATCCTAGAACCCTCGTGGATGTTTGACGTCGATAAGACAAAACTGTAAGCCATGAAGTTGCAAAACAGAAAATAAGTTTTCCGTGCTAAACAAATGCCATATGAATAATTTTCATCTTCACTGTGGGTACTCCACAGTACAAATCCATTTAGTAGAACTAAGTCTTAAAGCTTACACAATACCTAATTGTATTCAAATATTTAACGACCTAGCTGATATGGCTTTAAATAAAGTTTGCTGATTTTCCTTCTTCCCGATTAGAAAAGAAAAGGACCAAGATCTATAGGAGGAAAATCATCAAGAAAATCAACAAGCACAGACACTTAAGAAGATAGCATTTATAGAAAGTGAAAGTATCGGTCCCAGCACTACGTAGGTACTGTTCGGTCCGTCGACTGTCCTGTCCGGTCTGCGCAGGACATTGCGCATGGCTATAAAGGGGAACCTGCGCCGGCGCAAGGTTGTGACTCGGAACAAGGCCTCACCTCACCGTGTCGAATAGTTTGTGAACTGTTATGGTAAGTTCAGGGTTCTTATGCCTTTCAAAGGCGTCTAGAGAGGATTATTGGCATGGTAATGGTTTTATGGCACATTAGTTCATAGGCTCGAATGGTTTCCGCTTTCGATTATGCTTTCTTCCTTCTAAGGAAAGGGATAGTTTGTAATATATGTATGGATATGGATTTTAATCATTTACAATCCAATAAATCATTTTAATGGATTGTTTGAGATAAAATTGTCTGTCGGCAGATAGGTATGGCAAAAGGCATTGTGAACAGAGTTTTATACGTAACAATTCTTATTGTGGACTGAAGCGTTTATATACCTGCAAAAGCGAGAGAAAAGGTCAGGAACTAATAAAGTAATTTGCACTAACACCACGGCTTGATCCGTCGAGTTTATTGCTTTAGCTATAACAAATGACGAAAAGGTTGCAAGCACTGCGCACGCGCGGGATCGCCCGCGTCGCACGTTCAACGTCAAATGTCGAATGTGTTGTAAGTATTTTGAGATTGAGTGGATTTTAATAACTTTGACGCATTTTATTTTGAAATAATAGGTACTATTATTAATATATATATATTTAATTATAATATTTATTTACTGGGAACCTTGGGTTGTTGAAATTATTTAACACACACTGACGCATGCCAACAAGTGATTTTGGTATAATTTCTGAGAAGCTCGATTGATCCAAATAATTACAAGTATTTTTTTTACAATGGATGCAGGACATAGGTAGGTACATAAGCTTTTGTATGTCAATTTGTCACGACAATCTGTGACACTTGTCACACAAGTGACAGGCCTGCAATACGTATGTTGTGCCGTTAACCTCGTTGTTTTATCACCATTATACTTTTTAATGCATAAAATTAAATGTCGATTAGCATATTATGTTACATCTGCAACACTCTCATAAAAGCTTTGGAGCTATTACGTGTAGCACCTACCAAAATGGCGTTGATCGCGACATTACTATCGTGGACGTCCACGTCCACGTCACGGCATCACGATAACACAGGGAAGTAAAATGTATGGAAATACACCGTAATATTTTAGTCATATTACAAAAGCAGTATCATATATAAATCAGTATCCAATGACTATTAAACATTCATTAAAACAAAACTGATATATTGTAACAATTTTTTAATTGCTCCTATATGTATTTTATGTCGCGTACATTGAGTGGCCCTTTGTAAGACGACTAAAATATCTCGGTGCATATGAAGACGCTTTTAAATTTCCGTTCACGTTAACGTTATAACGTACACGTATTGCCATACTCTTTTAATGGACGTGGACGTGGACGTCCACGATAATTTCGTCACGTTAGAAATTCTAAAATTGCACATTGGGTATCGATCGAAGTCTATTGCTAACGATTTTCTAAGAAACTGTTTGATAAAGTTCTAACCCAGAGAAAGGAAAATGATGAATCATAGAGATTCGCAACATCACTTCCTATAAAATTACCTACGTGAGTAAAATAGTCATGTTTGACAATGACATAATTTGGACAGCTTTCGATTGCACACCACTAACTTTGTGTTCTAGTCATTCGTGGCATTATCATAGAGTATTATGCAATGGCTTTTGCAAACAGTGGCCATGAAATGGCCCATGTTTTGTATTAAAACCAATTGTTAGTTGTACACCCAAGGTCAGATGTAAAATAAGGTGTCTTCAAACATACATACATATACTCATGCTTTCTTCCTATGGGGGTAGGCAAAAACTACAGAACGCCACCTGCTACGATCCTTACATACTCCTTTTGCTTCATTTAGTTCATACCTCTGGTCATAAACTCACGCCGGTGTGAGTACTACGCACCTGACCTTTCTGAAGAACTATGTATGTTACTATATGCCCCCCTAGGACGTTTCCACTCACATCTGCCTTGTTGTGAACAATTGTGAACGTTGGGCATATTTTATGTTCATTACATGCTTAACTTTTCAAATATTAGTTTTTTTTTTATATAGCAGATATGCTCACTATGAGCAAGTGTTACAAAGTTGCGATTTCCTCTCAAATAACATTTTGTAAGTGTGTGTGTAATAAAATGTGATTGTCAATATGTGCGACAATATTAAGCAACGTATACACCAGGAATGTTTGCATTCGTTTTAAGAGTCTAAACTTGTAAATATTTGTAGAACGTGTGCAAACTGTTCAAAGGGATAAAATACAACTAAGTTTTACATTGTTTAACTGAAACTCAGATGGTGTTGTTCCTTAAAATATTGTGTAAATTAGGAACATCATTACAAAGAAATATAATTGTCATATTCTTATATCTCTTATACATTTGTTATGTAATGTAGGTGTAGTAGATGACAGATAACCTAAAGTTATTTATTACTTATACACATCAAATCCACAAAGCATCGGAATAAGTCTTACGAGAAAGATGGACGCTTTTGTACATTTCATAGAGCCGTAACGAACTAGCAATGTATTACCAACAATGGCTACCAAACAATAGCCAATCACACTACCACATACCACAGTAAACAGCCGGACTGGGAAGCGAACCCGCGACCTTACGCAACGGTAACAATATGATGAGATGAAAGTCGTTGATTTGCGGTCGGTATGTCTCTCACGAGGCGAGTACAATGCTACTTGTTAGCTGGCTCCCGATAACTGTGATAATGAGTAAGAAATACAGATGGCTCAATGGCGTACCTGTTAGTGAATTTAACCCGTTATTAAAGTCTATGAGGAATGCCTCACAGTGTCTCTTGTAAGTGATGTTTACATTAAAAAGGCTGGTGAGAATATATATATAATACAGCATTATAAACCGGGAAAATAAAACCTAATGTATATTTTAACAAGATTTATTAGTATATGCGTTGGTTTTAAATCCAAGCCAATTTTTATTTTTCATTTAATGTTACAAATATTCACAAAAAAATTAAAAGGTTTTTCCAACCTTTTGATACGTATAGCGATAAGACCCGCTGAAAATACAATTTGACTTTGTTTTACAGTATTTTATAACACGGTTTTAAACCTAATGCCGTTGACCGCTTGCGATGGTTATCTTTAGCCCAAACGTAATGCCGGCAACCCTCCCGAAGGGTTTACTTCCAATATGTATAGTGGCATGGCGTATGAGTTCTATGAAAAGTGTGTGGAGTCGAAAGTGGAGAGAGATTGATATAAGTGACCAAGGCAAAGCTCTACTAAATAATATATCCATGAACTCTACAAAGCTGAACTTTGTTTTTAAACTCCACTCCATCTACACGATCTTCAATCGTTCTCTCAAATGTGCATACGCAGTCACTGGAGTGTACCTTCTGCAGTTCAACATTTGCTGATTTATTACACAGCCTTGTTATTAGATTGTGTATCCAAGTTACTTAGAAGCGCTTTATGTGCATGATAATGAAGTTAAAAGCTTGTTTAGGAAACAACATGATCCGGTAAACCGATTACGACAATAGTTCTAACCTTTTAATAGAGAAATCTACAGGAAATAATATTAAAAGTATACGTTTGTATGAAAATAGTTTTGCTTTCTTTTGGCAGTTCGGTGCAGTCCAAAATAATAATGTTTTCAAATCACGCAATGTTTCGACTGACTTCAAATTAATTTCCGTTTTATTGTCTAGATTAGAAATTGGTTTAACAAAAATACCAATTTATTTATTCCTCTGTCTGAGTTTTTGCTTGAAACGATTTTCAAGTCATAAATTATGTCTTGCATGACTAGAGGGAGGTGAGGGTGTTGATAAAGTGTTCTTAAATTAATATTAATTTTATATTTTTTCCAGACAACGATGGAGGGACGAACTTGACTCCCACCAAAAAGACTGGCCCACAAGAGCAGAAAACAAAATTGTGTGGAAAAGAGAGAGTGTGGTATTTGCTCTGCAGCGGTACAATACAGGCTATAGATACTTAATGTGTTTTTCAAATATATAAGGATATATAAAATTTACACCGACGAAGGAGAATTCTAATTCGTAATACAATAGCAATAGGGATGATGAAAAAAAAATTTTGTATGTCAGGTAGATTATTAAAAATTGTTGGACACGTATTTATTATTTTTTTACGTAATCAAAAGATTACGGCGATACACTGAGTTAAAATGTGCCATGACGTCACGAGTATGTAGATTTTATACTTTGTTGTGACGTAGCGACCCCCACTCCCCAACTTTAATGCATTTTATCTAAATATTTTTTTATTAATGCAAAAAATACGTATCTATTTTTTTTTGTTATCTGACTGACGGACTAAATAGAATTTCTTTTTTTTATTCAGGCATCATCCCTATTACAAACCGGACCATCTTAAACAAAAAAGAGAGAGAGAGAGATAAGACCACCTTGTAATTTAGTAATTTCCACACCTTACATTTCCCAACAGAATGCAGATCCGCTGACATTGGCTTGGATTGTTATCGTTTGCATCCAATCGTGCTTTTTGCTGGAGGCGTTGACCTCGCCGTTACTGAAAGACTGGTCAGGAATTCTTATAAGAAAAGAAAACAATATAAACAAAAAACATCGGGAAAACGTAGGAATATCAAGAATAGGGATGATGACGAAAAAAAATATTGTCCGTCTTGTAGATTATTAAAAAATATTAGAAACTTATTTTTTATTTTTTTACGTTATCAAAAGATTACGGCGATACATTGAGTTAAAATGTGCCATGACATTTTATTAATATGATAAAGCAAATAATACATGTTTAATATTTTTTTAATTATCTGACTGACGGACTAAATAGAATTTCTTGTTTTTGGCATCATTTATATTGGGAGCTCTATTGACAATGCAGAGATTAAATTAACAAATTCATAATAATAGGTTGGTGCCTCATTCCATATAAAATTGTCTAAGGGACCTCTGCGAGTTGGCTTCGGCCCTTCGTACGCCTTCCAAAGGTCCGGGACCCTAAGGTCCCGAGATATTTAAGCAAATAAAAATAATAATAAAAAATATTAATTTCATAAAACAAGAACACAGTACATAATTATGTAAAGAAACCTATGAAAATGGAAAGTGTCTCTCCAAAATTGATGTTTTAAAAAGCACTGAACATTTAGGCAGTCTATCTTCTAAAAAGAGCAAGCTCTTCTTGATTTCAAGACAACAATTTTGAAATATGGAAAGTGGTTCTTGTGACGAGCTGGACTGACGTTAGCTCGCCTACTCATTATTCACCAAGATGGATAACATAACATAACATCACGCTTGTAAGCCCCGACGGGTTATGCAGAGGTGTACCAATAGTACACCCAAAATTCGCCAGTTATGTTTAAGTCCCATGTGATAGGGGGCGAGCCTTGCTATCAACCGGGCACAATCCAGATTCCGGTCTGTTACTGAGAAATTGCAGATGGAAAAACCCAATAAAACTTTGCGCGACCCGGGAATAGAATCCAACCAAGATGGATGTAAGTATATAATCCTAGCAAATTCGGAGATACCAACAGACAAAGCCAAAACACAAACTGCAAGCATGACTATCATTATTAAATCAAGTGGGCACTCGAACGGCGAGGAGACAGCGATCGGCTATCGTTACATAAGCGCGCGCTGTTGCCAAACCAAAGATGGTGGTTGGGACAGCGTAGGAAAGCTGGTGAAGGTCAGTCGTGGTGTAACGGTGGACATTGCAAATGTATTGGAATTTTTACGTCATGTGTGTTATGATACCAGCGACCCGCCCATGCTTCGCATGGCTGCAATCTACTGATGTGGCGACATGTCAATACATCGAGATTCCTATGTATTTCTCTCAGTTAAATATGAATGTACTATATACATAAAGCTTCCAAAAGAAATTATCTAAATGATGGTGAAAACCGCGTCAATCCGTTGCGTAGTTTAGAAGAACAACGCGGTCACACAGACAGACACGACAAGCGACTTTGTTTATACTATTTATATACCTAAATTCCTTAGGGTTAAACCTTTTAGGGTACACTAGGTTTATTTTTTTGCGAAAAGCAGTTAGATAATCTTGACAAAAATTGTCAGACAAAAAAATTACATCAAACAGGCACCACAACCATTAATTTATCAAACCGCTTGTTTCCAATAAGTTATAATCCGGTCGTCGATCCCATCTTAAATATCTCTTGAAAAATGGCATTGTTGTGTAATCGTGAGGCAATTGTATTCGCAACTTCAAGCTCAAGAAATAATCTTTAATAATCCGTTCTTTAGCTGTTTTGGGCTAATTGATGGAAATTGATGGGCAACAAATATTTTGTTAGAATATTTTGATTTAAAAGAGTGTCCGTGGAGTTTCTTGCCCGTTTCAAAAGTGCCTGTAATTGGTTTAATTAAAATAAATGTTTTGAGTTCTGATTGGTCCTTCGAGTCAATATAAGAATATCGAACGAAGTTTCTTGCCTGGTTGTACTAATTGCCTATTGGACTTGTCTAACATTGTCTATCTGCATCCGAAGAGGCAGTTTTGGATCATGCATCTAAATTGAAACTTAATATACAGTGCTTCTAATGGCTTTGAATTTTTAAATTGCCAGTTTTCAGGTTGCAGAGCAATTTTACGGATGAAGTAGGTAATAAGGACAAGTAAAGTAAATGTTAAGCACACTTTTATGTACAGCGTGCATGAAATCACCTATATTTATATTTTTTATAAAGTTTGCCTGTGTGAAAGTGAAACTTAAGTTCCACTATCCTTTAATTAACATCTAACTAATGACCGATTTTTCAAGCTTAGATAACTATTATCTGGGGAATGAATATGACGGTTTGACAGCTTTTGCAAAGAAAATATGTCAATCTGCCATATTCTTCGAATAAACTTATTTTTATATTAAGTTTCCGTCTGATGATTAAATTATAAATCTCAGTGCAATTATTTGATGCATTTATTTATGTTTTCGTTACGAATAATATGTTATTTAACACTCACTTATTAGGAACCAAAGACAAGTTTCCGAAAGGCTGAAATTCGCTGAAATATAGAGCAGAAAACTTAATGGTTTGTTTCTGGTTTGTAACAATGTTTTATTTAAAAGAAGAACGGGCAAGAAACTCCACGGACACTCCGTGGAGTTTCTTGCCCGTTCTTCTCCATAGGTACCTACTACGCTTTGGAATGGGCAACTACCTTCATCTTTCTGACTGACCGACTCCTTGACAATTCAAAAGTGCCCGTAAATGATTTAATTGAAATAAATGTATTCAGTTTTGAGTTTGAGTTCTGTGACAGTAGACATAACAGTGGCTACTGGGGATGATAGCTACACCTGCCATTACCAGCCGATCTATTCTATTTATATCTCATCGTGAATACTTCTATTGAAGTGAGCTGTCAGTCCACCTGATTCTTGAGATTGAAATTACTGACATCTCAATTCACCTGGGTTTTCACGATGAGATTTTTACAGATTTGATCGGGTGGTAAGCTAAAAGAAAGATAAATAAATCATTAAGATTTTTCTCTTTGGCTTTGGCATGAAAAGCTGAACTTGCGACCAAGATGATATTTATCTAAATATAATAATTAAAATCCGATGACCATGAGTAGATGGCGGAAACGTATTATTTGTTCTGATTCGAGTAAATAAGTTTATTGTACGTGAGGCGTGGTATAACATAGCTAAGTATTAGCAATTACTTATAGTGCTCATGGCGACCACATATTTAATGAATTGGACAAACAATTGATAAAGAATGCTGGCTCTTGGTATATATTGAATTAAGTAAGTTGTAAACCTTGATTTTTTGCAGTAAATACCCGACATTCTCGGTTGCTTCATACTTGGTCCGTTAAATTTTTGAATTCATTAGCTCAGGAGCAAATATCCAATTACTGCCAAGCAATACATGTGTGTATGTATGTACCAATTTAAGTTAGCCAGGTATTGCCTTTAGGGGTTTTAAAACTGCATTTCACGATGAGCATTTTAAATGAGGTTTTTGTAAATTGAAATGACTTATAAAAATCAGCGTCATTATCAATTTGTCAAAGGCTTAACATACAACAATATGGTAACTATCGAGCTATAATTACTCAGTAGTCCATATTTAACACAGTAGGTAGGTAATGATTACAAGTGACATATAGTTATATCAACTTTATTATTATACTACTGAAACCCTATCAAAGTATTTTGTATAATAAAGTTATGGCTATAACTATTTTCGCAGCCTTAACTTCTTTAAAATAAAGCACATTCCAGTTTACAAAAAGTATGTAAATATAAAGCCGTTACTTAAGTATAATGAAAAAAAAAAGAAATCTGTTGTGCAAGTAAACAAACCGTTTTGATCTTGTTAACTCCGCTTGGTGGCGCTAGTGACCCAGATACCGAATTTCGGTTTAAAACTCATTACGCAACTCCGCGCGGTACGGTGTGTTTAGAAAAACTGTGGACCGGTCTACATCGGGTCGTTTTTTTGTATTTTTGCTAGTGTTCATCCGTTAGAGCGACCTAGTTTAGACAGATTTATGAATTCGTTAGACCACAATGAAATTTGGTATTTATCAGAAACTAATATGCCACATGTTTTCAAGACTGTGAACTGTCAACAATTAGTATAACAAAATTTAATGTAATGTCTACTTTCTATGTTTCTACGTTAGTCACAAAACATGCAAACGCAAAGTAAAAATACTGCATGCATTCAAAGTCATTTTTTCCTTGGTCTTATTTGTACAGTGATGGAGCTTTCGTCATGTATCATCTTAAGCTTTAGGGTCGAGCTCGATTATTTATCTACTCAAATATTTTAAGCCTTAAAAGTATTAATTAACTACTTATGAAATGATATATTAATAATAAATAATAAAAACAAAAATCAAATATTATGTAAAGACTATGAATAAATAAATGAAATTGAGAAATTCTATGAAATGTTAAGATAAAGTATTTAGGAAACTTAGTGGTGTTAATGTCAAACCGAAGATCATGAAAGACTCGTTAGAAAATATTTTACTATAAATATATACAATTTTGGTAAAGAGTTACGCAAATATCCTCTGCAACCTCAACTGTCATGGGCTTAAAGCTCTCTATAAAATGACGCATTGTCATTAAACTTACTTACAGCTGCTGTTTGTATTACGTGACGAATCATTCAAATAACATCTTAAATAGGAAATAGTTATAGCTAGTAGTAATAAAGCTTTACCAATGTTAAATTGCTATTAGATTAGTAAAAGAAAATGTCATAATAAATAAATCTGCCTAGCCTTTTCACAACTATGTTGAGGTCGGCTTCCAGTCTAACTTGATGCAGCTAAATACCAGTATTTTACACGGAGCGACTGCCTATCTGACCTCCACAGCTCAATAACTAGGTAATACGATACCCCTTCTGACGACTGTCAAAGATCCACGAATGACAGCCGGGGGTTAACGTGCTTTCCGAGGCAAGGAGGAGTCTCGATGTTTAGACGCTCACCCATCCACGGACCAACCCCGGCAAGCGTAGCTTAACAAAATGGATCGACCCGTGTGGCTGTTATTACTTAGACATGAGCACGTCAGCAAAAAAAGTATTAATTAAAGGCTGACTGTTCCTATGAGGAATTAATCCATCAGATTTATATTTGTCTCGTAAAATGATAATTTATTGACAAAAATATGAACCTTTTGCTAATGATTTAGTCTTTTTTTCGCACAATCACGAACTGTGCGAAATTCTTGCTGTTCAAATAGAAAGCCTGCTGGTACTGTCTACGTACTTTCTGGTACTGGCTACGTCCAAATGCGAAATTTTGAATATTCTGATTTTCAGATTGGAAAGCGAATCGCATTAGTTTATTCAAAATTAAATAACAAATATAAAAGTAATCGCTGCATGTTTATATAACGATACTAAGCACGCGTTTTATTTGCACAATGTTCGGTAAAAGTATAAGTATCTTGTGTAATGCACATCCACCGAGCGAGGACATTATATCACCAATTGTGGAAAATATTTAATTATACTTCATTTATATTCTTACAACATGCTCTAATTCATTATTCGTTAGAGGTTGAACCAAAAGTTTAGTTTCGAAACTAAAATCTATAAATTACAAGTTGTGTTAACCTTGTTCTGGCGATTAAATAACGTTTGATATTTTTAATAATGAAGGTAATAAAAAAAAATATGAACTCACTCTTGAGCGCCCACAGTTGTCTCTCCATCAGTCCATCGACATACTCCTGCATCTCCACGCGACACTCCCCACTGATGATTTTCTGCAGCTCAGCCCATTGCTTCACCAGGATATCAGCGTCGAACAGACGTAGCATATTCTCTATCCCCATCAGCTCTGTCATGTCAACGCTGTCCCTCTTCAGCGCATTCCTGGACTCGTTCACCGTGTTCCTAATCGAGTCGTTCAGTTTACTCAGCACATCTTTGTTCGGTTTCGAAGTCGTTTTCTCCGTGGGCTTGGTGGTCGTCTTCACAATGTGTTGGACATTGTGGGATTTCTCTGTTGTCGATTGTTTCTCTTCAATCTTGATCTCACTGAAGTCTGCGAACGATAGCCCGTCATCGTCGGCGAACACGTCGAAGGCATCTTCTGTCGTAGATTTAATGTTTCGACTCGAGTTTGGGGGACTAGGCTTGGCGAGAGAACCGATAAGGTCTGAAGCCAGGTCCTCGTCGACGCCGCCCTTAGCGGATCCTTTCTTGATGCTCTGAAAAGCGTCGATCAAAGCACTCCGTAACTTCTCCTCGCGCGCACTCTCTCTGCTGTCGGGTAGTTCAACAGCATTTACTAAAACTAAGGCACTTAACAAAACTATCACTAAGGGAGACATTTTCTTTATTTTCTTATTTTAAAGTTTCACTCGCACATGCTTGTTAGTACGATCACTTATGCCTCAAAAATCGAAATATATTTTTTGATGGTGTTGAAGGTGCGCGCGCGGCGTCATAGTCGGGGCACGACTGCGCAGACGCGAGGCTGTGACATAACGACGTTACGAAGTCACTGCGGCACTTTCACTGTCGACGGCGCGCGGTGAGGCGCAGGTGAGCGCCGCATCCTTGTAGGGCGGCCGATGCGTGCCGCTGAGCTACTTTATATAAGCTAACTTATTAGTTAACTTGTTATAATTAAAATATGTTTAATAACAAACATACGACACTGTCCTACTGACCTCATGGTCTCAAGGGCGGCTGATGAATACCGCAGTCGATTTATGGGAGGATTTTCAGTTAAAACACCAAATTGTACAGTGAAAAGTTTGGGAAAATGACCGATAATACCATCAACTGGAAAACAAGGACTTGATGATAAACTAGATAAACAGAGCTTTAAGTTTAAAACGTTCATGGTGATGCAATTTAAAGAGCTTTTAAGCTTGGGCACACTGAATGCAGCATGGTTGAGGTAGTAACCTACATTTCCTGAAACGATTAAAGCCTTAATGGTTTGCTTCTCTAAGCTTGCTTGTGTACGTATTGATGTCATGTTGCGGCAGCTAAGTCTATCTGACGTACTAAGTAAGTGTGTACCTGAAGGTATCTGTTGCCAAATTAACTGGACCAGCTTCTTCACATCTATCCCTCCATACACTGGTGACGGTGTTGTCATATAATCAATACGCTATGGACGGCTTCTTGGGGATCTTAAATGAATATTATTAATAGCTTCATTCAATTGATTCCTATTATTATCCTACTGGTCGTCAAGTTCAAAGCGTGCGTAAAATTTTCAAAGTTTAAATTAAACCATTCATTTTTGGACATACTTACTGTACTAGTCATCTATTAACTCACGTCACAAAAATGATGTAAAATATCCATCTTAAAAGAGCACCGTCATTATGACTTGTATCAACACGTTTCATTTACATTACAACACTAGTGCTAATTCTTGCAACAAACAACAACACAAAATAACAATTTACATTCATTGAACACAACAGTAATTTTTCTTAAATATTACGAAAGTCATCCAATTCGTACAAGGTGATTATTAGTCGTAACAAGAATTAGACTTTACTACATATTTCATTCTACATCTAGGTCGTGAAGGTGATTCTACGTGGACAAATTTGTTAGAACTTATACAAGTGGATTGCGAAACTGCTTGACGAGTTACAGTTAGTCCAAAAATAGTTTTAAAACTACCTCATTAGTCTAGTGTACTCGTAGCTGTCCCAAATTGTTGAAGAAAGAGCTTCGATGTTACTTTATTTTTATTCGATGGCATACAAAATCGGACGGCTCACCCGATTACAAGTGTTTACTACCGCTAATGGAAATCTGCAATACTAGAGGCATTGCCCACCAAAGATGTGTAGAAGTCGAGTCGTGCTGATTTTGTACCGAGTTACGAATGTGTTGATCATCTCTTTGTGGGTCTTTAACGTTATCTCTTCATCTTCTTATCCATCGAGTACAGAATGTTTGCAATCTTCTACTGTCTACGAGAACATCATGTGGTAACAACTGTATCAAGATAACCAAGTCTGCGCAGTTGTAAGCGGTTCTGATAGCCCAGGTTATGTTTCAAAGACTCCTTTTCCTAACTGTCCTGGGATTATGGTTGTGCCTCCAATTTCAAGTTGTAAAAAGTCGAGCATTTTGACAATAAGGTGTCGGGTGGTTGTTTCCTGCGCAGGTCGCAGTTTTAGGTCGCTTTTTGTATTGTATTGGAGTGCAATGTAAGTATCTACTTAGAACATATTCGGAGGCAGGTGTGTGTTTGTAATTTTCATTGTTTTAACTAGAAAATTGTTATGAATGAAGTCTTTTGTGTAGTGAGTATCAGACGCTGGAATTCAACGTGACATATTTTGACAAATAAAAAACTGTTGCTTCCGGAGATAGTCCGTGTAGCGTTCAGCACTAAAGTATTAAGTAACTGTTA
Source organism: Omphaloscelis lunosa (assembly GCA_916610215.1). Classification (NCBI taxonomy): domain Eukaryota; kingdom Metazoa; phylum Arthropoda; class Insecta; order Lepidoptera; family Noctuidae; genus Omphaloscelis; species Omphaloscelis lunosa. The sequence goes on along the minus strand of OU744245.1, from coordinate 1,956,306 downwards.
CAAGTTTAAACCTCAAACATTCAATAGGTATTCTGCCAATCTTCATACGGATGAATTTAATTAAAACATAAATGTCCTAAAACAGGATTTAATATAAAATTTTGCAAGAGCAACATTCGGCATAGTTAAGAAGTTCTTACATAAAGAAGAGTGGATATCATCGATTATATAATTTTCTGCCAATTTTGCGAAATCGTGATTCCCCGTACGATTGTGGGTAAATATTATGAGTGCAACTAGTTTACACCGTGACCTCGCCCGCGGCCTCTGCATTGAGCAACTCCATGTTTATAGCATGGCTCGATCCAATCTTTAGAAAGAGTCTACACATTACGGATATGTCTGTATGCTTAATACAGACATATCCGTAATGTGTATATAAGGAAAATAAAATATCTTTTTCTTAATCTTGAGTTTTATTACGACAGTCTGTGTAACATTGAGGAAACTTTTGACAAGTTACCAACAACTTTCAGTTTGTTGTTGTTCTTGGAATGGAGGATGTTGCTTCACAATATCTGCCTGTGTCACAGCAGAACAAGCAACACCTTTTTGATAGAAGGAAAGGGCTTTGATTGATGACAACCCATGCTCACTACATTTCGGCAATTTTCTTCATGTTATATTTTCGGCATCTAAAACTAACTTCGAAAATGTCAGGATGTTTATTTTTCGGGCTTAGAATTCGGGATCTGGTGTGGATTGATAATCTCGAGGCATACCTATCACGACACGAGAAGTAAAGCATTACAAGATATCGCAAAATGGAACCGTGTTGACAGACTCAAGTGAAATGGGTATTGTAAGCGCTAATTTAAGCTCTTCTAAGTGTCTACTTGTTATTTGTGCAGATCACGCATTAACCACGTATTTGTGGATAGTGGACACGAATCCTTTCCAACACCAACTTGGGAGTAAAAAGCTATGTCATTTTTAATCCAATATGTTTCGGGAACGGGTTCTACATGGAACATTATAGCCTAATATTACGGGCAGTGTTAAAGGCTAGGGCCCTCCTTCTTACAGAGAGAAAGCTCGAGTCCCAGCAGTGGGAATATAATAGTCTGATATTATAATCTGATTAAATTAATTATATACTAGTTTCTGCCCGCGACTTCGTCAGCGAACCTATAAACTTCCTCAAGAATTGGGCTATCCAATGCAAAAATAATTTTTCAAATCCTACTGGTTCCGGAGACTACGATTTTTGAGATTGTTTGTTTGTAAGTTTGTATGTATGTAGGGGTACATACATACAAACTTACCAACAAACAAATTTTACCTCTTTATAGTATTAAGTACAGACATAGACGAAACTGATAGGGCAATCTCACAGTCATACATTTTGTAAAATGCTATTACAACGAACAGTTCTTGGGTAGGTTATTGCTATCTATATCGAATCGTCTACGTTAGAGTAGGACTAATGGTAGGTATATACTTCAGCCATAGGTTATATTTACTGCGGCAAATATACATAACATACAATGAAACGAATGAAAGTCCATCTGTTACTCAATCGTCAGTGATCACCTGACGCCTGCGTCTGCGCGGAAGTGAACAGAAGATAGGAACTGTACTATCATATCATTCAGTATGATCGTGCAGATTTACTGCATCTGTAGTATTAGGTTCTAGGAAGCTTAACATCCTTAGGTATATGCCATTCTTGTGTGGTAATTGAAATACCTATAGCGTGGCAGGGACATCGACGCGCAACCTGTTACCATGGATTCAGTACATGATTCTAAACCCCGTTGAAATATTTCGTCGGGTATAAAAATAAATTGCCTTTCCACTAATTTTTACTGTGTAGTCATTTCACTTTTCTAGGAAATAGCAGATTAAAAACTATTACGCTAGGGATCTAGAATTATGTGCTGAATTCATGATGGTTATAGTTTGTGCGTCGATGTCCCTGCCACCCTATAAGTACAGGTGCTTGAGAGGTTGTTACGAGATTGCCCAGAATTAAGACCTTTCTTTTGAAGAATTTGTTAGGTTGACGCTCATTAGATAACTCTTAGTTAAATTATAGACATGAATAACTAATACTTATGTAAATTGTAATACTGCTATAAAATGGAGTGCTGCTGACAAATGCGCACATTTAGCTTTTCCGCGGGGAAATCCAAAGGGTGAAAATTACATCAAGAAACTGGGCAATCTAAAATGTGTTTTCAAAACGACATATTGCAATCAACAATCTTTAGGAAAAATGTCGTGATTGTAGCAATGTTGCCTCAAAACAGGTCACTTCAAGTAGTCCCAGGTGACAATGATGAAGTACCTACTCCTCAATAATTCTGAAATAGTCTACGACACAGTGAAAAACCAGCATATACCACGGAAGAGAAATGTTTGTAATGCGTATGTCTCAATGGCCACCACAATAGGACAATGCGCCTTATGAAACAGTGCGTGCGATCAGATCGCGGATCCAGATCGAATCTTGCGCAGGGCAGTTATGTAATGCGGTTTTGTTGTACACAGGCTCCTACTCATCTTTTGCAAAGATAATGCAGATGTGACAGATGTTTCTGTGAAGATAAGTATATGATTCCCAATTCTGAAAGATCATTAATTTTTGTGTCTTATAACGGGCTTTAGAAAAGATCGCATGCTATAAAAGCCTGGATATCTGACCATTAACAAACAAAAGATATGATAATGAGACATGTTAAAAATAAACTTGTTTAGAAAAGTGCATGTCCGTCCACCTCCACAATGATGATCAGAGATCTTCGTATTTCTACAACGAGTTTCAACAGGATTACTACTTTTCGGTAACTTATGTCAGTCCCGTTATTTTTGAGTTTTCCATCATCGTTATCGCTGGTAGATTGTCAGTTTGTCTTTAAGCTCTGGTTGGTAACAGCCAGATCTGTCACCTTATAATTACCGCGATATCGTAAACCTCGCAGCTATACCTAAACCAATTATACCTATCCCTTGTAAGGCTCTGCTAATTTGTACCAAATTGCTTAACTGTATGGATCATAAACGTGAGTTTTACGCATGTATGTAAATAGGGACAGATATATTTACAATATTATATAAGCATTGTTAGCGACATCGATTTCTTAACACAAGGAAACATGCGGTGTGGGAATCGGAGACAATTAGCCTCCCATCTACTAATAATGGAGTTAATGAAGCTATATGTTTGTCTAGCTTTGGGCTTGTTTTTTTATTCCTAGTTAATGCAGGAAAATTAATTTTATATGAATTACGTCATTATTTCTTAGAGATGGAAATACAGACTGAAACAGAAAAAATAAAAATAAGTAATGTTCACACTCACGGTGCCAGAAATAAATGTAAAATGTCTCCTCATCACGAGGGACCTTACTTATTGTATTATCAATGAAATAGATAACGGTAAATGTCACATCTAGTATGTAAGTACAACAGTTTTGTGGATATCTTTGATATTAGTGTTACAGTTGTAAACGGGTTAAGAGTAAACTACTCTTATTTTTTTGCATAGCATCTCCATCTCCTTACTTCATTATACATTTTATCAGTCAATCGATCACTGATTCCAAATTGAGCCTCAATTAACACTACTTCACATTTTTGTATCCAGCCTACCACAGTTACCTTTTCAGTTACAGACTATCGATTTTGTAAAAGATAAGTATCTCATGTCTATATGTTTTTTGCATCATGTGTTATCATGAACTGCCAAGCCTTCGCCAAGTATGTAGGGGTCGGCTTCCAGTCTAACCAGAAGCAGCTGACTCGAAGACTGGATCCGCCCTTGGCTGGATACTAGTACTTATTCAGTATCATGTTTTATAAAGGTAAAAATGAAAGCATCATGATAGAAAAGAAATTCGCAGCTCAAAAATGTCAGAAGTTAGACCAAAGAACTATAATCTTTTGGGGAGTAACAGAAGCGAATCTACGAAGCTAACGATAAATCTTCATTGGTGAGGCACGACACAAGGAAGAATTTTCTCATATACATAAGCCCGAACATAACCGCATAGCCTAGCTAGTTCAATATAGAACACAATTCTTAACAAAACGCAGGTCTGATTAGGTAATCGAGTTCACATGAGAAGACTTCTCGTTCAATAGGTTAGCACTTGCCTAAGTACAGTTGATGTAGGCTAAGTACTAGTGATTAAACTTATGAGCAAATAGCAACTATAATGAGTGACTGGATGGTACATAGATATATTTCTGTTTGTCAAACGTAAAAGTCAGAAACTCTGAATTTTTTGACACAGTTTGTCATTTTAGATCGTTTTCAGTTGCGATCATCGTCGTCAGGTGCATATTATTACATTTGGCATATTCTTTCTATCTTTCTACGGTTTTACCAGCAGTTTTTTCATTTCACAAAAAAAAAAAACTTACTTGGATGACTGTGGTTACTACTTCGGTAGTAACCACAGTCATCCAAGTAAGTTTTTTTTTTTGTGTAATATGTGTGAGTGACCTTTCGTACAAAGTTGTATTCCTATGAGTTTTATTTATTTTTAGGTCTTTCATCGGCTCTTCTAACATACGGCACTTTCATCTTGCAAATCGCAACATAGCGATGTTGCTTGGTACACAGGGTTACACATCAAGCTATACATTTCCAGTATAAGCTGACCTCGCTTTGTACAGAAATCCTATACAATACATGATCAACATAAACTGGAAATGTATAGCTTGATGTGTAGCCGTAATGTACCACCAAAGAAGGTACCTATTATAAGTGGTACTTTCCCGAGCCCCGGACGGATTCTTTTTCTATAATTTGATTCTTCACATATAATTATGATTAACGTATACAAAATAATGAAAAACATTTTTAAGGAGTAACCATGGAGTGTCTTGCCCATTCTTTTCCATACGAAACTATCTTTTGGAAGGGGCACCTAGAATCAATTCAATTTTCTTGAAAATATTGACGTTCAGAAGAGCCTTTTTGACTTCGACTTTTACAAGGCAGATAAAATCGACCCCATTAGGATAAATGGTACCTATCCATTGGCCGGTAGTTACATATTGTATGAAACATGGCAAACTATTGCAACCTAATTCTTTTTGTCCATTACTAGTATTATATCTGTGTCCATACTGCGCGTGGGCACACTTTACAGCTGTTGTTCAACGAAGTAGACTTTTCATTCTGAGAAAGCTTTCATTTTTATTCAAATGCCCGTGAGAGCAGACGAAAGCAATGGGAACCTCTGCCTGACTTATGTAAATGTGTAATGTACGTTTTTAGTCTATAAAGGTGCGTGCACAACAGCGAACGCCTTATAATGGAGATAAAGAAGCTTATTTGGTGCACATTCTGCTCAACTTGATAATAATTATTAATAATTATGTATGGGGGTATAATACTTATTAATAATTATGTATATTTGAAATCGTCAGTAGTAGTTAGAACTTTAATATGAATTAGTAAACAGACTTTATTAACGTGCATCTTTAGATGCACATGCATAAAGTCTGTCATTGCGGTAACTATTTTGAGATTCAAAATCAAAATACGATATGAGTGTAGATAAAATTAAATGTTTAATGAATGGATGTTCGAACACAGAAATACTATCACCAGTTATGAGTTGACTCCTTGATCGATCCACTTACTGTTAAAATAGTATTCGTGCAAAAGTAAGGGAGCCTATTAGGACTCTTCCATACAGCGATAGTAATTAGCGCCTTTAGGTACAGGGTCAAATTAGCTGGCGAGACTTCATAGACGTGATGGACGCGATGGGATGGGTTATACCTAATGACTATAAAACAAAAAGAAAATATTAGGTATCTAAATTCATAATTTCAAGTAGTTATGCTACCAGCGGCCGTTGACCCCATAATCAGCTGTAGTTACTTGAAATTATGAGTTGCTGCTGAGTTTTGCTAACTAACTTAATTGGACCTAAAAAAACCGGCCAAGTGCGAGTCGGACCCCGCACAATGGAAGGTTCCGTAGTTGGGATGATTTTTTCCCAAACATGTTCTCCCATACATTGATATACCAACTGGAAATGTAAGTTTGTAATCGCAATTTTTTTTAATGTGGTAAAACTACAAATGAACGATTTTCGAACTTTTTCCTTTACTTGTACTGTGAGACCTAGCTTCTTGCAAATTTCATGATTTTAGGTATACGGGAAGTACAGGTTTTGATTAAGAGCTTCACGGGACCGTAAACCTACGTATTTGATATTAATTTCAACTTTATACCTCAACGTTTTGCTGAGAAAAAGGGTGTTGACAGACTGACAGATAGACGGAAAATGAAGCGATCCTATGAGAGTCCCGTTTTTTCCTTTTGAGTAACGGAACGCTAAAAAGGAGGGGAAACATTCAAGGGGCATCAAAAAATTCATCCGCATCGCTGTCAACAGGAAAAGTGCCCAAAGGGCGGGCAGCATTGCCACGTTGTATGGCAATGCTAATACTTTGGCCAATTTTTTTTTATTCCCTGTACTTGTACTTATTATTATTTGGAGACTTAGCTTTTTGAATTATATAAATATTATTTTGGAAATTAAAATAAACTAATTTGACCTTGTATTACAGAAAAATTTCGATTACCTACTCCCCTGTTCATAGATGTATACGCACCCTTATAATGTGACTATTGTTACGAATTAAATATGTTTGTAGAGATTATTTATGGTGCTTTTGATGATAATGTGTTTATTATTATAAAATATTGTATGAGGAAATAGTATGTTCTTGTGTCAACTGTGGGGATCGTTAACTAGATGTTCTTATGGCTTTCACAGGATCGTGGAAAGTGTTTGTGGATGTTTGCGAAATGGTTGACGGTAAAATGTTTAATTTATAAACAACTCAAAATATTTTAATTATGCAAAGTCATTGGCGTAACAATAACACCAGCATATATTGTCCCACTGCGGAGCAAAAACATCCCCTGGCTGGAGGCTTTAAGTGTAGTAGCTTAAGGCAGCCACAGGAAAACCCGATTAAGCAGCCACGACCAACCATGGTTAACTGCGAGATGCCTTAGATAAAAAAAAAAGCAGAAGCCTCTTCTCATACAGAGAAGGCACGAGCAGTAATCACCGCGCTTGCTAAAGACGGGTTGGTAATTTTATTAATTGATGTATTGATTGATTGATAAATGATTTTTTTTTACTTTTTCACTTTTACACGTCAATCATATTTAAAAAAACTAGATGAGGTCGGCGTTTCCTATCTGACTACTCTGAGAAAAAAGGCTGAAACAAACTCAGAGGTCACAGTCTCTTTTAATGTCCAGACATAATCTTGGTCAGATCATGTGAAGACCATATAGATTGGTGTCTGAAGTGGTCTTTTGAGGAAAGCATCACACAGATTGAGACGGCCTGTCCAGTCAGTGCACGTATTTGTCAGTTATCGTGCAGCTCAACTCAGATATTACGGAGCTCAACGATTCGATGAACAATACCATTTTGGTAGGTCACATAAATTACTCAAACTGTCAGACCATAATTAGAACTAACTGAGAAAGGAATGACCCACATAGTGTTCACATTCACAATAATTAAAATAATATAATACTTTAAAAGTAAATATTCATGTCATTGTATATATAAAATTCAGATTAATTACGTACCTAGGTACATTCGATCGAGTCGATCAGTTCGGTACCTACTATTATGCTTCTTATGAAAATAAATACACAGCCAGCAGTTATTCATATACCAACAGCAGAAGTATTTACATAAAAAATTAACATATGGCTATTGCAGGGTCATTACAACAACTAACAACCATTAAATAAGTGTTGCGTTCCCACTGTTCACACAATGGCCGGCCACTGCATAGACACGTATCTAGAGAACATCCACTCAAACCAATCCTCGATAGAAGTTACAACTACAATCATCCAATGAACTCTCATGTAGGTCTCTTCCAACTAGTGCTGTTCGCAACCTGCATTTCCACTCTCAACTTAGGTCCAGATTACCAACGCATCAAACCTGAACTTCTTTAGATGTTCTGATAAGGTTCAAGCTTCCTCACGATATTTTTCCTTCGCCGATGTCAGTAATGTCCAAGATAAACTCAGAAAGTACTCTAGATATGAATTGAAAAAATCAAATTGGTACTTGCTCGTGTGATTTAAAAGAGTGTCTGTGGAGTTTCTTGCCTGTTCTTCTCCATAGGTACCTACTACAGCTACGTTTTGGAATGGGCAACTAACTTCATCTTTCTGACTGACCGACCCCTTGACAATATAAAAGTGCCGGTTTATTCGAAATAAATTGTTTGAGTTTATGATGGCATCTACATCGCCACATGCGAACTACGCACCATAGACCGGACGTCACACAAATCCTGCATTGCGCAATTAGAGTTTACCGCACGAACGACATATATATGACTATCCGATACCCGTCTGGTCGGAGTATTCTCCCTTTTCTATAGAGGATGACTGAACTTTACACCCTGTTCCTCATATCTTTAAACTCTGATTTGAACGTGTGCTCATTTACTTTCTTGCCCGTTCTTCTCCATAGAAATCTACGTTTTTGAACAGCCAACTAACTTCAAGTTTCTGCCTTACTGCACGACTCCTTCACAGTTCATAAGTTAATGTTGAATTGAAATAAATGCTTTGACTTTAACACTCAATGGGTCATCTATCAATTCAATAGATACACAGTAGGTACACTAACTTACCTTCTGAGCGTCCCTATTCTGTGATTGTCATCCCTCACGTTTCATGCGAGCTATAATTTCGCTAACTAGCTTTTAGTAACTGAGTAGCTAGGGTGCAATTAGTGCTGTCTCTGTATGATTACCCCAACTACCAGCCAGTGAGTTAAAGGTGAGTTTAGCGTAATTTTCCTCCTTTCACTCAATGACTCAAGGTCTTGAAAGAAGTGGAAGTAAAGCTCCTGCTTAGAATTATAATCAGGTGAGTGTGACACACCACTTATTGAAATAACTCAACGTAGATGCTTCATTTAGTAAAGACTTCGACAGACAAAGTAATAGTTATCTTTAAAGTGCCTGCTACACACCTGGCAACCGCCTCCCCGACAGAGGTGACTTTGGTTGGTGAGAGGCAGAGCTGTTTGAAATTTGGTCGTAAACCACCATCTATACGGTTGTTAATCACCAAGGTCACCTCTGTCGGGACGCGGTTGGCGACCATGTAGCAGGCACTTAAGTCAGAGTGTTTTTTTTTGAACGCGAGGTATAGCTGTAGCTCTAAAAATAGTCCACTAGTGTTTAGTGGAGGAAGCACTTAAATAAGTTTTGCGAATTACCCCCTCATTCGGTCATAAGATCACAAACATGAGAAATAACAACATACTCACACATAAATATGAACGAAGAACGATCGCAAACCGACGGTAGGTACCTACTACGCCATAGAAATAAGAAACACCCAACAATTAACCTCAAGACAAATAGCATAGGAAGTAGCACCAGGCACTGGCCTCTCCAGCACTGTGTCCGTTGCGGCCCACCGGCGCCTGCGCACGCCGCCTTACTTAACACTATCACTGCTATCACTGGAAATAGACAAAGTAACGATTCACGTACACATTAACAGTCGACTCAAAATAATAGGTCTGCAGAAAACGACAATGTTCTATAAAAGGACCAAATATGACCAAATATATATAACAATCTGTGAAGTTCTCGACTCTACAGTTTACTTAACGAAGTGAACTCAAACGTACCGTACCTGAAAATATATAAAGTGCAATTATAGACACCTGATCAGGCAGTATCCCTGCAAAAAGTTCATTATGTTTCTGAAGACTAATAATAAGCTGAACAGTTTATTTTCATTCATCTCGAGTAGTATTTTGGATTACAGGTTTTTTTTTAAATAATTTACCTTCAGGTTCAGTACCGGGAACCCTCCTGGAGGGTTCACCTTGTCGCATATGGGATGCCGGGAGCTCTCCGGAAGGACTCATTTTAAATGCAGGTTTTTCTTAGCGAATACAGCATTTTAAACCGTGAAAATAAAATCTGATGTATATTTTAACAAGATTTATTAGTAAGTACACCTATGCGTTGGTTTTAAAATCAAAGCATTTTTATGTTCACGGTTACAAATATTCACAAAAAAATTAAAAGGTTAGAAACAACGTATAGCGACAGGAACCCCTTTTTTTGGTTGGGAAATCATCAAATAACTTCTCCCGCTCTGGGCGGAGCGGGAGGGCGTGTCAGACTCTTACTGACTAAAACCCACCCGTGTTCCTTCGGTTGCCCTGTTGCCGGGGGCCACGATCTCCCTCTCGGTTTTCTTCGCAACCCCGGTAGGCATAGACCCCCTGAAAACACTATTTTACTGCATTTTACAGTGTTTTATAACACGGTTTTAAACCCAATGCCGTTGACCGCCTGCGATGGTTAACTTTAAGGCAAACGTAATGCCGGTGACCCTCCCGGAGGGTTCACTTCCAATATGTGTGGCGGCATGGCGTGTGAGTTCTATGAAAAGTGGGTGGAATCGAAAGTTTTAAATAAATAAATATCAATCAATATCTCAATAATTTCACATACCTACCGAATGTAGGCTACCCCGTACTATATAGCACAGCACAGAATATTTTCCTCGTATTACGTTATAGTGAAAGAGCTAGCGCGGGCGCACACTGTACGTAGACATGTGACGTAACACGCTCCCAATACGCGGTGAAGAAATTCCGTCGCAATGCGCCCTGTCTGAACGCAGTCTTAATAATTGCAGTAATTGGGAATTATGATTACTTTTTGTTGAAGTGAAAACTTTTTTAGGGCATTGGGCATTTGGGCATTTTTGAGATGGGATCAAACAATTGATTTCGCGACACTGTTACTGACACCTCATTTTTATAAACGCGATTGTGCTCTTTATTTATATTAAGTTACGGATCAATGTCATATGCAAGTATTTTTACTCGCCAACAGACGATTCGTGGAGTGAAAGACATCAACGCGTTGATTACCGCGGTGCCGATGCAGGTGATGTTATGATACCTACATAGGAACATGGTCGACCGTTTTGTGCTCTTTATTTATATTTTTTTAGTTTTCACTTCTGTCGGCACTCACAGTGCCAGTTTTTTTAAAATATGAGTTTGTTTTAAAGTTAGGTAATTATTATTAAGTCGTTACGGGTAGTCAGAAGCCCGAAAGTCTGACAAACAGTCTAACTAAGGGGTATCGTGTTAGCCAGTCACTGGGTTGTGAACGTCAGCTAGGCAGTCGCTCCATGTAAAATACTGGTATCCAGTTGCATCCGATTAGACTGGAAGCCGACCCCACTATAGTTGTGAAAAGGCTAGGCAGATTTATTTATTATGACTTTTTCTTTTACTAATCTAATAGCAATTTAACATTGGTAAAGCTTTAATACTACTAGCTATAATTATTACTTGTTTAAGATGTTATTTGATTGTTTCGTAACGTAATACAAACAGCAGCTGTGAGCAAGTTTAATGACAATGCGTCATTTTATAGAGAGCTTTAAGCCCATGACAGTTGAGATTGCAGAGGTGTTATATGTATGTGTAGCCAAGTAAAAACCACTATAGGTATAACGCTAAACTATGAAATAGAGGTAAACGAAGTTGGTCCATAAAATTAATGTGAGAGTACACTTTCTAAGGACAAATTCCTACAAGTGATATAAATTGTAGTCCGGTTTGAAGTGTGTCACATGGGCATGCCACATGACGAACGCCATGCAACATAAGACACAGAATATATGTTGTCTATCTTGTATAATCTCGCAGGTTTCAGACGAAAAATACTTCATTAGTGAAAGGTTTATCGGCAAAAAAGTAATGCTGCAGTTTCGTAGGAGAGCAGCCGCCATATTCTAACAGCGTTCTTGAAAATCTGTTCACCAGTATTTGATTTGGACAGCCGTCATGGTGTGGCCATTTACCGCTGTTTTGGGAAACTAAAGCTTTAATAGGTTGTACACTCCTTTGTCTTTTATTTATTTATTTTTCTTGCACTGAAGGAAGTTTTATGTAGCATCATCAGCCTATAATGTTCCCACTGCTGGGACACAGGCCTCCACTCTATAAGCTGGAGTGGGTCGTAATCCACCACGCGGGCCCAGTGCGAGTTGGTAGATTTCACATATCTTCGAAGTTTTAGTTCTAGGACATGCCGGTTTCCTCACGATGTTTTCCTTCAGCGTTTGGAAAGCAGTGGTGATTAAATAATTTACACAAAGTAAAGCGCCCGTCTGGGTTCGAACTTACGACCTACAACAACTCGTAAGTCGAGGCCATTACCACTGGGCCACCACTGCTCTTGTTTTATATAATGCAGCATTTTGTTTCCCTTTTCTTGGAGTGCAGTGTATTTAAAATTTTAACAGTTACCTAAGTTACGGTTCCGAGTAATTTAATAAGCAATTATGAGTCACCAATGCAATGCTTTCATTTCCAATTCAATTTCCATTGAACAGGCTCATAATTAATTAATGGTAGGTTTGGAGATTGTTTAAGAAATGCTTTGGCTCATTTGCAAAATCGAAATACGTAGTCAAGGAGATAACATCAGATTTTGTTTTCATTTTCTGACTTCAAGGCTTAAAAGGTTATTGTTTAAAAACAATTTTGCAAGTTTTAGATTGCACTGAGTCACAAAAAAACGTTTGTCTTAACAAATAAACGTTTGGATAAGAGACTTCTTATAGCTGCAGTGGGTTCACGTCCACAGTGAACTCACGACCTCGTCACCAGTTCACAACAGACTACGACTTAACCGTTGAACGATTGTAACTTAGTTTTAATTTAAAAATACCATCTCTGATTAATTACAGTTATGCGAGGGTTCAGCTTGATTCGGTACAAATTATGTCTGCCTAGTCCAATTACCGATTTATGACACCTACTTACTTAGGTACGTTTGCTACACAACGCAAATTACCTACATTATCATCACTATTACGGAATTATTTTATGACAGTTTTAATTGCAATGTTATTGGTATTTTTGAAAAATCTGCGAAGAAGAACTGCTGGGTAAGTTCTCTGAATGTGTCAGAATATTGCATGAGGCGTAAACTCGTTTCTTACTGATAATGTCAATGGGTTTTCCTTATAAGATTTCGTATGAGTCCATGAAATTATTACTACATTATAACATAGTGGTTTGTTGCACCACACCCGAAGTCCAAGGCTGGTCACATAATTAAGAAAGTGGAGGTGCTCACAATAAAAACATAACACCTAGATGTAATAACAACAGGGTAGATACATTTTAAATGGGGAGCGAAGGAAACAATGTAGGTAAGTGCAGAACCAGTAGGTATAAATACTTTCTGATGTCCCTCCTTCAGCTACTGTAATGACCGACAGTGTAGGTTAAGGTGAATTAAGCAAGCAATTTAAATATTACTAGGTATTCGTAGAGGCAGATTCAAAAGTCCCACTATTCTTTATTGACTTATGAAGGTTTCAATGAACTCGGCCTAATCGCAGTCCTCTACTGGGTCTAGGACTTGGGGTACTGGTCCACAAATATGACCGACCCACTGCCCTTTCGGTGAGATACTCTTTGATGTCTTTTCCAGATTCGTAATTCAATTTCGGTTCCTTCAAAGCAACTCCCAACATAATATTATAAATCACTTATCACACCGATGAATACACCGGCAAAACAGTAGGTAATAATGATGTACCTACCTATATCGGTTACTAACATGCATCCGCAGCTGTCACATAAATTTTTCAGGAGAGGTTCCCGTCTAAAAACCTACTTAATGGTTTTCCTCTCAAGTTTTTGAGAAAGTTATAACGATTTGCTGATTATTACATTATGGCCTAGTAGACATTTGAACCCGTCCGTTAAGTAATGCATGAAGTCCAAGGTTCGTTGCACAAGAGAACACAAATGTTTGAGAAGTGCTTAGGAAAGTTGGGGCCAACGTTCGATAAGTATTTAGGCTAGATTTCCATATCTCTTTCCGGGGTGTACGTCTAATTTCATGAAGCTCTGCCCGTATCTCTGCCTCCGTGAATGAGTTAGTCTATTCTAGCCAAGTAGGTAGATAGGCACCTTGTACATGGTAATTAGAGAAAAATATGTGATAGGTATCTACATTCCATCAAATTGAAGTAAGTATCTACTTAACCTTAGTATGTTTTATCTTTAAGACGTAACATAAGATTACTTTTGCTTCAGACAGTCACCACAATTATTCAGTTAGTGCTTTAGTCAAATGACTTCCGTCAAGATGATTATACACTACTATGACCTAGTCTGGTCTAAATACTAATCTTTGTTGCAATTATTTGGTAACGATAACCAAGGTTTATTGCATAAGAAAGTGGTTCTTGTGTTGGTTCTAAAGTCCAAACTTGAGCGCAACCTTTATGAAATTTGTTTGAACTTTGGACCTACGCCTATGGTCTACTTGGGTGAAGTTTGTAGGTGGGACACGAGGGTCAGGGACATGCATGCAAATGTCGAGAACAACACCCTACACAATTACCTTGCATGATAATCACAGTTGTAATTCGAATTTATATGAAATTATGAAAAGAAAATATTCAAAAGTGCCCCGAAAGTGTCTATACGAAAGTTCAAGACAAAAACATTACTCTACTAAGCTGTTACACTTTTACGTAGGTACCTATGTAAATAGGCAAACAAGACAGGTATCAGTGTTTAGTATATTTATGTTAGAAAGTTGTCCAAACAATCGTGCTTAGGTAGATCCTGCTTAGTATTCATAAATTGTTTCCAGTAAAACTACGTAGATACGTGATGTTTGGATAATACCTTTTAATGGGGCCATAATGAAAAGAAACCATGCCATAATAATGACTGGATTTTGCCTAATATCGCAGCACTGCTGGAACGAGCGACAGTGGCAGCGGAGCGACAAGCGGAAAGAAAGGTGCTGTTGTATCGTTATGGACGTAGGCCGCCGCCCCGTAGCCTTTCAGCGTTGTGCTTGTATTAAATGCTGTGGACGTCGCAGGTCACAGCCAATTACAGTTTTTATTTATTTCATGCGCAACAAAAGGATGAACAGCAGTGTCCAACACACTTTACGCACTCCTAGTGTATAGTTTCAAATACACATAAGCATGTGAACAATTTTGAAATAAAATAAAAGAAAAATCGTTTTTATTACATCTAAATAAATGAGTCTCATCATTATATCTTCATAAATCACAATAATATTTTTCATTTCATAGAACAACTGCTTTACAAGACAGTTAGCAAGCAAAAACAAAACGTGTTACCAATACAAATTCTTAAATGTCAAAATCAAATGTCAAAATAAGAAAATTCGCGGGTGTATTCCGATAATTCCACGTTTTTCCGACTATTATATTCAATATTTCTTACTTAAATTGTAACAAATTATGTATTAGTCTTATTCTAGTTACTGTGAATCTTAGCTTTAGCTTGAAATTTGAAACTGTAGACGTAACAACTGCGCAACTTGCACAGGTATTGATTTTTCTAGTATTGATTTTTTTACTTGAGGTGTGTTTGTATTCAAAGATTACGCTCTGACCCTTAATCTGAGTTAATTTGGACGAAGATAATGTGGAGAGAGAAGCTACAAGTGTAAATTGTGTTTGCTTATCGATTATTATATGATTTTCAGCCTTCGATCAACAATACCGACTCGGAAGTTTTCAGCGCTCTGTTGGGTATATGATGGCTAGGCGTAGCGTGGCGGCTGTGATCCACGCAGATGCTGATGATACAGATGACCTGGATGACTGCTTCGGCATCAATGTGGACCTCATTGACGAAAGATTATACTTAGGTTAGCTTGTTGTAACATCTGATACAACTTAGTTTTCTGATAAAAATCTCACTGTACTTAATTTACTAGTAAAACTATAATTGAATTGCCAAAAACAGAAAACAGCACACTGGCAGTTGAACGATAAGTTTGCTTCCTGACCTATAGTTGCTGTCTATAGGACATAAAATGCCTAGCAGGTGTGCCTACTGCCAACCATAAATGTTTGTCTACCTTCAATTAAATAGATCAACATATTATAAACATGCTTCTGGTTTCATAGAAAAGGCAAATAACCTTGTTCACCACTTTTTAGGGAACTTAGCATGTGCTCGTGACCACAGGACACTGGAGAAGCTGCAGATCACTCACATCCTCACATTGGATGTCGTACCACTGCCCAGGACCATACTGGAGAGAGGCAACCTCGTCTTCCATTATGTTAAGTGTAAGTAAACCATAACAATCATTCTTTGAACAGTGAATCAAGATAAAGCTAAAAAGATATAACAGCTTTATTTAAAAAAAATATATATTGTTTCGGCATTGGCCCCAAACTAGGCAAGCCTATATCTTTGGTTAGGTTACATTAATATACACAAACTGAATAAAGAAATCTTAAACTTCAGTAAAACTGTCAACAATAGAATTGCTTATTAACAGCCCTGCTTATACTATTTACAGTGGCGGATGTACCCAAAGAGGACTTGATTAGTCACCTGCCTGAGACCAATAACTTCATTAAGCAAGCTCTTGGAGATGGAGGGACAGTCCTTGTACACTGGTTAGTAAGGTTTTTTTTTACAAACAAGATTCAATAGTATAATCAGCCTATAATGTTCCCACTGCTGGGACACAGGCCTCCATCCGCCACGGGTGCCCAGTGCAGGATGGTAGAACTCACCATGTCTTAGATTTTTTGTTTCTAGGACATGCTAGTTTCCGTACAATGTTTTTCTTCGCCATTTTGAGACTGGTGGTGAAATAAATCACACAAAATAAAGCAGTTGTCGGTGCACTTAGAAATTTGTTGAAGATATGTTAGGATTACGCTATAAATAAGTCTAAACTCATGGTTGTTAAAGCTGTTGGTAAGAAATGTCCTGAAAATGTACCACCAATTAAAATTAATAACGTCTTGATTAGGCTGGTACACCAGTTCAAATACCTTGCATATTTTGTTGCTGAAGACCTTAAAGACGATGTTGAGCAGGAGTACAGGGCAGTGGCGGTCCGGGTTGCGGGAAAGTCCGAAAGCGATACCGTGGCCCCTTGCAACATGGCAACTGAAGGAAAACTGGTGGGTTTTAGTCAGTAAGAAGAGTGACACGACCTCCCACTCCACCAAGAGCAGGAGAAGTTATTTGATAATTTCCAAGCCAAAAAAAGGGGCATTGGCGGTGCAGGCGAATATGCTAGCTCGCAGGCTCGCGCGATGTACAGATGCGGTCAAAATCACTCTTTTTAAAGCATACTGCACATCCCTGTACTCGAGCGCACTATGGATCAGCTGTAGTACAGATATTCTATTTCACGAAGTCCGTTCGGCTTTGATTGTAGTAATGACGTATCCCCACAAGCGCGCTTTTGTGTGTAAAAGTAGGTAACGTTAGCAAAAAAATCTGATATATATTCAAGTCGAGATTTAATAATCTAAATAAAATTTTGGTTTTAAAAGTATATACATTTTGTAAATAAATTAGATTAGGTAGCAATAAATACAAAAATATTAAGAATATGTAGGCATTTAATTAAGCATTGGTGTTACAGAATGGAAACGAAACAAGTAGGACTATTCAGTATTTTCAGATAAATTTTCGATTTCCGATTCCGTTTTGCTGTCGTCAGAATCATCTTGTACATTGATTATAAATTCAAAATCGAGATCAAAATATTTCAAGTAGTCTTTTTCAATTTTTTCAACATGAGCACAAGTTTTTTGCCACGTTTCACTGCTAACTTGGCCCAAACTTTCATTGATCAGTCTTTCCGTATTCGTCATGTTTTGCTCGATATTTTTAGATGCGACATAATTTTTAACGATCCCCCAAATATTTTCAATCGCATTTAATTCTGGGTGATAAGGGGGAAGGCGTAAGACATCAAAACCCTTGCTTTTTATAAAATAGTCAATCTTGTAGATTACGTGTTGGGCTTTGTACTTCTTTATTGTATCGTACAATTCCAATTTAAGAAGAGATTCATCAAATGCTATACCCTTATCCCTGAGCCATTGCTGCATATCGGCTTTCTTTGTAGATTGCGTCGGTAGTCGTTCAGCCCGTGTGTTGTGATAAGATGCATTGTCTAAGACAATGACAGAGCGCGGAAGTAAATTGGGTAGCAACTTTTCATTTAGGCATTTTACATAGTTATCATAGCTCATATTTGAATGATAATCACCAGCTGTTGAGTTGGCCTTATAAACCAAGGAAGCATTTTCAATAAAACCATCCTTGGTTCCCGCGTGCACTAAAATAAAGCGACCGCCTGTGCTAATTTTTTTAAAAAACGGAGTACTTTCCTTTTTTTTTTTGCCCAGGTGTTGTTTCGTACGT
Organism: Omphaloscelis lunosa; assembly: GCA_916610215.1. NCBI lineage: Eukaryota > Metazoa > Arthropoda > Insecta > Lepidoptera > Noctuidae > Omphaloscelis > Omphaloscelis lunosa. The sequence goes on along the minus strand of OU744245.1, from coordinate 1,938,037 downwards.
GTGTTGAAAGGACGTAGCTCTCATCGGTGTAGACAATGGGCCGACTTTGAGAGCGGTACTCTGTTATTTTTTTTAAATATTTTAAACGCCCCATTTGTATATCATGACGCTCCGTCAAGACTTTACGGTTGTTCTCTGTTTTGCGCCACTCGTAACCTAATTTCAACAGTAACTTGCGAACAGTTTCTAAACAACCTTCGAATCCGATTTTTTCATTCAATGCTGTTCTTAACTTAGCTAATGTTGGAATTTCTTTATGGACAATATGGAAATCTTGTACAGTACTGCGAACCACATCGCCTGTAAAATTATCTATATCCACTTTCTTATCTCGCTTTCTCCTTTTCTTCATAGGTGAAGTGAATTTTGATGAAGTGGATGGCAATTCCTTCTCTTCTTTTAATATTCTTTGAACTGTTTTTTGGCTCACACCCGTAGCTTCAGCTGTACGGCGTGTAATGTCTCGTAAATGAGACAAATCACAGTTGAGTTCCATTGATGATTTTGTAAATTCATATTCTTCTCGCAGAAAATGATAAACACTAGCTATCATGTTTCGACCCTAAAACAAAATGTAATCAAAATAATTAAGTAATATAAACATTTTATAACACAAAATAACATTCATTTTATAAATACTTCTATTGCTATATTAAGTATCTTTGTATAACATTTTAATTGAAAACGTATAAATAAATATTACCTCACTATGGACAACTCTTCTTCGTTTTGTTGCCATGCTGACCTTACTCCGTGAAACAATTTGGCGCGAACTAAAAACCACTACTGATCCGAACCGTGTCCCGATCGACACTGAGCGCTCTCGAGGTTACGCACACAAAAACAATGTGCATGTGGACGCTTGATAACATTCATAGCCAAACGGACTTCGTCACATAGAACATCTGTAACGTGCCGCAAATGCATTGCGTATGCAATACAACATCGCTTTTAGGGCAATATTGCGACAGCCATGTTATTGCAGTGCTTCTGCAATGTTTGCTCAAGCCAGAGTTTTTTCTACATTACAGCTTCTCAGCTGTAATGTAGAAAAAAAATGCTTCTCTTCTAACAAGGTTGCGGGACAGTAGCAACAGCCTCCTGAAGGCTATTGCTGATGGGCCTGACGAAAGCCCCATAGTGTAGCATCTATTAGAACCACTGTCTGTAGTAGAATTTAAGTTCTAACATAGCAAATAAGTTTGTTTACTAACATCTAGAATTGTAAGTATTTTTTGTGATAGCATCTAGTTGTCTGGGGTCGAGGGAGTTACAAGTGTCTACAAGTAAAATTATAACTAAGTTACTAAATGTGGTGTGGCCAGTTAGAATGATCAAGGAAGGAGAAACAAGAGAATCCATCACCTATTTACTCTGCCTAATACCTTCTCCTCCCTTACTTAATTTTTTGAGCACTTTCTTAAAAAAATTGCTAGAAAAGTTACTGCAAACATTACATTATAGAATGAAGATAAGTTATGGAATCTGGAGTTACTTTGCAGAAACCCATGTCAGTATGTTGCATTATAATAACCACATCTTCTGCAAGTGCATATTTTTGGAGACAGGGGCTTGGATCTAGTTATTGCAGGATTAAAACTATTTTTTTTTACATACATTTTTACGAAAGGATCATTTACCTAAGTAGTTAAGCAGTGCTTTGAAATTATTAGCATCTTCATTAAAACTATTATTTATCTGCTCTCATTTCAGTCACTATGGAGTATCTCGTTCAGCTGCAGTTGTGATTGCCTTCATCATGGAGAAGTATGGCCTATGTTTTGAAGAAGCCTTTTCTTTAGTGAAGAGTAAACGGCGGTTCGTAGGTCCGAACCTGGGCTTCATAGCCCAGCTCAAGTTGTTTGGACACATGGGCTACACAATCAATAGTGATGATCCACGGTATAAGCAATTTCGTCTGAGGTTAGCAGGACAGAAACTGAAGGAAGGTGACTAATGTTATATTGTTTTCTCTTGTAGTTAACTTTTCCATTTAAATATAAGATTGTTTACATCCATTGCAGCTTATAACTTCCAGCAAGAAATTCGATAATCATGTATTCTAGTATACAATATACATCCACAAAATTCCTTGTTACTCTCTCTGCTTTGATGCCGTCATCATTATCATCTCAGCCAAAATAAATTATCTGCAAGACATATGCCTCCCTCCCTCACCCCTTACACCCACCTTAACAATCAACCAGCTATGAGCCAACTACCTTTAGCTGACATGATGGGATCCACTGAGGTTCAAGAGGCAGACACAGTGTGGGCACTGTGTACACTAATTCATCTACAGTACCATTTCCAGTGAAGATCTTGCCCCAGCTGTTTGCGAACCTTGTCAAGCCAGATCCGGGACTAGTGCGCGAACGGCCCGACCCCATTGTGTATCGCTGTAAGAAGTGCCGCCGCATCGTGGCCAACCAAAGCAACATCATACCGCACATACCTAAGGATGTCAGGGTGAAACTGGCTAAGAAAGGTAAGCTATCATTGTTTTCGCATTTTATAATTTAAAATGTCTATAAAATTTTCTAGATCTGTAAGGGCCTTTATCTGTGAATAAAATGTTATTTTATATAGTTCATCTTCAGATATATTGCTGGGCGCCTGCCAAAATTATCTGAGTAAAGTGTTACTACTATACAACTGAAATGTGTTACTAACTCCGCCTGCGGTTTTCCAATACTGGTCTAATATAAGTAGGGGGCATTGCACAACGTGTATGCGTAGTTTAATTTATTTTTATTTACAAAAAATTAAAATAAATTACTTACTACTTAAAGTGGACTACATTCGCGATCTCGGTGTTATCCTTGATTCTAAGCTTTCATATAGAAAACCTTTGACCTTCATATAGAAAAGATAGTTAATAAAGCGTATCAACTATACGGATTTGTAATGCGATCAACTGTCGATTTTAAAAAGCTTTCTTCGTATATTTGCTTGTACAAGTCTCTAGTACGCCCTCAATTGGAATATGCCGTGTCCGTCTGGAGTCCATACTACAAAAAGTACGTTGAAATGATTGAGCGTGTTCAATACAAATTCCTGCGTGCCATGCATTATATGCTATGGATATTATTTGCTATACCAAGATTTGCTTGCAAAGTATAAGCTCGCAGCACTTGAAAATAGACGTAAGTTCTTAGAAGCCATGGATCTATATAATATTGTATGAAATAAATATGACTGCATTGAATTGTCCAACATGGTATGCTATGCGGTTCCTAGGACAGTCCACAAGCGAAAGCAGTGGGTACTTGCAAGTCCAACTCTGGCCTCCGTTCGCCTGTTTGCAGAATTGTCGATTCCTACAATGGGACCTTTGAACATATAGACATTTTTGTTTGTTCTCCCTATACTTTCAGAAATGGACTCAAGGAGCTTTCTTGAACATATTTCCTTCTTGTTTGTGTACCACTTCTTAAAAGCTATATTTACTATAAACACGTTAGTTAAGAAAAAAAAAAATGTATTTGTAACCCTAGCGATTATTTTCTCTGTCACTGTCCTGTAGCTAATCCGTGAACAGCGTTGTGGGCTGCAATATTGTCTGTAATTTTTTAAGTATTTCTTGTTCCTATGTTTTATATTGTAGCTGTTTGTTGTTCCTTTTGAATAAAATAAAATTGCCTAACTTGTAATCTATTTCCGAGAATCATTTCAAAACTGGAAGTTTATAAAAGGAACAGTCAAGGAATTAAATTATTAAGCACCTTAAGGGTAACTTTTACTTGCGCCAATGTCAATTTCTTTAATGATTTCATTAGTTCGACAAGGTGGGAAAAGAATGTATTTGAATATTGCTTAACATTTTCGATCCTTGACCATAGGATAAAACTGAGCATTTAAGACTTATTTAATTTAAGAATATTTTTTGGCTTTATAGGGATGCGACCACCACCAAGCAAACTGACGGGACTAAATTGTGCAGAGAACGGGGAGATCCTCTTAAAGAAACTGAAGAACCTTGCATCTCAGCTGATAGACATGAAATGTGACCAGTTTGAAGACAGCAGTCCGGGACAGAGTCAGAGCAATAGCCAGCCCAGTGACAGCGAAGAGGGACCTAGTCAGGTGAGATGATGGGACCTACCTTGGTGTGAATAGTCCATAGTTAGGTATTGTAAGTTGGTTGGCGAGTCAGTGCGGATCAGCGGAATGGCAGTGGTACTTATGTTACAATAGATACTGAAATTATTACATAAATTCTTTGGCATAAGGCTGAAATGATCGCAAATCAAATGAAACAAACAATAAAATAACAAAAAAATAAAATAATCGTGTGCGCTCGGGGTACCCCCGTCAGGAACGAAGTCTTTTCTCACGTATGATTTAAAACAAAAACAATTTTTTTTGCAGCCGCCGCCGCGCCGTCTTGCTTTTACATTTTGACTTTATTTTTATTTTTTCTCACAGGGGCTAGACGGCTACAGCGAAACAAACATGGTGGACGCTTCCATAGCGGCGCGCGCCGACCTGCCCGACATCTGCCGCCTCATGTGGTTCGTGGAGCCCATGGCCTGGATGCGTGACGTCACGAACACCGCGCAGGGCAAGCTGCATTGCCCCAAGTGCCACAATAAGATTGGCTCTTTTAGTTGGATTATGGGTCAGTAATTCATATAATACATTCAACTTGTGCTAACAGCCTCCTGATTCAATTTCAATGGTAAATTTTCGAAGCTGATGTTTAGATTCAGTTTTTTTTTACCACAATGGGATGCTGCTCTTGGCCTGCATCTCACCTGATGGTAAGTGATGATCAGGCATAAGGTGGAAGCGAGCTTCACCCGGAACCCTCAACCACAGAGGAACTGGCTATCTTACCTCTAACTGCCCAAACACAACAATGCTATTAACATTGTTGTTATGGCGACAGACTTAGATAAGATCGTGGTAGCTAGCCAGGCGGACTTAGAACAAGCTCTACCACCAACCAAATCGAGCAGAAAAATTTGCCCCACTGGGAATCGAACCCAGGACCTCTGGGTCTGAAACAGGTGGTCTAACCACTTAGACCACAGAGGTGGTTGAAGATCTCTATGAGTAGTAACCAGATTTACATTTGCAGTTTCTAGATGCCATGCTCTTTATTCACTAAAATTTTACTTATATCGCCAGTATAACATTATCGCATTTTTGTTTATTTTTTATTACTGACGCTTTTTACGTTCTGCATTGTTCTCACATTTATAACTTTAACATGAATGATGAAACCAATATTTTGTAACCATATTGTGATTTAAAACAGTGTCTGTGGAGTTTCTTGTCTGTGCTTCTCCATAGGTAACTACTACGCTTTAGAATGGGCTTCATCTTTCTGACCGACCGACCCCTTGGCAATTCAAAAGTGCCTGTAATGATTATTTGAAATAAATGCTTTGAGTTTGCTTCTGTATTCCCGAAGGATTAAGCAGAAGTGTACCTATGCGTATGCACATATGCCGGTAGTTATGATTCCCGTGTAACAAGGGACCGTTGTATCGTCCGTAAACTCTACAGTCAACCGTTGGACGGGGAGAGCCCACCATGCTTGGCAGACAGATTGGTAATCCTTGTTATTAGAAGGTACTTATGATTCCCAGCTCTAAAGTATGTGTTGCGAACTATCAATCCATTTTTCACAGGTTGCAAATGCCCGTGCGGACAGAAGGTGGCGCCCGCGTTCTACCTGGTGCCTTCCAAGGTGGAGTGGTCCAACATTGTACAGAACGTTCAGATCACCGTGTGAAACTATAAGTCTACATTCAGGAATCTTAGTCATTGTGGTAGAAATCAAGGGAATTATATGATACGGATGATGAAGATATAATCGAACAAGCAAAGTCAGAGATCAAATATATACAGGAAGTAGTACTTGTTTCTACACATAGCATTTCGTCGCTCGGCATCCAATGCCGCGAATGCAAAATTCATAAAAAATTTCAATTTTTTAATGCAGGTTCACGCATTTGAACGTGTAGAATGAAATAAAACAACAATCTGATTTTCGCCACGAATGTCACATTCGCTGTATTGGATGCCGAGCGACGATTTGGTAAACCAGGCAAGGCAGGCAATACCAGGCTTTGTGTAATGAAAAGATAGTATTTTAACAGTCTATGTAAATAATTTGAATTAACATAGAGATGGAGTGTAAAATGCGATGGCTAATGATAGTTAATCTGTAGAAACAAGAGAAAAATGGTCACACCTGATGTCCAGGTAGGTCAGAGTTACAAACACAGTTTATCGGTCGCTCTGAACGCCGTTCTAGATACTGCGTAGGCGCACACCAAATGCTCAAAACACTCATACAAAAAGAATTACATGACAAAACCAGCAGTTTAAATGTGTAGGGACTGACAGGAATATAATAAAAATATATAATATGGATAGAATATTACTAGAAATGTTTTAAAATAATAAAGAACCAATATACTCCGAACTGTCTATAATGAAAGGTATAGGTGTCGTATTTCTTACTGTTGCCCTTTCACACAATGTTAAGTAGAAATCATTTTCAAATCTTGATATTTAGCAGAATCCAAATAGTATCTACATGCATATGCAATATTATCAAACAATCTTTCATACTTATAAAATACCTATAGCAATTCGAAGAATGTAACAATTATATATTTCCTAAAAGGGTATACAGGTGCCATATTATTATTATGAGTGCTTGTATAGTGGTTTCGTATGCCTTCCAAACAATAATGTAATCTTTAGAAACTAGTAGTTTTGGTGCTTCGACTAGATGTTTAAATTCTTCTTGTAAAACATTGTACACATTGAAGAACAGAACGTTTCGTTCAGTAACTTATCAATGTGCTCGCGAATTATTTTATCTAACATCTAAATTATGTATTCTATTTAGTCTTATGAATCAGCACTTTTTGAACGTCAAAAGTGATGATTATAATATATATTATAATGAAGTCGCTCAGCCGAATTTCTATGTATGTTTTTCTATACGTATTTGTTAACTGTATGATCGATTTTGATGCGGTTTCTAGAACAATTTTAGCCAGATATAATTAATTCCCACTGCAAAGTGTGTTTATTAAGTAAATGTTCTTCAATGTGTACTGATATTATGATTGTGTTGTAGATAATAATCCAAAAATGTACTTCCAGTAGTGATTTATTTCAAGGATGTCCTATATGATTGTTGACTGTTGGCTTGTAACAAATTTAATAAAAATATATTTAATACAACTGTATTTCTTTTAATGTTCAATATTTTTATTATCATAATCTTTGGTATTTTCTATCTTAGCTAAGATTAATTAATTTGATCTAGCTGAAGGAATAATTTAGAGTTTCACTGTAAAACTTGCAGGAAATAGATGGTGTATACAAAATATTAATATACCAAACAATATAGACATGCTCCTGAACATTATACTTTCGAATAAGCAACAAATAGCGGCGTGCTTTTCGTAGCTCGAAGAACACTTTAAGCCGTCGGTCCCGGCTGTCATTCGTAAATCGTCGATAGTCGTTGCCTAGTCAGAAGCCGGAAAGTCTGACAACCAGTGTTACCCATCGTGTTTCCCAGTAACTGTTGTGGAGGTCAGACAGGCAGTCGCTATCGCTATGTAAAATGGTAGTATTCAGTCTGGAAGCCGACCCCAACAAAGTTCGAAAGGCCACAAATAGCCCTTTGTTTAATGTTTAGTGCGTCCGTCTCGTCTCATGCGCGGTATGTCAGGTAACGCAAGTCGGTGTGCGCGCATGAGGTGTGTCTTGCGTTTCCAACTGTCGGCGAATGCGCGTGCACAGCCCGGGCATTGGTATGGAAGCTCTCCTGTATGTGTGCGAAGGTGACGAGCCTGGGGAGTAACATAAAGAAGAATGAGGACGTGCGTTGTAAAGTAAAATGATCTGTCAACAAACGACACATTATAATAAATCGGGACTCTGAATACCCTATGGACAAAATATTTTATTAGAATCGTTCCCAGACCTAATAATTAAGTGTTTTCAAAATTACTTGTTCTTCTTTTCGTGTGGTTAGAGACTAACCTAGTGTCAGAGTTTTAAAGCCCATGGGCCTCTGACTTGGTTTCACATGCCGGCGAGAAATATATCTTTCAGGCATGCTGGTTTCCTCACGATGTTTTCTTCACCGTTTTTGAAAATATAAATGTTATTGCTATTTAAAATTCACATTTTTAGTACCAAAATTACCCCGAATCCATTAAAAATGAGCAAATTTTCAACAGGGGCATAAGTTTTGACTTGTAGACACTTGTTAAACGACGGCCGCCCGCGTCCAATTTAATAACCCGGTAAAATTCCCCATTGAAAAAAAAAATGTGGCAATTTTTTTATTTTTTCCTGATAATTTTCACATAAATATACTCTCAGTAGGTACGATACTTAACAAATTCCTTTCAAATTTCCTTTTTTAAACTAAATACCATCTCGGACAGCTATTTTTTTATGTTTTATAAGGAGATCTACTGACCAGCCCACTAGCATCGTAGAACCCTTTAGTGCAGTGTTTGCAGACGTGTGTCCTGTTAGACTGATGCTGCCGCTGATGGCGCCGAAGGTTGGAAGACACGGCTGCACGGAACCCACACTCGTTGCAGCGGAATGGCTTCTCACCCGTGTGTTTACGCATGTGGACCTCTAAGTTGCCGGCTGAAGGAAATAGGTGACGCAATTAATTAAATACTTACTACACCGCCTTCATCTTTCTGACTGACCAACTCCTTGATCATTCAAAAGATCCTGTGATTGGTATAATTGAAATAAATGCTTTAAGTTCGAGTTTGGCTTCACTAAAGTTTACCAATCATGTTGGGAGAATTATTGCCTGTTTTTCTACTTTTGGTTAAGGTTCAGTTAACTTATCATTTATCAAATAGGCAGGGTGTTACAATTAAGTTAATTTTTTTAGCTAATACCTAAATAATATCTGTATGGACACTGAAACGGGCTCTTACAACTTGTAATTTTTGCAAATCTTAATGCAAAATTAACTTTATCATCATTGAAATATGGTCTGTTTTTTTAATTACCAAAGCAACACAAATATTTAGACAAATACGCTAGGTTAAATGTCAGCATGACGTATAACGTTATGAAATGTAGTGATGTGATACTTCGATATGTAAAGTGAGGTAGGTCTCATTAGCGACGACCTTCAGTGGTCTCATTCAAACTAATTGGTTTTTGAGTGTGTGATTCTACTAGTTTAACCGGTGTTAAAGGTAGCGACTACACTTATAATTAATGCGTACAATATATTGTAAAACATTTTAATAGAGTAGGTAACTATGGACTTTGTTACCCATTCTTCTCCATCCGAAACAACCTTTTGGAAGAGGCAAATAGAATCCATTCCTTTTTTTCTATCGCATTTTAATGACCTACTTGAGATATATTTGATACGAGAATGAGAAGATTTGGCTTTGACACCGGAGAAACCGACTAGAGAGGCTGGTTGAGAGGTTGGGACACAACCGATTGACTACCATTCTACTGGTATAATTTGTCGGTGCCAACCCTCCCTCCACCTTGCAAGTTTATCAGGCCCGCTAGTGACCCTGTATTATTTTTACATTTCCATAAATAGATTCAAGTCGAAAAAGGAGCACAATTAATTAAAAGTAAGGTTTCCCTAACTTAATAAACAATAAAAACTTTAAAAGTAGATGGCCCTCACCTTGTGCGAAGCTCCACCCACAGAAATAGCACAAATACTGCTTATCACCATCATGCACCTTCATATGAGACTTTAATATACTTTTTATTTTGAACCTGTAAAAGGACAAACAGTGCATATCATTATCTTTAAATCTATCCTCTCCATCGACTTTATCTTTACATAAAAATAACAAAATGGACTAAACTTAGTAGGTACTTTTACACTACCACCATGTTCTCATTATCGATAAAAAGCCCCAACACTATAATTTCCAAAATGTTTACCGATCCTGTGCATGTAAAATGCTAAGTAGCAAAATAATCTTTCCTAAACGCTGCGCGACCATGATTTTGTGATATAATGGTGGCCTCGTTATGTCATGTGGGTCAAGGTTGCCCCAAAATGTAGGTAACTGGGTCAAGGTCACCTAAACTAGTTATTTCGAGGCCAAGGTCCTTTCTAACTCGGATGTCTCAAGGTCATTTTTGTCGTAAAAATAAAAATTTTACGATCGCTCGGTTCCTATGTCGAAAAACTAATTGTTTTGACTACCAATGGCTACTTTCTAAAGATATTACCCAATGATTCCTAGGAAATATTTGGTGAACAATTTGAGTGTATGTAGGTACCTAATATTAGTTACTTACGTAGAACATTAATATAGATTCAACATGTCTTGTTCAGGGTCATTTTACAGGTTTTTCGTACCTTGAGTTCAAGGTTTTGACCTTTATCGCCCAATGCCCAATTACTATAAAGTGCATATTGAGAGATAAGAGCTAGGTTAATATAGCAACATAATAAATATCAATTGGGCGTTTAGGTACTGGCGTCGTCAGTGAACTGTTTAAATTATTAATATTTGCTTTGCTTTTAAACCTTAGACAAAAAATAGTTTTGTGAACCGTTTAATTTTTTTAAACTAACTGAGCCCCGCGGTTTCGGTTTCACCCGCTTAAGTCTCGATCACGTGGGAATGTCGAGATAAAAGCATTCTATGTCCTAACCCAGGTCATGCATGGTCTATATGTGCCAAATTTCATCCAAATCCGTTCAGCTGTTTTACCGTGAAAGTGTAACAAACAAAAACCGTAAAAATCAAATCTTTTCTCTTTATAATATTAGTTTGGATGTTTATGACATCAACAAATTATTTTCTTTTTCTATGTAAAAGACAATTTAAAACAAAGTTGGCCTTCAGTTTTCAGAGGTTTGCTTAAGAATTTATGTAGGTAGGTAGATAAATGCTATTACAAATGAATATTAATCAAAAAGAATTGTACCTCATACTACACTTATCACAGGCGTACGGCCTCGCATCGGCGTGCGCGCGCGCATGGCACGCGAGCTGCTTGCGTCGCTTGAAACGCTTGCCGCACGCCGCGCAAGCGAACTTGCGCTCGTCTGAATGTGATGCCGCGTGGTCAGAGAGGAGGGACGCTTTGGAGAATGCTGGGAATAAAATTAGTTAATAGTATTTTTAGTATATTAGTATTTGTTAACAAGCCGTGCCCCCAATGGGATTTCCCCATCGACAAAAATGACGAAGTTCCGTACACACTTCCATCCCCTATTTATTCCCTTTATAGTCATAATAAGAAAGCCTTTTTATTTCCAAAACTTAATGTTTAACAAGAATAAATATTAAATAGATGGTATGTTACTGAAGTCATGGCCCCTCTTGGGTGTAGGCCTCCTCCAACTGTCTCCATTTGTCTCCGTTTTCTGTAAATTTTTGTGTATTATCAGTCCAACGATCCTTTACCCCCTTACGGAATGAATTATCAAAAACCCTTCCTTAATGCTCACTTTCGTTATAAAAGGAACACTTGTGCAAAATTTCATGCTTCTTGATCCAGCAATTTAGGCTGTACATTGTCTGTCAGTGAATTAATAAATTAATTTAAGATTTTTATTAAGTAGGGATAAAAACTGTGTGGTAATTCAGTGAGAAAGAATAGATATGCTATAAGGATCTAGAGGAGTTAAGGCCTGCACAAGACCAGTTTTAAAACTAATAAAGATTAGCAAAAACCCTTAATTGGTCATGGATTATTTCTAAAAGTAATGACATAAACAGTAGAAAAGTAGTAGTTGCAAATGGATTGCTAAGAATAAGAACAATTCACAAATACAATATAGTGTTGGCCACCGCAGTACCAATTTCAGTCTTACGGCTACTGATTGGCTCTGCCACTAGTCTTAGAGTTAAACTTACTTTTTGGACAATGTGCACAAACAAATTTATGATCAGTATGCTCCTTCTTCATGTGTTTATTGAACCAAGTTTTGGATGTAAAAGCTTTCCTACACACAGGGCAAACAGTTTTCTTATTTCCTTCAACATTCACCTTCTCTTTCAAGCTTTCTTGATTGATATCCTCTCTCATTTCCTCTTCAGGAACATTTTGAATAAGTTCTATTGGTACTATTTCTTCTAAAGGTTGTTCAGGGATTATATGGCTTGTATCACTGGCCGGTAAGTCTATATTATCAAAGAGTATGTGTTCATCATAATTGTCTATGGCCACACTAATTTTGTAGTCTGGCAAAGTGAGTTTGAGGCTGTCTATATGTCTGGAGCGTGTCTCTGGTTCTACAATGATGCTGGTATTGGTTCTGGATATTATGTTCTTTAGTGTGGCGTCAACTTTGTGAGCCTCGGTTATGTAGGTGAACGATGATTCTATCTTAATTATGCAGTCATAGCAGAACTGTTTTGGTAGTTTATCGTTTTCTAAGATCTGAAAGATAAACAGTTCAATAATACAACCATCTGTTGTATAACAGTAAACATATATTTTAATTGGATTTGCAAATATTAACTGGGTCTAATTCTTAATTTTTCTTTTGTCCAATGTCTTTTATCTTTAAATGTTATAAACACCTATTATTTGTTTTTACATTAGCAGTAATACTTTTCCTAAAATATTGTTGTAAACAAAGTAGAATGTATCTGTTGATCTTTTTTTTGAATAAATAAATAACTCAGGGCAATGTATACTTTTTTACATTCGATAAATATTTTTATAGTGTCAGCCTTTTGTCAGCTTTATTAAATGGGTACCTATCGTATTCCGAAAATGCGAATAAAAATTTCAATACTCAATACTCAATATCTTTATTGCTTTACCATAATGTGTACTTAAGTGGTAATTATATAATTTAGATCATTATGGACCCTGTAGGGCACAGCAAAAAGGGTAGGAAAGGAAGTCCTGTTTTAGGAGATCATTACGTTGTTATTGTGGGAACAAGTTTTAACTTACATATAATCAAAGTTAGGAGATTGCAAATAAGCGAAAGCTGAAACTGATTTAATAAAAGTCGCTGTATAATTTTGGTTTATGTTTTGAGTTATTTAGTCCCAATATACGTTGATGGATACACGTAAAGACGTACGCAATTTAGCCGAAGAGCCCTATTAGGGTGGATTATCTAAGATTTAAAGCAGAAACTTACTGTGATGTTAGTGCAAAAACAGAACTGTTCCACAGCTCTAGGATCAAAATTATCCTTCTCCCACGATGCCACATCTTTCATACAACTTCTACACAAACTAGACGTATCCATTATTGTTAATTTTCATTAAAAATATTTAAAAAATCACGATTCGCCGCAGATGACACGAGTAAATAAATAAGTGTCAAAATGCGCGGTCCGTTTACCTGCACATTGATACAACTGTGACATTTAGATTGAACTGAAAAAAGAGATAGCATGATGCAATGTAGAACAAGAAACAAGGACACATTTTGAACATCGCTAATGCAAAAATGAGCAACTAATCAAAATGTTTCAGAGCAAAATCATTGCGCCTCAGACATACAGGCACTAGGTAGGCGACCTGCTGACTTCAGAGATATGCTGGCTGCCTGCTTCTGCTAAAGCTTAATTATCAAATTACAAAACACTAAGGAATAGATGAGTAATTAAAATAAACCTTTTGTTTGCAGAATTTATTAAGCTATTGAGAAGTTACCTCACTTTTGTACATTTTAATCATTTGGGAGGAAACTTTAGCCCATTCTACTAGTTTCATATTATTTATTAAACTCCATAAATCAGTGGAAAAATAACGGTTATTAGCCTTTCGTTATTTCATTTTAAACATATAATATACTCCGTTATTTCACGATAAATCTATTTACCATTTATTAAAAAAATAACTCTAAAGTGCAGTAATTTCAGCAATATTACACAATCTGTCGTTGTTTACCAATGCAATAAATAAAGTCTTAGTAGGTAGATTATGGGCCTATGTCTGTGGCCTTACCTAATGTCATTCAGAAAATTAAAAGAGAACTCCACACTCCCATTATTCCATACTCTTTCTTCACATTTGTTCTGAAATACACATTTCTTCCACCATTTCAGTATTGCCAGTCTAATTAAAAAGTGGTAACAATCTTGGTATCACAAAGAACAGCCCTCAGCTGGTCGATGCCCTCGCCGGTGAGGGGCGAAGCCTCCAGCAGCGTCGGCGCGTTGGAGAGCTCCGTGCTGAGTCGCGTGTGCTGCAGCATTAACAGCGCCTCGTTGCGCATCTGTCTGTATGCTGCGTCCATCTTGCTCAAGACTAGGATGAACTGGGGACAAAAAGTAGATAGTCTTATTGCTTCATTGGCCTTTTACATAAATACACTGAAACCCTAGCAGGTAAAATATATCTACCTACGCAATTTATTGACTTGTTATTATAGCTTTACCAACAGCTTTTGTTTACAAAAATAAATATAGGTCCTTAGATAGCAATAATTAGCCTCGGACTCGTGATATTCTTGCCAATAGTAAGTGGAATGCAGACAATTGTTTAGTTATAAGGATAGGAATAAGGATATAGAGTACCTACCTTGGCGCGTTTGAGTTTTGGCTCAGCTAGTAAGGTGTAAAGTAGCACAGCAGCCGCTGATATCTGACACAAATTCGACGTATCCACGACGTAAATCACCTGGAACGTTAAAAGGGTTTCATAAAATGTTTAAACAGCTGTTTGGACACGTCTACAGGGCAACAGGGATTCATTCACTGTAAAAGTTGATAAGGGATTTCAAATTAAAGCAATACATTAATTAGAACACAATATTACTTACTTTTTCAACACCATCTAAATAGTTATGCCATAGTGGCGCCATCTCTCCTCCCACCTCTCTGATTGACATCATTTGTTTCTTCCCATGTTTATTCAAGTAATAAATATCGTAAATATTAGTTCCTATCGTTGGTACAGGGCTGTATGTGTTATCTATGCCTTCAGCGTTTTGCAGTTTCTTCAATAACGTAGTTTTCCCTGACCCTTTTGGTCCTAGACACAGCACTGGGATTCTTTTCTCTGGGTCATCCATAACTAAACAGATTAAAGAACAATTTCAAGCAAAATAATGTTTTCTTTTTCTATTAAGCCAAAGCGTAACTTCAACAATAACAGAAAATTGTATAATCAATGTCTTTGTAGTTAAGGAAAATTAGTAGTTCTACTCGCCGCTAGATAGCGCTGAATAAAATATAGAATAGAATAGAATATTTATTTTATTGCACAGAATGTAGGTTTTAACAATAAGATGGATGAATGGTTTACAGAATCCTTGTACATTCTGCCATATTGGCATGCAAACATTAATTGGGTAAATACTTTGAACATAATATTAATATAATAAATAATATATGTTGGACTATTATTTATTTGAGTCATCATCAGAACGCGTTTGGTACTCCATTCAATCATTTACTTTCACAACCTCGACTGCCAAGGATGAATAGCGTCAAATTAATTTATCAATAAACCACAAACAGTGATCGTATTAATTTGGACATGGGTACTGGGCAAGTTCTGTACAGTGGCGTAGCCGCGGGTGGTGTGTTGTCATAGCTAGAGATGTGGGTGACTGGCATTTAGGGCACTTGACTAGTCCAAGAGGTATGAGGCTACACGGCGACCTTAAACTTGGGTTTACGTAAGGAGAAGCGAGCCGTGGGCCTACTCCGGCCTAATGGTGATGTGACTTGATACATAAAATGTGTAAGTACTGCACACTCGGTACATATTTACAGTCAACATGTATATGAAGGTCGAAAGAGTCGTCAGTAATGAAGACAGTCATTAAATCTGTCTTGACTAGATATCACTAGATTGTTAATGATAAAGTTTATGTTAAATAAAGGAAGTAAGCTGATTGACACATAATAATGTACCTAGATAAATAAATAGGCGCCTATGTGTATTTCTGATGAGTCTTGAAACTTCATTAGTTTTAAGTTTTAATCGGGCGAACTTTAATTTATTAGTTCCACAAAATTTTGGCCAGGCCTAGTCAGAATTTTACCATTAATGCACGAGACATTTTAAACCTCTTTCTTCATACGCTTAGGTAATAAGATTATCAATCAAAATAATGCTATCAATCGCAACTTTATTCTCATTCAAATAAAATTCAGTATAACATCAATGAGTGATTATGAAATACACCAAAAGTAAGCGAATAGTCAGCGCGTTAGGCATCTAGCCCCTCCCAACTGAGTGAGGTTAGCAACTGGTAAGCCCGCGAATTTCGGCGCGCGGCACTGCTTAACTAGGCCAGTGCACCCTTGACCTACTGACTCACTGCCAGCAAGCGCCCGCCATTGTTTTTCAACAATCAATAAATAATACACCGAGCAAAACTCTTTACACTCGCACATTTGCGCAACAGCGCCTGCTCATCATCGCCATAATGTGCGTTAGTTTGCATTTTCGCGCGCTGTCAACTTTAAAGTTTGCAACGTTTTTATGGGTCGCGAAAATGCGAGATGGGCGCATTACGTGCGGCCTACGAACCTAGTTACCTAATAAATAAATATTGATGTGAGTCGGCCTTCGTTTCTTAATGCTAAATTAGTTAGAGCTTTTATGATTCGTGTTATTTAATGGCAAAGGCTTACAGAGTAGCAATATTATAACGATTATTGTATTTTTTGTGTTAGTGTAGGTAACAAAACGTGCAAATTATTTGCGGCCAGGCAAATTATAGGCTGTTGCACATAATGTTTAATGCACTTGAAATATTATTGAGTTGTGTGGTCGTGTACCCTTCAAACTACGATTGTCTTCTACACTTTTGGAATATGAATTCTAATGATACTAAATGTTATGAAATACCTACTTTAAAAATGCTAAGGAATTACTGGTGATTACCCAGCTATCATAGTGCATCCGACCGTCAACCTTGTAGAGGCTCTTTTTCACACAGAACAAACCAATGCTATTCGTTATCTATTTGGTATTTATCTATGTATAGGTTGTATAAAACAATGAAACAAATCGTGACCTTCTTATTGTACCTCTATAATTAGGTATTTTAACGTAAACAATTACAACGCACACGGGGCTCGTAGTTTCGTGTTTTTGTTTTGCGTTTATTTATCTACGAGCAATCGATCCTAAAATTAAAAGTGTGTAACTTTGGACATGCGCCTTAAAATAATAATAAAAAACTCTATGGTAGGTAAGTAATGTTTTATTAAAACGGTCATACATTAAAATACATATGTGAGTACATACGCACACACACGCTGGAGAATAAATTAAATAAATAAATACATAGAAGCATTACGTTGTGGCCGCCAAGGGAGGTCGACACGTAGCGCGCGCGCATGGAACGAAGCGAACCTTTGCCTGATACCTTCGGCGGAACGGAACGTATACTATTTATAAAATTCGGGCAATTCATTGAAACTGCCTATCTACTTGTACTGAGAAACAATAATCAATTGTATTAAGAAATAAATTGTGTCATTTATAATAATAGGTACAGTTCAGTTTAAAACACGATAATTAAGCTAATTAATTAAAGCGTAAACAACGTTTGCTCTGAAATTATTTGTTTAAATAATACTTAATTTGATGGTCACAATCTGCAAGATATTATCAGAGTGAATTTTTATTAAAAACAATTCGATTTTACGTTAGAAATTAATGAGTAGCTATTCTTTAATCCAATGTAAATTAATTTAAGATATAATATAGTGTTCATAAATATTATTCATTAGAAAGAGTTTTAATTTTTATACTTATTGATTAAGTTGTCAGAGAAAGTTATTTTTTTTTCCGTATTTAGTTTCATAACTAGTAATAGCTAGATCTATTTTTCAGAAGTTCCATAAACATGAGGTTCACCTTTTCACGCTTCGTCTATGGTCAGAACGTTTCAGACCTCGATGGTTAGATAAAAACAATTGTTTATGAAACTCAGAAGGTTATTCTAGGATAACTTATACTTATTTCAACGCGATTGTTAAAAGTAATACCTACCTGCAGTAATTAACATAGACACTGTGTTGTTTCGCCATTGTCTTACATTTTAGTAGTCATACGGCATTGAGAGAAACAAAAAGAATTAGGTTCTTTACGAGTGAAATTTTCACCTTGTTCTGTTCACATCGCAGATTTGAAACCTAAGTAGTATGACCTGAATCGTGCAGTGAAAAAACCTTAAATCATTATGAGAACTTTTTTCAAGATTCACTTTTTTCACGTGATTCAATGTCACAAAAGAGTCTTTTGTTGAAGTTTTTGAGGTTTCAAGGAAACTTCGACGATAATAAAAAGTAATTGAATGGCATTACTTCTTTGCAATTTCTTATAAAAAATGTTCGATGACTTTATTTCTGATTTAAAAGCTTAATAAACTTTTACTTCCTTTGCATTCAATATTTTGCTGTAAAGCTCGACATAATATTGTCCTAGCGTAAATATACGTGATATCTTTATTTGAGTTTGAAAACTTTAAACATAGTCCCCATTAGAGTAAGTCAATTAGCTTTGTGAATCAAATAGACTATTTAGCTTTGAATGTAGGTGGACCTCTAACTTAACTTATAACTGTAGGGCTGCGGAACGTGCTTTGAAGACACCGAAATAAAATTTTCAGCTGCTGGCCTCTCAATCATCGAACTATGACGTTTTCCTATGAACCCAGTAATTCGATATCATATCCTCTGGATTCCGGTGGTGGTATCTCTTAAAATCCTCATATCACTCGTTAATTCGTTAGGTATACTACTTTCCGCGTTCTGTTTCCGCACCTCGTATAAGCTTACATAGTTTCAGATAGCTAATTGATTCAGGTATGACCTTTCGGAAATCCATTATAAAATACCTCTCAACGAGGCATCTTCAGGATGACGATTGACTTGTCGCGAACCCGAACACGGCCATACCGAGCGCTCGACGTAGAGATATAGTTTTTCATTACTATTCAGATGGAAATTTTTGGCAAATCTTGCAGCCGTCAACGTCGTCCATCTACTAATGATGGACCTGGCATTCGTGAGATGAATTCTTAAACCAGATAGTCGCACCACATTTACACCTGGCGCTTTGTAAGCGTTTCGCGTCGTCGTGTCGTCAGCGTCGCGTCACCGCTCACTGTCACTTTCCGCAATGGCCGCCGGTGAAAGGCATTGCCGCTCGAATTCTGCACATTTTTATTATGTTTGTATGTATTGTGCTTGCAGGGTTAGCAGGGATTGTAGTATGACTTTGAATGTTCGTTGGAACTGATGCTTTGTTTAAACGAACCGGGAAAAGCGATGACTTTGATACCTACTACACCGTGAAAGTGCTAATCATAGTTTATATCGTAGAAGTTACATTTGCTACATTCTAAACTGTTGTTTGTTAAATTAGCTTGTCTTTATCGAAGTGCTTGAGAGAAGAAACTATATATCCTAACTTACGAGTATATTGAGCACACATTCATACTAGGTTATGAATTTTCTAATAAGAACCGACCAATTCTAGGAGAGTCAATTGAAATCTTTGATCCAAAAGTTTGCATGAGACCTAAGAAGATTGCATTAAATTGAATTAATTCCAAATGTCTTTAGGTCTGGAGGCAAGTCTACATGCAGTATCCTGTAATGTAATCTGAATCTGCTTTAAATACATTTTCAGTCATCTTAGCATCGTCTTTAGAAAGTTGATGGAAGGTAATGCACTTGCAGTTAGTTGTCTTTCCACTGAACACAGCGGAAATTTTTGAGATTTAAACAATAGCTGGATGTGAATCATCGAGACTGAGGATCATCGAGTTAGATATTACGAAATTAGAGAGGCCTATGTCTAGAATAGTGTTCATAAGTATATACTTATGAACACTATTCAAAAATCATTTATGAAAATTAGGCTGAGAAACAACAGTTTTTTAACGTCAAAATTACATAAGACAGTCCCATAAAACGCACTTCGCTACTTCCTAGTGTTTTAGCTGGGAAGAAGAAGTGGCGCATCAAACTCCCAGCTGTTAAATATGATGAATGCTACGAATAGAAGATTGAACTGCATCACCATATTGAAGTCCAAAGATTTAATCGATTCCTTGTATTGCACTTTGGCCATTAGATGACAGTGAAGGAAAACGTTGAGAGGAAACCGGCATGTCCTAGAACCAAACATTCTAAGACATATGACATCTACCAATCTGCACTGGGCCCGCCGCGTGATGGGTTACAGCCCGCTCTCTCTGAAAGAGAGGAGGCGTGTGTCCCAGCAGTGGGAACATTATAGGCTGATTTATCCATCTGACGATCCCAGTTTTCTCTATATGTAATACTTTTTCGAAGCATAGCCGCTGAACTAATTACTCGATTCCAATAAAAAATCTTTACTTAAGCTGTCAGCTTTTATTCAATTAATAAAAAATAAACAAAAGAGTTCTAGAAACGAATAGATATCTAACAAAAAATCAATTACATTGTTAGCTTAGCGTTTTTAAAAACCAGGGTAAGTAATAGTTAATATTAGATGACCTACAGGCTTGATTGATGAAAAGTCTCGAAGGGAAGTATTAAATACATCTCTAGAAGAAATACACAAAGTCAAAAAAAATGCAACAACAATTATGTAACTTAAGAATGAATGTATAGAGATTAATGCGGCTCTTGCTCTTTGAACCACGGTTTAATAACTTCAAGAAAGTTTAGGGTGAAAGACACAATTACTGTCCACGTAAAAATCTTTTTGACTTTTATTTTTAAACAAAGAGATTCGTGACTTAATACATGTGTTATAGTTTATGTATGAGGTCAGTTTTGTGAACCAGTCGCGTGACTGTTCCTTTTTTGGAGTTTTCCTGACAAGGCAGAATATAAATAAACCGACTCCGTTATTTTAAGGATGCACATTGCGTATTAATAAATGGACAAAAATATATTTTAAATTTAATTGTTACTTAGTTTTTTATTATTGTGAGAATTTTATTCCATTCAAAAGGCTCATGTTTTTTTTGGGTTTCTAACCCAAAAAAATACTCTTCAGCAACTGACATTTCCACCTCATAAGTTTAATTTTTTGCCCTTATAATTAATATGATATGTGATTAGGTAATCCAGACTATGATAAAAAGCTGTTACTATTGCCGTGGGTCGCACGCAATGCTTTCGTTAATTAAACACATTTTTCTGCTGGACTACGGTCATTTAGTGATCGTACCATCTCCGTCTAATGCCAAGGAGTTACGTATAGCCGTCTCGTTTCAAATCGACAAAGTCCGTCTAGCAATGTTATCACGACGCGAAAGTGGCGGGTCGCGTGCGCGAGCGCCGGTGAAAGAGTCGATGACCTGCGCGGGAGCAACGAACGTCTTTGCGGCGGCGCATTGTGCTGAACGCAACCCCCTCTGCCCCCCGTCGGCCCGCGCTGCACGCACGTAACATATGGAGCGCGCACACCCCCCCGGCGCTACATTGATTTATTGTACTATAGTCACATTGTTCGGAAATAAATGTTTAGTTCCAGGTCCTAAGTACAATGTGGAAGATGTTATCACATTATCTAAGACGACGGTGTCGGTGATATCCAAGGTGATTGCCCTATGCAGCTCTACAAGGAGATTCCAAATGTTTGGAGTTCTCATGCTGTAAAAATGTTTTCATACAATTTGGTAGAGCCAGCACTGATGATTTCAAGCAAGATCCCGGGACACCTCAAATACTAATGACGCGATAATTACCAATATATTACCAGCTAATAATTTTGCAAACAAAACCCTAACGTCAAAATAAATTACAAAAATAATACCAAACTATCGAAAGTGGATTTGTAACTACTCCAAGCACTTCAGACGGTTATAAAGGCACTATAAGTGTACATAAAAGTAGAACGTAGAATATTATAGCAACACAGATAAACCACTCTATATGATATAATCTAAGCGATGCATTAGACGCACACAGAGAAAAGGTGCAATCTTGCGCACGCACACCAACCGACGTTTCTAATAGTGTAGCAGGACTAGTGCACATTGGTGACTTATCTAGGATTTTTAATCATTTTCTTTTTTGTTGAAATTAGTCGGGGTCATAAAGAATGCCGTCACATAGGTAAGGTTGACTTGGAGGTTATTAGCCCACTTACCCTACTGACCACGCGGTAGGTACAGGCCTTTATGTTTTAGCCATAGGGTTCCTGGAAGCTCTGTCTAATCTAAGTACGTTGAAACTGACAATATTGAGAGTAGTAGAGTTGGCGCACGTCGCTATCTGAATTAACCATTTACAGTGAAAATGAGATTTGACAGGGGATTTTGGCTTTCCCAGATACGAGGAACGGAAACGCACTGAATTGAGTTTCGTAACTAAAGACTTATTGCTTTGTTTTTCCTTATTTAACTTTGTATGCTCAGTGAATTTTATCGTATTTTCCGTCTTTTTCCAACACGCATTTTGCAGAATTTTCTACGTTTTACTTCTATAAAGAGTTGGTTCTAATTTAATATACTCTAGCCACATGTGCAAATATTACAATATTTACATAAAGAAAATAATGTAGTGCAGCCGAACTGCGAAATTTTTAGACCAAGCAGTCTACCTTTTGTAGTTCCAGACAATGGACTTTAAAAGTGGCACAAGGACGAGGATGTGGCGTCACGCTTTCATGGGATGATTCATGCAAAACAGTAGCGTGATGGATGATCATAGGCTGTTTCATAATATCATGCTAGTAATTTGTACCAATGGAAAGCATAGGCCTCTTCACATTCGCTTAGTCATTTGGTCAGAACGCTATTGCTGCGTTTTGGGGATTTCGGAGTCCTCAGAGCAGTATTATTTTAATATTACTTCAGTGTGGGAAAGAGATGAAGCTCTACAGGACGTATAGCTCTTGGAGTCTCCTCTTGTATTTGTCCTGTATTTTTTCACCTACTTCTTCTTCCTCTCAGAATTAGCGTATAGGTCAGAAACAGTTACAGCATGACTCAATAAACGTCTTTTTCTTAGGAATAATCAAGGACTGTAACTTTCAGAATGTAATTCACAAACTCATATAAATCAAAGAGATAAGAGCCTTGTTTAAGGTAGAGTTCTGTTGAGTAAGTTTCAGTCGTTTTTCTCAGTGACACGACACTTTGATAACATCTATAGAAAACACAGAATTTGGTAACTTTCTCTCGTTTTCACAGAATCGTTTATTATTATTGGAATCTCGTTAATGTAAACTCTTGTACTCGTGATCAATTAAAAGTTATAAGTTTTGTCAAGGATGTCATTAAGTTACTGTAATGGTTGCTTTTTATCGTAAGTTAATTATAAAATATTGTTAGGCATGCTTATGCGAGGTGTCTGATCTTTGAGATTGACTCGGGTATGAAATAATTTCGCATTTCTCGGGATTAATTTCGGCCGGAATTTAACGTCATAATCATAACTAACAAAATTGACGAAACAATGAAAATAAGATATCAACTACGGGTGAAGGATTTGCTCAGTCGTGGGTTTTCTATTTATAGCGGGGTGAATAAAATCTGTTGAAATATGCAAAAGTTCAATACTTTACATAAATCAGGAACATCCACACATCATAACATACATACATACATCACATCATAATCATCATCTCATCATTTACATCTGTACTTTCATTACAAAAACTGCATAGACCATAGACAGTTGACCATCGTGCGCGCGCCCTAGGAATAGTTCGCCAAGTGAAAGTGAGCGTGTGTTGGTGTGTTTAGAGCGTGTGCATCGATTCACGCACACACGCGAACGATGCGCCTGCGCTTTCCGACCTACAGGGTGCTGCGCTGGTTAGAGCTTAGGGAGCTTTCCTGATTGTTTAGAGATTTCTATTGTTTTCTGTTTAAAGAGATGTTCTTGAACTTTGGTTTTGTATTTAAGGCTCCGTGCACGAAAAAAAAACCTTTTTCGTCAATAACTTATCTAATTGTAAGAACCCTTGAAATAATTGAAACATTAAGTCTATAAAGGTACAGTTTTCGTGGTGCTAATCCATTCGTGTCAGTTACAGCACCTGTTAATAGTTGCATTACTTTGGCGCTCTCTACTGATTTACTTAATGAAAATATAGTACTTACAGTCACAAAATAAAATTTTGATTTTATTTCAAGGATAGCTGAAAACTAATGTGTGATTTTAAATTTATTGACATGGTTTGCTAAATAATAGGAAAATATACATTACTGACAAGGAGTAAAAAAAATGTTCATTGCAACTTTTTTTCTGCTATATTTTGTATGGAAGTTGAAAAAAAGTGGTTCCCTATGTACAAGTAGACTATATAATGATGTTGATGATATTTTTTAATTTTCAAAATCAAAAGTAGTTTATTTTAACGAAACGATCAAACGTCAGTCTCGCGTCAATTTTTGGAAAACTTGTTGTAAATTTTAGTGATTTCCCACGAATCCTTCAATTATTTGAAAAATTCCTTTCCGCTATGTACAAGACAAAGAACTCGACTTTTCAAATCACAAATAATTTTGTTTAAATTTCGTTTCACTTTCTCACAACGAATGAACAAAATTGATCAAAATCAGTCGATTTCGTGCGCGGCCTCTTAAATGGTTTCATAGAAAAGACTAAGCTTGCGTAGGTTCCTAAAAATCTGAGAAAGATATGCAACAATTTAATTGATTATAAATAAGCTCCATTTTCAGGATGAAAATGTTGTAATGAATTTTTTTTTAGATTACAAAATGTTCTTTATTTTTTCTGACAATTTCTATAATAGTTCGCCATAAGATTAAACTGGGTAAAAATAGTGACCCTTACAACAACAACAAACTATTACTATCGTCTTAACATAGCTGAAAGATACGCAGGGGACGCTTAAATCCAGACAAAAATTAAAAAGTTTATTCTAAATAATAAAATATAATCACGAGCACACAATAAAATCACGCTGTATATCGCGGAAGCGCAAACGCGGCCGGTGGCCGGCCTCGGCGCGGCTTTCTTATGGAAAACTGCGAGCAGGGCTGCTGCCTACTGCCCACTGCACTCAACCTAATCCTAACACATAACGAGATCTTAGAACACTGCATCTAATGCCTTGAAAAAAAAAAACACAAAGTGTTGCTTGCAAAAAGTTTGAGTTAAAACATTCTGGACTCTTTCGGTGGCCTGAAACATTTCAGAAGACCAATTCTCGTACTTCAAAAACGTTAAAATTCAAGTCGAAATCTCATTTTAGCGACAATTAATGTCAAAATTGTAGGTAAATCAGAAGGGTATCAGTTTTTCGTGTGGTATTTTTCACAGATTCGAATGCGAACGTTCTTAAAAATACGAGAATTGCCCCGAGTTTTGTCAAACTTTTGTATTTCACGATTTTCACAGTCTATCAGAGCCAAATAGTGTAAAGACTCAACAAGGATTTTCAATTATTTTCAAAACGGGAAACGGATGAGCGAGCGTCCGGTCATTCAAATTATACGAGTATTTGTTTAGATTAAAGATCAAAGTATCCTCATTGAAAACAACACACTTATTAATATTTTTTATTGCGTATTTGATTAAGTATAATTGGAATATAAATTATAATTATGGAGTCACATCGGAATCGTGCTTAATTACGGTGCACCACAATAATCCAATTTCTACTGTTGATTGAGTGTACATTGTCCCTTTTTCTTTTTTACATAAAATAAAATTAAAAAGATTTTGACACCCTTGTTTTGGTACTTTTCTAATGACTACCTTGGAATAATTATATTCCGTTGAAACTCGGTTTCCTTCTTATCCCATTTTCTTTTGATTAATTTCCGTTCAGGACAGAACACACACAGTTCCCTTGGAAGACACAAGCAGCACGATTCAGTGCGTTCTGATCTGTTTCCAGAATTAGTGTTCTCGTTTGAAGAGATAAATGTATGTACATAGATGTAATGTGTGATGTGTGTTGTGTGGCTCACCGGAGCCACTATGGCAACCGAACATGGTGAACTTTATTTTTAAACTCTCTCTAAAATTCATATTTCGATTGCACTTCATTATTTTCAAATCAGAACTATATTTAGGTTATTTCCTTACAGTGAACGTTAATTTCCCTAATTTATACAGCATTATGCATTACTTCAGGCGCGCTGACACTACTCTGAATTTTGAGCAGCGCGTGCGCAAGATGCAATTGATATCCTTGAATTGTTAATCTCACGTTAAGGCGAAAGCGTTAGGGTAGCCACGAAAATCAAATTCTCTTATGTTTTTTTGCAATTTTCAGGTCAGTAGTAGGGTGTATGTTGATCGAAATATGATTAAAAAAAATAACAAAAGAATTATATTACAGAAATCATTATCTAAACTAATATTATAAAGAGAAAAGATTTGATTTTTGGTATGTTTGTTTGTTGCGCTTTCACGCTAAAACAA
Source organism: Omphaloscelis lunosa (assembly GCA_916610215.1). NCBI lineage: Eukaryota > Metazoa > Arthropoda > Insecta > Lepidoptera > Noctuidae > Omphaloscelis > Omphaloscelis lunosa. The sequence continues at coordinate 1,911,735 of OU744245.1, read as the reverse complement.
CTGCACGGATTTGGATAATTTGGCACATGGGTAGACCATAATCTGGATTAGGACATAGGAGACTTTTTATTCCAGTATTGTCACGGGATCGAGACGTATGCGGGTGAAACCGCGGAGCGCAGCTCGTAATCAATAAAATTATCAATACAAATATTTAAATTAAAATTACCCTAATAAGTGACTATTTCTTGAAATCCTGACATTGAAAAATTCAATTCTAACTTAGAGAATTGTATTGATGATTCTTGGGGTACCTTAGCGCATCCCTCTTAAGTTCTCTCGGTTTAACTTGCAGACTACATTTATTAGGGAGTGTTTTGGTGTCATACATTATACTATTTTAGATTTTAACAATTCGATCGTCTGATTTCCGTTCCTGGTTAAAAATAGAACGACCCCCTTTTTCGTGTGGCACCGTAAAAGAAAACTTTATTATGTTACGGGGAGACATATACAGTATGGTGATAAACACATTAAGTGGAAGGTTCGTTAAGTATGCCTCCATGAGTGACTATACAAGTCCTGTGCACTTTAGACAGGACGCTTCGCTGTCTAGAAAAATTTGTGCATTTCGATAGCACCTACGCCATTGATGTGATCTTAATCATTCTTGTAGCAGAAGACTGATTATCTTCAACAGTGGAAGTTAATCGGCTGATGTGAGATAATCAGGAGAACAACAGTCCAAATAAACCGCAGACCTGTCGATATAAAGAGCCACTGTCGCAACTTACGTAGGTACTCGCAAATGTCACGATTCCCAGTCACGTTATCAGATCGAGTTCTATCTCTAGTCATCTCGATCTGATCTCTCTAATCTGTTGCGACTGGTAGGTATGCAACCTAAGATGGTTTGTTGTTGTTTGAATATTTGGAAGTTATGGGATATATTGTGTAGAGCTGTCTATTTGGCTGATCATCATGATCAGCCTCCAGCAGTCCACTGCTGGACATAGGCCTTTCCAATTGCACGCCACTCACTTCGAATCTCGGCAACTCTCATTCAGCTGCTAATACCAGTCACCACGCGAAGATCGTCGCTCCAACTAGCCTGACGGCCTAGTTATAAGCCATTTTTGTTTTGAACTGCCAAACGTGGTATTAGAGATCCTTACTTGTCCACTGATTTTCGCATATCAGTGTGCTTGTGTAGTTTTATTTGTAGGTAGTAGGTAGGTACATATCTTCCTGTATTCTTTTGGATACACCTCGCTCCCCACGCAATATACTATAAAAACACAGTGGCACTCCGGGAGTGCCGAAAGAAGTGAAAACTCAAAAAAAAAATCGGCACCACGATAATCAACGCGTTGATGTCTTGTACTCCACGCACCGAGGTAATCAACGCGTTCATGTATTTTTAATGGTCAAAGCTGGTGTCATCACGGTGTCGCGAAATCAATGGTTTAGTCACATCTCAAAAATGCCCAACGCGCCTAAAGTAGTTTTCACTTAAAAAAAATAACAGTAAATGTAATTAAGGCACTCCTTAAAGTTTTGAAAGAACCTATATACATTAGAAGATAAAAGATTATAATTTCACGAATCGTGATAGTTACTCTCTGAGATATTTGCTGTAATTAGGTATGCACAAATGAGCTCAGCTGCAATTTCTAGTAGTAAACCACTTGAGCAGGTTTGTGTGATATCAACATGATTGGATTTGAGTTAATATTAATTAAAACTCGACTGGTCTCGACTGAAAGTGATTTAGGTTAAATCAGTTCGTTTACCATTATTTAAATGTAACAGTTCCTTTTAGATGTTTCTAAAAGTGTGAATGAGTCAGAAAGGATAAGAGCCACCGGTAAAATAAGTTGAACAAAACAGACTTGGAGCTATGAATTCTTTTTAACAGAAGTGAAGATAGGTGATGAATGATGATATAGCTAAGTACCAGACGCTTTATCCAAAGTTCCAGTGTTATTGAACCCTGTTTATAGTTGGTAAAAGCTGTTCCAAAGGGTTTTGTTCAGTTATGCTTGCTCTTTACAATATAAAGTGTTTCTTTCCTCTGCTCTTTCCTGGTGGTCGCAGAAAAGCGCAATTATTTTTCATCAATCCAGGAAGAGAGTGGCTACCCTTTCATTCGAGGACCATATGGCTAAAACTAACAAGCTCCACCAGGCAATAAGTTTGCGTCAATAGGCTTCAACAGTTCATGCCGGAAGTGGCCAGTGTAACACTGCACGTTTTTCATTAATCCCGGCGCGGAAAGGACGGGCTCTAATAAACGTCAAATTAAGCCACTACAATCGCTGTGTTACATGAAAATAGCTGAATATAGATCGAAACCTATTTAACGATAGCATTCTAGTGTTTGGATAGCACAAAATCGCGTGCTATATTTAAGAAATGCAGGACATACCAAAGTTAAAACAAACATCTAAATTATAATCAGCTTGTATCATTAGATCTCGCAAATCTCGGACATAATCCGTCACGTATTATATCACGTTGCGCGTGCGCGGTGCATCGATGCATTTCTCTCGCGGCCCCCTTCCCCTCTCGCCGTAACAGCTCCCCCCTCCCCCTTCCCCTCTCGCCGTAACAGCTCCCCCCTCCCCGCGCCGGTCGCAGAGTGAATGCACTCTCGCTTGCTGTTATGTAAGCCTGCTCTTGCGCACAACGCACACATGCACAGCCACGCGACACTGCACTGTATGTATGTGTGCGTGATTGTTAGTGTTTTTGTGTTCGGATTATGAAAAGTCCATGCAGATTAGATTTTAATGTGATGGCTAGGATTCCCGCGGTGCAGAAAAAGTTGGCTTCCTTACACTTTTCCTAGGATCCTTTGAGATTATTGTGATATGATACGAAGGATTTTTGTAATTTTCTTTTCATGTCGGGAAAAGTTAAACACGTTGCTTTTATGCATCAGTTTGTAAATATGAATGAATCCTTTTTCTTAAAAATGTTGCTAATACGACTACTTCAAAAGGTCTATAGACAAACGTACACATGACTACTACATCCCCCCCTAGACTCTCCAACATACAATTACCATGAAAATGTGTAAAACCCAGGCTTTTGTCTCAAAGTCGGCCGGCGACCATAGTCACCATCTGTGCAGCAATGCAGCGCTTACGTAACCTAGGACAGGCCTGCAGGGGGGGCACGGAGGGGAGGGGGTGCCGAGTGAAAGTTAGCAGACACTAGGTATTATAAAAGTATGACTAGGTGCTGTTTGTGCTTACATTTGCATATTTCTTTCATTTGATAGAACTTTGTAGAAGCTGCAAGATTACCGAGATCTTTATTTGATCTCTCCCTCTTTACAATGCGCTTTAAATTGGAGTTTGCACTTTTACAGGCTAATTTAACATCCTATTCTCAGTTCCTATATTTTACTATTCGTAAGTCCCTCAAATTAAATAAACTTTTGATATGAGTTAGGAATTTCTTTCTTCTGCCAGTTGTAAAGAATTTTCTTTCGATGTATATATACAGCGTTCGTGGCGCACTGCACGACAACACACAAGGTTCATCAACGCTGTTGGGTTTTACCCAGAGCTACTTTCCTGTGAACTCTGCACTCCTAGGAAAACCACATTTTCATTGTGGTTATGATAACCAGTCGTTGAAATAGGATTTCCGGCGACCGGTCGCCGGAAATGCTTTGAAATGGTTTGCTACCAACACTGCTGACTGGCAATTTTTTCCAAAACTGCGGGACCTATGTTTTTACTTTGACCTATCAAATGTCCGGTTAACATTAAGCAGCTAGTTTGGTTCCCAACATCACTGACTGGCCCATGTTTTCAACACGGCGTGAACTGTTCTTGTATACTTATTTCGTGCCGAGACGGCGACGTGAGTAAAGAGGATCCATTCTCAAATCGTCTGTTTTAAATCACCACAAATGTTGTTCAGATATTTTAACTTCAGATGAAGTTGCTAAATCTAAACACCTGATAAAACTTCTTAATCAACTTCAACTCTTTATCACTGGCTTTTGTGGAAGAGACACCACAATTTTGCCAATGTCACGTGAGGAAGGAAGGGATCAGGGAAATTAACCCTCATAATCATAAACGTTACTTAAAGTTAAGAGACATTTAAACGTCAAAAATGTATAGTTAAACAGGTGCTAATCATTACTTAACTTCAAGCAGCGTTTATGAATAAGGGGGTAATTGTTTAATAAATTGACACACTGCGTTAATTTATAGTCATTTCATACAACTGATAAAGAATGGTAGTTCTTATTTGAATATATGGATTGGATAAAGCGGTTGGTCGATTCTTCACGTGACCAGAGGCAAAGAATCAGCATTGCTATCCAATGTGGCAATGCTGCCAGCCTTTTAGGCACTTTTCCCATTGACAGCGGTGCGGACGAATTTTTGTATACCCAATGAGCTCTTCCCCTTTTCTGAAGTTTTATTATATACTTGTACATACTTTAGATATCTTAGTGTTAGATTTTATATTGTAATTAAAGTTTATAACTGAGTAAATAATAATTAGAATATTTTAAGTTGGTAGTCAAATTAATATTAATTACTATAAATCAATTAGATTTAGATCAAAGATCAATTTAGATTTAGATGTTTTTGTTTGTTTGTTTTGTTACAAATGCTACATGAATAAGTACATGAGGAATAACTCAGATTAACTGTCAAACTTTTTGCCGATTCAAAGGCTCTTGTAAACGTCCACTGCCCAACAGCATCTTTGCTTCATACATCAAAATTGAAGGACCTATTGTTGATCAAACGACCCATGCGAATATATTATGATTGCATTTACATAGTTTTGTTTAACTTGTCATGAAGTAAAATCGAAGTGAGGTCCAACACTCTACAATAATTATAGCTTGTCATAGCTTCATATTAACGCATACTATGAAATCTGTCTATGAATAACGATGCAACTGAGTAAAGTTAACTTAGTTAGTTAGTAAAACCATGATTTATTTATAATATTAATCATATAATTTTTTATATCTTTAAATGTTTTTTTTTTGTTTTTATAAAAATATTTAAAAATGTAAATTATATTTTTGTAAATTAAATAAAGGAAATATAACTTTAACTTCATACAACTTTTACAGTCCATATTAGTACAATTTCAGAAAAATATAGCACTACCTCATAATTAATCATTTGCAATTTTTACATACTAACTTTAAAAAAATACTGGTATTCAGTTGTATCCGGTTAGACTGGAAGCCGACCCCAACATAGTTGGGAAAAGGCTAGGCAGATTGACTAACTTTAACAAAGTGTAAAATAACAAAACAATAAGATGGAGGCATAAGGCACTATTGACAAATGACTTTAAAAAACAACAAATCAATCTAAAGCGGCAGTATGACACTAAATTGACAACATGTTCCTTGGCCGATTCACCGAGCTACTCCGCTGACGTGCAGCTCAGTGAACCGCCCGAAGATCATGCTGTGAAGTCATGCTGCAAATACAGCTTTTCCAGAGATACACTTGTCATACCCCGAACGAATAACGTCTAGTTTTAGTAAAATATTGTAATTGTAAAATACTCATCACTCCCACACACACCCCAACAAAACCACATACAACACACAAACACTACAAAAACCCCTCGCACACCTTATTAAAAATCACCCACACACCCATTCACCCTACACTCACCATATTATCTCAACGTCAAAATACATCCCAAATCAGATATCCTGTACTGTGTATTTTTATCTAATTTTTTGTTTTTATTATTAATTAATTAAATCTCAATTAACTAAATTACTTTTTTGCATGGAACATCATTCCATTCTGCAACTGGAGAGGGGCGATGCTAGCTGCGCTACAGTTTATACTTTTGCAGCTATCATCGTTTTACTTGTACTTAGTCTTGTGTTATTGTTCCGAAATAAACTTTTTATATATTTATATTTAAAAAAATAGAAGTAGTAGTTAATTTGGTGTTGTAAGATATGGGCACAAACTATAGAAAACTATTTGTTTAGATTCTTACATAGCTCCTACTATTTTTCTTGCTCCACACCCGCTTTTATGAGCGAGTTTTGAATGAGAGAACAGTGATTCGTAGTTTAATAAAAAAATGTTTAAACATTAACCCTTCGTATGGCCGGAACGTGGATCCACGCGAGACACAATGGCTTTTTAATTGTTTCTGTAATTACGGCATTCAACCGGTTAAGAGAAATTGATTTATGGTATTAGGAACCTTTGTATTACTCCTCGCAATCACCCAGTCTATTGTGCAGGACCACTTTCCTATCACAGGGACTACTTTCTATTGGAGTGTGCAGCTGGTCCTTCTAACCGAGTTTTCTAACTTAGAATCAAAAGGATATTATTGAATAGCTAATATAGTTATCAAGTAGTTTATCGAACAATCGAAGAATAAAGTTATTTCCAACTTATAAGGCATAATGTATCAGGATATTTTTAGATTTTACAATATTTTTCAGCACAATATAATGCACAGCTGTTCTTGTTTCACAGGTCATCCAGGGCATAAGTGTGGTAAAGTTTGAACTGTGTCAAATTACGTTCACATGAAAGTCTATTTATGACTGCTATGCAAAAAAAATAAGCACGTCCTTAGTTGTAGTGACCAAAATGACTTAAAGAAATAAAAAACAAGTGACAACTTTTTTTTTAAGGACCAGAAATTTTTGCCTCCCAAAATGTTCATTGCAGTTTTTTTCAGTTGTCTGCTGAAACGCATAGAGATAACTAGAGCAATCTAAAATAATTTAACAAATAACCCACTCCCTATAGCCGATAGGAGCTATTACGTAAGGCATGCGGCCCGTGAGAAGGAGAAATGCGGCAGATCAGCGCCCGCACAGCCGAGGCGCCCGCGCCGGCCTGTGGCGCTGCTCTGCGGTTACGGTATGCCTTTACACCAGATACATGTGTTTTGCAACTTATCTCTCATTCCGTATTACTTTGTTATTAATTTACTGTTATATCTCACATGTTGAACGGTGATGTGGTTGAGAAAAATTTGTATGATTGAAAATTGGAAATTGAAAATGAATGGCAAGTCAATAAGGTTGTAGCCATATTAAGCTTCAAATCATCAAGACGAAACACAAGACCGCTTGTTCGCTGTAAGACAGATTCGCTTTACGGCAAAAATTGTACAGTCGTGTTGAAATGGTCTCCACGTAGTTTTCCTTGATATACAGGTATATTGTCCAGCATTCCACGTCGTAGTTATATAAGAAAATATAAAAGCTTTTCAATATGATTTCACTTTAATTAGTCATTACCTTCCGAAGCTTTACCGTATCTTCAATTTAAAGGCGACATCAGTGACAAAAATAACTTGTAAGACATCATCATCTGCCTAGCCTTTTCCCAACTATGTTGGGGTCGGCTTCCAGTCTAACCGGATGCAGCTGGATACCAATATTTTACATGGAGCGACTGCCTATCTAACCTCCACAACCCAATTCCTGGGCAACACGATACTTGTAAGACATACTAAAATGAAGACGTGCACACATTTACCCAAGTGTACTCTTCCGAGTAGGTGTTTCCCACAGACTATTTTCAATAACAATGGGCCCGGGCCCCCTCGGACTCGCTCATTGTCCCGGGGGACCATTTGCCCATGAACAACGCACAATTCTACAAGTTATAGTAATTTCGGGATCATTTATCATCTTTGTTTCTCGAAGAGTACCTATGTGGCGCAACGCAGTCTCTCTCGGATTATACGATGAACTCGGATGTACGAACCTTGGAATGATAGAAGTGGTTTCCACAGAATTTTTTTCTTTTGCCTATAGCCCAAAAGGCTCTGCTCTGGTGAAAACAGAGAATGCACATTTAATAATATTGAAAAGTTCATACTAATCCATGTATAGTACCTACTTATTCCATGCTGCCTTGATAGTAGGTAGTTACTTACTTGCCATGTCATTATTCTAATGACATGGCAGTATGGAATTCATTCTCATGTCATTATTCATTATCTTGTTCTAAACTTTGGGCGACCGAGCTCTACTCGGGTGAAAATACGGAAAAAACAAATTTTCCCAGATATGAGACCTAGCTAGATCGATTTTTCGCCCCCGTAAACCCTTATATTGCAACTTTCATCGAAATCGTTAGAGCCGATTTCAAGAACGTGAGTACAAATATATATGTACAGTAAGCGCTCAAAAGTGGATAGGCACGTTAAGAGTCGTTTTGCTGTGAACACGCGATATAGTCCGTATATCTGTATGTGTAAATAACACGGCACAAACACCACAGAGAACGCTTTACACACTGTCGTCACGTACTCGCGAAACAAAAATATATCTCCGTCGCTTTTGTTAGACACGATAACACACACGCATCATGCGCGTGACATTGGCCAGTTTATGTCATTGCTAAAATTCAAATTAATCTTATGTGTGCAGATAGCAGAAGGCTTTAAAGAGTTGGTCTGAGATTCGAGCTGGCTTAGGTTCTGATCTCGTAAAGAACAGCGCGGTTTTTTTCTTTTCGAAATTTATTATTTTTGTTTTCAAAAATAATATTTTTTTAATATTGCTGCCTTTTTTATTAATTTTGATATTGCAATAAAGGGTTTAGAATAAAAGATATGTGATAACAAAATTAAACAATATTTATTAGATATAGATCTCAAGAAACTTAGAAGCAATTTGTATTATTTTGACATATTTAAATTATGAAATGTTTTAAATTTTAAATGGATTTTTTCGCCATAAATATTATCTAAGCTTTGATCATGGTCGAAGTAATTAAGCAATAAATAAGAATATTAGACTACTCAAAATGTAAAAAAAAAACTATTTACAAAATAGGTGATTTTAAGGTTAAATATGGGCAGTTTGTTTACATAAATTATTTTTCATTTTATTTGGCTTTAATAAATATTGGTTGGTATTGGGGTTATAGCTTAAGTATTCATTTTCTTTACGAAAAGAAGATTGAAACTAAACCACAGATTTTAATTCTAAAATAATAATATTACTAAAATAATCTTAAACATTTTCGGTCAAATTGCAAGAAATACGACAAACACCATATTTCAATATGGTTTTTGTCGTATTTCTTACATACTTAAAAAAATCGTTACCACAAATTCATGCAATAACGAATGTGTTGTTTATTAAGTTAGAACGGTAAATATTTCAAGGTTAAAATATAGCAGTGTCCCTCTTGAAGTCTTAATATTATCGTGCGAAACTTAAACGTTCTTGTTTATGCCTTTCTGTCAAAAATGGTTTCCTAGCTGGTCTTCAGTGATGCAAGCCTTCAGAGTGCACGGAGAACGGTTCATAATACCGTGTTTAATAATTCAGCAAAATATCTCGGTGATATGCAACCATTTATTTCATATTTATTCACCATTTGACGTCGCTGCTTCTCGATAACAAGCCTCTTCCAAATATATCTTAACCTTCACAGTATTTCTCTAGAACAAAGAATAACATCGTATTTATTACACATACTAATTATTTATCATTCACTAATCGAATTAAACCTCATAATAAATATAAAAACTTTAAAGGCATCTTCTGTCTCAACAATACCTCTGTTCGATCAACAATACCTTTGATTAAGATTTATGTTTAGTCAAATATGAAATATATAAATGATAACACTCACACTTAGTCTGGTTTCATACGATATTTGTGTAAATTACATTCACTTTTACGCAGCGCAATAATATTTGATCTCCGTTCAATATTTATATTTGACTGCATTTTGAAAATAATAACCACAACACCGCTTTTACTTGTCACCAACAATAATCACGAACCAACAAAGTTCTATTAAATGAATACTCGTAACGAACTGCATCTGTCTACCCTACAGAAATCGAAATAATTTACTTAGTTTTCTGAGGTCTACCTGCTAAACTTTAATATTTATGTGAACAAGACGAATGAACCAAAAAATAAATGATTATTGAACTAGTCTTTATTTAAAAAATAACAAAAACTACGAATAGTAATTATTAAAAAATGACGAGCTAACCGCACGTGAGATTCGAACCCTCTCGGCTCGCTATAATCGCACATACCAAAGCGGGTTATCCACTGAGCTAGCATGCTATATACAGTATTGCTCGAAATTATGAACTAGTATGAGTTGCAGACAAAGTAAGTATGTGTGTGTGTAACAACTTATAGAAGAAGGTCGTAAGTCAAACCGCAGCGTCAGTCTATTGGTTTGTGAGTTTGCCTATGGACTTTTGGTCGATACTGTACAAACAAATACATATACAAATATTGCTCGTTTAATAGTATAGGATATGAATTTTAAATATAAAGACGCACTGTGGTCATAGTAACGTAGACTTTGCTGTCTACTGACGTCCTACTGTAGATACATAAAACAGTTTTTGAATGAAGGTATACAGGCCTGCAACATTAGATAGATAAATTAGTCAAAATAAAATCAAAAGTCATTTATTCAAACTAGGCTGAACTGGCTTTTTTAACGTCAAAATTACATAAGACAGTCCCACAAAACGCCCACCCTTCACCACTTCCTAGTGCTTTAACTGGGAAGAAGAAGTGGCTCAACAAACTCCCAGCAGCACAGCTGTCTGTTCATTTAGAAGAGCTTGATTCAATATAACAATATGGAAAGTAATTAACATTAAAGACATTAGATTAAATTATTTGCCATATGTCAGCTAGTACACGCCAAATACCAACAAAAACATTGAGACCTATACTCCAGCAAAAAAAAAACCTAAACAAAGATAGTTATAGATGATCTCGTAATTGCTTTATCACCCCTAAGGTTGAACGCGTAATTTTTCTATGACCATTATACAGACCATTTCAACTTTAGTGAAGTTTCAATTACATAATCACCCCATATTAACCCACTGCTGGGACACAGGCCTCCTCTAATCGAGAAGGAGTGGGCTATAATCTACCACGCGGGGCCAGTGCGGGTTGGTAGAAGTCACATGTCTTCGAATTTTTGGCTCTAGGACATGCCGGTGTCCTTACGATGTTTTCCTTCACTGTTTTGGGAGCAGTGGTGATGAAATTATTTACACAAATTAAAGCGCCTGCCTGGGTTCGAACCCACAACCTAGAACTCGTTAGTCGGGGCCGTTACCGTTAGACCACCACTGCTCTTTCAATTGCTTGCATGGGAATTGTTGTTAACTCACTTCTAAATCTGGAAAGGCCTTAAGGATGGTTAGCACCACGGTACTTTCAATACTTCTGAACCAGGCAGCACCATTGATATCTGAGGACACCATCAGTTCCACCACAATAGGTACGCCAATCTCTTTGCGGATCTAATAATTGCCCATTACTTTTAAAACGTAAACCAAACACATCGTTAACATCCGTCTGTCCCCGAACTTCAAGCGAAGTGAGGCAACGTTGACCGATCAGTTGCTCTCGCTCGTAAAACATCATCGTACGCCTCACGCCTCGTACTTGCAACGTTTCGTAACTGATAAGTTGACACGCTCGGAGGCTATGTGTAACAAGTGTGTAACTTATTGTTAACAAATAATTTCATTTTAAATCATTTGGAACAACGGAGTTTTTGGTCAATTACTAAGGAAAGCCTGATTTTTATTTTAGTTTGAGGGTATAATAAAATACAATATTGGCTATATTTTCCATGGGTTCTTTTTCGTTTTGTGCCACATGAGTCTCTGGTTTGTCATTCAATCAAAACTAATTCAGAATGGGCACAGACACAGACACACACAACACACACACACGCACACACACTGAACACTTTATGGCATCATAGACTGCCCCTAAAAAGCCTATCCTTTAGCTTTCCGCCGTATATCCAGAAAATAATATTAATCTCACACTGTCTTTCCGACAATCCTCTGTAGGTTCTTTAAAGCCTCGCAGTAGGAGTTTTACAGCCCTTAGTAAAATTCCCTGATCCCCTGAACATAGGCCTCATGGTTAATAACTACAATGTATGGTCATTAATCTTAACTAAATACCGTCGTGAATTCGTGATCAATATATCGTTGAACGAGGTCAGCGCGGCTGCTGATGACTAAGTAGATATGTGCACAGGTTGCAGTGGCTTTGTCGTGAAAATGAGGGCACTGCCAGCCGTGCAGGCATTCAGTACAGTTTATGTAGTTTACAAAAAAACCGGCCAAGTGCGTGTCGGATTACGCACAATTAAGTGTTCCGTTCTCTATTTGTACGCACAATATTGAGAGATTTACCATGTTATTTGAAGACCATAGACTGCTTACAGATTTTCTTGTAATCTATGAGTAAAGAGCCATATTATGTATTTTTTTCAAAATTTTAGGTCCAGTAGTTTCGAAGATAAGGGGGAAATGGTTAATTTTCATCGAATTTCTTAAATATCTTTAAAAGTGTTTATTTTAAAATTATATAAAAAACATGCTTAAGATCCCCGCAACAAGCCTTTTCATTTGATATGTCACACGGCAGTACCGTGTGACATATCAAATGAAAAGGCTTGTTGCGCAAAGCAAAACTTTTTTTTTAATTTTCTTATTTGCCCCTCAAAAGTGACCCCTTTATTCAAAATTCATTTATTTACGTTACACATCCGTATTTGTGCCACAGAAATACATATGTGTACCAAATTTCAACTTAATCAGTCCATTAGATTCGAAGCAAATTGGGTGTGCCAGACGGACAGACAGACACGAGTGATCCTATAAGGGTTCTGTTTTCCTTTTGACGTACGGAACCCTAAAAAGGTTTGGGAGATAAAGTAAGTTTTTCAAACTGTATTGTGTGACATATCAAATGATAGGGCTTGTTACGAGGATCTCATTTTTTTTTTATAATTTTAAAATGAATACATTTAAAGATATTTAAGAAAATAGATGAAAATTGACCATTCCCCGCCCATCTCCAAACTACCTAAAATTTTGAAAAAAAAAAAAAAAACACGGAGAATGGTTCTTCACTCATAGACACATCACTCTCACATGACTCTACAGCGCCTGCATGGTAGTGACAACAGCATTCTAAAAATGTTCGCTGCCAGACCGGACTGTCCCTTTCAGGGACACTGGGTGGGAATAGTCATAGGTCTGTGCAAATAAATCATTTGTAAAAAATAATAATAATAATAACAATACTAACCTACTCATTTAAGCACCATTGTTACTAACACCACTATACTAACAAAATTATGGACCTTAGTCTGAAATAAAGTTTTATTTATTTATTTATAGATTACAGGAAAACCTTTAAAAAGTTTATGGTCTTAAAATAACATGGTAAATCTATCAATAATGTGCGTACCAACTTATGTTTACAGTTGGAATGTATGGGAGAACATGTATTTCAACTACAAAGTTAAGTTTGTACTTAGGATAAATTCATCTCAACTACGGAACCCTACATTGTGCGTAGTCCGACACGCATTTGCCCGGTTTTTTACTATAAAATGTGTGAACTCAGTTTAACAAAATTGTAGAGACAAGAAAGTGAAAATTGTGTAATATTATTGTGAGTTATCGCCTAGCTCTATGAAATCAATATCTCTAAGATAAAGCCCGTCTGATCTAGGCCAATAAAGTGGCTTTCCACTCGTAAAATGTACACAAAAACCTGTAGGGGATAGAAAACTGAACCTAGCACCTAAAGACAATTATTTTACTTACTTAGACACTTTTGCTTGGATAAATATAGCGAGCCTATCCATTACATAAAAAATAAAGGCCGAAAACATAGATACCTACAGGGTAAACAAACATTTTAAAATAAGAATACTTCGATTAAAATTCAAAATTAGTTGAGGTGGTGGTCGTCGGTAAGTAGGTGGGTGTCATGCACTGTAATGCAAAGACAAAAAAAAAATGCATTCTGGCGGTGTCGTGGACACGGCCGTATTTTACGTGAATCCGTGTAAGTGAGGGATAATTTTGTTATAATCAGTTTTTTTTATTGCCTCACATTAAGGACGCAAAAGACGTATTCTCGTCAAAAACATTTTGACAGGTGGACACATTCAGTTTCGGAACAATCTTCGTTGGATGGTGTCAAAGAGCCTCATTATTGCATCAAATGGGTGTCCAGCTTAGAATGTGCCAGATATTATAGCTGACGCTGGTATTCTACTGGATCCATACAGTGACAAACAAAAAACATCGAGCAGAAAAACACGAACAATTAGTGGAAATAGTGTTGTGTAATAATTATTGATGTAAGTAAACCCTCATTCTTACTGTATTTTATTTTTGTTTTCAATAAATTTTAGCTCTAAATATTAGTACTTAAAGACAATCCAACAAATTTTACCTTTTCATAATATTAGTATAGATATAGTTAGAACTAGGATAAATATTAACTCTGAGAATCAGTCGATATTTGCGTATTTTATTATTGTTTGAGAAATGTACCTACGCTTCATGTGCACTTTTCATAGGCTTATTCAATTCAAGCAGATTTTCAGCCGACGTAGAACAAAATATGCCTGCCTATGACTATTCGTGACTCACATAATGTTATAAACACCAACGACAGTGCGATAAAATATTGCAATTCCGCATTAGTAACATCAACACGCCATTACACACATTTTTGTAATACCTACTTTACGCATCTCATCGTTTTTAATCAAATCAACAATGCTTGTACATCATTATTAATTATTAATTGTAAAAAAAAATCGGCAAGTCGTCTACTTTTACAATGTTTTAAAATATGTGGCCACCATGTATCATCAATTCATCACATAATTAATTTATCTGTCATGCTTCATTTTAATTCTTTTACCTACTGTGATGTAGCAATTTTATTCTAGGTACATTGTATTCACATAAAATCAAAAATCAAAATCAAATCAAATCATTTATTTTGCAAACATGGGTAAAAGATACATAGATGTTTCATAATTACTAAGTTCTCCACATTTTACCGTCCAATTGGCGTTTATAGACGTATTTATATAATTAACTAGCAGCGCCCCGCGGTTTCACCCGCATAAGTCTCGATACCGTGGAATATCTCGATGAAAAGTTTTTGAAAATTCATTGTGTTAATCCAGGTTATAAAGTATCTGTGTGCCAAATTTCGTCCAAATCCGTTCAGTAGTTTTTGCGTGAAAGAGTAACAAACATCTTTCCATCCTCACAAACTTTCCCGTTTATAATATTATTTATATAATAATATATAGTAGGATAGGATGTATACAAAATATTGTTAAACATTTTTAATAGAGTAACGGTTCAGTTTCTGACCCATTCTTCTCCATACGATACTTTTTGGAAGGGGCGACTAGAATCAATTATTAACCGACTTCGAAAAAAAGGAGGAGGTTCTCAGTTCGTCGGAATATTTTTTTTTTTATGTTTGTTCCCCGATTACTCGAAGACGGTTGAACCGATTTGAATTATCTATCTACTATATAAAAATAAGTCGGGTTTTCCTTCCTGACGCTATAACTCCAGAACGCACGAACCGATTTCCACGGTTTTGCATTCGTTGGAAAGGTCTCGGGCTCCGTGAGGTTTTAGGTAGGGTAGGTAGGTAGGATAGGTAGGGTAGGTAGGGTAAGTAGGGTAGGTAGGTAGGGTAGGTAGGTAGGGTAGGTAGGGTAGGTAGGGTAGGTAGGGTAGGTAGGTAGGGTAGGTAGGTAGGATAGGTAGGGTAGGTAGAGTAAGTAGAGTAGGTAGGGTAGGTAGGGTAGGTAGGGTAGGTAGGGTAGGTAGGGTAGGTAGTTAGGTGCGCCGTAAATAAGTTCTTAATGCTACCCGTGCGAAGCCGGGCCGGGCAGCTAGTTTTTTTTAAAGATGATACTTCCAAGTTGGTCCCATTGTCATTTGGTCACGATCTGATGATGGGATCTTGGAGAAATCGAAGGAACTCTTCAAATATTATAGGCACACCTAAGTATAGCGATTTGGGTATTTTTTATAGTAACTCATGCATTTGCTCTCTAAAAGCACCATTTGGTAAAGTGGAACTGATGAATTACAAACCAAACAAACTAACACACTAAAAAGTGAAAAAAAAAATACCGAAAATACAACCGACTTCCAAACTACAAAGTGAAAAATAACTTTAATTTCGGAAGTCGGTGGCAAAAAACTTAAATACTGATTGATCCAAAGACACCGACTTACGAAATTAAAGTTATTTTTCACTTTGTAGTTTGGAAGTTGGTTGTATTTTTGGTATTTTATTTTCTATTTTTATGTAAATTTTGACGTTCAAAAGTGACTTATATGTGCCTATTTGAAATAAATGATTTGACTTTGAACGTCGACTCTGATTGAACAAAAAAAAAATACACGTAATGTTGCTTGTTTTAAACAGCATTTATTCATGTTTCATGACTCATTTGGAATGGAAACTTAGGCAGATACTTTAATTTAATTCGCTGTCCCCGGCGAATAAAATAGTAATGTGCTACTACGATAGTTTTAAGGTTATTGCATATCCGATATTAAGAGGTCCGAATACACTCTGTATTTTTTTTTCTTTCAGTTATTTTAGAAGTTACAAGATTTTAAGGTGTATTGCAATGAATGTAAAAAAACACTTTTTTTTATATTTGAACAATTCCGCTATGTATATATGTTAATAAGATTTTCACAAAAAACTGTTTTTTATTTTTCCTGTAAAATTTGGGTTTTACGATTACCATTTTATTCACAGGGGACAGCGAATTCTTTTTAATTTTAACCAATTCAAGATAGTGACGATGTTTTGTTTAGAAAAGGAATGATAGATACTTTTCGTGATTGTGTTTTTCATGTCCCTATAAGTTGTTTCAGATTTGAGTCCTCTGAAGAGATGCTTGGAAGGCTTGGTTGCCCTGAGTACCCGTCTAAAGGCAAAATGATATACTCAGTTGTCTTTAAGTTTTGATTTTCTGTTATCAGCAGATTGATCAATAATTAGTGTACCTATAGATAGTAAAACAAGCGCATATGTATTGCTAAACTTCACTCTTTATTCCTAGCACGTTATAAATGACCAGTAAAACTGCCGATAGCTGTCAAATTAGTTGATATTTGATCGTCGGCGCGTACCACATCATGGTGACCTCCCACGAGCCCCGGTGTATGCCGCGACCTTTGCCAAGGCTCCCGGAGCGATAAACTTTCGTAATTAAATTCGCAACTGCACGCACATAACCTGACGTTTGGCAAACACGTACAAATGTAAAAATAGCCTAAAAATGTATGAAGTGAATTGGATAAACGTTTGCCTAAAAATGCCTAGGCCGTCGGAGGTGGCCTTTGGAATGGGCAAGGTTTTTTTAATTCGGCTAAGGCATTGTTGGATTTGTTGGTCGCGGATATGGCCGTCTTGAAATGAAGTAATTTGATTATAATTATGGTCTTATATTTTTATTGCCTGAATGAGTAATGCGAACTTTTCAGGAACATCATTAATCATGCGTAATGTGAACATAGGCATGGGTCGAGCTTTTGTCGCCTTTCCGCAAAACATTGAATCAATCCGCTTAAATATTGAATTTAAAGTCGCAAAAGTTACCAGTCTATTACAAAAGTAATCCGTTTACATTTTCTTTCTTCCTTCCTTGTCATTAAAGATTAGCATTTAAGCAAAAAGTTTAATTAAATCTGCAAAAAGTTGTAATTCCCTTCATGACTTGAACTTTACCTTTCTTTTAATCAAGGAGTTTTAATGATATGGCAACCAGTTGGAAACGTACCGGCCTCCTTGCGGCCCTGGGCCTGATGATGATGATGGCCAGCGATGAAATCAGAGATAAACGCGCGAATTTGATGCTATCTATGGTCACGCATAGACATGGTAATATTGGACAGCTTTGATTTATATTAATGTGCAAGGTTTGAATGTGCCCTTTTATTGTTCTTTTTAGTAGACTTTTGTTGTCTTTGTTTCGAGGGGCTCGTGGCTAAATAATAACAGCCGCACGGGTCGATCAATCAGGTTAAGCTACGGTTGCTGTGGTCAGTCCGTGGATGGGTGACCATCTTTACCTCCGTATCTCAGAAAGCACGTTAAGACGTTGGTCCCGGCTGTCATTCGTGGATCTTTGACAGTCGTTACGGGTCGTTATAAGCTCAAAAGTCTGACAACCAGTCTTACCAAGGGGTATCGTGTTACCCAGTAACTGAGTTGTGGAGGTCAGATAGGCAGTCACTCTAAGTAAAATACTGGTATTCAGTTACTATGTTGGGGTAAGGCTAGGCAGATTGATATTGTCTTTGTTTGATATCTGAGCCAGCCATTTTAAGTTTGGTTTCCGTTTGTTGATGGAGTTTTTCTATTCTTACTGCAAATTTTCACTCTATTCTTAGTTGTTTGTTAGGTATAAGTTATTCAAACTCAACATTATAAGTTTTTTTCGAAGTTGAGGTTTTTCACAAACACGTGGAGTTCGTATCCTGAAGTAGATTTACAACTGCATATTTTATGGAATCAGTAATTTCCTTAATACCTAGGCAGCAAATTCTTTAGGTTTTTATTAAAAGGAAGGAAAAGAGGATACACCATCAAAAATTTAAATCATAGATTTTCACAGAAACCAGAAATAAATCAATATAAAAAGGTAATTGATCATTCCAAATGTTTTACGTTTGATGTTAGTGAGGCTGAAGACCGAACTAAATATAACCTCATTGTGATCGAGGGTGAATGAAACCCAATCGATAGGCCTTGCTCGGTGTTGTACCGCGGCCTCGATACGACGCCATTTATAACCGAAGGGGTGGGTGCAAAGGTCAGCTTCGAAGCACCGGCCTCCGGAAAACTGAAGTTGTTTGGTATTGGTCTGGTTGAAGTATTGTTTATGATCTAGGAATGAGAAGTAAATAAGATCGAATTTCTATTCCCACGCTTGTTGCAGAGGATGTCGGTTTGTGAAAAGCTAGTTTGTGGACATAGTGTCCGTATTTAAATTCGGAATCTTTTACTCATATTGAAGTTTTCTGTTGGAAGAGTGAAATTTTGACATTGATTTAAGTGAGCTTGTGGGTGAATGAGTCAAGTACGCTTCGCTTCAGTACTTTAATATCTTATAATTCCAAGAACATCACTTATTAAATTGTTTTAAGACGGCATATTGTTATTTTTTTAATTAGTATCACTACAAAATACAATACAAAGTCAGGTGACGCAGTTTGGCGGGAAAAGAATTCACCTTGAAATGACGCGCTTCCCGCGCTGCGACCTCGCTGGCGGCCGCGAACGTTCGGGCCGCTTCGGAAACGTTCGTGCATGATCGTTGATTGTCGACGCTCTTCGGCGCCACTCGGGTGTCCTCGCTACGTATCGGGTAGTGTTCATTTTAATTGGTTTGAGATTAGTTGCTGTTTATTCGAATGGTTTGGTTGTTTCAGTTTCTTATGAGATAGGATTTTTTTTTCAGGTTGAAAAATTTACTTTTTTTTCAAAATTATGTCCAGAGGTATCTTTTATATTTTCGTCGAATTTTGTACCGTTTTATAAAGCTCAAAGGCATCAATTTCATTCATGAATTCCTTGCTTACTAAGTTAAAAATGAATGCAAAATGATTACCACTTAGGGAATTTCCATTTTCTCGTCAGTTTTTGCGATCGGTTGACCAGTTGTTGACATTAATTGGTGTTATTACGTTTCATAAATCTGCGTAAATATCGCAATTTATGATACACCGCGATTCGAAAGTGCGTTCACAAATAACATGAAGGCTATGAATGAAACGATGCAAGTTGGAATAATCTTTTTAGGGGCTTCATTCCAGGTTACTTTTAATATATTTTTTTACTGCTAATAAAGGCTTTTGTGGATTTTACTGAAAAAATTTAGCTTTAGCCCTGGATTTTTTCTGAAATAAAATATTTTTGTACCAGAAATAAAATAATTGATGTCTTTCAAAAAAAGAGGGTTCATGATGTGCGTAGTTCAATGTTTTGGTTTTCCACTAGGAACAAAAAAAGAAAGGACACTTAGAAATATTTTTTGTTAATTAAATAAGAAAATAATATTGACCAAACTGGACTTCCGAAAACTAAGTATAAATAATGGACGTATTATGTAATTGGTCCCTTTTGGTTCTGACAGCAGCGTTTGCGGTGAAAAAGAGGAGGCCCTAAATCAATTGATTGCACGAGGTCTCCGCGCTTTCGTTCCGCAGCGCTAACCGCTTGACCCAATTTCTTAAATCCACAACCATTTCAGGGTTTGACAATGATAACACTAGTTGGAGCAGTCATAAAAATATACGCGAGCATCCACCGGTTGACGGGGGCGCGGTTGTGCCGCAGTTCAGTGACTCGTGGCCCGCCGCACCGAGTGGACGTACGTGCGACGCTCGCCACTTATCCTCCAACACGTTACGAACGCAACCTTCGGCGTGGAACTGTATTTTGAAATTGTGTGTGTTCTCAATTTGAAAATTATCTGACAGTGACAGGAGTGTTGCCAGTGTGTTTAAGGAATTTCGTTACATTTCCTTTTGGATGAAACTGATTTTATTGTAATATTTTGATTTTTATTATTGTGTGCATGTGGACGGATCAGTGAACCTTTGGATTGCGATTTGGACCTGGTGAGTATCATTTGGTACCTTTTGTTTTTATGTGCTAAAGCGTAAATTACGAGTACTCTTTTTGGTTATTTTACCGAAAACATTTAACAAACACAATTATACTGCAAAGAAGTATACAAAACGTTTTACTTATGCGTGAGCATAATCTTATAAGGCCCAATAAACATCCTTATTATATTAGTCAAAACATTTACAACAATTTACATAAACTTTAAAGGCCCAAACGTAATTTACAAAATAATCTTGAGAATAACAACACAA
This sequence comes from Omphaloscelis lunosa, assembly GCA_916610215.1. Classification (NCBI taxonomy): domain Eukaryota; kingdom Metazoa; phylum Arthropoda; class Insecta; order Lepidoptera; family Noctuidae; genus Omphaloscelis; species Omphaloscelis lunosa. Next base: position 1,891,023 of record OU744245.1, on the reverse strand, counting down.
ATATGTTTCAGAGATAAAACCTGCTTTTGTTTAAAAATAAACATTTGAGATTGGCGTGTTTTGCGAATCTTCAATTTAGGCTCAAGATCTTGGTAAAACATTTATAAATTGAAAGTAAAAATATTTTCTAGCTCAGAACTGCGAGCACGTTTACTTTCATTGCTCCGAATTTTTGTCGCAAATAGTTTTGCTTCGTAAATATTCTCTTTTTGATATATTTTAGAATGGCAATACTTTATATAATGTATCGGCAAATGGACCACACTGGTCACAAAAGATCGTGGCCCTGAATTGAATCGGCACGTAAATCATGACATAATTTGACCACATTGGATCTAAACAACTTGACTGCAGTAGCATGGCTGACCAATCAAGGCCTCTAATTGACAATTAATTATGTTTTGTTACTATGCAATGATGCAATGCAATGCAAATGCAATGATGTATAACATATCTTTTATCTTTTGAGCTTTGTTTGTAAAAGCAGGGAAGGTTTCATCTTTTTGGTAGATCAGTCGTGTGAAATCGTCTGAATGATTTGTTTTCTATCTGAACTTTCGCCGCTTTGCAATACTATTACCATATTAGGTATTACTACAGTCAATTTATTCATAGTATGTTATTCATTCGATTGAATCAAAATAAGCAGGATTCTGTGCAACTTTTCTAGATTTGGTTAACATTCTAAAGGGAGAGAGGTCCCCTGAACATTCTTCACGAAAAGTTTAATAGTGTTTTTAGGAAATGGTGCTAGGAGCATTGTCGGTCTTTTATTGGTATTATCTAGTAACTGCACTTTGAATCATAGCCTTCTTCCAATTTGAGGGCCAAAAGTTCTAATTTCTCGATAAATTAACTCAATGCCTCAGTTATATCTTGAGATTAACAATTTGTATTTAAGCTAAATAAAATACGTCGAAAGTCGGAAAGCTTTTGATTTAATTGTCAGAACTAGTTGAATTAGAAGAAAGAATTTGGACAGATCTGCCATTCCGGGTGAATCTGACACTACGTAGGCGGTAACACTAAAGTATTACGTATTGCCGCTATTACGCAGTTTCGGTACGCTTCTTAAGTCTTCATTATTGATATTTGATGTAATACCAATTACTATGGTGGAAGCTAAAACCTTAGGTTTTTTATTAATACTTGTACGAATTATGAAATCTCGTCAAACCAGATTTGGAACGCAACAAAAACGAAATTTCAGATTCCATTTCGTTCATAGTAGTTTATAGAAATTATGTGCTACTATCCTAATTTGTCATTATTTTTAAGACTATGTGGCAACACCGTTTAGAGAACAGTCTTGACTTTTGGCCACAGGTGCAATTACTCATAATGTTTCTAAAACTTGTGGACAGTTGCTGTGTACGTAGCGACCTTGTGCAGTATTATCTAAGTATTGCGCAGTTATAAAATGATTCTGTCGAAAAAACAACGCCTCTCTGAATTTTTTCAGCACATCTATTTGTGTGCGTTGTGACAGAAAGTGAATGGCTGTTATTTGAATAGTAAAAGTAAAGTTTTGGCGGTTCTTTATCATGTTCTTAGGGGACTCTTGTTTCTCACAAGAAGGCTTTGTTCAGTCCAATTCTGAATTCATAGTATGACGTCATTTAGGAGTAAGCTAAATTCCAGTTCAAAATATGCATATTCATCTTGCATTTTTCATGAAGTCTTGTAAAGCGATTTTGCAGTGTTCACTTCAAAATTTGAAATATTGCATAATAAATAACATCTTAGTACGCAGCCATTTTCTAAGCGATGAGTAATGCTGTAACCTCCAAAACTTACCGTCAAATTGCTACAAAGAAACGTTAAATTTTAAACGTAGCACATTAGTTGATGGGGCGTTTTGGTCCAATTAACACCTTTAGGATCCTTGAGAATCTTTAAAAGCTTATGCAACAAACTTGGGACTACTGTACTTTACCTTAGGCCTTAGAACCAAATTGTGGCGTTGCCCAGGAAAATTTCTCAGAGATCTATTCCCAAAAACCAAATTGCTCCACAGAGCTTTGCAGGCTTTTTCAGGCGAAACATATGGTCAAAAGCTCCCAGATAACTACTTCCTTGCATTGCAATTGCACTCACTACACACTCCAGACTACGCATGACAAGTATTACAACAGCCACAGACAACAACAACAAACTATTTCGCGTATTATAAAATCACGGAACATAGCGCCCTATCGATAGCTTATCAGCATCGGCCTTGTGTTTATCTGAGCACTGCCCATCTGTTCACGTAGGCCTGATTGTTTCAAGAGCATCCACCTAACTGCTAACTCGAACTGAAGGCAAATAGGCTTGTAGGTTGAGAATTATGGTATGTAAATTGGGGATGATGAATTTCAGAATTAGCCGATTATGAAGTAAAACTTTCGTGTCCTTTCGTGTTGGGGTGCACTGCAGACGATGAAAGTCAACCACCAAAATTTGAAAAGTGACCATTTGTTTATATTACAGTTATTGATAGAATTCTTTTTTGTGAAAAGGACTTAATAGAAATAATTGTAAATACGTTTATGGTTGCATGTTACAGTAGAAGGGGAACTATCTAATAATTTTATTAGTGTTCTATTTAAGGTTTTAAAAGGAAAACTCGTGCGATACCTGGCCATATTGCACTCAATAATATATTTGGCATCAAATAAACAAAGTCGCAATCAACATCGTAAACATTTCTATCAAATTCTATAGTAACGATATTTCTTATGACAGATTTAGCTTTACTTTTCAAAACTGGGTTTGTGAACAAACCCAGGCAACAAACATTGTGACTGTCATCCATTTCTTGCGATTTTATTAAGATAGTCGATGCATTTATAAATGATTTAACAGAACTTTTGTTTCCGTCTTGCTTTAAAAGGAGTTTTTAAATTCCCTTGCATGGCTCTCGCAACTTTGAAATATCCTTCAACTTGTACTGAGTTTATCGTTCGATCGTTCTCTAAATGTACTAATATAATGTAACATATATCGACCATGCTCTAGTTTTGGCTTCTTCGCTATCACTGTAGTCCACAACCACTTACATTACATCAAATCTTTTTAATTCAAATACCGATTCACAAGACAATTCAAATCAATTCAAAATCTAGCCATACTTGTATGAGCTTTAGGCTTATTCCCTTGGCAATGTGCATGCAGCGCTGGTCTGCGCTCTGCGGTCTTAAGCCATAAAATATGTGTAGCTAGAACGTTGAGCGCTCATACTAAACCGCTTCCTGCTTCTACACCATGCATTGAGGCATTCCAGGAATCTTCTACCAGTTGCTTGAATTTTAACATGATGTAGTTAAGAAAATTATATTTTCTCTTACTAAAGTGATGTGCCGCTGATTTTTAAAATTAATTAATTAACCTTTTCATTGGCAGTTTCTGGATATCGGATTTATTTTTGTAGTTAGGAGCCTATGTGTTTTTATATTAAGATACAAAGTCTATCATTTTTCAAAACTTTCTTAGCTTTAAGATTTCTTATTGGTGTACATTTAAAAACACATTTAGCCATCGATACTTTTTCAGCCAAACGTTATCTCGTCATTAACTAATCATACGTTTCTTACTACAAAAGAGTAATGTTTTACATCAGCTAAAAACTTCGAAATCATTCGACTTCGCGTGTCGTCTTGCAAGCCATCATTAAGATTCGGTACAATTGCAGCTGAAACCCAATCTCATGCGATAACGACGCTTACGTAAAAGACATTAAGACTTAAACTCGACTGCAAAATTTAATTTATACTTTCGAGTAATGGTTGCAAGCAAACGATGGAATCACATGTACATTTATAATGGTGAAATTGCTTTCTCTTGTTAACAATAACTTTTATTTTTTAATTTAGTTAGCTCATCTATTGCGAAATGGGGGTCTTTGGCACACGAATGTTCGTGTGTAGTGATATTTTGGAGCTGATTTTCGCTTTTTTTCATTTGATACCTATATGAATGATATTGGCTGATTTAAGAAGATTTGCTAGAGGATATCTCTGTTAAAAACTATGTACAGGATAACTTATACATTGTTTCAATGATGCCTGCCCTTATACGAATTTGTTTGGGGTCTGCGCACCATGTCTCTTTCTTACAAACATCTCTACCAGCCCTCATTTCTGTAGTCAACGTTCTCTCCTTCAACGTCATATTTTTTTCCCCTCTCTTGCTTTATAAAGTATGTAAAGTAAAAAGCCTTAAATATAAATTACTTTTAACTGCTTTGATCTATAATCTCCCAGCCATCTATTATCTTATTCGTAACGTATTTCAAAACGCTTTCTAGCGAAGTGTCTGTTCAGTTAATTTTAAATTAATATCGAGGCTCGATCGAAAGGACAAGGGAATGGCGCATTAGCAATAAATAACGAATGCAATTCGAACATTTTCAGTAGCATTCACAAGATAGCGATAAATCATTGCGCTTGCGCCGACTTGCTTCCGCATAGACGTGCGCACGCGACGCGCAGAGAGTGAAAGTAGGATTTCAAATGGACGTCACCGCGATTACGTAGACGATGAGGTTACTTTTTAATATTATAATTTTAAGAAGTTTTTGTTTACCCAAGTTAATGAAAACGAAGATTGTCTCGTTAAAAAGGCTCTGGACTCTGGAGATAATCCACATACTTCTGCGGTCAAGTCTTCTTGGTCGGTAGTTCGGGTCTTCACAACATGGACTCTCGAAGTCGTAAATATAGCCAAATTACTGTTCAATAGACTCGTACACTAATAGATTTGATTGTAGAGTACAATATTTTAATGCTATCGTAGCACTTATTGCCAAAGATACAATTTAGTTCCCTAATGGATAAGCTCTATCAAGTGCCACTACCTACTACGTAGAGTATTTTTAAAGCCCGTGTACCATGGGTTATTGGTCTATGCCCTAAAACGATTTTAGCTTTATCTTTTATAATTCCAAGAGCAGTGTTTAAACAATGATAAAACGCATTTCTTACTGTAGTAGTTTTCGAAAATACTACTGATTTTTCCCAAGAATAGAAGAATCGTGTAGGTTTAATTTTAATGGTATCGACCGAGTTCAATGGTCTGATGATGGGCATAAAACTTTTATTCAGCGAATCCCATGGGCTATAAATATTCGTGTTTCGTTTCGTACATTGATGGCCGGAAGCATGTTTTGTGGGAAACTCATGTTTGGAATCATTTAAACAATATAATTAGGCAAGGAAATGGCTGTGAGGTGCGTATGTTTATCTTTTGGAACACACATAATGAGTCCATTGACAACATATCTAGTACTTAGTTTTTAAATAGCTATCTTCATAACTTTCAGCTCAACACGTGTGGAAACATCTCCCAAGAAAATTCTAACATCTTATTTTAACCAAAACCTCATCTGTTCTACAGAATTTCTTCCTCTCCTTCCTCCATTGTTACCTCAATTCCCACATGAATATTTATTTGGTTTTTGTAACATTGTCTACAAAAACAGAACTTTTGTTCAACTAATGTGGCAAAATATAATTAAGTAGTTGTTTGTTTTCTCGAACACGAGGGTAACGAACTATATTTTGGTTGCTCGCTATCATGGCGAACTGGTGACCTTTAGTGAGAAACAATAGTTATAGTCAATGCTTCGTCTAATATTGGGAAGATGAAAGATGTTTTGGCTCAGATGGTCGGTAATTGGTTGTTGGGTTCACTCCTGATCATCTTGAGATGAAAGTAGGTTGCGGGTGAGTGCAATGGTAAGTTCCTAGGATCCTACCTATGACTTATTTCCTAGATCATTAATATTTTTGCTAAAGGTTGTGTGTTCACTGTTTTTAATATAGTATTTTGTTTTCATCTTACCTTTTTTGAATCAATCAACGTATCGATCTATCAACCTACAATAAAAAAAAAATACTTTTAAAAATTCGCATCTGTGAGGTCAGAATCAGAATATATTGTAATTCCATGCATGTATGCATTTTAATACCTTTCACTTACGTGCACAGTTCATCCTTTACATTTTTAATGCAAAACAAAGTTGTAGATATTTTATTGTAAAATTTGCGATTTCAGCTAGAATTTAGATTCATATCATTAAAAATCTCAATCTAAAACAATTGACCTTCGTTTGGCATGTTTATTTTGTTCCACCATCGCCCACCGGCCGCAATTTCTTTTTTTAACGCGTGTAATATAATAAATAAACTCGGACAGTCCTAATTCTAATCTAACGGCGCCAAGGTTTGCGAATTTTTCTCCAATACATTCGTTTCCTTGACACACATTGCGTTGATGCGCCCGCGCAGCCGCTACGCGCGTAAAAATGGCCGCGGATAAAAACTAGCCTTTGAATCATTGTCTGATAAATTCGTCGGTTTTAAAGTTTTCAGTTAGTGTAAATAATGGATTATGAATTGATTGTTTGTTGAAGTGAGATTTAACCAGCACAAATATATTGTTAACATTTTTGGTAAACATGACTCCAGCTTTTATTTTGCTGTCGATTTTCAGAAGCCTATGAGTCCCACTTATTTTTAGTTTCAGTATAGTCTAGACACACAAATCAAAACCGACACAAACCTCTTTAAACAGTGTATACCATTCCTTTCAAATACTGAGCTTTTGTTTACAGTAAGTCTCAGCTACAAGGCAGAGCGAATCAAACTCGGGAAAAGCAAAAACCAACTTCTTGAACACCGTATTTCATATCATTTACTTTTCTGGAACCATCTCTCTCCAAACCCAGACGGGAAGAAAGTTCGTTGCCATGGCAACAAGCGACCTTGGCGCCAAAATGTCCCAATTCCAACTATTTCGCTTGAGTGGGACTTGGCGCCAATTTTTTTATTGTTTTTTTTTTTGCGATAAATGTCGGTATGTAGGGCGCAGGTTCGAGGCGTTAATCGAACAAATTTAGTATATTTTTAATGTGTGCCCTATTTTCATTGTTGTATAAATTATATGATATACTTTTTTTAGGTCTTCAAGGATCCTAGCAACCTGGAAAAAGATGTGTTTTTTTTTGTAATATTGGAATTATTGACGCTGTTTTTTCACCAGATTTTTGTCAAAACTTGGTGCTTTCTTCTCGTGTGTGTCTCGTGTGTCATTTGCATAATGACACTGAGTTTAGGCTTATTGGTTGTACTCTGGGTCACATCAGAAAGGATGGGCAAATTTTACAGAAACCATGTTTTTTTACATTTTTGTCAAAGTTCCTTATAGCTATGAAAAAATTGCTCTTTCAGGTAAAGGGCCGCAGAAAATCTTATAGTTATATCAACTATATAATTTATGTATTATATCTACGAGTAGGTACTAGATATCAGCTGATACACTATCCACAATATCGTTGTATCGCCATAGTATTCCGCTCATAAATTACCGATTACGATATAATGTTTTGATCACGTGATGTATCGTGTTTATGGTGGTGAAGGGAAAACACCAACGTTGAAGATAGGGAAGACTGTAAAAAATCGACTTTCAACATTTTAAATTGCAAGGTCATCATAGTTCAACAGCTATTTCTTACTAATATTATAAACGCGAAAGTTTCTGAGGATGGATGGATGGATGGATGTTTGTTTGTTACTCTTTCACGAAAAAACGACTGAACAGATTTGGATGAAATTTGGCGCACAGATACTTTATAATCTGGATTAACACATAGGACATTTTCTATCCCGGTATTTCCACGAGATCGAAACGAATGCGGGTGAAACTGCGGGGCGCTGCTAGTTCCTTTATGTTTTGTGTAACTGCATATTTTTTGCAAGAAAAAATTAAATACTCAATTAAGGTAAAAGCCAAATCAATGTGAGCCACTGTATAAAGAAGCAAAAAATTAAAAGCTCGAAACTTTGTCACTCGTCCAACGGTACAATATTAACCGCTACATAAACAAAACTTTAAAAAATACCGAAAACGCAAAGAAAAAGTAAAAAACAATGCTGTATTGCTATATTGTTAAATTTTTAAATGTTTCACTTGTAACCCTATGTAAAGGGTTGTCATTACCTACCGACTATTTTATTCTTTATGGCTTGTTTAATGGCGGCCGTAAAATTTATCCGTAATAAATACTCTTTGGTTACGACATGCAAGCTACAATGTTAAAAAATGTTTTCTATCAATACTCCATCGTAAAGGGTTTGTTTTATTATCTGTGGATAGATTAAAAGAATGGTAAGTTTTATAGTCTATATTTCATTACTGTATAGCCATAAAAACAAAGCGTACGCAACGAAGAAAACATTTTTAAGTGGATGATTCTTCATTTTGTTAGTCTTCATTAATTCTGAGCAAACTTAAACAGTTTGGGAAATTAATTAATTTTGTGTTTACTATAAAGTTAATTATTTTGTATATTACAATTCCTAGTTTAGTTTAGTTTTTGTTTAGTTTTTTCCGGCCGTCGTCGAGAGAATCCATTTTTGACACCCGTCAGTTCATACTAACGAATATGTGTTTTGCGAATTTGATCCTTATTACTACTAGAAATTGTCCAAATGGCAGGTGTCAGGAACATATTCTCTCGACGGCGACGGCCGGACTGTAGTGTCTCGTAGGTAGGTGCTTGCAGAAACCTCACTAATTTCAGTTTACCTCGACGAGATCATAATCCTGTAGGTGTAGGTAGTTCTTTAGCTTTATTGCTATATCGTGGACAGGGCGATTTATATTTATTTTATAAAAGTATTTAATAGAATTTGTGCAATCCATATCAAATTATATTTATGTTTATATAAGTTTCTAAGTAGATTGTTTGTGCTACTTAACACTTCTACTGCTGAATCTTTGTTATATTTTTTTCATTGGTGTTTTTCTTAGAACGGAGCACAATTTGGAGAAAGATAAGAATGAATTTAACGAATAAATCTAAATAAATCATTCGAAACTTGTTTTCATTATATTACAAAATCAAATATTTATGCACCACTAAAAATACTTATGACACCAGTACACACTGTACAGTAAGAATGTATTGTAGAATCGACAAAAAATAGGCACAAGGAAAAGCGTGAGTAAATCTATTATATTCTGCAGACCAGTCGCGAAAAACAGAGAAAGTGGTCGTACTCATAGTGTTACGTATTCGCGCGCTGACAGTAAAAAAACTAACGTCAGTCGATACGCGCGAAACGCTCGTCAACCTTCGGCGGATTTCGGCTGCTATCGGCGCAAAAATGTCGCGATGCGCAACCACAATAACCAGATCTGTGCATATCCCTGCAAACCTACGTCACGAGCACCCGAGGGGGGGCCAGTACCACTATCTCGGAGGCCACGATTCGCTGGTCCGCGGACATCCGCGCCTGTCTCACCGACCTTGGCCTACTTTGATAGTGGGCTCTAGCCCGCTTCGCAGCTGTTACACAGATAGCTCTGATAATTCACTTCCTAATGGGCTTTTTATTTGTTATCAGCGAAGATTACAATAAAAGTACTATGGTTGTGATGTCATTATTGAAGTTTGATGGTTTTTACATAAGTAATTATAAAGTTATCGTTTGCAATTATTTAGAGCATGGACAGACATACGAATTTTATTGTAAGAAGGTGATAAAATCGTCTGGCCCGGAGCAAAGCAGTTCGATTTATGACCCCTTTTCACAGTTGATGTGCTTGTATTCATATTTCATTGCATTTCACTGTAAAAAAATAGAGAATGCAATCATCTGTCTGTTGAACTGTTCATAGACAACATGTTTCCAATGTTTCAGTTGCATCATTTTTATTTATGATCGATACCGCATTTTGTTTTTCTCGAAAATAAACAATGTGGCTGCTGAGCTTTTTATTCTACGCCCTGTTACAGATTTCGTTGTTCGTGCTTTCAATGCTGAACTTACTTTTTTCTTGTTACAGATTTTAACTATTGGGATTATGTGAAAACCATGCTATATTTTACACATTTTAAAAACAAATCTGTCAAGGCCGACCCCAAGTAATGACTAGATACATCTATCTCTTTCCCACGTCCTATTCGTTGTTTCATCATTCTTCACTGCTAAAACCATTCATTCATTAATTGAGTGTGCAATGAATTTCGGGGACATCCATGACCTACTTTAGCATATAGAGTAGCTATGCCTTTATAAGACAACGTCAATGTGTACGGCGCAAATCAAAAAGAAAATGATGATTGACTTTTCCGCGCGGGAAAATAAGTCGGCCATTTTTCCTCATAAATAATGGCGTGGAAATTCGTAAAGGTTTATGGATTTTTGATCAAAATGAGTTGTAGATGCTTAATCAATATTTGGGGTTAGGACACGATCCATTTAAGTAGGAAAATAAATGATTAGCAAGTACCTAACTTATCAAACCAGACCTTGCGTACCAGATGTATGAACGTAAACGGAGGAAAAGGAGTATGTAAGGATCGTAGCAGGTGGCGTAGTTTTTGACTACCCCCATCGGAAGAAGGCGTGAGTTTATGTAGGTATGTGTAACCTAACCTAACTTATATTATTGTGATGCTAAAATAGATTTTACCAAGAAAAACTTTCGTTTCTCTATTTTAAGTTTGACTCAACAATTCAAAGCCTCACCCCAACATCTACATACAAACCTGAATTCGGCATTGACACACAGACAATCATTAGTAGGTACTACTATTGTGATAGTGAAGGCGAGAGAGGGACAGAAATATCGTTCATTCGTTCTATTTCTGTCCCCCCTCTTGTATTATTTGTAAATAATTTCCTGGTACCAAAATAAAAGCCTTGACTAGACTATTTAAATACACGATAGGTTTTATTAGCTAGTTTCCTGCGGCCTCTGGTATTAATTGTGCATTATTGTCAATTATAAAATAAAATTGTAATTTTAATAAGTGGGTGCACCAGCCGCAGTCCATAATAGAAACAAAATCTTTCAATGGATGACGTAGTATAATGACGTATATATAAAGAATTGAGAGAAAAATACATAATTTTAATTTCACTTTTATACTTTTATTTGTAACAGTTTTTGTTATTGTGATAAGGATAATATAATCAGAGAGAGTGAACAAAACTATATTGTTGGCAGAATTACCATGGACACTAGAAAAAAAAAAAACAATAGCATTCTTGTTAAGTATTGTTTTAGGCCGAAAACAAGACAGGCGCGAAGAAAACAAAATTGGCACGATCCCCACTTGCCGTAAAGTAGCCACCTATTATTATTGTAAATAGACATATAAAATTACATAAGACAACATTGTACATTTTAATTAATTAAATGATACTAACTAGTTGTTATGTCATGCTCTATGGTCACTGCTATAAAATTATTTCTTATTAGACATCCCTAATTTAACCACTCAAGCATGCTGCTTATTTTCTTTTATTTAATGATCAGTATGCTTTAAAATGTCTTAGCTAATAAATAACTGCGATAATTTTTCCATAGACAGGAAAAATGATCGAATTACTCATAGCTCGAATATTTGGTAGCAAAGTTAAGTCCATACATACATCGGGAATCCAGCAGCCCACTCGGTTGTCCCCCACTCTACTGCGTGTGCGCCGACCTTACCTACGTACACGTCTACATTAAGCAACCTTGATCTCTACCTATTACTGAAAAATGTTGCATTAAAAACACCCAAGTTATTGTCTTGCACTACACGCGTATACCACACAATTAACAACTCTATGTTAACACTGGTAGAGTCTAAATTCATTAATTATTCTTTTTCATGGACCTTGATGGCTGGCCTTGCCTCTATCTGGCGTCCGCTCTTTCCGCCTTCGCCGAATCAATTTAAACATTATTATTTTTATTGAGATATTTAAAAATACCTTTGTATTTTTTTCTTTAAATTATTATTAGATTTTGTTAATTAAGTGTAAACCACAATTTGCATGAGCTTGTACTAAGTATAATTTGATGCAAAAATAAAATTGTGTTCAGTTTTAAAAGTTACTGAAAACTGCCCTGTCTTTTCCTTTGTGCTAATAAAAAGGCACTGAAGGCACCAAAAAATATAACCCCTGTAAAAACTTGCACTATTTCTTCACCCTCAACTTGTCATTGAGCCACTCGGTACTTACACTATAATCCCATAGCCATAGGATTAAGGTCATCTATAAATAACGACCTACTAAAACGACCTATTTAGTAATCGAAAAAAGGCGGGCGAAAATTCGTGGTCGAACCATGCTCGCGCGCACACACCGGCACAGCCGTACGTAATCACTAAAAGTGTGTCATGATCACTGGGTTAAGTTTAAACGTTTCAACTGAAGGTTTTTATACAGTGGCGTGGCGTGGCGTGACGGGACTCATACCGTCACACGTCACCACCATGCAAGGCTTAAGGTCAGTTTTTCGCAACTTCACACCATCATGCGAATTGTCTCCTTCGGAGTTTAGAGTGTCAAAATCAAGGCTGTAATGGTTATAAAATGGATTGTAGAACGTGAAATAGCAGGATAGATGATGCTGAGCTCGAATTTGGGTCGATCTAATTCGCAAGTAGGTTATCGCCTCGGATAAAAATAAAGGTGTATAAATTGTTTAGTCGAAACACCCGTCATCATGCCCTGATCTAGTTTTTTGCGAGAAACTATTCAAGTACGCTACATATCCCCAAGAATCTGCTCCAGGTCAACAAATTATGTAACCTAGGGGCTGCTGAAGAGGACGCTGTGTAGTACTATGCCACATTCGATTGATTAGATTAATTACCTTGAGGCGCCACGTGATGCGCCCACGCTACCACTGTGGGGCGCCTCCAATATTTTTATCCGCGTAAACAAATCCGCATTATGAATTATTTTAGTTCGAGTGTCTCTAAAATTACTGAACTCATTTTGATATAATTTCGCGATTACGCACGCTGTAGTAAAGTATTTTTATTTATTGGCAATGTTTTTTGATACACGTCGACTGTCAGACTTAATTTATAAACAGCTATTATTTCTTTAAATTATTTAGACTGGCTCTTTAGTTGTTCGTAAGCGCTACTGTTGAGCATAGAATCCTGAGTTCGATTCCCAGGTCGGGCAAAGTGTTATTGGGTTTTTCTATTCCGATTTTTTCAGTAGCAGCCCGGAGTCAGAATTTGCGCACGGTTGATGGACCTATTTACATGGGACTTATACAGAACTGGTGAAATGTGGGTGTACTATTATAGGAACACCTCTGCCTAACCCTTAGGGGAATACAGGGTAAGTGATGTTATGTTATTATTTAGATTTCTTTATTTCCTATTTATTTCATAAGGCTCAAGTATTCGATTCGAATAAAGAGACCTTGTAACTTTATATCAAGATTGCGTTCTTTGATGCATCGAAATCGCGCGATCTAATTAGGCATTAGTTGGACTGGTCTTAAAAAGGTCATTGGAATATTATCTGTAATTAGTAATAAATGAGCCGTTCTTTATATCTATAAAGTACGGCTCATTTAATCCCTTCTTCTAAAGAACCTTCTTCGAGCCTTTAATTTTCAGATTAGTTGTACATTTTAAGTCTGGGATACATTATAAAGAGGAGCATTATCAGTAAAATTAACACAGGAAATAAATAAAAAAGTAAAAATCATGAAACTTTGCTAGTCATTTCTTCGTACTAAAATGGCTAAAATAAATTACTATAAGGATGGCATAAATGAGTCATCGCATTACTATGAACCGGTGTATCGCTGCACTTGCACAAAGTATGATAATTTAGGGCGCGTTGCGACAGCCGCTGCGTCTGCGCATATGACCGTTTTGATTTTAAACAATAACTGGTCGATTGCACAACATGCCCTAGATACTCGTTAATGTATTTGTTTGATTAATTATTTAATTATGATGGTCTGTTCGGCTTACAACATTTATAAATAACTACCTACGAGCGAGCAAGCAAAATGTATAATTAAACAGTTTGTGAAACACATTACATACAGTTTGGTATTTCGGTTTTTTTTTTTAACTATGTAGGTATACTACATAGTTTAAAAAAAAAAACGAAATACCCAGTAATTGACATAGACATTCTCATTATTAAAAAAAAAACAACCTTAAGAGAAGAAAAATAACATTAACAAGAAAATAAAAAAACCTGAAAAAGTAAAAATACACATTGCTTCGTTTCTATAAAAATAATCTCTCTAATACGTCATCATACATATGTAATACCACCAAGGATTTCTACAAATCATCTTTTAGTCCTGCTAATGCTAATCTGCTAATGACTCCACACAAACGACGTGTATAATGTATATGTGTCTACGAGTGTCACACACGTATAGCGCGGTAAATACGGCCATACATTATTTATCTGCTCAAACTGACGGCCTTGGTCCAATTCGGGCATGTCGGCAGATAATATAATATAATTGGTTGTCCTAATTCCCTTAAATGTCAACTGATGTGTCTTTAAGTGGTGAGGGGTAAAAGTTGGGGTGAAACTTGGAAGTGTCCAAGTTACAATATTGTTGAATCAAGTTCTGTGGGTGTTCTCCACTGTTATTAATAGTTCAGCTTCATTCATTATTATTTACTTTTGTAATAAGATTATGCCTTCCATCATGACGAAAACTCTTAGAGTTTACTTTAAACGTCCCTGATTTGACAGTTAGGTACCTACCGGGTAAATTCTAATGAATATTTTAGCTGGAGGAGAATTTGGATCTTTCTGAAACCGCTAGGCAGAAGATCGATTACTGATACACGGCCTTCTATAAAAAAATTGTCCTGGACAGTATGTCCACATCTATCGAATAGCCACAAATGTTTTATAACAAAGTAATTAGCAGTATTTAAATAATGAACATTCGCGAAACTTAATCGCCACATCAGTACATGTTATTGAGGAAAAGGGGTCAGTGGAGCACATAGACCAGCAATTTGTCACTTCTATGTATTGTTGCGATATTTTGTTCAACATAAGTGACGATTTACATAACAAAAAATAGTTTGTATTGTAGTACTACTTATAGTAAACTAGAATGACTTCACATGTGTAAGAATGATCGGGAGTCTATTTTTTATTAGGTTTTTACCTATGAAATTGCCGTTTTTGATGAAATAAGTTAACGCCCTTGTTTCTCTATATTTTTTTATTTTTATTAATTAAAGTAATTACCTATGCAATCAATGCATTTTTGCCAACGTAGTGGTAGCTCATTGGTGCCCTTTTTAAAAAAGTCTGCTGGACGGGAGGCAACAAATTCTTCAAAGGCATTTTGAACTGCCTCTCGGTTATTTAATTATTTGCCCGCCAAGAAGTTATCCAGATTCTGGAAAAAGTAGAAGTCTGTAGGCGCAAGGTCTGATGAGTACGGTGGATGAAGGAGAACTTCCAACCCCATCTCTTGTAACTTGGAGACCGTCTGCTGTGCAGTATGAGGTCGCGTGTTGTCGTGCAGGAGCAGCGGAGCCGAACGATTGACCAAAGCAGGTTGGAGATATGCGAGCTTCTCCATTATTATGTTCAGTTCTTCACAGTACACATCTGCAATAATGCTCATCCTTTTTGGTAAGAAGCTGTGATGAATGACACCGGCGCTAGACCACCAAATAGTGACCATGACTTTTTTAGGGGTCAGTTTTCGTTTGGGGCATTTTTTAGGTGCTGAACCAGAATCTAACCAACTTACTGAGCGCTTGCGATTGTCGATCAGAATCCATTTCTCGTCGCAAGTAACAATGCGATTCAATATGCCTTCGTTTGTGTGCCTGTTGAGCAGTGCAAGGCTCAACTCGACACGTGCTTCGCGCTGGCGATCATTCAATTCGTGGGGCACCCATTTGTTAAGCTTTTTTACCTTGCCAATTCGACGCAAATGGACCAATATTGTTTTGATGCTAACATCGAAAGCTGCTGCTAATTCAGCTGTAGATTGAGAATCATCAGCTTCCACAATCGCCTTTCATGCGTCATTGTCGACTAAAATTTTCGGTCGACCACGGGGTTCATTTGATAGTTCGAAATTTCCAGAACGGAAGTGAGCAAACCAATAACGGGTGGTTCGATCGTTAGTAGTGTTCGCTCCATATACGTCGTTGATGTTGCCTGCCGCTTCTGCCGCTTTGCTGCCACGACGGTACTCATACTCCATAATCACTCGAATTTTTCACGTATTCATGATGACAAAAAACATACTAATACGATAAATACAGAACCCTAACCATTAAACAAATGACTAATTTTCAAAAAAGAAATCCATGTTTAAAAAAAAAATTGGACTTGAAATAGCCAGGACGGCAGAACGGCCATTTCATAGGTAAACACCTATTATCTAGAGAAAATAATGGTCTGGAGTTAGTTAACATTTCTTCATCAATATCGTCCACAGCCCGACTTCACTCTTCACACTGCTGCGCCTAGACAAGCCTCTCTTTGCTTGTGCCAAACTCCACGCAATATTTTGTTGCCTTTGGTAAATTAAGCTTCCTCTATAAAGTTTTGAATCGTCGGGGAAAAAATTTGGCACTTTAAAAAGGACTAATTCGCATTCCATTCTTTTGCTTATATGATCCCATACAATAAAAACTATGTTTCTCTTCTTGATGATATGTCATTCTTTCGAATGCAGTCCTGATCTTCTGTTTACAAGCAATTGTTTTGTAACTAAGTCATTTGAAGCTAAGTGACGATCTGGCCGAAGCGAGGAGCGATGAAGGTGAAAGCGAGCCTTATCCGGAATCCTCAACCACAGAGGAACTGGCTATTTTACCTCTAACTGCCGAAACACAACAATGCTGTGAACATTGTTGCTATGGCGACAGCCTTAGATAAGATGGTAGTCGCTAGCCAGGCGGACTTAGAATAAGCCCTACCCCCAACCAAGCCAAGCAGAAAATTTTGCCTCTGAAAAATTTTGGTCAATTTTGGACAGATGGGTTAGTGGTTAGACCACTGTCTCAGACCCAGAAGTCCCGGGTTTTTGGACTAACGCATCCCTAAACTATTCTTAGACCGAGGAACCGAATACGCAGAGGATTAAATATGTAGGACGAGCAATCTCGTTATGACGTAAGACTTTGTTATGATATCTTGAAATCTATGCATTTATCTTCAGCACACGTGTCGCACTTATCAAGAAAACGTAAAACAAAAATACTACAACGCAGCTCAAATTTGTATAAAAAAAAGACAATATCTAGAGAATACACGATGCATGGATGGCCTTCTCGGTACCAGTAAACATTTTGGCAAAATATATTTACACAGGTGACGGTTTTATTGATACTTAATAATATATAACGTCACTTGTTTGTTCAACGCATTTAAACTTCTGAGAAAATTGGTAAAAATATCGCTGCTACATTTAACATGGAAAATTAACTCTTTTTCCATTGTTAGGAAACTGCACACGCACTCGGCACATGCTTAGTTGAATATTTTATTTCAGCATCAAAATTCGATGACCGAAGGCTTTATTACCAGGCATATAGGAAGTTGGTTTTCCTTCTCTAAATTAAATTGGCGACAAATGCTAGATCTGTCACAGTCTTCAAATTTCTCACGCCAACAAAAACAGCCCTTTCATCACTGAAGGAAATATCAAACACATTCGTTTTCATCATGACACACGTGCACGGAATCCGGTAGTTATCACTACAAATATTCAGCTAGACAGAGACGAATAGATACAGATACAGACAAGTGTGAGCGTGAGAGAAGCAAGGTTACCCTCAGGGCCGGGCATCACGAGCCGCAGTTATCGATGCAAGTACTATCGAGTATCGAATCTACTGTTTATCTGTGAATCGTGTTAATGACATTAAAAATTGGGTTTCAGGGAACGATTTCGAGGTTAGAGAGATAACTTAAACTGCAATTAAATGTATGTGTTATAGATTATAGTTAGCCTTGTAATGTGAGATATCGGTCAGGCGATATTGTGGTAGTCTCGAAAACCATCATGCTAATGTTTCCTAATATTTGTTTATATCAAAGTATAATGTGCAAAAAAATCTATGTCAATTAATACAAAATTAGTGTAGACTTTAAGTTGTGACCTTAGCATTGACTTAATAACTTATTTCACAATCGAAAGTAAATCGCAATAGTTAGTCTAGTGTGAATCGCTGAGTGCCATTTACGCAATTTTACAAACTCCATTGCACTAGTTGTAACTACATAATGTGTGTATTTCGCGAAATTTATTCGATTGTACCGAATTGCAATGTAAAATATTTATGTAGAATTGAATTTAGTCCACAGCACTGAACCGTTTTCCCCGAGTCAGCCGTTTGTTTCTTTTTCAATTAATTTGTTCTCGTTTTTTGTATCATTTGTGTTAAAAGAATAATAAAGATGGATTTATTAAGAGCTGTTCGGGACATTTATAGATGTTACGTATGATTGCGCCACGCTATTTGGCAGCCTATCGTAATCGTAATAAGACATTGCGCTGGCGACTGATCTCGCACAAGTGACTTATGTTGAATAATCAGAGACAATGAGTAACTTGGGACCTAAATACACTTATATATATCAATACATAACTGAATACCTATATTAATGCCAACATTTTAAAGTTATTTGGTATTTTTAATATTTTATACGATTGATTTTACGTCAATGAATTAATAAACACCGCCTTCGATTATGATCTTTTGATGTAGATTTTTTTATATTTAGCAACATTGCTTTTTATACTGAATTTAACGATTAGCCAACTTCTAATTTGTCATAAAATTATTATTTATTAAATACTAAAGTCAAACAAATTGGCCATGGGATACTTGTATCGCCGTTTAAAACCAACCTTCGTGTGTGGGTACCCTTTAATCAAACCAAGTTAACTAATACACAAAATCACTTAATAACATAGTAGAACGTAATATTTAATCTTAACTAGCATGGGTACATTCCTGTTGACATGTTACTTATTTCATTGATATTTATAGCAACTTGATATAGGGATATGATTCATGTAACTATGACAAACGTGGCCGACGTGGTTACGATACTGGCGCCAAAATGTTTGCTTAGATAAAATCATTCTGTAAATAAATATAAATCTGGGAATTCTAGATGATTAATAAAAAAATAACCTATCACTTATTTTCTCATCCAAGGTAGGAAATCTAAAAATGTATATATTTAACAGTGACGGTACTGACGTTTCCCGCGATGACGTCGAAGATTAAAAATTTGATTTGATGCGCGACTCCTTCCACGTAAACAGGTGTATACACATGAATACGATCACCGAAAAGCCCAGTGACCCCGCCAAAAGCGCCAAATAAGGCCACAAAACGTGCAGACATATCCCCGCGGCAGTGAGGCCACTCGCTGACATAGACCTAGATATTGTGACATTGGCACTACATTCAAGCGCTGAGGTCGCGCGTTGCCAGTTTAAAAATAAAACGCGCGCGCTCTGACGTTTGTGATTTTTGACAGATAGAGTGCGGTATTTGAATTTTGGATTTGGAACTATTGGTTCTGGAAGTGTTCGATCTTGGAGTTTTGGAATGTCAAGGTTGATGATTTTCAGGTAAATATAGTTCTACATTATTTATAGTATTTAAAAGTAGAATTGTATAATGCTACAAAAATCTAGGTCATTGACTACTCGTGAAGCTTTCAAGGGCTAATTCAAGAAGTAAACATCCTTCATTTTACTAAGAATTCGATTCAATCCACAATAATATATACGTAGCGAGTAAACGTTATTATTTTTACATAAAACTACACAAAAATAAATACCTACATTCTAAAAATTAAGGAAAAGAAGTCACAGTACACGTAGAGTAGGAAAACCCCACCAGCCGTAAGTTAAAGATACTTTTTTAACTTCATTCGATTATTCGAAATCACAAAATTAAAATTTATTTTGACACACGTCAAGGTAATACTATAGAACGTAGTCGGCGACCCTCGTAAGGTCTTCGTTATGTAAGCGGAGGTCCGTGAGACGTGCCAGTTACGTCATATGCCTGACTGCGAGGCGTTTTCCTACACGACACACAGCGCATTCTAGGTGATAAGGTATGTGGCTAAAAGGGTTTCGTGATATGTAAGTTTGTGCAAGTTTAATAATTTATGTAGGTCAGTTCTTATTGTCTGGGACGGGATATGGCGTCACCAAAATCAATTAATCAATCAACTTAGCCGATCGCAGTTCATTGTCATTGCCTGGAACCAATCGGTCCCAGACGCCTAGCCAGCATAACTATGCAAAAAGTGTGTATCGTAGCTTTGAAAGTAGAATCGAAATAAAGACATAACTTTCACGTTGATAGCATCAAAACATCTGCTTCGCGAAACTGAGAAAGATATTTCTTCTATTACAACATATCGATTTACGATCAAATCAAAAGCGTTAATCCCAATTTAACAATAAATCATATAAAGTTAAACAACATAATAAACTGTAATAGAAGAAACCGAATAAATACATAATATGTTAGAATAAATACTATTAATGAAGAAAACGAAAGTGATTCGCTAGAAATTGTTGCTGTTCCAACTTCTAACTCTTTCACTTTCTACGATACATTCGTTCAGAGAAATGCATAACTTTTGGCAGATTTACATCACTTCGGTCATGTGAATCTAACTGAATGGCTAGTTTAAAGCCCCATTTACACGATACAAGATTCTTGCATACAAAAAAATTGCAGAAAAAAATAACTTACATCGTCTAAACACTGTTCAGATTAGTGCAATTTTCATTGTTGCTTCAACATAACGTATGCCACTATCAATTAAATCGCTTCGTGTAAATCAGGCTCTATGGTCGCAAGCGCAACTGTTGAGCGGTATCGACCCCGGATCAGGCAAACAGTTTTGACTTTTTCCTTTAGGTATCTGTAGCAAGACATAGTCTGGATTTTTGAAGTGAAACTTCTATATAGACGGGGGTATTAGGATTTTTTCTGTCACGAAATAGCGTTACAGTCGCGTGGAGGGGGTAGACGATATATCGCGTGGTGAGAGGTGGCAGCGTTGTTTTCTTACCTGCGCTTTCCACGTGGCTGGGCATCATTGCCTCTATTTGCGGTCCCTGTCTTTCATTGATTATAACGCAGATGAGCCGAATGAAGATTGATGACGAAAGATGTGCATTTGTTAAAGTTCCTTTGTATGTGGATAATTTTAGAGTAGACTATGGATGATCACAGTGGTCAAACGGTTACTTTCAAGTCCAATACACCATTACAAATAATTCAGATACAATCTAGACAAATAACAACCAGCAATCTAAGTAGATTTAATAATAACTTAATTAGTAAGTTAAATATACCGGGTCATATTATACAAAATGTAAATTAATTATATGAGGAATTCTTTTCGGTAGTGCGCACCGACTTCAATTATACTTTAAAAAAGAAAACTAAAACTATTTACCCAAATTTTTTGTTCAGTGATTGGGCAACCAAGGAAAAGTAAGAAAAAATGTTTGAGCTGTACGGCTTATATTAACTCTGAAACTTTTAATAAATACGTTGCTACTTACTCTAAAACTTTTTAAAATACCTGCAACGTAGTTAAAGCCTTGTAAATTAGCAACAAGATCAAATCAGCCGATAATAAAATAAAGACTGTTTGGAAAATTATCAATGACGAGACTAACAGGAATAAAAGATTTCACACTAGAAACTTCACGTGGTCTCATAAGCACTAACAAAGAAGTTGCTCAAGAATTTGTAAATTTCTTTACCAGTATCCCACTTATAACTACTGAAACCTTAAATTCCTCGCCTTCGCGTTCTATTGATTCATTAAGAGCAAACATATAAACCCCATAACATTAATAAAAGCTTTAAAGCAAATAAAGATCAAATTAACCGAAGATCTATGGGGAATGTCTATCAAAGTTAGTACCTCCATTATTGAGACTATACGTACTTAGCCTTAATATTTAATTTGTGTGTGGATCAAGGAGTCTTCCCTGATCTAATGAAATATAGTAAGGTAATACCACTTTTTAAATCCGGGGACAGTAAAGACACCAAAAATTATAGACCCGTATCTGTATTGCCGGTTTTCAGTAAGTTGTTTGAAAAATTAATGCTTGATCAAATGCTTAATTATTTTAACACCAATAAAATATTATATGATCAACAGTATGGTTTCACCAAGGCGCGTTGTACGACTGACGCCAGTGTCACCATATTAAAGTATATATTTACGGCGTGGGAAAAGGCTCAAGACGCCATAAGATTTTTTTGTGAAGGCATTTGATTGCGTCATCCACAAAACCTTAATCTCGATACTTGAGCATTACGGACTAGGAAAACTTGCGCTTAGTTTAGTAAAATCTTATTTAAATGATAGACAGCAGCAAGTTTAAATAAATGGTGTCAATTCACTCGCTTTAAAAGTAAAAATGGGTGTACCACATGGATCGATATTAGGTCCTTTCCTCTTTTTAGTATATATTAACGATCCCATTTGTTAAAAACCCAACGACAAATGGTGTTATTTGCTGACGATACTTCCTTAATTTTTAAATTTAATAGACGTGCATGAAATCTTGACGACGTAAATAACGCCCTACCGCAGGTCCAAAATTGGTTCACTACAAATAATTTAGTATTTAATGGTAAAAAAACTAAATGCATAAGATTTTCTTTACCAAATGTCAAAAGTAGTAATTGTAAGATAGTATTGAATCAAGAGAAACTAGAATTTGTCGATAAAACTGTTTTCCTGGGGATCACGCTCGACTTAAGGCTTCAATGGGGTCCTCATTTAACATCCCTTTCAGGACGACTAAGTTCAGCAGCATATGCTGTGAGAAAAATACGTTAATTTACTGATGTAGATAACGCGAGGTCTATTTCAGTTACTTTGATAGTATTATATCGTACGGTATTTTATTATGGGGTCGGGTTGCAGACATACGAGTCTATTTTTATTCTGCAGAAAAGAGCCATCAGAGCCATATAAGGCCACCGCAGGGGCGACTTTCTAAGGAAACTGTTTAAAGATATTAACATCATGGCGGTACCTTGTCAATATATCTATGAAAACATAATGTAAGGAAAAATCTACATCTTTTTAGTAAAAGAGGTGCAAGACACAATTATATCACTAGAAATAGGGACCAATTAGTTAAACCGGGTTTCAGATTGGCTTAAGTGGACTCATCTTTCATGGGGTACTGTTTAAAATGTTAAAATAAAATACCTCCTCACATACTTCAACTGAATGAAACGAAATTTAAATCTTATTTAAAACGCACACTATGCTGCCAAGCATATTATAAGTTGGGGGATTACATCGCTGATATAAATGCTTGGCTAAACGCTGGTCCTGCTCCACAAGGGCGCATAAACTAATTGATTAGCATTTGAAAATACTGTTGGAGCTGCTGAAGATATAAAAAACTACTTATCTTTGCATTGTATAAATTCAATCCCTTAGCATTCTATAATTGCATAACACGTGTGAATACTATGTACCTACTATAAAGCTACCATTTACTAGGTACGTCTTTCATTGACTTGAATGTGCCCTTGCAGCTGAGAATATGTCATGCTCACTCTAATATGATCATTTAGCTCCCTTCAAAATGGTTGAGCTGAATGGTGCTAATCCATGCGTCATGTTCGTGAACGGGCGCTGTCAGTAGGGACTGGTGATCTTCTAGCTGCCATGGCTTATTTTAATTTGATTTTTGAATTGTTTTATTTGTTTCTTTTTTTTTACTGACGCTTTTAACATTCTGCATCGTTTTTTATAACTTTAACATGAATGATGTAACCAACATTTTGAAACCATGTGTTAAAAGAGTGTCCGTGGAGTTTTTTGCCAGTTCTTCTCCATAGGTACCTACTACGCTTTGGAATGGGCAACTAGCTTCATCTTTCTGACTGACCTACCCCTTGAAATAAATGCTTTGAGTTTGATGTTTTTTTTTGGTTCCGGATTGAATTCAGTTTTCGTTTGATAAAATAACATATGTTGAAATAAAAAAATGCATTCATTAAAATGTATTTAACCTAACTACTTTTGTTGCGATTCGTTTTTTCACTTGTCCGTTACGATTAGTTTTTCCACTTGTCCGTTGAAGTTTCATTTCTACTATGTGTCCCAGCACACATTTTGTTTTTTTTTCCAGCCCAATGGCAATAAGTTTGTCTCCAACATTTGACTAATAACCTAAAATGGTCTTCTGCCAAACCTTCCCCAGTATGTTGTGTTGTTGATTTTGTTTCGTTCATGAGAATGATTCTAGTATATAGTTCAGCGGCAGTAGCCTGCTGCATTGAACAGCCTATCGATGGTTGTAATTCTTTTTACCTATTTTATTCTAGGTGAATCGTCTTCACATATAATTATTTAACTAATGTACGTACTAATACAAACTATTGTAAAACATTCTAAAAGCATAACGGTGGAGTTTCTTGCCCATTCTTCTCCATACGAAAATTACTTTTTGGAAGGGGCGACTAAAATCAATTATATTATTTTGTAAATTTTGACGTTCAAAAGTGACATACATGGGCCTATTCGAAATAAATGATTTGACTTTGACTTTAACTTTGTGCGAGGTTATTTTGGTGCTCTACTGAGATATCTTAGTTCTAAATAATATATTACGCATACAAGCTTGCAATAAGGTCATAAAATTCTAGGAAAATAAGTAATTAATTACTGGAAATTGTGTAAATATGAGTCAAACTCTTTGTAAGGATAACTGAATAATTTTCACATTCGGTTAATGAAAGTTTAACATTAAACAAGGTAACAGCCTGTTTTGCTGACAAATTTAAATGAGATATTAAAACTAATACTGTTTCCTCCAAAACTAAGTAGAATTAATATTGTCGAAAGTGTTCGTACTACGCTTGGGCGCCGTCGTAGCAGTTACGTAGCGCTGTGCTACGCTTTCGTAGGCGGTTGCTACGATACTACGCGTCGGAATTATCGTACGGAAGTAATTTTGATTTAATTAATTAATCTTTTTTAATTTATTACTATTACATTGTTTTATTTTTATTAATGTTATTTATAATTTATAAGAGTTGGTGGTAATAATAAAGGTGTGATTTTCAAAGATTAAATAGAATTGAATTATTTTATCTATTATACTAATAAATGATATGAGAAATAATGGAATATACGATATTAAGTTACTATTAACTAATAAGCACCTACAATTTGTCAGTTTTACGCTTTCGATCAATCTAATTTTCACTCCGAACATTTAAACTAAATTAAATTATACATATTTTCTTTTATGAATATTCAATACAACAAAATTAAGAAATCAACACTTGACGTTAAATTTACAAAATGTTTTCGAAAACTATTCATAAAAAGTTCTCTTAGAGAATTTAATAAAACGTAGGCAGCTTCCACACAAACAATCTTACATTAGATTTAATGGATGTTCTTGGAATAGGGGCGTGGCAGAACAAGTACAAGACTATTAACGATAATTTGAAGAAGGTCCATTAGGAAAACTATACTCGAGAAGGAGCAATAGTTATTTGTGCAACAAAAGAGCAAAGTTGGTTTTTGCTGCGAGTGTTGATGTTGAATCCCGAGTAAGCGAAGGATTCTATAATTGAATCACGAGCGTAGCGAGTGGTTCTAGGTTAGAATCCTGAGCGCAGCGAGGGATTCAATGGCACGAGATGCTATTAAATTTGGTCTCGTGTAACACACAACTTTTCACCTCAGCAGTGAGAACATATACATATACTTAAAGGTAAAAAAATACAACAAGATAAAGTTCGTATTTTTTCTTCGGAACGAAGTTCCTTCTCACGTATGATTTAAAAAAGAAATAAAATTCTCGCAGCCGCCATCTTGGATTTACATTTTGACCTCTCTATCGACTCCTCCCCTCGACTACCGACCCTCGAAAACTATGAAAACGACACCCATGACGAAAAATGTGAGAATTTCCACACCCGCCATTTTAGATTTACATTTTAATGGAATTAGAGAGTACCAGCACAGTTCTCGGCATTAAAAAAAAGGGATACTTTGTTTCACGCTCGCCGCAAAATCGAGTTTTGCTCACTGTCTATACACAGCAAAACCTGATTGTTTGAGGTGCAGAGATGAAAAAAATAATTAAAAGAGTGTCCACGTTGTTTCTTGCCCGGTTTTCTCCATAGGAACCTACCTACTTTAGACTGACGGACTAAAAGTGCCTGTAAATGGTTTGATTGTTTTTTTTTGTTTGCGTTTTAAGCCAGAATTTGATAATTGCAGTCTCAAAGTTTGGCGGTGTCTATTAGCCAACTCTTTTGCGCTAGTGATGCTGCGGCCTGGCGAAAATAATTTTTTGCCTGAGGATAGATCACAGATATGGCAAGGCTTTTGCTGTGCTGTGCTAGGTTAGTCGCTAGGCTAGTCCACACGAAAAGAAGAATGTGGAATTCGGAATCGTGCTTTAAAAACGGTCAGTGTTTAATAAGTTTGTGAGATCTCCATTATTTATTGTAAAATACTTTATTTTAGCTTGTATGATTTAAGGTTGATTATTTATTGAATAATACTTTAGATATAGGGCCGATTTTTTAATATTTGCATTTTTGAAGTGAAAACTTCTTTTGGCGCATTGGGCTTTTTTGAGATGGGAAAAAACAATTGAACTCGCAACACCGTTACACCTCATTTTTGTAAACGCGATTGTGCTCTTTATTTATATAACGTTACGGATCAATGTTCTATGCAAGTGAAAATACTTCCATAGAACATTGATCCGTAACGTTGTTCAAGTTTTCACTTCTGTCAGCACTCCCGGAGTGCCAGTGGTTCTTTTTTTTAACTGAGGAATAAAAATTGCGGTTTGACAACTTTTGTGAAGAAAATATGACAAATAGAATTCATTTTTCTTCAGATAACAGTTGTCTGCCTATTCAAAAATAAACAAAAGAACAAAATTGAGAGGAAATAATAACAAAATTCTATCACGTCAACTTCTAATAAAATTATTTCTTCGTCTATCTCAGATTCTCTACTAACGAAATGAAAACATTTACCTTCACAATCGACAATTATTAGAAACAACTAACAAAGTCTTGTTTGACACTATCTGTACGAGTGCGGGGAGGGAGGCACGCCCACGCGGTGGAGGGGGGTGATCCACGTGTATCAATGAAGAATGAACTCGGAGAAGCGGAGTGGGGAGCGGGGCGCAGTGTGCCTTTCAAAATATGAGTAGGTTTCGATATTACCGATTTATTTTTAATTTTTCGATCGTATTAACGCACGTGTATGTTTCCGAGTTGGTCGAATGATTAAGTAAACAATTTTTATTATGAACTTGGACGTTTTTGAATATTGATATTTTTGTATTTTTTATCGTGTATAATCTAGCGGTGAAATGAATTTAGTAGTGTCTCGTTCTAGTTGGATTTTAGATCATCCACAGCTCAACTTAACCAACTGCTGGGCATGCATATTACTTCATCCAGTGCTGGGGATAGTCCTTTCGTTGGATATATATGTATGAAAAGCATAAGCAAACTACAAACAAGCTATAGACAGAGTTTTTCAAAACCTCTGTCAAAACAAATATCGAAGAGAATATCTTAGTGGAATACCTCAACTCAAAATTATTCCCGAATTATATAAACATCGAGAAGTGGCAATACGTCTCCGATTACTTTTAACTAATGATATAAAAAGCGGGGGCGGCCACCCCGGGGGTGGTTTACACGAGTCTAACACCCACCGGTCGTATCACCATCAAAAGATTTAATTCCTGTACAGAAATATTATTTATTTTTGTTGAAAATCCTCCACTATTTACAATGAAGTAATAGGCTTATAAAGGACTAGGGATCGGCCCCCACTTCGCACGGGTTTTATGACTTGACAAAACATCGAGATTTCATTATTATATGGATGTTCAATATTAATGTATGTTATGCATGAACCTTCCAGAATAAATTCTCTAAATGATTGTGAAAACCGTTTCAAAATACGTTGCGTGGTTTAGACGAACAACGTGGTTACACAGACGAACACGAAAAGCGATTTTATTTTATGTTTAGTTAAGAAGTAAGTGTCACTTTTTAGGTACCTCGCACTATTCAGTAAATATGTTTTCTGAACCAAATTCATGTAAAGGTGTCAATACTGTCGATGTCCTCGTAGGCTTTCCTATCAGATTATTTATAGCAGTGATATTGATGCCTAGGCGTTGGTAATCAATTCCTGCCGGGTGCTTCTCGTTGTTTGAAGTAGGTGTCGAGCGTTTTATATTGAACATGTAGTCCTTGGGGAGCTCGTTCTAGTAGATGTTATGTCTTCTAAAGCAATCTAGACTCTGGCCATGTGAAAAGTATACTTTTGTCCACATGGTGTTCCAGGATTATATTTTGATTTAAAAGAGTGTTTGTGGAGTTTCATACCCGTTCTTCTCCATAGGATCCTACTATTCTTTGGAATGGGCATCTAGCTTCATGTTTGTGACTGATCGACCCCTTGACAATTCAAAAATGCCTGTAATTGGTTTAATTGAAATAAATTCTTTGAGTTTGAGTTTCTACATGAAGATTTCTTCCGTCAGTAGTGTCACAATACTTTTAAACGGAACACACAGCTAAGTTTAAATTTTACTTTCGGTGCTTGTTTCGTTCAGATACTTGAGATTTTCTTGACTCACCTTTTGTTACACAGAACAACATGATGGAATAATCAATTTAGATACCTGCACAGAAGTACAAACATGGAGACGAGTACTTCATGAGGCCTTATAAAAGAAATAACATAAAACTTATATCTATTTAAAACCATTAATTCAAAAATTAAACAAATACAGGTATAACGAGAACAATGTGCGACAATTTATAACCTACTTAGACTGATTAGAAGAAAGATAAGAAGAGATACATATTTTAGTAACATTACTTTTCCTTGTACAGATTAGTCAGAATATAGTACTGTAATAATCGGAACATCAAGTCGCTTTAACAAGTATTTCTCATAAATATTTAATACAATCCCAGAATTGTAATCAGTTACGATGATACGGTTATTTCAATGCGTTATCGTGTTGTTTTAATTAAATTAAGTAATTAATCTAATTGATCTACACAATCTATAGCTGTATCTGTGGTATCTTAATGAAGACACGGAAAGGCTTTATATCAGACAACTAGATCTTGCCTTCACATGCATCACATGATATTATTGTTTTGAGTGTAAGCCATAAAACAGATATTAACGTTATTCTTAGTAATAAAAGAAATACTGGAAAAATAATATATGAATATACATGTTTATTCTAGAATACATAAAAAAACAGCCAAGTGCGAGTCGGACTCGCACACGAAGGGTTTTGTACCGTTTTAAATCGGGAAAAAAACACCGAAACAAACCCGTTTATGTATGGGGCCTTCCTTAAATTATTAACTTTATTTTTTATTATTTGTTGTTGTAGCGGCATTAGAAATTTCTACTATTACGGTTCATGAGATACAGCCCGTTGTTAGACAGACGCACAAACAGCGGAGGCTAAGGAGTTAAAGTTACAGATCATTTATTTGTCCAAAACATGAGTATACATATACACACACAGCATGCAAGATGTTACAATTAAATTATATCACAGTCATGTTTTGCCTTTCGGCGTACAAATATAAGTAGGTAGGTTATTACATTTAATCAAATAATTATAAACTTATCCATTATTCAAGTAATTAACAATCCAAATTAGAATTTAAATATTAAAATTTACTACAAAATAATGTCAACAACTCATAATTTAAAAAAAAATACTTTGACATTAAATTGACAAATTTATTATAAAATTTGTCAATTTAATGTCAAAGTAATTAGGAATACACAATTATAAGAATTAGATTAATTTATCATTCAGAAATTCGTCAGTGCTGTAGTAGGCTTTCTCTAGAAGAAAGAAGTACTAGGGATCCGTTGGATAGGAAACCCTTAAAAAGTAAGTGGCTTTTGTAACAATTTCTTGTTAATAAACGAACTACGCGTCGAAAATTCAGTAAAATAAATTTGTTTTTCAGTATTTTAGAGAGATTGTCTTACATGGTGCAAGTTTTTTGCTTGTGGCATACCATAAAATTGAAGTAACAAATGACTTGCATCGTCTAAACTCTGTCTAAGAGGCGGCGCAAGTTTTATTATTGTTGCTTCAACTTACAGTATGCCACAGGTAATTTAGTCGCACCATGTAAATTAGGCTGTGGCGATGTTTTTATAGCACTGTGTGACATACAGTGCACTTAAGGTGCTGACAAGAGGCAAATGTTGTAAGTAAGCTTGTCTTAAAAAATAATATTGCTAAATCTATATAGTTTGTGGTAGCGGAAAAAATATATGTTAATCTTGAACATATTTCTCAGAATTTGGTTGTTAATAAAACGTCGTTTTGAAAAAGAAAAAAAAAACTCGATATAAATTAAACGGTAAAGTAACCTTTTACCTTGAGTTCCAATCCAAAATATCTGTATTAAATATTACCGTACGTTGG
Organism: Omphaloscelis lunosa; assembly: GCA_916610215.1. NCBI lineage: Eukaryota > Metazoa > Arthropoda > Insecta > Lepidoptera > Noctuidae > Omphaloscelis > Omphaloscelis lunosa. The sequence goes on along the minus strand of OU744245.1, from coordinate 1,860,696 downwards.
TATTTAATTAATAGTAAGATTGAACATCTTGTTTGAATGCAGAACTTGTTTGTTTTTTATTTTCGATTACTCAACTCATTTTTGAGTAAATAGATAATTGTTTCATATTTTGCAATAAATTACAAGCGTTGTGAATTGAGCTTCATTTTCCTTTCTTTAAGCAGTCCGATAGTGACTGCGCTTTAGCTGTTGTCAGCGTCTAAATCACGCTTGTCCGTAACTTAAGTAGTCCATTTTTACACCTTGCGAAATTGAATCCCCTAATTTCACAGATGCATAATAAACAAGAGAAGACACTTTTAAATGTTCTTTGACATTTAGAAATTGACAGCACACAAATGTCAAAAGAGGGTAAGGTGAGCATTTCGCCTGAAATTCCGTTGTCAGAATTTCAGACGAAACAGTAACCTATCACTTCTAGATTTGGTTTTCTGTTTGTAATATTTTCATAAGCCACTTTGTTGTTCGTGGATTACGATATTTTTAGTGTTAACACTGTAATTTTAATATGAACTACTCCGAAAGCGAATTAAAACAAGATGAGAGTGAAATGTCCAAAAACGTAACATTAAATTTGTTGCCTGATTAGTCAAAATTTTAGACTAAACAAGCAACAAATTCAATGTTACGTTTTTAGCCTTTAGCACGCCGTTTGGCACCCTCGTTAACGCCGCGCTATAATGGACTACTTACTTAAGTGACTCATTCAGTCTATTATCTAATTGCAATATTGTGTTTGATCTGTTTGTGTACTAATGTGTAAATATCGTCTTTTAAGACGCAGATATATGACAGTGACCTTGAGTGGTTAGCTTGCGTGTTCTGTACTGAGCTATCGCAACGCGTCGTACGTCCAGCCACTAATAGGACTCGCCCATCAAGGAGCGCTGTCCGAAATTAGACCCATTATTAATTTATTATACATAATATAAAAGGTATTTTAATAAAACACGTATACTAAAAGATCTATAGTTAAATTATCTTTAAAATGGTGAATGTATCAGAAAAATACGCTTGATAGATTTTGCGCTGTTCTCAGTTTTTTATCCGCGTTAGACATAACTTTAGAAATTAATTTCACTATGTACAGATGTTCTATGTCACGAAGTCCGTTTGGCTATGAATGTTGTCAAGCGTGCACATGCACATTGTTTTTGTGTGCGTAACCTCGAGAGCGCTCAGTGTCGATCGGGACACGGTTCGGATCAGTAGTGGTTTTTAGTTCGCGCCAAATTGTTTCACGGAGTAAGGTCAGCATGGCAACAAAACGAAGAAGAGTTGTCCATAGTGAGGTAATATTTATTTATACGTTTTCAATTAAAATGTTATACAAAGATACTTAATATAGCAATAGAAGTATTTATAAAATGAATGTTTTTTTGTGTTATAAAATGTTTATATTACTTAATTATTTTGATTACATTTTGTTTTAGGGTCGAAACATGATAGCTAGTGTTTATCATTTTCTGCGAGAAGAATATGAATTTACAAAATCATTAATGGAACTCAACTGTGATTTGTCTCATTTACGAGACATTACACGCCGTACAGCTGAAGCTACGGGTGTGAGCCAAAAAACAGTTCAAAGAATATTAAAAGAAGAGAAGGAATTGCCATCCACTTCATCAAAATTCACTTCACCTATGAAGAAAAGGAGAAAGCGAGATAATAAAGTGGATATAGATAATTAATTTTACAGCCGATTGTCCATAAAGAAATTCCAACATTAGCTAAGTTAAGAACAGCATTGAATGAAAAAATCGGATTCGAAGGTTGTTTAGAAACTGTTCGCAAGTTACTGTTGAAATTAGGTTACAAGTGACGCAAAACAGAGAACAACCGTAAAGTCTTGACGGAGCGTCATGATATACAAATGTGGCGTTTAAAATATTAAAAAAAAAATAACAGAGTACCGCTCTCAAAGTCGGCCCATTGTCTACACCGATGAGAGCTACGTCCTTTCAACACACGTGCGAAACAACACCTGGGCAAAAAAAAAGGAAAGAACTCCGTTTTAAAAAAAAATTAGCACAGGCACTCGCTTTATTTTAGTGCACGCGGGAACCAAGGATGGTTTTATTGAAAATGCTTCCTTGGTTTATAAGGCCAACTCAACAGCTGGTGATTATCATTCAAATATGAGCTATGATAACTATGTAAAATGGCTAAATGAAAAGTTGCTACCCAATTTACTTCCGCGCTCTGTCATTGTCTTAGACAATGCATCTTATCACAATACACGGGCTGAACGACTACCGACGCAATCTACAAAGAAAGCCGATATGCAGCAATGGCTCAGGGATAAGGGTATAGCATTTGATGAATCTCTTCTTAAATTGGAATTGTACGATACAATAAAGAAGTACAAAGCCCAACACGTAATCTACAAGATTAACGATTTTATAAAAAGCAAGGGTTTTGATGTCTTACGCCTTCCCCCTTATCACCCAGAATTAAATGCGATTGAAAATATTTGGGGGATCGTTAAAAATTATGTCGCATCTAAAAATATCGAGCAAAACATGACGAATACGGAAAGACTGAACAATGAAAGTTTGGGCCAAGTTAGCAGTGAAACGTGGCAAAAAAACTTGTGCTCATGTTGAAAAAATTGAAAAAGACTACTTGAAATATTTTGATCTCGATTTTGAATTTATAATCAATGTACAAGATGATTCTGACGACAGCAAAACGGAATCGGAAATCGAAAATGTATCTGATAGTGATTGAAAATACTGAATAGTCCTACTTGTTTCGTTTCCATTCTGTAACACCAATGCTTAATTAAATGCCTACATATTCTTAATATTTTTGTATTTATTGCAACCTAATCTAAGTTATTTACAAAATGTATATACTTTTAAAACCAAAATTTTATTTAGATTATTAAATCTCGACTTGAATATATATCAGATTTTTTTGCTAACGTTACCTACTTTTACACACGCAAGCGCGCTTGTCGGGATACGTCACTACTACAAACAAAGCCGAACGGACTTCGTGAAATAGAATATCTGTAATATAAACATAATCTAAAATATTTCTCTATTAAGTTATTTAGAAAATGCTCTAATTTAACATATTTTTTTCCAAATCATAAACACTACTCATTTAGACGTGATCTTCAGTATAAAATCATTAAAAGTAGGTTATCGTCGCCTTAAGGAATCGAAACCACCGTTCTAGTGTTTGTACAAAAAGAAAGGTCATTGTATTCATTATCTTTCTTTCAGGCACGGCCAAGAGCTTTCGCACTAACCTAACCTAACGTAATATTAGGTCCAAAATACTGAAGGACGGAAATGCTACCCAACTCAAATATATACCCTACCGCGTTGCTGACAGAGCTGACTTTCCTAATAATCTTGTAGAAAGCTGAATTTATTGAAGCTAAACGCAGCATTAATGAAAATCGATTCCTAAAGTAACTCCCAAAAGGTTTATTTAAACTTGCACATTTGTAAAGAAAATCTGACGCCTGAAAACATGTCTGTAAACTTACGAATTAAAACCTTAATACGAAAAATACATTCCTAAAAATAAGTTTTATTTATTTAATCTAGTAAATAATAGGATGAGCCCGTCTCATTCTGTGGTAAAACGAAATTGAAACGCAATGCGAAAAGGGAACTCCCTTTTCCTGCAATGCGCCATTTTTGTCTTATGGGGCAGAACTTAGTAGAGCGAACACGACGCTCTTATGTACTTACACACGAATCTTTTTACGTCACGCGAGTAAATACAGTTGTTACGTGGTGGAACATTGACGAATTGGCGCATGTATTAACTGGAAACTGATCATAATATGTATAATATTGGAATAAAAAAAAGCTTAGCAACTTGCAGGACAGAACTAAAATTACAACTGAAAACAATAAAATAGATAGAGTAAGTTCTATGATCACCAATACTTTTGCCAACTGACTTGACTCTAAGACATTTCAATTTTTAAAGAGCAGTATATCTGACCACAGCTTGATAGTTAAGAATAAAATTCCAATCTAGCCGCAAAAAAGCAATGTTTGAAATCAGCATTTCATTTTTCAGCGCTGGAATCCTATTTATTTTACCAGTTTCACAAAAACGTTCCATAAAAATATGTTTCAGGTTCAATGATTCAAAAGATAAACATGTAAAAGTTACAGGGTAGTCAGCAACCAAGCGTGGTACATGAATGGCGTAGTCGTTGCTTCCCATATTACGCAACGCAACAAAGGTTGGCCGCGTAGTACTACGGATCGATACGTAGGGGGTAGGGGGGAGGGTTCAAGGCCGAGAGTACGCGTACCATAGCGTATCAGGGTAGGAACTGAACTATTTAACTCTATATACTTCTAGATTCTTGTAGTTTCATGTTTGTGGCAAATTAATGTGATTATGTACTTGTGTAATTTACGTAATTTCTAGTTTATTTTAATTTCTTGACTACTAAGGAAGGGATATGTTGCGCCGACCAAATAAATTGTGATAAGGGAGGGAGAAGGATCATAGTTTTTGATATAATGTCTTGGTCGAGTAGAAAGGTGGATGGTGGATGGTGTATTTTTCCTAGCTCTAGATCGATTATTTATTCCAATACCTGCATAACAGCATGACGTAGATCATTATCAGCCTCTGTGTACGCTAATTATCTTATAGGATCCTCACAACCTTTTACAAGTCTATACAGCCACTTGACAACAAACTACATTCTCTATCAAACATTGGAAAGTGATACTCCCGAAGGCGATGGTTATAAAACAAATGAGCATCAAGTACTTAAGCAATCGCCACTATCTGGGTTTTCAAAACATTATCTATCTATTCGAAAACGAATAAAAAAAAACCTTACAAAAAATATCCAGCTATCAGGAAAGCTGAGCCTTGTTGTAACAATGATCGTAAGGACATTGACACCGCAGTAAACTCCTCTCGTTTCGGCAGCGTTTTCCCTAAAACCTTTCGAGCCTCCTTCAGAGGTTGTTCACCTTCTTTGACCTTAAAATGTCCCGTGATGGCGATCGTTAGCTGAAAAATGGAAAATTATGAGTAGTTAATAGTATTGTGTAAAGACACGCAGCATTGTTGCCTAGGCTTTACCTAGCTGGCTTTATTTACCAAGATCTGAATTCCTGAAAATTTTTATGGAGGAAAAGTTATACGGTTTCTGAAACCTTGATCTTTGGAATATAATATGTTAACTATGTCGGCACCTAGTTTGATAAAACGAACAACCATATTTTGTTACATAACTTATTGTTAACCGCATCAAATGAAATAGTATTTTATAATTCGTGAGCTATATTATGGAGAAGCCTCCGTTTAAAGTAAATAAAGGAAGAAAACTGTTACAAGAACTTATCTCAATCTGCCTAGCTGCTTAGCAATTCTGGATTTCAATATCTCATCTGCATAACTACAACACCGAAACTTTGTAGTCTCCTTTCAACAGCTGAAAAGCAGTTTAATTACTGAGCGACACAGGCGTCGATGTGAACGAAAACAAAACTAATTCGTGTACACATTAAACTTTCACTCTCCGCGGCAACAATTAACTCAGTGCGAGTGACTGCGCGGGCGCAAGTTACAAGATACAAGCGACAGGACTAGTGACATATCGTTTTTGAACTCCCACTGACAAACATTCTCTACGAGACATGGCTAGCATGAACAAGTGAAAACACGAAATAAAATATTGTTAGTTTTGCGTGTAGCGTAATATTACCATATAACCACTTCTTTGGGATTTAAATCTAACTGTGAAACTGGCAAAGAGCAATGCAACTGCCATAAAACCATCTCGAAAAAAGAATTGGCAATTGGAATGCTAATAGTACATAAAAACTATTAACAACTTTTAATTTATCTATCATCGATCATTACTCGCGAAGTTGAGACGCATTATCGATCAATTTCGAAATCCATAATTCAATCTAATTAATCACAGTAATAAATCGTTCGGCGTAATGTAATAATGCTCTGTAATCGTCCCTCACTTAGGCCATACCCCTGAACACTCTGATAAGATCTCTCCATATTTAGTGGAAGAAATCACGTTGAAAACTAACTAGAACTGATAATGTAATGGCGAAGAGATCGTTGCACACGCCAAACTAATTAAACTAACTACGAAATACTGTGTTTTATGACGCTGACGTTGGCTTGGAAACGTGAATAGTAAGAGGTGTGTGAATTGATAATGAAGTAGGTGTAGTAAAGTGGTTGATAGCGTAGTGATTAAGGAATGTGTAGGATTAGCGCTGGGTAGAGCCCCGGGTGGTGGTTTTAATATTGCAGTAATCTTATATCTTGGTAATAGGCCCATTGAAATATAGTAATATGGGCTGGTGTCAGAAACTCCACGTCAAAGCGCGTATTTTGCGTATAGGTGGGAAAATCGATTATTCGAACCATCTCAGCTCCTCAAAGAAGACCCATTGGAAGACATACGTTCTTGTTTTAACCAAAACTATATTTTCGATCTTTCGCTTTCATTCTTATTGTGAATCTACTATCTATGTAAAACAGCGTTCTCTTACAAAATTCGCTGGCGTGCGTAACTGGGCTTTGTAAACACAATAAAACTTTTATGTCCTAAACAGACGACAACACGCCGGGTTATACAAGGAAAAACGCGGAAAATTCCTTAAAAATGGAGTTCACCGCCACCGCAGCGAATAATAGTGCACGAACAATAAACCTTTTATTGACATCGTAAAGGTGGACGCATTAAAATCATTTAACTTCAGCATTTACGATCGCGGCGATTTCCTGATGGTGCGCACTTTCGCGTACCCCGCACCCGGCCGCTTTTCACGGCTTTCCTCAGAAAACTATATCTGTCCCGCTCCCGCGTATAGCGCTATCTCTCTTCCGCACCAAGTTCGACGACCGGGGCAACGAGCGCGCGAAAGTACTTTCACTGCGCCGGCGCATGCGAGTCTCTAACGCCCGTCTGTTGTTACGGGCGCGTTTGCGTCTTTATTATATGAAGTTTTGTACTGGCGATCGCAGATAACGCATTCGGCGCGGTGAAATGGCCTTTGCTGGGTTTGCAGTGAGCCCGCAACAGTTTAGATGTTAACTAGTTGTAATTCATCTAGGAATGCGACTTGTCTATCCGTCTGCGCGCGCGTTGCTCCAGACCGACTCGTCGCACTTGTAATGAGCCTTTGTTCTGGTATTATGGGACCATTTACTTTGACTTATATACGTTCAGAGCTTTCTCAAAGTTACAGTTATTGTCATTTTAGAAAATCTTTCGTAAATCTCTAGTAAATATTACCTCAATACAACACGGCATTAATTTCATGTTAACAAACACCCATTTAAATGCCAATATTTTTGCATCAATTAAATAGCTATCACCAAGAACTATCAAGAATTAAGTACAAAAAACGTTTTTTTTGCACAAAAACAACAAATGGTACATAATAGCGTTGTCGTGTTGTATATCAATCGCGGGTAGGAAGCGCGAGTGAAAGCAAGCCTTTCTGTCACGCGGCGCACGCGCACAAAACTTAGCCGCAGTGCACAATGCAAGTGAATCTAGATTCGGTCTAGATCTGTAGATTTGATTCCGATTTTTATCGGGTTAAGTAGTTTGCGATGTTGAATGAAGGGGAAATCTGAATGTTGTTGACTCACTTGTTTCATTGTCTACTTGTCAGTCTTTGATTTGTTGTCAAAACTTTTCTTTATTGAAATGGAAAGTGATCCATTCTGAGATATTCACGAACGTATATCAATCTTCACTTAAAAATAGGAAGGGAGACTATGCTTAGCCTATTTGCTTATTCTAGTAGAAATTATTAATGTTCCAAGAACACAGAGCCCGAGACAGAAAGTTCATTTCACTTCTTAGATGGTGTCACAGTTGATGTGTTATTTCCACATGATCAATATGTATGGGGTTCCAAGAGATAGTTGCATAAGACATGATGACACAATCGCCATAAGAGAAATGGCGCCCACATACAATGCGATGGCGGCCAGTGCTGAGTGCGGCCATATTGTGGTATCCATTGATGGATTGAAGAATACATAGAGGCATTGATACGTCTTTTCACCAAATGAAGCGAAAGATGGTCCATTGAATAAATGGTGAGCTTGTCGCTTGACCACTGTGGGCCGTAGATAGGTTTGCAAATTGTATTTGGGTAATTGTTCTAAAAAGTTATATATGTATTTATATCTGAGTTACACGTCAGATTATATAGATTAAATTAAGTGACGTTCTCTCCTCCGGCCACTCAAGTAACTTGGCGAATTATTTAAACACTGCATTAAAAACTTAAGTAATCCAATTTAAATTAGAATATCCGCATCTATACACACAACCCCACAATTAACTTTTGTTTTATGAAATTTTCACATAATTGTCAACGGGTGAACGTAATTCAAAGTGGCATAATCATAACGCCGACTTTATTTCCGTAAGCGGCGCGCGCGCAGGTAAAAGTTGTAATTATGAGCTCTTTCATAATGACAGCTTTGAGAGATTAAACGACTAACACTATCGGCTTTACGTAATTATAGTAATACGTAATGATAATGATTTGTGTCTATTATATTTAATGTTTTTGTTGGTAAATAAATATGAATGGTCAGGTTTCAGTTGGTTGAAGTGTGGACAACAACATATCAATTTGATTACATGGCATAAAATATAAAAAAAGCTGAAGAGGGAAGTCTGTAAAGGTAACTCTTTGTACCCACAAATAGGTTCCTATAGATATAGGGTCCTGTTGTAAAAGTTAGCTGCATAATTTGGGGATCATTTGGGGATCTCACTTTTCCACCATTACTTCTCATGATCCACGACTTTCAATGATTATATCAAGATCCAGAGTCAGTAAATTCGTACGATCGTAAACTCTGGAGAAAAGCTAATTACGTCTCTGGTCACTGAGCTAGTAATTTATTAATACGTAATGACTTAATTAGCAATTATCTTGTTTACGGGACGCAGCGGGCGAGCCGCCTCGTCACGAAGAAGATATTTGTATTCATATTACTTGTGCTATCTTAAACCAGGCTTTAAATTTCCTTTTGGGGCTTCCACACCACTTAATATCTTTGGCTTTTCTGCTATTCTAGAAAAAATACGTCTTGAAAACAGGTGAAGTATTTGCTAGTGTCATTATGTGCTATATAGTTAAAGTAGAATTGGAGTCAGAAGTTGTGTGAGTTCGGGTTTCGTTTACAGAATCTGCTAACCATACAATGCAAACCATACAATGATGACTTTGAAGAGTATTCTTGATTGCAGCATCACACATTAAATATTCTCCTCATATTTCATACAAGTCTACTTACTCCCTTACATACAAGGATTATTAAAAATTTAACAATATAAATAGTTGTCGGCCCTGAGTTGCACTTGCATGCGCGCACGACGCATTTGGCGTGATCGATTTTTTACCGCCCGCTAATTGTATCGACTATGATACCATTTAAGTTTCGATAACTAGTTAAGTTTAAATCGATTGTTTTATGATCATTCGGTTTAATATGCTTCTGATGGTCGTAGCTCGTTAAATTCAGTGCCACCGCGTTTGCTTTTGGTTTAATACTATGGAGTATTGTTGGAGTCATGCTTCTAAATCGAACGTTGTTGTGTCATCAAAAATCAAAGTATCAACAAAAACGGCCAAACAAAACTTCGAGTCAAAAACAGGTTAGTCCTAAACTTTTCAGAAAATAAGTAAAAACAACCATATCCTTAATTATTAAGAGCAACTTTTCAGTGAAACATACAAGCTTACGAATGATAGAATCAATTAGAGTGAAGGCAGCCGGACAGGAATGATTCACATAAAACGTACATATTTCGTTTTTCCGGAAAAATCTACGAAAATTACATTACACAACCTACTACCCCCCACTTCCTGCTTCCAAAATAAAAGCTAACATAATCATGCTATAGGAGTGCGAAGCCTTACAACTGAATAACTTAATTTCCGTGACCTATATGCGCAAAATAGGTAAAGTTAGAAAACTCCATCAAACGATTCCGGCTTCAGGATCGCATCACCGATTTATAAATATGACCGAGGTTGTAAATAACCGTTAATTAATATCAGAGCCCTTTGAGGGATCATCTGGCTTTTATGACTGAAGTTATCGAGATTTAGCAAATATTATTTTTGGATTAGCCGTTTGAGAGAGATGAATAGAATTTTGACTAAATAAGTACCGCCAGTAATACCTATCCATTTTAATTATATCGCAACTTTAATTACGAGTTTCTAACGTTGGTTATTTATCCGCTTAAATATACATACTTACCATTTTTTAAATTGAAATGCTGAAACTTAACTTAGTAGCTCAAAAATGAACATAGGATACACAGTTGCGGTTAGAGGAAGTGCTCAGGTGCGGTTCGGACAAGTGCTGTTGAAATCAGTGCTCTGAGTGGAATACCTCGAAAATATTTATTCATCCAATTATTGTGAAATGAAAAACGTGGTTCCCCCAAAACATATCCACAAGTCCATCAAAACATTCCGATCAAATACCCTATCCACCAATAACGAAGAGTTAATAAGTTTATATAAATCTCTACAACGGATGCTTAGCTGACTCATCGGCAAGGCGTTCAGTATTTTAAAACGCGAATACCATAAGCCGCCCGCCACGTGTCGTTTGGGCGAGCGTTTGAATCCCGGCTGCGTCTATTTGCGGTAAATGGGTCAAGCCAATCCCAAGTTAGCTGCAAGAACGAATACAAAAAGAGTAAAGTGAACACCGGCCGGTGCGCGCGCGCATCGTCGACGAGCTGTTTAACTGGAGGTTCATTTTTGATACAGTTTTGTTACAAGTTGTATTGCTAGATTTCCTATGGAAAAGTTGTTTATATCAAAAATATGTAGATATACGTTTAGAAATGTTGAAGTAATTTTTCCTCTTTCTTCTTGCTCATGTTTTCAGTTAAGCTTATCTTTTGTTCTAAAAGTTACCAGGACAGCATAAACTCTAAACAGTCTTTAGTAAATTCCTATCTACGCATGACACCACACGTGAGTGTAGGTCAGGTACTAACACTGGAATCTCCATACATTCCAATTTATTGAACATTACACGTCGGAGCCGAGTTACCATGTCATCAAGGTTGGAAAAAAGAATAGTGAACGACATTGGACGCACATATAATACATATACATGATACCAGTACATAAGGCGGAAGTGTCGCCTTGTCGAGACCTGTTCGCCTTACCAGTAATGTCGATATATTTAACGTGTCTATATACGATATTATTATAAACTATACTTGTTTTTGATCTTATAAAAACATGTTGGTGTTGTTTAATTGCTGAACAAATAAAAAAACTTCCATGTAGTTATGTTATGTTCAGTCCCAAGAGTATTTACTGAAGTCTAAACAAAAGCGAACATTTGAATAGTTAAACGTCCAGTTAAACCACGACACACTAAACTGCAGTTAACGTTAATCTCAGTCGGCAGTGTGTCGGTGTCGGCGCACGCGCAGTGCATCGGCCGCGTTGCGCAACCGCCGCTATTAATACTCACCCTCGCCTAGCGCCGGAACTCCTCCGGTGAAAGTTTGCACTATATTTTTATTACTAGACATACTATATTCGGGAATTTTCGGATGCTTCACATATTTTTTAAAGATACCGCTAATCTTGATGGAGTTTTATTTTTTTATTTTTCAGTTCTTATATCTTCAGCTGCTGATTACCGAGGCTCACTTTTTGCTTTCAATTGTGAATACTAACAATAACTTTCAGAAAAGGATTATTTGAATATAAGACTGATAGAGTACCCTGATATAAGATAGTTAAAGTAAATCTTAGTTATGTTCGCTAGTAATATATACGTAGTTACTGCTACGGGTTTGGAAAGCACAATGTTGTTATTACCTTACAAAGCAACCCAGGATCTAGCAATCAATTATGTTTCTCTAATTTACCTATAAGCTTATTTTATTTGCCGAAGACATTAATAGTCGCAGCTCAACAAACACCACACAAACATAAAGATAATTCCTACTTTTATCCATAAACCACTACACCATTACAGCTTACAACATTACATACATAATCATACTAATTTGTAGAACGCAGCTCGATCTCTCACCTCCAGATAATCATCATAATGGCCTCTATCACCATCTCTTACGACCTTTAGCACAAAATGTAAAATCAACAGGCTTTTGTACACTTTGTGACCTTTTGACAATGTGGTCGCGGTTTTACTTTCAGTTTTCATTTTGAGTTCGTCATTAAAAGTTAATACGTGAAAATTTGTGTAGATAAATTAATAGATAGACACTTCTAGTGCCAGTAGCACTGTAGAGGCATCGAAAGCTGCTTGTAATAACTTTTTTTTCACATATGACTGTTAAAGCTTTTTTTTTATTAAAGCTTTTTTTACAGAAAGAATTTTCGCGAGTAAGTGCACTACAAAGCGAGACTAGTAGTTACATACCGACCCTCATTTTGTTTGTTTATCTAAAGCCATTTTGTTTCTTCTGTAGTTCGTAGTTTGTGATTTGAATATCTGTTATATTATTGTTTAAAGGCAGAGCTATTAATATCTCCGGCTCCGCCCACAGCCCATTATCCACCATGCTTGGACGAACACGTTGTTTACTTCAAAAGCGTGTACCTACCTATCTGAGCGAAAAAAGGACTTCTGAGAAGTAACGATATTTGCAAAAGAGCAAAAAGAAAATGTGATCGCCTGACTTGGAAATTATTTGTAGGGACAGTCATTAGTTAGGGTAGAGTTTGGGAATTTTACTTGGAATTAAAAGGGATTTTTACACTACCAATCGCGTGAATGAAATTGCGGGCATCTCGTGAACTAATCAAGCTACGACTCGTGTACGAAACGGCTTGCAAGACCCATTGTGCACTGAAGATAAATCAGATAAAGAACAGTCCATTCTTCAACCACAAGGTTACAAGCATAACACGCGCATTATCTAATACAGCATTATCACTATAATACAACGTCCTCGCTTATTTATAAATAATATTGTAAACAAACGGTATTAATTTGTTGTCAAAACGCTCAAGAATTGCCGCGACTTCCGCGTACCATTTAAAATTTGTCGTCTAAGGTCACTGCGAAGGTTGGCAACACAATTAATGAATAATAGAAGCAGAAACGATCGTTTAATAAGATTTCTAGTTCGTTGGACAAAATACCAGAATTTTGCTAAAAACTAAACAAGTGACATTAATATCGATGATGTGTTTGGAAATACATAATAAGAAACATGACCACTTATATTAAGTTTTTATAAGTGTTTTGTAATTATATTTCTATGTTAACCTAGGAACATAATACTACAATTCCATGAGTGGATTTTAAATTGAAAGTTTTCTAGTGTTTGCTAGATAAATCATCGATAACATCAGGCAATTAATATTCCATACTTGTAACAAAGTAGTAAGTTTCACTTCAAAAATTATTCCATTGAATTAAACCTAACAATCAATTGAATTTAATCGAGCATTTCTCTCAACAAAATCAGTTACAAGTCGAGCCATAAAATCATGCGTTCACTTCAATCCAGAACTCAAATAATTAACGCTCTATTTTTTATCCAACAAGCATTGACGACACAAGTCATTTACCAAATTAGGCAGAGTCAGCATTTTTTGAACGTCATAATTACCTAAAACAGTCCTACAAAACGCCCGCCTTTCACCAATTCCTAGTGTTTTTATAGGGATGATGACAAAAAAATTAATTGTCCGTCTTGTAAATTGTTAAAAAACATTGGACACGTATTTTTTTCTTTTTTTACGTAATCAAAAGATTACGGCGATACACTGAGTTAAAATGTGCCATGACGTCACGAGTATGTAGATTTTATACTTACTTGTGACGTAGCGACTCCCCAAGTTTTATGCGTTTTATATAAATATTTTTTTATTAATATGATAAAGCAAAATACGTGTGGTTAATATTTTTTTATTATCTGACTGACGGACTAAATAGAATTTCTTTTCTTTTACCCAGGCATCATCCCTATTAGGAAGTAATAGCGCAACAAACTCTCCAGCAACACATATTTCTGTTATGTTAGAAGAACTTGATTCTATGCAATAGTATGCAATTTACCATTACAAAAATCATAACCCTCCTTTTTTTCGCCGTAGTCGGGTAAAAAAAAGTGGCACTCCGGGAGTGCCGACAGAATTGAAAACTTGAACAAGAAAATACTTGCATAGAACATTGATCCGTAACGTAATATAAATAAAGAGCACAATCGCGTTTACAAGAATGAGGTGTCGGTAACGGTGTCGCGAGTTCAATTGTTTTTTTCCGATCTAAAAAATGCCCAACGCGCCTAAAGGAGTTTTCATTTCAACAGACAAAATAATCATCCTGTTTTCCAAGGCCAAGTGTACCTGAGCCTTAAGTGCGTAACTGTCAAAACAAGACGTGCACATCTCCGCACCACATGTTGTCCAAGCTGTCAGATGTTACACGACGATTGTTTTCTACCCCCCTGGCCGTTGGCCGCCGGCCAGGGTGCGTCGCCCGCCCGGCCATTGTCTCTTCATCGATTTCAAACAGAAATAGACGTGATGCATTGCTGGCCACACGAGATTCTTTTCGTAACGTCACCATGTGTGGGAAATTGTGAACTTTGTGTCTTGTGGGAGATTTTCTCGTAGTTTTTTTTCTGCTTCAGGTAATAAGGGTCATGACTTATAATATTAGCTTCAATTGCCATTCTGGTGTAATGGCTCACCCATTCCTTTAAAGTGAATAGGTACTTTAAAGAAGCTGACAGCTGGGTAGCTATGCATTTGACGGCCACGGTGAGACTATGTGACGTCTAGCTCTTAATTCCATGTATTTATTTCTTGCTACAGGCTAAACATTCCTAGTTCGTTCTATTCAGTCGACACGTAGGTACAACCTGCGCAGGATTAGCAGCTGATGCATTCAAGTTTTCTTTTCATTCCTTAATTAGAATAAATATAGGAATAGTATAGAAATTATTTCTAGAAATAACCACGGCCTCACTTTTGACTTCCTAAAATAGAAAAGGTTTTTGTTTGAGAACGTTATTCAAGTATAAGTAATGGTTCAAAATTATTTTCAATTTTAAAGAAACTTCTTTTAATGCTTTTTAAAATTATGAAAAGTTCTCGAGTGAGTGAAATTATTATTCAGCTAACTTTGCTATTAACTTTTAAAGTTTTAGTGACGTCGATAAATACAGAAATGCGCATGGCGATTATTGAATCACGATAATCTTACTTACATAATGGCATGCAAAAGAAGCTTATATTATAGCATAACGAATTCGCGTAAATTTTACCTGAAAACTCTCCGTAACATTGAAAAGCGAAAATTTTACAGTATGTGGATTAAAGGTATACATTTACCCGAAAGCTAAAATTTGGGATTTTCCAGAATTATTATAACCTTCTCTTAAAGTGACAACCAACTAAAATCAAAAGCAAGCAAAAAACCTCTGTTTTCGGTAGCACTGCGCTTGCGCACGCGAAAAGCGTCCCGCGTCCCTTGTCCCGGGGTCGACGGACTTACCGCGGTCACGCCGGCCGTTCCCCGGCCGCGGGAAAATGGGGAAACTATTGTGGCGCACAATGCGTGCGCGCTTCCGTGTCAACCAACCTGGGATGCTCTGCCCGCAAATTACCGTTCGTGAACAGATAGGTCTTAGCACCTGTGGGATCCTGGTAGCTTGCGTTTAACGTATGTATGCTATAGTCATTTACATAAATTATAGATGTAAAACTGCATGTACCCGTACGTGTTTAAGGGTTTTTTTAGTTATCAAATGTGTAGTAACATAACATTGCCAACTCGATTCTGCGGCTGTGTCAAAGTGTCCAGATAATTAGTCTTTCTCAATTGGAACAAAATGTATGAATTATCTCCCAGGTCATAAGTTAACCTGAATTTATCAGACGAATGTTGAAACAATCAATAATATTGTCTGTTTGTTTTATGGCTCTTTTTCATGTTTACAAATTCTGGACAAGTTAATACCAAAACAACAGTGTATTATGCAGATGTGGTCGATAGTGCGTATGAGTTTCCTGTTGGTATGTATGTGCATGTGTACGCTTCGGTGCTCCCCTTCATTGTCATATTACCCTAATAACTGTGCGGGATCTTGCCAAAGGATTGTAACAGTGAAGTCCTGTTATAATAGCATGTCCTTTCTTCCAAATTACATACGTTAAACGTACAATTTGCGGCCACTGTGGTTTGTGTGGAAACACAATCATTGTATACATTTCTTCATTAATTTGTAAACTGACATTGTTTCTTCGAGATAATACGCAAACGCATTTGAATAATAAGATTTCAAATAAAAGTGAATATTTTTAAAAAGGATGTATGAAAAGAAACTCAAAAATAGTTACTAATTAATTGTAATGTTCTTAATTTCAATGGCGGCTCGTTCTCATGGAATATCATTCAAAAATCGAATAACGTTCCTCAAAACAAGCATTGTGTGGATATTATTTTATACGCTGACAATACTGGGACATTGGAAACGCATGAGAATGCCAGTGTGAACATTTTATTGTTATTATAAAGGTATACAAACTTTTTGGTGGTAAAAATAACTTTGTTGATGACTCGTTTAATCACTTATATTCAAATTATACCTTTCTAATTAAAACTTTTTTAAAGTCTAACATTTTAATAAATCTAATTCAGTAATATTATGATTATGATTGTTATAATGAATTACGGCCTATTCTACAATTGCAACATAATTTAACTTCTTAATTTACTATTATTTTCCTTAAGACTAGTAATGTGGTAAATATTTTACCATAATCTATGATAATATCATAAATTACATTTAAGCCTACAAGCGTATACTTTATAAAGTATCAATTTACAGCAATAAATAAATAATACAAAATCTTAACACAGAGACTGCCACAAAAAACTTGCGATAGACGAACAAAAAATGGCTTCGTAATCCGAGCTACCAGGCTGGCATGAAATACATGAGATTATCGCTCCACCACATGGACTAGAACTATGTGTTCGCCGCGCACCATCATCTGTGGTATGTGCCGCATGCATTCCGAAATACCTTTGGCAATAGGAACTTCAGTCACCAACGGGACTGAAGAAATAGTTGCCGCCGTACCTTTGGGAACCGGTGCGCCTGTTAGGAGAAATATCGTGATGAGGGATGGAATTTGTTTGAATTTGTTGTCGAAAAATTCAGAATATTCGGCAATTTAATTGACAGTATGTTACTTACTTAGTCCAGGAAGCACTTTTCTCTTGTTGAATCGTTTTCTCTTCCATACCTCTAGAACGTCTGTGAGCGCCATATTCCAATGTTTGTCGAAAGCTACTATAGTCGCTTGTAGGACACCTCTCACCTCCCTATCTCTGCGAGTGATTATCTGGGAACAAAAAAGGAAGTTTTGTTAGCAGGGTGGTTAGTTCACGATTTCAGTACTATTCAGTACTGAAATCGTGAACATAACATAATATAATTGTATTCAAATTTTATTTTGAATACATAACATAATTGTATTCAAAACGGTCTTTCTTTCAACTCACAACGGTGAATAAAACTTCGTGAGGAAACCGGTCATGTTCTAGACCCAAAAATTCGAAGACATACATTCACCAAGAGCACTGGGCCCGAATGGAGGATTAGATACGACCCACTCCCTCTCGCATAGAGGTCTAATTCCCAGCAGTGCGAACATTAAAGGCTGATTACGGTTAGCAAAAATAGCAGACATCCATAACAGTTTGATTGAGCCGTCAAACGATGCTATTACCACTTTCCATCATACTTTAGCTTAACAAGCAGCTCGAGTTTTCCAATAAATATAAACGCCACCAATTTGTTTTTACTCCAAAAACCACCGCATAAATTAATCTTCACCCCTCTGTTCCGTTTTGTCCTATGGGACGCACACACGCCATGTTGGTCCACAAGAAAAATTTATATAACAAACTTGTTTTTAAATAGATATCAACAAAATGGCGCCGCTAGAATTAGTCACATTTTAAATTACATGGAAAATACCATTGGAAATGTTTTAAGTACGACAGAAGAGGAAGGACCTTGTAAAGGGTGATGAGTAATGTTTATCTCTTTGTTTTCAGACGGAACATTGCATGACAGCGCGTGGTGATTCCCTGCCCCATGTGTTCACACGAAAACCTGCTTTCCAGCACAGTAATACACCAGCAGGCTCTATGGTGAGTTTATTTTAAAGTTCAAACAGTGCTTAGACTTTCCTAATTTCTAAGCAAAATTTTTTTTCAGGATATGGAAGTTTTAAACCAGTTCGATCTAATCTGTCCTGAATACAATTTGTCCTGAAGCTTGACTTGAAAATGATGACGTTTTTAAGCGTTTTATGACTTCTTCGTTATAAAGGCTTCTTTTATGTTGAATAGTTGAGCGAAGATTTAAGGGCCAAAATTTTTTTTTTGCATTTAATAGCAACGCATTCAGTCAATTCAGTAGAAGCTTTCGATCGCTTGTCTTACCATAACGATAAGCCTGTTTTCATCAGGCCCGGGTATGAATTTAAATAAAGCCTCGAATGTAGGGTAGGAGGCTGTTTGTGACGTCATCAGCGTCATTTATACGTAGATCCGGGAAACGCATGTGTCTTTCTTTATTGCAATATCTCTTGGAAGTTTGCCAATTTAATCCAACTTTTCTACGAGCCACGAATTCTACAATATTCCACTCTTCTTTTGATGGTCATATTTATTCTGTGCAACGAAACGTAAACACAATAACATTTGTAACATGTAGTACGTGTATGACAACCTCGTGGTGATAGATGGCGCGGTGCACGTCGGGCTTAACTACAGGTGAGGTCAGTAAGGATACTGTAACATTGACACCATTTAAGACTATACATTAGAGTCTACCGAATAAAACGACCTTCAGAGGGCTTCTAACATGCAATTGTTATCACCCCAAATCTGCTAAATCACCACAACAAGGTGGGATACAGACACATTTAAGTGTTATAATTCAATCAGTAGCGAACAAATACGCGGTGTTGTTGCGGAAGGCGAGGTGGCCTCGTCGGGGGCCGATTTAATTCGTAAGTACCGCGCCAAGGTCCGCCGCTTATATCGTATGGAAACTTTTTGATTTTTCCTCCTCTGTGGCTTTTGGTTTTTAAAGGCGTTAATGACAAGGTGACAGAAGAATGCGTGTGTGGAATCACGAATTTTTAAAACAAAGATTATTGTTTTTGAACAAATTCTTTGATTTTGACCTTGACTGCCAAATGCAATGCCAGAATATAAGGTCACTAATGGAGTTGACGAACTTTTGTGTTTATTGCCAGATTTTGACCTATTCCTAGTCGCAGCGTTCTTCCATGAGATTGGAAGGCAGCCAGGTGAAACTGTTAGGCAGACATAATGCACCGCGGGACAAAAACACGAGCAGAGTTCCCGCGAGTCGCATGGACACAGAATAAATATTTTTATTGAGTGGAAATATACCCAGCAGCAGTCGACAGACTTAAATAGACCGTATGATTTTAATAGAAGCTCTTAAACAGAGTAAAAATAAAAGGGGTAGCGTAGAAAAAACGTTTTACAAGAGCTGAAAAAAATTATAAGATATGTACTTTGAAAAGTGCGTTAAAAGCTTTTCTTATTTATTAATATTTTTTTAAATTTAAACCCCAGCTTGCCTTTACTATAAATCCAGATAAGAAAGCTTAACATAATATGAAGCCAGTTAAATAGTGTCATATTCCCCTCAGGTCACAAAGGTCAACTTATAATAAAGTCCCGCCACAAAGGGCACGAACTTTAATATATAAACCCATTAAAATATCCATTACACCGGCAGGACGCTTCATATATCGAGCTTGCGCCAAATAAGGGCAATGTACATAAAATTCAGCGGTTTTACTGTGACAGCTAGAATGACGCGGCGGCTTCCGGGTTGAAAGTTGCTTTGCGTCCAAGGTCGGCTTCTTGCCACCAGAGGGCACTGCTCTGCCGGCAAGTGTGCTTACGTCACTAGGTACTTTTGCGACCTTATGTTCGGTACTCGTTTTGATGCCTTATGCAGGCTTGTTCAAGTGGTGTTCGGCCTTTATTGTAAAAAGTTTATAATAGACTGCCTCGTTGTTTTAGTGGTCGCCAGCGCTACTGTTGAGCATGATGTCCTAGGTTCGTTTCCCAGGTTGAGCAAAGTGTTATTGGATTTTTCACTCTGGAATTTCTTAGTAGCAGCCCGGAGTCTAGATTTGTGCCCGATTGATATGGCAATAGGCTTGCCCCTAATTACATGGGACTTAAACATAACTGGAGAAATATGGTTGTACTATGGTACACCTCTGCCCAACCTTTTGGGGAAAACAATTTATTTATTTAAATCACAATTATAACACCTTTACAGACTCATCCAAGGCGATGTTATAAGTCACAAAATGTGACTAAAAAAAAAGACAAAAAAAAAAACACCCACCATCTTTTTATGTTATAAAAAGATGGCTCATATTCCGAATTCAATAAAATATAAGGAAATCAATGAACTATGGATATTACACTATAGACTTCTGCATAACCTTTAATGAACATACAAAATAAATTTGTTTTTGTGTACAAACACTCGGAGTCTCGGACAGGTGTGCCAGTTGCGTGCACAATACCTATTGCTGGCACCTGCCAACAGTTGTTATACACCTTAGTACATACACATATACTATTACGTCACGAATTTCCATCTTGATATGGGAAAATGCTGCAAACTTTTCATCTGACCATATATATTATGCCATCTAAATAAAACGCTACTGCAAGCGAAATTGGTGAAAGGGAAATTGGGGCCTTGTGATTTAATGGTGATCTCATAGTGCCCTTTTTAGACCGCCTTTATCTGACACCACTACCTGTTCAACTGTCACAGGTACGTACATACTCCAAGGTAAAGGGTTCATAAAAAGCTTAAAACTTAGGAAGTAAAAGCTATATGTAAATATTTAATAGAATTTCCAGTTTAGTCTTAAATATCTGAAGTAGCGCCTTGTACAGGATCAATGCTATGCGGATTTAATCCAGGAAGATCATTGGATGCCATTTAGCAATCATATTCCAGCCGTCAGACGACACACACAATTAAGGGATGCCTTGAACATGACCTAGCTCTTCAAAAACCATCCAGCTAGTCCTGAAATCTTCCGGGAATTTTGTACAACTGAGGTCAAAAGTGCAATTTAACAATCATAGTCGGGAAATTGCATCAAGTGCAGAATGCAGGTGAAGGGAGGACGTATGCGTCCCACGACACTTGCTAGCTCATTGGGTGAGCTATGTTGATTACTTGATCGGATGCTTCTGGCAAAAAGAGCACGGAAGAATACCAAGGCAGCTAACGTGCAGAATTGAATTAACCCATTTGGAAGATGCAACATTTTCTCGGTCAATGTTTGCAACTAGGAATGACCTAATTTCTGCTTTCAGTTTAGAAGCTATTGTAATTGATGAAGATACATTAAAAAACTGCACTAGGAAAGTATGACGTTGATATTCCTGTGACCATTATGAATGCACATGATATTCAATATAATCAATATTTAGCGTAATATATAGATAAAACACCAACCGCGAAACAGCACCTGAAAAACAATTATGTGCATTACCCGGTTGACAAAACTCCACAAAATGATCGGACATCCCAGGAAGAGACTGGTCAAATTGATGATGCGTAGTTCTCCGTCAGGGCCGAAGACATTTGGCTCGGTGTTGCCAAGGCGAAGGGCGCTGGGCACTGCCCAGTCTGTTACGCAACCCGTCTATTTTCAACTAAGTAATATTGCTGGCGATTGTGCGGAATCCACTGGCAGATGCGGCCGCCTACCGTTTATAAGGAATGTTTGCGTAGCCGGCTTGATAATGGAACGTAATGGACATATTATGGAGCTTTTTAAAGCTGTTAGAAAAGAAGAGAAAAAAACCGAAGCAGAGTTATCGCATCTGGTTGGACCACAAGCTGATCCTCAGTGTTAAGAAAAGTTTCATTGTATCTATGGTGTGAACACCAAATTGTCTTTTTATATCCAGATGACGAATAAAATCAATGTTCAACTCCAGGTCAAGTCATGGATATTCTTTGCTAGTTCATGATCTTACTTTTTCATCGGACCATCTAGCCGATGATCTACCTTTCGGTCGTTGTCCTTAGTATATTCATTTACTACTAACTACGCAATATCATCTAAATATAGTTTCTAAGTCACACGTTTGTTGCATGTTTTCTTTTCTTACCTATCGGAAAATTTTCTTATTCTAATGCTTCAAAACTTGGCTATGCAAATGAGGCTACATAGTTTATTCTGATCGTTTTTCCTTCAACATTACGTTCTATTACAATAGAGCTACCAGCAGGAATAATAATGTAGGAGTAACCACTGTAACTCGAACGGAAGGAAAAAGCTCTGGTTTCGTAACCCGAAGGTTGCAGCCGTGAAGATGTGAGGCCGATCGCAATCAGGGATGTACCGAATTTTCAGTAATTCATTAGTGCAGTAATTTGGGTAATTATTACTCATCGCAGTTGCGTAATGGTTTGCTTATGGCTTGATCTTTGAAGTGTTAAGAGGCTTTTAGCGGTATTTGTAAGGTCAAGTGTAATTTTAAGAGTGTTCTTGTTAGTAACGAGGCAAAGAGATAAATCAATAATGCTTCTAGAAGAAGTGGTTCCAACAAACAGCTTCGTTTAAATTTCGGGCGAATTTGATCGAGTAACATACATAAAATGACAATTGATCGCAATTCTTTTCATTTTGACAGTTCAGCCATTTTCATTGCATTATTTGCATTGATTTTTAAGCAGACTAATTTTTCAAATCTAAGAAGAAATTGATTAGAAACTCCCTTCAAAACGCTCGGAATGTGATTGAAAGAGATTGTTACTCAATTAGGAAGCCGTTTATGTTTCCATGAAGTTGTATATATATCCTTTTATCATTATTAAAGTTACATAGGCCCCAGTACTAGTAGTTCTCCAAACCCATAAAGCTTAACAGTGAGATAAAGGTATGCTACGCAAACATCTATCCTATGGTAATGCAGTCTAAATAAAAGTAACTTTAGTGAAAGTGCACAAGATATGCGATGCAGCACTTCCGAGCCACGTTTCTCCTCACACATGAGTAGAACTTATCTCCATGTTTATAATGATGATGGAATCTAAGATATACTAGCTATTCACTGTCGTGCCTACTGCCTAAAATCAAAGCCTTGAGTTTACTAGACCCTCTTTCTGAATTGATTTCTACTTATAGGTTGTGAAAATAGATTTAACATTTTTAAATCGTTTAATTAGATAGTAGAGTTATGATTTTTGACAGACCTGCGTTCCGTCTTTGTGTAAATTATTGCGTCACCACTGCTCTCAAAACGGTGAAAGAAAACATAGTGAGGAAACCGGCATACACTGATTTTTTTGTTCTAGGAGAACCAAAAATTCGAAGACGTGACATCCACCAACCCGCACTGGGTCCGCGTGGTATATTAAGCCCCCACTGAACCCAGCAGTGATAACATTATAGGCTGATTAAGCTTAAGACGCTTACGCTGCCTTGCGTACACCATTAAAACTTTTTTTTTGTTACCATAACAGTTTGTAATCACCACACCATACCAGACCAGACCATAATCTTTTGGAGGACATTTTAGATTTTTTGCTTGTGTGTAGTTGCTACGGTAAAAATAAACAATTTCAATATTAACCTGTCTTACGCTGGTTGACGAGACTGTCATGAAATTGAAAATTTCTAATTTCTTATTTATGAAATTATAATACATATTACAACAACTGTTTATCGTGTATAAATATTAACACAACCGATTAATCTAAACTGTCGTCATACTAATATTAGATAGGAAAGTTTTAACAGGGATTTGCATAGAAACCGATTAAAGTTATGAGATGGATGTGAAACCTGTATGAATAACTTATAAAATCAATAATTCATTTAAGGGCACAACCAGTATTTTGTTTATAATCATTGCGCCACCACGCTGGGATTACTCCTGTATCAATATTGGAAGAGCAGTCTTCCATTACAAAATATACAGGGTTGACAACGAAATGAAGTCCAAAGAAAATATTTAGAAGACTCTCTCCTGAAGCCCTTCACAGAAAAATAAAAAAGTCTGAGGGCAAGTGAGAATTCCCCAAAAAAATTTAAAAGCCGTATAGCTCCTAATCTATAAATAATCGCTGAACATACATTACGAGCTCAAATCATCATAAGCCAGAATTTCACACCACTAGTATTTCGAGTATTTTGAAATACGCTGGCTGGCCGGTTGGGTAGACGAGTCCTGAAGTGGAGACCGCGTATCGGTAAGCATAGTGTGGGCCGAGCCCAGCTAAACGGACCGGAGATCTTAAAAAGGTGGCTTGGACAGACCGGACGCGGAAGGCAAAGGACAAGTTATTGTGGTGCAGCCTGGGCGATCACGCGTCATTCTGGCTACTCATTGATGATTTGAGTTTGTAACTTTTGAGTAGCGTGATCGACAATTGTCCTAAGAGAAGGGATGCATAATAATAATTACAAATATGAGCACATGTATACGTAACAGCGATAACGGACAGTAACTCAAGTGAATCGCTAATGATATATTCATTAGCGATTCACTTGAGTTTCACATTTAATAATAGACTGGTGATAAGTGAAACAATTTTAGTATGACTTAATTGATGTAACAGATGAATGTATGCTCCTACTATCTGAGAGTGAAACAGACACAATTTCTAGAGATATTATATTAGCTCATTCTGATTTAGTCTAGAAGAAAATGATACATTAGTCGCCTGTTTCACCATCTTTTGAAAGTTTCAGTTCATTTATCTGTTAGTTATTTGACTTTTTTCCATTTAAGGAGTCATCTCAGTAGCAGTGTCTATTCGAACATTTTGAAACAGGCCCTTAAGGTGGAACTAGTTGATATTTTTTCCATACAAATTTCAGGGGGGTTTTACTCCACTGTTTGACATGGTACATCCAAAGTTAAACATGATATCGTTTTGTTTCATTATTAATTTTGTCTGTGCGGAAACAGAATAGTAAAATAATGAGCCGTTAAAAAGTTAGGAGCCACAAAGATTCCTTTTTCTTGCAAATTTTAACGCAGCTTTGGGGGTAAATAAGCAATAAAAGAAGTGTAAAATCTCCAAAACAAAGTCGGCACCGACAAAGCTTAATTATCGGAGTTCAATAAACTTTATTTGATTTTTGCAGTGGTTTTTTCATAAAACTCGATTTTCCAAAGGACTTTTCGTAAATTTTTACGCGCTCATTTTACTAAAATAGTTCGGAACGGTGTTTGTGTGCGTGCGAACTAGACGTTGTGCATGTAGACCAGCGTCTTATTGCTCATCACTGACACTATCTCTGTCGGACACGATGCCAGGTGAGACAGCGTGCTTTTCGGCCATGCCCACTAGTGAGTTCGAGCCCGCGACTAGTTTAACCTTAAAGTATTTAAAAATGATAAAAAAAACTATGTTTCCCAGTTAATATGCACGTCAGAGCAGATAAGCAGGCTAGTACAGCTTGAAAGTGACCATGGATTGTGGTTACCATAGCAATATGACGTCGTTAGTGAAAAAACGTTTTTGACTGCACCTGTTTATCGAAATTCAGCCATATTCGCTAGAGATTATAGTTTTTGCTCAGGTACAAAGGGTTTCAGTGTTATCTAAGAAAAATCACCGATAATCTAACTGGAATACAAACAAGGCATACTTGGTAAATATTGCCTGACCTTGCCAATAATATAGTCGCGATACATCCTTGACTGCGACGCGTCTAAGGCCAGAACACACGAAGCAAAGTTCAATGACGTTTGCTTTTCGCCATTTAGTATATAGGTCGCAGAACTTAAGGCTGGTTTTGTAATAATACTTGAAAAAAGGTCGTATCGTGATCTATATTCGGTATTGAACATTGTGACAGATTCGGTAAGGGCAAATGTGTTTTCCAATACCACATTTTTGAAGTTTTGATTAAAGACAGTCTTTAAAATAGATAGAATATTCTTTGTTATGTACACCATAAAAATCAAAAGATCAAACTAAAATAAAAGATATGATCAAAGATCATATTTTATAGATCTTTGTATCTCAGCTCTAGAAAATACGTGGATATTTAGGGTAACGCAAGGCTTACGTAATGAAGTAGGTACTTAAGCCACTACAATTTGTTAGACGTAGGATATTTAAATTTATAATAAGTGCTGGGAGATTAACCACCCAGATGAATTTCAAACTCCAGTCGGAATATGTTTTGTCACACGGCTAGAGGAAGATTTCCTGACCTTGAACAGTCTCCAAGTGTTCCGCCATCTCCCAAAGCTGTGACCATTGACCGCTAGAGAAAGTAAATAGACACTTGTGCGACGTACGTGCGGCCTTGGCGAGGCCGTCTCTGGCCGTCAAGAACCAAAACAGGACTTTACACTTTAACAAATTGAGTTCAATTCCGTTCATCACCGATTTGGCGGTTGGAAAAAAAAATATGAGAGCGACCTTTAAAAATTGCACCTTACCAAGTGATTGATAGAGTACATATTAGTGGATTAAGTTGTGGTGCTGGATCTATTGCGGCAGAGGCAAGCAGTAGGTACCCCCACGTCGTCGCAGTGAAAGTGAGCGGTGACGCTGCACGCGGAAGCGTAGCGCGGCAGCTAAGGTGAAGGTATGATAATGTGATTAGTATCTATTTACTTGCACACCTCGTTCAGGTAATACTGGATATTAAAACTCTTTATTTATAGACTTGTGGACGTTCCAGTTGCACTAGCTTGTGTTCGAGTTTTGACAACTAAGAAAGTGGTTCTACAACTGTGGAGTCTGATTCCAAATGATGCATTTGACACACGGCTATGGAATGCTGCTAGTGGGTGTTTCTTGGTTATTAACGACGGGTGGCTTTAAGGCAGCATACGACATTTTCTATTTTGCAAAAATAAAGGATTATTTTTACACAAACTTTACAGTCACTGCCAATTTACTTACCATCGGGCTGTAAGTATTTACATTATACACTGTCTTCTAAAACTTTCAAGGGACTCTTTCAAGGGATACTTCACGTTCGGAATTTGTCATCTTAAAAATTTTGTGCATCATAAATTCTAAAGGCAATCCACGATCTACAATGCTAAAATCCAGATCGAAGCCGGTTTTTTTTAATGTGATTGACTGATACGCGTAACGGATATCCCCTTTCCAAGGTCAGTGTCAAAGCCGAAACGAACGTCAAAGAACTGTCGATTGCGCCTTCCAAACGCAACCGGACGCAATTAAGTAACAAAATTGTAGCAAAAAAATAAATAAGCTCAAGTTTTTTGTTCAAGTGTACACATCACCTATACTTGTAAGTCACATTACAAGTATAGGTAAATATTTCATGCTTTTTATATCTCATTTTGAAAACCGCTGCAGGAAGCTTTCTGACTTTTAGCAAAGTCCTATCTTTCTCCTTTCCAATTCTTTTAATTTCTATATTTTATTTAAACACTACATTACAACGTTAACTTTAAAACGACTTGCATTTTCATCTGAAACTGTTAAAATATATTTTGATAGCTGCTTATTTGCTTAATATTCCATTTACAACAGCATGTAAGAAAACATAACATAAGTCATTTGTCGATAGCAGCCGAAATGTAGCGACGATGTAACATGTCATAAGCATCGTGATACTTTGCTAGCAACCATTTTTTTCGTAACTTTCTTTTTTATTGACGACATAAGAAATCTTGCTTTAAATGCTTGTCATCTTTTTTAACTACTATTAACTTTTTGCTGCTTTATACATCCTTATCAAGTTGAAAGGCCTCCAGATCTGGAATCAGGCCTAGGACAACTGTCACGTTTGCCAATTTCTGATAATTTATGATATCTTTCGTGTGGATTTATCATCACCCACGACCTATCACAACTCGTCAAAACCGCGAAAGTCTCAAACGCGGTCGTGTCTCATTGCGCGATCGCTCCAGATCCGGCACTCTCGTTTTCGGCGCGAGCGCAGCCGCCACGGTCACGGGCACCTGACGCCGGTGTTTTTGTTTCGTTCGACATAATTCGCTGTTGTGACGTCATGTGACAGTGGTCACCTGCCTTTATTTGTGATAGCGTTGTTGTGTGTAGTGTGAGTTACTGTGATGTGTTCGTTATGTGGATTTGACTCTTACTTTCGCTTTTAAGGTAAAGTTAGCTTTAGTTTATTTAATTCTGACGTTAATGCTTGATTATGTTTAAATCAACAAAATTATTTGGACAACAAGGCATATGTACTGTACATATTCTTCAGAAAAGCCGTTTTTTATTTCCTGAAATTACTGTTTA
This sequence comes from Omphaloscelis lunosa, assembly GCA_916610215.1. NCBI lineage: Eukaryota > Metazoa > Arthropoda > Insecta > Lepidoptera > Noctuidae > Omphaloscelis > Omphaloscelis lunosa. Next base: position 1,832,354 of record OU744245.1, on the reverse strand, counting down.
AGCTTCGGAAACTCCCAATCAATCAAAAAGCGCAGTTATTTTCAAAAAACCTGCATCTGAGGCCGTGACTTCCGCGTTTTTTACCGCATTTCGAGACCTTCGCGTGAAAAATAAAACAATGCCTGGTACAGTCTGTGCATTGAGGCGCAGTGTTCACGTCACGATGATTTCTTTCCACGTCACGCTTCACGGGACCGCGTGAAGACGCAAAAACTCAATCAAGATCATTTAAATTTTACTTTGATGGCAATAGACGCCTGACTACAATGTTGACAAAGTTACTCATTTTTTTCAGGTTTTTCAGCGTCTGTCTGTGTATACGTAATAATCTTAGTTCTATTCGGTGGAATATTGATTTAGAACCGTGACTTTTAATTCAAGACCATGACCATGATGAGTCGACCTTACTAATAACTTAAAAGATAGCTGAAACAGACTTTAAATTAACTCATTTGATTAATTAACTTCTCAGTAAACTTCAAAAGACCCTTTCAACGTTCCCTAATTTGCTTAGAATGGCAAATAGACGTAAACTTCTTTTACAAAACCAAAAACTGTTCAACAGAACTTCATCAGAAACTGCATTGTACAGGTAGGAAGGAAAATGGAGCCGGAAATTCAGCCATGCATAAAGATCCAGACGAAAAAATACCGGAATCAAATGAGCGACCTTCCTCGACATTCGACAAGGCCAGCCCTTTATCGAATGATAAAAAAAACACACAAACACGATGATAACAACGTCTCAAGGTCTTGGCCCTACTCACTGGGTAAAGGTCGAGGTGTATTAGTTTTTTATTTGGATAAGAATAGCCTCTGGAGTTTTTTTCCGTGAGTTCTCATCTTGTTTACATGGTAAACTGGAAAATTGTATGTCTGGCAGGCATGTTTGCTGTAGGGCACAATAAAATATTAATCGTATCTCCCATTAAATGCATGATTCAACCAAAAGTTATGCGGTATTCACGTCTCCCAGATACCGCGAATTTTATCATTTCCGACAACATCGTCTACATAAAATCTTGAATAGTAAGGAACACAGTTTTTTTGTCGACCCTACGCGATGAAGAAGCAAAGGCCAGGCGTCATAAAAAAGAAAACAGTGCTACTACACACTAAACAAGGTACTTAAGACCAGTCTGCTAACGATTAGCGGCGCATACGCAATGGCACTGTATCGTTATGATTGACCGATATATCAGCTCGAGAACAAAACGAGTTGTTATTTTATTTACTAAGTTTTATTTAGTTGGCTAATTAGACCTCTAACTGTAACATCAGACATTTTTGCGCGTACAATAAGAGCGTTAATATAAAAAAAACGCCGGGGAATCCATCATTTTCTAAATGAGATTTTGGAGAAACAAACTGCCTCTGATGGTCTTGCCAACTGTTTTCGAGTAATTATAAAAGATGCGGGAATCCACAAACAATCGTTCGGGTCCACTGCAAAACTTAAAATGTTTAAAGCCCTATCTGCAAGACCACAATTTCAAAATACGGAAAAATCTTGATTATTGCCCAAAATCTTCAGTTTTACACAACAAATTAGGTACATCCGCATGTCCTTGCAGAAAGCACGACGAAAAACGAACAGCGCATAATAAGTCTCACTCGCAAAGTCATTTTAATACAGGAAACATGAACCACGGAGTATAATGGACGTTAATTACAAAAGTGATTAATGGAAATGCTCTTTAGTTTTTGCTTGAGACTAAACTTTTTGTTGGACATCGAGGCTTTCTTCTACTAAGGTTTCAAATATAGAATGATCATGTAGATAATACAACACTGCTAATAATGCCTTTAGGAGAAACGTGAGGTGTTCAAAAATATGATCGCCTTCCAGCCAGTGATACCTTAACTTTCTAAGACGTAGTTTTTTGTGTTTTGTGTCGCATATATAAATCAAATCTAAATACTTATTAAGTCGAGACTACCCAAGACGCAGTTTTTTAAATAAAGACATCAGTCGTAGAAAAATTTAACTCCGCGCAGTAAGCGATGCAGCGCTGTTCAACAAAAGCTTTTGAATACTCAAGCGCTGGGCAGCGGAAATATAAAAGGAAAACGTAAAGATTTACATTTTGCAGTAAGATTAATGCATCAGATAAATTAACTATTATTATATTAAAGTTCCGGTTCATAATATTTCCAAAGGTTACAGAGAACGGAGCCCTGTCCTTGTCAAAATATTATTATTTTTAAATAACTGCACCAAGTGACCTTAATAAAATTAATTGATCAGTTTAATTATTTTGATTGAACGTTAAAATTATGATAGGTGTAAAATTTCCGCATTTTCAATTAACACTTAGATCGTGATCTGATAGATATTATCATTTGCATTCGTTATGGCAGACCATATTTGACCTTGCAGTGTAGTAATAATAATGTAAAAATTAAAAAAAAAATGCTTATTTTAACTGTAGAGCCTTTTTGAGTTTATGCCAGAAGTTTTTGTGTTATTTCTCAAACAAAATACATAAATCACTCTAATAAACTTTTTCGATGTAACTCCGTTAATTTTGGGGATTTTGAGAGGTTACAAATATTACTGCAAAATTAAGACGACTTAGGTAACCATGGAATCTTTTATTTCCAATATTATGTTACCAATGCACGAGACCGTGAAATATTACGATAAATAAACCTTATAGGTCGATACTGAGGTCAACCTAACGATATGATATAATTTTGGTAGTTTAATCCGTTTATGAAATATCTCAAGAACAAACTACTACCTAACAAAGTGATGGCCCGTTTATGATAATGTTTAAACTAATGTATTTAGGAAATACTAAGGTTTATGCTAATTGCTAACATTGGCCTTTGTATTATGCATTTTAGAGGACAATGTCTTGATGTGATAAGACAGCGGTGTGATTTAAAAGAAGATGTAGTGACAAAAATTGAAAAGGGTATGCTGAGATGGTTTGGGCATGTTGAGAGGATGAATGAAAGGCGACTAACAAAACGTATTTACAAGGCTGATGTGAAGGGAAAGGCCGGTCGGGGACGCCCTAGAAGGACATATGCTGACCTTATTGGTGATGTTCTTCAGAAAGGCCAGGTGCGTAGTACTCGCAACCGGCGGGTGTGTATGACTAGATGTATGAACGCAAACGAGGCAAAAGGAGTATGTAAGGATCGTAGCAGGTGGCGTTCTGTAGTTTCTGCCTACCCCCATGGGAAGAAGTCGTGAGTTGTATGTATTTATGTCTTAATTTTAAAAGTTTGATCTTGTGCAATAATTATCTTTAGGAAGATTTCCTCAAACCATTGTTACGTAGTCTACAAAAATATTTCATACTAGCTGTGCCCCGCCGTTTCACCCGCATAAGTCTCAATCCCGTGGGAATATCGGGATAAAAAGTATTCTATGTCCTAACCCAGGTCATGGTCTACCCATGTGCCAAGTTTCATCTAAATTCGTTAAACCGTTTGAGTTTCTTAGATTTTATGTTTCAAGTTACTTATTGAAACACAGCCAAGTAGGTACACTTCACAATCAATTTATTATGCAACAGAGAACCAATAACATAATTATCACGAATCACACACACTACTCCACAAATACGTATTATCGTAATCAAAACAATATTATCGTAGAAGTGCATAGAGCAGGAAGCTTGCGCGAGCGCCGGCCGTGACAGTTGCCGCGAGGTCGCGCAGGCGCACTGCAACGTAATAGTGACGCGTTTTGCGTAACAATACTTTTATTCTAGTCTCTCTGATTGATTGGTTCAAAGTCAACGGATGGTCGTGGAAATAATAGCCTTTTACAAATTCTGTAATTAAAAGTAATTCTTATTACATAGTAGCTGTTTGCTGATTTAATGTTCCATCAATCATAGTCAACTTTTTCCACATTGACAAAACTTTTATTTTAAAAAAGTGAATGTTGAATAGCATTTAGAAAGAAGCAAAGACGTTCGAAAAAAATGCGCTCGTTAGTAATACTTCCGAGTTAAAACTCACGCTACACAGAAGCAAATTAAATAACCACTAACTTTTTGTAACAATACGTTAAAGTAACATTTAATTTAAAATCACACTGTTCAAAAGTTATTGCACAATCTTGCAATCTTATATTACAAGAGCAATTTTCTCGTTTTCTGACATTAGTCAGCTTCTAAATTTCACAGTCATACATTGTGATGCAAAACTTTCACATGATGTGTTATGCGCAGACGCAGTGAAGATGCAAATTGCGCCAATCACTGATGATTCAGCGATATCATGTTCGAACACGTCTCCCAGTATTTTGCTAAATAAGCTTGGAACTTTACCTTACAGAAAGCCTACAAAATAGTCATAAAGTAAGCAGTCGCCATAAAATGCATTATTGTATAAAAATTCTAAGCATGTCGATTAAAGTCATCAACGTACATAAGATACATTACTACTAGTAAAAGTTATGTAAACTGTTGAGACTCAATACGTAAGTGCACACATTCCTGCATTGGGCTTAACCTTTTGAAAGTTACCTAAAAAACTTTAAGAGCTCTTAACACTTCTTGTGTTTGAAAATTCAACGACATTGCATAATGCAGTCCTTACTCACTCGACTGCCAATGCAAATAAAGTCACAAACTTGATTTAAACGATGATGGTATGACATCAACAAGAGCAAAGACTTATGGACATGGAATCCTGAAATAAATCACTGATGGCTCCTAAAACAATAGCCGTAAAGTTCAGAGTTGAATGAGATCTCGTTAAATTGACAAGGAAAATGGGCGCAGGAAAAGACGACGAAGTTCTGAAGTTAATCTACGCATTACATTATTTATCTCTATTCATTTACAATAAGTTAGCTCACAGAATTCTGCTGTAATCATTGGAGAAGCCACTATGCAGGCAAAGGTCGACTTAACATCTGCGGGTCACTTAAAATTACTGTAATAGGACCCTTTGCACATTCAATCTCGGACTCTAGAATTTGCATCAATCTCCCGTAGCTCTCGGCGAAAGTAATGGCTTAGGAAGACAATGGATTTATTAATCATGTAGCCTATTAGACCAACGCTGTTCGCGAATGTTCAGGCCATGCTTTACATATTAACTGTAAACTCCATCGGTCTTTGTCTCTGCATGTTGAGGCTGCAACCGCAACGCATGTGCGTGGGAAGATGAAATACACATTATAATTATGTATGAGCCATTTGTAAGCTCGTTTTTTCCATCATAATACCTTTTATTTATAGGGAAGTTGATAGTAATAATCTCGGGTCGAATAATTTTATGGTTAGGTGTTTTTGTTTAGTGGTTTGAAGACTTTTTTCTGTAGCTAAATATGTCCAGGCTATTTAATTTTTAAATAGATATATATATTACTATTTTTTTAAACAGAAATAACAAATGTAGAAGAAATACAGTAAATAAAAGTGGAATATGAAATTAGTTTATTAATTTACTTGGAATTCGTAAACGTGTACGGTGTCGACAGTACGTCTGTCACCGTCGGCGGTCGAGCGGCGACTGCGCTTCGAGTGCGCCTCGGCCGTCGACAGGCGGAAGCGTGCGCGCGCGCACCCGCGCAAGGCTACGCTCATGACCTCGCACCGTCTTTGTCTAGCGCTATCTAGCGTCTGTTTACCCGCGAGGCCGAATGCATCATACCTTTGCTTGGCGCGTACTTGAAAACTAAATGATTATTGAAACCATAAATTTATCGTTAGGGTATACGTTTCTTTTTGAAGAGAAACCTTGTAGATAAATTGAGTGATAATGAATCGAGGTATCGAGGTGTGTTGAGACTGAGGCGCTCTGTTTCATGTATTAACATTTATATTGTTTAGTTTTACATTTGTTATTTATATTTTAATTAATGTAATTATATAATTTTATTTCAGATATGGCGCGATATAAGTGACCGTATCAACTGTATGATCGAGTGGGAGCTGTTAGTGAGATGTAAGTAGAAAAATTAACACTAAGTTTTAATTTAAATTAAGACAATGATGATATGTTTCAAAGCCAATAAATTAATTTAATTGTATTTGTTACAAAATCCGGCGGGAATAAGATAATTAACAAATTATATAAAATAGGCAGTCATTGGGACTGCCGGAAGTAAAAACTTAAAAGTGGTATTAGCGCCATCTATATTTTATAGTAGAGCAGTACGGCGCGAGCATGTCGGTGACGCAAATCCGTAAGTTTACCCCCTACCAAAAATCGCTCAACGCACCTAAAAAAGGTTTTCACTTCAAAAATTGTGTGCTGGAAATAATGTAGGTACAGCAAGATAATAAATTGAGATCATGAAACGCGGCATCACGTTATTAGAGCCTAGTTATTTCTAGAACAAAACGATGCATAGAGACGTCAATATATTAATTTAAATAAATATATGCGGATAAGTCCTTATAACCCCAGTTTAAAAACAAACCAAAATACCTACGGTTAGCTCTGTTTTGTTTCCTTTGCCTTAGTTTTTATGTTCTTCAGATCTTTGTACTAGGTACTACCTGGAATTGCGAGTTTTTGCGGTTTAGGTTAGGTACGAGCTGGCTAAGGTCATCAAGTTAGCTGAAATAAATAGAGTAGGTATGGCTTACAGACAGGTAGCGTTCTGAAGTTTCTAGGTTATTTGGGAAGTAGATCTACTTCACCGAGAAAATAGACAATGAAGAAAAAAAAAACTTATTATAAAATCATCCACAGAGACTAAATGGGAAAAATACGTATTATTGAAGCTAACTCAAAAACTACCCAAACAAAGTTAATCAAATTTATATGGATATGACCTGAAATTTGACCTACCAAACAAAAATTAATCATGAAAACCAATTCATAATTGGCGAAGAAATCGCGTAAAAAATATACAAAAAAAAAAAACAGTCGAATTGAGAACCTCGTCCTTTTTAAAGTCGGTTAAAAAGTCTAATTTTTTCAACAAAGTTCGTCAATCACTGTTGATCGTATCTTTAATTCATAAATCCAACACCTACAGAAAGTCACTAGCGTCTGTAGAAATGAAATGAAATGAAATGAAATTGTTTATTCTGTAAATAGGATATCGGAATCACTTTTACACGTCATATTAAAAAAAATAAAAAATAAAAATAAGCTAGTTGAGTTCGGCGTTTCCTATCTGACTACTCTGAGAAGAAAGGCCGAAACAAACTCAGAGGTCACAGTCTCTTTTAAAGTCCAGACATAATCTTGGTCAGGCCATATGAGGACCATGTAGATTAGTGTCTGAAATGGTCTTTTGAGGAAAGAACCACACAGATTTGAGTGAACCTGTCCAGTCAGTGCAAGCATTTGTCAGTAATCGTGGAGCTCAACTCAAAACTTAAGGAGCTCAACTCGACGAACAATACCAAAGAAAGGACATTTGGGTAGGCCGCATAAACTACTCAAACTGCCAGACCATAATTAAAACTAACTGAAAAATGAAAATAATAATGATATCCACATAGTCCTCACATTCACAATAATTAATTAAAATAATATAATACTTTACAAAGTAATCATGTCATTTTGAATATAATTTTCAACAATGTCAATGTGTATATAAAACTGGTATATTTTCATGATTTTACAAAATAATTCAAATGTTAAGTTTTATCACAAGGCTTAGCAGAGCGAGCAGTTCAATCCCATGCTTTTTTATCTTCTAAATAATCTGAAATTTTATAATACCCTTTTTACAAAGTTTGGTTTTAATACAGATTTTAAATCTATTAATGGGTAAGTTTCGAAGTCAATGGGAATTATATATATCGCTTCTAAGTTACCCCGTTGAGAAAAACCCATTTATTTATTTCCTTTATTTATATGTACACACGGTAAAATACGTAGATATACGACATAATTGTAATTTAGAGTATTATAATTTATATTTTTATAATTGAAATCGTGGTCCTCTAAAGAGTTAGCTGCCACGTAGTCAGTTAGAACCACTGGCACCTACTAGCCTGCAGTGTGCGGAGGTTTTTTTAACCTCACTTTGAATGTAGGCGACCTTGTCATTGCTCATAATTCGGGGTGAACAGCTAACGTGTACCGACAGCAGAACAAGTTATATATCTTTATATAGAAACCTTATAAAAATTATATTTAAGATGACTTTTCAAAATATTACTGTGGATGCAGTTTTAAATTAGACTTAGTTATTATTATCAACTAATAAGTCCATGACAAGTTTAATTTAGAATTAATTACTTGACACTGTGACTAGAAACACAATGTAAATTGCTTCTTATAGCCTGCCTGCTAATAATTTAATTCTGTATATTCATAAACTCGCGCCGTTTTCTGATGGGGTAGGCAGAAACGACAGAACACTTGCTACATTCTTTTGCTTCGTTTACGTTCACACATCTTCTGTAATATTGATGAAATACACAATATCCTTAACAAATTACTAGAAAAGACAACTTCCTCCATAATTTTCCTAGGCTGAACAGGACCGGAGTGACCTGATATTTATTCTAGGCATTTTATATGCATTTGCATACTTATGCCTACAATAATATCTTCCGCCTCGGTAATAAAGCTTGATTATCAAAACGTTGGCTGAGTCGTTATCCTTCGATCAATTTTAACTTAATGAGTTAGGTAGTTTATATAGTATAAGCTTATAATCTTAAAATTACTGCCTAAGTGTCTACACAAGTATTTTTTTTTTCTTTTAAATTTTTTCTAGTAACTTCGTATAATTTATAACAAATAAGTCGAGCTGTTTTTAAAGTATCAGAAATATGTTTTTTGATAAATAGGATAGGATATAAACAGTACCCTATTTCTACAAATATCCTCTCCTAGAAAACATATTTTTATTTCAGAACCAAGTACTAGGTTCTCCTTTCTCCTCTAAGGCGCGGGCCATACGAAGGGACATGAGACGAGGACGGGACGTGAGATGAGGACGGGACGTAGACGCGGCATCTCTTTCACATATCCTCATTATTCTTCTTACAACATGTATTAACGCGATCTGGCTTAAAACATACAGAAAGGACAAGACGCAGGTGCGTCGCTTTTCATCTGCATATTATTGCTGCGTCTGCGACCCGTCCTCGTCTGACGTCCCTACTGCGTGGCCCGCGCCCTAATAAAAGCAAAATACCCTCTTTTGTAATGATAAAACAAACCACAACCTTCTATAACAAACGCTGTTTAATTGAACGAGATTGCATCACCATAATCAGTAGGTTTCAGGAAAAAACATTAATATTATTTCCTGTTCACGAGAAGTACCCACTAGAACTATGACCGCTGTCCCTGATTAGCTAATTGAACATTATAAATGGACATAATCGTTATCAATTGTTCTATTAATAAGTACCCTAAAGTTTTGAACCTTCAATTTCTGATTGAGGCCCGACCTCTGCCACTGAAATCGATTCACGCCCTTACGTCAAACAACTTAAATGTACAAGTTCTTTTTAAGTCGAGTCTCCGGATTATAATCATATTAAACAAGTCGTTATATTTCGAGCAAGAGTATTAATAACATCTTACAGATTCGCAATCTGTAAAGGCCACAGCCGCAACAAATGTATACCACGAAAATAATCTCGAAAAAAACTGAAGTCAACAAAAAGCTGCACCAAAAAATCGGTTCCGAATATAGGCGCGCATACTCCCCGAGCCTTTCATGGTAACGCCTCTAACTGAGCAGTCAATTACGTACTGAAGTGTTGCCTTCAAGGCGAGCAGCACCGAAATCGAATAATGACAGATAAATGTCTTAAAACTACTAGGAAGTATCGTGCCCGATTCGTCCTAGCAAGCCCTTGTTAACAGCACGCACACTGACGTGCAAAGCGTGCGCACACGTGCACACATGCGCCCGCCAAGCACACACGTTCACAAAAATGGCCATGAGATAACTGACATCACAGCAAGGTCCCGCCGGTCGGTACGGTTAGCAAAACAGATTTTTCGTTCAGTTAAAATATGGAGTTTTATAATGCAACGTTCCTGTAACTTGATGTCATCGGTCGTTTTTATTTACTATTCAACCCTGAACTTTACATGAAAACACGAAAATTATGCATTTTATAATCGCAAAATAAGGTAAAATATACGTTTTATGATCATATTTACATATTATGACGTTTGTTTTGGTACTAATGAAACCTCTGGCTCACGATTTATAGGTGAATCTTTATGTGCCGGGTAAAGATATCTACTAAATGACTTAAAACGATCTGCCTATAAACTTTGAACAGTGTCTAAAACATTTAACTCTAGAAGCATTACATGAGGTTTGCGTAAAAAGTATTGTTATAAAATATTTTTCATCACACCTGCTCTGAAAATACATACTAATTATACCAATTAGAGGGAAGAAACGCCTTTATCCCGCCCTTCAAATCCTTTCATCCCAAGGTATGGAAGTTTGTATGAAAATCCTTCCGACCCAAGGGTGGGAAGTATGTATGAAATTCCATTACATACCCGGTTTTTATTTTTTTTTTATTTGTCAGCAGTCATACTGGCAAGAGACTTTAACTGTCTACTAATTAAATTTCAAGTAAATTGTTACTGGCCACATACAGTTTTTTTTTTTTACCAGTTACCAACCTCCTTAGTGCATACAGAAAATTAAAAACGAAATTATTTTTGTATATAAAACGCGCGGAATCACGGAAGAAGCGGCTGCATGACCTTATGATCTTAGCCTACTCAAGAAACGGGCGAATAAAAAATGGAAAAGCCCGCGCATTTTCGCAAAAACACATTTATCTTTGAGTTTTTTGTAAAATATGGATACTTCGAGCGACAGTGATGATGTTATCCCTAACACACCGCCAGAACTATTAGAGACGGCCCAAGAAGTTGTTGATAATCTGTTGCCGGAAAAATCTAAATGCAGATACAACAATACTTATAAAAATTTCATACGTTGGCAAAAGGAAAACAAAACGACTTCATTTTCTGAAAATGTATTGCTCTCGTATTTTAGTGAGAAAGCAAAACAATATAAGCCGAGCACGTTATGGGCTATGCATTCTATGCTAAGAACCACGATTTTAACAAAAAATAACATCAACATAAAGGAGTACCCGAAACTGACCGCATTCCTTAAAAGGAAATCTGAAGGATTTCGCAGTAAAAAGTCAAGAGTGCTGACTGCAACAGAAATTGATAATTTCTTACAAAACGCCCCTGATGACCAATACTTGGGACTGAAGGTAAGTCCTGGCTTTTACCTGTTTATGATTACCTTTTGCATTCACGTAGTACATACATACTTACCTAATTCTTGTCTATAATTTTACAGGTCGTCTTGATTTTAGGCGTAAATGGTGCCTGTCGTTGCCAAGAACTGACCAACATATCTACAGATGACCTCGAAATTCATGGAAATGTTATGGTAGTGAAGATACCAGACACTAAAACTTCAGAAAAATTCAGAGATCTTTTATCATTGGTGACAATTTTTATACCATCGTAAGGAAATATAAAGAACTACGACCTGATAATTTGAGTACCAAGCGCTTTCTTTTGCAGTACAGAAATAACCAATGCGTAAGACAAGTTATGGGCAAAAATAAAATTAGTCAAATCCCGAAAATAATCGCTACGTTTTTAAATTTGCCTAAACCAGAAGAATACACCGGACACTGCTTCCGCAGGACTTCTGCCACATTACTAGCTGACTCGGGAGCTGATTTAACCACGATCAAGTGGCACGGTGGATGGAAATCGAGCACAGTCGCCGAAAGCTATATAGAGAACTCAATAGGAAATAAAAACGAATCAACGAACAAATAACAGAATCAATAGCTTTCACTAATAATCCAGCTTCATCATCGCTTCAGCCTCAGCCGAGTACAAGCGCGACACTAATGCCCTTACCAGTGGTTCCTCGTAGCTCATCACCGCAGCCTTCTTCAAGCCTTCAACTAACTCAAGATGTAAACATGTCTCAAAATATCAAGATACCCGGACAAAATGTAACATCTTATAATAGCTGCACTTTTAATAATTGTACTTTTAACTAAATATAAACATTTCTATGCATTTATGTCCATAATTTTCCTCGTAGGTGTAATAAAAAGCACTATACATCCCTCAGGATAAAGTACAGTTCCATACCTCAAATGGTTTGCGCCCCTCGCAAGCTCGTGGCGCAAATGCCATAATCGCACGTAGGTGCACGTGCATCACATCAGTAAGTACGTAATATCCAACATCCCCGATACTTTCAAAAGCTTTTTTATTATTCTGAAGTGCTGAAAACAGTCATTTTACAAAATCATAATCAAACTCAAATTAGGCTGAAAATCAGCACTTTTTAAACGGCAAAATTACATAGGACAGCCCCCAAAGTATCCGCCCTTCACTACTTCCTAGTGCTTTAGCTGGGAAGAAGAAGTGGTTCAACAAACTCTCCAGCATTTTTCACTGTGGACATTTTCATGCATTTTCTTATACCTTTGTATCTACTTGTTTTGCTGTTTGTACCGCCACGTGCATCACGCATGCTACGTAACATATAGTAACGACAGTGTTTGTGTCGGCGACGGCCGGCCTTCGGGCCCCAGTACCGATGAATATTTTTAACTTAGCTTAGGGCCCACGCAACCAAAGGCATGCTTTTAAATTCCTGCATACACTTGAACTAAATTTGATTGTCGTTGACACTGAGCAACTAGATCAATTTGAGGTGACCGATAGACCTTTAAAGAACAATTAGGAGTTGAAATTAATTTGGTGGGTTCAACCTTTACTATTTTCTTCACAACTTCTCTTTTGTGACCGAATTTATAATGCAATATCGGGTTTAAAATGATGCGTTTTCTATTTATTTTTCAATAATACTTAAATACATAACAAAGAGATATAGAATAATCAAGTAATTAGTATTCAAGGTAACAAGGGCTCAAAGCGATGATTACGATTTGTTCGCATGTATTTTGTGAATTTGTATAAGGAAACAAATTTGTACATCATTGCTAGTAGGTACCTATATCTGAATATATTTACTCAAAACCTTCAAGGGCTACGGGCTATGTTATCACTATAATTACCTCGTTTACAATAAATACTTTAGTTTGAAGGAAAATACCATACCCAGGTGGAAAAATAATTTTAAAAAATGTATAAAAATGTGAGATTCATTTCGGATGATTCAAAGAGGGAGTATAAAATGATGCAATTGTAATTTACAGTAATTTCCCAAAACTGACGCCATAAAACATGTTTCGACAAAGCGAAAAAAAATGCTTGTAAATACAAAAATGGCCACGACTGCTCATTTCATTTGCCTACAGTACGCCAGACGCATTGCACCGCACCAATAATAGAAACTTGCAAATCGCGCTGCGCAGACGCCGGCCGGACGGACGGCCTGCAAGGCTCTTCCTAGACGACTGTGACTCAGCACATGCACTTCTAGAACCGTCTGCATGCCCTACTGAAACCATATTCGTTCAATCATTCCTACTATTAATTTCACTGAGAATCTAGATAGCTTGTTTTGCCCGGGATATCCGGACTGCTTTAGGTATAATGGGATATCGTTTGACCATGGTTTTGCAGTTTCTTATTGTCGCTGGTACTTTTATGGGGTTCTGAGTGTCATCACCCTCTTTTCGCAAAGATCTTGGGAAGTGTAACTAAGGTTAACTTAAACACTCAAGGTCTGAAGGCAAAGCTTAATTGGAACACTTACACCTAAAACGGAAAGACCAATGATGGGATTCCAATTACCTATTACCGTTCTATTAAACACGTTTACATGACTTCAGGTGGTCTGCGTTGCTAATTAAATCAAATGCAAATTAATTAGTGGAGGTACCAAGGCAACTGCGATGTTACATGCGCCGCAACAATAAGTAGAAGCACTTTGTACTAGGATGCCCTTGTGGTGTTGAAATTACGTATAATTTAATCGTGGTTCAAATTGTACGAACCAGTACTAAAGGCAAGAAGGTTTTTCAGAAAACTTGACTATGAGGATTACCCATTCAAGAAAACAGTTTTGACAAGCAGGCAAGCTGATTCTCAAACTTCTATGTTGTGTTAATTTCACAAATGAAAACTGGCAAACGTTCATTTGTTTCACTAAAGTTAACATGGAGGCAGTCTGGTACCCAAATATCTGTTCAGACAATCAATTCCAAGCAGTGACATGTCAATTTCTTGCTTGCAGCATTTCGTGTGATATATCGGCTTTATCAATTCAATTGTTAAATACCATCATCAGATTGTCATCAGTGTCGATCAAATTGTGTTTGAAACTCTTTTCGACGTCTTCTTGAATCATCTATAGAATTCTTATTGGATCCCACATTCAGCTCTACTTAAACCGTATAATTTGATACTATGCACCTGGTATTGACTTAGCTTGCAGCATTACTTGTTTGCTGAAGAAAGTAGAGCAGACAGTACTGTCTCACTGAAATATTTATCACACACAAATATTGGACACTCTTGTTTGCAAGCTTACGTCAAAATATAAAATATTATCTTCTTTAGCAAACATTTATACAGCATCTCTTTCGGTACCCAAGGTAACTTTCAACGATTAAAGCTGAGTTTCCTCCATCAATGTCTAGTTAATGCTCCGCAATTTCCAGTCTCTAGAAAGGGCTTTGTACTATTTCGGCGTTAGGCAAGCCATCAGTCATCAAAGCGCGCGTGCGCAGCTTCCGTGTTGGAAACCAGCCAGTTATGTACAAAGGATGCATTAAGGACCCAGAATTATGACACACGATCTAAACACGGATTGGCTGTAAAGCATTTTGGTTTTAGAGTTATATGTTCTAGTTCGTTATTGCCAGTTCTAGAGGCAGATTTGACGAGTGGAAAATAGAAGTGAATGGCAACGGTTTATTCTTAATGACGATTAAAGCAGGCGATGTTTTATATTAAGATCTTATTTCGACCACAATCAAGAAATAAAATGTCATTTTCTCAAACATGCATGGAAATATTGTCATTGGTTTTGAAAAAAGAGCACGCGAAGTATCGAATTTACGAACGAAAATCAAATCCATTGAAGGAGCGTTTTTTTTTTTTTAATTTGGAACATTACAACGCTCTAGCAATGTTTTATGAAACGGCGTGCTGGGTATTATTAAATACTCTTTGATTGGATCTCTTTTATCATTCTTGGCATACCAAAGTAAGTCTCTTTGCTTAGTACAAGTTGCGTTCACGTGGCTGTATAGCATATAAAATAATAAATAAATAATATAAATACGTTTGCCTTTCGGCACAGATGATAAATTGAAAATTGGCGGCAAAGCTGAAAATTCGTCTTGATTTGTAATTTACATACATAATAAATATAAATTTTATAATTAAAATGAGTTCCAACGGTTCAGAGAGTGAAATGGATATTGTTTGTACTCCTTCAGATTTAAGATCAGAAGCCAAATTGGCAATGGAAAACCTGCTTCCAGCGAAGTCAAAAGAAAAATACATGAAAGTATATGAACACTTTATGATTTAGAAAATCGAGAAAAAAGGGAACATTTTCTCCGAAACAGTATTTTTGGCGTATTTTAATGAGATTACTTAAACTAAAAACCCATCTTATGCCACATATAGCCACGTTATGGGCAATTTATTCCATGCTGAAATGAACAGTTCATGTTAAAAACGGCATTAACTTGAAAAAATATGGAAATTTAACTACTTTTATTTCCCTGCATTCTTTTGAGAAAAGCACTATATTTATCTCGGCGGAAATGGCAATTGCCTGTCTCAAACTCATACTCGACCTGCAATTGCCTATTTCACGGCCTTTGCTCACGAAACCTGGTCGAAAGCCTTTTACAATCTCTGGCTTTTTAGAAATGGGTATCTTATTTCAACAACCTTTTCATTTCTTACCTTTTATAATAAAGATCAAAAGACCAACATTAAGTAAGGTACGCAACAGTACATTTTCCTAAACCGGAAAAAATCGTAGCTTCAGTCGGATTACAGGCTTTGCTACAAAAATGGTGCTTAGCAAAGATTAAAAAACCAAAATAAAGTAAGGACTGCAACTGTACATTTTTCCGGTAATTACCTTCACTCTCAGTCTTCTGTCCACATACTCCCTCAATACTTCGAGGGGACCATCCATCGCCTCCATGCGAGTGAGCACATTTCTCGTCCTGAACTCTCTTTTTGTTGGTACCATGCCTGAAAATAAACATTGCTATGAATCAAATGGATTATACTTATATTATACCTTTACGTTTTGTTGAACAGATTGGCTTTTTACTGAGCAGAACTCTTAACATCTTAACAGGGTGAAATTCCCAGAAATGTACCCTAGCCGTATTTACTTAAATCATACAAAAACATATTAGGTTGTTAGGTATCTGCCAATATGCGAACGGGGTAGATGTGTTTAGTTTTTATAATTTGATGTGCATTTTATATCGTTAGATGATGTCATATGAAACTCGAGGAAGATACGAAAGAATGCCCCGTGAAGGTAAACTTGTGGCGTTCGCAATAAAAAAGATTTGTCAACTCGAAGTTCCTATCAACTAACAACTAAAACAAAGAGATATTTCTGTATCCGTTAATAAATTTTTGGTGGAATTATTTATCAAAGGAGACGGAAACGATTACATACACTCTTGGGCCTGAATGTAACGATATGAAAATGGTGTGAATTTATAGATTCAAACATATATTAGTGTATTGCAGTGACTAGTTGCTATCCCACAATTCACAGCGATCCATAGTTTCAACAATATCCAATCCACAAAGCGGCGGTAAAATCAAAAATAACAATTCCAAGTCAATCGTGTGAGCGATCTTTGGTGTCCAGTGTGAAAGCAAGGGTCGTACAAGGTAGGCAGGGTCGAAATCCGTATAAAACAAAGCAGTGGTCGTTGAAAATGAAAAATAATCGGGAAAGCACTCAAAACGCATCGGAAAACACGAAGCAAGTGGCAGCTGTCTAGGAGGGGTGGGCGTTGCGACGACGAACCGTTTAAAAAGACCGTTTTGTGATGATGAAACTGTTTTATGTCCTGGGTTCAACTTCAAACAGTCTTCATTACACAAACCAGTCTTCGAATTACTTGGTGCGATTTTTTCATTTTATATCTAAGAAAATACAGTCGGGTACAATGATTCAACTATCTATCGCACTTGTAAAACAGTCCTTCCAATAAAAAGTGAACTCTTTGTCAATGAAATACAGTCAATAATATATTACCAGTTGTCAATGCTGTTGTTCGATTTCAAATCATTGATAGTTGTAAGAAACTGCGCTCAACGAAAACGCAATTCTATTCCATGTTGGATAAGTTTCATTCTTTAACCGTTTTCTGCAACCGTTTTCGTCGTCGGGAAAAC
The DNA here is from genome assembly GCA_916610215.1 of Omphaloscelis lunosa. Taxonomy (NCBI): domain Eukaryota; kingdom Metazoa; phylum Arthropoda; class Insecta; order Lepidoptera; family Noctuidae; genus Omphaloscelis; species Omphaloscelis lunosa. The sequence continues at coordinate 1,815,071 of OU744245.1, read as the reverse complement.
GGTTTCGTCCGTCAAAAATTTGACAACGACCCACCACTAATGTCTAGTGTCAATGTCAGTCAGCTCATGCCAGTACAGAACATGCACTGCCAGTGACATAGACTAAAAATATAAAACTGATTTTAATCGATATGAAATTGATAATCATTATTTTGGTTTTACAGTAATTAATTATGTTTTATTTAAATTAAATGCACTATATTGTATAAAAGTATATATCGTGCATTTAATTACTTTGAGTTAATTATATTACCTAGTGCCGGGTTTTCTTTTTATAGTTGTGTAATCTATTACTTAAATAAAAAATCTCACGAAAACTATTTTTATCATATTTTTCCTTACAGATTGAGAATTGAGCTGAGCTATTATATATTTATTCGAGGATAAAAAAATATGACAAATTTTTTAGATCATATCTCAACTTATTACATTTAGGCGCATCGTTTTCCATCGCATTTTACGCTTCAATGCACTTGTTATGAGTCAAAAGATAGGTGTCATGTTTCAAACTGTATAAATACTTCCTATGAAATGAATTCCAAAAGCCGCGAGAAATTTAGCAATTACTGTTTTAAAATCCAGCCAGGATCCTCCAGTGCTAAAATTAACAAAACTATTTAAAACTCGAACCACAACTTAGCCAAATATTACTTATTATTAATTACAAAAGACAAGAGAGTACGTATTAGTTAGTGTATTACGATAACAATGTCGAAGAAAAAGTCAACGCACCCGTTATCAGTGCGACACAAATAAGACACCTGTAAAAATATCGCAAGTTGCTTGCGTCATCGAGCTCGGTGCACTGACAGCACGTGCACTCACCCATCGGTTTGGTCAATGTCTGCCTGCCGTCATGTCATTGTGGAGTTCGCAGAGATGTTATAATTGATCTTTTACAACTTCTTTATATTTGATTTTCTAGCAAGAGGGATAACTAGAGGCTCATTTTAAATCCAATAGTGATGCAACATATTGAAGGAGATGCAGCAAAGTTAATTAAGTTATTACAGGTATAAAACAAAGATAATCATGATTTATAGATAATCTTTTTTTTGTAGTAATAACTGCTATTTAACAACATTGAAGAGTGAGTACCTATCTGCTTTTCAGAGACTACACGAGGTAATCGTTGAATATCAAATCTTATCAATACATATCAGCATAGGTTACGTGATGTTGTGAAGAAAACAACCATTGATGAAGTTGTTAATAGTTCTACGCTAAAAATAGACTAGTTATCAACAAACAGGTAGTTACTGCTACTTTTCGCAACTATTTATGAAACTGAATATGACTATTACGATGTATTGATAAACGCTTCTAAATATAGACTCTATCTAAACGAAATCAAGAGCGGCTACGCGAAACGGGTTTCTCGTTAGAATCGTGTTAGAAACGAGACGATTACTATCGATACACTGAAATTAGTCGAATACTCGAATCGCGAGTTTACAATCGATAAAATAGGCGTGTAATGATTAATGATAATTATGGCATTTTGTTATCCATTATTTGTAAACGTTGTTACGCTAATTGGTGCCGACCTTTTTCTCTTTAACAAGTACTCCAAATACTACAAATACCATTAACCATTATGTATACAACAGCCCTGTAGGCGGTACTAGTTCTATTACCGACCGACAATCACGCAAGCAAAAATCAAACAACGCCTCTCGTAGCGGCAGAAGTTTATTCCAACAACCAAAACAAATAAGAACTAAAAAAGAAACAAAATCCATTAACCAAAGTCATCAATTCATCAACAACAGATTAAAAAAACCGTAAACTATCAACAAATCTATGCAGCAGCGGCGTCGGAGGTACCAGGACGGCATGGCTCGCGAGCGGTCGCCGATCGCGAATTACTTTCACTCCACTATCCCCGGGCGCTGACCGCGCGGCCGGGGTCGACGCCCGCGATCCGAGCGCGGGAAACGCCACCCGCCATCGCGCCATTCAGAAAAGCGCGCCATGTTTACACAGATGCGCGCCGAAACGCGTGCCGTTGCATCACTTCCGTTTGCGTTCCGTTCCGCCGTTTATTGGCGACGTACCGATTTACTTTTATGCGTTTAACACAATTATTTGCTTACGCAATCTGTCCGTGTGCGGTACTACTAACGCATATGCGTTTCATCTTATGCATTTGAAGTTTCATCCACTGCATGTGTTATACAAACCTATTCGTTAGTAAAATGCTATTTAGTGTTTAATTATAACATTGAAACAAATAACACTCATTGATTTGTTGGCGACGATAACAGTGAGACTGAGAACGTCGGTGTCGAGCAAGCCGCGCACGCGCAAGGCGCTGGCTTAGCGTGATAGATAACAGAGCACGCAACTATTTGTTATCTCCTATTATAATTCGTAAACATGTAGTACACGTAATTGCTTTCTTTGGTTTTTAATTTAATTGAATGAAATTATAATTTTCTTGAAAAACCAAAGGCTTCCTTTGTGCATTTTAGTTCATTTAAATTTTGCGAAAACCATTATTTTCATTCTTCATTTGGAAATCACCTTAGTATTTAACCGTTTCGTTTCGAAGCATTGTGTTTACATGTGGTACTCAATAATAACTTAATAATAATAACACACCACAACCTCCGTAGAGTTTCCGTATTGTGTAACATTAAACCGTTCAGCATCTAATGTTCTCGTCAACAAAAGGTTTACCAAAGAACACTAAAGCCTGTATTACAGAACCTCGCTCAAAACTCAAGCATTACTTAAAACTCGTTTAAAGTCTTTTGATTGCTTGAAATTTGTTTTAAGTAATGCTTGAGTCTTGAGTGAGGTTCTGTAATACGGGCCTTAGACCTAGAGTTCATAGTAGTCACAAGTCATCATCTGTTTAGAGATTATACGGACTATTTAAAACCTATTTGATGCTGTTGAAAATTAATGAGACTTAAATGGAATAGTTAATTGCCAAAAATCTGAATTATAACGCCTTTAGTCATAGTCATAACATACAATCTAAACATTTTTATTGTCTGTTATCTTGGATGACACAATTGTTTATCGGCATTTGTTAGCACACTTTGTTAAAGTAAGAATAATTTCGACTGGTAACACAAGTTCTTAAGATAACATTTCATCAACCTAACAGGGTTGTCTTAAACAAAATTTAGCTATCCAGACTCAGGAATATCGTTGTTAGTTTAATATTATAAATGAAAAGACTCATGAAAGTGTTCTCGATAATATTTTATTAAAGTTCAGATGAGGTTACACGCGAAGACGCAGTTCTTTGAACACGCGTGTAGAAGATCAAAGTAATCGTTGATAAAATAATTGGGATTCCTGTTCAGTATTCTCAACTTGTTACTAAGTACATAGTAATGAAATTTCGATTTAAGCAGAGGGAAACATAGGGTCCTAAAGTTCATCTACACTTTAGTGAAGTGTGTAGCTCTGAATACGCAAGATTTCTAAATCCATTCGTTATTTCTGTCCAGAACAATGAAATTTTAAGATCCTTTATTTATTTAGAGCCCAAACTGATATAAAGTTATTCTTAACGGTCGTCACACACTTTGAAGATAATATAAAATATATATTATCTTCGACATATCGCTCACCACACACAGTGAAGATAATATATTATATACCTTAAAGGATTTTTAAGCGCTATTATATATACGTATTATCTTCAATGTGTGTGATGACGTGATGAGCTTAAAGCTTATAGTCAATCTAAACTTTTTGCAGCGCAGATTCTACTAACATTAGCTTTATTAGATTCCAGCACTAGCTCGTATGAAATCCATTTCGTTTGCGGTTTGCTGATTTCGATTCATTACATGATCCTCACTTTTCGTCGGGTCGGCAGTCCAGTGCCTGCAGCCCTAGGCGCAAAATCTCTGGATGGCATGTCAACGACCGAGACTCCAGGCCGAGTGAGACGGCGAACGCCACTCATGTGGAAAGCGGTTATGCAACAATCGTACACGCGAAAGTCTAGCGAACGATGTTACGTTCGCGGCGATGCATCTAAATTTTAGATGAACGTATTGCGATTTATTCAGATATTCTCGACAATCGTAACGATCTGTCGGTCTAGTGATGGACCGATTGGTGCTTGAATGCTCTTTTTGAAATACAAATGCACATACATAGCATAGGTGTGAGTACTATATAGTAATAAAATACGTCAAGGAAATTATAGCGCCTCTACTATCACATAAAATTAATCATTGCATTTCTGATGGTTTATTCGCAAATAGTCTAAAAAGATAAAAGTGATGTTCAAAATTATAGACTTGTTGCAAAAATATCAGTATTCTCAAAAATAATTGAGAAGATAATTTATAAGTATATTTATTCTTGTTTCGAAAAAATCTAACTTTTTTGTAATAAAATACAAATATTAATATGGTTCTATTTGACCTGCTATCTAGTGTAATGGCATCTGTAGATAAAGGTAATCCTGTGTGTGCTATACTAATAGATATGACCAAAGCGTTCCATTTTGTGGATCATAAGATTTTGCTGCAAAATTACACGGGTATAGCATAAGAAGAAACTTCTAGAATAATATTTGAGTGACCAAACTCAATGTACAAAAATCACCAGAATTTATCCTTTTACTAAGTTGGAGATAAAATATGTATCTAAACCAAGGCATATAAAATATGGTGTACCTCAAGGTAGCGTACTGGGGCCAGCCCTTTTCTTAATATATATTAATGATCTCTCAAAAACTATAGATCATAAAATGATACAATTTGCAGATGACAGCACGGCTATTGTGGAATATACTAATACTAAAAATGATCAAAATGACATAAATAATTCTCTACAGAGACACTATAAATTGGCTCGGCAAAAATAATCTTGTAATTAATTTAAATTAAATAATGGTTATTAATTTCCACGAACGCCGTAAGTATCCACCAGTTAACAATGCCTATAATAACTGTATAGTAGAAGAAGTTTCAAATCCAAAATTCTTAGGTTTAACTGTAGATAATAAACTAATCTGGAAACCTCACTGAGACGAAATCGGCAAGCATCTGAGTAAATCCGCATATCTATTACTAGCTTTTGCCCGCGGCTGAATGTCGGAAAATATCCCACGACAACGGACTACCGAAACCGAGATTACATACCTAATAGCCGAGGAAAAGGTCATTGACTCCTATAGCTGCGCCCGCGTTACCGTCAACCATAATTATTTTGTTACGCGTAACTTTGAATCTGTGATATCTTTTAAACCACTCATTTAAATGAAATTATATCAAGACAATGTAAATTAAATGCTCAATTTAAGTAACATAGTTTATTGGATCAGGGGTGTTAAGGAGCTTTGTAACCGTTACCGAAACTACCGGATAATCGAAATAAAAATCTATCCGTAACCGTAACCGAATCTGATATAAAGGTTTCGGATAATTGCAGATTGGAGCGGAGTCTAAATCAGACACGTTATGACAGGTTTTCTTGCCCGGCCGAGTCGACACACTAGCCGCGCGCGTCACTTGCATGTTTTTTTATTTCTTATTTCTGTTTTACTTTGACAATTTTAAAAAAATCTTATACCCGTAACCGAAATTATCCGAAAGTAAGGGATAATCAGAAATAATTTCATATGCGTAACCGTATCCGAAACCGGTATAATATTATTTCTATATCCGTATCCCTATCCAAATCCGAAATTTCATATTCATAACATCCCAATATTGGATAAGGATTAATATAATACCGACCGGTATTAAAAAAGCTTCTGAAATAATAAGGAAATTTTTATCAAATTCTGGAAGGCAAAAATGGTTATTGTGGGTCATCCTTAGAACATAGACATATGCCATCGCGGACTTTTTAAGATGAACGATACTGTAGAACATAAATTTTATGTATCGTTTACGATTTCCGCGGCGCACGACAATAAAGTTCCCAGTCGGCATGATTTTTCCGACATCTTCAACAATAATCGAAAAATTTCAGCCAATTTATACCAAACTCTAATCAATTATACACTAAAACCTTCCGCATGAATCACTCCGTCCATTGGTAAACCGTTTGAAAATCCGTTGCATAGTTTTTGAGTTTATCGCGTTCAGACAGACAGACGCGACTGGGAACTTTGTTTTATAATATTTAAGGATTCCAATTATCCAAGAAAGTCAATACTGACACACTATTAACAGCCTATCATGGATTGGTCGCTTCTATTTTAAGATATGATGTTATTTTTTGAGGACAGTCAACTAATAGAGAACTTATATTCAGAATGCAAAAAAGATGTATACGATCAATGTGTGGTCTAAGAACAACGGATAGTTGCGTTACTTACTTAAAAAAAAAAAAAACTAACGGTTCCATCTTTGTACTTATTGGAAATGGCATTATTTGTTCAAGCGAATCAACAATTATTTTTAAAAAAATCAGCAGTTAAGAAAAACCAAATTTGTGCCCAATATGAGAATTTGCTATGTCAAAACAAGTGTAAAACTGCTTTATTGAAAAACTTTCTTTGGTATTGCTCCAAATATTTAAAAAAATACCAGATATTATTAAATGTATGCTTCTAAAGAAATATAAAAAGTCTCTACTACTAGAGAAGTGCTATGCTACAGCGTAGATAATTTTCAAGAACATTAACTATGAAGGCACTATTGTATTTAAAAGTGCGTATTAGTCAAAATAAAAAAATCATAGCTACATTTAAGTCCATGTTAGTCTGCTTTCGAACAAGCACTTTCTTAGATAGACTCAATAGATGTAAATGCGCACGATTGTTCAGACCGTGTTTCAGTATTGCAAAACAATATGGCGACCGCAATAATTATACTCTAGAATCTACCATTACGCTTATATTAGGCTTAACGATTGCTCAAAAGTAGCCGATAATAGAAGCGAATAAGGAGTTTACAAGCCAGCTGTGTTTAATATATGGTGCGTTGTACCTGTCACTTTCCATCGCCATTTTTGTCGATTTGGCGGGAAAATAATTGTTTATAATAACATGCGATCGCGTGTTTGGGACCTATGTGGTCTGTTCATTAAACATATTTAAGTTTCTTAATTAACGCACAAGGGTGCTCATATCGCGAATTGACACAGAAATTATATTGTTTAGTTAAAAGTAATGAATACATTTTTATAACAATTTGAGCTTAAAATGAGAACAGACTGATAGCTGAGAACCTCATTATTCTAAGAAGAAATTCCAAGAAAGATGACAAGCTATCTACATATAGAAGAAAAATCAATCGGAAGCATTTTTAGAAAAGAGCGTTTATACTGAAAGTGGGCAACGAACGTCGCAAATAGCTGTCAAATATTTCGCTGTTTTGATTATTTTGGCAATATTACTGTACGGAAATATGAAATATGGCTATCTAGTGAACTAGAATAACAATGAATTGCAATTATAACACTGAATTTGATGTTGTAACCGTTCAGATGTAAAAAAGGCATTTGGAATGCTTCCAAATACTTTTTTTTTACATCTAAAACTAAATATTCGGTGTTACTATATTAATTATTGCATTTCATAATCAATCTTTTCGTTCACTAGTTAGCCATATTTCTTAATTCCATACCGTAATATTGCCAAATTAATCAAACCAGGGAAATATTTGACAGCTATTTGCTACGTTGCCCACTTTCAGTATATACGAGCAAATGCTCCAGAATTCAACGATAATTTCTCGTTATTATCGTCGAATATTACGTAATCATCATGTTTGACAAAAACGAAGCTATTCCGCCCAAAAACAGATTCGCAACATAATAGGATACCGCGGAAAACCAGCTGACGTAATCCAAACCACTCGTTCTAAGTCAAAACAAATTGTGGATGAAAAAAGGTTTATGTAAGCAAGGCCGCCGGGGCAGCGGGTCATGGGCGCTATGCAAATGAGCTGATGCCATTGTTGATAGCAAGTCATTGACTATGCGGACCTGGATACGTTACGTCCATTCACGGTGATAAAAGGATTTTTATTATGGACTTTATCGGCGCTTGGATGCTACTTCGTTGCGTATGACTAGAGTTGGTCCTTACAGCCTCCACTGTTAGGACCAGTTTTAGACTACGATTATATCAGTATTAGAAACATGACCGTTCCAATAAGACGATGATTTAAAACATAGAATTTGGATTTGACAGATTTTTATGCCTGTGCTCCTAAATGACAGTGGTTTATTCGTTGCAAGACATGGTACGATATTACGGATGAGCTCGGCAGTAATGCGAAAAGCTATGTCGGGTCACTCGTTATTTACGACTCTGCAGTATAGATGCGTGAGCTGTCACAGTTATACGTGGATTAAAATAACGACATAATAGTTTGAAATATAGCTCATAGGACCTTCTGCTGAGGCTGCTCGTTATGTTAACGTTGACTTTAATTAATGTTTCGAAAGAAATAGATAAATTTCAACTACAAATAGGCCTTAAGACAATATAATTATAAATTTAACTAAAACAGGCCGGCAAAAAGTTTCATGTTTACCGCGACCATACAATTCAATCTAATTATTATTCTCAAGCTCAAAACTGTTCATTGATTCCCTAATCCCAATCGAACGCCAAACGGATCGAACTTTGATCCTCGAAAAGGCGAAGTCCCACAACTGCCTGGGTGGGCTGCGTAGCTTATCCAGGGGGTAGGCTCGCGAGGTGAGGTGCGGGGGGCGGGTTCGTCGGCCGTAGTTGACATAGAGCCGCGTGCATTGAACGCGCGGCCTAGACTGACCTCACGCTGACCTGGGGCTCCATGTGACAGGAGATTCAAAGGCATTCCGATGACATTTGTGGTGATAGGGGACAGATTTGAAGTTGTTGGTGATGGTCGAGTTGGTGTAATTTATTATGGGCTTTATTGAACAGCCATTATTTTCCATGAAGATGTACTTAAAATTTTGCTGTTTCAAACTTTTGTTCATGAGGTTTTGTCTTGATAATTTTATAGTCTAGGCAAAGCTGTTTATTAGTGTAGTAGTAATAAGTAGGTTTATCAAGATTTTGACAACATGTATGTTGAGTGGAAGTGATACAAGTTTATTATGTTTCCTTATATATATTAATTAATGTAAGCTTTCAATTTAAATTTATCAAAAACAAAAGATCTGATGTCATAATATTCAAATAATTACAATTTAGATCTATGTACAGATATTAATAAGATTCAAATCTAGATTTTTTAAATTCTATTGGATATATCAAATTTGGTTGTTGATTTAATCTCCAAAATTCACTTATACTTTACCTCAAACCATTGGTTTCTGAGAACCAATACAGTTTAATTAGTTACTAAATCTCATATCAAGGTAGAGTTCCTGAATTATTATTTTTTATGTTGAACAAACAATCTGAACATGAAGCAAACTACAGATAAAATTAATTAAGAATTGATGTCATTTTGTAGAGTATTACTTTATCTTCCAAATTAAAATATACTTACAGAATATTGTAGTTATCAGACTTAAGTTTGAAATACTGCAAAACCCAGCCTTAGAATTATTATTTGTAGACTGAAACAGATATTTTATTGAACCATGTGTCAAGCATCTCGCACATAGAGAGCAAAAGGCTCAGTGTTATCAGATTATCTTTTAGTTCCTTAGAAGAAAGACCTACATTTTGTTCCAGTTTAACATTCTTTTCCATTGTACTGGTTAACATAGTGTACTTATATCAGATTGAGAAATAATATAGTAACTGTACAGCCGGGCAGCCCCGTTCAGTTTTATTATTTTATGTGCTGTCATACTTATTTCACTTAATAATAACTTAACATGAAAACTATTAGTATCTATAGGAAGCATACCTATAGTTTTTAACAAATTTACTTTATCTACATTTACTTCTAAATTCAAAGCCTTTCGTGTTATTATTATTGTGCTATCACCTATCTCTGAGAATGCTGGTTATCCTGTCATTGGCGACTGTGTAAGTCCAAGGCTGTTGTTTCTTTTAAAACTTAAGATATCTATACTATATAACTATTATCTATACCAATATTATAAGGAGGGAAGATTTGTATTTTTGTATGTAACGAATAAACTTAAAAACGACTGGACCGATTCGAAAAATTCTTTCAGCAATGGATAGCTACATTATCAGCGAGTAAAATAGGCTATATTTTATCCCCGTACTCCCAAGGAAACGGGAACTACGCCGGTGAAACCACGTGACGTCCGCTAGTAATATTATAAAAAGATAATATTTGTATTTTTGTTAGTTTGAATGTAGGAGGTTATCTCTGAAACTATCAGACGCGGGCAGAAACTAGTATTATATACAGAAACTTATGGTGTACCTTTTAATAAATAAATATTTCCAACAATAAGCAAGTTTGTACCAAAACATAACCTCAAAATCTTACCCGCATACTGTGCGAATCGCTGTTTATTCTTCTCCTCTAACCATCTCTCCTCTTCGACTCGCTTTCTTTCCTTCTCTTCCTCCCTCTTTGCAATCAGTTTTGTGTTACCAAAAGGAATTATTTCATTTTGTTTCTTCTGTGCGGCTTCAAATTGAGCAATGTTTTCGTACAATGGTGCCGAATCTACGGGAATCTTTACTTTGTCAGAGTAAAGAGCCTTCAAAGGATTATAATTCGAGCTACATGCACTCACTTCTGACTCGGAAGTGGAAGAATCAGATTTATTTTCCGCCGACATCGCGAAATTTAGCAAAACAATAACATCAAAGCAAGTAAGGACGAGAATCGAGACCACAGATAGCAGATTAGACCGCTGTCAAACGGTCAAATGTCATATGGAACTATGGAACGCTTTACGTTTCGTTTCACGCTTTGTAACAGATTACAAAACTTTAAATTATAAACATACAATTTAATTTAAAACAATAAAATACCATTATTTATTTTATTCGGGTGGTGTTTTTTTTTACTTTTCAATTTATTCATTCCGATTTGATTTGGCTGAACGCTTACATTTCAACCATGCGGAAATCGTTTTGGAAACAATAATTAAATTACCTCGAAGTCGTAGAAGTAAACTATTATAGTTTGCACATTTTTTATTGACATTGCAGTCATATTGATCGCGTGGTAGAATGCTGAAGGTTCTTCCTCAAACTGCAATAATTCAGTAATTACAGATCGTACTAGCAAAAGAATTAAACTTACAAAGTAATAGGTACTATCGAAGACACGCATATCTAAGCAATTTGAAAACAAAATCCTGTGCACACAACCCTTTTTTTCGTAGATAAGCGTTACTATAGCGGCCGAGCGCTGCAAGCAGAAATAGTCCTTACGGGGTATGCGTTTCTTCGATGGCTTCGATGGTGGTGCGTTTTTTCGTGGTATGCGATAGACGATCTAATTTATTTACTTGTTTATTTGTGGTTCATATATATATAATGATTTCTTGTTTTTTTAATCATATTGCATGTATTACTAATTTTATACGCCCTAGAGGCAAAACATAGCGCCCTCAATGTATTACCAAATAAGAACTTATAATGTACCTACCTATGTTTCACAATAAATAAATGAATCTGAATTTGAATCTGAATACATTATGTTCACTTACAGTCGGAACCGATATTATGATTACTTAGAATATTATGTTTATTTCATTAAATGCTATTTTACTACATTAAAACAAACAGCAGGTTGTGTAAACAAGATAAGTATTAGCAAGATGTTAGCTCGTCGCAATTACGCCAACTCAATGCAAGGTCCTCAGAGCAATATGCAATAGGAAGTAAATGATTCAAGGTTGCGTCTCACTGAAGTCTATAAATCTTTCAATAGGCTATTTATATAGGATAATTTATTAGTAAATTGCCATAAAAAGAAAAAATAATATGATCACACTTGTAACGCCTTTTAATAAATTGTTGATTTATTAGGTAGGTATTGTTCGATATCTTCATAATTACATAAAATTTATAGTACCTATTTATCGGAATTTGGAAATGCGAATAAGTGTTTTATAAATCCTTGTTCCTGTTACTGTTAGCCTGCATCAACCCACTGCTGGGCGAAGGCCCTTCTCTCCATGACTTCCAGCACGTTCGATTCGGGGCTAAAGTGGGCCACTGGTCGTATGTTTTCTCCAGCTCGTCCCGCCATCTTCTACGCGGTTTGCCGCGCTGCGAACACTTTATTACTGAAAAAAAGTTAAACAACACAGTACAAAAAAGGTTCAGCTATTCCACGCTAGAGGGCGTTTTGCTTATTTTAATAGTTTTAAAAGCAGACAAAATATGTCAACAAATGAATAAAGTATAAACGAAATATATACTACTCAATTGAATAATTCATTTAGGAATATCTAAATAACAGACAATTTCGGCGCAACCAACTTTCTTATTTAAAGTATGACTGTGCCTCTACTTTAATCCTATGATTAAATCAAGGCAGTGCGTATTTGCTCGCTGTCGGCTATTAATTGGCTACTTATTTATAGACAACCTATGAATAATATAACGTTAGGTAAATGACATGAAGATTCATATTGTACTAATACTAAACTTCTTTCCGATACACATCTGTGTGCAATTACAAAAGATTGTACATGTAATGGATTACACTAAATTTATTTAAATGTATATTAAATACTAATCATTAATTAAAAGTAGATTTATACGTAATTTTATTTAATGTACCTGCCTCGTTGGTCTAGTGGTCGCAAGCGCTACTGCTGAACATGAGGTCTTGGATTCGATTCCCAGGTCGGGCAGTGTTATTGGTTTTCTATCTGGAATTTCTCAGTACAAGCCTGGAATCTGGATTTTTGCATGATTGATGGCAATAGGCTCGCCTCCTATTACATAGGACTTATATATAACTGGCGAAATGTGGGTGTACTATGGGTATACCTCTGCCCTCTGTTATGTATTTATTTAATTTATTAATAAAATGGTAAAAAATGTATACAGTCATATTTTTTTATTTATTTTGCAGCTTTACACACACTGCGCCAATTTGTCACTTTATACCACTATCAAACAATTGCAGTTGTGATTTAAAACTGACAATTTAAATTGAAACTTTACGTGCTTAGCAATAATTATCCCTGCCTGGTTTTATATTGTATAAATGTGTAACCTCTGGGTTTTGTCAATGGTTTTGACCATTATTATTTCTTTTGGAGATATAATAAAAGATTTGAAAAAAAAAAATGGATGAAAAGAAAAGTAAGTAATTAATTTTCACATCGCAATCACCACCTTTTACTTTGGGCAGATAACATCTACAAAACAAAATATATTCACAGTTGAGAAATTAATTATTCTGGAAACAAAATCGACGTACGAAGAAAGCGGTACAAGGAAGCGTTTAGAAAAGAAAAGTAATTCTTTTTGCTTCACACACGACAATTATAGTGAAAGACTGAGCTAGCATTGTTCACTTTTTTACAAACGGCGCGCGTTGATTGGCTGCATTTCTTTGTTTCACGGCGCACGCGCAGTCTTCCGTGCATTGTGAGTTCAGCATAATATGATTACGAGAACGTCTTATGTTTGCCACACTCTGCGCCCGGCACCGGTGGCGGACGGTCGTGTTGCGCTGCGCTGCTGTGTACAAGAGTTCCCGATTTTCCGGCTCAAGCGTTCCTTGGTGGTTCCCGAGTCGTCCCTGTAGTCACCCGACTACCATCACGTCTATTAATTGGGGTCTTTTTCAAGACACAATTAATATCGACTTTCTTTAAGATTGTCGTTCAAAACGTTCGTCGAGGCAATTTTGGCCCCTTCCGGGCAAAACCACAGTTTCGTGGTCCTCGGTGGATACCTTACGGTGCCAACGAAACCGAGGGGGTGTTGACCCAATCACACCCGCCGATCCCCTTCAGGGTTAGGCAGTTAATTGGCCGGGTCCCAGTGTTCGGCCTTGGGGGGTCTCCTAGTCGGCACTGGTGACAGTTTTGCCTCCACAGCGACTCACCTAGCGTGGTCGGGTATATCGATACCCTTCACACTAGACTGGATAGGACCCCGTTGCACAATAAGATAGGCAACGGGCAAAAGCAAGCTTAGGGCTCACCCATAGGCACACATCCTCCCTGTCTACACCCGACAGGGAGGGATTACACATCCCCGGCATACCCACCGGGGAGTTAGGATATTAGGAAGTTAGTTAGGGAAAAATTCACGCGTAAAGTCTCTCTTCCCCCGTCATTATGAAGGACCCGGTAAAGTGCCTAGCGCTCTTTATCAAGTTCTTCCAGGGTGTACTCGAAGAAGAGCCCGCCCTGAAGACAAAGTATGGAGCTCGGTTCGCCAGGCTCCAAGCTGAGTCAGAGTCCCAGTCATGTCCCTCTGACAATAGCATCGCTAGCTTTAGCGATGCTCTAGAATCCCCCCCGGCTACTGAGCCATCTAGACCCCTTAGTCCGTCAGAGTCCATGGACACTGACGCCCCCATCAGCGCCGCTTCCTCAAAGCGGCCCACCACCCCGTACCCTTATGGTTCGGACGACGACGAAGCAGAGTCCGCCGCTTCTTCTTCTTCCTCATCCGCCTCCCAATCCGACGACGGTTTTACAACCGTCCAAGGAAAGGGCAAGAAGAGGAAGAACAAGAAGCAAAGCTCGTCCCAGGCCAGCAAGGTCGTTGCCCTTGAGGACTTAGACTTTGCTCCCTCGTCGCCCGCACCACTGGTACCGTCCTCAAAAATCTCTCCCGCTACCCCCGCGACTTGCGCTATAGTAGCTTCCCCCTCCACCCCTCGTCCGATTACGTCATCCGCTAGCTGCGCTACAGTAGCTTCCCCCTCCACCGTTCGTCCGATTGCGTCATCCTCCGCGAAGGATACCCCCGCGCCTAACGCTAACGCTAAAAAGATCCCTCTCCCGCCTCCCTTGTTCATCCAGGACAAGGGAAAGTGGACCGACATATCCAAATGGTGTGTCGACCACAAAATAAATTTCTCCAGCGCCCGAAATACCCAGCAGGGTATTAAAGTCAATGTCCCCACGTCGCGCGACTATAGGGACCTAACCCGTCTTCTGAGAATGAGAGGTGTGTCATACCACACCTACTCACTCCCAGAGGAAAAACAGATCCGCGTAGTGATCAAGCGTATCCCTCGCGAAATCCCCCCATCCGACATTCTAGAGGACCTTCAGTCACAGAAAGTCCCCGTAGATGAGGTCCATCGCATGCACCGCTCTAGAGGCGGAGAATCATACGACATGGTCCTCGTCATCTGCCCGCCCGTAGAGGGCCATCACCCGATCTTTCAAATTCGTTCCCTGTGCAAGCTCACAGGGTTCGAAATTGAAAAACCCCACAAGAGTGGCATTGTCGGCCAATGCCACCGCTGCCAGTTATATGGTCACTCGCAGAGGAACTGCCATGCTACACCTAGATGCGTCAAGTGCCTAGGTGAGCACGGCACTTCCGACTGCCCCCGTCCAAAGGATCGTTCCCTTTGTACCGACCTTCCCAGCTGCGTCCTATGCGGCAAACAAGGCCACCCGGCCAACTACCGCGGTTGCCCCAAAGCCCCTAAGGCCTCTTCTCCCAAACTGGCCAAGCGTTTCGACGCCCGCCAGCAAAGGGAAGCTCCCTCCTCTTATAGGATTCCCTCATCCCATTTGCCCCAACGACTAAGCCCTCAGAGGCCTAGTCCGTGGAGTTATCTCCATCACCAGCAGTCTTTCCCTGCCATGGTGCCCTCTCAATTCAGTAACTTCCCTCCCCCTCCCCCCGCTCCCCTCCCCCGCCTTATGGATCCCCGTATTCGCGCCGCCGCGCCACCCGCGCCCCCTGCGCCCTCTGCGCCCCCTGCGCCCTCTGCGCCTCCGGCGCCCGCCGCGCCCCCCGCGAAACCCACGTCCGCTCTTAAAGCTACGCGTCCTTCTCAATCCACTCCCGTGGCTACCCCCAACGTCTCCGTTGACTCGTTCAACGTAATTACGTCAACCTTCTTGGCCTTCGTCTCCCCTCGCGCAAAGACAATGGCCAACGAAATCCTTGCGGCCCATGGCAATCTCCTCCAGATCCAGGCCATCTACAACGCGTATCCGGACATTACGCAAGCCCTAACCTCCCTCGCTACTAAACCCCATTATGGATAACACGGTCTTAGCTAGGTTCAAACCGCGATCCCTAATAATAGGTTATTTCAATGCAAACGGCATTAAAAATCAACGCGAAGAGATTGCGGCTTTCCTCCGCGATCATCAAATAGACGTTCTCTTAGTCCAAGAGACTTTCCTAAAACCTTGCAACCGTAACCCATCAATAGCTAACTACCGGATTGTTCGCAACGATAGGTCACGTTGCCATAGAGGAGGTACCCTGATTTACTACAAAAAGCAGCTTCACTGCATCCCAATTGACCCTCCTCCCCTCTCACGATTAGAAGTTTCGGCCTGCCGCCTCGGCATGTCAGGCCACCAGCCGATCACTCTCGTGTCGGTCTATCTCCCCCCCGCTAATACTTCGGAGAATTTCCAACTCCTCTCTGACGACCTCTCGATTCTACTCACTATGAGTAACTCGCTCATTTTAGCGGGCGATTTCAATGCCAAACATCCCTCCTGGAATAGTTCGGTAACTACTACAAGAGGCCGACACTTGTTCGACCTCTCCCACTCTCTGACCTTTGACGTCATCGCTCCAATGACTCCCACCCACTTTCCGGTTAACGTAAATCATGCCCCTGATATCTTAGATGTGGCGCTCCTTAAGAACGTCAACCTAAGACTAGACTCCATAGAAACTATTAACGAGCTCGACTCTGATCACCGTCCGGTAGTCATGAGATTAGACCCCCGCATAGGTCTCCGCGACCCAAACTCTCCCCCTATCACTAAGAGGATCACGGACTGGAAGAAAGTAAGCACTCAGCTGAAATCCAACACGTCCCCTCAGTTAGACTCTATTCCCGACGTGTTCAACTCTATCGCAGACACGACGTCCGCGATCGACTCACTCACTAATCACGTACAAACCGTCCTGAACGAATGTTCAAGGGAGGTTACAGTGACGGACGACCGTCACTGGAGCTTGCCGGACGATGTGCGTGCATTACTGACTGAGAAGAACGCGGCCGTCCGTGCCTACAGCAGCTTCCCCTGCTCCGCAAACAAAGCCCATATGCGCTATTTACAGAGATCTGTAAAGACACGCATACAGGAGCTGCGTGACGCGGGCTGGGACAAGATGCTCGGCGAACTAGAGCCCAACCATCTGGCATTTTGGGAACTTCAGAGGAAACTCAAATCCCCTCAAACTTCCTCCATGCCCCCCCTGACCCGTCCCGATAAGACCATAGCCTTCGAGGACGTTGAAAAGGCAGAATGCCTGGCCGACACCCTCGAGGCCCAATGCTCACCCAGCTCCCTGCCAGTAGACCAAGCTCACCTCCTAAAGGTCGACGCTGAAGTCGAACGTAGAGCCTCTCTCCCTCCTGTCGACGACCCTGATTGTCCACTGCCTCCCGTCGCTCCAGACGAAGTGCACGACATTATCAAAGGTCTTAAAGCTCGTAAAGCTCCCGGTTCAGATGGACTCACCAATAGGGTGATCCAATTATTCCCTGCCCACCTGATAATGCTTTTGACTACCATCTTCAATGGTGCCTTAAGCAACAACTTCTTTCCCCAGTCGTGGAAAGAAGCCACCGTCATAGGTATCAGAAAGCCCGGTAAACCCAGTACCGACCCCTCTAGCTACCGTCCCATCAGTTTGCTCAAGGTTCTCGGAAAAATCTATGAGAGGCTTATTTACAAGCGTCTCAGAGACTTCGCCGAGACCAAGGGCCTCATCCCCAACGAACAGTTCGGCTTTCGAACTGAGCACTCTAGCGTGCATCAGGCCCACCGCATCATTGAGTTCATAAGCGACGGTTTCCAACGCGGCTCTTTGACGGGTGCAGTTTTCTTCGACATTGCGAAAGCATTCGATAAAGTCTGGCACAACGGCTTATTATACAAGCTGTACCAACTCGGCGTGCCGGATCGTCTCGTACTCATCTTACGGGACTATCTATCGAATCGCGTATTCCGCTATCGCATTGAAGGAGCACTTTCCTCTCCCCGCCCCATTCGTGCAGGAGTCCCTCAGGGCTCCGTGCTAGCTCCCCTCATGTTCACGCTATTCACTAGCGATATTCCAAACCCAGGTAGAAGGACGCATTTCGCTCTGTTCGCAGACGATACGGCCATCTACTTTAGGTCTAGATACCCCGACAATATCGCCCACACTCTCCAAGGCGCAGTCAATCGACTCGCTGCCTGGTTTCGAAAGTGGCGCATAGAAGTCAATCCCGAAAAAAGCCAAGCGGTTCTCTTCTCGAAACCGCGCACAAGGCTTAGAGACCCCCTCCCCCGACCTCTCACTATGTTCGGTAAGCAGATCCCTTGGGAGAAGCGAGCCAAATACCTAGGTGTTTTCCTCGACCACCATCTCACTTTCGCTGAGCACATAAAGAAGGTTCGTTCGCGAGCCGCTTTCGCTCTCGGTAGGCTCCATTCCGTCCTAAACGCACGCAGCAAGATGTCACTTAAGTGCAAATTGCGAATCTACACAGCGTGTATTCGTCCCATCATGACTTATGCGGGTGCCGTCTTTGCTCATGCAAAACCCCATCATATCCATAGGTTGCAAACGCTCCAGAACCGATTCCTCCGTAGGGCCACAGGCTCCCCCTGGTATGTTAGGAACGAGAGTCTCCATCTCGACCTTAAAATTCCCACGATCCACCAATTTCTAAAACGCCTTGCAAAGCGTTACTTCGATTCCGCGGTCAAACATCGCAACCCTCTGGTTGTCGAGGCCGCCAGTTATGTCCCAAGTAGGATTAGCCGTACCCGCCGTCCTAGGCACATTCTTACCGACCCAGATGACCCCATAACCCTCCTCCAGGAGAGCAATAGGGCCACTAGCACTCTACACAAATACAGACGCCTCCCGTCATTCCGACCTCGCCGTCGAGGTCCTTTGCGATCGCGTCCGCGCCCCCGAGTAAATGATACTCCTCCCCGACCCTTGCTCGATAACGAGGTGCCAGCAGTGGTTTCGGCTGTGCACGTAGCTTTAAATTCCCCGATTAATAATAATGATCAAAACCTTGATCCAGCCCGTCCCATCTTTGATGTCCTCCCTCCGGTGACGCCCTAAGCCGAGGCTCGTACCCCACAGGGGGTGCCCTTAGCGAGCGTTCACCTAGCTTTTTAGCTTAGTTTTGTATGCCCCTGGCTGGAGGCTTTGAGTGTAGCAGCTTAAGGCAACCACAGGATTGACCGGTTAAGTAGTCATGACCTCAGAGGTCAGCTACGAGATGCCCCACAGAAAAAAAAAAAAAAAAAAAAAAAGTCTTATGTTTGAGCCCTACAGAGAAAAAAAAAAAAAAAAAAAAATCTTATGTTTGTTACGTTAATAATTTTTTTCTTTGTTTTCTTTTAGTAGCTCGGAGTATTTTATGGTCAGTTAATTCTAAAGATGAAGCGGGTTACGTAACTCCTATAGGGGTAAAAGATGAATAGTTAAAAATGGAACTTCTTTGTTTTTTCCGCCAGTTATCCATAAATCAGAAAATAGTTCAACGTCTATGATAGCACATTTTGCACAAAGAATAAGTTATCTCATTACCCTATTAAATAAATCTGTTTTGAAGTTGTATCCTGCCAGATTTTGCTTGAAGTAGGGCTAAGACACAAAATAAAGCTTTCACGCTCAGTAGATATTTAAAAAGTTATATTCCATAAACTGGCGGTAGCTAATTGCACGCTGTTATAAATAAGTTCGGAAAGGCACTATTTTATTTCTTATTCATTCACTGCACCTATAATGTCCGAAAGATACCATAATCACATTACAGTTTGTTGTTATCGTAGAAGAACAATTATTTGCTAGATGACAACCAAAATAGCCGAGTATTGTAAGTTCGTTGACTGGCACATACGTCACAACACCAGATTAGATTTATTGTACTATTCGCTACACGTGATACACAAACGATCCGCGAATGATTTATTAATCTCCTGTACCTACACTTTAAATAGGTCAACCACTGTCTGTTTCAAATATATAGCAAATTTAATGTTTTATATTACAGTCTTCTCTTTAGCCTTATTAATATTAATTGTGTCATATATGGCAAATAATTTAAAATTTATATTCTTTCTGTTTTCAGAGCGGCGTGAGCGTGAGCGCAATAGGGTGAGCGCCGCGCTGCCTCTATGCTGTATCAACGCAGATTTGACATTCACCGGGACGTCGCCAGGTGATCTCGGCGCATCACCACCGTCACACTTACAATACTCTAGCATTAAAACAAGCTGAAAAAAGAAAAAAAAATCCTCTTAACCTGAAATTTTGATGTAACCACAATTTTTTACATACTCCTGCAGACCAGCGCCATCTTGTGGCGAGTAGCAATACTAGTTAACTAACCAGTTGAACATCGGCAATTCATGTATAATAATTATGCTGATAAGCATTGGCTAACTCGATTCTTTGATCATTTTATGCTGCATATTTTGTATCACACTTTTTCTATAAATTCCTTTTGTTGAAATTTACTAACGTAAAGCACTAACGTTTACTTCTTATTTTAAAACCTGACTTTACCATACTACTCTATTATTTTATTTGCGAACAGTGTTAAGACGTGAAAGCCTACGCTCGTAATCTTAACAGGTCACTGCTGAAGAGAAGTGGATTACGAGGAGTGAGGTAACCTGGCCGGGAGGAGGACAAGCAAGCCGAACGAGCAGACTCATCTGTCGTCTAGCGGCAACAACAAACAAACCGATATGTGTTCCCCCGTAACTAAGTACCTAAAATTCGCGTAATATCTACAACGAATAATGTACGTTCCGTCCAAGAAGCTGCCAAACATTTTGAACGAATTTATTAGTGTAAATACATTTTTGGACTATTTATATTTGTGTATAGTTCGCGAGTGCTCGCGTGTGTAAGAGTGGTGTGAAAGCGCCACCTAGTGGTAACCGTGATAAAGGTGGCGGGGACGCATGCGCCATCGGGACAGGCGCTGGCGATGCCATTTATTGAAGACGAATGGTGGTCCGCCGAGAATGAGGGCAGGATGGTTGACCTCTCCAATTGCCTGCAGGTAATACACTCCAAGTTACACTTTCAACCGAGACAAACTCACCATATTATCCTTGGAGTAGTAATAACGCACTGAAATTACTTAGAAAACCACTGTTCGGAGACAAAAAAAGCGCTAAAGCTCTGTCAATACTCGTATAACACTTATAATATTATATTTACTTACCATTAATTTCCCAACAATTGCGATATTTTAGGCATAACTTAACTAACATAAATTTAATTCATAGAACCTAGGAGTTATTTTATTCAATTTCAATCAGAGGACACACACATAAACATTACAGACCTTATAAACAAGAATGTATACAAAAAGCATGTGCTAGTTCCAGGACGCGGTAGTAGCAGCCGGCGGCCAAGCGGCCGCTCAATTGCAACAGATGGCGACATCTCTCGGGGATCTCTCGCAAGCCGAGCTTACCAACATCGTTGGGGGACTGACGTTAGAGCCTGACACCGGCGAGGCGGCCGACCCTGACGACATCCTCAAGCAACTTGGAGAGACCGCTTTCGATAATTTTGAAACATTTTTTACGGATTTAACGAATGCCACCGCGTCTTCTGTACCCCCTATTGAAATAAAGGTGAGAATTGCTTTTCTTATTTTAAAGATGATATGATGATGATACTATGTCTGCGGTCAAGGTATAATATTTTTGCTAGTAGGTAGTAAACTAAACTTCAAATAAGTAAGTATTGAGTCAGCAGTGGGCTGACGTCAATAGTACAACGGAGTTGATATGTCACTCAAGCAGACCTGTAGATTTTTGAAGATGGTGGGAGGAGCAAGACAAAATGAACAAACAGGTCCATAGACCGAAAAAGCTGAAAGTCAAGGGAAAAGGTCTTTGTCCAGCTGTTGGATGACGCAAGTGACAGTAACCAGTAGAATCTAGTACCTGACTACTCGAGAAATATTAGTGTATTCAGCTATATGCTTCACAGTTCGATTGATGTACAAACAATAATATGATAATCAATAGGCCTCTTAAGAGCCAATCATAACAATAAGGTATGTCGACGGTAGGATTAGGTATGTGGGAATTAGGTATATCGGCAATTAGGGATGGTAACATACGCTTGATGCCTATTAATTGAATATATTATTGTTTGTTTGAACCTGTTTTATTACGTAAAGACAATACATGATACTAATTGTATGCTTTCAATTCCAGCAAGAAGAGAACAACAACATATCATCACCAGCGTCCAGTAGCCAACTCCAAGGCTACTACCAACAAAACAGTCAATTAGCACTGCCAAACAACGGCCAACAACGGTTACAACAACTGTTGAGATCGGGCACGAGTGCCATCAACAATGCCGTAACGAATAATATTAATAATGGGCGGTATAACATCGCTTCCGCGAATCCGCTGCTGGCTGAGAAGCTATCAGCGTCACCTAGCGGGATAAAGCAAGAACCAAACAGTTCGGATTACAACACGACGAGTATGAACTACGGCAGCGCGTCGCCGATGCAGAGGATGCCGAGCGGGAAGCCACAGGTGCATGATGCTGGTGGAGGTAAAGGTGAGTTTTATTATTTATAGAGATAAGGCTTAGGGTGTAGTAGTGACATTTATTTTAGTGACATCTAGCGGATAATAGTAGCACTACGATAAAACAGACTTGACTTGGTAGTTTTACTACTCGCTACTAGATGGCAGCACAATATCGTAACAACAATAGTTTCTTAAATGGATAATAGATGTCGCTACTCTCCAAAGTGCAGTTGCAACGTCTGATGCATTAGTTACCTCCGTCTATGCAGTTTTCTCCTCGCGATCATAATCCACTTTCGATTTCCGCTCGAGGAAGTACCGACGATTTTCCTTTCACGACTTGCCGCTTTTACCTCGTCAAACGTTTAGGCCGGCAGCGGCGGCCACGAGAAAGTTTTATAAAGCGAGGCAATAGGCAGCCAGTATAACTAGGTATGTACTCGCATATTAGAAGCGTAATAAGTATTTTATCTAATCGATTCTGGGAAGTATGTTGCGTTTATGTAGGTACACAAACTTGGTGGTTTAATCGAAATGAAATTGAAAACTACCTGCAACGGTCAGATTTTGACAACTCTGTTCAGATTTCAGTTGTTGCTGCTCGCATTTATTTCAATAATTATTATTTAAATGATGATGATGACGCTTCTGAAAACTTAAATAATTTGAATCCACATTGCGCATAGACTTTAAGGAAATTACGGAGATTCAGAATACTTACCTAAATGTTTAGGTACCTGCTTCTAAATACAGTGAAACCTGGCAACTTTGCCAAAGGTTGTTTAATTTGCCATATACCGCCTTACGAGGCAAAATAATTTGTTATGTCAAAACTGTATTTTTTTTAACGTTTGTAATACCCTTAAATCAAACTTGAATATTTGATTGGCAACATTTTATTGTATATGACAACCCAGCTCTTATAGAACTGTCATTTTTGGCGGTTACTTTTTCCCGCGCTAACTGTGAGTGACTTTGTGCTCCGAAACTTTATTGAAAATAAGTGGGATATACCTTGTGTAGATAAATAAAACTTTAATACCACGTTCTTAATAATATTCTTTAATTAAAATCATGATAATTACGTCTCTTTAACCAATTAAACCTAAGAGAGGCTAGGGCTGTCACAAGAAAGAAACTAAAATCCTGTTATTTAGTTTTGTTTCCTACTTACCTACCCCTAATTTTACTGATGCAATCCTGACAGCAATTTCTATTTATTTTGAAAAAATCGAAACAAGGCGGGTGAATTTGCCACATTTTGGAAATTCAATTGCCAGTGTAAAATATTTTATTGCAATGATAACTGTGATTTTTTATGGTAACTCTTTTAATTTTTTCCTAAATTTTAGGATGGAAATCTTACCACAAGTGATAGTTGACCTTGCTATAAAAAGTTTTTGGACTAAAACATCATTATAGAATGAGAAAACAATAGATTTAAGATTGTGTTACAATAATGCATAAAATTTACTACATATCTCATTGATTGCTTTTTATAACATCATAGAGATTTTTTAAGAATAGTACATTACTTCAGAGGGAAGAAAGTGACAGTTCCATACCGAGATTATGGCATTTACACAAACCATTTGAGGTATGGAACTGTACTTTATCCTGAGGGATGTATAGTGCTTTTTATTACACCTACGAGGAAAATTATGGACATAAATGCATAGAAATGTTTATATTTAGTTAAAAGTACAATTATTAAAAGTGCAGCTATTATAAGATGTTACATTTTGTCCGGGTATCTTGATATTTTGAGACATGTTCACATCTTGAGTTAGTTGAAGGCTTGAAGAAGCCACTTCTTCCGTGATTCCGCGCGTTTTATATACAAAAATAATTTCGTTTTTAATTTTCTGTATGCACCAAGGAGGTTGGTAACTGGTAAAAAAAAAAAACTGTATGTGGCCAGTAACAATTTACTTGAAATTTAATTAGTAGACAGTTAAAGTCTCTTGGCAGTATGACTGCTGACAAATTAAAAAAAAAAAAGAAAAACCGGGTATGTAATGGAATTTCATACATACTTCCCACCCTTGGGTCGGAAGGATTTTCATACAAACTTCCATACCTTGGGATGAAAGGATTTGAAGGGCGGGATAAAGGCGTTTCTTCCCTCTAATTGGTATAATAAGTATGTATTTTCAGAGCAGGTGTGATAAAAAAACCTTTTCAAACTTTTTTACCCCCAGGTTTCATGGTACCTTATAGCTATGTCATTTACGTAATGAGTATTCAGTGTTCAATTAGTTATGTACGTTACACGTTAAACTAATTCGCGAAATATCTTACCCAACAAAACGTTACTACTTTAGACATAAAATCTAGTTGGTAACACGACGCGCCGCGACTTATCTCCGACACAGTAGGTCAGTGGCGCCCCCGCGCGGCCGGAAGCGAAAGCGACGCGAGCGGTGGACGGCACATCTAACCGCTTTCCCCGCCTAATAATCTATCTGAAACTGCGTACATACTGTACATAGACACAGACGTGTACTGAGAAAGTTAATAAACTTCAAGTTATTTTATGATATATATTGACAAGTATCTAGCTAAGTTTTGTTCAAATGAACCAAAAAATTTGACTAGCATGATTAGCCTATATCTAATTTGCCCCCCGCCGGGACAATGCAGGCCTCCTTTCTGTGAGAAGCACAAATTTGATTCATCATAATCAGCCTATAATGTTCCCACTGCTGGGACACAGGCCTCCTCTCTTCGAGAGGGAGTGGGCTGTAATCTACCACGCGGGCCCAGTGCGGGTTGGTAGATATCACATGTCTTCGAATTTTTAGTTCTAGGACATGCCGGTTTCCTCACGATGTTTTCCTTCACCGTTTTGAGAGCAGTAGTGATGAAATTATTTACACAAAGTGAAGCGCCTGCCTGGGTTCGAACCCACGCCCTACAACTCGTAAGCCGTTACCACTGGGCCACCACTGCTCTTTAGAAATGGGATTGTCTTGAACTAATTACTTTTACCAGAGACATAAAACTTGTAGGCAAAGCTCCCCAATGTTTTCATCAATTTAATGACTAGGCTAAGCTATTAAATTAATTTTTCCTTTTCAAATACAAGGACTGCCCGGGCCGTGGTGGCCATTCGCGGTGCATATGCGAGCATACACCACTCTAGGTAACTATACATAGACTATAGCTGTATCTATTGTATATAACCTTTCGTATATAACGCACAGATGATTACTTTCATATTATACCTACTGATGGAAAGCTTAGCTTAAAGAAGAGTACCTAAGACATGTTTTAAAGACACAATACATGATGTTAGCACTCAAGTACAAGATACATCAAATAAATCGAAATTAATTGGTATTTACTTACATAAATTACATTGATTCAGGAGTCTTTGGCTATTTTTATTTACACATACGTATTTACATGATTTAAAAACTAAGACTTAATAATAATAATATGTACAAGTAAATAAAAAATAATGTAATTGATAGACCACAAACTCTAATCAATTACATTGATAGAGTTTCAATAAACTCGTTTTCTTAAACTAAAGTTTTGGTTATAAATCTATACTCGGTACCTAGCCATTTACTAGCATAAGTGAGCTAGTATAATAGTTAAAGCAATAGCACGTAAAATTTTATCGGAGAGGCAACCGGATGGCGAATGGTAATCTGGGTCTTGAAGTGATAACGAACCCCCCGTACCGTCCGAATGGACCCCAAATGGACGGGAGCAGAGATATAGGGGATGGGGGCAAAACTTTTTTTTTTGATGGCGTTCAAAATTTAAGCTCTAATAAGTGCGTGGAATTTGTGTGTATCAATACCATCTGGTTGCCACACCCTAACATCGTTATAATTGAAATAATGTATACAATTTTTGAAAATCCTTACCGATGATTTATCACCGAAAATGAGGGTGAATTTTATCAAAACCAGATGGCATTGATACACACAAATGAGGTTAAAACCTGAAAGGTCATAACAGGTGGCAGCACGTACGTCTTTAAACCGCCATTGTTGTGTTTATGTTTACTTTTGTGTCGATCATAAATTATACGAAAACTATATAAATATGTATGAGATTTGGAGTGTAGTACTATTAAAAGACGAGCTAAGTACAGGCGAAGCGTCTACCACTGGTAAAAAAGCACCTTTTGTGGAAACGTCCATAAATTATGAACGTTTTATAATTTATAGGTTATTTTGTGTTTGTTGACTTTGAGTTCGTTTTTGTGAAAGACTGGAGGCGTACGATAGGAATAACTTGATCAGAGTTGAAAACCAACTCGGGCTGCTCGGGCATGATCTTCCTGACTAAAAAACTTCAGAGATTGCACTTCTAGCACTGATCTAATATGATATGTGTTCATATTATCATATTAGATCAGTGCTAGAAGTGCTATCTCTGAAGTTTTTTTTATAATTTACATAATATCACATCACAAGTGCCTATATGTAAGGAAAACAGATCACTTTCTTTCTTAAAAGGTTTAAAGGACGTCTCGACGAAATATCGGGTTCCAATTTTTTTTCAGAGAGCTTTCTCCCACAGTTTTCTTCTTACAACATCTTTGGCAAATACATAGGCCCCCGTATTTTTGCAGTCAACAGCTTTGCAACTGGGCTCAATAATTAATAATGCGTGAAAGAAGTCGCTTGTTTACAAAAAATGTATGGCTAGCTGTCAAATTTTAAGACGCTGGATATCAGCGCCATCTGAAGTGAGCAAGTGGCAGTTTTTATCCCCATAACTTGCACTTTTTTAAATTTTTAATGCCACGTCAAAAAAAAAAACGTTTTGCCCCCATCCCCCATATCTCCGCCCCCGTCCATTTGGGGGTTCAGTATCACTTCAAGACCCAGATTACCATTCGCCATCCGGTTGCCTCTCCGATTAAATGTCACGTGTCATTGCCTTGAATATAAGGATTAGTGGTCATTGTGCTTAGTTCTGACTGTTATTCTATAAGGAGACATTACTCCTGCAGTAGGATGTGTGCAAGGGCGGAACCAGTGGGGGTCATGGGGGTCATAAATATATTTAGTGAGAAGCAGTTTGAAGTTGGAGGTCCAGTACGTATACAAAATATAAATGTAGGGTTCTAAATTTTTGGAGCTCGCTGCGCTCGCTCTTGCAGCCTACACTCTCAAACTTTCTGCAAAAGTCGACAAAGCAACTTCTAATTCGGTAAGAAACCGACCGGCCTCATTTGGTTTTGTCACTTCGGGCCCCCAACAGGCTTAGTCCGCCACTGATTGGCCACCCTCCCCTAACTCGCAGTAGAGATGGGTTTTAACAGGTTAAACGCGATATCTGTTATCACTGTTACTGTTACACAAAAATAACAAATCCAAATATCTGTTATTAAATAACAGCCTGTTATTTTTGTACGGAAGATAAATACGTATTTAGATATCAATTGAATATTTTCTGTATTTCTATTCGTTTTAAGTTTTTGTTATAATGTTAACTGGTCAGTAACAGGTAACACGACCTAATTTAGGAGTCACTTTTTCGTAAATGTTTGTTCTTGTAAGACCACTAACTGTATTTTTACGGATAATAAATACTATAAGATTCTCTTTTTAGCGTAGTTTAACCGCTTTAGTTAGAATGAGAAGTAAACATATTTATTTTTAGCAAGAGAGAAATTGATACCGATACGCTTATTGAATTCAAAAATTAAGGTAAAATAAATAAAACACAAGTCAGGTTATTTTTTTAAATTAATATAACAAGAACAAATTAAATAAAGCCGTTTAAAATTGTAGACAGGTTGAGATTAGTTACTAGTTTTAGTAATTAAAATTAACATTGATGAGATTTTTGTTTAAAAAACAAAGTATTCTTATGTTTTGCGGAGAAAGGCCATTTCGCAAATCTATTTGAATAAGACCTGCGGTCGAAAATAGTCTCTCAGATGCGACAGAACTCATTTGGAAACTAAAGTACTTCTGCGACATTTTTTTCAAGTTTGGGTATAAGACGTCATTATGCCAGAAAACGAACGGATCTGCGCCTCTCGATATGTTAGGAGACCTTAGGTATCTTTCGACTTCTTCTTTGAAAGAATTACAATTCAGAGTAGACAGGGGCTCATCTTCCTCGGACTTTCTAATAATATTTTCACAAACGCTCCAAAGCCCGCCACTCGTAGGCATCTCAGAACTTACAGTTACAGTACTAGATGTAAGTGTGACCGTGTCTGAAATTGTTTCGGAATGCAGTGCTATATTAAGATTAAGTAACTGAACAAGACGCTTTTTGCCATAGTAATAGTAGACTGTATGTGTGATGAAAGTATCGTTGAATCAGACATAGAAATATCGCCGGTGCCGATATATCGGCAAACTTCGAGTATCGCCGATATATCGGCATCGGTATCGGTATCGAATGCATGCCTACTAGTAATAGCAGCCTACAAGAGCATTTACTATCTATACATATATACTTACTCGATTACGATGCACTATCTAGAAGAATAGGGAAGCGGTTCTTCAAATGACCTATAACTAAAACTTTTTTTATTATAAAGTGCCTAGTAACGGTATGAATGCTATTAATGAAACGACAAAAAACTTTTCAAGTTTTTATCTCTAAATAAAAAGAACCTTTTTGGTGGAACCACCGCCGCACCGTTCAAGCACTTAGGGCTTCGCCCTCTGGGACCAAAGTTACAAGTGTAGTGCCGAATTAAGGAAGTTTCGCTTTTTTCTGTTAGAGACGGCCGAACTTTGAAGTGGATTTTTTGGCAAAAAAACCTGCGACAGAATTGTTATAACTTATTCACAACTTGTTATGTCACCGTTTTGAATTAAGTTAGGTTTGGTTAGGTATGAAAAGGCCTATTTTTTCGCGGCGTATCGTGAAATAGCCAAGCAGATCACAATATGGCTATTTCTACGATCTGACCAAGACGTATACAAACTTCAAACAACGCCTACTTGCCTGTTTACAGTTCAATTAAAAAACCTTGACACCAACAATGTTTTCCGAACTAATCGCAGTTTCATAAAAATTTACACATAATTGTGTATAAACAGTAGGAAAACGTCGGGAGTGAATCACTTTAATAATTAATTGTCGCAGTATCTTCCTAGAACGTGATGTGGGGTATCAGGGCTCCATGTCAAGGTGGGTGTCGCGACACTGCTCTGTGACGTCATTGCTAGGGGGACTATTTAATTACTCCCAGGGCGTTAATAAGGGATGTTTATTTTAATGATGGGGTTATGGCGATGGGTAGCAATTAAGTAGTGTATTCCAGTTTGCATACTACTATGACAGCAGAATCATTATGCACATTTTTATTATGCTTCTGTAAGAACACTTTTTTTTAACTCATTTTCAATTTGAATTATTTCTAAAATAACACTCCTCCTTTTAGAAGCTCAGTATTTGTGTGGGAGGACAATCAAATGACGTGTCACAGTATTATTTCGTAACTTTCAATATTAAGGGCAATACCTACTATTTTTTAAAATACATTTGTAATATTCCCGCCGATCACCGTAGGTTTTAATTGCGGAAAAATTAATTACGGTCCGGAAACGTAAGTTGCCGAATAGGTGGAAACGTAAACATAATTTCAATTTTCTCAAAAAAATTGGAGATCTCAACATGCTGAGTTAGTATCAATATAAGTATGATCTGTGACCTACTGTAATCTACCTGAAACCTCAAGGAATCAATTTATTAGTCAATTTATTAATCAAGTACCCAATAACTGGCCGCATTGCCATACAACTTGGCAATGCGGCCAGTCTCTTGGGTACATTACCAGTCGACAGCGATGCGGAGGAATTTTTCGACGCCATATTTTAGTTTAGTTTTAGTTAGGTTAGGATATTATATTTTTTTAGTTTTGTCATACCTATTTGTGTTAGTAAGTACTTAAGAACTATGTAAATAAATACAAGAACATTTATTAGGTACCTACACGAGAAATATCTCACCATCTTTATTGCATCCCGAAGTCCCGAATCGCTCGACATGCTATAATGAATGTGAGAATATCACGACAGTCGGAAGACGTTCCTGAATCTAATAGTACGTATTCTATTGTAGGTATCTAGTGAACCTAGGTTATGATCGACGTCTGCTAACGTTCACGTCTTCTGCTAATTCGCTTCCGACCTCGTAACATGGTATTTCCTCCTTTCCTTGCAAGATTGGACGTAACGTTCTATGAAAAGTGTAATCATTTTGATTCTGAAACACTTATTAATAACTGTTCTTCTTCTTTACATACTATTATCGCAACCTGAATGGCAACTACTACCTATTTGTTTTTCAGCACGTTTTTTCATGGAAGCATCAAAGAAAGTATTAGCCTTAAAAGTATAACATTATGTTCTTCTCTACCTTCGTCAAGGGTCAGGCCCATGGCCAATAATTATTGTCCAGCGGACGTTGTTCAGTCCCATCAATGATTAAATATTTGGTCGCCCAAAACGAAATTACTTATATTCTAGGAGCAACTAAGCTAAGCATATTCAGCTTCTATTGGCAAAAGCAAATAATTTAATCTCTACAAAATGAATTAGAGAGAGGAATATTGTACTTAGGAAAGTAGCTAGGTGTTTACCGTTGGTGTTTCAATCCAGTTTAGTGCTAAGAAACAACTATAAAGAATATCTTAAAATAAACTCTTACATTCTCCGCTTTTCTAATATGATTTCCACCAACGTCACAGTATTTCGACGTAACCAGTCCCGACTCATTCTGAACGTGATAACCTGAAACAACAACTCGCAATTAGACGTCCAACAAAGCTGTATCCATTTGCTCTAATTTTTAAAATAACTCCTCACTCTTATTAATGTGACTGTTGTCATAACACCACGTACCTTTTGCTAAACACTGGATGTATTCAATTAAAGTGTACAAGTAGTTTCTATATCTAGCCTAAAAAGGTAATGATTCTTCATAAATTAGTGATGTAGGAAGTCAGTTTGTCAGTGGTATGCCTTATCAATCGTGGTGTCCTCAGGAAATCCCATGCGTCTCGATTGCATGATACCCTCATCTATGTTCGTTCTAGGGTTTTTACATTGACCATTAGATTTTTGCGAGGCCAACTATCATGTCACTGCTATCTCTACCGGAATATATCACTCCGAAAATCCCTGTCTTTCTGTTTTCCGGAATAATTATGTCACTTGGTAATTCTCGCCATTTCACCCACGACATGTTTCCCACTGAAAATGTCAGATTTTCATCAAAAACTGACTATTTTTGACAACCGCATCCGCAATCCTTAGTGCACGGTGCAGCGCGTGCGTCACTTGTGCGCGTGTGTGCGTGCACAACCATGACCCCGTTTTCACTGCGCGCAAACACTGCGCGTGTGTGCCGTGTGTGTGCGTATGTGCGCCGCGCATGTGTGCGGCACATGTGCTTGTGTTATGTCACACGAGATAGAGCGTGCGTTTTGCGATGCGTGCGTCTGCGCTGCTGCGGAGGCTGCTCTGCTTTCCTTATTGTTTTGTCGGTATTGTACAAGGAATTAAATATGAGTGAGAGATAATCCGTCTTACGTTTAAACATAATTTAGGGTTTCATTGACTTTTATTTCGTTGTTTTGATTTATTACATACGACTTTACACTCGGAAGCCATAAAAAATAGGTAATTTATTAAAAAAACAACCCAATTAAAAGTATGAAAAGATAAATAACTTCCCGCCCGTATTACTTACATGTCACAATTACCAACAATAAATAACAATATTACGACCAAATCGAAGCCTTTCTTACCGTTCACTACCAAGGACCAACAATCGTGACCCACACGAAGATCAGGGCAATTCAGGTGTCCATTAAAAGTTTAAAACTATTAAAAGCCGGACATCCGCTGATTAATAACAAATCTATCGAAGTGGAGCATACTCCGACATGTCTCCATTACGCAAGCGCACATCCGCGCGTTTCGCCTTGAGAACTGTTAGCGGCGCGAGCGCAGTCGTTGAGATTTCGGATTTATAGGTCTTATGTGAAATGAAATTGTATGAGGAGATTCCAGGGTAAAAAAACCCACGATTGAGCAATTTAACTCTGTGAAACTTAATTTATGTTATTCTTAATTGGGCTAGTAGTGAATCAATTAGATACCTAGAACATAGAATTCCAATTCAATCATACAATTCATTGGCCAAATTCACTTGTCTCGGAAGTGTACCTCAGTGTTTCATCAAATCATCTCACATAATTTTAATAACAACATTAAAAGTTTTGTGTGTATTATTAGTCACCACGGCATCTTAGATTCAGCCATTATTATAAGTAGGTAGGTACAGGCTCCTTGTATTATCAGGAGGTCTACTCCCTAAGCACGGTATTCGTAGTTTCGGCCTGAAGTTACGGGTGATTTATATTCCGTATCGCCTACGGATATAAGAATAGTTTGGGGCCCGATCTAAGAATGAATGACACCACGATTCAACAGTATTCCCTACTGCGAATGTGTATTTGCCCGTCCGAAAAGATAATTATTCGGGTGTAGAGTTCAATCCGAGCTTCTGGATTTTGTTCCGGACGGGTCCGTATCTTCGTTGACGGACGTAGAGTAGGCCCCCGAATTGTCGCATCTATATATTGTCAGAAAAAAAAACTTTATTACGAACCTCCTCCTGTTTAAATTAGTGTAAAAGGAGGTAACCAATTACAGTACAGCTAGGTACCTACCGATGTACCTACAATTCTGTGGTTAGACCTAATTCTAAAAGGAGTTTCGTCAACCAACATAATTGGTCTTTTGCAAGTCTTAAAAATCCGTTTAAGGCGACCCGTAGGCTTTAGAAAACTATGCAACCTGCTTTTGAAACCTACGCGAGTTCTCACGCCATCATTGTTGGCTGCTAAAGCGAAGCATTAGCTCCACAGATTTCACCAATTTAGCTTTATTCCATCTATTTTTAACTAAGTAGCTGCGTACATGGCTCTTTAGGTACACTTTTCTAGGATGAAAAGTAGGCGTGTTGACATTTTTTACTGGTCCCTAGTCTCATATAAGAAGTTTTTATTGGTATATCTATTTGTCAGTATTAACTGAAGAATTCATAACATTCGTTTTGTTGCAATAAATAGTTCAGTTTTTCCTCTTATACAAAGTTTCAAGCCAAAATAATAATAGACATTCAAACAGGTTTCCTTTGACAAAATGGTTCATTACAAGCTTCCTTATAATTAGCCCTATCTATTAAAGGATGCAATAAGTGTTAAACGTCTAATCAGTAACTGCAAATCGCTCTTCAAGGTTGGAACCGGCAACCTAACTTCCAGCCAACATTTTTTATATACCGCGTCACTGAAGGAAAATCCAGTGAGTTGCTATTAAAACTAATAATGATTCCGACAACGTTTATGAACAAAGTGTTCCCGGAATCCGATGGCAGGCAGGCAGCGGACATTTCACGAAGTTCCGAGCGACCGTGACCCAGAAATGTATATAATACGTAAATAAACAGGCTCGTGGAGCTCTGGACCTAACGTAGCACGTGGGTAGGACGTGGTTAGACTGGAATAGTTGGAACTACATATTTAACTATATGCCTACAGGCATATTTAAATGCATATATATTGTATCTGAATCTCTGATGAAAACACCTTACATTTGTGTTTCAAAATGCGACTTTACTAATATTTTGTCGTCTATGAAACACAAAATAAAACTAATGAAAATCAAGTCACATTAAATGCTGCAAATATTCCCGGAAAAGCGCACCCTACCCTACCTCTAAAACATATATTTACAAAAGCAAAATTAAATTGTCTCTGACGACAAGCGTTTAGACCTCGCATTAGCAAAATACCATTTGAACGACTACCAAGCACTTACAAATTCGTGATGCGTTCGCGTTCCTTTCTTATGTGACGTCACACACCTGTCATCAAAAGGGCTAAACGTACTGTTTCCATGTTTATCCATAGCATTTACCAGGGAATAATGAGCGCTTGGCTGTGAGAGGTACACGCGACCGGCGCAAACCAATGAAACTACATAATTGTATAGAGCGTTACAGTCTTGTGGGCAAAATATTTTAGTATTGGTTGCATTTAGCAAATTGTCAAAATAGATAGATTTACTTGTACAGTACCCACCCGTGTTCCTTCAGTTGCCATGTTGCCGGGGGCGATCTCCCTTGAGGACTTCTTCGCAACCCCGGCAGGCATCGGCCCTAGCGGACCTCGTCAATTCTGCTGACATCTCTTTGAGGCGCGCGTGAAACACAACGCGCCATCGACCGTATACCTAACATTGGAAAGTGTCAATAAATTGAAAATATCAACCTTCTGACGTTATCAAGTTTGGGATCGGTTAAGTAATTTATTCGCTTAGATTTATCTACATGATATATATTTCTGTACATTTTTACTAGCAATTTTTCTCAAATCCCATAATATTTTAATTGGTCTACTTTTACTCTTATAACTAAAATGGCAACTGTTCGACATTTACACTCATGTAAATACTTCGAAATTGGCCCGTCACAATATTACAGCACTTACTCTGCCAAGGGCAACACCTCACCTCTCATGAATAACCTACATATTTCAATGAGATATCAAGCAGTCCTGCTCGACTGTACACTTGAATCTAAGCACAGCTCCTTGAGGCAGTGCGACAACCTGAATCGTGTCAATGACGAGCGACCACATACGCACACACGCACGAACGCGCACACGCATGCACGACGTACGTGTGCGCACAGTGTCCTGCACAAGTGCACGCGACACCGTTCTCCTGTGCACCGGTTTTGTTATTGCTAACAAGGAGTTTCTTGTTATTTAATTTAATGTTCTTTTCTAGAACATACATAGTTATTTTAAGGCATGATGGTTGAAAAGTTGGTTTTCACTTCTCCATTAATTAGGCAGATGCTTACCTACCTACTGCAGTTGTACAATCACATTAAACAATGGCGGTAGTCATCGTCATCAACTTTGGAAGCTTCTACAAGGGTATATCTCTGGTGCCATCTCTGTTTCGTGCCTCGTTAATCCAATTTCATTTTAAGGCTCGTGCAGACCAGCGCGATATCGCGGGCGCGACAGGCACTCGACCTTTGTCGCATCCCGCGATATCGCGCTGGTCTGCACGAGCCTTACGATATTTATACGATCTTCTATAGAGCGATTGGCCTGTGTAACTGGAATCAGCCCTTATCCGTATCAGCAGTACCTACCTATTTATTAGGAACTGCCGCTTGGTCGCTGCGGCAAGCCACCGCTAATCTGAGCATGCGGCTTGGTAGCTGCGGCAAGCCACCACTAATTCCAAAAGGCACTCATATGTTACCCAAATTCATAACTTCTATCTATCTACGTTTTTTCAATTATTTTTTATTACAATAATTTCGAATGAAAGATTCACAACAGCCATTATAATAATAAATAATCAATGAATATCGTTTCCGGTGATCACTGATCAAGTTAGAGGATAGGAGGACGAAATAATAAGAATATTATTATTTCGTTATTAGGCGTTCGTCACAGGCAAAAATATCGCTTTTGGACTGGGGAAAGTACCGTAAACGTAACATTGTCGAATAGATTCCTTCTACTACTTCATATTCGTCAATGTCGTTTTGCTTTTGTCTGTGTATGTTAATTATGGCTTAAATCCCACTTCCATTTTTCCTGATCTTACTTACAATTCTTCTTTAGCGTCGTGCAGACTGGCGCGACGGACGTGGCGGCGCTACGCGACACCGGTAATTGTTCTACCGTGAAGTTTTCTTCGAAATCGCGAGTCGCGCCGGTCTGCACGAGGCTTTTTTTCCCCGTGTCTCCCCAGCTAGTTCAATGTTCCGTGTCCACGTCCACGACTGTTCCTAATGCGGGGTTCGTTGCATAAGCTACTTCTGACTGAAGAGCCGCAACATATCACATTACTAGCTGGGACGCGTATGTTTAATGAATCGGTTCAATAAATTATTATCGGATTTAAGGAGGCACGTCATATCCCGGGTAGTGTTGGTGCGAGATCTTGGGGTCGCTTTCTCCGAAGATTTGTCGTTTCGCACACATATCGTACAGGTGTGTAAGAAAGCCTTCAAAAATCTTGGATTTGTGATGCGTGAAAACCGGGAGTTTAATAACACAACAGCTGTGAAATCACTTTATAATGCAATGCATATTAGTAAGAAGTAGCCTGGAAACGAGTGCTATCTTCTGGAATCCATCTGAAACGAAGTATTGTCTGATGTTATAAAAAATGCAAAATAAATTTACCCGGTTCCTTTATATGAAGCAATTTGGCATCTTCCCATTCTATCCACACATGTATCCAACCCTCTTTGTAATAGGGATGGCTGGTTACTATAAGTTGGAGGTAAGGCGCAATTTCGCACTGGTTAAATAGGTTTTTATGGTTTTTCGTGGTATGCTGAATAATCCTCAAATACAGAATCTTTGGGATTACTCGTTCCAAACAGTAGGCTGCAGCAAGGGCTGAGAGAGAGGCTGTTTAAAGTCCCGGTGGCTCGTACAAACATGTTAAAGGTTGCACTAGTAGTGGGGCGGGCAATAAAGGTACTCAACAGCGTCTCTCTGCAAGTGGATATCTTTACATGCTCATTGGCGGACTTCCAGAGGGTGACACTTAACATATTGTCCTCTGTATGACTTATGTCACACAGTGGACATTGTGACTATATTGCTGTGTTGGGTTGAACCTGTAAAAAGAAATGTAAGTGTGAATAGTAAATAAATAAACAAATTTCCACGGGATGATGACAACAATATTTTTGAATGGTAGTTTTTATGTTAAACACCTCGTTGGTCCATTGGTCCTAGTGGTCGAAACTCGCAAGTGTGACTGCTGAGCGTAGGTCTTGGGTTTGTTTACCGGGTCGGACAGAGTTATTGGGCTATTATAATATGACACTATCAGTAGTGGCCTCTGCAATGTTGCGCCCGTTTGATGAGGCTTACTCCCTGTTACTTGAAACTTAGGCTAGCGAAATGTGGCTCTGTCTAGCCCTTCGAAAATACATGCGTGTTACTATGTTAGTGTTGGCCATTGTTTTGTACATTTATAATGAGCTTAATGAGCCTTTTTAATGACCTATACGTAATCATAAAGACATCTTCAAAATGGTAAGCATTAAGTGGACATTGACAGGTTGTGGTCATCAATCAGTCTGTCGCATGGTACGATATTGGCCTCAGGATAGTTCTCTAGTACTTATCTTTAATAGCTTATGTTGTGTTGTAGAAATATTTGGGAGTCTTATTCGCATAACCTATCCTGGTTTTGCGGATTATTCTATCATTATAAAAGCTGGTTCCTTGGCCCATTCTAACTTTTAATTTTACCAGTAAAACGACCGAATCATCTAACTCATCATCAAATTAAGCGGTGTCTAAACTGATGTACATGATGTTCCCTGTTCGATAGTCAGTTTATTTTAAATTAAATATCAAATACAGAGAGGAGCGAGTAGCGGCAAGCTGAATACATAACGCATCGGTCGACATACAGGGTGGACATAATATAACTTTCACTCGCAAGGGTTTTTCTCGCCAAGCATATTGGTGAACCTAGCCGTCAGACAGTTCAAATAGCGTATCGGAAGTCATAAGCCCTAGAAAACATAGATGGAGATAGGTAGCCTGAAAGTGTTTCGGAAACCGGACGCTGAACACCTGCGTGGACCCAGACTGGTCTAATGTCTAGTCATGTATGTTATGCTAGAACATTGTTGGCTAATGTCTGGCTTATAATGACGTCACCGTTAACGTTTATATTTGTGTCTATAATCCACGGTTTAACCTTAACTAGCCGCTGATCTGTTGTCAAATCTAATGGTCGCTGTAGGTAGGTATTGGTTATTTTAGTTAACAACAAACAAAGTTGAATAGTGTTTTTGAAAAGGAGGAAAACTTGGCTTTGTTTGCAGTTTCTCAAAAAAAAAAAAAAACAGCGGATCCTCCCCGAATCTGTGGAGTTCTTATATTATAAGTCATGTTACTGTGTATGTATTTATGAGTACGTGTCTGTGTCCGTGTGTATAATATGAATAGTTTAAAAACTACGTATTACATAGCACAGCATTGGTAATCCCCGCTTTGAAAGATAATAAATATCGAACAATATTATTTATTATTACATGATAATTATGTATTTCGAAACTACTAAATATGAATCATTTTGTAGCATAATTTCAAAACATTAATAACAAATTGATCTATCGTTTAATAGTTACAAAGTCCATGGTATGTATGGTAAGTGCGCACAATGCGACGCCATTCCTTACCACAAATATTAATTCCATTAAGTATCGCCCATATCACCTACTAAAATGTAGGTACCTACCAACATATCGCACAAGGCGTATGTAACACTATAGCTCGGCCTCTAGCTTTGCCTATGGTTTTAATATAATGTGATAATCATAAATAATACGCAATTATTTTTCGCTATTACACCTCTTTATCTTTATGTTTTTTCTTCTTTCTTTTTCGGGTTCCGTACCCGAATGGAACGCTACTTTTTGCTAAGCCTCCACTGTCCGCCTGTCTGTCTGCCAGCGATCTCATGAACCGTAATATGTAGACAGTCGAAATTTTCACAGCTTGTGTATTTCTATTGCCGCTGTAGCAATAAATAATAAAAATAAAATATTGTTAAAAATTAAAGAGGTTCTCCATACAACAAACGTATGTTTTGGGCGTTTTTGCTCGATCTTAATACGGTACGGAACCCTTCGTTTGCGAGTCCGACTCGCACTTAGCCGGTTTTTTCTTTTTCTTTCTTTTTGCATAAGGTCCTAGATTCGATTCCCAAATCAGGCAAAGTGCTATTGGGTTTCTCCATGAGTAATTTTCAGTACGGGGGCGAACAATTTATAGATATAGCTAGGTCTCATATCTGGGAAAATTAGTTTTATCCGTATTTTAACCCGAGCAAAGCTCAATCACCCAAAGTTTAGAAAAAGATAACGAATAATGACATACATTATTGACATTAGAATAATGATCATGGCAGTATGGAAATAGTAGGTACTATCCTATACTATTCAATGAGCATTCTCTATTTTCACCAGAACAGAGCTCGGTGGCCCAGGTACTGGGACTTAAACATAACTGGCAAAATATGGGTGTACCTACTACATGTACAGTTGTACACCCCTGCCTTATCCTTCGGGGAAAACAGGTTGATGTTGTGTTATGTTTACACCTCTTTACCAACATTAATACAATTTTAGCAGCCTCACAGCTAAGGCTGGTCGTACACGTACGGTTTCCTGATCACGATCCCTGATTCAAAATTCCGTGAGACTTGCGCAGACGTGCGATTTTTTGTTTTTAACCGACTTCCAAAAAAGAGGAGGCTATTTATGTTCGTAGCGTACGTTGATTTTTTTAAAGTGATAACTTCTTAAGGCGCGTTGGGCATTTTTGAGATGGGACTAAACCGTTGATTTCGCGACACCGTGATGGCACCACCTTTTGACCGTTTAATAGACATCAACGCGTTGATTATCGCGATGCCAATTTTTTGAAGTTTTCACTTTTGTCGGCACTTCCGGAGTGCCACTGTTTTTTTTTTCTATTTTTTTTATCTATGTCCACCGATTTGTCCGTCAATTTAATTGTAAACCGATTTTTTAAATTATATTTTGTTTGAAAGCGTATGATTTCAAGGTGGTCGCATATAAATTTTATTGAATTTGCTTGGATAGTTTTTAAGTTAGCTTCAATAATACGTATTTTTTCCTACTTAGTATTTGGATGATATGATAAGTTCGTGTGACTGTTATTCATATAGCAGCAAATTAGTGTGGGGTAGGTACCACAACTAAAACGTGAAAAAGAAAACTTTTTACAAAAAAAACCAAACGACTTCCAAAAAAACACTACAAAGTGAAAAATAACTTTAATTTCGGAAGTCGGTGGCAAAAACGAAAATTCAAAACCAAAGACACCGACTTTTTGTTTGTTTCCGAAACGAATGTCAGGTTTTTTTCCGTTTGGAAAATGTACAAACGTGTGCGCCTACTTGAACTTTTATATGTAAAGCAAGTATTCAGGTTTCCGAATCAGGAATCCTGATCAGAAAACCGAATCAGGAAATCGTACGTATGCGGCCAGTCTAGACGGCTCATACAGACAGACTCACTCTCACTTCACAATATTAGTGGACACAATGATGCTATTGTCTTATGTTGTGATAACAGTTATCACAGGGTAGGCAGCAATCCAGCCTGAATGAAATCTGGTACACATGAAGCTTCAAGTAATGCTGTTAATTAATTATTTTAATAGGTACTAGCGGACGTCACGCGGTTTCACTCGCGTAGTTCCCGTTCCCGTAGGAGTACGGGGATAAAATATAGCCTATGTTACTCGCTGATAATGTAGCTATCCATTGCTGAAAGAATTTTTCAAATCGGTCCAGATCTTTTTAAGTTAATTCGTTACATAAAAAAATACAAATCTTTCCTCTTTATAGTATTGGTACAGATAAAGATATAGAAGCACAGATTAATTACTCTGACGCCTTTTTTGCGACTTAGTTTCAAGGATAGGATTCGTTTTAATGGGATGACCTAAGTACATAACTTAATACATTAATATCACCCTGTCATTAAGTAGGTACCTATACAGAAACCACTTTTCATACCAGAAATAGAGCGTGGCGTGGTATCTTTATTGCACATGAAGTTTAAATTAATTAATAAACAGTTATCACCACAGCGACACGCTGCTAGTTGTAGTAGTTAATTCCTGTTAGATTTTTTGCAAAGATCTGTAATCCAGTCCGTATAAGAAATTGGTCAAAAAACATCAAGAACTTGCAAAAACTGTTGTTTTGGTATCAGTGGCGCCGGTTCATAATGTGATGCCATTAATATAACGCACCTCGGCGACTCTGGGCGTGTCATTAAATACCCCGGATGAGCGCTATTTATCGCTTGTTTCTAGGGTTCCGTAGCTACGCAAGTTTCCAGACGAGATTGTTATGAGCCAGACGTTTCGGTTCAAATATAGACATTATTACATCACTTGAAAATACACAGTTCAAATATTATTATGGTAGGAAATTCTATATTATTGTTAACGTTCCTCTTAATTTTCCACTTATTACTAGACTAACGTAGATCAAACAACAAAAACAATCCCTTCAACTATCCAAATCAACTAAGCTTGTACGTAAACGAAAACTTCAGACTTTCCAACCTAGATCCAGTGATATTATAGTAGCCACAATAATACTAAATTGTGTTTTCTAACTTTGTTCCTTAGGTACGGCGATGAGCCTAAAACGTAAACAACTAGAAACGGGAACTATGACTACAAATAGCATTTATTTTATACCTCATGCCCATTGGACAACATTTTAATAATAAAAAAATAGATTAAAAAAATTAAAAAGTACGGAACCCGACGAATTTCTATGCACCTGACACCTCAACACGTGTAGCGTAGCATCGGTGCGCGAGCGCAAGTTTTTGCACTTCACGGCGCATCAGCTACGATCGGTTACCTTCGGCCCCGATGTCACTAGGGGTGTCATATACAAGCTATTTGAATTTAACGCTAATGAATTAGGGGAATTCTGACGCTGTTTCGGAATGTGTAGTATTTCAAAATTTGACAGGTTCCTGATGTATTTGTTTACCGTTTAATTAGCTGGATATGGATGTTTATTTTTTCTTATGTAGGATCATTTATAAAGAATAATAGCGATGTATCAGGCATAGTGTCAGGCAGGTTCGGCTTCATATTTTTGTAAGGAAATAAGTAGGTGTCTGTCTCTGGTTTTTGAAATACTGACCGAGTCTGTACACTGTCGCAGCAAATCAATCGCCCACGGGCGGCATAAAAACTGACATCAGGTTAGTCAATAACCACACGAAAATGAAAGAATTAAGTCGTGAAATCTAATGTAAACTGTCGTGATTATCTAGAACTAGTACCTACCAAAAAATAGGTGACAACAACAAACCATAGCTATTAGTGGTCATATGAAAGCAGATTACATGGTATGGCTTTCAAAACCTAGTATCAATGGGTTTCAGAGCCTATTTTCTTGAAAAATCTCGTTTAGCTTCGCTTCGCTCATCTCATCCAGTCATCGTTTAACATGCGCTATTAATATTCCCGTCAATTATCCGGTATATGACACATTGGCTGTCCGAGTCCGCCGCGGGACAAAAAATATTAACGTGTCAAAATATATCGTTTTGGTTGTTGTTATAGGTCACACAGATGTGTTATGTGTGAGATAATGAGCTTAGACGTAACTGCACAGATGGATGTAGTAGGTAATTAGGTACCTATTTATAGTTTTTTAAGAACAAAGTATTGGTGTATTGATTGAGCATCCGTTGCAACTTTTAGCACTTTAAAAACTATGTTGACCTTTGCTTTTTATGCTTTGCATGTTATAATTTAATTAAGGGTGATCGTATGAGTCTGCTTCCTTAGATTTAAGGAACATAAAGTAGTTGCCACTCTACCGCAGTAGCTTTTTAATAGAGTTACAAAATAAAAAGACAGGAATGATAATATGAAAAAGCTCTATTTTTCTTAGATACTATTATTTATAGTCATAGAATCAGTCTGAATATGTCTAATTCTGGGCATGTAACATTTTTAAACGGCCAGGTTCAAAGAAAATGATTGCTATATCAGCACACTTGTCACACGAATTTGTGATAACCGTATTTTGTTAGCTCAAAACAGAAAACTACTGCTTTTAGTTTTGGTCTACTCCCCCAAGTCTACAGTATATAGTTTACTTTAGTTAGCTAAGGTGACCTATTTTCGGAGCAATGCGAAATACCTTTCCACCTCAATCGATACGATTACCTAATAACCGCTTCCACATATTAATTAAGTTTTTCTTGCTTACAGGTAAGTTCACATTTGAGTACAGCCGGAATTCCCGACGGTAAGAGCTAATTAAAATAACTCACACACGATATATTTTACCGTTATTGGGCCAAGATTAAGTGCCGTGTTCGGAAAGCCTGAAAAATGGCGGTTTTTCACGCACCCTGAATGACTAGGGAAATAGGACCGAGTATCTGAAGGTCATATTTTAGGAGCAGCCTCGTTTTTCCTCCTTTAGGTTATTATGCTGCAATTAACTTACGCAATTGCGTTATAGTTATTTTTATAAACATAGTTTACGTTTTGATATTTCGATGGCTAGAACCGATTCCGGCGTAAAAATATCATAACGTCTATGATACTATTTTTAAGTGAACAGGTTTGTCAAAATCAATAGGAAAGTCTATTCTAAGACTGAATGTTTATCAACTAATTTAGTGAAAAAACTGATTCTAAACATAGAAGCCGGACATATAAGTTTGTAGTCCGGTAAGATTCAATACAATTACATGATTAACTTTACCTACCCACAAATCTAGCATTAATGTATAAGTCTGATTTAAACTAATATTTATCCAGCTTCGTTGTATTGTCTCAACGACAATCATGCTATGGAGGCGTGTACGGCATTACTTTACGTGACAAAGATAAAGAATATTCAAGTATACAAACTAAACCAGTGAAATCAATTCCCAAGAGGTCTCCTCTTGGTAATTGGTTTTAAATTCCTAGTGGATATAAATATACAAACAAAAACGGGAAAGAATCGATGTAATCCCTCCGATTATGATTCTTGTAAACATTCAAAACTGATAAAATCTATTGCCGTGTCTTATAAATAATTTCTTCGAAGAAAGACTACCGAAAAAAATATTGGTACACACGTACTATAGGACCTTTACATCACGTTGCCTCAATACCAGAATTTTGCGTAATTACGCGAATT
Organism: Omphaloscelis lunosa; assembly: GCA_916610215.1. Classification (NCBI taxonomy): domain Eukaryota; kingdom Metazoa; phylum Arthropoda; class Insecta; order Lepidoptera; family Noctuidae; genus Omphaloscelis; species Omphaloscelis lunosa. Next base: position 1,770,756 of record OU744245.1, on the reverse strand, counting down.
TTACGGCGACGCGTAAACGAAAGTAATATTATCCGATGTGTTTGTCTCATTGCACTTGGTTACGTATCTACCATGTAGGTCAGGGCTGCGCGCGCGCCGCGGAAAGCGAACTAACTACACTAGTCAGTAGTCTTTTCATTGCTCTTTTTTGCGTTTTCACCTTGATGCACTTGGTGCTGTTATGATTACTTTTCAATGCATTTTGATTAAATAGAACAAAAAATTGTTACTTTGTTATTTTTTTGCGTTTAACTCTTTTATTAACTAAAAGATCTCGATATAATTGGTACCAGGTACCAAAAAATATTTATTCAATCCAATTTTATTAGGTAAGTTTGTGATTGTGTAAAATCAATACAAAGAAACGAATGCGATAATAAATAAGTAGTCAATTTAATAATTACCTATATATTTTAACTTCAGAACTATGTAGAGTTATGTCACTAGCAAATTAATAATGCCTCTATTACCTCACATAATAAAACAAGAGTCACGACAAATTATTATTAAGTAGCTATAAAATATAATAAAGTCAGAACAAACCGGATCGCTAAAGTAGAACATGTAAATGCGAAACATATAAGAATTTATCATATAAATAAATTTATTGGCCTAATCGTGTCGGTAAATGCACACAAACCGCAAATCTGTTACATAATGCACTCGTACGCATGTGTGAAACACACACATATATGCGCGTACGCAGCCTGCATCCTGTCCCACATAGTGAGGTGAACCGGTCGATCTATGGATCTTGTCTATGGTGAAAAACTAGTATGGTGGAATTAGTTTTATACTAATTAGGGTTCAGAGTGATATAACTTACATATTTGCATGTTCACCTTTTTCGATGGTCGTCTTGCGTGCCTGACTATGTTTTTAAGCTTTTAATTTGTGCTAGAATTAATACATAGCCCTTGAACACATTTGGTGGTAAAATCAAAGGTAGATGCATAAATATGTCACTGCAAATTGAATACATACTTAGATAATGCAGTTAAAAGTGACAGTTACATCCCCAAAATAACTTTTTTATTTTCGGTGACGATTGATGATTGATGTTAGAAGGCTTCTAGCCTCCTAATGTCAGAAACCCTCATGTTTTCGTTGAAATACCCACATACCTACCTATCAGTCAATGCCTATTCTCTGGCATTTCGTAATCTAGAGATTACGAAATGCCAGAGAATAGGCATTGAGAGTAGACTCTCAATGCATATTTTCTCTTGACATCATCGTAGCTAAGTTGTCTTTCTTCGCGTCTAAGGAACCTCGTAGGACATGCAATTGCCTTAAAAGTCTTTCAGGACCTAGGTCTAATAGGACTCTTTAAACCCATTGGCCTCCCTTCCCTTAGAATCTTATTAGCAACTCCACTGCCATCTCCACACATTTAGCAGTCACAATAATACCAGTTCAGTTACTCAAAGTATCTAGGACCAAGAATTTACAGTGCACTCTAAATATGCCACATATGGGCGCTGAAGGGCATTGGTTACTGACATGGCTGCAATAATACTGGTTGAAGCACAGCTCATTAACATTGAATTTATTTTGCAAAACAAGGATTAATCTAAGCATTATACCTTTCTTGTTTTGGGAGATGGGTAGCTTAGCTACTAAAGAGGATTTATTGGGTCACATGAATACGTGCAATTAGTTTTCTAGAGTTAGGTAGCAAATGATTCTTCCACATTCGTATGAAATTGGGTCATAAAAATTAGCAAAAGTAAACAGAGTCAAGTTTATTAATAGTGCTAAAATAATTATGAACCAGCTAACCCAATTTTTAGTTGCCAACCTCTCGCCGTAGAAAATGAACCTGGGAGTCTAAACAACGTTTAGATGTGTTCCTTCTATCCGCATTCAAGGTTCTCTTCATTCTACTCCCTAGATTGCCACAAACACCAGCTTTTAAAACTAGCAGTATATTTATTATTTCCCTCAAACTCAGTGTAAATACCGTAGTATATGGGTGGCGGTAATAATATATTGAACTAGTGGCGCGCACGCATCAAGGTCTGTGCCGGGTGGCGCAACCAGACAACTCTCGAATGTTGCACAAACACTTGCTAATTGAAACCAATGTGATCTTCCGAGAAATCTGAAGGTCCCGTGAGAACCCATTCTCCTGGACTTTCATGGTTTTCTTTGCGAAGAGGAGATATTTGTCAGGTTCATGATCTAGATCGGTTTTGTATTGAATTAGTTTGATACAAAATGGGAAAACGGTTATGTTCAGGTACCTACCGGTTAAAGAGCTGATGTTTGTAAGTTTTTGTAACATCTAGAAACTTCTCTTGGAACTTATGTGTTGAAGATACTTCTGATAAAAATAGAACAGATATTTAGCGATTTACACCTCCATCTTCAGACACAGCAATGTCTTATTCCAGAATATAAAGATCGAAAAAAATATCTCATTTTTTGCGTGTACGTTTTGATATCTTCGTTGTACAATGCAACTCATGCCCAGTTCAAGACAACTAGGAACAAGACAGAGCAGCTCCCAATTCCTCTGGCATTCCTCCAAGTCAATGTTTCAAACGCATTCAAAACAAGGATTAGACTTGTTTGTCAGTTGGCGTGGATAGGAAATATAGATAATGGTGAGGAAGGAAACTGCGGTGCGCAGCCGGCGTGCAATGCTACAGCAGTAAGGCCAGGAGATCAGCGACCGTGCGAGGTCGTGTCATGTAAATGCGGCTCTCAAGGCGCCCGCCCTAGTTACGCTCAAAACAACACCGCTTTACAATCACCTTCAACCTTATCACAACCGACTAAGGTCTAACTTCTATTAATTCAACTACATAAACAACTTTGTATAATAAACACGTAATTGCGCTTGATGTAATACTTAATAATCTACTAATAAAGGTTGTTTTTGTGTGCGATGGTGGCAGGTTTAAGGTTGTGTAGTTAAGAGCGATCGGACGGAGACGGTGACACGAACACGATCCTTTTTAGTAAAATCATTTGCAGAAAAAAAATGATTGGCAAAAGTTAAAATGCAGTTCATTAGTGATTAATGGCGTCGATTAAATAGTTGGAATTTGTTATTGAAGCGTTGGATGGACTGACTGAGGTGTTTGATACCTGCCTGGTCCAAACTGAACACTTTCCTGCCTACCTGAAAAAAACTATACCTTTGCCTGAGAAATTCTCGAGTAAAAGGTAATTTGGGACTAAAACACTTTTGTTTTATTATTTATGTATGTGCACCTTTCGCCGAAACTACATTTCTTCACGTTAAACGTAAAAAAGAAATTTTTCGTCAATCAAACGTGGTTTTGATAAAGAAGGAGTTCTAAAACAATTACAAAATGTATAATAACCGCTGCAAAAGTTTATGTGGTCCAACAATAGTCGTGACTTATTTAGAAATCTTCTCCAAGTGACGAGTAGCTAGGAAGCCTCATGAAGTTAAGTTACACAAGTAAAAAAACGGCTGAAAAAGAAACAGGATTATGAAATTTATCCACTAAGCAACAGAATCCTTTTTTACAAATCTCAAAAAATGTTGACAGGTCACAGTCGCGGAACTATGGAACCGATGCTGCTTTTTTTTGTTTTACTTAATATTTATTTATTTACTTATTTAAACTTTTCACACTCAAACGGTACAAAGGCGGACTTAATGCCTTAGGCATTCTCTACCAGTCAACCAAGGGTGGTGAAGAGATTGGATGGCAGGTGCTCTGTTTAAGAGGAACAAAGAAAAAATTATTAAAAATATATCATTAGAAAAATATAGGTAGGAACAACAGTACATAAATAGGTTATAACTATAAGGTTATAAGGTTATACACATACATATTTAATGTAATATACATATATTTATTATATATATACATATATACAAATTTAAGGGAGAGAGATGTTGAGATGACTCTACTCTATTTGTTTTGAAAAAAACTCTGCAATTTCCGCTTAAATGCATACTGACTGGTGGCCGTCCTGATATCAAGAGGAAGCGCATTCCATAGGAGAATGGACTGAATGTGAAAGGAAGAATGAACAAAGTCAGAAGAATGAGAAGGACAAAGTAGGAGAAGATTGTTAGAAGATCGTAAATTCTTAGTGTGTGAAGAACATAGATATTGGAAGTGAGACACGAGATATGAAGGAGGAGTGGGAGAGTTGAGAAGGGAAAAAAGCGTGGTCAAAGCGCGCAAACTTCTTCTTTGGCGAATGGACATCCATTTGAGCTCAGACCTATAGCTCGACACATGATCATATTTCCTAAGATTGAAAATGAACCGGATACAATTGTTGAGCAATCTGTCGAGCTTATCCAGCAAAACCGAATTCAAGTCAAAGTAGCACACGTCACCATAGTCGATGATAGGGAATATTATAATTCGAGTTAACTCATCTTTTATATACACGTGCTTCTGTTACAATAAGATTTTTCTACCTTTCTATAAGAAAACAAACATCAATAACAGTTACGTAGCCGCACAGATATGTTATATTTTTTCAAGCTTTTATTAGCGACATCGAGACTATTGTCATTAAAAACCGGCCAAGACTCGCAAACGAAGGGTTCCGTACCACCGTACAATATTCTACACAATTAAAAAAAAAAATACTTTAGTTTAAAAAATACGTTTCTTGTATTTTTTTACCTCTTTTATTGTTTGTTGTTATAGTGGCAATGGAAATACACAATCTGAAAATTTCAACTGTCTACCTATTACAGTTCTTGAGATAGATACAGCCCGCTGACAGACAGATGGACGGACAGCGGAGGCTTAGGAAAGGATGCCGCTTGGCACCTTTCGGATACGTAATCCTAAAAAAGGAAAATATTATAGCTTTTAGAAACTTTTCTGAAGGGGAAGATTCGAGATAGCCTGTCTTCAACACACGTCTTACCAAGAACCGCTTACCAAACTCAATCAATGAATGACCTTTGTATATCCATATTTAAAATAAAATTTACATAAATATGAATGGTCCGCCATATTGTATTGGCGGTCACACCAAAAGCCGTGTGTATTTGGCACCCTACTCGCGGATCTAACGATGTGCGTGCGTAGAATGTAAAGTATTGTTTAAGTTTGTTGTCAGGAAAACTGGAACCTCATAACCTGTCATTACATTCATTATGAGATCATTTAATACATAAGAACCAATATTATAAATATGAAAGTATCTTTATCTCTCATTCTGTTAGCTTTCCACGCCTTAACGGATTTTGATGAAATTTGGAGCACAGATAGGTAGACCTTCCCGGGTCGACGCCGCGTTGTGTTCCATGCGCGCCTCAAAGAGATGTCAGCACAACAGACGGAGTCCGCTAGGGCCGATGCCTGGCATAGGCAACTGAAGGAACACGGTCAGTCAGTAAAAGTCTGACACGCCCTCCCGCTCCGCGCAGCCCGGGAGAAGTGATTTAATTTCCCACCAAAAAAAAAAATGTTAGGTAGACTTTGACCTGAGTTCGGACATAGGATACCTTTTATTCCTGTAGTACGTTCCCGAGGAATGATTCTTGACCTCCACGCGGACGAAAACCAGGGCAAAAGACTTAGGCAAAAGGCTTATAAAACTATCGGCCCATATTGCAGTAGGTACTTATTAGTGTCCGGCAACGGATGGACCTAGTACTATTCGTCTTTGGTCTTTAAGTTTAGGTAACTACTAAAACCTGATTAGTATGTTCAGCCAGTATCTGATATTGACGCCGTGGTGCAATCGTAGAGCGTCCGATTTCTAGGTTGATGGTTTGATACCCGCATCGGGACTAAAGTAAGACCTAGATTTTTCTATGAGGTATCTGTGCTGTTGTGCATAATATAGTAATTTGATGTAGGATAAGATCGGAAGTTAAGACCTAAATATTTATTTATTTACTGTTACCAGTTACATTTGCTTTTAGCGGTGGGAACCCCAACATGTAGTCACAATTTCCACACTCAGAGACGTCACACTCAAACCAACTAAACACTATCACCAACAAATATGAAATCTTTTAACCTGTCATATTGTCACCCAAAAACCCATTAAACAACACCACCACCAACAAACATGAAATGTTTTCAAACTGTCTTATTTTGACTGACAAGGTTCAAATATTTATGCGATTCCATGAAAAGACCATTTATTTGTCTTTCGCCCAATAATGGTTTGGCTAAAGAAATTATTATGTCAATACTTTACGTACTGTTGCCTTTAAAAAGTGGAATTACCAATCTTTCTAAATTAAATAGTAATTATGGTAAAAGAAATCTCTCTCACTATCAATTCTAGCGGTCATAGAGCGATATTCAGCTTAGTGTTCATCTTATTCTATTATTTTCCTTTACTCTTTACATAAAAAGTAAGGTTTTAAATCGTCGTAAAAATGAGGTGAGGATGTCTGTTGAGAGGACAGATTAAATCCAGACTGGAGTAATGATGATGGCCGTCTGGGAAGTTTTTGTCTACCCGCAGCCTCGGAGGAAAGGCTGTAAGTAAATATGGACCTCTTATGTAACTTACTTTTCAAGATAGGTACCCATTCAAAAGGTTGAACAGAAATAAGACGATGATTTCAGTTTTTAGTATTTAGTTAGGGACGTATTCCACTTACAGTACTGATTTCAACGGCACTAGACCGAACGGCAACGATACTATTCCACGTTCATCAACGAAACAAAAAAATGCGGTCATTGAATTATTTTAACTTTTAGCTCACGGAAATTTTTGGCGCCATATGACGGTCCAAGAAAATTGAAAATAGGATTTGACTAATTTCTATAGTCCAATATCACCATCATCACTAAGACACAGTGTTTCGCAAATAGTAGGAACCTTACAGTTACGAAAACCACAAAAGTGATTTCCTGGCGAAATAAAAATCGCAACTTTTAGAACTGACATATTTCGTAAAAGTATGGTTTCCATAATACCATGTCCGTCACACCATAAATATCTATTAATATTTTAGGAGAATATCGCTTTCGAACCTTGTGTAAGCGCTGCGCTGTGCTGTTGCGCTGTTGTGTGCTGTTGCGCTGTTGGGTGTGATGTTCTGCTCGTGACTGTAGCTACCTATGTAGGTACTCTAAGTACATCTTTAGCTCTACTAGACCTACCTCTTTGAGGCCCAAATGTGTTCTAGGAAACGTTTAATTCATCTATTTCGTAATTCACAGTCCATTACCATTTCCAATGATAACTTTCGGTTTTTACACGCGCCATAAGATCTATGCGAACAAATTCTGGAGGTCAACTTCTAATGAATGTCAATCGAATGAGTTCTCATGTCAATGTGAGTGAAAGCTCTTAGCATTAGCAATAAGTAGAATAAATGAAGTTAAGGAAATATATTGATCTCTGGGGACGATGAACTGATAACCTGTTTAACATTTATTCACAACAGCTGTGTCAACCAGTGTCCTATTTCACCTATAAAATATACACTACACACACACTACACCACATCACACCACACCACACTACATCACACCACACCACTCTACACCACACCACACTACATACTAGATTCGAATTAATTACTCACATAAATCAGAATAGTTCGTATTAGGCACACTTATAGACAAACACATGGACAAACATACAGACAAACAAAAGCAGAGCTATTTCAACGTTTCTCAAAAGACCCTTCTGAAAAGGTTTACACTCTAGCGCATTAGAAAAGCTATCAATAATTAATAATTATATTTTACGCGTTTTAAGTCTATAGTTACTAATTAGTGACTTGAAATATGTAGTATCAAAAACATAGAAAATACAAACTGAATTTTAAGCCAAAATGGTTGGTAAAACTGATAACAGACGCTTCGTACATTTTTGTTTGATTCTATTTTGACACAACATTAACAAAATTACATACGAATGAACGTTTATCTGCTCCTTTCATTTAATTTTTCGATCATTCGGTAAACAAGTGAAAGATGCCGCTGTGGCCGAAATCCATCATCGTTAGATCGGTTCACTAATGAAGTCAATTTTTCACTTCTGATTCATTTTGTGTTCATATTTTCACTTCGAGTGAAAGCTGCCGAACGAAAGACAAAAATGAACAAAACGTGAAGCGTCTGATATCTGCTTAGCAGACATGTTCTAAATGGCGCTTCCTCCGCACGATCGCACGGATTTATACAAAAATATGCGTCAATGCGGTGAAGGACTGCGACGTATTACACTATTATCAAATTGTATCAGCTGAAGGCTAAACTTCCAGTCTGCCTGCTAGCAATATGTATTAACGGCGGATAGAAATGTTCTACCCGACAGAAGTTTGTGGAATTCCGAGAATTTTCTCATTACTAGTGTTATATCGATATGAAATAAGGTTCCTAGCTACCAAGAGTAAAATGTATGGTATGTAGTACGACATTTTGTTGTTATGGTTTTTATTTGTTTGTAGACCTCTGCTTAACCCTTCGGGGGTAACTGGCGTGATGTTATGTTATATTTATATAGTTTTCAGAACTCCTAAAACGGATTATTGATACTACACTTATGTAAAACATCGTCGTTCTGTCATGTTGTTGAAATGGACAAAAACTAAGTTATATTTTAATTTATGTACTTATAGTGCTTATTCTGTTTATTTAGTACATAAGCTTTCGTATAAGCCATACCTTACTCACTCCATATCGATTATTACTTTACAACATTATTGATTTAACAATATCGATTATTCGCCGCACATCGTCGTAGTTCCCATCAACACAATGCATTCGATTAATTATTTAGTGATTAGCTGGCTGTTTAGCTTCACACGCAAACTTACCACTCGCATTAATATGTAACACCGAAACTTTACAAAACGTTTTAGGACGAAAACTCTAGATAAATAGGTACCGATTTAGACAGACAGACTTACTATTGTGTGGTTTCTTTGTAACAATGTTACCTATGTCATTATAAACGTTTTTTACGTCTTCTCAAATCTTGGAATTGACATTTTCTCTAAGCTAGATACTTAATATCATTGTTAAGACCTGTGTGTTACCTACAGGTGCTATTAAACAAAGACTGACAATATTTTTTCAAATAAATTGATCGTTTATGACCTTCATTTTCCAAGTTTACGTGATGGAAATTGCTTGAAAGAAGCGAGCTTTTTAGCTAAAAAGTTTAGCTGTAGAATAGTCACAGGCGCATAATAAAGGTACGCTTTAACTAAACGAGCGACTACTCATTCGCTCGGTTATATTCACTTGGTGTCAACAGACATAGAGCATTTGTTCGTTGTTCTATCATTGCTCGCGCAGATTCTATGAAATGGTCTAAGAATGTCCGTTTTCTTGGTGTGAACGAGACCTTCATATGCATATGATACCATACATATTAGTAACCTGACCTTGACAATGATATGCGACAAGGCTTCCATTGTTATCCCCGACCCCGCCGAATGCCGGGCCGTCTGCCCCGGCTTCCGAGAATCCCTACTTGACATGTACATACAGACATAACATATACGTATAAAGACTACTTACAGTACCCGCGGCCCTAGACACGTGTACAGATGATTATTTTCCAGGATAATAAGTATATCTTATACAGGACTAAAGCTGCCTATCTGTCAAGTTCATCAATTCGTTCGGTAGTTTGAACATGGAAACGTACCAGACTAAGAAGCTTTCTTTGATACATGATGATTACAATAAATTTAGGGGTACCCGACGCATGTAGGTAAAGATTCAAAATGTTAATTAAATCATAGGTAATTTCAGACAGTCATATTTAATTTGGGTTTTACCATACATGTGGCACGTGACAGAAATGACGAAAACTACTGAGAAGTTTTAGTATCTTGTTTATGTATTAGTACATTTTGTAGATGCCTTTATTGCCGTCCTAGAAAATATACAAGTCCGTTCTAACCATGGTGAAGAATGGTTAGAGTTTAGGTAACAAACAATAATAAATTGGTCTTAATATTTCCCAAATTCTGGATAATTTCAATAAACATTTATATACCTTCAAAACATATCCACAAAAGGTATATAATATTCGCAATTCGGCAGATATTGCTGTAACGCCGACAGGCAGCATATAATTCAGACCGATTATCTAGGCTAGGTAACAGGGAGTCTAGACCGGTTGCCATGACAACCAGACTGTTCTCGAGCAGGAGCCGCAGTGGGCGGGAAGGTACTATTTATTTTTAATTTTTATACGTATTATTTTTCTATGAATAGGAAAGAATAATAGTCGCGAATTGTAATTTTTAAAGGGTATTGGAAAATAAATAAGGTCGAAAGGTTTTTATAGATAATGTTAGGCTTCAATCTATTGTAGTTTGGGCTAAATCATCAATATAAAAAATGAGAATACTGCGTAGTTTTTCCTTATTTCGTGTCGAAGGTCTACATCTAAGAATGGAGTGCTTGAATAAATTTTAAATCACAAAGAATACATACAGAATATGTCAATTTTATACTTGATTTACCTTAAAATCATTGTATAATTATAATAACAAACAATTTTCCTACTGCATTTGTATTTTCGTTCATAAACTGCGAAGAAGTAGAGCACTTTGCCTTGCGTTCTATTTTCGTTACGAAATCCAGTCGCCCACTACCAGTCCATTCTGGAAAACAAATTGCAGATCAAATCAAATGTCGTGTTCAACAAGGCTGGATCATTTTCAAAGATTTTCTCAACATATTTTCCGAGCTTACTACCCATTTATGCTGTCCTAGTACTCGAGGCTGCACCATTTTCATACATTTTCCATCAAAAATGTATTTTCCAAGCTCCTCGCGACTTGTGCTGCCCCAGTACTTGAACGTCAGATGTTCGATCTTATTCCGCGATTACTCCGCAAAACAATGAATTTTAAGTGGTAGTAGGTACTCTGTGACTGTGACATCAATATTGTTGTTCATATTTTCGACCATAGACTTCTTATAGGTTTTCCTGTAATCTATATATAACTACTTTCAGTGTTCAAAACTTTAGGTAGTTTCAGAGATAAGGGGGCAAGAATGGTCAATTTACTAATTTACTAAAAAAAAAAATTGAGATCCTCACAACAATTCCCTTCATTTTATATGTCACACAGTACAGTTTGATAAAAAAATCTTTTTTGTTTTCGATGCCCCCACCCCCAAAAAGTGACCCCCATATTCAAAATGTATTTATTTTCGTTATACATCCGTGTTTGGCTCACAGAAATTAATATGTGTAGCAAATTTCAATTTAATCGGACCATTAGATTCGAAGCACATCGGCTATGACAGACGGACAGACAGACACACGAGTGGTCTATAAGGGTACCGGTTTTCCTTTTGAGTTACGGAACCCTAGAAACAAGCCATAAGCAATATCGTTTGACATAAATGTTATTATGATGCTTTACATTAATTTAGTCAAGTACCTATTGTAGTGGAAATACCCGTTTAGCTTCATCAACCACTTGCTACCCAACTTAACTACGCCAGTGTAAAATAAGCAATTAAAGAATCATACAATCGCAGTCAACGCAAAATTATAGAATACCTCCAATCTGCCAGGCCCAGCATCTCACTTCTCATGAGACAATTACATGAACCTGCGTCACAACTAGCATGCTAACCGGGCACTGATTGCAGTCTGTTACCCACTTGTTATGTAAGTAATTGTCGGCATTACCTCCTCTTGGGGCTGTGTTTTCCTCGGCGATATAAAAAGCGAATTACAATGAGCTGTGAATGTTAGGATGAGACAGTTTATTTATATATTTATTGTTGTCGGAATCGGTAGTTACGTAACGAATTTCATCGTCAACTCGGTACTGAACGTGGTCTTTCTGTTTGCTTGGCACTGGACTCCATCCTCGGACTTCCCCGTTTTGCTGGGAAAGGCTAAGGTTACAGCTTAGCGACGCTGCCAACCACCTTCCAAAAATCCTGGCTACATCGTAATTTTTTTAATTAGTAATGATTAAAGTCAATATACCTTCCTATAAGCCCGAGTGACGAGTACCTAACGCACGTTTTCAGATACTGCCTATCTAATTTAATATAAGTATCAGGTTTTACTTTACGTCCTTTAGGTAATAAAGCACTGTATTAATAGCAGCACAGGAACGCGTTCAGGTACAAATAAACAATTTCCTTCTACCCACACAAACAGATTCATAACAGGTAACCTTTAAATATTATCCTTCCTAACTTATCTCATGCCATTCCTAATTATAATGACTGCCGACATATAGATGACGTCAACATACACACGTCTATACAGCGGCTCCTCTCGCAATAATCTGGCGCGCAGCACGGAGCCTTGACTCCATTCTCTAATGCCGTGCGCAAGAGTCGCTTCCTGATACATCTTATCGCGATCTACGCACTTTATTGATCTATATGTTTATTGGTGTATGTGGATTCAGATTCAACAACAAACTAAACGAACAACACAAACAACATACAACAACAACACACTAAACAACTGGAACATACTAAATAACTTTGTAAGGTCTTTAAAGATGGAATAGTCTTGTTATGGGTCCAAAAAATGAAACTTTATGAAGATTGTTATGTAGATTAGCGTTTTTGAGCAACTTATAAAACCCAAGGTCTTAACAACCTGTTGAAATCTCACAATTCTGATTTATTACTATCTGTTTCACCAACCGCAAATCTAATAAATAAACTAGAAAATTGCTTCTAAAAAATATTCTAAGCTAACTCTACAGTCTCACCATGTGTTTCACAATACTACAACTAACGAATACTATTCAAATATTTACGCTCACAATCATAAACAAATAATAACACTTTAAACTGCGCAACATTCGTCTCACAATAAAAAAAAAAATAAACGACGAAAACATTTTAATTCAACCTTTTTTCTAAAAATAAAATGCGTCGCATTCTTTTCTTAAAAAAATAACCTGTCAAAATATATTTAAAAGACATTTGAAATTAGAATCATCGTTTGAAAATGTTAGTAGTTTCTAACCGTTAAAACGTCGCGTTCTGCGTTTAATTTATTTATCATCGTCTCGTCACCTTCAATTCGTAGCTCCGCGTCGCCAAGTCAGCGACAGAGTATGACATCGCGTGCTGCATTGACCTAGTTGCCGCGGGTTCGATACCCGACTGAGGTCGGCCGCATAGATAATAACTTTAAACGCCTCCGCTAGCTTGTGAGTCTTCGCTGAATCTCTTTATCTGATGACGTTTTATTTTTAGTGATGAGTTACTGATGGAGCTTGGCGGAATTTACAAGAGGTTGCATATTTTAGGAATAGAAATGTTTGAATTTTGAAATAAATGTTGAATCATATTATAATTATTGTAGGTTAAGAATTAGATAGAGCAGCGCATGACAATATAACACATCCACATAATAATAAAAATAACGAAAAGAACTACAGTAATAAAAGGGAGTTTGTCATTACAGGAAAGTATTGGATTTAGGTAAATTACAGTCTTGCGGTTTTTTCTGTACCTAATATTCTTACCGTACAACACCATGTGTATCAAGGCAGGAATCCGTCCAATGGCACTTCTGAATACCAGCCATGGGTACTTGTAACCACTACCTATGAATAAAAGCATATTTCACTAATAGAATCAAGGCTTGCAACAAGTACGACTAGAATGAAGACATTCAATTAATTGGAAGTGAAGCGTTGATGAGCTCCGAGGTTACTGCAGCACATGCTTATAATCACTGATGTATAATTGAAAACATTGATACAATACTTTTTATTGCATACGCTATATACTTTTTACAAAACGTTAAGATAATAGGCGGCCATTCCACAATCAGCGATTTCTTTCTGATCATTTTAAAATGGACTAAATTTGCACATTACCAGAGTAGTAGTTTGCGGTTTAAGAATGTTAATGCAATAGATATAGTGTCAAATAATGTAGGTAATAGTGAGCACAGCTTTTTAATGTGCTCAGACACGCAGCTCCACCTGCTAAGGTCATCCGCAGACGACGCACAATCGGAACGTGCGTCTGCTAAATTTTGTGACATTATACGCAACCTACTTGGATCATAGAGTCCTAGCAAAGTTATGCATTCGGCTGCCCCTTGCCTTGTATATCATTTTAATGAATCAAGTTTCCTTATTATTAATTACTTAGAAGATCTCATAGCAGGTACCATGTGGGGTTGCGGATTAAAAAAGTTTTCGAGGACAGTCAACGAGAAAATACTAAGAAGATAAATAGCATTTTTAGCTCAAGATCAATTGCAACATATGGGGAAACAACAAAAGCGATGATTAATAACAAGTCAAAGTTTATCAGTAGTCAAAACAAAAAGCACCACGTAATCGCACTCAATGTTATTTTCACTACCACTTAGATAATTGTAGTAACGATGATCGAATACATTTCTCTCTCACACAGAGACAACTTCCAAATTCTTATCGTCACGCTGAAGAATATCCATAGAGTTTGCGTTTGTGTGCGTTGGTGAGCCGCTCAACAACGCACACAGACGCAGCTCAACAACGCACACAATCGCAGAGCTCCCTTCTACATAACAAGTGCATCGAACGCACACACTGACAGTCGCTGAAGGGCGTCCCCAGGGTAACGGCCTATTCGTCTGAAGGGCGTTTTTACGTGCCCTTAAACCTTTTTGACATTAGTAGGCTTCTTATGTGGAGGCTCGTGGTAGTCGAGGAAAAACAGGGGAAGAGGGTGAGGGTTTTCCACGAGGAGAAATAAATAATTCTTTATGTTATCTTGAGTGAAATGAAGACGATTGAAATAATTAATGAAGTTATTTTCATGAGATAACTTTGCAATTACGTTATCTAGCTTTTAGCACATAATAAAATACATCATAATTATGCTAACTGTTATGAAAATTTTGATACCGTATCTTTGGGCAAAGAAATCTGACGGGTTTTTTCTCTACATAGGAACGTTTCCAGTGAACCAGGTAGTGATTTCAAGAGTTACTAAGTACCTAATAATCAAATAATAGCCATGACTGAGCTCGTTTCACTAATTTCATTTGTAGAGTAAATACAAAATTAAAACATGTATGTAGGTACTGAACGTGCAAAAAGTAAATATATTAATGAATGTGCATATATTATGCGCGGCGCATACAATTATGTAAACTGTTTACATTGCAGAACTCATTAATAAATTCAGTCTTAATGACACATGTAATAATGGAAAATGTCATTAACTTTCATTATTTGTATGTATTCGAGTGTATTTATTATTGAATTGTGGAACATCACCATTTTTATTTTATTGCATCATAAGTGAATCTACGAAATAAAGTGGGTCAATCTTTAGGTATGTAAAGCAAAATATTTACTATTAAAACTGTTTTAATTTCCCGTCAAGTTGATGCAGTTATCCAAAACTTAATGAAACATACACCCATGTAAATGACTACATATTTAATAATAACACGATTACTTTAGCAGCGAAAATTTACAGGAAATATTTTGTACACTGGCCCCTAGTGACTCATAACATAACACTAGTCTTACATTATTATTAATGAGTATAAAATTATTCTCTACGTATTGAAACTAATGTCATACCTAGTGTTCGGTAGGTGTTCAGAGTGTAGGTAGCGTAGATTTATTTTTTACCGGTTCATCATAAATAACTTAATTTACTTAAAAAACTTGCATTTGGGAATCATATTGACAATTTAAACTTTTATTTTTCTTCACCCCATTACATAAACCAGTGAAATGTTTTCCATCCCTCCTGCAACATCCCCTTGGAGTCACCTGATTTTTGCCGCGTTACCGGCCAGGGCATCGACTCTACAGTCTAGAGGTCGAACGCGGCGGTGTACCCTCCCGGGCCGCCGGGTACACCGGGGAAGGTTGAACGCAAGCACTAGGGATGTTACTGTATTTATGTTAATGTGATCGGAATGTTTTACTGTTCTGTTTGTGCCGACCGAGTGATTTGTTTTTCGGTTTTGTGTTATATCCTTGTTTTTCATTCCTTACATGTCAATTCTAAATGTTTATAGTTAACGTGAATTACCTAGGAAATATTCGAAAACATTAATAATATTCAGTATTCCGAAAAAATATTGTTTTTATTTCCGGTATTTAGTTCCTAGTTCCGGGTCTCAAGCGGATATAAAATAGGGTAGTTTAAAATAATCAAAACTATACTCATAATATTGATTATTACTACAACATATTCTCCACGCATTTACCCCTATACAGACAAACACGAATCACAAAAGCAATCCGTAACATAAACAAATAAAATACCCTCAAAACGCAAGCAAACCCACTGCCTAAACTTATACCATCCCCGCATCGTATTACGAGTCTCAAGATAACCAGACGCGAATGCAGGCATTATGTACTATTACCGTTCGACGAACCTCAGGACGCGCCGCCCTTGCCTTCCTACAGACGAGGCCCGCCCGCCCAGACCTCTGTAAGGCTGCCTTTCCACAAGAATTGTGCTAAGCTAAGCGAAGGATACATAAGATTTACAAGGTATAATTGTTATAACTGAATACCTAAAAAGGGTTATTGCACAACTTTTAATATGGGACTAACACTGACATTGTGTTATTATTATATTTGCCGCTCTACACATTTATGTTCCCATAAATCCACAAAATGTAAGGATAAGCAGATTTTTTTCTGGTTTTCTGTTATGAAATCGTAGCTTGTATAACAACGAAAAGGTTCTTTTGATTTTCATAGCATAGTGTGATTTTACTTTGTTAGAAAAGGGTTCAACGAAACGTAAGGTCTTTTACATTCGTGCAAAGTGCAACTTTTTAGTGCATCTTACCCGCTCCGCTACACAACTTAGCTCTCCACACGTAGCGTAACCATCGTAGCAACAGAAGAAACTAAAGACAAAATGAAAGATTGTAGAAAAATTTCTACGGAGCGATGTCTAAAATGAAGAAAATAAATTTAACTTTTTCTTCGTAGAGTAGAGGCAGAAGTGGTCATACTACGCGAACTGGTAGAAATAGATGCCAAGTTTCGTAGTTTAGCTTGTCCGCTTAGCTACCTCTGTTGGAAACGCCTAAGGGTTCCGTGCAGGCTGTGCGTTGCAAGTTACGTGAGGGTGCGTCGACCTGGGGCAGGACGCGACGCCCTTGCCTTCCGACCAGACCTTGTAGACGTAAGCCTGTGTCTGGGCTCTGTTGCTGGAAATTAATAAGAATATTACAATAGGGTTTTCAATATTGAGCTAACAAACAATATAATTTTGTTATTTTTTGCAGGCTTCGTTAAAACAATTTTAATATTGGAAAATTACAGCCGTTGTTATTTCCCTGTCAAACTTGTGACGCTGTTTCGTTTCGTTTTGTTTTTTAGAGGTTGTGAGGTTATTGAAAAAATCGCGGGCTGAAAAACTTTAAACCAATTATTTACTATAGCCGTCAAACAAGAAGTAAAAACTAAAGCTGTGAAAACAACCTATAATTTCAACCTTATTACCCAAGAATTTGACATCGCAATCTTACTTCCCTTATTTACTTCACCATATACCAAATATCACACCCCTATGTTCAAAATCACCCCTCATGAGTCGAACAAAACAATGTGAAAACCATGTCTCCCCTCGAACTCGAAGGCTTCAGATAGGCCGAGTCACCGCCCGCCCTAGGATGGACGCGCCGCCCGCCCTAGCTTCCACTTGTCCCGGCTGGATGCGACCCCACGTTATGTACTTGTTGCTGAAGATATTAATGGGAATATAAGTATTTTATTATTTCACCCGTCAGTCTAGCACTCGTATTTGGTGAACGTTTAATGTTTTTCGTGTGTTTAGTACCGTCACATTTGGTGACAACTTTGACAAAGTACTAAACTAAACACGTCGAATGTTTAGTCTAGTTTTTTCACACCCAGTTCAGGTAATACAAAACAACGTATTTTACTCCGAAATTAATTGTTTAGCAGATTGACACTCAATTTTGCTGTATTCTTGTCATTTCATATGACTGTCAAAAAGTGGCAACTATGATTCAGAAGAAGACGAACAATTTAAGTTCACTAATAATAATCACAAATTGATTATGAACGGAGAGGATTTCCCCTCTAGATACACTGCCTGGCCCTTTATGTCACACTTAAAATCATAATAAGAAATAACACGTTTGTCCATAACTTAGCTCTGCCTATTCCTTCTTAGTGTTATGTCAGCGCGATGATAACATACATATATATACACGTTCAAATTTTCCATGACTTTAGATAGCTGATCGAAGCACTGGGATAATTATATGTAATAGCTATGAATTCCTAGAACTTAGAACTGCTCAGATTTCTAAAATATACACGTGAAATACTGAACGTGTTTACTGACTCTAAGATATTATCATGTGTGTATTAACGAATTAATTGAAACATCGCTAACTTATAATTACGAGTGAAATGTGGGTGTTAGTATACCAACGTCTTTGAAGAAGATAGACGTAATGATATGTTAAATCACTGAAATTCTACAAAATCCATATTTTTATTAATTTATTAATGAAAACTAGCGACCGGACCCCTACTTCGCACGGTTTTTAAGCCTTGAAAAACATTGATTTCCTCATTATTTGCAAGGTTAATAATAATGTTTTATACACATAAACCTTCCGGAATACATTTTCTAAATGATGGTGAAAACCTCATTAAAATTCGTTGTGTAATTTAAAAGAACAACGCGGACATACAGACACGAAAAGCGACTGTAATTCATAATATGTATAGATGTACACTGTTGTCTTGTTGGTCTAGTAGTTATTAAGCACGGCTGCTGACCGTGAGGTCGATCCCAGGTCGAGCAAAGTGTTACTGAGTTTTTCCTTCAGGAGTTTCTCAGTAGCCGCCGGAGTCTGGATTTGTGCCCAGTTGACGGCAATAGACTCGCCCCCTATTAGATGGGACTTAAGCATAACTGACGAAATGTGGGTGTACCATAACCGTTCGGGAAATACAGACCTCATGCTGATACACTGAAACGACCAGTTTTTGGTCGCAGCTTCGCCCGCGTGGAGACCCGAAACTACCCCACGGGAACGTACCACTGGGATAGAAAGTATTCTATGTGCTAACCCAGGTCATGTTCTACCTGCGTGCCAAATTTTATCGAAATCCGTTAAGGCATGAAAGGTAACAGACAGACAGAAAGAGTTACTTTCGTATTTATATTATTAGAATAGATTAAAAATATGCACTATTACCTTCCACCATCACCCACTCTACAGACAATAAATACCTAAACTATCAGTATTGAAAGCCTTAAGATCAAAGGGACGTGGGTCTAACGGCCCCGGGTCGCCGCCCGCCCTAGGAAGGACGCGCCGCCCGCCCTAGCCTTCCACGAACTAGACAGTATTATGTTATTATTAGATGCTGCAATGTTGTTCGTATGCTGTCATTTTGTGTTTTAAGAAATAATATATTCTGACTGGATTGTGTGATAATATATATAATAAATAATCATATTATTGACTGCCTCGTTGGTCTAGTGATCGCAAGCGCTACTGCTGAGCATGAGGTTCTGGGTTCGATTCCCAGGTCGGGCAAAATGTTATTGGATTTAGCTATCTGAAATTTCTCAGTAGCAGCCTGGAGCCTGAATTTGTGCCCGGTTGATGGCAATAGGCTCGCCCCAGTCCCATGTAATAGGACATGGGACTTAAAAGAACATAACTGGCGAAATGTGGGTGAACTTGCTACAGGGACACCTCTGCCCAACCCTTCGGGGAAACAAGGCGTGATGTTATGTCATGTGTGTAATATTATTATTAAAAAAAGTCGGAAGGTGTCGTGAGATACTCGGCTGGAGCGAAGTTCCCTTCACTGTCTACTGTGCATTAATAATACACAGCACCTCGTACGGGCTCAAGTCTCAAGTGGCACAAGGTTGTATCTCGCTAAAACCTTACACTTACTAGATGGCTCTGTATAAGAAAACAAAAACTTTTGACATTTGAAACTGACTTTTTTGGGCATAATATTTTTTTTTAACTCCTACCGCAAGCCGCGTCAAAGAACTTCGTTCCAAAAAACAAACAGCGAGATAGTCAGTCTGCAATTTTTTTTTACTTCAACTTTTTATAGAGGTAACTAAGAAAAACATGTCCCTTTGACAAAATATGAGTATAAATACTTACTACACTAGTACTCTCACTTAACATATTTTTAATACCGTTAAATTGAAAATTTTATAATAAGCGCACAAACAAACCCGCAGCACATATCTTTAGCTTCTTGTTTTCCAATTAATGTCAATGGGGAGAATATAACGGCAAGCAATAAATAAATATTCGTAACAGACTGAAAGTCTCAGGATCAAAGGGACAGCGGCACAGCCTGCGTCGCCGGGTCGCCGCCGGGTCGCCGCCCGCCCTCGGAAGGACGCGCCGTCCGCCCTAGCCTTCCATGAACACACAGACTGTATAATGTCAATGTTAGATGCTGCAACTTTAAAATTTTGCGTGGTAGATGGTTTTGTTGAAGTTTTAGAATGTTATGTAATATTTTTTTAAATATTAGGTCACGCTACTGGAATTGTTGTTGCAAAATTATATAAAATTGATTTTGCGATTTGTTATAATTTATAAAACTTTGCTTTTAACCTACAGAATTCAGGTTCGTGCCTACTCACGATAAATTAACATAGTACATAACATTACGCCGGTTTTTCCCCGAAGGCAGCGGCAGGGATGCACCTGCAGTACA
The DNA here is from genome assembly GCA_916610215.1 of Omphaloscelis lunosa. NCBI lineage: Eukaryota > Metazoa > Arthropoda > Insecta > Lepidoptera > Noctuidae > Omphaloscelis > Omphaloscelis lunosa. Next base: position 1,750,139 of record OU744245.1, on the reverse strand, counting down.
TTTCGCCAGTTATGTCTAAGTCCATTTTATTGGATGATAAATGTATGTAACTTAAGACTATCTAAAAGATGTGCTCTCTGACTAGAAGTAAGCATAAGTATAAACTACTCTCAACATTTACATTTTATCCGGGAAATCAAAAACTTCATCCACAGACGAACCCGCGAGGCATGCTAACTCGTTACTATAAAATATATAAAATTACCCATTAATTTTATCAAAAATATTAATGACAGTCAATACCATAACAAAATATTAATAGACTAAAAGCTCAGGATCAAAGGGACGGCGTCGCAGCCTGCGCCGGGTCGCCGCCCGCCTTCGGAAGGACGCGCCGCCCGCCCTAGCCTTCCACTTTGTCCTCTCCGTACAGTTACACTGGAGGCAGATTGTGTAGCTTTGGATGCTGCAATATATGTAGAATGGTTAATGTGGGCAAAGTTTTTTGTTACATATTTTTTGTTGGGAATGAAAACTACACAATTTTCTGTGTGTAGTAATAAAGTAATCACATAATATTGTGACTATGATATGTGACCATGTTGATCATTTAGTTGGTTGATGGTTACAAGAAAAAGGCTGTTGATTGACTTCCGAAAGATAGCTAATTAAAAGGACATAAAAAGTAAAGGCAGGTCTAGTGAAAAATAAAACAGGAATAAAAAACGATAAAAAATATTTTCAAAAATGCTGTGATTATAGCATAGATATAATACCGAGTAATTTTATAAGTCAGCTAAGTTACTGACTCCTAATTATAATTATGTGCGTTATACCGCCAAAATAATGAAACGCGCATTTGTTTCATGTTCATTTTTCCAATAAAAATACTACATTTATATTACAAAACAATACATAAAAAACTAGTAACACCAACCTCCCAGTACAGCCTACCTTAGACATGAACTCACCCTGAACCCGCGTTCACCCTGTCACCTTCCACCCGGCAAGCGTAGCGCGTAGCACCGTAGAGGACACCTCTACGGTGCTACGCGCTACGAGGGTCTACGGCCGGGCGACCGGACGAACGTCGCGTCGCCTGTATATAAGTGCTTTTATGTGTTTCTCTTAAAAATATATAGAGTATTTGGTAGTTTTAGATAATAGTGGTACATTATATGCTATATTTTAGTTGGCATTGATGTCTAGGAGCGATATTTTCCGTGTTATAGAATACGGGTATTCATTTTTTCATTTAATATTCGATGGAAAATTAATGGTGTTTTCATAGTAGTTATACAGCTACTTTCACGTACGTTTGTTATGTTCTTTATGTTATGTTTTAGGTACTAAAGTCGAGCCATCTATCATAGAAAAAATATTTACTTTCCTTTTAATTCTCTCCACATTAGAAACACAACTCTACCCATTCCCCTTTACCTGTTCAACCACAGGCCCATCCGGCCATCAATCTCGCGTCTTCTGAGAACGAGACATAGCTTCTGCTTAACCCAGTTTTATAACAGTCGGTCATTTTCCAGAGAAAACTCGTCTATTATTAAAATCACAGGCGTAATGGGGACAATCAGCGTAACGACATCGGCGGTACAATTATCAAGTTTACGCAGGGCGGGGGTAGGCAGAATGCTGGCTAGACTTGTCATTATTTCAATTTGAATTTCGTGAAAAAAGGAAAGAATAATTTAGCTTTTTTTGCTAATTCCGTCGTTTAGTCTAGATAGTTGTGGCCGCCGAGTTATCTGTAGCCGTGTTTGGAATACTTTTATCGTTTAGTCTAGTGGCAAAGAAATATTTCAATGCAAAGGAAAATATATCTAATTTAACTGTTCTGTAAGGTGCCATGTCCGCTGTTCAGTAGTGGACGATTACGGGCAGATACAATGATCATGATATCATGAAGATGGGTACTTAGCAGTATTATTTGGATTTGCTATTTTAACTTGCGGCTCATAACATTGTACATAACTTTGTTTAACCTAATACATCCAAATTCACACAGCCAATAAAATGTACGCCAGAAAAGTTTTATCTATGCACCACCCCAGTGATAAAATCTAAAAATTTTCCATCCCACCCATAAAGCCTTGTATGCACGTATATAGCTATAAAACGTCCCTAATTTCGGGCATCCTGGGCGTTGCAGCACCCTCCCTCGCCTACCCCCTCGCGTTCACCTTCGCGAAGGTTGCGGACATCCCGAACGAAGTTCATCGCACCACCTCCGCAAGGGCGAATTGCATAAACCATCCCCAAAAATGTGTGTGTGTGTTTGTGGTATAACGATGGGGGTGTAAGTGTGTGTATTACGTAGGGTGTATCTGTATTGATGAGGTTTTATGTTCCCTGTGTGTGTTTATAATGGTGTGTTGTGTTTTTCTGGTTTGGGGTGAACCTTTGAGCTTCTGTTAATTAATTTACATGTTATTTTTCTTTTACATCAAACAAAAGGTTTTTTTGAAGGTCAGGTCTGTAAAAGGGCCCGCTGTTTGAAACAACAATACTATTTTTTCGGGTACATAAATATATTACAAAGAAGTTAAAATAATTTGCTTTCATTAATAATAACATTGGAATGTAAAATCTTCTTTTTTAAAGCAACAATATGTTCCGTTTACATGACTATTAATTAGAATATTTAATTTTCTTTAACCTAAAAAAGATCTTAGTAATATTCTTATTCATACAATCGTCGACAAATCCCTTGAAACTAATCTACCTCAGTAAAGGTAATGTATTCATATCGCATGTGTTCTAATATACGTGTGGGTACTCGAGTTGGTAAATAAGGGCAAAGACTAGTATACCCCTAGACTTCATAATAGATATTTTTGTGCATAACTTCTGTAATCAAACTCTTTAGAGCCCGAAACTTTCCTGCTTTGTTTGCGGGTAGTTTTGAATTATCAAGGGTCTTTGTGACTTCCAATCAGGAAGTCATAAAATAGAGCTGATAATATCAGAACCGAACCTACATCCTTGAATAAGAGTCAAACGTTTCAGTTGCCCTTGAGTTTATAGCTTTTTCCTTATTCCTAATTTTCCTGGTGTTACATTTTATGATAAAATGTTAGTTATTATTTTTGTCATAACAAGCCATATTGTTATGTATTTCGTGTTGTTGCCATTGATTTCTTAATAAGGATTTTTATTAGACAGTCATGAGTCTATAAACTATAGTAACTACTTTCTAAGTGAGACAATATGCGTTAGTCATACGAATTAACTTCTTATGTTCATCAATTAACAGCTTTTCCTCAAAAAGAGCGAATTTTATTGTCATACAAAAAAACAATATTTAATTTGAACCTATTACGAAATAATAGTTCCACCGGGGTTCCACTATTCTAGAACAAAGTCTGAGCTAGATGTATTACTAGACTCCCGCACACTACAACTAGTAATTTTGCAAGCGATAAAAGTCTTACAAGATGTCAAATAAACATCCCTTTGGTAAAAACTTCAAGCGCCATCCGTAACGAATCAGACATGCTTAACTATACACATACAGAGGCACCAGCGCCCCGTATGAACAGAACAGCTATTGAAAGACACGCACACATAAATACATTCTCGTTATCTGACGAGCGCACACAGACGCAGCGGCGCGCACACAAGTACAGCTGTCTAGACTACTTGTTAAAATGCGATGTTCCGGGGCTCGACATTCGTCAGTAGGATAGGTCACGGACCACCACGGACATCGCTATCCCTTTCTAACCTACACACCCGTCTCGTACTTTCGAAACTGAGCGTTCAAACGTTTGAATTCAGACCTTACGCAACGGAGTTAACCGTCGTTTTCCTTAAGGCTACTATCAGGTATAAATTTCGCTTTCAAAGCTAAGTCGTCCCAATATCAATAGGGCGATAACTTATAACAGTTTTCGTTTGAAATTGAATTCTAACTGCTAAGTCTGAAGGCTCATAGTCGTGATTGATGTAGTTGGTCCTTCCAGGTCTCCCGGCGTTGCGTCCTTGGTCGGTCAGGACGAATTAGTCTTGGGAATAATAATTTATGTAAATGTTAGTACATATATGTACATAATGTTGTACATAACGGTGCCCGGTCCAGGCTATGTAGCCTAGGCATTCCAGATAGAAAATATTTTGTGAAAAACTGTCTCAGACATGTCGTGGTAAGTAACATGTTTCTGGGTATTTGTGAGGGCGTGAAATCGTACAGAAGTTAAATCGTAGTTACTTTAATATTGTTATGATCTTCAACTAGGTGCTGCCGTAGAAGTTAGCACTAAGGGTTCCCTTTATTATGTGACCTTAAACGGTCTAGCCCACACGGGCTAACACTATCATATTAATCTACGATACGTATTCTACATGCATAAACATCATAAAGTTGTGCAGACATAATAACCACACCCTGCAGGCAATTCCGAGATCTTACTATGAAATATTCTTTAGAGGTGTATGAACGAGTATGTAGAGACTAGATTCCTCGTTAGTTTTCTTGTATTTACTTTATAAAGATCCTTCGAAAAGATTTCATTACATATTAAGTTCGAGGTTCCTTATCTCTTCTGTCTAGGTACTTCCCTGCCTTCCTCTGCCATTTTCATATTAGATCATTTTTCCGCATCAATCTAGTAGCAAAGTAAGTAAAACATTCAACTATTTACCTTGTTCATGATACTATGACATTGATTGTAAGTTATGTCACAACCTAAAATAAATATATTGATAGTTGATAGTATAGGATAGGCTTGATAGTATTGCCAGATAACGCACCAGACAGGTCGACTCATTTAAACACACAAATTTGTCGGTAAATACCCGAATTCAACACCAGGAAGATACATTGGATGTAGCAGTTTAGCAGAGTTTTTGGCACAATATTAACTACTTAATAAAGATCTTGAATTGATTCACTCACTGACACGCATCGTATAAACCACTGGAGAAAAAATTAGCACTAAGGAAGGATATTATTTTGAAAATTCATCCACAATGAGGTTCATAGGGGTCATCCCCTATGAACCTCTCAGTTTGTATTGAAGTTGGTATTTTTTTTCGATGGAAAAAACATGTGGCACACGGCTTCTCTTTATAGCATAAAAGATACCTGTATTATATCTTCATAAATTACAATACGTACTAGGTATGTACCTAGAATACAAGTCATATCACAGCCAGTACATGGCGATCGTTGCTACATGGAAACATATTCAAGTGCTCGACGAAATATCTGTTATTACTATGTATTCCTGTTATGACAGGCCTCTGTAATTATGGTGCAGAAGTTCTTGTTAACAGTTGCTTCGGGTTCAACAATACTTTGACTTGAAGAAACTGGTTGAATGATCAAAAGATATTGCAATATTGTATTACTTTCCGACTTGCTGATCCCTCCGATAGAATTTAAACGAGGCTTCACATATTAATATGTTCATAATCCTAGATGACGATTCTTCTCCATAGAACATGACAATGGAATCTAAAACTTTCTGAAAAGACAATTAAAACAAATACATTGCGAATTACAATTACATTGAGATATTTTCCGAGCCTCTGACTGGAAAATCTAGAAAGTCTAATTCGATTTCAGATTCTTATAAAAGTTTCAGCGCTCACTGATCACAGTTAAACCTTTTTTTAATAGGTATCCATAGACAAATAAAGATGAATTTCACCAAATAAACTGAACACGATTTCCATCTAAACCCCGTTCAAGAGCTGTCACTCTCAATATTCCACAACAATGATGACGCTGACAGGTCTTGGACGCGGTGTGGTCATGCTGATCACATCATTAGTGAAATTCGCCCTTAATAAAGCACAATACAATAATTTCCAAAAGCAATAGGTATTCACTGGTACAGATTACGTAAAGCTCAGCCGATCTATTACATAACATGACGACAGCCCCTAAAGTAGCACAGCAGAATTAGTTGCTAAGGAGTAAAGGGTTCAACAACTAAGAACTCGAGTAAATATTACAGGATAAATAAACTTGGTACATTGTTTCGGGCCGCAACGTAAATATTTAATGCTTTCGGAAATGAGAACAGGATATTAAAAGGTTTCAGGACGTGATTTCGTGTAGGATTGTTGTGGGTGGGAAGAATAAGTTGCGGATGAAGCCATGGTTTATTATGGTTTTTGCTTATTCTGTATTTTCTGATATAAATAGGTCACAAGGTTGGTTGTGAGTCTAAAACCATAACTATCCAGTATCGTATTCATGTTTTTTTTTCATAAAGAAGTACCATTTATTCGCGAAGCTTCTTTGTTTCGTGAAAACACCTCGAGTGATCACGGGCGTGCGTGTTTGACCAGATGTTTGCACGTAAACGAAATAAAAGGAGTACGTAAGGGTCGTAACAAGTGGCGTTCTGTTGTTTCTGCCTGCCCCCGTGTGAAAGAGGTGTTATGTATTTGTGTGTATGTGATAATCAATGCTTCTTTGTATATACGAAGTCTTCGCCTCACACTAAACTGGTATAACATTAGTATCCTGCCTCCGACCTAGTTAGCCTACTGTTATTAAATAAATCAATGGAAAAAGCAAGTTCAAAGAGAATATACTCGTAGTTCTAGCCTTTTTCTACAGGAATCTTAGTACCCTAGTTTCGCTTAAGTAAAAAGGAGAATACTAATAGGGCCATTAGCTACGAGTTTTGTTCTTAGCTCTAGTTTATCTTTGGATTAGATTCTCAGAAACGTCGAAAGAATACGAATGATTTCCGATCACAACTTATGTACCTACGTTAAGTGAGTTTTAGTTGTATGAAATGAGGGTAGTTACTGTATGTTTGTAGGCATAAGGTAAGCATGGAAGTTTAGGTCGTTAGGTCATTCTAGGTTTCAAAAAGGTTGACCCAAAGTAAGAATAGTGACTTTTACAAATGATTGAAAGATTAATTATATTTTAATCATTTCGATTAAAATAAAATTAATATCAAATAAGTTTCTTTCTAACTACCGGCTGACTCTCACAGAAAGCTCTTACTTTTGTCAAGTAAAAGCTTTCTGTGTTGTATGAGAAAAGGCTTCGAATATTAATTAATAGTTCCAACCTCGAACGAAATCACTACCGAACTTCTCTATTCAGCCAAATTGCTACACGTGTAACCTCCCTACCACGCTTTATACAAAAGATATCGTTACATTGTTATCTAACAAAACGTATATACAATATGAGCACTTTTATTAGCCAACAAGATACAGCAAACGCTAACAAAACCAGAAGTTTTAAAATTCCTAATAAACACAAAATTAATTGGAAGCATAGAGAAAGTAAAAGTTGTCATCGACAATATTCTCGGAAAAGTGTTAAAAGAAAATTGCTTTTTTAAAATATTCAGTGATCAAACTTCATTACTTCTAGATAAGAATTGTTTGCCAGCAAATATGTGAATAAGGTTAGTTTAATTAAAAATCGGCATCCTCGTTGAGGATAAGGTCTAGACCTAATTGTTGGCTACGGTCGATTATCGAGATAACCTGAAATTGCTTACTGTATGGAATTTTCAGCCTTCCTTTTGCGTGGGAGAAGCAGCTTGGTAAGCTTTAAACAGGAGTTTTATAGGGTATATTATCACACTATCAGCATTGATCTAGCGGATAAAGACCCTGGTTTTGATAAGCAAAATATTTTTTATAGTCGGCGGCTTTTTAATTGGCAGGCTTTTGAGTCTTCAAGAATAACCCAATGTAGGCAAAATATTTCTAGAATCAACAATCACTCTTTCTGTCTTGCTTCACGTTTCCATGCCTACCAGCTTATTATGTACGTTTCAGTAGAAATTTTTAAATTTTCTTGAAACCTCCCCAACGTCTTTAGTCAGCAAATCAAAGGCCAACCAATTTCATTATAACGATCGTTAGTCCCCAAATCTCGAGCATAAACGGTACATTATGTATTAATTACAATGTTGGTCTATTGTGGGGAGCTTCCTAGACGGCAGCCCCCCACCCCCTCCCAGCGCGTCTGAAGGTCGGAGGGAGGCCGTTCACCCCCAGACGACACCCACTTACACCCACACAGGAGCACAGCGTCTCTGTCTACACAGCCATGTCTTAGCGTCCCGCTAGTGTGTGTGCGTGGGGGTGATTCTTCAGGTGTATTATTAGGCGATTTTGTAATGTTCACTGTTTTGTGAAATTAGGCTTTTTTGACACTGTTGATTTTTCACAGTTGTTTACTGTAAATGTAGGTGTTTTGTGGGTAGGAAGTATTTTTTGTTAGAGACCTTTGTGGAATAACTGAAGTAGGCTAATTATTGTTATTATTAATTATGGTACCTACCTACTCATAACCCTCGAAACACTTTATTTAATACAAAGGAAACCTAGAATACTTTTTTAACAACATGGCTAGACTTTTCCTCACACGATGCTCATCTCCTATCCCGACCAGACGTGAATGAATCTGTACAAATAAATACAATATTTCTACATAAAGGAAAGAATATGAGAGATATTAGTGGCAAAAGCATGTAGATACAATAAATATGTCAATAACTGCCTGATATTAATATTTAGATACGTAACGTGTTTGAATTCACGAATATCGTGTCTCAAATAATATTTGTGTCTGACTGTGCGAATACGGTAAGCTTTTTGTTGGTGCGAAAACTAGGGACTATGTAAATTCTTGTAAAGACTACACATATTATTCAGGCACCTCCTCTATAGTGTTAGAGGATTCAGATGACGAATTAAATCTTAATTTTATTGACAAATAAAACTGTGCAGGAATTGCTAATCTATACTAATATAATAAAGCTTATTGAACGCGCTAATCTCTGGAACTGCAAGTCGGATTTGATTTTGAAAAAAAAACATCGTATTTGATAAACTAATTCTTAAAGAAGGTATTTAACATCACGCTACCATACTTAGGAGCCGAGCAAAAAGACAGAAAGAACGCTAACCGAAAACGAAGTAATGGCGCGGGCGGGCGATGCGGGGGGCGGGGGGCGGGGGGTGACATTTCACGAGGACGAATTTGCCGGCAGAAGCTAGACAGGTTATAAAACAAACAAAAAAAAATCCCAAATCTACCTTCGATGGAAAGTTATTTTTCGCTGTAGATTCGACCAGCTTCTCCTTCCACCATTAGATAGTGGAGAGCTTTCAATAGTCCCTTCACTATTGACACAAAAAAAAAACAAATCAAGAGCACGATTCGCAACTACTGAACGCCCAATATATCTTGTTATACGATGTAACAAATAACTACATTCAAACAAACAGAAATTAACAAAAAAAAAGCAGTTTCCATCGCACACAACCATGTACTACCAAGGTAACCGGTCGCACAGCCACATATAAATAAAACTAAAATAATAAAATTAAAATAAAAACGCCTTTTATTTCTTGTGGACTATAGTTTCTATACATATCTCTACTTAATACAAATCTACTATTACCTATCTATTTCAAGTTTTTATATAAAACAGTTTCTTATGTCTAATATTAGTATTCTTATTTAATTTTGTTAGTTTTACATTTCATATATTCACAGCCACATATACATACTTGATATTCCGCCCGTGTATACATATGTTTATGCAGACGTCAGAGCTCACATACGCTTAGGTACATACGTAGGTATATAGCAGCACCTAGCCACCTAGAAGTACGACACAAATCAATATAATACCGGCCTGAGAACATTCGCTCATTAATTTTACGAGTAATACAACTAATGTACATAGGAGTACATATTCCGATACATTATCTTTGAAAATTACTTTACTTAGGTACTTCTCAATTTGCAAATTATTTATACTATGTCTATATTTTATATCTATACTATATTTATCTAGTTTTTAAACGACGTCAAAAAAAGGAGGAGGTTTTCAATTCGTCGGATTTATTTTTTTTTAATTTATTTTCCCTGATTACTCGAAGACGTGTGAACCGATACTTTGAATTTGGTCCCATTTTCATTTGGTCACGATCTGATGATAGGATGTTGGAGAAATTGAGGGAACTCTTCAAATATTATAGGCACACCTATAGCGATTTGGGATTTTTTTTATAGTAAGTCGTGCATTTGCTCTCGGAAAGCACCATTTAGTAAAGTGAAACTGATGATGAAGGACACAGATGTCCACCGGAACTACTCAATAATATGTATTTCACGGGTTGCGATTCATTACTTTAATATTGTTGATAAGCAATTGTTGTTCGTCACAATTCATATGGTGCAGTGGAGGTGATGGTAAAGTACCTCGAGAACTCCTCAACAATTTAAAGTCCCTGCATCGGGAAAAGCAATATTTTGTAAAAAGTGACGAGCAGTTAACATTAGTTACGATGCCTGCCAGGGTTGCGAAGAAAACCGAAAGGGAGATCGTGGCCCCCGGCAACAGGGCAGTTTTTTTATATACCTACATGTACATATCTAATACCTTTGAACGAGCAATTCTTGTACATATGTAATCTGAATCTCGGAAACGGCTCCAACGATTTTCATGATGATTTAGTATGCAGGGGGTTTCGGGGGTGATACATCGATCTAGTTAGGTTTAGAAAACGCCGTTAAAAAAAAACCGGTCATCCAGATATTTATTATTATTACTTAAAGACTGTTAGGTTATATATTATGTAAATATTATCTTACTCAGTACATGAAATAAAAACGCTTTTGGTTTAACGTTTTTGTCTCACAATTAACCTGTTCCTTCACGTCCCGCTAATAACCAAGATGGCGACTGTTGCGTAGGAAAGCATGAGTAATATCAGCTTTCTTCAGTAACCAAATAATTGGCGAGCCGTTATTCTGATCAGAACAGCCACTGATTAGGAAAACAATTTAAGTACGGTAGTAGCTTTAGTTTTTTGCCCAGCTTTTTCAACTAGGCGACTAGACTGGGCGACTAGAATCAATTATATTATTCTGTAAATTTTGACGTTCAAAAGTGCCATACATGGGCCTATTTGAAATAAATGTTTTGACTTTGACTTTGACTTTGACTTTTGACTTTCAATTTTCCAGGGTGATTACAACGCATCCTTCTCCTGTAGCATTATGCTGAGATAGGAACCTCTTTAACTTATTTGTTTCATTATTATGTGACTTTTAATGTTCCGTTTTTTATTGATTTTTACTTCCAGTGCGCGTCCCAAATAATTTTTTATTTTCTTTCTACATAACATCACGCTTGTAATCCCCGAAGGGTTAGGCAGAGGTGTACCTAAAGTACACCCAAATTTCGCCAGTTATGTTTAAATCCCGTGTTAAAAATCCAAACTCCAGGCTTCTGCTGAGAAATGCCAGAAGAAAACACCCAATAACACTTTTCCCGACCCGGGAATCGAACCCAAGATCGCATGCTCAACAGCAACGCTTCCGGCCAATAGACCAACGAGGCAGTTATTTCTGTCTATAGATATTAACTTCTTTATCAGCACCTGTAAAACTCAACAAACAACTGTTTAGAAGTAATAATAAAGAGCTTAGCGACCATTTCTAGGAACTGTCAACTGTAGGGTTGTCACGAAAGACAGTAACCACTTACAATCAAGGTTGTAATGCATAAACAATGCTACCCACCCCTTGGGGACACATGTTGCGGTAAAAACCTTAAATAGTGACGTAAAACCGAAATTGTTCTATGCGAACATTTGTTACGCAAGCTGTTGCAAAATGAGGAAAATGATGTGGCGATGATATCATGGTTATCTTTGAGGAGGAGGTCTATGGAACTAGGTGTTTCTTCTCAGGATATTTATAATTAAGCAATAAAAATAAAAACTTTTTTTTTCTGTGGGTTATTTTTAGTACTTCTGTTTTCCTTAAAATTTCAGTTAAAAATCTACAAACAAATCAATCTTACCTTTGCCCTTTTACCTATAGAGTCGGTCTATCACCACCTTTTTTTTACCAATTTAATCAGATAAAATATGTAACAGTTTTTCAACTGAAATTGGTAATATCTTAGCTCCAGCTAATCATAGTTACTACAAAACGCCCTTACGCCCCAGAAAACTGTACACCAATGTTTTAGGTATTGTATGAAAATGTAATGAATGTTTTAGCGAACAAGGCTCACACGCCCTGAAACAAGCACTGAAATAATAAGGTCTAGTCTAGACGAAAATTATTTCATGTTAATTACTAGCTACAACGGAGTGACATGTCTAAGTCATTTCGTAATTAATAATTAAAATGAGTAAAATGTTAAATCTTGTAGTTTATTTATTATGAAGCTCTGTATTGTACATATTTGACGGTTCAGTCTGGCTCAGTAGGAAAATTCTGAAATTAAAATATTAGGTACAATAAAAAAGAAGAAAAAAAGAAGAGAAAAGTGGGGCTCGTGGCTAAATGATAACAGCCGCACGGGTTGATCGAAGGTTAAGCTACGCTTGCCACGGTCGGTTCGTAGATGGGTGAACATCCATTACGTATCGTGCCTCTGAAGCACATTAAGCCGTTGTTACCGGCTGTCAAACGTAGATCTTTGACAGTCGTTACGGGTAGTCAGAAGCCCAAAAGTCTGACAACCAGTCTTACAAACGGTATCATGTTACCCAGTAACTGGGTTGAGGTGGTCCGGCAGACAGAAGTCGCTCCATGTAAAATACTTGTATTAAGTTGCATCTGGTTGGACTAGAAGCCGACCGAATCTGCCTAGCTTTTTCCCAACACAGTTGGGAAAAAGCTAGCCAGATTCGAGTTACTTGTTACGATACAAAAACAAACAAAACTTCTAAATATTTTATTTAGTCAATCCTAAACTTCGTTAGAAAAACTGTATGAAATAAAGAAAAACAGCTGAATATAGAAATAAATATGCAAGTTTAAAAGAAAAGTCCACAAATCCACTTTCCCCGTTCAGAGAATGGCGTAAAGATTGTCCAGTGATAATTACGACTAATAACCGCAATGAGTGAGTGCGACCAATTAGAACACATTAGATAGAAGAGATTTATTACCAGTGGGCCTGAATAAGACACATCGGGTTCTAGAGAGAGACTGTCACAGAGGTATGACTGACAAAGACATTGTTTGACAAACTTTTGCTGTAACTATATGTGCCATATTTATTTGTTACCTATTACAATCCAGCCGTCGAGAGAATGCGTCCCTGACATCTGTCAGTTTGACAATTTTTAGTTGTAATAAGGATCAAATTTGGAAAACACATATTCGTTAATATGAAACTGACAGGTGTAAAGAACGCAATCTCTCGATGGCTGGACTGTACGTTAATTTACTTAACAGACTGACATTAAAAAAAAAACTGAAAAAACATTAAACTTTTCCAGCACTTCGTACACCGGAAAACAATTTGTTTGTAGGTACAAATTTTACGTATTATGGGAATTAATAACTGGCAGCGCCACCTGGTGGAGAATGCGCAAACAATACCTGATCTGATACGGTCCAACGAGAACTTTAAGAATGGAAATTGGAAACGAGCTAATATTTGTAGAGCCTTGTTCAATACTTTTTATTTAAATAATAGGCTTTATAGTAATAAGAGGATGTGAAGGAATTGTTGTTTGTTCACTTGGTAATAGGCTTAGTATCGTTTTAAATCGCGTACCTATACCAACTACATATAACATTTTAAGGGTCGTCATAAAATCCAACTGTTTTAATAAGTTCTTCAAGTTTACATGTCAAAGAAATCCTCAATCAACAACAGCGTATTAAAATTCTACAGAATATTTTTTATCGGAAATCAAAAGAGACGCAAATACTTTTATGTTTAAATAAAATTCTCAAACGTTTTAAAATATTTCGACGACAGCGCGTATCCGCGTTAGCTTGTCGAAGATCTGAGGCATCGACAGTATCCCAATGGGGCTGTCACCAAGCTGTCGAACGATAGCCGTTGACGTTCAACAGTTTGACAGCTGTCAAACTTGTCAGCGTGTGCGCAACACATGATCTTAAATTAGGATGGAAGTATAAAGAAATCAGGAAGTGTTTTTTTTTGTATAAGCATCTAATAAATATTTTAGAAGCTAATATAAGAACGTAAGATTCTCTTCTTCCAGGACTTCATCCTAACAATCAAAAGATATATTTTTGTTCACAGAAACGATTTTGTATATACCAGACTATGTTCGGTGTTGTTATCAAAGACCCTTTCCTCGTATGAATTATTTTTTCGTCGATGTCATTGATTCTTAGAAAAACATTCTGGCCTCTGGTATTACTTTTGATACCATTATTCCAGGAATCTCCTGATCATTTGTAAGTTTTCTCGAAGTCATTTCAATACGTGATACGGAAAATATCTGGATCACGGCAGTCAATTAATATTGATGTTATCCACGAAATTATCTCGATATCACGCTTGGATCGGAGAATATTTTCCTAATTCAGTTCCACTTTTAATAGAAAAATACACTGAACAAGATAAAATTGATAGGTTCTGGACTATTGAAAACTATGGAACTATTTGGTTTCAAACATTTTTCACTTGACATAATTAATTGATTCCATCAGCTACAATACAGTAAAGTTTAAACGATTAAATAAATTTAATCAATTATAGCTAAATAGCTTGCAACGGTAACGTATTAATTAAATTCTGCGTTTCCTGTCCATTCTAAATTGGTCCGCCATTTCTGCCCTTCTTTCCCTTTTTTAGGCCAACGTAGACTGGATAGATCTCGCTTGTATTGTTTACACTGAGAAAAACATTCGCTTTTAGATAGTATAAATTGCGCTGGCGTGCATATCTCGCGTCTCTTTTCTGCGACACTGTAATGTATCTTGTCGTCTCTTTCTCCGAAGAAATGCAGTTTTCACTGTCGGTCACGCGATACTGCACCTATAAATTGGTTGTTCTTAGGAAATGTGAGGGATTTTTTAGCAATATACCTGTACAAGTGTGCTGGTACGAGGGGATTTTTTCCCTGTACCGATAGATAATCAGGTGGCGTGACTTTATTAATCGGTGGTCTAATAATGAGCTGGTTTGTCTGTTTGGGAAATACATGTATGATTAGCTGTTATATTTTAGCTGCTGGATAATTGATTACACTATTGTCACTGCTAATAGAATACTGTTTTTATAAGTGCCTTCAGCCGACTGCTGTAAAATAGCACACTATTTATTATTTTCAATAAACATGTAAATAAGTAGGTTAGTGACGTATTATAATAAGTATTTTTACAAGACAGAATGAAATATACTAAAGGAGGGATAATGTCTCGTTGCTAGGCAAGTAGGTATTAACTTACAGACACGGCGTTTTCCGTTCGCAATCCGTAACCTTTCTACAAATAAGACCTTTCTCCTCACTAAACTTCAATCATAGGGATATGAAAAATCTTGAGAATATGAAGAGTATTATTTATAACAGAGCCTACGCTAGAAAAGAAATAGCTGTAAAACATAGATTTTAACGATTGAGTTCTGGCCTTAAATACAACACGTGTAAAAATATACAGTGTGTTCGTTAAACAACAATTCTTACAATTCAGAATATGACATCTATACTTTCTGCTTTCGAGATATATTCAAAATGTTAATTTGGATTTCATAATTATGTAAAAGGCAGCATTATGTCATTTAATGTTATTTTAACACACGGTACGCTCTATCTTATCGATGTACTGAGTTATTACATATTTCTACTACTCTATCCTCAAATATTCGTATACTTATGTGTGTCTCTCTCTTTCCAGGTAAGTTCCAGTGGCTAGCATGCGCGCTGGACGTGAAATCATCGTCACCTCTCATAAACAAGGATTACACACTATTGCAGCTTAAAATAAACACTATATTCGAGCAAACAGGTATTCTCGTATCTCCACTGATAGGAAAATTACTAAAAATATCAAAATTATTTGAAATTAAAACGGTAAGTGCTACAGGGGAACAAAAGCGTTATAAATTTTATCATCGGTAACTGTTTGACTATAAGGACCCAATTAGACAATTTATCGTTCTTCTGACTTGATTATTAGATCGCAAAACTGTCGATATTGGGCTAAATTCGTCAACTTATTCCGAAATAAGTAATTAGACACTCTAGTTTGTTAAATAACATCAGATAACGGATAACTATAAAGTAAAAATAAACCCAACATTACAAGATACTAAAGTAATAATAATCTAAATTAAAAAAGTATAAAAATGAAATGAAATAACGATGTTGGTAAGGTGTCGAGAATACCAGCGCGCGTAATAGAACGTCGCCGAAGCGTGGGAATGCAGTCGCAAGGACGCGATGCACCGGCTAAATAGAACACAGAGCGGACACTTTCAAATGTATCCGTATATATAACGACCATCACTGGATGTTTCTGTTATTTATCTATTTTACTGTACATATCTAGGAGACTCTATTACATGTCTGTGCATATTGTTGGGTAGTAAATAACTTTCCTTCACTTAGTTTAATTGGGAAAAAAATATATCCTATTACTTTCACATTTTCATTAGTGAATGAAACCTACGAAAAATATTTAATACCTAAACTTATTGAATACCTATACGACGGGGTATGAAATAGACATGCATTGTACTCACACGAGTCAAAGTAATCAATCTAATGAAAGTTAAAATTTCCTTATGTCCTTCAGGGAAAACGTTAGGTGATGCGAAATGGCTTTTAATGTGATGTATTTTACTATTTTATAATTACCTAGCTTTTTTTACTTATTACATACTGATAAGTTCTTTTACGTCATGGAAATCTCAACACAAGTTCAACTTCCTAAAAGCTAAAATTAAAAAATTCAACAATATAGTAATTCTTGCTCAATCAAATAGCCGTTTCTCATTTATCAGACCCCTTGAATCTTGACGATCCCGTTATAACTTCGTACATATTATAGTTTTTATTTCAACATAATTGCCAGTCTTGGCCGCGCCAATGGGAAAATTAATTACTTCTGACATTTACGCCAGTAATCATTGAAATGGAGGCACCTGGTCACGGGCAAACTAACGTATTGTTGTAGGTAAAAACTTGACGCGTAGCCATGACGTGTGAAACCGAAAACTACTGACTAGGGAACCTCAGTAACAAGTGCTAAACTAAACTAGCTGATTATTTACCTATTCATCCTTTTGACTGTCGAATCCATCTTATATATAACAAATGCTAAACAGTCTAATAAAAAAGTAATTTATTTTCTAATTAGCTTTTTAATTTTTCCGCGATATATCAAACCTGCGACCCTCACCAGAAGTCAGACAGTCCGCATTGCGGTGTAGATCGTCATCTGCCTCCACACAGTCTTACTGTGTTCTACAACCACGTATACAATAACTACCCACATCCCACAGAAAGAGACAACGCAACCAAAACATGCACACTTTTAAATCTACGAAGTTTCTACACTTTTCCTAGCAATTTCCCCGCTTCAGTCCAAACGATAAATATTTTAGCAAAGCATAGAGATAATAAAACATATAGTATGACTCCCATTCAAACTTTCGTTTACCACACCTCACTCACACAGATGCAGGTTTTTCTAACGCCTGTGTGCAAACGCAAACTGCATAGTGTGCAACAACAAGAGGTGTTTGTGTGTGTGTGCAGTATCGACTGTGTGTGTGTGTGTGTAGGAAGAAAGTGCATTCTGGTTGCACGGACGGCTAGTCGAGGGAAACTTGACATTATAGCTCTCGGTACACACTGGTGTGAGTTAGATAACGTTTATCTTGAGATATGCCGAGCTATTTTTAAGTAAATTTCCTCTCATCTGGTATGATTTTATGGTCCAGGATAACATTGTAGTTTCAGTTTTTTCTCTTCGTTTAAAAGTTTGTAGCAGTTTTTTTTCTTCTATTTTGTAAAGTGTGTTTAAGTAAAAGGAAAAATATCTAAAAACAAAACAGCTTTTATCAATATCCATTTTCAAAATAAATCTACCAACATAAAGCTTCATAAACAGAACCAACAAAACAGCTACAACATCATCGACCTAGCATAACTTATCTCCGCACCGGTCCCCACGTGTTATCTCTCGTGAGCACGGCCGCCTGCGCCCGCGCCGCTGCACTTGCACTAGTAAACTTGAAACAGTTCCAGCCTGTTATTACGTTTCCCTTTCGTACTGCGTCCGAGGGGACTGTCTACTTGTACTTGCGCATACGCAGCTATCATTCTCTAGTTATAGCTGGACTGATTGGTTCAACATTTTATTGACTTATTGTCTGATTCAGAGATTATTTTAAAAACGAAATATTTATGAGTTATAAATAGTATAAATTGATGATACGCATACATAAACTCATGACTTTCTTCTGTCGCGGTAGGCTTCTAACGTCATCTGCAATGATCCTTATACATATAGTTACTCTTTTTGCTTCGTCTACGCCCTCGCCGTTTTGCTGAAATCAATCATCAATTCACTTAATCAAAACAGGCTCCAATCTAAGGTTCATATAACAATTGACTGGCGACTTTAATGCGTGTCTATTTACTGCCTCATTCGTATACATTGACTGCTGTTTCTACATTCGTTACGAACTTACCAGACGTATTAGACTTTGTAATCATAAGGGAATACTTGTCAAACATTTCTGTACATCTCAACTTGGGGTTTAGAGCCATCCCTGTAAACCGAACCTCAATTATATTTTCTCGTTCGGATCACAAAGACCTTGGTTAACAATTCCGAGGTTCCACAAGGGGTCTCAGGACTTAACAGTAATTAGGTGTCTAATAGTCCTAGGTCTGCTGTTCGAAGTCTAGACGCCTCGACCTTGACAAGGGACCTTGTAGCTAAGTCTGGGAACGTGGCACAATTCTCCAGATATTATTTCTAATATAAAGTAAACTTGGGTCTGCCTTGTGTCGAGTGTGGGCGTCACTCTGACACTGGGAAGTTGCGGTAATGTCCTTGTTTTGACGGATTCCTAATTTATGTCTATAAAACCTAATGTGGTATTCTACAGATTTCGAGACATGATTTCTTTGTCATCAGTTTAGAATATATATTTTATTGTACACCATTTTCCTACCCTGTCTGAACAAGCTTCTACCACCCGCCGGAAAAATACAATAAATGCTTTGAAATTAGCGAGCTACTATACTATCTCTACAAGTGTTTATCAACACAAATATCCCGACAAGTTCATAGCCGATAGCCCAGTACATAACATTATATGTTACGATGATACACAGCAGTAAAGCCGTCCTCTATCAACTAGGCACATCGTTCCTGAGCCGTCGTCCACCTACCTAGCACTTCTTAGTTCCTAAAAATACCACAACACTGTCGGAGGGTGATGTGACGCATACGACACGACTGAAGAACGATTTTATGTACACACTAGAAAGCCCTTATTCACATATTAAATTAAGTAACTTTACCTGATAAATCCACTGAATTTGTTTGATATTAGATCTGCCAGATACCTTAGTTAATCGGAACTTATCAGGAGGTAAAACAGGCCATTAGAATCGATACCCGTGAATCAGGCATTATAAATGAAAGCCTTTCACGAAGTTTTTCCTTACACTTTAAGATTCCCCAGACAGACGCGACGCGACGGTGCACGTGAGACTGAAACAATTTCCATGAAGTTTTCATAGAAATTTTTCTACTAGAGTCACGTCGCGTCGCGCCTGTCTACGGGAGCTCTTAATATACGAGGAGCCCTTACGTACGAATGTACTCATACAGAACCTCATTAAGAACCGGAATAAATGCATACCTCTTCATTCAGGCTCTCAAATCAGGTTCTGTATTAACATTGGTGCCAATTTAGGTTCTGAAATTACTTTATTGATGGCTTTCCAGCCTAATTAAATATCGGTCCACGTGCAAAGCTTGAATATCGAAAATGATTTCGTGAGAAAAACAGTTTTATCCTGTTAATTACCTAGTTACTTAGTTCGGAAAAATTAATCGAAGTCTGACGAATATTTGTATGACAGCTTTAGCATGGTATAAACAGGGTAGTAGAAATTAATTTAAACTCAAAACTCCACCCTGGTGGTCACAGTAGTAATGCTCAGAGCATTTACAGTTATATTCTCTAGTCCATCATGAGTTTCTCTGGTACTGTGTATATTTTTCTTAAAGATTACGTAGGGACAGTGCTAGACACATACCAGATGATATAGGCATACTTAATAGAACAAAAGGTACCCAAATTATCAGTATGTCAACGTCATATAGCGTAAATAGACAATTTTTGTAACCAATCATAATTTGTCATGTTTTAATATTTATGTGGATACAACATTTTTTATTCTTTGTTTTTTAGTAACCTTAGTTTGTCTCATTTTGTAGCTTGCTGTAATGATTACTATATATATAATATTTAACACGTGCTATTATAAAGTCAATCATTTATGACAGGGATCGGAACTGTTTCTCATAAACACAGATTATTTTGTAACATATCTAGGAGAATACGTCGGCATCCACTAACTAGATTATGAAACTTTATGCTTGTGCTTTACATATTACCTTGCCATATAATCTAGTCCTAGTTAAACAATAAATCTTTATTTATTTATTTTATTTATTTATTTATTTTAAGTAATAGGCGCCTATGACTTCATGAAGATCTTTTATAACGTTTATGTTTACAATAGCCCCTCAGAACCAACCTGAGCTAATTTAGGAACGGATTGGACCTCATTATTATTATGTTAACACCTACTCGATTTTTTTATCGAATATAAATATGGCTGGTTTATTTTTAGCGAATTTTAAATAGCTAACATTTTTTGGTGTTACATCCTGCTTCCTTGTAATGAGTTCTGCGAAAAAAATTAAAATAGGAATATTTTGTTATCACCAAATTCAGTTATAGGAGAGACTTTTGAAAAAAAAACATACGTTATTAAGTACTTTACAAATATTTTTTGTAAAATGTTTATTTTTATCGGAAAAAATGGCTAGTAGGTAGGTACTAGGAGTTTGGAAGCAAAATAGGCTGCACTTTGCAAATAAAATAAAATATTTGAAAGCCCGTATGGGCCTAGCCATACGGGCTTTCAAATATTTTATTTTATTTATTTATTTTAATTTGTCTATGAAGAGATAATAAACAGCTATAAAACAGTACATAAAACGAGACGAGAGACGACGACGAGATTTTAGAAATGTTCGCTCACTGCCAAGCCGGTCATCTCTAGTTAGTTCTACAATACAATACCAACTACCGACCAGTCGAGCCATCCAACAACACGGCTCGTATCAACAGTATCGTGACCAGCTCGCTTTACTAATTGCCGCGGCTCGGTCCGCTTTTCCCCAGTTTTTCGCACGCTTGCGTTTTTCATCGCAGAACAATGTCGTCATTCAGTTTCCACTTTCGTTTTCACTGATGGACGCCGATCCGATGCGCAGGCGCAAAAAGCGCCGATGTTACACGACAAACGCTGTACTGGTGACATATTATGAGAGATTTATTGCTTGGTAGGCTAGTGGAGTAGTGGCGAATAGGTTTAACAGATGTGTGGACTGATAGACAGGATGGGTTAGCTTAAAACTAATAATTGTACCTAATACGTATTTTCTTCAGATCTTAGATTGATAAAAGTTTTTATCTACCAAAATTATGAAAAAATCAATTCTTACTAGTCCATAGTTAAAATTCAATTTGAACCGTCAGGCTTTATATTCAGTCTGTGGTTGATACGATGAGAATGTGACTTCATCATATAATATTATCTGAAGGACAATTCTCGTACTTAATAAAAACCTTTCAAATTCAAGTCACAATCTCGTCCAGCGACAAATCAATCTGCCTAGCCCTTTCCCAACTATTTTGAGGTCGGCTTCCAGTCTAACCGGATGCAGCTGAATACCAGCATTTTACATGAAGCGACTGCCTATCTTACCTCCACAACCCAGTTACTGGGTAATACGATTTCCCTCTAAGTCACAATCTCAATCCAGCGACAATCAATATCATAATCTTGTCAAAAATGTAGGTAAATTCAGGTAAATTAAATTTATTTTTAACAAATTGAGACTGAGATTAGAATGCGAACGTTCAGGAATTGCGCGCCTATAACTTTTTAGTAGTTAGTAAATCTTTTTTAGTTTTTGTCTTCAGGAAAAAAAAACAGGCTTTAAAAAAATCTAACTAACGTATCGAAATCTTAAAACAAAAACAGTAAAATAACCAAATCAACCACAATTTTTCATCTCACCGTACAATACGGTATTACGTTTGTTTACCGTTTTCACTCTCTATATTTTTCTCGCGAGTGAAAACTCCTCCGGCAGCGGCGCGGGCGCAATGCGTGCGAATCTTTTTTACACCTTCACGTAATTAGATTAGTAGATCGTGATCAATTCTTTTTATTGTACGATTAATCGTTGGATTTCTATGATCTTTGGTAAAAATAGTTAAATTATACAAGGTTTGGGTCAGTTCGTTTGAATAGGTTTTCTGTAGACTTTGAAAGTTTTTAGCAGTTTATCTAAGTGATGGGTTAGAGTACCTATAGAGTATTTTTAAAGCAAAAGAATTTGTATATTTTTAAGAATGTAATTAATGAAACAATACCGGAAATAACTCCCCTATTATAGTCAGAAATCATTACATTCCATTACTAAATTCCATGTTGTCCAGTGAACAGGAATCGTATCGCTATAACTTACATTTATGATATACCTACGCCATTACCTAAAGTTGTATCAAAACCATTTTCCTATAAATAACACTTCCTTCTGGATTTTTCCAGCTTCATCCCTATTGTAAAGGAAATTGTATGTAATGCAGTAATCCCTTTCTCATTCAGAGATGATCCCTGACCCCTATTACCGGCGCTTTGAACTATGCCAGCTGCATTCACACTTAATACTCCTAGAACTCCTCTTATATTTATACGAAATAATTGAACACAGTTCGTTTTACAGCCCATTTCAGGGTTATTGACCCCTCATTTCCAGGTTAAGTGGATTATTTTGTGATTGACAAGGCCGTATTACGGCAAACAACGTTTCCTAACAACTTGGGATGTTTGGCTCCGAATAAGCTTCATGAAGATAAAAATTAAGATAATTGTTAATGTGCTTGATTCTGAGATGTACCGAGCTTTCTGAACTCATTTTGATTCTAAAATTGTTGATTCGTGGATATAGTATTGAGCAACAAAAATATCAATATCAATACTCCAATCCTGAATCTTTGGTATCGTTGTGCGCGATATTACACAAATCTTGGAACATCACTCATACCGTATACAACGCGGACGCTTTGCTCCAAGCAATTTGTGTCGAAAATGACACGATATTTTTCGATAGTCATCATTTAGGAACAGGTACACATTCGAGGCTCTCATGGTAGGTACAATATCGTAAGTGTATCACGAAATGGGGGCAGACTCAGCACTATTTCGCGGAAATAATGGCCGTATTAATATTGTACTCATGTATGTCCTAGTTCGGTGCTCTGAATCGGTCTGTATTGTTAGATTTTGATTATTTTCCTGGATGATAGGATATTTTGCTTCCTGTTCATCTACGTACAAGTTTATATATAATATAAATCCTAACCACATTTTTTCCTTGATTTACTCGATGCTGATGATAGACCTTCTCTTGTACTTTGCTTTCCTGGTACCTCTCCTACATTTGCTCTCAAATTACGTTCTAAAACTTTTCCATGTCTCCTGTCCGCCAAGCAACTCTTATCAGCTCCAGCAGGTTCTAAGTGCATTGTCTCCGTATCGTGGCCGAGCAGCACAAGGGTACAGCTATCGACTGATTGCGCCGAGTGTTTGCCGTCAAGGCGAACAGACACAAACACCACAAGTGCTTGCACAAGCAGTAGTTATTTGTTTTATTATATCCTTGTCGTATCCACGATCACTGCTGGATAGGGTGATGAGGTAGTTACTAGAACTATATATAGGCAGTGTTATTAAGTCGTTATCGCAATTAAGTTTTAACACACGCCATGTTGTAACGACAACTATTTACCTATATCATAATTATGAAGGGTCAGACTGCAATAGTACACCACATGATACGATCCTAAACATACTGGCAGTAAATTAACAATCGATAAAAATTCGAGATTTTTGTGAATTTAAAAATAAATTTTAATCAGACTGTTATTTAACATTTTCTGTTAATTAGGTATTGACATTAACTTCCCCCTTCCATTTAATACCTTCCATATTTAACAATGATAAAACAGGTGCAATACAAAATAACGATTTATCCGCATAAGCTTACATGTTTCCTTGTTAAACATTGAAATAGATAGGTATCTGGTCATCCATAGTTATGTGTATTTGAATACAAACGCAGGTACGGCGCGGGACAACGCTCCCGCGGTTAGCCGGACACAGGCTAAAAATACCTGCGTAGAAAATAACAAAAAACGTACCCTAGACCAGTCTTCCTGTGCTAATCGATGCCAATTATAAGTATGGTCGCCATGTTCACTGTTATCCCGGTTTTGTCCTGGCATACCTACTTATAAGGAGAGTTGCATTAGTGTTTAATAAATATTGCATGTATTAAAGATAACCTTTTATGGAAATTACTGCTACTCATGAGTAGGGATACGATCGGCCACTAGTAAATAAGTGCAGGTTTCAGCGCTTTCCTCTTTTAGCTCAGTATCACTGAAACAGGAAAGCGGTGCATAGTTATAGCGTAGTATCTATTTGATCAGGTGAACATGATATGGCTATAATATTGAAAATATACACATATAGAGTTCGTAGTATTTTTTATTTTAATTTTTCTGTTTTTAAGCTGACGTGCAGCTGCAGATTTTGATAGGTGTTCAAATAAAGACTACATGACAAATTATAGAGTTGTAGATAAAACTGTTGTTTACATTCTCATATTTGTGAGTTATGTAAATAACAAGTGAAGGACTTATGCAAAAAAAAATATTTAGGGCTTAGATTTAAATTAATTTAAAGATAATTCTGTTAATTAGACTTCAGTTAATAATTTTCACAGCATCTTCTTTTCAGCGAATTATATCGCTTCTAGAAATCAAGACTAGGAAAATACATTTCATGTTTCTTTCCAAAAACGAGGAAAAATGTCCTTTTATCCCGATTTGCACTTCACAAGCAGCTACCCCAGGCAACTAATGTACAAATATCTGGATGCAAAAACGATTAGTATTGCGGAACGGAGTGAGGTGATGCTATCTCCTTCACACTTGCGGATAAGCGGTGTTAACAGAAAAGGTGGGAGCTACTTTACTATTCATAACCCTTGATTGTACTGCCGTTAGTGGCAGCGCATCCATGACGTGCGCAGCGTGCGTGTGTGTGTCCGTGTGGTGCATGCGCGCGAGTGTGTGATGCGCGGGCGCAGTCGGCGCGTAGCCTTGAATTCGTACAACGACTGCACTTGTACAACGATAACCGTTCGGAAATGTATTATTGTGATATATTTTTAATTGATAATTTTTTTCACTATATTTATCTGTGAAATACTTAGTCATCAGTAATATTTGCTCTGTGAACAACATGCCACTTTATTCGTTTAAATAAGCATGTTTACATAATGTTTGTAATGGAAAAAGAAATGAAATATTCATGTATTATCACTTTATCAACAAGTTGTTTTGTAACAATAATATTTTTGTATCATTAAAGTTACTTTTAAAATTCCTTCTGCTAACAAAGCGCAATGAAATCATTATACTGTGTAACCTCTATTATATCTGTGTAGTCATATTTATTTAACTGTCTGTCACCATTTCAACGTTATACTATTTTCTTATTGGTAAAAGATTGAAAATAATAAGATTTAGATACCAGGTTTAACTTAACGTTTTTCATATGTCAGTTTCTCTCTACTTGGAATCTATTAATATAACAGTTTCCTATTTTATTAGAATCTAGTAAGATCAGCAAAAATAGCTCTTTTTGTGCTAATATTTGAAAACTCTAAAAGAAAAATATCTCCAAGATATATTTGCATCTAGAACGTTTCGGAACGAACCAAGAACTGCAACACCTCCGTCCCTTGTCCAGGCATCTCGTTCCTTGATATCTTCTTCTCTTTCCCTCTTACAACTCTCCCCTATGCTTCTATCACCGTCGCACGCGCACATAATTGGCGCCGCAGGAAGCGCAGAGAGATTGATGATCTAAGCGCTGGATCGATCGTCGTTTTTTATTATTTTCTCGTTATTGCAAGTTCCGTTGGTTATTTTAATGGCCGTGACTCAAATGGTCGGGTTTATAGGGCAGGCGGGATAAACAGGGGAGATGTTACGCCGATAGCTAGCGCAGAGAGCTCTGGCCTATAATAGATAATATTGACGTAAACTAAGTCAATATCGTTAAATTAAGTGTGTTAATGTTGTAGTTTTATGAATTAAGTGTTGTATGCAACTGAAGTGTTTGAAAGATGATTTTCTTTGAGTTTTCCTGTTAGAATCTTCGTTCTTTTTGTGCAGTCGGTATTGGTTACACATTCTTCAGTGCACTAGCCAGTCTTCGGTCTTGGTATTCTCTAGTTAGAATCTTGTCTTCTTGTTTCACTAAACATAATATCCTTAGAATAGGTATTGAAAATAATACCCAGCAATCTCAATGGCTAAGAGTATTCAAGTTTCCTAATAGGTATCTTCAAAACTATTAGGCAAAATCTAGGGCCTAAAACAACAACTATTAAGCATCAAAAATGTATAACTACCAGTCTAGGGCCCGAAGGTCGTACCCGGCCGGGTAAGCTCACTACCTCTTATTACTAATATCATCCCAATTTACCTTTCGTCACTGCGCCGACATTACGAGTTTCGCTAACGGGTTCGTCTGACCTCTGAAGCTTAGAGGTCGGTGTTACGGACAGACATTACAATTGTAGATGTGGCTCACGTACAGTGTCTGTTTCAGTGCCCTACAGATGACCTACTTTTGGTGGGTACATGAACACTCGGGGAATGTATTGTAGCCTGTAGGAGGTGGCTCTGTTGTCTTTGTTAGGTTGGGATATCGTTTCTTACCTTGCCGGAGGGTATGCTACAGAAGCTACGGATTCGCCATTTTTACATTTATTATCTTCACAAAACCTCATTTTTATACCGCTTATTACGTTTAAGGTACTCGTATTCATACACAGACTGTTATCGAAAATGTGTTCTGCCAAAAATGAAACGGCTATATTCCAAATATTAAGTATTTTGGCTGTTAAGTAAGTTTTCCTTGCCCAACCAAGACATAAATGAAATATTAGCAACATATCGAAAAGGCTCGCGACATTTGGACCAGGCACAAACAGCAGTCGAGTGGAGCTAATCTTTTAGCGTTATCATCTGTGACGGATTGTAGGCTCACAGACATTCTCCCAGATTGATATTACTTTGAACACGAATCTTTTAGATGAGGAATACAGTCTGTTTTATTTGAAGGATAGTAAAGGGAAATCGTAAAAAAGAGCTCCAAGGAAACCTTCTTATTAGATTAATTTTTATTACGACACTATTGACATACAATTGGGGAAGCCTGAATTTCCGTACAAAAATATAATCGAATCGAACGAATTTATTTTCGAGTATTTACCAGAATAACGGAAATTACTTAATTAAAAGATAAAACTACAATAAGAAAGCACACTGTATCAACCTCTCAGCGCCTAGTTGAGCATGGAAACTGTCTTTAGTTGTAAGTAAACACATAGCCCCGAACAGTTCTTTCAAACAAGATCTATAATCAGACAGTTTTGGCCTTTTCCTTACACGTGTGTCGATTGCGGTCAGTCTTGAATAAACACAACATTTTCGATATCAGTTAGACTATTAAACGTGCAGGTACAGGACATCATCTAAATAAACAAGGTTACATATTCCATTATCCTAGTTATATTTAACACACGGCGGTTATCATGATTTTCCTATTCACGTCTGAAAAATACATGAAGTCAATGTTTTTGTGATTTGATAATAACAGGAAAGAAGCATGTGTTATCAAATGTCGAAAACAAATGATGATGAGTAAGTTACATAAGCCGGGTCGATGGCCGGGATCTGCGATCTGATAGCGAGACCCCCGACCTGCCACTGATAACACACCGCCATCTTAGATTCAACTTACAAATATTAAGTTATTTAATTGCAAGATAAGGTAGGACCTCATTACCAATTCGAAACAATTACATATCTCTAATTTGACAGGCATATTTTATTTCAATTCGTGACAAGCATGTAAAACCATAGCCATAAAAAAACTATTCTATTTTAAAAACCACAAAGAAAATCCTAGAATGTTCCCGAAAAGTTGAAAAAAATTAAAACAAAAGTCTCACCACTAAGAAAATTAATAAATCGGGGATGAAAGTTCGTCGTTTTTACCGATGGGAAACCCTATAGGGGCAAATAAGTAAATGTCATGTATATTTTAAGAAGTTCAAAATTATGCTGAGATATAAAAATAGATCTATATACAAGTGATTCTGTAGACAAAAGAAGAATAAAGAAAATTCCCACTCTCGTCGTCACACCTTTTAAAATGAGGTCTTCAGGCATTGTTCAGCGTATTCAAATCTCATTCAATATTTTCTTACGTTATCAATGAAGTACTAGCAGTAAGTAGGTCGCGTTCGCGTCACGTTCTGTAATTGTGTGTAGCTGCTGGCTGAACAGTGGGTCGACTATTCTCAAGTACTTGCGACTATCCAGGACATACACAATGATGGCATTAGGCTCTTGTCCTGTTCCTGCTAGGAAATGTTCTAGATTTTAATTAGCACTTATATAAATTGTAGTTTTGCGATTGCGCCTGTTAATTTTGTACCCAAATATAGCGCCTTGTCTTCAGATTTTTTTAAATTGAACCTCGGAATTAATCGGGCAATTCAGAAACATGAAAACCTGTAAATAAACACATGAAGTTATTTCAGGATGTTTTTTTTAAATTGGCCATTTCGTTTCCCCTAGTGCGAAATTGAAAAAATAATATTGAATCGTTCACCTTTATTTGCGTTGTTATGATTTATTATTAAAAGAGAGTATTATTAGTCGAGAGTACTATTTTATAATTAAAAAAACTGTACCATGGCAGTATTATGTACCACCGTGATTAGACAAGAATCTAAATACCCAACATGGCGTAAACAAGGAAGTGTCACTACCATAAAGAAATCCTTTTTTTTTCTCTAAATAAAGTCACGTTTTTCAACGTTATCACATTGTTTATCGTCATATTCGACGAGAGCTGAATCTTTGTTTATAATAACGTTATCTGTGACTACACGAATTCTACATCATCGCAACTATGTGATTTAGGTAGTTTTGCGTGTGTTTGATAACTAATAAAACGAATGTGAATCGCTTTTACATTTTTTTGTTATTTAAACACATTAAGTACCGTGAAACCTGGCAACTTTGCCACTTTACGGTGGGCAAAAAAGTTTGAACAAGTTTTTCTTAAAAAATCTCTATGATGTTATAAAAAGCAATCAATGAGATATGTAGTAAATTTTATGCATTATTGAAACACAATCTTATATCTATTGTTTTCTCATTATTTAATGATGTTTTAGTCCAAAATCTTTTATGGCAAAGTGAACTATCACTTGTGGTAAGACTGCCATCCCAAAATTTAGGAAAAATTTAAAAGAGTTACCATAAAAAATCACAGTCATCATTGCCGCATGCTTGGTCACAGTAAAAATATACTACAGTTGTATAATATTTTACACTGGCAATTGAATTTCCAAAATGTGGCAAATTCACCCGCCTTGTTTCGATTTTTTCAAAATAAATAGAAATTGCTGTCAGGATTGCATCAGTAAAATTAGGGGTAGGTAGTAGGAAACAAAACTAAATAACAGGATTTTAGTTTCTTACTTGTGACAGCCCTAGCCTCTAAAAAAATATGGCAAAGTCGACGTTACTAAAACTTTGCATTGGGTTGGTATATTTGCCAACAGTGATTTCTGAGGTTTAATTGGTTAAAGAGACGTAATTATCATGATTTTATTCAAAGAATATTATTAAGAAAGTGGTATTATAGTTTGACTTATCTACACAAGGTATATCCCACTTATTTTCCTTAAAGTTTCGGAGCATAAAGTCACTCACAGTTAGCGCGGGAAAAAAGTAACCGCCAAAAAATTACAGTTCTATAAGAGCTAAGTTGTCATATACAATAAAATGTTGCCAATCAAATATTCAAATTTGATTTAAGAGTATTACAAACCTTAATAAAAATACAGTTTTGACGTAACAAATTATTTTGCATCGTAAGGCGGTACATGGCAAATTAAACAACCTTTGGCAAAGTTGCCAGGTCTCACGGTACATATGTATTTTTATTTTCAGAACTGAACTGATAAAATGTATTGTTGATGTAATTATGTCTTATATCTTTTGTGACAAATTGATCTCGAGCTTTTTTTTGTCCTATGTCTAAAATTTAAAAACATCTTATGCTGACACGTGAATACCTCTAAACATTTAAAAATAAATGACAATAATAAATTAAAGCAATAAGTCTTTATTTCTAATCAAAGGCTACGTATAATAATGTTTTAGTTAAAAATTTAACTCGAATATATTATATTTTATTGAACTTTATATCAGGTAACTCTTCGTAAGATCTAAAATAGGTGCATGTAGGTATATTATTATATCCTACTTATCAAAACAATGTTTTGGATCTATTTCGGTACATAATGTCGTTATGCGGAAGCGATTCGTGTCGTCTACCGTGTAACTTAGTTATGTGACTCGCGCCGACGCCTCGTGGGGGGCACATTGCTGAAATCACAAGTAATATTGTGTGCCTAGGGAGGGTAAAAATAGCATGTGAAAATGTCCTATTTCTATCCTTAATTTCGCTAAGATGCTGAAAACTTTATTTTTTATACTGTGATGTGTGTAATAGGTATTTATAATTCCTTGACAGCATTGTTCCTATTCTAAGTGAAGCACTAAATACAATGTAACACTAACTAAAATAGTCGCGTTCTCAACTACATTGTCATTCAGGCGCACCTCTATAATTATGCCAAAATTATGCGTCACACTTCCACGTCGGTAATAGCCAACATTTATCTGTTTAGGACGAACGTGTGACATTGGCTCT
Source organism: Omphaloscelis lunosa (assembly GCA_916610215.1). Classification (NCBI taxonomy): domain Eukaryota; kingdom Metazoa; phylum Arthropoda; class Insecta; order Lepidoptera; family Noctuidae; genus Omphaloscelis; species Omphaloscelis lunosa. Next base: position 1,719,248 of record OU744245.1, on the reverse strand, counting down.
AAATTCGTAGTAGGCACTACCCTATCTATTAACCACGAATGTCTCTTGACACCTCATAAGTACTCACAAACCCCCGCAATGCTCTGCTCCGTGACCGCACGCGCGCGGTGCGGCGGCGCAGGTTATACTGGCGATGTCAGTGTGTCACGTGGTCGCCGCGCGCGCAACTTTATTTGTAAAGTCGGTCAATGCCCCGAGCGTTAGATAAAAAAACACACAATTTGTTTACGCGGTGTGTTACGCAAAACATTGCTGATTGTCCAAGCGTTCCGGTTCGCGATAAATATTATAAACTATTATTTAACTCATGATCTGTGAAATAATATTATTTTAGTGTATACTCATCTTTAATTTTCATCTATTTGATTCGTATGTATACACAGTTCCGTTTTTAATTAAAAGATAAGAACAACTCTTTGAACTATAAGAAGTAATTTAGAAATCTAGTAAAAAAAATCAGATCCTATGTTGGGTCAAACACAAATTAATTAGTAATATAATTTTCCTCGTAAATTCATTACCTGAACACAATCGCTCGCAAACGAGACCGGCGTCGAACCAGCGACGCTAATTAATCAAGTCGGCTAAACAGTGAAAACCTGTTGGGTAACTCGGGAAATGAAGGAAAGCTCCGCGACGAAAGTGGAAAAAGCTTTGCGAATACACACGCGCCGCGCACACAGACAGACGCACGCCACAACACAGCCGCGCGAGTCTGTGTGGACACGCACACCGCCGCGTACAGTACGAAAACGAAAGTGTCCGAGCGCCGCCGAGCGCGCCCGAAGCGAGCTCACGAAGTCAGTGGAACTCATCGTCGAAACTGGGACATCAGTCCGTAATACGACGCGAACGCCGGCGGACGCGGCACGCGGTTGCAACATAACATATTACGCTCTATGACATAACTGAAAACTGTGGGCTTGTGATTATGGTGTTTGGTGATAATAATTAAATATGATGGCTGTGGAAGTTCGTCCGGCGAGTGCCGGCCCGGAGACACGCCGGTCGCCGGCCGCCGACCGTAGGGCGCTCAGCGCCGAGAGCGAGCCTCGCACCTTGGCTGCTAGGAAGGCTTATCCTGAGGAACCACCTTCTCCGAAACCAGAACCAGAGGAAGACGATGCCCCATTAGACTTGACTGTACGCAAAGAGATTTCTGTATGCGAGTTCGCGCGTCATTCGTTTGCGGATCCGTCAGATTACGTGAGGACTCAGATGATCCTGAGGCAATCGCAGGACTACCTGGCGTCCGGCCGTGACTCCGGCACCGAGTCGGACGACTCCGCCGAACGGCTCAGCCCCGGTGACGACGCCATCTCGGGCAAGGCTTACAAGAAGTCACTCATGAAGAGATACAGTAAGTGCTCACCCTTCTTCGCTAGTACCGCTTCGGAAATATTCGTTATGTTTATACAATTTATGTAAAAGCACAAAATTCTCCGAGCCGGCACGATAAAATATAACAAGCAACAAAAATAAAAGATTGAAATGGCTTTACAATCATAAAAATCACATATTAATTTAAAGACATCTGAATAAATTAAACAAGTAGATATTTTTACTTCAATTAGCAGTTGTTATTGTTATATTTAAATAGCATATAAGTGAGAAATTAATGTCTAAAAAAAAGATTTTCCGCAAATCGCTACGTCATACATGAAAGAAAGTGCTACGAGCTACGCGGTCGTAGCGGCGACTACGGGTTGCTACGCGGCCCTTGCTACGACTCCATTTTGCATACAACAATTTATATTGAAATGATACGCATAGTGGAAATAGTGCTGTATGTATGCAAGTGTTGCTGCCCGCCCTGACCTAGCGCAACATGCAGCGCGTAGGGCGGGGGAGGGGCGGCGCAATTATACAACTACGTCGCAACTATTTACAATACTTTACAATAGTCGATATTTATTGTTGTATACTTTCTTTGTTTCCATTAATGCAATAGAATTCATATATTATAACAGCTCTATGTTTATACATAAGTGTTTAGCCATATGGTACCTTAAGACATGCATCCTATTCACGATGGAACTGTTTCGTTTGAAAAATTGATGTGAAAGTATTTTCCAAACATCGATCCCAGGGCAGCTTAAAGACAAACTCGAGCTTTGGGACATTCTTCTTTTACTCATAAAATAAACAAGGATACGTTGTTAACATTTCGACGTATTCGATTAGGGGATTTCCGTGTACTTCTGTAATAACAGAATTAACATACATTACATGTTACGTAATTAAACATTTGCTGGGACAAATTAATATTTAGGTCTCTCTTTGAATTGTGCATTATCCTTATCCTGTGTATTTAATGTCTTTATCTTTGCATAATTTGAAGCATATTAAAAACTCTTTGTGGCTAGAAACCACAACTCCGGCTCGTTACCGGTGTAAACAGACATCACAAGATCTTAAAATTTTGTCACGCATAATATCATGACACATACTTTGACGAAAATGAAAATTAACACATCAAAGGCACCAATTCACCGATATAATTTATGGCTATCATTTCCAACCGATATTATCAATAACACCATTTCTTTCAGACAAGTCTCATCTACCACTCTAGGTCTCATTTGTTACGCGCGTGGGCCCCTGTGGCCCGGGAGCCCATCGGCCACGTTTTATCCACAACTAACAATTTCGCCAGACGTGTTTTTGTTAGTCTGTTAGATAACAAAATGTCTGCCGGTCGAAATGTTACGTCTTCTCCGTTAATTTGGGACTCTATTGTAATTTGTAGGCTAGATGAAAATCTACCCTTCACATTGTACTTCGTTCTTATTACCTATGTACTAAGTTACACGACTGGTCTATCTATAGTACTCAGTACACTAATTAACAATAGGGTTCATTGAAAGCATCTCATTAACATTATCAGCCTGTTAGGCAAACATGCTTTCTTTTACTTCATGACTCTTCTTTCCAAATGCCAAAGTTCATTAGCAAAAGTTTCTTAATTAGGCAAATTTTAAAAGGATATTTGTAATCAATTTAGTAAACCTACATATTCATTTCCTCATACAGGACATAAAAACAAGAATATGAGTCATCTTCTTAGCTTTAAATTTTCCCTTCCTCCTCCTCCTAGGATGTTGTTCAAAGGAACTATCGCCCATAAATAGCAACAAAACTAAGTACTGTTGCTATTCACACCTATTTGTACGTCAATTCCTCGTAGCCTGTCAGAATATGCCTATTTATTAGTGATCTTTATGGATAATGATTTAAAAATTCACCGACGAGTAAATGAACTAGGTAATCGTGTCGTCGTGAAGGGGCAGCCACAAAAACTTGGTTAAAACAACGCTGTGTTCTTCCAAAATACTTGATCTAAAAAAGTTTTCAATTCTTATTAGGGATGTTATAATAGCACTTTGCAACAACTACGTAACTAAATTATTTACGTAACTGGGGTTGTTATTTTCGTTTTCCCGTCGGCTGGAATATATTGTAGGGTTCCGAGTTTGGACTTTAGACAACTACCTTCCAGTAGCACGTTCTGGCCCACCCATTGTAACAAGTGTCGTGAGAATACATACATAGAATCCACACACATGAATCCGGCAGCATTCTTCTAAACAATAGCTTATTGTACCGCTGCTGTTTACTATCGCCTACTACGCGATGTTTTCAACCAAATTCTATTAAATATCACCTGAAACTTGTAAGAAAATGTCATTCAATAACTTACATGAATAGAAGAAAACTACACTAAAAAAGGAAATGACATAATTCTTTGCTGCACTGAGTGTGTAAGCAAGAATGTTCATAAACAACGTAGGTACCTATGTAGGTAGTACCTAAGTAGTGATCCAATGATCATGATCAGCTAAAACTGTCTTGACAATAACGAGTACAATCGTGCACACTGCACTAACATGAATAAAGGTCATTGACACATCACGGAAAACACATATGTGCATACATATACCTACTGTTGTTTTATAATAATGCACATTCAATTATGCGCTGCGCTAAATTTAGAGTTGTCCCCTTTAAACTGATATGGCAAATAACTTAAGCTGATAACGTAATTAATGAAAAAGAAATTCATCTATTTTGAATATAATTAAGAATGGTTTAATATCCTCATGCTAAATTAATGGATAATTATCGTCATTCAAAAACTTTTGTTACCATATTTAGTTTCCGGAAAATTAGATTTTAGTTTATTGAACAAATTAATCAATTAATCATTCAAATTGTTACCACAACCCGACGGGAGTTGTAACATGTTACATAATTAGTTTTCATGCTATTTTATTTCCTTTAATTAACTACTGATACTGAATATTTCATACTGTATTCGCACACTTATGTTAATATACTTTGGTGTACCTAAAGCTGAGAAGAGACACAAAAAAAAGGAAGTGCACAAAAACTTTAAGTGGATACTCTCTGCTACTCCTTTTATGGGATGCGCCGCAATATTACAACAACATATCGTTGCATTACATTACACTTTATTGTCATCAAAACACACGAATCGCTCGGTCATCACTCCGGTTCGTGGTAGTGCGGGTTCGATGCCCGGGCTTCCGACTATGGCGCTGCATCGCGTTACCTGGCTCTTATTACACGCGCTAAATTATTAACAATGCAAATAAATACATTATGTGATCATCGTAGGTACACGGCAATATCGCTGCTTAACACAACACATGAATTTGAAAAAAAAAAGGATATCTGAACTGTATGACACTCATTGATGACGAAGCAACGAACTACTTTCATACATTTTTTTAAGTGAACACCGTCAAATGATTAATAACTTCTGTCTACAATTTATAAGCCTAGTATTAGAAAAGACTGGCCTATCAACTTAGAAAAATAATCGTATCAAATACTGAATTTATCGTCGGCACAACACAATTAATAAATGACTGTCATACAACATATCTTCTACTTTCACCATTTTGTATTTCCCAAGATTAATATCGGAAAACGGTCGCGACCCAAATTATTTGACGTTTATAACTAGATTTATATTTTTCATCCCAGAATTTAAAGAGTTCGTCGCAAATGAAATAAGAAAACGGCAGAGCGAACAAACGGCAGAGCGAACAAATACAGAACTGCTTGTGTCAAAGTCAAATAATTTATTCCAAACAGGTCCTTGTATGGCACTTTTGAACGTCAAAATTTACAAAATAAAATTAATTAATTCTAATAATAAATTGATTCTAGTCACCCCTTCCAAAAGGTAGTTTACGTATAAAGAAGAATGGGCACAAAACTCCACCGTTACTCTTTTAAAATTGAGGACTCGCGTACTCCCGAAGTCTTGAATATCTGTTGAGGCAAATGACATGACTTTACTGATCAATTACTCCTCAAACATGACACAGCTTCCATTGTACGAAAATTTAAATCACTGCGAGCAACTCAATGGACAATTCTTTACAAAAAATACGATTCTAAAAAAAATGATGACCCTGCGTGGGAGCAACTTTCTCATGAATATTCAAAAAGAAAGGATGCACCAGGAAACGTAATCTGTGTACAATTTTATTAAACAGCTGCCAAATAATGTTGGTTATCAGGCCCCTATGGGTGAAATGTGTGATACCTGCCCAGGAGCAGGTCGGAAGTGAAAGGTGCATAAAAAATCTTATTTATACGCGATCGGCGACGCCGGATGCGCAGCGCATCCACCAGTAAACAATACGCAAACGTGATCGGGTTTGAAGCTAGTGGCGTTTTTATACATAATCAGCATTTTTTATGTCACAAGCATTGGTTATAGATGGCTGCGATGTAGAAAAATATTAACTGTCTACAATTATAGAACTTACACAATATTAAAACAAATTGATCTCATTCGCGAATCTCTGACGTGACATTCATCTTTAACGATTATTAATATTTTTCACCCAACAACACGTTAGAAACTAGAACTTGTGTTACTGGTAGCGACACCCGGAGATCACAAAGGTCGTTGTTCTTACAAATATTTGCATAAATTACACCTAAAAGAAACATAATTAGTATTATTGGCATAGGCAAACACGTCGACTTATCCAAATTCCGAAAGATTATCATTATTATATCATGTCCAATCAAAACACTGGCCAGCTACCTGTTCCAAGAGATTTCGAACAACGGAAAAAAGAACAACAATTTTGAATTATGTTAATTCCTTCACCAATCCGAATTATGCAAAGCAACTATCACTGGCAACACAAAATAAACTTTAAAATTATAGTCATTACGTCCACTATTAAAGACCGCGAAAACTACCTATGACGTTTCGATTTAATGTAAACAATAGAATGTCCCGAAAGGGTGAGGAAGGGTTGTTCTTTTTTTGAATAGCTTCCTGCGAACTGTGCATCTCATTCACACTATTCACATTAATGAAGTAAGAATGAGACGAAGACTACCAAAATGATTTCGGCTCGCGACTGGATTTAAAAAAATGCACTTTTAGTATTCAAATGACGTGAACGCATCCGTTTTTAGAATTTCAAAAATAAATAAACGTACCAAACCAGCGGCTATTGGTAAAATAAACTGTTTTATAACTTCCTAACTAAACAAAGCTGTTAGTTTTTTTACGTTAACGTATTAGCACTTATTTATATCAACGGCCGTCCCTTTAAGGCTGAATGGGTGCGTGTCGTCGGCAAATTAGTGCAATAAATTAACGGGCGCGTCCTGCCGTCTGTATCGATATTTTTTATCGAACATTTAATCTTATCTGTTATGTATTTATGCGTGCAACGCTCTTTAAATCGGGCACATCTGGGCGTGGGGCCGCGCGCGCAGTTTTTGGCCGGCCTTCAACCGCGACGCAAGGCTATTAGGTTTCACAACACATACGGACAAATAGTCTGGCGACCTGCGAGACCACTGTTACTTTGGGGCCCCTTGCTATCCCCGCACACTGATATTTCCAACCAATCATTTCGTCTTTATGGGCCCAATGCGCTTAAATTTATTTTTAGAGATTTACATGTGCGCTAAAACATGTGAACCGATTACGGGCGGAGGTAAAAACTAAGTTAATAGGGTAGTAGGTACAGTAAAAAAAGCTGTGGTTTCCGTAACAGTACACCGCTTACCTTATTCGCTTCATCTGTCACATAAAAAAGTTAACCCAATTTTTTTAAATGCACCATAAAAAAACTCCTGTACCTGCCGTCGGTAGCGGGTGTACACCCTCTCTTATAAAAAAAAAACATTTTAACTGTAAACCTTTAAAGACGCGTTCGAATAATGAAGTGGTACTTTTTCGCGGTTTTTTTGCAGTCTACAGTAAAAACATGTTTTTTATTGGCAAATTTACGGCTGCGTTCGGTTTTTGCAACGGTACCGCTACGCTCTTTTGTCTATTATTGCATTGCAGATGTTTTTTTATTGCAAATAATGGCTTTGGAGTTTCGACTTCCTCAAAAACGTTTTAGTAACCTTTGTTCGTCTTTCTCCTCTGTTTAAACTTAACCCTGTATTTTTAAACAAACAAATTGTTGTCAATTTCGCAAGCTTGCCAAAATTTGCCAATAATGTCTCTGTGGAAAAAATAGCTTTTTGTTGATGATTGTCGACGGACTGAAACTCAAGATTTGAGAGATAAACACTTATTTTTATAAATAAATCTTATCATGACTGTTTCCTGTCCCCATTAGATATTTCCTGCGATTTCATCCGTAGCGAATTATTTAAAAAATATTTAGTGTTTAAATGTAGATAAGTACTGAAAAAACTGCTTATAATTCAATTTGAGGCCCGACTTCATAATTAATAATTAGATATACACAACGTACCTACTACAATGCTATTACTTAACAATAATCACAACATATTCACATAATCACAACTGCAATCACTCCATATTCAGAACCGGGGAACACCTGAAGAACAGAGTTCAACGCTCATATATACAAAACAATATAATTTATGTAAAACCTAACATGATGTCATAAATAACACAACGTACTACTTAGCATTATGGCGCAAAAAGAACTACAATAATATTGTGGTTATATGAAGCAATGGCCAACGGTGCTTACACCCGCAGCATCTAATATTCGTAGTCGGCCATCTGACACACCACGAGATATGATAGTTTTGGGAATTTCATCATCTATTGTGCAAAAGACGATAGCTCGGGCTCACGTTTTCAGAATCACATTTCCGTGCTAAAATAAAACAAAGCAAAAAAAACTCCAAAAAAGCAGTAGGTATATCAGAGCTATTATCAGCTTCTTATCAGTCGCACAAGTTGAAGGATCATCGTCATCTGTTACAACACTAGCTGGGAAGCTCAGAAGCAGCACGTTTGCACACAAGTGCTGCGACACGTGCTCAAACATGCGTTCCAGCAGTTATCTTGTGTAAAACTGCAATGAATATTTTAGGTATATTCAGTGGGTATATTTCGGATGGCGCCTCGCAACGCCCGCGAGAGTGTGACGTGACCATACATAGATTACAATACATAGTGAAGGTGAGCACAATAACATGCGGGAAACCCGACGGCATTTTTGTATTCAATATTGTAATACGGTCAATGTTACCACGTTTTTGCATAGACTAGCATTCCCTGTGATCTACGCCATATCAGATGGAAATCACGGATATATCATTGATTTTCCCGTTTCTAAATCGATCGCTACTTGCAATACAGAGGAGCAAACATTCCACCTCTGTCTCATTCAGGTCATCCCAACAGTACAGAGTATAGCATTAAGTCAGACGGGAGCTGTATCTGTGATGTCACTGCGGCGCGCTTCCGGCCTGCGCCCACGCTGCCAGACACAGACACACACATAGCTCGCGCACGTGCCGACAATTAGCCATCGACACCCTGTCTCGACATTCAACCCAAACACTCTTTTATGACACCTAATATTCCACCTATAATTCGCTTATGTTAGAGCCCATGTTTCTAATTCAGTTAAGTTGAAATATTCGGTAACATCTGTGTTCAAATTACGGCTGCGTCATACAAGGAAGTTGTCAGTGTATGCCAAAATTATCAGTATCACATGTAAACGCTATCTCTGTTCACGTAATAATTTTAATTTTTAATTTTATGTCTGGCAAAAAATCTAGACGTCTTGAGATCATTCTTGAAGATTTAAGTTGGAATATAAAAGGAAAAATACGTAGGTAGTAATGCAATAAATGTGAGCGTTAGTAAAAGCTCACGTACTTTCCCTGCAGGTAGCAGTTATATGAGTAGATTTTCCATCGACCCGCTGCCGCCGATTCTGCGAAATGTTGCAGAAATAGAACCTTTTAGTTCGATATTACCTTCCACCTGCACATTCCAGGAACTGTTCGGTTTAACCTCGGATATAAAGATAGAATGGGAAGCAATAGCTTAAAAATAATAAATCTCTGTTAAATTCAAAGTTAATGTTGTACCTTTTACAATACCTGTTTCGTTTTATATACCTATTGCTTTCATGGACTCACAAATAGTATTAAGTACATGTCTAGCCTAGATATTATCGGCAAAACATGTAACCTTCGGGACCGTGGTTTTTTAGGCAGACGGACATTTTGCACGCCCCCGGGCGCAGGGGTGGGCCTAGTTCGGGGCTCGGGACAGACAGACTAATATAATAATGGAAACTAGGTGAAGAGAATAGTTTTGGGATCTAGAGGCTTCTAGTAGGCCTTTGCTTTACCGTCAGCGACGATTGGCAAACAGCTATGTATAAATAATTAAACTATTTAAGTAATTTTAAACAGTTTTAAGAACACAACAATGTACAATTTGACTTTGCTCAGTCACCTACAAATTGCAAAGCTTACCATTATTTACAAACACAAACCTATGCAGAATTTATATTTGCATGAATGTAAACTAAACATTTTTGTTTTGTTGTCAACTATTATAAAAAAGCTTCTGCTAATCTCAGTACACATAACACAGTGAAACCGAACAACGGTCACTGCTTCAATATTGGCAGCTTTCCAACACACATTTTTCGCTTATTTTCATCAACACATTGCAACGTGTATTTATTTGAGTTTTCTAGTTGTTCCCAACGTCCCTTTAACGTAGCTTCTAATAGTTTGTTTATCGTATCGCTTGAGTTGCGCTACCTTCACGGTACAACGAGAATTGGCGTGTTGGAAGAGAAAACAGTAGATATTGTGAACATGGCGGCTGAGGGAACATGGCGGCTGAGGGAGCAACTTATTAACATACATTGTTTGTTTATCGTCTAGACTGGAGTTTGATTTACAATTAATTTGAATTGAAAGTTTTCATATTAATTGATGTTTACAGTTTACAGTTTTAGGTAAGGGTTCTGACCCAGATAATACCTTTGTTTGGATTTGGTTAGTTGTTAGTTTTCGATATTGAACGCCACTGATGATACTCAGTGTGCTAGAAAGATTAATTTTGACGTCATTATGGATATAGGATGGGCTAGATTGGTTTCAAGCACCCTTTTAAATGACTTAGGATATTAAAATTCCAACTCACAGGTATTAGTGTCACATGTGGCCTTATTTACGGCCAACCATATATTTCACACAAAGGTTCACATATTTCGTGATTATTAAAAGAAAGTTCCACAATTATAACATTCTTAACAAAACGAGACCACTTCGGCCAAAGTAAAAGTACTTATAATAATTTTAACGAGCCGTCCTTAGCCCCAATTAGTCGCAACTATTGTTTACATATTAAACGTCGATAAAATAACGCATAATCTATAAATAATTTATCATCGATCCGATTTATTTTCGTTCAGTAACATCACGCTGATTTACGCGTGAAATTGAGATTTTATGCGGAAAGTTTACTTTTTCAGCAAAAATAGGAAAACATATTTTTATAGGCCTATCGAACATTATAATATGCAGATTCTGATCAGATCATAATTGTTATTCTTTGGTAAAATGCTTTAGCAATTAAACCATTTTCCCCGACTCCTAGCTAATTGCCATAAGACCTATGCCTCAGGTGACGGTAGTCAAAACCGTCAAAATCCCGAATATCGAATGTTTCAGCGAGCTAGGCAAGACATCGGTATTCCCCCGTGATCGCTTATCTCTATCCGATACTGGTCGTCTGGTCGCTCTGTCGAATACTGACATTCAGTCGCGTCTGGTTACACTGAAAGTGAGTGAGGTCGACTCTCTCAACGTTGCTGTAAAAAAGGTAGACTGTACGATGAGGTTGTCAAACCTGCAAACGTATGAAACTTTATAATACTTTTGCAATATCCCTTAATTTGTATTTTTTTTTAAGATACAATTCTTGTTCAATTACGGAAATATAAGGTCATTAACCTACTTCTATTTTGGATATGTACGAATGAATTGCAACAGACTATAATGTACAGATATAGTTTTAAACTTAATTTGGCCAGTAAACGATAAATATCTGTAGTTACCAAATAGTCCTGTCCGTTTTTACTGGCATTCGCCGCCGGATGTTACGACACGCTACTGACATTTTATTGTACAGGAAATCGAATGTGTTGCTTTTAAAAATGTTAATTATATTGGTGTTTTTACGTTGGCACCATGAATTAGACGCAAATCTATTAAAAAGATACTTTACGAGATAACATGGGATATGAACTCAAGTTTCTCAATATTGTTTGCGATTAAAAAATAATTGGGTGTATGATCGCTCTCATAATAAAGTAGGTATAAGTAATGAGATTAAATGAATACATACATCATGATACACCTGTATAATTTCTTTGCCCAACCTATTTAGCACGAATTAAGGACACGTATAGGTCATAGGTGTATACGGTATAAACAAGGTACAGTCTTACAGAGCAGGGCAGTGCGCGCAGCCGCCGGCGTTTTTACAACACCACGCATTGCACAACGTGGCCAGTGACGCAATGCGCCGAACGCACACACGATGCTAACTGTACACCTTGAACGCCCACAACACAACGCCATTTCAAAATATTTTTTTATATGAACCTCTCGATTGTTGTTCCGCACTCGATTTAACTTGCGATTACATTACAGTCACGAACTGTGAGCTACTGATCATAAAATCTTGTTTATTTCTTAAGATCAGCAGACGCAACTCTTGCGCAGCTTCGCAAAATCTCCTCGAATGGTTCATGAGAAAAATATGAAATAGTAGCACGTGTAGGCGTAAAATTGAGATCAATATGTCTAGAATTTGGAGCAGTATATGAGGGCAAATTAAAAAGCACCTGAAAGTCTGTGTTACCATCAAACAATGAAACAGGAAGATCCTTTAGGTTCGTTTACATGTTTTTTTGTACTTTGTATATCCTCAAACAGTACACATATTAGGTATACTAGGAGTGATTCACGCGACCGCCAGACATGACCGGCTTAATCTCAAGGACTTTCCGTCTCTCAACAATGAGGCTACTTAGCCACCATGAAAGACGTTAAAACAATAAACACAAATTTACTGAAACATTCAGTGTTTTGACAAAACTGTCCTGTTTCACTGAAAATAATTGCAACAGAAATGGAACATACATACTTTGTTGTTGTGTCTTAATGCAGACTTTGCATAGGTCACTGTAGTGCTGAGTCATCGTCGAACCTAGAAAACAGTTGCCTCAACACAGATAGTTAAAAACGCATAATTTATGACTCTACATTTCCCTCTGCGTCACTCAAAACACTATATTTCTGACTCAAATATTCCACATTTATATAAAATCCTAGGTGGGCCAAAAACCGTATATTTCCACGAAATAAAAAGCCAGTAGACAATCACCGCAAACATCGCGGTTACGAAACCGACAAGTGTGTCAATGTCGCGCGAGTTCCCGCGGCGCGCGCGCAGCCGCCCTGCCAGCCGCGCTGCTTCCTAGCGCAGCAAGCTAATGATAAGAACGAGACAAATCTTAAGTTATGTTAAATGTATTATTCTTTTTGTTTTGTTTTAAATTAGAAAAATTAAAATAAATAAGAAAATCAAACAAAACTAAAATAATTAATAAACACATTTCGGATATTTAATGTCCAAAATTATACCTAGAGCTATATTAAATCCACCACCTCAATAGGTCGCTGTCCTTACCCGGAGGAAGTTCTAGAAAAGCCGTTTATTCAGATTAAAAGGCGTTTCAAGGTTACCTCTCTCACTCTAAAACAACAAATAGTACGGAGTGCCGTGTAGTGGGTTTATTATATCAAAACAGGCAAAGGAAGCATCCACGCGGCCGCGACAACAATGTGCTCGCGTGGATGTTTGCAGTATCTGCTGTTTGTTTGTTTGTGCGCCGGCGCGTGCGCAATGCCGGTATTTTACGATTTCCGGAGAACCGCACACTGTATGCCAATATTTAACTTCAAAGGGGCAGGGATAGTCATATATTTCGACAGTTGACAACTCATGGCCAAAAACCTGTTGCACAGTATCGTAACACCGCAACAAGAAGAATATGGCTCTGATTGCGCAACCCGGCGCGACCTACAACTCGACTGCGCGGGCGCAAGTAAACAGGAAAACAGCGGCCGAAAAGCTGCGGCCGACACTTGTACTTTTAATTATTAATTCTTACAGTTATTTGTATCGTCGAAAATGTAATAAAAATTAATTAATTATTTTTTAATTAATACTTCTTCAAACTTCCTAGTATCTTAACATTAAGAAGCATTGAATTCTAAGCCGGAACATGTAAACTTTATTTTAAGATTGAGAAACAAGAAACTCCCTTCATACAGAGATCCATTCATTACCTTCTTCGCTTACGAGCTCCGAGAAACTCATATTTAGTAAAAGTTAAAATTATCTCGTCACTTACAATAACATGGAACCTTTGCAGCAAGCAAGAGGGAGTTTGAGCTAAAATTAAAACACTAACTTACAGCAAAGAATAAACTTTGCCACCCACCGTGTATGCTGAAGCCTGCGAAATTGAAAATACAAGCGAGTATTCACCGCCTTGTATCCGCAAAGGTCACTGCAGCTTAAAATAACCCCACTATCAGGAACTATGATCTAAAACTGCTCTGCATTTCACGTTAAAACCAACGGTCTATTTTTGGACTCAAAACTGCGTAAAAAAAGTTTCGTTAGATCAGTGATTGGCTATGGTGACGTATTAGTGTGGCAACTATTTCGTATCTCATCGAGTTGTATCCGACCGCCCACCTGTAGAGATTGGCAAATGTTTCCGGTAACTCTTTACCGGTTTTCTTGCGACGGTTTTTGTGCCGCTAATTATGTCATCGGGTCTTTACAGAACAAGATAAGCCTCGCGGTAGTCTTTTTGTGTGTACTTAATCTTTGAATTGTTTAACACAGTTTTTTAAGTAGCACAATGTTCTGCGGTGTTTCTGTAGAGTTAGACATTTTTTGATGATTACATACATGTGTTATTTATTAAACCACTAATTCTGTTGAATTTTCGTGTACTTACAGAATACTGGTTTTCCGGGTTTCTTGTAAACATTGAAATGTTTTAGGTGCAGGAAAAAAGTTTTTATTGGTTACTAACTGCTAACTTACTGCGTTATGAATGAAGGGCAAATGTATCGATTACAACGGTGGTTAACAAAATATTATAGGCGTTATGTCATTAGAACAAGAGGTGGCAATTATTTCAATGTAAAGTTCACAGATTGAAGGCGATATTGTTAACTACAGCACACTCGCACGTTGTTACGTACCCCATGATAGATCCGGTTCGAAATCATTTCCTCTAGCTTATCACGAACCGGTGATTACTTCACTACTAGATTTCCTAACCTCAAAAGTTAAAATCACATATCGTGACCCAATATTTTCACCAAAAACAAATAATGTCGTAATATTAAAATATTGATAATGAACCTAATCGCATCCCTGAAAAACATTTCCATTGGCAACAAAACGTTCTATTAATACGCACACAAGCGTGGCAGCACGCACACCGCGGCGCGTGTAGTTACTGTGCAGTTCTCGCCTAGACGAAGTATCTGTGTGTTCGGTTTACTATCGTAGTGCGGGGCGCGGGCGCGGGGGCGCAACCGGGTCAAGGGAGCTCCGATGCACCGTTCGCGTTAAATCTCACTTTCGCGCGCTGCACCACTAAACATGGCGGACGTAGTGACGCGCGGTTTCGTTCTCGATGACACATTTTACGGTTTTCCGTTTTGTTTTCCACCCGTTCCGGCTACTTAATCAGGCCACTGAAGTGTGGTGTAACGTTTTACACGTATGTTGTAATTGACGAAACAAACAAACTTATATCTATAGCGACCCAATATCCTTGTCCCTATTTCTTATTTCCTACGTCGAGTATCGCGCGTAATCACGATAGTAAGCTTATCTACCCGTAGTGGCATCTTATCAACGCACTACTATAATGCAATACACCGTCGGATATGATAAACAACAGATTTTATTATTTGTTTTTAATTTGACATAATTTTGATAACGGGCGCGTTGTAATCGAGGATATATTGTTTAACCTGGAATGTTGGAACATTACGAATGGATATGGTAAATAAAGAAACTTAGTTGTGGAGAATGCATGCAAATCTGATACTAGATCCTTTACAAAGTAGGCAATCAAGATCAAGCGGTAAGTGCTACAGTTTCTACGCATTTCCTTTCCCACTTTCAAAGTAGTCGATTTTCATGAAGCGAAGTATTCCGAACCATAATTCTAACGACGCGTGAAATTTTCAATTATGAAACAGTAGCGACGCAATCAGCTAACATTCGAGTGATCGTAGACAAAAAACAAACAAATTATAAAGGTATGTTTACATCTAACCGCGACCGTGAATCGAATTAACGTCTGTCCGAGGCTGCACGTACTACAACCTGTTGTTTCCTCAGACAAGGTTGGCCCAAAAAAAATCTATCGCAATGTACCAACTTTTGGGACATGACTAATGGACAATGGCTTGCGAAACGGAATCGCCTATATTATCTGTATTGTATCAGCTGTCGATTGATGTAAATAGGTCCACCGCAGTTGAGATAAAAATACCTTGTGAACCGTTAAAGTATAAATAGTTTTATTTTAAAAGTTTCGACCGCAAACCGAAAAATATTTTTTCTTCCACCCAATATTGAGAGTTCATAACTTTATCAATTTATCAATATCTGAACTTTTCTATATTTTTAGCAAGACAACCTATACTTTTACACAGCACTCGGTTAAATGAATCATTAAGTCCACCTTAAAATGTCAATAGAGGAAACTAGTAGTAAAAATTTTGTTTAAATATTATATCAACAGAATATGTAAATTGATGTCCCGAAGATAGGAACAGGTAGTGTCCCAACACTAGTGAGTGGAGCGGTGAGCGGCGCGTACGGCGCGGTGTGATGGCGGTGGCGTAGGAAGCGCGGGCGCATCTCGCCCTTCGAGCCCGTCTGACCCACTTAGCAGCCGCCACACTAATAAACTGTTGTAATCGTATCTCAGCGTAACGTACGCTTACGTCTTTTCTCTGATAAGTAATGCTTTGTCTTTATACCGCAGATGACACTTTTTGTAGTTAACCTTAATGTGATTAACTCAAATAAGCAAATAATTAACATTTTTCTTTTTCATTAGTAAGATTAAATTCGGAGTGAGAGCCTGGTGATCCGTCACAACGAGTATCCTAGTACCGATGGATGCCAGTCTCTTACAAAGGACCATATTTTATGCATTTTTGTCAAAACGCTATAATTCTTGTCTCTGTTTATGTGTAACTGTAACTATGTGAATCTTTGTAAAGAAAGAAAATCAATATTATTTTTGTGTCAAAATTGTACAGCTTAACATGGGCAATTGAAAATATTTTCAACCGACTTCAAAGCAGAGGTTCTGTATTTACAGTAACAACTTTAAAAAGTTGTCTCAAGCTTGCACTTAAAATTATTCTAAAACACATCCTCTCTCTTTAAAATCTAAACTAATTCTGTGACCAAATGTGTCAATCGAAAATTAGCGATGCCAATATTTCATGTCACATTTGGGCAGCCATTTCGTCCCGCGGTCACTGCTTACTCCGTGAGTCACGACTTGGTTGCGTAACCACACGCATGTCGCATTCAACTTGACATAATATGTTTCAAATGACAGGACAATATCTATTGTTTACTAGTTTCAGATCAAAATTGAGATGTATCGCATTTACTGGCTGAATGGAGCCTGAATCATCGTTGAAAAAGAAAGCATGTTATTATAGTAGTCACAGCTGATTAAAATTTTGAGACACCGGCTGAAATGAAACAGGTTAATAAATAATACTCCTGCAGTCGGCACTGCACCTGGAAACACCAAATCGTTAATTATAAATGAACTATTGTAGTGTCTCAATAAAATACTGAAATATGAAATCTCTCAAACATTCTTGTTTATGTCTTGTCAAAATAAAATACTTATTCGTAAAAAGAACAAAATGTCGATCGTGTTTAGATAAGCTTATCTAGACTAGAACTGACTAATTTTTCTTTGATAGATTCCAAGTTATTATTGCTAAGTATATAAATGTGTGCCCAACGGTAGCAGTCGGTTATTAAAGTTGGCAGATAAACATGTTATCAGCATTAATCGCGACAGTTTCCATTTCGCGGCGCACGACCGCCACTTTCTTACGTTTCCCGCGCGCGGGGAAAGTGCCCGCGCTTTTCCGACGCCATCTTTGAAACTACGCTCCCTTCCACGCAACTTGACGCTGCAACTATCGCCATAAAATAAGCTTTATGGTCAATTAAGTATATAGTTTTAACGATTTGTATTTATTTTATTTGTGTTAATTATAATTAGGAATTGACATAAACTTGACATTTATGGACATTCAATTAATTACGACAAGGGCAAACATAAACATATTAAAATAAAGATAGAAATTGAAAAGGCAAGTTAATTTAACGAAACAAATCCATACACACCCATGTATTATCAAAAGATCTATCATTACGAGTTGTCCCGCGTACGTGCGCAAACGCAGCCGTGATCAGAAATTTAACACGTCCATCAAGGATCTGTAGCGCAGACGACGATACCAAAATCGATTTTATGGTAAAACAATCGATTCTAATTCGACATACAAAGGCATAATCATGTTTCGCTATGTTCGTATTGGCATAATGTTACGCACTGGTTATGAAAAATGTAGAAACAAAAGAAAACATCCCTAGAATTATTCGTTTGTTATTGCCTTTTGCAAATGATTTGTGCAATGAAACTGTCGTTTGCATCTTTCGTTTCTCTCAACAACTAGCTGAAATAAGTAGCTCAACAATGTACCTGCGTTGTAGTAACCGGCTATTTGCAAACCATTTTGTAAATACGGAAACATAACGTTTTTTAAATATGCCTAGAGAGAAACTACTCAGGTTACAAAATAGCGAATAAATTAAAATACTTTCGTAAATAATTCAGCTTCTGTAATGCGGAAACTTAACGCTAGTGACATCTGTCGTCACTTGACAAGAACTAATGAAAAGAAAAGCTAAGTGCCGGAAAATAGTCCATTTATCTTATTTTTGTAATAGTTTGTAAGTCTAGCCCACTGTTTTCCGGGTTTAAAAAATACAATTTTATTTTAAGAGAATGTGTGGAATTCACACACATTCCTAAGGAAAACGGGGTTGTTGATATTACAAGTTCAATATTTACAATTTACTTTGCTTTCCAAATCAGATTGATCAATAGTGAACACATTGAAGTTCAGTGAGTCATAAAAAAAACTCAATATTCACACACGCTTACAGGCCACTACACAGACAAATGGAGTCACATTCATTACATAGACTCATGTTATCCAGTATAACTTGAGCTCTATTAACTATAGCCTTTAATAGCCCCCAGGGGTCACAATGCTGGACACCGTCGCGTTGGAAATAGCATAGCTTCCCGGATGTTACTCTGACGTCAGGCATCTCGCTAGAGATTTGCCGAAACCAATTGTCAATGATAAATCCCTTATTCACACTCTTACAGAGTTCAATTTGCTTTACATTACAAATGTTGTTGGAGTACATTTTATTGCTAAATATCGTCAGTAAAATGCCTGAATTATTGAATAAAGCCGTTTACGTAAATTTATTGAACCTAAAAGGTTAACGCTGTCCATTGCAGAGCCATCAAAATATACTAAAGTCTGATTATCATGATAGTCTGAGGGTTCTCATTAAAGCGCATAATAATTAAAGTCGATGTCCAAAATTACTTTATCAAATCAGAGGAACTCGTGTGCATCGCAATATTTGAGGCAGTTTTCCTCAATGACTGCAGCTGTATTAGAACGACACAAGTCAGAAGCTTAGGGTATAACTTCTTGAAAAACGCTGGCAATATTTCCACGAAATTACAATATGCCCCACAACAGTCGCTCCTTTTAAATCAACCACAATTAATAATAAAATAAGACCAACATGACCATGTTTTATTATAAGCTCAAAGAAGTGTGTAATCCTATTACATATATGTATTAATTATCATGAAAACTAAGCATCAACAAGTAATATTTAAAGGAATATCCTTTAAATCCTCTAAATATTTGAGAACTGTGTGATTAATCTTCATACCAACATCATCATAACAAATCATGCCACATTTAACTGCAATAACCCAATCATCTTTAATCAACCATTTTGCATCAAATCGCTAATCTCTCCTGTATTGAGTCTCATGGAATTCATTCTGGTTGACGTCATCCGAACCACGTGTATTTAATAATTTTATTGTGATATCGGCCACTTCCCTGCCGGTTACCATAATAGGATCACAACTATATGACGAGAACAGTTCTGTGTATGTGTGTATCAACTCATCTCGGAAACTGCTGAGCAGAACTTAATGCAACACTCTTTCGAATCGTGCAGAAAAGTATAGTTAACTTTGACTAAACTGTACTGTACATATTTTAAAGATATAAGGAAAGGTAAACGCGCTACATAGGATTACTGACAGTAAATACCCAGTATGTTTCAATGAAGTGCAAAGTCAGGTGACCAGTAACCCTTAAGCTGGCAGTCCGCCATTACACCGCTCGTTACGGCCGCACCGTGGAGACAACAGGCCACGGGAAATCCGGACTAACTTACCAAGACCTATGGGCGTGCTACACAGAATGCATTTTAGGAATACAATAATCGTACTTTTTACATTCAAAAGATATCGCATTGTTCCAAATAAATGGCGATTATTTCATTCAAGAATTTTGTTTACGTCTTTATGATCTTTGGTTAATGAGTGGCAGTGGCACGTCCCGACGACGTACGGCCGTGTCAAATATTTTCGGTGATATCTGTGACTTGTCCCGCTCACGGCGGACCTGCGTGCAGCGACACCACCGCACAACACACCAGAATTGGCTTCCACTACGTCACGACACGACTTGGCTCTCAACATCTGCATACAACAATTATAATTTTAGCAATTTTATTTTTAAATCGAAACACAAAGAAATGCCACTTGCACAAACACCGGGTGAAGTTTCATATATTTTTATAAAAGCGACAGGAAATAATTAAAACCGACGATTTACGTTCATTTAAAAAATATGCGCTTTGAACTTGCGCGCTCGGGACAGATTTTACGAGAGGCGCAAATTATTTTATACGTCTGTCTAATATTAAAATTATTAAAGAAGCTTAAAACCGGTTTTGTATTTCGGACGGCTTAATTATGTACCCGAGATACACTCGCCTCAAACGGCCAGGGGAAATCATTTTGAAAGAGTAAAAGAAAATTGTGTCGTATCAACCGCCAATCTTTTCGCTTTACCGTGGGGAAAACCAATTAGGAATAATTCCATGAAATATACCTGAAAAACTTCGTCCATCATGGCCAAACCTAAATAATCACGTTTCTAGTTGTAAAACTGAAGTAATTCCAACAAATTAGCTCGTCTAATTAGTAGAACCACAGCGGACGTTCCCCTATTCATAAAGAGACAACACACAAGTTCAGTTTAATCCAACTGAGCACTACTTTTACTTTCCTGCTGCGCTGAAATATTAACAAACTTGCATAAGTTATGCAGCGTCCTCCTGCCTGAACCCTGCCCACCCACTGCCTGCCCTGCCACCCTGCCTCCCTGCAGGTGAATGCACGGGGCGGTTCTCCCCTGCACCTCTATTATTCCGAGCTGGAGCTACAAGCGAAATATGCTCGGTATGTTTTGCTCCGGTGCAACGTCCCCTTTAGCTCCGTCTTTTTGTAGGAAGCCCGTGTTTTTGACCCGACGTTTGCTACATGTATAATATTTTGTATTAACATTTTATGATTAAAACTACAAAGGAAGGATTGCAGCAGACACGGTTAGAGCTCTTCTGTAAATTGTTTGGTCTTCTGTTCAGACTTCGTACTGAATGAAGACATGTCCGCCGGTTATTAGTCAGAGATTTAGCGAGATTCTCACCAAGTAGTTAAGCCTTCCTTTCACTGCGGCAACTATTCCATGCCTTAAAACTTAGGAGAAATGAAAACGTAATATGTGTTTCTCAGAATACATCAATACTCGTTTAATATTAGCATTTGGGTAACATCTACAAATAGAAACCAATAATGTCGAGCTAAACACGCTCAACATATTCTAGTGTTCACAATATATGACGCTGCAAACCCTAGATTTTATTCTAGGGTATTTCCTATTCTGGGCAAGTTTTAGGCGTCCTAGATCTAAGGCACGCGGGTGGGACCCAAACTGTTATTTATTGACAGAACACTCTCTGTCTGCGTACACTCGTAGAGGAAGCCTGCTCTAGACAAATTATACAGCCATTGATCACTGTACCCACTGCCTGAAAATAAATTCAAAAACATCTGCCGTTGATTAAATATTAATTATTTATGTATTCAATATTGGCTGTGCTAATATGTGCTTTTCAATTTAGAAAATTGTCGTGGGAAATTGGAGGAAGTGGAGCCTTTGTAATCAAAATGGCGAACGGTGAATAATGTCATTTTATCTATAAATCTTCCTCTATATATTTCTGACGTAAAATCATTATATTTGACCTATGTTCCCGTTATAAACTTCGATTGCAGCTTCACTGAACATTAATAGCGAGTCACGTTTGAAAGAAACTGTCTATTAATGCTGTAAGCAGCAAGGGGCGAACTGAAATAAGAAGCGTGCGCTAAACTTCCCAGTTTAAAATAAGAAAATCTAGGCGCCCAACGTGTTCTTCCTAATGCACGTATAAAGGCTAAGCAACAAACTAATATGGCTTCACTTTGCCCTATATTCTGATTAAAACAAGTGTATTTTTGTTTTCTTCTTAAACATCAACAACAAGTGAGTTCATCGAACCTGAAGATTGAATGGCTGGAGTATGCAGCGCCTTCCTAGGTGCTGAATAATGCAGCTTGGCGTCGGCACGTCCGGGCGCCCGTCGCCTCTATCTCCACTTCACAGATCCCAACCATCCCTCTGCACTCGCTACACTACGGAATTAATTGAATTCTCACTGAAATTGTCAATGTATATTTTACATGTTAATGTTCTGCTATCAATGCGGCGCTGTTTTTGAATTCTGTTTTTATTGTTATCTCGTTCGATAAGCGGCTGATATGTATTCTGTTTTTATGGGTTTCTCTCCCGGCATTGTGTGTTCAGGAATCTTCCATGTACAGTACCTATGTATTCACAATGTGTAAATACGGTATATATTCAGAACGTCTCTCGCTCGCTAATACCGCGAGAGGTTAACCCTACAATGCCGCGCCGGCGTCTAATCCACTCAGAGCTTTGTCCCCATTCCGCTGCGGACTCCAAGTCATTTGAAACTATTTCCAATGCATCTATTTTGAATTTCACTAGCGATTTGATCAATCTGTTTCGTGAGGAAAACAGATCGGACTCGCGTGTGCAGTATACGAATGTGTGTAATGAAAGCGTTTATTCAGTAGCAATATTACCGTAGGCAACAAAACAAAGGTGTCATATATAAGAACTATTGCATTACTAAGCAGACTGGTTAAATTGATACAAGTAAAACTGCGACACATTACATCATTCCTTTATTAGGATTTTATATTATATCATGCCCCGACATTTGCTTATGCTTAATCCTTAAAACTATAAGCTGTAAAACCCCAGAGTACTGCGTTTCGTGAATGGCTGCAACATCGCCGCTGTACTTGTTATAAATCCCGGTTGCATGCGGCGCGTCGCGTGACTACCGAACTGGAACCATTTGCATTCTCCTGATAGCTGCTATCACACACCGGCTCACATGTGGCCGGGCTGTAAAGAGTTCAAATTCCGTCTAGACACTTCGACCTGAAAAACGAAAGGGAAAGCCTCCATCCGTCCCACTCTATGCGTCAAACATGCGCAGTGCTCGCTCGGGGGTAGAACGAGACAACAGGTGGGTCCGTGAATAATTTAAGGGGGTTGCGGGGGCCCAAGGTCGGCGCACGGAAGCGTCTGGCTCGGATGTAGCCAGATTATATACAATGTTATATCGATTTTGCGGTAATTTCCCTGGAACATGCGACCTCCGGCAAGTTCTCGAGTACTCTTTAATGATCTAAACTTGGGATGTTACTCGATAATAAAATATTCTCAAGTTCGGAAGAACTAGGTCGTCTAACTTCTAACTGATCTGCTCCCTAAGTTTCACCTATATTGTTAAAAAGTAACTTCCGAGGCAATCGTGAGTGAACAAACTACAAATTGTAAAACAAATGAAGTAGCTAAACGTATCAGTCCATCAGACTCGTTAAACTAAATTAACTCGAAGCTGACACGGCTAGGTTTATGTGTTATGTGAGTCACAAATCTTAGTCCGACATTTAAAGCCACATCCACACCACAACATATAACATTTAACTAATTAAGTAACTCAGAATTAAGATGCGGTATCGAATCACCGATCTGCACATAAACAGTATTTAATTGCATTAATCAATCGATAAATTATTCCTTCTTCCGTTTCCACCGTAAATAGCTACATAAGGTCAGCACTAACATAAGCCAAATTGTAATATAGTAATGAAATATTAAACCAACACATCTTTTCACAAAAAATCCGAAGCACATTTCAACAAATCTCGTCTCAGGATCGTTTCTCAGAGAGCAAGCAGGCTACACGCACACTCAACATTATGCCACATACATAAGTGATGAACAGGCTTGTAACAAAGGGTTAGGCACAGACGGTACCTACGTACCTAAGTAATTCTAGAATGTTCTCCGTAACGCCCGCACCACCTCCCCAGGGTAGCGTCCACAAGTTTCACCTGAAGAAATTTTGATAAACGAGCTTCCAACTTGTCTTTTCTAGACGTTAAATACTAAAACCCTTTAATGTCAGAGCTGTCTTCGTTTATAAAGCGAGCCCTCCTCCCTTTGAGTTAAAAATATTATACTTTTGCGTCATTATTTAAAGTTAAGGGTTGCCTGTCTGTGTTTTGTGTGAATCAGAGGTTCGCTATAATAAAACTCGGGAACGTTCTACTGAAGTGTTGTAATAAGTAACGATAGGTTGATCAATACGAAGCCCATCCGAATGACTCATAATACTCCGCGGAATTAACCTTCCGCTTTCTTATAAAGACTTCAATTCTTCCACACAACTCGAGCCTTTTAAAAGTATTTTTCCCGTTTTGTCACTCGCTGATCGTACTCTTTGGTGCCAAAAGACTGACAACTTTTCATTAACTAGAAAAACTTATCAGCCAGTGGCAAAACTCCTCCATTCTTTGTAATACTATCGTCTCTAGTTAGTTAGCCTTAGTCTAAGTGTGTGTATATCTTGTTGCAGTGGACGGTGAGCCGGCCGGCCTACCGCTCAGTGCGCGCAGCTCGCTCAGCAGGGCGCTGCTGCTGCTGGCTCCCGGGCCCACCGCCCGGCATCATCTCTATACAGCACCTAACACAGGTAACAGCTTACAGACAAGTTTTTGATAAATAAGTGGCCCACCGGCAGGCACGATCTCTAATGTAGCCTAGACTAGGATTGAGATATGAGTGGGGTGATAGTGGGAACATAGTCATACTAAACATTTATAATACCGAAGTACTGGTGGGACCTACATCCTAACATTTCACAACTTTTGTGTGGATGGATTTCATAAATTAGACTATATTTGTAGAGAATCAAGGTAAGTATTTATGACTTACACGTTAAGTTAATACAATGAATAACTGGTTGCCTAATTAACTTCATCAACAGAAATAATTTGACTTTTAGTGCAAAAATGAGGAATGTGTAAAAGGTGGAGTTAGTCATTAAAAGCAGGAAAAGAAAAACGAAATCTTATCATTAAAAGCAAAGTTATATATCCTGACTAGATAACTGTTTTTAGAATGAGATTTCGTAACTACTGCAAATAACACCACATAATATCTACATTCAGGTGATAGAATTTTTCCATCTTTCCATTCATATTACTACCATAAACAAAAGCAGTCTGTATAATATACTTATAACTCTAATGCAAATTCATCGAATTTATCAAACACGATTGACATTCTAAAAGCTAACGTTTTCTGAGAAAATGCGTCGGAAAAAAAAAAACTCGCAAATCGCAGGTAGCTCGGTAATTTGCAACATTTGGACTGTTACGTACATATTTCGACATTTCCTACCGCGTACATCTTATATTGGCTCACAGCGGAAATTACAGACGGCTACATTAGATATTAAACATGAGCGTTTGAGCCCAAAGGTTGGAACGCGATCGAAGTTACATAACGCACAATTTTTGCGTAGCGACACAACTTTGCTAATATTTCTCGTCATTCCAAAATGATTAACAGATAAGTACTTATTACTTCATTTATTGGTGTTGATAATATTGTTTGTTGAAAGTAATCTTAAATCAGAATTTTAAATAGTGTATCAGCCATGACTTTCATATTTTACATTCATTGCATCGACTATAGTTTAATCTAAATTCAATTCATCAAAAAATAAGTCGTTCTCATATAATTTCACTCTTTCTTACATACCGAAATTAATGTCGATTTTCGACTATTCTGTACCCAGTGACGTAAGTTACATATTATGTCGAGTTCTATATATTTGCGCAGATATACAAGAAGGGACAATACTGTCGAGTCGGGAGGTAATTTCCGGCGCGGACTAGCGCCCTATGTGCCGGTATTATGTCATATGAAATTAATTTCAATTTCCCTTGCCACGTGTAATTTAATTACTAACTTGTTTTATCGATACAGTATCTCGAAAGGGACCACAGACATGAATAATATGATCCCTATCAAGACATTGTCGCCTAATTTTAGACAGAAAGGTTAAATATCCATGGTTCAAATTAATAAATAGACCATTACACACCACGCATAATAAATAGACCATTGTTTATAAATGTTATGTCACATTCAAAAACATGGCTCCTTGCACTCAGTTTATCTTGTATCAATAACGTATCGGATGATGCGATGGGTCTACAGTATCTTATCTAATCGCTTCACTTGTAATCCTCTGGTGACGTATACTTAAGCTTCCTGCTATTCTCAAATTATACCTACTCTTTGTGTGAATAAATCTCGAAAACTGCTGGAGGGATTTTGATAAAACCAATTTTATTAAATAATTTTGCACGATGATGGCATTATATTACTAATTACCTACGTGACACATACCTATTCAGACAACCTAAAACTAGTATTTTCAGTTGTTCATAAATATAGGAAATACATTTGTTATTTCCTGTTGACATAGGGAAGATGTCGCTTTAAAATCCAAAACGGGCGTTTTATCAAGCACGTCGCAGTCTTATAAATAGAATTAACAATAATTTATTTTATGATGTGTTATGTTGAGTAACCTTATGGGGATTCATCGCCAATGCAACTTTATGGAGATTAAGCGTGAGCATTATTAAATTGATAATAATTATAAGTAACAATTTTCTACAATACTAATGGAGGAAAATGAAAAATAATCCGTTTCCTTTTTCGTGTCAAATATGAAAAGACAATTTCCTTTTTCAAGAAACATCATTTGAATTTCGAATATCTCGGATTATCGTTAAATGTCGTAGTCAGTCAGCCATCTTCTTTTTACACTTATGTAAAGGGATTCTTTACTAATACATACATCAGAGCAAGTAGCATTGCCAATGACATGGTTGAAACCTCGCGAAATACATTTCAATTTGCTTTACATCACATATGTAGACTGTTCAAGTATTCTGTTTAGAGCGAGTTAGGTAGTCTGTTGAAAGCTGATTCTGTAAGCCCTACAGACACGGTATGTACTCGGAGTATATAAAGACTGGTAGGTATATGTTAGGCCTCCCTAATGCACGCTCCACCGGACTTTAGCGAAGCGACCACAGCTTATGTACTGAACTGACTTAATACTTATGGTTGCTATTTATAATGTTAAAAATATTGAAACATATATTATGGTTTTGTATAATGTTAGGAATATAAATTATTAAAGTCAAAGACACAGAGGGCTTTTCGTTCTTTTTTTGTAGAGATTATTCCAACTGAACATTCCAGTAGAAAAACACAGAAAGTTTCGTCAACTTCTCCGGGACATAATTTCATACAAACTCCGTTCCGTTATTTTATTCTTGTGGCAGATAGTGCCTACATGGGCACTGAAACAGACCCTAAGAAAACAAATAAGTATGCAAATAGGAGAAGTTTCCAAACAAAAGTAAAATATAAGTATCAAATAGTGCCAAGAGAGGCGTCATAACAAAACTTACGGTCGCCGACAGTCAGGCTGTTCCATGAAAAATTCATAAAGAACAAAGAGGAAGTGGCGGCTCGGCAATCGATAGACGCGTCAGCTGATCCGCCCGCCCAATGTCACGACCGAGCGGCGAGACGCCCGCCCTGCGCACACACGCGCCGCACGCACACGCGCGCGCCCAGACGCGCCCGGTCCGCCCCGACGCACCGACGACGCACCGAGGCCCCGTCGCGTCACGCGGAAACAGACGACGTGATACTCTAGGGACTCAAGCTAGTTGGATGATTGTAGCCATTTAATTGTGTACGTGCTAATTTTTATGGGAATTGACGCTAACACTTAGCAATAGTTTTTTATTGTACCCGAATTGTGCTTGAAATCATTACGTTGTACTTGAAATCGTTACGTCTAGACAAACTTTTTATTCAGTAATTGTAAACCCTTTAACCGTCAAGTGGAGTCGCTCAAGGCACAGACGCTTTGTTAGAAATTCTCTCGTAAAAATTCTAAGAGCAAGTTTTAATAAATAAGTTCCCAGGATTTTGTAGCTACTGTTTGATATTTACCACTGTTGACGTTTGTCCAATAACTTTTTTAATTAACGTCTGATTGCTTCAGTCTGGGTCAAAAAATGTCTGACCCAATTAGAAAACTAACAAAGTTGTTATAGGTTTTTGCTCCGAATGAACCGGAGCCATTTTGTAAATTGTTTACGACTATATCTTAAGAGCTATAATAATCTATACCTATAATAAAATGGTCTGCAATATAATACCATATCGTAAATTCATGATGTTGATACATCGTCCACACTGTTACTACCTTTTGTGTAAACAACTTTCGCTCTCTGTCAACCCCTTTTTGCGTCATTTAGCGCAGATGTCCAAGTCTCATGGGCACATTTGACCCAAAATGTGCACTTAACCCCCCAATGCGTGCGGGTGGATTGTACTACGAACAATAATAAATAATATTTATTGAAAGGGTTACTCAAAGGACTATAATTACGCAACATGCAATGTATTTGATGGATTATGTCATGATTCAGTCACTTTCTGTTGCATAATGTTTATTTTTGGGCACAAACGCAATTTTGTATGCTGCGAGCACCTCCAACGATTTGGGGAGATATGAATAATCGTTTTATTATGTGCTCAGAATTTATTCGGACGTAAGTGATATGCAATCTGCTCTGCACATTGACACATGTTCATGGAGTGAATATCAAACTAACGTAATAATAATTTAGGGATAGTAAACAAAAAAATCGCGATATCCCATAATCGTTCGGCACCTTTGAAAAATCAACCCTTACAATGCTGCCGGTGGGTCACTGAAACCCGTCTACACAAACATGCAACATCCTAACCAAACAATTGAACTCGCAGATGGTTGCACACGTTGCGCCACTTACTGGCCATATTTCCAAAATGCCGAGTTTTACGCAAAAATGGGTTACGTTGCACCTTGCACTGCGAAATCACCGCGTCATCCATCACAATAGGTGCTAATCTCGAATGCTGTCTCGTTTTCCCGTATAGCTTTATCTCTTTCATCTTTTCAATTTGCCCCGCAGCGGCTTTCCGGAGCTATTGACACTTTGAAATTAGAATGTCACGCGTGGGTGCGCGAACGCAACCCATTGTCGGCATTAGTATTGTGTGTGGACTCGATTTGCAATCGGCGAATATTGTAAGGGTTAATTATAATGGCTTGCATACGACAAAGGATGTACGCCTATTGTCGTCATCTGCACATATGTGCTGGGTTCATAGCACCTTGGTGGCTTAAACATTTTATGATTTCCTCTGTTTATCAACGTATTAAACTAGCTAGTCTCAGTTCTTGATTTTACATAATATAACTGATAAAGAGAGTGTATAAATAATAAAGTAATCACTCTTTTCCTGAATTTAGATAGTGATATCTGATATTGCGAATTGCGAATGACCAATGACATACAGTATCATTTCCGACCGGTAACTTGTGCTATGTCGCCGGTCTTTAGGTACACGCGTACCTAAGCCCATGTAACGTGGAGGGTGACGGGTCTAAACGATATAACGTCATTGTGATGTTATTCTAAGCTGAATTACCATCTTAAAGGATACGTGCGACAATGGATGCTCACAAAGGGACACTAAGAGATACTCTGGAGGATCGCAAGCTTTTCTTTTTTAATAATAAGTTAGGAAACGCGTTTGATAAATATAGTTGGACGCCAACTGGAAAGTTAACTTTACATCTTGAATTTATGTCATAGTTACTAATCTAACCAAAATGAAAATATTAATTACCATAGGAAGGACCATATAAGACATTGCATTCTCATTACGAGAAACATGAATTAACCAATGAATTATTCTGAACAATGCAGATTGAAGCATCATGTATTCATGTTACCATTGTTTTTCTAGCTATTTAGTGTCAACGTCCATAATTCACAAAAAATGTCAGTGATAGGGAAGTTACCGCTCTCACACGTGTAACTATAGTTACACATTCGTCGTTAGCGATGATCCGTTACATAAGATACATATTGACCACACAATATTATTCATATGCAAAAAAATGGCGATGTCTAAGACAGGGCTCCACGGATTATGGTCTAACACGAGCGCGCACAAAGAAACATGAAGAGCGGTCAGTCCATAAAGATGGCCCGATTAAGGAAGGGTCATCTTTGTGATATTTTACTAATGGGACCACATTCCTCGCCGACCGGTAGACCAGATTCGGGACAATCACGACCCCCGGTCTATAAGGCCGCGGTCATTATTTATAGTTAATTTATTATTATTTTGATACGCGAGATGAAAGGGTTGGCACAATGGGCTCGTATTCCGTGTTCCATATATGGCCGTTGGTCACTCGTGTGTCCAAGCGACGTGTCAACCGGAATGGGGTGCCAAATGCTTTTTGTTTAAGCTTGGGAACCTCCACCATGCCGGAGGTGCGAACGTGCAGGCGACTGAATTAATTAAAACTACCATCGGACATTACCTACACGATATGCGAATATATATTTAGATAAATTAATATGCATACCAGATTAAATACAGGTAAAATATTTTACCTGTTTTCGAGACTCAAAATAGATAAGGTATTTTAATTATACAAATATTTTGTAGGATATAGGTAATCAAATGAGCCCGGTGTGTTTTCCGTTTACCTTTTAAGTTTAAAATTAGATAACAAATATCGATAGCAAACCGACCTACACACCTACTCGTGCGCCTCTAACTAACCACAATTTTGCGAACGCAGAAACTAGTTATAATTGTTTCATACTATTTCAAGGTATTCTCGATTTAAATGGTCGTAGTGACCGAGCCCTGCGATCGCCGCTTCCCGATTCCCATGCATTGTACCATTGAAGGGTTAACAATGCGCACAAAGGGGTGTGGACAGCGGCCGCCGTGCACCGGTCAAATGGTCACTTTATACCAGTCATAGTTTCAATGGACGAGGAAATATGAATAAACAGCTTTCTACTATTACTTGTTCGTTGATTATATTATTTAAATACCGGACAACCGTTACACGTCAAACTTTAGGGAGCCAGACATGAGAAAGTTTGTCCCTTCGACTAGTCCCACTTGGTGCACAGATTAAGTTTTTTATCAACTTTTTCTATTATAGGAGAATGCTACTTGACAAGCAAGAATTCTTATAATCTCTTTCATTCACGAACGGATACTCTGTTTACTGTTGCATCTTAAAAAGCTCGACTCAAATTGCAATGTTAAAATATTCACAAAACATGATTAATCTGAAATACAATTCGAGTAACGGTCAAACTGACCAACTATTGTTCAGTTATATAATAATGAAATTAACTAAGCTTTATTCAAAGATAATAATTACAAGAAAACATCCCGAGAGACCAAGTTGCATCGCCATAAATTACCCTTTTGTAAACCAAAACAACTTCGCATTAGAGATGCAAAATAATATGACCCTTCATCTATTGTACCCTTTAAATATATATACGAATAACTTGCTTCTATCAGCGATTTTTATAGACGTACCACTGGCTTTACCTTACGTCCCGATCGTGTAGCGTACGTGTGTGAATGTCTGTCGCAATCCTTTGAATCTGGCACGTAGTTTGATTCGTCATTGATCATGAAAGCTGGTTTCAATCTATCAATTGATATCACTGTCTCCTTATCCCTAATTCTAATGCAAAATGTTTTATCTGTTCTACTAATTACTGGGTAGGGTCCTTCATACGGCGGCGTCAGGGCTTTCTTCATTCTATCACACCGAACAAATACGTGTGAGCATTCTTTGAGTTCGGGATGCACAAATATAGCTTGGTTATGGTTTTTTCTTTTCGGAATTGACGTCATTTGTGTGATGCCCTTTTGAATTTGTTTTACAAATTCTTCGTACGTTGATAACTGTGCTGCTGATGACTCAAAAAACCCTCCAGGGAGTCGTATTGGCGTTCCATATGTCATCTCTGCTGAACTATAACCTGTGTCTTCTCGCAAGCTACTCCGCAACCCGAGTAAAACTGTTGGGATTTCTTTTAACCAATTTTCGTTGGATTCTCTTGTCATTAACGCTACCTTTAAAGTTCTATGAAATCTCTCTATCATTCCATTGGATTGCGGATGATAAGGTGTTGTCCTAATTTTATGTATTCCCAAAAATCGAGAGAGTGACTCAAATATTCTTGATTCAAACTGTCGGCCTTGATCCCTAGTAATGCGCAATGGACAACCAAAACGAGTAATCCATCCTTCGAAAAGCGTCTTGGCTACTGTTTCTGCAGTTATATCTTCTACCGGAAATATTTCGGGCCATGACGTACAACGATCTATGATTGTGATTAAATATCTCTTCCCTTGTGAAATCGGAAGTGGCCCGACGATGTCAATATGTAAATGCTCAAAACGTTGCGCTGTCATAAAAGCACCAGGAGGTGATATCGTATGTCGTTGTATTTTTGATTTCTGGCAGGCTAAACATGATCTACACCAATTATTGATATCTTTGTTCATATACGGCCATAAATACCTTTGGGTTATCATTTTTCTCGTAGTTCTTTTTCCTGGATGGCTCATACCATGAATGGTATCGAAAATTTGTTTGCGAAAATGCTTTGGTAAGTAGGGGCGGCTTTTTCCAGTAGACGTGTCGCAGGTGATGTTTATTGTGGAACCCGGAAGCGTAATGTTTTTGAATTTTAATCTTTTATTGTCACGTAATTTACTAAGTTCATTATCTGTTGATTGACATTTTTCCAATTCAGCGTAATCGATAGGTGATGGCACGTATATTTCCTCTATTCGAGATAAGGCATCGGCGGTAATATTGTCACGTCCGCTTATGTGTTGGATGTTGGTACTGTACTGTGAAATGAAATCTAACTGCCGGACCCGTCGCGGTGTATCGTTTGATGATGGTTTTTGGGAGAATGCGTATGTCAAAGGTCGGTGATCCGTAAATATTGTAAATTCTCTTCCCTCGATTAATCTGTGAAAATGTTTGACGGCCATGTAAATTCCCAACAGCTCTCTGTCAAACGTAGAATATTTTTGTTGAGTTTCGCTCAATTTTTGTGAAAAAAAACCTAATGGTTCCCAATTGCGTCCGGATTTTTGTTGTAAAACTCCACCAACGCAAGTAGCACTAGCGTCGGTCATGAGCGCTAGTGATGCGTTGCGGGAAGGATGCGCTGTTAATACCGCGTTTTTCAAGCTTTCCTTGCATTTTTCGTAAGCTTGGTCTGCTTCCGTTGTCCAAGGAACAGGTGAATTATCGTTCTTTTTTGAACCATGTAGAAATTCGTTTAAAACTCTTTGATTCTCCGCTGCGCGTGGAATATTACTTCTGTAGAAATTGACCATGCCCAAAAATCTTCTTAATTCTTGAATCGTTTTCGGTTTGGGAAATTCCATGATTGCCTTGTAATTTTCCTCGGTAGGTTGTATTCCTTGGCTCGTTATATGATAACCTAAGAAATCTATTTCCCTTCTGTGAAATTCGCATTTTTCGAGATTAATGGTTATTCCATTCTCGTGTAAACGTTTGAAAACCGTCTCTAAATGCTGATAATGCAAATCTTCGCTGTCCGATGCGATGAGACAGTCGTCTACATATATAAATACGAAATTTAAATCTCTAAATAAGGAATCCATGAATCGTTGAAATGTTTGTGCCGCATTGCGTAATCCGAAAGGCATTCTTAAGTACTCAAAAAGTCCGAAAGGTGTGATGATGGCTGTTTTCTCTATATCCTTAACAGGAATACAGTGGTATGCTTTGCGTATATCTATCTTGCTTAGTATCTTCTTATTTTCTAATATGTATGTAAAGTCAGTTAATCTTGGTAGTGGGTATTTGTCCGGAACTGTCGTGCTATTGAGCATTCGATAGTCTCCGCACGGTCTCCATTCGCCATTTTTCTTTTTTACCATATGCAATGGGCTTGCCCATGGGCTATCTGACGGTCGGCAAATTCCGAGTTCTATCATACTTTGAAATTCCTTTTTGGCTATGTCGTATTTTTCTGGAGGTAATGGTCTTGCCCGAGCTGCGACGGGTGGTCCTATAGTGATAATGTGGTGTTCAATCTTATGTTTGGGCGCATTGCGTAGAGAGGACTCTTTCGTGATGTCTTCGTACTTGTTTAAAAGTTGCGTAATACGTGGATTCGTTCCCACTGCGATAGTACGAATTGCTTGTTGTGCCGCTTTTTCTGAAGTTACATGCGTTGTCAGCTCTGTAACTTTGTCGATAAGTTTGCGACCAGCTATGTCGACTAATAGTTTATAGTGCTCTAGAAAATCTGCTCCAATTATTGGTTGTGTAACATCGGCGATTATAAAATTCCATTTATAACATCGTTGTAGTCCTAAATTCAAGGTAAGCGTCTTCTCGCCGTAAGTCCTAATTTTAGTCCCATTTGCAGCGTATAGTGTGTATTGTTCATTTTGAAAAATTGAATATCTCTGTTGCTTGCTAATGACTGAGATATTTGCGCCCGTGTCAATCAAAAACTTTATACCACTTTTTCGGTCGGTAATGGTGAGGCGATTGGATGGGTGGATTGCACAGAGTTTCGCCGTTGTCTGTGCTCTTATTCGTTTCCCTGGTTCCGTACGTAAGTCATTGGTTTCCAACCGCATGGCTTAATGCAGTTCCTTGCATATTTTCCGAATCTTCCGTGGTAGTAACAAAATCGATTTGCCCCTCTATAGTTTGTTCTCGGCCTCATAATCGGGGATTGTTGACGTTCCTTGAAATGATTGTGCGTGTTGGGTCGATAGCCATATCGACCTTGCTGAATTGCGTCAATATCTATCTGTAATTTTGCTAGCTGGGTTAAAATGCATGCTGTATTGTTGTCGTTTGAAGTGTCGTTGCTAACAGCTGATATTTCGGTTACTTTTGAATTCATTATTATTTTGTCTGCAATTAGGCTCAGTTTGTCAATTTCCATGTCTTCCGTAACTGCTAGAACCGTAGTAACTGATGTTGGTAAAAGCCTGAACCATAGTAGTTTAATTGTTTCGTCACTGATTTTTCCTCTCCCGAGGACTCGCATTTGACGTAATAACTGCGAAGGTTTTTGATCACCGAGTTCTGTCTCTGATATTAATTTTTGAAACTGCCGCTGTTCTGTTTCTTCGTAACAATCAATTAAACGTTCCTTGATGTTTTTGTATTTATCTGTAGTCGGTGGCGAAGTGATTAGGTCACTAACCTGTAGTATTTCTTCCTTGGATAACTTTGCTATTACCGTACAGTATTTGTATTCGTCTCCTTGCTTCTGTGGTGCTAATATGGCTTCTAGTTGCGTGAACCATAATCTGGGTTGGTCTTTCCAAAATTCCGGAATGCGGGATAAAACCGAGGTGCCAGCAGCTACTTCAAGTGTTCCTTGCTGATTTATGTTCGCCTTGCACGGTGGTTGCGCCATGTTTCTTGCTGCGTATTCGTTCGTCGGGGTCACCAATTTGCCAAACTTCTTGGCAGTATATGGTTAGGTATAAATGAGACCAAAGATGTAGTATAGTCTGGTTATAATTATCCAAAGGTGCATCTTATATACTAACGACTACGTGTTGATAACAGATAGTAGAAACATTTAATAGATATTGAACGTGCGATAAAGAACATAAGATTGCGATGTAGATTGTAGATACAGCACAAAGATATTGTACTGTAACAATATTCACAAAACATGATTAATCTGAAATACAATTCGAGTAACGGTCAAACTGACCAACTATTGTTCAGTTATATAATAATGAAATTAACTAAGCTTTATTCAAAGATAATAATTACAAGAAAACATCCCGAGAGACCAAGTTGCATCGCCATAAATTACCCTTTTGTAAACCAAAACAACTTCGCATTAGAGATGCAAAATAATATGACCCTTCATCTATTGTACCCTTTAAATAGTAAAAAATCTGCATAATTGTAAGTTATCTAAACACGGCGGGTTCGCGACGATCTCACTGCTGACCATTCCCACAACAAACAGGTGAACGCAAATGCATCTGAGAAATTCGCCTCTCTAACGGTTAATCTCATAAAGTGACCGTTGGGCCTCAAAGACCCCGTGGAATTAATTGCATTTGCAGGGTTGCAAGATGCAAATATATGCAAGTCAGGTGACAGTTTGTATAATAGGATGATGTTCCTTTAGGAATGTAATTTAATAACGGTCATGCATCTCAGGAGATACATTATTCTTTATTAGATTATGCAACCTGTAAAGAGGGTTAATTGGGCGTTTGATAAAATCTTACGTCGTTATTGGTTCTTTCCTCTTACGAGAGAACTACAGAAATCAATACCTATACTATTTTCTTCTACCTAAATCGATATTTTCCTTCATAGTCTATGAGTCTATTTAAGGAAACCATGTAAATTTTCCTTGTTTATAAAAATTTGCTTTCCTTTTCCTGTTACCGAGTAGGCTTAGATTCACAACTTGATTGATTGGTGTGTTCATTCGCAGGTTCTCTCCCCCCCTCGCCGGCTGACAGCGGAGTGTCCGACGTGGAATCTTCCTCGTCAGGCGCCGGCTCTGCCGAGGAGCTGAAGGCTCGTTTGCAGCCCCCCCCTCCCGCGCCCTTCCACGCGCCCTTCCTGCCCTTCTACCAGCACCATCAGATCGCCAACACGCTGCAGCACCACGCCACCGCACACCCCAGACCACCAGGTACGTCCAATGCCTTACAGACCAAGTCATTGGTTTATTTGTTTCAGAGGTGTTCAATTATATTATTGACAGACATGCAGTACCTCCAAAGCCTCAAAAGAGTAGACTGCAACGTCTTTTGAAGGACGCTGTTACACGTTATTACATGTAGGCAATAGCTACATACTGGTCCTTCGATCTAATCAAATAAAAATACTACGCCTTATGGAAAAATATTTATAAATGTAGTCACATCCTCAAAAAAATGTAAAGA
The DNA here is from genome assembly GCA_916610215.1 of Omphaloscelis lunosa. Taxonomy (NCBI): domain Eukaryota; kingdom Metazoa; phylum Arthropoda; class Insecta; order Lepidoptera; family Noctuidae; genus Omphaloscelis; species Omphaloscelis lunosa. The sequence goes on along the minus strand of OU744245.1, from coordinate 1,682,249 downwards.
AGCACTTGTTATTAAAAATAGAGAATAGTGTAGTATTGTCGCGAACGAAGTAACGACGTAACGCGGCTGTAGGTGACCGCGCGGTGAACGCCCCTCCCGGAAGGTCACCTTACGAGCTGCGTACGCGCTGGGAATCCGGGGGAACCGCGACCTAGTAGTTTTGGCACTTTGATAATAAATTCGCATAAACTTTCAAACATTTTTACAATTTAAATTCTGTTTTGACTCTCCTTTTTTATTCATATAAAAATATTTTACTATTTGTGTTTTGATACACTAAATTCAAAACGGGAAAATGCATTTTCACGTAAACATCGGCTAGGTGACTTCTTGAAATAAAGTCAGAAGAAAACAACAAATGTTATCATTTCTCAGGAATACTAGTATTATATTTAGCACGAGCATACCTACAAATAAACCAGCAACTATGAGCTTCTCGGAATTATGTCGTAGGAAATTCATTGAATAACATTACCGCAAGTTTGTTTAGGTACGCCACCCTTGTTTACCAATAATTGACCCCTGACAGTGATAGTGTCGCGGGTACCTATCAATTCTTGCGTAAAAACCAAACGTGTTCCCGTGTATCAATATTATTAAGTAGAAGAATATTTTTATAGAATATAATTGATATCAATAAATAAATTCTTTTAATTCATTCAATGGGTGACGAACGCATGCCTTTACTTACTGCGCAGACAACATGACGAGATAATTACTTTATGTGGCCATAAAAAAATTGCAATAAAGAGTGATAATAATGAGCAACGGTTGTTTTATCTGAATCGTTATCTATCACGGAGCTGACGGGGCTCCTCCAGTCTTTTGTAGTTCTGCAATGTCTTCGCCTGAAAAACGACCGCACTTTATCTAAATGTATGCAGTGCACAGCTTTATCTCTCCACTTCCGGGGGCGTGTTAACTGCACCCTGGCCGGTGGCCAACTGGCCTTCTCTCCAAACTTTGAAGTGTGTCGTTAAATGCACATATTATTTTTATGTGCGCCAATAATTCACTCTCGCAATTGTTTCAAATCTTAAGAAAAATACACGGAATACCTTGTGCAGCGCTCGTTTTCAGTTTAAAAAACAAAGCGATTAATTGCAGGCGCTCTGGGCGATACAAACTGTCGACATTTGTTAGATTTTTAACTACATAATTACCTGCCTCGCTGTATTTTAAAACTCTTTAAACTGGTACGTAATTAAATCACAACACAAAGACACGGGAAGTACAGTTTAGTCATAGCTATTTGTTTTTGCGGATAATGTGTTGCATTATGTTATCGAAGAGTCACGGCTTCGGCTAATATGCCTTCGAAAAGTAACTTCCTCCTCCTATACCTACGCGGCCGTTCCGAGAAGTATGAATGTTTATAATCGATAGATATGTAGAGATGCCGGTTTCCATGACACAAAAATGAAAGAAGCGACTGTGGGACAGACGGAACCAGTTGGCAGGCGCACGGCGTTGCATCGGCCATTTATTGCGAGTTGGCGCTCCACGCCCGTCCTCAGCTATTTGACATTGCGCAAGGTCAGTGCTCCTAATATAAAGATGCAAAAAACTATACTACCGCCGAACAGTATGCGAGGCGCGTCGCCCGCGGCGGTGGCCGGTGCATGCGAAGCGACCACTTTCGATTGTGTCGCATTTAAAAATGCCTTGTAGGTATACGGCGAATTCCCGACTAGGATCCTTTGTCTTGTGAACGGATGTACCGAAACATAGCTAGGAGTATTATAATGAGCATAGGAATGACACAGTTAGCCGTCGCAAGAGACATTATGTAAACGATAAGTCGAAATAACGAAGCACAGGGAAACGAGCAATAAACACTTTTCATTATCACGTTCTTGTAGCGACCGTACCACTTTGAACGGAATTCAAACTATTAGCGAAAACATTCATTTATTTTATTTTATACATACATACACGTACTCTAACTAGGTCGAGTGCGATTGAATCCAATCCAGGAAAACGTTTTAGAATTTAGTTTCATGTAGGCTACCTAGCAATAGCTCAATTCTAGGCGTACAGGAAAACTAAGTTTAACTATTATTTTGAAAAACGTCACGAACTGTTTATTTACGTATTTATTGTTGTATCGCTGCAAAATGTTCATAAGGATAAATTTTATGAAAAACACCAGGCAAAACCGCATAAGAAAATCCTTGTATACTTACCTAACATTGACTAATTTGTTGTTACAACAACTCGCGATAACAAGCCATGAATGAAGTCTCTAGCCCAAAGAGGACACAATGCGTCTAATTTTACCTTATGCAATGGATTCTGATTCACTTACCAAGAACTCATCCTGAAAATAATAAAAGAACAATATGTGTTCCTACCCGTGCAACTGAAAGGGAAATGATTTGCTATTGCCGTAGTGGTATGTGATGTCATGCCAGAGGTAGGTGTGAGCCGTAAATCGGCCATTGCTGTAATGCGGCACACACGAAATTTCGGTGTTGCAAACGCGAATATTGGGCAAGAGCGGCGGTGCCGGCGCATTGTCAGCCTCTGGCGAAACGAACGCGACCTTCCTACTCGGATTGGGCAGTCCAAACCTGATTGTGTGAGTATGTGGCCGCGTTCGAATTCAATCAACCAGTTTCTACAAATAATAACTCACTCAAATTAGGACCTTATTGGAATGTTGCTGTTTTGTCAAGCTCACGAATTTAAATAATGTCAATGGTTCCCATGAGCTCAAGCATTAAAGCCGCCTGGGTGCTGCCATGCCGTGGTGGTCTTTGCCCAGCAGTGGAATGATAACTGACTGATAGCAATAGTCACGTTAACAAGTCCGAGATCCATCTCACGGCGCATAATATGTAATTTTTCTAATTTACTGAGACATCATTGAACAAACCTTCCAAGAATCCGAAAGATTCAGGTCTAACTGAAACTATGATACAGCTAACTTAATTAAAACAAAAGAAACCTTGAATGGATGTTGCCAATTGCCAAATTGTGCTGATGTAGGTATATAACACGAAACGCGATTTTTGTATGCGTGCGAATATCGAGAGTTGATTTTTGAATGTGATTTGGTTGCGCGAGTTGCGTCATATTATGCGGGCAGCGTAGCATACGCGCCGTGCAGCCGTGCTCTGCTCCAAGCTCGTGGAAGTATCCTTGTGCGGCCAACGGAATGCATGTTTCGGGTGAGCAAGTGGTTTAGAAGTCTCTAACCAATACCAAATGTAGCTCTAACCATTGATCTAGACCATTCAATCAAAATTAAATAACTTAAATCTGGGACGCATCGTGCCTCGCTATCAATATACGTATCCGTTTACTGGTTGCGAGATCACGATCTATGGACAGGATATGATAATATTGTATATGTAAATACCTACTTAATACAAATCATAAAAACCCAGTTTAATCAAGTTTATTATCTCTGTGTAGACGTTTAGTAAGTTAGTAGTAAGTAACTTACTTCGTACATGGCATTGCAGCGATGCCCAATCATCGTGTATATAGAGATGCGATGGCCGCAGGATCACCATTACCTAAATCGAACGAATCCTAGTTAATGTTATATTGGTCTTAATAGAGATGCAGTAAGAGCTATTCAAGCATTCAGTACGCGAAGTAAATATACACATGTCAATGTGACATTTGCAGACGAAATGGAAATTAAAATGATGGCGGTGTGTATTGTGCAGCGCGCTGCATTGCGATAAGCGCGCGTGTGTGTGTGTGTGTGTTTGTGTCTAACGTCGGCACGGCGGTGTGCGCCTGCGCCGGAGTGTGCGCGAGGTGATCGTCCCGTTTCAAGGGCAGTGCAGCGCTAGCGCTCGCCTCGTATTAATAGTTGGCGACTATTTTCGCCTCGCCGACCGCTGGGGGGACCGGAACGTTATTATTGACATTCGCGAACTTCCAAAATGGATTTATTACCTTACATCACACGACACGCGGTGACACACGAGGAAAGCGTCCCCGTTGCTGTTTTAACACTACTTTTATCTGCCTATTGAAATTCTAGTATTTTTCTATGATGCTACATATTTTAAATTCTTCATTACTCGTGTAACGTTGTTTAGTAAAATGGGTCAATACAGAACTGAAATATCGCTGTTGATTCAAAGTATCAAATATATTTCGCGTAGAATTGTGCTGTGTGCGCTCAGTGATGGGCACGGCCAATCGATCTTTCTTTTCGATTTACTGGCGATTCGCGAAACCTGATAAGAACTGTTTACCTTCTTTCAGATAAGAGTTGCATTTAATTTTATTTAATCAATGCATATCGGGTGATCCTATTAATTTTTTCGATCGTCACCAATTTTTTATATCTTGGTTGACGTTGACAGGCTGATTTGTTGAAGAAGCACGTCTTTAATTATTATGCCTCCATGGCCTGTCATTATTCTTATTCTTGCCGTTGTCATTATTCTTACCATTATCCTTTCCCTAATTGGATTCCAATTAGTCTCAATTCTCTCAGTGCTCGTTCTTGAGGCTGTTGTGACGTCATCGAATAAATCCTAAGCAGCGAGCGACGGGACCGAATAACTCGGTTATGCGATCACGGCTACAATTACAACGCGATTGCGGTTTGGACTTATTCTAAATCCAGACCAAAGCATACGTTAGTTCTTTTGTTTTTAATCGCGACGTGTACCATCGCCGTATAAGGAAGACGCGACGCACGCCATCTGTCGTACGAAAAACGGTTGCGCAACCGTCGGCGACCCACTTGCGCGCCGCGGCCGCTGCCAAACGCGCCTCGACTCCTCTACAATTACATATTTCGGTGTCGCAACAGCGCGGTCGCATCCGAGTTGAACGGCCCGCGACCTTGAGTGTTGCGCAGCGCACGCCGCACGCGCCGCCGAAAGCGAAAGGAGCGACTTACTATCCCGGAATTTACCATAACAAAACCCCCGTTAGCTAATGGTGCGTACGTGACATGCGACCTGTCGCCCATTATGAGTTTTCAGTGTAACCACAAGTTATCGGGAGCTAGAGAAGCAGTGAATCACGCAGCAAGCGGCGGCGGTGGTGCGGCGGCCGTGCGTCACCTTCGAGCGTTCCGTTTCACACGCGGCTTCCTGCGCACGTTTCGCAACGCATCTTGCGAGCCGAGTGGCGCAACCGCCGCCATCTTCCCGCTTCCGAAATACTCGGAGTCGGTACGCGGAATAGCGGCCTCACGTCGAATCGTAAACTCGGAAAATCAGTCGCGACCCAATTCTGCGCGATGGAATCTCAGCGCTCCACTTGTCCGGAAACCTCGCACGCTTCTTTTACGATAGGTATAAAAACAGAAGGGGCACCGTGTCCAGGCGGCCTACATACTCGCTTCGATGGTTTCCTGGCTGTTTAAAATTATCCGCTCGTCCCCGGCGGAGCGGCAAAAGGCTCGCCCTTCACGGACCACAGCCGCCCCCGTCAACCCGCCACTCTAAATAGCATAACTCCATAACCGGGTCGATTATCGCGCTGCGGGTGGGTCCGTCGTTCGCTCGCGAACGACACGGCTCGCACTCGCTCTCCTTGTGTTTATGCGTCGCAAGTCTAACCGGGTCAGTGTTAGGTCGCATAGCGCTGCATAAATAGATGCGTCGCTCCCCGTTGCAGCGAGTGCGCTCCTCCGACTGGCCGATATCGAGCATTTCGCAATGTGTTTACGCGCGCCCCACATGCCCCGTGCCAAACCGACGGATTCCACGGAATAGTAGCGTTACAAAACTGTGACTTTCATATTATAACGTCAGCGTCGTTGTCAACGCTGGACGCCGCCGCCACCGTGGGAATATGGGACGGTTAAAATTAGTCGACGGGACTTTTCGAAACACTCTGCTTCGTAATATGTAAAAGTTTACGTGATTCTGTTTTGTTATCAAACGCCATCAGGTTTCCACGTAGTCTATACTTCGTTACATAATGGACTTCCTGATCGATAACCTGCGACAGAACAATCAAAGTTTTATCTGTTGCTGAAACGAGACTAAAATGTTAGACACGTCAACACATGACACAGATAACGGGATGCCATAACGTTCATCTGAATTACTTGGTATCATTGCGTGCTCGGGCGGCACTCAGGAGTACCAAATCGCGATGTCCTAAGCTGAGTAGGTTGACGTCAGTGGACGTCCTGCCGGTCAATTAAATGTAACAATAATTTCGGACTTGGACGACAATACAAATCGATAAATTAAGTGAAAAAGTCGTTCCGGCCTGATTGGTCCCGAGTCAGGGTCGCGTTGGGCAACACGTTTGATGGAAATCAGCGGGGCCTTGACCGCCGCGTACGCCCCTCAACCCGCTTTTTATGGCCATCGTCTTGACGACAAAATGTTTATAGCACATAATTATACCAATTTCATAACAAACAGTCTGTTATGTCAAAGGGAAACGCCATTGGTTGACAAGTTTCTGACAGATTCTGTTTGCGCCTCGTGATTTGGCAGGGAGCTTTCGATCGTTTGAGGAAGCCTCAAGATGTTACTAGTCGTAATGGTTATATTTCTCCAACATGGCTCCTAAAAAGTAACGTAAACTTCTCAAAAATTAAATAAAAATCATACAAATTACATTCTAAGAGGATTCGCGCTATAATTTGAAGACCCAATAATCACGTTTATTAACATTCTGTAATAAGTTCTAATTACAACTTTAGTAACATCACGCTACCGAAGTATATGACCCACTGGAACAATACAAGTACATTTTAATATGCATTTAGGCCATAACCGCTGCCGGATATACCTCATAACCGGAAATCGATATTAGAGATGAACGGAAGGCAAAAATTCGCGGGCGTCACGCAACCGGCGCAGGCGCAACTAGTTCTGTTACGAATAATAAGTTAATAGCCGCAAAGACTAATTAATAACTCTAGTAATATAGCTATAGTTGTAAATAATAGATATTTATCGCTATTTATACGTGCATTTAGTTAGTGCATCCCATTTACTGATAGGTACAGTATTTTTCCTTCCTGCTACTGCAGCGCCATTTCCCAGGTTAATACAGTAATAAATAAATGAATAAATCCGAGAATAAAAAATTAACTGATTTTGGTTAAAATTCACCACACTAGTCCTTTGGTAGCCTGCCAAGTCTTGATACTTTTCTAATAAGTACTTTTGTACACGAATTTACCATCGGCTTGAAACTTCAACCGCGTGACTTTTTCGTTAGTTAGGTGTAAAAACAAACAAACAGACACGACTAGGGTCAAAAACCACAATGTCACACCACGGTAACTTTATAGGCAACATTTTTTATCGGGCCCTCAAATTCTGGTAGGTACCTAGAGCTTCTAAAGGTCATAAGTGGCACCTTGTTTAATTCGATTAAATCATAGTCAATTTAATACATAAACATTAGATGGACTAAACTCAAAATCAAATTAATTTTATTGGCCTATAAGGAAATAAAATTATTAATTTCAAGGATAGCACGTAATGACGTAACTACCAAAAAACTTATTAAAAAAGGAATAATAAGGAAACTAAGTAAAGTCCCAATCGAAAACTGTCCTCTACAAGGAAAATGCTTAGAAAAAAGCCCCATGACAAGACCAAGCACCAGCTCACAAGTCTATGCCGAGCATATGCATAGATTATAGATAGAGCCACAGATAAAGTTTAAATGTAAACAATAAAGCTTCGGATCAGGTTTATTATCCTGACAGCGCTGACCTGCACTGTATACTATGTATTGTAGTAAATAACTGATGTGTGAGTATCTCCGTACCACCGAGGAGGTATGTGTGTGTATGAGAACACATTTACATAATATTTACCAACTTTATATAGTTAGGTATACATAATATTATGTACATGACTCAGGCCCGGGAAGGAAACGGCACAATTATGAATAATATCTACCTATGTAAATAACTAGGTACTTACATAGAACGTAGGTAGATTTTACCTTTTATTTGGTTTTACACGAAACTAGCGTGGAAAACAAGCAACAATAATTTGAATAAGTCGTTTTCCTTTCTACTAAAAACATATTTCCGCAATTAATAACTATGTAATTACTCGTTTCCGTCTAATTATGCTCGATACAGTTTATCAGTCAATAACTCTTTTCTGGTGGATAATACAATTTCCACAAAGATATACAAATACAATCTATAGCACGACTCTGTACAACGAACACAAAGAGTTGCGTTCGCTTGCAAGACTTGCAACTAGAATGATTGATCCAATATGGCGTCCTGTTGCAAGGAAGTGCAGGAATTTGCGAGACGCGTTAGAGGGAGCGGGGGCGGGGGAGTGCGCGCGCGGTGCGCGGAGGGGTGACCTTCGCGCGTTGATGCAATGTCGCCGTGTCATTGACCACGCTGCGCCGCGCGCAAACAGTTGCAGCTACGCGCCCCCCCGCGCGGCCCCCTCGCAGCTCCCTGTACCCCCCGGGCACGTCTATCGCCCCCTCCTCACGCTCTCCCCCCCACGCCTCAGCGTGCACAGCAAACTTTTGCCGGTTTTACGATACTTATTCATTCGTTTGCATTTAGAACTTGGATATAATTTTTAAATGAAATGAGGAACAGGAAAAAATCAGTGTACGATTTTTATTTTTTACCGACATCATTGTACGCAAAAAGGTTTGATTGAGATGAAACGACAAAAAGCAACAAAGGGCAGTCTCACTTAACAAAAGAAATATCCAATTTAAGAATATAATTTTTAATTTTCTTATTTGAACCTTAAAGAAATCTTGTAAGCATGTGTAGAAAAAATCAAAACGATAGTGAGCTTATCTTTCAATCAAGCTTTCACAATCTATTTACTCGTACAATGTCAATATGATTGCTACAGAAGTACATATTTCATTACACGCACTATGATTATTACATGTGTTTAGGAAAAACTCATTTGAAGTCAATTTATAACTCTCACTTTTGCAAATTATAACATGATTTTCAATTTTACATTATATTAAAGCGTTGTGAAAAATGTAGTCGCCTTCACACACAATATTAAAAAAATATAAGTATAAATCCCAAAATCCTGCTGAGATTTAGAAATTTCAACGTAAAACATTGTTTGGCTGCGTTCCATCTCACACAAAAACAATGATCATTAAACGCGTCAGCAGTTCACACATTAGGTGGAACGCGCCCTTACATTATATCAATGTTAAAATAAAATGTTTTCACAGTTGCATGTGTTTACGTAAGCGGGGTGCACGAACTCCAAGCCAGATCACCTTCGCCGTGTCCCAAACTATAGGTTGAGGTCGTATCGGCAATAATAGTTATCGATAGCATCGGGCGACAAACAAGATGAGCGATGACTCTTGCGCACTATTGTGGTGGCTTCACTACAACACTATACAACTACACTACTCAATACGCGGGAAAGTCGTCAAAAGTCAAAAGTACGTTGTAAAATCGTTTCTATTGTTGTACCTGGTACACTAGTCGTGTGTCATTGTAAGGGACGCAGCGATCTCAGGGGGACGTATTAGTTATAGTGGCGACAGAAACAAATAACTACTGATTAGCAATCGTTGCTCTTTCAGCAATTTTCTAATCCATCAAAGGAATTTTTGTTCTAAGATAAGAATCCCAGCAGCAGCGTCTTCCTTCCTATGAAAATGAAAAAAAAATCGTCAATTTTATCTTGGAAAATAACAACATAACACAGGCTTAAGAAAACATAACAAATATCATCTAATCTACTAGCTGATCCGACGGACGTTACCCAGTCCAAATTTCAATAATTCATTTAAAAAAAACATAGAAAATGCACGTTCCGTTTTCCCGACTTTTCCAATTTTCCCGACAACTTTGAATTTTTCCTTTCGAAAGAATTTGATTCGGATTATTACGAAGATTGAAAAAATTAGTCAAATCGGTCTAGCCGTTCTGAAGTGATACGCTTACCAACGAACAGCATTTAATTTCTACTAAAAAAGGTACACCGTTGGTATTACGCGTCAATTTTGACAGTTGTAAGTGTCAACACGTCTCAACTGACCTTACACAATATCGAGTGCATTCGTATTAACGGCCTAAATAAACAGATAGTTGAACCGTCGCATTGTGCACTGATAACGACATCCGCCCGCCACCGCACAAAAAATAAACTTAAACACGATAACGCTATCACCTCTCAACTTATGATTTTATTACACCTAGTGTAGCTATTCCTGTAAAATAATGTCACTGCTGAGAATAATAATGTCACGGCTCACGTTCCGCGTTTGTAGACTGTTAAACATTTAGATTATTACTTATTATGTAATAGTGCGAAAATGGTATCAGATCTAGTAAATGATACAGGTTTATCTTATAGATGTTATCTTGCAACCTGCTCTACCAAATTCGATAATTAAGAAGATAGTTGGGGAACAGATACTTATCTGCAAATTCAAAAATAGACCGTTGATATTGCATGCAATATTTGGAATAATCTTCCGATATTCACAGATATAATAAACAGACTTCCAGATTTAGCGTTGTATCTTGCTTTTTATTTTTTCTATATTATTCTAGGTCCCAAAATTATAAACATGGAACGCTGTGGCAACGCGCGTAGGAGACAAAAATGTCACTTAGATAAGTAGGAACTTCCCATTTAGATAATGAACGACAACTGGCGTGAAACTAACGCTCACACGTCATGATCTGCCCAAATACTGTACTAACACGAACAACACTAACACGTCATGATCTGCCCCAATACTGTACTAAATGGAACACTAACGCATTTTTTACTGTTTCAATCATAAATGTCATTTGAAAATATGTAAATATTATGCTGTACAATAAAACGCTTGACAATTGAAAATATTGGAAAATATTCAACTTTAACTTCATTTAAAATAACGAATTGTAGATTGTTTAAAGTTGTATCATTCCAACAACTTGAATTTTAAATACAATTGAACTCGGGCCGTGGGTGGGGTCCGAGTAGTCGTGGTTTGTTCAACGAAATCTACTAACAGCTGGTTGACACTTCCCGTGGGCTGGCCTTTACCTTAGCATTGCCATACAACGCGGCAATGCTGTCAGTCTCTTGGGTACATTGCCAGTCGACAGCGATGCCGAGGAATTTTTGCCATATTTTAGTTTGTTAATAGTTTTAGTTATGTTAGGATATTATATTTTTATTTCAATAGTTTGTTAGTTAATTTAGTATAAAAGTTTATCCCGTGTACCTATATATTTTTATCCTCATTAATAAATAAAGAACATACAAAAAAAAAACTATTATATGTGTCCACATTTCGCACACATTTGTCGAAAATCATGAGAAAATCTATTATTTTCAGATTTTTTACAAATAGAAACTAAAAAACTAAAAGTACCTATTTGACATTTCAATTTCATTCGTAAATAAATTATTATTAATCATAATCTTCGTCGTGATTAATATGCACGCATTTGGTTAAGTTACACACTTTTAATTTCTGCTAGTTACATAGAAAACGATTTGACCATGTGACATAAATAATGACACACTGTTTAGCTCTATTGTCCTTTCGCAAAAGGTCTTAGAATGAATCAAACTAAATACATGTTATAGAAACTGTATGTCGTAATATACGGCCGCCAGTAATTTGTACAGATGTTATTTCGCAACAAATTCGCGAGAACTCAAGTGCGCATGTTCCGTGTATTTAACACTTTAAAATGTTCTGTCTTCCGCCTTTTGGTACTTTTATACTCTGTTATATTTTTGTACATACAGGAGTTTGATTCAATGCTAAATACTACGACGTCAATCTAAACGTGAGTAGGTAGAGCCACTTATAATCTACGTCGCCGCGAAGCTCTCAGGAAACTATTTAAAAAAAATTAATATTATGACGGTACCTTGCCAATTAATTTATGAAAATATTATGTACGTAAGGAAAAATCCACATCTCTTTAATAAAATAAGTGATAGACATAATTTTAATACTAGAAATAAAGATAAACTACACTCGAGAGCAATGAATCCGGGTCACTTAAAGAATGTTAAAAATCTCGGAAACTAAAAATGATAGGTTAATGCAATAAATTGTATTTAATAGACAATGTAATACTCCTTAAATGAAAGTAAAAAAAATATGAGTCACCATACATTTTATTAACACAAAATTACATAAAGAAAAAAACTGCTGATCTCTCCTTAAAACAAAAATAGGAAACATGAAATTTTTGAACTTTATTACGATTTTCTTGAATTTTAATACTTCGTATTGCCTCCTCGTGCTTCCATTACTGCGTTTACGCGGTTTGGCATGCTGTACACCAAGTTCCTTATACGATTTTGGGGAATATTCTCCCATTCCTCTGTGAGAGCAATTTTGAGCTCACGAAGCGTGATTGGGGGAGGGTTTCGTTGTTTTACGCATCTGCCTAGCTCGTCCCAAGCATGCTCGATCGGGTTGATATCCGGGCTGCGCGCTGGCCACTCCATACTAGTAATGTTCATCTCTTGAAGTAGTCATTCACAATCCTACCTGTATGAGGTCGGGCATTGTCATGCATAAATATAGCATCCTCACCTAAATTGACCATAAATGGACCAACGTGATCATTGAGGATTTCTTCCACATATCTTACGCTAGTTAAAGAGCCGTTTTCTATGATCACCAGCTCTGTGCGACTTTCAGAAGAAATTCCGGCCCACACAAGTACAGACCCACCACCGTAGGCTACTTTTTCTTCGATGCATGCTTGCTTGAATCTTTCCCCTGGTCTTCGATACACTCTGTGTCTTCCATCGTGCTTGTAGAGCATAAATTTTGATTCGTCGGAGAACATAACTTTTGACCAATCTTCAATACTCCAATTTACGTGGCTCTGGGCATATCTTAGTCTTGAAATACGATGCCCACGCTCCAGTTTAGGGCCGTTTGCAGGTCTAAGGGGTTTTAAGTTAGATTCAGCAAGCCGACGTCTTACTGTCCATGCACTTGGGTTACTTCCTCCGAGGCGTCGAAACTGATTTGTGAGTTCAGTTCCTGTGAGAAAGCGATTTCGGTGGTGTTATGGTGTTCACCAAGTATCGGTCTTCTCGTGCTGTGGTACACCTGGTTCTGCCCGTTCCTGGTCTGCGTAGGTTAGAACCAGTTTCTTCGTAACGTCGGAGAACTCTTTGTACTGTTGACAGCGACACACCGACAGTCCTGGCTGTATCGCGCTGACTCCGGCCGGTTTCCAGCATTGTAAGTATTCTGGTGCATTCTTCAGGCGTAAGCGACATAATTTCAGCTTGAATAATGAATATAGAGCACTATCAACATGGTTTATGTACCCACATAAATGACAGATTACAAACAAAAGCAAAACCAAATGCTGTAATTTCGTAGTTCCATCTTCGAAAGTGGCCCTTTTTCAAATTTGATTTTTTTATGATATAACTTTATAATAACTAAGAAGTTTTAATACCTTCATTTAAGGAGTATTACATTGTCTATTAAATACAATTTATTGCATTAACCTAGCATTTTTAGTTTCCGAGATTTTTAGGATTCTTTAAGTGACCCGGTTTCATTGCTCTCGAGTGTAGATCAACCATTTTTCAGATTATCTATAAGATTAAGTACATACATCTTTTATGGGGTACTGTGTTAAATATTACAACAAAATACCTTGTGACATATTGCAATTAAATGAAAGAAAATTTAAAACTCATATTAAAGGTACACTTTGTAAACAAGCATATTACAAATTAGAGGATTATATCCAAGATAAGAGTGCTTGGAAACATGCTAGTCCTGCTCCATAAGACAATTTAGAATCAAGACAAAATCAAACAGGTTGCTAATTTAATTGTAAAATTTATAATTTTGTGTTATACGAGTATGACATTGATTTTACATTCTCTGATTACTTCCTCACACACTGACTTATTAATTTTAAAAACATTAGGAAAATCGTCTACTTTTACAATGTTTGTAAATATGCAGCACCATATATCTATCACATAATTAAATTATCTGTCGTTGCTTCATTTTTAATTCTTTTTACCTATTGTGGTATAGTAATTTTATTCTAGGTGCATCGTCTTCACATATAATTATTTAACTAATGTACGTACTCATACAAACTATTGTAAAACATTTTAAAAGAGTAACGGTGGAGTTTCTTGCCCATTCTTCTCCATACGAAAACTACCTTTTGGAAGGGGCGGGCGACTAGAATAAATTATATTATTCTGTAAATTTTGACGTTCAAAAGTGCCATACGTGGGCCTATTTGAAATAAATGATTTGACTTTGACTTTGACTTTGACTTTGGTACAGAGACGTGTCTTAGGATTAAGATTTTTTCTTTTTTTCTAGAATTCTACACTATTATTGTGTTCAATAGCTTGTGACTTTGAACCTAATAATAACCTATTTGATACACCAATACGTGCGAATAAACAAGCATTAAAATTGAAGCCTTTCATAGTATGTAATGTCGTCATTCCAGCACAGTTGGTTAAACAGGCGCGGTGTTTGATCAGCGCAGGCGCAGACGAAGGCTGTTTCACAACCACACAACCAAATACCTTTGATAATGGGCCGAGTCCACATTAGTATTCTATAATTTTTTTCTATCTTAAATTCTTTTTGCAACAGAAAATGTGGCAAGATTTACAGGCCTCCTGAAAAATACAAATATTAAATTAACTCATCCTGCCTTAATCGCATACAGCCTCCTATAAACTCGATTTTTATAACTTTTAAATGATGGCCATTAAGTTTCATCTATTTATAAGTATAATATCAAATAGCTTGATACCATCGTCATACTCACATGTAATACAGCCAATCAAAACTCCACATGATTTAGTTATTAAGCATCCCAACATCTGCTTCATTAAGGAACATGAAATAGACATGGAGATGCGCTTTTTAATTATCAAGTGCAATTAATTTAATTTAATTCATGTTATCTGCACAAAATACAAAAAGAGGCTGCAGACAGTTTTCTAGCCATATTTAAAAAGTATACTCTATGGCAGTTCCACAGATAGAACCGGTAATAGAACATAACATACATAACATCACGCCTTGTTTCCCCGAAGGGTTGGGCAGAGGTGTCCCTGTAGCAGGTTCACCCACATTTCGCAAGGTATGTTTTAAGTCCCATGTAATAGGGGGCGAGCCTATTGCCATCAACCGGGCACAAATCCAGACTCCGGGCTGCTACTGAGAATATAAAAACGTTGTAATTAAAAGAGGTTGGACAGCTTATAAAGAGTCGTCATCTACTTATTCGATGGTGGGTAATATCACAGATTGCAACAATTACTTTGGTTATGCAAGGAAAGTGGTCTACAGGCAAACCGGTCGGTGTGAGCTAAAATAAAATGTACAAATGACACGACGGCCGTCCCCGCTCGGTGTGAACGACATCCACATGCAAATCATGAATTACACGGTATATTACGATATGTGCCGGAAAATTGAGTATTTATTGTATTTAGAGAATAACGTAAATCTCCTTGAAATGCACCCGAGGAACTTATTGGGAACGTGGTCGTTGACATCTGCTTGCTGAATCAGGTAATGCGTTCTGAGCGTGACAATGGAAACATCGTGTATTTAGAAGACCGTTTACGCCGATTTTCCCGGCATATCGTGAAATGATTATGTCATTAATTTTAACCGTGTTTCGATTACATGCACAGAATCTGGATCTCGGTAT
Organism: Omphaloscelis lunosa; assembly: GCA_916610215.1. Taxonomy (NCBI): domain Eukaryota; kingdom Metazoa; phylum Arthropoda; class Insecta; order Lepidoptera; family Noctuidae; genus Omphaloscelis; species Omphaloscelis lunosa. Next base: position 1,666,627 of record OU744245.1, on the reverse strand, counting down.
GAGAAATTTTGTAACATCGTAAAATTGTTCATCTTCATAAATACTATCCTTCAGACTTTGAAGTTTCAGACATAAATCTAAAATATCGTCGTGCTCTACTTTCTATACGGAACCCAGAAAGTTTCTTATTTACACTGTACGAAAGATCCTAGCGAAAAGTTCGCACTAGACTTTGAATACAATGATTAGGTGACAGATACACAGACAAACAAACAGTTATACAATGTATAGCTTGTTGTCTTGTATCTATCTGTAGTAAACATTGTTCGGGCGTCCTCCCCTGAAATTGCGGGCCTGGTCCACGTGACCTCGATACAAGTGTCGCCCTCTAGCCGCGTGTTATCGCCGTTACGTAAGGTGCAATGTTGCCGAGCGCAGGCGCAGCGCAGCGCTGACCTTACTTAACGCAGCGCTAGTTCACCACATGCGCGCGCAGGAAAATAGAACGCGCCATCTTTGAGTTTGCGCTTTAAATATAACATGCGCGAAGCTCCAGAATAGTGTTTTAGTCATGCTTGAGTTTCAAGCGCACTGCAGTTTTTATGTACGAAAATAAGTACGTAGATCACCACCCTATCCTGTATCGATTTCTAGTATACCTATCCTGGGTCAGTTATCTAATATAATTGTTTGTAAATAAATTACATAACTGACATTCGGCTCATGCGCAGTACAACGGAATGTCACCTTGATAATGAATGCACAAAAACTCAGTTATCGTTGAACCACCTCTCCACTTTGCCCTCATCAATCGAAACATGACGACAGCAACCAATCACAAAGCTGCGCGTACAACAACAGATAATATTCACGTGAAATTTATCGACCGGGATGAAAGTGATCCAGCTTTGTTGTTACAAGAACTTGGTTGCGCTCTATGTTCCGATGCACATACATAGCGCGTCAACGCAAAATCCCGTAGTAGACGGACAGGGACAACTAAGCGGGAGGTGGGGGATGCGCGGGCGCAGGGTGCGCGTGTGTGCGTGTGTGTGAAGGTCAGCCGGCGGCGTCATTTCCTGGTCATTGCCTGCCGCCGCCGCATCCGACGCGAGCCCGGCGCCCGCGCTGACCCGCGCTCCGCTGCACCGCGCTCGCTCGCAATCTTAGATGCACGCACGCTTTCCGGTCGCACAGGAAAACTAGATGCATTGTCAGACACTCTATGGGAGGATATGAGTCTGAAACTAACGTGTCGTTGCACACAACAGCCGGCGATGCAATCCCATCACACGACTGATTACCTTATCACTTCCGTCTGAAAAACAAAGCGATAAGACTTAATTTTTCATCATTAGTGGCCACGTTTACAGAACAGTTGCTTTGAGGAAATGTTCTCAGTTCGCTACCTTATCTTTCCAATTCTTTTTATCGCGAGCAAAAATAGCAAATATGCAAACTGATAAATCGTCATAGGTGTTTATATATCAGCCGATTGACGTCAGCGGAATGTAACTCTATTATTCTACTGAAAGCTTTGTCGCTCCCTAAACATTAGGGCAAGAGCATATTGAATCCTACGAAATTCGCGTTTAAAACCCTGTTCGTTTGTTTGGAACTATTCGGAAAAAAGAAGGTTACAATTACCTCGAACACAAAGAAATAAGCCACTCTGCATCCAGCTTAGATGCATATTTGACTCAGCTACTATCTTTTTGCCACAAATTGCGCCCTACTTAAGCATAACTATCGTTTTCCACTTCCCCTCGCTTTAATGGGGAACAAATACTTTGAAAATATATAATATACTTACATAATAAGTGAGAGTAGGCGCAGGCGCAGGCCGGGCGCGGCGAGCGTTGCGTGTTTGTATCGCAAGAGGTTTGTGGGGTAACCCATTTATCGCGACCGCGGGATGCGCGGGCGCAACCGGTTCCCCCCTCCTCCCACCACACTCTTCATCAACCTAAACGTTCGCATACTCGCATCCGGGAGCAAAACAATCCGTCTTCGTCAAACTCGTACAGCAAATAGCACCCAGCTCAATGAGTGTAAGGTATCCTTTGGAACTGGTGCTCTCTCGATAAATTTTCTTTTCGCTCCGCAGGCCTGCTAACTAGCGAAGTGAAGATGACATTCTAAGACTGCACCAGGCATACAAGCCGACGTAACCTTGATCTTGCAGCGCAACCAGTAGGATGCGTCCAGCGCATGCGCTATAAATAGAGTCGCCGGCGCATAAAATGCGCCGGTTTTTTACGCGGCGTCTTGTTAGCTTCCCATGCTCGCGAGGGATTTTATGAGATACGTGTTCGTGGAACGTTAAATTATAAATAACAAGTAACTATGTTACCTACCCGTGTTATTTTTACCGTTGTTAGCGTTCGTTCCACTTGCAAATCTAAATTCTTCAGTTCAGATGATCAGCGAGCTTATTTTGATCAGTACGCCTCTTATCCAATTAGACATCTTATCTTAATTCATTGATACTGCATTCATTAATTAATTAAATGGAATGATATCTAACTAAAGCGACCGAACAAAGCTGTCAAACAAAGGAGTATTTAGTTTAACGACATTAGGTCTGCTTATCAGTCAAGATATACATAATATTAAATATACGTAATCAGCGATCTGAAATTCTACAATAGCAATTATACTTCCGTAATATGACCAATTAGGTAATACGCCCCACGTACCTATTCCCTTTAAACATTGTTTTGCCTTCAAACAAATAGAATTTTTTACATATCCTTTTTCGATGTGCAGAAAACTGTGGTTTTATAGTGATTACATTATTTCAAATATTAATTACTTATCTGTTTAAACAATTGATTAACTAATCTACATTATGAATTAGGTTGTGAAACTTGTAATTCAGTTTTGGCTGTTAGGAAAACAATGCGCGGGCGTTACCCAACCTTAAATGATCGCACGCTCACCTAATTTCACCAACCTCTTCCCGAGCCTATAAATTTAGGTATAATAGTATAGTAAACAAAGACATTAACTTATAAGTCCAATGACATTTGCCTGCATTAAAGCAAGCATTCCCCGAAAGAAGGAAACCTGAAAAAAAATGCTGAATACGCCTATCTTCTTGAATTTTATCAAAGAAAAAAATAATAGGTATGAGTCTGCCACACGTGTCAGTGCGCAGGGTCAATGACCGCTCAGATAAGCCGCGCGAAAATATATACCAGTTAGTTAGATAATATTAGAAAATGGCGAATCGCGCCAACGCACAACACACACTGGCGACGTTTATAAATATATACGTAAATGTAACAAGTTTTATCTCAGTAGGCAGCTAGCTATGCTAAGTTAGTTCAAGTTCGATAGTTCCAAGTTATAAGAATTACATTAAAATAAAAAAGTTTCAATCATCGAGATTTTATCGTTTCGTTGGATACTCATTCTGTTACGCAGCATTACGTACATACATTGTACGTTCAGAAGGAAAACCACGATCCTCATTCATTTACTTTTTTGGCAATTTATTACATCAAAACCGCTTGTTCCATTTTACATTTACCTAACGCCACTGATCCTCATAAAAATAAATTAACGTGTAAAACTCACTTCCGCCTAATCTCGATGTCATTAAAATCGTAATTCGACATTCCCGATGATCAACAGAATAAATGATTGAATATAAAATACATTTGTAGCTGCAAGCAAAAGTCCATGTTTACGGTCTTTCCCTATAAATTATTCCTATTAAATATGTAATGATGGCGTGACATAATTGAATCATTAAATATTGCTTATTATTATTGACCACAAACTTTGTTTTGTGGTCTGTTATACCCTGTTATCACTCTCCAGTGTTATCCCCAACTTCACTTAGTATAACCCATTTATGTTGTCACTTGTGTGGCAAGAACCACTAGGTTGCTAAAGAAAGCACACTCATCGACTGCCATGAAAAACCACAAAATGAGAACACATAATTCGATATAATTTACGCAACCTTATTATGCGAACACTAAAATGTGCCTTACACACAATAACTACGACCATAAAATTCAAGAAAAACTAGGTGATAGCTCTTCTTCCTTCCCTATTTAGAGTAGCCAAACCCCGGTGTTAAAAAAAAATTTTTTTACTCCTGTAAAAACAACTGACTGTATAAAATAAAAAAATGAAATATGTATCTGCTATTGTCATACCACATCCATCACACAAAAATAAAAAGGTGGCAAAGAATGAGTTCATAAGTAGAATAGAATCAAACGCGTGGGCCAACGTAGCAGCCGTCACAAACGTGCACATACGTAACTAAACACGGCTATTAAACAAAGAGAACCATCGATATCAGAATAAAGCTATTACCAAGACGCACAGACAGACAGCAATGCTTTATGTAGTGTTAACTAAATCATTTCCCATGAATTGGGCTAATCTCAGCCAAACAACTGGTTTATTGAGCCGGCCAGATGAAGTTTATAGCACGGTTTGAAGTTTTTAGATCGAACTCACGCGCCGGTCGGTGAAAAAAATATCATTATTTTGTTTCTTAAGAATCACTGACTTTGATGTTATGTCAGACTAAAGGAAAGCGAACGAACTGTTTACTAGTTGTAATTACCAAGGCAACACAAATCACTATAATAGTTACCATCGGAACCGTCAAATTGTTTAATATCGGAGACATTACTTATTTCTGCTCTACCTTCACACTGTAACTTTTGTACTGTACAGATACAGAAGTGCATTTCATTCCTCTAGAACATTAAGCTTCTGCTTATTTTTCCGAGGAGGAAAACAGCGGCGAGTGGGCCGGCCGCAGGCATTCGGGTCAAGGCGCCGCTGCCGCTTGACGCAATCGCGACACTATCAGTGCTGTGCTATCGTCAACTAACGCGCTCGCATTGTTTGATGCTGCACCAGCTGCAAAGACATGGAAAACAACAAGTTTCAACAAAATTGTTATATTTCATAGACGCATGAGTTAGCTATTGGTTGGAAGTAGTAGGGCACCAAAGATTAATATATGAGTATTTCCTTCACTCATAATCCATAAGCTTCAATATAGAACTGAATGAGTATCATTTTAATAATACAGTACCTACTTATCTGACATTATAAAAAGTGGACCACAACATGTCCATAAATCATCATAATGTATAAAAAAAAATATTGAATTTGATAACAATAAACGTCATCTGCATCCTTTTGATCCGATCATTTTATTATTATCAAATTTTGCTACACCCCTATTGATACCGTGTCGCCATTGTAACTATTGAATTTCATTGCTCATAGGAAATTCATTATTTTATTACAGCATTAAGAGACCATTTATAAAATAAATACATTCGACCACACTTTCATAATACCTAATGAAATTGTGGTCAATAATTCCTTGATTTACGACGACAGTCTGTTTATTGGTAAATGGCCTTCCTTTGACCAAGAAACAGGACGTTCCTTAAACCTAAATATCAACCCTGAGCCTAGTCCATGAAATGAAAACAATATAAAATACTGTTGTCAAAATACTAGAGTTAGTTTAGACAACAGAGTGCCCTCATCGCATGAGAGTGGAGCCGCCTTCTAGTCTCACTATTGTTTAGTCAGTTAAGTTGTAACAAAATGTTGCTTAAACATTAAATTAGTTAAATATTTACTCGTCTAATACAAGTAGATTATTTAGGTGGATTTAAATACACGTACAGCTAAATATTATGACTGAAATTTCAGAGTAAATTTTCCCCTTTTCCAATCACAAATGTGAAACGTGTTTAAATTTATGACTGTATAGAATAATGAAGCATCCGAGGTCTCTGCTGTCTTAATAAGTTATAATTTGTATGATTTCCCATGTATAGGTAACTAAATAATGCGTGAGCTTGTAATGTAATCGTCTATTTCTCTTGGTTGCAGTGGGCGGCGTGAGCGAGCGCGACGCGTACGGGTACGGGTACGGCGGCGGCGGCGGCGGCGCGCACCACTTCGCCGCCCCGGCGCCGCCGCCCCTCCCGCACGACGAGCTGCCCTACTCGGTGTTCGACTTCGGCGACTACCAGCGGCATCACCACCACAACAAGCTCAAGCCCAAGAAGAGGCCGCGCACCGACGCGCCTCCCACGCCCGGCGTGAAGCGCAAGAGCCGCGAGGGCTCCACCACGTACCTCTGGGAGTTCCTGCTCAAGCTGCTGCAGGATCGCGAGTACTGCCCGCGCTTCATCAAGTGGACCAACCGCGAGAAGGGCGTGTTCAAGCTGGTGGACTCCAAGGCGGTGTCGCGGCTGTGGGGGCTGCACAAGAACAAGCCCGACATGAACTACGAGACCATGGGGCGCGCACTGCGCTACTACTACCAGCGCGGCATCCTCGCCAAGGTGGACGGCCAGCGCCTCGTGTACCAATTCGTGGATGTGCCCAAGGACATCGTCGAGATCGACTGCTCGCTGGCGTAGGCTGCACGAATCTCGAATGAACCACGCGTGATGAGTGACGTGGTGACGTGGTGATGACGTGTGACGTGGTGATGACGTGGTGACGTGGTGATGACGTGGTGATGACGTGGTGACGCGACGTGGACGCAGTGCCGGACGGACACTATCTCTCATACGTAACACGGTGTAGAGGACGCGTATTCATTTCGCTCTTACATTACTAGTTTTTTCACTAATAGTTACAATTCGTCTATTTTTCAAATCATCATGCATTACGTTTTTCAGATCGCTTCTATATAATGTTATTAATATAAATATTACTCTCAAATCGAACTAATATTAACTTATCATTGAATTTAATATTTATACAAAAATAGGAGAGACGAAATTGATTGCTCAAATGTTTATATAGGTACCTATTTTTAGGGTATTTCAGAAGAGGAACACTAAATTTGCTAGATGTTATATGGGGACGGAGTGATTTTTGTATAATGTTGAAACGAATTTTTAAATGTTTGTAAATGAAATTTCTATATATTGCATGTTTAATGTCGATTATACATTTCCTCGGTCGACTACGAAATCAGAACTTCCTACCTCAGAACTACGCAAAAGTAACAAATGATTCATAAGGATATACAATTTACATTGTTCGAAACAGTTTACAATACGCAGTAAGGATATATATATAGTCTAAATAAGAGTTTATTGAAAAGAAATATTTACGTAAAATGTTTATATAACAAAAATATCTTATAGTAATATCCTCAGATGAAATATATTCACTTCTTGGTGCTTGTTATGGCCATCTCATATTTACACCTTGTTACAAACAAAGCAACCTCACTGCTGTTGATTTATGTATAACTATGTATATTATATGAACATTTAGTAATTGTCTATTATCTAGCTTTAATCTGTTTCTTGAGAGCGTGCTCCGGCAGCGGTCTGACGCTGGCGCACGGCTGCACCAGAGGGTTAGCCCGCTGTCACGCGGACCACTCTCGGAACACGCTCCTGTCATCGCATAGTCTATCTCAATTGTTTTACACTTCGAAACCGAATTTGGAAATGATATTAAATTGCAAACATTCGTTTAAATAAAATGTTTTGACGTAATACTACTACGCATGTACTGATAAACCTACTGCCAACTTTCTGATAGAAAAACTGACATAATGAATAGTTAAGGAATGATTTTTGTGCGTTAATTGTGTTAATTATAAATATATGTTTACTATAAGTGAGCTGTTTAAGTGGACATGTTCTAGTTTATTTCGTTTATTTAAAAATTATATTAAGCATGTTGCAAGGGGGTTGCGCGCACCTGATCACTACTGGAACTACATATCAGACAGAGACAATTATTTACTGTGTATGACATATACATCCTGTTTTCTCAGCATATCAGGCCGCTTGTATATCATTTCTTGAGTTGAACAGCGTGCGACCTCTAATTTTTTGTTACCTGAATAAATATTATTAATAATTAATTACGATTTGTGGTCCAATGTTAATGAATCATAATACTTTTAACTAGATAGTTGTAAAAGAAAGATCGATTAAGGTGTAGCCTAGTTCACTTCGACATACACACAGAGATAATTGATATTTCATTCAATGCAAAGACAAAACGATCCTTCTATATATACAATAAAGTTTATAATAATAAATGTACGTAAGCGGAGGACTTGTTAGTTGGCGTCGTGTCAAATATAATAATTGTCGAACGCACGTGCGCTCCGGACATGCTTTTGTTTTGAAACCTAGTTACACAATATTTTTATATTCAAAGTGAACGATATCAGATTAGATGTTAGCGTGTAAGTGTCTCATGGTAGTGTAATGTGTCACGGAGGGCGCGTGTGGTCGTGAACGGTAAGGGTCAGAGGAGCCTTAGACGAGGAGATAGGAGTAGCGAGGGCGGGGACAATGGGTGCTATGAAGAGGGACCGATGGCGGCAGCACGCTCGGGTACACTCGCACACAATACAATAATATATTAGACCAGTCCAACCGATATACAGGTGTTAAACTAAATATTAATAAACCAGTGCGTTAAGTGACTTTTATATAGGTGAAAGATCTCAGTATCCAAACTTCTTCGAACAAAACCAGTGGCCGTTTCATGTGATTAAAATTAATATATTTTAAAAACAAAATTGTGGAATTTTAATCGTATTTTTATATAGCTAGATGGAATTCTCAGTAATTTTCTGTTCGGCACTACTTCTTATGCTTTTGTAAATATAACTATAGGTTTAATTTATTTATTTTTGTCTGTCACGCGGGCGACACCCACAAGCGTCGACGAAGGCATTCAATTCTTTTCCTTTTTAGGGAATTACGTTCTGTAGGTTACAAATTTTATTGTAAAAATATCTTTATTAATAAATTAGTAGGTAATGAATGGACCATGGGATGGAAGGCGAACGCTCTCAGAATTTATAATTCGGCTAGTGTGTGTCCTAATCGACAATGTGAGATACTAGTTACCGGTTAGTAGGCAAAATGTTTGAGCAAGCATTTAAAAAAATGCTCGGAGAGTTTAAATAATTTTAGTCGAATTGATGTTGTTGAATAAAAAATCAAAGTTTCTAATTACTAATGTACTTAAATTTTCAATGTAAATTTTAAAGGCACCTCGAAAAAAAAAATATTATTAATGAAATTATTTTAAATTGAGCCTAGTCTTAGTATCATAATTTGATTTTAAATTATAATAACGGACGCCAGATTGGTACGAGGCGTTCTCGTATAGTAGTATATTTAACGTGGCCGCAAATGTTTTGCACGTCAAAATTATTGTAAATACAAATATAATATTATGATAATAATCCAAACGCACACCCTCACGACCCATGAACGAATAGTTATTGGCGTCGCTAGATAGGTGAAATATGAGAATATTTTGCAAGGAAGCAATGAGAAGGTTAGTGAATTGTGATAGAGGGAGAGGGCGCTGCGCTCGCTCGTCGGCGGCAGACAGCATTCATGTTTTATCGTTAATTACTATTTCAATGTACGTATTCCTGTTCGTCGATAAATTAATGTCCAATATTTGAATACGTAATTCATTCCGGATGAGAGTGGTGTGTTACGTTTGTGTAGACAACGAGTTCGTTAGGTGAATGTAAACTTTCATTTCAACTACTCGCTCATAGATGGGGCTGTCGTTTCGCTTTGATCAAACTTGTAACAAAATTTCGTCATTATTCTGAGAGTTGCGTGCGATACAGTGATTTTGCATTATACTTGCTTTTTAGTTGTATGTATGCAGTTAAAGTCCGATATTTTAATTGTAATTTTAGTTGTTTAATTTTACAAAATACTGTATTTTCTGCCCCCTAGTTAAGTTATTTTTCTATGTATAGTTAGTTATAAGTGTAAATGAATTAGCACATAAATTTGATGCATGATGATAATGTTAATAAAATATCCACAATAAAATCCAAACTTGTTTGTTATTCAACTACTTGTTTCCTCGGTAGCAGTAGATCCCCGTCGCTGAAGTCTCGGACTTCATCAGTTCTCGAAGTTATCATGGAAGAAGAGTAAGAATATATTTATTGGTACTGATAAACTAAAAGAAAACATTATTTTGTGAAAGGGGAAAACGGTACTTACCAATAAAAAACCAGCCAAGTGCGTGTCGGACTACGTAAAATGAAGGGTTCCGAATACCAACTTAACATTGTAGTTGAAATACATGTTCTCCCACACATTTCAACTGCAATATTAGTTTGTACGCACAATATTGATAAATTTACCATGTTGTTTTAAGACCATAGACTTCTTATAGGTTTTCCTGTTATCTATGAGCGCGTTTGCAAATCGGACAAAATTATGCTGTTTCTCGGTACATTTTGTGACAAAACTAATCCGAATCAAATATAACTAATAACTTCACATATAGATTATTTCTTCATCTTCAAAGATAAGTAATTTTTTGTTAAAAATAATATTTTTTTATATTGTAAAAACGATCTTCCGTTGCCATTTTCCACAAAATTAACGAAACTGGGTTGAGTTTCGGTACATTTTTTGTTCTATTATAAATAGTCGTAAAAAAAATGAAAACCGAAAACAACTTTTTCACATATGTTGCTATTACGGATGAATCTTAAAACATTGCATTAAGGGTTATTTTATTGTTGGTCCCTGTTTTGATTTATTGTATACATTTGGAAAGAAATCTCAGTCCGCGCTCGGCCGTTCTCTTGAGTGGATCCTGTATTGCCTTTTTGTAGCGGCTCGTGTGGAAAAGATCGCTGTACAAATACAAAATAGGTCTTTACCTATGAAATTGCCGTTCTGCCGTACAGGCTATTTCAAGTCCATTTTTTTCTTTTTTCGCTAAGAATTCTAAGTTCAAATTATTTTTATTTTTAAAATATGGAATTCTTTTTTGAAAATTAGTAATGTTTAATGGTTTAATGGTTCGTTCTGTTTTCATCGCATTTGTACGTCTTTCGTCATCATGGATACGTTAAAAATTCGAGTGATTATGCAGTATGAGTACCGTCGTGGCAGCAAAGCGGCAGAACGGCACGCAACATCAACAACGTATACGGAGCGAACACTACTAACGATCGCACCACCCGTTACTGGTTTGCCCGCTTCCGTTCTGGAAATTTCGACCTAAGAAATGAACCCCGTGGTCGACCGAAAACTTTAGTCGACAATGACGAATTAAAGGCGATTGTGGAAGCTGATAATTCTCAATCTACAGCTGAATTAGAAGCAGTTTTCGATGTTAGCATCAAAACAATATTGGTCCATTTTCGTCGAATTGGCAAGGTAAAAAGCTTGACAAATGGGTTCCCCACGAATTGAATGATCGCCAGCGCGAAGCACGCGTTGAGTTGAGCCTTGCACTGCTCAACAGGCACACAAACGAAGGCATATTGAATCGCATTGTTACTTGATATGAAAAATAGATTCTGTTCAACAATCGCAAGCGCTCAGCAAGTTGGTTAGATCCTGGTTCAGCACCTAAACAATTCCCCAAACGAAAACTGACCCCTAAAAAAGTGATAGTCACTGTTTGGTGGTCTTACCAAACGGGATGAGCATTACTGCAGATGTGTACTGTAAAGAACTGAAATAATGATGGAGAAGCTCGCACATCTCCAACCAGCTTTGTTCAATCGTTCGGCTCCGCTGCTCCTGCACGACAACGCGCGACATCATACTGCACAGCAGACGGTCTCCAAGTTACAAGAGCTGGGGTTAGAAGTTCTCCGTCATCCACCGTACTCACCAGACCTTGCCCCTACAGACTTCTACTTTTTCCAGAATTTGGATAACTACTTGGCGGGGAAAAAAATTAAAAACCGAGAGGCAGTTCAAAAAGCCTTTGAAGAATTTGTTGCCTCCCGTCCAGCAGACTTTTTCAAAAAGGGTATCAATAAGCTACCACTACGTTGGCAAAAATGCATTGATTGCATGGGTAATTATTTGATTAATAAAAATAAAAAATATAGAGAAACAAGGGCGCTAACTTATTTCATGAAAAACGGCAATTTCATAGCTAAAGACCTAATATTTGATACTTGAAACGGTAAGATAATTTAAGATGACAGATTTTGATTCTAATATTTTATTTCAGTAAAGTAGGTAAGGTTTATAAATGCCTATTCATCTAGGACTTTATGAAATGACCTAAAGGTGTATTTTAGTGACTGCTACTGGATTTCCTAGACGAGTAAAACTAGGTGTGCCGAGTTTAGGTTCGTTTGGAAAGTTATAATGAGACCTTACCTCCGGACTTGATGGAGTGACCTGAAGGTGTACTTCAGTAACTGTTACTAGATCTCCCCGACGAGTAGAACTAGGTGTGCCAAGTTTGGGCTTTTTTTGTTAGTAATGAAGAGACCTTACCTCCAGACCTGATGGAGTGACTTGAAGGTGTAATTCGGTGACTACTAGTGGAGCTCCCCGACGAGTAGAACTAGGTGTGCCGAGTTTGGGCTCTTTTTGTTAGTTATGATGAGACCTTACCTCCAGACCTGATGGAGTGACTTGAAGGTGTAATTCGGTGACTACTAGTGGAACTCCCCGACGAGTAGAACTAGGTATGCCGAGTTTGGGCTCTTTTTGTTAGTAATGAAGAGACCTTACCTCCGGACCTGATGAAGTCACCTGAAGTTGTACTTCGGTGACTGCTACTGGATCTCCTAGACGAGTAGAACTAGGTGTTCCGAGTTTAGGTTCGTTTGGAAAGCTATAATGAGACCTTGAGAAGGCGCCTAGTGCCTAGCAGTCAATGAAGTAGGTATTTTTATCTATGTATTATTTAGTAAAAATATAAACAACAATACATTTTTTTTTTTTAATAGTTTACTTGACTTCCCGCAGGTAACCGTGCGTACACTTGTGTGTGTGACCCGTGTCAATGTAGGAGCTCGATTCTATACCTATCGCGTCCTTAAGCTCAGTAGTTTCGGAGCTAGGGGGGGGGGGGGGGCTGGGGGAATTGTTAATTTTCATCTATTTTCTTAATTACCATGTATGTATTTTAAAATTATTAAAAATAGATATATTTGGAATCCTCTTAACCAGTAGAAAGCATCATTCCCAGTAGTTAATAGTGATAACCACGGATTATTCTCCAGCGGGAAGTACCCAAAATAAATATTTAAGGGGCTCCCATACAACAAACGTGATTTTTTTGCTCGTTTTTATAGATAATGGTTACGGAACCCTTCGTGCGGAAGTCCGACTCGCACTTGGGCGGTTTAATATTATGTCTATAGGCAAAAGGTTTTGAACGTACTGATTTTGCTGGATAGTAATAAACCACATCTAGAATATTGTTTTTTTTTTTTTGTGTTAGGGCTAATTTTTATATTCCAATAGAGAAAGCGTCGCTTTCTATGGGGTTGCAAACTGAAAGCTCGTAATAGGTGGCAGCACTGTTGTCAGTCCAGAAGCTGCTATTGTTATGTAAGTATATGTTTATTGTGTCGATAATAAATTGTACGAAAACTAGATAAAAATGAATGCAATTTGGAGCGTAGCACAATTAAAAGTCGAACTAAGGACAAGGAAAGCGTCTACCACTAGTAAAAAAGCAACTTTAGTGTGAAAAATAAATAGTAATAGGGTGCTAAATAAATTATGAAGTTTTTGTTGTATTTAACTTTAAGTTTTTTTAGGGTTCCGTACGTCCGAATGAAAAGACGGAACCCCATAGGATCACTCGGTGTGTCTGTCTTTCTGTCCGTCTGTTATAGCCAATTTACTCCGATCTAATAGACCGATTAAGTTGAAATTAGGTGCACATATGAATTTCTGTTACCCAAACACGGACAAGTAACGTAAATTAATTAATTTTGATCACTTTGGGAGGCAAATAAGATTTTTTTTTTTTTAAGTATTTCATATGCAACGAAGACTATTTGAACCCAGGACGTAAGACGGTTTCATCGTCCCAGAACATAAAACGGTCTTAGTAAATGGTTCGTCGTCGCAATCGGTCGCCACCTGTAGTTTTCATCACCAGACACGTGTGGGTTGGTTTGCTTGTGAGATCATGAATTATAACAATTTTAGCCTCTGGTAACACCAAAACTATAAACAATCTATCTGAAGTGACGTGTTGTTGTCATGTCAGTTGCTTTGACGTGTATGCACAGCTGTCACCTCAAATTTTGTTTTCCGATTTCCCGATAATGAGAAGGAAAAAGTAATTAGTGTTATGTGAAAATCTTACTAAAACGTACATTTGTTTATATGTTAACGTGAGAGACAATTATAATATATCAAAATGGTTCTTATGACTATGATCGCAAGGGTCGTAGACGGCCTGCCTCTGGCCGCTACTATGCAAGAAGATGAGCAGGTATCTAATTTTTACTGTATAAGTTACCAATTAAAACATATTACTTTCCACGTGTAACATGTAACTCACCTTTATATTAATTTATCTATTAGTTTGATTGGTTCATGTAATGCCATGTTTTTGATTCATATGTTCGTATGTTGTCACGTTCCAACGAGTTTTACATGATTTTGTTTAATTTGTCCTCATTATTATTTTTATTTTACAATTTAATTTGCTGTGGTGGTTCGCAGAGCGGCTGCAATGTTCTGGAGTACCAAAATCAGGCTAAAATGCTGTTTAGAAAACTAGGCCCGCAGTCACCGACCCGTTGCTCCATCGAAACGGGGCCCTATCTCTTCCAGTGAGTCCTAACGCTTGTTATTTTTTTGTTGATCCTTAATTTTACCGCTTTTTTCTGTCATAATTTTTTTATAATAATTCTGATGTAATATTTTACTTTCTTTATGCAATCTAATTTTATTATTTTGCTTTACACACACTGTTTCTAGTAATATAAAAATGTTGTTGTAGGCTTTTCTATAGTAGTAAGTAAACAAAACGAAATAGACTTACAAGTAGTCATTAAGTATCAAGATTAAAAGGTAAACGAAATAAGGTTGGAACCAATCTGTAACAGTTTAGTAATTAAAAGAATTTAAAACTTTCCAGTTATCTAATTGAACACGAGATCTGCTACTTAGTGTTGTGTGAGCGCAACTACAGCAAGAGACTTGCCTTCAGCTATCTAGAAGAGATAGCTCAGGAGTTCTACCAGCAATACGGGAAGCGGGTATGTACAGACACTATCACTTTTATACGTAATTTAACCAAACTTACCAACAACATATAAATCAAGTGATACAAAAAGAAAATCAAATATTAATAAAAAAAGTATAAAACATTGTTTTTTGTAAATGGTTAATGGGTAAATCACAAAATAATCTACTTCACATAAAGCAATGATCCAGTTATTTGTGCCACAGGAACCAATCACAATACTTATTTGAGGAAGTGAAGTAAAAGTTTAAATTCCTCAAACTTTATGGATTGCCCAAATGCCCACCAAACTGCAGACATGCTCTGATAACATTATGTAAAAATTTTGGCAGTCAACCATATTGAAGTGCTGTGTAATTACTGCAACTGTAAACCTGTTTACGTAAATCAAATTCTGCTATACATGCCATTCTGAAGTTATTTCTACCTTCATTTAAACATCTTTAACTAATTTCTGTAGATGGTAGACTGTTGGATAAATTTTTCAAAATTATTCGGAGAGCTGCCCCTAAATCAATCAATGTTGATATCTGATATCTTTAGAATTTATCATTTGATGCCTTGAAGCTACAAGACAGTATGCAGAACACTCTCATTGAAATGCATCAATATTGCCAATAATTCACCAGTATTGTAACTAATTTTATAACATTGCAGGTGAACACAGTCACCCGGCCATACACATTCATCGAGTTCGACACGTGGATGCAGCGCGCGCGGCGACAGTACGCGGAGGGCGGCGCACGCGCAAGACGCGCCGGCGCCGCCGCGCAGCTCGGCGGTCAGCTCGGCGATGTGCAACGTATTATGATGCAGAACATAGACGATGTGCTGCAAAGAGGAGCTATACTCTCTGGTGAGACAGAAGCACATTTCTGTAAACAGTATTTCTGAAATGCAGCTTAAAGAGCTGTAAAAGTTTCGTGACTGCGACTTTAGCAGCTAGAGTCTGTCTATTGAAAGCTGAGAGTGAAAAAGGGCGGCAAACTAAAAAAAATTTACATCGGGTATCCCCAGAACAACTAGGAAAATATATTTTTATGCAGAATAATTATTTTTGTTTACAGAATAATAGGAAAGCATAAAGCAAGAAATTGTGTAAATAAGCTTTTATGATCATAAGGTTGTAAGTCACATAGAAATGCACACAATAATTTATGTTAAATATATAGGTCATATTTTATTTAATATTTCGTTAGTTTCGGAATAGTATAAAAATAAATAAGAGTTGAAAAAAATACCAGGGGTATTTTATTGGTATTAGAATGGAATAAATCAGTTATCCTGATTGAAAGCACTGGTGGCCCAATGGTAACGCACGACTTATGAGTTTGTAGGTCGTAGGTTCGAACACTGACAGGCACACTTTGTGTAAATTATTTCATCACCACTGCTCTCAAAACTGTGAAGGAAAACATCGTGAGGAAACCGGCATGTTCGAAAACATGAAAAAAACCAAAAATTCGAAGACCCACTCTCTCTCACAGAGAGGAGGCCTGTGTCCCAGCAGTGAGAACATTATAGGCTGATTGTTATCCTGATTTTATGCGTTAATACTATGTTTTCTTCTATGAAGGTTCCCCATACCAGAAAACCTAGGATTTTAAACAGGATTACATAAATAATAACTCCAATTTTTATGTTGATACCACGAGATTTCTCATCGCTATATTCAACTGTTATATCGATGAACTAGATCTAATAAAAACAAATCTTGTTTCCGAAATTATTGTATACAATTGTACTTCGTTAAATGTAGCCTCGTGTTCGATTTTCATTCGGTTGTAATTATTGATCATAGTGTATAAAAAAAATTCTCGCACTGCTTCTTAAAGTTCTAGGCATTGTTTTACTTGAAATACAACAAAATACACACACATTTATTTTCGTAAGAGGTTATAAAAACAACAACTGTCAATAATTGACATTTGCAGCAGTGTTTTCAATTTATGAAAACGTGAAAAATCACTCTCAGCTTTAGACAGACTCTACCCTCCCATTTTTTTAAATAAATTACATTAAGCTAAAAGAGTATTATCAACTATATTTACTTCCATGTCGATTGAGAGCGTCCGGTGTGCACCAAGTGCAAAGGGCAACGGTTACTATCAGTTGTTATCAGTATCAGTCACTTCGTGTTTCGTCAGTCGTCGGACTTCTATGTCCGATAGAAATCCGACGACTGACGAAACACGAAGTTTGCCGAGGGACATTAAGAAAATAGTTATACTGTACTTAAACGTTTCGTGCAATCCTTTTATTTAGAAAGTTTCATATATCAGTAAGCCAAAAACATGTTAATAGATATCTTTCAATTCTTATATTTCTATGTAAAGTAGGTAAGTGTGCGTTACCGCAGCAGGAAAGTGTCTCCTAGAGTTATATGAGTGGAACATTTAATTGGTGCCTTAGTTGCTGTAAATGTGCCCCCACATAAAAAATGTGTGCCCCCTGTCGTTTTGGAAAAAAACGGAAAAAACGATTCCTGCTGGGGTAACGTTTTTCTAGCAGGAAAATTCTAAACGAATGATCGGAGAGAGAAAAATTGTGCATGGCCAGATAGCTTATATGTGTGCCAAAATGAGCCCCCAAAAATAAAATCTGTGCCCCTTCAGGTTTTCGAGATATTGCATTTCCTGCTGGGGTAACGTTTTGCAGAATCGTGTATCTCTAAAACCATTGCATGTGCCCCTGTAGAATAAACTTACACGAGTAGCTCTTAATGTGTGCCCCTTAGTGCCCCAATTAGATTTAAGAAAATTTGTAGTTTTCAAGTTATCGCGGTTTTATGAAAACCCGAAAAAACATCGCAGCGCCTAATTTTATTAAAATAATAATTTCCACATCAACAAGCTGTTTCATTTAATATGGTCACAAGGCGCATTTAATATATATTTTTAACTAGCTGCGCCCCGCGGTTTCACCCGCATAAGTCTCGATCCCGTAAAAATATCGGGATAAAAAGTATCCTATGTCCTTCTCCGGGTCAAGGTCAATCCATATCCCAAATTTCATCCAAATCCGTTCAGCCGTTTTAGCGTGATGTCGTGACCAAGGGAAATAGGGATTCATTTTTATATATATAGATTAGCCCCCAAAACTTTTGAACGTGACTGTACGGACAACAGCTCAGGTATAATACGTCCAATAAAGAATAGGTCATCGATACGTATGAATCCGTCGCTTTTTAGTAGTCATTCGAATTTGGTCGGATAACCAGCCGTTGTTTACATATTTTGGTTTTTTGTTAATATTTACTTAATGCGAAACATTCCAAACTGAATATTTTCACCATATATTTTTGACTAAAGGCACAAGATTTTGGTTTACACCTACACATCTGGGATTGAGCCGGTTCCTTGTATTTTGCCGTCAAAGTTATGACACCATCGTTTTGACTTTTAGCAAGATTATTCAAAAATGCATGCATTAACAGTTTTGAAACTTTGTATGGTTATTATTAGCGTCAAGAAGGACTGAATACAGTTTTCAGCGAACTTATACCTTCTCTCATTTAGGCGCTGCGATGTTTTTTCGGGTTTTCATAAAACCGCGATAACTTGAAAACTACAAATATTTTCTTAAATCTAATTGGGGCACTAAGGGGCACACATTAAGAGCTACTCGTGTAAGTTTATTCTACAGGGGCACATGCAATGGTTTTAGAGATATACGATTCTGCAAAACGTTACTCCAGCAGAAAATGAAATATCTCGAAAACCTGAAGGGGCACAGATTTTATTTTTGGGGGCTCATTTTGGCACACATATAAGCTATCTGGCCATGCACAAATTTTCTCTCTCCGATCATTCGTTTAGAATTTTCCTGCTAGAAAAACGTTACCCCAGCCGGAATCGTTTTTTCCGTTTTTTTTCCAAAACGACAGGGGCACACATTTTTTATGTGGGGGCACATTTACAGCAACTAAGGCACCAATTAAATGTTCCACTCATATAACTGTAGGAGACACTTTCCTGCTGGGGTAACGTACACAGTAGGTACTAGATTTAAAAAAAATGTTTGATTTTCCTACTAAACGTAAATTAGTAACGATTGCGGTTACAGTTTATGACAAATTGAGTAAAACGCCATGTATTGCAAAGAGCTCTAACAAAATGAACTTTATCATTCCATGAGTTCGAACTGAAGTAAAAGGTTTCATTTATCTAGTTTTTGATTTTTATTAATCGTATTTATGCCAAAATCTGCCGGTTATGGCTTTTCAATCTAATACCTTTAAACGAGCAATTCTTGTTTATATGTATATACATATATAATCTAAATCTCAGAATCGGCTTCATCGATTTTCATGAAATTTAGTATGCAGGGGGTTTCGGGGGCGATCAATCGATCTAGCTAGGTTTCATTTTTACAAAACGTCGTTCAAAAATAAAATAAAACCGGGCAAAGCTCGGTCATCCAGATATTGATTGTTAATTTCATCATTGTTACCTATGCAGCCATCTAGGATTTGTTTTTCAAGACTAATTATAATTTGTTCAATTTGAGACCTCATGCTGTAACGTTTAAGAATCACCACACGGCTGACAGCAGTGATACATTACGAAAAACTATACGTCATGCAATATGCAAATCATGATTAAACAACCACCTGTTATCGCTATTTATATTACCATAGTTAATACATTCAGAAAAACAAGTACTTAGTTCTTATTTCGTTTCAGAACTGGACACCAAAACCCAGAACCTGTCAATGATGTCTTCGAAGTACAAGAAGGACGCCACATACCTGAACACAAAGTCCATGCTCGTCAAGGTGACGGCGGGCGCTGTCATACTTCTTGTGTTCGTACTATACTTCTGGGTGCTTTAGTTCCTTTACTGCTAAAACTATGGTACAGTAGTATCATGACTGGAAACACTGCAATATCATTAGATGCTGAGTTGAGAATGTCTTGTTCATCAAAATTTAGATTGGGTAGTTTGGTAAAATTTTCTCTAATTGTCTTTGATTTAATAAATAGACCCTTATAAAGCTCTGAACTAACACTACCCAAAACTAAAAATCGTGAAGTGTTTGGCAATATTTTTCTTTTAGAATATCACAATGCCAAGACAACAATATTTTCAATCCAAGAGCATCATGTGATATTGCAGACTAGTTCCCCCAGCAATGTGACAGCTATGCTGTTATAGTTAAATTGCCTTCTAAAACTATAATAGTACACATTTGGGATATTCAATTAATTGTAATAGTAAGATTTAATATTTTCTATGTGATTACTCCGGACAGTTTTGTAACTAGACATAGCAATGAAATGATAGAAATAAGAGCTATTAGCTGATTTACTCAATTATATGATTTATTCATGCTGCAATAATATTTTAAGATTTTCTAATTTCTTGAATATGTTTGACCAACCACCATACTTCCAAATATACTGATTTATAAATCCAAGGATTTTAATAAGCTCAACATATTATATTTACAAGTTGCTTCATAAAACCCTTGAAAATTATATAATATAATGACTAAACACGAAAAAAGCATTCCAAGCAATGAATATTTTGCAATAAAATGTACCAAAAATATATATCTTTTTTATATATAACTGGTTCATAGTGTTTAGTGATGTATTTGGTCTAATAATTATCAAATATCTTGAAAGCAAATGAATTAAAACTCCAGAAGAAAAATTATCTATCCCCATCATTATTTTTATGTAAAAAGCGCAGTGAGTGCTTGGTGATGGAATGTTGCAAGTTTTATCACATATTGTTATTTAATGTATTTATTTAAGAATTAATAAATATGCATTCTTTATAAATGTGTTTATTTTCTAGTTAATTAATAATAACATAAAATATTTTTGGGTACTATAAAGTCCACAGTTTACATCTTCCACATTTCAAAGTGGGACAAAACCGTTAATTCCCACTAGTTTCATTAGTTCAATCGTCAAACTAGTGAGATTTTTTTTTCTCATTTGTTCGACCGTCGAACTAGTGAGAATTTTTTCCTCATTTGTTCGACCGTTGAATTAATTAGATTTAAAAATAGTTCTACTACATTTAAATGTTTTATTAATTTCGTAATAAAATAAAAAACGCTCGGTTCGTTAAAAAATATATATTCGTGTACTTATATTTGTACATCTATAGCATATCTTTGATCAAATAAACGGTTGAAAAACTTATAAATTAATTACATTTAGTATTATTTATAATTACATTTAGTATTTGATTATTAAATTTTTTAAATTTGATTATTAGATAAAAATCATGGTAATCATATAATATTCAATATATATCTTTGATGGATTACATGTATTCGTAGTTCTTTTTGTCTCTGCTTATTGAGATAAGTAAGACAGACAAAATTATATTTGATCATGTATATTTCACCAAAGATGTACAAGAATGTTTCTATACGACACTAACAACAATTTTGACATGTCCCATTTGATTTTTGATCATTTATTATGCATATAAACTAATTTTTGATCTTTCTGGTTAAGCTTGTTGAGATAAGCAAAACAGAAAAATATTAGATTACATTTAATATTTCATTATTACATTATTTTTTGATAGGTGAGGAAGCCAGCTTATAATTTATAAGTTTTTCAACTGTTTATTTGATCAAAGATATGCTATAGATGTACAAATATAAGTACACGAATATATATTTTTTTAACGAACCAAGCGTTTTTTTATTTTATTACGAAATTAGTAAAACATTTAAATGTAGTAGAACTATTTTTAAATCTACTTAATTCGACGGTCGAACAAATGAGGAAAAAAATTCTCACTAGTTCGACGATCAAACTAATGAATCGAACTAGTGGGAATGAACGGACAAAACAACAATTATTTTAAAAGATCAAGCTCAATCACATGGGATCTTCATGTAGTTCATATTCAGGAATATTTCTGGCTAAGTGTAAGCTAGTGATTCCACTCAGAGCATTCTTCACTCTAATGGCAGTTGACACACTCAACACCTGACAATCAAAACAATAGTGTTAAGGACTCATAAAATTTATAATAAGAATATTTTGCCAGAACTTAAACTCTGTTCTCTCTGGACTTCTGGTCTAGTGGTGCAAGCACCTGCTGAGCATGACAGAAAAAATAATTTCTCAAACGCAGCTATGACTTTTTTTTGGTTGGGAAATTATCAAATTACGTTTCCCAGTCTGGGCAGAGCATTAGGACATGTCAGACTTACTGACTAAATCCCACCTATGTTCCTTCAGTTGCCTGAATGTTGCCAGGGGGCACAGTATCCCTTTTGGACTTTCTCACGACCCTGGCAACTCTCAAAAGCAGCCTGGAGTCTGGATTTATAGCAATAAGCTCTCCCTCTATTACATGGGATTTAAAAATAACTTCCGAAATGTGAGTACCTACTATATGTACATCTCTACCTAACCCTTCAGGGAAAACAGGCATGAAGTTATACACAATCTGTCATGCAGTCAAGCTTTTAATAAACTAATAAATAGATTATGAGATTACCTGTAATATTTTAGCAAATATAACTGGTCTGTTCTTCCACTGCAGAGTGCCAAACACTTGCACTGGGTATGGGATCACTGTGGAATGTGGCGGTGACTTTAAGTAGACTACCGATACTTGTACCAATGGCTCAGAGTGCTTGTCAGTTTCGTTTAGCTAGAAACAAAACATGAAAGTAATGATCATACATATTTCGCAACAATTATCCAACTTAGAAAAAAATATCAAAAATATCTTACATCTGATAAATAGAATCGGCCGTTTAGACTTTGTAGAATCCCAACAGTCCTGCATTTCATAATTTCATCGCTAAAAATGTTACATTTATCAGCTATTTCTTTCAAGTCTGAGTGTATATAAAAGTCATGCTGAAAAATTATATGTTTTTTTATGAATTCATAGGATCAATAATAATTAGCTAAGTAAATACAGACCTGACGAATGAACTTACATGAGGTGTATCAACACAAAATGGAATGTCACAATAGAAATTACTTTTCAAATAAGCCATTAAATTAATTATTAATATTGTTATTAATTAGCCATTGTCTGTTGTTATATTTACTTAATAACAATCAAGTCAATCAACAGAACATTTAAACTCTACAAGGGATCTATTCTCGCTCGATTGATAGAAGAAAATCACAAGCAAAAACACACTTACCGCTTTTTTTACTGTCACAGTCACGTCACTGTCAAAAAAGTTATGAATGAACCTATATAAAAGTACTCTGGAAGGAAGCGCGGGAAACCTCAAACTTGGCGGTCGTGTCCTTTTAAAGCTATAATTGAAAAATTGAAAAACGTTGTAATATAAGATCAGTAGCCGTAGTTTTTAGTGTTCTATTTTCTTTTTCTTGTAATTCAACTTTAGTTTGTATAGATTCTTCGGTAGTGGTAAGTTTTTTATTTTATTTTATATTAGCGCGGGAAAATGAAGGACCCGCCTGACCCGGGGGACTCTGTTCCCCCGGCAGGCAATTACGTTACTATATCAAACGAATCGGGCATGGATACCGATGGGTCGTCTTCGGCTCGTAACTTAAAAAGAAGCCGTACACATATTTGTAAGCACTGCAATAAGCGTCGCCGTACCCGTAAAAGCCACGGTACCGTATCTTCGGGTTGTAGCTGTACGGATTTTACACCTGAAATTACTGCATCAGAACCTAACTGCTCAACTACTACAACGACTAACGATCCTACTATCAATGTGCCCGATATTCCTGCTACGTCCTCAGTTGCTCCTACTCAGATAGGTCGTAAAACTTATGATAAAACAGACAGCGCGCCTTTTGTCATTCATGTACAAAAAAACATAATTTCACCAGATGATGGAACGACACTGCACCCAATCACATTTGGCAAGTTCCTTAAACACAACGCCTTCCAAAACATAATTAACGGTAGTGTCAAAAAAATTGGGCGCAATAAAATTTCTCTTTCCTTTTCGAATTTCCTGGACGCAAATTCTTTTATTAATCATAATAGTCTAGAATCTTATAATTATAAAGCTTTTATACCCACTTTTAATGTTACTAGAATGGGTTTAGTACGTGGTGTCCCTGCAGATTGGTCTCCGGAGGATGTTATTGATAATATAACAGTACCAATTGGTTGTGGTCCAATTTTAAAAGTAAGACGCCTTAATTTTAAAGCCATTGTTGATGATTCTACCATTTGGAAACCATCCCAATCGATAGTTGTTACATTTGATGGTCAGGTGCTACCGAAAAGAATTTTTATGTGCTATAATGCATTACCTGTAGATTTATATATTTTCCCTACTGTACAGTGTTTCAATTGCTGTCGTTTCGGTCACACTAAAATTCAGTGCAGGTCCAAACCTCGTTGTTATAAATGTAGCCAAAGCCACACTGGGGACAGTTGTGACAGAGAACCAGAAAGTGCATCTTGCTGCCTTTGCTCAGGATATCATTATGCTACTAACAAGGTTTGCCCAGAATTTTCTAGACAAAAATTAATTAAAACATACATGGCACAAAGTTCAGTATCCTATGCTGAAGCAGCAAAAGTATATCCCCTTGTAACTAAATCGTATGCTGATACACTTTTATCTTCTCCATCCAAAAACTTTGCAGATACCCCATCCATCTCTTCACCTAATAGAATGCCTGCTTCAACTAGCTATAAAAAGACTGTCTTTCTCAAACCACGCTCCCCTCCCAAATCTGTACAAGGATACAATAAAGAGGCTCACAATGCCATTATTAAAGATTTCAATATTCCTCAACCATCAGATGGTTGTGCTTTTTCTAATAATCATAATAATGAAAAAAATGACACAAATTTTTCCATAAACGATTTTCTTTCTGCATTACACAATCTTCTTGTTCAGTTCAACATTTCACCGTCCAACGTTGCCCCTTCTTCCAATGTATCTCAATCCATTTGTAATGGACAACACATCCAAAATAATCCAGTGGAACTGCCGCAGTCTAGTAAATAAAAAGAGTGATGTTATATATCTTTTAAACAAATATGAGCCATTTGCCTTTGCCTTAGCAGAGACTTGGCTCAAATCTAATCATATTTTTAAAATTAATGGTTATTTAACCATTAGAGAGGATAGATCTGATGGGTATGGTGGAGTAGCTATACTTATCAAGAATACTATACCTTTTTCTATCATTACATTACCTCCTCATAGTGAGGCAATTTCAATTGTAGCTATTAAAGTTCATAATATTTGTCTTGTTTCTATTTACATTCCCCACCCTTCTTCTTCTGTTCTTCAAGAGATTAATAATCTCTTTTCATCTCTTCCAAAGCCATTTTTAATATTAGGGGACTTTAATTGCCATCATCAATCATGGGGTTGTTCAACTTCTAATTGTTATGGCGATGAATTACTAGATATATTAGACTTACATAACCTATGCATCTTGAACACAGGAGCTGTCACACGTCGTTCAGATCCCAATCAGAACCAAAGTGCAATTGACCTTTCTATCTGTTCTCCAAACTTAGCCTCTTCACTAACTTGGCATACTCTGACCTCTACTTATGGTAGTGATCATTTTCCAATAGTTATTTCTTATCCTCTTTCTAAACGAAATGCACCATTAAGGAGATCAACATTAAAATATAAGCTACCTAATAGAAATAATAATGACTGGGACAAATTTAGAAACATTGTTGACAGCAAGCTTTGCTCCTTGCCTGTTATTTCAGATGGCAGTGAAAACAGTTGTGCGGAAGCTTTAGCGCTCATATTAATTGCAGCAGCAGATGAAGTTTTTCCTGTAAAAAATAACAATATTAATACAATTCCCTCGCCTCCATGGTGGGACCCTGAATGCACAGAAATGGTTTACAAACGTAAAGAGGCTGAATACAATTATAACCTCGATATGTCTGATAGTAATTTTGAAATCGTTACTAACATAATTAACGAAACTTATAAACTTTTTAAGAAGAAAAAATTTGAATCTTGGCGTAACTTTTGCACATCAATTTCACCGAATACTCACCCTACGATCGTCTGGCGCAATATTCGTAGATTTAGGTCCATTTATAAAGACCCTTCTCCTATTCCGGATTCTTTAGCCAATGAATTTTTAGACAAATTAGCTCCGCCTTGGGTTCCTGAGGCTACTAACCTTAACCTGTCTCTTGTAACTAGTAACCAAGACACTCATACGACGCTAGATCTCCCATTCACTCTCACTGAATTAAAAGGTGTTATCCATAAAACTAAGGATTCTGCACCAGGCATTGATGGCATCCCGTATTCCTTTTTTGCTAATTTAAATGATGTCGTCCTCGGTTACTATTTAGAGCTTATTAATTCGATTATGTATACAGGTAACATCCCTGATGAATGGAAACGTCAAATGGTGTTGCCATTCCTTAAACCAAATAAAACTCCATCTGATGCTTCTTCATACCGTCCCATAGTTTTATCTTCAATTCTGATGAAATTAGCGGAGCACCTAATTAAAAATCGCCTTGAATGGTATGTTGAAAGTAAGGGTCTTTTGGCAGACACACAATATGGCTTTAGAAAAGGTAAAAGTACAACTGACTGTTTAAGTATTTTAACATCCGATATTCGGCTATCCTTCTCTAATAACCATTCGACCATTGCAGTTTTCCTTGATATTAATGCAGCTTACGATAATGTTGTATTATCAGTTTTACAAAATAAATTAAAAGCCCTACAAGTTCCATTGAATTTGTCGAATTTCATTATTAGAATCCTGAATGATCGCTCTGTTATTATGATAATAGGAGATCATGAGGTACCTCATCTTGTATGGAGAGGTCTCCCACAGGGTTCAGTGCTCAGCCCCCTCCTATACAATATTTACACTTTTGATTTAGACTCCTCCTTAGCTAACCAAGTTAAGGTTCTTCAATATGCCGATGATTTAGTATTGTATTCTTCAAGCCAATCTGTTGAACAAGCTAGCTATGCTATCAATTCAGCTTTATCTACTTTGGAGTCATGGTTACATCTGAATGGTTTGGATTTATCTACGTCTAAAAGCGCAGCTGTTTTGTTCACCCGAAAGAGAAATATTCCCTTAGTAAACATCTTTTATATGGGAATACGTATTCCAGTTAAAGATAATTTCAGATATCTAGGTATAATACTAGATTGTAAATTAAGTAGTGTTCCTCATAGTGATTATATTGTTAACAAATGTGAAAATCACCTAAACATGCTTAGATGCCTATCTGGTGTGTGGTGGGGTGCACATCCATTTTCTTTGAAACTTATTTACAATGCAATCATCAGAAGCACCCTGGATTATGGATTGTTCGTTCTAGAACCTTGTAGTGCTATGGCTTTAAAAAAATTGGATCGCATTCAGTCTAAAGCTTTGCGCATAATTTCCGGAGCCATGAAGTCTAGTCCCATTAATGCACTCCAAGTAGAATGCGGAGAAGCTCCTTTATACCTTAGAAGACAATTTCTATCTGACAAATATTTGTTCCGGATTCTTCAGTTCTCAACTCATCCTCTCATTCCTAAACTGGACTCTTTAGTATTGCAGATTGAATCTTCAGATTACTGGTCCCATAAACGTGATCCTTGTTTAGTTGTAAGCTATAAAAAATTCCTCTCCCTTTCTTCTCCTATTCACCGTTCCAATAAACTTCCCCTATTTAGCAGTAGTTACGAGAGTTTACAATTCAGCCCCACCATTAAATACTGTGTAAGTAAACCAGGTCCTGATTGCAATTTAAGTTTTAATCATTTTTTGGCTGAACACATAGAGTACCATCACATATTTACGGATGCTGCCAAGCGTTCTCCGAGAGGTTGTGTTGGGATAGGGACTTACCATTCTCAATACAACATCGTACAAAAAATAAAATTACCTCCGGAGACTTCTGTCTTTACGGGGGAATGTTTCGGCATTTTAAAAGCTATTGAATATATTCGGGTTCTAAAGCTCAAGAAAACTATTATTTTCACAGATTCTCAAAGTGCTCTTCTAGCCATCAATAAATCCCCTTTCGAACACAAATCGCAGTGTCCTATAATCTATTTAATAAGAGAATTTGCGTTCAGAACCATTTCTGAAGGTAATACACTACAATTTGCGTGGATCCCGGCCCATGCTGGAATCCACGGCAATGAAGTGGCAGATACAATTGCCGGTGATGCAGTGCAGTGTGGGGACTTAGTTCCATATCAGAATTTTATTACTGACCTTGTGACATTACCAAAGATTTTTCTCCGGGATACCTGGAAGGTAGCCTGGGGTATCGGAAGCAAATCAAAGGGCCGTTATTTTTCAACTATTCAGCCCGACGTTCCGGAAAAACCGTGGTTTGGCAGGGCAAAGTTTGGCAAGATGGAGACCTCCGTTCTTATACGGATGAGACTGGGTCATGTTTGCTCTCCAGCCCATCTTGCCAAACTTCATATCATCGACGACCCCATTTGCTCGTGTGGCACAGACGTAGGCGACTTAAATCATATTTTTTTCTCCTGTCCCTTATACGACCGTTCTTCTTTTCTTAGTAATCTCTTGTCCCTTGGTACTCATTTTCCTACTTCAATACTTTCCTTACTTTGTACAAATAGCTTTCCGGTATATAAATGTATAGTCTCATTCATTACCTTAAATAATATTAAGTTGTAAATATTCGTTATTGTAATTTGCTCATTATTCACTCCTTCGATTCATCCTTTTCCTTATACTGATCCTATATCCGTCCTATCCTAAATTCCGTTCTAATATAATTAATAATTTTGTTTCCCCAACTTTGTCTCTTCGATTAAAAAAAATAATAATAATAAAAAATACATGACATTGGCTAATGCACAAACCGTGCGAAGCCATAATAAAAAAAAAAAAAAAAAAAAAAAAAAAAAAAGTACTCTGTGGAATGAACACCATAGACATTTAATAAGTATGGACTGGAAATACCTACAAAAAAAAGATGCATACCTACAACTCAAAATGTCGCATAAAATGGCTGCCAATGCTAGGGTTGTGTCATTCAGGGAACATGGTGTTACTATTTCGAGTATCGATACTAGTACGTAATAGTATAACGAATCTTACTAGATATCACGGTTGAATCATATTTAAAAAAATATTAGCTAATAGTCCGTTGTAACAGAAAAAAACGAGTATTGACAATTTATCACTTCTCAAACAATTTTCCGCATAATTATAATTTCATTTATAGAATTATTACTTAGCAAATAAAGTTTTCACAAATATTTGTAACGCAAACCTAATGTTTGGCAAGTGAACGTTTAAACAAAGCCAAATATTTAGTATCGAGTGAGCATGCAAGTCTTATGCCTGTTTTCACCTTCACTAAGTGACACTTAAATGAATCCCTAATAAAAGTTCACTGTTGGATTTTCAACGGTAGACTCAGCGCTGAGAGTTGAAAAACAGTGCAGTTT
Organism: Omphaloscelis lunosa; assembly: GCA_916610215.1. Classification (NCBI taxonomy): domain Eukaryota; kingdom Metazoa; phylum Arthropoda; class Insecta; order Lepidoptera; family Noctuidae; genus Omphaloscelis; species Omphaloscelis lunosa. Next base: position 1,637,298 of record OU744245.1, on the reverse strand, counting down.
TATTTAGGTATTCATTTAAGTGTCACTTAGCTGTCGGTGAAAACGGGCATTAGTGAATTAAATTTTTAACAATTTTATCATAAATGAACATTCGGAATAATACACATCCTTACATATTATAAAACAAAGTCCACCGCCGCGTCTGTCTGTTTTTCTGTCTGTCTGAACGCGAAAAACTCAAAAACTACTAAACGGATTTTCAATCAATTTTCACTAATGGACGGAGTGATTCATGCGGAAGGTTTTAGTGTATAATTCATTAAGGTTTTGTGTAAATTGGCTGAAATTTGACGAATATTGTTGAAGATGTCGGAAAAAATCATGCGGACTGGGAACTTTATTAGCGTGCGCCGCGGAAATCATAAAAGTTACATAAAATGTATGTTCTACAGTATTGTTCATCTTAAAAAGTTCAACAAAAAATCGTATACACATCATAAAACTCTGTGGAACGGTCTCTCGGTGCTATGAACCAAAGAGTACAGTTTGCTGTAAACCACGGGCTGGACCTAGTAATATCATTTCAGTGCAGCGAAGGAACTAGTATCACAAACTATTACGGCAACGGTACAACACTGTTCCACCATGACATATCATTGTAAACAAACGAATGAAATTATGAAATAATAAAAAGGTCTGTTGGACGGAAATAAACCCATATATTAAAATTTAAGCCGTATTTAATGATCGCCTAGCAATTTTTTCATCGAAAGTTTATCACTTTATGTAGTATTGCATGAAAACCGGCTACTAACCTGTGCAAAGACAATTGAGGTTGATTTTCCTTCTTTCTTGCACTACACTTCACAATACAACACACAGGCATGTTGAATTGGTGTTTTCCAACGTATATATGTAGTTTTAAAGAAAAACTCCTCGTAATTTTCTCACAAATCTCAATAAAACAAAAAGTAAACAACCACTTGACAGCAGAACTACCATGAACTTGTCGCATATTATGGCGGATATGGCACTTACCTACAACTGTTACTACGTCTCAACAAAATGTTGCCATTATGAGGAACACCTGAAATATTGTTGTCTCTTTTATCAAATACGATTACCACATTAGAAAGAGTGAAATAACACAATATTTCACATTCTAGTTCGTATTTTACCCACATATGTATAAGCAAATTTATGTATAGAATATCGCGGCGCCTCCATGTTTTTTCTATCTCAATGGAACAAAATCGCTCACAGCGCTGACATCAATAATTTGTGTTCTGATTTAGATATCACTTTTATGACAGTTGAGCGCTGGCAACAATTCGGAACGCTCGTGAACGTGCTCACGGTGCAGGTGTTCGCTCAACGTCAAAACTTGCGTATCATATTTCTTTGTTTATATACCACAAATTTCGTCTTCTTCTTGGGCTAGGTGGTGACAGCAGCCAGAAGCAGAATTTCGAAAATGCCACGTTAGTAGTGTTGGGTAACTCTCGTTAGTAGTGATAGCTACTCACTTGGATCAAAAGACTCACTCACTCTTTTGAATTTGATGTGCTAGCACACACCACAGGGCACAGATTAGCTACACAGAAAAGTTTGTACTCGTATTGTGAGTTTTGAACGAAATGAGTCACTCACTAAATTGCAAGTTCTTTTACGACTCTAAATAAAGGATTTAAGATCTAAGTTAATAATCACCGCGTGTGCCCACTCTACTGTATATGAGCCACACACTACACTCGCGCGGCGAGTCGGTCATGTGCGCTTCACTGACACACTCACAGCACGTACGTGCTCACAGGCCTCCACAGCCTCGCCTCATTCGTGGTAGCACTGTGTGCTAGCATACTTTGTAAAATGAGTGCCTCGCACGATCCTCATTTTAAATGAGTGTGCTACCCATCTCTACACGTTAGTTTATAGATTTGATGCAACTCAAAACAAAACAGCACAATTGTCATTTTTGACAGCACTCACAGTGATATTAATTTAGGGCATGGTCAGCGATATCGCAAGATGGCACATGTCATAACGTCATCTATGACAATTCACCGGACATCGTTACCGCGCTCATACTAATTCGGTACGGGTGTTAGAACGCTTAAATCGATTACAGTGTTACTCGGAACGCAGCCAGACACACAAGAAAACATACACAGAAGGGATTAATGTCGGTCCGAAGTAGCCCTATTACTATTTATATGAAGGGTTGCACACTAGATCCGATCTTTGTCCGTCCGAATTTAGATCATTCCTAATTTGGATTGAGATCTTGAATTCGGACATCTTGCTGAGCAACAGAGAGCGTGAAGTATAGTTCGCGATAATGCGACAATGTAGCCCCAGCATAAGTGTCAGTGAACGAATGCCGTGAACGAATGTCGTGAATCTAACAAATCTCAATGTCAGCGCGGTGAAGCAGTCGACCACCTTGGATCTTGCCATCTTCCTACTAAGGCGGGCTGTGCTGGGGCGACTGCTGCAGGTGCAGAAAACCTCAAACGGCACAAATGTAACAACCTTACTGGTAGTTATACAGGGTGTAAGGGACAGCCCTCCGCAGACTGATAGGGTGAAGTCAGTATATCATACTAAGATGACCGGTACATGAAATTATTTCAGGAATGTTATGGGAATCCAATTAACCTGATTTGTTTTATTACTTTACACGCAATGTATCGCTACCGTGGCAAAACGCACGTAGGTAGGTAGCGAACGGCAGCGCAGCGAGAAATTGAACAGCTGATTTCACGCGTCGTTTGTTCAACATCCATTGCTGTTTTTTCTGTTTTACCTGTTCTATTTTCATGAATGGAATACTGCGTACAGAGAATGTAATTTTACATTGAAAGAAAGAAATAGTAAATGAAAAAACACAAAAAAAAAAAATCATTTTCCTAGGAAAATTTTCGGTGGAATATGATTCAGAATAAGGAGCTGAATGTACCCTTTTAGTTTGCGGAGGGCTGTCCCTTACACCCTGTATTTTTGAGCCGTTTGGGGTTGAAACACTAGGGCCGTAGGGTCCGAGTGCTCATCGAGTATTCCGGGACATCGCCAAGCGGTTGGTCGACTCTTCACGTGACCAGCGGTTGGCCAATTTTTTAGTCAAAGAATAAAGTGCCTGCTAAGCGGTCGCTAACCGCGTCCCAACAGAGGTGACCTTGGTGGTTTACCACCGTGTAGTTGGTGGTTTACGACCAAACTTCAAACAGCTCTGCCTGTTGCCAACCAAGGTCACCTCTGTTGGGGACGCAGTTGGCAGCGGTGTAGCAAGCCCTTTAGCATTACCATACACGTAGCAATACTGCCACCCTTTTGGGCACTTTTCCAACTAACAACGATGCGGATGAATTTTTTGATGCCCAATATTTTATTTTTTTCGTCTGTATACAATTTATATATTTTGGTGTTAGATGTATATTGTAAAATAAATGATTTGCCGTTAAAACAATTTTAAATAAATAATAACTAATCCCAATCAACCAATATTCAAAGCCAATAATCAGCCGAAAAAAGTGTCAAAAGCTATTCTTTCAAAGTTGACAACTTAAAAACTTGACATTTTCTTGTTGACAAATATATTAAATTTTTCATGGTTTTGTCATTGCACCGGACATCTATTTAGGCAAAAACACCTCTTATTTGCAAAATTAAATACGATGTCTGCTCTTGTAGAACTGCGTCCGAACCGGCGACTCTTGGACCACGATTTCCAAGGTTATAAACTAAACTTGCAAGCCTTACCACATTTCTCCCATGAACTCCTAGCTCCGGTAGACAGAGTGTATCCGGATGAGGTGCAGTACTCCTTCGTCCACGCTAAACTCTTCGCGCTTCATAATCACTTGGTTCTCGACTATTGGGACTACTCACTCAATTACTACTACATCGATCAACAGCAGAAGGTTCGTCATGTTTCTTTCGAAAATACTAATCAAACATTCCACAATGACGTAGTATACGACGTCCCTGCACATTTGGAGAGGAAGTCTGGCCACTTTAACCTCTGTTTATCGTTTCCATCAAACAGTTTGGCTTTAGTCAGTGATGGGACTGGATACTTGCATATTGTGGATACTGGCGCAAGAAGTAGACCCTCAGGAAGGAACCAACTGTGGCAAACACTCCAGTCAAGTCTTATTCTTGGTGAAGGAAAGTATTTCATTATAGTGGATTCTAGAATACAGGAGAAGGACAATATTGAGACATTACACTGTCTTCTTCAGTCAGTTGAACAGAATGAATCACATTTCAACTCAGTACTTACTTGGGTCTCCTTTGACAATGATGGCCAAGGTTGGAAGCAGATGAGTTTCAGACAAGTGCAAGGCAAAGGTATTGTGCACTATGCTGCAATTGAAACAAGTTGTGCTGCACTGTACATTGCTTCAGACAACACATTTAAGTTCACATCAGATTCTGAAAGGGAAATTACTGAACCATCTAAAGAGGAGCCACGGACATGCATATACACATGGCTGCAGACAACAGAAGATATTACACTAACTTTGAAACTAGAAGCCAACTTTAACAAACAGCTTCTCATTGTAAATGTGACTCCATTGAGCATAAAAGTCAGTTATGCTGGGAAGACTTTTGTTGATGGAAAGTTGAAGCAGAAAGTTGATAGTGATTTAACAACATGGAATGTTCAAGATAGTGGCCAGGTGGATATCTTGCTGACTAAATCTGAAAGTATGCTGTGGGAGGAGCTCTTGGAAGAGGGAGACCCCAATGGAGCGCAGATCATGGATGCCAGCCTGGTGGACGAGGCTCATAGGCGCTTAGCTCACTTATGTGCTGACACTGTGGTGACAGCTGATCCACCCATGCCAGGACTGTCTACACAGGAGTTAGAAGAATGCGATGCAGCTTCTGAAGAAGATACTGTTTTAGGTATGACTTTAGTTAATAGATTATAGATTTTTCAGGTAAAACAGAAAATGTTAGGAATGTTTATTTTCAGTATTTATATAAATGAACAGATGAAACCATTTAAATTTAATTATTCTAATTTTATCATTTCAGTGAGGTTGGATACAAGAACTCACAATGTCACACACAGGGCTGCACTCAGTGTCCACCAATACTTGTTCACCATCAAAATTGAAACACAAGAGGCACCAGCTCTGGCACTGCGACATGACGTGGACGCGTGCATCTGGCAGCCCTATGCACAACTGATAAACTCCAATGTTTGGCCTGTCAAGCACCAAGGTGCACTCAGTGCATTTGGCTATGTTCAATCATCAAAACAAAACCGGAAGTTTGTCACATGTCCTCCTAACTTCTCATACAGTGTGGTTTGTGAAGCTACCAGACACATCTTCATTTACCAGAGCAACAGTAATCAGGACTGCCAGCTGAGGAAGAGGACTGGAGGTGCCATGAAGAACATAAAGATTGGCCAACAGCATGTGTTCAACATTGACAAGTATGGAGAAGTGTTAGGGATCAATGCTACTAATGAGTACTTGTTTATATTAACAGAAACCCATTTGGTAGCTATACAAATATAATAAAACTAAATTGTAAAAGTTGCATTTTATTTTTGTACATATTTACAAAATCATGTACGTCAGAATCGCGGGTGTACTGTTCAGATATGCCTAAATTTATTGCAGTTATTTGGTACCTTCTGTGTACCTTACATACCTCACTTGAAAATCTGTGTACCTACACACGTTCGTTCAATGATATTTTAAAAATTAGGTACACCCGCCATCCTGATGTCGGAACCGCAGGTGTACTGCTAACCAATATATGTAGCTAAGTACACTTTATAAGTAGATTTGGTACCTCTTGTGTACCTGCAGAAACACGTATTTAATAAAAAAAATACTGTAAGGATGTTGAGTCATGTAAGGTACACAGAAGGTACCAAATAACTGCAATAAATTTAGGCAAATCTGAACAGTACACCCGCGATTCTGACGTACATACAAAATCTTTACTTACATTATTGTAGCACTTATTTCAACAAGCAGGTATGTTTAAAATACTTGTCAATATTTAGACACAAAATAAAGAAGTACAGAAGATCCACTGCATTTGCATTAGAGATTACAATCCCTGTATGTCCGTGGATGCTAATTTGACAATGGAGATCTATCATCTGTATTTATGTGTATAAACAAATGGAGCAGAATAGGCATTTATTTGGTTGGTTTTCTGTCTACACTCATTTATTTGAGACGGAGAACTCTTAATTTCAAATTTTTAGTCCTGTTTTATTCCAACCACAGCTACTAGTGATTGCTAGATTTTCTCCTCATCATCACTTTCAGCATCTATACTCTCTTCTGACGAGTACCCAGTGGTGAACAGGAGATTCTTTGGTTTCTTCTTCCTTGCTGCTTTCATTTCCTTCTCAATTTCCATCTTCTTCTCTTGAGCAACCTTCTCTGTCAACAGCTGCCTGGGTCTCTTTCTAGAATGTTCTGGATGTCCATTTGTTGTGTCATTATTATCAGTAAGGGGTTGACCATTTACAACAGGCTTTTCTTTACTGCTGCTATATGCTTTGTCATGATTAGGAACAGGTGTTTCATCTTCTATTTGATCTTCTGAAAAACAATGAAGTTTTAATTTAATATCTGGAATCATCTGAACTTTTCAAACTAAGTCAACAAAATCGTGATGAGCCTTTAAAATTAAGTTTGATTAATTTTAATTACTTACCTGGGGTTATAATTTCAAAGTTGTAAGCATGGTCCTTCAGTACAACAAATATAATTGGGAACTCCACTATGCACTTCCCAGAGAGGTTTTCAGCCAAAGATTCAGTTGGATCCAACTCAAAGAACTTTCTTGCAGAACCTTTCACTTTTTCAGCTGTAAAACAGAAAAAGAATTGTTAGTAAATTAGTAGTTACTTGGTATAGTATGCAATCCTCGTCTTAGGTATGATAGCAGAGGTGGTGTTTGCTCCACTGAAAATAAAGGAACAAAATATTCACCTCTCAGTAAAATTTTGACGCCACTAAATCCAGCAGACTTATAAAAAGTTAAAGCTTTTGACCCTTCAAAAGGTAAACCATCAGGATTGAGATACTTGTCCAACAGTTCTGACAGCCGCTTCTGTTCTGCACATCTTTCATCTACAAACTTCAGTGGCTCTGCTTCTACATTAGGGAAAACCCACTCCACTCGCCAGTTTATTATATTCAACTTGTTAATGTATCTTGTAGTGTTGGCTTTGTGCCTCGAGAAGTTATGTGATAAGAATTGTAGGACTGTGCCCCTCTGCCTTGCTGCCATCTTGAGTTTGTACAGATACTGTGAAATAAAATGTATCATTATTTTTTGCGTTGTAATGAATATTACCTACTTCTACTTTACTGTGTATTTTTCAATGAAACATTGTTTTTATATTAATAATACCTACTCTGATCAGAGCTGCTATCACTGCAAACAAGGCAGATCAATTGATCAGCCTGGGCTGTAAAGAAATTTCTTTACAGCCCAAACTATGTCTCTCCCACTGAATACACTCTGTAAACAAATCATGCATGTACTTACAATGGGCAAGTCCTTATCAATCCTAGTGTATTTCTTTTTCTCGTCTATTTGGACGCCGTACACGAACCGCGCGCACTCCTCAAGAAGGCGGTAGTCGCTTAATAGGTCTGTGTCGGTAAAGTCTCTTCTTCTGATGAACTTGGTGCGGTCCCTGGTGCCGTCGCATTCCAGCTCTTTCTTGTGTATCCTCACACAGTCTAGGCAGCATGTCTTCACTTCACACTTCGGGCACGTGTATTTAGCCTTGTTTTTTGCACACACTTCGCAATCGCCAAGTCTGTGAAATAGGTTAGAATGAACAAATATTGTAAGTAGACTACAGTTGTGCAGATTGGTTGTATATTTACTTACCTGTTTATATCGTTTTCACAATCAGAATCACTATTTGATGATGAAGACATTGTTATTTCTTTAAATAAGAAAAATACTCTTTATTTACATAATAAAAACAAACTCGTTTTGAGCTACAACCATTGAGATAGTAAAAACACGGAGGCCCCGCGATATTCTATACATAAGTTTGCTTATACAAATATGGGTGAGACACGAACTAGAATGTGAAATATCGTGTTATTTCACTCTTTCTAATGTGGTAATCGTATTTGATAAAAGAGACAACAATATTTCAGTTGTTCCTCATTATGGCAACATTTTGTTGAGACGTAGTAACAGTTGTAGGTAAGTGCCATATCGGAAAAGCGCGGGAAACCTCAAACTTGGCGGTCGTGTCCTTTTAAAGCTATAATTGAAAAATTGAAAAACGTTGTAATATAAGATCAGTAGCCGTAGTTTTTAGTGTTCTATTTTCTTTTTCTTGTAATTCAACTTTAGTTTGTATAGATTCTTCGGTAGTGGTAAGTTTTTATTTTATTTTATATTAGCGCGGGAAAATGAAGGACCCGCCTGACCCGGGGGACTCTGTTCCCCCGGCAGGCAATTACGTTACTATATCAAACGAATCGGGCATGGATACCGATGGGTCGTCTTCGGCTCGTAACTTAAAAAGAAGCCGTACACATATTTGTAAGCACTGCAATAAGCGTCGCCGTACCCGTAAAAGCCACGGTACCGTATCTTCGGGTTGTAGCTATACGGATTTTACACCTGAAATTACTGCATCAGAACCTAACTGCTCAACTACTACAACGACTAACGATCCTACTATCAATGTGCCCGATATTCCTGCTACGTCCTCAGTTGCTCCTACTCAGATAGGTCGTAAAACTTATGATAAAACAGACAGCGCGCCTTTTGTCATTCATGTACAAAAAAACATAATTTCACCAGATGATGGAACGACACTGCACCCAATCACATTTGGCAAGTTCCTTAAACACAACGCCTTCCAAAACATAATTAACGGTAGTGTCAAAAAAATTGGGCGCAATAAAATTTCTCTTTCCTTTTCGAATTTCCTGGACGCAAATTCTTTTATTAATCATAATAGTCTAGAATCTTATAATTATAAAGCTTTTATACCCACTTTTAATGTTACTAGAATGGGTTTAGTACGTGGTGTCCCTGCAGATTGGTCTCCGGAGGATGTTATTGATAATATAACAGTACCAATTGGTTGTGGTCCAATTTTAAAAGTAAGACGCCTTAATTTTAAAGCCATTGTTGATGATTCTACCATTTGGAAACCATCCCAATCGATAGTTGTTACATTTGATGGTCAGGTGCTACCGAAAAGAATTTTTATGTGCTATAATGCATTACCTGTAGATTTATATATTTTCCCTACTGTACAGTGTTTCAATTGCTGTCGTTTCGGTCACACTAAAATTCAGTGCAGGTCCAAACCTCGTTGTTATAAATGTAGCCAAAGCCACACTGGGGACAGTTGTGACAGAGAACCAGAAAGTGCATCTTGCTGCCTTTGCTCAGGATATCATTATGCTACTAACAAGGTTTGCCCAGAATTTTCTAGACAAAAATTAATTAAAACATACATGGCACAAAGTTCAGTATCCTATGCTGAAGCAGCAAAAGTATATCCCCTTGTAACTAAATCGTATGCTGATACACTTTTATCTTCTCCATCCAAAAACTTTGCAGATACCCCATCCATCTCTTCACCTAATAGAATGCCTGCTTCAACTAGCTATAAAAAGACTGTCTTTCTCAAACCACGCTCCCCTCCCAAATCTGTACAAGGATACAATAAAGAGGCTCACAATGCCATTATTAAAGATTTCAATATTCCTCAACCATCAGATGGTTGTGCTTTTTCTAATAATCATAATAATGAAAAAAATGACACAAATTTTTCCATAAACGATTTTCTTTCTGCATTACACAATCTTCTTGTTCAGTTCAACATTTCACCGTCCAACGTTGCCCCTTCTTCCAATGTATCTCAATCCATTTGTAATGGACAACACATCCAAAATAATCCAGTGGAACTGCCGCAGTCTAGTAAATAAAAAGAGTGATGTTATATATCTTTTAAACAAATATGAGCCATTTGCCTTTGCCTTAGCAGAGACTTGGCTCAAATCTAATCATATTTTTAAAATTAATGGTTATTTAACCATTAGAGAGGATAGATCTGATGGGTATGGTGGAGTAGCTATACTTATCAAGAATACTATACCTTTTTCTATCATTACATTACCTCCTCATAGTGAGGCAATTTCAATTGTAGCTATTAAAGTTCATAATATTTGTCTTGTTTCTATTTACATTCCCCACCCTTCTTCTTCTGTTCTTCAAGAGATTAATAATCTCTTTTCATCTCTTCCAAAGCCATTTTTAATATTAGGGGACTTTAATTGCCATCATCAATCATGGGGTTGTTCAACTTCTAATTTTTATGGCGATGAATTACTAGATATATTAGACTTACATAACCTATGCATCTTGAACACAGGAGCTGTCACACGTCGTTCAGATCCCAATCAGAACCAAAGTGCAATTGACCTTTCTATCTGTTCTCCAAACTTAGCCTCTTCACTAACTTGGCATACTCTGACCTCTACTTATGGTAGTGATCATTTTCCAATAGTTATTTCTTATCCTCTTTCTAAACGAAATGCACCATTAAGGAGATCAACATTAAAATATAAGCTACCTAATAGAAATAATAATGACTGGGACAAATTTAGAAACATTGTTGACAGCAAGCTTTGCTCCTTGCCTGTTATTTCAGATGGCAATGAAAACAGTTGTGCGGAAGCTTTAGCGCTCATATTAATTGCAGCAGCAGATGAAGTTTTTCCTGTAAAAAATAACAATATTAATACAATTCCCTCGCCTCCATGGTGGGACCCTGAATGCACAGAAATGGTTTACAAACGTAAAGAGGCTGAATACAATTATAACCTCGATATGTCTGATAGTAATTTTGAAATCGTTACTAACATAATTAACGAAACTTATAAACTTTTTAAGAAGAAAAAATTTGAATCTTGGCGTAACTTTTGCACATCAATTTCACCGAATACTCACCCTACGATCGTCTGGCGCAATATTCGTAGATTTAGGTCCATTTATAAAGACCCTTCTCCTATTCCGGATTCTTTAGCCAATGAATTTTTAGACAAATTAGCTCCGCCTTGGGTTCCTGAGGCTACTAACCTTAACCTGTCTCTTGTAACTAGTAACCAAGACACTCATACGACGCTAGATCTCCCATTCACTCTCACTGAATTAAAAGGTGTTATCCATAAAACTAAGGATTCTGCACCAGGTATTGATGGCATCCCGTATTCCTTTTTTGCTAATTTAAATGATGTCGTCCTCGGTTACTATTTAGAGCTTATTAATTCGATTATGTATACAGGTAACATCCCTGATGAATGGAAACGTCAAATGGTGTTGCCATTCCTTAAACCAAATAAAACTCCATCTGATGCTTCTTCATACCGTCCCATAGTTTTATCTTCAATTCTGATGAAATTAGCGGAGCACCTAATTAAAAATCGCCTTGAATGGTATGTTGAAAGTAAGGGTCTTTTGGCAGATTCACAATATGGCTTTAGAAAAGGTAAAAGTACAACTGACTGTTTAAGTATTTTAACATCCGATATTCGGCTATCCTTCTCTAATAACCATTCGACCATTGCAGTTTTCCTTGATATTAATGCAGCTTACGATAATGTTGTATTATCAGTTTTACAAAATAAATTAAAAGCCCTACAAGTTCCATTGAATTTGTCGAATTTCATTATTAGAATCCTGAATGATCGCTCTGTTATTATGATAATAGGAGATCATGAGGTACCTCATCTTGTATGGAGAGGTCTCCCACAGGGTTCAGTGCTCAGCCCCCTCCTATACAATATTTACACTTTTGATTTAGACTCCTCCTTAGCTAACCAAGTTAAGGTTCTTCAATATGCCGATGATTTAGTATTGTATTCTTCAAGCCAATCTGTTGAACAAGCTAGCTATGCTATCAATTCAGCTTTATCTACTTTGGAGTCATGGTTACATCTGAATGGTTTGGATTTATCTACGTCTAAAAGCGCAGCTGTTTTGTTCACCCGAAAGAGAAATATTCCCTTAGTAAACATCTTTTATATGGGAATACGTATTCCAGTTAAAGATAATTTCAGATATCTAGGTATAATACTAGATTGTAAATTAAGTAGTGTTCCTCATAGTGATTATATTGTTAACAAATGTGAAAATCACCTAAACATGCTTAGATGCCTATCTGGTGTGTGGTGGGGTGCACATCCATTTTCTTTGAAACTTATTTACAATGCAATCATCAGAAGCACCCTGGATTATGGATTGTTCGTTCTAGAACCTTGTAGTGCTATGGCTTTAAAAAAATTGGATCGCATTCAGTCTAAAGCTTTGCGCATAATTTCTGGAGCCATGAAGTCTAGTCCCATTAATGCACTCCAAGTAGAATGCGGAGAAGCTCCTTTATACCTTAGAAGACAATTTCTATCTGACAAATATTTGTTCCGGATTCTTCAGTTCTCAACTCATCCTCTCATTCCTAAACTGGACTCTTTAGTATTGCAGATTGAATCTTCAGATTACTGGTCCCATAAACGTGATCCTTGTTTAGTTGTAAGCTATAAAAAATTCCTCTCCCTTTCTTCTCCTATTCACCGTTCCAATAAACTTCCCCTATTTAGCAGTAGTTACGAGAGTTTACAATTCAGCCCCACCATTAAATACTGTGTAAGTAAACCAGGTCCCGATTGCAATTTAAGTTTTCATTTTTTGGCTGAACACATAGAGTACCATCACATATTTACGGATGCTGCCAAGCGTTCTCCGAGAGGTTGTGTTGGGATAGGGACTTACCATTCTCAATACAACATCGTACAAAAAATAAAATTACCTCCGGAGACTTCTGTCTTTACGGGGGAATGTTTCGGCATTTTAAAAGCTATTGAATATATTCGGGTTCTAAAGCTCAAGAAAACTATTATTTTCACAGATTCTCAAAGTGCTCTTCTAGCCATCAATAAATCCCCTTTCGAACACAAATCGCAGTGTCCTATAGTCTATTTAATAAGAGAATTTGCGTTCAGAACCATTTCTGAAGGTAATACACTACAATTTGCGTGGATCCCGGCCCATGCTGCAATCCACGGCAATGAAGTGGCAGATACAATTGCCGGTGATGCAGTGCAGTGTGGGGACTTAGTTCCATATCAGAATTTTAGTACTGACCTTGTGACATTACCAAAGATTTTTCTCCGGGATACCTGGAAGGTAGCCTGGGGTATCGGAAGCAAATCAAAGGGCCGTTATTTTTCAACTATTCAGCCCGACGTTCCGGAAAAACCGTGGTTTGGCAGGGCAAAGTTTGGCAAGATGGAGACCTCCGTTCTTATACGGATGAGACTGGGTCATGTTTGCTCTCCAGCCCATCTTGCCAAACTTCATATCATCGACGACCCCATTTGCTCGTGTGGCACAGACGTAGGCGACTTAAATCATATTTTTTTCTCCTGTCCCTTATACGACCGTTCTTCTTTTCTTAGTAATCTCTTGTCCCTTGGTACTCATTTTCCTACTTCAATACTTTCCTTACTTTGTACAAATAGCTTTCCGGTATATAAATGTATAGTCTCATTCATTACCTTAAATAATATTAAGTTGTAAATATTCGTTATTGTAATTTGCTCATTATTCACTCCTTCGATTCATCCTTTTCCTTATACTGATCCTATATCCGTCCTATCCTAAATTCCGTTCTAATATAATTAATAATTTTGTTTCCCCAACTTTGTCTCTTCGATTAAAAAAAAAAAAAAAAATAATAAAAAAATACATGACATTGGCTAATGCACAAACCGTGCGAAGCCATAATAAAAAAATAAAAAATAAATAAAAGTGCCATATCCGCCATAATATGCGACAAGTTCATGGTAGTTCTGCTGTCAAGTGGTTGTTTACTTTTTGTTTTATTGAGATTTGTGAGAAAATTACGTGGAGTTTTCCTTTAAAACTACATATATACGTTGGAAAACACCAATTCAACATGCCTGTGTGTTGTATTGTGAAGTGTGGTGCAAGAAAGAAAGAAAATCAACCTCAATTATCTTTGCACAGGTTAGTAGCCGGTTTTCATGCAATAGTACATAAAGTGATAAACTTTCGATGAAAAAATTGCTAGCTGATCATTAAATACGGCTTAAAATTTAATACATGGGTTTATTTCCGTCCAACAGACCTTTTTATTATTTCATAATTTCATTCGTTTGTTTACAATGATATGTCATGGTGGAATAGTGTTGTACCGTTTCCGTAATAGTTTCTGATACTAGTTCCTTCGCTGCGCTGAAATGATATTGCTAGGTCCGGCCCGTGGTTTACAGCAAACTGTACTCTTTGGTTCATAGCACCAAGAGACCGTTCCGCAGAGTTTTATGTAGTGTATACGATTTTTTTGTTGAAGTTTTTAAGATGAACAATACTGTAGTACATACATTTTATGTAACTTTTATGATTTCCGCGGCTCACGCTAATAAAGATCCCAGTCCGCATGATTTTTTCCGACATCTTCAACAATAATCGTCAAATTTCAGTCAATTTACACAAAACTTTAATGAATTATACACTAAAACCTTCCGCATGAATCACTCCGTCCATTAGTGAAAATTGATTGAAAATCCGTTTAGTAGTTTTTGAATTTTTCGCGTTCAGACAGACAGAAAAACAGACAGACGCGGCGGTGTACTTTGTTTTATAGTATGTAAGGATGTGTATTATTCCGAATGTTCATTTATGATAAAATTGTTAAAAATTTAATTCACTAATGCCCGTTTTCACCGACAGCTAAGTGACACTTAAATGAATACCTAAATAAAACTGCACTGTTTTTCAACTCTCAGCGCTGAGTCTACCGTTGAAAATCCAACAGTGAACTTTTATTAGGGATTCATTTAAGTGTCACTTAGTGAAGGTGAAAACAGGCATAAGACTTGCATGCTCACTCGATACTAAATATTTGGCTTTGTTTAAACGTTCACTTGCCAAACATTAGGTTTGCGTTACAAATATTTGTGAAAACTTTATTTGCTAAGTAATAATTCTATAAATGAAATTATAATTATGCGGAAAATTGTTTGAGAAGTGATAAATTGTCAATACTCGTTTTTTTCTGTTACAACGGACTATTAGCTAATATTTTTTTAAATATGATTCAACCGTGATATCTAGTAAGATTCGTTATACTATTACGTACTAGTATCGATACTCGAAATAGTAACACCATGTTCCCTGAATGACACAACCCTAGCATTGGCAGCCATTTTATGCGACATTTTGAGTTGTAGGTATGCACCTTTTTTTTGTAGGTATTTCCAGTCCATACTTATTAAAAGTCTATGGCTACAACAGTCACGACCACAGACTAAGTAGTACTGTCACGACTCACGTGGAGACTGGAGACGATCATAGAGTATATTAATCGTAGAACTTTTATAATATGTACTCGAGAGATGTGAACACAATAGAGACCGCTTCTTTTTTTTTAGTTAGGGCATCTCGTAGTTGACCTCCGAGATCATGAGTCATGATCTCATGAACCGAGCTTTTCTGCGGCTGCCTGCTTCTATACTAACTCAAAGTCTCCAGCCAAGGGCATTTTTTTTTTTTTTTTTGAAACGGGCATCTCGCAGTTTTGACCACTAAGGTCTTGGCTGCTTAACCGGACTTTCCTGTGGGTGCCTTAAGCTGCTACACTCAAAGCCTCCAGCCAGGGGCAAAATACTAAACTAAATTAAAAACTAGGCGAACGCTCGCTAAGGGCACCCCCTGTGGGGTACGAACCTCGGCTTAGGGCGTCGCTGAGGGGAGGACAGCAAGAAGGGACAGGCTGGATCAAAATTGGTTTAGATCATGATTATTATTTGGGGTAGTTTAAAGCTACGTGCTCAGCGGCAACAACTTGCTGGCACCTCGTTTTCGAGCAAGGGTCGGGGAGGAGTATCATTTACTCAGGGACACGGTCGCGGTCGCAAAGGACCTCGGCGGCGAGGTCGGAATGACGGGAGGCGTCTGTGTTTGTGTATAGTGCTGGTGGCCCTATTCTGCTCTTGGAGGAGAGTAATGGGATCATCAGGGTCGGAAAGGACATGCCTAGGACGGCGGATCTGGCTAATTCTGGAAGGGACATAATTGGCTGCTTCGACAACCAAGGGGTTGCGATGTCTAGGAGCGGAGTCAAAGTAACGCTTGGACATGCGTTTAAGGAACTGGTGGATCGTAGGGATTTTACAGTCGAGATGGAGGATCTCGTTTCTGACATAGAAGGGGGCTCCCGTGGCTTTACGGAGGAAACGGTTCTGTAAGGCTTGCAACCTATGGATGGAATGGGACTTGGCGTGGGCGAATACTGCACCCGCATAGGTCATAATGGGTCGGATACACGATGTATGGATGCGCAGTTTGCACTTAAGTGACAATTTGCTGCGTGCATTTAGAACGAAATGGAGTCTACCTAGAGCGAAAGCGGCTCGCGAACGAACCGTCTTTATTTTCTCAGAAAAGGAGAGATGATGATCTAGGATAACACCTAGGTATTTGGCGCGCCTAGCCCAAGGGATTGGTTTGCCGAACATGGTGATAGGTCGGGGGAAAGGGGGGGTCTAGTTCTCGGTTTAGAAAAGCTAACCGCTTGACTTTTGTCGGGATTTACTTCTATTCGCCATTTTCTAAACCAGGCGCCAAGGTTGTTGACAGCCCTCTGGAGGTTTAGCAGCATCGTAGCTGAATTTCCCTTACAGATGATCGCTGTATCGTCTGCGAACAGAGCCAACTGCGTCGATCTGTGTTTGGGGATGTCGCTGGTGAATAGCGTGAAAATGAGGGGGGCTAATACTGAGCCCTGAGGGACTCCTGCCCTTATGGGGCGGGGGGAGGAAAGGGCTCCTTCGATGCGGAAGCGAAAGGTGCGATTCGACAAATAGTCTCGTAAGATGAGCACGAGACGATCCGGCACACCGAGTTTGTAGAGCTTATAAATTAAGCCGTTGTGCCAGACTTTGTCAAACGCCTTTGCTATGTCGAAGAATACTACACTCGTTTGTCGGCCATGGGTGAGAGCACCGCTGATTAGCTCGACAATACGATGGACCTGATGCACGCTAGAGTGCTGAGTTCGAAAGTCGAACTGTTCGTTGGGGATGAGGCCCTTGGTCTCTGCATAGTCTCTGAGACGCTTATAAATAAGCCTCTCATAGATCTTGCCTAGAACCTTGAGCAGACTGATGGGCCTATAACTGGATGGCTCGTTTTTGGGTTTTCCGGGTTTAGGGATACCTATGACAGTGGCCTCTTTCCACGTCTGGGGAAAAATGTTATTGCTTAACGCACCATTGAAGATGGTGGTCAAAAGCATAATTAAATGGGCTGGGAATAGTTGGATCACCCTATTGGTGAGTCCGTCTGAACCGGGGGCTTTGCGATTTTTCAGACCTTTGATAATCTCATGTTCCTCATCTGGTTCGATGGGGGGCAGGGGAAAATCAGGGTCTTCAATGGGAGGGATAGAGGCTCTACGTTCGACTTCGGCGTCGACCTCATCGAGGTGAGCTTTGTCTACTGGTAGGGTACTGGGAGAGCATTGGGCTTCAAGACTGTCGGCTAGGCACTCGGCTTTGTCGATGTCATCGAAGGCTAATGTTTTGTCCGGGCGGACTAAGGGGGGCATATGGCCTGAGTGAGGGGATCTAAGTTTTCTCTGGAGTTCCCAGAAGGCAAGGTGGGTAGGCTCAAGGTCGCTCAGCATCTTGTCCCAGCCCGTTTCACGCAGCTCCGCCATACGTGTCCTCACAGTTCTCTGTAAGTAGCGCATGTGGGCTTTGTTAGCGGCACAGGGAAAGCTGCTGTAGGCACGGACAGCCGCGTTCTTCTCAGTCAGCAGGGCGCGCGCATCGTCCGGGAGTTTCAGGTAACAGGGATCTGTTGCCGGAACCTCCCTTGAGCAATCGCTCAGGACGGTTTGCACGTGCTCCGTGAGTGAGTCGATCGCAGCTGTCGTGTTAGCGACAGAGTCAAACTGGTCCGGAATAGAGTCTAGTAAGGGGGACGTGTTGGATTTCAGCTTTTCGCTTACTTTCTTCCAGTCCGTCACCTTTCTAGTGGGGAGAGGGTGGTTAGGGTCAGAGGGACCTATGCGGGATACAAGATGGAAGATTACTGGGTGGTGGTCAGAGGTAAGCTCGTGCACCGTTTCTATTGAGTCAAGTCGTAAGTTAACGTTCTTAAGGAGCGTTATGTCAAGGACGTCAGGGGTGTAATTTAACATATGGGGATAGTACGTGGGATTCATCGGAGCGATGATGTCGAAGTTAAGAATGGAAGAGAGGTCGAAGAAGTGTCGGCCCCTGGGGTTAGTGATATTACTGTTCCAAGAAGGATGTTTGGCGTTGAAGTCCCCTGCCATAATGACAGAGTCGCTCATGCCGAAAAGTAGCTGTAGGTCATCAGAAATAAGTTGGTAGTTTTCTGAGGCCTGAGCTGGGATGGGAGGGATATAGACCGACACTAGAGTGATCGGCGAGTGACCAGTCATGCCTAGGCGACAGACTGATACTTCTAGTCGGGAGAGAGGTGGAGGGTCCATAGGGATGCAATACAGATCCTTTTTATAGTAAATGAGAGTGCCACCCGCGTGACAGCGCGTCCTATCATTTCGAATTAAACGATAGTTAGCAATGGAGGGGTTTCGTTTATGGGGCTTTAGGAAGGTTTCCTGTATGATGAGAAGATCTAACTGATGATCGCGGAGAAATTCCGCGATTTCATCTTTCTGATTAAATAAGCCATTGGCATTGAAAGTTCCTATTTTTAGGGATCGGGGTTTAAACCTTTCATAAGAGGCGTTATACATTATGAGGGTCTAGTGAAGGATGTGAGGGCGGAGGTGATATCCTCGTATGCCAGGAATACATTCTGGATATGCTCGAAGCAACCTGATTTCCTGGCTTCTACAATGTCTAGGGCCATTTGTTGAGCCCTGGGGGTACAGAAGGTCATGAAGGTGGAACTAATTATGCTGAATGCATTTTTAGCGGGGTCAGAGTATATGTTATTTTTGTTAGCCACGGGAGTGGGAACGGGACGCGGGGTAACCGGGTTTACGTTGGGTTTAGCGGAGGTCGCGGGGGGAGCGCTACGCTGTGTAGGTGCATGGGGAGCGGGGAAGCCGGGGGGAGGAGGAGGGCGGACTCGCGGGTCCATTAGGGAGTATAGCGGGGAATGAAATGAAATGATATTGTTTATTCTGTAAATAGGATATCAGAATCACTTTTACACGTCATATTAAAAAAAATAAAAATAAGCTAGTTGAGTTCGGCGTTTCCTATCTGACTACTCTGAGAAGAAAGGCCGAAACAAACTCAGAGGTCACAGTCTCTTTTAAAGTCCAGACATAATCTTGGTCAGGCCATATGAGGACCATGTAGATTAGTGTCTGAAATGGTCTTTTGAGGAAAGAACCACACAGATTTGAGTGAACCTGTCCAGTCAGTGCAAGCATTTGTCAGTAATCGTGGAGCTCAACTCAGAACTTAAGGAGCTCAACTCGACGAACAATACCAAAGAAAGGACATTTGGGTAGGCCGCATAAACTACTCAAACTGCCAGACCATAATTAAAACTAACTGAAAAATGAAAATAATAATGATATCCACATAGTCCTCACATTCACAATAATTAAATAAAATAATATAATACTTTACAAAGTAATCATGTCATTTTGAATATAATTTTCAACAATGTCAATGTGTAGGTATATAAAACTGGTATATTTTCATGATTTTACAAAATAATTAAAATGTTAAGTTTTATCACAAGGCTTAGCAGAGCGAGCAGTTCAATCCCATGCTTTTTTATCTTCTAAATAATCTGAAATTTTATAATACCCTTTTTTACAAAGTTTAGTTTTAATACAGATTTTAAATCTATTAATGGGTAAGTTTCGAATGTCAATGGGAAGTTTGTTGTAAAAGCGTATACATTGACCCATGAACGAGTTGCCTACTTTGTGGAGAAAAGTGTGTGAGGGGTGTGAGGGGGAGGGGGGCGCGGGGTAACCAGAGCCGGGAAGGTCTGCTGGTGGTTGTAGTTGAGTTGAGACCACGGGCTAGGTCTCTGAGGGCTAAGCCTCTGAGGCATCTGGGCTGAGGGGAAAGGTTGATGTACCTGTTGACGTTGCTGCCTAGCGTCTAGACGCTTAGACAGCTTTGCTGTGTTAGCCTTAGGGGCTTTGGGACATCCGCGGTAATTAGCCGTGTGGCCTTCGAGGCCGCACAGCACGCAACTTGGCGGGGTGGCGCACAAGTTGCGATCCTTTGGTCGAGTGCAGTCTACCGTGCCATGGTCTCCCAGGCACTTGACGCACCTGGGTTTCGCATGGCAGTGCTTCTGACTATGGCCGTAAAGTTGGCAACGGTGACATTGCCCTATGACGCTGTTTTTCCAGGGCTTCTCTATGGAGAAGCCCACTAATTGACATATTTTCTTGACATTGAAAATGGGGTGATGCCCCTCGGTAGGGGAGCACACGACGATGACCATGTCGTATGCTTCCCTGCCACGCGAGCGGTGCATACGGTGCACTTCATCCACGGGGATGTTCTGCGACTGAAGGTCGGCAAGGATATCGGAGGAGGGAATCTCTTTAGGGATCTTCTTAATGACGACCCTAATCTGTTTTTCTTCCGGGAGGGAGTAGGTGTGGAATGACACACCTCTCTCTCTCAGGACCCTGGTTAAGTCCCTGTAGTCTTTCGACGTAGGGACGAGTACTTTAATACCCTGTTGGGTGGAACGGGCGCTAGTGTAGCCTATTTTAAGGTCTACACACCACTTTGATACTGCCGTCCACTTGTCCTTGTCTTGGATGAAGACAGGGGGTGGCGGCGCGACCTTTTTAGGGCCGGAGGTTTGCGCGGATCGAGGTGCGTCATTCTGCGAGGATGACTTAATCGGGCGGGGGGCGGTGGAGGGTGAAGCTACAGGGGTACAAGTAGCGGCGGGAGTAACGGTGGGGACTGCCTGAGGGGCAACTATGATCGAGTCGTCAATGACGACTACTTTGCTCGCTTGGGACGAGCTCTGCTTCTTCTTCTTCCTCTTGTTCCCTTTACCGGTGACTTGGGTGAAGCCTTCGTCATCCGAGTGGGAAGAGGAGGAGGAGGAGTGAGCAGAGGCTTTAGCCTCTTGGTCGGGGGTATAGAATGGGTGGGGAGTCGGGGCGCGGGCTACAGCGGTCGCGACTTCAACTATGTCCATACTGTCAGAAGGACAGGGACTGAACTGAGCCTCGATTACATCGCTGAAGTCAGCGATGGATGAGGACCTAATATCGGTCTGCTGTGAAGCAGCGAGACCTTCGAGTTCGTTACCGAACTCGTTGATGAGGGTCGGGTCCTTTTTTAGGACTCTATTTAAGAGGTCTAACAACTTGGAGTTTTCACTCCTGAGGGAAATGAGGTCGTTTCGGAGTGACTGAATGTCACTCTGTACGGCCTCCATAATGACTAACTAAAATTAAATTTTGGGACCTAATTTTTCCCTAATAAAAATCCTAACAACCTATTTCCCCGGGCGGACTACCGGGGATGTGTAAACCCTCCCTGTCGGGTATAGACAGGGAGGTTGTGTGCCTAATGGTGAGCCCTAAGCTTGCTTTTGCCCGTTGCCTATCTTATTGTGCAACGGGGTCCTGACCAGTCTAGTGCGCCGGGTGTAGACACACCCGACCGACACTAGGTGTGTTGCTGAGGAAGGAAAACTGTCACCAATGCCGACTAGGAGACCCCCCAAGGCCGAACACTGGGCCCCGGCCAATTGACTGCCTAACCCTGAAGGGGCTCGGCGGGTGTGATTGGGTCAACACCCCCTCGGTTTCGTTGGCACCGTATGGTTTCCACCGAGGACCACGAAACTGTGGTTTTTCCCTGAAGGGGCAGAAAGACTTGAAGAGTCTGTTGACGATACTCCGTAAAGAAACAGATAATAAATCGTATCTTGAAAAAGACTCCGATTAATTGGTCGACGATAGTCGATTAATAATAATCGACTATGAAGACCGTCGCAGTACGCGACGAAACGATGACTCAGCAACAGGATCGCTTGAGTCACTATCGGGAACCACAATCAGCAGCGCAGCACGTCCGTCCGCGTCCGATGCCAGGCGCAGAGTGTCTGTGAGCCAAGGGCATTACAAACTAAGCTTATATACTAGGTGAGCGCTCGCTAAGGGCACCCCATGTGGGGTACGTACCTCGACTTAGGGCGTCGCTGGAGGGAGGACATCAAAGATGGGACAGGCTGGATCGAAGTTGATGGAATGATTATTAATCGGGGAATTTAAAGCTACGTGCTCAGCTGCAACAACTGCTGGACCCTCATTATCGAGCAAGGGTCGGGGGGAGTATCATTCTCGAGATAGAGGATCTCGTTCCTAACATACCAATGAGCTCCCGTTGCCTTCCGAAGGCAGTGGTTCTATAAGGTTTGCATCCTATGGATATGTCACGGCTAAAACCCGAAGTGTGGCTACACCTAGTTCTAGCCGGCTACAAGTAGGTGCGGCCGGTAGCAGTTGGTTAAATTTAGTTGTAGCAAATGAAAATCGCTGAAAAGTAGGTTAGGTTAGAACTGTGACCACATAATACAACGCACGAGCCGTGCGAGCGAAGCGACAGGTGCCGTGGCAGCGGCCGTCAAATGCCAGGGTCCATTTAAGCAAGTTTAACCAACTGCTACCGGCCGCACCTGGTTGTAGCCGGCTAAAACTAGGTGTAGTCGCGCTTCGGGTTTTAGCCGTAATAGATATAACGGGGGTTTGCTTGATTGGACAAAAGCACATTGTGTAGATACGCAATTTACACTTTAGTGACAATTTGCTACGTGCATTTAAAATGAAGTGGAGCCTACTGAGAGCGAAAGCGGGTCGGGAACGGGGCTGCTTTATGTGCTCTGCGAAGGTGAGATGCTGGTCAAGGACTTCACCTAAGTACTTGGCTCGCTTCCTCCAAGGGATCGGCTTGCCGAGCATGGTGATGGGTCGGCGCAGACGGGGTTCGGTATTTTTGTGTGGTTTCGAAAAGAGAACCGCTTGGCTTTTAGCGGGATTGACTTCGATCCTCCACTTTCTCTGCTTCTTTCGACTGCGGTTTGGAGAACGACGGCTATCGAGTCAGGGCTGGAGCCCTTGTAGTAAATGGCCGTATCGTCTACGAACAGAGCCAACTGCGCCTTTTTACTTATGGGATATCAATGGTGAATAGCGTAAAAATGAGAGGGGGCCAACACGGAGCCCTGAGTGACTCCGGTGCGGATAGGACAGGGAATTGAGTCCGCGCCACCACTCAAGTCCGATAGACGTGACGCTAATGTCTATGTCATTGCATCAAATTGCATTTAAAAAATGTTCCACAATTTTCTGCTGGACTTCAGTGGTAGTAGAGACGATACTAGAGTGGCGCAAACAAAAAAGTCAGTTGTAGATAAGTCTGCATAAGTAAAAAACGGTGGAATTTGTAAATCTATAGACGGCAACACCATAAAAAAAAAATTTGATACTTTGTTTGTCTTTTTGTGTTTGATAGGTTATTTTGTTTATTCTGATTTGTTCCTGGTAAAGAATAGTCACTTTAGCACGATGTAGTGTGGATTTGATACACTTTTTTTTATTTTTGCCTAATAGATTATGTTATACATATGCTCTACCTCCATACCTACATAAAACTTATTAGGCTGGCCGCACACGCACGGTTTCCTGATTCGGTTTCCGGATCAGGAATTCAGATTCGGAATTCCGTGAGATTAGCGCAGACGTTCGGTTTTTTGTATAAGGAATTTTATACGACCAGTGCCTTCAGAGACACAGTCGTGAAAGCTCGTCATCATGGACGACGATGAATTGATTGCTATTGCACTTTTATTGATGCTTCATAAGAAGAAGAGGAATCGTCGTTACTGGGTGCATCCGTTGAATACTCAAAGATTAACAGAAAGTCAATTCTACATCAAAAGAGCAAAAATGCGAGCATATCCAGAAGAATTCTTCAAGTATTACAGAATGTCCATAAAATCCTTTGATGAGCTTCATAATGGCATACGAGTGAAAATAAAAAAAGCAAAATACATGTATGAGATTGTGTTTGGACACGGAAGAAAAATTAACCATAACATTAAGGTATGTACTTATTTAATTATTTATTTTTAATCATATTCTTATAAAGCTGCATATCTCGTAGGTACATAGATAGGTACGTTACACATTTTGATTCATTATTATCAACATGTTACATAATTATTTAAATTTCAAATATTTTTTAATATTATCCTCTTGGGAATCTTCAGACTGTAGAATTATAAACTGAGCCTGACTATCTTCAGCAGTAGTCTCTGGTATAGTATCCTCGGGGTAGTCTTGCACGGCATGTTGTTGGTTAGCTGAATGGGGAGGTGTGACATTTTTAATTGAGCGTATAACTATTTTAGGCTTAGAGGTACTTGCACTGGGTACAGGCTGCTGGGAGGAAGAATGATGAGTTGATGCTGAAGGCGATTGAGATGGACTTCTCAAATATATCGGTGAATTTTGCGGTGCATATATATTTCTCTGCATAGATGGAATGTATGTTGGTGATGGAGATGAATTATAGTAGCTTTGCGGTGCAGGAGTGTATACATGGCCAGAATGAGGATTTGGCAATAACTCTAGTGAATTGTCACTGTATGTATATGAAGATTGTGATGGAGATGGTTCGTTTTCCATGGTAATTTTTTTTACTAATTGAAGCATACCCAGTTGAAAATCATTTTTTTGTTTAGGGTTCATTTTTTTCATATAACTTCTGAAACTTATCAAAAAATTGGTGTCGTCGTCTTCGTTAGTATTGCATGGCATACCGGTTGTTTTTTGCCTCTGTTGCAATATATTTAATATTTAAGTTGGAACATCTTTCTTCCTTTTCACCACAGGTCTACTTGTTACTGGAGGTGACTCCATATGACTGACATCTTTGGGAACTTCCGGTTCAATATTTTTTTCTGAATTATCTGGTTGAGAGTCTAATTCCTGTGCATAATTCCCCTCGGAATCTCTTTTTGAAAACATGGGTGTTAGAAAATAAAGTAAATGGCCGTATACATAGGTTTTAGACTTCTTAGCTGCACTGCCAGTAGGAACATTTTTGTTTTTTTGCACTTCTTTTCGATAGTAGTCCCTGATGTTTGTCCACTTCTTCTTTAATTCGGCACCTGGAATAAATAATATTATTGTTTGATTTTCAGATTTCTGGCAACTGGTTGTAATTTTGAAGAATTAAAAACAGATTATATGGTGGGAAGCCGAACTGTATCTGCGCTTGTTAAAGAAACCTGTGAAGTTATTTGGGAAGTGTACCAACCCTTAGAAATGAATCCACCGTCATCAAAAGAGCGTTGGATAGAAATTGCAGAAAATTATTATAAAAATACTCACTTCCCAAACTGCGTAGGTGCAGTTGACGGGAAGCATATCCGTTTGATCTCCCCTCTACATAGTGGGTCTGCTTTTTATAACTATAAAAATTACTACTCTATTGTATTGATGGCAGTAGTAGATTCAGACTATCGGTTCATAGCTATAGATGTTGGTGCTTTTGGCAGAGACAGTGACAGCAATATTTTTAACAATTGGGTTTTTGGGAAAAGGTTAAAAGAAAATCGCCTTAATTTGCCTGAACCAAAATCTCTGCCAGGAACTAATGGCCCGCCTTTACCGTATGTGTTTCTAGGCGATGAAGCCTTTCCATTAAACAATATTTTTTTGAAACCTTATCCAAGATGTAACCTCAATAACCAACGTCGAATTTTTAACTATCGTCTGAGTCGATCTCGACGTATTGTAGAATGTGCTTTCGGTATTCTTTCAAACAAATGGAGAATTTTTCATACAAATATGACCATTTCGCCCGATTTTGCTGTTTTAGTAACGAAAACAGCATGCGTATTGCATAATTTTGCACGTAGACGAGATGGTTATAACTTTACTGATACTTTGACGCATTACTTCGAGGATTTGCCATTCAGTTCTTCACGACAATCCACAAACAGAGGCAGAACTGTTAGAGATAATTTTGCTGAGTACTTCATGACGCCGGCTGGAGAACTATCATATCAATACAGCCAAAGAATAAAATTATTAACCCTCTTTAATACAACCAGCCCCGGATCTAAGGGGGGGCAAACCGGGGCACTTGCCCCGGGCGGCAGTTTCATGGGGGCGCCAAATCCTTGAGAAAAGAATTCGAAATATCGCACAAGTGAAGCCCCTTATCCTACAATCTCATAGGTTTTTATCAAGTAATCGAATCTTATAATATAAAGATTGAAAAAAAAAACTTGTATTTCCATACGCCCAGTTAGTTTTTGAACACATACTAAGTGATTTACGAACGCATCTTAACAGATCAAATAATTCTTTTTTGACCGCGTGCGGGTTGTGCGCATGGACTTATTATAAAAACAGGACTGAGCACTAGAAAAATCGCGTCATTGAAAAATGAACCATAAAGAGTTAAATTTTGGGTTTATTTTATATACATTGTCGTAGCCGAGGCAAAACGTGCCGAGAGAGATAGCCGGTACCGAGGCCGTTTGTCCCTTTTCCTCAATTGCCAGGAGATAAAAATGTTAAGATTGGTGAAAAAAGAAAAAATAAATAAGTGAGTTTCCTAGCCTTGTAACCAAGAATGAGTATTAATAAAGTAATTATTTTCTTAATTGCTACGTTCGCGACTTAGATGTAAACTATTTGATCGGTCGGTCAATAAAAACTTCTTCTTTATAATGACGGCTTTAGAAGTTTCGTAAAAACTACTATGGTAACCCTGTTATGTGTCATGGCGACTTTTCTTGTTAACGTTGAATATTGTTTTGTGAAGGCGAGCAGTATAATACTACGTTATTTTTGCATTTTTTTGCCAAAATGGTCATAAAATGTTGCGTAAAATTGTGCAAAAGTGAATCCTATAAGTAGTGGATGTTGCATATCGTTTCACAGGTAAGCAATAATAAAGATTTTGTTTACTCACATGACTAGAGTGACCATGCTGCAGACGTTTTGTTAACTTAAGACCACAATTAATAGCTTTGTTTATTTGTGATTATATACTATAATTACCTACTAATATTACGTGCATGTTGCAGCTAACTAACCGTTTAATTGATGGCCTAGCCTTTACATTTAGCTGTGTTGATTTTTCAGCGGCCAAAGTGACATCTTTGGTTCAATTGACTCGGCCATGTCACATAGGGTCTCTTATTACTTATTTCGCAGATTAAACTAGTTGGCTGTGACATATTTATAATGATTATATTTTGTACCATGTGTATGATTAAAAGAGCATTATTTTTTTGTTTCTATTAGCTTTCCGAAGATTGATGAAATGACTCAAAAATGGTTGGATGCAATTTCCAAAAAATTACAAAAAACTCAGTTGTGTGCAGCCTTCACTTTAGTCCGGCAGACTTTTATATAAGAAACTCACGAAGTTAAAAGCGAATGCAGTACCATCCATTTTTCCAGTGGTAAGCATGTTACATTTATCACTTTTTATTATAATAATTATTTACCTTAAACTTACTATTTATTAGTCTATGATGATCTGTTGTCCAACTCGGGGTATTTTTATAAATATCTGTGCTTACCAAGCATGAGCGTTGATATGACAAACCTTGTTAAGTAATGTAGGTACCACAACAATCAGCCGTAATGATTGTGTATTTATGGACACTTATTGTGTATAATAGATACATTATTGATTGATCTAATTTATAACATTTGTGTATGAGTATTTTTTGTATATACTTTTTGTAATAAAGTTGTTTTTCTTTTCTTTTGCAGACAAATAATAAACAAGTTGCTGTACTTAGTGATGTGAAACTTCCATATCAACACATTTTTAATCCTAATACTTCAACTTCTCAAGAGTGTAGTATGGAAAAATCTTTACCGAGCCCTTCTACAAGTTCTTTGGACCCACCTCCAGCAAAAAAAAATCTGTTCAAGCAATAAGGATGTAGCTGTCCAAACAGAAATGTACAGGCATAGCAGCCCCGCAGAAGATCATTTAAAGCGTAACGTGAAAATACTGTCTCTAAGGCTAAACAGACGCGAATCTAAATTAAAAATTTTTGAGTCAATCTTGACAATGTTAAAAAAACGTAAGCATAATAATTATGATGAAGTGGAACATATGATGAAAAGAAACTTAGGCACTAAGATTGGCCAACGGCAGAAGCTCCATAAAACAATTTAGCCATGTTTGATTTTATTAAATATATATGTGTATAATATATATATGGCTTGCTTTTATTTCCATTTTTTCTCTAATTAAATGCCCTAAAACCTGCTCTCAAGGGTGAATGCTGGAAGGAGAGAACCCTGTATCACCTGCACGCACCATAATTGCGCTACCTACCGATCCCACCAATCTCAGACAATCTAATCGATCATAGGTAGGTACTCATTGTTAAGACATTTTTCTGAAATAGTTTTATGGCCTGGTTGCTAAGACCTTATACTCCATCCGAGTAGGTAGTTAACTAAAGGTAAACAATCTTGACAAGTCTTTTTACATAAACGTTTATTAATTATACTGTTTAAACAAATTGTTTAATTGATCATGTAATCGTTTTTGTTGTATTTAAATTTGTTTTCAGCTGCATTTTATTTTTAAACTGTGTTATTAATTAAAAATACCTGTCAAATACGACATTTTTTTTACGAAGCACCACGGATAGGTATATATAATCGCCAAAGTGCAAGAGATTCTCATTCAGAGGTTGTAACGCAATAAGGTTGCTTGTACTACTCTTATGATTATGACCTAGGTATTCATATGACGCGTTTTGATACCATGTCGCTGGCTAGAACACTTAGCTAGCGATATGGTATCAAAAAAGCGAATTTTATCCTACACCATTAGCCCTAGCACTGATTAAGGCGGTAGGGATGGCATGGTAAATAAGTATCGTTCACGTAACTGAAATATGAATCGATAATATTAGCTGGAAATATTGTACTCAAACTGAAAAATTAACATGTCTGTGTGATACAAAGCACGCATATTGTATTAAAATTCAAATGTATTGAATGTCAGTCCTTGAATGCCCGGGTCGACGGCGCGTTGTGTTCCACGCGCGCCTCAAAGAGAGTCAGCAAGATGACGGGGTCCCCCCTCTAGACGGCCAAAGCCTGCTGGGGTCGCGGGACTTATCTCATTACCGTGACCCCGGAACATAAAGGGCTATTGAAGGACACCGTGGATTTTAGTCAGTCAAGTCTGACAGTCCCTCCCGCCTTGCCCGGGGTGGAAAGACTCATTTGATGATTTTACCACGATAAAAAAAAATGTCAGTCCTTGAAGTCTCCTGTGTGTAAAAATTGTTTGGTCACCCTGTTAGAAAGAGACAAACAGCCTCGGTATTTGCCATCTCTGTTGGCACGTTTTTTCGGGACGAGTGCTCAATCCTGTTTGTATAATAAGTCCATGGTTGTGCGTGATCTTTCTGACAGGGAAATGTAAAGTTGTCGTCTTTCCTGGTTATATATTTTTTCGGTGTTTCTGTTTTATGTCACAAATGCAAGTTATTAGCTAATTTAGATAATAAAAAGTTTAAATTTATTAAAGGATTATTATTGTATGTACATATATCACAAATGGTCACAAAAAATGCTACTCATTTGTCAGTTTTAACAGTTTTTCTCAAACACTGAAGGGAGGGGGCGCCACTATCAAGTTTTTGCCCCGGTTAGAAAAAATCGTAGATCCAGGGCTGAATACAACAATAAAAATAATAGCAAGTACTTACATTTGTTTGCTTTGTCTGTGCACTTTTCCCAGTTATCAAAAACTTCCTTACAAATCTGCTCCCAAGCCTTTATGTCTCTATTGTGGTAGTCCACATTGTTAATATCCCATATACATGGAAATTTTTCTACAGACATTATTAAATTTTCGACCTCACACATTTCTAACGTAAATAAAACTAGCACGAGCACGATACACGTCCACTTGAAACAACGCTAGCGCGAGTCTGAATTGAAATTTCCGTTCGTGTGCGGCGGCTGAGCCAAAATGTACGAGATCGCTGCGTTCGGGATGACGTCATTAGGTTTTTTCCGTTCTAACAACCCGAACGCACGGGGAAAATTTCGAAACGGATATTAGGTTTTTTTCCGTTCGGAAAAAATAAGTACGTGTGCGCGTGTTTGAACATTTTGTATGAAAGAAGAGCATTCAGGTTTCCGAATCTGAATTCCTGATCCGGAAACCTAATCAGGAAACCGGACGTATGCGGCCGGCCTTAAATATCTATGATAAAACCCCGAACGAAACTGACTGATGTAAAAGTATACCATAAATAAAACTTTTTGGGGCTGCCCACTTATTCCATTACAGATTTAGCGTGGCCAAACTCTTACAGTTTATTTTTTGGTGTTATTCGATAAACCAAAAAAAACAGATTTAAAACGAACGAACTAGAAGAGGAATGTGACTAATTTGGTAAACTGACAATAAATTGAACGCGCTAAAATTAAGTCAGAATTTTAATTCGATTCCAGATTTGACATTAGCTACTGTCATTTTGTGAAATAATGATACCACATATAATAGTGTAGTGATGAACACAAAAATGGATAAACAATCAGTGTGTGTGCCATCAGTGTGCCAATTAAAGACTAAATTATTGATTTTTATTTAAATAAATACATAATTATTCATAATAATTATTTATTAATTAGTAATCGCTGCTCTATTTTATAAAAAGTTAATATTTTTGTTTTTATATTAAAAACAAAACTTATAATAAAAGAGCCTAGATAGTTTTCAGTATTGGCAACCCGTGCGCGCTCGTGCAGCTATCGCCATTTTGTTTATCGTGTCATTCGGCTTCATTCTCCCAGTCTGACTGAACGAATATCTTATTTCATTGCAAATCGATATTTTGTTGAGTTTTTGTTAAAGTGTTGTTACGTTGTGTTTGTTGTTACGTTTATAGTTTTTGTGAACTTTGAGTGAATCTATTTGTTTTGGTTTTCCATCAAAATGGATCCTCAGCCAAGTACATCACAAAAAGACGTGGATGTTTTCTTGTCCCCAAGAAAAAAACGTCCACGAAAAGCTTTCACTGTTACTGAAAAAGTAATGATCCGCAACGCCTACAAATACGTGAAAAATGAAATTTCTGCGCAATTGGAGGCCTTTGAAGTTGTGGAAGAAAATGAATGTATGAGCAAAGTTGCAGACATATTGGGAATAACCTCACGCTCTGTTTGTAACGTTTTGAAGGAAGTAAATAAAGGTGCGCCGCCAACTCCTCCTAAAAAAACTGGACCAAAGCGAAGTTTCAAAGATAAAATTGATGAATTTACATTCTCTGCAATACGAAGAATTGTTCATTAGTTCTTTTACCAAAATGAACCTCCAACCATTGCAAAGGTTAGTCAATCAGTCAGACAGTATTATTTTATACCTACATCTTTTATATATAAGTAATGATTCCAAGCTATTATAAAACTTACTATTTTAGATTTTACAAGTGATGAACGATGATTCAGAAATGCCCAAGATTTCCAAATACACCCTCAGAAAAATTTTGAAGCATCTTAATTTTAAATTTGTTGCACGGTCACGCAAGAGCACACTTATTGATCGAAATGATATAATAACATGGCGCCAGCGTTACTTGCGATCTATATGTCAGTTTCGACGAGAAGGGAGACATATATATTATCAAGATGAAACTTGGGTTAACGCAGGTAAGGCTAACATTTATACACAAAATGAATTTATATACATTTTACATTAAATTTAATAGTAATATTGAATGTTCATGTACTATATTTATTTTAAGGTCATACTGTAAAAAAAACTTGGGTGGACAAGAAAGTCACATCATCTCGACAAGGGACTGACCACTGGATTAAAAAATCCATCTGGAAAAGGCAAACGTCTCATAATTAGCCATATAGGTAGTGAAGAAGGCTTCCTGGAAGAGGGGCTCATGATTTTTGAAGCAAAGAAAAATTGTGAAGATTACCATGATGAGATGAATGCAGTTTGTTTTGAGGAGTGGTTCGCTGGAGTCTTACCAAAATTAAGACCAAACTCAATTGTGGTGATGGATAATGCACCTTACCACTCCCGAAAATTGGAAACGGCACCAAAAATGAGCTGGAAAAAAGCTGCCATTCAAGATTGGCTTTTAAATAAAAATATTCATTACGAACCAGATATGGTTAAAGCTACGCTTTTAGAACTGATTCCACATAACGAGTCTTTTAATAAGTACGCTGTAGACGAAATGGCCGCACAACATGGGATCACGGTTTTAAGTCTGCCCCCTTACCATTGCGAGCTAAACCCTATCGAATTGATATGGGCGCACGTAAAGGGGCATGTAGCTCAAAATAATAAAACTTTCAAATTGACAGACGTGAGAAATTTATTTCAGGAAGGCATTCAAAAAATTACGGCTACCGAATGGTCTAAATGCGTATCCCATGTTGTCAAAGAAGAGGAAAAAATGAGTAGGCTAGATATGTTAATTGACAATATCACAGACACATTTATAATAAATGTTACAGAAAGTGACAGCGATAGCGATAGCGATGACGACGACAATATATAAAATAAATTATTACCATAATACATCTATCTGTTTTATTTGTCATGTTCCTTCATGATCACATTTTTTTATTTATTTCACACACAATTATAAAAGAAAAGTCTCAGATCGTTAATTAATCGTCAAAACTAAATTATCGGTTCAGAAATATTTAATTTCCTGATATACTTAGTTTACGAGAGTAAAATTATAAACGAGAAGAATTGATCCGGAAATATTCCATTTCCATATCGAATAATTTCGCAACGTCACTATTTAGTACTTGTCATAACGTTGCAACACTGAAATTGTCAAATCTGGAATCTAACTAAAATTCCGAGTAGGTATAGAATCTTTCATTAGACTATTCGCTGTCAAAACAAACAAAATGTCAAACTGATTGGCATTGGCCTAGTCTGCAAAATAAACAGCGATTTAGAGTTCAAAATAATCTAAAATCATCTCTAATATTTAAATTTAAACCAACAATGAGCACCATAGAACTACAAGGTGATGACTGGGATCTACCTTGTTCAGATGACGAGCTATCCAAAAGCGGTATATTCATCGGCCGAAACTGGATGCCAGAGCCTGCCGAGTTAGAGGAACTTTACAAGGCTCTTGATAGAACTGGGACTGTAACACTAGAGTGGAAATGTCCTGGGAGAAGGCCTCCTTCACCAGTACCTGTGAGTAAAGAAAACCAGCCGGAAATTCCAGCATCGCCGATTAGAGAAGAGAAATCGGACTTTGATTTTATGGATGAAGTCAGTTCGTTGCGATTACGAGTTCGTAGTAAAGGAGAGGATACGCTGAGGGGGTCGGCGAAGAAGAAGACGACGTCGTTTGATGGCATCCTCTCTAACATGATAAGACATAAGAGGATAGAGCAGATGGAGAAGCAAGCCAACACTTCGCCATCAACACCATCTTCTAGTGGCAGCTGATTGGAGGATAATAGTGACACTAGTGACTAAAGTGGTGTAAAACGGCCATGTGGGAGTAACAATTGTTAAGTGACATGTAGACTTTGAAGACACAAGTTACTTGATATAATTCTAAAATTAAGTTGTGGTTAATAATCAACATAGAAATAACATTAATTGAATGTTGTGACTGCTATAGGCTGATGATTTTAAAATGTTATTAGTGGCTAATATAAAAGCTCAGTACTCATCACACTGAGCTCTTAATTCAGTTAGTAGTTAGTTGGACTATTCATAATAATATTATTTTCTTTTATTTTCTATAGTGACATGGGCTTGCAGCATTCCTATTCATTTATGTCTTTTAGTACTATATAATTATATTCAACGTTTATGAGATGAATTTATTCCTTTTATTTCTGCTTCATTCTTTGATCAATGTATTTTGCCAATTTTATTAACATAATTTGTCTGATGTAACAGTATAATAACCATAAAAAAGAAAAACATTCATTATTATAATTTAATTAATATACCTGCTTATATTTACAAACAAGCTAATCTATAAAACACTAAATAATAATATCTAAGCTGACAATATGGCAGACTGTGGTTTAAGCAATTGCTCATTTTCGTCCAGTATTTCTTGGCACATGTCCATATTGTCGGCTATGTGATTCAAGTTCCAATGTTTCCGCAGCAGTGCTAGATCCACATCAAACTTCCCTTGCCTGATGCATTGGACTGCTGTGCAGTAAGCTGTGGACTTCAGTTGTACACCCAGGTCATGGATGAGTGTCCACAGGTACTTGTCATATTCATTCACTGATTGTATTTCTGAAATAAATTATACAAAATGTAGATTATTTTAGAATAAGTTTAATTAGTGGTAGGTAGCAGGTAAGACAATTGTTTAATTTAATCCTGTATTTGTCATTGAGGGCTAGTAATTAAAAGTGGAAAGTAAAACTATTCAAGGAACACACATTATAGTCATTGGAATTGTAAATTAACTGGAACTGTAATAGTAATCTATATATATAAAAATGAATCCCTCTTTCCCTTGGTCACGGCATCACGCTAAAACGGCTGAACGGATTTGGGTGCAATTTGGGATATGGATAGACTTTGACCCGGAGAAGGACATAGGATACTTTTTATCCCGATATTCCCACGGGATCGAGACTTATGCGGGTGAAACCGCGGGGCGCAGCTAGTTGTGCAATAAATTAGTGCATTATAAAGTTCTTTCCATTAAAGTTGTAATCTAATATAATCATTGAATTTTTGTATTCTCATGATTTTTGTTAGATTTATTCACACTCACCTAATGTAAAGTTAGGAGGATTAAAGTAGACACACTTCATGCCATAGATAACTGGCAGTTTATTGTCAGCTGGCCTGATGAGGCCCTTCGAGGCCAACTCATATGTGGCCTGAGACTCCATGTGAAGGCCTGACTGCCTGTGAAGTTAGAGAATGTTGTGTTATGGAAATAATTTTATTCACAAAAATATATTTTTAATTACAATCTAATATTCAGTTGTAATTAAAAATATATTGTAAATAAAATCAAAGAGAACAAAATACCTGACTTCAATTATTTATGCTTTCTAAAAGAAATTAACTAGTAAACCATCACAACTCCCAACTGGGCCAGTGTTATTCTCATGAGGTAATTTAATTCATTATGAATTACATACTCAAACATGGTCTTTTGGTGAGCAGCCTGCATGTGAGCTACCACCTTGTCCATCTTCTCCCTGTTGATGTGGTGGAAGGTGGTCCTCTCCATGATCCTGCCATTCCAAAAGTAGGTGTCAGTAGCTTTGCCGAGCTGGCCGTGCACTTTGAAGGCTCTTGTTGGCCTTCCTGTGTGTATTTTGTAGGTGAGCCTTGTGCCTTCATTGATGCCTAATACTGAAATATTGCAATATTTGTTGAGCATGTATAAATGATTGGCTTTTATAGGTTATTTAAAACTACCAAATTAAAAGTTCAAATTCTAAACTGTATGAATTAGTTCCTAATCATAATATGTATAAACTTACACAATACCCCACTGCTGAATAAGCCTAGATTTGTGGCCCAACTGCACCTGAAATCCTCATTGATATACCTGGGGCCACACACCAGAGGATTATCAGCATAGTTGGGCACCAGTTTCACCAACATAGGCTCATTTGTTGATCCCACTATTTCTACTCTCTTCTCTATTGGTCTTCCAGGTAAGGTGTTTAAATCTGTAAAGTTTAATTACCAATCTGTGTACTATTGTTCACTAGATGTTACAAAGATATCTAGAATTTCATTATAAAAGCATAAAGCATATTTTATACTATCTATTTACAGCTTAAATTAATTGTAACGTCTGCTTTCTTGGGACAAAGTCTTAAAAGTTAAATCTAACCTCTACAAAGATTGGTTTTCACTATATGTATGACTTGTTTTACTGGTACACATGATGGTTTGTAAACACATATGAGTCCGTTCAGGGTTTTATACGCCGATACTGCGTCTATAAACTTAACCATTGTGATTTATACTATTAACATGTTAACTCTATTGTAAGTAAACAAAAAAGCACAATGGACAGCACAGAACATAAATATTCGTAGAGTATATATTTTTTTGTGATAAATATACTGTAACACAGACTAAGTAGTACTTCGTATATATAATGTACTCTGTGTAGTACTTACTGTAAGATCATAGACATTTAATAAGTATGGACTGGAAATACCTACAAAAAAAAGGTGCATACCTACAACTCAAAATGTCGCATAAAATGGCTGCCAATGCTAGGGTTGTGTCATTCAGGGAACATGGTGTTACTATTTCGAGTATCGATACTAGTACGTAATAGTATAACGAATCTTACTAGATATCACGGTTGAATCATATTTAAAAAAATATTAGCTAATAGTCCGTTGTAACAGAAAAAAAACGAGTATTGACAATTTATCACTTCTCAAACAATTTTCCGCATAATTATAATTTCATTTATAGAATTATTACTTAGCAAATAAAGTTTTCACAAATATTTGTAACGCAAACCTAATGTTTGGCAAGTGAACGTTTAAACAAAGCCAAATATTTAGTATCGAGTGAGCATGCAAGTCTTATGCCTGTTTTCACCTTCACTAAGTGACACTTAAATGAATCCCTAATAAAAGTTCACTGTTGGATTTTCAACGGTAGACTCAGCGCTGAGAGTTGCAAAACAGTGCAGTTTTATTTAGGTATTCATTTAAGTGTCACTTAGCTGTCGGTGAAAACGGGCAGTAGTGAATTAAATTTTTAACAATTTTATCATAAATGAACATTCGGAATAATATACATCCTTACATATTATAAAACAAAGTACATCGCCGCGTCTGTCTGTTTTTCTGTCTGTCTGAACACGAAAAATTCAAAAACTACTAAACGGATTTTCAATCAATTTTCACTAATGGACGGAGTGGTTCATGCGGAAGGTTTAAAGTTCATTAAAGTTTTGTGTAAATTGGCTGAAATTTGACGATTATTGTTGAAGATTTCGGATAAAATCATGCGGACTGGGATCTTTATTAGCGTGCGCCGCGGAAATCATAAAAGTTACATAAAATGTATGTTCTACAGTATTGTTCATCTTAAAAACTTCAACAAAAAAATCGTATACACTACATAAAACTCTGCGGAACGGTCTCTCGGTGCTATGAACCAAAGAGTACAGTTTGCTGTAAACCACGGGCCGGACCTAGCAATATCATTTCAGCGCAGCGAAGGAACTAGTATCAGAAACTATTACGGAAACGGTACAACACTATTCCACCATGACATATCATTATAAATAAACGAATGAAATTATGAAATAATAAAAAGGTCTGTTGGACGGAAATAAACTCATATATTAAAATTTAAGCCGTATTTAATGATCACCTAGCAATTTTTTCATCGAAAGTTTATCACTTTATGTACTATTGCATGAAAACCGGCTACTAACCTGTGCAAAGACAATTGAGGTTGATTTTCCTTCTTTCTTGCACCACACTTCACAATATAACACACAGGCATGTTGAATTGGTGTTTTCCAACGTATATATGTCGTTTTAAAGGAAAACTCCACGTAATTTTCTCACAAATCTCAATAAAAGAAAAAGTAAACAACCACTTGACAGCAGAACTACCATGAACTTGTCGCATATTATGGCGGATATGGCACTTACCTACAACTGTTACTACGTCTCAACAAAATGTTGCCATTATGAGGAACAACTGAAATATTTTTGTCTCTTTTATCAAATACGATTACCACATTAGAAAGAGTGAAATAACACGAAATTTCACATTCTAGTTCGTTTTTCACCCATATTTGTATAAGCAAACTTATGTATAGAATATCGCGGCGCCTCCGTGTTTTTACTATCTCAATGTGTAAGATAAATTAAATTCTGTCAATATTGTCAATTGTCAAATCAAAATTTGTCAGGTCAGCTGTCATTGTTAAAGCCATCAAACAAGCAAACGTTTACGAATAGAGCTTTCTATATTCGTTCTCCGAAATAAGAAAACCATCTATTGGTCACTTTGACCAGTGCTTTCAGTCTTTCACCAGCTCTTTATATAATTGTGATCTGTGCACCAGCTATTTATCACCAGTAAAATCTAATCAAAGATTCGTTTTGGACTAGTCACTTTCAAACAACTTATAATGTTGCCAGTTTGACCGAAACCTTCTATTTAGACAGATTTTATGCTACAATATTCAACGTTCATGCAACGTTTTTAAGTGTAAAAAAAACAAGCTGTATCTGTAAATATTAGATACTATGCTGGAACAAGACCTAAATTCTCAAAGATTTTGTGAGCTCGATCCTCTCTCCTTGCACTAAGAAAACATGTTGCGCAAATAATTATATTTTGTTGAATGGTCATTATGAAAAGGATTGTTTTTATTTACGTTGTGCAATTTATTTAGGTACGCTTAGCTATTCTTTAGCCAGCACGCGTAGCATGACCACCGTAGATACGAGTTTTGTCGACGGAAGAATAGACAAAATGACAGATAAACAATCACAATCTGTCCTGTCAGTTTGTCTATTCTTCCGTCGACAAAACCCGTTTCTACGGTGGTCATGCTAAGCATGCAGAAGTAATAGAATAGGCCAACGATGTTTGTAATAGTAGTTTTTTCACTCTAATAGTAGTATTTGTAAAATGAATACTAGCAATCTTTGAAGGAAAGAAAACGAGCGACATGATGTGATGACGACAGATTTGTTTTAGTCTGTGGCGTGGTGTCGTACAATGGCTGATTGATGGAGAACAATTCGTTGGCTAATCGCGAAAGCCTGCATCTGTACGCAGTTAAGTTGTGTTTCTTCCAATAAATAATCTTCCGTAAATAATAATAAACGGTAGTGCAAGTTTTGTGTTATATCTTTGAAGCTTCTGGACAGTAGAACAGAACTTTTGTGTAGGTGTTCGCATACCACCAAACTCTGTCGGTGTTATTTCGTGTGAAACTTGTTGTTGGTAAGTAACTCCGATGTGTGTTTGCTCGATCTATCTCAATATTGTCGGATGGCGCTCATTGTGGCTGCGACTCGGACGTTTGTCGTGTAATTCAAGCGTGCCGTGGCATTGCCAGGTTGTCGCCCGTGCATGGGAATGTACTAGCATTGTGCCAATTTATTGCGTGTGTCGTTAGTGCTGACTTCCTAATTCATTAGAGCTTTCTGTTTACCAAGCGCCTAGTTGAAAAGTGATGCACATACTCCAGGAACACTGCTTGTTGAGAAAAAGTTGTTACGTTTGTATCTGAAAGTTGTGTTGTGAGACGAAAGTATCTATATAAATCTATTTTGAATCGCAAATATTGTAACGGATACCTTGAGTTAAATTCAACCTAAACTACTTAGGTATTTGTGACAGTAATACTGCCGTTCATCTAAAACTGAAGGGTAAGTTGTAAACTTATCCTATTCACTTTGTTGCTCATTGATTAGTGTATCAAAAACATACATGAATCCCTTAATAAAAAGTAGCAATGAATTTTTATAAATGAAATTTGAGTAAACAATAATGATCTCAAATGTGTTGATGTAATCTGGGCATTGAGTAACAGGTCAATTCCCTGTTCTTTATATCCTTCTGAAAGTCTTGAGAGTTGTAAAGCACATTTTTAATTTGAACAATATAAATATAAAATAAACTAATAATTCTCATTAAAATTCAAAGTTTTTTTAAGCCATTGTTATTTATCTTACTGTAACTGAAATTTATTGGCCTTGGTTCAGGCATATTTAGTATAAGGAAAGCACAATGTTAGCCAAAATTATAAAGGCTTTTTGTCAGAACAGACTCCTTGGATCTGAGCCAAGAAAATGTTGGGAATAAGAACTTTTAAATGTCTTCTTCCTATTTCAGCACATGCATAATACATTTATTTACATTTTAAACCATCTTAAAGTATAAAATCTGATCAGGTATTATGTGGTACTGAGATATTATTTCTCCAATAAAGAAGCTGTAAAGTGTATGTAAGATAAATCAATAATAATACTTGAAATTGTTGACTAACTATTACTATTGTAATGGATGTCCTATGAGTTATGGTGTATGGTTGTAATCTTACATTCCTGTAACAAGTATTGTCAAGCAGTCTTGTACGAGCATCATTTGAAATATTTAAATAATTATATCATCTCTTTCTGCT
Organism: Omphaloscelis lunosa; assembly: GCA_916610215.1. Classification (NCBI taxonomy): domain Eukaryota; kingdom Metazoa; phylum Arthropoda; class Insecta; order Lepidoptera; family Noctuidae; genus Omphaloscelis; species Omphaloscelis lunosa. The sequence goes on along the minus strand of OU744245.1, from coordinate 1,597,098 downwards.
TACATATTATGGTTGCTGTGGTGCGGCATTCATGAAGTTTATTTGCTGGTTCTCTGAATTAACTATGGTTCATAAGTGTAGAAATTTAAAATCCTATTAGAAATAAAACCTTAGTTTGAGCAAAGTACAATGTACTTACAATCATCTATTGTAAATAAATAACTAGAAAGAAAAAAAATAAAATTTCTTACTCAATAACTTTTCTGATTCATATTTTAATTAGTTTAGTATGTTATCATGTGGTATTTTGAAGCCCAGGCCGCACACAGTTACAACATATGGCTCAGCTGATTTGTGAAATGTTCACCTTGCGAGACGCGTGCGCCGCCCGCCGGCCGTGACGTCACGTGACGTTCCCGCCCCTTATCATACACATTACTTAGTGAAATTAAAGATAACATTAATTTATTATTTCTAATTTATTTGTACAGTCAAATTATGTCGTAATAAGGTTGCTTTGTATTACATAATACGCATTAAGAATTTTATCCCATACAAAATACGTGTATGTATCTAATGTACTGTAAAATGAAACAATAATTCTAATAGATTTATCTAGTAACTGAACCCAGTAAGAGCGTTATCATAATGACGATTTGCCACCGTGTTTCCAGCGAGGCGATTTGTGGACACGCTCCCCACGGGTGCCACGCGCGCAAGCCGCGACTTCGCATGTTTTCCGCGTTTTCACAATTATAGTACTATCGCTTGTCTCACTCTTGTACACTAACGTCAGTCGTCGTTTCGCGAACGCGGCGCAGACGTTGATCACACGTGCCGTACTCGCTACGCACACACGCAGTGAGAGCGTTAAAACGATCGCCTCTCTGGAAACACGCTCGCAAATCATCAGTGTGATAAGGCCCTAACAATGTCATCTAAGCAAAAACATACATAGCACTAAAGCAGCTAGGCAACACACATTAAATATGAGCTTGAAAAGGATCCCATCATATCATATTAAGATTTCTCTGAATACTTCCGGATCAGAATAAGGGTGCGTAATATTCCGGAACCGAGCCGAAATTAATCTCTTGTATGGAACAAATTTTGCCTAATAAGGTATACTTGCCAAAATTGTGGAATTTATTGTGACGTCAGCAAGCTTTGGATACACAGAGCCGTCAAAGCGCCGCAGTAAAGAGCTAAGAGACACGAATACCTGGTAAAACGACTTTTGAAAACATAGGTAAGGTATGTCTCTCGATAGATTATCAGTTGAATAAGTTGGTGAATAATGAGCAGTATCCGCAGCTTATGCTAACTACATAATTCGATCAGATGGATCTGTTTGGCACGCAATACTGCTCGTATTCAGGCAATTCGATTGCTGCTTAAAATTCTCGAGTCGTTCAATTTGTAAAAACAATGTACAAGGTTAATCCGCTGTTTAATTGCTCCTCTTGTCTTGTCACCACACTCTCGATTCGCATAGTTTTACAACACGTTACCTGTAATTAGCTCTTTATCTATTTGCTCAAGATTACTTAGATTTTCATGAAGCAGATATTGCTTATCTTTTTATTAAAACAATCTTTGAAGGTTTTGGTCAATGTCAGTTAATCCACTATACACAGTCAAAAAATTCTAGCGTAAATAACGTCCTCCAAAATATTTGTGACGCATATCCCATGTTCGTCCGTAATTACGTCCACATAGTAGGTAACGTATCAAAGCACAGGCTATTTCATATTCCCATTGGTTTCTTAAAGCGTAAACTCGTTTAATAATGCTGTCTCTCTCTAGATACAGGTATTCACCAGTACGTTGTTGGATAAGCTAGCCCTAAGTTTCCTGAATCAGTTTCTCCAAGAACAGCAAATACTGGCAATCGTTGATTAAGTTTGTAACTACGTACACAGATTGAGGAATACCATGCCGATTACTTTTAAGTACTGACGACGCTGAATTATATTAAAATTACCGTATCGTTCCATCGTTATTCAGAAGCAAGTTATCCTGGTGGACTTAAGTAGGGGACTTCGATGAGCTCTTTAATACTTGACCGCGGTTGGAGGTTTCGAGCGCTCTTCATTTTGTCAAGTATTTTCTAATAACCGGTTCATGTTGACGCTGTAACATCGACGCGTACGCCGAGCTCGGCCGATCCAACGCAAATTTTATTATACATTTGTAACAAGCTTCATGCATAAAATATTCTACATTCTATCCAGACATCGTATGTGGAACGTTATAAAGGGTACGTAACGTAACGTACACTACGTGTCTAAAAATGTTTATCTTAACTTTCCCAGCGGATACTTTCCTTATATCTGCATATTTTTCAACACTGAAATGCGCACACAGAAACATTTATCTTGGAGACTGTCCGACCTCGCAATCGCAGTAGGCGATGTGCATCTCCCGGCTCGCATCTGTTACAGTGCAAACTTCGTGCACATAATGCTGCTATATTTCCGCGTGATTTCCTAGTATCTGTTGAAAGTGCACTACACAATACGAGCGCTATCACACCTTGAACCGCTCAGGAAGAAATCAAGCCAGCCACCGCGGCGATCACTTGTTTTCTTACGTGAAACCTACATCGATAGGTCGCAGGGAAAGACCATTTACTGACCTATTGTCATGCTTGAAAACCTGTTCAATCAAAGCAATTTCATATACAATAATGTCTGCAATCTACTCATACTATGGTGATCACCTGATATTTACGTGATGGCCTTACGCAGCAGGTGTTCATTAGTGATTTCATTTAACTGCTTAAAGAATTATGGTTCTGACCTTAAAGTGGTATTAACGAACAAGGATAGACAGACAACGTCCAAGTTTATAATTTTCGCCAGATGGAAATAATCCAAGGGTCGGTTTTAACGCTTAAAATAAATTAAGCATTCCAAGCCCTAGAAATCTTTGTCACTCCTTGACTTGTAATACACGCATGCACTTAATAGAGCTTTAAAACAAGTAGAACTCTGATTCAGTTCTCCCAGTTTCTCGCTGTCTGCTACGCACCGCTGGACACTGTTTGGGCGTATTTTATTTGCAACGGCGCGCGATGCTTCAATTGAATGACTATAAGCACTCTCAAATCAACAGCCATCTCGAAGGTCGGCAACGTACGGGGAAAACGCGCCAAGGTCGAGGTGTTTCATCACCTAAGGACCGTCAGCTCTGCGTATCTGTCATACAAATCAATCGAAAGGTTGTGATTCGATTGTGTAATTGGTAATTTTGTATGCTTTTGAAAACATCATTTTCTTTTAAAAAGAACATTATTACCCTTGTCTCTATCTGATCTTCATAAATCAAAGACGTATAAAACAAAGAAAACACTGATAAAATACCTCATTCATTGCGTTGAAACTCGTTAATACTTCCTTGTGAGTCGTAATTTGTATGGAGGCCTTGCGGAATATTCAGCATGGGCATGGCGCGTGTTCGTGGACTTTTTGCACCACACCATTATTATGTATGACAAGTATGACGTATAGGTGTCTCAGTCCAGTGCCATTTTGATTGGTTCTCCATCTCCAATATAACGTTAACGAGCCGCCATTGTCTGTTTATTGGAGCTCATCAAACGCTCCTCTTGCTCGTGTGGTCGCTCAATAAATTGAGCATTTCTTCCTGAATTGTTAAGCGTCGCCTTGGCGCGTGATATATGACTACATATAGCCTATTAATGACTTTAAACGTTTTACTTGACATACATTTTCTTCATCATTTAAGGCGACGATAACCGACTTTTAATGATTTTATACTGAAGATGACGTTTAAACGAGTAGTCTTAATGGTTTGGAAAAAAATATATAATATATTAAATTGGAGCATTTTCTTAATATTTTATTATAGCGATATTTTGGATTATGTTTATATTGCATAGTGAAATTAATTTGTAAAGTTATGTCTAACGCGGATAAAAAACTGAGAATCATGCAAAATCTATCAAGCGTATTTTTCTGAAATCTTCACTATTTTAAAGATAATTTAATTATTGATATTTTAGTATACGTGTTTTATTAAAATACCTTTTGTTTTATGAATAGTAAATTAATAATACGTGTCATTTGGGACAGCGCTCCTTGATGGGCGAGTCCTATTACTGGCTGGACGTACGATGCGTTGCATGAGCTCAGTACAGAACACGCAAGCTAAACACTCAAGGTCACTCACTGGAATATATCTGCGTCTTAATAAGTCGACTTTGATGGGCGCTCCTTGGTAAGACATTCGTGTCCGAAAAGTTAAGTAGCTGAGTCAGTTTTATTTAATGTATTTGCCATGATTTCGTGAACTATAAAGCTTCAGTTTATATCCTCATGCAGTCATGCTAGTGTGTTAGGAAGGCACGTATCGAGCCACGTTCTCGGGATCGTGTTGGTTATCACTGGTAAGCGACGAGACATGCTGCCATGTTGCCACATTGTCTATCGACCAGAAGTAACAACTAAGAACCAACGTTGTGGAAGTTTGTAACCGTGATGAATCAAATTATGAATTTTTTGTCGTAATTCTTGGTGTTACTACGTTTTGGCGAACGCTGTTTTCTACAGCTGCGTGATTAATACACCGTTCAGTTCAAATGTTTTCTGTAGCGTTTTAAACATTCGTGTTTGGAAGTGTCAAGTGAAACTAACCTTTCGTTGTAACGTCTAAAGTAGAGTAATCTACGAGATCTGCAGTCAATGCAGAGGTTCTTTAAAGCAACTTTTTTCTAACAGTTGTATTTTTTATATGAAACGTTCTCAGCCGGATGGCGTCTGCGACGGTTGCGCAAAACAATACAAACAGTAACGATGCTATTACTCAGTTTCGCGTCGAGCGGTCACGTTGTATATAACGACTTTTTGTATAATTGGTCGGCTGCTGGGAGCGAGACATTAACGAAACGACGCTGAATTGTGTGAGCAGATGAAACACGTTTGTTGTTTGAACTACGGACATGAAACCAACAATAAAAACGTTCACGTCTTAATATAATATGGTTGTATGTAATCGTAATTAATTGTACCCACTATTCCTGCCCATGATGTAAGTAACTTGCTCGCGTCACACATACTTTCAAGATTATTTAAACTCCCACGAAACTGGAGTTTCCAATGAAGGCTCATAATATCCGAGTTGTGACGAACACAGGTAAACAATGCTTACCTCCTGCTGGCATTTATCGGCGTCTGCCGCGTCACGACGCCTGCGAATCGTGTGAGGTCATAGAACGACCCGCACTTGAATGCGCGCGCGCAGCCCGCTCGTGACTTGACGCTGACCTCATGCTTCGCACCACGGTAGTGCGATTTCCATTGCTAATCGATTAGAACATCTTAGTTATTTCTGAAACAATGAGTAATCCACATTAAGGTGGCACTAAATTATATTTTTTCCATACAAATTTCAGGGGGGTTTTACTCCACTGTTTGACATGGTACATCCAAAGTTAAACATGATATCGTTTTGTTTCATTATTAATTTTGTCTGTGCGGAAACAGAATAGTAAAATAATGAGCCATTAAAAAGTTAGGAGCCCACAAAGATTCCTTTTTCTTGCTAATTTTAACGCAACTTTGGGAGTAAATAAGCAATAAAAGAAGTGTAAAATCTCCAAAACAAAGTCGGCACCGACAAAGCTCAATTGTCGAAGAGTTCAATACACTTTATTTGTAATTGATTTATGCAGTGGTTTTTTCATAAAACCCTATTTTCAAAAGGACTTTTCGTAATTTTTTACGCACTCGTTTTACTAAAATAGTTCGGAACGGTGTTTGTGTGCGTGCAAACTAGACGTTGTGCACGTAGACCAGTGTCTAACTGCTCATCACTGACACTATCTCTGTCGGACACGATGCCAGGTGACACAGCGTGCTTTTCGGCCATGCCCACTAGTGAGTTCGAGCCCGCGACTAGTGTCACCTTAAAATAGTGGATAGACGAACGTTGCCTTGTTGAATAGTCCATGTTCTATTTAATTTAATAAAACATTTTATTCCGAAACTAGACAGCAAAATTTACAATAATGGTTACAACAAAAAAAAACACAAAATGTCTCAATTTCGGTGTCCCTCATGGCATAGGCGTCCTCTAACAATTTCCATTGCTGTCTGTCGCGAGGTACCCTCCTCTAGCTTTATTTCCTCCTCCCATCGGGAAAGCTGTCTTCCCCGATATCTTTTGCCATCCCTTGGATATCATTATGTCACTTCCTTGCTCCACTTTCCTTTATGGTCTCGCATCATATGGCCTGTCCACCTCCACTTTTGTTGGTCTATTCTTGTTAGAATGACGCTCAGTTTTGTTCTGGACCGGAGTTCTGTGTTTCTTATACTATCCTGAGCCAACCATGCTTCTCTCCGTTGCTCTTTGACACTGTGCAAGCTTTGATTTGGTGAGTGCCAATGTCTCACACCCATAATAATACTAATAGTCTTTCTTTTCAATGCCATGCCTAGGCCAAAGCTACATCTACGTTTACAGAGTTAGTCATTAGTTTTGTCTTGCTATAATTCATTTTTAGACCATTTTTTTCGCTTTCTTCGCGCAACCTTCGTATCATGATTGCCAAGTTTTCTAGCATTTCTTCGAATATCACTAAGTCGTCGGCAAATCTGAAGTGATTCATTTTCAATCCATTTATATTAAGACCAAACTGTCCCAGTTCAATTTACAAAATATATTTTCTAAAACGGCAGAAAACAATTTTGGAGATAGTGGGTCACCTTGCTTTCCACTTCTTTCTATGTGGAATTCGTTTCCCAGAGATTCCAATTGAATTCTAGCCTTACTGTTGGCATAAATAGTTTGAATGATGATGGTGCTGGTATTCCTTGTTCCTTTAGAGTTTCCCATATGTATTCGCGGCTTAAGCTATCGATCGCGCAAAGGCGTGGGAAAAGATTTTGCGATTTCTGACTTTTCTAGTCGGTACTCAACCCTCAGTTGGTCCAATAGAGTTTTTTTGATTCTTATAAGAAACAGGATTGATTGGCATCAAATAAAGTTTTTGTGAAAACTGCCCATTTTCTATCTGTACATTTTTTTCAAAATCTGTGAATGCAGATCAAAACGTCTCAACAAGTTAAGGACAGTCTTCTAAGACCGTTTTCCTGCCCTATCTCATCTTACTGCCCCATCTCAAAAATCTAGCCTGTATACGTGTATATATATAATTTTATTCTTTATATTTTTCGATTACCTGTTTGACTGACTGTATGGATATGGTCAATAGTCAAAAACCCTTTTGTGAAACCTGCCTATTCAAGCGGCTGTTGTTCATCCCACATTGGGTTTATTCTATCCAATATGACCCTTTGCAAATATCGTATACACATTTGACATCAGGCTTATTGGTTCTATTTACCACACCATACATTTAAATTAGGCAAACATGTCGCACGGTAAGCCTAGCTCAGGATCTACTAAAGTTACAAGACCAAACGGACCCAGTGTATCAGTCAGCAGTAGCTGGTGACTATGAGAAGATCAAGCAACAGTGCATTGACTGACCAATAATTTATATAAAGACTTTGGTATCGAAGAAGCAACTTCAAATTAGACTATACAATTAAACTGAGTAGACAATACGGCAGGATGTCGCCTTGTTGAGAAACTTGACAATAAAGTACAATTCTGATAAACCAGTAATTCACTCAACAAAAATACCATTTTGAAACAAGTTTTTTTATTCAAGCGCACAGTATATTTTTTGGCCAAAATTTCGGACATGTCTTTTTTATGTGATAACTTTGTTTGTAATGTTTTATAAAATTAATGAATAGAACTCACAAGCGCCTATTTCTCATTATGACCAAAAAAAACCACTTAATTATTTTTTATGATAAAATTGTAAATCACCATTAACTTTTGAAATATTTCACGAATTATCTTCTTGTTTTTCCTGATAAACAATAATCTTAAGACACATAATACTGATTGATTTATATATTTGTTAAACGAGTTTTCAGAGATTTATTTACAATTAATGTTTTTTTTATTTTATTTTTTTATGGTCGTATTTTTAATTATTTGGATTCTATTTTTCTATAGAATTGTTAGAAAAAAGTGAATGAATCCATGAAAAAAAAATCAGATACAAATATTGAAGGATATCGAACTTAGAAGCTTCTAAAGTTTTCTATGGTAATTATGATTTTAGGGTTGTCAATATTTCTAAATAGAATTTATTGTAAAAAGTTACCATAACTTTTTATTCGTAAATAATATATTAACTGGAGGTTGGGGCGTGTGCATCGGAACACTTTATTTACACAGAAAAATAGTTTTTAAATGAACAGAAAAACAAACAAAAATTACTTTTTATTTCATTTTTGGATCGAGCTGTGGTTTAGCCCAGTTTTCCTAGACGTGCTTAGATAATAAAAAAAAACTATGAATTTCATTTGACATGCCAATCCTGCCATACTAATTTGGAATTTTTTGAACATAATCTACATAATTATTATATCTAATATTATAAAGAGGTAAAGTTTGTAGGAAACGATCTCTGTACTGAACCTATATTGAAATTTCTTTCACTAGTAGTAAATTACATTATGCCATTTTACTTAATTGTTTTCTGATGTACATTCTTCAGCTTGATCTGACGAAAGAATTTCTGTTACATTGTCGGTATGTCCTTCAATAATTTCAAAATTTTCGTCATTTTCTATTGCCACAAAATCGTCTTCTGGTGAGATTTCATACGGTTTCAGTAACCTAACTACGCTGGGTGGTAACGGTAAGGATTTTAGTTTTTTCAACCTATTCTGTAGCCTTATGTAGGAAATTTCTGGATCTGACGATTCCAGTGCTCTGTGAAACAAGTCTAACATGGTTTTTTCGCGGTCGGATTTTCGGCTATGGTGTTCTCTGTCGTAACGCCAGAACTTATTCCGCGCTTCACCGGCTTGCTCTGATAATAAGCCCACTGGAAGAGCTGAGTTATTAATAATATCTTGACCGTGAATGAGAATCTTATGTATTGTTACTGTCATTGGGTACCAACCATATTCTGCCACGTATTTAGATGCAACGCTTTTGCAAAAATCTCCAAATTTATTAGCATTTACAGGTAGACCACAAGATAAAGTAATCAGAATCGTGTGAAGATCGTCCAACAACCACAGACCAAGGCCTAATATTTCAGCAAAGACTGCACGATTTTTATCCGATAGAACTGTTCGGGCTGTGTTGCCGTCATTTGTTGTTCCAGCATTGGGTCTCACAACATCAACTAGCACATTCAAATCTTTTCGCACTCTCTCTTGCACACGTTTTTTTGTTTCCTCAACAGTTTTTGATTCCATTGAATCTTTGCCTACCCTCCATTTCTTTACAGGAAGCTTGTAGCCCAAATGAAGTAAGAACTCTAACACGCGAATCCATGCATGCAAGGGACTTATTCCGTATTTGAAAACCGATATATCAATTGGCTGAGAATAAATTATGTCTAATTTGTTGAATTGCGTTGAAGTTGCTTTGCAAAATGGACATTTAAGTTGAGAAGAGGTTTCTGTTATTATATTTAGTACTTTGCCATCTATGCATGTCAAATAAAGTTGTGGTTATGCCCTTATTTTCTTATTGTTAGATGTAGTTGCTTCTAAAGTAGTCAAATCCCTAATTTGGTTTTCTATCAATTTCTGTTCATTTAGTATTAAATCTTTTGTCTCTTTCCGATATTGAATATGAATCGGACGGCAAAATCTGTATGATTGTGGAGTTGGGTTTAACCAAAGTACAAAGTCTTTTTTTGTTTTTATCCGTAATGGGATGAATGTAGTGGCAAATAAAGTGTTTTCAGGCTCTTGATTATCAGAAAAATTCTGTTTATAAAATGATTGACCCGAACTACCATCAAACCCCCAACTCCCCTCAAAAATACAATCTACCGTATCTAGACCTTTTTGTTCACAATATGCTGATATAATTTCGTCGGAGGAGTTTATTAATCTTTGAAGAGTGTGAGAAAGTAAACTAACAAATGGAACAAAGGCTTCTCTTTCTGTTACTTGAATCGCACTATCCGGATAACATTTTTGTTTTGCATCGAATTCAACTTACGTAAATGGTGGTGAGTTTGAGTGACTGCAGCGGCCAAGGGAAGACCTCCAATCCTCCATGAACTTAACTTCGCACCATTTTACAATACTCGCGTTTTAATAAATTGGCGTGCTGGCTGGCGGCGGGAGGCGCGGCTCACGGGAGCCTGGGACGGAACTAGGAAAAACACACCCGTCACGTGCAGACACGTGACGTTGACTAAAAAGGGAAAAAAAATTGCGCGCGCGCCACGCTGCCTAGCGCCCCACCCCCTAATCAAGATCCACGTTTAGCTAGGAGACGATCCAAATTGAAATTACGGAATTCACCGTTTTTTTTTTTTTGGGAAGTTTTCCTACTATTTTTATTTAAAAATAGAATTTTCGAATGTCACCTAACACTCAAAATACAATTAGAATGTGATAAAAATGTCTTCTTGTATAATCTTACTAACATTAAAAAATAACTTCAAATATTTTAAAAGTTCAAGTTTAATAAATTTACGAGGTGATAACCCTAATCAAAAAAGTTTGAATTACAATAATTCCCATATCCTGATATATTAGGATTCCTTTGTTTGTAAGGTCATAAGTGTAAATAAAAAGAACATTTCAGTCCTAGTTTCAAATCCTAATACGTAATAATATGGCGGTAAAAAAAAGAAATCAAACATTTACAAAATCAGCTATAACTCTGTTATCTTGAACAAATAAAGCCTAATTTTTTTTACTATCGTAAAGTCTTTAAATCACTGTTCAATACCATAAGTAAAGTCTTAAAAAGATATCAAACTTTTGAGCTACAATTGTTTCTATGGTTTTTCTGGAAACCATAGAAATTTTTTTCAAGTACTAATTTTCTGTCTTTCATGACAAATAGGCAATCGGGTGTTCTCGTCTCGCATTTATAATTGCAAGTCCTAAGATATAAGATAATAAAAAAGCCATGTCCGAAATTTTGGGCAAAAAATATACTGTGAAGCGCTTGTAACCGTTGTGCAATATTTTCGCTGCAATTAGTACTGGTAGCTCTCAAGGGGGACAGGGTCGCACAACCTTGCACCTTATCACCACTTGACGAAACAATACTCGCCATCAAAACGTTCACGTCGACGTATACGATAATGTGCTCTACGTGGTATTGTTTCTTTTACACCTTACCGATTCTTTTTCCATTGCTCTTTTACTAAACAGTTAGATGGTTTCATGTTAACAAGTGCAGCGCTGGATGCAATTCCTTTCCTATCAGTCGTCCGATGTGCGCAGAGTTGTATTGTTGAGGTAATTCACAATGGTAGTTTTGTATGATATCTTATGTACTGAAGCGATGATAAGTTTAGTATTGTTGTCTGCTTAATATCATCATGCTCTGAGACAGATTCGACTGAAAACAGTAATGTTCTCGGTAAATGGTGTCGTATGTGGACAAAATTAACTATTTTGTTATACATATAACAGTCCAAACTCAATTAAAACTCATTTCCGTTTTTAACCGACTTCTAAAAGGAGAAGGTTATCAATTCGGATGGTTAAATATTTTTTAGGGTTCCGTTCCTCAAAAGAAAATACGGAACCCTTATAGGATCACTCGTGTGTCTGTCTGTCTGTCCGTTTGTCACAGCCAATTTGCTCCGAATCTAATGGCCCGATTAAGTTAAAATTTGGTACACATATGTATTTCTGTGATCCAAACGCGAACGTGTAACGTAAATAAATGATTTTGGAACATAGGGGACACTGTTGGGGGGCCAACAAGAAAATAAAAATAAAAAGTTTTGCTAACAGTACCGTGTGACATATCAAATAAAAGAGCTTGTTGTGAGGATCTTAAACATATTTTTTTTATATAATTTTAAAATAAATACCTTTAAAGATATTTAAACAATTCTATGAAAATTGACCATTCCCCCTTATCTCCGAAAATACAGCACCAAAAATTTTAAAAAAATATGGCCATACTATTTAGTATGGCCACAGATTATCAGCTGAATCAATCCATGTATTTACGGGCGCTAACTACCTACCGGCCGCCGGTTCGCAACGGAACCATTTCTCAGTGGGTTGCCCACAGCCGCGAGGCGCGTACGTACGCATATATATTTCGGTTGACCTGACGTACTTAGTTTCAAATTCTTATGATATGGCTGGTTCTGGTGTATTATGTGCAGTTGATGGATGTAGATCCAGCAAGAGAAGACATAAAAACTTATCTTTTTTCAGTTGACCTACTGATAGAGAAATGCGAGTACCTATCGAATTTATTTTACTATCGTTTTTTAAATAGGTAAATTGCTTAAGCTTGTATGTTTCGTGTTTTATTGATAGGTACGTTATTACTTCTATCACGTAATCTATGCTTCTACTATGCGTCTGAGATAAGAATAGAAAGGTCAATGACCTCCATTTGTCAGCTGTCATTTGAAAATTACGTTTAGCAAAAATCTACTTTGTGCAGATGAATTTTCAAATGTTTATTATCGTTATTATCTTGTTAATATTATTTCCAAATGATTATTGTTTATTTACAGGCGTGCAAGTACTAGAAAAGTGTGCATGACGTGCACATGCTTAAACATTAAAAAAAGCATTTTATTTTATTTCATAAAGTGTACTACAAATACCTACTGACATCTATATCGAAAGATGCTGCCGGCAATTCAGAATAATCACGCGGCGGCGCGCAGCTACAAAGCAAAACTCACTTTAAGCTTGTAAGGTTAGATACATTTTCGTTCGCAGCGTCTAGGGACTCGAAGGTGTAGGCCAGGGGTGGCCAACCGGTCGATCGCGATCGACCGGTCGATTGCGGCTATTGGTCCAGTAGATCGCGGCAAGACAAAAGAAAAGTAATATATCTGACAGCGCAGACCTTTGCGATGCACATTCAATCTTGTATTGCACGGCTGTTGCGACATGTCGTATAACTCGTGTCATATTTTCAAACACTGACCGAGCTGCACGGTCGATACCTGCCGCACCACCCTGGCAGTGCAGGATCGAGCGTCGTATTAATGAGGCCAGGGTACTCATCGGGAAGATCATCTGGGACGGAAATAGACGCCCAAGGGATATTTCCAACTATAAACCTGACTTTGTTAATCTAGCGGAAGATGTTCAGACGCAATGCTCACACTAATATAAATCAGAGTTACTCTAAGAATAATTTTATTATAAATTTTGCTTTCCCTCTTAATAAAATAAAAAAAATACTTCATAATTGTATACCTACAAGGTCAGACGCAATGCTCACACTAATATAAATAAGAGTTCCTTAGAATCATTTTCAATTTTGCTTTTCCCCTAACAAAACAAAAAATACTACATAATTGTATACCGTCTCATTTCTATGTAATTGGTAGATCAGATCGCACAGGGTTTCGTCAGTAAACAGTAGATCTTGGGTCTAATCGAGTTGGTCACCCCTGGTGTAGGCTATTATAGCAGTAGGTATTGAAAACTTTGTATGGAGTGATTTATCTGGTAATCTGTGGTATGGCTCTTTACCTATAGATTATAGGAAAACCTATAAGAAGTGTATGGTCTTAAAATAACATGGTAAATGTGTCAATATTGTGTGTACAAACTTACATTTTCAGTTGGAATGTATAGGCGAACATGTTTTTCAACTTCAATTTTAATTTTTTTCTTGGGATAAATAAATTCATCTCAACTACGGAACCCTTTATTGTGCGTAGTCCGACACTTGGCCGGTTCGGGCATAACTCCGCCATATATAGACGGATTTGCAAAATTCTTTTTTTGTTTGAAAAGGTATACTTCCGAGATGGTCCATTGTCATCAGGTCAGAATCTGATGATGAGATCCTGGAGAAATCGAGGGAACTCTTCAAATATTAAAGGCACACCTATAGCAATTTTGGGTATTTTTTATAGTAACTCGTGCAGTTGCTCTCGGAAAGCACCATTTCGTGGAGTGGAACTGATGATGAAGACCACAGATGGCCACCGGAACTACTCAATACTAGGTATTCCACGGGTTGCGATTCGATTACTTTAATATGGTTGCCAAGTAATTTATGCTCGTCACAAAGCATATGAAGAAGTGGAGCTGATGGTGAAATACCAGAACTCTTCAACGATTAACGTCCCTGCATCAGGAAAAGCAATATTTTGTAAAAGGTGATGAGCTCTTGACACTAGGCTTCTGTAACTCAGATAAATTACAAACTGACCCACTAAATACCGAGAAATTAGAAGTTGGTGGCAAATAACGAAAGTACAAAACGAAAGACCGACTTCCGAAGCTCTTTGTAAATGGACACAAAAGATGTTAATTGTACCATTGGTACCTACTGGACGTCGGGAAACAATTACGTTTTAAATGATCATCATTGCTTTACATTTCGCCTATCTTGATGAGTTCATGAATGAACATAAATTACAGCTGAGTGTCATTTAGATACGTATAAATTGAGGTAAGTAAATAAAACGTTCATAGATTTCTAGCTGTTACTGTTCTAAAATAAAACTACGTTGTATGCTGAATAGTGATACGGCCTTGTCATTACAATACAATGGTGGCATCTGTGATAGCATCGATATTATACCTATATATTTATAATTTTTCTGTTACTTTTAGCTTGTATCGTCCCATTGCTGGGCAAAAACCTCCAGTGCTAATGTTGTCCAGCTCGTCCCGCCATCTTCTACGTAATCATTGCAATTTATCGTCTGGAGCAGGTTTGATAGACACGCCATTATCTCGAACTAGCTCTGCCAACAATGCAGGGTGAATACGAATGAATTGAGCTGGGAGTGTGCGGTTGTTACCAACCCTGTCGAAGCACATAGCGGTGTTATCGTTAAAATTAGAAGTGCGCCCGTGGCCGCACGGCCGCGGTACACGACGCGATTGTCCACCGGCACTTGTGCAAACTGTGTGCAAAACACTCCATTGTGCGTGCGGTAACAAGAGCCGATCGAATACGTCCAATGACTGGTTGTTGTCTGGCGGACGACGTTTTCGACAACAATTGTTTGAGTTGCGCATTTGCACCCATTCAACTGTGAATGTTATACGAAACTTGCTATTTCACATGAGACGTGCTGTAATGAAAACACACGGTTTGATTGTGTGCCTTCATGCAGCTGAAACAAAGAAAGAAAAACAATAGTAGCAGTATCATTGTCATTTAAATTATGGCAGCTTTATTATGAGCTAGCTATCTGTAAGTGAAGTCTTCGCAATACACTGATACGACTATACGAGCTAGTTGCGTTCGTTTGCCCTTGCCAATCGGAGCACAGTTCAGCGCAACATATATCAATATCAAGACACCTTCCCGGTGTGAACTTTGATCCTGTTCGTCACCTTTGCGTAAGTACTAATTACGTAGTAGGTAGTAATGCTGGACTTTTACCTATGAACTCATGAACCATTTCCCCAGACTCAATTGTTACGAGTTCTGATTTTCTTATATTTCGTTTTGTATATATAGAGGAAAACTTTTCATGAGGAAAAGAATGCCCAATCACGGGATTCTAAGCATTAATTCTAACACAATTCATATCTGCAGAAATTTATCTTATTTGTAAAAGTCTCAGTGGTTCCGTCACGAGCCGACGCCCGTTGCGATTCAATTACTGTCGCCAAGCGTTTCCTTATTACTCCGTGTTGCTTTGTAAGCCATGCTCTAATGCTCTATAGCCCTTATCTACATCTGATTTGGTATTTTTTAAGTAATTTAATCATTTTAGTTTTTGATGTGAATCAGTACCCTAATTGCGTAACAATCACAATCCATTGCTTCATAAGTTGGAAAAATAATTTGCTCAGCAACGTAAATAACGCAATGAATGTTGTTGAACTGTCAAAATGAAACAAATTAGGCATAACTGTTTACGAAAATAAGACCGCAATTAGGGTACAGATTATTTAAGCTCGCATGTCATCAACGTTTATTTGAAAATATCAGCAGCGGAACTCACTCATCACCTGATGCTTCTGAAAGGTTGCCTTTCTCAAATGATTCAAATAAAATTATGTCGATCAAGTGAGGTGTTAACTAAACGTAAGCCAATCTAACTTAATCCAAACTCAGGGCGGTACCTACATAGATTCCAGGTATTAATAATATATTGTATTATGTACTAGCTGACCCGAAAGACGTTATCCTGTCCAAATTTTAATAGCTCATACAAAAAATACGTTCAGGTTTTCCCGAATATCTATCTATCCATACAAATAAATAAGTGTCTGTTTGTAATGTCAAAATAACAGCTTTTTACTAAATGCTGTAACGTTACATTTTCCCAGAGGGGGAAAATGTAAGGGAAAATATAACAATATAATTGAATATTATAATATAATTAAAAATACAAGGGGAGTACAAAAACACAGTTTAACACTACTGATCGGCACTGCACGCTTAGGAGGTTAGGCCTCAGAGGAGGCCTGCAGCGGGAGGTAGTCTTCGGGAGTTGGAGGCTCCGGCAGGGAGTGATTGACGGCTGGTGATGGCCTCGGCGGGTCGATGACTCCGAGGGAAGGAAGAGTTGGCTCCGGCAGGGAGTGGGTGAGCCCCGGAATGGCCAGGGTAGGCCAAGATGGACTGTAAGAGAGACAGACCCTTTTATTATTATAAAGTCGGAGATAGAATCGGAGATAGATAGAATCCGAGATAGAATCGCCCGTTGCTTCTGACGGCCTCTGCTTTTATACCCTTCAGCTCGTTTCCAAAATCAATATTCTTTTCCATTTTCAAACAGTGGTTTCTTCAAATATAATCGGACCTCCTTGGAGTGCGTAAATTTCATAAATAAAATTTAGAACAATAGTTAATTTGGTACAATCATAATATAAAAAATAAATTATAATTAATATAATGTTTTAGCGATATCAATAAAAATAATTAAAACTATATAAACCAAAAAGTAACATCATAGACTAAGCCAAACAGAAAAATAAAAAGAAACTGACAGTTTAACATTTGACATAGGTAAGTGTCACAACAAGAAAATCTACAGAAAATATCAATAACAATGAAATACAGAGCCTCAGGAATATTTAACACACCGGCAATGGTCATGCATTTATCTAGAGAGAACGTATGATAAAAGACCAACATTTTAACAAACAAACCGTAAGTAAAACATGCAACATTACATTTCCCCGACAACCCCGGAAAATTTTTGAATCCCATGAAAAAATTTTTAGGGCATTACTTAGCAAATCTAGCAGACTATTTACAGTGGTACTGAAAATTAAAAAGAAAGAAAACACTAACATCTGGTGTGTATTATCTTACAATTATGATTCCCCATAACCCAAGAAAATTATCAACTGAAAAGATTTAGATGTTGTAAACAAGACCTTGCTCTTTCATACACCTTTCAACAACTCGCCTTTCGTGCTCTCTCAATCATACATCACCAGCATTCTTAGGGGATATGGTTCACATTCTATGACGCATACTCCACAAGGAATTATTTTTTAAAGTTACGAAGGCTTATTTATTTTAATTAGGTGTCGTAACCCGCACCTTTTTTAAAACCCAACAAAAAACTTAATTAATATTTACAAAACTTTCCTGTTTCAGAAAAATAGTCAAGGTTTTAAAGCATTAGTGCTTAAGAAAAACCTTGCAAGTTTCAAGTTCAAGTACAAGTAATTAGTGCTTTAGAAAAACCTTGCGAGTTTTCAAGTTCAAGTACAAGTAAATTAAATCTAAGTTTAAGTTCAAGTAAGTATTTAAAAATAAAAGATATAGATACACTAAGGCTTATTTAACGAGTTAAGTACCGCTCGACATAATGGCTTATTTAACGAGTTATGCACCGCTCCATAAAAACTAAATATAATTAACAATGCCAAAACAGTTTTATCCCTATGAAGTATTTACAGACTTATGAAAATGAATAAAAATGAAAGTTCTTAAAGACATCAAGGAGAAGAACCCTGTGGTAGCATTTACAGAGCTATTTAGTGCTAATTGAATCTTTTATAACGGAATGTCCCATGAACGAAATTATCCTTTCCTGTCTTATGTTTTCAGATCAAAATCAAAGCATGATAGACGAAGAGTCCAACGTGCTAATCTCCCAGAATGATTAGATAGATTTTGGAACCATTTCAGTGTAAACTGTAAAACTTTAGTAAAATAAAAACTAAAACAATATTATAAACTAAATAATAAATAATATTGTATAAACTGTAACAATTTTATTTTTGTCTCCGATATATATATAGAATTATCTCCGATTTGTCAAAGTTTCAGCAGGTCTTTCAGCTCTGATAGAAACTTCGTATTCAAGCTCAAGTTTGTTGAAGTACGAGTATCTTATTGGTCTATTATCCATTGTTTAAGATTTAAAAATATTAGTCTAGGTATAAGTTTTTAAGGAATTTAGCCGTGGTAACAAATCAAACTAAATGGAGTAATGATTAAAGTAAATTAATGTTCAGTATTGTACAAACGTCCACAGGATATTGTCCTGCAGGCGTCGTGGAGTGTCCCAGTCCCCAACTTGCTAGTGACAAGTTAACACACACAAGCGAAAACTGGGTACGATTACCAATGAATGGTAACCGTAGTGGTGTGCAAGTGTGTGGGATGCAGTGTAGTGAGGTAAAGAAAAGAGTAAAGAGTAGGTGGTAACGTCTATAGGATACTCTCCTATAGAACGTCGTAGAGTAAGCCAAACCCCAACTTGCAAATGACCAACGAACGAACGATGGTTTTAACACGTACAAGCGAAGAATGGATGACGATTACAATGGTAATCGTAGTGTGTGTGGGGGTGTAGTATTACGAGTTGTTCAGTATAAGAAGTGTTGAGTAAAGGTTGTAATGGATGAGGTGATGAATAAAGGTTCGCCAAAATATAATTGAAAAACTTGTGAAAGTTTAGTTTTAGAATTTAGAGAGGGAAGAGGGGGTTGGGTTAGTTTTAGAATTTAGAGAGGGAAGAGGGGGTGGATTAGTTTTAGAATTTAGAGAGGGAAGAGGGGGTGGGTAAGCTGAATGGGCGCCAAACTGTAACGTTACATTTTCCCAGAGGGGGAAAATGTAAGGGAAAATATAACAATATAATTGAATATTATAATATAATTAAAAATACAAGGGGAGTACAAAAACACAGTTTAACACTACTGATCGGCACTGCACGCTTAGGAGGTTAGGCCTCAGAGGAGGCCTGCAGCGGGAGGTAGTCTTCGGGAGTTGGAGGCTCCGGCAGGGAGTGATTGACGGCTGGTGATGGCCTCGGCGGGTCGATGACTCCGAGGGAAGGAAGAGTTGGCTCCGGCAGGGAGTGGGTGAGCCCCGGAATGGCCAGGGTAGGCCAAGATGGACTGTAAGAGAGACAGACCCTTTTATTATTATAAAGTCGGAGATAGAATCGGAGATAGATAGAATCCGAGATAGAATCGCCCGTTGCTTCTGACGGCCTCTGCTTTTATACCCTTCAGCTCGTTTCCAAAATCAATATTCTTTTCCATTTTCAAACAGTGGTTTCTTCAAATATAATCGGACCTCCTTGGAGTGCGTAAATTTCATAAATAAAATTTAGAACAATAGTTAATTTGGTACAATCATAATATAAAAAATAAATTATAATTAATATAATGTTTTAGCGATATCAATAAAAATAATTAAAACTATATAAACCAAAAAGTAACATCATAGACTAAGCCAAACAGAAAAATAAAAAGAAACTGACAGTTTAACATTTGACATAGGTAAGTGTCACAACAAGAAAATCTACAGAAAATATCAATAACAATGAAATACAGAGCCTCAGGAATATTTAACACACCGGCAATGGTCATGCATTTATCTAGAGAGAACGTATGATAAAAGACCAACATTTTAACAAACAAACCGTAAGTAAAACATGCAACATTACAATGCATATGAAAGTATATACGATACTTATAACATTAAATGTTTGGTCTCTGTCTGTGTCCCGGGTTATCTCCGAAACAGCTGGACCGATTTTGACGGGACTTTCACTGGCAGATAGTTAATGTTATAAAGAACTAGCGGACGTCACGCGGTTTCACCCGCGTAGTTCCCGTTCCCATGAGAGTATGCGGATATATTTTTTTAAGTTTATTCGTTTCATACAAAAATACAAATCTTTCCTCTTTATAATATTAGTATAGATAAAGAATTAAGGTTCACACGGGCGAAGCCGCGAGCAGCAGCTAGTATAGAATTCATAGGTAATAAATAATGTTTATTTTATCTCCACAAGTTACATTCATAAACAAGGCGTCCAAAGCCCCAAGCCATTGTAGCGAGCGAAGAAAATATCCATGAAAATATATCAAACTGTGTGAATGCTGACCAGATGTCTTTTTTGCACGCCAGTAAACTAACTTTCCGGTACACGTCCACAAAAGCCAACCTCTTTAAAATACTGTCAAAATAACAGCCATTGTTCGCTTAACGAACACCGTGGTAATAGAAAAAAAACCCGGAAATAAAAAGGCAGGGGAAGCGTGTAAAACAAATTAGCATGGCCTTGCCATTGTGTGGCGGGCAGACGCATCGTCGCGCCCGCGCCGCCCGGTCAAAGTCACTGCCAACTCTGCGTGCACACTGTAAATAATACACCGTGACTATGAACATAGACACGTCAATAATATAATGATCAATTACTGCGTCAACGCTGCTAATAATTGTGAACATTAACTTGACTTTCTGAGAATCAGTTTGACGTTCTTGGGAACTGTCAAATCAATATTCGGAACAAAACATACTCTGTATGCCGCAGTTAAGGTAGTTTCGTTGATTACATTTTGATAGGCATATTTATAATAGAAAGCATAGCTGTGACAAATCTGAATAACATGGGATTTAATATTGATTTAAAAACATGCATGGACAGTCCAAACCTGACACTAACAGCAATGAAAATATTTAAAACAGGTGAAAATAAACAAACAAAAATTTTTATGAATATGAACACGATTAACGAATGTGGATCGGGTGAGAATAATCAAGCCAGCTAGTTCAGGGTCGATGGAATCATAATAATTAGTTTCAAGATTATCGTTTAAATTACCATTCACAGTCATGTGTGCCGGCTTCTCGAATGAGCTCATTTCTGACTTCGTCGTGGTTATTAGCATGCGCTGGTTTTTCTTCTCGCTTACTCATCGTAATTATTGTGACGAATATTTATCTCCAAATTGTAATGCTTCTTATGCCTACCCTTGCCCATGTTACCGAGGGTCAGCGTAAAATGTTTTCTCTTCCATTCGACTTTGTCAGCGGTCACTTTAACATTCCATTCATAATATCTTCCTTCACGCTATCCATCAATCTATGAATGGGATAAGTCGTGTTTTTTTATTTATTTACGGACATCAAATATCTAGAGCATGGTCAAAGCCGAAACTGAAGTACTAGTACAGGATTTGGGATTTCCAGACACATCTTCAAGTTTACTTGCTTCTAACTGCTTTTGCCGTAACGACTCTTAATCTCGATTTGCGCATGTACTAGGTATGTCTGCAGTGATTGGTTACAGGACGGTCCAATCTGTCCACCGAGCTATTTATTGCTCTTGACACTGCTGCGCCGTGGCTCCGTCCGTTGCCCTTGAGCCTCGCGACGTGACACGGATTCCTCCGTCTGTCCGTCACAATCAACGACCACAGTAGCTCTCACTGTACTCATATTACGAACTTTTTCTCATATTTTCCCACTATCATAATGTCTGCCGATCACATTCCTCTGCAGAACATAGGCCTCAAACTTTTGTATATTTGAGGTATTTGCAATATTTTTTCTGCTTAGTATTATGTGACAAGCAGTAGTTAACATAGTTTTACGTTAATTGTTTTAACAACGTTTGATTGCAGAGGGGTAATTAAAGATGCGTCAGTTATCTCGCGTATGTAGTAAGGAGAAATGATCGCAAATTAAAGTACTCACTTCTAATTAAATAATGACACCTGATTTCTTTGATCGATCGTTGAATCTAGCCAGATGAACATGCTATCTAAAGACATGAGCTTGATTAATTTCGATAAGAAACTTTCATCGTGTCGTGGTTTGGTCACGGGTTGCAAATCTGTGCGCGGCATGCACATGATCCGTTATCCGAGTTGCCGCCGCCGGTCAGCGCACTGCCGATGCCGCCGACGCGGATGCCACGGTTCGGGTGACCCACAACTCTCGACCTGGATACAACAGCTAGATCATATCACGTATTATGCTTCAACTATTCTGCAATATCATTGATACAATCGACGTTGATTTACGTAGTTGGCAATCCCCGCCGTTCCTTCTGTTCTAGGAACAGGAAACTTTCCAAAACAGACGTGTTGACAGGCGACTTGTCGACAACTTAGTAACCGCTAAATGGGAGTTTCCCTATGCATCGGTGACCTTGTCCCGTTTGGGATAGGTTGACCTTACATATGTAAATGAGCTAGGGCTTGTGGAATGCATGATGATGAGTTAAGAATGTAAGATGCTAGTTCCGAATGAGGAAATCTGAAGAACTTCTTGACTCCTTGGACTCTTAAAGGTTGAAATCACATTTAACTTGTGCTAATGAACATATTTTGTCCAAGTGTGTCTCATTTATCTTTACACGACTGCCAAAAAAGGAGTGTAATGTTTTTTCTTCATTAGATTATTCCATCACTGTGCCGCAAAATTAGACTTACGAAAACGAGTCTGGTTACAATAGATTCAGTAGTTTTGAATTTGGCTTCGACGATATTGTATTTTCGGTTCTTTTTTGTGTCGGAGAATAGTTCTTAGATGATGTCATTGTTCAAAAGCCGCCGAGGATTTCGAAATGATGACGCCTCTCTGGTGCACAAACTGACTGGCCACTCGGCTGTCCTTGTTTGCAGTCAAATGGCTTGTGCAAAGTCAACGAACTTGGCACTCTGGCTCTGGCACTCAACGCCTGTATAACACACGCTCTGGATTAGACTAGGCGTCTTCACTGTTTTTGATCTTTTTGCAAACTCGAATGATATTTTCTCAGTTATTAGCATGACTGCAATTAAAATCTTATTGCTTGAGGACAAAGGTAGCTTTTGCAGCGATGTGAATTCGTAAGTAAACGAGTTCAGCAGAATAATTCCAACTATATATAACAATAATTAAGTAAATGTAATTGAATACACGAAATAAAACCTGTAGTATGCGAATATAACTGCGTTAATTGAATTTTATTTGTGATTCTAGCACGGTTCCCAATCGTTTTAGAATTTAAATAGTACCAGAATGCATCGGAAACGTTTTAGTTCAAAGCTAGAGAACGTTTTATTTCATTCAATAGATTCGTGCACGTTCATTTGTATGTTTTAGTAAGCGGTACCTGAATTTGGCACTATGAGATGTATTTATGTACAATAAACATTCGAGCGAGCTCAGACATTATTTACATACCAAGTACCTATCAATCAACGTCGGTACCTATCTGTTTTCTAGACGAGTAGTTCTAGCTGTATAATACTTTTGAGATTAATTCCGAATGTCGTTGCTCGTCGATTAATATTTTTTCTAGAAACGTAAAAAACTCATTTGGGTTGATCCCGCTGCACCTCTGTTACCCAATCAATATCTTATACGTTGGTTTTTCTCTTAAATGATTTGCGTAATACGGATTTAATTTGTTTACCTACTGTTTACGTTGACATGTGCCGCTGGCTTAACGTAGGGATAACTTTTTATAATAGTTTGAATTCTAATTACAGTGGCTTGTAATTGTAATAGTTCGTAACCCTTATTTACCTGTACGTATAATTTGTAATGTAATGAGTAATACTGAAATAGATTTCGTAATGGGCTATTTTGAGATTTAATATCCTCATCCAAGTAACAAAACATCATAAATTATTTGATGCTTCATTCATCCCTCCCTGTTAGTAAGCAGGATCGCGGTACCTTCACGAATGATGTGCTAAGACAGAATTAACTATAGGGATATACAATACAGGTTGTATAATATTGTTAGTCTATATTTTGCGATTTAAAGACACGTGTTGTAGTGACTTCGTTATTAATAGGTAATTTGATACAAGCTTTTTGTATAAAAAGCTAGAGTCAATGTACAGTTAAAATTTTAACAGCAGCTTTTATAAGTAGATCTTCTGCTAGTGCCGCTGCAGTGGACTCAATCAAGAGTAAGCCAACTGGAAACTTGTTTTATCCATGGGTTCGTCATACGGGATCCAGATATGCAGTAACACGTGTCCTAACTCATGTCTTACTTACTTTGCCTATTATAGTTGTTTGATTTCTCCTTGACTCACGTTTTTTCAATTATCACTGAATGTACGTTATCATTATTATTTTCACTATTAACATTAATTACTTGTATATCTCGATGCTTATAATATGAAGTGGGTTTTCTTGCAATACTTTGTTTTACTGAATTAAGTTTACTCGGTCACGCTCACAATGCAGTAGGCGTAAAAACGCCAGATACCGCTTTAACTGTAACACGTTTGGTAGTGAAAGAAACTTCTAAATTCTTGATCTAATTATGACTTCAACTATAATTATTTTACCAACTATACTTTAGTATGTCTTTCTTATGTTTAAAGCTATCCGTGCCGTGCTATACTTACTCACATCGCGCCCAGATACAACCTTTGTGGTATTCTTAATTAACCCCTAAAGTTTGCGATACTACAAGTAAACACCATTTTAACTCTGGAAATACATAGAAAGCAAAGAAGATTCGCAGTTCAGTCATACAAAAAATGTGATTTACTGTATCGAATGCACTTTCTTTTAACCAACCATAAAGTAACCCTATCCTCAACAACTTTTACTTTAAAAACAGATATCCTCATATAACTTTATTGTAATTGATATTTTTTGTATATTAATAGGTACCTTTGCTTCTACATGACATAAACATCTGTACGAGTGTATATATAGTCTACATGGCAGAGAGCCAAGCGCTCTTCCTTTCACATTGAAATTGCTACAGTTTTTGGACAGAAAACTAGTGATGACAAATAGTAACCGAATGGCTTTGTTACACTCAAGCTTTAATTTTCTTTATAAACGATTTGGAACAGATCTGTCACATGAGATTGTATCTTTTTTCAGGTACTGGTACAATAAACAGCTGAATAGTATCAGATGGGTGAGTGCGCGATCGGACGTGTACAGGTTGAATTGCGGAGTGAAGGCTCTTTCAAACAGGTGCGACACGCGACGCGACACAAAGACACCGCTCGTCGTGCGACGAGCGGTGTCTTTGTGTCGCGTCGCGTGTCGCGCCTGTTTGAAAGAGCCTTGAGGCAAGGAGGTTTTTTATTCTCGCCTCGCCTCTTTAACTTTTTATATGAACCAACTGATCGGAGAGCTCAGCAGCACTAATATTGGGTGTTCTGAAGAGAAGATGGGGTCTTTATAAACAATATCAGCTACGCGGATGATATGGTGTTGCTGAGCCCATCGCTCGGTGCATTACGTAAACTTTTGGGCTTATGTGAGTCACATGCGGAGGCCCATGGGCTCAAGTATAATGCTAAGCAAAGTGAATTTATGATTTTTAAAGCCGGTATCTAATGCTAGTCACTTGTACCTCCTGTCACTCTTTGCGGCATTCCTTTAATCAAGGTGAAGCAATTCCTAGTATTTGGGCCATTGGGTCTCCAATGACCTGTGTGACAACCAGGACATTGAGAGGGAGCGCAGGGCGCTGTCTGTCCGGTGTAATATGTTGAAATGCAGGTTCGCACGATGTACCAGTAAAGATGACTTTATTTAAGGCATATTGTCAGTCGTTTTACACGTGCAGTCTGTAGACCGACTTTACGCAGCGGGCGTACAGCGCACTGCGCGTACAGTATAACAATGCTTTCAGGATGCTATAAGGTTTTCGGCGGTGTTATAGTGCCTACTATGTTTGCTGAAGCGCGGACGGATGATTTTTTCGCGATCATAAGGAAACGGAGCGCTTCGCTACTAAGTCGACTACACAACAGCTCGAACAGCATCCTAAAGGTATTGTCCGAGTGGTGGGATCTCCTCCTGTTACTGAGGTGGATGTAGCTTCATAGTAGCGCGTCCTCTCGTATTATGTAATATTTCTGTGTTATGTTTTATTTTATTAGTTTTGGATGACATTTGTTTGTATTTATTTAAATTTTATTTGATTTGAATGTAGGTAATGTTATTATGGACTTTTGTCTGGAATAAATGAATTGATTATTAATGAATTATTTTAAGTTTTTAAGTATTCTCGCGACCACGGCTCCCGATCCTTTGGAAGGCGTACGAGGGGTCGAAGCCAACTCGAAGAGGCCCGTTAGACGTTTTTAATGTTATGAGGCACCAACCGACGACTATCCCTGTCCCTATGTAAGTGCATCCAAGGACAACCCCCGGTTGGTGTAGGACTATTGTAGGATATGGAAACAAAGATGTTGGGTTATTGGTTTGGATGGCTAAAGTAAACAAGTTATCTAGGACTATGGAAAGTCTATGGCCCCTGCCTGATATGTTTTATATAAAATACACATAAAATGGCAGGTGATGACTTGCACACTCAATATTGGGCCCCCGAAAACGATCGCTAGCACATAGTGTCGTAGCGACTAGGTGGCAACACGTCCTGAGGTGCTTATGAGGAGTGGAGAGGTATTCCACGGCTATCAGGACAATCCCGGAAGTACGGTCAATATCCCCACCAGCATCTTAATTCATCTTGGAATACTTCCTTCCTCCGAGCACGTTTGCTCTTGCGAATCTCCACTCAAACCGGCCAATAAAGGCAAGAAGGAGGTGGGCGCTCTATTTCTCGCCATTGTTCACTCCAGCCGGCCAATAAAGGCATGCCAAAGCTGAGAAACAAGACTTCTCCCGGGAGACATGGTCCGTGGGGTTGCTACTGCCCAACAAATCGCCACATGTTGCCCTGCGGGTTTCTGTATCTCTCTTGGTCTGGCTCCTCGCCCTAAACCCGTTTCGGCAAACTAAACTACCGGTACAGACCTAGAGTTTAGGAGCGCGCAAGCCCCACCACGACGTTAACGTAGAGATACGGCCGTAGTGTTATTATTATTATAATTAAGAAAACTTTGAATTTTCTTTTGTATTTAATAAACGTTTTAGGGTACACACTAGATGTACGAGTCTTCAATTTTCTACTTCGACAAAATCTATTTCTCATTAACTGCTTCATTTTCACTGTCCTGAATACTGAACTAAAGGCGCTACATCACTATCTCCTCAATATCGACAGCGCTCCATTGTTGTAATATAAAAGGCATAAAACATAGGTGTGTGTGTGTGTATACTCGGCGCTCGAGGGTACGATATACTGCGCTGTTCATGTTGAAGCGTCCGATGACGTCATCGCGACGAGTTGTCTCATAATGCAGGTATAGGTGGTGCTTACTCCTACGCTATACTATTGTGGTTTCGAATAATGAGCTCAGATACAGATTAACAAAAGCTACTTTACCTAGTACCAACATCAATTTGAATAGTTTTCTCCTGAATCCCATCTTCTGTCAAGCAAGGGAAAAAATGGATTTAAAAACCTCTGCTGGTAGCATCGTTCATTCAGCTACAGGTAGTTTCAAATTCACATAATATTAATTGGTTTAATTTACGCTTACAATCTAATTATTTTCGTGGCGCTCGCATCCTTTCATCAAACAGTTCGTTCATTCATGGCTGCGGAAGCGTGTGAGGATGTTCAGCCACTTTTTTAATCGAAAATGCGTGAAGTTCCGTTCTCTTTGGTAAGATTGCCGTACGGTTGCTGCTGATCGTTAGTTTGGTAATTTTTCACCGTTGCCTTGCCAAGAAATGTCTTGAATACATTACTTGAGTAGCTGGTAGCTTCTGATTTTTATGTTGTTTAAGTGGAACCCGGTATATTCATATCTTGTTTAAGGTTCCATGGAACCTGCTTTACGTTTATATAATACATGCTTTATTTTACGCTCATTGTTCCTTTTGGAGCGAGCAATATACTTCGCATAATGTACTCTTGCGATAAAATTGAATGCACTTATAAACGATGGGATGACCGCACTGACCGACGCTGCCGATGCAGCGTCAGTCAGTGCGGTCATCCCATCCATTCCTACATGAAAGTCCTCCGCCGTGCGCCCGCGTCGTTCACAGATCATTTCCCCGCTACTTTCTCCCGACCACACTGACCACTCGCTATCACCTAACGATCGCCATGTTACATCTCAAAAGTTTCACAATAATAAAAACAGACCAATTTCTGAATGCAATATAATGTTTCAGAACTATCATTAAACGTAGTTAGTGAGTTTTGCATAACAGATTGGAGTTCTGTCAGTCACCCACAGACGAAGTTACACAATCCATCTCAGCTGCTGGTTTTGATGTAGAAACTGCACGGGCGGTACCTCTGTGGTTTAGCGTGGGCAGTCGCCAAACTTCGGCACTCTGCGGCGCGTCGCGATTGCTCGGAGCGAGTACACTAAAGCATTGTTTCCTTAACTTAACCAATTGCTTATCCAGTAATTTGTAAGCATTAGATACCTAACATTTCGTAAGAAAATGGAGTTGCTCAAAGCTCTCGATCGTGATGCTGTTCCTCGGCGATTTGAGATCAATTTCCGCCTAATTTATTTATTATTTCCGCCTAATGCTTATATATCCGCATGTTGGTTATATCAAAAACGCCTTTTCAGTTGCCATGCAGTATGTAGGTAATAAACCTGTTATCAGAGTAATGTACAGTACTACAGCGACAAACAGTATTCAATACGGAGAACATTTTATCGATATAGGCGTCATTCAAATAATAGCTTTCCCGCAAGCCGTGATACAGTTTCCGGCGTTTTCTAGATTTCTTTTTACGATCGTCTTATTGGGTAAAACCTATAAACTGTAGTAATTACTGGAGAATGGTAAATAAAAGGCACAGTCGTAACTCTTGGATTTCGGGCATCAGGCTGCTTTGAGGCCAAGTGAACCATTTCACAAACCTACATATCTTGAAATTCGTTGGACATTGAAGGACTCAAAATCGTAATAATTATGCGTGCTCGTAATTAAACCAAAATAATCTATACTATACTCCAGTTTACTGATAATCCAATTGTGACTTCTTTTGACCGTTCGCCGTGGCAAAAATTCATTGTTGTCTGTCATAGGTAACTTTTGAATGCGTGTTTACGCTATTATAAACATATTTATGGTCAGGTACAGAGGTCTTTACGTATTTTTAGTAACGTTAAACAAATAATATTGATTGTAAACGAAAGAAAACTACTTTTTTCCATACGGAATCCGATTTTGGGGATAATCTATCGGAAACCAAGATTGGAAAGAAAATTACTTTCTTCTCGGAATGAAATCCTGCGGAAACTTAATAGAGCCCTTTAATGAGCGTAGCTAGAAAACTAGGCGGCACACTTAACTATTGCCCCGTCTATTCCACCCGGCCAGCTCCGTGGTCCGTGAGGTCTTGAATAGTGGTTGAAGCGTGACGTTCGAGACTTCATTTCGAGATAAAACGTTAAACCTTTTATACAAGTACCTACCTGATTTTCATCATCGAATTTGTCGGATTTGTCTCTCGTACCTATGGAGATGTCTTTCGGTCTGTAGTAATCATAATAAACAACTTTGGCCGGCTCTCTAGTGATTGTAATACGTTGCTGTCAGTTTCCGCTAAGGATCACACCACCTAATTAGCTATTTGGTGTTCATTGTCCGTTCCATGTGGAAAATTTGCCTTACGCACACACCAGACAGTAATTTTCATAAAAAAACACGTACGCTCGACTGCTTTCAAGATTGATGTAATTTTTTGCCAGCCAATGAAACCAATTTGAGACGCCGGTGGTTTGCGTGATCGCGGCAATGGTTGCCTACTTGCCAACACAGCTACTTTTTTGCCTTACTTTTTATTTTACGATGATGATAATGAAGTTGCTTTAAGTTTTTGGCGATGACATCATTTCCTCAAACAATGGGAAACTTACCCGCTACGCCAAAATTTCCTCCTTCCTATGCGCTTTCCATAAATATTGCCAAAATGCTAGCGCACTGAGAGTTTGGAGCTAAAAAGTTGAGTCATTAAGAAAAATTAGCTTCATATTAGACCATAATATGCTCACCTGTCATGTCTATTCGAGACTAGTTGAACACAAACCTATAATAAATAACAACAAAGTAGAATTTCGTTTCGAAGAACCGGTTGTAACGTGTGGCGTAATATCAGGCCACAGCCGCTACGTCGTGATGTAGAAACTCAAAACCAACGTGTTTACCAAACACTGGAGCTCCAGGTGTATCAAAGGCTTGTTATTATCCACGCTCTGATTATTTTCCTCCCTTCAGTTTGTATGTCATGTGTCACTAAAAGCGCTTAGTAATCAGGGGAGATCGCGACCGGTGGTGGCAGCGACTGCTTGCCTTTGTCCAGTCATCCGTGCCTTATGCAATACCACGCGTAGGGTAGTCACCCCTTTCCGTCGGCCCCTCGTATATGGCAACGCATGTAATCGAGTACATACAGACAGATACAAACACGCACGCAACCTGATAAACAGGTACGACGGGGATGCAAATTAGAATCGATTGTGATCGGGTTTCTAATATGTAGTTGCCGTTCATTGGTGATTGACGGAAAAAAAAATTTTTTTTTACGTGTTATTCACTTCATTCTTCGTAATAATTACGTAAAAAGGATTGATTCGATGTAAGTCGACGGTAAAAAACAGGACCAAGGGGAATTAGTCGGTGTAACTTGTATCTAATTCCCTGTTGTGCATGAAGTCATGGAACAAAAACCATAACAAGAGAAATACAAACAACGTCGTCGTGGAGATAACGTGACTCATAGTTGCCACAAAAAACGAATAGATTGGCTCTGAATGGGAATTACCAATAATAGAGAACAAATGTCAATATTGCCATTATACGCAACGTTGTTTAGATAGCGACTGTTACTTCAACGTTGTCAGATCTCTGTCACTGAGACCACAGAGACATGATATATACGTACATTTACATTTCCTCTTTTTAATGGAGTCGATGTGCTTTAAGTGTCTCATCCATCAAGCGAAGTCAAAAGCCGTAGTTTTTGCTTGATCTCAGTACAGCACGGCGTAGTAGATCGATTGGCCTCGGTCCTGCACGCTCCGCCGACTATTGCGTCATGCCGTGATGCTGTCAGGTGGAGCAGACGATGATAATGAGCACGTTGCCCATGTTTATTGCTTTGTTTTTACCATCCTTGATTGAAGATCGCTCGTCAAAGCGAGAAAGACAAACGCGATGACGGTGCACTGTGATATATTGGCACTTTCGCATGCCGTAAGACAATAACCAGGTCAAGGTTGTCCTTCCACGCTAATGTCACCTGAGTTTAGGTTGGGCCTGGATCAGCAAGTTTTTATTCTTAGTAAAACTGCAAACGAAGGCTGTCTACAGGTCACTGATGGAAAAAAGCGACAATCACGGGGCATGGCGTTTAAGTAAAGGTTACAAAAGCGTTCGTCATTCCGTGCAGGATCTGCACGGAATGACGAACAGTGCTTGTCTGACAGATTGATCGTGTTCACCTCAAAACTGGTGCACTCGAGCGTGATCGTGCGCTCAGTACCACTTACATCCATAATTCAGTACACTGTTCAAGCAATTATGCAAGTTAATAATTTTTAATAAAATAATTTATTTACTTGCACTTTGCATTGAACCTACAAAATACATTGGATATAATAAAGTTGCTGAAAATATCGACAACGATTGCGAAAACTTAATTGGGACACTGATAAACTTGTTTTTTACGTTCGTTATGATTCGTTCTTCATACCGTGTTTAAAATTACATTCTAACTTAATAATGGGAAATCCGGATTGTAATAGGAAAACGAAACTTTAGGAAGCTTCTCAGTAGCAGCATTTGCATTTAAACGCTTCCCGAGATTAACATCGCTTAGATCTCGTGGATCGGGGTGGAGGAGGGACCCCTGTATCGGCTTATACTCATATGTTAGGCGTGACGGGTGTAGTCATTAGCCGATAATTTGGCGCCGGCTGACATTTGCATGTTATCTGCCTGCCGCTGGCGCCACGTCATACGGAACCAGATAGCAGAACTACGTATACCATACACACGAACGCAAATTAACATGGACACCAAAATGACTAGCGCTGATAAACAGACTCCTTTAAAACCAATTTAGACTTAATTATTCTTTTGTAAATAAATAGCCTGTTAGCTTTCCAGCTTGTTTACCGAAAATGTTTTGGGTTTCCTTCATAAATTGTTAGCTGAATGCCATATTTAGGCATTCGTAATAATAATCATGGTGTAAACAAGTGTTGGAGTTGTAGTGGCATATGGTCGGTACACGTAGTCTATTCCGGTATGTTTATGGGCGTGAAGCCCTAGGGGCCTGCACGGGACCGTCAAGGTGACGCGGCACAGGCTTGTGTTGGCGCCCAGCCAGGGCCCGTAGCTAACTACGTGTCTATAACATACCTGCTGTTTTATGTCCAATCTTACTCCATACAGTTTTTTTATGCCCTTACCTTTAGATCGGTATGCATAAACAGATTTTAGATAGTAGACAAATATTCTGGGCGAGTATATCTGCTTTATAGCCACCATATGTCAAAGAATATAGTCACATTACATATAAACTTATGTTACCGGGAATCCCGCAGATGCAGTGTAACGTTTAAAATAATAGCTTATATCAATAATGATAAAAATGCAATGTAATCGTGCTCTGTGCTTAAATAATTCTACTTGAAAACAGGAAAAATATATTTGGAACTAGAGAGAAGTACTTCTCGGAATGCAGATTTGATTGAATTAATTGAGAGATGTCTAAAAATAACACTGATATAATAGGTGACGAGACTTCTTTAATTGCTGGATGTGTGGGTGCGAATCTGATGGAGCACCTCCAACCTGTGGCCCCGGGTCAATTGCGCGCACGCATCCCTCGCGCCTCGCGAAGGCCGTCTCGATCGCCTGATCAATCAATTGGTGCAATTATATAAGATTTTCGTCTGAGTGCTTAAAACACGCATTAAGATTATTAGCCACATCCTCGCGGAGGATTTCTGAAAGGCTCGAAGGAAGCCATAAAACAGCGGCCGTCGGTTCTGATTGAACTAGTTATTTGAACAGATTGAAATTGAGAGGTCTTGCATACCTGATTCAAGGAGAGCGATTACTCTAAATAACTCACTTTGGGCGTTCAACTCGTTAAACATACAGGGACTTGCTATTTTAATTCGGCTCTGATGCACAAAACGTTTGCATAATATTTTATGAATACCCATACCGAACAACCATTTTGTCCTTTGTGTGGTACTTATGCTTATCATGAATTATCTGTAAGTCCAAAATAAAACACAAGTTCACAACACAACATTACCACCTGGAGTTATTCATGTGACTCGTTACAAAGAACGCAATTTTGTAGTTCGGCCTTATCAACAAACCAACGTATCTTAAAATGATTACATTACAAAAAAAATACAGAGATATAATAGTACTATCGTTGAGTTAATGAAGCGTATGTTTGTTCTAGGCAATGAGAGCGAGAGAGAGTCATGTAGGCACATTAGCGTGGCTCTCCGGAACTGGCAATGTTTCATCCTGCCATCTTCGTATCCTTCGTCATCCATGTGAGTTGCACTTTCATTCCTAATGTACCGATGTGGTCTATCTCGCTTCTTTGTAGCTGCGGACGCACCTTTCAGATTGTCTGTTTGTTTAATAACAGAAATTACGTCACTAACAGAACATAGCCATTGATAACATCACGTCACTCAATGCTTTCGTCA
Source organism: Omphaloscelis lunosa (assembly GCA_916610215.1). Taxonomy (NCBI): domain Eukaryota; kingdom Metazoa; phylum Arthropoda; class Insecta; order Lepidoptera; family Noctuidae; genus Omphaloscelis; species Omphaloscelis lunosa. Next base: position 1,563,349 of record OU744245.1, on the reverse strand, counting down.
TACGCTTATCACTCGTGTTTAGATACGTAATCTTAGTTATCTGCGCAAGGACACTCACACGTCCAGATTAGCTTATTATTTGGCGTTTTAATTGAGTACCTACTTGCGCGGAGTCGAAATTGTTTGAATTTACAATGTTGGGCGTCCTTGCCACTTGGCACCCTTCGACAGTCACGCGAGAACTGCGCTACAGCGCGGACATGCATCGCGCTCTTGTAAATTAAATTAAATATACGTGTGCAGCTTGAACAGTTCTACACGTTACGTGAAGCAATTATTGACTCATTACTATGTTTTTTTCGTTCGACCTCTGAAGCATCAGCACTTGCAGTACTCACTATAATAGCAGTATGTATTTTAAAGTGTTTTTATATCTTGTCTTTTGTTTGAAAAACACAAGTATGGCTAAGGAAATGAGTGCACTTGTCAGGTTTCTTATAGCGCGCTAATCCTGCTGCTGTTCACGGCGATCACACTTGAGTTTTTATGGTTTCAATGAAACTTTAATTTGTAAACAAACATGGAACGTTGTGTTGCCGAGAGCTGTGGGCGCATGTGATGATGCACAAATAAGAATGCCATGACAACATACAGAAATAATCGTTTTGTGAAAGGTGTTGTCTTTTCGTTGCCAGAACATGTGATTATCCAACGGATTGCGTGTTCTTTTGTAATGTGATTAGATGAAATAGAAGTAATAACAAGTGGTTACTTAAAATAATACACATTTATTTAAATATGTATTCTTTCTTTCCTTATCCTATCTGACACCAATGCAAATAATATACATTGGTACTGTATTGTAAAACTTCCAGAGTTTATAATGAGATATTAAATCCCTGACATTTTCTACTCTATTACTCATCCTAACCTTCGAAACATGTTAATTTCCCGAATCCTCTTAAGTATAACATAATAGCACTCACTCTCTCGCTGCTCACTTTCGCAACGTTTATTGGTTTCTTTGGTCTTTCTTCACACATTTGCTAGAGCATCATTAACGTTACAATATTGCAGCTAGTAATACTAGCCTCCTCTCAAGTCATAAAGACAACAGATGGCTCAATATTAATGTGTTCGAAACACTGAATATTGATATGTAATCTTCTGATATATGCGCGAATGAACTGGTCTATTGCAACAGACGTCTCAAATTCTCGCATTTGTTTCGAGAAGCTCGTTTTATATTTAGCCAAAATTACTAGCTCCCAGACTCAGATCGCTGAAACATCCATAAATTAAAATTAAATTAAATTAAACTTTATTTCAGACTAAGGTCCATAATTTTGTTAGTATAGTGGTGTTAGTAACAATGGTGCATAAAACGTGCCGATGAATTTTAAGCTCAGCAGAATCCCCTATCTTATGCCTCGGATTTAGTTTGCTTAATTACGTGTATTTAACTGCATGGCACGGAAAAAAATCTTCGTATCATCAACATTAATATTTTAAGTTTAGAATCTCGGCGATTACTTTTGGTGGCCATGATGCTACATGGTTTGTGTAACAATAGATTTGACTGTATTGAAATCACAAATAAGTTGCGCTATACAGTGCCTAAAACTGTTATCAGTCGGGCAGCGCGCATGCCCCGGCTGTTCCACGTAGATTCATGCAGGACTAACGCCGCCGGGGAATGAGTGCCTCTTCGTCAACTTGTTGAAACCTATAACATGCACTTCATGAACATAGATGTCTTCTCTCTTTCAAGTAAAAAAATTAAAACACTAGCTATAAATACTCTTTCACCACAATCTTAACCTATCAATAATTTTTAAATTCAGTTAAACATAATAAGATAATATTGTAAATACATTTCCGTTCCTGATTTATTCATCTATTAACTCGTGGACAATGGTGTGGGTTATATGTTTACCTATTTGTGTTACGACTCATAATTTTTAACCTTAAAGGCTCTTTCAAACAGGCGCGACACGCGACGCGACACAAAGACACCGATCGTCGCGCGACGAGCGGTGTCTTTGTGTCGCGTCGCGTGTCGCTCCTGTTTGAAAGACCCTTAACACGTAACTGTTTTTTTGTCCCTAATAAATAAAATAAAATAAAAAATAAAAAAACAGTCAGATACTTACCAAAAACTTGGTCCTACTGTGCCGGCCTTCTTTGCGTTATCTTAATGTGCTCAACCATCAATTCTCTATTCCAGACTAATGACCTCGGCAGCTATGCGCCTGATCGTCGGCCACCGCACGCTTTCGAACCACGGAGGACGCGACTCTGATGCCAAAATAATCACCCCGCTATACCTCTCCACTTAGATAGGCGTTTTTAACGTTTTTACAATTTACATTTTTAACGTAGATTCATTTACACGTGCGTTGATGTTAACACACATATGAAGTGAAGTGCAAGTGCTAGTGTTGTGATCAAGCTGGTGTAATCCGGCTGTATCTGGTTATAAGTGGTGCGTGTCCGGTCTAGTCCGGCGTGCGTTAGTCCGGGCCGGTTGCGCAGGGCCCGATGTTGGCGGCGTCATGGCCTTCATGACGAAGAAGAAGCGGTACAAGTTTGGGGTGCAGTGCTGTCTAGAGGAGCTCACTGAGGTGCCTTTCGTGTCTGCGGTGCTGTTTGCCAAGGTCCGCCTGTTGGACGGCGGAAACTTCCAAGAACATTCTAGCAGGTCAGTAAGACATCGTTACATAGCCATTAAGTTTATATTTGTGTCGCATTATCATCTGGTGCATCTTTTACGATAAATTACACGTCGTTAGGTGTTATCAAACGTCACATTCTATGAAAGTATCGATAAAAAAGTAATCTGTTTAAAATGCAGACCTCTTATCACCCGGCGATAGGAATACTTTCTTTCGTCTGTCTCCCTGACGTTAGATAAAAAGATTGCTACAAGCTTGCTCCAAACTTCAGAAAAAGTTGGACCTAATGAATATTTTAAACACAAGCAATTTCGTTCTCGAACTCAAATATCCGCCAACTTTGTGTATGTTGCCTTATCCGGTATTGGCTAAGCTTGTGAGTCGTGTCTGGAAATGATGACTCTAAGCTTGCAATTTGTCTCAGCGTTCAAAAATGCACATTATCTCGAATTCTATGTTTTCTGTATTCTGGATATAAATCTGATGGACTGTCCAAGTTGCGTTTGTTCCTCGCAAATTGTTATTATGCATTATTTATTTGGTTGCATTAAAGCCTTAAGGCTCTTTCAAACAGGCGCAACACGTGACGCGACACAAAGATACCGCTCGTCGCGCGACGAGCGGTGTCTTTGTGTCGCGTCGCGTGTATGAAAGTGAAGGAAACAAATGCGTCTTAGTTTAATTTTGGTCTACCAGCTACTTTGCAGCAATCTAATATTTTTCATCAATATCAACACCATGTTCTTGGAATAAAGAGTTATTTTCCTCTCGTACAACAGGTCCGTCCAATTACTCGCCTGATTTAATCTTCGGGTTTTGTTTGTCGCGCTTGATTAAGTAACGCTTCGACGGCCGTTCTTACTTCATAATTGCGATATATTACAAAACGGTGTACACTTGTACAGTAATGGTCTGTTCGTTGTTCGTTTTACTCCAATCTCTGTCACAAGTTAACGGTATTAGTTCAGCTCATAAATCAAGTTTGGTTAATCCAGTCGGACGGAGCACGGGGGTGGGAGGGGGGTTCGTATTCAGCGCACTGGACCACGCCGCACTTCCTTGCAACGCTATTCTTCCTTGTATACATATATGTATTATACTTACCAGCAGTCAAGCGTAGATTTCCGTAATTGCAGTTTTTGACTAAAAAACAAGATATCGCTGGTTATACAGTTGTTAACTCGTTACCTACGTAAGAAAGATATAGTTCGTCAGTTTTCAGTAAGATTTTGTAAAACTCTTATGCCATATAAGGATGAGAAGCAATCATTTTCGCCATGACTACCTGTTTACTAGCTGTGTACTTAATAATGTGAGCTTAACAGCCCTTGGACACACCAACCACGGAATCAATTTAACTGGATAAGTTTTTCGTTTAATGTCACACGAAAATGTCTGCGGGTACCAAACAACGTTACTGGAGAGCACCGCTCTACGCTTCAGTCTTTTATTATTAAGCTGGGAACTAAAACGACAACACTATCGACTTCGTTATTCCTCCCTTCTGTTTTCCTTTGCAGTTTTTTTCTAAAAGCTTGAAAATTTTCTGGAATCTGGAAACAAGTTATAAAGGATCTTGAAATCCACCAACTAGAATAACTTGATACTACATCGGCCTTCATAATAGAAGTCAAGTTCAAACGTATTATGTTGACCATAAAACAACTATTTACCTTTTGTGATTGAATTAATTAACTTGTAAAGGATCATAACGATAGCTCACGGTTACGGTCCGACATTTTAATTTTGTATATCTGTTATTACTTTGGTCTTATTTTCTAAAGTCTCTTAAAAAAGTAGAAGAAGTTGAAGTAATTCGGCAATGTTTGCTGCATTACTAACTTTTCAGTATAAGGGACTAAAACTTGCGCTGAAAACTTATGGACTTCTTAAATTCTATTTACTTCCAAATTACATAACTGTCAAAAGTTTATCCCTGTTCCGGAGCAGATCGAATTCCTCCGAAGTTATTAATTAAATAAAACTGTAGGCAAGCAATGATTTTTGAAGGAACAGACTGTATTATGCAAGGCGTCTCGTCATCGCGATCATCAATCTTTCTCATTGTCCGTATTGTGGTATACCACCCACTTTCCGCGAGGTCTGTCTTGCTCAAGTTGCTGTGTCGTGGTGATATAATCCACCCACGCGTAGCAAATTGTCTAGGTGTACATTCGCGTGTACATAGTAGCGATAATTATGTGGTGTTTAACCAAATTGAAATTGATGATGTGAGAAAAAGTTGTAAACTCGCGTATTTTATTACCATTAACATTAATTTGGTGGTTTAAAAGTATTAAAAATTATGTTTGTGTCTGGTAATGGATGTACTCCAGTCCATTGCGCTAAATACATTATTTCAAATACACAAATGATTGTGGTGTTCACTGGATATTTCGGTGTAGATGATCTCGTATATTACTGCGGCATGCCCGGTCAAGTCGGGTGGTCTTATCCTGACCGTGAGGCGACCGGACGCTCGTTATCCAATCCCCAACAGCACCGGACAGGCATCATATTTAGCACCACTCCCATAATGCACTCTACCCATCGGTCACCACTTGCACTCCGATTGGCACATCCTACTTGCCAAGTTTCTGATCCTTGTGTCCGGACATGACCGTGAACGGAAGCTTTTCTCTACTTCGAATATGTCGAAATTTGCTAAGTACAGTACATAAAAATAAAATTTGCACCGCATCGTGAATCAATCGAAGGCCGTACGTACAATCGCACTAAATCTCAATGGAATATTTTTCTGGTAATCTCTATCAAAATAGCTTTGTAGGTCTTGAGATTAGAACAAAATATAGTAAGCTACGCGAGACTTCCTTATGTATATATAAATGGTGGCCGTATCAATGAGTTTCCGAGTCGCTACAGATAAGTGTGGCCATGTACGCTTCCGATACGTGTTAGTGCTGCTATCGATAACAGCTGAGCTGCTGCAATCCATTCCTGTTCCACTTCGCCTAGCTAATATTAGAATATAATAAATATGTCTGTAATTTTGTTTATCTCGTGAAGTTGTTATCTATGTTCAGAAAGACAGGTATTGAATTCAATAGTGTTGCAGCATTTGGCAGGAAAGTGAAAAATTTTATACACGTGCTTACCGTTAATGAATGATGCCAACTTTACTTAATTATTCCAACATTTTGACCTTTCGTTCTGCTTGCGATGTCTACTGTTCGCAGCACTACTAGTTTTAGAATATGGTATACTTAGACTTACTACTGACCTAAATAGTTATCTTATCATCATCTCACCAACCTCCGATTGCTGTTAACAATGTTGACAAACCATTCCGATTTATTTGAAACAGTCATGTAAGTACAGTTACTATTCCTAATCGGGAAATGCTCTCGAATCTATCAGAGCCAATTATAATGCATGCCATCCCCAATCATACCTAAGCACGTAATTACGAAGGTACGTATGTGGGTCACCATCAGACTGGAACTGAACACTCACTACTAACAACAGCAGGGTTGGCAGCTTGAGTAGTTATCAAGGTATTATGACAATTTTTTCTCAATCATCGGCAAGAAGCGGGTTATAAGACCAGTCACGTTAAAAGTATTTGTAATTTTGTAGAAAATTCTGGTGTTATGGTGCTGCATCCCGGCAGCCCTGTGTGGGAAGTGAGCAGTTATCGGGAATAGGGAGAGGTGGAATGCGCAGGCGTCCGGCGAGCAGGCGCGGGCGGCGCAGGCGGCGCGGCTGTGCTCACCGAACAATTGACTGCGTGCTACCAGCCAATCACTCCGGTGTAAACCACTGCAACTATGATTGAATGGATTCTAAAATAGCGTTTAATGATTATGAACCAACTCAGTAGCTTGCGTAAGCAGCGATAACGTTGCCTTTGACATTTGACTTAATGAAAAACTTAATTCTTAAATAATTTATTGATTTTGGCAATGTCAAAGAGCTGCTGATTACGAAAATACGTCAGAAACAACTTAACGCAAGATTTTTAATCGATCGATTGAATTGACTCTGCGTCTTTTCTCTTCATAATAATTTTCAATATGCTGCGCTAATTATAGACTGTAAATAGTTAATAAAGTTGAATGTTGCGGCTTGTCGTTTAGCACGCGGGTGTGGAATTCCTCACCCAATAAGAACCGCCACCTGACTGACACGAGTTGAATGACTTTCTGTTTTCACAACCGCTGCTAACTTTCAACATGTATCATACAGCTTAGGTACAGCTTAATATTGACGAAATTTTTGGAAACAAATAGATTTACTCAAGTAATGCTTTGGAATTTGGTCCTTTGACACGATGAGACCACCATAGAAACTACTCCTGCGTATCATTAGGTGCGTCGTCAGTGTCAATCACAAAATATTCAGTTACATATCCTACCTACCTCGACAGTTGAGTTACTTATTAATTTCTAATTGAAATTGTTCTAAACAAACAAAAGGGTTGCCGATTACTATTGATTGTATAAAGGCTCGTGCAGACAGCGCGATATCGCGGGCGCTACAGGCAGCGCGACCTTTGTAGCGCCCGCGATATCGCGCTGGTCTGAATGAGTAGTACACTTAGGTATCGCATCTTTTAATTAACTACTCATTGTTCTGAAACCTTTGATGAAAGTTGATCGTGTTGAAAGTTGTGATCGATGCTCCGAGGTACTTGTGCACCTTTTACAATGTAAGTACGTAGCTCTCGCAAATCGCATCTGGCCATCATCTACAAATCCATCTAAGAATAGAGCACGTTTATTTATAAACTGGCTCGCTCTATTGTTTACGATAGCTCGTCACCGCCGACATCTTGTTTTCATTAATTCTATCTTTTGTTCTTTACACAAATTAATCGTTTGTTGTTCTTTCTGTTTTGTAATGCGACCTGTTTGCTTGTTTTTGTCACTTGCTGTAATCTTGAGCAGCTGTTGGGAACACTTAAGCGTTTGTAGGTAAAAAAAGTCTATGGTAAATAAATCTGAGCCCATTCGTTGACTGATGCATCCATCAAGATCCATCTAATAAAAATCCAATCATTTCTTCCAAAACAAACACAAACTGGAGTTTTGTCCAGTTCATTTTGGCAACAATTCGTTAAGGCTCCTACAACCAGGCGCGACACAAAGACTCCGCTCGTCGCGCGACTCGGCGTTCCTTTGTGTCGCGTCGCGTGTCGCGCCTGTTTGTAGGAGTCTTTAAGCTAAGTCTATCATATCTGGTCCTAAATCGTTTTTCAAAAAAGAACTAGCCCCAGTTGTCCGAGATGTATTGGTTAAGAGTTTGCTCTCAGCGACAAGTGAACCACTTTCTACAAAAAACAAACAACTGTGTGGCCGCGGGCACAGACCAGCTTCACGCTAGTGTAGCACTTAGCTCACTGAGATTGAATATCCTATGCTACGTGTGACATGAAGTCGATGTGTTTGTTTATCACTAGTATGTTGCTATTGCTAAGTAATCTCATGTCGTAAAATGTCGTTTAATCGTACTCGTAATCCATCTGGATATTTAAGTGCCCCGTTTGAGTGTAGGTACTGTTAGTTTTATAATAAATAATCATTGTTTTTCATAACAAAAAAAGTTTGGCTCTCAATAAAACATATGGAAACGATCAACTTTTATGCTGTTTGCCTTGAGTTGTTAAACTACAATGAAATATGATTATTTATAAACTGTTCTAGAAACCTTTTTAATATATCGCGGCCTAGTTCCTTTGGGGATTTATGTGCAGTCCAGATTTTAGAACTGAACAATAAGACAATGAGAAAAGATCAGCCATTGTCCAATAGGTCTTGTTTCAATACGCATTAAGATATCGCGTGCCGTCTATAAATAGAGTAGCGATTTATCCACCCACCGCGGCTGTGGTGTAACTAACGATATCAGCCAACTTGGCCAAGGCAATGGCGCCCGCATTGCACCAGGGAGCAAGGACGACGTCGTGGGCAACCGCCAACCATCATGACGACACTTAGATCTTACCGATACGCGAACCTTGCCACCCGGTAGAAGCATCGAAAGTCGAAACAACAATAGAGACAGTCCCATAGAAATACACATCTAAAAGATAGTCACCAAAGACTGTGTCGATAAAATCACAATTAAAATGAGTAAATAGTCACGCGAGCGTGTAAACACTAACAGATATGACGATACTTAGAGTAAAGTGGTTGCGATAACTATAAATATAATTTGCAGTTGGAGCAACACGAGCCTTTGTTCGAAGAGAATGGAGGCGGCTCATTATCTGAGATTCTTCGATGTCAGATACCACATTGTGCAACTACTTGGAAACTTTGTCGGGAGAAATTAGTGCGATACCGACGCGGCAATTCTGGAACTATTAATCTTCTAGTAAAATTACAAAGGTTAAAAAAGAATGACTTTGTTTTCGCATTCAGGAAAGCTATCTTTATTTATCTATCTTACATCCGCGCTGGTTACAGCCCGAGAGAAAACTTGTAAAATGGCGGTTCATGCATCTCACAATGCGTACTCGCAATTTTATCTTTATTTTTCCTGCCAGTGCACACTGTAAATTTTTAACGTACTTAATTGCCCAAGAGTTTGTTATTCTCACACAATGGAAGCTAAATGAGCTTCTAGCCGAAAAGGTTAAAGTTATCTGGCGTTGCGCACTGCTTACATAACATCTGGGCTTTCCTCTGCGCACGTATCTATGACCTTTAGACTCCTTGCAATATGTCATCTTCAATAGCATTGTGTTATTAAATGCAGTAGATAAAACAATATTTTTAGTAGTTAGACATACATTATCAAAATTTTCAAGAATAATTTAGAAGCCTCAGGAAATCTCGGATAATTGTTTAAAAATTGTCCAAACTCGAAAGAATTCCTTGTCGCCTGTTCGCTCCTCGTTGTTTTTATAATCCAGTGCTCAGTGTCTGTACGAATTAATTCCAAAGATCGAGCAATCTCCAATTACCGTGTTCAACCTAGTCTCCCTGTAATAAGGATGATGCCTGGCTAAAAAAAAATCTATTTAGTCCGTCAGTCAGATAATAAAAAAAAAAAATTAGACGCTTCATCATATTAATAAAAAATACTTGGATAAAACGCATTTAAGTTGGGGGGAGTGGGGGTCGCTACGTCAAAAGTATAAATCCACATCGTGACGTCATGGCACATTTTAACTCAATGTATCGCCGTAATCTTTTGATAACGTAAAAACAAAAAAAAAACGTGTCCGTCCAATATTTTTTAATAATCTACAAGACGGACAAAAAATATATTTTTAGTCATCATCCCTATTCACATTGATGGACCATTTTCATTAAAAAGAAATTTCTTACTTACTGGTTTTCTATACTTCACGTGACATTTAATAGGTTCGTGAAAAAATCCATTAAGCGATGTTGGGAGCTAGTAATGTAATTATTTAAGTGCTTTTCTCCGTCCAGCGCATGAAAGTCGCTGTTTCTTATGGAGCCTTCGTCGGTTCGTGCTTTCCCTGCTCTTGCTAATTAAAAGTCTCTTTTAAAGCGATATTACTATTTCACTGAACAAATTACATTTTTGTATCTACACCTTGTTTAAAATTCTGTAGTTAAAGAAACCAGCTTTAGACCACGTTCTACGAATCGTTGCGAAGGAATGCGAATGAAAATAACCTTAGCTTGTTTAAACAGTTTTTAAAGTACGCGAACTAATTTAAGAAATTGTTTTCGGTACATGTTGGCTATAGTGACCCATAAATAGGTTTCGTGAATCAGAACATTTCAAGTTTTAGGAACTCTTTACGGTAAGTTGTTATGTAAAGTAGACCATATAAGATTTTATTGTATGCTTGGTCCATCTAAAGCTGTATCTTTATATTATGCAGTCATAGTTATGTTGCAACAACACGAAAGTATACCGGCCTTCATAATATTGCAAAATAATGATTAATTCTGTAATAAGCGTTATGCGCTTTATTTTACAATCAGTTCTGTCTGGTTTCCGATGTGTTGCCACAGTTTTATTTCGCATTAGTGCAGCACGCTCTCCGGGACTGTTGTTTCTCTTGCTTTACCTGCGTTAAGTATGCTAAAGCAGTTAGTGTCAAGCAAGTTAATAGAATATGCAAATATTTCTGCAGATGCAAAAGTACAACCTATTCATTCATTGATATTCCAGGGATCATTAATATATATTTATAAAATACTTAGATAGGTATGCTTATGAAGTGCTTGAGTGGTTTCAAGAATCATGACTGCTAGGAACACTCAAGTAAAATTAAAGGTAAATATTGTAAGGCGTTCCTTGTTATTTTATATTAGATGTTTATATTTTAACGACACGTTGATAACTCTAATCAGAGTAATAATAACGTTTCTAATAAATTACGAGTGGTAGAGTCGCAAGTGGAGGTAATTGGCGTAACTGTTGGACCACATTCGATGGAACGTGCGTAGGAAATGAAAACATGTAGTGTGTAAATCAAGTGTTGCAAATCTGTACTAGTTCTGGATCTTTAGGTCAAAAATGTAAGTAAATGTATAACGTTTAAACTAGAATAGATTATGTTTTACTCCGACGTTCGTATTGAGCGATGAGATTTCGTGTTCCAAATATAGAATTCGCTTTTAGAAAAGATGTTGCGTCCTCTGGAGAGACGGAATCCAATAAAACTAGAACTTACCATTAAATTGTAAGAATTTCTCCTCGCCTAGGTAACAAGATCATGAGAATCAATTTATAGTATTGGCGGAGCGACCTCCTACTACCTACTAGATTGGTTATCTAAAAGGGAGTTGTACTGAGATGGTCTTGATATAATGCCCTGGGGCATACCACATCTACGAGCTCTTTGTTTCAAAGAATTTTAGTCATTAGGCCTAGTAGTGTGCCTGATTTCAAACTGTTAATTAGTAACCGTGGGAGTATAACAGTACACCTGCTTTATTCTCTCACGCCGATAAAAAAATCATCAGAAATGCTGTGCTCCTGTTTATCGAATGTCTCGTTTGTATTATAAGCGGTACAATTTGACTGGCAGACACATATTATGCGTGTCCTGCATATGAAATGTTTTACGCATGTTGTTCGGCTTTAGAATATGCGGGTGGAATAAAGAAATACATGGGATTATTGAATTTATTCTTTCCGGAAATACATTTACTACCTTAGAATACTGACAAGTTTCTACGTATTTGCGTGCGTTCGCTCATACCATGTCATGTGCTTCTTAAAGTTTACCGAATCAAACTTGAATTACGACAATACAAATAAGGATATGAATAAGTTGCTCTTATTTAATTTTTATGCTTTTTGTTTTGCTTACTAGACACTTAATGCTCCCATAATACTGATTATAAATCCATCAACCATGCACAAACATTGTCTACTAGAATCATAATTTGTCGTCACGTGTGTACGTAGATGCGGCGGCGGCGGCGGCGTGCGCTCGCGCACTCGCGCACTCATTAGTGCTTATTAATTAATCATTAGCGCGGTTAAGTAACCGACCGCTCACCGCTCACGTGAAAAGTGAAATTTTTTCCTCCTTCCCCTCTTCTTGTACCCTCCAGAGCATTTTATTGCCACTTTTTCCGCGAGTTCATTGATATCTTGGTTTTAGGTAGTTTTGATGCTTCAGTCCATGAGCCGTGATATATCATTGTGATTTCTACAGACTGGTTTGATTAACTTGGAGTAACTCAGCGGTGGGTGAATGTGGGCTGAATAGAACTTCAACCTTTCCTTTTGTTACTACAGCGTATAAGTTGTTCATGTGGTGGTTAGGTAACTTGTTCAATACAATGTAGGTACGATGCTAATCAAACATACTAGTTTGTTGTAATAGAGCGTGAAGATAATTTCTAATTCATACTGTACCTACTGCCGAATCTTTTGGGGTTTAGTAAAAAATTGCGATTTGAAATTTTTTGATATTTTCTGTAAAGTAATTAAAGTTTTAATCAAATAGGTATCAATTTAAGTGCTTCCTTGTGCCATTAATCTTAGATAGGAAGCTCTTAATTCGCTGTTAAGCAATTTCCAGTACTTCCACATTAAATAAACTGGCTTTGCTTATATACACTAAGCTGGTGCTTACGTGTGGCTGGTAGAAGTGTAGCTAATCGATCACCACGACTGGATCGACACTTCCCACTTCCGCGCCACCAGATCAAACACGATATACACTGACGTGAAGACTCGCGTGCCAAATCAACAGCTTTTAGGTGTTAATTGATTAATCCGGCCAGTGTAAACTTCATTCATAAATTGAGCACCTAGTAAAGCAAGTACGCTTGTTTTATTGTTCGCATGAATTACCCAATTAGCTAAAATAAAACTTTAATTAAAAAATAATGCTGAAAATATGTATTTGATCGAACAACGCGGAAGAATAATTCAGTGCAAAATATTGGTAATTGGAGATTTTTTCCTGTTCATTTATTTAGAATCGAGGCGTAACGAATTTTGTGGAATTGTAAATAATTATGATTAGCAACAACTGCTGTTAATGTTTTGTTTGTATTATCAACGTCATCACCCTAGTTCTACACAATTTTTTTTTTCTTAGGCCGAATTGACAAGCTATTTTCAGGATCAGACAGTGTGCTGGCGTTGTTGCCGGTATGTCTCAGCTTCGGATTAGCTTCGCTCTCACTGCTGCAGTGCGCGTGCTTGCAGATTCTCAGTAAAAAGCTCGCACGTTTCGCATGCCGGCAATGTTATGCTAACTTAGCTAAGCGATTCGATACAATCTCACAGATAGCCCAGCTGTTTTCAATATCAGAGGTGTAAGACACCGGACATAAACCACATATTTTCTACAGACAGTCTTAAAGATAAACACGTCTTTGAGGAAATATTCCTGAGCCTGTAATCTATTTTTAGCAGACAGTATCAGATTGCACGTGCATTGACACACGTTTTTATCACAAGTTGATATTTACTTTTCAATTCACACTTAATCCTACGCTCATTAAAGTAATTTAATTATTACACAATACGGATTGCTTGCTCAAACATTAAATATAGCGGTACAAATGTGAAACAATGACGACTACACACAATCCTAAACCAACAAGGTAAGCTGCTGACGTCAGGAGAGGCCAAATATGACTAGTGCTATAAGCAATATAATGTGCAAACGTTAACAATATGTGTGCTTGACAACATCCCCGGCACAACGACTGCAAACGAGAGAAGCAGGCAATAAAGTGGCCTTACAAATGTGCTCTGACGTAAGTAGTGTTTGGTTCACTGAAGCAAATACTTGTACTCGGCAAAACCGCAAATGAATTGTGTGCTTCGCAATTTTATTGGTTGCTGTAGGCATCTAGTTAACTAAGCCGTAGTTTTGCTCCCAAAGATGTAAAAGTCTCGTCCCATGACAGTGACGGGCGCTGCATGGATAGAAGCAAGCGGTTCGCTCGGTTGTCGTGTTACTCCATTAATCACGCGTTGACTAGTTAACTGCATACGAGCTAAAGCTGTTTTGAGAACCAGTTTTTTTAATTGCTGTTTTTTTTTCAACGCAGTTTAATTGCAAGATCTAGGGTACATTTATGTTGAGTGCCCACAACATTTAGTATTTAATAACATTGCGGCTATTGCCGGTTCATTAGGCATATCATGTTACTTGGCCGAGCCCGTATCTGGTATCACTAAAGACGCGTGTAAATCAGAGTGAGCAGTATATTCGCGGTTGATGGGCGCCCGGTCCGACGGCATTCCGCTGCCGACCCGTTGTCAACCATGCGTGAACATATCCACGCTCGCCCTAAATATACACGTCTGTTTCTACATCAAAGAATGATGTAGTACGCTTTAAAACAATCGATACCATATAAATGTTCAAGACAATCGATAATTTAATTCAAAACATTTCACAATTTGCAATGTCACTGCCAAAATCATTATAATAAACAAATTAAGAGCAGTGAGTGACCCACAGCATCGTCAAGTGGTCAGCCTAGATAACTACTTGTAAACTAAATTAACTCAATTCCGGCCAGACGCGGCCTTATCAACCATCAAGTTAACATCATCACTTTGTAACACGCTGACCTTATCAAAATGTACTTAGGCACAAAATAATTACATGCAGAAGGATCACTGCGGTGATCCATATAGCTACAACAGTAGTATACAATAGTAGAAAGTATAGCATCTGCCTATGGGAGCTTGGTTTACTTTACTGTTAAAACTCCTGTATCTTTTTTCTTCAGTAAAAAAAAAAAATAAGCAGATCGCGTCGAGCATGTGTATTTGGTAAACAGTCGTACATTGAAAACAGAAGGATCTCAGAACAGCGCCTGTGCTTCACCCGTCAACACTGCGCTTTGAAGTTTGCGAAAAAGCACACAAGCGAAGTGTTTAGACGAGAACGGTTTTTGTGTAGAATGGATACTTGTTAAGCAGATGAACAAAAAAGTTTAAAGTTGAAAAACACCAAAAAAATTGCATTCGTTTTACCAGAACCGGATGCAAAACATTCTCGCACATCACCGCTCCACAGTGGAACGAATGTATGGAAGCGGTTGGACGTAGACATGTCCGAAAAATAAGAGTAAAATTATGACAAACTAATGATGCCATCTTATTCGATTACTTAATGCCTTCATAAATTGTGGTGATGAATTTCTTCATAACTCCCATATTTCGGGAGTAATTTGAGAAAATGTGAAATTTTACTATGAAAATGAGTGTATTGAGCTCTCTCCCTCCTGATTCCGGGCTTGTTTCAAGTAGCGGTCTCTAATATCGTAATGCTATTACTAAGAGCTATATTTAATACTAAGACACATAGTGCGCCAAATGTGCACTTTCTGGGATAAAAGGAAATGAAAATTAAAAAAAAAAAACGTTTTTTCCCCATTTGTATTTACTTTAAACCGCAGACAGACTTATTAAGAGGTCTATAAATATATTATATATATACAGAAATATATATTAACAAAAATATTCACAAGAACTGATGAGAGTATGACTTTTAAGTAAGTTGATAATAAATTACCTAGTTTCATTAAAAGTACAATAAATAATTAAGACGTAAGCTCTAATTTACTAAGTTACACATTTTAAAACAATAACATCATTTAATTATCTTCGTCATCATCATCATCATCAATTAATTCAAATTCAGAATCGATGTCCGCTAAATCATTTATGTTAACAAATTCGATATCACTTTTCTCAGAATCCGTAAGCTCATAAAATTCCTTAAAAGAAGATTTTTTTACAAACTTATTTCCTTTTGGACGGATACTTGTAACAAGTGGATCAGAAGACAGTAAAAGATTGTGCATAATATCTTCATTGCATGAGATACTGCTATGCTTTCGAGAATGCCCCTCTCTATATTTTCTAAAATCTTTATTTCTAGCCTCAGATGCCTCTTCGGATAGAAAACCAATGGGCACAATTGACATGTTCTGAACTATGTCTGGCCCATGCATTAAAATTTTATGAAGTGAAGAAGGCATATAATACCATGGGTATAACTCCACGTAAAGCTTAGCAGTATCAAAGCAGAACTCTCGGAATTTAGTTACGTTGATCTTCTCTCCTGATGAAATACACTGCAAGATCACACAGATTTTTCTTAAAAGCATAGCATCTATTCCGGTCAGTTCAGCAGATTTAGTGTAGTTTTCAAAAAATCTCCTTGCCGAGTTGCCATTGTTGGTGGATCCACTGCCTTGTTTCACAACATCGAGAAGTAAGCCCGTTTCTCTTCTTACAGCCTCTTGAACTCTTTTCTTCCTGTCATCAACTTGCCTTTTTGCTATATCACCCCTTACTTGCCATGATTTTATGTCTAATTTGTAGGAAATGTGTAATAAGCATTCCATTGAGCGAATCCAAGCGTGAAGGGTGCTTAAGCTATATTTATACATGTCCTCGTTTGCGTGTTTATCTTTGATTAACTCTAAATTATTCATTTCTTTAGGACAAGCCTTGCATATGTCACACACTGAAGCTGCTGTATTGGATATAATGGAATGAATTTTACCATCAATCATTGTCAACAGCAGTTGGTGTTTGACACTAATTCCATCAGTGATGGTGGATGGAGTTAAGGCTTCAATCTCTGCTTCGATTTCAGCCATCTCTCTCTGCACATTTTCTTTGGTTTCCTTTATAAACTTAAACAATATTGGCCGGCAAAATGAAGTGGAAGATGGTCGCTCGTTTTCCCAAATTGTTACACCTTTTGAGACGAGCCGCAGTGGTACAAGACTAATCATAAAATTACTAGCAAGATCGATTTGCTCATCTTCACTCGTCCTTTGATGATAAATGCTTTGGCTAGATGATCCGTCAAAACCCCATTTGCTGGTCAATACGAGCTGTTGATTGGGATCAACAGGGGTTTCTAACGACCTAATAAGTCTTCTTGAGGTTAAATCCATCAAGGCTTGTAATTTGATTTTTGCAGAGCTCTCTGTAACTGTGAGATCTTCTTTGGCCGGATAGCACTTAATTTTTTCTTTAACCAACATGTAGTAACTCGGGTATTGAAGAGCTCCTTCTTGAGTGTTGAAATCCCGAAGAGTGTTATAGCGCCATTTCGATAAGTTCATCGATACATAAAGAGCCAATGCCTTCAAAGGGGATATTTCCCGTACCTGAATTGATTTACCTTCAATGAAGGCTTTGATTTTTGAGGCCTCTTCTGGATTCTCCGTCAAGTATTTCATAACATAAGCTGTATCGCTTTGTCCTGCCTTTTGAAGCGCCCTTTCGGCCGAAAACATAATTTCAGCGCTGCTACTGCTGCATGAAAGACTATCTTCAGTGGTGCGTCTTCTTTTTTGCCGGTTACTAAGGTCCTCAAAAGATTTACGAGGACTAGGATGTGTACAAGTTGAAGCATCAGATTTAGCAGGAGAAATTATGGGCTCGATGACGTCACTTATATTTTCTGTAGAAGGTTCCATATTTTCATTCTGTAATTCCGGCCATTGAATTGCAGCCTGTAGCCAAATCTCATGTTTCTTCCGAAACTTATCTGTGCTTCTTCCAGACTGTGTCCATTTTGCATAAATGCGGTAGCAAAATCGACGACACCAGTCTTTTAAACTTGTTTCAGCACTTTCACATAACTGAACACAACTGTTATCTTTTAAAACACTGAACAAATAGTTAAAGTCGCGTAAATCTTTATGTGCGCGTGCGCATAAAGCAACGTGAATATCAAGATTTGTATTAAAATTTGGAAAATACATTGCGAGATTAGCTTGGATACAACGAGGTGTAAATCAACACTGATTTTAAAGTTACTAATAGTGACCTATTTATATAAAATCCAGGTATCCCAGGTATCCTTTGTTAAATATTGCAAGGTAATTAGTTATTGTGATAATTAGTAAATGATGCATGCTAAATTAGTGTATTAAGAGCCATTTAGTAATTAAATAATAGCAATGTTCTTATCAGTAATCATTAGTGCATCAGTTTTATATGTAAACCTTAAGTCCCTAATTATATATCCTAATTAGCTTATATCTTCTCTAATTGGCTGATCAGAAATGTTATTGTAATAAGGTAAACCTTTAGAAAAACGGTTTTAATCAACAAAATAAACAAAAAATTAAAAAATTGTGTTATAAAATAAACATCACTCTTTATCCCAGAAAGTGCACATTTGGCGCACTATGTGTCTTAGTATTAAATATAGCTCTTAGTATTAGCATTATGATATTAGAGACCGCTACTTGAAACAAGCCCGGAATCAGGAGGGAGAGAGCTCGATACACTCATTTTCATAGTAAAATTTCACATTTTCTCAAATTACTCCCGAAATATGGGAGTTATGAAGAAATTCATCACCACAAGTTATGAAGGCATTAAGTAATCGAATAAGATGGCATCATTAGTTTGGCATAATTTTACTCTTTTTTTTCGGACATGTCTACGTCCAACCGCTCCCATACATTCGTTCCACTGTGCGCTCCTTGATTTTTTTTTCGTCGATTCGATTGTAAAAATGATATAATGTTATTATTATTTAAAATGAACTTGATGCTTAAACGTCTTAATTAAACAAATCTCAATAAATTTATTCGTTGATTTAATGAATCTGGCACCTATCTTCCTTCAAGCGTTATTGTGAAATCTTGTTCAGGTAAATCTTCTTTCATGTTTATCCACTTTTGAATTCCATTAAAATACTTTCGCGTATCTTACGCGGTTATGATCTAATATACGATTACAGTTCCATTAGTGTGATGGATGATATTCTCCGCGACGTGATTGCCCGTCGCACTCGCATCGTGCACTAATTCTCATGTCGCAACTGATGCCACCGTTTGGCAACTCCATCATTGCCACTGCTTGCCCAATCGTCGGCAAAACATTCTTGCTGATCACTCTCGTACAATAACTTCCCGTCTACTGTTTACTTTAAATCCTCTGATATCTTTGATATTAATAATATTTACTTCGTTTATTCTTAATATTGCCCAAGGTTAAATAAAGAGATCGGTTTGATTTGTCGTAATTGAAACTGGGCCAGATTTTAATAGACTCAAAGCACTGGAAATTTATCACGTCTCTATCTCATCCTGATTTCTTGTCTTTAATCAAAATTGAAGTAACTTCACGCAATCGATGCTTTGGTGAGTAAACATTTTCATGTGATCAAAAGACGAAATACATCTCTCATTCGCAACAAAGTTTGAATGTGAGTGCTCAGCAGTTACCAGATCGAGGAGTTATTGGCAATAACTCCGCGAACGACCTTACAAAGCTGCTACAGAATACGAAAAAATATATCGTCCGATGCGATCACACGATAACAAGTAAGTCCGCTTCAAAAAAACCGGCCAGTCAGGCAGGTGAGAAATGAAGTGCTTGGTCCGTTCGGCGGTGGACGGCTTTTGAGGGGTCGAAAAGGACGTGATTTTCAAGCATTCACTTTGCCGCTTGATGGAGTGAACCTATTACATACCTACATGTACAGATGTCATCGTGGATGCGTGGCGACGCGTGGTCAAGGATTACCGAACGGCACCGGTTCGACCGGACCTTTCGTTGTTTTCTTTCTTTTTCTCCTGAACAGGACGCCAGTTTATATTATGGACCTATGTCGATATTATGTATAAGCTTAGTTTGGCAGCAGAAACCAGACGGTAAAATAAAATCAGACCTACTGCATATGGATATGTAAGTTGTCAAGTCCGTGAGCGTCGGCTTCCAGACAAACTTGTAATTTGATATTTGTTAGACTGTGCTTGTGGAAATGCATGCAGTTGACTATTATTTTATAGTACTGTACAATTTCTAAGTGACAATCTCTTTGTGACTGGTTGAATGTGAAAACTGACTTAACGGGCTGTTTCACGTTTATAGCTTTATGTTTCCGCTGCACAGCTCTTACAATGAATATTGAAGAGTTATCGGCGAAGCAATTCGACGTCGTAAACCATATGAAAAGTCACTTACTTGTTATGCACCGCTTGCATATTCACGACTACATTCAGAAGCATAATTTTGGTGAAAAAAACAGTTTAGTTTTTATTCGAATTTTCGTCATGTTTTGACACAGTTTCCGAATATGGCTTTAACAGGATATTCCCTCCACCATATACACCCCGGTCGATCGATACATACCCGTCCAATCAACGAGTGAAAGATCAGCGCAACGTCACGTATAAACTTAGAGCCAAATAAGTAGAATAAACCGCGAACCAGTCGTCACACATGGCGACGATAAACCGCAGATAATGAACACGTGACGTCGTCATCCATTTGAACCTGTCACCGCGCCATGTGTCGGTGGATGCTTAGGTGACCAGCGGGCGGTTAACTCTTAATTGACTATTGAATGTTCCAGTTTAGTCGTTGAAGTGATGATCCGACTGTGGTCATTAGAGGATAACAGTTTTTTCAATAAATGTGGAGTTACAAGAACCATTATGATATATCAGTTAAAAACTACACCCGTCTATTTCATGTCGATAATTCAATTTTCCAACGCAACCATAATTAATTAGCACGCGTACATGACGTGACTGTCAGGCCATACTATTAACAAGCTTTTGTAATCCAGTTGACCAAGTATACAAGTACAATTTAACAGTGACAATTAAAAAAAAAAAAACCTCATTTCTCTTTTCTACTCATCACCAGACCCTGTTCACCATCTATCTAAAACTTATTCATTGTCACCATTACAATGAGCCCAAACACGATACCTGTCCAGTAAGTAAGTAAGGGGGTCGGGTATCCCGCAAATTTCAGGTGATGCTGCAGCATCAGTTCAAGGTTACTATGTTCTTCTAATGTCATTGAAGTAATAGAATACGAAATTTTAAATCGATCAGACCTGTGGAAGATACTCACATCCATTCATCAAGTTCTAGAGAAGAGCTGATAATCTTCAAACGGATGAACCAATTTTGATAAAATATGTGTAAGAACCATCGCTAGAAAACCTACTTTCAAATATAAAAAACCGCATTCAAATCGGTTAAAAGCTACGGTTCCACAGACAAACACTCACATAGCGGTCAAACTTATAACATCCCTCTTTTTGCGTTGGGGGTTAAAAAAAAATTATGATAAATACCTATAAGCACGTATTACCCAATAGCACAACTAAATAAACAAGACAAACAGGAAACATGAAAGGTCGTCGACTCCGAGACCTGCGACCATTCGAACACGTACGAACGGTACTTATACTGACAACTGCAACACACGACTCAGCTCACTGCATTTATAGACGCACACGCTCCATTGATTCTTAATTTCTTAGTTCAGCTCACTGCTCAACTGTCTGAAAGCAATTGTAATGGCAGAAGAGTCTCTGGAAGCTTCTAACAATGGATGGAGTTTGGAAACTTAGCTGCGGTGACGAGAAAATGAATCGCAACTAAACTTAGAGGTGCACAAGTGTTTATGTTTCTTCAAGTGATTTGTTTTAATTGGTGATGTTGATGATTCATTACTGTTATCGACTTCTACTGCTGATCGGATACTTATGATAAGTGTACTAGTAGATACTCAAGAATGTTCAGTTCAAAGAATAAGTATTTGAACAATCTACATATTTAGCACGACAAATGTGCATGTGTGTGCATACATTTTACCAAGTTTTGGATTTAGCGCTCGCGTCTGAAATATTATGTCACCGAGATATAACCCAAATTATCAGTCGAGTGAAAACAAACAAAATAAATGTGAAAGATTAAATAAAACAATTTTTTAATAAGTTAATAGGCGGGTTGTTGGCTATCAGTCTAAGATACAAGAAGCTAAGGAGATCAAAGCGAGTCCTCCAACTCGTTCACCGGTGCGCATTCGTTAGCCGGCTATTTCGGACAACTTCCGCTACATCGCACACCTATGAGTTTTTTCAACATGCGGCCATCGGGCATGATAGAGAGATAAATCTGTCGCATGGAGGATGTCACTTATTAGATGAGAGCTGTTTGTTACTGTTATTTATAACGTGTATCAACATACGCCCACTTTGATTCAATTCGTTTGGTTTTATATAGATCTACCTATTTCTATTGCATTACTGTTATTTAATTATTTGCATTTGTTATGTTTCCTGTTTCGAAAAACTTAATACCCGGAAAACTGCGTGCATTTAAAATTATCATTCTGTTTTCGATGGCATAATTACTTTTGTGGTTAATAATTATAAAAGTGCACATTGAACTTGACGGATGTTGTCATCCGTGACATAATAAACTGATAACTCGCTGTAACGAACGGCTGGCGGAATCGGTCATAAAAACAAAGTACACTCCTTTTTGGGCAGTCGTGTAATAAAAGTAAAATGCCGACGGATAGCAAATTAATGTATGCATCAAGTTTCCTAGAACACCCATAAGAATGGTATTGAAAGCCTCTTGAGACAGCGCACGTGCGTGTTACGTGGCGTGAGCCTGTATGCGTACGCGCATAACGCACGATAGTAATGTCGCCTAGTTATGATGAATGGACACCGGTGTGTCTAGAGCAGATTAACGCTCTAGTTATAAACGTATTATGTTGAATCGTACCATACTACTAGCTTTTCATTATCAAATTTTAATAAGGACCTACTAATTATTTGAGTACCAATTGGAATTGAATGTACGTACAGACTTGATTTTTATTTGGTTCATCAAAGACTTATTTACATCAATCGGATGTTTTACTTACAGTGTTTCAGTATTGCAATTATTTTTATACACACCCAAACAAAGTCGCTATCAGATGTGTGTCATCGTGGCTGCTTACGTAGAGTCGCTGTGGAAGACATGTCGGTTCGATATTCAACGTTCGCAAGGCTCTCGCTGCTGATACTGAGCACCGATATTATGGCCTGCACCCTAATAGCGTAACACACTTTCAATCACGATCTGAATGATTTTGAAGGATATTACTAATCTATTGCTTCATACGTTCGAAAAATTTGTCTGCTCAACAACGTAAAAAACGCAATGAATGTTGTTGAACAGTCAAAATGAAAGCCATTGCAAACTGTAAGTGTGTTACGGAATTACCCCGCCGCTTGTACCACAAACAAACACTGTTAATTTAAATCATCGTTCAGTTTCTGTAGAATTTGAAGATGACAACAGGGACAGAATGAAGTTTTAAACATGCATGTGTAGCCCTAAACGCATTTAGTAATATGTGGTGCAAGTGAGCCTACCTCATATTGATATAGGTATCTTGAATGTTTTGTTCCTGGATTGTGTCCGGAAGGAAGCGAGTCAGGCAGCGCCGGAACCTCGCATTTGAATGCTCCACGGAAATGGAACGGACGCTGGGAGACAGGTGCAACGCCTACCAACCCAAATTATGTGAAAATTAAACGGGGAAGCTCCCGGCCCGTGTTCACGTAATTAATAGTACGAGTGCGAGGTTTCCTTCAGTATTATTGTTTGTAAACATTCCTAAAGTATTGTTGTTTTTAGTTTCGTATGTGACGTATGTGTAAAGGTGATGTCAGGTATGTTTTGCTATGTGAACCAAGTATTTTCAAGATATTTTCACACATTACGTAGCTCGAAGAGTTCGACATGACACGTATGTTTATGTGACCCATTTATTATGTGGGCTTTCCGCACGCAGTGGCGCCATCACCTCCGCGGGCGCCACGACAGTTACACAAACAAATCAATAGGTACCAATGTTTTTCAAGCCTAATCGCTTTTCTTGTTTTCAGAACGGAGATTGTTTGGTTTACCCGCAGTACTAACAACTTTGATCAACGTTTGATTGCACCAATTAATCCTAATTCGTTCCAAACAACGGTCGTAGTAGAAAGAAATAACAATCCGTGCAAATTGAGATTTATCACTTCCTACTGTAATTTTGAGACAAAGGCAAGGCTGTGTCTCTCTGGCCGCAATAGCTGATAACCCCAATTTGCGTGTAGCGGCGGGGTCGACGCTCGCATCGCTTTCGTACAGCCGCAAGTGAACGACTAGCCACAGCCAAGCCACTCGCGGTGCCTGCCACCGTCTGACTGTTGAACTGGAGACGCGCCACTCATCTGCCTTCACAGTCATGTCCTCCTTATAAAATGCTGGTTATTTACATTCATGTTTTGAAGTTGAATTGAAATCAAAACAAAACCATGACCCGTTGATTATCTTGGTAATATATAATGACTACCCCAAAAGGTATTGCACAATTTTGAGCTTGTTTTCAAAGAAAACAAAAACAGATGCTGGTTTATAGAATTTAAATAACCAAAGGTAACAACAATAAAATGGTTCGATTTGTGTTTGTTCGTTCAGAGCTCAGAGATCTTCCAGTACTTTCTAGAACTGACAAAACTATTGTCAGTTCTGGTAACTAACTGACCAGTGAACGACCCCTTGACAATTCAAAAGTGCCTGTAATTGGTTTATTTGAAAAATTGCTGTGAGTTTGAAAAGTACTGGACGATCTAGTTAGTAGTTGATAGTATCGGTGCTATAAAGCAATCAATTGTAGGTTCTGCTCGCCCCCAATGAATGGCTAGTCTTGTGATCTTGCGCACTCGTTACGACGTCTGTCGCCAAGGAATACTTATTGCGTAGCCTTGAGATCATAGACCAATGGAAATTGACCATTGTGTACACCCAGCTGGTGTCTATTGTCAATGAAATATTCATTAATGTTTCCTTTTGTGTCTTATATTGTTTTCATTCGTTCATTACAGAAGCGTATTTCGTTCACGATATTTTCGCACAGCAATTTTCCGCGTGAAATGATAAAATTAAAACACGAGCTGAAAACGCCGTGCGGATGGTTTAAATAATTAAAATGAATCGTTCACCGCAGCGTCGGACAGGGGTTTGTAAATATTTCGCGTAAACATGGACTTTAATGATCGGTTCGGTGAGAGAAGCGCCGCCATGGCCGGAGGCAGGGGTAGGTTGATTGCCGACCTCCGGCCATTCACCCGCGTCTGGGTTCCGTATGACTTACGCCTGAACACTATTTCTCGTCTAAATATGGATACGAATTCTAAGCAACTGTATCAATGTCTGGAACAAAGGGAGATGTTACTGTAATATTTGGGCCCAGTAGGTGGGTAGGTAACCACATTTATTGCGGCGTCAGAGTCGTTGTTCAGATCGTCAAGGGTGCAGGTCAACGGACATTTGGGACACAAGCCGCCGAGATGGGCAGTCTGTTCAGGAGTACCAACGATGAAGTTCTATAATGTTATGATGATACTACTAAGTATGTGGAAGTGTCGAACGCTTCCCAAGTACTAGAGTTGAGGTGCGGCCCTCATGGGAAATCCAAATTCTCACGGTGCTTACCATAATGGTAGATCGACTCATCATCACGCACTTTTTTAAGCTCTATTTAATTTTTGCTGTCGTACGCCTGCGGGTCCATATAAAGAACTCGTTATAAAGGACTTGATTCAATCCAAGTCAGAGACGCCAACAAGTCTGTCGTTTATGACATCAAGATTCTAGGCCGCATTCATAAATTTTAGACTAATAAATTTGAAATGGACAATAAACATCCCGAGCTCCATAAAGCTATAATAGAATAGGCTCAGTAGTAAACACCTCCCCAAATATACTTTTTGTAACAGTCTAATTACTGAGTCCTATTGCAGATTTCTAAAATACAGAAGAGTCGCACTCCCTGTACGTGCTAAGTACTAGGAGTGGGTGATACAAAACGTATATAGATATTGAATCTATATATTGGTGCAATATCTAAAATCCGATATCGGCTTAATCTGAATCTATATATCGGGCGAAACACTATATTGCTCCATAACGCGTATCCGAGGGCGAGTATGATGTTAGTCGTATCGTATCAAAACCGATTTACCGAATAAACACCGAGTATACACGATCTGACACGATCTCTACCGACGAAATAACTTAGCAGCCGGCCGAAAGAGGGGGGAGCGCGTATAAAACTTTTCATAACAGACAATAATGCAGCCAGTCCTAAGCCTGGTAAAAGTATGAAGGACAGTTCATTCATTGATGATGACGATTGTATGTATTCTGTAACTACGTAATAGGCTTTTTCATCACGTGAAATTAGTGATATTTGGAAACTTCAGTTAAGTATCTAGATAAAACCGTTGTTTGTAATTTAGCTCCCTAGAGATAAATCGTATTACGATATTTACAATATCGCATACCTAAAGTACCCGTCACGAGAAGCTATAAATTATGTAAACAAACATCTTTTACTAAGTAAACATTTTATACTGCGAGATAATAATAAATTGACCATATTCAATCGACATGAAATATAGACGGGTTATATGAAAGTAACAACCTATTTAATTTAGTCGGATCATATTTTAACGACGCAAAGCGCTATCGTTTGTGTTTCTTGGTACCGGAACGCGTCCGTCGCAGGGATTGTAAACAAAATACAAATTTTAAATTTGACGAGGTAAAACAATGATTACAAGAGGGACTGCAGCAGATTACTTCGGAAAATTGGAAGCGTTGTGTGGAGCATGTTATCAAGGAAGACGATAATTTTTATTCCAAAATCGATGAGATGATTGATAAAACTGTAGACAGCTTCGTGATACATGTCACTGATTCTGACACAGAAATGGAAACATCTGAATCTGACGAATAATTATTCTTAAATAATATATGTTAATTAATATTTGTTACTTAATAATTTATTAAATCTTAAACAAATTCATTTTTTTTTTGTTGGTCCAAATGTTGTGAACTCCTGAACACTTGTTTACAAAATTTATAGCTTCTCATGACGGTTACTTTAGGTGGTTCTCACAATATGCTTTATGGAACGATACAACATCATGAGACGGATTACGCGTAGGTATCTGTAAATATATAGTTTCAGAAAATATATAGTTTCGAAATCCGATATCAAATATCAATATATAGTTTCGATTTGATACTGTGAAAAAGCGATATTACCCACTCCTACTAAGTACGTATAAGCATCGATATTTTCGCTTTATTTTTGTCATTGTTAGTTAGCGTAGCATACATGTTCTTTACATAAATATAGTAATATTTATGTAAAGAATAGGTATCTTAACAAATATGTAATGCACTTCTGCACCTATGTACCTATTTGGTGGTCCTTCCCCGCTTTCCACCGCACAACTCATTGAACCGAACGGCAACGATCAATGGACGACGCAGCCCTCATAATGAGCAGTAATGTCCGCTTTGTATCACACATCCACTATATTGAATGAACATCATTAATAATAAAGTCATTCATAAAATGAAACTAAGTAGTGCGAATTTATTGAAAACCTACCAACATTGGACACTATAACAGGAAATAGATTTGTACCCATGGCATCCTGTTATATACTTCAGTAAACACTACAGTTTCACAAACTACTCGCAAAGCCAAACAAGTCTTAACTTAAGTAGAAAACGAATTGAAGGCTCATTTCCACTATAATACCTATAGGATAGCAATTGGAAAACCGTGAGCTGAGCTGGCAGAATGAAGTAAAGGCCACGGTAATAAGACGAACCAGAAAAAACTAAGAATAAATCGTAAACGAAGACGAGTAACAAGAACCTTTTAATTAACGTCGTTGATCTTGTAAGCTGTAATTACTTAGACATAATAGAGATCATAAAGTTTACGCACAAGCAATGGAACTCCTACTTGTATAATTCCTTAGGGATCTCTATCCCTAGGCTTAAGTCCGACAAAGTAATCAGTGGAGCTGAAGTCAGGCTTTTCTGAATAGCGCAGTGAGCTTTGCCATGAAATTAGAAACGTAATAAGTTGTTCAGATGAAATCACAACACGGTGTAATGGACTAAAAAAAATTTACGTAGCGTATGTATACTTTGCTTGTTTCGTCTGTCTTAAGTTATGTTGTGTTTCGTTGTAATTATTTTATTTTAATATGTTGATTATTCTTTTAAAAATATAAATAACTAATTATGTGAAAGAGTGTACGCGTTTAAGGTAGATTTTTGAGGAACTAATTAATTATTTATTATTAATATCTCATGTAAAATGTACCAAAAATCAAACGAATAAATGAATTCGAACAATAGTAGGTATTGTGTGTATTTCTGTGCTCAGGCAATTAAAAAAATATGAAGAAGGTTGAGTGTTTCAGGTTCAATCGTAGCGTAAAAACGTTTAGAACGAGCGCCATTTCTGTTAGTTCGCTACTAATTGTTTACGCTAACCTGGACCGAGGAGCGAACTGTCATGGCTGTGTATTACAGTACCTACCTGTTTCTATTTCTAGCACTACGTCGCGTACCTTCAGATAAAATATATTTCGTCCACAACCATCTGTTCACGGTTGCAGCAATATTTGTTACGAACTGCTTATAATTCATCATTTAATAGTTCCTAATTATGTTAATGTGCTTAGAGAGAACCAGTTTCGTCGTTTAACGAAATGGTCCTTGGTTCGATTTTTTTTTTTTACAAAAGATGCTTATTTGAATAATAACTAACATAGAACAAACAGATAGCTGCAAACCACACTTTCGAAAACACCCAGATTTTTACACCACTTGCGAAGAAACAAACAAGATACACCTTTCAACACAACAAAAACAAAGTACCTAAACGTAGCTCAACCCCGACTCAAAATGCACTCAACCAGCCTTTTAGTAATGTCGATAAACAAATATAATAAATTGCCAAATGACATTAGAGAAGTAAGTAAAACAAATATATTTACTAATAAATTGAAATAATTTCTGGAATCCAAGTCATACATAAAGGAGTTTTTATAAGACAAATCGATTGCAAAATAAAATTATTTTCTCTCTCATACACCAAACATTATGAAATATAATATAATAAGGAATATAGGAAATCAAATATAAGTATGACTACATAAATAATAACATAATTTAATAATAATGAAAATACTTCTAAGAATTTAAATAATAATTACCTACATTATTCTTATGCAATACATAGAATTAAAATAACTAATATACTATACCTATATACACAAACCTAATTATATACAATATACAATTTTTTATATTTTATATGTTCTAATATTTAAAAATATAATTTATAAGTATTTAAATGAAATAAAGTTACAATATATACACAATTATACACCCAATAAACACATCTAATAATTTATAATAATATTGAATTGCTACTTAGTCCTATTCCTCTCTCCTAATTTTGCTGTGCCCGACAGGATCCATATTGATATTTTACTATGTTATACCATCTATGTAATACATATGGAATTCAATAATGAATTGAGTATTAATTCCGTGTAATATTCTGCCATTTCTATTTGAGGTCAGCTTGCAGTCGAAGTGTCGAACATATTACAAATGATAGTCTATTCTCAATTTCCTTGGAAATGAACTCATTAAAAATGATGATGTGGATATATTTAGTAACCTTTTCCGCTTAGCTATTTCTAAAGAGTCTTGAAAAGACCCTGGAAGAAATCGACACGTGTTTCACCTCTCAACGAGGCATCCTCAGGATGACGATTAACTTGTCGTGAACTCGAACACGGCGTACACACTCACTCTTACGCACTCTTTAGAAATAGCTAAGCGGAAAAGGTTACTAAATATATACACATCATCATTTTATTATGGATTTCCGCAAGGTCACGCCTGAATCAATTAACTAATGAACTCATTGTTTGTCTTAGAATCTAGATTTTGCGAGGGTTCAGTAAACTTCTCTGGAAAAAATCCCGATTTAATTAACCTATTTTAGTGTCTGCAAACTCTTCTAAAGGGTCTTTCAAACAGGCGCGACACGCGACGCGACACAAAGACACCGCTCGTCGCGCGACGAGCGGCGTCTTTGTGTCGCGTCGCATGTCGCGTCTGTTTGAAAGAGCCTTAAATATTTGGCGAAGAAGGATTCAGTTCAGGAGGTTTCAGTATTTCATTATTGGCAGGGTTATTTTACAAACGAAATGAAACAAGATTTATAACAAGTTTAAAACAAATGCCAATAGTTAATGTGATAAGCGGATAACGTACTTTTACGCTTCGCTATCGCCAACGCCGCACGCTGTTTACTCGGATGACTTCTCAGAATCGCTATACATTTTTCTCAATACATTGCGTTTCGCAGACAATGTAATTTTTTTGTCGAAATTCCAGAAAAAGCTACGGATTTTCCTGTTCGATGCGTAATTCTAGGAAAATAGTTATTGCAGTATGTGCCTTTACCGCGATTGCGATGTAAACGGTTTCTAAAAATATCTTAACGAATTTACATATTACTTCTTAATAAATCGCACCCTATGATGGACTATAAAGGCTCGTGCAGACCAGCGCGATATCGAGGGCGCTACAGGCAGCGCGACTCATGTAGCGCCCGCGATATCGCGCTGGTCTGCACGAGCTTTAAGAATCAAGAACTAGTCCAATTCAATATTTAAACGTGAAGTGTGTGAGTTATTTGTATTGTTGTCAACGACCGCTGGGTCAAGCGCTGACCTTGCTCGCAGCTGGACAATGACGCCGTAAAGCCGCCCACCACCACGCTACCACTCTCCACGCGTTTGATGTGCCGACGTCCCCATTTCCGGCACTCGCAGCCGAATTAGCTTTTTTTACTTAAATATCGTGCCGTGTTGTTTGCCTCTTAAATTACTTTGCAAATAATATAGGAATCGATTTTTCATAAAACAACCTCGATATTTCTCTGATGAGAACATAATCATGTTTGTATTTTGTTCAAACACCTAATCGTACACTTTCTTCCTTTATGGAAATAAAATAAGTTTCGACGAAAACTTAAATTTGATTGAACTTGATCAAATGAGCTAATATTTATGGATATTATTAAATTACTAGCCTTGAACAATAATGAACATAATATTACAGTACAGTACGCATTATATTGTAAGGCGGAAGTAGATAATTGGATTTAAGGGCCTGGCATTGGCGCTGGGCGTTACGTTCTTCTGTCACGCGTTGCTCAACTTAACGAAACTGGTCTCCTGATTAATGGCAACAACGTGAGGACTAAGCTTGATCTGCATGACCTATCATGGAAAGCTTGCAAGAACTTGGCACTATGTAGGCTGTCACCGGAGCTGCGTGTGGATGTGCAAGACCATAGAAGCTGACCTCAAAACATTTATGAAAAAGCTTCTAGCTAACGCTGTATGTTTGCAGTAAGTACTATTTAGTGGCTACATGTTATGTTATTCTAATCTTGGCATGACTTGTAGGCAGCACGTGGGTACGTCGGGATAATTAATACACAGCTCCTCTGATGAATTGGATGAGCGAAGGACACATCTTTTGTGTGCGTAGGGTCATGTCTCGTCGTTGCAAAATATTTGGCTTCCTTGCCTGTGGCATAACCATAATCCCGTATATGTAATACTTATTTATATAGGACGTTATTTACAGTGTTGTCATCGGCTTGGAGTTCACCCTTTTAATCCACGTGTGTCGTAACAGGTAACCGTAGTTTTACATCGTGAGAATGGGCCACAGCATATTGATGATATTTAACAAAGTACCAAATTCTGGTTCTCCACTCAAATGAACGCTAGTACCTACATTGAAATATTGTGATGCAATTTTCCATGAAGACAATAAGTACTTACCATATTCTCTTCATGTAACCGATACAGGGACATTGGAAATACCTTTAGGTACATATAAAAAATATTATCAATTTTTTTCCTTATCCCGACAGCTATACGGAAAATAAATATTTTAATAGGCAAAGCATCACACACTAATGGCTGTCGTTATGCCAAACAAAACCTCGTGAAGCATTTAAAATTGTCATCACTAATAATAAAGAACCAAGAATAAACGTGTCTTTTGCGCTTACATTTTCCTGGTGGAAATAAAATCTTTAACCGCATCAAATAGATATAAACATATTTTGACTCATTTTATGACAACTTCCTGTAGGAAATAACATCGTAAGATGTGTAAAATGAAAGTGACAGGTGGGAACCCTGCCCGGCCAGGTCCGCCTCGCTATAAATAGACAATGACAAACTCAGCGCCAACAGATATTTAGCCAGGCGTGGGATCCTCTGATTCATTTGTAAATGTTTATAATTTGTGCTGCAATCCAAAGTCTTGTTTGATTACAGGGTATTCGTTAGTTCACAACATTGCATTAGTTCTATTGATGAGTTCATTATGAAAATATTGTTTTTCTTTCTCATTTCTCCGTAAATCATCGAAGACTTTTAGTGACAACAGGTGTAAGAAGATTTTGAGTCCTTCTTACACCCTAAGTAATGACCAGAACAACGAATTATAAAACTATTTTGTAAAAAAAAATGGCCACCACCCAACGTGCATCCTTTGCAGTTGCAGTGCGCCAACGCATCTCGCTGTAGCACCTGATTCACCAGCGGCGTCGCAAGGTCGAGCAAGGCCGCCAGCGCGCACTTCACTCCTTACCAACCGCAAGTGAAAGGACCCACACGCGAAGTGCTTCTTTCCACGAATTCGTTATTTCGCGGTTACGTTCACAAATATTGTAATAACAGCATCTTTTATCTCTTTCCAACTCTAGACAATACAATAAATTAATTGTCAGTTCGGTAGTGTTTT
Organism: Omphaloscelis lunosa; assembly: GCA_916610215.1. Classification (NCBI taxonomy): domain Eukaryota; kingdom Metazoa; phylum Arthropoda; class Insecta; order Lepidoptera; family Noctuidae; genus Omphaloscelis; species Omphaloscelis lunosa. Next base: position 1,530,798 of record OU744245.1, on the reverse strand, counting down.
TCTATTCGATATTTTTACGTAACCTACTCCATTTGTAATAAGACTACAAAATTACGACTCGTACGAACAGCTAGATAAATCAATTTGCTCTACGGTTTTCTTGACAAGACTAAAGTTGTCTACGTTTCAATCAGTTTGGTTCGAGACTTCGACAGTTACGGCTTCAGGTTCAAAGGTGAATCCAGAAGTTTGTAAACACACGGCTATAAATAATCGTAGATCAATTACACTATCGTGAATTCTATTAGGAAGTTCGTTTACGGTAATTACTTTAATGTCATAGTACAGACATTCATGGGTCGACAAATTATCCGGAATTTATACGACTAGTTAATTTAGCTTAGTGGTTAGAGGTTCAGAGTCAATCTCATTGGTTATTACTTGCTCGTGGATGAGTCATCTTAGTTTAGATTAATGCGGCTCTTGCAAATATCAGGAACTTAGGAGTTTAGTTATCTGGATCAAATGCTGAATGCATGCTCAAATGTTATATTTCGTTCAACGTTTTAAAGATTAATTATAAACTGCTCTTACAATAATTAATCTATATATATAAAAATGAATCCCTCTTTCCCTTGGTCACGGCATCACGCTAAAACGGATGAACGGATTTGGGTGAAATTTGGGATATGGATAGACTTTGACCCGGAGAAGGACATAGGATACTTTTTATCCCGATATTCCCACGGGATCGAGACTTATGCGGGTGAAACCGCGAGGCGCAGCTAGTATGTAATAAGACTTAACAGACAGCTACAATCAAGTGCACACTCATTGAACAAATATGTGTTAAAACAATAAATCGTGAAGAAAATTCGGGAATCACCTCAATGATGCGAGCATTTGGCATATCGCCTCGTTTTGCTACGTTGGCGGACCAAAACACACGAGTAGATGAGATGGTGATATCAGGAGCAGTCATCTGTTTACTTCGTCGACGTCATCGTGTAGAACTGCTGCTAATAAACGTGTAATTGTTGTGGTTCTCTTTGATCGGATTACGAATTTAATTGTGTTAGCAAGTGTTAAGTTGATTTATTCCGTTTCTGGCTATAAATAAATACCAAGTACAAGCGCATTCAAAGCTGTAAATTGGAATGTAGGACATTATACACAATCAATACTGAAAATCAACTGAAATGAAAAGCTTATTCCTAGAATAATGGCGTTCTTTGATTTTAAATGCAAACGATTCCAGGGAAAACTTGTTATTGTTATATCTGCATTGCAATCAACTGCTACGAATTTAATTCCTTCGAAACAACGTTAGCCGCTTTCTGTCATTGTTATATTCTACATCTGTTTTGAACTTGTTTTATATTGTTGTTGTTACATAAGCTGCGAAGATTACTTCGCGGCTTATGTAATAATAACTAATTCTTTTTTTGGTTATCACACAGTTGTTAGATTAATTTGCCTAGTGAATCATGATTTACATTCAGCTGTTTTAATAGTAACGATATCTCTATTGTCATCGCAGTTCGCAATATATTCGGTTTTCATTGACATGGCGTGGCCACACGTGATCGGAAGCGTGAGGACTGTTGGCTCGATGCCACATCCTCGCTGACACTGACATCATTGCAACACACGTCACATATAATCTGGGCTTGCACTGTGACGATGTATGTGAAACATGGTTATTTATGCTTGAACAAAGTTATTACCACCCTGTCCTGTCACGACAACGGCCCGCGGTGCTGAACACAAATCGTGTTACACAACTCGTGAACGTTAACTTTGTTGTAGTTATTGACACGATGTAAATTAATCATCGATGTGTCATTACTCATCTTGTTTCTTTTGAACTGTAGATCAAATATTATTGTATTGAGTGCAACTATCACACTAACCATTTCTTTAGTTTACAAATGCGATTTCTTGAGATTTAAATACAAGATGTGCCACGAAGCGAGGTCCAATAATTTTTTTGTAGCCTCTCACAAAGGGCTTTCCCAAATTCCCCCATGTATGATATTATTTATGTTAAGAAACTAGACGGCTTTTAATATTTTTCGGAAAAAAATCTTACTTGACTTCAGACTTTCTTATTTTATTCATTTAGTGTCGCATATATATTTTTTTTTAATGAAAATCCTTAAAGTATGGTCTTTGATCGATAAAAAATTATGTCTAAACATCACCCAAAATAACTAAAACTTAGCTCAAGGGAAAAAGTTTTGCTCGACATGATTCTTTTTCAGTCTGTAATAAACGAAAAAAGAAGGGTGGCAATAACCCGGAAGTAGTTTTAAAAACTTCCACCGACCCTCAGCCTTCCAAAGCATTAAAAATAATAAGTACTTTTCGGGACATTATTTGGAACAGTTGGAGTTCGAACAGGGTAGGTAAGGCGAAAAACAATAATTTTATACTTGGTAGTACTAAAGTATTAGTATGCATGTGTTTCCGTTTCGAGTAATCCATTTTTCATATACTTCCGTACATCCGACTAAGCTGAAATTAAGCTGAATTAAAAGCTGTCTAGCTCCTAAACTATAAATAATCGCTGAACATATATGGGGGTATTTCTCGAAGCCCTTGGAGAGATGCTTCTAAAAAAAATCTCGTTTAGTGGCCCACCCTGTATATGAAAAGCATAATTTGTTTCTAAAATATATTAAGCGGTTCCAAATCAAATTCCCACACTTTGTCACTTCTACGAAGCAAAACATATATTTTAAACAGAGCGAGAGTAATGCCCGTTAAGATTAACCAGCAACGAGCTCGTCTGGAAAGTATTGGCTGAGCCATAAACCGAGCCGGCAGTTAATCATGATTTACTTCACCATTACTGTACGGAATACAATATAATTTGGAGCGGTAATAAGGAACGCCGCTCTCCGCTGCATCAGACTTAAACAAGACGCCAAGTTGAACTAAATTATGTAAAATTTTATCGAAAAAAATAACGTTGCCTTTTGATCCGCCTCTGCAATCTTTGTACGGAATATCCGGCAATGAAATTCTCAGAACAGCATAATGTATGCCCGAGACGATTCAGCAGTATAGGACATTTGAGACTAGTAGGCGCCAGACCGAACTGTTTCAAACGAACTGCAGTTTGAAAGTAGGGATTTAGAGAAATGCAGTCCTTTGCAAATGTAAATCGAAGTGTGGCTATTTAGGTTGTGGTTGTGCCTAGTTTCCGTTCAGATTGGCCGACATGGCCGAAATACGGTCTGGAGGACTAATATTATTTAGGTTGTACAGACTCGTCTCGTACAGCGTCGTATGCAACTATGCAGTATTTTTCAGTAGGAAAATAGAGCTGTTGTATATTTTTGCCGCTTCACAGTGCGTATCCGCATATATGCGCATCATCCGATGGTTAATAAAGCAACACAGCGCATCCTGTGCCTGCTTCCTCGCGGGGCCTTTCGAACACTCGCTAGTAGTAGTAGCAGCTACCTACTGTTTGTTGATCGTCGTTTAACTGCTAGCTATCCTTGTTGTGGTCGCAAACTCGCATGTTTGTTGGTACTACACGGTTAATTGTTGTTGCCGATTCTGGACGAGAACAGGTGTTGTTTGGTTTGAGTGCGAATTGCTTCGTTTGAGAATTGCGTTTTGTTTTCTGTGGGTACGTGTTGTTTCTTTAGTTCAAATTGTAGAAAACAAAACAACCGTCGAACATTAGGAATAGTATTCTAAACTCGTTTAAGTGTAACATAAATACAAGCTGACGAACTAATGATTAAATAGTTCTTCCCGCTTGCGTCTCGTAACATGTACCGCAGTGCTCGTCGCATCAAGTGTCAAACATTCTCCGCATTGATTGACATTCAATTAAGCAGCCTGCGTAGGCGTGAACAGTATGCGAACACGCGTTATTCTTAGATGTGATTCTCATGTCGAAGGAAATGGAAACCGAAATTCAAACGCTAAAGACTTATTGAGTTATTGCCCACTAACATTCTATTTTGCATCCAATGTACCACGCATTCATTGCATAACATATTAGACCTCGTGATGTATGATACTGTTCAGCCAATATCCTGATTTATGTTGTCCCACATTCCAGATAGGATCTGCATATAGAGTTTGAAAGCGGGACATAGCCGATATAGCCGAATACTAGTAGGCTGAGAAGCGTCTCTAAATGCAAGCATGTCGTAATGATGAAAATGCTAGGCTGCGGCGACGACGTCACTGAAGCTAGCCAAGTGGAAATACCGCGAGCTAAGTACGTATCAGATGCGCTGACTAATGGGACTGCGTCGTGAACACACACATTATTAAACTGAAAATTATGAAATGTGTTCGTATCTAAATTGAAAATGAGTTTTGGAAATACTACAATGTCCTTCTCCCATTATCGTAAGAGACGAAAGAGCAAATAATTATATTAGTTACACAACTCAAGAGAGGAAGAGATCCTACGTGTAGCGAAGCTTGTAAACAAATATCTACATAGTTTACTAACCGCAGATGAAACCGCAATTACATTTACATTTACACTTTGTTTTGTTGTGACCATAAAAGGAGAAAATTGTGGGAAAAGGTATTATAATGTTATCCGAACAGATCATAAAATAAAATACAAAGTTGTACTTATGAATCGCAGGGGTTTTTGTGTAGTTCGTAAACCATAACGACTACTTGGTAACAGATAAATTGGCTCAGAAATATAGAACTGTGTTACACAGGTATACTTATACTGGACTGGACAGGCCCTCTCAATCTGTGTGATGCTTTCCTCAAAAGACCACTTCAGACACCAATCTACATGGTCTTCACATGATCTGACCAAGATTATGTCTGGACTTTAAAAGAGACTGTGACCTCTGCGTTTGTTTCGGCCTTTCTTCTCAGAGGCCTCAGAGGTCGGCGTTTCCTATCTGACTACAGATAGGAAACGCCGACCTCATCTAGTTTTTAAAATATGATTGACGTGTAAAAGTGTTTGTACAAAACCTATTTACAGAAATAAAATCATTTATCATTTATCATTATAAAAGAAGATACTTAGGTACTTTTGGAGTCCAGATTCCGAAATTTTTGATTTGATCACTATTATGTTCCGCATCTGTTCTATTGCCCTCCGATTTTATGAGTCACGTACATTGTAGTTCCTACTTTCAAGTAACTCCGGCCCTGTATTCGTTTTCGTTCTTCGACCCTATTCATTATTTATTAAGGACCAAATGTGGCTCAAGCAGTCATTAGGTCCTTCACTCATTTTCAATTCCGTTTTTGGGATCTTTAGTCCTTGATTGATTGCAGATATATCAGACATGCGAGTTTTTACGTTGTCTGTAGCTCTATAATAACCCAACAACATTCATATTTCGCAAGTACACCGGGCTAAGCCTGTAAAGGACGATAACACCGGCAGAGCAATTGAAACCCTCGTATATTGCTCGTTCTGCTACACTGAACCACGAAGCTTTTATTTTACACTTTTAACGGAACTTGTACCTGAACGGTCTTAACGAAACGTACACCGCAACGATGTGGAATGCTGCCTATAGGGAACAGTTACACCATTTTGTCCAGAATTTTTGTTGGTTTATAACTTTCAGAGTAATCTTCCACAATATTCACGATAACGTAAGCTTGAAATGTAATTAAGGATGATGACATCATCAGGTATTAAGAAGTTCATAAGAAATGAAATTCATAATATGTACCCTCAACCGCTAATTACCCATGTTTAAACCAGGAATTAGTTATTCTTGTCGACCCTCGTCCTTCACTGAGCATTAGCGAAGGATTACGACGATCCTTTTAACTGGTATGCCGAGTATGCCGACTGACGTCAGAAACATTCAAATGGCTTTGACGTAACTTATTCATCATTATAATATGTAATACGTTTACCATGTTGTTTTTATAATGATACTGCTGTGAGCGTGAAAATCACAGAAGGAAACACTTTTTACTAAAGCATTACTGATCCGTACAACACAATACATGGATATGCATACACACTCCTGAATGTTCCACTTGCATATTCATATCTTGTGCTGTCCCACTGCACCACAAGGGATTCCCCTTCTTTCTGTATAAATTATATCGCAAAGAATACAGAAAGATGTAAAAATCTTTTAGTATAATGTCATGCAAGAATCCAGGTCACGACTTAATGCCGCAGATAATTCACTTATTAGTCACAATTACCACTTAACAACCAACCACAAACCAAGGCCCCATTAAATCCAAAAAGCATTTGTTTTGTTTGTCACAGCAATAAGGATCGTCTTGATTTTTGTTTGTTTTGCCCCGTCTTGATCATATCTCATACAGGAGATAAAGTGAAATGATGATCTTAACAGTTGTTCCTCTCATAAGTTGCAAGCATGTGCTTGAATGAATGAGTACAGTTCCATGACCATAATAGTTTCACTTGAAGTAACGCTCACGTGCCGTACCGTTTGCAGTTCCAGTAACCCCATATACAACTTGCATAGTGTTTACTTATCTCGTAAACTCTTTACTTCTTCATAAAATTGCAAGACAGCGGTCTTATGATCCGCGAGTCTTTTACCTTTAAAATGACTTCGGCATAATTTTCTTACGATTGGACAAATCCCAAAACGAGTTTACCTAACGTGTACCAGTGTAATGGCCGAGCCTGTCTGCTTGCAAGCAGTGTCCAGTGTCGCGGTGCGGCGAGCCATCTGCCGGACAACGGACACCCGACACCGCGACATCTGCCGGCCTTGCTCTCGTTACACATTCCGTGCCTTTGATCTGCGACTGCATGATACACGCGAATCGTACGTGTTAGATATTGAGTGATTGGGTGGATATGTTTTTGTGGTAGATACCATTAGAAAAAAATTAGAATGCATTTATATTTTGTTAATGTACAATGCGATGTCAAGAGTCCGAAAGTGAATATTAGCTAAAAGGCTGAAGAAGAAGAAGAACTTATAAAAAGCCACGGTCTTCAGAAAGAGAGTCGACAAGACGACTAGAAGGATGTTAACTTATATTTCAGTTCAAATGGTACGGAAGACGTATTACGATCCTGTTGCAAAGCAATTTATCCCTGTACATATACGCTTGTTTCCTTCAAGAATTCCTAGCTAATTTATGATAGCTTTAAATCTTCGTCTCGCATCACCTCATAAAGCATGGCTGTGCTCGCGCAGTCTGCGGCGCGCCTCGTAAACTGAAGGAATGGGGCCGGCTGTTGCAACGTGTACATCTTCAATTCGCTGTGCTTTGTGTAGGCTCGTCCGTAATACTTGTTATTTTGTTCATACCGGTATTTCTGTCAAGATTGATTTTAATGCTAGACAGCATTGTTGAGCCAGTTACACTCATCAGTAGGGATCTTTTTATTGATGGATATGTGATCTCAAAATGTTAGAAGTGCCCTTATGATAAGTGCTTTCAGACATCAATAGATACAGCAACGGGCGTGTTACTGTTGTCCTCAGTGGTTTTATTCAGTGCTATGGAACCCTGTTCAATTTCATGACATTTATCTGAAGGACAAAAATATTATCTTTTCATTTAAATCAGTCTAGTGTTATCGACGTACACTCAAAACCAGCTTGCACCAGAACTAATCCGTACTGTTTTCTAGCTGCGAATTAGCACACCCACTTCTATTTTGGACAATCTTCCACTTAAACCGTTTAAAATGCCGCAGTAATTTTGCGCGTAACATTCCTTCCTGAAACCACTCAATGCAGACCGTTAACCCGGTAAAGTATTAATATATGCACAGTCAAATTGAGCGTATATCGTCCATCACGCAGCACTCCAGCGCATAAACTCTCACGCATGACGCCTTACAATGTCACCGCGCTCTTTAATGTCAGTTTTATTCACACTAATGCGTATGCAACGCCGCATAATACTTGCCTAATGGATGTTATAAACAATTTGTATGATGTATACTACCACTAATACGGTTTTCGCCAACATCAGGTCCTGATGCGTGAAGTTTCACTAATTAACATTGTATAAATACAGTGCTCGCGGTATTAGCTTCGTAAAATGATTAATTCCTTATTACTTTAATAATGTTGTGTTGAACAACAATTCTTTAGTTAATCGACCACGCTGTCTGGTTACAGAACAGTGCTTAACTTGAATGTGCGACCCTGCAATATAATACTAGAATGTTTTACACCAGTCAAGCCCAGCTTTAATTAATACATTGTCCTGTCATTGTTAAAGCCATAATCGTGTATTTTATTATAGTATAGTTTATCCAACAAGTGCATTCAATCATCTGGCGGCCGCAACCAGTGAAATGTGGCATCAGCATCCTCGGCTCGACATATATCACAATAAACGCCAAGCAAGCGGTTACTCTTACGAAACGCATAATAATCACATTATTTACTATTCATTTACATATTGATTTGTGAAACTGTAAGCCAATCACCATACCATTTCTTAACCACTCGGCGATTGGCGCAAACACTGGACAAATCTTGGACATACATTAGCATCTTGATTCATTATCATCGTTGATAGTTTCGTGTAATATGTGTTAATCATAACCTTGTTTTAATAATTAAGTTAATCGAATGTACTGTTCTCCTAATCCGTTATACTTTCATGCATAGCAATCGAGGTGATTGACGCGATACATCATCCAATTTCTAGAAATTGTCGTATGAAATTATATACTCATTTATATTAACAGTGACGGCAGCGACTACTCGAGTGAAATAAATCTTTTAAACGTTTAAATAATGTAGATAAATACAAAATTCCGCTTCATGCATCGCCAGCAATTTAATTTTACTCTTTCCTCCAAATCCAAGGCCAGCCAATTATCGGAAAGTTGGACTGTTACTTATATTAATTGTAGGCCTTGTGAAAAATAATATAGTATTTATATTTTATTATCTTAATTAGGTTTTTATTGCATAATTCGTTAATATCTGACTCACTTTATTTATCCACATATTTTACCTAAAAGAAACGTTAAGGGATTTGTAAATACAATTTTCACAATGGGATTACTCAGGCTCATGTTTCAAAGGAGGTCATTGCTCCTCCCTAGGGCCCAATAAACTGTAGCAGCAAACTGTAGCCTCACCGTGTATTGTAGCTAATAACAGCATATACATACCTAAAGTATGGCACAGTAACCGGCGCGTGGAAAAGAAGTAATGTTAATTACTAATGATTAATTAGCGGTCAGGTGCGGTGTCCGGCGCACCGGCCGTGACGCCTGGCATTCGTATAACTTCGCTAGGGCCAGCGCGGCCGACCATAAAGATATGTATCAGGCACCTCGCACCGAGATCATTATGGCGCGTTCAAAAACTCGTCTCCAAGAAAAAACTTTCAAAAAACAAAACACAATTGAGGGAAACGATTCTGACTAATAACATTTCAAAATGTGCCGCGAACATGCCATTTGCTGACTGATGATCATGGTATTGAATAGACAGCCCGTGAGGTAGCCCTGACCCTAAGTATATAACTTACGTTTACTGCACTTGTTTACTTTCTCTCTTCAAGTGGTCCTTCTGGTCGTCTAGTACGAAATGTAAACACGATGACTATCTTAATTTTCCAACAGCCTTGCCAGTTTCTGTACTAAGATCACCCGAATTGTTCACGTGCCTTCTCAAGAATCCTCAACCTTGAGAACGTTAATGGATCTAACTAAAATACAAACAATGGTGTAACCACATTAATTACTTTCGGTTGGTAAAGTTGCCGTATTTCCTCGCATCGTATCGATCGAGATAGACGTTCATTGTCCACTTAGCAGAAACGGTATTAATCTTGATAAGAGCTGAAGGAGCGTCCTCGGTGCAGGGCTTCGGTTCGGAGAACTGCCTCGTAAACATGAGCTAACTAGCCGCATCGTTGTTTGTCTGAGGCCACCGGAGTGTTGCCGCGGAGGTTCGTAAAGAACGGCGGAAACATACCAGTCTCTCTTTAGATTAGAGATTCTTATGTCAAAATGAAAGATAACAAAGAAATGCAGTCTACATAATAAGAAATGTTATCTTCAACTTTTTGGACAACAAAGAAATCTTTTGTAAAAAACGTTTAACGCGTGACGCCCCTTCATAGGGACACTTTGTCTTAAAGTGATAAAATCTCCTGCACCTTAAGGGCAAAGCTCCTGAAAACTCCGAAAAGTTAACGAAATAAAATTCTCATTATCTTAAGTACGGGCTGTATTATCACAAGGGCCATTAGCAGGCGGAAGTGGCCCCGTCCGGCACGCGAACATTCTCATTACGATTTAGGTATACATCGTTGACCGACGGAATTGGGACACCTCCACCAGTATGTGGGACACTGGTACCATACGTAGGTCAGGTCACGTGAAGTTTGTACTTATGACAGTGTATTTGAATATTTGGAATACAAACCGTTAGTTGATTGTCTGTGTACTAGAGACTCGTCCGGTTTTCAAATGTGTTCATTGAATGTGACGATTATTTAAGTTTGGTTTTTTTAAGAAAATTTGATTGGTTTAGCAGAACTCTTGTAATTTGTTTCGCAAAGTTGCTGTAGCGGCACAGATTAATTTTGTTAAGGCGTAGCGGTTCCAGCAATCCCAAGTGTCCACTGCATTGATTATGCTAAAAGAGTGTATGTATCTCATTCGACTCACGTCACTCTCTTGACATGTTTCTCGTAAACTACAGACCTTTCCACACGTAGGTTTATCGCAAGGCCTGATACTTATACGGAGACGTGTGTACGATAAATTGTACTCAACTTCGTTTATACGTCGGAGCGATACACCTACTGTCAGAACTCGTGCCCAGGCCGATGTGTATGTAATATTACATTACATTTTACTGCCATTAGATCGATATTTATTTACGCTAAACTTCAGAAGCGTGCGTGTTCGAGGATATTATACACACAATTATTCATTATGTACTCACAATACATACATGATGTTAATAATAACCGGCAAGTAAACAACAAATTAGACGTGTTTTTGACTATTTTTAGGGTTCCGTACCTCAAAAGGAAAAAAACGGAATCCTTATAGGATCACTCGTGTGTGTCTGTCTGTCTGCCCGTCTGTCACAGCCAATTTACTCCAATCTAATGGACCGATTAAGTTGAAATTTGGTACAAGTATGTATTTCTGTGACCCAATCATGGACGTGTAACGTAAATAAATGAATTTTGAATATGAGGGTCACTTGTGGGGGGCAAATAAGAAAATTAAAAAGACTTATTACGAGGATTTCAAATATATTTTTGTCATAATTTTAAAATAAATACATTTAAAGATATTTAAGAAAAGAGATGAAAATTGACCATTTCCCCCCTTATCTCCGAAACTACTGAGCCAAAAATTTTGAAAAAATACAGAGTATGGTTATTTACCCATAAATTACAGGAAAACCTATAAGCAGTCTATGGTCTTAAAATAACATGGTAAATCACTCAATATTGTGCGTACAAACTTTGCAATTGTGTATGAATGTATTGAATGTATGGGAGAACATGTTTTTAGATTACATCTTAAGATTGTATTTGGGTTAAATTCATCCCAATTACGGAACCCTTTATTATGCGTGGTCCAACACGCATTTGGCCGGTTTTTGTAAGTAAGTGTACAATTTTAACCGATTCAATTAGCCTTAATAGTAATTCCACATGCAATGTAGCCAAGTGTCACTGTTGTCATTAAGAGCAGGTCATGACGGAGGCATGGCCGTTAGTTTTACACCAAGCTATTAGCTCTAAGTGCATCCAGTCAGCTGACTCTGCACTACTAATGCTCGCCGGCTGCTGCCGACTGCGCTAGTGCGGCTGTTCAAACGATCTGTTCCACAAACTTATCCGCTTCACAAATACTAGGATAACGATTTGATAGAGGTTTACTTTAACCTATTACCTCGATCCTTTCATCTACTAAGATTGCTGAGCTTTTATTTTGTTTTACCAGTAAAGTTGAACAATAGTAAATGTCGGTAGTTCGGTACTGGTTATCAGTCTGTCCATCACTTAGTTAGGTTAAAGATAATTTCACTTCCTCAATTGACGACGGTTTTGTCGTGAGATAAGCTACGAGTCGGTCGTTAATCTATCAGGAAGGAGGAATACAAGAACTACTTTCTTGATATTTCCAAGTTTTATACTTCTTCATGCACCGTTGCAAAATGCATCTGTTACAGCAGAAGATTTCATAATCCCGAGATGCTGCAGTTGCTCAACCGTGGTAAACGCGGCACGTGCGACCGTATCTCGTAAAATCTCGTTATAGTAAAAGTTATCATGTTGTTAAACGGGTGTTTATGGTAGCCGATGTTATAATCAATGTTTTAAAGACCTAATAAATCCATGCTGTGAATATCCTAGAGGCTCGGAGCGAATGGGATTATATCAGTAGCATGCAGAAATGTTTATGTAAACGAAAACGCCAATTCCGCAGTCAATGTTGCAAAACAATGCAGCATATTTTTGCAAAAACTCCTACAATAATTGTCGATTTATGTGAGCCCGGGGTTTGACCAAACTAATATTTGTATATTGAACGTTTGCGACATCGAATAGGGGCAGATCGTTCACTGCGCCATTTATAGGTCGTCCGAACACTCTATGTGTGCGACACCGGTGGTTTTAACGAAGTGCAACTGAACAGCACACGCGCAGCTGTGACTTCCGCATCGAGTTGATGCCGCCAGGATTGTGTGAGTGTGGGGCAATAAAGGAAATACTCGCTGGAAAGTAGGTGACGCTGTTGGGATCGAAACGCACTTTAGTGAAGCAATGCCGTGTAAATTATTGAATGGTTTTTGATCTCTGAACGAAGTCACCAAAAACAATCAAGTCGTACGCCATAAACTATCTTTGCTTTACATTTCCATCGAACCGTAGATACCAATTGAAGTCCACTAGTACATACCCCTGGATCTCTTCATTCTGACAAAGCTTGTGATCAATTATTGATAGTCTTTGTTGTGTTGTCTACAGAGAGGAGGTGCGGAACCACGCGGTGCGGTGGAACGCGCAGTTCTCGTTCGTGTGCAAGATGTGCGCAAATGCAAGCACCGGCGTGCTGGAGCCGGCGCTCATGAGGGTGTCTGTGCGCAAGGAGTGCAAAGGTAAGATGATCGTCATCATTAGAACCGTCTGATCACGATTTTCCCTACTTGGAGAAATCATTGGTAATTTGTAACTTACCTTATTTGCTCCATAACATCAATATATTACCATGCGTGCCGTACCAATTCTAAAAATCTCGCCAGTCCTTTTTGCTTACCACACATTGACCGCTGCTTTCAGTTACATTATTGAGTGCGCACATTTCGGTTTTCATTGTTTACAATGAAAACCTTCGTTAATTTGAATGAGCACCACCGCGGTTATCTGTGCTCCCAGCCCCGAATTAATAATGCGCAACCTCCGCCCACGTCACACTGAAGCGCTGACAAAAGTGAGCAAATTTTTCGTAAATCATTCAAACTACTTCCAAGCTCCCTTTGACCCTTTTAAATGTTTTCGTGTAAACTTTACCGTTGGAATATTGAACATTCACAGCGAGTGCGATTCAGTAACGTCCATATATTTGCAAGTCCGCCGGAGCGGTGGAACTGGCGCCCGAACGCGGATTCAAACGAAGTGAATTCGCAAAGTTTTCGATGAAGCCGAGTGGCGTGCTTTATAAAGGCTCTTTCAAACAGGCGCGACACGCGACGCGACACAGACACCGCTCGTCGCGCGACGACGCGCGGTGTCTTTGTGTCGCGTCGCGTGTCGCGCCTGTTTGAAAGAGCCTTGATGCGTTCGCAGCGTACCAACGTTAAACTTAATCATGAAGATGTAGTTCCGAGTTTTTATCAGTTGGGACGGTCATTTTAATTTCGCATTTCTTTCAGAAATAACTTTACACAATTTTGCGTTTGATGCTAAAGTATTGCAATAGTTATGCATTTTTTGCGTTGCTTATAGCAATAATAAATATATATGCATTCCATTCAATAGTAATATGAATTCCTCATTTTATTACTTGCAAACTTGGTTCTTTTGCAGGTTATAAAAATAATAGAAAGAATAAACAGATGTTAAAATCATACAAGGAATATTTATAAATTTATTTTTAATTTAGTACATTTGCCATAGTAAGTGTAAAGAACTGTAGGTACTAAAGTACCTAGTTTACTAAAACGGATGTAAATAGGCGGCCGTGACCGCTAGGTATCAGGTGGATCTTGGGCATGTTTTATATCCAATTATATAAAAAATAACGTTGTATTACAGGCGGCAGGTCATACCAGAAGCTGGGCTTCTGCGACGTGAACCTTGCGGAGCTGGCGGGCGCGGGCGAGACGACGAAGCGCTGTCTGCTGGAGGGCTACGACCCGCGCCGGCGGCAGGACAACTCGGTGCTGCGCGTGCGCATCAAGATGAACATGATCTCTGGAGACCCGCTGTTTAAAGTGTACGTAGCACACGCAAGACTTACCTGTCCTGCGACAGCTGTTCTTCGGAACTCACAATTCATAATATTTTATTTCACGTTAACCTACTTGGGCGCTTATGAAACGTTAGGAGCTAAGTCTACGGTTCCAATTGGTCGTTTCCTATGGAGAAGAACCGACTAGAAACTCCATGAATACTCTTTTAGAAATAATTGACTTTTACAATGTTTTTTTAATTATACTGTTTATAGGTACCTATGTTAAGAGGGATATGTGGTGTGACACGAATGGATATAATAAGAAAATGGCACCAGTGATTGAAAAGTTGTGCGGAAATCGGTTTTCATGTGATGCGGAGGAATGAGGAGAAGGAGATGGCTATAAGAGTACGGAAAGACCAAAGAAACGATGGATAAACTGTGTGAAAGATAATATGGCTAGAACGAGGGTTACTACCAGTGGCGATGCGTAGAAACACGACGGCAAAAAAAAATGTTATTGCGGTAAACCACCAATAACAAAAAAAAAAAAAAAAAACAAAATTCGGACTCTCGTCTTGGTTGTGAAAAGTTACTTCTTAAGAAGAGGCTCCCTAAATTGTATGTTAATTTGCATTAATATTCTGAAAAAGTCACGCATACAATAACTTTAGAATATGATTTATTGCATCTTTTTCCTTCCAAATATAAGATAGTTACGTAATTGGAACATTTTCGCTCGATCCATCCATCCATTTTTATTTGAAAATCGTGTCTTTTTTTAAGATTATTTGAAACAAAAACAAAATTACTTTATGTCTATAATAACTATTGACAGTAAGGAAATATAGTATACTATCCAAATATAAGATATTTTTTCTCAAGATTAATTTTTACTTTAGTTATAAACGAAATAAGAATTGAGACCTACGACATTTAATTCCATGCTTGAACACGACCAAAGAGCGCACGCGATATTCAACCTTATTACTGAGGTGTTAGCGCTTAGCATATAGTGGAGTGGTGGGTGCATTAGGGCGGAGTTTGCGTGGAAATTGTCTTTGGAGTGCCTGATCTTAATAACCTATCAAAATAACGGTATCAATAAACCGTTTCATTAAATTTCTATTTCGATCTACTTTTCTATTATAAGTTTTATGCAAATTAGTGAAAATAATTCTATTCCTACCAGTCCCGAACTCATAAAACAGCTACGAATATGTTTTTCAGTCTGCACATCTCTTTTGATGAATTCGTCAGATTAATATGTAAAAAAACCCTATTCCATAAACTACTAGAATCTAAGAAAAGTAAACACGGGAACAATACATTTTATTTAATTTACGACTGCCAGTCAGTCATTGATATTTATCGTAAAGGGAAACACTAAAATGTTTGAAAAAATAAACTATCTATTTACCTTAGCACGGCTTAAATTGGTTATCTGTTTCATATTTTCAAAACTTGATCTTAAAAAGTATGTTTTTTCACAAAGTGTAAATAATCTTTCAATAAACAAGCCGCCATTCTTAATCCTACTGATCGTACTAATAACTTTCAAATCTACTCTTATATAAGTAATTTCAATATAATAAACTATCTATTTACCCCAAATACCTAATTATAAAGTAGGTACTTTACATTCACTAAACTCAATACACTTAAAAAACACTATCTTAATCACAATAATCACTGTTCTATAATTACAAACAAATATTACTACTACTAGTAATGATAAACTAATGAATTCAATGAATACTGAGCGAACTAAATGCAAATTAATATGGTTCTAATGCGATTACCTCAAAAAACAATCACACATTGTCAATAAAATCGATTGATGAAATGTTTAAGAACTCCTAGCCGAACGCATTACGAAATTCAACGAAAACTACCGAATCAAATACGTGTGCCAGAAAGAGGTGGTGCAATAGCAATAATTCCTTCTCGCTCCCGCGCGCACGTTTCTGCTACTGTCTCCCTGTCGTAACTCGTTGCAGATCGGCTTACCCGGCTGCTAAGAAACCGCGGTGTCACGTGACCGAAATGTATGTAGGGGTTTTGTAATGTTTTAATTTGATGGTGTGTCAAATACTTATAGTTTGATTATTCAATGACGATAGAGTGGTTGTGTTCCGAATATCCGAAGGGAAGCCGGTAGGAATCGAGTTGTTGAGAGCCGTGGCCCCTGGTGACTACTGAGAAGACGACTAATAGAAACATGGAAGAAAAAGTAATGTTGCGCCGACCACTAATAAATTGGTATAAGTGCAGGAGAATGATGATAGGTATGGGAGCACAGTGTGGGCCTGTCAACGAGTATCACGTACTTAACTAAATAGAACATGGTTAACAAATCGAGTCTTCTGTGTTTTCACGCTCACAAAATAGATAAAAGAAAAATAAAGTATGTACATTCATAAACTCACGCTTTTACCCCTGTGGTAGGCAAAAACTACAAAACGCCACCTGCTGTCATTGCATACTCTTTGAAAATAAAAAACCTATTTAAACAAAATGACACAACTGCGCCATATTGTCGTTGTTACTCGCATGCTATAACGTGTGGAGCATGCTTCCAGTCCGGAGCGCAAGCAGGAGGCGACGGAAGGCATGGCGGGCGGCGACAGCGGCTCGGAGAGCGTCCCGGGCGGCACGCAGCCCGACGACGACTGCGCCTCCTCCACCGCCTCCTCGGGCTTCGGCTCGCTCACCAAGAAGAAAAACTACGGTACGGTGTGACCCAAAAGCAAATGTAAAAAAAACGAGTCATTTCACATTTTATTTAATTCATTTAAAATATAAAATGTCAAATTATTCGAAAGTGGTTGACATTGGCATAGGGATCATCAGGGGTTATTTGGTTGCAAGTAACCTCTCCTACATTTCCTTAACGGATTGCCGACATATAACCAATAACCCTGTATACATTATACAGTGCTGGCCCCAATATAGCACATGGAGTCTTGTAGAGCATCGTTGCTGCCACCCACACCTGTGTCTCAGTCGCTTTGCCTATTACGTCATATTACCGCCTAGGTATATGTGTTTCCAGAGGGCAGCGTGTCGCAGCCCCTGTCGTTGATGCCCTCGTCCGAGCTGCCCACTCCTGACGGCGACGACTCGCCGCTCGGCACCTCCGCGCCTGACCACCCCGGTAAGTGGCTTCCTTCATACAGAACGGAAAATGAACATTTATTATGTTGTTGAAAGAAATAAAAATAACGTTTTTATCACGTCAGCATTGAAGCGTGAAGGGCTGTATGCTCACATGTAGAGATTTGTGTCCCTATCATATGTGTATAATTAGTAAGTGCAAGAAACTATTTTGTTTAATCTTAATTAGAAGTGATCTAATAAGGTATATTTTTATTTTTGTCACAGTTTTTAAGATTTCAAATATTAAATATTGTTAAAAATTACCTGTTACTGAAAAAAGCGTAAAGGAAAAACCCAATAACACTAAATATCTTTACACTAGCTGCGCCCCGCGGTTTCACCCGCATAAGTCTCGATCCTGTGAGAATATTGGAATCAAAAGTATCTGATGTCCTAACTCAGGTCATAGTCTATCGATGTGCCAAATTTCAGCTGAATCCATTTAACCGTTTTAGCGTGAAAGCGTAAAAAACAAACATACAAAAAATCTAATCTTTTCTCTTTATAACATTAGATTAGATTAGACAGAATTACCTTTATAGCGGTATGAAGAACAGGGTGTAAAGTTCACTCATCAACCATAGAAAAGGGAGGATCCTCCGACCAGACGGGTGTTGTGTCTGGCGGGCACCTGCCCGACGGTTGAAGTCGGAATCATATATATGTCGATCGCTCGGTAAAAACTCTAATTGCGGGATTTGTGGGACGTCATGTCTTTGATGCTTAGGTCGTATGTGGCGGTGTGACCGCTACACCTTCATCAAAATCTTTCACGTATCACCTTCGTATTCACCTTTCTTCCAGGTCTAACAATCCTGGCGGCGGTGGGTGGTGGCACGGGCACGCTGGGCACGAGCGTGCCCGCGTCGTGCGCGTCGTGCATGCAGCAGCAGCAGCACACGCACTCGCGCAACTCCTCCAACACCTCCGGGGACATGAGCAGCAAGGTACGGACCCGGGAATTGGGAGACATGTGAACAGTTCTATGAGACGGAAAGGCGCGCTATTTTAAAACGTTTACCAGAATTGTATCTATTTTACGGATAAATAAATGCTCACACATACCTATTTTGTTTTTGGACCATTTTATTTTATTTTTGTGTGCGTGCAAAATTTATTTGATGCATGAAAGCATCTTTTGTTCGGTATTTAAGCTGATTCTTCAATCGATCTGCAATATTACCAGCTTGTGCTGGTAATATCGCTTTGCAAGCCTGAAGTGGCATAACATACTTCATATAATATTTATAACGTTCTATGTATCACCAAGACATGATTGATTATTGTGTTCCAGGCGTCCGGCTACGGCAGCTCGTCGGCTGCGTCTGCGCACTCGCGGCAGAGCTCGGAGGGCGACTCGGCCGGGGACTCGGGCCGGCCGCACCACAACAGGTGAACAGGCGCCCCTACGACCATCAACTGTGGCTAGGCAAACTCGTCCGGTGATGGATCCATAACTAGGGTGCAAGCCATCCCATAGCCTTACCGCTTCCCATTATTATAAGGTGTTTATTATCACTATTGTGTATGTGAAAATTTCGGTGCGGGAACTAAATTGTGATCATCGATTGGAGGTACGATGCTGATTGGCAGCGGAACCATAAGAACGGCAAGTGTGTTCGTTTGTAACGTTATCCTTGGTCCACGGCTGCATGGCACGCGCGTGCACTCGTCACCTCGTGTTCAAACTGTACAGTGTCCATTGTTTTCGCTTTATGTTCATTTGTTAACATTGTGTTACGCACGGTAACTAACTTTATTTATTTCGGTTCACTACTTTTTATTTATTAGCTATTATTAATTGATTCTATGTTTTCGTTTGTCCCCCCCCCCGCCGCCCGCAGCGCCCGGCCCGCGCCCGCCTCCCCCCCGCCCTGCAAGCACGCCGGGCGCGCGCTCGCCAAGCTGCTCATGGAGGAGACACTCGTGAGCGAGAGCTCGGACATGTACCTGACGCCCAACTGCACGCTGAGCGGGCCGCCCGACGTCATCCCGCGCCACGCGCTGGCGCTGAGCTCGCCCGCCAGCGACGAGTACCGCACGCCCGACGCCACGCTCCTCAACGGACACGACAACTCCTTCGCCATGCCCACGTACTTCGACAAGAAGAAGAAAGTGGCCGCCACCATCATCAGCGCCGCCGTCGAGCCGCTCACCAACTTCCAGATCTTCAAGCAGAAGTCGCTCAACACCATCCCGGCGCTGCTCGAGAAGAACAAGAAGAACGAGGAGTTGTTCAACAACTTCCCTTTCCTGACGCCGCTGGCGCACCGGAAGAACTCGCTCGTGTCCAACGCGAACAGACTGTCCGGCTGCATAGAGGATGAATTCTATTGCGTGCCGTCCGATCCCGAAGTGGATTTGGGCTCGTCGGAGTGCATCGACATCCGGCACCGGTTCAGGAGCCTGTCGAACCAGGCGCTCAACGAGGGCACGGTGCAGACGTCCACGCCCAAGACTGACACGGAGGAAGTGTACCACAAGAAGTACGCGCGGCGCCTGGACGTGCCCACGCTGCGCCACAGCTACACCGAGCACGTGAGGTGAGTGCCGCCCGCGCCTGCTTGCGTCCTGTCCCGTCCTGTCTCGTCCTGTCTTGTCCTCCCGGTAATTTCCGCCGCGTACTAACGGTTGCGGGTGGTTTCGGCGGGTTATTTAGTCTGTTTTAGTTTTTCTCCTCTGTTCTGTCTTCTAACTGTGAATGTTCTTCCGTGTGCCGCGGTCTTCCTCTGTTATGTATTTAGTCGGTAAGATTGTATTGTTAGTATCGAGCTAGTGTCGGTACCATGTCTGTAAGGCGACGGTTAAAGTAGTGTGTGGGCTGTACAGAAGAGCCGGCGCGAGCAGCGCGGGCGAGTGCGGCGCGTGCGGCGCGCTGCGGGACGCGGGCGGCGCGGGGCCCGCGGGCGGCCCGGGGCCCGGCGCGGGGCCGGCCCCGCCCGTGGGCTCGCTGCCGCGCCGCCCCAGCTCCGCCCTGTTAGTGCTGCAACATCTGCACACGTACACAATGCGGACGATGCGCGCGTCACCGCACACACCCTCTCGTACGAACTTTCATTCCTGATTATGTCTGTTGACGATACGTGTGAGAGAAGTCCGTGTGACGCGTGGATCTACGTCTCTAGATGTTGTCTCGTGTCGATGTGATATAATTAAGTATCTTTGTATCCAAGCTTCTTTGTGATGTTTTTATAGTTGTTAGATGTTAAGATATTAAAAATTTCTTAATAAAACATTATTTGGTACTATTTAAGCATATTTCATTCTAGCTTTATTAGAACAAATTGTTTTGATATAATTGAGGCATTCTTCATACTATGTATTAAAATGTAGGACTATACGATAAGGTCTATAGTTGTTATTTAATGGCAGATATTTTATAAAACGCGCGGTGCATGTCTGTTTTCCTTCTATTTTTACTCTCTGTACACACTTACCATATATTATAATATGCTTAATATAAACATAACGCTGTATATGCATGCCGAGGGTGCCAATAAGAAAATGAATGATGCATGGGTTTGCATTGCACATTATATCTATAATGCGCTTCATAAATAAGGTATATAAACCATTTATCAGGCAATACACATAATAAATCCTTTATTTTTTCAAATACTAGAAAAAATATCTAAATATTATTGTTATTGTAGTAGGTATAACCTAGTAGTAAATCGCCTGAATAGTGGTACAGTCTATATAGTTATAAAATCTTGTTATAAGGCTCCGCACACCAAGGAGCTTATTGCCCCATATTTTACCTGTGACACTCACATAGCATAGATTGCTCCATAGCAAATTGTCTCATATGATAAACTCCACCGAGTTCAGTAACCATAGATTTTTTTTTGTGTTCAGATAAGGTTATTAATATGTCACTGTGTGTGGAGCCTCCTGCGATTGTAAGATCCGTGTGTACAATGTGTGCGTTGTGACATCAGGAACCCTTCGTCGGGCTCGCTGACGGCGTCGGCGTCGGAGGGCGGCTCGCTGGAGCGCGCGCGCGCCGCGCTCGAGCGCCGCAAGCGCGCCGCGCTCTCGCAGCAGGACAACGATGACGCACAGGTACTGTTGTGTAGGCCCACTTGCGCCGCGCTCGAGCGCCGCAAGCGCGCCGCGCTCTCGCAGCAGGACAACGATGACGCACAGGTACTGTTGTGTAGGCCCACTTGCGCCGCGCTCGAGCGCCGCAAGCGCGCCGCGCTCTCGCAGCAGGACAACGATGACGCACAGGTACTGTTGTGTAGGCCCACTTGCGCCGCGCTCGAGCGCCGCAAGCGCGCCGCGCTCTCGCAGCAGGACAACGATGACGCACAGGTACTGTTGTGTAGGCCCACTTGCGCCGCGCTCGAGCGCCGCAAGCGCGCCGCGCTCTCGCAGCAGGACAACGATGACGCACAGGTACTGTTGTGTAGGCCCACTTGCGCCGCGCTCGAGCGCCGCAAGCGCGCCGCGCTCTCGCAGCAGGACAACGATGACGCACAGGTACTGTTGTGTAGGCCCACTTGCGCCGCGCTCGAGCGCCGCAAGCGCGCCGCGCTCTCGCAGCAGGACAACGATGACGCACAGGTACTGTTGTGTAGGCCCACTTGCGCCGCGCTCGAGCGCCGCAAGCGCGCCGCGCTCTCGCAGCAGGACAACGATGACGCACAGGTACTGTTGTGTAGGCCCACTTGCGCCGCGCTCGAGCGCCGCAAGCGCGCCGCGCTCTCGCAGCAGGACAACGATGACGCACAGGTACTGTTGTGTAGGCCCACTTGCGCCGCGCTCGAGCGCCGCAAGCGCGCCGCGCTCTCGCAGCAGGACAACGATGACGCACAGGTACTGTTGTGTAGGCCCACTTGCGCCGCGCTCGAGCGCCGCAAGCGCGCCGCGCTCTCGCAGCAGGACAACGATGACGCACAGGTACTGTTGTGTAGGCCCACTTGCGCCGCGCTCTCGCAGCAGGACAACGATGACGCACAGGTACTGTTGTGTAGGCCCACTTGCACCGCTAATCATTCAATGCATTTAGCGCTAAATATATCCAAACATTTTTCTGTCTCTATCATCTTGAAACGATTAATAGGAACAGAACGATGATTTAAATTCGTTTAACGCTTAACATATTTAGCGATGTGTGGTGCAAGCGGGCCGTGATATTTCTTCTATTATTATTTTACGACTGGAACTTACTTTAGCTACTTATGCGGTCATCGACTCTTAGTAGGTTTTTAATCAATCATCGAAGTACATATACCTAATTCTAGTTATCTTGTCTGTTGAGTGATTACCTGTTGCTGGGAAGGCTTTTAAAGGCTGAGCACATCTCTTACAGGTCAAAAAAGATTATTGTGTTGAAATACAGCAACATGCAAAGTACGAGCTTTGACACGCACTTGCCGACACCAGCCGACTTACTAATACAGCAACATTCTCTGTCGTAATTTTTTTTTAAGGCCAGGTTCTATTTTAAAGCGATTGTCGCGTGAATACGCGATCGGTCGCGTGCATGATGTCAGCAGTGTGTGACGAAGCTTGTCTGTTGCAGCACGTGGCGTCGGGGCGCGTGGAGAACACGCGCGTGAACCCCGACTCGCTCATCGACGAGCTGCTCGCCGCCACCGATCTCAAGCAAGCCGTCGAGGACTCCGCTGAGAGTGAGTACCATGGGCATTACTAAGTTTTTGTCGGTTATTTTAAAAATTATATTATTCATGCAAAAGTGCAATATCTAAACAGTCAAAATGATAACAGCTGATTCTAATATATTCGACGAAAAATTTCAACGCTGATGGCTCTAAAATCATGTACTGATTTCATGGTACGAGTTTGCGCGTCGATGCTTAAACACTGTATAGCTCACTGTCTCTTGGACGACGGCTGATTGGCCTTGTATTGGACATCCACTACTTATGAATTACATGCGATCTGTCTAGTATATTCCAGAGCCTTGCTAAAAACAAGCGGTTAGTTTTTTCTTCATTAGTCAATTTCTTCATTCACCGGTACTTGAGCTGGCGGATACCGTGATCTGCGTCTTTCCTCACATCCTTCTCAAGTTATCTTCCAGCAAAAAAAAATAATTTACTGGAATTTGTGTGCGCTGCAGCGTCAGGTCTGCAGCTGTTCATCACGCGCGACGGCACGGCCGAGCTGGGCACGCGGCAGCGGCAGCAGCTGGCGCGCCGCGACTACCAGCGCGTCGTGCTGCACCCGCACGACAATAGGTAATACCACCTGCATGGCAGAGGCAAAAGTATTCATTGGGACTCGCACTGGAAATTACAAAACCAACAATATAAACAATAAGACCCGGGCCCTACCTATACCACAAAACTTTACAAGTGTACAATTCTACAAAATATTTAAATTGTAAAAAAAAATACGTTAATTACACAGAAATTACAAATAACAATCTACAAAGCTTTTGTATTTTTAAAAGCGTAACAGAAAGCATGGCGACTATGTACATACGCGAAGCCCTAAATATTATAAATTTATGATTTTTAGATTTCTAAAAATACAAGTCTATAAATCTTAAACATACATGAATGTTTAAGATTTATAGACTTGTATATAACTAAGTTCTTCTTGTAACTAACTTGAGATGTCCACCAACAGTCTGAAGTCAATATTTATTACTCAATTGGATTGTAATCCTTCGATTACAAAGGAATTAATATACAAAGTTTCCAGTTAAACACATGTTGTATGTACATTTTTGTGTAATGTTAAATTGTACAATTGTCACTACAATTTACATATTTGTAAGGTTTTCCGTTAAAATTATTATGTGGCTTAGCCCACCGACGTTAATATATCGCGCCGGGATTTTATCGCGCATTGGATTTTCAACTCTCTGTGATGAGTCGAGCGTTGAGAATCCGACAGACAGCATCCCTGAGCGTCGAAAAAAAAATCGCCTCGGAAAGTAATCGCCCGTGCGTACTTGGCTTACCCCGCGTCCTATTCAGAAGCGATAGTCGCTCGAATACGCGATCGTCGCGTTCAATATGTCAGTTTTTGTTCGGAAAACCGGGAAGCGCCCTCTGTCGCAGTTTGTTAAATGCCTCAAAAACAAACATCGCTTTTTTATTCTTCTGAACGATAGTATGACACTGTTTTGAATGCTAGAGTAGAACGCCCAGAAACCAATTCAGCTTACAACCAGAGCTATAATTTTTTTAAATATTTTGTTCTGGTTATCCATAGAAATCAAATGAATTGTTATAACTTATGTATGCAACTTTTTATGTTTTAATTATAGTATGCGATAAAGCCAAACATCTGATATTTGTAAAATCACAAACAAAATGGAAATATAACGAATAAATTCTTTTTTTGCGCTGGTTTTATAGGGTAGTAGTATTTTATTTGCTAACACATTATTGTTTATTTAGTGTTATGTTCACCTGCCTGTAAAATATTAGATGCTGAACACGAAGGACTTCGGATTTTTCGAATCTGAAACCAAAAACATTTGAATTTTTAACAATACAAAATTAATTGTCTCAACTAAAATTATTAATTGCATTTTTGTGTGCTGAGAATGATAATCTTATTATCAGAGAAAAAAATTAAAACCATAGAATAATCACATCTTCGATTTGCTGATAGATTAACATCTGATTTTTTTAAAATAGTTAATAGTAATAGTTCTGAACAATTTTTTAAGATAAATATTAGGTGCTACTTACATAGGATGTCCTAGGGAAAAACATAAATTGAATAAAGATAAAATAAGGCATATTTATTTTTATATTATAGCGAAATCTTTTCTTTTCTCGCCTAAATAATACCTTGTATATAATACCTATAAACTTTGAAAATCCAAAAATATAAAAATTATCAACTCTCTTTTAAAGTATATTTAAAATCTTGGAGTTCTACTCTCGCATTAGTTAGTAGCTTTCGATTAATAGAATAAATATTTCCGTTTTTTGAGGCATTTATCATACTGTGCGTCGGTGCAAGCACGCGTTCAAGTTGAACAAAAAGTGACATATGAACACGACGATCGCTTTTAGATAGGACGTGAGGAAAGCCACACAATTGTAGAGTGTAGTTTTGTGATACACGCTCTTGAAAGATTTAAAAATTTGTAAATTGTAATTGTAAAGTTTTGCGGTATAGGGCTTTGTACGAGGCCAAAAAGATTTTGTCTCGCATAGCTCGTCCGCCCTGCACGTCGTTTTATATCGAGCCTGTTATGGAAGAACATCGTAAGCGACATTTATGAAATTTTACAGGAGAGGTACTTTATTGATTGTTTTTATTTATAGATCTTCGGTTTTTGGATATATTGCAAAACACATTAGGCTTTACACAAAATCAATTAAATGATTGCAGAAAGAGTTAAATAAAGAGTACTTTTGTCGCTTAAGATAAAAATAAAGGTATTTTTTTCTTTTTGTTTTCAAAAATCGTCATTTACGCTATTACTTTTCTCTATAATTAAGGCTAACTAATGTATACACGTGTGTTTATTCTCCTAATATCACGCGGTTCAAGGCCGTCGTAACGCCCTAAAATTCGTGCTCGCTTCCCCACATTTTAAAAATCACATGACATAGGGTCTTATTTATTATTAACAAATCAAAATTAGGTCATGCAAGTTTGAACTCGAACAGTTCTAAAATCTGCGTTTAGTTGTTATTTAGAAACAAGAATTTAATTTAAATCTTACTATTGTAAGTAAGATTTAAATTAATTTTAGTGTTTAAAAGTTAAGGCTCTTTCAAATAGGCGCGACATTTCAAAATTATAACAATTTCGAATTGAATATTACTTCATTCAAATATTTTCTACAAATAAACAATATACTTAATAAGATAACTAAACACAAACCAGATTTTGGGCATTTCATAAAACTGTTTTAAGAGCGTTTATTCTGAAAGTGGGCAACGTCGCAAATAGATGGCAAATATTTCGCTGTTTTGATTAATTTAGCAATATTACTGTATGAAGAAAAGAAATGTAGCTAACTAGTTCCCTAGAATATTAATAATGAATTGCACAACAACAAACAACAATAACAACAAACAACAATTTTAGGTGTAAAAAAGGCATTTGGAAACTTTCCAAATACTTTTCGTACATCTAAAAGTAAATATTCGGTATTACGATATTAATGATTCCATGCCATTATTAATATTCTAGGGAACTACTTAGCCACATTTCTTATTTCCATACAGTAACAATGCTAAATTAATCAAAACAGTTAAATATTTGACAGCTATTTACGACGTTGCCAACTTTTAGGATAAACCCTCTTAACGTAAGTGACAAACGTTATTTACGAGATGTTGGTTACGATCATTCTGATTTTTCATAAATATCAAACTTTTCCTTTTGTTGTTTGCGATACTATCTAATGCCAGTTATAATTTTGACGTTTATGCAAATATGGGTTTAAGTGCCTTTGTTTTAGTGTCTAAATTTTTTAGCTGTACATTACAATAAAAAAAGTGAAATACCTACATTCTGTCGGTTACGATGTTTTTCCATAGCAGGCTCGATATTACAGCGAGCTAACCGTTATTGTCACGTCCACAGGTAGCCAACGGCGTGAGAGAACGACGCCGCGCGGCCGGAAGATGCCTGAGCCTACGTCGTGGCGAACGGTGCCGTGCCGTGCCGTGCCATGCCGCGCCGCGCCGTCGTGTCGTGCCGCCTGTGATGTTGTTGTGGACAGTATTACAAGAGATTCACACCGACCTGCTCTAACTGTGTATTAGCTTTTATATAAGTCCCGCCGGGACCACTAGCAATGCATATACATATATTTATTGTTTTTATGTAATATAAATTATGCCATAATTGTTTTACGACTCGTAATTTAATGTTAATTATTATTATTCGGTAGCAGTTCTACAGAGAATGGTTGTGTTCGTGCAATCCGACAAGTTTTGTATGATTTACATTATTTTTATTTCTTTTTAATGTAAGTAGGAATCTTTTCAATTTAATGACGACCTACTCGACGACTGATTGTTCCTATATTTTGCGTAGCGTCTGTGCTTCCTCCACTCTCCGTTGCTCTGTAAGTGCGAACCTCGCGTGCGACGTTTGTACGAGCAGACATTACCTCATAGTGCGAACTTCCAAGTAGTCTTTCCTCTCCGGTCAGTGTCAGTAGCCGACACTCGGCAGTGCGGGCGGTGCGTGCCGCACGTGTTAGCGATGTTGGCGTAACACTCAAGTGCTCACAAGTGGTGCTACGTCAGCTCGCGTGTTGACGCACGAGACTGCGCTACGCGCAAACTTTTGTTATTGATATACTGATGTAATAATTATTATTATTGATTAAAAATTGTCACCCATTAAGTGAACCATGTAATCGAAACAGTACTTCCAAATCCCTCCATATATATATATTTTCATTGTGAATTTTGTATAAATTATTTACTGTGGTGCCAAACAAACCTGCGCCCGGTCTAGTGGGGGAACTAAACTAACGATTATTAATTAATAGTGCGAGGAGGTAAATCTAAGTCATTCCTTTGCGTAGCTTGAGCGCGTGGCTTGCCGTCGATCATAGATCAGAGGTCGCGCTCAGCGTGTGGCCGTGGGCGCCTCAACGGATTATTACATAATTTTGCGTTGGGGATGAAGTGATTGTACATTTAGCCTGATTATATCATGACAATACTTTTCTACCGTCGAGTGTTCATTTTCAAATAACTTCAGCGGCGTCACAGTGAGCGCGGCCTAGTCGTCAGTCGTGTGCCTGACGTGAGAGGGGCGACCGGCGACTGTTAGTTGATAACATTACCAATTATTGCGCATCAGCGTGATGTGTGACAGCGAGTGCGCCGGCGCAGGCGCACGGTGCTGCCGCCGCGCGGTGTGCGCGCCAAACAGAAGGCACGCGTTGTTATTGTATCATATTCTATAAAGCCTGTACAGTATTTCAATAAAGGACGTGTCTAGAGCTATATATTTGTTTTTTTTTTCTCTACATCCTTCACCAGCTAGCACAAACTACTGTAAAACTAAAGTTGAATTCAAAATATTAACAGCATCGATGTTATGGATTGCTTTCCGTATCTGTAGAGACGGACAAGCAGCCGCGGCCGCTCTAGGCCGTTAAGTAGTAGCCGCTCTGGGAGCCCCTTTCTGCTGACTTTGCAGCGTAAGTCCGCGTTTACCAAACCGAGTACTAGTTGTTTGAGAAAACAGTTCCGTATGTACTTCCAAGTTAACAAGTTGGTCGCAGTTACTTGACTATTTTGTATTTTTAGGACTGACTTTCATAAAACTATGTTTTCACTTGCGTTAGGGTAATTTACCACTCATATTATTCGTTATATTGATTTCTGTGTCGGATGCCATTATTGTTATGGCATACAGAGCCACTAGCGACAAAATTTTGAACTAAAATCTACAATTATAACCTCTCTAAAAGTTGATTCGCTGCATTGATAAATGCAAAACGTTTAATGTAGTTCTGCATGTTAAAGTCCAGTAATTATGAAAAACCTCTAAACGTCGCTCAGTTATTTTTTCATAACGGAGCTGTTTTATAAAAAAAGTAGCGGTTTTCTAAAACAGCGGATTCGACATTCCATCTGTGACATATACATGAGCGCTAATAGGACTATTTTCTGGGGGGTGCATCTTCAGCTCCACGAAGCGAAACTCCTTTTCTTCGATTAAAAATATATATTATTGTTAATCAACATTTATATCGTTCATACAGTCACATCCAAAAGGTTTCACTAGTCGACGCGCGACGGCTCGAACTCGGTGGCGTGGGTAATATTATATGCAAGCCGTGTATTCATTATTTATTTAGTATCTATTTATCTAATTTTGTTGATTTAGTGAAATAGACAATGATTTATAACGAAAATGAGCGCGTTATATTTCATGAACAGACCTATGGGCGTATAGATATTATGGAAAAACTACTGGATTTATCTACTCTAAAATAAAATTATTCGTACTTTTTCAATAAACTATCTATCCCTGTACGGTTTCTATTTTGCCATTTTCATACTACATAAGTCATTTATTTACCTCCAAAGATGAGTAAAATTAGTGTTGAAATATGGAAGTTTCGACGCTCATAACTTCCCAACCAATACTTTGTTCCCAATTTTGCTTCCATACAGGGCTGAACGTACACCGTCAAACAAACGAGTAATGCGAGTAATCACTATACTACGTTTGTATAGAAGAATGACCGACTAGTGTACCCTTTGTCTGCTTAACGATAAAATCTGCTTTACCGACACAAACTCAGCATCATAATCATTTCATCGTAATGTCAATTCCGCAGAATGGCATTCAGCTATCTTATCTTTATCAAAAGTGGAACATTCTCTTTTCACAAGGATTGGAGAATTTGTGATAATGGAAATAATAAAAACAATTTTTTTTTTAATTGGAATTATATTTTAGAGAATTTTTCTTTTCTTTCACGTAGATAGCTTGTACAGGGATTATTGGGGTGTTTTAATCCGTATCAAATAAACAACAAACCATTTTCATAAGTATAGTATATTCGTTTATATTGAGTAAAGCCAAAAGGCTCGGGTGCTGTACATTAGAGGGCGTCGGCGTCGCGGCGTGGACGGGACCCGCCGCGCGCCGCAATACTACTATCAGCACGATAGCGCAGTGAGGAAACACATCAGTTGCATACAACAGAGTGAATACAATCGTCAAGCTAGTCTGTTACATTACTGATTCGGGATTTAGATTCAACTGTTTTGATAATGGAAATATACATTTATTTAAAATTTCTACCTACCTATATCATTTGTTTAATTTATTTTATATTCACTCTGCGGTCACTAATTTGACAAAACTTGTGAGTGTACTTTGTATAATACAAAATGTACAATAGTTCGATAAAAGGGTAGAGCACTATACATTATACAATACAATTGAATACATTTAACGGACGGCAGAAATTTATAAATACTGATTTGGAACTCTTCTCTACATTTGCGAAAGAACATACCGACGCAACATTAAAACAAAAAGTTATCACAAAATGGAATATTTAAGTCACATAAAACAATAATTTGCTAAATATCTAAACAACGCAACGAAATCAAAATATAAAGATTAACGCTGTCGGCAGCGAGTTGAGCACGGTACAAGGACATCGGCCCGCACTACCAGACCGCGGCTTGATCAGATAACTACCTATATGATACACCTAAATTACATGTACTTATCGCCTAGAAGTATATGAATATGTTTTGTTTAGCATTTAATACCGTCGTTACAGTAGTGTATAGAATTCATAAATATACAGACTTCTCTTGTAAGGCACGGACGGCTCGCCGCAGCCCGCTGCACTCGGCCCGCGCGCACCGTATATCTACTGTCCAACAAAAGAGCTGCCTTACTCAACGTGTTGCTCAAATGATAATGAATGTGTCGATAATAGAAATTGTTGCTACATTGCTTGTGTCGCAACACGCGGAGCGTGTGTGTGTGGCGCGTCCGAGTGCAGGGCTCGTGTGGCGGACGAGTGGCGTCTTCGCTATATTGTAATTTAGAATCTTGCACGCTTTCAATACCACTTAATTTACGTCTAATACTAATACAATACAAAACGCTGATAAACCGAGCGGTTTGTGCAAGCTACCGGACCCCGACCAAGCTAAACGGCGTCATTCATGACTCACCGATAGAATACAGTTCATATTTCCCACGTATTGACCGAACAGTCAGTTAGACCATTATATCAACTTACAATTCAGTGAACTAATGTTCACTGAATTGTAAGTTGATATAATGGTACAAACTCTGCACACACCGCTGTGTTCACCAGCGCACAGTAATATCAAGCTGTTGAGACATTCGTTATTCTATCGATATATTAAAGCTTAATACACATTAAATATTTCCATCCTTCGATTCGATTTTGCAACCAAATGTATGATTTTATCTTAATTGTAAATATCGTTTAGATCCTGGACCCTGTTCTAAGTACCTACTTGTCAGCAGCTTAAGACCGCCATTACACTTGTAAGTTGCTTTCCTAAAATGTATGTTAGTAAGTTTCCTCACGTAAGTCACTTACGATAAAATTGCAATATGTTAACTCTCTTGTAAGTAGCTTATCGTATTTTCTTCTTACATCTTACGCAGTCATAAGTTACTTACATACATTTTACGGAAGCAACTTACAAGTGTAATGGCGGCCTAAGTCGGTTTATTCCACTTATATCTCGAATTGCAAATACATACGAGGGTTTTCAAAACTAAAGTGTACCTATATGGAATGTAATGTTTGGAATATTTCACGTAACAGCGAGGGTTTCAGAAGCGAAGTGTTACTCTTACAAGCTAGGGAGTGGGCGGCCGACACCGCCCACCGATATACAGTAATAAATATCCCTTATCTAGGTCATGTGAATACAGTACACCGACAGTCAGCAAATATTTCCTACAATTTAATCATCCAATTATGTATTGCATTATTATAGACATACATTACACACTACACGTTTCATGAAATACAATAGTTACAAAATTCATCAGAAGACTTATGATAAAAATTCGAAATTCCTTAAAGTCAGGCACTGTATATCAAGTAGATTGCAATATTTTGTTTACATATATTTATTTCTTCATACGTCGCTCCTAAACGGAGTCGACATTGCATTAAATAACTTCATATCAAAATTATCGAGCTCTTATTCTACATTATTATATTTATTTAAGTCTGTATTTATTTATAAATTTGTCATTTTTATAAAAAATGTACACCCGCTGAACGAAGAGTAAATATAGCGCGATGGCGCCACTGTCGCTGGGGATCAATAATTGTACTGAATATCTAAATCAATACACTATCATATATAAACCCGTACAAAATGGAGCCAACATCTAATAATACCACGAATATCGCGCTCGTGTGGATCCCTAGCGACGTTGGCGTGATCGCGACGTGTCCTCATTCATAAAGACTAATATAATTCGTTTAGTGTGGTAAAGTTAAGTACATTCTCACGGGAGGTATCACCGTACATCTTAAAGCTACTATTAAGTTAGTCACGCACACACTCACACGGTCAAAATGTATAAAAACGTACAGGTACAACTAGAACACTCGTGACACACACACTCATTCACACATACGTCATCACACACACAGCTATCATTTGGTTGATATGCGACGAGGTTCGTGTTTACTTTCATCTTATTTTTTATTTATATTTTTGTTCGATTCCAATTTTCTATTCCGGACCTGAAAGAAGGATTAATTAATCTTTGTGCACAATAAAGGAATAAAGGCGGAGTTAATGCTTCAGGCGATTAAAATCATGTTATGGTTGGTCGTATAATTCGGGTTTTATTTTCGATATGTGCCTATAAAACGTTGGAAACATACCTAATTCCAGTAGCGGGCGTGCCGGGGCTATATGAGTCGTTCCTCGGGCGGCGGCTTGAGCGCGTGCTGCATCATCTCGGCCCTCGGGTTGCAGTACTCCTGGCCCGACGGCGAGTAGGTGCCGCGCGTGGCCCGCTTGCGGCGCGCCTGCGCCCCCAGCGCGCCCAGCGCGGCGCCGGCCAGCGCCAGCCCCAGCAGCGCGGCGCCGACGCCGATGAGCACGGCGGACGACGTGTCGGCCGCGCCGGCCGCGCCCGCCGCCGCCTGCTGCGAGCAGTTGTGTCCGCCCCAGCCGTCCACGCAGTGGCACACGTAGTCCGTGCGCGCGGCGCAGCGCTGCTCGCACGCGCCGCCGTGCAGGCACGGGCCGGTCGCGTTGCCGTCGCCGGCCGCGTAGCACGGGTCCTGAAGCGAGCACTCGTTGCCGCAGAAACCGGCCGCGCACAGACATCTGTAATCGTCGACAATTATATTATTGTAAACATCAAATGAAACCAAAAACTGTGAACATGGCGTTTTGAAGACTGGTTTATATCAGCCAGCATCATCTCACTTCTGGGTCTTCTTCCATTACTTCCAGTTATTTCGGTCCAGTGCTAATTTTCCAATCCGCAATTTTTCGATTCTAGCATTCTCATTCTGAGAAACTGAAATCGACTATTCAAGTGATGGAGAATAGTTATAAGTATAGTTTATAGCGACCGCGCTTTTCGCAATTTTTATTTTCTATTCATACAACGTGTTCTTTTTAATATCCCATAACTAGCTAGGGTATTAATGAGACCATGACAAAGAATCAACTAAAATATTTTTTTTGTTTTTATTTTTCATTCAAAATAATTCCATAAAGTCACGATAATTTATGTAAAATACCCTAAACTTAAATATAAAAAAGTAAAAACTTTTAATTCTGAATATTTTTGCCTATAAAAACAAAAATATGACAACGTCGCATTTTCTTAGCTTTAAATATGAAATACAATAGACGTGGATATATTTAGTAACCTGTTCTGCTGCATCCACGTCCATTGTATTTTATAATGGATTTCCGCAAGGTCACGCCTGAATCAATTAACTATCTTTAAATATGAATTATTGGTTTGAATCAAAATTATTTACTCGTACTTATCAATGAAACTTAGATTCACACATCGAGAGTCTAGTGTTATGTTGTCTTCGAAAAGATTTTATGTATTATTATTTATAGATAGTTTTGGAACACTTGTTCTAGGACTTTTTGTATTATTTTTTACTTATCAAGTTATGGGACATCAAAAGGAACACATTGTATAAAACCAAAATTCCGAAGCAAGTTTTTCATAAAATGCGCGACGGTACTTTTTCGAGCTCGTGGATTGAACTACTGTACATCTATGCAAATGAAATGAAAAACATATTATCCTGTACTATTAAACGAGCAATATTTGTACTCACGTTCTCGAAATCGACTCTAACGATTTCTGAAATATATACGGGGCGAAAAATCGATCGAACTAAATCTCATATCAGGGAAAATTCGTTTTCTCTATTTTCTCAGCCTCGGGAATGTGATACAACGTTTGGTATACCTGGACGATATGTTTATTTTTACCCGAGCAGACTTCAGTCGACCGGGTACTTATAATAATATCTCAAGTGGCCGGTGGTGGCGGCGGTGGTTTGTAGCGGCCTCAGAATTTTGAAATAATAACATCACGCCTTGTTTCCCCGAAGGGTTGGGCAGAGGTGTCCCTGTAGCAGGTTCATCCACATTTCGCCAGTTATGTTTTAAGTCCCATGTAATAGGGGGCGAGCCTATTGCCTTCAACCGGGCACAAATCCAGACTCCAGGCTGCTACTGAGAAATTTCAGATAGAAAAACCCAATAACACTTTGCCCAACCTGGGAATCGAACCCAGGACCATATTCATATTCATATTCATTTATTGCGAACCATAATGTGTATAAAAGGTGTTACATGAGGCTTAGAGCTAAGGTACAGTTATGGACCCTGTTAGGGCACAGCAACATACAATAAAAATAAAAATTAAAAATACAGAATTAAAATTAAAAAATAAATTAAATTAAGAAATTAGCGATAACAATAGTAATCATAAAATAACATGTTAGGTCGGTAGTGGGTTATAATGGTGTTGTGTACAGGGAAGAATTTAAATGTCAAAATTTATTTATCTTCCCAGAATTCCTTTAGAGTGTAATACGATTTTAATATAAGGTATTCTTGGAGACTGTTTTTAAATCTATTTTCATACTCAATATCCTTAATAGAATTTGGGACCTTATTATATATTTTCACACACATGGCTAAAGGTCCTGAACAGAACATTGTTAATTTAGAGCTAGGTAAGGCTAGTTCATGTTTGTTCTGGCGTCTAACACTGCGATGTTGTGGACGAAGGTCCTTAGTGAGTGGGAATAGTGACTGATGCTTTCTTACAAATTTGCTAACTTCTAAAATGTAGATACCGGTTAGTGTAAGAATTTTGTGTTTTACAAATAATGGCTTGCAGCTTTCTGTGTTATCTATATTAGCAAGAATTCGTACACATTTCTTTTGTAGAATAAAAAGTCTATCCTTGTCTACACTGTTTCCCCACACCACGATTCCATAAATTAGCCAGGAGTATGCGTAGGCATAGTATGCTGTTAGAGCAGTTTTAAAATCAGTAGCTCTTTTAAGCTCCTGCAAGGCATATATAAAACTAGCTAGTTTATTTGCCAAAGTATTTATATGGGCTTTCCAGTTTACATTAGTGTCTATAGTCAAACCTAACAGTTTAAACTCGTTTATGCATTCCAGCTTTATATTGTTGTATGAGTAGTTTATATCCAATTTGCGTTTTTGGTATGGTCTATATTGCATTAGCTTCGTTTTGTCAAAATTTAATTTTAAGTTGTGATCTTTTAACCATGCTATTATTTTGGAGAGCTTATCATCTAGACTTAAATTTAGATTTTCTGTATTGGTGCAAGGAAAAATGATGGAAATATCGTCAGCAAATAAAATACTTTGAACGTCAATTTCTTTAGGGAGGTCATTAATATATAGTAGAAATAATAAGCATCCCAAAACGCTGCCTTGTGGTATTGACATTGTTGTTTTTGCTTTATTCGATCTTACTCGTGTTATTTGGCCAGTGTGTGGATCGCTATGTTCTACTTCTACGAATTGTTCCCTATTTTCTAGGTACGAGCAGAACCATTTGTGTGCTATACCTCTAACACCTATTGCATATAATTTGTTTAGTAAAATTTTGTATGAGACTCTGTCGTAGGCTTTGCTCATGTCCAGTAAAATCCCTACCGCATATTGTTTATTATCAATTATATTTAGAGCTTCCTGGATATACTTAAATATTGCTAATGTCGTGGATTTGTTTTTCCTGAACCCATTCTGACTATCATTGAATATTTTATATCTTTCGCAGTAGGAATAAAGTCGTTTTGACATAGCAGTCTCCAATATTTTTGAGAAGGTTGGTAGCAATGCTATCGGCCGATAATTGCTAGTATCAGTCTTGTCTCCCTTTTTGTAAATCGGTTTCACTATCGATATTTTCAGCAGGTCAGGGACTGAGCCTTCATCTAGAGACTGGTTTATTAAATAACTTAGGGGTAACGTTAATTGTTCAGCGCATGCTTTTATAAGTATAGGGGGTAGCTCGTCATGTCCATAACTTCGCTTGTTCTTCAATCTTTTTATAATAAATCTTATTTCGTTTGGGTCTACAGGTCCATATGCTCAGCAGTAGCGCTTGAAACCACTAGACCAACGAGGCAGTCAATTTTGAAATATGTATGGAATAAAAAAAACGCTCAGAATTGACTGTAAATTTCTCCTTACTAATTAATATTATGAGGTGAGGTTTTATTAATACAGAGGGTGGCTTTAAAGCTCTGGCACCAGGTTAGTTAGTTAATAAACGGTAGGAAATTAATATTGCATACATAAAAATAATAAAACGTAATTACAATAGCCGAATTGCTACTTATTGCGATGGGTCCACTGCTCAAACTGTCAGAACGCAATTTTGTGATAGGCCTCTTAAGGCTGAGCCAGAACACCATAAATTTGTTATTTTGAGTCTACAGTATAACAATGTGGTCGTTGAGGAATACAACAAGGAGTGATTACTCACGTGTAGGATCCATTAAGGTTGAGACAGTCGCCGGGCCCGCAGCTGACGAGGCCGGTCGCGCACTCGTCCACGTCCACCTCGCAGCGCGCGCCCGTCCAGCCTGGGGGACATAAAACACGCTTAGTCAAGTTCCAAGAAAATTCACAAAAATGCCGCTTAGTCCCGTGACTTACAAGTAACTAATAATGCAATGACCTCAATGCACTAGACCAATCAAAAACCCAGCTATGTACCGGATTGTACCGTGATGAACTGATGAGGTCTGTTCCATTGACCACAGTATTATGAAAGAATACAAAAACGATACTTTAAGATCATCGTAACAGTGACAGACAAGGACGTAGCGAACTAGCGACGATTTCAAATTGAGTTGTCTTTTTAAGATTTCGGCCGTAAATCACTTTACATCTGTTGACTTGAACTCGGCGTATTAAGGTTCTTTATAAAATATACCTGCGTAGTTCAGGTTATTGTTATCATGAGTTCTAATTGTAGCGCAGTGATAACGTTATCAGTTAACAATGTTAAGGTTCTTTCGCTCAAACAAACCGATATCCTTCGACGACATTTTTGTAATGATATCGTGTGGGGATCACGAGTTAATGTGGTTTTAACACAATTGTAACAGTAAAATGATGAGTGAGGTCACCACACTGTGGTTAGAACCCCTTTGTTTGTTTTGATAGGGTGAAGAGGAGAACGTAGAACAATAAGAACTACGCGAGTGGATATCTGATTTTATATGGAATGCGTTTCAAAGTAAGGAAAAACAAATTTATATATTTTTTTAAATATTACGTTTTCCTTAACGTGGGACCGAATAAAATCTCTAGTTAATCTAGAATCGGGTCCCAAGGAACGTCGGCAGCGCGCACTACCACTTGACCAGCGATGCAGAAAGATTTCAATTTTTTTGTTTACCAGAAAGAAACCTACAACAAATAGTGACAATGAGAAGACCAGGAAACTCTCCGCAGGGCCGGTTTTGACGCATAACAACAAGTTAAAATGTTGATCTGTGGCAAAATTATTGATTGACTGCATTTTGTCTATTTACATAATAATGTATATTTGCACACTGTCTGTTATTTCAACAGTTGTTCAGTTACACGAAAGAATTTAATTTACCTACAATCAATTTGTTTTAACATGCACTTGACATCATTCTTGTTTGAATTCATGTAAGTAGTTGTTTTTCTCTGAATTAAATTCATTTTACATACTGAAAGCTGTATTCATTATTTTTATGAATAGAAGGTTGTTGTCCTTCCTTGTAATATGCTAACATTTGTAAACACCTACGCGTGACGTGAGAGGAAAATAAGCAATGCGTTACATAAAGTATCAAGAAATATAACCGTATAGTAACTGTTTTATTACCGACATTGAGACTAACGTATAAATTCTGAAATAATTTAATTTAATATTCTTTTCCGAACGGAGGAGGTTGTGGCTAAGTAATAACAGCCGCACGGATCAATCCATCAGGTTAAGTTACGCTTGCCGGGGTTGGTCCGTGGATGGGTGACCATCTTTACATACCGAGACTCCTCCGTACCTCGGAAAGCACGTTAAGCCGTTGGTCCCGGCTGTCATTCGTGAATCTTTGACAGTCGTTACAGAAGCCCGAAAGTCTGACAATCTGTCTTACTAAGGGGTATCGTATTACCCAGTTACTGGGTTGTGGAGGTCAGATAGGCAGTTGCTCCATGTAAAATACTGGTATTCAGCTGCATCCGGTTAGACTGGAAGCCGACCCCAACATAGTTGGGAAAAAGCCAGGCAGATTGATTCCTTTCCGCGTTTTCGATTACCTTTTACTCTAATCTACAGTAAAACGTAATGTTATCTAATGATGGCTGTGTGTTACTTCAGTCGAGAGCAAAAAGGCTGAGATTTAAGAAAAGATTAAAAGTTGTGCACTTGAGGATCTTATGCTTGCCATCGATACGCTAAGAAGAAGAATTGGTCAAAGTATGTTAACGCTGAGGTATCATTTAAACGACTTTCAACGACCGACCGACTGTGACAAGACCTCTACCATAATGCTATTTATTTAATTAATGCGTGTCCTCATCGAAATTGTTTTTCTTCCCTCCCGCGCCTTTAAGGATTGCCATCCTCCTACCAAACACTGCGACAGTGTCAGTAACCCATTCCCTGGGTGTAGGTTACCGAGCCGGTGACACATTCTGTTTACCTTGTCTAAGCCACTATCACGCAAGAAACAATGCAATGATATCAGCACCCGACGTGTTGTCATCAACAATGTAACGAGCACTAACTTGTTGACCAATTAAATATTTCTCAATTACTTTTACTGTTTCGAGTGAAAAGTAAACACTTCTCATCTGTTACAGTTAGTTATTAACGTAACATCAAATACAAGTGTTATACAATACCTAGCAACACGATAACTAGCAGTCTGATCATCATCTCGCTAACGTTATCATCATCACAACACTGTCACTGCTGTCTGATCACATCACTCATCACTACGCGAGAAATTAGCACTGAATTAATATTAGTAAGTGTCACAGTAGCGGTATGTTCGCGAGTGCCGAATAGCCTCGCCTGCGCGACTCGCGAGGACACTGATTCACAAAGTGTGACGTGCGCGATTTTCTTGCATCTGCCGATACCGACCAATTAATATTGTGAGGACGTTTTATTGTAATAGTATTAATTATCGGGCGCGACTTGTCCCCGCCTACGGAACATTCAGACTGTCGTGACGGAGATGATACTGACAGTGCGTGTGCACAGTGAATAATATTCATGTAATCAAAATGTATGCTGTTCCAATAGCTTGTCTTACGCATAGTTGTGGCTATTTTATTTGCTTCCCGGATTAACATGATCATAATCCTTATTTGAATGTCAATAAGATTACCCCAGAACGTTTAATGTTCTTCAGATTTATGAAACTACTAGCTGCGCCCCGCAGTTTCACCCGCATACGTCTC
The DNA here is from genome assembly GCA_916610215.1 of Omphaloscelis lunosa. Taxonomy (NCBI): domain Eukaryota; kingdom Metazoa; phylum Arthropoda; class Insecta; order Lepidoptera; family Noctuidae; genus Omphaloscelis; species Omphaloscelis lunosa. Next base: position 1,490,886 of record OU744245.1, on the reverse strand, counting down.
GATCCCGTGGGAAAATAGAGATAAAAAGTATCCTAGTCTACCCATGTGCCAAATTTCACCCAAATCTATTCAGCTGTTTCACCGTGAAAGCGTAACCAACAAATTAACAAACAAACTCACTTTCGCATTTATATTAGTTAAGATTAATCGGAAATATTATTAGGACGCACTAAGGAAATAAATGACTAAGTTTATAGCTAGTTCGTAGTTCGCGGCACAAGGACATCTGTGAATCATGACGATGTCATATAAAAACAACTTTGTACTGTAGCTGGGCGTGTAAATAATGTTAATATTTAAATAGGCGGGTGTTTGTCATCAATTGAAAAGTTTGTGAACCGCGGTTCGTGTTATCAGTATCAGCGCTTATCGGCGCGGTGGATTGTTGGCGATCGCGCGCGCAACGATAAGATACACGAGCACAGGTGTAAGTGACCACACTCACACATATACCGTGTGTGTACATGTGTGATGTGTGGCCATACTGGGAACTGTGATAGTAGAACATCACTGATACCTATATTTGGACCATGTCCTACATTCAATAACAAACACTCCCTGCCGAAAACCTTTCACTTTTTTGATAATTTTTGAAGCTATCAAGAATGCAAATAGTGGCTAAACGTCGTTTAAATAATCCTTACTAATATTATAAATGCGAAAGTGAGTTTGTTTGTTTATTATACTTTCACGCTAAAACGGGTGAACGGATTTATATGAAATTTTGCACATGGTTAGACCATGACCTGGGTAAGGACATAGAATACTTTTTATTCCAATAGTCCCGCGGGATCGAGACTTATGCGGGCCAAACCACGAGGCACAGCTAGTTATGTATAATTATTTATTGGTTTTTACAAGAGGCGGTAAGTACGCTAATACAGTTAAATGTTGCTTAAGTGTCGCGCGCATGAAGGACTCGGAGAGGACAAACGTGTAGTTGGCGACTCGCGAGTGACGTCATCACGCCGCTTTGGCGTTAACTAACTAATGCGTCGGGATGACCGGCGCGTACGCACTGCCATATAGGTATTGTGTACCTATCGCTCTTAGAATAGGTACACAATATAAGGCATACACAAGCATGTCTCGGGGGAATCCTTATTGCGCCAGCTGACTATAGGCCGCCCGCTTAACTGAATCCGTTCTTGAGGTAGCTGCGTTGCGCGGTGTGGTGTCGTGGTGTGAGAGCTCAGTGATCCGTCAACTTGTGACAACCAAGGCTCGGATACCGGTTAAATTTTCAAACCGTTATTATGTACTTGACTGCAAAAACCTTTACATTCGGTTTCGCTAGTGGGTTTTTTTTTTATCTGGTTTTGTTGGTCTTTACATAAAGGTTTTTTCGGATTAAACGGTTTAGAGCAATATTAACCGGTTTTATGTTCAGTTTTTATTCAGCGCGGCATCCTCACAAGTAGTCACAAGTTTCAACGCGTTTACCGACATGCCGCTCGTCGTATAAACCGGTTTATTTACTTTAAAATAAAGTTCTTAAAATGTTCACGTAATTAAGCAAAGTTCGGAGTAAAACCCAAATAAACCGGTTTTGCACCGAGATTTTTTAAACCGTTTCCGAGCCTTGGTGACAAGTATCACCCCTCCCGTGCCGCGCACGGACTCAGTTAAGCGGTCGGGGCTATAGACAACATAGAAATGTATGTTTGTTTGTTTTACTTTTTGGTCTTTAATTTATAATTAACTCTTCGTGTATTATAGGCGCAATGTTATGTGTAAATTAATTTGTAAGGAATCACGTATCAAAGCAGTCAGTCGCTGCTATCAAGTTAACATATTGTGCGGTTATGAGGTGTGATCTTATAAATTAAACTGACATATTATAAATTAAACACATGTTCTTCTAAACCACGCAACAGATTTGGATGAGGTTTTCACCGTCGTTTAGAGAATTTATTGCGTAAGGTTTAGTTACATATAAATAAGAAATCTCAATGTTTTGCAAAGTCGTAAAAACCGTGCGAAGCAGGAGCGGGTCGCTAGTTTAAGCAGAGGTGTACCTGTAGTGCACACAGTTTCGCCGGTTGTGTTCATTGTTTGTGCTTACAATGATTGTCGTTAAACTGAAAGAGAACACTGGACGTTCTTCTAAATCGTTAGTGCGTTTTAGCAAGATAGTGGTACAGAGTTGAGATAATGTATTGGAGAGCTGCACCCACCTGTGTGGTCGCAGTCGCACACGTAGGCGCCGGGCGCGGCCAGGCAGCGCCCGCCGTGCGCGCACGCGGCCGCGCCCGCCTCGGCGCACTCGTCGCGCTCGGCCTCGCAGTAGCGCCCGCTGAACCCGGCCGAGCACGCGCACGTCGCCGTCTGCGCAACAAACACGATCTTATACATACTCTTCATTCGTATCACGGCCACATGACATCCCGACCGGGCACAAAAAGAGAATACCCACCTACGAATAATAAAAGTCAAGAAATATAACTCAAGCTCAAAAATGACACCGCGCAGCGCTGACAGTTCGCCGGTGTCATTAGGTCGATGCGGTCTCGTCCCGCAGTATTTACAATTGTAATTATTATTGTGTTTTGCGTAGTTTACATACTGCAAATATGTTGTCATGTCCTGTAAAGTCGTGAAGCAGCCATAGGGATATATAAAAGTGTTATGCAACACGAACGCAACATGAAAACTTATTTTACACGTTTTGAAATTTTACTGAACTTGGAGGTTGATGTTTTTAGTTTAAAGAAAAAATAATAATATGCATTACAATATAAAAATGGGTAAGTGCAGTTCGTTTGGAACAAAACGAATTTGATTGGATGCCTAGCGTAAACACTAGATGATGCACCACACACTTTAGAAGTGACGATATTTACATTTTTGTAATAAAGGAAAGCTAAATTTGATTAAATAAAATACGAATTAAGACGGACCTAACGACACCTCACATGTTAAAATCCATCAATCCATTTGAGCTACAGACCGTGCCAAAGAAATAGACATACATACGTACTCTCGAAAAACATTACCCTCTTTCTGGGGCAGTCGGGTAAAAAGTAAACACGTAAACAAGCTTACTTATTTTTCATAACTAACATAACATAAAAATGAGCTTTCTGAAGATACGTGGATGGTTCCACGTATCTTCAGAAGGGCAATTATCGTAATTGAAAAACGTTCACATTCAAGTAGCAATCTGTCAAACTTGTCAAAAATGTTGGTAAATTGATTGTATTTTTGACAGATTGCGAATGAGATTAGAATGCGAACGTCTACGAATTTTTATTATTGGTAGGCGAACGTTCTTAAAAAATACGGTAATTGCCCCTGTGGTCTGTCAGTGACGCGACCAATCACTCTATTATTCGTACGTAAACTGATTAAAATACTTTTTAATTTTAGATGCTTACGATACAATACCACACATTAAGAAATATTTTAATTAAAAACACTAGAATCTCAAACTTTTAAACATTCAAGAATGGTTTAGTTATATTAGAACTAATTAATCCAACTAATATGGTTAAAATACAATCATTTTTATTATGAAGTATCGTCTCACACTTAATGCATAGCATCGTCCACGCATCACACACTGTAGCAAGCTCGCGAAACAATTACTATTATCTGTTCTCCCGAGAACCAATTGTCGCGCGCAGCTCATTGGCTTATTTGCATGTGTGCTCTTTCATTCTGGAGATTTATTTTGTCAATGTAGTAATATTTGGAGCAACATTTCAGGTTGATTTTGTTCATAATTACGCTTCCTAACTTTTATTATTTGTAGATACAAACTAAGATTCTGGCGGAAAAACTCAATAACACTTTGCCCTACCTGGACACGCTCAGATGCCTCGTTGGTTTAGTGTTCGCAAACGGGACTACCGTTTGCGAACACTAAACCAACGAGGCATCCTACATGAATCTGAAACGCTCACCTTCTCTCTCAGAGGAGCAATCCGCGGCCCACCACGCGGATCATGTGCAGGTTGGTGAAAATCACATGTTATTGTATTTTAAGCCGGCCGCACTTTAGATGCGTTTTCTTACGAATACGCATGTTGCATTCCGACCACAAATGAATTGAACCAATGACGAATATACTAAGTTTACCTTGGTGTCGTTAACGCATTTGCCGTGCACACAGGGCTTCACCTCGCAGAAGGCGTACTCGCAGTACACGCCCTCGAAGCCCTCGTTGCACTCGCACGTGAAGTTGTTGCCGGTGGGCGGATCTGCGGCCGTACATATCATTAGCAGGGTTAACATTTGTGTCATTTCGGATAAATAATATCCCGTGAATGATGCTCAAAGGCAGTTAAGGGGGATGCGCTAAGATAGCTCGCAGAATTGATATTTTCTTAAGTTTTTTGCAATCTGCAGGTGAGTGGCAGGTTGTTTGTTAATCAGAATATGATTCACGACCTTGACAAATACGTATTTAAAGATATATAATCATTAGAATTGTCTAACTAAAAGAGGCGCACTGCACCTCTTTTAGTTAGAAATAGGCCTAAAATATCAAGATTTCATTAAATAGTTATTTAATAGGGTAATTTGAACTTTAGATAGTTGTTTTGATGATTTATCGTATATTGATCAACAAACAACCTGACACGGACCTGCAAATTGCAAAAACGTTAGACAGTTGAGATGCTGCTGCACGTACCGGGCGCGGCGTCCGTGCAGGCGCGCGCGGCGGGCGCGCAGGGCGCGTGCGCGCACGAGCGGTCGCGCGGCGCCGCGCACGTGGGCCCGCGCCACGCCGCGGCGCAGGCGCAGCTGTAGCCGCCCGGCGCGTCCGTGCACGTGCCGCCGTGCAAGCACGGGCCCGACAGGCACTCGTCCACGTCGTGCTCGCAGCTACGGATAATATAACATCGTTAATAATCGTTTTACTAGGTGCATAGGAGACGACTACGATCGTTGGCGATTTCAAAATGTCACGCCGACACAGAGTTCGACAACCGATTTGTCGCTAGCGAAGTCTAAATCTATGTGTGGTAGACATGAGATTTTGATATGATTAGCATTATAGAGCAGTAAATAGAATGTCAGTTATAACGCTTGAACTGCGAAAAGCACCCTTACTAGTACGAAACACAGGTGCTGTTGAATGGCAAAAAGTTAGATTGGTACCATGGCCATGCGGTTCATTTATATACCTTTACTTCACAGTCCAGCCCCGTGACAGAACTATTGTTGTCAACCTTTCTAGAAATTATTTACAAAATTTAAAATATTATAGTAATGTGTAATATTTTAAATCATGTTATATAGAGCATTATTACATCACGCCTGTAATCTCCGTATGGTAGGGCAGAGGTGCATATATAATACAATGTTGCCAGTTGTGTTATGTTAAAGTATTAAAAAATATAAGTAACAACTCACTACTGCCCCTCGAAGCCGACGGGACAGATGCAGGTGTAGGCGGCGATGCCGTCCTTGCAGGTGGCGCCGTTCTCACACACGTGTGTCGCGCACTCGTCCACGTCGATCTGCAACGTAACACAAGGGTCACCCTACTGATAAACAAACTTGAGGTGTCATATTTATTTTATAGCTGATTTTTCAATCGTCAGATAACTTTTATGTGAGGAATAAAAATGATAGTTTTATAATTTGACAGTTTTTGTCAAACCGCTATATTTATACTTTTGAGAAACGTTATTTGGTGATCGAAAAATCAGCCATCAACGCAAAAAATGTGAAACTAACACAATACTGCTGCTAAAGATAAACTACGATAACATGGCGCGCCCCACCAAAATTCTACACGGTTGAAAGTATTTGTGAAATGTATTTACAAAGCGCCACCAAGACACAACGCATTGTGAGCGTACTGAGACGACCATCAAACAAAGTCAAAGTCAAATCATTTATTTCAAATAGGCCCATGTATGGCACTTTTGAACGTCAAAATTTACAGACTAATATAATTGATTCTAGTCGCCCCTTCCGTATGGAGAAGAATGGGCAAGAAACTCCACCGTTACTCTTTTAAAATGTTTTAAATAATTATATGTGAAGACGATGCACCTAGAATAAAATTACTATACCACAATAGGTAAAAAGAATTAAAAATGAAGCAACGACAGATAATTTAATTATGCGATAGATACATGGTGCTCACATATTTACAAACATTGTAAAAGTAGACGATTTTCCTAATGTTTTTAAAATTAATAAGTCAGTGTGTGAGGAAGTAATCACAGAATTTAAAATCAATGTCATATAACACAAAATTATAAATTTTACAATTAAATTAGCAACCTGTTTGATTTTGTCTTGATTCTAAATTGTCCTATGGAGCAGAACCAGCATGTTTCCAAGCACTCTTATCTTGGATATAATCCTCTAATTTGTAATATGCTTGTTTACAAAGTGTACTTTTAATATGAGTTTTAAATTTTCTTTCATTTAATTGCAATATGTCACAAGGTATTTTGTTGTAACATTTAACACAGTACCCCATAAAAGATGTATGTACTTTAGATAATCTGAAAAATGGCTAGATCAACAATTTTTTTATCTTTATTTCTAGTATTAAAATTATGTCTATCACTTATTTTATTAAACAGATGTGGATTTTTCCTTACGTACATAATATTTTCATAAATGAATTGGCAAGGTACCGTCATAATATTAATCCTTTTAAATAGTTTCCTGAGCGATTCGCGGCGACGTAGATTATAAATGGCTCTGACAGCTCTCTTTTGTAAAATAAAGATGGATTCAATGTCAGCAGCCCGACCCCACAGTAAAATGCCATACGACATAATGCTGTGGAAGTAGCTAAAATAGACCAATCGCGCGGTTTCTACATCTGTTAACTGTCTTATCTTTCTAACAGCATAAGCGGCCGAGCTTAGCCGCCCCGCAAGAGATGTTATATGAGGTCCCCATTATAATTTCTCGTCTAGCGTGATTCCTAGGAAAACCGTTTGATTAATAAATTCCAGTTTTTCCCATTCAATATGATGTCACATTCGCTACTTTTAACATTAGGTAATTTAAATCGAATGCATTTGGTTTTTGTTTTATTTAGTACCAAATTGTTTACCGTAAACCAATCTTGCGACTTGCAGAATAGAACTATTCACGTCTTCAAGATTTTGTGACCGTCGGTTTATTTTAAAGATTAATGATGTGTCATCTGCAAATAACACCATCTTCGGTTGATTTTGAAATAATTGGGGTAAATCATTAATGTATACTAAAAAGAGGAATGGACCCAATATCGAACCTTGAGGAACGCCCATTGCCATTTCAGACCCTAATGAGTTTACGCCGTTTACCTGAACTTTAACCTTTCTATCTTTCAGGTATGATCTAAGTAAATCAAGAGCTGTATTCCTAATCCCATAGTGCTCTAGTTTCAGCAGAAGTGTCTCATGGTCTACACAATCGAACGCCTTCGAGAGGTCGCAAAAGATTCCAATGGCATCTTGTGCTTCTTCCCAGGCATTAAAAATGTTCTTTATTAGGGCGACAACGCCCTTTGGTGAAACCGTACTGTTGTTCATGAAAGATGGAATTTTTGTGTGTTCCTCTGTGGCCGGACCACAGTTTAGTACTCAGATGCTATAGTTCGAAATAATACCTACCTAAAGTCTACTTTCATCGGAATATATATATATTTTTAGTACCTCAAGAGATATCTTTTTAATTATTAATTTATGTGGTCCGGCCGCCAGGCAGTGCTCTCTGGCCGCGCCACCTCAAATTCAATAGAGTATAATGAACTATTAATAAATCAATATCCCAAAAAAAACTACCTAAAGAGTACCTTGCGTAAGACAAATATGGTCCAATAAACCCCTTTAGTTAAGGAGTTATTGGTCGTAGGGTGTGGTCCGGCTGGAAGGTATACTCTGCAGCAAGTCAATTTTGCAATATTTAATATTAACTATCCATAAATCAATTTATTTAATAGTACCTTTTCTCTACTCTTCGTTGATACTTTTTTCTCTCAAGAAACTATTCATTTTGATTAATTAATCTTTACAGTATGTGGCGCGGCTAGGGAGGATTACTTTCAGCAAATATAACGAAATATGCTTTATTTCTTTATGCCAACGAAAACTGCATAATAAGTACTTTATAAAAAGACCAGATTTCATCTATAAACTTTTATTTTTATTACCAACAATGATTTTGAAAAAGGTGCACTTTTTGGTTTTTGTTTACCTATCTACCTAAGAATAGGTAGTTAATTTAACGAAATGAAAATTTTGGTTTAAAATAAACAGTAAGTATACGAAAAACAAATATATATTTTCATAATCAAATATTAACAATTGTTAATACAAGGTATTGTAAATGATGGAAAAGTGTTTTATATAACAAACTAAAGTCAATAGATTGAATTTAAGCATTTAACTCTTTAAACAAGAAATAACTATGAAAAAAAGAGTGTACCAAAACCGCGTATTAAAAATATAGTCAATCAGTATTACAAATAAAGGAGTTTTGAAGTTATTTTCCAACTTTAAAATGCAAGGCCTAAATTAAAAATAAACATTTTGATAAAAATCAGTTATAATTTACAATTTTGCGTATAAAATACAATGAACATTCATTTGCTGGATTTTAGTTCTTGTAACTTTAGTACTTAAATCATCATATGTTTCCCAAATATCACCCAGACGCTTGCAGTGAGCGACGTAATGGCGAATATTTGGTAAATACTCAATCACTGACAACAGTGTAAATAATTTTCCTTGTAATGTCATAGTGTCTGGAATGTCATTTAAATCAACGCCTAAATCAATTTCAAATATTAATAAATCATTCAATGTGTAGTTAATAATTTGTTTACCGGTACATTTTACACCATCGTCATTACTTTTAACACATAGCACACCTGAATCAATCTCTAACATTGTTTGAGCCGATTCTTCAAGGGCTGAAATGCCTTTATCAGACAAAATTAGTTCATTCAGTGGCATGTACGAACATACTCGTTGAGATGTGGAGTTGTTCTGACTGCATTGTGTATTTGTGCATCGTTTTTCCGATATAACTATAGGAATATCTTTTAATAAAATTTTGTCTAAAACAAAAGTAATATTCGACATACAATTTATGATCGTCAAGACATTTGTGATTGTTTTGTCAAAATAGTATTATTATACTATATAAAGCTCGATTACCACTGACTGACATAATTGTTCTCCCAGATGGTGAAGGGGGAGGTGGGTATATTTTTACAGATTCGTATAGAAGTAACTCTTAAGAGTATGGGAAAAATCCCAAACCTCCCCACTCTCCCCCCTCCCTATCGTATCTCGGAAACTAAGAGTCCCGTGTTTTGTTGTTTTACGGATTCGTATAGAGGAGGCTCGGAAAAGTAAAATCCATTTTTCAAAGTTGCCCCCCTTCTCCCCCCCTCTAGGTAGATCTCGGAAGTTAAGAGACCTGGAACATTTTTTTTTTCAGATTCATATCAAGGGGCCCAGAGTTGGTCAAAATCATTTTTCAAAACTCCCTCCTCTCCCCCCCTTCACCCCTCCTGGGTTTTGTTTTTTTACGGATTCGTATAGAGGAGGCTCGGAAAAGTAAAATCCATTTTTCAAAATTGCCCCCCTTGCCCCCCTTCTCCCCCCCTCTAGGTAGATCTCGGAAGTTAAGAGACTTGGAACATTTTCTTTTTCAGATTCATGTCCGTGGGCCCAGAGTAGGTCAAAATTAGTTTTTTCAAAACTCCCCCCTCTCCCCCCCTTCACCCCTCCCCCATCGTATCTCGGAAACTAGGTAGCGGTAAAGCGAAGCGTAGCGTAGCGTAGGGATAAGGTCACGATAGCTTTCCGGTGGTAGGTAGGTCCTGAGTGGAGCGAACCTGCGAGACCGAGTGGAGCGAAGGGGGGAGGAATACTAACATGGCGGATAGCGTTTTTGTTTGGGGTACGTTTAAGTCAATTATTCAGTTTAAAATTGACTGCCTAAACGTCAAACACCCCGTTTAAGCACACCGTGAGGTGAAAAATTAATCTGACTAAAATTGAATCTGCTCCGTTTACGGTCGTCCGCTGGTACAAGTTTTCGCTTGGGGTACGTTTAAGCCGGGGAAATTTTCGCCGGTTAAAAATTAAACTATGGATAATTAACGAACTTTTAAAATAAAGTTTTCCTGTTTTCTAGGTCTCAAAAAAATATGGTAATATTTTTTTTGAGATAATCGAGAAATTATTAATCATTTAAATATGACCTATTTAAAAAAAGAGTCGATTAACATATTTCCAACAATCAAACAATCGACCATAGAGTCCATCAATTTGAATTTTGAACTTGACATTGAATTTAAAAAAAAACTTGAAAAGAGCGCCAAAATGAAGCGTCCTGCTTCTGTCGTGAACTCGTGAATCGAGGTTTCTTGTTGCAAGTTGCAAGTTGATATTGATTGATAATTATTATCAAAATAATCAATTTCCAACATGAAACGAGCAAGTACTGAAGAGTTATCAACTGTTCCGCGTCGCGGAGGCACAGCTGTGGAATATTCAGAATGTCTTATTTCTGGTGAGTTTCTCAATGCGACCTTGGTAATATTTCATACTCCCATACCATGTGTATGGGAGTATGAAATATTACCAAGGCCACTATAAATGTTACCCTGGGGTAGAGTAGTTTTGAAAAGCATAAAAGTAGGAACTTATTTCATTATTTACTTACCCCCGAATACTGAATCGTCACTCAACATTTAAGGGCTGCTTAAAATTTGAGCAGTTAAACCTTAACTTTAAATTTTGTATGTCCAAACATCACTTTTGAGTAACTGTTAAATTTAAGTGCTACTTAAATTTTGAGTGACGTTTCAGCATTCGGGGGATAGTCACTTACAATGAATATTATTTTATAGTTTATTCGTACTGACTTTTATGTAAATCAACGGTAGGAATAAAAAAAAAAAAAAAAAAAACATTCAGCTGATTTACTTAAAAGTCCATACATAAATCCGTACAAAATATTTAAGAGATTTTATTACAAAATCCTATAAGTGCTAAGGATTACTGTCCAAAGGGTAAGAAATACTCCTCAAAAACACGACCCCGCGAGCTGCTTGCAGCTCGCGCAACGCCCAAATACTAGTTTGTTTATAATATTGGCTCGTATGCTGTATAAATTTATGGGATCTTTATTAGCAAGAGACTTAATAAGCGTCATAAAACCGGATGTTTTTGTTTCTATTAGTTTGCGGATGTTCATTCTATCTATATAAGCAACTGCTAAAGATTGCACCAGACAATCGAAGGCGCAAGTATTTTCTACAACAACGCCTTTAATACCAGTTGAACTACTACTTCCATTTACCAAAAAATCGACAGACTTATTTTTGGACCGCAGCTCTCGCTTTTGTTTTTCTTGTTTTCCTATAGTCAGGCCTCGCCAGTTCTCTAGAAGGATGGGTTCATCAGACATGACAGATTCTTGCGAAAAGTCACTTGACTCAACTTTAGCTTTTTCAGTAGCCTTTGTTTTCTGTTCACTAATATCATCACTGAATTTGTTCTTTAAGTCCCCAGATATATATTCATGGTGCTTCAATAGGAATTCGTCCACCCGTAGTCTGTCGTTGGGACTTTTCAAAAGAGTTTTAATATTTTTGAAATAACTTTCCACGTCTGAACTGGTTGATGTCACATTTTCTGTATAAACAAATGACAACATCACATTTGACCAAATTGGCAATCTAGACATTAGCCTCTTGAAGGTATTAATAAAATCAGGTAAGTAATACAAATTTTCATATATCGTTTTTATCTCAGATAATTGCAATTCAAGTGAAACTTTGTCAACTTTCATGGTAAACTCTTTCATAAAGTCTGAGGTAACATTTTCAATTTCTTCTGAGTTGAGTAGGTCGTTAATAATTGTATTCACTTCCTCATTCACCGTGACCTCATCATCATCTTCGTCTTCTCTATTTGTATTATCTGTGTCTGTCTGTAGCAACTCCTGTAAGCTTTGGTTACATAACGTAGGATGCCCTTTAGAATCTTTTCCTGTGTATCTATTAAGTGCAATAACAATAAGATTTTCCATTATCAATTTGATTTCGCCGAACGATGAAGAATCTTTGATTTTGCAAATATATTTTATATAAAATTTCATAACCCTTTCGTCAACGTATTTGAAACATTGGTAATTATAAAGTGTTTTCACAAAATGCGATGTGTCCAAGCGAATAAGGCAATGATTTGTTTTTATTTTTTCTTTTTTCATTAGGACATCAAAGCAATATGCAATATAATCCTTGGTAGATTCGAAGTCAGTAAAAGCTTTAATGATTGCTCCAACTAATGCTGCCGAATCATCGCAAACTACTTCATCAGGAGTTTTTTTGGTGCCTATCCATTGTTTGAGCCATTTGTATATATTTTCTAACGTATGCAAATCAGTTATCATTTGAGTTACCGGTACACAAGAATTTCCTGTTTGTAATACAGCCACGTAAATAAAAATGTGCTTAGCCACATATATTTGTGCAGGATCTCTAGGAGGTATTATTTTTTTAAATATTGACCCTGTAGCGTCAATACTGAGCTTTATTCTTTTATTACATTGACAAGATGACAATAATATTTTTCTTGTTGATCCGTCCAATAATATAAAATGAAAGGCAAAACACAAAATAATCGAATCACATTCTTGTATAAAGTACTACCCATAATCCATAATGAAAGTACAACATTCTTGTCCAAATAAGCTTCTTGTTTTGATCGTTGCCTGATATTCTGCAATGTCTTTAATGATGGTACAAATGGTGGCTCATAGGTGTCATCTTCGTTCATGACTTTGTTTACTATTTTGTTCCGAATTACGATCGCATGTTCATTAATCAGTTTTTCAGACAGCTCTTCTTTTTTCTTTTTAGTCAATTTATTTTTAATCTTTGGATCATGCACAATATTTAAATCACCTACCTCAATAATACATTTGATTTTAGCATGAGTTTCTGACGCTTCTGTTGACTCTGCTCTAATTTTAGCTCCACATCGCTTACAATATCCACTGAATCGAATATTGTAATCAACAGCTGAACTGCGTTTAAATATCCAAGTACATTTTCGCCTTGTTTCCTTCCATAAAATCTCACTCATAACGTTTGTCCACTTATGTTGAGGTAAAACTGTCTTCTTGTGCCGCGTTACTGATGGTCTAACTTTATCTGTTTGCGAACAATAGCTAGTGACTGGTCTTAAATTTTGCCAATCGGATAATGATATTTCAAAATTTTCAACGGCATAGTTATCTTGTACAGAAGACTTTGGTGAATCTAAGTCTTCAGATGTCAAATTATCATCATATTCTGGAGAAGAACTCTGTTTTATTGTATTATTGAAGAAATAATCAAAATTCTTTTTTAAAGAAAGATAAATAGCTTTCACGCTCATTCGACATGATAAGTTTTTGCGAATATCAAGAAAAATCTTACTTGATGGTGGTGGCAGCAAATCTTTATCTTTAAGTTGGTCTTCATATTTCACGAACTCAGATTTTTGTTCATCAAGGGAAACTGATAGCACTTTTCCGCGTTTTTTCTTGTTTTCACTCATTTTCGCTGTTGTTATAATGGCCGATACAAAATAGTAGGAACAAACTACTGAAGTAAAAATATATTCAAGCTATGATAATAAAATAATAACAAACTACCCCCGTACGTAAACTATTGTACTGCACATTCTGCTGACATTGTAACGCTTATTCTATTAACTTGTAATACAAATTGCTTACAAAATATTGGAAGGCGTTTAAATTTATACTAAGTTCCGCAATTTATAAAACCTATTGTATTAACAATTTTTTATTGTTAATATTTGATTATGAAAATATATATTTGTTTTTCGTATACTTACTGTTTATTTTAAACCAAAATTTTCATTTCGTTAAATTAACTACCTATTCTTAGGTAGATAGGTAAACAAAAACCAAAAAGTGCACCTTTTTCAAAATCATTGTTGGTAATAAAAATAAAAGTTTATAGATGAAATCTGGTCTTTTTATAAAGTACTTATTATGCAGTTTTCGTTGGCATAAAGAAATAAAGCATATTTCGTTATATTTGCTGAAAGTAATCCTCCCTAGCCGCGCCACATACTGTAAAGATTAATTAATCAAAATGAATAGTTTCTTGAGAGAAAAAAGTATCAACGAAGAGTAGAGAAAAGGTACTATTAAATAAATTGATTTATGGATAGTTAATATTAAATATTGCAAAATTGACTTGCTGCAGAGTATACCTTCCAGCCGGACCACACCCTACGACCAATAACTCCTTAACTAAAGGGGTTTATTGGACCATATTTGTCTTACGCAAGGTACTCTTTAGGTAGTTTTTTTTGGGATATTGATTTATTAATAGTTCATTATACTCTATTGAATTTGAGGTGGCGCGGCCAGAGAGCACTGCCTGGCGGCTGGACCACATAAATTAATAATTAAAAAGATATCTCTTGAGGTACTAAAAATATATATATATTCCGATGAAAGTAGACTTTAGGTAGGTATTATTTCGAACTATAGCATCTGAGTACTAAACTGTGGTCCGGCCACAGAGGAACACACGGAATTTTTATTAAAGTGAGGTAACATTTGATTGAGCATCAACTTTTCAAACACCTTACTGAGCACTGGTAGAATTGAAACAGGCCTATAATTGTTGGGTTCTTTACTATCACCAGATTTGAACAATGGAACTACTTTACTGTGTTTCATGAGATCCGGAAAGACTCCTTGGTCTATACTGGTGTTAAATATGTAAGCTAAATAGGGCGCAATGGTTTCGATTATAGATCTACAGACTTTTACAGACATTCCCCAGAGATCTTCTGTTGATTTAATTTTAAGATCTTTAAAAGCTTTTATAACAGCCTGGGGGTTTGTATGCTGAAACCTAAACTCCAAAGGGCAAGCCTTCAAATTCTGTCTAAGTAAGGCAGCAGAAAGCGCGGGTGAGGAATTTAAAGCTTGAGTAGTTTTAAGGGGAATATTAGCAAAAAAGTTTTCAAATTCTTGAGCTATTTCTATATTTGAGTTAATGGGGCCATGTGCAGTCTCTAAATTAAATTCAGTATTTCGCTGTTTTTTCCTACCTGTTTCATTATTTATTATTTGCCAGGTAGTTTTTATTTTATCATCAGCTGATTTTATTTTATTGCTAATATAAAGAGCTTTGGCTATTTTGCACACACTTTTAAAAGTTTTTGAATATTTTGCAACATACTTATGAAAGCTTATATTATTCATATGTTGCTTTAGGCCATAAAGTTCAAATAGTTTTTCCCTGCTTTTACGAATACCTGGAGTCGCCCAATCACTAAATAAGAACTTTGTGTAAATGCTTTTAGTCTTTAGTGGAAAAGTGTCATTAAATTGCGTGTGTAATAGTGAAAAGAACTCGGCGTAGAACTCATTTGGGTCATCTATATTATTAAAACTCTGAACACATAATTTATTGGCCAAATAATTATTTAATTTCTCTAAACTTTTACATGTAATTGGCCTAACAAAAATAAATCCGAGGATTTATTTATTCGTGAGTCTAGTCACTAGACCCATTGAAACAGTAAAGTAGAGGGGCGCGCCATGTTATCGTAGTTTATCTTTACATTGATAGTGATGTTGGCGTTATTAGAAATTGTTATTGTTTTGGGAATTTGCTTCGCGGAATTGTATTGAAAAAACAAGACGACGACGTTAGTTCCGATGTTAGACACGCGCCAACAGATGCGTGCGATACCGCGAGACATACCTGGCAGTAGTCGCCGGAGTAGCCGGGCGGGCAGGCGCACGCGTAGGACGAGCGCACGTCGGCGCAGTGGCCGCCCGACGCGCAGTCGCGCTCCAGGCACAGCACGCAGCCCACGCCGGCGGCCGCGCCCCACGCCCGGCCCGCGCTGTGGGTCGCACGTTACTCACACACTCCGGTACGATCGCAATACCGATCTCAGTATTATTTTACCTACACTCGATCGATTTGTCTAGGATTTTCCCATTTACGTTGGGCATAGCTTTCAGTCTAATCGGATGTAGCTGGATACCAGTATTATAATACCTCCACTCTGAACAAATAATAATAATACGTTTGCGCATTACTGTCCCCCTTCAAGGCAAAGAGTTCTTCTAATACGAAAAAGGCTCGAGCTGTAAATGTTCCTCACAGTTCAGTAGTGATTAACGTCTACTTTGCCGTGTCTTTACGTTTAGACGTCTCTTACCTGTGCGCAACGTAAGTGTTTACAATATGAACAATATCGACTAGAGCACAACAGTGTCCCGTAGCGGCGTACTCACAGCAGCGCGTAGTGCGGCTGCGCGGCCAGCAGCGCGGCGGTGGCGCCCACGAACAGCTCCTGCTCCGAGAAGAACGGCAGCAGCAGCCCGCCCACGTGCACCGCGCCCAGGCAGCCCTGCACACGGGAACGGCGCCACGGTCGTAACTCAATCATCCAAATTTGCGACACGATTATTCGCGTAAAATATTAATTAATAAAGTTTACCTTGAAGTACTCCCCGGCCAGGTTGTCTCCGGTGACCTCCTCGCCCTCCGAGTACTCCCACACGTTGGGGTCCGTCGAGCTCTCGCTCTGCACAACAAATAACATCGGTTTAGTAAACAATCATCTCTTTCCTCCCTAGACACGTTCATTCATAATTAGAAGCTCGATACAATCCGTGTCTACATAAGCCACACCATGAGGTCCGCCGCACCCTAATTGCGTAATACACGATCAATCACAATCTGAATCGCTTTGAAAGAGATCGCTAATACATTGCTCATAACTTCGAAAAAATCTGCTCAACAACATAAATAACGCAATGAATGTTGTTGAACTGTCAAACTGAAACAAATTAGTTATTCGTTTACCGAAAATGTTTATGCAATTAGAAAGCTGATCCGTTTGGCAAGCTGCCTCTTTAATTATTTTAATTAGACTATTAGTAGTTTTTTTTGTGTTACGTGTCTTTATTGTAATATTACTATATATGTTGTTATAAGTGAACACTTACAGTTACATGAACTTCATTCTGTTTAGCTGTAAGTCTTCGAAAGAACTTAAATCTACATAAATATAAATCAAAATGCTGTTCGTTGATAAGCGCAGCATAGACACCGGCTGGACGGATTTGGTTTCTTTTGTTATTGTGCGAATAAGCTCTTTAGGGAAAGAAAAATGTAAAACTCGAAATAAACTGAATGTTCTTTTACTATGGGATTTTTGTATGAACTCAGACCATAACCCACGATTCAAACAATGGATATTCTTTTTTAGTTTTTTCTCATTTTAACCTTTTTATGGTTCTAATCTAAACAAAATCAACAAATTGTACAAAAGTCAAACAAAAGAAATACAATAGAAATATTTATAATAATAATAATAAGGTTTTTATTACTTGTTGGTTGTTGCAGTACGTTTCAGCCCCTTTCGGATCGGACAGGGTTTTTTTACATATTGTATAACCAACAAGTATTAAAAATGCCGATTCATACGGTATTTTATCTAAACACGGGTGATTTACTGCATTAGCTAAAAAAACAATTGGTAATTCACAGTATCATTATGAAATACAAATTCATCTGTGATTTTTTTAAATTTGAGATGAAAAATATACTTCGTTTAGTATTTTCATTTAACTGAACTAAAAACAGGCAAAGTGCGAGTCGGACAAGTCGGACAAAAAGGGTTCCGCACCACCGTTTATACGGTGGTACGGAACCCTTAAAAATATGGAGTGTTAAATATTATTATTTAACACTCCATATTTTTAGGGTTCTCAAAATAAAACAAAGTTAAAATTAAACGGGGTTCTCATACATGTTGTTTTTTTCGGTATTGTACGGTGATACAAAACTCTTCGTGTGCAAGTCCGACTCGTACTTGGCGGATTTTTTGTAACAGGTTTTCTAACACACCAAAAAAAAATGATATTTGGGCAGGACGTCTGTCGGGTCAGCTAGTAAATAAAAAAAATAACAATCTGGTCATTTTTAAAGTGTTTTTTACAGTCGTATGTACAGTAGTGGTAGGTACGCTCACCACGGTGGTGAGGCCGGCGGGCGTGGCGCTGGGCGCGCGGGGGCCCATGCCGCCCAGGTGCACGCGGCCCGCCAGCACGAGCTGCTGCCACGCGCGCGTGTCCACGCTGCCCGTGAAGCCCACCTCCTCGTGCCCGTTGGGGTCGATGAAGGCGCCTGTCAACTAACATATTAATACCGGCCGAGAAATTTTCCAAATTTAAGTCGATTGAGGCCACTAATAGAGAGGGTTTAAATGAAGGTCGGCTCCATACACACATGACACCCACCTACGTAGTGGCGTTTGATATAGTTTGAGAACACCGTGCGTGCGCCTGTGTCTTTGTGTATTGAAACTTAATTATGAGGAAAAGAGCTATGTTGTGTTTAGGTAAGGGAGCGTGCGTGTAGGGGGGTAGGGGGGTAGGGGTGTGGACGTGCACTGACCGCGCAGCTGGTTGTTGCTGAAGGTGAAGCGCAGCGTGGTCCAGTGCAGGTGCGAGTGCGCGCGCATGCGGCGCAGCGCGGGCAGCGCGGGCGCGCCCAGGCGCCACTGCACGGCCACCTGCTCCTTGAACACGCCCACCGTGAACCACGCCGCGCCCGCCCCGCCGCCGTCCGCGCCCGCCGCGTGGAACAGCGTGCCGCCGGTCTTGCTCCTGCCGAAGATAGGGTTATAAGTAGCGGGTCCACACCGACCGAGCCGCCTCGCGAGACAAACGTTCGCGTGAAGTACGACGTCGTGCGAAGCGCGTTCCACCGAACAAGCGTTTACCCATTCGAGGCGCCCATCGCGCGAATAACGCAATATATAGATAGCAAGTGTCTTTAACGTTACTATTTCAAGGCATCCTCATTTTGTACTTCATCTGGCAACGTGATGCACTGTTGCCAAATATGTCACACTATGCATTTACCTGTATGTGATGGTGAGCGTCTCGGGCAGCTCCAGGTCGTCGTCGGTGGCGATGCTGACAGTCCCGGGCACGCGCAGCTGGTACGTCAGCGTTGTGTTCACGCCGTCGAACGTCGCGTTCGACACGCACTCGTACCTAACACAATTAAATATTCATCATTTATTACAATACAATAGTCATCAAGAACAGTGTCTGGTTTGCACCATTGTTCATACCATTAAACAAAATATAATATATAATAATACTACTTCTCTTAACTTGGAACTTTAGATTTCAACGTATCATTTTACAAGACTCCAAAAATAGGGAGTTGATCCCAACATACAAACTAGGTAAGTATGAAGACTAGGTCAGGAGTACTCACCCGGCATCCAGGTTCCGGCAGTGCGAGTTGAGCGGACAGCCCTGCAGCTGACAGAACTCCACTTCGGAACATGTCTTGCCCTTGTAGCCGCGAGGACACTGACATCTGCATATTAAGGTGTGTAGTAAATTTAATTAAGAACTGCTGTTTTGTGGTGTATGAGCTGATATTTAAAAGGCAGCCGGGACAGACTGGATGCGGAGAGCGGAGATATGGGTGTTGTAGCAGAACTTGAGAGTTGTGGCAATGTTTAGCAATAAGAATGTGCAAAGCCTTGCGTCTTCTCGATAATTTGCTATCTGCTCCATAAATGAGTGCGAGCGAGACAGACTAATAACAACGATTTATGGCCCGACGACTCAGTTTTGGCGTGGCAACTATAGTCATCTCTTGTTGATGAGCTGATCTCAGCTCAAGTAGCTAATGTTCTTCCTTGCTGGTCAGTTTATTTGAGCTATTATTGCGTGGTTCCTGCTGAAAATAAAAAGACGAAGTTTGCGGTGCTCACGTGTAGTCGTTCCAGGTGTTGGTGCAGGTGGCGTTGTGCAGACAGGGCCGCTCGGCGCACAGGTCGTCGGACACGACCCCGCGCAGGACCCCGGCCGGGTCCAGCCACACCTCGCCGAACGGCGGCGGCAGCTGCAGCCCGTCCACTTGCAGCGGGAAGAACTCGACGATACTCACGTTTACGCCGTTCGAGATCTGAAGTTCATGGAGACAATTTAAGGATAAATTCAGTTCATTGGTAGATCGAAGGCAGCGTCATTGTTGATGCTGTGGTCGATAAAATAGTGAGCCAACTAGTCTGGTTCTGTTTCGGGATCGGGGTGCTGCAGCTGTAGCTTTAGTTGACTATGGCTTTGAATTTACTTGTGAATACTAGTTTATGAAACTGTTACATAACAGGACTCGCAGGTGAGGTGGTTAAATACTATCACACGAGTGTTTATTGAATTAATCTTTATTTCAGACGGGTCATCTGCATATTTTTTTACAAAGATGGCGTTAGTAGGGTTGTTAGTAGTACACACAAAAATAAAAATGTGTTAATAATTTGTTAGTAAACAAAACGGGCGGTGCGGGCGCGGCGGCGATGTGTGTACATACCTGCACGTACTGTATGATTCCCTTGAAGTACGCGCTGTCGTCAGGCTCGGGCGCGGCGGGCGGCGCGGGCGGCGCGGGCGGCGCGGGCGGCGCGGGCGGCGCGGGCGCGGCGGCGATGTGTGTACATACCTGCACGTACTGTATGATTCCCTTGAAGTACGCGCTGTCGTCAGGCTCGGGCGCGGCGGGCGGCGCGGGCGGCGCGGGCGGCGCGGGAGGCGCGGGCGGCGCGGGCGGCGCGGGCGGCGCGGGCGGCGCGGGCGGCGCGGGCGCGGCGGCGATGTGTGTACATACCTGCACGTACTGTATGATTCCCTTGAAGTACGCGCTGTCGTCAGGCTCGGGCGCGGCGGGCGGCGCGGGCGGCGCGGGCGGCGCGGGAGGCGCGGGCGGCGCGGGCGGCGCGGGCGGCGCGGGCGGCGCGGGCGGCGCGGGCGCGGCGGCGATGTGTGTACATACCTGCACGTACTGTATGATTCCCTTGAAGTACGCGCTGTCGTCAGGCTCGGGCGCGGCGGGCGGCGCGGGCGGCGCGGGCGGCGCGGGAGGCGCGGGCGGCGCGGGCGGCGCGGGCGGCGCGGGCGGCGCGGGCGGCGCGGGCGCGGCGGCGATGTGTGTACATACCTGCACGTCCTGTATGACTCCCTTGAAGTACGCGCTGTCGTCAGGCTCGGGCGCGGCGGGCGGCGCGGGCGGCGCGGGCGGCGCGGGCGGCGCGGGCGCGGCGGCGATGTGTGTACATACCTGCACGTCCTGTATGACTCCCTTGAAGTACGCGCTGTCGTCAGGCTCGGGCGCGGCGGGCGGCGCGGGCGGCGCGGGCGGCGCGGGCGGCGCGGGCGGCGCGGGCGCGGCGGCGATGTGTGTACATACCTGCACGTCCTGTATGACTCCCTTGAAGTACGCGCTGTCGTCAGGCTCGGGCGCGGCGGGCGGCGCGGGCGGCGCGGGCGGCGCGGGCGGCGCGGGCGCGGCGGCGATGTGTGTACATACCTGCACGTCCTGTATGACTCCCTTGAAGTACGCGCTGTCGTCAGGCTCGGGCGCGGCGGGCGGCGCGGGCGGCGCGGGCGGCGCGGGCGGCGCGGGCGGCGCGGGCGCGGCGGCGATGTGTGTACATACCTGCACGTCCTGTATGACTCCCTTGAAGTACGCGCTGTCGTCAGGCTCGGGCGCGGCGGGCGGCGCGGGCGGCGCGGGCGGCGCGGGCGGCGCGGGCGCGGCGGCGATGTGTGTACATACCTGCACGTCCTGTATGACTCCCTTGAAGTACGCGCTGTCGTCAGGCTCGGGCGCGGCGGGCGGCGCGGGCGGCGCGGGCGGCGCGGGCGGCGCGGGCGGCGCGGGCGCGGCGGCGATGTGTGTACATACCTGCACGTCCTGTATGACTCCCTTGAAGTACGCGCTGTCGTCAGGCTCGGGCGCGGCGGGCGGCGCGGGCGGCGCGGGCGGCGCGGGCGGCGCGGGCGCGGCGGCGATGTGTGTACATACCTGCACGTCCTGTATGACTCCCTTGAAGTACGCGCTGTCGTCAGGCTCGGGCGCGGCGGGCGGCGCGGGCGGCGCGGGCGGCGCGGGCGGCGCGGGCGGCGCGGGCGCGGCGGCGATGTGTGTACATACCTGCACGTCCTGTATGACTCCCTTGAAGTACGCGCTGTCGTCAGGCTCGGGCGCGGCGGGCGGCGCGGGCGGCGCGGGCGGCGCGGGCGGCGCGGGCGCGGCGGCGATGTGTGTACATACCTGCACGTCCTGTATGACTCCCTTGAAGTACGCGCTGTCGTCAGGCTCGGGCGCGGCGGGCGGCGCGGGCGGCGCGGGCGGCGCGGGCGGCGCGGGCGCGGCGGCGATGTGTGTACATACCTGCACGTCCTGTATGACTCCCTTGAAGTACGCGCTGTCGTCAGGCTCGGGCGCGGCGGGCGGCGCGGGCGGCGCGGGCGCGGCGGCGGGCGCGGCGGGCGCGGCGGCGGGCGCGGGCCCGGCGGAGGGCGCGGGGGCGGGGGCGGGCGCGGGCGCGGGCGCGGTCGCGGCGGGCGGCTCGGTGCTGCTCACCAGCAGCGGCGGCGGCGGCCCGCCCAAGTACAGCACCTACACAGACAACTCACGTTTTGCTTCTTTGCTTCTAAACTCACATGACAACGAGAACATAAATATACCATTGTGACTCAACTTGCAACAGTAGTCACATATGATTTAAAAGAGTCGGATATCGTAAACTACCACAGAGTCCCAACACAGAATCAGGAATCTAATAGTCCTCGCTATATTGTATAAAATTCAATAGTACTAGAATTCGAGTTAATATTCTGGACTCTGTAAAAAAATATAACAAGGACCACTCTGACTGTACGGTTTACGTACATTCCGTCAGGCTGCAAACGCAGCAACCTACTTTTCTCTTTGGTATTTAAAACAATGTTTAATATGATTTTAAGTTAGTTGACGAATTACATACTTACGCGAACACCGCGGATTAGCATCCAACCCACTTTTACTTTGTTGTGATCGGTACTCTAATAAACCTTTAGTGTTACCGAATCTGTGTGTGTTTACATCAACTCGCCTAACTCCAAGTACTGACTTACCACTTCTTACTTAAAGCTACAAGTGTAAGGTACCAACTACTACGGGACCTTACACTGACTCTGATTCAATACTAGCCTCTTGGGTAGCAGCGGTAATAAAAGACCGGTATTTATTACAAAGCTTCTTTCATTGACCAACAAGGAGCTACATTCTGCAGCGTGGGCTGTTGCCAAAGAGAAAAACTACGAGTTCGTCTGGATCTCTAAACCTATTGTTATAAACAACGAAATATTAAAATTTTTGTATATTTAGTTTTTGTATATTTTTTATTATTATTTTATACTACACAAAATTGTTAAAATACATGCCATACCATCTCTCTATTGTTTAAAAAAAAAACTCACTATCTATTACTAAAATGTTCGCGGTCACAGGACCAAAACAGTGGACTTCTTTACAATAGAATGAAGAATTCGAAGTAATTGTTTAACCGAGTGAAAGATGTGCAATGATACTGCGTTTGATCACGAGATATTATATGACAGATATATTGTATCCCGCGAGATCGTACCTCTACTAGACTTGCACACTATGCAGCCAAGCATATTATAAGTTGGGGGATTACATCGCTGATATAAATGCCTGGCTAAACGCTGCTGGTCCTGCTCGACAAGGGCGCATAAACTAATTGATGAGCATTTGAAAATATTGTTGGAGTTGCTGAAGATTTAAAAACTACTCATCTTTGCATTGTATAAATTCAATCCCTTAGCATTGTATAATTTCATAACACGTGTGAGTACTATGTACCTACTTTAAAGCTACCATTTACTAGGTACGTCTTTGATTGACTTGAATGTGCCCTTGCGGCTGAGAATATGTCATGCTCACTCTAATGTTTCGCTGACGGTGGCGTGTGTTGGATCATTTAGCTCCCTTCAAAATGGTTGAGCTGAATGGTGCAAATCCATGCGTCATGTTCGTGAACGGGCGCTGTCAGTAGGGACTGGTCATCTTCTAGCTGCCATGGCTTATTTTAATTTGATTTTTGAATTGTTTTATGTTTTATTACGGACGCTTTTATCGTTTTGCATCGTTCTCACATTTATAAATTTAACATGAATGATGTTACCAATATTTTGTAAACATATTGTGATTTAAAAGAGTGTCCATGGAGTTTCTTGCCCGTTCTTCTCCATAGGTACCTACTACGCTTTGGAATGGGCAACTAGCTTCATCTTTCTGACTGACCGACCCCTTGACAATTCAAAAGTGCCTGTAATTGGTTTATTTGAAATAAATGGTTTGAGTTTGACTTCTTCTAAATAAGTCGGTGCTGGTATTTTGGTAGTTCTAAAAATCATGAATGTTTTACGGATGACGTCTTGGGAGTCTGCGACGGAAGAGTTCTGAATCTCCCTCAAAATAGAGCAAAATAAAAATGCTAATATATTGAAACATGCTCCATTTTTTATACTAATTTTATAAAGACGTATTTGTTTGTATGTAGGGGGTAATCTCCGGAACTACCAGTCGTATTTGAAAAATTATTTTTGCATTGGATAACTCAATTCTTGAGGAAAGTTATAGCCGCGGACGAAGTCGCAGACAGAAGCTAGTATAGAATATTTTCCAACTACAACGGTGTGAGGCCGCATTTTGATATTTCCTCAGGGACCTTAGCAACAGCCAAAATTAAAACGCGCATATTATTTATAATAAATTTTAACTAGTTCAATCACTGTGCATGCTGTGTTCACTATTATGTGTTTCTTCAACTGACTAGACAGGGTCACACTAAGTTACCTAGCGAAACTCCGCAGAATATGGATATCGATATCGAAACATAATAAAACAAAAAATTAATTAATTTGACGAGTTTTTTTGTGGTCATCAACTGCAGGTACTCTCTGTTAGGTCACTTGAAATAACAGATAAACAAAAACGTGTCTTCGACCCCAAATAAAATCATCAAATCTTTCCACGGATTCAGTACATGATTCTGAACCTCCTTGCGTTGAAATATTTAGGCAGAGATGATGATGAATATGATGCTCTTGCTGTTATTTTAATAAAGTCAAAGTCAGTAATAGTAATCTCCCTCTTTCTAGCGATATCATCTTCCACATAGTCCACCCATCATGTCTTTGGTGTTCTACTCTTATAACCAACCTCGTTCATACTCAAAACATTCCTCGTTTTATAAGAAATATGTTTGTATAAAAAACTGCTCACCTGAGCGTCGATCGTCTTGGCAGCAGATATAGACTTGCGGAAGTACTCGGTCCCGTTGAGCTTCACCTGCACCAGTGTGGAGTTACGTACCACCTGCACTCGGAAATGAAACTATTTCAGTATATCCCCCAGTGTATGCAAATAGAATTTAATGTTAATAACATTCACCCCTAGATTCTGAGGGTCAAATCATGACGGATCAAACCAGGCTATCATTGATTTGTGTATGTTTTAGGTAGCAAATACAGAAGCGGTCTAGTTGATGGTGAGTGGTCACTGCTATCTATAGATATCTGCAATACCAATGACATCACAATGCGTTTTCATCTCAAAATCAAATCCAAAATGTCTGTAATGACTCCGGTTTACCCTTCCGGAACACAACAATGCTGCTTGGCGGCACAAATATTGTAGTACTTACCCGGGCCACACGAGTTTTGCACAAAATGTTACCTACTAGGGGCGGCAAGTTCATACAACCCGATTCCTACCGGCTTCCCTTCGGAAATTTGGAACACAACCACTCTATCGTCATTGAATAATCAAACTATAAGTATGTGATACATCATAAAATTAAAACATTACAAAACGCCTACATACATTCAATTTTTTGTCTTAATATCCCAACAACAGAACACTGCGCTAAAATAACTCGTAGGCGCTTCCGGCTTATCGTGAATCCAGTTCCCTTAGAAAATAAAGTCCATCATGACACCGCGGTTTCTTAGCAGCCGGGTAAGCCGATCTACAACGAGTTACGATAGGGACACAGTAGCAGAAACGTGCGCGCGGGAGCGAGAAGGAATTATTGCTATTCATTCGATTTTATTGACAATGTGTGGTTGTTTTTTGACGGAATCGCATTAGAACCATATTAATTTGCATTTTGTTCGCTCACTTTTCATTGAATTCATTAGTTTATCATTATTACTAGTAGTAATATTTGTTTGCAGTTATAGAACAGTGATTAACATAGTGTTCTGAGTTAGGGAATGTGAAAGTAAAGTACGTTGTAATTAGGTATTTGGGGTAAGTAGATAGTTTATTATGTTGAAATTACATATTTAGAGTAGATTTGAAAAGTAATTAGTACGATCAGTGGGATTAGTGACTGATTATTTACTTTGTGAGGAAACATGCTTTTAAGGGTTAAGTTTTGAAAATATGAAACACATAACGAAGTTAGGTCGTGCTCGCCCAGATATGACTATAGAAGTATTATATTATCTGTGCTATAAATTACAAATGACGTGTGGTTTTTTCAAATATTTTAATGTTTCCCTTTACGATAAATATCAATGACTGACTGGCAGTCGTAAATTAAATAAAATGTTAAAGTTCCCGGGTTTACTTTTCTTAGAATCTAGTAATTTAAGGAATAGGGTTTTTTTACATATTAATCTGAGGAATTCATCAAAAAGATGTGCATACTGAAAAACATATTCGTAACTGTTTTATGAGTTCGGGACTGGTAGGAATAGAATTATTTTCACTAATGAGCACATAATAGAAAATTAAATCGAAATAGGAATTTAATGAAACGGTTTATTGACACCGTTATTTTGATAGGTTTTTTTTTACCTCCTCCATAAAACCAGCCTTCGCCAGCGTTACCTACTAAGACCCATATTGATATGACCTAAACAATAAACGAAATGGATGGTTGAATGAAAATGATGATGAAGCAACAAATAGCGATGATCCGATAGCAGTCTCCCAGAAGCCAGGGGTGAGTGGAGCCAGTGAGTACAGTACCTCGATGAGGTGCAGGTACCCGTTGTCGAGGCGCGTCCCGCCCACCGTGTAGTTCTCGGGCGTCTGGTTGAAGCGCAGGTGCACCAGCAGCTCGCCGCCTTCTAAAGACGCGCCCACTTGCGTCTCGTCCGTTTGACCGAACCTAGAAACGTATTCAGTTATTAATACATCGCGCTAGTACAGAGGTATATCAGTACATTTTAGTTAAGTATTGTTACGTCGTACGTACGAGATCTTTCGAGAAAGCACGGATTACAGTGTGTTTGCGCTAAAAACTTCGAGAAGCATTCCATTATTATTAGTTTGAAGTTAAGTAGGTAACTACTTATAAAAAAATATTAGGAATTGTCATTGTAATTTCGACCGTACGCCCAGGGCATAAAGTACCTACTTCTTTATTCGGTACAAGTAGGTTATTATTTTTTATACCTACTACTTTTGTATTCCTTGGTAATGTTTTTTTGTTGATGTTTTTATGGAACCGTTCTACACATCGCCGGAATGTTCGTGAATATTGGCGGTATAAAAACACAGCGCCGACACACGATGGGGTCAGTCTGATTTAGGCGATACAACGAAGCGAATCGAAGTGAACTAGAAGTGCGATATCTAAGCGAATAGTGATCAGTAGTGTATTTGTGATTAAGTTTTAAGTGTTTTGTGTTTAATAAAGTTATTTAATTGTCTGATTGGTAGAAATTAATTTATCCCATACCCAGCTCGTAACAATATGTTTTAAGTCTACTGATAGTGGAGGTGTTGTCGTGTTCATATTAACAATTTTTGTAAAAGAAAAGTTTGTTTTCCTCGTTGGTCTTCTGATATAGCAAGCATTATTGCTGAGCACGAGGTCTTGGGTTTGATTACCAGGTTGGGCAATGTGTTATTCTAGGGTTTTCTGGAATTTTTCAGTAGCATCCTGGAGTCCGGATTTGTGCCCGGTTCATGGTAATGGGCTCGCCTCCTATTACAAGGAACTTAAAACATACATAACATATGGGTGTACCCATATTTCGCCAGTTATATATAGGTATATCTCTGCTCTACCCTTCGGGGAAACAAGGTGTAATATTAATTTTATGTTTTTTTTTTTTAAAGTTATAATGTCCAGTTCATAGTGTGAGGTCTTGTCGATTATTGATATATTACAATTCATCTTATTACGAAACGAGGTTTAATTTTGGTTCAAGTTTAAACCTAGTGAGTCAGTTTTTATATTTCAAACTTTATTCTGAGCACAATAACGTTTCTAAGTCTCCGGGTAACGCGGGCGTGATGTTGCGTTATATTATGTAGCTCTAAATACAAAATCGACAATCTTGAATTCGGGTTAAATAAATATATAAGAAAGTCATATCTTGTTTATTTATTTAACCTTCTATGTTTGCGTGTTTCTTGTACTTAGAACTTTAAAAAAATTGCTCGCCGTTTTAAACTTGGGTCTAAAGATAAACCTTGTTTCGTAATGAGGCCGAGCCGGTCGCAGCCCGTCGTTACCTCGCCAGGGAGCCGAGGTAGAAGATCTGGCCGGTGGGCTTGCGCGTGCGGATGAACATGGAGATGTCGAGCGCGGCGCGCACCTGGCGCCGCGCCGCGCCCGCCACGGCCACGCGCGCCGCCGAGCGCGCGCGCGCCGCCTCGTGCCCGAACGTGGCCGCCGTGTAGTCTGCGCCCGGCACAAAACACATTTCCAATGTTGGTAATTGTAAGGATGTAGATTTTACTAATCAGAAAGAAATATGCGAAATGTGTATTCCTTCTAATTACTTATACAGGGTGAGAGGGACAGTCCTCCGCAGACTGATAGGGTGAAGTCAGTATATCATACTAAGATAACCGGTACATGAAATTATTTCAGGAATGTTATGGAAATCCAATTAACCTGATTTGTTTTATTACCTTACACGCAATGTATCGCTACCGTGGCAAAACGCACGTAGGTAGGTAGCGAACGGTAGCGCAGTGAGAAATTGAACAGCTGATTACACGCGTCGTTTGTTCAACATCCATTGCTGTTTTCCTGTTTTACCTGTTCTATTTGCATTAATAGAGTACTGCGTACAGAGAATGTAATTTTACATTGAAAGAAAAAAATAGTAAATGAAAAAACGCCTGGGAAAATTTTCGGTGGAATATGATTCAGAATAAGGAGCTGAATGTACCCTGTTAGTTTGCGGAGGGCTGTCCCTTACACCCTGTATGTTATGGGTGGAAAATCTTTTTCCGTGTTCGAAAGATCGATAGAAAGCCATGAGGGATGACGTGACTCACTGTACTGGCAGGTGTCCCCGAGGTGCGGGCGCGGGCACGTGCACACGAAGCTGGTCCAGGCGTCGTCGCAGGCGCCGCCGGCGTGGCACGGGTTGGGCTCGCACTGCGGCGTGCGCGCGCACTGCGCCAGCACTCCGTGCAGCTCGGCCCGCGCCAGCGGACTGTCGTCGTCGGCTAGTTCGCCAGACGTCTCCTCGCCCGATGCGCCCGATGTCAACTCTGTTGTTGTCTCCGCGACTGTCGCGTTTGAATCTTCCGGTAACACCTGGAACATAACACGAAATTCAATAATTAATAATAATAAAATAATAAAAACGTTTATTTTCTCCACCCAATTCCTTCATGACTTCCTTAAAAAACAGTTGATAATAAACAGAGAACACACAACCAAGCACGGCGTGCACAATTTAGCTCACAGCATCGATATTTGTAGATTTATAATTAAAACATACAGGTGTCAGGGACATCGACGCGAAAACTTTTACCATGGATTCAGTACATGTTTCTGAACCCCCGTGTTGAAATTTTTCGTCGGTTTAAAAAAAAAATCTGCTATATCATAGAATGTCAAAATGTATCGAACAGCTGATTACTTTTTTCAATTATCCACGCAATATCAACGCAGAGGGGTTCAGAATCATGTACTGAATCCATGGTAAAAGTTTTCGCGTCGATGTCCCTACCACCCTGTATAATAAACACTTCGATACAGTTCGTCCTAATGGCGACTTGGAAGTGCGCTACTCGCTGCGCAGTACCGCACCCCTCACCCCGCTGACCCAGGACTTCGTTATTGCGCAGTGACTCGCCTCATGTTCCGAGCCGCCATTAAGTTTGAATCAGGGTGTACCCACGTGTAAATCAAACCCGTAATCAGACCCATTGTGATTTAAAGAGACTGTTATGACATATTCAGACTTTACAAAAAGCCTTCAAAACGTGGCAACATTTTATATGTGTTTTTACAATAGCAACATCGCCATCGCTGTCAATTTCATAGTGATATTGTAACTTTTACAATTTATCTGTGGAGACTTTCCCGCCAATACCCGAATGAAAAGTTTGAAAAAACTTGTCGTCATAAAATAATATAAACTGCAATTTTTGGGCCTTTTTTGCACCATTATATCCCCAAAGATGACACTAACATGACACTCTAAAAAACAGAACAGTATCTAATACTCTATAATTATTATGCCTTATGAATCGCCGGGAGCTGTACATTGCATTTGCTTTTCAAAAATCAAATGCAATGTACAGTCAGTATAGTATTGTACTGACCCACTGTCCGTTGACGACGACGTCCTGGAAGCAGCCGACGAAGAAGTTGGGTCCGTGCGTGAGCGTGGCGTAGGACGAGCCGTAGGTGCCGAGGCGCGTGGACGGGAACGACGTCACGGACGAGTTGTACGCCTCGTTCTGGCTGATGGGGTAGATGGTCTGCTCCTCGTTGGCCGCCAGCACCAGGTGCGACGAGTTTATAGTCACGAACACCTGCCAGCAACAGGGATATAGTCGGAACACACATCGATGGACAAATATTATGTAAACATTATAAGAAACTTTTCACGCAACGGAATCCTGTAACATTTTTATAAAAAAAATATTAAAGTGTTGACAATGAATAACTTAATCGATTTGTAGTCTATTCCGAAATAAGTAAAATATAACAGGGCAGTTAACCCGGTTCCAGAGATTACCTTTTACAACCATATTAACAAACAATTGTACCTCTTTATAATATTGATATGTATATCAAACTACAATAAAATATTACCTTCTGCCACTTGCTGTCGTTCAAATTCGATCCAATAAACACGCCCTCCCACTTGTTGAGCAGACTGGAGTGCAGGTTGAGCCGTCCATTAGACAGCTCCAGGAAGAAGTAGGTCAGGCCGCGCCCCATGGCCAGCAGGCCGTTGCCGAGGGTCGTCTTGAAGCGGAAGGAGATGTCGTAGCCCTCCTCGCGCGTCGTGTTGACTTCCGCGTAGCTGCTCTTTTCAAGAGACATTGTGGTTATCTGCAAGAGGAATATTGCAGTTACAATAATGGCTATTTACAAAAAGTCACAAACTACGAAAAAAGTTTTCTTGCGTACTAAGAATTTTCTGAGAACATTCGATTCTTGAATCATTTCGATTTAAGAGGAGCATTTATCGTTTTTCGAAGTTATACGTTAGTTATCCCTTATGCTTTGGTTTCCTAAGAAAACGGTGAACAATAACGGATGTCCAAATACAAATTGTTTTACGACACCTTAATGTCAATACTAGTGAAAATTACCGATTTTCATGACAGCCGTTATAATATGAAGGAACCGCTCTTAAACCGTATTTTTAGCCAGAACGCTGTCGACCGTGTTATCTCTTCGACCAATTCTTACCGAAATTATTTGTGGAACGTCCTCGTTAGCATAATGAATGGTTTCGGTTGCTAGCGATCTCCCCACGATTTCTATGAATCATATCGATTGATTTCATTTTAATTTAGATACTTAAAAAACCTCGACGAAAATGTTGTACCTTTTCACAAGTGGTGCCATAGTGTCCCGGCGTGCAGGAGCAGTTGAACCGGTGCTCGGTCTCGTCGCGCAGCCAGGGGTGGCACGAGCCGTTGTTGCGGCACGGCGCGGCGCGACAGCCCTCCAGCACCACGGAGCAGTTCTGCCCGCCCCAGCCCTTCGCGCACAGGCAGAAGTACGTCGCGCGCCCGTCCAAGCACTTGCCGTGCGCGCACGGGCTGTATCTGAGGGGAGATCAATACGTGACAATTTCTGTTCAAAACATTGTCACTGTTTTGTACTTTTTACCAAACTTGAATATGAAAATGTGGAAAATCATTTTGATCCTTTAATGACGCCGACGGTGACGTAGAACACCGCTATGATGGTATGGGGGTCGATTGTATAAGCGTTAAATGATATAGGTTTGAAACCGAATAAAGAGTAAAACAATGTTCAGTTAGGTGGTGAGGGTACGATAATATCGTGAATGACCTCTGACACTCGTCGATCTCGGTCTCGCAGTGCTCGCCCTCGTAGCCGGCGAAGCAGTCGCAGGTGTAGCCGCCGATGCCGTCGATGCACTTGCCGCTCTCGCAGGGAGACGACGCGCACTCGTCGATGTTCACCTCGCAGCGCGACCCCGTCGTGCCCAGCACGCACACGCACTCGAAACTGGAATATGGAAAGAGGATTTTATTAATGGTGACTTTTTTACAATCTAACTAGATTTTTTTTAACTTTTACTGTATAGGAAAACATTAAATTGTGACAACTCACCTGTATGTATTCCTAAATTCTATGCTAATAAACATTTTTTATTTCTACCTGAATCCATAGGAGATACAGGGACACTGACTTTCTATGAAAACAATATACTTATTTTTATGATTAAGTGTGAGTTGTCCATAAAAAATATTAAAAAATACCTTCCACCATTTAAAAAAAAAATACCTTTCGCCTCTGTTTCACGTAGTGCCAGCTGCACGCGTAGCATGGCCGCCATAGAAGCGGGTTTTGTCGACGAAAGAATAGACAGAGTGACAGAATCACAATCTGTTATTTTGTCTATTCTTCGATCGTCATGCTCTTTGAATATATATCACTGGAGAAGCCATAAGCGCAATATTCCGAACAAAAAATTCTGTCACTTTTGGCGGGAGACGCTTCTACGTTTTCTTCTAGAAAGGGAAGTCGGTACCATGGATTTTTTTTTATCGGTATGGATAATCATTCGAAATTTTTCTTGAACCCAGAAATAAAACAGCTGATGTATAGAAAACTTAAATTTCAATAATAACAACTATTAAATAAAATTAAAAATAAATTATGTTATAATACCAACAAATTAATATATTTAAAAAATCAGTAGGTACCTACTGATTTTTTTAATAAATCAAAGACGTGCGTGTCGCAAATATGAACGCTTTTTCGCGTGACGATTTCTGCCAGTTTACTCCTACCGCAAGCCGCGTTAAGGAACTTCGTTCTAAAAACCATTTTTTTTAAACAAAAACTAATTCGTCTTAAGAAATTATCGACAAGTCAATTTTGTTTTCATACATGACCTCAACCTACGGTAGTCTCGCTATGATTTTTGCTAGAAGACATAATCGCATCTCAAGAGCATGTTAATTTTGCTGATTTGACGTACATTTACGCAGTGCAAGAAAAAATATTTTGAACCTTATAAACATAAAAACGAGGTGTAGCGAGAGAGAAATACTCGATTTATGCCTTGTATTATGTTGAATCATGATTGAATCGAATGAAAAGTCAAAATGTTTTTTGAGGTTAGGATTATGAATTTCAATGAAAACATGACGAAATATTTTTTTTAATACTCACTTATGGAAGGTTATTCAGTCTTTATTTAAGTTTGATGTATTTTAATGCTTTTTACAAGTTTTAACAGCACAACCAGGCATTTTCACGGAGCACTGAATGAGAACCGCGCGTCTCGAAACGATTAACGATGTGCGTTAGAATCGATTTGAAAATAGTTTTTATGACCGTGCTAGAACATTTGTTCTTGTACTTTTACAGAGGGAGAAGTGTTCGTAAGGCTTCTCCAGTGTTATATACTCTAAAGGTCATGCTACTCGTGCTTGATAGGAAGATTTTTCTAATTATCCTGCGACGTGCGACATATTCATAAGCGAGTGTTGTGTTACGGGTTAAGATCTAGGGCTCTTTTGATGGTCTTTACATTCCGTTGATTTGTGATGAAATGCTCACCCGCTTGCAGTTTCCAGCGAGAAGGGCTGGTAGAAGACTTGGGGCAGCAACATCTGCGGCTGCGGGCCCACCTGCACGCGCGGCGCGCTCGGCGCCACGTACAGGCTCGCGTTGGAGCGCTCCAGGCACACGCCGCCGAACTTGCACGGCTCGCTCTCGCACTCGTTTATGTCCAGCTCGCAGTTCTTACCTGAAAATATTACAACATAGGTCAATGGACTCACAATGTATACGTAGATTTAGCGCAAAATAAGTGAACTATAGTGACAACTATTTTCAGTAAAGGTGTAACCAGACACACAGTCGACAGATGTCGACCGTCGGGGCGTCCAAATACGTCACCACATTATACGAATATCGTCAATCGACTGCAGTCTGGTTGCAGGTACATCGTCTTCAAATATAATGTTAAAATGTCCGTATACTAGATATTGCGAAAGAGTAACTACGGAGTTACTTGCTCATTCTTCTCAATACATTTAATTTTATTGTAAATTGTAGCCTTTTCATGGCCTATTTGAAATAAATGCTTTACTTTGCACGCTAACGTTCAGTACTGACCGGTGTAGGCCGCGTGGCAGTTGCAGCGGTAGTCGTTGACTTCGTCGACGCAGGTGCCGCCGTGCCGGCAGGGCTGCGGCGCGCACTCGTCGATGTTGACGCCGCAGTCGTCGCCGGCGTAGCCCGTGCCGCCGCACTCGCAGCTGTAGCTGTTCAGCCCGTCCACGCAGCGCCCGCCGTGCTGGCAGGGCGCGGACTGCAGAGCCACGAACAAGTGTAATAAGAATCCGACACGCTCAATTGTGTCATGGTAAAAAAATTGCATGAAAATGTAAATAAATGTAAATCTGATAACCAGACCTCTCGTTATAACAATATGAATAATCAACAGAAATATTGCATAACAAATCGTAAAGAGGCGAGAGCCAACTAACAAGTCGCGACCGTGACCAATCGATTACCTCACAGTCATCGATGTCTATTTCGCAGTTGGGCCCGGTGAGCCCGTCCTGGCACACGCACGAGTAGCTCGCGATGCCGTCCACGCACGTCGAGCCCGCCGCGCACGGGTTCGCCTCGCATTCGTTTATATTTATCGAGCAATCCTTGCCTGGAAACACAAAATTTACCATAACACAAGGGATAAATGAACAAATGAACTATTAAAATTATCAGTTATCTGGCGACCTTCGAAGCCCTCCATGCAGGTGCACTCGTAGTTGTTCTCCAAGTTCTGGCAGGTGCCGCCGTTCTTGCACGGCGACGACAGGCACTCGTCGATGTCTTGCTCGCAGCTGTCGCCCGTATAGCCTACACATAACAAAGCGAATTATTTACATAATAGTTGATAGCTAATGAGGGCAACTACACATATCTGTGACTCATTCACACGTACCGGGCCTGCAATAACATTCGTACGATCCGGGAACGTTGACGCATACTCCGTGATTACATATTTTCGGCATTATTGAACATTCGTCTATGTCCGATTCGCAAAATCGCCCTGAAAATAAAAATATAATTTGATTAATGTTATCATTACAATATTATTACCGGCTTATTTCTTGCTAATCATACCTTTAATAATTGAGAACAAAAATAACAGTTGAATTAACATAATCAAAAGTAAAAACCAACAAAGAGTAAAAATGTAAAACACTTGGAATAAATACTCATTAAATATCAGAAATTAAATTAGTCACATAATACATATTTCACAGTGAGTTTATGCAGGTGTTTAGACCAACAGCGGCAATGAAACTGGAAAATGAACACTATAAAAACAGAAAAGACTAAGGCGGTTACACGGCCTCATTTTGTAAAAGAAAAACGTTATAATTGTTTCTAAATTACTCATGTTTTTATTTAAAAGTAAGTTATTTTCCAGGTATAAATTAATAATTTCAGAAACCGTTACCGAATAGTTTTCGGTTATAACCGGTTTTCATAAAAGTGCAACACTGCCGCATGGCATTGACAACTGACAGTGACAGCTGAGATCTGCTGCCAAATAAGCGAGCTGTTTTTGTTGTGACCTATTTCGTGTTTTGAAAGCTGTAATTTTGTAGTAAAGAGACAGCCACATTGTTTATAAGACATATTTAAATGAGTTCCAATACAAGTGTAAAGTGTATGAATCATCGCCATGCTTTATTCAATGCGCAATGTTTTGAGGTTATGTCGGAGACAAAAGGTTTTACAAAACAAACGTTTTACCCAAGTGCGGGTGATAAATAGCATTGAAACTGAACCAAATGTTAAGAAAAATGACAACTGTAAAGATTTTCCACAGTTGCTGCAGAAATATAAGGATAAAATCACATTCAACTCTTACTTGGAAAACGACAAGTTGAAATTAGGTTATTATAGGTATCACAAGAAAACTGTAAAAGAAGCGAAGGCGACACTAAGCAAAGAGTTGAAGGAGAAGAGTTTGCCACCACTCCCGATATCCTTACAGTATTACGTCGACAAAGATCGATTGCTTCAAGATGAAGAGGTGGCCTCTGATAAAGAACCTGACAAGGAATTCCAACTGCCTTTTGGTTCCTCTTCGACAATCGACTATGATGATAGTAAAGTGGTTCCATCTACCAATACCAACTTAAGCACAGAGCAGGAATTTGATTGCTCAAACATTAACCAATGGATGACCAATTATGAATACTTTGATGACACAAAAATTGCTTCTGAGGAGTTGGAAGATAGACCAGTAACTGAAAACGAATGGTTAAACCAGTATGGTACTCCTGACCCTACAGTAGGTGTAAGTAGAGTGCCATGTGGAGGCTGTGGTGCTCTCCTCCACTGCAGCGACCCTGCCATCCCGGGGTACCTACCCAGCGAGATCTTCAAGCACAGAGAGGTGGAGGAACTGAAGACTATGGAGTGCCAAAGATGTCACTTCCTCAAGGAGTACAACATTGCTCTGGATGTGAGTGTCCAGCCAGAAGAGTATGAGAAACTTCTCCAGTCCATCAGGTAAATAAACTGACAACACTGTATACAATTCTGCCCCCGATAATAAAAAGGATGGATCAAACATTTTTTCCAAAATTGGGTTATTTGTATTGCCGGAATGAGGAAAAAAAGACGAATCTGCTGATATTTTTTTATCCGATTTAGTTTCAGATTTACCACAGTGAAGAAGGGCTCATCTCCATTATCATTTATGCTTTAACTAAGATAAGAAAAACTAAAATGAAAAGAAAAATATATTTGCGTAGATGAGTCTAATCTTTCAATGAATAACTACTTTGATCAAGAAGTAAATAATGTACTCATTAAAATTTGCATGTGACAATTAAAATTTTAATTTGAAGATTGGGATGAAATATGTTATAGAAAAATAAAAATATAATGATTTATATCCATGTTGTCAATTAAAAACAAATTCATTTTTCGTTGTTTTGAATTTACGGCCAAAACGCTTCTTACGATGACTTTTTTATCTCGTGACCACACTTTTTTTTTTTTTTTTGGTTGGGAAATCATCAAATAACTTCTCCCGCTCTGGGCGGAGCGGGAGGGTGTGTCAGACTCTTACTGACTAAAACCCACCCGTGCTCCTTCGGTTGCCCTGTTGCCGGGGGCCACGATCTCCCTTTCGGTTTTCTTCGCAACCCCGGCAGGCATCGGCCCTAGCGGACCCCGTCAATTCTGCTGACATCTCTGTGAGGCGCGCGTGGAACACAACGCGTCGTCGACCCGGGCCTGGTCCTTATCGGACGGTGAGCTACCCATTGCTCACAGTCCGCAAGCCCCTACGGTGGCCGGAAATCTCGTGACCACACTTGACGTCAGCTTTGTGTAAACGGCACCGGTACAAATAGTTTGCGTCACTTTTAGAAGAATTTGTGCACAGTGGCACCGCACACCAGTAATACAACTTTCTATGTATTAAAAATCTTGTTAATTATAAATTCGAAATTCACTTGCTTACAACTATATACACTGGACAGTAAATAAACCGAGCCACCCGCTACCTAGGCACTCTAATTCGATTTTCTCAAAAACTAAAAAACCTACAATTATCAAAGTTGTACCTACAGAAAGTGCGTTTCATGGTGATTAAATGAAAGGAAACTCATTGGGTTTAATCAATATTTCAGTGTTTATTAAGATTTTACAAAGAAGAGTCGTTTTCCAGTCGTGACAATCGTTAGTAATGATAAAGTGAAAAAAAAAATTAAAGCCAAAAACAAAGATAAAATCAAGAAAAAGTTTTTGATCAATATTCCGTATTCCCTCCCCTTGCTCGGATAACTGCCAGCATCCTTGTATTCATCGACCTTACGAGCCTGACGATAAAATCTTGAGGAATTGTATTCCAGTCCTGTTCAATTGCGATTCGCAGCTCTGGATGCATTTTAATCACCATGAAACGCACTTTTTGTAGGTATAACTTTGATAGTTGTAAGTTTTATACTTTTTGAGAAAATCGAATCAGAGTTCCTAGGTAGCGGATGGCTCGATTTATTTGCTGACCAGTGTACTTTAGTTTACACAAAGCTAACGTCACGTGTGGTCACGTGATAAAACAACTAAAAACAAATTTGATTTTAATTGTTTTTAATTGAGAAAATGGATATAAATCAATTTATTTTTATTTTTCTGTTACATATTTCGTCCCAATCTTCAAATTATAACTGGTTTTGAAAAATTGGAAAATACCCTATTCTGCCTAATTTGTTTTATTTTGGCAGTTCAACAACATTCATTGCATTATTTACGTTGTTGAGCAGATTTTTTTCCAACTTATGAAGAAATGGATTAGCAATCTGTTTCAAATCGAAACAGATTGTGTTGTATTACGCAATTAGGGTACTGGTCAATCATATGAAAAGCCGTAGTTGTTTGTACTTCTTAAGCCATTTATAGATAATAGATTTGTGAGTTAAACTAATATATTTGTATGCGTTTCTCAAACTTTTATTTTAATTCTTTCCAGAAATGTAAAATCCCTGGTCCTACTGATGGTGGATTTGTTGGACTTCCCATGCTCTATATGGCCTGGTATTGTGGACATCATAGGCAAAGACAGACCCATCATAGTTGTTGGAAATAAAGTAAGACAAACTTTATATTTTTGGATTTCTTAACAATATTCAGTGTTTAGTTATTTATTATTTAGTGCTTACTGACACAACTTCATGATATTACTTGTAAATGTCTTTTCATGTCGCATTATAGGTCCAGTATAATCTGTGGAAAACATTTGCAGAAAATCTAATTTAGAAATGTTTGTTTAGGTGGACCTACTACCTGGCGATAGTTATGGATATTTGAAACGCATAAAGAAATCCCTAGTGACAGAAATCAAGAAGTCGCAAC
Source organism: Omphaloscelis lunosa (assembly GCA_916610215.1). NCBI lineage: Eukaryota > Metazoa > Arthropoda > Insecta > Lepidoptera > Noctuidae > Omphaloscelis > Omphaloscelis lunosa. Next base: position 1,451,650 of record OU744245.1, on the reverse strand, counting down.
TAGGTGACGCCAACATCAAGCACATTGCTTTGATATCTGCTAAAACAGGCTATGGAGTGGAAGACCTGATCTCCGCCATGTTCAAGCTGTGGCTATACAAGGGCGACGTGTTCCTCGTCGGCTGCACCAACGTCGGCAAGAGCTCCTTGTTCAATGCTCTCCTACAGTCCGACTACTGCAAAGTACACGCAGTTGACATCATCAAACGCGCCACAGTCAGCCGGTGGCCCGGGACGACGCTCAACCTCCTCAAATTCCCCATAAACAGACCTTCAGGGTGGAAAATATTTCAACGAACACGAAGATTACAGTCAGAAGCTAAGCTCTACAGAGTTGAGAAGCAAATTAGAAACGCACAGTTGCATGGCAAGACGCCGAGCGAAGCGCCCGCCTTGATCGGACATATTGGACGTTCGTTCTCTGAGCATTACGACGTCGACAATCGCGACCCCAACAAACAGAAGATTATGGTTTTGAACGAAAATCACAAAGTATTTGCTAACAGTAAATGGTTGTACGACACGCCCGGTGTCATTCACCCTGACCAAGTGTTATCCCTCCTAAGCACTGAAGAACTACTTGTGACCATTCCAAAACAGCTAATTAGACCACAGACATACTTCATGTACGAAAGATCAACAATATTCATCGGCGGTTTGGCTCGCATCGACCTCGTGGATTCTGTGGAACCTTGTCGTTTTACTATATTTTGTTCGGAGAGTTTGCCGATCACTGTCGCGAAGACTGACGACGCTGAAGAGCTTTATGAGAAGTTTGTGGGCACGGAGTTGTTCGCTGCGCCGAGCGGAGGAGCAGAGAGACTGAAGAAGTGGCCAGGGTTGCAGCAAGGGGCTGAGTTACTAGAGTACCCTGGGGAGGGGCCCAAGACGGTCTGTGGGGATATTGTGCTGTCCTCAGTGGCCTGGGTTGGAGTGACAGCTAAAGAAGGCATGGTTTGCAAAGTGCGCGCGTGGACACCTGAAGGCAGGGGTATCTACAGACGGCACCCCTCAGTTCTGCCATACTCTATCAACTTGAAGGGCAAAAGGCTGCGGGATTCGCCGGCGTATTTAGTAGGAAAAGTTTTCTCTGACGAGTAATAGATCTAACAATGTATTAAACAGACTTATATTATTAGTAGTAAATAATAAGTTTCACAAAAATATGTTTTGTCCATTATCCTGAAGTAAGGTCCTTTTTATACGACTGTGCGATGCAAGGGAGAGTAGTATGTTTTTACGTTTGGTGTGTGACCAGAGCATTATTGGCCAATCATACGTTTTTATGTGCTGTGTATTAAGATAAAGCTAATAGGTAAATATGTGGGTTTCTTAGCTTTCTTCGAAATATGTTTGATAAAACATTGAGATTTCTTTATTATATTATTATGTAAGTTAATGTAAATTTATTTAACAAACAAACTTTCCAGAATAGGTTCTCTAAATGATGGTGAAAATAACATCAACATCCGTCGCGTTGCTTAGCACAACGACAACGACAATGCAGACGCGGACAGTGACGCGTAATCCCACTATCGTACGTCCTACTAATATTATACCGCGAAAGTTTGTGAGGATGGATGTTTGTTACTCTTTCACGCAAAAACTATTGAAAGGATTTGGATGAAATTTGGCACTCAGTTTATAACCTGGATTACAGACATAGAATACTTTTTATCCCGATATTCCCACGGGATCGAGACTTATGCGGGTGAAACCGGCCACCATCAGGGATTTTAATTTTGATAACACAAAAAAATTGTAGCTAATTAGTCGAAATTAGCCGCAAAATATCAGAATTAGTCGGTCAATGGTTCGAAAGTTATAAGTGTTTACAGGTGGCCGATCTGGGGAGAGCCTACCCCAGCTTGGCCCATTTGAATCTCAAAAGCTAGGGCATCTAGCGAAGATCTGTTTTCTCCCAAAAGTCGCTAATTCGTTGGAATCAACAAAACATAAACAAACATAACATCACGCCTTGTTTCCCCGAAGGGTTGGGCAGAGGTGTCCCTGTAGCAGGTTCATCCACATTTCGCCAGTTATGTTTAAGTCCCATGTAATAGGGGGCGAGCCTATTGCCATCAACCGGGCACAAATCCAGACTCCGAGCTGCTACTGAGAAATTTCAGATAGAAAAACCCAATAACATTTTGCTCGACCCGGGAATCGAACCCAGGACCTCATACTTAGCAGTAGCGCTTGCGACCACTAGACCAACGAGGCAGTCAAAGCTGCGATCAGAATCTGTCGGTCACTGGTTCAAAATTTATAAGCGTTTTTAGGTGGCCGACCACATTTATATCTCAAAAACTAGGGCACCTAGCAAAGATCTGATTTCTTCCAAATTTAGTCGCAATTTTTCGCCAAGTCTCAGATTTAGTCGGGTCTTAGTTTAGAAGATAAAAATATTTCTATTAATATACTTCTAGTTTTATCGGTCTACTGTCATTAGAAATGTCAGATACTGAGTGGCGGTACCTTCATAGAAGCCAAAAAGCCCGGCTTGCCCTAATAAAATCATAATTCACAGGAACAAACCTAAGCCCACCAATAAAAAAATCAGTCAATGAACTCAATCATGAATGTCATAGGAATCAAATTTCGAAATCCCCGCTTTTTCTACCGCGCGCACTGGGCTAGGTTGCCAGATCTACGCACTTATTGAACTCAATCATTCATTCTGTAATCTTATGAATAAAATTTAAATTCCGCGCACTTTGATGCCAAACCTACGCGCTAATACAATGCATTCAATTGCGCCTTCTCGCTCACACTCGTGGGCTTCTTATCTGGCTTGCCCTACCTTTCTTTGTCTTGCAGTTTTCGCCTACAAATTACTATAGAAACGTTTACATTTGTTGATGTATTGGTAAGTACTTATACGCAGATTTCTATGAAATTAAAAGCCCAGATTTCGAGCGCACATGCGCTCCGAGTACTTTTTATTTTGAGAGTATTGATAGGCATTAAGTTTGCACAAACGGCGCAAATAAATGCACTATCCGCTTTGTTGACCCGCGTGAAGTGAGTTGCAAGACCGCGCGACTTGTGTGTCTGTCTGCGGCATCGTAGGCAGGTAGGTCCCAAAGTTGTTATACCTAGTTATTGTTGCTTCTTCATACAATTTCAATGCAATTGACAACTGCATAAGTAACTTTGTAATCCTATACAAATAATATGCGATTACGAAGTTACTTATGCAGTTCGTATATCTAGAAAACGGCAATGAAATTGCAAAATATTTAAATTTTTCGTTGCTTTATAGGCTAAACACTAATTGTGTTCAAAATTTGAAGCTTGTGAGTCTGCTTAGAATTTTGATGATCAGTGAGTCAGTATGTCAGTGGCAAAATTGAGGAACTTTGACCTACAATAGTTCGTAAACTACTGGTTCAAATGGAATGTAATTTAGGAATATACCTAGTTATACTAAGCTCTCTTGATCACTGAAAATGATCACTTGAAATTCAGGCTTCTAGCTATATCCACAACGAAGTTACAGGGGGTCGAAAATGTCCTGAATGGCTTCAAGAAAAGATGGTAAGGCTGTGCCTTTGTTTGTTTTGTTCGACTTGGCGGGGGCACTACTGTGCCCCCCGATTGCTAGATTATTTTACTTACTATATTTTTTTGCCTTCGAGTTTAATTAACACACTAAGCATATCTTTTCAAACTTACCTAGACTTCTCTTCTGTTTATGTTGTCTTTACACAGATATATCTTAAGGAAATAGTACATGTTGATACAAGTGTGCTGTGTTGGTTTCACACGCTTTTAATACGACGTTTTCAACACACTTGCGAGGAAAAAAACAAACTTGTTGTAAGAACTTATGCTACAATAACGTAATCATAGAGATGATAAATTTAGATTTATAAAGTTCAAATGACCTTTGTTGCCAGGTACTGACCATCCGGAACCTCTTTTAAAAACTTTTGTACGTCGGTTGGTGACAATACTTTAGATTTTGTATTTTTGATAATAAGAAAACGATAAAAATATTTATGGAAAATGGCGCGCTTGTTTTGTTTTTTCCGCTCGCGATGCGCGCGAATGTGTAAATAAAGGCACTGGCAAACCGCTGAACAGCCTATATAAAAAAATAAATGAACACAAAAATATTTTGAATACGCAAATTAAGATTAATATGTAGTGAAAAATATATAATGGGTGGGGGGTTCAAATTATAGAATAACTTTATATTTCGAAACTAACATTCCACCATAAGACATCATAAATACTGTCTACAAACTACCAGTATTTTGTACTAGCTTGTACCAATGTACGGAGAAAATGAATTCTTTAATATATTTTTAATTACACACCGACTAAATCAGTGAACGTACAGGACGAAAAATTGCGACTAAATTTGGGAGAAAACAGATCTTCGCTAGGTGCCTTAGCTTTGAGATTCAAATGGACCAAGCTGGGGTAGGCTCTCCCCAGATCGGCCACCTGTAAACCCTTATAACTTTTGAACCAGTGACCGACTAATTCTTTGACGTTCAAAAGTGCCATACATGGGCCTATTTGAAATAAATGATTTGACTTTGATATTTGGCGACTTATTTCGACTAATTAGCGACAAATTTGGTGATTTAATGGAAATAGAGTAGGCATGTACCGACCGTTAAAGCCATTCTGGCACCTGCAGCGGAACAGGCCGTTGTCGAGCGCCAGGCACGTGCCGTTGTGCTGGCACGGCGAGGAGGCGCAGGCCGAGTCCGCGGCGGCCGGGGCGCAGCGCCAGGCCGGCGCCGCCTCCACGCACTCGTGGCCCGGCGCGCACGGCGCCGCGCGGCAGTCGGCCGGCAGCTCGCACGCGGCGCCGGCCCAGCCCGCGCGGCACACGCACGCGCCGTCGCGGCACGCGCCGCCGTTGGCGCAGCCGCGCGCCGCGCAGCCCTCCGCCGCGCCCGCGCCCGCCACGTCGCAGCGCGGCCCCGACCAGCCCGCCTCACACTCGCAGCGGAAGCCTGTCGCCTGATCGCACCGACAGTGAGTCATATATACATAACTTACTACAGTCCGACTATTTTTTTAATGTCTCTCGGGAATCATCGCATTTCCGAATACAAACGAATGCTAATTTCTTTTTTTTATTTAAATTTGAATTCAGAGCAAAGTACTTTATCGTTGTTTTGTTTTGTTTTCCGTGCGAATCATATAGAGCTGTGAAACTATTTTCGTGCCTGCGACTATAGCAGCTTTCCACCCATTTTTTAAACAAATTACAATAAGTTAAAAGAGTAATAAGTATTAATAACTCTGTAGACGTCTTAACTGAAACTCGCAACGCAAAAATTCATTCGTTCGTTGAAATAAAATAATCAAGCAAACAAAGAACTTTAAATCTAGTAGGAGGGAGTTGATATTTGTACGGGTCGAATGAAATTATTGGCAAATGAAGAAAAGAATGCCGTTATGGTAGTTTCGACCAGACCATCGCTTTTCAGTTTCGTGCGAAACTGAAAAGCGATGGACTGGTCGAACGATGCGAGACAAACCGGTTTGTACTTGTTTCTATGTGATAGTTTTTCATCTTGTTTTGATTTTTGTTTTTCAGTGTATCATTCAATATTTAGTCAATCCTAAGCCTGGGAAAATATGAAAGGAAGTTCAAATTAATGGGTACCTACAGCACGCGAGAGCTTAGTCTACCGCCTACATCTCTGCCTTCGGATGCGTAAATTAGCCGACGAATTCAACTAGTTAATCGACTAGTCGATGAACGAAGTTCGACGGTCTAGTTTCGTTAACGCCAAATACGTCGACGAGCCACTTTTAATAGAAATCCGACGATTGACGAAACACGAAGTTTGCCGAGGGACATTAAGAACAAAGTTATACTGTACATAACTTACTCACTGGATAAGATTGTGCTCAAAGTCTCAAACCGTGATGTTATTAGCTTCAATAAGTGTTAAAACCAAATAAACCGTGAACCGACAGCTTACGTATACTTTACGTGTTCCCAATGTGAATTATTGCAGTACTTATCAAGCTATCATTATCATAAACGAAAATACCAACAAGAACCCTAATTGAGGTGGTTCTTATGAAATAAATTACTAGATAGCATGTGAAACCTGTGAAGTTAATTAAATCTAGCTTAGCCTGGTTACTCAAAAAGCTAATGAAAATAACAAACAAGCATGCAACAAGAAGCTCACATCGCGCCGGACGGTATGCGTATACTCACGAGGTCCTGGCAGCTCTTGGCGTGCAGACAGGGCCCGCTGGCGCAGCGCTCGGCCGCCTTCAGGTCGGCCAGCGCCTTGCCGGCCGCCTGCTCGCAGTACGCGCCTGGCACATGCACACACGTAAGCGACACATACGGGACAACCACTACATCCACCGGCATGGTGTTCTTCACAACTCTATCGAAGCTAAGTCGACGTAACAGATGTATTTTTTTTCCGTAAGGTCTCCCGACGGTAATCGACACGGAATCAACTTAAGTCGCTTTAAATATGTATGACATAAGGGTGCGTCGCGACGTTAGTTCGTTATTTACACTCTTATAGTGTAGGACTTAAAGATGTTACCAGATTAAGCAGTGTCCACGTTGATAAGTGTGAGAAGACCCTTAGGCGCTGGGCTATTGGCGATGCCAAAGATAATATTCATGCAAACATCGACAAAATGATAAACCAAATTGATGACTTTATTAATGTTAAGGCAATCGCATGATTTAGGAGTTTAGATAAACAAAGAAAGCGAATCATGGGTAGGGGACGTAAAATGCAAGAGATCACTCACAGTCACGATACAATTCATAAAACATATAACAGGCAAAAGATATCAATAATAAAAAACTACAGAAACTGTCATACGAAAAGTTATGCGTTGTCGGCACGTGGGACGGCGCTTCAGACATTCTATTCTATTCACATATTCTAGAAATCTAGAATAACATGGCTACTCTACGGCACTTCATTAAATATTTTCAATACAGCAATACAAAACTGAGACGAAACCAGCAGTGTTGCAAGTTGTCACAAAATTAAAACACCGGGCCTTTTACAATAAATTGACAAAACTTCGCAGACGTGTATTTGTATTGATTTCAAATAATTATAATAATATTTTTTGACTCCATAAAAAAATACGACTTCCTAAAAATCAAGGGAACAATGCCACGTGTCATGAAAAGTTACTTGAAATGAAGTTTTTTTTTTTATTGCTTTGAGATATCGATTTCCTTCAAGTCTGTGAAGTTCCACCAATGAATTACAAAAGACCCTGTATAGCACGATTCACGTTCCATAGTTGCCATTGCCTAATACTGTAAAAAAAAAACTTCAGCTACAGTAGGTCCCACTAGTCAATGAAGCGTACCTTTGTACCCGGGCGCGCACGTGCAGTTGAAGTGGTCCGCGGCCAGCGCGCACGTGGCTCCGTTCTGGCACACGCCCGCCTCGCACACCGACTCGAGAGTTGTGCAGTTTGGAGACACGCCTGGGGCTCCTAGGTAAGGAAATATGTGGTAGGGTATTAATACGCCAATATTTTTGTTTTTGGTACTTACCTACGCACAAAGTTGGCTTAGTAGCAATGGGCCTTAGTACCAAAAACGCGACAGAAGCTTACTGTTTTTTTTACAGAAGCACAACAATGTAGACATTGGTTTAGGTGAGTAGGTTGAACTTTGTTAGATACAAATTTAAGTTCAAAAGTTATTTATTCAAACTAGGCTGAGAATCAGCACTTTTCGAACGTCAAAATTACATAAGACAGTCCTCCAAAACGCTCCCCCTTCACCATTTCCTAGTGTTCTAGCTGGGAAGAAGACTATAAAGGCAAGTTATTCTTAAACTGTTACAATAATAACTTACCGTAGTATCCGACGTCACAGACGCACATGACTTGTTTCGCGATCACACCCGTTATCATCATGTTTGGTATACCTGCAAGAAAGTATTCTAATGGTGAGAACAGAATATAACACAACATGTATATTTGCATAGAATGTAGGTATACTGGTGAGTTGTTACAGTGTCATGTTTGATTCTGGGTACATTCTACTGTTCGGCATCCAAAAATTGTACTTTTTTAAAATTGAGTATTAGTTTATCAGTCACATTTATTATCAAGAAGTAATAATTTTACAGTCGATTGACTGTCATGAAAACGGTGAAGATTAAATAAAAAAATGAATGATAAGGATTTCTTAGTAAAGAGGTGTTGATGTAAGGCCTGAAACTGCGTTAAGCGGTCGCCCGCGACGGGCGCCCATCGCGTGTGTACGCGGCTGGGCTCCGCGGGTACCCGTCGCGAAGAACGGATTATGTTATTTACGCAGTGTTGCTAGTTCAATTTTAACAGTGTGCATGCACAGTCGTGTCGATGGAGAACTTAATATATTAAGTAGTACCTGGGCGACCGAGCTCTGCTCTGGTGAAAATAAAAAATGCTCATTTAATATTACAGGATAGTTCATACTAATCCCATGTATAGTACATACTAATTCCATGCTGCCATGTCATTATTCTAATGTCATCATATATTTTTTTTTCTAAACTTTGGGCGACCGAGCTCTGCTCGGGTGAAAATACGGAGAAAACGAATTTTCCCAGATATGAGACTTAGCTAGATCGATTTTTCGCCCCCGTAAACCCGTACATTGCAACTTTCATCGAAATCATAAGAGCCGTTTTCGACAACGTGATTACAAATATTATTTAAATAAATTTATACACAAATATTGCTCGTTTAATAGTTTAGGATTACATTGCAAAACCGCTAGCGGGCACCGCGCGGGCGTCCGTCGCGGGGAGCGGGTCCCGCCTCCGTGCGACGGACGCCCGCGCGTGTTCCCGCAACGGAGCACTTTTGTATGGAACCGCGCGGACGTCCGCTTAACGCAGTTTCAGGCCTAAAGGATTGGATTTGTTGAATAAGCTGGAGTGTTAGGGATGTAAGACACGTCCGCCACGGGTGGTATACGTACAGTGCGACCTGGGCGGGCACACGATGTCCTGGCAGGAGGCGGGGTGCGCGGGCGCGGGCGCGCAGTAGGGCGGCGCGTAGCCGCGCGCGCACACGCAGCGGAAGCCGGCGCCGCCCGCCTCCTCCACGCACGCGCCGCCCGCGCCGCACGGGCCCGACGCGCACGCCGACACCTGCACGCGTAATGACAAGCTTCACGTACTATAACATATCGGGACGACTAACATGCGGACGGAAACTGAATTGTCGAGCGATTTTGGACGTTCAAGATCGCTCATTATCGCTCGTTCTATTACTGTCAGTGTGACCTCCCTGCAAATTAATAATGATGATGGCACAAGCCCAGCACTCACATTGTTGCACCGCTCGCCCTTGTAGCCCAGCTGGCAGGCGCACACGTAGCTGCCGTACGTGTCGTAGCACACGCCGTGCCCGCAGATGTTACGTTCTTCCTCGCACTCGTTCACGTTCAGTTCGCAGCGTGCACCCGTGTAGCCTTGAACACACGTCCAAAATATAATCACATCACTGAAGTATACACGATGAAAGGCAGATCATCCAGCAGTTGCTAGGCCTCAGTGGATGACAAAAGCGCAAGCATTGGTGAGGCACAAACTAAGCTGCTGGACTCCGCTATTTGCATCAAAGAACAGGTCCAGTTTAGCTCTCGCTAGAACAATTCCTGTATTTTTAAGAACATTCTCATTCTAATCTCAGTCTTAAGCGGTCAAAAAGCCTCTAATTTATAATTTTTTTTAACAAGATTTGTCATCGATTGTTGCTGAGATGAAACTGCGACTTGAATTTGAACGTTCTTTCAGTACTAGAATTGACCCACTAATATCAGCACCAATCTGGGCCTTGTTTTGTTTATTTATTTAGAATACTAATAAGTTACCGGTGCCGGCGCAGTCGCAGGTGAAGTTGTTGACGTCGTCCTGGCAGTGTCCGCCGTTGAGGCAGGGCGTGTCCATCGCCGCGCACTCGTCTATGTCCGTCTCGCAGTTGCGACCCGTGTAGCCTAGCGTAGCGGCACAATACAATGATGATCATACAAACTACTGTTCTGACGCGGGCACAACTATCATGTAGATGATCCTTAGCTCATTGTACAGCGCAAGAAAGCTGTTCATTCATATTTCGCAAGACACGTTTGTGCCATATGATCGGCTTATAACTAGCACATTGTATTTCATTACATGGGCTCTGATAACAGAAGCTCAAAGTGGGCTACTAAAATGCAAACTTCATCTGGATTTCAAAGCGTCTCCTAGTTATGTTTTAAGTTTTCAGATGACACAAATGATGAAGTTTTAAACAAAATTTCTGGCCGATTTAGCTCTATGACTGATATCCCCACTAGCCATATTACTACTACAAACGTAAGTACCAGGCGGACAGGCGCAGACGTAGGTGTCGTCGCCCAGCGGCACACTGCAGCTGCCGTTGTTGTGGCACGGGCCCGCCACGCACTGCGGGTCCAGCGACACTTCCAGCTCGCAGTACGTGCCTGCAACACAACAATCATAGTTTGAAATACACACTTACAGCTTTCCAAAAAAAAAAGCATACGCTTTGGGAATCATCTTCTTTCTTTCAGAAATACGAACGCGCGATGATGAGATCTAATATAGAGCTGTTACAACCATGGCAGTGCTTGTGTATTTTGTATTACAAAATTATAGATTTACAATTTTATGTAATTCCAAAAAATTGTGACACATGACGATCTGACACCGAAGTCACCGACAAAGAGAAAACTTGATACAAACACGCAATGATAGATGCACAAATTCGCGCGGTATATCGTCCAAAACTTTAAATAATTTCCACTGCGACGCGACGCTCATGCTTATTCAGAAACACGAATATTACCGAAGCGAATCATATTTGGGTTAATGTTTTTTTTACTATCCTAGAGTAGTGTTTATTGATAACAGTACATACCATGGTAGTTGGGAGGACAGTCGCACGAGTAGTCTCCCCGGGTGTCCTCGACGCAGCGGGCCGCGTTCTGGCAGGGGCCCGATGCGCACGGGTCCCCGGCGTCCACCTCGCAGTTATTGCCTGTGTAGCGCGCCGAGCAGTGGCACTCATATCTGACAGATATTCATATGATTTAGAAATACACCACGCCTGCATGCAAAGGAGTGGGCAGAGGTCATCGCAGTCTTGTTATTTGGCAATATGAAGTCGCTGCTGTCTGCGCACTTGATTTTATGTCTTTTCTCCTTTTACGACGGACGAGTTTTTGTTATTCCGATATGAAATTAACGTTTAAGTCGCCAGCTTTAAGAGTCCTATTACAATTTTTACGCAAGTTCATGATTTTTGACGTTGTAATTTTCAGCAACAGTAAGACATTTTAATTATTTGATTTTGAATAACGATAGTGCCATTCTCTATCTTGTAAGTTGGAGTTACACATTTTAATTTTTCTTTTCGTGTAATTTACTATAAATATTTTACGAACTCAGTCTACATGAAAATCCGTCGGCGATGGAACTTTGACGCTCAAATTCACATTGTTCCATTCAATTCTAATAAAAGCTAAAATGACTAAAAGATAAGTTTAATGTTTTATTTGTTTATTTGAGTTCTTGAATTTCTTTAAATTAATTGAGTTTTCACGGAAAAAATCATAAAGAAAAGCAATAAATGTCTTGATTCAGCGTCCATTATATTCCAAATATACAAAATGTTATCAAATAAACTAATAAGATATAAAACTTGTGTCTACAATGAACACGTTTCATTAGTTTTCGTTTCTCAATATAATAAGACAATATTACCATAAATAAAATTAAAGTACAATATATTCCGCGTCAATTCAGAAAATCCCTTGAAAAGAACTTACAAGAAAGAGAATGACACTATCGTTCTTATAATCAAATAATTATAATATCTTACTGTTGCTGAATATTACAACGTCAAAAATCATGAATTTCCGTAAATAAAATTTATTTAAAAATTTATTGTAATACTTTAAGAGTCCTATTACATTTACAATCAATTTTTTTTTTTCAAAATTTTAGGCCAATGGTAAATTTCATCTTAATTATTTTATTATATTTTTTTTAAATGTTTGGGATCCTCACAACCAGCCCTTTCATTTGATATGTCACACGTAAAATTTTCCAATTTGCCCCCGAAAAGTATTATTATTTTTTTTTATCAATTAATCAATGTATCAAAATATTTATTTCGGATTCAAAAATTGTATCCATACGTGTTAGTAGTAATAAACTTAGCCTAATGTTAGTACAGTTTATCCTTCTAATTTAATTTTAGCATGCGCCGGGCTGAGGGCCTTATCCACTGCTTCAACAGCGGAGTGGGATTCTCCGCTGTTGAAGCAGCGGACAATCCCACCTGTTTGCCAACGCGTCCAGGGTGCCGTTTATGTTATACGTCCGTGTTTGCCCAGCCTAGTTTAAATAATTGAATTTTGAATTTTGGGTCACAGAAATTCATATGCGTACCAATAACCAAATTTCAACTTCATTGGTCCAGTAGATTCGATGCAAATTGGCTGTGACAAGACGGACAGCCAGACAGACAAACACACGAGTGTTCCTATGAAGGTTCCGTATTTCCTTTTGAGGTGCGGAACCCTAAAAACACCATTGAATCATAACAAATTCCATAGTAAATAAAATATAGTTATATCAAAACATACAACATGACCACAAAAGAATAACACGTAGTCATAAGCAACGGTTGTCAAACACGAACGCGCCTCGCAAACAATGAATGAAGCATTGAACTCGCGTAGGTTGGCTTCACTTGTGACTCATAGTTCTGTAAACTACGCTACAACGTTTTGCCCCGACGTTGTGTGTCAGGTAGTCAGGCGGGTAAGCAAACTCATTCCTGCAATCCGAACTACTCCAATTAACACGCTGACAAGGCTCTGATAATAAATAAATGGTGAGGCAACCTTTCATAACCAATATAGAAGAGAGATTTATTAAGTCTAGTCTAGTTTATTAATTTTAAGGTCTAGACGCTGAAAGCTGAAGTGAAATCAAGCAAATAGAATCTACAAATTGTTAGTAGATAGTATTTACAAGAGAGTTTAGTGTTACATACGCACATGTGTGTGTGGCATATTTCGCCAGTTATGTTTATCTTCCGAGTAAGAAATAGGGGACTAACCTATTGCCGTCAACAAGGCACAAACCCAGACTCCCGGCTGCTACTGAAAAATTTTCGACAGAAAAACCTAATGAAACTTTGCCTGACCTGCGAATCGAACCCAGGAACTACAGGTAGAAAACTATTCGTGGTTAATCGGTTCAAGGACACTGACCGAGACACAATAGAAGTTTTATTGTTACGCCTGTTGGGGGCGCTTAGTGTCCATCAATGCGTTGAGTTCGCGAGGGGTAGTCAGTCTATGGCATACCTGTCATGTCGTGATATGCAGGTGCCGTGTCGCATGCAGGGCTCATTGTAGCAGTGGTCCTTGGGCTGGATGCGCAGCACATCCTTTCTGTCAATACCTGCAAATTACACAATGTTTAATTACCCTATACCGGCTTATTGACCCAGCTAATCGAAAGTTAAGGAAGTCTAATTTATTACAGGGATTTTTGCGATCAGGAAAACAGATTTATTTCTGAATTAAATAATTACAATTTATTAATTTACAACTGACTTCCTGGTTCAAGTTCTATTGTTATTTGCTCGGAAAAGGAAAATATTCAACTGAATGTCGGTGTGTAATCGCAACTTCCGGAGTTAAAAGATTACGCTTTAATACTATATTTTTAATTCATTCGTTATTAATATATTCACATAAATGTTTTAACAGATCAGTCACATCATAAACTTTCTATGAACACATCGTTAAAGATATCGAGAAAGTGAGGCATGCTACGGCAACACACTTGTTCGGCTCGGCACATTCGATTCGGCAATATCGGCAGTATTTGTGGAACAACAAAGCCGACCTTTGCAATTACTACATTATTATTGTTACGTCGTACGTACGCGATCTTTCGAGAAAGCACGGATTACAGTGTGTTTGCGCTAAAAACTTCGAGAAGCATTCCATTATTATTAGTTTGAAGTTAAGTAGGTAACTACTTATAAAGAATATTAGGACTTGTCATTGTAATTTCGACCGTACGCCGAGGGCATAAAGTACCTATTTCTTCATTCGGTACAAGTAGGTTATTATTTTTTATACCTACTACTTTTGTATTTCCTGGTAATGTTTATTTGTTGATGTTTTTCTGGAACCGTTCTACACATAGCCAGAATGTTCGTGAATATTGGCGGTATAAAAGCAGAGCGGCGACACACGATGAGTCCTCCCCGACCCTTGCTCGAAAACGAGGTGCCAGCAAGTTGTTGCCGCTGAGCACGTAGCTTTAAAACTACCCCGCTTAATAATCATGATATAAACCAATTTTGATCCAGCCTGTCCCTTCTTGCTGTCCTCCCCTCAGCGTCGCCCTAAGCCGAGGTTCGTACCCCACAGGGGGTGCCCTTAGTGAGCGTTCGCCTAGTTTTAATTTAGTTTAGTATTTTGCCCCTGGCTGGAGGCTTTGAGTGTAGCAGCTTAAGGCACCCACAGGAAAGTCCGGTTAAGCAGCCAAGACCTTAGTGGTCAAAACTGCGAGATGCCCGTTAAAAAAAAAAAAAAAAAAAAAAAAAAAAAACACGATGAGTCAGTCTGATTTAGGCGATACAACGAAGCGAATCGAAGTGAACTAGAAGTGCGATATCTAAGCGAATAGTGATTAGACAGTAGTGTATTTGTGATTACGTTCTAAGTGTTTTGTGTTTAATAAAGTTATTTAATTGTCTGATTGGTAGTAATTAATTTATCCCATACCCAGCTCGTAACAATTTGGTGTCAGAAGTGAGGGATAAATTATGCCAATTCTACCGAAGGACGACACGGACGGTATCCGTACCAGGAGTCAGCGACAGCAGGACATGGACCAAAGGCGGTTTGGAGATTCTCCAACACAGACACCGGGTAGTGTCCAGCCTACGTCAGTGCCAGTCGCTGGCCCATCCGCAGTTTCTACAGCATCAATGGCGCCAGACTTGTCAGCTTTAATGGCGCTGCTACAGGAGCAGTCTCGCCGTCAAGAGGAGCAGGCTCGCCGGTTGGAAGAGCAGTTGCAGCGGGACAAAGAGGAGCAGGCTCGCCGTCAAGAGGAGCAGGCTCGCCGGTTGGAAGAGCAGTTGAAGCGAGATAAAGAGGAGCAAGTCCGCCGCCAAGAGGAGCAGGTTCGCCGGTTGGAAGAGCAGTTGCAGCGAGACAAAGAGGAGCAGGTCCGCCGCCAAGACGAGCAGATGCTCCTCATAAAGGATCTTCATGCAACTTTTGGCAAAGACCTAAAGGTGATGAAGGATCAGGTACAGCAGCACGAGAATCGCCTCTCAGAAGCCGAAGTTCAGATCGCTGGGGTGAAGAAGGCTTTGGGGGAACTCAAGACTGGAGACGTGACGGTAGCTTCAGTAGTTGCTGCACCTTCAGCGCGGGGCTTTAAGGTGCCTCCATTCGATGGCACATCTTCGTGGTCGGCTTATAAAATTCAATTTGAGGCCGTTATGAAGGCGAATGGATGGACAAAACCGCAAGCCATGACCGCGCTCACCTTGGGCCTCCGAGACCAGGCCCTAAACATTCTTGAGGCGCTCGGCAAGAATGTAACCTACGAGCAGCTGCTGGAGGCGTTAGAGTCCAGATACGGCGACGCGCACCTGGAGCACGTATTTCGTGCTAAGTTGAAGGATCGTGTTCAACGTAGTGCCGAGAACCTACAGCAGTGGGCCCTCGAAGTTGAAAAGCTGGTTCGGAAAGCATACCAGTCTGCCCCTGCACTTATCGATGGGAATCTGGTACAAGCGTTCGTTGATGGAATACGCGACCTAGAAGTTAGAGCCGCCGTGAGACTTGGGCATCATGAGACGCTGAAAGACGCCTTGGCCCATGCCTTAGAAGTAGAGGCAGTGAGGCAGGACCTCAGAACGCACCGCGTCAGGGAGGTTGTAGCATCAACTGTACGCGACCGGCCGCAAGGATACAGTCCTAGGTGCTACACTTGCGGAGAAAGGGGTCATCTTCGGTCAAGCTGTCCTAAGCGCAGCACCCCGAGAGAAGATCAGCAGGGAAGGGTGGCTGAAGTGACTGCCGAGCCACAGCAGGGAAACGAGTAAATGCTAGGACTGGGGGGCGGGTGCTGGCTGGTATTGAAAGAGCCCCGAGAATCTTGATCTCGCAAGCACATGATGGGAACAGCCTGGCCATCAAAGGCGAAGTCAACGGAACACCATGCAAACTGACGTTGGATACTGGAGCTTCTCACACGGTCGTCAATTCTCACCTAGCAAGTCGGTTTCTTGGGGACTACGTCGATAACCACGACCGTATACGATTACTAACAGCTACCGGTCAGCACATAATCGTCCGAGGCAAGAAGGAGGTGGAGTTAAAATTGGGTGACAGAACTTACCAGCACAATGTCATCGTGGCCGATATAGTGGACGATTGCATCTTGGGCTTGGACTTCATGCGGAAACATCGTTGCGAGATCGACGTTGATCAAGGAGTATTGAAATGTGGTTCAGATGAAGTCTTCATGGAAGGTGCACCATCAGGAAAAGTGTACTGCTTGAGAGAGATTGTTCTTCCTCGCAGATCAGAAACAATTGTGCCAATTAGTTTACCACAGAATTCTGGACACAAAGATCGAAGTGTTCTGATAGAAAGGGTGAACAATGACTTCCCATGGAAGATGGCACGTACTCTGGTCAAGGCCACCAACTTCTCAGCAGTACGTATACTGAATCCAAGTAACAAGGAGCATGTGATCAAGAAGGGCACCTTGATCGGTACTTGCGAGGAAGTAGCTTGGATGCGTCAATTGCAGGATCCACCTACCGGAAATAAAATTCGTAGTGCAAAATTTGACGTGTCAACGCTTTTGGAGAACTGCGATTTAACTAAAGGAGAAATGGACAAGGCTAAGAAGATGTTACTTCAGTACGCCGACACTTTCTCTTCAAACGATGCTGACATAGGGAGAACTGGACTTGTTCAGCATAAGATTAATACAGGCAACGAGTTACCAATCCGTCAGCGACTAAGAAGACTGCCAGTTGCACGAGAAAAAGAGGTGGAAACCATGATTGAGGGAATGGTGAAGGACGGTATTATAGAACCTTCATCGAGTCCATGGTGTTCTCCTGTGGTCCTGGTAAAGAAAAAGGACGGCAGTATGCGCTTCTGTGTGGATTATCGACGACTGAACGACGTCACGAAGAAGGACAGCTACCCGCTGCCTAGGATCGATGACACACTGGATACGCTGACTGGTATGAAGTGGTTTACCACACTTGACCTGAAAAGTGGCTACTGGCAAGTAGAAATAGACCCCAAGGATAAGGAGAAAACTGCATTTTCAACAGGAAAAGGGTTGTGGCAGTTTAAAGTTATGCCATTCGGTTTGTGCAATGCTCCTGCGACGTTTGAAAGGTTGATGGAGCAAGTAGTCGCCGGATTGACTGGAGACGCATGTCTTGTATATCTAGACGACATTATCATCGTGGGCCGTACATTTGAAGATCACCTTAAAAACCTCAACCGAGTGCTGTCGAAAATCCAAACAGCAAATCTCAAGTTAAGTCCGAAAAAGTGCTCGTTTTTCAGACAACAAGTAAACTTTTTAGGACACATAGTTTCGGGGGAAGGTGTTCAAACAGACCCAGAAAAAATAATCGCCGTCAAGGATTGGCCAGTTCCGAAAGACAAGACACAGGTCAGAGCATTTCTGGGTTTGTGCTCCTACTATCGAAGGTTTGTCAAGAATTTTGCCGACATTGCGAAACCTCTGCACAAACTCACTGAGGAAAAGCGGCAATTCTGTTGGGACGAGAACTGCGACGTCGCATTTCAGGAATTAAAGAAACGTCTGTGCAATACACCTATTTTGGGATATCCTGACACTGAAAATGACTTCATAGTTGACACCGATGCAAGTAATACTGGAATTGGGGGCGTGCTGTCTCAACGGAAAGGGGACCAAGAGGTTGTTATAGCTTACTTCAGCAAGTCTTTATCCAAACCAGAAAGAAATTACTGCGTTACAAGACGGGAGCTACTTCGCCGTAGTAAAGACATTGCAGCACTTCAGTAAATATTTGCTGGGACGTAAATTCCAATTACGAACTGACCATGCTGCATTGAAGTGGCTATTACAGTTTAAGAATCCAGAAGGGCAAGTGGCGAGATGGATTGAACTACTACAAGAGTTTGACTTCATAACTGAACATCGCAGTGGGAGAACTCACGGTAACGCAGACGCCTTGTCAAGAAGACCTTGTCCTGAAGACTGTAAGCACTGTACCAGGCAAGAGACTAAGGAAGTAGTGCCCGTGAGGATGCTTAGAACAGATCTCAGCGATGAATGGAAGGAAACCCTACAGCAGGCTCAGCAAAATGACTCGGACATCAAACCGATCTTCGAGTGGGTCAAAGCTGGTGCTCCTAAACCTAAGTGGAGTGATGTGGCTGCGATGAGTTCCATCACGAAGAGTTATTGGGCGCAATGGAACAGCTTGGTGATCCAGGAGGGAGTCTTGTGCCGTAAATGGGAAAACGCTCGAGGGGACAGCTGTCATCTACAAATGGTTGTCCCTAAAGCTAAGGTACCGGATGTTCTACGGCTCTACCATGATGGATGTTCAGGAGGACATATGGGAGTAAAAAGGACTCTACTAAAAATTCGAGAACGCTTTTACTGGATCCACTGTCGAGATGATGTGGAGGACTGGTGTCGCAAATGTACCAGTTGTGCGGCCGTGAAAGGACCCCACACACGCAGCCGAGGTGCATTAAAAGTGTACAACGTTGGAGCCCCTTGGGAACGGATAGCACTAGACGTTGCGGGACCATTTCCAGAAAGTGAGAACGGAAACAAGTACTTCCTGGTGGTCATGGATTACTTCACAAAGTGGCCAGAAGTCTTCGCCATTCCTAACCAAGAAGCTACAACTGTCGCAGATAAATTAGTTCAGGAAGTTTTCTGTCGTTTTGGAGTACCCTTAGAAATACACAGCGATCAAGGAAGGAATTTTGAATCGCAAGTATTTCAGGAAACTTGTCGATTGATGGGTACCTACAAAACCAGAACCACCTCTTACCACCCACAATCTGATGGAATGGTGGAACGATTCAACCAAACGTTGGAGAGATATCTGGCAAAAGTCGTGGAAAGCAGGCAGAGGGATTGGGACAAGCACATACAGCCGTTTCTGCTGTCCTACCGCAGCGCAGTCCACGAAAGTACGACTGTGACGCCAGCCTTCGCGAACTTTGGAAGGGAATTACGGTTGCCTGCAGATTTAATCACTGGAGCTCCCCCTGATGCTCCACGTAATGTAACAGATTACGCAAATGATTTGCGTAACAAGTTGAATGATGTTTATGAGCATATCCGACAATCCGGCCAACAGATGTCTGAGAAGACGAAGACCCGTTATGACCGCAAGGCAAACAGTAGGGGTTTCGACGAGGGTTCACTGGTGTGATTACATAATCCAGTGCGGAGCAAGGGGAAGTCTCCGAAATTGCAAGCAAAATGGGATGGACCATACCGAGTCGTGACTAGGATCAACGATGTCACCTACCGAATACAGAAGGGTCTACGAGGTGCGCCTAAGATTGTTCATGTAGACCGATTGGCCCGATACTACGGGGCTAATGATGCTCGGGACGAGCATGTCTAAGGAGGGGGCAGTGTTACGTCGTACGTACGCGATCTTTCGAGAAAGCACGGATTACAGTGTGTTTGCGCTAAAAACTTCGAGAAGCATTCCATTATTATTAGTTTGAAGTTAAGTAGGTAACTACTTATAAAGAATATTAGGACTTGTCATTGTAATTTCGACCGTACGCCGAGGGCATAAAGTACCTATTTCTTCATTCGGTACAAGTAGGTTATTATTTTTTATACCTACTACTTTTGTATTTCCTGGTAATGTTTATTTGTTGATGTTTTTCTGGAACCGTTCTACACATAGCCAGAATGTTCATGAATATTGGCGGTATAAAAGCAGAGCGCCGACACACGATGAGTCAGTCTGATTTAGGCGATACAACGAAGCGAATCGAAGTGAACTAGAAGTGCGATATCTAAGCGAATAGTGATTAGACAGTAGTGTATTTGTGATTACGTTCGAAGTGTTTTGTGTTTAATAAAGTTATTTAATTGTCTGATTGGTAGTAATTAATTTATCCCATACCCAGCTCGTAACATTATGTTCGATATTACTTATTCTTTTATTTGTGTTAAGCATATTGTTTTAACTCTTACTTAATTTTTTATTTTTGCATTTTGTTTAACTTCGACTCTTGGACGGTATCCCTGTAAAAACTAATTTCTAGCCGTGGTGGTGACCTGTAACACAGGTTCTTCCCAAAAACCTATAACAGGCACCAATCTCTCACAAAGGTGGAATACAGCCGAGACTTTTTTGTGCACGTAGCTCGTAGTGAACTCGAAAACGGCGTGTTGCCACACCAAGCACCGAGCGCAGACCTTGGTGTAGCAACACGCCGTGTTCGAGTTCACGACAAGTTAATCGTCATCCTGAGGATGCCTCGTTGAGAGGTGAACACGTGTCGATTTCTTCCAGGGTCTTTTCAAGACTCTTTAGAAATAGCTAAGCGGAAAAGGTTACTAAATACATACATATATCCACATCATTATTTTATTATGGATTTCCGCAAGGTCACGCCTGAATCAATTAACTGTTGCTTGGTATTGCAGCAGATTCTTTTCCAAGTCATGGTCAGTGTGGTACTCACAGTCGTCAGTTGTCAACGGGCAGTGTCCGAACACCACGTTCCGGACCTGCGCGGTGGCGGCGTGGAACTCTAGCTGCGGGCCTTCGAGGATGCAGCCGCTGAACACGTTGCCGACCAGCAGCACAGCGCCGCCCGCCTCCAGCGAGCCAGGAGACAGCAACTCCGGGTTCCACGTCACGTTCGATATTATCTACACGAATAATAATAAATAAATAAATCCTTTATTTCAGACCATGTCCATAATAATTACATGTAGGGTTACAAAATGTGAACACGAATAAATGTTGATGTCAGAATGTTTGAGTCCTGTTTATCCGCAATGATCTGTAGGATGCTGTTAGTGCTACCCCGGACTCTGCTTAATAACGACGCGAACCGCTTGCACACGATGGCATGAAAGCCGTCTACCCTGGCTTTCGAAAAAATACCAGAGGCACTACAAAAACGGGGCAGCCCTAACAACATCCTAAATCCATTGTTATATTGTACACGTAGGGCGCTGAGCGGCTTCTGCGGATACCTAAACCACAGGCTGCACGCGTAGAAAGTCTGACAGTAGGCTCTAAATAGTGTGACTTTAACTTGGTCTCAACGCGCAAACCTGCGGGCCAGCATATTACTTCTGACCACCAATGCCCTACGTTCCCTTTCTATGTCAACTTGGTCGTCAAGGCCCTCGGTAACGTAATGTCCAAGGTATTTTAACTGTTGTACCCGCTTCAGTACCATTCAGCTTAATCGCAGGTACATTTGACGGACACTTACCGGAGGCCCTTAAGACCACTCACTCTTTTTACAATTATATAATAAACCATGATTATGGCTATATATTTCACATATGGCTAACAACCGTCTCATTGCGCCTACAGTCGGTCAGCAGCACCATGTCGTCCGCGTAACTAAATGTGTTCATACATACGACATTGTCGACCCAGCATCCCACCCGTGTGCTGCAGATCCCAAATATAAGTCAAGTTACTCAATATAATACGACGAGTCAATTTATTCAGTTAGTAAACCATTTAAAAAAACAGCGTGGGGAAGTCACTCCCTCGCAAGGTGAACTGATGACTTGGTCAAATCCGCGGGAATCTGCTGGACTGGCTAAATGATGATGATGATTTATGAACTCTTAAACTTTATGAGGATCACGAGGCAGGTAGATAAGATAGTTCAAAGACAAAAGTTTCCTTAGAAACACGATCGGTTACCAAACTGCGAAAATTATAACTTCTGGTGATCAAAAGACTAAGGACTAAACGCAACACTACTGTAGCTAGTTCACTGTATTGTATTTCATTGGACAATGACTTGTGAAGTTGTTATTAACGTCAATAATGTTTACTAGTAGTTAATGTGCGGAATAACGATGTATTGTGGTATCAGTACGGTATTGGGTATTAGAGAAACAGTTATTGAAGATGTAGTACATAAAAGTTGCTATTAGTATTTAAAGCATTGTTTACGTATTGGCCACAATGCGGCACAAAAAAACATAATGGCCGAATGGAGTTATGATATTAAGCACCTACATTTTTCTCGAATTCCTTCTGGAGTGAATTATGACCCTTATTGATTGTATAATATCGTGCAATCAAAAGAAAACAATGAGACAAGTGCAATCAATGATAGGACTATAGAAGTGTGCGTTAACTAGCGGATAGGGCACTGTTGTGTTAGAAAGTTGTTTGAAACACAAGCCAATGTTTGATTCACACAGGCACACGGCTCCGTTGGTTTTAACAATAGTTTCGCACAACTCCCAGTAGTGTAAGACAGTCTTGCGACTATAACAACATTCTTGGACATCGAAAGCGTCTCTGAAATATTTTTTGTAGAATTCTGTTTTATAAGCAAGGTGTGGAATTCTTGTACGCAGTGTTCTAAACCATTAAAAAGATCGGATAAGATTAATTGTAACTATATTTATTATTATTTTAAAGGCAACGTTGCATCCAGGAAAGACGAGACCTTGGGAATTATAACA
Source organism: Omphaloscelis lunosa (assembly GCA_916610215.1). Lineage (NCBI taxonomy): Eukaryota > Metazoa > Arthropoda > Insecta > Lepidoptera > Noctuidae > Omphaloscelis > Omphaloscelis lunosa. Next base: position 1,428,879 of record OU744245.1, on the reverse strand, counting down.
TATTATAATAACTCTTGCATCCAACGCGTTATTTTTGCGACAACCACTGCATTTTACGATTGCGATTCATACCATCTGTATCAATACGTTTTGCGTGAAAAGATTCGTTGATACAAGTGCACCGCGGGCGCGCCGGGTCATCGAAGTGCAACAGCTAAGGTTGCCAACTTTTTGTACAAGAAATAAAGAATATTATGGTCAAAGAGGGAAAATAAACAGTATATCGAAAAAGCGAACAGTATTTTTATTTCGTAGCACTAATGTATTTAAAAATAGATACATTAGTGCTACTCGCGCAACTCATCAATGTAGCACCAATTTTGAAAGTTTCGTAAGCCTCGCCTTTTTTGTTAAATTATTGAAGCTCTATTTCTATCGTCCCACAACTTAGCACTCAGCACTGAAAACACTCTTTCTGTTAATACTGAGTTGACAGAACTAACTTTATTACTAGTATGTAAAAGGTATTTTTATCAATATCTATTTAGGTACTATGTCCCAAAAATTCGACAAATTAAGGCTAGCTGAATCACCGCGCCCATACCCAGGTGCATGCGTTCTACGTGATAGATGAAACTTTTTATTTAGGTATTGCTCTGGCTATCAGCGAAAACAGTATATTCATAAACTTTATTTTCGTTTTTGACAGCCTCGTTGGTCTAGTGGTCGCAACCGCTACTGCTGAGCATGAGGTCCTGGGTTCGATTCCCAGGTCGGGCAAAGTGTTATTGTGTTTTTCTATCTGAAATTTCTCAGTAGCAGCCCGGAGTCTGGATTTGTGCCCGGTTGATGGCAATAGGCTCGGCCCCTATTACATGGGACTTGAAACATAACTGGCGAAATGTGGTTGAACCTGCTACAGGGACACCTCTGCGCAACCCTTCGGGTAAACAAGGCGTGATGTTGTGTTTATTTTCGTTGAACAGTAAACAGTATTTTGTAGTGAAAAATAGTATAATACTGTTTTTAACAGTATGGTTGGCAACCCTAGCAGCAGCTGACGGACATGTGACGTCGATCCATATAATTGTACACCATGTTTGTATTGCGATTCCAATTAAAACATCCTTACATATTATAAATCAAAGTCCCCCGCCGCGTCTATCTGTCCGTCTGTCTGTCTGAACGCGATAAAAAATAACGAACGGATTTTCAAACGGTTTTCAACTTTTCACCAATGGACGGAGTGATTCATGCGGAAGGTTTTAGTGTATAATTTATTAAGGTTTTGTGTAAATTGGCTGAAATTTGACGATTATTGTTGAAGATGTTGGAAAAACTCATGCCGACTAGGAGCTTTATCGGCGTGCGCCGCGGAAATCGTAAAAGTTACATAAGATGTATGTTCTACAGGATTGTTCATCTTAAAAAGTTCAACAAAAAACTCCGCGATGGCATATGTCTATCTTCTAAGGATGAAGAATTTGATAAAAATGTCATTGTTATATCGGAAGCTATTTTGACCGGTATTATATTAATCCCTATACAATAACATATGTTATTTAAATCGGGTATTTAATTTAGATTAAAATATATACATTTATATATGCCTTAACATCATATCATTTAAATTAATAGTTTAAAAGATATCACAGATTCAAAATTATGCGAAATGACCTTTTCCTCGGTTATTAGGTATGTAATCCCGGTATCGATAGAACGTTCCCGTGGGATATTTTGCTACATCCACGCGGGCAAAAGCTAGTTCAAAATAAAATAATAATTTTTTGAAATTAGGCTATGAATCAGAACGTTTTGAATGTCAGAATTACGTAAGGAAGTCCCCCAAAACGCCCGCTCTTCATCAGTTGCTTGTGTTTTAGCTGTGAAGAAGCGGCGCAACAAACTCTCTGTTAAGTTGAAAGAACTTGCTTGTTTATAATCTATGCAGCAAAGTATGAGGGTACGCAGGCATACCTGTGTGTCCTTATCGACCTCGAGTAGCAGTGAGGGCGGGTCGGAGTTGTAGCGCAGTCCGACCCAGTGCCAGCGGTTGTCGAGCGTCTCCTTGGCCAGCCCGACCTCGCGGTGCGGCTGCGAGGGCCGCGCCCAGGAGACCACCACCTGCTCGAACAGCGCCGTCACGTGCAGCGTGTACCCCTCGAACCGCTGCGAGAACAGCTCACCACCTACAATACGTGAAGATTGTTTACAATGGCTACAAGTTCTTATTGCACCTTATAGCAGACGAAAGTAGCTAGAACTGCACAATTTCAGTCTAGTATGAATATTCAAGGAAAATTTTAGCTGATTTGATTAACAATCCTCCTTCAGGGTATTCCTAAGTTTAATCTTCTGTAAAAGAGCAATTAAAAAAAGTTAAATGAACTCTACTAAACCAAGCATCGCTAGAATACAACAAATCAGCAAAAAAATACACACATCAAAAGTGTCTAGGGATCAACATATATTTTTGCAATAACTTTTCTCCTGATTGATATTAATTAAAATTTTCTTTAAGGATTCATCAAATAAAGTGTTTTCGTTTGTCACAGTAACGATAAACCAAGTCACCTTTGCATTAATAAAGAAATTTGCCATTTTCCTAATAAAGGGATTTTTGACATTTGAACCACTAACATTAAAGTTCGAAAAAAAGACTGAAATAACAGTTTTCTTTAAAATTTTATTGGGTAACTTAAACAATTAATAATCCGTGTTTCTACCGCGAACACTAACAACACAAGAACATCGGTTTGGCATACTCAAAATGAGTTCATCCAAATCACGATGTGGAATGGCCGCCCATGTTCGTTGCAACAACAAAAAAAGGTCTTCTTGCGACTGGATACCCTCCATATTCGGCAGAGCTCTTCTCTGTAGCATATCCCATGCATGCTCAATCGGGTTCAAGTCTGGCGACTGAGCAGGCCAGAGCAGGACATTGATGTTAGCTGCGGCGAGAGTCTGTCTTACAACTCTTGCGGTGTGCGGTCGTGCATTATCATGCATTAACTGAAATAAGGGACCGATTTGCACTTGTAGAGGAACGATGACGTCAGATACAATCGTCTCAGCATAAATTTGAGCGTTGAGGTTGCCTCTGATCCAAATCAACTCAGTTCTTCCGCCGATCCAAATACCCGCCCATACCATGATGGTTCCACCACTATAAGGATGGACTTCCTGGCAGGATTTTAATCGCTGTTGGCGTCCAGGGGTTCTCCAGTGTCGTATACGTCTTGTATCCGGTCTCATACCAAAACGAGACTCATCAGAAAAGCACACGAAACGCCATTGTTCTTCTGCCCAATTTCTGTGTTCAAGAGCCCATTGATATCGAATCCTACGATTGTGCATTGCTATAGGTGGTACCCGTAGCGGTCTTCGGGAATGAAGGTTCACTTCATGCAAGCGGTTTCTGACTGTTTGGTCGCTAATTAAGTTCCCTGAAGAGTGATGAAGCCTCACGGCTAACATCATGGCGGTTATTGTTGGAGCTCTTCGAGTTAAGATTTGAATGTATCGGTCTTGTCTCCGTGTGGTGCAGCGATACCGTCCTCCATGGCGCTCAGCCACGGTACCAGTGCTTCGGTAACGTGTCCAAAGTCGACTGATAACACTCTGACTTGTATTCAGAGCTAAAGCCACAGTACGTTGCCGGGAACCAGCTTCTATCATTCCCACGGCTCTGAGCATTTCTTCCCTGCTTAAATGACGTCGCCGCTCCATAATAACGTTGGTTTTAATCAGTAGTAGGGAAACAGTAGCACTAATAATGTCTTCAATGCGTTGTATGTTTTTATAGGGAAAATATTGACAGCTGATTTTCATCTTTTACTCGAATTTGATTAACAGTTCCTGTTTCAAATTATGAAATGCACCAAAAAGGATCCATATAAATTTATAATCATAAATTTATTACAAAGCCACATCTCAATCTCAAGAAATCCGCATAAAAATGCTTGATCCCTAGACACTTTTGATGTGTGTACATAAACTCCGACGTCAGGTACGAAGTGCGGCTACATATGTCCCGCACACTTCATCGTGTGCGGAGACCTTTCAACTCGAGCCAAGCACATAACGGTTCACAGGCCGCGCTCAGAAAATTCTCATAATGACATTTGGTAAATATGGGAAATGAGACTAACGGTAAGTGATGCTGCACACGCTGCAGCGCTAATACGTGTGATCAGCATTCAGACAATGGTGAGACTATGGAGGCAGGTGCGGGGCAGACTCTAGGATCAAGAAATATTTGTCATTGAATGCATTAGGTTTTACTTATACTGTATCGCAGAACCAGCTTCAAGCCAATCAACGAGTTGCATTATATACTAAAAGATCGGTGCCGTCCTCAACGATATGCTCTAGCTCTAGCGACTACTACGATGTAATGATCAAATACCTAATGTGGAACACGACGAATGCCATGAGTCTGTTGAACGAATGAAACAGAATGTGCATGAAAATGAAAATATACGGAGTGTAGGTGTAGGGGCCACATTAGTTGCGGGGCACCACATATTATATTTATTACTGCCGGAGCGAATCGCGTGTTGAACAATAAGAGCCTCGTACATTAATTAATACGACTCAAATACTGCTGTTTTGATCAATGTGCTCTACAATCTAACTCCGTTGTGATATTTCTATTGGCTTACATTTCACGTTCATCGTATAGTATAACATGAACGTGGAACCTAAGCCAAATGACGGTCATTGGTCATTTGTTTTCCAGCGAACTCATCCATAATCCATACGCATTATTACGCAATGGCATAGTTTGCAGGATCCCAGTATAAGTCGCATACACAAGATTATTTATAGCGAAAGAATTATTATTTTCGCAATTTGCCAAGTGATGTGTAATTTATGCAAAAATGCTTTGTATGAAGTTACTAGATTTATCAATAGTCTACATATATTGCCACACTACGCTACGATACATAAAACAGATGGTTTGTTTATAAAATACAAACGCAATAACAATACACTTTGACTCTCATACATATATCTAAAAAAAGCATTGCCTGGAAAGGCCGTGGTCCGTAAAAATCCATGATTCAACATAATCTTATCATGTCTACACGAGTCGTGCAGTGTATCAACTATCGAGTGGGTGATTGAACCACCTTTCTCTCAACAAATCATGATTACAACAACGCCGTGAATCGCGACCGGTCCGGCTGTCCGGCTGAGCGCGTGTGTGATGCTGTGACGTAATTTAAGTTTCGCGGTAATGGCCGCACGATCGCTGGACGTCGCCGTGGATCACAACACTGCCACAGTCTGATCAAACACACGACATGCCCATTTGTACAATATAATCGTACGTTATGTACGCATGGCTTGCGTACGCGCCAGTGATGATTCAATATGACAACTTGTCCATCGAATGGTACCCAATTACCGATGCGACCTTGAAATTTTAGATACGTAGATGCGCCAAATGGTTTTATTTTAATAAAAAAGCATGAAATGAATATGAGGAAACTGCTTTACTGATCACAATGCTGGACAAAAGTTTGCCAAACTTGAAATTAGGTGGACGCTAGACGAAGGATCTAAAGATCTATAATTGCCAATAAAATTAGGGACTCAATTTGATTTTTAATTATAAATCTTCAAATAAAAACCAATAAAGAACAGCATCTGTCAACGTCACCAATATGCGATTCTCAGAATCACGAAGTGTGTTCTGCAATGCAGTAACGCGTGCACTCCACGTAATAATCAGCAAAAACGCGGCGATGTAATGACGCTCGGCTCAGGAGCATTTTGATTAATGCACGTTCCGCGCGCACCGCGCCGTCGGGAGGCGGGACAGCGACGGAGGTTTTTGTCCTAAGAATTATTGGATCTTTGGAACATTGCCTGCCGTATCCAATGATCAATGCGTTCTTTCGAAAAAAAAACCATGCTTTTAAGATTGGTAAAAATTCGAGCTCAATTTGGTAATGTCTAGTCTTTTCAGTTCTCTAAGTAATAATTTAAAGATATTACTCTATGTGGCTATCAAATTAAAGGTGTCTTTAGAATCGTCAACAGCCCTGATTGAGCTCAAGTCTAGAGCAGTTCATATAAGAGTATAAGGAGTAACATTAAGGTGTTGACTTACCAACGCATGTCCGGAAACTGAGTCCAACGAGTTGTTTGAGTGATATGGGCTTGGCCAGCCGGAGGTAGGAGCTGCCGTTGAAGTAAGCCTCGGGCCGGTCGGAGGGGCCGAGCGGGCCGGCGGCGCCGGCACCCGGTAATGCTGCCGCGTACGCCACCAGCACCAACCAGCAGGCTGCAACAAAGAAAACATAAATGTTAAAATTAGTTTGCGACAAGTGATAATTCAGAGAGTTTGTCTGCTGCTCTTTTTCAGGGCGCTATCAAAAACATGAATGAAGACTCAAGACAAAGACTTGGTCATTCAGAATTGATCTGCCTAGAGAGTTCTAGATATAAATGCACTACCTGCTATTTTGGATATTTTCGCGATCTTGACAATAATCAAAACAGTACACAATATACAATCCCAACACTTTACTAGAAACTGGCAGAAGCATCGTGGAATGGCCAGATCAACACAAAGTGTACGTACCTACTTACAGTCACAGACAGTGCCGCTGACGTCATTCGCACAGCAATTATTGGTGTGCTGGCTGGCAATATGTGTGCGTTGTGCAAACAGTTCGATACGATGGAATAAACGTTATATTGCATTCAGGCACATAGGTAGAGCCACAATGAAACCGGGTCACTGCAGGTGGCACAAGACTCGCGAGACAGCGATTACAAAAGCTAACTTTCAGAAATTAATAGCATATGGTAATATTTGCAAAATATGCACTGGATCCGAAACCCGGCCACACCGAAACAAATAACCAGCAAAACATTGAAACAAATCAGCGAAGCCATAGTTAGTAGTTCTATGGTAAATAATGCAAGCAAACAGTGTTAAACTGTATCATCTGCCATGATTACGCAAGCAGTCAGAACCTATTGAGGAAATATATTACAGTGAAAAAGCTTGTGTCTGGCCTACAGACCTTTCACTATTTATTCACAGCTGAGATCTTTGACCCGCCGCGTAGTTTACGCTTTACGGTTTGAATGGCGCCGATGCAACGCAACAGAAGAACATTGCGTTTTTTGTAAAAGTAAAAAACTTCCAACTTATCTGCAGCATCTTTCATCACATTTGGAACACATTAAGATTCAGCAAGTGGTGGAAAGGCGCTGTTATCGTTAAGTGATAGTGAAGTATTGGACCTTAGAATAATAACTATTGGACCTTTTCTTTTTGTGATACTTTTTCGACCATGTGCATTAATAACGTACACCACAAGCTGCACTCTTGTTACTACAGTTAAGGATGCTTTCATGCTGGTTCTATTGTTTAAATACTATATGCTTTTCATCTTACGCTGTAAGTATTCTCAGTAACTATTTCAAACGACTCTTTATCCTCTAGTGCCTTGCGCCCAGCGCAGTGAGAGCGCTCGACATTCTCCCAGGGCTCCGATAGACTGCTGGCCGCGGCTCCAATTTATTACCTATCGATGTAGGTACCTAGATCGCTTCTAAACGTATTTACTGTTACCGCTCGGGCACTGAAACTCCGACCGAAACTTGGTGACCGCGACTGAACGAAAGCCGCGGTATTCCGTGATTGCATTGGCCCCAATACACAAGAATTTAGTGCAACGTTCCAAATAAATAACACACACATTGATGCTTATCAGTTTGCTCTCTGAGGTTTTTATGTTTACCTTGCCAATTTGAATACTGGATACGGATTTACAAAAAAATTTTTTTATTAATTTTTACATATTCATGCAATCGTTTAAGCCTGTTTATGTGAACTTCGATCGATACGTAGTTTGGTTACTCTTTTCAATAGTTCTATAGATAGCCGATATTGTTAGGTTACGGATGGTTGCTCAGTAATGGTTGTCGATATGTTTGTAAAAGAACATGTTAGCAACTAAAATCGAAAACTGCTTTTTATTTTGCTTTAGACGCGAAGGTATCTATAAAAACCAGAGAAATATACCAACGTTGTGCTTTCATAGTGTTTATCGATTGTAAGTCTGTAGTATTCCCATGATAAAGATAGCACAAAGGACACAAGAGAAACCTTATGAATAGTGGAGTAACAGTTGTAGGTAGTCCAATGTCAGTGCAGACAGAGTTCTTTGACCGTTATTATAGATTATAGTCATGAATACAACAAGCCAATTAGCGGGAGCGGCGCGAGCAGGCTCGCGCTCTCCACATAATCGAGTTAGAATCGATTCGTCACGAGATCGAGTAGCCGCTCGGCCAGCCATCAAGGCGGTTTTATTAGCAACAATGGAGCCACAAACACTTTATGGTAAACTAACTGCGCACATTCTCTTCAAAGTAGAATTGAGCCAGAAACTTTCTCAAACTTAAAATATTTTTGCACGTAAGCTGAGGCGAGCATGTTATTGCGGCTAGCAAATGTGTTCGTGTAATCCCGGAAACAGTCATTTCACCTTGAGAGACGCGCGACCGCGCAAATCACTGTAGGCATTTACCAAGTCGTCAAAACGTCGTGGCTACTTACGAAATTGAAGACGATCGTAGAGTACTTTTATACAGTATGTTAATTAACGAAAGGCGTTCCCGTTTACCCGCAACAGTATAGCATCAATACATGCAAAAAAAAAATTACCATTCAAAAACAAAATGTTTTTATTTTTTCATTCGGTTTTTTTATACTTATTTTTGTATGCTGATATTTTTATTTCAATGTATTAATGATATAGATTAACGCGTTTAAGGGAACGCCCTCTGTTATTTAACATACTGTATATTGTAAGACGATTTACTGTACTTCAGCCACGGCGAACGCATAGACGAGGGTAATCGACTGCTTATCGTCTCGGTTTAATTGTAAGAGCCGATTGAGTAAAACGAGTTACTTTATGTACTTACTGATTTATTTTGTACTGGTTTTTGGGTCTTAATCTCAAATCGTATTTAAACATTAGGTACGATTCGTGTCCTTTGGAAATATTTCGGAGTAGACGTAATGAGGAAAACGTGCAGAAAGTCAAAGATAAATCACAATCGTCGCATTCTGCGAATATAAAATTTTCCCTAATCTTACGATTCGTGTTATTAATCCTTTGGAAATATTTTGCAGCAGTTATGAGAAAACGTGCAGTTAGTAACAACATGCCATAGGTCGCAGTCGTCGCACTTTGCGAATTCAAAATTTCCATTCTCCATTGGGTTTTTATATCAAATCGTATTTTAATATTAAGATTCGTGATACCTACGATTCGCGATAATTATCCTTTATAAATATTTTGGAGCGGATGAGATGAGGAAAACATGCAGAAAATAAGTAGGTACATTATTATAGGTTGCAATCGGCTCACTCTGCGAATTCAAAATCTCTATTCTCCAAGTTTAGTGAAGATATTTTGACAGTTTATTTATAAACTATTATTATTCTGTTAGTGAATATCTTAATGACGAATTAAAATAATATTTAAGTAAGTACATGAATTTTTATCTGTCTGTATAATTAAAATGTTACTCCCGATATTCTATATTGACATTTTTATTTCATTTATTTGTATTAAAAATTGTGACTAAATACTGCATATTTTGTTTATGTGCTGTCTTAATTTATTGACATATTATTAACTATTAGTGATTGGCATGTTTATTGCATTCCACAATGTGAACTTAGGTGGTAGGTACATAAGGATATACAATAGTTTTGGAGCATTGTGGGCCCTGTCGGGAATAACAACATAAAAATTAAGAGGAGGGCTATTATAGATATTTGCTTACAATTTTAATATTAATTCTTAAAAAAGTTAGTTTTAGTTTTGTTAATAACGTGATATTCGATTACCTACGTTATTTTGTATGCCTTCTGGCGTACAACATCTCTTTTATTTTACCCTATGCTCACAAAATGATTAAGTTCAAAAACTAAAACCCGACTACTGAAAAATCACGCTCTGAAAAGCCATTATAATTTTATAGGTGTACAGGCATGCGACCACGGGTTTACCTTGACCGTTTTTGTACCTATGTCTTGATTTCTGTCTGAAATATTTTCTTGTTTCATACTCTTTAGAGCCTGATTTTTCAGTAGCCGGGTTTTAGTTTTTGAACTTGCTTTTTATTTAAATTATTTTGAGGTTATAATTTCGTGATAAAGTATTTGCAGAGTACGTAAAAAATTTATATTTTTATTTTACTGTATAAAAGGTTTATTCATTTTACAGCCGCGCCGTACGTAGCACAGTCTCACTTTTGCTTGTTTTCAACAATATTTATTTACTTAGACAATATGATATATATACATACTTGTAATGTGCTCGTCGAGCCCATTCATTTGATACCCAACCTGGCACAATTATTTTATTTTATTTTTTTATTTCACAACTTTGTCCTCTAGAGGGCGCCATATTGCATTTAATGTGACGTTACATAGCCTATAACCAGCGAGACGAGACGCTTCCAATGATACCTCATTTGTCAAATTATGATCGTTAGTTTAGAAGTTATGAGGTAACAGATGAACATACATACAGACATACACACATACATATATACATACCGGTCAAAATCATAGCCCCCCTTTTTGCTTCGCCGTAGTCGGGTAATAAATGAATTTGAATTTGAAAAATCGTTGCTTAAAGACCGTCAAAAAAATTTATGGCAGACGTTAATGATTGGAGATGGATAAAAATCCGCCAAGTGCGTGTCGGACCACGCACAAACCGCACAATGCAGGGTAGCATAGTTGGGATGAATTTATCCCAAGTACAAACTTAACATTGTTGTTGAAACATGTCCTCCCATACGGAATGTATGGGAGGACATGTTTTTAACCAACTTCAAAAAAAGGAGGGGGTTCTCAGTTCGTCGGTTTTTTATTTTGCAACTACAAATGTAAGTTGGTCAATTATTACTCATTAACTCGCAAAGCCTACTTTACTTAGCTGTGATAGTATTTTTAAAAGTGTCATCTCGTAGTTGACCACTGAGGATACTACTTAACCGGGGTGTCCTGACGGGGGGGGGGGGGGACGACACTTGACTGTAACAAAAATTTGCACTTTAAATCATAATATATCGCAAACGGATCTCTGAGTCCAAAAAACATTTTTACGCACCCGACACAATGGATAAAAACATCCCCACTTTACGTGTAGGGTTACTAAGAAAAAAATACACCATTTTATTTTACCAATTTGCTAGCGTTATTAATAAGTATACCCATGCCATATTACAGCTTTCTAGTACTAAGAGTCTCTGAGCTAAGTCACAGACAGACGAACATGGCGAAACTATGTATATGGGTTCCCTGTTGACTCCGGAACCCTAAAAACCACTGTGAAACAGTGATTAGGAGGAGAAGGAATTGACGAATCCTTACAACAGGACACTGACAAGTGTAAACTACATTGTATATGTAATATGTCGATGATTATAGTTGTGAATAGTTATATACCTAGGGATAGCTATATACCGTACCATAGTTATATGAAAGTGGTTCATAACTATCTGACTAGGATAGTCATTAAGAGTCTTATAAGACTTTATTATACTATACTAATAACTAATGTAATTTTCACCTATTATGATCAGCACGTATCAATTAATCACGCGCGAACGCATCGAAAGTGTTTCAGTGAAGACTCTGTGCAATTAATCCAGTAATGCACATTACACAACGCGCGCGATCGCAGCGCACGCGCAACGGATATGCACGTCTGTCGGCGCTATCGTAACCATCGTAAAATTCGGAAATTGGCACAACCTTGTACTAGAATTTTCTAAGTAACATTAATTCGGAAAATTAATTTTGTGGCAATTCAATTAATCAGAAAATAGTTTATGGTCATTTAACAATTACATAATCGACTCGAGGTTGGGTAGTGGCCACGTATTTGAAGACTACATTCTAGTCCACACTTGATGCTGCTACAACCTGCACCATACTACTACATACTAGTCCACACTTGATGCTGCTACAACCTGCACCTTACTACTACATACTAGTCCACACTTGATGCTGCTACAACCTACACCTTACTACTACATACTAGTCCACACTTGATGCTGCTACAACCTGCACCTTACTACTACATACTAGTCCACACTTGATGCTGCTTCAACCTGCACCTTACTACTACATACTAGTCCACACTTGATGCTGCTACAACCTACACCTTACTACTACATACTAGTCCACACTTGATGCTGCTTCAACCTGCACCTTACTACTACATACTAGTTCACACTTGATGCTGCTACAACCTGCACCTTACTACTACATACTAGTACACACTTGATGCTGCTACAATCTACACCTTACTACTACATACTAGTCCACACTTGATGCTGCTACAACCTGCACCTTACTACTACATACTAGTCCACACTTGATGCTGCTACAACCTACACCTTACTACTACATACTAGTCCACACTTGATGCTGCTACAACCTACACCTTACTACTACATACTAGTCCACACTTGATGCTGCTACAACCTGCACCTTACTACTACATACTAGTCCACACTTGATGCTGCTACAACCTGCACCTTACTACTACATACTAGTCCACACTTGATGCTGCTACAACCTACACCTTACCGCAGATTAGTAAAAATGAGAAACTCCGCAAAATCATTTAAATAAAAAGCAACTCTCGCTAAGAAACAAGAAAGTGCAATTCAGGTCGCACAGCGCTAATTCACTATGTGACACAATTCCTCTAACATAGTTTTTCTTTAATTTCGTTTATATTTAGTGACTAGAAAGTATGGAAAATATGTAGACTTAACTATCGCATTAGGGCAACCTGTAAAGATAGATTTAAGGTGTTGTTAATAATAATAAATAAATAAATAATAAATAAACATATATCTTTACCTGTGAAATTGCCGTTTTTCATGAAATAAGTTAACGCCCTTGTTTCTCTATATTTTTTATTAATCAAACTAATTACCCATGCAATCAATGCATTTTTGCCAACGTAGTGGTAGCTTTTTGATGCCCTTTTTGAAAAAGTCTGCTGTAATAACCCGGGTTATTACATCCTGGTACAGCACATACAGGCATATTTCGAGAAAATTTAAATTTATTGAAGGATAGGTTACAAAATGTATGGAATTGATAGCTTTCAATTGTCATGTCGACTATGCGCCATCTATCGTGAAAAATTTGCACCGCTAAGTAAACTGTTCTGCGCATTGTTGTAGGACATAGCTGCTCCATGTGTACAATAGGAGCTGAGGACCGTGACGTAATGACATGTTTTAACGCTATGTCTAAACGACCAAGTGTCACTGAACTTAAAATACTTAAGAATTAAGATTGTTATAGATTGCAGGTTTCGAAACTGTCCCAGATAATAAACTACGCTTACTGGAGCTTAAAAAAGAACAACAGGAAGTAGAAAAGTTAAACTCTGGTGAATAAACAGAAGATGGAAGCAAAATATGATATGAATAAAAGAATAATGCCTGCGATTACAAGATGCAATAAAATGATATATACCCTAAGTAAGAAAATTTTAAAAGAGTAACCGTGGAGTTCCTTGCCAGCTCCATAGGAAACGACCAATTGGAACCATGCACCTATCTTCTGACGTTTCATAAGTGCCCTTGTAGGTTTATGTGAAATAAAAATATTTTGAATTGAGTCTATTCTCATCTCTGTTGTGAATCTCGGTGTTCTACTCGAAGTAACACTGATACAAAATGTTAATGTTATACCAAACCACGTAACAGCCGCATAGACAATGCGTGGGCGTCGAGGTTAATCTTGCGCCACTATCCCACTGCCTGAGATTCACATTGCATCCAACACACAAATGTGGTACCTGTCACGATGCATCAGAGTGCAAATTCAAGAAGCAGCATACACAATGGGCCGTTTCACGTGTGATTTCAACGGCTATCCATAACTGCAAACCATATTAGAAGGTATTTACTTTGCATTGTAAATGATACTATTATATTATTTGTGGATGCGGCTAGTGAAGGCTCAGGAAGTTTAGCGCAACCAAACTTTACGAAGAGGGAGGACAAGATACAACCACAATTAGCAACGTCTGAGGCTTGGGGTAGAAATGCTTTGAAACTTTTCGTGGAAGAGAGATAGTTGTGACAGAACAATTTACATTAACATAACGTTACTAGAGCAAAGACAAGTTATGAGTCGGTCTATGCACCCGGCAAAATAGTACTACAGCCATTACAGGACAAAGCCAAATTCTTGCTACTATACGACTTATAATACAGCTGAGCGCTTGATCAGAAATTCGTAACACGCCGTATAATGTGGGTAGGCAGAACACGCACCCCGCTCCGCGCCTGGTGTGCTCTGTAGATCCAAACCAATGCGCGTACGCATAGCGGCGCAGTGACGTCACCGGTCATCAGGTAACGATCAATGACTCATAAGTCATAGTCCTTTGCTTTCCAGGAAACAACGTTCGCGGAAACGGCGAACCAAAGGACCAAATGAGTCGAGACTTGTAAAAGTGCTTTAATTCAAACAAATTACTATCTCGTAAAGTTTGTTTCAAGTTAACACATTTTAGCAGAACCGGATCTTATGTGCTGTCAATTTTCGTTCGTACAAGTTTGTTTTATGGACTAATAAATGCACCAATATTTTGTCCCCCTTTAGGAATTCTAATTTTCTAAAGCATAAACTGTTTTTAATGCAATAACCGAAATTGGCATTGCCATGCCAAAAAGGGAGGAATCTCAACTGTTTTCATTCTTGCTTGCTTTGATCATGCATGCATATCCTTGAAATTTCTTTAACATGTATGTGACAAATGTGGCAAACCATTACACATTCGTAACAGTTTCACAGACATTGTGAACCAGATACCAAACAAAGAACTTTCTACTGGATATAGTACGTTTGCGAGTTATCCATTGCTTTTCGTAACGAATTACAGTAAGCAATTGACATAACGGCCTTCAGCTCGGAGCCAAAATGGCGGCGAACCGCGCAGCCAGATGATATCTAACTTACCATGACTAATTCTGACGATCGGTTGGTGTAGGAAAGTCAGTGATAATGGCGGAAATACAACAATAAAAACGTGCTCTCTATTTCTCCATGGAAATATCATAACTAATTCACTGTGGAGAAATTAAACGTAAGGGATTGGTATAGTGAAAAAAATTAAAGTGATGCCACAGTCGTGGTCAAAGCAATTTGAACGTTGTAGGATTTGATAGGTGGTAAAAGGTCACTTCCCTATTACATTTTTTTAAATATTTAGTAATCTTGTCAAAGTAAACTTTGTTGTCTTTGGATACATGTATCAATATCTAAAAGCACTATGAAACCGGCTTCAGAGTTCAGATGGAGTGCCTATTGTCTTGTAGATCATCTAACTACGTTGGTGCAGGTGTCCTCGGCAAACCGAACGGCTTCAGATAACGGTGATGCGCCAACGGGGGCGGCGCCGCCGGCGCAGACAGCGCGTCACACGCTGCCGCCCAACTGTTACACGGTGATGTTGAGATTGAACTCGCGTACATCTCATTTCTGGCCCAACATCGTGCGTTTAGGCAAAATTGTACATGCTAAAAAATAGATGTAAATAAAATGAAGATAAAAGATGTTTGTCTATAACTTGGAGAGCAAGATGTTTTTTTTTGGATTCAAAATACATATGTATATGAACATTACATAAGTGAAGAACAAAACAAGCAACAAAATAATCCAACCGTGGTGTATACTTTCATTTGCATGTTATCTCCATAGTTTATGGTGTGGGATGAGAACCTGATAGTGATTTACCACCAAAATTAATGCAGGACTGAGCAATTAACCGGTGCGCGGGCAGATCGATATCTGCGGCCGATGCGCGTTACGCCCGCTTTCGTTGAAGACAGTGCGTCGCGTGATGACACGCCATAAGTAACAGGTTGCTATTGACACGAGGCGAAGAACTCTAATACCGCACCGATTCACATCTTAGTAGCGAGTATAAGCTTTGTAGTAATAGTACTCACACACACAAAGAAGTTGCAAAAGATCTTAAGGTTTGAATGCAGCAAACTCTGATGACCAGACTCTTCTGAAAGGTGGAATGTCCGTGTCTTGCCGTATTGTGCACAGAAAGGTGCGTGCCACACAGAAGGAACATGAGACGAGCATGAGACGCAGACGCGGCAGTAGTACCTATGCAGATGGAAAAGCGACGCGCCTGCGTCTTGTCTTTTCTGTATGTTTTGTGTCAGGTAGAGTTAAAACATTTTGTATGAAGAATACTGAAGATACGTGAAAGGGACGCCGCGTCTGCGTCCCGTCCTCGTCTTACGTTCCTTCTCTGTGGCCCCCCTCTAAGGAAACACCTAAATGAACGCCTAAATATTTATTTATTACAGCAATAGCAGCAGCATTTGCAGCATTTTTTTGTATATATTATAGCACTGTTGGATTTTCAAAGGCGCAGAGCCGAGCGCTGACCTGAGCGTAGAGCATTCATTTAGGTGTCGCCGAGTGTTAATAAAACTGGCATAAGAATTGCCAAACTGCTGCTTGTTTAGAGATTCAGTCAGATTTTACGGCGGTAACTACTGATAGTCGGAATAGTGAGTCATATGTCACTAAATGAAAAGCCATGACAGTGTTGTCACAGATTGTTGTGCAGATGCTTTACATAAATTAGAATGTGTCAGTCCCCAGTGACGGCCACTTTCTGAATCACATTATGGAATCGTTTTCAGTGCTATGTACACGCATCGAGGATAGTTATCAGTTTGAATTATTATATTTTACATAGGGACTGACTACGTTTGAACAGTCTGATATACTGTAATTTAAGCCTTATTTATAGTATTCACTGTTTGTAATAAAATCCTTAATCGCACCAATACGGAGCACGAAACACTATTAACATTTAAGTATTATATTCGTATAATCATTAATACTACTAATAGTGCACGAACGCTCAATTTACTGAAACATAACAATGGTTAATGCAGCGTTAATAGAAACAATATTAAGAGGCGTTTAATTGTCAGATTACATGATTAATGCAATGCAATTTAAAAATTAATTGACCATTTATAGGAATTTTGTGTAAACAAAATTATGTGTAAAAAAGAGTGAAATAAACATCATATTTATTGATAAATAATGTTGCGGGTTACTAAGAGTAAAAAGAAAAGTGTGATTAGCATTTTTGAAGAGTATAACGAAATAATGTTTTTGCCATTACTGTGATTAGGGTAAAATATAAAGGGTAAAAATAGTTGTGAATTCGTGATGCTAAGTTTTCAAAAAATATAAATATTAAAAAGAATTTTGCAAATCTGTCGTACGGAGTTATGCCCGAGCATACATAGAAAATTATATATATATGTGTGTGTAAACATCCGAATTGATAACCTCCTCCTTTTAGAAGACGGTTAAAAACCACTTGTCTTGCTTGAGACCACAAATGCTCTTATTTCAAATAGTAACCGTCGTTGGAACCAGTCTCGGGTACTCGAAACCAACTGGCACTATCAAGTGTTCGGAGATTTAACTGCACTTGTACGGTATCATCTCGAATTGACAAAAAACGTATTTCTACGCTATGGGAACAGTTTTTTTCCCGCATTATCGTGTGACACTCACGTGAATGATCTCGACGCATGGCGCTAAAATCTTGATGGAGCCACAAGCACGTGAACACGTCACAGGATTCACAGGCTACATATAATTATATACAAGATAGGTAAAAAATCGTGGATCAAACGAAACAGGGTTAGATAGTTGGGGTTATTTGCAAATATCTCTGTGGCAGAGTAGTAGTATAGTCCTCTGATTTACGTTAATTTTGACCTTGCTATGAAAAATAAACAAAAAATAATTTCGCAACAAACAGCTGTGTCAAGGCTTGTGCAGACCAGCGCGATATCGCGGGCGCTACAAGGGTCGCGCTGCCTGTAGCGCCCGCGATATCGCGCTGGTCTGCACAAGCCTTTACACCTCGTTTTAATCGTCTTTTAACAGGCAAGTTTTTTTAATCCAGGGTATTTTTTTTTTGTATAACATTTTGTTTTTACAGTAAGGTTCTACGTGAGACTAAAATATATTGAAAAAAGTGCCAATACTCATAAATCATAGTACCCAAGTGTCATAAAAGCACTTTTGTAGTGATGATACATTTCCTAGAACCAACTAAACACCATTTATTGTTTTAAAATAGGTACCCATTTTACTCTAATTGCCTATTTATTACAAATTTTGGTAGTTTCTTTAAAAATAAAAAAAACTCATATAGTCTTAACTTTTAATATGGAGGTCAAGTTAGAGCTGTGCCACAGAGATTTTTTTAACTGCAAATAACCCTAATTATCGCCCTGTTGCGTTTGAACTACGATTTTTTACCCACCGTGCATACATACATCTGACGTCAGCAAACAAGCTTTGTGACACGAAAAAACTTTGAGAAAACTGCTACGCTACATTGTTAATTAAATGGCGCATAAAAAAATCTTAGAAACAAAGCGTTCGAACGTATCGAGTTCGTTATGCCCAAGATACGGATTAACAATATTACAAAAACAGTGAAATATTCAGGTAAAAACATTTTAAAATATCACGAACAAAAAGAAACAAGGTTTTGGAAAACACACACATGGATGGAGTTAACATCATCGAGGAATCTAAACGGTAAGGAAATATCAAAGTAGCTATTAACAATGTATTTTGTCGTTGGATGATTTTTACAATATTATGACTGTTTGATTAGTTTATTCTACAGCCAGCTGTTAAAAACAAGCAGTTAGGAAAGTATCATAAAACTGGAGCGCTTTGTTCGAAGTGCGGAACGGTTAAAACAAACTAAGATACGAGAAGACGCTAAACTAAATACTGTCGTCGTATCGTGTTCAGTGCCTTGTGGGCAAGAGAACACTAGGCTGCAGTTACTGGAGGACACAGGTTACCCAATAGTAGGCAAGTGGTCATCACAGAGTTGCTACAGCGTGAAGTCTGGCGGGTGCACTACTAGTGAATTGTCGTTGTATGTGTACAGGGTGCTATTGCTAAAATTAAATACTGGTTGTGCTATTAACACCTTCTGTCAGTACTCTGGACTGTTCGCCACTTCTTTTGTTGGGTTTTCAGCAACGTTCCCTAAATTCTAAGCCGAGGTAGGTTGTTTCAGGTGCACATTAAAATCTGGGGGCACGAATGTTCAGCCCCTGTTGATAGTTAAAATTAATATAAATGTCTTGCGTAGTTTCGATACGTATTACAGACGAGTCCGATTTTATCGTTTATTTGATGTTTTCCTGTCCAGATTCTCAAAGATTGATTACTCATGATACATTGCCGAATGAGGAAAACCGTTGATTTTCCTCCGTTTGACCAGTATGGAGGGTATATTTTTTTGTTACAATACAGTAATTAAACTAATTACTCTGAGGTTAGGTAATAAACAGCAGTAGGTACCCAAATATCTGTAATAATATATCTTTGTTGGTTACTTCATAAGTAAAAATAACTATCAAATGTACCGAATTATCAGTCAGCGTCTCACATTCACCCATCCGCTACAGCATTGTAATGAGGTTCGAATACAATACTCGACTACTGAATAGTGTTCTGTTAATTAACTGTAATTATTTCATAGGATCAATAAATAACGGCTCATTCAATTCCCTAAGTGACGCGGATATTTGATTAGGAGGAGGTATTTGATTTAGAACTGAACAGAGTTACTAATTATACATTTTTATTTTGCAACATTGGAAAATTACAACATGTTGCAAAATCATGATGCAAAATGTCGATTTCACTTTAAATTCTAGAGGTAAAATAAACCACAAAGTTGGCTTTCTTTCAATGATAAACTGTGTGTATTGAATGAATGGCGAAGCTCTTCACCTCGAGAATCATGCGCCGAGGCTCGACCTTAAGCCTCCTTTGTGAGGCTGCTAGCGTTTCTCGTTAGTGCACACCCGTCGTGATTCATTCATAGATAATGCAACTGGTTAATTTGCAACGTGTCTGCTGCTATTGCCGACTTTGGGGTTTATTTATAAAAGTTGCTTAAAGTTAAGTGACGTTCAAACGTCTAAAATGTATGTTCAAACAGTCGCTACTCGCTAATCAGTTGGTTCAAATCTCGTGTAACGCTACCAGTCCATTTTAAAATTAGATATTTTTAGAACTAGTTTTAAAATATTTTTCTTTAGGACAGTCTTCTTCTTTTCGTTTTGATGTACATCAATGTTGTTTATAAGCATCAGCATGCATGCAGCAAGCATGTAGCATGCAAGCGAGCTTGCAACATGCAGCAAGCATGGTTTCTGTCACGGCTCCGGCGCATATACTGTTTGAGCCCAGTAGGCGGCGTCAGCGGCTTTGTCTAGATCGTCAAGGGTGCAGGTGAACCGACATTTGGGTGAGTCTAGCAGATAGAGCATAGTCTGTTCAGGAGCAGCGCACTCGCATTGGATGTTGGATAAATCGATAATGCTCCATTTCGCGAGATAATGTTTGCCGCGTCCTACTAGGGGATTCAGTGCCTTCTAGATAGGCCACTGCGGTTCGCGACGGGAAGACAGC
Source organism: Omphaloscelis lunosa (assembly GCA_916610215.1). Lineage (NCBI taxonomy): Eukaryota > Metazoa > Arthropoda > Insecta > Lepidoptera > Noctuidae > Omphaloscelis > Omphaloscelis lunosa. The sequence goes on along the minus strand of OU744245.1, from coordinate 1,408,337 downwards.
TGCTCTTGGCTGCTTTAGGAACCCTTGAGGTGGTGGATACCTCTTTTCCCACAATTTACTTCGCTCTTTTGGTGGCCTGTCTTGGATAGCCTGTGTAATTTTTTGGACAGTTTTGAAAAACGATCGACTATTCTGATTTGCAAATTCACATTCGGTTCGATTTCGTGCTATAATTATTATTATCTCCGCATGAACAAACACATTTAAAATAATGGAAACTAGAGCATCAGGTAGGAGGAGTGCTTAAGTTCCCACGCCGCAAGAGCCGACTGCAATGGATTACCTACATAGAAATAAAAAGTAAACTATGATTATCTAGCTAGGTGATAGCGATAATTACTGGCAGTACTGGTTCTGTAGTAGTCAAGAAGCGGGACAAATGGTTAAACATCGCCTGCAGTTTTGATTATTCCGGATCAGAGCCATTATTATGAAAAATATATTTTACAGCTACGCGAAGAGTTATGTGTGCTTCTCAGGATCAAAGATAACTTGTGACCTTTCCATCCGCGGTGGTCCTGTAGACCTGCACGTCGGATCTCGGCTTGTTGGAGCGTGAACACTTTTCGTTTCGAGGGGAGAAATTGACATAAATGTGAATTAACGGTGGAATCGTTGTAGTGAGGTCTGTTTTGATTTGCGTGTAGCTAGACCGCGTATAAATAAAATAGTGAGCATACAGCGTTGCGACACGGCGGGTTCAACGATCGACGGAGACACCGTATCGGGTTCAATTATAACAGGACCTCGGTATCTGCCAGGGTTCGCGTAACGCATGCGTAATTATGAAATTGTTGATGCAACTACTCAATAACCAGTACCCACCCTAATTGCGTAATACACGATCAATCACAATTTGTTTCGATTTGAAACAGATTGCTAAACCATTGCTTCATAATTTGGAAAAAAAAATCTGCTCAACAACGTAATTAACGCAATGAATATTGTTGACCTGTCAAAATGAAACAAATTAGGCATAATCGTTTACGAAAATAAGTTACGCAATTAGGGTACAGAATCGTACCAGGAAATATTGAGCCAACAACGGTTATCGAATGCGCTTCCTAAACACCGAGTGCATATTTTCATTTGGGCGAAATCGTAAACCTTGAACCGCTATTTTAACAATGGCAGTTTTATAAATGAATTGAAAATATTTGTAAATACTAGAAATCATGGAAGGTAAACAAAAAGAATAAAGTGTGACATTCATTAACAATCAGTAAAGGAATGAATAATGCTAAACATGATTCTTTTCTCATATAAACGTAAGTAAACAGTACATTTTCTAGACAACAGCTGTGGCGTTGGAATAACAGATGTCAATCTAAACACTTCCTTCGGCTGATGTTTGCTGCATAGTTCGCAAGTATCGATCTTTTACTACTTGTATGAGAGGCGGCAGCTGTTAGTGTCGGGTCGGTGCCGCAGGTCGGGGTGTCACGCACCGGCGAACGGCGGCACCTGCGCCCGCGCCGCCGTACCTTTCTCCACACACTATATATACACCACAAAATAAGGCTCAAAAGACCTGGGACTTTCCGGGCTTTCTTTCTTCACTGTAAATGTAATAAACTCATATTTATTTTTCCATGTTTTGTTTAGCCCAAAACTATGACAACCAGTCTTAGCAAGTCTACTTTTTGTGTTTGTGTTCTTTCTCTGCGTTATTTTTACGTCAACGTCCATTATGTTTTTGTTCCACTTGCGGACGGTTTCCTCCATTGTTCTGGATTTGGCAGTTAACGTTAGTTCCGAGCGTATTATAATAACCCCACCGCCGTATTCCTACGTTGACGTAGTGGTTGCTTGCGCGCTCTGAAGTTCTGTGCCGGTAAATTTACTTTGCTGGAACGGGTCTGAGATGAGGAGCCAGACCAAGAGAGATACAAAAACCCGCAGGGCAGCATGTGGCGAGCTGTTAGGCAGTAGCGACTCCACTGACCCTACCTCCCGGGAGAAGTCTTGTTCCTCACCTCTGGATTGCCTTTATTGGCTGGCTGGAGTGAACACTGGCGAGAAACGGAGCTCCCGCCTCATTCTTGCTTTAATTGGCCGGCTTGAGTGGAAATTCGCAAGAGCAAACGTGCTCAGAGGAAGGAAGTATTCCAGTAAGTGCTCGTAGGGATCTGGACCATCTTCCGGGCTCTGGGATTGTTCTGAAAGCCGTAGAATACCTCTTCATTCCTCAAGCACTTCAGGACATGTTGCCCCCTTGTCGCTACGTCACTATGTGCTAGCGACAGTTTCCGGGGGCCTATTATCGAGTGTGCAAATCACCCCCTGCCATTTTATCCGTGTACATATAAAACATTGATCAGGCAGGGGCCATAGTCCTTCCATAGTTCCAGGTGACCAGTCCACTTTAGCCACCCAAACCTATAATCCAATATCTTTGTTTCCATATCTTGCAATAGTCCTACACCAACCGTGGGCAGTCCTTGGCTCCACTTGCATAGTGCGAACAGGGATAATCGTAGGTTGGTACCTCATTTAATTAAAAACGTCGAAGTAAGGTTTCGAGAAATATCAAAGACGTAAAAAAAAAAAAATATCTTTATTTCCATGAGTTATACACCTCTGGCACCCAAGCTAAGATTAAACTTGTGTTATGGGTGTCAGGGCCCTCAAGTTAACACCAGTTAGAAAATAAAAATTCGGAATTTCTTGTGTCGAAGTACTATCGACATAAACAAAGAAAATAAAGATTTTGTTAGAAATTAATACAAAATAATTAAAGAGAAAAACCATTTGTATAGAGGTGGATCCAGACTTGGCGAGGCATGCGCTCCGCACGGCGCACAACGCATGCCTACGTGCATTATGTACTACAAATACTCCATTTGAAATAAGATTTGACATTTAAACAAACGTTTTTGCAGTCCGTTCAACCGATTTTGACTTCGTAGCTCATGCCTCGCCACGAATATAAAGGTACACACCTTGCGAGGCATGCGTTGTGCGGACCGCATGCCTCGCCAAGTCTGGATCCACCTTAGTGTGTGTTGTGCTATGTAGTGTTGTGTTACGTTATGTAGTGTTATGTTGTGTTGTGTTAGAGGTGTATTCGAGGGTGTGTCGGACGGGGTACTGTTTGGATGTGGGTTAAATCTACGTATTGCGAATTTTTCCAACCTCGTCATAGCAGATTCAAGGCTCTTTCAAACCAGCGCGACACGCGACGCGACACAAAGACACCGCTCGTCGCGCAACGAGCTGTGTCTTTGTGTCGCGTCGCGTGTCGCGTCGCGTGTCGCGTCGCGTGTCGCGTCTGTTTGAAAGAGCCTTTACTGTGGTTTAGTAGAACGAAAGTGCTTCTTAATATGCTCAAGCCTCGACCGATAGCTAATTTAACAAGAAATTCGAGGTCGTGAATTAATAGAAAACGTCTTTAAATGTACTATACAGTCTTCTATTGGTTTTAACAATAAGTACTAATTAAAAAAAAAAATAGTGAGTCATTGTATGTAAAATCGTAGTCAGTCAAACGTTGTCGCGAGTACAGATCGATAGTGTTAAGTAGCCACCTGGTGCATTCCCCTGACCGGCTCGAGTGTGACCTACTAATGAGCGATAATGTCTACTGCTATTAACTAGCTCATAATAGTTCATGTGGCACTCTGGCATAAGATAGATTTGGAGAATGCAGCCATTAATATGTTACAGCATCATGCTAATAGTTCTTAAGCTGTACATACTTGTACATGATTGGATATTTAAAACTGCCCATTTTTAATCAAAACAGGTAGACCACGCTAAGTTTTAACGTCAACCACGTATTGTCTCCTATGAAGGTCCATTCATTTGGTTGACGTAGCGACAATCGAGTGAGCACATACTAGTAGGTAATTAAATGGCTAAACAATGGAAACTTCGTGAACACGATGAAGGACGAGGAATTCACCACTAAGGACATGGTACACTGCTACATTATGTCTGTTTACTGTTGGTGGCAATGTCTTCGCATAATTAGTTCTATATATATATCTAAATAGTTGTGTTTGTAACTGTTTACAACGATTGTTATTATCCGCCTACTAGTTCCATTGCCCTAACGAGTTACAGCAGCGACGAAGGACGCATCGACAGATTGTGCCTGGAGCTGCTGGTCAATAACAAGCAAGTCCATCTCCTAAACAACTGATACCGCTAGTAAGGGGCTAGCCCCAGGGTATACCCGTTATGTATTCTCACGTCAGACTCGTAAAGTGCTCGCCTTTCTTCAGTAGAGGCACTCGCAAACAGGCGCGACGCGACTCTAATAAAACAACTTCTAAGAAAACTTCACGGTAGAACAATTACCGGTGTCGGTGTCGCGTCGTAGACTGCAAGAGCCTTAACAATAATATACTAAACTGAAATTAACTTTTCGTAACTTCACAGATTCTGGCCAAGTCTTGCATACTATTAAGAATATTTGGAATGCTACATACCTACTTAATTAGAAATTAATGCATAATACGTAAATATTTTAAACTTTTGGAGCGACGAGATCACGAGGATGAGAATGAAATAGGTACTTCTTGTTGCAAAAACTATTCGAGGTATCAAGCAGGTTGGAATAGGAGCTTTGGTAAACATAAAAACCTTGACGTATCTGTTCTTTAACATATGATCTCAATCTTCGTATGCACGATTGCGCATCCGCACTTTAATCAAGAAGAAGTGAGCACGACACGACTACGACGTACCTCAGCAGGCTGTGCATTTAGCTAGCAGCCTTCACCTCATTTCACTAAAACCTCGGAGTCAACACGTCGGAAACAATCGAAAGTGCTGTGTGCGCACTTTCCACTTGCAAGTGAAGCATCAGCACACGGCCACACGAGCTCACCCGGCTCACGGATACGGCACGCGACACGAACAATGGCCGTGTGAGCTGCTTTCGTTGAGTGAGAGGCCACCAAATCTCGCGCGTTTCTCTTGTTAACTGTTTTACTTTGTATATTAGTGACTACGTGACTCATAACTACTTGTTTCGAGATAAAAATATGGTAAATACTCGTACGTGGCAGATGCACTTTCGAGATAAGAACATTTTCCTTCCAGACGTTGAAGCTATTATGGTTACAAGGAATTTCTTGCAAAAAAGTTTTCTGTAAGACTACATTTGATCATTGAGATGACAGTAGTTAGGGAGAGAGAACATTGTTACTTATGGCAATACATGTGGTATTTTCAGGCAAAGAAGGCAAAGTTTGGTAAACAATAACAGGCAAATTGTAGTTGTACGGCAGGTACACCTCTGCCTAACCACTCCGGGAAATAGAGGTGATGTAATGTTGTTATTTTAAGTTTTATTTCTTGTCAAGTAAGGTGCATAATCTATGAATGCTTCTACCTATAGTTTTCCTAAAGGCAGCTCAGGAGACTTTCAACTTCTTTTATATATTTCTCAGAAGTACCTGAGAGTGGATTGGCAGATTATGTTACTTGATAATTGCCTTGTCTTGTCTATATTTTACACTACTGCACTGCTCCACAATTACCATGAATTCATAACAGTTTCATTACAAGCAGGGTTTTGTATAAAATATGCAGTTATTTAGTTTTACAGTCAAGGCTGCTGGTTTTTATTCGAATACCTGGCAGGTATGACTAGGTCACAGATAATGGTGGAGTTTCCATTCATTGACATAAACAATACATACTTTTTGCAAATATTTTAAATAACAGATCAATAAGTTGCAACATCTTGTTTAAAAGTATGTTTGTGTTTATTATTGAATGTTTCATTCAAAAATTATAATTTGATTTTACAAAAGTGTTGTATTTTTAATAAATACTGCATACTTTTACTAAAATGTACTCATTATATGTCCCCCTCTCCAGTGTTATATTGAAGGTTGAATCTGAGATTGAAAGAGTTTCTCCCTAGTTGACAACTCAGCATCACTACAAATATAACAAGTTTACATGATTGTATGAAGTTATTTGTTTTATTGTCATGTGAATGTTTTTTATTAATAAATGTTTTCATTGCTTTCAGTTTGGGCAAGACGACCCACTGACCCCTTACTTTATTACTTGAACATCATAATAATCAAGTAATCAATTAATAACGCTAATCATAAGCTTATTGATTGAGTAAAAGAATAAGTTATTACATGGCGAATTGTAATGAATGTGGGTACAATCACTTTTTTTGTCGCACGCGCATAATTTTAGATTGAGCCCAAATATCAAATAAAGATTTTAGAGCCAATCTTCGACCTTTCACGGACGCCTAAAATAAAGTAGTAGTTACAAGTTTTACCTCAACTAAGTTATTTCAAAGGTTTCCAAATAATTTAACACTGTAAATTCAATGTGTTCGGACCAACCTGCTAGTTCTGCAGCGCCGCGTCGCCTCCAAACAACATCCACCTTCATTATGTTGAAATAACAAAACACAAAAACTATTCACCTACATTAATTAATAACTTTAATCAACTAATTCATAATGCACTTTCTTAAAATAACGTAGCGACAATTAAATTACACAAAATCGTACAACAAAACATGAAGCTTTTGATGTCACGAAAATAAAAACTTAAAAAGAAACATCACCAGTTCACCACAAAACATTACTCAAGGACTGACTGGACTGACTAATGACTGGCAGGCAGACTGACGTTCTGTGCTGATGCCAGTGTTGCCAACTCCAAAAGTTCAAATGATCGAAATCCCACATCGAAATTATCATTTTTTGGGCAAAATTATCGAACAAAAGAAAAATGCAAATAAAAATAAATGAAAAAAAAAAAACATATAACGTTAAGAATTCAAATTGCTATCAAAAGACAATAAACATTTTAAACTAGAGTCAAAGGTGAAGTATATGCCAAGTTTCACCACTAATGGCGCTAGCAGCACAAACCGTAAACATGTTTTGTCTTAGTTTTTAGTTGATGTTTTCTGTTTTCACTATAAAATTAAATAAAAAACTAAGAAGGGAAAAAGAGGGAAATACTTACTTGTCGATGTTGACATATTGAAGAATGGGGATAAAAAGTGCCACTTGCGCGCTTCAGATAGCGCTGATCTCCAGCGTCTTATAATTTAACAGCTAGCCATATTTTTTTGTAAACAAGTGACTTCTTTTACGCATAGTTAATTATTGAGCTCAGTTGCGCAGCTGTTTACTGCAAAAAATACGGGGACCTATGTATTTGCCAAAGATATTATAAGAAGAAAATTGTGGGAGAAAACTTTCCGAAAAAAAAAAATGGAATCCGATATTTAGTCGAGACGATATGCTATTCTTTAAGCCTTTTATGTGAGAAAGTGATTTATAGGTGATGCTCCCAAGAGAACATAGCCTGTATGTAATGAAAAAAGAGAGTCTATTTTCATTACATACAGGCACTTGTTATGTAATATTGTGTAAATTATAGTAAAGCATGTGCGTGTTTATATTATCATATTAGATCAGTGCTAGAAGTGCTATCTTTGAGGTTTTTCAGTCAGGAAGATCATGCCTGAGTTGGTTTTCAACTTTGATTAGGTTATTTATATCGGACGCCTCCAGTCTTAAACAAAAAACGAACTTAAAGTCAACAAACACAAAATAACTTATAAAATATAAAACGTTAATAATTTATTGACTTTTCCACTAAAGCTGCTTTTTTACCAGTGGTAGACGCTTCCCATGTCCTTAGCTCGTCTTTTAATAGTGTTACACTCCAAGTCTCGTACATATTTATCTAGTTTTCGTATAATTTGTGATAGACACAAAAGTAAACATAACCACAACAATGGCGGTTTAAAGAGGTACAACTGTGCTGCCATCTTTCAGTTTTTAACCTCATTGACATACTGACAGTGACATTTTTTTTTTTTAATCGAATTTGTTTTTCAGCAAATCGCAAAATTATCGTACATTAGACATTAATTATTTGGCCAAATTATCGTACGCCCCCATAATTATCGTACGGGTTGGCAGCACTGGCTGATGCTGACTGACAGTCAGACAGAAGGAAGTGGGGGGAGAGAGAAACTAGAGTGCGTTTCAACAAATAGTTCCTATGCCGTAATGTTGGCTGCAGTGTTGTAGGACGAACAAGAGTACGCTAGGCGCTACGTAATTGGTCCGTTCTTAAAGTTTAACAGTGGAGCCAACATTACGGCAAAGGAACTATTTGATGAAACGCACGATTGGTGATTCAGTGTTACCATTTTTTACTGAAGTAATAATGTTCTAATCAAAGACTACAATAGTATACTGGTTCTAATGTTGGCATTTGACATCGCTATTCGTGTTCGCGTATTCGTTTATTTGCCCAAATGTGACAATGTGAAGTAACTATGTTCGCCTTTATTTGCCTATTTTTCACGAATAAGATAAATACATGAACACTCCGGGTTTAATACGCTGCATTCATAATCGTGATAGGATGCATAAATCAGTGAAAAGGGAGCCCACAAATTTAACACTTAAAATATCGTACATTAGATATAGGAACTTTATTAATAAATTGCTAAAAAAATTGAAAAGATTACATTATAGAAATCTTCTTGAGGATGCAAAAAATAACTCGAAGGCTACGTGGGAAGCTATTAAAATAATAACGCACTCAAACACAAAAAAGACATCTGCTTCTTTGCTTCTTAGCACAAACGAAACCCCTAAATTATCAGTGAACGCGGTAAACCATTTCTTTATTAACATAGGCAAGGAACTTGCTACTCGAACTCAAAATAGCACGCTTCTCTCTAGATCATCTACTAACATCATGCAATCCCCCTCTCAGTGTGATTCTTTGGTTGTACTACAAACCGATGCTACTGAGATAGAGTCACTCATTAAAAACCTGCGAAGGGATTGTGCTGTTGGTTATGACAATATCTCTGCGGCTATTTTACAATCCTCTATAGATGTATTTGTCCCAGTTTTAACGCACATTTGCCAGCTATCTCTGGCTACGGGAGTATTTCCTGATGTGTTTAAGAGAGCCATTGTATATCCGATACATAAGAATGGTGATGGAGACGTGGTGAATAATTATAGGCCTATTTCAGTTCTTCCAGCGATGTCCAAAGTCCTTGAGAAATTACTATATATAAGGCTAACCAAATATTTAGATACAAAGGGAATTATTTCAGACCACCAATTCGGCTTTCGAAAGAAGAAATCGACCGAAGACGCAGTCTCTTCACTTGTTGACAGAGTGGTGGACTGGTTGGACGGGGGGAGAGGTGTCTGGGACTATTTTTGGACCTCACCAAGGCGTTTGACACCGTCTCCATCCCGCTTCTTGTCTCTAAATTGGAAAGGGTTGGCGTGAGGGGTCTGGCTCTTGATATATTTCAGGACTACCTGGCGAACAGAACACAAGCAGTCAGAATAGGGGAATACATAAGTGAAGACGCGAAACTGGTTTTTGGAGTCCCCCAGGGCAGTATTTTGGGTCCCCTTTTGTTTACTATTTATATTAATGATCTTTGTGAATTAAAATCTCCCAACTGCCAGGTACTAACTTACGCGGACGACACTGTGCTCCTCATACACGGCCCTACCTGGGACGATGTGAAAGCTTATGCAGAAATCGCCTTACGAAAAGCTGTGTTCTGGTTGTCCTGTAACCTACTGACACTAAACATCAACAAAACAAATTTTATAACCTTCGGAATGAAAGTCTCTGGAGTTCCGCCCTTGGACTCTTTCTTCATCAAATCTCATACTTGTTTGTCATACCTTTCCAACAACTGTGATTGTCCAACTATATCTCGTGCAAACACTGTTAAGTACCTAGGAATCAAAATTGACCAAGTTCTGAAATGGCAGTCCCACATTGATTCTTTAACCTCACGTGTCAGAAAGCTAATTTATGTGTTCAAGTTGCTCCGTAATGCCGCCAGCCTTGAAACTCTCAGGATGACCTACCAAGCACTTTGTCAGTCCATCATATCATACTGCATCTCGGCTTGGGGTGGAGCAGCCAAAACCATACTTTTACCCCTTGAGAGAGCACAAAGAGCAGTGCTCAAGGTTATGACCAAAAAGATCCGTCGATATCCAACTTCTAAGCTCTATATTGAAATAGGTATTCTGACAGTGAGACAGCTATTTATACAACATATTTTAACCAATAAGCATGCCAGCTTAACATTTGACCCCTTATTATATCACAATAAACGTCGATCGGATATAGTCTGCCCCTCAGTTAGACATAGGACTGTAATGGCCAAACGGCACTACTTGGTTATAAGTGGACTACTATACAATAGAATTAACAAACTACTGATTTTATACCCACTTAAACTAACTGAAGTTAAAAACAAAATAATATCTTGGCTTTTACAGTTAAATTACATAGAAACTGAGATTCTATTAAATCAGTAATAGTTACGTATTTTTATATTTATCTCAAGCAAATCAAAAATTTCCCAGTTAATAAGATTGGATCAAACTAGTTTACTCGATTATAAATAATTATACAACTTACAAATACCACCAACCTAAATCAAACTCCCACAAAGCACTCACGTCCTTACAACCACAATAAACACATCACTACAACCACACACACAACATATTATACTCACACTTTAAACACAACACTATAAATGTGGCACACCCATACTTCATAGTCTTTTAATTTGTACCTGCTTATTTAAATACTGATTCCCTATCAACAGGCATGCCTAATTAGGGAACTCAGTGAGTCAAGTTCTTCTTTTTGCTACGGTAATGGTTCATATGAGCTTGTTTTTGGTGAGAGGACGGAGCATTGCCTAGTTCCTGTAATACAGGTTAATTCCTAGCACAGAACTCGGTCTTGCCCTGCTCTCCACTCCAACATGCCTATGTCTCTGTTGTATGTGTACCTATTGCTGTAGTATATAAGTTATTTTGTACTCAAATGTTTTTGCTCAATAAATATATTATTATTATTATTATAGGGTCAGTGACATTTCTCGGGACCTTGGGGTCCCGGACCTTTGGAAAGCGTACGAGGGGCCGAAGCCAACTCGCAGAGGCCCGTTAGACGTTTTGAGTGAAATGAGGCACCAACCGACGATTATCCCTGTTCGCGCTATGTAAGTGCACCCAAGGACAACCCCCGGTTGGTGCAAGACTATTGTAGGATATGGAAACAAAGATATTTGATTATGGGTTTGGGTGGCTAAGTGAACTGGTTACCTAGAGCTGTGGAAAGACTATGGCCCCTGCCTGACCAATATTTTATATAAAATACACAGTTAAAATGGCAGGGGGTGACTGGCACACTCAATAATGGGCCCCCGGAAACGGTCGCTAGCACATAGTGACGTAGCAACAAGGGGGCAACATGTCCTGAGGTGCTTGAGGAGTGGAGAGGTATTCCATGGCTTTCAGAACAATCCCAGAGCCCGGAAGATGGTCAAGATCCCTACGAGCACTTACTGGAATACTTCCTTCCTCCGAGCACGTTTGCTCTTGCGAATCTCCACTCAAGCCGGCCAATTAAGGCAAGAATGAGGTGGGAGCTCCGATCCTCGTCAGTGTTCACTCCAGCCGGCCAATAAAGGCAAGCCAGAGGTGAGGAACAAGACTTCTCCCGGGAGATAGGGTCCGTGGGGTCGCTACTGCCCAACAGCTCGCCACATGCTGCCCTGCGGGTTTTTGTATCTCTATTGATCTGGCTCCTCATCCCAGACCCGTTCCGGCAAAGTAAACTCTACCGGCACAGGCCTAGAGTTCGGAGCGCGCAAGCCGCACCACGACGTCAACGTAGAGATACGGCGGTGGGGTTATTATTATTATTATTATAGGGTCAGTGACATTTCTCGGGACCTTGGGGTCCCGGACCTTTGGAAAGCGTACGAGCGGCCGAAGCCAACTCGCAGAGGCCCGTTAGACGTTTTGAGTGAAATGAGGCACCAACCGACGATTATCCCTGTTCGCGCTATGTAAGTGCACCCAAGGACAACCCCCGGTTGGTGCAAGACTATTGTAGGATATGGAAACAAAGATATTTGATTATGGGTTTGTTTGGCTAAGTGAACTGGTTACCTAGAGCTGTGGAAAGACTATGGCCCCTGCCTGACCATTATTTTATATAAAATACACAGTTAAAATGGCAGGGGGTGACTGGCACACTCAATAATGGGCCCTCGGAAACGGTCGCTAGCACATAGTGACGTAGCAACAAGGGGGCAACATGTCCTGAGGTGCTTGAGGAGTGGAGAGGTATTCCATGGCTTTCAGAACAATCCCAGAGCCCGGAAGATGGTCAAGATCCCTACGAGCACTTACTGGAATACTTCCTTCCTCCGAGCACGTTTGCTCTTGCGAATCTCCACTCAAGCCGGCCAATTAAGGCAAGAATGAGGTGGGAGCTCCGATCCTCGTCAGTGTTCACTCCAGCCGGCCAATAAAGGCAAGCCAGAGGTGAGGAACAAGACTTCTCTCGGGAGATAGGGTCCGTGGGGTCGCTACTGCCCAACAGCTCGCCACATGCTGCCCTGCGGGTTTTTGTATCTCTCTTGGTCTGGCTCCTCATCCCAGACCCGTTCCGGCAAAGTAAACTCTACCGGCACAGGCCTAGAGTTCGGAGCGCGCAAGCCGCACCACGACGTCAACGTAGAGATACGGCGGTGGGTTATTATTATTATTATTATTACTCGTATCCGCCCGCCGGCTTGTCGGTTTTTGTTCACTTATCAAAGGATTGCGAATAAACCATAGAATATTTTCAGCAAATTTTTTCTTGAATGTTCGCTGTTCGTTCATACCGATGTGTGGACGGTGTGTTCGAGTAAAGCGGCGCCAGACATAGAAACAATATTTGATCACTTGTTTGATCACATGTGTGACACGGTGTTTGGGTATTTAATCAAAGTTTGATTACTTATTTCAACTTTTCCATTCCGTGTTGGTTTAACGAGCGCACATCAAAGCGTTAAAATTTCAAATGTGTGCGTAGCCTGCAATTCCAGTGTCTCGTCAATCACGCGCGAGACAGTCGCTTTGTTCAGTCGCAACATGGACTGGAGCAACGAGTGTCCTAGACTAAAGTTCAGGATAATTTCGGGTCACTTTCGGGTTTACTTTTAGGGTTCTCCTTCAAGTAACTCAATAAATTGAGTACCCTAAAAGTAAACATCCAATAAAGTTATAAAAACTAAAAACCATCTACGACAAAAAGTGAACTAAAACGGTATAAACAAAACATCACAGACAGACATTAAAAATCCCAAGTCAGACATATTTTAGGTTCTTTTATTTAAATTATTTTGGGGTTGTATATATATTTGAAATGTGCTACTTAAGCCCTTTCATTTGATACCTAACACGGCATCATAAATTTTTATTTTATATAATGACTTTATGTCCTCTAGAGGGCGCCATATTAAATTTAATGGTCACATAGCCTATAACCAGCGAACGATCAAGACCCCTCTAACGATATCTCAAATTATGATGAGTAGTTAAGAAGTTATGAGAAAACAGATGAACATACTTAACGGTCAGAATCATAACGTTCCTTTTTGCTTTGCCATAGTCGGGTAAAAATAGGGTCAAGACATCTTTTTTTTTTTTTTTTTTCAAGTCACCTGTACCCTTATTGCGTAATACAATACAATCTGTTTCGATTTGAACCAGATTACTAATCCATTGCTTCATAAGTTGTAAAAAAATCTCCTCAACAACGTAAATAACGCAATGAATGTTGTTGAACTGTCAAATGAAACAAATTAGGAATAATTGTTTACGAAAATAAGTTACACAATTTGTACTGGATCAGGATAAATAATAAATTGTCAGTATATTGCTCTATCGAAGAAATAAAAAACCGGCCAAGGGCGAGTCGGAGTCGCACACGAAGGGTTCTGTACCACCGTACAATAATTAACAGAAAACGCTGAAAAAAAAAAGTTACCTCGTTGTTTCTCCTTTAATTTTTAACTTTATTTTATATTGGGAACCCTAAAAATATGTAGTGGTAAATATTGTACAGTGGTACGGAACACTTCATGTTTGTGTCTGACTCGCACTTGGCCGATTTTTAGTTCAGTTAAATGAAAATTCTAGACGAAGTAAATTATTCATCTCAAATTTTATATAAAATCGCAAAGTTAAACTTGTATTTTCATAAAGATACTATCAATTACAAAGTTATTTTTTCCAATACGGTAGTTGCCTAGGTAAAAAAAAGAAATTCTATTTAGTCCGTCTTTCAGATAATAAAAAAATATTAGACACGTATTTTTTGCTTAATCATAATAATAAAACACGCATTAAAGTTGGGGAGTGGGGGCTGGCTACGTCACAAATCAGCATAAAATCTAGCAAGCAGTGACGTCATGCCACATTTTAACTCAATTTATAGCCGTAATCTTTTGATTACGTTAAAATATAAAAAATACGTGTTCTATATTTTTTATTAATCTACCTTCCGGACTAAAATTTTTTTTTAATGAAACAAGCCTATTGCAGAAAATCGTTCATATTTAAATAAAATACCTTATGAATCGGCGTTTTTAATATTTGTTGATTTTATACAGTATATGGTACAATTAGTACATGACAGACAGATGGACGGACGGCCGTCTGTCTGTCTCTCGGACGGAAAAAAACTCGTATTTTGCGTGCGTAAACCTACCCTACACGATTGATGGTGAATTTCAAGTGATGTCACTATAATTCAGCCGGTGTTAGATATACTAACAAATTTGATCACTTGTTTGAACTTTGATCACGGGTGTTTGGGTATTTGATTAAAGTATGATCATTTAATTCAACTTTGCCATTCGGTGTCGGTTTTTCGAAGCCGGCGCCATACATAGTGTTACGAGCTGGGTATGGGATAAATTAATTACTACCAATCAGACAATTAAATAACTTTATTAAACACAAAACACTTAAAACGTAATCACAAATACACTACTGATCACTATTCGCTTAGATATCGCACTTATAGATCACTTCGATTCGCTTCGTTGTATCGCCTAAATCGGACTGACTCCATCGTGTTTTTTTTTTTTTTTTTTTTTTTAAATACGGGCATCTCGCAGTTTTGACCACTAAGGTCTTGGCTGCTTAACCGGACTTTCCTGTGGGTGCCTTAAGCTGCTACACTCAAAGCCTCCAGCCAGGGGCAAAAAACTAAACTAAATTAAAACTAGGCGAACGCTCGCTAAGGGCACCCCCTGTGGGGTACGAACCTCGGCTTAGGGCGTCGCTGAGGGGAGGACAGCAAGAAGGGACAGGCTGGATCAAAAATGGTTTTAAATCATGATTATTATGCGGGGTAGTTTTAAAGCTACGTGCTCAGCGGCAACAACTTGCTGGCACCTCGTTTTCGAGCAAGGGTCGGGGAGGAGTATTTACTCAGGGACACGGTCGCGGTCGCAAAGGACCTCGGCGGCGAGGTCGGAATGATGACTCCATCGTGTGTCGGCGCTCTGCTTTTATACCGCCAATATTCAAGAACATTCCGGCGACGTGTAGAACGGTTCCAGAAAAACATCAACAAATAAACATTACCAGGAAATACAAAAGTAGTAGGTATAAAAAATAATAACCTACTTGTACCGAATAAAGAAATAGGTACTTTATGCCCTCGGCGTACGGTCGAAATTAGAATGACGAGTTCTAATATTTTTTATAAGTAGTTACCTACTTAACTTCAAACTAATGATAATGGAATGCTTCTCGAAGTTTTTAGCGCAAACACACTGTAATCCGTGCTTTCTCGAAAGATCTCGTACGTACGACGTAACACTGCCCCCTCCTTAGACATGCTCGTCCCGAGCATCATTAGCCCCGTAGTATCGGGCCAATCGGTCTACATGAACAATCTTAGGCGCACCTCGTAGACCCTTCTGTATTCGGTAGGTGACATCGTTGATCCTAGTCACGACTCGGTATGGTCCATCCCAATTTGCTTGCAATTTCGGAGACTTCCCCTTGCTCCGCACTGGGTTATGTAACCACACCAGTGAACCCTCATCGAAACCCCTACTGTTTGCCTTGCGGTCATAACGGGTCTTCATCTTCTCAGACATCTGTTGGCCGGATTGTCGGATATGCACATAAACGTCATTCAACTTGTTACGCAAATCATTTGCGTAATCTGTTACACTACGTGGAGCATCAGGGGGAGCTCCAGTGATTAAATCTGCAGGCAACCGTAATTCTCTTCCAAAGTTCGCGAAGGCTGGCGTCACAGTCGTACTTTCGTGGACTGCGCTGCGGTAGGACAGCAGAAACGGCTGTATGTGCTTGTCCCAATTCCTCTGCCTGCTTTCCACGACTTTTGCCAGATATCTCTCCAACGTTTGGTTTAATCGTTCCACCATTCCATCAGATTGTGGGTGGTAAGAGGTGGTTCTGGTTTTGTAGGTACCCATCAATCGACAAGTTTCCTGAAATACTTGCGATTCAAAATTCCTTCCTTGATCGCTGTGTATTTCTAAGGGTACTCCAAAACGACAGAAAACTTCCTGAACTAATTTATCTGCGACAGTTGTAGCTTCTTGGTTAGGAATGGCGAAGACTTCTGGCCACTTTGTGAAGTAATCCATGACCACCAGGAAGTACTTGTTTCCGTTCTCACTTTCTGGAAATGGTCCCGCAACGTCTAGTGCTATCCGTTCCCAAGGGGCTCCAACGTTGTACACTTTTAATGCACCTCGGCTGCGTGTGTGGGGTCCTTTCACGGCCGCACAACTGGTACATTTGCGACACCAGTCCTCCACATCATCTCGACAGTGGATCCAGTAAAAGCGTTCTCGAATTTTTAGTAGAGTCCTTTTTACTCCCATATGTCCTCCTGAACATCCATCATGGTAGAGCCGTAGAACATCCGGCACCTTAGCTTTAGGGACAACCATTTGTAGATGACAGCTGTCCCCTCGAGCGTTTTCCCATTTACGGCACAAGACTCCATCCTGGATCACCAAGCTGTTCCATTGCGCCCAATAACTCTTCGTGATGGAACTCATCGCAGCCACATCACTCCACTTAGGTTTAGGAGCACCAGCTTTGACCCACTCGAAGATCGGTTTGATGTCCGAGTCATTTTGCTGAGCCTGCTGTAGGGTTTCCTTCCATTCATCGCTGAGATCTGTTCTAAGCATCCTCACGGGCACTACTTCCTTAGTCTCTTGCCTAGCACAGTGCTTACAGTCTTCGGGACAAGGTCTTCTTGACAAGGCGTCTGCGTTACCATGAGTTCTCCCACTGCGATGTTCAGTTATGAAGTCAAACTCTTGTAGTAGTTCAATCCATCTCGCCACTTGCCCCTCTGGATTCTTAAACTGTAATAGCCACTTCAATGCAGCATGGTCAGTTCGTAATTGGAATTTACGTCCCAGCAAATATTTACTGAAGTGCTGCAATGTCTTTACTACGGCGAGTAGCTCCCTTCTTGTAACGCAGTAATTTCTTTCTGGTTTGGATAAAGACTTGCTGAAGTAAGCTATCACAACCTCTTGGTCTCCTTTCCGTTGAGACAGCACGCCCCCAATTCCAGTATTACTTGCATCAGTGTCAACTATGAAGTCATTTTCAGTATCAGGATATCCCAAAATAGGTGTATTGCACAGACGTTTCTTTAATTCCTGAAATGCGACGTCGCAGTTCTCGTCCCAACAGAATTGCCGCTTTTCCTCAGTGAGTTTGTGCAGAGGTTTCGCAATGTCGGCAAAATTCTTGACAAACCTTCGATAGTAGGAGCACAAACCCAGAAATGCTCTGACCTGTGTCTTGTCTTTCGGAACTGGCCAATTCTTGACGGCGATTACTTTTTCTGGGTCTGTTCGAACACCTTCCCCCGAAACTATGTGTCCTAAAAAGTTTACTTGTTGTCTGAAAAACGAGCACTTTTTCGGACTTAACTTGAGATTTGCTGTTTGGATTTTCGACAGCACTCGGTTGAGGTTTTTAAGGTGATCTTCAAATGTACGGCCCACGATGATAATGTCGTCTAGATATACAAGACATGCGTCTCCAATCAATCCGGCGAGTACTTGCTCCATCAACCTTTCAAACGTCGCAGGAGCATTGCACAAACCGAATGGCATAACTTTAAACTGCCATAACCCTTTTCCTGTTGAAAATGCAGTTTTCTCCTTATCCTTGGGGTCTATTTCTACTTGCCAGTAGCCACTTTTCAGGTCAAGTGTGGTAAACCACTTCATACCAGTCAGCGTATCCAGTGTGTCATCGATCCTAGGCAGCGGGTAGCTGTCCTTCTTCGTGACGTCGTTCAGTCGTCGATAATCCACACAGAAGCGCATACTGCCGTCCTTTTTCTTTACCAGGACCACAGGAGAACACCATGGACTTGATGAAGGTTCTATAACACCGTCCTTCACCATTCCCTCAATCATGGTTTCTACCTCTTTTTCTCGTGCAACTGGCAGTCTTCTTGGTCGCTGACGGATTGGTAACTCGTTGCCTGTATTTATCTTATGCTGAACAAGTCCAGTTCTCCCTATGTCAGCATCGTTTGAAGAGAAAGTGTCGGCGTACTGAAGTAACATCTTCTTAGCCTTGTCCATTTCTCCTTTAGTTAAATCGCAGTTTTCCAAAAGCGTTGACACGTCAAATTTTGCACTACGAATTTTATTTCCGGTAGGCGGATCCTGCAATTGACGCATCCAAGCTACTTCCTCGCAAGTACCGATCAAGGTGCCCTTCTTGATCACATGCTCCTTGTCACTTGGATTCAGTATGCGTACTGCTGAGACGTTGGTGGCCTTGACCAGAGTACGTGCCATCTTCCATGGGAAGTCATTGTTCACCCTTTCTATCAGAACACCTCGATCTTTGTGTCCAGAATTCTGTGGTAAACTAATTGGCACAATTGTTTCTGATCTGCGAGGAAGAACAATCTCTTTCAAGCAGTACACTTTTCCTGATGGTGCACCTTCCATGAAGATTTCATCTGAACCACATTTCAATACTCCTTGATCAACGTCGATCTCGCAACGATGTTTCCGCATGAAGTCCAAGCCCAAGATGCAATCGTCCACTATATCGGCCACGATGACATTGTGCTGATAAGTTCTGTCACCCAATTTTAATTCCACCTCCTTCTTGCCTCGGACGATTATGTGATGACCGGTAGCTGTTAGTAATCGTATACGGTCGTGGTTATCGACGTAGTCCCCAAGAAACCGACTTGCTAGGTGAGAATTGACGACCGTGTGAGAAGCTCCAGTATCCAACGTCAGTTTGCATGGTGTTCCGTTGACTTCGCCTTTGATGGTCAGGCTGTTCCCATCATGTGCTTGCGAGATCAAGATTCTCGGGGCTCTTTCAATACCAGCCAGCACCCGCCCCCCAGTCCTGGCATTTACTCGTTTCCCTGCTGTGGCTGGGCAGTCACTTCAGCCACCCTTCCCTGCTGGTCTTCTCTCGGGGTGCTGCGCTTAGGACAGTTTGACCGAAGATGACCCCTTACTCCGCAAGTGTAGCACCTAGGACTGTACCCTTGCGGCCGGTCGCATACAGGTGATGCTACAACCTCCCTGACGCGGTGCGTTCGGTGGTCCTGCCTCACTGCCTCTACTTCTAAGGCATGGGCCAAGGCGTCTTTCAGCGTCTCATGATGCCCAAGTCTCACAGCGGCTCTAACTTCTAGGTCGCGTATTCCATCAACGAACGCTTGTACCAGATTCCCATCGATAAGTGCAGGGGCAGACTGGTATGCTTTCCGAACCAGCTTTTCAACTTCGAGGGCCCACTGCTGTAGGTTCTCGGTACTACGTTGAACACGATCCTTCAACTTAGCACGAAATACGTGCTCCAGGTGCGCGTCGCCGTATCTGGACTCTAACGCCTCCAGCAGCTGCTCGAAGGTTACATTCTTGCCGAGCGCCTCAAGAATGTTTAGGGCCTGGTCTCGGAGGCCCAAGGTGAGCGCGGTCATGGCTTGCGGTTTTGTCCATCCATTCGCCTTCATAACGGCCTCAAATTGAATTTTATAAGCCGACCACGAAGATGTGCCATCGAATGGAGGCACCTTAAAGCCCCGCGCTGAAGGTGCAGCAACTACTGAAGCTACCGTCACGTCTCCAGTCTTCAGTTCCCCCAAAGCCTTCTTCACCCCAGCGATCTGAACTTCGGCTTCTGAGAGGCGATTCTCGTGCTGCTGTACCTGATCCTTCATCACCTTTAGGTCTTTGCCAAAAGTTGCATGAAGATCCTTTATGAGGAGCATCTGCTCGTCTTGGCGGCGGACCTGCTCCTCCTTGTCTCGCTGCAACTGTTCTTCCAACCGGCGAACCTGCTCCTCTTGGCAGCGGACTTGCTCCACTTTATCTCGCTGCAACTGCTCCTCCAACCGGCGAGCCTGCTCCTCTTGGCGGCGGACTTGCTCCTCTTTATCTCGCTGCAACTGCTCTTCCAACCGGCGAGCCTGCTCCTCTTGACGGCGAGCCTGCTCCTCTTGACGGCGAGCCTGCTCCTCCTGACGGCGAGACTGCTCCTGCAGCAGCGCCATTAAAGCTGACAAGTCTGGCGCCGTTGATGCTGTAGAAACTACGGATGGGCCAGCGACTGGCACTGACGTAGGCTGGACACCACCCGGTGTCTGTGTTGGAGAATGTCCAAACCGCCTTTGGTCCATGTCCTGCTGTCGCTGACTCCTGGTACGGATACCGTCCGTGTCGTCCTTCGGTAGAATTGGCATAATTTATCCCTCACTTCTGACACCAAATTGTTACGAGCTGGGTATGGGATAAATTAATTACTACCAATCAGACAATTAAATAACTTTATTAAACACAAAACACTTAAAACGTAATCACAAATACACTACTGATCACTATTCGCTTAGATATCGCACTTATAGATCACTTCGATTCGCTTCGTTGTATCGCCTAAATCGGACTGACTCCATCGTGTGTCGGCGCTCTGCTTTTATACCGCCAATATTCAAGAACATTCCGGCGACGTGTAGAACGGTTCCAGAAAAACATCAACAAATAAACATTACCAGGAAATACAAAAGTAGTAGGTATAAAAAATAATAACCTACTTGTACCGAATAAAGAAATAGGTACTTTATGCCCTCGGCGTACGGTCGAAATTACAATGACGAGTTCTAATATTTTTTATAAGTAGTTACCTACTTAACTTCAAACTAATAATAATGGAATGCTTCTCGAAGTTTTTAGCGCAAACACACTGTAATCCGTGCTTTCTCGAAAGATCTCGTACGTACGACGTAACAATAGCAACAATATTTGATCACTTGTTTGAACACATGTGAGGCACTCAAAGTTTGATCACTTATTTCAACTTTTCCATTCCGTGTCCGTTTTTCGAGCGCACATCAAAGCGTTAAAAGTTCAAATGTGTGCGTAACCTCAGTAAGTCCAGTGGTGTCTCGTAAATAACTGAGCGGAACGGTCGCTTTGTTCAATCGTAAGATGGAATGGAGCAACGAGTGTCCTAGAATTTATTGAGTTGGTTAGTATTTTTTTTTATTAACAATAATGTTGATACACCTCATCTATCCTAAACATAAACAATGTACACAGTTTAGAGTATTTTAAAGATAGTGTTAACGACGATGTCTGTCCTATTAACTGTGTGACATACATCGGTGCTTTCCTCCTACAATCATGATTTGCTATTCGTTATAAACTTATAATATAATGACACAAATAGTTCTCGTAAAAATTAATTACGCTCATTTTAAGTATTAAAATAATAATAAAAAAATAACTGAAAATTGAATTGAATTGAATATAATTAGATTGAAAATAATTTATTTACTTTGATTTTAAGGCATGCAAGGAAATACGTGAACGTATTTGTGAGTGTGTCTGTACAAATAAGGGTGTGTGCGGTTGTGTGTGTGTGTTTTAGCGCTTATTATTTATGAATTCCTGGGGAACAGTCTTTCAATGTCATCATAAGTAAGACCCTGAAGATATTCGCTTACTACGGTCTTACACTTGTATTTTGGAAGGGGATAAATGTTACATGTCTTGTTAATCCTTACATATTATAAAACAAAGTCCCCCGCCGCGTCTGTCTGTCTGTCTGAACGCAATAAACTCAAAAACTACCGAACGGATTTTCAAACGGTTTTCACCAATGGACGGAGTGATTCATGCGGAAGGTTTTAGTGTATAATTCATTATGGTTTTGTGTAAATTGGCTGAAATTTGACGATTATTGTTGAAGATGTCGGAAAAAATCATGCCGACTGGGAACTTTATTAGCGTGCGCCGCGGAAATCATAAAAGTTACATAAAATTTATGTTCTACAGCATTGTTCATCTTAAAAAGTTCGCGATGGCGTATGTTTATCTTCTAAGGATGACCCACAATAACCATTTTTACCTTTCAGACTTTGATAAAAATTTCATTGTTATTTCCGAAGCTATTTTGACTGGTATTATATTAATCCTTATTCAATAAACTATGTTACTTCAATTGAGCATGTAATTTAAATTAAAATATGCCTCGACGTCATTTCATTTAAATGAATGGTTTAAAAGATATCGCAGATTCAAAATTACGCGTAACAAAATAATTATGGTTGACGGCAACGCGGGCTCAGCGGTAGGAGTCAATGACCTTTTCCTCGGCACCAAGCACCGACCGCAGACAATAGCGCTAGCACAATTTTCAATATTAATATTGAAAATTGATGACCTAGATGTAATTAAGCTTGGTGTGGCAACACGCCGTGTTCGAGTTCACGACAAGTTAATCGTCATCCTGAGGATGCCTCGTTGAGAGGTGAAACACGTGTCGATTTCTTCCAGGGTCTTTTCAAGACTCTTTAGAAATAGCTAAGCGGAAAAGGTTACTAAATATATCCACATCATCATTTTATAATAGATTTCCGCAAGGTCACGCCTGAATCAATTAACAATGGATTAGCAATCTGTTTCAAATCGAAACAAATAGTAACTGATCGTGCATTACGTAATTAGGGTACAGGTCTTCATGTCGTTTATTTATAAGCAATTTTAAGTCATATTCGGGAGGAATGCTTGCGTTGGATTATATTGAGTGTACAGAGTTGCCTGCAAGTGAGTACAGACATGTCCTTGTATAATTGGGTTGTAGAGTATCGATACGGTTTGTGAAGCATCACTTTCAAAACGGGCCACTGCGCCCTCACAAGGCGAAGCATAAAGGTCTTAAAAGTGCCACCCCAAACTGAGATGCAATAGGTTAGTAGTGACTGAGCCAAAGCATAATAAATAGTTTTCAACAGCAGGAAAGCTCTTTCTGTTGGTTCTTTACCCATAGATTACAGTAAAACCTTTAAAAAGTCTATGGTCTTAAAGTAACATGGTAAATCTCTCAATTGTGCGTACAAACTTACATTTGCAGTTGGAATATATGGGAGGACATGATTTTCAACTACAATGTTCATTGTGCGTGGTCCCGGAACCCTTCATTGTGCGTGGTCCGACATACACTTGGCCGGTTTTTATAAACACTTCTTAAATCGTTAAAACGCTAAATACCCAACTGTGACTCTCTGTCAAATTCATTCCAGCGCGGCAGCGTCAAAAGATCCCTGTAGCATTTTAAGTCGCTATGCTGGGGCCACATCAACGGTCAACATCAATGCCCATCATCGCCATAGACAACACGGTAATTACTCCGATAAATAAAGCGATAAATTGAGTCGCCACACTTTTGAACACACAATGAGGTTAAAAACTAAAAGCTCATAACAGGTGGCAGAACAGTTGTACGTCTATAAACGGCCATTTTTGTGTTTATTTTTACCTTTGTGTCGATCACAAATTATACGAAAACTAGATTATGTATGTATGAGACTTGGAGTGTAGCACTATTAAAAGACGAGCACGAGGGGAAGTGTCTACCACTGGTAAAAAGCAGCTTTAGTGGAAAAGTCAATAAATTATGAACGTTTTTTAATATATAGGTTATATTGTGTTTGTTGACTTTAAGTTTGTTTTTTGTTAAAGACCCCATTTATTATTATAATAAGCCCATTTATAATAAATTTAGATTGCTATAAATAACAATTGCTGGGGCCACACAAATTACAAATGCCATTGATTATAGCGATGAATCGATGATGGACGTTCACCGTAGGTGTAGCCACAACTTATCGCGATAATTTGACAACGGCATCATATTGCTGTTTGACGTTGGGCGATAACTCGGGCACGGTATATTATAATATTACCGTGACTCTGGTGACAGTATTTTTTAGCGGATCAAAGAGATTAAGCCGACGTATGCACGGACGTAAATCGCGGCGATTCTAGTATTTTTACGCGTGGGCGTACGTTTTTCATTTTATAAAGTATATTATTTTAATTATTGTGAATGTGAGGACTATGTGGATATTATTATTATTGTTATTTCTCTGCTAGTTTTAATGATGGTCTAGCAGTTTGAGTACCGTGAAACCTGGCAACTTTGCCACTTTACGATGGGTAAAAAAGTTTGAAAAGGTTTTTCTTAAAAAAATCTCTATGGTGTCATAAAAAGCAATCAATGAGATATGTAGTAAATTTTATGCATTATTGAAACACAATTTTATATCTATTGTGTACTCATTCTATAATGATGTTTTAGTCCAAAAACCTTTTATGGCAAAGTCAACTATCACTTGTGGTAAGATTGCTATCCCAAAAAATAAGAAAAATTTAAAAGAGTTACCATAAAAAATCACAGTCATCATTGCCGCATGCCTGGTCACAGTAAAAATATACTACAGTTGTACAAAATGTGGCAAATTCACCCGCCTTGTTTAGATTTTTTCAAAATAAATAGAAATCGCTGTCAGGATTGCATCAGTAAAATTAGGAGTAGGTTAGTAGGAAACAAAACGAAATAACAGGATTTTAGTTTCTTTCTTGTGACAGCTCTAGCCTCTAAAAAAATATGGCAAAGTCGACGTTACTAAAACTTTGCATTGGGTTGGTATATTTGCCAACAGTGATTTCTTAGGTTTGATTGGTTAAAGAGACGTAATTATCATGATTTTAATTAAAGAATATTATTAAGAACGTGGTATTAAAGTTTGACTTATATACACAAGGTATATCCCACTTATTATACATTTCATTAAAGTTTCGGAGCGCAAAGTCACTAACAGTTAGAGCGAGAAAAAAGTAACCACCAAAACAGGACAGTTCTATAAGAGCTGGGTTGTCATATACAATAAAATGTTGCCAATCAAATATTCAAATTTGATTTAAGGGTATTACAAACGTTAAAAAAATACAGTTTTGACGTAACAAATTATTTTGCCTCGTAAGGCGGTATATGGCAAATTAAACAACCTTTGGCAAAGTTGCCAGGTTTCGCGGTAGTTTATGCGGCCTACCCAAATGTCCTTTATTTGGTATTGTTCGTCGAGTTGAGCTCCTTAAGTTCTGAGTTTGTTTCGGCCTTTCTTCTCAGAGTAGTTAGAGAGGAAACGCCGAACTCATCTAGCTTATCTTAATTTTTTTTTTTAATATGACGTGTAAAAGTGATTCCGATATCCTATCCAACGTGATCCTATCTAAAGAAGAAACCATTTTATTTCATTCCTATTAATTGTGCACCATGAGCACAGAACATAATTGTATACTCTACGACTACGAGGAGGTCGACTTAGAACAAAAGATTGAAAGACATTTTTGCTGTGCAACATCTGGTGGTACCCCGGGCGGGAACATCTGTGTGAAGGACGTGAACAGAGCGGGAAATTTGAAATAATTTAAAGAAAACCACTGCGTAATCAAAACAGAAATTTTCTTGAGGAATGTATAATCATCTCAAATTAGCATTACCAACCAATATTAATATTGAAAATTGATGACCTAGATGTAATTTGTTATGCTAATTTGACATAACTTTAATTTCTGTTGCATAAAATGTATCTTCTTTCATGTCCTACTTTGCTTTACTAAAGATTAGCAAAAAATCAGTGGTTCGCGCGCGCGCCCACTGATTTTTTTAAATCGATTCGAATCGTTAGCTGATGTATCGATTCACAAAAAAATCGAGGACAAAAGATCGATTTCTAAAAAATCGATTCTCGAGTTTTTTTCAAGTTTGCATTTAAAATGTATCCATTTTATGAAAAACAAGTAAGATAATTTTTTTTTTGTTAATTATGGTCTGGCAGTTTGAGTAGTTTATGCGGCCTACCCAAATGTCCTTTCTTTGGTATTGTTCGTCGAGTTGAGCTCCTTAAGTTCTGAGTTGAGCTCCACGATTACTGACAAATGCTTGCACTGACTGGACAGGTTCACTCAAATCTGTGTGGTTCTTTCCTCAAAAGACCATTTCAGACACTAATCTACATGGTCCTCATATGGCCTGACCAAGATTATGTCTGGACTTTAAAAGAGACTGTGACCTCTGAGTTTGTTTCGGCCTTTCTTCTCAGAGTAGTCAGATAGGAAACGCCGAAGTCAACTAGCTTATTTTTATTTTTTTTAATATGACGTGTAAAAGTGATTCTGATATCCTATTTACAGAATAAACAATTTCATTTCATTTCATTTCGATACCATAATAAAATGATCTCATCAGTACAATCAGTTTTTTTTTAGTTCAGGTAATTCGATAATAACAATTATTTTTATTATTATATTAAAGTCAGATTAGGTATGAAAGAAGACATTTATTTTCAAAATGTTAATTACATGAAATCTCGTTTTTGAGTAATTAATTAACCCTTTAACCAGCAATGCCGTAATATTACGGGTACAATCAAGTAATTGTAAATAATTTTAAAACAAAAACTAATCGAATGGCCATTTTCAAGGGTGAAATGTCGATTCACTGAATCGATTGAGTACTGCATATCGATTTAAAAGATTCTTCGATTAATCGATCTCAGATCGCCATCCCTAGACTTCTTGTGACTAGTATTATTTATCAGGAAAGCAGTACTTTGCCCATAATTCAAAGCAGAAACAAAATTATTACTTTAAAAATAACAAACTGACTAGGATGGTTGATTGTGAACCGGAATCAACCTAAATAATAAAAAAAAAACTGGGTCAGTGGGTCATCTTACTCTGCGTTTGCACTGGCAAAACATTAACTTATTAAAAAAAATTCGAAATCCATAATTTCTGTCAATGTTCGATACCATGTTTGACAGGAAATAGATATTTAAACATGTTTATAAGTGAATGTTTTGCCAGTATAATCGCACAGTAAGATGACTCAGTGAGTCACCGCACCGTAGTGTGCGATAGGGCTTATTCACACCTGAACGAATTTAATATTAAGTATCTATTATGGCCATAAGTCCCTGTAGTCTGTAAAATTCTGTTCTGAAAATACGCAGATCTGGTTTCAACAGGATGGAGCGACGGCCCATACCTCTAACATGCCCGTTATTCGTCAACTTTTCCCCAAAAAGTGATCTCTCGAAGAGGACATTTTCTGGTCACCACGTAGTCCAGATCTAACCCCGATGGACCTTTTCTTATTGGGTTATCTGAAATCTAAAGACGTCCTAAAAGAAAATATTCAAATAGGGCTTGACAGAACGGACTTGCCGTGCAGTCATTAGTTTTAGACGTCGCACTATGGTTCGTCTAGAACATGCTAGCTGGACAAATCTATTTTCTGCGATTTTTGGTTCCCAAGGGCTTTCTTATAACAAGTTATGACTACCTTATTTCGTTTTGGTATAAGGGGAGCAATTTTGGGGAGAGAGGGGTGGTTATAGACTATGTAAAAAAAAAATCCTTTTCATACTAAAAGAAAAAATTATTATTAAAATAAAAAATAAAAACAAACAACCATGAGTAAGCTGCACGCTCACAGCTAGCAGCTATTAGTCAAGCACATAGCAGGTAGTCACAAAAAGGTCTAGCAGGTAGAATTTAGCGATAACTCTCTAATTTTTTATATAATCTAATTTATACTTAAAGTTATAATAATTATCACAGACATATAAAGAGTATAATTATATAATTATAATGATCGTTATATTCGTTATCACTTATTTCTTCCTCTTCTGGTGAATTCTCAGCAGTATAGTCCTGCAGCTGCATGTTAACATTGGGTCTAGGGATTTGAACAAGATTTAATGTAGAGGCTATTATTAAATCTAACACTGCAGAAGGCAGGCTACCTGTTTTTTTTTTTAAACCTCTCTTAGGCTGTTTATTAAAGGGTCAGATGTGATCAACAATCTTACTTAGCAGATCGTCAACTCTTCTCCTTTTATCGCTGGACTTTCAAACTCTTTACTTTCTTTACTCGAAATCTTTTGACATCCATTCTCAATTTTTTTCCCAAAAAAACGTCGCGGATCTTTTTGTGAGTACTATTTTTTTTTCTAAATTTGTCCTAAATGTGCTGATTGACTTCCTCAGAGCCCTGGAAGAATCTTTAGTGATACCGGATAGGTCGTATTTTGAAGATATTAGACCAAACAGTCCGCATTCCGGTTTTCTTTGCCCAGTTTAATCCACTCCTCGAAAAGTTCTAATTTAGAGACTGAAAGAGGTGTAAAAAAAAAAAATATGTTCCACAGCTAGCAGTCTATAAAGCTAGATTTATTATTATTTGAAAGAAGAGGGTTTAAGCTACCATATATGTAAATTTTATGTCTGTGACACGCACAGAAAATGGGGAAAGAATTGTAAATTTGGAATTTGATTCAAAATAATTAAAAAGCCATTTGTAACTTGCTAACTTTTATTGTATAATAAGATAGTATACAGGGTGTAAGGGACAGCCTTCTGCAAACTAACAGGATGCATTCAGCTCCTTATTTTGAATCATATTCCACAAATTATAAAACAATTTTTTCTCAGGAAAATTTTCATTTTATTTGCGTTTTTTCAGTTACTATTTCTTTCTTTCAATGTAAAATTACATTCTCTGTACGTAGTACCTCATTAATGTAAATAAAACAGGTAAAATAAAAAAAAAACAGCAATGGATGTTGAAATTCTCTAACAAACGACGCGTGAAATCAGGTGTTCAATTTCTGCCTAGAAAGAGTTCTTTAAACCCGCCGCAACGCATACCTACTAAGGTATGTGGTGCGGCGGGAGGGGTAGTCCCCTCCCAACAGCAATTGGTTTGTGTCGCAGTCAGCCGCAGTGTCGCTGTCGTGTGTGCCGCGAGCGCATGTCGGTGCGGATCGCTCGCACAGACGCGTTATAAAGTTACGTTACGTACGCTTTTGGATTTATTTTTTGTTATGGTGTTTTTGTATGTGAGAAATGGCTACCTTTTTTGCTCGTGAGTATGGAAAAATGATTATGTGCTACGGGGAAGCTCTGGGAAATGCTAGGGAAGCGCTCAGAACTTACATTGATAGGTATCCTACTATCCTGACCGTTGGCAGTTAGCATCCATCAGACACCCGAATAATTACCAATGCCTATCCACGCGTACTAGAAACCGTAGTTCCCAATCAGGAAGGCGCTGGAAAACTACTTTGCCGTGAAAACTTAAGGCTCGTACAGACTAGTGCGATATCGCGGACGCGACACGGGTCGCGCTGTCTGTCGCGCCCGCGATATCGCGCTGGTCTGTACGATCCTTTACGCGGTGCAGGGCGCCGCTCGAGCGCGGTCGCTCTCCCTGCCGCGGGATGGCGGGGAAGGCGTCCGAAAGCGCTGCCGTTCGCTACCTACGTACGTACGTTTTGCCACGATAGCGATACGCTGCGTGTAAGGTAATAAAACAAATCAGGTTTATTGGATTGAATTCACCCCATCAGTCTGCGGAGGGCTGTACCTTACACCCTGTATACCTTTAACTTCGATAATCATCGCTAAATTAAACCGAAACCACTTTTAAAATCGTTTTTGTAAGTATTCGCGTCGAATGCAAAACTCCTAAAGATAATCAGTTTACTTAACTTTTTTTTACTTATAATCACTTACCCTTTTCTTTTATACTTTGCGACCCTTAATGAGCGCAACCCTAGGTGCATTATAGTTGATGGAATTGGTTCGTGGGAATACTTTATTTTAGATACGTATACTTTATACTTTTGCATAAAAAATAAAGTATGCAAAAATACTAATCTTTACTGTGATGTGTTAAACGAAACATTCACAGTGTTATCCATAGTTACTGAACTATTTGTAGATACCTATATGTCACAAAAGAAAATCTAATAATATTGATAAAAAAAATTGACGGAGAAAAACTCAAATCTTAAAAATGGATCTGATTTATTTACTCTCTATTCCCGCCACTTCCGCTTTCACTGAGAACTTTTTTGTTAATGAATCTGAAGTAGCGAGAAGAGACACAGATCGACCATAAAAATAAAAAGAGTAATTTATTTATTTAAACATAAAGTTTGGTTGTAAAACTAGCTTTGAAACATTCAAAATACAACAAAGAATTATTAGCGTTTGCTAAAAGCACCCATAAAATGTTTCTTAAAGAGATTAAAACTTTTGAAAATACTTTTTTTGTTCCTGATACTTTTTTGTCTCAAAGAACTTGATACATACCTACGTAATTTAAAAAAAAAATTGGCAACCCTAAGCATGTTCTAGACGAACCATAGTGCGTCGGTTACAGGAGTGCCGTGATCGTAACAAACTACATTTGGACGGCGTAATTTAAAAAAAAAACAACAATGGCACTCCGGGAGTGCCGGCAGAAGTGAAACCTAATAAAAATACTTCCAAAACCTTTAAAGTAAAAATACTTGCATAGAACATTGATACGTAACGTATTATAAATAAAGAGCACAATCGCGTTTACAAAAGTGAGGTGTCGGTAACGGTGTCGCGAGTTGTCTTTTCCTATCTCAAAAATGCCCAACGCACATAAAGAAGTATTCACTTTAAAAAAAATCATTTTCTAAAGATTAATACGAAATAAAAAGATATTTCTTATTGTTATTAGTTTTTTATTTATTAATTATTTACTTGTCTAAGGACTTATGGGCAGTGTTTCTTTCAGGCAAAATTATCCAGGGGGCGGTTAAGAGATCTGGCGGGGGCGGAGTAAATAAAGGAAACAAAGTAATATTGAAAATCAATTCCAATTATTATTAATATTTTAATGAATAAAAGATGCTATATGCTGAACCAAAATTGTCAAAGTAACATTGTAAAAAGCCACGAAGAATAATATTCTTTACAAAAAAATTTTTCTTCGTGGCTTTTTTCTTGCATACAAATCAACAACTTTTTCAAGAAATTCTTCTTTTGGAGTCTCTGGTCCCTCGATCCTAATCATCATACAATGCATCAAAGTTTCAGGTAGCATTCTGTTTCTTGCCTTATTTAGTATTCTGTTCATCGTACTAAACGATCTTTCGACGGAGGCAGCGGTTACGGAAATGACAAGAAGGATTTCCCAAAGTGTTTGTAATTCGCAGTACCCTAAGTCTGCTTCTAAGATTTTTGCGATTGGATTTTCACCTGTCTCCTTGTACATTCCACTTTCTAGCATTGACTTGATGTAAAATTTAAATGATTTAAGGTCTGCTATCACATTTTCCGCATTAAGCGTAGGAAATTTGTCACAAAACTACTTGAAAATGTCATGATATCAATTGATTTGTCATTGAATCTGTCTTCTATTTCATTAATTATGCTTTCACAATAATATCTTAATATCTTAATCCCTTTAAATGTTTCAGTTGCATTTTCATCAGCAACCAGGTACACTTTTATTTGCAGAGGTCTATTGACGTCTTTGCACTGCTTTGTAATATCCTGCAAGTGTAATTTTGTGGTGGTAATTAGAGGAATTACTTTAGCGAGACATAAGTCTTTCTTTTGCAAAGCATTGCTGAGGTAAGAAAGTGCACTGAGAAGTTCATTCATTATGTGACAGGTGACGATGAAACTCTCATTTCTTATTTACAGTAAGATGCTCCCTGCGAGTGATGCAACATCTGCGCCTTCTTTGTGAACATGTTCAAAAGCCATTATGTAATTAAAGGGTCCTAAAAACAGCATTTACTGTTTTAAGAGCAATGAGTCCCTTTTCAATAGCATTTGCAATAGTTTCTGCCTTTCCATCGGGGATTTTGAAAATTGCCAAGAACTTTTCCACTTGGACTTTATCTTCCATTACTCTGAACATCATACTTAGCTCCATTTCGTTTCTTAAAAAGTACTTTCATCAGCTAAAACGGAGAACTTCTTGTTTTTAATGTTTCCTTCAACTCATCTCTTAAAACTTCACCCACACATTTTAGTAGTTCACAAGCTGTTTCCTTACTACTACAGGGTGTTTGGTGCATCGTGTGCCAAATTGAAATGGTCGACTGGGGGGGTCACCTGCTATCCTTTCAGACCCCTAAACACATCTCATGCCCTGTGGATTTTTTTTCATCGACTTTTTATTATTTTATTAAAAATATACCGAAATTTTACATTCAAGTACAAATAAAAAAAAAGTGTAAGTCGTAGACTCTGAATTTTAATTTTATTTAGATGTGTATTGTTTTACAGTACTTTTAAATTCAAAATTAGTAACATTAGCCATGTAGTTTCTTTTTTTATTTACTCGCAAAGTTTCGGACTTCAATTAAAGCTGTCCATGTTACAGCTATTTACATGGCTATAAAAAAAATACAAAAGCGACCGGGATCTTCCAACTCCCTCAGAAATTCTCTAGTCTATTCTCTTGCTAGTGATGTGCCATAAACAATATACATGCCATAAAAATCTTTTTACAACTTTGTGAATTCGCTAGAATTGTGAATCGAGTCACAAAATACTAAATTACAAATTCAAAAGAAAAACGGCCTGATGGGACTAACGTTAGTTAGATAAGGAGACAGCTATAATTTTCATTCTACAAATTTCGCGAAATTACTATCTATAAACAGCTGTTTAGAGTGGGAGAGCCTTATGGGATAGCGTTAGAGGAAAAGGGATGGCGATATTCTTGAAAGTGTGTCGTTCTTTCTAGGCGCAGTTCTGGTTTCTGATTGGCTACTTTAATATGTCATGCACTACTCAATTCCTGCCTGGCTGATTGAGTGCCACGTCACCGTCACGTCAATAAAGGGTTTCCAGCTCTAAAATGATACCAGGTTTAAATAATTTGCCAAATTGTAGGGATATTCGTCGCGAATATACGGAAATCTGCTGTAGAGACGCGCAAAAGTGAGCGAGCGGCAACCTATTGCTATTGATTAAGTTTCAAACGCCCCAGGGGGGCAGTAAAAAAAACTTAAAGAAACACTGCTTATGGACTGCCCGATCCTTTTTTTTAAATGACGCTTTGTTGTGTTCCTAAATACTCGAAATTCGAGTCAACTATTTCTCGAAAGAACCTAAATTTAAAAGATTGTTCCTTAAAGAAAGAAAGAAAGAAAAATAGGTTTATTTGTCACAGAGACACGTGCATACATCAAAGACAAGAGTAAATGAAAACAACAAAAAGTACATAATAAATCACGAGCATAAAACAGAAATTAGTCGGCAGCTGCACGACATGACTGTGACAAGAAGGCTTCCACTCAGTATGATGCAGTGCTATGGGGAGCCCACAGCACAGCGCTGATTTTCAGTGGTCACAAAGCGATTTGTAAAGTTTTATTTGGTAAACAGGGTTCGAGGTTATGTACGGATACATTTTGAAGAAAGTGGTTACGAGGAAAATTTTAAAGTTTTAAATTCTGACACTTTCTATGTCAAATAATCGATCGCGCTCGATCATGCCATCTAAAATTAGCTTTGCCCATTGAGATATTAAATGTCTATGGCTTTGCCTGACCTTCTCCAATATATGAGCATTGACATTGACGGTTCAAGTGTGGCCACTCAACAATTTATCGCTACAATTATCGGAATAATTTTCGTGATATTTATGGCGATGATGGGCATTGAATTTGACCGTTGGTGTGACCCTAGCTTTATGATGGATCTGCAGTTGTAGCCCGCGAAATTCAAAATTTACCTAAATACGAACACTGTTTCCGGAACAAATCTAACTTAGCGAAAAGTATAAATGATTCTAATAATTATAATTCTGTAAATACATATTTTTAATAGTCGCGAATCGTATTTTAATCAAGAAAAAACCTGATACAGACCTGCAAATTGCAAAAAAACGTAAGAAAATTTGAATTTCGCGGCTAAAGCTACGGATTTGCCCTAAGGAAACGGAGTAAAGATACGGTTTCCTAGAAAAGCGGTGATTGCTCACGTAGCGTCCACAATTTACGGCGAATGACGTCGAAAGATTCGTCGAATGATTATGAAAGTAAGTTGGTGTGGTTTCCTAGAGAGCGTTGTTGACACCGTAATGCGAATCCCGCCCCTGATAGATTTAAATCGCTAGATTTGTCCACACCAAACTCAGTAACAAGAAAAATTGTCCATACTGAGAAGAGTGAGCTCACACTGGGAACCGAACACTTTTCCAACATTTTTTTGTTCGAATTTCATTTTACCGAAAACTATTGACCGACGTCTTTTTTGTTATATGCATTATTTGAAATCTTTTTAGATAATTGAAGTATCATGTGTCATAGGTTTTACCAAAATATAATTTGCCAATTTACAAAATAACTTTTTGCTACAAAATTTAGTGTGAGAAACGAATCTAGAGATGAATGATGCCCGCGTAGGCGCGGAGGGGTGGGGCGGCCTGCGAGCTGAGGAGCAGATGGTTTGAAGGCCCGCAGCTTCGACTTGCTGGCCGGCTAGAGTCCGCCAGCCTCAGCCGCGGCGGCGAGCCTTCAAACCATCTGCTACGATAAGCTCGCGTGGGGCCACCCAAACCCCGCAGCGCCGGAGTTGTGACAGAAACAATGCTTGCTGCATGTTGCATGCCTGCTTGCATGATGCATGCTTTTTTGTACGCTGCATGCTGCATGCCTGCTTGCATGCTTGAAGCAAGCATCTTTGTTTGCATGCTTCTTACTGAGATCTAGACTATCTTTTGACGTGGTAGGGCGAATCTAACGATTTAAATCTTTGTTGCTGTCATCATTTTCATGACAGCCGTCAATGCGGCCGTCAAGTGCAGTCACTGCTTTTTTAGGAAGCCGTAGCTTGAAACTATTTCTTCAGTTCGAATAATATTTAAAAAATAACTAATTAACTTTTAATATCTTGTAAAATCACTTTAATTATTTTTATGGGTACTTTGAAAATATATTACTTTTTCGTTTTCTTATTATTTTCAACTATGATTTTTTTTAGTCAGTCTTTCTCATGGAATTAGTAAGTACTAGTGTTAGGAAGACATCTACATTCTTTCTTTTCTACAAGACTTGACACAAAGTGACATTACAAAATAAATGTTGCTACTTTTCATAAAAAATGGCAGCCTTCATGTCGTAAGCTTTTCTTTTCTTTTCTACAAATGAAAAGTTTTTATTATCAATTTATGGAAGATTTATAATGCTATTTGAAGCGATCCAGATGGTCAATCGGTTTTCTGAAGCAATTATTTAGTTGTAAATGTCGTTAGTCATGTACTTTTTACTGCCTGTAAGTACTACGTGGTTATGATTCTTTTGTAGTGGTAGATTTGCTTGACTTAATTTACCTTTGTGTTTATTATATTCCTTGATTGTTACTCGTTATTATAGACCTTTACAAATATCTCCGTGCCTGTATCTTTTCTGTATATTGATATCATTTTAGGTGGCGTAAACATCGAGCTACATATGCAAATGTTGAACGGATCGAACGATACCAATAGTTCTGCTGTGACAACATCCAAAAAAGATAATATCATGAGCGCCGGAAGTGTGACATTGGACAGCGAGCTGGCGAGCACGCGCCGCCTGCTGTGGGGCGACCATGTGAAGGAGGATGTCTTCCGGCGATGGGCGCAGGGCTTTCAGTTCAGTCCGGACGAGCCTAGCGCCCTCGTGCAGCAGGAAGGTGGACCATGCGCAGCTATTGCGCCCGTTCAAGGCTTTCTGCTTAAAATACTCTTATCGGAGACACCTGGACACAGTTTTCAAGACTTGACATCAGAGAAGTGTAATTCTTTACTTGTTAGGGCTGTGTGTACAATATTAAGCCAGTGTCTAGCTCCTAAGTACAGTGTAGCTGTCTACCGGAAGAATGAATCAGATGCTGAGACTAGCAGTGGCAATAACCTCAATGTGGAGGAACAATCCTGTTCGGTGTATGATACCTTAGATCAGTTCCATCGAAGGATTGAGGTACATCCATTTCAGACTTTATCTGAAGTAGAAGCTTTCTACACAAGGAACATTCGAATATTGAAGGACAAGTATGGTGTTCTACTTCTGTTGTATAGTGTTATTCTCAGCAAGGGGGTTGCTGTTGTGGAGGCAGAGCTTGCAGAACTATCAGACCCACTCATACATTCAACGTATGGCTATGGCTCACAGGGACTTATTAATTTAATGCTAACAGGAAGAGCTGTTGCACATGTATGGGACCATGACCAAGTTGTGGGGGGACTGCGACTGCAGGGCATTGAAAGACAAAATGATATTGGGTTCCTTACAATAATGGAACATATGCAATACTGCACAGTTGGATCTTTCTACAAAAATCCAAAACATCCTGTGTGGGTGTTAGCCTCAGACACACACCTAACAGTATTGTTCTCTCTTGAGCGACGGCTGGCTGCACCTGAGACAGTTGGAGAGTCAGCAGAGCGGATTTTCCGCTCATTTGATCCAGAGGGTAACAACTTTATTCCTTCAGCTGCACTGCAGGATGTATTATGTGCTGCAGATCTGGTCAGTGAACCTGAATATGTGGAGTTAATGAGACGAAAGTTGGATTCAGAGAATTTGGGCATTATCCTATTGAGTGCGTTCATGGACGAGTTCTTCCCGGGATGTGAACGTGGTGCACCTGATACTTTTACTCTACATCACTACAACGGGCTGGTGCGAAGCAATCCCGGCGCACGCGTGATGTACCGCACGGGGCGCGCTGCGCTGCTGGAGTGCAACATGCGCGCCGCCAGCACGGACGCCATGCTCACGTGCCTACAGACCAAGTGGCCCAGCATCGACGTGATGTGGGACGACGGACAGTCGCCGTCGCTCAACTAGCACAGGCTGCTCCCTTCCGATGACCCCTTACTCTGAACTCGTACTGTGACACAGTGAGGAACTCGTCGAAAGTATCTTTAGATATGTTTAAATAATGTCGCTGAAAAATTCCATTACTTTATTGTATTAACTTATGTATAAAAAAATTGTATTGGATGGATTGCATCGAGGCTGTGCATGGATGATCCTCACACTGGTAAAGGCAGCTATTTTGCATAAATTTGGCATCCTCAAGGCAAGACATGGGCACTGAGCGGCCCGCGTATCGTGCTCTGTCCATAAGTCGAGACTTAGTAATAATCAGTACAATGTTGTGAGAATAGCTCCAAGCTACCTGTGTAAATGAGTGATCTGATAAATTAAGCAATAAGCTTTATGCAAGTGTAATAAATAATATAAAATGTAAAATATAATTTTACAGTGCTCTATCTTTGTTGATAAAATTGTCATAATTTTGGACTGGGTACTGAAATAGAAATCTATTTTCGTATTAAGATTAGCTGTGACGACATGCTCTAGGTCATGGTCTAAGTACCGACACGTGGATTGGTGCGGTGATGAGTGATGCCGACATACTAGTGGCTAAGTAATGCTCATGGTGCACTTTAGTGTCGCTGCTGCAATGCTTGCACGCGCCCTGCGAAACGCGACTACCGGGAGCACAAACTTGCACTTGTCTAATTTTAATATCATATAAAATGTATAGTTTTGTACCAACCTTTGTATGGAACTGTTGATGTTATGTCACTGGACAAACATAACATGCAGATGCAGTGGTAGACCCAACCTTGAGCTCAGGGGCTCACACCAACCAGCAGAATGGAAATACTACATACTGGTCATGGTCACAGGGGATGTCCATCCCCTTAAAGCTGCCTCTGGTTTTATGTACAGTATGAAAACTACTAGATTTCTGTAAACTGTTTGCCAACCTTTGTTTTGTACATTTTCATGGTTTGCTAATAATCATCTTGACACTACCCTTAAGGGAAAGCAATGTGATTTTATTTTACTTTAAAAGGAACATTTGTCTGCCACCATATGGAATTTAAGTATTTTACTGTATTTTGTGTAATTGCTAATGGACATCTCACTAGCACAGGACACAGGATGGTGGTGGCCCAGTGTTAGCGGCCCCGACGTCTGTCATAAGTCGTGGGTTCGAATCCAGGCAGGCACATTACTTTGTGTAATTTATTTCATCACTACTGCTCTCAAAATGGTGAAGGAAAACATTGTGAGGAAACCGGCATGTCCTAGAACATCTACCAAACCGCACTGGGACCGCGTGGTGGATTGCCACCCACTCCCTCCCACAGACAGGAGGTCTGTGTCTCAGCAGTGGGAACGTTATAGGCTGATTATGTATGTCGCCAGCAAGTGCCCACACTGCGTGTATCTTATACATGTTGTTGCATACTCTGTGCTGTACATACCTATTTACTGTTTGATAAGTACTAAGTATGGAAGGAAGCCCGAAGTTGGTTGTATGTAATAGAGTAAAAGTTATTAGTGTGACAACTGATACGGGTTAGTATGTAATGATTGTTACATGGGACTCTTCAAGGAAGTTTCCCATGACTTTTTATGGGATTATTGACTTAATTACATACATTTTGTATACTTTTTCTTTGATTTATATTGTGACTTAAACATTAACCAAGACTTGTTTTGTAAGTATAATACATTGACACAAATTATAAGAGTCATGTGTTTCCTCAATTTTGTTGGTTTATCAAATGTGTAGCTAGTGCTTGAAGACCGTCTGTTAATACTTGCAGGGTTGTCTGACATCATCCACCACTTGCTACTAAACACAAAATGGCCATCTTTGGATAATCTTATTTCTTAGGTAGTGATTATTATTATTGTATTTGGTCAGATTAATGTAAAATAGCTGTACACATTAGTGTCGCGTTATAAAGAGTATATTGAAAGATATTTTCAGTTAGTCATAAATAGTGTAACATGCTTTTTTAATTACAATATGTTGGTTTTATTTTGTTTGACTTTGATGTGAGCATGGCTCAAAATATTATTTACACTTTGTAGATCATTAATACAACATTCAATTCGTCTAAAACAGGTAGGTAATGAATTAATATTACCTAGCTTCAATAGGATGTATCATGTACCATATTATCCGAACCATCCTAATTAATATTATAAATGCGAAAGTGAGTTTGTTTGTTTGTTACACTTTAACGCTAAAACGGCTGAACCGATTGAAATTTGGCACATGGTTAGGTCATAGGATACTTTTTATTGACATTGCCATGGGATCGTGACTTAGGCTGCCTGTCCACTAGAGCGGAGCGGAGAAATGTGCCAATATTAACCAATAGGAGCGGAGCTCTGAAGCGGAGTTTAGATTCTATTGGATAATATTGGCGCATTTCTCCGCTGTATCGCTCTGCTGCGGTGGACAGGCAGCCTAATGCAGGCGAAACCGCGGGGCGCAGCTAGAAGACAACTGGTTTGGTTACAAAGTTGTACAGCATTTATTTATGTACTATAAAGTTCCAAGCATAACCCTATGGATGTCCTTACTTGACGCCTAAGGGCGCCCTCGAATTTGCGGCTAAGTGCCGCGCGGAAGCAGCGCGTCTGCAGCGCTGCGGTCGCGCTGCTTTGTAAATCCATACAGAAAAAAAACGCGCGATTGCAGCGCTACACCAGTTTATCGATCGACTAGTGACGGTGCGCACGTATTTTTTTTTCAAGTCTAAACATGATCGAAAATCAGGTTGAACAATTTATCGATGAAGTTGAAAGTCGTCCAGTGATATGGGATTCGAGGTCCGATAAGTACAGCAATAAAATTGAAAAGAAAAAGGCTTGGGAAGAAGTACCTATGTAATACTTACATTTAAATTTCACAAACAAGACCGCAAGTGAAAAAAATGAAGCATGTAAGTATATTTTTAACACAACTACTTTATATTTTCATCGTTTGCCATGACAATTCTCCTTCTGGACTAACAAAATAATCAGCTAATGTATCAAGTACAGTCGTAGCACTTATTTGTGGGTGATTATTTTGATTT
This sequence comes from Omphaloscelis lunosa, assembly GCA_916610215.1. Classification (NCBI taxonomy): domain Eukaryota; kingdom Metazoa; phylum Arthropoda; class Insecta; order Lepidoptera; family Noctuidae; genus Omphaloscelis; species Omphaloscelis lunosa. The sequence goes on along the minus strand of OU744245.1, from coordinate 1,368,403 downwards.
GTTGTATGTTTTGTAAATCGTATCTCAGCAATGTCGGGTTGGAGTTGGATGACTTGGAATCTGTCTTCCTAAGTAGGTATATTATGTAACACAACACGCGCGAACGATATCTTCAGCAAAGGGTATTTATACATTTAACGGACGATGAAGAATTCTCCACTTATTCGCCATTATGCCAAACGAACACTCAATGTATCTCCTTGCCCTCGATAAACGATAATTGAAAATACGTTTCTTCTCATTTAGGTGATTGCCAGCATAAGGTCGTTGTAAAATATCTCTAATTCCGAATGCTTCGTCACCAATGAAAAAAAGGCACTGGTGGTCCATTATTTGTAATTGGCAACGGATTGGGAATATTTAATTCCTATTCATGTAGTCTTTTGTAAAAGTTACTGTTTTTGAACATTTGCGAATCAGAACTTTTTCCATATGATCCAACATCTATGTACCTACGTAAAACAATAGTTTGAGTCACATATCGCTAAAAGAACTATAGAAATAATTTTTATAATTGTAATATAGAGAACCACTATTCTCTGGTTTGATTATTCTTATATGTTTCCCATCAATAGCACCCAAGCAATTAGGGAAATTGGCCTTAGTGTAATATCCGTTAGCAATAATTAACCAATTTATTTATTTATTTATTTATATATACTTTATTGTACACCACAAAAATACATAACAAAAAATAAATCAAACACTACAAAATATACAATGGGCGGCCTTATCGCTTTCCGCGATCTCTTCCAGGCAACCTTGGAATGGACAGTGATTTGCCTGGACATAAAATGGGGCTGTCGTCGGTGCAAATAAGTATACAATAAACTAGAATAAATACACAGATATATACATATCCTAAATAAAAGATACATAAATACATACATACTTACAAAATATATAAGCAACAAAAATAAATGAAAACTAAAGATAATTACAGTTACGAGAACAAGATCACAACGACAAGTTTAAGAGACTCGTGAAGGAACATTACTTGTCGTTGTGATCTTGTTCTATTGGTAACGATTGCGCGCGTTTTATTTGAACTGGCAATGCATTCCACAAACGAGCGACCTGGACAGTAAAGGACTTGTCGAGGAAAGTTGTGGAATGCATAGGCATTTTAAGCTTTAAGTTATCTGATGACCTTAAAAATTTCGTGTGGGAGACGCAAAGAAACTGGAAACGTTTCTTGAGATAGAGAGGGGTGGAAGGGGAAAAAAGCACGTTATACAAAAGCGAAAGAATGTGAACATTCCGGCGAAGGCGAATTGGTAACCACTTGAGCTTCACGCGAAATTCGGAAACATGGTCATATTTACCAATCTTCTTCCTGAAGCTCAGGTACCTATATAAATAGTATGGAGGATTTCGTATATTGCTCGACAAACTTCTTTGACAATAGCACAAATTGTTGAAAGCCCACGATTATAAGTATGATATTTTGTAAGACTACAACCTTCTGCCAAGAACCTGTAAATAACAATTTTAATTAATATTTTTCAGGTATACTACTGCAACGCAAATAGAAAAACCTAAGGGATTCTTATAGTCGTGAACTTAATAAGCAAAGAGCATCAAAGAGTGGATCAGCTGCCTCATCACATCGAAAATTTTGATCGAATCAAAATTTTGACCGAATTCAATTTTTATCGTGTTTGTCGGAGTCCAGACCTACTGATATTTCTACTCAGCCCTCAACGTCAAAAAAGATGAAAGTTTCGGAGCCGGTAGAAGACACTAATAAAATTTTGAAAATACTCTTGGAGAGAATGCAAAAAAGAGATGAAACTATTGAAAATGATGGCGATCGGTGTTTTTTAATGTCATTGTTAAGTGATTTTAAGCAAATACCTGAACACCGCAAGAATGACGCAAAGTACGAAATGGTCGGTCTGATACGACGATTTATCAATGGTAATTTCGAATATTCTTATCAACAACATCATGGCTACTTTACTTCTACCAAAGACATTATTTTATTTATTATTATTTATATTTATACTATATAAAGCTCGATTACCACTCACTCACTCACTCACTGACTGACATAATTGTTCTCCCAGATGGTGAAGGGGGAGGTGGGTATATTTTTACAGATTCGTATAGAAGTAACTCTCACGAGTATGGGAAAAATCCCAAACCTCCCCTTTTCCACCCCACTCTCCCCCCTCCCTATCGTATTTCGGAAACTAAGTGTCCCGTGTATTGTTGTTTTACAGATTCGTATAGAGGAGGCTCGGAAAAGTAAAATCCATTTTTCAAAGTTGCCCCCCTTGCCCCCCTTCTCCCCCCCCTCTAGGTAGATCTCGGAAGTTAAGAGACTTGGAACATTTTTTTTTTCAGATTCATATCAAGGGCCCCAGAGTTGGTCAAAATCATTTTTCAAAACTCCCCCCTCTCCCCCCCTTCATCCCTCCCCCAATCGTATCTCGGAAATTAAGAAACCTGGGTTTTGTTTTTTTACGGATTCGTATAGAGGAGGTTCGGAAAAGTAAAATCCATTTTTCAAAGTTGCCCCCCTTGCCCCCCTTCTCCCCCCCTCTAGGTAGATCTCGGAAGTAAAGAGACTTGGAACATTTTTTTTTCAGATTCATATCAAGGGGCCCAGAGTTGGTCAAAATCATTTTTCAAAACTCCCCCCTCTCCCCCCTTCACCCCTCCTGGGTTTTGTTTTTTTACGGATTCGTATAGAGGAGGCTCGGAAAAGTAAAATCCATTTTTCAAAGTTGCCCCCTTGCCCCCCTTCTCCCCCCCTCTAGGTAGATCTCGGAAGTTAAGAGACTTGGAACATTTTTTTTTCAGATTCATATCAAGGGGCTCAGAGTTGGTCAAAATCATTTTTCAAAACTCCCCCCTCTCCCCCCCTTCACCCCTCCTGGGTTTTGTTTTTTACGGATTCGTATAGAGGAGGCTCGGAAAAGTAAAATCCATTTTTCAAAGTTGCCCCCCTTGCCCCCCTTCTCCCCCCCTCTAGGTAGATCTCGGAAGTTAAGAGACTTGGAACATTTTTTTTTTCAGATTCATATCAAGGGGCTCAGAGTCGGTCAAAATCATTTTTCAAAACTCCCCCCTCTCCCCCCCTTCACCCCTCCTGGGTTTTGTTTTTTACGGATTCGTATAGAGGAGGCTCGGAAAAGTAAAATCCATTTTTCAAAGTTGCCCCCCTTGCCCCCCTTCTCCCCCCCTCTAGGTAGATCTCGGAAGTTAAGAGACTTGGAACATTTTTTTTTTCAGATTCATATCAAGGGGCTCAGAGTTGGTCAAAATCATTTTTCAAAACTCCCCCCTCTCCCCCCCTTCACCCCTCCTGGATTTTGTTTTTTATGGATTCGTATAGAGGAGGCTCGGAAAAGTAAAATCCATTTTTCAAAGTTGCCCCCCTTGCCCCCCTTCTCCCCCCCTCTAGGTAGATCTCGGAAGTTAAGAGACTTGGAACATTTTTTTTTTTTCAGATTCATATCAAGGGGCTCAGAGTTGGTCAAAATCATTTTTCAAAACTCCTCCCTCTCCCCCCCTTCACCCCTCCTGGATTTTGTTTTTTATGGATTCGTATAGAGGAGGCTCGGAAAAGTAAAATCCATTTTCCAAAGTTGCCCCCCTTGCCCCCCTTCTCCCCCCCTCTAGGTAGATCTCGGAAGTTAAGAGACTTGGAACATTTTTTTTTTTTCAGATTCATATCAAGGGGCTCAGAGTTGGTCAAAATCATTTTTCAAAACTCCTCCCTCTCCCCCCCTTCACCCCTCCTGGATTTTGTTTTTTATGGATTCGTATAGAGGAGGCTCGGAAAAGTAAAATCCATTTTCCAAAGTTGCCCCCCTTGCCCCCCTTCTCCCCCCCTCTAGGTAGATCTCGGAAGTTAAGAGATTTGGAACATTTTTTTTTTTTCAGATTCATATCAAGGGGCCCAAAGTTGGTCAAAATCATTTTTCAAAACTCCCCCCTCTCCCCCCCTTCACCCCTCCCCCAATCGTATCTCGGAAATTAAGAAACCTGAGTTTTGTTTTTTTACGGATTCGAATAGAGGAGGCTCGGAAAAGTAAAAACCATTTTTCAAAATTCCCCCCATTCTCTCCCCCTTCTCCCCCCTTTAGGCGGATCTCGGAAGTTAAGACTTGGAACATTATTATTATTATCTTATCAATATTACATACACTACACTATTTCACTCAGTTTGATTTTCTGCTTGTCCTGTCATTCTTTTACTGGTAGTCCCCAGCTCCGTGGAGGTCGGAGGTTCTTTTTAGTGTGAACAGCTCGCTACACACTACTTCCCAAAGCTTTGGTATGGTACGACACAAGGAATCCGCATGATTAAAATGAAAAATCCCTTGAATCTGCTTATTTCTGTATCCTGACGGAATACCAATGTTTCATGCAGCTCCTACAGCCATCTCTTCAAACACATTTTTGTCGAATTCCAGTATCATTTCGTAGATACTCAGACGTCTGTAAATCCGCCCCAAAGACGACCCACTGACCGTGAATGTAGAAGTATATCCAGTGGGGTAGCAGCTTCAGCCACAAAGCAGAGGTACTGTACTCTTAGCTATCAATAAATAATACTTGAGAAAATACCATTGTCCATTGCACAGAGTACATTTTTATACAGGTCCATTGTTAATAGAACAGAAACAAAATAAACAAAACGTCAAAACCAATGACTTGACAAGTTTGACACTAAACCAATGTTGCAAGGAGGCAAATTTTAATTTTCTTAAATATTTTTTTATTTTTATTTTTTACACGTTTGTAGCCTTACTTAAGTACGAGTTTTCATGTAAAATAGTGCCTTCAAAATAAGGCTTTTATTATAGTCTATTTTTATTGAACTATGTTTTCTATTTTTCCCCATAATCAAGGAGATTTTATTTTCGTTTTTCGCTGCCGTACCGATTTACTTTTATTATCATTGGTACCGATATGTCAAGTTATTGTACATCTTGGCTCGCTAACTTGGATGTAGAGACTTGCGTTTCTCACGAGCGTCGTTATTGCAACAGAATTTTTTCGTTATTAGGTATTATTACGATCGCAAGTTTGCGACAGCGTCATTACCTACTAATGTCGAGACTGCTGAAATAGTATTCAAGTATAAATATATGATCTCATAGCTCCTTCATCAAATAATTCTATGCTATCACAAATTAATGTTTGATTAATTTAAGTAGGTAAGTACATATCAATTAATAAGTTATAGGTACTTAAAAAGCAGTTTTATCATCAGCCAGCTAATATACTTAGGGATATTTTTTTTGTTGTTTTGTTTTTAAATAATTTAGAAAATTGACATAATTAGGTACTGATCATTATAAATAATGCTTATAAGAGACACCATATTATTAGCCATGCAGACTTTTGAGCTCATTTTGCAGTCAGTTCAATGTCATCCTGTGCTACAATGTGAAATAGATATTTTTCGAATATTTAATGCACACATAATGTTTTCGGTTTTTTCCTTTGTTCTGCTCCTAAATGTACTGCACAAAAAATGAGTGGAAAATACATATTTTTTTTTTATATATTATAAATTTTGTTTTGTGCCAGAAACCCTCGCGTTCTAAAATCCTACCAGTTTCTTCACAACCTGATCAATTGTTTAAGACAGTTTAGAGGTAAAACATACAAACATTATTAATTGTTAGGGTGCCGTACCTGAAGGGTAAAAACTACAGAATCTTGTTATGTACTAAGACTGCTGTTCGTCCGTCTGTCCATCTGTCTGTTAGCGGGCTGCAGCTCATGATCAAGAATGTGGATTTCGGTTGCCGCTATACATAATAAAAATAAGTTAAAAATTGGAAACAGGTTCCCCAGTAAATAAAAATAAATATGTTGTTCTTTGCTTACTGTCGTCTCTGTCAGCGAGCTGTCTGTAACCCATTAATCCAATCAATGGGGACAAAAAAGACGCTTTGCCTTACAAAGGGTGGTGTAGATGATTTTTGTCATTACAAAATATTCTCCCTCTTGTAAAATTATATCTACCTTGCACTTGACCTTGTATTTTTGTTAATGTTTTAGGAACTACACACCAAGGGAGTAGCAATTATAAGGGTAATAACGCTCAATGCGTGGCAATATCCGCTTGCGCGTCAGTATTGTCAGTTTGCAGACATCGGAATCTGACTTGTCATGATATCGATGTCATTCTCCAAAGTGGAGACACTTTATATATGTCGCTTAAACCAATTCTACCGAAGGGTGTCATATTTTTGAACCTCGAGGAATTGCCTACTGAGATTGTCGTCGGAAACAATAGAGCTCAAATTGAAAATATGACCGCCAATTGGATTACAAATGGAGTATTTCCTCAAATTTCAGAAAATGAATACGGTATTTTAACTCTTGCAAACATAATTGAATCCAATGTTTTCGACGCAAACCACAATGATGAGGCGGATAGCGTGGTATTTACCGGGCAAGACTATACAGTTTCTTTTTGGAGATTCGATAGTGCATTCTATTTATTTAACAGTCACGCAGTAGATGAATATAACAAATTAAATTCTACATGCGGAGTAGCACGTTTGTTTAAATGTTATTCGATTCGCGAATTAGCCAGATTGCTGTTATTGCGAAATATAGGTGTAGGTCAGTATTCAATACACAGACTACGCGTTCTCAATTATCAAACAATTGAAAATTTAGTTGTAGGATCTGCATTGCCATTGCCAGCGTCTGTCGAGTCTATAATAGACTTCGAATGCCCGGCATCAACAGATCATAGTCAATTATCGGAATCACAATCTATATTGCTTGGTTTTCAAAAAACCCCTGAACCGGTAGTAGTTGACACCCATGTGGCGTCAACAAAGAGAGGTCGACCCAAAAAACAAAAACGTGGCAGGAAATGTAGTACAGTAAACGCCCATTTGGATGCGGTTAAAAAATATAATAAAAAAAAAACCGCTAATAAATCGCGATGCTGTACACCGTTATACCAAGCAGAACCCTGAAATAAATCAAATAGCCACTGACAAATATAATAAAAACAGCCGTCGTATTGACATACCACTACGTCAATCTAAAAACCTAATAGCACAGAAGAGGGACGCTGAGTTAGATGTAATAAAATTATTTTCTTTAAAAAAAACGTCCTTGCTTTCTTCAGACACTTTTAGGTGTCCATCTTGTAATGCGCGTCTGTTTGAAGAAGAAAAATCTCGAAAACAATGGTGTTGTGGGTCGGGCGCATACAACATACAAAATTTAATTCCGTTAACCGAGGAGTTTTACTCTCACCCGTCTTTTCTGAGTAGACCGCGAGCTTACAATAATTTATTTGCCTTCAGTGCCTTGGGCGTTTCTCACGGGTACCAACAACCAACGGGAATATCTTTTCTTAAAATTCAAGGTCGAGTCTATCATAGAGTTTTTGATTTAGCTTACACTGGTAGCGTAAATAATTTAGGACTATACATTAACGATACAAGCGAACGCGAGCAAATAGCCGCAAATATGAAACTTGATAGGCAGGTAATTAGTTGCATAACTAACTTTTTACATAACGTCAATCCGTTTATCGAATGTTTTAAACAATTAAGTAGGGAACCATCCGATCAGGCCTTTATTAAATTTCAGCAAACGTCTCGCTCAATCCACGGTAACGTTTTAGGAGATTTACCTGTTGGTAAAGAAGTCGCGGCCATTATTAGTAGGTACAGAACGCGAAAATTTTATACCTCATTGCATAGCAGTTTGGAAAATCGGTGATAGGAAACCGCACACTGTAGATATAATGCATCCGTTATATGAAAGTTTCCAGTATCCACTATTTTATCCTGAGGGTAATGCGGGTTGGTACCCGAACAAAGTAGATAATAACGGAAATAAATGAACTCAAGCGAAATACGTTCGCTGCTTGTTATTGTCGGAGCCACGATTTTCCGATATAGGCAGGCTATCGGAAGAATGGTTAGTTGACATGCATTGCCGAATCATAGAAGAACGCCTACGTTTTATATCAAGTCTACAAAAACATAACTCGAGTAGTGTACTGAGGTCCGCTCCACTTCAAGAAGTTGAAATGAGCATTGAAGTCGCGCGTCAAATTCGTCAAGATGAAACCATTCAGGGAGAGGGATTCGTACCAGGTCGCGTTTATTTGCCCAGCACTTTTACGAATACGATACTTTTACGATACATGAAAGGAAAATATAGTGATGCTATTGCAATAGTAAGCAGAATGGGGAACCCATCATTTTTCTTGACGTTTACTTGTAATCCCAAGTGGCCAGAAATTCAACAATCCACTCAAAGCAGCTATGTATGTGCTAGAGTTTTTAATTTAAAGCTAGCAGAATTATTAAGAGATATCCGAGGTGGTAATTGGTTTGGCAAATGTATTTATATGATGCACGTAATAGAGTTTCAAAAGCGAGGTTTACCACACGCTCACATTTGTTTTAGGGTTGAAGGTGGCGGGCCTGTCCAAAATATAGATATTGATAAATTTGTTAGAGCAGACATTCCTGATGCATCAGAGGCAGAGGGAAATACATACTTAATATAGATGAAGTTTAGATTTGTTTTAGTGTTATGTAAATCGAGTAGATTAGGTGGATTAGGCCTCTAATATCTTTAGTTTTTGATATACATACCTACTTAATATAGATGTAGTGTAGATATGATTTAGTGTTATGTAAATCGAGTAGTTTAGGTGGATTATGCTTATAATGGGGATACCTTGAAATAAAACGCACCAGGAACCAAATCTTCTGGTAGCGCGGAAATTACTATCTTGTGAGTGAATCGAACCAGGAAATAAAAAATCAATGCGACCTTGGTAATATTGCATACTCCCATACACATGCTAAATAAATAAATAAATGTTACCCTGGGGTAGAGTAGTTTTGAAAAGCATAAAAGTAGGAACTTATTTCATTATTTACTTACCCCCGAATACTGAATCGTCACTCAACATTTAAGGGCTGCTTAAAATTTGAGCAGTTAAACCTAAACTTTAAATTGTGTATGGCCAAACGTCACTTTTAGTAACTGTTAAATTTAAGTGCTACTTAAATTTTGAGTGACGTTTCAGCATTCGGGGGATAGTCACTTACAAGGAATATTATTTTATAGTTTATTCGTACTGACTTTTATGTAAATCAACTGTAGGAATAAAACAACATTCAGTTGATTTACTTAAAAGTCTATACATAAATCCGTACAAAATATTTAAGAGATTTTATTACAAAATCCTATAAGTGCTAAGGATTACTGTCCAATTCTCAAAATTTTACAAGGGTAAGGAATACTCCTCAAAAACACGACCCCGCGAGCTGCTTGCAGCTCGCGCAACGCCCAAATACTAGTTATACTATATAAAGCTCGATTACCACTCACTCACTCACTCACTGACATAATTGTTCTCCCAGATGGTGAAGGGGGAGGTGGGTATATTTTTACAGATTCGTATAGAAGTAACTCTCACGAGTATGGGAAAAATCCCAAACCTCCCCTTTTCTACCCCACTCTCCCCCCTCCCTATCGTATCTCGGAAACTAAGAGTCCCGTGTTTTGTTGTTTTACGGATTCGTATAGAAGAGGCTCGGAAAAGTAAAATCCATTTTTCAAAGTTGCCCCCCTTGCCCCCCTTCTCCCCCCCTCTAGGTAGATCTCGGAAGTTAAGAGACTTGGAACATTTTTTTTTTCAGATTCATATCTAGGGGCCCAGAGTTGGTCAAAATCATTTTTCAAAAATCCCCCCTCTCCCCCTTTCACCCCTCCCCCCATCGTATCTCGGAAATTAAGAAACCTGGGTTTTGTTTTTTTACGGATTCGTATAGAGGAGGCTCGGAAAAGTAAAAACCATTTTTCATAATTCCCCCATTCTCTCCCCCTTCTCCCCCCCTCTAGGTAGATCTCGGAAGTTAAGAGACTTGGAACATTTTTTTTTTCAGATTCATTATTATATTATACTATATAAAGCTCGATTACCACACACTGTCATAATTGTTCTCCCAGATGATGAAGGGGGAGGTGGGTATATTTTTACAGATTCGTATAGAAGTAACTCTCACGAGTATGGGAAAAATCCCAAACCTCCCCTTTTCCACCCCACTCTCCCCCCTCCCTATCGTATCGCGGAAACTAAGAGTCCCGTGTTTTGTTGTTTTACGGATTCGTATAGAGGAGGCTCGGAAAAGTAAAATCCATTTTTCAAAGTTGCCCCCCTTGCCCCCTTCTCCCCCCTCTAGGTAGATCTCGGAAGTTAAGAGACTTGGAACATTGTTTTTTGTTTTTTTCAGATTCATATCAAGGGGCCCAGAGTTGGTCAAATCATTTTTCAAAACTCCCCCCTCTCCCCCCCTTCACCCCTCCTGGGTTTTGTTTTTTTACGGATTCGTATAGAGGAGGCTCGGAAAAGTAAAATGCATTTTTCAAAGTTGCCCCCCTTGCCCCCCTTCTCCCCCCCTCTAGGTAGATCTCGGAAGTTAAGAGACTTGGAACATTTTTTTTTTTTCAGATTCATTATTATATTATACTATATAAAGCTCGATTACCACACACTGACATAATTGTTCTCCCAGATGATGAAGGGGGAGGTGGGTATATTTTTACAGATTCATATAGAAGTAACTCTCACGAGTATGGGAAAAATCCCAAACCTCTCCTTTTCCACCCTACTCTCCCCCCTCCCTATCGTATCGCGGAAACTAAGAGTCCCGTGTTTTGTTGTTTTACGGATTCGTATAGAGGAGGCTCGGAAAAGTAAAATCCATTTTTCAAAGTTGCCCCCCTTGCCCCCTTCTCCCACCTCTAGGTAGATCTCGGAAGTTAAGAGACTTGGAACATTGTTTTTTTTTCAGATTCATATCAAGGGGCCCAGAGTTTGTCAAAATTTGTTTTTTCAAAACTCCCCCCTCTCCCCCCCTTCACCCCTCCCCCATCGTATCTCGGAAACTAGGTAGCGGTAAAGCGAAGCGTAGCGTAGCGTAGGGATAAGGTCACGATAACTTTCCGGTGGTAGGTAGGTCCTGAGTGGAGCGAACCTGCGAGACCGAGTGGAGCGAAGGGGGGAGTAATACTAACATGGCGGACAGCGTTTTTGTTTGAGGTGCGTTTAAGTCAATTGTTCAGTTTAAAATTGACTGCCTAAACGTCAAATACCCCGTTTAAGCACACCGCGAGGTGAAAAATTAATCTGACTAAAATTGAATCTGCTCCGTTTACGGTCGTTCGCTGGTATAAGTTTTCGCTTGGGGTACGTTTAAGCCGGGGAAATTTTCGCCGGTTAAAAATTAAACTATGGATAATTAACGAACTTTTAAAATAAAGTTTTCTTGTTTTCTAGGTCTCAAAAAAATATGGTAATAATTTTTTTTGAGATAATCGAGAAATTATTAATCATTTACAGTGTGTTATTAATTGATTATGGAACCAAGGTACTTACTAACATATAAGATTGAACAATCTCACAGTTGCCAATCACATGAACAAGTTGGTTTAGTCAGGCTCGGTCCACGATAACAGACATAGAGACAGAGATAATGATCGTTAAATTAATTGGTTGCAACTAAAAAGCCGCTCACATATTTTAAAATCTAGCTTAAAAGTAAAGTATCAAACATGTAATGAAGGCAAAATGAAGGTCGTATACATGTACCTATGTATCTTTATTTGCATAAAATGTGAAGAAATAGGATATTACAGTTATTTCAGTGCAGAACACACAAGTAATGAATATTACATATCACAGTACCTACATCATAGCTATACTATCTATGTAAACATTTTAAACAAGACAATAAATAATACACACATCATTTAATTATAATACAAAAAAATACTAAAGTACAAACATCTGTATCAATAAATACAATAATATACACAAATACTTTCTTCAAACAAGGGAAAATTATCAATTATTGAAATACTAACATGAAAATCAACGTTAAAATTAAATTTCACACTGCATTTTTAATATAGGAAGAATGAGATGAATAATGGTAACTATGTTAGTGTGTTACTAACATAGTTTTTTGTAAGTATATTGTTAATAACACTATCGAGTCTTGTTGCTTGAATTAAATGATTTAATAATAAATTTAATTTGTTTGAATTTGCCATTGGTACAAAAAAAAATATAGGATTGGTTAACTACTTTCTTCGATATAACATTATAAATTAATGGAATAACTTTAAAATAAACGGGCAATTCTCCTTCAAACATGTTTCAGTTATTCAAACCTTGGTTGATGAGCTTTGTATACTTTTTGAATATTTTGGAATTATTTTGCACACAAGCATTTCTTTTGTGTCACTTAAACTAGTAATAACTCTGCTGTGTATCCCTTACAACTATAGTACGGTAATATTAAATATTGGAACACTGCGATTACATACATTTATATTGAAAGAATCTTATCAATATTACATACACTACACTATTTCACTCAGTTTGATTTTCTGCTTGTCCTTTGTCATTCTTTTACTGGTAGTCCCCAGCTCCGTGGAGGTCGGAGGTTCTTATTAGTGTGAACAGCTCGCTACACACTACTTCCCAAAGCTTTGGTATGGTACGACACAAGGAATCCGCATGATTAAAATGAAAAATCCCTTGAATCTGCTTATTTCTGTATCCTGACGGAATACCAATGTTTCATGCAGTTCCTACAGCCATCCCTGCAAACACATTTTTGTCGAACTCCAGTATCATTTCGTAGATACTCAGACGTCTGTAAATCCGCCCCAAAGACGACCCACTGACCGTGAATGTAGAAATATATTCAGTGGGGTAGCAGCTTCAGCCACAAAGCAGAGGTACTGTACTCTTAGCTATCAATAAAAAATGCTTGAGAAAATACCATTGTCCATTGCACAGAGTACATTTTTATACAGGTCCATTGTTAATAGAACAGAAACAAAATAAACAAAACGTCAAAACCAATGACTTGACAAGTTTGACACTAAACCAATGTTGCAAGGAGGCAAATTTTAATTTCCTTAAATATTTAATATTTTTTATTTTTTTTTACACGTTTGTAGCCTTACTTAAGTACGAGTTTTCATGTAAAATAGAATCATTGGTACCGATATGTCAAGTTATTGTACATCTTGGCTCGCTAACTTGGATGTAGAGACTTGCGTTTCTCACGAGCGTCGTTATTGCAACAGAATTTTTTCGTTATTAGGTATTATTACGATCGCAAGTTTGCGACAGCGTCATTACCTACTAATGTCGAGACTGCTGAAATAGTATTCAAGTATAAATATACGCGTGGTAAATGAGGTTCACGGGAGGGTTGATGTATTGTGGTGCAACTTGAGTGAATTCGCAAAAGTTACACTATATGTAATAAGTTATTTAGATTAAGATATTTTTTAACTAGGTATAAGGTGTAGATTTAGGATTTAGTTAGTAAGGCCACTCTATCGCATTGGATCATAGATCTGTAATGATAGGGTAGGTAAGATTGTTGTAAATAAAATATATAAATAAATAGGTGTAGGTCAGTATTCAATACACAGACTACGCGTTCTCAATTATCAAACAATTGAAAATTTAGTTGTAGGATCTGCATTGCCATTGCCAGCGTCTGTCGAGTCTATAATAGACTTCGAATGCCCGGCATCAACAGATCATAGTCAATTATCGGAATCACAATCTATATTGCTTGGTTTTCAAAAAACCCCTGAACCGGTAGTAGTTCACACCCATGTGGCGTCAACGAAGAGAGGTCGACCCAAAAACAAAAACGTGGCAGGAAATGTAGTACAGTAAACGCCCATTTGGATGCGGTTAAAAAATATAATTAAAAAAAACCGCAAATTCATCGCGATGCCGTTAAAAAATATACAACTGAAAATCCACAAATAAATCGCGATGCTGTAAAAAAATATACCAAGGAAAATCCAGAAATTAATCGCGATGCTGTACACCGTTATACCAAGCAGAACCCTGAAATAAATCAAATTGCCACTGACAAATATAATAAAAACAGCCGTCGTACTGACATACCACTACGTCAATCTAAAAACCTAATAGCACAGAAGAGGGACGCTGAGTTAGACGTAATAAAATTATTTTCTTTAAAAAAAACGTCCTTGCTTTCTTCAGACACTTTTAGGTGTCCATCTTGTAATGCGCGTCTGTTTGAAGAAGAAAAATCTCGAAAACAATGGTGTTGTGGGTCGGGCGCATACAACATACAAAATTTAATTCCGTTAACCGAGGAGTTTTACTCTCACCCGTCTTTTCTGAGTAGACCGCGAGCTTACAATAATTTATTTGCCTTCAGTGCCTTGGGCGTTTCTCACGGGTACCAACAACCAACGGGAATATCTTTTCTTAAAATTCAAGGTCGAGTCTATCATAGAGTTTTTGATTTAGCTTACACTGGTAGCGTAAATAATTTAGGACTATACATTAACGATACAGGCGAACGCGAGCAAATAGCCGCAAATATGAAACTTGATAGGCAGGTAATTAGTTGCATAACTAACTTTTTACATAACGTCAATCCGTTTATCCTGAGGGTAATGCGGGTTGGTACCCGAACAAAGTAGATAATAACGGAAATAAATTAACTCAAGCGAAATACGTTCGCTGCTTGTTATTGTCGGAGCCACGATTTTCCGATATAGGCAGGCTATCGGAAGAATGGTTAGTTGACATGCATTGCCGAATCATAGAAGAACGCCTACGTTTTATATCAAATCTACAAAAACATAACTCGAGTAGTGCACTGAGGTCCGCTCCACTTCAAGAAGTTGAAATGAGCATTGAAGTCGCGCGTCAAATTCGTCAAGATGAAACCATTCAGGGAGAGGGATTCGTACCAGGTCGCGTTTATTTGCCCAGCACTTTTACGGGGGGGCCGCGATACATGAAAGGAAAATATAGTGATGCTATTGCAATAGTAAGCAGAATGGGGAACCCATCATTTTTCTTGACGTTTACTTGTAATCCCAAGTGGCCAGAAATTCAACAATCCACTCAAAGCAGCTATGTAAATCCTTCTGTATGTGCTAGAGTTTTTAATTTAAAGCTAGCAGAATTATTAAGAGATATCCGAGGTGGTAATTGGTTTGGCAAATGTATTTATATGATGCACGTAATAGAGTTTCAAAAGCGAGGTTTACCACACGAAACTTTAAATTTTGTATGGCCAAACGTCACTTTTGAGTAACTGTTAAATTTAAGTGCTACTTAAATTTTGAGTGACGTTTCAGCATTCGGGGGATAGTCACTTACAAGGAATATTATTTTATAGTTTATTTGTACTGACTTTTATGTAAATCAACTGTAGGAATAAAAAAAAAAACATTCAGTTGATTTACTTAAAAGTCCATACATAAATCCGTACAAAATATTTAAGAGATTTTATTACAAAATCCTATAAGTGCTAAGGATTACTGTCCAATTCTCAAAATTTTACAAGGGTAAGAAATACTCCTCAAAAACACGACCCCGCGAGCTGCTTGCAGCTCGCGCAACGCCCAAATACTAGTTATTATACTATATAAAGCTCGATTACCACTGACTGACATAATTGTTCTCCCAGATGGTGAAGGGGGAGGTGGGTATATTTTTACAGATTCGTATAGAAGTAACTCTCATGAGTATGGGAAAAATCCGAAACCTCCCCTTTTCCACCCCACTCTCCCCCTCCCTATCGTATCTCGGAAACTAAGAGTCCCGTGTTTTGTTGTTTTACGGATTCGTATAGTGGAGGCTCGGAAAAGTAAAATCCATTTTTCAAAGTTGCCCCCCTTGTCCCCCTTCTCCCCCCTCTAGGTAGATCTCGGAAGTTAAGAGACTTGGAACACTTTTTTTTTTTCAGATTCTTATCAAGGGGCCCAGAGTTGGTCAAAATCATTTTTCAAAACTCCCCCCTCTCCCCCCTTCACCCCTCCTGGGTTTTGTTTTTTTACGGATTCGTATAGAGGAGGCTCGGAAAAGTAAAATCCATTTTTCAAAGTTGCCCCCCTTCTCCCCCCCTCTAGGTAGATCTCGGAAGTTAAGAGACTTGGAAAATTTTTTTTTTCAGATTCATATCAAGGGGCCCAGAGTTGGTCAAAATCATTTTCCACCACTTTTTTTGATGAAAAAAGATTTATTAACTTGTGTAGAGACAGTAAAAACGAAGCAACTATAAAATATCGCGGTAACGATGTAATTGTAAATGATACTTGGGTAGTTCCTTATAACGCAAGTCTTCTTTTAAAAAACGATGCTCATATCAACTTGGAGGTTTCCTCGCAACGCACGGTCGTTAAGTATTTGTTTAAATATATCACTAAGGGTCCTGACGAATCTTGCGTAGCTGTCGTACCGGAAGAACATGAAAATAACGAAATAGAGCAGTATGTCACAAACGTTATATAGGCTCCAGCGACGCCGCTTGGAGGACGTTAGAATTCGATGTGACCGCGCGCGAACCCAACGTCAAACAGCTGTCAGTGCATTTAGAAAATCAACAAACCGTTTATTTTAAACCAGGCACTGAAGTAGAAGCCGCGCAACAAGCTGGTTCGGACCTTATTACCTTTTTTAACCGCCCCGTAAGAGACGAATTTGACTCATTGACCTACTTGGACTATTACGAACAGTACATTGTTCATTCCAAGCGTCCCTCAACAAAAAATACGGAAATTTTTGAAACATCAAATCATAAACAAAAGGGTGAGCTTGTCGCGCGTCTATTTTGGGTCGCACCTAACAGAGGTGAACAGTTTTATCTTAGAATTCTATTAAAAAAATTCTCGTGTCGTAGTTACACCGATCTTAAATCTCTTGGTGGTCCCAATTGTAAAACTTTTCAGGAAGCTGCTAAAATAGTTGGTCTTGCCGATGACGAAGTCGAATACGAAAGAGCTATGTTGGAAGCATCAAACTTTTTAACGGGACCACGCCTTCGTAGCTTCTTCGTTTGTTTGGCTGTAAACGGTGTTCCAGTCGCGTCTTTCTGGGACACTTTTAAAAATCAACTCAGCGAAGACATCTCATATAGGTTAGGTGCGGATGCGGACATGGAAAGAGTACACACTTTGTGTCTCATTCAAATAAATAGGTTGCTTCGGAAACACGGATCGACGTTACAACAACACGGTTTGCCAGAAATCGAAGATACCACTACCGAGTTAGGCAGGGAACGCGTAGAACACAACCGCGAATCATTGGAACATTTTACAGATCAATGGATTCCTCGCTTGTCTCGAGAGCAAAATTGTATTTTTGATTACGTTGTAAAACTTTGTAACGATACTGACTTCCGTGACGTTAATGATACCGTGATTTTCGTTGATGGTCCCGAGGGTACCGGTAAAACGTTATTGTTTAAAGTTATTTCTGCGTACGTACGCGGTAACTTAAACGGAATAGTTCTTTGTACTGCGAGTTCTACCATCGCGGCGCAAAACTACGAAGGAGGGACCACGGCGCATAGCATGTTTAAATTCCCCATAGATCTGGTAGACGATAATGACTTCTGGAATATCACAAACGGCACGCAAAGAGCAGAATTAATATCACACGCGGACGTTATAATATACGATGAAGCCCCTATGGCACACACATTTTTGATTCATCTACTGGATAGGTCGTTGCGTGATCTCATGCGTAATGATAAAATTTTTGGTGGCAAAATTATTATCTTTGCAGGGGATTTTAGACAAATTCCCCCTGTAGTTACAAATGCAAAAACTAATTCAGATATATTAAATGCATCAGTAAAAACATCGCGCATCTGGCAAAGTATAAAATCTTTCTCCCTAGCTACTTCGCAAAGATGCAGGGATGACGTAGAGTTTGCAGAATTTTTATTAAATTTAGGCTCAAATAAATTAACATCTCATCCTTTTGTGATTGGCAAAAATATTCAAAATTTTGTTGATTTAGGTGGTATTGAAATTGTATCAGAATTAGACGATTTGATTGACTTTGTTTTCCCCGTTCTAAATATAGAATCCTGTGCTAGCATACATAGAGCAATTTTATGCACACGGAACGACGCCGTTCGAGAAATAAATAACTTAATACTCGATCAGTTAGATGGAGAAACACTGCATTTCTACTCCATCGATAAAGTCGAAAATGAAAATGCAGATGAATTATTTTTAGGGCCAGATGCGCTTAACAGAATGCAACCAAGAGGTTTTCCAGAGCACGATCTTAAGCTCAAAATAGGATGTATTTGTATGATCATGCGTAATCTCAGTTTTAACGACGGATTGGTAAACGGAACTAAAGTAATTGTAACAGGTACGTCGCCACGCTTAATTACCGTTCAAAAATCGTCGGGTACAGATGAATATTTAATTCCACGTATTATTTTTAAGGGTCCTATTGATCCCAAAAGTCCATTCGAAATGTGCCGCCGTCAATTTCCTTTACAGTTGTCTTACGCGATGACTATTCACAAAAGTCAGGGCCAAACCCTGGGCCGGGTCGGAGTAGATCTTAGGTCGGACATGTTTAGTCACGGGCAATTGTACGTCGCGCTAGGTCGAGCAACCAAAAAGGAATACATCAAAATTTTAATTCACAAAGATCGGGTTTTAGATGGCAAACCGTACGCGAAAAATGTAATAATACCGGAGCTCCCATAAATTAATTAATGCAGAGCTTCCTGAATAAGTCTAAAACTGTTTACCTCTGATCTTCGTAGGCAAATCAATTAAGTTAATCATTAAATCATGTTGACATTGCTATTCAATGAGCGTTTTTTATTTAATTTGTTTTAGCTTTTTTAAATTAAGTAATGTAATATCATCATTCACATTATATATTGTTGGCATATATATTATTTACATTACACTAACTGTGAAAAATAAATATTTTATAACCTGTGTTTGTAGCAGATGTACATTGAGCGTTATGTCGAATAATAACTCTGGTCTAAGCTGTTTATAATTATAAATAAATTAACGGATCAAAGAAGTTAGTTTTTGATGATATGCGTCTCAGTGTGAGATCCGTTGAACCATGTTGGTCTGTAGGGAATCTTTCCGATTGTAGATCGGAAGCGGGTAATTGCCGGGTTAACTGTCCGATCTGTAAGTAGTTGGTTTTGGATTCTGATCAGAGTCGGCTTACTGCCGAGAACATACTCCGTTTGGTGATGAAGTCAATAGAACGGAGTGATTGCGAATTCGTCGTTGAGGTGAGTTTTCGTACCGGTGATGGGGGGTCAGTAAAGTGTGGTCGGTGTCGGTTGATTGCTAGAATGTCTTGCATTGTTTGTGGCGCGAAAGTCAGGATGAGATTCGATGTCAAGTTGTGGATGCTATCTGACTTGTGGTGGATCGGTCGGGACGGATATGTCCGTTAAAATGGGTAAAAGTTGTTGTCTTATCAGTAATGAGTCGTAGTGTGCAAAGGTGTGGGTAGAGACATTGTATTGGTTGAATGAGTTATGAGTTATGATTTGTTGTCTTATCAGTAACAAGTTGCACTGGCAAAGGTGTAGGTAGAGTCATTGGTTCATTCATTCATTCAATTGGTTATTTTCTTTGTACTGGAATAAAAAGATGATGGGATGTAAAGCGATGTATGTACTACCTATGACGTGTTTGTTTGTTTTAATTACCATGCGAGAATTATGTTCATCAATATGCAAATCTTATTCTTTTTATAAGGTTTTTTAAAATCAGTTTCTTGTGATGTATTCGTCATCGTCTCAGTTTAAAAGCTTTTTAGAATAACTACACTCATTTTTTTATTTAATTATTCCTTTTATATTTTGAGTATTTAATAAAAGACAAATTTTAATTTTTCAAGAATGCCGTATTATTTGAAACTATATGATGTAAATAGAAATAGATTTTTATGAAATTATTTAAATTCGAACAGACGGACAAAATATGTATTGCTTAAAGGTTCATGTTAACAAAAAGGTCGAATTTGGAAAAAAATTGTGAAAATTAGAGAGTAAGGAGTATCAAAATGGCAGTCAAAATGAAAATTGGACATGACTTTCTGTGGCTTTTACTTTCACTACTATACTCTGATTGGCGCACTCAATCTTTTCATCATTAACTCTTTCTGTTACTCTCACTCTGTTTTTTACTCTCAATTTGATTTTCTCTCTTACCACGTGCAAGAAAGGAGCCTCAAAAGGCGCACTTAATCTTTTCGCTCTGTCTCTTACTGTTACTCTAACTGTCGCTTGGGGATACCTTGAAATAAAACGAATCAGGAACCAAATCTTCTGGTAGCGCGGAAATTACTATCTTGTGAGTGAATCGAACCAGGAAATAAAAAATCAATGCGACCTTGGTAATATTGCATACTCCCATACACATGCTAAATAAATAAATAAATGTTACCCTGGGGTAGAGTAGTTTTGAAAAGCATAAAAGTAGGAACTTATTTCATTATTTACTTACCCCCGAATACTGAATCGTCACTCAACATTTATGGGCTGCTTAAAATTTGAGCAGTTAAACCTAAATTTTAAATTTTGTATGGCCAAACGTCACTTTTGAGTAATTTGAGTAACTGTTAAATTTAAGTGCTACTTAAATTTTGAGTGACGTTTCAGCATTCGGGGGATAGTCACTTACAAGGAATATTATTTTATAGTTTATTCGTACTGACTTTTATGTAAATCAACTGAGAGATTTTATTACAAAATCCTATAAGTGCTAAGGATTACTGTCCAATTCTCAAAATTTTACAAGGGTAAGAAATACTCCTCAAAAACACGACCCCGCGAGCTGCTTGCAGCTCGCGCAACGCCCAAATACTAGTATATTATATACTATATAAAGCTCGATTACCACTCACTCACTCACTCACTGACATAATTGTTCTCCCAGATGGTGAAGGGGGAGGTGGGTATATTTTTACAGATTCGTATAGAAATAGCTCTCACGAGTATGGGAAAAATCCCAAACCTCCCCTTTTCCACCCCACTCTCCCCCCTCCCTATCGTATCTCGGAAACTAAGAGTCCCGTGTTTTGTTGTTGTATGGATTCGTATAGAGGAGGCTCGGAAAAGTAAAATCCATTTTTCAAAGTTGCCCCCTTGCCCCCCTTCTCCCCCCCTCTAGGTAGATCTCGGAAGTTAAGAGACTTGGAACATTTTTTTTTCAGATTCATGTCAAGGGGCCCAGAGTTGGTCAAAATCATTTTTCAAAACTCCCCCCTCTCCCCCCCTTCACCCCTCCTGGGTTTTGTTTTTTTACGGATTCGTATAGATCTCGGAAGTTAAGAGACTTGGAACATTTTTTTTTTCAGATTCATATCAAGGGCCCCAGAGTTGGTCAAAATCATTTTTCAAAACTCCCCCCTCTCCCCCCCATCACCCCTCCCCCAATCGTATCTCGGAAATTAAGAAACCTGGGTTTTGTTTTTTTACGGATTCGTATAGAGGAGGCTCGGAAAAGTAAAAACCATTTTTCAAAATTCCCACCATTCTCCCCCCTTTAGGCGGATCTCGGAAGTAAAGACTTGGAACATTATTATTATACTATATAAAGCTCGATTACCACTCACTCACTCACTGACATAATTGTTCTCCCAGATGGTGAAGGGGGAGGTGGGTATATTTTTACAGATTCGTATAGAAGTAACTCTCACGAGTATGGGAAAAATCCCAGACCTCCCCTTTTCCACCCCACTCTCCCCCCTCCCTATCGTATCTCGGAAACTAAGAGTCCCGTGTTTTGTTGTTTTACGGATTCGTATAGAAGAGGCTCGGAAAAGTAAAATCCATTTTTCAAAGTTGCCCCCCTTGCCCCCCTTCTCCCCCCCTCTAGGTAGATCTCGGAAGTTAAGAGACTTGGAACATTTGTTTTTTCAGATTCATATCAAGGGGCCCAGAGTTGGTCAAAATCATTTTTCAAAACTCCCCCCTCACCCCCCTTCACCCCTCCTGGGTTTTGTTTTTTTACGGATTCGTATAGAGGAGGCTCGGAAAAGTAAAATCCATTTTTCAAAGTTGCCCTCTTGCCCCCCTTCTCCCCCCCTCTAGGTAGATCTCGGAAGTTAAGAGACTTGGAACATTTTTTTTTCAGATTCATATCAAGGGGCCCAGAGTTGGTCAAAATCATTTTTCAAAACTCCCCCCTCTCCCCCCCTTCACCCCTCCTGGGTTTTGTTTTTTTACGGATTCGGATAGAGGAGGCTCGGAAAAGTAAAATCCATTTTTCAAAGTTGCCCCCTTGCCCCCCTTCTCCCCCCCTCTAGGTAGATCTCGGAAGTTAAGAGACTTGGAACATTTTTTTTTTTCAGATTCATATCAAGGGGCCCAGAGTTGGTCAAAATTTTTCAAAACTCCCCCTTCTCCTCTCCCGGGTTTTGTTTTTTTACGGATTCGTATAGAGGAGGCTCGGAAAAGTAAAACCATTTTTCAAAATTCCCACCATTCTCCCCCCTTTAGGCGGATCTCGGAAGTTAAGACTTGGAATATTTCTTTCTCCCCCCCTTCACCCCTCCCCCCATCGTATCTCGGAAACTAGGTAGCGGTAAAGCGAAGCGTAGCGTAGCGTAGGGATAAGGTCACGATAGCTTTCCGGTGGTAGGTAGGTCCTGAGTGGAGCGAACCTGCGAGACCGAGTGGAGCGAAGGGGGGAGGAATACTAACATGGCGGACAGCGTTTTTGTTTGGGGTGCATTTAAGTCAATTAATCAGTTTAAAATTGACTGCCTAAACGTCAAACACCCCGTTTAAGCACACCGCGAGGTGAAAAATATCTGCTCCGTTTACGGTCGTCCGCTGGTATAAGTTTTCGCTTGGGGTACGTTTAAGCCGGGGAAATTTTCGCCGGTTAAAAATTAAACTATGGATAATTAACGAACTTTTAAAATAAAGTTTTCCTGTTTTCTAGGTCTCAAAAAAATATGGTAATATTTTTTTGAGATAATTGAGAAATGATTAATCATTTAAATATGACCTATTTAAAAAAAGAGTCGATTAACATATTTCCAACATAGATATAAATCTATGATTTCTAACAATCAAACAATCGACCATAGAGTCCATCAATTTGAATTTTGAACTTGACATTGAATTTTAAATAAAACTAGAAAAGAGCGCCAAAATGAAGCGTCCTGCTTCTGTCGTGAACTCGTGAATCGAGGTTTCTTGTTGCAAGTTGCAAGTTGATATCGATTGATAATTATTATCAAAATAATCAATTTCCAACATGAAACGAGCAAGTACTGAAGAGTTATCAACTGTTCCGCGTCGCGGAGGCACAGCTGTGGAATATTCAGAATGTCTTATTTCTGGTGAGTTTCTGAATAGTTCTGTTAAGTGAATAACGTAACCTTATTAGCAGGCTTCCAAACCTAGGTACTGGCGTCTCGGGAGCTTTGGACCATGGACGTTTGTGTTGCAGCGTTTAGCCTTACTTGCCCATGGACAACAAGTTTTAGTGCATCTATTTTGCGTCGGTCTTTGAGGCGAACCGTACCTACATGTTTCTGCGCCGTACAGAAATATTGGAAAAACCAAACTTCTCGGCAGGCGAACTTTTGTGGCTTTGGTGATATTATGATTGGCCCAGACTCTTTTGAGCTTATCAACGGCAGATGTTGTGTTAGCACATCTCCTTAGAATCTCAACCTCACACCCCCCAGTGTGTGATTAATTGATTATGGAACCAAGGTACTTACTAACATATAAGATTGAACAATCTCACAGTTGCCAATCACATGAACAAGTTGGTTTAGTCAGGCTCAGTCCACGATAACAGACATAGAGACAGAGATAATGATCGTTAAATTATTAATTGGTTGCAACTAAAAAGCCGCTCACATATTTTAAAATCTAGCTTAAAAGTAAAGTATTAAACATGTAATGAAGGCAAAATGAAGGTCGTATACATGTACCTATGTATCTTTATTTGCATAAAATGTGAAGAAATAGGACATTACAGTTATTTCAGTGCAGAACACACAAGTAATGAATATTACATATCACAGTACCTACATCATAGCTATACTATCTATGTAAAAATTTTAAACAAGACAATAAATAATACACACATCATTTAATTATAATACAAAAAAATACTAAAGTACAAACATCTGTATCAATAAATATAATAATATACACAAATACTTTCTTCAAACAAGGCAAAATTATCAATTATTGAAATACTAACATGAAAATCAACGTTAAAATTAAATTTCACTCTGCATTTTTAATATAGGAAGAATGAGATGAATAATGGTAGCTATGTTAGTGTGTTACTAACATAGTTTTTTTAAGTATATTGTTAATAACACTATCGAGTCTTGTTGCTTGAATTAAATGATTTAATAATAAATTTAATTTGGTTGAATTTGCCATTGGTACAAAAAAAATATAGGATTGGTTAACTACTTTCTTCGATATAACATTATAAATTGAATATTTTGGAATTATTTTGCACACAAGCATTTCTTTTGTGTCACTTAAACTTGTAATAACTCTGCTGTGTATCCCTTACAACTATAGTACGGTAATATTAAATATTGGAACACTGCGATTACATACATTTATATTGAAAGAATCTTATCAATATTACATACACTACACTATTTCACTCAGTTTAATTTTCTGCTTGTCCTGTCATTCTTTTACTGGTAGTCCCCAGCTCCGTGGAGGTCGGAGGTTCTTTTTAGTGTGAACAGCTCGCTACACACTACTTCCCAAAGCTTTGGTATGGTACGACACAAGGAATCCGCATGATTAAAATGAAAAATCCCTTGAATCTGCTTATTTCTGTATCCTGACGGAATACCAATGTTTCATGCAGCTCCTACAGCCATCCCTGCAAACACATTTTTGTCGAACTCCAGTATCATTTCGTAGATACTCAGACGTCTGTAAATCCGCCCCAAAGACGACCCACTGACCGTGAATGTAGAAATATATTCAGTGGGGTAGCAGCTTCAGCCACAAAGCAGAGGTACTGTACTCTTAGCTATCAATAAAAAATGCTTGAGAAAATACCATTGTCCATTGCACAGAGTACATTTTTATACAGGTCCATTGTTAATAGAACAGAAACAAAATAAACAAAACGTCAAAACCAATGACTTGACAAGTTTGACACTAAACCAATGTTGCAAGGAGGCAAATTTTAATTTCCATAAATATTTTTTATTTTTTTATTTTTTACACGTTTGTAGCCTTACTTAAGAACGAGTTTTGATGTAAAATAGTGCCTTCAAAATAAGGCTTTTATTATAGTCTATTTTTATTGAACTATGTTTTCTATTTTTCCCCATAATCAAGGAGATTTTATTTTCGTTTTTCGCTGCCGTACCGATTTACTTTTATTATCATTGGTACCGATATGTCAAGTTATTGTACATCTTGGCTCGCTAACTTGGATGTAGAGACTTGCGTTTCTCACGAGCGTCGTTATTGCAACAGAATTTTTTCGTTATTAGGTATTATTACGATCGCAAGTTTGCGACAGCGTCATTACCAACTAATGTCGAGACTGCTGAAATAGTATTCAAGTATAAATATATGATCTCATAGCTCCTTCATCAAATAATTCTATGCTATCACAAATTAATGTTTGATTAATTTAAGTAGGTAAGTACATATCAATTAATAAGTTATAGGTACTTAAAAAGCAGTTTCATCATCAGCCAGCTAATATACTTAGGGATATTTTTTTTGTTGTATTGTTTTTAAATAATTTAGAAAATTGACATAATTAGGTACTGATCATTATAAATAATGCTTATAAGAGACACCATATTATTAGCCATGCAGACTTTTGAGCTCATTTTGCAGTCAGTTCAATGTCATCCTGTGCTACAATGTGAAATAGATATTTTTCGAATATTTAATGCATACATAATGTTTTTGGTTTTTTGCTTTGTTCTGCTCCTAAATGTACTGCACAAAAAATTAGTGGGAAATACATATTTTTTTATATATTATAAATTTTGTTTTGTGCCAGAAACCCTCGCGTTCTAAAATCCTACCAGTTTCTTCACAACCTGATCAATTGTTTAAGACAGTTTAGAGGTAAAACATACAAACATTATTAATTGTTAGGGTGCCGTACCTGAAGGGTAAAAACTACAGAATCTTGTTATGTACTAAGACTGCTGTTCGTCCGTCTGTCCATCTGTCTGTTAGCGGGCTGCAGCTCATGATCAAGAATGTGGATTTCGGTTGCCGCTATACATAATAAAAATAAGTTAAAAATTGGAAGCAGGTTCCCCAGTAAATAAAAATAAATATGTTGTTCTTTGCTTACTGTCGTCTCTGTCAGCGAGCTGTCTGTAACCCATTAATCCAATCAATGGGGACAAAAAAGACGCTTTGCCTTACAAAGGGTGGTGTAGATGATTTTTGTCATTACAAAATATTCTCCCTCTTGTAACATTATATCTACCTTGCACTTGACCTTGTATTTTTGTTAATGTTTTAGGAACTACACACCAAGGGAGTAGCAATTATAAGGGTAATAACGCTCAATGCGTGGCAATGTCCGCTTGCGCGTCAGTATTGTCAGTTTGCAGACATCGGAATCTGACTTGTCATCATATCGATGTCATTCTCCAAAGTGGAGACACTTTATATATGTCGCTTAAACCAATTCTACCGAAGGGTGTCAAATTTTTGAACCTCGAGGAATTGCCTAGTGAGATTGTCGTCGGAAACAATAGAGCTCAAATTGAAAATATGACCGCCAATTGGATTACAAATGGAGTATTTCCTCAAATTTCTGAAAATGAATACGGTATAAAATACCGTACCGTACTCTTGCAAACATAATTGAATCCAATGTTTTCGACGCAAACCACAATGATGAGACGGATAGCGTGGTATTTACCGGGCAAGACTATACAGTTTCTTTTTGGAGATTCGATAGTGCATTCTATTTATTTAACAATGGTGTTGTGGGTCGGGCGCGTACAACATACAAAATTTAATTCCATTAACCGAGGAGTTTTACTCTCACCCGTCTTTTCTGAGTAGACCGCGAGCTTACAATAATTTATTTGCCTTCAGTGCCTTGGGCGTTTCTCACGGGTACCAACAACCAACGGGAATATCTTTTCTTAAAATTCAAGGTCGAGTCTATCATAGAGTTTTTGATTAAGCTTACACTGGTAGCGTAAATAATTTAGGACTATACATTAACGATACAGGCGAACGCGAGCAAATAGCCGCAAATATGAAACTTGATAGGCAGGTAATTAGTTGCATAACTTACTTTTTACATAACGTCAATCCGTTTATCGAATGTTTTAAACGATTAAGTAGGGAACCATCCGATCAGGCCTTTATTAAATTTCAGCAAACGTCTCGCTCAATCCACGGTAACATTTTAGGAGATTTACCTGTTGGTAAAGAAGTCGCGGCCATTATTAGTACAGAACGCGAAAATTTTATACCTCATTGCATAGCAGTTTGGAAAATCGGTGATAGGAAACCGCACACTGTAGATATAATGCATCCGTTATATTAAAGTTTTCAGTATCCACTATTTTATCCTGAGGGTAATGCGGGTTGGTACCCGAACAAAGTAGATAATAACGGAAATAAATTAACTCAAGCGAAATACGTTCGCTGCTTGTTATTGTCGGAGCCACGATTTTCCGATATAGGCAGGCTATCGGAAGAATGGTTAGTTGACATGCATTGCCGAATCATAGAAGAACGCCTACGTTTTATATCAAATCTACAAAAACATAACTCGAGTAGTGCACTGAGGTCCGCTCCACTTCAAGAAGTTGAAATGAGCATTGAAGTCGCGCGTCAAATTCGTCAAGATGAAACCATTCAGGGAGAGGGATTCGTACCAGATCGCGTTTATTTGCCCAGCACTTTTACGGGGGGGCCGCGATACATGAAAGGAAAATATAGTGATGCTATTGCAATAGTAAGCAGAATGGGGAACCCATCATTTTTCTTGACGTTTACTTGTAATCCCAAGTGGCCAGAAATTCAACAATCCACTCAAAGCAGCTATGTAAATCCTTCTGTATGTGCTAGAGTTTTTAATTTAATAATTCTAAGAGATATCCGAGGTGGTAATTGGTTTGGCAAATGTATTTATATGATGCACGTAATAGAGTTTCAAAAGCGAGGTTTACCACACGCTCACATTTGTTTTAGGGTTGAAGGTGTCGGGCCTGTCCAAAATATAGATATTGATAAATTTGTTAGAGCAGACATTCCTGATGCATCAGAGGCAGAGGGAAGATTACGAAAAGCTGTTTTGAATCATATGATTCACGGTCCTTGCGGTCCCTCGCACAGAACTAATTTACCTTGGTGGGATAGTGAGAAAAGTAAATGTTCAACATTTTTTCCAAAACGTGAGACAGCCACCACTTTTTCTGATGAAAAAGGATTTATTAACTTGTGTAGAGACAGTAAAAACGAAGCAACTATAAAATATCGCGGTAAGGATGTAATTGTAAATGATACTTGGGTAGTTCCTTATAACGCAAGTCTTCTTTTAAAATACGATGCTCATATCAACTTGGAGGTCTCCTAGCAACGCACGGTCGTTAAGTATTTGTTTAAATATATCACTAAGGGTCCTGACGAATCGCGCGTAGCTGTCGTACCGGAAGAACATGAAAATAACGAAATAGAGCAGTATGTCACAAACGTTATATAGGCTCCAGCGACGCCGCTTGGAGGACGTTAGAATTCGATGTGACCGCGCGCGAACCCAACGTCAAACAGCTGTCAGTGCATTTAGAAAATCAACAAACCGTTTATTTTAAACCAGGCACTGAAGTAGAAGCCGCGCAACAAGCTGGTTCGGACCTTATTACCTTTTTTAACCGCCCCGTAAGAGACGAATTTGACTCATTGACCTACTTGGACTTTTACGAACAGTACATTGTTCATTCCAAGCGTCCCTCAACAAAAAATACGGAAATTTTTGAAACATCAAATCATAAATTCATTACTAAAAGACAAAAGGGTGAGCTTGTCGCGCGTCTATTTTCTGGAGGAACCAAATCTTCTGGTAGCGCGGAAATTACTATCTTGTGAGTGAATCGAACCAGGAAATAAAAAATCAATGCGACCTTGGTAATATTGCATACTCCCATACACATGCTAAATAAATAAATAAATGTTACCCTGGGGTAGAGTAGTTTTGAAAAGCATAAAAGTAGGAACTTATTTCATTATTTACTTACCCCCGAATACTGAATCGTCACTCAACATTTAAGGGCTGCTTAAAATTTGAGCAGTTAAACCTAAACTTTAAATTTTGTATGGCCAAACGTCAGTTTTGAGTAACTGTTAAATTTAAGTGCTACTTAAATTTTGAGTGACGTTTCAGCATTCGGGGGATAGTCACTTACAAGGAATATTATTTTATAGTTTATTCGTACTGACTTTTATGTAAATCAACTGTAGGAATAAAAAAAAAACATTCAGTTGATTTACTTAAAAGTCCATACATAAATCCGTACAAAATATTTAAGAGATTTTATTACAAAATCCTATAAGTGCTAAGGATTACTGTCCAATTCTCAAAATTTTACAAGGGTAAGAAATACTCCTCAAAAACACGACCCCGCGAGCTGCTTGCAGCTCGCGCAACGCCCAAATACTAGTTATTATACTATATAAAGCTCGATTACCACTCACTCACTGACTGACATAATTGTTCTCCCAGATGGTGAAGGGGGAAGTGTGTATATTTTTACAGATTCGTATAGAAATAACTCTCACGAGTATGGGAAAAATCCCAAACCTCCCCTTTTCCACCCCACTCTCCCCCTCCCTATCGTGTCTCGGAAACTAAGAGTCCCGTGTTTTGTTGTTTTACGGATTCGTATACAGGAGGCTCGGAAAAGTAAAAACCATTTTTCAAAATTCCCCCCATTCTCTCCCCCTTCCCCCCCCTTTAGGCGGATCTCGGAAGTTAAGACTCGGAACATTTTCTTTTTCAGATTCTCGTCCGTGGGCCCAGAATAGGTCAAAATTAGTTTTTTCAAAACTCCCCCCTCTCCCCCCCTTCACCCCTCCCCCATCGTATCTCGGAAACTAGGTAGCGGTAAAGCGAAGCGTAGCGTAGCGTAGGGATAAGGTCACGATAGCTTTCCGGTGGTAGGTAGGTCCTGAGTGGAGCGAACCTGCGAGACCGAGTGGAGCGAAGGGGGAGTAATTCTAACATGGCGGACAGCGTTTTTGTTTGGGGTGCGTTTAAGTCAATTGTTCAGTTTAAAATTGACTGCCTAAACGTCAAATACCCCGTTTAAGCACACCGCGAGGTGAAAAATTAATCTGACTAAAATTGAATCTGCTCCGTTTACGGTCGTCTGCTGGTATAAGTTTTCGCTTGGGGTACGTTTAAGCCGGGGAAATTTTAGCCGGTTAAAAATTAAACTATGGATAATTAACGAACTTTTAAAATAAAGTTTTCCTGTTTTCTAGGTCTCAAAAAAATATGGTAATATTTTTTTTGAGATAATCGAGAAATTATTAATCATTTACAGTGTGTGATTAATTGATTATGGAACCAAGGTACTTACTAACATATAAGATTGAACAATCTCACAGTTGCCAATCACATGAACAAGTTGGTTTAGTCAGGCTCGGTCCACGATAACAGACATAGAGACAGAGATAATGATCGTTAAATTAATTGGTTGCAACTAAAAAGCCGCTCACATATTTTAAAATCTAGCTTAAAAGTAAAGTATTAAACATGTAATGAAGGCAAAATGAAGGTCGTATACATGTACCTATGTATCTTTATTTGCATAAAATGTGAAGAAATAGGACATTACAGTTATTTCAGTGCAGAACACACAAGTAATGAATATTACATATCACAGTACCTACATCATAGCTATACTATCTATGTAAACATTTTAAACAAGACAATAAATAATACACACATCATTTAATTATAATACAAAAAAATACTAAAGTACAAACATCTGTATCAATAAATACAATAATATACACAAATACTTTCTTCAAACAAGGGAAAATTATCAATTATTGAAATACTAACATGAAAATCAACGTTAAAATTAAATTTCACACTGCATTTTTAATATAGGAAGAATGAGATGAATAATGGTAACTATGTTAGTGTGTTACTAACATAGTTTTTTTAAGTATATTGTTAATAACACTATCGAGTCTTGTTGCTTGAATTAAATGATTTAATAATAAATTTAATTTGTTTGAATTTGCCATTGGTACAAAAAAAAATATAGGATTGGTTAACTACTCTCTTCGATATAACTTTAAAAATTAATGGAATAACTTTAAAATAAACGGGTAATTCTCCTTCAAACATGTTTCAGTTATTCAAACCTTGGTTGATGAGCTTTGTATACTTTTTGAATATTTTGGAATTATTTTGCACACAAGCATTTCTTTTGTGTCACTTAAACTTGTAATAACTCTGCTGTGTATCCCTTACAACTATAGTACGGTAATATTAAATATTGGAACACTGCGATTACATACATTTATATTGAAAGAATCTTATCAATATTACATACACTACACTATTTCACTCAGTTTGATTTTCTGCTTGTCCTTTGTCATTCTTCTACTGGTAGTCCCCAGCTCCGTGGAGGTCGGAGGTTCTTTTTAGTGTGAACAGCTCGCTACACACTACTTCCCAAAGCTTTGGTATGGTACGACACAAGGAATCCGCATGATTAAAATGAAAAATCCCTTGAATCTGCTTATTTCTGTATCCTGACGGAATACCAATGTTTCATGCAGCTCCTACAGCCATCCCTTCAAACACATTTTTGTCGAATTCCAATCCTTAAATACTTAATATTTTTTATTTTTTTTTACACGTTTGTAGCCTTACTTAAGTACGAGTTTTCATGTAAAATAGAATCATTGGTACCGATCTGTCAAGTTATTGTACAGTAAGCGTTCAAAAGTGCATAAGCACGTTAAGAATCATATTGCTGTGAACACGCGGTATAGTCCGTATATCTGTATGTGTAAACAACACGGCACACACACCACAGAGAACGCATTATTGCGCTTTACACACTGTCGTATCGTCGCGTACTTGCGCCTCACTACCGAAACAAATATATATTTCCGTCGCTTTTGTTAGACAACACGCATCATGCGCTTGACCTTGGCCAGTTTATGGCAATGCTAAAATTCAAACCAAACTTACGTGTGCAGATAGCATAACGCGTTAAGCATTGGTCTGAGATGCAAACTGGCTTAGGTTCCAACCTCGTCAAGCACAGTGCAGTTTTTGCAAATATTAATATTTTTGTTTGCAATAATATTATATCTTAACTATTGCTGCCTTTTTATTAATGCTGTTATTGCAATAAAGGTTTTAGAATTAAAAATGCGTAATATGTGATAGCAAAATTAAAAAATTGTATTCGTTATATTTATTTTACTTATAGATAATATATTGCTGCAATTATTTGTCATTACGTCAGCTAAATAAGATGTGAAATAGATGTCAAAAAACTTAGAAGTAATTTATATTATTTTGACATATTTGTATTATGAAATGTTTCAAATTTTAAATTGATTTTTTCACCATAAATATTAGCTAGCTTATTATTAGTTAGCTTTGATCATGGTCGAAGTAATAGTAAGAAGTAATCAAGATGTAAAAAAAAACTACTTACAAAATAGGTGATTTTAAGGTAAAGTATGGGCAGTTTGTTTACATTATTTATTTTACATTTTATTTGGCTTTAGTAAATATTGGTTGGTATTGAGGTTATAGCTTAAGTATTCATTTTCTTTACGAAAAGAAGATTGAAACTTAACCTCAAATTGTAATCCTAAAATAATAATATTACTAAAATAATCTTAAACATTTTCGGTCTATCTGCGAGAAATACGACAAACAACATATTGTAACTTGCTTCAAAAATCGTTACCACCAATTGATGCAATAACGAATCTGTTGTTTATTAAGTTGGTCCGGTAAATATTTTAAGGTTAAAATCTAGCAGTGTCCCACTTGAAGTCTTAATATTATCGTGCGAAACTTAAACGTTCTTGTTTATGCTTTTCTGTCGAAAACGGCTTCCTAGCTGGTCTTCAGTGATACAAGTCTTCAGAGTGCACAGCGAACGGTTCATAATGACGTGTTTAATAATTCAGCAAAATATCTCGTTGGTATGAAACCATTTGTTTCATATTCCTCCATCATTTGACGTCGCTACTGCTCGATAATAAGCCTCTTCCTCATTCCTCTTAACAGTCACAGTATTTCTCTAGAACAAAGAATAACATTGTATTTATTACACATAATAATTATTTATCATTCACTAATCGAATTAAACCTCATAATTAATTTAAAATTTTAATGGCATCTTCTGTCTCAACAATACCTCTGTTCTATCAACAATACCTTTGATTAAGATTTATGTTTAGTAAAATATGAAATATTTAAATGATAACACTCACACTTAGTCCGGTCTCATTAGATATTTGTCTAAATTACATTCACTTTTACGCAGCGCAATAATATTTAATCTCCCTTCAATATTTATATTTGACTGCATTTTGAAAACAATAACCACAACACCGCTAATACTTAAATACTCGTCACCAACAATAACCACGAACCAACAAAGTTTTGAGATTGGCTGGGAACAGACCGTAGCAATCGCGAATACGCGTAACGAACTGCG
Source organism: Omphaloscelis lunosa (assembly GCA_916610215.1). Lineage (NCBI taxonomy): Eukaryota > Metazoa > Arthropoda > Insecta > Lepidoptera > Noctuidae > Omphaloscelis > Omphaloscelis lunosa. The sequence continues at coordinate 1,334,853 of OU744245.1, read as the reverse complement.
TCTGTCTACCCCACAGAAATCGAAATCATTTACTTAGTTTTTTGTGGTCTACCTGCTAAACCTTAATATTTATGTGAACAAGACGACCGAAACAAAAAACGAATGATTATTGAACTAGTCATTATTAAAAAATAACAAAAACTGAATAATAGTTATTAAAAAATAACAAAAACTATGAATGTAATTATTAAAAATTACAAGAAAACCACAGATGGGATTTGAACCCTCGCTCGGCTCGCCTTAATCGCACATACCAAAGCACGTTATCCACTGAGCTAGCACGCCGTATTCTATATTGATTGAAATTATGAACTACTATGAGTTGCAGACAAAGTGAGTGTGTGTGTATCTATAGTATTGTAACATCTTATAGAAGAAGGTCGTAAGTCAAACCGAAGCGTCAGTCTATTGCTTTGTGCGATTGCCTATGGACTTTTGGTCGGTACTGTACATCTTGGCTCGCTAACTTGGATGTAGAGACTTGCGTTTCTCACGAGCGTCGTTATTGCAACAGAATTTTTTCGTTATTAGGTATTATTACGATCGCAAGTTTGCGACAGCGTCATTACCTACTAATGTCGAGACTGCTGAAATAGTATTCAAGTATAAATATATGATCTCATAGCTCCTTCATCAAATAATTCTATGCTATCACAAATTAATGTTTGATTAATTTAAGTAGGTAAGTACATATCAATTAATAAGTTATAGGTACTTAAAAAGCAGTTTCATGATCAGCCAGCTAATAAACTTAGGGATATTTTTTTTGTTGTTTTGTTTTTAAATAATTTAGAAAATTGACATAATTAGGTACTGATCATTATAAATAATGCTTATAAGAGACACCATATTATTAGCCATGCAGACTTTTGAGCTCATTTTGCAGTCAGTTCAATGTCATCCTGTGCTACAATGTGACATAGATATTTTTCGAATATTTAATGCATACATGTTTTTGGTTTTTTGCTTTGTTCTGCTCCTAAATGTACTGCACAAAAAATTAGTGGGAAATACATATTTTTTTATATATTATAAATTTTGTTTTGTGCCAGAAACCCTCGCGTTCTAAAATCCTACCAGTTTCTTCACAACCTGATCAATTGTTTAAGACAGTTTAGAGGTAAAACATACAAACATTATTAATTGTTAGGGTGCCGTACCTGAAGGGTAAAAACTACAGAATCTTGTTATGTACTAAGACTGCTGTTCGTCCGTCTGTCCATCTGTCTGTTAGCGGGCTGCAGCTCATGATCAAGAATGTGGATTTCGGTTGCCGCTATACATAATAAAAATAAGTTAAAAATTGGAAGCAGGTTCCCCAGTAAATAAAAATAAATATGTTGTTCTTTGCTTACTGTCGTCTCTGTCAGCGAGCTGTCTGTAACCCATTAATCCAATCAATGGGGACAAAAAAGACGCTTTGCCTTACAAAGGGTGGTGTAGATGATTTTTGTCATTACAAAATATTCTCCCTCTTGTAACATTATATCTACCTTGCACTTGACCTTGTATTTTTGTTAATGTTTTAGGAACTACACACCAAGGGAGTAGCAATTATAAGGGTAATAACGCTCAATGCGTGGCAATGTCCGCTTGCGCGTCAGTATTGTCAGTTTGCAGACATCGGAATCTGACTTGTCATCATATCGATGTCATTCTCCAAAGTGGAGACACTTTATATATGTCGCTTAAACCAATTCTACCGAAGGGTGTCAAATTTTTGAACCTCGAGGAATTGCCTAGTGAGATTGTCGTCGGAAACAATAGAGCTCAAATTGAAAATATGACCGCCAATTGGATTACAAATGGAGTATTTCCTCAAATTTCTGAAAATGAATACGGTATAAAATACCGTACCGTACTCTTGCAAACATAATTGAATCCAATGTTTTCGACGCAAACCACAATGATGAGACGGATAGCGTGGTATTTACCGGGCAAGACTATACAGTTTCTTTTTGGAGATTCGATAGTGCATTCTATTTATTTAACAATGGTGTTGTGGGTCGGGCGCGTACAACATACAAAATTTAATTCCATTAACCGAGGAGTTTTACTCTCACCCGTCTTTTCTGAGTAGACCGCGAGCTTACAATAATTTATTTGCCTTCAGTGCCTTGGGCGTTTCTCACGGGTACCAACAACCAACGGGAATATCTTTTCTTAAAATTCAAGGTCGAGTCTATCATAGAGTTTTTGATTTAGCTTACACTGGTAGCGTAAATAATTTAGGACTATACATTAACGATACAGGCGAACGCGAGCAAATAGCCGCAAATATGAAACTTGATAGGCAGGTAATTAGTTGCATAACTTACTTTTTACATAACGTCAATCCGTTTATCGAATGTTTTAAACGATTAAGTAGGGAACCATCCGATCAGGCCTTTATTAAATTTCAGCAAACGTCTCGCTCAATCCACGGTAACATTTTAGGAGATTTACCTGTTGGTAAAGAAGTCGCGGCCATTATTAGTACAGAACGCGAAAATTTTATACCTCATTGCATAGCAGTTTGGAAAATCGGTGATAGGAAACCGCACACTGTAGATATAATGCATCCGTTATATTAAAGTTTTCAGTATCCACTATTTTATCCTGAGGGTAATGCGGGTTGGTACCCGAACAAAGTAGATAATAACGGAAATAAATTAACTCAAGCGAAATACGTTCGCTGCTTGTTATTGTCGGAGCCACGATTTTCCGATATAGGCAGGCTATCGGAAGAATGGTTAGTTGACATGCATTGCCGAATCATAGAAGAACGCCTACGTTTTATATCAAATCTACAAAAACATAACTCGAGTAGTGCACTGAGGTCCGCTCCACTTCAAGAAGTTGAAATGAGCATTGAAGTCGCGCGTCAAATTCGTCAAGATGAAACCATTCAGGGAGAGGGATTCGTACCAGATCGCGTTTATTTGCCCAGCACTTTTACGGGGGGGCCGCGATACATGAAAGGAAAATATAGTGATGCTATTGCAATAGTAAGCAGAATGGGGAACCCATCATTTTTCTTGACGTTTACTTGTAATCCCAAGTGGCCAGAAATTCAACAATCCACTCAAAGCAGCTATGTAAATCCTTCTGTATGTGCTAGAGTTTTTAATTTAATAATTCTAAGAGATATCCGAGGTGGTAATTGGTTTGGCAAATGTATTTATATGATGCACGTAATAGAGTTTCAAAAGCGAGGTTTACCACACGCTCACATTTGTTTTAGGGTTGAAGGTGTCGGGCCTGTCCAAAATATAGATATTGATAAATTTGTTAGAGCAGACATTCCTGATGCATCAGAGGCAGAGGGAAGATTACGAAAAGCTGTTTTGAATCATATGATTCACGGTCCTTGCGGTCCCTCGCACAGAACTAATTTACCTTGGTGGGATAGTGAGAAAAGTAAATGTTCAACATTTTTTCCAAAACGTGAGACAGCCACCACTTTTTCTGATGAAAAAGGATTTATTAACTTGTGTAGAGACAGTAAAAACGAAGCAACTATAAAATATCGCGGTAAGGATGTAATTGTAAATGATACTTGGGTAGTTCCTTATAACGCAAGTCTTCTTTTAAAATACGATGCTCATATCAACTTGGAGGTCTCCTAGCAACGCACGGTCGTTAAGTATTTGTTTAAATATATCACTAAGGGTCCTGACGAATCGCGCGTAGCTGTCGTACCGGAAGAACATGAAAATAACGAAATAGAGCAGTATGTCACAAACGTTATATAGGCTCCAGCGACGCCGCTTGGAGGACGTTAGAATTCGATGTGACCGCGCGCGAACCCAACGTCAAACAGCTGTCAGTGCATTTAGAAAATCAACAAACCGTTTATTTTAAACCAGGCACTGAAGTAGAAGCCGCGCAACAAGCTGGTTCGGACCTTATTACCTTTTTTAACCGCCCCGTAAGAGACGAATTTGACTCATTGACCTACTTGGACTTTTACGAACAGTACATTGTTCATTCCAAGCGTCCCTCAACAAAAAATACGGAAATTTTTGAAACATCAAATCATAAATTCATTACTAAAAGACAAAAGGGTGAGCTTGTCGCGCGTCTATTTTCTGGAGGAACCAAATCTTCTGGTAGCGCGGAAATTACTATCTTGTGAGTGAATCGAACCAGGAAATAAAAAATCAATGCGACCTTGGTAATATTGCATACTCCCATACACATGCTAAATAAATAAATAAATGTTACCCTGGGGTAGAGTAGTTTTGAAAAGCATAAAAGTAGGAACTTATTTCATTATTTACTTACCCCCGAATACTGAATCGTCACTCAACATTTAAGGGCTGCTTAAAATTTGAGCAGTTAAACCTAAACTTTAAATTTTGTATGGCCAAACGTCAGTTTTGAGTAACTGTTAAATTTAAGTGCTACTTAAATTTTGAGTGACGTTTCAGCATTCGGGGGATAGTCACTTACAAGGAATATTATTTTATAGTTTATTCGTACTGACTTTTATGTAAATCAACTGTAGGAATAAAAAAAAAACATTCAGTTGATTTACTTAAAAGTCCATACATAAATCCGTACAAAATATTTAAGAGATTTTATTACAAAATCCTATAAGTGCTAAGGATTACTGTCCAATTCTCAAAATTTTACAAGGGTAAGAAATACTCCTCAAAAACACGACCCCGCGAGCTGCTTGCAGCTCGCGCAACGCCCAAATACTAGTTATTATACTATATAAAGCTCGATTACCACTCACTCACTGACTGACATAATTGTTCTCCCAGATGGTGAAGGGGGAAGTGTGTATATTTTTACAGATTCGTATAGAAATAACTCTCACGAGTATGGGAAAAATCCCAAACCTCCCCTTTTCCACCCCACTCTCCCCCTCCCTATCGTGTCTCGGAAACTAAGAGTCCCGTGTTTTGTTGTTTTACGGATTCGTATACAGGAGGCTCGGAAAAGTAAAAACCATTTTTCAAAATTCCCCCCATTCTCTCCCCCTTCCCCCCCCTTTAGGCGGATCTCGGAAGTTAAGACTCGGAACATTTTCTTTTTCAGATTCTCGTCCGTGGGCCCAGAATAGGTCAAAATTAGTTTTTTCAAAACTCCCCCCTCTCCCCCCCTTCACCCCTCCCCCATCGTATCTCGGAAACTAGGTAGCGGTAAAGCGAAGCGTAGCGTAGCGTAGGGATAAGGTCACGATAGCTTTCCGGTGGTAGGTAGGTCCTGAGTGGAGCGAACCTGCGAGACCGAGTGGAGCGAAGGGGGAGTAATTCTAACATGGCGGACAGCGTTTTTGTTTGGGGTGCGTTTAAGTCAATTGTTCAGTTTAAAATTGACTGCCTAAACGTCAAATACCCCGTTTAAGCACACCGCGAGGTGAAAAATTAATCTGACTAAAATTGAATCTGCTCCGTTTACGGTCGTCTGCTGGTATAAGTTTTCGCTTGGGGTACGTTTAAGCCGGGGAAATTTTAGCCGGTTAAAAATTAAACTATGGATAATTAACGAACTTTTAAAATAAAGTTTTCCTGTTTTCTAGGTCTCAAAAAAATATGGTAATATTTTTTTTGAGATAATCGAGAAATTATTAATCATTTACAGTGTGTGATTAATTGATTATGGAACCAAGGTACTTACTAACATATAAGATTGAACAATCTCACAGTTGCCAATCACATGAACAAGTTGGTTTAGTCAGGCTCGGTCCACGATAACAGACATAGAGACAGAGATAATGATCGTTAAATTAATTGGTTGCAACTAAAAAGCCGCTCACATATTTTAAAATCTAGCTTAAAAGTAAAGTATTAAACATGTAATGAAGGCAAAATGAAGGTCGTATACATGTACCTATGTATCTTTATTTGCATAAAATGTGAAGAAATAGGACATTACAGTTATTTCAGTGCAGAACACACAAGTAATGAATATTACATATCACAGTACCTACATCATAGCTATACTATCTATGTAAACATTTTAAACAAGACAATAAATAATACACACATCATTTAATTATAATACAAAAAAATACTAAAGTACAAACATCTGTATCAATAAATACAATAATATACACAAATACTTTCTTCAAACAAGGGAAAATTATCAATTATTGAAATACTAACATGAAAATCAACGTTAAAATTAAATTTCACACTGCATTTTTAATATAGGAAGAATGAGATGAATAATGGTAACTATGTTAGTGTGTTACTAACATAGTTTTTTTAAGTATATTGTTAATAACACTATCGAGTCTTGTTGCTTGAATTAAATGATTTAATAATAAATTTAATTTGTTTGAATTTGCCATTGGTACAAAAAAAAATATAGGATTGGTTAACTACTCTCTTCGATATAACTTTAAAAATTAATGGAATAACTTTAAAATAAACGGGTAATTCTCCTTCAAACATGTTTCAGTTATTCAAACCTTGGTTGATGAGCTTTGTATACTTTTTGAATATTTTGGAATTATTTTGCACACAAGCATTTCTTTTGTGTCACTTAAACTTGTAATAACTCTGCTGTGTATCCCTTACAACTATAGTACGGTAATATTAAATATTGGAACACTGCGATTACATACATTTATATTGAAAGAATCTTATCAATATTACATACACTACACTATTTCACTCAGTTTGATTTTCTGCTTGTCCTTTGTCATTCTTCTACTGGTAGTCCCCAGCTCCGTGGAGGTCGGAGGTTCTTTTTAGTGTGAACAGCTCGCTACACACTACTTCCCAAAGCTTTGGTATGGTACGACACAAGGAATCCGCATGATTAAAATGAAAAATCCCTTGAATCTGCTTATTTCTGTATCCTGACGGAATACCAATGTTTCATGCAGCTCCTACAGCCATCCCTTCAAACACATTTTTGTCGAATTCCAATCCTTAAATACTTAATATTTTTTATTTTTTTTTACACGTTTGTAGCCTTACTTAAGTACGAGTTTTCATGTAAAATAGAATCATTGGTACCGATCTGTCAAGTTATTGTACAGTAAGCGTTCAAAAGTGCATAAGCACGTTAAGAATCATATTGCTGTGAACACGCGGTATAGTCCGTATATCTGTATGTGTAAACAACACGGCACACACACCACAGAGAACGCATTATTGCGCTTTACACACTGTCGTATCGTCGCGTACTTGCGCCTCACTACCGAAACAAATATATATTTCCGTCGCTTTTGTTAGACAACACGCATCATGCGCTTGACCTTGGCCAGTTTATGGCAATGCTAAAATTCAAACCAAACTTACGTGTGCAGATAGCATAACGCGTTAAGCATTGGTCTGAGATGCAAACTGGCTTAGGTTCCAACCTCGTCAAGCACAGTGCAGTTTTTGCAAATATTAATATTTTTGTTTGCAATAATATTATATCTTAACTATTGCTGCCTTTTTATTAATGCTGTTATTGCAATAAAGGTTTTAGAATTAAAAATGCGTAATATGTGATAGCAAAATTAAAAAATTGTATTCGTTATATTTATTTTACTTATAGATAATATATTGCTGCAATTATTTGTCATTACGTCAGCTAAATAAGATGTGAAATAGATGTCAAAAAACTTAGAAGTAATTTATATTATTTTGACATATTTGTATTATGAAATGTTTCAAATTTTAAATTGATTTTTTCACCATAAATATTAGCTAGCTTATTATTAGTTAGCTTTGATCATGGTCGAAGTAATAGTAAGAAGTAATCAAGATGTAAAAAAAAACTACTTACAAAATAGGTGATTTTAAGGTAAAGTATGGGCAGTTTGTTTACATTATTTATTTTACATTTTATTTGGCTTTAGTAAATATTGGTTGGTATTGAGGTTATAGCTTAAGTATTCATTTTCTTTACGAAAAGAAGATTGAAACTTAACCTCAAATTGTAATCCTAAAATAATAATATTACTAAAATAATCTTAAACATTTTCGGTCTATCTGCGAGAAATACGACAAACAACATATTGTAACTTGCTTAAAAAATCGTTACCACCAATTGATGCAATAACGAATCTGTTGTTTATTAAGTTGGTCCGGTAAATATTTTAAGGTTAAAATCTAGCAGTGTCCCACTTGAAGTCTTAATATTATCGTGCGAAACTTAAACGTTCTTGTTTATGCTTTTCTGTCGAAAACGGCTTCCTAGCTGGTCTTCAGTGATACAAGTCTTCAGAGTGCACAGCGAACGGTTCATAATGACGTGTTTAATAATTCAGCAAAATATCTCGTTGGTATGAAACCATTTGTTTCATATTCCTCCATCATTTGACGTCGCTACTGCTCGATAATAAGCCTCTTCCTCATTCCTCTTAACAGTCACAGTATTTCTCTAGAACAAAGAATAACATTGTATTTATTACACATAATAATTATTTATCATTCACTAATCGAATTAAACCTCATAATTAATTTAAAATTTTAATGGCATCTTCTGTCTCAACAATACCTCTGTTCTATCAACAATACCTTTGATTAAGATTTATGTTTAGTAAAATATGAAATATTTAAATGATAACACTCACACTTAGTCCGGTCTCATTAGATATTTGTCTAAATTACATTCACTTTTACGCAGCGCAATAATATTTAATCTCCCTTCAATATTTATATTTGACTGCATTTTGAAAACAATAACCACAACACCGCTAATACTTAAATACTCGTCACCAACAATAACCACGAACCAACAAAGTTTTGAGATTGGCTGGGAACAGACCGTAGCAATCGCGAATACGCGTAACGAACTGCGTCTGTCTACCCCACAGAAATCGAAATCATTTACTTAGTTTTTTGTGGTCTACCTGCTAAACCTTAATATTTATGTGAACAAGACGACCGAAACAAAAAACGAATGATTATTGAACTAGTCATTATTAAAAAATAACAAAAACTGAATAATAGTTATTAAAAAATAACAAAAACTATGAATGTAATTATTAAAAATTACAAGAAAACCACAGATGGGATTTGAACCCTCGCTCGGCTCGCCTTAATCGCACATACCAAAGCACGTTATCCACTGAGCTAGCACGCCGTATTCTATATTGATTGAAATTATGAACTACTATGAGTTGCAGACAAAGTGAGTGTGTGTGTATCTATAGTATTGTAACATCTTATAGAAGAAGGTCGTAAGTCAAACCGAAGCGTCAGTCTATTGCTTTGTGCGATTGCCTATGGACTTTTGGTCGGTACTGTACATCTTGGCTCGCTAACTTGGATGTAGAGACTTGCGTTTCTCACGAGCGTCGTTATTGCAACAGAATTTTTTCGTTATTAGGTATTATTACGATCGCAAGTTTGCGACAGCGTCATTACCTACTAATGTCGAGACTGCTGAAATAGTATTCAAGTATAAATATATGATCTCATAGCTCCTTCATCAAATAATTCTATGCTATCACAAATTAATGTTTGATTAATTTAAGTAGGTAAGTACATATCAATTAATAAGTTATAGGTACTTAAAAAGCAGTTTCATGATCAGCCAGCTAATAAACTTAGGGATATTTTTTTTGTTGTTTTGTTTTTAAATAATTTAGAAAATTGACATAATTAGGTACTGATCATTATAAATAATGCTTATAAGAGACACCATATTATTAGCCATGCAGACTTTTGAGCTCATTTTGCAGTCAGTTCAATGTCATCCTGTGCTACAATGTGAAATAGATATTTTTCGAATATTTAATGCATACATAATGTTTTTGGTTTTTTGCTTTGTTCTGCTCCTAAATGTACTGCACAAAAAATTAGTGGGAAATACATATTTTTTTATATATTATAAATTTTGTTTTGTGCCAGAAACCCTCGCGTTCTAAAATCCTACCAGTTTCTTCACAACCTGATCAATTGTTTAAGACAGTTTAGAGGTAAAACATACAAACATTATTAATTGTTAGGGTGCCGTACCTGAAGGGTAAAAACTACAGAATCTTGTTATGTACTAAGACTGCTGTTCGTCCGTCTGTCCATCTGTCTGTTAGCGGGCTGCAGCTCATGATCAAGAATGTGGATTTCGGTTGCCGCTATACATAATAAAAATAAGTTAAAAATTGGAAGCAGGTTCCCCAGTAAATAAAAATAAATATGTTGTTCTTTGCTTACTGTCGTCTCTGTCAGCGAGCTGTCTGTAACCCATTAATCCAATCAATGGGGACAAAAAAGACGCTTTGCCTTACAAAGGGTGGTGTAGATGATTTTTGTCATTACAAAATATTCTCCCTCTTGTAACATTATATCTACCTTGCACTTGACCTTGTATTTTTGTTAATGTTTTAGGAACTACACACCAAGGGAGTAGCAATTATAAGGGTAATAACGCTCAATGCGTGGCAATGTCCGCTTGCGCGTCAGTATTGTCAGTTTGCAGACATCGGAATCTGACTTGTCATCATATCGATGTCATTCTCCAAAGTGGAGACACTTTATATATGTCGCTTAAACCAATTCTACCGAAGGGTGTCAAATTTTTGAACCTCGAGGAATTGCCTAGTGAGATTGTCGTCGGAAACAATAGAGCTCAAATTGAAAATATGACCGCCAATTGGATTACAAATGGAGTATTTCCTCAAATTTCTGAAAATGAATACGGTATAAAATACCGTACCGTACTCTTGCAAACATAATTGAATCCAATGTTTTCGACGCAAACCACAATGATGAGACGGATAGCGTGGTATTTACCGGGCAAGACTATACAGTTTCTTTTTGGAGATTCGATAGTGCATTCTATTTATTTAACAATGGTGTTGTGGGTCGGGCGCGTACAACATACAAAATTTAATTCCATTAACCGAGGAGTTTTACTCTCACCCGTCTTTTCTGAGTAGACCGCGAGCTTACAATAATTTATTTGCCTTCAGTGCCTTGGGCGTTTCTCACGGGTACCAACAACCAACGGGAATATCTTTTCTTAAAATTCAAGGTCGAGTCTATCATAGAGTTTTTGATTTAGCTTACACTGGTAGCGTAAATAATTTAGGACTATACATTAACGATACAGGCGAACGCGAGCAAATAGCCGCAAATATGAAACTTGATAGGCAGGTAATTAGTTGCATAACTTACTTTTTACATAACGTCAATCCGTTTATCGAATGTTTTAAACGATTAAGTAGGGAACCATCCGATCAGGCCTTTATTAAATTTCAGCAAACGTCTCGCTCAATCCACGGTAACATTTTAGGAGATTTACCTGTTGGTAAAGAAGTCGCGGCCATTATTAGTACAGAACGCGAAAATTTTATACCTCATTGCATAGCAGTTTGGAAAATCGGTGATAGGAAACCGCACACTGTAGATATAATGCATCCGTTATATTAAAGTTTTCAGTATCCACTATTTTATCCTGAGGGTAATGCGGGTTGGTACCCGAACAAAGTAGATAATAACGGAAATAAATTAACTCAAGCGAAATACGTTCGCTGCTTGTTATTGTCGGAGCCACGATTTTCCGATATAGGCAGGCTATCGGAAGAATGGTTAGTTGACATGCATTGCCGAATCATAGAAGAACGCCTACGTTTTATATCAAATCTACAAAAACATAACTCGAGTAGTGCACTGAGGTCCGCTCCACTTCAAGAAGTTGAAATGAGCATTGAAGTCGCGCGTCAAATTCGTCAAGATGAAACCATTCAGGGAGAGGGATTCGTACCAGATCGCGTTTATTTGCCCAGCACTTTTACGGGGGGGCCGCGATACATGAAAGGAAAATATAGTGATGCTATTGCAATAGTAAGCAGAATGGGGAACCCATCATTTTTCTTGACGTTTACTTGTAATCCCAAGTGGCCAGAAATTCAACAATCCACTCAAAGCAGCTATGTAAATCCTTCTGTATGTGCTAGAGTTTTTAATTTAATAATTCTAAGAGATATCCGAGGTGGTAATTGGTTTGGCAAATGTATTTATATGATGCACGTAATAGAGTTTCAAAAGCGAGGTTTACCACACGCTCACATTTGTTTTAGGGTTGAAGGTGTCGGGCCTGTCCAAAATATAGATATTGATAAATTTGTTAGAGCAGACATTCCTGATGCATCAGAGGCAGAGGGAAGATTACGAAAAGCTGTTTTGAATCATATGATTCACGGTCCTTGCGGTCCCTCGCACAGAACTAATTTACCTTGGTGGGATAGTGAGAAAAGTAAATGTTCAACATTTTTTCCAAAACGTGAGACAGCCACCACTTTTTCTGATGAAAAAGGATTTATTAACTTGTGTAGAGACAGTAAAAACGAAGCAACTATAAAATATCGCGGTAAGGATGTAATTGTAAATGATACTTGGGTAGTTCCTTATAACGCAAGTCTTCTTTTAAAATACGATGCTCATATCAACTTGGAGGTCTCCTAGCAACGCACGGTCGTTAAGTATTTGTTTAAATATATCACTAAGGGTCCTGACGAATCGCGCGTAGCTGTCGTACCGGAAGAACATGAAAATAACGAAATAGAGCAGTATGTCACAAACGTTATATAGGCTCCAGCGACGCCGCTTGGAGGACGTTAGAATTCGATGTGACCGCGCGCGAACCCAACGTCAAACAGCTGTCAGTGCATTTAGAAAATCAACAAACCGTTTATTTTAAACCAGGCACTGAAGTAGAAGCCGCGCAACAAGCTGGTTCGGACCTTATTACCTTTTTTAACCGCCCCGTAAGAGACGAATTTGACTCATTGACCTACTTGGACTTTTACGAACAGTACATTGTTCATTCCAAGCGTCCCTCAACAAAAAATACGGAAATTTTTGAAACATCAAATCATAAATTCATTACTAAAAGACAAAAGGGTGAGCTTGTCGCGCGTCTATTTTCTGGAGGAACCAAATCTTCTGGTAGCGCGGAAATTACTATCTTGTGAGTGAATCGAACCAGGAAATAAAAAATCAATGCGACCTTGGTAATATTGCATACTCCCATACACATGCTAAATAAATAAATAAATGTTACCCTGGGGTAGAGTAGTTTTGAAAAGCATAAAAGTAGGAACTTATTTCATTATTTACTTACCCCCGAATACTGAATCGTCACTCAACATTTAAGGGCTGCTTAAAATTTGAGCAGTTAAACCTAAACTTTAAATTTTGTATGGCCAAACGTCAGTTTTGAGTAACTGTTAAATTTAAGTGCTACTTAAATTTTGAGTGACGTTTCAGCATTCGGGGGATAGTCACTTACAAGGAATATTATTTTATAGTTTATTCGTACTGACTTTTATGTAAATCAACTGTAGGAATAAAAAAAAAACATTCAGTTGATTTACTTAAAAGTCCATACATAAATCCGTACAAAATATTTAAGAGATTTTATTACAAAATCCTATAAGTGCTAAGGATTACTGTCCAATTCTCAAAATTTTACAAGGGTAAGAAATACTCCTCAAAAACACGACCCCGCGAGCTGCTTGCAGCTCGCGCAACGCCCAAATACTAGTTATTATACTATATAAAGCTCGATTACCACTCACTCACTGACTGACATAATTGTTCTCCCAGATGGTGAAGGGGGAAGTGTGTATATTTTTACAGATTCGTATAGAAATAACTCTCACGAGTATGGGAAAAATCCCAAACCTCCCCTTTTCCACCCCACTCTCCCCCTCCCTATCGTGTCTCGGAAACTAAGAGTCCCGTGTTTTGTTGTTTTACGGATTCGTATACAGGAGGCTCGGAAAAGTAAAAACCATTTTTCAAAATTCCCCCCATTCTCTCCCCCTTCCCCCCCCTTTAGGCGGATCTCGGAAGTTAAGACTCGGAACATTTTCTTTTTCAGATTCTCGTCCGTGGGCCCAGAATAGGTCAAAATTAGTTTTTTCAAAACTCCCCCCTCTCCCCCCCTTCACCCCTCCCCCATCGTATCTCGGAAACTAGGTAGCGGTAAAGCGAAGCGTAGCGTAGCGTAGGGATAAGGTCACGATAGCTTTCCGGTGGTAGGTAGGTCCTGAGTGGAGCGAACCTGCGAGACCGAGTGGAGCGAAGGGGGAGTAATTCTAACATGGCGGACAGCGTTTTTGTTTGGGGTGCGTTTAAGTCAATTGTTCAGTTTAAAATTGACTGCCTAAACGTCAAATACCCCGTTTAAGCACACCGCGAGGTGAAAAATTAATCTGACTAAAATTGAATCTGCTCCGTTTACGGTCGTCTGCTGGTATAAGTTTTCGCTTGGGGTACGTTTAAGCCGGGGAAATTTTAGCCGGTTAAAAATTAAACTATGGATAATTAACGAACTTTTAAAATAAAGTTTTCCTGTTTTCTAGGTCTCAAAAAAATATGGTAATATTTTTTTTGAGATAATCGAGAAATTATTAATCATTTACAGTGTGTGATTAATTGATTATGGAACCAAGGTACTTACTAACATATAAGATTGAACAATCTCACAGTTGCCAATCACATGAACAAGTTGGTTTAGTCAGGCTCGGTCCACGATAACAGACATAGAGACAGAGATAATGATCGTTAAATTAATTGGTTGCAACTAAAAAGCCGCTCACATATTTTAAAATCTAGCTTAAAAGTAAAGTATTAAACATGTAATGAAGGCAAAATGAAGGTCGTATACATGTACCTATGTATCTTTATTTGCATAAAATGTGAAGAAATAGGACATTACAGTTATTTCAGTGCAGAACACACAAGTAATGAATATTACATATCACAGTACCTACATCATAGCTATACTATCTATGTAAACATTTTAAACAAGACAATAAATAATACACACATCATTTAATTATAATACAAAAAAATACTAAAGTACAAACATCTGTATCAATAAATACAATAATATACACAAATACTTTCTTCAAACAAGGGAAAATTATCAATTATTGAAATACTAACATGAAAATCAACGTTAAAATTAAATTTCACACTGCATTTTTAATATAGGAAGAATGAGATGAATAATGGTAACTATGTTAGTGTGTTACTAACATAGTTTTTTTAAGTATATTGTTAATAACACTATCGAGTCTTGTTGCTTGAATTAAATGATTTAATAATAAATTTAATTTGTTTGAATTTGCCATTGGTACAAAAAAAAATATAGGATTGGTTAACTACTCTCTTCGATATAACTTTAAAAATTAATGGAATAACTTTAAAATAAACGGGTAATTCTCCTTCAAACATGTTTCAGTTATTCAAACCTTGGTTGATGAGCTTTGTATACTTTTTGAATATTTTGGAATTATTTTGCACACAAGCATTTCTTTTGTGTCACTTAAACTTGTAATAACTCTGCTGTGTATCCCTTACAACTATAGTACGGTAATATTAAATATTGGAACACTGCGATTACATACATTTATATTGAAAGAATCTTATCAATATTACATACACTACACTATTTCACTCAGTTTGATTTTCTGCTTGTCCTTTGTCATTCTTCTACTGGTAGTCCCCAGCTCCGTGGAGGTCGGAGGTTCTTTTTAGTGTGAACAGCTCGCTACACACTACTTCCCAAAGCTTTGGTATGGTACGACACAAGGAATCCGCATGATTAAAATGAAAAATCCCTTGAATCTGCTTATTTCTGTATCCTGACGGAATACCAATGTTTCATGCAGCTCCTACAGCCATCCCTTCAAACACATTTTTGTCGAATTCCAATCCTTAAATACTTAATATTTTTTATTTTTTTTTACACGTTTGTAGCCTTACTTAAGTACGAGTTTTCATGTAAAATAGAATCATTGGTACCGATCTGTCAAGTTATTGTACAGTAAGCGTTCAAAAGTGCATAAGCACGTTAAGAATCATATTGCTGTGAACACGCGGTATAGTCCGTATATCTGTATGTGTAAACAACACGGCACACACACCACAGAGAACGCATTATTGCGCTTTACACACTGTCGTATCGTCGCGTACTTGCGCCTCACTACCGAAACAAATATATATTTCCGTCGCTTTTGTTAGACAACACGCATCATGCGCTTGACCTTGGCCAGTTTATGGCAATGCTAAAATTCAAACCAAACTTACGTGTGCAGATAGCATAACGCGTTAAGCATTGGTCTGAGATGCAAACTGGCTTAGGTTCCAACCTCGTCAAGCACAGTGCAGTTTTTGCAAATATTAATATTTTTGTTTGCAATAATATTATATCTTAACTATTGCTGCCTTTTTATTAATGCTGTTATTGCAATAAAGGTTTTAGAATTAAAAATGCGTAATATGTGATAGCAAAATTAAAAAATTGTATTCGTTATATTTATTTTACTTATAGATAATATATTGCTGCAATTATTTGTCATTACGTCAGCTAAATAAGATGTGAAATAGATGTCAAAAAACTTAGAAGTAATTTATATTATTTTGACATATTTGTATTATGAAATGTTTCAAATTTTAAATTGATTTTTTCACCATAAATATTAGCTAGCTTATTATTAGTTAGCTTTGATCATGGTCGAAGTAATAGTAAGAAGTAATCAAGATGTAAAAAAAAACTACTTACAAAATAGGTGATTTTAAGGTAAAGTATGGGCAGTTTGTTTACATTATTTATTTTACATTTTATTTGGCTTTAGTAAATATTGGTTGGTATTGAGGTTATAGCTTAAGTATTCATTTTCTTTACGAAAAGAAGATTGAAACTTAACCTCAAATTGTAATCCTAAAATAATAATATTACTAAAATAATCTTAAACATTTTCGGTCTATCTGCGAGAAATACGACAAACAACATATTGTAACTTGCTTAAAAAATCGTTACCACCAATTGATGCAATAACGAATCTGTTGTTTATTAAGTTGGTCCGGTAAATATTTTAAGGTTAAAATCTAGCAGTGTCCCACTTGAAGTCTTAATATTATCGTGCGAAACTTAAACGTTCTTGTTTATGCTTTTCTGTCGAAAACGGCTTCCTAGCTGGTCTTCAGTGATACAAGTCTTCAGAGTGCACAGCGAACGGTTCATAATGACGTGTTTAATAATTCAGCAAAATATCTCGTTGGTATGAAACCATTTGTTTCATATTCCTCCATCATTTGACGTCGCTACTGCTCGATAATAAGCCTCTTCCTCATTCCTCTTAACAGTCACAGTATTTCTCTAGAACAAAGAATAACATTGTATTTATTACACATAATAATTATTTATCATTCACTAATCGAATTAAACCTCATAATTAATTTAAAATTTTAATGGCATCTTCTGTCTCAACAATACCTCTGTTCTATCAACAATACCTTTGATTAAGATTTATGTTTAGTAAAATATGAAATATTTAAATGATAACACTCACACTTAGTCCGGTCTCATTAGATATTTGTCTAAATTACATTCACTTTTACGCAGCGCAATAATATTTAATCTCCCTTCAATATTTATATTTGACTGCATTTTGAAAACAATAACCACAACACCGCTAATACTTAAATACTCGTCACCAACAATAACCACGAACCAACAAAGTTTTGAGATTGGCTGGGAACAGACCGTAGCAATCGCGAATACGCGTAACGAACTGCGTCTGTCTACCCCACAGAAATCGAAATCATTTACTTAGTTTTTTGTGGTCTACCTGCTAAACCTTAATATTTATGTGAACAAGACGACCGAAACAAAAAACGAATGATTATTGAACTAGTCATTATTAAAAAATAACAAAAACTGAATAATAGTTATTAAAAAATAACAAAAACTATGAATGTAATTATTAAAAATTACAAGAAAACCACAGATGGGATTTGAACCCTCGCTCGGCTCGCCTTAATCGCACATACCAAAGCACGTTATCCACTGAGCTAGCACGCCGTATTCTATATTGATTGAAATTATGAACTACTATGAGTTGCAGACAAAGTGAGTGTGTGTGTATCTATAGTATTGTAACATCTTATAGAAGAAGGTCGTAAGTCAAACCGAAGCGTCAGTCTATTGCTTTGTGCGATTGCCTATGGACTTTTGGTCGGTACTGTACATCTTGGCTCGCTAACTTGGATGTAGAGACTTGCGTTTCTCACGAGCGTCGTTATTGCAACAGAATTTTTTCGTTATTAGGTATTATTACGATCGCAAGTTTGCGACAGCGTCATTACCTACTAATGTCGAGACTGCTGAAATAGTATTCAAGTATAAATATATGATCTCATAGCTCCTTCATCAAATAATTCTATGCTATCACAAATTAATGTTTGATTAATTTAAGTAGGTAAGTACATATCAATTAATAAGTTATAGGTACTTAAAAAGCAGTTTCATGATCAGCCAGCTAATAAACTTAGGGATATTTTTTTTGTTGTTTTGTTTTTAAATAATTTAGAAAATTGACATAATTAGGTACTGATCATTATAAATAATGCTTATAAGAGACACCATATTATTAGCCATGCAGACTTTTGAGCTCATTTTGCAGTCAGTTCAATGTCATCCTGTGCTACAATGTGAAATAGATATTTTTCGAATATTTAATGCATACATGTTTTTGGTTTTTTGCTTTGTTCTGCTCCTAAATGTACTGCACAAAAAATTAGTGGGAAATACATATTTTTTTATATATTATAAATTTTGTTTTGTGCCAGAAACCCTCGCGTTCTAAAATCCTACCAGTTTCTTCACAACCTGATCAATTGTTTAAGACAGTTTAGAGGTAAAACATACAAACATTATTAATTGTTAGGGTGCCGTACCTGAAGGGTAAAAACTACAGAATCTTGTTATGTACTAAGACTGCTGTTCGTCCGTCTGTCCATCTGTCTGTTAGCGGGCTGCAGCTCATGATCAAGAATGTGGATTTCGGTTGCCGCTATACATAATAAAAATAAGTTAAAAATTGGAAGCAGGTTCCCCAGTAAATAAAAATAAATATGTTGTTCTTTGCTTACTGTCGTCTCTGTCAGCGAGCTGTCTGTAACCCATTAATCCAATCAATGGGGACAAAAAAGACGCTTTGCCTTACAAAGGGTGGTGTAGATGATTTTTGTCATTACAAAATATTCTCCCTCTTGTAACATTATATCTACCTTGCACTTGACCTTGTATTTTTGTTAATGTTTTAGGAACTACACACCAAGGGAGTAGCAATTATAAGGGTAATAACGCTCAATGCGTGGCAATGTCCGCTTGCGCGTCAGTATTGTCAGTTTGCAGACATCGGAATCTGACTTGTCATCATATCGATGTCATTCTCCAAAGTGGAGACACTTTATATATGTCGCTTAAACCAATTCTACCGAAGGGTGTCAAATTTTTGAACCTCGAGGAATTGCCTAGTGAGATTGTCGTCGGAAACAATAGAGCTCAAATTGAAAATATGACCGCCAATTGGATTACAAATGGAGTATTTCCTCAAATTTCTGAAAATGAATACGGTATTTTAACTCTTGCAAACATAATTGAATCCAATGTTTTCGACGCAAACCACAATGATGAGACGGATAGCGTGGTATTTACCGGGCAAGACTATACAGTTTCTTCTTGGAGATTCGATAGTGCATTCTATTTATTTAACAGTCACGCAGTAGATGAATATAACAAATTAAATTCTACATGCGGAGTAGTACGTTTGTTTAAATGTTATTCGATTCGCGAATTAGCCAGATTGCTGTTATTGCGAAATATAGGTGTAGGTCAGTATTCAATACACAGACTACGCGTTCTCAATTATCAAACAATTGAAAATGTAGTTGTAGGATCTGCATTGCCATTGTCAGCGTCTGTCGAGTCTATAATAGACTTCGAATGCCCGGCATCAACAGATCATAGTCAATTATCGGAATCACAATCTATATTGCTTGGTTTTCAAAAAACCCCTGAACCGGTAGTAGTTGACACCCATGTGGCGTCAACAAAGAGAGGTCGACCCAAAAAACAAAAACGTGGCAGGAAATGTAGTACAGTAAACGCCCATTTGGATGCGGTTAAAAAATATAATTAAAAAAAACCGCAAATTCATCGCGATGCCGTTAAAAAATATACAACTGAAAATCCACAAATAAATCGCGATGCTGTAAAAAAATATACCAAGGAAAATCCAGAAATTAATCGCGATGCTGTACACCGTTATACCAAGCAGAACCCTGAAATAAATCAAATTGCCACTGACAAATATAATAAAAACAGCCGTCGTATTGACATACCACTACGTCAATCTAAAAACCTAATAGCACAGAAGAGGGACGCTGAGTTAGACGTAATAAAATTATTTTCTTTCAAAAAAAACGTCCTTGCTTTCTTCAGACACTTTTAGGTGTCCATCTTGTAATGCGCGTCTGTTTGAAGAAGAAAAATCTCGAAAACAATGGTGTTGTGGGTCGGGCGCGTACAACATACAAAATTTAATTCCGTTAACCGAGGAGTTTTACTCTCACCCGTCTTTTCTGAGTAGACCGCGAGCTTACAATAATTTATTTGCCTTCAGTGCCTTGGGCATTTCTCACGGGTACCAACAACCAACGGGAATATCTTTTCTTAAAATTCAAGGTCGAGTCTATCATAGAGTTTTTGATTTAGCTTACACTGGTAGCGTAAATAATTTAGGACTATACATTAACGATACAGGCGAACGCGAGCAAATAGCCGCAAATATGAAACTTGATAGGCAGGTAATTAGTTGCATAACTTACTTTTTACATAACGTCAATCCGTTTATCGAATGTTTTAAACGATTAAGTAGGGAACCATCCGATCAGGCCTTTATTAAATTTCAGCAAACGTCTCGCTCAATCCACGGTAACATTTTAGGAGATTTACCTGTTGGTAAAGAAGTCGCGGCCATTATTAGTACAGAACGCGAAAATTTTATACCTCATTGCATAGCAGTTTGGAAAATCGGTGATAGGAAACCGCACACTGTAGATATAATGCATCCGTTATATTAAAGTTTTCAGTATCCACTATTTTATCCTGAGGGTAATGCGGGTTGGTACCCGAACAAAGTAGATAATAACGGAAATAAATTAACTCAAGCGAAATACGTTCGCTGCTTGTTATTGTCGGAGCCACGATTTTCCGATATAGGCAGGCTATCGGAAGAATGGTTAGTTGACATGCATTGCCGAATCATAGAAGAACGCCTACGTTTTATATCAAATCTACAAATACATAACTCGAGTAGTGCACTGAGGTCCGCTCCACTTCAATAAGTTGAAATGAGCATTGAAGTCGCGCGTCAAATTCGTCAAGATGAAACCATTCAGGGAGAGGGATTCGTACCAGATCGCGTTTATTTGCCCAGCACTTTTACGGGGGGGCCGCGATACATGAAAGGAAAATATAGTGATGCTATTGCAATAGTAAGCAGAATGGGGAACCCATCATTTTTCTTGACGTTTACTTGTAATCCCAAGTGGCCAGAAATTCAACAATCCACTCAAAGCAGCTATGTAAATCCTTCTGTATGTGCTAGAGTTTTTAATTTAAAGCTAGCAGAATTGTTAAGAGATATCCGAGGTGGTAATTGGTTTGGCAAATGTATTTATATGATGCACGTAATAGAGTTTCAAAAGCGAGGTTTACCACACGAAACTTTAAATTTTGTATGGCCAAACGTCACTTTTGAGTAACTGTTAAATTTAAGTGCTACTTAAATTTTGAGTGACGTTTCAGCATTCGGGGGATAGTCACTTACAAGGAATATTATTTTATAGTTTATTCGTACTGACTTTTATGTAAATCAACTGTAGGAATAAAAAAAAACATTCAGTTGATTTACTTAAAAGTCCATACATAAATCCGTACAAAATATTTAAGAGATTTTATTACAAAATCCTATAAGTGCTAAGGATTACTGTCCAATTCTCAAAATTTTACAAGGGTAAGAAATACTCCTCAAAAACACGACCCCGCGAGCTGCTTGCAGCTCGCGCAACGCCCAAATACTAAAGTAACCGTCATGAGAAGCTATAAATTTTGTAAACAAGTGTTCAGGAGTTCACAACATTTGGACCGACAAAAAAAAATGAATTTGTTTAAGATTTAATAAATTATTAAGTAACAAATATTAATTAACATATATTATTTAATAATAATTATTCATCAGATTCAGATGTTTCCATTTCTGTGTCTGAATCAGTGACATGTATCACGAAGCTGTCTACAGTTTTATCAATCATCTCATCGATTTTGGAATAAAAATTATCGTCTTCCTTGATAACATGCTCCACACAACGCTTCCAATTTTCCGAAGTAATCTGCTGCAGTCCCTCTTGTAATCATTGTTTTACCTCGTCAAATTTAAAATTTGTATTTTGTTTACAATCCCTGCGACGGACGCGTTCCGGTACCAAGAAACACAAACGATAGCGCTTTGCGTCGTTAAAATATGATCCGACTAAATTAAATAGGTTGTTACTTTCATATAACCCGTCTATATTTCATGTCGATTGAATATGGTCAATTTATTATTATCTCGCAGTATAAAATGTTTACTTAGTAAAAGATGTTTGTTTACATAATTTATAGCTTCTCGTGACGGGTACTTTAGTTAAATTATAAATCAAACCAAAGCCCAGCCAATGTGTCAATACAAGAATCACAATTGACTTATACGTCGTCTATTTATGAGAATTTGTTTTCAGAGAGTAATGACAATTAAAAATAATAATAAGAAAAATGTGTAATATGATTTATAAAAAAAAAAAAACAATTATTATTATTTTTGGTAATTTTTTACTCACCTGAGTGTTATAAATAGTCTCTCTTCAGAACAAATAGTATTTTTGAAGGTTGTATTTTGTTTTCCAATATAAGGTACGAGGAAGTAATTCGTAGAATTGTTTTCTTGACAATCTTAAATAATTCTGAAATTTTTGGTCACACCTTTCACTTTATAAAATTCAGTTTGTTGAGTTATACAAAATAATGGCAACGTTTTCTTAGGCTATTTTTTTGTTTTTTGTTTAAAATCCTTTTTCATTTTAATAGTAACACTAAGAGCAGTGTTTCTTCGTCCGAGTCCATCGTGAAACTATGTAGGTATACAACACTGCCATTCTCAAACCTAGCGACGGCAGCGCGACAGCAGCGCTGCAAAGAACAATGGCAAATCTCCTTACTTTAAATTGTCTGGAATTAAATTGAAGCATCCCGTAGTAAAAAATATGTCTAAAGATTCGGCGTTAGTAGCAGAATCTACAAGCGAATCTATTTTGATTCGGAAAAGCCGGAAAACAAAGACATTGGAGTTTGAATTTTTAGGTTATGAATGAAGTGAACACGACTATTATAGGATTTGTAACTTAATATGATAAAATTATACCAAACAATGAGCCAAACAAAAACTAATATTACGGACAAATGAAGTAAAAGTAATTGATTTTTTACTATTATGAAGTTTGTTTGGACGCACTTATCTCTGGATTTTCCAGTCTGATTTTAAAACTTATTTTTACATGTCGTAGCCCATTTATTGAGAAAGAAACCTAGCTGTATGACATCAC
Source organism: Omphaloscelis lunosa (assembly GCA_916610215.1). NCBI lineage: Eukaryota > Metazoa > Arthropoda > Insecta > Lepidoptera > Noctuidae > Omphaloscelis > Omphaloscelis lunosa. Next base: position 1,311,469 of record OU744245.1, on the reverse strand, counting down.
GCTATGATACGGAGGTAGAGTGGGGATGGCTTTGCACATCATAAACTCGTAGTAATGCTTACACTCACTTCTGCCGAAGAATCAAGATCCGTGCTGGTAGGTAGGTAACTATACCGAATATTAGGAAAAATAAAAAAGAAACATTTTGTAAAACAATTTATTCTTCACCTTCTTCAAATATCTCGTCAAAAAATTCTGCTGGTGCTGAGATATATTCTTGATGTCTGACTCATCCCAAATACCAAAATAACGCACAAAGTCACGCAAAAGCAATATCGGAGTCCTATGGGCAAGCAGTAGTCACACGGGGCAATATCAATTAGTCCATAAACAGTCCAGGTCGGGTAGAAATAAATAGAAAACCGAATAAACACACAAAACACGAACGAAACGGAATACGTAGAGGAATCCTGTAACATCCAACTGTCAATCGGTCACTGTCAAAGACAAAAGTAGAGCTGTGCAATTAAAATCGATTTAATGTAAAATCGATACAACGTTTAATCGATCCTAGGCTCCTTTTATTTGGATTTAAAAGTAATATTACATTAAGATCAAATCAGGTTCATTAGAGATAGAATAACTGCATTTCAATAATTATTTTAATAATTCAACCAACCCTAGAATGATCAATTGAATCGATCGTTCATTTAATAATCGATAAAGATAATAACATTCATATTGATTGTACGAGTATGTGTAACACCACTATAGATGAAAACAATTCGCGTATGTATCTCATTTTGGCATAAAGGCCTCGTGGCTATGCCATAAACATTAAAAAAAAAGCGTATCTCGTTCGGAAGCAGTTGATATACTTTTAATATTATAAATTAACTCCGGCTTTTATTAAATAAAGTGAAAAATTTAAAAATCATAAAAAAAAATTCAATTTGTTTCGTTTTTGTGATATTTACGGTCGCCAAAATAAAACCAGACAAAATTCGGCCCTTCTTCTTTGAAGGCAGTCACATTAGTTATCATTACAGGCGTGTCACAGATTGTGATTGTCAACAGATTCACACTATGTAATGTTCTATAAAGACCGTAAAGACAGTTTTGATCGTATCCAATTGTTCTTGGCGGTTTCTTGCCCGGCTGAGGCAAGCAAATTTTAATAAAAACTTTTTACAAAAAAAAGTCAACCGACTTCCGGTGTCTTTGGTTTTGAGTTTTCGTTTTTTGCCACCGACTTCCGAAATTAAAGTTATTTTTTGCTTTGTAGTGTTTTTTTGGAAGGCTGTTGTTTTTTTTTTTTTGTAAAAAGTTTTTATTTTTTGGTTTTTAGTTGTAGTACCTACCCCATACAAATTCGAATGCCACTACTTGCTATGTAAATAACAGGAACACAAACGAACACATTAATTCTTCATTTCAATAAAATCCTTGCCGAAGATTGCCGAAAATATTTTCGTTTATGTAGGTACATAGGGTGTGGCATCTTTCGAAACTGCACAACTGAAATGAAAAGGAGAATAAATTGTTGAATTCACACTAACGCGAGGCTACCAATACTGATCAGCAAAAGAAAATTATCATATTAAATGACGCTTACCTTAGATTCTATTAACATTGTACCTACTTCATCTTTTGTTATAGGTACTTTCACTTTCTCCGGATAGTATTAAATTAACTATTTATGACAAATCGTTTTATTTTTTATTATTATTAATAACTATTTATATTTTTATCTAAACAACCCACAGTAATTTTTTTTCTTATTGTAAAAGTGTCGGTGTATCTGTCCGCTGCGGTCGGCGGCCTGTAGCGCTTTGTGAGTGCACCGGTGCACGGATTCTACATAGCTCGCTAAAAACAGGTTTTTGCTGGGACAGTTTTTGTTGTTTCGTATGTTTTTTGTTATTGTATTATGTTTGATTACGTGCTTATTTATTTATTTATTTTTATTTTTTTAGTATACAAATTATGTATTAGGTACGTTGAAACTGTTTGTACTCACCGTCACTTGTTCTTATGGGTTCATTAGAAAACCAGCGTCAGACAGCATCTGTCTGGCATTAATGCTGAAATGAACCTTTTTGGCGCAGCCGTGAGGCACACACTGTTGTTTTTAAATACTATTATTTATTTTATCTTTGTTATTTGTTTCACGAACTGTGTTCAAATAAATATTTTTCTTTCTTTCTTTCTTTCTTTGAACTTATCATCCATATACTAAGTAGGAAAAAAAAATACGTATTGCTGAACCCAACTCAAAAACTACCCAAGCAAAGTTAATAAAATTTATATGGGACCACCTTGAAAGCATATGATAGGGTATGCTTTCAAGGTGGTCCCATATAAATTTTATTAACAAAAACATAATTTTCAAAATCGGTCCATAATTGACGGAGAAATCGGTGGACATACATAAAAGAAAAAAGAAATAAATTTACGCTACTCCTTTTTGGAAGTCGGTTAAAAACCGGCCCAACTCGCACGAGCCGGTCTCGCACACGAAGGGTTCCGTACCACCGTACAATATTTTAGCAAATAAATGAAAATACTAAACGAAGAATATTATTATTTTTTATCTTAAAGGAGAATGACCACGACAATATGGAACACGGTACAGAGTTGCGTCAATTCCAAAGTTGTTTTTGATGGTTTATAAATTTACCAAATAACCATCTACAATTGCCATTTTGGAATCAAAACCCGCATTTCCAAGTTTTTTTTAGAAAACGTAACTTAACCTCAAAATAGAAATATCCGTCGTGTATAGAGGTAAGTTTATAGGTCGTAGTTTGGAGAGCAGATTAATTAGCATATCTGATGGGATAGAGACTTAAATAAATCAGTACCTTGCCTTTATATTTCCTGTTAAAACAGTTACAAATACAAAAAAAAGGAGAGCTGTAAAAAAAAACAATAGAATTCAAAGAGATTTTTAATTTGATCCAGTGACACTGGTAGCACTTTAAACATGTAGGTAGGTATATAATCAATCATAGTATATCTAACCCTTACAGTAAGTAGGTAGGTACCTATACATAAATATAGGAACAGCGAATGACTTCATTCATCATTTTCATTAAAAAAATCATCTAAATAAGATGCTGGAGCAGTGATATCATTGTATCGAGCCCAACTCAAAAACCACACCACTGTCATTATGTGAGCACAGCAGCCAACATTTCATACAAAAAAAAAAAAAATATAATTGTTGTAAAAACTGAAAAAAACTGAAATATTTAAATCTCAATGAACAAACTTAACATGCAATGCATGCGCAATTGACATTGGACTTTTTGACAATGACAATTCAATTTGAGACACCAACACCAATGTTGCCACTTTAGATTTTAAATAAAAATCGATTACTCGAATAAATACACTCGACACATAATTATTTCAAATGACTGATTTAGTTCTATAATCATTAATTTATTAAAAAGGTTCGATTTATATCAAACCGAAGCAAGATAATTTAAAAAAAACCTATGCAATCATTCATATGTATCGTTAGCCAACAAAGTGAAATTGCTTTAAAAAGTTTTGAAAGCAAAATAATACGACTACTATGTGTGTGAAATACTAATTATTTCACACCACAGTAGTATCATCTCGCTTTATTATTTATAAAAAACCCGCTATTTACCTTTCCAATGACTTTACATTTATATTAATTTGTAATCGTATACAAAAAAAAAACGATTAGAGTTGTCAATATATTTACTTATTTTGATTATGGCAACACTTTAACGTAAGAATAGCCGGCAGTAGGTAATTCATTTTATCAAAACAATTTCATAACTTATTAAGTTTACAAAATAAACCCCTATACAAAATTAGCATTCTAATTGCAGAATGACTTCAAAAATAAAGAAAATAATTGTAATATAATTTTTATCTTGATGCATGAGAAAAACCAGTACCGTTGATGGTCATGATTCTTTAAAAAAATCGTAAGGATACTTCAATAAATTTGTGTTTCTTAATGATAGTATGAATTACAAAGTTAATTTATGCAGTTGCAGGAAATCGCCCATATTTAAATAAAATACCATCACAATCGGCGTTTTTGTAGTTGCTGATTATATACAGTATATGGTACATGATGATGTGACTCAGGCTGGCTGGACAAATCTTCAAAATAGCTCGCATTTAACTAGGTCAGTAGGGCACTTTGGGCTAATCACCCTCATTTCAGAATTTGTGACGCTACAGAATCTTAGATAATTGATCGAAAACGTGTCCAGCTAGCTTGTAAAATCAATTTTCGCTGGACCAATTTCGGTAACGGAAAATATTTTGACGACTTTGCATATCAACGGGTGTCACATAAATTTGAGACAGGCATCAAGCTAAAAGTTAAAGTGCCCTATTGACCTAGTTAAATGCGAGCAATTTTGAAGATTTGTCCAGCCAGCCTGAGTCACATACATGATGTACAGAAGTTTCAAATTCCTAACTTTTTGTTGAGTTAGAGTAGAGCTCATACATAAATGGTCTCAAACTGACAACTTTTACAGCACCATATTTCTTCACTTTTGAAGATAAAAAAATTATAAAACAAATATTGTTCTCTATTCGATGAGCTCTAGATAATGACACCCAACTTGCAAGGATGAGATTTTTTTTTTTTAATCTGCAGTTTATTTTATGGAGACCCCCTTTAATTTTTTTTATTTGTTGTTATAGCGGAAATATAAATACATACTGTGATATTTTCAACTTTCTACCTATTACGGTCCATGAGATACAGCTCGCTGACAAACAGACAGACGGACAGCGGAGGCTTAGTAATAGGGTTCCGTTTGACACCCTTCGGTTACGGAACTCAAAAAATCTGATTATAGAACAAACAAAACGAATCCACCTATTTAATTACAAAAGTAAAGTTTCCTATCGGGAAAATACAAGGCAAAACATTTATTTGGACATAGTTTGTGAAACCCAAATACCAAAATGAAAGAGTGAAAATTAATTTTTAACAACAATAGTGTGTGCCTCACGGCTAGGGAATGCAGAACCGGTACTGTTTTAAAGAACCGGGATTTTCGGGACCTTCCGGCTAAAGAACCGGGATTCCCGGTACTTGCGATACTTTAAGATAGTAGAGTTGAAAGTGTTAAAATGGAGAAAGTAAGAGAAAGACGAAATTACAGGACAAAATAAAAAAAATAAAAATCAAATCAAATAAAACGTTTTATTTCTTGTATAGACACAAAATTAGTCTTTAGTATATTTTTTTTCTGGTAAATAAGCATATTCTACCAGCAACATTTTCTTAACATTAAAACATTTTTGTACTTAATCCTACTTTATAACAGGAACATTTATTACAAAACAGTTTCATCAAACCAATTCTTTAAACCAACATGACTTTTACAATTCTGCATATCCAAATTATTATTTAAAATTTATGTAATATCTATAAAAAAATGAAAAGTAACAGTGGAGTTTTAGCGTAGCATTAATGATGAATGAATGAATTAATTAATGCACCAACCCCAGCGGGGTTTAAGCAGACTCGATAAATCGATTGAACCCCAAGATTTGCAATAGCCTCTGGACCATCATGCTTCATGGGGCTACCAGGCATATCAAGGAGTAGACCAGGGGCGCGGTAATGGTAGGGAAGACGTGCCCTCAGGATATGGAAGGATTTGGGTAGTGGAGAGACGGGTGATATTTATCTATGGATGGGCATCTTTTTACGACGTCGCCGCCAGGCCAGTTCAGGTCCAGCTTCACCGGTGCGCCTGCTCTTTGTTTTCAATGTTTTCGTCTGAGGTCTAGAGATAATCAAAAAATAATCCTGAAACAGATAGTAGTATCCGTTTCAGGATTCTTGTACATCTTGCTAGTAGTCTACTTAATCTTATATCAGTCTTCAACTGTGTCCATTCAAAAATTGATTTCCTTGTCGAAGTAGGTCGAGTCCTGTTTTAGCTTTTCATTTCATGTGTAAATAGGTCGGCCGACTTTCTTGGATTTGGCCTTGTACTACATGTAACAGGTGTGGTTTGCGGAGCCTGTGAACATGTAGAGGTAGCACATCCTGTGGTTCTTGATGCGATGGTTACGGTTACTTCGTCTAAAATTTTATGCATTTTCATTTGTATTGGTTTATTCCTAGCGTGGTTAATCAAGTATATCATAATAACTGCGAGAAGAGCTTTAATGATTGCCGATAATTTGAAACCAGAGAGACGGGTGACATTTGTATCTTTTCCCGAAAGTACCGAAAGAACCGGGATTTGGTTTTCAAAATCTCTGTTCCTACTTTCGGTTCCGGGATTTCTCGGGACTATTCACTACTCACGGCTGCGCCAAAAAGGTTCATTTCAGCAATACTGTCTGACGCTGGTTTTCTAACGAACCCTTAGGACAAGTGACGGGTACAGTTTCAACATACCTACCTAATAAATAATTTATATACTTAAAAATTAAGTAAATAAATAAGTACCTACGTAATTAAATATGAAGGCGCAGGAGGGCCTTCATCAGAACTCGTCTCCCAGAGCGTGGATATAAGGCGGGGAATAAAACCGAATACCCCCAAAAATGAACTATTATAATGTTTTTCTTATATAATAAGAAGGTATGTATTTTATGTATGTATTTAGTATGTATATTTTATTATTAGAAGTTTAATTTTAGTGAATATCACCAAAATAATAGTCTAGTCTATAAATCTTCACAAAATTGATTGAGGCAATGGAAAGCGATTCGTCGCAAACGAGGTACGCTTGCGCCCCACAGTGGGACGAGTGTGGGAGAGGTTGGGCTTAGGCATTTCTGAGAAAAAAGCGTCTAATTTTGAAAAACAAATAATGCCATCGTCACGGTAATATTATATTACAGTCATTGATTTAAATAGTAAAGATACGGTCGTCCGAACGTTTTCCGGACGCGGTCGGCCATACAGAAACACTAATGCCATCTATTAGAAATACTATGAACTACCGTCAATCGGCGTGGTCTGCTCATAGACGTAACCTTGTAAGAGCGGGTATTTTTTGAGGTACAAAGAAATAAAAAAAACCTTTTATTTTTTGAAATTTATATTTATTGCAGTAAAAAAAATTGTTTTATTCGAAGGCTAGTGAAAACCTTTTGCATCTGCAAATTAAATACGTATTTTCAGTGTACTTATAGAATTTTACCAGTAAGTACATAAAAACACATTTTAATTTGCTTTTAATAAACAATAAAAAATAATTTTATACATAATTAAATCTTATAGATTACTATAAGATTGAATTAAGTACGAGTTTAAAATTAATTATTAAATCTTTTCATTTCATCGGCTAAAATGCGCGCCGTTGCAAAGGTATGTCGCACTTTGACGCGGCTTCGCGTCGTCTTTGCCAAATGTTGAGACAAATAAGAAAGAAAATTGTTTTAAATAATGTTAGAATTTGATATAATTACATATTTTTAACTTACCGGTGATATGAAATTTTATCATTTATTTTATTGTGCTTTTTGTCGTAGTTCACGCAACCCTTCACGACACAACTTGGCATTTTTGCTTGTAAAATTTACGACCGCTCCCGAAGACAGCCGAACGCGTTCTAGTTTACTTCGTTATAGGGAAGACCATTTTGGGACCACGTTCGAGGCGTCATTGTAACATGCGGTCCGCCCAGTCCTTACGCAGTAATATATATGTCAATGATTACAGTAGTGTAACTCGGCCGCATGATAGAAATAAATGCCTACAGCCGCGCGGTACGTAAACATGCGTTAGGGATGCCCGTCTCCAGCATTTTAATTACATTTGCCTACTTTCTGTTTCTATTTAGTTTTGTGATTGTAAATATCCTTTTTATATAAATAAATGAAATACTTTGTATATTGAATAGGAAGTGTTCAATAAAAATGCGTGTTGTTTTTTGATTGGTAGATTTAATTAAAAAAACATGTTTTTGTTTGATAAACAAATCGGGCTTATAAATTTGCGACCGAAAAATATTTGCGCCTCGACGGAGTCGTACGAAATGCTTTATTGTTAAATTTTAAAGTATAATAAATGCGCATTCTTATATAAAGCTTAATTAAAAATTGTTTTGGGAAACATGGTCAAGGTGAACAGCTGACAACAAAAAGCTGAACAGCTGACTACGAATGTTTTAAAATCACAACCCTCAAACATCTAAATATTATAAATGAGTCTAGCTGTTGTTGTTAATACCGAGAAAAAAAAACCAGTTTTTAGTGGTATATGTTGTTATAGCAGCAACAGAAACACTTTGTGAAAATTTCGAAAACTATATAATGACACACAGACGTTAAAAATTTGTTTCTAGTATTATTCATACACACAGATAATAAACAAATATAATTAATAATAAAATACCACGTCTTTACTTTGAATTATGCAAACTAACAAAACACACATGCACCGAAGTTTTAACACAAGCGTAAGTAGGTAGGTACCTACCGTATCATGACTCATTCAGAACCGCATATAACTACCTATTTCACTCGTCTCAATAACTTTCCGTTACTCTATTCGCTTTATTTATTAATCCAAACACCTTTTTTTTCGTGAGATAAAAGGAAATACTTATCCATAAAGACACACATTATGTACCTACCTACTAGTAAGTAAAATTATTTTATAGTCTTACCTTTCAGAGTTTCCAGGTAATTTAAAAAAAAACTTATGTCTGGATGCGTTATTGACGAATTCATACAACCAAAAACAGCACAATATTTCCTACTCGTTATATTAACTGATTTTTAGAGAAAAAATCGCGCGGTTATCGTTAAAAAAATAACACACCGTCCGTTTGACACTGCGGTACAGCCGTGACTGTCTGCGCCCCGAGCGCACCGCGAGATCGAGGCGCGTAGGTATAGCTCGCGTTTCTCCGTTTGTATGAAGTTGGAGTACTGTATTATAATATTACCGTGCCATCGTATTTTGTTATCAAACGCCTTCAAAATTACAATAAACATAGCAAAAGGTACATTTAATGCTAAGACACATGGTGCGCCAAAAGTGCACCTTCTGACATATAGTATGTATTTTTTTACTGAATTGAGCTCTCTGCCTCCTGAATCTGATCCTGTTTCAAGTTGTGGTATTTACTATCATAATAGACGTACCAAGAGCTGCATTTAGTGCTAAGACACATAGTGCGTCAAACGTGCACCTTCTGATATATAGGGTGATGTATTTGTTACTGATTCGAGGTCTGCCTTCTGAATCTGGTTCTGTTTTAAGTTGTGGTTTCTACTATCATAATATACACATAAAAATATTAGAATAAGCACAACCTAAGAACATTTAAAAATAAAATTTTATTCATCATCTTCGTCATCATTATTCGATTCAGATTGGGAATCTATATTTGTTAAATCATTGACATCAGCAAATTCGGTGTCATTCTTTTCGGAATCCGTTACTTACTTACTTATTCTTGTTTATTCTTATTTATTTATAACTTATTTATTCTTGGACGAATGCTTGTTAGCAGTGGATCAGACGATAATAAAAGATTGTGTAATGAAGATATTATCTTCATTACATGAGATACTGCTGCATTTTCGAGAATGCTCCTCTTTATATTTTCTAAAATATAGAGAGGTTTCTAGCCTCAGATGCCTCTTCAGATAGAAATCCAACGGGTATGATTGACAAATTCTGAACTATGTCTGGCACGTACATAAGAAGCATATGAAGAGAGGAAGGCATGTAATACCATGGGTACAAATCTACGTAATGTGTAGCAGTATCAAAGCAGAAATCTCTGAATTTTATGTAATTTGTCTTCCGACCTGATGAAACACACTCAAAATCACACAGGTTTTTCTCAATAGCTCAGCGTCTATTACCGTAAGTTTAGCGAATTTAGAGTAGTTTTCAAAAAATCGCCTTGCCGAGTTGCCATTGTTGATAGATCCACTACCGTGTTTCACAACATCGAGAAGTAAGCCCGTTTCTCTCTTACAGCGTCTTGGATCCTTCTTTTCCTCACATAAACGTCCCTTTTTTGCCACACCACCCTTCGCTTGCCACGACTTTATGTCTAATTTATAGGAAATGTGTAGGACACATTCCAAGAGAGCTTAAACCGTATTTATTCATGTTCCCGTTTACTGGTTTCCCTTTTACCAACTCCAAATTATTCATTTCTTTAGAACTAGCTTTGCATATGTCACACACTGAAACTGCTGTATCAGATATAATATAATGAATTTTACCATCAATCATTGTTAACAATAGCTGGTGTTACACTAATTACATCAGTGATGGTAGATGGCAGTAAGGCCTTAATCACAGCTTCCATTGCTGGGGCATTTTAAACATTATAGGACGGAAAAATGACGTTGAGGATGGTCGCTCGTTTTCCTAAATTATAAGATCGTTTGAGGCGAGCCGCAGAGGCACAAGACTTATCATGAAATTACTATCCAGATTACTTAGCTCACTTTCACTCGTCTTTTGATGATAAACGTTTTGGCTCGATAATCCATCAAATCCCCATTTGCTGGATCATCGAGCCAAAACGAGCTGTTGATTGAAATCAACAGGAGTTTTTAAAGAACTTAAAAGTCTTCTCGTGGTCACATCCATCAGAGCTTGTAATTTTATTTTTGCTGAGTTTTCTGTTACTGTCTGATCTTCTTTTGCTGGATAACACTTCACTTTTTCCTTAAGCAGCATGTAGTAACTGAGGTATTTTAAAACTCCTTCTTGATTGTTAAAATCTCGAAGTATTTTGTAGCGCCATTTTGATAAATTCATCGAGACATTCAGAGCCAATGCTCTCAAAGGTGTTATCACCTAACCTGAATTGTATTCCCATGAATAAAAGCTTTAATTTTGGAGGCCTCTTCTGGATTTTCCATTAAGTATTTCATTACATCAGCTGTATCAATTTCTCCTGCTTTTTTAAGCGCCCTTTTAGCTGAAAACACGGTTTCAGGGCTGCTGCTGCTACTACTGCATCCAATTACTGTTTCAGTGCGTCTTCTTTTTGCCGGTTACCAAGATCCTCAAAGCATTTACGAGGACTAGGATTTGTACAGGTTGAAGCATCTGATTTAACCGGGGAAATCATATGCTCGATGTCTTCCCTTGCATTTTCTGTAGAAGGGTCTACGTTTTCGTTTTGTTTCGTTGGAAATTCTGGGCATTGAATTGCATCTTGCAGCCACTCTTCATAATTATTTATTACGGAACTTATCCGTGCTTCTTCCAGATTGTGTCCATTTTGCAAAAATGTGGTAGCAAAATCAACGACACCAGGCTTTTACACTTGATTCGGAACTATTACATAGTTGTACAGAACTATTCTCTTTTATAACACTGAAAAATTAGTTATAGTCGTGTAAATCTTTATGCACATAAAGCAATGTAAAGATCAAGACTAGTGGTAAAATTTTGAAAATTCATTTCGAGATTAGCGTGACTATACCGAGGTATAAATCAATACTAATTTTAAACCTACTTATGTTGTCTTATTTATACTGTATCCAGGTATTTCATTGATTGATTAATATTACACTGTCCTATTTGCTGACGAGGCATGGTAAATTAGTTTATTAAAAGCAGTTTATTAATGCTCATTATTGCATTAGTTATTCTGTGTAAACCATTAAGTAATCATTTTCGTAAGATAATCACTTTTCTAAATAATCTTTAACACATTTAATTGGGTTCTCAGGGAAGTTATATTTTGTCTCCTAATAGCTACTTCACAATACAGTCCATCTGTGAATCATATTATTATAAGTCTAACGAAACCAGTATACTATAAGGGCAAAATATGTTTTTGTTAAAAATATATAAATCAACCTGTATGTCAGAAAGTGTACGTTTGGCACACCATGTGTCTAAGCACTAAATGCAGCTCTTGGTATATGTATTATGATAGTAAAGAATACAACTTGAAACACGACCAGATTCAGGAGGCAGAGAGTTTGTTTCACTTATTTTCATAGTAAAATTTCACATTTTCTCAATTAACTCCTGAAATACGAGAGATAGAAAGAAATTTGTCAGTACAAGTTTTGAAGGCACTTGATAACTTAATACGATGGCATTATTTGTTTTTCAAAATGAGACTTTACTTTCTAGGAAATGCCTATGTTCAACCTCTCCCATACATCACTGTATGTCAGAAGACGCACGTTTGGCGCACCATGTGTCTTAACACTAAATGCAGCTCTTAGAATGTGTATTATGCTAGTAAAGACCACAACTTGAAATAGGATCAGATTCAGGAGGCAGAGAGATCAGTAAAAAAAATACATCTATATGTCAGAAGGTGCACATTTGGCGCACCGTGTGTCTTAGCATTAAATGTACCTTTTGCTATGTGGTAATACGATAGTGAAGCCCACAACTTGAAACCAGGAAGTCCAACCTCTCCCATACACTCGTTCCACTGTGCGCCGTTCCGTTCAACAGTCCTTTGAAAAGATGGCCGCCTCGCTACCATCGACACGACGCTCCGCAAGAGTGGCTTTAACAGCGATTATAAAGCCACTCTTGACGTTGACATTTCGATTTCGACGTCGATGCGCCGCCGCCGTCACGGCCGGACTGACATACGACCGTCCTCGTCCTCGGGCGTTAATATGTATCTAAAAAAAACTATATTTTCTAATCACTAGGACATCCGCTCGATCATCCTGCGAATAACATGACTTCTGAATGGATTATCGTCATAGACATCAACACAATAATACTCGAACTAGGACCATCATCGCAATGGCTTGGGCCGGACGAGTGCATCCCTTCAACCAACTCACATTGGTCTGGCCCGGATGACACTGTCCCTTCGACCAACGCAATAATACGCATCTGGACCTAATGCATCCCTTCAACCGAACCCTTCAGGTACGGCCCGGACGACACACCTCGACCAGGATAGACAACCTTCTTTACTTCTGGCCCGGAACACACACCGAGACCAGCATAGACTACCTTACATCTGGGCTGGACTAGTGAATCCTTCCTCGTTCAGCGAACACGGATATCACTATTCACCAGGATCGACAGGTTAACCAAACACATACATAAAAACGTAATGACATACCTACTGCAGGCTATCTTGATCAGCATAAATTTCTATTTCATTTTGTATAATATCCCATATCTCTGGAACAGAGTTTACACTGAGAGTATCTGTTTGTCCGGGAGACAGCGGAAACAGTATCCGAGCATACGATCAAAGTATCACAGTCGTTTGAAAATAATGCGTCATCTCGATCATATAAAGTTACATTCTAGCGCCGTCTCGGGCTCATTATAATTCAAAAGGTTAGTCGTAGTTTCAAGCAATCCATCATGTCCTTGGGGTACTGAGCGCAAATTCTCTTGGGCATACTTGTACATTCGATAACAACTACCAGCCTAAACTTTTTAATTCATACCGATCATTGTCTAGTATCTTAGTTACGACAAATGGACCCCTAAACTTCCTATCCAATTTGGTTGGACTCCGTTCGCTATTTTTAAGGTGAAAGCGCCGACCCTGCCCGCGAAATTCAAATTTTCTTACGTTTTTTGTATTTTTTAGGTCAGTCTCAGATCTCATGTTAATGATTGATTGATTTGCGGTCGTAAAAATAATAAATATATATTTACAGAATGTTAATAATTAAAATCGTAAATACAATTCTCAGTGATGGTGTATAATGTCATAAATTCACGAAATTGACATTCTTAGCAGCAAATAATTTGATATGTTATTTAGGTAACCGTGAGATGTGGAAGAACTGGAGGGAGGCCATCTTTTATGACCGCCAATCAATCAATCATCAACATGAGATCTGAGACTGACTTACAAAATGAAAAAAACATAAGAAAATTTGAATTTCGCGGGCATGGTCGAAGGTTCCTCCTTAAGGAACACAAATTCACCTTTCGTAAACCGTTTTATTTTTGCGCGGCCCCGATGATATTGACCTACCTCAGATTTAGCCGCTTTTTCAATAGTAGCTGATGCATCTTCCCGTATAGTATCGAGGTCTAAATGATCTTGTTGACCATTGACCTCCAAGTTAAGCTTAGACATGCCTAACGATTGTTAAGTTTAGTGGGTGAGTATTTTGTAACGGCAGATTTGGTGCTTTTGAGTACAAGTTGAATGTTCTCTAGTTCATCGCGCCACGTTTTATTGGGATCGTTTTCAACAATGGTTAACAAACTTTTGAGAGTACGCATAACCTTCTCAACTTGTTCGTTTGCCCTGCTAGAGCCCGTCGCAGTAAAATGAAGTTGTATCTTATGCTCAGCAAAAAAGTTCTTGAAATCAGAGCTAATATTACAACGACCTTGGTCAGTAATGATTCGTTTAGGCGCTCCAAACAGGTACACTGCTTTTTGTAGTGCATGTATCGCACTCTTGGCGTCGAGGGAAGAAGTATGTTCAAGCAAAACAAATTTGGTAAAAGCATCGATTATTACGAAGCAGTATTCTTTTCGATCACTCTTCGCGCTAAGCTTACCCGTAAAATCGATGTGTATGGTGTGCCATGGCACAGAGACTTCTGGGATTGGGTGGAGTTGAACGGGCTAAGCTCCACTAACAACAACTGAGAGTTGAATGGGCCTTTCGATGCTTTGCAGATTATACACGAGTCGATAAACTTACGCACGCATTTCGACATCTCGGGAAACCAGTGCACTGCTAATTTTATCTAATGTTTTATCCTTGCCTAGATGCTGTATCTCATTATGAGTGTGGTTAATTAGCGTCCAAATTAAAGACCGTGGAACTACTGGTAACCAAGAAACGGTTTTGTTTCGGCTGACTTTTCTGTATAGAATACCTTCCCTAATATCATAGGTGTCAGCTATCGAGTCGGGAAAGCATTATGTTTCGCGATAAGATCTTGTATCTCGCTATCACGCTTTTGTTCGGCAGAAAGCCAATCTTGATGATGCTCAATATACTGAACCTGCTTTGCCTGTGAACTCTCAGAAGATGTGCTGGCAGCATTGATATTACGTAGAGGATTTCGCGAGAAGTAGTCCGCGTGGTCCATTCCTCGTCCTTCAAGATAAACAATATCCAAATTGTAGGCTTGTAAGAAAGCCCACGATCGATGCACGTGAGGAGTGAGGTCTATTATTGACTTTGAAGCCTTTAGGGAATTGCTGTCCGTAAAAACTACAAAACGTCGACCGTAAAGGTAATGCTGGAAGTGTTCTACCGCTCGTACAACTGCTAACGTCTCTAATTCATACGAGTGATAGCGCGATTCTACTCCCGACGTACGTCGGCTAAAATACTCCATGACATGCGGTAGATTATGACAATCGCACCATACCCTTCTGAGCTTGCATCGGTATGCAACTCTACTGGTAGTTCCGGTTCAAAGATAGTACCGGTTCAGATGTTAGTATACGTATTATAGCGTTACGTATTTCCTCGTGCCTCTGAGTCCAATTAATGGGACCTTTTAATTTCGTAGGAGGATACAACGGTCCCACGATGCGTGTAACATCGGGAATTAATTTACGAAAGTAGGAGGCGAGTCCTAGAAATTGCCGGACCTGAGTGGCTGTTTTTGGTTGAGGAGAATCTACCAACGCTTGTATTTCCCGAGTTGGGCCTTACTTCACCAGATTGAAGCGAATATCCCAGATCCTCTATTTTAAGCTTCATAAACTTACATTTTTGGAGATTGAATGTAAACCCAGCATCTGCTAAAACACCCAAAACCTTCTTTAAGCTCTGCACGCTTTTTATTATACCATGGCTCTGCAGACCTTCAGTTACGTCAACAGAGTAGCACTAAATGTCATCTATATAGATCAGTGGCTTATCTGTTAGATGATACAGAGCCTTAGTGATGCACCTCTGATAGACTGATACATTTCGCAACCCAAAGGGCATGGTAAGGTACTCATATTCTGTGACTGATGAAGTTACGACGGTACCTGAGACGTGGCGCCGCATGAGATGCATGAAAGGTTTTAAACAGCAAGGATTGTGTTCTCCCATTGAAAAACAAACTGCGCTGTTACGCTCACTTACTCCAGATTATGCTCCTAATCTTGTCCCGAGTTTCAAGTCAAGAAACGATTATTTAGAAGCTGAATTTACTAGTCAGGAACTCGATAACTGTCTTAAAAAGAAGGATTCGGCCCCGGGGCAGGATGATATCCTACACAATGTTATACAATTTACCGGAATCTTGAAAACTCTTATTAGGTACTCAAAATTTCGAGGAGGCGAAACGCCGGGGCTTAACTCCGCTGCCGCGAGAAATCGCGGCACAGCGGACAGAGCTCCGGCGGGATCTCATGGCGTCATGGAGAGTACGATTGTCGCAACCCAGCGCTGGGCACGCCACAATTGCGGCGATAAGACCCCTCTTTGAGGAGTGGCTAGAGAGGCGCCACGGCGTCCTCACCTTCCGCCTGACGCAGGTCCCCACCGGACACGGCTGTTTCGGGAGGTTCCTGCACAGGAAAAGGCGGGAGGAAACGCCCGGGTGTCAACATTGTGTGGATCGCTCGGAGGACACGGTGGAGCATACGCTGGAGGTCTGCCCAGCTTGGGCGGAGCATCGCCGTGTCCTCGTGGAGGCGATCGGCGGCGGTGATCTCTCGCGTCCGGCCCTGGTTCAGGCCATGGTACGGAGCGAGAGGAAATGGGAGGCCGTCACCTCCTTCTGCGAAGCTGTAATGCTCGCGAAGGAGGAGGCGGAACGCGTGAGGAAGAGGCAAATTTCGCGCCCTCACGCCCTTAACCGCCGCAGGAGGAGACGCCCAGGGCGTCGGGAATCGCGAAGCGATTTCCGGCCACCGTAGGCGCGGGCTTGCGGACGGTGAGCAATGGGTGGCTCACCGTCCGATAAGGACCAGGCCCGGGTCGACGGCGCGTTGTGTTCCACGCGCGCCTCAAAGAGATGTCAAAAGATTTGAAGGGGTCCACTAGGGCCGATGCTTGCCGGGGTTGCGAAGAAAACCGAAAGGGAGATCGTGGCCCCCGGCAACAGGGCAACCGAAGGAACACGGGTGGGTTTTAGTCAGTAAGAGTCTGACACGCCCTCCCGCTCCGCCCAGAGCGGGAGAAGTTATTTGATGATTTCCCACCACATACAAAACATTGTATTTTAATTATATGTATGGTTTAAAAAAGTTTTAAAAGCCTTTTTCACGAAATAGGTATTTCTGAGATAAAGTGTTTTGGATTGACACTTCAGCAATGGCGAGACATACAAATTGTTCCTATTCCCAAAGGCGCAATCAACCATAATAGCGAGATTAAATTAAGGCCTATTTCCTTTAGGGCTCTATTATCAAATGCGGTAGGATTTAGAAAATCACAGTCCTGTTTGGATTCACTATCTCGACTAGTTTCTTACATCCAAATTGGCTTCACTAAAAATGATTCTACAGTGGCATGTTTTGTGGACATTGAAAACGCGTATAACAATGTTTTAATTGAGTCAGTTACTAAAGTATTAGATGACTAGCTTTTGCCTGTGGCTTCGCAAGCATAAAGGTCGGAAAATATCCCACAGGAACGAACTACCGGGATTCAGAGTACTTATCATAAATGTCCTAACCCAGGTCATGGACTATCCGTATACAATTCATCTAAATCTGTTCAGTCGTTACGGCATGAAAAGGTAATAGACAGATATCTGTTTTAGGGTTCCGTACCTCAAAATGAAATGATGGAAACCCTTAAAGGATGACTTCATTGTCTGTCAAGACCCATTTTCTCAGGAACACGTGGAGGTATCAAGTTGAAATAGATATAAAAAACTAAGGCTAAGCGCGCACTACGAATTTTGATCGTTGTGATTATTAAACTGAGAGATAAAATCGGAAACGAAAATAATTCCTACGCGCATTCGCAAACGATTTCTTTTGGCAGAAGGCGGACTCTAGTTAATGGTATTGTTTACAGATTGGCAAATATTATCCGCAACGATTAAAATTCGTAGAGCGCGCTCAGCCTTAGATCTACGATCCCTCGGATCTGTGACGAAAATCAAACTCCGCCTCTATTCCGCATATTTTGATACTCGCAAATAAACCAAAGCCTATTTAGTACTTGCCGTTGGCCCAGCAGCATGAAGTTTGGCGAGAAGCAAGGTCAAGTACAGAGCAAGATCAGAAAATTGGTAATTGAATAGTTATACATATATTGAATTGCAAAGTTCAATATATAACTAAGTTCTTCAATATGGGATCAAAATTTCATATGGCCGTGTCTTGAAGTAACATTTAGTCTGTATTTCATTCAAATCGGTCATTTGATGGAGTCTTCGAGGGTCTGTTATTTTAAGTAACAGATAAGTTATATTGTTTTGTTATTTTTAAATACTTGTTATTTCTACCTGTTACGATAAATACGCCTCACTCCTACTGTCAAGCACAGAGTACATTACATAGACATTTAATAAGTATGGACTGGAAATACCTACAAAAAAAAGGTGCATACCTACAACTCAAATTGTCGCATAAAATGGCTGCCAATGCTAGGGTTGTGTCATTCAGGGAACATGGTGTTACTATTTCGAGTATCGATACTAGTACGTAATAGTATAACGAATCTTACTAGATATCACGGTTGAATCATATTTAAAAAAAATATTAGCTAATAGTCCGTTGTAACAGAAAAAAACGAGTATTGACAATTTATCACTTCTCAAACAATTTTCCGCATAATTATAATTTCATTTATAGAATTATTACTTAGCAAATAAAGTTTTCACAAATATTTGTAACGCAAACCTAATGTTTGGCAAGTGAACGTTTAAACAAAGCCAAATATTTAGTATCGAGTGAGCATGCAAGTCTTATGTCTGTTTTCACCTTCACTAAGTGACACTTAATGAATCCCTAATAAAAGTTCACTGTTGGATTTTCAACGGTAGACTCAGCGTTGAGAGTTGAAAAACAGTGCAGTTTTATTTAGGTATTCATTTAAGTGTCACTTAGCTGTCGGTGAAAACGGGCATTAGTGAATTAAATTTTTTACAATTTTATCATAAATGAACATTCGGAATAATACACATCCTTACATATTATAAAACAAAGTACACCGCCGCGTCTGTCTGTCTGAACGCGAAAAATTCAAAAACTACTAAACGGATTTTCAATCAATTTTCACTAATGGACGGAGTGATTCATGCGGAAGGTTTTAGTGTATAATTCATTAAAGTTTTGTGTAAAATGGCTGAAATTTGACGATTATTGTTGAAGATGTCGGATAAAATCATGCGGACTGGGATCTTTATTAGCGTGAGCCGCGGAAATCATAAAAGTTACATAAAATGTATGTACTACAGTATTGTTCATCTTAAAAACTTCAACAAAAAAATCGTATACACTACATAAAACTCTGCGGAACGGTCTCTCGGTGCTATGAACCAAAGAGTACAGTTTGCTGTAAACCACGGGCCGGACCTAGCAATATCATTTCAGCGCAGCGAAGGAACTAGTATCAGAAACTATTACGGCAACGGTACAACACTATTCCACCATGACTTATCATTGTAAACAAACGAATGAAATTATGAAATAATAAAAAGGTCTGTTGGACGGAAATAAACCCATATATTAAAATTTAAGCCGTATTTAATGATCACCTAGCAAATTTTTCATCGAAAGTTTATCACTTTATGTACTATTGCATGAAAACCGGCTACTAACCTGTGCAAAGATAATTGAGGTTGATTTTCCTTCTTTCTTGCACCACACTTCACAATACAACACACAGGCATGTTGAATTGGTGTTTTCCAACGTATATATGTAGTTTTAAAGGAAAACTCCACGTAATTTTCTCACAAATCTCAATAAAACAAAAAGTAAACAAGCACTTGACAGCAGAACTACCATGAACTTGTCGCATATTATGGCGAATATGGCACTTACCTACAACTGTTACTACGTCTCAACAAAATGTTGCCATTATGAGGAACAACTGAAATATTGTTGTCTCTTTTATCAAATACGATTACCACATTAGAAAGAGTGAAATAACACGATATTTCACATTCTATTTCGTTTTTCACCCATATTTGTATAAGCAAACTTATGTATAGAATATCGCGGCGCCTCCGTGTTTTTACTATCTCAATGTTTGATATGCTTTGCAGGTTATTGCGTATCACGGTTGACAGTTCTTCGCTTCATCGGTTCATTCCATAGACATTTAATTAGTATGGACTGGAAATACCTACAAAAAAAAGGTGCATATTTATTTATTTATTTATTTATATATACTTTATTGTACACCACAAAAATACATAACAAAAAAATAATCAAACACTACAAAATATACAATGGGCGGCCTTATCGCTTTCCGCGATCTCTTCCAGGCAACCTTGGAATGGACAGTGATTTGCCTGGACATAAAATGGGGCTGTCGTCGGTGCAAATAAGTATACAATTAAACTAGAATAAATACACGGATATATACATATCCTAAATAATAGATACATAAATACATACATACTTACAAAATATATAAGCAACAAAAATAAATGAAAACTAAAGATAATTACAGTTACGAGAACAAGATCACAACGACAAGTAATGTTCCTTCACGAGTCTCTTAAATACAGGTAACGATTGCGCGCGTTTAATTTGAACTGGCAATGCATTCCACAAACGAGCGGCCTGGACAGTAAAGGACTTGTCGAGGAAAGTTGTGGAATGCATAGGCATTTTAAGCTTTAAGTTATCTGATGACCTTAAAAATTTCGTGTGGGAGTCGCAAAGAAACTGGAAACGTTTCTTGAGATAGAGAGGGGTGGAAGGGGAAAAAAGCACGTTATACAAAAGCGAAAGAATGTGAACATTCCGGCGAAGGCGAATTGGTAACCACTTGAGCTTCACGCGAAATTCGGAAACATTGTCATATTTGCGCAAACCGAATATGAACCTTATACAAACGTTTTGAAGCCGCTCAAGTTTATCGAGTTGGTCTTGGGTAAGATCAAGATAGCTGGCATCGGCATAGTCAAGGATGGGTAGAAGTAGCGATTGTGCAAGCGCAATCTTGGTGGCAGTCGGTAGAAAATTACGTAATCTCTTCAAAGATGCAGCGGATGCAAATAGTTTACGGCTAACTTCCTGTAGCTGGGTAGTCCAAGAAAAGTTTTTATCGATGAAGATCCCCAAGTTTTTAACTTTCTCACTGAAGGGAACAACTGAATTGTCAAAAGAAACTTGGGGAAGAGTCGTCCAGTCGATCCTTGAGACCGTCCTAGAACTGCCTACCACCACAACCTGCGTCTTTATGGGATTGACCATAAGTCCATATCTCTTACTCCAGTCGCATATACGGGCCAGATCACGATTAATCGTTAAGATAGCCTCGGATAGATTTCCAAGAGGAGCTTGCGAGTAAATTTGTAAATCATCTGCATAAAGATGGTAGAAAGAAATTAGTTCGTCGGAGATTGAGTTAATAAAAACTGCGAAAAGTAAAGGAGATAGCACACCACCCTGAGGTACACCGGCAGAAGTATTACTCCAGGAAGAGAAGGTCTCTCCAGTGCAAATACGTTGCCGGCGGCCGAACAGGTAAGTACGAAACCAGTCAATTACTGATGGAGATATGTTAAGAGAGCATAAAATGCCAAGCAAAACATCAAAATCAACGGTATTAAAAGCATTACTGAAATCTAGCAAAGCTAAGACCGTTAGATTACCGTTTTCCATGGCTGACCTTATATCATCCGTAATGTTCAGAAGCGCTGTTGTGGTGCTATGACCAGGACGGAAGCCAGACTGGAAGGGGTTGAGGAGATTATTTTTAGAGAGGAAAGTGCTAATTTGATTGTGAATTAACCGTTCAAGGACTTTGGATAGGAATGGTAGGACGGAAATTGGACGGTATTCAGAAAAAGATGAGGGATTAGACTTTTTAGGTAAAGGAATTATTTGAGCATCTTTCCATGAGCATGGAAAGACACCACTAGATGCAGAAAAATTGAGAATGTGACAAATGACGGGAAGGATAAAATCCAGCACAGGTACTAACATATTACGGCTGATACAGTCACTTCCTACTGCATTGGAAGTAATCGATAGTATGCTCTTCTTAACATCACATGCAGAGAACTGACTAAAAACAAATGGAGAATAACTGGGAGTCGGAAGTGAAGAAAGATAATTCAGTGTATTTAATTTGATTGTCCTATTATAATTGGACGAGGCAGTAAAATGAGTATTCATTGCATCAATGTCTATGTCTTTTGGAATTGTGTCTTGTCGTGTTTTACCGACCCCCAATGATCTAAGAAATTTCCAAACTTTGGATGTGTCCCCATTTTGGACAGAAGTATGAATGTGGTGACGATTAGCATTCCTACACACCTTATTACAGTGATTACGTATGGAGAGGTATCTTTCCCTGTTAGCGTCATTAGCCCTACGCTTAAATTTAGACTTTGCCGTCACTTTTTTCTGCATAAGCGTTTTAATCTCATTTGTGAGCCACGGCGCCGGCAAATGTCTAACCTTAACAGCTCGAACAGGTGCGTGATGATCGTAAAGCTCGATAAGTTTAGCCGCAAAAATATTAACTTGCTCATCGACTGATGTAGAGGCAAACAGAGCAGACCAATCTATATTGTTGGCATCCTTGCAAAGATCGTCAACGTTAATTCCACCAAAATTGCGTTGCATAAGAATCTTAGCTTTAGCCTTAGGTGGGCGAATTTTGTATGACAGAAAAATCAGGTCATGATAGGAAAAGGCATCGGCTGAACATTGGCCATGCTTAGCGACGTGGTCAAGAGAAGAGACAAAAATCAAGTCAAGAAGTGAAGCTGTAGAGTTAGGAAAATGGTGAGTGGCACTCAGCGGAAGAATGGAAAGATTACTGGAAGTCGAAATATTAGTCAGAGAAGAAGAGCGATGGTCTTTTTTCAGAAGACATGTATTAAAGTCACCCATGATTATACTATGACTGTAAGAAGGAATCAACATTGTTAGGAGATTTTCAAAAGATGAAAAGAAATTAACGCGTAAAGAGGGACAATAATAGACGCCAAGAAGTAATTTTGAATGGTGTAGTTCGACTTCAAGGAAGAGATGTTCACCAGCATTAGATGACGGTGGCTGCGCTGACACATTGACAACAGAGTATGGAATATGCTCCCGGAGATATATGGCAACACCACCACCACCACCAACTAACCGGTCGTTTCTTATAAGCTGGAAGCCAGGAAGAGAGTAACTAGTTGAAGGGAGACAGGGTTTAAGCCATGACTCGGAAATAAGAATTGCATGTACGTTCTTACAGTCAAAGCTTGCCAGCATATCGTGGAAATGAGCCGGAATGCTCTGAGCGTTAATATGTACAACATTAAAATTCTTAGGAACATCAGAAAAATGCGCAGCAAGACTGTCTGCAAGAGAAGGAATACTCACGAAACTGTCGTTGTTGCTTGGTAATGAGAAAAAACTACTATTATCACTGCTTTCATCGTTACACATATTATAATATAATAATTAATAAATATATAAAAATAAACCTAACTAATAAGAAAATAAAAATAAAATAAACCGTATAACAGCTAGTCCACCTGCCGGTTACGTTATTAAAAACTAAAGAATTAAAATCTACTACGCAGTCCGGGTAAGTAAAATATTTTAAAAAACACTAAATAAAAAGTAAATCATTTTAAGAGAAAACACAAGAAGAAAAAAAAAGACAAAAAAAATACGAACAAAACATTGACAAGAAAAAAATAAGACTTCTGCCAGTCACATTCTGCCATTGAACCGTTACTAAAAACGGAACGCACGGAATGGAACTGACATGTGTATTGACTGACACTGACAGTGACAACATTGTGACATAATTCAGTCGAGTCAAGCAAATTAATTAAAACACATTATCAATTAAGTGAAGGTAAAACAAAACAATAAAAGATGATATTACCCGGATATTCAATAAGAGACAACATCACAAAGAAATTACTTCTTCAAAGCAACAGCACGCTTCAATCTTGCGGTCTTCGCAGCAGCAACGACCGGTACAAAGGCTGGCACATCCGATATTTTATCACTCTGCCCGGGCTCACTGGGATTCGGCGCAATCTTGTCCAATTCAGCGAGGGACTCAACCCGATGCCGTGCATCATTGGGACCAAGGACATACACGCAGCCTGCCTTAGTCCAGCTCTTGGAGACACCGCATCTCTCTCTCGCAGCCAAGAAGACATCATGCCGCCCCTTTGTTAGGAACTCGGACATGGTGACACCTGTAGCCTTTAATTTGGCTTTGGAAAACCAAATCTTATCCCGAACTGCAAGACTGCCTACCTTGAACAGGATAGGCCTGGTTTTATTAGCCACAGCTCGTCCCATCCTGTGACATCGGCTAATGTCCGCAACAGTGAAGTCACTCAGCTGTAATTTGTTACAAATTACCTGAGTGATCACCTTGGCAGTGTCCTCCTTCTGCTCCTCATCAACACCGTGCAACAGCAGGATCTTTCTTCGGCCCCGCATCTCAATTTGGTCGACACTACGAGCTAGTAGCTCCACCTGTTGCTGAACACTGTTGAGAGCCTGCGTGATGAATGTCCGGAACATTGTAAACTCCGCAGCCAGGCTAGAAGTTGTGACCAGTGATGGAGGGGCCTTCTGTAGTTCATCTTCGAAGGCGGACATCTTTGTGTGAAACAACTCCTTTAATTCACTCAGAGTGCTTGCTAGTGAATCCATTGTGTTGAAGTGAAGTTATAGTAGATAGTAAGAAAATAATTGTGAAGAGATAACGCTACACCAGCAGGTACTAACTATGAACTTTTAAAATATGGCATAAATAATTATAAATAATGTTTCTATTAAATTATATTGATTTTCAAATAAGAGCAAATTTTTCTTTGTGTAAACGTTCCAACTACCCACAGGGAAAAAAAACGCATACCTACAACTCAAAATGTCGCATAAAATGGCTGCCAATGCTAGGGTTGTGTCATTCAGGGAACATGGTGTTACTATTTCGAGTATCGATACTAGTACGTAATAGTATAACGAATCTTACTAGATATCACGGTTGAATCATATTTAAAAAAAATATTAGCTAATAGTCCGTTGTAACAGAAAAAAACGAGTATTGACAATTTATCACTTCTCAAACAATTTTCCGCATAATTATAATTTCATTTATAGAATTATTACTTAGCAAATAAAGTTTTCACAAATATTTGTAACGCAAACCTAATGTTTGGCAAGTGAACGTTTAAACAAAGCCAAATATTTAGTATCGAGTGAGCATGCAAGTCTTATGTCTGTTTTCACCTTCACTAAGTGACACTTAATGAATCCCTAATAAAAGTTCACTGTTGGATTTTCAACGGTAGACTCAGCGTTGAGAGTTGAAAAACAGTGCAGTTTTATTTAGGTATTCATTTAAGTGTCACTTAGCTGTCGGTGAAAACGGGCATTAGTGAATTAAATTTTTTACAATTTTATCATAAATGAACATTCGGAATAATACACATCCTTACATATTATAAAACAAAGTACACCGCCGCGTCTGTCTGTCTGAACGCGAAAAATTCAAAAACTACTAAACGGATTTTCAATCAATTTTCACTAATGGACGGAGTGATTCATGCGGAAGGTTTTAGTGTATAATTCATTAAAGTTTTGTGTAAAATGGCTGAAATTTGACGATTATTGTTGAAGATGTCGGATAAAATCATGCGGACTGGGATCTTTATTAGCGTGAGCCGCGGAAATCATAAAAGTTACATAAAATGTATGTACTACAGTATTGTTCATCTTAAAAACTTCAACAAAAAAATCGTATACACTACATAAAACTCTGCGGAACGGTCTCTCGGTGCTATGAACCAAAGAGTACAGTTTGCTGTAAACCACGGGCCGGACCTAGCAATATCATTTCAGCGCAGCGAAGGAACTAGTATCAGAAACTATTACGGCAACGGTACAACACTATTCCACCATGACTTATCATTGTAAACAAACGAATGAAATTATGAAATAATAAAAAGGTCTGTTGGACGGAAATAAACCCATATATTAAAATTTAAGCCGTATTTAATGATCACCTAGCAAATTTTTCATCGAAAGTTTATCACTTTATGTACTATTGCATGAAAACCGGCTACTAACCTGTGCAAAGATAATTGAGGTTGATTTTCCTTCTTTCTTGCACCACACTTCACAATACAACACACAGGCATGTTGAATTGGTGTTTTCCAACGTATATATGTAGTTTTAAAGGAAAACTCCACGTAATTTTCTCACAAATCTCAATAAAACAAAAAGTAAACAAGCACTTGACAGCAGAACTACCATGAACTTGTCGCATATTATGGCGAATATGGCACTTACCTACAACTGTTACTACGTCTCAACAAAATGTTGCCATTATGAGGAACAACTGAAATATTGTTGTCTCTTTTATCAAATACGATTACCACATTAGAAAGAGTGAAATAACACGATATTTCACATTCTATTTCGTTTTTCACCCATATTTGTATAAGCAAACTTATGTATAGAATATCGCGGCGCCTCCGTGTTTTTACTATCTCAATGGTACATTATTATATGCTGTCAAGTGTCAAAGTCACTGTCAATTGGTCAATAATTGATGTCAATCGCGTGCATCTGAATATTGTTTTATTCGTTGAAACTGTTTCTAAGTTATGTTGTAAATATTAAATAAATAAGTACAATCGTCACATGTGCGTCAATCGATTTTATTTGTTGCTTGATATTGAAAATTGAGTTAATGAATTCATAATTTGTGTACTTACTGGAAAGGGAAAAAAAAATATATAAATTCTATGCAATAAAAATGTCGCGAGAAGATGATTTCAAGAAATATGCAACTGAATATGATCCTATAAAAGTAGGGTCTATTGATGGTAAGGTTTGATTTATGGTTAAATTGTGGATTTTTAATGGAAGATTTGGAATCGTGTCTTTTTTTTTTGGGTGGAAAATTATCAAATAACTTCTCCCGTTCTGGTTGGAGCGGGAGGGCGTGTCAGATTCTTACTGACTAAAACGCACCCGTGTTCCTTCAGTTGCCTGTATTGCCAGGGGCCACAGTAACCCTTTCGGATAAAACCGCAACCCCGGCTATGAATCGTGCCTGACGCAGTATATACGCAGAGACGACCCTCTGATTTACCACGCGTTCTGTAACTAAATGTCATGAGCTGAATGTTAAGAAGTTCATGTACCTAACATAATCCTCTTAATCCTACCATGTGGTCAGGAACAGACAGCGAGCCGCACGACCGCGCCATCCTGCGGGCGCTGCACTCACAGTACACCCCGAACAAGCTGGTGAAGGGAGACGCTGTCAATACACTATTTGTAGGGAGACTCAACCCCAGAACTACTGAAGTAAGCATAGTCAGGGGGTGATCTTAAGACATAGAGAAGTGCCTATTTGGTAATTGGCAATTTGTAATCCATAATCTATTAAAAAAACTAATGGACATAGTATTGGAATCAAATTAATTTATTTCCATTAAACATGGCCTGTGGTCATACAATCTACACCACAATATTGACAATTGACGCTCAGTCCTAAGATGACCCTTGGACCGAGTTAGTGACTAGTTTTGTTAGCAATTTTTTTTAAATCTTTATAAATTGAAAACATTTCTTACTTTTAAACTGTTTATATCTATGTTGCTTAAGTTTATCAAAGTTCTTTTCATTTAAAAAAGATTTTTGTAGTTTGTTCTATCTATGCATGTTAAACAGATGTAAACACTGAAATGTATGAAACTATATAATTATTATGCCTTATTACTGAATAAGAGTCTATGTATATATGTTATCAAAATAAGTCATTCGATTTATTTTTTACACCTAAACATAGTAAAAATAAAATCTTATTGTCTTTAAAGTGTGATAGAATATCTCGAAATAATATTTTTGTTTTAGGGGCCTATATATACATTTTGAAATATAGTTCATTCTACTGAAACAATTATTTCAGTAATTGTGCAAATCTTGATTAGACAAAGGAGAATGCTCATCATGTATGAAAAAAAGCCAGAGCAAACAGATACAGAATGTAGCCCAGAATTTTAGTGATATTTTGATCCGCGCCGCCGCCGCCGCTGCCCCGCGCCCGCTGACTTCGTGTCCGATATTAATAATACAAATAAATAAACGTTGTATTATTATTACAGTTTCTAACATATTGTATCAGTTATTTTCGGCTAAAACCCCCTGCGAGATTAAAAATCCACTTAGACGAAGTAGCAGGCTAGAAGCTAGCAATTCACAGTCAACCAGCACATCAGTGCTATTGCTCAGATGTAATGGGAGTTGTCAATCTCAAGTTGTTACCACTCATGTTTTCGTTGACTTTATCTATATAGTATTTTAAAATAAAAAGTTGAATTTAATTTCAGGAAACACTCAAAGCTGAATTTGGAAAATTTGGTAGAATACTTAATTGCCGCGTAGTCAGAGACATAGTAACAGGAAAATCCAAGCAGTATGCATTTATAGAATTTGAAAACTTCGGTAGCATGGACCGGGCTCTGAGGGTGATGCAGAAGGAGTACATAGACAGCGCAGAGATGATTGTCGAGCGCGAGGCGGAGCGCCGCCTGGCGGGCTGGCGGCCGCGCCGTCTCGGCGGGGGCTTCGGCGGCCGCAAGGAGTCCGGGCAGCTCAGGTTCGGCTGCCAGGACAGACCGTTCAGAAAGCCAATCATGGTTGTTGGACAAAGAAGGGATCATGAGCAGGGCAAGAGATAATCTTTGTGTAGCATGAGGATAAGGAGTGCATCAACGTGTTAGTACCGACCCATTAGGTCATTAGTATGCGCTAACAAATATCTAATCAAAGAGCTAATTAGCTACATACAGCATGATCAACATTAAGCTTGTTGGCAAGAACCACATAAGGAATCACAAGTCCAATGACGACTTTAATTACTTAGACTTGGTCTGCAAACTCACCTATTGAACCCATGCACAAGATATTAAAATAAAAACTCGTACAGATATTCTATTTCACGAAGTCCGTTCGGCTTTGATTGTAGTAGTGACGTATCCCGACAAGCGCGCTTGTGTGTGTAAAACTACTTTTAACGGTAACGTTAGCAAAAAAATCTGATATATATTCAAGTCGAGATTTAATAATCTAAATAAAATTTTGGTTTTAAAAGTATATACATTTTGTAAATAAATTAGATTAGGTTGCAATAAATACAAAAATATTAAGAATATGTAGGCATTTAATTAAGCATTGGTGTTACATAATGGAAACGAAACAAGTAGGACTATTCAGTATTTTCAATCACTATCAGATAAATTTTCGATTTCCGATTCCGTTTTGCTGTCGTCAGAATCATCTTGTACATTGATTATAAATTCAAAATCGAGATCAAAATATTTCAAGTAGTCTTTTTCAATTTTTTCAACATGAGCACAAGTTTTTTGCCACGTTTCACTGCTAACTTGGCCCAAACTTTCGATCAGTCTTTCCGTATTCGTCATGTTTTGCTCGATATTTTTAGATGCGACATAATTTTTAACGATCCCCCAAATATTTTCAATCGCATTTAATTCTGGGTGATGAGGGGGAAGGCGTAAGACATCAAAACCCTCGCTTTTTATAAAATCGTCAATTTTGTAGATTACGTGTTGGGCTTTGTACTTCTTTATTGTATCGTACAATTCCAATGTAAGAAGAGATTCATCAAATGCTATACCCTTATCCCTGAGCCATTGCTGCATATCGGCTTTCTTTGTAGATTACGTCGGTAGTCGTTCAGCCCGTGTGTTGTGATAAGATGCATTGTCTAAGACAATGACAGAGCGCGGAAGTCAATTGGGTAGCAACTTTTCATTTAGCCATTTTACATAGTTATCATAGCTCATATTTGAATGATAATCACCAGCTGTTGAGTTGGCCTTATAAACCAAGGAAGCATTTTCAATAAAACCATCCTTGGTTCCCGCGTGCACTAAAATAAAGCGAGTGCCTGTGCTAATTTTTTTTTTAAAACGGAGTTCTTTCCTTTTTTTTGCCCAGGTGTTGTTTCGCACGTGTGTCGAAAGGACGTAGCTCTCATCGGTGTAGACAATGGGCCGACTTTGAGAGCGGTACTCTGTTATTTTTTTTAAATATTTTAAACGCCGCATTTGTATATCATGACGCTCCGTCAAGACTTTACGGTTGTTCTCTGTTTTGCGCCACTTGTAACCTAATTTCAACAGTAACTTGCGAACAGTTTCTAAACAACCTTCGAATCCGATTTTTTCATTCAATGCTGTTCTTAACTTAGCTAATGTTGGAATTTCTTTATGGACAATATGGAAATCTTGTACAGTACTGCGAACCACATCGGCTGTAAAATTATCTATATCCACTTTATTATCTCGCTTTCTCCTTTTCTTCATAGGTGAAGTGAATTTTGATGAAGTGGATGGCAATTCCTTCTCTTCTTTTAATATTCTTTGAACTGTTTTTGGCTCACACCCGTAGCTTCAGCTGTACGGCGTGTAATGTCTCGTAAATGAGACAAATCACAGTTGAGTTCCATTAATGATTTTGTAAATTCATATTCTTCTCGCAGAAAATGATAAACACTAGCTATCATGTTTCGACCCTAAAACAAAATGTAATCAAAATAATTAAGTAATATAAACATTTTATAACACAAAAAAACATTCATTTTATAAATACTTCTATTGCTATATTAAGTATCTTTGTATAACATTTTAATTGAAAACTTATAAATGAATATTACCTCACTATGGACAACTCTTCTTCGTTTTGTTGCCATGCTGACCTTACTCCGTGAAACAATTTGCCGCGAACTAAAAACCACTACTGATCCGGACCGTGTCCCGATCGACACTGAGCGCTCTCGAGGTTACGCACACAAAAACAATGTGCATGTGCACGCTTGACAACATTCATAGCCAAACGGACTTCGTGACATAGAACATCTGTAAGTAAAGTTACAAAAAAAAAGAACGCTTGTGATCTAATTGGTCATGTGTGTCAGGCATCAATCACAAGTCAACAACATGAGCAGTCGCGACAAATAATGTGTTATGTGTGCTGCAAGGAGTTG
The DNA here is from genome assembly GCA_916610215.1 of Omphaloscelis lunosa. NCBI lineage: Eukaryota > Metazoa > Arthropoda > Insecta > Lepidoptera > Noctuidae > Omphaloscelis > Omphaloscelis lunosa. The sequence goes on along the minus strand of OU744245.1, from coordinate 1,280,466 downwards.
AAGGGTTGGTGTAAGTCATTTACGCAGACTGAGGGACTCCTCTCCATCCTAGAGGCTATCCTCCTTGGGGTTCTTATTAGTTTTTTTGTGTTTTTGATACTTCACTTTTTGGCTTGTCGCACATTTCCGGAACCGGCCCCTGAAAAAGCTTCTCAAAAGTATATTAAAAAGCAGTTAATAACTTCTCCTGGGTCGTTGTCAGAAATTCCTACAGTTGCTCCTAGCACCACTCAGCACAGCACTCTGCCGCCAGATGTCGAATGTACCTGGGAGCCTTCTCAACCGACTACTGCGAGGACACGGTATTACCTGAGTGACAGGCGCAGCTCGCCCGGAGACACCGCCTCTACCAACACCAAATATAGCAAGGGTCCGTCTACCACGACAGAGTGTTTGGAGATATTCGGTGAGACTGTGGAGCCGTCGCACGAGTATGACGACGGCGAATTCTTGGAACACTCAGACGGTGAGCCCGCGGAGGATAGGTACAAAAATCAGATCGTGGCCCTAGTCAAGCTCAAACCCCCGGGAGATGTGACGTTCGGCTGCATTTTGACTAAGATAACAAAGTTTTGGACGTTGACGGCCGCCAGCTGCATAGAGTCTATCGAAGAGGTGGACTCTCTAGACTCGTTCGTCATCATTGAGGACTTCGGGTCGGCGGGCGCGTCGCGGCCGCGCACGGTGGCGGACGTGCGCCTGCACCCGAGCTACGCGGCCGCTGCGCGCGCGCACGACCTGGCGGCGCTGCGGGCCGACCGCGCGCTCCGGGCACACGGGCCGCTGCTGCGCCTGCCGCGCCTGCTCGACTACTTCCTCGTCGCGATCGGCGAGAGGTTCCACATCCTCGGCTATGGAGGTTACAGGTAATAACTTCATTATTAATTATTTATTTATGAAAGCGAGTGTAATGTATCTTCGAAACAAAATAATTATTTTGAACTTTGAGATGTATTAAAAATCAGAATAATTTATTTTACATAAACCTACGTGATTTTTACCTACAATATTTCAAAATTACAGTGTTAATAGGTATGGGAGGGCAGTGTAGGCATATCAATATCATCATATCAAGTGGAAGGTAGAATAGAAAATGGTCAACAAATCATATCATTTGTGAGTTTACAAGGCCTACAACGCCCTCACATTCTCATGTGTCTTGTTTACAAGGCTGCAACGTTCTCACATGTGTCAAGTTTACAAGGCTTACAACGTTCTCACATGTGTCTTGTGGAGACTTTGTAAAATAGCCATTCTTAAACTCTTAGCGTATCATGGTTACGTAGCTTCTAACATTATACATATACGGCACTGTGCTATGGGGGAATTCTGTTCTTATAGAAAGGGTATTAATAGCCCAATAACAATGTATCCGTGCTCTTAGTGATGTGCCACCATTGACTTCATTCATGTAAGCTCTTTTAAAAGATCTAAAAACATTAACTGTTCCCAGGTATGTATATATTTGAATGCAGTAAAGGACATTGACCATTTATATGGGATATATGGGAGTTGCTGCCCAGAATGGACACATAGTGCATTATGTTCCTTGGGCTTATACTAGTCTGTAAACCAAAGCTCGTCAAAATCTATCCGAGTAGTTTCGAGAAAAAGTATATTTTGTTGAGTTATTATATTGATGAATGACAACCAATGGCACATTTAATAAATTAATGACAGTAATTATTTTAAATAACATATTATTATTTCCTTTATTATATTTAAATACATACAATTTACAGTTTATAAAAACATGTAGCCCACCGATATCGGGAACAGGGTCCAAGCTACCAGTGGTCAGGGCTCCTAAGAAAGGAACCTCCTAACGTTACGCGCCGTATCTAGAAGTATCGCTTTCTGGATCAAGCCCTTGATCCAGCTCCCTGACGATAGATAGCTTCCTAAGGTGTTGGTCGAGGCTCTTGGCTATTTTGCCATTGGCCGTAACGACTTTCAGCACAATGACTGCTGCATCTACATCCCACATGTCGACAACTTCGCGAGGCAGGTTAAGATACTTAATCCTCCTATCTTATTCGGCTTTCATGAGGTTCTCGTCATGCGGGACCGCTAATATCAACATCATTGTGCGACGCTTTAATCGATCTATCACCACTATGTTTGGCTAATTGGCAACAATAAGCCATTTTTTTTTAACATGTCGCAAATTCTAGAAAGGAAGATGAAAATAGCTAGGTCAGTGACAATAGATCGATCCTAATACATTGTGATATTGCCATTTTCGAGAACTGCGTCGGGCACATACCTATAGTACGGTACCTACTTCCGATTCCACAAGACAGTATTTGAGAGCTTGTTGCTTATGGATAATCCTGGCTACAGGATATGTATTGATAACAATACATATCCCATGAAACCACATGCGACGGGGCTATCCAGTTTATTTGAGAAGTGCCCATGACCACCTTCCGGCTCCTTCATCAGATCCTGGATACTATCTTGGGAAACAGTACTTGTCAAAACAAAGCCAACCAGTCCAAACATGATTGTACTATGATGTTTGATTGAGTAGTTCCTTTGGCCACCATCCGGCTCTATCATCAGCCCCTGAATACCATCTGACGTTATAGCACTTGTCAAGATAAAACCAGCGAATTCAAACTCAACAACGCTATTTTATACATATCCAATTCTAATGATACATCGTTTTAGTACTAATATTTATGTATTTATAATCTTGCACACATACAAACTTGGTACACTTTTAGCATGATTTAACAAACTTGTAGGGGATTTGCATTGAAACTGCACTTTGATTAACAGTATTAGTTTATATTGAGCCGCGCACTACAAAACTAGGATTTTTTTTTCTGTAAGGCATCTCATAGCTGACCTCTGACTGAGGTCATGACTATTTAACCGGTCAATCTTGTGGTTGCCTTAAGCTGCTAAACTCAAAGCCTCCAGCCAGGGGCATAAAAACTAAGCTAAAAAGCTAGGTGAACGCTTGCTAAGGGCACCCCCTGTGGGGTACGAGCCTCGGCTTAGGGCGTCACCGGAGGGAGGACATCAAAGATGGGAGGGGCTGGATCAAAGTTTTGATCATGATTATTAATCGGGGAATTTAAAGCTACGTGCACAGCTGCAACCACTGCTGACACCTCGTTTTCGAGCAAGGGTCGGGGAGGAGTATCATTTATTCGGGGGCGCGGACGCGATCGCAAAGGACCTCGGCGGCGAGGTCGGAATGACGGGAGGCGTCTGTATCTGTGTACTGTACTTGTGGCCCTATTGCTCTCCTGGAGGAGGGTTATGGGGCCATCTGGGTCTGTGAGAATGTGTCTACGACGGCGGGTACGACTAATCTTACCTGGGACATAACTGGCGGCCTCGACAACCAGAGAGTTGCGATGTTTGACCGCGGAATCAAAGAAACGCTTTGCAAGGCGTTTTAGGAATTGGTGGATAGTGGGAATTTTTAGGTCGAGATGGAAACTCTCGTTCCTAACATATCAGCCTGTGGCCCTACGGAGGAATCGGTTTTGGAGGTTTTGCATCCTATGGATATGGTGGGGTTTTGCATGAGCAAAGACGGCACCCGCATGTCTTGATGGGACGAATACACGCTGTATAGATTCGCAATTTACATTTGAGTGACAACTCCCAAGCAGCACATTAGCGGAAATTACATCCATAAACAAGCTATATTACAGTCAAAGGCTCTTGTGTAGCTGTAATAACGGATAAGATGATTCTTGAGACTGTATGAGGAGTGATCTCTACACTGTTAAACAGCACAGCTGACTAATAGCTGTATAATGGAGAAAAAACAACAAAAAGCATTTTAGTAGAATTTGAAAGAACTATTGTCCAGCCTTTGGCTACGTATAATGCTACTAGCTGGTTATGAAAACCAAAGCTTGTAAACGGGTGCTTAACGCGATTAAGTCATACCTCTTCTAAGCTGTGAGCTGTATTAGAGAATCAAATTTTGCCATTAGCTTTTTTATGGTGTACACTAATTCTGTTATAATGCTGCCTCAATGAGCTTAACAGTAGCTGGTTAAAAGCATTTAAAATTGCATGAGCTGTAAATTAGTGTAGCCTTACTCCACTTTAATTCCAAGGCTATTAGTGTAAATATTGTCTATTTTACAGCCTCTAGAATTATTGAAGAGTAAATATAGGTTAATAGTGCTATGATAACGTCAATTTTGTCATAACCTCGTAACACAATTTAATTATCGTGCGAGAATTAAATACAATTTAAAATAAATACGGTTAAACCAACGGAAAAAAAGACAAAGAACTGGTGCAGTTAAAAATAAACTTTCAAAGAAATACAATAAGCAAAGGAGCAAGGATGGTGAAAATCTTCTTCACTTATCTAGTTGCAGTCAAGTGCCGGTGTCGATTAATAATGATAGTTCCGGACACTTCAATTTTGATGCCAGTGATCATAGTTCCGTACAATTAATGGATTCGGTCAGTGACCTTTCTAAAGAAATGATTGAAAAATATTTATATGAAAAACATTTTATTTAAAGACAATATAAAATAATGGGCAATAAAGAGAAAAATTGCTCAAGATGCACTGAAGGAAGAAATAGTAACAATTGTGTATAATAGATTTCCAGATATTTTACCAAAAGATCCGAGAAAAATTCTACATAAAGTTAGAAAAATTACTATAAAATTAATCGAATCTGGTTGTGGATACTGGCACAATGGACTAATCAATCCGCTAACCATAGTTTGAACAACTGATGATGAAAAAAAAATATGGCTACAAAATAATCGACTTCGCAGAAGTTTTTGACTACCCTGTAATGTCATCAATTGTCGATATATATAAAGCGAAACTACAAACATGTATGTATTATGCAGAAAAACGAGTTATATTTCATACCACAGTGTATTTACTACACTGTAAATAATGAATATTATACTGGTAAGAGATTATATATTAATACTGCTGGGTAAGGAATGGTCAATAAAATAAAAGTAATTATATACATTTACTGCGTCTTATTTTATTCAACACCGACTCCAAATTTGGCTTTGATAATTCTATATGCTAAACCATTAGTTGGTTATTTAAACAGTAGGTATACTGTATAAATAACCAACTAATCTTAAATTTGTATGTAAATTTAACACAAATCACAGTCATGAGATAACGTTATTATAGTAAAAATAACAGGAAAAAAGAAATACAATATTCAACAAAGTGATTCTTCTTCGTCAAAATGTTCTATTTCTTGATTGATTTTTTTGTCTTTTTCATAATCTGTACTTGGTGTTAAATAAATTTCTTCACCAATTTCTTTTTCAATTCCATACATTTCATTTTCAGTTTCCGTTGCTTTACTGTTTTTTTTTGCTCCTTTTCGGTTATTATTTGTTTCTTCTTCTCAAGTCTCCGCGATTGCGTTTAGTGGAAGCTCTTTAAGTTTTTTATTTCTAAACTCTTGCCGGAATTTTTTAGGACTGTCTTGAAAAAGTTTTCATTTTGATCATTTGTGTTGCTGGAATCCCAATTTCTAATCAAACAAAAAAAGAAATTCAGGATGTTCCTGTATCCTTTAAATGTTATTTTCACCGTTTGGCCTTTACTGCCACCTGACCACGAACATAGGCAAAGAAATTCTCTAGCAAAAATGATGTCCAGCATTTTATAGGCGCAATTCATACCGCTGCCTTCCGATTTGCTACACAAAAGTAAGTACTGTAGATGTAGCTTTTGCTTTTGTGTTTTATCAAATAGAGTATTTTCTAATTGATTCAATTCTTCGGCACTTGATACAGGCTTTATCATAAAAGCTTCTAGTTCAATAAAGCTTGCTTCACCAAGTTTAACTGTCGGCAAATTTTGGTTGCTTAGTCTTGTAAAACTGTCATCTATAAGAACAATAAGATCCGACATTTGCCGGGAATTTTTTTCTTCTTTTTCAATTATTTGTTTCTGTGTTTCGTGAATAATGTTTTAGTTTTACTTCACGGCGATCTGAAATATAATTCATTTAACAAAGTAGTAATTCTTATGCGCAGCGTAGACATCGCGTTTGTTTAGATATAAATATTTTTTTTTTTTAATAGAATTATCGTCCTTGGTGGCAACACATACATGAATGTCACTTTTCTTTCGCGCGCGTTTTTTCATCGCGAAGAAAAAATTTGCTCTCGTGAAATTATTCATTTAAAATAAGTTTACGGAACTTTTTACTAAAATAACAAATGTTAATTATGTTAAGTGATAGAAAGTGCAATAAGTGCATCGTTAGTGAAAACCTGAGACGGACAAGGCGTCCATCAACGATATTAACAGGAAAGCTGATAAATTACCTACATCAGAACTAACTAGAAGCAGCTTTAGTCTGAGTTCCTGACCCACATTAGATGTACTTAGATCCGGAGGCCTCCCACAATCCTAATGCGCGAGAATGCCTGGCTTTAACTGACCACTTTGTACGTGATACTGACAGTGCTTTACAAACACTATGGTGGACATTAACACAACACAACTTGTTAAAGCCTTACCTATCTCTCCAGTGGACACGAGATGTCTTTAGTAACGTTATCTCCACGTTACTAGCTGGATGAGAAGATACCAGAGAGGCACGTGATGCCCTTAGCGATGTAACCGTACATAGCTAGCTGGTACGCGCTTGTCAGCATTACCCCTCCAGTAAGCACGAGATGCTCTCAGTAACGCAAATTCTACGTTACCAGCTGAATATGAAACTACCAATGTAGCATGTGATGCACTTAGCGATGTTATTCTACATAGCTAACGCTGGTATGTACTCGTCACCAGGGGTAAGTCACATTTCTATGATCTTGGCTAAGGAATTGTCAAAGGTGGTTCTATATACTTTTAATTGACAAGCATGAAGGTTGCGAGACAGCCTTACTTAACCCTGCACACTGTCTGTGTGTTATAAACTTGCAAAAGCATTATACTTCCTATAGTGAGTGTGGAATTCTGCCTCACTAACTAGATTGTTATCAACGAGTACAAGGTACTCTCAACAACATTGATTCTATGTTGCTAACTGGTACATAACTGACATGGTGTGCACATGCTTAGCACGAGATGCTTATAGCATGTTATCTCAATACTACGTGATCTAGCTTTCATATCGAGGATTGCCATTTTTAACAAACAAAATATAGCTAATTAAAAGATATCACTGTGTACGAGATACTCAGTGACTTATCTAGCTCTAGGTGGCTTAATTATCCTGCCAAAAACTGATAAATGATATCTATTTTGTAAACTAAAACAATAATGCAAAATTGTGCAACTTTTACAGGCATACATTTGAATACACAAGATACTTTGTAAACAAGATTCTGTGATACAATGTCTGACGACAAATGCTACCTCTGGAAACTCTTGATTTCAGATACAAGTGCAATGGACTAAACCTAATACAAAGTATTATTCCATGCTCCCATACTTACTCATCCCATTTAGATTCCTCTAAACTGAGGAAATAAGGGATTGAGATATTCCAGAAACAAACCATACTGGTTATTACCCCTATCATAGGAAAAGCAGTGACTGACCCTATGCTTATGAAGAACATAAGACAAACACAAATTGTTGATTAACTTGGCTGATGCAGCAAAACCAGTTGGCAATGCCCACTGCCACCAAACTAAAACCAGAACAAAAGTTATATAATCTCTAATTGACATTAACTTCAATTCATCCTATTTGATAAACAAACCGAAACAATCACAAACTTGAGTACACAATGTTTTAGCTACAAACAATAACAACTATTCAATAAATATTAAAACCGCAAGACATTCTCATGATAATAGTGAAACTTACCAGTTCTATGGCGAAAATGCACAAGCACAACATTAGTTGATTTACTTACTTTTGTAAATAACAAAATAAAACATCCTGCTACCGGGTTAATAACAGGAATCACACCATTGAAAACCACCACCACAATATCTTATGATGTTTTGGTTTAATCTAATCGGTTGGAATGGACTATGTCTGAAAAATAAATGAACTATTTTTGTCACTGAAAATAAAAATCAATATCTATGGTTGACCTCAACAACAACCCGGCTTATATTCCAAAATAACAATTCAAGAAGACCAATACTGGAATAAATGCTGGCAAAGCAGTTATATTCCTCTGATTCTGCTATTGGCTATGGACATAGATAAGAAAATATTTGATACCTACCAAATTCAATATCTTAACCTCTCAAAGCCATTCTCTGGAAGCTGACCCCAACATAGTTGGGAAAAGGCCAGGCAAATGATGATCCTCTCAGTACCATCAAAGAACTTATTAAATATTGAGATGCATCTCAATACAATATCGGTCACTGGAATAAATGCTGGCAAAGCAGTTATATTCCTCTGATTCTGCTATTGGCTATGGACATAGATAAGAAAATATTTGATACCTACCAAATTCAATATCTTAACCTCTCAAAGCCATTCTCTGGAAGCTGACCCCAACATAGTTGGGAAAAGGCCAGGCAGATGATGATCCTCTCAGTACCATCGAAGAACTTATTAAATATTGAGATGCATCTCAATACAATAGATAGATCTACAAAGAATTTATCTGAAAAATCATAGCTTAGCCAATCATAGCTTAGCATATCAAAATAGATAGGTATAATATACCATATTACCTTTATGAAATCATATTATGATTTCATTTTATCTGTACAGGGGTATCACTTAGGACTATCTGGAAGATAACATTACCTACCAAATAACCAATAAAGGGTTAATTACATATACATTTACTAATACTTTTCATACTTGAATAGTCTCTTATCTCTGTTTTACCTACTAAATTACCAGTAGTGAGTGCCATTTACAGAAAACAAGGTTTTCTTACAATCTAACTTGACTGTTTATTTGGTAAAATATCGAGACTGCGATAAGACATACCAATAAATACCACTATAATTGTGTTTAAATGTTTGGGCTTGAAAACTAACAATGCTATTTTTTAGGCTTGATTATTAAGTTTTATTTTTCACTTTAAACAAACCTTGAAATACCAGTATCTAAAAAAAAAAAAAAAAAAAAAAAAAAAAAAGTTCTAGTCAACTTAGTCGCATTATTTAACATTACGCCCGGACTTCCCGAAGGGCTGGGCAGAAATGGGTGATCTTATCCAAAGCTCATAAAATCAAAATACCTAATTAATCATTTGATTGCCAACTACTAGTCTACATATTTAACAGTAGATTTGAATGATAATTGCAGCACTAAAGTGAAACTATCAAGGAAACAAATAAAGGAGGGGGGGGGGGGGGAGAACATTGTGAGGACAAAGTAGGTATTGATGGATTGTGAGTAGAACATGAACAAGATAAGGTATAATACAATAAATTTAGGTACTATGAATGAATTATCTACAAATCGCTTTACTCTAAAACTCTCCATCTGCTCACCAAGTGCACATCATAACAAGTTCAATTATACAACTCCCTCACTTAAAAATGCAACTCATTACACAATCCCAATTTTGGACATATTATGAGGTCAAGGAAAAGAGTTCATATCTTTATACTTCTAAAATGAATCTAGTTTCGATTAGCTCTAAACTCGTCAAGTAATGACTGCTAGCAGAATATGTGAAACTCATATGGAAATTAGTATCGTTGAGGAAAAACCCTAAGCATCTGAAATAGACCCTTTCACCTCAAATTTGTTCAAACCTCTCTCCTATCCAGGGCACAACATACTGCCCTTATTAATTGGTGCTTACAAGTTAAAAGCCTATTCCGTATTTGAAATTCAGTTTCCAAAATACATTTAATAACTAAAGTTATGGAAAACTAGTCTATCCTAAAATGAAATGAAACCATATCATAAAGTATATACTTACCTAAACGGAAATAACATCAACTGATCACAAGAATTTGACCAAAAAATCCTACTACATTCTTCAAAAAAAAAAAAAAACACTAAGTTTGTCTGTCAGTACAATTTAGGTACAATACAATTCCACAAATGCTTACCAAAAATACCTCCCTGCTTACAACATTCAGGGGCTAAAAGATCCTGTTACACCCTATGAAAGTTTAACAACTAAGGACTTCACAGCCATGGTGCCTCTTATTCAGATCACTAGATAACTGACATTCTTTAAAATACCCTAATGATAATCTTTACAATTCATCTTCTAGACTCACTGAGCTCGACACTTACCTTGACAGCAAGATGTAATGTGCAATTCAATACTCACTCATTTAGCACAACAGTATCCCAAATAATTTAACTATTTACAGACAGATCTGAGAATGCTATTCTCAATCATGGAAACTTCTAAAGTAACATCATAACATTATGCCTTGTTTCCCCGAATGGTTGGGCAAGGTGTCACTGTAGCAGGTTCACCCAGTTTCACACTTTTAAAGTATTCATATCATAATATCCTCCTGGTATATTAATTCAGAACAACTTTATAAAATTTGCATAAACACAAGCTGGGTTAAATGTGGTAGGAAGTGAGAGTGATACTAATAATTCACCTCCCACAGCACAAAACATACAGTAGTTCAACTTAGTGCTGGCATCAATTGAAATAGACACAGTGCCAACCAACATTGTGTTGATGATTATACCACATTACTGATGAAAAATAGTTAAACACTACTAATTAAGCAACGTTATTAAGAATTTATTTAAAATGGATACGCCAACAGCATATATATTGTACATTAAATATTAAATGTTAACAGTATGGACTTATATACATACCAATTACAGATGTACATGACATTCACATAAAACAAAGCAACCTTCTTAAATTACATAAAATTAAAATATTGTATTCAGAAAGAATGATAAAAGTACCTAATAAATCAGAATATGCCGTAATTTATTAACTAACTAAATTATTACAGACAACTCTGAACGTCTACTTTGTTAAATGAATTATATTTCAGATCGCCGTGAAGTAAAATTGGGAATCAAACGAGCTTACCTGTTAAGCGAAGTCTTGATTCTAATTTTACGAACGGCGATCTGAAATATAATTACCCACCCGCCACTAGCTAATAGCCCCAAAGCTGCAATAATTAGTCTACTTTATTCACTTATCTTTCCAGGAAAACCTAGTGAATGTAAGTATGCGGAACTACTCTGTACAGAAAACAGAGCTTGTTCTCCATCATAAGGATCTCTAAAATTAGTGACATTCATGTATGTGTTGCCACCAAGGACGATAATTCTATTAAAAAAAAAAAATATTTATATCTAAACAAACGCGATGTCTACGCTGCGCATAAGAATTACTACTTTGTTAAATGAATTATATTTCAGATCGCCGTTCGTAAAATTAGAATCAAGACTTCGCTTAACAGGTAAGCTCGTTTGATTCCCAATTATCCATGATGGTTTTCTGATTATTTAAAATTTGGTTTTGGTTTTCAAGGAGTTGATTGCACTTGTTTAGTTCCATATAGCTACCACTACTGAGTATTTCAATGATATTGTTTGAAGATGTTGTTGCACTCTTCTGTATACTATCTTGAAAAAGTATCTGCAATCACAAAATTACAGTGTGAATAAACTTCTGACATACCATACCATTGGAAAACCTTAAAAAAATCTCAATTTTATTAAACAAGTAGGAGAGCTCATCGCATAACAATAGAGCTAGGCTAAAAATAGTTCCAATACATAAGATTTGTCAATTATGACCTATTATTTAGCAATTATGTATGACCATCTCTAATTGGCCTAAAATGGCAGAATGGGCGGCAATGCCAGAAATGGTTTTCTATTAAGATTAGAGATCTCTAAGACGCTGTTGTATACCCTCACTTTACTATTTTAACCAGTCGTTAGAAAAACCTAAACCACTGTACAGCTAATGTACAGTTTTCAGCTGATTAATAGACTTAATTATGGCCATTGAACAGAAAAGAGAGGGTCAAGAGAATTTAGTTAGAATTATTGCTGGATAACAAATTAACGCCATTTTAATGTAAACAAGCCGATTACATATGAAAAAACCACTGATATATGTAAAATTTTCATGATATTTGAGAGCTATTAAAGAACAATCACATTATTTCATTGTTATAAATAGATATTAATGCTCATTAAATGGAAAATAAGAGTAAAAATCCATGAATAATTCGTACACCGTATTTATGTTGTATAATATTTTTAGTAAAACTATGTTATTTCGATGGCGCGTGTAATATTTGATAATATCACCTATATATATTAACAGTAAAGTGACACGCGCAGTACAATTTAACAATAAAGATACAAAACAAACGTAAAAAATACTTACCTTAAATTAGAAATTATTATTTGTCCACAGAAATAGTTAGACCGCCTTGACGTAACACTCGCACGAGTCAAGGAATGGATAAACGGTTTCAATAAAAAATTGATTTATTTAATAAAAGTTCCAAATTACAGTGTTTACAGCGCGAAGTCTCAGAACAGAATTGTCTTTTTATAATATATTACTTCTCACGTTAGTGGAAACAAAGGGCGTCATATAACATATTGCGCAGGAAGTAAGTTAGTGCATCAGCATAATTTATTCTAGAACATTCGATTGTATTTTATACACGTGTAAAGTAAGTGCTGAGTCAGATCCCTTCAACTTGTTGCTATGCTCTATTTGGGCTGACGAAGCATATATCTACAGGATGAGCATCCTTAACTCCTCCCCCCCTTAGAGAGAAATCAGCTGGAGGCAAATCTTTTGGGTCCAGATGATTTCGTCGTAACACAATTATTTTCTTAAAGGCTTTGAATTTAACAGCCAAAAATGCTAGTGTAAATACAAACATTATTACTATAATACTTATTGTCCATACACTTATGTCCTGAGTTACCAGAATTTCACTTTTATTAACACTTTCACTGTTATATTTTGCACTGTTTAAAATGTCCCTGATGGCATTGAGGTCCACGCCGCGAAGATCTACTTGGCTGTCTTCCATCTTGATTTCATGTTGCAGCTCAGGCAAAGCTAAAGGTCTCAACAGCAAACTGGCCTGGAGTGTCCTTGTTTCAGCTACTTTACTGATGATTTTGTCTCCAATTTGTGTCTCACAGTTTTGATTAGGGAATATCAGAAATATTCCCTTCAGGTTGTACTTCATGACTTCATTGTTGCAGTTTTCGGTAAGTACTAACTTTTTCTTCGTGAAAAGTAACCATATTCCGTCGGCTATGGTGTGGCTTCTTACATCTTCAATTTGGATGAAATTCTTATGACACGCAGAATAGTTTTTAAGTAGCATTATTTGTTCCATACACGTTGTATCAGCGTATTGCACGATATTATCTTCCTTACAGAGGACTCGATCATCTTCAATCTGCTCGCACGGGCTAGACACGGGTCTGTATTTCAATCCATTCACCATAAGGTAGGGATACTTAGGAATTATGATAGAGGTTTTTAATGAACTAGGATTGTATATAGGTATAGGAATAATCTTGTAATAATTATATGTGACCGTGTCTAATAAGGGAACTTCTAGCACAAAAACTAACTTCTTATTATCAGAGAAAGATTTAAGAACTATAGTACTTTCTAATTTTGTAAGGTTGTCCTTACCTACCGTATATACTAATCTATAGTTTTTCTCTATTTCTAATAAAATGTGAAAAAGTTCTGTATAATTAATTATTGATTGATGAAGTATGTGTATTCTGCTGAAAGCTATTGCCGTTTCTGTATCTTGAATTACATTATGAATAGTACGAAAGTTATTTAAGATTTGATATAGACTATTCATTTGACTTACTATATTATGTATTTTAGACTGATTATACTGTAACACTTGCAGTTGCGAGGTTCTAATATTCAATTGAATTAAGTTGTATTTTAAGTTATCTGAAATATTAACTAATTTATCGAAGGCTTTTTGCATAAGTGTCAGTTTTCTTTCTACTGAATGTTCTTTATTTTTAAGCTGGCTAATCTCCGAATTGTATCTCATGGCGTCATCATTATCTAGATTGCCTGAAATTAATTTAACAATAGAACCTAACGGGTTTATTAGGCCCCTTCTGAACCTTTTACTGGGCATTATTTGTTTCAATCTATCTTTAGTAAGTTCCATAAAGGATTCTATTTGAAGGACTAATCCTAAAAGTTCACTACGCGACTCATTTTGTGAGTAAATCATATCTCTTAATCTGAAATATTGTCTAATATTATTATCTAAGTACCTATCTATAGTTTCTAGATCTAACGTCTTAAAAATAGTCCAGTGACTATTCTGAATCACTGCTGCACTTATCCGTATCGACGCTATTCCAGGATTCTGAGTCATATCCTGGAGGTTTACGCTGCTTGCTGATTCCGCTAGGGCCAGGAGCGTCACGATGGCTTGCCACCACCTGTGGAGGGCGTTTTACGTTTTTTATTGCCACTTTCGTATTTCTTTTTCTCAGTTTTACCGGTACAATATTCCTATTTACTTTTCCTATAACCTTCGCTTTCTCATATCGTGGCACTTCTTTAGCTTTCCTATTCCTAGTAGTTTTCATAAAAACTTCATCACCTTCCCTTATTTCCGGTGGGTTTTCACCGCCTTTCCTCTCTGCGACTTTATTTTTATTTTCCTTAATTTTATCACTAACATATTCGTACAAAACTTTAAGTCTTTTTCTATGATCCTGAACTAGTTTCTGTAAAAGATTTTTATCTCTATCTATATCAAATGCATTTCCTGACTGTATGTCCAAATACCATTTCAAAAGGTGTGAAATTTGTCGCACTATGAATAGTGTTATTGTATGCTATAATGGCGTAAGTCATTACCGATGCTGCATCTTGATCGCTTTTTTCATATTTTGCTAACCTATAAATTTCAAGTATTGTTGAGTGGAAACGTTCCACTACGGCCATTGAGTTAGGGTTATTTGGTGTCCCTACATGCATTTCAATTTTGTATAGGCTCAGTAGTTCTTTAACAAGGTTATTATTAAATTCGGTACCGGGGTCACTACTTATTTTTTTTGGTAACCCATAGATACTAAAATATTTTATTAATGCCTTAACAATTTCTGGTGTTCTTCTATTGGGTACATTAAAAGCTTGCGCTAATTTACTAAAAGCATCTACTATGGTTAAGTAATAATTATTTTCTATGTACTAGGTCCATGAAAACTTCTTCAAATGGTATGCTCTGTGTTTGAGTAAGTTGTATTAGTGGTTTTATTGGTTTCCTGTCATATTTCATTTTTCTGCATTGTTCGCATGCATTAATGATGGCAGAAATTGTGTCCTTCATGTTAGACCACCAATAATGTCTTCTCAACTTTGTGAGTGTTTCCCGAATACCCCGATGAACAGTTTTTCCCTCATGATACTTTATAATAATCTCTCTTTGCTCTTCTTCGTTTGTGACATTAACTACTCTCTCTGTACATTCTATTAGATTTTGCGAACCTTTTTTATATAATGCTGTCACTACATTATTAAATACTTTTCTAAATACTTCTGTTTCAAAATAAATGAAATATTTCTGCTTAAAATCTACATACTCTTTCAAAAACTGCTTAACTAATTGTTCATTATTAACAGCTGGCATGTGTACCTCAATTATTCTTTGGCTGCTATTAGAAATGTCTTTTGCATGAATATCATTTTTATACCAAATATAGACAAGTAATTGTCTGGGTTTGGTATCTACTGCTTCATTTAAAATTGGTATTCCTTCATGCTCCCTATTTGATATTGAATGAGCAGTAGCTCCGTCATCTGATTCAGATATATCAAAGACAGGAGCCTCCTTTCTATCTACGCTTAAGTTTACTTTATCAGAATCCGACTCTGATATGCAGATTATTTCTTCGATTTCATTATTATCTTCTAATTTCCTAACAGTTTCTTCATCGTCTACATTTACTTGCATAGACTCACTATCGTTATCTAATATATTAACCTTTATCTCCCTAATTTTGCTACTATTTAAGCTAACTACAATATTATTATTATCTGCACTTAAGCTATTTATTTTTACTCGAGACAATGCGTCTGCGTTAGAGTTCTGTGACCCTTTCTTATAATTTATTTCGAAGTCATACTCCTCAAGTCTAAGGCGCCATCTAGTAAGCTTACTATTTGGTTCTTTAAGCGAATAGAGCCATGCCAAAGGTCTATGGTCCGTATAGATGTGAAACTTTTTACCCCATAAATACGGTCTAAAGTGTTTTACTGCCCATATAACTGCCAAAAGCTCCTTTTCTATGGTGCTATATCTCGACTCGGTATCGCTTAGAGTTCTGCTAGCATAGGCTACTGGTTTGTCCGACCCTATGGTGCCCTGCGAAAGTACTGCCCCTATTGCAAAGTTTGATGCGTCCGTGGTCAAAATAAATGGTTTATTAAAATCCGGAAATTGTAATAATGGAGCATTTGTGAGAAGTTTCTTGCATTTTTCAAAACTTTCTATATATTCCTCATTTAAATCTATAATTTTACCTTTTTTCAAACAAACTGTAAGTGGTCTAGTTATTTTCGCGAAATCCCTAATGAATTTTCTATAATAACCTATGAGACCAAAAAAACTTTTGATTTCAGTCGTCGTTTTGGGTATAGGATACTTTAACACTGCTTCTATTTTATCATTATTAGGTTTTAAACCTTCACTGGTTATAGTGTGGCCTAAATAAAGTACTTCCTTCCTTAAGAATTGGGATTTATCTAACTGCACCTTTAAATTAGTTTCACGAAATCTTTCAAAAACTGTCCTAAGTTTTTCATTATGTTCCTGAATACTTCTTGCAAAAATTATGACGTCATCAAGGTATACGAGGCAATGGATACCTTGTAAGCCTCTTAAGACGTTGTCCATTGCGCGCTGGAATGTTGCCGGTGCCGTTTTTAGGCCAAACGGCATCCGATTAAATTCATAATGTCCAAAAGGTGTACTAAAACCTGTCTTTACTCTGTCTTCCTTTTTTACTTCTATCTGATGGTACCGACTTGCTAAATCTAGGGTAGTAAAGTACATACTCTTACCTAACATATCAAAAAGATCATTGATATTAGGTAAAGGGTATTTATCATCTATTGTAATTTCATTGAGGCGTCTATAATCGATGACCATCCTCCATTTTTGTTTACCAGAATTGTCTAATTTTTTTGGTACCAAATGAACCGGTGCACTCCAAGGTGAAAACGATTTTTGGATAACATTATCTTTGAGCATTTTTTCTATCTGATTCCTAATTTCTGCCGTTTGTATAGGTGGTAACCTATGAGCTTTAATGTGTATTGGGTCTTCGTTTTTAGTTCTAATGTTATGCTTTACCTCATTTGTGAACGAAAGAGGTACGTCCTCGCAATAAAAGATATCTTTAAACTCTTTGCAAATATTAATTACAGATTGTTTCTCCTCCTCATTCATATGATCGACTCTTAACTTAGAGAGATTATCCGATAACAGCTGATCTAACCTATGACTATCCTTATCAGTAAAATTCAAGTTTACCCTATCATGTACTAAAGTATTTCCTAAGTATGGTTCGACCTTAAACGGGCTAGTCACTAACAATTCCATCTGCTCGGATCTAGAATTCTGAATGACTGTTGTCGCATAGCCGTGTACACAGTGCACTAAAGCCGTCGGCATTCTAACTCCATCCGTAAATTGGGTAAAGTTTATTATGGCCTCACCGTGTAACAAATTAACTGGAAGTTTGACCCTTAATTCGCTACGCGGGGGTAACACATAAAATTCACGTATTGGCGGGTTATAATTAATCGGTATGCAAGTATCCTTAGTAAATAGCTTCCTATTTTTCATATCAATATTCGCATGAAGTTGCATCAATAAATCACTTCCAATTAAGCCATCATATTTGTCGTCCACACAATAAATATAGAATTTGTGCCACTCACAACTTCTAAATGTCCTAGGTAAAGGTATGTACACAACCTCATTATGTTTACTACTAGCGTGGGTGCTAACTACTTCAAAGTTTTCGTTATGCTTAAAGTCGCAAAAATATTTATTCGCTAACTTTGGGTTAAGAAATGAACGTTGACTTCCGGTATCGATCATAAAAATTGCATTAAGTTCTGGTATACGTATATGCGGAAGATTTAAAATACTACAATTTAATTTAATTCGCTCTGGTGTATAGAGGCCTTTATGCAAAAATTTCCAACTTGTTCATTCTCATTATAAGTACTTGGTAACACATTATTTTCATTGTCATCATAATCAGTGTAATTAACACGTCTTGAACTGGCCGTTCGCATGGTCACGTCGGTATCGCAACCTGATCCAGACGCTATCGCCGGCTGCACCTGTTGCAAGCCATGCTGTGCGTTGTCAGCAGTTTGCCGACCTGGGAACTGCGGCCTCGCTTGTTCCCTTGAATTATAATTATTATAGAACGGATTGTTTTGGTAAAATGGATTATTTTGATACCTGTTATTGTTTCTACCTGGAAATGAATTATTTGAAAAATTGTTATTACGAATGTTATTTCTATTTTGCGTCTGCGCTACGTTATTCGATGAATTGCGATTGGTAGTAATATTGTTAGAACGTTGCATATTTGGTGCACTAGTGCTTGCACTTGGCGACGCTTGTGAATTAAAATTATTATTATAATTGTTTCGTCCCTGTAAGTTTTGATTAAACTTAGGGTTCGGCGACTGTTTTTGGTCGTAAACTTCTTGGAAATATTGTTCCTCTAAAACGGCTTTTAATGCATCTTCCAGTGTCGAAACATTTTTTAGTCGCACCAACCTAACTAAATATTTCGGTAAATTAAACAAAAAAACATTCATAGAAAGATTTGTATAAATATGTTGCTTAGATAACCTCACAGCTGCATCTTCAACAGACTCATTGATTTTTGCAATTAAAATGCTTCTTAATTGTTGTATTCGGTGACAAAAATCTAAATAGCTTTCGCCTCTATTTATTTTTAAGCTCTCTAACTCAAGGACTAGACAGTCTTCTGTCCTTGGATCCCCGAAATGATCCTCTAAAACCCGTTTTAATTCTGCCCAAGAGTGTATCGATTCTCGTTCCCCAATTAAATTTGCAGCTTCCCCACTTAATCTACTAGTTATCAAATTAAAAAGATATTCGTTTTGTATTTCGTTCCCCCGATATAAATTAATAATATATTCAGTTTTGCGGATAAATAACGATAAGAGCCTTGTCTCGCCACTGAATACAGGGATTATTTTTAGAACTCCCGGAGGTATGACTACTATATCTTCAATTTTTTTTTTTTTTTTTTTTTTTTTTTTTTTTTTTTTTTTTTTTTTTTTTTTTTTTTTTTTTTTTTTAAACACCACTACATTGTTTACTAAGCTAACGTGAAATTTTTATCACTTTATCTACTACTACAATGTGCTACGTGCCAGATGGGCGTTTTCTAATCCCTATAAGTGCACAAAACACATATAAAGATCACCAGGAAAATGTAAAGGAAAGTTTAGAGGACAGTGAAGAGATTTACTCACATGACCCGCAGCTTTTCCGCTCTCCTTCTGTGATCGGTGAATTCGCTCGACTTGCTCTGCACCGTGGCTTCTCTTGACGAATTTATTTGGTTCGTTGATCCGTTGAATCGTTGAAACGAACGTTGAAGTCTTCTCGGCGCCCGAAAATTCGATTCGCGATAGCACAGAGGACCCAAACGACAAGGTCACTTACCGGCTGCGCCAGTCAAGGAATGGATAAACGGTTTCAATAAAAAATTGATTTATTTAATAAAAGTTCCAAATTACAGTGTTTACAGCGCGAAGTCTCAGAACAGAATTGTCTTTTTATAATATATTACTTCTCACGTTAGTGGAAACAAAGGGCGTCATATAACATATTGCGCAGGAAGTAAGTTAGTGCATCAGCATAATTTATTCTAGAACATTCGATTGTATTTTATACACGTGTAAAGTAAGTGCTGAGTCAGATCCCTTCAACTTGTTGCTATGCTCTATTTGGGCTGACGAAGCATATATCTACAGGATGAGCATCCTTAACTCACGCACAAACTTGTAGTTTTTTGTTGCAATTTCTTTGTAGATTTAACAATAGCCGTTATTAAGCCATAAACCATATTTTCGCTGACTAAGCGAATTAAAGGAGCTGGATAGTGGCTTATTGACGGCTGTCTAAGCCGTTGTACAGCCCATGTTCAGCTCTTACAATGCTCTGGACAGCTGTTAACAAGCTACTATAATGCTCAGGACTGGTTAATTTGGGGGCCAAATTTAGAATTATAAGAGCTGTGTAGCCAGATATACAGCCTTTGTACAGAAAGCATAACAGCTTCCAGTTTTCAAAATTTCTGTTGTCAAGTGACTATACAGCTATGTGTGCTGCTTGGTCTTGCTACGTGCATTTAGAACGGAATGGAGTCTACCGAGAGCAAAAGCGGCTCGCGAACGAACCGCCTTTATATGCTCAGCGAAAGTGAGGTGATGATCAAGAACAACACCTAGATATTTGGCTCGCTTCTCCCATGGGATCTGCTTGCCGAACATAGTGAGGGGTCGGGAGAGCTAGGGTTTTACTTTTTTTTTTTAAATGGCAACTCGCAGTTTTGACCACTAAGGTCTTAGCTGCTTAACCGGACTTTCCTGTGGGTGCCTTAAGCTGCTACACTTAGAGCCTCCAGCCAGGAGCGTAGGGTTTTATAATTCAGTTTCGCTTAGGTAGTATTTTACTATGATACAAGTAGCGGGTGGTTCTTAGATTAAATTTATACATTTTATATTTTCTAACCAATGATAGATATTTGAGACTTGGATTTTCTAGTCAAGCATGAACTTGTTTCTCGACAAGTTGTAACCTGTTCTCTGAATGATACCATTTTTGCCTAGATTCTATCGACAAGTTTGATATTGTTTGTGGGCAATACCATATTCTGTGTGTGTGTTTAGGTGTTTTGATTTACCTGTATGTTCTTGATAAGTTGAAACCTATGTGATTTGCAAGCAGATTTGCTTGTTTACCTTTAGTGTAGGGATGTGTAAGGGTGCTAACTACGTTTTAATTATACATGTTTTTATCAATCAGTTTACATAAAGACTAATTTACTAATTACAATTCAAAGAAGGCATAGATATCAATCGGACTTAGTACAATAGGAAATCAAAAGTGACCCTACGCTATTAGAATACAAGTGATTTGCTTATATCTAATGACTACGTGAAATAGTCTTTATTTGTTTAAATCAGAACTCTTAATTTAACAATCAGTTGTTTTTCTTGTCGTCGCCAACAAAACTATTTAATGAGGTACAGTAAGCGTTCAAAAGTGGATAGGCACGTTAAGAGTCGTTTTGCTGTGAACACGCGGTATAGTCCGTATATCTGTATGTGTAAATAACACGGCACAAACACCACAGAGAACGCTTTACACACTGTCGTCACGTACTCGCGAAACAAAAATATATCTCCGTCGCTTTTGTTAGACACGATAACACACACGCATCATGCGCGTGACATTGGCCAGTTTATGTCATTGCTAAAATTCAAGTTAATCTTATGTGTGCAGATAGCAGAAGGCTTTAAAGAGTTGGTCTGAGATTCGAGCTGGCTTAGGTTCTGATCTCGTAAAGAACAGCGCGGTTTTTTTCTTTTCGAAATTTATTATTTTTGTTTTCAAAAATAATTTTTTTTTTAATATTGCTGCCTTTTTTATTAATTTTGATATTGCAATAAAGGGTTTAGAATAAAAGATATGTGATAACAAAATTAAACAATATTTATTAGATATAGGTCTTAAGAAACTTAGAAGCAATTTGTATTATTTTGACATATTTAAATTATGAAATGTTTTAAATTTTAAATGGATTTTTTCGCCATAAATATTATCTAAGCTTTGATCATGGTCGAAGTAATTAAGCAATAAATAAGAATATTAGACTACTCAAAATGTAAAAAAAAAACTATTTACAAAATAGGTGATTTTAAGGTTAAATATGGGCAGTTTGTTTACATAAATTATTTTTCATTTTATTTGGCTTTAATAAATATTGGTTGGTATTGGGGTTATAGCTTAAGTATTCATTTTCTTTACGAAAAGAAGATTGAAACTAAACCACAGATTTTAATTCTAAAATAATAATATTACTAAAATAATCTTAAACATTTTCGGTCAATTTGCAAGAAATACGACAAACACCATATTTCAATATGGTTTTTGTCGTATTTCTTACATACTTAAAAAAATCGTTACCACAAATTCATGCAATAACGAATGTGTTGTTTATTAAGTTAGAACGGTAAATATTTTAAGGTTAAAATATAGCAGTGTCCCTCTTGAAGTCTTAATATTATCGTGCGAAACTTAAACGTTCTTGTTTATGCCTTTCTGTCAAAAATGGTTTCCTAGCTGGTCTTCAGTGATGCAAGCCTTCAGAGTGCACGGAGAACGGTTCATAATACCGTGTTTAATAATTCAGCAAAATATCTCGTTGATATGCAACCATTTATTTCATATTTATTCACCATTTGACGTCGCTGCTTCTCGATAACAAGCCTCTTCCTAATATCTCTTAACCTTCACAGTATTTCTCTAGAACAAAGAATAACATCGTATTTATTACACATACTAATTATTTATCATTCACTAATCGAATTAAACCTCATAATAAATTTAAAAACTTTAAAGGCATCTTCTGTCTCAACAATACCTCTGTTCGATCAACAATACCTTTGATTAAGATTTATGTTTAGTCAAATATGAAATATATAAATGATAACACTCACACTTAGTCTGGTTTCATACGATATTTGTGTTAATTACATTCACTTTTACGCAGCGCAATAATATTTGATCTCCGTTCAATATTTATATTTGACTGCATTTTGAAAATAATAACCACAACACCGCTTTTACTTGTCACCAACAAGAACCACGAACCAACAAAGTTCTATTAAATTAATACTCGTAACGAACGGCATCTGTCTACCCTACGGAAATCGAAATAATTTACTTTGTTTTCTGAGGTCTACCTGCTAAACTTTAATATTTATGTGAACAAGACGAATGAACCAAAAAAGAAATGATTATTGAACTAGTCTTTATTTAAAAAATAACAAAAACTACGAATAGTAATTATTAAAAAATGACGAGCTAACCGCACGTGAGATTCGAACCCTCTCGGCTCGCCATAATCGCATTTACCAAAGCAGGTTATCCACTGCGCTAGCATGCTATATACAGTATTGCTCGAAATTATGAACTAGTATGAGTTGCAGACAAAGTAAGTATGTGTGTGTGTAACAACTTATAGAAGAAGGTCGTAAGTCAAACCGCAGCGTCAGTCTATTGGTTTGTGAGTTTGCCTATGGACTTTTGGTCGATACTGTACCTACTTAATATAATAACGACTTTAGACTTCTTGAAGACACCTTTAGGTTTCGAGGGACAAATCGAACTGACTTTAGAAGCTGAGCGACGCTCCAAACATCACCCGCCCTTCACCACTTCCTAGTGCTTTAGCTGGGAAGAAAAAGTGGCGCAACAAACTTCCCAGCAGCACAGCTATCTTTTTGTCAGAAAAACTTGATTCTATACGAAGCACAAACCATTAAATACAATTATTTGCCATAATTATGTCAGCTAGCGCACACCAATATTTAAAAAAAAAAACATTGAAAACTATTCGAACATAACAAAAACGTAAGCAAACAGAACTTAATACGTATACAGTCAACATTTTATGATTAAATGAGCACATATAACTTTTCAATAGGTAAGCTAGCTCTGGAGAAGAACATGAACATTGTCTTGAGTTAATCATAGCGACCAACTATTCTTATCGTTTACGTAGTCACCGATAGAATAATATGTCTATGAACAAACATCAATAAATGCGTTATGAAACTTATAAAGTCGGCGAAAGGATCACACATCTATACTGAAACGATTCTTATTACAATGTTTATGAATAATAATAATTATTGTGTAAGTACATTAGACATAAAGTAATAATATTCATGACTATTACTAATAACAACTTATATAACAATAGTAAATTTCTGACACGTAAGTAGCAATACATGCCCCAGGACATAAGCTCGCTCGTAATGCTGACGTTCGTTTAGAATAGAATAGAATATTTATTTGCGTAAAACATGGTATACAGGGGTGTTAAATATGAATTGAGGCACAAGCATGTTTAGCTAGGATAAAACATAGCATGCAAAAATTTTTAAGACAAGCAACAACAATCGTTCAACATTTTTTATCTATAAATTCTTTTAAACTATAAAAACTACACTCGAGTAACCACTTATGAAATTTAATTTTAAATGATTTTGTATTTAAAGCTTTGAAATGCCTTGGTATTTTATTATAAATGCGCACACACATTGCCAAGCTGTTACTATTGTATTTAGACAATCTAGGCAAATCATTTAACACTAGTTTAAATGGATCTCGTCGGTTTCGAGGATTGACGTTACTTAGTTTTAAATTTCTTCACAATTGAAAACTACGAAGGTCAACTACACGTCGAACCCAATCCTGTTACCTGGCCTGTACAACAACTAATGGGAATACGATAATTAACTTTATGTCTCACGACAATCTCGCGGCAGACTCATGACAGTCTCACGACGGCCTCACGAAAGTCTAAAGGCAGTCTCATGACAGTCTCATGGCGGTCCCACGACGGTCTCATGATGGTCTCGCGACAGTCTCATGACAGGTTCTTGACAGTCTCACGACAGCCTCACGACAGTCTAATGACAGTTTCATGACGGTCTCATGACAATCTCATGACGGTCCCGCGATAGTTTCATGACGGACTCATGACGGTCTCGCGACAGTCTCACGATGGATTCATGACAGTCTCTTCGACAGTCTCACGACAGTCTCATGACAGTGTCAAGACAGTGTAATGAGTCTCATGACAGTCTCATGACGGTCTTATGACGGTCCCACGACAGTCTCATGACAGTCTCATGACGGTCCCACGACAGTCTCATAACGGTCTCGTGACAGTCTCATGACAGTCTCAGTCTTGTAACTTTTGACTTGTAACTTATATTTTGTAACTTATGACTTACGACTTAAGACTTGTGACTTGTTACCTTGTAAACATATTTTTTAACAAGCTCTGAATAAGGTATATAAAGTGCAAGTACCTTATACCAAGTTATTCCACCAAAACTATAATATTAGTATCCTTTCAAAACCTTTTGAACTGTATATTTTGAATTTTTTTCTTGTAATCTAATTGAGTGAATTAATAATACTGTGAAAACTATAAATGTAAAACCAAAGCCTTCGCCGCATCAGACGAAATAATAAAAGGCTGTGACAACTCAAAATTAGATAAATACCACAAGATCATTTTAGGTATCGGTGAAAATTACACTAATCCTATGAAGATCGTGATTGATTATCGACTTCACTAAAGGAATTTAAGTGAAATGTTATCAGTATAATGGTTCTTCATGTTTAGATTACGTTATGTTTCAAGCACTCAAGTTTCTACCTGTTTGCTGATGACTTCAAAATCATGAGACCAATAGTGACAGACTTGGATGCCGCACCGTTACGGGCTGATCTCGATAGAATGGCGGATTGGTGTAGAATAAACAAAATGTCGCTTAATGTTTCCAAATATCATTGCATGCTATTTTCTCGCAATAAAACAGTGCAAACCCATAATTACACATTGCACCAGCAAACACTACAAGAAGTAGTCGAAGGTCGTGACCTGGGTATTGTGTTTGACAAAAAAACTGAATTTTGATAGGCATATACTAAATATTACCTCAAAAGGGTTCAAGATGTGCGGATTTGTCTTGCGTAATAGAAAATAATTTTCTAAAGCCTCAACTAGAATTCATCTATTTAATACATTAGTTCGCCCACTCCTTGAATAAAACAGTACGGTATATGTATAAATAAACATTTGGAGTTACGACTGGAGACTACAACATTATAAAATGTCCTCGTTGTTAGATAGAAGAAGGGTTCTAGATCTCACATTTGTACACAAACTGTTTAATGGGGTTGTTGACTGTAGCGAGCTTCTTGGAAAGCTGCAGATAAGTGCACCATGTCGTTTGCCGCGTAAATAACCTTTTCTATATGGGATCCAAAACAAACCTCGGACACTTCGCCGTTTTGCCAAGGCTCTGTAGGCAGTATAACGAAGTATCGAAGCGTAATGAATTGGATATTACATGCAATATGTCAACGTTCAAGAAATATTAAAGTCATAATATCCAAGACCTAATCACTGTTATTGTTATTTTTGTTTGTTGTCTTTATGGTTATTATTATTATCAATTTTTTTTTAATGTTTTTATTATTATTCGCTTTGTCAAGCTTAATTTATTTACCTAGGTTATAAGAGAATGATGTGGTCTCCTATAATTGGAAGCGCATACTCGTATTTGTCCCCGTGCTTGTAATTTGCATGTAATTGTGTAGCCTCTATTGGAGATCCAATAAAATAAAAATATAAAATAAATGTATGTGAAAACAAGTAGATACTTATGAATACCTGTTGGGATTCCTGGAGTCAGGTCTTGATGACAGTTTAGGACTTTGGCGCTGTCTACACCGGCAGCTAAACGTCGAGGACCGTGATAGGGACCATCGCCACAAGAATAAAAAACGAGCAGAAGGCAAGCTTCCTAATAGAGTTCAAAATTCTTACCTACTTTCATAGGGCTGTCACTCGGTTATTAAAAATAATAAAAAAAACCGGGCAAGTGGATCGCCCGGAGGACACGGTGGAGCGTATGTTGGAGGTCTGCCCGGTTTGGGCGGAGCATCGCCGTGTCCTCGTGGAGGCGATCGGCGGAGGTGATCTCTCGCGTCCGGCCATGGTATAGAGATATAGATATCATTCCATCGTTATATAAAAAACAAAAAAGTATATTAAATGAAATTAGGTCATATGATCATTAGAACTTTTGTTTTTATTTTTAACGTTACACACCCTTGCTTTTCCTACTACTATTACCTATACAACAATTTGGCATTTTTATTAAAAACTAAATGTCTGCGTCGTTCGTACCGCTGGCACACGGCGCGCGGCGTACCCCTGATCTTTGTCATCTGACTGAGCCGGTTCAAACCGGTTTGGCCTCTAGCGGGCGCCGGTACACCCCCGCGCGCCTTGTCTGTGACACTGTAGGCACACAAAGTTATGCGTGTAGTAGTGTTCTCGCGCAAAGCGTTAGTATTGTAGCTTACAGTCTGCTCCATTTTTAGTCTTGTGCCATCGCTCTTTCTCTTCACGAACCACGCCTTCGGCACTGCTCGGTGCGCCACGGCTTTTTTTTTTGGGTGGGAAATTATCAAATAATTTCTCCCGCTCTGGGCGGAGCGGGAGGGCGTGTCAGACTCCTTCTGACTAAAACCCACCCGTGCTCCTTCGGTTGCCCTGTTGCCTGGGGCCACGATCTCCCTTTCGGTTTTCTTCGCACCCCCGGCAGGCATCGGCCCTAACGGACTCCGTCAGTACTGCTGACATCTCTGGCTGCGATTCACTTGAACTACTTCGACTTTGCGATCATTCGTCACTTGCTCCGTTTTCTATTACTCATTTGTCACATGTCTTCAAATGTTTGGTTCTAGGACATGCCGGTTTCCTCACAATGTTTTCCTTCACCGTTTATTATTTTATAATTTATCATTTACAACTCAAATCCATTTAAAAAGAAAATTCATGTAAATAAATCCCATTTTGTTGGTTAGGTTAGTTAACTCAATCAATAAAATTAATAATAGGTAATCGCAATACCTTTCGGTCCAGCTACTATGCATTTAGAATAATTTATCTCAAAAACCAGCAGGAATCATACCCACTCAAAATCCAGTGGAATTAGTCAAACTCAAAGCATTTTATCAATTAAACCATTTACAGGCACTTTTGAACTTTCAAAGAGTCTGTCAGTTAGTCAGAAAGTTGAAGCTAAAGTTGCCCATTACAAAACGTAGATCTCTATGGAGAAGAACGGGCAAGAAACTCCAAGGACACTCTTTTAAATAAAGATATTACAAAATCCTGGGTACATCATTCTTGTTCCTTCTATATGTGAGAACAATGTACGAAAAATAATCAAAAGTAATTGAAAATATAAGATTAAAAATAAGCCCTGGCAGATAAGAGATGACCAGTTTGAACTGACGGCGCCTGTTAACGAACATGACGCGTGGATTAGCACCATCCAGCTCACCCATTTTGTAGGGAACCGAATGATCCAACATACTCGCCACCATCAGCGAGACATTAAGTGAGCATGACATTACTATCAACTGCCATGTTCTTTCAAGTCAACATACATCTTTACAAAGTACGCCCCCTAACAGTGAACAACCATAGTTCACTTTCAAGTGCGAACAAATATAAATCACTTATCAAGTGCGGACAAACATAGTTCACTTATAATTTATCAAATGCGAACAAACATAGTTCACTTATCAAGTGCGAGCAAACATAAATCAATAATCAAGTGCAAACAAACATAGTTCAATTATCATGGCAATTCCTAAGGTAGTAATAATCATAATCAACAAATGCTAATCTCGCGTTGCTTTTAAATAATCATAAAATTAAATAAATATGTTCTTGTCAAATGGGAACGTATCCATTAGTTATACTGGTATAAAGAAACATTATACTCATGTGTACTTCACCGCACACCATCAGAGAGTTGCTTTGACCTGATGTGGGATACCCATACTAGTACCCCGAAATCACGCTCATTGGTTTCAGGTTTCATTTAGGCAACCAAAACATCTATCGTGTGCTATCGGGGAGTCGCCCCGAGCACATGATTTGTCCGGTCAGTATGTGCAATAATGCGCGCTAAAGTACCGCCAGAGAGTAGCTCTAGCCACGTACCCACACACACTATTACACACAACCTACACAATACAACACATCATCAGAGAGTTGCCCTGACCTGATGTGCAGCGCCATGCAGCCGATAAAATAATAGCAATATAAAACAAAACTCAATCATTCTTGTAGGTACCTAGTTCTCATAAGCCTCTTTACCTTACCTTTTTGGTTTATCCCACTTCTGAAATGTAATGACACATCATTTCAGTATTAATATTTCTGTATTTATAATCTTTCACACATACAAACTTGGTACACTTTTAGCATTATTTAACAAACTATTTAATTTAATATAATAATGTTATAGACTTTAGACTTCTTGAAGACACCTTTAGGTTTCGAGGCTCAAATCGAACTGACTTAGAACTCGACTCCAAACATCATGTTTCCTTCCAATTCCGTTGCGTTAAAAAACCAGTACTTTTACGGTAACTGTCTATTCTATTCTATTTTTATTAAATAGCAAGCAAAACCGATGTCGACTATTCTGCCAATGTCTAAAGTGCATTGGAATAACAAGTGTGTATGATTGAAAAAGGAAAAAAATAATATCATAAATTAAAAGAAAAACAACAACTGTAGACACAAGTAAAATTCTTCGATTGATACAGTGAAGATCTTGATGGGTTAGTACGGGATTGAAACAAACAATAAATAAATAAATATATTAGTTATTAGAACATAAAATATACGCATACCACACAGACAGACTTTTTAAAAATAATTTTATGTTACACAATAACATACAATTATTTTTAAAAAATCTGTATTTTTTTTAAATGTAAGTCATCAGCGTCAGGTGCAGTTCAGGAGAAGAATGTGTTAGCAAGGAGGGAAAGTTAGTCGAAAGAGGAATTTTAAATTTAGGGAGACGGCTATAGAGATCTAGAGGTGGAACGTTGTTTGAGCATTCAAAGACGATATCATCTTGTTTGAGCATTCAAAGACGATATGATCTAGGGTGTCCTCCTCGAACCCGCACTCACAGAGAGAAGAGTCCCTAACGCGGATTTTTTCCAAGAACACAGGAGTACAACAAAAACCCAGGGGAATACGACAAAGGACGGATATAACAGTTTTTTTAAACTTTTTTGTAGCCGTAGAACCAAAGTTTTGACTTTATGGTTGGTTGTACTGCATAATAAAACCGGCCCTTTTGTCTTCCGGTGTTATTCCACTGTTCCTGCCATGAAGATTGGAGCTTAACTTGTGGAAGGCTCAGCAAGTCATACCCCTGATGAGTATTGTGGGTGAGATCAGCTACTGCTGATGAGCAAGCATCTTTGGTCAGAGCATCAGCGCACTCATTGCCCCTAATGCCACAAAGACTAGGTATCCAAACTAACTGAACCTCTTTCTGACTACTAGCACAGGCAAATAAGGACTTTTTAATTTTTAGGACAAGGGAGCTGTGCAGTTTACTTTTAAAAGGGTTCTTAACTAAGGCTTGCAGACAGCTAAGAGAGTCTGTGAAGATTACGGCTTTCTCAATATTGTGATGCGACTCTATAAAAAGACCAGCTTCCAATAAAGCCACACACTCGCTTGTAAACACAGAAGACTCTTTAGGACATTTGAACTGTAAAATAATTCTTGAGCTTTGATAATAAACCGCAGCACCAGTGATACTGAGATCATTAAATTTTGAAGCATCTGTAAAAAAACCTTTGAAACCCAGTCCATCGCTCTCCCACAACCGCATTGGAAGCCGAATTCGACGACGAGGACTTTTTGGAAATACCAATATCGAAGAAAATTTTTGGAGTGGAACATAACACTTCATAGGAAAAGTTAAAAAGAAGTAATCTGGGATTCTGTACTATTGGACATACTACATTTTGAGATTGACGAAATGCTTTTATGATGAAGGGAATTTCTTTGTTTTTCTAGTAATTTGAGCTTCCACATACGGCATCCAGTTCAATCAGTCTTGCTAAAAGAGGATGAGAAGATCTAGATATCAACCTAGCCATAAAACGGGAGGCCAAATACTGACGTCTTAGGGCGAGGGGTGGTTCAGTACACTCAACCTGCAATGCGTTCACGGGAGAAGACTTCATACAGCCAGAGATGATCCGAAGGCATTTTGACTGAACCCTGTCCAGTCCAGGTAAGGCACCCTTGTTGCATGGAACTAGAAGGAACGTTTCATAGTATAAGGGTGTGCCCCTCACCAGACACCCGCAGGAGCTTTTAATATCGAAACAACTTTTTCACATTGTTGAATTAATTTTATATGATGTTTACCATTTAATTTTATATCTAGAAGAACGCCTAAACATTTTACTTTATTAACTAATGGAATATTATGACCTAAAATGTCTACTGAGATATGCGGGATCACGTATGCGAGAGAAAATTACTGCCGAGCTTTTTGGTGCGGATAACGATAAACCATGGCTTAAAAGCCTCTGGTTCAAAGAGTCCAGAGAGAAGCATAGAGATGAGGCAGCGTCTACGATGGAGGAATCTGTCACATACATAACTGAGTCGTCGGCATATTGGAGGATGTGACAATTATTATTTAGGTAGGAGCCAATGACCATTGTATACAAATTGTAAAGAAGGGGGCTCAGAACGGAGCCTTGAGGGAGTCCCTTCCAAGTCTGCCTTACATCGAAATCTTCGCCCTGGACTCTCCGAACCAAAGAACGAGACACCAGAAGTCCACAAATGCATTCGATCATCTTAACCGGGAGACTCGGCTGTTGCAGTTTCTGCCTGAGTACCGGAAGAAGAACATTGTCGTATGCAGAGGAGATGTCTAAGAAAGCGGCAACAACGGATTCGTTTTAGGAAAACGCTAAGCGAATATCCGCAACTAAAACGCCAACTCTATCCACAGTGCCGAGCTCTTTCCTGAAACCAAATTGGTAGTTCGGCAGTAAATATCTACATAGATATAGATTCGACTATCTATTCAAGTCGATTTTTAATCAGGTGTCCAAAAAATTTGGCCAAGACTGAAGACTGGGCTGCTATTGGTCTAAAGCCATTCGGATCATCCACATGTTATGAGGAATGTTATGTTGCTGCAACCAAGCTATAATTTGTGGTTTTAACTAATAATGTATCATAGTATGGTGCCCTTATCTCTAAAACACTATTAGCTGGTAGATTTGGTGTTAACTGATTACGCAGCCAATTTTGGTATCGATCGGCATAGATTTCTTTATGGCCGTCACTATCAATAAATTTGTGCAACATCAGTGCACCTGTAACAAAACCTTTTTCAATGCCAGCGTAAACAATGATTATACGTTCTCCTTTCGAAATTGGCTTCTTTAAACCTTTTTAGGGTTCTGTATCCAAAGGGTAAAACGGGATCCTATTACAAAGACTGCGGTCCGTCCGTCTGTCTGTCCGTCCGTCCGTCCGTCACCAGGCTGTATCTCATGAACCGTGATAGTAAGACAGTTGAAATTTTCACAGATTATGTATTTCTGTTGCCGCTATAACAACAAATACTAAAAAACTGAATAAATAAATATTTAAGGGGGCTCCCATACAACAAACGTGATTTGTTTGCTTGTTTTTATAGATAATGGTACGGAACCCTTCGTGCGCGAGTCTGACTCGCAATTAGCCGGTTTTTTTTTATCTGTCCAAGATTTCTCTTTTGAGTGCGACGTATGCACATATGATTCATCCATAACGACAATATTTTTTGCTATCGGCCATCATCCTTTGAATTTCTCGAAGATACTTATGGCGAATATCATGCTTTTCAATTAGTAGTTCCCGATTGCTTTCTGTTTTTTTTAATATCGAAAACCAATATATAACAAAAATAATGTTTCCAGACAGCCTCCAAATTGGATAGCCTCAACAAACTTCGATGTTGAAGTCCTCAAACAAGGTACCTAATTCCTTAAAGCGTAAATGAAAATCGTAATTCATGACGTCTGCCAGAATAGTTAAAATCGTCCAAATTTAAAAGAAATTGTTTGGTCTTTTTCACTGTTTTTGATGATGGGAAGGGAGCCAATTTATCTTTTTTTTTTATAATTTTCAATATTCTTTACAGTTTCGACTGAAACACCACAAGCTTCAGAAACACGTATTTGATATTTTTGAAAATAACCATTGCTTTCTTTCGTGAATCTCTTTCACTATGGGCACCATAAAATTGGCACATGGAGAAAAAAAGTTATACAGTCCAGAAAAAAATTAGGTTAAGTTTTGCCGCCGCCCCTTATCATATAAGACCGAGGTGGTGGCGCATAATGTTCCACGCGCGCCTCTCTTAGAGGTCGCGAGGGGAGTCAAGAGCAAGGAACACGGGATGGTGTTAGTACAAGTCTGACAGACCCATCCATCCCAGGACGGAGGACATCCATGAGGATTTCCAACCTTTTACCAAAAAAATAAAGTTTCGGTTAAGTTAGGTGGGTCCAGGGGCGATGGACTGGGGACATCCGTTGCCTCCCATCACACAGGATCTCAGATGCGGTGCATAATTTCACGCGCGCCTCTCTAAGACGTAAAGGGGGGAGTTTCAACTCATCGCTCCTCCTACGGGACGGGGTCCGCAGAGCACGAGCCGTTACCAGTCCGGGGCAGCGGAAGTCTCATTTGCATCACTCGCACCCTCCCGACGCAAGTGTGCGAGATAACTATTAAATAAAATGAAAAGTGTATCTCGATTAATGTATTCATAAATATAATTTTTGATATGCCGTTGTTCTACCATTTTCCATAGTGCGGCGGCGAGTAGTGCTAGGAAGGGCTAGGAAGTGGTGAAGGGTGGGCGTTTTGGGGGACTGTTTTATGTAATTTTGACTTTCGAAAAGTGCTGATTCTCAGCCTAGTTTGACTAAATGACTTTTTGAATTTGAATTTGAGTCTTGAGACTGTGGTGGCGAAAAATGCTGCCGCTGCGGCGCCATGTGTAAGCGCTCTAAATAAGATGAGAATATTGATGATTTTAATGATTATAATTGGATAAGACTTTATAACCTATTCAAGGCAATGGCACGTAACACAGTGGAACGAATGTATGGAAGCGGTTGGACGTAGACATGTCCGAAAAATAAGAGTAAAATTATGACAAACTAATGATGCCATCTTATTCGATTACTTAATGCCTTCATAAATTGTGGTGATGAATTTCTTCATAACTCCCATATTTCGGGAGTAATTTGAGAAAATGTGAAATTTTACTATGAAAATGAGTGTATTGAGCTCTCTCCCTCCTGATTCCGGGCTTGTTTCAAGTAGCGGTCTCTAATATCGTAATGCTATTACTAAGAGCTATATTTAATACTAAGACACATAGTGCGCCAAATGTGCACTTTCTGGGATAAAAGGAAATGAAAATTTTAAAAAAAAAACGTTTTTTCCCCATTTGTATTTACTTTAAACCGCAGACAGACTTATTAAGAGGTCTATAAATATATTATATATATACAGAAATATATATTAACAAAAATATTCACAAGAACTGATGAGAGTATGACTTTTAAGTAAGTTGATAATAAATTACCTAGTTTCATTAAAAGTACAATAAATAATTAAGACGTAAGCTCTAATTTACTAAGTTACACATTTTAAAACAATAACATCATTTAATTATCTTCGTCATCATCATCATCATCAATTAATTCAAATTCAGAATCGATGTCCGCTAAATCATTTATGTTAACAAATTCGATATCACTTTTCTCAGAATCCGTAAGCTCATAAAATTCCTTAAAAGAAGATTTTTTTACAAACTTATTTCCTTTTGGACGGATACTTGTAACAAGTGGATCAGAAGACAGTAAAAGATTGTGCATAATATCTTCATTGCATGAGATACTGCTATGCTTTCGAGAATGCCCCTCTCTATATTTTCTAAAATCTTTATTTCTAGCCTCAGATGCCTCTTCGGATAGAAAACCAATGGGCACAATTGACATGTTCTGAACTATGTCTGGCCCATGCATTAAAATTTTATGAAGTGAAGAAGGCATATAATACCATGGGTATAACTCCACGTAAAGCTTAGCAGTATCAAAGCAGAACTCTCGGAATTTAGTTACGTTGATCTTCTCTCCTGATGAAATACACTGCAAGATCACACAGATTTTTCTTAAAAGCATAGCATCTATTCCGGTCAGTTCAGCAGATTTAGTGTAGTTTTCAAAAAATCTCCTTGCCGAGTTGCCATTGTTGGTGGATCCACTGCCTTGTTTCACAACATCGAGAAGTAAGCCCGTTTCTCTTCTTACAGCCTCTTGAACTCTTTTCTTCCTGTCATCAACTTGCCTTTTTGCTATATCACCCCTTACTTGCCATGATTTTATGTCTAATTTGTAGGAAATGTGTAATAAGCATTCCATTGAGCGAATCCAAGCGTGAAGGGTGCTTAAGCTATATTTATACATGTCCTCGTTTGCGTGTTTATCTTTGATTAACTCTAAATTATTCATTTCTTTAGGACAAGCCTTGCATATGTCACACACTGAAGCTGCTGTATTGGATATAATGGAATGAATTTTACCATCAATCATTGTCAACAGCAGTTGGTGTTTGACACTAATTCCATCAGTGATGGTGGATGGAGTTAAGGCTTCAATCTCTGCTTCGATTTCAGCCATCTCTCTCTGCACATTTTCTTTGGTTTCCTTTATAAACTTAAACAATATTGGCCGGCAAAATGAAGTGGAAGATGGTCGCTCGTTTTCCCAAATTGTTACACCTTTTGAGACGAGCCGCAGTGGTACAAGACTAATCATAAAATTACTAGCAAGATCGATTTGCTCATCTTCACTCGTCCTTTGATGATAAATGCTTTGGCTAGATGATCCGTCAAAACCCCATTTGCTGGTCAATACGAGCTGTTGATTGGGATCAACAGGGGTTTCTAACGACCTAATAAGTCTTCTTGAGGTTAAATCCATCAAGGCTTGTAATTTGATTTTTGCAGAGCTCTCTGTAACTGTGAGATCTTCTTTGGCCGGATAGCACTTAATTTTTTCTTTAACCAACATGTAGTAACTCGGGTATTGAAGAGCTCCTTCTTGAGTGTTGAAATCCCGAAGAGTGTTATAGCGCCATTTCGATAAGTTCATCGATACATAAAGAGCCAATGCCTTCAAAGGGGATATTTCCCGTACCTGAATTGATTTACCTTCAATGAAGGCTTTGATTTTTGAGGCCTCTTCTGGATTCTCCGTCAAGTATTTCATAACATAAGCTGTATCGCTTTGTCCTGCCTTTTGAAGCGCCCTTTCGGCCGAAAACATAATTTCAGCGCTGCTACTGCTGCATGAAAGACTATCTTCAGTGGTGCGTCTTCTTTTTTGCCGGTTACTAAGGTCCTCAAAAGATTTACGAGGACTAGGATGTGTACAAGTTGAAGCATCAGATTTAGCAGGAGAAATTATGGGCTCGATGACGTCACTTATATTTTCTGTAGAAGGTTCCATATTTTCATTCTGTAATTCCGGCCATTGAATTGCAGCCTGTAGCCAAATCTCATGTTTCTTCCGAAACTTATCTGTGCTTCTTCCAGACTGTGTCCATTTTGCATAAATGCGGTAGCAAAATCGACGACACCAGTCTTTTAAACTTGTTTCAGCACTTTCACATAACTGAACACAACTGTTATCTTTTAAAACACTGAACAAATAGTTAAAGTCGCGTAAATCTTTATGTGCGCGTGCGCATAAAGCAACGTGAATATCAAGATTTGTATTAAAATTTGGAAAATACATTGCGAGATTAGCTTGGATACAACGAGGTGTAAATCAACACTGATTTTAAAGTTACTAATAGTGACCTATTTATATAAAATCCAGGTATCCCAGGTATCCTTTGTTAAATATTGCAAGGTAATTAGTTATTGTGATAATTAGTAAATGATGCATGCTAAATTAGTGTATTAAGAGCCATTTAGTAATTAAATAATAGCAATGTTCTTATCAGTAATCATTAGTGCATCAGTTTTATATGTAAACCTTAAGTCCCTAATTATATATCCTAATTAGCTTATATCTTCTCTAATTGGCTGATCAGAAATGTTATTGTAATAAGGTAAACCTTTAGAAAAACGGTTTTAATCAACAAAATAAACAAAAAATTAAAAAATTGTGTTATAAAATAAACATCACTCTTTATCCCAGAAAGTGCACATTTGGCGCACTATGTGTCTTAGTATTAAATATAGCTCTTAGTATTAGCATTATGATATTAGAGACCGCTACTTGAAACAAGCCCGGAATCAGGAGGGAGAGAGCTCGATACACTCATTTTCATAGTAAAATTTCACATTTTCTCAAATTACTCCCGAAATATGGGAGTTATGAAGAAATTCATCACCACAAGTTATGAAGGCATTAAGTAATCGAATAAGATGGCATCATTAGTTTGGCATAATTTTACTCTTTTTTTTCGGACATGTCTACGTCCAACCGCTCCCATACATTCGTTCCACTGTGCGTAAGGGCCAATGCCTGAAATTGGTGGCACGTAAGGGCCAATCCCTGAAATTGGCGTCTTGTTGTTTTCTCGCGGCCATCAACCAAATCTTTGTTTTGTTTGTTTTGTAACAAACGAAACTTATTTGTCATACATATCTCTAAAGTCAGTCCGAAATGAGATTAAAGAGTTAGAAGTTTGTATGTATTTATTGGCTTTGTAGGCAATTTTTGACTTCCAAAAGGTCGTTTTCGTATGGAGAAGAATGGGCAAGAAACTCCACCGTTACTCTTTTAAAATGTTTTACAATATTTTGTATACATTAACTACACAATTATATGTGAAGACGATGCATCTAGAATAAAATTACTATACCACAATAGGTAAAAAGAATTTAAAATAAAGCAATGACAGGTACACTCATTATGTGATAGATATATTATGTCGCAGACAATTAGTATAACACTTTTTGCAAACTGCATTGATTGGCGTATGATTTGTCCTCCAACCTGTGTTTTATGATGGTCACCCTAGAATAACAATCAATGTCGAAATTATAACAATTGAACGAGTTGCCAATTTGCCTTAGGCATTTTGTAAACGTACGGCGCCGTTTGTAAACTGACAAATCATATACGTACGATCTGCCTGCGACAGATAATGGTGCTCACATGTCTACAAACATTGTAGAAGTATACTATATTCCCAAAATGTTAACAAGTTATACTAATAAGTCAGTGCGTGACTTCGCACGGCTGAGGGAAAACCGGATGGCATTGAGACATACAATTCCTTACACTTATTAGAGCTTAAATTTCGAATGCCATCCGATATAAACAATTTAAAATGGTTTTTTGTTGGCGACTTTGAAGGGTTGTTTCTCAGAAACTTCCCAGCAAGATGGCATTTATTTTACAACATAAAGTGGTACCAAAGTACCATTAATAAGATCACCAATTTTGGAGCGGTTGACTCATTTTATTTTTTTATTTTTCTACATTCGCGAGTGAGAAAACGGATCGCGTGTTTCCGATTGCCATTTAAAAAAATTTTGTATAAATAGGTTTTTATTATACAAATATTTTTTATTATATAAATACACATAACATCACGCCTTGTATCCCCGAAAGATGGGCAGAGGTGTCCCTGTAGTAGGTTCACCCACATTTCGCCAGTTATGTTTTAAGTCCCATGTAATAGGGGGCGAGCCTATTGCCATCAACCGGGCACAAATCCAGATTCCGGGCTGCTACTGAGAAATTTCAGATGGAAAAACCCAATAACACATTGCCCGACCCGGGAATCGAACCCAGGACCGCATGCTCAGCAGTAGCGCTTGCGACCACTAGACCAACGGGGCAGTCAATAAATATTCAATAATTAGATTTTTTTTTTTATACTTCACAAAGCAACCGCTTTTTCATACGGTTGCCTCGTCAAAAAATGTTATTATATTTATTGCTTTAACTAATATTTGTTTCGGGTGGATGTGTCGAACTCTTTTATTACTACACAACCTGGAAATAATTATCATATTGCAAAAAACGTAAGAAAAATTTAATTTCGCGGTCTACTCGGCGCACCTCACTTATGTGTTTTGTTAGTAGATAATGAATGTTTGTTGTACAGGACAGTCTACAAGAGCTCCGAGTGGCGGCAACTACGGCAGGTGTCGGTGTTCGTGGTGTCGAGCGCAGCGTGCGTGGCGGCTGAGCGCGCGGAGCTGTGGGCGCCGCGCCACCTGCTGCGCGGGCAGGCGGCACGGCACGGCGCGTGCGGCGCGGCGCCGCTGTGCGCGGGTGCACGCTTTTCGCGCGGCACGCCATGCAACTACTGCGCCGGCGCGCCTCTGCTGCGCGACCATACGCTGTTCGGCGTCATGAGCGACAACAGCGCGTGCGGCGTCGCCTGCGAGCCACAGCTCTACGTCAATATCGCTACGCTGCGCAACTGGATCGACTCCGTTATCGAATAAATTATATTTATTTTCGATTATTTACCTACTACGTTTTATTACTAACACACAACGCAGACAGTGCCCAATTTTCTGAACTGCACGTTGCGTCAATGCGGAGTCACCGAGAGCTTACGGCAGCCTTACACGCTTGCAACAGATTGGTTGGTACCTGTGCTGGTATGCCTACGTAGGTAGACCGGAGCGTGTATTTGTATGTACCTTTGACAGTTTTATATTGTTTTTTTTTTTTTTTATCGCATCTATTCAAAAAGAGCTAGTTTATTCTTCATAAACAGGGACTAAAATAGATTTTTAATCCCTAGGGATTAAAAGTGATTTGAATTTGGAATGTGGATATTGTTAGTAAAAGTTCCAATCACCAAAGAGATCAAACACGAATATTGTAAGAACAAGTAACAAGCTGGCAAGAGAGAGAGAGAGAGAGAGAGAGAAAGTTTGAATTTGTTTAAAATGAAAATCCAATATGGCCGCTGCGAAAATATTCAAATTTTTCGTAATAGGTGTCGTTTTCAAGTTTCGAGGGTGCTAAAGTCGATAGTAAGGTCAAAATGTAAATCCAAAATGGCAGCTGCGAGAATTTTCAAATTTTTCATCATGGGTATCGTTTTCATAGTTTTCGAAGGTGCAAAAGTCGATAGTGAGGTCAAAATGTAATTCCACGTTGGCAGCTGCTAAAATTTTGCTTTTTAAATCATATATGATTCGTTCCCGACGGGGGTCGGATCACTGGTGTATTCCCGTTCGTCCCACTGACTTCGTCCCCGTAGGGGGACGATCGGGAATTTACAAAAATAATATTAAATTTGTTCCCGATCGTCCCATTCATGATTTTAGGGGGACGAACGGGAATATGTTCTTAGATTAGCGCCATTCGTCTACCTAAATCATTTTGTGCGTATTGTTTAGTCGTTGTTTCGTAGTTTACTTTCAAAGGAGATGTTTGATTTTGGGCTACCACTATGTACGCTACATAGATAAGTAGGAAAAAAATAGAGGAACTTCATAAAAATACTAACAAATTAATTTAAAGAATGGTACAAGCGTACAAAAATGATCATTTAAATAAAAAAACTTTTACTAGATTATACAGCGACATTTACATAGTGTAAATGGCGCTAGCCAAGGCTCCATACATTTCTGGAACATCTCCTTTGTCGGGATATTATATGGCTCTGGTGGGATGCTCCGGCGATGCCGCTAGTTAACAAAAGAGTGCCGATAACATTGTGTTATTTGCGTAAACCTTATTGGTTTACTCAACATTCTCTCCCAGTACCCTTAAATTAGACCGGTCGGGTTAGTGTTGACAAAACAATGAAACTGCACGGGTGTTAGTGTTATAATATAAATGTTCTACACGAATTCTGTGGAAAACTACTGATGTAAGTACATTTTTGTTACAAATATCATTAGATAGCCTACATAGTTAATACTATTTTGTCTCATGTCTTATTAATTTATTCTAATACCATTTTTGTATTCTATTTTATTATACACAGTTGCATTTTAAGAATTACTCGTTTTGCGACTCTGTTGCCATTTTGAGAATTAGTCCTTTTGCGCCTAAACCAATACTAAGTGTGTAATTATTGACTTCTGTTTTTTAGAGCTCAACAATGTCACAAGAAGCACATCTTGGTCCCTCTAGTAGTACAGGAAGCTGTTTACAATATATACAAAGAAAAGGTGGAATCGTGTTTCTTCGTGCTGGATATCAAAGCTGATTTAAGAAGCTGACTGTTTTTTTAATCATATTTTTTAGTTTTATGGAGAATTTTATTTTGTTTTAATGTTTCAGTGTATGTGTATTTTGATACCTAGGTACGTAAAGTTGATTCTGTTATATTAACTGTGATTTTTATTCCTTAATAAATGACTGATTTTTATTTTAAAATTTGTTTTTTTTTTACCATGAAAACAACCGTCAACAACAAGTCTGAAATTAATTGGTGGGACCAAGAGGCCTAAAAGATAATTAATAAATTATTCCCGTTCGTCCCCCTAAAATCATGAATGGGACGATCGGGAACAAATTTAATATTATTTTTGTAAATTCCCGATCGTCCCACTACGGGGACGAAGTCAGTGGGATGAACGCTGACGTTTTTTTTTTTCTCATAGACGGTGATAAAAAGTAGTGTTCACCTCGGGAGCAACATTATTTAAGCTCGAGTGACGTATTTTGAATCCTTCGCTCCACTCTGGATACAAAGAATACTCTCGCCTAAAATAGTTGTTTGCTTCCTTGGCAAACAATCTACTATTATACATAGTATAGCACGGTTTTTACGACTGACAAAACAGAGATTTCAATGTACACTAACTGCGCCGCTGTTATGTGCTGTGTTTGTATGTGCACTAACTTAGATATCTTAGTTCGTAAGTTTAATATTAAATGGTGAAATTCGTTTCGTGGCGTGGTTTAGTAGAACACACAACGCGGTCACACAGACAGACACGAAAAGCGACATTAATTTATGCGTGCATTATGCCTTTGAATTTTTTTTGGAACGAAGTTCTTTAACGCGGTTTGTAAACTTTCAGAAATCGTCACGCTAAAGTGTTGCGACTGTCTTCGTCGAAACGTAGATAGTAAAAAACAAAAGAAAAGAGTAAAGTAACTGATTGTTTTCCCGCGGCAGTGAGTAAAACTTAAAAAAAAATAGAGTTAAAATCAATTTTGTTTTCAAATAATTAAAAAGAAATATGCATTAACTTGAAAGCGTGAGAAACAATAGTAGCCACTAGACACAACGCAGTGTTAGGTTTCAATTTATTGATATATGATTGTTGGTTATTACTGGCAACACCGAAAGATTCGATGTGTCAAAAGTGGCGCGGCGTGGGAACGGCCTTCTGGGTGAATTTTATATAGGGAGATTCTGGGTCGGGCGCTCGTGACGGCACAGATTACATAGAGAACTACGTTCGTGACGGTAAGACGTGCTTAGTGGCTGTGTCGGTAAAAAGATATATTGGAACAGTATTTGTTGGAGATCTACTGTAAATTAAGGTAATCTATTAGTTTTATGGTAAATATTAGAATACCTACTGATTAAATTGTGATATTATGTGGGAAATAAGAGATGTGATGGTATGGTGTAGAATATTGAATTTGATTTTGCCAAAGAAATATAAATGAATGACAAAATATCTTGGTGTTTAATATTATTTTCCTATGTGCGTGTGTGTGGTGTGAGGGCCACTTTGTTAAAACTCTTTGAAAATGTAATAGGATTTAGTGAACATTCCGAAAGAATTGTAAAAGTTGGAATCAGATTTTGTGAAAGTCAAATTACCGAGTTATGGACTGTGCGCTCTTAGTTGACCCGCGATCGTCGTATGACGCGTAAAGGCTCTACACGAACTGGCGCGATATCGCGAGCGCTACAGACAGCACGACCCTTGTAGCGCCCGCGATATCGCACTGGTCTGCACGAGCCTTAATACGATATCGTAATGTACGCTAGGGCTAGTTATAACTTTACGCGGAGTCGCTCCGTCTTCACGGGGTCCTGAACCCCCATATCTCACAGGCCTGGACGATCGTAGTAGCGGCGACACAGCGGCTACTCGATCATGGACATTTCAAGACACCGACGCATGCACAGGATAGAGGTCGATCGGGCGTTCATTCGCTTGAACTCGATGAGATCATAGAGTATTACAAACGGGATCCTCATCGAAGTACGCGTATGGTTGCGGCTAAATTTGACGCAAGCCAATAATACTACGTCTGGGAGGACGATACATACAACAGCTGTGAAGTGTGTGTGACATCCTAATAATTTTTGTAGAGTTTATGCACTGTACGAAAACGAATGCGGAAGCGAATGCGCCGCCGCGCCGGCGGCGGCGGCGCCGGCCACAATTGCTTTTTGTCAGTGATTGATAGAAAATCGTTACTGGGAAGTGTAAGTACCTACCTACCTTTGTAAGTAGCGAACAGTTTAAAGTAGGTCAGTTATTACAATCATTGTAAATAAGTTGATTACAATTCTAAATACGCCTTAAATCCTTCAATTTTATTGTACAAGACCATAGCGACGTACTCCAAATTGGAATAACTGTTATTTCCGATCCATTTTATTTATTAAATTCAGAAAATAATTTAAAATTGTTTTTTTAGTTTCATGTTCAATAAGTTGTAGGTAAAAAAGTATTTTAGCTGTTCTAAGCCCGTAAAAGTATGAAGGGAAAGAATAACGTTTAGGTAAAGGAGTTATCAGCTATTATAGCGGGAGAGTCAACGAACGCGCGTCACTGACGCGCCGCACAGTGGGCTGAAAATCGGCTTTCATAGACATTCGATTTTTTTTTCGAATTGGTCAAATTTTTTGATTGGAATTGTTTAAAACAATCATGACCTTGAGGTATAATTGGTATGACGTCATAGA
Organism: Omphaloscelis lunosa; assembly: GCA_916610215.1. Taxonomy (NCBI): domain Eukaryota; kingdom Metazoa; phylum Arthropoda; class Insecta; order Lepidoptera; family Noctuidae; genus Omphaloscelis; species Omphaloscelis lunosa. Next base: position 1,236,887 of record OU744245.1, on the reverse strand, counting down.
ACATAGTGGAAGATAGACTTTTGATTTTTTTTCAAAATACTTGTATGGGAATTATCATAAAATCTTCAATATCTCAGCTATCGCATATTTGCGCAAAAGAATTCTTTCACACAAAAAATCTCCTATTTTTTTGCCAATTTTTGATATATTTCACTTTTATGGCAGAGGTGCGATGAAAAAGAAAAAAAATAAAAATAATTTTATTATTTTTATTTCTTCATTTATAACGATTATAAATGAATTTAATTACGCATTAGAATAATATAACAAAGAATATATAGCACAATAGTCTAGGCCATCGTGAGCCGCTTTTTTAGTCATTGATTTTTATACTACCTAGCAGAAAAACAGCATCTTATACGTAAAAAAACAATTCTTAAATTGTTGACAACAAATACTCGACTTTATCGGAAGCCTGACCCTTTTAGCCTATAACAATTACCGAGAATTATTGCTAATAGGTACCTACCTATTAACTAATAGGTAGGTGATCACTGATCACCTAATTTAAGTTTTATTATGACAATGAAGGGTTTTTAGGCTAATTACTAATCGTTCTCCAGAGGAACTTACAGAATCACTGTGCAGGTGCCTAATGAGTTATAATCATTAGGGTTAATTTAGTTCTGTACAGATATCTCACAGGTATTTAAAGTGCAGTATTGGGAACAATTATTCAGTTCACATTGATTTCCCCTTGTGTTAACAGTGAAATTGTGCTTGCAAAAAATGGAGAGTTTATCTACTTACCTAGATTTCTTCATGATTTTGAAGAATTCGGGGAAGTACAGTGACAGCCTTGCACTATATAATGCTGTAGTTTCTCGTTTGAACTTAAATCTCTCCGATGAAGATAATTTAACATTAAAAGAATATTGCAGAAGGATTACACTAGCTATTACAAGGAAATGGAAGCAAGCCAACAGAAAACTGGAGTGTTTCTTAAAGGAACACAAAAACTGGCTTGAGACTGATATTGATTGGCCTAGTTGCATAAAAGTACCTGCTGCTTCAGGCATTGTGGATTCTGAAGTAAATGCCATATCTCCTCAACCTTCCACATCTACATCAGCAGCAATATCAGTTGGAACAATGACAAAAAGAAAGGCACCAACTCGTAAACCATTTCAAGATCTAGGAAAGAAACAAAAAAGAAGGAGAATTACAGATCAAGAAAATTGTGAGTCCAGTGAGATAGCATATGCTGCTATCATAAAGATGAGACAAGAAGGAAAGGAGAATATTGCTTCAGCACTAGAATTCATGTTGACAAATCCAGGAGCTGCTGATAAGTTCAATAATTTAATTCATCAATCGTTGGCCAAGCAAGTTTTCACACCCGAGAAGGCACTTGGCATATTTCTCTCTTTAAAATTATCTAAGTGGCAATATATAACATTGAGAGAAACAGCCATACGTGAAGGCGTAAAAGATTTGTATCCATCTTATTACAAAGTTCAACAGGCGAAATTACAATGTTATCCTTCCAAACAAACAATAACAGTGACGGATTCATCAGCAAAAATTTCTCTTCAAGGATTATTAGATTTAACAGTCAAAAGAATCTTCGACAGTTTACCTGAGTGCGTAGAACAGAAACAGTTAATATTAATATCGAAATGGGGATTTGACGGTGCGTCTAGCCAGAGCAGATATAAACAGACAATGGACAGTGAAAATGATGATTCTAGTGTCTTCATGACATCATTAGTTCCATTGAAACTAATCAATGGCAGTGACACCATATGGAAAAACCCGAAACCCTGTTCTTCATCATTTTGTCGTCCCGTGCGATTTAGCTTCATGAAAGAAAGCAAACTGGTTGTCAATGAGCATTTAGACAGTATGAAAGAAGAAATAAAAGCGTTGAGACCGACAGATAGTGGCAGCAACAAGGTCACCCATGACCTTAAGATGACCATGATCGATGGCAAGGTCTGCACTTACATCTCTGAAGCCAAAGCCAGCTCAGTTTGCTATTTATGTTTGGCAAAACCTTCAGAGATGAACAATTTAACGGAAGTGTTAAAAAGGCCTGTTTCTGAGAATTTATACGAATTTGGGCTGTCTTCGTTACATGCACGCATCAATTGCATGGAATGCCTTTTAAATATTTCTTACAGACAAGATCTTAAAAAATGGATGGCAAAAGGGGAAGAAGATAAAGCTATTCTGCAGGCAAGGAAAAAAACAATCCAAGACGGTTTCAAGCGGGAACTGAACCTGATCATAGGTGTGGTTAAACAAGGCTCAGGAACAACCAACGATGGAAATACAGCACGGAGATTTTTTGAATTTCCGGAAAAAACCGCAGCCATTACGGGTCTGGATGAGAATTTGATTCGGAGATTTGCTGTTATTTTACAGGCTATTACATCAGAAGAAAATATATATATTGAAAAATTTAAAGAGTACTGCCTAAAGACAGCAGAGAGGTATTTGGCACTTTATAACTGGTATTACATGTCGCCAACTGTGCACAAGTTACTTGTACATGGGGCAGATATTATAGCTTGTAATGCAGTAGTACCAATTGGGTGTCTTTCAGAAGAAGCATCAGAGGCTCGTAATAAGGACTTTCGAAGATTTAGATGTCATCATTCAAGAAAAAAGAGCAGACAATGTTCTAATGAAGACATTCTAAACATGCTTCTTCTCACTTCAGACCCTCTCATTTCTTCAGTTAGACCAATTATGGATGTAAAGAACAGGAAAGCTCTCTTCTCTGAAACTCGGGATCTTTTGGATAACCTGCAAGAACCCGATGTCGAATTTTGCGATATAAATCAATTAGATTCCGAATCTGAATCAGAATCAGAATGTAGTGATTGTGACTAACAGTAGGTTAAGATGTTTTTGTTTATTTACTAACTTTTTATTAGTTTTACTTTTGTTAGTATTAATTTAGAGCATGTCTGTAAATAATCAATTAAATTTTATTTTTAGAATGTATTTAGATTTAGGTACTATTTTTGTTCTATTTTTTTTTATATAAAACTATTTAAAATTTAAATGTAAGTCATATTTGTAGTTGTATATTATATGTTTAACTGTTATTATACCCTAATGATAATAACCCATTAGGCACAGTGATTCTGTAAGTTCTACCTCTGGAGAACGATTAGTAATCAGCCTAAAAACCCTTCATTGTCATAATAAAACTTAAATTAGGTGATCAGTGATCACCTACCTATTAGTTAATAGGTAGGTACCTATTAGCAATAATTCTCGGTAATTGTTATAGGCTAAAAGGGTCAGGCTTCCGATAAAGTCGAGTATTTGTTGTCAACAATTTAAGAATTGTTTTTTTACGTATAAGATGCTGTTTTTCTGCTAGGTAGTATAAAAATCAATGACTAAAAAAGCGGCTCACGATGGCCTAGACTATTGTGCTATATATTCTTTGTTATATTATTCTAATGCGTAATTAAATTCATTTATAATCGTTATAAATGAAGAAATAAAAATAATAAAATTATTTTTATTTTTTTTCTTTTTCATCGCACCTCTGCCATAAAAGTGAAATATATCAAAAATTGGCAAAAAAATAGGAGATTTTTTGTGTGAAAGAATTCTTTTGCGCAAATATGCGATAGCTGAGATATTGAAGATTTTATGATAATTCCCATACAAGTATTTTGAAAAAAAATCAAAAGTCTATCTTCCACTATGTTCTATGACGTCATACCAATTATACCTCAAGGTCATGATTGTTTTAAACAATTCCAATCAAAAAATTTGACCAATTCGAAAAAAAAATCGAATGTCTATGAAAGCCGATTTTCAGCCCACTGTGCGCCGGTCTCGTGCAGTCAGTCGATCGCGCTGTAGAGATACTATGGGTTCTAGGTTGCTTTTAAGTTTTGTTTTTCACAATTCTAAATGCGCCATTTTTAAATATTTTTTTATAAATCTATTGTACTACCAAGACAAAATCATTTTGCTGCGACAAAACAGCAAAATGGATGCAACAAGATGGCAACCAACAGATTAGCCTTTAAAGTTAAAGTTCGTGAGCACATTCGTAAGAAGCTGGCAGTATCATCACAGCGGTAATATTTTGTCATTGTTTGTCTTGTTTTATTATATTCGTGTATTTATTTGTTCTTATATTTATATATATTTAGGTATATTATATTATATAAATTGTTTTAATAGGTATATATATCCTTATATTTAAATAAATATTTATTTCACAATTTTCGATATTGCACCTACCACTGCTCATCTCTGCACCACCCAAAGGTTGACTAGTAGAAAATGCCTATGGCATTTAGTTCGACTCTGTACATTTATGTGCTTAAAGTATTAAATAAATAAAACAACCATTAAAATGTCAGCTTGTATAATTGAACTGTATATCTAATTATTGATATAAGATTCAGTTACCACTACTACAGGAAACTCGGTTAATCGTCAAATAACTCAGCTGCGCGTCGTGGTCGGAACAAATTGAAGTTTCATCATATTTTTTTAATTACGTATAGGATACTAATGAAACTTCAGTACCATTTATAGACAGTAATTACCTATTTAATAACGTTTCAAGTTAGTGTTTGGAGCACTTATTGAAAGTGCTAGGACCTATTCATAGTAGATTATGCAATAAGGGGATATAATCACTTTAATTAGCAATAAAAAATTGCGTCAGAATAGTTTACACACATAAAATTACATCACGCCTGTAATCCCCGAAGGGTAAGGCAGAGGTGTACCTACAGTACACCCACATTTTGCCAGTTAAGTTTAAGTCCCATGTAATAGGGGGCGAGCATATTGCCATCAACCGGGCACAAATCCAGACTCCGGGCTGTTACTGAAAAATTCCAGATGGAAAACCCAATAACACTTTGCCCGACCCGGGAATCGAACCCAGGACCTCATACTCAGCAGTAGCGCTTGCGACCACTAGACCAACGAGGCAGTCAAAACAGTCAGAATAATTTATATTGTTGATTATGATCAACAAGAATAGGAGCTCTATAATTTTATTAGACAACAATTATTAGTTTTATCACTATTGAACCTAGGTCAGAAGAAGGGAATGTACTAATTCAATAATATTACACTCTCTAAAACAACAACAACTTTAGTAAAAAAACAAGGTTGTTATTTTTCCCCTAAAGTTTTCTCTAAGGACTTAACCACAGTAACCTTAGTGTTATCTATGTGTATACCGTGAAACCTGGCAACTTTGCCTCTTTACGGTGGGTAAAAAAGTTTGTAAAAGTTTTTCTTTAAAAAAACTCTATGATGTTATAAAAAGCAAACAATGACATATGTAGTAACATAAATCTATTGTTTTCTCATTCTATAATGATATTTTAGTTAAAAAACTTTTTATGGCAAAGTCAACTGTCACTTGTGGTAAGATTGCCATCCCAAAATTTAGGAAAAATTTAAAAGAGTTACCATAAAATCACAGTCATCATTGCCGCATGCTTAGTCACAGTAAAAATATACTACAGTTGTATAATATTTTACACCGGCAATTGGATTTCCAAAATGTGGCAAATTCACCCGCCTTATTTCGATTTTTTCAAACTAAATAGAAATAGCTGTATAGGATTAGGATTGCATCAGTAAAATTAGGGGTAGGTAAGTAGGAAACAAAACGAAATAACATAATTTTAGTTTATTTCTTGTGACAGCCCTAGCCTCAAAAAAATGGCAAAGTCTACATTACTAAATCTTTGCATTGGGTTGGTATATTTGACAACAGTTATTTCTTAGGTTAAATTGGTTAAAGAGACGTAATTATCATGATTTAAGGCGAAAGCGCCGACCCTGCCCGCGAAATTCAAATTTTCTTACGTTTTTTGTATTTTTTAGGTCAGTCTCAGATCTCATGTTAATGATTGATTGATTTGCGGTCGTAAAAATAATAAATATATATTTACAGAATGTTAATAATTAAAATCGTAAATACTATTCTCAGTGATGGTGTATAATGTCATAAATTCACGAAATTAACATTCTTAGCAGCAAATAATTTGATATGTTATTTAGGTAACCGTGAGATGTGGAAGAAATGGAGGGAGGCCATCTTTTATGACCGCCAATCAATCAATCATTAACATGAGATCTGAGACTGACCTACAAAATGAAAAAAACATAAGAAAATTTGAATTTCGCGGGCATGGTCGAAGGTTCCACCTTAAAGAATATTATTAAGAACGTCGTATTAAAGTTTGACTTATCTAAAGAAAGAAAGAAAAACATTTATTTGAACACAGTTCGTGAAACACAAAAAACCAAATAACAAAGATAAAATAAATAATAATATTTAAAAACAACAGTGTGTGCCTCACGGCTGCGCCAAAAAGGTTCATTTCAGCATTAATGCCAGACAGATGCTGTTTGACGCTGGTTTTCTAATGAACCCATAAGAAACAAGGTACATATCACTGCACGGAAAGGAAGGATATCACTGCTTGCTCTGTTGATCGCTTATGTGAGGTAGCATGTGCAGGGGTTGAAGGCCATACTTTCTTATGTGTTTATAGACCACCAGCCTCAAACTTGTCATCATTTTTAATCATAATGGAAGAAATAGCTAAACTTTTTAGAGATAATAAAATAGTTTTTGTTTGTGGTGACCTAAATATTGATCTATTAATAATTCACTGGATAAATGTAAGTTTATCTCATTGTTTAAATCTTTCAATTTAAAATGTTTATTTAATGTAGCAACTAGAATAACAGCAACCTCGGCTACATGCATAGAAAATGTATTTACTAATTGTGAAATAAAAGACTGGTCCCTAATTAGTGGCGTCAGGTCTGATCATACAGGTCAACTTATATCCTTTGAATTAGATAAAAAGTTAAGTTTAGATAAAACTATTCAGTTAAGACCTCTTATTAAAAATAAATTGAAGATATTTAATAATAATGTTCTTAGCAATCTTTCAACAGCTAGTTTTGATTCACAAGACCCCAACATAAACTACGGTACATTATTTTCTACAGTATGCCAAGAATTCAATAAAGCATGTCCTGTAAAAACAGTAACAATCAATACTAAACCAAAATTTAATGAATGGGCCACTCCTGGTATTAGAAAAAGCTGAGATATTTTATATAATTTACGAAAAATCATTGACTTCTGATCAAGCAATTCATAATTATGTAAGAAACTATTCTATGATATTTAAAAGAGTCTGCGCCCAAGCTAAATCTAAATTAATAAGTAACAAAGTTAATATTTCTAAAAATAAAATAAAAGCTGTGTGGTAGGTAACTTACAAATAAACTGGAAACACAAAACAGCAAGATCAGAATGAACTGTCTTTAAAAATTTATAATGAAACCATTTCAGATAAGTTAAAAGTTGCTGAGACCCAAGAAAATTTCTTTACCAACATCCCAATAGAGGTTACGAAATCTCTCCCCTCATCATTTATATTAGCTGAATTTCTTCTAAAAGGACACTTCAGTAAGAACATTCCAAGTTTTGAATTCAAGCTCATTTCTATTTTCACAATTAAAAAAGCATTCTAAAGACTTCAGTGTTTTTTATGTTAATAAAAAACACTGAAGACTTATGGGGGATTTCCGTTAAGGTTCTTGAAGATATCATTGACAAAATTGGTTTTATGGTTTTCTAATCGATCTTTTCCGTTGCAAATCTGTTTTAATGAATTATTTGTTTTAAATGCTACCCTTAATCCATTTCAAAACAAAGTTTTTGAAACTCTATCACTTATTGATCCTAAGTATCTATATATCCTAAGAATCTCTTGGACCTAGGTTGTAAATGGCTCGAACAGCCCTTTTCTGTAGAACAAAGATAGTATTAATGTCCGCACAGGTTCCCCAGAGAAGAATCCCATATGACATAAGACTATGAAAATAACTAAAATAAACAATTCTGGCTGTATCTACATCAGTTATCTGTTTAATTTTTTTAACAGCATAGGCGGCCGAACTTAGCCTTCCTGAAAATTGTTGTATGTGTGGGCCCCATTGTAATTTACTGTCAATAGTGATTCCAAGAAAAACTGTCGACTCAACAGGGTCCAACTCTGTTCCATTAATTTGAACATTTGTAGATAGCTGCCTGACATTTGGCATTAAAAATTTAATGAGTTTAGTCTTTTTTTCGTTCAGTAGAAGATTATTTACATTAAACCAATGCACTACTTTAGAAAGTGCATCGTTAACTTGTTCAAAGTTGACTAACTGACGTTTGATTTAAAAAATGAGGGAAGTGTCATCTGCGAATAATACTATATCTTGTCATTATCCCTTATGTGATAAGGTAAATCATTTACATAAATTAGAAATAAGAAAGGCCCAAGAATTGAACCCGGCGGAACGCCCATGGTGACCGCAGATCCTGCAGATTTGTTGCCATTAACATCGACCCTCTTTATTCTGTTGTTCAGATAAGAAGTCAGAAGGTCAAGAGCCTTGTCCCTCATACCATAGTGGTACAGTTTCCTGGTGAGTGTATCATGATGTACGCAATCGAAAGCCTTAGACAAGTCACAGAAAATGCCAAGAGCATCTTGCCACTCCTCCCAGACCTCGAATATGCTCTTCAACAATTCCACGCCCGCGTCTGTAGTTGAACGACCCTTTGTAAAACCAAACTGTTTCAGATGAAGTAGATTATATGCATTGAAATGTCCTAACATTTTTTTTAAATTAATTTTTCAAAGATTTTGCTCAATGTAGGTAATATTGAAATAGGGCGAAAATTTGTGGGATCAGTTGTGCTGCCAGATTTGAACAGTGGAATCACTTTGCTAAGTTTCATCAGATCAGGAAATACACCAGATGCAATACAAGAGTTAAAAACGATTGCTAAAAAGGGTGAAATAACATCAATTATTGAGGACACGGTATGTACTGATAATCCCCAAAGGTAAGCAGTTTTTTTTACATCAAGATTTTTAAAAGATTCTATAATGTCTTTCAAACTCAAACTCAAAGCATTTATTTCAATTAAACCATTTACAGGCACTTTTGAATTGTCAAAGTTTACAGGCACTTTTGAATTGTCAAAGCAAACTTTAGCATTAATGACTGTGAATTCAAAAAGTTTGTCACATTCTGGTACACATTCTTTAAGTATTGAGTAAGCAGAAGTAGAGGACGACGATGACAGAGGTTTGGTTGTTAAAATAGGAATATTAGTGAAGAAATTTTCAAACTCAGTTGCCACCTCCACGTCTGCCTTAATGTCTACATCATTAATTTTTAGATGGAAGTCACGATTCCGTACTGTCGTTCTTCCCGTTTCTGAATTAATAATATTCCAATTTGTTTTAATTTTATTTCCAGAAGATTTTATTTTATTTTTAATGTATATGGCTTTTGCTGAGGAACAGCCTCTTTTAAAAAAATTAGAATATTTCTTAACAAATTCTTTAAAAGTTTCATCATGGTTATATGTTTACTCTTGTATTGACAAGAGTTAAAAACGACTGCTAAAAAGGGTGAAATAACATCAATTATTGAGGACACGGTATGTACTGATAATCCCCAAAGGTCAGCAGTTTTTTTTACATCAAGATTTTTAAAAGATTCTATAATGTCTTTAGCAGCTCTGCCTTAAATATTGGCACATGTAGAATTATTCTACCACCCCTGAGGAAGCTGTAGTAGTTACGCACATTGTTAAGAAACCAAATTGATGCTCGGAGATTGTCCTTGCGATCACTATAACGGTAACGGTTTGATCGTCTCGGGACCCCTTTAGCTTTCTTATGCCAAGTTGAGCTATATGATACGATTTCTCTTCACTAGGTTTTAAGGGTACCCCTTACCCTCGAGAGGGGTCACACGAAACGAGTAATTATCTAGATTTGTAGAGAAACCTATGATGAGAAATGTTTGAATGCAATTATGTGTGTACGCGTTATGGGTTGTTCCAACAGAGGCGGCCTACAGTAGCGGACTGAACCTAGTTGTAATGTACTATCTTATCTGATGGAGCTACAGATTTAGAGTAAATATGAGATGGAGATATTCAACATTTCTACCACACGGGGTACACATTGCTACTGCAATCGTGTCTTTTTGGCCAACCCAGAGTAGGCTGGCGATGTGTTTAGGCCATAAAACACAAAAAAGTTTGAATAAGTTAAGTAGAAACTAAGTTCTCTTTTGTGAACGAAATCCAAAGAGTTCAATCGACAAAAACAACCTATTTGACCTAATCACAAGTGGCATGGAATGTCCCGTATTTGTGTATATTATCTATAGACAGGTGTGGACAGGTGGCTGTGTTGTGTTCAAGGGACTTATACCTACTCAGATAACTAGGATTGTGTTATGTTCAGCTTGTTCAGCGATGTTGTGTGCTCACAACATTAATAAACACAACGGATCGAGTTCGTGTCTATAGTGTGTGCCAACAAGGGACTGCTCGTCATCTCGCTGCTGATGGGGATGTTCATAATATTCACCATCAGCGCCAGTATCCTCCAAATAGTTCAGAAAGGAAAAGGAGACGAAGTTGTAACAGAAACACTATTATATCCTGGAATCCTGGGAGACTTCTATAATGAGTACAAAGTCGTTGAGGAAGGCACACTGAAACCCGCTACGAGCACGCCTTTTGACCGAGCTATAGCGCGCATACGCCTCCCGAACGTGTTATCTATACCCATCATTAAACTGAGGGCGGGCACATCAGAGCGGCGTCTGTCCACGGTCATTGTGGCACGGACAGATGTGGACGACCTCAAGCTAGACATATCAATGGCACAAAATAAATTGTAATGTTTCAATTTAGTTTCTTTCCATGATTTGGTAAACTGTAAAGCTTTATCGACCAGCAGATGCAGAGTAGATGTGTGCATAGCATATATTCCCTAACTACAGACTGAAGTCCTGAACATAGTCAAGCTAATGCGAGCGTCACGATGATCACGTTGAATCGAAACAACTACACGTTCTTTGTTGTGTTAAGAGTCCATACCTCAAATTGCTTAGGATGATCCTCCGTTAAATCGAAAAAACTGCAGCATTAATTTTGAAATAAATATATGTTCAATTTGAGTACTATGTTTGACGAAAACACCGTTCTATACAAATGTCTCTATAGAAAAAAAATAGCAGCGCTTTACTTTCAAATAAAACGCTTGTTGTGTCCTTAGACTCCTTCGGGGTCTTATAAACATAATTTTTCATTATATAGGTAGTCTGTCTACTGAAAGCTGAGAGTGAAAAAGAGCGGCAAAGTATAGTGGCCAAAAATCTATGGGAGCTGGTCCCACTACCACCACAGTGAAAACCATTGAAGTTTTGAAAACATTACTTCTCCCTTTACTCAAGCCAAGGCGCATCAAAATCTGTCCCAGGGTTATTCAGTTCTGACAATGTTAGGTTAGGTTAGGGTTGTTATTGTTAAATCATTTGATAAAAAACCGGGCAAGTACAAGTCTGACCAAGCACGATGAAGGGTTACTTAGTTGGGATGAATTTATCTCAAGAACATAACATTGTAGTTGAAAAACATGTTATCCCATACGGAATGTAAGGGAGAACATGTTTTTGCAACTGCAAAAGTATTTGGTCAATTATTACTTACTTAGCAGTGATAGTTTACCTTTTAATTTCGTTATATATACTACTGCCGTGAATTTTTTCAAATATCCAAAACCATTTAGCTGGCAGGGGGGGGGGACACTTGACTAGAACAAACGTTACCATTTTAAAGCTTAATATTTCGCAAATGGATCCCTGAATACAAAAATGGTTTCACACACTCACGATATTTTTAAATGAGCTTTCCTTTTTTTTCTTGGTTTTAGTTTACCACTTAGTCGGTGTGATTAATATTTATATACCTATGCCAAATTACAACTTTATTTTTATTTATTTATTTCCAACTTACATCTATCATAACAGGGCAACCTATTGCGACAGCGTACTTATCTTCATCTTATCCTAACTTATTATTACTAACTTATAATTATAATTACATTTTGCAATTTATTACAAATAATGCATTCTTTGTGAACTCACTCAGAAAACAAAAGAATAGGTCCGTTTCATTAGCTATGAGGTTGAGAGTGCGGAGTGCACGCGTCAGTGGCGCCTCACTTAAAAGATTGGTCCGAGCGCGCGGCTCCGCCAGCAGCCGGGGCTGACGTCGTCGTCGCCACACGTACCGGAACACACAAACCTATGTGCCTTAAGATGTCCGCATTATATACCCTTCCTCTAAGAACTTTGAATATGTACGAGATGAGTGCGAGATCCCTCCTGACCCTCAGTTAATTATATCCAATCATACCCAAAATAAATAAAGTTGGGTACATAAGCGGATAAAATGGGTATCCACCATACAAGCGCAAGTACCAGTACCTCACAAACTTGTTTTGTACTCTCTCCAGCATGAGCCTATATTTGGAGCCCAAATGACTGCGTTAAATTCTAATTGACTTCTAACTAATGCATTATATAAGGCGATAACCGCTTTTAATGTTATTAAAACCACGCACCATACGGAGCATGAAACCTAAATTACGGTAGGCTTTTGCAGCAGCTTGTGACATGATCTCGAAACGTTATATCTATTATTTATTAGCCCGGTGTTGAATTTAACTCCCTAACTTCTGTAACCCTAGCCATTGGCAACACATCTATATTGTAAAGGAGTACGCGCGCGAGAGAAAGTGATTGATACGCACTTTGAAATGTTGAACTGCAAGAGATTATTCTTGCTCCAGGTCACCACTCTGTCTATGTCTCTTTCAAGCCTGTCACAGTCCTCTAATTTACTAATCTCCAGCGCCTGCTTGAGGTCATCAGCAAACAGTAAACATTTGGCGTCTTTAACAACTTCTGGGAAGTTATTGATCATAAGAATGAATTGCAAAGGCCCAAGGTTTCTGCCGTGACTCACCCCAGACTTGGTAAAATACGGCTTAGACTAGTGTGCCGCATACTCAACGTACTGTTGCCTACCGCTCAAGTAACTTGCAAAAAACCTTAGCAGGTGTGGAGTGAAACCAACGGCCGCTAACTTTTTGAGCAATACATCATTATTTACTAGATCAAATGCTTTTTTTTAAATAAAAGTAAGCGGCATCAGTTTGCCCCCCACTATCCACAGTTGGCACAAGATTACCCAACTAACATTTAGGCGTCAATAATAGCTTGTTTTAGAACTTAACGAGATATAAAGCCGCTACAGCAGCAGCACTTACAGCTTTTACCGACAAGAAGCGTAGACAAGCAAAATATTTCTCTTAGACCTTATACCACAGAGTTACAAGGGCGATAAAAGGGTGAGTTTAAGGGTTAAAGACATACACAGCAATTTTTAACACTACAATACGGGCAAAGCATCTTGTGTTATAGGTTTAAGTGAATCTTACAACTATAAGATCTAAATTAGAACTAAGCATTGATTACAACCCCCTAAAGTGATATGCAAGCGATAATGAACTCTCGCCAAGAACCAAAAGTTGCACAAAAGGAATAATTACCACTACCAGTTCTACAATGGTGCTCATAAACTCTTTTGTACCACCAAATGCCTGAGGAGTTACAAAACTCTCTTATGTCACTTGAAGTCGAACAACAGGAACATTTTTCGCTATCATAGAACTTCTAGTGCTTAATGTGACTTCTGTATAATTTTAGGTAGAGTAATAGAGCTTAATACCACTTCTGTGCCCCTTATGTTTGCCCACCATGTTTAGGTTATGAATTGATTTGACTAAGGCTAGAAAAAGATAAGGAAACACGGTTTAATTGAAGTATTTTGCTTTATTGTTTTGTAATACTACTAGCACGATACCTTAAACTAGAATAGGCAATGTTTTATTATATTATTCCAAAAGTTTTATGTTACTCCACATCTAATAAAATATTTCTTTTCAGTAAATAGACAACAGACATCGGGCGCTTGAATAATTTGTTAATAATACATATACTTATTCACAGTGTAGTTACCTGCGCAATAAAAAGTCAACTTCTATATCTACTAAGTTGAAACTAAAAGATTACTTTAAATTTCACTTTCACAAACAAATGGCGGCGTTTTGGATTCGAAAAATATTAACATACGTACTCTTCGCATAAAATAAACCTCAGATGTTAAAAATTTTAGCACCTGAGGCCGTTTTTATAGCCTTTGTAGAAATATACTAGAGTTCCAAACGTTAATAATCACTTATTTGCCACCCTCTTATCACTTAAAAATATAGTGAGCGACATTGTAGTTCTACTGTACCGCTTAAAGAGTAAGTATTTACCTATTTGCAGCCCTCTTAGCACCCAAAGACTTAATAAACGATATTTTACTCTATTGTACCACTAAGGGAGTTAATTTTTGTCTATTTACCACGTTTTTATTCCTCGTAGTTTCAGTTATCGCTATTTTAGCTCTCTTATTGCTTTATTATACCTCTTAACACATTTTATAACTCTGTTCTACAGCCATTAAACAACCTAAGGTGATAAGAAAGTGTGCCCATTTCGGGGGTATAGTAGAGTTATAGCGCGCTCTAACTCCCAATGCATAACACTTATTTATAACTTTAAGATCTGATTAGCGCTCTAATAGATTTACTATAACTCTTGTTTTAGCGCCTAATGTTAGTTGGGTAGCCATGTAACTGAGGAGATTTCTAGTAATGCTTCTTGACAGTCGAAACCGTGCTGGACTTCTGAAAGCTAGCCACTGACCTGTTGAAATATGCTCTTATGAATAGCCGCTTCGAAAACCTTAGCCGGAGTCGACAGCACTGCGACAGGCCTGTAACCAGTACCACCAGCACCACCTTTATAGCACTAAGAGTGTCTGAGCTAAGCTGCAGACAGAGAAAAATACTTTAGGTATACCCGTAGCTCGGTTCATCCTGGATATATTTTGATGGTGTCATAATAAAAAAAATCAGTGTTATTTGCTCTTTTAAGTAATTCACACTTAGTGGCTGGCGGAACTGGGACCATTATCGCCCACCATCCTTTAAAAAAATTACATCGAGTATCCCCGGATCAACTATGGAAAAACATATTTGATAGGTACGTGAATATTTGTATACAGAATATTTAATTTTGTTTTTACAAATTAATAGGAAAGCATAAAGCAAAAAATTGTGTAGATAAGCTTTTATGATCATATTTTATATATATGTAACATCGTCATCATCAACATCATCATTTTAGCCGAAAGACGTCCACTGCTGGGCATAGTCCAAGCACCGCCACTTCAACCGATTCTGTGCTTCCCGCATACAACGGATTCCTGCGGCCTTCACAAGGCCATTGGTTCACCTTGTGGACATTCTGAGTATAAGGTACGCCACCATCTTCACCACGTTATTCACAAGGGACTTATGGACGCCCAAGTAACACATCTAAGCAGTATAACGTCCAACTTACAGCATTTCTGTATCGTTTCCGCATTTTGAGTTAGTTCTATAGTTGCATTACAAACGTTTATACGGCTACTGTAATGCTTATTTGGGCATACAGAAATTATACAGCTTTAGATCCTAAATAGGTTCACAATAGTTGTTTAATTGCATTACAAGCGCATTATATTGGCTTTATTATGGTCAATGAAGTTGCCAATCGCATTACAGAAACATTATACTAGCAATATCATTTATAATGAAGATGTTAATTGCATTACAAAAGCATTAGACTAGCATTAGAATGTTAAATAATTATTGGAGCTGTTTAAGTGTTCACAGTTAGAACTTAAATAAACTCTACATGGTTGAAAAAACATCTCTCAAATTACAACACGGTATAAATGTTATAATACAATTAACGTTGTAATTTAACAACTTTGTCTAGCAATATAATATGGTCGAAGACGGTCAAAACTGAGTGAGTAATACCATATTTGTTTCCATCAAAACAATACTGGGTAAGTATTGAGTAGTACTCTTTTGTTATTTCATACCTACAAATATTACACGCAAAGTATTTGACTGTAAATGTCTATATTAGTTCATTGCCTTTTTTTCACGTTTGAAATTTTCACGCGCCTTCGATATTTTGCGGTTTTGATAATGTTAAGTGTGCCAAGGAAATGTTATATACAGATATGTATGAAATAACCAAAACAATTGTGTATTCCTAGTATAGAACGAATTTTGCGTAATTAACATAATAGTATTGTTTGGGCAGTATTAAATTAAATATTAGGTTTATTGCTTTTATAAATAGAGCTGAATGATAATATTTTTTGGTTATAAAATATTTTAAAAATGGTGTCGGTCTATAGCAGCCCGGTGAGCCTTTGAAAATACTAATTTAATGCTATCAGCAGTATGAATACTCACACGTGAACAAATAGAAGACTTTGATGAACCACTGTAGTGCTATTGTCTAAAAAGTAGTTCTATATGGGTTCTCGGGTATTCCAGTAGATCCTACTTGATGTAGGCTGAAATAGTGTCATTACTTGAACGCAATTTTGGGGATCCTTGAGTAAAACAATAAAACTCATTTCAGAATTTGTACAACTTGAATCCGTTTGCCAAGAGTTGATAAAAAGGCTATCTGAACGCATTATCGACATAACTATTCCTGCGCGTGGCTTCGCGTGCTCTGTAAAGTAACTGCAAAATACTGTATCCAATATTCTTCCCATTTTCGTATCATTAGAAAATTAACTTTTGTTGTTCCTCTTAATAATATTTTTAAGGAGCTACGTATGGTATTCCGAAATACCGCTCACCGAAAGGACGGTTTTCCGATAACACTCTACTCCGACGGTTAGTCGAACGAAAAAATTATTGGCCGATGAAACGTTTCGCCGAAAATATTATTTATCGACGGTTGGTAGTCCGAATGAATCCTTCACCGATGTAACGGTTCACCGAAAACACTCTTCAACGACGATTGGTTAAACGAACGAATCTTTCGCCGATAGCATTCAGTTAACGCTAGCTATTATATTTTATAATTATGTGCAATGCAGCTAAACAATACTCGAGTCCCATGTTTAATTTTATCAGCATAGATGAATAAATAAATACCGGGAGCTTCCGTATTAAAGATAAGTCCCTAAATGACGCATAATGCACTCATTAACAATGGTACTGAGATTAAACGAGTATTGAATAAACTTGCAATAGTTACATGTAACAAAACAACAAATATCTATGGTAGTATTTATTTATTTTTTGTGGGTAGTTGCGAAATTAGTGACGACAGACCTCGTTACATGAAATGTTTCTCGCTCGTGTTTTGTTTAATTAAAAATGAATATGTGCAATTTAGTTAAATCTAAACGCGGAGGACATGTGCCAGTAGTGAATGGATATTCTTATCACGTAAATAAAAAATATGATAACAAGTATTATTGGCGGTGTACAAGAAAACAAACAAGTGGTTGTGGTGTAAGTGTAATAACTTTATTTGATTGTTATGAACATACATTTGTTAGTCAAAATTGTGATCATGCACATTTGCCAGAGCCTGAAAAAATTATTGATATGAATTTTAAAAACAAATTGAGAACTAGTGCGAAGGAATCTATGGACAGTCTGTCACAAATTGTAAATGCTAGTTATAATAATAGGTAAGTACAATGTTCTATAGATATATATTATAGTTTTAAGTAATTTGCTGCGCCCTAACAGGGTAATGTGTCCATTAGTTTTTAAGTAAGTTTTTTGTAAAGCTATGCTTGTAACGATGTATCCATTGTGCAATAAATAAATAAATAAATAAATAAATAAATAAATCGTTGTTTAAAAGACGTAGCTACCACAAGTGCGCCTCAATTGCCCAATAAATCAGCTTGCCGAATGATTGTGCAGCGTGTTAGAAATAAAGGACTTCCTAAGATACCGCAAACAATCAACGAATTTCATGTACCACAATATCTCGCTAAAAGTAATGGAAAGCAATTTTTGCTTGGTCAATATACATGTAACAATGAAAGTGTTGTTATTTTTGGTACTAAAGCTAATGTTAAGCGTATGAATAATGCACAATGCTGGATCATGGACGGGACATTTTCGAGTTGTCCAACTCCGTTCTGTCAAATTTTTTCTATTCATGTTTTAGTGGGAACTGCAGGAGGCACAAATAAATTTCTACCTATGGTATACGCACTACTGTCACATAAGACTGAAAGCTGGTATTTCATATTTTTGGAGATTTTGAAAAAATATGCGATCAATACATTAAATACTCATTTGTCACCAGCTAATATATTAACTGATTTGGAAGTAGCAGTGATCAATGCAGTCAAACGACAGTTTCCAGACTGCGCCCACAGGCTATGCTTATTTCATTTTACCCAAAGTATTTGGCGTCATGTCCAGTCAGAGGGTCTCGCAAGGCGATATGCTGAAGATTTCACATTTGAGCACAAAATCAGACACTTCGTTGCCCTCGCTTTTCTTGAGCCCGCTGAGATATCCGAAGCCTTCGAAATCATCCAAAATAAAATATTGCCGACAGAAGCAGCTGAAATTGGCCACTGGTTTAAGAAATATTATGTTGGATCACATCACACGCAGCAAAGAACTTACACGGGTTTGATAATAAAAAGAAATCAGGCATTATTTCCACCAGCCATGTGGTCAGTTTACGATCGCACACTTTCTGTTCCAAGGACACAAAATGCATTAGAATCGTGGCATGATCGATGGAACACGCTTCTCCATAAAAAAAAATGGAACATTTATAAAACAATTATTGAATTTGCTAAAGAGCAGAAGCATACAGAATGTGTCATTGAACGAATCAACTCCTCGGAACCCATGCCAAAGCGTAGACGTAATGCACAGGTTGAATATGATGCTAGGATACAAACACACATATCACAAAAGAGTGAAATGAATATTGAATCTTTCTTAGGTGGATTGGCCCATATTCTATACCTGAAAACCAAGAAATTTTTTTTTTTATATCAATAAATAATTAAAATAATTATAAGTACAAATAATAATAATAACTCACTATTTACTATAACTTCAAAAATGTATCACGTTGTGTTACTTTTATTTGTTTCTTGCTTTGTTCGCACAGTTTATTTAATTTTTTTCTATTGTCACAGTTCCAATAGAGAAATCATAATAATCATAATCATATTCTTTATTCTAAAAAACAAAATAAATTTGCCTTTTTGATTAATTTTCTTATTGTTACATTAAAACTTTGTTTTTTTTTCTATTGCCACACTTCCATGTATTCTTTTATTATTACTTGTATTTTTAACATGACTTCTACAAGACCTAAGGGTGTTGTCAAGCTGAAAGAAAAACTATCCATTTGGCAAAAGAATTCCCCTACAACGAGTGCTATCGGCGAAAGATTCGTACGTTTAACCAATCGTCGTTGAAGAGTGTTTTCGGTGAACCGTTACATCGGTGAAGGATTCATTCGGACTACCAACCGTCGATAAATAATATTTTCGGCGAAACGTTTCATCGGCCAATTATTTTTTCGTTCAACTAACCGTCGGAGTAGAGTGTTATCGGAAACCGTCCTTTCGGTGAGCGGTATTTCGGAATACCATACGTAGCTCATTTTTAAGGATCCGCAGATAAAATGTTTATATCTTATTATTTTTCGTTTTTCAGATCATCGCTTAGTAGCACTGGTGTTGCCTGAAAATGCTCTTTCGGATGTAGATAATGGTTCTGAACCTGAGAATGAAGAAGAAATTGCTGTTCATAGAACTGAAGAGTTGTCCTCCTCACCCTGCCGTTACATCGATTCATACATAGAGCGCATGGATATATTAGACTGCTCCGAAAATGATACACAAGACAATACTTCAATCAAAATTGACGAGACTAACGTTGATGCTGATACTGCTGCAACTTTCATGGAGACAGTAAACGAAAATTTTCGATCAAGAGACCGACCTAGCGTCAGTGGCAGTGAGAACAATCCTGTGTAGGTAGGCAGGCAACCAAAAAGCATGACATTGATATTTTTGCTAAATTAATTAATTAATTTATTTTATAAGCTAAATGTTGCTTATATGATTTTTTTAAAAAATGATTATTATGTTCAAAACATAAGTGAGTTCTTCGTATTTATAAGTTTTCGGGAGTTCCTATTAGTGTTTGAGGTGTAAGCCAATGTAACTATGAGACAATTTTTTTAAAATATATGAGTATTTTCCTACGGAATCATTTGTTACTTTTATTCTTTTTCTTTGACAATAGGAAGTATAATGCACATGGTTGGAGTGCATCAGTTTCTTATGAACTTGATAATGTCCAGTATAATGTACGTATCTTTTTTAGGAAACTGAAATAGGTAGATTTTTTCTGGTACTTTTTCTAGGGTTTTAGAAATGTAATTTAAAAACAAAACTGTCGAATTAAGGGTTACATTAATTAATATCTATACATCCACCATAAAAATTGCTGTTGTTTTGTTGATCATATAATATGTGCTTTTGGGTGTTTCGCGTAATTCGTGCAAATTCCATGACATTTCTGAATTTCAAATTAATTGTGAATAACTTTGCTTTTTTTTCTAATACCATTAATATACGTTTACACCTTCCTTTTATAGATAACAATGAAATTATTATCATAACAAAAATCAGAATAAGACTGTAATGAGAAAGTTAACGAAGGGAATGATTTTGAAACGTGAGACGTGAGTGAAACGTGAGACGTGAGAAGTGAAGGCATAGAGCTGCGAAGGTAATGAAGATAAATGGAAGGCAATGATACAACATACTGTTATACAAAGATGCATTTTTAATATTTAAAATTCAATTGACTTAATTGCTGTAATTAAATTAAACTACCTGCTAGATAGATACATAATGATCAAAACATAATATTGGCCATTTCTCCTTGCCTTTCTAATAAATTTACACGTTTCTATATTTATAATTTTTTTGGAAACATGAGATCAAAATCAAAAGTCCTTCTTAACAAGAACTAAAAATCAGGCTTACTTATAAATAATAATAATTGTTATTTAACAAGAATAAACTTATTTAATAAGTATTTTAAATAAAAAAACAACAGATTTTTTCATCCATCTTTCGTATTAGAAAATTTTCATATCATCATTATCATCGATGTCACTCCAAAAGTTAGGCAGTGTTTTTTTCTTCTCCTTCTCACATATTTGGTCTTTATTTTCTTTGGCGTCATCTTCATTATCATTCTTACAGAAAATGATTTTCTCAAAATCTGTTTGATAAGTATTATTATCTGTTTTCATTTCAGCAATATTCTCCTTATTAATATAAAACTTTCTATTTACCCAATCAGTCACATTAATATCCGATAGTATCTTAACTTTCGGTGAGCACGGTTTGTTTGAAGATTTATCTTCAGAGCTGATCGATGAGTCGGAACGAGTTATTGCAAAATCTGTGTCGGTTATTTCTTGGATAAGTTCTGGTGTTGTA
Organism: Omphaloscelis lunosa; assembly: GCA_916610215.1. Lineage (NCBI taxonomy): Eukaryota > Metazoa > Arthropoda > Insecta > Lepidoptera > Noctuidae > Omphaloscelis > Omphaloscelis lunosa. Next base: position 1,215,559 of record OU744245.1, on the reverse strand, counting down.
TTCTCATCGAGGAAACTCTGGAATTGGTTAGTATTGACGTCTTCATAAGAAGGAACATTATAATGTCCAATATGTTTGCCGTGCCTGCAAATATCTTTATTGCCACACAGAAAACAACTTAATGTCCTTAGATTAATTTTAGAGCACCCATATGACCAAAGAGCTTGATGCACACTCATTGTACCTTTGGCTGCTTTTAGGGCTGTTGGAAAACTTCTTGCTTCAATGTCACTTCTTGTAACAATGCGAATCTTAATCTTCACTCTAGGTCCAAGATAGGCTAAAAATGTTTCTAATGAGTCCACGTCACCGCCAAAACGTACTACTTGATCTGCTGTTCGTTTGAGAACAGCACCAACTCCGTCTGGCGCCCCTTTGCCATGTCCAGCTTCTAAGTAGTTCCAGGTCACAGATTTCAGTTGCGGAAAATCACGATACAGTTGGCTAATCATATAAAAAATAAAGCGATTTCTATATTGGCTTGTTGGACTGTCAGAAATGAAATGAACTGTATCAACGACAGGAACTCTAATATTATATTTGTTTTTACAGATTATTAAACATTAAGAATGCCAAGGAAAACCAAACAAACATTAGAGCAGAAACGAGAGCGCGAACGGATACAAAAAAAAAATATGCTGAAATTAAGAAAGATCCCGAAAAGTATGCAGAATTGAAGTCAAAAGAAAGAGCAAGATACCTTAAAAGAAAAGAACAGAGAAAAATAAATAATGCAGAAAATATGACACCTAGACAATTGAGAGTTCAAAGAAAAACATGGAGAGTTAATTCGAAACGTCATTATGAAAGAAAAAAGAAAGAAAAAGCTATTCAGCAGTTATTACTAGATAATTCTCCACCAAATAGTGAAACTGAGGCACTCCCAGCTGAACTAGATCCTCTCGCTCGACCAGCTCTGAGCCCCATACCTAGTTCATCTCTAAATGGTTTGGGTTCCGGCAATAGTAATTCTTGTCAACAGTGCCTAAAAAAGGATGTTCTTCTCAGAAAGCTTCGCTACCGACATAAAAAAGAAATAGGCATTTTGAAACGAGAAATTGAAAACACGAAGAAACAGAAAGATGCTATTACGAAAATGCTCTATAGAGTAATGAAAAATAAAACAAAAAATTTAATTGCATCGACTGAAGGAAAAATAGAACATTTGGTAGAAAATGTGAACATAGAAAAGCGTGAAGAAGTTAAAAAGAAACGAATATTTGGTGAAATACTTACAAGAAGTGTTGAGGAAGGTTACAAGTGCTTGAGAAAAAAAGAAAAGAAAGAGTTCTCTAATATGGTTATGACAGAAAGAGAAAAATTCAAAAAACATAAGCTATTGACACAAACAAAAACATTCACAGTAAGAGATAAAAAAGAAAATAAAACAGCCAAGAGTGAAAACTTGATAGAACAACAAATTTTGGAGTTTTTTGACGATGATGAAGTGACTAGAATTGCAGCTGATAAAAAAGAATATATTACTAAAAAGAAAATAAGGAAACAAAAAAGATATTTAACAGACACATTAACTAATCTATATAAAAAGTTTACGCATCATTCGAATCTTAAGGTAACTTATCAAACTTTTTGTAAATATCGCCCGTTTTGGGTTTTATACCCAAAGGAGTCCAGCAGAAATACGTGTGCTTGCAAAGTTCACATGAATACGGATTTGTTGATAAAATGCCTTAATACAAATAAGATACTAAAAGAATCTAACGGGACAGGTATTTTAGAAAGCTTATGTTGCAACGTTAATAATGTAAACTGTTTGAATCGATCATGTGAAAAATTTCAGTTGAAAAATTTAGATTACGCCGAATTCCAAAATGACAAAAAAATTAAATATTATCAGTGGTGTAGTTGCTCTGAAAAATACTATGTAAAAGATGAGGAGAAAACAAAATTAGTAACAAAAAAAAGGAACATTATATGATTTTCCACGAAACATTATACTGCAATTAGAAAACACTCTTGTGGGCTATATGAAGCACTGCACTAATATCTTGACTCAGTATAGAAATATTAAAGAGCTTAAAAATAATCTTACTCCACAAGAGGTAGTGGTTCACGTTGACTTCAGCGAAAACTACTGCGTTAAATATAACGAAGAAATCCAAAGTTTTCACTTTGGTGGTAGTAGAATGCAGTTGTCACTACACACATGTGTCATCTCTTACTCCACAAGAGGTAGTGGTTCACGTTGACTTCAGCGAAAACTACTGCGTTAAATATAACGAAGAAATCCAAAGTTTTCACTTTGGTGGTAGTAGAATGCAGTTGTCACTACACACATGTGTCATCTACTTGATTGATCCAGAAGTTGGAATTCAAAAACAATATAGCTTTTGCACTGTAAGTGAATGTACCCAACACGATGCTGCGGCTATCTGGGCACATTTATTACCGACCATTGGGTATGTATCGGAGATTTCATCCCAAATTTATACAGTTCGTTTCATTTCTGACAGTCCAACAAGCCAATATAGAAATCGCTTTATTTTTTATATGATTAGCCAACTGTATCGTGATTTTCCGCAACTGAAATCTGTGACCTGGAACTATTTAGAAGCTGGACATGGCAAAGGGGCGCCAGACGGAGTTGGTGCTGTTCTCAAACGAACAGCAGATCAAGTAGTACGTTTTGGCGGTGACGTGGACTCATTAGAAACATTTTTAGCCTATCTTGGACCTAGAGTGAAGATTGAGATTCGCATTGTTACAAGAAGTGACATTGAAGCAAGAAGTTTTCCAACAGCCTTAAAGCAGCCAAAGGTACAATGATGGTGCATCAAGCTCTTTGGTCATATGGGTGCTCTAAAATTAATCTAAGGACATTAAGTTGTTTTCTGTGTGGCAATAAAGATATTTGCAGGCACGGCAAACATATTGGACATTATAATGTTCCTTCTTATGAAGACGTCAATACTAACCAATTCCAGAGTTTCCTCGATGAGAATACAACACCAGAACTTATCCAAGAAATAACCGACACAGATTTTGCAATTACTCGTTCCGACCCATCGATCAGCTCTGAAGATAAATCTTCAAACAAACCGTGCTCACCGAAAGTTAAGATACTATCGGATATTAATGTGACTGATTGGGTAAATAGAAAGTTTTATATTAATAAGGAGAATATTGCTGAAATGAAAACAGATAATAATACTTATCAAACAGATTTTGAGAAATTCATTTTCTGTAAGAATGATAATGAAGATGACGCCAAAGAAAATAAAGACCAAATATGTGAGAAGGAGAAGAAAAAAACACTGCCTAACTTTTGGAGTGACATCGATGATGATGATGATATGAATATTTTCTAATACGAAAGATGGATGAAAAAATCTGTTGTTTTTTTATTTAAAATACTTATTAAATAAGTTTATTCTTGTTAAATAACAATTATTATTATTTATAAGTAAGCCTGATTTTTAGTTCTTGTTAAGAAGGACTTTTGATTTTGATCTCATGTTTCCAAAAAAATTATAAATATAGAAACGTGTAAATTTATTAGAAAGGCAAGGAGAAATGGCCAATATTATGTTTTGATCATTATGTATCTATTTAGCAGGTAGTTTAATTTAATTACAGCAATTAAGTCAATTGAATTTTAAATATTAAAAATGCATCTTTGTATAACAGTATGTTGTATCATTGCCTTCCATTTATCTTCATTACCTTCGCAGCTCTATGCCTTCACTTCTCACGTCTCACGTTTCAAAATCATTCCCTTCGTTAACTTTCTCATTAACGTCTTATTCTGATTTTTGTTATGATAATAATTTCATTGTTATCTATAAAAGGAAGGTGTAAACGTATATTAATGGTATTAGAAAAAAAAGCAAAGTTATTCACAATTAATTTGAAATTCAGAAATGTCATGGAATTTGCACGAATTACGCGAAACACCCAAAAGCACATATTATATGATCAACAAAACAACAGCAATTTTTATGGTGGATGTATAGATATTAATTAATGTAACCCTTAATTCGACAGTTTTGTTTTTAAATTACATTTCTAAAACCCTAGAAAAAGTACCAGAAAAAATCTACCTATTTCAGTTTCCTAAAAAAGATACGTACATTATACTGGACATTATCAAGTTCATAAGAAACTGATGCACTCCAACCATGTGCATTATACTTCCTATTGTCAAAGAAAAAGAATAAAAGTAACAAATGATTCCGTAGGAAAATACTCATATATTTTAAAAAAATTGTCTCATAGTTACATTGGCTTACACCTCAAACACTAATAGGAACTCCCGAAAACTTATAAATACGAAGAACTCACTTATGTTTTGAACATAATAATCATTTTTAAAAAAAATCATATAAGCAACATTTAGCTTATAAAATAAATTAATTAATTAATTTAGCAAAAATATCAATGTCATGCTTTTTGGTTGCCTGCCTACCTACACAGGATTGTTCTCACTGCCACTGACGCTAGGTCGGTCTCTTGATCGAAAATTTTCGTTTACTGTCTCCATGAAAGTTGCAGCAGTATCAGCATCAACGTTAGTCTCGTCAATTTTGATTGAAGTATTGTCTTGTGTATCATTTTCGGAGCAGTCTAATATATCCATGCGCTCTATGTATGAATCGATGTAACGGCAGGGTGAGGAGGACAACTCTTCAGTTCTATGAACAGCAATTTCTTCTTCATTCTCAGGTTCAGAACCATTATCTACATCCGAAAGAGCATTTTCAGGCAACACCAGTGCTACTAAGCGATGATCTGAAAAACGAAAAATAATAAGATATAAACATTTTATCTGCGGATCCTTAAAAATGAGCTACGTATGGTATTCCGAAATACCGCCCACCGAAAGGACGGTTTCCGATAACACTCTACTCCGACGGTTAGTTGAACGAAAAAATAGTTGGCCGATGAAACGTTTCGCCGAAAATATTATTTATCGACGGTTGGTAGTCCGAATGAATCCTTCACCGATGTAACGGTTCACCGAAAACACTCTTCAACGACGATTGGTTAAACGTACGAATCTTTCGCCGATAGCACTCGTTGTAGGGGAATTCCTTTGCCAAATGGATAGTTTTTCTTTCAGCTTGACAACACCCTTAGGTCTTGTAGAAGTCATGTTAAAAATACAAGTAATAATAAAAGAATACATGGAAGTGTGGCAATAGAAAAAAAAACAAAGTTTTAATGTAAAATCAGAAAATTAATCAAAAAGGCAAATTTATATTGTTTTTTACAATAAAGAATATGATTATGATTATTATGATTTCTCTATTGGAACTGTGACAATAGAAAAAAATTAAATAAACTGTGCGAACAAAGCAAGAAACAAATAAAAGTAACACAACGTGATACATTTTTGAAGTTATAGTAAATAGTGAGTTATTATTATTATTTGTACTTATAATTATTTTAATTATTTATTGATATAAAAAAAAAAAAATCTTGTTTTTCAGGTATAGAATATGGGCCAATCCACCTAAGAAAGATTCAATATTCATTTCACTCTTTTGTGATATGTGTGTTTGTATCCTAGCATCATATTCAACCTGTGCATTACGTCTACGCTTTGGCATGGGTTCCGAGGAGTTGATTCGTTCAATGACACATTCTGTATGCTTCTGCTCTTTAGCAAATTCAATAATTGTTTTATAAATGTTCCATTTTTTTTTATGGAGAAGCGTGTTCCATCGTTCATGCCACGATTCTAATGCATTTTGTGTCCTTGGAACAGAAAGTGTGCGATCGTAAACTGACCACATGGCTGGTGGAAATAATGCCTGATTTCTTTTTATTATCAAACCCGTGTAAGTTCTTTGCTGCGTGTGATGTGATCCAACATAATATTTACAACACAGAATACACATACTAACACTTTAGTAAGTAAATTTAAGTAAACATACGTTTGCACCTTGTAATTCTAAGCAGTCTATTATAAATTATTTGTGCTCCTTCTGTGGGAACCTGGGCTGGCGATCCTTAATACAGGTTACCATGTAACCTAGCTAGGACGCCAGATTCAATTCTATTTAGTGTTACTCTTTTCTTATTATCCGAAAATTGTAAATTTATATTTATCGTAACAGACTGTACCACACTTTTTTGAAATAAATAAATTTTATTTTTTAATATTTTATTATTATATTTCTTAAACCAGTGGCCAATTTCAGCTGCTTCTGTCGGCAATATTTTATTTTGGATGATTTCGAAGGCTTCGGATATCTCAGCGGGCTCAAGAAAAGCGAGGGCAACTAAGTGTCTGATTTTGTGCTCAAATGTGAAATCTTCAGCATATCGCCTTGCGAGACCCTCTGACTGGACATGACGCGACATTGTATAATTCCATAACACGTGTGAGTACTATGTACCTACTATAAAGCTAGGCTAAACTAGGTACGTCTTTCATTGACTTGAACGTGCCCTTGCGGCTGAGAATATGTCATGCTCATTCTAATGTCTCGCTGACGGTGGCGTGTGTTGGATCCATAGACATTTAATAAGTATGGACTGGAAATACCTACAAAAAAAAGGTGCATACCTACAACTCAAAATGTCGCATAAAATGGCTGCCAATGCTAGGGTTGTGTCATTCAGGGAACATGGTGTTACTATTTCGAGTATCGATACTAGTACGTAATAGTATAACGAATCTTACTAGATATCACGGTTGAATCATATTTAAAAAAATATTAGCTAATAGTCCGTTGTAACAGAAAAAAACGAGTATTGACAATTTATCACTTCTCAAACAATTTTCCGCATAATTATAATTTAATTTATAGAATTATTACTTAGCAAATAAAGTTTTCACAAATATTTGTAACGCAAACCTAATGTTTGGCAAGTGAACGTTTAAACAAAGCCAAATATTTAGTATCGAGTGAGCATGCAAGTCTTATGCCTGTTTTCACCTTCACTAAGTGACACTTAAATGAATCCCTAATAAAAGTTCACTGTTGGATTTTCAACGGTAGACTCAGCGCTGAGAGTTGAAAAACAGTGCAGTTTTATTTAGGTATTCATTTAAGTGTCACTTAGCTGTCGGTGAAAACGGGCATTAGTGAATTAAATTTTTTACAATTTTATCATAAATGAACATTCGGAATAATACACATCCTTACATATTATAAAACAAAGTACACCGCCGCGTCTGTCTGTCTGAACGCGAAAAATTCAAAAACTACTAAACGGATTTTCAATCAATTTTCACTAATGGACGGAGTGATTCATGCGGAAGGTTTTAGTGTATAATTCTTTAAAGTTTTGTGTAAATTGGCTGAAATTTGACCACTATTGTTGAAGATGTCGGATAAAATCACGCGGACTGGGATCTTTATTAGCGTGAGCCGCGGAAATCATAAAAGTTACATAAAATGTATGTACTACAGTATTGTTCATCTTAAAAACTTCAACAAAAAAATCGTATACACTACATATAACTCTGCGGAACGGTCTCTCGGTGCTATGAACCAAAGAGTACAGTTTGCTGTAAACCACGGGCCAGACCTAGCAATATCATTTCAGCGCAGCGAAGGAACTAGTATCAGAAACTATTACGGAAACGGTACAACACTATTCCACCATGACATATCATTGTAAACAAACGAATGAAATTATGAAATAATAAAAAGGTCTGTTGGACGGAAATAAACCCATATATTAAAATTTAAGCCGTATTTAATGATCACCTAGCAATTTTTTCATCGAAAGTTTATCACTTTATGTACTATTGCATGAAAACCGGCTACTAACCTGTGCAAAAATAATTGAGGTTGATTTTCCTTCTTTCTTGCACCACACTTCACAATACAACACACAGGCATGTTGAATTGGTGTTTTCCAACGTATACATATAGTTTTAAAGGAAAACTCCACGTAATTTTCTCACAAATCTCAATAAAACAAAAAGTAAACAACCACTTGACAGCAGAACTACCATGAACTTGTCGCATATTATGGCGGATATGGCACTTACCTACAACTGTTACTACATCTCAACAAAATGTTGCCATTATGAGGAACAACTGAAATATTATTGTCTCTTTTATCAAATACGATTACCACATTAGAAAGAGTGAAATAACACGATATTTCACATTCTAGTTCGTTTTTCACCCATATTTGTATAAGCAAACTTATGTATAGAATATCGCGGCGCCTCCGTGTTTTTACTATCTCAATGGTTGGATCATTTAGCTCCCTTCAAAATGGTTGAGCTGAATGGTGCTAATATGCGTCATGTTCGTGAACGGGCGCTGTCAGTAGTCATCTTCTAGCTGCCATGGCTTATTTTAATTTAATTTTTGAATTTCTTTATTTGGTTTATTTTTATTACGGACGCTTTTATCGTTCTGCATCGTTCTCACATTTATAACTTTAACATGAATGATGTAACCAATATTTTGTAACCATATTGTGATTTAAAAGAGTGTCCATGGAGTTTCTTGCCCGTTCTTCTCCATAGGTACCAACTACGCTTTGGAATGGGCAATTAGCTTCATCTTTCTGACTGACCGACCCCTTGACAATTCAAAAGTGCCTGTAATTGGTTTATTTGAAATAAATGCTTTGAGTTTGAGTTTGTAAATAAATTGTAGTTTTAGTTTTCTTGCTTTTTGTTGTATAATATATAAAAGAATACATATATAAGAATATCCCCTTCATGAATAGCGTTAATATCATATTCAGATGTATTTCCGAACGAAGGACAATAAATCTCAAATATTGGCTATTTAAATTTATATATAAACAGTACATATTGTACAATTTATTGTATATTATCTATTAAATTATGTAAATAAAGCATTAATGTACATTTGTGAAGTATTTTTTATTATTTACCCTTCAGAAAAATCTTATTTAATAAAGTAATTAAGGTATTTATGACCGCGCTTGTAGGGCACTTGGACCACCGTGACTGTTGTTATCGTAAAATTTGAGCAGCCGTATGTCATAGTCCGGTTTGCCCATTGAGATAGGAAAAACAATGTCTATGGGTTTGCCGTATTTTAAGGGAAAACTTCTAAATAGCCGTATTTATTTAAAAAAAAAGTCTATTTCTCATTTGTTTCGTCTCCATAAACGTTTCTTATCGTTTCTATTACTTTAGATTCATGTTTATCTAATATATACTTATCCTCGCTTCTCGCACATGTCGCGCGACACCACAAACTTGGTACAATACCTATCCTTGATTTTGAATCAGTTGTCATCGATTTTTGAAGGTCGTTTTGTTTTGACAAAGCATGGTAGTTTCTGGGTTTGTGGCAACAATGACGACATTTTTTCTCTAATATTGTGGCGCACAGCCTCTCCAGGTGACAGATATTTGAGCGTTTTATTTTATTTACTGTCCAAATTTCACCCGCGATATGACCTTGAATGGCAGGGTCACCATGAAGTGTCATGGTAAATGAAAGACATCTGCAATGGATAACGCCTCGATTTATTGTGTCTTCACATAGATTGAGCGTTCACGATCTTAATATCCTCAACTCTAACGATTACTGCTCACACCTGTGGCATTGAAAATACCCAGTGCTCTTGTTCTTCCCTTGAAATGACCGAGAATATTAAATACCTTGGAGTCACTATTGACCAATTTAAACCACACATTGAAACCCTCGTGACCTGCAGTGTTATTCTTTAAAAATCTCACCGTGAACGCTTCGGTGAAGTAGTGTCAATCCCTAGCATATGTTGGAATGACAGCGCACTTCACCTAAGCGTTCACGGTGAGATTTTAATAGAATAGCACGCAGTACCCTAATTGCGTAACTTATTTTCGTAAACAATTTTGCCTAATTTGTTTCATTTTGACAGATCAACAACATTCATTGCGTTATTTACGTTGTTGAGCAGATTTTTTTTCCAATTTATGAAGCAATGGATTAGCAATCTGTTTCAAATCGAAACAAATTGTGATTGTGTTGTATTTCGCAATAGGGTACTAGTTACGAAAAATGATTTACATTCCAGTAAGCTGCCCTAACTTCGCCTGGCATCCTAAGTTTGCCTATGATGAAAAAGCTGTAATATCTTTTTCATTTTACTTGTATGGCAATTGAAACTTTGAGTTTTTATAGAGAGCTTTATGTTTCGATTGCCATACAAGTAAAATGAAAAAGATATTACGGCTTTTTCATCATAGGCAAATTTAGGGCGCCAGGCGAAGTTAGGGCAGTTGACGGTTTTCAAAATCCTAAGACACTCGGCCAACCGAAAGACTATTAAGATGGTCTACTACGCATTACGCCAATCACTTATTACCGACGACTATTATTTTCATAGGCTGTATATTCAAGTAAATAAAAGGACCTAAATTAGTATCATTCGCTCCACCAGTGGTGAATGAAAATATGAACATTGTGTGTGTGTACTGAAGATCGTCGTCGTTGCCGTACTGTGCAATTATACCTAAAACTATGCTAAAACTGTCAATTTCAGTAACACATATTAACACATATAAAAGGTTACAGTTTGATTCGGTAAGTAACATTATTGTATCTGTTACTTACATTTAAAAATGTTTTTCTTTTAAAGCTTCGGCCAAACCTGAGCGACCACAACGCGGGAGGCGGGAAGCGAAGCGGGAGCGTCCATCGCGCGGCGGACGCTGCTTATGTTATTATAGACACACCTACGCGACCGTAACTAGTGATGTTCAAATCCGCTAGAAACTATAGACGTGTTATAGACTATAAAATATATTTTTCTAGGGCGTTATTTTATACGCTATCATTATAACACGTTGTCACAAAACTCGGCCGCAATCTCAACACGGAGACGTTATCATTTTATTTGCCAACATGCTAGACGGAATTACACTTAATGTTGCGCGGTGAATGTTATCTCGCAACGCGCTTCTTTACCAACATCCCAATAAAGGTTACGAAATCTCTCCCCTCATCATCTATACTAGCTGAATCTCTTCTAAAAGAACACTACCGTAAGAACATTCCAAGTTTTGAATTCAAGCCCATTTCTATTTTCACAATTAAAAAAGCATTAAAAGTCTTAACATAAAAAACACTGAAGACTTATGGGGGATTTCCGTTAAGGTTCTTGAAAATATCATTGACACAATTGCGCCTGTTCTAACTGGCATATTTAATCAATGTTTAGATAGCGGTACGTTTCCTGATTTAATGAAACATAGTAAAATAGTACCAATTTTCAAATCGGGTAGTAAGAGTGATCCCTCAAATTATAGACCAATATCTGTGCTACCAGCATTGAGTAAAATATATGAAAAAATCATGCTAGACCAGATGTTGTCACATTTTAATTCAAATGGGATTTTACATATTCACCAGTTTGGTTTCACGAAAGGTAGGTCGACGACTGACGCAGGAGTAAAACTCATCACTCACATTTTGGAATCCTGGGAGAAGTCCCAGGATGCAATTGGCATTTCCTGTGACCTCTCAAAAGCGTTTGACTGCGTTGACCACAATACACTGATCTGTAAATTACACCACTACGGAATTCGTGGACAAGCTGCTGATCTTGTTCTTTCCTATCTATCCAACAGGGAGCAAAAAGTAAACGTTAATGGGGCGACGTCTACGGGGTCTCTAGTTAAAATGGGCGTGCCTCAAGGTTCAATTCTCGGCCCTTTCTTATTTCTAGTTTATATAAATGATCTTCCTTACATGATGGCTAACTTATCGGATATAATTTTATTTGCTGACGATACTTCTCTTATTTTAAAAATAGACAGGAAAGATACAGATGTCTTACATGTCAATGATAGTCTGGCTGTTCTTTCAAAATGGTTCGCAGCTAATAATCTTTTACTTAAAGCGAACAAAACTAAATGTATTAGGTTTTCATTACCAAATGTACCTCAAGTAGGTCTAAATTTAAAACTTGATGGCAAAGAACTAGATGCAATAACGGAAACTATATTCCTAGGCATTACTTTAGATTCAAAATTGCAATGGGGTGCCCACATTAGAACTATTTCAGGTAGATTAAGTTCAGCTGCATATGCAGTTAGAAAAATAAGGCAGTTGACTGATATAGCCACAGCTAGGTAAGTATACTTTGCTTATTTCCACAGTATTATGTCTTATGGCGTTCTGCTGTGGGGATCGGCAGCTGACGTAGATTCAATTTTCATTCTACAAAAGAGGGCAATCCGCGCGATCTATAAAATGGGTCCTCGCGAGTCCCTTAGAGACAAATTTAAAGAAATTAACATACTGACTCTGCCTTCTCTTTATATCTTAGAAAGTATTTTGCATGTTCGCAAATACTTAGGACTTTTCAAAATAAGAAGCGATTTCCATAATATAAATACACGTAGCAGACATGAAATTGTGATACCCAAATTTAGATTAACTAAAACAAGCAAGTCATTTCTTATAAACAGTATCCGCTTTTATAACAAGTTGCCAAAGTCTGTTACAGAACTTAGCGATGGAAAGTTCAAAACCCACATCAAACGTGTTCTTATCAAGAAAGCATATTACAAAATTAAAGACTATGTTGAAGACAAGGAAATTTGGCAATAATTAAAAAATATTTTGATTTGATTTGATTTGCGCTGTACACGAAATTTTTTATTAGGTACAATTATTTTCAGCGTAAAAAACTTACTTAAACTATTTGCTCTTTGGAGCCGCCAGCATTCTACTCAGTCTCGCTCTCACTAAAGATGGGTAGCTCACTCATTTAAAATGAGGATCCTACGCGGCACTCATTTTACAAAGTGTGCTACCACGAATGAGGCAAGGCTGCGGAGGCCTGTGAGCACGTACGTGCTGTGTGTGTCAGTGAGGCGCATGACTCGCGAGTGTGGTGTGTGGCTATGACAACACGACACGGTACACATATACAGTAGAGTAGGCACACGCAGTGATTATTCGGTTAAGCGCGTTAAATTAAACTTAGATCTTAACTCCTTTGTTTAGAGTCGTAAATGGACTTGCAGTTAAGTGAGTGACTCGTTTCGTTCAAAACTACGAGTACAAAATGTTCTGTGTAGGTAATATGTGCCCTATGGTGTGTGCTAGCACATCAAATTCAAAAGAGTGAGTGACTCTTTTGATCCAAGTGAGTCGCTACAACTGTGCTAGCACATGTGCTGAGTTACCCAACACTAGCTCTCACTCAGTCCGCGAGTAGTAGGGCGCGAGCGAGATGAAAAGTTAATTCGAGTTGAGGTACTATGGGCTCTTAGGCCCGGACTCCACCAAAGCGTAGACGAGACGAGAGATGTTTTAATAGAATTTCGTTATTCACGCATTCGTCCACTGAGCGGAGATGTGAGCCGTGCGTCGCAAGTTGGCGACGGCGCGCAGCGGAGACGACAAGGGATGTGAGCGGTTCCGTAACAGTTTCGCTCTAGCAGCATACATCTCCGCTCCAGTCAGCACACATCTCCACTCCAGCCAGCACACATCTCCGCTCCAGCTAGCACACATCTCCGCTCTAGTCAGCACACATCTCCACTCTACCCAGCACATATCTAGCCAGCACACATCTCCGCTCCAGTCTAGCCAGTGTGCATGACCGCACAGCTTCGGTGGATACAAACTAGCTATAGAAAACATGTTTATTTCAATTACAAAAGGCATTTAGATACAATGTTATTGGAGATCACCTTTTAAGCAAGGAATTGCTTGTGTTAGGAGACTCCGCACTAGCTGAAAAACATCTCTTCTCGTCTCCACTTCAGATATCTCCGCTTTGGTCGAGTCTGGGCCTTAAGGAATTTACATGACACAAGTAACTGTGCCCATTAATGAAACACATCATAAGCATAACATAAACATTTTATTTAAATATTTTCCACGAGTTGAATCATTATAATATAATACAATACAAACCAGACGGGTCTCCGCGATCTGCCTGTCTTCAATCCAATATACATATAAATCGAAACTATATGCTTTTATACAAATGAACGCCTAACCTCGGATCCAAGTTTACTCGGATGCATTTTATACAACTGTCCGCATGGAGCTCCCTCGTCGCACACAGACATACGCTACTATACACCATGCTCACCGCTCAGAGGCTTCGAGAACAAAGGCGACCCAGAGTCAGCGTCTGTACTGAACCTGTCTAATGAAAGCGATAACAAAATCCAATGTGATATACATGGACTACTGACAACTAAATATCTAAATCTTACAAAAAAATTAATTGACAACATGAAATAATAGAAATATAAATTGAATTACATATTTTTATTAAATAATATTTTTTCACAACGTGTCAAATCAAAATACCATCGGTTCCTAACTATATCATAATTTAACATAAAAATCCATTTCCTTAAGACGTTGAGTATGAAGAGAACTAACAAAGATATAATGGAACGAGTGAGTGTTTCTATGAATGTAGGTCCACTAACGTTATTATGTATGAGCAGCACCAGCGCCGCACCCGCACCTCGGGCGAGCAGCGCCTCGCGCGCGCCTGCACTGCTCGCCGATACCTCTAGCATTTACATCTAAATACATTCCTTAGATAATCGTATGTCCAAGAACAATACTGAGGCCCACGTGCACCATAAACCACTAAATGCAACGCTAAACGTACTTAAAACATTATTTTGTCTCTGATAACTTCAAACGATTGAGAGACATAGAACGACTGCATTTATTTGGTGATATGTGGCGCAAGCGGGCCTAAGGTGCCATAAACACGATACAGTTCATTAGATACATTCCTCTGCCGCGGCCAATTCGGTCGCGGCTGGTCAAGTCCTTTACTGATATTTGGTCACAACTTGCATTATCGAAAGCCCAAAATCTGTATTCGTCGTAATCAATGTCAACTGCCGCAGAACACTATCACAAACGACCCAGAGCTGCTGCAAATGTCGGACACCTGTTGGTAAAGTTGTCGAACGCTTTTATTCGCGCCGCATTCTATTGACTTAACTCTAATGCATATTGAAAATTATGCACACAATTTTCTCATAACATGGAATTGCGACTGATATATTTAGTTAAAAACTTTGACAACCTAGTTTTATTACTTAACGAAAGGTGCAAATGTTTCTGCTCCAGTTTCGATATTACCACAGTAATGAACGTATTTTGCAGTGTGTTTACAAGAGAACACGCGTTGATTTGTCAAGTATGTGTTGAGTATAAAGATGCGCGGCGCGTGAGCCGGTGTGTCGACGGCCGCAAGCGCGTGCGGCCGGCTATATGCCGCTGCGTTCGTACGGACTGGGGTCGCCCTCTAGCGTCGACGGGTCGTATATCCCGGTCTGAAAACACAACTACAACTGATGAAACTATCCTCTCCTCCTCGGCTATGAGGGAAATTACGGAAATGTTTTCCAATTTAAAGCGGTGCGCAGACCTGGTCAAAACAATTTCGCTGGCGACAATGTTTTGATGCGGTGCGCGTACCATCACATTGATCATATATTATTCATAGAGCGGTAGTAACTCCGTCTTGCCTAGGCCTGCGCACGGCAAAGAACTATTGTTGATTTATTAATTATTAATATTACTTTTATTTTATTTAATGAAATTTTCTGCCAGTCTACCTTTAAGTGATGCTGAGACAAGGTAACTAACGCTTTTTAAATAGCCTTTTAGTTGTCTCGGTCTTTTGTGGAAATAGTTACCTAATATCCACTGAATACCTTACGGTTAATGTCCATTGGGCAGGCTCTCGACTTCCTAGCAGCATGTGACAACGACAGTGTGTTTACGATTACATCTTTAAATTTTCTACAGAACAATGCAACAGGATGGGAAATCTTCCGTTCTATGAAAGCCTCATAATTTCTTAAATGGAGGTAGGTATTATTTTCTAGGGCCGCTCGCACCCCAAGTCAATAAATAGATAGGTTTAGCTCTAAACTTATTTAACATTTTGTTCTGTTTCTGTAAATCGTTTGAAGATGACAGAGACAGAATGGTGTTTTAGTTATGTTTATGATACAAGCGGGCCTTCATGATAAATATCATGTCGAATAACTTTGTTGTTATTAGTACTGTGACTCCGACTACGCCGAAGGCCAAACGAAGCGGAAGGACCAAAACTGTTGTTAGTTTTTGCCAAAGTTTTGATATAAGAAATAATAACAGTTTACATCAAATTAGAGGCAGTTTTAGATCAGGCTTTCACAAAAAGGAAGAGAAAGCTAGGTATGTATCTTCGTACCCATATAACCACATAGTCACTGAATGTGTTCATGTGTTAAACAAAACTAATCTCCGTCGAAGATGGCGCACCGACGCCACCGATGTTTGTCTTTGAAGTATGCACTCCCGTACCGATTTGTGGAAATAAACTACTACATATAAATAAATGGTGCCGCTTTGCGGGAGGTCTCTGCCACCTCTTGATGGTCTGCTGTATGGAACATGTAGTATAGCAATTAAAACTAATGTATGTGCATGTACCTCGATGGGATCCGCGTCCGGGATGGAGGACGGGGAAGGGGACTCCGAGCAGGACGGGCTGGGGGAGGGGGGGATCATCACCTCGATAGCCTCGCAATGTTCGGTCTCCAGCTTGTTCTTTAAACATTATTAGTATGATGCAAAGGAGATTTCAAGTACTTTTGTTTAGACAAAAGTTAAGAACACAAGAATACTGTTTTCTTACAGTATCTTGTGAACATTTTAAATTTTTAACTAAAGGAAAGGAAGGCCTTGACCTTGCAGTGGGACAATACAGGTTGATTGTTATATGTGGTCACAGTCTTCGATGAATTTTAAAATTCAACATTGTAGGCTCAAATATGATTTTTTATATTTCAAACTCACATGCAGCCTGGGGGTTAGCTAGGGGGATAGCCCCCTAGCTAACCCCCAGGCCGCCCGGATAAGAAAAAATGTTTAATACGGTATTTTTATTACGAATATGTATATTTTTTATTGTTCTTAAGGACATTTAAAATTTTTGTATAAGATGAATGATGTGTTTTATTGGGAAAGGGAGCGTGCGTGTATGAGGGGAGGGGAGAAGTGGACGAGAGTGGCGGTGTGTACCTGTTGCACGGGCGCGGGCACGAAGTAGTTGGTGGGCGCGCCGAGCGGCGCGCTGGGGCCCAGCACGGCGGCGCCCGGCGGCGGCGCGCGCGGGGCCGCGCCGCGCGGGTTGAACACGTCCACGTACGACTTCTTTATGTCTGGGAAACATTCACGACACTCATATGACACGTGAGTACGCTGCGCGCGCATAGAAACATTTTTTAATAAATAGATATCTGATGGTAAAGATTATCGCTGCCTAAGAAGGTAGCCCTGTAAAATATGGTATTTTCGAAGAAAATCCTAGTGAAGATGAACCATTAGTTCTGCGTTATCGTGTGAACGAATTTGTAATTAGTAACATAAATTGATGTAATATTTTACGAAATATTCGCAAAAAAGTCTACTCTTTTTCGCTCTAGATTTCGTAATGGACTTTACACACAGTATTTCTATACCCTAAATTAAGATAATCCCAGTGATCAATCTTTACTAGGATAATATTTCGCAGATTTGGCTTTAAATTAACTTATTTTCCCGAGCTAAAGAACGTATTGGACATCTGCAATACCAATAAAAACACCGATACACTCCCAAAGACAAAGCTGAGTCTAATGTAATGTAGTTACACCGCTGCTTGACGGCAAACATAGGAATGGTGGAGGTACTACTCGTACTACTGCACGCAGTGGCGTGCCGAGGGGTCAAAATTAGGGCAAGCCGCCACATTTTTTCTATAGCAAAAAAAATCTGCCATGCGAAGGATTGACTTACTTTCATATATTGTTCATGGTACAACATTATTATAATTTTGGTTAAAAAACCTTTAAATGCGAAGAGATCTACATATTATTTAAGGCATTAGTACGTAATTGTCATAAGCGCCATCTATACTAATGAATGCGTGTAATAACACTACTTAGCCGAACTTTTTCTGTAATTCATATTTGCTTGTCACATGCAATGTTTTTCAATCAAAAGCCACTAGATGGCTCCCACATTATCGATTTGTTGCTCTATTGCCGTATGTATAATTTTATGATTTTAAAATTTAATGTCGATTGAAAATGTTAACATGAGATATTATCTTAATAAAATTTTATAATTTATCAAATGACAATAGCCAACTCTAATCTTTCTTTAGAATCTAAAGAAAGACTAGAGTTGGCTATTGTCATTTGAAGAATCTCTTCACCTATGAAGAATCTCTTCGATACAAACATTATTGTGTTTTGTGATAGTCTATAGAGTTGGTTTACCAAAACTACAAATGTCATACAAACAACACTAGTCATGTGCTTTCATGGTACCAGTTACATAAGTTTGTGTATTGTACAATCGAATGCCTATTTCAATCTATTCTTCGACTGACAAAAATACTTGTTTTTATTTCCGAGACATGGGTACAGTTATTTGAGATTGGTTACGGTGAAGTAGAGTTAGTTATTGTCAGCAAACTCAATATATATACCTTTTCGAACACAGTTTCCGAATTCCCATTTTGACGATTAAAATAACACTATAATCACTTACAAAAGCGGAGAATGACATCTCCGCAATAATTATCACATCATTTTAAACAATAAAAATAATTCATTACTTTAGCACTTAGAAAATAAAATACTATTCTCAAAATATTAATTTCAAAACAAAAAAATAAAAATAAATTCATCGTCGCGTCGCGCGGACTTGCAATTCACTTCACGCGGGTCAACAAAGCGGATAGTGCATTTATTTGCGCCGTTTGTGCGAACTTAATGCCCCCAATACTCTCAAAATAAAAAGTACTCTGTACGCATGTGCGCTCGAAAGCCGGGCTTTTAATTTCATAGAAATCTGCGTATAAGTACTTACCAATATATCAACAAATGTTAACGTTTCTTTAGCAATTTGTAGGCGAAAACTGCGAGACAAAGAAAGGTAAGGCAAGCTAGATAAGAAGCCCACGAGTGTGAGCGAGAGGGCGCAATTGAATGCATTGTATTGGCGCGTAGGTTTGGCAACACAGCGCGCGGAATTTATTGAATTCAATGAGTGCGTAGATCTGGCAATCTAGCCAACCTAGCGCGCGGCAGAAAAAGCGAGGATTTCGAAATTTGATTATTCCTATGACATCCATAATTGAGTTCATTGACTGTTTTTTTTTATTGGTAGGCTTAGGTTTGTTCATGTGAATTATGATTTTATTAGGGCAAACCGGGCTTTTTGGCTTCTATGAAGGTACCGCCACTTCTGCAAATGATTGATGTGCTCTAATATAAAAGCAATACTCACGTCTTCCCTTCTGCATTTTGAATATGTTAGAGACAGGTGCCGCCGGGGGGGCGCCGGGAGCGGGGGGTGCGCCCGGCGCGGGCGGCAGGGGGGGGGAGGTGCTCCTGCGGGACAAGCTAGTGTTGATACATATTTTCATGGTGGAATGTTTCAGACAGACATTAAAATGCGTGAAATTCTTTTGATTTTTTCCACCGTCTTCTTAGGGCTAAATCCGTTATCTATTTGACATGAGTAATGAGTACTAACAGCGGTGGGCGTGCGTGCGGCAGGTCCGCACTCCTGGGCGGCGGCGGCGGCGGCACGTCGCTCTGGTCTGCGTCGCCGTCCAGGTTTCGCCAACGCTTGGTGTCTGCGTCCCACACGATCTGCACATCACCACACACCACCACGTCACATACGGTTAAACACATTTATTTCTCAAAAGAATTGCATACTAATAAAGAGAAAACATAAACACATAGGTTTAAACAATACTATGTGCCATTAAGCGTAGTTTAAAATAAAATATTTCTACACATAGTACAGATCTTAGAACTAACATTATAACTTTTACTTTGACTTAATAGTTTTGGGTATACCATGCACACTACTCAATACTAAAATACTAGACGCATTGCTAGCTATATTTAAAAATTCATTTGTTAACGTCATGGATTATTTCGAAACCTATTCGACGTTTTACTGATTGAAAGTGACATGTGTTTCTGTTTGTTCACGCGCGCTGACACCGCGCACGCGCGGCCGCACTTTCGGATAAATTTCTTAATTCTTTTGGAGCCCATTTCTACAGATGCAAAACATAAATCTTGTTGCATCGTAGTCGCAGTTAAAAGTAAAAAGGTTATTTTATGACGTCGACTTTGAGAGACCTTGTGACTTTTGCAGTCAACAATTTAGCACAGTATTATAAATAAATAGTGTAATAAAAAAACTTAAGAGTGCGAAATAAGTTTATTGAATAGATACATAAACATAAGATAGAAGCATTCATATAGATAGATAGAATTTATTTTGTTGTACACCAGGAGAGCAGCTTTCATACAATGATTACTTTATAGTCCTATGTACTAAGTGAACGATGGCTATCTTATAGCGATATCTACCAGACAGCTTTGGATGATGGCGAACATAAAGTGGAGTGATGATGAGATGTACTTACACATAATTTTATTAAGGGGGCAATAGGGAATATGCAAGTTTTTTTTTTTGAAGTGAAAACTTCTTTAGGCGTGTTGGGCATTTTTGAGATAGGGAAAAACAATTGAAGTCGAGACATCGTTACCGACTCCTCATTTTTGTAAACACGATTGTGCTCTTTATTTATATTAAGTTACGGATCAATGTTCTGTGCAAGTATTTTTACTTTAAAGGTTTTGGAAGTATTTTTTTATTTAGTTTTCGATTCTGTCGGCATTTCCGGAGTGCCACTGTTTTTTTTTTTCACTAAATAAGTAAAAGAATGTAATATAATCCTAAGAAAAGTATTAAAAGTTAAATTCGACTCCTGCTTGTTGGTCAAAAAAATTATGAAACTCCAACAATTTTCAAATACACCAAACACACGGACAAACGTCCGTTTCTATCGCGACCAGGATGTGACGTCATTTGGAACGATACTGCTTTGTCTACATTTGTTTTTTAAGGTTTTTTACCCCCAAATCATATTAATTTAAAAAAAGTACTTTATTTAAGGTTAAAAAAAAAAACCCTTTTTCGTCAATAATTTAACTAATTGTAAGAAAGCTTAAAATAATTGAAACATTAAGTCTGTGTCAGTATAAAAGCAGTTTTCGTGGTGCTAAACCATTCGTGTCATTCGTGTCATAGTTGCATCACTTTTGCGCTCTCGAAAATATGGTTTATTTCGCCTTTGATTTACTTAATGAAGATATAATATAATCATAAAATAAAATTTTCATTTTATTTCAAGGATAGCTGAAGACAAATGTGTGATTTTTAAAATTCTTGATATGGTTTACTAAATAATAGGCAAAAATACATTACTGACAGGGTTAAAAAAAAATTGTTATTTCAACATTTTTTTTTCTGCTATATTTTGTTTGGAAGTTGAATAAAGTGGTACCCCTATGTACAAGCAGACCATATAGGTAATAATGTTGAGGATATTTTTTCATTTTCAAAATCAGAGGTTGTTTCTTCTAACGAAACGATCAAACGTCAGTCTCGCGTCAATTTTTGGAAAACTTGTTGCGAATTTAACTGATTTTCAATGAATCCTTAATTTATTTGAAAAATCCCTTTCTACTTTGTACAAGACAAAGAATTCAACTTTTACATCACAAATAATTTTGTTTAAATTCTGCTTCCCTTTCTCACAACTAATGAACAAAATTGATCAAAATCAGTCGAATTTCGGCCCTTAGGTAGAAATTGTACTTACAAACTTACTTTAATGAGAACTTAGCAGTTTGCTAAGAAAATATATTTATTCAGATGCCTTTTGAGGTCACTTCCGGGATTTTCGAAGACGATACGTTTCGAGTTTGCGTTCCATTACACCAAAAAAACATAACATAAAATAATGAATTGTAAAATAAGTAATGTATTAAAAATATAATCACATCCACCAACCCGCACTGCGCCCGCGTGGTGGATTTCGGCATCTCACCGAGAGGAGGCCTGTGTCCCAGCAGTGGGAACGTTATGAGCTGATGATGATGATGATTAAAAAATGTAAAAAAATAGGTATTTGTTTCTCGACGTTTTGAGTTACGTGCATATTCCCTATTTGCCTGCGGCCACAGATGAATACAGATCTCACTCCGTATTTTAGGTAAGAAGCTACAAGTAGATACGCGGCGGGCTCGACTGTCCAATTCAGTGAGCGTAACGTAGTCAGAAGATTAAGAGTTACGCGATAGAAAGAGAGGCAACTTCTAGGTGAATATAATGTAGGTAATTAGCGCTGTGCGACTTGAATCGCATTTTATTGTGTAGTAGCAAGAGTCGCTTCTTATTTAAATGATTTTGCGTAGTGTCCCATCTATACTAATCTGTGCTGCGGCGGAGTGCGGCGGACAATCGTCGTCGATCGATGACATCGTGACATATTGTGGCGACCAATACCGACGATGTCAACCGTCGTCGATTGACCGCAATCGACCTCAATGTACACTGTACAAAACGCAATAAATATAGAACTTACTATGTAAAATCTCAAATTACATAATATATATTTTTTTAAATTAGCCTATATTGTATCCCATTGCTGGGCAAAGGCCTTCCCTTTTTTCTTCTAAATCTCTGTTTTTATAAAATAATGTTATAAAAACATAAGTAAATATAATCCAAATTATACACATAAGTATTATAATAGAAACTTATACGTATACTGAGACTCGTGGCTGTCGATCTTTAAATTTTAAGCTTTACACATACAAGTGCGATCATTTACAATCAATTTAGACTGACTACATTATTAAATAGCGAACAATGCGAGATGATAGACATACAACTTCCTAGCGGAGAAAACTATTTTTATTTGTCTAAGTGCGGCCTTTGCCCTGTAGGTAGTAGAACAACATCCGCTTAAAAATATATAAATAATAAGTGACGTGGGAACGCCAGCCGAGCTCACGTGCCACTCGCAGGCCGGTATAACAGAAACTAATTAGTTTTAAGTAGACTTATGTTCTGTTATACCGGCCGAAGACTCCACTGTACAGTGATTCCAAAAGCGTTCAGTTCCTAATTCCTGCATCAGTAGTAGATACAAGCAATTATACGAATAATACGAGAACAATGTAACAAACAGTTTGTAGATCGTTTACAACAACGTAGGCATGTCTGTGGGCGGCCTGCGCCCGCGCAGCGTGGGGAGTGGGTGACTCACGGTGGGGTTCTTGTCGTCGGGCAGGATCATCTGGTTGGGCGGGCGCAGCGACAGCTTGGTGAGGATGCCGCCCAGCCAGCCGCCGCCCTTGCCGCGCCCGTCCTTGCCGCCGTCCTCCTTGGACTTGGCCTCTTGCTTCTTGTTGCTCGCCTTCGGAGAGTCGGTGTCACGCTCGTTCTGTTGCTGTACAACATTTATAATCGGTTAAGTTAGTGCCACAAGTTTTGACGACTACGTCCCGACTCCTCGAGTCTCGACGAATGGCCACGAGTGCCGTGAGTGTCGACGAGAGTGTATAAAATGTGCGATTTTCTCATTTCTATAGTGACGATATTATCGTGGACGTCCACGTCAGACAGTATAGATGGTGGGTACTCACGTCGTTCGCGTGCGGCTGATCATCGTAGTCCTGGTAGTAGGCGGCGCGCGGCTTGTGCGCGCCCGGCATGGTGATGGCGGGCGCGTCGCCCGGGCCCGCGCCGCCCGGGCCCGCGCCGCCCGGGCCCGCGTCGCCCGGGCCCGCGCCGCCCGGGCCCGCGCCGGTCGCCTCGCGCGCGCCCTGCGGGTCGCACAGCGGTAGTACGTGCACGGGCAACAACAAGCCGAGATAATGCTACCATACTTCACATTACAATTTGCAATGATAGTTTTTACATTGAGTTAGATTAAGACTTTATTAGAGTTAAAATATAATTTCGTTTACTCTGGCAGCGATATTTTGTCAAATACTCATTTAACTTGATGGCATCGCCGCGCCAGATAATGTAGTGACTAGTGATCCACTGACTCGACCTAGCCAGTAACTCGGAGGATTTTTAATGTTGTGTTTCGTCCTTTTGATTATTTATCAATTTATAAAAAAGAAGACTGGTATAAAAAAATGGTTAATCTTGAAGATATTCAGACTATTGTATTTTTTATCGGTTCTGAACATTATCTCGGCTCTTTGACACTAAACTGAAGAAATTGTGTTGGGACAGCGTGCAACAATCACATAATATTTAGACTCGGCTAAGCAGTCGACACTAGCTTTAAACAGATAGAAAACTATGTCACAAAGTAGACTATGTCCGATGAACGACGTCACACAGACATATTAATTGATTCGAATAATAATAATAAAAAAACTGCAATTTACCGCCTGCCCTTGGCCAGGACCAGGCCATTATAGGACTTGGTCACCTTTGCGACCCTGTTTTCTATTGTTTTCTCGTAATTGTAAACTTTGGATATTGTGTCCTGTGCAGGTGCAGGACAAGCATCACCGTACTCAAGAGTAGTAAACGGAATTAATTAAAGTGGCGACTGCTAACCTGCCTTCATTACGGTTCAAGATTGTATTAAGTTGTAGTGGAAAATCAAAAACAATTTAAAACTATCAAAAATATTTGTTAGTTATAATATAAGCCGAGTATGTTCGTCACAATGGGAGCAGTGGGAGCGGTGGGAGCGATGCTGCACACGTTAAAAGCGATGGATAACATCAACTATCTGCAGCTTTTCCTTACAATAAAGTTAGTCTATAAAACGATGGGCGCACAAAATTCCTTCATTTTCAAAGAATACATATATTATATCATCAACTTCTGCGCTGCACAGTGTACACGCCGGCGGAAACTTGTTGGTAATTTTGTTACATTGAACGCGCGGTTCAATTTACTATAAAACTATTAATAGTTTCGTTTTAGATTAGAAACATCTGTTACACAGCCGCGAACTAATAAAACGGTACATTGTTAATTAAAAACATAAACTAACGATAGCAACAACACATGCACGAAGGGGTGGGTATGCGATACATGATGTACACTGCGGGGAATGTGCAGACGAGTACCGGGCGCGCCCGCATGGGGCCACGAGTGTGCGGGCGAGTACCGGGCGTGCCCGCACGGGGCTCCCGCGGCACTCCGTAATAAAATATTGTTCGCTTGTGTTAGTGAAACCACACTTTTTCACTCAACATTTAATAGCAGTAAACAGTTTTCTACAAATCGGCGATTGATTATGATGGCCTTCTAGTTTACAACAATAACACTCTTATATAAACGATACATTTAAGCGTGTATAAAATAATAATAATATAATTTAATAAATTATAACGTGAGACAGATCAATTATATTTATAATACATTTTATTGGGTAACATAGTTTAGATTTGGTATTTAAACAATAACTTCTTTTAGTATAAAATAAATTAACGTGATTCTAGGATAAGATCAATAAATATCACAGCATAGTTTTAGAGAATCAATATAAAAGCGTTATAAAACAAATGTGCGAGGCGGGCGCTGCGGACAGGTTACCGCGCTGGTATACTCAATGTCGCGGGCGACTAGATGAAGGTGACGGGCTCGTCTATGTTGAAGGTCTTGGGCCCCGCCAAGTAGTACTTGGCGTCTCTGTCGCGCGGCATGACCTCAGGCGGCGGCGCGCCCGGGCCCATGGGCTCGTCGATGTCGAAGGTGAGGGGCCGCGGGGCCCCGCGCCGACGGGCCCCGGCGCACGCCTCGCGCCGCGCCAGTATCGCCTCGAACTTGTCCAGGCTGCGTTCGATCGTCTTCCTCAGTTCGCGTCGGTGCGCCTCGCCGGTGAGCGCGGGCTGCAGGCCGGCGCCGGGCGGGCGGCGCGCGGGCGGAGCGGGCAGCGCGGCCGGCCCGCCCGGCGGCGACGCGGGCTCGTCGATGGGGTACGTGCCGCCGAACACGAGCGGCTTAAAAGTGCCGTTGCGCACGTGCACCGTGCTGCGCGCCCATGTGTCCACCGTGGCCGAGATGAGCCGGCCGCCCGGGCGCGCGGGGCCCGGCGCGGGCGCGGTGGGGCGCGGGCGCGCGGCGGGCGCGTGCGGGGGCGCGTGCGCCAGCTGAACGTCGAGGTCGGACAGCGGCGCGGAGGCGCGTGCGCTGGGCGCGGCCGGCGGCGACGTGCGGGGGGCGCGGGCGGGGCGGGCGGGGCGTTCGGGGCCGGTGAAGGCGGGCGTTGCGCCGGCGTCGGGCTTGGGGTGCACGCGGCGGCGCAACGCGGGTGAGCGATGAAACTCCACGAGCTCGAAGTCGTCGGCGAGCGGCACAGTGGGCGCGATGGGCGCAGCGGGTGGGGCGGGCGCAGCGTGCGGCGGCGTGGAGTGGGGCGCGACGCGCGCGGTGGGCGGGGCGCGCAGGGCGGGCGGGGCGCGCGGGGGGCGCGGGCGGCGGGCTGGCTGCACACCCGCGCCACACAACTCGTTAGAACACGCCGCGAGTGCGTCGGCTCGACGCGCTCGGTCGAGCCGACCACTTGCCGGCTACACGCGACAGACGAACTTCACGCTAGGACATGATCTCTAGGCGAGCGATGTGTGGTCTAACACGGCCGGCTCAGAACGACTTTTGTGAGTAAGTGTACTCGGCTTATATTATTAAAATATTGATACGTGATCTATAAACCTCCACAAAATTAAACTCATTGCAAAATACACAACTATGTATTTTTCAATGAGTATAATTTTTAAAGTCAAGTTATATCATTATTATTTTTAATCTTAGATTAATTTGTAAACAGGTTATAACAGATAAAATATCGATAGTGGACTTAATTAGATTTGCTTCTTTTTAATTTAAATTTCAAAGCATAGCCATATTTACATAATGTGTTTAAATAACCCTGCACCATGAGATAGGTCCCTCCACCCAGTGACCTCAAATACTACAAGACACTGAACAAGTTGTCACAGGAGATGCTGAGCGTGTCCAGTGTTTTTGAAAAGTTAGAGTCTCCTATAAACGTAATCGGGCGCACTACGCGTCATGTCGTCGAACGCCACGTCATTATGGTTGTGGTTGCAATAGAAATGTGGTCTATTTGAAACGCTCACTGTGCTCAAAAAATAATGTGTTTGACGTTCGCGCTGACGCTAGATGTGGCCGATGGCGTTTAGTAGGAGAGTCAGCCATAGAGATGTGCGGCGGTGCCTCACCTCTCCGTATCCGTAGCTTGGCTCGGGCTGCCAGTACGTGCCGGGCGCCGGCTCGGGGTAGCCGTGCGCGGGCTCGTCGGTACGCGGCCACTCCTCGTACGCGGCGTACTGCGCGCCTTCTTCCGCAGGCTGTTGCTGTTGTTGTGGCGACGGTTGCTGTTGTTGTTGTTGCGTGTAGTACTGCGCCGCGTAGTCGGGCGTCTCCTCGGCCGGCAGGGGCTCCGGGTACGTCTGCAGCGGTTGTTGGTATTGTTGGCCCTGCGCAGTGCACATATATACATACGATGATACAGATATTACAATCGACGTTATGTTGAGTTAAAGGTTGAAGATATACATTCCCGGACTCCTACATCGAGCCACAGTGCACTTTTATGTTTTTTAAATATCAAAATTGAGTCTGTCTAATGAAAGCTGAGAGTGATTTTTTCACGTTTTCATAAATTGACAACACTGTTGCAGATGACACTTGTTATTTTTATAACCTCTTACGAAAACAAATTTGTGTATATTTTGTCGCATTTCAAGTAAAACAATGCATGAAATTTTAAGAAGCAGTGCGAGAAAGTTGTTATACACTGTGATAAATAATAACAACCGAGTGAAAAGCGAACGCGAGGATGCATATAACGAAAAAATACAATTGTTTACAATAATTTCGTTAATTACTTAGTAAGCTATTGAATTAGTTTTGATACTAAGTAAACAAGATGTATATGTATTAGACCAGTACCCTAATTGCGTAAATTATTTTCGTAAACAATTATTTCTAATTTGTTTCATTTTGACAGTTCAACAACATTCATTGCGTTATTTACGTTGTTGAGCAGATTTTATTTCCAACTTATGAAACAATGGATTAGCAATCTGTTTCGACTTGAAACAGTTAGCCAATCCATTGCTTCTGTGTAGTATTACGGAATTAGGGTACTGGTTCATCAATATAACAATTTTTTATGTGAAATCATAATTAATGAATTAAAATAGCACAGACGCGCCTACGCTTTTCATTCTCCAGAACAAATTAATTCGGATCATAGTCAACATAAAACAAACCGATAGCTGTAAACCCGTTTTCATAAAACATACAATACTCACCTTATCATCTATCTATATCCTAGAAACATGCAAATTTTATTTAGAAAATACATGAACTTTTTCACAACCCGCGGCGATAAACATAAAGACCGATCTGTCAGATATAAAAATATGTTAATGTTACCCTCTTCGCGTATGAAACTACATTCCAATAGCCCCTACGTAATGTCAATAAAAATATTTAATAAACGACCAGATGCAATAAAAGATGAAACCAGCGATACGACATTAATAATAAAGATCGAGCAAATATTAATCAAAAAATAATACTACACAATAAACGAATACATACATGACAAAAAAACTGATTAAACACAAACAGACACCACACACAGTCGTATAGGTACATTCATACTTATATAGATAAATATTATAATATAATATAATGTTAAATTGAACTTATCTAATCATTATTATATGTGATCTCATAATTATTTAAAAAAATTAGATTGTTAGATACTTAGTTTGTTTTTTTTTTTTTAATTTTATTTTAAGTATTAATTTTATTGTTTTTGCTGTGCCCTACAGGTTCCGTAATTGTACTTTAGCTTTAAGTCATTGTAACACCTTTATGCCTATATTATGGAATGCAAATAAATATATGAAGATGAATATAATTAAGGTTGAATGGTAGAAAATGCCTCAGGCATTGAGTCTTCCTTTGTACGCTTTTTTTTTAAGTGAAAAAAAAAACTTCTTTACGCGCATTAGACATTTTTGAGATGGGAAAAACAATTGAACTCGCGACACCGTTACCGACACCTCATTTTTGTAAACGTGAATGTGCTCTTTGTTTATATTAAGTTACGGATCAATGTCTATGCAAGTATTTTTACTTTAAAGGTATTGGAAGTATTTTTTTTTTTAGTTTTCGAGTCTGTCGGCACTACCAGAATGCCACTGTTTTTTTTTTACTTGTTCGTAAAGTTTTAATAAAAAAATAATTGAATATAGTGATGAGAAGTCGCGGGACATCAATATAAAAATCTGTGCATATATTTATGTAATCCAGTTTAACGTCCTAGGTTTTCTGCTCTGAAAGCCTTAATAGAAGAAAACACAGTATTAATACATAGAATCAGAATAACAAATCCAATATTTAAAAACATTTGACCTACATATTTAAACTAAATCATTTTGTAATATGAATTTCTATGTGACTTACAACCTTATGATCATATAAGCTTATCTACACAATTTTTTGGTTAATGCTTTCATATTATTCTGTAAAAACAAAAATAAATATTCTGCATAAAAATATTCAAGTATCAAATACGTTTTTTCATAGTTGATCCGGGGATAGACGACGTATTTTTTTTTTAATTTTCCGCTTTTTACTCTCAGCTTTCAACAGATAGACTCTAATAATAATTCAGAGATTTCTTTATCCAGTCTTGGAGCTTACATACTGGCCATCATTTCGGTATCAGCATTGTTCCAAATTTGAATTCACCAATTTAAAAAAGAGAAGAAAATCAGAATTTGATCGCTCTTAAACAAGAAACAAGCGTTGATAAGTCAATAGTTATTTGTTTTTCGAAATTAGTTTTCCTCATTTGTTCATCTATTCCGAAGCTCAAATTATGGATACTGCACCTGAAGTAGCCGCGCAAGCTGTGGCACTTCTTCAGTCTGGGCTTAGTCAGCGAAACATAAGTGTACAACTTCATGTAAGTCGTTCTGCCGTTCAAAGAATTTCCATTGATACCTGGAGAGTGGCGGCTTTGTGCGCTGCGTTGATTACAGCAGGACAAGATTGGTTTATCTACTACCAGCCTGCGTAATCGTCACCTCACCTCAGTACAGGTCCAAGAACAGCTTCGAGGCTTTCATAGACTGACTGTTTGCGCTCGAACTGTTACAAGGAGACTCTAAGAACGTGGCCTGAAACCTCATAAGCCAGCCAGTGGTCCCAAACTGAAACGAGCTCACAGAATGGCGCGCCTACAGTTTGCACGAACATTTGTTTGCGATTCGCAGTTCATGTCGTGTCAAAGCGGTAACTAGGGTTGCCAACCCTACTATATAATATAGTATCCAGCTATATTAGAGGCCTAAATACTATATTTATAAAGAAAAAAAAAATTTTTTTTCTTGTTTCATACTTGTTAGAGCGTGATTTTTCAGTAATCGGGTTTTAGTTTTGGAACTTACTTTTTATTTAAATTATTTAGGGTTATAATTTCGTGATAAAGTATTTGGAGAAAAGTTTAAAAAAAAATTGTTTGGGTTTTATTGTATGATAGGTATTACTTTTACAGCTGCGCCGAACGTAGTAGTCTCACTTTTGCTCGTTTTTAACAATTTAAACATATATATACAACGTGTAACGGATTGGGTATATACATCGAGAAGGCAGGGCTTCTTTGGATGATACCAAACGATATGGCAAGGTTTTTTTAATCCTATCTTTACGTGTATTGAAGTTATGAGATTTTTAAAAACATCGATACCAGAAACCGAACTTTTAAAATTCGAATAAACACATCACTAGCACTAAGTCAGCTGATCGGTGTCAGTGACCTATTTGTAATTAAAAATAAACCTCTTACTCCTGGTATTTCTAGAGAAATGGTTCCGCATGTTTATTTTTTTGTTTGAAAAATAATATTACTGACTTTTCTTTTAGTTATCATTTGGAATAAGCACTTTTATCAATCCGACAAATGAATATCCGCTTAGTGTAAACATAAACAATGCCGACAGTATTGTCTGTATTTTGCAATTATGTGGATAAATCTACCTATTCCCTGTTTGGTTTTTAATGTGTTTTTATAAGCAACATAATACTTTGACTCCAAAATTGTGACCATAACATCATCATTTTTTCCGAGTTTTGAAATTCGATTCACCTTACTATTGGATCGATTTGCTTGAAGATTGCATTAAAACGAAGCGATTCGTATAATCATCAAATCGTTTTTCATTGAATTGATTGAGATAATACATTTCCAGGTCTTGTTTTTTTTTTTTTTAAATTAGTAATATTATTGTTTGCCATTTATACTTCTTAGAATGAAAAATCGATTTAGTTAAATAATTAAGTCCAACTGAACCCCAAAACATCATCTTTTCCGTATGTCTTGGACTCCTGGTACAAATAAAATGATAGTGGG
The DNA here is from genome assembly GCA_916610215.1 of Omphaloscelis lunosa. Lineage (NCBI taxonomy): Eukaryota > Metazoa > Arthropoda > Insecta > Lepidoptera > Noctuidae > Omphaloscelis > Omphaloscelis lunosa. The sequence goes on along the minus strand of OU744245.1, from coordinate 1,184,314 downwards.
TTCCGTTCATGATTTTTAAAATAAAGTTGATATCATTTTTTTTTCTTATAATAATTATCATGGAAACTATGAACAACAACTTAAAAGTTTGTTTTTAATTACAAAGGCATAGCAAGCATAATTATTACTTTCTGTCTGTGGTTAGTCTTAACTGGAGAACAATATCGGAATTTTATGCTCTGTCGATGCGGTGCTGTTTGGTAAATGGATTAACCAAGTAGTTTTTCGACACCTGGAATTTTATGGAACGCAAAGGGTAAGAAAGATCAGAATGAACTTTTTTAGTCAATAAGAGACTGACAGTCCCTTTCGCTCTACCTAGGGCGCGAGGACTCATTTAATGAGATAACCATACAATAAAATTGATTTCATTACCTGTCTTTATTTTAGTCCAATTTATGTCAATCCTACTTCCTACTAATGTTGTAATTATGTGAAAGTTTCTTTTGATGGTTGGATAGATGGATGGATGTTTGTTCCTCTTTCACGCAAAAATCTCTGAACGGATTTGGGTGAAGTTCGGTTCACAGATAGTTCATAACCTGGATCAATACATAGGATATTTTTGTCCTGATTTTATGTTCCCACGGGATGACTTTCAAGTTGTAGCGGGTGAAACCGCTGGCAACAGCTAAGTAATAAATAAAATGCTTGCAAAAACGTCGCAAAACTGTTAAAAGAAAATAATTAAAATACTAGCACTGCATAAAAAATAGGAATTGTTATCGCCGTATTGAAAATTGTTTGCATAGAGAACCCTGATTTCATCGTTAGTTAGGGTTTAGGGTAAAGTGAACAATTTATGTTCCGTGTATTTAAATTACTCCTGGTACAGACAACTTTTAATTGTTTAAAAATAAATTAAATAATGTTAACCCAGTGGTATAGGCCTCAACTTATGATTAGTACTTTGTATTATTTATTTCATCACCACTCTCAAAACGGTGAAGGAAAACATTCACGATGTTGTCCTAGAACCAATTTGTAGATAATATGTGACATCTACCAACCCGCACTGGGCCCGCGTTGTGGATTATGGCTCACTCCCTCTCACAGAGAGAAGGCCTGTGTCCCAGCATCGGGAACATAGGCTGATGATGATGAATCTTGATCAAACAGTATTTATTTTATTGCGTAATAAAAGATCGGAGTTCATCCGACTCTAACGCATTACAAACGTACAACCTTAGATTAAAAATGTCGTACAAAATTTTTATGCTCCAACGTAGGTACCTCAATCATAATAACATGATCTTTAGTGGATTTAAATGAATTATTATTCAATATTGATTTTAAATTACGTAATTAACTCTTATTTTATTTTTGCACTGGTGTATTTGATTTACTTATGACCGACTTTATCGGAGTTGAGACGAATTTTTAAATTGTAAAATAATCTTCAACAAAATTTTTAATGGTAGTGGTCATGGACACTAACAATTACACCGACCCTATACCAGGGTAGCAGAAATTGGACCTTTATTTGGTATTGTTTTTATTGTTCGTCACTCTCGACTCGTCAGTCGTCGACTATTCCGCGTGCAATTTAGACTTGTTTCTAATGCTATTCGTGTGCTTCGCGCATTAGTTCAGTACGGCTACACTATTGACTTTTTCTTTTTGTGCTTTCAAAATGTCGTTAAGTAACAGTGAATATTTTGAAATGATATTGTGTGTCGGAGCAGAAGATGGCAATTTGCGAGCTGCCCGAGAACTGTACCGTCACCGGTTTATCGAGGGTAGACCAGAAGACCAGCGACGACAACTGCCTTCGTTGGCGTGTTTTAGTCGGATGGTACATCGTCTGCATGGAACTGGATCATTCCACGCTCCTGCTTCAGAGGGCCGCCCGAGTACTATCGATCCAGAATTTGAAGAAGCGGTACTGGATCATTTTGAGAACACGTCGAGCTGCATTAGCGCTGGGTGCCTCTAATCACATGCAAGTATGGCGAGTGCTGAATAATGACGGCCAGCACCCATATCACTTCTGTCGCACCCAGGAGTTGACACCGGCGGATTATTTGCCTCGTGTGGCCTTTTGCGAGTGGTACCGAAGCCAATTGGAAGCGATGCCAGATTTTGGGTCAAGAGTGCTGTGGACCGGTGAGGCATCTTTCACGAGAGCGGGAATCAGTAATATCCACAACGAACATGTTTGGTCTCACACAAACCCGCATGCTTCGACAGAGTCCTCGTTCCAACACCAATGGCGACTAAACGTGTGGGCAGGCATAGTCGGGGATGTCATCGTAGGAACAGTTTTCTTGCCGCATAGTTTAAACGGCCAAAATTATTTAAGTTTCCTAAGGAATCAATTAGACGATGTCCTAACAGTGCTACCGGTGCAACGTTACGTGAACCTTGTGATGGAGAACAATTTAGTATTTCAACACAACGGAGCGCCGGCACACTTTGCTCGAGATGTGCGGCATTATTAAGGTTAGTTAGTTCGTGGTAGTAGGACCGCAGCTTGGCCTCCGCGAAGTCCCGACCTCACGCCATTAGACTTTTTTTTTTGTGGGGGTACATTAAAAATACAGTGTACTCAGTGCGGTGCGATACAGTGGACGAAATGAAAGTACATATTGAGGCTGCTTTCAGGACCATAACACCAGACATGCTACGCAATGTCCAGGAGTCCCTGAACAAAAGAGCGGTCTTGTGCATACGATTCCAAGGTCATCACAGAACCTCATCTTTAACAAATGTAAGTTAATTTTCTAAATTTATTAAGTAAAATGTTTCTGTTTATTCGGTGTTAAGCAATAATAGGGTACGAAACTTGTTAACCTACGCGAACTCTGGAGCAGGCGATGAACAAAGTCAGACTCAAAATGTGGACAACGCCATTTAAACTATCTTTCGAATTTTTACGTAAGACTGTTTTTCTCAATTATTATGTCTGGCTTGATATTAACTATTAAACTGTAAATTAGTAGGTAAATGAATAATTACGCATTATTATTTTTTTACGTCATGGTAATTAAAGTATGTAGGTCTAGGTACTTGTATTGCGCGCTCAGCGGCATCTTTCATTTTCGTCAGTACGTGCCGACAAAGACGCCGCCTGTGCGCTCGCTTTATTTTCGCGGTATTTTCTTTCATTTTCGTCAAAGACGCGCCGGCCGCCTGCGTTAGGTTACTAGGGTACTAGGCGCGTAGAATTGCCGAAGAGATTTATTGTGGTTTATGCAAGTAACGTGAAAAGTTATTGACCCACGTAGTGCGGAGACACGTTTGTTATGATTTCAATTTAAGAAATCGATGATACCGAAAATTTGGTATCAATTTTTAGAGTATTTTATTTTGAGCTGAAACTTTGCATAGTGCTTCTATATCAGCTGCACACTTTGGTATTTAAGGATAGCAATGGGGTAAATGTTACACCCTGTATATATATCTCCATTTGATACTCAACACGGCACAATTAAAAAATATATTTTTTGGTTCATGACTTTATGTCCTCTAGAGGGCGCCAGATTGCATTTAATGTGACGTCACATAGCCTATAACCAGCGGACGATCAGGAAGCTTCCAATGATACCTCATATTTTGTCAAATTATGATTGGTAGTTTAGAAGTTATGAGGTAACGGATGAACATACATACATAAATACCTACATTCATTCATTCATACATATATACATACCGATCAAAATCATAACCCTACCTTTTGCTTCGCCATTTTGCCATTTATTAATCTCATAAAAGCTGAATTAATGGCATTTTGAAACCTTAAACCTTAAGGTGGTACGACCGCAAATCAATCAATCATTAACATGAGATCTGAGACTGACCTAAAAAATACAAAAAACGTAAGAAAATTTAAATTTCGCGGGCAGGGTCGGCGCTTTCACCTTAATACAGAGAGATACAATGACACTTAGGTTATAAGATCTCAACTGTACCAAAACAATATATTTCTGGCAAATAAACATTTGATTTGATTTGAGTAAAAATAGATACGATTTTTTTTTTTAAGAAAACTTTTAATAAAACCATTATTAAAAGTTTTCATAGTGGCAAAAAATATGCATAAGAATAAAAATGTTTTTCAAACACCTGCTATACATTTTTTTTATTTTTTCGTCATCTACTATATTTCTGCAGGCAATGGCTTCGATAATACTATATTTGATATAAAAAAGTTGGCAACCGTAGCGGTAACGTACCGATTGTACCTGTTGTTCCGCCCAGCCGTACTGTTGTTGTGGCTGTCCGCAGTCGTAGTGCTGCGGCGTCGTCTGCTGCGACGCGCTCTCCGCCTGCACCAGCGCACACGCACACACAAACATGTTAGTTGATCGTTAGTTGGTATTGTAAGTAACTAATAATTTGCTTCGACGACTTCTATTTATGAATAGACATAAAAGTCAAGTTATAAAGACTGATAGTTCAAAACAGAAATTCAAAATAAAGATACGAAATCGTAGTCATTTGTAAAAAAAAAAACCTAGTTTGCCCAGGCGTAGTTTTAGTTCCATGCTAATTTCTCGTAAAGGTTCGTCTTATTTAAAAATAGACATCTTAACGTTGTAATTATGTTTCCTTTCATATCGACATTACAGCACATTTGTCGAACAGTCACATAGAACACAATCAGAAGCAACACATAATTTCACGCCTGTATTTCCCGTAGGGTTAGGCAGAGGTGTATAAGTAGGTGCATCCACATTTCACCAATTACGTTACAGGCATGTATTAAAAACACACTTGTAACTCAAAAGCAGATCGCCGGTTGGCAAGCATCCTTATTGCAACACACACTGAATGACAATCCCTTGCATTTTGTCAGTTCAACAATACTCATTGCGTTATTTACATTTTCGAGAAGACGAATACTTCAAATAAGAATTAATGAATGTTGTTATATTTATAATTAAAAAAACAACTTATATTTACAGTTTGCACCACACATCGGTCAATATTTGATGATTGCGCTTCCGATTGAACTACGCAACTATGGTACTGTTCCTAAAGTATTTAATGAATGTGTAAACATAACCTTATCTGGTTCAATTCTTAAGGTCACACACAGTGCAGGAGGCTTTTGCCGAGCGGCACGTGCTGCCGGCTCTTTTGTTTGGGAAAGCCCGCCGACCTTGCCGCACAAAGAAGCTCTTTGTGCGGCAAAGCCGACGGCACTGTGTATCTTTATGCAATAAAACTTACTAAAGTTGCTAATCCCGTGACACTTTCATCTGTATTTTATTTAGAAGGTTTCAACTTTTTATCTCGCCGTTTTTCCAACTATTATTTTAATTTTATTATTAGGGAAAACAAACAGTGACACATTACATTTTGTAAGAAGAAAAAAAAAAAATTGGTCAAATGTGTAACCAACATTTGCCGTGGAATACAAATAAAAATAATCTTTACAAACCAACACACTACAAAACAATACGTACAGTTCAATACAATTACTGTTTGAATAACATCATTAAATTGTAATTGAAAATTCATCGACTAAAATACACGTTATAAAATTAACGATGTAATAATTTCTATTTCCTCAATTTGTCAAATGAAACACATCTTTAAGGTGATTTACAATTAGAATTTCGGGTTGTCAAATATGTAATCAAATCAAAACACTAAATTTGTTAGTGGCACTACCAATTGACACCCAGAGGTACTTTTTCTAATCAATTTGTAAACATTTTCATCAGATACTTTAGGAGCAGACAATAGGGTGGTGCAGTGGCCGTACGTACCGCTCGCTGGAGCGCCGCCTGCTTGACGTCGTGCAGCCACTGCTGCGTGTGGCGCGGCGACGGCTCGGCGCTGTCGGGCTCGTCGGGCAGCGCCGGCTCCTCCTGCAGCGCCGGGTCGTGGTACTTCAGTCTGGGGGAGGACAATCAACAGTTATAACTTGCTCCTTGTTAAATACAATATAGTAGAGTATCTTCAAAGACAATCATGTCACGTTACATTTCTGTACGAAACATGCATATTTTGTTTTAGTGTTGAAAAACTGAAATGACAAATAAAGTCAGAATTTTAATTCGATTCCAGATTTGACATTAGCTACTGTCATTTTGTGAAATAATGATACCACATATAATAGTGTAGTGATGAACACAAAAATCGATAAACAATCAGTGTGTGTGCCATCAGTGTGCCAATTAAAGACTAAATTATTGATTTTTATTTAAATAAATACATAATTATTCATAATAATTATTTATTAATTAGTAATCGCTGCTCTATTTTATAAAAAGTTAGTATTTTTGTTTTTATATTAAAAACAAAACTTATAATAAAAGAGCCTAGATAGTTTTCAGTATTGGCAACCCGTGCGCGCTCGTGCAGCTATCGCCATTTTTTTTATCGTGTCATTCGGCTTCATTCTCCCAGTCTGACTGCACGAATATCTTATTTCATTGCGAATCGATATTTTGTTGGGTTTTTGTTAAAGTGTTGTTACGTTGTGTTTGTTGTTGCGTTTATAGTTTTTTGTGAACTTTGAGTGAATCTATTTGTTTTGGTTTTCCATCAAAATGGATCCTCAGCCAAGTACATCACAAAAAGACGTGGATGTTTTCTTGTCCCCAAGAAAAAAACGTCCACGAAAAGCTTTCACTGTTACTGAAAAAGTAATGATCCGCAACGCCTACAAATACGTGAAAAATGAAATTTCTGCGCAATTGGAGGCCTTTGAAGTTGTGGAAGAAAATGAATGTATGAGCAAAGTTGCTGACATATTGGGAATAACCTCACGCTCTGTTTGTAACGTTTTGAAGGAATTAAATAAAGGTGCGCCGCCAACTCCTCCTAAAAAAACTGGACCAAAGCGAAGTTTCAAAGATAAAATTGATGAATTTACATTCTCCGCAATACGAAGAATTGTTCATTAGTTCTTTTACCAAAGTGAACCTCCAACCATTGCAAAGGTTAGTCAATCAGTCAGACAGTATTATTTTATACCTACATCTTTTATATATAAGTAATGATTCCAAGCTATTATAAAACTTACTATTTTAGATTTTACAAGTGATGAACGAAGATTCAAAATGCCCAAGATTTCCAAAGACACCCTCAGAAAAATTTTGAAGCATCTTAATTTTAAATTTGTTGCACGGTCACGCAAGAGCACACTTATTGATCGAAATGATATAATAACATGGCGCCAGCGTTACTTGCGATCTATATGTCAGTTTCGACGAGAAGGGAGACATATATATTATCAAGATGAAACTTGGGTTAACGCAGGTAAGGCTAACATTTATACACAAAATGAATTTATATACATTTTACATTAAATTTAATAGTAATATTGAATGTTCATGTACTATATTTATTTTAAGGTCATACTGTAAAAAAACTTGGGTGGACAAGAAAGTCACATCATCTCGACAAGCGTTTTTGGAGGGACTGACCACTGGATTAAAAAATCCATCTGGAAAAGGCAAACGTCTCATAATTAGCCATATAGGTAGTGAAGAAGGCTTCCTGGAAGAGGGGCTCATGATTTTTGAAGCAAAGAAAAATTGTGAAGATTACCATGATGAGATGAATGCAGTTTGTTTTGAGGAGTGGTTCGCTGGAGTCTTACCAAAATTAAGACCAAACTCAATTGTGGTGATGGATAATGCACCTTACCATTCCCGAAAATTGGAAACGGCACCAAAAATGAGCTGGAAAAAAGCTGCCATTCAAGATTGGCTTTTAAATAAAAATATTCATTACGAACCAGATATGGTTAAAGCTACGCTTTTAGAACTGATTCCACATAACGAGTCTTTTAATAAGTACGCTGTAGACGAAATGGCAGCACAACATGGGATCACGGTTTTAAGACTGCCCCCTTACCATTGCGAGCTAAACCCTATCGAATTGATATGGGCGCAGGTAAAGGCGCATGTAGCTCAAAATAATAAAACTTTCAAATTGACAGACGTGAGAAATTTATTTCAGGAAGGCATTCAAAAAATTACGGCTACCGAATGGTCTAAATGCGTATCCCATGTTGTCAAAGAAGAAGAAAAAATGAGTAGGCTAGATATGTTAATTGACAATATCACAGACACATTTATAATAAACGTTACAGAAAGTGACAGCGATAGCGATAGCGCTGACGGCGACAGTATATAAAATAAATTATTACCATAATACATCTATCTGTTTTATTTGTCATGTTCCTTCATGATCACATTTTTTTATTTATTTCACACAATTATAAAAGAAAAGTCTCAGATCGTTAATTAATCGTCAAAACTAAATTATCGGTTCAGAAATATTTAATTTCCTGATATACTTAGTTTACGAGAGTAAAATTATAAACGAGAAGAATCGATCCGGAAATATTCCATTTCCATATTGAATAATTTCGCAACGTCACTATTTAGTACTTGTCATAACGTTGCAACACTAAAATTGTCAAATCTGGAATCGAATTAAAATTCGATCCAAATTCACATCTGGTGACGTTATAGTTGAATAGCAGCATACAGTTAAACAAGAAAAGGTATGCACTTCGGTAATGTTCGTGTTTTCGAATAAGCAAGAACGTCGCGCCACAGAGTAACCCCCAACAAAGGCAAAGCTTCTTAAGTTTTGTACTGCCGCGTTTTGTGTAGTATTGTATAAGTTTTCTCTTTGTTGGGTTATCTACTCGGGTCGCAAGATCGTCAATTGTCACTCAAACGTTTATTGAATTTGCATAGTACAATCTATATTTTTTTCATCATGGTAATAAAAAATTAAAACACAACTGCCCTGCCAAAAAACGAATTGAAAAGTAATAAACAAGTTGTATTAGTTAATCTGTATATACAAAGTGACAGGTCACTCATTTACTCGCTGATTAAACAGATAAATAAAATTGTCATTACAGTCGCCCCCGACTGCAATGACAATTTTATTTATCTACCGTTGTGTCGTTGTGTGGAACATTTTTTAATCTAAGAGATCCCCCACTGAAATGGCCGATTCTAACGATACCCCATACATCCAAATCTGTGCAGGCATTTAAAAGTGATGGTGCCACAAAGAAACTCACATACATAAACGAACTCTGAAAACATTACACTCCTTTCTGGGCAGTCGTGTAATAAAAATAGGTAAGTATTTATATGGTTGTAACATCCTACGTTCTTATTTCTGAAGATAGACGATGATTCCCGAAGCGCATACTTTTCTTGGCATAACTTTTAAGATTTGGTTATGTTGCAACAAGTATAACAATAGCCAGCTTGTGTAGTACCTGTCGGCCAGCTCGGCGAGGTTGGTGACGAGCGCGGCGCTGTAGAGGCCGGGCGCGCGCGTCACGGCGCGCGCGCACGCCTCGCTGTACGCCAGCGCGCGCTCGTACAGCCCCACGTCCAGCAGGCGGCACGCCAGCACGAACTTGTACGGCTGCAACACCACACGCAACGGTGACATTACTACACACGAACATATTAAACTCAAACCTGAGTTGAACGACACGATTACTGACAATTTGACAAATGCGTGCACTGACTAGCTAGACACTTCTACTCAAGTCTGTGTTATTATTTCCTCATAAGACCATCCCAGACACTAATCTGCATGGTCCTCAGTCCTCACATAATCTGATCAAGATTATGTCTAGACTTTAAAAGAGACTGGTGACCTCCGAGTTTATTTATTTTCGTCAAAACAGTACACTACGACACAACTTAGATGTAGCATCGACAAAATCTACGCATCAATGTTACGAATGTATTTGGTTATATGACTTTACCAAGTTATTTATTACGTTTGCGTAAAGATCATTTTCAGTTAAAGCAGTAATAAAGATTGCTGAATTTGAAAGCGGACTCAGTTCGAATGTGATCGGTTTTACAAATTGTTCCGATGCTACATCTAAGTTGTGTCGTACTGTACGTTTTTATTATTAAAAATAATAAAAAGTAACGACATTACATTATAAAATTATATCAACACCTTCTGAATAGCCAACAGACCTGCAACTCAGCAATAACAAAGTCCTCTTGGTTAAGCGACATGGCGTACTCGTAGATCTCCGTAGCGAACAGCGCCTTGTTGTGCGCTAGCTGCGTCAGCGTGGCGGCGCTCGGGTCGGCCAGCAGCAGCGCCAGGCGCGGCAGGGCGGACCCGCTGGGCGGCGCGGGCCCGCCGGGCGCGCGGCCCGCCAGCGGGGCCAGCGGGTGGCGCGACAGCGGCACGCCGCCCGACACGTAGCAGAACTGCGCCGAGTACAGCAGCCCGCGCGACGACAGGCTGTCGCCTGGGGAGCGGGGCTACATGTTACGGCGACTGACCCAGGGTAACACTGATATGGTCGAATTCCACATTTATATCAATGAATCCATTTACAAGCACTTTCGAATTGTCAAGGAGTCGGTCGGTTAGGAAGATGCCCATTTCAAAGCGTAGGAAGTTCGTCAGGTAGGGGTATGGGAAAGAACGGGGAAAAACTCGATGATCAATCTTTTACACACATCAAAAATTTTTAAGCAACACGCATCATTTACAGAAACTGCATGTTTTATTAACTGATACTTTATTTTTTTCTAAACAAAGTAGATTGGTTAACAATCTTTTTTGTTCTAGGAAACATATACTGGCTGATTTTAAAAATAGAAACTTTTCGATTGTGTTTTGTTTTCATTAAAAAAAGCTAATTATTTTTTCCAATTTCCTGTGTTTTCGTTGCTACGATAAAGGTATCTATCTCACATTTATCATTTTGAGGTATACAGTTTTTGAAAAAATTAAATGGTGAGTCGTTTTTTATGTCATGGAGCGACGCCATGTGACTGCTGATGAAATGCAGAGCTGTACTGCCCTGCTAAGCCGAAAGGCGCTATCTCTGAGATACGCCCTGTTAGTTTTTTTTTTTTTACCATTCAATAGCTTTAACAATTTCGCATTTAGTAGTATTAAGCCAAATAGCGCTATCTAACTTAAAAAAATTAAAAAACCAGAAGTTTTTTTATATCTAAGATTTTCCCTAAATTACAATTTACAAAAAGTCAATTTTCTCAAAACTTACTGTTTGAGATAGCGCCTTTTCAAAGTCAAAGTCAAAACATTTATTTCAAATAGGCCCATGTATGGCACTTTTGAACGTCAAAATTTACAAAATAATATAATTGATTCTAGTCGCCCCTTCCAAAAGGTAGTTTTCGTATGGAGAAGAATGGGCAAGAAACTCCACCGTTACTCTTTTAAAATGTTTTACAATAGTTTGTATTAGTACGTACATTACTTAAATAATTATATGTGAAGACGATGCACCTAGAATAAAATTACTATACCACAATAGGTAAAAAGAATTAAAAATGAAGCAACGACAGATAATTTAATTATATGATAGATACATGGTGCTCACATATTTACAAACATAGTAAAAGTAGACGATTTTCCTAATGTTTTTAAAATTAATAAGTCAGTGTGTGAGGTTTTGGCTTAGCAGGTCAGTGTAGGAATGCTTCAAGCGGGAAGAAATCAGTCCCAGGTATCTCGGCATTTGGTGTCAATAGGAGCGTGATTTGTCGTCTTTAGCAGCGTTACGTTAATACAGGGGATCCTGCTGAGCAGCACTCAGGACGTGGAAGGAGTACAACTGCTCGACAGCACCGACACATACAGCAGTCTGCAAGAAGTTAGCCGATGCTTAGCGCCCGGGAGATAGGTTTAAAGCTACAATTCTCAAGCGGTGTTGTTGTTAGCCACCAAACCGTGAGAAATAGCCTGCATCAATACGGCCTACGAGCACGACGCCCAATTGGGTGCCCTATATGCCATGGGAATCACGCCCGTCAAAAGGAATGGTGTAGCGAGACACTTGACAGGGACCCGGGAGCAATGGGGTACAATTTTATTTTGCGATGAGTCCTGTACCCTAATTGCGTAATATAACACAATCATAATCTGTTTTGATTTGAAACAGATTACTAATCCATTGCTTCTTAAGTTGGAAAAAGGAGCAGATCTCAACAACGTAAATAACGCTATGAATGTTGTTGAACTGTCAAAATGAAACAAATTAGGAATAATTGTTTACGAAAATAAGTTACGCAATTAGGGTACCGGTTTGGATTTAGGCCTGATACGTGAAGGGTTAGAGTGTATCGTCGTCCCGGAAATGCTGAACGGCTGAGATGCGTCCAGGAAGTTCACATTTACAGTGGCTCCACAGTGATGGTATAGGCGGGTATTATGAAGAACAGAAAAATTGAGCTCGTTTTTGTAGCTGGCAATATGAACGCTGAAAGTTACGTTGAAGATGTCGTCGGTTATATACCCATTTGCACAAAGTCTTGGCTCAGATTTCACCCTAATGCATGACAATGCGCGTTCGCACGTGCGTTCGCAATATCCGGTCCTCGGAGGACCAGAGAGTATTCGGCAATGGAAAATATCCGGATATTGCCGTGGCCTGCACAATCGCCAGACCTCAATTCCATCGAGCACGCATGGGACATGCTCCAGAGACGTGTTCTAGAGAACCTGGACGGAGTGTCGACAACCCAACAACTGAAAGACCTGTTAAAATTTCATCGGGAGCAATTACCACAGGATTAGATAAACAATCTTATAAATTCAATGAAAAATCGTTGGCGACAAGTTTAAACAACAGATGCGGTCACAGTTTGTATTGAATTACCAAATAATTAAAAAATGTCGTTACTTAATTTAGTATAACATGAAAAGTTAAATTTCTTTTTAACTTTATTTTATACTACGTATGTTACGGAACACATATTGTTAATTATCGTGATTAAATGAACAATTGAATGAAGGATTTTGTTGTTTTAGTCACTAATGTATAAAAAATTCCGACTTATTATTTTTAAAAGATATATTACAATACTAAAAATCGTTCAAAAGTTCATAACCGTACATGTTGCTTACACTTTTTTGATGAGTGTGAATCAAAATATTGTTAATTTTGGTTACATCGTCCAATTTCAAATTATAGGTGAGTTATAAACTTAAACTTTTTGTGAAAACAATGTAGAAATACTATAAAAGCTTCCGAAGCAAGATGTAAACTGAAAAATAACAATTAAAAAATAGAATAAGTGTGCGGTCCCTGGACGGTCAAAAATACTTGCACGTTTGCCAAGCCATTTTGAACGTTTAGTAATAGCTTAATCATGCTTCACGAAACGAATGGAAATGGGTGTGAATGTCTGAACACAGTGTTCGACGTTGCATCAAGCCTCATCCAACATCGTCGTCCGTGTAGGGCCCCACTACGCTGCGTGTTACGTACCGAGCTGCGTGAGCGTGCGGCGGTCCTGGTCGGGGCGCGCGGACGGGTTGGCCAGCAGCATGGCCGCGTGCGGCCGCCAGTCGCCCCAGCGCGGGTCCGACACGCACTGCAATCACATGTTGTTAGCGAGCCCCCTGAGGTGGCAGAGCAAGCTTGGCTTGCTCACAGGCAGATATCAAATACAAATATATACACAGGGTATTAGCAAATGAAACGCCGCACACGTGATGGGTGTCGATACCTAAACATGATAACACGAAAAAAATACAAATGGTTTGAGGTCGACGACCCCAGTGAGTGTAGTTACTATAAATATCAGTTTAAAATCTTTTTTTTTGTAATTTCAGAGACGTGATGAATATTAATCGTGTCTGGAATTTCGCTACCTAATTTAATTTGACCCAGTATACTGCAATAGAAACAAAATAGAAGACGTTCGGTGAAAAGAAAAACGTGTCTCGAATAAAGTACCTATGTATACAGTAGAAATAATTAAATGAATGTGGACAACATGACAACTTTTGTTTTATACTTTTACGTGCTTTAAGAAAACACAAGTCAACGATTCGAACGAATGAAACGTAACGAGTCATGCGAACAAGCAACGCATGCGGCAGCTTTACTAACATCTTCTGCATTCGGTTTTTAGATAATAGCCGGGGCCCGACCGGCCGGGCCGCCACTCGGCGCGGGTACTCACGGTGGCGGCAGGCGGCGTGGCAGCCTGCAGCGCGGTGTAGAGCGTGTGCAGCGGGTCGGCGCGCGGCGTGGCGGCCACGAAGCGCGCCGCCACGGCCGCGCGCGCGCGCCGGCCCTCGTGCGCGCCCAGCGTCATGGCGTGCCCCCACAGCTTGTTCCGCATCGCCCATTCTGTCAACACACCCGAGACACATAAAAATACACCGAAACAACTGCACTAGCAACCCTCATAGCATTTTTAAGCTAAACGCACATTACAGACGCGGCGGGCCACAACGCGGAGCAATACCAATTTGCGCAAAAGCACATTAGGACCAGTACAGGCGAGCCGCATCTCCACGCAAAATAGCAACCGGAAAAATACGCCGGGCGAGCGATCCGCCAGTGCGTTACGCTTAGGCCAGGTGCGGCCCGCCTGTACTGTGTTACGGTTTATACAAAATGTGCGAAAGTGATCTAGTAGGATTTGCAATGCGTTGCGATGCGATGATCCCGCCCGGCGCCCTAATCTGCGTTAGCCGTGACTTGAAGTCAATATCGAGCAAAACAAAACGGATTTAGAATTTTGGCAAATTATATTTTTTTTTTTTTCATTAGTAATAGTGATTCTAATATCAACTTAGGCCGTTTCCTCATTGGTCGATGCGGTATCGGTCCGGTATAGTATGCTCTTGCTCGATATACCAAACGATACGGCACTGCTTTCATTTTTCCTCATTGGCCGGTAAGCAGCAGTGCGGTATAGCATGCTCTGTATACCGAAACGATACCGGACTGCTTTCATTTACGGACCTGACGTTATGTTTTCGGTATAATTTGTGCAGCACCGCTTAATCCCCGAGTAGTCGCGCATGGGTCGGCAAGACCCAGTACTTCGTTTCTTGTTTCATAATTCTTTAAATATTCGTTACTTTGCATGGTCGCGCCCAGTAACTACAAATGACTATATAGGCTGCCCGCACACCCCGCCACACCCAGTTCGCGCGCGGCTCTTGGACAGAAAAGACTTGACAAGTAAGTATGGGTCATTTCGACCCTTGTGCGACGCCTTGTTTCTTCGTAGATAAGTCGCAAAATCGTTTAGATGACCAAGTTATTGCAGAAGTTTAGGAAGCAGATGTTATTGAAGGAGAAAGTTCATCAGAAATTGAAGATGATTTGGAAATACATAATTATGATTCGGATTCTTGCCAAAGCAGCGATGATGAAGTTCTTGAGCCTGAAACTTTTTCTGAAAGTAATATATCTAACGATTTGTAACATAGGAGACCTGACCTGAACGATGTGCCTCTGAGTTGAGATACGTCCGACAAGGGTACTTTCTGGGTAAAAACTGAACAACTCTGGATAGAAAATATAGCTTTTGTTATGTAGATTTTATGAGAACTTTGGAGGCTGATTTAATAATACAAACAATCAAATTACAACATTATTTGACTATTCTGAATAATGTTAATTTATTTATTTCTACGTTTTTTTTAGTATACGAGGGAAAGACAAGACAGTAGAGGTATGATCGACTTTGTGATTGTGGATGGAAGATTAAAGAGTAAAGTTACAGATACTAGAGTATCTGGTGATGTGTCGGGTGGATGGTCTGTTTAGGCATTGGCGTCACCGGCCGGGAATCGCAGGCTGATTCCCGGCCACCGTAGGCGCGGGCTTGCGGACGGTGAGCAATGGGTAGCTCGGCGTCCAATAAGGACCAGGCCCAGGATGAAATGATGATTTGAAAAGAGTGAAGAAGAAATACTCCGATATGAAAACGAAAGTGAAAGGGATGGTAAAAATTAAGAAGGATGAAAAGGAAAAGTATAACAGGAAATTCTCTGATAACTTCAGGGTCATTGTTAAGCTGTTCTGGAATCAGGTAAGATTGGCTCGCGGAGTGACAGGAACATCGAGTATGAATGTTATAAGAGCAGAAGATGGATGTTTACTAAGCGAAGAATTTAAGGTCTTGGAACGCTGGAAGGGATACTTTGAAAGTTTATTTAGTTATCAGGATAATGTGTGTAGGGACTACAGGTAGCAGTAATGCTAGCGGTAGAGAATGCGATGTCCCCCGCGCATTAAGTGTAGCGGCCAGTCGTTTTCCGCGCGTGCACATACTAAAATTTCTGCTTACAATCCGTTCACTTGAACACACTGTCTATATCTTATTCTTCGACAACCACGTCTCTTAGATCACGTCGGGGTCACCAATGTTGGTACCTTATGAGTATCGTGGTTGGAGAGGGATAATAAATGAAATTCAGGTGTACAATATAAAGTCTATTCAGATGACCATCAATCTTAAGCACAATGACGTTTCTTATATTAGTTACACGGTACACAAGTTATTGCCACGACGCTGGCAAAACGACCGGCCGCTATACCTAAAACACAGGGGACATTGCATTCTGCACCACTAGCGTTACTGCTACCTGTAGTCCCTACAATGTGCAAGGAGTGGGTAACTGGGCTGACGCTAGTTTTAAAGACCCAAACTCAGATGTAGATGAAAAAAATGCAATGGAAATAAATGAGATTGTAAGAGTGCTGAAAGGGATGAAAATTGGGAAAGCTGCAGGGTACGACAGAGTGTCTACTGAAATTTTGAAGGGCGGTGATGGGGTGGTAGCAAGCCTGTTGTGCCGAATCTTTGATATGGCCGTGTGCCGGATGATTGGTGTACGGCTGTAATCGTACCACTATATAAGGGAAAAGGCTCTCAGCAGGAGTGTAAGAACTACCGCAGCATTAGTCTTTTGAGTGTTGTTGGCAAACTATATGCGAAGGTCTTAATAAATAGTGATAAGAGTGACAGATGAGAAAATATCGGATGTACAGGCAGGATTTAGATAGGGAATGGGCTGTATGGATCATATCTGCTCCCTAAGGTGCATAAAACGTCTGGCAAAGCACATGAACGTCTGTTGTGCTAAGTTGATTTTGAGAAGGTCTATGACAGTGTGTGGAGGGAAGAACTGTGACACTATCCATGTACGGTGTAGACTGACGCTTGGTACGGGCACTGAAATCTTTATACAAGGATTCCAGTGCTTGTGTTAGGATAAATGGGGCATTCACGAACTCGTTCTGCATCTCGAGGGGTGTTAGATAGGGTTGTGTAGCGTCACCGTGGCTTTTCAACTTGTATTTGGATAGTTGTCTGACAGATTTGAAAGAGGGTGAGTGCGGATTGAGGATGAATGAGTTGCCTGTCAAATGCCTTCCAGATGATCAAGTTCTAAAGTTGTCAAAAAAGAAAAGGCCCGTTTTGACATTTGTCATCGCGGCGTAACTAGTGAAATAACCATACGACTCGATACTCACGATAAATCGATTCAAGTTTGTATGAGTATTTGATCGATTTGATTACATTTTGAAACTATACAATGGTACGAAAGGTCAATTTGTCTTTAGTTTAATATTTTTAATTGCAATAACATTAGCATACACGTGGTTTCGAATAGCGTCTGCGTCAAATGTGTCAATACCTGTTACAGGCTTGCTTTTCTTCCTCTTTTTAGGCGTACGTAATACATTTTCGAATAGTTTTTTTGCCGATTCCAAGTGCTTCTATGACGCGATCTTGCACTTGCGTTACGGTCAATAAAGGTCCACCATTAATTAATTCGCGTTCGAAGTATTCGGTTAACTTAACAACCAATTCACGTGACTGGCTGTTGATTGTACGTCCTCTTTTCGACATTGTGAAACAGTTCGTATAATATAACAACAAACACCAAAATCGAGTCCAAATCACTATCTTTAAATCAATGTCCAAAATAGAAGAGCCAAGGTCAATGTGATAGTAAACAGAAATAGTCCAAAAGCAAAGCCGAGTCGAGAAAAAAAATATCAAACATAAACGAGCGCACATTCAACTTCCAAGATGGCGAACGAAAGACTGTCCAGTGCGCGCGTCAACGCTAAGTCACGTGTCGCTTGGTCAGAAACAAGCCATTCTATAGAAACCAATGTCGCCAATTCAAAATTTTATTTACGGCTTTGAACGCCAAGCTCATTCTTTTCAGTAAAGATCACTACACAATATTTAATTACTATTAAAATCGAATGAAGCTGGTGAAATTCAGTAATTAATTGGTTACAACACTAGTATTTTTTAAAAAGAATGAGAACGTAACTGTTTTTGAAACGTTTCGTAATAATTAGATATTGCATGCTACTATAAAGTAAGCGCAAAAAGAATACTCGCAATATATTCCATCATATTATTTAACGCGCCAAAAAAATGTATGTATTTTTTTTTTAAACACTTTATGTAATTAATTATTATTTTATTGGTTATTTCAGTTTTGTGCCAAGTTACATTCTAGGGTCTTTCTCAAATGTCAAAACGGGCCTTTAAGTTTTTTACACATTTAATTGTACGTTTTCTTTTTTCTGAATGTAATGTTTGAAAAAGTATCCATTTTTCAGAACATCGATTTTATTCGGTCAAAAAACGGCTTACAACGGTCACAACACTACGGTACCGAACCCAAACACATGACATTGTAATAACGTCCTGTCGAAATATTAATCAACGATTAATTCGTGTTTCTGAGTGCATTTTTCCAATATAAAATGAAACTTAGTGCTTACGAATCATACTCATAATTAATTAGCATTATGAATTAGATTTTTCGATTTCTTACGTAGACGTTCATACAAAGTTATCGCAGCATGTAAAGTCAAATCGGGCGTCTTAGATTTTGACTATTTTACTTGCATCGTCAGCAGAACAATTGAAGACATGGTGACTGTGATGGATACAGCATATAAGATGAAAGGGATGAATATAAATGTGAATAAGACGAAGGTCATGGTGTTT
This sequence comes from Omphaloscelis lunosa, assembly GCA_916610215.1. NCBI lineage: Eukaryota > Metazoa > Arthropoda > Insecta > Lepidoptera > Noctuidae > Omphaloscelis > Omphaloscelis lunosa. Next base: position 1,165,580 of record OU744245.1, on the reverse strand, counting down.
GAAAGAGGAGAGGATGTATCGGTGTGTGATGTGAAAATAAATGATAAGAATGTGGAGCAGGCAATTGAGTTTATATATTTGGGGAGTCTGTTTACAAGGGATGGGGAAATTGATGGAGATGTGGAAAGGAGAGTAAATGCGGGAAATAAAGTGAATGGTGCTATACATGCGATTATGACCAACCAGTTGATGTCTAAAAAGGCTCGATTGGCTGTTCACAATAGGGTGCTGGTGGCCCACGTTTATGTATGAAGTGAATGTTGGGTGTGATAAAAGAAGCATGAAAATAGAATAAATGCTGTGAAAATGCGTTCCTTGCGTAGCATGTGTGGTGGGACTATGAATGATTGGCTGAGGAATGATGTGATAAGAAAGCGGTGTAATTTAAAAGAAGATGTAGTGACAAAATTTTAAAAGGGTATGCTGAGATGGTTTGGTCATGTTGAGAGGATGAATGAAAGGCGACTAACAGAACGTATTTGAAAGGCAGATGTGACGGGATAGGCCGGGCGGGGACACCCTAGGAGGACATATACTGACCTTATTGGTGAAAAATGATGGTCAATAATGCTGAAAAAGATAGAATTGGAAATTTTTGAAATTATTTAAAACCTGAATCTGATTGCTGTTAGTTACTTAAAGTTTTTGTTCAAAATGAGCACCTCTGTGCCTTATACAAGCCCATACTCTTCTTGTAACTTCTGTCTTGAAGTGAAATTTGTTCTAATATGTTCTGCTGCATGTATTATTATTTGCCTTAGTACTTCTACTGAAGGCACCGGTGTCGAATAAACAAGGGTTTTCATATGACCCCAAACATAAAAATCTAGAGGAGTAAGGTCGGGTGACCTGGCAGGCCATGGCGTGGGGCCTTCTCTGCCGATCCAACGATTTTGGAAATGATTGTCCAGCCATTGACGTACCATGCTGTGGCCCGGGGTGGGGTCGTCTTGGCGGTGTCTCTAGACATCGCCAATGCCTTCAATACCCTGCCCTGGAGTTGCATCAGGGAGGCACTCCGATATCACCGTGCCAACCTACCTCTGTCGTGTGGTTGAGGCCTATCTGACGGACAGGGCCGTCATATATCCCGGTCACCGGGGAGAGTGGAACCAGCATGATATATCGTGCGGTGTCCCACAGGGATCGGTCCTAGGGGCGCATGTATCGGACATCGGATACGACCGGGTGCTGCGCGCCGCCTTCCCTAGCGGCGTCAGCGTCGTTTGTTACGCTGACAACACGTTGGTCCTGGCATAGGTTCCCTGGGTGGATGGGTGTGCTGGATGGGCCTGGCCCCTATGCCCCTATGCATAGGTACCCGCTCCAATAGGAATAAATAATGAAAATATTATTAGAAAGGTATTCAGATTTAGATTTACAGAAAAATGTTCTTAGGAGAATATTTTTCAGTAAATCTATATTTCCTAAGAACATTTTTCTGTAGCTACACGACTGTCCTTAACTTCACAGATTTTGGAAAGATGGTACAGTCGGCTAGAAAAACGTTAATTCTGACATTTTATTTTTATGATCACAATCGATGCAGTTTTGTATAAGGATTCAAAGACTCTTTTGTACAAACTGAGGTTAGAATACTAAAAAGTCCCAAACCGCAAAAAAACTTTGCCGATCTTTTTGTTCACGATCTTTTACAACGTTTGTTATTAATTATTACAATAAAGGAGTAATGCTATGTATGTATTGTATTCATTCATCATTTGTCTAGCCTTGTCCCCTATTATGTAACAGTCATCTTACAATCTTAGATGCAGTTAAATATCAGTATTTTACAGTTAACTCCCTACGGACAAAGATTTGGAATTAGGCACCAGAGTAACTTCTATTCAGTTCAAAGCGAGCTGATGATGAGATACACAATGGCTATTGGAGGATGGTACCAAAATGGGCATCACCGTTTACAGCATGTATGTTGAACTTCTTTAAAATAAAAAGAAGGAAAATGACCAAGAATACTTTTCAGATAAACATAGCTTCGGAGTGAGCTACACTCTACAGTTTGTAAGTCAACAAACCACGATGAGAATGGCACAAACGACTGCAGTACAACACACAAGTTAGTAAAGAGGAGTTTTAAAGTAAATGGTAATTATATCAATGAACTACAAGTACATCCGGATAATAATTAAACACACGCGAACTAAGAACCAAGTGAACCGTGACCAGCGAGTAGACCGTGAGTCATGATAAAAACTCCCAAAGCTGGCTTTGGCAACTTGTGTCCTGGTCATGACGACCTGGGTGCCTAACGTGCACTGGACTGCCGGTAGGTTAAAAAGTAGTGCGATGGCATTAAACAGTTATTTAATTCGTTTATCACACAATTTTTTCATATAACATTCACAAATTCGACCTTTGCCAGCATTATCAACTGTTACATCGGCACCTCCAAATATTTTTTAACCTTTTTACCTCGTTAGATATCTTATTAAATAAAGATGTATGCTCGTAATTTGTACGCTAAATGCGTCAGTAAAATTTTGAGATAACTGGTGTCAAAGTTCATGTACGTTGATTTTTTTTGAAAATGTTGAATAAACTTCTGTCTCTAACTTTAAAGTATTTGATGTTTTGGAAATTTTGGTAACATCGAAAGGCTTGTTAAAGTATTAGGTATTCAACGGAATAGCGATGAAGGCCATTCAATTTAAGAGTTTGGAGAAAAGTGATATTTAGTCACGAATTCTGGGAAATTTTCAAAAATTCCTAAAAGTTGTTTTTTCTCGATTCCCATGTAAATTGTTGCAAATAGGTCACACTTTCATGTCCTAGAAAGAATACGTCAAATCACAAGTCACCCTGTATATGTATAAAAAACCCTAATATAATAATATTAGATTCAGTTCAGAAGACTGATAAGATAAGCTAAGTTTTTAAAAGCTTCCTCTTTCCTACTATTTTAATGTGCCCGACAGGGTCCATAATGATCACATATCATTTTAACTTACCACCTAAGTACACATTGTGGAATGAAAATAAAGTATTGAGTAAAGTAATTTTGTTTCGGACGCTTATGACGAACCATCGTACACAGACATAATGAGAGACTACGTACCGAGTGCGTCTGGTCTGTTGCCGTATATGAGCAGCTCTCGCAGCCGGTCCAGCGCCGCGCGCTCGTCCAGCGCCGACTGCTCCGGAGACGACAACGACTCGGGGTCTACAGCAAATAAAGCGGATCAGTACCTGTGACTACACATGGGGCAGAAGATTGATAAACAATATGCCGACGTGGACGGTTGTAAGAGTACACGAATACAAAACAAACGAAGGATGATGGCTTTCATATTATAAAAAAAACCCAGCATTAACTATAGCTTACGTTATATATAATATAACTTAGTAATCCTTATTCTCTTTTATTGATTTTTATTTATTATTAAAAAAATATATATTATTAAGGTTGAGATAGAGATTATTGAGATATTTTTATTTCCCATAAGAAATTACACTTACATGAGAAATATTTAACTAATTTTAAATTAACATAATTGATTTACGTACAGTTTTGGCAAAACATAAATAAATTACAATACACAAGAAATTATTATATGTTTTTTTATCTATCTATCTATAAAATCTATCTATTTTGCATGACATTATGTATTTTCCGTTATAGTACGCTAATTAACAGTGCCGCGCTTTCCTTTAATTTAGATACATGCGGGATCTATAATTGCAATAAAGATTTTGGGTAAATATTAATTTTTACATATACGTTTCCCCTTCTGGTTACTCAATACTTAAAGAATGTGTACCAGAATTGGACACTTTTTGAATTCACAATTATTACAGCTAAAGCTACTCCATTTCTATACGTGTTTTTCCTTTTTTGTTTATTGGCATCTTGTTTTTATTTAAATTCATGTAATTTATTATCATTTTAATGTGCTTATGTGTGTCTTTTATGTGCACTGAATAGATGTTTTATCTATCTACAGACATTATAAAATCTTTTAAAAATCTTGATGTAAAAAAAACTGCTGACCTTTGGGGATTACCAGTACATACCGTTCCCTCAATAATTGATTTTATTTCACACTTTTTAACAATCGTTTTTAACTCTTGTATTGCATCTGGTGTATTTCCTGGCCTGACGAAACTTAGCAAAGTAGTTGTACTGTTCAAAGCAGGTAGCACAATTGATCCCACAACTTTTCGGCCTATTTCGATATTACCTACATTGAGCAAAATCTTTGAAAAATTAATTTTAAAACAAATGTTAAGACATTTCAATGCACATAATTTACTTCATCTGAAACAGTTTGGTTTTACAAAGGGTCGTTCGACTACAGACGCGGGCGTGGATTTATTGAAGAGCATATTCGAGGCCTGGGAGGAGTCGCAAGATATTCTTGGGATTTTCTTGTGACTTGTCCAAGGCCTTCGATTGCGTACATCATGATACACTCATCAGGAAACTGTACCATTATGGTATGAGGGACAAGGCTCTTGACCTTTTGACTTCTTATCTGAACAACAGAATTCAGAGGGTCGATGTTAATGGCAAGAGATCTGCAGGATCTGCGGTCAGCAAGGGCTTTCCGCAGGGTTCAATTTTTTGTCCCTTCTTATTTCTAATTTATGTAAATGACTTACCCTACCACATCTTTATATGTTATAAAACAAAGACCCCGCAGCGTCTGTCTGTCTTATTGGTAGCACTTGCGCGAAGATATACCTATTAAAAAAATAACACGCAGAAGAAGTCGCGCGCAAAGGCTAGTAAATAAATTAAAATAAGAGATGTGTTGTTTGGATGGAGGTGGCCCTGGAAAAGGATGCATGGAAAGATTTGGGGGAGGCATTTGCTCAGCAGGGGCATAGTGTAAGCTAAAAAAAGAGATGCGTGGGAAAAGGGGACACGATGTGCCGACCACAAGTAAATATAGATGGCAGGAGCATGATGTCAGTAGGAAACTCACTGAGGTTCTCGGATATGGAGAGCGAAGGCTGGTCGGGCGACGAGCTGCGCGCCTCCTCGTCTCGCGCCTCCCGCCCCTCGCGCCCCTCCCGCGCCGAGCGCCCCGAGCCCGACACTGACGAGCCACGCCGGCTCTCTGCAAGCAAACACAACACATATACCAGATATCCCAAGAATAGTATGCGCTTCTTGAATCTTCGTGTATCATCGGAAACACGAATGAAATTTAATAAGAGCTGTTATCAAGGCTCGGATACCGGTTAAATTTTCAAACCGTTATTATGTCCTTGAAGCAAAAACCTTTACATTCGGTTTAGTTCGTAGAAACCGGTTTTTATTAACCAGTTTTGTAGCACGCTTTACATAAAGGTTTTTTCGGATTAAACGGTTTAGAGCATTATTAACCGGTTTTTAATTTAGTTTTTATTCAGCGCGTCATCCTCACAAGTAGTCACAAGTTGCAACGCGTTTACCGACATGCCGCTCGTCGTATAAACCGGTTAATTTAGTTAAATAAAGTTCTTACGACGTTCACGTTCTTAAGAAAAGTTCGGAGTATAACCCAAATAAAACGGATTTTCACCGGTACTGAGAAAACCGGTTCCGAGCTTTGGTTACAACCATGGAAGTACTGCAAGTACTACCATGATTACACATATTTTGTACTCCATGATTACAAAATTATAGATTATCAAATCTACGCAATTCCAAAAACCCTTTGAGTGACAGATGACAATCAGCGACCGGAATAGGTAACCTTAGACAGAAAACTTCATACAAACGCGCATGTTACGTAAGTGCACTACTATGAAGCGCGGCAGCACAACACTTAGAAGCTTTGCCTCTACGGGGGGTTATTCTATGGCGAAACGTTCTTGTTACTTCACTTAACCTTCTGCCTACTATTGATTTCCTTTTTTGTCAAATATTGTGATTATACATTCAAGAGTGCGTGTTACTGGCAAAGTGATAGTTAATGAACAAATATTTTATAACAATTCAACAATATCAGAGCATGAATAATTTAGCTAAAACAACTCACCATTGTGTGTCTTAGCGGAGGGCGCTTTGTACTCATACTCGCGCGTGTTCTTCATGAGCAGCTCCGCGATGTCCGAGCCCACCACCACCTGCAACCTCCTCGTTACAATCCCGTCTGAGGCCCGTATTATCTGACCTCACCCAACACTCGAGCATTACTTAAAACGGGTTTCAACCAATCAAAAGGCTTTAAACGAGTTTTAAGTTATGCTTGAGTTTAGAGTGAGGTTCTGTAATACAGACCTAAGACCCGAGTTTCTTATGTACTTTACGACACATGATCACGAAATGTGGCCTCAGTTTACACGTCACTGAATGTTTTATAAGCTACAGCGAGTGTTTCAAACGATCACTTTGAAACACTCGCTGTAGCTACAATACAGTTAAAAATCAAAATATTTTATTTCACATAAACCTTATGAAACGTCAGAAGCTAGATGCATGGTTCCAATTGGTCGTTTCCTATGGAAAAAAGCCGGCAAGAAACTACAAGGTTACTCTTTGAAAAATAAGTGGCTTTTTCAATATTTACAAATTACAGTGTTAATAGGTATGGGAGGACAGTGAAGGCCCGTCAATAAATACCAGGTTCAGTCAACCGCAAGCACAGATGAATACAGATCTCACTCCGCATTTTAGGTAAGAAGCTACAAGTAGATACGCGGCGGGCTCGACTGTCCAATTCAGTGAGCGTAACGTAGTCAGAAGATATAAGAGTTACGCGATAGAAAGAGATCTAACTTCTAGGGGAATATAACTGTAGGTAATTAGCGCTGTGCGACCTGAATTGCACTTTATTGTGTGGTAGCAAGAGTCGCTTTTTATTTAAATGGTTTTGCAGAATGGCACAATTGTAGTAATCTGTGCCGCAAGTCCGATGTAACAATTTAGCATTGATAGCATCTTTATGTTGTAGTGTCAGTAAGGGCGGTTTACCTAGTTGAAATTATGCTACAGATGTGTGGTTGATGTACATTTCTGTTCTATCTTGACAAGTCGGCGCATGCGGCCGATAACGTTTGTACGAGACACAAGACAAATGATTGTTTCGGGGTTTTGAAACGACATAATCTCTTCACAAACAATTTTTTTAATTTTGATTTGCCGTGTTTGTTTTATGTATTCTTTTATTACTAAAAAACCTTACCAAGCTGATTCTTTAGTTTGCAACTCGCTGTATGGTTATAACTAGTCAACGAAAATTACTTGTGACTAGACATTAACACGTGGAAGCTTGTAATTAGCAAATTTCCGTACCTATGCTGGATATTTAAGTTAATTATTAGTCTGTAATCTTTCTTGGAAATAAGCAAATAATGAGTGATTACCCCGTTCTGGCGCAGCAAGAGCGCCAGCAGGTCCCACAGCAGCACGTAGCCCGTGACGTCACGCGCGCCCTCGCGCTCCGCGCTGCGCATGCGCACGCCGCAGTACTCGATCACGCTCTTCTTGTGCGTCACACCTGCAACGTACCGAGTGTTCATCCGATATCGAATGAAATCGAATCCAATTCTTGCCAATTTCATAATCTTTGCCTTTAACTGAAATAAATGTGTAGTATCTCAGAAACTCAAAGCATTTATTTCAATTAAAACTATTTATAGGCACTTTTGAACTGTCAAGTCAGAAAGGTGAAGCTAGTTGCCCATTCCAAAGCGTACCTATGGAGAAGAACGGGCAAGAAACTCCACGGACACTCTTTTAAATAAAAAATTGTTACAAAAAATTGGTTACATCATTCATGTTGAAATTATAGATGTGAGAACAATGTAGAAAGACATGCACGTTAGAAGCGTCCGTAATAAAAATATGTCAGGTAATCCTAGTTTGTTTAGTGCAAACAATGTTCGCGCTGAAACGGGGGAATGGATTTGGATGAAATTTGGCGCATCCTAGACCATCACCTGGGTTAGGACATAATATACTTTTTATCCCGATATTCCCACGGGAGCGAGACTTATGCGGGTGCGACTGCGAGGTATCCGTCTCAACAGTCAAGTGTCACGTTACCTTTGACGAGCGGGCCGGGGAAGGCGGCCAGGTCGGCGGCGTGCGGCAGGTGGCGCAGCGCGGCCGCCAGCGACAGCACGTGCACGGCGGCGGCCGCGCCGTCCGCCGGGTACGCCGCGCGCACCACCACCACGTCGCGCGACGACACGCTGCCCTGCAACACGTCACATGACACCGTACGTCATTCTCCTTTCATAACGACACGTTTCCATGGCTAAATAAAACCAGGCTGGAATAGCCAAAACACAAGGTGGAACGCGGCCTTAACAAGATGTGTGCGAACGTGGCTTTAAGTGCGGCGCCGGAGAGCACGCGCTCCGACACTGACGAGGGATCGCGTGTGCGTGCGCCACGCTCGCGATACACTCGTAGATCGTTACTTGTTTGTGCCGCATATATTGTGCTTTGACTATGTTCGTACATTCGTTTCACGGTTTCATTTAATGTTAGTTTTATTTTACTTAGCTTTAATAATAAAAAAACATTTATTAAATAAACATTTGTTTTCTTTCTCGACAATTAAACACGATACCATATGAACGAGGGGCTTCTGGCTAGATAGCAGGGGCGACGGGTTCAAACAACCCGATTCCTACCGGCTTCCCTACGGAAATTTGGAACACAACCATTCTATCGTCATTGAATAATCACACTATAAGTATTTGATTTTGATACACCATAAAATTAAAACATTACAAAACCTACAATTTTTTTTTTGTCTTAATATCCCAACAACAAAACATTTCGCGCTAAATTACCTCGTAAGTGCGGTATAAATAATAATAAAATAAAAACTGTCATGACGTCACTTCGGTCACGTGATACCGCGGGTTACGCTAGGAACAATAGCAGAAAACCCGCGCGCTTGAACGAGAAAGAACTATTGCTATTGTTCCACCTCGTTTACGCACACGAATTTGAATCGGTTGTTTTCGTTGAATTTCGTAATGCGTTCGGCTCAGATTTCAGTTCGAACGTCATAACGTATTATCATCACTCGATTGACAATGGTGTGGCTGTTTTTAATGTAATCGCATTAAAAGCATATATATAATGTGTTTACAAGCTTTTTCTCCCAAGCACTGCCACTTCGACCGGTTCTGCGCTTCCCGCATCTAGCGGATTTATGCGGCCCTTACAAGGTCATAGGTACATTTTGTGAGAGGCCTTCCAACGCTACGTCTTCCGGTACGCGGTCGCCACTCGAGAACCTTTTGGCCCCATCGACCATCTGTTCTGCGAGCTATGTGCCATGCCCATTGCCACTTAAGTTTACCGCTTTACCTTAGTTCTTCTGCGGATTTCTTCATTTCTGATTTGATCACGTAGGAAAACTTCAAGCATAGCCGTTTCCATTGCCCTTTGACTGTTACGGACGGTGACTTTTAGACTTCCAATAAGGCCCATTGTAAACGACCAAGTTTCAGTGCCATAAGTCATCACTGGCAACACGCAATGTCGTTTTGAGACACTGTGGTATGTGGGACGAGAAGATATTGCGTAGCTTCCCGAACGCTACCAAACGAGTCGGATTCGACGATTGACCTCTTTCTCTAAGTTGGACCTAACTAACTGGACAGTTTGTCCTAGGTAAACATACTAGTCCACAACTTCGAGTGTAGCGTCTCCGATCTTCATGAGAGTGGGTGTTACAAGGGCATTTGACATGACCTTTGTCTTGCCCATGTTCATTTTAAGACCCACTCTTTTAGAAGCTCTATTGAGGTCATCGAGTATTGTACTGAGGTCCTCCATAGTCGCAGCCTTGACAACTAGGTCGTCGGCAAATTGAAGGTTAGTGATGTACTCGCCATTGATGTTGATGCCTACCCCTTTTTAGTCCAGAACCTTGAATACATCCTCCAGTGAAGCGGTGAACAGTTTCGGAGAGATAACACCTCCCTGTCTCAAACTTCATAGCAGAAGGATAGGTTTCGAGGTCTGGTCCTGGAGCCCCATACAGACACTTCAGCACCTCGATGTACCGATTAGTCGATCTGACACCGTTGAAGAGACTGCAGTACAGCCCACATCTCGATCGAATCAAAGGCTTTCTCGTAATCCACAAACGCTAAGCAGAGGGGCAGGTTATAGTCTTCGGTCTTCTGTATAACCTGCCGCAGCGTATGTATGTGGTACACGGTACCAAGGCTTTTACGGAATCCGGCTTGTTCGGGAGGCTCGAAGTCGTCAAGCCTGCGTGCGAGACGGTTCGTGATGACTCTTAAAAACAGCTTGTAGATATGGTTCAGAAGTGAGATGGGCCTATAATTCTAAGGAGGGCATTGTCGCCCTTCTAGAAAAGTATCACCACACCTCTGTTCCATGCCTGTGGCATTTTGCCCTCGAGTATGACAGAATTAAACAGCTTCTGGAGGGGCCTTAAGTACGGGTTTTCCGTCAGCATTTAGGAGCTCGGTCGTAATTCCGTCATCTGCCGGTGCCTTATTGTTTTTGAGCTGCTTCAGAGACATTAGTAAAAGCTGACATCTGGTTTACCTTCGGTGTATTTCGGTCAAAAGTGATGAATTATATAAAGATGAATTAATTTGAACAAAAATTATCACTTTTTGGAAAAAAGCGGCCAAGTGCAAGTCGGACTCGCCCATGAAGGGTTCCGTAGCAGCAAGTCACATGATATAAAAGTTCTTGTAGTTCGTTGTCTCTTTGATCGATGTTTTAATAATAGCGTATTAAAAAAAAAAAAGTTATTGATAAGTAAACATTATAATTAGGTACCTAAATGATGGTATTTAGTTCTAACTATATGCGAGCCCATATAGGCTTGTGATAGCTAAACAAGCTAATATATATTCCAGTTTGAAATTCACAAATTTATCGAAAAACTAACTCCGCGCGCACGAGTGTCAACGACGTATACCCTCACGTGTCTGCCCGTTCGGGTAAGCGCAGTCGGGAACCTGCCCCCCTGCATGCTCCGCACCTGCTACCAATCAAGCCACGCCCCGCGCGAATTATAATTATTTTTTACTTAGACCTACACCTATTACAGATTTATTATTAGAAAATAATGGTTCACGGTCTATGCATAAGGTTTACGTTTAATTTTATTTTTATATTTGAGTTGATTGAATTAAAGGTAAAATACGGTTTACCATTTATGAATATAAAAAATTAAAAAAAAAAATTATATAAAAAAAAACTACTAACTAGATCTCGTTCAAACCAATTTTCGGTGGAAATTTACATGGTAATGTCATTGTAATGTAATTTAGTATTATCATTCTCTTATTTTAGAAGTTACAGGGGGCGACACACATTTTACCACTTTGGAAGTGTCTCTCGCGCAAAATATTCAGTTTAGAAAAAAAATATATTAGAAACCTCAACATCATTTTTGAAGACCTATCTATAGATACCCCACACGTATAGGTTTGGTGAAAATTTTTTTTTGAGTTTCAGTTCTAAGTATGGGGAACTTCCAAAATGTATTGTTTTTTTTTATTTTTGTGTGAAAATCTTAATGCGGTTCACAGAATACATCTATTTACCAAGTTTCAACAGCGTAGTTCTTATAGTTTCGGAAAAAAGTGGCTGTGACATACGGACGGGCAGACAGAGAGACATGACGAATCCATAAAGGTTCCGTTTTTTGCCATTTTGCTACGGAACCCTAAAAATTGCCCATCTATGACTAATCTTGGCAACCTATAGTGGTATACTTAGTGTGCTTGGGTTGGGCCTGAATTGTAGCAAATTTAGTTTGCTACAATTCAGGCCAATAAAAATATGGAACAAAGATACTTAAAAAAGGTATATTTTACAACAAAAAAAAACTGAAATATGTGCCAGAATTTCGTAGTTTTTCCAGCACCACGGGAACAGAACAAGGTAACAACTGTGATCGATCGCTCTCGTTCTTACTGGTTAAAAAGCATAAATGACATTTATTTCGTTTTTGCTATAGATAAATTAGCAAAGCAATTGAAAGTATTTAACTGATAAAATGGAATAAATACGTTTATGACCTTTTCTCAAAATAATTCTTACCATACTATTTAAGTTATAAAATGTTCTAGCCATATTTATTATTTTTTAACTGTATCATGGGGTCTGAACTCGAACAAATTATTATTAGTCTTGAAAAAAAATCATAGATCATGGGAAGGCAGCATGGGTAACAATTATGAAATTAACAATCACTAAAAAGCGATAAACGGCAGATTTTGGCTGAAGCAAGATTAATAAAAATGAAAACTTCCTTGTTTATTGGTTATTTATCTATTTAACTCATAAATCACGTATTTTCAACAAAAAATATAAATGAAACCTTTTTCTTCAACTCGAACCGAATTCATTGTTTATGGCTCTTTGCAATAGATGGCGTTTTACTCAATTTGTCATCACATAACTGTAAACTCAATCGTTACAAATTAACGTTTAGTAGGAAAATCAAACAATTTTTTTTAATGTAGTACCTACTTACTTTACATAGAAATATAAGAATTGAAAGAAATCAATTAACATGTTTTTGGCAAGTAACTACCTACATTATTATTTGTTTTTTTTAATTTTACTGATCTATAAATAAACCTTTCTTTAATGAATTGCACGAAACGTTTTAAAAGTAGATAGCTATTCTGTCTATCAATGTCCATTCTGTCCGTCATGTCTAAGTCCTAGTTAGTTAATTGATTCGGGCGTGACCTTGCGGAAATTCATTATAAAATACAATAGAAGTGGATATATTTAGTAACCTGTTCCGCTCAGCTATTTCTAAAGTCTTAAAAACGTGTTTCACCTCTTAACGAGGCAGCCTCAGGATGACGATTGACTTGTCGCGAACTCGAACACGGCGTGTTGCCACACCATGCGCTCAGCGCTTGGTGTGGCAACACGCCGTGTTTGAGTGCTGGATGCCTCGTTGAGAGGTGAAACACGTGTCGATTTCTGTCCGGGTTTTTTTAAGACTCTTTAAAAATAGCCAAGCGGAACAGGTTACTAAATATATCCACTTCAATTGTATATTTTAAGTCCTAGTTGTTGACTGTTAGCCCATGTTCGTACAGACGTAGAAATATCGCGGTGGAATTTTATCGGGCACTGGATTTTCAACTCTCGGCGCTAAGCAGAGCGTTGAAAATCCAGTGCACGAAAAAAAATCGCCCTTGCGAATCTGTGTTTAATGTTGGCTCAGTTTCTTTACTCTGCGTCGAATACATTTTTATTTTCTTCTTACCAACGTGGCTTCGAATGACGGCAGTCTAGGCATAGGGATTTTCCAAAAATCCGTAATTTTTGGAAAATTCCTATACCTAGACCGCCATAAGCTACGGTTTCCTAGAAGAGCGGTGGCCGTACTTAACGGCCGCAGAGACTTAGTGTTTGTGACACACACGAAATGTGTGTGACTGTGAACTGTGCATCCCTATCGTTTTCGTAGAGTTCATAAACTCCACGAAAACGAATGCGAAAGCGAATACGCCGCCGCGCCGGCCACAATTTATTTTTGTCAGTAATCACTGACAAATCTGACACTTCCCGGTAACGACTTTCTATCAATCGATAGAAAGTCGTTACCGGGAAGTGTAAGTACCTACCTACCTTAGTAGTACCGTAGTAGTACCTACCTTTGTAAATAGCGAACAGTTTAAAGTAGGTTAGTTATTAAAATCATTGTAAATAAGTTGATTACAATTTTTTAATTTTCATTGTACCACAGCGACGTACTCCAAATTGGAATAACTGTTATTTTGATCCATTTTATTGATTAAATTCAGAAAATAATTTTATGTAAGAAAATAAAATTGTTTTTTTAGTTTCGTGTTCAGTAAGTTGTAGGTAAAAAAGTATTTATAGCGGCTAAGCCTGTAAAAGCATGAAGGGAAAATTTGAATAAGTTTTAGGTAAAGGAGTTATCAGCTGTAGCGAGAGGGTCTAAGACCGCGCGTGAACTGTAGTTATACGTTTACAATATATTTTTTACGGTCAAACGAGCGTTCGATTCATCGAAATAGACCCAGCACACACCCTTGAGAGAGAACTTCCCTACAAAGGTCATATTTGATAACTCGTTTATTTTATCAAAAAACACAAATCAGTGAGTTATCATTTGTTTGTTATTCGTCACTAACTAATCTTAACACAATACGAAAATATTTCTACATAATATGCTTGAAATCGGAGGCTTTCAGTTCATCCTTTAGTAGCCTGTATTGTCAGTAGGTTACCGCACAAATCTTCTATTCTGGCAATACAAAGGGTAAGCAGAGGGTCCGTACCTTGATGTGCGCCGTGGAGTAGCGGAAGGGCGTCATGCGCTCGGAGCGCGCCGTGGACTCCTCCAGGTGCAGGTTGAGCGACGTGTCGGTGTTCAGCTCCCTGTGGTCACAACACACTGTGTACCGGGGCTACAACTTCAAACTTCCACCAACACTCGAAATGGAGCCCTGACATTAGGTATTTCATAAATACAGAGAAACAATTATTTACGTCTACTACATAAATGTGTAAAGCGGTGACTGTGCAATACAACATTAAATAAAAATATAAAAATGAATATGCGAAACCTTTTGTGATAGTTATGCACATAACACAGAATGAATTTAATGTGCAGATGGTGCTTAGATGGTGCGAAAATTATGATAAAATAGTAATAAATATCTAGTAATATTAATTCAATGATATAAATGTGTAGGAAACCTCGAAGACGCATATATTTTAGACTGCGAGCCTGACAGTAGCGGATCCGGGGGAGGCTCGTGGGCTCAAGCCCCCCCAAAAACATCTGAGTTATTCTGTAACAAGTCTTAAAGTGAACCTGATATTATTCTTATGAAACCACCCAAGGTACAATTGTCATCAATTAACTTTATTATGTTTTCAAGTTTTTTTTTCTATAAGATGTTTTGTTTACGTGACGAATTTTGAATCCGCGCGCCACTTATTCTGCTATTCACGTTGCCCCGTTTGGTCGCCACGTATTACATATTCACCGGGATATCTCTGTAGTCTACAACTTAACCAAGTTATTGAGGAATTTGCGAAAACTAATTCAAGGAGACTTGCTATGCGTCAAACTAAATAAAATGTTGTGTGCTTTTTATTGTGGTTACTTTGCTAAAAGCTCAGCGGGGTCAAGCCCCTCCCGAACGACAATTCTGGATCCGCCACCGGTCGCGACACGCGGGCGCCTCACTGCGCGTGTACTATTTTATTGATCTGCGAGTGTAGAGGTCAACACTTACCGTTGGTGAGCGACAGATGCAACGGGATGCTATACAAAATTTTCGGCCACAAAATGTGAGATTAAATTAATTTCAAGTTAATATTATATTATGACGCTTGTCATTTGGTTGTGTTACATCGCTTCGCATCACATCGCCCAACTAGTTACTAATACATGGTATGAACGACGCCTTAGCAACCGACTCATGTCATGTTGCATATCCCGATTGACGCAGAATATTATATTTACTGTTATAAAGTTGCCCGAAGATCTGCATAAATTTCTCCGAGCATTTTTATTTATGACGCTATATGAACATTATTGCAACGTATTGTCATTTAAAAATAAAGATTTCTAAGTGTGCTTCTCAGTACAAGTTCTCATAGGTAGGTACAGCTTTACAAAGATGAGTATGCGCTGCGGTAATCTTCGTCTGTCGTCAAAAATATGAGCGCGAGAGCTGTTGCTACCATGCTACCATGCTTTTACTTGCCTATTTTGTATTAGGTACCAAGTTTACAAAATTATTGATACTCTATGCAATTCCATTTAAAAAAATCAAAACGTTTGAGTGACAGATGACGATCTGCGACCGCAGTAGATAACTCGACAAAGAGAAAACTTCATACAAACACGCAATGATAGTTGCACGACGAAGCGCTTCAGTATAAAACTTAGAAGCTTTGCCTCTTTGGGGGTTTATTTTGAGGCGCGACGTTTTTACTTATTCGGAAACACGAAGATTACCGAACCGCATACCATTTCTGGTTTAACTGTATGCATGTAAGCAAGTGAAGTGCATGGTGTATACCTGTCGGAGAGGTCAGTTCGCAGCGAGGGCGCGTCGCGCAGCGAGCCGGCGGCGGCATCGGCGCGGTACCCGAAGTACCTACGTGACGTCATCACACTCTCGTCACCACGAGCCACGGACTACATCTCTCAATACACTACGACTGAACTCAGCGGCTCGCGACACGCGCGGGACACAACGCTGCGCGTTAGCAAACTACACATATTACCCATCCGGAGTTTACAGCTCAATTCAGCAATAAGCTATTCCTACAGTTCCATCAATTATCTAACGATAGTCACACGTCTTAACCTAACACTGCTGCAATGAACTGTCGCAGGAGTCGTGCGTAGGAGTCGACAATAGATCGGTCCAATCGTTTTCTAATGAAAGTAATTCACGGTCAAGCGGACACAAGGCCGCAGTACAGCTACGTTTACTTAAAGTACAGTAATCCTCCATTTACAAAGACGGGCTTATCAGTTCCAATCAGCAGGCGTAATGTAGTGACAACTAATTAAAATATGATTCGCTGCGCGTATGTTACGCCTTGAGTACGAAAAGCTGGTATTAGTAATAATGAGTGAGAGATGTTATTCCGATGGCGTTCGTTTGAATAAGAGAAGGAAAATGTAAGACTTATTACGAATAGATACATCACTTGCATTTTCCTTCGCGTAATGAATGAATAATAACATGTAAAATACAAGACATTAGTTAGGGTATGTCTATAACACAATCTGGATACATAATGCGGTAAAGCATGTCCGAAAACCTGATATTGATAATGTGATGGTATGTGTGTTAATACATATAATGGTAACCACTCCGTAGATATAATACATCATGATGAACAATTCTGTATAACAAGAGTAAAGCCTCGCGTGCTCCTGTCGCCGTATTTACAGCGGAAGCAAAAACGCGTCGTGTGCATGTTCATGTCACGTGTTAGTCTCAGATACGTGAAGCAGACACGACGCTAACCCCCCGTTTCTAAAAGCTTCATCAAGACCAGTTCAGTCAATTTTGTTCGCTAACTTGATTGGTTCAACGACGCAACAACAACGAATTAATCAAATCACTGTACGTGGGATTTGAAACCTGAATTCGACTGATCTGATTGAATAACTTCATCAGAAAGCAAATTTTCTGAGTGTAAAATATTTCTCCAATGTCCTTTGTGTCTGCTTACACGCGGTACATTAATGTGTAAGACGTCGTGTGTGCCCCTACTTGCGTCAACGTGTTCTGAGCTGTACGGTGCAAGACTTACGTGTCATTTCCCTTAAGCCCGGTGGTGCTGGAGCGGCCCGAGTGCACACTGCCACGCTCTTCGCGCCGCCCCTCGTATGGCAGACTCCCGAAATCTGAACACAAAATATCTTATTAGTTTTGAGTTTGGAGTTAGACTTCGTTCGCTGCAACGTATCCCGCGACAGAGCGGAGGAAACGGAAATGCATCGCTCGGGAACGGGTTTTCATTAAGAGGAGGCTCCCTAAATTTTATGTTAATTTGCATTAATATTCTGAAAAAGTCACGCGTACAATCAAAATGGAATAGAATAAATGGAATACTCAGTATATGATTTATTGGATCTTTTTCTTTCCAAATATAAGATAGTTACGTAATTGGAACATTTTCGCACGATTCATTTTTTATTCGAAAATCATGTCTTTTTTAATGATTACTTGAAACAAAAACAATATTACTCGGCTTTTATGTAAAATAATTATTGACAGTAAGAAAATGTAGTTTATTATCCAAAATATAAGATATTTTTTCTCTAGATCAAATATTACTTTAGTTATACATGAAATAAGAATTGAGACTTACGACATTTAGTTCCGTGCTCGAACACGACCAAAGAGCGCACGCGATATTCAACTTTATTACTGATGTGTTAGCGTTTAGTACATAGTGGAGTGGTGGGGTGCATGGGAGCGGAGTTTGCGTCAAAATTGTCTTTGGAGTGTCTGCCTTAAGTTGTGTGTATGGAAAAATCAAAGTTACTGTGAACGACGCCTAACTCCGCGTCCTAATCAAAGCGATCGGTCGGGCGAATACGCGATCGTCGCGTTCGAATCTCATTTGTGGTAAAACAATTTGAAAAGCAAATCAGGAATTTTGTGTGATTGTCGCTGTTGTGTAGTGTGTGGCTGTTGCTGACCTGGCTGGAAGTCGAGCGGCGCGGGCGGCGCGTGGCCCGCCATCAGCTGCTTGTACACCTGCATGTAGGCGGCCGGGTTGGTGAGCCGCAGCTGCTCGTAGTACTGGTACTGCTGGCGCTGTACCAGGTACGGGTCTGCGTACCCGCCGCCGCTGCCATACTCTGGAATGCAGACAATTATTTCATTAATATGCGGCTAAGGCCGTGCGCACTTTGGACGGACGAATTTTACTCGTGCGATGCGAACACATACGATACAAACACGAACGAACGATTCCGACCTTCCGAGTACTAAGGGAGCGGGGAGACTGAGTGCGACTTAATCGTACGTATACGTACGTATAGTTCCGACGTCCGAAAACAAAACGAACTTGTTGGGATTTTTGGTGCATACAATGCGGTATCACCGGAACATTACCTATTTGACGGAGGAAAACGTATTCACTGTGCGCACTCATTTCGTACGACCATTATCATACGTTGACGTTTGATGCAAATGCGTGTTACCACTCTTTTCAAACTGAGCGAAAAAAGAAGGCAAACAATTCCGATTCGATCCGCTGACATGCAATACAATGCATTGTGCATACCCCGATTTTCATAATAACTGAGTATTACAAACTACAAACATTAAGAGTTCTATTTAGTTGTATGTTCATCGGGGTGATCGTCAACTTAACAGTTACTGTACTTTCCAGTTTTTTTAATAACAAAAAAATAGGATTACCTAGCCAAAACCTTGTTTTTTTTTTGTAACCTACTATTAAATGTATTTCATTTGATTTGCCACCGCTTCGTCAATGCAATCGTCTACAATGGAAACTGACAAATCCGAGCGAGCGAACTCTTCCCCCAGTTATCTACCGATATCGTAAACCGAAACAAAGCAAAGAAACGATCAATACGCCTCGTCACCCATTGTCCCTCTATCGATATGTAGGCCAGTGCTAGGATATCCGCTTTCTGAGATCCCGTACACCTCCAGATCCAGATAATGCACATACCGGACACGGATGATTTAACTTCAACTCAAACGTTTGGTGCCGACTAAGCATTATAAACCAAAACAAAGCTGAATAACAACTGAACTTGTAGACTCCAATATTAGCAGATAATTTTACCGCGAGGTCGAGTCTCTACAGGGCCTCGAAATTAAAAACATTTTATTTTACATAAACATGGGCAGAAGCTATATAGGCGCACGGTTCCAATTGGTCGTTTCCTATGGAAAAAAGCCGGCAAGAAACTACAAGGTTACTCTTTGAAAAATAAGTGGCATTTTGAATATTTACAAATTACAGTGTTAATAGGTATGGGAGGACAGTGAAGGCCCGTCAATAAATACCAGATTCAGTCAACCGCAAGCACAGATGAATACAGATCTCACTCCGCATTTTAGGTAAGAAGCTACAAGTAGATACGCGGCGGGCTCGACTGTCCAATTCAGTGAGCGTAACGTAGTCAGAAGATATAAGAGTTACGCGATAGAAAGAGATCTAACTTCTAGGGGAATATAACTGTAGGTAATTAGCGCTGTGCGACCTGAATTGCACTTTATTGTGTGGTAGCAAGAGTAGCTTTTTATTTAAATGGCTTTTACAATGTTTTCAAATTACCGTGATGTGGGAGGACAATGTAGGCCTGTTAACAAGTGCCAGGTGCTTAAAATAATAGAAAACGGTCAACAAATCGAAGCAGCTATGAGTCTGCATGGCCCAGGTCTGACCCTGACCTTCTCTTTAAAGAAAGCCCAAAGGTGGTTTTATATCGGCCAGGCGAGGCGTGGATGAGCTGGGCGAGTATTGAAATCACGCTTACCCTTTTACACCGAAAGATGTCGAGCGCTGCCTCGCACCGGCTCGCGATGTCTCGCAACGGCACGCGCTATCACGCGCCGCCCGGCCAGCCCTGTCTGGCGCGCCGGTCAGCCGAGAATATAGTGTGTAGAGATGTCTCACGATGGTCGAAGCGAGCCAGAGCGTACCAGCTCATGCCAGCGCGAGACATCGCGAGACATCGCGAGTCAGCACTTAACGGAGACCGTGTATATTCGTTTTACAAAGTAAATAAATACTCTATTCATACAGTAATAAAGTTCAATATTGTACTAACAAATATTTGAATTCTCGCCTCGCACATCCTCGCGCATCTAGACCTTTTCACCAAAGACGGGCAGGGCGTGGATAGAAATTTTGCCATTCAAATTTCAATCCTCGCCTATCCCATCCACGCCTCGCCTCGCCTCGCCGGTGTAAAACCAACCACCTTTATAGTGCGAGTAACTTACCATCATAAAAAGGTTCGGCGGTCCGACGGTTGCGGCGGTGCGGGTCGGTGCGGCGCCGCGACTCGGTGAGGTCGTCGTCGGTCACGGTGGCCTCGCGCGAATCTGGCCGCGACGGCGACGAGAACTCGCCTGCTAACACCACACACGGCTGATGAGCGCGATGCTTGTATCACACTTGTACGTAAATCTTGGGTATCCCAAGAAAGCGGCGTCGTATTATACCGGCCGTCATTTTATGGCCGGTATAGACAACGGCGTAAATTATGAATTTACATCGATACATTTCGGCGCCGGTTTATTAGAAGACCCAAGCTTTAGGAAGTCCTAGTCATCTGGATGAGGTCATGGGATGGGTGGTTGAGCTGAGTGTGTGCCCTAGATCTCACTCAGCTATAGTAGAAGTAGAGACGATAAACTCGTCGTGCCTATCATGGGAGATTGAATCTTAGAACTGTTTGTGTAGTTCTTATTTCACACAGAACATCTTGATCTACCTAGTTCATTTATGACGTGTTTACTAATTCTTTCGAAAATAGCTAGAGCACTTAACATGGAGATTGTGGTATGTACCCACAAAATATTATTTAACATTTTATCCTCTACACTACACTCTACTACAGAGATCAAATGTATAAATAACAGGTGCGATACCGAATTCTCCTCATAGCTCGGAGATTGACAAGAGATAAGAACAAGACAGTATCGATGTATGCTGCGCGTACTGATAGACCTCTATCTATGTATGTTATGCAGATAAACCGGACCATAACAGTATAACACAAATCTCGCGACTAAATAATACCGCATGAACTCTGTTCAAATGTGTAAAGAATATAACAAAGTTTCGCAAACCATATCAATGCTTTGGCATTGATATGGTTTGCCATCGTTATTGTTTTAATATTCATGACATGAGCGAGTGCAACGATGATCATAATAATGTTTTAACGAAATGTTTGTGTTAAAAAGTCATGTCGCTTATTAATTACAACTTATTTTGATAGTATATCGATAATTAAAAATTTGCAAAATTGTGGTGACTTCTCCACCAAGACCATTAATGAAGAGTTGAAGTTGATTGTCACAATCAGCGTAAAGTTTGTTCGCAACAAGCCTCTACTGATCAATGACAAGCTTTTGAAAAGTAAACAAGTCGTTATTTGGCTATAGAAAACTAACAATTTAAAACCACTCGTAACTTGAAGACGTTATTTATTTACATAAAAGAGCAAACGAAATTCAGTGTATATGGTATTGTAGTAATGACATTTATGAAAGCGATCAAAACGTGTTATGGCTCCCACAAACAAGCGCGACGCGACTCTAATAAAACAATTTCTAAGAAAACCTTACGGTAGAACAATTACGGTGACAAGTTGTGCCGCGCCAGTCTGCACGAGCCTTTATAAATACTGTTCCATCAAACACGTGGCATGCATGTTACACACGCGCGCCGATGTTAAAATAACTTTACTTGTCGCTTTTTAACACTTCAAATGTTACTGAAAGTAAAGCTTGTTCAAGTTAGTTTAACACAAAGAGCGCGCGCGCCGTGCGACATTCACCGCTTGGCACAGAAAGTAGCGTAGTTTGTACCTTGTTTCATACAACTATCATTAGTTTTTGCATCGCTCGAGAATGTCACAACTGCAAAATAAATATAATACTGTCAGTCAGTTAGTCGAACATAATATAATAAAGTGATAAATAAATGTGATAATAAGCTGTTCAGATGTATAAATAAACAATATAAGATATAATCGGGGCCAAGCTTTGTTTTCATAACATACAAGTTATTTAGATTTCACTCGAAAAGCAAAAGAATTCGCAATTCCAGGGATCGCCAAACAAATGTAAATGGATCTAGCATTAGTCACTGTAGGTCTAGACGGTTATATTGTTTAAACATTCTTACTTATCGGTAGCATACAAAGAAAATCAAATCTCAATAAAGCAATAAAATTATTGACGGGAAAACCTGCGCCAACGTATCTATTATTATTATGCTTTTTTTTTTAACATGTTTGAATGAATTCATGTCTAAAAGAATGTATACGACTGACACAACCATATGCGTGAACTGACCTCTCCTGGGATCGTCCTTGTCGCGCTGTGGCCGCAGGTTGCCGTACTTCCTGGTGGGGTCTATGTCGCGGTAGGCGCGCTCGTAGCGGTCGCGCTGGCGGTCACCGCGCCTCCGCTCGCGCCTCTCGCGGTCGTCGTCGTATCGTCGGTCTCGCTCTATCGTGTGGTACCGCTTGCTCCGATCTCGCTCCTCGCCGTATCGCCGCTCCTTGTCGTCTGGACGGGGCGGTTTCGAGGATGTGTAAGAACCTTCTCGGTGGCGCCTAAAAATTTTAATTTCAATTAGTCCAGAACAGTAAAGCAAACATTAAAGTGAAAGATGTCGCAACTCACCTTCGATCTCTCTCCCTGTCGCTGTAGTAGTCGGTGTCTTCTGTCTCGTACCGGTGGCTGCGGTTGTTGCGCCGGAGCCGCCGCGCGTCGGGGCTCTCGTCCCGATCTCGCCGTTCGCGAATATAGCCGTCTCGCTCTCGCCGGTCTTTCTCTGAGCGCCGGTCTTCCCTCACAGATCTCCTGTCGGGGTCGTACTTCCGGTCCCCGCGAGAATATCTGCCATCTTTCTCGCGTTCTCTATCTCGCTCCCTATCGCGGTCTCTATCCCGCTTTTGGTCTCTGTCTCGAGTTGATTTGTGCTTGTCTCTGTCCCTCCTTGGCGAGGATTTGAATGCTCTATCTCTTTCGGAATCTTCTCCTGAAGTGTTTACTCTATTTAGAGACTGTCGTCTCGAACTTGTCGTCGGATGGTCTATTGAATCTGATAAATCCGTCTTTCTGTCTGTACCCATGTCCGTGAGAGTAATGTCGGCGCCATCCAACACCTGCTCCCGGGAATGCGTCAGTTCTGTTGACGATATGATGCTCAAGTCCTGCAGATTCTCGCCCTCCATGGTGACTTCCCTCTGCTGCTCATCGGGCGGCGCGCTGAAGTCCGGTGAGGTGTCATTACTAGACTCGCGCGCGCCAATTATATTCCTCGGCGGATTTCTAGTATTCTGTTCAGTGTAATCAGAACCATCTACATTCTGCTCTCTGACGTCAGGTGGACCGGCATCAGTTGGCATAGAGAAGTCATGGTCCAATCCTGTCACTATGCGGTGTTCGTTAGCCCCAGCATAGTTAGAACCCGGATACTGAGGGTACTCGTCGTTACTTGGTTCTCCTGGTACCATTCTGTCCAGGCCTACCGGTCGCCTTTCCGTAACCCTGCTAGCTGGTGGCTGTGTGTAATTATCAGGGGTTTGTTGACCGTCAGCCTGACGGTATGGACGAGCGCCGTTATCGGTCGGTTGTCCGTCGATATGGCGATCTAGAAAATTTTCTCCTGACTGATTGTAAGCATTTTCAGTTTCGGTCTGTTGTCCGGGTACCATTCTAGCCAAACCTGGTGGAGGTTCATCACCAGAAATGTTCAAGTTCTGATTATATTCAGACTCTTGTTGGCCAACTACCATGCGCCGCAAGCCTGGTGGTGGTGCGCCTCTGCTAAAATCTGTATTTTCACCATAGTCACTGCTTGACAAATGCGCCGTTTGTAGATATTCATTTCTATCATTTCTTGGCGCTACTTCCATATTGTCGGGCACTTGTTGAGAGACTGGCATTGCCCTGAACGCCGACACTTGAGGCTGGTCAGGCCGCTCAGAATTATCTGGTGTAGTTTCCAAGTTTGCCTCAAATCCTAGTGGCACTCTGTTGTGCTGAGACACCTTGCTGACCACTGCAGGTGATGTTAGAATTGTGCTAGACATTGGAGGGGGGAATGCTTGTACAGTTGTAGCACTTGTTGATACCTTAGCTATAGTTTTGTGAGAGAATGGCCCTGCATTCATTTTGAAGGGATTCTGGTTCGAAGTAGGCGGTGGAAAATTAGGGGGTGGCATAGCAGAGGAAGTGGGTACACCTGCCAATACAGCGGATGAAGAATTGGGAGGCAAGGATACAGATGATACAGGAGGAGGAAGTGGCATGGCAGAAGACATTGATGGGAGCATAACATTAGATGGAGCGGGAGCTAGGAAGTTAGCCAGAGACACAGTAGGTGGTGGTTGTAAGGTGGGAGCATGTTCTTGACTGCTTCTAGGCTCTACCTCAAGACCCAAAGATAATGTTTCTGTTGACAGGTTCTCATGATTGTTTAAATTCAGTTCTTGCAATGAACTAGACAGCTCATCATGACTTTCACGCCTGCTGTCACTTTGAACATGGTCACCTATAGTCGGTTCATCTGAGGGCCTTGACCATTCACTATTTTGAGGGTATCCTTCATCTAATCCAGCTTGGGAATAATTGAAGTTAGAATTGTCTGTGTTTAAACCTGGACTACTTTTACTAGAGTTCCTAGATTGATTTTCACTTCTATAAGTTCCTTCTGATTGCGTATGAGGACCATCACTTGATTCTTGTGACATTTGTGATTCAATAGACCACTGAGGTGTTAAATTGTCTAAATGGAAGCGTTTACCTAACGCTAGATTGGGTAGTCGCTCCTTTACCACCTCTCTATCATTCAAGGACCGGACTTCTTCTGCTTGCTGTGCAGACATACTATTAGCACTCACCGGCACACTAGGTTCAGGCACTATGCTATTTTCTACTCCAGGGTTTGAGACAGGTAGAGTGGGCGGTTCCTTAATTTCATTGTTGTGAGGCACAGTAGCAGGTTCTTTAGATTCTTTCTTGTCATCCATGGCCCAGTTCCAACTATCAGTTGAAACAAAACTTTCTTCTATAACATTAGCATTATTAAACACCTGTTGCTGAGGTGGGGCAGGTTGGTGGACGGCATTCTGGGAAGCCTTCTGAGCTTGCTTTGCTGATTCCTCCCAGCCCCAGTCCCAGTTGTCCTCCCAGCTGTCAGCATTGGGCTTGTTTTGTTGAAAATTCTGTTGCGGTGCTCCTTGGTTTGGATAATAATTTTGTTGGTAACTCTGTTGTGGAGTGCTATTAAAACCTTGGCTAGTATAGTTCTGGTTGAACTGATTTGGATTTGGTTGCTGATAGAACTGGTTAGCATTGGCAGGATAGTCCTGCTGCTGATACACCTGGCCATACTGCTGGTTATACTGAGCCTGCTGCTGGGGTGGCATCTGCCAGAACTGCTGCGGTTGAACAGTCCCTGTTGTGCCTCCTTGATAATTCGGGTACATGTTCTGTTGGTTCCCAAATGGCTGCAATGACATGAATTTTATGTTTGATAAAACTTTAAAAAGTTTTAGAAGGTCCAACTTACCTAACTTACTTTTTTAACCATATGCTACATAATTGGTTTACATTCACAAACATAATTGAGTAATTATGCTAATTAGTGTTTTTCATTATTGACCTGGCACTATTGTACACTTATCCAATTTAGAATAAATAAAGTAAGTGAATGCACACAGCAAAGATCAAATAAATATGCAATGTAAAAGTGAATGTTTATGACAATCATATGACGAGTGGTGCACATCGGTGCGGTTGGTCCACGTCATTGTTTACGTCTGGCAGATATAACCTGATCGGCTCACCTGTGCCTGGGCTGTGGCGTAGGACTGCTGCTCGGGGCCCGGCGGCGGTGCTGCGCCGCCCTGCGCCCGCTTCATCCAAGACATGCCGCGCGCTACCAACGCTTACATAACATTCGGGCTCCGCTCACATATGCTACGGCTGCGACCAACAGCCCCGTCACTATCATGGAATGGAATGAAACGATACAAGAAACACTTTCACTACCGCACCAGATCTTGTCAATTCACTAAACTCATAATACTATTGCGACTTGTACATGGGCCGAAATAAGGTTGTCGTATAGGAGTAACCGCGTCTAATATAGAATTTATTTTATAAATATTTTTTATAGAATTTGTTGACAGCAGCCCATCGATCGAAGGTGCCCTGTTGGCAGTGTCGCCATTCTAATTTCTCCTACATGCCCAGAATGTTTTAAAACTAGATACTGAAACTATGAATATGAAAAATATCAAATCTTACAATAATATTAAATTGAATACATATTTGTTTTGGATTTACTGAGAAAATATAAAAACATTGAATCACCTGAGTAGAAAAATCTTCTTTTTTTTCTATATTGTCAATGGCCCGCCCGATCCATTGATCGCAATGACAGTCAGTACCTATGTCAGTTTTGACATACGGTGAAATAAACAATTACGAAGCCAAATCGCAGGCAAAATTCAAATTACTTTACCATTAAAAGTAGTTTTTTCTTTTACATGAAATGGCAAAACGGACAAACCCATTCATCGAAGACTTTGTACCGCAAAGCAAAGTCCACGTAGGCATGAAGCAATTCAATAATAATGAGGTCCGACTGAAAAAAGTTTACGGTAAACACGTATAACACCTTACCATTTACATGTTTCTTATTCTTCCATAAAATTGCCTTTTCGATCCTGTTCCATGAGTTCGTGACCACTTTTCTTTGTAGTCTTCTTATCAGATTATAAAACAGAAACCCGTTAGTGTTAATGATTTAAATAACCGTATTGTTCTTACTTCAGTTTGTGTTCTTTCTCAGAGAAAACCTTGCTCCTCCTATTTAAGGGCGCCAAAAAATGCCCTGCGCAAGAAATTATTTCCGAAGATAATGCGTTGAGCGCCACAGATAAACGAGACAAAATGAAACAATTGTTTATTGGTAAAGACGGAACACTATTGCATTCCGGTAACATGGTAAACACAATATCAATTCACTCTTTTCAGTATACTTTTTCATCAACGGCCGTTTGTGAACTGGCGCCATCAGTTGGGTCAGTGGGTCGTCTTAGGGGCCGATTTTTAGAACTGGTCATCTCTTAGCTGCCATGGATTATTTTAATTTTTTAATTGTTTTTCTATTTTTATTATGGACGCTTTTTACGTGGACGTCTTTCTACATTGTTCTCACATGTATAATTTCAACATGAATGATGTAACCAATATTTTGTAACAATTTTTAAAAGACGATCTGTGGAGTTTCTTGCCCGTTCTTCTCTACTATGCTTTGGAATGGGCAACTAGCTTCATATTTCTGAGTGACCGACTTGAATTTGAGTATGTACTTAACTGCATTTCATCCTGTTTTCATTGCAGGTAGACAGCAAGTTGGGAGTGAAGCAATGCCCCTGTGGTAGTGGTGTTGAATCCCAGTGCGCCTACTGTGAGGTGAACTTGTGCTGTGGCTGCCAGCATGACTGTGTCCGCTGTGAGCGATCACACTGCGTGCGCTGCACTATGATTGGGTAAGTACTTACTTTTTTACAATGATACTTAGCTACTTCAAAGATTATTGATGACTAGCTGCGCCCCGCGGGTTCACCCGCATAAGTCTCGATCCCGTAAAAATATCGGGATAAAAAGTATCCTATGGCCTTCTCCGGGTCAAGGTCTATCCATATCCCAAATTTCATCCAAATCCGTTCAGCCGTTTTAGCGTGATGTCGTGACCAAGGGAAATAATGATTCATTTTTATATATATAGATTAATGCTTACCTCTGGTAATGACAAATGTTTATTACCCATTGATCTAATCTACTGCCTCATTGGTCTAGTGGTAGCAAGCACTACTGCTGAGTATGAGGTCCTGGGTTCGATTCCGGGGTCGGCCAAAGTGTTATTGGGTTTTTCCATCTGGAATTTCTCAGTAACAGCCCGGAGTCTAGATTTGTGCCCGGTTGATAGCAATAGGCTTGCGTGACTTCTGGCAAAATGTGAGTGTACTATAGGTACACCTCTGCCTAATCCTTCGGGGAATACAGGCGTGATGTTATGTTATGTGTGTTGATCTAATGTAACTAGCTTGCCCCAATGCAGGGCAAAGGCCTCCCTCTCCCATTTTCACACAATTCTGTCTATTGCTAGTGTTGCCCAGTCCTTTCGTTAGGACTCAAACTCGTCCCGCCATCTTCGTCTCGTCCTGCCGCGATTTCATCGTGCGTTTAGTGGGACCGAATCAGTGGTTCTTTTAGCCCATTTGTCATATGTCGCATTTTTCACTCCATTGACTGGGCTATTTTCGAAAAGTGAATTTAAAATCATTAAGTGATTTTATAAATACTAAAATCAAAGAATATATCTAGTTTTACCCCAACGAAAGACATAATTTATATATGATGTACTGAAATTGCCACAAGATGTGTACTCCCTAGGCACTGAACATTGTGGTGGCTCTGTTATATTATGTGTTGAAGCTTACGCTTACACTTGTCTTGTACCTCACTTACCAGGCAATCTTCAAATCATAACAAATAAATAATTATTTGTTAAGAATTAAAATAGATATCAGAGTAGTCATGTTCTTACAAGACACCATTGATAAAACTATATTTTTCCTATGTTTTATTTTTGTTTTCAGGTTGGAAGGCTCAGAAATATGTGTATCTTGTTATAGTTAAATAGTTTATACTTCATTATAGTTAAGTTTAACAGCAGAGATTTCAAATGAATTGTATTAAGTATTTAAAGAAATGTACTAGTAAGTAAGTTCAAAAAGGCTGTAACTTTTCTGTAGGTTTAAAGAAAATAAAACACAAAATTCATTAATGTATTTTATGTGTAAAATATAACAAAACAAACTTTATGCTTCAACTTAGAAATTTAATTTCAACCTCCTCTTAATAAATAAAATGCATGTCTTCCAAGGACACTATGGTTTCACATTCCATATCTGTTAGGTTTACAATCATATGAGTCCCAAGAAAACACTGTTGCAATCGAGCATGAGCTACTATAAAATATCAATATTTAAAATATGTTCTGTTGAATCTGGATCTAGTGTGTATACAGTTAGTAACACCATGTGGACATTCAAAATGCAGGTATTACCAACAAAATATACAGATTTTGTGCATAGATCACAGAACAACCACTTCATGTAAATGCACATGGAATAAAAAAAAATTATGACCTTATTAAAACATAATTCTTCAAGCTGGCCATTGATTTAGAAAAATCTGCACCTAAATATACCCTCATCCATCCATTCATACATAAATACATATATAGTATTATTATTTCACATGTAAACCAACACATGACTGCTTTAATTGCGACATGTCAGTATTATTATATTCCTATATACACATAATGTAGGAATATGCCCAATAAAAGCAATATTACTTTTCATCCCTGCATAAACATAATATTAATGCCATCCATAATGCCATTAATAATGTCTGTGTATAAAATGTTATAACAATTATTTTTAAGATATTAACTATCTTAAAAATAATTATTATAACATTTTATTCAGGCGTGACCTTGCGAAAATCCATTATAAAGTACAAAAGATGTGGATATATTTAGTAACCTGTTCCGCTTAGCTTTTCTAAACAGCCATAAAAAAAAACCTGAAAGAAATCGACACGCCGTGTTCGAGTTCGCGACAAGTCAATCTTCATCCTGAGGATGCCTCGTTGAGACGTGAAACTCGTGTTGATTTCTTTCAGGGTTTTTTTTATGGCTCTTTAGATATAGCTAAGCGGAACAGGTTACTAAATATATCCACGATTATTATGTTTTGATATTATTTGAACCAAACTCCGAATAGAGGTTGCTAAGTTATATCCCTGAAAGTATCAAATAGCACAAATTTCCTAGTCCCAGTAAGAAAAGTAAAAAGTACATGTTTCGCTTATTCATCTAATATATGTAATCTTAACACTTTAAAAAGTAGCAAACGCGCATCCAACGCTGTGGGCACGGTGAGCATACCCACCACCCTAATTGAGGTCGACAGGCTGATGTACACAGGACACACATACATT
Source organism: Omphaloscelis lunosa (assembly GCA_916610215.1). NCBI lineage: Eukaryota > Metazoa > Arthropoda > Insecta > Lepidoptera > Noctuidae > Omphaloscelis > Omphaloscelis lunosa. Next base: position 1,135,322 of record OU744245.1, on the reverse strand, counting down.
GTGTGCGAGCATTAATTTATCGTTACCAAAGGAAACTGGGCAAAAGTGGTCTATGGACTTTTATATATTATAGTATCGATCGTGAGCGTCTCTAATCCAACGTGACCACAACCTTTATTGAGGGCTGGATCCGCTCCTGAGAAGTAGTAACTGCATACTGGCATCATAGAGTTGAAACACAAGATAACAAACGAGCCTCAGCCCGGTCCGCCACGCGACGCCAGCAATATTGTAATAAACCGCGGGTATGAACATCATAGACCTTTAGGTATATCTACGTTTAATTATTATGATTTATATATAAATCAATAAGTATAAAATATTTATGATGCAGTTTAAGATAGGTTCTATAATCCTGAACACAACTTTCACATTGCTTGATAACAATACCTACCTAACTTTTGTAGAAATACCTATTCACTGGTATATTTTGCACAATAGGCATACAAGTATTTATATAAGTAATAAAAGCATCAAAATATATATATATTTTATACAAGAAGTTACAATTTAGCGAACAACCCGAAATCTCAATCACTCATTACATTATTAATAGAATTACCTACAGCTACTGGCACCCTTCAAATAAAGTAATTTATACATAGCCATAAACTTGAAAGTGCAGCAGTCGAGCCAGTGTTGCGCACATCGCAGCCCGGCGACGGCGGGAGAGCACGCGGAGCACGCCGCAATGTTATCATCGCGTTTATTATTAAATTCATTGTAAAGGGCAACAGTTTGAAGTGGAAATATTCCAAGTGTTTGTATGGTTGCGGCGTATTGATAGTTCTGTACACTGGCCCGATTGCGCCGCACAAGGCTGCTAAAAGGCCACGCACTTGGTTATTGCTCTATTCAGTCAGCAGGCCACTAATCTGCCCCAACGTACTTGAGCGTCCTTTAGAAACGCGTCGCGAATAACTCTGGCGACCGTTTCTGTATTATTTCAATCTAATGCATTACTTCTAGCAGTTTTATTATGACATCAACTTGCATTATAATTAGTGCCTATAATATCAGCATATAAAGGCTTGTACAAACTGGCGCGATATCGCGGGCGCTAAAGGCAGCGCGACCCTTGTAGCACGGTAATATATTATAATATTACCGTGCTTATAGCGCCCGCGATATCGCGCTGGTCTGCACAAGCCTTTAAACTGATGTCGTTGTCTTGGACGATGTTTGCACATTTTGTATACTTAAGATCTACGTTAGGTGTAAGGTGGGTGGCTGCGTGGGGTGTGCGTGGCGGCTGCGTGGCGCGCGACTACGCGAACAGGTAGCGGTACAAGATGGTGGCGGCGATGCCCAGCAGCAGCGGCGTCAGCCACGACGTCCACGCGCTGCGGATGACAACAACATTATGCTAATACCACATATTATACACGAGTACACGCCTACGGTACTACTAATTAGATGTAATTTTTAAGTGACGGTAGGTACCAAACTTATTTATACTTACATTGTTCAAAGATAACAAATCACATTATAATCTTACAAGCACATACAAACGTTTAAATAAATTTCTACTCAGTTAATCCACAAAGAATCTGAGAATGATGAGAAATGAGTCGTTGTGTCAATACTAACTAAATAAAATAGGCACATAGATGAGCCGGGCACATCTTTACATATTGTGGCAGTGTAGCGTGTTTAGTACCAAAGCCTGGGGTAACGATGGGAACTTGGGTGCTGGCATAACTAACATAACAACAGATTTACACACGTAAAAAATATAAATTCGCCACTTAAATAGAAGGTACCTAAGTTCCGTGAAATCAAAATAATTCTGCGACCCTGACCCTGTCATATAAAATATCTTTTTATAAAACTTGTACCAATGAGAACGAATAAAGGAAAACTAAGCACGTGGGTCTGTGTAACTAAACAAGCAAATAAAGAGGATGTTACAAGGATGTGTTTAAATAATGAGGCTGATGAACATTATGCACTTTATTAGTCAATAATCACAGTACAATAGTTAGCATTACTACGATAATAAAATAAAGCACCAAGTCACAAGGCTTGTGTGCCTTCATAGATATTTTACAAAATCTAAAATAAAACATAATATTATTATGCAATAACAACAACAAGCAGTTGTCTACAACTAATGGAATTAATTTAGAGATCTTGTCTAACAACGATTATTATATGTATATATAGATGTCATAAAATAATGTATAGTTAGCTTATACTTCATATACTTATTTATAACAATGTATTCATACTATACATATCTATAGGAAAGCGTTTACAGGTCATTATAATCACAATCGTTTATTTGTGGCATGTTTAAGTACATACTAGGGGTGAGCGAAGTTATCATTATTTTATTACACAGAGCCATGTGCGCGTGCGCATGTAGGAGCTACGATCAAATAGTATATGGATAGAATAATAGAATATGGATAGAAATTCTAGAATCTCGTGTCAGTTGATGAGCGATTAGTACTACAGCTGGTTGATACACGTGCCCAACCAAGGGTAATGGACACAAACGGACATTATTATAATCTGATTATAGAATATTTGTCAATTGCCATGTTATGACAATGACAATGATTAATGAATATTAGGGATGTAACGATACATTATTTTCTCGATAGAATACTTATATCGATAGCTTAGTAGATAATAAATCAAATAAATAATGAAGTATGTACCTCGGGCATTTATATATATTTTGTATTTCGGGCACAACTGTTTAATAAGGCGTTATAATCCTCACCTTACTATGTGAATAAACAGAATCACGAATAGAGCAATGACGTGAAACAGGCACGAAACAATACAAAGCTCAGCAAACTGCAAACACTGCCGTTTGCCATGTTGCCATGTCGCTAAGCATGCGCTGCTTGGCCTCTCTTGCCCCAGTCGGCAGTCCCGCCTGCGACGGAGCGTTAATAATACGCGCGCGTCGTTGTTTCGAGCGCTTTTCGAACTATAAATTTATTATCGGTTGCACGTAATCGGCGATGCCGATATATCGGAAACGGGATCGTTACATCTCTAATGAATTTATTATCAAAAATTAGTGTTAAATACATTGTGGATGAAATCACTGAACCAATCAATAGTAATAACGCGGCGCGGCGGCGGCGGCGGCGGGTGCGTTTTTTGTTAGAAAAGATTAAAAAGATTTTAAAGCGAATTTAGTGCATACAAATAACTTGTTTTCTGTTTTGATGTTCTTAGTAGACTATAAATGGATTCCTAACATTAAATCCTTCAAATTCTAAGCCGACGTTCGCACGTACGTAATAAAATCGCGGCGGGATTTTATCGCGCACTAGATCGGTTTTCTCTCGGTTTTAAGCCGAGCGTTGAGAATCGAACGCGCTGGGACGCACTCTCGTTCCAGCGTGTTGAAAAACACACTGTTGGATTTTCAACTCTCGGCACTAAGCAGAGCGTTGAAAATCAAGTGCACGAAAAAAAATTGCTGCCATTTTATTACGTCCGTGGGAACGTGGGCTAACGTTTGGCAATTCCCTTAGATGTCACCCTGTTTTAAAAAACTGACCCCCGTGACCCTGTTAAAAAACTCACCCTATATTCGTGTTGAATTTACAATTCAAAGAATGATAATATATAATCTGTTTATTCGATACTCACTCGATGTTTATTTAAAAGGTAACAGTAACATCTGAACAATGACGTCGTGAACAGAGACAAACATTCTAATTTCAGTTGTTCCTGTTTATGTTAGTGAAAACGGGAGATCAATCGTACAACATTATGCGATGGCCTCAAAGATACTAAACATGTTTGTATTTATTTATACACTAACTATTAGGCATCAGTTAAATAGTTATTCAAATACAATAGACACTATCACCGACTACAAAAGCACCGCGTTAAAGGTGCTTATTTTGTGAAACTAGGCCTGTATCATGTCTACATACTGATAATATTGCAGAGATTGTGAACGAGAAAAAAATAATAGTGCTACTTAAGAGCAATTAATGTTGTGTAACCTTTGTAATTCACAGGCAATTTATAGAACCAATTTATTTGTTTACATTCTGAGCAATAGCGTGTCAATGTCATGAGTGTATGTGGTGAAGCTAGGCTGGTGTGTGTCGTGTGGTCGTGGGTGGAACTGGGGGTAGTGGTACTAGGCGACTACGCACTTGCCCTGCTCCTGCGCCTGGTCGTTGCTCCATTGCGGCGCAAACGCGTTCTTGCTCTGCACGCGGTCCGCCTCCACCAACTCTCCGATCTTGTACTTCTTCATCAACGATCTGTGACACAACCACAACTCAGTTAGGTTTTTATATGCTTTGTAACTCAGTTAGACGAGGACCAACCAGTTCTCTTATGGCGTTAGGCAGGTACAAGTGAATCAACTGCTTAGCATACATTGAGTGACGTAATTTATACAGAATGTTAACTAACGTTCCCGTTAACCCGGACTAGTATAGCGTCCATAAATGCAAAAAAAAAACCTTACATATTATAAAACAAAGTCCCCCACCGCGTCTGTCTGTCTGTCTGAACGCGATAAACTCAAAAACTACCGAATGTTTACCAATGGACGGAGTGATTTATAAGGAAGGTTTTGGTGGTTTATTCATTATAGTTTTGTGTAAATTGGCTGAAATATGACTATTATGGTTGAAGATGTCGGAAAAAAATATATACCGACAGCAGCTTAAAGGCTCTTTCAAACAGGCGCGACACACGACGCGACACAAAGACACCGCTCGTCGCGCGACGAGCGGTGTCTTTGTGTCGCGTCGCACAGATAGGTATTTGGCCCTAAAATTGGGCGAAATCCATTTTTTTTGTTTTAGTTAGACGCCATTATTCCTCGAAATACAATGGTATCTTCTCCTACCAATAGCGTGAACCCGACGCGCTAGAGTCTTTCCCCGCTCCATGCGCTCAGTCGGAAATTACCGTTTGCTTGCCGTGGTCGTGTAATTATTTTATACGCTCAAATTTCATTGTTTACAAATATTAAAATGGTGAAAAAGTCAATTTCTTTTGAATTTCTCCTATGGATCTTACACAACCAGGTATGTACTTATTATTTTATTTAGTTTTGTTATGAAAAGAGGGAGTTTTCGTACCTTTAGCTCCATTAGTAACTAATTCTTAAAAAGTCCTATAAAATACGCATTTCAAAAAATCTTTAAGCGTTTTAAAGTATTTCTGAGAATTTCTAAGTAAAAATTTATATGGTTTGTTTTAGAATAGACTCTATAGTATTCTAAAATACGTAAAACAGCCACCCCAACGCACCCCTCCATTTTTGGCATTTTTTTTTTTTTTGCATGGACTCAAAAAGCCACGTGTTGTTTTATTTTATGAAAATTAGTTTATTTTGTTTCCAGGCTCTTCTGGGATGCGGGTATTAACTAGAAACGATTTACTAACTATCATGGAACGCTCCAATGCTTCAACTTTCAATGAAAAGTTGGAATTTATGGAGTTGGAACTTCTCCGTCAATTTTCTGAAGATGACCCAAACATTGCCGATGCAAAGCACAAGTTGTCAATTATACGTCACCAATTCAAGCAGAAATGGTCAGCTGCCCGCAATACCAAAGCCAGATTCCTAGAAGCGAACAAAGAATGGCTCAAGGGCACCATATCGCTACCAAAAGCAGGTACCTATTTACGATAACATAAAAAACTTACCCCTTTAAACTTATTTGAGAAGATAGCACAGAGTAATGAACAACAGACAGACCAACAGTCTAAAATCGCAGAATGGACCCAAAAGTCACTGCATGGGAGACATCGACACGACCTTAATCAACCTAACGTCGACAAGTTAGCGTCGAACGAATGGTTAAGGCGTGGAGAACTGTTTCCTGAGACAGAAGGGTTCATGATAGCTATTCAGGACCAAATAATAGAAACTCGTAATTACCAGAAACACATAATGCGAGTTCCTCAAACAATAGACAGATGTCGGCGATGCAATAGTTCCACTGAAACCATTCAACAGATCACGGGTGCGTGTAAAGCAATAGTCCAAACTGATTACAAACACAGACATGACCAGATAGCGAATATAATTCATCAAAAATTAGCAATAAAATATAAATTAATTCCCACACCACCTGTAGCTTATTATAAATATCAACCTGAAACTATTCTCGAAAACTCCACTCACAAGCTGTACTTTGACCGAGCTATCCTCACCGACAAAACAACACACTACAATAGACCAGACATCACGTTGTTAGATAAAAATAACAAAACTGCACAAATCATAGACATAGCCGTTCCTAATACACACAATCTACGGAATACTATAGCAGAAAAACTCTCAAAATATATAGATCTGAAAATAGAAATCAGCAGAATGTGGCGGCTTAGCAATGTCACCATAGTTCCTATAGTCTTGTCAACAACAGGTGTAATACCTAAACAGCTCCACCAGTCTTTAAAAACACTAGATTTACCACCCTACACATATCAGACTCTTCAGAAAGCTGCAATCTTGAATACCTGCAGGATTGTCAGAAAATTTCTGCAAAATGACAACGATACATCAATCGTCACCTCACACACGAGTGCAACAACCACCGCACGAACACAGCCTTATGGACAGACACACTCACCATCACAAAATCCGAACACACCATCATCTCATCACAATTTGACCAATTTTCAGGGGTAGCACTTGGCTTCGGCCCGTACTACCCCATAAATCCGGCGCAACGCCGAGATACTTAAAAGTATAAAAAAACAATAATAATAATAAAATTTATTTCAGAATTGCTTCCATAACTTGTTAGTAACAATGTTCTTAGCCTACGTTAGTAATAACAATGAAAATGAAAATAAAACAAAACAACGAAAATATCTCAGGCACTTGCTTTTCCCGTGTAGGCCTATACAGTGCGCTATTAGTACGGAGTCCCATCGGCCTGCGCACGCGGCCAGGATGGCGTTAGGGCTGCCGCGCACCCGCACCATTAAAGAAGCACTTCGCTTGCGTATGACGGCGTGAAAGCCGTCCACGCGCGCCTCTGCCAACATACCACTGGCGCTACAGTACCGCGGCAGCCCCATCAGCACCCTGAACGCATTATTGTATTGCACACGCAGAGCGTTGTATGTCCTCTGCTGGAATTTGGCCCACAAACTGCATGTGTAAAAGGTCTGGCAGAAAGCTCTAAACAGTGTGACCTTCACTTGTTCAGTACACCGTGCGAATCTGCGCGCCAACATGTTACAGCGAACAGACAACGCCCTGCGTTCCCTCTCCACATCCATATCATCTTTAAGGTCCTCGGTGACCCAGTGGCCCAGATACTTGAAGTGAGTGACTTGGTTCAATGGTGTACCATAGAGCGGCTATGGCTGAAATGAATCTATAAAAAAATGGACACAATTAGTTGAATTTTCGCAAGCTACAATGTTTTCAGGTTTCACACTTGATTGACAGGATTTTTTAAAAAACTATTTTGATGTGTTTTTCGTTTCTGATGCTGAATGAATCAGAATTAATCTCCATTAAATAATCTATATAAATTAGGTAGGTTCTGTATACTAGCAGGAGTGTAACAATAAAAACAGTTGCAGAAAGGAGGGAAAACAATTTTTTCGATTGCAGAGCACTCTAAGCCGACGTACGCACGGACGTAATAAAATCGCGGCGATTTTTTTTTCGTGCACTGGATTCTCAACGATCGGCTAACACCGAGAGTTGAAAATTCAGTGCGCGATAAAAACCTGCCGCGATTTTATTACGTCCGTGCGAACGTCGGCTAACACTTTGCATTATAAGTCGTACAATAAATAAAAGAAACACTGTGCACGCGCACTCACTCGTCACACTAGTCTTTCTACATTGAATGACAAGTGTCCGTGTGTATGCAACGAACACTAATATCTTATTATATTATCTTGACGGCACGGTTGGCACAGCGGTTAAGCGATTGACTGCTGCGCTGCGTGTCGCGGGTTCCATTCCCGCACGGAACAAATATTTGTATGTTTTACAAGTAGTTGTTCCGGGTCTGGCTGTTTGTGTATGTGAGTTTAATTGTTTGTAAATGCCCCCACAATACAGGAGAAATTCCTAGTGTGGGACAAAGGTTTAAAAAAAAAACTGTTTCGCCGAATACCATCAAATTACCGAATATTTTTATTCGCCGAATACTTTCATGACATTCGTAATTAGTGACCATCTAGAAATCCCATACAGATATTGTGTTAAATAATTTATCGATAAAACCTTCCACGGTGGCCTCCGAAAACTATTTTCAACAGCAAGAAATATACATAAGTACAGAAAAAAGGAATAGTTTATCGCTAAAACACTAGCTAATTTTAATTATTAAGTTACGAACGACTTCGCTTAAAACGACGCGTGACGTACCGGTTAATACGACGAAATTTTGAGGTCCCAGTATTTCTGTTTACTTAACATAGTCACGGTAATATTACCGTGACATAGTTTTTGGTAATAACGACTATCGGCTATAACAACCGTAATCCGACGGTCCCTTCGAAGTCGTTATTAATGATTTTCACTGGAAATTTAAATATTTATACGTAAATTGCTTAGCGTGTTTAATTTCTTTCACCTTCTTTAACTAATAATTGCGTGCAGCTACAGTAGAATACTAGGTACAATACGCGCCACGAAAGATGAGACTTGACCGCGCCTCCCGCCGCTCCTTCCGCCGCCCCGATGACACCCCGGCGGCGGCGCAGACTTCATACCGCTAAAGAGACCCATAAATCGTCTACTGCGCAAGTCAAACCATGTGGTGTGTCAAGTCTCATCTTTAGTGGCACGCACTGTACAATCGGTATTCGTAAAAGTAGTATTCGTTGCATGACTAGCGTGTACAGAGTGTTTCTTTTACGTATCAATTTAATATTTTTGGTGAAAACGTAAACATAGTATATATATATATTTTTTTTTGTGGTAGGTATATTTTGTTTTTATTTACACGTATGTACGTTATACTTTTGCGGGTTAACGGGAACGCCCTTCGTTAATAAACATACTGTATATTAATATGCAGGATAAAAAAGGCAAGGCTTAAAGGTCAGACGCATGACCTCAATAACCTTTAAAATGCCTTCCAAGGTTATGCATTACTGACTTTTTACTTAGTTTTTATGCTCCGTAACTAGTTGTACCGACAAAAAAATGGCAGCTACCTGTGCTAGCATAGGTATCTTTAATACATAAGTACATAACATCACGCCTGTGTGCCCTGAAGGGTTAGGCAGAGGTGCACCTATAGTTCACCCACATTTCGCCAGTTATGTTTAAGTCCCGTGTTACAGGGGGGAGCCAATCTTTAATATTGAATACTTATTGTCTTCTGCTAAATAAAGGCCTCCGCCATTGATCTAACAACTTAATGTGGGCGAAATTGTGATCAAAGACATCGTTTTTCGAAAAGCCAGTAGTAAAACCCCTTGTAATAACACATGCAGAACAACCAATGAACCAAACAGTACCAAAAGTCATAGATACTGCGAAGTGCGAACAACAAACTGTTTACTCTTTCGCGGGGTGATTCGCTTAATTGTTTATTGGGATGTTTCATAGTGAACGTATCCGTATGTGCATTTAAATTAAAGCAATGGCTGACTCGTACAGATCGATGGTAGATGATTGTGAGGTGTGTACCTGGCGTCGGAGCTGTGGCTGACGTCCTCGAAGGGCTCGGTGGCGTCCTGGCCACCCTTCTCCAGAAGCACCTCCTCGCCGCCGGGGTGCTGGGGAGCAAGCATGGCTTTCAATATACAATACGTACCTACATCTTTTAATACTATTTCATAACTAGATGGCTGTGTCTTTGTATCATACGGCTGTAGGCACGACGTAATTAAAAAAAAGAAGGTTGCGCACTGTAAAGGCTCTTTCAAACAGGCGCGACACAAAGACACCGCCCGTCGCGCAACGAGCGGTGTCTTTGTGTCGCGTCGCGTGTTGCGCCTGTTTGAAAGACCCTTAATGCTCGGTTCTCCTCCCTCACTGATTTAATGCTCGACTCTGAACGTTACATTACACGCGTTACGTTACCGCAGCGCGCGCTAAACCTTACACCACCGACCGTGCAGAAATAACTCTTACGTGCCCGTATCACAGATAATACTATATAATACGCCCGTATTAAAATGCCGACTAGTTTGTTAACACGGCTGTCATGGCGTGACTTATCAGTTTTAAGTGACCATTTAAATTTATGTTGACCGCAATGACATAATTAAATTTATTGGCTGTAAATACAGGGTGGCAGGGACATCGACGCGAAAAATGTTACCATGGATTCAGTACATGATTCTGAACCCCCTGCATTAAAATTTTTCGTCGGTAATTTTTTTTTTAAATTAGCTGTTCCATACATTTTGACCGTGTATACCTACACGGTCAAAATGTGAAATTGCACTTTTCTATGAAACAGGAGATTTTTGATTAAATCAACGAAAAATTTCAACACAGGGGTTTCAGAATCATGTACTGAATCCATGGTTAGTTTTCGCGCCGATGCCCTGCCAGCCTGCCAGCCAGTGTGCGGTGCCTATTTCACAGTCGATGTTACCCAAACGTGTAAATAGGTCGGTATCTACACAACATAGCCTGTGCTCTGAAAAGGCATAATAAAGCTAAAAACAATGAAGTCGTTTAAAAGGAAATTAATCGTCTCTTTGTATTTGCATGTAAGTAAGTAGGTAGATACAGTGGAATGATGTCAGATACGAAATTGTGTATTTAAATTCGCGATTCGACATACACTTTGAACTAGGTAGCTGTTGCGTAATAATTAGGTAAAGAGGACTGCTAGTCCAGTTCAGCCAGTAATCGATCAGTAGCACTCAGCAGCACACGAGCATATCGGCCTCACGCAAGACTACAACCTATTTTCTTCAAACGAAGAAATTGTTTTCTATGAATTCAGAAGGAGTAAAGTAATAAGTTATTGCACAGCATGGTTCAATTAAATCCCAGTACAAGGTCTGTTCCTGATTAAAACGATTAAAGACTCGTGCAGACTGGTGCGACTTGTTTGTGCGACGCGACACCGGTAATTGTTCGACCGTGAAGTTTTCTTAGAAATTGTTTTATTACAGTAGCGTCGCGCCTGTTTATGGGAGCCATTATTATAATCAGCATAAAGGCTCGTACAGACCAGCGCGATATCCCGGGCGCGACACCCGCCCGCGATATCGCACTGGTCTGCACGAGACTTAACTTGGCAAAAAGTATGACCGTGACTCCCCTGCAGTCTCTCTGCACACATCGTACGCGCGCCTACATACATGCACATACAAACAAGTAGCTATCTCATGTAAGGTCGAGGGCACATTCAAGTTAACGAGGAGGCGATCATTCGACAGATAACTACAAATATCAGGCTAATTTTATCTATACACGTATTGTGAGAGGCGATCACTCGCAAAGAGGGTACAAAGTTCTACTATGAGAATAGGTATTATTTATAATGTTATATTAATTTAATAGCTGTCCGTCGTCACTCGTCATCGTCTGACGCAGCATGCGATTGTAAATTGTTGGCTAAAATAACATTTTCTACTACGTTTAAGACTCAGATATATGACAGTGACCTTGAGTGGTTAGCTTGCGTGTTCTGTACTGAGCTCACGCAACGTATCGTACGTCCAGCCAGTAATAGGACTCGCCCATCGAGGACCGCTGTCCTAAATTAAACGCACTATTAATTTATTATACATAAAATAAACGGTATTTTAATAAAAGTCGTATATAAAGATCAATAATTAAATTATCTTTAAAATGGTGAAGGTTTCAGAAAAATACACTTAATAGATTTTGCGCGATTCTCAGTTTTTTATCCGCGTTAGACCTAACTTTAAACATAATCCAAAATATGTTTATTTTAAAATATTAATAAAATGCTCTAATTTAACTTTTTTTTTTCCAAATCATTAACACTACTCGTTTAGACGTCATCTTCAGTATAAAATCATTAAAAGTCTGTCATCGTCGCCTTAAAGGCACAGATTTTGAAAGCAACATAATGCTGTGCTATGTATGTATTTTGCTTACTCAAGGAAAAAAGCATAATTTTAGTAAGCTGCATGATCATGAAATAATTTTCTTTGAGTAGTATAATTGTACCTATGTTACTTTGTATTACCAGTGATTAGTTGATTACATTGGTACTATCTTTCTGTGATTAGCACTAAGTAGATAAAAATTAAATATCGTCAACAAATCACTATTATATTTAGGAATATTTTATTTGTAAAAAGATATACAAACAATGAAAATAATATGATCCAAATACACTTTATTCTATGATCCGTTAAACAACCTTTCCAACGACACCTCCCATCCACCCACACTAGATGCGATTGATGTAAGGTACCAACTACTACGGGACCTTACATTTAATAGAGGAAACGAGGAAAAAAAAACATCCCCACTTTACGTGTAGGGAAGGTAGGTACCCTAAAAAGTTCACGATTTTATGTTATCACTTTGTCGGCGTGATTAATATGTATACCCATACCAAATTACAGTTTTCTAGTACTCAGATTCTCTTAGCTAAGCCGTGGACAGACAGACAGACGGACATAGCGAAACTATAAGGGTTCCTTTTGATTTAGAAATGCGTGTTAACGAAAAAATAAATATACGTGACATCTCACTACACTGCCCTTCCTTCTTCCCTTTCGAGCCTCACGTGATTTATGGACGAACCTTAATCCCTGGGGCTACTTTGACACCATGCCATACATCGGTGTAGGAGTGTGACAGAAAAAGACTTATTTATAATGCAAAAGCGATGCCTACGTGCCATGTTCGGTATCCAAAGTACGGAGAGCTGTAAGCCACTTTTTACAAAACATAAAATACTCACACTTCCGTCCCTTTATATTTTGGAGATAGCCCTATTTGTGAGAAATAACCTCCATTTGTTTCCACGAATATCGGACATTATAATACGTAATCGCCGGGATAATAGTAAAATTCGTGTTCAGTGTCCAGCTAAGACAGCGCTACTGTATAAAAGCTTTGTATGCAGAGCGCCAATAATTTATAATAATATCCCTAACTGTGTTATGAAATTAAATATAGACCAATTTAAGAAAACATTTAAAAAAATACTGACAAAAAAGCCTATTATAATGTTAATGAATTTTTAAATCATAAATCGCTCTGATGATACTTGCTGATTCTATTCTATTTATTTTGAATCGCATGACGTTCATTGAATCTTAATTTTGAATCCTATAATCTTTCGACCTAATTTGTACACCAGCCATGGTCAAACATGTTGAGCCAAAAAATACCTTGTTACACCTATAATAAGCATCATACCATGTATATTATTTACACATGTGTTTGCAAATAAATGAATCGGAATCCCATATTTTTTGGCTGTATTTATTATTTTTAATACTTAATTAATCGTACATCCTAATTTATAGTCCTTCGGTCGCGTGCCGCGTCGCCTGAACGGAATGTTAATCCGATCTCTGACGTGAAGAATGTGAAGATGCGCTGGAATTTCTCATTTAGCGGCGTAGACGGAATGCGGGAATGGAGCCAGAGGGTCGGGCGCCCCCTTAAAATGACCTACGTACAGTGGGCTGCACCAATTGTCTACCCCAGTTGTATTAAAATTTTAATACAACTGGGGTACCCAATTGATGCAGGGTCAGTGGATCGTCTTAGGATCGGACATTGTACCTCCTACATCGAACCTTGTAGTAATATTATTGTTATAATATGAATGATACACTACTTACTACCTGCAGTATATTGTCTCTCCTTCTCCCTTTAATCTATCCAAAGGTTATCCTGTAAACGATCGCTTTTAGCGATAAGACAGCCCATTGTGTCACCCGAAGTAAAATTTCTAAAATATCTGTAATTTTTATGGTGTACATTATGATAATAAACAACATAATTAAGGTTACGTTTGCATATACATGTTTCTGCAACGCAAATTGCGCCCTGATGTCGTACGTCCATGTACCGATGTAGGTAATTCTTTTGAGCTTATAGCATGATTCCAGTGCTAATTGCTCAATCATCACTACTTAAACAAAACGTTATTTCCTTCGTGCTACTTTTATAAATTAAAGACTCCGTTGCCTTTTTATTTGCTAAAAAAAACCGGTCAAGTGCGTGTCGGACCACGCACAATGAAAGGTTCCGTAGTTGGAATGAATTTATCCCAAGAACAAACCTAACATTGTAGTTGAAAAACATGTTCTCCAATACGGAATGTATGGGATAACATGGTTTTGCAAATGCAAATTGGTCGATTATTACTCGATAACTTGTAGAGCCTACTCAGGTGTCATAGTTTTCCTTTTAATTTCGTTATATTTATATAACGAAATTAAAAGGTAAACAAAAGTAATCAACTATATATTTTTAAAGGTTACCTTAAATTGAATTTGAACCAGTGTTAATACCGTACCTGAAATGTTAGGTTTGTTCTACTGCCGTGAATTTTTTCACATATCCAAAACCAACCATTTAGCTGACAGGGGACACTTGTTTGTTCTTGCTTTGTGTGTTCACTTTAAAGCTTAATATTTCGCAAACGGATTCCTATATCAAAAAATGGTTTTCACACACTCACAATATTTTTGAAAGACCTTTCCAACGATACCCCACACTATGGGATAGAAAGAAAAAAAAAAAACCCCATTTTACATGTAGGTGAGGTACCCTTAAAGAAAAATGCACTGGCACCACACACAAAAAACAGTGGCACTCCGGGAGTGTCGACAGAATGGAAAACTTGAAACAAAATCGGCACCGCGGTATCAACGCGTTGATGTCTTTTTAACCGTCTTACGAATTTTCGATCAGGTCACGTGTCCTGACGCGAGTTTAACATTTTTTACCCATTACAAAAAAAGTGCACAACGCCGCTAAAGAAGTTTTCACTTCAAAAATCATGTTCATGATTTTATTTTACCACTTTGTCGGCGTGATTAATATGTATACCCATGCCAAATAACAGCTTTCTAGTACTAAGAGTCTCAGAGCTAGACCGCGGACAGACAGACAGACGGACATGGCGAAACTATAAGGGTTCCTTTTTGACTACGGAACCCTAAAAAGTAAGTATTCACTTCCTAATCATATGACAGTTTTCGAACAATTGTACATTGTTCGAAAACTGTCATATGATTATTATGATTACTTACAGTTCTTTGGAATTAAAGTAAAGATCGCCGCAACATACCTACACATTAAAAACTTTACCCACCTTCTGGGGCAGTCGGGTAAAAATTACAAGTGACGCGGACGCCCAGGAGTGGGAACTTGGAAACAAGTCGGTGAATGGTGTATACTGGGCAGTTAACCCTAGCTTGTATCTAAGTCTAAGTATTTACATCGTGTTTACGCTGTACTCGACTCTCGCACGCTCGTGCCGACAAAAAGATGCACGCTTTGAACATATTCTGCGTACAGAAAATATTTCTGGAAGCTACAGAAATAATAGTGTTTCATCTTATTCGTATAAGTTCGCATGAATGATTGATATTTGCAAGTGCATGGTGAACTGGTACCTAAACCTACGGGTGAGCAAGGGTAGGATAACTCACTTGCGAAAAAAAAAATACTGAGACATCTGATATGATCTGAAACTTATACTAGACAACTCTGTATTAAAAACAAAAAAAAAAAAACTTTTGGTACTTGAAACTGACTTTTTCGCCGGGGTCGTAACCGGTTTGATTAATACCGGTATTTTTTCGGTTACATTTTATTTTATTTTTTGCCTATATATTTTTAAAGCTAACCTTAAATTGAATTTGAACCAGTGTTAATACCGTACTTGAAAAGTCTGACAACCAGTCTTACCAAGGGGTATTGTATTACCTAGTTACTGGGTTGTGGAGGTCAGATATGCAGTCGCTCGATATTCGGCTGCATCCGGTTAGATTGGAAGCCGACCCCAACATAGTTGGGAAAAGGCTAGGTAGATTGATTGATTAATACCGTACCGGTTACCGAAAGAAAAACTCAAAGGGCGCGCATTGCCTGTGTGTGTGTAACCGGTATTAAAACAGTACACTAAATAGAAGTAACATGTATCTTCATCTTGGTTACCCAGATAGCGGTAACCTTAGTCGTACAAGTAACCAACATTATTTGATACCTGCACGCTTAGCATGACCACAACAGAAACGGCTTTTGTCGACTGAAGAATAGACAAAACGACAGATTAACAATCACAATCTGTAAATTTGTCTACTCTTCCGTCGATAGTACCCGTTTCTTTGGTTGTCATGCTACGCGTAGATACTGTACCGTAATTTTAACGCTTTTTCGTTACGTCTCGTCGTGAGTTCGTGACGATTTCTACCAGTTTACGTTCGTTCCAAAAAGCGTAGCGTTTTAAAAAGGCGTGCGGGCGATTCGGGCCCTGACCCATGACCGCTAGAGAGACCTCGACGTCCACGACCGAGTTCGGAACTTCGGAAGTGATCATGCGACCTCGTACGGGGCGCTCGTTCAGCACTTCAATAGTATAATATACCGACGGTACCTATATTATCTCATACCACGCTCAATTTCGTTGACGCTATAATACTTTTACTAAATTAATTTTCTTCTTACAATAAAGGAGTGGTTGTGTTCATCGTCCACGGCAATAATCGGCCCGATGTACCAGCAGGTGCCTATACAGTATCCCTCCGACGAGTTGATGAAGAGCATGCAGACTGACTTGCCATAAATATCGTTCAAGTAGGTAATTTTTTTATCATGAGTCGTTAACAACGAGCTTGAATATTAACTTTGAGTAAAAATCTAGATTCTAATATAAAGTTTTGGGGCGTCATTCGACAAGAAAAAATAAGTTTACAAAACCACGACGAAGGTCAAAGACATTTTTTTTTTTAATTTTTGGTAATGACCTTGCGAAGACTGAGAACGTCATGAAAAACTTTGATAACTTGTTCTATGATATCTGCAGACAACTGAGACGACAATTAATATTTCCTTTAAAGTGTCGTCTGCGGTCATCTGATGTTTACTGTACCCGTGCTTAATCTATATATATATCTATAAAAGGAAAGGATGACTGAATGAATGACTGACTGACTGACTGACTGACTGATCTATCAACGCACAGCTCAAACCACTGAACGGATTGAACTGAAATTTGGCACACAGGTAGTTTTTATGACGTAAGCATCCACTAAGAAAGGGTTTTTGGAAATTCGTCCTTTAAGGGGGTACAAAGGGGGGATTTTGTTTGTATGAAAAATCTTATTCCTTGAGTTAATAAATTTGAAACTTGGCATGAATAGTTATTTATATTAAATGTACAGTTTGCCATTTTTAGATTTTCTACACTACCCCTTAAAGGAGGATTGGGGGGTGTCAAAGTTTGTATGGAAGAATTTTAACGCACGGTCTGATTAACTCGAAACTCAATATTTATACATATGACTGAAAATAAATAAAAACGTATATCAAGGTTTTTTGAGAATCTACCCCGAACGGGGTAAACAAGGGTATTCATTTTTACAGAGGAGGATTTTACTGTGTGGTTCCGTCTCAAAGCTGTACTTGCTCGGCTGCCCAAATTTCCAAATTTGGAGGGAAGGACAAACTTAACTTTTCAATTGAAAAATTACTTAAATAGAGTGGAGAGTACCGATTTGAATGAAATACAGACTAAATGTTACTTCAAGACACGGCCTATGAAATTTTGATTCCAGATTGAAGAACAAACTTTGCAGTTCATATAGGTATGTTGTAACTAGAAATGACCAATTTTTGGATTTTGCTTTGTACTTGACCTTGCTTCTCGCCAAACTTCATGCTACTGGACCAACGGGAACTACCAAATAGGCTTTGAGTTATTTGCGAGTGTCAAAATAAGCGGCATAAATGGCCGTATTTTTTTATTGCGTTAACATGGAAGTCTGATTTTCGTTACAGTTCCAAGGGACCGTAGATCTAAAGCTAAGCTCACACTACGAATTTTAATCGTTGCGGATCATATGCGCCAATCTGTGAACAATACCATCAACTAGAGTCCGCACACTGCTAAAAGAAATCGTCGGTGAGTGCGCGTAGGAATTATTTTCATTTACGATTTTATTTCGCAGTTTAATATTCGCAACGATCAAAATTCGTAGTGCGTGCTTCAATTTGATGCCTCCACACGTTCCTGAGAAAAAGGGTCTTGACAGGCAGCGAAATCATCCTTTAAGGGTTTCCATTTTTCATTTTGAGGTATGGGATCCTAAAACAGATTTATTATCTGTCTGTTACATTTTCATGCCACAACGGCTGAACAGATTTAGATGAATGGCATACGGATAGGCCATGACCTAGGTTAGGACATATGATAAGTACTTTGAATCCCGGTAGTACGTTCCTGTAGGATATTCTCCGACATTTACGCGTGCAAAGCCGAGGGCAAAAGCTAGTATTTAATAATGAAATAGGATACTGAAAATTTTACCATTAGTTAATTGAACTAAACTTCATTGTTTAAATAATTTATTATGTCAAAATGTTAGTGGGCTATTATACCTAGTAATTAAGTAAAGCCATTGTCATCGCATGTCACATCACATTAGTAAAGCACCCGGTTAAGTTTAGAAGCGTGCCGCCATGATAAGAGGTAGAGGAGGACGAGAAGGAGAGAGGGTTAGGAACCTCCCTCACTCCCCCCCCGCCGGAGATACATAGTGTATTTTTTACGATTTTTTATAACATAAATTTAATAAATAAAGGCATAAATAAAATAAAAGGGTGGTGGAAAAAGGAGAGAGGAAAGGGCAAGTCTTCCTCCCACCCACAAGTTCACAGGAGACATATTTTCAGGGTCAATGTCAAATGGCCAATGAAGGGTTGTGATGGATTTATCCCAAATACAAACTAAACACTAGTTGAAAAACATTTTTTCTCATACATTCGAACTGCAAATGTAAGTTTGTATGCTCATTATTGGGAAATTTACCATGATATTTTAAGACCTTAGACTTCATATAGGTTTTCCTGTAATTTATAAGTATGAAACTATTTTCTGTATTTTTCTCAAAATTTTAGGCTCAATAGTTTGGGAGATAAGGTGGGGAAATGGTAAATTTTCATCTATTTTCTTAAATATCTTTCAAAGTATTTATTTTAAAATTATTAAAAAAAATTGAGATCCTCACAACAAGCCCTTTCATTTGATATGTCACACAGTACAGTTCGCAAAACTTTTTTATTTTTTCATTTGCCTTCGAAAAGAGCCCCCTATTCAAAATTCATTTATTTATGTTACACATTCGTGTTTGGGTCACAGAAATTGATATGTGTACCAAATTTCAACTTATCGGTCCATTAGATTCGGAGAAAATTGGCTGTGACAGACGGACAGATAGACAGACACACAAGTGATCCTATAAGGGTTTTCCTTTTCAGGTACGGAACCCAAAAAACCCGCTAAGTGCGAGTCGGACTCGCACAGAAAGGGTTCCATACAACCATACATTACCAAATAAATGAAAATACTAAACGAAAAATTATTATTGTTCATTTTAACATTTTTGAAATTGTATAGATAAATTTGTATTTCATAATGATACTATGAATTACAAAGTTATTTTTGCAATTGTAGAAAATCACCCATGTTGATTATATACAGTTATGGTACATGGTATACAGAAGTTTCAAATTCCTAACTTGTTTAGTTGCTGAGATAGGGTCATACAAAAGTGATCTAAAACTGACAACTTTTACAGCCCCCTATTTCATCATTCTTGAAAATAAAAATTACATTTGTTCCCTACTCAATGAGCTACAGACAATAACATGCCAGGGCTAGATTTTTTTTTTACAAAAGTTTATTTTATGAAAAATTATTGTAAAAAAAATTAAATAAAAATATAACGTAATATCCTTATTCTTATACCCTTTAATTTTATAAAAAAAATATTATTTAGTGTTATAGCGGCAATAGAAATACACAATCTGTGAAAATGTCAACTGTCTAACTATTACAGTTCATGAGATACAACCAACTGACAGACAGATGTAAAGCAGGGGCTTAGTAATAGGGTTCCGTTTGGCACCCTTCGGGTATGGAACCCTAAACAAGTAATAAATATGGTAATATTATTTTTCACATAGTTCATGTTGATAGTTTTTTTTTAAATATTCAAAGTAAATTAATATTTTACATTATTATTTACACTGCTATGTTGGTGCATTAATTATATTTGTAAAACTTATAACTTAACTAGCATTTAATTATAAGGTTTTCAAATATAATTATAGTATAATTTTCTAGTACAATCTTTATTGTACACCAGATAATATATTTAAATAAATCATTTTAGAAACCGTTTTTCAACATGCTTGAAAAACACTTGAATGTAAAATAGATGGATTTCTAAAATCAATCCTCCTATCTCTAACAGTTGGCATAGTGATTCCTGCTTTTCAAATCCTCAGCACATCCATTTTATACAGGCATTATCCATACTTCCTTACTTATAACAAAATACAAAAGTAACTCTGTTTTTTGTTTCCTTTTCTGGCCTAAACCTACCTGACCTGTAGACTAAGAAGACCCACAGACCAGAATTACTTTTAATTTTTTATTAGTTAAAATACCAGCAAATAATATATAAAATAAGAAAGATTATTAAAATATCGTCAATTCAAATGACTCATTCGTGCCTTGCCTCAGATACTAGATAGTCAACTGACCTCTGTGAGGAAGCTGGTGACGTCGTAAACCTCGTTGTGAATGATAAGTACAGCGTCATTGCGCGTGCAACGTGACTTCAGCTCCTCGCGCGTGAACAACTTGGGCTGCTCCTCCATCGTAATTTGTATTCGTCACCACTTTTCTGTACGAGTACCGTGAGTCCGCTAGCCTGTGCGTGCCACTGCACACTACACTAGACAATCAAACACTGGATAAGCACAAAACCGTATTATCACCGTGTCGACGTGTCGACGCATATACGACAATCATTCAACAGCGGACATACGAAGTATTTATGAATATCATAAAGGAAGAACCTCACTCACCGTCTTTTGCTTTGACAGATAGACACTTTGACAGTAATCAATGACACTCAAAAGCTGTGTTCCGAGCATTGAGATAGAAAAAAACATGGAGGCGCCGCGATATTCTATACATACATTTGCTTATACATATATGGGTGAAATACGAACTAGAATGTGAAATATCGTGTTATTTCACTCTTTCTAATGTGGTAATCGTATTTGATAAAAGAGACAACAATATTTCAGTTGTTCCTCATAATGGCAACATTTTGTTGAGACGTAGTAACAGTTGTAGGTAAGTGCCATATCCGCCATAATATGCGACAAGTTCATGGTAGTTCTGCTGTCAAGTGGTTGTTTACTTTTTGTTTTATTGAGATTTGTGAGAAAATTACGAGGAGTTTTTCTTTAAAACTACATATATACGTTGGAAAACACCAATTCAACATGCCTGTGTGTTGTATTGTGAAGTGTGGTGCAAGAAAGAAGGAAAATCAACCTCAATTGTCTTTGCACAGGTTAGTAGCCGGTTTTCATGCAATAGTACATAAAGTTATAAACTTTCGATGAAAAAATTGCTAGGCGATCATTAAATACGGCTTAAATTTTAATATATGAGTTTATTTCCGTCCAACAGACCTTTTTATTATTTCATAATTTCATTCGTTTGTTTACAATGATATGTCATGGTGGAATAGTGTTGTACCGTTGCCGTAATAGTTTCTGATACTAGTTCCTTCGCTGCGCTGAAATGATATTGCTAGGTCCGGCCCGTGGTTTACAGCAAACTGTACTCTTTGGTTCATAGCACCGAGAGACCATTCCACAGAGTTTTATGATGTGTATACGATTTTTTTGTTGAAGTTTTTAATATGAACAATACTGTAGAACATACATTTTATGTACCTAACTTTTATGATTTCCGCGGCGCACGCTAATAAAGTTCCCAGTCCGCATGATTTTTACCGACATCTTCAAATAATCGTCAAATTTCAGCCAATTTACACAAAACCTTAATCAATTATACACTAAAACCTTCCGCATGAATCACTCCATCCATTAGTGAAAATTGATTGAAAATCCGTTTAGTAGTTTTTGAGTTTTTCGCGTTCAGACAGACAGAAAAACAGACAGACGCGGCGGTGGACTTTGTTTTATAATATGTAAGGATGTGTATTATTCCGAATGTTCATTTATGATAAAATTGTTAAAAATTTAATTCACTAATGCCCGTTTTCACCGACAGCTAAGTGACACTTAAATGAATACCTAAATAAAACTGCACTGTTGGATTTTCAACTCTCAGCGCTGAGTCTACCGTTGAAAATCCAACAGTGAACTTTTATTAGCGATTCATTTAAGTGTCACTTAGTGAAGGTGAAAACAGGCATAAGACTTGCATGCTCGCTCGATACTAAATATTCGGCTTTGTTTAAACGTTCACTTGCCAAACATTAGGTTTGCGTTACAATTATTTGTGAAAACTTTATTTCCTAAGTAATAATTCTATAAATGAAATTATAATTATGCGGAAAATTGTTTGGGAAGTGATAAATTGTCAATACTCGTTTTTTTCTGTTACAACGGACTATTAGCTAATATTTTTTTAATACGATTCAACCGTGATATCTAGTAAGATTCGTTATACTATTACGTACTAGTATCGATACTCGAAATAGTAACACCATGTTCCCTGAATGACACAACCCTAGCATTGGCAGCCATTTTATGCGACATTTTGAGTTGTAGGTATGCACCTTTTTTTTGTAGGTATTTCCAGTCCATACTTATTAAATGTCTATGCATTACTTACATTCCCAAAAAAAAATCTATCTGTATCTGTCAATCTCAAGCAAGCTGTCAACCAGTGCTGCTAAGCCCGAGTGCCCACCTGTACGATAATTATGGGGGCGTACTAAAATTTGGCTAATGGTACGATGTTTGATAATGAATGTCTAATGTACGATAATTTTGCGATTTGCTGAAAAAACATGTTCCTTTAACTAAACGTATTTATCAGACAAAATCAGACGCAGAAAAAATAACAAAAATATGTCAACATCAAGAAGTATATAATATGTTTCTCTCTTTCTCTCCATAGGTTTTTTTATTTAATTTTATAGTGACAACACAAAAATATCAACTAAAAACTATGACAAAACATATTTGCGGTTTGTGCTGCTAGCGCCATTAGTGTACATACATACATTAGTAACTTAGCATATACATACTTCCCCTTTGAGTCAAGAATAATTATAATTATTCATTTTCTTTTCATAGCAATTTGAATTAACGTTTTATTTTTGTTTGTACGATAATTTTTCCCAAAAAAAACGATATTTTCGTCGAGGGATCTCGATAATTTGAACTTTTGGAGTTGGCAGCACTGTTGTCAACTTGTCAACAAGTAGCTAGTTTTTTATTAGTTTTCATTACTTTCCATTGAGATAGTAAAAACACGGAGGCGCCGCGATATTCTATACATAAGTTTGCTTATACAAATATGGGTGAAAAACGAACTAGAATGTGAAATATCGTGTTATTTCACTCTTTCTAATGTGGTAATCGTATTTGATAAAAGAGACAACAATATTTCAGTTGTTCCTGATAATGGCAACATTTTGTTGAGACGTAGTAACAGTTGTAGGTAAGTGCCATATCCGCCATAATATGCGACAAGTTCATGGTAGTTCTGCTGTCAAGTGGTTGTTTACTTTTTGTTTTATTGAGATTTGTGAGAAAATTACGAGGAGTTTTCCTTTAAAACTACATAATTATATACGTTGGAAAACACCAATTCAAGATGCCTGTGTGTTCTATTGTGAAGTGTGGTGCAAGAAAGAAGGAAAATCAACCTCAATTGTCTTTGCACAGGTTAGTAGCCGGTTTTCATGCAATAGTACATAAAGTTATAAACTTTCGATGAAAAAATTGCTAGGCGATCATTAAATACGGCTTAAATTTTAATATATGAGTTTATTTCCGTCCAACAGACCTTTTTATTATTTCATAATTTCATTCGTTTGTTTACAATGATATGTCATGGTGGAATAGTGTTGTACCGTTGCCGTAATAGTTTCTGATACTAGTTCCTTCGCTGCGCTGAAATGATATTGCTAAGTCCGGCCCGTGATTTACAGCAAACTGTACTCTTTGGTTCATAGCACCGAGAGACCGTTCCGCAGAGTTTTATGTAGTGTATACGATTTATTTGTTGAAGTTTTTAAGATGAACAATACTGTAGAACATACATTTTATGTAACTTTTATGTTTCCGCGGCGCACGCTAATAAAGTTCCCAGTCCGCATGATTTTATCCGACATCTTCAACAATAATAGTCAAATTTCAGCCAATTTACACAAAACCTTAATGAATTATACACTAAAACCTTCCGCATGAATCACTCCGTCCATTAGTGAAAATTGATTGAAAATCCGTTTAGTAGTTTTTGAGTTTTTCGCGTTCAGACAGATAGAAAAACAGACAGACGCGACGGTGGACTTTGTTTTATAATATGTAAGGATGCGTATTATTCCGAATGTTCATTTATGATAAAATTGTTAAAAATTTAATTCACTAATGCCCGTTTTCACCGACAGCTAAGTGACACTTAAATGAATACCTAAATAAAACTGCATTGTTGGATTTTCAACTCTCAGCGCTGAGTCTACCGTTGAAAATCCAACAGTGAACTTTTATTAGCGATTCATTTAAGTGTCACTTAGTGAAGGTGAAAACAGGCATAAGACTTGCATGCTCACTCGATACTAAATATTTGGCTTTGTTTAAACGTTCACTTGCCAAACATTAGGTTTGCGTTACAAATATTTGTGAAAACTTTATTTGCTAAGTAATAATTCTATAAATGAAATTATAATTATGCGGAAAATTGTTTGGGAAGTGATAAATTGTCAATACTCGTTTTTTTCTGTTACAACGGACTATTAGCTAATATTTTTTTTAATATGATTCAGCCGTGATATCTAGTAAGATTCGTAATACTATTACGTACTAGTATCGATACTCGAAATAGTAACACGATGTTCCCTGAATGACACAACCCTAGCATTGGCAGCCATTTTATGAGACATTTTGAGCTGTAGGTATGCACCTTTTTTTTGTAGGTATTTCCAGTCCATACTTATTATTATGTCTATGGTTCCGAGTAAGCTGTAACCATGGCTGTAACTGATTTGAATTTTTTTTTTTTGAATTTTATGACCTGGTTACTGGACCTTTAGGTCAAATCTTATTTTATTTTCGAACACTGCACTATCACTTCGTTTTTAAATTGTTTTAATAGTATTTTTAATGTATTTATGTATCGGTTTGTAAGTATTTTTGTCTTTTAATAACTCTTTAAGTGGCGGCGGGCGGGAGAAAGAATCGCACTTAATGTTCACATCACTAAGTTCACTAGCCAACACTAATCTGTCAAGTAAGAAGTTTTGACAGTCAAAAATAAGATGTTCCATTGTTCCTTCTTGGGATTCACAATGTGGGCATGTATTGCTTGTAATAATGCCAAGCCTAGCAAGGTGTGACGGAGCAGTATTATGGCCAAAGCGCAATCTATTTATCGTAGTGATAAAGTCTCGGCTGGCTTCCTTCAATCTATTGTACCAGGGTCTAACAGGTAATCTTTCTTGAATACTTCCATACCACTTTCCTTTGATGACTTGGTCTTTCTTCCACATTTCTAACCATAGCTTACATATATTTTCATTAATGCATTGCAGGAAGTCAGTCATAGGAATGTCCATTGCATTTCTAACATCAATAGCATTTTCATATGCGGTTTTATCAACTACTTCATTGCCAGAGATACCTCGGTGAGAAGGTACCCACAGGAATACAATTTTTATGTGCTTAAGATAATATTGATGAATTATTTCTTTGATGAAATACAGAATATAATTTGACTTAAACGAAACTGTAAGGTTAGTTAAGGCTTTTATCAAACTCAGTGAATCAGAAACAATCAAAAAGTATTTACAATTGCTAATTTGGCGAATATGTATTAATGCCTGATAAACGGCATAGGCCTCCGCAGTGAATATGGTACATGTATTGTACAGAGTAAAGCTTTGAGAGAATTTAGCTTGTGGATCATATATAGCAGCCCGTACATAGTCACTCCCCTTACTGCCATCAGTGTAAATAACATAATAATTATTATTATCTGCCAAAAACTGTAACATATCTGAATTATTATTAATGGGATTTTGTAATTCTTTAATGGGATGTGAAATACACTGATAAGAAAGGAGTAACATGGCCATCGGCACTGTTTTCTAATACCAGTAAAACTGTTTTCTGTTTCTAACAATATTTTGGACAATGTTGGGGATTTACCATTCAAGAGATCCTCTCCTGTTGTTAGAGGCCCAAGAGTTCTATTTACAGAAGGTACAATTTTGTTTATTATTTTCCTGTTATTTGCAGCAATTAATTTAAGACAGAATCTCTCTGCTAGTAAAATGCGTCTCAAAATTAAGGGCATAGTTTTAGTCTCCACTTCCATGGCCCTTATGGGAGTAGAGCACATTGCACCCGAAATTGTTCTCAAAGCCCTGTTCTGCAATAGATCTAGTTTATTTACATGAGTACTATTTATATACACTAGTGAACTATAATCAAAATGACTTCTAACTATACTTTTATACAAAATTGATAATATTTTCGGGTCTGCTCCCCATGAGACACCTGCAAGACATTTAATTACATTTAAACCTTTTAGAGCATTCTTTGATATATATTTAATATGTTCCTCAAAGGTTAATTTCCTGTCTATTACTATGCCTAAAAATTTCTTTGAATTTACTGGATTTATAGATTCTCTGTTATAAACTACTTTTGAATTTGTGTTCTCATTTCCAAATAACATAACACTGCTTTTGGAGGGATTAATTTTTAAATGTAGCACATCATTGTAATAGTGAAATAGTTGGGACAAGGCTCTGTTAATATTGTCAATTGCAATTTCTACATTATAATTACTACTGTACAAAACAATATCATCAGCAAATTGCAGAATATCTACATTATTATTAATAAATTTACAGATTTCACTTGTGTATATATTGTATAGCAAAGGAGATAGTGTAGCACCCTGCATTGTACCCCTAGATGCACATTTTGGACCTTGCAATGTATTATTATGTCTTACATAGAGTGTTCTATTATTCAAAAAATTATATATCCATTTACATAGTTGGCCAGGCACACCTAACCTAGACATAACTTGTACAAGTATAGTCGGATCTAGGCTGTCAAAGGCACCTTGAACATCTAGAAATACACAAACAGTGTTCAACTTTCTATCCTTTGCATGTTTCAGGTCTGAAATTAAGGAAGTGAAGCTGTCTGCACAACTTCGCCCTCGACGAAATCCATATTGTACATGTGGAATGATGCCGTTAGATTCCATATACCAATCCAAACGATTTTTAATCATGTTTTCAAATAATTTACCTAGACATGAAGACAGTGATATTGGTCTATAAGAGCTGGCAAGCTCTGAGGGTTTATCTGGTTTGAGTATTGGAATGATACATTGTGTTTTCCACGATTGTGGAATACATTTACAATGCCAGAGTAAATTAAGGATATTAAGAAACATTTTTTGTGCAGATTCATCTAAATTTTTAATAGTACAATAGGGGAGATCATCTAAACCAGGTGTAGTGTCTTTCCGAGATAACAAACTCATTTTAAATTCAGACCATGTAAAAAAATCTAACAAAAATTTTGAATTTAGATTATCATTGTTTAATTCGAAAATATTGCCTAAATTATTAACATTATTTAGATTGCTGTTGTCGGATAATTTATCTAGAAATTGAGAAATAAACTCATCCTTATATGATTTATTGCCAGCTCTTATACCCTTAAACATTTTTAGAAGATTCCAAATCTTACTTATAGGAGTAGTTCTATTGAATGTGTTACAATAAGTTATCCCAACCTATTCTTTTTTGTTCCGATATGGTTCTTTTTTTAAGTGCATCTTTTCTTTTATAATCTAAATAGTTCTCCATAATAGGTTCACTTCTATATAGTTTTAATGCGTTGTAAGAGGCAATTACACTTTTTTCACAAATGTCATTCCACCAAGGAGCTGGAGGTCTGCTTTTAAAATTATTTGGTTTACTAAGTTTAGGAATTGTCATATCTTTTAAAGTATCCAATCGAGAACAAAAATCATTATAGGTTGAAATAGGATCATGCAATTTTAGGACTAAATCATTGAATATTGTTTTAGAAATAGTTTTATATTTTTCCCAATCTGCTTTTTTATATATAAACCTATCAACAGGGGGATTAATATGATATTTATCTATTTGTAGTGAAATCTCTGTTATTGTTGGGTAGTGATAGCTACCCATGGCATCATCATGTACAGACCATTCGCATATTGATGCGAGGTTAGCACTAGTAAAGCTAACATCAATTGCAGACGGATTCCGTCTCGGGTTGTTAACAGTTGTAGAACTACCATCATTTAAAATACATAAATCCAAGTCATCAATTATATTAAATAAATCATGACCTCTGCTCTTAGTCGATAGACAACCAAATGCAATGTGGTGTGCATTAAAGTCACCACTGACAAATATGGGCTTTGGAAGATCATTAATAATATTACGTAATCTATTGATCCGTATATGTCCACTAGAAGGAGGACAGTATACACAAAGAATAGTCAAGCTACCATGTGTAGTAGATAAGGACAGAGCAACTGTTTGAATGTCTTCATAAAATCTAGTGTTTAAAACTTTGTACTTTAAATATGGCTTAATCAGTATTGCTACACCATTATGAGTATTTTTGGATTTTTTATTATAAATATTATAGCCAGGTATTCTGAAACTATTGTCTTTAAACCATGTTTCGTTAAGTAAGCAAATGTCAATATTTTGGTTTTGTAAGAATTGAATCAATAAGGGTTTTTTACTATTAGCACTTTGAATGTTATATTGAGCAATACGTAGCTTAGACAATGTGTGACTTGGATCCATTACTTGAGATTTTTAAGTAATATTTCTTTAATACTATTTACGGTGGTAGGTGTATTATCTCCCTTATTACCCAGTTCCACCAATGTCTGTACTAGGGCCATTAGTACATCATTGTTGGCAACAATTTGGGCTTTGATGTCTACTTTAGGAGGGACATCTTTAGATTTATTTACACTATGTACAGTATTGTTTACAAATCCAGACTTATTTACAGATGTATGTACAGATTTATTTACAGACTTATTTACAGATGTATGTACAGCTTTATTTACAAAGTTATTTACAATGTCAGTTGATTTCATTTTTGGAGGTAGTAGAGGTGGAAATTCAGTATTATCACTCATGTGTTGTTTCGTCAATGTAGTACTTGCATAAGTAATCTTATTTTTCTTTTCTAAAATTTTATTTAACTTAATTGGACATAATCTAGAAATTGCAAGATGAGGCCCGCTGCAATTGCAACAGCAGATCTCTGTTGGTCTATCACATTCTTTATATAAATGCTCACCTCCGCAAATGGAACATCTTTGTTTGCCATTGCATACCCTAGCAGAGTGGTTAAATTTAAAGCAACGGAAACATTGCTGTAATGGGGGAACATATTCAAAAACTCGGTATGAAAACAAATCATATTGTACATTGTCTGGAAGAATATTCGATAGAAAAGTAATGCTAACTGTTTGTAGTGGTACTCGCTCCTGTCCTATCTTCTTAGTGAATCTTCTTATAGCTATTATTTCATAAATTGATGATAGTTTGGTGTATAGTTCTTTGTTCGAAATGTTTGCTGGTACAAATCTAATTATACCTGTTTTTTCTATTTGCGCAGCCGGAATAAATGCTTTCAAGCCATGCTTGTTAAGAAAAGCGCTGTTATTAATAAAATTATTGGCCGTATTATACTGTTTAAATATTACTGCTATTTTATTTGCGTTTATTCGTTGTATAGCCGTCACCCCTTTTATTTCGCTGGAAAATATGTGATTGAGATAGACAGGGCTCTTATTGCCTATTCTATCCTTATTGTTGGAAGCTTCAATGAATACTTTAAAGTCCACATAAGTGGCATTTTCTGGATATAGTCTTTTATAGTCTGGTTTCATGTAAGGTGGATAGTCAGAATGCTCACCGCCGCCGCCATCACTGCTGTCCATTCCAGTCCCTCCGCCTCCGGCCTCAGGCCGAGGACGTTTATGTGAGGTGGGCGGGTTATCCCCGCCCCCCTCATTTCCCACCATTTGTCAGTTTTGCGCACCTAGCACTATTGTTTTAATTAACTTTTAAGCAAGAAACTAGCGAATATTTAACAAAAATAAAAATTTAAAAAAATCCGAACCGCTCTTTTTTATAGTTCCCGCCAGAATCTAACTGATTTGAACGTGTTAACACCCGCTCCGAATTGGTGTGAGCCACAGATTACTAATATAGTTGCCTGAGTGCGATAACGATGCCCGTGAATGGGGTTAAAAACTGCCACTTGCTCACTTCAGATGGCGCTGATCTTCAGCGTCTTATAATTAAACAGCTAGCCATACATTTTTTGTAAACAACCGACTTCTCTTATGCATAATTAATTATTGAGCCCAGTTTCGCAGCTGTTTACTGCAAAAATACGGGGCCCCAGGTATTTGCCAAAGATGTTATAACAAGAAAACTGCGGGAGAAAGCTCTCCGAAAAAAATTTAAATCAGATATTTCGTCGACACAATGTGCTTTTCTTTAAGCCTTTTATGGGAGAAAGTGGTTTATAGGTGATGCTCCCAAGAGAAACAAATCTGTTTTCATTACATACAGTTACTTGTGATGTGATATTGCGTAAATCATAACCGACGTTATCGCTAGACGGAGCGATAACGTCGGTTACCATGTACCATGCCCTAAATTAATATCACCTTGAGAGCTGTCAAAAAAGGCAGTTGTACTGTCTTGTTTTAAGTCGCATCATAACTAAACTAGAAGACTTTCGTGGGTAGTGGTGAAGGCTAAACGAGTGCTTTTGTTTGTGTCACAAAGTTTTTCGATTTTAGTAGTTTTTAATACTGTGGACTTCAATCGAGATTATTCTTTGTGTTTGTGTTGTAGCGTAAGGTTCGTTTTAACATAAATTTACTTTACTTTCAGCCGGCACCCACTATGGATATAAAAAAAACCCCCTGACCCGCCTAATCCGTTTGACCTTACTCCGGTTTTAACAGTTACCCTCCCCGAAGACAATGTGCAATTAGAGATTATGAAGTCCGAATTCGCAAACAGAAAAAGATCGGCCGCTTCCCCCTCCGGCTACTTTAATCAAACCTCCTAAGCTAGCTAAAAACACAATTAGAAGACAGATATATACGATGAGAGATTATAGTACACGCATCTTTAAAAGACGGTCAGACCCCAGGTACTGTTCTGCACCCTGTGAAATTTGGTATGTTCTTGACACAAAACAATTTTAGTAACATACTCCTAGGTAGTGTGAAGCGCTTAGGAAGAACCCGGTTTTCAATCGAGTTCAAATCACACCAAGATGCCAACAGTTTTTTGATCAGTCCCATTCTAGATAAAAATAATTTCGTTGCCTCTATCCCTCAATTTAACATCTCAGCTTAGGTTTTGTCAGAGACGTTCCCATTGAATTGGCTAAAGCCTTCGATACGATATCTGTCCCCAATCTAATTGCTGAACTTGAAAGGATCGGTATTAGAGGCATTCAACGTGCTCTCTTCGAGAGTTACCTCCCGGGTAGGCGGCAGTGCGTCAGGATCGGTGATTGGACAAGTCATAAGCTCCCCATATCATTCGGGGTCCCCCAGGGCAGTATTATCGGCCCAACACTTTTCCTCATTTATATTAATGAACTCTACCGGCTAATGCTTGCCAATGCATCTTCACCTATGCCGATGATACTGCCCTACTATTCCACGGAGACTCATGGGAGCTGGTGTTCCGGTATGCACAATCCGGACTCAACCTTGTCACCGACTGGTTGGCTCAAAACTTGCTTACTTTAAATGCTGACAAAACTAATTACCTAACCTTCTCTTTTACTGCCGCTGGGAAACCTCCTTCCTCTCCTTATTCCTTGACTACTCACTCTTGTTTTTCACCTCACCTCACTGTTTGTAATTGCCCCTGCCTTTCTCGCCTCAGTTTTGTCAAATATCTCGGTGTACAAATTGATGATTGCCTGTCATTCTCTACACACATCAACACACTTAAATCACGACTGCGCAGGTTGATTTACATTTTTAAGTCACGTTGCGGACCCTTCGGTGCTAAGACTTATATATCTCGCCCTCTGCTAATCACTTATACAATATTGCATAATTACTTAGGGTGGATCAGCAACAACTCACCTGCTGAAATTGGAACGTGCCCAAAGGGCGCTCCTGAAAGTTGGATGGCGGTTACCTTATCGGTTTCATACCATCGATCTTTATAAAACATGTACGGTTCTCTCAGTTCGAAAATTATTTATCCTTAACCTTGTTTTAACCACACACTCTCAAACTACCTACGCTCCGTGCAAAATTGTCTCCCAACGACGTAAACATACTGTTTATCCCTCCATCCGCACAAATTGTCGTTCGGCCCAACGTAGTTTCCCTTTCCTCAATAGCTACGTCTATAACGAGGTTAATAAAAGTTTAAATATATTTTGATCTGCACATAGGGTATGTGCAGATCAAAATTTAAAAAAACTGTTACGAAATGGCTACTTGAATTGGATTATGCAGAGACTAAACATTTACTAAATATTTTAAAATATTTTCGACTACCGTGACGTGAATATGCACCTACTCAAATTAATCTTTAATCGCGTTTCATCTTGTTAACCACACACAGACACACACACACACTCTCGGGCAAGTAGGTGCCCGCGCCCAGTGCCCTTCGTGGGTGCTGGGTGCGAGGACTTATATTGCACTCACGGACACACAACACTCTCCAAACACACACATAGCACATCTCCATTTGTTTTGTAAATTAATTTCACCTTCCTCTCAGTAATTAGAGCTTTTCAATGTTGTATATAGTACGTAAGTGCAATTTAATGTTGTAATTTTAAGGGTGTGAGCCTGGAGATCTGTCATACAGGTCCCGAACCCAGTATAGACACCAGCTCTCACAAAGCTTTGAATCTGCCTGTAACCTAAGTACAAAATTTGTACCTTTTTGAGAGACATAAATTACTATTATTACTATTATTTTTATTTTTTTTAGATAAAAAAGTCCCGGACCTTTGGAAGGCGTACAAGGGGCCGAAGCCAACTCGCAGAAGCCCGTTAGACGTTTTGGATGAAATGAGGCACTAACCGACGATTATCCCTGTTCGCGCTATGCAAGTGCACCCAAGGACAACCCCCGGTTGGTGCA
This sequence comes from Omphaloscelis lunosa, assembly GCA_916610215.1. NCBI lineage: Eukaryota > Metazoa > Arthropoda > Insecta > Lepidoptera > Noctuidae > Omphaloscelis > Omphaloscelis lunosa. The sequence goes on along the minus strand of OU744245.1, from coordinate 1,101,965 downwards.
AGACTATTGTAGGATATGGAAACAAAGATATTGGATTATGGGTTTGGTGACTAAGTAAACTGGTTATCTAGACTACGGCCCCTGCCTGACCAATATTTTATATAAAATACACAGGGAGAATGGCAGGGGGTCAATTGCACACTCAATAATGAGCCCCAGAAAACGGTCGCTAGCACAAAGTGTAGTAACGACAAGGGGGCAACATGTCCTGAGGTGCTTATGAAGAGTGGAGAGGTATTCCACGGCTATCAAGACAATCCCGGAAGTACGGTCAAGATCCCTACCAGCATTTTACTGGAATACTTCCTTCCTCCGAGCACGTTTGCTCTTGCGAATCTCCAATCAATAAAGGTAAGAAAGAGGTGGGAGCTCTGTTCCTCGTCAGTATTCTCTCCAGCCGGCCTATTAAGGCAAGCCAGAGGTGAGGAACAACCTAAACGTGTCTTTTGCTTTTACTCTGCTCTTCCGGTCGAGAGATGTATCTGGGTACATGGGTGTATTCAATGCTTTAATTATTGTCGGTATGCTCACACACGCACAGTATGTCGCTCGAAACCCCGCTTTTTTAAATGTGGTCAAGACCACCCAGGAGTTGGATGCCAAGTTTCTTTTGATGGTGCCTTTTGTATTTCCTGTTCTGGCAATCATAACGCTAATGATAAGGCTTGTCCTGAATTGGATCGACAGAAGGGCATTTTTTATTTGTATACTTATGTGTTCTACCAACAACCCTACTTATTATTTGTTAAAAATGTATGGACGGATGTCTGAAATAAAGATATATTATTATTATTATTTATTAAAGCTCTAATGGCAGAGAAGTCGGTCTCATATGCGGAGGCAAGTCAGGTCTTTCCTCCGGTTTCAAGATCATATGCTGAAGTGTCGAGACTATCTCAAAATACTAAACTAGTAGCCAGCCCATCTCATTCTCCCAATCCACTTCCTCAAAATCCAAAATCTTACCGCAAAACAGTTGTCCTTAAACCAAAATCCCATGCCCCACTTTCACTTAGCTATGATAAGCAGGCTCATCATGCCCTCACTCAGAACTACTCCTTCTCCCCTTCCCAAAACGGTTGGCCTTACCCTAGGGAAGGTGCAACCAGTCCTTTTTTTTAGGTGGGAAATTATGAAATACTTTCTCCCGCTCTGGGCGGAGCGGGAGGCGTGTCAAACTCTTACTGACTAAAACCCACCCGTGTTCCTTCAGTTGCCCTGTTGCCGGGGGCCACGATCTCCCTTTCGATTTTCATCGCAACCCCGGCAGGACAAAGGTGCAACCAGTCCTGACAATATAGAAAATATTCTGAACAGTATTTCCAATATGCTAATGACTATATTAGCAAATCCAAAATAATCCCCTGACCACGTTGCCAACAAACTGACATCCATTGTTAATTACATTCACAATGTTCCATCCCCTGACATTCCTTCAATGGAACGTGAGGAGTGTTACTCCCAGGAAACCTGACCTACTCTTCCTAATTAATAAAATTAAACCTCTGATCTGCGGCATCGCTGAGACGTGGCTTCGTTCTGAAATTAATTTTAGGATTCCATGTTTCAGTAGTTTCCATAACAGATCAGAAGGATATGGAGGATGTGCTTTGTTTATTAATAACAAAGTATCATTCTCCCCGATTCCTCTACCCTTAGTTGGTTACAACAACAATGTTGTTGCTGTTAAGTCTGAGGATATAAATACATTTAGTTTTTATATTGCACACACAAAACTTGAAGATCTTATTACAATAAAAAGTTTGCTTAGTAATGTACAGGGTTCATTACTAATTATGGGTGATTTTAATGGCCATCATTATAGATGGGGTTCTGAAACTTGTGACAGCTTCGGTATAGGTTTAGTGGATATATTAGATGAACTTAACCATGTGTAATTAATGATGGCAGTTTCACACGTAGGTCTGCGCCAAGGCAGAACAGCAGCTGTGTTGATTTAACATTCTGTTCATCTAGTATAGCCAACCTTGCTGTACATCGCACACGTCTCCACAAAGTAGGCAACTCGTTCATGGGTCGTTGCTTTATGGGTTCACGGGCTTTTACAACAAACTTCCCATTGACATTCGAAACTTATCTATTATTAGATTTAAAATTTGTATTAAAACCAAACTTTATAAAAAAGGGTACTATAAAATTTCAAATTATTAAGAAGATAATAAAGCTTGGGATTGAGCTGCTCGCTCTGCTAAACCTTGTGATAAAACCATAAAACTTGACATTTTAATTATTATGTAAAATCATCAAAATTTATACCCGTTTTTTTTTTTTTTTTTTTTTTTTTTTTTTCTCTCTTGGCAAGTCGCTATTTGCGCATTTGCCACTAACAAAAACGGGGGAACTTATAATAATTAAAAAAATGGTATCTGAACGGAATTTGGAAATATAAATTGGTCAGGATCGGAAAAGGAATAAATTTTCAAATAAAATATATAATAAACTAAATACGGATTGAGTTAGAATTAATGAAAATAGATAAACAGTTGTATATTATAGGATCATTAGATGCTAAAAGAGTAAGAATGGAAGTAGGAAGAGGAACTTCATGACGATTTAAGGAGTCCATAAAAGGAGAATGATTATAAAGAGAACACGAGAAGAAAATGTGGTTCAGATCCCCCACACTTTCGCCACACTCACAAATATCGTCATCTATGATATGAAGCCGTGCAAGGTGAACTGGAATACAAACATGTCCCAGTCTCATACGGATAATACAACTGGTGGAAGTTTTATTTAACTTTAATTTAAAAAACCAAGGTTTTTTTTGGAATACACGTTTGTATGGTAGAATAAAATTTACCTTTTAATACTGAACTGTCTGACCATAAGTCTCCCCAAGACTCCCGAAGGAACGTCATGGGGAGACCTGCAAGATCATGACAATAATTAATGTACGGAAAACGATCTCCACAATCAACAGCCTCATTGGCAAGCTGGTCAGCCCTGGTGTTGCCCAAAATGTTGCTATGTCCCGGAATCCATGCAAAGCTGATTACAAGCCCTTGCTGATAACATTTGTACAATAAATTTCTTATAGATATTACCAAGGGATAAACTGTTTTACATTTTAATGGAAATTTGCTAAGAGCTTGCAAAACACTCAAAGCGTCTGAAAATATGACCGTCTTTTTTAATTTCATAATGTGTATATATTCTACAGCTTTGAATAAACCAAAGCATTCTCCTGTGAACACTGATGATTCAGGCGGAAGTTTAACCTTTTGAACTATATTGTATTGAGAATGAAAAATTCCGACTCCTACACAACCAGAATTATCGTGTTTGGACGCATCAGTGTAAATATGATGCCAATCTTTCCAATAATTATATTTGATTGAATTAAATAAGAAACTCGTAAAATCATCCCCTTTATTTAAACCCAAGGAAAAATGTATGTCAGGAATAGAAACTATAGATTCATAATTACTGCAAAAAAGAGGATATAAATTTGAGCTGTAGCTTGGAGCCTGTAAGGCAATAAACTTTTTGTAACTCTGAATAAGACATGGTGGATTTTTATGAGACCAATAATTAGAAGAATTTATTTGATTTAAAAGTAATGGAAGTTTTGTATGTAGAGGATGGTTAGCAAATTGCAATGAACGAAATAAAAATTTATCGCAAAGGAACTGACGGCGAAGTGAAAGAGGAGGATCCACACATTCAAGTTGAAGGGCATTAATTGGACTAGATTTCATAGCTCCCGTGATTATTCTTAGTGCTTTTGACTGTATATTGTTAAGTTTTTTAAAAGCAACAATACTCCCTGGTTCTAACAAAAAAGACCCATAATCTAATACGCTTCTAACTATAGCATTATATAGCAGTTTTAAACAATAAGGATGGGCACCCCACCATACTCCAGCCAGGCATCTTAACATATTTAACCTTTTTTCGCATTTAGAAAAAATATATTCACAGTGGGGAATACCAGTAAGCCTGGAGTCTAAAATAACTCCTAAAAATTTGACCGAAGATTTTTCTGGAATCGGTTGACCATCAAAATATATAGAAAAAGGAGGAGGAAGCCGCTTTCGTGAAAATAAAACAGTAGAGCTTTTCGAAGATGATAACTCTAGTCCATTACGATCAAGCCATGTTTTTAAAAGATTAAGAGAAGAAGACAGTGAAGAGCAAGCCGTTTCAATAGAGCGATGAGAACAGTATAAAACCAGGTCATCAGCATATTGGAGAACTTTTACTTTACTGTCCAGGGAAGATTCGAGGTCATATGTATATATATTATACAATATAGGACTTAAAACAGACCCTTGAGGAAGCCCTTTCCACACTAATCTAGATTCATAAGTAGAATCCTCTAATAAAACATTAATACGTCGCTCAGATAAAATATTCATAATGAAATTAAAAAGAATTGTAGGCACATTTAACTTTTGTAATTTATTTCTTAAAATCGGAATAACTACATTGTCATAGGCGGAAGTAATATCTAAAAACGAAGCTATAAGGTGACTATTTACAGAAAAACTTAACCTAATATCCGTGACAAAAATACTTAAGCTATCTAAAGTACTTTTGCCCCGCCTAAAACCGAACTGACTGTCACTCAATAAATTATTGCTCTCAATAAACCATTCTAAACGGTTCTTTACCAAATGCTCGGTAACTTTTAATAAAACTGAAGAAAGTGCAATGGGACGATAGGCATTACTATCTGACGGGCTTTTGTCAGGTTTCAAGATTGGTAAAACTATTTGGGATTTCCAGGATGTGGGAATGTTGCCAGTGACCATAATAGAGTTTATAAGATTTAAAAAATAGTCAAGTGACGTTTCGCTTAAATTTGACATAAAGGAATATGGAATACCATCAACTCCAGGAGCAGAATCTTTTAGGTGGGTCAAAATACCTTTGAGTTCAGCAAGAGAAAATGGACTATTGAGTTCTGCAAGATTGACATAATCGGAAAGAGGTATAGAATAAATAGTTATTTCCTCAGGGACATACGAAGGTGATAGCTTATCTAAAAATTGGTCTTTCATTGAAGAAGGAAGCAAAGATGAGGGAGACTCCTTAAATGCAGATCTAAACCTACGAATGTTTCGCCACACAACTGATGGATGAATATTAGGTGATATGTTCTGACAAAAACGTCTCCAACCTTCGAACTTCTTTTGTTTAAATAATTTACGAGTATCAGTAATGGCAGAACATACAACATCAAAGTTTTCATCTGTAGTGTTGGCATAATATTGAATCTCTGCTTGTTTCCTCTTTTTAACTGCAATTGAACAATCCCTATCCCACCATGGAGGGGATGGGATATAACCTAGAGCTGTATTTTTTATAGGAAAATGACTATCAGCAGTTCTTATTATTAATTTTGCTAAAGCTTCAGCACATAAGTGTTCATCACCAAATTTAATTTCAGGAAGTTCCGAAATGTAGAAATCCAACTGCTCCTTAAACAATGACCAATTGGCATCTGCAAGTCTATACTTTAACCGTGGAGGAGGTTTAGAATAATGCTTATTATAAAAAGGAAATGAAAGTAATATTGGAAAATGGTCACTACCATGAGTAGAAGTTAAGACTTCCCAAGATAAATAAGGTGTAAGACTGGGAGAGCATATTGACAAGTCAGGAGCACTTATTTCCTCGTTGGGAGCAGTGCGTCGTGTTGGAGAACCATTATTAAGAATGCAAAGATTACGAGTGTCAATCAGATCCAAAAGATTAACCCCATAGCTATTGGTCAAGGAACTACCCCAACATTGATGCTGAGAATTAAAATCACCTAATAGTATAAAAGGTTTTGGAAGAATAGAAAGAATATTTACAATTTCATCGAAAATCAGAGTAGATGGACGAGGAATATATATAGAAACATAACAAACTTTATTTACAACTGCTGCAATAATAGAAAAATCACTATTATGAGCAGGAATGGAAAAATGAGTAAAAGATTGAGGATGTTTGATGAGTAAGGCTACTCCACCATACTTATCAAATCGATCCTCTCTGAGACATGCATAACCCGGAATCCTAAACAAAGAGTCCGGACTAAGCCATGTCTCCTGTAAAGAAAAAATAAATGGATTATATTTATTTATAAGATAAATTATTTCAGTTTTTTTAGAAATTGCACTTCGGCAATTCCATTGGATTACCTTGGCTGGACTGTCCATTATTATTATTAGAAGTGCAAGTAACTGCTTCGAGTGCAGAGGCAACGTGAGACGGTGAAATTAAGTTAGACTGTGACAAAGACTTAATTAATGCTATGATTAAATCTCTTGTAGTTTCAGATAGATTGTCCTTAGGAATCAGAGCAGTGCCATTATTTAGTGAAGAAGTGTTATTATAGTCCTTAATAAGGTCATGATGAGATTGACGATCATAACCTATAGAGGATTTTGTAGGTGAACGAGGTTTAGTGTAAACAGTTTTTTTATATGAATATGACTGATTAGATGTAGGATTAACCCGTGGAGCTGAAGGAGTAAAGCTATCTGACACATGAGTGGTAGTTAAGGCGTCAATATATGACTTCTTAGAAACAAAAGGATGTAGTTTTGATGCTTCTGCATAAGAAATGCAACTTTTGGACATTGTTTCTTTTATCGATTTCTGTCTCTCAAATTCAAGGCACTTCTTACTAGTAGCTTCATGAGACCCCCTGCACAAACAGCAAGAGACATCATCATCTTGAACTGAACAGGACTCGCCTGAATGTCCATCACCACACTTAAAACATCTAGGCTTAGACCTACAAAGACTTTTTACATGACCATACCTACAACAATTATAACACTGAATAGTTGGGTAAATGTATAATTCAACACTCAAGGCTGTGTAACACATAAACACCCGCTTTGGTAGAACTTGCCCATCAAATGTAATTATAATTGTTTCCGTGTTCTTGAATACATTATTACCATCAACCATTACTTTCCTTCTAATCCTCCTAATTTTTAAAATTTCTCCACAGCCTATGGGAACAGAAATAGCCTCCTGAACCTCCTCATCGGACCAATCGGCAGGAACGCCTCTTACAACACCCATACGGGTTATGGAGAAAGCAGGGATAAAAGCTTTATAATTTTCTTCAGCTAATTTTGTATTATTTAAAAACAGATTCGCATCATCATAGTGAGAAAATGCCAATGAAATTCGATTTCTGCCGATTTTTTTCAGACTACCATTTATCACATTTTTAAAATTATTTCTTTTCAAAAAACGGCCAAAAGAAATGGGATGTAAAAATGTTTTTTCAGTGACTTGTTCACGTTGCACATGAACGACATATGGAGCAGCATCTGATGACTTAAAAGTCAACCTAGCCAACTGAGTTGCAGACTGTGGAGATGTTTTATTTTGTACAATGATTGATTCATGAGATACCTGAGTAGTAATTTTTTGTGAGGGGTCTGAACCATTCTCGAAATGAGAAATTTCCATCTCCTGATTCTCTGGTTCACAATTGCAATCCTTTTTGCCGCCATTTTTACGCCTTTTTTTGTTGCAATGTTTGCAAATTTTGGGCCGAGCTGAAACCCTCTTCCTTCTACTATTATTTACTGTTGATACTGAACAATCAGTATCAACACTGGTTTCATTATGTGAAATTGTCACGTAGTGAGCTATGACCGGAGATATCGACCCCCCAGGATCCCCTGGAGGGTCCATAATAGAAGATTTATAAAAAACTTACCAACTATTAATACACACAAAAAAAAAAACTAACTACTAGAAATATATAAACAAAAAACTAATTATTTACACAAAAAGATCCCAACAAACTTATTTTAGGAAATTAAAATTCACTTAGAAAGAAAAAACACGACCGCCGTATTCAAGGTTTCCCGCGCTTTTTTCACCAGTTTTATATACACATTGACATTGCTAAAAATGACAAAATGCAAAAAAAAAAAAAAACAAATTATTTTTATTTCACATAGACACCTACATGGGCACTTATGAAACGTCAGAAGCTAGGTGCATGGTTCCAATTGGTCGTTTCCTATGGAGAAGAGCCGGCAAGAAACTCCACGGTTACTCTTTTAAAAATAATTGGCTTTTACAATTCTTTCAAATAACAGTATGACTAGGTATGGGAGGACAGTGTAGGTATTTCAATAAGTACCAGGTTCTTAAGAAAATAGAAAATGGTCAACAAATCTACAGTCGACTAAGCCTACAGTGTTCTCACATTCACAGAATAGAAAAGAATCTATACAAAAGATATATAAATTAATAAAAATAAGAACCTCTTTTAATTAAACGCAATTACATTATTGCTATTACAACTGTAATAAATCTGAATAATTATCATGTGCAAAAAAGCCACTAATAAAGAGTTGAAATTAAAACGTAGGTATATAATGTCAAATAATAGAATGAATATGTCAAGGACGAATGTAAAAAAAAAATAAGATAAAAATAAATATGGTAATTTGGGAGCAGTTAATAGACTCTTAAATAATTATGCCGTTAATGCCACATGTGCAGAAGGAATTATTGCCAAATTTCCTTGTCTTCAACATAGTCTTTAATTTTGTAATATGCTTTCTTGATAAGAACACGTTTCATATGGGTTTTGAACTTCTCATCGCTAAGTTCTGTCTTCTGTAACAGACTTTGGCAACTTGTTATAAAAGCGGATACTGTTTATAAGAAATGACTTGCTTGTTTTAGTTAATCTAAATTTGGGTATCACAATTTCATGTCTACTACGTGTATTTATATATGGAAATCGCTTCTTATTTTGAAAAGTCCTAAGTTTTTGCGAACATACAAAATACTTTCTTATAAAAGAATTCTATCCGATAAGTTAGCCATCATGTAAGGAAGATCATTTATATAAACTAGAAATAAGAAAGGGCCGAGAATTGAACCTTGAGGCACGCCCATTTTAACTAGAGACCCCGTAGACGTCGCCCCATTAACGTTTACTTTTTGCTCCCTGTTGGATAGATAGGAAAGAACAAGATCAGCAGCTTGTCCACGAATTCCGTAGTGTTGTAATTTACAGATCAGTGTATTGTGGTCAACGCAATCAAACGCTTTTGAGAGGTCACAGAAAATGCCAATTGCATCCTGGGACTTCTCCCAGGATTCCAAAATGTGAGTGATGAGTTTTACTCCTGCGTCAGTCGTTGACCTACCTTTCGTGAAACCAAACTGGTGACTATGTAAAATCCCATTTGAATTAAAATGTGACAACATCTGGTCTAGCATGATTTTTTCATATATTTTACTCAATGCTGGTAGCACAGATATTGTTCTATAATTTGAGGGATCACTCTTACTACCCGATTTGAAAATTGGTACTACTTTACTATGTTTCATTAAATCAGGAAACGTACCGCTATCTAAACATTGATTAAATATACCAGTTAGGACAGGCGCAATTGTATCAATGATATCTTCAAGAACCTTAACGGAAATCCCCCATAAGTCTTCAGTGTTTTTTATGTTAAGACTGCTGAATGCTTTTTTAATTGTGAAAATAGAAATCGGCTTGAATTCAAAACTTGGAATGTTCTTACTGAAGTGTTCTTTTAGAAGAGATTCAGCTAGTATAGATGATGAGGGGAGAGATTTCGTAACCTCTATTGGGATGTTGGTAAGGAATTTTTCTAGTGTCTCAGCAACTTTAAATTTATCTGAAATGGTTTCATTATCAATTTTTAAACACAATTCATTCTGATCTCGCTGTTTTGTGTTTCCAGTTTCTTTGTTAATTACCTGCCACACAGCTTTTATTTTATTGTTAGAAATATTAATTTTGTTACTTATTAATTTAGATTCAGCTTGGGCGCAGACTCTTTTAAATATCTTAGAATAGTTTCTTACATAATTATGAATTGCTTGATCAGAAGTCAATGATTTTTCGTTATATAAATTATATAAAATATCTCTGCTTTTTCTAATGCCAAGAGTGGCCCATTCATTAAATTTTGGTTTGGTATTGATTGTTACTGTTTTTACAGATTCTGAGACATGATTATATATTATTTTAATTATTGTGAATGTGAGAACTATGTGCATATCATTATTATTTTTATTTCTCCACTAGTTTTAATGATGGTCTGGCAGTTTGAGTAGTTTATGCGGCCTACCCAAATGTCCTTTCTTTGGTATTGTTCGTCGAGTTGAGCTCCTTAAGTTCTGAGTTGAGCTCCACGATTACTGACAAATGCTTGAACTGACTGAACAGGTCCACTCAAATCTGTTTGGTTCTTTCCTCAAAAGACCATTTCAGACACTAATCTACATGGTCCTCATATGGCCTGACCAAGATTAGGTCTGGACTTTAAAAGAGACTGTGACCTCTAAGTTTGTTTCGGCCTTTCTTCTCAGAGTAGTGAGATAGGAAACGCCGAACTCAACTAGCTTATTTTTAATATGACGTGTAAAAGTGATTCCGATATCCTATTTACAGAATAAACAATTACATTTCATTTCACTATCCCATCATGGTTGAAATCCCTTCCAAGACTATCCCTGACAAAATTTCCCATCCATTGTTAAAATACCAGCTGAACTCAGTGGATCGGGACCTCTACTAGCAAATTATAGACTTACGGGTCCCTTCCATCCCTTAGTCCTGAGTCTGCTCAGGAATGTTTTTCCTCATTTTCCCACGCAATATCCTCTACAGCAGATGATTGCTTCCCTTCAAAAATCCGCTAACGGGCAAAGTTCCACCCCCGCCATGGTGGGATAGGGACTGCTCTGCCGTGATCAGGGCCAGGAATGAGGCCGAAATGAATTTCAACTCCGACATGAACCTGGATGAATGATGTTAATTGCTTTTCAACATATTTTGGCTAAGTCCAAGAAATTACTCAAAAATAAGAAGAGAGAAGGTTGACGGAAGTATAGTCCTGAGTCCATCCACTCCAGTCAGTATTATCTGGACTTAGTTAGATTAGATTAAGATTAGTCACCTATTGTTTTTCTTCCGGTTATATTCCTCCTGATTGGAAGGTTCAAGTCGTCATCCCTATATTAAAACCTGGTAAAGATCCTAGTGATCATTGTTCTTATAGGCCAATTGCTCTATCGTCCATACTTATTAAGCTTTTAGAGCATTTGATTAAAAACCGTCTAGAATGGTTCGTAGAAAGCAAGAAGCTGCTCCCAACGACTCAGTTCAACTTCAGGAAAGGTCTGGGTACAGCTGATAGTGTGGGTTCCCTCACATCAGCGATCCGACTGATGTGAGGGTACCCACACTATCAGCTATCCCTTAGCAGGAATAAGTCTGTGGTAGCCGTTTTCTCAGACATTTCAGCTACTTATGATTCAGTTTTCCTCCCACTTCTCAGGCAGAAGATGCAAAAGATGAGAATCCCAGCTAGGATTTGTCAAATCATAGGCAGCATTTTTTCAGATCGTAGTGTTAAACTCAGGATTCCCGGGGAAAACTCTGAGCCGAGGTCGGTTTGGAGAGGTCTACCTCAGGGATCCGTGCTTAGTCCCCTTTTATATAATATTTATACCTCTAATCTTCCCTCTTGTTTAAATCTTAACTGTAATATACTTCAGTATGCTGACGATATTGCACTATTGGTCTGTGGCAGTTCCATCGAAGATGCCGCTCAATCCATTAATATCTCTTTGTCCTCATTAAACCAATGGTTCTTAGGTCACGGGTTGTCTTTAAGTGCTCCAAAGAGAACCGCCGTTGTCTTCACTCGTAGACGCCTTATCCCGCAGGTTGAAATTAATGTTGACGGTCAAGCCATCCCTATTAAGGAGAAGGCCAGGTTTCTTGGGTTTACCCTGGATTACAAATTGTCGGGAGTGGATCACAATGATAATACAATAAAAAAATGTGAGCGCTCGGTTTCGGTCCTCAAGGCTTTGGCAGGTATCTGTTGAAGAGCGCACACATACACCTTAAAGCTGATATATAATGCGCTGACTCAGAAGCGTGTTGGATTACTGCTGTTACCTAATTGAGCAATGTAACAAGGAAGCTCTGCGTAGACTGGATTCTATCCAGTCCAATTGCCTGAGGATCATTATTGGTGCCATGAAATCCTCCCCCATAAATGCCTTAACCTTCGAAGACAATACTTAACAGATGGTTTATTGTCAAAAGTTTTCTCTCTTTAGTCCCATCCCTTACTCCCCGTTTTGGCACAAATCTACCTCTCTCTTAACGCATCATCCCACTGGAATAATAAATCTATTCCATTGATGAATAGGTACAGAGAGCTGAAACAACTCTCCTCACCTGTTTGTCAATACCCCTCTCTTCCTGTCTTTTCTTCCGCCTATGAGGTGGTCCATTTCAGACCAAAGGTCGTTTTGGGACTCGGTATCTCAATAAAACTCCCAGGACGTAAAAGGCGACTTAGACCGGACCATTACGAGATACTGGGAGAGTTGGAATTTATTTTATACGGACGCATCCAAATTATCGTCAACAGGATGTACAGGTGTTTTAACATATTTCCAGAACTCTATAATTGCCCTTTTATTCCAATGCCTACCAGAGGCTTCAGTATTTACAGGCGAATGCATCGGTATCCTAAAAGCCATTAATTTAATTTTAACCCACAATATTCAAAATTCGGTCATTTTTACAGATTCGCGCAGTAGCATTCAATTCTTCAATCAATGTCAACCTAAATCCAAAATTCACAGTAAAATCATTTTCGACATTCTAAATTTACTTTTCACTTGCTCGAATAACGGTTTAAGCATTGAAATAGCTTTGGTTCCCAGTCACTCGGGAATAGGTGGCTACGAGTGCGCCGACTCACTGGCTAAATTTGCTTCATCTAACCCGGTGGATCGGAAGCATTAAATGGTACAAAGTTACGACTTACGAACTGACACCAAACGCAAGTTGTACAACTCGTGGTCAGAAGTGTGGCAAGTAAGTTCGAAACTTAAGGGGCCGTAATGCGCCAGTGTTCGTGTCGTTTCAGCTACTAACATAATTCCCACAAAGTCCAAAGTTCGACGGCTCATCTTGCTTCATTGCCATCACCACATGACGCTGGCAGAATAGTCGACATCGGCTCAATTGCCAAAGAAGAAAAAAAAAACTTTTTAACTAACGTGGCATTTTCGAAAGTGTCCTTCTGGCTAAAGTCGCCACCTAACCAAAGAAAAAGAAGAAATTTGTGGTTTATACACATAGAAATACTGTAATCCAACAATGTTGTGCAAGGTTTGGGGTTATGTTGTAAGTTTTGACGTTGAACAAGCACTTTGAGCGCGTTCACGAGCGTTCTGAACGAGGTTAAAAACTGAAAGCTCATAACAGGTGGCAGCACAGTTGTACGTCTTTAAACCGCCATTGTTGTGTTTATGTTTACTTTTGTGTCAATCACAAATTATACGAAAACTAGGCAAATATGTACACTATTAAAAGACAGGGGAAGCATCTACCACTGATAAAAAGTAGCTTTAGTAGAAAACACTATAAATTATGAACGTTATATTATTTATAGGTTATTTTGTTTTTGTTAACTTTAAGTTCGTTTTTTGTTAAAGACTGGAGGCGTACGATAAAAATAACCTGACCAGAGTTGTAAACCAACTCAGATATGATCTTCCTGACTGAAAAACCTCAGAGATAGCACTTCTAGCACTGATCTAATATGATAATATAAACACACACATAGTTTACTACAATTTACGTAATATCACATCACAAGTGCCCTAAGGAAAACAGACTTAGTTCTCTTGGTAACATCACCTATAAAACACTTTTTCCCATAAAAGGTTTAAAGGATAGCATATCGTTTCGTCGAAACATCAGATTCCAATTTTTTCCGGAGAGCATTCTCCCACAGTTCTCTTCTTACAACATCTTTGGCAATTACATGAGTCTCCATATTTTTGCAGTAAACAGCTGCGCAAGTGGACTCAATAATTAATTATTCATAAAAGAAGTCACTTGTTTACAAAAAATGTATGGCTAGCTGTTAAATTATAAGACGCTGGGGATCAGCGCCAAGTGAAGTGAGCAAGTGGTAATTTTTATTCCCATTGTTTACAGCTTTCATAATCGTGATATCTAAATCGGAACGCAAACTATTGATGTGAGCGCTGTGAGCGATTACGGCACAGAGCACTAAAATACTGGCGTGGAATGCGGTCATTGTGTAGCTTAGCTACTGTGGTCGGACGGTCTCTTTCTGAATACATACATAAGATAAAGAAAACACATATCACTGTCTTGTTCTTAAATGTATATTTAGAAAGAGAGCATCCGACCACAGTCGTCTTCACTTAGGTATTTAGAGTATTGCCTTCACTTTTATCTATAGCCAAGCATACACGCACGGATTTAACCGGCGGGCACTATTCGGATCCGATCCGTTACTTCACCACACACGTTCACGGGCATCAGTTATAATCGTGACTTTGTTATGAACAGTCGCTATGTCTGATCAGCTGAATATTGCTGTAATTTGTGGTGGTTTAATTTGTCTTGAAGAACGGAAGCGTAGAAGAGTATGGGTGAAGCAATGGCTAAATAAAAGACAGCGATATAGTCTCATGAATCTACTGAGGGATTTATCAATTCATGAACCTGTCGATTTGTTCAATTTTCTGAGAATGGACAAATGTGCTTTTGAATATCTACTTAAAACAGTAAAACCTTTAATCCGGAAGGAAAACACAGTTATGAGATATGCTGTTAGTCCACGAGAACGCCTCACAATAACGTTACGTTACCTGGCAACTGGAAATACGTATGTAGATTTAAAGTTCTTAAGCGCTATTTCACCTCAACTGCTTGGGAAAATCATACCGGAGACATGCTGGGCTATTTTCAATAAAATGAAGCGCACTCACGTACAGGCAGAGCTCGGATTGTACCCGATCCGTTCGTTTTGGGCACGGGCGACGGGCAGGCAACACGCAGATATATCCGTGACTTTTATCGCCACACCCGTACAGATATGCCCGTCGGGCAGATCCGCCGGGTAAATCCGTGCGTGTATGCTAGCCTTATAAGCTTCTTTTGCAGAACAAACACAATACGCTATAGGCGCTACTTTTATGTGCTTTTAACATTTTTTTTTGTAAAGACTGTTCACTAAGCCCACGTTCGCACGGATGTAAACATATCGCGGCGGGATTTTATCGCGCACTGGATTTTCAACTCTCGGTGCCAAACAGAGCGTTGAAAATACAGTGTGCGAAAAAATTCCGCCGCGACATTTTTACTTCCGTACGTACGTGAGCTAAAACCACAGACTAAGAAGTACTGCTAAAACCATTGATATTACCATTATTATGTCAATGGCTAAAACTTGTCCCTTGCCGTCACGTTGCCATTGGCACAGTTGCTTGTGTGAATGTTTCGCCAATTGATACAAAAGTTAGGCAACATTGTTTACGAAAATAAGCAACTAGGATACTGATGTTTTATGAAGAAAAATGTGGGAGAAAGCTATCCGAAAATAAATTGAATCCTATATTTAGTCGAGACGCTGTGCTATCCTTTAAGCCTTTTATGGGAAAAAGCGGTTTATAGATGATGCTCCCAAGAGAACTAAGTCTGTTTTCATTACATACAGGCACTTGTGATGTGATATTATGTAGGTGTAGGTATATGTGTGTGTTTATATTATCATATTAGATCAGTGCTAGAAGTCTGAGGTTTTTCAGTCAGGAAGATCATGCCCGAGTTGGTTTTCAACTCTTATCAGGTTATTTCTTTCTATCGTACGCCTCCAGTCTCTAACAAAAAACGAACATTGCAAACCCGTTTTTATAAGTTCAATTCCCAACTAAGTAATGGTATTTTTTGTCATTTTTTTTAAACATTTTGTAACACTATATATACTTATATCATAATAGCTCGTAGAAGGTTCAGTATAAAAGGAAAACTTCGTAAGCAATAGGAAATAGCTACCTACATCATGTCACAAGCACTACAGTCACAAAACTTTCAAGTTTCTGTAAGTCAACAAACACAAAATAACCTATAAATTATAAAAAGTTCATAATTTATTGACTTATCCACTAAAGCTGCTTTTTTACTAGTGGTAGACGCTTCCCCTGTTCTTAGCTCGAATTTTAATAGTACAATTTGTGCTCGACCCAAAAGTAACATAAACACAACAATAGCCGTTCAAAGACGTACAACTGTGCTGCCACTCGATATGAGCTTTCAGTTTTCAATCTCGTTGACGTTTGATGCAAAATATAATTGGTTTTTAGAAATTCAATCTTCTTTATGGTCACCTCAATTTAAGAATGCTGTCTCCTTCACTGACAGGGTCAAAAATGGGCAAACTGTCACTGTCAAATTAAGACAATACTATTGTCACTTGTCAGCCATTGATTTATTAACACTGTCACCGTTAATGCACATTGATATAACAACTTATCTGCATAGATCACTGTGGGTGGCTGATACTATTTTAAAATTACATTCTCTGTGGCCATTACTGTGATCAGTGTTGCAAATTTAGTATTTTTTATGCTAACGGAGATGTTCCAGAAATGTATGGAGCCTGGGCCAGCACTATGTACACTATATGTAAATATGACAATACAATATAGTAACCGATTTGTTATGTTAATTTGATATAATATTACTTCGTTTAATTGTACATTCATATTATCTTTATCAAGGAGAGTAAATGTGTTTTTGATCTGCAATAAGCGAATTATGTCATTTTGACAATGACACTTGACATTTGATTGATGTTGTACCTTATGTAATGAGTGATGACTGACAGCGATATAATAACAACTTACGATTTCAGAAAATATTCCAGTTTCGTTATATTAAGTATAATAAAATAGGACTACAGGATATTGTACTCAATTGCGGCAGCACTTTATATTACTTATTCGAGCAGCTAGAGATTGATTAAACCGGTGTCAAGAGCAAGAAACGAATACTTGAACGTTATTTCGTAAAACAAACTGTCCTGCTGCTTCATTTTTCAGTGCCTATCAGTACAATCTGGACCTAATTCATAGAAGAACAGTGAGCTGTGCAAAACCTAACAACTGCAAGTTATTTTTAAAGTAGTTAACTATTCCTATTACACAGTAACAGTTGGGAAGAAACCCCAACTATTTTTAGGCAGCAAGTACATATTTTTCAAACAAGTTCTATGTTATAGTTCCTAATATTAGCGACATTAAGGCTATCTGTCCATTGTAGCGGCGAAGCCCTACGGAGCGGAGCCAATATTAACCAATAGAATCTAAACTGCACACATGTGCACATCTCCGTTCCACAGGGGCTCTCCACTTCAGTGAACAAGCAGCCTAAGTGGATGAGAAAGTTGTGAGAGGTATATAAATAAAACAAATTGTTGTGACTTATGATTTTATTCACCACATCATCCCTCATTCATTTTATATCATTTTATTCACATATCATTTTATTTTCCACATCATCCCTTATTAATATTTCATCCAGGAATGACGCCGGCCGGTGCTTCTATGCTCTCTTGGTACCAAGCCCAACCCAAATGCCACACAATGGTCATTGTGTGAGCTCAGCAAGCAACCCACTTTTTATTAAGTATTCCGGCGCTCTATTTAGTTCTACATTGTTACAAGCCGACACAAAGCAATGAGTGCTTGTACACATAAGTAGTAGTATCATCTATATAGTGTATATAGTAAAATCATCAAGTGTTATTGATGCACTGGGTGACTGGATATAAAGTTGTTGCACAACTTCTTCCTTCATTTCTATAATTTCCTGTGCACGTTTCCAGCAGTGGAACAAAGAAACATGCTCTGGTAACTGAAACAATACAAGAAAACAATTTACTTACAGGGACAACAAAAAGGTTATAGTTACATTGTGAAAAAGTAAATTAGCACTGATAGGTGAGGCTTAGCACTAAGGTTTACAATTGACTAATAGTCACTGGTTAGAGTTTACCAAGTGCACAGTGATGTTACTTTTATATAGCAGTTTAATAAATTAAAAAATATAACCGCATTGAGATAAATTCTTGCTGCAACTTCTGCTCTCGCAGGACCACTAGCAACGTAAGTTGGCGTTCGGTGTAGCAATATTCTACACATAGTGTTGGTGAAGGTCAGATGGTTCTGGAGTTTGCCAGTTATCCTCAATTTCAATTCCTTGTAGCATGCTCCACATGTTTACATGCTGCTACCCAACAACTATAGCAAACCAGTCCTACTGGAATCTGAATAAAACAAAATAATACATTATGTATTGGGTATTTACAGATTTTTTTTTTTTTTTTTAAATAGGTAAGTAACTTGTTAATGTTACCTCTCTTCGATACATTAATTCTGTTGTTCATGTCCTTCAGGTATGGAGTGTCTGTGTGTTTGAGCAAGAAACCGATGGCACCATATACATGTATTCATATTAATAGCAGTGTGCTGCTATCATTTTTGTTGTTAAATTGTATGCTGAGTTTGTACCCAACAAGCAAAACATACTAAGCCAGCCTCGGGTATCTAAAACAAAAAATATTAAAAAGATATAGGTATTAGGTAATATAATAATAATAAGTGTACTATATAGGTAGTTATTTAGATAACTGTCTTGGATCATAACAACAACAACGACATCTGCATTTGTTTAATATTTATGCCTGCCTTGTATGAATAAAAATAATATAATTAAAAGAAATAGCAATATGTTGTCTTTCGGGACCCTTGGGAATAGAGTGAGCAGGCCGCCTAAACAAAGATGTCCAACACCAAACACAAACATTGCTATCATGGGAATGCTGGAGTTTGTGATTGTGTGCCAGAGCACTATCAGAAGACATTTCTTGCATTTTTAGCACATTACTACATTTATATTAACCCAAAACAAAACAAAAAACGAGGTTAAACAGTGTAAGATTTTACAGTATATCGGGTGTAAGGGACAGCCCTCCGCAAACTAAGAGGACACATTCAGCTCCTTATTCTGAATCATATTCCACCGAAAATTTTCTCAGGAAAATTTTCATTTTTTTTTTTGCGTTTTTTCAGTTACTATTTCTTTTTTTCAATGTAAACTTACATTCTCTGTATGCAGTACTCCATTAATGTAAATAAAACAGCTAAAACAAAAAAAACAGCAATGGATGTTGAAATTCTCTAACAAAGGACGCGTCAAATCAGCTGTTCAATTTCTGCCTAGCAAGAGTTCTTCAATTCAAACCCGGCGCACCGCATACCTACTAAGATATGCGGTGCGGCGGGAGGGTCGAGGGGTAGTCCCCTCCCGTCCGTCCCAACAGCAGTTGGTTTGTGTCACAGTCAGCCGCAGTGTTGCTGTCGTGTGTGCCGCGGGCGCATGTCGGCGCTGGTCGCTCGCGCAGTCGCGTTGTGAAGTTACGTTACGTACGCTTTTGGATTTATTTTTTGTTATGGTGTTTTTTGTATGTGAGAAATGACTACATTTTGTGCTCGTGAGTATGGAAAAATTATAATGTGCTACGGGGAAGCTCTGGGAAATGCTAGGGAAGCGCTCAGAACATACATTGATAGGTATCCTACTATCCGTCGGCTTCCATCAGACTCCCGAATAATTACCAATGCCTATCCATGCGTGCTAGAAAACGTAGTTCCCACTCAGGAAGGCGTTGGAAAACCACTTTGCGGTGAAAACTTACGCGATGCATAGCGCCGCTCGAGCGCGGCCGCTATTCCGGCCGCGGGGTGGCGGGGAAGGCGTCCGAAAGGTCGCTGCGCTGCCGTTCGCTACCTACCTGATGACCGAGATACCGCTCGATGACCGAATTTATTTCGGGACCAATATCATTGGCAATATAATATTGTTCATTTTCATCTATTACAGAGGTGCACTGTAGGCACGCCATTGTCAATAAACTGCAATAAGAATGAGTTAAAATGTGTTAGAATATACATACAAGATCGTTCAATAAGTACTTCAGAGCCGATCACGACTTTAAGAAGCGCCGCGACATATGAGCACTTTTTGACATCGGCCTCCTAGAGCCAGGCCGACAGCCGAGAGGGGTCTCGTCTGTCCCCTGGGGCCAAGGGAAGAAAACATCACATAGAAATAGCATTTGAACAAAACAACAAGTAAAAGCACGGGTTAAAGGGGACATAACTGAACTATATTGTAGAATACCACGAAAACACGACGGAAGCCAAATCACAGGCGAAACATAAACCATATAACCAAGCGGGGTCAACAGAGAAGCAATCAATTAATGTCCGTTGTAGTAAATTGGGTTCCACATGGTATAAAATGACCACAGAGTAGGTACTTTTTATATTGACAACGACTCAATCAAATACAAAATCAAAGAAAAACGTAGGTACACGTCACGTCACGAAAATTAAACTGTCAAACGAACGTCATGTCAAACCCAACCGTCATGGCTGCCCTAAGAATAGGGTTACATTATTAAGAATCTTCCCAATTTAATCATTTTTGTACGGCTGCACTCGTCTTCAAATGATTTTTTTTTGTATTTTATGACAATCTCCTATTTTTTTCCTATTTATCTATGTAATGTACATAGAGGTGGCTTAAAATCAAACATCTCCTTTGGCAGATTTTCTTTTTGCTTAGCACACTTTTTTTGTCGTTTAGAATCTTTAATCATATATTTTTAGTATATTATTTTTAATATATAAAACATTTAATTAAACATGAAACAAACAACCACTTCTGTTCTGGGACTTCTGGGGGATTCCCAACAAAAAACAAAACTGTTTCATTTTACCATAAAATGCTTACGGCACTTTAAACGGGTCTGGGTAGTGCCACTATTATGCCGCAAACTGCGGCACTTTATCTGATAATGAGAGAATGCCGTTAGCGGCGCTCTATACACTTTCAAACAACACTACATATCTCCCTCTTCTCTATAGGAATGGAGAGAGAGAGAACAACTTCATTAATTAGGTATTTATTGTTAAGAAATGAAGTGGAATCTTAAGTGTTGTGCGATCTTACGAGATGTATATACCTCAATATGCCTTCTTTGTACTCAGGGAGCTCTCAAATTTCCACAATTTTTCTGTTGATGAAAATCAAGATATCGACTGTTTATTTCAAAACTTAGAGTAATCCTATTTAAAGCCAATTTTCTTATTTTATAATATTTTAGATCAAAATTTTAATTTAGTTAATCATTTTTTTTAACAGCACTTTAGTATATTTCGTATTAGCCTAGGTGGCCACACTGGCTGTGCGACTATTAGGGATGTAAGAAGTGCCAAAAAGTATCGATATATATCGTATCAATATTAAAAAAATATCAATATCGATTTCGATATATAGCAAAAAAAACGATATATCGATATTTTTTGGCACTTCTTGCATCCCTACCTTAAAACCACCTTGAAAATGTAAAACGAAAACAATTTTTTTTTCTTTCTTTATGAACTTCTATTGTGTTTGTTTTTACTATGTTAGCTTATTTATTTATTTAAGCCCACTCACTTACTGATATTTTCCGTTTTCCGAGCGTAGCAAACAAAGTAACGCCAAAGATTAAAAAAAAAGTACGGCTGTAATTCCTAGCGGTTTTAGACAGTGGTGCTGATGATGTTGCTATTGGAAATATATCGAATTTGATACATTTTCGTTACTTGATATTTTATATCGATATAATAAATATCTCTTAAAAATATCGTTATTTCAATAAAAAAATATCTATCTTGCGATAGGTATATCGATATTTTTCTGCAAGCTTAGTGACTTTCAGTGGGAGTCACAGAGTATAGTAATTTACTGTACTCTGTGATAGTAATATATTGGTGGGTGTGCAATTTGCAGATTTAGATTACATATTTTAGTTATATATATTTAATATAAATAAATACCGAAATAGGATTTAGAAATCATACTAAGAACGATAACGAAATTAAGGTTAACCATGTTTATTAGAAAACCTTCCCAACTTCTTGTCACAAATGTCCTAAGATCGGTGAGTTCAGCATTATTTTGATGAAGATCTCTTCTTTAAAACCAAAATCTTACACAACTCTGAAAAATAAATTGTACTGATTACTTTGAATTGTAAGAAAAATCAGTCTAAGTTTAAATATAAGATTAATTGATTTAAAACAAATGTATTGAGTATCTCGCAGTTATCAATGTAACCATTATTTACTGACTTTTATTTGCAGGCAAACTATTCAACAAAAAGCTCCAAACCCGAAATTCCGAAGAATCCTTTGGCATCAGTATACTCGGCGACAAATCAAAAGGATAATGGTGCTGTGTATGACAAGAAACCCTTTAAGCTAACCCTCGAGGCAGGGAAGACGTATCACTGGTGCTTATGTGGACGATCCAAGTCACAGCCGTTATGTGATGGTACCCATAAGGATATATATCTTAAAATAACACAGAGGTAAATTATTATTAATTTATTTCGGACAGAATCCATATGATGTGTTAGTAACAATTTTCTTAAGATCTATGTTAGTAGGTACATAATCTAATAAAGTGTTATTTTTTAAATTCATATTACAATTATATATATTATACATTCTCACCCAGTGTGCCTGTATAGGACGGTCATGTTGGGATGCAATAATTTGCAAAATGGTGTTGGTGCTATCAAGCAGTCTTTGGAATAATTACTGATTACGCAGAGTGTTGTAGGCATGTTGCATATACTGAAACCATTGGCTAAAAAAATAAAAAAAAAGATGCCCTAAAAATTGTTAGCTTAACTTCTTTGGTACATCAAGTGAACCTACGGGCCAGCATATTGCTCCTTACTGCCAACGCCCTGCATTCTCTGTCTATTTCTGGGTCATCTTTTAAATCGTCGGTGATCAGATGATCCAGATATTTAAAGTTATGAACAATTTTCAGTGTCATTCCATCGAAAATTATGCTCACAACACTCATTGTTATAATGGTCCTTAGTTTGTAGCTGAAACAAAGAAACATTTTGGCAATATTCTATTGTATATTGTGGCTGGTGGAGTGACAGCCAAGTGCATATTTTGCATACAGTTGGCAATTCTTAGGACAAGCCTGTTTCCAGTAGAAGACTTCTTTCACTTTATGATTATGATCTTGTTAAATTGCTAAAGTTCCAGGTTTATAATATTTCAATGATTTTTTCTTTCTAGGCCTGTTAGATTTACTGTGGAAAAGACTAAGGATTACTGGCTGTGTAACTGTAAACAAACAAAGAACAGACCATTCTGTGATGGTGCACACAAACAGAAAGATGTCCAAGAGGCCAGCTCTGTCAGACTGTAGACAAGACACACCCTGAACGTTAAATAATTTTAGAATGATAATTGTAGAACATTTTGTTATTTTGGCTCTATAGTTACTGTTGTAAGTGCCGAAAAAATAAATCATTGATATTTATTTTGTGTGTAATTAATCTAGAGTGTGTGCATGCAGTGGTGGCCCAGTGGTAACAGCCCTGACAAGATGTAGGTTGTGGGTTACAACCTAACCAGGTGGTATAGAATCTGTCAAGATGGAGAGCCAAGCCAAAGTTGTCGACATAGCTCAAAGAATAAGCAAGCTGAAGTGGCAATGGGCCGGCCATATTACCCATAGAACCGATGGGTAGAATAGACGAACTTTTGAGTGGAGATTGCGAATTAGCAAACATTAAGGTAGGCATCCAAACATATGTCCAGTATGACAAATCTGTGAAAAACACACAATCGAGAGAACTGCTGTGTCGAATGCAATGTAGCTTGTAATTGCTCATGCTCACAGAGCATGTAACTTGAGTAAAGTTACATGCGCTGTGAGAATGCTAATGAGTATACTAATTTTAAATTTTATAAAGCTATATTAAAATTTGTTACGGTCGTGAAGCATAATTATTTTAATCAACATAAACCCTGACACTAAACTGCTTTAAAAAAAAAAAAACGCTCAGATGGAAAAACATAAGAAAATTTGAATTTCATTTATTTCTTTATTTATTAAAAAACCAACTTATACTAACAGTTCGTTCGTACTTAACAGCACCACACATACAAGTTATAGGTCAATATCTATTAGTAACTATAATTAAGTACACATACAATCATAAAATTAGATAACGGGCTACCTTAGCTCGATTTTAGGGTTCCATACCCGAAGGGAAGGGAGGGATGTTAAGAGGAGAATTACATCAAAACAATGTGGATACTGTGTTATTACGATCAGGACCTACACGAAATCTGTCCTTCGCAAAAATACCCATTCCGGTAACGTTTGGAAGGAACCGGTTACAAGTGACAAGTGGGTTACTGTACAAAGAGGCAGATTGAAGAATAAATTCTACAGTAATAGAGGGAATGCAGTTGCAGAATCAGAAAAACCCGAAAAATTTAAAGCAGCCGATACTAAGATTGCTTTGATCATATCAAATGTGCACAAAGTCTCGGAAAAAGACATTACCGACTATGTTTGCAAGAAAACAGGCGAGACAGTATCGTTAGTTAAAATAAAAATGAGAAAGGAAAAGGACTACATTGCATATAAAGTCTTTGTTGTTAAATATAAAAAAAGACTTATTTTTAGACGATAAGTTGTGGCCGTCAGGGATCTCTTTTAGACGGTTTATAAACTTTCGAGAAAGGCGAGAAAATCAAGTAAATGAGGAGTGTGTGGCTATGACTGAAAGCAAAAATAATGGATGATAGTGATAATAAATTAATTAGCTACAACTGCAAGTCTATCAAAAGATCGATAGAAGGTGTTAGGGCGCTGTGTCGGCAAGCCGATATAGTAGCCCTGCAGGAGACGAAATTTTTTTTTTTAGACATGGCAACTCGCTGTTTTGACCACTAAGGTCTTGGCTGCTTAACCGGACTTTCCTGTGGGTGCCTTAAGCTGCTACACTTAGAGCCTCCAGCCAGGAGCAAATATACAACTAGGCGAACGCTCGCTAAGGGCACCCCCTGTGGGGTACGAACCTCGGCTTAGGGCGTCGCTGAGGGGAGGACAGCAAGAAGGGACAGGCTGGATCTGGAAAATTGGTTTAAATCATGATTATTAGGCGGAGTAGTTTAAAGCTACGTGCTCAGCTGCAACAACTTGCTGGCACCTCGTTTTCGAGCAAGGGTCAGGGAGGAGTATCATTTACTCCGGGACACGGTCGCGATCGCAAAGGACCTCGGCGGCGAGGTCGGAATGACGGGAGGCGTCTATGTTTGTGTACTGGTGGCCCTATACTTCTCCTGGAGGAGTGTAATGGGGTCATCAGGGTCGGAAAGAACATGCCTCGGACGGCGGATCTGACTAATTCTAGATGGGACATAGTTTGCTGCTTCGACAACCAGAGGGTTGCGATGTCTGGGAGCGGAGTCAAAGTAACGCTTGGACATGCGTTTAAGGAACTGGTGAGTCGTGGGGATTTTACAGTCGAGATGGAGGATCTCGTTTCTGACATAGAAGGGAGCTCCCGTGGCTTTACGGAGGAAACGGTTCTGCAAGGCCTGCAACCTATGGATGGAATGGGATTTGGCGTGGGCGAATACTGCACCCGCATAGGTCATAATGGGTCGGATACACGATGTGAAGATGCGCAGTTTGCACTTTAGTGGCAATTTGCTGCATGCATTTAGAACGAAATGGAGTCTACCTAGAGCGAAAGCAGCTCGCGAACGAACCGTCTGTATGTGCTCAGAAAAAGAGAGATGATGATCTAGGATAACACCTAAGTATTTGGCGCGCCTCGCCCAAAGGATCGGTTTGCCGAACATGGTGATAGGTCGGGGGAAGGGGGGGGTTCTATTTCTCGGTTTTTAAAAGATAATCGCTTGACTTTTGTCAGGATTGACTTCTATTCGCCATTTTCTAAACCAGGCGCCAAGGTTGTTGACAGCCCTTTGGAGGTTTAGCAGCATGTTAGCTGTGTTGCCCTTGCAGATGATCGCTGTATCGTCTGCGAACAGAGCCAACTGCGTCGATCTGTGTCTGGGGATGTCGCTGGTGAATAGCGTGAATGCGAGGGGGGCTAGTACTGAGCCCTGAGGGACTCCTGCCCTTATGGGGCGGGGGGAGGAAAGGGCTCCTTCGATACGGAAGCGAAAGGTGCGATTCGACAAATAGTCTCGTAATATGAGCACAAGACGATCTGCAACACCGAGTTTGTAGAGCTTATAAATTAAGCCGTTGTGCCAGACTTAGTCGAATGCCTTCGCTATGTCAAAGAATACCGCGCTCGTCTGCCGGCCTTGGGTGAGAGCACTGCTGACCAGCTCGACGATACGATGGACCTGATGCACGCTGGAGTGCTGAGTTCGAAAGCCGAACTGTTCGTTAGGGATGAGGCCCTTGGTCTCTGCATAGTCTCTGAGGCGCTTTTAAATAAGCCTCTCATAGTTTTTGCCGAGAACCTTGAGCAGACTGATGGGCCTATAACTAGATGGCTCGTTTTTGTGTTTTTCTGGTTATGGGATACCTATGACAGTGGCCTCTTTTCACGTCTGGGGAAAAATGTTATTGCTCAGCGCACCATTGAAGATAGTGGTCAGAAGCATAATTAAGTGAGCTGGGAATAGTTGGACCACCCTATTGGTGAGTCCGTCTGAGCCGGGGGCTTTACGGTTTTTCAGACCTTTGATAATCTCATGTACCTCATCTGGTTCGATGGGGGGCAGAGGAAAATTAGGGTCGTCAATGGGAGGGATAGAGGCTCTACGTTCGACTTCGGCGTCGACCTCATCGAGGTGAGCTTTGTCTACTGGTAGGGTGCTAGGAGAGCATTGAGTTTCTAGACTGTCGGCTAGGCACTCGGCTTTGTCAATGTCATCGAAGGCTATTGTTTTGTCCGGGCGGACTAAAGGGGGCATATGGGCCGACTGGGGGGACCTGAGTTTCCTCTGGAGTCCCCAGAAGGCTAGGTGGGTAGGCTCAAGGTCGCTCAGCATCCTGTCCCAGCCCGTTTCACGCAGCTCCGCAATACGTGTCCTTACAGATCTCCGTAAGTAGCGCATGTGGGCTTTGTTAGCGACGCAAGGAAACATGCTGTAGACACGGACAGTTGCGTTCTTCTCAGTCAGCAGGGCGCGCGCATCGTCCGGGAGTTTCAGGTAACAGGGATCTGTTGCCGGAACCTCCCTTGAGCAGTCGCTCAGGACGGTTTGTACGTTCTCTGAGTGAGTCGATCGCAGCTGTCGTGTTAGCGATTGAGTCAAACTGGTCGGGGATAGAGTCTAATAAGGGGGACGTGTTGGATTTCAGCTGATCGCTTACTTTCTTCCAGTTCGTCACCTTTCTAGTGGAGAGAGGGTAGTTAGGGTCAGAGGGACCTAGCGGGAGACAAGATGTATGATTACTGGACGGTTTTCAGAGGTAAGCTCGTGCACCGTTTCTATCGAGTCAAGTCGTAAGTTTATGTTCTTAAGGAGCGTTATGTTAAGGACGTCAGGGGTGTAGTTTACGGTATGGGGATAGTAAGTGGGATTCATCGGAACGATGATGTCGAAGTTAAGAGTGGAAGAGAGGTCGAACAAGTGTCGGCCCCTAGGGTTAGTGGTGTGACTATTCCAAGAAGGATGTTTGGCGTTGAAGTCGCCTGCCATAATGACAGAGTCGCTCATGCCGAAGAGTAACTGTAGGTCATCAGAGATAAGTTGGTAGTTTTCTGAGGCTAAAGCTGGGATGGGAGGGATGTAGACCGACACTAGAGTGATCGGTGGGTGACCAGTCATGCCTAGGCGACAGACTGATACTTCTAATCGGGAGAGAGGTGGAGGGTCCATAGGGATGCAATACAGATCCTTTTTGTAATAAATGAGAGTGCCACCCGCGTGACAGCGCGTCCTATCATTTCGAATTAAACGATAGTTAGCTATAGAGGGGTTTCGTTTATGGGGCTTTAGGATGGTTTCTTGTATGAGGGGAAGATCTAACTGATGATCGCGGAGGAATTCCGTGATTTCATCTTTTTGATTGAATAAGCCATTGGCATTGAAAGTTCCTATCTTTAGGGATCGGGGTTTAAACCTTTCATAAGAGGCGTTAAACATTACGAGGGTCTAGTGAAGGATGTGAGGGCGGAGGTAATATCTTCGTATGCCAGGAATACATTTTGGATTTGTACGATGCATCCTGATTTCTTGGCTTCGACTATATCTAAAGCCATTTGTGTAGCCCTGGGGGTACAGAAGGTCATAAATGTGGAGCTGATAATGCCGAATGCATTTTTAACGGGGTCCATGCTTAAGTTTTTGTTAGCCATGGGAGTGGGAACGGGACGCGAGGTGACCGGGTTCATATTAGGTTTTACGGAGGGCGCGGGGGGTGCGGGAGGTGCGCTACGCTGTGTAGGTGCGTGGGGAGCGGGGAAGCCGGGGGGAGGAGGAGGGCGGACTCGCGGGTCCATTAAGGAGTATAGCGGGGTGTGAGTGGGAGGGGGGCGCGGGGTAACCAGAGCCGGGAATGTCTGCTGGTGGTTATAATTTAATTGGGACCAAGGGCTAGGTCCCTGAGGGCTAAGCCTTTGAGGTATCTGGGAAGGGGGGAAGGGTAGGTAATCCCTTTGACGTTGCTGCATAGCGTCTAGACACTTAGACAGCTTTGCTGTATTAGCCTTAGGGGCTTTAGGGCATCCGCGGTAGTTAGCTGTGTGGCCTTCGAGGCCGCACAGCACGCAACTTGGCGGGGTGTCGCATAAGTTGCGATCTTTAGGACGGGTGCAATGTGCAGTGCCATGGTCTCCTAGGCACTTGACATACCTAGGTTTCGCATGGCAGTGTTTCTGACTGTGGCCATATAATTGGAAAAGGTGACATTGCTTTATGGCGCTATTTTTCCAGGGATTCTCGATAGTGAAGCCCACTAACTGACATATCGTCTTAACATTGAAGATGGGGTGATGCCCCTCGGTAGGGGAGCACACGACAATAACCATGTCGTACGCTTCCCTGTCACGCGAGCGGTGCATTCGGTGCACTTCATCCACGGGGATGTTCTGTGACTGAAGGTTGGCAAGTATATCGGCGGAAAGAATCTCTTTAGGGATCTTTTTTATGACTACCCTAATCTGTCTGTCTTCTGGGAGGGAGTAGGTGTGGAATGACACACCTCTCTCTCTCAGGACCCTGGTTAAGTCCCTGTAGTCTTTCGACGTCGGGACGTGTACTTTAATACCCTGTC
The DNA here is from genome assembly GCA_916610215.1 of Omphaloscelis lunosa. Lineage (NCBI taxonomy): Eukaryota > Metazoa > Arthropoda > Insecta > Lepidoptera > Noctuidae > Omphaloscelis > Omphaloscelis lunosa. The sequence goes on along the minus strand of OU744245.1, from coordinate 1,072,933 downwards.
GGGTTGATCGGGCGCTACTGTAGCCTATTTTTAGGTCTACACACAACTTGGAGACTGCCGTCCATTTGTCCTTATCTTGGATGAAGACAGGAGGTGGAGGCGCGACCATTTTAGGGCCGGAGTTTGGCGCGGATAAAGGTGCGTCATTCTGCGAGGATGACGCAATCGGGCGGGGGGCGGTGGAGGGGGAAGCTACGGGGGCACAAGTAGCGGTAGGAGTGGTGTTAGGGATTGCCTGAGGGGCAGCTATAATAGAGTCGTCGATGACGTCTACTTTGCTCGCTTGGGACGAGCTCTGCTTCTTCTTCTTCCTCTTGTTCCCTTTCCCAGTGACTGGCGTGAAGCCGTCGTCATCCGAGTGGGAAGAGGAGGAGGAATGAGCAGAGGCTTGAGCGTCTGTGTCAGGGGTATAAAAAGCGTGAAGGGTCGGGGCGCGGGCTATAGGAGCGGTCGCGTCCTCTACAATGTCCATGCTGTCAGAAGGACAGGGACTGAACTGAGCTTCTATTACATCGCTGAAGTCAGCGATGGATGAGGACCTAATTTCGGTCTGCTGTGAAGCAGCCAGACCTTCGAGTTCGGTACCGAACTCGTTGATGAGGGTCGGGTCCTTTTTTAGGACTCTACTAAGGAGGTCAAGGAGTTTGGAGTTTTCACTCCTGAGAGAGATGAGGTCATTACGGAGTGACTGAATGTTACCCTGTACTGCCTCCATCTTGAACTTTAAAAAATGGTACCTAATTTTCCCTATTTTATTTCCTAATTCCCCGGGCGGACTACCGGGGATGTGTAAACCCTCCCTGTCGGAATAGAAATAAGAATTAATCGTATCTTAAAAAAGCCTCCGATTAATTGGTCGACGATAGTCGATTAATAATAATCGACTATGAAGAGCGTCACAGTACGCGACGAAACGATGACTCAGGAACAGGATCGCTTGAGTCACTATCAGGAACCACAATCAGCAGCGCAGCACGTCCGTCCGCGTCCGATGCCAGGCGCAGAGTGTGTGTGTTGGTCCGGGGCATGGTATAATAATATACTTCGCCTGGTATTCTCTTCCGACGATGGCCTAAGACTACGTCACGATAAGTGTTGCCATTGATTATCCTTTTCAATAAATTTAGGAACTTTCTTATTTAGTTAATGAAAATAAAGTAAATTACTAACTACCTTTACTATTTAGTAACTCGTGTGATTCATCTATTTAGTTTTAAATTAATGAACATATTGAATTATTAGTTCATAATTGCTTTGTTAAGTTACAAATGCATTTTGCACGGGTAATTCAATCACACACAGTGGCCACACATAGAATTAACAAGTGTCATACTGACAGCTCGCCATTTCATCGCTATTGTCGTGTCGCTCATATCTATAGCGTTGTTTCGCTCGGTGAGCAAAATACTGTGGTTCCCAAACATTGGTTACTGTGAAAAGGAAAACTGTGTAAACTGTGAAAGATACGTGCACAGTAAAAATGGTTAATTGTACCATACTAAACTGTAAAAACAGAAGTAATAAAGGCGGTGTAATAAGGTTTTTTTCTTTTCCCAAAGAAGAGATGCTAGCAAATGTGTGGCTTCAGTATTGTAGACCGAAAACAACAATAAGAACTGGTATGTACCTTACTACATATTATTTCATTTATCTACGCGTTGTAAATTCCATATAAGGCATAATAGTGCCAATCCGGCTGTACGCCCGAACATAACCTAACCCAACTAGCTTTTTACTTATTTACGAAAATATCCACATCTTGGATACGAGACACAAAAGATTGATCTAGGTAGCGTAGCCTGTGATTGGATTTTTTTTGTGTCTAGGGGACAACTAATTTACCCTTGCAATGAATTGATCAAGGTTGCTGATATAATGGAGAGAGAATTTAATAAATACCACGGTGAATCTTTGCACGATGAAAAATTCATTTTCACAAATTTGACACGGATTGTTCATGATGCCACAAAGGACTTGTATCCTCAAATTCATTATGAAGTAGTACCTACTCTGTTTAGTTCGAACGAGGACCTATCTACGAATAAGGGAACTAAATAAAACCATAATATACAATCAATTAAAAAAGAAGCAAAGTAAAAAAATACAAAAGTATTAACTATGTCGATTTATTAAAAATGATAAAACATGAGTACCCGTTGTATTATTTTTATCTTTTTCCCCCACTAAAAAAGTTTGAGAGCCGCATCGCAACTGATGACGTATTCTTAGGCCAATCACGTGACCCAGCTGTCACGGGAAGAGAATACCATAATAAATCTGCTTATGTAATACTTGAACGGCCCCCCACTCCCATTAAATATTTTACAAAGAATTGTCGGATTTCTGATTACACTTGGTGTTGTGCAGATGTACAAATGGTAGGAGTGGACTCGAATACACATATTTTTCATAGTGACGCTCATGGCTGTGAGAGGTGGTTGGGTCACTGCATAGTCACTCAGTCCGCACTGGCAGCGATTAAAAAAGTATGGGTACAGCATGACATGTATTGGTCCGACCACTTTCCTATGGTTATTGAATGTTCCCTAAATAAACTTAATGCAAAATTTGCTCCCATAACATTAGCGGATGTTTCAAATAAATGTACCATTTCGGGTGACAGACAAATGGAACAAATTAATAATTATCACACATTGTGTCATTCTATCTATTTTCCTTTAGAGTTAGGACAATGTTGTGATTCTGTGTGTCGTCATAGTGATCATTTTTCAATTCTTGATAAAATGTATAATGATGTTATAATATTATCTTAACTGACGCTACTAAAGAGTCTTCATGAGTACAAAAAAAATCCTAGAAAGAAAGGATATATAACTGGCTGGAATAAGCACGTCGCCGGCGCACATGGGGCTTAGATTTGGGATGTGCATTCTGGCGGGAAACCCAAAAATGGGTCTGTCTACTATGAAATGTTGGAATCGCGGAAAACATTCAAGGCTAAATTAAAATGGTGTCAAGATAGACAAGAACAATTAAAAATGGACTTACTCGCATCAAACTACTCAGTCAATAATTTTAAATCGTTCTGGAAAAATACAAACAAACTTAATGTGAGGCCTGGCCTTCCTGTGAGTGGTGAGGGCGTTAGATCATAAAGTGATTGCCATCGTGTTTAGGAAATATTTTACTGTGCAGTCAACATTGAACCCGTCACGTGTTGTTGCCGAGACAGTGGTGGCTGAGCGAAGTGTGTATTTCTCATCTAAAAGCGTTTCAAACGCTATTAAACACATGCAAAGAGGGAAATCGCCTGGTCACGATGGTCTCAGTATAGAACACTTTAAGTATGCAGGGGTTCATTTACCAAGAGTGCTTAGTATAATGTTTAATTTATTTCTGTGTCATTCTTATTTACCTGAGCCGTTAATGAGTACAATTGTGGTACCCATTGTGAAAAACAAAACGGGTGACGCGCAATAACAGCCAAGGTACTTGACAGTCTGTTGAATGGTAATCTCGTGAGGAACGTTGACCTGCAGGACGTTACTTAGTTTTTTAGAAAAAAATGTCTTTACCTCCGTTATTTTTTATCGTCGAGAAATTTTGATAAAAATGTTAGTTAATAACTCATAAGCTTTTAGAAATAATAAAAAGAATCCAAATCAAGCCAATAACATTGAAGATATGGCAAAAAATGTAAAGCACGGTCACAAACGCTTCTCAAAAATTAAAAATTGAATAACTTGAAAAATAATAAAGATAGACCCATTTCAAAGTAAATTTTCGATAATTTTTCATGAATATTCAGAAAAATACGGGCGGTCACATGACCATGGGCCACATTGTATGTGAAAACCAGACTAATGTTAATAATATTAATTTACAACTTGTGTAATTTTCATTTTTGATCCTACAATTAATAGGAAAATTTAAAAAAAAACTGTTATTTCATAGTTTTAAGTTTTCACTTCTGTCGGTAGTCCCCATGACTGCCTATTTTCTTAATGTTTTAGGATAATATGCCCATCGTAACTGCAGGTACTTGAGCCGCGGTAACCCGTGGCTGTAGTGCAGTTTTAAAAGTAAGTAATAAAAGTAAATCATTCAAGTTCCCGACAGCGTGAAAGATTTTGGGGGGTGTCATGACCCCTAGGACCTCCCCTTAGGACCGCGCCTGGATAGCGGCCTAGAAAAAAATATTTTTGTTTTAAATCATGAGAAAGAACTTCGTTCCTGAAAAACGTGCGGTCGGGGGTCCCACGACTGCACGTTTCTTTTTTCCATTATTATATTTCCATATTCAATGATTTCCATATTCCAGTAATCAAGTACTAGATAAGTACCCGGAATCGAACTAGGTGGATTAGGTTAAATATTTTTAATCGGTACTGTAGGTTATGTTAGAACTGGTTCGCTCGGCTCGCACGTAGGGGGTCCCTACGCACGAGCCGAACGACCGAAGTGAGTGGTGCCGCCAGCGGCCGGCGAGTGCCAAAAACGACTAGAATATATAGAAAAAATACTTAAAATCATTATAACCTCAAACCCTGTGTTGAATGACAGTGATAAATGTTCGATGATCGAACATGTTTTTGTGTAATGTTTCGAAAAAACACGGGCAGGAGGCTTCAGATGAACGATCTCAATGCAGTATTGCGTAAATCAGTGTCATCTGATATGATCAAGTTTGGTTTGTCACTAGCATAGGTACATATATATGCAGACATACAACAACATATATTGCTCATAGCATACAAACAAGACGTACAAACTTAGTTTGTCAAAGGAGAAGACAAAAATACCGTGATGCAGCAGAGGAAGAAACAGATCCAAGAGAGATTTCGAAAGGATTTAGAGCTTCTGATAGATATCGTGAAGCAGGGATCAAGTACAACAAATGACGGAAAAACAGCAGCTATTACTGGCTTGGATGAAGAAATAGTGTGCAGATGCGCAGTTATTTTACAAGCAATTACAATACGCGCCACGAAAGATTACACTTGACCGCGCCTCCCGCCGCTCCTTCCGCCGCCCCGGTGACGCCACGGCGCAGACTTTATACCGCTAAAGAGACCCATAAATCGTCTACTGCGCAAGTCAAACCACGTGGTGTGTCAAGTCTCATCTTTAGACGTGGCACGAACTGTACACCGGGTGAAAACATCGATGTCGAATACTTTCCGAGTACTTACGACCGCAGAGAGATACCTACAATTCTATCATTAGTAGTATATGTCAGCAACAGTACATAAATTGTTGTTTCATTCACGGAGCTGATATCATCAAAAACTCTAAAACTTCATTGTACCGAATGGAAATATGTCTGAAGAACACAGAGCATGTAACTTGTCTGAAGAAGACTCGCAGATACAGAGAGCACCTGAATGGTGCTCTCTGTAGCTGCGAGTCTTCATGGTATAATAATATGCTTCGCCTGGTATTCTCTTCCCGTGACAGCTGGGTCACGTGATTGGCCTAAGAACATCAGTTGCGATGCGGCTCTCAAACTTTTTTAGTGGGGGAAAAAGATAAAAATAATACAACGGGTACTCATGTTTTATCATTTTTAATAAATCGACATAGTTAATACTTTTGTATTTTTTTACTTTTCTTCTTTTTTAATTGATTGTATATTATGGTTTTATTTAGTTCCCTTATTCGTAGATAGGTCCTCGTTCGAACTAAACAGAGTAGGTACTACTTCATAATGAATTTGAGGATACAAGTCCTTTGTGGCATCATGAACAATCCGTGTCAAATTTGTGAAAATGAATTTTTCATCGTGCAAAGATTCACCGTGGTATTTATTAAATTCTCTCTCCATTATATCAGCAACCTTGATCAATTCATTGCAAGGGTAAATTAGTTGTCCCCTAGACACAAAAAAAATCCAATCACAGGCTACGCTACCTAGATCAATCTTTCGTGTCTCGTATCCAAGATGTGGATATTTTCGTAAATAAGTAAAAAACTAGTTGGGTTAGGTTATGTTCGGGCGTACAGCCGGATTGGCACTATTATGCCTTATATGGAATTTACAACGCGTAGATAAATGAAATAATATGTAGTAAGGTACATACCAGTTCTTATTGTTGTTTTCGGTCTACAATACTGAAGCCACACATTTGCTAGCATCTCTTCTTTGGGAAAAGAAAAAAACCTTATTACACCGCCTTTATTACTTCTGTTTTTACAGTTTAGTATGGTACAATTAACCATTTTTACTGTGCACGTATCTTTCACAGTTTACACAGTTTTCCTTTTCACAGTAACCAATGTTTGGGAACCACAGTATTTTGCTCACCGAGCGAAACAACGCTATAGATATGAGCGACACGACAATAGCGATGAAATGGCGAGCTGTCAGTATGACACTTGTCAATTCTATGTGTGGCCACTGTGTGGGATTGAATTACCCGTGCAAAATGCATTTGTAACTTAACAAAGCAATTATGAACTAATAATTCAATATGTTCCTTAATTTAAAACTAAATAAATGAATCACACGAGTTACTAAATAGTTAAGCTAGTTAGTAATTTACTTTATTTTCATTAACTAAATGAGAAAGTTCCTAAATTTACTGAAAAGGACAATCAATGGCAACACTTATCGTGACGTAGTCTTAGGCCATCGTGGGAAGAGAATACCAGGCGAAGCATATTATTATACCATGCGAGTCTTCTTCTATGTATGTTACAAAGTACTCTGTGTCTGTGGTTCTGACCATAGATAATACACTTAGTCATAGACATTTAATAAGTATGGACTGGAAATACCTACAAAAAAAAGGTGCATACCTACAACTCAAAATGTCGCATAAATGGCTGCCAATGCTAGGGTTGTGTCATTCAGGGAACATGGTGTTACTATTTCGAGTATCGATACTAGTACGTAATAGTATAACGAATCTTACTAGATATCACGGTTGAATCATATTTAAAAAAATGTTAGCTAATAGTCCGTTGTAAGAAAAAAACGAGTAATGACAATTTATCACTTCTCAAACAATTTTCCGCATAATTATAATTTCATTTATAGAATTATTACTTAGCAAATAAAGTTTTCACAAATATTTGTAACGCAAACCTAATGTTTGGCAAGTGAACGTTTAAACAAAGCCAAATATTTAGTATCGAGTGAGCATGCAAGTCTTATGCCTGTTTTCACCTTCACTAAGTGAAACTTAAATGAATCCCTAATAAAAGTTCACTGTTGGATTTTCAACGGTAGACTCAGCGCTGAGAGTTGAAAAACAGTGCAGTTTTATTTAGGTATTCATTTAAGTGTCACTTAGCTGTCGGTGAAAACGGGCATTAGTGAATTAAATTTTTAACAATTTTATCATAAATGAACATTCGGAATAATACACATCCTTACATATTATAAAACAAACTAGAGATAAACTACGATAACATGGCGCGCCCCTCCAAAATTCTACACGGTTGAAAGTATTTGAGAAATGTATTTACAAAGCGCCACCAAGACTCACAACGCATTGTGTGCGTACTGAGACGACTATCAAACAAAAATAAATCCGAGGATTTATTTATTCGTGAGTCTAGTCACTAAACCCATTGAAACAGTAAAGTAGAGGGGCGCACCATGTTATCGTAGTTTATCTCTACACCGCCGCGTCTGTCTGTTTTTCTGTCTGTCTGAACGCGAAAAATTCAAAAACTACTTAAGGGATTTTCAATCAATTTTCACTAATGGACGGAGTGATTCATGCGGAAGGTTTTAGTGTATAATTCATTAAAGTTTTGTGTAAATTGGCTGAAATTTGACGATTATTGTTGAAGATGTCGGATAAAATCATGCGGACTGGGATCTTTATTAGCGTGAGCCGCGGAAATAATAAAAGTTACATAAAATGTATGTACTACAGTATTGTTAATCTTAAAAACTTCAACAAAAAATCGTATACACTACATAAAACTCTGCGGAACGGTCTCTCGGTGCTATGAACCAAAGAGTACAGTTTGCTGTAAACCACGGGCCGGACCTAGCAATATCATTTCAGCGCAGCGAAGGAACTAGTATCAGAAACTATTACGGCAACGGTACAACACTATTCCATCATGACATATCATTGTAAACGAACGAATGAAATTATGAAATAATAAAAAGGTCTGTTGGACGGAAATTAAGCCATATATTAAAATTTAAGCCGTATTTAATGATCACCTAGCAATTTTTTCATCGAAAGTTTATCACTTTATGTACTATTGCATGAAAACCGGCTACTAACCTGTGCAAAGATAATTGAGGTTGATTTTCCTTCTTTCTTGCACCACACTTCACAATACAACACACAGGCATGTTGAATTGGTGTTTTCCAACGTATATATGTAGTTTTAAAGGAAAACTCCACGTTATTTTCTCACAAATCTCAATAAAACAAAAAGTAAACAACCACTTGACAGCAGAACTACCATGAACTTGTCGCATATTATGGCGGATATGGCACTTACCTACAACTGTTACTACGTCTCAACAAAATGTTGCCATTATGAGGAACAACTGAAATATTGTTGTCTCTTTTATCAAATAAGATTACCACATTAGAAAGAGTGAAATAACACGATATTTCACATTCTAGTTCGTTTTTCACCCATATTTGTATAAGCAAACTTATGTATAGAATATCGCGGCGCCTCCGTGTTTTTACTATCTCAATGTCAGAACCGTACTAAGTGCATTGAGCAGTGGTCTCGAACGTCATAGAGTGAGATCGGTAGAATTGCCAGCTAAAATCGGTATATTTGTAACCAAAATCGGTATTTGACAAAAAAAAAATACAATATTAAATAAAATTCGTTTATTTATTAAAAAAAAAACTTACAGACTAATTTGTAACAATCATAATTATTTTTTATACCAATATTCTTTGGCCATAGCCGCGGTCATCTTCGAATTAATTTCAAAATCGTAACAATTAGCTGTATTAAAGAGTCGTTTTGACCAGTGATTGATTCAGTAGACAGCCTATTTCGCTGCTTTGTTTTTAAAAGATTAATATGTGAAAATATGCGTTCAACGTTAGCGGATGAATGGGAAGTGATAAAATATTAAAGATGAAATTAGACAACAATGGAAACATTTGAGTTTCATCGCCACGCTTTAGTAAACTTACTTCATCCCAAAATAGTTTTACATCATCAGGAAATGTTTTGATTTGTTCACAATTTCTTAAAATGCGCCACTCTGTATCAATTTCCTGGAAATCATTGCTGTGAACTTAGGGTTAAATGCTCTAAGGCTGTGAACAATATTGGGAAAGAGCCTACTCACAGGAACTATCGAAGCAGTTTTGCCAATTTTAACATTTTTTGGATCAATTATGTCTAAACATTTTATTGGGTTATTTTTTAATGGAAACCGCGTGGTTATTTGCTTACAAGCTTCGATATAAAAATATAGGCATCTGCATCTGCCCCTTATAAATGAAAAGGGTTGCTAACATAAAAGTGTAAAATCGGTAGAAAAATCGGGAGAATTTCCATGTATACTGTGAAATCGTAGAAAAATCGTTATATTTCGGTATTTCGGTAGAACAGAGCCCATATCGGTAGAAATACCGAAAAATCGGTAGGTTCGAGACCACTGGCATTGAGATAGAAAAAACATGGAGGCGCCGCGATATTCTATACATAAATTTGCTTATACAAATATGGGTGAAATACGAACTAGAATGTGAAATATCGTGTTATTGCACTCTTTCTAATGTGGTAATCGTATTTGATAAAAGAGACAACAATATTTCAGTTGTTCCTCATAATGGCAATATTTTGGTGAGACGTAGTAACAGTTGTAAGTAAGTGCCATATCCGCCATAATATGCGACAAGTTCATGGTAGTTCTGCTGTCAAGTGGTTGTTTACTTTTTGTTTTATTGAGATTTGTGAGAAAATTACGAGGAGTTTTCCTTTAAAACTACATATATACGTTGGAAAACACCAATTCAACATGCCTGTGTGTTGTATTGTGAAGTGTGGTGCAAGAAAGAAGGAAAATCAACCTCAATTGTCTTTGCACAGGTTAGTAGCCGGTTTTCATGCAATAGTACATAAAGTGATAAACTTTCGATGAAAAAATTGCTAGGCGATCATTAAATACGGCTTAAATTTTAATATATGGGTTTATTTCCGTCCAACAGACCTTTTTATTATTTCATAATTTCATTCGTTCGTTTACAATGATATGTCATGGTGGAATAGTGTTGTACCGTTGCCGTAATAGTTTCTGATACTAGTTCCTTCGCTGCGCTGAAATGATATTGCTAGGTCCGGCCCGTGGTTTACAGCAAACTGTACTCTTTGGTTCATAGCACCGAGAGACCGTTCCTCAAAGTTTTATGATGTGTATACGATTTTTTTGTTGAAGTTTTTAAGATGAACAATACTGTAGAACATACATTTTATGTAACTTTTATGATTTCCGCGGCGCACGCTAATAAAGTTCCCAGTCCGCATGATTTCTTCCGACATCTTCAACAATATTCGTCAAATTTCAGCCAATTTACACAAAACCTTAATGAATTATACACTAAAACCTTCCGCATGAATCACTCCGTCCATTAGTGAAAATTGATTGAACATCCGTTTAGTAGTTTTTGAGTTTTTCGCGTTCAGACAGACAGAAAAACAGACAGACGCGGCGGTGGACTTTGTTTTATAATATGTAAGGATGTGTATTATTCCGAATGTTCATTTATGATAAAATTGTTAAAAATTTAATTCACTAATGCCCGTTTTCACGGACAGCTAAGTGACACTTAAATGAATACCTAAATAAAACTGCACTGCTGGATTTTCAACTCTCAGCACTGAGTCTACCGTTGAAAAACCAACAGTGAACTTTTATTGGCGATTCGTTTAACTTGCCAAACATTAGGTTTGCGTTACAATTATTTGTGAAAACTTTATTTGCTAAGTAATAATTCTATAAATGAAATTATAATTATGCGGAAAATTGTTTGGGAAGTGATAAATTGTCATTACTCGTTTTTTTCTGTTACAACGGACTATTAGCTAATATTTTTTTAATACGATTCAACCGTGATATCTAGTAAGATTCGTAATACTATTACGTACTAGTATCGATACTCGAAATAGTAACACTATGTTTCCCTGATTGACACAACCCTAGCATTGGCAGCCATTTTAAGAGACATTTTGAGTTGTAGGTATGCACCTTTTTTTTGTAGGTATTTCCAGTCCATACTTATTACATGTCTATGGGTTCTGACACTTCTGACTTCGTCTTTCTTTTTTAATTCAAATTTTATTTTCATTAAATCCAATAGGTTCTAATATTAATGTTTTAATAATATGTAGTAAAAATTTATATTCATGCAAGTGATGTCTAGAATTAGAGGAATAGTTCAAAAGGAAGTGTTACAAACACACAAATATGGGTTCAATGAAATCCTTAATAAGAAAAACGAGGATCAGTCCGAAAATAATTCGAAAGATGATGTGGAAAGTAAGTCATTATTTTGATTTTTGCTAGTTAGTAAATAGCATAACTTCATAAATTAATTGAATATTCATCGTATGGTTTTGAGACAATTACACAACATTTTTAGGTTAGGTTTACATTTGTTATTATTAATTTTATGATGAGATGAGATTAGTTTATGTATCGGATTGATTGACGTGTACACGTTATTTAAATGTATGCTTAATAAATTGGACTTATTGTGGCATTATTTTAGAATATCAGATAAAGCAGTTGTTGCACAAACTTCCAAGATTGGACAAAATATTTGAAGTTCATCGTAAGATTGGAGAGGGTACATTTAGCTCGGTATACCTCGGGTCTCTCAGGCAGCACGCCGCACTCTCCGACGGCGAGAAGAGATGGTTTGCTATCAAACACCTGGTGCCAACTGCACACCCGGCTAGGATAGAACATGAGCTGCGCTGCCTGCAAGATATGGGGTGTGTATTTTAAATACTGCTCAGCCTATTAGTATAGCTGTTTAGCAGTGTTTAGCTTACATAAGTGTAAACTGTGATTCTGTCTCAATCTTGATCTGTTTGTTGCATCACTATCATGTTCCCTAAGCACATATTATTAAATGGATTGCTGAAGGTGATTCTAGATTTCAGTGATATTAAATAGGCATGCATCATGCATGTTGGTATAAAATACTAAATATATTTTTGCTTGCTCTTCTAACAAGCTTTTAATAATTCTGTTTCAGAGGCAAGCACCATGTGATAGGGGTGGAGTTATGTCTTCGCAATTTGGATACTATAGTTTTTATCATGCCTTACATACCTCACAGGAAATTTTCAGTGAGTTGCTTTTTAATTAATTTTCTACAGTGTTGTTATTTATATCAATCAATCAAATCAGCTACCGCAGTCCACTGCTGCACATAAGCCTCTTCCAAGCCACTACTACACCCCCAGTCCTCCGCCTTCTGCATCCAGTCAGTACCAGCCACCTTTTTAAAGTTGTTAGACCAGATGGATAGCAGGGGAGTGTCCGACACTATGCTTGCTGATGCACAGTCTCTAGGACTGTTCTCAATCATAATCTCCAGCTTGCAAGCTATTTTGGTAACTCCAGTTTTTTTCCAGATAATTTTATTTCAGGTTCTTGTTATTAAAAGAAATCCTGAGCATAGCTTGCTGCATAGCACCAAAGTCAAATAATATAAGTATGTGCGTTTTTAGCAATTTTGGTCTTCAGCAGACAGCAGAAGAAACTTAGGACTCCACATTGTCACCTAAAATTCAAATTATGTTTTGAAGTAATTAAAATTGATTTTGTTTGTTCATACAAAGATTTTAGTGGATGGAAACACCAAAGAACTAAAGCATAAACTTGAAATCCAAACAATATCATTGAGGTTATGGTTATCAGTATTTGTAAAGTGTGTACCACCAACAGGAGTACGTGGGCGAGATGGACGCGGCCGAGCTGCGCCAGTACATGCGCGCGCTCATGGTAGCGCTGCGCCACGTGCACTCGTTCGGCGTTATCCACCGTGACGTCAAGCCCAGCAACTTCCTCTACGACCGCGAAAACAAGCGGTATGACGCACAAGTAGCGAACCAACAAACACCATGCCACCACGGTTGCGTGGCTAACAGCAGCGCAAAGACAACGAATAACATCACGCCCACGAATCGCGACCATCGCAAGTTGGCGGTCATAACCCGTGATCAAAGGCGCAGGTCTTGAATGGGTTTCGTAAATCATAACCATGTATTATTTACGCGTTTATTACTGAACTCTACAACCGAAGTTGGACAAGAAGAGTGATATGATAAAGATCATGTATTTGTCCATTACATGAGTGTACACACACATGGCATGCAAGATGACATTAAATTATGTCACAGTCATGTTTCAGATTTGTATAAGTTGTATATTTTATGATGTTCATGGCTATTATTGTATCGTATCGTTTATAATACAAAAGAATAGTGTACGTACATATAACTCTAATAGATACACTAAATATATTTTTATCTAACTCAATATAAGAGCCATTGTTACAATGTTATTTAGATTACCCTTCATATTACTCTGCCACTCAGGTACCTGCTGGTCGATTTCGGGCTAGCGCAGCGTCTGTGTCCTGCGCCCGAGGAAGTGCCCGGCGCGCCCGCGCCGCCGCCCGCGCACTCCAATGGCTTGCGGAAGCGAACCCGTGAGGAGGTGCGCAACTAAATAAAAATTACAAATCAGATCAGGAAACTATAAGTACATAAAAACACTAAAACCGACCAAGTGACTATCGGAGTACACATAAAGGTTCTATAGTTAAGGTGAATTTATCCCAAGAACAAACTTAACATTGTAGTTGAAAAACATGTTTCCCCATGCATTCCAACTGCAAATGTAAGTTTGTAAGCACAATATTGACCGATTTACCATGTTATTTTTAAGACCATAGACTTTAATAGGTTTTCCTGTAATCTTTACAATATGTGTCATGGGCATGTGCCCGCCCGCATTTTTCTGAATATTCATGAAAAATTATCGAAAAACAACTTTAAAATTACAGTACCTCCCCGGTACACGACACGACTATTCGGAATGCGCGACAGTTTCTAAAAGTGTTCACTGCTTGACCGCCACCGATGAAGTCTGTTTATCCCCGGTCGAGCGTTATGTCTTAGAATCTTTTCGAACGCCCCTGAGCGGCGCGGCGGCGTTGGCGCCCGATTACTCAAATCAGTAACGTATTTCCGACTTATAAGTATTGAACTATTCTGGTTTTTTTTTAAATTTTTGTCTCAGTATTTTCGGACATATGATCCAGTACCCTAATTGCGTAACTTATTTTTGTAAACAATTTTGCCTAATTTTTTTCATTTTGACAGTTTAACAACATTCATTGCGTTATTTACGTTGTTGAGCAGATTTTTTTTCCAACTTATGAAGCAATGGATTAGCAATCTGTTTCAAATCGAAACAGATTGTGATCGTGTTGTATTACGCAATTAGGGTACTGGTCAAATTTCATCTATTTTCCAAAATATTTTTAAACGCATTAATTTCAAAATTATTAAAAGAAAAAAAAATAATGTCCTCACAACAAGCCCTTTCATTCGAAAGGTGAACCTCATATGTGTACCAGAAATTAAATATGTGTACCAAACAACTAAATTTGTACAGCAGATTCGTAGCAAATTGACTGTGACAGACGGACAGACAGACAGACACACGAGTGATACTATAAGTGTTCCGTTTTTTACTTTTGAGGTACGGGACCCTAAAAAATTGATTAACCATTTTTCAGATTATCTAAAGTATATACAATTTCTTTAGAAATAAGCATTGCCTTTGTACGTATTTTTCTGTTCCTTTCTTCTTGTCTGTTTATATGTGTGTGCATAAATGGTTAAATAAATAAACACATCTTTTAGGTTCCATCCATGGGTGGTTTTAAAACTCTTGACACCAGGTTAGTCACAAACCACACGAAAAGAAGAAGAGTTCCGTTTTTTCATTCGGACTTACAATACCCTAAAAACCGCTGTAAAATAATATTATAGGATATTATATGTCAAAGAAACAATAATATGAGAAGATACGAATGCCCACTTGTAATTAACACGCTTTTTCACTAGCTTCACTTGTAACTACCGATGTAATAAAATCTTAGAAGTCAAGGTTAACCTACTTTTAACGAAATGAAATTTTTAGGGTTCCGTACCTCAAAAGAAAAAAAACGGAACCCTTATAGGATCACTCGTGTGTATGTCTGTCACAGCCAATTTTCTCCGAATTAAACGATTAAGTTCAAATTTGGTACCCATATCAATTTTTATGACCCAAACACGGACGTGTAACGAAATTAAATTAATTTTGATTATAGGGGTCACTTTTTGGGGACAAATTGAAAAAAATAAACAGTGGTACTCCGGAAGTGCCAACAGAAGAGAAAACTTGAAAAAAATCGGCACCGCGGTAATCAACGCGTTGATGTCTTATAAAATAATAATATCCCCACCGCCGTATCTCTACGTTCACGTTGTGGTCGGGCTTGCGCGCTCTGCCCAACTAACACTTAGGCGTCAATTAGACCTTGTTTTAGAACTTAACGAGATATAAAGGCGCTACAGCAGCAGCAGTTACAACTTTTGGCGACAAAAGAGCTTAGACAAGTAAAATATTTCACTTAGAGCTTTACCACAGAGTTACAAGGGCGATAACAGGGTGATTTTAAGGGTTAAAGACATACACAGCAATTTTTAACACTACAATACGGGCAAAGCATCTTGTGTTATAGGTTTAAGTGAATCTTACAACTATAAGATCTAAATGAGAAGTAATCATTGACCACAACCCCCCAAAGTGCTATGCAAGCGATAATAAACTCTCGCCAAAAACCAAAAGTTGCACAAAAGCAATAATTACCACTACCAGTTCTACAATGGTGCTCATAAACTCTTTTGTACCACCAAATGCCTAAGGAGGTATAAAACTCTCTTATGTCACTTAAAGTCGAACAGTAGGAACATTTTTCGCTATCATAGAACTTGTAGTGCTTAATGTGACTTCTGTATAACTTAAGGTAGAGTAATAGAGCTTAATACCACTTCTATACCCTTTATGTTTGCCCACCATGTTTAGGTTACAAATTGATTTGACTAAGGCTAGAAAAACATAAGGATACACTGTTTAATTGAAGTATTTTGCTTTATTGTGTTGTACTACATAGCACGAGACCTTAAACTAGAATAGGCAACGTTTTATTAGATTATTACAAAAGTTTTAAGTTACTCCACATCTAATAAAATATTTCTTTTCAATAAATAGACAACGGACATCGGGCGCTTGAATAATTTGTTAATAATACATGTAATTGTTCACAGTGTAGTTACCTTCGCAGTAAAAATTCAACTTCTGTGTCTACTAAGTTGAAACTAAAAGATTACTTTTAAATTAACTTTCACAAACAAATGGCGGCGTTTTGGATCCGACAAATATTAAAATACGTACTGCTCGCATAAAAAAACCTTAGATGTTAAAAAAATTAGCACCTGAGGCCGTTTTTATAGCCTTTGTTGATCTTTACTAGAGCTCAAAGAGTTAATAATCACTTATTTGCCACCCTCTTATCACTTAAAAATATAGTGAGCAACATTGTAGTTCTACTGTATTGCTTGAGGAGTTAGCATTCACCTATTTGCAGCCCTCTTAGCACCCAAAGATTTAATAAACGATATTTTACTCTATTGTACTACTAAAGGAGTTAATTTTTGTCTATTTACCACGTTTTTATTCCTTGTAGTTTCAATTATCGCTATTTTAGCTCTCTTATTGTTTTATTATGCCTCTTAACACATTTTATAACTCTGCTTTACCGCCATTAAACAACCTAAGGTGATAAAAAATTGTGCCCATTTCGGGGGTATAGTAGAGTTATAGCGCGCTCTAACTCCGAATGCATAGCACTTATTTATAACTTTAGGATCTGGTTAGTGCTCTAATACACACATCAAAAGTGTCTAGGGATCAACATATATTTTTGCAATAACTTTTCTCCTGATTGATATTAATTAAAATTTTCTTTAAGGATTCATCAAATAAAGTGTTTTCGTTTGTCACTGTCGGGGTACGTAGCAAGGTGTCGGTGTTTATGAGGAGAAACCAATGTTAATGTTGTTCACGATTTATTCACTCTCAAACTGTTCTTAATGTTAAAATGTTAATGAAATGTTGATGAATACACCCGACTCACGCGGTAGACAAAAGTGCATTGAATCTAATATAAATAATAAGTAATAAGTAATAAAATTAGGTCAGCGCGTCACGCCGATATTGCTAACTAAGGTGTTCGGTGAAAACACCGAACATATTCCGGACCACGAAAGATAGGGATGCTTAGATGAACAATGTCATGTTAGTAAAATAATGGAATGATCATGAAAATAATGTTTACAACGTGAAAACAAGCCAACTTAAGATTAAAATGTTAGTAAAACAAAAAGAGAATTATCTGCAATAAAATTAAGAGCTTATTGTTCCTAAAGGATTCCTAGGCACGCGAGGACACGCCCTATTCACCATAGTATTGTTTAATTCACCATAAATGTGTGTCGCACTAGATTGCCGTTCACTAATGTTTTGCCGCGTACTAACACTAACACTATTGACGTTCACATCACTAACACTTCTGGTAGGTCGAAGCTCCATGTCCGACGTAATGTGGGCGCGGCGCGCTCGCAGCCGCAGCCATCTGTACAACAGCGCTCCCGCCGCCAGCGCCAGAGCGCCGACCAGGATGTAGCTTACTGCATACTGATGGATGTCATGAGTGGATAATGTTTCTCCCACTTCCACTTGGCTGTTTTTCATATCATCGATGCGTTGGTGTAGCTTTTTCAAGGCAAACTTCATCTCACCTGAGTCTGTGACATCATGTAAGTTTTTGAAAGGCATAGTGCTGTTAATGATGAAGTTCAACTGATCCATCTCAGGTATAAAAATATCCGGACTCATGTCTATTCGGTTTTTCTTTTGACTCTTAATGTTCAGGGTAAAGTCCTGACCCTTTAGCAGGCAACCTGCTTCTAAGTAAATGACGCCAGCTTTGCTCAGTTGTACCTTATTTATCTGTTCGCCGCAGATTACTTTGACGGCATAAATGTTGCAGCAATAGTACAAGAATAGCGATGGGTTTGTTAATGATGTCCATTTGTTTTCACATCTAGATCTTCGCACCTTGCACTTATCTGTGTCTCGGTCGAGATCACAAAAGTTGTTCTCGTTGTTCAGATGGTATACTGGTTTCTTCCAATCACATATAAAATTATCATCTTCTTGTTTACATAGTGAAAGTTCTTCCGACGTAATTGTTAAGTATGAGTCTCTTTTTATATCCGTAGCGACGTATTCTGAAGACGGGATCAACTCTATCATAGTGTTGTTAGTCTGGTGTGGTATAGAATGAATTTTATACAACTTATATCGGTCTCTGCTGATAAGTGGGAATGTTATTTGGAAGAGGAAGTATTGTTCAGTTAATCGTGCTGTAATGCTCATCAGAGAATATAGCTTTCGAATGTCGTGCGGTTCAATAGGCAATGTTAGGTCATCGGATAAATGCCCAGAGATAATGTTAAGTTCCTTTTGAAGCTGTTCAGGGGTAAGCAGATGAATGTTAAACTGTCCATGGTGGACATTGGTTAGGATGTCTAGTAAAATATCTTGAGTTCGTTTTAAGTTATGCAGTAAATTACTGGCCGTAAGGGCTGTCATGGTAAATTCTTGAAGTAAGGATATGTTGTTTATCTCTCGTTGTAATCTGTTTGTGATGTTATCTAGCGTTATTAGATGTTTATTTATTATTTTATGCTGTTTTGCCATGATTTCTTCTGTTCTTTTCAACAAATTATACTCTGATTCAACAATCGATGTCTGGTTCTTCCATAAGCCAGCTAAATGTTTTTCATTTTTTTGTATCATGTTTATGTCTCGGCTGTATTTTTCCGCGAATTGTTCGTCTAATACTCCGAATAGGGAATTTGCAATGTTTCCAACTGCATTGATAAGTCCCCGCCGCCGTCTGGAGTGTCCACTTACGTGTTGCGTCATCAGAAGCTCATTGTAGTATTTCAGTTCATTACCCTCATGGATCAGCTGTGGGACTATCATGTTACACTGTTCGCTGCCTGTTGTTTTGCATGTTTTGTCCAGATATGTTGTTACTTTTTCAAACGCCTGCATACCTTCCCAATACGGAGACATGTTATAGAATACAACTAGGACCCAACTGTCTTTAACGAGAGTAATTTTGGATATTGGGTCAAAGTAGAAAGATTGGTTATTGGTTAATGATGTTATGTTGTAGGTGCAATTTGCAACGTTGCAGATTGACATAAAAAAGGTTAATGCCATGGCCACATACGATAACGTGCCTGGTGTCGTTTTTCTTGTTTGTTTCCTGCTATTTCGGGTTCTAGTCCCCTGTTCAGCTGAACTGTCTGTTTCAGTTGAACTGTTTTGTTTGTGATTTGTTTCGATTTCTACTGGTAATAAAGAAAGTTTGACTACTGGTCGCTTTATGATGCCATTTTTCGTTTTCAATGACACCACCCTGACATAGCCATCATTACCGGGATGCACGTCTATCACTCGACCCATAATCCACCGTCCAGCTGGAATGTTATCCTCGTGCACTACCACCATGTTGCCTACTTTTAGGTTTTCCTGAGGTTTAGACCACTTTTCTCTCGCTGTTAATTGGCTCAAATATTCATTCTTCCACTTTTGCCAAATCTGTTTAAAAATGTTGGTTGTTAAATGCCATCTCGTTCTTGCATCCTCCTTTGTCTCAATCACTGTTAAGTCGGATCTTCCTGTTAAAAAATGTGCCGGTGATAAATAATCCTGATCCTCAATGTTTTCTGTCAGTGAACATAACGGTCTCGAGTTCAGACACGCTTCCAGTTGTGTCAGTATAGTAGTGAACTCTTCGAACGTTAGTCTTTGTTCGCCAACCACTCTTTTCAGGTGGAACTTCAGACTGCGGACGGCTCTTTCCCACAGCCCGCCCGCGCTCGGCCAAGATGGAGCGTTGAAATGCCATTGTATGTTCATTTTAGCGATTTCTTCCTGGCAACTATCCCCGAAAACTTGTTGTAATTGTTTGTACTCCTCTTGAAGCAGCCTATTAGCTCCGATAAAATTGGTTCCTTGGTCACTATACAAGTTATGAGGTGTTCCTCTCCGGGCTGCCATTCTCTTCAGTGCAGCTAAGAATGCTGAACTGGTAAGGTCAGACACCAATTCTAAATGAACTGCTTTCGTGACCATGCAAATGAATACAGCCACGTAGCCTTTCAGTGTTCTTACTCCTCTTCCCTTGTTTGCCTTGATGTTCACAAAACCTGTGTAGTCCACACCGGTGTGGTAGAATGGAGGCGCGGGGTTGGTTCTAGCTGCGGGAAGGTCACCCATCAATTGATATTGCTTCTTTGCTTCATACTTCCGGCAAGTTACACAATTTCTTAAATGTTTTTTGGTTGTGCTGTATCCACTTGTTATCCAGTATTGTTGTCTGAGAGCAGCTAAGGTCAGTCGGGGCCCACCATGGAATGTTAGTTGATGAGCTTCTTCTATGAGTAACTCCGCTAATCGACTTTTGTTAGGGATTATCCTAGGATGTTTCATTTCGTCGCTCATACTTGCGTTCCGTAAACGTCCTCCCACTCGGAGAAACCCGTTTTCATCGACGAAAGGTTTCAAATTCAATAATTTGCTGTTTGATGCCACATTACCATGTTTGTTTATCATTTCAATATCTGACGCAAATGCTGTACTTTGCACTCGTTTTATAATAGCTGATTTGACTTTTCGCAATTCTAGTAATGTTAGGTACTTTGGTAAATGTTTACGTTGCGACTTTGGCGTCAATGCCCTCAGTACCCATGCCAAGACACGAGTTATTTTTATAAATGAATTATGTTGTAATAATAAATCATCTATTATACTGTTACTGTTAATGTTTTGAACAATGTTTACCAATTTAATCTTTTTCATCTCTTCCTCTGTTTGGTAGATAGCCTGTTTTTGTTCCTTTTCTGCGTCATAAGACGCTAGCCATGCTGGTCCCTTCCACCATAAAGGGTGGTGTAATAGTTGGGGCGCTGTTAAACCTCGGCTGGCGCAGTCGGCCGGGTTGTCTCCTGATTTCACGTAGCGCCAGCAGTCTGCCGGCATTATCTGTTTTATAGCGTTGACTCTATTAGCTACGAAAGGTTTCCAACGTGCTGAATCGCCTTGCAGCCACCCTATGACCACCATAGAATCACACCATCCATAGATTTGTAATTGACAACTTATACTCTGTTTGATTTTGGCGATTAGCTTAGATAATAGATAAGCACCACAAAGCTCCATTCGTGGTAATGTTACGCTCTTTTTACTTGGTATAAGTTTCGATTTTGCTGCGACAATCACTGTTTCTTGTTGGTATTTTGTTCGTGCGTATACTACACACGCATATGCTTCGATGGACGCGTCGCAATAGCCGTGCAGTTCGATGACGTCATTCCCGTTGCATAATATCCACCGAGGAATCTTACAGTGTTTGATGTGGTCAATTTCCGTAATCAACTTGACCCATTCGTAATGTATGTCATCTGACACTTTATCATCCCATTGTAGATCATGTTTCCATAACTTTTGAAATAGTAATTTTAGTTTCGTGGATAGGGGTGTCAGCCAGCCAAGAGGGTCATATAATTTTGATATTTCTGATAGTAAGCTCCTTTTAGTCTGTTTTGAGGTTGTTTGTGAAAAGTCGCAACGGAATGTAAATTGATCTCCTTGCGGGTGCCAACACAAACCTAAGGTTTTCAGCATGTCATCATTTTTGAAGCTATAAACGGATTCCTCTTGACTAGTTGATAATATGTTCTCCAATAATTCTTGACTGTTGGATGACCACTTTCGAAGATTGAAGCCTCCTGATTTTAACAGCTGGATTAGATCATTTATCGATTGTTTACCCTGTTCTGTGTTATAGCAACCGTGTAACAGGTCATCCATATAGAAACTGTTTTCCAGAACAGCAGCCGCTTCTGGAAACTTGGATCGCTCATCCGCCGCCAACTGTTTTAAGGTCATAATTGCTAAAAACGGTGCGGCCTTTGTCCCGTATGTTACCGTGTTCAATTGGTACACTTGTATTGGTTGTGTGGATGACTCACGCCAAACGATTTTTTGCAAATGTTGATCGATGGGGTTAACTAAGATTTGGCGGTACATCTTCTCGATGTCCGCAGTGAAAGCAAAGGGATATTGTCTCCATTGAAGTAGTAACGCCTGTAGATCTTTTTGTAGATTGGGCCCTTTCAGCATGACGTCATTCAAGCTGTACTTGGTGGAAGTTTTTGCTGATGCGTTGAATACAACGCGAAGCTTTGTTGTTGTTGATTCTTCTCTCTGCACGCCGTGGTGAGGCAAGAAGCATTCGATTGTTATGTTATTGTTTTTCTGTTCCGGTTTCATGTGATTCAACGCAGCATATTCACTCATGAAATCCTTGTATTTTTGGGATAAAGTTGGTTGTTTTTCTAACCGTCGTTCCAAATTCTTCAGCTGAACAATAGCCATAGATTTGGAAGTCCCCAATTGCTGTTTTAATTGTTCTTTCAGTGGTATTCTGACTTCATAACGACCCTGCCTGTTTCTTCTTGTTGTTTTTGTATACACGTCCATACATTCCTGATCTTCTACGGTTAGGTTTGAAGGTTCTACAATCTCTTCAACTTCCCAAAATTTCTGGATTTCCTCGATATTATTTAGAACCACATTACATTGGTATGTTTTTACGTTACCGCATAGTAACCATCCCAGGTGTGTTTGTTGAGCCATCGGCTGTTGGGCATGTTCACCTTTTATAATTCCGCCTAGAATAATGTTAGCATAAATGTCCGCCCCGAAAAGCAAGTCAACCGGTCGACTTTTGTAGAATTCAGGGTCTGCTAAATTTATGTTTTTTATGTAAGTCCAATTTGGTTTAGCGAATGTTTGGTTTGGCAGACTTTTAATAAGTTCGTTCATGATGAGCACATCAGATTCGAATTCAAAATTGTTGTACGTGGAAGCACATTCTATAGTTATCATCCCCTTACAACTGTTTTCCTTTTGCCCCACTCCAAAGATGACTCCTTTGCATCTTCGTCTCTTGATACCTAATATCTGAGCTGCTTCCTCAGTTATTAAGGATATCTGGGACCCTTGATCGATCAAAGCGCGCATGTTGTGGTAAGTTCCATCCACACTTTTGACCTTCAGCAGAGCAGTCGCTAGCAATATCTCCGCCTTTTCATCTTGAGAGGCATTCACGTTGCCCGTCACGGGTTCATTGCGTTTTACGTTTTGTTTCTCAACATTGTTGCTGCTTGACGACAGAGTTGATGCATTGGCTAATTTCGTAAATGCGTCATGTAGAATGGTGTTATGTTGATCTTGGCATTTCCGGCATGTTAAATTGGAGGTGCAC
Organism: Omphaloscelis lunosa; assembly: GCA_916610215.1. Lineage (NCBI taxonomy): Eukaryota > Metazoa > Arthropoda > Insecta > Lepidoptera > Noctuidae > Omphaloscelis > Omphaloscelis lunosa. Next base: position 1,049,486 of record OU744245.1, on the reverse strand, counting down.
TGATTTCCGAAGTGGCTAAATAAACAATTTGTGCAAAGTTTCAATTTGTTTGCAGTTTTTAGCCTCTGGTCGTCACTCATTTTTAAATATGTTTTGCAATTATAAATGCCGTGTTGGTTATTGCAGAGGGGGCATTTTATGTTCGAAACGTGCATTGATTTCGCAACTGCTCTATTTCCATTGCTTTTGTTATTTGAATTGTTGTAGATGTTTTTCTTATTGTTAGATGTTTGATTTTGATAATTGTTTTGATAAGAAGTCTTCGAGGGCACACTATCTTTGCGGCGAACTGTTTCCAGAGATGTAAATTTTGTTTCCAAAAATTCTAAGAACTCTGTAAGAACCGGTAGTTCTTTCGAATTCTTCAGCGACTCTATGTAGTCTGTGTATGTTTCCGTATCTAGCTTTTGACCTAGAACGTGTATGATCATTGGATCCCACGATGTGATGTCAACTCCCAAGTTTTTGATTGCATTAAGACACTCTAGCGTGGTGTCATGCATTCGCTTGATCTGCTGTATCGATTGCTGTTGTATGTTTGGCAGGCCTAGCAAAATGTTCATATGGGACGAGAATATTAGTTTTTTGTTATCATACCGATGGGTGAGAATATCCCAGCACACCAAATAGTTATCGGTACTTATCGATAGGTGTTGTATAAGTTTCTCAGCTTCTCCGCGAACCTTACCCTTTAAATACTGCATTTTTTGGCCGCTTGATAACGATGGGTTGTTGTGTATAACTTCCGAGAATAGGTCTCTAAACGATACCCACTGGTTGTAGTTCCCGTTGAAGTTCGGTATCTCCAGTTGAGGTGTTGATTTTTCCCTGTGTGAGACTGACCACATTTTCGTGTTGACAGCCCTTTTCAGGTTGTTGAATTTTTTCTCATACTTATCGTACATGTTGTTATATTGTTCGTTGTCTCCCTCCAGTTCGATCTCAATGTCCCAATGTAATTTGTCGATAGCTGACCATCTAGCCTGTAGTGACCTCAATACGTCCTCAAATTCCCACTTATCTGAGATAGAGTCCACATCTATGTTTGCGGTTGTACGCACAAAAGCTTTAAAATTCGCATACTGTCTTTTCAACAGGTCGTCTAGCTTGCTGTTTGGCTCCATATTCAACTGCTGCACTGGTCGGTCACTCAGCTGCCCTGAACAACTTGGTCCCTCCTCCTCTCCTTTTTTCACTTCTGCACGCATACTCGATGCCGACGGTGATCTGTCTCGAGCTGTTGGTTGTTCACCTGTTGACAGGCTTCCCGTTTTCATGAACCGCAGCTGATACTGTTGGTTGATCAACGCCTTGGTTGACTCATACACCGTCCTTGTTTTCTCTTACTCTCGATCGATAAAATAAGGATCGGTCTTACTGACCTCCCCCTCAATTCGCTCATGATTAATTTGGTAGTCATTCCAATAACTCTCCAAAGTGCTAAGCTTCCGCTTAAAGTAATCTACTGTTTTCCTATCAGCACTATCCTTCTTCAAGTTAATGCCAAGTTTTATGATGCTATCATAGATCATTGATTGCGTTTCAATGAGTTCTGACATTGTTATGGGATGTTAAACTGCAGTCCTTACTGACTAAAATTAAGGAAATTTATTACTTGTTTTTTCCGCTGTTAGTCTTCAGCCCTTGCTGCTACTTCACTGTTATTCTCCAATGTTCGCTCCGACCGCCCCACGACGTACACGCACTGTTGTTTGTTACGATAGTTCAGACCTCGCACACCACAATTCCGAATGTTCCGAAATTACGCGACGCGTGATCCAATCCGGCTCGAAGGACCAAAAATATGTCGGGGTACGTAGCAAGGTGTCGGTGTTTATGAGGAGAAACCAATGTTAATGTTGTTCACGATTTATTCACTCTCAAACTGTTCTTAATGTTAAAATGTTAATAAAATGTTGATGAATACACCCGACTCACGCGGTAGACAAAAGTGCATTGAATCTAATATAAATAATAAGTAATAAAATTAGGTCAGCGCGTCACGCCGATATTGCTAACTAAGGTGTTCGGTGAAAACACCGAACAGTCACAGTAACGATAAACCAAGTCACCTTTGCATTAATAAAGAAATTTGCCATTTTCCTAATAAAGGGATTTTTGACATTTGAACCACTAACATTAAAGTTCGAAAAAAAGACTGAAATAACAGTTTTCTTTAAAATTTTATTGGGTAACTTAAACAATTAATAATCCGTGTTTCTACCGCGAACACTAACAACACAAGAACATCGGTTTGGCATACTCAAAATGAGTTCATCCAAATCACGCTGTGGAATGGCCGCCCATGTTCGTTGCAACAACAAAAAAAGGTCTTCTTGCGACTGGATACCCTCCATATTCGGCAGAGCTCTTCTCTGTAGCATATCCCATGCATGCTCAATCGGGTTCAAGTCTGGCGACTGAGCAGGCCAGAGCAGGACATTGATGTTAGCTGCGGCGAGAGTCTGTCTTACAACTCTTGCGGTGTGCGGTCGTGCATTATCATGCATTAACTGAAATAAGGGACCGATTTGCACTTGTAGAGGAACGATGACGTCAGATACAATCGTCTCAGCATAAATTTGAGCGTTGAGGTTGCCTCTGATCCAAATCAACGGCAGTTCTTCCGCCGATCCAAATACCCACCCATACCATGATGGTTCCACCACTATAAGGATGGACTTCCTGGCAGGATTTTAATCGCTGTTGGCGTCCAGGGGTTCTCCAGTTTCGTATACGTCTTGTATCCGGTCTCATACCAAAACGAGACTCATCAGAAAAGCACACGAAACGCCATTGTTCTTCTGCCCAATTTCTGTGTTCAAGAGCCCATTGATATCGAATCCTACGATTGTGCATTGCTATAGGTGGTACCCGTAGCGGTCTTCGGGAATGAAGGTTCACTTCATGCAAGCGGTTTCTGACTGTTTGGTCGCTAATTAAGTTCCCTGAAGAGTGATGAAGCCTCACGGCTAACATCATGGCGGTTATTGTTGGAGCTCTTCGAGTTAAGATTTGAATGTATCGGTCTTGTCTCCGTGTGGTGCAGCGATACCGTCCTCCATGGCGCTCAGCCACGGTACCAGTGCTTCGGTAACGTGTCCAAAGTCGACTGATAACACTCTGACTTGTATTCAGAGCTAAAGCCACAGTACGTTGCCGGGAACCAGCTTCTATCATTCCCACGGCTCTGAGCATTTCTTCCCTGCTTAAATGACGTCGCCGCTCCATAATAACGTTGGTTTTAATCAGTAGTAGGGAAACAGTAGCACTAATAATGTCTTCAATGCGTTGTATGTTTTTATAGGGAAAATATTGACAGCTGATTTTCATCTTTTACTCGAATTTGATTAACAGTTCCTGTTTCAAATTATGAAATGCACCAAAAAGGATCCATATAAATTTATATAATCATAAATTTATTACAAAGCCACATCTCAATCTCAAGAAATCCGCATAAAAATGCTTGATCCCTAGACACTTTTGATGTGTGTAGATTTACTATAACTCTTGTCTTAGCGCCTAAGTGTTAGTTGGGTGAACTCTAGGCCTGTACCGGTGGAGTTTACTACAGGAAGTACAGTGTACATACTTATTTTTGAAACTTACCTCTTAGGAGGATGCATCTGCGGCAAAGCGGGTAGCGCTCGACCTCAGCACGGGTGGGCCTGTGGCCGCGCCCGCGCGCGCCCTTCCGTCCAGTCCGCCCGCCGCTCATACGGGCCCCGGGGCCGGGGGCGCGGCGCGCGTGCGCTGCGCGTGCGCGGGCGCGGCGGGCGTGTGCGGCGCGTGCGCGGGCCGCGCGCCGCCCCGCGCGCCGCGCGCCGGCACGCAGGGCTTCCGGCCGCCCGAGGTGCTGCTGAAGTACCCGCACCAGACCACGGCGGTGGACGTGTGGGCGGCGGGCGTGGTGCTGGCGAGCGCGCTGACGGCGCGGTACCCGTTCTTCCGCGCGGGCGACGACGTGGCGGCGCTTGCCGAGCTGGCCGACCTGCTGGGCACGGAGCCGCTGCAGCGTGCCGCCGCGGCGCTGGGTAGGTGCGCGCGACGCTCGGCTGGCCGGGCGCCGCGCGCGATCTAACGGGCGTGTGCACAGGGCGGCGCGTGGTGACGTCGTCGGCGCGGCGCGGGCTGTGCCTGCGCAAGCTGGCGGCGCGGCTGCGCGGCTGCACGTCGGCGACGGGCGCTGGCGGCGCGTGCGCGGGCTGCGCTCGCTGTCGTTTGCCCCGGGATCAGTGCTTGTGCCGAGATGAAATGAAAAAGGTATCTTAACCAAATTTAAGGATCAGGTTACAAAGTTTTGTTTTGGATGTGCATCAGGTAAATACCTGCTTGCATATAATTCGCTGTAGATCTGATAGAGAATGGGAACATAGCAATTAAAAATGGTAGCTACATCACCTAACTGGAGTATTTAAACATTTTTATTTATTTAGTCCATGGATGACTTACAGCTAATAGAAACAGACAAAAAAGGAGACCATATTCACCAGAGAGCCGATTACAAATCCTGACCTATAGACATATAATAATAATTTATGGTGTGAGCAGAATAACAAAAAACAGATCGCCTTAAATAGAGAAGCAATATAAATACTTGGTTTGCAATTATATGACTAAAGTAATAGAGAAAATAATAAAAAATAAGAACAAAAAATATAAAAAATAATAAAACCTACCGCTACTTGCAAAATTTGAGGCTTAGGCAGCTTGTGGCCGCATTCACACTAATTGTGAATGGATCAAAATCATATAACTTGTATATATCATTGAAAATTTCTGCTTGCGCGCACAATGTAACTGTTCTACCTGTAATTCGAAGATGATGAGGTACACGTATGGGTAGATTAACACGAAGTGTTTTACTTGGCACATTAAAATAAAATTTTAACAATACCTCAGGGTTATCAATATTGTTATTGAGGATTTTCAACAACAATAAACAGTCTGCAATTTTACTTCGAACTACCAGTGGCAGGTCGCCTCTGTCGGGGACGCGGTTGGCAGCCGTGCAGCAGGCACTTAAGTGATCACTGAACACTTGGATGGGTTAAGATCAAGTTTACTCTTCAAGCCGATACAAGTCAGCCTGAAGTGCTAGTTTGTGGCAAAGATTTTCATGTCAACGGCAAAGCATAATAGTTTGGATGAATGGAGGAGGATTTAAAATACAATATTTAAGAAGAGTAAAAATTGCCTTCAAAATTTGAATAATAATGTAATGTTATATAAGTCTGAAACAATAAACTTCTCTGAAATAGAGGCTAATCTTTTCCAAATCGTCACTCCTGCGGGAAATTATGAAGGCAGTATTTAACTTTAATCAATAACAACCTAATAACGTAACTACACTTGATTGTTCACGCGAGTTTAGATCCTAATGGAAATCGACGGGTTACAAATCAAGACCGTCTCTGTAAATAAACGATAGCGAGTACCCGTCTTTGATCAAATTCGTCTCGCTTTGTCGGTCAATTCCATGGACGTCGACATGGAATTCGTAAAAGCTTCCAGTTTAATTTAATATGTCGGATGACCGAATGCGGGCTGGCGAACAAGTGTAAAAGCGCCACAATACGAGTCAGACATAGTTGTGATTTTTGGTCACGTAACCATGAGTAAGCAAAAGGGAGTATGTAAAGATCGTAGCAGGTGGCGTTCTGTAGTTTCCGCCTGCCCCCATGGGAAGGAGATGTGAGTTTATTTATGTGTAATTTTGAGTGTCCGCGAACGCACCTCGTTCATGGACGCGAAGCTCGAGTGAACCGTTCTGCAGCAGTGCGTGTGTCGCAGGCGGAGGAGTTCAGTGCGGCGCGCTGGGTGGCGGGCTTCCCGGACTGCGCCTTCGGGCTGGCGGCGCGCCTGCTGGAGCCCGACCCGCGCGCGCGCATCTCCGCCGCCGGCGCGCTCGAGCACCCGTTCCTCGCGGCCCACGACTGACATGACGCTTCCCTTCAGACTATTCAAATATATTTTTAACGAAAAGTGTTTGAGGTTGTAGGAAAGACTTATGTTCATGTTGGTAGCAGTGACATGTTTTTAAGTTAAGTTATAATGCGACACTGATGTAACATTTCTCGTTATTCGCGAGATGTTAGCGTAATATCACGTGTGGCGATATCATCTTACTGCATCATTTGCAGGCCAACGACGGCTGTGAACCATGTCTCCTCGTGGGATAGCTGAATTATTATTAATGCTATGATCTAATAGTTATAATGTTTTGTATTTATTCTTGTAAGCACAAGGTTGCAACCAATGATTGTGTATTTATGACATGGGACATCTGAGTCTCATCTCGTAGGTACAGTCAAACTATTTGAATCATGACCCACTTAACACATAATGATTATAAATACTGCTAGGTATCTGTTTGTTTCAAGAGTTCGAATGTTCCATGAATTTGACAACTAGATAAAATATTTTTTTTAAGATTCGCCTTAAGGTAGGTCATGAATACAATTGGTCGATTGTACATCCATGTCTTGTCTCATAATATAATTTCTCACTTGCAGTACCACACAATACAGTATTTATAATTATGGATTTTAGACTTAAGTATACACCTACAAGAAGCTATTGTCATGGCAAGCTATGTTTGACATTACGTACACAAACAGTGAAGTGCCTTATGTAAAACGCGCGCGGCGAGCATCGCGCGTTGTTCAGTAACAAATAAGAGTGACGCGACTGTGCTTCGATATAAGTTTTATTGTTGATTAATTGTAATGGGGATCTCAGAGTAAACTTTAAGTTTCATATCGAGTACAAAGTAGAGTAATAGTGGCGAAGCGCGGATTGACCAACGATGTTCACTATCTGTTTATTAAACCTTTAAACATGTGTGCCTTTTATACTTATATGTGTTCAGAAGAATGTTGTTATGTTACCTCATTGTAAACAAGCTCTACATTAATAAAGCTAAATTAAGCAATTTGGTTTTTTTTTTTTATTAAGAGTAATATCTTTTATTATTTTTATCTACACCCATGCTATAAATGCTCTATAAAAGTTTCTGAAACAGTTAGCTTATTGCCAAGATTAAAACAGCCAGTGTTATAGTAACCATAATATCATCCAAATGAGTGTTATAATGTTGTACTAAATTTCAGGTATGCAACTCCTTGTTTCCATCAACTTTTGTAATGGAACGTTGAAGCGGGGCACAGCAGGCCCCGCTGCTCGCGCGGGCGACACTCATACGTGCACGCGTACTGAATTTCGTGGGTTTTTAAAATTCTTGATCTTGAATTACAAACACCCAATGGTTTCAGAACCTTTTATAGAGGATTCATATCATGGGTGTAGAATGGTGTAGATAAAGTCTTGTATGCACATAACCCCACATTCGTGTTTTAATACCCCTTATTGTTGCATAAATAACTATGTAAACACGAGTTAGCGTCGGTCCCTCGTACGCCTTCCAAAGGTCCGGGAGTCCAGGGTCCCGAGAAATGTCGAGAGATATCAAACATCGCAAACGCACATGTAACTACGATTTTTTATATGTTGTTAGGTCCCCTGAGAGCAGATTATACCCAATTTTGCAACCCTCATAGCTGCATCTTGTGGGCGTCCATTGAAAATCTAGCTACGTTTTTACCAAAGTGGTTGAAAACATAGCTGAATAGTTTCGATGCCACCATCACCATCGACCACTGTGTTCAGTTTCCTCGATGGTGGCATCGAAATGATTAATTCGCAACCAATAGCCCTAGATTCCTAGAGTGCTTGGCTAGGGCTCAGATTGTAGAAAATTTTGTTTGCTTCACAAACATATAGAACAAAGATAAAAAAAAAACTGAAATAAGTGCAGGAATTTCGCAGTTTTTCGTACACCATGGGAGTAGTAGCACAAGGTTTTTAGGGTTGAAAACTTGGGTATAATCTGCTCTCAGGCACAGATAATAGGCTAGCATACACGCACGGATTTACCCGGCGGATCTGCCCGTACGGGTACCCGACGGGCATATCTGTATGGGTGTGGCGATAAAAGTCACGGATATATCTGCGTGTTGCCTGCCCGTCGCCCGTGCCCAAAACGAACGGATCGGGTACAATCCGAGCTCTGCCTGTACGTGAGTGCGCTTCATTTTATTGAAAATAGCCCAGCATGTCTCCGGTATCATTTTCCCAAGCAGTTGAGGTGAAATAGCGCTTAAGAACTTTAAATCTTCATACGTATTTCCAGTTGCCAGGTAACGTAACGTTATTGTGAGGCGTTCTCGTGGACTAACAGCATATCTCATAACTGTGTTTTCCTTCCGGATTAAAGGTTTTACTGTTTTAAGTAGATATTCAAAAGCACATTTGTCCATCCTCAGAAAATTGAACAAATCGACAGGTTCATGAATTGACAAATCCCTCAGTAGATTCATGTGACTATATCGCTGTCTTTTATTTCGCCATTGCTTCACCTATACTCTTCTACGCTTCCGTTCTTCAAGACAAATTAAACCAACACAAATTACAGCAATATTCAGCTGATCAGACATAGCGACTGTTCATAACAAAGTCACGATTATAACTGATGCCCGTGAACGTGTGTGGTGAAGTAACGGATCGGATCCGAATAGTGCCCGCCGGTTAAATCCGTGCGTGTGCCTATGCTTGGCTTATAATAATACTACGTTCTCAGGAGACCTAACAACATATAAAAAATCTTTGTTACATGCGTGTTCGCGACGTTTGCCTTTTTAACAGACTTCTAAACGGAGGAGGTTATCAATTCGTATGTTTATATATATATATATATATATATATATATATATATATATATATAATATATATTCTGGTTCCGTAGTATCGGGGTAACGCATATCTAAGCATTTTGAAAACAAAACCCCGTGCACACGACCCTTTTTTTTCGTAGGTAAGTGATACTATAGCGGCCGAGTGCTGCAAGCAAGAATAGTCCTTACAGTGTACAGATATGCGTTTCTTCGATTACCTACCTCAAAAGGAAAAAACGGAACCCTGATCACTTCGTTGTCCGTCCGTCAGTCTATCAAGACTCTTTCTCAGGACGTAGAGGTATCAAGTTAAAATTTAATATCAATTATGTAGGTCTGCGGACTCTGCGGTTCCTTGGATATCAAAATCAAGCTTCTAAGTCAACGCAATAAAAAAATACCGCTATTTAAGCGACATAATATTTTGATACTCTCAAATAAATCAAAACGTACAGGGTACTTCTACTTCTTTCCTCTCTCCTAACTTTCCCGACAGGCTCCATATTGATCTTTTACTTTGATAAACCATCTATGTAATACATATGGAATGCAATAAAGAATTGAGTATTGAGTACTTCACTTTGAGGTCTCACAGCACAAGTAAAGGAAAAAGTCCGAAAAATGTAAATTTGTAGTAATATCACATTTTTTAAAAGAAATGCGATTACAAACTTACATTTGCAGTTGGAGAATTGACCGTGACGTATATTGATGTATGGGAGAACATGTTTTTCAACTCGAGTTTGTTTTTGGGATAAATTCATCCCAAATACGGAACCTTTCATTGTAATTGGTCGGTTTATTATTTTATGCATGTTGGGGCATAACTCCGTCATATATAGGGTAAGTTTTTAACGTGTCTCTTCACTCATCATTATGATGAACAACTTTTACTATGGGACCAAACCTTCAAATTGCGAAAAAAAAAATCTGCTGTTCCACACATTTTGACGAGTTAGGGAATAGCTGATTTTTGAAATTTTCTTGTAAGAATACCTATAGGTACCTACGGATTTGCAAAATTATAATTTTTTTGTTTGAAGGGGTAGGTACTTTCGAGGTAGTCCCATTATCATCAGGTCAGAATCTGATGATAGAATCCTGGAGAAATCGAGGGAACTCTTCAAATATTATAGGCACACCTATTGCGATTTGGGTATTTTTATGGTAACTCGTGCAGTTGCTCTCGGAAAGCACCAATTGGTGAACTAGAACTGATGATGAAGACCACAGATGGCCACCAGAACTACTCAATAATAAGTAAGTATTTCACGGGTTGCGATTCGATTACCTAGGTACTTTAATATGGTTGCCCAGCAATTTATGCTCGTCACAATGCATATAGAGAAGTGGAGCTGATGGTGAAGTACCAGGAGAACTCCTCAACGATTAACGTCCCTGCATTGGGAAAAGCAATATTTTGTGAAAGGTTGACATTACGCTATTGTAACTTCAAACTGACTCACTAAGTAGCGAGAAATAAAGACTTTTTTACAAAAATAAAACAACAGACTTCCAAAAAAACACTTCAAAGTGAAAAATAACTTAAGGACTTGCTACACAGCTGCTAACCGCGTCCCCAATAGAGGTGACCTTGGTTTGAAATTTGGTCGTAAACCACCAAGGTCACCTCTGTTGGGACGCAGTTGGCAGCCCTTTAAATTTCGTCTGGCAAAAATAAAGAACGTGTCTTTTTTTTAACTGGTCTTTATGATCAAATTGCAATATTCATCATCGTGTATGAAGTGAACTGAACAGTGAACTCATCTGACTTACCTTTTGGGAATACAGGCGTGATGTTACACTAAGGATTGAGATAAAATCAAAGACACTATGTATTGATTTAAAAATACTTTATTATCAAAATTGTTATTCTTAAGCAGTCTTTCTGTCTAATGTACATAGACATACAAAAGAGATTTCATTATTGATGTTACCTCCAGGGTCTCGGGCTGCAGATGCAACTCATTGCAAATCAAGCAAGCAGAATAATGTGGCTTTAGTTTGTTTCCACGGGAAACAAGTTTCACCAAACAAAACGTCATTTTTTTTTGGTGGGTTATACATATAATTAGCTGTCCACAACCAAACAGTGCCGGCACATGCACTTGTACATGCTGTTACGAATACTACATTTCTTATTCTGGGATCTACATCAATTACAAGGTTACAAATGGTTATATATAATAGCCTATCTCTTCAAATACAATGGGTAGACGTTTACAAAATTCACATGTTTGTGTATGATATGGTCAAGAACTGAACAAATGCATTTCTCACTAGGTTACACATACAAGCAGAGCATAATATCACAACAGCTGTACACATTGAACCTAAATATAAAATCTAAAATTATTCTAGTTTCACTGCATTGATGTTCCAAGTTGTTGGATACACGGCTAAATTGTAACATTATTATTTTAAGACTTTCATTAATTTTTCCAGAAATTGGGGTTTTGTTGTAGCCTCCTTTCGAAGTTCTGGTACCATGTGTGCAAAGTGTTGAGTGGTATGTAGGACACGCCTGGCGTGGGGGTCATCTGATCCTGTGTCACCGAGAATGATGCCACAAAGTTCACCAGGTGTTCTAGCATCTTCTGAGCAAATGTTATGTAATTGCTTTGTTGTGACTGAAACAGTAATTGTTGTTGTGCGGTTCAATTCACTCATCATCAGGGGTGCAACAAAGTTTGTTTGGTATCACTCAATGCATACTTACAACTGAGGAGGTAAGGATTTGCACATTTGATTCAGGTTCAATGGCTATGCCAATCTGTGCATTGTGACATATCTGCTGTTGCCCAAATGCAGTTATGAATTTATTGTCACCTGTGAACCATAAGGAGAAATGTGGGTAAAGCACCAGTTTACAACAAGCAGAAAAAGAATAAAAGACTGTTAATCAAAGAATCTTACTAGATAGCTCATGTAGCTTTTTCAATGTTCCTATTTTGAAAATAGCAGAGGGTTTAGTATTGGAAATGTGTCCGAGCAACTGCCAGTTTGGTGGCGCCGCGGGGTCCGGCCAGCTCCAGTAGACCATGCCGACGGTACCGACCGGCAGCGGAGAAACACCGGTTAAGAACACCACCGCATGGTTGATATTGTCCGCCTCCGTGATTGTGATGAGAAACTGGGTATCTGACAACGTTGCGAAGTCCGTCTGCACCTGAAAACCCACAAAAGATCTTCATTATAAGGCTTTTTCAGTAATATAATGTAAAAACGTGGTTTCTACTTACGAGACGACCTGACACAATTAATCCAAATACATTGGACATCCTTAATGTGTTTATTTAATATTTAAGGCTACCAATAAACCCAATACACAACAGTAATGCTAACAAAATTCTACTTTATTCTAGAATTCTATCGTGTTCTATACATAGCATATCATTTTTTTATCTGTGTAAGACGCATCACATTCACAAGGAAGGCATCAAGCTTTACAAATGTCAAAATGATAACGTCATTTGCGTTTGGATATTGCGTTTTTACGAATTTATTTCAAAACACAAATATCAGGAGATTAATAATAAAATCAGGATAATCGTAGAAAAAATAAGAAATCTCCTGAAAAATCAGGAGTTCTGTGAACGCTGGTCGAGAGTCCGCGCCATCAATGAAGTCCAGCGGAAAATTGTGAACTACATTTAGAAAAAGGGAGTGCGTCCGCTGCCGGTGCTGCCGCGCTAATTCGGGAGCCGGCTCCCAAATTAGCCACCGGCGCCGGTTGCTGAATTGACAGCCGGCTGGAATAAAAAAGCCGAAAATGGGGTTGACAATTTAGCATATTGGAATAGATAGGCGGGGTAGGCATAATGACGTTAAAAACTGAAAGCTCATAGCAGATGGCAGCACAGTTGTACGTCTTTATACGCCATTGTTGTGTTTGTTTACTTTTGTGTCGATTATATAAATTAAACTGTCAGAGCCATTTATAATCTACGTCGCCGCGAATCTCGCAGGAAACTATTTAAAAGGATTAATATTATGACGGTGCCTTGCCAATTCATTTATGAAAATATTATGTACGTAAGGAAAAATTATGTAAATTATTAGTATTAAAATTATGTCTATCACTTATTTTATTAAACAGATGTGGATCTGTTTAATAAAATAAGTGATAGACATAATTTTAATACTAGAAATAAAGATAAACTAGATCAACCATTTTTCAGATTATCTAAAGTACATACATCTTTTATGTGTTAAATGTTACAACAAAATACCTTGTGACATATTGCAATTAATTGAAAGAAAATTTAAAACTCATATTAAAAGTGCACTTTGTAAACAAGCATATTACAAATTAGAGGATTATATCCAAGATAAGAGTGCTTGGAAACATGCTGGTCCTGCTCCATAGGACAATTTAGAATCAAGACAAAATCAAACAGGTTGCTAATTTAATTGTAAAATTTATAATTTTGTGTTATATGACATTGATTTTACATTCTGTGATTACTTCCTCACACACTGACTTATTAATTTTAAAAACATTAGGAAAATCGTCTACTTTTACAATGTTTGTAAATATGTGAGCACCATGTATCTATCACATAATTAAATTATCTGTCGTTGTTTCATTTTTAATTCTTTTTACCTATTATGGTATAGTAATTTTATTCTAGGTGCATCGTCTTCACATATAATTATTTAACTAATGTACGTACTTATACAAACTATTGTAAAACATTTTAAAAGAGTAACGGTGGAGTTTCTTGCCCATTCTTCTCCATACGAAAACTACCTTTTGGAAGGGGCGACTAGAATCAATTATATTATTCTGTAAATTTTGACGTTCAAAAGTGCCATACATGGGCCTATTTGAAATAAATGATTTGACTTGACTTTGAAACGAAAACTAGATAAAAATGTATGAGACTTGGAGTGTAGCACTATTAATAGACGAGGTAAGGACAGGGGAAGCGTCTACCACTGGTAAAAAAGCAGCTTTAGTGGAAAAGTCAATAAATTATGAACGTTTTATAATTTATAGGTTATTTTGTATTTGTTGACTTTAAGTTCGTATTTTGTTAAATACTGAAGGCGTACGATAGAACTAACCTGATCAGCACGATTAAAAACCACGAGTTGGTTTTCAACTCTGATCAGGTTAGTTCTTTGGTCTTCGTCACTGAAAAACCTCAAAGATAGCACTTCTAGCAATGATCTAATGTGATAATATAAACACACACATACTTTACTATAATTTACACAATATCACATCACAAGTGCCTGTATGTAATGAAAACAGACTTACTTCTCTTGGGAGCATCACCTATAAACCACTTTCTCCCATAAAAAAAGGCTTAAAGGATAGCACATTGTCTCGACGAAATATCGGATTCCAATTTTTTTCGAAGAGCTTTAAACGCAGCAGTAAACAGCTGCGCAACTGGGCTCAATAATTAATTATGCGTAAAAGAAGACGCTTGTTTAAAAAAAATGTATGGCTAGCTTTCAAATTATAAGACGCTGAAGATCAGCGCCATCTGAAGTCAGCAAGTGGCAGGTTTTAACCCCATTAAAAACATGTAATAAAGCATTTTTTTTTCCAGTATTATATTTCCTTATTCAATGATTTCAATATTCCAGTAATCAAGTACTAAGTACCCGGAACCGAACTAGTTAGATTAGGTTAAATATTTTACTCGCAAAAAAGTTTATGTTAGGTTAGAACTGTGACTCCCTACGCACAAGCCGAGCGAGCGTAGACGCGCGACTAGAATATATAGAAAAAAAAACTTTAGCTAAGGTTAGTTAGTTGGAGTTCTGAACGTCGCGCCGCCGCCGCCGGTGTCCATTATGTGAGCCGGCCACAGAATATGTAATGTGCCGGCGGCAGTAATGTCATGCCGGTTCCCAATGGCATTATTTTTGGGAGCCGGAGCTGGCAGGGGAGACACTCCCTATTTTAAAATATATAAATCTCCTATTGGAACTGAATTAGATAATATAAATATAGTACCGGAACACTAAAAAGTACGGATACTAAGCGACAAAACAATTAGATAAGACAATATAGCTTTAAGTGCTTCAACGCGAACGTCACACGCACCACAAGCCTGGGAAAACAGATCTTTTGTAGTGCGAGATCATACTAAAGCCGACTCTGGGCATGAAAAAGAATTTCTTAAAATTGGAAAATCTAAAGATGATAATGATTCTGTATCTGATTAGTTACATAAAATAAAGTTGAATTGTTAAAATGCGGTAAAATTAATGAGTATAATATGCGCGATTAGAAGAACCGAAAAAGAAACGAAGGAGAGCGGTAATTACTTAACTTTGGAACAGTTCCGGTGGTTCCGTCAATGTATCCCGCGAAATTTAAATTTCATGCGCTACATTGACGGACCCCCTTAATTCGTTTTGTTCGAGTATCATACAATCTTTTGTTAATTTGATTCTTGATGTTTTTAATTGTTGAAGTTAACTCCCCTGAGGCATTGATGAATCATGAAGACTGAAATCAAAATATGTATCCCAATAATTTAGTAGTTAATTATGGTAAATGATTATTTTTAGAACCCTGAATAGTTTTTATACTTACAAGTAATATGTTAATGATGATTAATTTATAAGTCTACAAATTTTATGTTATTTTAATAATTTTGTTACAAATATTAATCATGAATAATTAAAAAATATATATAATTATTATTAGTGAACAAGAGTTCTCATCAGTAAATCACAAAATATCATTAGAGAAATAATTATTACGTTTTGCATTTGTGCCATTCAAAAACTTGATATAAGCATATTATTGAAATAAATAAGTGGTATCATTGATCATCATGTCGTTTTTTAATTACTGAACGCACCTAAATACTTAAAAATACGAAAATATCATAAATTTTAAATTCGTAAAATTACCTACTATCTTTTTGGTCCTAAAGGATATCATTCACGTTCCATACATTTTTGGGCCAATTCTGAAAGTATCGGCCAGAAAAAAATAGCGTAATATTCGGATAGATCACAAAATTCCCACTATTTTTTACTATGAAACCAAACCTGTGCGCCCTATGGTTATGTTGTTACATGCTTTTAAAATACAATGTGAAACAAAATGTTATTAAGATGTGTTATTTTAATACATTTGGACAAATATATTAAATATGAAAAAACAAGCAACAATACCAACAGCGCCTCATTTAGATTCAGTACCTACCTTTCATTTAGGTAAAAAAGAGCAAAATGAAACAACACTCAATTGTATTAATTAAACAAAAGGACATACACAGTATGAATAATTAAATATCAAATGTATGAAAATAACAACATCATGATAACATTTTTATTGTATTTTAAAAGTATGTAACACCGTAACCAAAGGGCGCACAGATTTGGTGCCAGAGTAAAAAATGATAGGAATTGGGTGTTCTATCCGAATATTACACATTTTTTTATCCTGGCTTTCCGTTTTTGGTCCAAAATGAATGATGTCCTTTGAAAACGACCCATTTTTTAGCCGTTTTTGGCACACGCCAACCGCTGCCGTGGCACCGCTCGCTTCGCTCGCTCGGCTCGTGCGTAGGGGGTCACAGTTCTAACCGAACCCTGTGGGGAGTTTCCTGACCTAATGAAAAATAGTAAAATTATACCTTTGTTTAAATCAGGTAGTACATCAGACCCCACAAATTATAGACCTATTTCAGTACTACCTACCTTCAGTAAAAATTTTGAGAAATTAATTTTAGAGCAATTGCAAAGATTTTTTAATAGACATAAATTATTACACAGCAAACAGTTCGGTTTTACAAGGGGTCGTTCAACTACTGACGCCGGTGTTGAACTTTTAGGTCACATTTATAATGCATGGGAAGATAAATGTGATGCCTTGGGCATCTTTTGTGATTTGTCCAAGGCATTTGATTGCGTTCTTCATGACACGTTAATCAGGAAACTCCGCCACTATGGGATCCGGAACAGCGCTCTGGATCTTCTTACTTCATACTTGAGTAATAGGATTCAGAGCGTTGACGTTAATGGAAAAAGATCTCCCGGATCTTTAGTAACAATGGGAGTCCCACAGGGCTCAATTCTTGGTCCTTTCTTGTTTCTTATTTATATTAATGACTTGCCTTACCTCATAAAGGATAACCATGATATAGTGTTGTTTGCGGATGACACTTCACTTTTGTTTAAACTTAAACGTCAGCAGCTAGTTACTGACGATGTAAATACCGCAATCTCAAAAGTAGTTCACTGGTTCAATGTTAACAATTTACTTCTGAATGAAAAAAAAAACTAAGTGCATTAAGTTTACCCTACCTCATGTTAGGCAGGTGAAAACTAAATTGTTGATAAAGGGCGAAGAATTGAATCCTGAAGATAGCACAGTATTCTTGGGCTTAACTTTGGATGCTAAGCTTCAGTGGGGCCCACATATAGATAAATTGTCAAAAAAGCTAAGCTCCGCAGCATATGCTGTTAGAAAAATTCGTAATTTAACTAACATAGAGACAGCCCGTTTAGTGTACTTTAGTTATTTTCATAGTGTAATGTCGTACGGTATTCTGTTGTGGGGAAATGCCGCCGACGTTCAAACTATCTTTGTTTTGCAGAAAAGAGCTGTTCGATCTATTTATAAATTAAGTCCGAGACACTCTCAGAGATAAATTTAAGGAGATAAATATAATGACTGTGCCTTCTCAGTATATTTTTGATAATCTTTAATATGCCCATAAAAACATAAAATTGTTTAAAAAATACAGTAATAACATAAATACTAGGAACAAACACAAATTTATTGTACCTACAACAAGGCTCAAGAAAATAGGTAGCTCCTTTAGATGTCAATGTATACGCTTTTATAATAAACTTCCAAGCCACGTACAAGATCTAAGCCTTAATAAATTCAAATCATTTACTAAACGCAAGTTGTGCCAGAAGGCTTTTTATGCCGTTAAAGATTACATTGAGGACAAAAAGGCATGGGATTGAGCTGCTCCAATTTTATTATTTCTTTATGTTTTACTTTCGGAACTTTGTTTTTTTTTTTTTTGCTAACTTTAAAATTATATACACAATGACATGAATATTTACTTTGTGAAGTATAATATTTTTTTATTATTTTTTATTATTGTGAATGTGAGGACTATGTGGGTCATATATATTTCTCAGTTACTTTTAATGATCATCTGGCAGTTGTGAGTACTTTATGCGGCCTACCCAAATGTCCTTTCTTTGGTATTGTTCGTCGAATCATAGAGCTCCTTTTAAGTTCTGAGTTGAGCTACACGATTACTGACAAATGCGTGCATGGAATGGATAGGTCCACTCACATCTGTATGGTTCTTTCCTCAAAAGACCATTTCAGACACAAATCTACATGGTCATCAAATGAAATGCTCTGACCAAGATTATTTCCTGGTTTTTATATACACATTGACATTAATGAATTTTATATACTTTTAAAGTATTATATTATTTAAATTATTGTGAATGTGAAGACTATGTGGTCATTCCTTTTTCTTTTTGTTTTTAATTTTTTCTCACGTATTTTGAGTTTTGAGTAATTTATGCGGCCTACCCAAATGTCCTTTCTTTGGTATTGTTCGTCGAATCGTTGAGCTCCTTAATTCTGAGTTGAGCTGCACGATAACTGACAAATGCGTGCACTGACTGGACAGGCCCTCTCAATCTGTGTGATGCTTTCCTCAAAAGACCACTCCAGACACCAATCTACATTGGTCTTCACATGATCTGACCAAGATTATGTCTGGACTTTAAAAGAGACTGTGACCTCTGAGTTTGTTTCGGCCTTTCTTCTCAGAGTAGTCAGATAGGAAACGCCGACCTCATCTAGTTTTTAAAATATGATTGACGTGTAAAAGTGTTTGTACAAACCTATTTACAGAAATAAAATCATTTATCATTATCATTTAACCTTTTTTGCGAGTAAAAATATTTAACCTAACTAGTTCGGTTCTTAGTACTTGATTTCTGGAATATGGAAATCATTGATTATGGAACTATAATACTTACTGAAAAGTAATGCTTTATTACATGTCTTTTTAATTATGTCTACCCCGCTTAACTACTCCAATATGTCAAATTAC
Organism: Omphaloscelis lunosa; assembly: GCA_916610215.1. Lineage (NCBI taxonomy): Eukaryota > Metazoa > Arthropoda > Insecta > Lepidoptera > Noctuidae > Omphaloscelis > Omphaloscelis lunosa. The sequence goes on along the minus strand of OU744245.1, from coordinate 1,030,681 downwards.
CAACCCTGTATTCCGCTTTTTTTTCTTAACTCAGCGCCGGCATCAATTCCGTAACCGGTGCCGGCAGTCAATTAGGGAGCCAGCGCCGGCAGCGACACTCCCAATACCTACTTAAACCTATGGATAGAAAGTTAAATACATAGAAATGTAGTAGTAGGTAGCTATTTTAAAGTTAAAGATGTAATGGTGGTCATTTAAGTACCTACTTAGACAGAGTACCTACTCGACCACTTGTATAACTCTGCTCGACCTAGATAAACTTCCGACTTTCATCGATCCAATGCACAGACCTTGAGCCGTGCCTTGAGTCCTGCCTGTGACCTATTTCCCTACTTCGTGTTCACCATCCATCGTACCTACCTATATTTTTATTGTTTTAAATGACGTAGGTCATTTAAAACAATAAAAATATAGGTCCTTTCAAGAATAATATTGTAGGTACTTAGTTACCCTTTTTAGGGTTCCGTAGCAATAAAACGGAACCCTTACAGTTTCATCATGTCCGTCTGTCCGGATGTTACACAGCCATTTTGCTCGGAGATTAGGTATTTTGCACTAGGTACATAAATCGATGAAATGGACAGAAGGTGTATGTGTATTCTGTGCACCGCTATCAATGGTGTAGTGCAGGGCTAGGTATTTTCAATTAATTTCATTGAGGGTCCGTTTAAAAACAAAAAATATAACTGTCTGTATCTCTTTTGCTAATTTTCATCTACCAAACGGATCGCCGTAGATGAAAACGCACAGGTAAACTAAAAAAAAATTGGTTTACTTATTAATTTTACTGTTTGGTCCGCACAAAATAGACTCGGCGCGGCGGTCCGAAACCAAACCACGGTCCGCCATTTGGTGACTCCAGGTGTAGTGAAATTACCAACAAAAAAAAAAACAATTAGGAGTGGCTTTCCTCATACTTACATGTACAGTGGACTGCATCAATTGGGTACCCCAGTTGTATTCAAATTTTAATAATACTGGGTATTTTAACAATGGGTACATTGATGCAGCCCACCGTACTAACAGAGGGATGAAAAAAAACATTCAATGCCCATTAAACGTGTATCCGTAGGTATCGTTGGATCCCAAAATGAAAAAGATTAAAATGTGTCAGACCTAATAAAAAACCAAGACATAGCGCTGTCAACAGTGACGTGAGGCCCCGGTTTCGTAAACATGTCTGACGTGTCAATCCAAAACACTGTATCTCAGAAATACCTATTTCGTGAAAAGGGCTTTTAAAACTTTTTTAAACCATACATATAATTAAAATGCAGTGTTTTGTATGTGTCCATATCTCCTTCTACATACTATAAAATAAAAAAAATATGAATATAGGGATATGTAACTGCCTCGAAATAATCGAATGAGCGCTATTAAGGCAAAAAACTGTAACTCTAGTTGCCACGACAGATGTGTGCACTTAGTGAGGTGTACTTTTGGCATGCTTCACTGTATTGTTCGCAGCGTTTTTTATGTGGTCTGGGTGTGATATTTGTAACTTTTTTATTTAAGTCTATAGTTGTTGAGAAATTAGATATTTTTGGATACAACGGCAGAAATGACTTTGTATTTCATCGTTTTTTCGAGAAATACGAACTTATTTTTGTGGTCAAAATCAGAAACTGTTCACATGCGTTAACACTTATCCCAAATAGGTAGGTACGGAACCCATCACTGTGTGCTGTGCGACACGCAATTGGCCGCTTTTGTTTTTTAACTCAAAAATGATGCCTGAACTCTCAAGATACGTTCTACCTACGTATTGTAACTTTTCGTAGGTACTTTGGTGCGTTAGACATAATAAATATGTGCAATGATGAGTGCACCTCACAGGGACAGATATCTTCAGATTCTTTTATTTAGGTTTGGAAAGGCAAGTTAGGATTTGCAAAGGAGACCTAAACGAGCGGGTGACATCAAGTCACCTACTTAGTCAATAAAACAATAGACTTATTCATATCAATATATTTTATTGGAATTAAAGATCAAACTTAGTCATACAAACAAGTGACAGGAAGAAGCTCCTGAAATGACAAACTAATTAACATAACAATGGTTTTGTTCAAATTACAAACACGAAATGATGAATTTGAATGCAAGTTAACATAAAGCATAAATGCAATTAATTGAGTCAGAGAGCAGGCAAAGCTGAACAACAAACAGATAAATAACAGAAAATACTGATAAGAAGTAAAGAGCAAATAATATTCTGATAAGAGACAGTCCTGTCCTAACAGTCGCAGGGCGATAGCAAGCGAGGAGAGACGCCACTAGCAATTTAACTTATATCACGCAAACAGTTACATCAAGTCTACCTACACCACTCAGTGAGTGCTTCTACTGCTTCTCGGAACAGATAGTATGTTGCAGCATACACAAACAAGTACCTTTTACAAATTATACATCCTTTGTGCCTGTGTATACTACCTACTTTGTAAATTGCTACTTTTATTTACTCTAATTATTTCAAATGTTTTATAATCAATATATAAAGAAAAATAATACTTTAAAGTTACATCATGAGTTAAACATTATAACATCTATTAAGCCTAATTATTCAGCAATCTTAACTAGGTCATATTATTATTAATTATTGAATATGTTTGTAGTTATTGTTATTGTACTGATATCAATTATGATTATCTTTGCTTTTCTTTGTTTAGCTTTTAATTTAATCTCTCATGTAGGGGTAGTCGATGTCGCGTAGAGGCACGAAGGTCTCTTTGATGGACTGCGGCGAGGTCCAGCGCATGACGTAGCCGGGCCCGCCGGCCTTGTCGTTGGTGCCCGACATGCGGCCGCCGCCGAACGGCTGCTGCCCCACCACCGACCCGGTCGACTTGTCGTTTAGGTAGAAGTTCCCAGCTGTCATCTTGAGCTCATCCAGAGCTTTCAGCAAGAAACTCTTGTCCATTGAGAATACCGCTCCTGTCAGTGCAAACTTGGTTGAAGAGCCGATGAGCGACATTGTCTTGTCAACGTCACAGTCATCATATACGTACATGGAGAGTACAGGTCCAAAGATCTCTTCAACCATAAGCTTGTCATGGGGATCTGTGGTCTCAATAATAGTGGGCTGGATGAAGTAGCCCTTGCTGCCATCAAAGTCCCCTCCAGCAATTATTTTGTTCTTGGGATTGTTTTTGGCATGTTTGATGTAACCTGTGATTCTACTGAAAGCCTTGTCGTCGATAACAGCAGCAGCAAAAATTTTGAAGTCTGTTGGGTCACCTATCTTCAGTTTGGCACATGCTTCAATTAAACCATTTTTGATAGGCGCAGCCAGAGATTTAGGAACATAAATTCTTGAGCAGGCTGAACATTTTTGTCCACAATATTCAAATGCTGAGCGAATAGTGGAAGTGACCACAGTTTGGATATCAGCTGAAGGATGCACAAAGTGATAATTTTTGCCTCCGCACTCACCAATCAGTCTTGGATAATTATTATAACGGTTAAGGTTTTTTCCAACTTCATTCCATAGCCAGTTGAATGTTGGCACAGAACCAGTAAAGTTGATACCTGCCAGTTCAGAAGAGGAAGTAATGGTGCGTCCAAAAGTAGGTCCATCTGCTGGAACAAAATTAACTATACCATCGGGTAGACCAGCTTCACGCATTATATTGAAGATCCTCCAATTTGATAGAACAGCTGTATCAGATGGTTTCCACACTACACCGTTGCCCATGAGAGCAGGCGTGTAGGCCAAGTTGCCCCCAATAGCAGTGAAGTTGAAGGGAGCAATTGCTGCAATAAATCCATCAATACCTCGGAATCTAAGAGAATTTCTAGTTACTGACGGATCTTCAGAAATAGGCTGATATTTAACACTCTCTTTTAAAAAGAATACATTAAATCTGAAGAAATCAATTAGTTCAGCAGCTGAATCAATTTCAGCTTGAATTGCACTCTTAGACTGGCCCAGCATTGTGGCAGCATTGAGTTTTTGCCTATGTGATCCAGCCATCAGCTCAGCAGCAGATTGCCAGATGCGAGTACGTTCCTGCAGCGGTGTGCGGTCCCAGCGCGCCTGAGCATCTACTGACACTTTGATTGCTTTCTGTATGGTCTTCTCACTTGCGTAGTAGAACTTGGCGATTTTCTTGGAGTGATTGTGCGGCATCACCTGGAAGCGCGGCTCGCCCTCCTTGATGCTCTCGCCGCCGATGACGATGGGCACCTCCTCGGTGACGGCTGCGGTCTGCGCCAGCTCGGCGATCAGCGCGGCGCGCTCCGCGCTGCCCTCGCGGTACTCCAGAACGGGCTCGTTCTGCACTCCGAAGTCCTGGAACTTGGGCAGCTCCACGATGCTGGAGAGCGAGCGCTCAAACGCGCGCCCCCCGCGGGCAGTTCTCGTCCATACGCTTAACATCTTTGCGTAATCAGTTGACTGTTTTCTGGGATTGGTACTTTCAAAAGCGCTTGTTACGTAAACCGTATCGTTCGCAAACACGACAAGACTAAAAGCGCACGGACACGGTAACAGAATCTGTGACCTTCACCGATCTATCACATTTTGTAACGAAACGAAATGGCACCACCAAAATAATATTGTTTGGTTTTTTACCAGAGATGTAAAGCTTTTACAAGATGTTCTTCGTACTTTTAAAATATGTGTGTGGGTTCACAATTATAGGTTTCAGCGTGTTCTATTTACCATTTTTTTGTAAGATAAGTTAATCAATATTTGAATGTTTTTCTTTTTACAACTCAGAACCCGGACCGGACACAGCTGACATTTGCGTTTGTGAATACTGCAACGCGCAGACAGAACGCGTTGACGCGCTTAAATCGAATCAGTGTTTCCACTTACGTTTTCGGTTTTTCCCCAGTTTGTAATGATCCCTAAACTTCCATAAAAAATCTTCAAAATTCCTTGGTTTAGGGAGCATGATTATAAACAATAATAATAACACATCATACATGCATAACTTTTACACTTTTTCGCTTAAAACAACTTAAAAATATTTTATCGCTATTGGTCTGTGACCGATGCAGAATGAAAAACAAACCAATGCTAGGTATAATGCGACTTAGTCACGGTAATATTATTATACAGTAGTGTAACTCGGCCGCATGATAGAAATAAATGCCTACAGCCGCGCGGTACGTAAACATGCGTTAGGGATGCCCGTCTCCAGCATTTTAATAACATTTGCCTACTTTCTGTTTCCATTTAGTTTTGTGATTGTAAATATCCTGTTTCTATAAATAAATGAAATACTTTGTATATTGAATAGGAAGTGTTCAATAAAAATGCGTGTTGTTTTTTGATTGGTAGATTTAATTAAAAAAACATGTTTTTGTTTGAAAAACAAATCCGGCTTATAAATTTGCGACCGAAAAATATTTGCGCCTCGACCGACTGAGTCGTACGAAATGCTTTATTGTTAAATTTTAAATAATAAATCCGCATTCTTATATAAAGCTTAATTAAAAATTGTTTTGGGAAACATAGTATAGTATTATTCATACACACAGATAATAAACAAATGTTATTAATAATAAAATACCACGTCTTTACTTTGAATTATGCAAACTAACAAAACACACATGCACCGAAGTTTTAACACAAGCGTAAGTAGGTAGGTACCTATCGTATCATGATTCATTCAGAACCGCATATAACTACCTATTTCACTCGTCTCAATAACGTTCCGTTAATCTATTCGCTTTATTTATTAATCCAAACACCTTTTTTTTCGTGAGATAAAAGGAAATACTTAGCCATAAAGACACACATTATGTACCTACCTACTAGTAAGTAAAATTATTTTATAGTCTTACCTTTCAGAGTTTCCAGGTAATTTAAAAAAACTTATGTCTGGATGCGTTATTGACGAATTCATACAACCAAAAACAGCACAATATTTCCTACTCGTCATATTAACTGATTTTGAGAGAAAAAATCGCGCGGTTATCGTTAAAAAAACCACACACCGTCCGTTCGACACTGCGGTACAGCCGTGACTGTCTGCGCCCCGAGCGCACCACGAGATCGAGGCGCGTAGGTATAGCTCGCGTTTCGTCCGTTTGTATGAAGTTGGAGTACTGTATTATAATATTACCGTGACTTAGTTCTGATATCTTTAGCCACGGTAAAAGCACAATTAACATGGTAAACTAAAATTAGACGGATTAGATTCATTACGAGTTTGAGGGAATCCCTAAATCAGTGGTGCCATAGAGTAATAGTAATACATTAGGTGGTGACTACTAATAAGCAATAGGGTTAGCAACTTAAGTTCAATATTACCCCAAAATTCCCAAAACCCCTGCCAAAATTAATATCCCTAAGCCATAAATAATATTGGTCATTTTACCCTAAAAAAGGGAGAAATCCCTAGAAGTGGAGACACTGGATCGAATATTTTGTAGAGCTCATATTCTCATTTCTCTGCCTACGATGAAGAGCAAGGGCTACCCACGCCCATGTCAAATGTGACTTTTAAAAGCTAGCTATCTCTTTCTTTTCCTCTTGTTGTTGTTTGTCTGCGAGTTTATAGAGTGCCGCAATAAAATAAACGTGTATAGTAGCCCGCGAAATTCAAATTTTATAAGGTTTTTTGCAATTTGCGGGTCAAATATTGATCAAAATTATGATTCACGACCGTAACATATATGTATGTGCAGAATTAAAATCATTATAATCATTATTACAACAATTGACCCAGGCACGAGTCGACGCAGCACGCCCCCTTCGTGGCGACTTCCATCACTCTCACTCAAGGAACATACTTACGCTCTCACTACCCCGTTCCTAGCCGGGTGCATTGTCGCGATTCAGCCTCGGTTCCATTGGTCCCTGGGCAGCGTGCCGTCTGCGATAAAAACTATATGCCCACCCTTAAAGGACGAGCCTCCTGCAACCGCCTCCTAGGTGAGAGCGTGAGCTTGTAGTCTTTGGCAGGTACTGTCGGATCAAGTCTGCGTCGTCGAACACATTAAGGCGGGGTTACCCGGATAAACAACGTTTTCTATTGTCTTTTATTCGTAAATAACACGGATTAAAATTTTGAAAAAAAACATATTACATATTTCACACTTTGATCTAGATATTTCAGCCATGCGATACACGATTACTTGCACTTTACTGCATCCAATTAAATCGCAAAAACATGTCTAAATTATGTTCAAATATTTTTTTTATTTGAGTTATATTAGGCTTTCAATAATAAAACTTATACCATAATAAAGGTCGTAAAAAAAGTGATATAAACTGGCCAAAATAATGTGAAATATGAGAATACCAATACCACTAATTCCAAAATCAAGCGTTTTCATCTTTTCATGCGCTCTAGACATGGGCGTTTTCGTATTTAGTTGCTAACGGATATGTAACCGATATTCAGTTTTCATATCGATATCGAAAACCGTTTTCAGATATCGATATTAGTAGTACGATTTGCACAAGTAACTGAAACGAACGAAACGCAAACTCACACTTTTACCGTTAATACATTGATAGTAGCCGCCGGAAAGTTGCTAACTTACGGAATATTTGTTGTAACTAAATAAATAGAAACTAGACCTTATTGCTAGCGCGTTAGGATATAGATATTACGCAAGCACTATTATTAACCAAATAACCAATCACTAGCTGAAGTTACGTAATATTCGCTTCATCACTTTTACGCCAGTAAAACATTGAATGGTAAGACAGAGACAAAGCGAATAAAAACCGTCGATGTCATATCGCTCGTGATGTGAAGTTTGCGTTTTGTTCGTTATTTCTTATTCGACATTATTCGTAGTTTGTTCTCGTTGTTGCGCTTTGGATAAGCCATAGCTCGATGAAGTTTTTGTGAAAACGGTTATGTATATTTAGATATCGATATGGTATGATAATAAACACATATCCGATATAAGTTACGTTTTGATATATCGAACCCATGCCTAATGCGCTCGCCCCGTGCCATTTAGTCCCGAGCGGAACGTGTTGGAGGTCGGGCGTGTGCCAATTTTTGCAAGACCGCCACCCCGCTAAGTTTTATTATCGGCTGAGCCAAAAAACATATTGTAAATTATAATAGGTAACTAGGATTAGGATATCTGGATAAGGAATTGGGTTAGGTATTAGGATAGGTAATTATTATAGTTAAAAATTTTAATAGTTGTAAATAGTTAGTTTTTATTAGATAAGTACTTAGTTATATTTTTTTAAACAAAATGGGCAAAAAAAAAAGTTGTCATCGCTGGGTCTACGAAGGCTGAATAAACAAAAAAGGTAATTGAAAATATTATTATACACTACATTATATAAAGGTATTATATTTTACTTTACTAACGAATAGATTTACAAAACGCAAATATGTGTGTAAATCAGTTGAATTTCAACCCTATGACAATGTGAATAAAGACGCCACGCGCGCAAAAATTATAATGGTATATTTTTCTCGCTGAATAGATTTACCAACCGCATCAAGGTGTGTAAATAGGTGAATTTGAAACCTATATCGCAGTGCATAAAGCCGCCACGCGCACTAATGTTGTAATAGTTTACTATTTTCAAATGTCAAATAGGTAGTTAGTTCACCCCGCGCTGAGTTGGTCCGGGTGGTTTTTATAATGTTTATTAGCGTAGTTAGGTACTGTACAGTCGACCACACGTCGCGCGTCTGTAGTAAGTGATAAATAACACTATAATCTTGAGCTGTCCCAACGTACGGAGTTTCATTAGAATAAGAGACCAGTTTACACTGGTTTTGTTTCCACTGACATGACGTGCGGCCTACTGTACGTGTTTACGCGACTCGCAGGACAAACTGCATAAACGAAGTTGATAGGTAATAAAAAGGTACCGAGCGCCTGCGTAATATTTCAAGGTTACAAAGCACTAATAAAATCTCAATATGTATAATAAGAGCCTTTGCCTAGTCTTATAATATTTGTTATTTACTGCTGATATGTCCGGTTTCACTTATCGTATCTACATCTAAATAGGTAAATGTCTAAATAAAAGCGCGTATTTCCTACGTGAGAGTTGAAAATTCAACAGTGCAATAATATTTAGGCGTTCATTTAGAAGTAAGCTATGTATCCCACAGCCACCACAACACAACAAATAATAATATTTATGGCGTCTGCAACGTTTGTGTAGGTCTTGTCTATGCCATGTAATACGCGCTGCACACTCGTGCCATAGTGTAGAAATGTACAGTATGACCATTTCCTACAAAAATACTATTTATTATTTTCGGTAACGTTTAGGCACAAGCTCGTTTATGCGCAGTACACTACTTACTAAAAACACTGTATCAAATTATGACAAATAAATAAATAAAAACTACATATATATAACTAGTTTGGCTATACACACGTTATCCAAGGCATAACTTTATTCAGTGTTTATTGGCAAAAGGAAAAGTATTTAGAAATTGTAAATTACATTTATCAGACTGTTTTTAATCGTTTTTGAGTAAATAAATATATTATTATTATAATATATTTATTATTATTACTATAGGGTCTATGACATTTCTCGGGACCTTAGGGTCCCGGACCTTTGGAAGGCGTACGAGGGGCCGAAGCCAACTCGCAGAGGCCCGTTAGACGTTTTGAATGAAATTATTATTATTATTATTATATTTATTTTTAATTATTATTCATTAGGTTCAAGTTAATCAATACCTACCTAATCTATCTATAACCTTCAAAAATACATAATAGAAAAATAAAATAAAATAAATTTATATTAATCAATTCAAGTTGATCTACTGCATTGCTCTGTTATGTGACCCAACTTACTACCTACGCGAGGTCGTGAACTCATGAGCGGTGCGCTTGGCGCTCGCGTTTCCCGCGCATCGTAATTTGTTACGTATCGCTACTCGTTGCGGGGGCTGGGGTAAGCGTTGTATGCCTACTGTGCTCGGGCTCACCCCGCCTTAATGTCAGGCTCGCTGCTTGGGCATCAAGAAGGTGAAAGGAGTCAGGGCGTACTTCGCGTCCGCACCGACTAAGACGTGTCTCAGGCAGTGGCACTCCATACATTCAAATAAGCTCTGCATACCCTGTAGTCCCAACATACATACCCATCTAAAAGATGAATAATTATAACTCAAAAAAATCACTAACGCAATTTCACGCCATCTATTACTTTTTTTTGGAACTAATTTGTTGGAGCGGCGAACACTAGTCACTCGCGGCTGCGCCACGGTAATATTATAATACAGTACTCCAACTCCATACAAACGGACGAAACGCGAGCTATACCTACGCGCCTCGATATCGCGGTGCGCTCGGAGCGCAGACAGTCACGGCTGTACCACAGTGTCGAACGGACGGTGTGTTGTTTTTTTAACGATAACTGCGCGATTTTTTCTCTCAAAATCAGTTAATATGACGAGTAGGAAATATTGTGCTGTTTTTGGTTGTATGAATTCGTCAATAACGCATCCAAACATAAGTTTTTTAAAATTACCTGGAAACTCTGAAAGATAAGACTATAAAATAATTTTACTTACTAGTATGTAGGTACATAATGTGTGTCTTTATGGATAAGTATTTCCTTTTATCTCACGAAAAAAAAAGGTGTTTGGATTAATAAATAAAGCGAATAGAGTAACGGAAAGTTATTGAGACGAGTGAAATAGGTAGTTATATGCGGTTCTGAATGAATCATGATACGGTAGGTACCTACCTACTTACGCTTGTGTTAAAACTTCGGTGCATGTGTGTTTTGTTAGTTTGCATAATTCAAAGTAAAGACGTGGTATTTTATTATTAATAATATTTGTTTATTATCTTTGTGTATGAATAATACTAGAAAAATTTTTTTACCGTCTGTGTGTCATTAGATAGTTTTCGAAATTTTCACAAAGTGTTTCTGCTGCTGCTATAACAACATATACCACTAAAACTGTTTTTTTTTCTCAGTATTAACAACAATAGCTAGACTCATATATAATATTTAGATGTTTGAGGGTTGTGATTTTAAAACATTCGTAGTCAGCTGTTCAGCTTTTTAATAATTAATTAATTGGTGACCAAAGAATTTTTATATAAAAAGTTTTTTTTATAAAAAAAAATATATATTTTATTTATATAAAAAGGATATTTACAATCACAAAACTAAATAGAAACAAAAAGTAGGCAAATGTAATTAAAATGCTGGAGACGGGCATCCCTAACGCATGTTTACGTACCGCGCGGCTGTAGGCATTTATTTCTATCATGCGGCCGAGTTACACTACTGTATATAATATTACCGTGGCTGCGCGCTGCCAATTCACCGCGCAGGCAGCGCTCTACGCTCTCGTGAGCAAAAGCAGTACTACAGGTTGCTTGTTTCTCATACAATGCACTTGCGATTTCTCGTGTAGTATACAGCAAAAGTGTGACGGTGTGCGTGAAAATGTGTTGAGTCGTCGCGACGTCCCCGCAAGGGGACGTGGCCAGCGGGGTCGGGGCATCGCCCCTCGCCCGCGGGAGCCATACAGTGGCCCATAAATATGAGCCCCTCAATTGTGGGCGCCTCGGAAGGCATAATAAAAATGACCACTTTTTGTGAAGCAAAAAGCGTCGGTGTTATTGGTTGCTATGAATATTATTGTAGGCGCGCCACGGCGCTAGCTCTTGTAGCACCGCTTTCTTCACGACATCCCGGCGGTCAGTCCCCGCCAGGTGAGACCCCCAATTGCCTGGGGGAGGCCCAACGAAGACGACCAGCGACAGGGATGCCGACTCGACACACCTACATGTTAATATGTAGTCTACCTCTCGCCCCGTTCACAGATCGAGCCGTTTGCGGTTTGAGAGGCATGCAGTCTCGTATGTATGAGCGGCTAGTGTTGTAGAGTAACACCGCTCAGTGTATTACGTGCGTTGCGGCCCGCGTCGCGCCCGCACGTGATGTGTTTAGGTGCATGTGTAGTTGTGGTTGTCTGTATATAGTTGTGTGACATGCCTATATTAACTTAGAACACGCCACACAATAGATGTATGTGTACATCTGTAGAGTCTTATTATTTCGAGTAAGCTGCGTGTAACCTGGGTGCTGCTTACTCGAGGCGTCAATCCGGTGCGATGGGGTCAGGGATCCGCTACCAGGTCGCGGGGCAGGGGTCTCGCGTCAGGCGGCCACGCGTGCAAGGGCGCAAACTGCCTGACATGGGGCCAGGCAGAGGCGTCGGCACGCGCGAACATGGCCTTCGCGAGTCGCCTCACAAACTCATCCAGGCTCTCGATTCCGAGGTCCCGCTGGATGACATCATTCCTCACGAAGTGAGGAGCGTCAACGATTGACCGCAGCGCAAGATGCAGTTGCGCGTGGAGCAGCTTTCGGCTCAGTTCACTCGTGAGGGCGAACCAAGCGGGGGCGGCGTACGTCAAGACTGGGCGTACGTACATCTTGTACACGCTCAGCTTGACGCGCGCCGGGATGCTGGAAGAGAGCACTGGGTTGAGGAGGTTGCGGGCGACCCTCCCCCGTGCGGCGACCTTGCGGACATGTGGCCCCATCGTGAGGCGGCGGTCGATGGTCACACCCAGGTACTTAGCCCGGGGCGACCAATCGACTGCTGCTCCTTGTAGTGTCAGGGGTGGTGGGAGGGGCGCGCACCCGGTGATGAGCGCCTGCGTCTTACCCACGTTAACCGATAGCCGCCATTTTGACAGCCAAGCGGGGAGCAAGTCAAGGGCGCGCTGCATCTTGGACGCCGCGTATTTCGCATTAAGCGAAGTAGTGATGTACGCGGCGTCGTCTGCATACAGCGCGAGCATCGCATCTGTGGTGGTGGGGATGTCGTCGGTGTAACGTGAGTAACACGCAGGCGATAGGCTACCCTGCGGCGCACACCGGCGGGCACCGGGCGGGCGCTTGACAGCGCTCCGTCGACCACCACCCTGACGGTCCTGTGGGAAAGAAAGCTAGACACCACCTTTACTACGCGACGGAGCGCGTCCGAGGTGGCGAGTTTATGATTTAGGCCCTCGTGCCACACACGGTCGAAGGCCTTCTCCATGTCGAGGATTACTGCCACCGAGTATTCCCTCTTGTCCATAGCCGCTGTCATATGGTGCAGTACCCTCGACAGCTGGAGCGTCGTGCTGTGAAAATGTGCGCGCGTGTTTGTGTTTTATAAGCTCAGCTTTTATTGTAACCCGTCCAAATTTAGAAGCCGTAAAAGCGCCGTTTAATTATTGATTTATAGAGGGTCGACTTTTTTTGTCGGATTGACCAAATGGCCGATTAATTCATTCGTTCGTAATTCGTATTTGTTCGTAAATTTCGTAATTGCAAAGTTTTTTCGCCATATTTGTTTCGATTGTTTTTCTTGGCACAAGTAATTGACTGTCTAAGCTTTACTAAGCCGTATTTATTTAGTAAGTTGAAAAAATGTAAAATGATACCTGTGAGATCTGTAGGTACTGGCGAAAGTGTGTTTAAATAAATTATCGACGTTATGTTTTGAGCAAAATTTTTAATTGATTGCAAAAGGACGGTGTGGTGGATTTAACTCAAAAAAAAAAGTAATGCTACTCGTTATTTTCATAAAAAGCTTTACGATAATTATTACTGGCCACAGAGCATGTTACTGGCTAACAGGTTGTGTACACACAAACACATTGTATTGTTTCCCTTGCATTTTGTTTACAAATTCTGATTTAAAAAAATGTTTGGACATCTATCGGTTATTCGGATTTAAATAACTTTCACAAAGCGGCTGCTAAGCACGGGCATATTATATTACCATCAATCACTTAATTAGATATTCGTGGTGGTCGCAAACAAGCATCATGCGAAGCCAATGGCGCCGTGCGGTAGGGCAGGTAGGGTAGGTAGTCGGTGGGCCACCGACCGAAACGAGTGGAAACTCGTAAGTTTTATTTTTATTTTAGCCGTGCATACCCTGTCTGAAATCTACGCCACTGGTGCAGGGGTCTTAAATTAACGATGGACGCCGCCTCTAGGAGCAGGGTGTTTTAAACGTCCTCCTTGGGTGTCCTTTCATTCAGGAACACGGCGATGACACTCTTCACCGCGCAGACTAGCCGCCCCCAACAGCCAAATGGTGCGGATGGGAGTATGAATCGCCATTCTATTCTTCTATTTACGCAGAAATTTAAGAACTCTGGCAGCATCCTTGCTGTGCCGATGTATGAAATCCCTTTATCGGGGTAAATCTTTGTCGGGCATCGCCTTCTATCGATGAACCGTCTGAGTGCCATCAGGACGAAGTCCGACGAAAAGCTTTCCACGATCTCCAAATGCACTGCTCGCACCGTCATGCATGTAAAAAGTGCAATCCATCTCTGGGCGGTACGTCTGCCAATAGAGACGCTTAGGTGGCCAAAATAATCCAATCCTACGTGGGTGATAGGGCGCTGGAGATGTGCTAAGCTGGCATCTGGCAAATCTCCCTCTGGTGGTGATTCTTCCGATTGCGCTAAAACTGGCTTCTCCGCGAAGTTCCTCTGATGGCTGCGGTCTGAGGCTTAGTACGTTTATTTCAAATAGGCACATAAAAGGAGTGCCTTTTATGTACCTAATTTTAAACGTCAAAATTTACAAAAAATAGAATTGATTCTAGTCGCCCCTTCCAAAAGGTCTTTTTCGTATGGAGAAGAAGGGGCCAGAAACTCCACTGTTACTCTTTTAAAATATTTTACAATAGTTTGTCTACATGAATTCAATGATTATATGTGAAGATGATGCACCAATTGTAAATTGTAGTCGACTACAATCAATTTTACAAGTTTCTGTTTAATAAAAATTACAAGTTACTGTCAATGGTGAAAAACTTACAAAATTGTAAAAGATACAATTTTACAATTTTGTAAATTTGTTAAAAACCGACATAATTCTGTTTAATTTATTATTCGTAGTGTTTAATAAACATTTTCACTTTACAAGTGTTAGTTTACATATTTGTAGGGAAAACTACTTTATTGAACCTGTGTATTGAATACATTGTAGGGACAATGTAAGTATGAATGTTATGCGTCAGCGGTTTGAGGTATGAAAGAGAAGTAGATATGGGCGATCGCCAGTTACTGCGCACTGGCCGATCCGTGTGCTCCTTTTGCGCTTGGGGTTTCGGGAATAAATAAAAATTCTAAATAATCAAATCGTCGTCTTTATTTCTTGCATCGAGCATCGTAGTAACTCCCGTGTCTTATCCAGTAGGCATAAGAGAGGTGCCTACAGTGGTGATCCCGAACATTTCAAATAAAAATTAGGAGTGCGTAATTTAGGATTCGTCACGGCAACACCAGCAGGATGCAGCAAACCCCAATAAAGATGCCGGAGGCAGGAGAATACAAGCCACCGGGATCGGTGAGTGGCGCGGCCGCGGCGGAATTAGCAAACATCTCGGTAACATCACGTGTACCGATGATGTGGACCGACATGCCGAGGATGTGGTTCGCCCAAGTGGAGAGTGGGCTAGCACCACAGAAGCTAGGTGATCAAGCAAAATACGATTTTGTGATCGCAAGATTAGATCGGGAAGCATTACAGCAGGTTAGTGATATTGTCTTGTCTCCTCCGCAAACAGACAAGTACAAGTTATTAAAAGAGCGACTGCTACACGTTTTCTAAGAAAGTGCCAAAAGGCAGTTCCAGAAATTAGTAAGCGAGATGGAACTAGGAACGCAAAAGCCAACACAGCTATTGCGACGCATGCGTGAATTAGGTCGCAATGCAAAAATATCAGAAGATACATTGCGCAACTTGTGGATCTCTCGTCTTCCAACTTCTGCCCGAGCAGTCCTTACAGTCAGCCAGGACCAAACATTAGACTACCTAGCAAATATAGCAGACAAGGTCATGGAAAATATACGCGGGGGGGACATAGCGGAAATCTCAACAACAGTAAATGCAGGAAGCAGCAGCAGCCAGGTGCCGATGAATGAGATACTCACGGAAATGCAGAAGCTCAACCTGGAGGTGGCATCACTCCGAGAGGAGGTGAATCAACATCGTCGTGGTACATCTCGAAGAGAACGCGGTCAGGGCGGTTACAGGACAAGGTCCAGGTCAAGGACACCGAACGATCCCGGTTGGCTATGCAGATGGCATTTCAGATACCGCAAGAACGCGAGGAATTGCGAGAAGCCCTGTGCTTGGAAAACGCCATCGGAAAACTAAATGCGGTACAATCAGTAGCGGTGGGCGATTTCGTACCTAGCAAAAACCATCGTCTTAGTGTATTTGACAGAGAAAATGGACAAAAGTTTTTAGTAGATACCGGTGCCAACGTATCTGTAATACCAGTGACACGTAAACAATAATAGGGGTTTTCATGGTGATCATAATATTTTTTGGGGCTGTCACCTACTGTCGCAATCGCATTAAAAATTGGATAAATAAAATGATGACGACAAATGCTTGGAATGCAGCACAACGCCCGCAGCCACAGCAAGCTAGTTATGCATAACCAGACACCTGACACTCATGCATGGAACAGTGTAATAGAACTCCATGACTCATGACAAGCCAGTGAACAGTGCGGTATGAAAGAGAAGTAGATATGGGCGATCGCCAGTTACTGCGCACTGGCCGATCCGTGTGCTCCTTTTGCGCTTGGGGTTTCGGGAATAAATAAAAATTCTAAATAATCAAATCGTCGTCTTTATTTCTTGCATCGAGCATCGTAGTAACTCCCGTGTCGGATCCAGTAGGCATAAGAGAGGTGCCTACAACATAAAAGTATTTATTTTGTAAATAGTATTACAATTCTGACAGGTGGTCTCAAGGTGTGTCAAAACTTTACAATTTTGTGCCTCAGCTAAAGAAATTAAAATATTATTGCAAAAAAATGGTTCTAACAACGAGTAGTGAAAGTAGTGATGTTAGTGATGATGAATATGAGATTGAAGGGCAACTGCGAGTTTTCCGTAAAAGGATACATTTTACTTTTTAACCGACTTCCAAAAAGGAGAAGGTTAATTAATGTTCGTAGTGTATGTATGTTTTTTTTTATGTATGTCCACCGATTTTTCCGTCAATTATAGACCGATTTTGAAAATTCTTCTTTTGTTTGAAAGGGTGCTCCCAAATTGGTCCCATATAAATTTTATTAACTTTGGTTGGATAGTTTGTGAGTTGGATTCAATAATACGTATTTTTTTCCCACCTAGTATGTAGATGATAAGTTTAAGATCATGTCACTGTTTTTTATATAGCAGGTAGTGTTATTCGAATTTGTGTGGGGTAGGTACCACACTAAAAAGTGAAAAATAAAAACTTTTTGCAAAAAAAAATCAACCGACCCAAAAATAAAAACACTACAAAGCGTATATCTTTGGTTTTGAATTTTCGTTTTTTGCCACCGTCTTTCGAAATTAAAGTTATTTCTCGCTTTGTAGTGATTTTTTTGGAAGTCGGTTGATTTCTTTTTGTAAAAAAATTTATGTGACAGATTTTACGTTTAACAAAAAATTGCGGGTAAACAAGATTACCGTCGAATATTTGACAGTATCGTAATTTTTTTGTTATTCTCCATGACTTCATGGCTGTTTAATTGGTTTGGTGCATCACTAATGATGCACCAAACCAATTAAACAGCATTTACAATTGTGATAATTGTAAATTACTTACTTGTTACTTTCTTACATATTTGTAAGGTTTATTAAACAGCACATGTAGTAAAATTTAACAAATATGTATTTTTTAAATAAAATTGTAGGATTATAATGTTTATTAAATAGGGCCCTGGAATAAGATTACTATACCACAACTGGTAAAAATAATTAAAAATGTAGCAATGACAGAAAAAAAAATGTAATGGATACATGGTGTTAACATGCTTACAAGCATTGTAAAAGTAGGTACCTATACGATATTCCTAAAAATTATACAAGTTAAATAAATTTTACTAATAAGTCAGTGTAGTGTGCGAGTTCAAGTAATCACAGAATGTAAAATCAATGTTATAATAATTAATTATACAGTTAAATTAGCAACCAGTTTGATTTTGTCTAGACTCTAAATTGTCCTATGGAGCTAGACCAGCATGTTTCAAAGTCAAAGTCAAAGTATTTTATTTGTTGAACATAGGTAGTATGGTACATGGTATAAAATTTGCGTTGTATCACTATGTTTTGCCGTGCAAGGCGTACAAATTAGGCATAAAAAAAACTACAAACTAAATAAAACTGTTTCAAACAAGTATCGTCGTAAACAAGATAGAATAACAAGTGGATCGGACTTTTTTATTTTATGCTTCTATCCTCTAAAAACTCATTGATAGAGTAGTAAGCCTTTTCAACTAAGAATTTTTTGAGTTGCGATTTAAAATGGTTTATGTTGGTCATGCTTTTTAAAGTTTTTGGTAGTTTATTGAAGATTTTTGGACACATGCCGAGACAACTCTTTGAGAAAAGTGCAGTATTGTGTTTTTTTGATTTTAGTGTGCTTTGGTGACGTCTAGTATTAAGTTTTTCAAATTTAGACATATTTTCCTTAACAAATATTGATATTTCATAAATATAGAGGGATGGAAGCGTAAGTATTTTTAAACTAACGAAAAATGGTTTGCAACTTTCGGTGGTTTTTAACAAACATATGGCTCGAAGACATTGTTTTTGGGCCTTAAATGCCATTTCTCTATTGGTAGAGTTGCCCCAAAATATTATGCCGTAACGAAGAGTTGTGGAGACATATGCATGATATGCAGTAAGGACAGTATTACGATGTGCAACCTTATTCAAATTGTGTAAAGCATAGCAAAATTGATGAATTTTTTTTATCATATTCTCCATGTGTGTATTCCATGTCATCTTTTCGTCTAGCCAAATACCTAGAAATTTGGTTTGTTCCGTTTTAATAATCTTATTTTGGTCATAATTAATGTCAAGAATTTTAGGATTAGTTCTTTGTTTAAATGTCATTATTTGAGTTTTATTAAAATTAATCTGTAAGTTGTTATTATTTAACCATTGAATTATTAGACTTAAGCTACTATTTATGTCATTTTCATATGAGTCACTATTTTCACCAGAAAATACTATGGTACAGTCATCAGCAAATAGGGTCATAGGATGTGGTATGGTTTTTGGAAGGTCATTTATATAGCATAAAAATAATAAAGGGCCAAGCACACTTCCCTGAGGCACAAGCATTCTTCCAAGCATTCTTATCTTGGATACTAGCTTTTGCCCGCGGCTTCGCCCGCGTGAATGTCGGAAAATATCCCACGGGAACGTACTACCTTTACCGGGAGTACATACCTAATAGCCGAGGAAAAGATCATTGACTCCTACCACTGCGCCCGCGTTGCCGTCAACCAAAATTATTTTGTTACGCGTAATTTTGAATCTGTGATATCTTTTAAACCATTCATTTCAATGTTATGATGTCAAGACTTATTTTAATCTAAATTAAATGCTCAATTTAAGTAACATAGTTTATTGGATAAGGATTGATATAAATACCGGTCAAAATAGCTTCGAAAATAACAATTAAATTTTTATCAAATTCTGAAAGATAAAAATGGTTATTGTGGGTCATCCTTAGAAGATAGACATATGCCATCGCGGACTTTTTGTTGAACTTTTTAAGATGAATAATAATACTGTAGTACATACATTTTATGTTACTTTTACGATTTCGGCGGCGCACGCAAATTAAGCTCCCAGTCGGCATGATTTTTTCCGACATCTTCAACAACAATCGTCAAATTACAGCCAGTTTACACAAAACTTTAATGAATTATACAATAAAACCTTCCGCATGAATCACTCCGTCCATTGGTGTAAACCGTTTGAAAATCCGTTCAGTAGTTTTTGAGTTTATCGCGTTCAGACAGACAGACAAACAGACAGACAGACAAACGCGGCGTGGGACTTTGTTTTATAATATGTAAGGATAAGGATAATCCTCTCATTTGTTTTTTTCTTGTGTTAGGTTACAATTTATTAATATATACTTTTTGGATATTGTACTGGCAACACCGAAAGATTCGATGTCAGAATAGGAGAATAGTGGCTTTTGGTCGGGCGTTCGTGCCGGGAGGTAAGACGTGCTTAGTGGCTGTGTCCCTGCTACCTTTGGAAACTCTTGATTTCAGATACAAGTGAAATGGAACAAACCTATACAAAGTATTATTCCATGCTCCCATGCTTATTCATCCCATTCAATTTCCTCTAAACTGAGGAAACAAGAGGTTGAGATATTCCAGGAACAAATCGTACTGGTTATTACTCCTATCATAGGGAAAGCAGTGACTGACCCTATGCTTATGAAGAACATAAGACAAACACAAATTGGAGATTAACTTAGCTGATGCAGCAAAACCACCTGGCAATGCCCCCGACCACCAAACTAAAACCAAAACAAAAGTAGTATCATCTCTAATTGACATTAATTTTAATTCATCCTATTTGATAAATAAACGGAAAGAACCACAAACTTGAGTACACAATGTTAAAACTATAAACAATAACAATTATTCAATAAATATGAAAACCACACGACATTCTCATAATAATAGTGAAACTTACCAGTTCTATGGCGAAAATGTAAACCAAGCACAACATTAGTTGATTTACGTACTTTCGTAAATAAAAAAAATAAAAAAACATCGTACTACTGGGACAATAACAGGAATTGATAACCACCACCACAATATTTTATGATGTTTTTGTTTGATGTAATTGGTTGGAATGGGGGATTTGTTTGAAAAATAAATGAATTATTTTTGTTACTGAAAACACAAATCAATATCTATGGTGGACCTCAACAACAACCCGACTTACATTTACACTCCAAAATAACAATTCAAGAAGACCAATACTGGAATAAATGCTGGCAAAACAGTTATATTCCTCTGATTGTGTTATTGGCTGTGGACATAGATAAGAAAATATTTGATTCCTATTAAATTCAATATCTTAACCTCACAAAGCCATTCTCTGGAAGCTGACCCCAACATAGTTGGGAAAAGGCCAGGCAGATGATGAACCTCTCAATATCATCAAAGAAATTATTATATACTGAGATGCATTACAGATTTACAAAGAATTTATCTGAAAAACTTATTTCAGTCAGTCCCAAACAAAATAGAAAATTCAGTTTCATTATGAATAAAAATCATCAAGACTGCCTAACCCATCTAGAGCAGTAAGAATCCCACCATATTATACTGGAGGAAAATAAAAATCCCAGTAATAACTACAAGTATGATTTCCCCTATCCTCCCCACAATACTTCCCATCTTGACTCACATTTTTAATTTCTCATTGTTCTCTTGTACTGTTCCTGAGGCCTGGAAACAAGCCCATATCATTCCCTTACCCAAAATTCCTAACCCGGTCTCACCGACCGATTATCGACCCATTTCTATCCTCCCATATCTCTCTAAAGTTCTTGAGCACATTGTTCATCAGCAACTTTCTGCTTTTCTATCTTCTAATGACCTTCTTAGTCCTTTCCAATCAGGTTTTCGACCTGGCCATAGCACAGTAACGGCTCTTTTAAAGGTTACTGATGACATCCGCTGGGCTATGGACCACAAATCTCTCACCTTACTTGTACTTCTAGACTTTAGCAGTGCCTTTAACTCTGTCGATTTCGATATCCTTCTAGGGATCCTTAAATCTTTCAATTTCTCTTTTTCTACTATTGGTTGGTTCGACTCCTATCTTAAAGGCCGCTCGCAGCGGGTTCGTCTCGAAGATTCTTCTTCTGACTGGTGCTCTCTTACCGCGGGTGTACCTCAAGGTGGCGTTCTCTCTCCTCTTCTATTTTCTATTTTCATTAACTCTGTCACCAGAGTCATCTCTTCCCACTTCCATCTCTATGCCGACGATCTGCAGCTTTACAATAATTTCTTAAGGCAAGATGCGGAAGCCGCCGTGTCTGCCATGAACAGAAACCTGGATTCTATTAGCGGGTGGTCGCGGTCCATTGGACTGCAAATCAACCCTAAGAAATCCCAGGCCATAATTATCGGCGGCAGGTATATGCGGACTAGGCTCGATATTGCGTCGCTGTCTCCACTCTGTCTGAATGGTGTTCAGATTGAATACGCAAATACGGTTAAAAACCTGGGGGTGATCATGGACTCTCAATTATCGTGGACTGCCCATGTTGCTCAAGTCAGTCGCAAAGTGCACTACACGTTCCATTCGTTGAAGTGCCTCCAGCGCTTCTTGCCCTTGAAGACCAAAATCTCCCTTGCTCAAACTCTCATACAGCCCATCATAGACTACGCTGATGCCTGTTATTTGGATGCCACCGAGGAGCTTTTAAATAAACTTGAGCGTTTGCAAAATATCTGTATTCGTTTTGTTTTTAACCTTAAAAAGTATGATCACGTTTCTAATTTTCGCAAGATACTCTAGTGGCTCCCTATTCGACTTCGCATGAACTCTCGGATATTGTGTCTGCTATTCAACATCCTTCACAACCCTAAAACCCCTTCCTATCTGCGGGAACGCTTCTCCTATGCCCGTCCTTTTGATGCACCTTGCAGGTCGCATCTTAAAAACCTCCTTAAATCCGGGGGGATTTAAGGAGGTTTTTAAGATGCGACCATTCAACCGACTTCTTTTCCTACTCCTTCACTGTGCACGCGGTTCGGTTGTGGAATTCACTTCCGCCTGACATTAGGGACTTTCGTACTGTTGAAGTATTTAAACGAAGAGTGAAAGAACACTATCTTTCCACTTCGTCATAGTTGCATCTTAAATAAAATTTTAATTAAATATATTGTAGTGATATTTATTTTAGAAGTATGTATGTAAGTATATTCTTGTATTGTAAGTAGTTTGTATAAATAGTAAATTGTATTTTTTTTTTTCTTCTTTGGTTTATGTTTTTGTTTTATCTTCTACGGTTACACACGTTGTCTACATCTCATTTTTTATAATTTCCTGTCGCCACAATTGCGGCGATAAGACCCCTCTTTGAGGAGTGGCTAGAGAGGCGCCACGGCGTCCTCACCTTCCGCCTGACGCAGGTCCTCACCGGACACGGCTGTTTCGGGAGGTTCCTGCACAGGATAAGGCGGGAGGAAACGCCCGGGTTTCATCATTGTGTGGATCGCCCGGAGGACACGGTGGAGCATACGGTGGAGTTCTGCCCAGCTTGGGCGGAGCATCGCCGTGTCCTCGTGGAGGCGATCGGCGGTGATCTCTCGCGTCCGGCCCTGGTTCAGGCCATGGTACGGAGCGAGAGGAAATGGGAGGCCGTCACCTCCTTCTGCGAAGCTGTAATGCTCGCGAAGGAGGAGGCGGAACGCGTGAGGGAAAGGCAAATTTCGCGCCCTCACGCCCCTAACCGCCGCAGGAGGAGACGCCCAGGGCGTCGGGAATCGCGAGGCGATTTCCGGCCACCGTAGGCGCGGGCTTGCGGACGGTGAGCAATGGGTGGCTCACCGTCCGATAAGGACCAGGCCCGGGTCGACGGCGCGTTGTGTTACACGCGCGCCTCAAATAGATGTCAGCAGATTTGAAGGGGTCCACTAGGGCCGATGCCTGCCGGGGTTGCGAAGAAAACCGAAAGGGAGATCGTGGCCCCCGGCAACAGGGCAACCGAAGGAACACGGGTGGGTTTTAGTCAGTAAGAGTCTGACACGCCCTCCCGCTCCGCCCAGAGCGGGAGAAATTATTTGATGATTTCCCACCCTCAAAAAAAAAAAAAAAAGGTATGCTGGAAGAGATTTCTTTAGAAATAATAAGCATTTTACAAACTGACAACTTGTACACTAATCAATTATAGCTTAACATATCAAAATTGATAGGTATAATATACCATATTACCTTTATGAAATCATATTATCATATTATGATTTCATCCTATAGGTACCCCTACCACTTAGGACTATCTGGAAGATAACATTACCAAGGAACCAATAAAGGGTTAATTACATGTACATTTACCAATACCTTTCATATTAGAACTTTTATACTTGAACAGTCTCTTATAGTCCTGCTTTACCTACTAAATTGCCAGTAGTAAGTGCCACTTACGGAAAACAAGGTTTTCTTCCAACCAAACCTGACTATTTATTTGGCAAAATATCAAGACTGCGAAAATACCTATATATTTTGTTCATCTATGATTACCTAAAGCCCATGTAGAAGCTCCAGTTTATAAATACCACCAATAAGTGTGTTTAAATGTTTGGGCTTGAAAACTAACAATGCTATTTGTTAGGCTTGATTATTAAGTTTTATTTTTTTACTTTAAACGTCCCTTGAAATACCTGTATTAAAACAAAATTAAAGTACTAGTGAACTTAGTCGCATTATTTAACATTACGCCCGGACTTCTTCGGGAAGTCCGGGCGTAATGTTAAATAATGCAATGCAGTTATAATTACAACATTTAGTGTTGAAATTATCAAGGAAACAAATAAGGGGGGGGGGGAGAACATTGTGAGGACAAAGTAGGTATTGATGGATTGTGATTAGAACATGAACAAGATAAGGTATCATACAATAAATGTAGGTACTATTAATTGGTTTACTCTAAAACTCTCTCCATCTGCTCACCTAAAAATGTAACTCATTACACAATCCCAATTTTGGACATATTATGAGGTCAGGGAAAAGAGTTCATATCTTTATAGTTCTAAAATGAATTTAGTTTCGATTAGCTCTCAGCTCGTCAAGTAACGACTGCTAGCAAAATATGTGAAACTCATATAGAAAATAATATCGTTGAGGGAAAACCTTTATGCATCTGAAATAGGCTCTTTCACTTCAAATTTGTTCAAACCTTCAGTCCGCATAAATAAAAAAGGTGGAGGGCCATCTATTATAGCCGACTTTGTCTCAGTGACTACAAAGGAAAATATTCTGCAGAAAGTGCGCAACTTCAATCGCAATAACGCCCGAGCTAAGTTAAACATATCTCATTTAAATATATCAGGTGAATTAAAACCAATTTATCTATCAGAGAGCTTGACTATAAAGGGACAACGTTTATTCTATCTTGCGAGGAAATTTGCGAGCGAGAATGGCTTTAGGCTCTGCTGGACCTCATTTGGAAAAGTTTTTCTTTGACTAAAGGATGGAGATCAATACATACATGTAAGAAACGAAGCTGATTTAAAAACCCAAATTACCACAACGACTGGATAGAGGACTTGCAAGTCCCACTTACCTACTACTACTATTTGTTTTTTTTTTTATCTGCAATTGCTTATTGTAAAACACGTAAACAAAAATCAATCAAACAAATTTTATCAAAACCATTTAACACAAGAACACAACTACACGTTAGACATCTAACAAACATTGACATCACTTATAAATTGTTCTCCTGTGGGTATGCCTGACAACATTCATTCAGGTCTTATTCTCACCACGTCTATCATAGTAATACGCACAGATAGATAACTTTACAGTGGCATCTTCTCATCGTTGTGATCCCGACGCCTGTAACGAGATCATAAAAACCACAAAGTCATCGATTAATATTATAACTCAAAACATTCGCAGTATCTATAAAAACTTAGACGGTTTTCAAGCTCAACTGGCCAGGCTATCGTGTGAAATTGACATCATAATCTTGACAGAGTGATGGCTGAATGATGACAAACCGATACCGATTATGGAAAATTACGTGACATACTCTAGCAGAATGTTTAAATCAAAACGATGGCATTACAATATTTGTTAAAAGCAATCTCCAATGTACGGTTGAAAAACCGTAAGTGCCACCACCCAATAGGTGCTAATTTTCTATTATTAAAAATTTATTCAGATATTTGTATTCTAGCTTCCTATAGATCCCCATCAATATATCTTCTTAGCTTCCTTAACTCCCTAGAAAATATTTTAAGTAAATTAAAAGCACATAACATCATTCTGATAGGTGATATCAATATAGACATGAAACCTAATTATTCGGATAGAAATAGTTCATCCTATCTTAATCTAACTGCAGAAATGGGCCTTCTACCGGAACATACCCAGCGTACAAGATTTCATAGCTGCCTCAGTCACGTAATGATTGGTACCACTACTTGTACAACGGTCATGGTTATAGATTCCACCGTCAGTGACCACGCCTCCGTAATGCTATGTCTAAGTAACGCCTCCTATAAAAACAAGAACCATATAAAAAGATACAAAGTCAAAAGTCAAAGTCAAAGTCAAAACATTTATTTCAAATAGGCCCATGTATGGCACTTTTGAACGTCAAAATTTACAAAATAATATAATTGATTCTAGTCGCCCCTTCCAAAAGGTAGTTTTCGTATGGAGAAGAATGGGCAAGAAACTCCACCGTTACTCTTTTAAAATGTTTTACAATAGTTTGTATTAGTACGTACATTACTTAAATAATTATATGTGAAGACGATGCACCTAGAATAAAATTACTATACCACAATAGGTAAAAAGAATTAAAAATGAAGCAACGACAGATAATTTAATTATATGATAGATACATGGTGCTCACATATTTACAAACATAGTAAAAGTAGACGATTTTCCTAATGTTTTTAAAATTAATAAGTCAGTGTGTGAGGAAGTAATCACAGAATGTAAAATCAATGTCATATAATACAAAATTATAAATTTAACAATTAAATTAGCAACCTGTTTGATTTTGTCTTGATTCTAAATTGTCCTATGGAGCAGGACCAGCATGTTTCCAAGCACTCTTATCTTGGATATAATCCTCTAATTTAATAATAATACATTACAAAAGTAAACTATGAGTGAGTACTACGTTGATCAATTAAAAACTATAGATTTTACTTTTATTTCACAGAATTGTGATGCAAACGAAGCCGCTTCACGGTTTGTCGAATGTCTTATGTCCACGGTATCCCTAAACTCAAAAGTAGCAAAAATCTCCAACCGTAAAGTAGTACTTAAGCCTTGGATCACACCTGGCTTCTTACGGTGTATTCGACACAGGGATAAACTCCACCGAAAATTCCTGGCAGGCCCAAAAAACGGAATAGTCGAGCTATCATACAAAAGGTATCGTAATCACTGTCACTCGGGAAATTAAGAAACGATCACGAAAGCTCTGCTTTAAAAACTTCACAGGGCAATAAGGAAACAGAATATTATAAGATCCATAACCAACCAAAATAGTAAACAGTTGTCAGCTGATAAGATTCTACCTGCCACTCAAGATGTGGATGCGCCTAATGCCATTGAACAAATATAAACCATTATTTTTCGAATATCGGGAAGCAATTGGCAGACACTATTATCAAAAACCAAAATCCCCCCCCCCCCCCCACTTGCCCCATACAAAACTGAGTCACCCCCCGAGCGAAATTCTATGGTTCTACGTTCTATCCGGACGAGGCAGAAGTAGAGACAGTCATTAACAACCTAAAAAATTGTACTATAGGATGAGACGCTATTCCGGTTCAACTCCTCAAACTGGGTAAAGACGTACTAGTACCACCTCATACAGAGCTTATTGGAGCCTGTTTTGAGCAAGGAGTTTTTCCCCGTATCTTTAATCACGCTTGTTCTCAAGGGTTGAAACCAGGGCGATTTTAAAACTACAGACCTATTTCAGTTTTGTCAACACTGTCAAAAATATTGGCAAAATTATTGAACCGTAGACTCATGAAATATTTAGAGCATTACAAATTATTAGCGGACACACAATTTGGTTTTAGGTCCGGGAAAAGCATTACAGACGCGTAATCACCTTATTGATTACGTGCCTGGAAAAGTTGACTCAAAGCTAAAATGTCTGGGTGTTTTTCTGGACCTAGCCAAGCCGTTTGACACTGTCTGTATTCCAACCCTTCTGATTAAGTTAAAACACGCTGGAATCCGGAGAAGGGCTCTAAGCATATTTACAGACGTTCTCAATGACCGGACACAAAAAGTGAAGATTGGTGAGGTCATTAGCACTGAAGACAGAGTTGATTATGGTGTGCCGCAGGGTAGCTGCCTATCCCCGAGTCTTTTCCTGCTCTATGTGAATGACCTTTGCCAGCAGTCTCTTACTAACGGTAAAATATTTAGTTATGCAGACAACACCGTACTAATATTTCATGTAGAGAAGCGGAAGCGGCACGGCAAACTGTAGAGGCAGGGTTACGTAAAATAATCCTGGCTGAAAGTTAACTTACTGACCCTTAATATCTCGAAAACCTCATTTCTGCAATTTACTTTCGCAAAAACTAAACCTACAGTAATAAGCCTTAAAGCACACTCTTGTGACCTTAAAGCACACTCTTGTGATGACCCCAATAACAGTCTTTCATATTCATGTCTTCCAATCACACAACAAAAGACAATGAAATACCTGGGTGTGATTCTGGATGAGGGACTTAGCTGGCGTCCGCACATTAAACAGACTGCCTCGCGTGTTAGAAAACTTATATGGGCATTCAAGAGACTGTGGCAAGTGGTCGACTTTAAACTTTTCCGTGCGGTGTACTTCGCACTAGCACAATTAATCATAGGTTACTGTGTCATGGCATGGGGAGGTGCTTGTAAAACCTATATGATACACCTCGAGAGAGCTCAAAGATCTCTGTTAAAAGTCATGACCTTCAAACCGTGGCGGTTCCCTGCAAAAACCCTGTATGGGAGTTGTCGTGTACTTACAGTGAGACAATTATATTTCTCAATCTCATAATAAAACAGCATCAAATCACATCGGTAAATCTCACAACAAAGAGAGAGAACTATTAATAACGTATGCCGCGCAGTCAAGTGTAAGACCGCAGCCGCTCGACGACAACGCCTATACCTAGCTACTTATATTTATAATAAAGTAAACAAAATTCTCCACATCAACCCACTAACAAAAAATAAAACTAAGATGAAACTAAACACATAGCTTCAAACACTGGATTACCCACAGATTGAAAACATACTTAAAGAACAATACTCGTGATAATTAAATACTAAAGTAGGCACACAACTCCTCACATTATTTATTTTTATTTATTTATTCATTTAGTAGTATAGTTACATCTATAAACATGATAAGTTGGTGCAAACATAAACTCATTAGAGTTTTACCGTGCACCAACATCGGCGACCACATGATTTAAACAATTGAAGGTTCGTGCAGACCAGCGCGATATCGCGGGAGCTACAGGCACAGCGCGACCCTTGTAGCGCCCGCGATATCGCGCTGGTCTGCACGAGCCTTAAAACAAACTTGAGTTCTTAATTATAAAATAAAAACAATAACAAAAACATGACGAGGGTAATAAGCGAAATATTTAATTTATCTATTACTAACGAGCGCACATCGATGACCAATCTACTGACCGTCCTTAAAACAAAAAGTGGTGGAGGAATGTGATGTAGATTGATACAGGTTGTTCCTAAAAGGTTGGTTATTGTATTACCTAGTAATTTTTAGTTAATTTTCCTATGATATTGTTGGGTTTATTTACTATTTAACTATGTTCATTTATAACATTTAGTTTAATTCACATAACAAATATTAGATATTTATATTTTTTAAGAAATGTTCCTTTAATTTGTACTTTATGTTTTTATTCGTTATTTTGTCCCTCAATGACATAGGTAGTTGATTGATAAGGTAAGGTATTATATACTTTAACGATCTCTTGCCGTGTAAATGGTTGTACTTAGGAAGTAACAGCTTACCATTGATGACACTACGGGTATTAATTTCATTATTATTTATGATTTTAGTTTTCTAAAGATTTTCATTAAAAAAATCTTCTTTTAACAGTGTAAATTTTGTTTTTTCTTGTATTGGTATTATTTTACAGAATTCATATAATTGACGGTAGTCATTTTTGTACTTCTTCTTAATATTATGCGGAACAATTGCTTTTAATAAACGTAGTCGAAGTGCGTAAATTTGATCCAGGTGAGTTTATATGTCCTAAAAATAAATTCTTTGACTATAAATTATAAATGCGACTGGCATATCGGAAGCCGCGTGCATTAAGTTTATAACTAAACCCTAGTTAACCACACAATAAATCGCAAAACCATAGAATATAATTATTTCAGCTAACAATCAAAGATTATCGCCGAGATATTTAGTTATAAACTTGTAACTAAACTAAATAGATATATTCCTTGAAATTTAACGTATCTATCGGCGACATGATATACCGCAGCGCATTTACAAAATGTAATTATTTATTTCGCCTCTTCTCGAAAAATATTTCTAGTCTTCCTCCTGTGTAAGTGATATACATCGCAGAACAGAAACAGACTCATTGAACCATAAGCCACAAGGGAACCACACAGACGTTTTATTATAATCTTTGGACAGAAACCTCATTTTTTTTGACAGTTTGAATATAAATTCATACAGTAAGTCTAGCTTCGGAATTCCAAATTTTAGTAGAGTATAATACGATAAAATAAGCATAATGCGAGGGGTGTTTATGCCGAGGCGGCGGGTAGCGAGCGTGACGCGGCCGGCGATGGCGTCGGCGCTGCGGCCGCAGTGCAGCGTGTACCCACGAGCGCCGCGCAACGAGACCGTAATGCAACACTGCGCGGGCACGCGGGAGCGCGCCGGCCTCTCGCACGAGCTCACCGCGCTCAGTCGCTGCCCGGAAACAATACCTATTATTATCGGACCCGAGAAAACTACTGCCGGAGATTTCTGTGTGCAGGCTGCGCCTTTTGACCACCGACTTATCGCCGCATACTATCATCGCGCATGGCCGGAGACTATCGGGCAGGCCATCCAAACAGCCACTGCCTGCCAACCGAGCTGGGAGCGTACTTCGATAGACGAACGCTGCTGTGTGCTAGAGCGCGCCACCGACTTGCTCGCTGGAGTTTTTCGGCAACGCGTCATCGCAGGTTGTATGTTCGGCCAGGGTATGACAGCGATCCAGGCGGAACTCAACGTGTGTCAACTGATTGATTACCTGCGGTTCGGATGCTACTTCATGAGGGAACTCACCAGGAATAAATGCGTCATCGACGGCGGTGAAGAAGTGATCAACCACAACCAATATCATGGTCTCGAAGGATTCTGGGCGGCGATCACGCCTCACGGTTCGCTCGCTCAAGCCGCGCAACTGGCAATCATGCCAGCGATCATAGGAAACTGCGTGGTGTGGAAGCCAAGTGACCAGTCCGTGCTCGCCTGCTACCGCGTGCTCGAGTGTCTGCAATGCGCAGGGCTGGTCCCTGGTGTCATCAACTTTGTGCCATCTGACGAGAATCGTTTTCTCGAGGCAGTTAGCTCAAATTCAGATCTGGCGGGTATTACGTTCGGTGGTACGACTCAGACCCTTGAGCATATTTGGCGTACAATTGGTAAGCGCATAGAGAGATATTCGCGGTTTCCACGTCTTGTTGGCACCGGCAGTGGGAAGAACTTCCACGTAGTGCACGCGTCAGCGAACCTGGCCAACGCAGTGGCGTGCACGGTGCGTGCCGCTTTCGAGATGGCGGGACAGAAAGCGACTTCGTGCTCGCGCGTGTTCGTGGCCGAGTCGGTGCTGGACCGGTTCGCGCAGGGCCTCGCGCAAGTTACGGAGTCGCTCATGGTCACCCATCCGCTCGACTATAGGTGTTTTACGTCTGCACTTGCGTCACAGTCTGAATACGACAAGGTTAATATATTTTTTCCTATAATAGAACTTGGGAATAACTTATCATCCGGGGCATTATTTCAAGTAAGTTATAAACTTTGTAAGGTTTGCCGCTTCCTGCAACGCGCTGAGACGGACGGCTCGGTGCGGCGCGTGTGCGGCGGGCGCACGGACGCCGAGGTGGGCTTCTTCGTGGAGCCCACAGTGTATTTGGTGCCGGAGCCCACGCACGAGCTCATGCGCGAGGAGCTGCGCGGCCCGGTGCTGGCCATGTGCGGCTTCCCCGACGACGACCCCGACGCGCTCCTGTGGGCGGTCTCACGGACACCGTACGCCATTACAGGCTCTATATTTGCACGTGTAAGGCAACCCTTCCAATACAGTTACTGAAGGTAACCAAACTTTGAGTATCGCCACCGACGGAATCACGTGGTCGAAGATGCACACTGAGTGAGATTATGAAATCCCACCTCAGTCTGCATCTACGAAACCAAGTCACTTTCTTCATTACGTTAGATCCCGCTCCGCAACCGAATGCGCACCTGGACTGAGAGACCATTTCTTAATTATTACGTAATAAATTGAGATTTACAGGGAAGTTAGTTAAAATTAGTAAACATTTTAAGCAAGGGTCATACATTTCTTAAATGTGAAAGAGCGTTTACGTCTAGCGCGGCAAGTCAAGTTTAGGGAAATTCTATGCAAAATTCACTCATACAGAAGCGAGCGTACAGTCACGAACAATAATATGTAAACACTTAGCAACTTTAAAAAGAGATTTTCTCCTACTGTGTTGATTGTAATATTATTTTGTAATGAACATAGTATTTTGGAACCCATACTAATATGAAATAGGTCTTATCTCAAAGTTGCAGTCGTTATTCCACGAGAAAATCGCTTTTTATTTTGCTAAGTGTATACATATTATTGCTCGTGGCTGTACATGTGTGCGTGGAGTTGGCGCTCTCCTGATAGTCTGACTAACCCACTTTGGTCCGTTCGATTCAGAGCAATAATTGGGAATCAAACGAGCTTACCTGTTAAGCGAAGTCTTGATTCTAATTTTACGAACGGCGATCTGAAATATAATTCGTTAAACAAAGTAGTAATTCTTATGCACAGCGTAGACATCGCGTTCGTTTAGATATAAAATATTATAAATTAATAGAATTATCGTCCTTGGTGGCAACACACGCAGGAATGTCACTAATTTTAGAGATCCTTATGATGGAGAACAAGCTCTGTTTTCTGTACAGAGTAGTTCCGCATACTTACATTCACTAGGTTTTCCTGGAAAAATAAGTGAATTAAGTAGACTAATTATTGCAGCTTTGGGGATATTAGCTAGTGGTGGGTGGGTAATTATATTTCAGATCGCCGTTCGTAAAATTAGAATCAAGACTTCGCTTAACAGGTAAGCTCGTTTGATTCCCAATTTTACTTCACGGCGATCTGAAATATAATTCGTTAAACAAAGTAGATGTTCAGAGTTGTCTGCAATAATTTAGTTAGTTAATAAGTTACGGCATATTCTGATTTATTAAGTACTTTTATCATTCTTTCTGAATACAATATTTTAATTTTATGTAATTTAAGAAGGTTGCTTTGTTTTATGTGAATGTCATGTACATCTGTTATTGGTATGTATATAAGTCCATAACTGTTAACATTTAATATTTAATGTACAATATATATGCTTTTGGCGTATCCATTTTAAATAAATTCTTAATAACGTTGCTTAATTAATAGTGTTTAACTATTTTTCATCAGTAATGAGGTATAATCATCAACACAATGTTGGTTGGCACTGTGTCTATTTCAATTGATGCCAGCACTAAGTTGAGCTACTGTATGTTTTGTGCTGTGGGAGGTGAATTATTAGTATCACTCTCACTTCCTACCACATTTAACCCAGCTTGTGTTTATACAAATTTTATAAAGTTGTTCTGAATTAATATACCAGGAGGATATTATGATATGAATACTTTAAAAGTGTAAAACTGGGTGAACCTGCTACAGGGACACCTTGCCCAACCATTCGGGGAAACAAGGCGTAATGTTATGATGTTACTTTAAAAGTTTCCATGATTGAGAATAGCATTCTTAGATCTGTCTGTAAATAGTTAATTATTTGGGATACTGTTGTGCTTAATGAGTGAGTATTGAGTTGCACATTACATCTTGCTGTCAAGGTAAGTGTCGAGCTCAGTGAGTCTAGAAGATGAATTGTAAAGATTATCATTAGGGTATTTTAAAGAATGTCAGTTATCTAGTGATCTGAATAAGAGGCACCATGGCTGTGAAGTCCTTAGTAGTTAAACTTTCATAGGGTGTAACAGGATCTTTTAGCCCCTGAATGTTGTAAGCAGGGAGGTATTTTTGGTAAGCATTTGTGGAATTGTATTGTACCTAAATTGTACTGACAGGAACTTAGTTTTTTTTTTTTTTTTTTTTGAAAAATGTAGTAGGATTTTTTGGTCAAATTCTTGTGATCAGTTGATGTTATTTCCGTTTAGGTAAGTATATACTTTATGATATGGTTTCATTTCATTTTTGGATGGACTAGTTTTCCATAACTTTAGTTATTAAAGGTATTTTGGAAACTGAATTTCAAATACGGAATAGGCTTTTAACTTGTAAGCACCAATTAATAAGGGCAGTATATTATGCCCTGGATAGGAGAGAGGTTTGAACAAATTTGAGGTGAAAGGGTCTATTTCAGATGCTTAGGGTTTTTCCTCAACGATACTAATTTCCATATGAGTTTCACATATTCTGCTAGCAGTAATTACTTGACGAGTTTAGAGCTAATCGAAACTAGATTCATTTTAGAAGTATAAAGATATGAACTCTTTTCCTTGACCTCATAATATGTCCAAAATTGGGATTGTGTAATGAGTTGCATTTTTAAGTGAGGGAGTTGTATAATTGAACTTGTTATGATGTGCACTCGGTGAGCAGATGGAGAGTTTTAGAGTAAAGCAATTTATAGATAATTCATTCATAGTACCTACATTTATTGTATTATACCTTATCTTGTTCATGTTCTACTCACAATCCATCAATACCTACGTTGTCCTCACAATGTTCTCCCCCCCTCCTTTTTTTTTTTTGTTTCCTTGATAATTTCACTTTAGTGCTGCAATTATCATTTAAATCTACTGTTAAATATGTAGACTAGTAGTTGGCAATCAAATGATTAATTAGGTATTTTGATTTTATAAGCTTTGAATAAGATCACCCATTTCTGCCTAGCCCTTCGGGAAGTCCGGGCGTAATGTTAAATAATGCGACTAAGTCTCTTTTTTTTTTTTTTTTTGTTCTTGTGTTTCAAGGTTTGTTTAAAGTGAAAAAAAATAAAACTTAATAATCAAGCCTAAAAAATAGCATTATTAGTTTTCAAGCCCAAACATTTAAACACACTTATAGTGGTATTTATTGGTATGTCTTATCGCAGTCTCGATATATTACCAAATAAACAGTTAAGTTAGATTGTAAGAAAACCTTGTTTTCTGTAAGTGGCACTCACTACTGGTAATTTAGTAGGTAAAACAGAGATAAGAGACTATTCAAGTATGAAAAGTATTAGTAAATGTGTATGTAATTAACCCTTTATTGGTTATTTGGTAGGTAATGTTATCTTCCAGATAGTCCTAAGTGATACCCCTGTACCTATAGGATGAAATCATAATATGATTTCATAAAGGTAATATGGTATATTATACCTATCTATTTTGATATGCTAAGCTATAATTGATTAGTGTACAAGTTGTCAGTTTGTAACATACTTGTAGTTATTACTGGGATTTTTATTTTTATTTTCCTTCAGTATGATATTAGACAGTCTTGATGATTTTTTTTTTTTTTTTTTTTCATAATGATACTGAATTTTCTATTTTGTTTGGGACTGACTGAAATGTATTTTTCTGATAAATTCTTTGTAGATCTATCTATTGTATTGTTTGTAAATGCATCTCAATATTTGATAAGTTCTTTGATGGTATTGAGAGGATCATCATCTACCCGGCCTTCTCCCAACTATGTTGGGGTCAGCTTCCAGAGAATGGCTTTGAGAGGTTAAGATATTGAATTTGGTAGGTATCAAATATTTTCTTATCTATGTCCATAGCCAATAGCAGAATCAGAGGAATATAGCTGCTTTGCCAGCATTTATTCCAGTATTGGTCTTCTTGAATTGTTATTTTGGAATATAAGCCGGGTTGTTGTTGAGGTCCACCATATATATTGATTTTTATTTTCAGTGACAAAAATAGTTCATTTATTTTTCAGACATAGTCCATTCTAACCGATTAGATTAAACCAAAACATCATAAGATATTGTGGTGGTGGTTTTCAATGGTGTGATTCCTGTTATTAACCCGGTAGAAGGATGTTTTATTTTGTTATTTACAAAAGTAAGTAAATCAACTAATGTTGTGCTTGTTTTACATTTTCACCATAGAACTGGTAAGTTTCACTATTATCATGAGAATGTCTTGTGGTTTTAATATTTATTGAATAGTTGTTATTGTTTTTGTTTGTAGCTAAAACATTGTGTAGTCAAGTTTGTGATTGTTTCGGTTTGTTTATCAAATAGGATGAATTAAAGTTAATGTCAATAAGAGATTATATAACTTTTGTTCTGGTTTTAGTTTGGTGGCAGTGGGCATTGCCAGCTGGTTTTGCTGCATCAGCCAAGTTAATCAACAATTTGTGTTTGTCTTATGTTCTTCATAAGCATAGGGTCAGTCACTGCTTTCCCTATGATAGGGGTAATAACCAGTACAGCTTGTTTCTGGAATATCTCAATCCCTTGTTTCCTCAGTTTAGAGGAATCTAAATGGGGTGAATAAGTATGGGAGCATGGAATAATACTTTGTATTATTCCAATTATGGTTTAGTCCATTGCACTTGTATCTGAAATCAAGAGTTTCCAGAGGTAGCATTTGTCGTCAGCCATTGTATCACAGAATCAAGTTTACAAAGTATATTGTGTATTTAACTGTATGCCTGTAAAAATTGTACAATTTTGCATTATTGTTTTAGTTTACAAAATAGATATCATTTATCAGTTTTTGGCAGGATAATTAAGCCACCTAGAGCTAGATAAGTCACTGAGTATCTCGTACACAGTTATATCTTTTAATTAGCTATATTTTGTTTGTTAAAAATGGCAATCCTCGATATGAAAGCTAGATCACATAGTATTGAGATAACATGCTATAAGCATCTCGCGCTAAGCATGTGCACACCATGTCAGATATGTGCCAGTTAGCAACATAGAATCAATGTTGTTGAGGTTTTGTTTGTTAAAAATGGCAATCCTCGATATGAAAGCTAGATCACATAGTATTGAGATAACATGCTATAAGCATCTCGTGCTAAGCACGTGCACACCATGTCAGATATGTGCCAGTTAGCAACATAGAATCAATGTTGTTGAGAGTACCTTGTACTCGTTGATAACAATCTAGTTAGCGAGGCAGAATTCCACACTCACTATAGGAAGTATAATGCTTTTACAAGTTTATAACACACAGACAGTGTGCAGGGTTAAGTAAGGGTGTCTCGCAACCTTCATGTTTGTAAATTAAAAGTATATAGAACCACTTTTGACAATTCCTTAGCCAAGATCATAGAAATGTGACTTACCCCTGGTGACGAGTACATACCAGCGTTAGCTATGTAGAATAACATTGCTAAGTGCATCACGTGCTACATTGGTAGTTTCATATTCAGCTGGTAACGTAGAATTAGGGTTACTGAGAGCATCTCGTGCTTACTGAAGGGGTAATGCTGACAAGCGCGTACCAGCTAGCTATGTATAGTTACATCGCTAAGGGCATCACGTGCCTCTCTGGTAGCTTCTCATCCAGCTAGTAACGTGGAGATAACGTTACTAAAGACATCTCGTGTCCACTGGAGAGATAGGTAATGCTTTAACAAGTTGTGTTGTGTTAATGTCCACCATAGTGCTTGTAAAACACTGTCAGTATCACGTACAAAGTGGTCAGTTAAAGCCAGGCATTCTCGCACATTAGGATTGTGGGAGGCCTCCGGATCTAAGTACATCTAATGTGGGTCAGGAACTCAAGACTAAAGCTGCTTCTAGTTAGTTCTGATGTAGGTAATTTATCAGCTTTCCTGTTAATATCGTTGATGGACGCCTTGTCCGTCTCAGGTTTTCCCTAACGATGCACTTATTGCACTTTCTATCACTTAACATAATTAACATTTGTTATTCTAGTAAAAAGTTCCGTAAACTTATTTTAAATGAATAATTTTAAGAGAGCAAATTTTTTCGTGCGATGAAAAAACGCGCGCGAAAGAAAAGTGACATTCCTGCGTGTGTTGCCACCAAGGACGATAATTCTATTAAAAAAAAAAAAATTTATAATATTTTATATCTAAACGAACGCGATGTCTACGCTGTGCATAAGAATTACTACTTTGTTTAACGAATTATATTTCAGATCGCCGTGAAGTAAAATTCTATACCAGAAGTATCAATTAATGTTAGGGACAAACCATGGTTTTTCAGGAGAGCCAAAAAAAAAACATTTTTTTTATTTTTAGGGTTCCGTACCTCAAAAGGAAAAACGGAACCCTTATAGGATCACTCGTGTGTTTGTCTGTCACAGCCAATTTGCACCCAATCTAATGGACCGATTAAGTTGAAATTTGGTACACATATGTATTTCTGGCACACGAACGTGTAACGTAAATAAATGAATTTTGAATATAGGGTGTGACGTTGCAAAATGACAAGCGACATCTCAAGATTTACAAAATAGTTGTATAGATGGCGCTGTTCCAAATTGGGTTTTCATTACTATTTTGATTTTAATTATGTATTCAAAATTAATTAACAGGTGGATTAAATTTCCCACATTTTATAGTTAGATTATTGACTAATAAATGAGAATATAGGTGATGGAGATTTAACAGGTGTACTATTTGAGAGGTACCAGTTCTGTGATGATCAGACTGTGTCCAGCTACCCGATAGGTTTTTCATAAGTTATGTTGTGTTTCAGCAGGAAGGAACCTGTTTGTCTGTTTTACTGGCCTGAACTAATACGAACATGTAAAGACGTGACGCCCAATGTGGGGCGCCAACTGCAACCCGGCTACTTAGTAGTTTACAGACATCTGTTGGGAACACAAGATGTTAACTGTTTATTATGCTATACTACTTCCAACCGTGCTAAAGTAAATTTATAGGGTATATGACATTAGGGAAAGAAAAAGGGAAATATCTCTTTAAACATTTCAAGGTTTATTGTAATTAAACAAATATCAAAGGTATACAAACATAAAACGTGGCGATCCACTAAACTTATAGATCTTTCTCAATATTTATCCACTGGTTATCCTCTAACATAACCCGTCTCCGTAACAAGGTATGTTATTGGAAACTCAAGTTCCAAGCGTTACTTCGATACTGCCGCCAACATGGCAACCCACTGGTTGTCGAGGCCGCTAGTTACGCCCCCTCTAGTATCAATCGAACTCGCCGCCCTAAGCGAATCCTTACCGACCCTGAAGACCCCATTACCCGCCTCCAGGAGAGCAGTAGGGAAACCAGCACAGTGTACAAAAACAGACGCTTCCCGTCCCCGAGTAAATGATACTCCCCCCGACCCTTGCTCGATAACGAGGTGCCAGCAGTTATTGCAGCTGAGCACGTGTCTTTAAATTCCCCGACTAATAATCATGATCAAAACTTTGATCCAGCCCGTCCCATCCTTGATGTCCTCCCTCCGGTTGACGGCCTCAGCCAAGGTTCGTACCACACAGGGGGTGCCCTTAGCGAGCGTTCACCTAGTTTTAATTAGCCTAGTTGAATAACCCCTGGCTAGAGGTTTTAAGTGTAGTAGTTTAAGGCACCCACAGGAAAGCCTGTTTAAGTAGTCATGATCTCAGAAGTTAACTACGAGATGCCCTACCTAAAAAAAAAAAAGGAAACTCAAGTATGAGACTAAAGATAACCGCCATGGGATCTGGAGGCAAAGGTCCTCGCGCACATTTGGGAGTGGCGCGAGGAGGCGAAACGCCGGGGCTTAACTCCGCTGCCGTGAGAGATCGCGGCACAGCGGACAGAGCTCCGGCGAGATCTCATGGCGTCATGGAGAGTGCGATTGTCGCAACCCAGCGCTTGCCACGCCACAATTGCGGCGATAAGACCCCTCTTTGAGGAGTGGCTAGAGAGGCGCCACGGCGTCCTCACCTTCCGCCTGTCGCAGGTCCTCACCGGACACGGCTGTTTCGGGAGGTTCCTGCACTGGATAAGGCGGGAGGAAACGCCCGGGTGTTACCATTGTGTGGATCGCCCGGAGGACACGGTGGAGCATACGGTGGAGGTCTGTCCGGCTTGGGCTGAGCATCGCCGTGTCCTCGTGGAGGCGATCGGCAGCGGTGATCTCTCGCGTCCGGCCCTGGATCAGGCCATGGTACGGAGCGAGAGGAAATGGGAGGCCGTCACCTCTTTCTGCAAAGTGATAATGCTCGCGAAAGAGGAGGCGGAACGCGTGAGGGAGAGGCAAATTTCGCGCCCTCACGCCCCTAACCGCCACAGGAGGAGACGCCCAGGGCGTCGGGAATCGCGAGGCGATTTCCGGCCACCGTAGGCGCGGGCTTGCGGGCGGTGAGCAATGGGTGGCTCACCGTCCGATAAGGACCAGGCCCGGGTCGACGGCGCGTTGTGTTCCACGCACGTCTCAAAGAGATGTCAGCAGAATTGAAGGGGTCCACTAGGGCCGATGCCTGCCGGGGTTGCGAAGAAAACCGAAAGGGAGATCGTGGGCCCCGGTAACAGGGCAACCGAAGGAACACGGGTGGGTTTTAGTCAGTAAGAGTCTGACACGCCCTCCCGCTCCGCCCAGAGCGGTAGAAGTGATTTGATGATTTCCCAACCAAAAAAAAAAAAAAGTATGAGATTAAATACATCAAGCTCAGAGTCGCTTGTCAGGGTCCGTCAGATGAACGCTTAATCATTTCTAAGTCAATCGAATATTAGGTGACCTATTTATGGTTGTGATCATAAAAAGATTTTAACGTTTGGGCAAAGCACCCGGAGACACAACCTAATACCCTAAATCTATAACCTCTGGTCTTATTACCTAGTTCTAAATGTTCAGAAAACTATGGTGACAATGGTATCACTCTCTCATAGGATATATGAATGAAATT
This sequence comes from Omphaloscelis lunosa, assembly GCA_916610215.1. Classification (NCBI taxonomy): domain Eukaryota; kingdom Metazoa; phylum Arthropoda; class Insecta; order Lepidoptera; family Noctuidae; genus Omphaloscelis; species Omphaloscelis lunosa. Next base: position 990,051 of record OU744245.1, on the reverse strand, counting down.
TAGGGATACAAAAATAAAACAATTGTTAATATTATTAGTTTTTTTGTCTTTTATGTCTGCGTAATTATTATAAATTCAACACACTTAACAGGCTATTACACTTTGTGTTAAGTTAAAAGTTCTAAAGAGTAACAGTGTTGTAATTGTAAGTGTTACAAACCTTGCAGTTATCAATGTAAATATAATTATATTAAATTGACTCCATGATCTCTTTTAATTATTATCAATCTTGCAAACTCTGTACTTTTAATAATTATGTTTAATTGGCTTAATATTTATATTCACAAGTTTAATTTTTTTTAAATGTTTTCTCAGACAGAGTTAATCAACAGTTTTATTTATTAAGTAATTGAATACTGGAAACGAAAGACCGATGAAAATATGGAATATGAATTGTGTGAAAAATGATTAGTATGACGGCAGTGATAGTTGAAATGACGAATAGACGATTAATGTTGGTTCATATAATAAATAATCATGAAAAGAACTTATTTCCAGGGTGGTAAAATACCATCAAGTAAAATATTAGTAACTTATGGCACAACTAAACTTCTTTTTTTAATGTAAGGGACATGTTATGGACATGCTTATTTTGGGCGGAGCATCGGCGTGTCCTCGTGGAGGCGATCGGCGGCGGTGATCTCTCGCGTCCGGCCCTGGTTCAGGCCATGGTACGGAGCGAGAGGAAATGGGAGGCCGTCACCTCCTTCTGCGAAGCGGTAATGCTCGCGAAGGAGGAGGCGGAACGCGTGAGGGAGAGGCAAATTTCGCGCCCTCACGCCCCTAACCGCTGCAGGAGGAGACGTCAAAGGGACATGTTATATTTAAACCACTGGGCATTCCTAAATCTTTCGTTTATAACATAAAAGAAGAGAAAATTGTAAGAAATATTGCTCTAGACACAATTTAAATTAGAGCAGATAGTAAAAAGATATAGGCAGATATAAAAATAAAAAATAAACAATTTTTGGCTCTCCTGAAAAACCGTGGTTTATCCCATTAATTAATTGGTACTTCTGGTATCGATATGAGAATCAAATTAATGTAAGTTCTTGGTATTTTAGCAACGGTCTTTGGCATATTACAGTAAGGAGCATGTAATAAAGATAGTTTTGTGAGATAATAATGTAAGAGAAAAATTCTTAAAAAAAACTAATCATGAATTAAAGTTAGAAACATGTTATTTAAATTGCCTGATTTGAGGTTTAATTTATACGTGTAATTTATTTAATACGATGACTTATTTATTTTTCTGAGAAGCAAAAATGTTAATGACAGTTAAATATTCTTTTTTCGTCATAAATCGTTTTATGCAGTCCAAAAAATTGAACTGTATGGTACATATTTGTAACGATAGAGAAATTTTAATTATACCAATCGATAGAGCAGGAAATTCTGAATCCAATGATACATTTATAACTCATTTTCGCCAAAATGTCCCTTACGTTAATTGATACTTGGTGTCGATTGTTAAAGTAAATATTTAATTGAAATTTAAATCCAACTTCAATTAATTGTTATAGGTACTTATGGATGAATTAATCTTTATTTATGCAGACTACAATGGTGTTAGTAAAAAAATAGCTTAGCCTATGTTAGTACTTTAATAACAAAACCAGAACGGGCCGGTTTGTAAGCGCCCACGCAGCGGGCTGCCTGCCCGGCGGCTATTAAACGCATGATTGTGTTGGGACTGCCACGCAGTCTGCCGAGTAGCGAGGCAGATTTCTTACGCCACTGTGCATTAAAGCCGTCAGTGCGTACGTCTGCAAACATTGCCGAGGCACTAAAGAAACGCGGCAATCGCAACAACACCCTGAATGCGTTATTGTATTGCATACGCAGAACATTGAAAGCCTTTTGGGTATATGTGACCCACAGGGCACCCGACTACAGTGCTGTATGCCTTAAAAAGGGTTATTATAATTGCGTCTGTACATCGCGAAAATCTGCGGGCCAGCATATTCGCCCTCACCGACAAAGCTTTGCGCTTCCTCTCTAGATCCATATAATATTACCGTGTCCATATCATCTTTCAGGTCATCAGTAACCAGATGACCCAGGTATTTAAATTTGTATACATGAGTCGCAGCGTACGAGTATGACTCACACACATTGAGTAGCTTTCGGAGAGCACAGATCGCTAATGTTGTTAAAACAAACTCCATTCACGTAGCAGCCGACACTTGTCCCGGGTTGACGGTGCGTTGTGTTCCACGTGCGCCTAAAAGAGATGTCAGCAGAATTGACGGGGTCCCCTTGGGCCGATGCCTGTCGGGGTCGCGGGAAAGTCCGAAAGCGATACCATGGCCCCTGGCAACATGGCAACTGAAGGAACACGGGTGAGTTTTAGTTAGTAAGAGTCTGACACGCCCTCCTGCTCCGCCCAGAGTGGGAAAAGTTATTTAATCATTTCCCACCAAAAAAAAGCCAACACGTGTGCTGCTGAGTCGCTCAATCAGAGCATTAACATACAGACCGAAGAGCAATGGCGAGGACAGGCCTCACTGCCTCACCCCGCTCTCCAACCGGCATGGCTCCGACAGATCTACCGCCCACGGCATCTGAGTCTCTTGGTTCAGGTACCAGTGCTTGAGGAGTAATACTAATTCTGGCGGCAGCGTTGTCTCTTCTAGCTTTTGCCAGGAAGATTATATGGGACAAGGTCAAAGGGTCCTGGATAAATCAAGGAAAACCGCATAAACAGGTGTATTTCAGTCCGTGTAATACCTGACAGCGTGCTTCAAGCTAACAATAGCAGTCTCCGTTGACAGCCCAGGCCGAAATAAAAACTGGGCATCACAGAGCTGCACATGTTTATTTAGATGCTAGTTAAGCACGCTGTCAAGGTTAAGACGGTGGCGAGTGAAATAGGCCTGTAGTTTGACTTGTCCGATACGTCTCCTGTCTTGCTTTTGACTACCGGCACCACCAGAGTTCACACTAGATCAGGGGAAGATGTGAATGACACAGACACATATTAAATAAAAGTGCCAGTACCCGGGGTCTGTGGAAACCAGCATGTTGTAGGTGCTCAATGCTAAGTCCATCATGCCTAGGGGATTTATTTGTCTCTTGCCATCTTCTTCAATATGTGCCTGATCTCCTTTGCACGAATTACAGTGGACACCTCCGTATGCTCAAGACCAGCAATGAACATCCTGCACGGCGGACTAGCCAGGGGTTTTAGCTTATCTTGACTGCTTTCATACGTGGCACTAGCACACGAACATAAAATTTTCACAATATCTCTGTATAAATTATTAATTAACTCTTTATTTGCCACAGCAATTTTGTAAATCTACTGACAAGTCAATATGTTTTAATAGTGAATTACACATATATTCATAGGCAATACATTGGTCTGCATTCCTCTCTCCCCATTGTATTTTATTACCAACAGTTTTTCCTAATCGGTTTCTGCCTATCAACATCGAGATTACAAGTTATAGCGATAAATGGTCAGACCAATAAGTTATGATTTATAGATTAAAAAAACGAATTAAATAATTTTATAATATTTAAATGATACAGTTTATTTATACGCCTTTTCTGTAACAACTTGATGAATCATATTTATCATTGAAATTAATTGTAGTAGGTATCTAAAATTAAAATGTCTCTCTTTTACAGTCGTTACGGGTCGTTAGAAGCCCGGAAATCCGATAGCCAGTCTTATCAAGGGGTATCGTGTTACCCAGTAAATGCGTTGTGGAGGTCAGATAGGCAGTAGTCCATGTAAAATACTGGTATTCAGCTGCATTCAGTTAGACTGCAAGCCAACCCCAAAATAGTTGGGAAAAGGCTAGGCAGATGATGATCAAAAATTAAAATGTCATATTTTGCATATTTAAATTATTAACATTTTTATAGTTTGGTTTTATATCTATCGGCACTCCGAGCAACAACGAGCGCAATTTGTCATACTTATAGCTACATTATGGGTACCTACTGTTAATATTAGCATGTCGGTGACGCGAACCCATAAGATTTTCCTCTACCAAAAATCGCTCAAAGCGCTTAAAGAAGTTGTCACTTAAAAGAAAAAACGTGTGGCTTCGGGGGAACCCCGTCAGGAACGAAGTTTCTTCTCACGTATAATGTAAAGCAAAAACAAAATTTACGCAACCGCCTTCTTGGACTGACATTTTGACCTCACTATTGGCTTTAGCACCCTCAAAAACGAATAACTCATTTACTTTCTGCCCCTGCTGCTAGTCCTCGCGCTGCAGGCCATAATTCCCTAAATACTGCCGTAGCAGGATCGAGAGAAGATAATAATAATAATAATAACCCCACCGCCGTATCTCTACGTTGACGTCGTGGTGGGGCTTGTGCGCTCCGAACTCTAGGTCTGTGCCGGTAGAGTTTACTTTGCCGGAACGGGTCTAGGATGAGGAGCCAGACCAAGAGAGATACAAAAACCCGCAGGGCAGCATGTGGCGAGCTGTTGGGCAGTAGCGACCCCACGGACCCTATCTCCCGGGAGAAGTCTTGTTCCTCACCTCTGGCTTGCCTTTATTGGCCGGTTGGAGTGAATACTGACGAGGAACGGAGCTCCCACCTCATTCTTGCCTTAATTGGCCGGCTTGAGTAGAGATTCGCAAGAGCAAATGTGCTCGGAGGAAGGAAGTATTCCAGTAAGTGCTCGTAGGGATGTTGACCATCTTCCGGGCTCTGGGATTGTTCTGAAAGCCGTGGAATACCTCTCCACTCCTCAAGCACCTCAAGACATGTTGCCCCCTAGTTGCTACGTCACTGTGTGCTAGCGACAGTTTTCCGGGGGCCCATTATTGAGTGTGCAAGTCACCCCCTGCCATTTCATCCTTGTATAGTATATAACATTGGTCAGGCAGGGGACATAGTTATCCCATAGTTCAAGGAAACAAATCCACTATAGCCATCCAAACCCATAGCATAAGTTTTATTTTCATGTTCTACAATAGTCCTGCACCAACCGGGGGTTGTCCTTGGGTGCACTTGCATAGTCCATACAGGGATAATCGTCGGTTGGTGCCTCATTCCATATAAAATTGTCTAAGGGGCCTCTGCGAGTTGGCTTCGGCCCCTCGTACGCCTTCCAAAAGACCGGGACCCTAAGGTCCCGAGATATATAAATATATAAAAATAAATAATAATAATAATAAGATAATAATAATTAATATAATAATAATAACCCCACCGCCGTATCTCTACGTTGACGTCGTGGTGGGGCTTGCGCGCTCCGAACTCTAGGTCTGTGCCGGTAGAGTTTACTTTGCCGGCACAGGTCTGGGATAAGGAGCCAGACCAAGAGAAATACAAAAACCCGCAGGGCAGCATGTGGCGAGCTGTTGGGCAGTAGCGACCCACGGACCCTATGTCCCGGGAGAAGTCTTGTTCCTCACTTATGGCTTGCCTTTATTGGCTGGCTGGAGTGAACACTGACGAGGAACAGAGCTCCCACCTCATTCTTGCCTTTATTGGCCGGCTTGAGTGGAGACTCGCAAGAGCAAACGTGCTCGGAGGAAGGAAGTATTCCAGTAAGATGCTGGTAGGGATCTTGACCGTACTTCCGGGATTGTCCTGATAGCCGTGGAATACCTCTCCACTCCTCAAGCACCTCAGGAAGTGTTGCCCCCTTGTCGCTACGTCACTATGTGCTAGCGACCGTTTTCGGGGGCCCATTATTGAGTGTGCAAGTCACCCCCTGCCATTTTATCCGTGTATTACATAACATTGATCAGGCAGGGGACATAGTACTTCCATAGTTCCAGGTAACTAATCCATAGCCACCCAAATCCATAGCCCATTATGTTTTGTTTCCATGTTCTGCAATAGTCCTACACCAACCGGGGGTTGTCTTTGGGTGCACTTGTATAGTGCATACAGGGATAATCGTCGGTTGGTGCCTCAACACTTAAAAACATCTAACAGGCCTCTGCGCGTTGGCTTCGGCTCCTCGTACGCCTTCCAAAGGTCCGGGACCCCAGGGTCCCGAGAAATGTCAAAGACCAATGAAATAATAATAATAACCCGACCGCCGTATCTCTACGTTGACGTCGTGGTGGGGCGCTTGCGCGCTCCGAACTCTAGGCCTGTGCCGGTAGAGTTTACTTTGCCGGAACAGGTCTGGGATGAGGAGCCAGACCAAAAGAGATACAAAAACCCGCAGGGCAGCATGTGGCGAGCTGTTGAGCAGTAGCGACCCCACGGACCCTATCTTCCGGGAGTAGTCTTGTTCCTCACCTCTGGCTTGCCTTTATTGGCCGGCTGGAGTAAACACTGACGAGGAACGGAGCTCCCACCTCATTCTTGCCTTAATTGGCCGGCTTGAGTGGAGATTCGCAAGAGCAAATGTGCTCGGAGGAAGGAAGTATTCCAATAAGATGCTGGTAGGGATCTTGACCGTACTTCCGGGATTGTCCTGATAGCCGTGGAATACCTCTCCACTCCTCATAAGCACCTCAGGACATGTTGCCCCCTTGTCGCTTCGACACTTTGTGCTAGCGACAGTTTTTCGGGGGCCCATTATTGAGTGTGCAAGTCACCCCCTGCCATCTTATCCGTGTATATTATATATCATTGGTCAGGCAGGGGTCATAGTCCTACCATAGTTCTTGATAACCAATCCACTATAGCCAACCAAACCCATAGTCCATTTTTTTTGTTCCCTTGTACTGCAATAGTCCTACATCAACCGGGGATTGTCCTTTTGTGCACTTGCATAGTGCGTACGGGGATAATCGTCGGTTGATATATTATTTCATTTAAATTTGTCCAAGGGGCTTCTGCGAGTTGGCTTCGGCCCCTCGTACGCCTTCCAAAAGACCGGGACCCCATGGTCCCGAGATATGTAAACACATAAATAACAATAATAACCCCACCGCCGTATCTCTACGTTGACGTCGTGGTGGGGCTTGCGCGCTCCGAACTCTAGGTCTGTGCCGGTAGAGTTTACTTTGCCGGAACGGGTCTAGGATGAGGAGCCAGACCAAGAGAGATACAAATACCCGCAGGGCAGCATGTGGCGAGCTGTTGGGCAGTAGCGACCCCACGGACCCTTTCTCCCGGGAGAAGTCTTGTTCCCCACCTCTGGCTTGCCTTTATTGGCCGGCTGGAGTGAACACTGACGAGGAACGGAGCTCCCACCTCATTCTTGCCTTAATTGGCTGGCTTGAGTGGAGATTCGCAAGAGCAAACGTGCTCGGAGGAAGGAAGTATTCCAATAAGATGCTGGTAGGGATCTTGACCGTACTTCCGGGATTGTCCTGATAGCCGTGGAATACCTCTCCACTCCTCATAAGCACCTCAGGACATGTTGCCCCCTTGTCGCTTCGACACTTTGTGCTAGCGACCGTTTTCGGGGGCCCATTATTGAGTGTGCAAGTCACCCCCTGCCATTTTGCCCGTGTATTTTATATAAAATATTGGTCAGGCAGGTCTTTCCATAGCTCTAGATAACCAGTTCACTTAGCCACCCAAACCCATAATCCAATATCTTTGTTTCCATATCCTACAATAGTCTTGCACCAACCGGGGGTTGTCCTTGGGTGCACTTGCATAGCGCGAACAGGGATAATCGTCGGTTGGTGCCTCATTTAATTCAAAACGTATAACGGGCCTCTGCAAGTTGGCTTCAGCCCCTCGTACGCCTTCCAAAGGTCCGGGACCCCAGGGTCCCGAGATGTGTCAAAGACAATAATAATAATAATTTATTTGCATCAAGTTTTACATTTTACATTAAATACATGGTAGTACATACAGTTTAAAGTAAATTATACTGGGTAATGGTAGCGTGCAATGAGCAAATGAGAGATAGAATGGGGTTTAACGGGAGCTATATTGAGTTAACAATAAGCTTTCTGTGTTGTTGTAATGTAGCGTTTGTAGCCAATTATTTAGTTTCTTTTTAAATGACATTATAGGGAGTGAGTAAAAGTTCAGTATTTTGTTAAGACTATTGTAGAGATGAGGACCTTGGAAACAGGGAAATCTTCTTGTAAAAGAGTATTTACAGTGGAAGGGTTGACATACCTTGTCTTTGCGTCTTGTGGTGATTATTTCATAGGAAGTTCTTTGATGCTGATATAGTAGTCTGGCAATACAAATAATTGTCTGACTGTAAGGACTTTACAATTCCTATACAATTCTTCAGTAGGGAAAAGGATGGACCGAAAGGTACTCATTTTCAGCACGGCTCTCTGAGCTCGTTCTAGCTTCAAAAGTACCGTTTTAGGTGCACCACCCCAAGCGCATATACAGTACGTTAAGAGAGACTGACAAAGAGCAAAATATGTACACCTAATAGTTTGAGGTTCTGCGATGTGGCGAAGACTACTAAAGACAAAAATTAGCTTTCTGATTCTTTTTGTCAGCAGCTCTATATGAGGTGCAAAGCTCAGGCCATCATCAAGAGTCACACCGAGATATTTGATGGTTCAACAACGTTCCAATTTTGGACATGTACATGTCGCAGTGCCAGATAGTAAACATGAGTGCGCTACCACAGCGTATGAACTTGGAGGTTGAGTAGAATTTCGTAAACTGTATGTAAGAATTTTAGTTTTGTCGGTATTGATTGTGAGAATGTGTCTTTTGAGCCATTGTAGAACACTATTTAGTCCTTTTTGTGCGGAATCGAAGGTGTCATCCCAAGTGTCGCCAGAGTAGGTAAGGACAGTGTCATCAGCAAACGTCACAATTCTTCCACTTTCCAAACTAAGATTACGTAGTTGGTTAATGTAAATTAGAAAAAGGGTTGGGCCAATCACACTGCCTTGGAAAGGAATTTGAACATTGAATTTTGTTGAACTGTCATAAATGAAACATCGTTTACGAAAATGTGTTACGTAATTATTATATCATGGTCTATTTCCGCGAAAAATTCTGTACATGTCGACGCCGCCCGGACTTTTGCCGTGAGTAACCCAAATTTACAAACTCAGAAACATCCAAACTTTCACACTATAACAATCAGCTTTTTTCGTAATTTATTATACATTTACATAGCATAATGTATACAATCTTTAGGGGCTACGTCTTAGTAGAAAACAGAGATGTAGATATTTATAAATTAACCACTAAAAAAGCAACTACTTATAGCGATGTCCTGGGAAAAAATAAAATAAAGGTTACCCTACTTAGAAAGAGAGGGTCTGTCCACAGAGAGCGAGATAGTGATACATAGGTTAAGCTTTAAGAAGGTATTCGAAGTGTGGTCTCCATTTTTATCTCTATCTTCATGGTTTATTCATCGATCACTAATAGTGATCACTAATAGTGATCGATGGGTTTATTCTAAAATTCGGCAACGTCGCAAATAGCTGTCAAACTTTTACCTGTTTTGATTAATTTGGAAATAATACTGTATGGAAATATAAAATATCGCTCACTAGTGAACTAGAATATTAATAATGAATTGCAATTATAACACTGAATTTGATGTTGTAACCGTTTAAGCTCTAAAAAGGCATTTGGAAAGTTTCCAAATACTTTTTTTACATCTAATAGTAAATATTTGGTGTTACGATATTAATTGTTGTATTTCATAATCAATATTTTAGTTCACTACTTAGCCATAATTAATACTTTCATACATTAATATTGCCAAATTAATCAAAACAGCGAAATAATTGACATCTATTTGCGACGCCGCCGCCGCCCACTTTCAGAATGCAGTTTCGTAAATGAGCATTCTCTATTTTCACCCAAGCAGAGATGTGCGTTTTTTTTTAATCTCATCGAAGGTACTTCATGCCTTTTTATGCCTACTGTGTAAATAAATATGATAAATTAACATAATATTTGATCAAATTATATATTTTTCATTATATATTACCCTTAATTTGCGTATTAAAAACATTGTGTTTCTTTATTTTTTTATTACTTTGTGCCAACCATTCAGTGCATGAGAATTGTTCCCGTCCAGGATCCAGCGTTTGCGCAGTGGGCGGCGGGCGAGCTGCGCGACCTAGCGGCCACGCTGTTCCTCAACGACCGCTGCTCCGAGGAACTGCCGGGCCAGCAGTCCGTGGGCGGCACGCGTAAATCCAGCGCCAGCGGAGCCAAGGTATCACAACATTTGTTTCATAGCTACGTAGTGTTTTAAAAAGCCCATTTTTCGGACAACGCAAATTTATTAAAAAAAAAAAATTGTTTGTACGCACAATATTGGAAGATTTTCCAAGTTATTTTAAGACCAAAAAATCTACCTAGCCTTTTAATAATGATATAATCACTTGCCTGTCAACCTTATATAAAATCATAACGTCCTGTATAACTAACAAAATTATTAAACACACTGAACAATACAATATCTTAACTGAAGAACAAAAATAATGTAAGCGCCGTCATATGGGGTGTAAAGAGCAATTAATTATAGATTCCACTATTTTAAAATACGTCCAGAGATCTAGACAGAACTTATTCATAGCTTACATAGATTACAAGAAGGCATTCGATAGCGCTCCGCACTCATGGTTGATCGAAGTAACATATATAAAATCAATCCATTAATTATAAATTTTCTTAAAAATACAATGGGACCTGGAGCACGACACTAAAATTAGAAACTAAAACAACAAAATTATCCTTAAATGAAATAGCAATTAAAAAGGTTATTTTCCAAGGAGACTCATTAAGCCCTCTATGGTTTTGTCTAGCCCCTGAATCCACTTTCCCAAGCATTAATCGAATCGAAATTAGGTTTTGATATTAAGAACGGCAGGTCGATATTGTACCAAATTACACATTTACTTTATATGGATGATTTAAAACTATATGCTAATATACATGCAGATTTACACGATTTATTAAACATCACAACAACATTTTTGAAAGACATAAGAATGGATTTTGGACTAGATATATGGAAAGAAGGGAACTAGTCAACAGACTCCGAAGAAGTTTCCGGCAAGCCCCCAAAAAGCCCTTTATCTATATCAAGTTTCCGGCATATATCTAATCAAAAAAAAAATCCATGAATGCAATCCAGAACTATATACATATTTAGGCTCGGGGCAGGCTGGATCGCTCCAACGCGAATGTATACGTATATCCGTGGTGGGGCGACCCAGACTGCCAGGCACTTCTTCTCTTGCAACCGAGCGGGTGGGTCCCGGCCACGCCGGGGAATCCCACACCGCTCCGGCGGTTAGCCCCCATCGTATTATGGGGGGCATCAACCTGCAATATGGACAACTTAATGCCGCGCTTTTCAGCGCGGCCGGCTGCTGATTTAACGCCCACTACACTGGCTGCGATTACCGCGCCCATAAACTCGACCTCGGCTGCGACTAACGCGCCTATACCGACTACACGGAGTGTGCTTCCCACGAGCATTTGGCAACAGAGCATCGTGCGGAGCAGCACCACTTACCCACACAACACTTACCAAGAGCTCAAACGGACTAACGTGGGGAAGGATGACAGACCTGGGATCTCTACCACTCTCCCGGTTGAAGTTGATAGAGTACGCCCGCTGAGAAAGCGCCGAAAAATCTTGGCCCGGGAGAGGAAGAAAGTAGGCGACTGAAAGCGCAATACCCGCGAAGGCATTAGCCAGCGCGAAGCGCGATCGGACGTTAAAGAGTTGGTACGCGACCAGCCACAAGTACGCGCAGGGGAAACCCAGCGCGAAGAGCCTCCGCACGTAACAGAGTCTGCCGGGACCGCCGGCCGACCCCAAGACACTGACAGAACCCAAGACCGACCTTGACCTAGACATGCTAGGGGCAAGCGTTCCGTATCCTCACACAAGGCGTTGCCGGCAATCAACACCTTGCCAGGCACCTCCAAGCCGCAGCCTGGACCGAGCGGTACAGGGCCGGCGAAGAGGGAGCGCCCTGACGACACGGCTTCGCCAGGTACGCTTCAGGGCGACGCCAAGCGTGTGAGAATCCACTCCGCTCAGGGGGAACAGAGAACCCATGCGCGGGCCACAAAGGATATTCCTGCGCGGCTAGCCGTAGCAATCTGCTTTCCCCACCCCAGTAGAAAACTGACCAAAGAAGAGGCTGAGCACGTTAAGACTGATTTAGAAAACTTACTTATGGACACAGACTCGTCGACACCACTCCCGGCCTTCCGCGGATACCCACGGGTAGCGGAAGGAACAGTGCAGATGTGGTGTGAAGATGATAACGCTCTGACCTGGGTGACCCATAACGTGCCCAAGATTAGACTCCCAGACACTAACCAGAAACTTACTGTGATGAAACAGACCGACGTACCCACCCGTGTCCGAGCCTCGCTTTTCGTCCCTCGCTATAGAGGTGACGTGGCCAAGCTCCAACGTATTCTGACCCGTCAGAATACTTGGTATGACATTACCAGGTGGTCGTTGTTGTTTACGCCTGCATATTAATTGAAGACTTTCAGTGTGTGTGCGCGTGTGTCGTGTTTGCTATTCTAACTGGCCAGGCGCCGTACGGATTTTATTTGCTTATACCGTCACAAATTATTTTTTGGCGTCAAAATTTTCACCATCATCACGAACTTGTACGTTCCACAAATATTTAATGTAAAATACAGTTTATCCAAAATTAAACAACCATACCTCGATACGGGAGTTTCATTGAAGACCACTGAAGCCCCATCATCTGGCGACCTACGACAAAACCTGCAATTTTGGCGAAAATCAAGTTCGATCATTGTGACCACGCGCTGCCGGTGCAGTCATTGCGCCGCAGCTACCTTTCTTCTAAATCAACCATCATACCTGGGTTCTCTGGAGGTGTACCAGCCATTGCAGCCACCGCCGGTTAACGATCAGCATTCAGCATCGCACCGCAGCCTCGGCCAATGCAGCTAAGTGCCCATTATTCCTTGTGAATTCGCTGTTACCTACTCACCCTTATCTTTTATACCCTTACCCTAAATAAATCTATCCAATACCTATTTAGAATAGCTTCTACTATGAGTGCATTGGTGTCCGTAGTCATTGTAGTGTCTTAAAATAATAACATTAATACCTACACCATACGCAGCTCATTAAAGTAAATTCCATTATGTATTGGTAAACGTTTTTACTATCAAATTGAATAAAATAATAGTCTATTTTCTTATGATATTATCATCGTTTTATCCGTGTTTCCCAACAGACTTATAGCTGTTACTATAAGCATATATTTCACCCAACTCGCCGAACATTCCAGGCCGGTATCTCCGTGTAACGCAACTTCGGGCCGCCGACCGTGTCACCGTGTGATCGGAGCGGAGCCCTACCCACAGCTGCGCGCCGGGCTGGCCTCAGGTGACGTTAGGCGAGGAGCGTGAGCTAAGTTTTTAGTTTTATTCATTATCATCACCTAGTTTGTGTCTGTATACTTCCATAATCAAACCTACTTGGAATCAAATTATTTATTGCAATCCGATTTAACATTTACAATATTGGCAAGGTTTGAGTTCACAATGGGAAAGGATTATGAAGGTGAATCTAGCACAAAAAATCCTCAAGAATTACAGGATCTTTTAGTGAAACGTAGTTCCATAAAAGGTCAAATCACTAAATTTAGAAACTTTTTATCAAATGTTACCTCTAAAGAATCGCTTACTCACATTGAGTTAGCGGAGTTAACCTTAAAACTAAACAAATTTGAATCTATGTATATACAACCGTTTTGATGACTTGCAAAATCAGATAGAAGTATTAAACTCTGACAATTTATCTAATGAGATTGATGAACGTGATACTATCGAACAACTATTTATATCCAACATTGCAATTGCTCAAAATGTTACACAAAAACGTAACTCAAATCGTCATGATGAAAGTAATTACAAGGATTTAAATTCTACTCAGATACCTACAGGTCCATGTAATCATGATCATCACGATATAGGTTTTAAATTACCTCAAATTCAAGTTGCTAAATTCGACGGATCTTGCTTTCGTTGGCTTGAGTTTCGTGACACATTCCTATCCATAGTACACAATAACGACCGCGTCGCTCCCATTCACAAATTCCATTATCTTATTTCATACTTGACTGGCGATGCAGCGCGCATTATTGCTAATTTAGAGGTATCCAGCGCAAATTATGCGTGTGCTTGGAAATTATTGTGTGACAGATATAACAATGCACGACAATTAATAACTCATCATATAAATTCATTGTTATACATAAAACCAATTACAAGTGAGTCTGATAAATCATTACGATTCCTTGTGGATCATATTAATAAAAACTTACGTGCTTTGACTAGTCTTGGTCTAGGTTCACGTGACTGGGATATTTTACTCATTCACATAATGAGCCCCAAGCTTGACAGCCACACTAAAGCCAAGTGGGAAGAATACCGTGGCACGTTGGATACTAATATACCAAATTTGCAACACTTTTTCAAGTTTCTTATTGATCGCGCTGATGTACTTGAGTCAATCAATAGCAGCCATCCATACTCTAAGCCTAAGACTCAGACAACGTCAAGGCCTATAGTTTCTAACAATAAAACAAAATCTCATCAGTCATACATTTCTAATAGTGAAGACAATAATATTTCTGAAATATCGTGCGGCGTTTGTAATGGTAATCATCGCCTTTATGATTGTCCCACTTTTTTGGCTAAGAGTGTGGATGACCGTATCAGTGAAGTAAGCAGATTGAAGCTTTGTCACAACTGTTTAAGATCTGGCCATTCTGCACGCAATTGTCGCATGCATCCGTGTCGCATGTGCAATACAAGGCACAATAGACTCTTGCATAAACAATCTAGTAACAAAAATATTTCCAGTGTTGTCACCATTTCACCCGATCTCACTGATGACACTATCGTTAATTTTTCAAATCAAAGTAACCATCAAGTTCTATTGTCTACTGCTTATATTGAGGTAGCTAATCCTACGAATAATCACACACAGAAGGTTCGTGCTCTTTTGGATTGCGGTAGTCAGTCATCATTTATCACTCAATCTCTTAAAACAAAACTACTTTTAGAACCGACTACCACTTTGCATGTCAATATAATTGGCATAGGAAATAAAACCACCACTCAGGCTACAGAAACTTGCGTGGTTCAGTTGAAATCTTTGATGAAGCACTTCACCGTCACTTCGTCTTTTCTGGTATTGCCTGTGTTGACCGGTAATATACCAAGGACACCCGTTGACTTTAAAAAACTTAATATTCCAAGTGATTACTTTTTAGCAGACCCTCAGTTCCACCAACCAGCACCTGTTGATGTTGTCATCGGTGCTGATATTTTCTGGGACATTATTGGCCGCGATCAACTCTCTCTCGGCCTTAATTCACCTGTATTGAGAAGTTCTCAATTCGGTTGGTTGGTTTCAGGTCCTATGTATTTTAATTTACCCACAAACAATAAATTTAAGGAAATTGATAATAATATAGATTCTAATCATTCAGTCGTTTCTTGTGTGTCATCTGTTGACAAAATACATCAAGAATTGACAAAATTCTGGGACTTAGAAAATGTTCCCCAAACTAAACCACATATGAGTCATAGCGAGAAGGCATGCGAAACACATTTTTTAACGCACACTCTTCGTTTGGGAACCGGTAGATTCTCAGTTAGTTTACCCTTAATAGATACACCTGATTGTCTTGGTGAATCTTATTCACTGGCTAAAAAACGCTTGTTAAATCTAGAAAGGCGATTTCGCAAACAACCACATGTGAAATCACAATACGTGGAATTTATGCGTGAGTACGCAGACTTAGGTCACCTTTCAGAGTCCTCTGTACATATACCTTCTACATCTTACTTCCTCTGCCATCACGCTGTCTTTAAAGACAGCAGTGAATCTACGAAAATTAGAGTCGTATTCGACGGCTCGGCTCCTACTTCATCAGGCCAGTCTGTCAATGACATCCTCATTGTCGGGCCTCATATGCAGGACTCACTGTTCTCCATCTTAATAAGAGCTCGACAACATAAGTTCCTCCTCACGGGTGACGTCGAGAAAATGTACCGTCAAATTCGTGTCCATGAGGAGGACCGCAATCTTCAACTTATTTTGTGGAGAGAGGATGAGTCTTTGCCCATCAAAACTCTTCAGCTGGGTACTGTGACTTACGGAATGGCAAGTTCCAGCTACTTAAGCACTCGGTGTCTGTGGCAGATTGGTGAAGAATCTTCTGATTCTATGGTTAAGAATATAATTCAACATGATTTCTTTGTGGACGATCTCATTACTGCCTTACTGGTTCTGAAAGTGAGGATACTCTACGTTATATTCACCAATCAGTAACTGAAGAATTGAAGAAGGGATGCTTTAATCTTCGTAAGTTTAAGACTAATTTACCATCATTGTTCGATCCAAATAATCAAACTGATGATAATCTTTTATTAAGCGAGTCAACTAGTACACTAGGCATGGGATGGAACCCATCAACCGATCAGTTACGTTTCCCTATCAAATGCCCACTTTCCTCTAACAATAATTTAACCAAAAGATCTTTTCTATCGTCTCTTTTTAAGATCTTTGATCCCTTAGGACTGATTAGTCCATGTGTAATAAAAATGAAAATTTTGTTACAACAACTGTGGCTGCATAATTTGACTTGGGACTCTCCAGTCCCACATGAAGTTCAAAGAGACTGGAACAATTTTATGCAGTTTTTACCTTCTCTATTAGCTCTAGAAGTTCCACGGCGTGTGCTTTGTAATGAACCAGCATCTGTGGAATTACATTCATTCAGTGATTCGCCCCAACATGCATACGGAGCTTGCATTTATTTACGTTCGGTTAATGCCGCGAATGAGGTAACAGTCAATTTGCTTTGTTCTAAGTCCAAAGTAGCTCCGATTAAAGGTACAACTATCCCTCGTCTAGAATTGTGCGCTACCCTACTGGAAGCAAGGTTATGCAAGGCTGTCAAGAAGTCACTGCGATATGAAGTTCAGCATCAAGTACACTGGTGCGATTCGTCAGTAGTGCTAGCCTGGCTCCACACTAGTTTTATAAATTTGAAAACGTTTGTAGCTAATAGGATTTCGGAGATCTGTGAGCTAACAGACGCCTCCTCGTGGCGCTATGTGCCCACATCTGTCAATCCTGCAGACCTCATATCTAGAGGAATCGGTCCAGATAAGCTCGGCAGTACCCAGCTATGGTGGTCAGGCCCGCCATTCCTCACCGAGCCTGAAAGTGATTGGCCTATCTTAAAACCTAATAAAATTAATACTAATGACTTACCGGAAACTAAACCTAATTGTACTACCACTCATGTTGCTACTCAAAATGAACCTATAATTAACTTTAAAGATTTTTCTAGCTTAACTAAAATAAAACGATCTTTCGCTTACGTGCTAAGATTTATTAATAATTTAAAAACTAATCAAGATAAAATTCTTGGCAATCTGACTGTTGATGAATTAAATAATTCTTTTCTTTATTTGTGTCGTCTTGCACAGCAAGAATCATTTTTCTGTGAGTATAATTTACTATGCAACAATAAGACCTTAAGTTCTAAATCAAATATTTTATCATTGACTCCATTTTTAAGGTCATTCGAGTTGGTGTTCGACTAGACTCATCTGATTATAACTATAATAAAAAACACCCTGTTCTCCTGCATGCTTCGCCTCATTTTACCAAATTGATCTTCGAGTACGAACATAAACGCGGATTGCATGCTGGTCCACAACTATTGTTGGCCGTTGTTAGGGAATACGTTTGGCCGATTAACGGCAGAAATTTAGCTAGACGCATTTTTCATAATTGCTCCAGGTGCAGACGCTTGCAGGGCAAGACTATTGCGCCAATAATGGGACATTTGCCCTCAAACGTGTCACGCCAAACTTTCCATTTCACACCGTGGGAATTGATTTCGCTGGCCCATTCCTTATTGTAAACAGAAAGGGACGCGGTGCTTCGTTAGTCAAGTGCTATCTTTGTTTTTTCATATGCCTTCGATATAAAATTTCTCACCTCGAAGCTGTGAGCGATCTATCAAGGGACGCTTTCGTTATGACATTCCGAAGGTTTGTGTCACGTAGAGGCAGACCAGCGGAGGTATTCTGCGACAATGGACGCAACTTTGTCGCAGGAGCTAAAGAAATGAATGATTTTTTTAAGATTTACCAAACCGATCTATCTGATTTTGCATGTTCGGAAGGCATTAAGTTTTACTTTTCACCAGCTTACGCTCCTCATTTTGGCGGCATTTTTGAGGCCGGTATCCGTTCGGCAAAATTTCATATTAGGCGAGTAATGGGTAATTCTCATTTAAGTTTTGAGGAACTTCAAACTCTTTTCGCTCAGGTAGAAGCTGTGTTAAATAGTAGACCTCTCTCTCCTTTATCCGCCTCTCCTGATGATTTCCATTGCCTTACTCCTGGGCATTTTCTCATTGGCCGGGCTCTTACCGCGCTACCTGAACCTGCTTTGGAGGATTGCCACTCAACCAGCTTGCAGCGTTACGCCAGGCTGCAGCAAATATACCAACATTTTTGGCGGCGCTGGCAATGCGAATACATCGCCGAATTACAACTTCGCCGTAAATGGAAGACCAATGCCGACGCAGTAAAAATTGGGGACATGGTCCTGCTTAAAGAAGATGGCATCCCACCACTTTGTTGGAGACTTGGACGCATTACCCGGCTCTTCCCAGGACTGGATGGGGTTGCACGAGTAGCCGACATCAATACGCAAAGAGGAACTATACGGCGTGCTCTTGTTCGCATCTGCCCATTACCGACCGAAGAGGAGCTACTTAAGGGTTGAAACCTCTGAATTTCAACGGGGGGAGGATGTTTACGCCTGCATATTAATTGAAGACTTTCAGTGTGTGTGCGCGTGTGTCGTGTTTGCTATTCTAACTGGCCAGGCGCCGTACGGATTTTATTTGCTTATACCGTCACAAATTATTTTTTGGCGTCAAAATTTTCACCATCATCACGAACTTGTACGCTCCACAAATATTTAATGTAAAATACAGTTTATCCAAAATTAAACAACCATACCTCGATACGGGAGTTTCATTGAAGACCACTGAAGCCCCATCAGTTGTACAGGGCAACTACCGTCGGTGGTGACCAAAGCGGGACTTATATGACCCTAGGGCTGCCACCAGAGGAAGCTGAAAAAGTTCCTGGGATGGGAGCGTCGGATATCGTACCTGCTAGGGTCGATATACGTACGCTTCTGGCCCACGACCCGACCCTCTGACACCCAGACCCGACCCTCTGACACCCCGACTGACAGCACGGACGGGAAGACGACACTACCAATCATGACCCAGACGAGCGACACTGACATTGCCCAACTCGAGGAGGTCATGGCCCGAGCGGCAATGGCCGACGACGTCGAGACCATACCGCCCACATCACCTGGCTGGAATGAGCAACTTCTCGCCTCGTCGCCGGGCGATCAACAGAATGACCAGTACAGAGCGGAGGAGACGGAGATACTGTCTGATGGATCTCTCTCCGACTAACTCCACTCCACCGCCGCACTATGGGACCAAACAGTATTTTCCATCTCAAAAATGGTTTTGTCGAAAGTCGTAAATCCATAGATTGTTTTATGGTTTTATACTCTCAAAAGATGGAACTTACGAATAAATTACAAAATATAAAAAAATATAAAGTTTTACGTTTATAAAATGAACCTCAAACATTGGGCATAAATATTTTCATGCCAATTAAATTACCGTTAAGGGAGTTCAACACATAATTATTCGGAAGTTTTCCAAGGAAACATATTAGTGTTATACATCATTAGATAGCTTAGAATATACACTTTGCAACCACGTTCAGTTTTTGTAAAAAAATATTTTTATTTAATTTTTTAATATTTTTTTAGTGAAGTAAAGAAAATTTAGTTTTTGTTAATTTCAATTGGAGTTTTCGTTGTTGCCGAAAGCAGCCGGTGTCAAGTTAATTACTCTATTAGAGACCTTATCTACTCAGTAATATGAGGATTTAAAAAAAAACTTGCGCGTTTTTTGCGCCAGAGGTGATTTTGAAGCAATAATGTCAATCGGGGAAAAATCCTCGAAAATTACGGTTCTTCTTTTTTATTATGAAATATTATATTTAGTTATTATCCTTTGATGTCTATATTGTTTTTTTCTATTTCTATGATAAAAAAATACATTTGCAAATTAAAAAAACTGCTATTATATTTGAAAGAATCTTCCCATGGCAATTTTGTTTGGGGTGGTCACCTTAACCACAAGTATGATAAACTATATTGCTGCGGAAGTTCTATTTATCTGTTGTGGTAAATAATTACAATCAGTACTGATTACACTATTTCGATGAGAACTGTTATAATCAATTGTCCCATGGTTTTTGCACAAGGCACTAAAATATTAGTCCTTTAAATACCCGTGTATGTTCAGCATACGATTCATCAAAGTGTTCAGATACTTCTTTTCAATAACAATTAACGCATAAAAAACATTATTATCTAACAATGAGTGAATTCGTTTGTGTTCGACGCGATCTTTGTGATCAAATAATAAAAGGGAAAAGTACTTCAGACCTCAAAAAATATTTATTGGAAAATTTTCAACTATCGGAAACTGACGTTAATACTGTAATAGAGAGTATTCAAAAAAATCTAACATCGAGTTGCAACCAGAAATGGACCAAAGCTCAAAGAAAGCCAGACCGGTTCGAGAGCCTATACTCAAATTGGTTAAATGGTGAGTTTAAAGTATCATTGAATTCTTGCAGTACCTCAACCACTGTAAATTCTGGTTTGAATACTTCTGGTGAACGTGGAAGACCAACAAAACAATATGACGAGTGCTCGGAAAACACAAAGAAACGAAAAAATATGGAGTTGGTCCAGGAGTATGGAATGGGACATGTCCGTAACGCTTATGTGCAAGGTTTAAGATCCATGGGGGAAAATGATGAAGCGTCGATTGTGACTATTATCAGAAATAAGGAAAAAGAAGAGAAAAAAGTTATTCTACAAAACATACTCAATCCAGATAACGCACTTTCCTTTACAAAAGAGGAAGCATTGAGTATATGCATTGAAACTGATTTAACCAAAGCACAATATGCGTACCTAAGAAAAAGGCTCGTTGACAAGAATTTAAGTTCTGTATTGCCTTCGTATCAAACACTAAGTGAAGCAAAAAAGGCTTGCTTTCCGCCTGCATCCAGCATTACGGTGACAAATATAAGCGCAAAAATCAACCTGCAAGATCTCTTAGACCATACAGTCTGCCGTATTATAAGGATAAAGTCAGGATCGACTTACAATCGTCTCAAGCTTTTCACTAAATGGGGATGTGATGGATCCTCCGGGCAAAGTGAGTATAAACAAACTCTACCGGAAGAAAACGAACAAATATCGGACGCTAATTTGTTTATAGTGTCCCTTGTACCACTGCGACTAGTAGACGAAGAAACTTCTACGGTCATATGGAAAAACCCTACTTGCTCATCTGTTAGATATTGCAGACCAATTTCATTAGAATTTGCAAAAGAAACTCCCGAAAAAACTACAGCGGTTGTCAGTGAAATTGAAGCCAAAATTAATCAATTGATTCCAACTCTTGTGTCAATAGAAGACAAAGTCATCGAAGTTAAACATCAACTGTTTATGACAATGATTGATGGGAAAGTTGCTCAAGTGTTGACAAACACATCATCCAGTGCTACCTGCACTGTTTGTGGAGCAACTCCCAGACAAATGAATGATCTTTTAAAAGTTACAACGAGAGTTGAAAATGAAAATGCGTTTAAATACGGATTGTCGACGCTACACGCATGGATAAGATTTATGGACATGATCCTCCATATTTCTTACAATTTAGGTTTTGAGAAGTGGTCTGCAACAACTCCAGAAAACAAGCAACTCAAGAAAAAATTTGTCCAAAAACGTTTCCGAGAAGTGCTTGGCTTGCATATTGATAAACCACGTCAAGGTTCCGGTGATACGGCAAGGAGATTTTTCCAAAATTACCAATGTTCTGCAGAGATAACCGGAATTGATGAAGAATTAATCAAGAGACTATATGTAATTCTTCAAACTATGTCATCGGGATTTCCTATAAACGCAGAAAAATTTGGTCAGTATACATTGGTAACCGCGCAATTATAACTGGTACTACATGCCATCTTCGGTCCATAAAGTACTTATACATGGTGCTAAAATAATTGAGCATTATGCAGTTTTGCCTATAGGACAATTATCCGAAGATGCCCAGGAAGCTCGAAATAAAGATTATAAGAAATATAGATTACATCACGCTAGGAAGTGTTCCAGATCAGCAACAAACGAAGACGTTCTGCATATTTTGTTATATACATCTGATCCTTATATATCTAGCTTAAATAAACCAAGTTTTCTAATATCCAAAGAATTATTTGACGAAGCTAAAGAATTGTTGGAAATAGAAAGTGATGAGTAGGATAAGTTTAAGTAATAATTTTTTTTTGTCATGTAACTGTTTGTTTAATAATAATAATTTAGTTTTAAACTTATTTTAAGCATAAGTGTTACTTTTATTGCTATTTTAATATAACTGTATGATTTTTTGTATGAAATTTCGTATAACTTTATCTTTGTCATTTTTTTTCGGAAAAAATATTTTTTTTAGAATGATGATGTTTGATTTCTTTTATTGCCTAGATATTCACAAATACGTGAAAAAAAAATCAAGGAGATAAATCACAAAACAACAGAGTTATCGATTTTTGAGATGGAAAATACCGGTTGGTCCCATAGTGCGCCGTCACCGCCCCTTAACCTTATACAAACCAACATCCAACATAGCCAGACTGCCACGGCTAGTTTACGCAGGGCACTGGAGGTGAAGCCCCGAACCATCGCACTGATCCAAGAGCCATGGATCAGGAACAATAGAATATGTGGCCTTAGTAACATCGGAGGTAAGATAATTCTCAACACTCACACGTCAGACAAACCAAGAACCTGTATCTACATACCCAAACGAAATTCCCATCACACCACTCACCCAATTCTGTTCCAGAGACCTGACAGCTGTCAGGCTCCAAACCGAGGGTAGCGTTCCAGATGTTGTACTAGCCTCGGTATACGTGCCAGGCGAGGACGCAGACTGTCCGCCTAAAGAGATGGCCGACCTTGTGCAACACTGTGAGCGCGCCAGTCTGGACCTGATCATCTGTACCGACTCGAATGCCCACCACCCGCTCTGGGGCAGCGACGCACCGAACTCCAGAGGAGAGGTACTATCCACCTATTTATTCTCTACTAACCTCAACATTATTAACCGTGGCTCAGAACCCACTTGGGTCACAGTCCGAGGACAAACGATCATAGATTTAACACTTGCTACAGAAAACGCGACAAACCTAATTACAAACTGGCACGTATCGGACGAGCCTTCTTGCTCAGACCACTAAGACTCAGACTAACCACCAACACAAGGAAAACCACACCGAGGCGAAACCCGCGGCGCACCGATGTCCCCGGGTATAAACGCCTGTTAGCCTCCCTTTTGGCGAGGCATCTATCACAGGTAACCCTACGAGACATGGCACAATTAGAATACACCGTAACAAAACTATCACAATACCTAACCGAGGCATACCATGCATGCTGCAAACTAAGAGCGCCACGAACCAAGAGTGAGAGAAACCCCCGGTGGAATTCTGAACTTAGTAGACTCAGAGACACACTACGTAAACAATTAAACAGAGCCAAAAACACCAGACTCCCGGAGGACTGGAAGCTATACAAAGAGACCCAATACACATACAAGAAGCAAATCAGAACCGCCAGGAGGAAAGCATGGCGGAAATTCTGTGAATCAATTGAAACTAACAACGAAGCGGCAAGGGTACGAAAGATCCTATCAACCGATCAGGACCGAACTCTCGGCGCGCTGAAAAAACCCGACAATTCATACACACTAACTGACTATGAAACCAGTAAGGTCCTTCTCGAGACTCACTTCCCAGACTGTAAAATTCTAGAGGACAGGTCGTTGGAGGCTGAACCAGAATGGACCCCAACGGATCAAGACTGGTCAAGAGCCAGCAATATAGTAACAGAAGACCGCACAGAGTGGGCTATCAACACCTTTCAGCCATACAAGTCGGCAGGACTGGATGGCATCTTCCCGGCCCTGCTGCAGTGAGGGGTGGATCATCTCACACCATGGCTGGTGGAGATCTATCGAGCCTGCATAGCACTTAGACACACACCTCTCGCATGGCGCGAGGTGAATGTCATTTTCATACCCAAACCTGGCAAGACCGATTATACACAACCCAAGGCTTATAGGCCAATAAGCCTCACATCCTTCATACTGAAAACCCTCGAGAGACTCTGTGACAGGTACATCCGAGACGGACCTCTCCGGGTAAAACCACTTCACAAACAACAGCACGCCTACTCCACAGGCAAATCAACAGAATCAGCGCTGCACAGCGTGGTTTCTAAGATTGAATGCGCAGTGGATCACAAATGCTCAGCACTGGCTGCCTTCATTGACATTGAGGGCGCTTTTGACAAAACCATGTTTAACAGCATAAAAATGGCCCTCGACCGACACAGCATAGACTCGACCCTGAGTGGCTGGATCACCAATATGCTCAAATTGAGAGCTGTACAAGTCACAGTAAATGACACTACAGGGGCCATCGTTGCGAAGGGCTGCCCGCAAGGGGGCGTCCTCTCACCGCTTCTATGGAATCTGGTAGCAGACAACCTCATCAAAACACTTAATGACAAAGGTTATTTCACCGTAGGCTACGCTGATGACATAACCATAATAATAAACGGGACCCACGAAAACACTCTATGCAATCTCATGCGTCAAGCCCTGAAATTAGTAGAGGAATGGTGCAGCAAGCACCAACTCTCAGTTAACCCCGCAAAAACCGAACTGATCCTCTTCACAAAAAAGAGGAAATTGACCACACTACAACTACCACGATTCTTTGGAACAACTCTAAGCCTCTCAACTGAAACCAAATACCTGGGCATCTTTTTGGACAAACAATTGAACTGGGCAAAACACACGAACTATATCACTACAAAAGCCAGCACATCCCTGTGGCAGTGTATACGACTGCTTGGCAAGAATTGGGGGATTAGCCCCAAGGTCACCCATTGGTTATATACTACAGTCATTCGATCGCTTATCACATACGGCTCACTGGTCTGGTGGCCCAGGACAGACCTGAGTACAGCCCAAAAAGATCTCGAAAAACTGCAGCGATTCGCTTGTGTCGCAATTACTAGCAGTATGAGAACTACACCCACTGCCGCCTTACAGGCAATGCTTGGACTGCCGCCTCTGCACCTCATTGTGCGGGCGGAGGCGGCCCTGGCCGCCTTTAGACTACATTTATCAGGAACTCTAAGCACACACGCATAAAGGAAGATGCAATCAAGCGTCGGCCAATGATGGCATCACCCTGCGACAAAGCACCGAAATCACACCACTTTCAAAGGCACTACAACATAATACTTACAGAAAAACAGTGCGACTACTCAAGCTCGAAAGAGCTAAGGGTTTACAGCGATGGATCGAAGAACGACTCTGGTACCGGAGTCGGAGTCTTCTCGCACGATCTCAACATAAAGATATCCAGACCACTAGGAATGTTCAACACCGTCTATCAGGCGGAGTGTGTGGGCATCATACAAGCGGTCCACGCCATAGAGGCCAGGAGAGTTACGGACACTCACATACGCATACTCTCCGACAGCGCCTCAGTTCTCAAATCGCTGAAGAAAAAATATATTACCTCGAAGTTGATACTAGAATGTCACAATGCACTAGAACAGGTGTCGGTGTCTAGTCGCAACACGGTGACACTGCAATGGATAAAAGGACACAGCGGATCGCTAGGTAACGACGCAGCTGACGAACTTGCTAGAAGAGGATCTAGCACGGCAGTCTGTGGACCTGAACCCATCGTACCAATCCCTTTCAACCAGATACGCAGGTGGCTACAGGAGTTCACCCTCACACAAGCGGAGTACTGGTAGACGTCGACACCGGGCTGCAGGCAGTCCAAAGTACCTATGCCATCCCTGGATAGCAGGTTAACCAGGAGTCTATTACACCTGGATAGGAACGGCCTGCGCCTGGTGACGGGGACCATCACAAGACACTGCTCGCTAAACAAACACTTCCACACAATAGGCATAACGGACAGTCCTCTGTGCAGGGCGTGCATGGAGGCTGAGGAAACCGTTGCGCACGTGCTCTTTGAATGCACAGGCGTCACCCAGATTAGAACAGAAACTGAACAGACCAGGAGTTTTGATTAACTTCTGGAGGGAAGTGGGCTGGTTGGAATAACCCCCCAAGCGGCCGCCATGGCCCACGTACAATGGTCCACCTGACGGACTAAGTGCGGAAACCAAATCCCATAACATAGAACATACATATTTAGGTGACGATCAAGCACGATTGTTAGAACATAGGACTATTAAGGATAAACTGAAAAAAGAATACAATAGCAGAATACATTCGTTATGCAAAATGCACTTGTCTAGTAAAAAAATATTCAAATCCATAAATACATTCGCGATTCCTTTGCTTATTTATTCTTTCGGTGTAATGAAATAGTCTAACACAGAATTACATGCTCTCGAAGTCAAAACAAGAACCACACTGACAAAACATAGATATCACCATCCCAAATCAGCAATAGAAAGAGTTATAATGTCCAGAAAACAAGGTGGCAGGGGACTAATTGAATATCAAACCTTTATAAAAGACAAGTCATAAACTTAAAACAATATGTCTGGCGGAAGAAAAACAACAGTCAATTACACAAACCAATTATAGAGATAGACAAACAGTATACACCACTGAACCTTAGCGCTGATAGCAATATTGAGACAGTAAATAAAGCGAGACATAGAGAAGAGATACACAGGAAGTGAGACAAAAATAAACTACATGGAAGACATCCCAACGAATTACATCAAACATACATAGATAAAGAAGCTTCTAATAAATGGCTGGAGTTAAGTGAGCTGTTTCCTGAAACAGAAGGGTTTATGTTAGCCATTCAAGATCAAACCATACATAAAAAAAAAAAAAAAACTAGAAAAGATAGTACAGTAAGAAATAATTTATCCAGAAAATGTCACAGCAAACCGGAAACAATACAACATATCACAGGAGCTTGTATCACACTAACCCAAAACGACTATAATCAATCAATCAATTTATTTGTGAAACATAGGTGTTTATGTTTTGTGATTATTAAGACATACAAATTTATAAATGACCCATTAGGTATCACTAGATTGACTAAGGGGGCTCCTAAGCGCAAGCATGAAGAGGGGCCAGTTCTCACTTCGTTGGAAGACGGGGAAACTGGTCCTCATCAGGAAGCCGGAGCGCCCAGCGGACTCTCCGTCCGTTTATCGGCCCATCGTGCTGCTCGACGAGGTGGGCAAGCTCTTTGAAAGAGTCATTGCAGACCGCCTCGTCGAGCGGCTGGTGCGGGTGGGGCCGGATCTGGCGGAGAGCCAGTTTGGTTTCCGCAGGGGGCGCTCTACGGTGGACGCCATCATGCGCGTGCGGGCCCGCACGACGGGGGATGCTGTGGCCCGGGGTGGGGTCGTCTTGGCGGTGTCTCTAGACATCGCCAATGCCTTCAACACCCTGCCCTGGAGTTGCATCAGGGAGGCACTCCGGTATCACCGGATGCCGACCTACCTCTGTCGTGTGGTCGAGGCCTATTTGACAAACAGGGCCATCTATCCCTGTCACCAAGGAGAGCGGAACCGGCGAGAGATGTCGTGCGGTGTCCCACAGGGATCGGTCCTGGGGCCGCATCTGTGGGACATCGGATACGACTGGGTGCTGCGCGCCAACCTCCCTAGCGTCGTTTGCTACGCTGACGACACGTTGGTCCTGGCACAGGGGGGGTCGTACCAGGCGGCGGCCGAATTAGCGACACGCGAGGTTGCGACAATCGTCGACAGAATCCGGCAGCTGGGACTCGAGGTGGCCCTGCACAAGTCCGAGGCCATGGGTTTTCATGGACCTCGAATGCGCCACCGTCGGGTTCCCAGGTCATGGCGGGAGGGGTTCACATCGGCGTCGAGTCGACGATGAAGTATCTGGGACTTGTCCTCGACAGCCGGTGGAGCTTCATCGAACACTTCCGACGTTTGGCTCCCAGACTGGAGCGGGCCGGGGCTGCGTTGAAGCGGCTCCTGCCCAATCTAGGGGATCCAAATGCCTCCTGCCGGAGGCTCTACGCGGGCGTCGTGCGGTCCATGGCCCTTTACGGGGCACCGGTGTGGGCGCGTTCAATAAGGCTGCGGCGAGCCCGCCGGTTGAACGCGTCCCAGAGGGTCATGGCCATCCGGCTGGCCCGACGATACCGCACGGACTCCTGCGAGGTGGCGAGCCTCCTTGCCGGATTACCGCCATGGGATCTGGAGGCAAAGGTCCTCGCGCACATTTGGCGCGAGGAGGCGAAACGCCGGGGCTTAACTCCGCTGCCGCGAGAGATCGCGGCACAGCGGACAGGGCTCCGGCGGGATCTCATGGCGTCATGGAGAGTGCGACTGTTGCAACCCAGCGCTGGGCACGCCACAATTGCGGCGATAAGACCTCTCTTTGAGGAGTGGCTAGAGAAGCGCCACGGCGTCCTCACCTTCCGCCTGACGCAGGTCCTCACCGGACACGGCTGTTTCGGGAGGTTTCTGCACAGGATAAGGCGGGAGGAAACGCCCGGGTGTCACCATTGTGTGGATCGGACGGTGAGCAATGGGTGGCTCACCGTCCGATAAAGACCAGGCCCGGGTCGACGGCGCGTTGTGTTCCACGCGCGCCTCAAAGAGATGTCAGCAGATTTGAAGGGGTCCACTAGGGCCGATGCCTGCCGGGGTTGCGAAGAAAACCGAAAGGGAGATCGTGGCCCCCGGCGACAGGGCAACCGAAGGAACACGGGTGGGTTTTAGTCAGTAAGAGTCTGACACGCCCTCCCGCTCCACCCAGAGCGGGAGAAGTTAAAGAAGAGTTAAAGAAGGTAAGAGAAGAGAAGAAAAAAAAAGGTGTCATTAGATTATGTCATTAGAAAAAATAATATTTTAAATTAATCATCAATCATCAAAGAAAAAGAAACATCAAATACAATAAAATCTATAAATAGTCATAATACTTAATTATCAAAATGTAACAATTAAAAAAAAAAAAACATCATTATTCTAATTGGTCGTTCAAAAATTCCTCTATAGTATAACTATTTACCCGCGAATGTCAAAAATGTGCCCAAAAAAAGAAAGTGTGTAACGCAAACGGCAACACCCGCTACCTAGCTGACTTGTTCATTAAAAACATCTAATTATCTTATTAACTGGATAATTAGATGTTAACGTGTCTTTATTTACCTTTTTTATAACTGAAAGAGTGCATAAGCAGATTTACTCAGGCGTTTAGCTTTTTTAGACCTTTCGGAAATATGCCAACAGTGATGCATAAATTAATTATGTGTGCGAGAGATGGCGCTATAATTTCTTTAACATGTTTAATAACTCTAGTAGATACACCATCATAACCAACTGTGTTTGTATTTTTTAAATTCTCAATTATTTTAATAATGTCGTTCGTCGAAACAGGTAACATAAATAGGGATTGCGCAGTCAAATTTCCAATATTATTTTGAATAGTCAACTTCATGTCTTTTTGTATATTATTTTCGATTTCGTCAATAAAGTAGTTATTGAATTAATTAGATATGTCAATAGGATTCGTTATAGAAAGTTGATCGTTTTTTACGGCAGTTATTGTTTCATGTGGCAAACTTGATTTAGATTTATTTCATTTATATATAAAAACCCAAGATGCACACTCAACGTCTAAAAAACGTCCCCAAAAAATGAGCGCAACATTCTAAATTGTGCGCTCATTTCAAATAGTCTCGCGTCGCTCGCGTCACGGTGCTATAGCTTAGAACAAAAGTGAGGAAATCGTAACCGACCAGTTTAGGTAGGCTTCTGCTTTTCGAGATACACTACTCAATTCAATAGATTTTTAATTTACTCGTATAGTAATATCAAAAGTTTAATTTACTTATTGATAGATGGTGTTGTTCTTAAAATGTTGATGGGTTTAGACTAAACATTTGTTCCATTTTACTTAGATTTTCTTAAAATAACAACAATTTTTTTTTACAAATTAAGATGTTTAAGGGGTTGAGACACCTTCTAAATTTATTGTGTTATCTTGTAACGTTTGTTTAAATGGATAAAATTATCCAATAACGCAACACTATTTTTTTTTGTAGATGTTTTAAATTTAATTAAGAGAAAAGGAACGCAACTCACGTAAACTTCAAATAGAAAAATATTCATTATTCCGTTTTTCTCTTTCTGATTTATGTATTAATATCTCTTTGAGTATATATGTTCTGTGATTAATATATTCATATATAATTGGTGCAAAGATACAAATAAATTATTATGTGGATCACGTAAAGATTATGATGCAGAAGACAAAATTCAGGAGTTGGCATTCAACTATTGTAAAAAAATATTGAAATAAAGTATCTGACAATTGTATCTATGTTTTATTTTGAATTAATGTAAAAAAAACTACAACCTAACTAAAACGAAAGAAAATAGGATAGGGCGGAGGGCTTACTGCAGATTTGAAGCTAGCTATACGTATATTACTTCATGGATTGTTGTATTTACTTGTTGATAGAGGGCGCCATGAAATGTTCGAGTGACGTCTCTATCTCCCTATATAAAATGTACTCTGTGGCTCGCGTCTGGAAGCAGTCGTTAAAAATGCCGAAGTGTTCTGTGAGAAATTGTAAAAATATTGCGTCAAGAAGGTTAAAAAAAGGATGGGATATCGTATTTTCGGTAAGTAAAAAACTTATTGACTAGTTTTTGTTGTTTTTATGACCGATTATAACAAGCAATGTGTGATTTTGATTTATTTTTTCTAAAAACTTCATTCAACGCTCAAAGTAAAATACGGCTAACTTCAATGGCTGCTTGGTCAGTGTTAGAACAACGCATTACAGTCTCCTTTTTATTTTAGTCGCATTATAAAAATGACCCTGTTGTAATAAGTGGAGTCGATTTTTTTTTTTGTTTGTGTTTCTTTTTATTAATAAATTTATGTACTATTGAACCTTTTTTGTATGTAGTTTTTGAAAAATATATATATTTACGTTACATAACGTGTAGGTCAGGAGGTAGCCAATTTAAATTTTTTATAATGTTCGTAAATATTATGATGTATGCGCGACATGCGGCATGCTAAGGATAGACTGAAGTGTCGCGTAGTCTGTAGTCTGTAAGTGTCACATTAGAAACTTCATGGAAACTTCTAATTTTTATATTTTAGTTTTCCTCGTGACCCAATACGATGTGGAGAATGGACATCAATCGTCAGCCAACAAAGGCGAGAAGATTTTTTAAAGTCGAATAATTCAAGCGTCGTTTGTTCCGAGCATTTTTGGATGAAGATATGTATGTCACTTTAAAAGGCATAAAACGTCTTCGTAAAACGGCTGTTCTTTATATTTGAATAAACAATTTTAACAGTTATTATTTGTTTTTTGATATACCCATAGGCTACCCAAAAACATATTTATGCAGAAATAAAAGTATATTTATGTGTTTAAAACACAATTTTACAAACTCTTAAAATACTAACTAATAACGTAAGATGAAAAAAAAAAAGTCATGTTCGACTCCACTCAATACCTTGTCCTACCGACCACGGTCGGTCGTAAAATTTTATTGCTTTAAGTACCTGCGTTGTAATAACAACTTTAAACAATTGGCGTAAGGTTGAACTTGCAATAATATATGCTTGTAGCTTATAGAAAGAGACAGAAATAGAGTTTCGGGACACTTTCGAGCGTTACTTTTATTCGAGACTGTGCATCTTGGGTTTTTATATATCAATGATTTATTTATTATTTTCCAAACTGCCTTCGATCTTTTTTGAGAGTTATTTATAAAATCGTTATTTTGCGACTTCTGGTTTAAACGTATTTTTTTTTTAAATAATACAGTATATGTTTTAAAAGTTTGTTTATTGCTTATGGCAGAATTGCACCTATATTTCCAAAGTAGTTGTTTCTGTTTTCTACTGCAGATTTGTATCCCACGAGATATCCATTTAGTTTTCCTATTAGTCAGTTCGTTAGTTTATGGTGACTGTTTTTTCCGGAAAGCAAAGTCTATAAAGAATTAGGAAATCATCCATGAATCGATCATAGGACTCATGAGCCTCTTTAGCATTATATACTTATTTTCATGTCTGAACACCTGACTTACAAGAAAAAAAGGCTATTTTATCTTGCTCGGGATTTTGCTAAATCAAACAAACTACAGTATTGCTGGACTTCGTATGGGAAAATCTACATTCGACAGCAGGAGGGTCAAAACGCCGTAAGAATTAATACCGAATCAGACCTAATTAAGATGAGAAATGCCATATGACTCATGGTTATATTTTATTTTTCACATTTTATATCTTATGTCTTAGTTACGGAGGTCCTTCAGACAAAGTTTTATCACGATTCTAAATTTTGCATGCTATTTTTGTCTACTATTTCAATATTAATTGTAAAAGTACTGTTTGTCACCAACACTTTTGCTCATGTTATACAAATGTTATTGCAAATGCAAATATCTCACAAAACACAAAACTTATTACACTTCAACCATCATGAAACACCTAAATCACGACACCTACAATATCACCATAAACAACTCTACAACGCCAAAACAAACCTTCACTCAAGCAAGTGCCAGTTTTTACCAATTCGCAATTTTTACATAACATACTGTAAACTACTGAATAAAAACCCTAAACACTCCTTAAAGATCATTTGTACCCAGTCAAACCATAAAGAATCATCTGCCGTCCATCACACATTACGCAACTGCATACATTTATATCTGTCGCTCACAATCTCGATCCTTTTATTTACTTACTATAAAATTCGCTGACATGATTGAAATATGTTCGGATATTGATAATGTAACTGTCTCTAAATCAATTATTTCCGACATTGACAACTGTCATAAACATTTACCAAATTCACCATCCAGTCGTTTAGTTATCATTACACAGAACATACGGAGTATAAACTGTAACATACATGGCTTCGAGATAATGCTAACACGACTTAAAGTTGAGTGTGATGTATTGATCCTGACTGAATGTTGGATATCAGCCTCATCCACCATTCCCATAGTACCCGGATATCGTTCTTCTGCCACTAAAAATAATCTTACACAAAATGATGGTGTGGTTGTCTACCACAAAGCCCATCTTAACTGCACAATTCACGAGCCTCATTTTACAGATGGTAATTGTTTGGTCATAACAAGCGAAAACCGCACGGTAATTATAGGTATATACCGCTCACCCTCTCACAAAAATATTGATGGATTTCTGTCTTCATTAAACGATATTTTATCACAATTTGCACATTTCGAAAATGTTATGGTAGTCGGAGACATAAATATACCCATAAATTGTTCAAAAATTGAATATCCTGGTGAACGATACCTTACACTAGCTGCCTCTCACGGACTCTTACCAGCTCACACAGAGGTGACCCGCGAAGCTACTGGAACATGCCTTGACCATGTACTGATAAAAACTAAGTACTCTGGTGTCACAGTTATTCCAAGAACTTACCTGACAGATCATTTTCCGGTCTTAACATGCATCACTTTTAAGTTGCCACGCCGTTTTGCTACCACTACAGTTACCAAAATCGATTTAGATTCATTAAAAATGGCTATTTCATCAATAAATCTAGACCCTATCTATGCATCTCAAGACCCTGATTATTTGCTTAATTACCTTACAACTAAGATACAAGAAGCTCTGGATCAGAATACTAAAGTTATAAAACTATCGAGGCGAAAAAAAATTATAAAACCGTGGGTCACTCAAGGATTAATCCGCTGCATGAAAAATAGAGACTTGTTACACCAAAAGTCAAACATGTCCCCAGATAATGAGACTTTGAAAATAACGTATGTCCGATATAGAAATTACTACAACGCTATTCTGTAAAAAGTAAGACGGGAATACGACAGAGCCCTTATTGCAGAAGTTAGAGACGATCCCAAAACTCTTTGGAAAACTATAAAAACCATCACCAACACAACAAAAGAACCCAAAAACCCAGACGAACTTCTTAATCTATGCTCTACTCCTGAACTATCGGTCAATGACATCAATAATTATTTTGCAAGTGTAGGTAAAAAATTGGCAAATGCCTGTATTCAAACGCAACACAATCTAATGTCTGGGTCTCTTGATAATATCCCTATTACTACTCCCGGATCTTCCCAGCTTAACTCATTTGTAATGAGCAACATCACCGAGGACGAAATAGAACGTCTTATCTTAGGACTAAAAACAGATTCTGCAGTAGGCTGGGACAAAATCTCAAACAAATTATTAAAAAAACAACAAAGACGCTCTAGTTTCTCCCCTAACATACATCTTTAATGTCTGCCTGGAGAGAGGCATTTTTCCGAAACATTTGAAAAAATCTGTTGTGCGTCCTATACACAAAGGTGGAGACTCAAATGTATTGTCTAACTTTAGACCAATATCGATTCTACCTGCATTCTCAAAGATCCTAGAAAAAGCTATCAATCTAAGGCTTGTGAACTACCTGGAAAAGAACAACTTGCTTTCAGATAAACAGTTTGGCTTTCGGAGGAGTAGATCTACAGAAGGAGCAGTGCATATCTTAACTAACTATATTGCAACCAACCTAGATAAAGGTAGGAAATGCCTGTCAATCTTCCTCGGCTTAAGCAAAGCATTCGACACTATTTCTATTCCAATATTAATAAACAAACTAGACGTTCTAGGGATCAGAGGCACGCAACTGAATCTTTTTAAAAGCTATCTCACTGGGCGAAAACAGTGTGTTCGAGTAGGTCAACATACGAGTAGTGACCACACAGTTGACTATGGGGTGCCACAGGGTAGTATTTTGGGACCAACTCTCATTTCTCGTTTACATTAACGACCTCAGTAACCTCCATCTACCCCTAGGCGAATTGATCTCATATGCAGACGACACTGCCCTCCTTTTCTCCGCCGATACTTGGGATGAGGTATTTAACGCTGCCCAGTCAGGATTTAATGTGGTGAAACATTGGCTCAGGGCCAATATTTTAACCTTAAATGTCGAAAAAACTAAATACTTGACGTTTAGTCCTCGCTGCCTCGGTGAAGTTATTAACAATCGTCACGTCATATCCCATGAATGCCTATCTGGCGTTGGATGCTCATGCAAATCTCTAGAGCGCGCCAATAACATCAGGTACTTGGGTATAATAATTGATAGCAACCTTAGTTTCAAAGAACACATTAAACAGTTAAGTGCACGCGTACGGAAACTAATCTATGTTTTTAAAAATCTCAGACATGCCGCCGACGCTAAACTACTCAAGCAAGTTTATTTTGCGCTTTGCCAGTCGATAATTTTATTATGTATTGCATGTCATCTTGGGGAGGCGCTCCGAAAACCATCTTGAAAAAAGTTGAAATAGCTCAACGAGCTATTTTAAAAACTATCACATTTCGACCTATTCTGTATCCTACAACGCAGCTATACCAATCATGTAAAGTGCTGACTGTTCGTCAACTTTTTATTTTAAGTATAATCATGAAGCAACACGGTGATCTCTTATATGATCCAAACACTTTACGCAAACGTAGGAAATATGCAGTATGCAAACGTACATATGTACCCAAAACATCATTTATTAAGAGATTCTTCATTTTTCTTGGTCCTTACCTATACGATAAAATCAACAAAATTATTAATATTTACCCACTCAATAGGACACTCAAGGACACAAAAAACAAATACAGAACTACCTATTGAACATTACTTACGGTGAAACAGAAGCAATTTTGAACATCCCCAAATAGACAAGCTACTACTTTACCCACTCATATTTAACAATCATCCCATCCACAT
Source organism: Omphaloscelis lunosa (assembly GCA_916610215.1). Classification (NCBI taxonomy): domain Eukaryota; kingdom Metazoa; phylum Arthropoda; class Insecta; order Lepidoptera; family Noctuidae; genus Omphaloscelis; species Omphaloscelis lunosa. Next base: position 954,177 of record OU744245.1, on the reverse strand, counting down.
CTCATACACACACACACACACTCACTCACACACACACACACACACACACACACACACACACACACACACACACACACACACACACACACACACACACACACACACACACACACACACACACACACACACACACACATACTCAATCACATGAACACAGACAAAGAAACAGCTTCACACCACATTTATATTTTTCTCTTACATTGTGATTGTGCATACTTTCCAAGTTTCTAGTTACATGGCAATCTTATTAAATGTGTACAACCTTAAACATGGCTATCAAATGATCAAAATTTATGTACGGGGATCAAATGCAATCCGAGATACAGGTTTACCACCTAGTTCGGATGCAGATAGTCCCAAACTTTATGTATTACTTTAAGCCATTACTTAGTGTATATTGTCATTTTTCATTTTGTAATACGTGTTCTTATTTTGGTGAATAAAATTATATATAAATTATATATATACTTGCGAGAAGGATAAACATTCAAGGTGTGCTTTAAATGTCATTAGGTTGTCCGTAGAGGTATCTTGCTTTTTGAATTTCCAATGGGTTAGTTTACATGTTTTTTCAATAGGCACAGTTAGAATTTGAGACGTGTGATCAGAGAGACCAAAATCATCAATTTTTGCCTTGTATTCTTTTTGATGATTGTGAGCAAAGTTATCGATACAACTCTTACTACTCAGTCTAGTGGGGTTGAGCTAGTTTGAGATTGAATTGTAGAAGAAAATGTTCAAACTGTAAAGTAGTTTTATTTCTCTTAAGTACATCAATATTAAAATCACCGGTTAATAATTTTTTTTTTATTTGGTTTTTTTTATGTTATTCAGATAATTTATTTTTAAATACAAATAAATCCTCCTTATTGCACACTCGAAAGATTCGAACGCGAGTAAACAAACCGTTGCGTCAATCGCCCTGGTACAGATTTGACAAAATTGCGTTTCTATTGTGATTTCAATGACGTCAGTAAGTTATTTAATGGGTAACTGAGCCAACAGATATCGCTTTTTTTTTATTGTAATGCAGTTGTTATTCTTGGCAACCCCGTTTGGAGGAAAGTTGACGAGCAGTGGCGTCAAATTCATTTACTCAGTTGGAAAAATACAAAATGGAATTTTGGTACCAGGTACTGAATTTCTAAGACATGGCTGGAGAAAACAGATTTCAAGATTTAGCCACATTTGCTTTATCTTTATTAGTTTTACCTCATTCTAACGCTGACGTAGAGCGATTATTTAGCATGATGAACGTTGTCAAGACAAAACACAGAAACCGAATGAAGTTAGATTTGCTATCTTCAATTCTCACAGTCCGTGCTGGTTTAAAACGCGAAGGAAAATGCTGCAATAACTACATATTACCTAATAGCGTAGTACAAAAAATTGGGACCAAGGAAATTTATTTTACAAAAACAGAAATCATAGAAGAAGCCGATTCTTCCGACGATGATTGCCTTTAAGATTTAATTTATTTTGTACTTATCAAAAACAAACTCTAATTTTATAAAGAAAGAAAGGAAAGAAAGAAATATGCATTTATTGGCATTACGGCAAAGACAATACACCTTATAACTATTAAAAAAAAACAGAAAACAATGATTGTAAATGCCAAAAGGGCCTCAGCTCACCATATTGTCAGATGACAACACAAAGTGTACCACCTGACGCTGATTTTCAGCTGCAACCCACAAGTGCCATACGCTAGAATAATAAATAGTGAAGTGTGTGTCCGGTTTAAAAAATTAGGTATCAGAATAAATAATGTAATAAAATATAGGATAATATAAAGAATATACTGTAGTAATATACATGAGTGTGTTTGTTGTGCTGTGAATCATAATAACTACAAATAATAAATCTATCATCTTTTACCTTCAAGGAAAAATCGTTTGACTGCGTTGTTCTTCTAAAACTTCGAAATGGAACGGATTTTGATGCGGTTCTTATATCTGGTTCTTATATAGCGTTGACGTTATGACGTCGACTGGACTTAGTGGGACATTAACACTAAAACGAACACAGGCATTCTGGATAAGTTTAATTACACGCTCCGTTCTTGAAAGCAGACAGAATAAATTGTTAAATTGTTTTTATAAGGCAGATCGAACATTTTCAGCCTCCTTTTGATGGATTAATAAAACTTCTCTTAATTTAAATTTGAAAGTCGAGTAACTTTTACTATACTTTATTGGGGAGGGATATTATTCCAACATTTGGTAGCTGCGTAGTGAAAACTGCCTCTAAATGCTGCCGACTTATGCTGTGGGATGGAAAGCTGTTGAGAACATTTTCTGCCCTCACCGATTCTGTGTCTTCTCGTCCACGATAGTTTGTCATACAAATAAGAAGAGGAATGAGACTTAATAACACCAAAGAGTAGACCCGCCAAGTGGAGTTTACGTCTAGCTTTCATTTTTAAAATGTTGTGCTCATTATAGAAAGGTGTAACATGTCCCCTAAAGGGAACTTTAAAACAGAAGCGTGCACAGGCGTTTTGAAGGCTTTGGATCATTCTTTCAGTTTTCGACAGTAGTCGTTGGCCATACACCGTGTCCGCATAATTCAGCTTTGTTAAAACCAAAGACTCCACAAGCAAGACTCGTAATTCTTCGCTAAGATAGGGACGAGCTTTATATAAAATCTAAGTCTATAATAGCAATTACGGATAGACTAAGAAACGTGTTTGTGAAAACGAAGTTCCGTGTCCATGATAAGACCCAAATTACGTGCTTCGTAGACCCGTTCGATAGGCTCTCCCATAACAGTCACACAACCGGCACAGGGTTTAATTTTAGCTAACAGGTTTTCGGTTCCAAAAAGCATATACTTGGTTTTGTTAGGGTTCAAGGCAAGCGTGTTAGCCTTGGACCATTGTACTATGAATTCAAGATCTGTATTAAGATCGTTTAATGCTTGTTCATAGTCTTCCGGCTTAAATGATATATATACTTGTGTGTCATCGGCACAGATATGGTATTTACATTTAAGTATTAGTATTTTTTATTATGTCGGCACAATACAATATAAACAATACTGGCCCAAGAATCGAGCCCTGTGGAACCGCCCTTCCTACTGAGCGACCACTAGATACCACTGCAGAGCTGTCCGCTCGCCGTATTTCAACAAATTGCATACGGTCACCAAGATAGCTATCAAACCATTTTACTGTGTTCTCGTCAAATACGTAAAAAGCCATCTTTGACAATAATAGTGGAACTTTAATACAGTCAAACGCGTCAAATAGTCAAATATCTTGTCAGCTTAAGATATCCCACTATCTTAAGCTGACAAGATATTGAATGTACATCCAACAAAGCCGTGGCTGTACTACGGCCCTTCCTAAACCCTGATTGAACATCTGGGAGGATCTTATTTGTCTCTAAAAATTCAACTTATTGCGCACATACTACTTTCTCTAAAACTTTTGAAAGTACTGGCAGTATACTGATAGGTCTAAGATCCTTCATGTCCAAAGCATTAAGAGTCTTCGGCAACGGGTGCACTTTGGCAATTTTCCATAACTCAGGGAAAGATGAGGATGTGATTTACTAAAGCAGTTATGGCGTCCAAAGTCACAGGGAGTGTCAGTAATATCATATTTATGTTAAAGCCATCGCAACCTTCAGCATTCGATTTAATAGTAGTCAGTATGCGCTCGATTTCCTTGCATGTTGTAGGTCTCAAACTAAACGTAGAACTATTATTTCGCGCGGATTCAAAATATGCAAGCAATGAATTACTAACCGTATCCGCACCCGGCACATTCAGAAAATGGTCACAAATTTTGTCCGGATCGTTAAAATGCAGAGGTAATTCTTTATGTTTAGATGGGAGCAGGGTAGACTTTAGGTTTTTCCAAAGCGCTCTGGAGTCATTTATTTGGCTGTTTATCTTGTGTTTATAGTAAGCTGATTTTTCGTAAAATAGAAACCTAGAAACAAGTGACTTAAATTCTTTGTAATAAATCTTTTTAGAATCAGATTTCTTGTTTTTTAAATATTCTGCATGTGCTTTGTTCCTCAAATACATCATAAATTTAACATTGTCAGTAATCCACGGGTAACAGTACTCCTTAATGACACTAGTTTTTAGAGGTGCATGGATATCAAATAGTGTAAGTTCGAGTTAAATGCACTGACCATTGTATTAATATCTTGCAGCTCGGTTAACGCATTCCAGTTAAGTATCTCGAGGTCCTGATCAAAACATTCTCCAATAATGTCCTTTAGTGGTCGATAAGTAATGGTTCGCGATGGAATTTTTAGGCGTTTAAAACTAAACTCTCCGGATATCAACGCATGCGCACCTAGATCCGGTATTACGTCAACTGATACAGAGCGTGGTTTAACATTTGTACAGATGATGTCTATCAGGGAGTTACCATGCACTGTAAAGTGCGTGGGTGACTGTACCAGTTGTTTAAGACCTAGGCAGTTCAAAAGTGACACTAACTTGTCCGTCTTTGAGTCAGTGTCATTAAGCATGTTTATGTTAAAATCACCCATCAAAATCGTGTACTCACATTGCGTTAGAGAGTTTAATGAACCAGATACAGCGTCTAGGAAAAGATCAACATCTTGCCAGGGCGGGCGGTAGGCGGTACCTATTGCTAGCTTAACTCCGCGAACACAAATTGTGACCCACATCTGCTCGACGGTGGCCTGCAATGGGCTAGCAGAGTACGAGTGGCTTCGAACATTTATACCGTGCTTGATATAAAAACCAACACCGCCACCGCGTCCCTTCTTCACAGACAATTTATAATAAAAAAATACAATGTTGTTGTTTTATTTTCAAATAATATCTGTCTAGCATAATATGTTAGTGGTTTGAGGGATCACCTTTGCCCATATCTTTTTATCATGTTGACTCAGGACCTTGATTTTTATACACCTAATAGGGACTATAGACCTCAGTATCTGTAATAAGTTTTATCTTGCTAGGTCCTGAGAAAATCGGTGGTGACATATGGACAGACGGACAAGAGAGTGATCTTATTATAAGGGTTCCTTTTTTACCTTTTCAGGTACGGAACCCTAAACATAAAGTAGTAAGAAGCAAATGCAAGAAATATTTAAAAATTTGTTGTTTTTCATGATTTTCAACACTTTTTTTTTTCTGTGTCAATCCGCGATCAGGTTTTACTTTTATCGAATGAGTTGGTGGTAAATATTGGCGGGAAGAGCGTGACTCCAGCGAGCCATCTACTCAGTCCACACAGGTGTGGGTGAACTACACAATGTCTTTCCTTTTAAGTCTTTTCCTGTAATTTCTTGTTTTCAGTGCGGCAGCCAGATTGTTGGGGTGCCTTTCCAGTCTTTCCTGGTATCTTTTTGTGGTGTTCTTGATCTCGTCCATGACGGTATTCATTGATAGCTCCTAGTGTATTCAGCGTTCGTGACAAGCCATGGAACGCCACTATTTGACCTCAAAATAGCATTCTGCATTCTCTGTATGATGCTAATGCTTGAGTTATAGTCGCTGCCCCAAAGTTGAATTCCATAAAGTACACTGGCTTCAAGATCACTTTATATATTAAAAGTTTGCCGTCGGTACTCAGTTTACTGTTTCGTCCAATGATCCAGTGTAAGTTTTTGTAATGGATATTAAGTTCGTTAGTCTTAAGATGTTTCTTCCACGTTAGACGTCGGTCGAGATGTAACCCTAGGTATCTTACGCTGTCGTGGTGAGATAGTGTGACTTCTCGAGGTGTACAGGTGGACAGTCACTTTTTCGCAACGTAAATGTGACGTGGACCGATTTGCTTGCGCTCGTCTTTATGCGCCACCTTTGTAGCTATGTGGTTATTTTGTCGAGACTCCCCTGCAGCATGTGTGAGGCCATAGCAGCATCTGTGTGGCTTGCCAGTATTGCGGTGTCATCAGCAAATGTTGCTGTAGTTATATCATCAGCCTGCGGGAGATCTGCTGTGTATACTGTGTACAACACCGGTCCCAGTACCGACCCTTTCGGTACTCCAGGAGACATATAGAATCGCGACGTCACATCTACTTCTTTTACTTGAAACATTCTTTCCGACAAATAGGATTTCATTAGTGAGTAGTACTGGTGGGGAAGGTTGATTTTCAGCTTGTATAACAGGCCCTTATGCCAAACCTTATAGAAGGCCTGTTGGATGTCCAGAACAACTGAGGAGTAGTATAGCTTTTCCTTATTTTATCATAGACTCGGTGGACTTGTTCAGTAGTAGAATGCTTCTGTCTGAAGCCAAATTGGTGAACCGGAATATTTTTCTCATTATTTAGAATTGGTAATATTCTGTATATCAGTAGCTTCTCAAAGACCTTGGATAGGATTGGCAGAAGGCTTATAGCTCTATATGAAGATACGTCGTTAGGAGGTTTATCTTGTGTATCATTATGATTTGGGGTACCTTACATGCCAGCGGAAAGTATTCGATTCTTAATATGGCATTAAAAAGTGATGTCAGAAACACAATGGCTTTTCTGGGTAACTGTTTTAGTATTTCTTTGGTGAGGAGATCCTACCCGGGAGCTTTCTTATTTTGAAGTTTTGTGATATGCCACCAGACTTCGCATTCTGTAGTAGGGCGCAGGGGTGGCGACATTTGGAAGTCTTGTTGTAGAACGCTGTCAACTAAATCCTCATTTTCCAAGTCTATGGCTGGGTTTATATCCTATTCTCTATTTTCACCAGAGCAGAGCTCAGTCGCCCAGGTACTATAATTGTATCCTTAAATATTATAAAACAAAGTCCCCCGCCGCGCCTGTCTGTCTGAACGCCATAAACTCAGAAACTACCGAACGGATTTTCAAACGGTTTTCACCAATGGACGGAGTCATTCACGCAGAAGGTTTTAGTGTATAATTTATTAAAGGTTTTGTGTAAATTGGCTGAAATTTGACGATTATTGTTAAAAATATCGGAAAAAATCATACCGACGAGCTACGAGAGCTTTTTTGGCGTGCGCCGCGGAAATCGTAAAAGTTACATAAAATGTATGTTGTTGTTCAACATAAAAAGTTCAACAAGAGTCCATGATGGCATATGACCCACGACAACAATTTTTATCTTACAGATTTTGATAAAAATTTCATTGTTGTTTTCGAAGCTATTTTGACCGGTATTATATAAATCCTTACTCAATATACTATGTTACTTAAATTGAGCATTTGATTTAGATTAAAATATGCCTTGACATCATTTCATTTAAATGAATGATTTAAAAGATATCACAGATTCAAAATTACGTGTAACAAAATAATTTTGGTTGTCGGCAACGCGGGCGAAGCGGTAGGAGTCAATGGCCTTTTTCTCGGCAATTGGGTATGGGTAGTACCTACGTTCCTGTAGGATATTTTCCGAAATCCACGCGGGCGAAGCCGCGGGCAAAAGCTAGTTAAACAATAAAAGCGAAAACATGGAAGGATTTTGAATTTTTACAAACGTCAAACGACCGATATCCTACACCTCCTCTAAATTTATTTTGTCATTGAAATGCCAGTGATAGACATAATAAATATCGACTGTTGTTCAAAGAGTATTTAATACTATTATTGGAAAAAAAAAAGACATTATACTGACAACAATCGTGTTTTTCGGCTAGGATTTTCAAGATACTGTTGGAGCCAAAGGTTAAAGATACGGTCTTTCTTTCTTTTAAATAATGTCGTAGGTTTATAGGTAATATAGGGACCCCTCAAGTTTTAGAATATTATACTGCTATGCCTAAAACACTAAATTTGTTACGACTCCTTCAAAAAAGAGCACGGGTTGGAGTGAATTCGAACCAACGTATTGCCCAACATCGTCATTAAATATTAAATACCGAATGTCAAAAGGAAGACTGTTTCTGGGAATTGAAAGTTCAATTATATTCACTTCAAGCGATCTTAAAGACTCCTTTGACATACCAAACGTACGTGGGTGTGTGTGCTATTGCTTTTTAAATTTTCAATGTTTATCAATGAGGTTAAAAACTGCAAGCTCATAACAGGTGGCAGCACAGTTGTACGTCTTTAAACCGCTATTGTTGTGTTTGTTAATTTGTTTACCTTTGTGTAGATCACAAATTATACGAAAACTAGATAAATATGTATGAGACTTGGAGTGTAGCACTATTAAAAGACGAGCTAAGGACAGGGGAAGCGTCTATCACTGGTAAAAAAGCAGCTTTAGTGGAAAAGTCAGTAAATTATGAACGTTTCATAATTTATAGATTATTTTGTGTTTGTTGACTTTAAGTTCGTTTTTTGTTAAAGACTGGAAGAGTACGATTGAAATAACCTGATCAGAGTTGAAAACCAACTCGGGCATGATCTTCCTGACTGAAAAACCTCAGAGATAGCACTTCTAGCACTGATCTAATATGATAATATAAACACACACATAGGTACTTTACTATAATTTACATAATATCACATAACAACTGCCTGTATGTAATGAAAACAGACTTGGTTCTCTTGGGAGCATCACCTATAAACCACATTCTCCCATAAAAGGCTTAAAGGATAGCACATCGTCTCAACGAAATATCGGATTAAATTTTTTTTCGGAGAGTTTTCATCCACAGTTTAAATACATGGATCCCCGTATTTTTGCAGTAAACAGCTGCGCAACTGGGCTCAATAATTAATTATGCGTAAAAGATGTCGCTTATTTACAAAAAATGTATGGCTAGCTGTCAAATTATAAGACGCTGGAGATCAGCGCCATCTGAAGTGGCAGTTTTTATCCCCATTAAGGCTCCCACACAAAACTGCGAATTCGCGTCGCATTGCAAAAATCTGCGAGCCCGCAGATTTTTGCAATGTGATGCAAATTCGCAGTTTTGTGTGGGAGCCCTTATAGCCGGAGAACGGGTGTAAGAGACAACGCAGGTGCTTAAGAATGACACTATAATTACACGAATGACATAAGTTTAAATCTAACAGAACTTTTGAGTTAAAGCGCGCGCACATTCACTCGCTGATGGGTAGCTTACTTGACTAAGTCACAATTACAATTCGAACTTACTGGAGCTTGCGCGAGCGCTCTCAGACGGGCGGCCGGGTAACCGCACTGGGTTGCCATCGTAGCATTTACATACTGCCGCACGCTATACCATTTATTTCGATTACAGTTTGTAAGTACGCGTTTTGCAACCAGTGCAAAATTTGATTGTATTTATATCTTGTTCGTTTTCCTCCTACCTTTTTACATATTTCTATGGAATTGCTTTTGTTTTGAAAGTTATATGCTCAATATAAAAAATACTGATGAAACACTATAAAAAATCGTTAATTAACTTAAAGATTACACTACCGCATCACTAAACGATAGACAATTTCAAGCGGCCATTGTTGTTTGCTTTTTTGGCAAATTTTGAAACGTTGGATCTTAAATGATTATTTGTATCAGCTTTTTCAATAAAAAGCGATGTTCGAAAAATGGGCTTCTTAAAAACCTGCTGCATAAGTCGCGTAAATATGAACTTCGAGTAAAGATACGTCATACATTTGTTTTTCGAATATAAATCCGGTTGAGAGAGACAACATCACCTTCCTATACCGTCTGACTGCTTGTTCTTAGTGCTCTAAATGGTAGAATTTGAAAGTTTAAAATAGTTATTTATGCTCTGAGTACGGAAATTAGACGATTTCCGACGAGTGGCATTCTTATTCACGAGCGAGCGAAGCGAGTGAGTTTATAAGTCGACACGAGTCTGAAATCAACTTACGCTTGTGTATCATACGTTTGACTATGCATTGTGACAGGAAATAAAAAAATGAGCGAGCCTTACAGTAGTCTCATATGATGTGTCACATCTGACATCTTGGCCGACGTACATATATAAATAAACAAGATTCTTCATCATCATCGCCATTGTCATGACGTTAACTTCGACCATTGTCAACGCCATTGCCATCGCCATCGTCATCGCCACTAACGCCATCGTAATCATAAAAATCTAATTTGTAAAACTTTTGCGTCGGGCTGACGACGGATTTAAAAATTTTAAAAAATCAGAAAAGTCAAAGCAGTATGATTGGCAACCCTAAATATAGGTACACCTCTGCCGCACTAGTAAAAAATAGTGATACTTTCCACCCAGTTTGGCTGCTTGAAAACGCTCTTTTCGAGCACATACATTGTAAAATATTGAGGCCTTATCTATAACCTATCTAGATCGCAATTTAATTTTAATATCATTGTTCGGTGCCTAGAAGAAATCGCTTTTTAGCAAGAAAACTTTGTATTTTTGTAAGGAGGGTAATGTTTTTCACTTTTTTTTTTCAAAAAAAAAAAATTACATCTTCCCATCTTCTGCAATGTAAATGAAGAAGAGTCTGACACGTGTTGACCGTGACCCTGCACGACCTATGCGTGTTGCAGGCCGGCGCCATGTCGTACCTGCTGCAGTTCGGCACGGAGCGCTCCATCAAGGAGGCCCTGCGCGCCAGCACCGACGTCACTTACCGCTACATGGACCAGACGCCGCCCACCGTCGTGCTCACGTGACCACGTCGCGCCTGTGTTTATGTGACGTGTTGTCAGTGCTGTACAATAAAACGTCCATTTGAGTCAATTTCTATATATTTTTATTGCAGTTCAGGATCAATACATTATGGATATACAATACAAGTAACTTAGCACGCAGCGCAGTGACTGGTCCGCGCGGCGACACATTTGTACACGACACGAGCACATCACAATGTTACAAATAATTACTAACTCCACTACGTCACGTCACGTCTCGTCTCACGGAGGGCGACTCGGCGAGGCTTCGCTCACACTCTTCATCGACATCTGACTTCTTCTAACGACTACTAGTAATGATTACATATAACTTCTTTTGTACACGTTTTCTTACAGTTCACTATCAAGATCTCACCGACTCGCACCTCAGTTTACAAAAAATAAATGCAAAATATTGCATTACTACATGATATATCAGTTACTACTACAATAATAATAATAAACTACCTAAATGTCATAATATGCGAAAAGTACGATACAACTAGGCATTGGCAAGTGTCGGCCGGGCGGCCTGCGCGCGCCGCACTCGCGTGCGTGCCGCGTGCGCGTGCGGCGCGGGCGATTCATACAAACAATATAATATAATTATGACACTCTTACAGCGTGCCCGAACGAAACGTTATATCTACGTACATAACAATAGTAAAACTAGAGGGAGCCTCCTCCCCGCGCGCGGTCCGCCTCGCTACTCCCAGTACTGGGGCGCTACAGTATATGCCGCAGTGGTGACTCACGACATACTCTGTCTCACTCTCACTTCACACATACATAAGGCGGTGAAGCGCAGCTCTAGCGAAGGCACAGCTCCTTTTTAGCAAATTTATCAATTACAATTAAATACATTTACTAAGCAATTGTAAAAACACTTTAGTTTTTCGTTTTCATTACCCAATGTTTGTAAGGAATATTATAAAAATATACTTTTCTTTTTATTAACAACACATTGACATCGTTTGCTATCGAATTACGTTTCAATAAAAACTTCTAAATCTTAAAAAATGGTTATTGTTACAAAATTTTGGAATGCTTGTAGATTATGTGGAATGAGTTCAATGTGATCACAATACAACCGCGCGTATGCGGGAGACACGCGGCAGACGCCTCACGGCTTGTCTATTTGTCTATGCTTCGTCATAGACTAAGAACAAATAATATCTACATCGTTATTTATTAAATACATACAATCATTTAAATGCTCCGAAATGTCTCAAAACGTTAAGTGGAAGTCGTTATCAGCTAATCAGTCGAGCTCGGTCACTCAGCGACGGATTGATGACGGTAATGTATCGCTGAGCGCCTACAGATATGACTCGATGTACGTAACCTACGCAATATACATAGTTGAGCAGAGTTTGAACAGCGCCGATTGCACACAGGCCTCGCACGTGACGTCACGCGCCGGCCCCGCCCCTCTCGGCGACATCTGATCTAATCCGTTGTCTCAGCGACCTGTTAATGATGCAAATGTCATTTAATACATCTAATGAAATGTAACTTTGGAAGTTATAAATAAAATATCATGGATTATAGGACCCTATTTAGAGCGGTTGCTTATTGTTATTTTACATCGATCACTAATAAAGAACTTATTTTTTATGTTACTTATTATTATTTTGTTCTCTATTAGTGATTGATGTTATTACACGACTGCCCAAAAAGGAATGTAAATTTATTCATTTTCTTTACCTTCACGAGCGCGCCGCGTCAGCTCCGCACGACAGGTGTAAGTACGTACCTGTGAGTGAGTGCCTAGAACAACAAGTCGGTATTGTGTGTGCGCGCCTCGCTTCACTAGCGAGCCGCGTCGGCTCCGCACGACAGGTGTAAGTACGTACCTGTGAGTGAGTGACTAGAACAACAGGTCGGTGTTGTGTGTGCGAGCCTCGCTCCACGAGCGCTCCGCGTCGGCTCCGCACGACAGGTGTAAGTACGTACCTGTGAGTGAGTGCCTAGAACAACAGGTCGATATTGTGTGCGCGCCTCGCTTCACTAGCGCGCCGCGTCGGCTCCGTACGACAGGTGTAAGTACGTACCTGTGAGTGAGTGACTAGAACAACAGGTCGGTATTGTGTGCGTGCCTCGCTTCACTAGCGCGCCGCGTCGGCTCCGCACGACAGGTGTAAGTACGTACCTGTGAGTGAGTGACTAGAACAACAGGTCGGTATTGTGTGCGCGCCTCGCTTCACTAGCGCGCCGCGTCGGCTCCGCACGACAGGTCTAAGTACGTACCTGTGAGTGAGTGACTAGAACAACAGGTCGGTGTTGTGAGTGCGCGCTTCGCTCCACGAGCGCGCCGCGTCCGCTCCGCACGGGCGCGCGTCCCCCTCCCCCTCCGAGTCCCCCGCGGGTGCTGCTGCGCAACAAACAATGTCAACGAGGAACGTGCATCAAAACCAAGTTACGTGACACAATACCAGACTAGTATACAGGGTGAACCGTAATTCGACGTATTTCTTTCAGTACTATGAAACGTAGTTTGATTAGAGAACAACCAAAAATTGAATAAAATAGCCATCAATATAATTTAATTTTGTAATGAATACGTTAACAAAGCCTTCGACGGTACCAAGTGTTGTAAAACATCAAATAATTAAAAGATACAACTAGAACTTAATTAACGGTTTTCAAAATCATCTTTAGCAAATAAAATTTGATTTTTTCTACATAGGTACATGAACTTGGACTCCATTAAACTTAAAAATTTATTGTGAAATTCAGCATACGAATGGAAAACATCTTCATTTAATCAACTTTCGAACGAGGTAAAGATATTTACAAATATTCAGAGGTGTCCATGAGTCATGAAGGAATTCTTCTATTCGTGTGGTTAATGACTAACCTGGTGCCAGAGTTTTAAAGCCTCTGAAAAATCTCTCAGGCATGGCCGATTACCTCACGATATTTTCCTTCACCGTTTTCGAAAGTATAATTTCATATTGTTGTTTTTTTTTTGTGGTTTTCAAATTAATTAACTGGCTTATGACATCCCATCACCTTCTTACCACCCAGCAATCTTTCCTGCGTTAGCTAGCCAGGTCTTTATGGCCAGGTCGCAAGTTGAGACGGACTCTGGCAATCTAACACAACAATTTTCAAATTCTACTTAGGTCAGCTTTATTAACTGTTTTATGCTCTGAATATTTTTTGATATTTATACCTGATTCGATAGGTGATTAAATGAAGATGTTTTCCCTGTAATTTGTATGCTTAATGTTATAGTAACATGTTGGCATAAATGGTGCCCAAATTCATGTATTAATAATTTTAATTTTTTTACTTGTTGTTCTTTAAAGTGTTTGACGTTTTAGAACACTGGTTACGTCGAAAGCTTTGTTAACGTATTTAGTGCCAAATAAAGCATTGATGCAGATGGTCATTCAATTTGAGAGTTTACAGAAAAACCGGCCCAGTGCGTGTCGGACCACGTATAATGAAGGGAAGTAGTTGGGATGAATTTATCCCAAGAACAAACTTAACGTTGTAGTTGAAAAACATTTTCCCCCATACAATCCAACTGTAAATGTAAGTTTGTACACATAATATTGAGTGATTTACCATGCTATTTTAAGATCATAGAACTACTAGCTGCAACCCGCGCAAGTTTCGATCCCGTGAGAATATCAGCATAAAACGTATCCTATGTCCTAATCTAGGTCCTGGTTTAAGCATGTGATAATTTTCATCTAAATATGTTCAGCCGTTTTAGCGTGAAATCGTAACAATAAACTCACTTTTACATGTATAATACACGTATCAACACCGTCTAGGCTATTTCGGATTTTCTCAATTTCCTCACAATTAGTTATAAATAACATACAACGTGTATATCGGGTGTAAGGGACAGCCCTCCGCAAACTAAGAGGGCACATTCAGCTCCTTATTCTGAATCATATACCACCGAAAATTTTCTCAGGAAAATTTTCATTTTTTTTTTTGCGTTTTTTCAGTTACTATTTCTTTTTTTCAATGTAAAATTACATTCTCTGTATGCAGTACTCCATTAATGTAAATAAAACAGCTAAAACAAAAAAAACAGCAATGGATGTTGAAATTCTCTAACAAGGACGCGTCAAATCAGCTGTTCAATTTATGCCAAGCAAGAGTTCTTCAAACCCGGCGCAACGCATACCTACTAAGGTATGCGGTGCGGCGGGAGGGGTAGTCCCCTCCCGTCCGTCCCAACAGCAGTTGGTTTGTGTCACAGTCAGCCGCAGTGTTGCTGTCGTGTGTGCCGCGGGCGCATGTCGGCGCGGGTCGCTCGCGCAGTCGCGTTGTGAAGTTACGTTACGTACGCTTTTGGATTTATTTTTTGTTATGGTGTTTTTTTGTATGTGAGAAATGACTACATTTTGTGCTCGTGAGTATGGAAAAATGATAATGTGCTACGGGGAAGCTCTGGGAAATGCTAGGGAAGCGCTCAGAACTTACATTGATAGGTATCCTACTATCCTGACCGTCGGCTTCCATCAGACTCCCGAATAATTACCAATGCCTATCCATGCGTGCTAGAAAACTTAGTTCCCACTCAGGAAGGCGCTGGAAAACCACTTTGCGGTGAAAACTTACGCGGTGCAGAGCGCCGCTCGAGCGCGGCCGCTATTCCTGCCGCGGGGTGGTGGGGAAGGCGTCCGAAAGGTCGCTGCGCCGCTACCTACATGCGTTTTGCCACGGTAGCGATACATTGCGTATAAGGTAATAAAACAAATCAGGTTTATTGGATTCCCATAACATTCCTGAAATAATTTCATGTACCGGTCATCTTAGTATGATATACTGAAGTCATCCTATCAGTCTGCGGAGGAGTGTCCCTTACACCCTGTATATTTTAGTAAAGCCCATTTATCATACGAGACTTCAGAATAAAGCAAAAATAATTTTGAGAGAACAGGGAATAGAGAGAAATAATATTTATTGTAGAGAAAGCGGCCAAGGTAACAAAATAAACGTTTGGAGAACATAGCAGTCAGTTGTTTACCATGGCGATCCACTGGGTTAAAACGTCTTTTACTTCGTAACAGCGAGGAGTTGAAGGTAAGGAGTGCATGCTGTTTTAGGGCCGTTTGTAGAACGAACAGCTGACGAACAGTTAAAACTTTACTCTATATATAAGAGGGCTGTGGGATATCGAAAAGGTAGAAAAGAAGATACCTTTAAAATTGCTTTCTGTACTCTTTTTAATTGTATGATTGTGTATTTAAGTGTACCGCCCCAAGACGTTATAAAGAAAGAAAGAAGAAAGAAAATATTTTATTTGGGACACGCACAGGAAATACAAAACATAATAAAAAAAAAAGGCACAAACAGTGTGTTAGTTAAATGATTTTGAAGTGAATAATGAAATAATTAAAATTGATACTAACATTTGTACGCCTAATGGCAAAGCATAGAGAAAGATAGTTAATTGATTCAGGCGTGACCTTGCGGAAATCCATTATAAAATGATGATGTGGATATATTTAGTAACCTGTTCCGCTTAGCTATTTCTAAAGAGTCTTAAAAAGACCCTGGAAGAAATCGACACGTGTTTCACCTTTCAACGAGGCATCCTCAGGATGACGATTGAGTTGTCGCGAACTCGAACACGGCGTGTTGCCACACCAAGCACCGAGCGCAGACTCTGCGCTCGGTGCTTGATGTGGCAACACGCCGTGTTTAGAAATATCTAAGCGGAACAGGTTACTAAATATATCCACAGCACCATTTTTTAAGCATAGAGAACTTACAAAAATGTAACATCTCACACACCTGTGTATCTGTAACACATGTTTACAAATAAATAAAATGAATGTGTTTTTCAAGGAAAAGTGAAAAATAAAGCGAAATTATTCCATTTTTTGTAATTATGCGAAAAATCAGTAGTCAGTAAAACCACCCAAGACGTTAACAACGGTCCTGCAACGGTTTTTCATGCTTTGAATCAAGTTATTAGTCATGCTGCGGGATATTGTCCCAGGTCCTGTCTAAGATGCCAAAACAGTTGCTCTTCAGTCGCAATGGAAAATTCTTCAAAGCGCTTCTTTGGAGGGGTTCCCTCTATCTGGCAGAATTTGATGCTCCGAAATTTATTTGGCGTAACACACTTGGCATAATCTTCTTTAAACGATTATATATATGGCATAAAAATCATTTAACATAATTATTGTTTGGCCGAATGTTTATATGTCCGAATTTACAAAGGCATACTTTTAAGATGGCAGAATTTTATTTGGCATAATTACTTTTGGCAAAGCTTAATTTCGCATAATTTCGTTTCACATAACGTTTATTTAGAGCGACGATTATCTATATATATAAAAATGAATCCCTTTCTATATATATAAAAATGAATCCCTTTTTCCCTTGGTCACGGCATCACGCTAAAACGGATGAACGGATTTGGGTGAAATTTGGGATATGGATAGACTTTGACCCGGAGAAGGACATAGGATACTTTTTATCCCGATATTCCCACGGGATCGAGACTTATGCGGGTGAAACCGCGGGGCGCAGCTAGTTTGGAATAATTTCACTTGGCATATTAAGAAGATTTTGTTGAGTTGTGCGTCATTTCGAAACTTACATAATATGACTAATTTAGTAGTTATTTCTTGTAAGTATATTATCTGCTGCTTGTAAATGTTACTATTCTTGAATAAATAAATAAAAATATCTTTTTATACTTCATAATATATTTTCGCATTCAATGCAATAACAGCAAAAGGGTTAAAAATGCCTTATTCATATTGATGTATTCTTTATTCTACACATTACATACATTCATTTGAAATTCCTTAAAAAAATCTTAATAATTTCAAAATCCCATAATCCCAGACGCATATCCATACTAATATATACGTGCCAGTTCATTGACCCCAAATCAATCTACCTACCCCGATCACTGGTGATGAGTGATAACTATTACGCATCAAACAGCAGCCCGGAGTCTGGATTTGTACCCGGTTGGTGGCAATAGGCTCGCCCCCTACTACATGGGACTTAAACATAACTGGCGAAATGTGGGTGTATTATTTGTAAGTACACCTCTGCCTAACCCTTTGGGGAAAGAAGGCGTGATGTTATGTTGTTATAATTTTATAAAAATCGTTTTTTTTTTTTTTTTTTAGGGTTCTGTACCTCGCTCTGTTCCCTTCAAGAGGGGAACATACCCCTCCGCTCATGGCTCCGCCTACTGCGGTGCCCAATGTAGACCACACCGACGACGACGATGCTCCGGAGGTGACTGAGGTAGAGATGAGAGCGGCGGTACGTAAGCTGAATGCGAAAAATACCGCCCCAGGACCCGACGGCATACCTGGAAAAGCCTGGGTCCTGGCCTTGGGGGCTCTCGGGCCTCGACTAAGAGGGCTCCTAAGCGCATGTATGGAGAGGGGCCAGTTCCCACTTCGTTGGAAGACGGGGAAACTGGTCCTCATCAGGAAGCCGGGGCGCCCAGCGGACTCTCCGTCCGCCTATCGGCCCATTGTGCTGCTCGATGAGGTGGGCAAGCTCTTTGAAAAAGTAATTGCAGACCGCCTTGTCGGGCAGCTGGTGCGGGTGGGGCCGGATCTGGCGGAGAGCCAGTTTGGTTTCCGCAGGGGGCGCTCTACGGTGGACGCCATCATGCGCGTGCGAGCCCTTACGACGGGGGATGCTGTAGCCCGGGGTGGGGTCGTCTTGGCGGTGTCTCTAGACATCGCCAATGCCTTCAACACCCTGCCCTGGAGTTGCATCAGGGAGGCACTCCGGTATCACCGGATGCCGACCTACCTCTGTCGTGTGGTCGAGGCCTATTTGACGGACAGGGCCGTCATCTACCCCGGTCACCAAGGAGAGTGGAACCGGCGAGAGATGTCGTGCGGTGTCCCACAGGGATCGGTCCTGGGGCCGCATCTGTGGGACATCGGGTACGACTGGGTGTTGCGCGCCGACCTCCCTAGCGGCGTCAGCGTCGTTTGTTACGCTGACGACACGCTGGTCCTGGCGCACGGGAGGTCGTACCAGGCGGCGGCCGACTTAGCGACACGCGGGGTTGCGACAATCGTCGACAGAATCCGGCAGTTGGGACTCGAGGTGGCGCTGCACAAGTCCGTGGCCATGGGTTTTCATGGACCTCGGAATGCGCCACCGTCGGGTTCCCAGGTAATGGCGGGAGGGGTTCACATCGGCGTCGAGTCGACGATGAAGTATCTGGGACTCGTCCTCGACAGCCGGTGGAATTTCGTCGAACATTTCCGACGGTTGGCTCCCAGACTGGAGCGGGCCGGGGCTGCGTTGAAGCGGCTCCTGCCCAATCTAGGGGATCCAAACGCCTCCTGCCGGAGGCTCTACGCGGGGGTCGTGCGGTCCATGGCCCTTTACGGGGCACCGGTGTGGGCGCGTTCACTAAGGCTGCGGCCAGCCCGCCGGTTGAACGCGTCCCAGAGGGTCATGGCCATCCGGCTGGCCCGAGGATACCGCACGGTCTCCTGCGAGGCGGCGAGCCTTCTTGCCGGATTACCGCCATGGGATCTGGAGGCAAAGGTCCTCGCGCACATCTGGGAGTGGCGCGAGGAGGCGAAACGCCGGGGCTTAACTCCGCTGCCGCGAGAAATCGCGGCACAGCGGACAGAGCTCCGGCGGGATCTCATGGCGTCATGGAGAGTGCGATTGTCGCAACCCAGCGCTGGGCACGCCACAATTGCGGCGATAAGACCTCTCTTTGAGGAGTGGCTAGAGAGGCGCCACGGCGTCCTCACCTTCCGCCTGACGCAGGTCCTCACCGGACACGGCTGTTTCGGGAGGTTCCTGCACAGGATAAGGCGGGAGGACACGCCCGGGTGTCATCATTGTGTGGATCGGCCGGAGGACACGGTGGAGCATACGGTGGAGGTCTGCCCAGCTTGGGCGGAGCATCGCCGTGTCCTAGTGGAGGCGATCGGCGGCGGTGATCTCTCGCGTCCGGCCCTGGTTCAGGCCATGGTACGGAGCGAGAGGAAATGGGAGGCCGTCACCTCCTTCTGCGAAGCGGTAATGCTCGCGAAGGAGGAGGCGGAGCGCGTGAGGGAGAGGCAAATTTCGCGCCCTCACGCCCATGGCTTCGGGAATCGCGAGGCGATTTCCGGCCACCGTAGGCGCGGGTTTGCGGGCGGTGAGCAATGGGTAGCTCACCGTCCGATAAGGACCAGGCCCGGGTCGACGGCGCGTTGTGTTCCACGCGCGCCTCAAAGAGATGTCAGCAGAATCGACGGGGTCCGCTAGGGCCAATGCCTGCCGGGGTTGCGAAGAAAACCGAGAGGGAGATCGTGGCCCCCGGCAACAGGGCAACGGAAGGAACACGGGTGGGTTTTAGTCAGTAAGAGTCTGACACGCTCTCCCGCTCCGCCCAGAGCGGGAGAAGTTATTTGATGATTTCCCACCCACAAAAAAAAAAAAAAAAAGGGTTCTGTACCTCAAAAAGATAAAACTTAACCCTTATCGAATCCCTCGTGTGTCTGGCTGTCCGCCTGTCACAGCCAATTTGCTACGAATCCACTGGACCAATTTAGTTGAAATTTGTGACCCAAACATGGTTGTGTAACGTAAATAAATGAATTTTGAATATTTATTTATTTATTAAAACTTTATGCACAAGTAAAAATACCGTATAAAGGCGGACTTAATGCCTGAGGCATTTTCTACCAGTCAACCTTAGGGTGATGCAGAGACAAAACATGGCAGGTGCAACATAAGGGATTGATAAATACAAGAATAAATACACGAAAACATACATACATATAAACAGAATAAACTTTGTCAAGAGAAATAACGATCGATACAGGAGAAATAACGATCAGTAGGGGAGAAAACGAATCCAGCAAATCAGCGCTGTGATGTTTCTGCCAACTTCTTACGTCTATGCTCACAAGCCTTCACTTTAAAAGACAACCGACTGGTTGCCGTCCTAATTTTTAGAGGTAGAGCATTCCAAAGACAGACCGCCTGGGACAAAGAAAGAAGAGTGAATGAAACCAGAGCGGTGAGAAGGACATCGTAGAAGACGATTGTTGGTGGAACGAAGATTTTTACTATGGGCAGAGCACAGGTATTGAACATGGGAAGTCAGGTAAGAAGGAGAAGTGGGTTTGTCGAGAATAGAGAACAATATAGACAGAGCCCTCACCCCTGCGCTGAATATGGCGTTATTATAGTAATATGAGGGCACTTTTCGGGGGCAAATTGGATTACTTTAAAAAAAGTTTTGTACTTTTTAACGTGGGACGTATCAAATGACCCTTTCACTTGATACGTCTTACGTTGTTGTGACGATCTGATTTTAAAAAAAAATAATTTAAACACTTTAAAACATATTTAAGAAAACAGATGAAAGGAGATGGGGAACGGTGGGCCCAAATGTAATAAGTTGAGATATGATCTAAAAAAAATTACATTTTTTTTAAATTCTTGAATTTCAAAAATCAGCTCAATTCTCCATCTGGAAGCGGAGAAATATGATAAAGATAGTTTTCGTGAGATTATCGATTAAAGTAATCGATTACACAATTACAAGAAGAAAACCTACCCACTAAGTAGCACTAGGTAATATAATTAACTCAAAGTAATTAAATGCACTATAGTATATACTTTTATACAATATTATGCATTTAATTTAAATAAAATATCATTAATTACTGAAAAACCAAAATAATGACTATCAATTTCATATCGATTAAATCAGTCTTGTATTTTTTGTCTATGTCACTGGCAGTGCATATTCTGTACTGGCATGAGCTGACTGACATTGTCACTAGACATTAGTGGTGGGTCGTTGTCAAATTTTTGACGGACGAAACCGTTTTCCCGACAACGAAAACGGTTAAAGGACGAAAATTGTCCAACATGGAATAGAATTGCGTTTTCGTCGAGCGCAGTTTCTTACAACTATCAGCGAAGATAGTTAATTGATTCAGGCGTGAACTTGCGGAAATCCATAATAAAATGATGATGTGGATATATTTAGTAACCTTTTCCGCTTAGCTATTTCTAAAGAGTCTTGAAAAGACCCTGGAAGAAATCGACACGTGTTTCACCTCTCAACGCACTGACGCGCTCGGTGCTTGGTGTGGCAACACGCTGTGTTCGAGTTCACGACAAGTTAATTGTCATCCTGAGGATGCCTCGTTGAGAGGTGAAACACGTGTCGATTTCTTCCAGGGTCTTTTCAAGATTCTTTAGAAATAGCTAAGCGGAAAAGGTTACTAAATATATCCACATCATCATTTTGTTTTTTTTTAACTATCAACGATATGAAATGGTTTTATCGCATCACGAACAACACTATTGACAACTGGTAATACATTATTGATATTATTGTTTCATTGACAAAGAGTTCACTTTTTATTGGAAGGACTGTTTTACGAGTGCGATAGATAGTTGAATCATTGTACGCGACTGTATTTTCTTAGATGTAAAATAAAAAAAATTGCACCAAGTAATTCGAAGAGGGTTTGTGCAATGAACACTGTTTTAATTTAAACCCAGGACGTAAAACGGTTTCATTATCAAAAAACACAAAACGGTCTTTGTAAACGGTTAGTCGTCGCAACGCCCACCCCTACTAGACAGTTGCCATTTGTTTCGTGTTTGCCAATGCGTTTTGAGTACTTTCCCGATTATTTTTCATTTTCAACGACCACTGCTTTGTTTTTTACGGATTCTGACCCTGCCTACCTTGTGCCTGTACCTTTGTTTTCACACTGGATACCGAAGATCGCTCACACGATTGACTTGTAATTGTTATTTTGGATTTTACCGCCGGTTTGTGGATTGAATGTTGTTGAACTAGTCCAGGCCCAGGAGTGTATGTAATCCTTTTCGTCTCCTTTGACTATTCACCCACCTTTATCTCCGAAATTACGAAGCCTTACATATTGAAAAAAAAATACAGAGAGGGTTCTTGACTCATAGATTACAGGAAAATCTATAAGAAGTCGATGGTCTTAAAATAACATCGTAAATCTCTCAATATTGTGCGTACAAATTTACATTGCAGTTGGCATGTATGGGAGAACATGTTTTTCAACTATATTGTTAAGTTTGTTCTTGGGATAAATTCATTCCAACTACAGAACCCTTTATTGTGCGTGATCCGATACGCACTTGGTCAGTTTTTATTGAATGCCGATATCAGACACATCTGTGAAGGTTCACCAGTTCATTACAAAAAGGCCCTGTACGTTGTGAGTGGGATAGTTCTCTTGGTACTCACCGGGCGCGGCGGCGTCTGGTGCAGGGTCGTGGCGCGTGACGCCGAGCTGGAAGGCGCCGCCCGACGTCTTGTGCGGCGTGTAGCGCGACAGTGCCGCCGACGCTGAGGGGAAACGAGCCTGAACTACTGCGCTAGCCTACACGAGCTGTGGCTACAGGCGAGTGAGATGGCAATACCGGTCATAACCCCCTACATTTAATTACATATTGTCTCTTTCAAAGACAGAAATAAAGTCCGTTAATATCTCGCATTGATACCGGTCGTTGTACTCGAGATTTTTCACAAATGAGAAACTATACAGAACAGTTATTAGGGTAAGGGTATGACCGCTGTTGCCACGTTATGTGTGACACTATAAACAGTGGGTATATATTGTTTGCAATCAATTAATAACGGTTCAAAATCAGTACTCTTTTTATTATATTTCTGATTCTAATTTTGTAGAAAGCTAAAGCCAAGTCTCCACATGAAGTACCGTTGGCAACGTTTTTATTGTCAACACGCGTTGGTTGGTCACAAATCGAGAATAAAGAGAAGGTTCTTTTCGTTTCAGATGTCCGTGACTACCGCAGCACCACCACCGCCAATTGCTTCCATATTTTGTGAATAATTAGTTCCCAATGGGTATGGGTAGTTCTCGAACGACAAAATTGTTAGTTGCGTGGTCCGGCGTTAGTCACGGACATCGTTTTAGGCGGTAAACATCAGAGGAATATGTGTGTCACTGATATTTTTTTCTATGTTGGTACGTTTACTCAGTTGGGAAGCTCAGTTTCAAACTAAAATATCTACATAATTGTATCATCGTCCAATGACAACATGTTATCAATCAAATAGTTATCTGAAATGTTTCTTACATTGGTGATGACTTTTTAATTTGGTGTGGGAACATTTCGGCTGATGTGATGACTTTCTGAAGGATTGTCATCAGACATTGTCAAGCATTTCAGTGGAAACGCATCTTCACGTGTGTGACACAAAATCGTCTACTTTCGATGTTGAATGCTGACGACGCTGGTTAACATTGGCTGCCGCGACCATGAACAGGCAACACGGCCACAACGACGACGGCTGCCTACACACGGTAAGCGGTTTCTAAAAGCTCTGAGTTGTCTCGGAAACGGCATGGGCCTTTGTCCCAGAGGGGTTGCAATTTTGGGTTCTATGCTAATTACCTAAAGCTTATTTTGAAATCTCTCCACAAAGCCCGCGTATGGTTCTCGTCCCCTGTTTCCCCGCTATTGCTCTGCGCATGCTCGCGCGTCGTTGGTTTATATAAAAGCGCCCGTAGTAGCAGACAGTGCTTGCCAATCCTTCGTGCTTGCTTAGCTTTAAAATACTGCTTATTATATAATGCGATGATTTTATATTTAACTAACTGCTGCGCTAGTGCTAGATCATACTGAGCTTCTGCAAAGTTCCTCCTATCACAATAAGTGCAATTTCTGTCCGTTGTATACGTATATTCGGATGAGAATTGTTTATAAGAATGTGTCGCGTGCGTGCATCAGTCTCGATAAGATAGCAGCCGTCACTGTCGACAACAAATCAGTTGTTATGAAATATGTCCAAAATAAATTACAAATGTGCTTTTTTTTGGCAACAATACCGCTTCTCTCACACTAGCTATTTTACTAAAAAGCAAAACAAAGTGTTGTTCGTCGCAACCAGTTGCATTATAACAAGTGTGTGGCATGTTGGCAGTGTGCTGGTCAGTCGGAAGGTCACACGAAGGTCTCCGCGGGCCGCACCCGGTGTGTGTGACGTCACACGAAGGTTTCCGCGGGCGCCAGGCAGCGCGGGTGACGTCACACGAAGGTCTCCGCGGGCGACAGACGTCGCACGCGCCGGTAGACTGTCACCACCACAACAACTCAGATAGTGTCGGTACTGCTTAACATTGACATCATAACATGACAAGATCGCGGGACGACGGCCGCGATACCCTGCTCGGTTGAACGAACAGCACCACATGTACATGTAACCAGGTTAAAGCGAGCCGTCCACCGCGAGCTAAACTAAGTTAAGTAGTTTATTAGCTCGCGGTGGACGGCTCGCTTAACGGTAGAGTGGAGACAGTCGTCGGCACTGCAGGCACGAATACTGTTACTAATGTCGGCAGAAGGTCTGCGAACACGTCATTAATGTTCAGTGAGGTGAACCTGAACATCACAACCGTGAGTATTGCCGCATTTAGAACGACTCTCTTACTATTCCCTTATCACGCGACATACTTTCTACAGTGACTATTCGCAGCGGCATAGAAATCCCCGAGCTCAAGTGAGTACCAATCGGTACTTTTCAAGAGCAATCGCTCTTGAAAAGTAATCGGTACAACATCGCTAGCCGGCCCGGATACGCGTCAATGTCGCAGCTCGGCCAGTGCGCAGTGCGCACGTGGGAGCCGCGCACGCCTTTGTTACACAAGTGTTTAGCATTCGCGGTTCAAACAATCGCAGTGTTTTGACTACTGCTTATAAAGCTAGGGCCTTCTTGCCAACATCAAAACATACGGCGTGCTGATTTGACATTGCTGCTGGACAAAACGCCATTTATAATGATTATTGTTATATAAAGAGATTGTTTCTCACTATTTATCGCTGGGAAAGAGCCAGTGTGTGGCATGACAACGTATCGTATGGAGTGATGCAGTCGAGTGTCAGGTTGTCAATAGTTGGATTGTATACGAACTGTTGCTTTATCAGGTCGCTTGTCCTGAATAGCGATTTCTGGCACTCTTATGAAGCAATGTCCAGTAGAGGAGATCAACATTATCAAGAATAAATATGAGATAGTTACTGATATGTGTGTTGGCGGCGAGCGTGGCGTGCAGCGGCGACTCCGCGAGCTGCGGCGTGCCACCAGGCGCGGGCGCAGCGGGGCCCGCGGGGCCCCCGGGCGTCTCTGGGGCCGCAACCGGGGCCTCCTCGCACACGGATGTCTCCGAGGGGTACTCGAACGTGCGCGTCATTGAGTCGTCGAACTGCAGCTTCAGCTGGAAACAATAACATCACACATTTTTGTCGTTATCCTCCAAATGTTTAAGCCGGTTCAGACCAACACCGCATGTATTGATCGGATGCTATTACACTAGGAAGCAAAGCATCTAGCAACCTTATAAATATCAAGGCAAAAAAAAAAACTTTACGCCAAAAACGAACTGAAGAGCGTGAAACAACAAAATATTCATGCCGGAAATCGTACCATGTGGTCGCACGCCGCCTCAATAATAACGTACCTAGGTATTTTGTTATTTATGTTGGCAACCCCTCCCTATTACTCTCTCTGGATCAAGACCAAAACAAGGAAATCTCAGCGTAAAATTGCTTTACCAGTGCAAATCATAACCCACCATTTTCTTATAATTGTTTCTTTATTGTTCAGGCTTATTTAATTCAATTATTGAGACTTGGCTGGCTTGATTACTAAATTACAAACATTTGTACGCCCTCTGCATAACAAAGCGAACTCTTTATTATCCTTATATATCATTATTATTGTACCTATGTTGAACAAATGACTAAATGACTTAAGACTTATCATTTCTGTCGTAGTCAGCTAAAAAATGTTGCAAATGTCATTTATTCAAATTAGGCTGAGAAGCAACACTTTACGAACATCGAAATGACATACGACAGTACCCCAAAACGCCCGCCCTTCACCACATTGCAATTTTCATTCAATACGATTCATCGATTCGGTCAATAAGTTCAATCAACATAGCCGCATTTGTACTGTGATTCAGAGTCGTAGGAATGCGGCGTCAGTGAGGTAACTAAATGTCGTCAACATTGTATGGACACGTCCAGACGGGAGGCGAGCGACGCTCGCGTCACGCGCCGCCGCTGACACGTGACGGCGAGCCCTTCACCTCTCAAGACCACCTTCTGTAGCACGCGGTCACATCGCTGGCACAATAAATTTCTTTCCTATCACGAAACAATGCTGCGTCACGAAATTATGTGAGATTTAAAAAAAAAATGCCATTTGATGCGGAACCACTACCTTAAGGATAGGACTTGTCATCTTCCAGCCCTTAGAACAATTTCTATCTGGTTGGCTCTTCCATATCCTGACCTTTCTGGCCATCGCTGTATTGAAGAAAACTAGGATGGCAGGTGCGGCGAATTTCATTCTAATGAATACGATTAATGAACAATCAAATAGATGCGAATGCGAAATAAGTACGAGTTGAAATAAACAAGTTGCAAAGACACTGCAGGATGTGTGAACCATGTGGTTGGTACTGTATCGGTGCGTGTGACGCCGGCGCACACATCACGGCGCAACTGGTATTGATTGATCTACTGGTGATAATGACCGCGCCGTGGTCACTCACAGGTAGGGTTGCCAACCAAACGCTATGATGAAGTATCCTACTTTATTTTCTACTAGCTGTGCCCGCGACTTCGTTCGCGTGGATGTCGGAACTTAACAATATATTTTGTGTGCGACAGTGCGAAGCGCTGTTGGAGGATACCGATTCAAATCTTTATTTTTTATTTATGCTAGTGCTTCTCTATAAACAACATTAGCTGTGGAACCATCTGGAGCATACACAAAAAGGTTATTGGGGTTGTTTACGCGTGAAAGAGCTACGTATAGTTGACCATGGGAAAAGCATCCAATACTTAGGTCCACCCCCGCAACGGATAATGTCTGGCCCTGAGCTTTATTAATCGTCATGGCATAACAAAGACTGACTGGGAATTGCA
This sequence comes from Omphaloscelis lunosa, assembly GCA_916610215.1. NCBI lineage: Eukaryota > Metazoa > Arthropoda > Insecta > Lepidoptera > Noctuidae > Omphaloscelis > Omphaloscelis lunosa. The sequence goes on along the minus strand of OU744245.1, from coordinate 926,754 downwards.
CTCGTTTGAAAGAGAAAGGAAAGTTGTTAGGAATAATAGGTATTCTTGGAATAAAAACAATATCACCGGCACCGCAACCGGTTAATATTTCAGCTTTGATAATGTTTTGCTGCAGATTTGTGACTTTGAGCCGAGTGCCGTTACAAAGTTTGGGAGGACATGAATTTCTGAGGAGAATTATTGGAACACCGATTTTTAAAACTATTTTGTGGGCGGGAAGTCCGGGTGTGTTGAGGGAATCCAAAAATTCTACCGGGTAGTGCGTGGCGTCATCTTCTTCCATAACTGTATTTATAGAGGTGTATTCTCTACTATTCCCGGACACATGCATCAATATTTTTAAATTAATTACCGCAGCTTCAAACTACGAAGTAAATAAAACTACTTGACTCAAATTGCAAGTTATTATTTACTTCGCACTTTGAAAGACAGAACTTTCAAGACACCTACTAAATTTAAAATTGGCCGATAGAATTGGCGAAGGTCGTTCTTTCAAGGAACTTGATTTAAAAAAACTCTTAGCACCGCGATTAAAAAAATGACGTCACAGCACAACGCCATCTATCGAAGTGCTATTAATATTCAATACGGCACGCAGTTGTTCAAAAAAATTTTTAGGTGTGAATTGATTACGATGAAACAAAAAACTCAATGTTACTTCAATTTATAATTTTTAACGCAAATATTGTTGTGTATAAACGTGAAGTTGTGAGACCAAGTACACATTAACACACATTAACTAATTTTGTCCATAGATGGCGCTGTTTTAATATCTATTTCTGAAACACTTATAATTTTCTAATTTACATTTTTTAGGTGTGAACTGATTACGATGAAACAAAAAACTCAATGTTACTTCAATTTATATAATTATTAACGCAAATATTGTTGTGTATAAACGTGAAGTTGTGAGACCAAGTGCACAATAACACACGTTAACTAATTTTACTTCTGAAACACTTTAAATTCAAAAATCTTTTGATAGACTGAACCGATTGCAATGAAACAAAAACTAAATGTTACTTCAAGTTACGCTAAATCGTTGTGTATAAAAGTTATCTACATTGATTTCGTACATTTTACGTGATGCTCGGATAACTAAACATACAAACAGACAAACAAATAAACAGACAATCAGACAAAAATTCTAAAAATGCTGGAAATGAGTTTTATTGGTTGTCCTTTAACACCCTGGCTATATTTTTTTATTTTATTTTTAATGTACAAAAACTTCTTTTCTACAGTTTTATTATACAGGGTGTCCAAGAACCTGGCGTCCAACTGGATTCCCACGATGCCCCAAGTTCTAACAGTACTCAGAAAAATATTTTAAAAAATCCACCCCATGTACTTACAGAATTATACTGATTTAAAAAAAAAAGGGGAAATGAGCACCCTGTGACATACTTTTGAATGCTGTGACTGCTAATGCTGATAATTTCGATATTTCTTGGAGGTTTTGTAATCTAGGGTATTGCTGTGTCTAAATAGAATGTAAAAATAAAGTACTTATTGTACCATTTTAAAATAAAATATTATTTTAACTAAAGGTGATATGGAAAACTATTGAATTTCGCAACTTTGACCGACTGTAGTGTAAAAAAAATGTACCAAAATAGTATGGCAAGTGACGTCAAATTTTGACGCGTTTATTCCTCTTTTTAAAAAGGTATAATACTTACACATTAATTTGAAAAAAAAAAATTTTTGATAATATTTTTACTCAACAACCCAATTTTTACGATGTCTTACAGAATTCTTAGAAAGAAAAATTTACGACGAATTGAATCTAACCTCTAAAGAATTACTATTGTATGCTCATAAAAATAACAACAGGCCTCTCAAAAAACAGGTTAGACCGTAAGGGACGGTATGTGCATGCATCTCACCATAGTGATTCGTTATTACAACAGGAGGGAGCAAGACAGAAACTATCTTTGCGATTTGCTGGTTCTTCTTTATGGTACCCCATTATTCAGGTAAGAGTGAGGGAGAAAAAGGTTAGAGGTGCGAGTGAGATAGATAGTGACGCTATCTGGGATCGTGCTATTTAGGATAACAGTACGGTCAGTACGCGTCACTGCCTCCTGCCGTTACTACGCACCTCTCTCTTATTGTTACCATTGATCACGTACTACGATTTAAAGCTTTGTTTATTGGACTCGATTACTCTTTGTGCTCTGGACTTTGAAACGAACTCTTTACGACGACCTTTGCCTGTGTTTGGACAGTTTGTGTTTTGTGTGTGCTACCATGGCGACCTACACTCCGCAAGAATACGCAAATATGCACTACATTTATGGAGAATGTAGAGGTAATGGACGAGCTGCAGCGAGACTTTACAGAGAAAGGTATCCGAGGGCTACGCGATATCCCGACCATCGAGTTTTCATTAATGTGCACAGATCACTATGTGACGGGCGGTTCCCCAATCAAGTAGCTGGTGAAGGACGACCCGTAAATGACTTCATACGCGATGAAGTTTTAGAGGCGGTGTCGGCAAATCCAAGCATCTCTGTGCGAGGAATAGAAGCTGATACGGGGATACCGAAGAGCACAGCACACAGTATTCTCCAAAAAGAAGAATATCATCCGTACCACGTACAGCGAGTGCAAAGTCTTTTACCTCGAGACTATCCGAGCCGAGTCGCGTTTTGTGAAACAATCCTGCAAAAACATCGAGAAGACGAAAACTTTATCGACAAAATTTTGTGGTCAGATGAATCAACATTTAAGAAGGATGGCTACATGAACCTACACAACTTGCACGAGTGGCATGTGGAAAATCCGCACTTGATGCGAGAAGATAGATCCCAGTACCGGTTCAAAGTGAACATGTGGACCGGTATTCTCTGTGGGAATATTATTGGTCCATTTGAGATGCCCGAGAATTTGACTGGCGAATCATATTTAAATTTTCTTCAAAATGATTTGCCAAACTTACTAGAAGAGACCCCACCAGATATGTGGTTCCAACACGACGGCTGTCCAGCACATTTTCGCGTATCCGTTAGAGAGTTTTTGGACGAGCAATACCCGAACAGGTGGATTGGGCGATCAGGAACAATCCCGTGGCCAGCCCGCTCACCTGACTTAAATCCGCTGGATTTTTTTTTCTGGGGAACTATGAAGGAGCTCGTTTATGCGAAGCCCATTAATGACATCGCTGACCTTCGTGAGAAGATAACACAAGCAGTGCAGGTGATACGTCAAAAAAGTTACTCGCGAAACATAAAGCGGTCCTTTTTAAGGAGAGTGAGAGCTTGTATTGCCGCGGGTGGTCAACATTTTGAACATTTATTGTAATAAAATATCTTTAAACTAACATTCTTTGCTTTTATTCTACTGGGAACCCATCTACCTGTGTGTATTTCCTTCTTGCTCACTCTTGGAACCGAAGTAAATAATAGTAGTAACATAACAGTTTCTAAGATAAGAAAGGGTCCGACAGTTACCGTTAGTAGGTAGGCACTTCGTAAAAATTGGGTTGTTGAGTAAAAATATTATCAAATTTTTTTTTTTCAAATTAATGTGTAAGTATTATACCTTTTTAAAAAGAGGAATAAACGCGTCAAAATTTGACGTCACTTGCCATACTATTTTGGTACATTTTTTTTACACTACAGTCGGTCAAAGTTGCGAAATTCAATAGTTTTCCATATCACCTTTAGTTAAAATAATATTTTATTTTAAAATGGTACAATAAGTACATTATTTTTACATTCTATTTAGACACAGCAATACCCTAGATTACAAAACCTCCAAGAAATATCGAAATTATCAGCATTAGCAGTCACAGCATTCAAAAGTATGTCACAGGGTGCTCATTTCCCCTTTTTTTTTGAAATCAGTATAATTCTGTAAGTACATGGGGTGGATTTTTTAAAATATTTTTCTGAGTACTGTTAGAACTTGGGGCATCGTGGGAATCCAGTTGGACGCCAGGTTCTTGGACACCCTGTATGTATAGATAAGTATACTTTTTCATAAAAATAACGTATGCTAAAATATTTCTAATCTTTACAGTGATGCGTAAAACGAATCACACACATATGAGTGTTAACCATAGGTAATTACTGAACTTTTAGTAGATACTTTTATTATAAGTCAAATAAATCTAAATAATATACATTTTTGAAAAAACCCTACTTAAGTCTGCAAACAAAGACAACAAAAAACTGTGGAAAGCAATAAAAGAGATCACTAACACGTCTGAAAAAATAAATCATGCAAAAGAACTGCTAACGATATCAACCTCTCCAGAGACAGCACTTTACGAAGTAAATAATTACTTTATAAATGTAGGAAGTTCTCTAGCTAACAAGATTTACAAAAAAATGCGCAAACGTCTTACAATATACCCAATACCGTCATGAGTGTTGTCAACTCCTTTGTCCTAACAGATACTTCAAGTGAAGAGGTGGAACGACTTATCCTGGACCTAAAAACCAATTGTGCGAGTGGCTGGGATATTAGTTCCAATTTTCTTAAAACATTTAAGGACTTGCTTGTATCACTCTTAACGAAAATCTTCAACGATGGTCTTCACAAAGGAGTGTTTCCTGACGCCCTAAAAAAGCAGAAGTGTGTCCAATACATAATAATGGAGACAGAGAGTGTGTCGAAAAGTATCGACCCTATTTTACCATCCTTATCAAAAATACTGGAAAGAATTATAAATACAAGACTAATCAAGACTTATAAATTATTTAGAGAAAAACAAATTGCTTTCGGTTAACCAATATGGCTTTCGGCAAGGCAAGTCCACCGAATAAGCCGTAAATAAACTAATAGATAGCATCGCTTCAAACTTAGATAAAAAGAAAAAAATGCCTCACCATCTTCTTAGATCTGGCCAAGGTATTCGATACAATCTCTGTCTCACTCCTATTGCACAAGCTCGAGAGGCTGGGTATAAGAGGTACGCAGCACAAACTGTTAACAAGCTATAACCGGGCGTTCTCAATCTGTTCGATTAGACAAACACAAAAGTTATTACCTCCTTGTCACTCATGCTACGATCTCACAGATCTTGAACTTACCCAAGGAGAAATGATATCATTTGCGGATGATACTGCTCTTTGTTTTCCGGTAATTCATGGGATGAGGTTTCTGGTGCTGCACAACTGGGTTTTAATGTTGTTGGAAGGTGGCTACAGAGTATCATTCTTACATTAAATATAGAGAAAATCAAATACATCTGTTTCGGTATAAAGAGTGTCACAACTAACGTTAATTTCGGCCAAGATATCAATCATAGCACATGAGTGTCACTCTAGAGTTGACTGCGCGTGCCGTTCACTGGAACGTGTGCCTCAACTTCAAAGAGCACATACGACTTTGAGCGGTAGGATAAGAAAGCTCATATATATTTAAAAAAAATCTAAGGTACGTTGCAGATCCTGTGCTGCTGAAGCAAATTTATTACGCACTCTGTCAGTCGTTTCTTGCCTATTGATTATCTGCATGTGGAGGTGCGATAAAGAAAGTTTAAGCCATTGGAGATCGCCCAACGTGCAATTCTTATGGGGAGCCATTCTAAACCACTTTATTTTCCTACTGCTACGCTGTATCAGCTTTGTGGAGTCATGACTGTTAGACAGTTATTTATAATAATTATCACTCTGCTACAGCATGGCAAACAGGTATATGACCCACGAATCCTTCAGAAACGAAGAGCAGACTTGGTTTGTGGCAGAATGACTTTCTTTAAAAGTAAATTTAGCCAACGCTTTGCGAACTTCATTCGGCACATTCTTTACTATAGATTAAACAGAGCGATAAGCATATTATACCCACTAACAAAAATTCAATGCAAAATAGGTGTTTGAATATTTACATAAACGAAATTATGAAGACACTGTACTTCTACTACATATTAGGGGCGACTGCTCTGAAAAACTCAATTCTTACCGGCTTCCCTTCGGAAATTTGGAACACAACCATTCTATCGTACTCACGTCGTTGAATAATAAAACTATAAGTATTTGATACACCAAAAAATTAAGACATTACAAAACGCCTACATACATTAATTTTTTTGTCTTAATATCCCAACAACAAAACATCTTGCACTAAAACAACTCGTAGGCGCGTCCGGCTTATCGTGAATTCAATTTCTTTACAAACTAAAGCCCATCATGACGTCACTTCGGTCACGTGACACCGCGGTTTGTTAGCAGCCGGGTAAGCCGATCTGCAACGAGTTACGATATGGAAATTAGTAGAAAACGCGCGCGCGGGAGCGACAAGAAATGATTGCTATTGCACCACCTCTTTCTGGCACACGCATTTGATTCGGTTATTTTCGTTGAATTTCGTAATGCGTTCGGCTGGGAGTTCGTAAACATTTTGACAAAGTGTGGTGGTTTTTTGACGTAATTGCATTAGAACCATATTAATTTGCATTTTGTTCGCTCAGTTTTCATTGAATTCATTATTTTATCATTACTAGTTGTGGCCAAATGGAACCTTTTTTGATATTGTTTGTGTTTTTATATTTTGTCTATTTTTGATACGTTTTTGTTAGTTTTTTTCCTTGTCAACAGAAATAAAAAATATTACTACGGAGAAGTTGATTTTCATTGAAATCGTTGTAAACCATCTTTATTATAATCCATTCAGTAATAAAGTGGTCCTTCGACGAGTTTGACTAGTGTACTGTGAAAACTAGTCCACAGCAGCTCTTTTTCAGCATTTTTTTTTCAGCGCTTTTTTCTCAGAGGGCAAAATGGTTGTGACGAGATCACAGACGAAACTGCCCCAAGATAAGCCTTATGTACCCTCCCAGTCGGGTAGTGAGGCAGTTCAAGTACCTACTTCTACACAGACAACCAGTGGGGAAACTCAGGTACATTCATCTCAGTTAAAGCCTACCTCGAGCGCACATTCTGTCGCCACTCGCACTAGCCGCACTAGTCGCTCTTCCGTGTTGGTCGCGGTGAGAAAATCCGCAGCGGAAGCGCAACATGTTCGTCGCATAGCTCAATTGGAAATTGCCCAAACGGAAGCAGAATTACGAGCACAAGTAGAGGCTAGGCAGGTTGAATTAGAGCGCAAAGCTGCTGAAGCTGAATATCAAGCTGAGCTCGCAGCAATTGAGGCAGAGGGTAGTAACCACGGTTCTCACAGTGGGTGGAGCCGTGCCAGCGTCGAACATTGGGTGGATACTACTGCCCTCCCTGCCAGATTACCAACACGTCAGGATAGGGAGCCATCCGTAAATGGGTGTCAATCTAACGATAGATGTGAGGTAGGGGCTAATAATTCTAACGTTATCTTGTGTTCTCAGCTTCCACTACGTGACGTCCGTAACGTCGTTTCTCATGATGTCGCAGCACAGAGTCTTGAACATTTTCCTCAGCATAATCTCCGCGGGGGGGACAAGACCGCTGCCACTGATATTCACGGAGACGGCGGCGACTCAATTGGCGTTACACAGCTAGTGGGGGCCCTAAAGGCACTTGCGAAGAGTAACGTCCCCAATACCAATAAAAAATTTATAAAACTCCCGTGTTTTGATGGAAGCTCTTCCCTTGACTGGCTTATGTTCAAGCGGGCTTTTCAGGATACAGTAGGTGGATTTACAGACGCAGAAAACCTTGCGCGCCTGAACCAAGCCCTAAAAGGCACGGCACGGGAGGCCGTGAGCATGCTGTTGGTGTTGGCACCTCACGCCAATGACGTCATCGATACCCTGGATCGTCGCTTTGGTAGACCTGAGCAAATTGTGCTACAAGAGCTGAGCGCAATCAAGGCTCTGCCCAAGCTTGGGTCGGAGGTAAGAGACCTACATGTTTTCACCATTTGTGTGCGCAATTGTGTCGAGGTTGCTAAGTTGCTGCAGCATAGTGATTATTTACGTTCTCCTGAACTGTTTGGTGTGCTGCTTAGCAAATTTTCTCCACTATTGCGCGCGCGGTGGTTAGACTTTGCAGCGAATCATGAGGACCTAGGCCAGGCTAGGGTGGAATTATTGTCGCGTTTCCTAAATCGTGAGGTCGATTTGGCAATGAAGTTTGGCGCTGTGTTTGAGGTAACACCATCGTCATCAACGAACCCATCACAGAAACAGCGAGCGCATGCCGTATCAGAGTCGGTAGCGCGGGCTTCAACTAAATCTAATTCCAAAACGAAACCTACGGAAACATCCCTTCAGGAAAATGTTTGTTTATTTTGCAAAGGGGGACATCAGTTATCAAATTGTCCAACATTCACGTCTTTGACAGTCGATGATAGATGGCGTTTCGTTAAAGACAACAAAGTTTGTTATCGTTGCCTTCAAAAGGTTCCGCACAATTTTAAGTATTGTAACAAAAATAAGGTTAGTTGTACAACAACTGATTGTAAGCGTAGACATCACACTATTTTGCATAATGATAAGTTCGCTACATCCGCTCATGTTAAGGAGGAGGTCAAACCTGAACCTACGACAACAACGGATGTTGAAAAACCGGAGCAGGTTCTCGTAGCTGTCAACAACACGCAGGTTGAAACCACACTTCGTCCACTATTGAAAGTGTGACGGGTACTGTCACAGTCTCTGGACCAGCTGGGAGTGTAGATACCTTTGCCCTTTTAGACGATGGCTCCACGGCTACTTTTGTAGATGCCGACATCGCCTCCAAAATTGGATTGTGTGGGGGGATTGTCTAGAGATAGTTGCGTGCAGTTTGTTGACTTCCAGTTAAAGGGCCGATCAGCCTCACAGACGTTTTTGATTCAGCGAGCTAGGGCAATTAAGAACTTAGGGCTGCAAAGTCAGTCAGTCAAACGCGCGCTTTACGTTCCTTTCCATACCTCTCGGACGTGATGGAGGAACATTGTTATGCCGAAGCAAAGCCCACCATTCTGTTAGGGATTGACAACTGGCCTCTCATCATAGCATCTGAGGTGAGAAAAGGAACGAAGTCCCAGCCTGTCGCCATCCGAACACCACTGGGATGGGTGTTGTTCGGATGTGCCAGTAGTCGGACATATCTAGTAGAAACTTCTTGCCACTTGCGTGAGCGTCCAGCGCATGACCTGGAAGTGCTCATCAGGGATCAGTATAGGTTAGATGCGATTGGCATAACTAAACAGGAGCCGCGCAGCGCGGCTGACCAGCGGGCTCTACGCATCCTTGAACAAACTGCCCAGCGCCGACCAGATGGGCACTTCCAAGTCGGTTTACTGTGGAAGGCGGATAACCGTCCTGTTCCGGAAAGTTATCATTTGGCGCTGTCTCGTTTCAAAAGCCTAGAACTAAAAATGACAAAGGATTTTGATTTTGCCCAACGATATAGGGCCAATATCAACGACGTGCGGGCTAAGGGGTATGCGGAAGAGTGTACAGGACAGCCGTCCACATCGGTTTGTTGGTACTTGCCGCATTTCGGAGTGGTAAATCCCAACAAACCGGGGAAACTTCGATTGTCCACGATGCAGCTGCTAAAGTACAGGGTGTGTCGCTAAATTCTATGCTTCTGTCGGGTCCTGATTTTTTACAACCTCTATTAGGAATTTTGATGCGTTTTAGAGAGGGGAAAATTGCCTTAACAGCTGATATAAAGGAGATGTTCCCGCAGGTAAAAATACAGGAATGCGACCGCGACGCGCAGCGATTTCTCTGGCGCGATGACCCTACGGGCCCAATAAATACCTTTCGTATGTCGTCTATGATTTTTGGGGCATGCTCTAGCCCATCTATGGCAATTTACATCCTTAACCGAAACGCATCGGAATTTATGGCCGAATTTCCGCAGGCTGTGGAGGCTATCACTTCGGATACCTACATGGATGACTTCATCGGAAGTGTAGATGTCCCTACGGAGGACGCCGCTCGATTGGCAGCAGATATCGTACAGATTCATAAGCGCGGAGGTTTCGAAATGCGTGGTTGGGTGTCGAATGAGCCCGGCGCGCTCAATCAGTTGCCAAGCGAGCTGTGGTCTGACGTCTCACTAGACAATCGTCGTAGTGTAGAGTTGGGTAGTTTACCACCCTCAGTCACCACCACACGTACTCTAGGTCTGATATGGAACACAGCTCAAGACATCATTAGTTTCAACTCCGGCCTCAACGAAATTTCAGATCATTTCACAAAACGCGTAGTGTTAGCCCACGTCATGCGCATCTACGATCCAATAGGTATTTTAGCCCCCATCGTAGTGAGAGGCCGGATTTTATTCCAAAACTTGTGGCGTAAGAACCTTGACTGGGACGAGAGGCTATCACAGGCTGACCAGGAAACTTCGCTCGAATGGTTCGAGTGCCTTAAATCCATTTCAGTATTAAGAGTTCCAAGGTGCTATAATTCGTGTGAGTTCTCGGAGCTGGAGTTGCACATGTTTTGTGATGCTGGCGAGCAGGCGCACGCCGCCGTTGCCTACTGGAGATTTGTGCTTCCCAACGGTGACGTGAAACTTGCGCTGATAGCTAGCAAGGCGCGTGTGTCTCCCTTGAAACCAGTTTCAATATCGCGCCTGGAACTCCAAGGCGCCTTGATAGCCGCTCGACTTGCTGCTAGGATTTGTGAAGCCCACCGCTTTAAGCCGAATCGACGGATATTTTTGTGCGATTCGATGACCGTCTTAGGGGGGTTACGTAGTGATGCGAGGAAATACAAACCTTTTGTTGCGCATCGTGTAGGAGAGATTTTGGAGATCACTAGTTTAGTGGAATGGCATTGGGTTCCAACCGAACTAAACTTGGCTGACGATGCGACGAGGGGGAAGGCCAACATTGAACCACGTTGGATATGTGGCCCGAACTTTCTCCTGGCTCCCACTAATGAGTGGCCTTCAGAGCCCAAAGTCATGGTGCCAGTAACTCTTGGAGTGGAAGAGCTCAAGCCATCTCTTCATCCGTCAAAATCATCTACGCATCAATCACATGTCGCAGAATTCATTAATGTCACTAATTCCCATCAGTTACCCTTACCAGTTGTAGCCAACATTACCCATTTTAGCTCGTGGATTAGGCTTGTAAGGGCGACAGCTAGGACACATCAATTCATTGCTGCCATCTTTAGAAATTGGGTTCATGAATTTCAAAATTTTTGGTTCCGGGGTATTTGTGTCGGTAGAAATATACATGACCGCGGTTCGCGGCCGGATGCCACGCCTTCCAACGCTCTGGTACCATTGGTCGCCGAGGACATCGTTCGTGCGGAACTTCACATTTTGGGGAAAAGCCAGATTAGCGCCTTCGGGGAGGAACTCCTTTGTCTGACACGTGGGCAACCTATAAACAAGAAGAGCCGTTTGGTCAGGTTGTCACCAGTACTCCGTGATGGAGTGATCCGCCTAGCCGGGAGAACGTCTGCTGTTTCTGACACTCAACCCATTATTTTGAATGGAAAGAAGCCAGCTGTTCGACTTTTGATTTCCCATTACCACAACAAGTTCGCTCACGCCAACACAGAGACCGTAATTAATGAGCTGCGGCAAGAGTACTGGATTCTCGGATTGAGGAACGCCGTGCGGTCAGTGGTACATAGATGTCAGTTGTGCAAGTTATTGAAGAGTTCAACCCTACAACCACTCATGGGAGACCTACCAGAAGCGAGACTAGCTCATCATCGACGTGCCTTCACATATACCGGCGTGGACTATTTTGGGCCTGTATCTATTTGTATTGGACGTCGGCGTGAGAAGCGGTGGGTTGCCTTATTTACGTGCCTGGTAACCAGAGCTGTCCACCTCGAGGTCGTAGCCAGCTTATCCGCGGATTCTGCCATTATGTGCCTACGACGCTTCATCGCCCGACGTGGAACACCCACAGAAATATTTTCGGACAACGGGACGTCCTTTGTGGGAGCGAATAGGCAACTAAGAGCCTTATATGATGCCGCGGTACCAGAGTTTGCAGCGCGTGAGAAGATAAAATGGCGTTTTATTCCCCCATCGGCCCCCTTCATGGGAGGAGCTTGGGAGCGGTTAATTCGGTCGGTAAAGTTCGCCCTGAGAGTAACCCTGAGAGAGCACGCGCCGAAAGAGGAGGTCTTAGCGACTTTAATAGCCGAAGCCGAGGCAATAGTGAACTCGCGTCCACTAAAGCACATCTCCCCTGACGGGAACTACCCGGAGGCGCTCACCCCTAATCACTTTTTACTAGGGGATTCATCGGGTCGTCCATTTCCGGCCGAAGAATTGACGGATGCAGCATTAATTGGCCGGAGCGGTTGGAGGAAGGCACTCCGACTGAGCGATCACTTTTGGCGTCGTTGGGTATCCGAGTATCTGCCCACTTTGGCGCCCCGTCGCGTACCAGGAGTAGATGTCGCCGTCAAAGTTGGGGACCCGGTTCTCATCGGTGACGGGGACTTGCCGAGGGGAACCTGGCCACGCGGCGTGATCGCGGCTCTGCACCCGGGCCGTGATGGGGTAGTACGGGTGGTGGATATTCGGACACAAGCAGGCATTTTGAGGCGGCCACTAAAGAAAGTTGTGCTTCTCTAAAAAAGGGGAGCATGTGGCCAAATGGAACCTTTTTTGATATTGTTTGTGTTTTTATATTTTACTTTTATATTTTGTCTATTTTTGATACGTTTTTGTTAGTTTTTTTCCTTGTCAACAGAAATAAAAAATATTACTACGGAGAAGTTGATTTTCATTGAATCGTTGAAAATCATCTTTATTATAATCCATTCAGTAGTAGTAGTTTTCACTAGTAGTAGTTTTCACTAGTAGTAGTAATGACAGATTATTTACTTAGAGAGTTTTTTATTTTATTTTTATTTAGGGCATCTCGTAGTTGACCTCTGAGATCATGACTTCTTAACCGGGCTTTCCTGTGGGTGCCTTAAGCTACTACATTTAAAACTTCCAGCCAGGGGTTATTCAGCTATGCTAATTAAAACTAGGTGAACGCTCGCTAAGGGCACCCCCTGTGGGGTACGAACCTCGGCTTAGGGCGTCAACCGGAGGGAGGACATCAAGGATGAGACGGGCTGGATCAAAGTTTTGATCATGATTATTAGTCGTAATTTAAAGCTACGTGCTCAGCTGCAACAACTGCTGGCACGTCGTTATCGAGCAAGGGTCGGGGGGAGTATCATTTACTCGGGGACGCGGTCGCGATCGCAAAGGACCTCGGCGGCGAGGTCGGAATGACGGGAGGCGTCTGTTTTTGTAAGGAGGATGCCTCCTGGAGGAGGGTAATGGGGTCGTCAGGGTCGGTAAGGATTCACTTAGGGCGGCGAGTTCGATTGATACTAGAGGGGGTGTAAGTAGCGGCCTCGACAACCAGTGGGTTGCGATGTTTGGCGGCAGTATCGAAGTAACGCTTGGAAGAGCGTTTTAAACTTACTTTGTGAGGAAACATGCTTTTTAAGGTCAAGTTTTGTAAATGTGAAACACATAACTAAGTTAAGCCGTGCTCGCCTAGATATGAGTATAAATTACAAACGACGTGATGGTTTTTTCAAACATTTTAATTCCCTTTACTATAAATATCAATGACTGACTGGCAGTCGTAAATTAAATAAAATGTAGTGTCCCCGTGTTTACTTTTCTTAGATTCTAGTAGTTTATGGAAAAAAGATATTGTTTTTTTTTTTAAAACATATTCGTAGCTGTTTTATGAGTTCGGAACTGGTAGGAATAGAATTATTTTCAATAATTTGCATGAAGCTCATAAAAGAAAAATAGATCGACATAGGAATTCAATGAAACGATTTATTGACACCGTTATTTTGATAGGTAAACAAGAACTTTTCGTGGCCACGACGAAAGTCCAATTTTTTTTTTTTTTGTTACTCCGGCTTCCCTCTGTCGTTTTACCATGCCTCACCACTGCTACATATAGCACAATGATCACGCAAAATTCACACAGATCATACGCATAAACTTCCAAATATTTAACTTCTCATGGACTATACATACTTACACACACACTCACACTTCACTCCACACAGTGAGAGGTCACGCATTCATACACATTCATACTCTACATAATACAATATAATATTATCTTGTAAAAAATAATGTTAATGGCTATGATAAATGGAAAAATTAACCGAGGGAATTGGCGCTGATAGCCGAAATACAGGTTTTTGCCTAGTTCGGCTAAAGACGCTTAACTCAAAACTAGCCTAGGTTTAATTAGTAAAACAATCTAGAAAATAAACTTTTTATCTAGAAAAATAAACTTTTTATCTAGAAAAATAAACTTTTATTTATTTTCAGAGAAAAATAATTTTAACAAATGTCAATCTTAACAATGGATCTGATTTATTTAGTCTCTGAAAAATTATTAGCGTTTGCTAAAAACACTCAAAAACATGTTTTTAAGGAATAAAAACAAATTTGTGAAAAACACTTTTTTTCTTCGAGATACTTTATTTTTTTCCTATCTATAGAGCTTGATACGTTATTTTTCTCAAAAAAACGTTGGCAACCCTACTTACAGGTGACGCGAGCACGTTGCGCGGGGTTCCGGCGCACTGAACGGTTTCAGTAGCATTACAACATCTAGATAACACTTCATGGTTCATCTGAGTCAACAACTTGTTGCCAGTTCGCAAATGCGTGTTTTAGGGCGCTGACATAATCAGCCGAGTAGGGTCGAGGAGGGCCTCCCGTAATAAATATAGTCACCAGACTTTGGATGGCATAGGCAATCACCACTTATGGGTAGGGGCTACACCAGAGGCATCGGAGCTACGTTGCCTCATCAGAGACAAAGCCGAAATCTCTGCATCATCATCATATCAGTCGAAAGACGTCCACTGCTGAACATAGGCCACCCCCGAATCAACCCGTCCTGTGCTTCCTGTATTCAGCAGATTTCTGCCCGAAATGGTCTGTATGCCTGTAATTACCCAGCACCCATACCCGTCAAACCTATTGTAATGTCCTCTGTTTCTACTAAGCAGAAAACAAAGTAACCTATATAAAAACTTAAGCGAGTAATTTACCTTAGAGATCCGGTCCTTGTTGGGTCTGTTGGGCATGGAGGAGCGACCGTTGATGAGCACGTTGTCGTTGACGAACCGCACGCGGCACGGCGATGGCGGCGCGCCGTCCGTTTCCGTCTCCGAGTCGGAGTCGGAATGCGCCAGCGCCTCCGGCCGCAGCACCACCACGCCCGGCTCGCCCGCCTGTACCAAACAACAAACTGATTCTTACCATTGAAGGGCTAAGTATCATAATTATCGTTAGTCGTATCTAGACAAAAAAAACCTACGTTTAGGTACTTTGTAGTATGTACTAGAAATCTTTGTTTAGGTCATGTAAATATTTTTTGCGCTCTTGCATATTGTGATTACATCGCTGTGTTGGTACCCCAAACGAGTTGTAGCAATTCACTCTCGCATATACGGATACCATCGATTCGCCATGCCTATTAGACGATACAAGTTAGTGTTTTTCGACAATCCAATGAACGCATCAGTCTCCGGCGGGGCGTGAAGATAATGTAACACGTAGTGCCCGAACAGGGAATGACAGACTTATAAAAGTCACCGCGTTATGTCCGTAGCCTAGTTCTGTTTTATTGACTTGTGTCTAAAGCGTCTGTTATTGAACACACATTTTAATCGGCGTACTAAAAGAGGGCTGCTCTTCCGGGCGCTAAACGAGTCTGGTCGATGCATGGACATTCGATAAGCGGCTCCATTTCGGAGGAATGACGTGTCAGATTAGATGGCAACAGCGGCACAAACATGATCGTGATTGCACGATCATGATCGCATGTCTGAACAGGATCTCAGACAGTGTTTTATGTCAGACTGGTGAACTGTACTGAGGAAGTAATATGGAAGTTCAGAAACATAATTAGTTAACTTTAATTTGTGGACTTATTGACGGTCACGAGATAAGTTGCGGCATCAATATTAGCAGTAAACAAAACCAGTTGCGATGGTTTTCCACTATTGGCAATCGGAATGCTGTACAGAAAACATTTCTTTTACACGGAACAGTTGTCGGAACGAATTTCCCAAAACGAGTTTCGGGCGATTAGCAGCGGAATCTCGCCGGCGTCCGGTGACCGTGACGGGTCGCGGCCGCGCCGGGTTCAAGGGAAACGTGCCGGACCAGTGTGCCAGGCGCTGGGAACCTCTCGCACTCACTCACACATACATAACGAACATGTTCTCCAATTGAAAAAATAGGACCAAGCGGTTAGAATACTGCTTATTGTAGCCCCGTCGGGTTACTGATCGCAAGCACAACACTGTTGATGAGGAGGCATGCAACGCATGGGATTAAAATAGTGATGAATATAAATGTGGATGGATGGAGAGGGAGAGGAAGGCCAAAGAAAAGATGGATGAATTGTGTGAGGAATGATCTGAAAGAATAGGGAGTGAATGTGAACGTTTGACGGGGGAGAACGGAAAAAGAGAACGTAGTGCGCCGACCACAAGTAACATGAGACAAGGACAGGAAGATGATGAAGCCCGACTGATGAGTCTGAGCAGTTGAGCATCCCAGAGGATTCTGGATTCGTGGCTGGTACTTTGGCAATGGACTCGCCTTTACTTATACATGAGACTTAAACATAACGGGCGAAATGTGGGTGTGCTACACCTACACATGCACTTCTGCCTAACTAACCCTTCGGGTAAGCAAGCGTGATGGTATGTTAAATAAGACATGTTACTGATACAAGTCCAATTGTTACACAAAGGAGTGGTTGCAATAGTTGGCAATCGACGCGTCCGGCAGATGAGTGTTCGACGAGAACGTGTGTCAACACAATACGGCAGGCGCGAGGCAGGGCCCTGCAGTAACACGCTACTCGCCTGCGCCGGCGTCGATAAGGGGACTCGCGCGCGTCCGTTTGACGCATACTTGATGCACAAGTTGTTTCGCGGCGGATCCATCTTAAAACTTTTACGCTACTGCACCTACTTAGTTTAATTAAATTGAATATATTCTGCGTTCTAGAACGATATCATTTTATTAGGTATGTATCTGTGTGCTATTCCAATTTAATAATATTTCAATAAATAATAATGTTAACATGTTTTAATATTAAACATATGAATAATCAGCTAATAAGGTCTAACCATAAGGATACTTGTAATTTATTGTTGTTTACCACGCGTTGCGTGTGCGCCGCGGCCGCTGTTATTCATTTTACACCAAATACTCAACTTCATGTACCACCTACATAGTTTGAGTAATTTAAAATATTGAATATTGAAGTACTCAATTAATGTGAACACTCAATATTACAGTTTACGATTAGTGGTGCTGCCACCTAACCGCTTACATAAACTGCGTTTTGTAAAAATAATGGGCCGAGGCGTTGCTGGCCGCGACAGTTATCTACTATAATTCCTGGAACTAGGATTTGAATAGGCTCACCAGTCGACCACTTGGTTTTGAAACAATTCGAAGCACGCTCTCGCGCATCTTTTATTAGGGCTACAGGTTACAGGCACACACATACCTAGGCACGCCACAATTGCGGCATCTAGATCCCTGTTTGAGGAGTGGCTAGAGAGGCGCCACGGCGTCCCCACCTTCCGCCTGACGCAGCTCCTCACCGAACACGGCTGTTTCGGGAGGTTCCTGTTCAGGATAAGGCGGGAGGAAACGCTCTGGTGTCACCATTGTGTGGATCGCCCGGGGACACGGTAGAGCATACGGTGGAGGTCTGCCCAGCTTGGGCGGAGCATCGCCGTGTCCTCGTGGAGGCGATCGGCGGCAGTGATCTTTCGCGTCCAGCCCTGGTTCAGGCCATGGTACGGAGCGAGAGGAAATCGGAGGCCGTCACCTCCTGCGAAGCGGTAATACTCGCGAAGGAGGAGACGGAACGCATGAGGGAGAGGCAAATTTCGCGCCCTCACGCCCCTAACCGCCGCAAGAGGAGACGCCCTGGGCGTCGGGAATCGTAGGCCGATTTCCGGCCACCGAAGGCGCGGGCTTGCGGACGGTGAGCAATGAGTAGCTCACCGTCCGATAGGGACCAGGCCCGGGTCGATGGCCCGTTGTGTTCCACTCAAAGAGATGTCAGCAGAAGTGATGGGGTCTGCTAGGGCCGATGCCTGCCGGGGGTGCGAAGAAAACCGAAAGGGAGATCGTGGCCTCCGGCAACAGGGCAACCGAAGGAACACGGGTGGATTTTAGTCAGTAAGAGTTTGACTCGCCCTCCCACTCCGCCCAGAGCAGGAGAAGTTATTTGATCATTTCCCACCAAAAAAAAAGGCACACACATACCACACCGTGATGAATGAAAAGGTCATAAAATTATAACAAACAACAAAGTCGGACCTGGCAACGTCAGGACAACAAATGAGTTCCGTTTACAAAACACTACCACTTCTATCATGTAACACTGGGCGCGCAATCTCATCTTTCTAGCGGTTTCAAACATCGTACCTTGATCAGGAAGATTGATCCTTCGTCTCGTAAGAAATCCTGGAGTCTGTTCAGCATGATGTAATCAAAACGTTTTATTAAGCTATTTCATTTCATTAAACTTGAGGGCAGAAAAGATAATAATAATTTCATTTGATAAAGAACTGAGGGACCATTTCTAAGGTCTAAAGACCAGAAAAATCGAAGTTGCTCGACGTGATGCTCCAAATAATTTGCGTCAGTTTGGTCAGTGGAGTGGCGCCGCACTACGACCGGTCGCACTTCGGAGATAGAGCGTGCGATACCTTATCTTAATCGCGGATAAAACGCGTGATTAAGTCCGCCGCTGAATGTGCTACTTTTATCGCAGTAGAAAAGGCATTTTAATCTTTGGTAAGTCCCATAAATCATAGCGATAGGCAGTTCTGTATTCTTTTTCCCTACGGATAGATATCTAAATATATACGTGCTCTATTAGGGGTCTTAGACGTGCATTAGACGGCCACGACCACAACTTTTGGTCGTACCGACCAGGTAAACTATAGAAATCAACACGAATCGCGCACTTGGTCGCAACGGTCAACTAGCCAGTTTCTATAGTACAGTAGTTTCTGTAGTAGTAAAAATACAGTTTTCAAGTCTGGTCGGTGCGACCAAAAGTCGTGGTCGTCTTGTGCGCGAGATCCCTTAGTTCGCTAGTCCTAATTAAGGTTTGTCAATACCTATTTTAGTTTTGAAGGACTGCTTGTTATTTGAAAACTGTCTTTTGCATGTTGAGTATTCGGCCACCAGGCCTTATGCTTGTTCGTCACGCGGTCCAACTTGTTCAAACACTGGCTATACTGACATTATACCGGTGACTAGTCTGATATGACGCAAGTTCGCAGCACGTTGATCTCAAATTGTGCATGTCTTTATTTGGTCAGCATGTCGTCGTTCAAGTTATCGATAGTGTTCATGCATACATTGAAACTAAATTGCGAGCCATTAATTGAGGTGCGATGATAGTATACGATCCGGTAAACAAGATTTATGCATTAATATTAGGCATTGAAAAGACTTCTACCATAAAACTATTGGAATCTCTCTACCTACAAAAACGGTGCTTAAATGATGTGGTATAAACGAGACAAGACAAGCCTCTAAAAGAAGACGTCTTCCTTCCGAACGAATGAACTCATTGAATACACGTTTTGCTTGTGATTTGAACAACATCGAAATGTTGTTGCTTTTTAAAAAAAACTATTTAAGTGGTATAGAATGCTTGGTTACACACGCAACTATCAAATAAGAACGTGATGAGTTCCCTCTGCAAATATGGTTGTCTTGTTCTTTTTGGCTTCATATCTGTAATAATAATCGATGTACAGTGTTATGGTAGAACAGCATTGTTCATATGTGCTCACACGTCCGTGGCGGGCACGTGTTGTCCCCGCACGCCTTTGATAATCTGCACCGTTTTAATGACACATTTTTACTTTCAAGCTACTGATTACGAGAAAACTACGCCAAATACCTACTGGGATAAATCACGTGGAGAAAGTACAGCCATCTATTTGTTGAATTGGTCTTCGTTGTTCAAGGGTTTGAATAACATTGAGACATGTTTTTTATATAATTTAAAGTTGAAGAAATCTCATCAGCCTATAATTATATCAGACTGATTGTTATTGATCGGAGTTTTTATTCGTTGTTGTCGTTTTACAAATCTAGGCGGTAGTTTTGTATCAATTATACACATTTCAGTTGCCGGTTTTGAGTCTAGACAGCTAACCAAATTACCTCGAGGGTGCTCTCTTTGAATAATAAAGTCAATAAAATTGCTTTTTCCAACCCGCTCGAATTGCAATATAGCTAGTCTCGGTATTCATTGAGTTTAAGTAGAATCAGTAAGTATCTGCGTAACTATTCTCTTTTGTACGTGAAATATGAACGCTAGTGTTTCTGCGTTCCGTAGCAGTTCGGTACGCGCACGGTAATAAAGTGATGTAGTTATTGCAGCGGTCACTTCGCAACGTCCTGCCGCCATCGCCAGTAGCCATTGTTCAGTTATCAGTGGGATATAGATAGCGTCATTTTATTGTTTCCGATACGTACTTGCATAGACAAGGTGCTTAAACTTCAGGGGGTACGATTGTAAGCGAGAACAGTAAAATGCACCGGTGCTTAGTTAGTTACTTTAACACCTTTAGCGAATTTTCGTGACTCATTCCACGTACCAATATGTAACAAATTGCGAGCTAGACGCTATATACGAGGTTGTAGGTACGTCTGGCTGTCCCCCTGTCGACGCTCGCCCGATCGATCCGAGCCTGTCTGGGAGTCACGGCGACCTACGGCATTTTAAACCTGTTTGTTCACCTATCGCGTTTAATCGCGCACTCAATTTATAAGTCTGTAGTAAATTAATAAATCGTCACCGATAGCATTCCGCTGGCCGGCACGAAAGTAGCACGGTACCGAGTGTACCAACTCTTAAATTGACGTAGAAGCGCGACATGTATGAATACGTTTTGACGAGTGGCATGCCACGCGTTTGTATGTAGCATACATTCATAATTCAACTATATTTAAAAAAAATGCATAGGTTTCATTTTAGTAAACAAGAACTAAGAATATCGTTCATCATTATCATCATACAAGCGGCAGACGTCTACTGCCGGACATAGATAGACCTCCCCGAGCCTCACCACAACATCCTGTGAGTTCCTGTGCCTCCCGGTCTCACTCAGATTATGTCGGTTATTGTGGGTCTCTCGCAAATCTCCTCGTTTCTGATTCAATCCCGCAGGGAAATTCCAAGCCTTAGGGGTGACTTTGAGCGTTTTTATCAGGGCCATTGAAAATGAACCATGTCCAAGAGACTTTCATCTAGAGATGCTGCGGTATTTGAAACGAGATGATGTTGCGAAGGTTTCCGAACGCTGTACACTTTTGAGACGATTGACCCTTTCACGATGTAAGAGATCCCTAACTGGACAGTTTGTCCAGGTAAACATCATCGTTAACAAGTTCGAGAGACTGAATACTGTCACGGGTGGAGTCTCTACACAAGCGTGGGTTCATGGGAATTTGACATCCATCATGGTTAGAGCATGGACTATCGGAACCTTTTTCCAATACCGGTTTTGTTTCGATATTGAATTTTTTAATACCGATATTCCGATATAATGTCTAAAAAATTATCAAATTCGTTTTAACGATGTTACTTATTATTTATTTATTTATAGTTAATTAAAACGGTACAACACCAATAACATTAATTAACATAAAAACAATTACAATCTTGATATTCATTTAATTTAAAACTAACATGGATGTTAGGGTCTTAGGGCAATAGGAAAATTATGCCAGCGTGATGCAACTCTAATAACTGCTGAAGCAGCTATGAATTTTATGCTGCGTAAATGAGATATGAGATAGTCAAAATTCTACGCTGTCAAGACTTCTCACAAGATCATTGCGCGTGCGTATTTCACAAAGAAGATTTTCTATTACAGTCTCTCCAAAATCCTTAAAACATATTTCAGTAAAGTTGCTACCACCGAGTTCCCAATAACCCCAGATATGGTGAAGGAAATTTATAAACTTACTCAGGGAATCATTAGTGCCGCCTTCTTGCGGGCCCCTTTTAACCACCGTCCTCCAGGCCTCTTGGGTGGGAGGCGCGGTTGCCAGGAGCGCGATTGAGTGGAAAGGGGGCACGGACGTACCCGCTGCGGACTTCTTGGGCCCTTCCGTGCGTTTCGGCTTATCTGCCGCAAGCAGCGGCCGGAGGATTTCGGCCAGGGGAGTCGCGTCTCCGTAGCCTCTAGTCGGGCAGTCACCTTACCCCCACACTGTAACTTGCATATTCTGGCCAACCTCAGTATGTCGTGGTCCGACAGGGCAAGTGCAGGTAGTGGAGCAGTTGCAGGGGCTTAAGAAGGCGTGGCAGGAGGGCAGCCGGTGGCCGCGGGAGCTGTCTGCCGCTGCCAGTCATTCCTCTGAGCGGCAAACTCCCGCTTGAGGTCCTCCAGCTCGGACCGGAGACGACTGTTTTCGTCCCACAACTTCGCCGTCTCCTCCGAGGCAATCCAGGAGAATCTCCACCCTTTCACCCGTTAAGGGCGCGCTTGAGCGACCCCTTCAGGTTGCCGGACTTGGTCGCAACCTTCCGTCCAACACCTGGCGGTTGAGAGCCTCTGCCGTTAAGCTCTCTCATGCAACCTGGGCAGACCGCCACTCCCGGTCCTGACAGGCCATTTTGGCGACCTCATCGGCCGCAACTGCTCTACTTTCAGCACGCATCGCGGCTTTAGCCTCCGCCCTCGTGCTTACAAGTGAGACGGTGACACCTCCCGTCTCCTCAGTTGAGACCCCTGGGTCGCTATCCCCGCCAATTCCCGGCATATCAGGCCACTTAAAGCGAACCCGAAGGTCGTGCCCTGGCATCGGAGTGGAAGGTCCGCCCGCCACCGTATGACTTCGGCCTGTCCTCGGCGTCAGCATTTTAGCAGCAGGTTCTCCTTGCTTGAGGAAAGACCCATCAACCCCGCTAGGTCCGAATCTTCTTCGTTGCGCAAATACTTTCTCCAAAATTTTGAATGTCCGCGTGAGTGCTGGTCGGACATGCTTAGGTCCCCTGAGGAACGGGAGCCTCCTCGGCTCTTGTTGCGGTCGCCAGCAAGCGATACCTCTGCCAGTAAAGGCACGTTTTGTCTTTATTTTTCCATTTTGTTCCCACGAGTAGTGAGGAAATAAATGTCCACTAAAGCAGAGCCTCTTGCACTTCTAGGTAAACCTATTTATATTATTAAACGGAAAGTTATACTTTACATTAATTAAATTAAATAAGTAGATGATTCTATTGCGTCTTATTTTTTTATATTAATTATAGAAAAACCGATATCAGTGAAATCAAATATCGGTTTCCAATTTCGGATTTTTGGTCCAATCCATGCTCTAATCATGGTCATCCAAAAGGACTTATTAGTTTTTAAGACTAACATGCGCGGTGGTTTGATTATAAATCGCGAGAGATAGAAGGCAAGCACTTATATTCTTAATCCGGTAAGGATTGGTAAGAGTTGAGAGGCGATGTTCTTAAATTTTCATATTATACTCATAAGTTCATAACATACGTATTTCGTAAAAACAAGTTGTGTGCACGTGTTACCTAGGCACCTGCAGCTCTGGCGCATCGCAGTCCGGCCCTCTAACCGCTGAAATACAATATGATCAGTTATGCAACTGCGCGTGTACAACTTGGTCGCGCACACTACACGCAGTGCGTACATTCCATGCCTTCATCTTATGATGAACTAGTGGAGCTCATGGCTAAGCAGCTATTACGAATTACGACTCAGATACATCGATCTAGCGTTCGGAATGATGCGATGTCACTGCCTCATGTTGAATGGGTTCTTTGTATTTAAATTCATGATATACTTCTGTGCATCGAAGAGTGTGTTGCTTCTGAATCTTATCTGACACACGGATTAACCTATTCACTGCCTACTTACCGTCAGACCAGCGTGGTTTACGGACACAGCGGCGAAATATATCATAGGATAGTTACTAATAGCGGGTATTAGTATCCACCCTCTGATATAAATCACCGCAAGCTGCGTTCTCTAGCTGTTGCACGTATTCGCGCGTACATAGCAGTGTGCGCCGCTCCTAACGCGTGCTCCCATCGACCGCGGCGTGTCATGGCGGCCGCGTTAATTACCATAAAGCCTTGTTGAAATACGTC
Source organism: Omphaloscelis lunosa (assembly GCA_916610215.1). Classification (NCBI taxonomy): domain Eukaryota; kingdom Metazoa; phylum Arthropoda; class Insecta; order Lepidoptera; family Noctuidae; genus Omphaloscelis; species Omphaloscelis lunosa. The sequence continues at coordinate 902,724 of OU744245.1, read as the reverse complement.
GGCGCTCCCCGAGAGAAAGTAAACGAATGATGTCCGGCTACTCGCTATATTGTCTAATGCCGCCTGCTGCCGCTACCAGCAGTATCGGCAACATTCAACGGTTAACTATCATCGACTTCTACAGAATAGTCAATTACAAATCTGGAAGTAATTGAATAAGAGATATTACTGTGACTGTCGAGCAACAATCGTAACGAAGCTAGTTCCCGTTAAGCTGATGATAACAGTTACTACAGCTATAAGCTGTGATTGATCGCTGGTTCATTTCCGCTTTAGTCAAAAATGGAAAGCAATGTTTAGTTTGTATTTGTAACAATTTCAGATTAAATAACCACCCAGCCGTATTTTTTATGAAATACAGCTAAGAATCTCAGGAACTAGTTTACGTTGAGAATTGAGAAATGCATTATATACGTAAACAAGTGAACCTGAGATTCTCCAGCTATAGACTATCGTAGACTTGAGTTCGGAGCGGCTCGGCTCGGCCTCGCTCGCGCCGCGCCGCCCCGGTGCCGTTACACGCTTGTTTACCTATCTTCGACAATTCGACATACAGGTGTCGCCGCAGTCGCGGTCCGCTACAAGTAATTGGACTAACACGGTGACGATGACCTACTTATCATTGTTTTACTTTGTGTATGGTTTGTAGGTATGTATCGAATAAATTGGACCGCGCGTGCCTAATTATGGCAAAGTCACGACACTACTCAACAGATTACTGGCAACTCTAAACCAGGGAGATAATCTCATAAGTCTGGCTTTGTCTCTAAATAAAATCATAATAGAGCTTAGGTACATCGCTTAGCTGCATATATCAGAACTATCAGAGTGATGTCTAGTGTCTTCTATTCATTTCGTTATTTATTGGTTACTATTGCAGACGCTGACTATATTCACCGAAGTAACCATTTAATACAGTCTGCCACTTGAAAGGCTTCATGCTGTCTGTCAATCGTTTCGCGAAACACCGGGACGCACGCGACTGTGTTCAGTTCAGTTCCATACTATTTTGCGCCACATACATTTCCCTAAACAAACTAATCGAATGTCATGGAACCACTTCCATTTTGCGCTCAAGTAAATTGTTCTGTAAATGGCTCTGTTTCATAACACAGGACCTTGCTGGCTTAGTCACGGTAGTTACACTACATAACAGTTAATTGCGACATTTGGGGAACGCGATATTGTCTGATGCAGGAAGCAATTGATTCGTAAAGGACATTTGGGTGGCGACGCGAATGCATTCCGTCCATCCCGTCGCTCAGATTAGGTAATTCCGTAAATAATGTTGCAGAGCTCCTTAGCTGGACAGACCGCTGGCGCGCACAATCACACACTTTACCCGGTGAGACTTAATTGTCCGTTTGACGTTTTATGAGTGATGTGGTCGACCAGCGAACTGTTTGACGGGCTTGCACCGCCGGTCTGTCACGAAGCCACGTCGTCAGCCCTATCAATCAATATTGTCATACAGCGCACGTTACACGTGGTAATTGGTCAAACGAGGCACTGTGGTCCGCCACGGGGCGCCACGGCCGCCACAGTCGGGGCAATTTGCGCCCACGTTCTAATGTGTTTACCAATATTACCGGTTGAACAGTTAGTTAAGCACACGCGCAGTTGCATTCTCGCCGTGATGATAAATCGGAAGCATTTCCAATACTAATGAGCACAGGATTGCTTTGCCATCCATTGAAGAGTTTCATTTTATGTCTCCGAAATTCTTAAACAGACCATGAAATTTATGTACGTTCAATTCAACATTTGGATTTATCTGGTTTTGGGATAACTTTGGAATATTTGGGCTGAGTAAAAGCGAACTCTCCTGACCACGATTAAAATAGACCTGGGGGACGTAAGATGATGTTCATCTGTACAAAGGTATGTCAGTCTGTGCCAACAGCAGCCGCAAAATAGAAAAGGAACAGCAGAGATACCGTTTACGTAAGGATGTCCGATGAGCGAGTGCGGTGAGGGGGCGGGCGGTGCGGGGGGCCGCGCATCATACATCACGTAGAGAGCAGCGCGCGCGGCGCTGACATGGCCAATCAGAGCGGAACGTTGATAACCGCACCAGTGTTTTTGTGCCATTATACCATTTCCGACGCTGCGCAGACGGTGCTTCACGTGCTGCTGTTATATCAGCTCTTACATGCCACCGATCCACCTACGGCAGTGGTTGGCAAACTCATTAGTCAATAGAGCCAAATATCAATACTATAACGACTAAGATTTCTTATGAGAGCCAATCCCGTCTGTGTGTCCAAACTGTCGCAATACACTTTTCTTAATCCTTAAAACTCACTCCACAACGCTTCCTAAAATGAACTTGCTAAGAACTATGATGCCTTCGATTAACTATATCGTCATCATGATTTCGGCTGATAATAATATGTTGAAGGCATCTTACTTATTAACAAGTTAACCTTGGAACATTTTGAAAGGTACTTGAAATATAGTTTGAATTTTGAATAAAACTTAATATCTTGCTTAATGACCGACACTCCGACCCGGAGGTTGGAGTGTCTACGTGAGTATCTACGCTTGCACTTCGATAAGTGCAAGCGTAGATACACGCGGCGATGCTCTGTCGATACAGAGCTGCAGCACTCTAGAGACTAAGGAGCCGCATGCGGCTCACGAGCCGTTTGCCGACCACTGACATACGGTATCAACACGTGGACCTATTCGAGCGGCGTAATGATCTACATCCCTACAGACGGGAAACTCATACCTCTGCCGTTAGTAGTCAGTTACTGTTGGGATGCTTTAAGAAGTTGTAAGGAATCCAAAGGTAGAAGCATAGAGCTACATAAGAATATAAAATTATACTAATCAATGTTTTAAAGCGAGAAAAGTTTTTGATACGACAAGACGTCCGATAGACGCGGCTGGGTGAATTAATTTGATAAGTATAATTTAGATTTATTATACAAGTCGACATAAAAGACTGACGTGGTGACATTTGAAACTAAATCACTACTTTGCCGACAAATGCTAGTAGGTTTTTTTTTTGCTTCTAGGTGAAGCTAGGTTTTTTTTTGCTTCACCTACAAGCAGCGTTTTTTGTTGCACATTTATTTTAACAATTATTTCCCACTCGAAGTAACCTAAGTGCGATAGTGGCGCCCTCATTTTTTCCAGAATCTTTTTTGCCACGCTGTAAATGGTTATGTTGATAAATCAGTTTGTAGTCCTCAGTTGTATGGATAATACTGGATATAAATCGTTTTTCTGCGGTTATTCTGTATCTAACAACCATAGGAAATAGTTGAGTGACGCGCTATTCTGAGCGACGAAACGTAATTTCATACATACTAATATAAAAAAATCGAAAGTAACTCTGTCTGTCTGTATGTAATTCACGGCTAAACCACTGAACGGATTTCGATAAAAGGCAAGAAGATAGACGAGATTCTGGAGAAGGACATAGGGTACTTTTTGTCTCAAAAATAATCCTAAAAGGGGTGATATGGGATAAGGGCGGCAGGTGCGGTGCGCCCCGAGCCACCAAAACTCGAGAAATACTTTTTAGTCAAATCCCAAACAAGAACAAAATATGTTCAGTAAGTAAAAAGCAGTTTGTATTTGGGGGCCCCCTACGCATGGTAAATACTAACGTAGGGTGCTAAAATTTTCGAGCTCGCTCCGCTCGCTTTTACAACCTGCATTCTTTTTTTGCTCAGCGTTCTCTGCGTAACTCGATAATGTAACTCCTATCTATGTACGAATAAGCTGAAAGAAAATCTTACCTATCCGGGGTGGGGCGCAAAAATTTTCGAGCTTGCTTCCCTCGCTCTATCACCCTCTATTCGTCTGATGCTCTAGCTTTTCTGTTATCGAGAAAGCATTTCCTATTTCTGTATCAATAGTCAAAAGAAAACCTAACCTTTTCGAGGCAGCGCGTTAAATATTTTGACGTCAATCCTGGGCGGGGGCCCCATTTAGGTTTGCCGCCCCGGGACAGGCCTAGTCCGCCACGGCCTATAAATTTTTGATCCCAAATTGAAGAACAAATTAATTTTGTAGTTCAATAAACTATAAATGAGCACTTTTCGGATTTTCCACTTTCCTTGACCTTGCTTCTCGCCAAACTTCATGCTGTTAGGCCAACGGGAAGTACCAAATAGACTGGTTTATTTGCGGGTGTCAAAATATGCGACATAAATGGCCGTATTTTTTTATTGTGTGAACTTGGAAGTTTGATTTTCGTTACAACTCTAAGAGACCGTAGATCTAAGTTTTTGATATCTATTTCAACTTGATGCCATCACGCGTTCCTGAGAAAAAGGGTCTTGACAGAGAACGAAGTCGGTTAAGGTGGAACTAGTTGATATTTTTTCCATACAAATTTCAGGGGGGTTTTACTCCACTGTTTGACATGGTACATCCAAAATTAAACATGATATCGTTTTGTTTCATTATTAATTTTGTCTGTGCGGAAACAGAAGAGTAAAATATTAAGCCGTTAAAAAATTAGGAGCCCACAAAGATTCCTTTTTCTTGCTAATTTTAACGCAACTTTGGGGGTAAATAAGCAATAAAAGAAGTGTAAAATCTCCAAAACAAAGTCGACACCGACAAAGCTCAATTGTCGAAGAGTTCAATAAACTTTATTTGTAATTGATTTATGCAGTGGTTTTTTCATAAAACCCTATTTTCAAAAGGACTTTTCGTAATTTTTTACGCACTCGTTTCACTTAAATAGTTCGGAACGGTGTTTGTGTGCGTGCAAACTAGACGTTGTGCACGTAGACCAGTGTCTAACTGCTCATCACTGATACTATCTCTGTCGGACACGATGCCAGGTGACACAGCGTGCTTTTCGGCCATGCCCACTGGTGAGTTCGAGCCCGCGACTAGTGTCTTACCTTTACCTTAAGGTTTTTAATTTTTCATTGTTCCTAAAAAAAAATATTTTTATACGTGTTACCTCTTCATGCCGGAACGGCTGAACAGATTTAGATGAGTCATACGGATAGGCCATGACATAGGTAGGATACTCTGAATCCCGGTAGCACGTTCTTGTGGGATATTTTCCGACATCCACGCGGGCAAAGCCACGTGCAAAAGCTAGTACATCGCATATCGCATACAACGCTGACGTCATAGTGACACTTTCGAGGGCAGCGTCTTTGTTACAAGCGGCGCGGGAGGCGGCGGCGGCGGTGGCGGTTGAGAGCGGGCCCTCGTGTAGCCATCGAGCCAGGCTCATGACTTAATGAGTAATCGCTACCCCACTGAACAGCTATACAAAGAAAATGAAGTCCTAACAGTGCGCCAACTATTTATATTGCACATTCTGTTGAAACAACATACACTCTTGGTTTACAATCCAACGCTGTCCAGGGGGAAAAGACGATATGACCCAGTGGAGCGCCATCACCTACGTCACAAAACTATATTTGCAACGCGTTTCTTTTGCTACCTGGGTGGCTACTTATATAATAAAACTAATAAGGTGTTACATATCTATAGTCTCACGAAGCATAATTGCAAAAAGAGGCTAACTGACTGGCTACTAAAATTAAATTATAATGATACTGAAAATATCTTTACAAAGACCTGAAAACAGAATCATACACTCCTAACACACCCACACACCACTCAATCACACATACTATACACATCTACTAACAATTGTCTCGCAATCTAGATATTAATTAAAATAAAAAACTATAAAATGTCATACCTTACTACATTCTGTCAGCGCACATAGTACATAATTTGTAAAATGAAAATTTAAAAGGGGTGGGATCCTGGTGTCCTGAAACACAGGCCACGAGCCTAACTTAGGCACCAGTCTCCCACAATATATACTCAACTAAATTATATGTTATTGTCGAATCTGACCGATGTAAAATAACATGTATATTGTGGTGAGAAAATAAAGTTATTATTATTATTATTAATGTTAAATGTTGTATGCAAGAGTTTATCGCCGATAGCGCCAATCAGATACAGCTTTATCACATAATGTACTGCTGACTAAGCCGCTAACTCTCGCAAGGACGCATGATTGATTTGGAATACCTACCTCCTACCTCTGCTATTTTGCACTGGATTAACTTTAGAAACAAAAAAAAAATGTGTGCCTAATTAATATTACCCGACTACGGCGAAGCAAAAAAGAGGGTTATGATTTAGACCGGTATGTGTGAATGTATGTATGTTCATCTGTTCCCTCATAACTTCTAAACTACTCACCATAATTTGACAATGAGGTATCGTTAGAAGCGTCTTGATCGTCCGCTGGTCATAGGCCATGTGACATGACATGGAATAGGGCGCCCTCAAGAGGATAAAAAGTCGCCGTGTTGGGTATGGTATCAAATGAAAGGGCTTAATTAGCACATTTCAAAAATATATATATTATATCTCCAAAATAAGTTAAAAAAAAAAGTTATAAAACTAACACCCAACTACGACCAAAAGGTATACACGAGACATCACAGACAGCCCGGACACGTGACTCTGGATATTTATTTGTGTGTCTGTGATGTCTTGTTTTAACCGGCACGCTCAACTTTAGATCTCTCTCCTGTTTAGCGCAAAAAAAAAGGTATTTATGCCTTTTTTTTCCAGGTTAGTCCGTGCGATGCCTCCTGTACGTGTGAATGCATATTATTATGTTGTGATGTGAGGCTGGTCTTGTGTCCGATTGGTTGCTATGGAGTCATCTGTGGGTTATTTGAAGTGTTATTCCGGGCTAATGAGTGGTGCGGCCACCGATCCTCCGTGGTAATGAACGGTTTATTAATAACACGTTAGAAGCGGCGCATGAGAACCTACATACTTTTGTAGGCATCAGTTTCTTCATATCGTTTTCAAATAAGTTCGTCCATCAATGCAGTTTAGGAACGTATTACTTAACTTGGGTTATCACATTCAGTTAAGACATGGGACCGGACATGGGAGCCTGCATACCGGGTCCACGTGATGGATGACCTTCTCCCTCTGTCAAGAAGTCGGCCTGAGTGCCAGCAGCAGTAGGAACATTGTAGCCGATTATGTTTTAATAAGGTTAGGAACTGCTAATGTCTTTGGATACTTACTGTGAACTGCACACGCGAGCGTTTCGTTTGGGTTGGACCTCGTCTTCGTGGTCACTTGACATTGCTTCTCATTTAAGGTGACTTGCACCGTTGCGTATAATTTGATGATGCAGGTTATGCTCGCTCCACTTCATTCGTGTTTAAATATTCATTTACCAAGGTCGAATCGGTTTGCAAACGGTGAGAAATGTCATGAAGCGACAATGAATAACTGCTGTTCTTGGCATTTAGTGACAACGTGTTGGGTTACAGGACACGGTGATTAAACTCCTACTTGTAAACGTGACCTCTTTTTAATGATTCGCTGTTTGAGCTATTACTATAATGTGTAAACATACGACGCGACGGTGTGAATGTAACGGCGCGTGTGGCGTGCGCGCGCGACCGGGCGGCGCGACGCGGGCGGCGGCAGTGGGCTGACCTCTGCTCTCAGACATAATCTCGCTCGTCACACCGCTACGTTATGGGGCCTCAGATTTCACTTTTATCTGAAAATCCTCACATAATATAAATAACATTTAATAGTAACTGTAGGTAGTGTGGACTTTACATAGATAGCTTGTTTGTTTAATATTAATGCTCTTGTTTAAAATCGATTTTGATGTTGTGAATGTTAGAAATATTCTAAACATAACCTTTTTTTTGCAATATTTGTCTTTTGATTCTGACAGACGTCCCCTTCCGTCCGTTCAAGACTTTGTACGATTTTGTTTATTTGGTGTCAATAATAAATCCCACATTAATCTAAATAAACCTTTTTTTTCTACCCTAATATCCAACAGTGAATAACCCTCCTTTTTGCTTCGCCGAAGGTAAATAGTATACAGCCGTTTAGTATTTGTACATGGTCATCTTTAATTAGGTATATTTATAGCAAGTCAGTTACCACCAAATTGCTGAGGTGACCTCTGTCACCTCAGCAATTTGGTGCTAAGAAATAATGATTGGGCAAAACGACGATTTGCTTAATAAGATACTTGCAATACATATTTTTTACTCAAACTTTACTAGATTGAATATTTCAATCCAAACGCAAGTTTCCGCCATGCGATATTTCACGGGCTTCACTTTGTGGGAACGAGTTCAGGCGCAATGGCAATGCTGAAACCACAAATGTTGACGAGTTCCCGTACATGTCGCACGTATTACTTGTCTACTCAATATAATCCGCTGAAGTTCCACAAATATTACAAACCGGGACGCTTGTTCCAGTTGCACAAAGTGACATAATATAAACATCGACTAGTTAGGAAAGCTACACTGAGATATGCTATTTCTAAAGGAATCTCCACTGGAGCGCCTGGAGCCGCGATTCATTTTTATCTTAGTTTTGTTCGAGTCTATGTAGTAGTGTGGAGTTTACATAAACAAACAAAAAGCTGGGGAGCAGGCAGCGGCGCGCGGCGCACCTTATGTAAAGTTTACAGGCGGCATCCATCCGCTCTCACCGCCCGCCGTGCGCTGGGAACGGACTTTTTTGGCAGCCCACCGCTATTGTAGAGCGCTCGGAGCGTTCCGCAGATGCGTTTTTGCCAGAGTTAGAAAGCAAAGATATGTATTAGTATAATTAGTAATCACTAAACACGTTTCCTTATGCGCCATGGAGAATGTGTTTCGTGACGAGAACTGAACAGTTTTTGCGGAATACTGTCACGTCGACTGATGAGTCGCTACAGGAGCGTCCGCTCTGACTCACCATGTGTCGCTCACAAATGTCTTGTTATACTTATCAATGTAATACTGAAACACTCGCTTGTTATGTTTGTCATTTATCGTAATATAAATAACATGGTGTCTATCAGGTACGTGTCGTGAGGGACATTACTAAATATATAAATAAAATCTCGAGATAAGAAACAAAATTAAAATCATTATAATTAAAAATGTATTTAACATTTGTAGGCAGGTTACGCCAATAGGGTAGGACTAGCTGGACGTCCACATTCGTAGGTATTAGCATTTAAGTAATTAATTACTAAGTAAGCCAACGATGTGATAGGTGGTTCCGCTCGACTTCGTGCTTCCACTAATGAAACTACTCAACTTAATATTAACGACGCCGGCGAAGCTCATACGGCAAAATGACCACTTTAGGCGGCCAAAAATCATATATAATAGTTAACTACCATCAGGCCGTGGCCGCACTGGTAGGGCGACAGCGACGTGGCAGCGACGTGGCAGCGACGAGGCACGTTTAACGTGTCCAGCACCTCCTTAGGAAACAGTTTTCTTTTCTATTATGACTCCTTTTCCCATTGGATCTAGAGCTATTAGCATCCAGTTCCAGTGCACACTGTCTGTATTAGTGTAGATTCTGGTGGTTTTTCTAGCATGGAAAAGACGCAAAGCTACCTGTGGAAACAAGGGCCTAGTGTCACCATGAGTTTGGTTTGAGTTCCTAGAATTCGCAATACTGGCAGTCAACAAACGCACAAGTGTAAAAATCTAGGACAGAAAGCGGTACTAAGCGGAACCTTTTTGAAGGCAATGAAATCGTTATTTAATATTAACTAGCGTAAAAAATAAAAATTAATAGTAAACATACCTATGACTTCTATGTCCATAATAAATATTGCGATTTTTGCACGAGGTGAATACAATTTCGGGTTTCATTTATGCAAGTAGCCGTACACTGCACAACGCTCACCTATCGAAGGCTCGGGCGCCGATGTTATAAACATAACAAAGGATATTTATGGCCAGCACGATTGAACAACTATCTGACTCGAAGACAACAAGAAATTGTAGACCTTATATTTAAGTACAAAAAAATATTTTTGGCCGCCTAAAGTGGACATTTTGCCGTATGTGCGGCGGTGCGGAAATCGGAACTGGAACAGGTGATGGCATTCTATTAAAAACCTACATACGATGGTTAGTGCGAGCCCAAAATCTTAAATATAGACAGAAGCATCTTATAACACAGTACATCAAAATAATTAGCAGATGTAACGCGATCTGTGTGCAATTAGCGCGCAGATAGCAAGTGGTCCCGTTAGGGGCGCCGCGCCACACCATGACTTCCAAACTCAGAAAATCCGTTTTCATACATTCTATATTATATTTATCGCAATAAGAAACTAAAGTGAGGTGAATGACAACAACGTTATTGAAAATAACGCCGGAAAACAACAATATAAGTAGTTAAATATATTTTGTTGAGAGAAATAATATTGCTATCATGTATCGGCAGCGGTTCTTGTTCAATGAGATGTCCACTGACAAGTCCAACACTTTAATTGCGTAATACACGATCAATCACAATCTGAATCATTTTGAAACAGATTGCTAATCCATTGTTTCATAATTTCGATAAAAAAAATGCTCTACTACGTACATAACGCAATAATTGTTGTTAAACCGTCAAAATGAAACAGATTAGTCTCAATCATTTACGAAAATGTGTTCCGCAATTAGATACCTAGCTGGCCTCGGCAGTCTATAGTGTATAGGAACTAGACTTGTGCAAGTTTGTATGGTGCTGACGCATGCGGGGCTGCGTGTCACAACAGTACCGTTAGCTACTGCTCTCTGACGCTTTTTACTCGTCTGCTCGAGGAAGCAATGGTTGCTTCGTCATGTACCTGCATGGTGCAGGTACAGTCCAACAGTCGCTTGTCGTGGCAGCTCGGACGAAAGGGGGGCTAATAATTGTGCAATGAGGAAACTCTGTACTGTCTATGTATACAGATATCGCCACTTTTACATGCAGCGTTAAACTTCATGTATCTATTGGTGGGTGAACATGTTCACCAACTACATCATGAAAAAACCCGACCAAATGCGTATTGGACCACCACGCACAATGAAGGGGAAGATATTGATGTTCTTTATATGTACATACAATTACGTCAAAATTAATTAATTTACGCACAAACCGGACGAAAATCACGTGAAGTCAGTCCAGGAATGCCTACATTTATGATTCTTGTAAAATTAGCTGCTGACGAGATCAATTGCTTTTTCCTAAATGCTGGCCTTGCCGTCTGCACCATAAATAAGTTCTTTCTGTCATTGCGAAATTAAAATATTATGAATACATAGTTCAGCTAGTAGGTACGAACTAAACATGAACAAAAGTCAAACAGGAAAACTACATAATTACCTACCTACCTCTATGCGGAAAACAACATGTCAGCCTGGTCAGTAGTGTGGCGCTGGAGTACAACAACCAGCGACCCAGTACCTGACTGTAACTAAGTGAGCTTGGGCACTTGACCAATTTAATTGAAGCTAGTGTAATCTAAATATTTGCGTCGGGTCAACCGCTTGACACGCTCAATATTTGCTCTGCACATACTTGCCGTGTTTGAGGACACAGATTACACCACTACTACTACTCGTGTCGGTAGACAGCTCTGATTCACAGCACTTGTATTTAATCATTAAACCGACAAATTATTTGGACACCAAACGATATGAGGTACTCCAGGACTCTTATGGAATCCTCAACAGCTTAATAACGATAGAAGGAGACCACTATCTCTGAATTTTATTTGTATGCAAATTATCCAAAATGGCTTTAAGTGATCTACCATCTCAATTTCAATCTATCACATTTCAATAGGTACCATAATTCAATAAAAACATCTCACAATTGGCATAAAACAATACCAGGTTGATGTGGTTGTGTGTGTATTCATCGACTAGCAAACCGGTTGCACTTACACTGGCATCTCAAAAAGAGCAAGCAAAGTGCAGCGCAGGATGTGTGTCTGGGCGAGTGAAGCCTCGTGCAGACAGGCGCGACGCGACACTGGTACTTGATCTACCGTGAAGTTTTCTCAGAAATTGTTTTGTGAGAGTCGCGTCGCGCCAGTCTGCACGAGACTTGAGGCGAACAAACGAACGAACGCAGAGGGCGCGGTCGCCAGGTTGCCACCTGTCGCGGCGACGTTAGCGGCCACTGGCGCCCAGCAGGTAATTCATTTATGACTATAGTAGAGAGGCCTTGATTCAACATTCCTGAATGAGAGCACTTTAGCTTAGACGACCTTGTTTGTTATGTAAGCTATCTGCAAAGTTGTTATAAGACGCCTCTCAAGATAATTTATTAGTTTTACATTTGCTTAAAGTTATGCAATGCATTTCACCCAAGCAAGTTGATTGGCGGAATATAAAATGCCGAGATGCAGCCTCAATATTGATCACAAACTCTCAATGCTGTGCTATTTGAAAGGAGCTTCACATTTACGTATGGAGTAGCGTATTGTTAGAACATTGGAAAGCAATAAAGTTACGAGTGGTTACGACGGCGACCGACCGCCCATCCATAGTAACGAGCTTTGGCCGCGTGGGCTTGCAGTGAAAGCAATGTCGCCGCGGGTCAGTGCTCAGCGGCCACAGCCGAGCTCAGCCACGCGGATGTTAGACAACACTCCGCCGCGGCGATCATTTACAAGTCAGTCATCAATCGGACTGTTTGGTCGAATAGATTACGAAGAGCACCGCTGCGCTGGCAAGAGCACGCTGTCGTAGTGTGGGCTCGTTAACATTCCGCGGTGGAGACGCGACGCCCGCGCAGGGCACTTTCCAGCGGAAACGATCTTGACGAAATCGAGAGTGGCATTCGATTCGGGCATGCATCAACCGCGCGTCGCGGCCGCCGGTTTCTCCAGGCCACACATAGCACCATCTTACGCTATAACTTTCACCGTTTGTAGAAAATTATTTTTATATTTGCATATCGAATGTTGCGTAATCGACGAGCGCTTCATGGTAATCTTATACCGCGTTCCGCGGCCAATTGCTTGATACCTGCCAGCTGGAGCCGCGCTCAGCCGCTGAACGCTGCCACTGAACCGTGTAATGGTCGCAGCTCGAGCGTGCGATATTGCTCCGCACATTACTGCAGACAGTAGATTGAATGCGGTCAAATGTGAAATTGCTGTTCTTAGCAAAGAGAAGCATATAGGGTCAATTTGTAATTAAAGTTCACAGTGCGCCTAGATCCCGACTAAATTTAGGAATTATTCGTACCGTAGTAACTAGCTAAGCGCTCATATCCGCACAAGAAATCTACATTGATAACATAAATGTATAGCTGTATTAATACAATGAATAACACGGCTCAGTATCATCTATCGGCGATAACGACGGTATGCGAGACTAGGAAATTATGTTTATATTTGCAACTTCTGATAAGAGAGCACAACGTCCTCAGAATACTTCAATAAGGTGACACATAACATGTCACAATACCTAATGAATAACACTTTTCTTGAAGGTGTGTATTATGACAGTATATACGAAGGCGACGGGTTACTGACCTTGATCCTGTTCCGGCGGCTGGCCCGCAGCACGATGCCGTCGTTCTCGATGTAGTCGGGCACCTCCTTGCGGTTGGAAAAGTTGAACACCACGGATGTGGGGGCGGGCGGCGGCGCGCGCGGCCGGCGCGCCTGCGCTGGGCTGCCGCGCGCCCACGTGGCGCCCCCGCCCGCTCCCTCCACGCTCTTCTTCTCCCCGGAGCCGCTCCACGCGCGCTCGATGCCGGCAGCACCGATCCGGGAAACAGCTGCTTTTGTTTCTGGCGCACGATCGCTGCTCGCGTGCCCGTTCACGAGAGGCGCGGTGGTCGTATCCGGCACCGCTTTAATTTTCGGTTCCGGGCTGGGGCTGCGCTGGGAGAGCGCGGGCGCGGGCGGCGAGGGCGTGCGCGCGGGCTCGGGCGGAGGCCGCGGTATGGGCTCCACCAAGGCCGCCGGGGGAGGCTCTCGTCTCTCGGCGCGCGCTGGCGGACTCTGCTCGCTTTCGGCTGGCGGCGGTGGGGAGGGTGACACAAGCCTCGTACCGTGCTCGGGACTCTTCTCGTCAATCTCTTCGACCAGGTCGTCGGTCGCAGTGTCGGTGGCGCGCGCCGGCATCGGACGTATAACACCTACGCGACGCGCACGGCCCACGAGGACCTGATTAGTAGCCGCCAGCGGTGGCAAGTGCGAAGCTGCGCGAGGAGCTTCGAACGCGTAGCGCACAGTGGATCCGGCGCGGGCTATTCCGTCGAGTGCTGCGCGGGACACCGGCCGCGAGCTGGCGGGCTCCGGCGAGCTCTCTACCTCCTCACTAGCGGCGGCGCCAACCGGCACGGGCGATAACGCTTCAGTCGGTGGCAACGGACTGGGTGTTCGGGGGCTGAGTGGCGGTGCGTCTGATGATTCCCGAGGTTCTGGCGTTGAGGTCCGCGGACCTTCGAGTCCTCGCAGTACAGCAGAAACGCGGGCAGCTGGTGCGGCACGACGTGTTGGCGCACTTTCAAACTTGCGTAGGGTCGAGCGGACTACATCGGGAGGCGGACGTTCTGTTTCACGCAACAGCGGGGTCGGACGTCGGGGAGGGCGCGCCGAGCGAGGCTGCGGCGGAGGACGTGGCGCCAGCGGCGGCGGAGGCGATGGCGAGGGAGCTCGGGGTTCCTCGCGAGAGTCCAGGCGGCTCAGCGCGTCCACGGAGCGTGCTCGCTTCACCGATTCGCGTCGCGCGACGGGCGCAAGGGGCGCGGGCGACACGGTCACGGACGCGGGGCGCGGCGGGCGCAGGGCGGTGCGCGGCGTGGGCGCAGGCGGCGGCCGTTCATCCAGCAGGTGCTCGAGCGAGGCGGCGCGGCGCAGCACGGAGGGGCGGCGGCGCGGCGCATCACGCAGGGCGAGGCTGAGGTACCGCGACTTGAGGCGCTTGACGATGCCGGGCCCGTAGCGCAACTCCTCGTCCTCCTCGTAGTGCGGAGGCGGGGGTGCCGGCGGCGGCTGCGGAGGTGGCTGCGCCGGGCGGCTGCGGGCGGCGCGCCGCTGCAACAGCTCGCGCTTCCACTGCGGTAGCGCTCCGTTCGACATGCCTGTGCATACCGAATAACCAGGGTTAGTGGATGATATACAATTATGAGCAGCAGTAAAGTGGTTCAAGGAATCAAGAGTATGATTAACTTGAAAACATTACAACAGCATCATCAGATTTAAAAAAAAAACTTTTGAATTTCAAAGCTCATGTTTCATTGTTTGATTTTGCTGATTTCTGAAAAACCTTGTGCTAACACTTTACTAGTTCAACACTTTGAAATGTCAATATTAACTCAACATTTTCCAATCTCTATTTTGGCTTCTCTAGCAATGGAAAAAAAAAACAAGTTTTTCCCTTATTTCATCAATATTTAGACGGACAAGCACTATTTATAGGTAACATTATTTCATAAACAAGATTTTTTTGTATTAGTAATTCCTGAAATAAGCAGCTGTGACAGACAGACTGACAAAGTCGCACGACAGGGTTTTTTTTTTTAATTTTGATATGGAACCCTAAATTCTCAGTCTAAAGAATTATATTACGTTATTTTAATTATATTCTTACAGGGTTTGTTCTAGGGATCAATACAAGTCGGTATTAGTTTGATTGAGACTGATTCCTTGCTTTAATGCCTTTGGCATTAAGTCCGCCTCTGTACATTTTGATTTATTAAATTATTAAAAAGAGATTTTTCAAAAACCTGAAATGCAGTTTTACATAGTTTTCTCAAGCCCTGGAAGCATGAGCTTAACCATAACTACTTAACTTTGATCATTTTATTTACTGTGTAGGTATTGTACTTATGTTTTATTAAGTACTAGCTGCGCCCCGCGGTTTCACCCGCATAAGTCTCGATCCCGTAAAAATATCGGGATAAAAAGTATCCTATGTCCTTCTCCGGGTCAAGGTCTATCCATATCCCAAATTTCATCCAAATCCGTTCAGCCGTTTTAGCGTGATGTCGTGACCAAGGGAAATAGGGATTCATTTTTATATATATATATATAGATTTATGTGTTATTAGCATTATGTGTCCACTAATACGTGACACAACTGGCGCTCTCATTTGTCATACCATTACTAAAAATGAAATGTGCTAAATGAACATGGTGACAAATGAGAAATTCACATACCTATTTAAAACTTAAGTTGAACATTGCAGTTATTATCATTTAATGTACTTTTTGTTTGTCATGTACAGTTACTGTGGACTGCATGCACATAATTTACAATGTTATACATGTTAGTGTGTGATTCATATCAAACAGGGACATATCATCAATATGGTATGATCATTATCAATCATATTTGAAAAATGTATCACAGTTTTCGTAATAAATAAAATACTGGGTTCATAGATCTTAAAACAATAAAATAACAATATTGAAATATTAAAATGTAAGAAATAAAAAAAAAATAGAACATTACATAAATCCTGCATTTACTTACACAACTAAATCAGTTCAACACACTTTTGTCTACAAAATATTAATTCTTAATAGAAATCACTTCATTTTTGGATAAAAAACTGAAAATACTTCCAAGAAATAGACTTGTATTGTATATAATATTGTAAGAGTAGTGAAACTCTATGACAACATTGTAAGAAACAAGTGTACAAAACAATTGTGATGTGACTGAGGCTACTCTCATCAATAACTGAGCTACTGAGACTAACCAAACAATCTAATCACACAGTAACTAGTAGGAAAAGCCATTTGCAACTCACAGGAAATATGTATTCATTTAATATTATTTATAGCAAGTTTTATCAGTTTCACACTTGAGTTTCCCTAACATTACCCCAGTGCAAATACATACTTAAATTTACTTTTGAGAATGAGACTCAAAAGTAAATTTAAGTATGTATTTGCACTCTAGTTGTAGTGAACATACATATAGATGCAAAACATAAATACAAATGACATACTTTATGTGCATTACAAAACAATGAGATATTACACTTGCATCAAAAATACAGCACAGTAAGGGTTAACGTTATAAGCAATGGAGTATAACCAATGCAATGTTGTTGGGTAGTTGTCCACTCACAACTGTGCAGGCTTTATAACTGCTACATACAGAAGATAACTGCAACACTTACCAAAGTCCTGGGAGGACTCCAGGATGGTTTCCACCATCATCTTGAGTCGGCCGCACCAATCTTAAGCAACTGAATGGAGATGCAAAATAATAAGTTAAGCTTATAACATGCAAATGCAAGAACTGAATAAAAAACGCATAGATTATATTATAGTATAACTCTGGTGAATTTTTCATGTGGGATTTCAGGGTAAATACCAAAACTATGATACAAGTAAAACTGCACTTTAAGGTTTTTGAAAAAGCTCTTTGTTAAGCTAGGAAGCACTCCCAATCATTGTGGCAAACATGTAATACTCAGTTGTATTACTTCCAGCGGTCGTGATGCTGCTTAGGATCAAATCCTTGAAAGGAATTTTGTTTTATTGTGTTATTAGTTTTTAAATATCACAGCCTATGCTGAGATAGGTGCCTTTTGGCCTCGCACAGGTCTTTTATTTTGTTTTTCCTTTCGTTTATTCGAAAAAATTTGTTTTAGATGCTCCTTTTTAGTTTTATTACTGTTTGCATTTTCTGTGCATGTCACGAATAAAATATTTTTCTTTCTTTCTTTTAAATTGCTATTACATTTATTTTGCTTAATTTCCTTTAATAATTTCTTCATATTAAAGTTTGTAGTTTACTTTGCTTTATTTAACATAGTTTTAGTTTTCGCCCTGGACTCTCATCTCACACATTTACATTGATTAATACAGGATGTATCAATAAGGTGTGCTCAAATTTAAAGGTGTGGTACAGATCCAAGATCCAACTCAACAATGTTCCCCATGGGACCAACACCATGAATAAATTATCTACTGTCCCATACATTTGGGTTGAGTGGGTATTTATGTTTTATATGGGACAGATGAGAGTTTTTTATCGATTATGCTGATGGTGTCATGGAGAAAGTTGTTCAGTATGATGGTCTATACCACACCCTTAAATTTGACCACACTTTTCTGATACATCCTGTATAATGAACTGTCACAAATAATAATTAACTACTTTCACCCAGTTGAGCAGCCGTTCTTGTCAGTTTAACACTGCTCTAGAGAGTTATGAAAATTTGATGATTAATATATTTTATTGCTGAATTGAATGCACACAGACTTTGTACCCTTCACATAGGTTGCATTAGTGGCACATTTTAGTACCTAAGCTAATTTTAAGGCCATGGATAACACAAAATAATTTGACCAAAGCATACAATGTTATCATATCAATAATACTAATATTACCTGCACCTTTAAACTTGCCAATATTTTCTATTTACTAGGTGTGGAACAAGTTAACTAGTAAACAAACTAAGTGACCTGACCAATGTCGTTGTCGACAACTCTACACCAAGATTTTATTAGAAGGCATTAAGTACAGATGTGCACTTGATACAAAAACATTCGATATAATAAGAGATCGCTCGAAAAGAGTTGCAGCAGCGTCGGCAGCTTAGCGGCGAGCAGTTCGTCGGCGACGTCGATGACCCCGCGCTCTAACTAGCGTCCCGTCTAACTGTTGTTATTGCTTCGTTACACCAGGTAAGGCATTTAATGGTAATGAATTAATGAATGATAAGTTTCAACGGACGCGGGCTCGCTCGCCGTCAGCGCGCACTGCACACCCGAAAACAATAGCCCGGTACCCGCACGGCACCGCACGCCGGTGCATTCCTTTCCCCCATACTTCGTATAACTCGGTTGGTCTTACCTGCTAAAAATCCATTGACGTTTTACCGAAGACAAGCTTGTTCTAGATTTTTAGCTTGCAAATTCTTCAAAACGTTGCCATCTATGCCAAATCAATCCTCAGAATTGTACATAGCCAGCAAACCACACGCACTTTTGAATACATATAGTGTAACCCTGGGATCACCCACGACGGGTCGACAAACACTTCAACAGATGTTCAACACATTTTAGACTTTGCCCACTTAACTATCAACCTGATTCACTTCTTTTAGGATCTAGTGATGGTATTTTACGAATGTTCAGTATACAATAATAATATTATGTTTTACAAACACACCACACAACCAAAGACAGAAAGTTGATTCACTGAACTGAAAGTGAATGAATGAAATTGAAGTTGAAGCGTGAAGGAAGTAGTGTTTCCACTTACATTTTTGGTTTTCCCCAATTTCTTAATGAATTATCCCCAAAATTCCCTAAAAAATCTTCTAATTTCCTTGATTTAGGGAGCATGAATATAATAAATAATAACACATCATGCCACAAATTTAATTTTTTCTTAATAACGTAAAATACCTACGAAACATTCATAAATTTACAATACCAGAAGCCGAAGCATTACTTTACACATTTTCGTTGCATTTTACATGGCGGCACAAAGTACTTTATATTTGCATGGCATTGAACATTTAACAATATTTTGTCGCTATTGTTCCGCGACCTGTTCGGGTTGTAGAATCAAAAACAAACCAACTCTAGGTGTAATGCGACTTAGTTCCGATGTCGTCTTTAGCCATGGTAATAGCAAAAATAACATGGAACTAAAATAGACCGATTACATTACAAGTTTGGGGGAATCACCTTTAATAAATCGGTAGTGCCATAAAGAAAAGTAATGCATTCGGTGGTGGCTAATATAAACAATAGGGTTACCAACTTAAGTTCAATTTTCCCCCAGAAATCCCTAAATCCCTGTCAAAATAAAATATCCCTAAACTATGCATAATATTGGTAATTTTTCCCTAAATAGGGAGAAATCCTTAAAAGTGGAAACACTGGAAGGAAGCGATGAGTGAAGTGGAATAATGAACGAAACGTCAAAAATAAAACGTTTTGACAGACAAGCAGCAAGCTGCGCTGTCAGTGTCAGTGGGTGCCAGTGGTGTATAATGGAATTACTAAGTAGGTACCTACTGTCTATAATGTGGTGTTTTATGTTACATACACACGCAGCGAATCGCTGACGATTTTAATTTCTCACCTCCACACTAGATTTTGACATCGCTAGCGACAAATCGGATGTCAAAATGTGGACGTGAGCTTGTAGCTGGGGACTAGCGACTAAAATCACTGCGTGTGACACGCAGTGATTTTAGTCGCTAGTCCCCTACTTGCTTTAAAAACAAGTGACAGGAAGTTTTATAACATCGTCACATCCACGGCAAACTTACGAATCTGCAGTTTTAGTGAAATCGATATTTTGATGAAAAACTGTACCTAATGTAGTACGGTACTACACACCGTGGAAAATTTACGAATTTTTATCTCTGACGGTTACAGAATTCAAGTTGTTCGATTCTGCGTTTTATGCATAGACATTTAATAAGTATGGACTGGAAATACCTACAAAAAAAAGGTGCATACCTACAACTCAAAATGTCGCATAAAATGGCTGCCAATGCTAGGGTTGTGTCATTCAGGGAACATGGTGTTACTATTTCGAGTATCGATACTAGTACGTAATAGTATAACGAATCTTACTAGATATCACGGTTGAATCATATTTAAAAAAATATTAGTTAATAGTCCGTTGTAACAGAAAAAAACGAGTATTGACAATTTATCACTTCTCAAACAATTTTCCGCATAATTATAATTTCATTTATAGAATTATTACTTAGCAAATAAAGTTTTCACAAATATTTGTAACGCAAACCTAATGTTTGGCAAGTGAACGTTTAAACAAAGCCAAATATTTAGTATCGAGTGAGCATGCAAGTCTTATGCCTGTTTTCACCTTCACTAAGTGACACTTAAATGAATCCCTAATTGTGACTGATACACAAGTAGCGTCCTCTGTTGTCGTGTAGCGGAAGCAGTGAATTAGAAACGTCTTTCTGGTTGCGACGCTCGCCGTAGGGGAGCGCCAGTAACAATGAATAGTTTACGCGAAAATATCGATTTAATGCTCGCTACTCGACACTGGAGGCGCTGTTTTATGAATGAGTATTGTAATATTATGAATGAATAGTAGTAGTAGTCGCCTCTTGACACTACGAGGCAGCACTGTAGAGATTACTTGAATGTTCTAGAAGTTTCTGGAACCGGAAGTTGATTGTAAACGAGTTCTTTTCCGCCCACATTTCGATTGTACTGTTCCTTTTCGCTTCCAGACACGAAAGAGTGCACTAGTCTCGTAAGTTTTAACCGCGTTTAGATAGAATTGTGAAGTGTAGCCATCCTTGCCCGAAACCAGCGATTGTAATAATATTTGAAATAATAACTGTAATAGCTAAAACCTGTGGATATACCGACAATAAATCTTGTAGTAGTGTTCGTGTGTTTTTTTCATTGCTACTTGATTAGTCCTCTGTCCTCCACATTGGTCCTTCAGTAGCCGGATTCGGGCAGGTATAGCTTTG
Organism: Omphaloscelis lunosa; assembly: GCA_916610215.1. Lineage (NCBI taxonomy): Eukaryota > Metazoa > Arthropoda > Insecta > Lepidoptera > Noctuidae > Omphaloscelis > Omphaloscelis lunosa. The sequence goes on along the minus strand of OU744245.1, from coordinate 881,484 downwards.
ATCTAATCTTACGCGAAAGTGGTAGTGTGGTGTATGCAATACCGTCGACATGGTGAAGACACGCGGTAGGCATGAACTCGTCACAGCGGCCACGGAAGGGGACGAGTCCGTCTCCACGGAATTGGCGACAGCGGTGGGACCAACAGACCCGCCCAACTATTCCGTCACAGAGTCGGACCAGGCCCAACCTCACAGCCCTGGGGCGACGACACCTCCACACAAACAACCACTAGGCGAGACGAAAACCGACAGGAAGGCGTTGGCGCGAGCGAGATTGGAACTCGCCGCTGCTAGGTTAGCGCTCTTGGAAGCAGAATCAGCAGACGAAGAATTATTGGAGGGAAGCTCGACTGCGACATCGAAACGTCAGACGGACGCCGCGGACACACTTAGTGAGCACCGCAACCACATCTGTCCGCCGCAGTCACAACCCATAACGCCAAACGACGCATCACCCCCCTTGCTGCAACGTAATGACGAGGGGAGCCTGCTGCAAGGATTGACTCAGGCATTGTTAGAGGTAGCGCGGGGCAAACCCGCTGCCAGCAGATATGAATTTGATTTACCTATCTTTAGTGGCCACCCTGGCGAATGGCTGCATTTTAAAGCAGCGTTTAATGAGTCTGCGTCAACTCACACAGAGGCAGGGAATTTGGCCCGTCTCAGAAAATCCTTGAGAGGGACAGCGTTAGAGGCAGTCAAATGCCTGTTATTAGGATCCTCGGCCGCGCAAATTATGCAAAGGTTAGAATCTCGATTTGGACGACCCAACGCATTAATAACTTACGAATTAAATAAATTACGCCAGTTACCTAAAGTTGCAGATAACCCCACAGATATATGTGTGTTTGCATCGAAGGTCACAAACGCCATTGTCGCGGTGCAAGCTCTGAATAGAACAGAATATTTATATAGCCCGGAGATGATTTCCGCAATTTCAGAAAAGTTGTCAGTTACGCTAAGAAGCCGGTGGTATGATTATGAGATGGCTGCAGGTGAAGCAGAGCCTGGCTTATTAGTGTTGGGAAAATTTCTCGATAGAGAGGCCGATCTCAATGCACGTCACGCCTCGGCAGAGGTGGAACTTAAACGAGACCGTTCACGACGACCGGCTCACAAGATGTTCAAAATAGTAGAGACTCATAAAACACCGTGTGTGATATGCAACGGTAATTGTAGTAGCGTGGCCATCTGTTCTAACTTTAAGAAAATGTCAATAGCTGATAGATGGGAAACTTCACGTAAAAATAAATTATGTTTCAGGTGCCTGAACCGACGGACGTGGAAACATAGATGCAAAAGCAAGCAGTGTGAAGTGCAAGACTGCGAGCATTATCACCACAGGCTACTGCACAGCGACAGTAGCCGGGGAACGTGCACCGCAAACGACCCAGAAGAGCGTCCTCGTGTCACAGCGACCGGGCATGCAGCATCACGGGACGACTCAACGCCATGCGGTGACATCGCGCTGCACGCCGTCATCAATAACACAAGCACGCCGCGCAAGTACAATCAAGTTTTGCTGAAAGTAGTGCCAGTGACACTATCGGGACCAAACGGTAAAGTAGACACATTTGCTTTGTTGGATGACGGATCGACAATAACTCTACTTACTACTAACGTCGCGCAGCGGATAGGTGCAGAAGGTCCAAATGAGCCATTTTACATCGAGGCCGTAGCAGGCGCGCGCATTGACGCTACAAACTCACAACGGGTCAAGGTAAATATTCGAGGAAAATACACAACCGAAGGCATTGACATCGAAGCCAGAACCATCGACAGACTTGAATTATCAAGTCAGTCGATACGCACAAATGACCTAGCAGGCTTCGAACACCTGACACCTATAGTCGAGCAGCTAGCATATGACGCTGGCGTACCAACTGTCTTGATAGGCCAGGACAACTGGGCACTCCTGCTCGCCTCTGAAGCGCGAGTAGGTACAAAGGATCAACCAGTAGCGTCACGCACACCACTTGGCTGGATTTTACATGGTAAAATCTGCAGCCTGACAAAACTACATGTATTACCACAGATCGGAGAACGCTGCGGTCATGTAAGTACAGATGAATCTATTGAAAAGCTCATACAAGAACATTTTAGCCTGGAATCATTAGGAGTGCAGCCACGTCGCCCCCAAGCAGACCCAGAGGTGAGAGCATTGAAAATACTAGAGGACACTACACGCGCTCTGCCTGAAGGTGGTTACGAGACGGGCTTATTATGGAAAAATGAAGATAGGTGTTTTCCAGACAACTATGCCGCCGCGCTCAGTCGACTGGAAGGCACCGAATCCCGTTTACGCAAAGACCAAACTCTGAAACAAAAATATTCAGAGCAGATGAAAGCGCTGATATCAAATGGGTATGCAGAACTAGCACCGCCAACGTCATCTAGTAGGTACAAGTGGTACTTACCACATTTTCCAGTGATAAATCCATCTAAACAGGGTAAGGTCAGAATTGTGCATGACGCAGCGGCACGCACGCATGGAGTGTGCCTCAATGATTATCTTCTGACAGGCCCTGATCTCCTGCAATCACTCCTTGGCGTTTTAATGCGATTCAGACAAAAACCTGTCGCCGTTTCAGCAGACATAAAAGATATGTTTCTACGCATAACGGTAAGAGTGCAAGATAGAGACGCACTTCGTTTTCTGTGGCGCGACGATACGACTTTAACGCCCATTGAATATAGAATGAAAGCGGTATTGTTTGGTGCGACCTCTTCCCCGAGCACTGCAATTTACGTTAAAAATCATAATGCACATGTTCATGAGGCTGACTACCCCGAGGCAGTGAACTCTATAGTTCGGAATCATTATATGGATGATTTTTTACAGAGCTTCGACAACGCAGAAGAAGCGAACCGAGTGTCTAAAGCAGTCGACGCGGTACACCGGCGAGGTAACTTCGTGTTGCAGAAGTGGGCGTCCAACGAGCCGGCCGCTGTCGCTGGTCTCGCGACCGAGCCCGTGGTGAAGGACACTGTGCTCAACAAGGAGGAGAAAATTCTCGGTCTTATCTGGCGACACCAGAATGACACTAGGATTCAACTTCAGGAAAGTAGACCCTTCTTATTTGAGCAAGCAGGTTACGAAACGTCAGTTATTAAAAACGACAATGTCTTTATATGACCCGCTGGGACTAGCCGCGCCGTTTACGACACAAGCGAAGTGCATATTGCAAGACGCTTGGCGTTTAAAAATCGGTTGGGACGAGCGCCTACCAAAAAGTCTAGAACGTAAATGGCGCGACTGGTTGATTGCTCTACAAATACTGAAAGGCGTTCATGTCCCACGTTGTCACCTTGGTTATAATGACTCGATTAGAGTAGAATTGCACGTATTCGTGGACGCGAGCGAACGAGCCTATGCCGCAGCAGCATATTGGCGTTCGGTGAACGGCATAGGGCAAGTGAATGTCTCGCTCGTGGCAGCGAAAAGGCGCGTTGCGCCCCTCAAGGTCACATCTATACCTAGACTTGAATTACAGGCTGCTGTGCTCGGCGGGCGACTAGCACGCTGCGTGGAAGAAGAGCATGATCGTCGCGCCGACCGTCGAGTCTTCTGGTCCGACTCGCGCACTGTGCTAGCGTGGCTGCGCGCCGGCGCACGCGCTTTCAAACCGTTCGTCGCGCACCGAGTAGCGGAACTAGAAGAAACCACCGAGCGGAGTGAATGGCGCTGGGTCCCCACCGCTCACAATGTCGCCGACGACTCGACTCGCGATACACCGACTCACTTCACAGCAAGCCACCGCTGGTATGTCGGCCCTTCATTTCTCTATGACAGCGAAAACGCCTGGCCGCAGGAAACAGACTCATACCCCTACATCGACACGGGTGAGGAGCGTGTCACCATTGCTGCTTCTCACGAACAGTCGACCTTAACGGAGGCGCTACCTGACGTCACACGTTTCTCTTCCTGGCTACGGCTCATCCGGGCCACGGCCCGCGTTCTTCAATTCATCGACCGACTTCGAGTTCGCACCACGACAGCCACCCGTAAACGCAATAAAGGCGTTAGTGTAGACGACCCGAACTGGACGGTGAAACAACGGGAGGGTAAGAGAAAGCGATCCGGACTGCAGAGCCGCAACCTCAGCGTAACACCGACGGCCTACATACCCCTTGGCACACAGTACATACGTCGGGCCGAGCTCCTGTGGACACGTGCTATACAAGAAGAAAGTTTCGCAAATGAATTGCGTCTTCTCACCGGCGGGAGAACGGTACTAGCTGACAGCCGGTTGAAGCGGTTATCTCTGACAGTCGACGAACACAACATAATAAGAATACGCTCGCGCATCACAGCAGCAGCTGAAATATCACGAGAAACACAGTCACCGGCAGTACTAGATGGCGATCACCGTTACTGCCGCTTGTACATAGAATGGATCCATCGAAAGTTACACCACAGCGGCGTGGAATGCGTCGTGAACGAAATACGACAACGCTATTGGATTTTACGTTTAAGGCTGTCCGTCCGTGCAGTAATCAGGCTCTGCCAACCCTGTAGACTACGTCGAGCCGTACCGCCAGAGCCACTGACAGGCGACTTACCACCCTGTCGACTGGCACACCATCAACGTCCGTTCACACACACAGGACTGGACTACTTTGGGCCACTCTCCGTCACAGTAGCGAGACATCACGAGAAGCGCTATGTGGCATTGTTCACATGCCTAACTACGCGTGCTGTCCATTTAGAAGTTGCCGCCTCGCTATCAACGGATGCCGCCATACTTGCGTTGAGGCGTATGATGGCACGCTGAGGATGCCCTGAAGTCATTTGGAGTGATAACGGCACCAATTTCCACGGGGCAGATGCTGAGCTCCGTAAGGCTGCCCTAGAATCACTTCAACACGAGGCAGAGGTACGTCACATCGACTGGCGCTACATTCCACCAGGAGCGCCGTTCATGGGCGGAGCATGGGAAAGGTTAGTGCGCACGGTAAAGGCCTCATTAAATGCTACACTTATCGATCGGCATCCGTATGAAGACGTGCTTCACACACTTCTGACAGAGGTAGAACACACGGTCAATTCCCGACCCTTGACCCATGTATCGGTTAACCCAGACGACGAAGAAGCTTTGACGCCTAACCATTTTCTGCTCGGCGCGCCCTCTAAAGTTCCGTTGCCAGGGATTTTCACAAGGCCGGATGAACTACGTCATTCACATTGGAGAGCGTCACAACGACTAGCGGACTTGTTTTGGCAACGATGGGTACGCGAAGTACTGCCTACGCTTCAAAACCGGCGGGAGCCGTATGGACGCGGTGACACGGTCAAGGTGGGCGATTTGGTTGTCGTAGTGGACCCAAACTTACCAAGAAACATCTGGCCAAAAGGGAGAGTCGAACGCATGTATCCAGGAGCAGATGGTGTCGTGAGAGTCGTCGACGTCAAAACCAAGAGCGGTGTAATGCGGCGTCCTGTTAAGCGTCTCGTCGTTATACCAGTAGAAACTTAGTTGTCATCATGCATTGTATCGTAAACACTGGTTTAAAGTAGACAAGTTCTGAAATTATGTATTTCGCATATTTTGTAGGTTATGTCTCTTTTCTTGGCGTCACTCCAGGATTCTGCTACCAGGAGGAGTTTGTTTTTATTTCAATTTGATCTAATATATAGCAGAGCAAGGATTCTGGAGTGACTACCCTTAACTTTATAATTATGTATGTGTACTATATTGTTATCTTATAATTCATTGAATTGTGAATTGCATTCAATTGTTAATATTGTGAAGTGTATACCAGTCACTAGTGATATAAATTATGTACATTGTATGTACACGGCGGGAGAAATGTGACTGATACACAAGTAGCGTCCTCTGTTGTCGTGTAGCGGAAGCAGTGAATTAGAAACGTCTTTCTGGTTGCGACGCTCGCCGTTGGGGAGCGCCAGTAACGATGAATAGTTTACGCGAAAATATCGATTTAATGCTCGCTACTCGACACTGGAGGCGCTGTTTTATGAATGAGTATTGTAATATTATGAACGAATGTTGTAGTAGTCGCCTCTTGACACTACGAGGCAGCACTGTAGAGATTACTTGAATGTTCTAGAAGTTTCTGGAACCGGAAGTTGATTGTAAACGAGTTCTTTTCCGCGCACATTTCGATTGTACTGTTCCTTTTCGCTTCCAGACACGAAAGAGTGCACTAGTCTCGTAAGTTTTAACCGCGTTTAGATAGAATTGTGAAGTGTAGCCATCCTTGCCCGAAACCAGCGATTGTAATAATATTTGAAATAATAGCTGTAATAGCTAAAACCTGTGGATATACCGACAATAAATCTTGTAGTAGTGTTCGTGTGTTTTTTTCATTGCTACTTGATTAGTCCTCTGTCCTCCACACTAATAAAAGTTCACTGTTGGATTTTCAACGGTAGACTCAGCGCTGAGAGTTGAAAAACAGTTCAGTTTTATTTAGGTATTCATTTAAGTGTCACTTAGCTGTCGGTGAAAACGGGCATTAGTGAATTAAATTTTTAACAATTTTATCATAAATGAACATTCGGAATAATACACATCCTTACATATTATAAAACAAAGTACACCGCCGCGTCTGTCTGTTTTTCTGTCTGTCTGAACGCGAAAAATTCAAAAACTACTAAACGGATTTTCAATCAATTTTCACTAATCGACGGAGTGATTCATGCGGAAGGTTTTAGTGTATAATTAATTAAAGTTTTGTGTAAATTGGCTGAAATTTGACGATTATTGTTGAAGATGTCGGATAAAATCATGCGGACTAGGATCTTTATTAGCGTGAGCCGCGGAAATCATAAAAGTTACATAAAATGTATGTACTACAGTATTGTTCATCTTAAAAACTTCAACAAAAAAATCGTATACACTACATAAAACTCTGCGGAACGGTCTCTCGGTGCTATGAACCAAAGAGTACAGTTTGCTGTAAACCACGGGCCGGACCTAGCAATATCATTTCAGCGCAGCGAAGGAACTAGTATCAGAAACTATTACGGAAACGGTACAACACTATTCCACCATGACATATCATTGTAAACAAACGAATGAAATTATGAAATAATAAAAAGGTCTGTTGGACGGAAATAAACCCATATATTAAAATTTAAGCCGTATTTAATGATCACCTAGCAATTTTTTCATCGTAAGTTTATCACTTTATGTACTATTGCATGAAAACCGGCTACTAACCTGTGCAAAGATAATTGAGGTTGATTTTCCTTCTTTCTTGCACCACACTTCACAATACAACACACAGGCATGTTGAATTGGTGTTTTCCAACGTATATGTATATGTAGTTTTAAAGGAAAACTCCACGTAATTTTCTCACAAATCTCAATAAAACAAAAAGTAAACAACCACTTGACAGCAGAACTACCATGAACTTGTCGCATATTATGGCGGATATGGCACTTACCTACAACTGTTACTACGTCTCAACAAAATGTTGCCATTATGAGGAACAACTGAAATATTGTTGTCTCTTTTATCAAATACGATTACCACATTAGAAAGAGTGAAATAACACGATATTTCACATTCTAGTTCGTTTTTCACCCATATTTGTATAAGCAAACTTATGTATAGAATATCTTGGCGCCTCCGTGTTTTTACTATCTCAATGGTTTTATGTTAATGCACCCTTAGTCAACTTACGAAATGCACATAGGATGTTTTAGCGTATTAAATTTAATATAAAATAATAAATATGTCTTAATTTCTATGTATGATGAATAATAATGATGTAAAGTTATGAATGTGTAGGTATTTATTTCTGATCCTTGTAGAATATTGACAATCCGATGATAATATTAAAAAGGTATCATTTTGAAAACCAAACGTACCGCGGTACCATTATACCAGTTACAAAAAAAAAAGTTATCATTGATGTTTGCTTTCAAAACGCTCCACTGTAAAATGCATTTTTTGCAGATTCGCAAGTTTGCCGTAGAGGTGACGACATCATCAACATCAAGTGGAGTAAATATTTATTGTTGAAGTTAACTCAAAAACGACCAAAACAAAGTAAAATCTTTATGGGACCACTGCTTGAGCTTTCTCAACCAACTCAAAAAAGAATCACGTAAATCGGCCCACCAATCGCCACAACTATAAAAGTTGAATATTATAAATTAAAGGTTAAGCGAGAACTAGTACTAGTCACGCACTTGTTCAGTGTAATAAGTGGTACAATTACAAATGCCATACTACACTCAGTTAGCCTGTGCGTATCAGATGAGTGTGAGCAGGCGGCGCACAGTGGTCTGAAAATCAAGCTCCATACTCATAGAAACTTAATGTGAGAAATTAATAAATAAAAATACGTTTTGTGTTTAGTATACCTCCCTTTGTTTTACTAATGTATGAAGGGTTTTGAGTAGCTCCAGGTGTGAGAATTTTTTTTTTTTTTTTTTTTTTATATGGAATGGAACACTTAAAGTGTTTTTTTTTCAAAACTGAATAGAACTGATGGGCTGGTACTCACATAAGCTATTGCACCATACACGGCAATCAAGATGACATACAATTCTTGTGCCTTTCGGTGCTGCTTTGCATGTAGCAAACTTTGGAAATATTGAATTTACAGTTGGTGATCTTTCAAATCTTTGATGGTATTTTGTGAAGTTACATATCGCTTTGAATATGAAAATAGTATGTAAACTAATACTCATACACGAAGAGACAAACATACACACACACACACACCCTCACACACTCACAAACTTTCGCCTTTATAATATTAGTGTGATTATAAAGGCGAAACTTTGTGTGTTTGTGTGTGTGCATGTTTGTCTCTTCTTCACGCTCAAACGGCTGAACGGATTTGGATGAAATTTAGCACACATATAGTTTATAACCTGGAATAACACATAGGATACTTTCGAAGGATACTTTTCTTTTGAATCGAGACTTATGCGGGTGAAACCGCGGGGTGCAGCTAGTAAGGAATAAATATGTACTAAGGATGTTTTTACATGTTTAAAAGTAACGTCAAAATTGTACATTGGTCAATTTAAGATTACAACAACTATTTACAGCTCCTATAACTATGAAATATTAAATATAACTGTATAATTATATATTACTAATTAATTAATTTAATTATATTCTTATTATATTATAATTATTTGCTATAACTACTTATACAAAAACGATTAGCAGAGAGTATATTTGCTGTCGTCAGTCCTCTAAATCCGAGTCCAGCATTGACGTGTTAATATTAATAAATTCAACATTCTCTTTGTCTAGATCTGCATCGTCACCAATGAGAAGAGATTTCATATCATCAGTAATAGGCAATGATATTTTAAGTAAAAAGATGTAGATAGGTTACCTACCGTACATTCGTTCTTCAAAAACGGCATAATGTCACGCTATTAGATGACACGTGTAAGTAGGACAGCATGTCGTAATTATCGGGAGCGAAAAAGAGACAAGACGAAGAAAATGTGGCTAATTAGCCAAATTTTGACGTGCCTCTTGCGAAGCGTGCATAACCTATCTACCTCTTTTTTTACTTATAATATCATTGGTAATAGGTGTATTTACTGATTTTCTCAGCACAGGTCTTATGCTGGACAGGTAGGGATCTGACGAGACAAGGAGACCATTGAAAATGTCTTCGTTTGTCGCTTTTCGACAAAATTTGCGCGAATGCTGTTCTCGGATTTTCTTGAAGTCTTTGTTTCTGGCTTTCGATGCCTCTTCAGATAATTTGCCAATGGGCATAATATTGAAGTGTTTAATAACTTCAGCACCGTGCAGTAAAAGTTTGTGGACACTTGAAGCCATGTAATACCAGCCATAGAGCTCCTCATACAATTCTGCTGTTTGGCGCGCAAAGTTTTTAAACGCCTCAACATTTATGGGCTCCGCACAGGCCATCACACGCAAAAGTGTTGCAAATCTTTGGATCAAACTAGGATCCAAGCCTGTAATAGCTGCAGTATTGGCAGGATTACCAAAAAATTTCCTCGCTGTGTTTCCATCGTTTGTGGTTCCGGAACCTGAAACAAAAATTATAAATAAATCAAAACTAATCCACAACTTTGTAAAGAATAAATAGAACTAACGTTATTAAAAAAAAATAAGATTTAAGAACAACGACTGTTATCATAACTCACCTTGTTTAACGATGTCTACTAGGAGGCCCATTTCATCACGGAACTTCTGCTGTATGGTTTGTTTTCTACCCTTCAATGACTCTTTGCTGTCTGCATCTCTGGCTTGCCAAGTTTTGAAGTCTAGTCTATACGAAATATGGAGTAGGCACTCCATACATCTAATCCAAGTGTTCATGGCTCAGGGAGATTGATAAATAAAAGCGTGGACTGTATACTATTTAAATTATATTAAGAACTGGCGATAAATAGGTAGCGGTACAGTGATGATGCCAAAGGGGGCGCGCCTGTCGTCCTAGCCGTGCAATCGTGAAGTGCCCCGCCGCCGCCACCGCCGCACACCGCTCCCGCGGCGCCGCGTCCCGCGCCCGCGCCTCAGCCGCCGCGCGCCGGTGACTTCAGTCCACATGATCATGCACTTGATGCGTGAACATCGTCCCGCCTGTTGATGTCTTCGAAGGGAAGAGGGCAAATATTATTAAACCCTCTTGTGATGACTCCTCTCTTTGTCTTCACGTCTGCCACGCGTGTGATGCCGTCGACGCCCGCATAGGTTCGTACTACGCGACCTAGTGCCCAAACAAGTGGTGGAAGCGCCTTGTCTCGGATGAGCACGAGCGTTCCTTCTCTGAGCTTCCTGTCTGAAGCAACTGACCATTTGGTTTTCTGTTGGAGTAAGGAAATGTATTCATTAGCGAACCGCTTCCAGAAGTGTTGACGGATGTATTCAATCCTGTTGAAGCAGTCTAAGCTGCTGATGGGTTTGTCAGGAACCTGTGAAGACGGCACAGACGTGAGTGTTCGTCCAATTAGAAAATGGGAAGGAGTGAGGACAGACAAATCGGATGGGTCACAGGACAAGGTAGTTAGAGGACGGGAATTTAGAACGGCCTCTATTTGACACAGACAAGTTGCCAGTTCCTCGTAAGTAAAGTTGGTGAGACTTAGCAACTTTCTAAGATGGTTTTTGGTGGACCTTACGGCAGCTTCAGCCATGCCATTAAAGTGTGGAGAATAAGGAGGAGCAAAAAAAATTTAATGCCTTGTTCTGCCATTTCAGATGCAACATCAGAGTTTGTAATAATTCTTTTTAACTCATTATTAGCCGCGACAAAGTTCGTGCCGTTGTCTGATAATATGCTTTGAGGTTTACCCCGACGAGACGTGAAACGATTCAGAGCCGCAATGAAGCCTTCTTTTGTAAGGTCGGTGACGAGCTCCAAATGGACCGCCCTTGTTGCATGGCAAACGAAGATGCATATATAAGACTTTGTAAGCTTACAACCGCGACCCTTTCGGTCAGCTATCAGCACTGGGCCAGCATAGTCAACACTACAGTAAAAAAATGGAAATTCAATGTTGGTTCTCGAGCATGGAAGTTGACCCATAATTGGTTGTATATTTTGACACTTGTATCTAAAGCATTTTATACTTTATTTGCCGACATTCTTAGCAAGGTTCCTGCCGCCTAGAGGCCAATAGTTGAGTCGCATGTTTGCCAACAATAATTGCGGACCAGCGTGGAGCAACCTTTTATGTTGCGTATGAAATAGAATTTTCGTAAGGTGATGTTTACTACAAAGTAAGATTGGATATTTTGTATTATAATCGTAAGGTGAGTTATCAAGTCTGCTTCCTACGCGTATAATTCCTTTAGAATCTACAAATGGTGTCAATGACATTAAACGATTTTTACGAGGCAGAGATTTTCCAGACTTCAAAATATTGCACTCTTTTGGAAACATCTTTGCTTGTGCACTAAGTAGCAAGCATGTTAAAGCTTTATCTAATTCTTCACTAGAAAGCGAACCATGCAATTTGCAATTAGATTTTTTTTAAATTATGAATGAATCTATTGACATAAGCAATGGTTCTTTGAAGATGATTGAAATTAGAATTACTGTGAATTATTGACTGAATTATTGAATTATTAGTTGATTGATCAGAATTAACATTAGTGTTATTTAGATTAGTGAAATGACACAATACTTCAGGTAGATCGTGTTTCACGCTATTACAGGGCATATTAGGCCAGCTACTTTCGCAGCCTTGCAAGAAACTAGGGCCTGACCACCATAACCAGCATTCACCGATGGAATCGGCCCTCGCCCCGCGAGAAGCAAGGTCCGCCGGATTGTCCTTCGACGGTACGTACCTCCACCGGTCTCCAGCAGTACTTTCCTGAATTTCAGCGACTCGATTACGTACGAAAGGTTTTAGTTGGTTTGGTAATATGTTAAGCCACCCCAAAACGATCATCGAGTCGCTCCAAAATAGTCGCTTAACTATAGGCATAGTCAGGGATTCTATTACGGTAGTACACAGTCTTGCACCCAATAGCGCTGCACAAAGTTCAAGGCGCGGAATGGTTACGGTCTTTATTGGTGCTACACGAATTTTGGACACTAAAAGTTGTACATGTACTGATCCATCACTACATATTGACCGAACATATATGCATGAACCGTAAGCCCTTTCTGAGGCGTCACAAAAAATATGCGGTTCATGTTCCACAGCTAGATTGCAGCACACCCATCGTGGAATATTTAAATTGTTCAGATTGGGAAGTGTACGAACAAAAGCACTCCACATCTCGGTTATCTCAGGTGAGAATTCCGCGTCCCATTCGGACTGCTCAACCCAGAGACGCTGCATTATTAGCTTTGCTTCCACAACGCAGGGGCCAACCAGTCCTAGAGGATCAAACACCTGACTGATCACTGAAAGAATGTGTCGCTTTGTTATTCTTTCCTTTGTAGAAATATTAATTAAGAAGGATAAGGTGTCGGTATTACAAAACCAGTGCAGACCCAAAGTTTTAGATGACTGGGAGTGACTGGACAAGTCTAATGAACTAGATTTTCCTGGGTTACCTATTGCTTCGATGATTTCCGGACTATTAGATTGCCACTTTCGCAAGAAAAAATGTGCAGATGACAGAATGGAATTTATTTGTTTCGCTAGATCCATAGTTTCCGATATTGTCGAACCACCGCCCAAGTAATCATCAACGTAAAAATCCCGTGAAATTGCAGACTTCACGTTGTCTGTGGTAGCTTCGTCCGCAAGACTTACAAGACACTTTGTTGCTAGGTAAGGTGCAGACGATGTCCCATAAGTGACTGTGTTTAATCTGTACGTCTTTAACGGTTCTTTGGGATCTTTTCTAAAAATAATTTGCAGTAATGATCTTTGTGAACGAGATAAAAAAACGGCCGGCCGGTAAGGCGCACTGACTAATCGCGTTGTATTAACAACTAAGTAGCCGGGTAAACCACGCGCGATAAAGCGATTGCGAATTACACACTGCTTGTAATAGATAGAATGCTAGCAACCAATTGTCTATCTCAAATAACGGCGAAGTTAGCGATAATTGGAACAGAAATTGATTTTAAAAACACACTATTTGTGAAATGGATATGTAGGAAAAAGTAAATAATTGGAACGAACTCACAGAGGTCCCTAACCGTTTCACTAATTGACTTCTTCAGCTGCAACGGTAATTTCGCCGATCGATGACGGTTGACATTCAATTCCACTTCAACAATTCACTTGATGACTACTTGTTCTTGCTTTTTCTTGTTTACTCCTGGATGTTTCCCGGTAGAAGGACCATGTTCATGGCTCAGGGAGATTAATAAATAAAAGCGTGAAGTGTAGATAAACCATACTGATATATATCTGTTGAAACAGGTTTTCTGGAAAGAAAGTGAATTAATTAATAAAAAGACACACAGCATTACGGTAATCTGAAATATATCAAATTATTCAAAACTTACTCTGAGGTCTTCACTAACTTATTCATTTCCGAAGGGGTAGTTTTACAGATGTCACAAGTCTGCGTTGAATTATTTGACAGTTGCGAAGTGATTTTACCATCTATTATGGTCATGGTAAGCATTGACTGCTTAACAGTATGAAATCCCATAATAGACGGCTCCAGTGCTGCAATCTCAGCTTCAATCAAAGCCTGTTCTTCCTTAATATTTAATTGGTTTTCATTTGCAAATTTAAAATAGAGCGGTCTGCAGAACATTGTGGAAGATGGCTTTGGATTCTCCCATAACTTTTCTTCACCACAAACTAAGCGCAGAGGCACAAAAGAACACATAAAATTGCTTGAATCATCTTCACCCGCCTTAGTTTGTTTGTACAAAGTTACAAACTTTGCCCTGAAGCACCATCAAAGCCCCACTTGCATGCATATCAATATTAGCTTTTTGCCATCTAGCGAAGATTCCAAACGTAGGAATTTCCCAAATCTACCAACAGTTTTGACCAAAATCGCTTGAAGCTTTACGTTTACCCCTCTTTCGGTGATTTCTATGGTGTCTTTTGGTGGGTAACGTCCTTCTGCGCCTCTAAGATAGCAGTATATGAAGGATATAGTAGTATTTCTTCTTCTTCTGTACAAGCTCTTAATGTTGTATACTGCCATTTCGAAAGCTTCAATGAAGTCAGACTTCCTAAAGCTTTATCAGCGCAATATATGGGCATAGCTTTCTTGGACTCCAACAATTCCTTTATCTTTGTAGCCTCTTCGGGATGCTCTGTGATCAATTTTATTACATCTGCTTCATGTTTGTTATCTGCACTTAAACCAGTTGCATAAGCAAGGCTTTCAGTGCTATGCGTGAGGAGCTCTTTCACTCTTCTTCTCTTCTGTAGCGGGCTTAGCTCCGAGAACACTTTTCTTGGACTCACAACAGTTGATGTTCCAACACTGCACGTCTCTGTTGTATGATGTTGATGCACCCTCATTTACACCGAAGTCAAAACTGGAAGTCGGTGAAGAGTACCCCTCGACTTTGTGTTCCTTTCTAACTCCAAAGCAAGTTGAACTCTAACAAACGCATACTCTCCTGGTAACCTAACTGTACAGTCAATATCGCAATGCCGCTAAACCGAACACCCCCCGCATCCCCAAAAGCTGATGCACCGGTCATTAAGGTCAATAGAAACAAGTCAGCTATAACACTAACTCCATCCAAGTGACCTGCAACACTGTGAGTCAGAACCTGATCTTCGTGAACTTGCAGTTAACAAAACAGAGCGAAAGAAACGTAAGTTCGACGGAAATGACTGTGACCTCTCTACGGTTATCCAGGAGATGTTTGTCACCTTCTCTAAAGAACAAGAAGCCCGTTTCCAGGACCTTAACAATACTATCAAAGAAGCAAATGCTCAAAACGTTGAACTACGAAATAGCGTTGAGCTAATATAAAAAAGTACGACTAGTTCTTGATAAAAATATCGCACCTCGAGTCTGAAAGGATTGAAGACAAAAATATTATTAAACTATTGGAAGAAAAACTTGAAACTCGAACGTAAGTTACGTGGAACTGGAATCGAAATTCGAAACTTACCAAAAACCCATGGAGAAACGAAAGACCATTTACAGACCGCGTCACTTAAATAGCCTCACCCCATATTTCAGCAATTTATATTTATACACTATAAAAATACGTACTGATTTGTCATATTTTGATTATTCGTCGATCGTGTATCACAAAATACGTACGAACTTGTACGAGGGTGTCCGCGGCGCACCGCACGCATGTTGAGTTGTCCGTTCCACATGATTAGCCTCAGTTGACTTCCAAGTGTCCTCGCGTTTGCTTGTTTTTAATTTTCGATGCTAATTCATTGTACTTAAAGTGTTCATTTCATTTCATATAGTTTTTGGATATTATCATTATGGGTCGTGGTCGAAAATTAACGGATATCGAAATAGAAAAAAATAATTTTTATTTAGATAAACAATTGTCTCATCGCGATATTGCGCATAAAATTGGTCGTAGTGCTAAAGTGATTAATAATTACGTGAAAGATAAGGAAAATTATGGAAAAAATTATAAAGGTCGCACAAAATTGGCTACTTCGTTACGTGAACGTCGACTTATTTTACGTGTAGCATCAGTGATCGATGGTAGCATCTAATTCTTCGAAGACAGTACGTCAAATAGCAAACGAGGTAAACACCAGTGCTTCATTATCTACAGTGCGACGCATAATAAACTCTTCATCATACATCAAACGGAAAAAAATGAAGAAGAAACCCCGTTTGCGCGAGAGTCATGAAAAGGCCCGATTATCGTTTGCTAGAATACATATGTCCTGGACTGATCAGTGGTATGATGTTGTGTTTACCGACGAAAAAAAAATTAATTTAGATGGTCCAGATGGGTACTTATTCGTATTATTTTCATGATTTGAGAAAAGAAGAGAAAATTTTATCACGTCGTCATTCAGGAGGTGGTTCCGTAATGGTTTGGGGTGCGATTTCTTATCACGGTATCATCAGTATTTCTATTATTAAAGGAAAACAAACTTCTAAACTGTACATAAACCTTCTTGAAGAAAAAATAAAATAGATTCGTAATGTTGTTAAAAACAGAAAGTGGATTTTTCAACAAGACAATGCCCCCTCGCATACTTCACATGAAACAAAAAATTGGTTTAATCAAAATAAAGTTCAAGTTTTAGATTGGCCATCGAACTCTCCGGACTTGAATATCATCGAAAATGTTTGGGGCTATCTATCTCACCAGTTATTTGCCGATGGACGCTATTTTAATAGCAACGCAGAGCTTATACAAGAAATTCATAGAACTTGGAATAATTTGGACCAAAATTACATTCGCTCGTTATATGATTCTATTCCCAATCGAATTTTTGACGTTATTAAAAGTAATGGAAAATATACAAAATATTGAAATTAAATTAAAATATTTTTTTCTGAGTTTTATTTTACTGAGGCTATTCAAGTGACACACCCAATTTGTTACTTCAGAGTGCAATTTATATTATTTATTATTACTTGCCTAGTTTATGCAGTAAACTTGTAACAGTAAACGAGTATACTTTATTTATAAAATTAATGAAGCAATTGCTCTCATAGAACTGGATTTACAACAAATTTTGGGAGTGAGGCTATTCAAGTGACGCGGTCTGTATGTAACGATGTCGTCAAAATTGGGCAAACTGTGGGCCTAAAAATTGATTGCTCCACAATCAGGGACATTTATAGAGTTCCGGCAAAAGATGGCTCCAATCCCGTCATTGTTGAGTTTATCACGGCCCTTACAAAAGATAGTGTCCTACGAGAGGTTAAAAGCTTCAACAAGTCCAAAACAAAAGGAAATAAGCTTAACACAACGTACATTAACCGTGATTACCCACTAAAGCCAATTTATATTTCGGAAACTCTTACCCAAAAGACGCAAAAACTATATTACCAGGCACGAATGTTTAAGAAGAACTATGGATACACCTTTTGCTGGACTTCAAATGGCATAGTGTACCTCAAGAAAAATGTAGACACTTCTCAGATTCGTATAACTAATGTAAATGATCTTGAAAAATTAAGAGTCTCTGAATGACTATTATTTGATATGCTTAGTTAATTTTTTTAAATGCTTCTTTGTTTCATGTTTTTTTAAAGATACTCGTGTTTTTTCACACATGCACACTCCACACAATTCTCGCTACCTCAAGCCTCGTTTGCGGACAACCTTTTAATCATATCTCCACCACTGAGAGATATTTTTTAACTAAAACATCCATAAGTAAGTGTCACCAACTCGTTATAAAGGCACTATTATTCCACGGAAAATCTATTACTATTATGGAGGACTACGTCCTAAAATGTTTAATGGAACTTCCTTGTTATCGTGTTTGCGCAGTTTTCAGGTAGCTTAAGACACATATCTATTATTTTATTTATAGCAACTCATGTAGTGTGGCACCATTTATGGTCATGAAAAAATATTATGAAGAATTGAACTTTATCAATATCATTCAATACTCTTAATGATATGTCGGCAGACATAGACAGGGTGACAGTCTCACACTCGCAAACCACTGATGAATGTCACAAGCTTATAAGCCCATCGTCGGACCACCTTCTAATACTAACTCAAAACATACGCAGCATCAACTGCAATATGCCAGGACTAGAAATTCTCTCGACCAGACTAAAATTGGACTGCGACATAATTATACTTACCGAATGCTGGCTCTCACGCACGTCAGTCATTCCAGACCTATCGGGCTATCGCTTTGAGACAACTAAAAATAATCCGAAACAAAATGACGGTGTGGTTATTTATTTTTGAGAGTACCTTCGACTAAAAGTTGTTGAACCAAATGTCGAGGAATGTAATTGTTTAGTTGCTACTTATGATAATCGCACGGCAATCATTGCCCTGCCCAAGTAGCAAAATTTTCCTATAGTCATCGAATTATAAGACTAAACATGTTATAGGAATCTAATAGACGTTTTGACTAAAAACACTGATCTTACAACAGCATTTTATAAGACGATCTGCGCTTTTGATACTATAAATGCTTTTAATAAGTTTGTTTACTCTTCATAACGTCTTATTTCATTCTTCTGTAAGACATGCACTTCTATAAAAGTCTTAGATATAATAGGTCAAGGATATTATAGGATTGATTTGTCTTAGTCGTGACTTTTAACGGATTGTTAGCACCAAACTAGCATGCCCTCCGATTTTTATAGGTACCATTTTACTTATACGTGTCCTTCATTTGCTTTTACTAGAGTAATCGGCCTAGAACCCTAAAACTTTAATATGGTGAAGTAGGTATGTCCTATAGTAGTCTTAACTTTGACTAAATTGTATTATAAAAGTTTTGATAATGCAATATTAGGGCATGTGATCCAGATCCAATGGCGGCTTAAGTTTTTGTTAAGATTATCGAATAAATAAATAATAAATATGTTTAGTTTTGAAGGGGCATGAAGATATGTTTATTATCATGGAACACTTTATCAATCAAATTAATTTAGCATGTTGAATAAGCATTCTTTACGCAACAGTTAAAACACAAAAGATAAATATTATGCTAATAGATATTATATTGTGGATTACTTTCCCTTTGAAAATAACATATTTTTTAAGACACCAGCACATCATCGTTACAAAAAGAATGAAGAACGAATGCTCTAGTAATGGCATCACACTGACAACTGTTGGAATAATCACACCAGTAAAAGCACCTACTAAGATAATTATAAAATCGAACTGCATTTTACCGGACTATAACAAAACGACTATAAGGCGTAATATTCCTATAAACTGCGCCCAAATACGGTTTTATAAACATTTATATGGTTTCTATAGGACTAAAAAATACATACTCCTAGGATACTTACAGGAACAGATTTTGCTACTTGGGTGCTATCTATCGTTCACCTTCTTTTCACAACTTGGTGAGGATTTATCATTAGACGAAATCCTCACAAAATACTCCAGCTTTGAGAATATAATTGTTATGGGAGACATAAATATCGCGATTAACTATAGCAAACTTGAGGTAAATGGAGAACGCTACCTTACCCTTGCAGCTTCCCATGGCCTTCTTCCAGCCCATACACTTATTACGCGTAATGAAAGTGAAACATGCATTGATCATGCCCTACTAAAAACTAAAAGTCCTGCTATGACCATCGTTCCTGACTTCACTTTGACAGACCACTACCCCGTCTTACTAAACCTAAACTTTAAGAAAACTACTCAATTCTCTCTTACATCAATTAAAAAAGTTGACACGAAAAGCCTAGAACAAGATATCCAAAATATTAACTTAAATCCTATTTACGACTCACCTGACCCAAATATTTCTATGCAATATTTAACAAAAAGTCTTCAAAAAGCTATAGTTAGTAACACTAAAGTAGTAACTCTATCAAGACGGAAGAAGATAATAAAGCCGTGGATAACACAAGGCCTTTTACGCTGTATGAGAAATAGAGATAAGCTGCACCGAAAATATAAACAGCCGTTAGACAACTTAACCCTAAAAATTACCTATACGCGTTACAGAAACTTTTGCAATAGCCTATTAAAAAAAATAAAAGAGCCTACGAGAAAGAACAGGTGCGAGCAGCGCAAAGCGATAACAAGAGATTATGGAAAGCAATAAAAGAAATCTCAAACACTTCAAAAAACACAAACCACCCTAATGAACTACTGTCTCTATCAACGACACCTCAGTCATTGCTAAATAAAATCAATAGCTACTTTGTAAACGTGGGTAAGACGCTAGCTGATAAAGTAGAACAAAGAAAGGCAAGTAACAAAGTAACAAGAAGCAGCCTTCAAACTCTAACACAGGTAAATTCGTTCGTTTTGGAAAGCACCACTGAAGAAGAGGTAGAACGTCTAATCGCTAACCTTAAAACAGATTGTGCTACGGGCTATGACTCAATAAGCAGCTCCTTCTTACAAACGTATAAAAGCTTTCTAGTCCCTCCACTCAAATTCATATTTAACTCATGTCTTCAACATGGTGTCTTCCCTGACAGCCTAAAAAAATCTGTTGTGTGTCCTATCCACAAGAGCGGTGACAGAAGTCGTATCACAAAGTACAGGCCGATATCTATCCTCCCAGCGCTCTCTAAACTTCTAGAGAGACTTATTAATACAAGGTTGGTTGGTTACCTGGAATCCAAACATCTGTTTTCAACAAACCAATACGGATTCCGTGAAGGTAAGTCAGCAATAACCTTGATAATAAAAAGAAATCTCTCACTATTTTCCTTGATTTAGCCAAAGCTTTTGATACGATTTCTGTCCCGATCTTAGTTAACAAGTTGGAACTACTTGGAATCCGAGCAACTCAACTAAAACTCTTCAGAAGCTATCTGACTGGTCGGTTTCAGAGTGTTAGGATTAGCCACGTCAATAGTGGAAACCTTCCAGTCACATACGGGGTTCTCCAAGGCAGTATCCTAGGCCCAACCCTATTTCTCGTCTATATAAACGACCTCACGTGTCTCAAACTCTCCCATGGCAAAATTATCTCTTTTGCAGATGATACTACTCTAAGTTTCTCTGCCTATACATGGGAAGGGACTTTTAAAGCCGCCCAAGAAGGTTTCGATGCTGTGAGGGAATGGCTAGAGGACAATGTGTTAACGTTGAATGTAGAAAAAATCAAATATGTGTGCTTCAGTATACGGTCAAACGCAGAAATAAAACATGATCACCATAACATCATAGCCCATGAGTGTTCCTCTAAAGAAAACTGTTTATGTCCTAAACTAGAGCGTGTGTTGGGGCGTAACTCCCAACAGTGAGAATGTTCTGTTGATGTTGGATGTAGGAATGTTATGTTGATTGAGTAGACAACCGATTGTTATAAAGGTTTAATTGCTACTAAAAATATTATGTTATAATGTAATAATGTACAATTAATGCGGAATAAACAAACTGCAACGTATCACTGAAAGTAGGACAAGTTAGTGGCATGTACAGCGTAGCTCGTACATATTGCCCACTCACAAAGATAACTTAAATGTACATCGGAATATGTTTAAAAATAAAGTTCAAATGTAAAAGTTAAATGCAAACAATAAGTTATTATGGTAATTCACAACGCGCAATAGGCGACGTTGCTTTATTTAGTGCGCGTGCACTCGATAAGTGCGCTGCGCTGCTGTCGTCTGTGACGTCAAATAAGGAGTTGTCCACGAGGCTCGCTGTCGACCTTCTTCGGGGCATCGGGTTAGGAATAGATGGAGCTTCTGGCTTCCGTCGACTTGCCCAATGCTTGCGTAGGCGGTTGTAAGCGTACACTACGCCCACGAATGCTGCTGCGGCCGCTAATATGTAGATGACGACGTATTGGTGGACATCGTGGTATGTTGCATGATCTGACAGGATGTCTTCTGATGTTGCAGCTTTCAGTTGCTCTATTTGTTTGCCAAGCTCTTGTAGTAATGCTCTCTGCTCCGTTGCGGTCTCATTCTCGTGAAGATGTTTTAAGACCGGTACAGGTAGGTTTATGATGTTGTTGATTGAAGGAATTTCTGCAGGACCTGTATCGACTTGGGCTTGGATTTTGTTCATTTGTTGCTTTTGAGGATAAACAGCAAAAGTTTCACTACTAATTATGCAATCGTCATTGAGTGTTATGACACCGGCCTTGTGTAGTAGCTGCGTTGAAACTTGATGCCCACAAATAATACGTATTTTGCATTGTTGACAGCAAAAATATAAGTAATTATTTACATTGTTTAATTCCAACCATATGTCTCGGCAGGTTTCGTGTTTGGTTTCGCAGTGAAGAGATTCCTTGTTCTTCATGCAGAGGCTCTCGTCAGACTTCATGCGGTATATGGGTTTCTGTAGCGAACACAATCGAGTTGTCGCGTCATTTTGCACGCATTGATGTATTTCTGATTCCGTCATTGGTATGTACGAATCCTTTTGAATGTTTATTGCTAAAATTTCAGCAATAGGTATTAGGGTGACCATATCCACGTCATTGTTTTTAGGTATTGGTATTGTTCGGTAGATCTCGAAGTTGTCTCTGCTGATTAAGGGTACTTTTACCTCGATTATAAGGTATTGTTCAGTCGTTTTCGCCTTTACTTGTAGAAGATGATACAGGCGAAACAACTCTGTTTGAATGTTGGGGATGGGTAGGACTAAATCCTTGGATAATTGTCCCGAGATTATGTTCAATTCATCCCGAAGCTGTTCCGGTGCGATAAGATGTAAATTCATCTTGCCGTTGTAGATATTTGTTACAGTATCAATAAGGGTCTCCTGGACGTTTCTGAGATGCTCAATCAGGCTACTTGCTGAAATAGCGGACCTCACGAATTCGATGGACAGCTCTTGAGAATCCAGTTCCTTCTGGAGATCGTTCGTAAGCTTCTCAAGGTTCAGCAGATGTTGGTTAAATAGTTTGTACTGTTTTTCAACTGCGTCTTCGGACCTCTTCAGTAAATTATATTCTGCTTCGATCACGGATGTCTGATTTCTTAGCAACAGTGCCAGGTGTTTCTCGTTTGCCTTGACCAGGTCAATGTCAGCTTGATATTGTTTTGCGAATTCGTCATCTAATACTCCGAACAGGGAGCGCGCGATGGAACCGACACCGTTGATAAAGCCACGTTTGCTTCTTGTATTCACTCGGCCTTGCGGATTCAGCAACATATGGTTGTAGTGTCCTATTTCGTCGATCGAGTGTTGTAGTTGTGTTAAAATTACGTTGCATTGTGTTTTCTGTCTTATTTTTTCGCAGATGTTTTCTAGATGATTGGTGAATTTACTGGATACTGCTATGCCGTGCCAGTAGGGCTTGACGTCATAGTACACAATAATCTTCCACTCGCCGCGTATTAGTTGCATATTGGTCACTTTGTCAAAGTATAGACCTTGTTGAAGCTCTGCAATGTTTGTTGTGTTAGTGGCCGCGACAGGATTTAGCAAATACAGCAGTGCCATGACCAGTCCAATGAAGTTTATTTTTCTGTTTGTTGTTTTGCCTCGTCGTGAACTTTGCGACTCGTTGTTCGTCTGTAGGTATGACTCATTATCGTTTGTTTGTGGAGTAGTTTGCTGTTCGGCAGTTTCGTCACCTTTGATAGGTAAGACGGATAGTTTTGTAATAGGTCTTTTCATATGCCCGTTTCTTGTTTTTAGGCTAACGACCCGAACATATCCATCGTTCCCGGGGTGAAGCTCTGTTATTCTCCCCATGAGCCATCTTCCGGCTGCTATATGGTCATCATGAATAACCACCAGATCGCCTATCTTCAGATTTTTCTGTGGTTCCTGCCACTTTGATCTGGCTAATAGCTGGCACAAGTATTCATTCCTCCATCTCTTCCAGATTTCTACGAAGATCTTTCTTGTTAGTTCCCATCTCGTTCTTGCATCTTCCCTTGTTTCGATGACTGTCAGGCCCGGCCTACCTGATAAAAAGTGTGCTGGCGTCAGACAGTCTAGATCGTCGGTGTTTTCACTGAGTGGGCACAGAGGTCTGGAATTCAAACAGGCCTCCAGTTTTGTTAGGATTGTGGTATACTCCTCAAATGTTAGTTTTTGTTCTCCCACTACTCTTTTCAAGTGGTGTTTTAGGCTTCTGACTGCTCGTTCCCACAATCCTCCCGCTGATGGCCAAGCGGGGGCATTAAAATGCCACTCAATCCTCATCTCCGCGATTTCTCTTTGTAGTTGGTCGCTTTTGTATACATGTTCAATTTCCTCGTATTGCTCTACGAGTTGGCGGTTTGCGCCGACAAAGTTTGTTCCGTTGTCACTGTATAAGGTCACTGTTGCGTTATCCAATTCGTGCAACGTCAGATATCTTGGCAGCTGACCCCGTTTCGGGTTGAACGGTCTAAGTATCCATGCGACAATGCGAATAATATGTTCGATAGAGCTGTGATTTTGCAATAATTTTTCCACAATGCTCGGATTTTCTATGTTGTGTTGAGAAACATTGACGTTTTTCCGGACTGTTTTTTCTTCTTGGTCTGTGTTATACTTACATTTTTCTATGTTATTTGTTTTAAGCGACGGTAGCCATGTAGGCCCTTGCCACCACAGTTGATTTTCTTTCAGCTGACTAGCGTATTGGCCTCTACTTGCGGCGTCAGCGGGATTTTCCTTTGTTTTGACGTAGTTCCACGACGAGCGGGGTATGACGTCAGTAATACTTCGTACTCTGTTTTCCACGAATGCTTTCCAGCGGGATGGGTCTCCTTGTAACCAACCCAGGACCACCATGGAATCGGTCCAGCCGTAGACGTGTACTTGATATTGATGCAATGATTGTTTGACTTTAATAATAATAATAATAAAATAGTTTATTGACACAAATAAATATACATTGGTATACACTGTTAAACATGAAGCTAATTAACGCTGCAGTAGGTTGTATACAAATATTGTGAGCCCTGTCTCTCAACTTGCATTACACTTTGCGCATTAGTTGTGATAAAAGGTGCGCTCCATTCAATTCCAGTCTAGGCAATGTTGTTGTTTTACGGTGTGGTACAATCTTTGACTTCGCGGCTACAAGTATTGTTGATGAGTGGACCCGTGCGTAGATGACACAGGCATAGGCATCCAGGGAGGCGTCACTGAACCCATGTAGCTCCATTGTCTGTTTTTCGCCACACTGAAGCCATCTAGGTATTTCGCAAGAGTTTATAGCCCTTACGTCCGCTTGTATCTTGCACCACTCCGCATGTATGTTGTCGGACACTTCGTCGTCCCGTTGTAAAGTTCCATCCCACAGTTTTTGAAATAATAATTTCAATTTTGTTGACACGGGAGCCAGCCAGCCGAGTGGGTCAAACAATTTAGATATTTCGGCTAGTAGGCTGCGTTTGGTCTGTTTCTTGTTCACGTTTGAAATTGTGCATTGAAAGGTGAATTTATCCTCTCTTGAGTTCCAGCACAAGCCTAACGTTTTTTGTGTATTTTCTGTTTTGAAGTTGAAGACGATCTTATCGTTGTTGTGTTGTTCGGAGATGTCTTCCAAAAGTTCTTGATTGTTTGTTGACCATTTTCGAAGGTTAAACCCTCCATTTTTTAATAATTGTTTCAGATCAGCGATCAATTTCTTTCCTTTTTCTATTGTATGTGTCCCATGAACGAGGTCATCCATGTAGAATGATTCTTCTAGCACCTTTGATGCCTCCGGGAACTGTTCACGTTCGTCTGACGCCAATCTCTTGAGTGTCATCATGGCTAGGAACGGCGCTGCCTTGGTACCGTATGTTACGGTTGTTAGTTGATATGAGCGGATAGGTTGTTCTAACGATTCCCGCCATACAATTTGTTGAAGTTGTTGGTCTGCAGGGGCCACCCAAATAGCACGGAACATCTTCTCAATGTCCGCTGTAAACGCATATTTGTATTGCCTCCATTTCATCAATAATGTTTGTAGGTCCTGTTGAAGATTGGGGCCTTTGTACATGAGGTCGTTCAAACTGCATCCTGTAGATGTTTTTGCTGACGCATTGAACACCACTCTGTACTTTGTTGTTGTTGATTCAGCGCGTTGTACGCCGTGGTGAGGTAAGTAACACTCGAGTGTTTTGTTACTCACTGTTGATTGCTTCATATGACCTAGATCAATATATTCAGCCATGAAGTCTTTATAGGCCTTTGCCAAATGTGTTTGTTTTTCCAACTTTCTTTCTAAAGTTTTGAATTGGGCGATAGCCATTGGCTTGGACGCCCCCAGTCTGCTCTCAAGTTCATTCTTCATCGGCAGTCTGACTTCATATTTCCCGCTCTCCAAGCGTTGCGTAGTGTTGGTGTAGTATTCAATGCATGTTTCATTTTCTACTGATAGGTTGGATTGATCCGTGATGTCTTCGGTCTCCCAGAACTGTTTTATATCTTCCAGATTGTTGATGACTACATTGCATTGAGATGTTTTGACATTGCCGCATAAAAGCCAACCTAGGTAGGTTTGTTGTGCGATAGGTTGAGTGACGTCATCGCCTTTTATTATTCCTCCTAGCATGATTTGCGAGTAAATGTCTGCTCCAAATAGTAAATCCACCTGACGGCTGTTATGGAAGTCTGGATCTGCTAAATGGATGTTCTGTATGTGGGACCAAGATGGTTTTGCAAAGGTCTTGTTTGGCAGGTTTTTAATCAAGTTGTTCATAATGAAGACAGACGTTTGGAACTTGAAGTCGTTGTAGACTGAACTGCAGCTAATTGTTGTCATTCCTTTGCAGTGGTTTTCTTTCTGTCCAACCCCGAAGATGACTCCTTTGCATCTCTCGCGCTTAACACCGAGAAGTTGAGCGGCATGTTCCGTGATCAAAGATATCTGAGACCCTTGATCGATGAGGGCTCGCAACTTGAGTTGGGTCCCATCAGCTGTTTCTATGTTTACTACAGCGGTTGCTAGTAGTATCTCCGAAGTATCATCCTCCTTTGATACATGGGAAGAATTTGTTTGTTTTTCCGTTTTGTTCTTAGTACATGCCTCGTGTATCAATGTGTTATGTTGACCCGCGCACTTGCGACATCGGTAGGTTGACGTACATGTTTTTCCGTTATGGCTGAACAGGCAATTTACGCAAAGGTTCATTTTATTTATTGTGCTAAGTTTTAAGTGATTCGGCATTTCTAAAAACTTTGCACAATTGTACATTCCATGTTCATCATCGCAAAGAGGGCATCGAAATGTTGACGCATGGAACGATTTCGTAATTTTCTTGTTGCTAGTTGCTTGATTACTGCTGTATTGTTTTTTAGAATACGAAGAATTTTGATGTTGACTCGATGATGTATTTGGTTTTTGGTTGTTTTCTTGTTTACGGCGCGATGCTTCCAACGATGTAAACTTCGCTTCTAGGAAGTCGAACAGATCTTTCGGTATTGGCAGCTTTCGGCAATTCTTCAGCGAGTCATTGTACTCTGAATGTGTGTCTGCGTCTAATTTCTGCGATAATATATGTACAAGAATCGGATCCCAAGTGTCGATCTCCACTCCTAAATTCTTTATCGCATGTAAGCATTCTATGCTGACGTCATGGATTTTCTTTATTTGGGCCACTGACTGTTGTTGCATGTTTGGCAGATTGAAAAGCATGTTGATGTGCGATGTGAAGATAAGCTTTTCATTATTATATCGGTGATTGAGGATATCCCAACACACGAGGTAGTTATCAGAACTTATTTGGAGGTGTTGAATCAAGCGTTCTGCTTCTCCTTGCACCTTACTCTTCAGAAACTGCATCTTCTGAGCCGATGAAAGGGAATTGTTGTTGTGTATTGCTTCCGTGAAAAGGTCTTTAAACGGCATCCACTGGTTGTAGTTTCCGTTGAAAACTGGTATCTCCAGCTTCGGTGTTGTTTTCTCACGATGAGCGCCGGACCACATTTTCGTATTCAAAGCCTTTTTTAGTTCATGGAACTGGTTTTCATACCTGTTGTAGCGATCATCGTACACTATAATCTTCTCTCCGTTGGTTTCACACTCTATCTCCCAGTGAAGGTTGTCAATTGCCGACCAGCGTGTTTGGAGTGTTTGCAGAGCGTCTTGAAATTCCCATCTTTCAGATAGAAACTCCACGTTTATGTTCGCGACTGCTCTCATGAAGGCTTTGAAGTTTGCCGTCTGTTTGCGCATCATGTCGTCCAGCTTGCTATTGGATCCCGTATCCCTTTTCGCAGATTTTTGTTGTTCTTGCCGAGTAGGAGGAGGTGATGGTTCTCGGTTTTGATTATCTTGATTTGCATCCCTAGCTTGTTCTGCCGCCTCACTCTTGAAGGCTTCTTGTTCCTGCCTTGCCTGATCTGAGGTACCTTCTCCTGTTTGTTGGTTGGCACCTCCCAATGTTTTTGATTGTACCGACTGCTCCCTCGGAGAACGAGCGAGCGTCGTGAGTTGTTGATGTTGTTGAAGAATAAGCTCCTTTACTTCATTGTAGCACTGCCGCGTTTGATTATAGGAGTCATTCGTAAAGTAGGGATGACTTGCACTTTGTTCCGTAGACAGGCGGTCATGATTGAATTGGTAATCTGACCACAAGTTTTCCAACATTGCCTTACGGCGTTTGAAATAGTCGGGGTTTTTTCTGTCCCAACCATCTTTCTTGATATTTATTCCGATCTTCTTTATGTTGTCGTAGAGTTCGTTTTGATTCTGGTATAAATCTGCTGACGACATGTTGTTTATGTTGTTTTTCTTGTTGACTTCAAGATGTACTCTTCTGTTCCGAGTGTCGACTGTTGCTCCACACTCCTGGTTCTTGGTATTGTGCAACCTTTCTCCTCTACGATATGCGCCTTCTCAATTGGTTACTGGGGCGACTCGCTTGTGAGAGACCAGTCCAACCGATTCGCGACCGTAGAAGATATAAATCACACAACACTCAAGTAATTGCTCGAAGGACCAAATGTTGGGGCGTAACTCCCAACAGTGAGAATGTTCTGTTGATGTTGGATGTAGGAATGTTATGTTGATTGAGTAGACAACCGATTGTTATAAAGGTTTAATTGCTACTAAAAATATTATGTTATAATGTAATAATGTACAATTAATGCGGAATAAACAAACTGCAACGTATCACTGAAAGTAGGACAAGTTAGTGGCATGTACAGCGTAGCTCGTACAGCGTGTAACACTAATGAAATATCTAGGCGTTATCATAAACAAGAACCTCAACTTTAAGGAACACATAAAGGCCCTCTGTGGTAAGATCAGGAAGCTAATTTATATATTTAAGACACTCCGACATGTCACCGAACCCTCCGTGCTGAAGCGGATATACGTTGCCCTCTGTCAATCCCTCATTACTTACTGTATTACATCATGGGGAGGATCCCCTAAAACTACCTTAAAACCAGTTGAGGTTGCCCAGCGTGCCATCCTAAAGGTAAGCACCTTCAAACCCAGATTGTCTCCTACTACGCAGCTTTACGAATTCTGTGGAGTCCTTACAATGAGTCAACTTTTCCTTCTCAATATTATATTAATGCAACATAAGAAGATCTTTTACAACCCACTCACTTTAAATAAGCGCACAAAATATGTGGTTCTCCCAAAGCCCATCGCATCTAAAACAAAATTTTGCAATAGGTTTGCCCCATTTATTTGCCCCTACATCTACAATAACATAAATAAAAATCTTAACATATACCCGATGACGAAAAAATCTTGCAAAACTACAGTAAGTGAGTACCTACAGAAACTCACATATGAGGAGACGGAAAAATTGCTTGAGATACCTAGCTAAAAATAAATTAAACGACAACAGTTGAATTATTAAAATTAAACTTAGTAACCTTGATTTTAGTGATAATTAAAATAACAAAAGGTCATGCTCCGCAATCTTACACACCCTCTTACACTCATTCACGCACACCTCCATTACAGACAAAGAGAGGACTGCTCTACACACTAAAAAAACTTCTCTTTTTTTTTTTCTCTAAACCTAT
The DNA here is from genome assembly GCA_916610215.1 of Omphaloscelis lunosa. Taxonomy (NCBI): domain Eukaryota; kingdom Metazoa; phylum Arthropoda; class Insecta; order Lepidoptera; family Noctuidae; genus Omphaloscelis; species Omphaloscelis lunosa. The sequence continues at coordinate 851,627 of OU744245.1, read as the reverse complement.
ATTGTAATTTTTTATTTTTTATTTTTATATTTCTAATAGGATACGTTCATTTATACATGTGATCATTGCACGGACTTAATAATGATAATTTAATTTGTAACGCAGGGTGATCGGCGTTGAGGGCTGAAATACAGGCTATGCCTAGTTCGGCCCCAAATGCTAATACTTTTGTGTACTATAAGTTTAGATTAAGCACTCTACTTGATAACAAATGTACATTTTTACGTGAATAAACATTATTATTATTATATTATATTGTTAGCCACAAACATAAAAATATCCAAATTGGTACTAAAACCTTCCATCATAACACGAAAACAAATCGAACGTAATAAATATAGTAAGCGCGCACAAGTGCAAAGAGCTACGGAGTGAAGTTAGTTTAAATGTCCTATTTATATTATAACTACCCTCATTAACGCTCGCTGTCCCATAATGCTTATTAAATTAAAATTCAACAATAATGACGATGATTAACAAATGAGTTATTTCGTGAAATGAATTTTGTAGTAAAATGTAAATAATCTACATCGTTTTCTAATATTTTCATTATAAAAGTCATTAGCAGGTTATTAACTAACGACAATATCAGTTATGTGGTTGGTTACTTCATTTAATTATGTCAAAGATTTGAAAGATCACCAACTGTAAATTCAAAATTTCCAAAGCTTGCTACATGCAAAGCGGCACCGAAAGGCACAAGAATTGTATGTCATCTTGATTGCCGTGTATGGTGCAATAGCTCATGTGAGTACCAGCCCATCAGTTCTATTCAGTTTTGAAAAAAAGCTCTTTAAGTGATTTATTCCTTACAAAAAAAAATTAAAATATTTTTTTCGCACGCATGGAGCTACTCATACCCTTCATACTATATTAGTAAAACAAAGGGAGGTATACTAAACACCGCCGCCGCGCCGCCGCGGTCATCGGCACGGCGGCTACTGGTGGTGCCGACTGCGCGCTGTGCACGCTCAACAGAGTAGTGGATAAAATTGACTTGTGTTGAGTTTGAATGTGTGCGTAACCGCTCCTAATGTCAATTTGTTTCCGTCAATACAGTTGCAATACAGACCTCGTTTACTAAACCCGCGTTTCATTCTTCTCGCCACGAATCAAAATCCTGAACCTTATCCACGCAAGAACATGGTCCAAAACGAGACGGATTGAAGAAATAATATTATCAGTGACCCGACTTCGCAGAATCGTCGCCGAGTAGTTTTTATATATGAAGCTCATTAGCGGAACAAACGAGTATCGACAGCTGTTATACAAATCGCAGTTATATGGTGTGATGAACATTAGTGTTTAAAATAACGAAGTGAACGTTTTGTAAAGACTGTTAATATCGTCAAGTTATTATAATGGATAACGTGGAACAAACATTAGATCTTTTGGAACACTTTTCGGACAACATTTTGAAGGCTAAGGCAAACTTTAAGAAGACACCGAAAGCAACACTAACTAAAGGCTACGTTGAAGCAAGACTACAGTGTTTAGAAGAATATTGGAACGCATACCGGAATAATTATCAGCAGTTATTAAAGATTACTAAGAAAGAACAACGGAAAAACATAACCTATTTCACCGACGATCTATACAGCCAGTGTGAAGAAATATATTTGGATGTGAAGACAGACATGACGGATACGCTTCAGTTATTGAATACAGAGAAAGGAGATGTGATTCAAAATACATCATCATGTTCATCACAACAGGATAGTTCGAACAGCACCGAGGTCAAACTTCCGAGGATCAACTTACCCACATTTACGGGCATGTATGAAGAATGGCAATCTTTTGAGGCTACGTTTACAGCTTTAATTTCGAAGAATAAGATATTAAGTGACGTACAAAGACTGCATTATCTCAATTCGTGCTTGACTGGCGAAGCTAGAAATACAATTAAACATATTCCAGTCACAGAACAGAATTATCATAGGGCATGGGAAACTTTGAAAAATAGATATAGCCACAAGCGGCTTATAGTGAATGCAATACTGAAAAGGCTATTTTCATTTAAAAAGTTTAGCAAACAATCGCTGGGACAATTGAAAGTTCTGATAGATAGTACAAAGGAGTGTTTAAATAGTTTGGATTCTTTGGATATTTCAACAACATCATGGGACCCAGTAATCATTTACATTACCGTGCAGAAATTGGATTCTGATACACACAAATAATGGGAATCACACGTAAGTCGCGAATTACGTTTTTAGAAAATCGAATCCATACACTCGAGTTAACGTGTTCGCCTTCATCTAGCACTCAAAAAACAAATAAGGCGCGTGCATGTCATACGTCAGCTGTAACAATTACTTGCAAATTATGTAACGCTCAACATCTTCTATGCCACTGTAAAGAATTTGTGAAACTTGACATGGATAAGAAACATGAGATCATCTGTATCGGGAAAAGCAATATTTTGTAAAAGATGATGAGCAGTTGAGATTGGGCTGTTGTAACTTACTTAAATTACAAACTACCCACTAAAAAGCTGGAAATAAAACCTTTATAGAAAAAAAAAAAAAACAACCGACTTCCAAAAAAACACTACAAAGTGAAAAATAACTTAAATTTCGGAAGTCGGTGGCAAATAACTAAAACCAAAGACACCGAATTCATGGGTACCTGTCCGACATATATTTTTTCTAGATTGTTTTATAAATGTTTTACAAATTAAATTTAGGCTAGTTTTGAGCGCAAATGAGTTAAGCATCTGTAGCCGAACTAGGCAAAAACCTGTATTTCGGCTATCAGCGCCAATTCCCTCAGATAATTTTACATTTATCATAGCCATTAACATTCATTTTTACAAGATAAGTAACAGTAGTGTTATTTTACACATATTATTATAATATTTATTGATTATGAATGTATAATGCGTGACCTGTGACTTCTCATTGTGTCGAATGAAGTGTATGAATTGATAGAGGGTGTGTGGGGGTGTGTGTAAGTGTATGTAGTCCATGAGACGGTAAATATTTGGAAGTTTATGCGTGTGATTTGTATGAATTTTGAAAGTATCAATCATACAAGTTAATGCTAAAGTGATCATTGTGCTATATGTAAGTAGTAGAAGTTCAGTATCTACATAATTTAGTTTTTGTAAATATTCAGACACCTTTTTTGCATTGAATTTTTGTTAGTGTTATGTTTATTGCCCTGTTTAATCTATAGTAAAGAATGGGCCCAATGAAATTCGCAAAGCGTTGGCTAAATTTACTTTTAAAGAAAGTCATTCTACCACAAACCAAGTCTGCTCTTCGTTTCTGAAGGATTCGTGGGTCATATACCTGTTTGCTATGCTGTAGCAGAGTGATAATTATTATAAATAACTGTCTAACAGTCATGACTCCCCACAACTGATACAGCGCAGAAGTAGGAAAATCACCTTAAGAATTGCACGTTGGGCGATCTCCAATGGCTTTAACGCAGTATTTACCACACCTCCTCGTAAAGATATACAATAGGCAAGAAGCGACTGACAGAGTGCGTAATAAATTTGCTTCAGCAGCACAGGATCTGCAACGTGCCTTAGATTTTTTAAATAGGATATATGAGCTTTCTTATCCTACCGCTCAGAAGTCGTATGTGCTCTTTGAGTTGGGCTATGAGGTTTGGGGTTGATATGAGGACCATGTAGATTAGTGTCTGAAATGTTCTTTTGAGGAAAGAGCGACACAAATCTGAGTGGACCTGTCCAGTCAGTGCAAGCATTTGTCAGTAATCGTGGAGCTCAACTCTGAACTTAAGGAGCTCAACTCGACGAACAATACCAAAGAAAGGACATTTGGGAAAGCTGCATAAACTCCTCAAACTGCCAGACCATCATTAAAACTAGCTGAGAAATAAAAATAATAATAATATCCACATAGTCACATTCAAAACTCACATTGATATATTTTTGTGTACAAACAATAGGTTTTCAAAAATATATTGTGAGGTTACAGTCAGAATATTTATTTCTCGGATTTTTTCTCTAAGGGAATCTTTTGGACCTGGGTTGTAAATGGCTCGAACAGCCCTTTTTTGTAGAACAAAGATAGTATTAATGTCCGCACAGGTTCCCCAGAGAAGAAGATATACCCCAATTACTTCAAAATCAACCGAAGATGGGGTAATTTCAGATAACAGATTATTAATCTTTAAAATAGACTGACGGTCACAAAATCTTGACGACGTTAATAACTCTATTGTTCAGGTCCAAGATCGGTTTACGGTAAATAATTTGGTTACTACTAAATGAAAAAAAAAATGAAAAACCTAAATGCATTAGATTTTAATTACTTACCGAATGTTAGAAGTCAAAATCAAAATCAATCAAAATATTTTTATTTCACATAGACCTACATGGGCACTTATGAAACGTCAGAAGCTAGGTGCACGGTTCCAATTGGTCGTTTCCTATGGAGAAGAGTCGGCAAGAAATTCCACGGTTACTCTTTTAAAAATAATTGGCTTTTACAATTTTTTCAAATAACAGTATGACTAGGTATGGTAGGACAGTGTAGGTATTTCAATAAGTACCAGGTACTTAAGAAAATAGAAAATGGTCAACAAATCTACAGTCCACTAAGCCTACAGTGTTCTCACATTCACCATAGAAAAAAAAATCTATACAAAAGATATATAAATTAATAAAACTAAGACCTCTTTTAATTAAACGCAATTACATTATTGCTATTACAACTGTAGCGAATGAGATATCATACTGGATGGAGAGATACTGGAATTTATTAATCAAACGGTTTTCCTGGGAATTACGGTAGACGAGAAATTACAATGGGGACCTCATATAACATCTCTTGCGGGGCGGCTAAGCTCGGCCTCTTATGCTGTTGAAAGATACAACCCGGTCACATTATCTCGAGACCTGGCGTCGATGACGTCACGTCGCGTATCGGCAACGAAAGTGCTAACCGTACTGACGCGCCGTGGCGAGCGCGGGGAGGTGAAAGAAGAACGGGGCGGGAGGTTCGCATTCCAGCGAGGAGATAATGTGACCGGGTTGTAGGTACCACAGACAGACAGATGATAGATGTAGAAACCGCGCGTTTGGTATATTTTAGCCATTGATATATAAAAACCCAAGATGCACACTAAACGTCTAAAAAACGTCCCCAAAAAATGAGCGCAACATTCTAAATTGTGCGCTCATTTCAAATAGTCTCGCGTCGCTCGCGTCTGGAAGCAGTCGTTAAAAATGCCGAAGTGTTCTGTGAGAAATTGTAAAAATATTACGTCAAGAAGGTTAAAAAAGGATGGGATATCGTATTTTCGGTAAGTAAAAAACTTATTGACTAGTTTTTGCTGTTTTTATGACCGATTATAACAAGCAATGTGTGATTTTGATTTATTTTTTCTAAAAACTTTATTCAACGCTCAAAGTAAAATACGGCTAACTTCAATGGCTGCTTGGTCAGTGTTAGAACAACGCATTACAGTCTCCTTTTTATTTTAGTCGCATTATAAAAATGACCCTGTTCTAATAAGTGGAGTCGATTTTTTTTGTTTTGTTTGTGTTTCTTTTTATTAATAAATTTATGTACTTTTGAACCTTTTTTGTATGTAGTTTTTGAAAAATATATATATTTACGTTACATAACGTGTAGGTCAGGAGGTAGCCAATTTAACATTTTTATAATGTTCGTAAATATTATGATGTATAACGATTCATTTATGGGCCAACTTATAAGTTCGCGACATGCGGCATGCTAAGGATAGACTGAAGTGTCGCGTAGTCTGTAGTCTGTAAGTGTCACATTAGAAACTTCATGGAAACTTCTAATTTTTATATTTTAGTTTTCCTTGTGACCCAATACGATGTGGAGAATGGACATCAATCGTCGGCCAACAAAGGCGAGAAGATTTTTTTAAGTCGAATAATTCAAGCGTCGTTTGTTCCGGGCATTTTTGGATGAAGATATGTATGTCACTTTAAAAGGCATAAAACGTCTTCGTAAAACGGCTGTTCTTTATATTTGAATAAACAATTTTAACAGTTATTATTTGTTTTTTGATATACCCATAGGCTACCCAAAAACATATTTATGCAGAAATAAAAGTATATTTATGTGTTTAAAACACAATTTTACAAACTCTTAAAATACTAACTAATAACGTAAGATGAAAAAAAAAAAGTCATGTTCGACTCCACTAAATACCTTGTCCTACCGACCACGGTCGGTCGTAAAATTTTATTGCTTTAAGTACCTGCGTTAAAATAACAACTTTAAACAATTGGCGTAAGGTTGAACTTGCAATAATATATGCTTGTAGCTTATAGAAAGAGACAGAAATAGAGTTTCGGGACACTTTCGAGCGTTACTTTTATTCGAGACTGTGCATCTTGGGTTTTTATATATCAATGATTTTAGCTACTTCCACAGCATTATGTCGTATGGCATTTTACTATGGGGTCGGGCTGCACAGTATATTTTTTGGCCAAAATTTCGGACATGTCTTTTTTATGTGATAACTTTGTTTGTAATGTTTTATAAAATTAATGAATAGAACTCACAAGCGCCTATTTCTCATTATGACCAAAAAAAACCACTTAATTATTTTTTATGATAAAATTGTAAATCACCATTAACTTTTGAAATATTTCACGAATTATCTTCTTGTTTTTCCTGATAAACAATAATCTTAAGACACATAATACTGATTGATTTATATATTTGTTAAACGAGTTTTCAGAGATTTATTTACAATTAATGTTTTTTTTATTTTATTTTTTTATGGTCGTATTTTTAATTATTTGGATTCTATTTTTCTATAGAATTGTTAGAAAAAAGTGAATGAATCCATGAAAAAAAAAATCAGATCCAAATATTGAAGGATATCGAACTTAGAAGCTTCTAAAGTTTTCTATGGTAATTATGATTTTAGGGTTGTCAATATTTCTAAATAGAATTTATTGTAAAAAGTTACCATAACTTTTTATTCGTAAATAATATATTAACTGGAGGTTGGGGCGTGTGCATCGGAACACTTTATTTACACAGAAAAATAGTTTTTAAATGAACAGAAAAACAAAAAAAAAATACTTTTTATTTCATTTTTGGATCGAGCTATGGTTTAGCCCAGTTTTCCTAGACGTGCTTAGATAATAAAAAAAAACTATGAATTTCATTTGACATGCCAATCCTGCCATACTAATTTGGAATTTTTTGAACATAATCTACATAATTATTATATCTAATATTATAAAGAGGTAAAGTTTGTAGGAAACGATCTCTGTACTGAACCTATATTGAAATTTCTTTCACTAGTAGTAAATTACATTATGCCATTTTACTTAATTGTTTTCTGATGTACATTCTTCAGCTTGATCTGACGAAAGAATTTCTGTTACATTGTCGGTATGTCCTTCAATAATTTCAAAATTTTCGTCATTTTCTATTGCCACAAAATCGTCTTCTGCTGAGATTTCATACGGTTTCAGTAACCTAACTACGCTGGGTGGTAACGGTAAGGATTTTAGTTTTTTCAACCTATTCTGTAGCCTTATGTAGGAAATTTCTGGATCTGACGATTCCAGTGCTCTGTGAAACAAGTCTAACATGGTTTTTTCGCGGTCGGATTTTCGGCTATGGTGTTCTCTGTCGTAACGCCAGAACTTATTCCGCGCTTCACCGGCTTGCTCTGATAATAAGCCCACTGGAAGAGCTGAGTTATTAATAATATCTTGACCGTGAATGAGAATCTTATGTATTGTTACTGTCATTGGGTACCAACCATATTCTGCCAGGTATTTAGATGCAACGCTTTTGCAAAAATCTCCAAATTTATTAGCATTTACAGGTAGACCACAAGATAAAGTAATCAGAATCGTGTGAAGATCGTCCAACAACCACAGACCAAGGCCTAATATTTCAGCAAAGACTGCACGATTTTTATCCGATAGAACTGTTCGGGCTGTGTTGCCGTCATTTGTTGTTCCAGCATTGGGTCTCACAACATCAACTAGCACTTTCAAATCTTTTCGCACTCTCTCTTGCACACGTTTTTTTGTTTCCTCAACAGTTTTTGATTCCATTGAATCTTTGCCTACCCTCCATTTCTTTACAGGAAGCTTGTAGCCCAAATGAAGTAAGAACTCTAACACGCGAATCCATGCATGCAAGGGACTTATTCCGTATTTGAAAACCGATATATCAATTGGCTGAGAATAAATTATGTCTAATTTGTTGAATTGCGTTGAAGTTGCTTTGCAAAATGGACATTTAAGTTGAGAAGAGGTTTCTGTTATTATATTTAGTACTTTGCCATCTATGCATGTCAAATAAAGTTGTGGTTTTGCCCTTATTTTCTTATTGTTAGATGTAGTTGCTTCTAAAGTAGTCAAATCCCTAATTTGTTTTTCTATCAATTTCTGTTCATTTAGTATTAAATCTTTTGTCTCTTTCCGATATTGAATATGAATCGGACAGCAAAATCTGTATGATTGTGGAGTTGGGTTTAACCAAAGTACAAAGTCTTTTTTTGTTTTTATCCGTAATGGGATGAATGTAGTGGCAAATAAAGTGTTTTCAGGCTCTTGATTATCAGAAAAATTCTGTTTATAAAATGATTGACCCGAACTACCATCAAACCCCCAACTCCCCTCAAAAATACAATCTACCGTATCTAGACCTTTTTGTTCACAATATGCTGATATAATTTCGTCGCAGGAGTTTATTAATCTTTGAAGAGTGTGAGAAAGTAAACTAACAAATGGAACAAAGGCTTCTCTTTCTGTTACTTGAATCGCACTATCCGGATAACATTTTTGTTTTGCATCGAACACTTTATTATATGGAGGAAATGCTGGAAATCCTCTTGATTTTAAATCTTGTTGCAAAAAGTTGTATGTCTCTACAGTAAATTTTCTATCTATAAATACTGCTAAAGCTTCATCTGGGGAATAAGGACGAGGGTCTTCGCGAAGTTTAGTTGCTATTTTAGTCGGTCGTGTTGGACTTTCAAGACAAGTATTAATAACGTATTGCAAATCCTTTGACGCATTGGTTTTTAATTTTTGTCCTTTTGCTTCTAATGCACTCGAAACAGCTTTAATAACTTTTGTAGGAGGTTCACTTTCTAAAGAATATTGAAGTTCTTTGCACACCCTTCGTTTTTGTCTGTCACTAAGTGACTCATAGACCAGACAAGAAGAAGTCGAAGCAATAGTATCGATTGTGGGGGATATTGCAATATTAAAAGTATTTTCTTCAATTACTGTAGGTAAATCTTGTACACTAAAATTTGGGTCAGTATTGGAATCTGAAATTAGTGGCTGATGATGAGGTACAAGTTCATGTCTGTCAGGGGATTGACTCAATATGTTAGATTCTGATTCAGAATCAGTAATCATAACAGACTCTGAAAGTGACGCGTCTTGTAATGCTCTAAAGAAAAATTTATTAAAGTAATTTTTTAGTGATTCTTTAAGCCATTTGTTGTTTTTCTTTGCAAAAAATTTAAAATTATATTTACAATTTTTGTAAAGCATTTCACATTTATACGTGAATCTAGCTATTGCCTCTTTAAATGCTTTCTCATCATTGAGTTCAGTTTTGTTAAATCCTAAAATAGTCAAGATAAGCTCTGATTTATCTTCTAAAGGCAAGTCAGTAGGTCGAATTTTAGATCCCATTTCTTTTGATTTGGCGATTAACATTTTATATACATCGAGTTTGCTAATTACGTCTCCTTGCGTACTTGCGAATACTCCCGGAGAATGAAGAGTACCGGCTGTGGCGTTATCCACAGCTTCATCAACTGCCACTTGTGAACCAACATGAGGGTTGGCGCCCTCATGCTCCTTGCAGTAAGTCAGCCGATCGGAGCCCGGACAGACATCCCTCAACAGGGCGGGTCAGGTCCTGTTGAGGCAAAGTGGCGCCATGGGTCTGTGACGACTCCATGGTGCCTCACCCCCGTTCCTCCAGGAAATATGTGTCGGTGCAAGGTTTTAGCCGTGGCCTAACGAGGGCGGACCCCTTCCCTGCACCACATATTACCTTTCATTGGATTTTAAACTAAACATTTAAAAACAAAAGAATATTAGCATAAATACATTGAAGTTATTTTTTCATATTAGTTCTTCAACGCAGTTCATAAAACAGGCAAACATTTTCATCACCTTTCAAATTTAAAAATTATATTTTTTAAGAAAAGCAATAAAATTCCTGATTTTTCTTTAGTATCACGTCTTAATACTAAACAATTGAGATAAGACATCACGAACTTATCCAAAAAAAGACAATTCTTATGGACACAGTGCGTAGCGTGCTGTGTACATACTCACACACACATGCACAAACACAAACCGATAAAATAGGTCATCACGTGCAGACACGTGACGTTGACTAAAAAGGGAAAAAAAATTGCGCGCGCGCCACGCTGCCTAGCACCCCACCCCCTAATCAAGATCTACGTTTAGCTAGGAGACGATCCAAATTGAAATTACGGAATTCACCTTTTTTTTTTTTGGGAAGTTTTCCTACTATTTTTATTTAAAAATAGAATTTTCGAATGTCACCTAACACTCAAAATACAATTAGAATGTGATAAAAATGTCTTCTTGTATAATCTTACTAACATTAAAAAATAACTTCAAATATTAAGTTTAATAAATTTACGAGGTGATAACCCTAATCAAAAAAGTTTGAATTACAATAATTCCCATATCCAGCTATATTAGGATTCCTTTGTTTGTAAGGTCATAAGTGTAAATAAAAAGAACATTTCAGTCCTAGTTTCAAATCCTAATACGTAATAATATGGCGGTAAAAAAAAGAAATCAAAAATTTACAAAATCAGCTATAACTCTGTTATCTTGAACAAATAAAGCCTAATTTTTTTTACTATCGTAAAGTCTTTAAATCACTGTTCAATACCATAAGTAAAGTCTTAAAAAGATATCAAACTTTTGAGCTACAATTGTTTCTATGGTTTTTCTGGAAACCATAGAAATTTTTTTCAAGTACTAATTTTCTGTCTTTCATGACAAATAGGCAATCGGGTGTTCTCGTCTCGCATTTATAATTGCAAGTCCTAAGATATAAGATAATAAAAAAGCCATGTCCGAAATTTTGGGCAAAAAATATACTGTGGGCTGCTGACATTGAATCCATCTTTATTTTACAAAAGAGAGCTGTCAGAGCCATTTATGAGAGATTCACGATTCAAGACGCGTCGTCGCGAATCTCTCAGGGAACTACAAAAAAGATTAATATTATGACGGTACCTTGCCAATTCATCGTTTTTTTTTTTTATAAAAATAAGCGATAGACTTTATTTTTTATACTAGAAATAAAGACCAAAAACCGGCCAAGTGCGTGTCGGACTACGCACAATGTAGTTGAGATAAATTTATTTATCCCAAGAACAAACTTAACATTGTAGTTGAAAAACATGTTTTCCATACACTCAAACTGCAAATGTAAGTTTGTACGCACAATATTGAGAGATTTACCATGATATTTTAAGACCATAGACTTCTTATTTTTCTTTTTCTCTTGGTTTTCCTGTAATCTATGACTAAAGAGCCACACTATGTATTTTTTCAAAATTTTACGCTCAGTAGTTTCGGAGATAAGGGGGGAATGGTCAATTTTCATCGAAATTCTTAAATATCTTTAAAAGTACTTATTTTTAAAAATTGAAAAAAAAATATGGTTAAGATTCTCGCAACAAATTTAGTGGCTCTAATGTCATTAAATTTATATTACTGAAATCTTGATCTAGTAGTCCAACCCACATGTATGGAGAACACAAATAAGTAAACTAAAAGCGCACAAGCTGTGTGGAACAACCCAAATATAAGATAGTCATAAACAATTTTCTAAAATATCATCCAAGCTATCTGAAACGTTTTAGATTTTTTTAAATCTGCTAGACCTTAGTAAAATATATTATGTTTCATTAAAACATTCCAAGGCCACCTGAAACGTTTTTATTTAAGAATAATATGTGCATTCTCCGTAGAATAGATGTTTCATTAAAATGGTCCAAACCATTTCAAAAGTTTTTGATTTAAATGTTACCCTTTCATTTGATATGTCACACGGTACTGTTAGCAAAACTTTTTTTTAATTTTCTTGTTTGCCCCTCAAAAGTGACTCCTATATTCAAAATTAATTTGTTTAAGTTACACGTTCGTGTTTGGGTCACAGAAATACATGTGTACCAAATTTCAACTTAATCGGTCCATTAGATTCGTAGCAAATTGGCTGTGACCAATGATATTATAAGTAAAAACTTATAAGTAAAATGATATTATAAGTAAAAACTTATAATATCATTGGCTGTGACTGTGACAGACGGACAGACAGACACACGAGTGATCATATAAGGGTTCCGTTTTTTTCCTTTTGAGGTACGGGATCCTAAAAAATTGATTAACCGTTTTTCAGATTATCTAAAGTACATACATACATTTCTTTAGAAATAAGCATTGCCTTTGTACGTATTTTTCTGTTCCTTTCTTCTTGTCTGTTTATATGTGTGTGCATAAATGGTTAAATAAATAAACACATATTTTATGGGGTACTGTGTTAAATGTTACGACAAAATACCTTGTGACATATTACCTACAATTATTAACTGAAAGAAAATTTAAAACTCAAAAGTACCTTTGTAAACAAGCATATTACAAATTAGAGGATTATAATCCAAGATTTGCACGTTGTTCAAATCAGGTTAAAATCACGCTTTTGAAAACTTTCTGCACCTCCCTATACATGTGCAGTCTGTAGGCATCTTACTCACAAGCTGCTCTTCATGTCCAATATAACAACGCGTTCAGGGCAGTGTTGGGGCTGCCCCGTTTCTGCAGCGCCTCGGGCATGTTTGGAAAGCGAAAGCGCGCACCGACTGTTTTCACGCCACCATGCGCAACCGGTGCGCGTCCTTGGTGCGCAGGGTGCGGGCTTGCTCCAACACTGTTTTGGCGATGATTGCTCAGCGAATGGATTGCCCCTAGGTTGGACATTGTTGTAGTAGGCATATTGCTGGTGCTTAATTTGTCATTTTATTAATGTTATGAATATTATAATTTAAATTTTTTTGCTTCTGACATAACTTCACTTACTTCATTTAATTCATTGTTCTATTTTATTTTATTTTTATTTTGTTGTGTGCTTTTGACATTTATTGTTTGATTTGACATTTATTAGTAGAATAGTAATCCTATTCCAGGTGCATCGTCTTCACATATAATTGTATAATAATGTATACAAAATATTGTAAAACATTTAAAAGGAGTAACGGTGGAGTTTCTTGCTCATTCTTCTCCACACGAAAACTACCTTTTGGAAGGGGCGACTAGAATTAATTCTATGTTATGTAAATGACGTTCAAAAGTACCTTTTACGTACTTAGTTGAAATAAATTATTTGACTTTGATAAGTTATATTTAGGTTAAATTTAGTTGATATGCTTGTTTAGTTTATTGTGAATTTAGTTTACAATATGTAGTATATTTTATAATGAGAAAGTACTAGCTTCTGTCCGCGACTTCAATCGCGTGGAAGTCGTAAGATACAAAAATATATTAATTTTCTTTTTTTTTTAACTAGGGCATCTCGCAGTTGACCTATGAGGTCATGGCTGTTTAACCGGACTTTCCTGTGGCTGCCTTAAGCTTTTAAACTCAAAGCCTCCAGCCAGGAGCAAAAACTATTCTAAATTAAAACTAGGCGAATGCTCGCTAAGGGCACCCCCTATGGGGTACGAACCTCGGCTTAGAGCGTCGCTAAGGGGAGGACAGCAAGAAGGGACAGGCTGGATCAAACTTAGATTTTCATGCTAGACCAGATGTTTTCACATTTTAATTCAAATGGGAATTTACATAGTCACCAGTTTGGTTTCACGAAAGGTAGGTCGACGACTGACGCAGGAGTAAAACTCATCACTCACATTTTGGAATCCTGGGAGAAGTCCCAGGATGCAATTGGCATTTTCTGTGACCTGTCAAAAGCGTTTGACTGCGTTGACCACAATACACTGATCTGTAAATTACATCACTACGGAATTCGTGGACAAGCTGCTGATCTTGTTCTTTCTTATCTATCCGACAGGGAGCAAAAAGTAAATGTTAATGGGGCGACGTCTACGGGGTCTCTAGTTAAAATAGGCGTGCCTCAAGGATCAATTCTCGGCCCTTTCTTATTTCTAGTTTATATAAATGATCTTCCTTACATGATGGCTAACTTATCGGATATAATTCTATTTGCTGACGATACTTCTCTTATTTTTAAAATAGACAGGAAAGATGCAGATGTCTTACATGTCAATAATAGTCTGGCTGTTCTTTCAAAATGGTTCGCAGCTAATAATCTTTTACTTAATGCGAACAAAACTAAATGGTTTAGGTTTTCATTACCAAATGTACCTCAAGTAGGTCTAAATTTAAAACTTGATGGCAAAAAACTAGATGCAATAACGGAAACCATATTCTTAGGCATTACTTTAGATTCAAAATTGCAATGGGGCGCCCACATTAGAACTATTTCAGGTAGATTAAGTTCAGCTGCATATGCAGTTAGAAAAATAAGGCAGTTGACTGATATAGCCACAGCTAGGTTAGTATACTTTGCTTATTTCCACAGTATTATGTCTTATGGCGTTCTGCTGTGGGGATCAGCAGCTGAAGTAGATTCAATTTTCATTCTACAAAAGAGGGCAATCCGCGCGATCTATAAAATGGGTCCTCGCGAGTCCCTTAGAGACATATTTAAAGAAATTGATATACTGACTCTGCCTTCTCTTTATATTTTAGAAAGTATTTTGTATGTTCGCAAAAACTTAGGACTTTTCAAAATAAGAAGCGATTTCCATAATATAAATACACGTAGTAGACATGAAATTGTGATACCCAAATTTAGATTAACTAAAACAAGCAAGTCATTTCTTATAAACAGTATCCGCTTTTATAACAAGTTGCCAAAGTCTGTTACAGAACTTAGCGATGGGAAGTTCAAAACGCATATGAAACGTGTTCTTATCAAGAAAGCATATTACAAAATTAAAGACTATGTTGAAGACAAGGAAATTTGGCAATAATTCCTTCTGCACATGTGGCTTCCCTGGTATCTCATTAACGGCATAATTATGTAAGAGTCTATTATCTGCTCCCAAATTACCATATTTATTTTCATTTTTTTTTTTTTTTTTTTACATTCGTCCTTGACATATTCATCCTATTATTTGACATTATATACCTACGAGTTGATTTCAACTCTTTATTAGTGGCTTTTTTGCACATGATAATTATTCGGATTTATTGCAGTTGAAATAGCAATAATGTAATTGCGTTTAATTAAAAGAGGTTTTTATTTTTATTAATTTATATATCTTTTGTATAGATTCTTTTCTATTTTGTGAATGTGAGAACACTGTAAGCTTAGTGGACTGTAGATTTGTTGACCATTTTCTATTTTCTTAAGTACCTGGTACTTATTGAAAGACCTACACTGTCCTCCCATACCTAGTCACACTGTTATTTGAAAGAATTGTAAAAGCCAATTATTTTTAAAAGAGTAACCGTGGAGTTTCTTGCCGGCTCTTCTCCATAGGAAACGACCAATTTGAACCGTTCACCTAGCTTCTGACGTTTCATAAATGCCCATGTAGGTCTATGTGAAATAAAAATATTTTGAATTTGAATTTGAATTTCATTTTGATTATTATGCGGGGTATTTAAAGCTACCTGCTCAGCTGCAACAACTGCTGGCACCTCGTTTTCGAGCAAGGGTCGGGGAGGAGTCTCATTTCCTTGGGGACGCGGTCGCGATCGCGAAGAACCTCGGCGGCGGGGTCGGAAAGACGAGTGTCGTTTGTGTTTGTGTAAATGAAATGAAATAAAATGAAATTTTATATGCAGGAATTGTACTGGTGGCCCTATTCTTCTCCTGGAGGAGTGTTATGGGGTCCTCTGGGTCGGAAAATACATGCCTCGGACGGCGAAACTTACTGATTCTAGAGGGGACATAATTGGCTACCTCGACAACCAGAGGGTTGCGATGCTTGGGAGCGGAGTCAAAGTAACGTTTGGACATACGTTTTAAGAACGGATGGATTTAGTGTGATGGATCAACAGAGTCACTCACTCTTTTGAATTTGATGTGCTAGCACACACCACAGGGCACAGATTAGCTACACAGAACATTTTGTACTCGTATTGTGAGTTTTGAACGAAACACGAAAAAACTCACTAAACTGCAAGTCCATTTACGACTCTAAACAAAGGAGTTTAGGTCTAAGTTTAATTTAACGCACTTAACCGAATAATCACCGCATGTGCCTACTCTACTGTATATGTGTATAGCCCGGATCTAAGGGGGGGCAAATCGGGGCACTTGCCCCGGTTGGCGGTTTCATGGGGGCGCCAAATCCTTGAGACAAGAATTCGAAATATCGTACAAGTGAAGCCCCTTTTCCTACAATCTCATAGGTTTTTATCAAGTAATCGAATCTTATAATACAAAGTTTGAAAAAAAAAATAGCTAATTTAAATAATAAAAAGTTTAAATTTATTAAAGGGTTATTATTTTATGTACATATATCACAAATGGTCACAAAAAATGCTACTCATTTGTCAGTTTTAACAGTTTTTCTCAAACACTGAAGAGAGGGGGCGCCTCTATTAAGTTTTTGCCCCGGTTCGAAAAAATCGTAGATCCGGGGCTGTATGTGTACCGTGTCGTGTTGTCGTAGCCACACACCACACTCGCGAGTCATGCGCCTCACTGACACACACAGCACGTCCGTGCTCACAGGCCTCCGCAGCCTTGCCTCATTCGTGGTAGCACAGTGTGTTAGCACACTCTGTAAAATGAGTGCCTCGCACGATCCTCATTTTAAATGAGTGAGCTACCCATCTCTAGATGGATTGTGGGAATCTTACAGTCGAGATGGAGGATCTCGCTTCTGACATACCAGGGGGATCCCGTGGCCTTACGGAGCGGTGCTGTAAGATCTGCATCTTATGGATGGAATGGGGTTTGGCGTGGGCAAAGACTGCGCCCGTATAGGTCATGATGGGACGGATACATGACGTGTACATACGCAATTTTCACTTGAGTGACAATTTGCTTCGTACATTCAAAACATAATGGAGTCTACCTAGAGCGAAAGCGGCTCGCGAGCGAACCGACTTTATGTGTTCAGAAAAAGAGAGATGGTTATCGAGTACAACACCAAGGTATTTGGTTCGCTTCTCCCAAGGGATCGGCTTACCGAACATGGTGATTGAACGGGGGATGGGGTGAGATTTAGAACGCGGTTTTGAGAATAGAACCGCTTGGCTTTTATCGGGATAAAAAAATAAAATAACAGCCACCATTTTATAAACATCCCTCGGCCCCCGACCCACCACGTCGCATCGTCCACCCGCGCTGACTTTTGTATTTTTGCACGGCTCCTAGTAGTCGTAGCGTGAAGTTAAATAGCCGTCCTCATGAATCATTCCGTCCATTAATGAAAACCGTATGAAAATACGTTTTTTTTTGTAATTTTAGAGTTTATCGCGTTCAGGCAGACATATGCGCCGCCGCCGGGGGGAGTTTGTTCTATAATAATAATTTAATAATATGTAGATCACTACTTTTGATCGTTTTTTTTATTTGTTCCATAGGAAATTATCCATAAGAGATTTGTTTATATGGAACAAATGGACGTAGTTTCTGCTACAACTTTCAAACTTTTCTCGTTAGGGCATAACTTTTAAAGTACTTCCTAATTCCAGGCAAATTCACAAAAAGAAGCGATTTGTATCGGCAAAAATATTTGTGTGGACATCTTCCCAAAATCTATTTTTTCTACGTAGTAATAATAATAAAAACTGTGTGTCATGCATGGTATAAGTAATTAGTATGTACAGTACAGACCGTAAGTACAGACAATTCACTATTGTAGTCTTTGCACTATAACTTGACTCTTGCCGTCATGTTGGCACCATTGCTGGTCAAGCTTAGTTTCAATCCTTTAATCTACCAATCACATGACTGCAAAATTTAATGCTACCAGTCGCATCACGGGACAATTTATGGAGGATGAGCAGTAGACACCGACTGCGCGCAAGATAAGTCTGCGCGCGGCTCTAATCGGAACTAATCGTATACCGCCGCGCCGTCTCGTCGTCTATGTAAGGTCAAACTTAATATAGAATTATTTAATTAATGAATATTAATATAAGATTAATAATATAAAGTTTGAATTATTAATATAGATTTAATATTTTAATTATTTATAGTTAAGCGCCACCAGTCGCACGCAGACTTATCTTGCGCGCACTCTAGATTAAATTAGTTGTACTTCTTGGAAGAATAAAAATAAGTTCACTATCATAGGATAGTGTTTTACCTAGATTGTGCTGCCATCTCATGGAAATTTCATAAAACCTGAGCAGAGTATTCTCTCAGTGCTGCAATGTAATTAATGATAGATGGCGCCTGGCGGTAGTTATCACAAAAGTTGAGTAATATAATATTGCAGCCTTTAACTACGTCCAGAATCAAAAAAAGGAAACTGAAGAAAAAATTGTAGTAGACCCTGTGAAAAAAAAAATGTAGTAGTTCTTCTGTGAAAAAAAAAAATTTAGTAGTTCTCAGTGGACCCTGTGGATACCTTAATAAAATAGGGACAGGCTGGATCGGATCAAAGTTCTGAAAGGAACGATTCACGTCATGGGGTCTCAACTCGAACAAATTATAATTAGTCTTGAAAAAAAATCATAGATGGCAGCATAGGTAACAATTATGAAATTAATAATTACTAAAAACTGATTTAAAACATTAAAACTTCCTTGTTTAATGCTGATTTATCCATTTAAACTCATAAATCACGTATTTCCAACAAAAATGATAAGTGAAACCTTTTACTTGAATTCGAACCCATAGAATGATAAAGTTAGTAATGAGCTCTTTGCAATAGATGGCGTTATACTTGTAATTTGTCATCACATACTGTATAAACGTTTAGTAGGAAAATCAAACAATATATGTAATTTTATAATCTAGTACCTACTTTACATAGAAATAAAGGAATTGAAAGAAATCTATTAACATGTTTTTGGCAAATACCTACCTACTTAATTATAATTTTTTTTTCATTTTACTGACCTTTCTAAAACTTTCTATGAAAAACCGGCCAAGTGCGAGTAGGACTCGCGCACGAAGAGTTCCGTATCATTATCTATAAAAACGAGCAAAAAAAAATAATTCTTTGTTGTATGAGAGCCCCGTTAAATATTTATTTTATCCTGTTATTTTAGTATTTGTTGTTGTCGCGGCAACAGAAATACATCATCTGTGAAAATTTAAACCGTCTAACTATCACGGTTCATGAGATAGAGCCTGGTGGCAGACTGACAGATGGATGGACAGCGGATTCTTAGTAATACGGTCCCGTTTTACCCTTTGGGTACGGAACCCTAAAAAGGATGAAACGTTTAACGGAAACGTTTTAAAAGTAGATAGGTAGCTAATGGTGCCGATTCTCTCACAAGTAGACTAAAAATCACTAAAATTTAGTTTATTCCGGTCAAAACGACCGCGACGGTCAGAATGGGAAATTCTGAAATAAGATTAAAGTGACATAACACTACACACTAAAGTGTACATTCCGTATGTGAGAACATGTTTTTCAACTACAAAGTTAAGTTTGTTCTTGGGATAAATTCATCCCAACTACGGAACCCTTCATTATGCGTGGTCCAACACGTACTTTGCCGGTTTTATTTAATATTTTTAAAAACATTAAGCCGTCGTTCTCACGGACGTAATTAAATTGCGACGGGATTTTATCGCGCACTGGATTTTGAACTCTCGGTGTTAAGCCGAGTGTTGAGAATCCAACGCGCTGGGACGCACTTTCGTCCCAGCGCGTTGAAAAAACACACTTGGATTTTGAACTCTCGTCTTCTTGGCAGAGCGTTAAAAATCAAGAGCACGAAAAAAAAATCGCCGCAATTTTATTACATCCGTGCGAACGTGTGATTTCAGTTTTAGGGTTTTAGCAATAGTAAATTTGGTAACGAGGAGATGAAAATCTAGATTTAAGCATTGAAGTACAAAAAATACACAAAGAGGCATTCGCTGCCGCGTGAAAATTGCTAGCTCACTCACAAAAATGAAACTATTCCGCCAACTCGAGATATTTTTGTTGTATTGCTATTATACTTGTCCTTGAACGTACCGTGCGAAGTAATAATAATAATAAAATCGTTTATTTTCTCCACCACATAATGAAAAATTTGTACAGTATATGATTGTGTACACAAAAAATACATTGATGTTGTGGAGACTGGAGCCTGTACTAGGAATACCTGTGTTACAGGTCTCCAGGCCTCCAAACTACACGGACAAGTTACACTGATAGAAATGTATACTACTAAAAGATGATAAAAATAATGGGGTGAACAATAAAAAAAAAAACAAAAAAAAAAAAAACAAAGAAAATACACAACAAATTAATTAATTAATTAGACAACATAAATAGGGTCTATGGGTGTGAGTGTAAGTGCCTGGGTGTGGGTGTGAAGTTGTGTGGGTGTAGGTGTGTGGGTGTGGGTATGCAGTGAATGTGTGTATGGTATACAAAAACTTGTCTTAATATGCTATACCTATTTAGGACATGTTGAGCTGCTTTTATGAGATGACTTCCAAGAGTCTCTCAGTGGCCTCATAATCGTGAGATTGAAGCCAATTTCGGACTTTATTTTTGCAATTGAATATGGATAAGGAGTAGATAGAAATGGCTTTGTTGACTTTATTGTAAAGGTGATCCCCTAGGAAACAAAAGAATCTACGACTGAAGCTGGTTTTGAAGGACTTTGATTTACAGACTGTGTGTTTGCGTCTTTTGGTAAGGATTTCGACAGGATTGTATGGAAGTTGAGAATGCCTATGAATGATTATATTTAAAATGAATAATTGGCGAACTGTCAGTACTTTACACTGCTAGTAAAGTTCTTTCGTTGGAAAGAGAAAGGGAAGTTTACGACTAACTTTAAGAACAGCTCTCTGAGCTCTTTCCAACCTCAGCAAGGATGTCTTTGGGGCTCCACCCCATGCTGTTATGCAATATGATAAGATTGACTGAACTAGTGCATAGTATACGGTGTCGATGGTCCTAGCTTCCGCCACATGGCATAGCTTCTTGAAAACATATATCAATTTTCGTGTTCTCGCTGTAAGTGCGTCTACGTGCGGCTGAAAACTAAGACGATCGTCAATCTGAATACCCAAATATTTGATAACAGCCGTTTTTTTGAGAGAAGGACATGTGCAAGGATTGCCTTGCAGGGAAGAGCAAGTGTGCGATGTTATAAAAAGATTTTATAAGATGGGATCGCGTGATTTTTCATGGTAAAGGGAATATACATAGATTTAGACACGTTAAGAGTGAGTTTGTTATTTTTTAGCCACTCTGCGACCATGTCAAAACCAAGCTGAGCATTTGAAAAAACTTCTTCCCATGAGTCCGAGTGAAAAAGGAGAGCTGTGTCATCCGCAAATGTGATGATCCTGCCACCATGTAATTTGAGGTTACAAAGGTCGTTGATATACGTCAAAAATAATGTGGGGCCAAGGATATTACCCTGTGGTACCCCATGGGTAATTTCAAGATCATCACTGCACACATCACCAAGCCTTACTCTCTGCATGCGATTTGTGAGGTAGTCAGAAAATAATTTAAGTTGCGTGCCTCTCACTCCAAACGCCTCCAGCTTCTCGAGCAGGAGCGAGGCAGAGACTGTGTCAAAAGCTTTTGCTAAGTCTAGAAAGATCGCCAGCACCTTTTGTTTACCATCGAGATTTGTGGAAACAAAGTTCACCAGTTCTTGGACGGCATCACTAGTTGACTTTCCGGATCGGAAACCAAACTGAGAAGGTGATAACAGTTTGTTTGACTCGAGGTATTTAGTTAATCGTTTATTTATTAACCTTTCTAGAATCTTGGATACCGTTGGCAAAATAGAAATGGGTTTTTGTTATTGACACAGTCCCTGTCCCCCCCTTTATGTATAGGGTGAATTTCAGCAAGTTTCAGACAGTTTGGGAAAGCGCCAGTCGAAAAGGCAACATTACAAATGTTAGTCAAAGGTGGAAGTATAATCTCTCTATAACGCTTCAGGAAGATAGGAGGGATGTTGTCGCGACCAGCCGCACAGTTATTTTTAAGGCCTTGGATGATTTGTTCAACCTCAGCTATATCGCTGGGAAGTAAAACAAAAGATTGTGCGAACGAGTTTTTAGTGTGTATCTCAGGGAATTGGTTATTGGTAGGTAGAATTTTTTCAGCAAGATCCTTGCCCATGCTTGCAAAAAATGAATTTATATTGTTCAAGTCGTCGCGGGGATTGCTTTTAGTTATTAGTTCAGTAGGAACGTCCTTATATTTTTTTGTATTTGTGACTGTCTTTACGGCTTCCCACAGCTTTTTGTTGCTGACAGCGGCAGCCTTGGTGATTTCGGATCTCTCATATTCTGTTCTTATGTTTTTTAAAAGATCATTGCAGAAATTCCGATATCTCCTGTACGTTACTTCTAGCGTTTCGTTATGTTGGTCTTTTTTTTTAAGTTCTCTAAGTTTTTGATGCATATTGTCACGGTTCCTCATACATTTTAACAAACCCTTAGTGATCCAAGGTTTTTTTATAATTTTCTTATTAGAAGTCTTTATCGAAGAAGTATTATTTTGAATTGCTTGATTCAGGGTGGAAATAAAACAGTTTGTAGCTGTGTTGACATCACCGTAGCTAAATATTGAAGAAAGGTCGATTAAGCGCATGTCATTGTCCAAGGTACTATAGTTAATTTTTTTTGTTACTTTCGAACAAGGATTACCGTTTCGAGAATTTAGTTTAATTGTTAAAAATATACAATCATGGTCAGTTATAGAACTTTCCGCTATGTAACAATAAGCAGGTAGCCTTGTCTTAAGCATGACATGGTCTAGACATGTCAGGCTATGTGTGGGAAGTGTATGTGCTGGTAACATACCATGGAATACTACGAAGACGAGTTGGAGTCAGTATTATGAGGTGTAATGTCGACATTAATATCTCCTATAAGTATAATGTTTGAGTAAGCGGAATATTTAATTAAAAGTGTATTAAGTGATTCAATAAATCTGGCTATATTTCTAAAACCAGCCGGTCTGTATATTGCAAGAACAATGGTATATTCGTTAATTTCTAACATGAGGCAGTTGGCGTCCATAAATATAGGCTCCTCAGATTTTAAACGTAATGATGGCTTGTAGTAGACCACCACTCCTTCATTCTGTGTCAAATTATTAAGTGTACTAAAGTATTCGTAGTCCTGTAGCTGGGGAACGGAATGAGTGCGGGGAAGCCAACATTCTGTTAGTACGACGAGGTCCCATTTTGTTCGCGATCTTTCCAATAATGTCATAAAACTGGGCAAATTACAACTAATACTTCTTATATTCTGACAAACAATTTTGAATGAAGTTTGGTGAGGATTTTTGAGAGAAAAGGAATCAACAGTACCATAGGATGAAGTTGCGACAGCTAGTTCGTCGAGGTCATTAGCTATTTCTAATAAGTTATTGAATTTTAATATTAAAATACTTTAATGGTCTTGGTTAATCTCAGAACAATATGCAGGAATAAATCACACAAGAGATACAGGAAAATGCTATGCATACAGTACGCATGTTTTCAATAGGAGCTCTAAACAAGAGATAGCGAATTATAAAAAGACAGTAATTTGGCATTACGAAACAATATAATATTATGAAGTAGCGCAGTTGAAGTGTCTTGCTGAAGACTAATGTTTTTGAAAATGTATGTATGTGAAGGGTGAATGAAATGAGTGAATGTGTTTTTTTTGTTGAAGAATGTTTGGTCCAGTCATAGGGTGTGACGTGGCATGTTGTGGTTACATAACAATCTGAGGGGTATTTGCTGTCTAATTTGGTTATATAAAAAAGATTAATTACAATGTTACACAGTTTATACAATTTAGAAGTTAATTTTATTTTGGTTAATATTACATTAATTAGGGTATATAAGACTAAGGCAAAGCAAGGCAAAAGCAACAGGTAGTACATCACTAGGAAGTGCAGTCATTGGGCCCCTGGTTGTTGTAGCTCATGAAGGGTTTGTTCCGATTTAACGAGTATTGGCTTGGCTCCTGCGATTTTTCTCAAGAATATGCTTCCGTTTGTAGTCCAACAAAAAACACATCCCTTAAGTTTCGCGAATTCCTTGGCCGCAAAAAAGAGCTTTTTCGAGCTGGCAGGAAGGTGCTCCGATATGTAAATTGGTCGGGATTCACCGGCCAAGCCAATGGTCTGTGTATTGAGTCGGCCATTATTTGGGTGCTTTTTGTTGTAGTCGCGGACTGCTGCTAGCAGCTTGTTCTTAGTTGAGACAGTCGAGAACTCGGCTACAATCGGCCTCACGGTGCCTGGTTTTCCCGGGAGTCGGTATACGTCACGCACATGTGAAATATTGAGCGAGATATCAACTGTGGAGCCCACTTTAGTAATAACTGTGTGGAGGTCCGGTGCTGCTTCGCCTTCCTCGACGGGTATGTTCCGGATCTCAATGCTAGAAGGCCGGGAAAAGCGTTGCAGATCAAGAATTTTTGTGTCAAGATTTTGTACAGTTTCCCTGAGCACTTCTTTCGCTTTTTTTAACGTATCAGTTTGTTTAATCATATCATCATATTGCTTACTAATGAAATTAAGCGATTTTTCGAATTCAGAAGTAGAGAATCTATCTTTATGCCATAAGTATCTAAGTTGATTTCTAGATGGCGTTATAAAACTACAGTCTCTGGCAATTTGTGCGTCGCTTATGCTGCCATCTGTTGAAAAAATGGAGGAAAAAAATAGCCAGCTCATTAGGCAGACTTAGGGAGGTAACATTTCTTTGTATGGGATTGGGTATTTATACTAGTATTATATCATCTGTGGCTTGGGTACTTTTTAAGTAAGCTTCGATAATACGTATTAATCCCCTTTGTGTACCTTGATGATGTTATAATACTTCCTGTTACAACAGTTACAGGAAGTATCATAACACCATTTCATTTGTTACTGTTGCTTACATGACATAGGTACGAAAACAAAAAAGTGAAAAATATAACACTACGTACAAAGTGAAAAATAACTTTAATTTCAGGTGGTGGCAAAATAGTAGTTTTTTAAACGAGGGGCTAAAATAACCCTTTCTGTCGAGGTAGTTTTACTCCCGTGCTTTAGCGAGGGAGTAAATAGAAACCGAGTTATAATGGGTTCTTAGCGCCGTTTGTTACACTACTACTACTGTCTACTTTTCACTACGATTGTGAGAAAATAAAATTATCCAATACAATAGTAAATAGATTATTTTATAAAAAAAATTATACAATTTGTTCAATTAGAATTTTTAAGGAAACTTTTTATTCCGGTATGCGGTAGTACGTTTCCATGGGATAATTTTCGACTTCCACGGGAGCAAAGCCGCGGGAAAAAGCTAATTTTACTTAAGAATAAAAACTTTTTCGTTTTTGTAGATTCGTTGGTTACGGGTTAAATTTAAAAAGAAATTACTTTTTCCCCTAGAGCAAGATAGGATATTTTATCCCCGCTCTGGTACGCTATAATGACGGACTTTTTCAGCAAGAGGAGTGAAAAATATTTTCAAATATCCAAAGACACTCACTTCCGAAATTAAAGTTATTTTTTGGAAGTCAGTTTTTTTTTAAAAATTATTTTGCATAAAATTATAGTACTGATTTATTTAGCCAGTGCCCAACTTATGTTTACAGTAAGTAGATTTATAGCTAATGTACATATTATGCAATAAAAAATAACATGAGAGGTGGTATAATGCAATTTTCTTAAATAGAAACCGAGTTATAATGGGTTCTTAGCGCCGTGTGTTACACTCTACTTTTCACTACGATTGCGAGAAAATAAAATTATCCAATACAATATTAAATAGATTATTTTATAAAAAAATTATACAATTTGTTCAATTAGAATTTTTAAGGAAACTTTTTATCCCGGTATGCGGTAGTACGTTTCCATGGGATAATTTTCGACGTCCACGCGAGCGAAGCCGCTGGAAAAAGCTAACTTTACTTATGAATAAAAACTTTTTCGTTTTTGTAGATTCGTTGGTTACGGGTAAAATTTAAAAAGAAATTACTTTTTCCCCCGATAGAATGGGTTATTTTAGTCCCTCGTATATAAAATTACTATTTTGCCACCACCTGAAATTAAAGTTATTTTTCACTTTGTACGTAGTGTTATATTTTTCACTTTTTTGTTTTCGTACCTATGTCATGTAAGCAACAGTAACAAATGAAATGGTGTTATGATACTTCCTGTTACTGTTGTAACAGGAAGTATTTTAACATCATCAAGGTACATAAAGTGGATTAATACGTATTATCAAAGCTTACTTTAAAAGTACCCAAGCAAAGTTAATAAAATTTATATGGGACCATCGCACAAGCAGAATTTTCAAAATCGGTCAAAGAACATTATTAAAAAAAATTACATACAGAAGAATATATTATATTAACTGAAACTCCTCCTTTTTTGGGCGGTTAAAAATAGGAATAACTATCATAGAAACTTATTGACCCCCTGGTGATCATTTTTAGTCACCAAGGTGGGAAATGTACACATTCTGACCGGGTAGTGCCTAATATACGAAGATAATAACATAACAGGCAACTTATCATTCCGGAAATCAAATCTGAAACAACCTTCCAAGCCGGGCACCGGGCGCCGGGCCGCGGGCACCAGCTTATTATTTATGAATGTATCTACATAACAAAGCATAAGTTCAGCGACAGTGTCGGCGCAGGGCCACAACTCTCGGCTCTCGACGAGACATGACAAACTGTCTGCGTCCCTCTATTGCCGGTTACAAATGGCGTACCAAAATAAGAAGATACACTATGTTCTTCTTTCATGCCCAACAGAGCAAAAAAAATAAATAAAAAAAATCTTAAGCAGTCTTTCTATGAATAAGTAAAATCGAGAATCTAAAAAAAACTGATTGTTACGTAAATATAATATGTAATTTGCTACACAATAAATTATATTACTCTCTCTCTCTCCTCCGGTTTTTATACAGAGAGTAAAGATGTTTGACAAAATTGTAAAACCTAAGTTTTCACACTAACTACTTCAATTGCCCCTAGACTCCACGAGTATAAAGGGTCTTTCAAACAGGCGCGACACGCGACGCGACACAAAGACACCGCTCGTCGCGCGACGAGCGGTGTCTTTGTGTCGCGTCGCGTGTCGCGTATGTTTGAAAGAGCCTTAATTCGGCTCGCTATTTCTTGATGACATTAAAATAAGGTTTGACTATCTTAATAACAGTTTTTATTTTGCTCCTTGACTAATGTATTCTTTCAAACTCAAACTCAAAGCATTTATTTCAAACTAGCATGTAGAGGGATCCAATTGTGAATAGTAAATTCCACATACAATACAATGTTGCAAAAAAAACTACGATAATTTTTTTTTGCAACATCCCGCTTTATTTAATTAAAGCCTATATTTTGCTCCAAATTAAACTCTGTCTACCTGCGAAAACTACATACACGAACATCCGTTCAGTAGTTCCGAATATGTGCGCGAAAACACAGACAGAAAAAAAATCTAAAAATCGCTGGTTTATGTTATATATTTATCTCAGGGAGTAAGTAAAGAAGAGTTTCTTTAATTTAATTAGGTATCTTCAATGTACAGACTCCGGAGTCTACTGTTTTATTATATGTATAGTTTAGTATATATAAACCAATTACGCCTGTAATTGTTTTTGATGTGTAACATCTTCCATCTCGCTTTCCTATAATCTAAATCTAAATCCAAATTGAAAAAAAAAAATCAAAATAATCAAATCGTGTATTACAGGAAGCCTGGGAAGCGCGCGCTATTTGATTTGACCAATGAGCGCGCGCGGTGCTACGGTTGGCCGTCAGAAACGACCTTGACGAGGCCCCGCCCCATTAATGTTGTTTTTTTCCTTATGTTGCTTATTACCAAGGTGAAATGTCAGATGTTACACATCATACGACTATTTTTTTTACTTTTAAATAGTCAAGGGTTCGGTCAATCAGAAAGATGCAGCTAGCTGCCTATTCCAAAGCGTAGTACATAGGTTCTTATGGAGAAGAACGGGCAAGAAAATCCACAGACACTCTTTAAAATTTAAATATCGTTACAAAATATTGGTAACATCATTCATGTTGAAATTATACATGTGAGAACAATGTAGAAAGACGTACACGTTTAAAACGTTCGTAATAAAAACGATTGAATAATTTAAATAAATTAAAAGAAGCCGTAGCAGCTAAGAAATGACCAGTCCTTACTGATAGCGCCCGGTCACGAATATGACGCATGGATTAGCATCATTTAACTCAACCATTTTGAAGGGAACCTAATGATCCAACACTCGCACCACACCAGCGTAATATTTGAGTGGGCACGACATAGGTACTCTCAGCCGCCAGGGCACATTTAAGTCAATGAAAGACGTACCCAGAAAAGAGAAGCTTTCAGGTATATAGTGCTCACACATGTGCTATACGAAAACGACCGAAAATGGATAATTCCGGAGAAAATTTTCAAAAACGAAAATGAAATGTAATTTTCCAGCGTTGAGATGCCACGAGTAATCCTAGCTACAAACAACTATTTACTTATTTTTATTTAAATAAGTTTCTCCGTCTTTCTAATGGTACGTTTTACGGCTTAATTACCTACTAAAACAGAGAACCTATGATGATTTATTCAGTTTACTTATAGACTAAGACGACGTGTTGGTCTCTTCCACAAAACATCGACCAACATAATCGTTCAGGTACCTCTAGCAGCAGTCGCGAACAACACTGGAACTGGGTATCGTGAGTTATTATTAAACGCCAACTTACGATTAACCACACGACACTTTGATTAACTTTCATACAATCTATAGCTGTTGTATTGTCATTAGGCTTAACTTACGTAAGTAGTTTACGAAGTTTTGAAAACAATACAACATTTAGAAATACTGTATGCAAATGAAATTATAAAATGTTTGCGCACCAAAGGTATATAATAAATTAAATCTGGGAGCAACTTATAACAGTTAAGCGTAGTATAATTAGATTACTTTGTAACGACAACAACCGCGCGAAGCTAATATCATAAATATCTATAATTTACGAATAATGAAGAACAAAAACGTTTAACCATTCCGCTATCGATCCAACTGTAAAATTTTACGAGCGTTCCCAACTCCGCTCAGGGGCGGAATTAAGAACTATAAAACTTGAATAAATATCAAATAATTACGCAGATCAGAAACAACTTCCACAACTTTGTGCGGCGCGCGGCGGAGGCGGGGCGTCGTCCATACATTTGGACTTAAAGTAGTATTTAATTCGACGGTATAAAATGTTGCTTTTGGTTCCACTTCAGCGCGGCTTGTATTTACATACTTATATTTTAAATCTATACCTTTTTCTTATAATCATCTAAAATTAAAATCGCCTTTTGCAGTAATAGCAAGGTTTTAATTCCTGTGGGCTTGGCCTCCAATCTCACTTGGTTTTTAATCGACTTCAAAAAAGAAGGAGGTTCTCAGTTCGTCGGAATCTTTTTTTTTAATGTACGTTGCCCGATTACTCGAAGGCGGCTAGACCGATTTGAAAAAATATTTTTTTGTTTAAAAGGGTATACTTTCTAGTAGGTCCCATTTTCTTTTGGTCACGATCTGATGGTCGGGTCTTGGAGAAATCGAGGGAACTCTTCAAATGTTATCGGCACACCTATAGGGTTTTGGGTATTTTATTTATTTAATAATTTATGTACATATATAAACAGACAAGAAGAAAGGAACTGAAAAATACGTACAAAGGCAATGCTTATTTCTAAAGAAATCTCTTCCAGCATACCTGCGACAGGAAAGTACATAGTTAAAGAGATGTAAACAACGTGTGTAAGAGTAGAAGAGAAAACTACAAATAAACAGGATGGTGGCGGTGTATTGATTGCAATTTTGAGCTCTCTCATCTGAGCTAGATCTCGCGCTAGCTCAGCGCAGCGACTTTTCACACAACCATATTGAACACCTCATTGTAGAACTGCAAAGCACTTGTAAAAAAAAACGGCACATTATAAGTACTGCCTATATACCCCCTAAGACTACCTCGTTAGTGTACAATTAGCATTTCGAAACGTTACAAGAGGTGTTGAGTCATCCTACTGTTGACAGTTTCTATATTATGGGTGACTACCATCTTCCAGAAGCCGATTGGTTAGCATCCTCTGTCGCGGATTCACTTGGAGCTGCCACCCTCAACTTTGTCGCGTCTGTGATTTGTGCTAACATATATAATCTCATCTCACTTCTTGGTGCTTCTTAACTCTATAGAGTGGTGAATGACAAAGGAAAATACTTGACTTAATTATATCTAACAACGCCTACGCCAACGCCTAAACTATACGTTTCCCGTTCCAGAACTACGCTACTACCTATTGACATTTACCACCCTGCTTTAACCTGCGAGACCCGCTTGGATATTAAAATTTTCCCTTTGACAAAGATTCTCCTACACAAATATAATTTTCATAAAACTTATTTTGATAACATTAACTGTAACATACAACAACGGAATTGGACAAATCTGCTTGGCTCTAAAAAAAAATCCGAAGATGCACTGACTTCTTTCTAAGATGAAATGGATAATATTATTAACCAAGACACTCTTTTGGCTCGTGCTAGAGCAGTTAGTTATCCTATCTGGTTCTCAAGGACTCTTATAACTATCTCAAAAAAAGAAGCACAAGGCGTGAGCTAAGTGGAGGAAATTTGATAACATTTCGGACTACAATACATTCGCTAACTACAGAAGACAATTTAAGGACGCGTATCTAATCTAAAATGTTTCAACTCATACATTAGGTCTGTGGAGGATAGTCTGTGTAAAGTGTGGAGGATAGTGTGTGTGTAGGGTTCGAAAGATGCTCCGTATCTTTAAGCAACTAGGTCAAATTGCAGATGACTCAGTTCTAAAGATGATTTATTTTTCTCTCTGTCAATCAGTCCTTAACTATTGTATAATAGCATGGGGCGCGGCTGGTAAAACCTTGTTAATAAAGGTCGAAAGAGCTCAACGAGCTCTGCTTAAATATACCTATAGAAGACCATTCCGGTACCCCACTAACACACTCTACACCGAAGTTGGAGTTCTTAGAGCTGCAGCTTTACATCCTATCAGTCACTCTAAGATTTCACAAAAACTCCATGTGCACTTCTGTCCTGTCAAGTCGAAGGGTACAATGGGAAAAGGTTCAGTGCTATAAAACAATCGGTAGAAGGTCGTACGGTTTTATGGGACCGCATATTTACTCGAAACTCAATAACAAAACTCAAAATTCTACAACTTACTCAAACTACATGCAAAATTACGGTTATAAAATGGCTGTTTACTCTGGACTATGATATGACTGAAAATTTCATAATATAAAAAAAAAAATTAAAAAATGGTACTGGTACATATTTCTATTTATATATTCATTATTCTATGTCACAGTCACATAATTATATACATCCTCAGCAGGGCTAACATGACAAGCGCGAGAACGCTCTTTTTCTCGTTTTAACGTAATTTGTCTACGATTCTGACGTCATTCTAATGCCTAACATGACCGTAAAAGACAAGTAAACTGGAAAAAGGCACTTTGACACTTCTTTATCGCGCGACAAGAGACCGATGTAGCAAATTATTTTATGATAGCAATTTCGGCTTGAAGTTCCGTTTCGTTCATTCAATTTTATGCATGGATTAATATGTACTAACATAACATACATAAACATCACGCCTGTAATCCCCGGAGGGTTAGGCAGAGGTGTACCTATAGTACACCCACATTTCGCCAGTTATGTTTAAGTCCCATGTAATAGGGGGCGAGCCTATTGCCATCAACCGGGCACAAATCCAGACTCCGGGCTGTTACTGAGAAATTCCAGATGGAAAACCCAATAACACTTTGCCCGACCCGGGAATCGAACCCAGGACCTCATACTCAGCAGTAGCGCTTGCGACCACTAGACCAAACGTCTCCCTTAATTATTCTCTCTTTTAATTATTTATGTTAAATTTTTTGTGTAACCGACTTTTTGATTAAAATTAAATTATTTCTTGGCATGCTGAAATTAAAATACAAAATGACAGAAATTAAAATTAGTGGCATGGCATGGGCCGACGATCATTATTTGACAAATCAATATTATTGTAACAATCACCATAAAGTCATTGCAAAGTTTGTTAATCACCTCTGTATCACGTCCCAAAAATATCTCGGATTAAATAAAACAAGGATGTCCAGATTAAGACAATTTATTGACTAGAAGATGTCGCGACGCCCCCGCAAGGGGGCGTGGCGAGCAGGGTCAGGGCTTCGCCCTTCGCCTGCGGTGGCACTACGTTGGCCCATAGATATGGGCCCCTCATTTTGGTTCGCCTCGGGCGGCGCGCGTAAAGAAAGTAAGACGCATTTTGTGAGGCAAAATGCGTCTATGTAAATGGTTGCTCTGAATATTATTGTAGGCGCGCCACGGCGCTAACTTTGTAGCGCCGCTTTCTTCACGACATCCCGGCGGTCAGTCCCCGCCAGGTGAGGACCCCCAGTTACCTGGGGGAGGCCCAGCGAAGACGACCAGCGACGAGGATGCCGACTCGACACACCTACATGTTAATATGTAGTCTACCTCTCGCCCCGTTCACAGATCGAGCCGTTTGCGGATTGAGAGGCAGGCAGTCTCGTATGTATGAGCGGCTAGTGTTGTAGAGTAACACCGCTCAGTGTATACTCGCGTCGCGACCCGCATCGCGCCCGCAAGTGTTGTGTTGAAATGCATGTGTAGTAGTGGTTGTCTGTATGCGGTTGTGTGACGCGCCTATATTAACCTAGAACACGCCACACAACGGATGTATGTGTACATCTGTAGAGTCTTATTATTTCGAGTAAGCTGCGTGTAACCTGGATGCTGCTTACTCGAGGCGTCAATCCGGTGCGATGGGGTCAAGAGTCCGCTACCAGGTCGCGGGGCAGGGGTTTCGCGTCAGGCGGCCGCGCGTGCAGTGGCGCTATCTGCCTGACATTAGACGTGAGGCATAAATATTGGATTAGGTATGTTGATTAGGTATTTTTCGATGCAAGTCCGTACCTAATCCAAAGCGTCGAGGATTAGGTATGGCACAAAATATTCGTACGCAGTCTACACAGAAGATATTCCGTACCTTAAAATGCAAGAGTTAAGTTTCAAGTTTAATTAGCACTGCCGCTAGCGCCATCTATGTAGAATACCTTTGGACTAGTTAGTACTCTAGCGATTTCTAGTATGATAGTCTCGAAGAAAAATTACAAAACTTTAACGTCTTTTATTGAAAATAAATGTGTAAAAATAAGAAACTCACCTAATAATATGAGTGAAATGTATGTTGATATAATAATGCTCTGGTTTCTATACATAGTACACCAGTTTTAATTTTAAGCCATTTTTCGGCAAAAAAGACAAAAATAATATATCGTTTGAGTTGTTTTAAAAGAGTAATTTTATTCTACAATGAACTTTAACCTTGACCTAACTTTTGGCAGTGCAAGTGGATCATGCGTACGTGACTCATGTTTTATCAGAACTTAATAATAAGAATTGCATAAATTACATTTCGTTGGTTTAGCTGGTTAACGTATTTATAACGTACTAGCTGCGCCCCGCGGTTTCACCCGCATTAGTCTCGATTCTTTGGGAATATCGGGATAAAAAGTATCCTATGTCCTTCTCCGGGTCATGGTTTACTCATTTGCCAAATTTCATACAAATCCGTTCAGCCGTTTTAGCGTGATGCCGTGACCAAGGGAAATAGGGATTCATTTTTATATAATATATAGATTTATCTTTAAAAGATATTCATTTTGTATTGTATAGTGTTAAGTGTAAATAGTGTATCGTATTGTTTTAATGTAAATATTTTATGTGAAGTGTACGTTTAGGTTTTATTAAAACTAGGTACCTAATTTATCGGTAATAATGGCTCCAAGAGGAAGCAGTGCAGCGTGGGACCATTTTGTAGATATCGGAAACGATACCGCCCAGTGTAAAATGTGCAAGGCAAAACTTTCATTTAAAAGCACTGTCTCAAACCTTACTAAACACCTGAAAAGGAAACATCCGTTTGTGATTTTATCGGAGGCGCGAGGAGAACTAAATATTGTAATGTTGCATGTTTTTACTTACGGTTTGGTTGTTAAAATGTTGGTCTTTTATCATACGTTCTCTCTAGATAAATGCATGACCATTGCCGGTGTGTTAAATATTCCTGAGGCTCTGTATTTCATTGATTAATATTTTCTGTAGTTTTTCTTGTTGTGACACTTACCTATGTCAAATACTGTCAGTTTCTTTTTATTTATTTTTTCTGTTTGGCTTAGTCTATGATGTTACTTTTTGGTTTATATAGTTTCAATTATTTTTATTGATATCGCTAAAACATTGTATTAATTATAATTTATTTTTATATTATGATTGTACAAAATAATTTGTAGTTAACTATTGTTATAAATTTTATTTATGAAATTTAACGCACTCCAAGGAGGTCCGATTATATTGGAAGAAACCACTGTTTGAAAATGGAAAAGAATATTGATTTTGGAAACGAGCTGAAGGGTATAAAAGCAGAGGCCGTCAGAAGCAACGGGGGATTCTATCTCCATTCTATCTCGGATTCTATCTATCTCCGATTCTATCTCCGACTTTATAATAATAAAAGGGTCTGTCTCTCTTACAGTCCATCTTGGCCTACCCTGGCCATTCCGGGGCTCACCCACTCCCTGCCGGAGCCAACTCTTCCTTCCCTCGGAGTCATCGACCCGCCGAGGCCATCACCAGCCGTCAATCACTCCCTGCCGGAGCCTCCAACTCCCGAAGACTACCTCCCGCTGCAGGCCTCCTCTGAGGCCTAACCTCCTAAGCGTGCAGTGCCGATCAGTAGTGTTAAACTGTGTTTTTGTACTCCCCTTGTATTTTTAATTATATTATTATATTTAATTATATTATTATATTTTTCCTTACATTTTCCCCTCCTGGGAAAATGTAACGTTACAATTTGGCGCCCATTCAGCTTACCCACCCCCTCTTCCCTCTCTTAATTCTAAAACTAACCCACCCTCTCTTCCCTCTCTAAATTCTAAAACTAACCCACCCCCTCTTCCCTCTCTAAATTCTAAAACCAACCCACCCCCTCTTCCCTCTCTAAATTCTAAAACTAAACTTTCACAAGTTTTTCAATTATATTTTGGCGAACCTTTATTCATCACCTCATCCATTACAACCTTTACTCAACACTTCTTATACTGAACAACTCGTAATACTACACCCCCACACACACTACGATTACCATTGTAATCGTCATCCATTCTTCGCTTGTACGTGTTAAAACCATCGTTCGTTCGTTGGTCATTTGCAAGTTGGGGTTTGTTTTACTTTACGACGTTCTATAGGAGAGTATCCTATAGACGTTACCACCTACTCTTTACTCTTTTCTTTACCTCACTACACTGCATCCCACACACTTGCACACCACTGCGGTTACCATTCATTGGTAATCGTACCCAGTTTTCGCTTGTGTGTGTTAACTTGTCACTAGCAAGTTGGGGACTGGGACACTCCACGACGCCTGCAGGACAATATCCTGTGGACGTTTGTACAATACTGAACATTAATTTACTTTAATCATTACTCCATTTAGTTTGATTTGTTACCACGGCTAGTGCAACTTGTAACTAAATTACTTAAAAACTTATTTAAACCTAGACTAATATTTTTAAATCTTAAACAATGGATAATAGACCAATAAGATACTCGTACTTCAACAAACTTGAGCTTGAATACGAAGTTTCTATCAGAGCTGAAAGATCTGCTGAAACTTTGACAAATCGGAGATAATTCTATATATATCGGAGACAAAAATAAATTATTACAGTTTATACAATATTATTTAGAATATTATTTATTATTTAGTTTATAATATTGTTTTAGTTTTTATTTTACTAAAGTTTTACAGTTTACTGATTATGCTGCACTAAAATGGTTCCAAAATCTATCTAATCCTTCTGGGAGATTAGCACGTTGGACTCTTCGTCTATCATGCTTTGATTTTGATCTGAAACATAAGAAAGGAAAGGATAATTCCGTTCATGGGACATTCCGTTACAAAAGATTCAATTAGCACTAAATAGCTCTGTAAATGCTACCACAGGGTTCTTCTCCTTGATGTCTCTAAGAACTTTCATTTTTATTCATTTTCATAAGTCTGTAAATAATTCATAGGGATAAAACTTTTGGCGTTGTTAATTTTAGTTTTTACGGAGCGGTGCATAACTCGTTAAATAAGCCATTATGTCGAGCGGTACTTAACTCGTTAAATAAGCCTTAGTGTATCTATATCTTTTATTTTTAAATACTTACTTGAACTTAAACTTAGATTTAATTTACTTGTACTTGAACTTGAAACTCGCAAGGTTTTTCTTAAGCACTAATTGCTTGTACTTGAACTTGAAACTTGCAAGGTTTTTCTTAAGCACTAATGCTTTAAAACCTTGACTATTTTTCTGAAACAGGAAAGTTTTGTAAATATTAATTAAGTTTTTTGTTGGGTTTTAAAAAAGGTGCGGGTTACGACACCTAATTAAAATAAATAAGCCTTCGTAACTTTAAAAAATAATTCCTTGTGGAGTATGCGTCATAGAATGTGAA
This sequence comes from Omphaloscelis lunosa, assembly GCA_916610215.1. Lineage (NCBI taxonomy): Eukaryota > Metazoa > Arthropoda > Insecta > Lepidoptera > Noctuidae > Omphaloscelis > Omphaloscelis lunosa. The sequence continues at coordinate 814,846 of OU744245.1, read as the reverse complement.
CCATATCCCCTAAGAATGCTGGTGATGTATGATTGAGAGAGCACGAAAGGCGAGTTGTTGAAAGGTGTATGAATGAGCAAGGTCTTGTTTACAACATCTAAATCTTTTCAGTTGATAATTTTCTTGGGTTATGGGGAATCATAATTGTAAGATAATACACACCAGATGTTAGTGTTTTCTTTCTTTTTAATTTTCAGTACCACTGTAAATAGTCTGCTAGATTTGCTAAGTAATGCCCTAAAAATTTTTTCATGAGATTCAAAAATTTTCCGGGGTTGTCGGGGAAATGTAATGTTGCATGTTTTTACTTACGGTTTGGTTGTTAAAATGTTGGTCTTTTATCATACGTTCTCTCTAGATAAATGCATGACCATTGCCGGTGTGTTAAATATTCCTGAGGCTCTGTATTTCATTGATTAATATTTTCTGTAGTTTTTCTTGTTGTGACACTTACCTATGTCAAATACTGTCAGTTTCTTTTTATTTATTTTTTCTGTTTGGCTTAGTCTATGATGTTACTTTTTGGTTTATATAGTTTCAATTATTTTTATTGATATCGCTAAAACATTGTATTAATTATAATTTATTTTTATATTATGATTGTACAAAATAATTTGTAGTTAACTATTGTTCTAAATTTTATTTATGAAATTTAACGCACTCCAAGGAGGTCCGATTATATTGGAAGAAACCACTGTTTGAAAATGGAAAAGAATATTGATTTTGGAAACGAGCTGAAGGGTATAAAAGCAGAGGCCGTCAGAAGCAACGGGGGATTCTATCTCCATTCTATCTCGGATTCTATCTATCTCCGATTCTATCTCCGACTTTATAATAATAAAAGGGTCTGTCTCTCTTACAGTCCATCTTGGCCTACCCTGGCCATTCCGGGGCTCACCCACTCCCTGCCGGAGCCAACTCTTCCTTCCCTCGGAGTCATCGACCCGCCGAGGCCATCACCAGCCGTCAATCACTCCCTGCCGGAGCCTCCAACTCCCGAAGACTACCTCCCGCTGCAGGCCTCCTCTGAGGCCTAACCTCCTAAGCGTGCAGTGCCGATCAGTAGTGTTAAACTGTGTTTTTGTACTCCCCTTGTATTTTTAATTATATTATTATATTTAATTATATTATTATATTTTTCCTTACATTTCCCCCTCTGGGAAAATGTAACGTTACAATATGCGCGAAGAGACAACGGTTCCTATTAGTACCATTGCTTCAACCTCAACAAGTACAACTGTGGCGATGGCAAGCACGGCGTTAGATAGTGTATCCTCAGCACGAGTCAACACCGCGACATGTACTAGTATGTCGTCCTATATTATAAAAAAAATTGCAAGTAAGTGCAAGTCAGACATCGACGACCACATAATGAACATGTTCACTATGGATTTCCAGCCTTTCCGCATTGTTGAGGACCGCGGGTTCAAGCAACTCATTAAATTTGCATTTCCTTTTTACGTAATGCCATCACGAATTTTTTTTTCAAATAATTTGCTGCCAAGTAGATATGAAAGTCTTCGCAATGAAATGTTGCTGGAGGTGGCTGAGAAAGTCCTTTCAATTTGCATCACCTGCGATGTCTGGACATCACGGGCTAATGATAGCTACTTGGCCATTACGGGCCACTACATAGATGCAGATGAATTTATGATGAAATCGGTGTTTTTGGAATGTGTGCCCTTATTAGGATCCCATACAGCCCAAAATCTTTCTACAGATCAAGAGATCAAGATAGATCAGATCAAGAGAGTAGCTGACGAATGGAAGATAACAGAAAAAGTAGTATTGGCTGTGTCCGATAACGGCGCCAATATTAAAAAGGCGCTATTGGACTTGGGATGGAAGCATTTCGGATGCAATGCGCATACGTTAAATTTGGCCGTTACTTCCGCTTTAGGGTCTTTTGCAGAGTTGAGTGATCTTTTAACAAGGTCTAGAAACATTGTTAGTTTTTTTAAACGGTCAACTCAGGCTTGGGAGAAGTTAAAAAGATACCAGGAGCAAGCTGGTAAAATTGCAAAAAGACCTCTTCAAGACGTGAATACTAGGTGGAACTCCACTTTCTACATGCTACAGAGACTTGTAGAACTAAAAGAGGAAATAAACAGCGCTCTTTGTAACATGCAGAGCAATGTCTATTCATTGACATCGTATGACTGGGATGTGTGTGAAGGTTTATGCGAAGTCCTAAAGCCATGCGAAGAAGTCACGAGAGAGATGAGTGCGCAAAACTTCGTATGTGGTAGTGTGGTTATTTCCATTACAAGGGGACTAAAAACGGCACTTGAAAATGCGGAGAATGTATGTATACCCCTAGTCGACTCTTTTCGACAGGACTTGCTTGGAGAGATCGGTAGGCGGTTCCAGAATTTGGACCGAAGCCGCACTTTTTCACTGTGCATGTTCTTGGATCCCCGGTTTAAACTATATTTTGAGGACTCCTGTACTGCTGACGAAGCAAAAAGAACAACGATAAGCTTAGTCGCATCTTTAATTCAAGAATTGGATGCTAATGATGAATCGCAACGAAGTGTAACAAGTAGTGCTTCTGCTGTTCAACTTACACGGCCCTCAACATCAACATCTTCAATGTGGAAGCACTACCAAGAGACGATGCAGGCAATTCAGCCCAGAGGAACGGCGCATTCTCGGGCTATTGTAGAGGTACAAAGGTACCTAGAAAATAAAGTTATCATGTTTGGTGAGAAAACTGACGTGCTGCAATGGTGGAAGGATCACCAAAAAGCGTATCCTTATTTATGCCGCCTAGCACTCACAAAGCTAAACGTTCTTGCTACAAGTGTCCCTTGTGAACGTATTTTCTCTGCAGCAGGGTTGATAATAAATGACAGACGAACGAGATTAGGAGTAAGGAAGTTGCAGCAACTTATGTTCCTACAACAAAATTCAAAATAATATTTATAAAAAAAAAATTAAACATGGAAAAGAGACATAAAAAGAAAGAAAAAAAACCTAAAAAAGAAAGAAAAAAAAAACAAAAAAGAAAGCAAAAAAAAAAAACAAAAGACAAAGAAAAAAAAAACGATAAAAAAAGAAAAAAAACCTGAAAAATATAAAATTCAATTATAGAAATATGATAAAAAGTAGGTACCCATTTCAATCATTGTACAAAGTTGATTAAAATGATTAAATACGCCTTTTGTGTGAATCTACCAGAAACGGAACGTCCATACTCCATGCCGAATATTTCTTACCCAATCCACATACGATACGTAATATCGGTAACAGGCCAGCGGCTATATTAAATAAATATTCGGATTAGGTAAATGGACTAGGTATTTTTAAATACTAGGATTAGATGGATTAGGTATTATTTCTACCTAATCCGACCCATGTCTACCTGACATGAGGCCAGGCAGAGGCGTCGGCACGCGCGAACAAGGCCTTCGCGAGTCGCCTCACAAACTCATCCAGGCTCTCTATCCCGAGGTCCCGCTGGATGATATCGTTCCTCACGAAGCGAGGAGCGTATTATCTCGAGTCGTCGCGACGTCCCCGCAAGGGGACGTGGCGAGCGGGGTCGGGGCATCGCCCCTCGCCCGCGGGAGCCATACAGTGGCTCATGAATATGAGCCCCTCAATTTTGGGCGCCTCGGACGGCATAATAAAAACGACTACTTTTTGTTAGGCAAAAAGCATCGGTGTTATTGGTTGCTATGAATATTCTTGTAGGCGCGCCACGGCGCTAACTCCTGTAGCGCCGCTTTCTTCACGACATCCCGGCGGTCAGTCCCCGCCAGGTGAGACCCCCAGTTACCTGGGGGAGGCCCAGCGAAGACGACCAGCGACGAGGATGCCGACTCGACACACCTACATGTTAATATGTAGTCTACCTCTCGCCCCGTTCACAGATCGAGCCGTTTGCGGATTGAGAGGCAGGCAGTCTCGTATGTATGAGCGGCTAGTGTTGTAGAGTAACACCGCTCAGTGTATTACGTGCGTCGCGACCCGCGTCGCGCCCGCTCGTAGGAGCGTATTATCTTGAGTCGTCGCGACGTCCCCGCAAGGGGACGTGGCGAGCGGGGTCGGGGCATCGCCCCTCGCCCGCGGGAGCCATACAGTGACCCATTAATATGGGCCCCTCAAATTATGTGCGCCTCGGACGGCGTCGTAGAAATTGACGCATCTTGCGAGCAAGATGCGTCTGTGTGTTTGGTTGCTATGAATATTATTGTAGGCGCGCCACGGCGCTAACTCCTGTAGCGCCGCTTTCTTCACGACATCCCGGCGGTCAGTCCCCGCCAGGTGAGACCCCCAGTTACCTGGGGGAGGCCCAGCGAAGACGACCAGCGACGAGGATGCCGACTCGACACACCTACATGTTAATATGTAGTCTACCTCTCGCCCCGTTCACAGATCGAGCCGTTTGCGGATTGAGAGGCAGGCAGTCTCGTATGTATGAGCGGCTAGTGTTGTAGAGTAACACCGCTCAGTGTATTACGTGCGTCGCGGCCCGCGTCGCGCCCGCACGTGATGTGTTTAGGTGCATGTGTAGTTGTGGTTGTCTGTATATAGTTGTGTGACATGCCTATATTAACTTAGAACACGCCACACAACAGATGTATGTGTACATCTGTAGAGTCTTATTATTTCGAGTAAGCTGCGTGTAGCCTGGTTGCTGCTTACTCGAGGCGTCAATCCGGTGCGATGGGGTCGGGGTCCGCTACCAGGTCGCGGGGCAGGGGTCTCGCGTCAGGCGGCCGCGCGTGCAAGGGCGCTATCTGCCTGACATGGGGCCAGGCAGAAGCGTCGGCACGCGCGAACATGGCCTTCGCGAGTCGCCGCACAAACTCATCCAGGCTCTCGATTCCGAGATCCCGCTGGATGACACTATTCCTCACGAGATGAGGAGCGTCAATAATGGTCCGCAGCGCAAGATGTTGCTGCGCGCGGAGCAGCTTTCGGCTCAACTCACTCGTGAGAGCGAACAAAGCGGGGGCGGTGTACGTCAAGACTGGGCGTATGTACATCTTGTACACGCTCAGCTTGACGCGCGCCGGGATGCTAGAAGAGAGCACTGGGCGAAGGAGGTTGCGGGCGAGCGTATTATTAAATAAGTACCGCGACGTCATGTTTTGCAAGAGAATCTCGACACCGCGATCTACAAAAGTGACGAAACGGAACAACGCCATCTGTTATTATATAGTGGTACCAAGCTAATGACAAAATATTGACTTTCACATACAAATTATTTAAACAGATTAGACACCACACTAATCTAAAGGACTGACGTTCAGATAAATTGGCAGCTGGAGTTGATTCCGCTATTATAACCATAAAAATTATTTATCGCCACCCTTAGGAAATAAACTGGTGATTTTAGCAATTATGTTGCGAAGTTTTGATATTGCTATATAGCCATAATCCCTAGATTTCGTTAATCACCATAATTAGTAAAGTGACTGCTTATTTCTGAAGTCATCTACGTAATAGTGCTCCCCTCCACCACAGCTTCTCTCGCGGCTGCCGAAAGGAACTCACACCGGTGTACACCCAAATTTCACCAGTTTTTAAGGGTAAAAAAAAAGGAATGCCTACAATAAGTACGACTATGAATCTGGCATCTTATTTTCGAGTTTTTTTATGTATCATAATTTTGTCTTTTTGTCTATCGTCGTCAAAATCGAGGACGACTAAATACGACAAAATGATAGAAAAAACGCTGATTATGTCGTGATGAATTGTCAAAAATCGAGATAACTAACGTGTCATGTTAGGGTTTGTCGACAAAGCATCAAATTTGACAGAACGAGTCGAGTATTTTGTATAGCTGTCAGAAAACGTATGTATGTTGTGTGTGATTGTGATACTGTGCGTAATGTTTTCTTTATGTATTAGTTTTTACTGTATACTCATTTTCTAGTAGATTACGAGTAGATTTTATGAAATTAAGAAATTTATTGTAACGTATATATACCAATTACATGTATAGCAATAAGTGTAAACTGAACGAAGGAGCCCGGATCTCACGACTTAGGGAATCCTAGTGTTAGTTCCAGGAATCAAGGCTCTTTCAAACAGGCGCGACACGCGACGCGACACAAAGACACCGCTTGTCGCGCGACGAGCGGTGTCTTTGTGTCGCGTCGCGTGTCGCGCCTGTTTGAAAGAGCCTTCAACGCATTCGAATGTAGTTTCTTAAACAATACATTATTATTATCCTTCTAAACGCTATTTATTTTGTGTCAGCTCACACTTCTCAGTATGGACACTTTTTCTTATGACTGAGTACGGTGAGGGCAAATCTAGCGATTTAAATTTTTGAGGGGCATTTTTACGGTGTCAAAAACGCTCTCTCGGAAATCACACCTTACTTTTATATCCAACGTTTCAGTGACGTCATTCGCCAGTAAGTTGCGGACGCTACGAGAGCGGTCACCGCTCTTCTAGGAAACCGTAGCTTTAGGGCGGTTTTCGTACTGCATAATAATGTGCGGTTGACTGTATTTTGTACTTACTTACGTGCGCTGACAACGTGATAGTGTGTTATTATGATTTTAAAACCTTAGACTAAGGCTCACCAATACCGGAGGAGATGCCCTGGGCGTCGGGATACGCAGGCCGATGTCCGGCTACCGTAGGCGCGGGCTTGCGGACGGTGAGCAATGGGTAGCTCGCCGTCCGATAAGGACCAGGCCCGAGTCGACGGCGCGTTGTGTTCCACGCGCGCCTCAAAGAGATGTCAGTAGAATTGATGGGGTCCGGTAGGGCCGATGCCTGCCGGGTTGCGAAGAAGTCCGAAAGGGAGATCGTGGCCCCCGGCAAAATGGCAACTGAAACAAAAAACAACCCACACAAAAAATAAAAAAAATAAATGAAAAATAAAAGGGTGGCAGGAACTCACACTAGGATTCCCTGTGTCGTGAGATCCGGGCTCCTTCGTTCAGTTTACACTTATTGCTATACATGTAATTGGTATATATACGTTACAATAAATTTCTTAATTTCATAAAATCTACTCGTAATCTACTAGAAAATGAGTATACAGTAAAAACTAATACATAAAGAAAACATTACGCACAGTATCACAATCACACACAACATACATACGTTTTCTGACAGCTATACAAAATACTCGACTCGTTCTGTCAAATTTGATGCTTTGTCGACAAACCCTAACATGACACGTTAGTTATCTCGATTTTTGACAATTCATCACGACATAATCAGCGTTTTTTCTATCATTTTGTCGTATTTAGTCGTCCTCGATTTTGACGACGATAGACAAAAAGACAAAATTATGATACATAAAAAAACTCGAAAATAAGATGCCAGATTCATAGTCGTATTTATTGTAGGCATTCCTTTTTTTTTACCCTTAAAAACTGGTGAAATTAGGGTGTACACCGGTGTGAGTTCCTTTCGGCAGCCGCGAGAGAAGCTGTGGTGGAGGGGAGCACTATTACGTAGATGACTTCAGAAATAAGCAGTCACTTTACTAATTATGGTGATTAACGAAATCTAGGGATTATGGCTATATAGCAATATCAAAACTTCGCAACATAATTGCTAAAATCACCAGTTTATTTCCTAAGGGTGGCGATAAATAATTTTTATGGTTATAATAGCGGAATCAACTCCAGCTGCCAATTTATCTGAACGTCAGTCCTTTTGATGAGTGTGGTGATTAACAAAATTTGCAATGACTTTATGGTGATTGTTACAATAATATTGATTTGTCAAATAATGATCGTTGGCCCATGCCATGCCACAAATTTTAATTTCCGTCATTTTGTATTTTAATTTCAGCATGCCAAGAAATCATTTAATTTTAATCAAAAAGTCGGTTACACAAAAAACTAAACATAAATAATTAAAAGAGAGAATAATTAAGGGAGACGTTTATTCAATATAGTACATATTAATCCATGCATAAAATTGAATGAACGAAACGGAACTTCAAGCCGAAATTGCTATCATAAAATAATTTGCTACATCGGTCTCTTGTCGCGCGATAAAGAAGTGTCAAAGTGCCTTTTTCCAGTTTACTTGTCTTTTACGGTCATGTTAGGCATTAGAATGACGTCAGAATCGTAGACAAATTACGTTAAAACGAGAAAAAGAGCGTTCTCGCGCTTGTCATGTTAGCCCTGCTGAGGATGTATATAATTATGTGACTGTGACATAGAATAATGAATATATAAATAGAAATATGTACCAGTACCATTTTTTAATTTTTTTTTTTATATTATGAAATTTTCAGTCATATCATAGTCCAGAGTAAACAGCCATTTTATAACCGTAATTTTGCATGTAGTTTGAGTAAGTTGTAGAATTTTGAGTTTTGTTATTGAGTTTCGAGTAAATATGCGGTCCCATAAAACCGTACGACCTTCTACCGATTGTTTTATAGCACTGAACCTTTTCCCATTGTACCCTTCGACTTGACAGGACAGAAGTGCACATGGAGTTTTTGTGAAATCTTAGAGTGACTGATAGGATGTAAAGCTGCAGCTCTAAGAACTCCAACTTCGGTGTAGAGTGTGTTAGTGGGGTACCGGAATGGTCTTCTATAGGTAACTTTAAGCAGAGCTCGTTGAGCTCTTTCGACCTTTATTAACAAGGTTTTACCAGCCGCGCCCCACGCTATTATACAATAGTTAAGGACTGATTGACAAAGGGAAAAGTAAATCATCTTTAGAACTGAGTCATCTGCAATTTGACCTAGTTGCTTAAAGATATGGAGCATCTTTCAAACACTACATGCTAGTACGGGTCAACCATGTGACATAATCTAGAGGCACGACGTGTCTTTCTTGTTGCGACTTTATAGTGTGTCATAGTAAACGGGTTTTTGGAACGAAGTTGTTTAGCATGACGTCATAGTTGCATCTGTCTACTTCTGATTCGATAGAGAGAGAGAGAGAGAGAGAGAAAATATAAATATAGTCAAATCGAAAATCCAAGATGGCGGCTGCGAAATTTTTCACACTTTTCGTCATGTGTGTCGTTTTCATAGTTTTCGATGGTGTTAAAGCCGATAATAAAGTCAAAATGTAAAGCCAAAATGGCGGCTGCGTAAATTTTCACATTATTCGTCATGGGTGTCGTTTTCGTAGTTTTCGAGGGTGCTAAAGACGATAATTAACTGTAAAATGCATGTTTTTTTTTTTTCTTTCAAATTTTACCACCGCCACCGAACGATCGTGACAATTTTTTCTTGGGCATCGGTCAAATGTGACATTTGTGACAAATTGGGTGCGCCCGTAGTAGCAAGTAAGACATAATGAGCCCCAACTTAAGTTATGTCACAAGCTCACAAGTCATGAAATTATCAGCAATAAGCGCCTCTAGATTTATGTCACATGTTTGGCCCTTGCTAGCATTAAAGGTTGCACTCACTAGTCGACGGCTCGAACTCGGTGGTGGCGTGGATAATATGCATGATATTTAGTATAAGTTAAGTTAGTATAAGTTTTATTTATTTATTATTTAAATATCTACTTTTTTATTTTGTTATTTAAACTATAATTATTTAGTGAAATAGACCATGATTTATAACGAAAACAAGCGCGTAAAATTTCATGAACAGACCTTTGGGCGTATTTATATTATGAAAAAACTACTAGACGACTCAAAATAAAATTATTTGAACTTTTGAATAAATTATCTATCCTTGTATGGTTTCTATTTTGCTATTTTCATAATACATAGGTTATTTATTTACGCCCGGTTGAAATATGGAAGTTTCGACGCTCATAACTTCAAAACTAATACTTTTTTCCCATTTCTGCTTCCCAATTCTGTTTTGAACGAACACCGTCAAACAGACGAGTAATCACCGTACTACGTTTGTACAGAAGAATGACCGACTAGTGTACCCTTAAGACAATTTTGTAAGACATGATATAATTTATCATGTACTGTCGCAAACGTCTTGGGTACGCCTGTGCAGCTCACCCCGCAGTACGCCGTCCTTTCAAACACGTGCATTAGTGTTGGACGATATCATCTTCCATCGTGTGGTGATTTTACTTCACGGCGATCTGAAATATAATTCGTTAAACAAAGTAGTAATTCTTATGCACAGCGTAGACATCGCGTTCGTTTAGATATAAAATATTATAATTTTTTTTTTTTTTTTTAATAGAATTATCGTCCTTGGTGGCAACACACGCAGGAATGTCACTTTTCTTTCGAGCGCGTTTTTTCATCGCAACGAAAAAAATTGCTCTCTTAAAATTATTCATTTAAAATAAGTTTACGGAACTTTTTACTAGCAAATGTTAATTATGTTAAGTGATAGAAAGTGCAATAAGTGCATCGTTAGTGAAAACCTGAGACGGACAAGGCGTCCATCAAGGATATTAACAGGAAAGCTGATAAATTACCTACATCAGAACTAACTATAAGCAGCTCTGGTCTTGAGTTCCTGACCCACATTAGATGTACTTAGATCCGGAGGCCTCCCACGATCCTAATGTGCGAGAATGCCTGGCTTTAACTGACCACTTTGTACGTGATACTGACAGTGTTTTACAAGCACTATGGTGGACATTAACACAACACAACTTGTTAAAGCATTACCTATCTCTCCAGTGGACACAAGATGTCTTTAGTAACGTTATCTCCACGTTACTAGCTGGATGAGAAGCTACCAGAGAGGCACGTGATGCCCTTAGCGATGTAACTGTACATAGCTAGCTGGTACGCGCTTGTCAGCATTACCCCTCCAGTAAGCACGAGATGCTCTCAGTAACGCTAATTTTACGTTACCAGCTGAATATGAAACTACCAATGTTGCACGTGATGCACTTAGCGATGTTATTCTACATAGCTAACGCTGGTATGTACTCGTCACCAGGGGTAAGTCACATTTCTATGATCTTGGCTAAGGAATTGTCAAAAGTGGTTCTATATACTTTTAATTTACAAGCATGAAGGTTGCGAGACAGCCTTACTTAACCCTGCACACTGTCTGTGTGTTATAAACTTGCAAAAGCATTATACTTCCTATAGTGAGTGTGGAATTCTGCCTCGCTAACTAGATTGTTATCAACGAGTACAAGGTACTCTCAACAACATTGATTCTATGTTGCTAACTGGCATATATCTGACATGGTGTGCACATGCTTAGCACGAGATGCTTATAGCATGTTATCCCAATACTACGTGATCTAGCTTTCATATCGAGGATTGCCATTTTTAACAAACAAAATATAGCTAATTAAAAGATATCACTGTGTACGAGATACTCAGTGTTTTATCTAGCTCTAGATGGCTTAATTATCCTGCCAAAAACTGATAAATGATATGTATTTTGTAAACTAAAACAATAATGCAAAATTGTGCAATTTTTACAGGCATACATTTAAATACACAAGATACTTTGTAAACATGATTCTGTGATACAATGGCTGACGACAAATGCTACCTCTGGAAACTCTTGATTTCAGATACAAGTGCAATGGACAAAACCATAATTGGAATAATACAAAAGTATTATTCCATGCTCCCATACTTATTCACCCCATTTAGATTCTTCTAAACTGAGGAAACAAGGGATTGAGATATTCCAGAAACAAGCCGTACTGGTTATTACCCCTATCATAGGGAAAGCAGTGACTGACCCTATGCTTATGAAGAACATAAGACAAACACAAATTGTTGATTAACTTGGCTGATGCAGCAAAACCAGCTGGCAATGCCCACTGCCACCAAACTAAAACCAGAACAAAAGTTATATAATCTCTAATTGACATTAACTTTAATTCATCCTATTTGATAAACAAACCGAAACAATTACAAACTTGAGTACACAATGTTTTAGCTACAAACAAAAACAATAACAACTATTCAATAAATATTAAAACCACAAGACATTCTCATGATAATAGTGAAACTTACCAGTTCTATGGCGAAAATGTAAAACAAGCACAACATTAGTTGATTTACTTACTTTTGTAAATAACAAAATAAAACATCTTTCTACCGGGTTAATAACAGGAATCACACCATTGAAAACCACCACCACAATATCTTATGATGTTTTGGTTTAATCTAATCGGTTGGAATGGACTATGTCTGAAAAATAAATGAACTATTTTTGTCACTGAAAATAAAAATCAATATATATGGTGGACCTCAACAACAACCCGGCTTATATTCCAAAATAACAATTCAAGAAGACCAATACTGGAATAAATGCTGGCAAAGCAGTTATATTCCTCTGATTCTGCTATTGGCTATGGACATAGATAAGAAAATATTTGATACCTACCAAATTCAATATCTTAACCTCTCAAAGCCATTCTCTGGAAGCTGACCTCAACATAGTTGGGAAAAGGCCAGGCAGATGATGATCCTCTCAATACCATCAAAGAACTTATTAAATATTGAGATGCATTTACAAACAATACAATAGATAGATCTACAAAGAATTTATCTGAAAAATACATTTCAGTCAGTCCCAAACAAAATAGAAAATTCAGTTTCATTATGAACAAAAAAAAAAAAAAAAAACATCAATACTGTCTAACCCATCTAGAGCAATAAGAATCCCACCATATCATACTACAGCACAGTACGTCATCACGCTCACAGACGTAATAGGGAAATGCAACGGTACTTTTTAGATTATGAGCGCGCGCGCAGACGACGCGAAGATGAGGGTGGGAGCGAGACAAAACACTTGTTTATCCTTGTTTTGTAATAATGTTATAATGCCTTCTTCTATGTAATAATGCCTGCGGATTATTTTTTATGATTTTTAATAATATTTATTCTTATATCTCGTTGTGTATTTGTCTTACATTCTAAGCACTGTTTATTTTGTTTTATCGTACTACCTGCCTATGTAATAAACAAATCACTGTACCTGACTTGATTTCCGTACGTCTTTTCTTCTTCTTTTTTTTTTTTCGGGTGACCACTGAAAATCAGCGCTGTGCTGTGGGCTCCCCATAGCACTGCATCATGCTGAGTGGAAGCCTTCTTGTCACAGTCATGTCGTGCAGCTGCCGACTAATTTCTGTTTTATGCTCGTGATTTATTATGTACTTTTTGTTGTTTTCATTTACTCTTGTCTTAGATGTATGTACGTGTCTCTGTGACAAATAAACCTATTTTTCTTTCTTTCTTTCATACTGAAGGAAAATAAAAATCAAAATCCCAGTAATAACTACAAGTATGTTACAAACTGACAACTTGTACACTAATCAATTATAGCCTTGCATATCAAAATAGATAGGTATAATATACCATAGTACCTTTATGAAATCATATTATGATTTCATCCTATAAGTACAGGGGTATCACTTAGGACTATATGGAAGATAACATTACCTACCAAATAACCAATAAAGGGTTAATTAAATACACATTTACTAATACTTTTCATACTTGAATAGTCTCTTATCTCTGTTTTACCTACTAAATTACCAGTAGTGAGTGCCACTTACAGAAAACAAGGTTTTCTTACAATCTAACTTGACTGTTTATTTGGTAAAATATCGAGACTGCGATAAGACATACCAATAAATACCACTATAAGTGTGTTTAAATGTTTGGGCTTGAAAACTAATAATGCTATTTTTTAGGCTTGATTATTAAGTTTATATTTTCACTTTAAACAAACCTTGAAACACCAGGACTAAAAAAAAAAAAGTGCTAGTAAACTTAGTCGCATTATTTAACATTACGCCCGGACTTCCCGAAGGGCTGGGCAGAAATGGGTGATCTTATTCAAAGCTTATAAAATCAAAATACCTAATTAATCATTTGATTGCCAACTACTAGTCTACATATTTAACAGTAGATTTAAATGATAATTGCAGCACTAAAGTGAAATTATCAAGGAAACAAAAAAAAAAAGGAGGGGCGGAGAACATTGTGAGGACAACGTAGGTATTGATGGATTGTGAGTAGAACATGAACAAGATAAGGTATAATACAATAAATGTAGGTACTATGAATGAATTATCTACAAATTGCTTTACTCTAAAACTCTCCATCTGCTCACCAAGTGCACATCATAACAAGTTCAATTATACAACTTCCTCACTTAAAAATGCAACTCATTACACAATCCCAATTTTGGACATATTATGAGGTCAAGGAAAAGAGTTCATATCTTTATACTTCTAAAATGAATCTAGTTTCGATTAGCTCTAAACTCGTCAAGTAATTACAGCTAGCAGAATATGTGAAACTCATATGGAAATTAGTATCGTTGAGGAAAAACCCTAAGCATCTGAAATAGACCCTTTCACCTCAAATTTGTTCAAACCTCTCTCCTATTCAGGGCATAATATACTGCCCTTATTAATTGGTGCTTACAAGTTAAAAGCCTATTCTGTATTTGAAATTCAGTTTCCAAAATACCTTTAATAACTAAAGTTATGGAAAACCAGTCCATCCAAAAATGAAATGAAACCATATCATAAAGTATATACTTACCTAAACGGAAATAACATCAACTGATCACAAGAATTTGACCAAAAAATCCTACTACATTCTTCAAAAAAAAAAAAAAACACTAAGTTTGTCTGTCAATACAATTTAGGTACAATACAATTCCACAAATGCTTACCAAAAATACCTCCCTGCTTACAACATTCAGGGGCTAAAAGATCCTGTTACACCCTATGAAAGTTTAACTACTAAGGACTTCACAGCCATGGTGCCTCTTATTCAGATCACTAGATAACTGACATTCTTTAAAATACCCTAATGATAATCTTTACAATTCATCTTCTAGACTCACTGAGCTCGACACTTACCTTGACAGCAAGATGTAATGTGCAACTCAATACTCACTCATTAAGCACAACAGTATCCCAAATAATTTAACTATTTACAGACAGATCCGAGAATGCTATTCTCAATCATGGAAACTTTTAAAGTAACATCATAACATTACGCCTTGTTTCCCCGAATGGTTGGGCAAGGTGTCCCTGTAGCAGGTTCACCCAGTTTTATACTTTTAAAGTATTCATATCATAATATCCTCCTGGTATATTAATTCAGAACAACTTTATAAAATTTGTATAAACACAAGCTGGGTTAAATGTGGTAGGAAGTGAGAGTGATACTAATAATTCACCTCCCACAGCACAGAACATACAGTAGCTCAACTTAGTGCTGGCATCAATTGAAATAGACACAGTGCCAACCAACATTGTGTTGATGATTATACCTCATTACTGATGAAAAATACACCAGACATATAAACACTATTAATTAAGCAACGTTATTAAGATTTTTTTTTAAATGGATACGCCAAAAGCATATATATTGTACATTAAATATTAAATGTTAACAGTTATGGACTTATATACATACCAATAACAGATGTACATGACATTCACATAAAACAAAGCAACCTTCTTAAATTACATAAAATTAAAATATTGTATTCAGAAAGAATGATAAAAGTACCTAATAAATCAGAATATGCCGTAACTTATTAACTAACTAAATTATTGCAGACAACTCTGAACATCTACTTTGTTTAACGAATTATATTTCAGATCGCCGTGAAGTAAAATTGGGAATCAAACGAGCTTACCTGTTAAGCGAAGTCTTGATTCTAATTTTACGAACGGCGATCTGAAATATAATTACCCACCCGCCACTAGCTAATAGCCCCAAAGCTGCAATAATTAGTCTACTTAATTCACTTATTTTTCCAGGAAAACCTAGTGAATGTAAGTATGCGGAACTACTCTGTACAGAAAACAGAGCTTGTTCTCCATCATAAGGATCTCTAAAATTAGTGACATTCCTGCGTGTGTTGCCACCAAGGACGATAATTCTATTAAAAAAAATATAAATTTATAATATTTTATATCTAAACGAACGCGATGTCTACGCTGTGCATAAGAATTACTACTTTGTTTAACGAATTATATTTCAGATCGCCGTTCGTAAAATTAGAATCAAGACTTCGCTTAACAGGTAAGCTCGTTTGATTCCCAATTTTTAACCTATCTATACAACTTTAGTTTTTGTTTACACTAAACCTCTTAAGGGGTCATTGTACTCATCATTATGAACAACTTTTACTATGGAAGAAACACTGAAATCTAAAAAAAAAAAACAGCTGTTCCCTAGATTTTGCTTTGGGCGATTTCAGATTTGCTCCCATAGTGAAAATTTAAAAAGTATTAGGTCTTTCTGAAGACGATTTTGTTTTTCATTGGCCTCATGACAAAGAAATAGAACTGGCAAAATTACACAAATTAAATTAAAGCCAGTGTTCCATCTTATTCCAAAAGACTGCCTGGACTTTTACAAATCATTAAAAGGAAATGAATCTGTGGAATATGTGGATGGATTCGGAGCAGAACCAGATTTCAAGGTGAAGCAGGAGCAGCTGGGTAATGACAATGTTGGGGAAGAATAGAAACTAGATTTTAAGAACGTTGTACTTTCAGAATAATAAATACGTATTTTGCAAAATAATAAATATTTTTTATTTCAGTATTAGTTTGTTCACAATATCTCGTTACTTAGATCCTTTTTGGAGAAAATAAAAGAAACACTCCATAGTGTTAAAACCAATTTAGCAAAAACGACTCAAACCCACATTTTTTCCAATAACTCGAAAAATACGTCGATTCTCTACTTCGCACGGTACGTTCAAGGACAAGTATAATAACAATACAACAAAAATATCTCGAGTTGGCGGAATAGTTTCATTTTTGTGAGTGAGCTAGCACTTTTCACGCGGCAGCGAATGCCTCCTTGTGTATTTTTTTGTACTTCAATGCTTAAATCTAGATTTTCATCACCTCGTTACCAAATCTACTATTGCTAAAACCCTAAAACTGAAATCACACGTTCGCACGGATGTAATAAAATTGCGGCGATTTTTTTTCGTGCTCTTGATTTTTAACGCTCTGCCAAGAAAACGAGAGTTCAAAATACAGTGCGCGATAAAATCCCGTCGCAATTTAATTACGTCCGTGAGAACGACGGCTTAATGTTTTTAAAAATATAAAATAAAAACGGCAAAGTACGTGTTGGACCACGCATAATGAAGGGTTCCGTAGTTGGGATGAATTTATCCCAAGAACAAACTTA
The DNA here is from genome assembly GCA_916610215.1 of Omphaloscelis lunosa. NCBI lineage: Eukaryota > Metazoa > Arthropoda > Insecta > Lepidoptera > Noctuidae > Omphaloscelis > Omphaloscelis lunosa. The sequence goes on along the minus strand of OU744245.1, from coordinate 797,797 downwards.
ACTTTGTAGTTGAAAAACATGTTCTCACATACGGAATGTACACCTCAGTGTGTAGTGTTGTGTCACTTTAATCTTATTTCAGAATTTCCCATTCTGACCGTCGTCTTGACCGGAATAAGCTAAATTTTAGTGATTTTTAGTCTACTTTACAGGCATTTGTGAGAGAATCGGCACCATTAGCTACCTATCTACTTTTAAAGGCTTCTACAAACAGGCGCGACACAAAGGTACGTCGCGTCGCACGACGAGCGGTGTCTTTGTGTCGCGTCGCGTGTCGCGCCTGTTTGTAGGAGCCTTAAAACGTTTCGTATACCTGGGACTCGCTAGAGGGCGCTGACTGTGTAAACACGGGTCTGCTTACTGCTCGTGAATAAATAAAGTTTTAAATGTCTATAGTGACTAAGTGAAAGTGAAACATAGTACGCTTTAAAGATATAAGCAGACTGTAATAGTGGAAAAAGACACAATCTAAAAACCTTATGCTAAAGTGTTTTTAACGAAAACTTACTGTGACGGACATATAAACTTATCTAACCGAAAAACCAAACAAAATTTTTGCAAAGTGAAGATCTATATGCTTGACTAATGTGATAATTATGACAACTGTGACAACAAAATGAACAAAAAGTGCAAAATGTAAAAATAAGAACAAAGTGAATCAGCCGTTATTAGTTTCAAATTTGCTTATTCATCTACCATACAAGCTCTAACGTAGAATAGCGCCACCTATCTTCCACTGATACACGCTTAGAATAGCGCCATCTGTGAAATTGAGTAAGAACCATCTCTTAAACCTATTAATCAAAGAGTAACATCGACTTGACACTTCGATCCATACAAACTAACGATAATAGTACACCAATTAATAACTAGAGGTCACTACCAGCCTCCTAATTATTACAACACTACAACTAACAGCAACAGACTACAGTTACGCATCTAAAATGGAGAGATGTGCAGGCTGCAACCAAGACATTCTGGCAGAAGGAAGTCTTAAATGCCATTTATGCATGAAGTCCTATGACCTAGAATGTACAAATATTACTAAAAGTCTATTCAATAATATGACGACTCAAAAGTTAAACGAATGGAAGTGTCAAGCTTGTATATGCAACATGCCAAAGCGAAACAATACCAATACCCCAATCAGACAAAACCCTTCAGAAACAGGACGAATTACCCCCGAAAGTATGAATGTAACCCTAAGGAGAAAATCAAACAGAAATGTCCTCACACCTGATACAAGCGACATCGACCTAACGCCTGATGACATAGTGGGAGACACATTACTTAGCCAAGCAATTAGCCCTTATAACAATAACAACAAAACAAATGCAAAAAACGATTCTATAACGTTAGATAAATTCAGTCTATTACTAGATACTAAACTGGAAGTCATGAAGACTTCTATTATACAAGATGTCAAAAACACCATCCAAAATGAGTTCAGCAATGCAATTAGGAAGCTTCAAAATGATCTAACACAAAGTACAAATACCTTATCATCAGAACAAAACATGCTTAAAGAAAAGATCAGCTCACTAAACGAAAAGATTGAAAATATCGAACAACAATTACACACATTGGAAAACAGTAACAAAATAGTGATTTATGGACTACACGAAGAATACCGTGAAACTGAGAACGACCTATGCGAGCGTGTTTCAAGAGCTTTTTACGAAATAATGAACATAGATATAGACCCGTACATACAGGAAATAAAGCGCATCGGAAAACGTGGAGAAAAAAGACCATTAGCTATTAACCTAATAAATAAAAGAATGACAAAATATATAATAGAAAATGGAAGAGCATTCCAGAATACAGGATTGTCAGTTGGAATCTTCATGGACAGGGAAACACTACATCTTCGAAATGAGCTCCGAAATAAACTACATATAGCCAGAAAAAACGGCCAGAGAGCCATTATAAAAAACAACAAACTATAAAGGAATGCGATGATTGCAAAGAGCCTGTAACCGGCAAAACACCAGGCCTAAATGCCAGCTACATAGCGCATGGAAGCGAACGCACAGCACACGGAGACATATCGCATACAGCAAGCGTAGCGATGACCCAGAGGTCAAATAGTCCGATACAAACAAGCGAAAACCGGAACCAAAATCATAATGGAACATTTCGATACTGACGTTACCATAACATTTCAAAATATCCAAAGTATAGGGAATAAAATAAGCATGCTCGAACAATTATTATCAGATTCCAACATCACAATTCTATCATTATCAGAGGTATGGAAAACCTATTATTATTGTGACTCGCTACACCTACCTGGATACAAAATAGCGTCTTCTTTCTGTCGTACTACTCGCGAAGGAGGAGGAGTTTGTTTGATAGTTAAAAATAATTTGGAATATATTGAGAGGAAAGATATTGTTAACTACTCTAAGGAATTTGTAATTGAGCTAAGTGCAATAGAAATACCTAGGTTAAATTGTATTGTTATAGGATTATATAGAGCAGACCGTCATATAAATACTTTCTATGAACAAATGGAAAAAATCTTAAATAAACTGAAAACTAAAAGTAAACATATAATTATAGGAGGCGACTTCAATATAAATATACTTTCAAAAAGCGCCCGGTGCCGCGAATTGTTGAACTTTATGCATTCACATAACCTATGCCAATTAGTCCTAAAACCTACACGTGTAACAAAATCGACATCAACTTGTATTGATCTTATATTCACAAACAACAGAATAATGATAAATAAAACATATGTACACGATTACGGTCTCTCCGATCATAAATCAATAAATATAAAACTACCCCAATCGGAAACCCTATTCACAGATAATAAATTATGGCGTACAAAAAAAAGAGTATTTACAGATAGCAAAACATCCAATTTAAAAAAATCACTAAAGGATATTAAATGGGACACTATAATAAAGCCCAATAATAATATAAATAAAAATTACGATGCATTTATTTCAGTAATTAAAGAATCATTAAATAAACACATACCCATACAAAATATAAAAATCAAAAACACACCTGTTAAAGGATGGCTGACAACTGGTCTAAAAAATTCATGTAAACATAAAAGATCGCTAAAAATATTATTAAACGAAACAAATAACAATGCAATAATAGGAAAATATTACCATTTGTTTGACCAAATATTAAAACGCAGTGTAAAAGTATCAAAAAAACGAGAATTTATACGACAAATGCAGAAATCCGATAACAAAACGAAAACAATGTGGAAAATCATAAACACAAAAACAGGCAGAACCAAGCCTAAACAACGTAAAAATATAGAACTAAAAATAAATGATAACGTAACAAAATGCCCAGTAACCATTAGCAATGCATTCAACGAATACTTTGCAACAGTAGGCGAAACTCGAGCAAATACACCGACAAACAAACTTGGACGGCCAGTAGTAAATCCCCCCACATACTCTATGTATCTACGCCCAGTAAATCAAAAAGAGATCATTGGAATAATAAAAATTATGAAAAATAAACATAGCTGTGGAATGGACGATATCCCACCCATCCTACTAAAACAATGCGTACAAGAACTCTCAAAACCACTTACACTCTTGATTAACCAGAGCTTTGAAGATGGCCAATTTCCAGATTCACTCAAAACGTCACTAGTTAAACCCATTCACAAAAAAGATGACACTACCACCCCAAACAACTACAGACCCATAGCCCTTCTACCAACCTTTTCCAAAGTTTTTGAGAAGGCGATGTGCAATCGGTTATACAATTTCCTAGAAAAATATAATATATTAGACGATTCACAAAACGGTTTTAGAAAATCAAGATCCACTACAACTGCAGTCTATAAGTACACTAAAATGGCCCTACAGCACATCAACGATAAAAAACTAGCTTTAGGAGTACTATTAGACATGACGAAAGCCTATGATAAAGTTTCCTACGATATCCTTCTGACAAAACTATATGGCTCGGGAATACGAGGACCTGCCTACCAGTGGTTCAAATCTTACCTACAAAACCGTCAACAAATAGTACAAATTGACTATTACAATACCACCAACCATCACGTAGAAAAAATAAGATCTAGACCGAGACCCCTAACCTGCTCAATCCCCCAGGGAAGTGTAATAGGATGCATATTATTCTTAATCTACATAAATGACCTACCAAAATCCCTAAACACAAACCAGATTCTACCCGTACTATTTGCAGACGACATATCACTACTTATAAAGTGCGAAAATTCTGAAAATCCCCAACACATCATGGACGACACTTTAAAAATAGTAACACATTGGCTTCAAGACCACAACCTAGAAATCAACTTGAATAAAACAAAAATCATGCAGTTTAGGTCATATAAGAAATGTCCCATCCAAATGGATATCACATTTCAAAATGCACCTATAGAAACGGTGGATACCTTTAAATTACTAGGCATAAATATAGATACACACCTAAATTGGAAATGTCACATAGAAGAACTAGCAACTAAATTGTCAAAATTCACCTACGCACTATTCCAATTAAAACATAGCACGAACACAAAAACCGCACTATCAGCATACTACGCTTTTGCCTATTCGTGGCTAAGCTATGGTATTATGTTGTGGGGAAACAGCGTAAACATACAGAAGCTATTTATTTTACAAAAGAAATGTGTTAGAATCTTAGCCCAAATAAACAATAGACAAAGCTGTAAGCCCTATTTCCTTAAATATAAATTACTCACGCTTCCATGTATATATCTACACGATATTTGTATCTACGTATTCAAAAACATACACACGTTCACTAAAGTAAAGGACATACACACTTGTAACACCCGACACAAACATAACTTATACCAACCACCATCAAGACTTAAAATACTACATCAGAGCCCACAACACATGGCAATAAGAATATACAACAAGCTGCCTCAAGAAATAAAAAATGAAACTAGACTCACTCCGTTTAACAATAAATTGAAAACACTTCTTTTGAAAAACTGCTACTACTCAACCGAAGAATATTTGAATCAGAAATAATTACTTACAATTGAATAATGAAATAATTGAATATCTAAAAAATAAAATAATACATACATACCTAAATATTTGAATAGTGAATAATTAAATAAACAAATACCAGACATTCTTGAATGATTAACTAAATAATACAGACACACATAGCCTCGGTCACAGACATTATACACAAATAGAGTTAATTAATTATAAGAATGTGCATGCGTCAAAATGTTATGACTTAAATTATTAGATTAAATCCTACTTAATGATAGAAGATAATTATGAATTTCATTGTGTCGTATAGTTTAAATGTTTGCTAGTTAGCCCTCAAGTTTGCGATGCCTGGAAAAGGCCGCTAAGTTGTAAGTACCTGCATTTGTAAACAACACCAAAATGTACACTTAGTATGCAAATAAATCTTTGACTTTGACTTTGACTTTGCCTAATCCTTTTTAGGGTTCCGTACGCAAAGGGTAAAACGGGACCGTATTACTAAGAATCCGCTCTCCGTCCATCTGTCAGTCTGTCACCAGGCTCTATCTCATGAACCCTGATAGTTAGACGGTTTAAATTTTCACAGATGATGTATTTCTGTTGCCGCGATAACAACAAATACTAAAATAACATGATAAAATAAATATTTAACGGGGCTCTCATACAACAAAGTATTTTTTTTTTTTTGCTCGTTTTTATAGATAATGATACGGAACTCTTCGTGCGCGAGTCCTACTCGCACTTGGCCGGTTTTTCATAGAAAGTTTTAGAAAGGTCGGTAAAATGAAAAAATAAATATAATTAAGTAGGTAGGTATTTGCCAAAAACATGTTAATAGATTTCTTTCAATTCCTTTATTTCTATGTAAAGTAGGTACTAGATTATAAAATTACATAATATATGTTGTTTGATTTTCCTACTAAACGTTTATACAGTATGTGATGACAAATTGAGTATAACGCCATCTATTGCAAAGAGCTCATTATTAACTTTATCATTCTATGTTTTCGAATTCAAGTAAAAGGTTTCACTTATAATTTTTGTTGGAAATACGTGATTTATGAGTTTAAATGGATAAATCAGCATTAAACAAGGAAGTTTTAATGTTTACTAATTTTACTTCAGCCAAATTCTGCCGTTTATCAGTTTTTAGTAATAATTAATTTCATAATTGTTACCTATGCTGCCATCTATGATTTTTTTCAAGACTAATTATAATTTGTTCGAGTTGAGATCCCATGCCCAAGCAATTTTTAGTAATTATTAATTTCATAATTGTTACCTATGCTGCCATCTATGATTTTTTTCAAGACTTATTATAATTTGTTCGAGTTGAGATCCCATGCCCAAGCAAAATAAATAAAATTTATATGGGACCATCGCACAAGCAGAATTTTCAAAATCGGTCAAAGAACATTATTAAAAAAAAAAAATACATACAGAAGAATATATAGACGGGTTCCGGGCTAATTGTATTAAGCGACACTGAGCGATATAGACTTTTATACATATTTGGAATCAGCGAATTTTTCTGCGTCATTTGAGCTGGGTTTGGTGACGATCGGAGCACTTTTTTGTCGCTTAATACAACCGCATTTTTTGGGCCCATTTTGGACTGCAATGAATGAAGCGACATAAAATATTGACAAATTTAGGAACTGTGTACTTAAGCTGACTACCAAATACCAAGTAGTCGTTTAAACGTTTTTTCCTGGAGCAACAATTTACAGGCAACGTACGTTAATATAATTATATCAAAAGTAAAGTTCTAGTACTTCAAACAGTTTAACTTAAACGGAATAAGAATAGTATACACATTAATACAATCAAAATTTTATATGGATTGACTATTATGACGTTGGTTAAAACAATGATATTGGCACCATCGCGATAAAACGCGCGAGTTTAAATGCCCCCGCCACCGCGCGCGGGTGCTTCAGGCGTCTCCGCGTCTCCCACCGGGAGACCAGAATAATTATTTCAGGTAATAAGACTGTAGGCTACGTAATAAAAAGACTGTTTAACTTCTGATTCCTATAAAATTGTGATAAAAACTTTAGTTGTTACCTTGGTAAGGTAAGAAGTTCCTGCTGTTCCTAGGTGATTGTCATTTTAAATAAAAAACTTATCTTTAAACAATTTATAATGTGTTTTATTTCTCATTTCATAATTATTAACAAGATAGGTAGGTACACCCTATGTATGTACCTTTTAATTTATCAATGTTTTAACCGCCAATTTCTGCATACTTCATTATTCAAGTATGATTACAAACAATTTATTTAAAAAAAAATCAGTCGCATAAACTAATTGGCCATACATTAATAAGTTTAAGATATGGTATTTAAATCAATTAGCTTGGGTTTTAAATATGACCAACTCTTTGATTAAAGCACTTAGCTTAGTGCCATTATTTGCATGCCTAGGCGGTTAAGTCATTTAGCCTGGAACAAGAAACAATAATCATGGGCGGTTAAGTCATTTAGCCTGGAACAAAAAAAGTAAAATATGGGTCATTTTGTATTAAGCGACATTTATCTTTGTTAAAAATAGGAATATTAGAAAAAAAAAAAAATCTGATTATGGGGAATATGTTATAAAAACAGTAATATCCTTCTTTTTAAAGAAATAATGCGATTTGCTAAAGTTATTATTTTTTTTCTAAAAATCTAAACTTTAAACTGATCTGGTGTAAAGTTTCAAAAATGTCGGTTAATACAAATAGCCCGGAACCCGTTGATATATTAACTGAAACTCCTCCTTTTTTGAAGGCGGTTAAAATTCGGAATAACTATCATAGAAACTTATTGACCCCCTGGTGATCATTTTTAGTCACCAAGGTGGGAAATGTACACATTCTGACCGGGTAGTGCCTAATATACGAAGATAATAACATAACAGGCAACTTATCATTCCGGAAATCAAATCTGAAACAACCTTCCAAGCCGGGCACCGGGCGCCGGGCCGCGGGCACCAGCTTATTATTTATGAATGTATCTACATAACAAAGCATAAGTTCAGCGACAGTGTCGGCGCAGGGCCACAACTCTCGGCTCTCGACGAGACATGACAAACTGTCTGCGTCCCTCTATTGCCGGTTACAAATGGCGTACCAAAATAAGAAGATACACTATGTTCTTCTTTCATGCCCAACAGAGCAAAAAAAAAATAAAAAAAATCTTAAGCAGTCTTTCTATGAATAAGTAAAATCGAGAATCTAAAAAAAACTGATTGTTACGTAAATATAATATGTAATTTGCTACACAATAAATTATATTACTCTCTCTCTCTCCTCCGGTTTTTATACAGAGAGTAAAGATGTCTGACAAAATTGTAAAACCTAAGTTTTCACACTAACTACTTCAATTGCCCCTAGACTCCACGAGTATAATTCGGCTCGCTATTTCTTGATGACATTAAAATAAGGTTTGACTATCTTAATAACAGTTTTTATATTGCTCCTTGACTAATGTATTCTTTCAAACTCAAACTCAAAGCATTTATTTCAAACTAGCATGTAGGGGGATCCAATTGTGAATAGTAAATTCCACATACAATACAATGTTGCAAAAAAAACTACGATAATTTTTTTTGCAACATCCCGCTTTAATTAATTAATGCCTATATTTTGCTCCAAATTAAACTCTGTCTACCTGCGAAAACTACATACACGAACATCCGTTCAGTAGTTCCGAATATGTGCGCGAAAACACAGACAGAAAAAAAATCTAAAAATCGCTGGTTTATGTTATATATTTATCTCAGGGAGTAAGTAAAGAAGAGTTTCTTTAATTTAATTAGGTATCTTCAATGTACAGACTCCGGAGTCTACTGTTTTATTATATGTATAGTTTAGTATTATTATACTATATAAAGCTCGATTACCACTCACTCACTCACTCACTGACATAATTGTTCTCCCAGATGGTGAAGGGGGAGGTGGGTATATTTTTACAGATTCGTATAGAAGTAACTCTCACGAGTATGGGAAAAATCCCAAACCTCCCCTTTTCCACCCCACTCTCCCCCCTCCCTATCGTATCTCGGAAACTAAGAGTCCCGTGTTTTGTTGTTTTACGGATTCGTATAGAGGAGGCTCGGAAAAGTAAAATCCATTTTTCAAAGTTGCCCCCCTTGCCTCCCTTCTCCCCCCCTCTAGGTAGATCTCGGAAGTTAAAGACTTGGAACATTTTTTTTTTCAGATTCATATCAAGGGGCCCAGAGTTGGTCAAAATCATTTTTCAAAACTCCTCCCTCTCCCCCCCTTCACCCCTCCTGGGTTTTGTTTTTTTACGGATTCGTATAGAGGAGGCTCGGAAGAGTAAAATCCATTTTTCAAAGTTGCCCCCCTAGCCCCCCTTCTCCCCCCCTCTAGGTAAATCTCGGAAGTTAAGAGACTTGGAACATTTTTTTTTTCAGATTCATATCAAGGGGCCCAGAGTTGGTCAAAATCATTTTTCAAAACTCCCCCCTCTCCCCCCCTTCACCCCTCCTGGGTTTTGTTTTTTTACGGATTCGTATAGAGGAGGCTCGGAAAAGTAAAAACCATTTTTCAAAATTCCCACCATTCTCCCCTCTTTAGGCGGATCTCGGAAGTTAAGACTTGGAACATTTTCTTTCTCCCCCCCTTCACCCCTCCCCCCATCGTATCTCGGAAACTAGGTAGCGGTAAAGCGAAGCGTAGCGTAGCGTAGGGATAAGGTCACGATAGCTTTCCGGCGGTAGGTAGGTCCTGAGTGGAGCGAACCTGCGAGACTGAGTGGAGCGAAGGGGGGAGGAATACTAACATGGCGGACAGCGTTTTTGTTTGGGGTGCGTTTAAGTCAATTATTCAGTTTCAATTGACTTGACTTTTCAATTGACTGCCTAAACGTCAAACACCCCGTTTAAGCACACCGCGAGGTGAAAAATTAATCTGACTAAAATTTAATCTGCTCCGTTTACGGTCGTCCGCTGGTATAAGTTTTCGCTTGGGGTACGTTTAAGCCGGGGAAATTTTCGCCGGTTAAAAATTAAACTATGGATAATTAACGAACTTTTAAAATAAAGTTTTCCTGTTTTCTAGGTCTCAAAAAAATATGGTAATATTTTTTTTGAGATAATTGAGAAATTATTAATCATTTAAATATGACCTATTTAAAAAAAGAGTCGATTAACATATTTCCAACATAGATATAAATCTATGATTTCCAACAATCAAACAATCGACCATAGAGTCCATCAATTTGAATTTTGAACTTGACATTGAATTTTAAATAAAACTTGAAAAGAGCGCCAAAATGAAGCGTCCTGCTTCTGTCGTAAACTCGTGAATCGAGGTTTCTTGTTGCAAGTTGCAAGTTGATATCGATTGATAATTACTATCAAAATAATCAATTTCCAACATGAAACGAGCAAGTACTGAAGAGTTATCAACTGTTCCGCGTCGCGGAGGCACAGCTGTGGAATATTCAGAATGTCTTATTTCTGGTGAGTTTCTGAATAGTTCTGTTAAGTGAATAACGTAACCTTATTAGCAGGCTTCCAAACCTAGGTACTGGCGTCTCGGGAGCTTTGGACCATGGACGTTTGTGTTGCAGCGTTTAGCCTTACTTGCCCAGTTTTAGTGCATCTATTTTGCGTCGGTCTTTGAGGCGAACCGTACCTACATGTTTCTGCGCCGTACAGAAATATTGGAAAAACCAAACTTCTCGGCAGGCGGACTTTTGTGGCTTTGGTGATATTATGATTGGCCCAGACTCTTTTGAGCTTATCAACGGCAGATGTTGTGTTAGCACATCTCCTTAGAATCTCATCCTCACACCCCCCAGTGTGTGATTAATTGATTATGGAACCAAGGTACTTACTAACATATAAGATTGAACAATCTCACAGTTGCCAATCATATGAACAAGTTGGTTTAGTCAGGCTCGGTCCACGATAACAGACATAGAGACAAAGATAATGATCGTTAAATTATTAATTGGTTGCAACTAAAAAGCCGCTCACATATTTTAAAATCTAGCTTAAAAGTAAAGTATTAAACATGTAATGAAGGCAAAATGAAGGTCGTATACCTATGTATCTTTATTTGCATAAAATGTGAAGAAATAGGACATTACAGTTATTTCAGTGCAGAACACACAAGTAATGAATATTACATATCACAGTATCCAAATCATAGCTGTACTATCTATGTAAAAATTTTAAACAAGACAATAAATAATACACACATCATTTAATTATAATACAAAAAAATACTAAAGTACAAACATCTGTATCAATAAATATAATAATATACACAAATACTTTCTTCAAACAAGGCAAAATTATCAATTATTGAAATACTAACATGAAAATCAACGTTAAAATTAAATTTCACTCTGCATTTTTAATATAGGAAGAATGAGATGAATAATGGTAACTATGTTAGTGTGTTACTAACATAGTTTTTTGTAAGTATATTGTTAATAACACTATCGAGTCTTGTTGCTTGAATTAAATGATTTAATGATAAATTTAATTTGGTTGAATTTGCCATTGGTACAAAAAAAAATATAGGATTGGTTAACTACTTTTTTCGATATAACATTATAAATTGAATATTTTGGAATTATTTTGCACACAAGCATTTCTTTTGTGTCACTTAAACTTGTAATAACTCTGCTGTGTATCCCTTAAAACTATAGTACGGTAATATTAAATATTGGAACACTGCGATTACATACATTTATATTGAAAGAATCTTATCAATATTACATACACTACACTATTTCACTCAGTTTAATTTTCTGCTTGTCCTGTCATTCTTTTACTGGTAGTCCCCAGCTCCGTGGAGGTCGGAGGTTCTTTTTAGTGTGAACAGCTCGCTACACACTACTTCCCAAAGCTTTGGTATGGTACGACACAAGGAATCCGCATGATTAAAATGAAAAATCCCTTGAATCCGCTTATTTCTGTATCCTGACGGAATACCAATGTTTCATGCAGCTCCTACAGCCATCTCTTCAAACATATTTTTTTCGAATTCCAGTATCATTTCGTAGATACTTAGACGTCTGTAAATCCGCCCCAAAGACGACCCACTGACCGTGAATGTAGAAGTATATCCAGTGGGGTAGCAGCTTCAGCCACAAAGCAGAGGTACTGTACTCTTAGCTATCAATAAAAAATGCTTGAGAAAATACCATTGTCCATTGCACAGAGTACATTTTTATACAGGTCCATTGTTAAAAGAACAGAAACAAAATAAACAAAACGTCAAAACCAATGACTTGACAAGTTTGACACTAAACCAATGTTGCAAGGAGGCAAATTTTAATTTCCTTAAATATTTTTTTATTTTTTACACGTTTGTAGCCTTACTTAAGTACGAGTTTTCATGTAAAATAGTGCCTTCAAAATAAGGCTTTTATTATAGTCTATTTTTATTGAACCATGTTTTCTATTTTTCCCCATAATCAAGGAGATTTTATTTTCGTTTTTCGCTGCCGTACCGATTTACTTTTATTATCATTGGTACCGATATGTCAAGTTATTGTACATCTTGGCTCGCTAACTTGGATGTAGAGACTTGCGTTTCTCACGAGCGTCGTTATTGCAACAGAATTTTTTCGTTATTAGGTATTATTACGATCGCAAGTTTGCGACAGCGTCATTACCTACTAATGTCGAGACTGCTGAAATAGTATTCAAGTATAAATATATGATCTCATAGCTCCTTCATCAAATAATTCTATACTATCACAAATTAATGTTTGATTAATTTAAGTATGTAAGTACATATCAATTAATAAGTTATAGGTACTTAAAAAGCAGTTTCATCATCAGCCAGCTAATATACTTAGGGATATTTTTTTTGTTGTTTTGTTTTTAAATAATTTAGAAAATTGACATAATTAGGTACTGATCATTATAAATAATGCTTATAAGAGACACCATATTATTAGCCATGCAGACTTTTGAGCTCATTTTGCAGTCAGTTCAATGTCATCCTGTGCTACAATGTGAAATAGATATTTTTCGAATTTTTAATGCACACATAATGTTTTTGGTTTTTTCCTTCGTTCTGCTCCTAAATGTACTGCACAAAAAATGAGTGGGAAATACATTTTTTTTTTAAAATATTTTATAAATTTTGTTTTGTGCTAGAAACCCTCGCGTTCTAAAATCCTACCAGTTTCTTCACAACCTGATCAATTGTTTAAGACAGTTTAGAGGTAAAACATACAAACATTATTAATTGTTAGGGTGCCGTACCTGAAGGGTAAAAACTACAGAATCTTGTTATGTACTAAGACTACTGTTCGTCCGTCTGTCCATCTGTCTGTTAGCGGGCTGCAGCTCATGATCAAGAATGTGGATTTCGGTTGCCGCTATACATAATAAAAATAAGTTAAAAATTGGAAGCAGGTTCCCCAGTAAATAAAAATAAATATGTTGTTCTTTGCTTACTGTCGTCTCTGTCAGCGAGCTGTCTGGAACCCATTAATCCAATCAATGGGGACAAAAAAGACGCTTTGCCTTACAAAGGGTGGTGTAGATGATTTTTGTCATTACAAAATATTCTCCCTCTTGTAACATTATATCTACCTTGCACTTGACCTTGTATTTTTGTTAATGTTTTAGGAACTACACACCAAGGAAGTAGCAATTATAAGGGTAATAACGCTCAATGCGTGGCAATGTCCGCTTGCGCGTCAGTATTGTCAGTTTGCAGACATCGGAATCTGACTTGTCATGATATCGATGTCATTCTCCAAAGTGGAGACACTTTATATATGTCGCTTAAACCAATTCTACCGCAGGGTGTCATATTTTTGAACCTCGAGGAATTGCCTACTGAGATTGTCGTCGGAAACAATAGAGCTCAAATTGAAAATATGACCGCCAGTTGGATTACAAATGGAGTATTTCCTCAAATTTCAGAAAATGAATACGGTATTTTAACTCTTGCAAACATAATTGAATCCAATGTTTTCGACGCAAACCACAATGATGAGACGGATAGCGTGGTATTTACCGGGCAAGACTATACAGTTTCTTTTTGGAGATTCGATAGTGCATTCTATTTATTTAACAGTCACGTAGTAGATGAATATAACAAATTAAATTCTGCATGCGGAGTAGCACGTTTGTTTAAATGTTATTCGATTCGCGAATTAGCCAGATTGCTGTTATTGCGAAATATAGGTATAGGTCAGTATTCAATACACAGACTACGCGTTCTCAATTATCAAACAATTGAAAATTTAATTGTAGGATCTGCATTGCCATTGCCAGCGTCTGTCGAGTCTATAATAGACTTCGAATGCCCGGCATCAACAGATCATAGTGAATTATCGGAATCAAATCTATATTGCTTGGTTTTCAAAAAACCCCTGAACCGGTAGTAGTTGACACCCATGTGGCGTCAACAAAGAGAGGTCGACCCAAAAAACAAAAACGTGGCAGGAAATGTAGTACAGTAAACGTCCATTTGGATGCGGTTAAAAAATATAATAAAAAAAACCGCAATTAAATCGCGATGCTGTACACCGTTATACCAAGCAGAACCCTGAAATAAATCAAATAGCCACTGACAAATATAATAAAAACAACCGTCGTATTGACATACCATTACGTCAATCTAAAAACCTAATAGCACAGAAGAGGGACGCTGAGTTAGACGTAATAAAATTATTTTCTTTAAAAAAAACGTCCTTGCTTTCTTCAGACACTTTTAGGTGTCCATCTTGTAATGCGCGTCTGTTTGAAGAAGAAAAATCTCGAAAACAATGGTGTTGTGGGTCGGGCGCGTACAACATACAAAATTTAATTCCGTTAACCGAGGAGTTTTACTCTCACCCGTCTTTTCTGAGTAGACCGCGAGCTTACAATAATTTATTTGCCTTCAGTGCCTTGGGCGTTTCTCACGGGTACCAACAACCAACGGGAATATCTTTTCTTAAAATTCAAGGTCGAGTCTATCATAGAGTTTTTGATTTAGCTTACACTGGTAGCGTAAATAATTTAGGACTATACATTAACGATACAAGCGAACGCGAGCAAATAGCCGCAAATATGAAACTTGATAAAAAGTTAGTTATGCAACTAATTACCTGCCTGGTAATTAGTTGCATAACTAACTTTTTCCATAACGTCAATCCGTTTATCGAATGTTTTAAACGATTAAGTAGGGAACCATCCGATCAGGCCTTTATTAAATTTCAGCAAACGTCTCGCTCAATCCACGGTAACATTTTAGGAGATTTACCTGTTGGTAAAGAAGTCGCGGCCATTATTAGTACAGAACGCGAAAATTTTATACCTCATTGCATAGCAGTTTGGAAAATCGGTGATAGGAAACCGCACACTGTAGATATAATGCATCCGTTATATGAAAGTTTTCAGTATCCACTATTTTATCCTGAGGGTAATGCGGGTTGGTACCCGAACAAAGTAGATAATAACGGAAATAAATTAACTCAAGCGAAATACGTTCGCTGCTTGTTATTGTCGGAGCCACGATTTTCCGATATAGGCAGGCTATCGGAAGAATGGTTAGTTGACATGCATTGCCGAATCATAGAAGAACGCCTACGTTTTATATCAAGTCTACAAAAACATAACTCGAGTAGTGCACTGAGGTCCGCTCCACTTCAAGAAGTTGAAATGAGCATTGAAGTCGCGCGTCAAATTCGTCAAGATGAAACCATTCAGGGAGAGGGATTCGTACCAGGTCGCGTTTATTTGCCCAGCACTTTTACGGGGGGGCCGCGATACATGAAAGGAAAATATAGTGATGCTATTTCAATAGTAAGCAGATTGGGGAACCCATCATTTTTCTTGACGTTTACTTGTAATCCCAAGTGGCCAGAAATTCAACAATCCACTCAAAGCAGCTATGTAAATCCTTCTGTATGTGCTAGAGTTTTTAATTTAAAGCTAGCAGAATTATTCAGAGATATCCGAGGTGGTAATTGGTTTGGCAAATGTATTTATATGATGCACGTAATAGAGTTTCAAAAGCGAGGTTTACCACACGCTCACATTTGTTTTAGGGTTGAAGGTGGCGGGCCTGTCCAAAATATAGATATTGATAAATTTGTTAGAGCAGACATTCCTGATGCATCAGAGGCAGAGGGAAATACATACTTAATATAGATGAAGTTTAGATTTGTTTTAGTGTTATGTAAATCGAGTAGTTTAGGTGGATTAGGCCTCTAATATCTTTAGTTTTTGATATACATACCTACTTGATATAGATGTAGTTTAGATATGATTTAGTGTTATGTAAATCGAGTAGTTTAGGTGGATTATGCTTATAATGGGGATACCTTGAAATAAAACGCACCAGGAACCAAATCTTCTGGTAGCGCGGAAATTACTATCTTGTGAGTGAATCGAACCAGGAAATAAAAAATCAATGCGACCTTGGTAATATTGCATACTCCCATACACATGCTAAATAAATAAATAAATGTTACCCTGGGGTAGAGTAGTTTTGAAAAGCATAAAAGTAGGAACTTATTTCATTATTTACTTACCCCCAAATACTGAATCATCACTCAACATTTAAGGGCTGCTTAAAGTTTGAGCAGTTAAACCTAAACTTTAAATTTTGTATGGCCAAACGTCACTTTTGAGTAACTGTTAAATTTAAGTGCTACTTAAATTTTGAGTGACGTTTCAGCATTCGGGGGATAGTCACTTACAAGGAATATTATTTTATAGTTTATTCGTACTGACTTTTATGTAAATCAACTGTAGGAATAAAACAACATTCAGTTGATTTACTTAAAAGTCCATACATAAATCCGTACAAAATATTTAAGAGATTTTATTACAAAATCCTATAAGTGCTAAGGATTACTGTACAAAGGGTAAGAAATACTCCTCAAAAACACGACCCCGCGAGCTGCTTGCAGCTCGCGCAACGCCCAAATACTAGTTTAGTATATATAAACCAATTACGCCTGTAATTGTTTTTGATGTGTAACATCTTCCATCTCGCTTTCCTATAATCTAAATCTAAATCCAAGCCTGGGAAGCGCGCGCTATTTGATTTGACCAATGAGCGCGCGCGGTGCTACGGTTGGCCGTCAGAAACGACCTTGAGGAGGCCCCGCCCCATTAATGTTGTTTTTTTCCTTATGTTGCTTATTACCAAGGTGAAATGTCAGATGTTACACATCATACGACTATTTTTTTACTTTTAAATAGTCAAGGGTTCGGTCAATCAGAAAGATGCAGCTAGCTACCTATTCCAAAGCGTAGTACATAGGTTCTTATGGAGAAGAACGGGCAAGAAAATCCACAGACACTCTTTAAAATTTAAATATCGTTACATAATATTGGTAACATCATTCATGTTGAAATTATACATGTGAGAACAATGTAGAAAGACGTACACGTTTACAACGTTCGTAATAAAAACGATTGAATAATTTAAATAAATTAAAAGAAGCCGTAGCAGCTAAGAAATGACCAGTCCTTACTGATAGCGCCCGGTCACGAATATGACGCATGGATTAGCATCATTTAACTCAACCATTTTGAAGGGAACTTAATGATCCAACACTCGCACCACACCAGCGTAATATTTGAGTGGACACGACATAGGTACTCTCAGCCGCCAGGGCACTGTACATCCTGTGTAAAAACTACCGGGAATTGTTCAATAAAACCAGAAAAGTAATTTTGTCGCCCCATCGCTTGCAATACAGCTAGCGCCACGCCAGCGCTTGACCCAGTCCTCCATGCAGTTTTGATAAGCTGATTGAGGTATGCTCTTTAACTTCTTCAACGTATTTTCTTTTATAGTTTCAATCAACTCGAAACGTCTTCTTAGAAGTGGTAGTTTTAGCCTCGTGAATAGGAAAAAGTCAGACAAGGCCATACCAGGTGAGTACGGCGCTTGGTCGATGACATTTGACGAGTTTTTGGCTAAAAATCTCTTGCACAATGATGGCTTTGTGCGATGGTGCATTATCATGGTCAATATCCATGAATTGTCGTTCCACACAGCTACAACTTGTCGGCCTTCTTTAAATACGTTATACCATTCATATGCCCGTATTTTCGAGATACACGAATCACTGTAAGCTCTCTGCAACATTTTCAGTGATTTGGCACAGGAAAGAAAGAAAGAAAATACATTTATTTAGCACAGACCAAAAAGCACACAATATAATTAACCGCAGATATAAAATTGGTTTTCAGGAAATTTCGTTTGATACGCAAATCTTAAGGCAAACTTTTTGTTCAACAAATGTTTCCATACTAAAATCGCAGAGCACCTAAAACAATGAGATCCAAAAATGCAGCTGTAATTACACTGAGTGACAGATAGCGCTCACAGTTCCCGCGGCAACTCATTATGCTACGAATGTTTGCCGCGCGTTCTGTAATTTATGAATTCGGTACCTTTTACACAGATTAGTTTAACTTTGGCTGTAACAGTAACACTATCCAAAGTATCCGAAGTAGGTATGTTACATAAATATCAAATTAAATGAGTTTCGGAGCGTGTCTTTCGGCGGGCCGCGTAGATGTAGTGATACTAAGCCGAGTCTCCCTCGGGTGCGGGCGGTTCTCAGTACAATACGTCTTTGTATCTTATACTAGCATTTATAATGGCTTCGCTGTTGTTTATTTTCATTAAATTACGTAATGAATTTCAAGTGAATCTGATGTGGTGGTTCCCCATAGAGGTGGAAAGGTAGTCATTTCTAGTACTTTCGTTCACTAAATAAAACACATAATTATTATTTTCTGATTCTTACGCAAATAAAATAAAAAGCTTTCAAACTATGTCGTTCATAAATATGTATGTGAGCGTCTACGGTACCCATCAAGTAACCTATCCCGACAGTACATTATAATGTCGGTACTTGAAATCTGTTTGAGCGTCAAACGGTCCTAAAAACTAATGACATAATAGTAAGCCACAGAGTGACGCCCCGACTCTTTGTTGAAATATTAACCCATTCTCAGCGGGTGTTACGAGCTGCGAGGGTTGAAACGACAATGCTCTGCCCTCGTTGTGAGACCACGGCGGAGTTATCATATCTGTATCACAGTAAACTCTTGGCACTCGAACCATTTAATCAAAAGCCTTTTAGTGGATTAATCATGAAATGTTAAGCATTCATTAATTTATATTTAATGCAATAAATTGAGTAAATACAGCAGGTTTTAATTGAATCTGCATTCAATTAAGAGTTAATTGTTAGTCATGAATGACGTCTCCCCACATTTACGCCTCAGTTCTAAGCCGAGCCGCCGCCGCTGAGCTTACGTGACAGTGTGAGTCAGTGAGTGCTCTCACAGCGTTCCAACTATTCATACAATTCCACGTGGATTTGAATGAACCAAACAGACACATTCTGATCAAAAAGCTTTCGTACCGCAATCGCCGACTTCAAGTTTGTGATGGAAAGGGTTTATAATAATACCCCACCGCCGTATCTCTACGTTGATGTCGTGGTGGGGCTTGCGCGCTCCGAACTCTAGGTCTGTGCCGGTAGAGTTTACTTTGTCGGAACAGGTCTGGGATGAGGAGCCAGACCAAGAGAGATACAAAAACCCGCAGGGCAGCATGTGGCGAACTGTTGGGTAGTAGCGACCCCACGGACCCTATCTCCCGGGAGAAATTTTGTTCCTCACTTCAGGCTTGCCTTTATTGGCCGGCTGGAGTGAACACTGACGAGAAACGGAGCTTCCACCTCATTCTTGCCTTAATTGGTCGGCTTGAGTGGAGATTCGTAAGACCAAACGTGCTCGGAGGAAGGAAGTATTCCAGTAAGATGCTGGTAGGGATCTTGATCGTACTTCCGGGATTGTCCTGATAGCCCTGGAATACCTCTCCACTCCTCAGAACATGTTGCCCCCTTGTCGCTACGACACTTTGTGCTAGCGACCGTTCTCGGGAGCCCATTATTGAGTGTGCAAGTCACCCCCTGCCATTTTATCCGTGTATATAAACATTGATCAGGCAGGGGCCATAGTCCTTCCATAGTTCCAAATAACCAGTCCACTTTAGCCACCCAAACCCATAATCCAATATCTTTGTTTCCATATCCTACAATAGTCTTGCACCAACCGGGGGTTGTCCTTGGCTGCCCTTGCATAGTGCGAACAGGGATAATGGTAGGTTGGTGTTTCAACACTAAACAATATCTAAGGGGCGTCTGTGAGCTAGCTTCGGCCCCTCGTACACCTTCCAAAGGTCCGGGACCCCATGGTCCCGAGATATGTCAGACATTTAAAAGTAATAATATAAGACGTTTATTTTCTCTACACAAGTTATGTACTTAATGTTAGTTTTTGACAATAGTGCACGAACAAGGAGCTAACTTTGTGAGAGACTGGTGCCTGAAGTAGGTTTAAATAAAAACCTGAATTACAGGTTAACAGGGCCCTCCCGTGATTCGGACCATAATGATTTAGGTGAGGTGATGAGGTTTATATAAATAAGACTACGTAATACAAATTAGAGCATATTACAAATTAGAGGATTATATCCAAGATAAGAGTGCTTGGAAACATGCTGGTCCTGCTCCATAGGACACTTTAGAATCAAGACAAAATCAAACAGGTTGCTAATTAATTGTAAAATTTGTAATTTTGTGTTATATGACATTTATTTTACATTCCGTGATTCCTTTCTCACACACTGACTTATTAATTTAAAAAAAAATAGGAAAATGGTCTACCGTCACAATGTTTGTAAATATGTGAGCACCATGTATCTATCACATGATTAAATTATCTGTCGTTGCTTTATTTTTAATTCTTGTTACCTATTGTGGTATAGTAATTTTATTCTAGGTGCATTGTCTTCACATATAATTATTTAACTAATGTATGTACTTATACAAACTATTGTAAAACATTTTAAAAGAGTAAAGGCTTATGCAGACCAGCGCGATATCGCGGGCGCGACATGCAGCTCGACCCTTGTCGCGCCCGCGATATCGCGCTGGTCTGCACGAGCCTTGACGGTGGCGTTTCTTGCCCATTTTTCTCCACACGAAAACTACCTTTTGGAAGGGGCGACTAGAATAAATTCTATTATTTTGCAAATTTTGACGTTCAAAAGTGCCATACATGGGCATATTTGAAATAAATGATTTAACTTTGACTTTGTAACCTTTTCAACACAAAAATATAATTTTATTTCACATACAGTAAGTACGAGAAAAGGGCTAGGTAGGTTTATGGTTACAAAAGGTTTCTTTAATTTCCTTTTGAGAGCGCAGTACGCTCCCGGCTCAGCCTGGAGCGACGATGACTCCAGTGGGTGTGCCACGCTGCAGACGTCAGGTGAAGGTCGGTGGTTGGTCGCACCTGACCCACCCGTAGCTAGCTCCACGTGGCCACGCGGGTAATATAAGTACCCGGCACGGAGCTCGACGACAATCAGATATACCGGAAGGTGGCCCGTAACCCAGCGTACGGATGCCACCGATAATTGAAGTTGGGATTAAGCCGGAACTTTGTACCCTGAAAACATAACATCCAGCGTGTCACAAGATGGCCTATGGCTATCTGATCATCTCTTCTTATTTTGATACAAAAACGAGATATACTACCGCCAATGAAGGTAGTGTGTGGATGTCACAGTCTGTACGGAGTTTACATGGATGGAATGGAAGTGAGAAGTACGACATGACTTGCACATTTTGAGTCAATGGAAAATATATATAAAATGCTCAGAGCTAACGGCAAATAGGTTGCATAGAGAAATAATTAGGCAGAAGGCATACTAATTTAAAACAATAACAGATTATGAGCAAATAGGCACAAGCCTGAAGTTGACTTGGATAATGTAGGTACACGCAATATCCAAAGAAGGGAGAACGCCGCCGCCTTGAGGGCACCCCAAAGGGCCATAGCCCAGAGGGTGGCGCGGGCCCACCACACGGTGAGCTTTGCGGCGGCATGTGCTCTGGCCGGCACCCCTCCTTGGGAACTCGAGGCATGGGTGCTCGCCAGAGTATATGAATGGACGGCGGGACGGAGGGCGAGAGGAGAACGCCCACTCCCGGAAGGGCGGGAGGCCGTTCGGCGGGAGGCGAGGGACACCATCGTCGTCCATTGGACGGAGGACCTTGCCGCCGCAGTCTTCGGCCGCCGAGCCCTCGACGCAATTGGGCCGGTCCTGCGAGAGTGGCTCGAGCGGTCGCATGGATTCCTCTCACACGCCATGGTGAGGGATAAGAGGTCCTGGGCGGCAGTCGCCTCCTTCTGCGAACACGTCATGTCCCAGAAAGAGGCGGCGGAGCGCACGCGGGAGGTCGATCCTGCCGCGGCGCCGCTCCGAAGGCGGAGGAGGGGTCGAAGAAGACGTCAGTTCAAAAGTCATCTCCGACTCCTCCCAGGTGGAGGCCAGCAGGCAACGGGTGCGGGGGCACCCTTGCCTGTATTGTACAGGCCTCCACCAGTGCCGGACGGGAATGGCCAGGTGTTCCCGGCCATTTCCCGGCCATTCCCGGGTGTTCATTTGGCCTGGGAGGCATGTGGGGCCCGTCAGTTAGGCGGGCATGCGCCGGGAGGGCTGTGGAAGTCAAGGCTGAGCCGGTTTCCCATGACCCTCCCATCACGGCGATGTGGGAACACCGCTGAGTTTTAGTGGGTATACTGTCATTAGTGACAGGAGTCCCACATACCCCGACGCATCCCCCACGAGCGGGGATGCGTAATGCATTTCTCAGCGACAAAAAAAAAAGAGGTACACGCAATATAAAACATAATTAGTTGTTCAACACTTAGGTACCCAATAAGAGGTAACGAAAAAACATAATTTAATGAGGTGACCTGTAATACAGGTTTTTACTTAAACCTACTCCAGTCTCTCACAAAGTTAGCTCCTTGATCGTGCACTAATATCAAAAACTAATATTAAGTACATAAGTTGTGTAGAGAAAATAAACGTCTTATGTTTATTTAATGAAGTTGACTAATATGAGTCAATAAAAACTGTTGCCTGTTTTAGGCTTTCAAAAATGATGATATAAACATAACAAACAAAAAGTTATGAAAAAACATGATTTATTATTATTTTTGGGAATAAAGTGTAACCGAACCACGACTTGTATTTAGTTAGTCTGTGCCGCGAGCTATCAAGTGTCAAATCATATTCGAAGGGCGCTGTTGTTTAAACGTTTATTTGTGTGTCTGCTGCTGTAAGAGTTTATTTAGTTTCAATTCATATTATTAGTGAAAGTAAAAGATAGATTAACTTTGGTACACGTAAGTGTTCTAATGTGTAGTAAATATTAGGTGTGTATACGTTTTTAAGTTTGTGATAAATGTTTATGTACTTTTAGAAACCCTGTGTGACTTGATAATGTCTATTCCATCTTATGTACAAATGGAGAAGTTGGTGCAATTTTTAGAAAAAAAACGGGATACACGGCTTACACGTTCTGCACAAACAGCTTGCCAACAGAAAAACCAAAGAAACTTTTACACAAAAGAAGAAGAAGTCTGTTTTTTTTTTGTATAAAAGTTTTTATTTCTCTCTTTTTAGTGGGTAGTTTGTAATTTACCTAAGTTACAACAGCCTAATCTCAACTGCTCATCACCGTTTACAAATTATTGTATTATTTCCCCATACAGGGACGTTAATCGTTGAGGAGTTCTCCTGGTACTTAACCATCAGCTCCACTTCTCCATATGCATTGTGACGAGCATAAATTGCATCGTTCGAAACAACATAGGGAACCCATATTAAAGTTATCGAACCGCTACCAGTGAAAAATACAATAAGTTGATGATGAAGTCCACAAATGGCCATCGGAATTACTCAATAATAAAGTAATTCCGGTGGCCATTTGTGGTCTTCATCATCAGTTCCACTTCATCAAATGGTGCTTTCCAAGAAAAATTGCACAAGTTACTATGAAAAAAGAATCACCGAAATCGGTTGGCGCGATATTGAGTTATTCGTCCATTTGTCGCGCACATACTTAAGGCTCTTTCAAACAGGCGCGACACGCGACGCGACACAAAGACACCGCTCGTCGCGCGACGAGCGGTGTCTTTGTGTCGCGTCGCGTGTCGCGCCTGTTTGAAAGAGCCTTTAATGCAAATTTAAGACTTATATGGTTTTCTTATGGATGCCATTATCAGAACTAGACCAAATCGAAATGGGACCACACGGGAAGTACCAGCTTTCAAATAAAAAAGAATCATCATAATCGGTTCACTCAGTCGAAAGTTCTGAGGTAACAAACATTTTAAAAAAATACAGTCGAATTGAGAACCTCCTCCTTTTTTTGAAGTCGGTTTAAAATGGATAGAGGTCACAATTTTATTTAGTTATTAAAAAATTTTTTTTTACAAAAATCTACTCGACGAAAATATAAACCTAGGAGGCCGGTATCTTAAGAGACAGTGTTCGGCCAGATGGCTGCGTAAATTAAGTACCCTTTAAAAGTAAAGTAGTGTCGATTTATCTATGATTATATGTTGGTTTAATTCCTTGGGTGGCGCAACAAAAGACTAAGCATATAAGTAATGGGCAAAAGTAAGTCAAACACAGTTGAGATAACGTAAATATTTATGCTATCCGAATGAATGGTAATGGTGTACAGTCTTGTTTGGTTAAAACATAATTTGAAATGTCAATTCCACTGGTTTGTTCCTTCATGTATGGTGTTAAATAATAATAACCCCCACCGCCGTATTTCTACGTTGTCGTCGTGGTGGGGCTTGCGCGCTCTGAACTCTAGGCCTGTGCCGATAGAGTTTACTTTGCCGAAACGGGTCTGAGATGAGGAGCCAGATCAAGAGAGATACAAAAACCCGCAGGACAGCATGGGGCATGGCATGGCGAGCTGTTGGGCAGTAGCGACCCCACGGACCCTATCTCCCGGGAGAAGTCTTGTTCCTCACCACTGGCCTGCCTTTATTGGCCGGCTGGAGTGAACAGGGACGAGGAACAGAGCTCCCACCTCATTCTTGCCTTTATTGGCTGGCTTGAGTGGACATTCGCAAGAGCAAACGTGCTCGGAGGAAGGAAGTATTCCAGTAAGATGCTGGTAGGGATCTTGACCCTACTTCTGGGATTGTCCTGATAGCCATGGAATACCTCTCCACTCCTCATAAGCACCTCAGGACATGTTGCCCCCTTGTCGCTACTACACTTTGTGCTAGCGACCGTTTTCGGGGGCCCATTATTGAGTGTGTAAGTTACCCCTGCCGTTTTCCTGTGTATTGTGTGTATTATCTTTCCATAGTTCTAGATAACCTGTTCACTTAGCCACCGAAACCCATAATCTAATATCTTTGTTTCCATATCCATCCTGCAATAGTACTGCACCAACCGGGGGTCGTCGGTTGGTGTCTCATTTCATTTTAAAAAACGACAAAGGGGCCTCTGCGAGTTGGCTTCGGCCCCTCGTACGCCTTCCAAAGGTCCGAGACTCAAGGGTCCCGAGATATATAAAAGACGTAAAAAAAATAATTCTTTATTGGCATAAAAACAGGTTACAGGAAAACGTGAGACCCTGGCTCCAGAGCTAGGTTAGAATACCTGTATTTCAGGAGCCAGTGACTTCTTCCATTTAAGTTACAATTGGGCAAGTTTTATGCAGCAAAAGGTGACAAAATTTAATTACTTAAAATTAAGTTCAATAGTTATCATTTTACATTTAGGTAATTACTCATGCAATAAAATTAGAATTATAATAAAATCAGGATTAAAAATTTAGATTAATAATTGAATAAAACACAATAATTTAAAAAATAATGTTTGCAGTAAAAAAAAAAAGTTTGTAATAAATTTAGAATAAATTGCAATTCAGCTAGAATGAAACAAAATAATATTAGAGGCCCACATGCACATTGACATATTTGCTCCCTTTGCAAATATGTCAATGTGCATGTGGGCCTGGGTGTGAGTGGGATTGTGTATGTGTGTGTGTATTTGTGTATATAAATATTCTACCAACACATCAAACAACTCGTTCGGCGAAAATAACGAACGATAATTTCTCCGAAATTCTTCGGAATCCATTTTCACAGCCCGGGTATTTTAATGACTAATCCTTTACATACCTATTTCTTCTTGCATGAATACTCATACGATTTGCTTCCTCAAGAACATTGAATAATAACGCAAGGCGAGCCATAATAATAAAGAATTTGAAGAAATATTGCAGTAACTTTTTTGCGATCGTGTAATTTGACATTTACTTTCGATCGAAATACTCGATAATCAACTGTCAGATCGCGTGTGGAGTACGTATTTTTCGATCCTAATGAATCTCTCGATCGAAATTAGTTTCGTTTCGAACCACCGCACGATCGTGCGCTAGTGTCGGATTCAAGAGTATGAATCGGCATTGAATTCGAATAGAACATGAAGCTGTCGGGAGTAAGGCCCCAGGTGTGTCCAGTATGTGTGGATCGCCCGGAGGGCACGGTGGAGCATACGGTGGAGATCTGCCCAGCTTGGGCGGAGCATCGCCGTGTCCTCGTGGAGGCGATCGGCGGCGGTGATCTCTTGCGTCCAGCCCTTGTTCAGGCCATGGTACGGAGCGAGAGGTCACCTCCTTTTGCGAAGCGGTAATGCTCGCGAAGGAGGAGGCGGAACGGAGAGGCAAATTTCGCGCCCTCACGCCCCTAACCGCCGCAGGAGGAGACGCCCAGGGCGTCAGGAATCGCGAGGCGATTTCCGGCCACCGTAGGCGCGGGCTTGCGGGCGGTGAGCAATGGGTGGCTCACCGTCCGATAAGGAGCAGACCCAGGTGGACGGCGCGTTGTGTTCCACGCGCGCCTCAATGAGATGTCAGCAGAATTGAAGGGGTCCACTAGGGCCGATGCCTGCCGGGGTTGCGAAGAAAACCGAAAGGGAGATCGTGGCCCCCGGTGACAGGGCAACCGAAGAAACACGGGTGGGTTTTAGTCAGTAAGAGTCTGACACGCCCTCCCGCTCCGCCCAGAGCGGGAGAAGTTATTTGATGATTTCCCACCCCAAAAAAAAGGTGAGTCCAGTAATTCCGCCACACACCAGGTTTGGCAAAGCAATGGTTTTAACAGTACATGTTGTTATTATATTTATATAAAAATAAGCATCTAGAACAGCGATTCCCAAAGTGGTCCAGGTGGACCCCCAGGGGTCCACGGGAGACACGACAGGGGTCTACGTTGGCGTGAAAAAACATTTTGAGTTCTCAAGTTGTAAGTGGGGAACCACGATTTTATAAAAATCTGGTTTCGATAGTAAAGAACAAAATCGTTGGCTTGGATTTACATATCAATGTAGGGAGATCAAAAAAAGCCTACGAAAAAAAAAATTGGGAATCTCTGGTCTACAAGATTAGTTACTATTACCTACTCAGTTCGTTTTTGAAAGTGTCACGCGGAAAGAAACAGCCTGTAAAATACTGTGTCTGTTATTCAGGTTCCAATTTGTAAATTCATATACCTAGTGTGGGTACATCATTCTGAAACTTTCATTGAGCAGACAGTTTATTTGAACGATTCATTAACTATTTACGTTAGCGCCTATCCTCAGTTATTAGATTGAGCGCCAACATTCACATGGCGGCATAAATTAGATTTTGTCGGATGTCGCAAGTTGCTAAAACTTGCGCGCGTGAGTCCGCCGATATAAAGCGATACGAATGGCCTCGGGAACATTAATCATGGCAGCTGGGCCTCGGAGCCCCACGGGACGCACTGGATATAAATTAGTTCGGTGTCTTGTAATACTTGACTTCGGAGACTACGCGATACGAGTCCAAACATGTGCTGAGAAGAAACAGACACATAGCTATCAGCTTTTTCTAACACAACGTGTTGTGTGACAGTGTAGTGGTGAAACACACAACATTATAATATATCATCATCATTCATTCATTTTCATTATTATTTTATTATTATTATTTATCCTTTTACTTAATTTGTTATTACATACGAGCCGTTGCTGGGCTTATCGTGTTATTAAGTTATTACTCATACAATTTATTTTCCTATTGATCTGAATGGATAAAAAATACTGATGTTATTTTTCACTCAATAAGCTTGGAGTCAGTTGAGCGTATCGGCGTCATGAGCTCACACGGGTCAGTAACCTAGCTGTCCCTATTTACATACGCGTATAAACATAAACACGTAAGTATCTTTATAGCTTCGGGAAGCGACGTGAACTAAATAGAGCTCTGCTTCAAGACATAGAAGTATAAAGGCTTGTGTAGACCAGCGCGATATCGCGGGCGCTACAGGGGCGATACGCGACGCGACACAAAAGTACGTCGCGTCGCGCGACGAGCCTGTTTGTAGGAGCCCGCTGCCTGTAGCGCCCGCGATATCGCGCCAGTTTGCACGAGCCATAAAGAGCTGACATTATCCGCGAAATAGGTACATAATATCACTGCAAAAATGAAAAAAAAAAAAATTATCCCTTAGGAACTTAAGATGCTTCGCCGATATGGCAGGTTAACAACACAAGAGCACAGAATCACAAAGACGTACATGGCGACACAGAGGCACAGGCGTCGGGTTTCGGATACCCGCCCGAAACCCGGCACGCATCTGGCACGTCGTCTCGCATTACATACTTATGTCTCGCATTACATACTTATGTAATGCGAGGCGAGATTGACACATTTGCCTTTCACTGGAATATGGAAAAATCTTCCCCGAACACCTTCCGTGACACCTTTTGACGTCTCCTTATCATTAGGATAGGTTTGTTTTGCGACATCACGGATTTGTCGTAAGAAATATACCGGCGCTAAAATAATATTAATAACTTCACAATTAATATATAATTATGTAGTTCTGGTTCATTTCTTTTGTTTATTCGCTAATAATAACCATGGAAGTAGTTTATCGGGTTTCTACAACATACAGCTTATTTCGAAATCTGAGACGGTTTTTAATATTTAATGTGGGTAATTAAGTTAATAGCAGAAGTTTTATTCGTAGACGTTATTTTTATTGAATTTCGGGACCGGTCTTGCCCGGTCGAGCGAAATCTCGACAAAACTAGAGACCGAATGGAAGAGGCGGCCCGTGGTGGCGGTGCGCCGCAATGTCGGGCGCTCGGGCCTACCGGATGCCGCGCCACCGTGCCGCGCCGCCGCGCCCTCGCTCCCCTCTCCGCTTAAATACATTCCGAAATAATCTGAGAGCCAAAAACAATTTGTTTTACAATAACATATTTACCTTTTCCATTATGAGGCCGCCCTGCACGCGGCCGATTGCGGGATTTAATGTTTGTTACTTTTTAATTCCACCAGGTGGATGTGAATGTTTGCTCTAATAAGGCTCTCGTATACCTAGCGACTGAGTGCAACCCGTCGCTCAATAGCAACCACACGCGGACTGCACTTAGTCTGATGAGTTAGTTCGCAGGCCTAAGTTTGTATCCCACTGAAGTCTGTAGTTGGCGTCGCCTGCAAACTTAAAGGTAAGTATAAAATATTTACGTGAAGCTTGGAAATGTTCAGTAAAAATACAATTCTATTTACGTCAGATTTGTATTGAAATAGAGTGGAAGCAGAGAGATATACTATATCTATGAGTGGAACTGTCGTAGATCGGAGACCGGCGCTGCGGAGCCGGCGCGGCGTGTCAGCGGAAGTGTGCTCCGCCTCACGGCCATAAAAAGATCCGTGTGTTTAGTACGTGTCGCGTCACGTCGCGTCGTGCCGCGTCGTGCCGCTTCGCTCGCCCCGCCCTCTCGCCCACGTCATGTCATACAGCTTCGCTCCTTTGCAACTCTTATAGAAATATGGAATCACGTGTCAAACGAGTTGAAGGTATGCACTGAATGCGTCATAAAACTCTGATGGAGGCAATATTTCACATCATTGCAAACAGATTGATTGCGGCAGATGAACAGTTTTATGTCGATTATATTTATAACATTTCCATAACACTTGTTATGATCGATGATACACTTCCTAAGAACACACAGCTGATTCGCTCATTGCTATGTATCTCAATAATTTCAGGGGTCAGTAATAAAATAAACTAATGTTCTATTCGTAGTAAAGTTACCCAACTAAAGTACTAATGTATTTAGCTGTCTATAGTAGACATACATAAGTGTACGTTTGCACTGGCGAAACGTTGACAACAAAACATGTTGAAATCTTTACTTTCTGTCAATGTTCCATACAATTTCAATTTGTTTTATTTGAATATTTC
Organism: Omphaloscelis lunosa; assembly: GCA_916610215.1. Classification (NCBI taxonomy): domain Eukaryota; kingdom Metazoa; phylum Arthropoda; class Insecta; order Lepidoptera; family Noctuidae; genus Omphaloscelis; species Omphaloscelis lunosa. The sequence continues at coordinate 767,681 of OU744245.1, read as the reverse complement.
GCCAGTGCAAACGCACAGTTAGTCGCTTCACGAACGTGAAAGTGATGTCTTTGATGTTTGTGTTACTTTCTTCTTTGTTAGTTTGATTATTTGTCTAATGTAGGCAGCAGAGCGCGCGGCTCCTTAACGAGGTTAAATCACTTAGCTTTCCCAACTATTACTGTAATCTAATGAACAGCGACCGCGTCAGTTGACACAGACTAGTGAGTATTATTTATCATCTGTGACACAGGATTGTTCTCTGCAGAGACAAGCGACTACACACGCGCTGGACATGTAATCTCGAGAGTAAGGCCTACCTACTAAAACAATTTTATTGCGTCTACTAAATAATTTAAGTTATCTTCGGAGGATGAAGGCGTGAGAATGGCTTAATATTAAGACCTTAATTCAACAATGTGTCCAAGACAAGGCACGCAGGCGGCTGTGGAATGTTATTACTAATGTTTATTACGAGGGCGCGCGGCGGTCGGGATGTCCTCGCCGCGACAAATGATGCGCGATTAGGTGTCGTCCCGCGTCGCCACGGCGTCTCCCCAGCGCCTGCTCGTGGCAAGGATTAATCGGCACCGCGCCCATCATCGCCATCACAGCGCTACTGCTAATTAGTGTACTCCAGCGCGCATCAGATGCACGCCGGCCACGCTTACTCTTCGCATCACATGGAGCCCTGCTCGCCGCTACCGAAGTGTTGCACTGTCTGGTATCGCTTTGCCTGGCTGTTTACATAAGTTAGCATACATGTTTATTGACTCGTTTGTTTATTGACTGTGTTAGATGGTCAGATGTTCAAGAAGGTATGGGCTAGATTGTGGAGTGAGGCAGAGGGGGTTGACTTCACCCATTCTATTTAACCGGTCCATAGACCGGCTGATTGGTGAGCTGAGTAGCACTATCGTTGGTTGTTCTGTGGATGGAAGAATGATCAACAACATTAGTTATGCTGATGACATGGTGCTGCTCAGCCCATCAATCTGTGGATTAAGAAAGTTGTTGGCAATATGTGAGAGGTATGCGGAGGCTCATGGCTTGAGGTATAATGCAACTAAAACTGAGGTGGTGGTTTTTAAATACATAATAATACAACCACGAAAATACCACCGGTGTTGCTACAAGGAACACCTTTAAAATCGTACAACGGGTACTCTCACAGATGACCAGGATATAGATAGGGAGTGCAGGGCGTTGGCAGCCCGATGCAATATGCTTGCCCACAGGTTTACGCGGTGCACTGACGAGGTAAAACTGACGCTCTTCAGAGCCTTCTGCTAGTCGTTTTACTCTTGTAGCTTATGGGTTAGATATACGCAGAAGGCTTGCAACGCTCTGCGCGTGCAGTATAATAATGCACTGAGGATATATAATTGTTCAGGCTGCCTCGGTTTTGCAGAGCATCGGGCAAGTTTGCGGAAGCGCGAATAAATGACTTTCATGCCATCATGCGCAAGCGATGTGCAGCGATGTTGCGGCCATTCTGGAGTTGCCCTAACAGTATTTTAGCTACACTGGCGGACGAGGTTGATGGACCATTTATCAGGCTCTGGGCTAGCAGACATGTGCGTGAACATTTTCATGTAGCCAATTAATGAATAATTATTTTATTTTTAAGTTGAGTTTACTAACATAGGCTAAGTTCATTGGGCACGCCACATTTGCGGCGATAAGTCCCCTCTTTGAGGAGTGGCTAGAGAGGCGCCACGGCGTCCTCACCTTCCGCCTGACGCAGGTCCTCACCGCACATGGCTGTTTCGGGAGGTTCCTGTTCAGGATAAGGCGGGAGGAAACGCCCGGGTGTCACCATTGTGTGGATCGCCCGGAGGACACGGTTGAGCATACGGTGGAGGTCTGCCCGGCTTGGGCGGAGCATCGCCGTGTCCTCGTGGAGGCGATTGGCGGCGGTGATCTCTCGCGTCCGGCCCTGATTAGGGCCATGGTAGGGAGCGAGAGGAAATGGGAGGCCGTCACCTCCTTCTGCTCGCTTAATGCTCGCGAAGGAGGAGGCGGAACGCGTGAGGGAGAGGCAAATTTCGCGCCCTCACGCCCCTAACCGCCGCAGGAGGAGACGCCCTGGGCATCGGGAATCGCAGGCCGATTTCCGGCCACCGTAGGCGCGGGCTTGCGGACGGTGAGCAATGGGTAGCTCGCCGTCCGATAAGGACCAGGCCCGGGTCGACGGCGCGTTGTGTTCCACGCGCGCCTCAAAGAGATGTCAGCAGAATTGACGGGGTCCGTTAGGGCCGATGCCTGCCGGGGGTGCGAAGAAAACCGAAAGGGAGATCGTGGCCCCCGGCAACAGGGCAACCGAAGGAACACGGGTGGGTTTTAGTCAGTAAGAGTCTGACACGCCCTCCCGCTCCGCCCAGAGCGGGAGAAGTTATTTGATGATTTCCCACCCAAAAAAAAAAAAAAGGCTAAGTTCATACTAACACTGAATTGTCGGCGTTCTTTCGTAAAAGATTTCTATAGCTGTATACGTGGTCGCCTGTAAATATATATTTGGGTCTAGGTATGATATTTATGTTGTCATTTATGCCAATTGCGTGTTTTCGCGCCATGCAATATTCATGATGCATGTTTGTATAAGTTAGGTGATCTAGTGGCTCTGGCGAGTGTCACCTCCCGCTACACACTAATATGGAGGATTTCAATAAATCTCGAGAGGTCGGTGAGGCGGATACAATTCGATTTGTGTGCCGGCTTAGAGGACTACCTGAGAGCACACGTGCACATATAAATAGGCTCCGAGGCTCACCACACTATTATTTATATTTCCAATAAGCTGCCGCCGTATGGCCGTCGGCGGGGGGGGGGGGGGGGGGGGGGCACCGGGCGGCTGCATGATGCTGACAGAACCAATCTGATAGTAACTTCTATATTAGATTGCCTTTGTCCCTTTGTCTTTCTACAATATTTACTGTGTTAAGATGATAAATGAATAGTGTAAAAACGATATCAAATCGACAAAATATCGTGAAAAGCATTCAACCAACTTATTTTACATCTAACTTTATCATCGGTTCACCGACTCATGTAGGTATTTGCCGTTTTGCTAGTCATGAGGAGATGATGATTGAAAAAAAAAACAGCAAAAATCTGTCAGATATTAATATTTTAAGCACACTACTAAGACGCGTTCTTTATAGTTCGTATGTATGTACGTCACAAAGATTTATACTTCTATATAATGTACATTGTTAAAGAACAGTTACATTAATAATTGTTTCCAATGAACACTGGGCTTTGCCTGACATGTTTACAACGCGAGACTGCAACACGCTTTCTTTTTTTTTTTTTGCCTTTGCGATCAACTATTGGGCTATGATCGGATCTGTTGGTAGATACGATGTTGATTTTGTTATGTTGTATGAAAAACGTTTCTTGTGCTATTTCTTTTGTTTTCGAATGGGATGTGCTTTAAAATACTAATGGTACATTATGTATATCAGTGGATCCCTGCGACGGAACATTTTGGGAACCTGAAAATGACAACTTTTATATAAATATGCGGAAATCGTCCGAAGCGATCACTTGTGACTTTACTTGACGTATCCCCGAGACGACGCGGCGCGATATGCGACCTTTTTTTTTTGGTTGTGAAATTAAAATAAGGGCGTGTTAGAACCTTACTGACTAAAACCCACCCGTGTTCCTTCAGTTGCCTGTGTGTAACCAGGTGCCCAGGGCCAAGGTATCCCTTTCGGACTTTCCCGCGACCCCGGCAGGCACCGGTTCCCAGCGGACCCCGTCAGTTGTGCTGACATCTCTTTGAGGCGCGCATGGAATACAACGCGCCGTCGACCCGAGCTTGCGATCCTCATCGGACGGCGAGCTACCCATTGCTCACCGTCCGCAAGCCCGCGCCTACGGTGGCCGGGAATCTGCCTGCGATTCCCGACGCCCAAGGCATCTCCTGCGGCGGAAGGAGCGTGAAGTTTGCCTCTCCCTCACGCGTTTTGCAATCTCCTTCGTGAGCAATACTGCTTCGCAGAAGGAGGTGACGGCTTCCCATGCCTTCTCGCTCCGTACCATGGCCTGGACCAGGGCCGGACGCGAGAGATCACCGTCGCTGATCGCCTCCACGAGGACATGGCGGTGCTCCGCCCAAGCCGGGCAGACCTCCACTGCGTCCTCCAGGCGATCCACACAATGGTGACAATCGGGCGTTTCCTCCCGCCTTATCCGGAACAGGAACCTCCCAAAACAACCGTGTCCGGTGAGGACCTGCGTCAGGTGGAAGGTGAGGACGCCGTGGCGCCCCTCTAGCCACTCCTCAAAGAAGGGACTTATCGCCGCAATTGTGGCGTGCTCAGTGACATGCGACCTGCTGATCTATTCTGCAAAATCTCAGCGTGAAAACATAGGTGAAATGAGCTGTCAACCATATCATCAGATGGAATGACAGCTAATTTCGATCTCACTTAACCTAAGTGAGATATTTACAGAATAGACGGCAGGTGGAACGACAGCTCACTTTGCCTACGTTTTCGCGTTGAGGTTTTAACAGATTAGATCAGCTGTGCCGCACTCGTCACTCAAATCAATCAATCAAAAATATTTTATTTCACATGGGCACTTATGTAACGTCAGAAGCTAGGTGCGTGGTTCCAATTGGTCGTTTCCTATGGAGAAGAGCCGGCAAGAAACTCCACGGCTACTCTTTTAAACACTTCTAACATAGTTCGCTCGCGGTATGTTCGCGGAACTTCGTTCTCATGGGAACCATCTGCGCTTGTCGTGTTAAGAAAAAATAACAAATTGACTCACGACTTCAATGTTGAGACACAAGTTGTGTGTAAGTGGCGTTACATCGGCGGGTGGCGCTCGGCAGTTCGACACTGAAACAATCTGTGTTTCATTGATGGTACTTTTTATTTCTATTTGTTTATTTATTATTGGTTTATGGTATTGGCGTAACTCGAGATACCTTCCATTGGTCGGGATATATGCTACTTTGAAGTGCTAAGTTACCATTAGTTGGCGCATATTGCTGGAAATCAGTCATAATTTTTGTAAAATCAGGAGATATGCTTTCGCTTGATTATTAAGGGTTTGTTTGAATAAATACTAGCTTCTGGCCGCGGCTTAGGTCGGAAGTCGATAAGAAGAACTTCTAAATCATCGTCGTTGAGCTCCTTAAGTTCTGAGTTGAGCTACACGATTATTGACAAATGCGTGTACTGACTAGACAGGTGCACTCAAATCTGTATGGTTCTTTCGTCAAAAGACATTTTCAGACACAAATTTACATGGTCCTCAAATGATCTAACCAAGATTATTTCCAGGTTTTTATATACACATTGACATTATTGAATTTTATATATACAATGACATTAACATTTACTTTTTTAAATATTATATTATTGTGAATACTATGTGGGCCATTCCTTTTTTTTGTTTTTATATTTCTCAGTTAGTTTTTAATCTTGGTCTGGCAGTTTGAGTAATTTATGCAGCCTACCCAAATACTCGTTCTTTGGTATTGTTCGATGAATCGTTGAGCTCCTGAAATTCTGAGTTGAGCTGCACGATTACTGATAAATTCGTGCACTGACTGGACGGGTCCACACAATCGGTGTGGTTCTTTCTGTCAAAGACCATTTCAGACACCAATCTACATGATCTTCACATGATGTGACCAAGATTATGTCTGGACTTTAAAAGAGACTGTGACCTCTGAGTATGTTTCGGCCTTTCTTCTCAGAGTAGTCAGATAGGAAACACCAAGTTCATCTAGTTTTTAAATAAAATATGATTGCCGTGTAAAAGTGTTTGTATAAACCTACTTGAAATCATTTATCATAAAGTTGATGTTGTTAGCGTAACAAACTACGTACACATTACATTACACCCGTGGGCCGTAAAGGGTTGACGAGGTTATCTAAGGGTTGAGCAGACGTGTATAACAGACAATAGTCTCAAACTCAAACTCAAAGCATTTATTTCAATTAAACCATTTACAGGCACTTTTGAATTGTCAAAGAATCTGTCAAGAGCAAGAAACTTCAAGGGCACTCTTTTAAATATAGGTATTACAAAATCCTGGGTACATTATTCTTGTTGCTTCTATATGTGAGAACAATGTACAAAACATAATAAAAAGCAATTAAAAATATAAGATTAAAAATAAGCCCTTGCAGATAAGAGATGACCAGTCTCAACTGACGGCGCCCGTTCACGAATATGACGCGTGGATCAGCATCATCCAGCTCAACCATTTTGTAGGGAACCGAATGATCCAACACACTTGCCATCATCAGTGAGACATTTAAGTGAGCATGATATACTCTCAACTACCATGCTCTTTCAAGTCAACCTACATCTTAATAACATCTTAATAAACGGCTCCATTGTATTCACATTTACAAAAATGCTTCTAAATTATACAAAACTATAGTTTACAATTTATTTAAGAAAGGACAATGGGGGATTTTGTATGGACCCCGTCCCGACCCTACAACAGTCATGGGACACGTGTCAATTTGTTCATTGCGACCCAAAAAAGGATAAAGTACCTGTTTTAGTAGCAAAAACTATTGGGTTTATTTATAATAAAAAAAAACTTTTCGGTAAAAATGTATTTATTTTTAAACCAAAATAATTTTTTTCACAAACAAATATGCTTATTTCACACAAACAAGGACGATTCTATATAAAAAAATACTTGTTTCTCAAACGGAAAATCATTGAGAAATAATAATAGTGCTTAAATAATATAGGTAAGTATTAACTCATTAAATACAGCAGAAAGCATGTCAGACACAGTACTAGCTTAAGTTAAGCTCTGATTTATATTTAAGTCTAAAGTGTCAAGCTTGATGTGCTCTTGACTGCACTAATAATTACATTAAGTCGTCTATTACAATGTTATCAAGCATTTGTGCTGGTGCATTCAAGTCAATATGACGCCCTAACCCCATGTACTATACAATGGATATTATGTGCGCACAACTTCCCCCAGTGCGATTGCCTGTAAGGCAAGTGCAGTACCAATTAGCAATAGCATGTCTGTCAGTCAAATCCCGGTCTATTAAAATATAACTATAATAAATAAGGGAACAGACATGGCGCGACTGAATCCGTACTCTGACTAGCCAAACATTATTTAGCAGGATATTGCATCGCGGTAAATCGTTTAACTCGTTATCACGGTATAATTCTATATTATAAAGGCCATCGCGAAGGTGCTCGGCCCAGTAAGACTTGGCAAGCTTAATGTAATAGCTCCCTAGCGCGAAAAGAAACACTTCATCTTCAGATAAACGTGGGAAGTCTTCGAAGTTAGGAATATTTGCTTGCATGGCTTCAAAAGGCACTCTCTGTCTGTTAAGATTTTTCATATGCACATAATCATGCAAGTGATTGGACATGTTCATTCTAGAATGAATTATATTTACAATCTCGGCGGCGAATCTGTTGTCAACAGCGACTCGATAATAAGCGTTTATTATGGCCGCTGCAATTTTAAAGTCACAGAACATATGACTTAATGCACGATTAAAATACGTTTGACGCAACAACCTGAACCTATTCTTAAACTTGCCGTTGACCGCCTCAACAACCCATCTGCAAATCGTAACCAATCGGGACTTATTTGCCTGTTCTGTTGTCAGTTGACTAGCGGTCCGTCCGTCTTTTGTAGGTGGCATGTGGACTTCATAGCCACAAGACTGGATTACACCAATGCTGTCTCTAAAGCCCCTATCAACTATAAAAACATCGCCACTGTTTAAAAACCAATGCAATGGATTTTGTTCATTCATTAATGACTTCATTCATTAATGGTAGCATCAGATGTTGTAGCCCGGAATGGACCGAGTACGTCTATTATGTAGCCATCACTGCTCACAATTATAAAAGGTTTTAAAAGATTTCGAAACTTATGATGGCTGAAAGATTGGCGCTGAAATAAAAAATTGGAGCTTTTTTCAATATATATGTACGTTCCATCTAATATCAAAATAGCTTTAGTATTTTGCTCATCACCAAAAAACTCTTTAGGAATCAGTAAGTTTCTTTCTAGAACATTTTCTCTAGACAGATGATCTAGGCCACGATGTCTATTAACGAAATCTTGTGTCAAACATTCTCTCGCTATTTTTAAATGGTCTTCAAATGTTCGACTTGACATCCCAAACAATGTTGCTAACCTTTCATTGCTTTCACCAGTCTTTAATTTCGTCATATAGGCCCCAAGAACTCTCCGCGGATGTCTGTGTCTCTCAGCTAAGCTGGGTGTTTCCAATAGCATACTATTAAATTGCTCAATAGTTAGTCCAGTCCAAAAATGAAGCTCATGGGCATCCAATCTAGTCACGGAATCAAAGCTTAATCTAGGAGCATTCATGCCGCGAATTAACATTGTTGTCATGTCCGAAACAAGCTCAGCGTTGAAATAATTCGTCACGTTTACATTATCCAGTAATTCGTCCCAAATAATATTGGACAAATGCTCTTGACACAGTCGTGTACTAGGTGGAAAATATAAGCTGTAGTTACAAATGGCGAACAGTCTTATAGACGCGGGGATTCGTCTCAGATCCAGATTTCTGCAATGCCTATATAAACAGGTTCGCGAAGAATTAGGAGCTCTTACATACTCAGGGACGAAGATATCATTTGGTTGGGCGCCTTCAGCTGGACTGTTGACATCAACAACAACATTTTCGTCAGGAAGGTCTTGTCGATTGACATCATTGTTGGCTCTTTGCCAGCATCTGTGACATACAGCCATGATGTTATTGAAAATAACCTGGAATAAAAAAAAAATACATTTAATATCCTATCACAATAAATAAAGATATCGTAGGACTAGGTTGCAGTGCACACAGAAAATCTACTTTCTTACGACGATGATATAATGCACACCCTACGTTATATTATTTTTACAATCATTATTGTAACTCATCGTAAGCACTGTTAGATAAAGAAAAAAATAACATTACTTACTAACCTCTATTAGTCCATTTTGAGAAATATAGTCAGCCACCGCTGGTGAACTTTGAGGCAAAGTATCTTCCAAAATGTGTCTTCTCTGCCTTAGGACAGAACGCGGACACATAACACATCGGCGTCCTGTATCCATAATTGTAAATGCGACTGCGACTACCCAGCTGGTCGGTGCGTGTGCGGCGATACCTGAGGGGTGAGGGAGGCAGGGGAGGGGTAGGAGACGCAGGACCTCTGTGCATGTCTCGACAAGCCCAAAGCGGTTTCCTGTACCTACGCTATTAGCGTAGGTATAATTATTTTATGCGCAATGTAATTAAAAAGGAAAAAAATATATAAAACAACAATGTATCATTAAACCTAAGCCCCGCGTATTTGAAGTACGTCGCCATAATAAAAAAATATCTATCCTACTAGGTGCTTCAAATGACACTTATTTCAAATCTGTTGGATGGTGGGGACATTTCTTCCCATCGTCCTTAACAGAATTTTACCACCAAAACGAAAGATAATCATTACTATCGAATTGGAGCATTCAACAATTTACTTGGTAAAACAAAAAATAAACATTAAGTTCATAATGTCAAAAACAAAATTTAAAAAAGGGGAAGCAACTCTTCCAAATAATAAAATTTTAACTAGTGAACCCGAGTGGCTGTGGAGCAGGACCAGCATTAAATTAAGCATTTTTATCTACGATATAATCATCAATATGCTTGTCTACATAGTGTGCGTTTAATGCATGTTTTAAATTTCTTCAAAGTCAAAGTCAAAGTCAAATCATTTATTTCAAATAGGCCCATGTATGGAGAAGAATGGGCAAGAAACTCCACCGTTACTCTTTTAAAATATTTTACAATAGTTTGTATTAGTACGTACATTAGTTAAATAATTATATGTGAAGACGATGCACCTAGAATAAAATTACTATACCACAATAGGTAAAAAGAATTAAAAATGAAGCAACGACAGATAATTTAATTATGTGATAGATACATGGTGCTCACATATTTACAAACATTGTAAAAGTAGACGATTTTCCTTATGTTTTTAAAATTAATAAGTCAGTGTGTGAGGAAGTAATCACAGAATTTAAAATCAATGTCATATAACACAAAATTATAAATTTTACAATTAAATTAGCAACCTGTTTGATTTTGTCTTGATTCTAAATTGTCATATGGAGCAGGATCAGCATGTTTCCAAGCACTCTTATCTTGGATATAATCCTCTAATTTGTAATATGCTTGTTTACAAAGTGTACTTTTAATATGAGTTTTAAATTTTCTTTCATTTAATTGCAATATGTCACAAGGTATTTTGTTGTAACATTTAACACAGTACCCCATAAAAGATGTATGTACTTTAGATAATCTGAAAAATGGTTGATCTAGTTTATCTTTATTTCTAGTATTAAAATTATGTCTATCACTTATTTTATTAAACAGATGTGGATTTTTCCTTACGTACATAATATTTTCATAAATGAATTGGCAAGGTACCGTCATAATATTAATCCTTTTAAATAGTTTCCTGAGCGATTCGCGGCGACGTAGATTATAAATGGCTCTGACAGCTCTCTTTTGTAAAATAAAGATGGATTCAATGTCAGCAGCCCGACCCCACAGTAAAATGCCATACTTCTCATTTAGTAGAAGAATATTGAGTGGTATTCTATTATAACATTTTACACAGTACCCCATAAAAGAATTGTGTACTTTAGACAATCTAAAACGTGGTTGATCTAAGTTGTTCCTATTTCTAGTGTTAAAATTATGCCTGTCACTTATCTTACTAAAAAGATGTAGATTTTTTCGAACATACATAATGTTTTCATACATATACTGACAAGAGACCGTCATGATGTTAATTTCCTTAAACAGTTCCCTTAGAGACTCGCGTCTGCGGAGGGTGCAGATGGCTCTGACGGCATTCTTTTGCAGAAGAAAGATAGAATCAATATCTGCAGCTCGTCCTCACAGCAAAATACCGTAAGACATGATGCTATGAATGTAAATAAATAGACCAGTGTCGCGGTATCCACGTCTGTTAGTTGGCGGATTTTCCAAACAGCGTAAGCGGCTGAAATTAGCCGCCCTGCAAGTGATGTTAAGTGAGGACTCCACTGTAGTTTATAGTCAAGCGTTATCCCCAGGAGAACCAACAAATTTTAGTGTCTCCTTATTCAATACAACGTGACATTCAGTACTTCTAACATTCGGTAGCGCGAATCTTATGCATTTAGTTTTTTCTCATTTAATACCAAATTATATTTAATATAAATAATTATTTACAGTAAACCAATTTAGGACCTTAAGCATGGCGTTATTTACGTCGTCAAGCTCCTGTGCATGTCTGTTTACTTTAAAAATCAGTGATATGTCATCAGCACATGACACCATTCAGGTAAATCATTTATATATACTAAAAAGAGGAATGGACCCAATATCGAGCCCTGTGGTACACTCATTTTGACTTTTAAACCCAATGAATTTACACCGTTTATTTGAACTTCCTGCAGTCTATCATTCAAATATGAATTTACTAAGCTCAGCGCAAGTTTATCCAGTCCGTAATCCTCAAGTTTCAAGAGCAGTGTTTTGTGATCTACGCAATCAAATGCCTTGGATAGGTCGCAAAAGATGCCTATTGCATCTCATGCCTCTTCCCAGGAATTAAAGATGTGTTTTAATAAAGTGACACCGGTCTCGGTTGTGCAACGTCCTTTGGTGAAACCATACTGTTGAACGATTAAAATGATTGAACATTTGATTTAACATTACCTTTTCAAACACCTTGCTGAAAACCGGCAAAACCAATACGGGTTAATAATTATTAGTGTCTTTGCTGTCCCCGGATTTGAAAAGTGGAATAACTTTACTGTTTTTCATTAAATCCGGGAATATCCCTTGATCTACACATAAATTAAATATTAAAGCTAAATAGGGTGCAATTGTCTAAATAATTGATTGACAAACTTTAGTAGACATGCCCCACAGATCTTTTCAGGCAGACATTCGCTTTTAATAAATCAATAGTAATTGAGGGGGAGGATTTTAAAGTTTCAGTAGTTTTAATTGGAATATTGGTAAAGAAAGTTGCAAATTCCTGAGCAACATCGATGTTATCGCTAATGACACCGCGGGAAGTGTCCAGTGTGTAATCTGTATTATGTATTTTGTTCTTATTTTTTTCATTGTTAATCATTTTCCAAACTGTCTTTATTTTATTGTCTGCTGATTTAATCTTGTTGCTAATGAAATAAACTTTAACTGCTTTGCAGATATTTTTAAAAGTTTTAGAGTAAGTAGCAACATACTTATTAAAAGTTTCAATGTTAATATACGGCTTAAAGCCATACAGTTCAAATGATGTTTTCCTAATTTTCCTGATGCCTTTAGTTGCCCAGTCACTGAATAAAAACTTAGGGCAAATAATTTTAGTTTTTTTCTTAAAAGACTTATTAAACTCTGCACTAATGAAAATAATTGTTCATACAAAATATTGCCACTGGACATATTTAGACCCTGATTCCTTAACTTGCTGATTAAAGCGCTATTAAACTTATTTGAATTACCTGATGATATTGGTCTAGTTTGTATCTGCACTTTTAGTGTTGGTGTGTTGGACTCAAAAATAACGGTTTGACCACTGTGATCAGAAGGAAGATAATTTACAATGGCTTTATCTAAATAGCCGCAGCAACAAAATACATTATTAATGCATGTAGTAGTAAGTTATTCGCGTTTGTTCCAAAAACAAATTTGACAGATTGAATGATTTGAAGAGGCTTAATAATCTACTGCTATTTGAATTATTTTTCAAAATATTAATATTTAAGTCACCACAAATAATGAATATTTGTACAAAATTATTAATAATGACATTTATATTTGTGACTTAGCGGCTTGCGGCAATAAAGACCGGTTTTTTTTACCTGCGTCATTTTTTTGTTTTGTAAGGAGTAAAGGTCTAATTCATTTCATTATCATGTAACTATTATAGTTTGTAGTTTGGTGCATGTTTGAAATAGTAACAAACATTGTTCTGAGCTATTGTAGGAAATATCATGTAGTTAATTAATAAATTAAAAAAATGTGATATTAAGAGGCATTTTTTAGATTTATTTTGAAAAAACTGAAAAGAAGAGTTTTTTTTTCTTCGAATTTTAATTTTGATTTTTATTTAATAAATGTTTTACTACATTTTAGTTATGTTTAATGATTTAAATTGATAAACTATGATGTCGGCTAGTCAGTAAAAAAAAATGATGGAAAAAGACGAACAAACTTAGGAAATATTGTAAAAAAACTGCAGCATGTCACGCGTCTTTACAAAAAAAAAAGAAAAAAAAATCATAAAAAAATACTAAAGCCGCTAAGTCACAAATATAAATGTAATTATTAATAATTTTGTACAAATATTCAAAAAACGCCGGGCGGTCACTTATCCCTGGGACACATTGTATAGAGTAGTTTTGATAATTTGGAGGTCTGTATACGCACACTATAAAATGCTTATCCGCTTCCACCGATAGTTAAACTATGTCATTAAGAGTCTTAGATTTCATACATTTTTTAATTAAGATTCATGATTCTCCACGTAGCATGGATTTTCGTTTAAAACAACTGCCCACACTATAATTCTCAAAATCAATTAACATTTCATAATCTCTCAACCAGTGTTCAGTTATTGGGCACGCCACAATTGCGGCGATAAGACCCCTCTTTGAGGAGTGGCTAGAGAGGCGCCACGGTGTCACCATTGTGTGGATCGCCCGGAGGACACGGTGGAGCATACGGTGGAGGTCTGCCCAGCTTGGGCGGAGCATCGCCGTGTCCTCGTGGAGGCGATCGGCGGCGGTGATCTCTCGCGTCCGGCCCTGGTTCAGGCCATGGTACGGAGCGAGAGGAAATGGGAGGCCGTCACCTCCTTCTGCGAAGCGGTAATGCTCGCGAAGGAGGAGGCGGAACGCGTGAGGGAGAGGCAAATTTCGCGCCCTCACGCCCCTAACCGCCGCAGGAGGAGACGCCCAGGGCGTCGGGAATCGCGAGGCGATTTCCGGCCACCGTAGGCGCGGGCTTGCGGGCGGTGAGCAATGGGTGGCTCACCGTCCGATAAGGACCAGGCCCGGGTCGACGGCGCGTTGTGTTCCACGCGCGCCTCAAAGAGATGTTAGCAGAATTGAAGGGGTCCACTAGGGCCGATGCCTGCCGGGGTTGCGAAGAAAACCGAAAGGGAGATCGTGGCCCCCGGCGACAGGGCAACCGAAGGAACACGGGTGGGTTTTAGTCAGTAAGAGTCTGACACGCCCTCCCGCTCCGCCCAGAGCGGGAGAAGTTATTTGATGATTTCCCACCCTCAAAAAAAAAAAAAAAGTGTTCAGTTATAGAAATAATATCAAACATTGTTTTTTCTAAAAACAATTCAATTTCTAATTATCTGGAAGAAAAACTATAGTGATTAACTAATAAATGCATATGGTTATTTAGCATATGTATGTTATGAATTTTGCCTACTTAACAAGTGCTTAAAGTATGGAAAAGCACACAATATTATTTTCTGATAATTAATCTTCAAGATTTCAGTAACACTCAGTGATATTATATTTTTTACATTAGTACTATTGCTTACAAATACAGAAATACGTGATGGCTTTCGGATCATATTTATTCCCTGTTATTGATGAAATTATAGGATTTCCCTGGCATACAATAATTTACTGAAGATTGACTCAGGTTGTTACTTAATAATTTACCTAATCCTCTCCTTAAACTATCTGAAAACATGATAGAACAATAACAATCTTTATTAGAATAAGGGAGAGAACAAGTATCTGTCTGTGCTACTTGAGATGAAGCCTGTATAACATGTGGTGTATCTTGATCAGGGATATAGTCCTGAGCCTCTCCAGACTGGGACGGGTCCTCCGTTGCCTCAGGTTGAAGAGCCTCAAGGTTCGATGCCCTTTGACAGAACATTGAGTGGTGCTAAGAATCATCGGGACAACTCTGTCTTCTTCATCGTTACACATTTCTACTAACTTGTTGGCAGCAAGAATATGTTCCTTTATTTGTTTTTGAGAGCTCACATACTTAATACCTCACCTACCTCTAACGACTCGACGACTCTTCAAGTACCTCAATTCCAGACTGTAATCGTTGGGTGTCAATTTGATAAATGTTTTAACTGTCTTCTAATTTAATTTGATAGTTTTTTCATTTATTTATTAGAATAACACGTTCTTTCCTTAGTTTATTATTATTGGAACTGTGATTTTGTTGTTTCCTGAATTTATTTATGATTTTCATTTAGTTTTGCATATTTTTTTATTTTATTTAGACTTACTTTATAACAACTATTATTATGTTTCAATATAGAATCTTCAGTAAGGTCTATTGTTATTAAGGAATGAGGATTGCAATTACTATTAGATAATTCATCATATAAGTTATTAGTTTCCTTAGCCTGAGTACAATTTTTTTGTTTTTGAAATTTAGTAATTCGTAGATTTGCATAAATTATTTTTTCTTCTAGATCCCTAACTTTACACAAAGCCTTCTCATATAAGTTACTGCAGTTATTAAAATCATCCGTGACCAGCCGCAGTTTGTCCCGTTCATCAACAACATCCAGGTATTGTTGATGTAATTCTAGTAGCTCCTGCTTTAAGCTGGTGTTTTTGTAAACGACCTTCTCGACTTCCTTCTCACTATCATCTATTTCCTGTAACAGCTGTTCACATTTACTGTTTGAAGCCTCGGAAGATCTTGAACGGTCGTTCTCAATTTAAGCTCCAATTCCTGAGCAGCAGCCTTACGGGTCATCACAGGCATGGTTTCAGGAACTAATACTAAAAGTAGAATTAAAGGAACGGGGAGAACTAAATAGCAGACAAACAAAATAAAGAAAGCTAGAAATGAAATGAAAAATGGGAAAAGTTAGTGTTGGTTGGTTTATAGAGAAATGAGGTAGGCTGGTGAATCTAATTCAAATGCAACTATTTTAATTAGATCAAGTACAATATTGTATTAATTCTATTGTCTTTATATAAATATTCTTTAACCTATTATCAAATAATAAAGGGGATTGAAAAGTAGTACGAAACAGCTAGGTAGTTAATTCTGTAAGTTTTACCCAATTTCCTGCAGTGGACTTGATGTTATTGTCTCATTTCCGGATTAATGCGGGAAAGAAAATATATAATGTCGCCAAGACGCTGGGGAGTGCGGGGAGATTGCTATTATTTCTCCTCCCCTGCTTTAGCACTTGGCAGCGGCGAAGGGACATTTGGGAGTGGCGTGAGGAGGCGAAACGCCGGGGCTTAACTCCGCTGCCGCGAGAAATCACGGAACAGCGGATTGCGGCGATAAGACCCCTCTTTGAGGAGTGGCTAGAGAGGCGCCACGGCGTCCTCACCTTCCGCCTGACGCAGGTCCTCACCGGACACGGCTGTTTCGGGAGGCTCCTGCACAGGATAAGGCGGGAGGAAACGCCCGGGTATCATCATTGTGTGGATCGCCCGGAGGACACGGTGGAACATACGGTGGAGGTCCGGCCCTGGTTCAGGCCATGGTACGGAGCGAGAGGAAATCGGAGGCCGTCACCTCCTGCGAAGCGGTAATACTCGCGAAGGAGTAGGCGGAACGCGTGAGGGAGAGGCAAATTTCGCGCCTTACGCCCCTAACCGAGGCAAGAGGAGACGCCCTGGGCGTCGGGAATCGTAGGCCGATTTCCGGCCACCGAAGGCGCGGGTTTGCGGACGGTGAGCAATGGGTAGCTCACCGTCGGATAAGGACCAGGCCCGGGTCGACGGCGCGTTGTGTTCCACGCGCGCCTCAAAGAGATGTCAGCAGAATTGACAGGGTCCGCTAGGGCCGATGCCTACCGGGGTTGCGAAGAAAACCGAAAGGGATACCTTGACCCTGGGCACCTGGTTACACACAGGCAACTGAAGGAACACGGGTGGGTTTTAGTCAGTAAGAGTCTGACACGCCCTCCCACTCCGCCCAAAGCGGGAGAAGTCATTTGATGATTTCCCACCCAAAACAAAAAGGGAATTTTAGCGTTTGAAGAGTGCTGGCGGCCTGTGTATGTACTTATCGATAGGCCACTCTCTATGTTTTCTTCTATACACATTAAAAAATCTGTAGACTTGTGATAATCTTATCATGCTGGTAGGTTATTTTACTTCACGGCGATCTGAAATATAATTCGTTAAACAAAGTAGTAATTCTTATGCACAGCGTAGACATCGCGTTCGTTTAGATATAAAATATTATAAATTAATAGAATTATCGTCCTTGGTGGCAACACACGCAGGAATGTCACTTTTCTTTCGCGCGCGTTTTTTCATCGCACGAAAAAATTTGCTCTCTTAAAATTATTCATTTAAAATAAGTTTACGGAACTTTTTACTAGAATAACAAATGTTAATTATGTTAAGTGATAGAAAGTGCAATAAGTGCATCGTTAGTGAAAACCTGAGACTGACAAGGCGTCCATCAACGATATTAACAGGAAAGCTGATAAATTACCTACATCAGAACTAACTAGAAGCAGCTTTAGTCTTGAGTTCCTGACCCACATTAGATGTACTTAGATCCGGAGGCCTCCCACAATCCTAATGTGCGAGAATGCCTGGCATTAACTGACCACTTTGTACGTGATACTGACAGTGTTTTACAAGCACAATGGTGGACATTAACACAACACAACTTGTTAAAGCATTACCTATCTCTCCAGTGGACACGAGATGTCTTTAGTAACGTTATCTCCACGTTACTAGCTGGATGAGAAGCTACCAGAGAGGCACGTGATGCCCTTAGCGATGTAACTGTACATAGCTAGCTGGTACGCGCTTGTCAGCATTACCCCTTCAGTAAGCACGAGATGCTCTCAGTAACGCTAATTCTACGTTACCAGCTGAATATGAAACTACCAATGTAGCACGTGATGCACTTAGCGATGTTATTCTACATAGCTAACGCTGTTATGTACTCGTCACCAGGGGTAAGTCACATTTCTATGATCTTGGCTAAGGAATTGTCAAAAGTGGTTCTATATACTTTTAATTTACAAACATGAAGGTTGCGAGACAGCCTTACTTAACCCTGCACACTGTCTGTGTGTTATAAACTTGCAAAAGCATTATACTTCCTATAGTGAGTGTGGAATTCTGCCTCGCTAACTAGATTGTTATCAATGAGTACAAGGTACTCTCAACAACATTGATTCTATGTTGCTAACTGGCACATATCTGACATGGTGTGCACATGCTTAGCACGAGATGCTTATAGCATGCTATCTCAATACTATGTGATCTAGCTTTCATATCGAGGATTGCCATTTTTAACAAACAAAATCTCAACAACATTGATTCTATGTTGCTAACTGGCACATATCTGACATGGTGTGCACATGCTTAGCGCGAGATGCTTATAGCATGTTATCTCAATACTATGTGATCTAGCTTTCATATCGAGGATTGCCATTTTTAACAAACAAAATATAGCTAATTAAAAGATATCACTGTGTACGAGATACTCAGTGACTTATCTAGCTCTAGGTGGCTTAATTATCCTGCCAAAAACTGATAAATGATATCTATTTTGTAAACTAAAACAATAATGCAAAATCGTGCAATTTTTACAGGCATACAGTTAAATACACAAGATACTTTGTAAACTTGATTCTGTGATACAATGGCTGACGACAAATGCTACCTCTGGAAACTCTTGATTTCAGATACAAGTGCAATGGACTAAACCATAATTGGAATAATACAAAGTATTATTCCATGCTCCCATACTTATTCACCCCATTTAGATTCCTCTAAACTGAGGAAACAAGGATTGAGATATTCCAGAAACAAGCCATACTGGTTATTACCCCTATCATAGGGAAAGCAGTGACTGACCCTATGCTTATGAAGAACATAAGACAAACACAAATTGTTGATTAACTTGGCTGATGCAGCAAAACCAGCTGGCAATGCCCACTGCCACCAAACTAAAACCAGAACAAAAGTTATATAATCTCTAATTGACATTAACTTTAATTCATCCTATTTGATAAACAAACCGAAACAATCACAAACTTGACTACACAATGTTTTAGCTACAAACAAAAACAATAACAACTATTCAATAAATATTAAAACCACAAGACATTCTCATGATAATAGTGAAACTTACCAGTTCTATGGTGAAAATGTTAGTTGATTTACTTACTTTTGTAAATAACAAAATAAAACATCCTTCTACCGGGTTATTAACAGGAATCACACCATTGAAAACCACCACCACAATATCTTATGATGTTTTGGTTTAATCTAATCGGTTGGAATGGACTATGTCTGAAAAATAAATGAACTATTTTTGTCACTGAAAATAAAAATCAATATATATGGTGGACCTCAACAACAACCCGGCTTATATTCCAAAATAACAATTCAAGAAGACCAATACTGGAATAAATGCTGGCAAAGCAGTTATATTCCTCTGATTCTGCTATTGGCTATGGACATAGATAAGAAAATATTTGATACCTACCAAATTCAATATCTTAACCTCTCAAAGCCATTCTCTGGGAGCTGACCCCAACATAGTTGGGAGAAGGCCGGGTAGATGATGATCCTCTCAATACCATCAAAGAACTTATTAAATATTGAGATGCATTTACAAACAATACAATAGATAGATCTACAAAGAATTTATCTGAAAAATACATTTCAGTCAGTCCCAAACAAAATAGAAAATTCAGTTTCATTATGAACCAAAAAAAAAAAAAAATCATCAAGACTGTCTAATATCATACTGAAGGAAAATAAAAATAAAAATCCCAGTAATAACTACAAGTATGTTACAAACTGACAACTTGTACACTAATCAATTATAGCTTAGCATATCAAAATAGATAGGTATAATATACCATATTACCTTTATGAAATCATATTATGATTTCATCCTATAGGTACAGGGGTATCACTTAGGACTATCTGGAAGATAACATTACCTACCAAATAACCAATAGAGGGTTAATTACATACACATTTACTAATACTTTTCATACTTGAATAGTCCCTTATCTCTGTTTTACCTACTAAATTACCAGTAGTGAGTGCCACTTACAGAAAACAAGGTTTTCTTACAATCTAACTTGACTGTTTATTTGGTAAAATATCGAGACTGCGATAAGACATACCAATAAATACCACTATAAGTGTGTTTAAATGTTTGGGCTTGAAAACTAATAATGCTATTTTTTAGGCTTGATTATTAAGTTTTATTTTTTTTTCACTTTAAACAAACCTTGAAACAAAAGTACAAAAAAAAAAAAAAAAAATGCTAGTAAACTTAGTCGCATTATTTAACATTACGCCCGGACTTCCCGAAGGGCTGGGCAGAAATGGGTGATCTTACCCAAAGCTCATAAAATCAAAATACCTAATTAATCATTTGATTGCCAACTACTAGTCTACATATTTAACAGTAGATTTAAATGATAATTGCAGCACTAAAGTGAAATTATCAAGGAAACAAAAAAAAAAAGGAGGGGCGGAGAACATTGTGAGGACAACGTAGGTATTGATGGATTGTGAGTAGAACATGAACAAGATAAGGTATAATACAATAAATGTAGGTACTATGAATGAATTATCTATAAATTGCTTTACTCTAAAACTCTTCATCTGCTCACCAAGTGCACATCATAACAAGTTCAATTATACAACTCCCTCACTTAAAAATGCAACTCATTACACAATCCCAATTTTGGACATATTATGAGGTCAAGGAAAAGAGTTCATATCTTTATACTTCTAAAATGAATCTAGTTTCGATTAGCTCTAAACTCGTCAAGTAATTACTGCTAGCAGAATATGTGAAACTCATATGGAAATTAGTATCGTTGAGGAAAAACCCTAAGCATCTGAAATAGACCCTTTCACCTCAAATTTGTTCAAACCTCTCTCCTATCCAGGGCATAATATACTGCCCTTATTAATTGGTGCTTACAAGTTAAAAGCCTATTCCGTATTTGAAATTCAGTTTCCAAAATACCTTTAATAACTAAAGTTATGGAAAACTAGTCCATCCAAAAATGAAATGAAACCATATCATAAAGTATATACTTACCTTAACGGAAATAACATCAACTGATCACAAGAATTTGACCAAAAAATCCTACTACATTTTTCAAAAAAAAAACCAAGTTCCTGTCAGTACAATTTAGGTACAATACAATTCCACAAATGCTTACCAAAAATACCTCCCTGCTTACAACATTCAGGGGCTAAAAGATCCTGTTACACCCTATGAAAGTTTAACTACTAAGGACTTCACAGCCATGGTGCCTCTTATTCAGATCACTAGATAACTGACATTCTTTAAAATACCCTAATGATAATCTTTACAATTCATCTTCTAGACTCACTGAGCTCGACACTTACCTTGACAGCAAGATGTAATGTGCAACTCAATACTCACTCATTAAGCACAACAGTATCCCAAATAATTTAACTATTTACACACAGATATGAGAAAGCTATTCTCAATCATGGAAACTTTTAAAGTAACATCATAACATTACGCCTTGTTTCCCCGAATGGTTGGGCAACCTGCTACAGGGACACCTGTAGCAAGTTCACCCAGTTTTACACTTTTAAAGTATTCATATCATAATATCCTCCTGGTATATTAATTCAGAACAACTTTATAAAATTTGTATAAACACAAGCTGGGTTAAATGTGGTAGGAAGTGAGAGTGATACTAATAATTCACCTCCCACAGCACAGAACATACAGTAGCTCAACTTAGTGCTGGCATCAATTGAAATAGACACAGTGCCAACCAACATTGTGTTGATGATTATACCTCATTACTGATGAAAAATAGTTTAACACTATTAATTAAGCAACGTTATTAAGAATTTTTTTAAAATGGATACGCCAAAAGCATATATATTGTACATTAAATATTAAATGTTGATTTAATATTTATTTATTTATTGTAGTTATGGACTTATATACATACCAATAACAGATGTACATGACATTCACATAAAACAAAGCAACCTTCTTAAATTACATAAAATTAAAATATTGTATTCAGAAAGAATGATAAAAGTACCTAATAAATCAGAATATGCCGTAACTTATTAACTAACTAAATTATTGCAGACAACTCTGAACATCTACTTTGTTTAACGAATTATATTTCAGATCGCCGTGAAGTAAAATTGGGAATCAAACGAGCTTACCTGTTAAGCGAACTCTTGATTCTAATTTTACGAATTGCGATCTGAAATATAATTACCCACCCGCCACTAGCTAATATCCCCAAAGCTGCAATAATTAGTCTACTTAATTCACTTATTTTTCCAGGAAAACCTAGTGAATGTAAGTATGCGGAACTACTCTGTACAGAAAACAGAGCTTGTTCTCCATCATAAGGATCTCTAAAATTAGTGACATTCCTGCGTGTGTTGCCACCAAGGACGATAATTCTATTAATTTATAATATTTTATATCTAAACGAACGCGATGTCTACGCTGTGCATAAAATTACTACTTTGTTTAACGAATTATATTTCAGATCGCCGTTCGTAAAATTAGAATCAAGACTTCGCTTAACAGGTAAGCTCGTTTGATTCCCAATTTATTACTGTTCGAATAGTACTCTCAGTGTAAGTAGGATTGTTTTGATGAGACGGCGAAACGAAGAACTGCATGTATGTTATGTACCTGTTACTGCTTCCTTCGAAACAAAATGAGCGCCAGACAGAAATTAGTTATGCGTGGGACTATTTATAAATATAATAATAATATTTTTTTATTGAATAAAAACGTTTACAAAAAGTGTACATTGAGTCAACATTAAGACTTCTCAAACAATTATAATGCCTAAAAATAAACTAAAACTAAAATATGTTAATTACAAGTGCAAGTAAAGATAGTTCGGAATGACAATGTTAGGTAGCGACCCGCCCGATCTAGGTTAATTCAAACCTGTGTTTCAGGCCATCACTTTACATTTGAATTAAATTGGAACACTAAAATTTAAAGTTAAACTGATATAAAATAATCTATTAACAACTATGAGAAAAAGCATATTGGTACATTAATATTCTAAAATTAAACCGATGTAAATATACAAAACTTACGAGGGATAAATTATCATTATGACAAAATTTCCATAAGTTTTTCAGTGTCTGTGTAATTGAGTATAGCTAAATGTTCGGATAAAATTTTTATACATTTTTTATAACTGACACTATACAAGCTTAGTAACTTGTTGAGCCTGTTATACAGAAAAGGTCCTAAAAACACATAAACTCGATTAGCAAACGCATATCTAGTTTGAGGCTTTATGCAAACCAAGTTCTTCCTTCTCTTGTCGGTAGGTGCTGGGTCAAAAGGAAGTGCAGTATGCTGGTGTAATGCTTAGAATAAATAATTGCCGTACTGTTAGTACTTTAGTAGATGCTATGTAGAGCTGGTGCGTAGGAAATCTAAAAGGGCGAAATGTAGCAACATTTAGAATTGCTCTTTTTAGCACGCTCTAGAGGGAGTAAAATTGCTTTTGCAGCACCACCCCAAGAAGTTATGCAATAGGTTATCTTGGGATACAGGTTCTTCTTTGGTTGTTCGTAAATTATTTTTGTTATAAACTACTAATCCATCGTTCTGGTTTATGTTTCTGTCAGTTTTATAAGAATAGTAACCGTCAAGAGATGGCAAATTGACTGTTTGTTTTGACAACCAACGTTCTGTTAGGACGATTATATCACAGCTTATGTCAAGATTCTGTAATAACACTTCAAATCCGTTCATGTTTGAACGGATTTGAAGGACATGAACGGATCATGTTTCGATTAATGCTGCGGATATTCTGTGTGAGCAGGGTTAACGTTTTTCCACCAGGTGGAATATGGTGCTTACAGTCCTTAACATTACAAATTTTAGATTCAGACACAGAAAAACTATCTAGATCACAAATAAGATGATTTGTCATGATAGTTACAAACTAAATGGAAATATAAATATAGGATAAGCTAGCTGTTTGGGTGCTAACTAAATAAAGTATTCGGTGGTGCTGTTAGGTGCCGTCATAGTCTATTGAGTTGATGTAGTTGATCTCTACATATTTGCGCGCCAGGCAAGTTACGTCACCAGTTGGATGGTCACATTTTGACTTGAAGCGCTTGCACGTCGCATATTGAGCGAGAGAAAATTTGCTGCTACATTCCTTAAAGAAATGTCCAGTCTCTCCACAGTGATTGCAAGTAAGACAAGATTCCCGGCAAAACTTGGCTGCATGTCCGAACTGCTGGCAATTGAAGCACCTGGTGACTATCGTGAAATCTCTCACAGGGCATGATGTCCAATTTATAAAAAATCGGCTTTGATTTATCAGATTGGATGTAGTTACAGGTAGGAAGGTGTTTTTTTACCCGATTTGTGGCTCAATTTGATGCTCTCAAGGAAAGACTCACAAGTTATATTCGGCAACTTATCTAAAAGGTTCTGCTCGTAAATACAGTCAAATACCTCCTTCTGGGTAAGAGTTACGGGAACACCAACAACGGCGACCCTCGGGCGGCGTTTAGAAGGTTCTTCTATTGTAAGGCCCGATGATACAAATTTTTCCGAATTCTTTAGCTTGTCAATATCGCGTTTGCTTTCGGTGCTAATCAGAACGTCTCCATTTTCTCAGGCCACAGACATGTAGCTTAAGTTGTTCGGGAGAGATAATCTTTTGAACAAGCGACTTGGTGTCGTCACTCGTATGGGTCTTATCACTGGGATAGATGGCGACTGATCTCAAATTTGCAAGACGGATGAAGTTATCGGAACCTTTCTTCACCATGCTAGCAAAAGAGGTATTTTCTGATGGATTCAGCTTCGATTCTACGACCTCTTTAAACTGCTGGAGAGGGTTCACAACGTTCTGGTGAACTTGTCGGTGCTGGATTGTGGTATGGGCCTGGATTGTTTTCTGCTTCAACGTTTGGTATAAGACGGCCATCTGAAAAGTCCCACTTGAGACCTTCCGGCAGTTCAGTAGGCGTCGGTGGAGGACTTCGCCGTAGTAATTGGCTACGACCAAACGGGCTCGCTTCTAGTTGAGACATACTACTAGAAACACTTTATCTATCTTCTAAAAAAATATTTAGTTCATCTTGCAACTTCGGTATAAACACTCTTGAAAGTCTGTAAAAACCTACAAGTCACACGCGACACACTTTACTTATATACTGACGGCGGAAATAATTATATTTATTTGTCGTAATTATTTATTTCAATATAGTAAATAAATACAAAACACACGTCCGCTTAGTCTCGCGTCTCGTAAATGATTAACAAGTAAATGAACTTGTACTGTTCACTCACCAGCCTCAGGAAACTGTGGAGCAATATATGCATCCGTTCTCAAACAATACAGTTTTTAATTGTTGAGCCGGCGCCACACATAGCAACAATATTTGATCACTTGTTTGATCACATGTGTGGCACGGATGTTTGGCTATTTGATCAAAGTTTGGTCACTTATTCATTTATCAACTTTTCCATTCCGTGTTGGTTTTTTGTCGTAGAAAGTTCAAATGTGTGCGTAGCCTGCAATTCCAGTGTCTCGTCAATCACGCGCGGAACGGTCGCTTAGTTCAGTCACAATATGGACTGGAGCAACGAAAGTGTCCTGGTATTAATTGAGTTGCTTGTAGGAGAACCATGTATTTTTGCTAATTACTGTACGGTGGTACGGAACACTTCATGTGCGAGTCCGACTCGCACTTGGCCGATTTTCAGTTCAGTTAAATGAAAATACTAAACGAAGTACATATTTCATCTCAAATTTAATATATAATCGCGAAGTTAAATTTGTATTTTCATAATGATACTGTGAATTACTAAGTTATTTTTGCAGTTGCAGAAAATCACTCATATTTAAATAAAGTATAAGGTACTTTATTTAAATATGAGTGATTTTCGGCGTTTTTAATATTGATTGATTATATGGTATATGGGTCTTTGACTGGACGTCGTAGCGGAAGGACGTCTCGAGCGCTCCGCATTGTAGTTTTTTGTAACGTTTGGCGTGCGTCCGCCATTTTACAGTCGTGTTAATTGCCGGTAAATAAACTCGACCAGTGTTTTGTTGTTTGATGTGGCTGTGAATTTACGTGTCGATAAATAAATACATTAATACAGTGCAAAAGTGAGGTGTGCTAAGCGTTCTTGTACCTATGTGAGCAATCCAGGGCAAGCGAGGGTCTAATAGTTTGCCGAAGGTTCGAGGGCCACTCAACGACGGATCCAGAATAATTCGGTGAGATCATTCCATGTCTTTCAGGGCGTTGCTTCCCTCTGTAAAATACACAACTCGATCTGAGTAGGACTCGTCAACAGACGCGCGGAGCTCACTATTTAATAAACTACCTACCTACTGATCACTCAGTCAATAAATCGAATTCCTGTATTTCAAACCCAACGATAAAGTTAGCTCCAACGATAGATTCAGATACCAAAACGACTTGCATTTTGAATAGTTTCTTGCAAGTGTAACGACCAACAGGACCGAGTTCAATTCTCGACTCCATTTCGATTACGTCACTAAAATCCAGTGGCAAAGTTCTGTATATTATTTGATAGATTAAGGTACAATATTGTGAGCACGAATCTGCAGTTGAGTGGTGACGGGCGAAGTTTAGAGGGTTGATGCTACGCGCATAAGAATATTTTATTTTTAAGCTTCAGGTATAAGATTATACGTGCATAGTAAAAGTAGAATGGCAAGATAAAATAGGATACTGTATGACTCAAAAAAATAACATTTCATAACATTTTTTCGATTCATAACTTCTTGCATGCTGATAATTAAAACTTAACTCACAGAAACTATTCTAAACAAATTGGCAATTTATCTACCCGTACAAAAGAGTCGCGTCCGAGGCAACCCTTTTTTTGCTTTTATTTTTTGTTGAGCAATTTACCCGAGTTTTTGTCATGAAAGGCACATGAGTATTTAAGCTTAAGTCCATTGAACAAAAACAAAAACTCCGTAACAAAATAAGTTTCTATAGAAAAATAAAAACTGTCTCGAAACTAAACCCACACGTGCGGACAACGGGAGGCGCTGTGCGGTATTCTGACTTTTAAACAATAGTTTTACAATGGTAATAATAGCGCCCATGAGAAAAGATGGGAATTGTCTGTTTAGAGCGATAGCCCACCAAATAAACAATATAATGGGACTAAGTTTCGACCACATGTCTGTCCGCCGAGACCTCGCTACCATGTTTCGGATAACCGCGGTGATGCCAGAATTTGCTTAGTACTTAGAAATAACAGTCAAGATTTTATTCCTAACAGCAAGATTCCTCAGGAACAAATGATAACAAAATACATAACCGCACAGTTGAACGAGACGTTCTGGGGAAGAGAAGACATACTTATCGCCGCGGCTGAGTTCTATCTCGTGAATCTGCATGTGCACATAAATCACGAGAACACACTGGTGTATTCACCTGCCGGCGTATCGGAATACATATCCTTTAAAAAGACCAACATTATGATAGCTTGGTCATGATCGCCGACGAACAGTACGACAATAACCAGCAAAGTCTAACGCAAGAAACAACCCACAACATAACACCACAACATACCAAAACGGTAGGTTTATAATAAATACAAAAAAGTGACGAGCAAGGCCAATCTACAAAAACCTTGATTCCAGAACAGCACCCAATTAGCTAACTCATTAACACCGTGTGAACAGTTAGCATCAACATTACGTACACCGATATCGGATGAAGTTGCGGATGACACTGGATACACAATACCTAGAAATCAGCCTTCTGCCGCAACAAAGTTCACTGGCTCAGTCCTGCGTATTGCAACTTGAATGTCCGTGGGGCCTCGAAATCAGCGAAAAAAGATAAAATAGATACGGACCTGTCAAATAAGGGCGTTCACGTAGCCTGCCTACAAGAAACAGGGATAAATTTAAGAACGTACAACTCCATCCACTTCGAATGGCACCCATCTGAAACCGCAGGCGGGGACATGCAATTGTAATAAGAATGGATGCCCAAATTGAAATAATAAACAGGAAGAACGATACTGACGTGACGTCAATCACTCTTCATGTTGGTAGGGGAAGTGACAAATCTACTCTCTTTTATATAATTAACTCTCACATCAATAGTTGTACTCCTAAAGCAATCAGATCCTTCACAGGTGTATTAAACTTGAGTAGACAAAAACCAAGGAAATGTACTTTAGTAATCCTAGGCGACTTTAACACCCATATTGGTAGACAAGATACAATAAGTTTCCAACGCAAAGGGCTGATTCACTAAAATCTTCATCAGGACTATTCCAATTACAATGGAGAAATGTTAATGGATATAGTCAATAGGGAAAAACTGCAAAGAGAAACAACAAAAACTAGATCATCATGCAGGATCACATGGTCAAAGGGCACGCAAAAATCACAATTGGATAGCATTATCACGCCACAGGTAACAGAAAAACTCTTTAATTATAATAAAGGCGAATGGGCACGTTGGGCCTTATACAACCATAAAATAATTTGGGGACAGCTAAGAACAAGTCGAATTATAAACAAAGATGACAGCACTAAACACAAGTCACAAAAGAAGGATACAACAAATTCGACCTCGAGGATTTCAATTACAAACAATGTTACTATGCCGCTCTTAACAACAAATTCATTAAAATAAAATAGCAAGCTTGCATAACCAAAAAACTGGAAAACATTGGAATCGACTCAACGGATGAAAGCATCAAAATACCATGGTGTGCCATAATGGCTGCCTAGAAAGCCTTGATTTTTCAGCCGAGTCACACTAGGGATAAAATAATGTCAAGCAATACTTCAAAAGATTAAACACCAAGAAGAAAACAAAGAGGGCAGTGCCTTCTTTACTGGACTGGGGAAAAACATCCTTCAAAACGCATGTAGGTACTTTATTTATTTTACAGGAAAAACAAGCAAATATCAAAACGCCGGAAAAGAAACGCTTATATATCAATGTCCAAATCGGAGAAAATTCTAAAAAACGCCGAGGGCCCACCTATACCAACGGTTAACATAACAAAGCCGTTAACCGTTGCGCAGAATGAAAGACCCACGGTGGATGACGTAATGAATATCATTAACACAATGCGGAACGGGACAGATATAAAAAAAAATAGATGCAATAATAAAAGAACAAGGCAACGACCAAGCGGCCTTTTTAAACAATAGATCTACAGATGATCACATATTTACGTTAAAAAGGGTATTAGACGAAAAATGGCGCGCAGGTAAAATAATGTATTTACTCGCTCTGGACATAGAAAAAGCTTTTGACAACGTTGACCTCCAAGCACTGCGAGACATTTTAATACAAAGAACTAATAAGCCACTAACCAACAGGATAATCAAGGTTTGCATGAATGAACGAACACATATCAAATGGTGTAGTCAGCAAAGCAGTTGGATTATCAAAGGAAAGGGAGTTAAACAAGGTTGCCCGTTATTCTTAGAACCCTCGAAAAGGAAACTCAATTAATCAAACTAGACCAAGATCGTGAAATCTCAGCCCCCCTGGTGCTATCATTCGCCGACGACCTCATCTTTATTACAGATGATTTAAAATTGTTAGAATGAATAGTATACCACATCGGCCTCGAAATAAACGAAACTAAAACAAAGATACTAATTAGAGACCCCATAACTAAACAGAAAGCGACTTACGTTTCGGTGAAGGGATTAAATCTACAAACGGTCGATGAAATTCCTGGCACATACATAACATCTGCATTAAGCAGGAGAAGCACAATAAGAAAACGGTGTGAACAGGCCACCAGAAACGTCAAGTCGGTACCATTCATAATAAACTCAAATATGGACTGGATATTCAAATATGGAACTCATGTATCGAATGGTGATCGTACCTTACATGATATACGGTTTGAAAGTTTCGGCAATCACCCAAGCTAACAGGTCAAGACCGAGAAGATATGAGAAAGTTATCATGAGAGACTTGATCAACCACGCCAGAAATAAACCAAAACAAAAGAAACCGGACGAAATCTTAGACGGAAAAACAGTAACTAAACGCATCAAGAATCACAGGATGTGCTTTCTCGCACACGTTCACAGACTGCGGCAAACCACATCTGTTACAAGGCCAAATCCAAGAACGTTGGCCGTCCTATTTACACATGAAACGACAAGCTTAAACAAGACTTGACGTACTTCGACAAGGAAACCAACTTTTGGATGGATACGGCTGCAGATTGATATAAGATTATGAAGGCTGCCAGCGAGATCTACAAGAAACCTGAAACGGAAAGCAGCGAGGCTTCTGACGAAGACAGAAACAGTTAAAAAAAAAAAAAAAACACAGCACAGCAACGATATAGAAAAGAGCCGAGAAAGCAGCATAACCTTATCAGAAAATTCACCGGTGAAGATTGACCTGAACCAACATAACGGCGACGTCGTAAAAAGATGCCCATCCATAGATAAATACCACCCGTCTCTCCACTATTCCATTGCTTACTCAAGGATGCATATCCGGTAGGCTCGCAAATCCCTCCTTATCCTAAGGGCACGTCTTCCCTACCATTACCGCGCCACCCGGTCTACTCCTAGATATGCAATGGCCTATGTAGCACCATGAATCATGAGGCTCCAGGGGCTAGTGCAAATCTTAGGGTTCATTCGATTTATCGAGTCTGGTTAAACCACGCTGGGATCGGTGCATTTCATTCATTCATTCATTGATTGATTATATGGTATATGACGGACGGAGGGCCATCAGTCTGTCTGTCGGACGGACGGACAGACAGCGGTGGCTTAGTAATAGGGTTCCGTTTGGCACACTTCGGGTACGGATCCCTAAAAATAAAAGAAACACGTTATTGACCCAATACAGGAAATTAAAAAATAAAATAAAGTAGTCTACAGTACATTTTTTGCACATGTAATAAATAATTACATACACTTAAAATAATATAGGTACATTGCGTCCACAAAATCGTCATCCATCCTGCTTGTTGTCTATTTGAGGACTGTGAAGCGAACGTGCTGCAAAGCACACCGAATGGAACAGTTGAAATAAGTGATTAAACTTTGATCAAATAAGTGT
Organism: Omphaloscelis lunosa; assembly: GCA_916610215.1. Classification (NCBI taxonomy): domain Eukaryota; kingdom Metazoa; phylum Arthropoda; class Insecta; order Lepidoptera; family Noctuidae; genus Omphaloscelis; species Omphaloscelis lunosa. The sequence continues at coordinate 736,570 of OU744245.1, read as the reverse complement.
TCAAATATTGTTGCTATGTCTGGCAGGTAAAAGCAAACCAGTGTTCAAATGTGTGAGCAAAGTTTATCAAAGTGTTTGATTAAATATGTGACTGTCTGGCGCCGGGGTTGCACGAGTAGGGCGCGCGCCTACTTGTGGCGACGTGTTCAGGACACCGCATGTTCGCTTACGGCTTTGGCTTTATACCCACACATGCGATACACCTTATATACATTTCTAATCTAGGAATTTCTTAGACTTAAGGCAACGATAATCGACTTTTAATGGTTAAATACTGAAGATCACGTCTAAACGAGTAGTGTTAATGATTTGGAAAAAATATAATGTTAAATTAGAGCATATGTGGGCAACAACCGGGCAACGATCGCGGGCCGTGTCCGGCCCGCTGTAAGATATTATCCGGCTCGCGAGACATTTTGAAAAAACCCGATTTAAAAAATATTTCATTAGGTACTTATACTCACGGGAGTGACAGTGAGGCGCCAAACATCAAATCAAATCCTTTGATGTTTGCCGCCTCACTCTTTGGAATCGCCGCCACTCGGCTTGCTCTATCAAATTCTTTGAGGTTTGCCGCCTCACGGGGGACACATCAAAAGATTTATTGCTTCTCAATTATTCTAAACTAGTTTATTCCAGATTATTCTTCATTTTGCCTATATAACTGGGTGGATGGACCGAACGTTAGTTCAGTTCTATTTGAGCTACCGAGGTGATAACTTGGACAAGCGATATCCTAGCGAACTGCTCGAGCCGTCAACATGCTTTGTGACTTTGTGTGCATCTTGAGTGGTTACTAACTATAGTTTGTTATTAAGTTTATTGAACGAAAAGTAAACAAAAATGATGTCTGGTGGAAAGAAACGAAAAGTAGATACAGAGGGTCGCCAGTTTCAAGAAAAATGGACTGAAGAATTCTTTTTTATCTTGCACAATGGTAAGCCTATTTGTTTGCTGTGTAATGAATCCATTTCAGTAATGAAAGAATTCAATATAAAGAGGCATTACTCAACTAAGCATGCTACGCTGCACTGACTGACAGGACAATTAAGAACAGACAAAATCCAGAAGCGTACCGCAAATTTGGAAAAACAGCAACAAATGTTTCATAAACAAAGAACACAACTTGATAATGTTGTGAAAGCTAGTTTTATAGTTAGATCAAAATTGGCAAAGGCATTAAAACCATTTGCCGAAGGAGAATTTATCAAGGAGTGTATGTTAGAAGTTTGCAGTATTTTGTGTCCCGAAAAGAAAAATGAATTTGAAAAAAATAGTTTGTCAAGACGAACTGTTGTTCGACGTATAGAACATGGTATAATAATATGCTTCGCCTGGTATTCTCTTTCCACGATGGCCTAAGACTACGTCGCGATAAGTGTTGCCATTGATTGTCCTTTTCAGTAAATTTAGGAACTTTCTCATTTAGTTAATGAAAATAAAGTACATTACTAACTAGCTTAACTATTTAGTAACTCGTGTGATTCATCTATTTAGTTTTAAATTAAGGAACATATTGAATTATCAGTTCATAATTGCTTTGTTAAGTTACAAATGCATTTTGCACGGGTAATTCAATCACACACAGTGGCTACACATAGAATTGACAAGTGTCATATTGACAGCTCGCCATTTCATCGCTATTGTCGTGTCGCTCATATCTATAGCGTTGTTTCGCTCGGTGAGCAAAATACTGTTATTCCCAAACATTGGTTACTGTGAAAAGGAAAACTGTGTAAACTGTGAAAGATACACAATAAAAATGGTTAATTGTTCCATACTAAACTGTAAAAACAGAAGTAAAAAAGGCGGTGTAATAAGGTTTTTTTCTTTTCCCAAAGAAGAGATGCTAGCAAATGTGTGGCTTCAGTATTGTAGACCGAGAACAACAATAAGAACTGGCATGTACCTTACTACATATTATATCATTTTTTTTTTCCTTCCTTGGCAACTGAGCCGATGTCGACTATTCTGCCAGCGTCATGTGGTGACGGCAGCGCAGCAAGGTGAGCCGTCGAATTTTTCACTTCGTGGTAGTTATTTAGTTTTTATAATAATGTTAGTAGCTGTAAGGACAAGACAATTTTTGTTAGTAAATCTAAATAAGACATAATAATAATATATATATAAATATATATTTAAGACACTACAAATCAACATATCGTCGGTCGGTCAGGTCGGCACGGTTGGCGCAGTGGCTAAGCGATTGACTGCTGCGCTGCGTGTCGCGGGTTCGATCCCCGCACGGAACAAATATTTGTATGACCTACAAGTAGTTGTTCCGGTTCTGGCTGTTTGTGTATGTGAGTTTAAGTGTTTGTGAAACGCACCCACGATACAGGAGTAATTCCTAGTGTGGGGCGACGTTTTTTTTTAAAAAAAAAAAAAAAAAAAAAAAAAAAAAAAAAAAAAAAAAAAAAAAAAAAAAAAAAAATATATATATTTACAAAGTTATTATTACTACACACCAGACTACATTTTGATATCATTTATATTTAAAAAAATTGATAGAACTTGGATTAATTTTGGAGAAAAGTTAGTCAAGAGGGAATGGAAGTTAGTAGGAAGGGGGAATTATTTCATTTATCTACGCGTCGTAAATTCCATATAAGGCATAATAGTGTCCGGCTGTACGCCCGAACATAACCTAACCCAACTAGATTTTTACTTATTTACGAAAACATCCGCATCTTGGATACGAAACACGAAAGATTGATCCAGGTAGCGTAGCCTGTGATTGGATTTTTTTGTGTCTAGGGGACAACTAATTTACCCTTGCAATGAATTGATCAAGGTTGCTGATATAATGGAGAGAGAATTTAATAAATATCACGGTGAACCGTTGCACGATGAAAATTTCATTTTCACAAATTTGACACGATTTTTTTGATTATTCACGATGCCACAAATGACTTGTATCCTCAAATTCATTATGAAGGAGTACTCTGTTTAGTTCGAACGAGGACCTATCTACGAGTAAGGGAACTAAATAATACCAAATATGCAATCAATTAAAAAAGAAGCAAAGTAAAAAAAATACAAAAAGTATCAAATATGTCGATTTATTAAAAATGATAAAAAATGAGTACCCGTTGTATTATTTTTATCTTTTTCCCCCACTAAAAAAAGTTTGAGAGCCGCATCGCAACTGATGACGTATTCTTAGGCCAATCACGTGACCCAGCTGTCACGGGAAGAGAATACCAGGCGAAGCATATTATTATACCATGGTATAGAAATGATGGCTAATGATATAAAAACAACATTGACTGACCGTATGGCCGGTTTTGAATCATTTTCCATAGCATAAGACGAGAGCACCCATTTGTCTGACACAGCTCAACTGGCTATATTTATTCGAGGTGTTGATAAGGAGTTCACTGTTACTGAGGAATTGCTTGCTTTACAGCCGCTTAAAGGAACCACTACAGGAGAGGATATTTTTATTCAAGTTCAAAAGGTATTCACAAGTTTTGGCTTGCCATGGTCAAAATTAATTGGAGTATGCACTGATGGTGCACCTTCTATGGTCGGCTTACGTAAAGGTTTCATCGGAATTTTGAATGAAAAAGCAACAGAATTAAATGTGCAAAAAGATGATTTGATAGTCCTGCATTGCATTATCCACCATTAATTAGAACTTGTGTTCTAAGTCCATTCGACTCCAGAATGTTATGAATGTGGTAGTAAAAACCATCAACTTTATTCGATGCCGAGGTCTTAACCATCGTCAGTTCAAGGCGTTTTTGGATGAAATAGCAGCTGAATATAACGACGTAACATATTATTGTGAAGTCAGATGGCTGAGCAAAGGAAAAATGTTGAAACGGTTTTACGAGCTTAGAAATGAGATAGCAGACTTTATGAAAATAAAAGATAAACCACTATCTGAATTAAGTGACCCAAAATGGATATGTGACTTAGCATTTCTGGTGGATCTTACAGGCTATTTGAATGAATTAAATTTGAAACTTAAAAAACGAGGATAGTTAGTAAATGATTTGTACAGCCATTTGAAAGCGTTTCAGATCAAACTACGCTTGTGGGAGTCACAGATGCTGTCTGGTAATAGTTACCATTTCCACACGCTCGCTGCGTATGAAAATATTGCTTATGCTCAATATGCTGAAGAACTCAAGTTACTGTCGGAACAATTTTCGAACAGATTTAGCGACTTCAAAAACATGGAAGACTGTTTCAGTTTATTTGCTCCTCCTAAAAAAATTAATGTAAAAAATGCTCCAATACACTTACAAATGGAGTTGATCCAGATTCAAGAAAACTCACTCCTAAAATCCAAATTTGAAGACGTAGAGTTGTGCGATTTCTACAAAAAATACCTAGAAGAAGACAATTTTCCGCAGCTTAGAAAATTCGCAAGAAGATTGATTTGTGCGTTTGGCAGTACTTATAAATGCGAAGAGTTCTTTTCATTGATGAAAGTTAATAAATCATCACATCGTACAAGACTGACTGACGATAATTTGGAAAATTCTTTACGTTTTTTATCAGTCGAATTAATCCAAATATCGATGGATTAGTCTCCCAAATTCAAGCTCAAGTGTCTCATTGATTTCGGTGTATTTAACTTTCGTAGTTTCTAACAATTGCAAATTTAACGATTTAATTATAATGTACCATTTTTTTAAATTTCATTTTGTTATTTTAATAAATTGTACTATAATAACATTGTCGTATTATTTCATGTCTAACATCTATCGCAAAAAATATGATCACTACTTAAAAATGCACTAAGTACTTACCTACTTTTAAACGCGGTCCGCGAAAGTATTTGCACGCTAAAGGCTCTTTCAAACAGGCGCGACACGCGACGCGACATTGTGACTTTGTGTCGCGGTGCGTGTCGCGCCTGTTTGAAAGAGCCTTAAAGTTTGGCCCTCAACATGTCAAAGGTTGCCCATACCTGAATTAGAGCATTTTTTAAAAAACTTAATATATGAATATTTTAGATTATGTTTATATAACACAGTGTAATTAATTTGTGAAGTTATGTCTAACGCGGATAAAAAACTGAGAATCACGCAAAATCTGTTAAGCGTATTTTTTCTGAAACCTTCACCATTTTAACACGTTCAGTGCCGGGAGCACTCCTAGAGGGTTCACCTAGTCACATATGGCATGCAGGGAGCTCTCGCGGAGGGCTAATTTTAAATGTAGATTTTTCTTGTCGAATACAGCATTTTAAACAGTAAAAATAATATGTGATGTATATTTTAACAAGATGTATTTATGTTGGTTTTAAAATTCAATCATTTTTTTTTGTTTACGGTTATAAATAATCACAAAAACTTTTAAAGGTTGGAAACCACATAATGTGACAAGACCTCAATTTTACTACGTTTTACAGTGTTTTATAACACGGTTTTAAACCTAATGCCGTTGACCGGTCGCGATGGTTAACTTTAGCGCAAACGTAATGCCGGTGACTCTCCCGGAGGGTTCATTGCCAATTTGTATGGCTTCATGGCGTATGAGTTCTATGAAAAGTGGACGGAGTCGAAAGTGTTAAAGATGATTATTTAATTATTGATCTTTTAGTATATGTGTTTTATTAAAATACCTTTTGTTTTATGTATAATAAATTAATAATGCGTCTTATTTGGGACAGCGCTCCTCGATGGGCGAGTCCTATTACTGGTTGGACGTACGACGTGTTGCGTGAGCTCAGTACAGAACACGCAAGCTAACCACTCAAGGTATATATCTGCGTCTTCACTCGACACGAGTTGACTACTGAACATGTTTCCACATTGAAATAAGTATTTAGGGCGGTACTCTCTTGTCTGCCAGATGATCAGAGATATCAGTTCTTTTATTCAATCGTTAAAAATAGGTTCACTTCAGTAAAAAGACACGGATTACTTTTTTACGAATTTTTGGATACTACTTACTTTTATTCAAGTAAATGAGAGTTTTCACTCTCATTTACTTGAATAAAACTGAGATTCTTCGACAGTTTAATTAAATTACTTGGTGGAATAAGGAAAAAATGTGTGGGTGGTGCGGCGGACGGCGGGTGCGGGGGGTTGACAGATGGGCGGGCGTCGCGCCTCAGCGGCAGGCGGCTGCGGCACCGTCAGAACACTTACCCTCACGCCGCCCAGTCATGCCGACCGCTCGTTACTGCCTGATCACCGCTAAAAGTTTCCGATTGTCTTGTTTCGGTAACTTAGTTAGCAACGTGTTGTGCCACAATGGAGCACAAGTCACAAGTGACGGTCCGGACGGTCCGGGCGGTCCGGGCGGTCCGGGCTGGCGGCGCGTTTGTTGTCATCGCAAGAGGCGTCGCACTCGGCTGTGAGTTTATGTAAATCTGCGGAGCTCGCTTAATATTCTAGTAACAGGCCGACAAGGTCAATATTATCACGTTGATTATTACTTTAGCAATCTCCAAACTAACGACGGCGACGGAGTGGTTGTTGCGACCCTGACTCTTGAAGTTTTTCTCACTGTGTGTCGATAAACTTTCTGATAAGAAATTTATTGACTTTATCGAGCGTCCCGCGTTAGCTGTAACTTCCACCGTGATAGACATTGCAGAATATACGAGCAGAACGTGCCCGGCGCAATCCGATGTGCTCTCGAATGAAATCCGTTGTACTTCAACATAATGAGGTCGCGCCGCACTCTTAGCAGCTAAATGCTCGGCGTGAGTGCGTTTTTGTGTTTCATGTCCAAGTGGAGCAGAGGACGATAAGATATTCCCTCCACGACGTGCGCGGCCATCAGTCCGCGTCGGCGCCGAGCTCGCCGACCGGGCGATGACTCGCGCGGTCCGCTGTGATGAGTGCAACTCGTTCGATCTGACTGATCGTTTACTGACCAACAACTAGTTATGAGAGCAAGTGAGTTCAGTCACACATCGCCATTATGACTCGGTTTGATTTATTCTCATCGCCTACACTACGTCAATGGAAGGTCACAAGTGAATGAACGTTGTCGTTATAATTGTCTATTCTATTGGTTAAGTCCATATTAAGAACATAGTTCATGTGACATGCCAGTTCCATACTCTTCTTGAACAATGCACTTACCACGGTCAACCGCACGCTCATGGTAACAATTTGACTTTGACAGCGTTTATTTTGTTAAGTGGTTTTCGTAGTTCAAGTCGATTCAAATCTTAGTACTGCCGCGTGACTGATTATCTATATCATTAATATAGATATTAATGATATGGATGGTCAGTCGCGCGGTACTTATATAGACGAGGTAGACTCGACGAGGCGACCGAGCTCTGCTCGGCTGAAAATAGAGAATGTTCTTTTAATCATATAGAAAGAAAGAAAGAAAGAAAGAAAAAAATCGTTTATTTGCGGTAAACATGACGCAAGAAAAAAAAAGTTTTAAATACATAAATGAGAAAAGGTTGGGGAAGCATGCGTCACATCCACGCAAATCGGCTATCGCTCAGCATTATGCTACGACCCTATGCAAGACAGAGCCCCAGCGCTGGTTTTCAGCGACAGCCGGCGCCGACGTAATGACGTCGACCGGTGCAGCAAAAAAATATTTAGACGGTGTACCAGTACAGCGTACTTGAAGAAAAATAATTTATTAAAATTAAAATGTGATTCAATATATTAAATAGATGTAAAAAACAAAAAGAAATAGACATACTTTATTTTAAGTTACGAGAATATCATCCTCAAAAAAGTTTTACGTTTTATATATTGGCAACATTTCGTCGCGTCTTAATTGGAGTGCACCCAACATGTACTAAATTGTGATCATGGTATAATAATATAGAAGCATATTATTATACCATGATTGTGATGTAAGAAATTACAAAATGGCCAATGATGTAATATGTTGTGTTATTATTATGCAAAAGTTATGTGTCAGTGTTTTTGTTAAATGCGTTTGTGAGGGATTGTGAAATGAGATGGACCCAATAAAAGACAAAACCTTGGTAAACTGGAGGGTGACCCGAGATGCCAAACACTTTTTACAGAGATATGGAGCTTCGAAAACAGGAAGGCATGAAAAATGGAAGTCGCGTCACGAATAGAAATACAAGATAGAACAACACGGAGTATGTAAATAATATTTATGATTATTGGAAATTAATTTGAAATTAGATTGTAAATTGATGATTTAAAAAATATATAATAAGCAATAACATGGACAAGTAATAAGATCAAAATATAACTCAATAAATGGACAACCATTTATTGAGTTATATTTTATTTTACATAGCATTATTTAACATAGGATGAGAGTGGACAGGGGAAACGCTACCAGCAGACCCAGCAATCAGGGGACCGAAGCGCTGCTGGAGATCCAAAACCAAATACTGCAGGCCATGACCCTTGAGTTAAGCAACGAAAGAAAAAAATAAAACTATGTTAAAAACTTATTGTTCAGACAGTTTGTACGAGTATATGCAACAATAACTTCTTAATTTGAAATTTAAAAGACTACTGTTTTTAGGCCTCGCATTGGCGGTGGAAGATCGTTCCAGCAGCGCGTGGCCACAAATCTGAAGCTACCTCTGAATGCTGCAGTTTTATGTCTCTGCATGTTTAGTGGGCCAACCACAGAACGAAGACCATATTTGTGACGAGCTTGTCGCCAAGTGAATTTTTCAAATAAATAGTGCGGCTTATGGGTTGTTACAAATAAATACTTACTTACTTACTTACTTACTTACTTACTTACAATGCCAAACATTAAACTCGCTAAATGAAGCTTTCGCCTGGCAGCCATTTTTAGTGTCTTGAGTTGGTTTATGTATGGCGTCACATGATGCCTGCGAGGGACATGAATGCAGAAACGAACATAGGCATTCTGAATTCGTTGAATTAACCTATCTGTCCTAGCAGGCAGACAGGGTCCATAGACAGTGTCACAGTAATTCAGCTTAGATAGGATCAGACTGTCAATCAGTTGTTTTCTGAGTGGTATGCTAAGAAAATTTCGTATACTATAATATAATACCTTAAGCCTATAAAAGCAGTTTCTGAGTACGTTTTTTAAATGAGCCTCAAAACGCAGCTCTAGATCTAGGATTAGACCCAGGCTACATGCCTGTTGTACTCGCTCAATTCTCTCCCCTTTAATTAGAATCTCTGGTTTGGCAGAAAGTATTGCAGCAACTTGTTTTCTTGTACCCAGCACCATGAACTTGGACTTCAGTGGGTTCAGGACCAAAGAGTCCTCATTCACCTTTTGCACTGCCAACGCTGTATCATCACCTTTGAAAGAAATATACAACTGGATGTCATCAGCATATATGTGATACTTGCAGTTTCGAAAAGATCCGGTAATATCAGCACTGTAGAGGATACACAGCAAAGGGCCTAGAATCGATCACTGCGGGACTCCCCTAGACACCTGGAGTGAAGGGGAAGACACTGTCGATCCGTCTTCCTTGTGGATCTGCACATACTGTGACCTACCAGTTAGATAGCTATTAAACCAATCCACAACGTTACAATCAAAGCCATAATATGTTAGCTTGGACAGCAATAGATTGGTATTAATAGCGTCGAAAGCCCGGGAGAAATCCAGCAGGACCAGGATCGACCCCTCCCCCCCATCACGTGCCTCCAGGATATTGCCCACCACATCTATCAGAGCCGTCGCAGTGCCTCTTCCCTTACGGAAACCTGACTGAAATTCAGGGAGAATATTATTCGCCTCCAAGTATTCAATTACCTGTAGATACACTACACGCTCCAGAATCTTTGATAGGCAGGGCAGTATACTGATTGGCCTGAGGTCTTTCAAATTGGCTGGATCACTTATTTTAGGGATAGGGCGAACGATTGCGCGACGCCATAGGCTAGGGAAAGATAGCATAGTTAGTACATACTAATTCCATGCTGCCATGTCATTATTCTAAGGTAGCCATCTTATTCTAAACTTTAGGCGACCGAGCTCTGCTCGGGTGAAAATACGGAGAAAACGGATTTTCCCAGATATACTGCGCACTCTATAATAACGCTTTTAGGATGCTGCTGGGGATGCCGTGGCGCTGCAGCGCGTGTGCTATGTTTGCTGAAGCGCGTACGAATAACGTTCAAGCCATCATGCGCAATAAAGTAAACTCCTTGCTGCACCGTCTACGAAGCAGCAGCAACAGCATCCTTAGTGCTATTGCTGCCGTTTCGACTGTCCTTTCCAAAATCTGTGGATAAGGACAGCCGTAGGCATCAGTTAGGTATAGATATTAACGATGCTAACATAGTTTTAGGTACACTTCTGTTACTAACACACTAACATTTTATGGTTTTATCTTTTTGTTGTGACAATGTGATTATTATGTATGTAACTTATATATGGAGTTTTCTCAATAAATAAATAATAATAATAATATCCAAACCTAGGTAGATCATTTTTCGCCCCAGTGAGCCCCTATGTTGCAACTCTTATCGAAATCGTTAGAGCCGTTTTAGAGAAAGTGATTACAAATATATTATGTAGAAACCTCCCGCTGTCATGTCACATGAGTTGAGTTTTGAGTTTTTATGTCATGTGTAATCGACAAGAACTCTACTTTTTGAGGCTGACTCTACTACCGTGTATTCTAAACCCTCGTGTTGCAATAAAAGCAATTCTTCTTATCTGTTATTTTGTGTGTTCATTAACGGTTACATACAGAAATAAACCTCCAACATGTGCCTCTATGCGCTACGAACCTCCTACATTTATGCCTTTACGCGCTACAAATGTCTCACTACGTACCCATATGCGCTACGGAGTCCTACATGCTACGAAACCCTACGCGCTACGAACCCCAATGCGCTACGAACCCTCCCACAGCTTGCGCAGGTTTCGATGCGGCACGATCCTCCTACACGTGACTCTCTTCAATTATTTTAAGACCTGCTAAGAACATCTGGGTCCTTAGACAAAGTAACATCGCTTCGTAGCGAAACGATACCTAAATTCGTCATCGTCTCTGAGATAACGATAAACATTTCCTAGCCAATGTAACACTATTGTCGCGATCGTTGTGTCGAATTGTTTATTCGTTAAGAAACAAAAATATTGGTTATGGTATCGAAAATTTAGCTGTCAGTGTCTGTCAAGAAGTGTCAAATCGGTTAAAGCCGCGAAATTTTTTGTTGTTTTTAAAGTTTTACGTTAAGAATAAGTGCGTTTAATCGTTTTCAAATTATAATAAAAACAATATTTTGACAGTGGTAAGTGAATAGAGTGTTATTACTTTTAGATAGTCTCCAAAATTTAATGATATTCAAAATAGATTCATTTTTTTATGTGACTGATGACAAACGATGATAGAGTAATCTCATTTTAATTTTTAGTGGTAAAAAACATGGAATCAAGAGTGCGAGCAAGTCCCGAACAATTGTCAACGCTGCTTGAATATAATGGAAAAATTGTCAACGCTGCTTGAATATCCTCAATTGTTTCCAATTGCCGTCGCTGTCTTAATCGCTTTTGGCGCCTCTCCCAGGTGTTCTCATTGTGTGCAGCCCACAATAAACGTAAATAATGCATGATTTATTCGCAATAATACCTCTAGTACAGAATAAATATCTAAGAGTATGTAATCACTCGTGTCAAAAATCTGCTGCTGAATGAAATCCGGCCGTATTGTTTCAATAACTACAACGTTTAGACATTCGTTTCGTTATCTTTTTTGGCGATCACGATCGAGGCGAAGGCGAACACGGAAAGGGCTGCTTGGCTACGCATTTGTATGTATTAAACTTGCTAACAATTTGTTACTCTATGGTTTCGTTACGAAATAGAACATTGTCTACCAACTTGCGATAACGATGTCGATTGACCACGTGACTTAACGCGGTATATGTCAATCCCATACATTTTAGTCTTGTCTAACTTCGTTATCGTTTTTAAATTGTTACTTTGTCTAAGCCCCCTGTAATTCTCTATATGCTACGAGTAAGAATTCCATGTTCTCATCTTGTGCGGAAATACTAAACGCACTGGTGCTAACTTGTCGTTTGCGTTACGGTGCTACGAGTACCAACATCGACATAACGGAATGTGTAAAATTGTATTTCAATTTGGTTTTTATTACTAAAGCTTTTCTACACGAAAATTAAATAAAACAATTGTCAGAAGAAAAGATTTGCTGTTTTAATTAAATACACAACAATCCTCAATCATTATTATTATAATTATGTTATCATTCAATTATTACATAATTATTTATCAACGATTCTTTTCATGTTTCTTCAAGTACGTTTTTAATTTTAATTTAATAAGTTGTTTTAAATATTAATTAAATACGGTAATAAAACTAAAAAAGTGCGATTATAGCTGAATACGCATTTTGATGTGTTTTCATTTTAAAGCAAACGTTGCCTGGCAGAGAATGTCGAAGGACATTGAGTCCGCCGTGTGCCACCATGGCAACATTGAACCTTGTAGTTGCTCATTAAGGCAATCATTACAAGGAAAATAAACTTCTTAAACCATAAACCAACAACTGGAAGCCCACAAGGTTCGCCCACAAGTTTTCGGGTCAAGTTAGTTACAAGTACGCTCTAGTAGGTAATAACCCCTTTCAAGGAATTGCTTGTGTTCCCAATGACCCTTATACATCTAACAGAATACTTGTTCATTCTATTTAATTTTAATAAAATTAAGATGAATATAACCGTTTGCTATCGGTATTTAAAAGCGATCTCTATGTAAGTTGCTATAATACGAAAAATATATAAACAGATTCAGTGAATGTGTGCACCACGCGCGAATCTCGTATTAATTCCGCGCGACAGTCATACGATTGTTACACGAGGTCTCAAAAAAGGAGTCTAATGTTTTCAGGGTTCATAAATGTTCGTATGTGAGTTTCTTTATTCCACCATTAAATAAAAATCTTTAATTATTTCAATATGGGTTTCAAATTGAAGGCATGAGCACATTTCAAAACGATATAATGTATTAGCATACATTTTACAAAGGTGAAATCGTTTGCAGCCAAAGATGAAATGTTTGTTTTACATGTAAGGGTGTTCATGTAAAACAAACATTTCAGTCATCAGACTTCAGACGTCGTGACCGACAAGTTGACATATTGATGACGAGTTTGAATGTATAAAATAAAAATAAAACATCATAACACGGCCATCCTATCAAAAAAAGAACTAAAATGTTCTGTGGAACATTTTTTAATCTGAGAGGTCCCCGACTGCAATGACAATTTTATTTATCTGTTTAGTCAGCGAGTCAGTCGTGACCTTTCGCTTTGTATATACATGTAATTAATACAACTTGTTTTTTACTTTTTAATTCGTTTTTTGTCGGGACAACCGTGTTTTTTATTTTTATAAATCTTCAAGTTTTCATTGCGCGTTATAATTTGTTGAGTGCTATAGTTTCTGTAAAACGTTCGCGAAGGGTTCAAAAAGCCCGAAGCGGTAAAACGCGGGACACAGGTCATGTGACACGCGGGACGGGACCTGTAATCTTCACAGACGTCCCCCACTGGATACATAACTTATGTATGTGGCGACTGTTTGAGCGCGCTCCGATACCGGCCGCTCGTCGAAACGTGCTTCCTTCTCAGAGCCGCTTGCGTGCGCGCTAAGCATTGCTCTACACCTGCGGACGCTTGTTGGCACGTGCTTCACACTCAGAGCCGCTTGCATGCGCGCTAAGCATTGCTCTACACCTGCGGACGCTTGTTGGCACGTGCTTCACACTCGGAGCCGCTTGCATGCGCGCTAGGCATTGCTCTACACCTCCGGACGCTCGTTGGCACGTGCTTCACACTCAGCGCCTTGCGCATGCGCGCTAGGCATTACTCTACACCTCTGCTTACTTTTTGTTAATGTTTCTCATTAAACAAGGATAGTTAAACTTACTGCTGTAATGGATTCCTATAATCTTGTAGTTTGCGAGCTACGCATCCACATTCACAGGCCGCACACGCTATAGCGTTATTATTTCTTTCGAGCAATATTTCTGCTATGAATCTACCGGAGCGCAATAAACTGAACCATTTATATCTGTAGGAGCGGTATTGACACGGCGCACTAGCAATATTACTTCGATCAGATTTCCTGGTAGCGGTTGAACGTTGTTATTAAATTGATGTCCCACTTGTTCGCTGCACACAGTGACAAGACACACGCACACGCACACAATACTCGTACGGACCATCTTTTGTTGAACTTTATTCCACTGGATACCATTGGGAGGCCGAACATACTTCAATAAATAACAAAAAACGGCCAAGTTTGTGTCCGACCACGCACAGTGAAGGGTACCGTAGTTGAGATGAATATTTACGTAAGCACATAATTGATTTGATCAATCGTAAAAATAAATTTGTATTTCTTGACATACCTATGAAAACAAAGTTGTTTCTGTCTTCGTAACCGAAAATATCCCACATTTTAAAAACGATTTGTTTAAATAAAAAAAGTCACTTAGATACACCATAATCTTTCTCATAATGGGATCCAACAGTATCTACCCCACACGCTTATATGTGCATTTAATTTTTTATTTCATCCCTCGGTTGCATGTTGGGGAGTGCCACTCTTATTATTTTATTTCGTAACTTCACTGAACTAGTGTTTAGCGGTGCACAGAATACGCCTGCTTTGCAAAGTTTACTGTGTAGTGCAAATCCTCTCCGAGTAAATGGCTGTGTGACATTCAGAAGGACGGACAGACGGACGAAGGGATATGACAAAATTATAAAGGTTCTGTTTTTTCTATTTAGCTAAGGAACCCTAGCTTAAAAGCTCTGCAGTAACAAAACTTATAAAACTAGGCTGTTTCCATTAATAATACTTTATAAGGCTCATTCGTGCGAGCGTACTCGGTGTGGTCGTGTGCGTCATGTGCGTCGTGAGCGTCGTGTAGTTCCCCTCTTTGGGTTAAGAAGCTGATGAGTGGATTTACTTAGAGAGACGGACAGAATGCCAAATTACGTCGCAGATGTAAGAAAACTCAACGATAAAACAAAACTCAAACTCAAAGCATTTATTTCAATTAAACCATTTACAGGCACTTTTGAATTGTCAAAGAGTCGGTCAGTTAGTCAGAAAGTTGAAGCTAATTGCCCATTCCAAAACGTAGATCTCTATGGAGAAGAACGGGCAAGAAACTCCAAGGACACTCTTTTAAATATAGATATTACAAAATCCTGGGTACATCATTCTTGTTGCTTCTATATGTGAGAACAATGTACAAAAAATAATCAAAAGCAATTGAAAATATAAGATTAAAAATAAGCCCTGGCAGATGAGAGATGACCAGTTTCAACTGACGGCGCCCGTTCACGAACATGACGCGTGGATCAGCACCATCCAGCTCAACCATTTTGTAGGGAACCGAATGATCCAACACACTCGCCACCATCAGCGAGACATTTAAGTGAACATGACATATTCTCAACTGCCATGCTATTTCAAGTCAACATACATCTTAATAAGTTAATAAACAGCTCCATGGTCTCACATTTACAAAAATAAAAATGCTTCTAAATTATACAAAACTAGTTTGCAATGTATCTAAAAAAATAAAAGAATTTAACCACCAAAAAGAAAATCATTACTTAATTGGAGCATTCAACAATTAAGTTGGTAAAACAAAAATAAATATTAAGTTCCTAATGTCAAAATATTTTTTTTTTAAAAAGGGGAAGCAACTCTTCCAAATATTAAAATTTTAACTAGTGAGCCCAAGCGGCTTACGTCTTACCTCTTCGACGTAATTTGGCATTCTACAAAGCCTGCATTTTGCAAAGCCTACGTTGCCACGTAGGTTTTATGTTGCCACGACGAATAGCGCTGGTTGCCGTTAAATTTTCCAATTGATTTGTCGCTCAGTTCCACTCCGCTCAGTTCGTCAGCGATAAGCGAGCAAGGGGCGCAGATAGCCTCTTTCAGCTGAACTCCATTTGCGTCGGGCGGCGGGCGTCGGGCGGCTGTGGGGCCTGTGGGCGACTCATAAAGAAGTACAAAGTAGAACGTCGGCGGGCGGCGTCCGCGTCGTCAGGGGAATTTTATTTCGAATTAATTTCATTGTGGAGAAACGTTTGTATTTATTTTCGTTTTGAGCCGAAAGCCGAGTGTTGTTGTTTTGATTTAATGCTTTTTGTGTAAAGCTCTCGTTCGCTGTAGTACCGGGCGGTGGCTAAACGTTATGTCATTCCAATAAGTATTTTAATAAACAAAAACCAGCCAAGTGCGTGTCAGACCACGCGCAATGAATGGTAGTAGGGATGAATTTATCTCAAGAAGAAACTTAACATTGTAGTTGAAAAAAATGTTCTCTCATACGGAATGTATGGGAGAACATGTTTTTGCAACTGCAAATGTAAGTTGGTCAATTATTATTATTCGTTAACTTGTAGGAGCCTAGATAGTTAGTGGTTTAACTGTGTTAGTTTTTTTTTAAAATTTTGTTATATATACCAGGGCTTGGAAACATTATTTAAAATAACGTTTTAAAACGTTTGTAACAGTTCTCGTTCTTCTTTGTACAACATTTTTTTCGGAATGAAAACGAAATGAGAACGTTTTCAAGGAAGTCGGTGTCTTTGGTTTTGAATTTTCGTTTTTTACCACCGACTTCCGAAATTAAAGTTATTTTTCACTTTTTGGGAAATCGGTGGATATACATTTAAAAAAAAAAACTGTTTATTCCGCAGGACGCAGCCGCGCACGGGGCGTGCGCCGACAAGCATGAACTTGTTTAGTTAAATTGTACCTTAGCTTCAATTCATTACATCATTGACTTCAATGTGCTTGCTGCTTTTACGTATTGATTAGGGTTGTGTTGCGAGTTAGCTATCGATCAATCCAAAAAGGGGTTAAAAACGTTTTATTAACCGAGAACGATTAAAAATTTGTTCTTCAAAAACGTTTTTATAACGTTCCGTTCGAACGTTACCGAAACAAATTGCTTCTTAGGTTTTTAAGACGAAACCGTTTCGAAAATAAACCGCTATCCGAGTCCTGATATAAACTACAGCCGTGAATTTTCATATATCCAAAACCAACCATTGAGCTGGCAGGCCATGTCCGTCTGTCTGTCTGCGGCTTAGCTCAGAGACTCTAGAGTCTCTGAGCTAAGCCGCAGACAGACAGACGGACATGGCGAAACTATTAGGGTTCCTTGTTGACTACGGAACCCTAAAAACGTGTTAACGACTAAAGTCTTCGTTGTTGATTTTATTGATTAAAAAAAAAAACATAGTAACGTTTTTTCAGTCGTAATATTTACGGTGTTGCTGAAGCTATGTATAAATTGGTTTTCTTATAATTCTGAAATATGATTTGCTAACAAAGCGGCTCGACAAGTCAGGTGATTAGCCGGTGCGGCGCGCGGCGCCATAATGCGCTACATTTGTCAATTGCCTTCAATTTAATGTAAATTCGATTCGCCCTTTTATTGCGGAGCTGGCTTCAATTTGAGACATTTCAAATCTTGTTATATGGACAGAGATGAAAGAAGTATACGTAGCAATGTGCTTATCTAAGTACCTACACTACGTATGTCTGCTTGTTATTTAGACTAGCGCGACACACACACACACACACACACACACACACACTAAACACTTTGTTATGAAGTGACGTAAGTGTTTAGTTTTAAGTTCTAATGCTTTGTCAGCTGATAGCTGGTAGTAACTATGTCGCTGTTGAGGAAATAACGCCTCAAAGTGAGTGCACGAATAATAAGTGCAGACATGATCGAGTGCAATATTAAATGACGGGAAAAAAGTGTCCTCTCGGTGTCAGCTCGTCGTCTTCTCGGCTCTCGGCCTTCGACGCTCGGCTCTCGGTAATAAAAACGTCATGTTCAAGTCCCCAGTCATAATGGAATGGAATCGGAGACGGATTGATAAACGATATCTCGTAAAAGCACTGATATTGGACGCTGCGCGCCACCGATAGCTCCGGAGTGCGCACCGCTCCCACGTGTTAGTGGAGGTTATCGGGCTAATGTCATTGAGCGTTGATAATTCAATGATTTTCTAGGTAAGTTTATTTGTAGATAGTGTGTTTGTTTGTGCGCGGGCGCTGAGTGGTGGTGGTCGGTGGTGGTCGGTCCACCTCCAAGTGAGCAGGTATCATGAATGAACAAAAACACAGAACGCAGAGCACGATTTCTCATGTCTTGAAGCTCACTGTTGTATAATATACTTAGAGGTAAATTACCCTAAATTAGTAGATAGTATTTTCTCCCAGTTCCACCAGTTCTCAGGAAGCGGATCGTCCCCGGTACAGACAGTATTTACCTACTAACACACAATGACTTATTTAAAAAAGGGCTCCGCGAGGGGGGTGCCTGGAGGCGGGGGGTTCTTCGCCGCGGCAATATAATACACGGACGTGGCGCGACTGCTAACCGCCTCAGATAAAAACACACAAACGATGCCTGCAACCGTTTCACTGTATAATATCTGCAATTTGTAGTAGTCGTCACAAAATTATTATATCGACGCGTTCTTTAACGAGCGGTAAGTACTACTCTAAACAAATAAGTCTCTGAGGAGCGGTGACTCATTCGCTGCTGTACTTTGAACGCCATTTTAATGAAGAATAAGTTATGATTGGAATACGGATTAAAAATGTTCGTATCAATTGCGAGATATTCATAATTGTATTTGCCCTAGCAAAACCGTTTAACACCTATGTCACGACGACAAGTGACGGTGAAAGGGAGCTAAGCTCCGACGGAGCCCACTGGAGCACGGCTGCTGGTGCGTAGGCACTCACGGACGAGCTAGTGTGACGGACACCACACACACCGACACTGTACTGCGCCGCATTACATCTGGCTAATTTATGTGCTTATATCGAAACTTTCATAATATTTACAGCAGGTCTCCACTCTTTTAGAACACATTAAAATAGATGTTCCAATCGGATTCTACTCAATCACACTTAGTTCGTGTTGTGATTGATGTTAGAGCGCAGTCATTCACGAGCTACGCTATTAAAAATGTATATTATTATGTAAGTAGTTTTATGATTATATAAATCTAAAGTAATAATTATAAAGAAAAAGTTTTGATTTTTTATATAAATATATGTTTCTTACGCTGTCATGCTAAAACGACTGAACGGATTTGGATGAAATTTGGCACATGGGTAGACCATGACCTGGGTTAGGACATAGTATAGGACTTTTCGTGGCAATATTCCTACGGGATCGAAACTTATGCGGGTGAAACCGCGGGGCGCAGCTAGTTTTATATATGTCGCAGGGATATTGTCAAACCAGTGATATTATAATTTCACTAGTAAAATTATAATTGCACGAAACTTTGTCAGCCGCCTCCATTTCTCACAATTTAACGGACTTTTTTTGTGTTATTGTAACAATATCCTGGTTTGAAAATATCCCTGCGACATATATATGCCGCAGGTAGGTATTGTCAAAGTAACTAGTATGCGTGAAGTATTTCATGGAGCTTCAGTGACCGCTCGTCCGAAAATAACTAAAATAATGAAGTAAGTAAATTAAAGCGCGTCACAAAGGCAGCCGCCGCGCCGGGAGCTCGTCCCTTTTGTGCTCTCGGTTTACATGCCGGCCGTCTCGCCGTCGACCCATACAGTCTAATGAAATTATATTAAGTATCTACTTTGTTTTGCGGCGCTGAGATTACCTGCGAGTGCTGTGAGACACCCCGAGGTGCGCGGTGCGGGGGTTGGGAGGGGGCGCCGTGTGTGACACGCGGCCGGGTTAATGTGGCGCGGTAATAGCAATTAGAGTCGGTTTATAACGTGTGTCACGGCGTATCAGCAACGCGTCACATTACGTGCCAACGTCGTTACGCGTCGATTGAACCGCGCTCGTCTCCCGCACTCACGCGGCGCGATGTGCGACGTGTCCTATGTCACCGATACACTCCGTTTTTGTGGAAATTGCGCCTCGATCCAGTTGCAAGTTAAGGCTCGTACAGACCAGCGCGATATCGCGGGCGCTACAAGGGTCACGCTGCCTGCAGCGCCCGCGATATCGCGCCAGTTTGTACGAGCCTTTAAGCCTTGTGCAGACTGGCGTGACGCGACTCTAACAAAACAATTTCTAAGAAAACTTCACGGTAGACAATTACTGGTGTCGCGTTGCGCCTTCGCGTCGCGCGAGTCTGCTCTAGGTGGAGCGGGTGGGCGTGTCAGACTCTTACTGACTAAAACCCACCCGTGTTCCTTCAGTTGCCTGCATTGCCAGGGGCCACGGTAACCCTTTCGCAAAAAACCGCAACCCCGGCAGGACAATGGTAATCGATATATTGCGAATATAACCCCGCTCGCTGCCACCGCCGCCACCGTGAACCGCCCGCGGAACTGACGATCTGTGTTCCAAGTTTTAGTTCACGTTTAAATACTCAATTAATTCACGGAAAACTTTCTTACAAACTTGGGTTTTACTTAGTTTCGTTCGGTCAGATTGGGATCCATACCCAGTCGTTCAATAAAAAAAAAAAGAGGTTTTGATGTTAAACTGAGCGAAAAGCAATCGTTCTTTTTATTGTATTTAATTTCCAGTCACTTCTACAAACTCGTACAAATTGTGTTGTTTGCTGGGCCTTTTTTGTGGGCTCAATTGAGCAGGCCTACTGCAAGTTGACGAATATGTGAGCATCTTTTTGTTTTTTCTTTTCTGTAGGGCATATCATAGCTGACCTCTGAGGTCATGACTATTTAACCGGTCAATCCTGTGGTTGCCTTAAGCTGCTATACTCAAAGCCACTAGCTAGGAGCTTAGCTAAAAAGCTAGGTGAACGCTCGCTAAGAGCACTCCCTGTGGGGTACGAGCCTCGGCTTAGGGCGTCACCGGAGGGAGGACATCAAAGATGGGACGGGCTGGATCAAAAGTTTCGATCATGATTATTGAACGGGGAATTTAAAGCTACGTGCACAGCTGCAACAACTGCTGGCACCTCGTTTTCGAGCAAGGGTCGGGAAGGAGTATCATTTACATGTGAGCATCATAAAATGTTTGGTGGTCAAGGAGCGATGTAGTGAGCCGGTGACGTTAGGTGATGGACTCACCCGCGGCACACAGGCAGCGGTCGGTGACGTCACGTGACGTACGTACTCAGCTCAACGGAGTATGATCGGTTCAGCGTTCAGTTTTAATGGAACGCGATGGAGTAGGCTTTAAGTGAGTTAGTACCGCACGTCGGTCGTGGCAGTCCTTTGATGCATGATGTGGCCAGTCGCAAAGGCCCGGCGCAACGCGGTGCGGTGCGAAGGATCGCGGGCGGGCGGAGCAAAGCGAGGCGCGGGTAAGGCTGCCATTAGAGATAGGTAGCTTACTCATTTAAAATGAGGATTGTGCGAGGCACTCATTTTTACAAAGTGTGCTAACACACTGTGCTACCACGAATGAGGCAAGGCTGCGGAGGCCTGTGAGCACGGACGTGCTGTGTGTGTCAGTGAGGCGCATGACTCGCGAGTGTGGTGTGTGGCTACGACAACACGACACGGTACACATACAGTAGAGTAGGCACACGCGGTGATTATTCGGTTAAGTGTGTTAAAAAGCCCTGACAAAAAGTCTGACATTTGCAAAAAAGTCCGGACATTTAACTTTTTAATCTTTTTTTTTTCTTATTATTATTATGTCCTTTATTTCATTTAAATACATATAATTTATATTTTTAAATATTAAAACAAATAAAATATAAAAACATTTAAAAATATAAAAAATAGTAGCCCACCGGTCTCGGGAACAGGATCCAAGCTACCGGCGGTCAGGGCTTCAGGGAGAGGAATCTTCTGACTATGCGAGCCGTGTCCAGGAGTACCGCTCTCTGGATCAAGCCCTTGATCCAGCTGCCCAACGAGAGCCTCCTTAGGTGTTGGTCGAGGCTCTTGGCGATTAAGCCATTGGCTGTCACGACTATCGGCACAATGATTGCTGAATCTACATCCCACATGTCGACAACCTCGCGAGCCAAGTAAAGATACTTGATTTGTTTATCTTTCTCAGCTTTCAAGAGGTTCTCGTCATGCGGGACCGTTATGTCAATAATCATTGTGCGCCGCTCTCCTCGATCCACCACCACTATATCAGGCTTATTGGCAACAATAGTTCTGTCAGTGATGATGGATCGATCCCAGTACAATGTGATATTTCCATTTTCGAGAACTGGGTCGGGCACATACCTGTAGTACGGCACTTCCGATTCCACAAGGCAAGGCACTTCAGAGCAAGTTGCTGGTGGATAATCCTGGCTACAAGGTTGTTTCTATGTAAGTACTCTTCATTAGCTAGACGAGAACACCCGGAGATAATATGTCGGATTGATTCTCCCGGACGGTGGCATGCCCGACAGATGTCAACCGTGCCGTCCTTCACAATAAATCTCCAGTAATTGTTCGTCATCATAACTTCGTCCATAATTGCACAGACAAAACCTGCGGTTTCCCCAAAGAGGTCACCAACACGCAGCCAGGTTACGGACGCTGGTAAATCTACATCGGGCCCATGCAGGGCCCGTAAGTAGCGTCCGTGAAGCTCCTTAATCTGCCATATCTCCATGCGATCCTTAGTGTCAAGCACTACAGGCTTGCGCCAGTTCTCTTTAGCCAAGGAGAGCGGGGTAAGGCCCTTGTCTACCACGACCACATCTCGATGCATCCCCACGTCGACTCCTAGGAAATATTCCCTGAGACTGCATATCTCGCGATTGTGGAGGGTCTTAGCGTTTAAAAAGCCTCGACCTCCACACTTTCGCGGGATATACAGTCTCATTGCTGATGACCGTGGGTGACGCATTCGATATGCAGTCAGCAACGTACGGACCCTCCTATCCAAGGCGTCGAGTTCGGTCTGAGTCCATTTGAGTATGCCGAAAGAGTACCTACATCAAAACCGGCATAACCCAACCGTTGAAGGCGCGCACCTTGTTTCCGCCTGATAGAAGACTATTTAATACTTTATTCAGGCGGCCAAAGAAGCGCTCCTTCAACGATTGCTTCATGTCAGTAACATTGATGCCCAACGCTTCCGACATACCCAAATACTCATAGGTTTCGGATGCGGAGAGGGCTCTAAGGTTTATGGAATCCGAGAGTTGGGTTCCCACGGATTCCACAATCTCCCCTCGCTTTACATACATGACCGGACATTTGTCCACACCAAATTCCATCCTGATGGCGCTACTGAAAGTTTCAGTTACTTTCAGTAGCTCCATCAATTGGAAATTGTTGGGGGCAAAGAGTTTTAGGTCGTCCATGCAGAGGAGGTGAGAAATAACCTGACCACCTCTCCTCAACCGATAGCCAAGACCTAGATCCTCCAGCAGTGTGCTAAGAGGATTCAGGGCTAAGCAGAACCAGAGCGGACTCAAACTGTCGCCTTGAAATATGCCTCGCTCGATCCTTATCGGCTCGCTATTCCTCTGGATATTTTGACATCCTGGGTAGCGAAGGACCGTCCTCCATTGCCCTATTCACGACATCAGGAAGGTGCGCAGAGTTTTATCTACTTTATTCAACTCCAGCGCCCTCATGAGCCATGTATGTGGCACCGAGTCATAGGCCTTCTTATAATCTATCCAGCATGTCAACAGATCCTTTCGGGAACGGTGAACCTGTTGGCTAATGGCCATATCAATGAGGAGTAGCTCCTTAGTACCGCGGGACCCGTTCCTACATCCATTTTGAGAGGAAGACATGATGGAGTTGGTGTCAATATGTTTGTTAATTTTAGCTCTCAAAATGGATCTCAAATGGTCTATAAAGTTCTTAAACTTTATAGACCGTCGGTAAACACGTGATCGGTCTATTATTATTTTATTATTATTATTATAGGGTCTATGACATTTCTCGGGACCCTGGGCCTCTCTCAACTCGCAGAGGCCCGTTAGACGTTTTGAATGAAATGAGGCACCAACCGATGATTATCCCTATTCGCGCTATGCAAGTGCACCCAAGGACAACCCCCGGTTGGTGCAAGACTATTGTAGGATATGGAAACAAAAATATTGGATTATGGGTTTAGGTGGCTAAGTGAACTGGTTACCTAGAGCTATGGAAAGACTATGGCCCCTGCCTGACTAATATTTTATATAAAATTCACAGTTAAAATGGCAGGGGGTGACTGGCACACTCAATAATGGACCCCCGGAAACGGTCGCTAGCACATAGTGACGTAGCGACTAGGGGGCAACATGTCCTAAGGTGCTTGAGGAGTGGAGAGGTATTCCACGGCTTTCAGAACAATCCCAGAGCCCGGAAGATGATCGAGATCCCTACGAGCACTAACTGGAATAATTCCTTCCTCCGAGCACATTTGCTCTTGCGAATCTCCACTCAAGCCGGCCAATTAAGGCAATAATGAGGTGGGAGCTCCGTTCCTCGTCAGTGTTCACTCCAGCCGGCCAATAAAGGCAAGCCAGAGGTGAGGAACAAGACTTCTCCCGGGAGATAGGGAACGTAGGGTCACTACTGCCCAACAGCTCGCCACATGCTGCCCTGCGGGTTTTTGTATGTCTCTTGGTCTGGCTCCTCATCCCAGACCCGTTCCGGCAAAGTAAACTCTACCGGCACAGGCCTAGAGTTCGGAGCGCGCAAGCCCCACCACGACGTCAACGTAGAGATACGGCGGTGGGGTTATTATTTTTTTTTTTTGTCTTTGACACATTTCGGAACCCTGGGGTCCCGGACCTTTGGAAGGCGTACGAGGGGCCGAAGACAACTTGCAGAGGCCCGTTATACGTTTTGAATTAAATGAGGCACCAACCGACGATTATCCCTGTTCGCGCTATGCAAGTGCACCCAAGGACAACCCCCGGTTGGTGCAAGACTAATGTAGGATATGGAAACAAAAATATTGGATTATGGGTTTGGGTGGCTAAGTGAACTGGTTACCTAGAGCTATGGAAAGACTATGGCCCCTGCCTGACCAATATTTTATATAAAATACACAGGTAAAATGGCAGGGGGTGACTGGCACACTCAGTAATGGGCCCCCGAAAACGGTCGCTAGCACAAAGTGTCTAAGCGACAAGGGGACAACATGTCCTGAGGTGCTTATGAGGAGTGGAGATGTATTCCACGGCTATCAGGACAATCGCGAAAGTACGGTCAAGATCCCTACCAGTATCTTATTGGAATACTTCCTTCCTCCGAGCACGACGTCAACGTAGAGATACGGCGGTGGGGTTATTATTATTACATAACATCACGCCTTGTTTCCCCGAAGGGTTGGGCAGAGGTGTCCCTGTAGCAGGCACACCCACATTTCGCCAGTTATGTTTAAGTCCCATGTAATAGGGGGCGAGCCTATTGCCATCAACCGGGCACAAATCCAGACTCCGAGCTGCTACTGAGAAATTAATAATAAATTATTAATAAAAAAATAAAAAAAAATATTAATTATTATTTATATTAATTATTATTATTATTAATTATTTTATTAATTATTAATTATTATTAATTATTTTTATATATTTATATATCTCGGGACCTTAGGGTCCCGGTCTTTTGGAAGGCGTACGAGGGGCCGAAGCCAACTCGCAGAGGCCCCTTAGACAATTTTATATGGAATGAGGCACCAACCGACGATTATCCCTGTATGGACTATGCAAGTGCACCCAAGGACAACCCCCGGTTGGTGCAGGACTATTGTAGAACATGAAAATAAAACTTATGCTATGGGTTTGGATGGCTATAGTGGATTTGTTTCCTTGAACTATGGGATAACTATGTCCCCTGCCTGACCAATGTTATATACTATACAAGGATGAAATGGCAGGGGGTGACTTGCACACTCAATAATGGGCCCCCGGAAAACTGTCGCTAGCACACAGTGACGTAGCAACTAGGGGGCAACATGTCTTGAGGTGCTTGAGGAGTGGAGAGGTATTCCACGGCTTTCAGAACAATCCCAGAGCCCGGAAGATGGTCAACATCCCTACGAGCACTTACTGGAATACTTCCTTCCTCCGAGCACATTTGCTCTTGCGAATCTCCACTCAAGCCGGCCAATTAAGGCAAGAATGAGGTGGGAGCTCCGTTCCTCGTCAGTATTCACTCCAGCCGGCCAATAAAGGCAAGCCAGAGGTGAGGAACAAGACTTCTCCCGGGAGATAGGGTCCGTGGGGTCGCTACTGCC
The DNA here is from genome assembly GCA_916610215.1 of Omphaloscelis lunosa. Lineage (NCBI taxonomy): Eukaryota > Metazoa > Arthropoda > Insecta > Lepidoptera > Noctuidae > Omphaloscelis > Omphaloscelis lunosa. The sequence continues at coordinate 710,509 of OU744245.1, read as the reverse complement.
CAACAGCTCGCCACATGCTGCCCTGCGAGTTTTTGTATCTCTCTTGGTCTGGCTCCTCATCCTAGACCCGTTCCGGCAAAGTAAACTCTACCGGCACAGACCTAGAGTTCGGAGCGCACAAGCCCCACCACGACGTCAACGTAGAGATACGGCGGTGGGGTTATTAATTATTATTATTATTAATTATTTTATTAATTATTAATTATTATTATTAGTAATCATTTATCTTTTTTAAAGAAAATCCCCTTCAATCGAAAAAGTCCGGACAAATGAAAAAGCTGGACATAGTCCGGACGGGGTGCCAAAAAGTCAAACATGTCCGTGCAAATCCGGACGAATGGTAACCCTAGGCGCGGGCTTCAAATTGGCAATTTACTATGACGCGGTGTCGCGGGACCGGGATCATCGCTCTTGTTTCATCACCGTACACGTGTCGACATATGAAGCCCTTTGTGGCGAATTCTTTTGATCTATAAATCGATCACACGCTGTATCTACATAGGTATGTTTTATGTGGTGACGAACACTTCGTTTACCTCAGCTCAGCACATAATTAACATCCGCGCGATTGGAATTAAAACTTTGCAAAACTCATTCGTCGCCATCATCACTTCAGCGCGGAACAGGCCTCTTCTTTCTTCAGGCTTATGATTACATAATGATTTGCTAATGAACACAAACTCGAGACATCGGTGAGGTTCGACATTTTTGCATCGGACGGGATCGCCTGACAGCCGGGCCCACAATTTTTCGACAGTTTATAATTTAACGTTAATAATAGTGATGTGCCGGATATCCGTATCTGTATTCGTATCCGCGGATATCCGAGGGAGAAAAAAGATCTGTATCTGTATCCGTATCCGTTACTTTTTGGCGGACCTTGAACGGATATTTTATATTAATACATTTCATTACGTATACGAAATATTTAAGATATGGAGCAATGAAATACTGTTAACTTCAATCCAAATTAGTAAAAAAAAAAATATCATAAAAATAAATATAATCACATTTTTTAACGATCCGGCACATCACTAAGTTAGTTATACCGTAAGATTTATAAACTAACGAAGTTCATAATTATACAGTAACATATACATATTTGTAATGTGCTCGTCAAGACCTCTCTTTTGATTCCAAAAATGTCATGATATTTTACGAGATCAGAAATGTACGTGTAAAGTCCAGGGAGAAATTATATAGCCTATGTCACCCGGACCATTATTACTAATCTATTAATATCTCATTCATCAAAATCGGTTTAGTAGTTTAGGCGGGTTATGCGCAGTTGCATCACAAAAGGGCCATCGCCAACTCAGCACTCAATACTTTTATTATAGAAACATACGCTGCTTTAGCGAACGAAGGAAACGGCGAGCTGAGCAAGCACTTTGTAACGCACCAACCTAGTTTACCCAGTTATTGTAACTCTGTAAAATTCCATTCCATATTGATACTTCGAATAGGTATTTAGGCTAATTTAGTACAAAATTAATTAATGTAATAATATTCTTTTTATTTTAAATAGCTACGCGCCGCGGATTCACCCGCAGAAGTCTCGATCCCGTAGGAATATCGGGATCAAAATTATTTTATGTCCTAACCCAGGTCATGGTCTATCCTGTCATATTATGGATAGACAATGACCTGGGTTAGGACATAAAATAATTTCATCCAGATCCGTTCAGCTATTTCGGCGTGAAATCGTTACAAACAAACATACAACATAACAACATCATTACATCACGCCTTGTTTTCCCCGAAGGGTTGGGCAGAGGTGTCCCTGTAGCAGGCACACCCACATTTCGCCAGTTATGTTTAAGTCCCATGTAATAGGGGGCGAGCCTATTGCCATCAACCGGGCACAAATCCAGACTCCGAGCTGCTACTGAGAAATTTCAGATAGAAAAACCCAATAACATTTTGCTCGACCCGGGAATCGAACCCAGGACCTCATACTTAGCAGTAGCGCTTGCGACCACTAGACCAACGAGGCACGTCAAACATACAAAAAACCAAATATTGTCTCTTTATAATATAATTACTTTAGATATTTTATTATACTATTATGTTTAGATAATATTAGAGGGCCTATATATACTACCTCAAATGGACTAGCATGATCCTCCGTTATATCGAAAATATTGCAGCATTAATTTTGAAATAAATATATGTTAAAGTTAAAGATTAATGTTAAGTACTATGTTTGACGAAAACACGATTCCATAAAATTTTCTCGATAGAAAAAAAAACTAAAGTACCTCCAAACCGAACAATAAACCGCTGGTATTCTAAAAATAATCCAAATTAGATCATGAAACTTTGCATAATAACTGAACTAACTATAAAGCAGCGACTGTGTTTTTTTTTTTTTTTAATTAGCATTATTATCTCCGTAAAAAGCAATTACCTAAATTATTGGCGCCTCAGAGCCGCTAGCGCCCCACTCCGTCTCGTTCTCACTCAGTCCGCGAGCAGTATGGTGCGAGCGAGGTAAAAAGTGAATTTGAGCTGAGGTAGTGAGGCTCTTAAGATAAATAAATAAAGTAATATCAGTTTACTTATATTTTTTTAAACGCCACTTACGTAGCTTATCCACTGTAAGTGCCGCGCCCCACTACCGCAGTACCCCTATCAATTTGCATTACTGTGTGCGGAAATGCGGTACTGGGGCGCGTCATTTCAGAGTGGACAAGCTGGCGTGAAGTAACGTAATCGGTAGGATGTTCGCGGGCCGGTTCGCAAAAATTTATGAGTACACCTAAATTGTTCTTGTGTTGCACCCGTTTTAGTCCTAGTACAAGGTAGTACTAATTTTAGTAATTTTACTAATTTTAGTTTTTTCGTAATTTTTCAATTCCAATTCCCGGGAGCCTGCCTCTCGTACGGCTCGCTGGAGTACTAAAGACAATAGTAGAGATTTAAATACTGATAGTGAAGTTAGAAGATTAAACGAATGGGAGCAATTTTTTAAAAAGAAATCATTTCAGAATTTTTAATAAATCATAGTCTGGCCAGGAATTTTTCAGTCAACCTACACGCCATATTATTTTTTTAAGTCAAAGTCAAAGTCAAAACATTTATTTCAAATAGGCCCATGTATGGCACTTTTGAACGTCAAAATTTACAGAAGGTCGTTCCTCTGCGGATCTTAGACCGAATGTGGATCGCCATATTTACTGCAATAAGTATATAATAAGTGAGGAGCTCGTGGCTAAGTTATAACAGCTGCACGGTTTGATCCATCAGGTTAAGCTACGCTTGCCGGGGTTGCTCTGTGGATGGGTGATCATCTTAACATACCGAGACTCCTCTGTGGCTCGGAAAGTACGTTAAGCCATTGGTTCCGGCTATCATTCGTGGAACTTTGACGGTCGTTATGGGTCGTCAGAAGCCCGAAACTCTGACAACCAGTCTTACCAAGGGGTATGGTATTACCCAGTTACTGGGTTATGTAGGTCAGTTAGGCAGTCGCTCTATGTAAAATACGGTATTCAGCTGCATCCGGTTAGACTGGAAGCCGACCCTAACAAAGTTTGGAAAAGGCAGGCAGATTGATTGATACTTACTGCAATAACTATGGCTGATTATAAATAACTTTGTAGACACATGCGCATGTCGTGATTAGTCGATAGTATTGCGGAAGCACTATGTCGGCTATAAGCAGGATCGACCTTGACCTTGTAAACTCATCTCAACGTGCAATTACAAGAGTAATTACCCTTATTGCTAACCATTAGGTACATGGCTTCCTCGAATTATAGCTTATTATATTGACATAGTAACAATACGGTAACTGTAAGGCATATGTTCTTATAAAATGTGCCTAAACCCACCCTTATGACGATAATATGGCTAATTTTTGCTTCTTGGGTGGCCTACACTGTTGCCGGCAAGAAACTCCACGGTTACTCTAATAAAAATAAATGTTTTCAAATTACAGTGTTAATAGGTACGCCTCTCATACCTATTAACACTGTAATTTGATTTATAGGAAGCGACTGATTGGAACCGTGCACCAGCTTCAGAAGTTCATAAGTGCCCAAGTAGGTCTATGTGAAATAAAATGTTTTGTCATAACATAACATCACGCCTGTAATCCCCGAAGGTTTAGGCAGAGGGTACCTATAGTACACCCATAGTTCGCCAGTTATGTTTAAGTCCCATGTAATAGGGGGCGAGCCTATTGCCATCAACCAGGCACAAATCCAAACTCCCGGCTGCTACTGAGATATTCCAGATGGAAAACTCCAATAACACTTTGCCCGACCCGGGAATCGAACCCAGGACTTCATACTCAGCAGTAGCACTTGCGACCACTAGACCAACGAGGCAGAAAATGTTTTGATTTTTTATCTAATTTGTTTGGTAAACAAAACAAAGAAAAAAGAAAAAATAACTTAAAGTATTTTTTCAATAATTTATAGCCATGGACATATTTAAATAGGCAACCTATTTGCAATACATTTGTAAAATACATTTTTTATTTTATTTTATAAACAGATGACAGACAACGGAATCTTAGATATAAGTATATGGTGATAACGTGCGTGTGGTGCCCGTCGCAGCCGCTAGCCGCGCGTGCACGCGTGCGGCGCCACGCGACTCTCCCCTGTGGTGTTTTGTTTGCGAACCTTGAGTTCCGGCACGTTTCCTCTTCTGCAAATTTAACAATATTTTCCTTATCGCCTTGTTTAGGAAAAATAAATTAAGAACGCTAAAATATTGTGTCGCTTTAAACTGAGCAGCATGAAATGATCTTATTTAAGGCGGATAAAGACGGATGAGGAATTTGCTGACGGTATACATATTTCGTTCGATCTAAAGCCGGGTTTATCCAGTTTGTGGGCAAATCGGTGGAAAAATTCCTTTTGAAATACATCGTCCCAGAGTACCGCGCGGGTAGAGAGACGCTTATAGATAAGTGTGCGGGCGGCGGGGGTGCGGTGGGGGAGGGCGCACCAACGCGATTAGCCACTACAATTGAATAAGGCTGGAATGGGCGCGCGAGCTATGAAGCTAAGAATTCGACCCTCCGCGAATGCTTGTCGCCGTCAAAGAAAACGGAAATAAGTAAATTAGACGATATTGTCGCGGCGTAGCGCAGTAATCTGTGCCGTGCCGCACCGTGTGGCGCGGAGCGATGCGGAGCGGATCATTGTAGTGCGATGCTGCGATGTCTGCCACACCACCAGATTTCTTAGTCGTTTATCAAACATTCCGGAAAGGAGCGTTTATTCCACGCAATATGTTGTTGACTTGTCGTTGACAATTCAAAAATGCCTGTAAATGGTTTAATTGAAATAAATGCTTTGAGAGAGAGATAAATACAAGGAGCCGCCATGTCCGTATGTTTGTCTGTTTGTCTGTCCGCGGCTTAGCTCAGAGACTGTTAGTACTAAAAAGCTGTAATTTGGCATGAGTAAACGTATTAATCACGCCGACAAAGTGGTAAAATAAAATCACGAAATACATTTATTTTTAGGGTGCCTCCCCTACACGTAAAGTGGGGATGTTTTTTTTTCTCATCTATCCCATAGTGAGGGAAAAAATGGTTTTCATAAAATATTTCGAGTTTGTGCAAACCATTTTTGGATTCAGGGATCCGTTTTCAAAATATTAAGCTTTAAAGTGCTAATTTTTGTCGGAAAATATCCAACGGGATTAAATCATTTGCAAGATAGGTACCCAACTCCCTCACCAACTTACAGTAGAAGTATCGTGTTTGGGCTCATTGCCAAGGTCTCAATAAATAGGTTATAGGTTATAGTCTGATGATGGAGCAAAAGAGAGAAATGGGAATAAATTAATTATTAACTAGCTTCACTGTGGGAAAAATGCGTACAGCTGCACAGATTTTGGCGAAGCACCAACATTACTAAAAAATAATAAAAAATCTTATTATTAAGTATTGAAAATAAAAAAAGTTTTTGCTATTCAAAATTAACATTTTTTGTACTAAAATTACCCCAAATCCATTTAAAATTAGCAAATTTTCAACAGGGTTCATACGTTATGACTTGTCAAGTAGACACCTGCTAAACGACGGCCGCCCGCACCCCATGTAATAAATCGGTAAAATTCCTCTTTGAAAAAAAAAGTGGCGTATTTTTTTTTCTTGAAAATGTCCACATAAATAAATTCTGCGTTTTTTACATGTTGTATGTAGGATATCTATACAGGGTGGCAGGGACATCGACGCAATAACTGTCACCATGGATTCAGCACATGATTCTGAACGCCCCTGGCTGCGTTGAAATTTTTCGCCGGTTATTATAAAAAAAATTCAGCTATTCCATACATTTTGACCGCGTAGTTATTGCACTTTTCTATGAAACAGCAGATTAAAAAAGAAATAACCGACACAAATTTTAGATGCTGCGGGTTTCAGAATCATGTACTGAATCCATGGCAACAGTTTTCGCGACGATATCATTCCACCCTGTAGATTAATCACGTGCACTCCACGTGCACGTACACGACATGGAGTGTGTGGAGTTTGTGTGGTGAGCACTTGTTGTAATGAGCGTTACAATCAGCTTGACGTGTCCGCAGCAGCAGACGCGCGACCTCGCGTCGCACGCGCAGCCACTGCGCACGGACAGAACTCGCCACAGTTAACTATTATGCACGACTTTGGTTAAAGACCTGAAGATAACCCAAAAACATGTTGGCGCTAAGAGAGGCGCTAAAACACTGAACGAGTTCGGCGTACTAACCAAACATTAAGGTCAATGTAAATGCAAAATGCAAGTATGCAGAAAATGTCAATAAAATGGCAAGAATTCCAATAAATGCTCACCGGAAATGAATCTAAATAAAAATGCATGATGACTCAAATACGTCTAATTGAATACAAAAATGCATCATCTTGGCTTCGCCGTTTATTAATGCACTTCCAAATGTAGGTCGCGATCAAAGTGCAAATACGCGAGCCTGCTAACTTATTGCATTAAAAAAACACATCTTTCGAAACCATGTACGTTCACCTACATATTGCCACCACAAAGAATGGTGACAGTAAATAACTGCAAGACATGTAAACAATTACAGACCGTAGAAAACCCAATGTAAAAAAATCAGAGTAGTGATAAATGTAAAATAATGTGTCAATGGATAATATGTAAAAATATAAACTAAAATCCATAAATAGAATGTCACCATTAATTAACATACGTCACTATGTCTATCAGTGTCAAATTTCACTTCACTAGAAGAGGGGTTAACCCTTGTCATCGTATTCACTTCACTATGCACTTTTGATTCCCGTTTGTTGACCTTGCTGTACCCGTCCTCGATGTCATCTTCTTCTTCTCATCTTCCTCTGCTTCTCGCATCTTGAGGACCCTCCCCTTGTCTTTTGGTTTTCATGTTTCGCCAATAATACACCGATGTTACAAACAGTGCAATGCTAATAATAATGACCACATAGATCGCGATGTAGTGATGAACGTCATGAGGAGATAGGGTTTTTAGCTTCGATAGTTCTTTAATCGAGCGCAGTTCAGTATTAATCTTCTTGAAGGACTCTTCGTGCGTTTCAATGTGCAACGACGAGTTACGAACAGAAGTGTTGATGATATTGTTGATGGGTGAAATTGTGGGTATTACCATGGCATATGGTTCATAAGCAAAAATGTCCATTGTTTGTTCCATGCCTATATGCGTAAAGCATGAATGAATCACCTTGCAGGTTACAACCTCGTTTAAGTGTTATCAGACCCGAGTGACGTAGCGTCTCCGATGTCATTTGAGCTCCGCACACTAGTCGCACTTCGCATGTGTCACAATAATAATAGAACCATGTGTTTTGCTTATTTTATTTTACCCACTTGTCGGCGCATAATTTTATTTCAGTATCACAATATGCACTATTTTCTTCGTTGGCTCGAATCAGCTGTACTCCGCAAATAGACTTGCGCCGATCCAGTGCTGTATCCTATATACAGCACTGGCGATCGGCGCAAGTCTATTTGATTTAATCTGCACATCAGAGTTTTATCATGGATTTTTTGGCATTCTTGAATATCGGGTTGTTCTAGGGGTATAAACGAGTATTGGTTTGCGTTAAATGCAATTAATTTTGAATTGGGAATAACGTTCATCACATGAGTAATGTCAATACGTTGAGGTATGCTGATTAGTTTATTTAGCTCGTATAGTGCATAATTCATGAACGGAATTTTTATTTTCATCAATAGGTATTGCTGTGTAATGCGTGTGTTAGATTTATAACGATGTAATTAATACATAACAACGTATTTCATATTGTAACATAAGCTAATAATTAATTTCTAGTTAAATGCAGTAAAAGTATAGTAAATAACATCATTTTAAGGTGTGTTTAAATTTTGTGTAGCAAATAAGTATGAATCATGTTTGCTTGTCATCGTTTATGGAAACATGAATCATACTTGTTTGTCGCCGCTTATAAAAGCGAGTGTTCCGACTTCATCGAGTTCCGACCTCGCCGTCGAGGTCCTTTGCGATCGCGTCCGCGCCCCCGAGTAAATGATACTCCTCCCCGACCCTTGCTCGATAACGAGGTGCCAGCAGTGGTTTCAGCTGTGCACGTAGCTTTAAATTCCCCGATTAATAATAATGATCAAAACTTTGATCCAGCCCGTCCCATCTTTGATGTCCTCCCTCCGGTGACGCCCTAAGCCGAGGCTCGTACCCCACAGGGGGTGCCCTTAGCGAGCGTTCACCTAGCTTTTTAGCTTAGTTTTGTATGCCCCTGGCTGGAGGCTTTGAGTGTAGCAGCTTAAGGCAACCACAGGATTGACCGGTTAAGTAGTCATGACCTCAGAGGTCAGCTACGAGATGCCCTACAGAAAAAAAAAAAAAAAAAAAAAAAAAAAAAAAAAAAAAAATTCATCGAGTCACTTCCGCTTGGAACGTTGACTGGTACGGAGCTCCCGAAGAAAATAATAGATAAGTATAACTATGGTGTAATGTATAAAGGCTATTTTGTTTAAATCAATAAATAAAAGTGTAGTCATATGTATAATAATATAATATATACCTAGTCGATATGAAATAATAAAATATATGTTTCTTGAACAAAGTACTTTCATTTCACTATTTTGTTCTAAAATAAAATATTCTTTGAGCATATAAGTATGTGTATTTAATGTAGAACTAATTAATTGCTCTTTAATTTTGCTTTTATTTCTTTATTCTAACATCAGAAGTGGGATATCGGCCTAATTTGCCCATAATAACATATCTATGTTTATGTAGAGGTCATGGAGCCGTCTCAACTACTGGAAGGTCTGGTGAAAGCCATTCAGGAAGCAATAACCTCAAATCAGCGCTCTGATGACATCGCTTTGCCCATCTTCGACCCAGAGAAAAACGATAATGGTGCTGAAGGATGGTGTCGGAGTATAGACAAACTTGGCGCTGAATTCAAGTGGACCAGCATCCAGCAAGATGCCACAGCAGGTAAGGCCCTACGGGGTTCTGCATTAAAATGGTTCGAAACATGGGAACCAGACACCGAACGGTCTTGGGAAGCTTTGTGTAAGGATATAATTGATTTATATCCAGCAAAGAAGAATTTAACCGAAAAGATGTCAAAGGCCATTTTATATACATCTGAACTTACCGACACATATTGTGAATATGCGAGGGAGAAAGTCAGGCTATTACGAGGCACAAAGGTAGCTTTTACGGAATTACAGTTGATTGAACTTATTTGTGGTAGCATTAGTGAAGTTAACGTAAGAATGGCAAGCTTAAATAGTTCGATAGGTTCCGTACCGGACTTAATAACGCTATTCTCTACCTATGAAAAAGCCCCCAAAAAGAGATCTTTGGAGATAGCTGCAAACTCTGGACAAAACGGTATTAAACGTTTTAAACCTAACTTGGAGGTCGGGCACAAAGAAGCAAAAACATGTTACTCATGTGGAAATAGTGGTCATCTGATGGCTCGTTGTCCAAAGCTTGAAGCCCACTCCAGTAACAAAGAGTCAAATTCTTCAAAAACTTTGCGAACCATTAAAACTACTTGTTCTTTTTGTAAGAAAGAGGGTCATTCCTTTGAAAAATGCTTTCATCGAGTAGCTTGCACGGTTTGTAACAAGATGGGTCATTCACCCGACAGGTGTTTTCATAGAATTGAGAAAAATAAAAACATCAATACCACAGAAACCAAATGACTATCTAGCAAATTTACTAAGATTCACATAAACGGTATCGAAATTCATTCTTTGTTAGACACTGGGGCTGACTGTAGTTTAATAAGAGAATGTGTAGCAAGGCGCCTAAAATGTAAGTTATTGCCATGTTCATTATATTTAGACGGCATAGGTCATGGTAAACTTCATATTTTTGCAAAAATAAGCGTTCCCGTTCAATGTCGAGACTTGTGTATTGATATAGAATTTTATGTAGCAGCAGATAAAGATTTCCATTACGATTGTATAATCTGCCGTAACGCTGTTAAACACCCTAATGTAACGATTGTATTAGATTCCTTAAGTACCAAGTTAGTTAACATTAATACTTATACGCCTCAATTGATAATTGGATCACTTCAAACGCAGATAAATTCTAGTATATATATAAACTCTCTCACTATTGCTCTTGCCCATCTAGACACATCCCTACAAAATAGTATAATTAATATCTTTCAAAAGTATCCTCATATTTTACCAACAGACAATAATATAAGTACAGCAACAACAGGTCGGCTTAAAATTCGATTAAAGTCTAATAAAATTATAAACTACCGTCCGTACCGTTTGGCCCCGATTGAGAGGGAGAAGGTTAAACAAATAATTGACGATTTACTTGAAAAAGGAATCATACAGGAAAGTGAATCTGAATATGCGAGCCCTATCCTGCTTGTAAAAAAGAAAGATGGAAGTGACAGGCTTTGCATAGATTATAGAGCATTAAATCAAATTATTGAAAAAGAACGATATCCCCTCCCTCTCATCGAAGACCAAATAGATCGACTAGGCAACGGCCAAGTCGAACGATACGTATCCACAATAACAAACATGATAAGCATTTCTTGTACTGATGTGTCAGACTGGCCGAGCGTTTTGTGGAAGGTCCAATTGTCCTTAAACACTACTGTACAACAATCAACTGGCTTTTCACCTATTAGGCTGCTTATTGGCAGAAACTCTAACATCCCGTGTATACAAGCTAGATTAGATGAGGTAATACAAGATGATAATATAATTATTGACGTAACGGCCGATCGTCAGTTAGCACATCAACGTCTTAAAATTGTTGCCGATAAATTCAAAGACCGCTTTGACCAAACGCGTAGAGATAACATAAGTTATAGCGTAGGTGACACCGTTTATGTAAATCAAGACCATAGGCGACATGACAAACTAACAGCAAAATTTAAGGGACCTTACGAAATTATGAACATATTAGATAATGACAGATTCTCATTAAGGGATATTGGAAATTTAAGGAAGCTGTAGTAGAAGGTTTATTATAATATTAATTTAAGATGATTGTATTATGGATTAAAACCTTAGCTGTGGTATGACATTCACTGGCTGCGGGTGATTAAGCTTCACTGACTGCGGGTGTTTGGTCTGCCCAGTAAGGTCTGATTATTGATTATAGCATGATTACTATGAAACGATTACTGATATTATGTAAATAAAATGTACCTATATTTAATAAGAATATTGTGTTTGTACTTCGAGAGCGAAGTACTTGTCAGTATGGCCGTGTTAGATTTATAACGATGTAATTAATACATAACAACGTATTTCATATTGTAACATAAGCTAATAATTAATTTCTAGTTAAATGCAGTAAAAGTATAGTAAATAACATCATTTTAAGGTGTGTTTAAATTTTGTGTAGCAAATAAGTATGAATCATGTTTGCTTGTCATCGTTTATGGAAACATGAATCATACTTGTTTGTCGCCGCTTATAAAAGCGAGTGTTCCGACTTCATCGAGTCACACTCTGCGCCCGGCACCGGTGGCGGACGGTCGTGTTGCGCTGCGCTGCTGTGTACAAGAGTTCCCGATATTCCGGCTCAAGCGTTCCTTGGTGGTTCCCGAGTCGTCTCCGTAGTCACCCGACTACCATCACGTCTATTAATTGGGGTCTTTTTCAAGACACAATTAATATCGACTTTCTTTAAGATTGTCGTTCAAAACGTTCGTCGAGGCAATTTTGGCCCCTTCCGGGCAAAACCACAGTTTCGTGGTCCTCGGTGGAAACCATACGGTGCCAACGAAACCGAGGGGGTGTTGACCCAATCACACCCGCCGATCCCCTTCAGGGTTAGGCAGTCAATTGGCCGGGTCCCAGTGTTCGGCCTTGGGGGGTCTCCTAGTCGGCACTGGTGACAGTTTTGCCTCCACAGCGACTCACCTAGCGTGGTCGGGTATATCGATACCCTTCACACTAGACTGGATAGGACCCCGTTGCACAATAAGATAGGCAACGGGCCAAAGCAAGCTTAGGGCTCACCCATAGGCACACATCCTCCCTGTCTACACCCGACAGGGAGGGATTACACATCCCCGGCATACCCACCGGGGAGTTAGGATTGTAGGAAGTTAGGAAATATTCACGCGTAGTCTCTCTTTTCCCCCGTCAATATGAAGGACCCGGTAAAGTGCCTAGCGCTCTTTATTAAGTTCTTCCAGGGTGTACTCGAAGAAGAGCCCGCCCTGAAGACTAAGTATGGAGCTCGGTTCGCCAGGCTCCAAGCTGAGTCTGAATCTCAGTCCTGTCCCTCTGACAATAGCATCGCTAACTTTAGCGATGCACTAGAAACCTCCCCGGCTACAGAGCCATCTAGACCCCCCAGTCCGTCAGAGTCTATGGACACTGACGCTCCCATCAGCGCCGCTTCCTCAAAGCGGCCCACTACCCCGTACCCCTATGGTTCGGACGACGACGAAGCGGAGTCCGCTGCTTCTTCTTCTTCCTCATCCTCCTCCCAATCCGACGACGGTTTCACAACCGTCCAAGGAAAGGGCAAGAAGAGGAAAAACAAGAAGCAGAGCTCGTCCCAGGCCAGCAAGGTCGTTGCGCTTGAGGACTTAGACTTTGCTCCCTCGTCGCCCGCACCATTAGTACCGTCCTGTAAAATCTCTCCCGCTACCCCCGCGACTTGCGCTATAGTAGCTTCCCCCACCACCTCCCGTCCGATTACGTCATCCGTAAGCTGCGCTACAGTAGCTTCCCCCTCCACTACCCGCCCGATTGCGTCATCCTCCGCGAAGGATACCCCCGCGCCTAACGCTAAAAAGATCCCTCTCCCGCCACCCTTGTTCATTCAGGACAAGGGAAAGTGGACGGACATCTCGAAATGGTGTGCCGAACACAAAATCAATTTCTCTAGCGCCCGAAATACCCAGCAGGGTATCAAAGTCTCCGTCCCTACGTCGCGCGACTTTAGGGACCTAACCCGTCTTCTGAGAATGAGAGGTGTGTCATACCACACCTACTCACTCCCAGAGGAAAAGCAAATCCGCGTCGTGATTAAGCGAATCCCACGCGAAATCCTCCCCGCCGAGATCCTCAGCGACCTTCAGTCGCAAAAAGTCCCCGTTGACGAGGTCCATCGTATGCACCGCTCTAGAGGCGGTGAATCTTACGATATGATACTCGTAATCTGCCCGCCCGTCGAGGGCCACCACCCGATATTCCAAATTCGTTCCCTGTGCAATCTCACAGGGTTCGAAATTGAGAAACCCCACAAGAGTGGCATTGTCGGTCAATGCCACCGCTGCCAACTATACGGTCACTCTCAGAGGAACTGCCATGCCACACCCAGATGCGTCAAGTGCCTGGGTGAGCATGGCACTTCAGACTGTCCCCGTCCAAAGGATCGTACCCTTTGCACTGACCTTCCCAGCTGCGTTCTATGCGGCAAACAAGGCCACCCGGCCAACTACCGTGGTTGCCCCAAAGCCCCTAAGGCCTCTTCTCCCAAACTGGCCAAGCGTTTCGACGCCCGCCAGCAAAGGGAAGCTCCCTCCTCTTATAGGATTCCCTCATCCCATTTGCCCCAACGTCTAAGCCCTCAGAGGCCTAGTCCGTGGAGTTACCTCCACCACCAGCAGTCTTTTCCTGCCATGGTGCCCTCTCAATTTTCAAATTTCCCTCCCCCTCCCCCCGCTCCCCTCCCCCGCCTTATGGATCCCCGTATTCGCGCCGCCGCGCCACCCGCGCCCCCTGCGCCCTCTGCGCCCCCTGCGCCCTCTGCGCCTCCAGCGCCCGCCGCGCCCCCCGCGAAACCCACGTCCGCTCTTAAAGCTACGCGTCCTTCTCAATCCACTCCCGTGGCTACCCCCAACGTCTCCGTTGACTCGTTCAACGTAATTACGTCAACCTTCTTGGCCTTCGTCTCCCCTCGCGCAAAGACAATGGCCAACGAAATCCTTGCGGCCCATGGCAATCTCCTCCAGATCCAGGCCATCTACAACGCGTATCCGGACATTACGCAAGCCCTAACCTCCCTCGCTACTAAACCCCATTATGGATAACACGGTCTTAGCTAGGTTCAAACCGCGATCCCTAATAATAGGTTATTTCAATGCAAACGGCATTAAAAATCAACGCGAAGAGATTGCGGCTTTCCTCCGCGATCATCAAATAGACGTCCTCTTAGTCCAAGAGACTTTCCTAAAACCTTGCAACCGTAACCCATCAATAGCTAACTACCGGATAGTTCGCAACGATAGGTCACGTTGCCATAGAGGAGGTACCCTGATTTACTACAAAAAGCAGCTTCACTGCATCCCAATTGACCCTCCTCCCCTCTCACGATTAGAAGTTTCGGCCTGCCGCCTCGGCATGTCAGGCCACCAGCCGATCACTCTCGTGTCGGTCTATCTCCCCCCCGCTAATACTTCGGAGAATTTCCAACTCCTCTCTGACGACCTCTCGATTCTACTCACTATGAGTAACTCGCTCATTTTAGCGGGCGATTTCAATGCCAAACATCCCTCCTGGAATAGTTCGGTAACTACTACAAGAGGCCGACACTTGTTCGACCTCTCCCACTCTCTGACCTTTGACGTCATCGCTCCAATGACTCCCACCCACTTTCCGGTTAACGTAAATCATGCCCCTGATATCTTAGATGTGGCGCTCCTTAAGAACGTCAACCTAAGACTAGACTCCATAGAAGCTATTAACGAGCTCGACTCTGATCACCGTCCGGTAGTCATGAGATTAGACCCCCGCATAGGTCTCCGCGACCCAAACTCTCCCCCTATCACTAAGAGGATCACGGACTGGAAGAAAGTAAGCACTCAGCTGAAATCCAACACGTCCCCTCAGTTAGACTCTATTCCCGACGTGTTCAACTCTATCGCAGACACGACGTCCGCGATCGACTCACTCACTAATCACGTACAAACCGTCCTGAACGAATGTTCAAGGGAGGTTACAGTGACGGACGACCGTCACTGGAGCTTGCCGGACGATGTGCGTGCATTACTGACTGAGAAGAACGCGGCCGTCCGTGCCTACAGTAGCTTCCCCTGCCCCGCAAACAAAGCCCATATGCGCTATTTACAGAGATCTGTAAAGACACGCATACAGGAGCTGCGCGACGCGGGCTGGGACAAGATGCTCGGCGAACTAGAGCCCAACCATCTGGCATTTTGGGAACTTCAGAGGAAACTCAAATCCCCTCAAACTTCCTCCATGCCCCCCCTGACCCGTCCCGATAAGACCATAGCCTTCGAGGACGTTGAAAAGGCAGAATGCCTGGCCGACACCCTCGAGACCCAATGCTCACCCAGCTCCCTGCCAGTAGACCAAGCTCACCTCCTAAAGGTCGACGCTGAAGTCGAACGTAGAGCCTCTCTCCCTCCTGTCGACGACCCTGATTGTCCACTGCCTCCCGTCGCTCCAGACGAAGTGCACGACATTATCAAAGGTCTTAAAGCTCGTAAAGCTCCCGGTTCAGATGGACTCACCAATAGGGTGATCCAATTATTCCCTGCCCACCTGATAATGCTTTTGACTACCATCTTCAATGGTGCCTTAAGCAACAACTTCTTTCCCCAGTCGTGGAAAGAAGCCACCGTCATAGGTATCAGAAAGCCCGGTAAACCCAGTACCGACCCCTCTAGCTACCGTCCCATCAGTTTGCTGGTTCTCGGAAAAATCTATGAGAGGCTTATTTACAAGCGTCTCAGAGACTTCGCCGAGACCAAGGGCCTCATCCCCAACGAACAGTTCGGCTTTCGAACTGAGCACTCTAGCGTGCATCAGGCCCACCGCATCATTGAGTTCATAAGCGATGGTTTCCAACGCGGCTCTTTGACGGGTGCAGTTTTCTTCGACATTGCGAAAGCATTCGATAAAGTCTGGCACAACGGCTTATTATACAAGCTGTACCAACTCGGCGTGCCGGATCGTCTCGTACTCATCTTACGGGACTATCTATCGAATCGCGTATTCCGCTATCGCATTGAAGGAGCACTTTCCTCTCCCCGCCCCATTCGTGCAGGAGTCCCTCAGGGCTCCGTGCTAGCTCCCCTCATGTTCACGCTATTCACTAGCGATATTCCAAACCCAGGTAGAAGGACGCATTTCGCTCTGTTCGCAGACGATACGGCCATCTACTTTAGGTCTAGATACCCCGACAATATCGCCCACACTCTCCAAGGCGCAGTCAATCGACTCGCTGCCTGGTTTCGAAAGTGGCGCATAGAAGTCAATCCCGAAAAAAGCCAAGCGGTTCTCTTCTCGAAACCGCGCACAAGGCTTAGAGACCCCCTCCCCCGACCTCTCACTATGTTCGGTAAGCAGATCCCTTGGGAGAAGCGAGCCAAATACCTAGGTGTTTTCCTCGACCACCATCTCACTTTCGCTGAGCACATAAAGAAGGTTCGTTCGCGAGCCGCTTTCGCTCTCGGTAGGCTCCATTCCGTCCTAAACGCACGCAGCAAGATGTCACTTAAGTGCAAATTGCGAATCTACACAGCGTGTATTCGTCCCATCATGACCTATGCGGGTGCCGTCTTTGCTCATGCAAAACCCCATCATATCCATAGGTTGCAAACGCTCCAAAACCGATTCCTCCGTAGGGCCACAGGCTCCCCCTGGTATGTTAGGAACGAGAGTCTCCATCTCGACCTTAGAATTCCCACGATCCACCAATTCCTAAAACGCCTTGCAAAGCGTTACTTCGATTCCGCGGTCAAACATCGCAACCCTCTGGTTGTCGAGGCCGCCAGCTATGTCCCAAGTAGGATTAGCCGTACCCGCCGACCTAGGCACATTCTCACCGACCCTGATGACCCCATAACCCTCCTTCAGGAGAGCAATAGGGCTACTAGTACTCTACACAGATACAGACGCCTCCCGTCATTCCGACCTCGCCGTCGAGGTCCTTTGCGATCGCGTCCGCGCCCCCGAGTAAATGATACTCCTCCCCGACCCTTGCTCGATAACGAGGTGCCAGCAGTGGTTTCAGCTGTGCACGTAGCTTTAAATTCCCCGATTAATAATAATGATCAAAACTTTGATCCAGCCCGTCCCATCTTTGATGTCCTCCCTCCGGTGACGCCCTAAGCCGAGGCTCGTACCCCACAGGGGGTGCCCTTAGCGAGCGTTCACCTAGCTTTTTAGCTTAGTTTTGTATGCCCCTGGCTGGAGGCTTTGAGTGTAGCAGCTTAAGGCAACCACAGGATTGACCGGTTAAGTAGTCATGACCTCAGAGGTCAGCTACGAGATGCCCTACAGAAAAAAAAAAAAAAAAAAAAAAAAAAAAAAAAAAAAAAAAAAAATTCATCGAGTCACTTCCGCTTGGAACGTTGACTGGTACGGAGCTCCCGAAGAAAATAATAGATAAGTATAACTATGGTGTAATGTATAAAGGCTATTTTGTTTAAATCAATAAATAAAAGTGTAGTCATATGTATAATAATATAATATATACCTAGTCGATATGAAATAATAAAATATATGTTTCTTGAACAAAGTACTTTCATTTCACTATTTTGTTCTAAAATAAAATATTCTTTGAGCATATAAGTATGTGTATTTAATGTAGAACTAATTAATTGCTCTTTAATTTTGCTTTTATTTCTTTATTCTAACACGTGCATGTACTCTGAACAGCCTGTACATGTCTCTTACATCATTTTAACTTCTGGTAGCGCATAGTCGCGAGGTAATGTCGAGCTATTTTATCTAATTCGCTTTGCATTTGGTTTGGTGATAATAAGTGTACGTCCATATGTCCCAGAATCCCCCTAGAATCCACCCTAAATGTGTCTGTTGAGCCATAGTTTCGTTAACCTCTCCCTTAGCCAAGCCATTCATTAGAAGTATGTCAATGGGCCTAGCTATGTTGTAGTCTGGATCGGCTAATGTATGTCTCTCACGTGAGCCCAAGGCTTCTTTGCGAATGTAACGTAAGGCAGATTATTTACCACCCTTGTTATGGCTAATGCTTCCTTTGTAAACTGGAAATCGTTATGTAGAGATTTGCAGCTTAACTCGACCTTTCGTTTACTTCTATTGGATAAAGTGCCGATACCACTTATGCTTGCGCTTAATTACTGACGCTGTATCCCCAGTCTTTGAGTTGCATTCTCGGTGATCAAGGAATGCCCATAGTGTAATGTAGTCGCCACTAGCTGTCGCTACTTGTATTAATGCAGTTGCCAATAATATCTCGTCATCATTATTCGAGGCGAAGTTATTTTGCACGGTTTTTGTTGAGCTGGTTGTCGTCGATGACGATGATTTAGGCACAGTGTGTGTTGCTGAGGGCATTTGCGCTGACTTGACAATATTACTGTGTAATAATGTGTTGTGTGCTTCGCTGCACTCTCTGCTTCTTTTTGTGACGCACTGTAACCCTTAGTGTGCACAAACAGAATTTTTTTTGCAGATATTCTTGTTTTCAATAAATTGTAATTTTTCAGAACCTGCCATGTCAGTGAATTTGGAACATTGCAATAATGCGTGATTGGTATTGCACAATGAGCAAATAATCTTGTTAAATTGCCCAGCATTGTTTAAATGGAAGTTACGAGACTGGTTTAATGAACTTTTATAAAGTTGCGAATATGTTGGCTTATGGTTTTTGTTAAATGGATATGGCGCATTATTGAATTGTGGTTTTTGTGCATATTTAATGCCATTTTCTGGCCTTTTTCTATGCACAGGTTCTAATGCCATAAATTTCTTTTCAACGAAATCCATAAAATGATTGAATGTAGGTATCTTCCGCGGACCTGACCTGGACTTCATTTATTCAGAATAGGTTTCGGCGCCAAGTGTTTCGCATAAGACGTAAACCAGTATAGAGTCGTAACAGCTTTTATTTATGGCATTTTTGCATTGCTAGTGTCATATAACCGCTTAAGATCAAGTGCAGATTGTTTTTGTAAATTAGGTTGACGCATAAATACTTGAAATTTCTTGGTAAATAGCAAAAATTTGTTATTGTATCTATGGTTCAACATTTCCCAGCACGTGTCGTAATTTTCGGGTGTAAATGCTGTACGAGCTTTTCCGCTTCACCGCGCAACCTTCCTTTTAGATGTTGCATTTTTTGGGTTTTTGCAATAGCGGGGTTATTATGAATCGCTTCTACGTACAGATCCATGAAAGTAGGCCATGATGTATAATTTCCGTGAAAACTTGGTATTTCAATTTTAGGCAAAGTTTGTTGTTGATGTACAGAGGCGTATAAGTTCATGTTTAATGCCCGTTTTACTTTTGAAAATGCCATTTCATGACGACAAATATCGTCATAATAATAATAATAATCGTTAGGTATGCCTTTTAGTATACCATCAATCTGTAAATGTAACTTGTCAATTGCAGCCCACCGAGACTCTAAGGTCTTTGGCATATCCTTAATCTCCCATTTTTCCTTAACGTCGTCAATGTTCCTACTCGCCACTTACCTATTAAATGCACGAAAATTAGCTTGTTGCAACTGCTGTAACTCGAGTATTTTATCTTCCGCTTTTGGGGATTTATCGAAAAGGGTGTTCTCAAACTCAACGTTTGCCTTACTATGTTGGTAAATCCTCTCTGAGGCTTTATCTCCTATGCTGCCACCTCCTGACGAACCCCTGGCTACAGTCGGCCACAGATCAAGTTAAACACCCTATATAACTATAACTATACTACCAGCTATATATAATATATGCCGGAGAAGCATTGTTCTCGTTAACATCATCATCAGTGGTTGCGGGCTTAGTGGGCGTCATTAGGGTAAAATGCGAGCACAAAACACAATTATCACTGTTTCGTACTATTTTATTTTAGATTTAAATAATATTCACTTTACAATAACGTCGAGACAATAATTTAACCGTTAATACCGAGCAGCGGGTTCAGGGCACCGATCTTACTTTAAGTCTACTTTTTACCACTCAACTCAACGATCCAACTCGATCTGTCGCTATCACCCAAAAAGAATGCGTGGCAAAAAACTGTCCACCTCCCTAAAGCAAAAGATGGCGCCTCGACCCTGCTCGAGGCACGTGCTCTGCTCTGATTGGTCGTTACGTGAATTGCAATATTCATAACTTTTATTTGATTAATAAGGTTTTTAAATCATAGAAACATTTAACAAATCAAATTAAATTAAATTACGAATTCTAAAAGTAATTACAATGTAATTGTGCATCATACATGCAAATAATAATCAACCCGACTTATAGCTTCCTCCGACACGGCCGTCCTGACGTATTACACGCCCTCGTGTGATGTTGAAGGCCGTGCATCATCGTTATCTGCAGAAAAGAAAGGTATATGTGTATTATTGTTCGGCTACTCCTGACCAAGGAGATCGTGTACGTTTTATCTTCTGCACAACAACTTTATTTAAGATATTTTCATGAAATAGGTGCCCTATAATAATAATAAGCCTTTCGTTATCGAATCTAAATCCTAATAGACTTCATGCTGCATACTAAATTAAGTCAGTACTATCGAAACAGCCACCTCGCCGTTTATCGCGTTACACATTTAGGATTATTAACAATATCTTAATGGCCACCTCGCCTCTCATTCTACCGATTTCACTTTTCAATGGCCACCTCGCCTCTTATTCTACGGATTTCACTTTTTCAATGGCCACCTCGCCTCACAAAGTTTGACTAAACCTTAACAACTACTATGCTGTTAGGATATCTTCTATAGAGACTTTATTCGCCACGCACACGAACAAACACTCACACTCTGATAACTAATAATTTTAAACAAAATAAATTTAGTATGAAGATCTTACCCTCATTGTCATCCGACAGACACGGATCCAGCTCAGTTGGGACATAGGATTGGGGGAGGGCACGTAAGCGGTCTCTCGCATACTTGTATGCACGATTACAATTTAAACTCTTGAGACCTGTCACCGTCTAGTATTTCAATGACCTCGTAAGGTCCTTTATATTTAGGATCTAATTTTGTTTGATTCCGTTCGTGATTTTCAATTAAAACGTAATCCCCTACAGAAAACGAAGTGACTTTTTCCTTACTTTTGTCGAAACGTGCTTTATCAAGACATGCGCTATTTTTCATTAACCTATTAGCTTGTTCTCTAATCTCTTCTATATCTACCTCAACCTCATGATCATCTATGGTTAATACATTTAAAGGTCTGGCTACTCTACCTATCAACAATTCTAGGGGGCTTGCTTTGGTTACTCTATGAATTGTGCTATTTATGGAAAGTTGGACATCATCTAATGCATCCTGCCAGGACCTGCTTGGGGTTGTTTTTACGACAGTTAACATGTTTTTGAGTGTACTATACGCGCAGGGGTCCCAAAAAGAGAAATGGATGCTTTGAGAGCGCTGATCGCACTATCAGTATTAATTCTTGTGGAGTGCCTGAGTAACACATATTTAGTAAAAGCGTCTACAAGAACAAAAACGTATTCCTTTTGATCATTTTTGCCACTGAGCTTACCTGTGGCGTCAATGTGAATTGTATGCCAAGGAATATTACCTTTCGGTATGGAGTGTAACTCTATCTGTTGTTTACCACTTCGCGACTTAGCTACTCTACATGTTATGCAATTTTCAACGAATTTTCGGACGTATTTCGACATATTGGGAAACCAATAATGTTGATATGCCTTTTCTAAGGTTTTATCCCATCCCAAATGGAGAATTGACTCATGAATATGATTTATTATCGACCAACGAAAAGCTCTAGGTACAACTGGTAGCCAAATGTTGCGATTGTTCCTTTGAATTTTTCTGTAGAGCAATTCGCAATTCATAGATTCCGCAACTCTCTAAGTCCAGATCATCGCTTTCGAGTTTATTAATAATTTCATTGTATTCGGGGTCTCGTCGTTGTTCCGCTTGTAACCAATTCGAAGATAACTCAGCAAGATTGACGCGTTTTTCTCGTACATAATTTTCTCTACCTAAACTATGAGTATCGCTAACGGTGGAGCTGTTCGCCTCCGGTAAGTGATTTCTCGAGAAAAAGTCAACGTGGGCCATTCTCTTACCTTCTCTGTACTGTACATCAAAATCGAAAGCCTGGAGGAAAGCCCACCACCGGTGCACCCTAGGGGTTAAGTCTACTTTATTTCTCGAAGCTTTCAGAGAATTGAAAGAAAGAAAGAAAATACATTTATTTAGCACAGACTAAGAGACACACAATACACCAGATAGTTAGGTAATTATAGTCGTACATCAGGAAAAAAAATAAGATAAAAATTAAAAGTGCAAAGTCCGATGTAAGAAATTAGCAGGAGAGTGTGCCTCACGGCTGCGCCAAAAAGGCCCAGTTCAGCAAAAATGCCAGACAACTGGTGCCTGACGCTGGTTTCAACTGGACCTGGTGTGTGAGGTGACGAATGTAAATCAGTTTTATACTGCATTGTGATGTGTGTAATGTGTATGCATAATTGTATAAATAAATTAAAATAAATTAGTGTCACATAAAAACAGTAACGAGTAGGTACCTATGTATAAAAAGCGTGATATTGAGTAACATTGCAAAACTAAACAAAAAATAAATAAATACTGATAAATAGATAAGTGACATGACCGCATGATTAGACCTTCTTATGCAAATAAAGAAATTCTCCGAAATGAGTCAGAACAGAAACCTGCTTTAATTTAAACGATGCCTGACTTGCCATGCTCCGACACATTGTTATAATAATTTATTAATCCGTGCACTGTAATGTCATCGCACAATACGCTGCAAGCAGCCGAGCGCGGCGGACTATTTTCGGACAGTTTGCATCTTGTGTGTGCTTTGAACTTGTCTTAGCTGTTGTTTGCATTTGGATTAACCAAATACGAAGGATATGACGTCTTTAAATAAGTCAGCTAAATCACTATTTGCGAAAGTGGAAAAGAAATTAAAAAACAAACAAACGAAACATAAAAGAATGAAAGGTAAGCGCTAGTCGATAATAGAAATATTTGATGTACTTAATTAACAAATAATGAATTCTGGCATAATATGAGATACGAAAACTACCCACTTTTAATTTTCCGTCTCCCTTTCACAGCCTCATGGATGTCAAATCACAAACTGCACAGAGGTTCGCCCACTGCCGGTTGTTGGTGAAGGATGGGTAAAAAAGGCGCCATCCCCACATTGTACGTCTCATTCATGTGCAAATAGGCCAGGCAACATTTGGTACGTTGACAAGCGAACATGATTCAGCGATGCATAAGTGGGAAGGTATAACAGAAGGTATAACATTTGTTACTTGAATGACCTGGATGGATTGGTGAGGAAGCCATCCTGACGCCGCTCCACCGTTTGTTAAAGTCGTCGCGTGCAAGTGGGCCAGGCATTTCGGGTAAGTACTTGCGCCTGCGTTGCTACAAGGCACATTATGTGAATAAATATATATATATAGGCGGTTATTTTAGTGTGCTATTTTTCATACCACAGGTCTCACAACATGCGACATGACGTTGTGGCGGCGCGGCGCGCGGCCCTTTTGTACATTATATAATTGAGAAATTCAGTGCGACCATATCCAACTTCCGTTGCGATTCTATTAGATACTGCCGTAAACGTGTTCTAAAAGTGTCTATTGTGCTGATTATTCTTATCGGTGGTGGCAGGTTATTCCACACTTTGGAAGCCGCATAGCGAAAGCTACCCCTGAATGCCGCTGTGTTGTGAGTCTGAGAAGAGAGTTGTTGCGAACATTGCCGTCTTCCACATTCGCGTCTGTTAGTTAACCAACTAAGTTTATCGTATAGATAGTCGGGTTTTTTTATATTTAACCACACCGAACAGGAGGCACGCTAGGTGTAGCTTCCGTCTGGACTTCATTTTTAATGACAAATGTTTATTCAGAATTGCAGTCAGTAACGACTGTGAAAGTCCTGCCATACAAATAATGGCGGAAATGCTTAACCGAGTTTACAACTGCTAGTGTCTCTAACTCATAAGAGTGGTATCGAGACTCCGCGTGCGTAGTGCGTTTACTATAGTACTCTACCGGATGTAATTTTGTACCTGCTTTTTGGAAGAGGATCGCGCCGTAACCTTCGCTACTGGCGTCCGTATGTAACTCCGTAGGTAATTCTGGGTCGAAAAGCATCAGAACGGGGGATGAAGTCAATACCGATATTATGTCTTGTCTAATTGTTTCGTACTCTGTGGTCCAAATTATTTTAGAATTATTGTTAGCTAATAGACGGTAGAGCGGTGCCATTTTAAGCGAAAAGCTATTGACAAACTGCTTAAAGTAAGACGCTAAACCCAAAAATTGTCTGAGCTGAGTGATGGTCTGTGGTGGTCGGGAACTAGTCAATGCGGTTATTTTACGGGGGTTAGGCCTGATTTCACCCTCTGATATTTCATACCCCAAAAACTGAACCCGTATCTTTAGAAAGGCGCATTTTTTTAATATTGAACAAAAATCCAGCATCACTAAGAATTTTTAGTACTACGCGTAACCTTTCCAGCCCTTGCTCTATATTTTTCGCGGGTATAATTAGATCATCCATGTAAACGATTGCGAACGAGTGCGCTAGGTCACCTAAAGCCGTATTAATAGCTGTCTGATACACAGAAGGAGCATTTCGAAGGCCAAACGGCATGACAGTAAACTCATAATGAGTATCCGGGGTAATAAATGCGGTTTTCTCTATCGAATTAGACTCTACATTTATAGCAACTTGATAAAATCCACTAGCCATGTTAAGACACGTATAAAATAGGGCGCCTGATAACCTTTGAACTTGATCACCGATTAGAGGTAAGGGGTATCGGTCGGGAACTGTATTAGAGTTTAGCTCTCGGTAATCTACGCACATTCGGTCTGTACCATCGCGCTTCTTTACTAAGATTATTGGGCTAGAAAAGGGCGATTTGCTTGGTCTAATAACCCCAGCAGATAATAGTTCACTACACTTATTACGTACTATCACTCGCTCTTCAGGGCTCAAGTGATAAGGCCGCCGTTGCACAATTTTGCTAGGATCTAATAAATTGATTTCTAATTCACCTGTCTTTACTCTACTAATAGGCGTGCCTTCAACAAATGAGTTCTTAAAGCAGCTTAGAAGTTCTATTAGTTGCGGTTTAATGTCATCAGGTAAATCGGTATCCACATCATGAAAGTCAGCCACTGCGTTACCTACGTTGCAAATATTAACTAGAGAGGGCCTCTCAACTATAGTAAGTTTATCACTCGTTATGTGTAATGACAACCCTAAGGCCAACAAATCGCGTCCAATCAAAATATCGTTATTCAGGTAGTCATCAGGCATAATGTGAAATAAAATTTGTACGTCATGACCACTAAGAGCGACCCTAGATAAAATTTGTGAGTTGCATAATACACTAGATTTTCCTACACCAGTCAAAGTAACAATTGCATGCTGCAATGTACCAACAAGCTTACGAGAGACGCTCTCTTTAATTAAGGAACAATCAGCACCGGAATCAAAACAAAATGAGAACTGCTCACCAAATTGCGTAATTATCCCGGTGACAGGTTTCATACCGCACACATCCACTCGCTTCACAACGCTGGGTGCGGCGGCGGGCTGTGTGCTGCTGCTCGCAACTGGCCCTGTTTTTGAACACCGCGATGCCACATGACCCTCAACACCACACTTGTAGCAAGTCACAGGGCCCCGCGTAGCAACGGCCGTGTTGGGGCGCTCAGAGGTCAGAGTTGTTTGCTGCTTGTCATGCGATCGACTGAAACATTCAAAAGATTTATGACCAAGCTTTCCACAAGCGTAACATTTTGCTGAAACAGAACTTAACCTAGGACGTTTATTATCTTGCGTAGTGCTTGCAACGGTCTTCGTTATCTCTTGGTAACTCCGCTTGCGATAAGAAAAAGCCATTAGTTCACGTTGCATTTTGCAGCGGGTAGTAATTTCTTCAGAAAAAATATTGCGCTGTAACCGTGGCTCGATTTGCCCCATGTGTGCAAGTATTAAGGATACCACCATTTCTTCCTTGCCTATATTATTCCATCGTGACATGAGTAAAGTAAATAGACGGCTTGCATATGCAGCAAGACATTCGCCTTCTTGCGGTTTAACAGTAAGCATCTTTAATATCGTCGCTGCACATGTTTCCAATGTATCGAAACGAGAAAGAAAAATTTCCTTAAATTCTACCCATTTCATATTAGGAAAAGCTATCTGAGATAACCACGTTGCGGCTGAGCCTTTCATAGCCTTACTAAGAATTAATTTACTTCCCTGTATACCACGAGCCGATAAGCAGATGTCCGCCGTTGCCAGCCAGGCCCGGGCGTCAGTGTCTGCATCTTCTGGTTGAAATTTAGGCAGCGTGATGCTCTTATCCTCGATATTCGGCGGGTTGGTTAGCGCGTCCACCAGTAGCCTCATGCTGGTTTGTTGTGCTTCAAATAACGCTCGCCATCCGTCACTTGCCATTGTCTGTTCACTCACGTTTTGTGCCTGCACCGATCCCACCTCTGATGTCGGAGAAGCATTGTTCTCGTTAACATCATCATCAGTGGTTGCGGGCTTAGTGGGCCATTAGGGTAAAATGCGAGCACAAAACACAATTATCACTGTTTCGTACTATTTTATTTTAGATTTAAATAATATTCACTTTACAATAACGTCGAGACAATAATTTAACCGTTAATACCGAGCAGCGGGTTCAGGGCACCGATCTTACTTTAAGTCTACTTTTTACCACTCAACTCAACGATCCAACTCGATCTGTCGTCGGTATCACCCAAAAAGAATGCGTGGCAAAAAACTGTCCACCTCCCTAAAGCAAAAGATGGCGCCTCGACCCCGCTCGAGGCACGTGCTCTGCTCTGATTGGTCGTTACGTGAATTGCAATATTCATAACTTTTATTTGATTAATAAGGTTTTTAAATCATAGAAACATTTAACAAATCAAATTAAATTAAATTACGAATTCTAAATGTAATTACAATGTAATTGTGCATCATACATGCAAACAATAATCAACCCGACTTATAGCTTCCTCCGACATATATATATATATATAATATATATATAACTATACAGAGAATTGTAGGAAAGGGACTGAGTATCGTGGCATCAGCCAAAAAAAGTGCATCTGTGTGCGTAGGCGTAAACGCGGCGCGGCGGTTTGCGCCTACGCACACAGATGCACTTTTTTGCCAAAGATTTTTGCTATTTTCGCTCGTGTTCAATATTTTATGATTTATCTATACCAGTCAGTTCCCAAATCGGCCGGGGCTATTGTTATGGCAGACTGTTTTTTTTTATTATATTCCGTGCTGTTACTTTACGATTGCTTAGCTAAACAATGGCTAATCAGTTATTAGCGAAATTTTTATAAATAAAACTGTAAGCTCACGTTCGTACGGACGTAATAAAATTGCAGCGATTTTTTTTCCTACACTTGATTTTTAAATACTCTGCTTAGCACCGAGAGTTGAAAATCTAATGTGTTTTTTCATCGCGCTGGGACGAGAGTGCATACCAGCGCGATGAATTTTGAACTCTACACGAAAAAAAACTGCCGCGATTTTATTACGTCCGTGAGAACGTCCGCTTAGTGTTTTACTGTGTTAGTGCGTGGTTCACCAATATTAATGAACACAATGCCACAATTAACTCCACAACAGCATCAGCTGATAGTGATGTTGCGAGAGGGTGGTCATACCATCAGAAAAATTTAAAGGAGGACGGGGATAACCGTGAGTGATATACTTTTAATATAATTATGTATTTGATAGATAATATTTAGTAATGGCCTGAGGATCACGGCTGGACACCACTGGAGAAGCGCGAGACAAAACGCAATGGAAAATGCTAGAGGAGGCCTATGCAAGAGAAAAACCTCAACACTGTCATAATATGAAATGTTAACTTCGATATTTAGAATAAAGGGCTTATTTTTATTTAATAATTACCCAAGAGACTTATTGCATCCAAAGTCAAAGTCAAAGTATTTTATTTGTTGAACATAGGTAGTATGGTACATGGTATAAAATTTGCGTTGTATCACTATGTTTTGCCGTGCAAGGCTTACAAATTAGGCATAAAAAAAAACTACAAACTAAATAAAACTGTTTCAAACAAGTATCGTCGTAAACAAGATAGAATAACAAGTGGATCGGACTTTTTTATTTTATGCTTCTATCCTCTAAAAACTCATTGATAGAGTAGTAAGCCTTTTCAACTAAGAATTTTTTGAGTTGCGATTTAAAATGGTTTATGTTGGTCATGCTTTTTAAAGTTTTTGGTAGTTTATTGAAGATTTTTGGACACATGCCGAGACAACTCTTTGAGAAAAGTGCAGTATTGTGTTTTTTTGATTTTAGTGTGCTTTGGTGACGTCTAGTATTAAGTTTTTCAAATTTAGACATATTTTCCTTAACAAATATTGATATTTCATAAATATAGAGGGATGGAAGCGTAAGTATTTTTAAACTAACGAAAAATGGTTTGCAACTTTCGGTGGTTTTTAACAAACATATGGCTCGAAGACATTGTTTTTGGGCCTTAAATGCCATTTCTCTATTGGTAGAGTTGCCCCAAAATATTATGCCGTAACGAAGAGTTGTGGAGACATATGCATGATATGCAGTAAGGACAGTATTACGATGTGCAACCTTATTCAAATTGTGTAAAGCATAGCAAAATTGATGATTTTTTTTTATCATATTCTCCATGTGTGTATTCCATGTCATCTTTTCGTCTAGCCAAATACCTAGAAATTTGGTTTGTTCCGTTTTAATAATCTTATTTTGGTCATAATTAATGTCAAGAATTTTAGGATTAGTTCTTTGTTTAAATGTCATTATTTGAGTTTTATTAAAATTAATCTGTAAGTTGTTATTATTTAACCATTGAATTATTAGACTTAAGCTACTATTTATGTCATTTTCATATAAGTCACTATTTTCACCAGAAAATACTATGGTACAGTCATCAGCAAATAGGGTCATAGGATGTGGTATGGTTTTTGGAAGGTCATTTATATAGCATAAAAATAATAAAGGGCCAAGCACACTTCCCTGAGGCACACCATAGTAAATTTGTCTCTCTCTCGATTGGTAATTAATATCAGTTTTAGTGTGAACATCGACTGTTGAAATACTAGTTACCTGTTTTCTGCCAGTAAGGTATGACTTTATTAAGTTTAAAACTTTGCCCCTAATGCCATATTTATATAGCTTATTTAGAAGGATTTCATGGTCAACAAAATCGAAAGCCT
Organism: Omphaloscelis lunosa; assembly: GCA_916610215.1. NCBI lineage: Eukaryota > Metazoa > Arthropoda > Insecta > Lepidoptera > Noctuidae > Omphaloscelis > Omphaloscelis lunosa. Next base: position 680,862 of record OU744245.1, on the reverse strand, counting down.
TAGTCATATCCATAAATAAGGCTGTTACAGGTATTTTTGGTCCATATTTGTAACTATTTCATTGATCAGTTCATAAATGGCCATGTTTATGTTTTTACACTTTCTAAAACCATACTGCTCTTTAGTTAAAATGCCATTTTTTTCAAGAAACATGTATATACTGTTATAAATAACCTTTTCAATTATTTTGGAAAATATTGAAAGAAGAGCAATGGGTCTGTAGTTGTGTATATTTTGAGGATCATCCTTTTTATGCAGTGGTTTTATTACGGACAGTTTTAAGTCTTCGGGAAAAACACCTTATTCTATACATAGGTTAGTAATAAAGCTGAAAATCGATGAAATTTCAACAGCTACGCTTTTTATTATTTTAGTCTCAATGTCATCAAAGCCAGAGCTATTCGTATTTTTCAGAGTCGTAATTATTTTATAAATGTCCATTGGCGCTGTGGGTGATAAGAATAATGAATTCATGTTTGAATTTGTTACTGTTGTTTTATGGTCAGAATTGTTTGTTGGCTGTATTTGGTCAATGAAATGATTATTAAATAGTTCTACAATGTCAGTTGGATTTGTTACGTATTTATTGTCAATAAGGAGTTCATAAGGACTGTTCCTTGGAATGTTATTTTTTGATGAGTTTATAACCCTCCAGGTTGCTTTAGTTTTATTTACAGCATTATTGATAAAATGGCTATTTTGCGATTTTTGGGTCAATTTGATAATTATTTTTAAACATTTGGAATAGGAATTATATTTTTGTTTATTGAGTACATTTGGATGCCGCCTGAAGGTCCATAGCATCTCACGTTTACGTTTAGAGCACAGTTTAATGCCTTTTGTGATCCATTTCTGTCGTTTAGTAGTTACAATTTTTATTTTCTTTAAAGGGAAACACAGATCGTAAAATAATTTGAATAAGTTATGAAATTCTTTAAATGCATTGTTTGGATCTTTGCAGCTATAAACATTATTAAAACTAAGACTTTGTAAAGCCTCTTTAAATTTTTTGACATTTTCCTGGCAAAAATCGCGTTTGTAAGAGAACCAGTGTGTGAGCGTGCAGGTCTTTTTGACGGGACATTTTATAATTTGAGCTGTATGGTCAGAGACGGCTAGCTCCATTACTTCACATACACTTCCTCTTACATTGTGTATAATATTGTCGATGCATGTACCGCTATCTAGCCGGGTTGGTTTATGCACACCTAATTTCATATTAAAGCTATGTAAGAGATTTTTAAATTGCATTGACATTTTCGTGGTTTTTAAAATATCGATGTTAAAGTCTCCGCAAATAATCCTCCAAGACAATGGCTACCATTTTGAACATTTTCTTTTACAAGGCTGCGCCAAGCGGTTAATTGGTTAATTAGTTAATTGGTAATTGGTTTATTGTTTCTCATTAGATAACTTTTGTAAGGTATTTATTTTACATTTCGCGACAGCGCGCCGTTCGTCGACCGGTTTGCATCCAAGACCGCACTAGATTACGATAATAATAAATTATAAACGTTCGCACAAAATATAGGTTAAAAATATAGGTATCTGAATAGAATAGGACTTAAATAGCTGATGTTTTTATTAGTAATTAAGTTTAAGTTTAATAAGAGGTAAATGTTGTATGTAATTTGTTAAGTATGTGTGTGTTTTATTGACATAATTTTATTAAAATAAAGAGCTGATTTTTAAAATGTTGTTTTATATTTAATCTAACTATGAAAAACAAAGTAAGTAGGTAATCAATGTTGACCCATTTGGAAACAATCCTATGGGTTCAAGTTACCCCTAATCAATTCAGTAGTTTTGCTATGAAAGTAAATCAAACAGTTACAAACTAGTCAAACGCTTACAGGCAAAAAAACATAAATTTTAATAATCGTAAGGTCTTTTTCCCTAGGGAATGAGATATTTTCCAGGCTTCTAACTATGTATGTGCAAAATCACGACGAAATAGGTATATATAGTATATAGTAATGGAGAAATACGTGTTTCAGTGATTCTATAAAATCAAATTATAAAATGAAATAAAAAAGGGAATGGTAGTTTGTATTTAAATCAGGCATAATGTAGATTTTACCGCGGGGAAAGCTGGAAATTAATCATTGATAATAACTAACGGATGAATTGGTGCACATTCACAGGCGCAGCGCAAATCGAAAAAACACCCCATATTATTATAACTGAACGCAACGAGCACAACTTGTTTACAAATAATATACATGATACGTATCTATAGTTATAGCGCCGCAGTTGGCGGCAGACACCTGCCACGCGCTCCCAGCAAACAACGTGCGTGAGTGGGTTAAAATAATAAAAATATATCGCACCCTCTCGCACGATTCGCAGCGTTCAACTTCTAATAGTCCAAACAGTCTAGGTTGATGTGTCGTCGTGTGTACCAACTTTTGATTACCTCATAAATGTCATTGGTGAAATATTGATAATTTTTATCTTGTACTGTGCTCAACTCCTGGTTCTTCTCTTCACATTCCGCCCATAACTTATCCAATCGCTCAAGCCTTTGTCGAATGTAACTGCCTTGTTACATTCACCAAAAGCTTGAGCGTTTTCGTCTTCCTGCTTGTTGAATCTTTCTTAAAATTAGAATGGCCGACCGATGTATGTGTACCGGTACTTGCAAAGGTTTCGAAGAACCTAAAAAAATAATGTTCGGCGTACTAATCAAACATTAACGTTAGATACTGTAAATGCAAAATGCAAGTATGTAGGAAATGTCAATAAAATGCAAATAATATCAATGAATGCTCAATGGGAATGACTCTGAATAAAAATGCAAGTTGTTCGACTCAAATCACGTCTAATTGAACACTAATTAAATTATGTACAAAAATGCATCATCTTGCCTCCGCCGTCTGTCAACACACTTCCAAATGTAGGTCACGATCAGAGTGCAAATACGTGAGCCTACTAACTAACTTATTGCATTAAAAAAAAAAAAAAAAAATAAAAACCATGTACGTGCACCGTACAGAACGCATTTGTAAAGCGTCAACTAACACTTACTAACTGCTGATGTCTTTAAACTGAGTTAGTTAGATGCTTTGTAACACCTTGAGGCAACCAGAGGGAGGACATCAAGGATGGGACGGGCTGGATCAAAGTTTTGATCATGATTATTAGTCGGGGAATTTAAAGCTACGTACTCAGCTGCAACAACTGCTGGCACCTCGTTATCGAGCAAGAGTCGGGGGGGAGTATCATTTACTCGGGGACGCGGTCGCGATCGCATAGGACCTCGGCGGCGAGGTCGGAATGACGGGAGGCGTCTGTTTTTTAACACTGTGCTGGTTTCCCTACTGCTCTCCTGGAGGAGGGTAATGGGGTCGTCAGGGTCGGTAAGGATTCGCTTAGGGCGGCGAGTTCGATTGATACCAGAGGGAGTGTAACTAGCGGCCTCTCGAAAACTAGAGGGTTGCGATGTTTGGCAGCAGTATCAAAGTAATGCTTGGAAGAGCGTTTGAGAAATTGGTGGATAGATGGAGGATCTCATTCCTAACAAACCAGGGGGCTCCCGAGGCATCCGAAGGCAACGGTTCTGTAATGTCAGCATCTTATGGATGTGACTGGGTTTTGCTTGTGCAAAAACAGCACCCGCATAGGTCATGATTGGGCGAATGCTCGTTGTGTAAATACGCAATTTGCACCGTAGTGACAATTTGCTACGTGCATTTAGGATAGACTGAAGCCTTTCAAGGGCCCATGCGGTTCGCGCGTGGGCTTGGCTTATCTGCTCTTTCAAGGAGAGATGATGGTCAAGGACTACACCTAGGTACTTGGCTCGCTTCTCCCAAGGGTTAGGCTTGCCTAGCATGGTAATGGGTTGGGGGAGACGGGGTTGGGTGTTTTTAAACGGTTTCGAAAAGAGAACCGCTTGGCTTTTGGTGGGATTGACTTCAATCCTCCATTTCCTAAACCAGGCGCCGAGTTTATCGACTGTGGTTTGGAGAATGGCGGCTATCGAGTCGGGGCCGAAGCCTCTGTAGTAAATTGCCGTATTGTCTGCGAACAGAGCCAACTGCGCTTTTTTACTTATAGGGATATCGCTGGTGAATATCGTAAAAATGAGAGGGGACACTAAGGATCCCTGAGGAACTCCGGCGCGAATGGGACGGGGGGAAAATAGAGCACCTCCGATTCGATAGCGGAAGGTGCGATTTGACAAAAAGTCTCGTAAGATGGGGACGAGACAGTTGGGCACCCCGAGTTTGTAAACTTATATATTAAGCCGTTGTGCCAGACTTTGTCGAACGCTTTTGCTATGTCGAAGAATACTGCACCAGTCAACACATCATGCTGAAACCCAGCGATTTTTAATTGTGCCGAGCCCTTTATATATTTTTAGGGTTCTATTATTGTTTGAATAAAACCTTAACATATCACGTACTCATTTAACTGAATTAATCAAAGAATTCAAAAGTCTATTATTAAACATAATTATGCAAATAAAAGAAGGCACGGACAAAAAAACAAATAATATTATTACTACCTGTACGACAAACTTTTTTTTTTTGGTTGGGAAATCAAAATCATCAAATCATCAAATATCTTCTCCTGCTCTGGGCGGAGCGGGAGGGCGTGTCAGACTCTTACTGACTAAAACCCGCCTGTGTTTCTTCAGTTGCCATGTTGCCGGGGGCCACGATCTCCCTTTTGGACTTCTTCGCAACCCCGGCAGGCATCGGCCCTAGCGGACCCTGTCAGTATTGCTGACATCTCTTTGAGGCGCTCGTGGAACACAACATACCATCGATCCGGGCCTGGTCCTTATCGGACGGCGAGCTACCCATTGCTCACCGTCCGCCAGCCCGCGCCTACGGCTTGCCAATTCATTTATTATAATATTATGTACGCAAGGAGAAATCCACATCTTTTTAATAAAATAAGTGATAGACATAATTTTCATAGTAGAAATAAAGAAAAACTAGATCAACCATTTTTCAGATTATCTAAAGTACATACATCTTTAATGGGGTACTGTGTTAAATGTTACAAAAATATACCTTGTGACATATTGCAATGAAATGAAATAAAATTTAAAACTCATATTAAAAGTACACTTTGTAAGGAAGCATATTAGAGATTAGAGGATTATATCTAAGATAAGAGTGCTTGGAAACATGCTGGTCCTGCTCCATAGGACAATTTAAAATCAAGACAAAATCAAACAGGTTGCTAATTTAATTGTAAAATTTATAATTTTGTGTTTATGACATTGATTTTACATTCTGCGATTACTTCCTCACACACTGACTTATTAATTTTAAGAAATTAGGAAAATCAGTCTACTTTTACAATGTTGGTAAATATGTGAGCACCATGTATCTATCACATAATTAAATTATCTGTCGTTGCTTCATTTTTAATTATTTTTACCTATTGTGTTATAGTAATTTTATTCTAGGTGGATCGTTTTCACATATAATTATTTAACTAATGTACGTACTTATACAAACTATTGTAAAACATTTTAAAAGAGTAACGGTGGAGTTTCTTGCCCATTCTTCTCCATACGAAAACTACCTTTTGGAAGGGGCGACTAGAATAAATTATATTATTTTGTAAATTTTGACGTTCAAAAGTGCCATACATGGGCCTATTTGAAATAAATGATTTGACTTTGACTTCGACTTTGACTTTACGGTGGCCGGAAATCAGCCTGCGATTCCCGACGCCCAGGGCGTCTCCTGCGGTGGTTGGGGCGTGAGGGCGTGAAATTTGCCTCTCCCTCATGCGTTCCGCCTACTCCTTCGTGAGCCTTACTGCTTCGCAGAAAGTGGTGACGACCTCCCATTTCCTCTCGCTCCGTATCATGGCCAACCAATGAACCAGGGCCGGACGTGGGAGATCACCGTCGCCGATCGCCTCCACGAGGATACGGCGATGCTCCGCCCAAGCCGGGCAGACCTCCACCGTATGCTCCACCGTGTCCTCCGGGCGAACCACACAATGGTGACACCCGGGCGTTTCCTCCCGTCTTATCCTAAAAAGGAACCTCCCAAAACAACCGTGTCCGGTGAGGACCTGCGTGAGGCGGAAGGTGAGGACGCCGTGGCGCCTCTCTAGCCACTCCTCAAAGTGGGGACTTATCGCCGCAATTGTTGCGTGCCCAGAGCTGGACTGCGGTAATCACACTCTCCATGACGCCATGAGATCCCGCCGGAGCTCTGTCCGCTGTGCCGTGATTTCTCGCGGCAGCGGAGTTAACCCCGGCGTTTCGCGTCCTCGCACCATTCCCAGATGTGCGCGAGACAGAAAACTTCCCATAGCAGTGGGATTTAATAAACAGCAATCTAAAGTTCATTAATTTACTTATCTCTATTTTTAACCGACTTCCAAAAAGGTGGAGGTTATATGTTCGTAGCGAATGTTTTTTTTATGTATGTCCACCGATTTCTCCGTCAATTGTGGACCGATTTTGAAAATTCTTTTTTTGTTTGAAAGGGTATGCTGTCTAGGTGGTCCTAAATATAAAGAAAACACTCTTTTCTTGCTAATAGTTTTAATCCACACTTTAAATAACCTGAATAGTATTTTAATTCTGTTCCGTTCGCTGAATTTTCTAAGCAGCTATATAGTTAGTTGATGGTATTTAGTGGTTGGTTAAGGTTTGACAAACAGTATGTTGGAAATAATAATTTGTTAAATTAGCAACTGGAAATTGTACACTTTTAACGTTGTATCGTTACTTTCTATAAATAACTTATTGACAACAGTAAAAATTTCAAGTCAAACCACAGACGTAATAATATTAGGGACGTCCGAGGTGACTAAACATAATTAGTTAGCTGTCCGTGCTAGTGATGCGCGCGGTCAGCGTATCCGAACGTGTGAATGAGAACCGATAACCTTCGCTTAACCTTCGCAACGCGCCGCCGACATCATTCGACTCACGGTGACCAGCACATTCGAATTCCTGCTACGGGCGAAGACTCACGTTCACTTGATAATCACTTGCGACCTTACATACGTGGTCTTCATCATTTTTTAAAGCCTAAAGCAAGCAACAGTTTTTACTGACTCCTAATAGTCAACCCTATTAAATTCTGTGTTTTCGTATCCCCATATTGGGTAAGTGTTGAACAGCTAATTATGTTTTATTATTGTGTACCTACCTATTTACGTCAACTTAAGGCGTGTGCCTATTTGCTCGTTATCTGCTTATTGTCTAAAATTATAATGCCTTCTGCGTAAATATTCTATATGCAACCTATTTGCGATTAGCTTTGCGCATTTTGTAAGCATTACTCATTGACTCAAAATGTGCAAGTCATGCAGTGCTTCTCACTCCATGTGAACTCCGATTGCGACATCCACACACCACCTTCATTAGCGCACTAGTACATCTCGCTTTGCTTATGCTTGGTGTCACAACCAGCGGAGATGACTATTGGTCATCTTGTGACACGCTGGACGTTATGTTCCAGGGTCCAAGGTACCGGCTAACGTCTTCATAGTTCCGGGAAATATTTCCAAAGTTCCGGTTACTTACCGGCTTACCGGCTTCTACGTTGCTTTCGTGCTCCGGGCAGGGTATTTATTTACCCGCGTGAGCACGTCGAGCCATTTACGGGTCAGGTGCGACCAACCGCCGACCGTCACCATTCCTGGCGTCTGCAGCGTGGCACACCCGCTGGGGTCATCGTCGCACCAAGCTGAGCCAGGAGAGTACTGCGCTACTCCCAAGGGAATTAAGGGAATCTTGTGACCTTCCTACCCCCGTTTGTAATATCCTTTATATAAAATATACTTATTTTATGTTGACAAGGTTACGTGGTCTTATTTGTACTCCAACGTTAACCCATCCGGTCATACACTGCACATTGTACTCATTGCAAAAAAGAACAAAATTGAACAGAAATAAAAAGAAAACTAATTTAGACAAACAGACAAACAAGAATAAAAAAAATAAAGGCAGAGAATAAATAAAATAGTGTAACTATTTGCAGCAGCATAGATTTTGTTATTGCGGCAATTCAAAATGATTTATTTGCATAAGGTTCTTAAGATAATATATCGATCTCGTACTATGCCTTTAATGTCGGCGTGAAAATTGTATGTAATTAAATGATAAATAATATATTCATGTGATAATATATGACTAATGACTGCATATTTTAAAATGTATACTCTATTCTCATATGCGGTGTGTACTCAGGTTCTGCCATGTAGGTGATCTGTTCAGAGATGTACGAGTATAGTGTAGATAGACTCTTATGCGGCGTGCACTTGGGTTCAGCCATGTAGGTGAGCTGAAGTTGAAAGCCGCCGCCCCGTGGCCGGGATTCGGTCAAAGGATTTATACTAGTGAAGTGAAGTGAAGTGTCTCTCTTCTCTTTTAATCAGGTGTTAGGTATGCATTGCCTGCCGCAAATGTATAATGTTTATCAAAATGATACAGTATCTTGATTATGTATTTTATTTGTTTAGTTACTTTTTTTTGCTATTTGATGTATTGCCTTAGTGTGCATGATTATTGCGTGCTTCGGAGTTAGCACGCCGTCGGATGGCCGAGTGTCGTGATTTCTTTTTGATTTAATTAAAAAAATGTATTATTTTAATATCGATTTATAATATCCACTGTGGCAACACTGTCAAAGTACAAATTATTAATATTGTAAGAAACTTCTAAATGTGTTTTCACTATGGCAACTGAATGTATTGTTTTACTTTGGCAACACTTAGAATGACGGTTATGATATTATCGTTATTTCTGGGTGGGGCAAAAGTCGTTTAAATGGTAAAATATAATGTATAGTAAGTCGTCGTTTGATTGTGAAATAGTACAGTGGTGTGGATTAAAAGTAATAGCAAGAAAATAGTGTTTTCTTTATACAGTGTTTGTCTATTGTTATTCCTAGGAACTTTGTACTCTCAACCTCTTCAGTTCTGTCATGACCATGCTGTATTTTGAACTGCGGACGCTATTGTTGTAGGTTAGATTTCAAACATCCTAGTTGTTAAGCTAAGCTAAGTTAACATAGATCAGAAGCTTACTTTTAATCAATTTTAATGAACCCCGTTCCTCTCTTCTCGCCACTTCATATTCATGAGCAAAAATACTATCTCGGTGAATGCTGAAGTGGTGGGAACTAAGAGTACTTACATAGCAAGAACAGACAGCTTGTCACATTGACATTATATTTTGACGTGACTGATTGTAGCTGCGTTCAGAAGCGCCCGGGTTTTATGGGTAGGTACCAGTAGGTATAATAATAATTTATAATTTAAATAATGTTTTGTGTTGCGTAATGTAAATTATTTTTCATGACTATTGTTTAGAATCATTTTTTTCTAACTGAACAGACAGCTATGCTGATGGGGCCTTTGTTGCTCCACTTCTTCTCAGTGAAAGCAGTAGTTTGAATAAAAGTTTTGAAATGTGAATTTTTTATTAAGTTCAATAAACAGAAAATCTTTTTTGTGATGTGGGCATGGCTGCCATCGGTGAACATTATGCCAAAAAGTCAGATGTTATACGGGTTGTAGAGCGCAAGTATACGTATATTCATCAAGCACAGTGTTATAATAGGATGCGAGATGGTTTCTGAACTGGGTTCCCTCTATCTGGCAGAATTTTGATGCTCTGAAATTTATTTGGCATAACACACTTGGCATAATCTTCTTTAAACGAATATATATATGGCATAAAAATCATTTAATATAATTATTGTTTGACCGAATGTTTATATGTCCGAATTTACAAAGGCATACTTTTAAGATGGCAGAATTTTATTTGGCATAATTACTTTTGGCAAAGCTTAATTTCGCATAATTTCGTTTCACATAACGTTTATTTAGAGCGACGATTATTTGGAATTTAAATTAAAATTAAAATATTGTCTTAAAAAGTCAATATGTTGTACTACAAAAGTTAGTGAAGTGACAGAACCGAATCGCTGCAAAACCGACTGCACGTAGTCTTGTCTGCCCTACCCCTAGAGTGTAATTTAAGCCCGCGTAGGCGCGGAGGGTCGAGGCGGCCCACGAGCTGAGGAAGAGCCGGCCAGCAAGCCGAAGCTGCTGTGGTGAGCGTTACAACCATCTGCGACGAGAAGCTTGCGTGGGACCGCCGGAGCCCCGCAGCGCCGGAGCCGTGACAGAAACCATGCCTGCTGCATGTTGCATGCTTGCTTGCATGCTGCATGTTTGCTTGCATGCTGCATGCTTGCTTACATGCTGCATGCATGGTGTGTGCTTTTTGCATGTTTGCATTCTTGAAATTTATGCCAAAAGACGATTCTGACAGTGAACTTTCTGCAGTATGATGGTTCTACTTTTAATTATTATGGATATGAAATTTATGCCTAAAGATGATTCTGACTTACAAAATTATGCGTTTTTAATGTATTATAAATGAGTGTATGCCAAATGATTTTCTGCGAAATGAAGTTTATGCTATGCGCTGTTATGCAAAATAACTACGTGTGCCATGCTATTGGTGAAGCGAGGCGCCCCGCCGCCGCCGCCGCCGCCGCACAGTGGAAAAAAAAAGACATTTTTGTCAAAAATCTGCCTACACCACAATTTTTGACGTATTGCTGCCATTTTTACACTCCTAAGTTAATACCATATGTTTCCATGGGTTTTTCAGAGGCCGTGGTCATGAATGTATTTTCTGTTTATAAAAACTAAATATTGCGGATACAAAATGGCAGTGTAGTAGTATGTAAGTATATTCTTGTATTGTAAGTAGTTTGTATAAATAGTAAATTGTAAATTTTTTTTCTTCTTTGGTTTATGTTTTTGTTTTATCTTCTACGGTTACACACGTTGTCTACATCTCATTTTTTATAATTTCCTGTCGCAGGTATGCTGGAAGAGATTTCTTTAGAAATAAGCATTGCCTTTGTACGTATTTTTCTGTTCCTTTCTTCTTGTCTGTTTATATGTGTGTGCATAAATGGTTAAATAATAATAATAAATAATGGCGGCCCAAAAAAAATGTTTGCATTATTTTGCTTTTTAGGAGGTTATGGCATTGACTTTTATCTCAGGAGTATATAAAAAAAAATGGCAGCGATACGTAAAAAATTGTGGTGTTTTTTGAACAAAAAGTCATTTTTTTCCACTGTGCGCCGTCGCACTATGGTTCGTCTAGAACATTCTAGCTGGGCAAATCTATTTGCTGCTGTTTTTGGTTCCGAGGGGATTTCTTATAACGTCTTATGACTTCCTAATTTCGTTTTGGTGTAAGGGGACCCATTTTGGGGGGAGAGGGAGTGGTGGTTATAGACTATGTAAAAAAATCCTTTTTATGCTTAAAAATATATATATTATGAAAATAGACATGAAAACAAACAACCATGAGTAATTTGCACGTTAACAGTTAACAGCTATTAGTCAGGCACATAGCCGGCAGTCACAAAAAAGGTCTAGCAGGTAGAATTTTGCGATAATTCTCTAACTGTTTTAATTAACCTAATTTGTACTTAGTATTGTAAATTATACTATATAAAGCTCGATTACCACTCATTGACTGACATAATTGTTTTCCCAGATGGTGAAGGGGGAGGTGGGTATATTTTTACAGATTCGTATAGAAATAACTCTCACAAGTATGGGAAAAATCCCAAACCTCCCCTTTTCCACCCCACTCTCCCCCCTCCCTATTGTATCTCGGAAACTAAGAGTCCCGTGTTTTGTTGTTTTACGGATTCGTATAGAGGAGGTTTGGAAAAGTAAAATCCATTTTTCAAAGTTGCCCCCCTTGCCCCCCTTCTCCCCCCTCTAGGTAGATCTCGGAAGTTAAGAGACTTGGAACATTTTTTTTTTCAGATTCATATCAAGGGGCCTAGAGTTGGTCAAAATCATTTTTCAAAACTCCCCCCTCTCCCCCCCTTCACCTCTCCCCCCATCATATCTCGGAAATTAAGAAACCTGGGTTTTGCTTTTTTACGGATTCGTATAGAGGAGGCTTAGAAAAGTAAAAACCATTTTTCAAAATTCCCCCCATTCTCTCCCTCTTCTCCCCCCTTTTGGCGGATCTCGGAAGTTAAGACTTGGAACATTTTCTTTTTCAGATTCATGTCCGTGGGCCCAGAGTAGGTCAAAATTAGTTTTTTCAAAACTCCCCCCTCTCCCCCCCTTCACCCCTCCCCTCATCGTATCTCGGAAACTAGGTAGCGGTAAAGCGAAGCGTAGCGTAGCGTAGGGATAAGGTCACGATAGCTTTCCGGTGGTAGGTAGGTCCTGAGTGGAGCGAACCTGCGAGACCGAGTGGAGCGAAGGGGGGAGGAATACTAACATGGCGGACAGCGTTTTTGTTTGGGGTGCGTTTAAGTCAATTATTCAGGTTAAAATTGACTACCTAAACGTCAAACACCCCGTTTAAGCACACCGCGAGGTGAAAAATTAATCTGACTAAAATTGAATCTGCCCCGTTTATGGTCGTCCGCTGGTATAAGTTTTCGCTTGGGGTACGTTTAAGCCGGGTAAATTTTCGCCGGTTAAAAATTAAACTATGGATAATTAACGAACTTTTAAAATAAAGTTTTCCTGTTTTCTAGGTCTCAAAAAAATATGGTAATATTTTTTTTGAGATAATCGAGAAATTATTAATCATTTAAATATGACCTATTTAAAAAAAGAGTCTATTAACATATTTCCAACAATCAAACAATCGACCATAGAGTCCATCAATTTGAATTTTGAACTTGACATTGAATTTTAAAAAAAACTTGAAAAGAGCGCCAAAGTGAAGCGTCCTGCTTCTGTCGTGAACTCGTGAATCGAGGTTTCTTGTTGCAAGTTGATATTGATTGATAATTATTATCAAAATAATCAATTTTCAACATGAAACGAGCAAGTACTGAAGAGTTATCAACTGTTCCGCGTCGCGGAGGCACATCTGTGGAATATTCAGAATGTCTTATTTCTGTTGAGTTTCTGAATAGTTCTGTTAAGTGAATAACGTAACCTTATTAGCAGGCTTCCAAACCTAGGTACTGGCGTCTCGGGAGCTTTGGACCATGGACGTTTGTGTTGCAGCGTTTAGCCTTACTTGCCCATGGACAACAAGTTTTAGTGCATCTATTTTGCGTCGGTCTTTGAGGCGAACCGTACCTACATGTTTCTGCGCCGTACAGAAATATTGGAAAAACCAAACTTCTCGGCAGGCGGACTTTTGTGGCTTTGGTGATATTATGATTGGCCCAGACTCTTTTGAGCTTATCAACGGCAGATGTTGTGTTAGCACATCTTCTTAGAATCTCATCCTCACACCCCCCAGTGTGTGATTAATTGATTATGGAACCAAGGTACTTACTAACATATAAGATTGAACAATCTCACAGTTGCCAATCACATGAACAAGTTGGTTTAGTCAGGCTCGGTCCACGATAACAGACATAGAGACAGAGATAATGATCGTTAAATTATTAATTGGTTGCAACTAAAAAGCCGCTCACATATTTTAAAATCTAGCTTAAAAGTAAAGTATTAAACATGTAATGAAGGCAAAATGAAGGTCGTATACATGTACCTATGTATCTTTATTTGCATAAAATGTGAAGAAATAGGACATTACAGTTATTTCAGTGCAGAACACACAAGTAATGAATATTACATATCACAGTACCTACATCATAGCTATACTATCTATGTAAAAATTTTAAACAAGACAATAAATAATACACACATCATTTAATTATGATACAAAAAAATACTAAAGTACAAACATCTGTATCAATAAATACAATAATATACACAAATACTTTCTTCAAACAAGGCAAAATTATCAATTATTGAAATACTAACATGAAAATCAACGTTAAAATTAAATTTCACACTGCATTTTTAATATAGGAAGAATGAGATGAATAGTGGTAACTATGTTAGTGTGTTACTAACATAGTTTTTTGTAACACTATCGAGTCTTGTTGCTTGAATTAAATGATTTAATAATAAATTTAATTTGGTTGAATTTGCCATTGGTACAAAAAAAATATAGGATTGGTTAACTACTTTTTTCGATATAACATTATAAATTGAATATTTTGGAATTATTTTGCACACAAGCATTTCTTTTGTGTCACTTAAACTTGTAATAACTCTGCTGTGTATCCCTTACAACTATAGTACGGTAATATTAAATATTGGAACACTGCGATTACATACATTTATATTGAAAGAATCTTATCAATATTACATACACTACACTATTTCACTCAGTTTGATTTTCTGCTTGTCCTTTGTCATTCTTTTACTGGTAGTCCCCAGCTCCGTGGAGGTCGGAGGTTCTTTTTAGTGTGAACAGCTCGCTACACACTACTTCCCAAAGCTTTGGTATGGTACGACACAAGGAATCCGCATGATTAAAATGAAAAATCCCTTGAATCCGCTTATTTCTGTATCCTGACGGAATACCAATGTTTCATGCAGCTCCTACAGCCATCTCTTCAAACATATTTTTGTCGAATTCCAGTATCATTTCGTAGATACTCAGACGTCTGTAAATCCGCCCCCCCAAAGACGACCTACTGACCGTGAATGTAGAAGTATATCCAGTGGGGTAGCAGCTTCAGCCAGAAAGCAGAGGTACTGTACTCTTAGCTATCAATAAAAATGCTTGAGAAAATACCATTGTCCATTGCACAGAGTACATTTTTATACAGGTCCATTGTTAATAGAACAGAAACAAAATAAACAAAACGTCAAAACCAATGACTTGACAAGTTTGACACTAAACCAATGTTGCAAGGAGGCAAATTTTAATTTCCTTAAATATTTAATATTTTTTATTTTTTTTTACATGTTTGTAGCCTTACTTAAGTACGAGTTTTTATGTAAAATAGTGCCTTCAAAATAAGGCTTTTATTATAGTCTATTTTTATTGAACCATGTTTTCTATTTTTCCCCATAATCAAGGAGATTTTATTTTCGTTTTTCGCTGCCGTACCGATTTACTTTTATTATCATTGGTACCGATATGTCAAGTTATTGTACATCTTGGCTCGCTAACTTGGATGTAGAGACATGCGTTTCTCACGAGCGTCGTTATTGCAACAGAATTTTTTCGTTATTAGGTATTATTACGATCGCAAGTTTGCGACAGCGTCATTACCTACTAAAGTCGAGACTGCTGAAATAGTATTCAAGTATAAATATATGATCTCATAGCTCCTTCATCAAATAATTCTATGCTATCACAAATTAATGTTTGATTAATTTAAGTAGGTAAGTACATATCAATTAATAAGTTATAGGTACTTAAAAAGCAGTTTCATCATCAGCCAGCTAATATACTTAGGGATATTTTTTTTGTTGTTTTGTTTTTTTAAAAATTTAGAAAATTGACATAATTAGGTACTGATCATTATAAATAATGCTTATAAGAGACACCATATTATTAGCCATGCAGACTTTTGAGCTCATTTTGCAGTCAGTTCAATGTCATCCTGTGCTACAATGTGAAATAGATATTTTTCGAATATTTAATGCATACGTAATGTTTTTGGTTTTTCCTTTGTTCTGCTCCTAAATGTACTGCACAAAAAATGAGTGGGAAATACATTTTTTTTTTTTATATATATTATAAATTTTGTTTTGTGCCAGAAACCCTCGCGTTCTAAAATCCTACCAGTTTCTTCACAATCTGATCAATTGTTTAAGACAGTTTAGAGGTAAAACATACAAACATTATTAATTGTTAGGGTGCCGTACCTGAAGGGTAAAAACTACAGAATCTTGTTATGTACTAAGACTGCTGTTCGTCCGTCTATCCATCTGTCTGTTAGCGGGCTGCAGCTCATGATCAAGAATGTGTATTTCGATTGCTGCTATACATAATAAAAATAAGTTAAAAATTGGAAGCAGGTTCCCCAGTAAATAAAAATAAATATGTTGTTCTTTGCTTACTGTCGTCTCTGTCAGCGAGCTGTCTGTAACCCATTAATCCAATCAATGGGGACAAAAAAGACGCTTTGCCTTACAAAGGGGGGTGTAGATGATTTTTGTCATTACAAAATATTCTCCCTCTTGTAACATTATATCTACCTTGCACTTGACCTTGTATTTTTGTTAATGTTTTAGGAACTACATACCAAGGGAGTAGCAATTATAAGGGTAATAACGCTCAATGCGTGGCAATGTCCGCTTGCGCGTCAGTATTGTCAGTTTGCAGACATCGGAATCTGACTTGTCATGATATCGATGTCATTCTCCAAAGTGGAGACACTTTATATATGTCGCTTAAACCAATTCTACCGAAGGGTGTCATATTTTTGAACCCCGAGGAATTGCCTACGGAGATTCTCGTCGGAAACAATAGAGCTCAAATTGAAAATATGACCGCCAATTGGATTACAAATGGAGTATTTCCTCAAATTTCAGAAAATGAATACGGTATTTTAACTCTTGCAAACATAATTGAATCCAATGTTTTCGACGCAAAGCACAATGATGAGACGGATAGTGTGGTATTTACCGGGCAAGACTATACAGTTTCTTTTTGGAGATTCGATAGTGCATTCTATTTATTTAACAGTCACGCAGTAGATGAATATAACAAATTAAATTCTGCATGCGGAGTAGCACGTTTGTTTAAATGTTATTCGATTCGCGAATTTGCCAGATTGCTGTTATTGCGAAATATAGGTGTAGGTCAGTATTCAATACACAGACTACGCGTTCTCAATTATCAAACAATTGAAAATTTAATTGTAGGATCTGCATTGCCATTGCCAGTCTGTCGAGTCTATAATAGACTTCGAATGCCCGGCATCAACAGATCATAGTGAATTATCGGAATCAAATCTATATTGCTTGGTTTTCAAAAAACCCCTGAACCGGTAGTAGTTGACACCCATGTGGCGTCAACAAAGAGAGGTCGACCCAAAAAACAAAAACGTGGCAGGAAATGTAGTACAGTAAACGCCCATTTGGATGCGGTTAAAAAATATAATTTAAAAAAAACCGCAAATTCATCGCGATGCCGTTAAAAAATATACAACTGAAAATCCACAAATAAATCGCGATGCTGTAAAAAAATATACCAAGGAAAATCCAGAAATTAATCGCGATGCTGTACACCGTTATACCAAGCAGAACCCTGAAATAAATCAAATAGCCACTGACAAATATAATAAAAACAGCCGTCGTATTGACATACCACTACGTCAATCTAAAAACCTAATAGCACAGAAGAGGGACGCTGAGTTAGACGTAATAAAATTATTTTCTTTAAAAAAAAACGTCCTTGCTTTCTTCAGACACTTTTAGGTGTCCATGTTGTAATGCGCGTCTGTTTGAAGAAGAAAAATCTCGAAAACAATGGTGTTGTGGGTCGGGCGCGTACAAAATACAAAATTTAATTCCGTTAACCGAGGAGTTTTACTCTCACCCGTCTTTTCTGAGTAGACCGCGAGCTTACAATAATTTATTTGCCTTCAGTGCCTTGGGCGTTTCTCACGGGTACCAACAACTAACGGGAATATCTTTTCTTAAAATTCAAGGTCGAGTCTATCATAGAGTTTTTGATTTAGCTTACACTGGTAGCGTAAATAATTTAGGACTATACATTAACGATACAAGCGAACGCGAGAAAATAGCCGCAAATATGAAACTTGATAGGCAGGTAGTTGCATAACTAACTTTTTACATAACGTCAATCCGTTTATCGAATGTTTTAAACGATTAAGTGGGGAACCATCCGATCAGGCCTTTATTAAATTTCAGCTAACGTCTCGCTCAATCCACGGTAACATTTTAGGAGATTTACCTGTTGGTAAAGAAGTCGCGGCCATTATTAGTACAGAACGCGAAAATTTTATACCTCATTGCATAGCAGTTTGGAAAATCGGTGATAGGAAACCGCACACTGTAGATATAATGCATCCGTTATATGAAAGTTTTCAGTATCCACTATTTTATCCTGAGGCTAATGCGGGTTGGTACCAAAGTAGATAATAACGGAAATAAATTAACTCAAGCGAAATACGTTCGCTGCTTGTTATTGTCGGAGCCACGATTTTCCGATATAGGCAGGCTATCGGAAGAATGGTTAGTTGACATGCATTGCCGAATCATAGAAGAACGCCTACGTTTTATATCAAGTCTACAAAAACATAACTCGAGTAGTGCACTGAGGTCCGCTCCACTTCAAGAAGTTGAAATGAGCATTGAAATCGCGCGTCAAATTCGTCAAGATGAAACCATTCAGGGAGAGGGATTCGTACCAGGTCGCGTTTATTTGCCCAGCACTTTTACGGGGGGGCCGCGATACATGAAAGGAAAATATAGTGATGGTATTGCAATAGTAAGCAGATTGGGGAACCCATCATTTTTCTTGACGTTTACTTGTAATCCCAAGTGGCCAGAAATTCAACAATCCACTCAAAGCAGCTATGTAAATCCTTCTGTATGTGCTAGAGTTTTTAATTTAAAGCTAGCAGAATTATTCAGAGATATCCGAGGTGGTAATTGGTTTGGCAAATGTATTTATATGATGCACGTAATAGAGTTTCAAAAGCGAGGTTTACCACACGCTCACATTTGTTTTAGGGTTGAAGGTGGCGGGCCTGTCCAAAATATAGATATTGATAAATTTGTTAGAGCAGACATTCCTGATGCATCAGAGGCAGAGGGAAATACATACTTAATATAGATGAAGTTTAGATTTGTTTTAGTGTTATGTAAATCGAGTAGTTTAGGTGGATTAGGCCTCTAATATCTTTAGTTTTTGATATACATACCTACTTGATATAGATGTAGTTTAGATATGATTTAGTGTTATGTAAATCGAGTAGTTTAGGTGGATTATGCTTATAATGGGGATACCTTGAAATAAAACGCACCAGGAACCAAATCTTCTGGTAGCGCGGAAATTACTATCTTGTGAGTGAATCGAACCAGGAAATAAAAAATCAATGCGACCTTGGTAATATTGTATACTCCCATACACATGCTAAATAAATAAATAAATGTTACCCTGGAGTAGAGTAGTTTTGAAAAGCATAAAAGTAGGAACTTATTTCATTATTTACTTACTCCCGAATACTGAATCGTCACTCAACATTTAAGGGCTGCTTACAATTTGAGCAGTTAAACCTAAACTTTAAATTTTGTATGGCCAAACGTCACTTTTGAGTAACTGTTAAATTTAAGTGCTACTTAAATTTTGAGTGACGTTTCAGCATTCGGGGGATAGTCACTTACAAGGAATATTATTTTATAGTTTATTCGTACTGACTTTTATGTAAATCAACTGTAGGAATAAAACAACATTCAGTTGATTTACTTAAAAGTCCATACATAAATCCGTACAAAATATTTAAGAGATTTTATTACAAAATCCTATAAGTGCTAAGGATTACTGTCCAAAGGGTAAGAAATACTCCTCAAAAACACGACCCCGCGAGCTGCTTGCAGCTCGCGTAACGCCCAAATACTAGTTAATATATAATTATACTCTCTAATCATCGTTATCGTTTATTTCTTCCTCTTCTGATGAATCATCAGCAGTATAGTCCTGCAGCTGCATGTTAACATTGAGTCTGGGGATTTGAACAGGATTTAAAGTAGGGACTATTATTAAATATAACACTGCAGAAGGCAGGCTACCTGTTTTTTTTGGAAACCTCTCTTAGGCTGTTTATTAACGGGTCAGATGTAAACAACAACATATAATGTAAATCTTTATTCATGGCAATACATGATCGCTTTCGATTATTATGTTTTCGAAATATTCTGCAATCTTTATTGCGAGCTTCCTGAGCTTCTTCAAAAAGCTGCCCAATTGGCAGCAGAGCAGATTGAATGACATCTGTACTGTCCACAAATATTTTGTGTACAGTAGCAGGCATGTAATACCACGCATAAAGATTTATATACAACTGTCTAGTATCTATGTAGTGCTAAAGATTTAAATTTTTCTATGTTAATATCGTAACCAGAAGCTAAGGTTTGGAGTATGGTGTCCAAATTTTTGATGACAGTCACATCTATATCTGTAATATTAGCACTAAGCTCAGGATTCCCAAAAATCTATGGGCTCGATCGTCAACTCTTCTCCTTTTCGTCTGATTGCTGAACTGTTCAAAATCTTTGCTTTGACGTCCAGCAGTTGAAGGTGCAGTGGAAAGAGCGAGAGTGGTGTGGCTGTGCATAGTGAAGGGACACTTTAAAATTGAAATCTTTTGACATCCATTCTTATTTTTTTTGCCAAAAAAACGTCGCGGCATTTTTTGTGACTGTATCATTTTTTTCTAAGTTTGCGCTAAATGCGCTGATTGACTTCTTCAGAGCCCTCTAAGAATCTTCAGTGATACCGGATAGGTCGTATTTTGAAGATAGTAGACCAAACAGTCCGCTGTTCCGGTGTTCTTAGCCCTGTTTGATACACTCCTCAAAAAGTTCTAATCTTGAGATTGAGAAGAGGTGTTTTAGAAAAAGAAAACAAAATATATTCCACAGCAGTTCACAGGCTAGATTTATTATTATTTGAAAGAAAAGGGTTCAAACTACCATATATGTAAGTTTTAGGTCTGTGACACGTGTTTGCAATGCTTTCCAGGTCCAAAATAGGTAAGAAAATGGGGAAAAAATGGTAAAATTGGAATTTGACGTTAAAAAATATAAATCTATTTGTAATGTGCTAACTTTTTTGTTAAATAAGATAGTACACACTGTAGCAAAATATTTGTTCTTGCCACTTGTCTTACGTCGACTGGGAAAGGTACCCGAAGATTGAAGGAAGGATATTAAATGAAATTTAAAGTAAATTTAAAACAACAGTATATTTAAAGAAAAAAAATGAACGGAACGAAAATAAATATTATGGAATACATTTATAAAAAGAAACAGTGGCACTCCGGGAGTGCCCACAGAAGTGAAAACTTGAAAAAAAATCGGCACCGCGGTAATCAACGCGTTGATGTCTTTTTAACCGTCTTACGAATTTTCGATCAGGTCACGTGTCCTGACGCGAGTTTAACATTTTTTACCCATTACAAAAAAGTGCACAACGCCGCTAAAGGTTTCACTTAAAAAAAAAAAAAACTAATAGCCATCAGCTTGGTTTTTTAAAAAATATTGTTAAGGTGAAAGAAATTTAATAGACAAATCAAAATGAGGCTTAGGCCCATCGATTTACTCACTTTAAATGACTGGCGATATGACGCGGATTTCTGACCAATAGCTATTGTTGATTCCGTGTCGTTATAATAGATTAGCACGCATGAGATCGGTCGCGATGAACCTAATTCACAAATTTGATAAAAAAAAGGGTTGGGTAGCGTCGACTAAATTTAAGAATTTACAATCTATTTAAAAAAGGGGCTGGTAAACTGTTGGTCCGCTCGAGGGTGGCTCTTCGCAGAGCACGACTGCCGTCCGTTTGCCGTCCCGACGCCCGGCTACGCACGATCGGTAGCTCTGCCTGGACCGCTGGTAGAACGCGGAGGCCAAAGGGCTCCGCGACGAATAGGACCGGCTGACTGGCTCTGGCCCAAGGGTGCGGCCGAAATCGGCCTTTTCTAACTGGATCCAAGATAAACCGCATTTTAGACCAGAAAGCAAGGCAAAATTGTGTAGGGGGTTAGGTAATAGTCAAACTGGAATACTCACAAATATACCAAAAAGGAATTTTGATTCGGGGAAAATATCCCCAATTGGTCCCGGAAATGGGCACAATGTAGCAGCAAGGGCACACTTGCCACAATCCCCCAGTAAGGGGTTCCACACGTGGCTGTTCACGATAAAAAATTACTTATGTCCATTGGATAAAATGTCAACAGGAAAATTTTTAATCGATTCAAGATCTCTGGTGGCTGACGACTGAGGGTTCATGAACATAAAAACTCTCAATCTTTTTCTTCCATCAAAAAATTTAAATCGGTGTCAAAAAATATTACGCGAAAAAAGAAAATTAGACGACCTATTTTCGTGTGAAAAGGTTTATTTTGCAGGGGAACACTGCAATACCTTTAACTTCAATTTTCATCACTAAATTAAACCAAAACCACTTTTAAAATTACTTTTATAAGTATTCGCGTCGAATGCAAAATTCCTAATGATAATCAGTTTACTTACCCTTTTCTTTTTCATTTACCGGCGACCCTTAATAAGATAAACCCCAGCTGCATTATAATTCTTCGAATTGGAGGTTCGTGGGTATTGTCTATGATACTAGGAAAGAATTTTCGGCATATTCGATTTCGAATTCTGTCCAGCTAGCATGTTCTAGACGAAGCATAGACATTTTAAATTGTACTAATAGAAGAGGATTTTCAACTTCACTTGAAATAGTTCAAGTGGCTCGTTTCTTAAGCGCTGAGTCGAGTCTCACCAGAAGGAATTCTTTTTGTGTTTTCTCTGCCTTAATTAGACCTATCGTTACTACACAAAAAAAATCATGTCTTTAATTCGGACTCCACCACGTTCCGTTGTGAATTACGAGTCGGAACCAGTTGTGCCAACGGAAAAGGATGTGGACTCTAATACACAACGTAAGCGCAAATATGACCAGGTGGATGAGATGAATGTTTTTATATCCGAAATGAAGAATCTGTTCACTAAATTCGAAAAACAGCAGAATGATAAATACAAAGCTTTGCAGGCATCTATGAATGAGAGAAGAGAGTTAAACGCATCAATAAAAATCATGTGATTTTGTAACAGGGAAATATGACGATCTGATGAAAGAATTCAACAAGCTAACATCAGAGCGTAAAGAGAACTTAGCTTATATTCAGTTACTGGAGGAAAAGATCGAAAACCTAGAAAGACTGCAACAATCTTCCTGCCTTGAATTGAGGAACATACCCGCTAAATTGCGAGAAACGAAAGCGGATCTCTCAAAAATTATAATTGATACTGGTAAAACCTTAAATCTTTCGATAAGTACTTCTGACATACGAGATGTTTACCGCCTAAATACAAAGAATGAAACAAACAAACCTATCTTGGTCAACTTTACGACAATAACCTTGAAGGAAAATATCGTTCATTCAATTAAATCTTACAATCGAGCCAATTAAGAAAAAAAGCTATCAACCGCTAAAATATATATAAATGGCCCTGATGTCCCTGTATACATATCAGAATATCTCACTTACAGAGCTAAACGCCTGTACTTTTTAGCTCGAGATTTCTCAAGAACAAATGGCTACACCTTCTGCTGGACTGCGCATGGAAAGATCTTTGTGCGCAAGAAGGAAGGAGAATCCGCACACTGCATTAAAAATGAATCTGACTTGAAGACTCTAAATGTTGAAGATTGACTATTCTTCAATGGTAATCACGATCTTCCACTTATTTTAATTATAATCACAATTTTAAAATACGCATGCTTAACTGTATTTTATATAGTTTTATGGAAATACACATCTTGCGCTCTTGTCTCTCTAACACACATATCTTACACATGGCGTACCCAGCATACATCAACTTGCTTTCCTGCCACTCTCATTAGCTATCTGAAAAACACAGTTTCCCAAACTACAAGTAAAAAACTTTTTCTATTTGACCACAACAGCGGTCAGAGTCCGGTCATTGTGCCTTTTACTAGCACCATTATTATCTTTTACGTCACTTGTGGATAATTTAAATAAGTTTATGGATTCTGTAGAATCCCTAAATGTATCTCGATCAAATCAAATCAAAAATGTTTATTTGCTAGAAAATACATACAAATTCAAGGAAAGATCTTATGTCCTAAAAGTCTTTGTATTCTGCCTGCAAGCAAGCGAGCAAATTATTTACTTACGTCTATTTATGTAATTATTATCATGCAATTAATATTATTACAATTATTCTAAACTCAATTATTCATTATTTATCCTTCGTGTGCTCGCCAGACCAATGCTTACAGCAATTGCAATCCACCAAGCAAACGCTAAACACTTTGCACGTAAACATTCGAAGTTTGAACCGGAACTTTGATGGCTTGAATATCCTCATACACTCCATGGATGTTAAGTGTGACGTAGTTATTCTTTTCGAGTGCTGGTTGAGTAAAGTTTCTGACATCCCTGTTTTGGACGGTTTTGCCTCAGCAAGGTCTACGTTTAGTAACCAAAACGACGATGTTTTAATCTATATTCGATCCGAGTTAAAGTAAAAGATTACTGAACCTTTGTTCCGGGACACTAACTGTCTTATTTTAAGGTTAGACCCAGACGTTGCAATTGTTGCAATATATCGATCACCTTCACTCAGAAATATTGAACATTTCGTTAGCTCCTTAAATGACACACTGACTTCCCTTTCATCGGTGAGAACAGTAGCAGTGATTGGTGATTTAAACATTAATATTCGTCCAGGAAATAGTGATCCAAACTCTAAAAAGTATTTAAATATGTATAATGGCATTGCATGGGCTACTGCCAGCCCACCTCTTCCGAACACGTGTTGATAACTGTCTGAACCACGTCTTTATTAAATCGGATAAGTGTTCGACAGCATTAGTTCTAAACTCATTCATTACCGACCACGCACCTGTCTTGTTTTGCCTTGAATCTGTCTCTTTTGTTGAGAAACCTAAAAGCATGATCCGCCAGATTTATTTTCCGTGTGTCATTAATCACTTAGAAAGCTCGGATTTTTCTAGCATTCTGAATAGCACAGACCCCAATCAAAGTGCGGAGGTACTCATCTCCATTTTAACAGTTTCAGTAAACGAACACAGCATATTAAAGAAAGTACCGCACAGAAAGAGAATTATTAAGTCATGGGTCACTCCTGGTCTTTTGATATGCATACGCAATCGTGACAAACTACATTTAAAGTCAATGCAGGATCCTAAAAATCACATAGATAAACTAACTTATTCAAGATATCGAAATTATTGCAATAACCTGCTAAAGACGATTAGGTGCCGATATGAACAGAATGAGCTCCAAAAGGTCAATGGAAATCCCAAGGCAACTTGGGATATCATAAAGTCCATAACTTATACAAATACCACACCCGCAAGTAAATCGGGGGATCTCCTTAATATCTGCAGTGATCCTGATGCCTCTGTAAACCCTATAAATAATTACTTCGCAAATGTTGGAGGCAATCTTGCTCAGAAGATACAGCATGCTCAACATACTACTGGTTCTGCTTGAGACCGACGTTGCTGAGGTAAACAGTATAATCACGGAATTAAAGCATAACTGTGTTGTTGGCTACGATGGTTTACCTGCTTCAGTTATTAAATCTGCTAGGCATGTCCTCATCCCCTCAATCACTCATGTATGCAATCTGTGCTTGTCAAAGGGCATCTTCCCAAACGCCTTCAAAAAGCCATTAATTACACCTATATTTAAGGGTGGGGATGGAGACCGTGTCGAAAACTATAGGCCTATATCGGTTCTCACGACCTTGTCTAAAATCTTGGAAAAAATCTTATATAAAAGATTACTAAATTATTTAGAGCACAAATCAATACGGCTTCAGGAAAGGCAAATCAACAAAGGATACCGTGCTTGAGCTATCAAATCACATCACTAAGAATCTAGAAACCAGGACTAAAACGATAGATTCTTAGATTTAGCCAAGGCTTTTGACACGGTCTCTACTCCCATCCTCTTACAAGGATTGGAGGCTCTAGGAATACGAGATGCCGGTCTAAGGATTTTTTGCGACTCACTGATCGTAGTCAGCGAGTTAAGGTTGATAACTACACTAGCGACGATGAGTGTTTATCGTTCGGAGTCCCACAGGGCAGTGTGCTGGGTCCTACACTCTTTCTTGTTTACGTAAACAGGCTATGCCAACTGACTATACCAGACTGCAAGATCATTGTCTATGCTGATGATACTGCACTTATTGTAACAGGAGATACCTGGGCCTCTGCACACCGCTCGGCTGTAATTGCTCTTGGTATAGTGATGGACTGGCTTTCCTGTAATCTGCTAACATTAAATGTCTCCAAAACCCACTATGTTACTTTCTCAGCGAACTCTTCCACACAGCCTAGCATTCCGGAAATAAAGGCTCACGGATGCTCCCCCTAACACCTGTAATTGCCCTCCTATTCAAAAAACATCTTGCGTGAAATATCTAGGAGTACACATTGATTGCACACTAAGTTGGAATAAACATTTAGACGTAACAGTATCTCGGGTACGAAAGCTTATGTTTCCAATGAAAAAGGTCAGAAATGTAGGTGCTTTCCCGCTGTTGAAAACTATTTATTATGCTTTGGCTCAGTCACTACTAACCTATTGCATCTCAGTTTGGGGTGGCACTTTTAAGACCTTTATGCTTCGCCTTGAGAGGGCGCAGAGGGCGGTTTTGAAGGTGATGCTTCACAAACCATATCGCTACTCTACAACCCAATTATAAGTAGTATTATTAATAAGGACATGACTGTGCTCACTTGCAGGCAACTCTGTGCACTCAATATAATCCTATGTAAGCATTCCTCCCTTAATTATGACTCAAATTGCTTATAAATAAACGTCATAAAGACCTGGTTTGCCCTCCTGTTAGAATCAAAACTGCCCTGGCAAGTCGAAACTATTTGAGTCTGAGTGGCCGCCTTTATAATGTAATTAACAAAACATGTAACATTTATCCCCTTCCAAAATACGAGTGTAAGACCGTAGTAAGCGAATACCTTCAGGGTCTTACTTACGATGACACTGAAAGACTGTTCACCAGGAATTCATAAATAATAAGCGCTCAAATTCACACAAACGCAGTCAAACACTCACACACACACCTACACACACACATATACACACACATACAGACACACACATACACACACACACACATTCACGTATTTCCTTGCATGCCTTAAAATAAAAGTAAATAAATTTTTCTCAATCTAATTATATTCAATTCAATTCAATTTTAGCAATAGCAAATAATGATTGTAGGAGGAAGGCGCCGATGTCTGTCACACAGTTAATACTAGCACAGACATCGTCGTTAACTCTATCTTTAAAATAACTAAACAGTAGTATTAATAACTTATTTACGGCGCACCTAACTACCTACCCTACCTACCCTACCTACCCTACTTACCCTACCTACCCTACCTACCCTACCTACCTATCCTACCTACCCTACCTACCTACCCTACCTACCCTACTTACCCTACCTACCCTACCTACCCTACCTACCCTACCTACCCTACCTACCCTACCTACCCTACCTACCCTACCTACCCTACCTACCCTACCTACCCTACCTACCCTACCTACCCTACCTACCCTACCTACCCTACCTACCCTACCTACCCTACCTACCCTACCTACCCTACCTACCCTACCTACACTACTTACCCTACCTACCTACCCTACCTACCTACCCTACCTAAAACCTCACGGAGCCCGAGACCTTTCCAACGAATGCAAAACCGTGGAAATCGGTTCGTGCGTTCTGGAGTTATAGCGTCAGGAAGGAAAACCCGACTTATTTTTATATAGTAGATTGCAAAGTCTATGGTCATAAAATAACATGGTACAGATATTCTATTTCACGAAGTCCGTTCGGCTTTGATTGTAGTAGTGACGTATCCCGACAAGCGCGCTTGTGTGTGTAAAAGTAGGTAACGTTAGCAAAAAATTTGATATATATTCAAGTCGAGATTTAATAATCTAAATAAAATTTTGGTTTTAAAAGTATATACATTTTGTAAATAAATTAGATTAGGTTGCAATAAATACAAAAATATTAAGAATATTGTTACGTCGTACGTACGAGATCTTTCGAGAAAGCACGGATTACAGTGTGTTTGCGCTAAAAACTTCGAGAAGCATTCCATTATTATTAGTTTGAAGTTAAGTAGGTAACTACTTATAAACAATATTAGAACTCGTCATTGTAATTTCGACCGTACGCCGAGGGCATAAAGTACCTATTTCTTTATTCGGTACAAGTAGGTTATTATTTTTTATACCTACTACTTTTGTATTTCCTGGTAATGTTTATTTGTTGATGTTTTTCTGGAACCGTTCTACACATAGCTGGAATGTTCTTGAATATTGGCGGTATAAAAGCAGAGAGCCGACACACGATCAGTCAGTCTGATTTAGGCGATACAACGAAGCGAATCGAAGTGAACTAGAAGTGCGATATCTGAGCGAATAGTGATCAGTGGTGTATTTGTGATTAAGTTTCAAGTGTTTTGTGTTCAATAAAGTTATTTAAATTGTCTGATTGGTAGTAAATAATTTATCCCATACCCAGCTCGTAACAATTTGGTGTCAGAAGTGAGGGATAAATTATGCCAATTTTACCGAAGGACGACACGGACGGTATCCGTACCAGGAGTCAGCGACAGCAGGACATGGACCAAAGGCGGTTTGGACATTCTCCAACACAGACACCGGATGGTGTCCAGCCTACGTCAGTGCCAGTCGCTGGCCCATCCGCAGTTTCTACAGCATCAATGACGCCAGACTTGTCAGCTTTAATGACGCTGCTACAGGAGCAGTCTCGCCGTCAAGAGGAGCAGGCTCGCTGGTTGGAAGAGCAGTTGCAGCGAGACAAAGAGGAGCAAGCCCGCCGCCAAGAGGAGCAAGTCCGCCGCCAAGAGGAGCAAGCTCGCCGGTTGGAAGAACAGTTGCAGCGAGACAAAGAGGAGCAGGCTCGCCGTCAAGAGGAGCAGGCTCGCCGGTTGGAAGAGCAGTTGCAGCGAGACAAAGAGGAGCAGGTCCGCCGCCAAGACGAGCAGATGCTCCTCATAAAGGATCTTCATGCAACTTTTGGCAAAGAGCTAAAGGTGATGAAGGATCAGGTACAGCAGCACGAGAATCGCCTCTCAGAAGCCGAAGTTCAGATCGCTGGGGTGAAGAAGGCTTTGGGGGAACTGAAGACTGGAGACGTGACTGCAGCTTCAGTAGTTGCTGCACCTTCAGCGCGGGGCTTTAAGGTGCCTCCATTCGATGGCACATCTTCGTGGTCGGCTTATAAAATTCAATTTGAGGCCGTTATGAAGGCGAATGGATGGACAAAACCGCAAGCCATGACCGCGCTCACCTTGGGCCTCCGAGACCAGGCTCTTAACATTCTTGAGGCGCTCGGCAAGAATGTAACCTACGAGCAGCTGCTGGAGGCGTTAGAGTCCAGATACGGCGACGCGCACCTGGAGCACGTATTTCGTGCTAAGTTGAAGGATCGTGTACAACGTAGTGCCGAGAACCTACAGCAGTGGGCCCTCGAAGTTGAAAAGCTGGTTCGGAAAGCATACCAGTCTGCCCCTGCACTTATCGATGGGAATTTGGTACAAGCGTTCGTTGATGGAATACGCGACCTAGAAGTTAGAGCCGCTGTGAGACTCGGGCATCATGAGACGCTGAAAGACGCCTTGGCCCATGCCTTAGAAGTAGAGGCAGTGAGGCAGGACCACCGAACGCACCGCGTCAGGGAGGTTTTAGCATCACCTGTACGCGACCGGCCGCAAGGGTACAGTCCTAGGTGCTACACTTGCGGAGAAAGGGGTCATCTTCGGTCAAGCTGTCCTAAGCGCAGCAACCCGAGAGAAGATCAGCAGGGAAGGGTGGCTGAAGTGACTGCCCAGCCACAGCAGGGAAACGAGTAAATGCTAGGACTGGGGGGCGGGTGCTGGCTGGTATTGAAAGAGCCCCGAGAATCTTGATCTCGCAAGCACATGATGGGAACAGCCTGACCATCAAAGGCGAAGTCAACGGAACACCATGCAAACTGACGTTGGATACTGGAGCTTCTCACACGGTCGTTAATTCTCACCTAGCAAGTCGGTTTCTTGGGGACTACGTCGATAACCACGACCGTATACGATTACTAACAGCTACCGGTCAGCACATAGTCGTCCGAGGCAAGAAGGAGGTGGAGTTAAAATTGGGTGATAGAACTTACCAGCACAATGTCATCGTGGCCGATATAGTGGACGATTGCATCTTGGGCTTGGACTTCATGCGGAAACATCGTTGCGAGATCGACGTTGATCAAGGAGTATTGAAATGTGGTTCAGATGAAGTCTTCATGGAAGGTGCACCATCAGGAAAAGTGTACTGCTTGAAAGAGATTGTTCTTCCTCGCAGATCAGAAACAATTGTGCCAATTAGTTTACCACAGAATTCTGGACACAAAGATCGAAGTGTTCTGATAGAAAGGGTGAACAATGACTTCCCATGGAAGATGGCACGTACTTTGGTCAAGGCCACCAACGTCTCAGCAGTACGCATACTGAATCCAAGTGACAAGGAGCATGTGATCAAGAAGGGCACCTTGATCGGTACTTGCGAGGAAGTAGCTTGGATGCGTCAATTGCAGGATCCGCCTACCGGAAATAAAATTCGTAGTGCAAAATTTGACGTGTCAACGCTTTTGGAAAACTGCGATTTAACTAAAGGAGAAATGGACAAGGCTAAGAAGATGTTACTTCAGTACGCCGACACTTTCTCTTCAAACGATGCTGACATTGGGAGAACTGGACTTGTTCAGCATAAGATTAATACAGGCAATGAGTTACCAATCCGTCAGCGACCAAGAAGACTGCCAGTTGCACGAGAAAAAGAGGTGGAAACCATGATTGAGGGAATGGTGAAGGACGGTGTTATAGAACCTTCATCGAGTCCATGGTGTTCTCCTGTGGTCCTGGTAAAGAAAAAGGACGGCAGTATGCGCTTCTGTGTGGATTATCGACGACTGAACGACGTGACGAAGAAGGACAGCTACCCGCTGCCTAGGATCGATGACACACTGGATACGCTGACTGGTATGAAGTGGTTTACCACACTTGACCTGAAAAGTGGCTACTGGCAAGTAGAAATAGACCCCAAGGATAAGGAGAAAACTGCATTTTCAACAGGAAAAGGGTTGTGGCAGTTTAAAGTTATGCCATTCGGTTTGTGCAATGCTCCTGCGACGTTTGAAAGGTTGATGGAGCAAGTACTCGCCGGATTGATTGGAGACGCATGTCTTGTATATCTAGACGACATTATCATCGTGGGCCGTACATTTGAAGATCACCTTAAAAACCTCAACCGAGTGCTGTCGAAAATCCAAACAGCAAATCTCAAGTTAAGTCCGAAAAAGTGCTCGTTTTTCAGACAACAAGTAAACTTTTTAGGACACATAGTTTCGGGGGAAGGTGTTCAAACAGACCCAGAAAAAGTTATCGCCGTCAAGGATTGGCCAGTTCCAAAAGACAAGACACAGGTCAGAGCATTTCTGGGTTTGTGCTCCTACTATCGAAGGTTTGTCAAGAATTTTGCCGACATTGCGAAACCTCTGCACAAACTCACTGAGGAAAAGCGGCAATTCTGTTGGGACGAGAACTGCGACGTCGCATTTCAGGGATTAAAGAAACGTCTGTGCAATACACCTATTTTGGGATATCCTGACACTGAAAATGACTTCATAGTTGACACCGATGCAAGTAATACTGGAATTGGGGGCGTGTTGTCTCAACGGAAAGGAGACCAAGAGGTTGTGATAGCTTACTTCAGCAAGTCTTTATCCAAACCAGAAAGAAATTACTGCGTTACAAGACGGGAGCTACTCGCCGTAGTAAAGACATTGCAGCACCTCAGTAAATATTTGCTGGGACGTAAATTCCAATTACGAACTGACCATGCTGCATTGAAGTGGCTATTACAGTTTAAGAATCCAGAGGGGCAAGTGGCGAGATGGATTGAACTACTACAAGAGTTTGACTTCATAACTGAACATCGCAGTGGGAGAACTCACGGTAACGCAGACGCCTTGTCAAGAAGACCTTGTCCTGAAGACTGTAAGCACTGTGCCAGGCAAGAGACTAAGGAAGTAGTGCCCGTGAGGATGCTTAGAACAGATCTCAGCGATGAATGGAAGGAAACCCTACAGCAGGCTCAGCAAAATGACTCGGACATCAAACCGATCTTCGAGTGGGTCAAAGCTGGTGCTCCTAAACCTAAGTGGAGTGATGTGGCTGCGATGAGTTCTATCACGAAGAGTTATTGGGCGCAATGGAACAGCTTGGTGATCCAGGATGGAGTCTTGTGCCGTAAATGGGAAAACGCTCGAGGGGACAGCCGTCATCTACAAATGGTTGTCCCTAAAGCTAAGGTACCGGATGTTCTACGGCTCTACCATGATGGATGTTCAGGAGGACATATGGGGGTAAAAAGGACTCTACTAAAAATTCGAGAACGCTTTTACTGGATCCACTGTCGAGATGATGTGGAGGACTGGTGTCGCAAATGTACCAGTTGTGCGGCCGTGAAAGGACCCCACACACGCAGCCGAGGTGCATTAAAAGTGTACAACGTTGGAGCCCCTTGGGAACGGATAGCACTAGACGTTGCGGGACCATTTCCAGAAAGTGAGAGCGGAAACAAGTACTTCCTGGTGGTCATGGATTACTTCACAAAGTGGCCAGAAGTCTTCGCCATTCCTAACCAAGAAGCTACAACCGTCGCAGATAAATTAGTTCAGGAAGTTTTCTGTCGTTTTGGAGTACCCTTAGAAATACACAGCGATCAAGGAAGGAATTTTGAATCGCAAGTATTTCAGGAAACTTGTCGATTGATGGGTACCTACAAAACCAGAACCACCTCTTACCACCCACAATCTGATGGAATGGTGGAACGATTCAACCAAACGTTGGAGAGATATCTGGCAAAAGTCGTGGAAAGCAGGCAGAGGGATTGGGACAAGCACATACAGCCGTTTCTGCTGTCCTACCGCAGCGCAGTCCACGAAAGTACGACTGTGACGCCAGCCTTCGCGAACTTTGGAAGAGAATTACGGTTGCCTGCAGATTTAATCACTGGAGCTCCCCCTGATGCTCCACGTAGTGTAACAGATTACGCAAATGATTTGCGTAACAAGTTGAATGATGTTTATGAGCATATCCGACAATCCGGCCAACAGATGTCTGAGAAGACGAAGACCCGTTATGACCGCAAGGCAAACAGTAGGGGTTTCGACGAGGGTTCACTGGTGTGGTTACATAACCCAGTGCGGAGCAAGGGGAAGTCTCCGAAATTGCAAGCAAATTGGGATGGACCATACCGAGTCGTGACTAGGATCAACGATGTCACCTACCGAATACAGAAGGGTCTACGAGGTGCGCCTAAGATTGTTCATGTAGACCGATTGGCCCGATACTACGGGGCTAATGATGCTCGGGACGAGCATGTCTAAGGAGGGGGCAGTGTTACGTCGTACGTACGAGATCTTTCGAGAAAGCACGGATTACAGTGTGTTTGCGCTAAAAACTTCGAGAAGCATTCCATTATTATTAGTTTGAAGTTAAGTAGGTAACTACTTATAAACAATATTAGAACTCGTCATTGTAATTTCGACCGTACGCCGAGGGCATAAAGTACCTATTTCTTTATTCGGTACAAGTAGGTTATTATTTTTTATACCTACTACTTTTGTATTTCCTGGTAATGTTTATTTGTTGATGTTTTTCTGAAACCGTTCTACACATAGCTGGAATGTTCTTGAATATTGGCGGTATAAAAGCAGAGAGCCGACACACGATCAGTCAGTCTGATTTAGGCGATACAACGAAGCGAATCGAAGTGAACTAGAAGTGCGATATCTGAGCGAATAGTGATCAGTGGTGTATTTGTGATTAAGTTTCAAGTGTTTTGTGTTCAATAAAGTTATTTAAATTGTCTGATTGGTAGTAAATAATTTATCCCATACCCAGCTCGTAACAATATGTAGGCATTTAATTAAGCATTGGTGTTACAGAATGGAAACGAAACAAGTAGGACTATTCAGTATTTTCAATCACTATCAGATAAATTTTCGATTTCCGAGTCCGTTTTGCTGTCGTCAGAATCATCTTGTACATTGATTATAAATTCAAAATCGGCATCAAAATATTTCAAGTAGTCTTTTTCAATTTTTTCAACGTGAGCACAAGTTTTTGCCACGTTTCACTGCTAACTTGGCCCAAACTTTCATTGATCAGTCTTTCCGTATTCGTCATGTTTTGCTCGATATTTTCAGATGCGACATAATTTTTAACGATCCCCCAAATATTTTCAATCGCATTTAATTCTGGGTGATAAGGGGGAAGGCGTAAGACATCAAAACCCTTGCTTTTTATAAAATCGTCAATCTTGTAGATTACGTGTTGGGCTTTGTACTTCTTTATTGTATCGTACAATTCCAATTTAAGAAGAGATTCATCAAATGCCCTTAAAAAAAAATATACCCTTATCCCTGAGCCATTGCTGCATATCGGCTTTCTTTGTAGATTGCGTCGGTAGTCGTTCAGCCCGTGTGTTGTGATAAGATGCATTGTCTAAGACAATGACAGAGCGCGGAAGTAAATTGGGTAGCAACTTTTCATTTAGCCATTTTACATAGTTATCATAGCTCATATCTGAATGATAATCACCAGCTGTTGAGTTGGCCTTATAAACCAAGGAAGCATTTTCAATAAAACCATCCTTGGTTCCCGCGTGCACTAAAATAAAGCGAGTGCCTGTGCTATTTTTTTTTAAAAACGGAGTTGTTTCCTTTTTTTTTGCCCAGGTGTTGTTTCGCACGTGTGTCGAAAGGACGTAGCTCTCATCGGTGTAGATAATGGGCCGACTTTGAGAGCGGTACTCTGTTATTTTTTTTTAAATATTTTAAACGCCACATTTGTATATCATGACGCTCCGTCAAGACTTTACAGTTGTTCTCTGTTTTGCGCCACTTGTAACCTAATTTCAACAGTAACTTGCGAACAGTTTCTAAACAACCTTCGAATCCGATTTTTTCATTCAATGCTGTTCTTAACTTAGCTAATGTTGGAATTTCTTTATGGACAATATGGAAATCTTGTACAGTACTGCGAACCACATCGGCTGTAAAATTATCTATATCCACTTTATTATCTCGCTTTCTCCTTTTCTTCATAGGTGAAGTGAATTTTGATGAAGTGGATGGCAATTCCTTCTCTTCTTTAAAGAACTGTTTTTTGGCTCACACCCGTAGCTTCAGCTGTACGGCGTGTAATGTCTCGTAAATGAGACAAATCACAGTTGAGTTCCATTAATGATTTTGTAAATTCATATTCTTCTCGCAGAAAATGATAAACACTAGCTATCATGTTTCGACCCTAAAACAAAATGTAAACAAAATGTAATCAAAATAATGAAGTAATATAAACATTTTATAACACAAAAAAACATTCATTTTATAAATACTTCTATTGCTATATTAAGTATCTTTGTATAACATTTTAATTGAAAACGTATAAATAAATATTACCTCACTATGGACAACTCTTCTTCGTTTTGTTGCCATGCTGACCTTACTCCGTGAAACAATTTGGCGCGAACTAAAAACCACTACTGATCCGGACCGTGTCCCGATCGACACTGAGCGCTCTCGAGGTTACGCACACAAAAACAATGTGCATGTGCACGCTTGACAACATTCATAGCCAAACGGACTTCGTGACATAGAACATCTGTAAATCTATCAGTATTGTGCGCACAAACTTATATTTGCAGTTGGAATGTATGGGAGAACATGTATTTTAACTACAATGTTAAGTTTGTATTTGGGATAAATTCATCCCAACTATGGAATCCTTTATTGTGCGTAGTCTGACACGCACCTGGCCGGTTTTTTTAATTATGCCTGCTCCGCCTATCTAGTCCAACATGCCAAATTGCCAACCCCATTTTCCCCTTTTTTTTCCAAACTCGGCACCCAATTCTGAAGCCGGCGCCGGTAGCAGAGGCACTTCCTAGGCTCCCAAAAATAACGCCATTGGGAACCAGCATGACATAAGTGCCGGCAGCCGATCTATCTACTCCAATATGCCAAATTGCCAACCCCGTCTTCCGCTTTCTTTTTCCAAACTCAGCGCCGGCAGCTAATTCAGCAACCGGTGCCGGCAACCAATTCGGGAGCCGGCGCCGGCAGCGGAGGCACTCCCTATTTATTATACATAAATCAAAAGATATTTTAATTAAACATGTATACTAAAAGATTAAGCAAATAAATATTAATCTTTTCTGTTCTATGAATAAATAAATTAACTTTAAAATGGTTTTACTTTTTTAATGGTTTTAGAAAAATACGCTTGATAGTTTTTGCGTGATTCTCAGTTTTTTTTTCGCGTTAGACATAACTTACATACTTAATCTAAAATATTCACAAATTGAGTTATTAAGAAAATGCTCTTATTTAACATTATATTTTTTCCAAATCATTAACACTACTCGTTTAGACGTCATCTTTAGTATAAAATCATTAAAAGTCGGTTAGCAGACTTAGGTACCTACTGTATCTAAATGTATCTTTGAAGATACGTACGACGTAGTTACGTCGCTTACAATTATTTTTAACGCTTTATAGCCTGAATCGTTAGCAAGGTAGGTAATGTGTTATTCAGACAATTACTAAAATAATAGTGATTAGGTATACACATTTGCATTATATTAGTTGACTAAATTGTATAAACAATTTGATAAATTTTGACAATTTGATAATTTTCATAATAGTAAGTTGAATTTGGATAAAGTAATAAATAAGCAGGCCGACGTGTTATCTCCTTAACACTCGGTCCCTCCGTGCTGAAGATCGTGCTAAATTGAGAACACATCATAGATTATACAGGTACAGTAAACCGCACGTCAGTGGTAACACTAGCTCTACGAACATCGCCTTTAGATACAGCTACGACACAATGGCGCTGTCAATTGTAACCACTAATGTGCAGTTGACTGCATCTGTACCTACCCTCCGATCATAAAAGAAAGTCTATAGCTAATGGCTGGGTGGTATTCACAGATTAATCATTACATGATTAGGGTATGGTGTGGCGCGGGGTGGTGCAGTCGTCTGGGCGGGTGTCGTGCGATATAATCAGCATCACACTCGTGCGCGTTCCTCGGTATGAATTGCAAATGTATGCATTTATTCATGTTAAGAGAAATATATTAAATTGCTGGCACCAATTCTTTGATAATCTTGTACCTTCTACTAGACACATAATATTTAGATAAAGGAATTTGATGTGCGTAATCGTAATGCACATTCGTCTGTCGAAGGACTAATGACAGAGTGGATAAAGGATGCAGGGCACACTTGGAGTGGAAGCCTCGGAGCAGACGAGACTCGGTCTGGGTGGCGCCACGCCGAGCCAGTCGGGGCCACTTGGCTGACGATGTGGACGTGCACGTGTCACGTGTGTAACTTTTCATTAACTCATCGACTCGCATCAGAATGTTGTTTGCTGGCGATGTGGGCACACCGTAGGTACTGTAAGATACTGCTACCGATTTCCGAATCACACAGGAAATGGGTCACCGTGTGTATTTTGTCCGGGGAAGCCGGCAGTTCGGTACAACAAACAACACTGCTGTCAGCTGTCTATTTCGGTTTATTGATGTTATTCCTTGTTCCGCATTATTTTATATTTCTGACGGCGTTGGGACAAATTCAAAATGAGTTTGAACTCATATGTCAAAGGTTAAGTAGGTATTTTATTTTTCCATTTTGTTGGCATAAAGTGGCGTAGGTATAATTGAAAAGTTATTTTGGAATGGAATGTAGTGTAAAGCAACGATATGGTGCCATGTGGTGGCAAGAAATAGACAGGCGCGCATAATGAGCAGTGTACCGCAACTAACGAGGCGCGGACCTCGGGCCGGGTGTCGCGTCAGGACGGTCGGGCTACCGCGGACAAGACCACTGCGGCCCAACCCTGAGAGACACACTGTACTGGTCAGTGTGGGACTTCCTACTAAGTAAAAACGGATGACGTCGGTCCTGGTTATAGCGAGTCATAAAATGCCACATTCAGACAGCCGGTAGTTCATGAGGTACGACTGCTGAGAACTTACGGTGCAGCGTGCTATAGTATGCTAGATATGAGGTACGACCGTTGAGAACTTACGGTGCAACGTGCTATAGTATGATAGATGTGAGGTACGACCGTTGAGAACTTACGGTGCAGTGTACTGTAGTATGATAGATGTGAGGTACGACCTTTGAGAACTTACGGTGCAGCGTGCTATAGTATGATAGATGTGAGGTACGCCCGTTGAGAACTTACGATGCAGCGTGCTAAAGTATGACAGATGTGAGGTACTACTGCTGAGAACTTACGGTGCTGTGTGCTATAGCAATCATGCTATAGCACACAGCACCGTAAGTTCTAAGCAGTCATACCTCACATCTATCAAGATGTGAGGTATGACTGCTTAGAACTTACGGTGCAGTGTACTATAGTATAATAGATGTGAGAACTTACGGTGCTGTGTGCTATAGCAATCATGCTATAGCACGCAGCACCGTAAGTTCTAAGCAGTCATACCTCACATCTATCAATTTGTGAGGTATGACTGCTTAGAACTTACGGTGCAGTGTACTATAGTATAATAGATGTGAGGTACGACCGTTGAGAACTTACGGTGCAGCGTGCTATAGTATGATAGATGTGAGGTACGACCGTTGAGAACTTACGGTGCAGCGTGCTATAGTATGATAGATGTGAGGCACGACCGTTGAGAACTTACGGTGCAGCGTGCTATAGTATGATAGAT
Source organism: Omphaloscelis lunosa (assembly GCA_916610215.1). Lineage (NCBI taxonomy): Eukaryota > Metazoa > Arthropoda > Insecta > Lepidoptera > Noctuidae > Omphaloscelis > Omphaloscelis lunosa. The sequence goes on along the minus strand of OU744245.1, from coordinate 642,427 downwards.
GTGAGGTACGCCCGTTGAGAACTTACGATGCAGCGTTCTAAAGTATGACAGATGCGAGGTACTACCGCTGAGAACTTACGGTGCTGCGTACTATAGCGTGATAAATGTGAGGTACGACCGCTGAGAACTTAATGTGAAGCGTACTATAATATTCTGTTCCCAAACTCCTAACAAGGATGGAGCGTCTGGGTGTACGAGGCATGGCACTAGAAATGTTTAAAGACTGTCTTAAGAATCGCTCTCAGTTGGTTAAAATAGGTGAACATCTCAGTGATGAGGAAACTGTGACCTACAGCGTGCCCCAGGGAAGCATATTAGGGCCCACTATGTTCCTAATTTACATGAATGACCTCTGCAGAATGATTCTTTCTAACTGCAAGATCTACGCGTATGCGGATGACACTGCAATCGTCATTTATGGACCAACTTGGGATATGGTTAAAACAATGGCAGAAAACGCTCTAAGTCAAGTCATGAACTGGTTTCACGATAGCCTACTAACCCTCAACTTAGATAAAACCTGTTACATTCCTTTCGCAATCCGACGTAATACTATGCCCCCTAAAGACTTCACAATAATTGCTCACTCATGTCAGAGCTCGACTAATACTTGTACTTGCCCTACACTGGACAGATGCGATAGTATCAAATATCTAGGCTTGCAAATTGATGGATGCCTTAGATGGGACAAACAGCTCGATATGATAACTTCCAGAATTTTGCGGCTCATCTACGTTTTCAAATCGCTAAGAGATCCCGCTGATATGGGTACACTGAGAATGGTTTATTTTGCACTCTGTCAGTCTATAATTGGATATTGCATTACCGCGTGGGCTGGTGCATCAAAAATCAACTTACTGAGAGATGAGAGAGCTCAAAGAGCTGTACTAAAGGTCATGTGTAAAAAACCAGACCGATATCCAACTAAACAACTCTACGAGGACTGGGAGGTCTTAACTGTTCGACAACTGTTCATTCTACAGTCAGCCCTCAGGACTCATAGATCCATGCCTAAATCAAACCCTAAAAAGCGCACAAATGTCCCTTCAGGCGTTAAACATAAAACCTCTTTTGCCCAACACCAATTTTACGTTTTAAGTAAGCACTTGTACAAAAATCTGCACAGGAAGCTAAACATACTGGATTTAAATAGATATATGTTAAAGAAGGAAATAAGTAAACGGCTATTGAAACAGGACTATGTGGCAACGGAGAATCTGCTAACTTACAACTTCTAATATATATACATACTCATAGATCACATCTTACACTTTATATCGAATTATTATACATTTATTACATTCACGGAATCACTCACCCCCCCACACACATACACAAACACCCACACACATCCCACACACACACACATCCCACACACAGACACACCCACATATACCACACACACCCACACACTACATTCACTCTCCCGTCACTGTCATTCACTCTCCTCGTGTTACACAGGATTAGTTTTTGTTATTATTATTCTTTTTTTTATTTTTATCTCTCTCTTTATTTTTATCTCTGTACAGCTGTTAGTAGAAATCATTGACACTGTCTTCACTTGTTCTGGTTGTGAATATTAACAGAATCCACTAGGCTGAACCCTATCTTTTAAGATACAGGCTAGTCCTCGTTTAAAAGATAGAGTCTACAATTGCATCATAATGTAAATATTATTTCAAACAATGTATACCTACAGTGCAAAGTGCTATGTTTTTGTGAAATAAATACTTTATTATTATGTCCTTTATTTCATTTAAATACATATGTATAATTTATATTTTATAAATATAATTTATATAATTATAATATAATTTATAAATATTAAAACATATAAAATATAAAAACATTTAAAAATATAAAAAATAGTAGCCCACCGGTATCGGGAACAGGGTCCAAGCTACCGGTGGTCAGGGCTCCAGAGAGAGGAACCTTCTGACAATGCGAGCCGTGTCCAGGAGTACCGCTCTCTGGATCAAGCCCTTGATCCAGCTGCTCAACGAGAGCCTCCTTAGGTGTTGGTCGAGGCTCTTGGCGATTAAGCCATTGGCTGTCACGACTATCGGCACAATGATTGCTAAATCTACATCCCACATGTCGACAACCTCGCGAGCCAAGTCAAGATACTTGATTTGTTTATCTTTCTCAGCTTTCACGAGGTTCTCGTCATGCGGGACCGTTATGTCAATAATCATTGTGCGCCGCTCTCCTCGATCCACCACCACTATATCAGGCTTATTGGCAACAATAGTTCTGTCAGTGATGATGGATCGATCCCAGTACAATGTGATATTTCCATTTTCGAGAACTGGGTCGGGCATATACCTGTAGTACGCACTTCCGATTCCACAAGGCTGTACTTCAGAGCAAGTTGCTGGTGGATAATCCTGGCTACAAGGTTGTGTCTATGCAAGTACTCTTCATTAGCTAGACGAGAACACCCGGAGATAATATGTCGGATTGATTCTCCCGGACGGTGGCATGCCCGACAGATGTCAACCGTGCCGTCCTTCACAATAAATCTCCGGTAATTGTTCGTCATCATAACTTCGTCCATAATTGCACAGACAAAACCTTCGGTTTCCCCAAAGAGGTCACCAAAACGCAGCCAGGTTACGGACGCTGGTAAATCTACATCGGGCCCATGCAGGGCCCGGAAGTAGCGTCCGTGAAGCTCCTTACTCTGACATATCTCCATGCGATCCTTAGTGTCAAGCACTACAGGCTTGCGCCAGTTCTCTTTAGCCAAGGAGAGCGGGGTAAGGCCCTTGTCCACCACGACCACATCTCGATGCATTCCCACGTCGACTCCTAGGAAATATTCCCTGAGACTGCATATCTCGCGATTGTGGAGGGTCTTAGCGTTTAAAAAGCCTCGACCTCCACACTTTCGCGGGATATACAGTCTCATTACTGATGACCGTGGGTGATGCATTCGATATGCAGTCAGCAACGTACGGACCCTCCTATCCAAGGCATCGAGTTCGGTCTGAGTCCATTTGAGTATGCCGAAAGAGTACATCAAAACCGGCATAACCCAACCGTTGAAGGTGCGCACCTTGTTTCCGCCTGATAGAAGACTATTTAATACTTTATTCAGGCGGCCAAAGAAGCGCTCCTTCAACGATTGCTTCATGTCAGTAACATTGATGCCCAATGCTTCCGACATACCAAAATACTTATAGGTTTCGGATGCGGATAGGGCTCTAAGGTTTATGGAATCCGAGAGTTGGGTTCCCACGGATTCCACAATCTCCCCTCGCTTTACATGCATGACCGTACATTTGTCCACACCAAATTCCATCCTGATGGCGTTACTGAAAGTTTCAGTTACTTTCAGTAGCTCCATCAGTTGCAAATTGTTGGGGGCAAAGAGTTTTAGGTCGTCCATGTAGAGGAGGTGAGATATAACCTGACCACCTCTCCTCAACCGATAGCCAAGACCTGAATCCTCCAGCAGTGTGCTTAGAGGATTCAGGGCTAAGCAGAACCAGAGCGGACTCAAACTGTCGCCTTGAAATATGCCTCGCTCGATCCTTATCGGCTCGCTATTCCTCTGGATATTTCGACATCCTGGGTAGCGAAGGACCGTCCTCCATTGCCCCATACACGACATCAGGAAGGTGCGCAGAGTTTTATCTACTTTATACAACTCCAGCACCCTCATGAGCCATGTATGTGGCACCGAGTCATAGGCCTTCTTATAATCTATCCAGCACGTCGACAGATCCTTTCGGGAACAGCGAACCTGTTGGCTAATGGCCATATCAATGAGGAGTAGCTCCTTAGTGCCGCGGGACCCGTTCCTACATCCATTTTGAGAGGAAGACATGATGGAGTTGGTGTCAATATGTTTGTTAATTTTAGCTCTCAAAATGGATGTAAGAACTTTATAGACCGTCGGTCAACACGTGATCGGTCTATAATTTTTGGGTTCCGCGTTGCTACCAGATTTATGGAGCAGGTGGGTAACTCCTGTCGTTAGGAACTGGGGTAGCGAACCAGCCTCCAAAGCAGTCTGGTACTGTGCCGCCAAGCGAGCATGCGATCTTACAAACCATTTTATCCAGAAATTGTGCAGCCCGTCCGACCCTGGAGACTTCCAGTTAGGCAACGGACGAACTGCACAAGCTACATCTTGGGGGCAGATAGTAATAGCCCCCATTTCTGGTATTGGATCGCAGGCTCGCTCGACTTCCCAAGTCCAATCACCTTCGGTGTGACTGGCAGGTACTGACCAGATGCTGTGCCAAAAAGAGCACATGGCATCATCATCCGGCAGATGTGTGTCAGCCACACCTTGGTCTGGTCACTCCCAAGCCCTATGAACCCACCTTTCATCGCTCTGGAAGGTGCGATTCTGAGTGTATCGTTCTACTCGCCGCTTATACCTACGAATACGGTTTGCCCATGCATACACTTTCTGCTTCAGGAAGTCGATGCGCTCTGTGACACGGGTCATATAGTCCTGAGGGCTGATATCAGTCCCTAAGAACGCCCGCCTCATAAAGCGCATCACTCTAGGGCGAGTATTGCCCTCCCTGAAGCAGATTAGTTTGCCAATAAGCGTTCTGGCCCCACCAATACAGCGCTCAATTCTGCACTGCCAAGCTGGTGCGGTTGGTTTTGGTCGTGTAGCTCTAGAGTCATTAGCAAATTTGACGTGAGCTACACGACATGCCGGTACAGCCGCGCAGTACAGAATTGAATGTGTATCAGTGAGGTCTTCGCAGTCATCAAAATAGTTTGACAACTGCGAATCCAGAACCGCCACCAGCGCCTTATTTTTGTTATGCATGGGCAAACGAGGTAAACGTGGTCTAAGTTCGGGCGACATGAATCGATATTCCTGAATCGTACCCTCCAAAGCACTCCTCAATTCTTCATTGCACTGGGTACTTACATTTGTAGCCCTATCATCAATCCTCTCGTCAGATTGACTTGTAATAATCTGTGATGGTACTATAGCACTCCGTAACGGGGGGGCGATGACATGGCTACTTTGCATTTCACTTCGCAGGCGATCAAGTACAGTGTCATCCAACATATGATTACGCTTGATGACCCGCACCTGATCCGATAGTCGTTGTGCCGAAACGTTGACAGCTGGCTCAAGCACCTGGAAAAGATAGAGCATCCGAACACGGTACGCGGTCAGATTGTTTCCCCCCTCTGTAGCCCCATAGTATGAGCGCATGACGTTTTCGTTAATGGATCGTCTCCATCTCATGCGCTGCACACTTCCGCCAGGAGCTAGGACCCTATCAGAGGCCGGTGGGCCTCGAGGTCCTAAACCGTCCGGCGGCCGGCGTCCTCCCCGTCGGCGAGCAGGTGGTGGCGTCGTGGGCGGGGGAAATACTCGTCGCTCGAGCTCGACGCAACTGCCGCGGCCGGTGTCATCACAGCGTTCACAGTGGGGCTGAGTACCGGCGGCGACGAGGCGGCGCTGAGCGGCGAGTCCGGAGGTGGTAGGCGTGCACGTCGAGTTGCTGATCGTGTCAACATTTTTCTTTATTTGATTGATTTCTGTATTATGTTTCTGTGTTTAGTTCTCGAGATTAGATTATACACTTGTAGTTTCACGTACAATGTCGCCTTTATGCACTGAGTTCAGAGACAAAAAAAAAATGACAGGTTAGATTGACCATAGACGTATTGCGTTCAAATCCTCATTCGCGTTCCAGTGCTCCGCCATTTTGCATTTTCAATTTAGCTTTTAAATTTTTTTTGGCAATATTAGTGTTTAGTTCACAAAATCATCAATCATTATTATGCCTAAGAGGAAAAATGATGACGATTCATATAGTTACATCAAGAAAAAGATCAAGAAGTTGGAAAGAATGCCTATTTTGCAATAAAAATTGACAAAGATTCCAAAAAGTACTTGCGATTTAAATGGAAAGATAATATATTTGAATATAATGTTCTCCCGTTTGGTCTCAATACCGCACCTTACGTATTTACAAAAATCATGAAACCAATTGTCAAATTATTGCGATTTTCCGGTAATCTGTCAACCATCTATCTTGATGATCTTTGCCTCGTATCACATTGCTATAACGATTGTGTTGCCAATGTTGAAATTACAAATAAATTGCTTTGTTCCTTAGGTTTCATTATAAATGAGGCTAAGAGTTGTATGATTCCTAGTAATACATGTAAATATTTAGGATTTATCATTGATTCTAAGACAATGGAAATTAGCTTACCTATTGAAAAACGTCTAAAAATTAAGAAGGAGTTATTTAAATTTAAAAATTTGACTAGGTGTAAAATTGGGAATCAAACGAGCTTACCTGTTAATCGAAGTCTTGATTCTAATTTTACGAACGGCGATCTGAAATATAATTCGTTAAACAAAGTAGTAATTCTTATGCACAGCGTAGACATCGCGTTCGTTTAGATATAAAATATTATAAATTTATATTTTTTTAATAGAATTATCGTCCGTGGTGGCAACACACGCAGGAATGTCACTAATTTTAGAGATCCTTATGATGGAGAACAAGCTCTGTTTTCTGTACAGAGTAGTTCCGCATACTTACATTCACTAGGTTTTCCTGGAAAAATAAGTGAATTAAGTAGACTAAATTATTGCAGCTTTGGGGCTATTAGCTAGTGGCGGGTGGGTAATTATATTTCAGATCGCCGTTCGTAAAATTAGAATCAAGACTTCACTTAACAGGTAAGCTCGTTTGATTCCCAATTTTACTTCACGGCGATCTGAAATATAATTCGTTAAACAAAGTAGATGTTCAGAGTTGTCTGCAATAATTTAGTTAGTTAATAAATTACGGCGGCATATTCTGATTTATTAGGTACTTTTATCATTCTTTCTGAATACAATATTTTAATTTTATGTAATTTAAGAAGGTTGCTTTGTTTTATGTGAATGTCATGTACATCTGTAATTGGTATGTATATAAGTCCATACCTGTTAACATTTAATATTTAATGTACAATATATAAGCTTTTGGCGTATCCATTTTAAATAAATGTTTAATAACGTTGCTTAATTAATAGTGTTTAGCTATTTTTCATCAGTAATGAGGTATAATCATCAACACAATGTTGGTTGGCACTGTGTCTATTTCAATTGATGCCAGCACTAAGTTGAGCTACTGTATGTTTTGTGCTGTGGGAGGTGAATTATTAGTATCACTCTCACTTCCTACCACATTTAACCCAGCTTGTGTTTATACAAATTTTATAAAGTTGTTCTGAATTAATATACCAGGAGGATATTATGATATGAATACTTTAAAAGTGTAAAACTGGGTGAACCTGCTACAGGGACACCTTGCCCAACCATTCGGGGAAACAAGGCGTAATGTTATGATGTTACTTTAAAAGTTTCCATGATTGAGAATAGCATTCTCAGATCTGTCTGTAAATAGTTAAATTATTTGGGATACTGTTGTGCTTAATGAGTGAGTATTGATTTGCACATTACATCTTGCTGTCAAGGTAACTGTCGAGCTCAGTGAGTCTAGAAGATGAATTGTAAAGATTATCATTAGGGTATTTTAAAGAATGTCAGTTATCTAGTGATGTGAATAAGAGGCACCATGGCTGTGAAGTCCTTAGTAGTTAAATTTTCATAGGGTGTAACAGGATCTTTTAGCCCCTGAATGTTGTAAGCAGGGAGGTATTTTTGGTAAGCATTTGTGTTATTATTGTACCAAAATTGTACTGACAGACAAACTTGAGTGTTTTTTTTTTTTTTTTTTGAAAAATGTAGTAGGATTATTTGGTCAAATTCTTGTGATCAGTTGATGTTATTTCCGTTTAGGTAAGTATATACTTTATGATATGGTTTCATTTCATTTTTGGATGGACTGGTTTTCCATAACTTTAGTTATTAAAGGTATTTTGGAAACTGAATTTCAAATACGGAATAGGCTTTTAACTTGTAAGCACCAATTAATAAGGGCAGTATATTATGCCCTGGATAGGAGAGAAGTTTGAACAAATTTGAGGTGAAAGGGTCTATTTCAGATGCTTAGGGTTTTTCCTCAACGATACTAATTTCCATATGAGTTTCACATATTTTGCTAGCAGTAATTACTTGACGAGTTTAGAGCTAATCGAAACTAGATTCATTTTAGAAGTATAAAGATATGAACTCTTTTCCTTGACCTCATAGTATGTCCAAAATTGGGATTGAGTAATGATTTGCATTTTTAAGTGAGGAAGTTGTATAATTGAACTTGTTATGATGTGCACTTGGTGAGCAGATGGAGAGTTTTAGAGTAAAGCAATTTGTAGATAATTCATTCATAGTACCTACATTTATTGTATTATACCTTATCTTGTTCATGTTCTACTCACAATCCATCAATACCTACTTTGTCCTCACAATGTTCTCCCCCCCCTCCTTTTTTTGTTTCCTTGATAATTTCACTTTAGTGCTGCAATTATCATTTAAATCTACTGTTAAATATGTAGACTAGTAGTTGGCAATCAAATGATTAATTAGGTATTTTGATTTTATAAGCTTTGAATAAGATCACCCATTTCTGCCCAGCCCTTCGGGAAGTCCGGGCGTAATGTTAAATAATGCGACTAAGTTTACTAGCACTTTTTTTTTTTTAGTACTGGTGTTTCAAGGTTTGTTTAAAGTGAAAAAAATAAAACTTAATAATCAAGCCTAAAAAATAGCATTATTAGTTTTCAAGCCCAAACATTTAAACACACTTATAGTGGTATTTATTGGTATGTCTTATCGCAGTCTCGATATTTTACCAAATAAACAGTCAAGTTAGATTGTAAGAAATCTTGTTTTCTGTAAGTGGCACTCACTACTGGTAATTTAGTAGGTAAAACAGAGATAAGAGACTATTCAAGTATGAAAAGTATTAGTAAATGTATATGTAATTAACCCTTTATTGGTTATTTGGTAGGTAATGTTATCTTCCAGATAGTCCTAAGTGATACCCCTGTACCTATAGGGTGAAATCATAATATGATTTCATAAAGGTAATATGGTATATTATACCTATCTATTTTGATATGCTAAGCTATAATTGATTAGTGTACAAGTTGTCAGTTTGTAACATACTTGTAGTTATTACTGGGATTTTTATTTTTATTTTCCTTCAGTATGATATGGTGGGATTCTTATTGCTCTAGATGGGTTAGACAGTCTTGATGTTTTTTTTTTTTTTTTTTTGTTCACAGTGAAACTGAATTTTCTATTTTGTTTGGGACTGACTAAAATGTATTTTTCAGATAAATTCTTTGTAGATCTATCTATTATTGTATTGTTTGTAAATGCATCTCAATATTTAATTAGTTCTTTGATGGTATTGAGAGGATCATCATCTGCCTGGCCTTTTCCCAACTACGTTGGGGTCAGCTTCCAGAGAATGGCTTTGAGAGGTTAAGATATTGAATTTGGTAGGTGTCAAATATTTTCTTATCTATGTCCATAGCCAATAGCAGAATCAGAGGAATATAACTACTTTGCCAGCATTTATTCCAGTATTGGTCTTCTTGAATTGTTATTTTGGAATATAAGCCGGGTTGTTGTTGAGGTCCACCATATATATTGATTTTTATTTTCAGTGACAAAAATAGTTCATTTATTTTTCAGACATAGTCCATTCCAACCGATTAAATTAAACCAAAACATCATAAGATATTGTGGTGGTGGTTTTCAATGGTGTGATTCCTGTTATTAACCCGGTAGAAGGATGTTTTATTTTGTTATTTACAAAAGTAAGTAAATCAACTAATGTTGTGCTTGTTTTACATTTTCGCCATAGAACTGGTAAGTTTCACTATTATCATGAGAATGTCTTGTGGTTTTAATATTTATTGAATAGTTGTTATTGTTTTTGTTTGTAGCTAAAACATTGTGTACTCAAGTTTGTAATTGTTTCGGTTTGTTTATCAAATAGGATGAATTAAAGTTAATGTCAATTAGAGATTATATAACTTTTGTTCTGGTTTTAGTTTGGTGGCAGTGGGCATTGCCAGCTGGTTTTGCTGCATCAGCCAAGTTAATCAACAATTTGTGTTTGTCTTATGTTCTTCATAAGCATAGGGTCAGTCACTGCTTTCCCTATGATAGGGGTAATAACCAGTACGGCTTGTTTCTGGAATATCTCAATCCCTTGTTTCCTCAGTTTAGAGGAATCTAAATGGGGTGAATAAGTATGGGAGCATGGAATAATACTTTGTATTATTCCAATTATGGTTTAGTCCATTGCACTTGTATCTGAAATCAAAAGTTTCCAGAGGTAACATTTGTCGTCAGCCATTGTATCACAGAATCATGTTTACAAAGTATCTTGTGTATTTAAATGTATGCCTGTAAAAATTGCACAATTTTGCATTATTGTTTTAGTTTACAAAATAGATATCATTTATCAGTTTTTGGCAGGATAATTAAGCCACCTAGAGCTAGATAAGTCACTGAGTATCTCGTACACAGTGATATCTTTTAATTAGCTATATTTTGTTTGTTAAAAATGGCAATCCTCGATATGAAAGCTAGATCACGTAGTATTGAGATAACAAACATGCTATAAGCATCTCGTGCTAAGCATGTGCACACCATGTCAGATATGTGCCAGTTAGCAACATAGAATCAATGTTGTTGAGAGTACCTTGTACTCGTTGATAACAATCTAGTTAGCGAGGCAGAATTCCACACTCACTATAGGAAGTATAATGCTTTTGCAAGTTTATAACACACAGACAGTGTGCAGCGTTAAGTAAGGCTGTCTCGCAACCTTCATGCTTGTAAATTAAAAGTATATAGAACCACTTTTGACAATTCCTTAGCCAAGATCATAGAAATGTGACTTACCCCTGGTGACGAGTACATACCAGCATTAGCTATGTAGAATAACATCGCTAAGTGCATCACGTGCTACATTGGTAGTTTCATATTCAGCTGGTAACGTAGAATTAGCGTTACTGAGAGCATCTCGTGCTTACTGGAGGGGTAATGCTGACCAGCGCGAACCAGCTAGCTATGTACAGTTACATCGCTAAGGGCATCACGTGCCTCTCTGGTAGCTTCTCATCCAGCTAGTAACGTGGAGATAACGTTATTAAAGACATCTCGTGTCCACTGGAGAGATAGGTAATGCTTTAACAAGTTGTGTTGTGTTAATGTCCACCATAGTGCTTGTAAAACACTGTCAGTATCACGTACAAAGTGGTCAGTTAAAGCCAGACATTCTCGCACATTAGGATTGTGGGAGGCCTCCGGATCTAAGTACATCTAATGTGGGTCAGGAACTCAAGACTAAAGCTGCTTCTAGTTAGTTCTGATGTAGGTAATTTATCAGCTTTCCTGTTAATATCGTTGATGAACGCCTTGTCCGTCTCAAGTTTTCACTAACGATGCACTTATTGCACTTTCTATCACTTAACATAATTAACATTTGTTATTCTAGTAAAAAGTTCCGTAAACTTATTTTAAATGAATAATTTTAAAAGAGAGCAAATTTTTTCGTGCGATAAAAAAACGCGCGCGAAAGAAAAGTGACATTCCTGCGTGTGTTGCCACCAAGGACGATAATTCTATTAAAAAAATAAAAATTTATAATATTTTATATCTAAACGAACGCGATGTCTACGCTGTGCATAAGAATTACTACTTTGTTTAACGAATTATATTTCAGATCGCCGTGAAGTAAAATTAGGGATTTTGCTCACTTAGTAGGACTGTTAACATCTGCTTGCCCTGCCATTGAATATGGCTGGCTATATACGAAGGAGTTTGAGCGGTGTTAATTCTTAGCTCTTAAAGGTCATGATAATTATGAAAAATTCATGACTATACCGTCTACTTTAAATTCTGATTTTGATTGGTGGTTAAATTCCATTGACAAATCTATTTGCAAAATAAAATTTGATGAATATAATATAGAAATTCAGACTGACGCCTCAACTACGGGATGGGGTGCAGCTTGTGAGGGAAAAACAGCTAGTGGTACTTGGAGTCAGGAGGAAAGAAAACAGCATATTAATTATTTGGAATTAATGGCTGCTTTTATTGGACTAAATTTTTTTTTCTAAAAATTTATTTGGTTGTCTCGTCTCGTGAAATTACTACTTTTCTTAATAACTATCTATTTTACTTAGAAACAAATTATGTGATTGTAACAACCTATACTAGGTTTAATTATACCAGATTCTGATAATTAAATGTAATACCTACAGTATTTCAATTAATGCTTGTACTTGTACAAATTAGTTATAATGCCTTTAGTTATGGAAGATGTTTAAAATTCTTTTTGTTTTGTTTCAATATTTTATTGATTTATCAAACACCTAGATGCATTCATTTCACAAATTACTCTCAATATCTACAAGTGTATAATCTAATCTCGAGAACGAAACACAGAAACATAATTGGGAATCAAACGAGCTTACCTGTTAAGCGAAGTCTTGATTCTAATTTTACGAACGGCGATCTGAAATATAATTCATTAAACAAAGTAGTAATTCTTATGCACAGCGTAGACATCGCGTTCGTTTAGATATAAAATATTAGAAATATATTTTTTTAAATAGAATTATCGTCCTTGGTGGCAACACATACATGAATGTCACTAATTTTAGAGATCCTTATGATGGAGAACAAGCTCTGTTTTCTGTACAGAGTAGTTCCGCATACTTACATTCACTAGGTTTTCCTGGAAAGATAAGTGAATTAAGTAGGCTAATTATTGCAGCTTTGGGGCTATTAGCTAGTGGCGGGTGGGTAATTATATTTCAGATCGCCGTTCGTAAAATTAGAATCAAGACTTCGCTTAACAGGTAAGCTCGTTTGATTCCCAATTTTACTTCACGGCGATCTGAAATATAATTCATTAAACAAAGTAGATGTTCAGAGTTGTCTGCAATAATTTAGTTAGTTAATAAATTACGGCATATTCTGATTTATTAGGTACTTTTATCATTCTTTCTGAATACAATATTTTAATTTTATGTAATTTAAGAAGGTTGCTTTGTTTTATGTGAATGTCATGTACATCTGTAATTGGTATGTATATAAGTTTATACTGTTAACATTTAATATTTAATGTACAATATATATGCTGTTGGCGTATCCATTTTAAATAAATTCTTAATAACGTTGCTTAATTAATAGTGTTTAACTATTTTGCATCAGTTATGAGGTATAATCATCAACACAATGTTGGTTGGCACTGTGTCTATTTCAACTGATGCCAGCACTAAGTTGAGCTACTGTATGTTTTGTGCTGTGGGAGGTGAATTATTAGTATCACTCTCACTTCCTACCACATTTAACCCAGCTTGTGTTTATGCAAATTTTATAAAGTTGTTCTGAATTAATATACCAGGAGGATATTATGATATGAATACTTTAAAAGTGTGAAACTGGGTGAAACTGCTACAGGGACACCTTGCCCAACCATTCGGGGAAACAAGGCGTAATGTTATGATGTCACTTTAAAACTTTCCATGATTGAGAATAGCATTCTCAGATCTGTCTGTAAATAGTTAAATTATTTGGGATACTGTTGTGCTTAATGAGTGAGTATTGAATTGCACATTACATCTTGCTGTCAAGGTAAGTGTCGAGCTCAGTGAGTCTAGAACATGAATTGTAAAGATTATCATTAGGGTATTTTAAAGAATGTCAGTTATCTAGTCAGTATCTGAATAAGAGGCACCATGGCTGTGAAGTTCTTAGTAGTTAAACTTTCATAGGGTGTAACAGGATCTTTTAGCCCCTGAATGTTGTAAGCAGGGAGGTATTTTTGGTAAGCATTTGTGGAATTGTATTGTACCTAAATTGTACTGACAGACAAACTTAGAGTTTTTTTTTTTTTTTTTTTTTGATAAATGTAGTAGGATTGTTCAGTCAAATTCTTGTGATCAGTTGATGTTATTTCCGTTTAGGTAAGTATATACTTTATGATATAGTTTCATTTCATTTTAGGATGGACTAGTTTTCCATAACTTTAGTTATTAAAGGTATTTTGGAAACTGAATTTCAAATACGGAATAAGCTTTTAACTTTTAAGCACCAATTAAAAAGGGCAGTATATTATGCCCTGGATAGGAGAGAGGTTTGAACAAATTTGAGGTGAAAGGGTCTATTTCAGATGCTTAGGGTTTTCCCTCAACGATACTAATTTCCATATGAGTTTCACATATTCTGCTAGCAGTAATTACTTGACGAGTTTAGAGCTAATCGAAACTAGATTCATTTTAGAAGTATAAAGATATGAACTCGTTTCCTTGACCTCATAATATGTCCAAAATTGGGATTGTGTAATGAGTTGCAATTTTAAGTGAGGGAGTTGTATAATTGAACTTGTAATGATGTGCACTTGGTGAGCAGATGGAGAGTTTTAGAGTAAAGCAATTTGTAGATAATTCATTCATAGTACCTACATTTATTGTATTATACCTTATCTTGTTCATGTTCTACTCACAATCCATCAATACCTACTTTGTCCTCACAATGTTCTCCCCCCCCTCCTTGATAATTTCACTTTAGTGCTGCAATTATCATTCTAATCTACTGTTAAATATGTAGACTAGTAGTTGGCAATCAAATGATTAATTAGGTATTTTGATTTTATAAGCTTTGAATAAGATCACCCATTTCTGCCCAGCCCTTCGGTAAGTCCGGGCGTAATGTTAAATAATGCGACTAAGTTGACTAGTATTTTTTTTTTTTTTAATACTGGCATTTCAAGGTTTGTTTAAAGTGAAAAAATAAAACTTAATAATCAAGCCTAAAAAATAGCATTGTTAGTTTTCAAGCCCAAACATTTAAACACAATTATAGTGGTATTTATTGGTATGTCTTATCACAGTCTCGATATTTTACCAAATAAACAGTCAAGTTAGATTGTAAGAAAACCTTGTTTTCTGTAAGTGGCACTCACTACTGGTAATTTAGTAGGTAAAACAGAGATAAGAGACTATTCAAGTATGAAAAGTATTAGTAAATGTATATGTAATTAACCCTTTATTGGTTATTTGGTAGGTAATGTTATCTTCCAGATAGTCCTAAGTGATACCCCTGTACCTATAGGATGAAATCATAATATGATTTCATAAAGGTAGTATGGTGTATTATACCTATCTATTTTGATATGCTAAGCTATGATTGATTGGTGTACAAGTTGTCAGTTTGTAACATACTTGTAGTTATTACTGGGATTTTTATTTTTATTTTCCTTCAGTATGATATGGTGGGATTCTTATTGCTCTAGATGGGTTAGACAGTCTTGATGATTTTTTGTTCATAATGAAACTGAATATTTTGTTTGGGACTGACTGAAATGTATTTTTCAGATGAATTCTTTGTAGATCTATCTATTTTATTGAGATGCATCTCAATATTTAATAAGTTCTTTGATGGTATTGAGAGGATCATCATCTGCCTGGCCTTTTCCCAACTATGTTGGGGTCAGCTTCCAGAGAATGGCTTTGGGAGGTTAAGATATTGAATTTGGTAGGTGTCAAATATTTTCTTATCTATGTCCATAGCCAATAGCAGAATCAGAGGAATATAACTGCTTTGCCAGCATTTATTCCAGTATTGGTCTTCTTGAATTGTTATTTTGGAATATAAGCCGGGTTGTTGTTGAGGTCAACCATAGATATTGATTTTTATTTTCAGTGACAAAAATAGTTCATTTATTTTTCAGACATAGTCCATTCCAACCGATTAGATTAAACCAAAACATCATAAGATATTGTGGTGGTGGTTTTCAATGGTGTGATTCCTGTTATTAACCCGGTAGAAGGATGTTTTATTTTGTTATTTACAAAAGTAAGTAAATCAACTAATGTTGTGCTTGTTTTACATTTTCGCCATAGAACTGCTAAGTTTCACTATTATCATGAGAATGTCTTGTGGTTTTAATATTTATTGAATTGTTGTTATTGTTTGTAGCTAAAACATTGTGTACTCAAGTTTGTGATTGTTTCGGTTTGTTTATCAAATAGGATGAATTAAAGTTAATGTCAATTAGAGATTATATAACTTTTGTTCTGGTTTTAGTTTGGTGGCAGTGGGCATTGCCAGCTGGTTTTGCTGCATCAGCCAAGTTAATCAACAATTTGTGTTTGTCTTATGTTCTTCATAAGCATAGGGTCAGTCACTGCTTTCCCTATGATAGGGGTAATAACCAGTACGGTTTGTTTCTGGAATATCTCAATCCCTTGTTTCTTCAGTTTAGAGGAATCTAAATGGGATGAATAAGTATGGGAGCATGGAATAATACTTTGTATTAGGTTTAGTCCATTACACTTGAAATCAAGAGTTTCCAGAGGTAGCATTTGTCGTCAGATATGAAATCAAGAGTTTCCAGAGGTAGCATTTGTCGTCAGCCATTTTATCACAGAATCATGTTTACAAAGTATTTTGTGTATTTAAATGTATAACTGTTAAAATTGCACAATTTTGCATTATTGTTTTAGTTTACAAAATAGATATCATTTATCCGTTTTTGGCAGGAAAATTAAGCCACCTAGAGCTAGATAAGTCACTGAGTATCTCGTACACAGTAATATCTTTTAATTTGCTATATTTTGTTTGTTAAAAATGGCAATCCTCGATATGAAAGCTAGATCACGTAGTATTGAGATAACATGCTATAAGCATCTCGTGCTAAGCATGTGCACACCATGTCAGATATGTACCAGTTAGCAACATAGAATCAATGTTGTTGAGAGTACCTTGTACTCGTTGATAACAATCTAGTAAGCGAGGCAGAATTCCACACTCACTATAGGAAGTATAATGCTTTTGCAAGTTTATAACACACAGACAGTGTGCAGGGTTAAGTAAGGCTGTCTCGCAACCTTCATGCTTGTAAATTAAAAGTATATAGAACCACTTTTGACAATTCCTTAGCCAAGATCATAAAAATGTGACTTACCCCTGGTGACGAGTACATACCAGCGTTAGCTATGTAGAATAACATCGCTAAGTGCATCACGTGCTACATTGGTAGTTTCATATTCAGCTGGTAACGTAGAATTAGCGTTACTGAGAGCATCTCGTGCTTACTGGAGCACAGTATATTTTTTGCCCAAAATTTCGGACATGGCTTTTTTATTATCTTATATCTTAGGACTTGCAATTATAAATGCGAGACGAGAACACCCGATTGCCTATTTGTCATGAAAGACAGAAAATTAGTACTTGAAAAAAATTTCTATGGTTTCCAGAAAAACCATAGAAACAATTGTAGCTCAAAAGTTTGATATCTTTTTAAGACTTTACTTATAGTATTGAACAGTGATTTAAAGACTTTACGATAGTAAAAAAAATTAGGCTTTATTTGTTCAAGATAACAGAGTTATAGCTGATTTTGTAAATTTTTGATTTCTTTTTTTTACCGCCATATTATTACGTATTAGGATTTGAAACTAGGACTGAAATGTTCTTTTTATTTACACTTATGACCTTACAAACAAAGGAATCCTAATATAGCAGGATATGGGAATTATTGTAATTCAAATTTTTTTGATTAGGGTTATCACCTCGTAAATTTATTAAACTTAATATTTGAAGTTATTTTTTAATGTTAGTAAGATTATACAAGAAGACATTTTTATCACATTCTAATTGTATTTTGAGTGTTAGGTGACATTCGAAAATTCTATTTTTAAATAAAAATAGTAGGAAAACTTCCCAAAAAAAAAAACGGTGAATTCCGTAATTTCAATTTGGATCGTCTCCTAGCTAAACGAAGATCTTGATTAGGGGGTGGGGCGCTAGGCAGCGTGGCGCGCGCGCAATTTTTTTTCCCTTTTTAGTCAACGTCACGTGTCTGCACGTGACGCGAGCACGTGGCGAGCCGCGCCACCCGCCGCCAGCCAGCACGCCAATTTATTAAAACGCGAGTATTGTAAAATGGTGCGAAGTTAAGTTCATGGAGGATTGGAGGTCTTCCCTTGGCCGCTGCAGTCACTCAAACTCACCACCATTTACGTAAGTTGAATTTATATAAATGGTTTCAAATACAGTGTAAACTCTTTATAACGAAACTCAAGGGACTGAGTATTTTTGTCGTTATAGAGAGTTATCGTTATATGGAGTGAACAAAAAAACAACCAAATTAACAAGAATTTTTATTATGTATGTCTTAGATAATAAATGCTTATAAATTATTGTTTACACATATAGTCTGATAACTTTGTCTGACGTTTTTTGCTATGCCATGTTAACAGTTTCACAGTAAGGTTTACGACTGATAATACGATAGGTACCCAGTATGCTTGGTCAAAGACCATCACTTCCGAGAAAACAATGCGTCATACTGCACGTGTTCAAGGCAATTAAGGATAACAAAAGCTAGACCGACCTCGGATGTTTCGGAGCTTCAAAGTCTTTTGTTACCTGATAACATAACATAAACAATAATACCGATAATGAATATTTACTGTCTAAAAATATGAACACATTTCTTCGTAATAGAGAATGGCGTATCGCTATAAAGAGTTTTTCAATATGTGGGTTTTAACGCAAACCAACCAAGTTGGGCTCACTTCAACGTTACAGGGAGTTTATTGTTATAAAGGATAACGTTATAAAGAGTTTACACGTTAATTCCCATTTCTTAAGTACGCCGTAATGTACAAAGACATCCAGATAAAATTTAAATAACGGTAATTGAACCCACCAAACATTCTAGATTAATTTAAAAAACGGAAATGAAGACATAAAGCTGTCTTAAATCAACATCTATCGAAATCTTTTACAATTTCTAGTAATGAAAAATAGTTAATTGTCTGTTTTTCGGGCATCTACGCAAAGATATTAGGAAAAAGTCAATTCACTTTATTCCCCATTTATATAGCGCCTTGTATAATCACAGTATGATATGCATTTTGCAAATTGACGGAGACTTTGAAAGTATGAAGGTAAAATTTGCAATTTAATTTGCCAATTCGGCGCGGTGACCTATTTTATCGGTTTGTGTTTGTGCATGTGTGTGTGAGTATGTACACAGCACGCTACGCACTGTGTCCATAAGAATTGTCTTTTTTTGGATAAGTTCGTGATGTCTTATCTCAATTGTTTAGTATTAAGACGTGATACTAAAGAAAAATCAGGAATTTTATTGCTTTTCTTAAAAAATATAATTTTTAAATTTGAAAGGTGATGAAAATGTTTGCCTGTTTTATGAACTGCGTTGAAGAACTAATATGAAAAAATAACTTCAATGTATTTATGCTAATATTCTTTTATTTTTAAATGTTTAGTTTAAAATCCAATGAAAGGTAATATGTGGTGCAGGGAAGGGGTCCGCCCTCGTTAGGCCACGGCTAAAACCTTGCACCGACACATATTTCCTGGAGGAACGGGGGTGAGGCACCATGGAGCCGTCACAGACCCATGGCGCCACTTTGCCTCAACAGGACCTGACCCGCCCTGTTGAGGGATGTCTGTCCGGGCTCCGACCGGCTGACTTACTGCAAGGAGAGCATGAGGGCGCCAACCCTCATGTTGGTTCACGAGTGGCAGTTGATGAAACTGTGGATAACGCCACAGCCGGTACTCTTCATTCTCCGGGAGTATTCGCAAGTACGCAAGGAGACGTAATTAGCAGACTCGTATATAAAATGTTAATCGCCAAATCAAAAGAAATGGGATCTAAAATTCGACCTACTGACTTGCCTTTAGAAGATAGATCAGAGCTTATCTTGACTATTTTAGGATTTAACAAAACTGAACTCAATGATGAGAAAGCATTTAAAGAGGCAATAGCTAGATTCACGTATAAATGTGAAATGCTTTACAAAAATTGTAAATATAATTTAAAATTTTTTGCAAAGAAAAACAACAAATGGCTTAAAGAATCACTAAAAAATGACTTAAATAAATTTTTCTTTAGAGCATTACAAGACGCGTCACTTTCAGAGTATGTTATGATTACTGATTCTGAATCAGAATCTAACATATTGAGTCAATCCCCTGACAGACATGAACTTGTACCTCATCATCAGCCACTAATTTCAGATTCAAATACTGACCCAAATTTTAGTGTACAAGATCTACCTACAGTAATTGAAGAAAATACTTTTAATATTGCAATATCCCCCACAATCGATACTATTGCTTCGACTTCTTCTTGTCTGGTCTATGAGTCACTTAGTGACAGACAAAAACGAAGGGTGTGCAAAGAACTTCAATATTCTTTAGAAAGTGAACCTCCTACAAAAGTTATTAAAGCTGTTTCGAGTGCATTAGAAGCAAAAGGACAAAAATTAAAAACCAATGCGTCAAAGGATTTGCAATACGTTATTAATACTTGTCCTTGAAAGTCCAACACGACCGACTAAAATAGCAACTAAACTTCGCGAAGACCCTCGTCCTTATTCCCCAGATGAAGCTTTAGCAGTATTTATAGATAGAAAATTTACTGTAGAGACATACAACTTTTTGCAACAAGATTTAAAATCAAGAGGATTTCCAGCATTTCCTCCATATAATAAAGTGTTCGATGCAAAACAAAAATGTTATCCGGATAGTGCGATTCAAGTAACAGAAAGAGAAGCCTTTGTTCCATTTGTTAGTTTACTTTCTCACACTCTTCAAAGATTAATAAACTCCTGCGACGAAATTATATCAGCATATTGTGAACAAAAAGGTCTAGATACGGTAGATTGTATTTTTGAGGGGAGTTGGGGGTTTGATGGTAGTTCGGGTCAATCATTTTATAAACAGAATTTTTCTGATAATCAAGAGCCTGAAAACACTTTATTTGCCACTACATTCATCCCATTACGGATAAAAACAAAAAAAGACTTTGTACTTTGGTTAAACCCAACTCCAAAATCATACAGATTTTGCCGTCCGATTCATATTCAATATCGGAAAGAGACAAAAGATTTAATAATAAATGAACAGAAATTGATAGAAAACCAAATTAGGGATTTGACTACTTTAGAAGCAACTACATCTAACAATAAGAAAATAAGGGCAAAACCACAACTTTATTTGACATGCATAGATGGCAAAGTACTAAATATAATAACAGAAACCTCTTCTCAACTTAAATGTCCATTTTGCAAAGCAACTTCAACGCAATTCAACAAATTAGACATAATTTATTCTCAGCCAATTGATATATCGGTTTTCAAATACGGAATAAGTCCCTTGCATGCATGGATTCGCGTGTTAGAGTTCTTACTTCATTTGGGCTACAAGCTTCCTGTAAAGAAATGGAGGGTAGGCAAAGATTCAATGGAATCAAAAACTGTTAAGGAAACAAAAAAACGTGTGCAAGAGAGAGTGCGAAAAGATTTGAAAGTGCTAGTTGATGTTGTGAGACCCAATGCTGGAACAACAAATGACGGCAACACAGCCCGAACAGTTCTATCGGATAAAAATCGTGCAGTCTTTGCTGAAAAATTAGGCCTTGGTCTGTGGTTGTTGGACGATCTTCACACGATTCTGATTACTTTATCTTGTGGTCTACCTGTAAATGCTAATAAATTTGGAGATTTTTGCAAAAGCGTTGCATCTAAATACGTGGCAGAATATGGTTGGTACCCAATGACAGTAACAATACATAAGATTCTCATTCACGGTCAAGATATTATTAATAACTCAGCTCTTCCAGTGGGCTTATTATCAGAGCAAGCCGGTGAAGCGCGGAATAAGTTCTGGCGTTACGACAGAGAACACCATAGCCGAAAATCCGACCGCGAAAAAACCATGTTAGACTTGTTTCACAGAGCACTGGAATCGTCAGATCCAGAAATTTCCTACATAAGGCTACAGAATAGGTTGAAAAAACTAAAATCCTTACCGTTACCACCCAGCGTAGTTAGGTTACTGAAACCGTATGAAATCTCAGCAGAAGACGATTTTGTGGCAATAGAAAATGACGAAAATTTTGAAATTATTGAAGGACATACCGACAATGTAACAGAAATTCTTTCGTCAGATCAAGCTTAAGAATGTACATCCGAAAACAATTAAGTAAAATGGCGTAATGTAATTTACTACTAGTGAAAGAAATTTCAATATAGGTTCAGTACAGAGATCGTTTCCTACAAACTTTACCTCTTTATAATATTAGATATAATAATTATGTAGATTATGTTCAAAAAATTCCAAATTAGTATGGCAGGATTGGCATGTCAAATGAAATTCATAGTTTTTTTTTATTATCTAAGCACGTCTAGGAAAACTGGGCTAAACCACAGCTCGATCCAAAAATGAAATAAAAAGTATTTTTTTTTTGTTTTTCTGTTCATTTAAAAACTATTTTTCTGTGTAAATAAAGTGTTCCGATGCACACGCCCCAACCTCCAGTTAATATATTATTTACGAATAAAAAGTTATGGTAACTTTTTACAATAAATTCTATTTAGAAATATTGACAACCCTAAAATCATAATTACCATAGAAAACTTTAGAAGCTTCTAAGTTCGATATCCTTCAATATTTGGATCTGATTTTTTTTTCATGGATTCATTCATTTTTTTCTAACAATTCTATAGAAAAATAGAAACCAAATAATTAAAAATACGACCATAAAAAAATAAAATAAAAAAAACATTAATTGTAAATAAATCTCTGAAAACTCGTTTAACAAATATATAAATCAATCAGTATTATGTGTCTTAAGATTATTGTTTATCAGGAAAAACAAGAAGATAATTCGTGAAATATTTCAAAAGTTATGGGTGATTTACAATTTTATCATACAAAATAATTAAGTGGTTTTTTTTGGTCATAATGAGAAATAGGCGCTTGTGAGTTCTTTTCATTAATTTTATAAAACATTACAAACAAAGTTATCACATAAAAAAGACATGTCCGAAATGTTGGCCAAAAAATATACTGTGTGGTGGGGTAATGCTGACAAGCGCGTACCTGCTAGCTATGTACAGTTACATCGCTAAGGGCATCACGTGCCTCTCTGGTAGCTTCTCATCCAGCTAGTAACATGGAGATAACGTTACTAAAGACATCTCGTGTCAACTGGAGAGATAGGTAATGCTTTAACAAGTTGTGTTGTGTTAATGTCCACCATAGTGCTTGTAAAACACTGTCAGTATCACGTACAAAGTGGTCAATTAAAGCCAGGCATTCTCGCACATTAGGATTGTGGGAGGCCTCCGGATCTAAGTACATCTAATGTGGGTCAGGAACTCAAGACTAAAGCTGCTTCTAGTTAGTTCTGATGTAGGTAATTTATCAGCTTTCCTGTAAATATCGTTGATGGACGCCTTGTCCGTTTCAGGTTTTCACTAACGATGCACTTATTGCACTTTCTATCACCTTACATAATTAACATTTGTTACTTTAGTTAAAAGTTCCGTAAACTTATTTTAAATGAATAATTTTAAGAAAGCAAATTTTTTCGTTGCGATGAAAAAACGCGCGCGAAAGAAAAGTGACATTCATGTATGTGTTGCCACCAAGGACGATAATTCTATTTAAAAAAATATATTTCTAATATTTTATATCTAAACGAACGCGATGTCTACGCTGTGCATAAGAATTACTACTTTGTTTAATGAATTATATTTCAGATCGCCGTGAAGTAAAATTAATGATTAAACGAACTTACCTGTAAGTGAAGTTCGATCATAATTATGTGAGGTGTTTCGTTCGAAGAGATTAGATTCCCGCCCTCCCGAATTGAATACCCAAAAGTGCGAAATTAATACATTACTACTTATCTCTAAACTAAATGAGGATTTGAACGCAATACGTCTATGGTCAATCTAACCTGTCATATTTTTTTTTGTCTCTGAACTCAGTGCATAAAGGCGACATTGTACGTGAAACTACAAGTGTATAATCTAATCTCTTCGAACGAAACACCTCACATAATTATGATCGAACTTCACATACAGGTAAGTTCGTTTAATCATTAATTATAGGAGGTGACATGACAGCTCATGTCACCTCCTGTTCGGCAGTTTTTGGTTTATCTATGTGTGTATTTTGTTCTTTTTTGCAATTAATGGCGTTTCAGATTCTTTCTTTACATTAATAAACTATTGCACTGTGTCTACACTGCGTCGAAAAGTATAACTAATATTAAATAATGTGAAAAACGGGAAAATAAAATTTTGTTGACTTTGGTGTTGCCAGCTTATTATTATTATTATTATAGGGTCTATGACATTTCTCGGGACCTTGGGGTCCCGGACCTTTAGAAGGCGTACGAGGGGCCGAAGCCAACTCGCAGAGGCCCGTTAGACGTTTTGAATGAAATGAGGTACCAAATGACGATTATCCCTGTTCGCGCTATGCAAGTGCACCCAAGGACAACCCCCGGTTGGTGCAAGACTATTGTAGGATATAGAAACAAAGATCTTTGATTATGGGTTTGAGTGGCTAAGTGAACTGGTTACCTAGAGCTGTGGAAAGACTATGGCCCCTGCCTGACCAATATTTTATATAAAATACACAGTTAAATTGGCAGGAGTTAACTGGCATACTCAATAATGGGCTCCCGGAAACAGTCGCTAGCACATAGTGACGTAGCGACTAGGGGCAACATGTCCTGAGGTGCTTGAGGAGTGGAGAGGTATTCCACGGCTTTCAGAACAATCCCAGGGCCCGGAACATGGTCAAGATCCCTACGAGCACTTACTGGAATACTTCCTTCCTTCGAGCACGTTTGCTCTTGCGAATCTCCACTCAAGCCGGCCAATTAAGGCAAGAATGAGGTGGGAGCTCCGTTCCTCGTCAATGTTCACTCCAGCCGGCCAATAAAGGCAAGCCAGAGGTGAAGAACAAGACTTCTCCCGGGAGAAAGGGTCCGTGGGGTCGCTACTGCCCAACAGCTCGCCACATGCCCTGCGGGTTTTTGTATCTCTCTTGGTCTGGCTCCTCATCCCAGATCCGTTCCGGCAAAGTAAACTCTACCGGACCAGTCCTAAAGTTCGGAGCGCTCAAGCCCCACCACGACGTCAACGTAGAGATACGGCGGTGGGGTTATTATTATTATTATTAATATGATAGATATTTCGGAAATATATATGTTACTGATTTGACTAATCGGGATGCCAGCGCCGCCTAGCGGCGCTCGACAGAGTCTACAACATAACGCTCGAACCGGCCGGAGCTGAACAGAGTTCATCAGTGGCGGTCAAGCAGTGAGCACGTTTAGGAACTGTCGCGCGTTCCGTATAGTTGTGTCGTGTACCTACAGTGTGTGAATTGCTAGTGGATGCGCGGGAAAGCAAAATAAGACAGCAAAATCAACTTGGAAAATAATGAAACGGGACGTTGTTAGACCGCGTGGAGACACAGGGTGAAATCGGTCTTTTTTTAGGGTTTGGAGGGGTGCACGGTACCTTGTTTTCCTTGTCGGCAGCTCCTCAGCAAGATTCACAGCGGTTTCACGCACAAAACACCAAGTTTCACCAATTATTAATTTTTCTTAGGAACGCAATGTTCTCGACACACAGATTCATAGCCAACGAACAAAAGTCTTGTGAAATGTCTAATGACGGATCACTTCCGCCGTACGTTTGCCATCTCGCTTCCACGAGTACGATAGGTTCCGTGCAAGGAAGGGATGGGAGATAAGGATGTATTACCAACCAATTCGTAATGTTGCCAAATAATTAAATTTAATCTGTGATTTAAAATTAGCGCAACCATCCCCCCGGGCTTGAAGCGATGCCTTCAAGAATTGAAGCTAATTTACTAAACTAAACGATAAACTAAGTACCTAATTACTAACGCTAACCTAACCTAAATGACGAAATTACCTAATCTATTGGTTAGGTAACGGACAAAGACGAACGACGGGGCGCAAGTAAGAGCCCGTCGTCGTCTTAACTCGAACGACGCGAGTGATTCCTGTGGAGTCCGGGAAAACTTCCTCCACGACACCCAACGGCCAGTGTAGTGGAGGCGATTTATCAGTTATAAGAATCACGACCGTACCGACAAGCGACCGGATCGACCGGCGTGTTCCATTTGCGACGCGATTGTAAGGTGTGGAGGTAACCGCTCCTCCAGCGCTTCCAAAACGACTGTACCAGTCTGTCTAACAATTCATGTCTAGCGACAGTAGTTCTCTCGTCTATTTCCTCGGCAGGCAAATATCTTAAAGGCGTGAGATTCAAAAAGTGCGCTGGAGTTAAAGCTAACGGTTCCGAAGGATCACTAGAGAGTGTCCTGCAAAGAGGCCTAGTGTTCATTACCGATTCGACTTGGGTAAGAACGGTACTTAATTCTTCGAATGAGAGAATAGTGTCACCTATGACTCGATACAAGTGCGCCTTTAGACTTTTAATATTAGCTTCCCAATTGCCCCCAAAGTGACTAGCAGCCGGGACATTGAGTGACCAATCTATGCGACTCTCAGCTAGCATATGACCAAATTCAGTATTATGGTATTATGAGCAAAGAAATTCGTAAAGTTCCGAAAGTTTGCGTTTAGCGCCTATGTAATTAGTCCCGTTATCTGAATAAATCCTACTCACCGGGCCACGCCTCGACAAGAACCGTTTGAACGCGCCCATAAAATTAGCTGTGCTAAGGTCACCAACAAGTTGAATGTGCACGGCGCGTGTAGTCATGCAAACGAACAGACACACATAGGCTTTGGTGGAGCGAACACCTCGACCGCGAGACATGGTAACCCTAAACGGTCCGGCATAGTCCGTGCCCGTGTGAACGAACGGCTTAGCGGATGGGACGACACGACAAGAGCGATGATCCGCCATTTCAGGAAAACTTGACTTAGGACGAAGGCGAAAGCAAGGAATACATTTATGGATTCTATTCCTAATTAAATTACGAGCAGAAAGTATCCAATACCTCTGACGTAAGAGTGACATCAGCAGGTCGGGACCTGCGTGACAGTTTAATTTATGATGGTATTCAACGAGCAAATTCAAAAGGGGATCCTTGCTTGGAAGCAAAATGGGATATTTACCTTCATAACTTAAATCCGAGTTTCTTAAACGGCCTCCGACTCTAATGAGTCCGTCCTTGAGAAACGGCTTTAAGTGTCGTAAAGCAGGACTACAATCCTTGCCTTCCTCGAGTCTAGCAATCTCAGTGGGGAAATAAAGGCGTTGAAGCTCACGAAGAACGAGTGATTCAGCGAAGTCGTAATCCGACGCTGACATGCGATATCTAACAGGTAACAACCTGACAAAACGACAAACGTAAATTACTACTCGAAGTAATTTATTCCAGGACGATATGCGATCGACCAAAGAAAGAATAGGTGATCTTTCATTTGGTACAGCGGATAGCAACGAAAGCTTCTTCTCTTCGGGTGCTTCAGGAACCGACGAAGGACTAAAAGGAACTATAGGCCACTGTGAGACGTCCAAATGGGCCCACGGAGGACCACTGAACCAAAGCGGGTGGTCAACAATTTGAGAAGGTGTGAGACCACGTGACAGACAATCTGCGGGATTGTCCGTACCGGACACGTGATACAAATGTTGTGGCGACAGGTCGCTTTGTATTTTCGATACTCTGTTGGCCACAAAGGTGTTCCAGCGATGGGGCGACGAATGTGCCCAACAGAGCGCGACTGTCGAATCCGAAAATGCGAATATGTTACGAAAAACAATGCGGGGCTGACAAGCGACTATGACATTTTTCATAAGTTGAGCTAGCACAAGAATAGCACAAAGCTCCAGACGAGCGAGAGAAACGACCTTCTTAGGTGAGACCTTAGACTTAGCGGTTAGCAAGTAAACAATATTGCTATCGCTATTTTGAATAGAATATAATAGAATAGAATAGAATTTTATTTTGCAAATATGGGTAATACATAATAGTTCTTAAGATTACATTTAGCTCAGCCACATTTTACCAATCGGCATGCAAACATTTGAAATTATTTATATCACTATTATTACAATTATCAATTTATAAATTACCATTATAAAATTCTTAAATCATCAACTTAATTCAAAATATATGTTTGTATTAAAAGAAAAATATAAATTAGTATCATAAGATTAAATATCATGTCATTACTATTACAAATATAATACCATTGTCATTACATCATTTAACACGTGGAAGTAAATCACTCCCCCGTATGCCTTCTCACTGGCGTCTGCGAAAGCCATGATAGTGACTACACTATCGGCGACGATACCAACGTGACGTGGAATTTTTATATTACAGAGCAACGGGAGCTCTTCCTTGAAGCGAGTCCACAGCCTGACTATATCCTCAGGTGGGGTATCATCCCAGTCACAATCACGCAGCCAAAGCTGCTTGATAAGAAGTTTAGCGTACAGGACGACAGGTGCTACAAATCCCATGACGTCCCATAATTTAGCGACACACGATAATATTGTACGTTTAGTACAATTTTGTGCGGGAGTATTGACTCTCATGCTGAAGTGATCTGACGTAGGCGACCAACACAAGCCCAGTACTTTCTGCTGGTCGGATTCGTCGAATTCTTTGACAGCTAGCAGACGATGCGAGGATGGAATCGAGTCTAAAACGGCTTGGGAGTTGCTGGTCCATTTAACCAATTCAAATTGACCAGCTTTCATGAGACCTATCATCTCCGAGGCGGTAGAAATACCCTGGTCTTCCGTGAGGACAGAATGGACGAAATCATCCATGTACAACCCTGAAGTGACGATATTTTTAGCCTGAGGGTAGGAGTTACCCTCATCCTCCGCCAGCTGCCTAATAGTTCGCAGCGCATGGAAGGGGCTAGACTTAAGCCCGAAACCACACGATTACATTCATAAACCTGTAAAGGTTCTTGCGGGGAAAAGCGATACAAAATGCGTTGGAAACGCCGATCAGATTCTCGGATTCCAATGCTAAGAAACATCTGCCGAATGTCTGCGGAGAGTGCAATCGAAAACAAACGAAAACCAACGATAATATTAAACAATTCCCTTGCAGGTTTTGCCCACCGTACAAGAGGTCATTAAGCGAAATGCGGGAGGTAGTCTTGCAACTACCGTCGAGAACGACACGAAGTTTGGTTGTGACCTTATCATCCCTGATCACCCCATGATGCGGAATAAAATACGAAATTTCTGAAGAATCTGAATTTGCAGGTGAAATATAACCTTTTTCTAAATATTCGAGGATGACGCTATCATACGCGACCTTTAATTGTGGAGAAGCTTGCATCTTCCGTTCCAAGCAGTGAAACCGACGTTCACTTGCTTGGCGTGAGTTACCAAGGGATTCGACATCACCCTTGAAAGGCAGAGCTACCACGTATCGACCGTCACTATCTCTGGTAGTGGTGCATGTGTAAAACTCCTCACACTCCCTGTCATCCGAGCTGACTACAGGGGGAACATCCACCTCCTCCAATTCCCAAAATTTCCGAACCGCTGAGTCCAACGGGTCCGCGGTACAGCAATATGAAACGGTCGAGTTGCTATCAACACGGACCGGCGCGTCACCTACTATAACGTAGCCAAGGACAGTTTCTAAAGCAAGCGGTGATACATATGACGACTGTCCTCGAACCTTATTCGACAAGAGTAAGTGTGGGTAAATCGAAGCACCGATCAATACTTGAATCGGGCCTGGCGAAAAATATGTGTCGTCTGCCAACGGCAAGTTTTTGAAGTTAAATAAGAGTGAAGAATTAACCGTGGCAGTTGGTAGATGTTCAGTAATTTTATCTACTACCAAAGAGTCGACACTATAATTTATGTTACGATCAAAGCGAGAATGAAATTTAAATTGTACGGAACCCTGAATTGTTTTACTTGAACCGCCTATTCCTTTCACGGCGGAACAAGTAGGTCGATTATTTATGTTTGTTACCGCCCGTGCCATCTATCGGTATGAAGATTCAAAGGTGGCACCTGAACTTGCCGAAGACGGTGTGCTTGCGAAATGACAGCGTCCAATTAGCGTAAGGCATGTCAGCCAATCATCGCGGAGCATCTCCCACAGACTTCAGATGATTGATTTTATCGCATATCACGGGCGACACGCGCCTTCATCTTTTTTTTATGTATCACAAGTTTTTCACCCAAGAACCGATTGTACCTAATAACAATAAATGCCTTTCTACAATATACTCAATCATTGAAGATTCCTCAAGCCAAATCCCACAAACACAAATAAGAAAAGGAAACAGCAGCCCTAAATCCTGACCCGAGCATCGAATTTTAACATTGGTCCTGTCGAGACGGATCTTCGCATCGCATCGAGGATCAGCAAGAAACGGTCAGGCCGGTCGTTCCTGTTCTTCCCATCCCATTTCGCAATTGTCTAATACAGTACTGTGTATTTCAAATTCCAGTTTACGGACATTGCGCAAAGTTCGCAACACGTGTCACCTACCATCTTGATTAGCAGTTGCTGTTTAACCGTGAGTAACCTTTGTCTTTCATAAGCCGCTAGGATGAGTGACGACGATTACAGTGAAGCTGATCATATTTCGAATATAGGGGATCTTAAAAAGCAAAGGGGTACACTAAAAGGTCGAATAACTTTATTTGAAAAATATATTGCCAAATATGAAAATGTTAAGATGTCTGAACGACAGCAGGCAGAACTTCTCTTACGCATGGAGTCTGTCTCCAGTGTGCTAATCGCGTTTACGAAGATTCAAGACAAAATCGAACAAATATTAGATGACAGTGAATTAGAAAAACAACTAGAGTATAGGGCATCTTTTGAGGATCAATATTTTAGTATCATGTCCATTGCAAAATGCTTAACCGATGTTGTAAAAATAAGAGATGCGAGTGATAGTGTTAAATGTTCAGGTGCGCATTATAGTAATGTTAGTTCGATTAAATTACCGCAGATAACACTCCCCTCTTTCGACGGTTCATATGATCACTGGCTGGAGTATAAAAATTCCTATTTGTCTATGATTCATAAACGAAGTGATTTAGACGCAATTCAGAAGTTCCATTACCTGAAGTCATCGCTCAGTGGTTCAGCACTCCAGGTTATAAGTGCATTAGAGTTTACTGCCGCTAATTATACCCACGCATGGGAGTTGTTGGAGAATAGGTACCACAACAACCGTTTGTTAATTCACAATCATGTGAAATCTTTGTTTACTGCACAATCCATCACCAAAGAATCCCCTTCGTTAATCAGAGAATTAATCGATATAGTGTTACGTAACCTACGAGCGCTCAAATCCCTTGACGAGCCCACCGAAACGTGGGATACTTTAGTCATACACATTATAGTATCGAAGCTAGATTCTTCTACGGAGCGTGAGTGGGAGAACTACTTAGGCTCGATTTGTACTGGTATTCATAAAACCAAAACAAAATTAGATGATTTGTTGTGTTTTTTACGTAATCGTGCCGATATGTTAGATATGGTTCATAGTAACCATACTCGAAGTATACAGGATAATAAACCTAACAATAAGTCTGATACTAAAAGGCACACGAGTGCTGCAGTACACCAATCGCATAGCTATGTGTCAACACGTAAAAATAGCGGTACATCTGAAACAACAAAACAGCCTTGTTTTCTGTGTGGGCAAAATCACCCGTTATTTATTTGTTTTAAATTCCTAAACTTGGCAGTTCCGGACAGAATAAAATTAATTGATAATGCCAAAGACCTGTGTCGTAATTGTTTACGTACAGGTCACCCAATCACCGAATGCATATTCGGGCCATGCAAGCAGTGCAAGGAAAAACACAATACTTTACTACATAACGAAAATAACAATGTTATGGCAACCATACTGGCATCGTCAACGGCGAGTGCTGATGAAAAACCGATCTCTGTCGTCTCATGTGCGAATAATTTACTAATAGAAAATGCGCCTACCGTACCGTTACCACAGGTATTACTATCCACTGCACTAGTCGAAGTCATGGATAGTAATAGTAAATATCATACAGTTCGAGCGCTGATAGATAGTGGTAGCCAAAATTGCTTTATTTCGGAAAAGGTTTCTAAACGTTTAAACGTATCAATAATACAGTCCACTATTCGAATATCGGGCGTGGGACAGTCTGTCTCACAATCGCATAAATTGTGCGATGTCAATATGCGATCAAAAACGAGTAACTTTAATGTTTCCCTTAGATGTTTTGTTTTGCCGTGCATTACAACGAGTTTGCCGGCAACTCATATTGTCTATGACACAATCCACATCCCGGACAACATATGTCTTGCGGACCCTTCGTTCAACATACCGTCAGAGATCGACTTACTGATTGGTGCGGACGTATTTTGGGATTTATTGGATATTGATCGAATTCGATTATCCAATGGTCCATACCTACAGAATTCGAAAGTAGGGTGGTTAATTTCGGGACCTGTTCATAATAAATCAAACGTTAATAATATTCAGTGTAATTTTGTACAGCAGTCGAATATAGATACACAACTACGTAAATTTTGGGAACTAGAAGAACTTGTAAGTTCGGGTCCGATTCTTACCGAAGAAGATCGAAAGTGTGAAGAATCTTTTGTTAGCACTACTACACGAGATAGTAGTGGTAGGTTCTCAGTGAGAATTCCATTGAAGGAATCAGCTGACGCGCTCGGTGATTCATATGAAAACGCAAAATCTCGTTTCTTATCATTAGAACGCAAGTTAGATCGGTCTCCTTCTTATAAAAGGTTGTACAGTGACTTTATACGGGAATATATTGAACTAGGACACATGTCTCTAATAAACGAATACGCATGGCCACACTATTTTCTCCCGCATCACGGAGTATTCCGCGAACATAGCACGACTACAAAATTGCGTGTAGTGTTTGATGCTAGTGCCACAACTACATCAAATAAGTCATTGAACGATATACAGATGATAGGACCTCCTCTTCAAAACGATATTTTTTCTATTCTACTTCGTTTCCGGCAATATAAGCATGTCGCCTGCGCTGACGTGGAGAAGATGTACCGGCAAATAACAGTACATCACGATCAGCGCAACCTTCAGTTAGTATTATGGCGGGAAAATGCATCGGATGAATTAAATATATACCGACTCAACACGGTTACGTACGGAACCGCGTCGGCTCCATACCTTAGTATGCGTTGTTTACGTCAACTCGCACAGGAAACAGAAGATAAGGTCATTGCTAAGGT
Source organism: Omphaloscelis lunosa (assembly GCA_916610215.1). NCBI lineage: Eukaryota > Metazoa > Arthropoda > Insecta > Lepidoptera > Noctuidae > Omphaloscelis > Omphaloscelis lunosa. Next base: position 609,432 of record OU744245.1, on the reverse strand, counting down.
CATAAACGAAGATTTCTTTGTCGATGATTTAATTACTGGAGATAACGATCCTCAAGTATTATTAAAAACATGCGAAAATACTTCGGAGGTTTTAAAATCGGCCTGCTTTCCTTTACGGAAGTGGACATTCAGTTGTGACGTAAATATAGAAGCATCTAAAGAGTTAGCTATCGGGGAACATTGCCAAAATAAAACTCTCGGTTTGGGTTGGCAAGTTGATAAAGACGAACTTTATTTCACCACCAATTTAGAAAATAAATCAAATAAAGTTACTAAGCGAAGTATGATGTCGATTATTTCACAAATCTATGATCCGCTAGGTATTTTGTCGCCGACAGTAATTATAGCAAAAGTATTGCTTCAAAAACTGTGGCTATGTAAAATCGATTGGGATGATTTGGTTCCTAACGATATCGAATGCTTGTGGAATCGATTCCTTCAAGACTTATCCTCATTAGGCAATATTCGTATCCCTCGTTACGTCACGAATGAATGTACATATAATAGTGAGTTACATATTTTCACTGACGCTTCACAAGACGCGTACGGTGCCTGCGCATACGTACGTACTTACACGGACGACTCATCTATAGTAACGAAGTTGTTATGTGCAAAAAGCAAGGTCGCGCCCGTCAAAACTGTATGCACCATTCCGCGACTTGAGTTATGTGGCGCCTTACTAGGCGCACGGTTATATAAAAAAATTATGGGTTCATTAAGACTGACGTTCACCAAAGTAGTCTTCTGGACTGATTCCACCATAGTTATGGGCTGGATCAGAATGTCACCTCATAGTTTAAAAACGTTTGTTCAGAATCGCGTCTCACAAATAAACGAGCTCACGGGTGACGCAATTTGGTTGCATGTTGACGGTAAAGATAACCCAGCTGATATTGTGTCGAGAGGTCTTCCTCTAAACGAGCTTCAAAACAATAACATGTGGTGGCACGGGCCCGCCTTTTTACGGCAACATAAATTCGATGATTCAAGCGATATTTCCATAGACAAAGATCAATTGCCCGAATTAAAGGCACAACATGTTAGTATGGTATGTAGTAATTCAAATGATAATGTTGATCTAATAGATTTTAACAGATTCTCCTCATTTAATCGGTTACGGCGAGCGACAGCCTATGTACTACGTTTTATAGGTAATACGCGTGCGAGTAAACAACATCGCAGAACCGGTTCGTTATCTGTTGATGAGTTAGACGCCGCAGTTGTAACGCTCGCACACCTCGCGCAAATGCAATCATTCTACAACGAATATTATGATTTAACTAAGCGATCGGTGGTAAAATCTAAAAGGATAATAGGTTTAGATATTTTTCTGGATAAATTTAAATTAATACGCGTTGGCGGAAGATTAAGTAACTCGTCATATTTCAATTATAATAAAAGACATCCAGTGCTATTGTGTAGTAAACATAGATTTACAGTGTTGTTGTTTTCTTATGAACATAAACGATTGTTGCATGGTGGACCTCAGCTCCTGCTGGCTTGTGTGCGTGAGGCATGGTGGCCGCTCGGAGGTCGAAACCTAGCGAGAAAAACGGTACACGACTGCGTCACGTGCGCACGCATCAAGGGGAAGACCATACAGCCTCTCATGGGTAATTTGCCAGCTGAGCGCCTGGAACCCGGCTTTCCGTTTATGCGCTGCGGCGTTGACTACGCGGGGCCAGTGATGATTTTAAACCGTAGGGGCAGGGGAGCTAGTCTCACTAAAGGTTACATATGTTTATTTATTTGTTTATGTACACGTTCCATTCATCTCGAATTAGTCACAAGTCTTTCAACAAAGGATTACATACTCGCATTAAAACGTTTCATATCACGTAGGGGTAAACCAGCCGAGATAATGTCAGATAACGGTAAGAATTTTGTGGGGGCTGAAAAAGAATATGTTTCTTTTATTGAAAATAATTGTAAGGATATTAGTGATTTCGCTTCAAATAACAATATTAAATTCAGCTTCATTCCTCCGTATGCTCCTCATTTTGGCGGTTTGTGGGAAGCAGGGGTGAAATCGTGTAAGCACCACCTGCGACGTATAGTGGGGAACACTAATCTCACTTACGAGGAATTCAGTACGGTGTTGGCACAAACCGAAGCCATTCTGAATTCCCGTCCATTAACAGCTTTGTCCACAGATCCTAACGACCTACAACCCCTCACCCCTGCCCATTTCCTCATCGGCCGGCCACTGACCGCTCCAGCCTACCAAGACTTGACTGCTACACCGAGTCATCGCCTACAGCGTTACGACGTGATCGAGCAAATGAGGCAAAGCTTCTGGAAGCGATGGGCTACAGAATATGTGTCGGAGCTGCAGACGCGGACTAGATGGAAGACTCATCAAGATTCCATTACGCTCAATCAACTCGCTCTAATCAAAGACGATAACCTGCCTCCACTCAGGTGGAGACTAGGAAGGATTATACGAATTCATCCAGGTGCTGATGGAATCTCAAGAGTGGCTGACCTACTCACAGCTTCAGGGGTCACACGCAGAGCGTTTTCAAAAATATGCCCGCTGCCAGTGCCGCTGTCATTATCTGATGAGCCGTCCTGCTGATCCTGTTGGAACCTGCTACTTCCAAGGCCGGGTCTATGTTACCGCCCGTGCCATCTATCGGTATGAAGATTCAAAGGTGGCACCTGAACTTGCCGAAGACGGTGTGCTTGCGAAATGACAGCGTCCAATTAGCGTAAGGCATGTCAGCCAATCATCGCGGAGCATCTCCCACAGACTTCAGATGATTGATTTTATCGCATATCACGGGCGACACGCGCCTTCATCTTTTTTTTATGTATCACAAGTTTTTCACCCAAGAACCGATTGTACCTAATAACAATAAATGCCTTTCTACAATATACTCAATCATTGAAGATTCCTCAAGCCAAATCCCACAAACACAAATAAGAAAAGGAAACAGCAGCCCTAAATCCTGACCCGAGCATCGAATTTTAACAATGTTCAAACCTAAGTTGACAACACTCACGCGTGATAAAGTTACTTTGAGAAGCGCTGTCTAACAATGCACGAATAATGTGCTTATTACCATGAGAATCCACGACAATAATACGCGCAGTTGCAATCAAAACCGTCGTGGGGCATCGAGATAAATGGTCAACCTCATTATTATTAGCTGATAACGCGCAGAGCGCGACGTCATCGCGAGCGGAGGCAGCGTTAGCGTCACTAGGTGCCGCATTGGCAACGGTAGCAGACGCCGCTTGCTGGGTTCCAAAGCACAATAATGTATGGTGCTTGCGGTGGCACCTTTTACATCTAGAAGTTGACTCGCACGCGGAAACACGATGACCACTACTTAAACAATTTATGCACAAATTGTTAGTCTTTACGAAGTTAAAACGCTGATCAGGGTTATAACTATTAAATATCTTACATTTATAAATGTAATCATGTTGCTCACTGCATAGACCACATGTTGTTTTCTCGGGACCAGAGGTGCTGGCGTACGCGACGGTAGACTTACGTTCGAGTGGTTTCTTATTATTGGTGACCCTAGCAACAGATGATGAAGTACGTTCTAACATTTTTATATGGTCACGAACGAAACAATCCAAATCGGAAAAAGATGGAATTTTGGAACTATTAGATCTTAGTTGATAATTAGTTTCGAAGGCACGCACAGTATCTTGGTCGAGTTTCTTAATAGCGATATGTAATAAAATAAAATCAGCGAGGTCATTGACCTTTGTGTTTTTTAAAGCGGCTACAGATGACGAGGATTTATCGAGAAATGATTCTAAATTATTTGGGGTTCCAGTCGAAATAGATTTAAATTCTAATAATTGGTCTACGTATGAAGTTGCGGACTGACGCTTATCTTCATACCTTTTACAAAGCGAATCGAAAATAAGAGGGTAGTTATCTGCTGATGGATTTATACCCGCACATATTGAACGAGCCTTGCCTGTTAACTTTCCTAATAAATAATATAACCTCTCACAGTCTGTCAGAGAAACATTAGTATGTACTGCATTTTTATAGCTAGCGATAAACAATGGCCAATTTCTATGGTCTCCGTTAAATTCGGGGATTTCAATAGGAGGTAATCGAGGTGACCATTTGACCTCATTACGAGATTGAACTAGCAGTTTTTCTTCAGCTCGCTTTACACGGCCTAAAAGGTCTTCGAATGAAGAAAGCGCTTGATAGGAGACAGCGCAGTCAGGATTTAATTTGAGCTCATGGGCGACAATTTCGTCCAATACGTTTTCAAAGTCCACACGCAATGAATCAACTGTTTTAATGTCACAGAAGAAGGACTCCTTATCGAATCCTTCTAAGTCGATTCGTTTTGCCTGGTCGGATATGGCTTGCATGCGAGCAAATATCCGATCGCGTTTCGATATTAATCTTTTTAGAGTTGCGTCCGCCATATTTTAATAGCGGTTTACGACTAAATAAATATATACGACAAGTAGTTCTGGAAGGACTGTGATTCGATTACACTCCACAAATTACAATAAATGTTTTTGTGAACACACTTAAAGTTATGAAATGTGGTTCTTTGTTTACTGAACCGGTCTTGACTGGATATTACGATTGTCTAACTTATTTGTTAGGTTTGCGGTTGCGAAAAATCTAACTTACTTGCTAGATTACGAGTATACGACACGACGAGACGATACGATACGAATAAGAATGCTAATTAACTACCATATTAGCGGGGTTTACGAGAATCTACGACATATAACCTAACTTACCGGCACATGCGTCCGGCGCGGTTACAATTTCGGAATTTGCGACAAATTGACCCACGATAGGGGAATGGTTGGCTATTCACTGATTCCAGATGGAATCCGGCTCGAAAAGGACCAATGGATGCGCGGGAAAGCAAAATAAGACAGCAAAATCAACTTGGAAAATAATGAAACGGGACGTTGTTAGACCGCGTGGAGACACAGGGTGAAATCGGTCTTTTTTTTAGGGTTTGGAGGGGTGCACGGTACCTTGTTTTCCTTGTCGGCAGCTCCTCAGCAAGATTCACAGCGGTTTCACGCACAAAACACCAAGTTTCACCAATTATTAATTTTTCTTAGGAACGCAATGTTCTCGACACACAGATTCATAGCCAACGAACAAAAGTCTTGTGAAATGTCTAATGACGGATCACTTCCGCCGTACGTTTGCCATCTCGCTTCCACGAGTACGATAGGTTCCGTGCAAGGAAGGGATGGGAGATAAGGATGTATTACCAACCAATTCGTAATGTTGCCAAATAATTAAATTTAATCTGTGATTTAAAATTAGCGCAACCAGCTAGTGTGATTAAGTTTGATAGTAAATTATAATTCGATCTGAACTGCAAACGGTTTTTCTATTGTACAACAACTAACACTACCCACAGTAGTTAAAATATGGCTGATAATAACGAAACAGACATCTGCCCTCTCCGTCAGATACAATATCCTTTTGCTTTTTTAGGGTTCCGTAGTCAACAAGGAACCCTTATAGTTTCACCATGTCCGTCTGTCTGTCTGTCTGTAATGTAATATTAATCACACCGACAAAATGGTAACATTTTTCCCATGGTCTTGGGGGAGTCGTTGGAAAGCTCTTTTAAAAATATTGTGTTTGTAAAAACCATTTTTGGATTCAGGAATCTGTTTGCGAAATATTAAGTTTTAAAGTGCTAATTTTTGTTAGAGTCAGGTGTCCCCCCTTTCTGTCAGCTAAATGGTTGGTTCTAGATATGTGAAAAAATTCACAGCGGTTGTATATATAACGAAATTAAAAGAAAACTCTCACTGCTAAGTAGGCTCTACAAATTAACGAGTAATAATCGACCAACTTACATTTGCGGTTGAGAAAACATGTTCTCCCATACATTCCGTATGGGAGAACATGTTTTTTCAACTAAACTGTTAAGTTTGTTCTTGGAATAAATTCATCCCATCTACGGAACCCTTCATTGTGCGTGGTGCGACACGCACTTGGCCGGTTTTTTTATAATGTACCAGAAATATTATGAAGAAAACGAAGTCGCTTGGAGCACGTGCGCTCTCTCGGAGTTAGTATAATGAGCTTCCTATGAAATGTTCTAATAAATTAGGTATAATTATGTGTATACCATACTGACAGACTGAAATTTTCAAATTAAATTTAAACATATCATAATGAGTTTCTATAGGTGACTTTGAAAACTATGCAGGTCCCTAAGCTATCCAAACCATATTACTTAACTGGCTATTATTTCGTTATAATCGGCTTTCGAAGGTGGATAGGCTAAAAATGCTAAGTCTAATCCCTATCCTAATCCTTCAGCTTTAAAATATTATTTTGCCCTTTTTTGTTATTCCTATGGCAAACTTTAGTAAGAAATTCTAGGTATTCAAATAAAGACAAATTGACTGATTAAAATGATAATTTGTCAATTTGTCTATCCCACTAAAAACTCAAATCCCTGCTATCAATATTTTTTTGAGTAACTTGCAGGAATGTTAGGAAGTTTATTATTTTACGTATGAAAGTAACATTCAAGACGATTATGTCACAAAAAAATCTGTAAAATACCCACTACAAAAAAGATATGAATTTTTGGAAGCTCCACCAGAAAATTCAAAAAACATACAAAAAAAAAATATAACTCGAAACTACAAAAAATCGCGAAACTGATATGGGGTATTTTCGAATACCCCTGGACATGAGGAATCAAATATTTTTGTATGACCTATGTATTTACACCACCTGTATAATAGGGAAGTATTCTATGTCATTACATTGTAAGAGCCAATCAGTGTACGCACCTTCTTTTTTTCGTGTTGTTAGTGACTAACCTGGTGTCAGAGTTTTAAAGCCGCCCAAGGGCCTCGAGAAACGTCTCTCAGGCATGCTGGTTTCCTCACGATGTTTTCCTTCACTGTTTTTGAAGCAAGTGATAATTATACAATACGCACATGAATCCGAAAAGTCAGAGGTGCGTGCCTTGGGTATGAACTCGAAACCTTTGACTTGACAGTCTGACGGTCACACTCAAATTCAAATTCAAATTCAAATCATTCATTCAAATTCAGTGATTTATTCAAACTAGGCTGAAAATCAGCACTTTTCGAACGTCAAAATTACCTACATAAGACAGTCCCCCAAAACGCCCACCCTTCACTACTTCCTAGTGCCTTTAGCTGGGAAGAAGAAGTGGCGCAACAAACTCCCCGACAGCACAGCTGTCTATTCAAGTTAGAAAATAAATGATTCTATACAATAGTATGCAAAAAAAAAAAAACATTATGCAGCACAAAAAATAATTTAAATGAAAAATTATTGGCCATATGTCAGGTAGCACACGCCAATATACCAACGAAAAACATCGAGAACTTTACTCCAGAAGAAATAAAAAAATAACTAAATATCTAAATAAAGCCTCCAGGCATAAAGGGCGTGCCCGCTTACATAAAGCTATATATAGCTGTAATTGGAAGTTATAAATGATAAACTAGGACCATCGAGGTATAACACACTACTCAGCTATCACTGCGCACCATGCACCTTACGCACCTTATATTAGTAGTTTGTTTTAGTTAAGTTATTCGAGCACTCGGAAAGAATCGCAAGTTAAGATAATGTGTATTCCAATAAACACAACTTTTAACTTAGCTTACCAGTTTACGTAAGTAAAAGTAGTAGCGATTCTTTCTTTTGACAAGTGATCAGTTGCACAGATTACATAGTTGTCGAAATATTCGCGACACACGATATCCAAAATGGGTTGCTACGTTTGCAAAGTATTTGTACGGTTGGTGAGGCCGTATAGACGTGTGAGCGGACCAATCATGTGTCTGATAGCTAACTGACTCAGAAATTACAGAAATTTCTCTAAAATAATAATAAAAGCGCTCTAACAACCTCCAAAATAAAAGGTTTGCGGCTGCCACAATTTGTCTGTTCCAACTTTTGTACATAAACAAGAATTGTTTTATTGTTCTTAGTTTTGTCTGGTTCTTTAAAGAATGTTCTACTTTTGCCACGTTTTACCGCAAACCCTAGCGATTCTGTTAGTCTTCTCTACAGGGCAAATAGAATTTTATTGTTACGGTATCTAGAGCGGTAGAGCCCAGCAATTGAACGAAACATCATTACGCTGTATAATTAAACGCGTAAATCAGTGAGGGCAGCTGCGACCGCCGCCTACGTAGGTACCGCTGATGTGCGGCCAATGTGCCGCCGTGTGACGCCGATGTTAAATAGGTACTCATATGTTATAAGTAAATATTACGACACTCACTTAAATCGGCATTATGATATCTTAGTACTATGTAAGAAAAATACGACTTTCGAATTGAAATTATCGGCGGAGTTTAAGTAAGTTTATTATAAAGTAGCTTATTACCCACGGCCTTCCGTTTTCGGTTCCGTACTGCAGTCGCGCGTGCGTATATAATATATATTGTTATAGCACCATACTGCGACGCTGAGTTCAGCGACGCGTACGTACGTACGTTGCATACGCGACCGACATCAGCGTGAGAGGAATTCAAGCCTTAAACCGCCTTTTTACCGCCTTTTTTTGCCTTTTTTTTCGGGCCTTTTATTATTGTTTCGGTATTTGTTTTTTACTTTTTATTTTTACTTTTTTATTGACTTTCCTGTGGGTGCCTAAGCTTCTACACTTAAAGCCTCCATCCAGCCAGGGAGCCAGTTGTTGGATGTGAGTTGACGAAAACCACAGAGTTCACGATAATTTAGTTTATTCGTAAAAGTTACACGAAAGTTCCGTTGGATGCTACTCCGCGGTCATAGCGCTACGGCAGCTATTGGTCAAGTAAATACATAGTTTTAAAGTAAATAAAATGGAGTAGCGAAAAGTAGGTCGCGACGGCGGCGTTAGCAATTTGCTTGTACGTGAACCGTACAATAATAAAATAAGCGCCGTACCTTCCAGTAAAATATCATGTCTTTAAATTGGGCTAAAGATGTATTACTTCACGTCTAAATTACGTTTGAACTGAAATATAGAAAAATATACCCGTCACGCCTTCTAGCCTCACAAGGGATCTCTCTGGGGAGCAGACAGCGCGGTATCTATTACCTACTTCCACAACTTAGTATTACGTCCAATTGATTGAGATGGGGACAAATCTATCGCAGTTTATTGGACTGAGCCCCAATTCCAAGCTTTAATAGGCTATTGAATAAAATAGGCAATTACGCCTTAAGCTCGCTATTACCATAGAATACCTAAAACCGTAACCAGGAGCCCGGGACTACGAGCGGACGGAAGCGGAGCAGTAAAGTAGGGCAGAAATCAACATATCTTATTTCACATGAACCTACAAGAGCACTTATGAAACGTTAGAAGCTAGGTGTACGGTTCCAATTGGTCATTTTCTATGGAGAAGAACCGGCAAGAAACTCCACGGTTACTCTTTTAAAAATAATTGGCTTTTACAATATCAGTGTTAACATGTATGGGAGGACAATGTAGGTCTTTCAACAAGTACTTAACAAAATAGAAAATGGTCAACAAATCTACAGTCCAGTAAGCCTACAACGTTCTCACATTCACAAAATAGAGAAGAATCTATACAGGGTGCAAGGGACAGCCCTCCGCAATCTAACAGGGTACATTCAGCTCCTTATTCTGAATCATATTCCACCGAAAATTTTCCCAGGAAAATGCGGCACCGAAAGGCGTTTTTTCATTTAATATTTCTTTCTTTCAATGTAAAATTACATTCTCTGTACGCAGTACTCCATTAATATAAATAGAACAGGTAAAACAGAAAAAACAGCAATGGATGTTGAACAAACGACGCGTGAAATCAGCTGTTCAATTTCTCGCTGCCCGGCTGCGCTGCCGTTCGCTACCTACCTACGTGCGTTTTGCCACGGTAGCGATCCATTGCGTGTAAGGTAATAAAACAAATCAGGTTAATTGGATTCCCATATCATTCCGGAAATAATTTCATGTACCGGTCATCTTAGTATGATATACTGACTTCACCCTATCAGTCTGCGGAGGGCTGTCCCTTACACCCTGTATAAAATATAAATAAATGAATAAAAACCTATTCAACATAATGATAATACGAAATGGTCCAATCTGTTATTGTTGGTAATGTAATGTTTCAAAATCTACAAGAACCCTCAAAACAAATAAAATATGTAGTACATGTAAACTCACTCGGACAGCTTTTGAAATATTTTGAAAAGAGGCGTACGTTTAAAAGCATTAACTCGATACATTTTAACACTGCTGTCAAAATATGGTCAACATATTTTTTTGTTTAATAGAAATTAGCCTTAAGGTTTTTGATGTCTATAAAATAAAATAAAAAGCGATACTTTAGGAATTATTGCTGTTCAAAATGGAGTATTTCCAATTATTTACTTATTTATTTATGAAAATCTTACCTAAAACTACCATTACAGATCTGCGATCCAATGCGATAGAGTGGCCTGACATGTTAAATCCTTAATCTACATCCTATAAAATTACATACTATATCATAAATCTTAACCTACATCTAAATAACATATTATATTTATAATGTTACTAGTTGTAGGATCAAATACTGTCGAACAAAACTTCTAATATCTCAACAGTTCTTAATATCATCGATTCTGACAGTAAAATACTGTTTTTGTTTTACAAAGGATTTAAGGCATTTAACATGGTTTTTTTTTAAATTGGTTACAAATAACTATCTCGTTACGTACCCTACCTCCTGCCGCATGCCGTACCGGTGGATAACAAAATACTGTTATTATTTTGAAATATAAATAATCTAATTGATTCTCTCCTGTTGCCGTGGAAGTTACGCAGTTTGATTATTTAATTGAATTAATAAGTTGCCGGGGGGCTTCATCCCTCCTTACGCCCGCTATTTAAAGACGATCGCGGAATCTTACGATTCGATAAGCAATTATTAAGGCTGGCCGAGCATTGGCTACTATACTGACTCGTGGCCGGTAGTACTACGTGTTATTGTTTGGTAACGGCTTCTCAAGCTTTTGTTTTGTCGATGGCGACTACATTCACAACACAGTTATTTCTATTAGAAATAGTAGTTGCTAGAGCGACAACAACATTGATCGTACACGCGTCTGTGATGATAAGAGCCTCCCCGCGGCTCTACCGCTCAACAATAGCGCCTCACACGTTCGGTAAACAGTCTCTCACTAACCCTTTGACGACGATCATCAATACATTTGCGCCACATTAGTGAAATCCGCAGTCTGTGAGACTCCGAGGTTTTATTTAATTAGCGCACGCTTTGTAATCAGCGTAAGTTGTGCGTTAATCACGTTACACAGCGCTCGCTCGATCACACGCGTATGCATAATGGCGCTGTTATATAAGTGTTTGTTTGACAGAGCTCCGCAGTTAATTGGTTCAGCTTGTAATTGAACGTGTTCCAATATGTTTACTAAATTAATTCTCCATCACAATCGACTGATTGGATTCGGATTGTTGTGCAGCCCAGCGCGTCGCGGCTGTATCGCGAACTGTGGGTGTAGCGCCCCGCACACTGACTCTTTGTGATCACATTGATCATGTCAAGTAGCATGTGCATAGTTCATGGCTCACGAGTCACGGCTGGCACACGCTTGAAACTCAACAACGTGAGTTATTTCGGTTCCTGAAGCTGACGAGAGTGCTGGATGATGGTTTATATTTGCATATTAACTGTCGTTGAAGGGCTCACATCCGTTCGGCCCTGGCTTGAGTAACGTTATAATTCTTTGTAATGGTTGCTGCCAATGTAATTAATGTGATGGACTCGATGCTTCGGCCACCACGAGCCAGCAGGGTACGCCACCAAATGTAAATCAAATAACCTTAAATCTCTTAACCCTCACAGTATTTTTCTAGAACAAACAATAACATTGTATTTATTACAAATAATAATTATTTATCATTCACTAATCGAATTAAACCTCATAATTAATTTAAAATTTTAATGGCATCTCCCGTCTAAACAACACCTATGTTCTATCAACAATACCTTTGATTAGATTTATGTTTAGTAATAAATATTTAAATGATAACACTCACATTTAGTCCGTTTCCATTAGATATTTGTGTAAATTACATTCACTTTTTACTTTTTTTTTTTTTCATATTTGATCTGCCTTCAATATTTTTATTGTACTGCATTTAGAAAGTAATAACCACAACACCGCTAATAGTTAAAAATACTCTTCACCAACAATAATCACGAACCAACAAAGTTTTATTAAATGAATACTCGTAACGAACTGTATCTGTCTACCCCACAGAGTTCGAAATAATTTACTTAGTTTTCTGTGGTCTAACTACTAAACTTTATTATTTATGTGAACAAGACGACTGAAACAAAAAACTAATGACTATCGAACTACTACTAGTCATTACAAAAACTATGAACAGTAATTTTAAAAAAATTACACGCAATCTGCAGATGAGAATCGAACTCTCGCTCGGCTCGCCATAATCGCACATACCTAAGCACGTTATCCACTGAGCTAGTATGCCATATCTGTATTGTTAGAAATTATGAACTACTATGAATTGCAGACAAAATGAGTGTGTGTGTGTACTGTGCGTGTCTATAGTATTGTAATAACTTATAGAAGAAGGTCGTAAGACAAACAGAAGCGTCAGTCTATTGCTTTGTGAGATTGCCTATGGACTTTTAGTCGGACGCTCAGCTGTAAATGTGGCATTTCGCGTTTTGGGAAAGTTTGACGTAGTATAGCGTCGTTTCTATTGCCTATTCATAATTACGACTGGGACTGTCCTTTAATATTAGTTTGTGGGTATCGCAAGTAACTAATATATTATGTGCGAAGTATTGTCCCCGATTTTGACGTAGCGTCATAGACGCGTATTGCATGAAAATGATAAACTTGGTGTATAATGGTATGCTTGCTACTTAGGCACATAAAAAATGTGTAGGTCTGTCTATTCAATGTAGCCGCGTATGACACCGAGGACAGCAGGACGGCAGTACGGCAAGCATCATGAAACCTTCTGGCAGCGATGCGAGCACGACTAGGTAATCCAATCCCGAATCAAAATCCCAATCCTGCACGCCGAAGGACCGGGTCCATCAATCCCGCAAGCCTGTGGGATCAGGTCGGTCGGATTTGCTTGCGGGACTGCTAAAAATTACTTTTTGTTTTTTAATATTATAAATGCGAAAGTGAGTTTGTTTTTTTATTTGTGAATTTTTTTGAGAGTATTTCCGAAGAAAATATAAAATTAGTATAGCAAGCAGAGGACTTTATATCAGCACGGCATAATTTACATTTAGTCGAAATTACTACCTTCCAAAAAAATGTTTCCATAATACACTCGAGCTCTTGAACTCTTTATAAACCACACTGACGGTCATTTTTAAGGGTTCCGTAGTAAACAAGGGACCCTTATAGTTTCGCCATGTCCGTCTGTCTGTCCGTCCGCGGCTTAGCTCAGAGACTATCAGTACTAGAAAGCTGTAATTTGGCATGGGTATACATTATTAATCACGCCAACAAAGTGGTAAAATAAAATCATGACAATTTTTGAAGCGAAAACTTCTTTAGGCGCGTTAGGCATTTTTGAGATGGGACTAAACCATTGATTTCGCGACACCATGACGACACCTCATTTTTGTAAACGCGATTGTGCTCTTTATTTATACTACGTTACGGATTAATGTTCTATGCAAGTATTTTTCCTGCAAAAAAAAATTCTTGTTGTACTATATTCAAATCTAAATGAACATTCTACTGTAGGACGTTATTTACTAATGAAAAAACACAACACAGAGGCTTGTTGCTTAACATAAAACATTTACAATATCAACAAAATCTGAATGTAAACACGTCCGTCGCCATCTTATAGCGTATCGGGAACAAGGTCCAAGCTACCGGCGGTCAGGGCTTCCGAGAGAGGAACCTTCTGACAATGCAAGCCGTGTCCAGGAGTATCGCTTTCTGAATCAAGCCCTTGGTCCAGCTGCCCAACGGGAACCTCCTTAGGTGTTGGTCGAGGCTCTTGGCGATTAAGCCGTTGGCTGCCACGACTATCGGCACAATGATTGCTGAATCCACATCCTACATGTCGACAACCTCGCGAGCCAAGTCAAGATACTTGATTTGTTTATCTTTCTCAGCTTTCACGAGATTCTCGTCATGCGGGACCGTTATGTCAATAATCATTGTGCGCCGCTCTCCTCGATCCACCACCACTATATCAGGCTTATTGGCAACAATAGTTCTGTGAGTGATGATGGATCGATCCCAGTACAATGTGATATTTCCATTTTCGAGAACTGGGTCGGGCACATACCTGTAGTACGGCACTTCCGATTCCACAAGGCTGTACTTCAAAGCAAGTTGCTGGTGGATAATCCTGGCTACAAGGTTGTGTCTATGCAAGTACTCTTCATTAGCTAGACGAGAACACCCGGAGATAATATGTCGGATTGATTCTCCCGGACGGTAGCATGCCCGACAGATGTCAACCGTGCCGTCCTTCACAATAAATCTCCGGTAATTGTTCGTCATCATAACTTCGTCCATAATTGCACAGACAAAACCTTCGATTTCCCCAAAGAGGTCACCAAAACGCAGCCAGGTTACGGACGCTGGTAAATTTACATCGGGCCCATGCAGGGCCCGGAAGTAGCGTCCGTGAAGCTCCTTACTCTGCCATATCTCCAAGCGATCCTTAGTGTCAAGCACTACAGGTTTGCGCCAGTTCTTTTTAGCCAAGGAGACTGGAGTGAGGCTCTTGTCCACCACGACCACATCTCGATGCACCCCCATGTTGGCTTCTAGGAAATATTCCCTGAGACTCAATATCTCGCGATTGTGGAGAGTCTTAGCGTTTAAAAAGCCTCGACCTCCACACTTTCGCGGGATATACAGTCTCATTACTGATGACCGTGGGTGATGCATTCGATATGCAGTCAGCAACGTACGGACCCTCCTATCCAAGGCATCGAGTTCGGTCTGAGTCCATTTAAGTATGCCGAAAGAGTACATCAAAACCGGCATAACCCAACCGTTGAAAGCGCGCACCTTGTTTCCGCCCGATAGAAGACTATTTAATACTTTTTTCAGGCGGCCAAAGAAGCGCTCCTTCAACGATTGCTTCATGTCAGTAACATTGATGCCCAATGCTTCCGACATACCCAAATACTTATAGGTTTCGGATGCGGATAGGGCTCTAAGGTTTATGGAATCCGAGAGTTGGGTTCCCACGGATTCCATAATCTCCCCTCGCTTTACATGCATGACCGCACATTTGTCCACACCAAATTCCATCCTGATGGCGCTGCTGAAAGTTTCAGTTACTTTCAGTAGCTCCATCAGTTGCAAATTGTTGGGGGCAAAGAGTTTTAGGTCGTCCATGTAGAGGAGGTGAGATATAACCTGACCACCTCTTCTCAACCGATAGGCAAGACCTGAATCCTCCAGCAGTGTGCTTAGAGGATTCAGGGCTAAGCAGAACCAGAGCGGACTCAAACTGTCGCCTTGAAATAGGCCTCGCTCGATCCTTATCGGCTCGCTATTCCTCTGGATATTTCGACATCCTGGATAGTAAATGACCGTCCTCCATTGCCCCATACACGACATCAGGAAGGTGCGCAGAGTTTTATCTACTTTATACAACTCCAGCACCCTCATGAGCCATGTATGTGGCACCGAGTCATAGGCCTTCTTATAATCTATCCAGCATGTCGACAGATCCTTTCGGGAACGGCGAACCTGTTGGTTAATGGCCATATCAATTAGGAGTAGCTCCTTAGTATCGCGGGATCCGTCCCTACATCCATTTTGAGAGGCAGACATGATGATGTTGGTGTCAATATGTTTGTTAATTTTAGCTCTCAAAATGGATGTAAGAACTTTATAGACCGTCGGTAAACACGTGATCGGTCGATAATTTTTGGGTTCCGCGGTGCTACCAGATTTATGGAGCAGCTGGGTAACTCCTGTCGTTAGGAACTGGGGTAGCGAACCAGACACCAAAACAGTCTGGTACTGAGCCGCCAAGCGAGCATGCGATCTTACGAACCATTTGATCCAGAAGTTGTGCAGCCCGTCCGGCCCTGGAGACTTCCAGTTAGGCAACGGACGGACTGCACGAGCTACATCTTGGGGGCAGATAGTAATAGCCTCCATTTCTGATATTGGATCGCAGGCTCGCTCGACTTCCCGAGTCCAATCATCTTTGGTGTGACTGACAGATACCGACCAGATGCTGCTCCTGAAAGAGCACATGGCATCATCATCCGGCAGATGCGTGTCAGCCACACCTTGGTCTGGTCGCTCCCAAGCCCTATAAACCCACCTTTCATCGCTCTGGAAGGTGCGATTCTGACTGTATCTTTCTACTCGCCGCTTATACCTACGAATACGGTTTGCCCATGCATACACTTTCTGCTTCAGGAAGTCGATGCGCTCTGTGACATGGGTCATATAGTCCTGAAGGCTGATATCAGTCCCTAAGAACGACCGCCTCACAAAGCGCATCACTCTAGGGCGAGTATTGCCCTCCCTGAAGCAGATTAGTTTGCCGATGAGTGTTCTGGCCCCACCAATACGGCGCTCAATTCTGCACTGCCAAGCTGGTGCGGCTGGTTTTGGTCGTGTAGCTCTAGAATCATTAGCAAATTTGACGTGATCTACACGACATATCGCTACAGTCGCGCAGTAAAGAATTGAATTTGTATCAGTGAGGTCTTCGCAGTCATCAAAATAGTTTGACAACTGCGAATCCAGAACCGCCACCAA
Organism: Omphaloscelis lunosa; assembly: GCA_916610215.1. NCBI lineage: Eukaryota > Metazoa > Arthropoda > Insecta > Lepidoptera > Noctuidae > Omphaloscelis > Omphaloscelis lunosa. The sequence goes on along the minus strand of OU744245.1, from coordinate 592,688 downwards.
CGCCTTATTTTTGTTATGCATGGGCAAACGAGGTAAACGTGGTCTAAGTTCGGGCGACATGAACCGATATTCCTGAATCGCACCCCCTAAAGCACTTTTGAATTCTTCATTGCACTGGGTACTTACATTTGTAGCCCTGTCATCAATCCTCTCGTCAGCTTGACTTGTAATAATCGGTAATGGTACTATAACACTCCGCAACGGAGGGGCGATGACATGGCTACTTTGCATTTCACTTCGCAGGCGATCAAGTACAGTGTCATCCAACATATGATTACGCTGGTTGACCCGCACCTGATCCGACAGTTGTTGTGCTGAAACGTTGACAGCTGGCTCAAGCACCTGGAAAAGAGAGAGCATCCGAACACGGTACGCAGTCAGATTGTTTCCCCCCTCTGTAGCCCCATAGTATGAGCGCATGACGTTTTCGTTAATGGATCGTGTCCATCTCATGCGCTGCACACTTCCGCCAGGACCTGGGACCCTATCAGAGGCCGGTGTGCCTCGAAGTCCTAAATTATCCGGTGGCCGGCGTCCTCCCGTCGGCGAGCTGGTGGTGGCGTCGTGGGCGGGGAGAAATACTCGTCGCTCGAGCTTGAGGCAACTGCCGCGGCCGATGTCATCGCAGCGTTCACAGTGGGGCTGAGTACCGGCGGCGACGTTGTGAAGCTGAGCGGCGAGTCCGGAGGTGGTAGGCGTGCACGTCGAGCTGCTGATCGTGTCAACATTAAATCTTCATTTTCCCGTTCATTGTTTTATCGGGCCATGTCATCTCCGATTCGGCAGTTTTTCGTATAATTCTATTGCATTTTGGTCGGTTTGAACTCTTTATTAGGTTTTTAGTAGTTTTCAGAATCCAGGTTCGGTTTGTACGGAAAAACTATTGTAAAAGTGCGTGAAAATTAATTATTGTTAAAATTACGGAGATATTAGAAAGTTTTGTTGACACGGTGTTGCCAGATTATAATTATTTCCTTTATTTAATTTTTAAAGATATTCATTATATTTTTAAATATTCATATAAAAACAAAAAAAAAAACATTTAAAAATATAAAAAATAGTATCCCACTGGTGTCGGGAACAGGGTCCAAGCTACCGGTGGTCAGGGCTCCTGAGAGAGGAACCTCCTAACAATACGCGCCGTGTCCAGGAGTACCGCTTTCTGAATCAAGCCCTTGATCCAGCTGCCTAACAAGAGCCTCTTCAGGTGTTGGTCGAGGCTCTTGGCTATTATGCCATTAGCCGTCACGACTATCGGCACAATGATTGCTGTATCCACATCCCACATGTCGACAACCTCGCGAGCCAGGTCAAGATACTTAATCTGTTTATCTTTTTCAGCTTTCACGAGGCTCTCGTCATGCGGGACCGCTATATCAATAATCATTGTGCGACGCTCTAATCGATCTATCACCACTATGTCTGGCTTATTGGCAACAATAGTCCTGTCAGTGATGATAGATCGATCCCAATACAACGTGATATTGCCATTTTTGAGGACTGGGTCGGGCACATATCTATAGTACGGTACTTCCGATTCCACAAGACTGTATTTCAGAGCAAGTTGCTGGTGGATAATCCTGGCTACAAGGTTGTGCCTATGCAAGTAGTCTCCGTTAGCCAGACGAGAACAGCCAGAGAAAATGTGTCGGATTGATTCCCCGGGACGGTGGCATGCCCGACAGATGTCAACCGTGCCGTCCTTCACAATATATTTCCGGTAGTTGTTCGTCATTATAACTTCGTCCATAATCGCAAAGACAAAACCTTCGGTTTCCCCAAAGAGGTCACCGAATCGCAACCAAGATAAGGACGCTAACAGGTCTACATCGGGCCCATGTAAGGCCCGATAATAGCGCCCGTGAAGCTCTTTGCTCTGCCATACCTCCCTGCGGTCATTAGTATCTAATACTATAGGTTTGCGCCAGTTCCCGTTAGCCAAGGATAGCGGGGTGAGGCCCTTATCCACTGAGAGCACCTCTCGATGCATCCCCATGTCGGCTTCTAGGAAGTATTCCCTGAGACTGCATACCTCACGGTTGTGCAGGGTCTTAGCATTTAAGAAGCCCCGACCTCCGCACTTCCGCGGGATATACAGTCTCATCATCGATGAACGTGGGTGATGCATCCGATTTGCGGTCAGCAGTGTGCGGACCCTCCTATCCAGGGCGTCAAGTTCCGTCTGAGTCCATTTGAGTATGCCGAAAGAGTACATCAAAATCGGCATGGCCCAACCGTTGAAGGCGCGCACCTTGTTTCCACCTGACAAAAGACTATTTAATACTTTATTCAGGCGGCTAAAGAAGCGCTCCCTCAGCGATTGCTTCATATCAGCAGCGTTGATACCTAACGCTTCCGACATACCCAAATACTTGTAGGTTTCGTTTGAGGAGAACGATCTTAGGTGTATGGAATCCGAGAGGTGGGATTCCACGGATTCCACAATCTCTCCTCGTTTTACATGCATGACCGCACATTTGTCCACACCAAATTCCATCCGGATGGCGCCACTGAAAGTTTCAGTTACCTTCAGTAGCTCCAGCAGTTGCAAATTGTTGAGGGCAAAGAGTTTCAAGTCATCCATGTAAAGGAGGTGAGATATAACCTGACCACCTCTCCTCAATCGATAACCTAGCCCTGAATTCTCCAGCAGTGTGCTTAGAGGATTCAAGGCTAGGCAGAACCAAAGTGGACTCAAACTGTCACCCTGGAATATACCTCGCTCGATCTTTATCGGTTCGCTATTCCTCAGGATATGTCGACATCCTGGATAGCGAAGCACCGTCCTCAATTGCCCCATACATGACATCAGGAAGGTGCGTAGAGGTGCGTAGAGTTGCGAGTTGCTACTTTATACAACTGCAGCACCCTCATGAGCCACGTATGTGGCACCGAGTCATAGGCCTTCTTATAATCTATCCAACATGTCGACAGATCTCTCGGGAACGACGAACCTGCTGGCTAATGGCGATATCGATGAGGAGTAACTCCTTAGTACCGCGGGACCCGTTCCTACATCCATTTTGAGAGGCAGACATGATGGAGTTGGTGTCTATTTGTTCGTTAATTTTAGCTCTCAAAATGGATGTAAAAACTTTATAGACCGTCGGTAGACAAGTGATTGGTCTATAATTTTTGGGTTCCGCAGTACTACTTGATTTATGGAGCAGGTGGGTTATTCCTGTCGTTAGAAACTGGGGCAGCGACCCTGACTCTTAAGCTGATTGGAACTGAGATGCCAAACGGGCGTGCGACCTTTGGAGCCACTTTATCCAAAAGTTATGCAGCCCGTCCGGCCCTGGTGATTTCCAGTTAGGTAACGGACGGACTGCACGAGCTACATCTTGGGGACTGATGGTGAGTGCCCCCATTTCTGGTATGTGCTCGCACGCTCGTTCGATCTCCCTTGTCCAATCCCCTTCGGTGTGATTGATAGGCGCCGACCAGATGCTTCGCCAGAATGAACACATGGCGTCATCATCCGGCAGGCGCGTGTCAATCACACCTTGGTCCGGTCGCTCCCAAGCCCTGTAAACCCACCTTTCATCGCTCTGGAATGTGCGATTCTGAGTGTACCGCTCCACTCTCCGCCTGTATCGTCGAATTCGGTTTGCCCATGCACAGATCTTCTGCTTCAAGAAGTCGATACGCTCTGTGACGCGGGACAAATAATCTAGAGAACTGATATCAGTCCCTGAGAATGCCCGCTTCACAAAGCGCATCACTCTAGGGCGAGTATTGCCCTCCCTAAAGCAGGTTAGCTTGCCGATGAGTACTCTAGCCTCACCGATACGACGCTCAATCCTCCACTGCCAAGCTGGTACAGCTGGTTTTGGTCGTGGAGCTCTGTCACTGTTGGGGAATTTGACATGAGCTACACGACATGCCGCTACAGCTGCACAGTACAAGATCGAGTGGGTATCGGCGAGGTCTTTACTGCCGTTAAAACAATTTGACAGCAGCGAGTCTAGAGTACACATCAGCGCCTTATTTTTCTTGTGCATGGGCAAACGAGGTAAATGTGGTCTGAGACTAGGCGGAATGGAACGGTACTCCCGGAAAGCATCCTCCAAAGCGCTCCTCAGTCGTGCATTGCATTGGGAACTCACGGATATAACCCCGTCATCATCCCCTTCACCAACGCGGTCGGGTCGCGGTGAAGAACTGGGTAAGTTTTGTAATTGCACCGTGACCAGTGGCGAAGCAGGTGTAACATGGTTATTCCGTGATTCGAGGCGTAGTCGATCAAGGACGACGTCATCCAACATATGGTTACGCTGGATAACCCGTACCTGATCCGACAGTCGTTGCGCCGACACGTTGACAGCTGGTTCAAGCACCTGAAACAGAGAGAGAATCCGACCACGGTACGCAGTCAGGTTACTTCCCCCCTCTGTAGCCCCAAAGTATGCGCGCATGACATTTTCTTGCGTATGCGCTGCACACTTCCACCGGGAGCGGGGACCCTATCAGAGGCCGGTGGGCCTCGGAGTCCTAAGCTGGCCGGTGGTCGGCCTCTTCCGCGCCGACGTGCTGGTGGTGGTGTCGTCGGCGGCGAGAAGTATTCGTCGCTCGAGCTCGACGCAACTGCAGCGGCCGGTATCACTGGGCTCACGTCTGGAGCAGATTCCGGCATCCGCGAGGCGGAGCTGAGCGACGAACCCGAAGATGTTGGGTGTGTGTTTTGTAACAATCGTCGTGCCCGACTTCGCGTCAGCATTGTATTGTTCTCCGTCTGTGATTTTTCTTCTTTCATCAAGGTCTCATCTTTCGGTTTTGCTGTTAATTTTGGTTTTATCAGGAACACATTTCACAACTGTGTGTCATATTTAATGTGTGAAAATCAAAGAAATCGGTAAAAATACTATAAATATAATACGGACAAAAAATTTATGACAGTTGGCTTGACAGTCGGGCTACAGATTATTATTATTATAGATGACATTATTATTATATCTATGACATTTCTCGGGACCTTGGGGTCCCGGACCTTTGGAAGGCGTACGAGGGGCCGAAGCCAACTCGCAGAGGCCCGTTAGACGTTTTGAATGAAATGAGGCACCAACCGTCGATTATCCCTGTTCGCGCTATGCAAATGCACCCAAGGACAACCCCCGGTTGGTGCAAGACTATTGTAGGATATGGAAACAAAGATATTTGATTATGGTTTTAGGTGGCTAAGTGAACTGCTTACCTACAGCTGTGGAAAGACTATGGCCCCTGCCTGACCAATATTTTATATAAAATACACAGTTTAAAATGGCAGGAGGTGACTAGCACACTCAATAATGAGCCCCCGGAAACGGTCGCTAGCACATGGTGACGTAGCGACAATGGGGCAACATGTCCTGAGGTGCTTGAGGAGTGGAGAGGTATTCCACGGCTTTCAGAACAATCCCAGAGCCCGGAAGATGGTCAAGATCCCTACGAGCACTTACTGGAATACTTCCTTCCTCCGAGCACGTTTGCTCTTGCGAATCTCCACTCAAGCCGGCCAATTAAGCCAAGAATGAGGTGGGAGCTCCGTTCCTCGTCAGTGTTCACTCCAGCCGGCCAATAAAGGCAAGCCAGAGGTGAGAAACAAGACTTCTCCCGGGAGATAGGGTCCGTGGGGTCGCTACTGCCCAACAGCTCGCCACATGCTGCCCTGCGGGTTTTTGTATCTCTCTTGGTCTGGCTCCTCATCTCAGACCTGTTCCGACAAAGTAAACTCTACCGGCACAGACCTAGAGTTCGGAGCGCGCAAGCCCCACCACGACGTCAACGTAGAGATACGGCGGTTATTATTATTATTTATTTATTAAGTGTAATTTATTAGAGTGAAAACACAATTTTATGTAACCTACATAAAATTATAAAATTTTAGTGTGTTAGTAATAGAATTGTATCAAAAATGTCCTGGCCTGAACCAGAGCCAGACGCGAGAGATCTCCGCCGCCGATCACCTCCACGACGACACGGCGATGCTCCGTCCAAGCTGGGCAGACCTCCACCGTATGTTCTACCGTTTCCTCCGGGCGATCCACACAATGATGACACCCGGGCGTTTCCTCCCGCCTTATCCTGTGCAGGAACCTCCCGAAACAGCCGTGTCCGGTGAGGACCTGCGTCAGGCGGAAGGGGAGGACGCCGTGGCGCCTCTCTAGCCACTCCTCAAGGAGGGGTCTTATCGCCGCAATTGTGGCGTGCCCAGCGCTGGGTTGCGACAATCGCACTCTCCATGACGCCATGAGATCCCGCCGGAATTCTGTCTACTGTGCCTTAATTTCTCGCGGCAGCGGAGTTAAGCCCCGGCGTTTCGCCTCCTCGCGCCACTCCCAAATGTGCGCGAGGACTTTTGCCTCCAGATCCCATGGCGGTAATCTGGCAAGGAGGCTCGCCGCCTCACAGGAAACCATGTGGTATCCTCGGGCCAGCCGGATGGCCATGACCCTTTGGGACGCGTTTAACCAGCGGGCTGGTCGCCGCCTCACAGAACGCGCCCACACTGGTGCCCCATAAAGGGCCATGGACCGCACGACCGCCGCGTAGAGCCTCCGGCAGGAGGTGTTTGCACTCCCTAGATTGGGCAGGAGCCGCATCAAGGCAGTCCCGTCAGATAGGCCTCGACCACACGACAGAGGTAGGTTGGCATCCGGTGATACCGGAGTGCCTCCCTGACGTAAATACAGGGTATTGAAGGCGTTGGCGATGTCTAGAGATACCACCAAGGCGATCCCACCCCAGGCCACACCATCCCCCGTCGCGAGGGCCCACACGTGCACGATGGCGTCCACCGAAGAGCGCCCCTACGGAAACCAAACTGGCTCTTCGCCAAATCCGGCCCCACCCGAAGTAACCGGAACTTATTTGGAATTTGTGAAACACTCCAGAACTATGGAACAGATGATACGTGAAGAACTTCACGAACTCTGTATTTAACAATCTGTTTATTACTACAAGCAATTACAAGCTATGAGTTTCTAAACAGTCATTAATTGATAAGTATGCGTTGCACAATCACTATACTCCATAGGTTTAGGTAGTTAAATAAAGGTAAACAAATCGTAAAATAGATTTTGGAGATGACACTTCCTTTTTAACCAACTTCCAAAAAGGAGGAGGATATGTAATGTTCGTAGCGTAGGAGGTTATATGTATGTTTTTTTTGTGTATGTTCACCGATTTCAGCGTCAATTATGGACCGATTTTGAAAATTCTTTTTTGTTTGAAAGGCTATGCTCCCAAGGTGGTCCCATATAAATTTTATTAACTTTGCTTGGATAGTTTTTGAGTTAGCTAATAATACGTATTTTTTTCCCACTTAGTATGTGGATGATATGATAAGTTCATGTCACTGTTTTTTACATAGCACGTAGTCTTATTCGAATTTGTGTGGGATAGGTAACACACCTAAAAATTAAAAAAATTAAAAACTTTTTACAAAAAAAAAATCAACCGACTTCCAAAAAAAAAACACTCCAAAGCAAAAAGTAACTTTAATTTCGGAAGTCGGTGGCAAAAAACGAAAATTCAAAACCAATGTCACCGACTGATTTTTTGCTTTGTAGTGTTTTTTTTGGAAGTCGGTTGATTTTTTATATTTTTTTTTTAATACAATAAATCCAAATTAAATTTATTTTAGATTTTTACAATGGTTTCCGCTTTTACTAATGTATGTTAAAATTTATCATTTATTCTTAAGACCAGGCACTCCAAAAACTCCGCCCCCAAGCACCCCACCACTCCACTATGTGCTAAACGCTAACACATCAGTAATAAAGTTGAATATCGCGTGCGCTCTTTGGTCCTTTCCGACCCAGATGACCCCATTACACTCCTCCAGGAGGAGAATAGGGCCAAACACAGACGCCTCCCGTCCTTCCGACCTCGCCGCCGAGGTCCTTTGCGATCGCAACCGTGTCCCCGAGTAAATGATACTCCTCCCCGACCCTTGCTCAAAAAGGAGGTGCCAGCAATAAATAATAAAAATAAATAAATACCCCGCCTTATAATTATGATAATAACCAAATTTTAGGACGCCTCCTCTTAAACTGCGGTTCGTAGATGTAACTGTTTGAGCACAATTTTTTATTTAGTTTTATAATAACAATAAGGGCCCTACCCCACTCTCCTTGGCTAAAGAGAACTGGCGCAAACCTGTAGTAATTGACACTAACGATCGCAGGGATGTATGACAAAGTAAGGAGCTTCACGGACGCTTTTTCCGGGCCCTATATGGACCCGATGTAGATTTACTAGCGTCCGTGACCTGGCTGCGTTTTGGTGACCTCTTTGGGGAAAGCGAAGGTTTAGTTTGTGCAATTATGGATGAAGTATTTCTTATATTTTCAATATTTTTAAATGTTTTTATATTCTTATATTTAAAAAAATTATGTTATAAGTATTTTAATGAAATAAAAGTTATAATGTTTTGTAATCTGTCTATTGTAAAGAGCCCAAACTCTAACTTCAACGAATTATAACTTTGCTTAATTGAAAAGTACAACTGTAATATAGCATGACAACTGAAGTGACAGGTATTACGTTTAGTCGGTTACTTGACAGCTGCCTCATCACGTGAATTTTTTGTTTACCTTTATTAACTACCTAAAGCTATGGAGTATAAATAATAACAGGTACGTAAAAAAAAAGAGGTACACGCGTCCTGCGTGCTCGACTGTTCACTCTACAGATTTAAGCGCCCGGGGGTGACGTGTGTACTCTGAGGTTCACGTGTCACGATGATGTCGGTCCCGCTGGTATTAGTATTCCTTATTTACGCTACCAGTGAGTACTACATTATGTTTATCGATCATTTGTTTATGGTTTCAAAATAATAATGACTATGTAGTACCATTGACTATCATTAATGCAGTTACAATAAATATATTAAAAGTGCCATTCTACATAATAATGTAAATGTATGTTAAAAAGACTAACAAATAAATACATTCACTTAGTTTGATGTACAGAATGCGTAGACGTCGGCTTGTTGATGGCTGTTTTTACACCTATTTAACCGAGCGAGCGTAGTGAGCGAAACGTCTCTGGATCAAGTCTTGCAAAATTTGCTTTCGTGTGTCAGTTTGTACGCATTCCTCTACAGGTCGTATTTTACAACCGATCTGGACGAAATTTGGTGCCTGTACACCAAATTTCGTAATTTTTAGTCGTCGAATTTTTTACGTATTTCCTCCGAAATGGGGCAAAAAGGGGGGCTACTGGATATCTCCGCTTCATGAGATCCAATTTCGATGGTTCTTTGTTTTATTTGAAAGGTAGTAACTCATGTTGGTTTAAAAATTGGTGAAGATCTGATGAGGATCTTCGACATGATGAGCAGAATAGCTTTTCAAAATGCAGTAAATTGCTCACTATTTATTCCAACCTATTAGTTATTTTTTTAGCTGGCCTACATATTTTTACTCATATTTTTTCTGGTTTTTAGGGTTCTGTAGTCAACAAGGAACCGATATAGTTTCGCCATTTCCGTCTGATTGTCTGTCTGTCTGTCCGCGGCTTCGCTCAAAGAATCTTAGTAGTACATTATATACGCTGACGACATCGTAAAATAAAATCATGATAAATATTTGTTTTTTTCGTACCTCCCATAGAAATATAAACAATAGGAGAAGTGGCATGGGGGCGTGTGTGTCCGCGAGTCATGATCAAAGTGCTCATGGTATAGGCAACTGGCCGTCTCCGCGAACTAGTGTTGTTCAGTGGTTTCTTGTAAAAATCGAAGACAAACTCAAATCTTTATAAATCATGGAACCATTTATTATTTAACAGGACAAGTAATTTACTACATTTGTCTTGAAAATCATGAAAAACAACAAATCGTAAAATATTTATTTCCTTTAATGCGTTATTTTTGTTTTCATATATCACAGCGACTGTACTATTTTTGCAGCAAATACATTGCTTGTTAACCACTACCTAAGTATGTCGCTTACTGACTGGACAAGCAATGTAAAAATCACAAAACGATACTTTAGTTATGCGGTTGCATCGCGTAGTAGCTGTATGTTCCGACGAGCTAGTGATGTGCTTGTGCAGATCCACTAACGTAGAATATCGACAACAATGTCGATTGTCGTATGAATTTTGTTGTGAAATCTACTTGCTAAGATACTTTTTGTTAGGTATTAAATGTCATTTGTAATGTCGATAAAAAGATATTCGAAGCTTAAATTCTGTACTCATTACTTGAAGTTTGAATAGCAATCATTGTACAACGTTTACTAAGTTTATCATTTTGCTATTTCCACAGTATTTATTTAGGAACGTGATTCTTCAGATTACAATTACAACACGTTATCAGCACGAAGGCTCTGTATATTTTATCTACGATCGAATTTAAAAGGAGATTGGCGGTAAAATTGTTGATACCTAGTTGACATGTCATCTGCACTTTCTGGTATGTCAGAAATTAATGTTAAATTATGAGAAGGCTTTGTCACCATTAGAATTGGTCCATGCGGATGTTTGTGGTCCCCTGACCACTGAATAATAATAATAATAACCCCACCGCCGTATCTCTACGTTGACGTCGTGGTGGGGCTTACGCGCTCCGAATTCTAGGTCTGTGCCGGTAGAGTTTACTTTGCCGGCACAGGAGCAAACGTGCTCGGAGGAAGGAAGTATTCCAGTAAGATGCTGGTAGGGATCTTGACCGTACTTCCGGGATTGTCCTGATAGCCGTGGAATACTTCTCCACTACTCAAGCACCTCAGAAAGTGTTGCCCCCTTGTCGCTACGACACTATGTGCTAGCGACCGTTTTGGGGGGCCCATTATTGAGTGTGCAAGTCACCCCCTGCCATTTTATCCGTGTATTACATAACATTGATCAGGCAGGGGACATAGTACTTCCATAGTTCCAGGTAACTAATCCATAGCCACCCAAATCCCTAGCCCATTATGTTTTGTTTCCATGTTCTGCAATAGTCCTACACCAACCGGGGGTTGTCCTTGGGTGCACTTGTATAGTGCATACAGGGATAATCGTCGGTTGGTGGCTCAACACTTAAAAACATCTAACAGGCCTCTGCGCGTTGGCTTCGGCTCCTCGTAGGCCTTCCGTAGGTCCGGGACCTCAGGGTCCCGAGAAATGTCAAAGACCAATAAAAATAATAATAATAATAACCCCACCGCCGTATCTCTACGTTGACGTCGTGGTGGGGCTTACGCGCTCCGAACTCTAGGTCTGTGCCGGTAGAGTTTACTTTGCCGGAACGGGTCTGGGATTAGGAGCCAGACCAAGAGAGATAGAAAAACCCGCAGGGCAGCATGTGGCGAGCTGTTGGGTAGTAGCGACCCCACGGACCCTTTCTCCCAGGAGAAGTTTTGTTCCTCATCTCTGGCTTGCCTTTACTGGCCGGCTGGAATGAACACTGACGAGGAACGGAGCTCCCACCTCATTCTTGCCTTAATTGGCTGGCTTGAGTGGAGATTCGCAAGAGCAAACGTGCTCGGAGGAAGGAAGTATTCCAATAAGATGCTGGTAGGGATCTTGACCGTACTTCCGGGATTGTCCTGATAGCCGTGGAATACCTCTCCACTCATAAGCACCTCAGGACATGTTGCCCCTTGTCGCTTCGATACTTTGTGCTAGCGACCGTTTTCGGGGGCCCATTATTATTGAGTGTGCAAGTCACCCCCTGCCATTTTACCTGTGTATTTTATATAAAATATTGGTCAGGCAGGGGCCATAGTCTTTCCATAGCTCTAGATAACCAGTTCACTTAGCCACCCAAACCCATAATCCAATATCTTTGTTTCCATATCCTACAATAGTCTTGCACCAACCGGGGGTTGTCCTTGGGTGTACTTGCGTAGCGCGAACAGGGATAATCGTCGGTTGGTGCCTCATTTCATTCAAAACGTATAACGGGCCTCTGCGAGTTGGCTTCGGCCCTTCGTACGCCTTCCAAAGGTCCGGGACCCCAGGGTCCCGAGATGTGTCAAAGACAAAAAAAAAATAAAAAAAAAATAATAAAAACGTTTATTTTCTCCACCACATAATGAAAAATTTGTATAGTACATGATTGTGTACACAAAAAATACATTGATGTTGTGGAGACTGGAGCCTGTACTAGGAATACCTGTGTTACAGGTCTCCAGGCCTTCAAACTAAACGGACAAGTTACACTGATAGAAATGTTTACTACTAAAAGATGATAAAGATAATGGGGTGAACAATAAAAAACAAATCAACGAATCTTTTCAAGGTAATCAATATTTTATTATTTTTGTAAATGATTATACACGTTTTATATCCCTTTATTGTATGTCATCTAAGACAGAAGTTCAGAAGTAATTTTGTGCCTTCCAAGCACTTGTTGAGAGACGGACTGGCACTAAGATTCGAACCCTCCGGTCAGACAATGGTACTGAGTTTGTCAACAAAGAGCTGACAGACTATTTTCAGGCTCAAGGGATTCGATGGGGTAAGTGAACGTTGTAATCGTAGTATTGTGGAGAAGGCCCATTCCTTGCTGGCACAAAGCTCTCTGTCGAAAGCTTTTTTTTGGTAAGACGCTGTTGAGACTAGTGTTTATTTAAAGAATAGGTCACCTCATCGTGCACTTGATGGTAAGACGCCATATGAAATGTGATGTGGTAGTAAGTAGTAGTAGTGTTATTTAAGGGTGTTTGGTTGCCGAGCTTTAGTAGTTCACGTGCCTTCATGCCAGAAAACTAAGCTAGACATGAAAATTTCTGAACATATCTTTGTTGGATATTCAGACGATTCAAGGAGTTATTATTTCCGTAGCGCGGAAAACCCTCGGAGGTTGATTAAGTCACGGGATATTACGTTATTTGAAAATATTTTTTCAGGATTGAAGGATAATTCTGTTCAGCCTGAAGTTGTTGTGAGCCCTAATGTCATTAATCTTTTTTCACAAACTTCTTCAAATACCACATTGCGACAGGAGATTTCTGTCTTATCGGCTTCTACTTCTTTACCTACTTCAGAAGATGTAGACATGAAGGTAAAGAAAGTTGACGTTATTGTGGACGTGACTGATGCAGTTGGAGGTTTTGGTTCGGGTGAACAACCTTCTTTGGTTCTGTCCCTGGTTCCTTCAGATGAACCAAACGATGTTTGTCCTAATAGCAATGATAAAGATAACTGGATCTCCGCAATGAAGAATGAGTACAGTGCCTTATTGAATAAGCAGACTTGGACATTAGTGGTTAAACCAATAAAAAGGTTATTCCATGTAAATGGGTGTTCAAGATAAAGAGGGACGCGAATGGTGCAATAGTCAAGTATAAGGCGCGACTAGTTGCGAATGGTTTTAGTCAAGTTTTGGGGACTGACTATAACGAAACTTTTGCCCCTGTGGTTCGAAATTCATCCCAGCGTACCTTTATTATAGCGTCGGCGGCATAAATGGATTTAAAAATCCAACACATGGATGTCGATACTGCATTCCTCAATGGGGACTTAGAGGAGGAAGTGTACATGCAGCAGCTTGAGGGTTTTGCTGAGCACGGGGCAGAAGGTAAAGTCTGTTTGCTCAAAAAATCCATTTATGGCTTGAAGCAGGCAGCTCGAGCCTGGAATATCAAGTTGCATAAAATTTTATCGAAAATTGGCTTTGCACGAACATCTGCGGAATCGTGCGTTTACTAGAAAAAGTTTGGCAATGAAACCATAATACTTGCAGTCTATGTTGACGATCTAATTGTCTTTTACAAAGAAAAAAGTTCGTTTGTTGCTGTCAAAAATGATTTGGAAACATTTTTACAGCTAAAAGATTTGGGTGCATTGTCTTATCGTTTAGGCTTAAATATTTACCGTGTTTATGATAAAATTGTGGTCAGTCAGAAAACTTATATCCAGGCAGTGTTGGAGCGGTTTAATATGCGAGATTGTAAGGAAATGTCTACACATTTGGAGAATAACAAGTTGGAGAAAGGTAATCCAATATCTCTTGGTGAATATCCTTACCAAAACATGATAGGATGTCTCATGTACCTAGCTGTGAATACGAGAACCGATATAGCTTATGCCATAAGCTATTTAAGCCAATTTAATAACTGTTATGATAAGAGGCATTGGTTGTCAGTTAAAAGGGTTTTACAATATTGTAAGCTACTATGGAATTCTGTATTACTTACAGGAAAGTCGGTAGACGCCTGTGACACGTATGCTGACTGGGCGAACTTTGTACATGACCGTTGATCATACACTGGTTACTACTTCACGCTAGCAGGTGAACCTATTAACTGGGAGTGTAAGAAGCAGCCGACGGTAGCCTTATCGTCTACAGAAGCTGAGTATACGTCCTTGACCAGTGCTGCCAAGGAGGCTATTTTCCTCAGATGGTTGGTGTGTGACATTACTGCTTTTGTTGATAGGGTGTTGCTATACAAAGATAGTCAAAGTGCCCAGAAACTTGTGCTCAATCCAGTCCACCAAAATACAACCAAACACATTGATTCGAGATATCATTTTATTCTCAAAAGGTTACTGAGGGTCTTATAGAAATAAACTTTATACCTACAGATAAAATTATAGCCGATGTTTTAACCAAGCCCTTAAGGCGCATAGCTCATATTAGGTGCATTGCTAATATGGGTTTAATGATAAATAGGTAGAATAATTTTCTATTTATTTATTTTTCGTCGGTGTAAGTTTTGTATTTCTGTTTAGTCTGGTAGTAATGTATTATTCTTTTATATTGTGTTTAGCATTAGGTACTATTTTATCTGTTTATTTCCATTTAGGGTGGATGTTGTAAAACCTACTTGCTAAGATATTTTTTTTTGTTAGGTTTTAAGCCGAGTCCGGTCTCGACCGTGAACGCGTGCGCAAGCTAGATCGCGCATCTCGGTTGCAAAAATGAATAACTTATCTAAGAGGCTTAAATGAGCAAGTTGTAACATTGTGATATATGAGGTGTTAGCGTTTATCCAAAATAAACAGGATGTAATGGATGAGCAAAGTCTAGTTCAAATATGTGAGAGTGCTTTTAGTGCGGAGGACATTAAATCTTCGAAGTCGTTACTCTTTGAATCGTTGAGCCAGCGGCCGACGACGCGAAAGCGGACAGGAAGAACATTACGAGACTTGGACGACATCATTTGCTTGATTAAGGAGACAGATCCAGAAGAGATTCCGATTTTTGTGGCCAGAAGATTGGAAAAACTACCGCCCGTAACGTTCGATCATGTTGACGTTACAGTTTTACTCAAAAGGATAGTTCTACTTGAAAAGAACATACAAGATTTTCATTGCCAGTATGTTACCAAAAGTGAATTGAATGATCGGATTCACGAATATTATAAGACATCATCTTTTATAAATCAGGAGAGAAATGTAAACACGATGAGAAGAGAAGGTAGATTTAAAAATTTCGACAGCGGGCCAATGGCATTACCTACATTATGCGGTGATGAATCAGCGGTCGATCGCAGTGCGAGCTACCCATCTCTTTCCCCCGTGCAACCGCCGCCTGCGTTGTCGCCGGTCCCAGTGAGCGAACCTACGGCGGGTGTGAGTGAGACAGATGGTTACGTACTGTCAACTGATAAAACGTCGCGTACCAGTGCACCGGGAATATTATACCATCACGATCGCGACGTAAAGCCCGCTGCTTAATGATTGAAGGAAACATACCTCAAAAATTGTGGGCTGAAGCGGTTTATACAGTGAATTACCTCATCAATAGAAGCCCAGCAAAAGCTCTGAAAGAATATACACCTTACGAAAAATGGACTGGACGCATTCTATCTGGAAATCATCTGAAGGTATTTGGAAGTCAAGCAGTCATATTAGATAAACAGCGGAAAGGTAAATTCACACCAAAATCTACCGAAGGAGTTTTCATGGGTTATGCGCAGAATGCGAAAGGTTTTCACATCTACATTTCTGAAAAAGCAAATGTAATCATTAGCAGAGACGTGAAAGTCATTGACAAGATGTTTTACATAAACAGCAGCAATCATAATGAAAATTATGAAGATCTCTTTGACAAACAGGAATAGTTGCAACTTGAAAAAAAAGAAGATTAGTAAGAACGTACAAAAGAACAAAAATGAAGAACAGAGAAAGAAGAAAGAAAACTTACCTGTAATAGAGGTTGAATTCACTCCAAAACCTACTCACAAACCTGTAGTCATAGCTCCTGAAACCCCAGAAGAAGAATCTAAACTTCCTGAAGAAGAAACAACTCTTCATGATGATGAACCTAACGATGATAACCAAATTAAAGAAAGTATATGTCAAGAGGATATTAACATCAGAAGCTGTGAAAATGTAAGACCACGTAGAGAAATAAAGGCTGCTAAACCAAGAATCCTATTCTGATGAATATCATGAACCATCAGACGAAATAGATATTAATGAACTGACTTACTTATGTAAAGCAGACTTTATTTATGGAATAAACTCAGAATGACATGAGGCTATCAAAGCAGAGATAAAGGTGCATGTAAAGAATGAAACTTGGAAAATTGTAAAAAAAGAAAAAGGTATGAAGGTAATAGATGACATTTAAACGAAGAGTGGAAGAACACTATCTTTCCACTTCGTCATAGTTGCATAGCTATTTTAAATCACATTATAATTATATATATTGTAGTGATATTTATTTTAGAAGTATGTATGTAAATATATTCTTATATTGTATGTTTATATTGAAATAGTGAATTGTTATTTTTTTTTTCTTCTTTGATTTATGTTTTCATTTTATCTTCTACGGTTACAAACGTTATCTACATCTCAAGAAGAGATTTCTTTAGAAATAAGCATTGCCTTTGTATGTATTTTTCTGTTCCTTTCTTCTTGTCTGTTTATATGTGTGTGCATAAATGGTTAAATAAATAAAAAAATAACAAGAAGGAAGAAGAATTAATGGGTAGCTCATACCTGCCTATGTAATCGAGAATGATAACAGTAATCCATTAGCACACCACACAATTGACAGCTAATGGCGCGGGAATAGGTAAGCGCTATGGTACAGATGTTCTATGTCACGAAGTCCGTTTGGCTATGAATGTTGTCAAGCGTGCACATGCACATTGTTTTTGTGTGCGTAACCTCGAGAGCGCTCAGTGTCGATCGGGACACGGTCCGGATCAGTACGGGTTTTTAGTTCGCGCCAAATTGTTTCACGGAGTAAGGTCAGCATGGCAACAAAACGAAGAAGAGTTGTCCATAGTGAGGTAATATTTATTTATACGTTTTTAATTTAAATGTTATACAAAGATACTTAATATAGCAATAGAAGTATTTATAAAATGAATGTTTTTTTGTGTTATAAAATGTTTATATTACTTAATTATTTTGATTACATTTTGTTTACATTTTGTTTAAGGGTCGAAACATGATAGCTAGTATTTATCATTTTCTGCGAGAAGAATATGAATTTACAAAATCATTAATGGAACTCAACTGTGATTTGTCTCATTTACGAGACATGACACGCCGTACAGCTGAAGCTACGGGTGCGAGCCAAAAAACAGTTCAAAGAATATTAAAAGAAGAGAAGGAATTGCCATCCACTTCATCAAAATTCACTTCACCTATGAAGAAAAGGAGAAAGCGAGATAATAAAGTGGATATAGATAATTTTACAGCCGATGTGGTTCGCAGTACTGTACAAGATTTCCATATTGTCCATAAAGAAATTCCAACATTAGCTAAGTTAAGAACAGCATTGAATGAAAAAATCGGATTCGAAGGTTGTTTAAAAACTGTTCGCAAGTTACTGTAGAAATTAGGTTACAAGTGGCGCAAAACAGAGAACAAACGTAAACTCTTGACGGAGCGTCATGATATACAAATGTGGCGTTTAAAATATTTAAAAAAATAACAGAGTACCGCTCTCAAAGTCGGCCCATTGTCTACACCAATGAGAGCTACGTCCTTTCGACACACGTGCGAAACAACACCTGGGCAAAAAAAAAAAGGAAAGAACTCCGTTTTTAAAAAAAATTAGCACAGGCACTCGCTTTATTTTAGTGCACGCGGGAACCAAGGATGGTTTTATTGAAAATGCTTCCTTGGTTTATAAGGCCAACTCAACAGCTGGTGATTATCATTCAAATATGAGCTATGATAACTATGTAAAATGGCTAAATGAAAAGTTGCTACCCAATTTACTTCCGCGCTCTGTCATTGTCTTAGACAATGCATCTTATCACAACACACGGGCTGAACGACTACCGACGCAATCTACAAAGAAAGCCGATATGCAGCAATGGCTCAGGGATAAGGGTATATTTTTTTTTAAGGGCATTTGATGAATCTCTTCTTAAATTGGAATTGTACGATACAATAAAGAAGTACAAAGCCCAACACGTAATCTACAAGATTGACGATTTTATAAAAAGCAAGGGTTTCGATGTCTTACGCCTTCCCCCTTATCACCCAGAATTAAATGCGATTGAAAATATTTGGGGGATCGTTAAAAATTATGTCGCATCTAAAAATATCGAGCAAAACATGACGAATACGGAAAGACTGATCAATGAAAGTTTGGGCCAAGTTACCAGTGAAACGTGGCAAAAAACTTGTGCTCATGTTGAAAAAATTGAAAAAGACTACTTGAAATATTTTGATCTCGATTTTGAATTTATAATCAATGTACAAGATGATTCTGACGACAGCAAAACGGAATCGGAAATCGAAAATTTATCTGATAGTGATTGATAATACTGTCCTACTTGTTTCGTTTCCATTCTGTAACACCAATGCTTAATTAAATGCCTAAATATTCTTAATATTTTTGTATTTATTGCAACCTAATCTAATTTATTTACAAAATGTATATACTTTTAAAACCAAAATTTTATTTAGATTATTAAATCTCGACTTGAATATCAGATTTTTTTGCTAACGTTACCTACTTTTACACACACAAGCGCGCTTGTCGAGATACGTCATTACTACAATCAAAGCCGAACGGACTTCGTGAAATAGAATATCTGTATTATGACTCAGTTTTATCTGTCCCACGTTTACGCCTAGATCTCTGAATAATGACCTGAGGCGCACGGCTTCTTTGGCGGCCTCAGCAAGTGAAACATACTCAGCCTCTGCTGTGGACAGAGCTATATTTCTCTGCTTCTTAGACGCCCAGCTGATGGCTGCTCCAGCGTACTTGAAACTGTACCCTGAACATGACTTTCGGTCCATTTTGCAGGCACCCCAATCAGCATCAACCATGCCTTCTAACGGTTTCTGTGCTTTTGTGTTTATTAGTCCAATGTCCATTGTACCCTTTAAATAGCGTACGACTCGCTTTGCTGCCTTGAATTAATCCTTCCCAAAACAGTCGTTGAATCTGGATAAGTAGTTCACAGCGTACGATATGTCGGGTCTCTTCTTCTATGCTCTTTAAATCTTCTAGCATCATCTTTGCCTTGTTGTATAAAGTGAAATCATCTTCGCATGCCAAAGTCAAAGTCAAGTCAAATCATTTTCTTTAAATAGGCCCATGTATGGCACTTTTGAACGTCAAAATTTACAAAATAATCAAATAGATTCTAGTCGCCCCTTCCAAAAGGTAGTTTCCGTATGGAGAAGAATGGGCAAGAAACTCCTTTTAAAATTTTTTATAATAGTTTGTGTAAGTATGTACATTAGTTAAATAATTATATGTGAAGACGATGCACCTACAATAAAATTACTATATCACAGTTCCTAACAAACACACTTTGACACGTATTTTTGATACGAACAATGCCCGCGAATTCTCAGGACTTGGTGGTCGTGGCCTTGAAATTATTAATAGCATCCCTATGTAAGTGTAAATATTCGGATTCCGAAGTATCTATTTTTGATTTGTCATAGAAATCAACTCTTACTGACTAAAACCCACCCGTGTTCCTTCGGTTGCCCTGTTGCCGGGGCCACGATCTCCCTTTCCGTTTTCTTCGCACCCCCGGCAGGCATCGGCCCTAATGGACCCCGTCAATACTGCTGACATCTCTTTGAGGCGCGCGTCTACGGTGGCCGGAAATCGGCTTGCGATTCCCGACGCCCTGAGCGTCTCCTCCTGCGGCGGTTAGGCGCGTGAGGGCGTGAAATTTGCCTCTCCGTCACGCGTTTCGCCTCCTCCTTCGCGAGAATTACCGCTTCGCAGAAGGAGGTGACGGCCTCCCATTTCCTCTCACTCCGTACCATGGCCTAAACCAGGGCCGGACACGAGAGATCACCGCTGCCGATCGCCTCCACGAGGACACGGCGATGCTCCGCCCAAGCTGGGCAGACCTCCACCGTATGCTCCACCGTGTCCTCCGAGCGATCCACACAATGGTGACACCCAGGCGTTTCCTCCCGCCTTATCCTGTGCAGGAACCTCCCGAAACAGCCGTTTCCGGTGAGGACCTGCGTCAGGCGGAAGGTGAGGACGCCGTGGCGCCTCTCTACCCACTCCTCAAAGAGGGGTCTTATCGCCGCAATTGTGGCATACCCAGCGCTGGGTTGCAACAATCACACTCTCCATGATGCCATGAGATCCCGCCGGAGCTCTATCAGCTGTGCCGGGATTTCTCGCGGCAGCGGAGTTAAGTCCCGGCGTTTCGCCTCCCACTACCAAATGTGCGCGAGGGCCTTTGCCTCCAGATCCGATGGCGGTAATCCGGCAAGGAAGCTCGCCGCCTCGCAGGAGACCGTGCGGTATCCTCGGGCCTGCCGGATGGCCATGATCCTCTGGGACGCGTTCAACCGGCGGGCTGGCAGCAGCCTTAGTGAACGCGCCCACACCGGTGCCCCATTAAGGGCCATGGACCGCACGACCCCCGCGTAGAGCCTCCGGCAGAAGGCGTTTGGATCCCCTAGATTAGGCAGGCGCCGCTTCAACGCAGCTCTGGCCCGCTCCAGTCTGGGAGCGGGCCGGAGTAATTAATTACGCAATAAATAAAAAATAATAATGACTAAATAAAACAATAATTAATAATTAAAATGAATAATATTTTAAATTAAATGGTTATTCTAATGTTACTTAATAAATAAACATATAATTTGTAAAACAATAATTATAATTCTTAAATTGAATTCTGTATTAATAAATATATAACTTACTAACTACTTAACTAATAATACAATTTGTCACATTAAACGACCAGTGCTCTTCCTCCTCTCTCCGACTTTGACCTATGCTGTGCAGGTTCCATAACTGTGACTCATAAAATTACTTCCCTACCAACTATATACATTATGGTACGCAATAAAGAATTTGAGATTTGAGATTTGGGAGCCAAACGTCGGAAGTGTTCGACGAAATTCCACCGGCTGTCGAGAACGAGTCCCAGATACTTCATAGTTGCCTCGACGCCGATGTGAACCCCTCCCGCCATTACCTGGGAACCCGACGATGGCGCATTCCGAGATCCATGAAAACCCATGGCCTCGGACTTGTGCAGGGCCACCTCAAGTCTCAACTGCCGGATCCTGTCGACTATTGTCGCAACCCCGCATGTCGCTAAGTCGGCAGCCGCCTGGTACGACCTCCTCTGCGCCAGGACCAGCGTGTCTTCAGCGTAACAAACGACGCTGACGCCGCTAGGGAGGTCGGCGCGCAGCACCCAGTTGTATCCGATGTCCTACAGATACGGTCCCAGGATCAGGTCCCCGATCCCTGTGGGACACCGCATGACATTTCTCGCCGGTTCCACTCTCCTTGGTGACCGGGGCAGATGATGGCCCTGTCCGTGAAATAGGCCTCAACCAAACGACAGAGGTAGGTCGGCATCCAGTGATACCGGAGTGCCTCCCTGATGCAACTCCAGGGCTGGGTGTTGAAGGCATTGGCGATGTCTAGAGACACCGCCAAGATGACCCCACCCCGGGCCACAACATCCCCCATCGTGAGGGCCCGCACGCGCATGATGACGTCCACCGTAGAGCGCCCCCTGCGGAAACCGAACTGACTCTCCGCCAGATCCGGCCCCACCCGCACCAGCTGCTCGCAATGACTCTTTCAAAAAGCTAGCCCACCTCGTCGAGCAGCACGATGGGCCGATAAGCGGAGGGAGAGTCCGCTGGGCGCCCCGGCTTCCTGATGAGGACCAGTTTCCCCGTCTTCCAACGAAGTGGGAACTGGCCCCTCATCATGCATGCGCTTAGGAGCCCCCTTAGTCGAGGCCCGAAAGCCCCCAAGGCCAGGACCCAGGCTTTTCCAGGTATGCCGTCGGGTCCTGGGGCGGTATTTTTCGCATTCATCTTGCCTACTGCCACTCTCATTTCTACCTCGGTCACCTCCGGAGCATCGTCGTCGTCGTCAGCGGTGTGGTCCGCATCGGGTACCGCAGTAGGCGGAGCCATGGGCGGGGGAGTATATTCCCATCTTGAAGGGAACAGAGCGCTCACCACGTCCCCCACAAGCTGGGGCCGGAGACTCTGCATCAGCGGGGGAGCCCATGGGCGGAGTTTCTCCCGCACCATCTTATATGGGTGTCCCCCGGGTCCCTGTTCAGAGTCTCCAGCAACTCCTCGCGGTCCACTGCCCTGGCCCGCAGGATCCGCTTGGAGGGCGGTCTTCACCGGTCTGTACCCCTCCTACAGCTCCGCCTGAATGGCTTCGTATCCGGAGGGCGGATACGGAGCCTGCGGTACCTGGCGTACCGGCGTCGCGCAGCAACGCACGCCCTGCGCAGGGTCTCCAACTCCTGCGACCACCAGTACACCTGGCGCGAAGCACGTCCTGGCCGGACCCGGGGCATTGCAACGTCACATATATTGGACATGGCCTCCCGGAATCACTAGAATTGGCCTCCTTGGACCACATTCTCATCACAAAAGTAGAGAATCCTGAAAATAATTTTCAGAATTCTCTAAAATGTTTTACAGTAAGGTCACCAGATGGCACTACTGTACACCGCTAGATCGCGTTCTCGTTGTTGCTCGCCAAATGGTTAGGTACCGTCGAAGATTTTGTGTGACTGTGTTTTATTAGGTGTAAAGTAGCTTCAAAAGTAAAGTCTCGTGTTTAGATAGTAGTTGGTTAGTTTTGGGTTAGTTTATTTCTGTTTTATTATGGTCTTGCCACCACATTTTTAGTAACCTACAGCTGCAGTCGGATTTTTTTTAAGTTGGATAGGTACATTCATTATAGGATTTTAAACTGACATGGTTATTTTCCCTACTAAAGTTCTTTAAAACTTTATTAACCATGTTTCTTGTTTTTTTTTTAACAAAATATCTCGTTTTAAACAAAAAACATGGTAAAAAAAGTTTTAAAGAACTTGAGTGATATATTAATTGTTGTAAAAAGTTTATGCTCGCGAGGTCTACTGTTCGCAGATCTACTAGTTTATTTATGTGGTCTATACATATATTAACCCATAATTTTTTGTTAGCATATAATATTTGTGTGCATATTTGTTCCAGTCTTGTGGAATCCTTGCAATCCTTACTATATCTTTGACTTCCAAGGAAAATTACGGGGCAAGTTGATATGGTTGTCGCACGAATTGGTGATCGACGCCGAGATGAAGATCAAGGCCGTGCAGTACTACCGGGACCAGTACTACAAGTCGCTGCAGTACCAGCTGGGGGAGTTTGTGTACGAGATACGAGACTTTTACAAGAAAATGGTTTTAATTTACACACGGTCTGAAAAAAATTTAACGTATCAAATCGATACGAATCGACGACCTGATCTTCACACCGAGGTAACACGAAGGAAATTACTATAAATAAATTTGTGTGTTTATTTATTTTTAACCGTTTTCATTTGTACGTTTTTACATTTTTTGAACAGCTGATCAGAGACTTTGTAATATTACATCGGATGGGTATGGAAATCGAAAACAAAGTCAATATGATGCAAATGTGGCAAAGGAAAAGAGAAAGTAAGGAAAGCCACCACAAACGCATGCAAGCAGTAGCAGACGCGCTGCGGAGCGGTACCAACCAAGAGTACGACGAGCTGGAGGACGTGCCTCTGCGGGAGGTTCAAGTACGTCAGCGCATGGCGCGGAGCGCGGCCGCTGGCGCGCCGCCACCTCGCGCGCCAGCCGCACGCGCACGCCCTCGCGAGTCCGTGCTCGAGCTCGGTGATAGGAGGAAGAACAAGAAGTGGCAGCACGTTCGTGACGACGATTTTACTCCATATTAGTATATTATGTAGAAGTTAAAAGGTTTAATAGCGCGGAGCTCCAATCATGCCTATGTGTTTTAGTATTATGTAAGTACTTATAACGCTTGAATGTGTAAGTACCTATTGCTTTATTCAATGTTCTCAATAACATTCATACCTACCTAACGTGTTTAATACTTGTTCAACATCAACTTGCTCAAAAAGTGATTGCACTGGTTTTAGGTTCACAATGCAGTGAATTTGAACACGTGTGCTTTTTAATATGCTTTCCAGCACTTGTGGCAAATTACGCCACAGATAACTAGTCATCTGTATCGCAGAGTATCTAGTTATCACAGCCCTTTCACAGTTATTTTACATAACGGTTAGGCAAAGGTGTACTTGTAGCAAATAGGTTGGAAGTAGGTAAACTTATCTATGTACGAAGAAGTATTATGGAATAAATGGTACAAGTATTTAAAAAAACAACTCTTATTTTGTATGATTTGCAATACCTCGAAGCAATAAATCGAGTAAACCCATTTGCCCTTTACTGTCACATAATCTGATGGAAATAAAGTCTTCACATATAATTATTTAACTAATGTACGTACTAATACAAACTATTTTAAAACATTTTAAAAGAGTATCGGTGGAGTTTCTTGCCCATTCTTCTCCATACGAAAACTACCTTTTGGAACGGGCCACTAGAATCAATTATATTAGTCTGTAAATTTTGACGTTCAAAAGTGCCATACATGGGCCTATTTGAAATAAATGATTTGACTTTGACTTGACTTTGAAAAGCATTCTTCAGTTTTTCGAGTAACAAACCCTTATACCAAGGGCACGATTCTTTGATAATCGCCTTCGGCGAATGCCAGGAACAGAATACAACTGTTTCAATAATTGTGATCGAGTAACTCTGAAAAGTTCCGTCCATTATCTTCAGTTTTTTTTAATACGCCATGTTTCATTATATTTTCCTCAAATAAAATTCCTTAAAACTATTCTGTAAATCGATTAGATAGTCGTTCGAGAAATGATGTTTCAAGATAATAGGCCTTCGCGCTTCCGATGTTTCGAGATTTTGATGCGTCGAGGTAGTGAACTGTCACGGTCATAATTTATCGATTTCAAGTACTATCGAGTTAACGTTTTCGAACAAGTATTATTCGATCTTACGTCATTCGATTTCAAGTAGGGAACCCGACCGACCTGGGAATGTCAGGAGCTCATGTTCAGCAGTAGCGCTGGGACCTCTTAGAGACCAACAAGCCAGTTATTCTACCTCGGAGAGCAACCTTATTGCATATTACCTTATTATTCAGTGAGTGCGCGCGCGTCGTCAGTGCAGGTGTGTCACAGGGAGGTCACAGGTGTCACCAGAGAGTATATAATCACTACAGAGGAGTTTCATAATTGTAAATATGGGTCAATCTTGGCAATAGATGAGGGTAATATAAATAAGCTTCGCCGCGGAGCATTTTGTATGGATAGTGGGCCGGTAGGTATATCAACTATTAAACCGAACCACAGTGCCAACACAGAGAACACAGAATTGACACCGAGAGCACACCGTGTCGGTTATCTCTTTCACACCGGTACGCTGACGTTGACTCAGTGAGTGAGACTGGTAGGTCTGAGCGGAACAGAGATAAACTCAGTGTTGACACAGTTGGAAAAAACTGCATCGAGTAGCTTGTTATCTCAAACAGCTGACAAGGAGGTACCTACAACCACATCGAATAATAAAACCATTGCGCCTATTCACGGGCCCGAGAGGCGGCAGATAACAATGGCCAAAGTTGTGCAGGTAAACGGTGATTTCAAAAATGATAAGCCGAATTAAATCTGTACTCTGGTGCAGAAGAATCGTTTACGTAATCGCTTTGTAAGTCAATTAGGCAAGGCCAGTGTATCAGATCACCATATAGGGAAGCCACCGTGATAGCTCTACAGGAAACCTGGTTGGTCCCACAGGACCTACCTTTCCTCGGCTGCTTCGATGACGATTTCAGCTTCACCGCTAAATCGGCAATGAACTTATCGACTGGAGTGAGACGAGGCAGACCGTTTGGTGGTGTGGCAATCTTATGGCGAAAGAGTGTGTTTATTAAAGTTTCAACCATAAAGTGTGATAGTGATCTAATTGTGGCAATCAAAGCGCATACATGCAACCAGCGGGAAGTATTGATTATTTGCGTATATATGCCAACGGACCAGCCAGATAATCTACCAAAATTCTCGCATTGTAAGGATGAGGTTAGTGCCATTGTACAAAATAATAATATATAAACAGTTTATATCCTTGGTGATTTTAATGCGCATCTTTCTGCTACTTTTTGTGACGAGTTACTTAATTTTTGTACGGATAATAAATGGACATGTGCTGACTAAGTTAAGTTAGGTATATCGTTTGATACCTATACATTCTATAGTGAGGCTCATAGATGTAAATGTTGGCTAGATCATTGTTTGGTTACAAAATCTGCTTGGAAAACGATAGCTAGTGTTAAAGCCGACTATGGGGTGTATTGTTTAGATCACTTGCCACTAATTATTAAATTTATTCTTGATATTTGGACTTGTAATAATATTATATGGGGAGAAAGAGGTGAGGACGAATGTGAAAAATATTATTAAATTTGTAATAGTAAATTAAAGATATTCACTTCCCCAGTGAACTTGGTACTTGTGCTATGTAAAATATGTCAAAACGTTAATCATAGAACTGTTATTGACAAATTATATAATGACATTGTAGAAATATTGTGTAAGGCTTCTGTACTAGACAGACAAGTCAGAAAGCATAAAAAAGTTAAGAGTATAGTAGGGTGGAACAATCATGTGAGGGAAGCAAACAACAAGGCTAGGTAGGCTTTTCGTAGGTATGTGTCGTATGGCAAACCAGACAATGGTCCTATAAATGACGACATGTATACAATACGTAAAATTTTCATGTTTAGGCTAAAATTTCATCAAAACCAGAAATACCAGCTTGAGATGGACATTTTAACAGACCATGTATCCGGTAAAAACTTTCGGACATTCTGAAAGGGAACTAAGAAAATTAAGGGTTTTCCCTTCATTTTCTTAGTTCCCTTTCAGAATACCGCTTACCTTTGTAAGCGTGCCAGTGACTGTGGTGGGATGTAACGACCCGAAAGGTATAGCCAACTTGTCAAGGATCATTTTAAAGTAATTTCACCACTATCCTCTGTAACGTATCGTTTGCCTCCTCATAGGTAAACTTAGGTCACAAATAAAAAATTAAATACGATATAAGATTAAAGATTTAACTAAGATTAAGATTGAAATTACGGCTTCACACGACGTGGGATTCTCGGGATAGACGGGGTCAGGTTCAGGTAGACAGACAGGTAGACAGGTAGACAGGTAGGCAGGTAGGCAGACAGGCTGGCAGGCACGGATACAGATAGGCAGGTAAGCAGACGGAGTGTGGAGGAGACGGGCTGGGAGGTGGGTGTGAGTAGAAGCGAGGTAGCGGAGGCACTCTCGTGGTAC
The DNA here is from genome assembly GCA_916610215.1 of Omphaloscelis lunosa. NCBI lineage: Eukaryota > Metazoa > Arthropoda > Insecta > Lepidoptera > Noctuidae > Omphaloscelis > Omphaloscelis lunosa. The sequence continues at coordinate 565,135 of OU744245.1, read as the reverse complement.
CTCACGCTAGCGGGAGGTCCGCGTCAACGCAACGTATGACGGTAGACTATGATGTTGGTGGAGGCCTCTCTCGGAGAGTGGTGTCACCTGGCACAACGCCGCTTGGCGTCGGAGACCTCTCTTAATTAAGTGGTGTGTGCCGCTATATGTGTTGTGACGTCTTACTCCACGCGGCCGGAAGGATGAAGCTGGGTGCGGTCCTACAGGAGTGTGTTAAATGATACACGGCTTATGGTTCAGACAAATACAAGAGTTTATTTATTTGAGATCACAGTATGTGGGAAACACACGTTAGATACACGGCTTATAGTTCAGACAAATACAAGAGTTTATTTATTTGAGATCACAGTATGTGGGAAACACACGTTAGATACAATGAATTGATCAGGCTAAGATTCAAATACTTAAATAACTTTGTTTAAAAAATTAGATTGAAATACTCAAAAAAAAACAAAGGCTTCACCAGCACCGCTCAAGGTAAACTGCTAAACTTGACGCCCGTTTCTATCGTTCTGTGTCATATCTTAAACGCTTTCATACATATATCAAGTAATGATTGTTATGATATGAAACCTGCTTTGTCGAGTTGTATTAGCTCTTTTGAAAAGAGAATAAATAAGTTAGTGACAAGTGTCATAGCGTGTAGTCTAAAATATTTTTGCAATGAAGTAAACACAGTTTTTCCTTAGTCATTCTGTAATTTACTCCAAAGGATCCATAATTCACGGTAGACTCCTAATACATTAACATGGTAGCAGATCGTTGTTCCTAGGAATAAGTTAGAAAGAACTTGCATTGAAAGTTCGAGATGGAGAAGTCTATCCTTGAAGTCGCAAATCCAGGTAGGAGAGCTTCATGATTCGAACTGGGTGACATGTAAATTTAAAATACTTATCGCATTACGTGGTCTAAAAGTCCTAGATGTGGTTGAGAGTAAGTTGATTCCACCCAAGATACCTGAAGAGGATACAAAGCCTGCAGTAAAGAAAAAGTATGAGGACGAACAGCAAAAGTATTTGTCGGCAGATAGCGCAGCCTTACTGCTTATTACTACGAATTTGTTACAAGAAAACTGCGAGAAAGTTTTAAGATACTCTACAGCGAGGGAAGTATGGTTAGAACTACATCGTTTGTATGATGGTACATCGGAAAGTAAAGCTTACGACCTGTGCATGAAGTTCTTCAGCTACACCATGCAATCCGGAGGTGATATGTCAGGTCACGTCAGCAAACTGAAAAACTTATGGACAGAACTTACGAGGGAGCTCCAAAAGGAACACTTGAAGGAAGAACGACCAGAATTGTGTCTCATTTGTAAGATTCTAGACATGCTACCGTCAGAATACTTTTCTTTCAAATCAAGCTGGATGATGATGTCAAAGAAAGACAGAAATGTATAAAATCTGACAACTCAGCTGTGCAATCACGAGAGAGTCTTATCAAGAAAGAATGAAGAAAAGATAGAAGCGCTTGTAGTGAGAGACAATAGAGTGACGACAAATAAGAAGAGTAAAGCAAGTAAGAATTCTTAGAATAGTAAGGTTAATGCGAGAATGGACAAATGCTCCTATTGTGGTGTAGTCGGACATAGAGTCAAAGGTAGCTCTAAATGGATATCCGACGGACGACCACCAAAATGTAAACCAACATCTAAGTCAAGAGATGATCCTAATACAAGTGTTAATATGAACATTATGATGGTGAATCCAAATGCTACTGCAGATAGAGACCATTGGTTTATTGATAATGGGGCTACGAGCCATGTTACAAGCAGATATGATCTATTACAGATATTTGAGGAATTCAACACTTGACAACAGCAAATGGAGATACGATCAAGGCAGTTGAGAAAGGAACTGTAGTCGTAGAGGATGATGTAGAGGGTCGCAAGATAGAGATCTCGTTGAATGATGTATGGTACGTGCCTTCAATACAGAAGAACCTATTTTCAGTATTATCAGCGCGAGACAAGTTGGATAACAGCCTTTTCATGTCAACAACTACGGTATGCAAACTGTCTTAGCATGGAAAAGTATTACTGATTGGTGAAAGACAGACAGAGGGAGGTATTTTCAAGCTGAAAGCAAAAAGTATCAAACCTAGGTCACTAATTGAGTTAAACTACATTTCACAAGAGGACCAGTTGCAACTATATCACGAGAGATTGGCTCACCAGAGCAAAACACATGTGAAAAGGGTAATGGAAGGAGAACTTGGCATTAAAGTAAAGCTAGACAGAGAAACATGCGAGGGTTGTATGTACGGAAAAGCACATAAGTTGAAATTTGGAACAAGAGAAAGAGCTAAGGAACCAGGAGAGTTAATATAAGCTGATGTATGCGGGCCGTTCACAAACCCTTTATCCAAATACAAGTATTTCGTACTCTTCAAGGACGATTTTAGCAAGTTCCGCTTTGTTTACTTTCTGAAAGAAAAATCAGAAGTACATAAGAAGCTTGAGCTGATGTTATCTGAGATACAGACTATAGAACATAAAGTAAGAGAGCTATTGAGTGACAATAGAGGAGAATTTGATAGTGAAAATGTCAGAAGATTACTGCAAAAGTATGGCATAAAACAGAGGTTGCCCCATACTCCAAACCAGAACGGATGTGTTGAAAGAGACATTAGAACCGTTGTGGAAGTAATGAGAACAATGATGCATACAAATAAGTTACCTCAGAGTCTATGGGCTGAGCTAGTGGACGTTAAGTTTACATATTAAATAGAATGGGTCCTACAACGTTAGATAAGTCACCGTATGAGATCTGGTATAGCAAGAAACCCAGGATTAGGCATTTGAGAATAATTGGAAGTGTTATGCACATATTCCCAAGGTGACTAGAAAGAAGCTGGATATGAAAGCTATCAAGGGCGTACTGGTCGGTTATGATAACGATAAGGGATATAGAGTTTGGGTTAGAGAGAAGAACAAGATAGTTTGCTCTAGAGACGTGTTTTTTGAAGAAAAGACTTCGAAGTGTACCAAAGACACGAAGGATATTGCTTCGAAATCGGAAATTCAGAACATCCCAAACCATCCCAAACCATACTAGTAGCATTGTTATTCCAAAACCTATAGTTGAGTTGTTGAATTCAGATATAGTCACACCTATAAGAGATATATCAGAACTTAATGATGATGAATAATGCCAAAATTCTGATTCTGAAGATAGTAGAGAACAAGAATTAGAAAGCGAAGAAGTATTACAACCGGTACAGCAGGAGACAGAATCTAATGAAGAGATATAGTCCAATGCAGAAACAAATGTAGATCAATGAGGAATGAGACTTAGAAATCGTTCAATGCTGAGAGCACCTGTAAAATTTGATGAATTTGTGATGTTAACCGTTGCAGAGTTGAATGATGATGCAGTTGAACCTCAAACATTCAGAGAAGCTATGGAATCGTAAGGACAGAGATAAGTGGAAAATAGCTATAGATAAAGAAATGAAGTCATTGAAAGAAAATGAAACTTGGACAGTAGTACCTTTACCTAGAGGAAGAAAAGTAATTCCATGTGAATGGGTTACAAAGTAGAGAGAAATCCGGATGGAAGTATAGAGCGTTTTAAGGCATGACTGGTTATTAAAGGGTATTCACAGAAAAAAGGCGTGGACTACAACGAAACTTTTAGCCCTGTTGCTAAAATGAGCACGATAAGAACTATTATAAGTATTTCTGCTAGAGACAGCATGCACTTGTTGCAGTTCGACGTGTCCACCACGTTTCTCTATGGAAACACTGAAGAGAAAATTTTCATGAAACTACCAGAAGGGTATAACGAAAACACAACTCTAGTATGCAAGCTGACGAGGAGCATTTATGGTCTCAAACAAGCCCCGCGTTGCTGGGATAACTGCATTCAAGGATTTTTACAGAAAGTTGGATTTAAAATTAGTGAAGCAGATCCATGCCTCTTCGTAAGGAGGAGAAAGAGAAGATAATAATATTAACTCTTTACGTAGATGATCGATTGATTGCATGCAGTGATGAAGAAGAAGCACAAAGTTTTCTGAAAGAACTGAAAGGAAGATTAAAAATTAAATCCAAGTTGGCAAACTATTATCTTGGTCTAGAAATATTAAGAGAAGACAATGGAACTATAAAAGTGAATCCATCTGCATACACCAAGAAAGTGTTGGAGAGGTTCGGCATGAGAGAATGCAAGCCTGTAGGAACACCAATTATCAAAGACTGAAAGATAGAAAAGGGAGAAGACACTAAAATAGAAAAGTTTCCGTATAGACAAGTGGTTGGTGCTCTGGCATATCTAATGGTTGGAAGTAGACCTGATCTTGCATACGCAGTGGGGTTACTTCCAGAAAACTAGATAACCCTTCAAGTGAGGATATTGTTAAAGTGAAACGAAATTTGAGATTTCTGAAAGGAACTTTAAGTTAGGGTTTAATTTATAAAATAAACCCTGATGCTAAGTTACAATGTTATAGCGATTCAGATCACGGTGGAGATTTAAGAGACAGGAAGTTCTACATCAGGGATGATCTGTATGTACGCTGGAGGGATTATATCTTGGAAGAGTCACAGACAGGCATCCGTAGCCATTTCAAGCACTCAAGCGGTTCGTTGGTCGTTGCCGCTAGTTTGACTGCACGAGAGATAATCTGGCTCAGAAGATTTTTAGAGAGTATCGAGCATACGAATGAAGTACCAGTTCTGTATGTTGATAACGAGTCTGCTATCAAGTTGGCTAGAAACCCCCATATGAGTACCATAACAGAAACAAGCACATAAGGATACGCGAGTTCTTCATTAGAGAAGTTGTGACGGACTGTATGCTGGACGTAGAGAAAGTTTCGTTGAAATTTCAGCTGGCTGACATGATGACCAAGCCGCTGTACAGGCCCAGGCTGACGATACTTTGCAAAAAAATTAGAATGTTTAGTGGAAGAGAAGATATCACTAGCTGAACTGAACAAAGAGAGAAGATGTTATGATATGAAACCTGCTCTGTCGAGTTGTATTAGCTCTTTTGAAAAGAGAATAAGTAAGTTAGTGACAAGTGTCATAGAGTGTAATCTAAAATATTTTTGCAATGAAGTAAACACAGTTTTTCCTTAGTTATTCTTTAATTTACTCCAAAGGATCCATTATTCATGGTAGTCCCCTAATACACTAACAATGATGGCCAGAACGAATCAAAACGGTTTACAGAGAGGGAAATCCACAGGTGCTCTTATTGTGAGGGTTAGTGTATACACCGGCTTTATAAAGGGTGTAGAAAACGATAAAGTGTACTTATCCATAGTGTTATGTCTATGGTTTAGAAAAATAAATTGGACAGATGACAGTTTAAATTGAATATAAAATATTCTAAGATTTTTTACGAAGACGGAAAGTTAGTAGTATAAGATACGTTTTGGAGGAACAATTAGAGGATAATTAAAAGTATACTTTTCAGAGGTGAGGTGAGTGTTAAAGAATATATAAAAGTGTAGGGTTATCTTAGTTGTCAGTGTAGGGTTAAGTTACTTTATGTCTATGAGTAGAGGCAGCTGCGCCCAGGGCCGTCTTCAGCCAGGGGTGCAAGGGGTGCGTAGCACCCGGGCGCAAGGTCTTAGGGGGCACAAGCCGATCGAGTAGATCAACACGATATCATTAAAAACTTTGTCAACTTAAAAGCACGAAAATTTAAATTTTATGTTTGAAAATAAATCTCATTTTATTTTGGAGTAAGTATTACTTTAAAAAAAATTAAACACAAAATTTAAGTTTTTTTTTTTCGTTCGCAAGGCTGATTTTCGCACCCTGGCGCCCAATATAGTTAAAACAGCCCTGGCTGCGTCCGTCATATTCTCTATGGATTCAAATAAATAAAGATTACAGTCTCACGTTATTCGGAAAAATCTACATCTTTTTAGTAAAAGAGGTGCAAGACACAATTATATCACTAGAAATAGGGACCAATTAGTTCAACCAGGTTTCAGATTGGCTAAAGTGGACTCATCTTTCATGGGGTACTGGTTAAAATGTTACAATAAAATACCTCCCCACATACTTCAACTGAATGAAACGAAATTTAAATCTTATATAAAACGCACACTATGCAGCCAAGCATATTATAAGTTGGGGGATTACATCGCTGATATAAATGCCTGGCTAAACGCTGGTCCTGCTCCACAAGGGTGCATAAACTAATTGATTAGCATTTGAAAATATTGTTGGAGTTGCTGAAGATTTAAAAACTACTCATCTTTGCATTGTATAAATTCAATCCCTTAGCATTGTATAATTTCATAACACGTGTGAGTACTATGTACCTACTTTAAAGCTACCATTTACTAGGTACGTCTTTCATTGACTTGAATGTGCCCTTGCGGCTGAGAATATGTCATGCTCACTCTAATGTCTCGCTGACGGTGGCGTGTGTGTTGGATCATTTAGCTCCCTTCAAAATGGTTGAGCTGAATGGTGCTAATCCATGCGTCATGTTCGTGAACGGGCGCTGTCAGTAGGGACTGGTCATATTCTAGCTGCCATGGCTTATTTTAATTTGATTTTTTAATTGTTTTATTTGTTTTATTTTTTATTACGGACGCTTTTATCGTTTTGCATCGTTCTCACATTTATAACTTTAATATGAATGATGTAACCAATATTTTGTAAACATATTGTGATTTAAAAGAGTGTCCATGGAGTTTCTTGCCCGTTCTTCTCCATAGGTACCTACTACGTTTTGGAATGGGCAACTAGCTTCATCTTTCTGACTGACCGACCCCTTGACAATTCAAAAGTGCCTGTAATTGGTTTATTTGAAATAAATGCTTTGAGTTGAGTTGAGTTTGATTCTTTTACTTTAATAATATCTTGCTTTCTTAAATTGGTGACCCCGACCTGACCAACTCAATGACATTCTGTGTCGGAAAATAAGTCTGTGTTACGACTTTTGGAGAATCATAACTCTTCAGGGCGTGGGTCCATCTGTAATACCAGAGTTTTGGGCAGACCAAACGCGACTGTGGTTCCTCCAATTCGAGCAGTGGTGGACAATCACAAACTCAGCGATACCGCGAACTCAAACTTGGTTGTTACGAAACTAAATAAAAGTGCTATACAACAAATCAGTGATTTACTGTTAACCCCACAAGAGACACGGAAATACCAGACCATGAAAGACTGATTACTCCAAGTTTTTGAAGAATCCGAGACTAGACAGTTCCAGAAGTTGTTGGGGGAGATGGAACTTGGTACCCAGAAGCCTTCGCAATTACTAAGGCGGATGAGGGACATGGCGCGAGGAAAGATACCCGACCCGACCTTGCAAATTATGTGGAGTGGACATCTTCCAACGGCGGTGCAGGCTGTTTCGGCAGTTACTGAAGTGAAGGAGATAGATAATTTGGCTGTCGCAGCAGACTAACCCCGTTAGCAATGACGCCACCAAGGATTCCAGTTCATTGACGGAGTTGACTGCCACCGTACAGAAGCTGAACATTGAAGTCGCAGAATTACGTTGCTCACGTCAAAAGATGAGATACGGAGGTGGAACGAATCGATATCACTAGTCAAGGTCACGCACGAGAGATGGGAGTAGAGGTAGTAAAAACCCCGAATGGTTGTGTTTCTATCATCATAGGTACGGGTCCGAAGCTGCTAAATGTGTCGACCCTTGCAATTGGAAAACATAAAAAACACGACAACGACGGAAAACTAAGGATGATACAACCTGAGGCGGAGGTTTGTATCCATTTGTCAAATAATCGCCTTTGTGTGTTGGACAAAAATAGTTGATTAAGATTTTTAATAGATACGGGAGCCAATGTGTCGGTAATTCCGGTTAGTAGGCCAAAAAATATCGCGTGCGATAAATATAAACTCTACGCGGCAAACGGTTCAGAAATAAGAACATATGGTGTGGGTTTATTAGTTTTAGACCTTAATTTAAGAATAGCTTTCAGATGGACATTCATCATAGCGGATGTTAAGCAGCCTATTATAGGGGCAGATTTCTTAAGCTATAATAGGTTATTGATTGAATTAAGTACCTACGCGGAGAAATATAGTTTAAATTACGCGCTTAAATTTTATCGCTTCACTCGTATACTCGTATGTCACAGAGATTGTGAGTCAGTCATTAAAACGATAGTTGATAATGACGAATGGTACTGGATATTATGTAATTATTCGGACGTGACTAAACCTGTATCTTTTAAAGAAATACCTAAACACTTCGTATGCCATTACATAGAAACTTCTGGGCCGTTATAGGCTAAGGCGAGAGCACTTCCTCCGGACCGAGTTAAGGCAGAATTTCAGAATATGATAGAGTTAGGCATTTGCAGACCATCCAAGAGCCCTTGGGCAAGCCCATTGCACGTGGTGCCTAAGAAAAATGGAGAACTTCGCTCGTGCGGGGACTAGATGGCTGAATGCAGTGACGAAACCGGATCACTATCCAATTTCGCGCATAAACGATTTTAAGTACTTATTGGCAGGTAAGAAAACCGTATTTAGTAAACTTGATTGAATTAGAGCATACCATTTTATACCGGTTGTTCCGGAGGACGTCGAAAAAACTGCAATCATAACACCTTTTGGGCTATACGAATTTCCGCGATTGACTTTTGGATTGCGCAACCAGCGCAATCTTTTCAAAGGTTCATGGATTCAGTAGTGCTGCGTGGTTTTAATTTCGTATACAGTTATATTGATGACGTTTGCATAGCAAGCGAAACAGAAGCTCAGCACAAAGAGCATTTGAATGCAGTTTTCCGAAGATTTGATGAATTCGGTATTACAATTAATATCTCTAAATTTGTATTCGGAGTATTGAAAATGGAATTTTTAGGTTTCGACGTATCGACGGACGGAGTTCGTCCACTAGACGATGAAGTGCAAGCGATTGTGAATTTTCCGACACCCGAAACAGTTGAGCAATTGCGTGGTTTTCACGGTATGGTTAATTTTTACCGCGCACACGTCCCTAAGGCAGTCGATTGTCAATCAGAATTGAATAGTAATTTACATAACAGCAAAAAGCGTGATAAAACAGTTAAAGAGAGGACTGATAAAGCCAACGAATCATTTGAGAAATGTATGTTAAGCTTAAAAAACGCTACCACATTATCTTATCCGTATCATGCAAATTTATCACTAATGAGTGATGCTTCAAACGTTAGTCTTAGTGCCGTTTTACAACAGCAAATTAATAACATTTGGCATTCGCTAGGATATTTTTCAAAAAAATAACGCAAGTAGAAGCTAAGCATTCTATTTACGACAGGGAGTTGTTAGCAATATTTATGGCTATTAAACATTTTAGGACTTTAATGGAACTTCGAAAGTTTATGATTTTTACGGATCATAAACCACTTATATATGCGTTTACGAAACTAAGTAGTGATAACGAAAGTCCCAGAAGAATCCGTCAACTTACCTTTATTTCTGAATTTACTACCGCTATAGCTTATATTAGTGGTAACCAAAACGTGGTAGCAGACACTCTTTCTTGCATAGAATCGATAAGCGGTCCTACGGTGCTTAATTCTGCGGAGATAGCAGAAAAACAATCCAGTGACGAATACCTACAGCAAGCTTTGCGAGCATCAGACAGCAACTTACAGTTTAAGCAGTTTTATGTACCGGACTGTGGGAAGCAAGTACATTGGAAGTGTCACATGATAAAATTAGACCTTATTTAACGGAAGATTTTAGGGTGACAGCTTTCCATTCAGTTCACGACCTTAGTCACCCTTTTTTTTTTCTTTTTTTGGGTGGGAAATGATCAAATAACTTCGCTCGCTCTGGACGGAGCGGGAGGGGGCGTGTCAGACTCTTACTGACTAAAACCCACCCGTGTTCCTTCAGTTGCCATGTTGCCGGGGGCCACGATCTCCCTTTCGGACTTCTTGGCAACCCCGGCAGGCATCGGCCCTAGCGGACCCCGTCAGTTACCTTAGTCACCTGGGCATTCAATGTAGTAAGCAAATGATTAAGAAGAAGAATTTTTTGGCCTAATATGGATAAGGATATTACTAAGTGGGCTAGAGCATGCCCACAAAGTAAAAATTACAAGGCACACAGTCTCACCAGTAGGAAGTTTTGAACGGGTTGACCGTTTCCAACATGTGCACGTGGATATAGTCGGACCTTTATCGATTATAGCTGATGGGTATAGATATTGCGTTACTATGATAGACCATTCCACAGGATGGCCGGAGGCCGTGCCTGTCCAAAATGTCACGGTGGAGACCGTAGCGAAAGTAGTTTTTGATTGTTGGATATCTCCCTTTCACCGGCTTCATAAGGTTCATAACTCATTTGTTAGGCTTGGTATAACATTTTATAACAAGCTACCCTCTTCTTTGCTAGATTTGCCTTTTAATGCATTTAGAACTAAAGTAAAATCCAACCTTTGTTCAAAGGCATACTATTGTATCACCGACTACTTAAATGATAAGAATAGTTGGTAGCTGTGATTAACTCAAGATAATGTTTATGTTCTTTCTCCAGAATTAGCTTACCTACTGACAGTTTATATGAGGTTATATAATTGTTTATTTTATTTGAATTAATAAGTTTATGTGTATTTTTTTTTATTGTTGACTTAATCTACTCATTACAATGTTTTTGTTGAGTTGTATTGCAATTTGTGTTATTTCTTTATGTCTGCTTGAGTAGGGTTCTCGATGTTTTTGGTTGATATATTGGCGTGTGCTAGTTGATATATGGCCAATAATTTATCATTAAAATTATTTTTTGTGTTGCATAATGTAAATTATTTTGCATACTATTGTATAGAATCACTTTTTTTTTAACTTGAACAGACAGCTGTCATGTGCTGTTGGGAGTTTGTTGCGCCACTTCTTGTGGCACTAGGAAGAAGAAACAAAAATGGTATCAAAAGAGATACCATTTTTATTTCTCTATTTTATTAATTGAGGACGTTAGCGTTGCTAGCCCCAAGTTGCACTTTTCTTGAAAACGGGTAACCCCACTGAAGCGATCTAAAAAGCATTTTCAATGCTAACAATCAAAAACACGAATAAAATATTGGTAAGCATTGCAATTTATAGTATAAAACAAAATCCCACCTCGATCTTAAAAATTCATTTACTGTTACAAAAGTTCGAGGCGCTCCACTACTAATGGATGTCCTCCGCCTAGAGGCGCTTGCTTCTGTCAGACACTTACTGGCTTAAACCACACGGCGCTGCACAACCCGGGCTGGTCACTCCTCCAAAGTGTGCAGCGCTGTGTCTTTGGAGCAGTTACCACAATGGTAGCAACTGGGCATACTTTCCCCATGACCAGAAAGCGCCTGTCAGCCGAAAAGTGAGGGCGCCATTTGTCTCTCCAGCCACTAAGTACTGGATTTACCTCCCTGAATGCGGTGTGGTCTGGGCTGGGTCGCGCAAGTCGCTTCTCTCATGCCACCATCAGGACCTGGCGGAGCTCTGCCCTATACGCCTCTACACGATCCCGCCGCCTACATGAATGAATGAATGAATGAATGGATGAATGAATGAATGAATGAATGAATGAAGGGGTATCTAGACCTAAAGTAGATAGCCGTATCGTCTGCGAATAGAGCAAAATGCGCCCTTCTATTTGGGTTTGGAATATCGCTAGTAAATAGCGTGAACATGAGGGGAGCTAGCACAGAGCCCTGAGGGACTTCTGCGCGAATGTGGCGGGAAGAAAAAAGTGCTCCTTCAATGCGATAGCGGAATATGCGGTTCGATGGATAGTCCCGGAAGATGAGTACGAGACGATTCGGCACACCGAGTTGGTACAGCTTGTATAATAAGCCGTTGTGCCTGACTTTATCGAATGCTTTCGCAATGTCGAAGAATACTGCACCCGTCAAAGAGCCGCGTTGGAAACCATCGCTTATGAACTCAATGATGCGGTGGGCCTGATGCACGCTAGAGTGCTCAGTTTGAAAGCCGAACTGTTCGTTGGGGATGAGGCCCTTGGTCTCAGCGAAGTCTCTGAGACGCTGATAAATAAGCCTCTCATAGATTTTTCCGAGAACCTTGAGCAAACTGATGGGACGGTAGCTAGAAGGCTCTGTACTGGGTTTACCGGGCTTGGGGATACCTATGACTGTAGCTTCTTTCCACGACTGGGGATAGAAGTTGTTGCTTAAGGCACCATTGAAGATGGTAGTCAAAAGCATTATCAGGTGGGCAGGGAATAATTGGATCACCCTATTGGTGAGGCCATCTGAACCGGGAACTTTACGAGCTTTAAGACCTTTGATAATGTCATGCACTTCATCTGGAGCGACGGGAGGCAGTGGACAATCAGGGTCATCGACGGGAGGGAGAGAGGCTCTACGTTCGACTTCAGCGTCGACCTTTAGGAGGTGAGCTTGGTCTACTGGCAGGGAACTGAGTGAGTATTGGGCCTCGAGGCTGTCAGCCAGGCATTCAGCCTTTTCAACGTCCTCGAAGGCTATGGTCTTATCGGGACGGGTCAGGGATGGCATGGAGGAAGTTTGAGGGGATCTGAGTTTCCTCTGAAGTTCCCAAAATGCCTGATGGTTGGGCTCTAGTTAGCCGAGCATCTTGTCCCAGCCCGCGTCACGCAGCTCCGCTATGCGTGTCTTTACAGATCTCTGTAAATAGTGCATATGGGCTTTGTTTGCGGGGCAGGGGAAGCTGCTGTAGGCACGGACGGCCGCGTTCTTCTCAGTCAGTAATGCAGGCACATCGTCCGGCAAGCTCCAACGACGGTCGTCCGTCGCTGGAACCTCCCTTGAACGTTCGTTCAAGACGGTTTGCACGTGATCAGTGAGTGAGTTGATCGCGGACGTCGTGTCTGCGATAGAGTTGAACAGGTCGGGAAGAGAGTTTAGTTGAGGGGACGTGTTGGATTTCAGCTGAGTGCTTACTTTCTTCCAGTTCGTGATCATCTTAGTGATAGGGGGAGAGTTTGGGTCGCGGAGACCTATGCGGGGGTCTAATCTCATGACTACCGGACGGTGATCAGAGTTGAGCTCGTTAATAGTTTCTATTGAGTCTAGTCTTAGGTTGACGTTCTTAAGGAGCGCCACATCTAAGATATCAAGGGCATAATTTGAATTAACCGGAAAGTGGGTGGGAGTCATCGGAGCGATGACGTCAAAGGTCAGGAAATGGGAAAGGTCGAACAAGTGTCGACCTCTTGTAGTAATTACCGAACTATTCCAGGAGGGATGTTTGGCGTTGAAATCACCCGCTAAAATGAGCGAGTTACTCATACGATGTACCAGAATGTGACAAACTTTTTGAATTCACAGTCATTACTTCTAAAGACATTATAGAATCTTTTCAAAATCTTGATGTAAAAAAAACTGCTGACCTTTGGGGATTATCAGTACATACCGTGTCCTCAATAATTGATGTTATTTCACCCTTTTTAGCAGTCGTTTTTAACTCTTGTATTGCATCTGGTGTATTTCCTGATCTGATGAAACTTAGCAAAGTGATTCCACTGTTCAAATCTGGCAGCACAACTGATCTTACAAATTTTCGCCCTATTTCAATATTACCTACTTTGAGCAAAATCTTTGAAAAATTAATTTTAAAACAAATGTTAGGACATTTCAATGCATATAATCTACTTCGTCTGAAACAGTTTGGTTTTAAAAAGGGTCGTTCAACGACAGACGCGGGCGTGGAATTACTGAAGAGCATATTCGAGGCCTGGGAGGAGTCGAAAGATGCTCTTGGCATTTTCTGCGACTTGTCTAAGGCTTTCGATTGCGTACATCATGATACACTCACCAGGAAACTGTACCACTATGGTATGAGGGACAAGGCTCTTGACCTTCTGACTTCTTATCTGAACAACAAAATCCAGAGGGTCGATGTTAATAGCAAGAAATCTGCAGGATCTGCGGTCACCATGGGCGTTCCGCAGGGTTCAATTCTTGGGCCTTTCTTATTTCTAATTTATGTAAATGATTTACCTTATCACATAAGGGATAATCACAAGATAGTATTATTCGCCGATGACACTTCCCTCATTTTTAAAATCAAACGTCAGTTAGTAAACTTTGAACAAGTTAACGATGCACTCTCTAAAGTAGTGCATTGGTTTCGTGTATATAATCTTCTCCTGGAAGAAAAAAAGACTTAACTCATTAAATTTTCAATGCCAAATGTCAGGCAGCTATCTACCAATGTTCAAGTAAATGGAACAGAGTTGAACCCTGTTGAGTCGACAGTTTTTCTTGGAATCACTATTGACAGTAAATTACAATGGGGCCCACACATAGAATCATTGTCAGGAAGATTAAGTTCGGCCGCCTATGCTGTTAAAAAAATTAGACAGATAAGTGATGTGGATACAGCCAGAATTGTTTATTTTAGTTATTTTCATAGTCTTATGTCATATGGGATTCTTCTCTGGGGAACCTGTGCGGACATTGATACTATATTTGTTCTACAGAAAAGAGCTGTTCGAGCCATTTACAACCTAGGTCCAAGAGATTCCCTTAGAGAAAAATTCAAAGAAATAAATATTCTGACTGTAGCCTCACAATATATTTTTGAAAACTTATTGTATGTACACAAAAATATATCAAATTTTAAGAAAATATCCGATATTCGTAGTTTAAATAACAGGAATAAACACAAACTTGCTGTATATCGCACACGTCTCCACAAAGTAGGCAACTCGTTCATGGGTCAATGTATACGCTTTTACAACAAACTTCCCATTGACATTCGAAACTTAACCATTAACAACTTCACTGCCGAGCCCGCGCTGGCGCGGGGTGCGGGGTATGGCGCGAGGGGCCAACCCCGCGCTGGCGCGGGCTAGGCTTAGTACAGTTTCTATGAGTCAGTGTGACGCCGGCACTGCGTTTGGCGGGTTGTTTTTAGGTTGGCGCTGCGCTTGAATTTTCTACAATTCAAACAAAGTTTACGGTTTTTTGATCGGGTCACTAGTTTTTATTTTACTAGTGATTAAAATGGCAGACGAGGCAGGCCCTTCGCGGCCTAAAAGAACTCGTTATGCTAGTTGTTTACGTGGTTCAGACGTCGAAGAGGAATTATTTGCCAATCTGGAATCGAGAGACGAGTTTGACCCTGGAAGTGAGGAAGAGGACCAGTCATCGGAGGATGGCAATGAAGAACAGCTAATATTTCCTCGCGTGTCTGCCAATTCACCGATCAGAAGGCCAAATTCCGCCCCACCACAGTCGACGCCCGATAATTCAGCGGACCAACTCAATATTACCCAAGAAGATATGTCTCCGATGAGACCATCAGTAGATGGCTCTACATCCGAGTGGACTGAGCCACTCGGATGTAGAGCCATCTACTGATGTAGGCGAAATGAAAAAAATATCATTTACGCGACTAAACGAATTTTACGCTAATCCTGGCATAACCCCTGTCGATTATTTCAACTACTTCTTTAGTGAAAATTTGCGAAAGCGCGTTGCTACCTGATAAACATGTAACTGCAAATCCAGGACCTGTAAGAAGACCACCTATGACGCACAAAATTTGTAAGATTGCTGAAAGAAACGCAAAAGGGAAATTGAAACGTAAGCAGTGTCGTCAATGCACAAAAGAAAAAAAACGTACAGACACTATTTGGCA
The DNA here is from genome assembly GCA_916610215.1 of Omphaloscelis lunosa. Classification (NCBI taxonomy): domain Eukaryota; kingdom Metazoa; phylum Arthropoda; class Insecta; order Lepidoptera; family Noctuidae; genus Omphaloscelis; species Omphaloscelis lunosa. The sequence goes on along the minus strand of OU744245.1, from coordinate 549,571 downwards.
TTGTATTACTTGCATTGAAAAACCTGGAGTATGTGTCGAATGTTTCGAAGTATATCATTCTTCCATTAAAAAAAAAAAAAAAATTATTGATTGTGATACGATTGTGATATTTGATTTCGTGCTAAAAATAATAATTCAAGGCAAAAATTGTTCATTATTAGGGTAGTTCATCATAGTATTGTTAATTCTACTAATTCATAGTATCATTTTAGTTTCTTATAACTCATATAAGTGGCTGTACTTAGAAATTATAATTTGGTTTTATAATAAATAATTTAAACACTAAATACCTAATCACGCACAGGCGCGGGCTTGGCACTACGTATGGATTTTTCAACCATAGTGCCGGGCCCGCGCAGGCGCGGGTTTTTATTTTTATTTTTTATTTACGAAACTAATAATAATTCATATTTTTTATTATTTTTCACCTTATCACTGATGTCTTAGAAACTAAATAAATTATAAAGAACAGTTCGGCATTTGGCACTCTACCCTCACAATTTGGCTGGCAGTGAAGCTGTTAATAGATTTAAAATCTGTATTAAAACCAAACTTTGTAAAAAGGGTATTATAAAATTTCAGAATATTTAGAAGATAAAAAAGCATGGGATCGAGCTGCTCGCTCTGCTAAGCCTTGTTATAAAACTTAACATTTTAATTATTTTTTAAAATCATCAAAATATACCAGTTTTATATACACATTGACATTGATATTCAAAATGACATGATTACTTTGTAAAGTATTATATTATTTTAATTAATTATTGTGAATGTGAGGACTATGTGGATATCATTATTATTTTCATTTTACAGTTAGTTTGAATTATGGTCTGGCAGTTTGAGTAGTTTATGCGGCCTACCCAAATGTCCTTTCTTTGGTATTGTTCGTCGAGTTGAGCTCCTTAAGTTCTGAGTTGAGCTCCACGATTACTGACAAATGCTTGCACTGACTGAACAGGTCCACTCAAATCTGTGTGGTTCTTTCCTCAAAAGACCATTTCAGACACTAATCGACATGGTCCTCATATGGCCTGACCAAGATTATGTCGGAGCTGATATTTACGAGCAGCTCTTTTTAGTTGGTTGGGTTCTTGATTTCACTGAAAAGCTTCTTCGTTTAAACTGATTTAATTATTGTTCTGCATAGGAACAAAGATAGGTATAGACATTAGTTTTAACAGACGTGGTCTCGCGTCGGAGCTCGTAGCGGTGTGTGTGGGCGCGGGCCGCGCGTCGCATGCGCTCGTCTCCCGCGCGCCCCTCTCAGGCCCCTCTGGCTGGTTCGCGGCGCGTTCATCCTCCCCCCCTTGAAAGCTCCTGCTTTCAAGCTCTTCCTTCGTGGGGAGAAGACAGGCTCTGTTCAGAGCACGTCGGACGGTGCCTCTCGCCGTGTAAAAGTCGGCCACTCTGCAAACTCCATCAGTCCCAGGAAACAATTGCTGGACTCGCCCGAGTCTCCACTTCAGGGGTGGCACGTTCTCCTCCTTTAGGATCACCAAGTCTCCCACAGTCAACGCTCTCTCTTTCAAGCGCCACTTTGTCCGCTGCTGCAGTTCAGCTAGGTACTCTTGGTGCCAGCGCTGCCAAAAATGCTGCCTTAGCTGTTCTATTATCTTGTACCGGTCTGGAGCCTTGTGACAGGTGGAGACGGCAGCGATGTTAAGGGCCGTCCCACAAGGAAGTGGCCGGGAGTCAACGGGGAACGGTCAGTGGGATCGGATGATAGAGGGGACAGGGGACGGGAATTGAGGATGGCTTCGATTTGTGTGAACAATGTGCCCAATTCCTCGTACGTGAGGCTAGCGTTGCCCATAATCCGCTTGACGTGAAATTTGGCAGACTTCACGCCCGCCTCCCAAATTCCACCAAAAGTCGGGGAATGTGGAGGATTGAAAACGAATTTGACGCCTTCAGCATTGGTGTAGTCATAAATAGACTTTACGCTGGACAATAGTAACCTACCTAACTCATTATTTGCCCCAACGAAATTTGTGCCGTTGTCGCAATATATCGTATGTGGTCTACCTCTCCTAGCAATAAAACGACGTAAGCTAAGTATAAATGCGTTAGCGCTAAGGTCACTAACGATCTCTAAATGTATGCTTTTAGTAGAAAAACAAACTATAACGTTAAGATAACACTTTGTTATTCGCTTACCCCTTCCTTTCTTACTAGAAATAAGGAAAGGTCCAGCGAAATCCACGCCACATACTTGAAACGGATAGCAAGGTGTGACCCTATCCACAGGTAAATTGCCCATCAGCGGCTCCATAGTCCTTCCTCGCAGTCGTGTGCAAACAACGCACCTTCTCACTATGCCGCGAGCTAAAGTTCTGCCTCCTATAGGCCAGAATTGTTCACGAAAAGAACTAAGGAGCAGCTGAGGGCCGGCATGCAGCAGACGTAGGTGTTCGCCTTCCATCAAGAGCCGAGTGAAATAGTGCTTACCGTCCAGGAGGATCGGGTGCTTTTTATCAAAATTACAAACAGCATTCTGTAGACGACCACCTACTCTGAGCACTCCATTGCCGTCAAGGAAAGGTGAACCCTGTAACAGGTAAGATTTAGGATTAAGATTTTTATTTTGTTTAACCATTTCCCTGCCGTCACCGTAATATTCAGTGTTTTGATGCTGATGCCCGTGGCGCTAATCCCGTAATATTAAGTTCTATTTTTTCGATGTCCAATAAACTCACAATATTGTTTTTTAAGTGTAGGATTTTTAATAAACTTCTTTTCGAGACTCTGAAAGCGTTTTAATGCCATATTATAGGAATTGCCAAGTGATGTTTCTGGAGATTCACAAAATGGTATTTTAACATTAAATCTCCCGTTCTCTAAACGTGTAGTATTTTCTATGAAATGTTTTTCACAAACGTGATCATTTTCAGAGTAAGAAGCACTTGAAGAAGGAAGTTCTTCAAGTTCCCAGAACTTGGTAAGGTTTTTATTTATTTCCTTGGTAAAATTACAATGTAAGTTCTTTTGTTTATTTTGATCTAAACTACCTATTGGCCCAGCTACTAACCAACCCAGTTTAGAACTCTGGAGTATAGGTTTATTATTACCTAATCTTATTTTCTTTGCAGTAATGATATCAAAGAAAATATCACCGCCAAGCAGCAGATCAACTTGAGAAGAACAATAAAATTCGGGATCAGCAAGCTGAATATTCCCAGGTATGTTTAATTATTACTGTTAGGTAAGTTACCTATAATTTCAGGTATAATTGGGAATCAAACGAGCTTACCTGTTAAGCGAAGTCTTGATTCTAATTTTACGAACGGCGATCTGAAATATAATTCATTTAACAAAGTAGTAATTCTTATGCGCAGCGTAGACATCGCATTTGTTTAGATATAAATATATTTTTTAAAATAGAATTATCGTCCTTGGTGGCAACACATACAGGAATGTCACTAATTTTAGAGATCCTTATGATGGAGAACAAGCTCTGTTTTCTGTACAGAGTAGTTCCGCATACTTACATTCACTAGGTTTTCCTGGAAAGATAAGTGAATAAAGTAGACTAATTATTGCAGCTTTGGGGCTATTAGCTAGTGGCGGGTGGGTAATTATATTTCAGATCGCCGTTCGTAAAATTAGAATCAAGACTTCGCTTAACAGGTAAGCTCGTTTGATTCCCAATTTTACTTCACGGCGATCTGAAATATAATTCATCTAACAAAGTAGACGTTCAGAGTTGTCTGCAATAATTTAGTTAGTTAATAAATTACGGCATATTCTGATTTATTAGGTACTTTTATCATTCTTTCTGAATACAATATTTTAATTTTATGTAATTTAAGAAGGTTGCTTTGTTTTATGTGAATGTCATGTACATCTGTAATTGGTATGTATATAAGTCCATACTGTTAGCATTTAATATTTAATGTACAATATAATTATATGCTGTTGGCGTATCCATTTTGAATAAATTCTTAATAACGTTGCTTAATTAATAGTGTTTAACTATTTTTCATCAGTAATGTGGTATAAACATCAACACAATGTTGGTTGGCACTGTGTCTATTTCAATTGATGCCAGCACTAAGTTGAGCTACTGTATGTTTTGTGCTGTGGGAGGTGAATTATTAGTATCACTCTCACTTCCTACCACATTTAACCCAGCTTGTGTTTATGCAAATTTTATAAAGTTGTTCTGAATTAATATACCAGGAGGATATTATGATATGAATACTTTAAAAGTATGAAACTGGGTGAACCTGCTACAGTGACACCTTGCCCAACCATTCGGGGAAACAAGGCGTAATGTTATGATGTTACTTTAGAAGTTTCCATGATTGAGAATAGCATTCTCAGATCTGTCTGTAAATAGTTAAATTATTTGGGATACTGTTGTGCTTAATGAGTGAGTATTGAATTGCACATTACATCTTACTGTCAAGGTAAGTGTCGAGCTCAGTGAGTCTAGAAGATGAATTGTAAAGATTATCATTAGGGTATTTTAAAGAATGTCAGTTATCTAGTGATCTGAATAAGAGGCACCATGGCTGTGAAGTCCTTAGTAGTTAAACTTTCATAGGGTGTAACAGGATCTTTTAGCCCCTGAATGTTGTAAGCAGGGAGGTATTTTTGGTAAGCATTTGTGGAATTGTATTGTACCTAAATTGTAGTGACAGACAAACTTCGTTTTTTTTTTTTTTTTTTTTTTAATTGTAGTAGTATTGTTTGGTCAAATTCTTGTGATCAGTTGATGTTATTTCTGCTTAGGTAAGTATATGCTTTATGATATGGTTTCATTTCATTTTAGGATGGACTAGTTTTCCATAACTTTAGTTATTAAATGTATTTTGGAAACTGAATTTCAAATACGGAATAGGCTTTTAACTTGTAAGCACCAATTAATAAGGGCAGTATGTTATGCCCTGGATAGGAGAGAGGTTTGAACAAATTTGAGGTGAAAGGGTCTATTTCAGATGCTTAGGGTTTTTCCTCAACGATACTAATTTCCATATGAGTTTCACATATTCTGCTAGCAGTCATTACTTGACGAGTTTAGAGCTAATCGAAACTAGATTCATTTTAGAAGTATAAAGATATGAACTCTTATATGAACTCTTTTCCTTGACCTCATAATATGTCCAAAATTGGGATTGTGTAATGAGTTGCATTTTTAAGTGAGGGAGTTGTATAATTGAACTTGTTATGATGTGCACTTGGTGAGCAGATGGAGAGTTTTAGAGTAAAGCAATTTGTAGATAATTCATTCATAGTACCTAAATTTATTGTATTATACCTTATCTTGTTCATGTTCTACTCACAATCCATCAATACCTAGTTTGTCCTCACAATGTTCTCCCCCCCCCCTCCTTTATTTGTTTCCTTGATAGTTTCACTTTAGTGCTGCAATTATCATTCAAATCTACTATTAAATATGTAGACTAGTAGTTGGCAATCAAATGATTAATTAGGTATTTTGATTTTATGAGCTTTGGGTAAGATCACCCATTTCTGCCCAGCCCTTCGGGAAGTCCGGGCGTAATGTTAAATAATGCGACTAAGTTGACTAGAACTTTTTTTTTTTTTTTCGATACTGGTATTTCAAGGTTTGTTTAAAGTGAAAAATAAAACTTAATAATCAAGCCTAAAAAATAGCATTGTTAGTTTTCAAGCCCAAACATTTAAACACAATTGTAGTGGTATTTATTGGTATGTCTTATCGCAGTCTCGATATTTTACCAAATAAACAGTCAAGTTAGATTGTAAGAAAACCTTGTTTTCTGTAAGTGGCACTCACTACTGGTAATTTAGTAGGTAAAACAGAGATAAGAGACTATTCAAGTATGAAAAGTATTAGTAAATGTATATGTAATTAACCCTTTATTGGTTATTTGGTAGGTAATGTTATCTTCCAGATAGTCCTAAGTGATACCCCTGTACCGATAGGATGAAATCATAATATGATTTCATAAAGGTAATATGGTATATTATACCTATCTATTTTGATATGCTAAGCTATGATTTTTCAGATAAATTCTTTGTAGATCTATCTAGTGTATTGAGATGCATCTCAATATTTAATAAGTTCTTCGATGGTACTGAGAGGATCATCATCTGCTTGGCCTTTTCCCAACTATGTTGGGGTCAGCTTCCAGAGAATGGCTTTGAGAGGTTAAGATATTGAATTTGGTAGGTATCAAATATTTTCTTATCTATGTCCATAGCCAATAGCAGAATCAGAGGAATATAACTGCTTTGCCAGCATTTATTCCAGTGACCAATATTGTATTGAGATGCATCTCAATATTTAATAAGTTCTTTGATGGTACTGAGAGGATCATCATCTGCCTGGCCTTTTCCCAACTATGTTGGGGTCAGCTTCTAGAGAATGGCTTTGAGAGGTTAAGATATTGAATTTGGTAGGTATCAAATATTTTCTTATCTATGTCCATAGCCAATAGCAGAATCAGAGGAATATAACTGTTTTGCCAGCATTTATTCCAGTATTGGTCTTCTTGAATTGTTATTTTGGAATATAAGCCGGGTTGTTGTTGAGGTCAACCATAGATATTGATTTTTATTTTCAGTGACAAAAATAGTTCATTTATTTTTCAGACATAGTCCATTCCAACCGATTAGATTAAACCAAAACATCATAAGATATTGTGGTGGTGGTTTTCAATGGTGTGATTCCTGTTATTAACCCGGTAGCAGGATGTTTTATTTTGTTATTTACAAAAGTAAGTAAATCAACTAATGTTGCGCTTGTGCATTTTCGCCATACAACTGGTAAGTTTCACTATTATCATGAGAATGTCTTGTGGTTTTAATATTTATTGAATAGTTGTTATTGTTTGTAGCTAAAACATTGTGTACTCAAGTTTGTGATTGTTTCGGTTTGTTTATCAAATAGGATGAATTGAAGTTAATGTCAATTAGAGATTATATAACTTTTGTTCTGGTTTTAGTTTGGTGGCAGTGGGCATTGCCAGCTGGTTTTGCTGCATCAGCCAAGTTAATCAACAATTTGTGTTTGTCTTATGTTCTTCATAAGCATAGGGTCAGTCACTGCTTTTCCTATGATAGGGGTAATAACCAGTATGGTTTGTTTCTGGAATATCTCAATCCCTTGTTTCCTCAGTTTAGAGAAATCTAAATGGGATGAGTAAGTATGGGAGCATGGAATAATACTTTGTATTAGGTTTAGTCCATTGCACTTGTATCTGAAATCAAGTGTTTCCAGAGGTAGCATTTGTCGTCAGCCATTGTATCGCAGAATCATGTTTACAAAGTATCTTGTGTATTTAAATGTATGCCTGTAAAAATTGCACAATTTTGCATTATTGTTTTAGTTTACAAAATAGATATCATTTATCAGTTTTTGGCAGGATAATTAAGCCACCTAGAGCTAGATAAGTCACTGAGTATCTCGTACACAGTGATATCTTTTAATTAGCTATATTTTGTTTGTTAAAAATGGCTATCCTCGATATGAAAGCTAGATCACGTAGTATTGAGATAACATGCTATAAGCATCTCGTGCTAAGCATGTGCACACCATGTCAGATATGTGCCAGTTAGCAACATAGAATCAATGTTGTTGAGATTTTGTTTGTTAAAAATGGCAATCCTCGATATGAAAGCTATATCACATAGTATTGAGATAACATGCTATAAGCATCTCGTGCTAAGCATGTGCACACCATGTCAGTTATGTATCAGTTAGCAACATAGAATCAATGTTGTTGAGAGTACCTTGTACTCGTTGATAACAATCTAGTTAGTGAGGCAGAATTCCACACTCACTATAGGAAGTATAATGCTTTTGCAAGTTTATAACACACAGGCAGTGTGCAGGGTTAAGTAAGGCTGTCTCGCAACCTTCATGCTTGTCAATTAAAAGTATATAGAACCACCTTTGACAATTCCTTAGCCAAGATCATAGAAATGTGACTTACCCCTGGTGACGAGTACATACCAGCGTTAGCTATGTAGAATAACATCGCTAAGTGCATCACGTGCTACATTGGTAGTTTCATATTCAGCTGGTAACGTAGAATTTGCGTTACTGAGAGCATCTCGTGCTTACTGGAGGGGTAATGCTGACAAGCGCGTACCAGCTACCTATGTACAGTTACATCGCTAAGGGCATCACGTGCCTCTCTGGTCATCCTGGAAGAACTTGATAAAGAGTGCTAGGCACTTTACCGGGTCCTTCATATTGACGGGGGAGAGAGACTTTACGCGGGAATATTTCCTAATTTCCTAATTTCCTAACTCCTCGGTGGGTATGCTGGGGATGTGTAATCCCTCCCTGTCGGGTGTAGACAGGGAGGATGTGTGCCTATGGGTGAGCCCTAAGCTTGCTTTGGCCCGTTGCCTATCTTAATGTGCAACGGGGTCCTATCCAGTCTAGTGTGAAGGGTATCGATATACCCGACCACGCTAGGTGTGTCGTTGTAGAGGCAAAACTGTCACCAATGCCGACTAGGCCGAACACTGGGTCCAATTGACTGCCTAACCCTGAAGGGGATCGGCGGGTGTGATTGGGTCAACACAACCTCGTTTTCGTTGGCACCGTATGGTATCCACCGAGGACAACGAAACTGTGGTTTTACCCGGAAGGGGCCAAAATTGCCTCGACGAACGTTTTTAACGATAATCTTAAAGAATATCGATATTAATTGTGTCTTGAAAAAGACCCTAATTTAATAGTAGTGATGGTAGTCGGGTGACTACGGAGACAACTCGGGAACCACCAAGGAACGCTTGAGCCGGAATATTGGGAACTCTTGTACACAGCAACGCAGCGCAACACGACCGTCCGCCACCGATGCCGGGCGCAGAGTGTGTTGTGATCCATTATTCACCATAATTATGTGTTTATGTCACGGCTAAAACCCGAAGTGCGGCTACATCTAGTTTTAGCCGGCTACACCTAGTTTTACCCGGTTACAACTAGGTGCGACCGGTAGCAGTTGGTTAAAAGTTGTACCTAGCAAATGAAAATGGCTGAAAGGTACGTTAGGTTAGGTTAGAACTGTGACTACATAACACACTGCACGAGTCGAGCGAGCGAAGCGAGCGGTGCCACGGCAGCGGCCGGCGAGTGCCAGGGTCCATTTAGGCAAGTTTAACCAACTGCTACCAGCCGCATCTAGTCTAAGCCGGCTAAAACTAGGTGTAGCCGCACTTCGGGTTTTAGCCGTAACATATATAATAAATTCAATTAGCCATCGGAAGTGTTCAGAGTCCGGAGACGACGCAACACCCAGTACGTGTGACGAGCGATCTGCGTGTCGTACCTCGGTACGACTTGCGAGCGACAATCCGAAACAAATTAAAGTTTATAACATGAAATTTCTTTGCAAGTACGCGATCGAAATGAAAGGGTTCGGAAGACCAACGAAGCGCATTTGATATGAACTTGTACGTTGTGTCGATATCGTAACAACAACTTTTTTCATTTGACGGCGATTTCCTCCGAAGTCTACGAACTAAGGGCCATATAACACTGACGCTTTACCAGCGTGTTACTGGGGCGAGGCGATTGTTGCGTAGCGAATACGCCACGTTTGTGCAACGTGTTCACCGCGTTTTCGGAACGAAAGAAATTGTGACGTCACGTGATCGCGGCTAGCTCGCGACGCGACCATGGAGAGCACGTTCACATTTCGACTCGCTGAAAACACGCTGACAAATTGCCAGTATGATAACGCTCTAATTTCAATACGCACGACGCGCAGCTGACGTAAATGATATGCTTATAATTATATTTATTTTGTAAATCGGTTAAAAATAATACATTTACACGTAATTTTTTTTAAATTAAAACTTACTAACTTGACGTGTCTTTAAAAGGTTTTGGTTGTGAACCTCAACACTTACTGGACTATATGGCGTGGTCAGATCTTAGAATTGATCATTTCATGAAGTGTTCGACCATTTCATGAAATGGTTGCAAGTATTTCATGAAATAAAACATCGACCGCTGGCCAGTGGCGGTACCTTCATATAAGCCCAAAAGCTTCATATAATGCCTTACTAAAATGCTCGATAGAGAATCAATATCAAACCCGAACTATTTAAATGTTCGCGCGCTTAATTCTTATCAAAATAACACAAAGTATCTACCTATGCTACACTACTACACATCGCGATTGTTCGCGCGCAGAGTTTCGCATTTGTAGCATCTACATATAGCTATCTCACACGCATCGGCTTATACGGGGCTTTCAAATACTATATCTGTCACTTTCGCACTTATAGCGATGTGCCGTATAACGAGTTAGAACCTTGTGCATAGAACAAATCGATCACTATGGCAGATTTATGCCGGGCTTTTTCGGTATGAAGTTGCACGCGTATGCGTGACCTTGTCAGCTTGCCAACTCTGCAGTGTTGCCGTTTTAGCCACGTTGTGCCGTCTTGGAGATTTTTAACGAGTTTGGAAACTTTTTTAACATTTAGCAACAATAAAAACTAGCGAGTTTTTAAAATAACGAAATTAAATATTCAAGCAATATTTTAAAAATAAAAAAATTGCGACATCTAGCTAGATTTTTCATATACCTGGCGACTTTTTTTGCCTAAATGACAACACTGAATATTTCCGACATCCGAGAATGGAACTAACTTCAGTTTGTTGTTGTTTGTTTGTTGTTTGTTTGTTTCATTTGCTTGAGTGGAAAAAGGTTATCTTATTAAAGTTTTTTGTGTGTTTTCTTAGATTTCCTCAGTGATACAATTGTTTTGGTGACTTACCTACAACAATGGAGGTAATTGTACCTTGTGAGGATTTAAAATGCGTTCAAGTTTTGATTGGCGAAGATAAGGTAAAATCTTTAAATTTGCTCAGAAAAAACAGTTAATTTCTTCATTAAAACCGACGCCTAATCTGTGTATTTCTCAGACTAGTAAATCGCATAAACGAAAATTTAATAGATCAGTGTATAAAACTAGTTGGATTGTTGGCTGCTCGCATACTAATAAGTTGTATTGCTGGGGCTGTATATTTTTTTCGAATGAAGATTCCGTTTGGAATACATCTGGTTATAATGATTTAAATAACATATCTGGCGCCATTAAAAGGCACGCAAATTCCCATAAACACCTGTGTGCAATGGTTTCTTTCGGTAATTTTGGTAAATAACGAATTGAGACATCTATATCACGCCAGTTATCTGAGGAAATTTCAAAATATAACACGCGCGTTGAAAACAACCGTAGTGTTTTTCAAAGATTAGTCGATATTGTTTGTCATTTAGCAGAAGAGGAGGAAAGAAGAAGATGGATGGATGAATTCACTTTTAATTTATTGTACCTAATCAGTAGTTTATGAGAAAATTGCGATGATACATACGTAGGTACCTACATACTCAGTCGAAAACTGAACTTTCTTTTTTTGAAATCGGTTAAAATTTTATTGGGCTTGCGTTATTTTGAAACCCTAGGCACGCCACTGCCGCTGGCCATACATGATGTGGTCTGGCCATATCATTGAATACTCAACGTTTGACGATATGAACAGATAAACGCATGAGTACTTCATGATTTGACCATAATTAGTGTTCAAATCGTAAAACAGATTTACCACCAGTAGAGGCGTTGATGTAGCTTTGTTTTTGTTGTGCACGGTATACAAGAAATCAAATAAAGTAGGGTGACTACGAAAAAAAAGTCGATGGACTTTTATTGGGTTTTCAAATTTGGTATTCTGGAAAGCGGCCAACTTGGAAGTAGCGCACACTCGGCTCACTCGTGCTTAGTCAGAAAAAATCACGCCGTTTGTGGCACCCCGACCAAATGGGTTAGATAAGGTTAGAACTGTGACTAAATGTTACTTGCAAATTATATACCCGCCATGATTGAACTAGTGGCGAATGAGCTGATGGCGTTCCTGCAGCAGAAGGTGTCCGCTTTCCGGATCTGTGCAACGAACTTCAACGAGGATGACATAGCTGCAGCCAAGCTGTTGTTGTACAGTGTGCTGAGCAAGTGCGACTAGATGGTGTCCCGCCGGCGTGACGGAACTAAGAGGATAAAATCAAGCTGTTCAAGGAGACCGATCCTGATGCACGTCATTATCATCATCGAAATTAGATGCATCCCAAACCACTGTCGCTGATTTGCGTAAAGAAGTAAGCAATTTGCGTAACAGTGTGGCGGTAATTAGGTCACCTGTCGATGCGTCAAACGTCAGCACATGTCGCGGAGCCGGCCCCGATAAATCGTCGTCGAATTCCGCGTCAGCAGTTTCGTTGCCAGTGCATCCGTCGATTGCTGAGCTTACAGACCGTCCCGCCAGCGCGCCCTTTAGCCCCGAGCTCGTCACCGCGGCTCCTCCACGCAGCGCCGCCCACGCCCCTCGCCCCATCTCACTGCCAGTGTCTGCAGTCCTACAAAGGGATTTTGCTAGCGTAACCGCGAGTGCCCCTGGCGCTTCTAGTATCAAGTACATGCCAGAAAAGGCGCCAAATAGGGCTGATAATGCTGACGGTTTCGTGACTGTGTCCAGAAGTAGGTACCGCTTTTTAAATCAAGCCCTTGAGAGGCCCTGAGGAGGCTCTTGGCTATTATGCCATTGGCCGTCACGACTATCGGCACAATGACTGCTGTATCCACACGCTACATGTCGACAACCTCGCGAGCCGGGTCAAGATACTTAATCTGCTTATCTTTTTCAGTTTTCACGAGGTTCTCGTCATGCGGGAAATCCTTTCGATTCCACAAGACTATTTCAGAGCAAGTTGCTGGTGGATAATCCCGGGTACAAGGTTGTGCCTATGTAAGTAGTCTCCGTTAGCCAGATGGAAACAGCCAGAAATAATGAGTCGGATTGATTCCCTCAAACGCTATGCCCGACAAATGTCAACCGTGCCGTCCTTCATAATTTATTTCCGGTTCGTCATCATAACTTCCTCCATAATCGCAAAGACAAAACCTTCGGTTTCCCCAAAGAGATCACCAAATCGCAACTAGGATACGACGCTAACAGGTCTATATCGGGCCCATGTAAGGCCAGGTAAAAGCGCCCGTGAAGCTCTGTGTTCTGCCATACTTACCTGCGGTCATTAGTATCTAGGTTAGTATCTATTTATTTATCCGAAAGCCTACGAAAACAGCTAGAAGAAACCTTGGTTCTGTCTAGGTTGAACTACGCTGACACTGTGTACGGACACAGACCTTTTTTTTTTTTTTTTTTTTTTTCCGGGGTGGAAAATCCTCATGGATGTCCTTCGCCCTGAGGCGGGCGAAGGGGTCTGTCAGACTCCTACTGACTAAAAACCACCCCGGTGTTCCCTTCCCACACTTGGACCGGGGATCATGGGATCTAGTGCGCCTTCCATGATCCCCGACTGGTGTCGGCCCGCTTTTGCGGACCACTTCATGCCCGCGAGTGGAGTGAGGTGTTACACTCCCCCCGCGACGTCAAATAGGGGCGCGCGTGGAACACTACGCGCCGCCACCTCGGGTGCTGCTGGATGGGGGGTGACGGACGTCCCCGAGTCCGCCATCCCTCCGGATCCGTTTACGGGGGCTGGAAGAGGGCATTGTCTGCCCTCCGCCGACGCCCAGTCCGCCTGCTACGGATCAGGAGAGTGGTCTCGATCTCCCTCTCCCTTTCCGCAGCCTCCTTCTGTGAAACTACAGTTTCACAGAAGGAGATCACTGCATCCCACGACTCGGCACTCCCGACCATCGAACGAGCGACAGCCGGCAGCGCCAGGTCGGCTCCGACTTCAGATACGAGAGCACGGCGCGGCTCCTCCCATGCGGCACACTCTGCCAGTGTATGCTGCGCCGTGTCCTCCCGACAGTGGGTGCAGTGATGGCACCGAGCGTCCGGCTCCCTGTTTATGCGACACAGGTAGTTCCCGAAGCAACCATGCCCCGAGAGCACCTGCGTCGCCCGAAACGACAGGGAACCGTGCTTCCTCCCGAGCCATTCGTCGAGCACTGGTCGGATCGCGTTGACGGTAGCGAGGCCGGCGGTAGGGCGCAGAAGCCTGTCCCGCCATTCCGTCACCAGGACCTCGCGGAGCTGAGACCGACGAAGCTCGATCTCACGCTGCATCGGTCCACCTCCTCGCGTTCGCGCCTCCTCGCGCCACCGGTGCAGTGAAGCGAGGGCCCTCGCTTCTAGGTCCCAGGGCGGGGATCCGGCCAATGCACAAGCCGCCTCATAGGAGATCGTGCGATACCCCCTGATAGCTCTGACGGCCATCGCCCTCTGCGGTTTTCGCAGTATTGCGATGCTGCCGGCCGTCAGGTCAGAAGCCCACACCGGGGCCCCGTACAGGGCCATGGATCGCACGATCCCCAAGTACAACCGCCTACAGGCGGTGCTCGGGCCCCCCAGATTGGGAAGCAGCGTCGACAACGCACCCACGGCGCCCATCAACTTGGGCGTCAGTTGCCGAAAGTGGGGGCCGAAGTCCCACCGGCTGTCGAGTACCAATCCCAGGTACTTCATGGTGGACTCAACAGAGATTTGGACCCCCCCGACCACGACGTGTGATCCCGGCGGTGGCGCCCGCCGTGGGCCGTGAAAGACCACGGCCTCCGACTTATTGAGAGCCACCTCCAGGCCCAGGCGTCGTATGCGATCCACCACCTGTGAGACCGCAGCCGTCGCCAGCAACGCTGCTTCCCTATACGAGCTCCCCCGGGCCGTGACCAGCGTGTCGTCCGCATAACACGTCAGGTCCACTCCCGATTGGAGCTCGCCCCTTAGCACCCAGTCGTAGCCGATGTTCCACAGGAGCGGGCCCACGACCGAGCCCTGTGGAACACCGCACGACATATCGCGCCGGCCCCCGCCGTCGCGTCCCCTGTAGGTAACACACCTTTCCGCTAAATAAGCCCCAACGATGTGGCGGAGGTAGCGGGGCACCCTATGGTACCGCAGTGCCTCCCGAATACAGCTCCAGGGCAGGGTATTGAAAGCGTTGGAGATGTCTAAGGACACCGCCAGCATCACCCCGCCCCGGGACATCGCTTCCTCCGCCAGGACTCTCACCCGCATTATTGCATCAATAGTTGAGCGCCCATGCCGAAAGCCAAACTGACTGTCGTTCAGATCCGGCCCCTCTCTGTATAAGTGACCGACGAGGCGGGCTGCAATTATCCGCTCAAAGAGCTTACCCACCTCGTCTAGCAGCACTATAGGCCGGTATGCGGACGGTGAGTCTACTGGGCGCCCCGCCTTCCTGAGCAGGACCAGACGACCTGTCTTCCACTGAGCAGGGAACCGGCCCCGCTCAAGGCAAGCTGAGTAGAGTCCTCTCAGCTGGGGCTCTAGCTCTTTCAGAGCGAGGGCGAGCGCGCGGCCGGGAACTCCATCGGGCCCCGGAGCAACGGTTTTGGCCCGGAGCCGCGTTACGGCCGCCCTCATCTCCGGCTGTGTCACCTCAGGGACGTTGACCTCCTCATCTACCAACTCTGCGGCTGTGGCCATCGGTGGCGGTATATGCTCTTCTCTAGCAGGGAAGAGGGCTGCGACCACATCCTCCAGCAACTGCGGTTGTAAGCTCTCCGTGAGTGGAGGCGCCCAAGCACGAAGTTTCCCTCGGACCACACGATAAGGGCGCCCCCACGGATCTCTGTCTAGGGTCACCAACATCTCTTCCCTGGCTCGAGTCTTAGACTCGCCAACGGCCAGCCATAGAGTCTGCTTCGCCGCGCGGTATACCTCATACAGCGCCGCTTCTTCTTCCGGAACCCGACGACGTCTCCTCCGGTATCGGGTGTACTGGCGTCTAACCTCCACGCAGGTCACGCGCATCTGCTCGATTGCGTCGGACCACCAGTACAACCGACGCCTTGTGGGCTGTGTGCGGACGCGGGGCATGGACGCGTCGCAGATTTGCGTCATCGCCTCGCGGAACCACTGCGCCTCCTCATCAACGTCAACGGGTTCATTCGTCGATGACTCTCGAACCCAAGCCTGAATAATAGCGGCTTCCTCGAGAAGCTCCCTGTCGAGTCGTTTATATGACCAGCGAGGACCATCCATTTGCGGGGCCGACGGTCGGCCGCTATCCGCAGTCTGGGTGGAGACGTCAAAACGAATATATCGATGATCTGACAACGTCTCCACCTCTACGGCAACTCGCCAGTCGCGGACACGGCCCGCAACAGCGGAGCTAGCAAACGAGACGTCCACTATAGACCCACCCCGCTGCCGCACGCACGTGTAGACTGAGCCCCGATTCAGAATGGTCAGGCCGGTCGTGACCGCCCACTCCTCCAACACTTCGCCCTTAGGGCTGGTGACCGGGGATCCCCACGCCGCAGACTTGGCATTGAGATCCCCAAGCAGCAGCACCGGGCGAGGGTGAAACCGGTCCACGACGGCACCCAGCTCGACAAGGAACCCCTCAAAGTCAGCGAGACTCCTGTTGGGCGAGAAGTACGCCCCAATGGTGACAATTCCGTTTGCGAGGGCTGCCACCCAGCCGTGTCCTCGGGAGGGACTGACAAGAGTCTCGCCAATGATGGCCACTAAACCGTCTAGGTCCCCTGCCCAGTTATCGCGGGGAGGGACAAAATACGGCTCAGCGACCACGGCCACATGGATCGACCACTCCACCATGCTCTGGAGCAAAAGATCCTGAGCTCTGGCAGCGTGGTTGATATTTGCCTGGAGGAAATGGACTTGTGCCATCACTGGCATTCCATTTCCTCGGCATCTCCTCCTTCCCTGGGTTGGGTGTCAGCTACTTGGTTGCTGGGCTGTGGGTGGGGCGCAGGTCCTCCAGCAGCCTTAATCCTCTTGCCTACTTTTCTGGGTGCCTTGCAGGCTTTCCCACCGACTCTGTGCTCCGTAGGCTTTCCCGCAGCTGCGCAAAGAGTGCAGTTTGGTACCGCGGAGCACTGGGCCGCTTTGTGACCGGGTTGACTACAGCGATAGCAGAGGTCACTACGGTCTGTTTCTGCAGTGCATTGTGCCCGGACATGCCCCTTTTCCAGACACCTGAAGCACTGCATAGCCCTTGTTGGCAGGAGTTTAACCCTGGCAGACACCCATCCCACTAACAACCGTCTGCCGTCTACGACCTTGTTTGCAGCCGCTACCGGGCACCGTACCCAAACCGTGCCCAGCCCGGCCGCGCTGCAGCGAATTTCGCCCGCCTGCACGCTCTCGGGCTGACACCCGCCGTTTCGGGCAATGGCCGCCACTACTTCCTCCGGGGTGGCCGAATCGTCCAGCCCATCTATGCGCAGTTCAGCCGTTTTAGTGGGCCTGGACACCCGGGCGTCCTCTGGTTTGAGGACTTCTCGAAGTTTGGCGGCCAGAACATCCGCCCTCTCCTGCCTTGCATCACCCGACACCTCAAACACCTTAGCACCCGTGGCTGCCGTTCTAAACACAAAGCCAGCCGGGGTGGCAAATTCGCTGAAGTTCAGCTTCTCTTTTACCTCCGCCAGGACTGACTTGTAATTGACTCCCCTGTTTGAGGCTTCAGGCTGCAGGGTGATGACTACAGCCTCGGAGCGTGGAGTCTTGACCTTGTGTGGTCTCGTGCCCTCTTTTTGAGCTGGGTTTTTGGGAGCTCTCGGTAGTTCCGCCTTCTTCTTGCGGCTCCTTTTTACCACCGTCGTCCAGGCCTCCTGGGTGGGAGGCGTGGTGGTCGGGACCGCGGTTGGGTTGGAAGGAGACGCGGACGCATTCGCCGCGGGCTTCTTGGGTCCCGCCGTGGGCTTTTTGGCCCCCTCCGCAGGCTTCTTGGCCACTTGCACGGGCTCTGTCCTGGCGGACTCCTCCTTCCTCCGCTTATCTGCCGCAAGTTGCGGCCGGAGAATTTCAGCCGGGGGGAGCCGCGTCTCCATGGCCTCCAGTCGGGCATTCACCATGCCCCCACACTGCAACATGCATATTCGGGCCACTCTCTGAATTTCGTGGTCCGACAGGGCGAGTGCAGGTAGTGGAACGGGTGCAGGGGCCAATGAAGGCGCGGCAGGAGGGGAGCCGATAAATGCGGGAGCTGCCTGTTGCTGCCACTCATTCCTCTGAGCGGCAAACTCCCGCTTGAGGTCCTCCAGCTCGGATCGGAGACGGCTGTTCTCCTCCCATAGCTTTGCCGTCTCCTCCGAGGTCGAGCGATTAAGGAGGACCTCCACTGCCTCCTTGATCCCATCCGCCGCCTCTTTTAGAGCTCGCGTGAACGTGCCCTTCAAATTGCCAGACTTGGTGGCAACCTTCAGGACCACATCCACGCTGTCCATTACTTGGCGGTTTAGGGCCACCGCCGACAAATCCTCGGCAGCGGTCAAGCGAGCAGACCGCCGTTCTCTCGCCTGACTGGCCATTTCAGCCACCTCGTCAAGAGCCACTGCCCGTCTTTCCTCTCTCCTAGCAGAGTTGATCTCCCCCTTTGTGCTGACCAGGGAGATCGAATTTTGGGCAGAAGCGCCCTCCACTTCCTTGGTCCCCGAGTCACTTCCTCCGCTGGGTGCCGGCGTGTCCGGGCGCTTGAGGAAGCGCCCTAGAGAATCTCGTGACGTAGAGGGAGCTAACGCTCCACCAATTGCGCGACCTCGCCCTCTCCTACCTGTCGAAACTTTAGCGGCTGGTAGGTTCTCCTCGCTAGAAGAGAGACCCAGCGCTGTTAACCCAGTGCGTTTCTCCTCTTTACGTGGGCGCTTACTCCAAAATTTGGAGTGACGCCCAGCCATCACTTCTTCAATCGGTGAGCGCTTTGAGCTTACGCTCGGCGCGCTCGCCTCACTCATCCTATCAGATGCGATATCAGAATCTGACAACGCACTCACACCCATCTGCTCGACCAACACGATCGGCAACTCCTTTGATTTTATATTATTATTATTTATGTTATCCATATGAATCCCACGAGTAGATATAGGTCAAAAATGTCCACCGGGCAGAGCCTAGATGCCCGGTAAGCCTACATACTGCAGAGTGCGGCAGGTGCTCTACAGGGGAAGCGCTCACGACTGGACTCCCTCCAGCCATTCATCCTCTCACCGCGCTTCAAAGCTTAGGATTGGGTGGTTTTTTATCTTAGAGGTAGCCTTCCTCTGGGCCAGGCAATTAAGCCAAGCCCCCGGCGGCGGCATTAAAACATGCCTCTGTTCGCTGACCAGCCAAACCGACTCAGCGAACCCGCCGAAAATTCTCTCCTCAGAGACTACTCTTCAAGGAGAGAAATACGCGCCGCTTTGGTGCGCCTACACCGCAACGGCATGGTCACGTCTTCTGTCGATCGACTACCGTCGATCGATCAGGAGCGACTCCGTCCCGGTATCTCTCTTGGTCTGGTCTCTCACTTGGACCTTTCCGGCATGAGTAACTCTACCGGCAGAGCCCCAAGATCATTGAGACGCGCAAGCCCCACCACGACGACAACGTGGAGACACCCTCGGTGGGGACGGACACAGACCTGTACGAGCTAATACTCGCGAGCCAAAAACGATCGGGTACAAAACGCTGGTGCTCGGTTCTGTTACAATATTCCTCGTAGAAGCCATGTAACACCTTTCCTTAACAATCACTTTTCTCCGAAAATGAAGTCCAGACGCAAACTACACTTGGCTTGCCTTCTGTTCCGTGTA
The DNA here is from genome assembly GCA_916610215.1 of Omphaloscelis lunosa. NCBI lineage: Eukaryota > Metazoa > Arthropoda > Insecta > Lepidoptera > Noctuidae > Omphaloscelis > Omphaloscelis lunosa. The sequence goes on along the minus strand of OU744245.1, from coordinate 530,029 downwards.
GTTAAGTATCAGAAACCGGACTACTTTTTCAACAAGCTAAGTTGGGTTACGAGTAGATGGTAATGTGGGGGAAGGCAAGGATCACATCAACTCTTGACTCAGTGTCAGGGTACAGCTGCTTTCAGAGGCAGCTTTCGTTATGCGGCTTCCAAAAGGTAATTAACACGATAGACGCTTTTAGACGACGCTTACGGTAGTACCTTATATGTAGAAGCGCAACGGAAGCTGGATAATATATGGTCACACTAAATGTCTCAGTTATATGATGTATGTACCTGCCCACATGAGTATGTGTCAGTGTCTATCGGTGAACGTTATACGAACGTAAATAGCTGCTGTTATACTATACAGATTCATTGCTTGGAATTGCTCTAGCTCATGCTCACGCTCGACTTCGGTCAGACAATGGTACTGAGTTTGTCAACAAAGAGCTGACAGACTATTTTCAGGCTCAAGGGATTCGATGGGGTAAGTGAACGTTGTAATCGTAGTATTGTGGAGAAGGCCCATTCCTTGCTGGCACAAAGCTCTCTGTCGAAAGCTTTTTGGTAAGACGCTGTTGAGACTAGTGTTTATTTAAAGAATAGGTAATAGGGCTTGATGGTAAGACGGCATATGAAATGTGATGTGGTAGTAAGTAGTAGTAGTGTCATTTAAGGGTGTTTGGTTGCCGAGCTTTAGTAGTTCACGTGCCTTCATGCCAGAAAACTAAGCTAGACATGAAAATTTCTGAACATATCTTTGTTGGATATTCAGACGATTCAAGGAGTTATTATTTCCGTAGCGCGGAAAACCCTCAGAGGTTGATTAAGTCACGGGATATTACGTTATTTTTTCAGGATTGAAGGATAATTCTGTTCAGCTTGAAGTTGTTGTGAGCCCTAATGTTATTAATCTTTTGTCACAAACTTCTTCAAATACCACATTGCCACAGGAGATTTCTGTCTTATCGGCTTCTACTTCTTTACCTACTTCAGAAGGTGTAGACATGAAGGTAAAGAAAGTTGACGTTAATGTGGACGCGACTGATGCAGTTGGTGGTTTTGGTTCGGGTGAACAACGTGTTCTGTCCCTGATTCCTTCAGATGAACCAAACGATGTTTGTCCTGAGAAGAGGTATCCTGAAAGAGTACGTAAACCTCCAGATTATTATTCATACGGCACTCACGGTGTTGATTTATTGTGTGATGATCCAAAAAGTTATCGTGAAGCTATTAATAGCAATGATAAAGATAACTGGATCTCCGCAATCAAGAATGAGTACAGTGCCTTATTGAATAAGCAGACTTGGACATTAGTGGTTAAACCAATAAAAAGGTTATTCCATGTAAATGGGTGTTCAAGATAAAGAGGGACTTATTATATGTCACGCCGGATCAGCTTCTCAAGGTTTTATTCCAGACTGCCTCCTCGTATTCGCCTCTAAAACTACAAGTGATTACCATGAGGAAATGAACTTTGATGTTTTTAAAGAGTGGTTTGAGAAGCTGCTAGTCAGCTTAGAAAACCCATCGAAAATTATAATGGACAATGCACCGTATCATTCTGTACAAGTTGATAAACCACCAACTCAGGCAAATAAAAAGCAAGACATTGTCTCGTGGCTGGTGAGAAATGGTGTGGATGCAAGTCCAACTTTATTAAAAGTTGAGTTGTTAAATCTGGTAAAAGCATCTAAGCCGTCCAAGCTCCGCGCATGCAATGCAACACGAAGTTATTCGATTGCCTCCCTACCGTTGCCAGTATAACGCCATCGAGCTTATTTGGGCACAAATAAAGGATCATATAGCGCGGAACAATATTGAAACACCCTTCAGTACTGCTAAAATTATAACTCTGCTACAAACTGCGTGTGCAGAAGTCACTAAAGAAGACTGGAGAAAAGTCGTAGAGAAAACAAAGAAAATAATTTTACAAGATTTTGATCGAGGTGTGAGAATAGACAATATTATTGAAAATGAATTAATAATATCTCTGTGTGCTGACAGCAGTGATGAAGATGACAATACTAATAACAGTTCTGTTAGTTCAATTGAATAAACGCAATTTTTTTGTTAAATTATGTACTTGTCTTATTTTGCTCCTTAAATTTACGAAAGAAAAAATAATAATAAGACAGGGATTCGCCTGATGATTTTTAAAATTCACATATGTTTCAAGTCCGTATCGATTCAATCACTTTAATCGATGTTTTTAAGCAGGTCACCTCACTATGAAGATAAAACTGACAGACGTCAAATGTTACCTATTCAAATGACTCCACTTTAGCGTATATGTAAAATAAATGGGTTGTGCACAGCGCAACGATGTTTTCTTGTGAGTGAGTTGTACGGTGCATTGTAAATGCACGCAGTGTTTGATGACATAAGGTTTATAATTGATTGTGTAGTACGTTCTAATTTATGAATTGCAAGTGTAAGCGCGACTTCGTATCTATTAGGTTTATTGATTTGCATGTGTAGTTGTGGCGACGTGGTGGGGACAAATTGGAGACATTGGGTTCGATACATTTTCAACTACCGGGTATACCTATCCGGTAGTTGAAGATGTTTCGAACTGGCTTCTTCTTTCTTATATCTATGGTACCTCCTCTTCCTACACGTTAAGTAGGGATGATTTCCTATGTTATGGGGTGTCGTGTGGGTGTGTGAAAACTACTTTTTGACTCAGGAAACCGTTTGCAAAATATTAAGCTTTAAAGTGCTCATTTTTGTTAGAGTCAAGTTTTGTCCCCCCTACCAGCTAAATGGCTGTTTTTGGATATGTGAAATCACGGCAGTAGTATATATAGTATATAAGCCGCAGCAGGGATTCATGGATAGCGATTCGTACGGACGAAGCGCGGTCGCATCTTGGTCCGGCAAAAGCCTGAAAAACCACCCACAGGATTGCATCTGAGGACAACATTGAACAGTTTATTGGACCATTCATGGACACTAATAAATAAACCATTGTTTGATACGCCGCACAGTTTTTTTTTTATAATAGATAATTGGGAATCAAACGAGCTTACCTTTTAAGCGAAGTCTTGATTCTAATTTTATGAACGGCGATCTGAAATATAATTCATTAAACAAAGTAGTAATTCTTATGCACAGCGTAGACATCGCGTTCGTTTAGATATAAAATATTATAAATATATTTTTTTAAATAAAATTATCGTCCTTGGTGGCAACACACACAGGAATGTCACTAATTTTAGAGATCCTTATGATGGAGAACAAGCTCTGTTTTCTGTACAGAGTAGTTCCGCATATTTACATTCACTAGGTTTTCCAGCACGCGTAGCATGACGCTTTCTATTTCTACGAAGAATAGACATAGCTCTTTCTATACAAATTGACATTTCGTCTCTCCATTTTTGACATCGCACCGTAGAAATCATTCTACAATCTGTCATTTTGTCTTCCACTTCTAACGATCTTTGTCTAGGTCCTTTTACATGTAGACTATTTCAGAAGAAAGTTTTCTATCCAAACTGTCAAAATCACTAAGGTAGTGAAGACAATTTGATTTTGTAATCGCCATGCTAAAGACGGTAGAAAACTTTTTACTCGACGGCCACAAAGTATATACGGTTATCTACAAAATCATGAACGCAAAACTGTGATAAGTAATAATTATCATAATTAAAATTCACACCAACACCTCGAATTCATGTGCAAAAATAGTACTGTATCTTTTTTTTCTTTTGCTTATATCTCGAAAATGGTGTGTCTAATCGCAAAAATAATGAAAATTTCGACCCCCTTTATAAAACTCACCAAACCCTAAGACTGAACATGTAGGTAATAATTTTTCTTATTTTCCATACAAAAAGTGGAAAATTCCATATAAAATACGTCGAGCCCTCGCGCCTCCGGCGCGCCTCCGGGTAGGACAAACAAGTACCACGTAGACTCGCGATTGTCAAATACGATTTAAGTTGTGTCAAAATTATATTTGAATTTAGGGATTTTTTGTTGCAGAATAGTTTTAAGATTTTCATAGCCAAAAATAAAGGGGTTTTAGTGATAGTTTATATAGTTTAGTTCGGTGTACAAGAGAATCGGCACCATTACCAAGGAAATGGTTAAATCCAATATTATTGTAATATTGTTTTCTTCCAAAATACGATACTTCGACACTCTTAATATCAATAAAAATTGAGAATCAAACAAAGAAAAAAAAATCCTATGACAAAACAAACAATTCTGAGTTGAATTATGAAAAGAGTGAATTGCGTAAAAAGTGCAGTTGTGTCTTTCTACTTTACTGCCGTCCTGTCTACACGGAACGTCATTTTTGTCTATTCTTCTGTCAACACAACTCGTTTCTACGGTGGTCATGCTACAAGTGCTGGAAAGATAAGTGAATTAAGTAGACTAATTATTGCAGCTTCGGGGCTGTTAGCTAGTGGCGGGTGGGTAATTATATTTCAGATCGCCGTTCGTAAAATTAGAATCAAGACTTCGCTTAACAGGTAAGCTCGTTTGATTCCCAATTTTACTTCACGGCGATCTGAAATATAATTCATTGAACAAAGTAGATGTTCAGAGTTGTCTGCAATAATTTAGTTAGTTAATAAATTACGGCATATTCTGATTTATTAGGTACTTTTATTATTCTTTCTGAATACAATATTTTAATTTTACGTAATTTAAGAAGGTTGCTTTGTTTTATGTGAATGTCATGTACATCTGTAATTGGTATGTATATAAGTCCATACCTGTTAACATTTAATATTTAATGTACGATATATATGCTGTTGGCGTATCCATTTTAAATAAATTCTTAATAACGTTTCTTAATTAATTGTGTTTAACTATTGTTCATCAGTGATGAGGTATAATCATCAACACAATGTTGGTTGGCACTGTATCTAATTTCAATTGATGCCAGCACTAAGTTGAGCTACTGTATGTTTTCTGCTGTGGGAGGTGAATTATTAGTATCACTCTCACTTCCTACCACATTTAACCCAGCTTATGTTTATACAAATTTTATAGAGTTGTTCTGAATTAATATACCAGGAGGATATTATGATATGAATACTTTAAAAGTGTAAAACTGGGTGAACCTGCTACAGGGACACCTTGCCCAACCATTCGGGGAAACAAGGCGTAATGTTATGATGTTACTTTAAAAGTTTCCATGATTGAGAATAGCATTCTCAGATCTGTCTGTAAATAGTAAATTATTTGGGATACTGTTGTGCTTATTGAGTGAGTATTGAATTGCACATTACATCTTGCTGTCAAGGTAAGTGTCGAGCTCAGTGAGTCTAGAAGATGAATTGTAAAGATTATCATTAGGGTATTTTAAAGAATGTCAGTTATCTAGTGATGTGAATAAGAGGCACCATGGCTGTGAAGTCCTTAGTAGTTAAACTTTCATAGGGTGTAACAGGATCTTTTAGCCCCTGAATGTTGTAAGCAGGGAGATATTTTGGTAAGCATTTGTGGAATTGTATTGTACCTAAATTGTACTGACAGACAAACTTAGTGTTTTTTTTTTTTTTTTTGAAAAATGTAGTAGGATTATTTGGTCAAATTCTTGTGATCAGTTGATGTTATTTCCGCTTAGGTAAGTATATACTTTATGATACGGTTTCATTTCATTTTAGGATGGACTAGTTTTCCAAAACTTTAGTTATTAAAGGTATTTTGGAAACTGAATTTCAAATATGGAATAGGCTTTTAACTTGTAAGCACCATTTAATAAGGGCAGTATATTATGCCCTGGATAGGAGAGAGTTTTGAACAAATTTGAAGTGAAAGGGTCTATTTCAGATGCTTAAGGTTTTCCCTCAACGATATTAATTTCCATATGAGTTTCACATATTCTGCTAGCAGTCATTACTTGACGAGTTTAAAGCTAATCGAAACTAGATTAATTTTAGAAGTATAAAGATATGAACTCTTTTTCTTGACCTCATAGTATATCCAAAATTGGGATTGTGTAATGAGTTGCATTTTTAAGTGAGGGAGTTGTATAATTGAACTTGTCACTTGGTGAGCAGATGGAGAGTTTTAGAGTAAAACAATTTGTAGATAATTTATTCATAGTACCTACATTTATTGTATTATACCTTATCTTGTTCATGTTCTACTCACAATCCATCAATACCTACTTTGTCCTCACAATGTTCTCCCCCCCCCTCCTTTATGTTTCCTTGATAATTTCACTTTAGAGCTGCAATTATCATTCAAATCTACTGTTAAATATGTAGACTAGTAGTTGGCAATCAACTGATTAATTAGGTATTTTGATTTTATAAGCTTTGAATAAGATCACCCATTTCTGCCCAGCCCTTCGGGAAGTCCGGGCGTAATGTTAAATAATGCGACTAAGTTTACTAATACTTTTTTTTTTTTAATACTGGTATTTTAAGGTTTGTTTAAAGTGAAAAAAATAAAACTTAATAATTAAGCCTAAAAAATAGCATTGTTAGTTTTCAAGCCCAAACATTTAAACACACTTATAGTGGTATTTATTGGTTCTTAAGCCCAAACATTTAAACACACTTATAGTGATATTTATTGGTATGTCTTATCGCAGTCTCGATATTTTACCAAATAAACAGTCAAGTTAGATTGTAAGAAAACCTTGTTTTCTGTAAGTGGCACTCACTACTGGTAATTTAGTAGGTAAAACAGAGATAAGAGACTATTCAAGTATGAAAAGTATTAGTAAATGTATATGTAATTTACCCTTTATTGGTTATTTGGTAATGTTATCTTCCAGATAGTCCTAAGTGATACCCCTGTACCTATAGGATGAAATCATAGTATGATTTCATAAAGGTAATATGGTATATTATACCTATATATTTTGATATGCTAAGCTATAATTGATTAGTGTACAAGTTGTCAGTTTGTAACATACTTGTAGTTATTACTGGGATTTTTATTTTTATTTTCCTTCAGTATGATATGGTGGGATTCTTATTGCTCTAGATGGGTTAGATAGTCTTGATGATTTTTTGTTCATAATGAAACTGAATTTTCTATTTTGTTTGGGACTGACTGAAATGTATTTTTCAGATAAATTCTTTGTAGATCTATCTATTGTATTGTTTGTAAATGCATCTCAATATTTAATAAGTTTTTTGATGGTATTGAGAGGATCATCATCTGCCTGGCCTTTTCCTAACTATGTTGGGGTCAGCTTCCAGAGAATGGCTTTGAGAGGTTAAGATATTGAATTTAGTAGGTATCAAATATTTTCTTATCTATGTCCATAGCCAATAGCAGAATCAGAGGAATATAACTGCTTTGCCAGCATTTATTCAAATATTGGTCTTCTTGAATTGTTATTTTGGAATATAAGCCGGGTTGTTGTTGAAGTCAACCATAGATATTGATTTTTATTTTCAGTGACAAAAATAATTCATTTATTTTTCAGACATAGTCCATTCCAACCGATTAGGTTAAACCAAAACATCTTAAGATGGTTTTAACCAAAACATCCTAAGATGGTGGTGGTTTTCAATGGTGTGATTCCTGTTATTAACCCGGTAGAAGGATGTTTTATTTTGTTATTTACAAAAGTAAGTAAGTCAACTAATGTTATGCTTGTTTTACATTTTCGCCATAGAACTGGTAAGTTTCACTATTATCATGGGAATGTCTTGTGGTTTTAATATTTATTGAATAGTTGTTATTGTTTGTAGCTAAAACATTGTGTACTCAAGTTTTTTATTGTTTCGGTATGTTTATCAAATAGGATGAATTAAAGTTAATGTCAATTAGAGATTATATAATTTTTGTTCTGGTTTTAGTTTGGTGGCAGTGGGCATTGCCAGCTGGTTTTGCTACATCAGCCAAAATAATCAACAATTTGTGTTTGTCTTATGTTCTTCATAAGCATAGGGTCAGTCACTGCTTTCCCTATGATAGGGGTAATAACCAGTACGGTTTGTTTCTGGAATATCTCAATCCCTTGTTTCCTCAGTTTAGAGGAATCTAAATGGGATGAATAAGTATGGGAGCATGGAATAATACTTTGTATTATTCCAATAATGGTTATATTTCCAATTATGGTTTAGTCCATTGCACTTGTATCTGAAATCAAGAGTTTCCAGAGGTAGCATTTGTCGTCAGCCATTGTATCACAGAATCATGTTTATAAAGTATCTTGTGTATCTGAATGTATGCTTGTAAAAATTGCACAATTATGCATTATTGTTTTAGTTTACAAAATAGATATCATTTATCGGTTTTTTGGCAAGATAATTAAGCCACCTAGAGCTAGATAAGTCACTGAGTATCTCGTACGCAGTGATATCTTTTAATTAGCTATATTTTGTTTGTTAAAAATGGCAATCCTCGATATGAAAGCTAGATCACGTAGTATTGAGATAACATGCTATATGCATCTCGTGCTAAGCATGTGCACACCATGTCAGATATGTACCAGTTAGCAACATAGAATCAATGTTGTTGAGAGTACCTTGTACTCGTTGATAACAATCTAGTTAGCGAGGCAGAATTCCACACTCACTATAGGAAGTATAATGCTTTTGCAAGTTTATAACACACAGACAGTGTGCAGGGTTAAGTAAGGCTGTCTCGCAACCTTCATGCTTGTAAATTAAAAGTATATAGAACCACCTTTGACAATTCCTTAGCCAAGATCATAGAAATGTGACTTACCCCTGGTGACGAGTACATACCAGCGTTAGCTATGTAGAATAACATCGCTAAATGCATCACGTGCTACATTGGTAGTTTCATATCCAGCTGGTAACGTAGAATTAGCGTTACTGAGAGCATCTCGTGCTTACTGGAGGGGTAATGCTGACAAGCGCGTACCAGCTAGCTATGTACAGTTACATCGCTAAGGGCATCACGTGCCTCTCTGGTAGCTTCTCATCCAGCTAGTAACGTGGAGATAACCTTACTAAAGACATCTCGTGTCCACTGGAGAGATAGGTAATGCTTTAACATGTTGTGTTGTGTAAATGTCCACCATAGTGCTTGTAAAACACTGTCAGTATCACGTACAAAGTGGTCAGTTAAAGCCAGGCATTCTCGCACATTAGGATTGTGGGAGGCCTCCGGATCTAAGTACATCTAATGTGGGTCAGGAACTCAAGACTAAAGCTGCTTCTAGTTAGTTCTGATGTAGGTAATTTATCAGCTTTCCTGTTAATATCGTTGATGGACGCCTTGTTCGTCTCAGGATTTCACTAACGATGCACTTATTGCACTTTCTATGACTTAACACAATTAGCATTTGTTATTTTAGTAAAAAGTTCCGTAAACTTATTTTAAATGAATAATTTTAAGAGACCAAATTTTTTCGTTGCGATGAAAAAACGCGCGCGAAAGAAAAGTGACATTCCTGTGAATGAGAATATGTCATGCTCACTTAAATGTCTCGCTGATGGTGGCGAGTGTGTTGGATCATTCGGTTCCCTACAAAATGTTCGAGCTGGATGGTGCTGATCCACGCGTTATGTTCGTGAACGGGCGCCGTCAGTTGAAACTGGTCATCTCTTATCTGCCAGGGCTTATTTTTATTCTTATATTTTCAATTGCTTTTGATTATTTTTTGTACATTGTTCTCACATATAGAAGCAACAAGAATGATGTACCCACGATTTTGTAATATCTATATTTAAAAGAGTGTCCTTGGAGTTTCTTGCCCGTTCTTCTCCATAGAGATCTACGTTTTGGAATGGGCAATTAGCTTCAACTTTCTGACTAACTGACCGACTCTTTGACAATTCAAAAGTGCCTGTAAATGGTTTAATTGAAATAAATGCTTTGAGTTTGAGTTTGTGTGTGTTGCCACCAAGGACGATAATTCTATTTAAAAAAATATATTTATAATATTTTATATCTAAACGAACGCGATGTCTACGCTGTGCATAAGAATTACTACTTTGTTTAATGAATTATATTTATAAAATAATTTTCATAGTTGTTCTTGTTATCGCTTACTAAACATGGTGTCTGTGTGTCGTATCTGTCGTGATCTGAGGAGGTGGGAATATCAATGTGAGTACTGCAATAATATGAGGAACGTAGCTATATTATTTACACGTATTATCTTTTATCTAAACACTAATAACAACATTATTTACAAACAATTTATGTATAATATTTTCAATTCATAATGATTGGGAGCATTATTTTAATACAAACACAAACTCAAACTCAAAGCATTTATTTCAATTAAACCATTTACAGGCTCTTTTGAATTGTTAAAGAGTCTATCAGTTAATCACAAAGTCAAAGCTAGTTGCCAATTCCAAAACGTAGATCTCTATGGAGAAGAACGGGCATGAAACTCCATGGACACTGTTTTAAATATAGATATTACAAAATCCTGGGTACGTTATTCTTGTTACTTCTATATGTGAGAACAAAGTCCAAAAAATAATCAAAAGCAATTGAAAATATAAGATTAAAAATAAGCCCTCGCAGATAACAGATGACCAGTCTCAACTGATGGCGCCCATTCACGAACATGACGCATGGATCAGCACCATCCAGCTCCACCATTTTGTAGGGAACCGAATGATCCAACACACTCGCCACCATAAGCGAGACATTTAAGTGAGCATGACATACTCTCAACTGCCATGCTCTTTCAAGTCAACATACATCTTAATAACATAATAAACGGCTCCATAGTACTCATATTTACAAAAATAAAAATGCTTCTAAACTATACAAAACTATAGTTTGCAATGTATTTAAGAAATTAATAGAATTTTACCACCAAAAAGAAAGAAAATCATTACTCATTGGATAATTTACTCGGTAAAACAACAATAAACATTAAGTTCGTAATGTCAAAAACAAAATTAAAAAAGGGGAAGTAACTCTTCCAAATATTAAAATTTTAATATTTTAACTAGTGCGCCCAAGTGGCTGTGGCGCAGGACCAGCATTAAGCCAAGCAACTTTACCTACGATATAATCATCCAACTTATGTTTGTTTACTTAGTGTGCGTTTAATGCATGGTTTAAATTTCTTCTTATTTAGTTGAAGAATATCGAGTGGTATTTTAGTATAACACTTTACATAGTACCCCATAAAAGAAGTGTGTACTTTAGACAATCTAAAACGTGATTGATCTAATTTGTTCCTATTTCTAGCGTTAACATTATGCTTGTGTTATGTTGTGGCGGTAAAAACGACTTTAAATATAAAATATTATTTTATTAGATAATGGATATAAGTTTTACAATGGAATGTCGAAATAGAACTGACTAACTTAAAATTAAGGACTCGTATTTATATGGAGAAATTGATGGGAAAAGTAAATAACAACTTAAATTATCACTTATTGACTAATAAGCTAATGACAACCTTTGATACAGTGAGAATAATAAATAGTCTTAAGCTAAATGAGGTACATTAGATAACAATAATACATTACATAGATCGTTACTAAAATAGAGTTCAAAGATTAAAAGATAAATGAAGTAAACAATATTAACAATGTAAAATATAGTATAGGTAAATAAGATAAGGTATACAAGCATATAGGAAAGAATGTTATATTATATAACACCTCCCCATCTAGAATAAAGATTGGGCGTTAGCGCCGAATCTTTTTGGAGTGGAGGAATTGTCGTCGCTGTCATCTTCGGAGATACATGATGTTGTGGTCTGGTTCAACGTGGTCATGGGGATGTTCTGGATGTGATGTGTTGATCGATGGTGTCGTCGTGATGTTCTTCCGAAGCAGTTGTTGAAGATCTGGATGCAGTGGTTGTCATCATTATTGCAACCAAAAGTATTTGTAAATTTTAGACATCTTCTGAATAATTTATACATTAAAAATAATAACATGAGGGTTCCTGTTGTGAAATAGAACCAAGAAAATCTATTCTGATGTCGTTGGATGAAAGGTTTTCCTTTTATCTTCTGGATTTCCTCGTTATGTTTATCTAGTTGATGTTTGAGATTGTTGAGTGAGTCCAATGGTGTTTTGTTGATTGAGATAGGTAGAAGGTTTGAAAAATGATGATCTTCAGTTTCGTTGAAACAATCTTCAGTTCTGATGTCAGGAACTATAATAGGAAATGTGACGTTGTCTTCTCTGCTTTGGTGGGCTGATAGAGTACTGTATCCAGTGTGAAGTTTGCAGTTTTCTTCGAGGGTAATGATTCCTGAACCGTAGATATTGTGATGCGAGACTTGATTGTTACATTGAAGGATGCACTGTGTTGCGTTGCTTAGGATGTAGAGCCATCTGTTGTTTTCCAAACGTTGGAATGTATTGATTTGTGCAGCGAAGGTTGTAGTTGTACAGATGCTTGGGATGTCGTTCGAGACGCTGAGTAGGATTTGTAGCTCACAAACAGGTCGTGTATCGGAGTTGTAGACGATGATATCTCGGCACACGCTTCTTCTTTCAGCGTATGTCTTGCAGTTGTCCAATGAGCTCGTGGATACGTAGTGTTCACCGCTAGGGTTTGTGGCCAAATACTTATGCTCTGGTAGGATGGTAGTATAGAGTGAGGAATTGGGATGTTGGATAGGAATTGAATAGATATGGTAGAGTTTTAAGGATTCAGGTTTAATGAGTGGGAAATCTAATATATAAACTAATCTATTTGAGTAAACATAGGCAGAAAGTTGAGATGAATCTAAGATTTTATTAATATTATCTATAGTGACAGGGCTGACTAGTTGTTTATTAGATCTAGCGTGGTTGGATATTAGAAGATTTTGATAGAGTTTATTAAGAGAAATGATCGAGTGATGAATTATGTTTGATTTTGCAAACAAAATACTCGAAAGGCAATCGTCAATCTCGTTTTCGAGATTGGTAACCGATTCTAGTATTAAAATTGAGATTGATGAAATTTCTTCCGTAACTTTTAAGTCAAAAATAGTTTTAGAGGTGCTATTAAGGTATTGATTTAAACGATCAATGTTTTCGTTGATGACTTGTTCATCATAAGAGATTTTAAATATCGTTTCGTTGAATTTTTTAATAGTGCTAGACGTTATTTGAATTTGTTTTTGCATTAAAGAAGTAAGATCGAGTTCACGTTTCTCAAGCATATTGATACATTCGTCGTAATGTTTCGCATCTTTGGCATCTGGAGTACCAATGAGGTATTTCAACAAGGAACTGAGACCATCTAAAAGTTCTCTTTTCTGTCTAGAGTTCTTACCTAAGTAAATATTTAGTTCAGAAAGTCTATTATCTATTTTATCGAGGTTAGTCTTAAGATACGATTTAGTGGAGAGAATATTAGGAAAAGCGGGGTACTTTACATAAAATTGTTCGAATCTAGAGGCTAAACGTTTTAAGGATTCATGAGCGATAAATAATGGTTTAAGATCACGGTATACGATAAGTTTCCATGAGTCATCAGATACGGAGATAGAGCCTTCTTCTTTATAAAATAATCCGGCATGTGTAGGCAGCGGTTGAGTTAGATTGGCAACGATTCCCGTGGTTGCCCTGAAAGCGATAGAATTTGATTTTGGTTAAATTGCGACTTGGCCTTATGTTTACTTATAATGTAATTCTTAATGTAAACATAGAACTTGTAGAGAAGAATGTATAAGAATAATTTTAGAATTGAGCAAATTACGAAACTAATGTAAGGGTTTTGCATAATGCTGTAAAAGTTATAGGGGTTAGAGGATTGAGCCGCTGTACAGCTGACCCTGTAAGAGTAAAATAAAAACTAGAGTCTACATTTAAATTAATTATACTAATATAAGAAAAATATTATTACTAAACTAAGGTTTCATGCAAATGGTATGGTCTGAGCCTGTTTGCATGCACAAGTTGGTTACGATTGGCTTTCTGAATTACGTAGTTATGATTGAAACCAACACGTATAACTTGGTAAGGACCTTCCCATTTAGGGTCCAAATTATTTGGATTAGGAATCCTTAACATAACTTTACTGCCTACTTGATACTGCGCGAAGTTTTTAATCTGACTATCATATCGATCTTTAGCTTTTTCTTTCATCGCTTGTAAGTTTTTAAGAGCTGAGTCTCGAGCAATTCTTAACCGTTCGTTTAAGTCTTTAAGATAATCACAGGCTGTGTAGTCGGGGATAGTTTTAATATTATAAAATGGACGTGGTTTATAACCAAATAATAATTCGTGAGGTGTGTAATTAGTAGAACTATTAACTGAGGTATTATGACACATGATGGCAAAAGGTATTATTTTATCCCAGTTTTTAAGACGACGACTGTGATACATTCGAATGTGATCACGTAAGGTAGCATGGAACCTTTCAAGAGCGCCATTTGTTTGAGGATGGTATGCAGTATTGGAAGTATGATTAGAACCGAGAAATTTTGTTAATTGTTTTAAAACGTTATTCATGAATTCGGTGCCTTGATCGGAATGAAATCTTTTAGGGACACCGTAATGTTGGCAAAAATAAATTAATTCTTTAGCCACAGTTACAGCTTCTTTATCAGGAATAGGATAGGCTTGTACGAATCGAGTTAGGTCATCTTGAAGAGTTAAAACATATTTATTGTTGTTGTCGCTAATGTCTGAATAAGAGACAAGGTCCATAGACACTCGTTCGAATGGTTCAGTTGATTGTGATGTAATTATCATAGGAGCTTGAAAGTTTTTTCGCTGTATTTTATTACGCTGGCATACACAACAGGAGTCAATATAGTTTTTGATATCATTAGTCATTCCTTTCCAGAAAAACTCGTCGCGGATGTCCAGAAATTGGTTCGTCATGATAAGTTTTTAATATATTTGGGATTTCCTCTGCAGTAGGGTATTTTACTCTATTTTCACAGATATGAATTTCACAATCATAAGTTTCAGCCAGGTATGCTGTAATACATTGTTGTTCGTTAGGTAGTAATTTACAAGTATGATCATTTTTAAGGTCGGGAACATAGAGTGTATTCAATTTATGTTTCTGAAGGCAAGATAAGAGAGATTTAAAATAACTTTCACTGTCCCAAGGATCAAAGTGATTAGGTCTAGTATAACTGAAATATAGGTTTTGTTTTTTGTCCGAAATTAATAGGTCTACATCATAAAGTGAGTTTGTTTTGCTTAAGTAAGATTCTACTTGTGAACATGATGATATGGCTTCATTATAGAGGTTGTTGTGATCATGATGATTGCAAGATGTTGGAATATAAATATTTTTATGTCGTTGATCTAGTAGTTGATTAGCAGAGATTTTTAAACGGGGATTATTGATGCAGAAATGCTCTGATGATTTTAAGGATAAGTAATGTTCGTAATTTAGTTGGAGGTAATCGTCGGATTCGATAGGGGTAGAGTCGTCTTGTGTCAGATCGATAATATTAGAATTCATTATAGGTGGACGAGAAAGAGCGTCCGCATTAGTGTTAGCTTTGCCAGCTTTATAAACGATTTCGTAATCGTATTCTTCCAATTTTAATCTCCAACGAACTAGACGACTGCCGGGATCTTTAATAGAAAATAACCATGTCAAAGGCTTATGGTCTGTGACAATTTTGAACTTTCGTCCAAATAAGTATGGCCGGAAGTGTTTTACCGCCCACACGATGGCTAATAATTCACGCTCAATGGTGGAATAATTCGATTCTGCTTTATTTAGAGTTCGTGAAGCATACGCTATTGGCAAGTCTTTGCCGATTGGACCTTGGGAGAGAATTGCTCCTATTGCATGCATAGAGGCATCGGTGGTTAGAATGAATTCTTTGCTGAAATCAGGATATTGTAAAAGAGGGGATGTAGTGAGGATATCTTTACAAGTATCGAAAGCTCGTTGTTGGGATTCACCCCAAATGAAAGGAACGTCTTTCTTTAGGAGTCCTGTTAATGGTTTTGTTATTTGACTAAAGTTTGCTATGAAGCGCCTGTAATAACCTGCAAGGCCTAGAAATGATTTTATATCTTTGCAAGATTTAGGAATTGGAAATTCTCTAACAGCTCTAACTTTGTCTGGATTTGGTTTCACACCTTCGCTAGAAATAATATGTCCCAAATAAGCTACTTCTTTCCTCATAAATTCACATTTATCGGGTTGGACTTTAAGACTGTTCTTTCTAAGTCGGTTAAAGACATCGGTAAGTTTCTGTTCGTGTTCTTGGAGACTTGATGCGAATACTACTATGTCATCTAGGTAGACAAAACAACGTTCACCTAGTAAGCCTTGGAGAACACTGTCCATAGCACGTTGAAACGTTGCACGTGCGTTTTTCAGACCAAATGGCATTCTAAGGAACTCGTAATGTCCGTATGGTGTGTTAAAAGCTGTTTTTGGGATATCTTTTGAGTCAAGTTCAATTTGGTGGAATCCCGAGGTAAGATCTAAGGTAGTGAAATAAATTGAATAGCCAAGTTTGTCTAGAATGTCGGTTATGTTGGGCAAAGGGTAACTGTCTCCTATAGTGATATCGTTAAGTTTGCGATAATCGATGACTATACGCCATTTCTGTTTCCCTGACGCGGCTAGTTTCTTGGGGACAACCCAAATAGGACTACTCCAAGGAGATGAACTTGGCTGAATAATATTTTGATCTAGCATCTTTTGGACTTGAGATTTTACTTCTTGTTGATGTACATACGGAAATCGATATGTTTTTGTATTAATCGGTGTGTCTGATGTAGTAGGGATTGTGTGTTTGGTGTGATTTGTGAATGTCAAGGGTTCGTTTTCTGTGATGAAGATGTCTGAAAATTCCATGACAATTTTATTCAGAGATTGATTTTCTTCTTCATTAAGGTGATCTCTGCGAATGAGTTTGTCTACTTTGTTTCGATTATCCGATAACGTATGTTTGTTTGTTAAGTTTATTGGGATTTTATTCAAAGATTCAATTGTAACTAGTTCAAATGCATGGACTCTAGGTGTTAACACGAGTTTATCGATGTTACCGGAATTTACGCAGGTAATTAGGAATTTGTTATCTTTTACTGTGACTAAGGCGTTAGGAATAGTAACATCGTCGCAAATGGTTTGTTTTTCGATTAAGGCGGGTCCGTTTTGAATATCATCAGTATAGCATGTGATAACAGTTTCGGTTCGTTGACCTATGTCCTGTTTGTTATCTACGGATTCTGTTGGTTTCTCTTCAATATGAAATAATTTGTAACTGCGATCTCGTACACGCATAATTTTCGATTGTACATAGATATTGACATTGAACTTACTCATGAAATCATTGCCCAAGATACCGTCTGCTTGAATGTTGAGGTTTGCTATGTGAAAATTAAATTTTGGGAAATGATCTAGAGAAATTTGAGCTTTGCCGAAGCTTTGAATAGAAGATTGGTTACCCGATATACCTACAATTGATACGACGCACGATTGGTCTAGAGGGGCACTACCAATATGTTCCTTGTTAAGGACGGATATAGCGGCTCCTGTATCGATGAGTAATGTTACCGGTTTACCTTCAATGTGGAATTGGCAATGAAGAAGATTTTCTGGAGATACGTTTAGCGTAGAAATAGTAATGGATTCAGTATACACAGATTTAGAATTTGAGTTTGACATAGAATTAGAATTTGAGTATGACAAAGATTTAGGATTTGAGTTTGACATAGATTTAGAATTTGAGTTTGGCATAGATTTAGAATTTGAGTTCGACTTAGATTTAGGATTTGAGTTTGACATAGATTTAGATTTGGATTTAGACTTAGATTTGGGCTTAGAGTTAGAAACAGATTTAGGATTTGGTTGAGTTTGGATTGATACTTCTTCTGTGGTTGTGGCTAGAGTTTGAGTGCTAGCGTCACGAAATTGTCCCCGATGGACTGGATAGAAGGAAGTATGTTTTTCGAAATTGGTAGAATTTATAGTTGTAGTGTTTCTAGATTTGGTATCGTTGTCTGGACATTGTGAGAGTGGGCTGAAGCGGTTCCCGAAGACATGTCCAACACCTCGGCCGCTTTTGAGTTTAAATTATTAATTTTTGCAGAAGGAACTGCTGCGCGTTGATTTTGTGGGTGTTGACCTCTTTGACTATTATTATACTCCCTTTTTCGGCATTCTGAAATCAGGTGACCCGGTTTCTTACAATAATTGCATTGTTTGAGCGAATTTTTAAACTGCGAACTCGGTCCTGGTTATATCGGTTGATTTGATGTTTTAGTCCGACTACTAGGGATGTTATGTAAAGTTTGTCTAGCTTTATTCATGTTTCTTATTTTTTCCTCTTGGATTGCGAAATTTCCAGCATCCGATAGGTTCGTAAAAGAACGAACACGAAGCATCATCCCTATGTCTGAACTTAAACCATTAACAAAGACATTGAGAGCCGTCTCTTCGGTGGTGGCTTTGCGTCCCTCTAACGTGGAATCTGTGATTTCCGCCGTTAACTTTTCTATAATTTTACTTCTACACAAATCGACTCGAAGGAAGAATTCGGTGATGCCTTCTTGAGGCTTTTGGAAATAAGATTGTAATTCTAGATTTAAATGAGCAAGTGTTTTAGTTTGCGAGAATTTTTGGATTAGAAATTGTTTAAGGTCGCACCATTTAAAAAATTGTTTAGCATGGACATCTGATGAACCTGGTCCAGTTAGTTTATTTAACGCGTATGTTAAAATAACTGTTTCTTGATGTATATTCGCAAGTTGGAATGCGGAGTCACACGACCGAATGAATCGATATACTTGAGAATTTTGTGAGGTGTCAAAATCAGGAATTAGTTTTAAGAGAGTTCCTAGGTCTAACTCTGAGCTAGAAAATACTTTGTTGTCTGGCATCGTAATTTAGGGTTTTTATAAGGTTGAAAGTAGTGAATATAGTGGATAAGATTTAAGGAAATAGGATTGGATAACCGATGAGGAATAGGGAGATATGGAGGTAGTAGAGCAATATGTACGTTTTAGGCCACTTACCATAACAGTAAAATACTGGTCGCGCTGCTGAGCTTCATCACTCGAAGGTCCGGCGAAGTTGTTCAAAAGCCTTCAGCTACCGTGCTTCTTCACTAGGCGATTTTGACCGTTTGGAATTTACACGTTTTAACTTCGTCTTATGCACACGCGATCCTACCGACTGCGCCAAATTTGTTATGTTGTGGCGGTAAAAACGACTTTAAATATAAAATATTATTTTATTAGATAATGGATATAAGTTTTACAATGGAATGTCGAAATAGAACTGACTAACTTAAAATTAAGGACTCGTATTTATATGGAGAAATTGATGGGAAAAGTAAATAACAACTTAAATTATCACTTATTGACTTATAAGCTAATGACAACCTTTGATACAGTGAGAATAATAAATAGTCTTAAGCTAAATGAGGTACATTAGATAACAATAATACATTACATAGATCGTTACTAAAATAGAGTTCAAAGATTAAAAGATAAATGAAGTAAACAATATTAACAATGTAAATAGTATAGGTAAATAAGATAAGGTATACAAGCATATAGGAAAGAATATTATATAACACTTGTCACTTATCTTACTAAAAAGATGTAGATTTTTTTGAACATTCATAATTTTTTCATATATACTATACTGACAAGGTACCGTCATGATGCTAATTTTGTTAAACAGTTCCCTTAGAGACTCGCGTCTGCGGATGTTGTAGATGGCTTTGACGGCCATTTCTTGCAGAATAAAGATAAAATCAATATCTGCGGCCCGTTCCCACAGCAAAATACCGTAAGACATGATGCTGTGAAAGTAACTAAAATAAACGCGGTAAAGTCTCGGTAAAGTCTCGCAGTATCCACGTCTGTTAGATGGCGGATTTTCCAATTTGATGGTGGATTGGCGGACCCCACTGTAGTTTGGAGTCAAGCGTTATCCCCAGGAAAACCGTCTTTTCGACGAATTCTAGTATCTCCTTATTCAATGCAACGTGAAATTCACTACTTCTCATTCGGTAACGCGAATCTTATGCATTCAATTTTCTTCTCATTTGATACCAAATTATTTACAGTAAACCAATTATGGACCTTAAGCATAGCGTTATTTACGTCGTCAAGCTCCGGTGCATGTCTGTTTACTTTAAAAATCAGTGAAGTGTCATCAGCAAATAGCACCATTTGTGGTCGGTTTTTTAGTAAATTAGGTTAATCATTTATATATACTAAAAAGAGGAACGGACCCAATTTCGAGCCCTATGGAACACCCATTTTGACTTTTAAACCCAATGAATGTACACCGTTTATTTGAACTTGTTGCAGTTTATCATTCAAATATGATTTTACTAAGCTCAGCGCAAGTTTATCCAGTCCGTAATGCTCAAGTTCCAAAAGCAGTGTTTCATGATCTACGCAATCAAATACCATGAATAGGTCACAAAAGATGCCTTTTGCATCTCGTGCCTCTTCCCTTGCATTAAATATGTGTTTTAATAAAGTGACACCGGCGTCGATTGTGCAACGTCCTTTGATGAAACCATACTGTTGATCGCGTAGAATGTTATTATGATTAAAATGATTGAGCATTTGATTTAACATTTCTTTTTCAAACACCTTGCTGAAAACCAGAAACACCGATACGGGTTTATAACTATTAGTCTCTTTCCTGTCCCCGGATTTGAAAAGTGGAATAACTTTACTGTATTTCATTAAATCCGGTAATATCCCTTGGTCTACACATAAATTAAATATTAAAGCTAAATAGGGTGCAATTGTGTCAATAATTGATTGACAAACTTAAGTCGACATGCTCAACAGATCTTTGGTATTTATGATCTTTAGTTACTTAAAAGCCTTTACAACGACAACAGGGTTTATATGTTTACATTTAAATTCCCAGGACAGGCTAAAACATTCGCCTTTAATAAATCAATAGCAAGGGAGGGGGAGGAATTTAAAGTTTTAGTAGTTTTAATTGAAACATTGGTAAAGAAAGTTGCAAATTCCTGAGCAACACCGATGTTATCGCTAATGAGACCGCAGGAAGTGTCCAATGTGTAATCTGTATTATGTCTTTTGTTCTTTTTTGTTTCATTGTTAATAATTTTCCAAACTGTCTTTATTTTATTGTCTGCTGATTTAATCTTGTTGCTAATGAAAGAAGCTTTAGCTGCTTTGCAGATATTTTTAAACGTTTTAGAGTAAGTAGCAACATACTTACTAAAAGTTTCTGTGTTAATGTACGGCTTAAGGCCATACAGTTCAAAAAATGTTTCCCTACTTTTCCTGATGCCTTTAGTTTCCCAGTCAGTGAAGAACCTATTTTGATTCGACCTTACCGACAAACACCATTACAAAACGCTGAAATACAAAAACAAATTGAGAAATTATTGCACGATAATGTAATTTAAGACTCCTTTTCACCATAGAGTGTCCCTGTATATCTAGTCCCAAATAAAATGGACGCTTCAGGCGAGAATAAATTCAGAATGGTTATAGACTACCGACGTTAAAATGAAATAACGACCGACGACAAGTACTCCTTACCATACATCAATGACTTATTTGATAAGCTAGGAAAGTCAACTTATTTTAGCACCCTAGACCTCGCTAGCGCCTATCATCAAATGAAAATAGACAAGACAGACCTAAAATCGCGTTTACGACGCCATCGGGACACTTTGAGTTTTCCCGCATGCCATTTGGGCTTAAAACAGTGCCTGCAACTTTCCAGCGCGCAATGGATAACGTGCTGAGAGGGTTACAAGGCACCCATTGCCTAGTGTATTTAGATGATATTATATTATATTCAAATAATTTACAAGATCACGTAGAAAAATTAAGGTCAGTTCTTGACCGCCACAGAAAAAAAACCTCAAAGTAACACTTGACAAATGTGAATTTCTCAGAAAAGAGGTACTTTACTTAAGACATAAGATCACTAAGCAAGGCTTAAAACCCAATGATGACAAAATTATAGCTGTACCTACTAGCCTTCTCGCTTCCCCGCACAAAAACCGATATCAAAAGTTTCCTTGGGTTCTTGCACTCTAAACGACGCAGAAACGCGTTATGGCTGGCTATAGTGAGGGACACAAAAAAATTTCACCCTTATTTGTATGAGCGTAAGTTTACAATATACACAGATCATCGACCGTTGGCATGGCTAAATTTTCTTAAAGAACCCAATAGCAAGCTAACCAGATGGAAACTGAGATTAGCTGAATTTGATTTTAACATCATGTATAAAGAGGTAACCAAAATAGCAATGCGGACGCTCTCTAACGCGTAAATTTAAACGTACTTACCAATAATGATAACAATACATCTATATATAGGGTAATGTAGGTAATACTGAAAGAACCGATAGCCCAGTGTTAAACACAGTCTTCAGAAACATTGACCACTCCAATACCTTCAGATATCACCCCACCTTATCCAGTTCAATATGCTTCTTCTAGTAATCTCACTGTTTATTCATTACCTGAAACAATACATTCTGCGGAAGATATTGATACTGATGGCATCCCGATTTTAGAAGAGGCTATAGACACGAAACCGCACCAAGTACTTGTCTTTACTTGGAATAGAAATCAAATATCAGTTAAAGATACATCACGTGATAAACAAAAGATATTAGAGATACACTTACCTGTCGATAATCCTGACTTAGTAAAAAAAAATCTTTTAGAACATATCAAATTATTTTGAAGACTCAATACACCGAATCCAGTTTACAGACTCTGTTATCAAATTATTTAAAAAGAATACAATAAAAATTTATGAATTCACGAAAACAATTATTTATTTGGAGGATTAACACGAACAACGTTCAGTCATACTCATGTACCATCAAGGTAAAGCTAGTTATCGTGGCATTAAGGAAACACTAATGAAAATAAAGCGGCATTGTTATTGGAAAAATATGGACATAACACTTGCTACCGTGATTACGATGATTGCTCTTGTGAAACCTGTCAGAAACTAAAATATGATCGTAGACCCTTAAAACCGGAATCACAGTTGACTCAAACACAGGAAAAGCCCTTTGCTGTAATGTTTATGGATCTTTTTTTTTAAAGGAGGAACATACTTTCTAACAATAATAGATGCTTTTAGTAAGTTAGGACAGGCTTTCCCACTATCCAACCGTTCCACTCCTGAAGTAGTCTTATTACGCGCTTATTAAATACGTCTGTTTTTACGGTATTCAACTAAACAAAATAAACGCTGACCAGAATGCTGAATGCTGCTCAGAATTTAATAATACTCTGCTAAAAGAAGCTTTACAATTGTACAAAATAGATCTCCACATAGGGACACCGCATAACCCTAACTCTATGGGGTTAATAGAGCGTTACCACTCAACTATCTTAGAGATATATCGCGTTGCTAAATATGAACGGCCGATGTGATGACGTACGCAGTTATGTCTTATAACCATAGTATTCACTCAACGACAGGCCTTACATCTTTTGAAGTTTTCTTTGGACATACTGACTCTAGCAGTACTTTCACAGTAGATTTTAATAGACAATACACCCAACAACTAGTTAAAGATCATATGAGCCGAACGAAATATCTCTATCAATATCAAAACCTTTTTTTTTTGTTCCGGGGTGGAAAATCCTTATAGATGTCCTCCGCGCTGGGGTGGGCGAAGGGGTCTGTCAGACTCCTACTGACTAAAAACCACCCTGGTGTTCCCTTTCCACACTTGGACCGGGGATCATGAGATCTAGTGCGCCTTCCATGATCCCCGACTGGTGCCGGTCCGCTTTTGCGGACCACTTCATGCCCGCGGGTGGAGTGAGGTGTGAGACTCCCTCCGCGACGTCAAATAGGGGCGCGCGAGGAACACTATTCGCCGCCACCTCAGGTCCTGCTGTATGGGGGGTGGTGGACGTCCTCGAGTCCGCCGTCCTTCCGGATCCGTTTACGGGGGCTGGAAGAGGGCGTTGTCTGCCCTCCGCCGACGCCCAGTCCGCCTGCTATGGATCAGGAGAGTGGTCTCGATCTCCCTCTCCCTTTCCGCAGCCTCCTTCTGTGAAACCACGGTTTCACAGAAGGAGATCACTGCATCCCACGACTCGGCACTCCCGACCATCGAACGAGCAACAGCCGGCAGCGCCAGGTAGGCTCCGACTTCAGATACGAGGGACGGCGCGGCTCCTCCCATGCGGCACACTCTGCCAGTGTATGCTGCGCCGTGTCCTCCCGAGAGTGGGTGCAGTCATGGCACCGAGCGTCCGGCTTGCTGTTTATGCGACACAGGTAGTTCCCGAAGCAGCCATGCCCCGAGAGCACCTGCGGCGCCCGAAACGACAGGGAACCGTGCCTCCTCCCGAGCCATTCGTCGAGCACTGGTCGGATCGCGTCGACGGTAGCGAGGCCGGCAGTAGGGCGCAGAAGCCTGTCCGGCCATTCCGTCACCAGGACCTCGCGGAGCTGAGACCGACGAAGCTCGATCTCACGCTACATCGTTCCACCTCCCCGCGTTCGCGCCTCCTCGCGCCACCGGTGCAGTGAAGCGAGGGCTCTCGCTTCTAGGTCCCAGGGTGGGGATCCGTCCGGTGCACAAGCCGCCTCGTAGGAGATCGTGCGATACCCCCTGATAGCTCTGACGGCCATAGCCCTCTGCGGTTTTCGCAGTATTGCGATGCTGCCGGCCGTCAGGTCTGAAGCCCACACCGGGGCCCCGTACAGGGCCATGGATCGCACGATCCCCAAGTACAACCGCCTACAGCCGATGCTCGGGCCCCCCAGATTGGGAAGCAGCGTCGAAAACGTACCCGCGGCGCCCATCAACTGTCAAAACATAATTAGAAATTATGAATTTAATACATACTACAGAAGCTAGTACCTTAACTAATCCTTTTAACCAAACAACAATATCCTATCATTCCTAAATACCCTTACCTCTCTGTAAAAGGTTCTCAAAATGGTTATGCTCTCCCGGCCTTCCAACGAGCTCTACGAGGCGTTATTCTTGTAATCGTATGATGAGGACGAGCCCCAGCTACCGATAGAAAATACATGCAGTAATGCATGGATGAGATTTTTCACCGACACCAACTCTTGTACCCAGTGAAAATTAAGTCTGCCAAGATAAAGCCCATAAGAAGAGGACATTATATTCTGTACATGCTAACTAAAATCTAAAATACCGAACTAAGTAAAGACAAGATAAAAGGCACATATTTAAACGCAACGATGCACAATGTGAAGATTGCTAGCCATGCTGAAACCTCATCGCACTACCAAGAAGAATAACCAAAGTTACTACTGACCTGGACTGTCACATAAGTAAATAGCCTGCTAAAATTCAGTGAAAGTGTAGTGAAAAACAAAGTGATAAAGTTAATAACGTCAAAAGTTTAAACATTAACGCCCTAGTAGTCCTTCTAATTGTATCCGTAGGCATAAGTACATACTCAGGTTATAAGCATTTAAAGTGTTTTTCAAATTAATGTAGTCTCTATCGAAATAATCGAAGTAACGATAAGCACTCCAGTGGTAATCATTCCTCCGATAATTTCGAACTTGGGGGTAAGAGTTATGTAAAGTACATTTCTTAGGTATTAAGTAGGAACCTAATACTTAGATTTTTTTATATCAGGTGCACTGCAGAGGGTCGCACTCATGCTCAAGTGTCACCGCCGCCACAGCGATAAATAATAAGTAATTATTTGACATTGATTTATTATTATTAAGTTTGTTTAGTCTACAGATTGTGTAGGCTTTAAGTCAAATGTCATCATAGCGATAAGTGCACTATTAGGATTAAGAATACTGTATTTTAAACTTTAGTATTAAATAAACCATCGTCCAAGCAAGACTCCTCGTTTGCTTTAAAATAACCTCCGGCAACGCTCCCGAAACTTAACTACTTATTCGTTTTTTTTAATTTTTTTATTTGACACAAATTTATTTTATTTAAGTATGCATACCAGAGATGTTACGGAATCAGAATCGGAGGTTTTAAATGTGATTGATCGGAATCGGAACCGAAACTGGAGCCGAAGGTGGACGTAAAAGAAAGTTGCGTTATGGGAAGGCTTAATGAAACAATTGAAATATAATTCAGTCTCTTTAATCAGTCAAATATTAGCCATAACATCCAAAAAAAAAAAAAAACAATAAACGGAGACTTTGAGCGCAACCGTGTATAAAATAAACTAAAATTACAATCAAACGCAAAGCATTTATTTCAATTAAACCATTTACAGGCACTTTTGAACTGTCATAGAGTCTGTCAGTAAGTCAGAAAGATGAAGCTAGTTGCCCATTAGATCTCTATGGAGAAGAACGGGCAAGAAACTCCAAGGACACTCTTTTAAATATAATATGACGGAGACAGGTATGTGACTCTTTCATTATTATCAGCGATATTTTAACTACTGTGGGCGTACTGTGGGTAGTGTTGGTTAATGCGCAATAGAAAAATCTTTTGCAGTTCAAATCAAATTATAATTTACTATCAAATTAATCACACTAGTAATTCACACACTGTAGGTACACGACACGACTATTCGGAATGCGCGACAGTTTCTAAACGTCTTCACAGCTTGACTGCCACCGATGACTGCCACCGACTCTGCTCAGCTCCGGTCCGGCCGGTCCGAGCGTTAAGTTCAGACTCTGTCGAACGCCGCTAGGCGGCGCTGGCGTTCCAATTAGTCAACTAAGCAACGTTTTTCCGACATATATTACAAAATCCTGGGTACATTATTCTTGTTGCCACTATATGTGAGAACAATGTACAAAAAGTAAGAGCACAATCATGTTTACAAAAATGAGGTGTCGTCATGGTGTCGCGGAAATGGTTTAGTCCCATCTTAGAAATGCCCAACGCACCTAAAGAAGTTTTCATTTCAAAATATTTTGTCAAACATTTTTATTAGAATCTGCAGGAAGTATCTAATTTAGTTGGGCTTTTCAACATTAGTCAGTCAACTTGCCTGCAACTCATAAGTATGTACTTACTTAAGACATCTAAAATCAAAATGATCTATTCAATGCAAATATTGTTGGATGAAATGAATAAAATGTTTAACACTTTCAAGGACACTAAACGCCCATAGGCGTCATAAGTTCATAACATAAAACTTCTATCATGTCTCGTTCAGTGTCCTAGAATTCGTTTATAAACAATTTATTTTATTTTATCACTATTGATAGGTACCTACTTAACTCTAAATAGGCGGGCATCGGGAGTTGAAATGGTCTGCATTTGTCGTAGGTAGGTACTTTTTAGCGGACGCGGTCTGTTGCGCGGGCGGCAGAGTAGGACTCCGCTAGCATTCGAGTGCGTGATATCAGCTGTGCGAGAGTCAGTTCGAGTACATCGTCTGAATGCGCACGGCTGTGTTACATTACAAGTCCCAGGAGCTCACGCACAGTTGCTACTTGCGACCACTAGACCAACGAGGCAGTTTGTTAGTAGTTAAGGGGCCGTGCACAAAATCTACTGATTTTGATCAATTTTGTTCATTGATTGTGAGAAAGGGAAAAAGAATTTAAACAAAACTTTTTATCAAATCATAAATAGTTTTGTTTAAATTCTTTTAAAAGTCGAGTTCTTTGTTTTGCTCGTGGCTGAAAGGGATTTTTCAATAAATTAAGTATTCATGGTAAATCACTAATAGGTATTTGCAACAAGTTTTCCGAAAAATGACGCTAGACTGACGTTTGATCATTTTGTTATAATAATAATAATAATAATAATAGTTGTATAAAGTAGATACAACTCTGCGCACTTTCCTGATGTCGTGTATGGGGCAATGGACGACGGTCCTTCGCTATCCAGGATGTCGAAATATCCAGAGGAATAGCGAGCCGATAAGGATCGAGCGAGGCATATTTCAAGGCGACAGTTTGAGTCCGCTCTGGTTCTGCTTAGCCCTGAATCCTCTAAGCACACTGCTGGAGGATTAAGGTCTTGGCTATCGGTTGAGAAGAGGTGGTCAGGTTATATCTCACCTCCTCTACATGGACGACCTAAAACTCTTTGCCCCCAACAATTTGCAACTGATGGAGCTACTGAAAGTAACTGAAACTTTCAGCAGCGCCATCAGGATGGAATTTGGTGTGGATAAATGTGCGGTCATGCATATAAAGCGAGGGGAGATTATGGAATCCGTGGGAACCCAACTCTCGGATTCCATAAACCTTAGAGCCCTATCCGCATCCGAAACCTATAAGTATTTGGGTATGTCGGAAGCGTTGGGCATCAATGTTACTGACATGAAGCAATCGTTGAAGGAGCGCTTCTTTGGCCGCCTGAAAAAAGTATTAAATAGTCTTCTATCAGGCGGAAACAAGGTGCGCGCCTTCAACGGTTGGGTTATGCCGGTTTTGATGTACTCTTTCGGCATACTCAAATGGACTCAGACCGAACTCGACGCCTTGGATAGGGGGGTCCGTACGTTGCTGACTGTATATCTAATGCATCATCCACGGTCATCAGTAATGAGACTGTATATCCCGCGAAAGTGTGGAGGTCGAGGCTTTTTAAACGCTAAGACCCTCCACAATCGCGAGATATGCAGTCTCAGGGAATATTTATACCTAGAAGCCGACATGGGGATGCATCGAGATGTGGTCGTGGTGGACAAGGGCCTTACCCCGCTCTCCTTGGCTAAAGAGAACTGGCGCAAACCTGTAGTGCTTGACACTAAGGACCGCATGGCGATATGGCAGAGTAAGGAGCTTCACGAACGCTACTTCCGGGCCCTGCATGGACCCGATGTAAATTTACCAGCGTCCGTAGCCTGGCTGCGTTGTGGTGACCTCTTTGGGGAAACCGAAGGTTTTGTCTGTGCAATAATGGACGAAGTTATGATGACGAACAATTACCGGAGATTCATTGTGAAGGACGGCACGGTTGACATCTGTCGGGCATGCCACCGTCCGGGAGAATCAATCCGACATATTATCTCCGGGTGTTCTCGTCTAGCTAATGAAGAGTACTTGCATAGACACAACCTTGTAGCCAGGATTATCCACTAGCAACTTGCTCTGAAATACAGCCTTGTGGAATCGGAAGTGCCGTACTACAGGTATGTGCCCGACCCAGTTCTCGAAAATGGAAATATCACATTGTACTGGGATCGATCTATCATCACTGACAGAACTATTGTTGCCAATAAGTTGTTGATAATAATAATAAAAAACGTTTATTTTCTCCACCACATAATGAAAAATTTGTATAGTACATGATTGTGTACACAAAAAATACATTGATGTTGTGGAGACTTTTTTTTTTTTTTTTTTGAGGGTGGGATATCATCAAATAACTTCTCCCGCTCTGGGCGGAGCGGGAGGGCGCGTCAGACTCTTACTGACTAAAACCCACCCGTGTTCCTTCGGCTGCCCTGTTGCCGGGGGCCACGATCTCCCTTTCGGTTTTCTTCGCAACCCCGGCAGGATGTTGTGGAGACTGGAGCCTGTACTAGGAATACCTGTGTTACAGGTCTCCAGGCCTCCAAACTACACGGACAAGTTACACTGATAGAAATGTTTACTACTAAAAGATGATAAAGATAATGGGGTGAACAATAAAAAACAAAAAATAATATAAAACAATTTGTTGCAAGTCTCTTTCACCCCACGTGACCTTATTGCGTTTAAAAATAACGCTTTTGGACTTAATTCTTAGTACATTTAAGTTACACGTTATCTCTAATGGTATATGGTCAGACCAATAGACGTTGTGTAATATCGTTGCATCGAACTCAGACCGCCACGCCGCTTCAGATACTAAGTACACAGTGGTCTAACCAACTCTGAGAACCATAAATGTCACTTACATACGTATATGTGTTCGAAGATAATATTTCAATGTCGGCACAACGCCACTGCTGCTCAACACAAAAATCCAGAAGTTCATCTCCAAACCACCCGCTAGGCTGCGTATTATAGTCACCCAATATAAACACAGAGTCTACACTATATTCCTCAACAATAGCCACAATCTCGCCCAGACATTCCGTGAACTCAGCCAGATTTTCGGCCGAGTCCGACGGCATATAAATTGAGAACACTAATACCGTACTTTCATATAACGTCAGTTTTATCGCTGTTATACGCACACTTGTACACTGTATGACAGATACCGCTTGAAATATACTTTTCCTCCAAAGTAAGGCGACACCACCGTATGGTCTTCAACGCAACACACCGGCGGCGGCGGCGGTATCCATCGCTGATTTTCCCGTAAACTCGAAATCTGCGTCAATAGTGCCCAAGAAAGGGATATCTTCCGGCAGCAACCAAGTCTCTTGCAAAGCTACAATGTCAGCTGATCTGCATAGACGTGTTGTGCGTGTATGTGTATAGGGTCCAGATGAAATGATAAGCGATTTAAGGTTATACTGAAATATTGGTTATTTAATAAATGGTTCACAATATACTTGATTATAACCTACACGATAAATTAGGACGTGGCAGGGCGATGGTATGTTAGCGACTGGCCAGCCCGGTGGGTTCCGGCCGGGCGGAATATCAAAACTGCAATTCAGCGATCGCGTCGCTAGGGTCGCTACAGACGTCTTACGCATTCGACTGAACGAGTGATCGACCTACAGTTGAAACTAACAAGTTTTGTGTTGTCATTGGTCATGTTGCTTCTCTTGATATTTCTATCCATCATCATTGAGTTTCTCGTCATTGCATGTTATCCTATATTCTTTATTGTTGTCATAAGTTTTTCTATTATAATAGATAAATTTTCGAAATTGAATGTCTTTTGGCCATAAACCGTCATCCAGAAACATTGACAGTTTCGCTTGTGGTACAAAGATCTTGTACGCATCATAGCGTTTTTGTTTAACCATATTAATGTTCTTAAGAGTCACAGATACATTCGTCTTCTGTTGTATGTACTCAATAATATCAGTTGGGCTGGTCGCTATGTGTACATTATTTATGAAAAGCGGAACTTTAATTTCGGCTGATCTAAACTTAACATCGAGCTGTGTTATAGCTTTGCCCTTGTATCCCTGCAGGCAATTTCTGGATCTTTTTCGTTGAGCAGTTTGCCATTCTTCAGAAATTGTATCTTTTTTCCATTCACCGTCAGCAAGAACAATTTCCGCTAGCGTTTTTTGCTTGGACCACCCGCTATTCCCTGAACCGGTTAGTTGTTGCATTTTGCTCGCGCTTGGTGCGCTTGCGTCTCGGTCACGTTCGGGCTTGGCCGCCGTCGCCGAATCTTCTTGTCGAGGTTCGCTCGTGTTACTAATAGGTGTGAACGAGACAGGCATTTTAGAAACACGTATGGGCGAGTGAGATGCTTGCACCTTACGAGTTGACGGACTAGACTTTCTACTCTCATCAGCTGTTGTCACTATATTGACGTATTGTGACTCATTATCACCGTTATGTTGTTTTGATTTTTCGATAAAGTGGGGTAGTCCCATCGGCCCACTTTCAAAACAAAAACTCTCAAGTCCACCACCACCGCCGCTTTTTTTATTTACATTAAAATCAAAGTTATTAACGATCGATGTTTACTTTAAGTTTTGCAAGTCATTTCTAATCTCACTTAGTTGTTTCTCCATAACATATGTATCCTTCATAATTCGTTTTTCATTTTGAATAGTCAGAGTATCCCTTAGTGTCCTGGTTGCGTCAATATGATCGAATGTCACTGGTGGGAGTTTATGCAAATCTATTGCTACAAATATTGGTGCCTGCTCAGGATCCGTTTGCTTGAATAATGATATCATGTCATAGATATTTCGTTGTGATTTACCACTATTTTTCCTAACTATTTTCCGTTGCTGCGTTGATTCTGAGGCAAAAAGTAGATTCTTGCCAGTTTCAATGACCACCTCCGAAAAGGCGGAAATACATAGTCTTACTAGACCCTCCTCGTCCATCACGTCCACTTTGTTTTGAATGAACGCTAATAGTTCACAAATGACAATATTACAAGTCGTACAT
Organism: Omphaloscelis lunosa; assembly: GCA_916610215.1. NCBI lineage: Eukaryota > Metazoa > Arthropoda > Insecta > Lepidoptera > Noctuidae > Omphaloscelis > Omphaloscelis lunosa. The sequence goes on along the minus strand of OU744245.1, from coordinate 498,297 downwards.
TTAATAACTTTCGAGGCCATTGCGCCTGAGACTGAGTCACAGTCACCGTCCGTACTACGTCCGACCGCTAACGCGTACGGCGGCGAGTGAGTGTTATAAGAAACTTCTTTTGATTTTGAAAATTATAAAATATCATTATATGGTCATATGGCTGAACCACTTTGATCAACTTCCATACAAAATATGGAAAAAATATAATTGATAAACCTATATTTTTTTTAAATCCTGTCAGTCATGCATTTTTTCCTATTATTTAGCAAACCATATCAAGAAATTTAAAAATCAGACCTTGGCCTTCAGCTATCCTTGAGATAAAATCTAATTTTTATTTTAAATTTAAACAATATCTATATTCATTAAGTAAAAATGATGATGTGGATATATTTAGTAACCTTTTCCGCTTAGCTATTTCTAAAGAGTCTTGAAAAGACCCGGGAAGAAATCGACATGTGTTTCACCTCTCAACGAGGCATCCTCAGGATGACGATTAACTTGTCGTGAACTCGAACACGGCGTGTTGCCACACCAAGCACCCAGCGCAGCCTGAGCTTTATTACTCGTTGAGTCTTCGCGACGTTCCCGCAAGGGGACGTGGCGAGCGGGGTCTGGGCATCGCCCCTCGCCCGCGGGAGCCATACAGTGAACCATTAATATGGGCCCCTCAATTAGATGCGCCTCGGACGGCGTCGTAGAATTCGACGCATCTTGCGAGCAAGATGCGTCTGTGTGTTTGGTTGCTATGAATATTATTGTAGGCGCGCCACGGCGCTAGCTCTTGTAGCGCCGCTTTCTTCACGACATCCCGGCGGTCAGTCCCCGCCAGGTGAGACCCCCAGTTACCTGGGGGAGGCCCAGCGAAGACGACCAGCGACAGGGATGCCGACTCGACACACCTACATGTTAATATGTAGTCTACCTCTCGCCCCGTTCACAGATCGAGCCGTTTGCGGATTGAGAGGCAGGCAGTCTCGTATGTATGAGCGGCTAGTGTTGTAGAGTAACACCGCTCAGTGTATTACGTGCGTCGCGGCCCACGTCGCGCCCGCACGTGATGTGTTTAGGTGCATGTGTAGTTGTGGTTGTCTGTATATAGTTGTGTGACATGCCTATATTAACTTAGAACACGCCACACAACAGATGTATGTGTACATCTGTAGTCTTATTATTTCGAGTAAGCTGCGTGTAGCCTGGGTGCTGCTTACTCGAGGCGTCAATCCGGTGCGATGGGGTCGGGGTCCGCTACCAGGTCGCGGGGCAAGGGTCTCGCGTCAGGCGGCCGCGCGTGCAAGGGCGCTATCTGCCTGACATGGGGCCAGGCAGAAGCGTCGGCACGCGCGAACATGGCCTTCGCGAGTCGCCGCACAAACTCATCCAGGCTCTCGATTCCGAGATCCCGCTGGATGACATCATTCCTCACGAGGTGAGGAGCATCAACAATGGTCCGCAGCGCAAGATGTTGTTGCGCGCGGAGCAGCTGCGGCTCAATTCACTCGTGAGGGCGAACCAAGCGGGGGCGGCGTACGTCAAGACTGGGCGTACGTACATCTTGTACACGCGACTGAGCTTTATCGCTTTTCTTTTTTTTTTTGAACGGGCATCTTGCAGTTTTGACCACTAAGGTCTTGGCTGCTTAACCGGACTTTCCTGTGGGTGCCTTAACCTGCTACACTCAAAGCCTCCAGCCAGGGGCAAAAAACTAAATTAAATTAAAACTAGGCGAACGCTCGCTAAGGGCACTCCCTGTGGGGTACGGACCTCGGCTTAGGGCGTCGCTGAGGGGAGGACAGCAAGAAGGGACAGGCTGGATCAAAATTGGTTTAAATCGTGATTATTATTCGGGGTAGTTTAAAGCTACGTGCTCAGCGGCAACAACTTGCTAGCACCTCGTTTTCGAGCAAGGGTCGGGGAGGAGTATAATTTACTCAGGGACACGGTCGCGGTCGCAAAGGACCTCGGCGGCGAGGTCGGAATGACGGGAGGCGTCTGTTCTTGTGTATTGTGCTGGTGGCCCTATTCTGCTCTTGGAGGAGTGTGATCGGATCATCAGGGTCGGAAAGGATATGCCTCGGGCGGCGGATCTGACTAATTCGGGAAGGGACATACTTGGCTGCTTCGACAACCAAGGGGTTACGATGTCTAGGAGCGGAGTCAAAGTAACGCTTGAACATGCGTTTAAGGAACTGGTGAATCGTAGGGATTTTACAGTCGAGATGGAGGATCTCGTTTCTGACATAGAAGGGAGCTCCCGTGGCTTTACGGAGGAAACGGTTCTGCAAGGCTTGCAACCTATGGATGGAATGGGACTTGGCGTGGGCGAATACTGCACCCGCATAGGTCATAATGGGTCGGATACAAGATGTGTAGATGCGCAGTTTGCACTTAAGTGAAAATTTGCTGCGTGCATTTAGAACGAAATGGAGTCTACCTAGAGCAAAAGCGGCTCGCGAACGAACCGTCTTTATGTGCTCAGAAAAGGAGAGATGGTGATCTAGGATAACACCTAGGTATTTGGCGCGCCTAGCCCAAGGGATTGGTTTGCCGAACATGGTGATAGGTCGGGGGAAAGGGGGGGTTCTAGTTCGCGGTTTAGCAAAGCTAACCGCTTGACTTTTGTCTGGATTTACTTCTATTTTCCATTTTCTAAACCAGGCGCCAAGGTTGTTGACAGCCCTTTGGAGGTTTAGCAGCATAGTAGCTGAATTGCCCTTGCAGATGATCGCTGTATCGTCTGCGAACAGAGCCAACTGCGTCGATCTGTGTCTGGGGATGTCGCTGGTGAATAGCGTGAAAACGAGGGGGGCTAATACTGAGCCCTGAGGGACTCCTGCCCTTATGGGGCGGGGGGAGGAAAGGGCTCCTTCGATGCAGTAGCGGAAGGTGCGGTTCGACAAATAGTCTCGTAAGATGAGCACGAGGCGATCCGGCACTCCGAGTTTGTAGAGCTTATAAATTAAGCCGTTGTGCCAGACTTTGTCGAACGCCTTCGCTATGTCGAAGAATACTACGCTCGTCTGCCGGCCATGGGTGAGAGCACCACTGACCAGCTCGACGATACGATGGACCTGATGCACGCTAGAGTGCTGAGTTCGAAAGCCGAACTGTTCGTTGGGGATGAGGCCCTTGGTCTCTGCATAATCTCTGAGGCGCTTATAAATAAGCTTCTCATAGATCTTGCCGAGAACCTTGAGCAGACTGATGGGCCTATAACTAGATGGCTCGTTTTTGGGTTTACCTGGATTAGGGATACCTATGACAGTGGCCTCTTTCCACGTCTGGGGAAAAATGTTATTGCTTAACGCACCATTGAAGATGGTGGTCAAAAGCATAATTAAATGGGCTGGGAATAGTTGAACCACCCTATTGGTGAGTCCGTCTGAACCGGGGGCTTTGCGATTTTTCAGACCTTTGATAATCTCATGTACCTCATCTGGTTCGATGGGGGGCAGGGGAAAATCAGGGTCTTCAATGGGAGGGATAGAGGCTCTACGTTCGACTTCGGCGTCGACCTCATCGAGGTGAGCTTTGTCTACTGTCTACACATATAGATAAATTGTCAAAAAAGCTAAGCTCCGCAGCATATGCTGTTAGAAAAATTCGTAATTTAACTAACAGAGACAGCCCGTTTAGTGTACTTTAGTTATTTTCATAGTGTAATGTCGTACGGTATTCTGTTGTGGGGAAATGCCGCCGACATTCAAACTATCTTTGTTTTGCAGAAAAGAGCTGTTCGATCTATTTATAAATTAAGTCCTAGACACTCTCTCAGAGATAAATTTAAGGAGATAAATATAATGACTGTGCCTTCTCAGTATATTTTTGATAATCTTTTATATGCCCATAAAAACAAAAAATTGTTTAAAAAATACAGTGATATCCATAACATAAATACTAGGAACAAACACAAATTTGTTGTACCTACAACAAGGCTCAAGAAAATAGGTAGCTCCTTTATATGTCAATGTATACGCTTTTATAATAAACTTCCAAGCCACGTACAAGATCTAAGCCTTAATAAATTCAAATCATTTACTAAACGCAAGTTGTGCCAGAAGGCTTTTTATGCCGTTAAAGATTACATTGAGGACAAAAAGGCATGGGATTGAGCTGCTCCAATTTTATAATTTTTTATGTTTTACTTTCGGAACTTTATTTTTTTTTTTTGCTAACTTTAAAATTATATACACAATGACATGAATATTTACTTTGTGAAGTATAATATTTTTTTATTATTTTTTATTATTGTGAATGTGAGGACTATGTGGGTCATATATATATATTTATTTTTCTCAGTTACTTTTAATGATCATCTGGCAGTTGTGAGTACTTTATGCGGCCTACCCAAATGTCCTTTCTTTGGTATTGTTCGTCGAATCATTGAGCTCCTTTTAAGTTCCGAGTTGAGCTACACGATTACTGACAAATGCGTGCGTGGAATGGACAGGTCCACTCACATCTGTATGGTTCTTTCCTCAAAAGACCATTTCAGACACAAATCTACATGGTCCTCAAATAAAATGCTCTGACCAAGATTATTTCCTGGTTTTTATATACACATTGACATTAATGAATTTTATATACTTTTAAAGTATTATATTATTTAAATTATTGTGAATGTGAAGACTATGTGGGTCATTCCTTTTTCTTTTTGTTTTTAATTTTTTCTCACTTAGTTCTAATTATAGTCTGACAGTTTTGAGTAATTTATGCGGCCTACCCAAATATCCTTTCTTTGGTATTGTTCGTCGAATCGTTGAGCTCCTTAATTCTGAGTTGAGCTGCACGATAACTGACAAATGCGTGCACTGACTGGACAGGCCCTCTCAATCTGTGTGATGCTTTCCTCAAAAGACCACTCCAGACACCAATCTACATGGTCTTCACATGATCTGACCAAGATTATGTGTGGACTTTAAAAGAGACTATGACCTCTGAGTTTGTTTCGGCCTTTCTTCTCAGAGTAGTCAGTTAGGAAACGCCGACCTCATCTAGTTTTTAAAATATGATTGACGTGTAAAAGTGTTTGTACAAACCTATTTACAGAAATAAAATCATTTATCATTATCATTTACTGGTAGGGTACTGGGAGAGCATTGGGCTTCAAGACTGTCGGCTAGGCACTCGGCTTTGTCGATGTCGTCGAAGGCTAATGTTTTGTCCGGGCGGACTAACGGGGGCATATGGCCTGAATGGGGGGATCTGAGTTTCCTTTGGAGTTCCCAGAAGGCTAGGTGAGTAGGCTCAAGGTCGCTCAGCATCTTGTCCCAACCCGTTTCACGCAGCTCCGCCATATGTGTCCTTACAGTTCTCTGTAAGTAGCGCATGTGGGCTTTGTTGGCGGCGCAGGGAAAGCTGCTGTAAGCACGGACAGCTGCGTTCTTCTCAGTCAGCAGGGCGCGCGCATCGTCCGGGAGTTTCAGGTAACAGGGATCTGTTGCCGGAACCTCCCTTGAGCAGTCGCTCAGGACGGTTTGCACGTGCTCCGTGAGTGAGTCGATCGCAGCTGTTGTGTTAGCGATTGAGTCAAATTGGTCCGGAATAGAGTCTAGTAAGGGGGACGTGTTGGATTTCAGCTTTTCGCTTACTTTCTTCCAGTCCGTCACTTTTCTAGTGGGGAGAGGGTGGTTTGGGTCAGAGGGACCTATGCGGGATAGAAGATGGATGATAACTGGGCGGTAGTCAGAGGTAAGCTCGTGCACCGTTTCTATCGAGTCAAGTCGTAAGTTCACGTTCTTAAGGAGCGTTATGTCAAGGACGTCAGGGGTGTAATTAACCATATGGGGATAATAAGTGGGATTCATCGGAGCGACGATGTCGAAGTTAAGAGTGGAAGAGAGGTCGAACAAGTGTCGGCCCCTGGGGGTAGTGATTTGACTGTTCCAAGAAGGATGGTTGGCGTTGAAGTCCCCTGCCATAATGACAGAGTCGCTCATGCCGAAGAGTAGCTGTAGGTCATCAGAGATAAGTTGGTAGTTTTCTGAGGCCTGCGCTGGGATGGGAGGGATATAAACCGACACTAGAGTGATCGGCGAGTGACCAGTCATGCCTAGGCGACAGACTGATACTTCTAATCGGGAGAGAGGTGGAGGGTCCATAGGGATGCAATACAGATCCTTTTTATAATAAATGAGAGTGCCACCCGCGTGACAGCGCGTCCTATCATTTCGAATTAAACGATAGTTAGCTATGGAGGGGTTTCGTTTATGGGGCTTTAGGAAGGTTTCCTGTACGAGGAGAAGATCTAACTGATGATCGCGGAGGAATTCCGCGATTTCATCTTTTTGATTAAATAAGCCGTTGGCATTGAAAGTTCCTAACTTTAGGGATCGGGGTTTAAACCTTTCATAAGAGGCGTTATTCATTATGAGGGTCTAGTGAAGGAAGTGAGGGCGGAGGTAATGTCCTCATAGGCCAGGAACACTTTATGGATTTGCTCGTAGCATCCTGATTTTTTGGCTTCAACAATGTCTATGGCCATTTGTTGAGCCCTGGGGGTGCAAGAGGTCATGAATGTGGAGCTAATTATGCTGAATGCATTCTTAGCGGGGTCTGAGTAAATATTTTTATTAGCCACGTGAACGTGACGCGGGGAAGCCGAGTTAATATTGGGTTTTACGGGGGGCGCGGGGGGTGCGCTATGCTGTGTAGGCGCGTGGGGAGCGGGGAAGCCGGAAGGAAGAGGAGGGCGGACTCGCGGGTCCATTAAGCAGTATAGCGGGGTATGAGGGGGAGGGGGGCGCGGGGTAACCAGAGCCGAGAAGGTCTGCTGGTGGTTATAATTTAGCTGAGACCAAGGGCTAGGTCTCTGTGGGCTTAGCCTCTGAGGTATCTGGGAAGAGGGGAAAGGTTGGAAGACCTGTTGACGTTGCTGCCTAGCGTCTAGACGCTTAGACAGCTTTGTTGTGTTAGCCTTAGGGGCTTTGGGACATCCGCGGTAGTTAGCCGTGTGGCCTTCGAGGCCGCACAGCACGCAACTTGGCGGGGTGGCGCACAAGTTGCGATCTTTGGGTCGGGTGCAGTCTGCAGTGCCATGGTCTCCCAGGCACTTTACGCACCTGGGTTTCGCATGGCAGTGCTTCTGGCTGTGGCCATATACACACATCAAAAGTGTCTAGGGATCAACATATATTTTTGCAATAACTTTTCTCCTGATTGATATTAATTAAAATTTTCTTTAAGGATTCATCAAATAAAGTGTTTTCGTTTGTCACAGTAACGATAAACCAAGTCACCTTTGCATTAATAAAGAAATTTGCCATTTTCCTAATAAAGGGATTTTTGACATTTGAACCACTAACATTAAAGTTCGAAAAAAAGACTGAAATAACAGTTTTCTTTAAAATTTTATTGGGTAACTTAAACAATTAATAATCCGTGTTTCTACCGCGAACACTAACAACACAAGAACATCGGTTTGGCATACTCAAAATGAGTTCATCCAAATCACGCTGTGGAATGGCCGCCCATGTTCGTTGCAACAACAAAAAAAGGTCTTCTTGCGACTGGATACCCTCCATATTCGGCAGAGCTCTTCTCTGTAGCATATCCCATGCATGCTCAATCGGGTTCAAGTCTGGCGACTGAGCAGGCCAGAGCAGGACATTGATGTTAGCTGCGGCGAGAGTCTGTCTTACAACTCTTGCGGTGTGCGGTCGTGCATTATCATGCATTAACTGAAATAAGGGACCGATTTGCACTTGTAGAGGAACGATGACGTCAGATACAATCGTCTCAGCATAAATTTGAGCGTTGAGGTTGCCTCTGATCCAAATCAACTCAGTTCTTCCGCCGATCCAAATACCCGCCCATACCATGATGGTTCCACCACTATAAGGATGGACTTCCTGGCAGGATTTTAATCGCTGTTGGCGTCCAGGGGTTCTCCAGTGTCGTATACGTCTTGTATCCGGTCTCATACCAAAACGAGACTCATCAGAAAAGCACACGAAACGCCATTGTTCTTTTGCCCAATTTCTGTGTTCAAGAGCCCATTGATATCGAATCCTACGATTGTGCATTGCTATAGGTGGTACCCGTAGCGGTCTTCGGGAATGAAGGTTCACTTCATGCAAGCGGTTTCTGACTGTTTGGTCGCTAATTAAGTTCCCTGAAGAGTGATGAAGCCTCACGGCTAACATCATGGCGGTTATTGTTGGAGCTCTTCGAGTTAAGATTTGAATGTATCGGTCTTGTCTCCGTGTGGTGCAGCGATACCGTCCTCCATGGCGCTCAGCCACGGTACCAGTGCTTCGGTAACGTGTCCAAAGTCGACTGATAACACTCTGACTTGTATTCAGAGCTAAAGCCACAGTACGTTGCCGGGAACCAGCTTCTATCATTCCCACGGCTCTGAGCATTTCTTCCCTGCTTAAATGACGTCGCCGCTCCATAATAACGTTGGTTTTAATCAGTAGTAGGGAAACAGTAGCACTAATAATGTCTTCAATGCGTTGTATGTTTTTATAGGGAAAATATTGACAGCTGATTTTCATCTTTTACTCGAATTTGATTAACAGTTCCTGTTTCAAATTATGAAATGCACCAAAAAGGATCCATATAAATTTATATAATCATAAATTTATTACAAAGCCACATCTCAATCTCAAGAAATCCGCATAAAAATGCTTGATCCCTAGACACTTTTGATGTGTGTAGTTGGCAACGGTGACATTGCCCTATGACGCTGTTTTTCCAGGGCTTCTCTATGGAGAAGCCCACTAACTGAAAGATCGTTTTCACGTTGAATATGGGGTGATGCCCCTCGGTAGGGGAGCACACGACAATAACCATGTCGTATGCTTCCCTGCCGCGCGAGCGGTGCATTCGGTGCATTTCGTCGACGGGGATGTTCTGCGACTGAAGGTCGGCAAGAATGTCTGCCGAGGGAATCTCCTTAGGGATCTTTTTTATAACAACCCTAATCTGTCTATCTTCTGGGAGGGAGTAGGTGTGGAATGACACACCTCTCTCTCTCAGGACCCTGGTTAAGTCCCTATAGTCTTTCGACGTAGGGACGAGTACTTTAATACCCTGTTGGGTAGAGCGAGCGCTAGTGTAGCCTATCTTGGGGTCTACACACCACTTTGAAACTGCCGTCCACTTATCCTTGTCTTGGATAAAGACAGGGGGTGGCGGCGCGACCTTTTTAGGGCCGGAGTTTTGCGCGGATCGCGGCGCGTCATTCTGCGAGGATGACGCAATCGGGCGGGGGGCGGTGGAGGGGGAAGCTACGGGGGTACAAGTAGTGGCGGGAGTGATGGTGGGGGTTGCCTGAGGGGCGACTATGATTGAGTCGTCGATGACGACTACTTTGCTCGCTTGAGACGAACTCTGCTTCTTTTTCTTCCTCTTGTTCCCTTTCCCGGTGACTGGCGTGAAGCCATCGTCATCCGAGTGGGAAGAGGAGGAGGAATGAGCAGAGGCTTGAGCCTCTAAGTCGGGGGTATAAAATGGATGGGGGGTTGGGGCGCGGGCTATGGCGGTCGCGTCTTCTACAACGTCCATATTGTCTGAAGGACATGGACTAAATTGGGCATCGATTACATCGCTGAAGTCAGCGATGGATGAGGACCTAACTTCGGTCTGCTGTGAAGCAGCGAGACCTTCGAGTTCGTTACCGAACTCATTTATGAGGGTAGGGTCCTTTTTAAGGACTCTATTAAGGAGGTCGAGGAGCTTGGAGTTTTCGCTCCTGAGGGATAAGAGGTCGTTACGGAGTGACTAAATGTCACTCTGTACGGCCTCCATAATAGATAATTAAAATTGGGACCTAATTTTCCCTAATTACAATCCTAACAACCTAATAGAGCACCTCGAACACCTTGGAGATTGATGGCAGCAAGGTGATTGGCCGATAGCTCTCTGGCTTCAGTACATTATTCCCCGCCTTGGGCAGCATTATGACGCGCCCCTCCTTCCAGGCCGTGGGAAAGGTCCCGGTGCGCAGTATCGCCGTAAACAGGCGCGCCAGTGCCGCTACTGTACGGAACGGCAGGTGGCGCAGCACTGTATTGGCGATACCGTCAGCACCGGGGGCCTTCTTGGGCTTGGTCCGCAGGATGGCGCGTCTCACTGCCCCAGGCGAGAAGAAAATGGGATCTTCTTCGGGAGCTATCGGCGTCGCGAAGTAGCCTCCAAGGTGTTGCTCGACTGCTGCGACATGGTCGTGATCGGTTGCAGGATTCGGTCGGAACTGACGCTCCAGGTGACTGGCGAAGACCTCCGCCCGGTCCTCTGATGCGTACTTAAGCGTCCCGTCGCTGTTCAGTAGAGGGCGCGGCGGGACTGGGGTACTCGTAAGCTGTCGACAGAGCGCGTGAACCGACGGCCAGCTGTCCGTCGTCGCGTCTATTCTTTCCTCCCAGCCCGCGGCGGTGTGGGCCAATAACTCGGCCTTCACCTTCTCCGCGAGACTGTTGAGTTTAGTCTTAAGACTTGGGCATCTTAGTTGTTGCCACTGCTTGCGTAGGCGCCTCTTCTCGGCGATCAATCTTGTAATGTGTGCCGGCAGGGGCGGCAGTAGCCCTCTCCCCTGCGGCACTGAAGTTGTCGCCGCTTGTAAGGCGCTTTGGATGCAAGCAGTGACGTCACCCGCTGTCTGGTCCACGTCCGCGGAGGTGACGATGGGCCGAGTTGGCGTGGTGGTGTCTAGCATCTCTCCGAAGGTAGTCCAATCGGTACGTCGACGTGGCGCTAGAGGCTTCAGTCGGGTCGGCACACCCGATAGGACGACGAGTACGGGTTGGTGGTCGGACCGCAACTCGTCGTCAATCACTTGTTGGGTGATCTGGCGGTGTAGCCCTCGGTGGACTACGACGTCCAGCACATCTGGCATCCACCCTGGGTCGTCCGGGTAATGGGTGGGCGTCTCCGGGCCGGACACCGTATACCCGAAGGCTTCCGCGTCCGCGAAGAGCCGTCTCCCCCCGTTGTTGATGTTTGTAGAGTTCCACGCCGGGTGCTTACAATTTAAGTCGCCGGCGAGGAGGACCGCGTTCCCGTTACGCGTGCTAAGTAGGGCCCGCATCTCAACCATGTCCATGGGAGACGCGGGCGGCTTGTAGCACGCGTAGATGTTTATGTCCTCGCCGGCAACATGCAGTTGCACACCCAGCGCGTAGAACGTGCTGAGGCTCGGCGGGGGGAGCTCCTGATGGACGACTCTCCGCCTCACTAGTACCGCCAGACCACGGTAGCGGGCGTTCTGTGCCGACCTTTCATCCTTCCGATACAGGTAATATCCTGGGACCCTGACCCTATCTTCGGGTCCCAGGAGCGTCTCGTTGACGAGTGCCACGTCGACGTCCTGTTCCCGAAGGAGGTGGCGGAGGAGGGCGACCTTTTCCCTGAGGCCGCGGGCGTTCCAGTGTATGATCCTCAACGGCCTAGCCATCGCAAAGGGCGAGCAGTGTGGCCAGGCCGTCAAAGACCACGAATTCGTTGTCTCGGCCCTGCCTCAAAGCCCTTATAAGATCCATTAAGAGCTTTATTGCGCAGGTTGTGAATTCTTTCGTGTGAGATGTCTGTCTCTTCGCCAATACATTCGCCGATGTATCGGCCGAAGTGGCGATTTGAGCGCCGCCACGCGTCAGTGCAGGGAAGTTTTCCTGCACTGTAATTGGCCGCGGCGTCTTCGTGACTTTCGCCGCGGCGGTGGCGGCGCCATGCGGCTTTTGGGCGAACCTCTCTAGTGCGGCATTCTGCCGCGGTGCCGTCTTGGCGCTAGTGGTAGGTTCGCCCATTCTTTCATTATCTTTTCCTGTGTTCACAGCCTGCGCAGCCATGGAGGCAGGGGCGGCCGTGGGGGGGTCGTCTTTTGCGCCCGGGGGGGAGTTCCTCTTTCTCCCTTTCCCCCCGCGCTTCTTCTTCCTCCGCCCAGAGGAGGGGGCTTGCGTCCTGGTGGTGGGCTCATTCGCCGCCGCCATCAACGTCGCGCCGTCAGTCTGGACGACTGTTGCCATCTGGGCTTAAGGCCCAGTTGTTCGGGCCCGTCGTGTGGCCGTGATGGCGACGGTCCCCGCTCGCTTATTCCGTATCTCTCGCTCGAATACGGGGCATTTGGTGTTATTTGCGGGATGCGGGCCACCGCAATTTGCGCAGGTGGCCGGCTCTACCCGCGGACGCGGACAGTCACGGGCCGCGTGCTCCGCCCCGCATCGCACACAAGCGAGCGGGCGGTGACACTGGTGCGAGCTGTGACGGAATCGCTGGCACCGGTGGCACTGTGCGGGCCCACGCTTCCCACGCCAAGCCTCTATTTTGACACCACGCATGTTCATGAACACGGTGGTGCCATATATCTCCCTAACATCCGGGGTCTTCTTTAGGATAGCGTGGAACACGCAGCCGGGTCGTCCGAGTGCGCCCTTAATATGACGCACGTACTCCGGCTGGTGCCCCAACTCCCGGAGTTCCTCCTCTATCTCCTTGGGGTCCGTGTCCGCCGGTAGGCCCCTGATGGTGACTTTGAGGTTCTTCTCCGCTGGTAGTGAGTAAGCGAACCAGCTCACTCCGCTGTCCTTCTCCAGGCCGGTCAGGTATCGCTGGACCAGCCGGTACTCGTCCTCGGTTTCCGGGGTGAATCTCACCCCGGTTCCGTAGGGGCGAGCATTCGGGGGCCGGCCCAACTTTTCCCGGATGGCCCGGAAATGTGCGGCCCAGTTTGGCAGCGTCTCCACTACCAGCGGGGGAAATCTGAGTTTCTTCTTCTTCTTGTTCCCCGGCGCCGCAGCGCCCGGGGGGGCATCAGGGGGGGGGGGGGGGGGTAGTCGTCCTACCGGTCAGGGGTACGTTATGGGTACTTACCCCTGTGGGCGACACAGAGGGTGTCGGCGATTCCGGTGGTGTACGCCGGCGGACCGCGTCCGAGAAGAAGGGCGATTGCGGCGCGTCCCGGCCCCGCGGCGCGCTTTTGCGCTGTGGCCGCGGCGGGTCGAGGCAGTACCGCTTCGCCTCCACCGACGCGGTCTCGCCGGAGCTTCTCCTGCGTCGCTGGGGCCTGGGCTCGAGTTGGTACTCAAAGTCGAGCCCCAGTGACAGTGTCGATGTTGAGATGTAGGCAGCTTCTCCCACGATGGGCCGCTGTCCGGATCGCGAGGTCATGTCTGGGGACATGTCTCCGCGACCGGAGGCGGCCGAGCCCGCCGACGCCAGCGACATGCTCGACCCCGCACGCGAGGAGCATGTCGACAGCATCGCGGGCGAATCGTACGCCGAGCTTCGAGGAGGCGCTGGTGACTCGGGCGCCTTTGTCGTCAATTGTGCCGGCCGTACGGGCGGCCTGGCACCGGCTGCTCGCTCGCGCTCAGCCGCTGTCGGTCCCGCCAGCGGGAGGCGAGGGCCGGGGGCGGCGGCGCGAGGCGCAGCTTGGGGTTGAGTGGGCGATACGAACCTCGGCGGCGGAGCGGAGGTACGTACCGGCGGTGCTCGGGCTCGCTCCGATGTTGTGGTGCGCGGGGCGGGCAGCGAGGGGAAGTCTGATAGGGGCGCGCTGGAGCGCGCGGCGGGCAAACGTTGTTGTCCGGGCGCAGTGGCGCGCGCGGATGGCGTTGGGGCGCGCGCTTGTAGCCGGTCCCGGGGCCTGAATAGGCACTGGACGGAACGCGGCTGGGCGGACGGGTACTGCATGTACCCGGCTCGTCGACGGCGTGGGCGCAACGCGCGCAGGCGCCGATGACGTCGTTGCTGTTGTGGGAGGTGGCGGCTTCTTCTTCTTCATCATCTTCTCCTTCGTCTTCGGGGGGCCGGCCGACGGCGCACCGGACGACGCGTCGCCAATGTTTGGCAACGACATCGCCCGGTCCAACGTCGGGCGGGCCTCTTCTTGGTTCCCGGCATCGCGGCCTAATGAGCCGCGCTTGCCGGGATTGGGCATAGTGTTGGGGCTTGGTCTCCGCGACCGCTACGGCGATACTCGCCGGGCAGCGCACGGGGCTGCTCTCTCTGTGTGCGCACAGGGAACCGACGGCGTCCTGTACGTACACAGAGAAAGGAGAGTTTAAAAACTGCGGTCCGCGCGGATATCGAGACAACTGTTTGGGTGACTAGTTGATCCGATGACCAAATGGCTGATCCAATCCTGAGTGGGCTTTATCGCCCATCCAACCCACTTATATACTGCTCGCCCCACCTCGGCTTGGACCGTGATCAGCGCGATAAGGGGCAAACAATCGCAGTAAAGGTGACCTTGGCATACTCGTATTTAATTCGTTCAACAGTGTAACGTTTCCTGTATTATTATTATTTTTATTTTTTTCAGTACTAGAGAGCTTAGAAATAGTGAAAAATAATACAGGAAACGTTACACTGTTGAACGAATTAAATTTAAGAATCATCTGTGGTATTACATGTCATATTGAGCCAGATTGATTTTCTACCTACTTACTCATAAACAGGCCATAAAAACGGGCTGCAACCGAAAGTAAACTTTATACCCATGTATAAATTAAGTAATTTTTACGAAATCACATAGATTGGAAACTAAATTTAAAAAATCTCGATTTTTAAATAAATAGGTACTTCGTATAAAAAGATCAAATTCGCCAGTTTCGTCATTCGTGCTTGTGTGGTACCTACACTACCTACGCTGAGGTACCTACTTAGGTTAGGTTGGGTTATGTTGATCGACCGGAGACTCGAACCTAGGACCCCAAAATGAGCAAACACGCACAGACTAGCCTTCGTCTTCTGACGAAGATCGTCTACTACTGAGCTCAGCTTGGAATGCACCGCCATTTATACTTTCTTGGTGTCGCGTCACGCCAGCTACGCGATATTGCAGCGATTTGCAACAACAAAGGAAATTCCTTTGGCGGTGTCGCGCTGCGAATCGCGCGCGATATATCGCAGAATCGCCACGCGACACGTCGCGCGATAAAGGCTTGTCCAGACCAGCGCGATATCGCGGGCGCTACAAGGGTCGCGCTGCTTGTAGCGCCCGTGATATCGCGCCAGTTTGCACGAGCCTTAAAGGCTCGTACAGACCAGCGCGATATCGCAGACGCGACACGGGTCGCGCTGCCTGTCGCGCCTGAGATATCGCGCTGGTCTGTACGAGCCTTAAATCGATATCGCGGGCGCTACAAGGGTCGCGCTGCCTGTAGCGCCCGCGATATCGCGCCAGTTTGCACGAGCCTTTAAGTGAGTATGACATACTCTCAACTGCCATGCTCTTTCAAGTCAACATACATCTTAATAACATAATAAACGGCTCCAAAGTACTCACATTTACAAAAATAAAAATGCTTCTAAATTATACAAAACTATAGTCTGCAATGTATTTAAGAAATTCGTAAAATTTTACCACCAAAAAAAAGAAAATCATCAATCATCATTCAACAATTTACGTGGTAAAACAAAAAATAAACATTAAGTTCGTAATGTCAAAAAACAAAATTTAAAAAAGGGGAAGACTTCCAAATATTAAAATTATAACTAGTGAGCACAAGTGCAAAGGGAGCAGGAGCAGCATTAAGCCAAGCATTTTTTTTGTACGATATAATCATCCGACTTAAATATGCTTGTCTACACAGTATGTGCATGTTTTAAATATCTTCTCATTTAGTTGAAGAATATCGAGTGGTATTTTATTATAACATTTTACACAGTACCCTATAAAAGAAGTGTGTAGGTACTTTAAAAAATCTAAAACGTGGGTGATCTAATTTATTCCTACTTCTAGTGTTAAAATTATGCCTGTCACTAGCTTACTAAAAAGATGTAGATCTTTTCGAACATACATAATGTTTTCATATATATACTGACAAGGTACCGTCATGATGTTAATTTCCTTAAACAGTTCCCTTAGAGACTCGCGTCTGCGCAGGTTGTAGATGGTTCTGATGGCCCTCTTTTGCAGAGTAAATATAGAATCTATATCTGCAGCCCGTCCCCACAGCAAAATACTGTAAGACATGATGCTATGAAAGTAACTAAAATAGACCGGTCTCGCGGTAGCCACGTCTGTTAGTTGGCGGATTTTCCAACCAGCGTAAGCGGCTGAACTTAGCCGCCCTGCAAGTGATGTTAAGTGAGGACCCCACTGTAGTTTGGAGTCAAGCGTTATCCCCAGGAAAACCGTCTTTTCGACGAATTCTAGTGTCTCCTTATTCAAAACAATGTGACATTCACTATTTCTAATATTCGGTAACGCGAATCTTATGCATTTAGTTTTCTTCTCATTTAATACCAAATTATTTACAGTAAACCAATTATGAACCTTAAGCATAGCGTTATTTACGTCGTCAAGCTCCTATACATGTCTGTTTACTTTAAAAATCAGTGATGTGTCATCAGCAAATAATACCATTTGTGGTTAGTTTTTCAGTAAATTAGATAAATCATTTATACAATGTGGATCTGGACTTACGACATTAAATTAAAACGAGCACAGTACTAGTCCAAATTTAGTAGTTAATGGAAAATTTAAGAATTGGAATTATCAAACAAAATTAATAGCAAAATCAACTGCATAAGATGTAAACACGCTTTATCTGCGAAAAGTCATTGACCTGTTGCACGGTGTGGTGCGGGACGCAGCGGGCGGGGGTGCGGGACGTAGGTGGACGTAGGTAGGTACTTTAGTCGGAGAACAACAAATCCGCGGCCACACTCTGCGCCTGGCATCGGACGCGGACGGACGTGCTGCGCTGCTGATTGTGGTTCCCGATAGTGACTCAAGCGATCCTGTTCCTGAGTCATCGTTTCGTCACGTACTGCGACGCTCTTCATAGTCGATTATTATTAATCGACTATCGTCGACCAATTAATCGGAGTCTTCGGAAATAAGGTTAACTGACTCTTCAAGTCATTTTGCCCCTTCAGGGAAAAACCACAGTTTCGTGGTCCTCGGTGGAAACCATACGGTGCCAACGAAACCGAGGGGGTGTTGACCCAATCACACCCGCCGATCCCCTTCAGGGTTAGGCAGTCAATTGGCCGGATCCCAGTGTTCGGCCTTGGGGGGTCTCCTAGTCGGCATTGGTGACAGTTTTCCTTTCACAGCTACACACCTAGTGTCGGTCGGGTGTGTCTACACCCGGCGCACTAGACTGGTCAGGACCCCGTTGCACAATAAGATAGGCAACGGGCAAAAGCAAGCTTAGGGCTCACCAATAGGCACACAACCTCCCTGTCTATACCCGACAGGGAGGGTTTACACATCCCCGGTAGTCCGTTCGGGGAATTAGGTTATTAGGATTATAATTAAGGAAAATTAGGTCCCAATTTAAATAGTCATTATGGAGGCCGTACAGAGTGACATTCAGTCACTCCATAACGACCTCATTTCCCTCAGGAGTGAAAACTCCAAATTGTTAGATCTCCTCAATAGAGTCCTAAAAAAGGACCCGACCCTAATCAACGAGTTCGGTACCGAACTCGAAGGTCTCGCTGCTTCACAGCAGACCGTAACTAGGTCCCAATCCATCGCTGACTTCAGCGGTGTAATCGAGGCTCAATTTAGTCCCTGTCCCTCAGACAGCATGGACGTCGTAGAAGTCGCGACCGCCACAGCCCGCGTCCCGACCCCCCATCCATTTTATACCCCCGATTCAGAGGCTCTAACCTCTGCTCATTCTTCCTCCTCTTCCCACTTGGATAACGAAGGTTTCACCCAAGTCACCGGGAAAGGAAACAAGAGGAAGAAGAAGAAGCAGAGCTCGTCCCAAGCGAGCAAAGTAGTCGTCATTGACGACTCTATCATAGTTGCCCCTCAGGCAATCCCCACTACTACTCCCGCCGCTACTTGCGCCCCCGTAGCTTCCCCCTCCACCGCCCCTCTCCCGATTGCGTCATCCTCGCAGAATGACGCACCGCGATCCGCGCCAACCTCCGGCCCTAAAAAGGTCGCGCCGCCACCTCCTGTCTTTATCCAAGACAAGGATAAGTAGACGGCTGTCTCGAAATGGTGTGTAGACCTAAAAATAGGCTACACTAGCGCCCGATCAACCCAACAGGGTATTAAAGTATTAGTCCCTACGTCGAAAGACTATAGGGACTTAACCAGGGTCCTGAGAGAGAGAGGTGTGTCATTCCACACCTACTCCCTCCCAGAAGACAGACAGATTAGGGTAGTGATCACAAAACATCCCCGTAGATGAAGTGCACCGTATGCACCGCTCGCGTGGCAGGGAAGCGTACGACATGGTCATTGTCGTGTGCTCCCCTACCGAGGGGCATCACCCCATTTTTAATGTCAAGACAATATGTCAATTAGTGGGCTTCTCCATAGAGAAGCCCTGGAAAAACAGCGTCATAGGGCAATGTCACCGTTGCCAACTTTACGGCCATAGCCAAAAGCACTGCCATGCGAAACCCAGGTGCGTCAAGTGCCTGGGAGACCATGGCACTGCAGACTGCACCCGACCCAAGGATTGCAACTTATGCGCCACCCCGCCAAGTTGCGTGCTGTGCGGCCTCGAAGGCCACACGGCTAACTACCGCGGATGTTCCAAAGCCCCTAAAGCTAACACAGCAAAGCTGTCTAAGTAGACAAACCAGTAGACAAAGCTCACCTCGATGAGGTGGACGCCGAAGTCGAACGTAGAGCCTCTATCCCTCCCATTGAAGACCCTGATTTTCCCCTGCCCCCCATCGAACCAGATGAGGTACATGAGATTATCAAAGGTCTGAAAAATCGTAAAGCCCCCGGCTCAGACGGACTCACCAATAGGGTGGTCCAACTATTCCCAGCTCATCTAATTATGCTTTTGACCACCATCTTCAATGGTGCGTTAAGCAATAACATTTTTCCCCAGACGTGGAAAGAGGCCACTGTCATAGGTATCCCTAAACCAGGAAAACCCAAAAACGAGCCATCTAGTTATAGGCCCATCAGTCTGCTCAAGGTTCTCGGCAAGATCTATGAGAGGCTTATTTATAAGCGCCTCAGAGACTATGCACAGACCAAGGGCCTCATCCCCAACGAACAGTTCGACTTTCGAACTCAGCACTCTAGCGTGCATCAGGTCCATCGTATCGTCGAGCTGGTCAGCGGTGCTCTCACCCAAGGCCGGCAGACGAGCGTAGTATTCTTCGGCATAGCAAAGGCGTTCGACAAAGTCTGGCACAACGGCTTAATTTATAAGCTCTACAAACTCGGAGTGCCGGATCGTTTCGTGCTCATCTTACGAGACTATTTGTCGAACCGCACCTTTCGCTTCCGTATCGAAGGAGCCCTTTCCTCCCCCCGCCCCATAAGGGCAGGAGTCCCTCAGGGCTCAGTATTAGCCCCCCTCGTTTTCACGCTATTCACCAGCGACATCCCCAAACACAGATCGACGCAGTTGGCTCTGTTCGCAGACGATACAGCGATCATCTGCAAGGGCAATTCAGCTACTATGCTGCTAAACCTCCAAAGGGCTGTCAACAACCTTGGCGCCTGGTTTAGAAAATGGAAAATAGAAGTAAATCCAGACAAAAGTCAAGCGGTTAGCTTTTCTAAACCGCGAACTAGAACCCCCCCTTTCCCCCGACCTATCACCATGTTCGGCAAACTAATCCCTTGGGCTAGGCGCGCCAAATACCTAGGTGTTATCTTAGATCATCATCTCTCCTTTTCTGAGCACATAAAGACGGTTTGTTCGCGAGCCGCTTTCGCTCTAGGTAGACTCCATTTCGTATTAAATGCACGCAGTAAATTGTCACTTAAGTGCAAACTGCGCATCTACACATCGTGTATCCGACCCATTATGACCTATGCGGGTGCAGTATTCGCCCACGCCAAGTCCCATTCCATCCATAGGTTGCAAGCCTTGCAGAACCGTTTCCTCCGTAAAGCCACGGGAGCTCCCTTCTATGTCAGAAACGAGATCCTCCATCTCGACTTTAAAATCCCCACGATTCACCAGTTCCTTAAACGCATGTCCAAGCGTTACTTTGACTCCGCTCCTAGACATCGTAACCCCTTGGTTGTCGAAGCAGCCGATTATGTCCCTTCCAGAATTAGTCAGATCCGCCGTCCGCGGCATGTACTTTCCGACCCTGATGATCCCATCACACTCCTCCAAGAGCAGAATAGGGCCACCAGCACAATACACAAGAACAGACGCCTCCCGTCATTCCGACCTCGCCGCCGAGGTCCTTTGCGACCGCGACCGTGTCCCTGAGTAAATTATACTCCTCCCCGACCCTTGCTCGAAAACGAGGTGCTAGCAAGTTGTTGCCGCTGAGCACGTAGCTTTAAACTACCCCGAATAATAATCACGATTTAAACCAATTTTGATCCAGCCTGTCCCTTCTTGCTGTCCTCCCCTCAGCGACGCCCTAAGCCGAGGTCCGTACCCCACAGGGGGTGCCCTTAGCGAGCGTTCGCCTTGCTTTAATTTAGTTTAGTTTTTTGCCCATGGCTGGAGGCTTTGAGTGTAGCAGCTTAAGGCACCCACAGGAAAGTCCGGTTAAGCAGCCAAGACCTTAGTGGTCAAAACAGCGAGATGCCATGTTAAAAAAAAAAAAAATAATAATAATCCGCGGCATAAACTCACTAAATTGCGCCTTGTTAATTAATAAAAGATCACTAATTGATTAATTAATCACATATTATCACATCACAATCAGAATTTAAATTATTAATAAGTAGTCAAATTTTTAAATTTTCAAAGTGTCCACCGTTGTTCATTATGCACAAGCGACATCGTCTTATTAAATTTTCACGGACTCGTCTTAACAAGTCCCCATCTGTTCTTTTAAGGTCCGGAGGCTAGAAGTCGGGTTATTTTCAAAATGTTGTAATATCCGCTCCTCGATATTTGAATTTGAAGACACGCCTTCTCCTTGAGGAACCAAAGGCCGATTCTCTCGTAACCTCTGAACGGCCAGGGCAAAAACACGGCTGTTGGTAGGGCACGTTCGTGTGTCACCATATCTCTCCCGATATGTACGCAATGCTAAAGCCGCATTTTGGTGACATTCTCCGTACATAAGTACCATGTCAGTGTACTCGGCAGCTGTGTACCTTATTTGAGGCTAACGTAACCTAACCTAACCTAAATCCAAAAACTAACTAATAAATGCCTAATTAACTAACTTATAATACACTAACACTTAACAATATGTCACAATAACCTGTGCACTAATCTAACTATCATAAATCGTCTTTAACACAATAACAACTAAAACTTTTCATAAAAATCACAACAATGCGCGCGCGGCTCGTCTTGTGATAACGAAAATAGGCATGTGCTCTCATCAAAGGGCTCCGCTATGCACTGACTGACATAGTTACCTTACCGAGTCAATAAAAGTCTTTTTGGCGAAAAAATTCCGCTCAAACACGCAGTTTTCTATGCACCACTAATGCATTATTTGCGTAAGTAATATTTCTTTTTCTTTCTAAAATTATAGTATTTTGTGGGAGTGGGCGGGGCGCGTAAGTGTGGAATGGTATGACACCTTACTCTGTCTTCCAAGCATATTGAGACGTAGAGAATAGAATCGTACGTTTTTGCACAGGTTCCTGACCTTACAATGTTTACCTATTATTACGGACTCAGATCTACATCATGTTGAAAAATAAGAAAATGAAAAATAATTTCCTGTGGCTAAAGTATTCATTGGAATTGATTGATTTTTTGTATACGGGTAAAGAACATGACACTCTTTACGTGGTTTAAAGGAATGTCAATCGTCCTGCTCCACTTTGTATATACTAAAAAGAGGAATGGACCCAATATCGAGCCCTATGATACACCCATTTTGACTTTTAAACCCAATAAATTTACACCGTTTATTTGAACTTGTTGCAGTTTATCATCCAAATATGATTTTACTAAGCTCAGCGCAAGTTTATCCAGTCCGTATTGCTTAAGTTTCAAGAGCTGTATTTTAATAATTTTTGTGTATAATGTTAATGTTTTATTGTTAATAATTTTCCAAACTGTCTTTATTTTATTGTCTGCTGATTTAATCTTGTTGCTAATGAAAGAAGCTTTGGCTGCTTTGCCGATATTTTTAAAAGTTTAAGAGTTAGTAGCAACATACTTATTAGAACTTTCCGTGTTAATATACGGCTTAAGGCCATACAGTACAAATAATGTTTCCCTACTTTTCTTGATGCCTTTAGTTGCCCAATCAATAAAAACTTAGAGCAAATAGTTATAGTTTTTTTCTTAAAAGACTTATTGAACTCACAAAATATTGCCATTGGGCATATTTAGACCCTGGTCACTTAACTTGCTAATTAAAGTGCTATTAAACTTATTTAAATTACCCGATGTTATTGGTCTAGTTTGTATCTTCACTTTTAGTATTGGTGTGTTGGACTAAAAAATAACGGTTTGACCGCTGTGACCAGAAGGGAGATAATTTAAAATGGCTTTATTAAATAGTCGCAGCAACAAAAGTAATTATCAATACATGTAGCAGTAGTAGAAGTTATTCGCGTTGGTTCTAAAAACACATTTGACAGATTTAATGATTTGAAGAGGCTTTTATAATCTACTGCTATCTGAATTATTTTCCAGAATATTAATATTAAAGTCCCCACAAATAGTTATTGATTTATATACCAGTTGTAAGTTTTGCCAAAACATCTTCCATTACTGATGCAAATATAGAGTAGATTTGATAATTTGGAGGTTTGTATACGCACACTATAAAATGCTTATCTAGCTTAAAACAGGACAGTTCAATGCCATGTTCCACCGATAGTTCAACTATGCCATTACGAGTCTTAGATTTCATACAATTTTTAATTAAGAATAATGAACCTCCACGTAGCATGGATTTTCGGTTAAAACAACTGCCCACACTAAAATTCTCAAAATGAATTATCATTTCATAATCTTTTAACCGTGTTCAGTCATAAAAATAATATTAAACATTGTTTTTTCTAAAAACAATTAAATTTTTAATTATCTGAAAGAAAAAACCTTGAATATTTTGATGAAACAATTTCAAAGAATTCTGCTTAGCCCCTTTTTTACAATTAACTAATTGAGTGCTAGTATATACTTTGTTGATGGTGAGATTAAAAACATTGTCAGTTTTATCTCACGAAAGCGGGTGAGCCATACTTGTAGTTGTAATGAGTATAGACACGCGCTCTTGTGTGCGTAACTACAGGTAGCGCTGGTAAGCTCATCGCTGTATAGATAAGACATGGTACAATAAAATAATAACTTATATTCAAGAAACATTTAATTTTAGCAATATTTTGAATACAATTTATATTTTATTTAAATTAGTATTTGAAGTAGAATCGTAACTAGACTCTTCTTCAGAGTCAGTTTCTTCTTCGCTGTCATCTTGTAAATTTATTATTAATTCAAAATCAGTGTCAAAATATTTCATATATTTAGTTTCTTTTTAATGACACTATTGCAAGTATTACGCCATGTCTCACTCACTCATCTCACTGTTATTTTTGTAATACTCTCTTGAATAAGTTTTTCTGTGTTGGTCATATTTTGTTCAACGTTTCTTAGAGCAATGTAGGTAGTTTTTAAGGACCCCCAAGATGTTCTCTAAGGCATTAAGCTCAGGGTAGTAAGGAGGGAGGCGTATTACTTCAAATCCTTTACTTTTTATGTAGTCATCGATTTTATAAGTGATAAAATCACTTTTATGGTTTTTTATTATATTATATAGCTCAACTTTGTGCAAATTAGTGTCGCAAGGTGAAGTGAGCCATTCTCAGATTTTATTGAGGCTGCCATCAGCAATTTCTCAGTAGATACGTGCAATTGTGGTATGCTGCATAGTACTGTTACGAGCTGGGTTTGGGTTAAATTAATTATTACCAATCAGACAATTAGATAACTTTATTAAACACAAAACACTTAAAACTTAATCACAAATTCACTACTGATCACTATTCGCTTAGATATCGCACTTCTAGTTCACTTCGATTCGCTTCGTTGTATCGCCTAAATCAGACTGACTACATCGGGTTTTTTTTTTTTTTAACGGGCATCTCGCAGTTTTGACCACTAAGGTCTTGGCTGCTTAACCGGACTTTCCTGTGGGTGCCTTAAGCTGCTACACTCAAAGCCTCCAGCCAGGGGCAAAATACTAAACTAAATTAAAACTAGGCGAACGCTCGCTAAGGGCACCCCCTGTGGGGTACGAACCTCGGCTTAGGGCGTCGCTGAGGGGAGGACAGCAAGAAGGGACAGGCTGGATCAAAATTGGTTTAGATCATGATTATTATTCGGGGTAGTTTAAAGCTACGTGCTCAGCGGCAACAACTTGCTGGCACCTCGTTTTCGAGCAAGGGTCGGGGAGGAGTATCATTTACTCAGGGACACAGTCGCGGTCGCAAAGGACCTCGGCGGCGAGGTCGGAATGACGGGAGGCGTCTGTGTTTGTGTATAGTGCTGGTGGCCCTATTCTGCTCTTGGAGGAGAGTAATGGGATCATCAGGGTCGGAAAGGACTACATCGTGTGTCGGCGCTCTGCTTTTATACCGCCAATATTCACGAACATTCTGGCTATGTGTAGAACGGTTCCAGAAAAACATCAACAAATAAACATTACCAGGAAATACAAAAGTAGTAGGTATAAAAAATAATAACCTACTTGTACCGAATAAAGAAATAGGTACTTTATGCCCTCGGCGTACGGTCGAAATTACAATGCAAAGTCCTAATATTTTTTTATAAGTAGTTACCTACTTAACTTCAAACTAATAATAATGGAATGCTTCTCGAAGTTTTTAGCGCAAACACACTGTAATCCGTGCTTTCTCGAAAGATCTCGTACGTACGACGTAACAGTACTATTACGGAATGATCTGGAAAATTTGGCAGCAACTTTTCATTCAGCCATTTTACGTAATTTTCAAAACTCATGTTGAAGTGGTAGTTTCCAACTGGAGAATAAGCTTTTTTTTTTATTAAGGTCATCCAACAATTGTTTACGCCAGTACATTAGCAGTGTATTACGTATAATAGGATACAATTGCGGGTGCAACAATTAATTAAGGTTAACACTGCTAGCACAAAAAACAGTGGTAAAACCATTAATTACTAAATTACTAAGCTACCAAATTACGACAGATTCAAAAATCCGGCATAAGTTCCAGCGTGTACTAAAATAAAACGAGTACAGTACCGACCAAAAGTCCATAGGCAATCTCACAAAGCAATAGACTGATGCTGCGGTTTGACTTACGACCTACTTCTATAAGTTGTTACAATACTATAGACACGCACAGTACACACACATACTCACTTTGTCTGCAACTCATAGTAGTTCATAATTTCTAACAACGCAGTGAATGGCATACTAGCTCAGTGGATAACGTGCTTTGGTATGTGCGATTATGGCGAGCCGAGAGGGTTCGAATCTCATGCGCGGTTAGCTCGTCATTTTTTAATAATGTAGTTCAATAATCATTCGTTTTTTGTTTCATTCGTCTTGTTCACATAAATATTAAAGTTTAGCAGCCCAGAAAACTAATTAAATTGTTTCGATTTCTGTAGGGTAGACAGATGCAGTTCGTTACGAATATTCACTTAATAGAACTTTGTTGGTTCATGGTTATTGTTGGTGATGAGTATTTAGGTATAAGCGGTGTTGTGGTTATTATTTTCAAAATGCTGTCAAATATAAATATTAAACGGAGATTAAATATTATTGCGCTGCGGAAAAACGAATGTAATTTACAAAAATATCTAATGAAACCGGACTAAGTGTGAGTGTTATCATTTAAATATTTCATATTTTACTAAACATAATTCTTAATCAAAGGTATTGTTGAGATAGAAGATGCCTTTAAAGTTTTAAATTTATTATAAGGTTTAATTCGATTAGTGAATGATAAATAATTATTATGTGTAATAAATACAATGTGATTCTTTGTTCTAGAGAAATACTGTGAGGGTTAAGAGATATGAGGAAGAGGCTTATTATCGAGGAGCAGCGACGTCAAATGGTGAATGAATATGAAACAAATGGTTTCATACCAACGAGATATTTTGCTGTATTATTAAACACGGTATTATGAACCGTTATCCGTGCACTCTGAAGCCTTGCATCACTGAAGAACAGCTAGAAAACCGTTTTTGACAGAAAGGCATAAACAAAAACGTTTAATTTTCGCACGATAATATTAAGACTTCAAGTGGGCCACTGCTATATTTTAACCTTAAAATATTTACCGTACCAACTTAATAAACAACAGATTCGTTATTGCATGAATTTGTGGTAACGAATTTTTTTTATGTTTGTCGTATTTCTTGCAGATTGACCGAAAAGGTTTATTAATACTTAAGCTATAACCTCAATACCAACCAATATTTATTAAAGTGGCGGCGGCCATAAGAGCCACAGTATTAATTAGAAGTAGTATAACCGAGGATCACTACAGTTACCAGCTATGTATAATTGCGGCGTGTTGCTCACAGGGGCACTGTCATAACACACACACAATATAATCCGGTCGGTGACATCGGTCGTAGCTTACGTCCCAGTCACCTCCCTCTGTCAGAACAGGTGACATTCAGGAAAAAAACTGCTTAAAAGAGTTTAGGATTTATACTTATGTAGTAAGTACATTAAACGGTTACGTATTATAATAACTAAAGTTATTCTAACAACTTTCGAGATAACTACGGTCAAAAGACCTACTGTTTAAAATACCTAACGATCGTTTCAAAGATTTTTGTAATAACTAATGAAATCCATGCAGGAGAATTCCTACCTACGGTTTTTTTCAACTACAATTAATTAACCTAAGGTTGATTAAACTAGCGATTCACCTACTGTTGATTTATCTGTGGTCAATATTTGTAATTTATTTAGTCAGCGTAGTCGACGACGGAGTCCCGCTTGGCGGGGCTTCTATTTCTGAGTTGTTTAAAAAAAAATACGAAGGGAATGGCGGGGTCTAAAGATCCCGTCATCCCCTTCTAACCTAACCAGTCCGAGGTGGTGTGCCTCAAGTCCCGAGCTCGCTTCGCTCGTTCTTGAAAATATCGAAATACAGAGTATCAAATGTCCTAAATATCCTGATAATATCGTATCAGCGGTTGATTAAACTAACGGACGATTCACCTACTGTCGATTTATCTGTGGTCAATATTTGTAATTATTTTAGTCAGCGTAGTCGAAGGAGCCCCGCTTGGCGGGAAATTACGAAGGTTAGGTTAGAGGGGTATGACGGGGTCTTTAGACCCCGCCATCCCCTTCTCCCCCCTCCATAGATAGGGATATAAATCCCTATCCCTTTCCATATTATTGAAATATTAATTAATAAAAATAAATATTTTATAAAATATTATTTGTTATAATAAATAATATTTATATTATTCCTTTATTTCGTTTAAATACTTATAAATTATATTTTTAAAGATTAGAACATGCAAAATATAAAAACATTTAAAAATAAAAAAATAGTAGCCCACCGGTATCGGGAACAGGGTCCAAGCTACCGGCGGTCAGAGCTCCAGAGAGAGGAACCTTCTGACAATGCGAGCCGTGTCCAGGTACCGCTTTCTGAATCAAGCCCTTGATCCAGCTGCCCAACGAGAGCCTCCTTAGGTGTTGGTCGAGGCTCTTGGTGATTAAGCCATTGGCTGTCACGACTATCGGCACAATGATTGCTGAATCCACATTCCACATGTCGACAACCTCGCGAGCCAAGTCAAGATACTTGATTTGTTTATCTTTCTCAGCTTTCACGAGGTTCTCGTCATGCGGGACCGTTATGTCAATAATCATTATCCGCCGCTCTCGTCGATCCACCACCACTATATCAGGCTTATTGGCAACAATAGTTCTGTCAGTGATGATGGATCGATCCCAGTACAATGTGATATTTCCATTTTCGAGAACTGGGTCGGGCACATACCTGTAGTACGGCACTTCCGATTCCACAAGGCTGTACTTCAGAGCAAGTTGCTGGTGGATAATCCTGGCTACAAAGTTGTGTCTATGCAAGTACTCTTCATTAGCTAGACGAGAACACCCGGAGATAATATCTCGGATTGATTCTCCCGGACGGTGGCATGCCCGACAGATGTCAATCGTGCCGTCCTTCACAATGAATCTCCGGTAATTGTTCGTCATCATAACTTCGTCCATAATTGCACAGACAAAACCTTCGGTTTCTCCAAAGAGGTCACCTAAACGCAGCCAGGTAAATCTACATCGGGCCCATGCAGGGCCCGGAAGTTATTTATATTATTATTATCTTTTATTTCATTATTTACATATAAATTATATTTTTAAATATTAGAATAAAAAATATGAAAACATTTAAAAATATAAAAAATAGTAGCCCACCAGGATCGGGAACAGGGTACTAAGGGTAAATCTTTTTTGGGTTATTTTTTATAAACGCTTCTACGACGAACCTTCGTGGTATTTTTTATAAACGCTTCTACGATGACGAAAAAAAATATTTATCAAATAAAATTATAAAATACTATAGACAATACAGAAGACATTGACATTGGAACTAAAGTGGTGGGTACCTTAGAAATCAACCTAGAGCGCAGTATTAATAAACTGTAGGCGAGTCGTCCATTAGGTATTTCATACGTAGTTGAAATATCAAATATCTTAAAAAATCATTAGATTAAGCGTTCGTTAGAGCGATTAATTTTAGTTTAATCAAAATTAAGTAAGTAAAACAGTAGTTGAGTCGACCAATATGCGTTCAGAAGATATGTAAATCAACCGTAGTAATCTCGAAAATACTTAGAATAAATTTAGTTATTATAATACGTAACACATTAATCGTAGGCAGCGACAAAAAAATTAAAGCGAAGGGTTATCCGAGCCGTTCGCGCCACAGTCAAGGTCCGACAGCCACTACTTAGTATTTAAAATTAGGTCCAGATCGATAAGTAGACCAGCAAGCTACGTCGTGCATGCTATTTCTTGCGATGGTACCTGTAGTGAGAACATTTTGATGTGGTATGTGGGGGAAGCGGCAGTGACCTGCGCTCCCGTGAGTCGCGACTGGCATGCGGTCACTGGGACCCGCCTCGCCGCGCCCTCATCAGCGCGTGTTCGCTTTCGAGAACTTCCATCTTTCCCGAGCCAACTGAATGAAACATTTATGAATGACGTACTGTTAACGACCCACTTCAGATTCACACTGTGTTACCGTTTAGAGAACCAAATTTTGGGCGTGTCATTTCGTCTCTGAAACCAGACGGGATTGATTTTTATAAAATTGGCAAACATAGATATTGTAATAAATACAAACAAACTGTGAGCATGTTTAAACTGATCTCGAAATATCTCTGAAATATTTTCTTTCTTTCTTTCTTCTTTCTTTCTTTCTTTCTCTATCAGGATTCAGAGGCGACGGTATTGACATGAAAAATTGATATCGACACTGTGGCGAGCCACGAGCCCACTTGTCGTTGCTGATTACATTATCGGCACTGTGGCGAGCCACGAGCCCACTTGTCGTTGCTAATTACATTACTTACTCTTCCATTTTCTTGACTTTGTGAGACTAGTAGTTTAAGTTTCTGTACTCAAATTAATTATGAAGTACTTATATGGATTAAACCGTAATTTTTAAGGAATCGTGTCATCTGGGTGATTTGCTCAGCTGAATGCTTGTGAATACTTGTAAGCTACAGTTATCTACCTTTTTTTTTTTGTTCCGGGGTGGAAAATCCTCATGGATGTCCTTCGCCCTGGGGCGGGCGAAGGGGTCTGTCAGACTCCTACTGACTAAAAACCACCCCGGTGTTCCCTTCCCACACTTGGACCGGGGATCATGGGATCTAGTGCGCCTTCCATGATCCCCGACTGGTGCCGGCCCGCTTTTGCGGGCCACTTCATGCCCGCGGGTGGAGTAAGGTGTTACACTCCCCCCGCGACGTCAAATAGGGGCGTGCGTGGAACACTACGCGCCGCCACCTCGGGTTCTGCTGGATGGGGGTTGGCGAACGTCCCCGAGTCCGCCATCCCTCCGGATCCGTTTACGGGGGCTGGAAGAGGGCATTGTCTGCCCTCCGCCGACGCCCAGTCCGCCTGCTACGGATCAGGAGAGTGGTCTCGATCTCCCTCTCCCATTCCGCAGTCTCCTTCTGTGAAACTACGGTTTCACAGAAGGAGATCACTGCATCCCACGACTCGGCACTCCCGACCATCGAACGAGCGACAGCCGGCAGCGCCAGGTAGGCTCCGACTTCAGATACGAGGGACGGCGCGGCTCCTCCCATGCGGCACACTCCGCCAGTGTATGCTGCGCCGTGTCCTCCCGACAGTGGGTGCAGTGATGGCACCGAGCGTCCGGCTCCCTGTTTATGCGACACAGGTAGTTCCCGAAGCAACCATGCCCCGAGAGCACCTGCGTCGCCCGAAACGACAGGGAACCGTGCTTCCTCCCGAGCCATTCGTCGAGCACTGGTCGAATCGCGTTGACGGTAGCGAGGCCGGCGGTAGGGCGCAGAAGCCTGTCCCGGCATTCCGTCACCAGGACCTCGCGGAGCTGAGAGCGACGAAGCTCGATCTCACGCTGCATCGTTCCACCTCCCCGCGTTCGCGCCTCCTCGCGCCACCGGTGCAGTGAAGCGAGGGCCCTCGCTTCTAGGTCCCAGGGCGGGGATCCGGCCAGTGCACAAGCCGCCTCGTAGGAGATCGTGCGATACCCCCTGATAGCTCTGACGGCCATCGCCCTCTGCGGTTTTCGCAGTATTGCGATGCTGCCAGCCGTCAGGTCAGAAGCCCACACCGGGGCCCCGCACAGGGCCATGGATCGCACGATCCCCAAGTACAACCGCCTACAGGCGGTGCTCGGGCCCCCCAGATTGGGAAGCAGCGTCGACAATGCACCCACGGCGCCCATCAACTTGGGACAGTTATCTACCTAGGCAAACCAATCGGCGGTTGAGCGCTGATGTTAGTTGCTAATATTGCGTCAGTCAGTCGCTCCATCATTACATATTCAATCAAATGCAGTGAACACAGCTGACAGATAGACGAAGTCATGTTCACCTGTGTTCACAGTAGGTACCTGACGTGTAAATATATAGAGTGAGTAATCTTTATTGTACGGCAAAGTTATATTTATCAAATGCCGAAAACAGAACAACATCATCGTCTTGTTTATACCTTTTTAGTTTACGTTTTTGTCGTAATTGGGTTTTAGTTTTAATTAATAACTTTTTTTTATTTCACTTGTTTTGAGGTCAGGGATCATTTAGGGTTTGACGGGGTCCCTTAGGACCGATGCCTGCCGAGGGTGCGAAGAAAACCGAAAGGGAGATCGTGGCCTCGGCAACAGGGCAACCGAAAGAACACGGGTGGGTTTTAGTCAGTAAGAGTCTGACACACCCTCCCGCTCCGCCCAGAGCGGGAGAAGTTATTTGATAATATCCCACCCAAAAATAAGTGATCATTTAGGGTACCCACTTCTTTGATTTGGGAAAATTCGACAAATATATTTTTACCCGTGTTTATCAGCCTATATAACATGGGTCTACCCTTCATAGCAGAACTTTTAACTTTATAGCAGAACAGCGGATAACCTTTATTTCGCAGAAAATCAATGGCAAACACTCATTTATCATACATTCAAATCTCATAATTTTGTAAGTCGGAATTATCTTTAGGCATACATTTCATATCCATAATAATTAAAAAGTAGAACCATCATATCGCAGAAAGTACACCGTCAGAATCGTCTTTTGGCATACATTTTTTAGATTTCATAGTTTCGATGTGCACACTTGTATTAACTGAGGGGGCGAGCTTCTAAGACATCAATTTTCAGCATGCAGACTTTAAAATTGTTAAATAATTATTACAAATATAGTATCTCAAAAACCTATTATGTGATATAAGTACTCAATGTGTAATGTTTTTTTAACCACTGCTACGATATTCACATTGGAACATAAGAATTGCTCTCCTGTCAAATCGGTTTTAATGTAATTAGTACGAGTGTGAACTAGGGTATCGATATATAAGAATCTTAACAATTCATATTTGACCCCATTCACAGTTGAATTTCGAGCGGGGATGACTTAACTTACACAATTATAGGTAATCCTCATACCGTTATATTTTTAGAAAGTACTCCTTATGACCTTTCGTTTAATTTCAAACTAGACATAATAATCTTTTTATTTTTCGGTAACTCTTGACCTACGTCCACTATAAGCCGCCATGTTGGATTTTATGTAACGTCATACCAGGGACTTGAAACGTTACTCAAAATAACGTTATGCGAAGTTCCAGCAACGATAATTTGTACCGTTCCACCAGGAACGTTACTCAAAATAACGTTATGCGAAGTTCCAGCAACGATAATTTGTACCGTTCCACCAAGAACGTTACTCAAAATAACGTTTTGCGAAGTTCCAGCAACGATAATTTGTACCGTTCCACCAGGATTGCAACAAAATTAATTCCTTGGCTATAACGATACTAACAAACGGAACGAAATCTTAAACTGTTTAATAACAGTATTAAAAATATATCGTTATTAACATATCGGTATAACGAAATAATAACGTTATTCATTTCGATACGCAACATGGCCGAAAATAAATGTGAAGATGACACTATCACATAAATATAAAAGTAGGTAGGTAGCAACAACTATTCATTCACAACATTGTATGTAAAAAATGCGCACTCTCGAACGAACTTACTGCTTAAATACGGCGGCGGTGGCTTACCATCAGCCAGCCGCGCAGGCGTTATAAGATAACATTTAAGGCTCTTTCAAACAGGCGCGACACGCGACGCGACACAAAGACACCGCTCGTCGCGCGACGAGCGGTGTCTTTGTGTCGCGTCGCGTGTCGCGCCTGTTTGAAAGAGCCTTTAGTGTAACGGAACGAAAGTCATTTCGTTTTCAAGTCCCTGCTTCATTCCGCCTATATCCCGCCGAACAACATGACGCTTCCAATTATCTTGTTTATACGACGAACCGACGAATAGTTTATGAGTTACTTGGGAATAGCTGAAATTACATACATACATCTCCGATGAATATAGATACACAGGTACAATCAAGCTATCTTCCGCATGATCACCTTTAAGGCGATGATCGCATAACGCGGCTTACGACTCGATCGCCCAATGCACGCGTCGCCGATCGCCCAATAGGATGCACGAAGCGTATTTTAGTCGTGTTCGTATTAATATAATTATGTTTATAAGAGTGACACTCACACAGGCGCGTGCTGTGCTCACTTGTTTGTGAGATGATATTTTAATGGGCACGGCAGTTCATACAATATTATCAGAGCTTTTTGTTTATTGCCGTTGCAACTTTTGCAACTGTCATAAAAATAAGTTCACTATCTAAGTACCATTGCTATTTAGTGGAAATATAGTAAAATCCGATTAAACAATAGGATTGCTTAATAGAAGGGCCTTAAAATTATGTTCGCAATTTTTTTGTTACACGCACTGCACTCACACTTATGCATGTTGTCTAATTGGGCGAAATCAGGATGGGATGTGGTAGCTGCGCTGCCGCAGAAATATTTACCTAACTGAGTATGCGTAAAATTTGCAGACTGTACATACATAATTATATACTCTGCTAAAAGCCTCCTTGGGCTTTGCCGTAGTCGGCTTTGTCTGGTGGTTGGACCGTTGTTGTTCTACTACCTAATTTATTATAAGTATAATTTACCCAGATTAGTGTGATTGCACTAAGTACTGCCATATACATTCAATAAATGCCGGAGGGCAACATGCCCGACATTAAACTTCTAACTTCTCTTTCTTTAAAAGTGTCGAGGGCAGCACTTTATTGTTTTTTTCCTTTTTCTTTTACTTGTTTACTAGTTTCCTTCGTTCTGAAACGGACAAGAACGTATGGAAATGAACTTGAGCTATCCAGCAGTGCGTCGAGTGTTATTGGCCCCTAAAATTATAATTATACCTGCAATTGCTAATAAACTTAGGTCAGCCCCGGATCTACGATTTTTTCGAACCGGGGCAAAAACTTGATAGTGGCGCCCCCTCCCTTCAGTGTTTGAGAAAAACTGTTAAAACTGACAAATGAGTAACATTTTTGTGACTATTTGTGATATATGTACATAAAATAATAATCCTTTAATCTGTTAAGATGCGTTCGTAAATGTGTTCAAAAACTAACTGGGCGTATGGAAATACAAAAGTTTTTTTTTTTCAAACTTTGTATTATAAGATTCGATTACTTGATAAAAACTTATGAGATTGTAGGAAAAGGGGCTTCACTTGTACGATATTTCGAATTCTTGTCTCAAGGATTTGGCGCCATGAAACTGCCGCCCGGGGCAAGTGCCCCGGTTTGCCCCCCCTTAGATCCGGGGCTGACTTAGGTACCTACTGAAGTACATTAGGTGTCTCAAAGATTATTCTCGTTTAGTGAGAATGGCGCGGTAATTGCGTAACTACACTAACAGTAGCAATGGCTTTGATTTTCACAGTTCAACAACATTCATTGCGTTATTTGCGTTGTTGAAGTAAGTACTCAGTATCGCGCCAATCGATTTCGATGATTCTTTTCAATTTTTCTTGGAAAGCACCATTTGGTGAAGTGGAACTGATGATGAAGACCACAAATGGCCACCGGAATTACTCAATAATAAGTATTTCACGGGTTGCGATTTGATTACTTTAATATGGGCGCAATGCAATTTATGCTCGTCACAATGCATATGGAGAAGTGGAGCTGATGGTTAAGTACCAGGAGAACTCCTCAACGATTAACGTCCCTGTATCGGGAAAAGCAATATTTTGTAAAAGGTGATGAGCAGTTGAGATTAGGTTGTTGTAACTTAGGTAAATAACAAACTACCCACTAAAAAGCGAGAAATAAAAACTTTAATACAAATACTACAACTATGCATGTTTCACGAGTAACTCGAGGGTGAAATTACAAAAAGATTATTTTTTGAAGGCTGGGGAAACGTTAATTTTGTTGAATTGTGTGGCCATTGTGTTATTATTTTTGTGTCACGTGACACTTAGGGCTTGTCACAGTATATTCACTTGAATTAGAATAGCAATTCCATTTCCGTGTATGGAAATATGCCGTTAACCGTTGAACGACAACGACGTTACCGAGAGCTTTTAAAATCAAAACATCCACAAAAATAGAAGTACAAGAAAAAAATAATCGATTCGACGACTTCGTTGTGACTCTACCCTTACTCTTCATTTGTGTTACTTTTGTGTCACAATAACATAAAAATAACACAAAAGAATGTACATAAATTTTGAAAACAACCCTTATATGATAGAATTTTATTTATATTTTTATATCAAATAATCACGTCGTAACAGAGACAAGTTTTAAAACATAGTTCTCACGAGTGACGTATCTGCTTCAATAGAATAGAAATAAATAAATAGATACCTTAGGGCTTTAGGGCAACTACTATCTTAAAAAGTAAGCCAAGAGCAATGTAAAAAAAATAAATCTTTAGTAAAGCCACAGCTAACGCAACTACAGCTACATGACTGTAGCATCCGACCGAAAAACTGTTGCCCTGTAAAATATCAACTACTAGTTAGGACAGGTAGCGGAGAGGGCGACGATATGAAGTAATGGATTGGCACTATCCTTCAAAATCAATCAGATTGTGCTGATCACGTCTGTACAGGTGACAGCGTTCTCAGTAAATGTCAGGAGGTCGGAGTTCAGAGTTTACAAGTTAAAGGATTAATTCATTAGGAAATTGTCTGGTCCGGGCGAGCGCCAACTTCTAGTGCTGGGGAATACATCGATATTATATTGTGTGAGTAGCTGTGTTTTAATGTCAGTGTCAATTGAAGTCTTTTTAAAATAGATTATGGAATTATAAGGTATCTCATTAATTAAATACTAGCTTCTGCTCGTGACTTTGTCCGGGTGAAATTTCCTGTTCCTTCGCATCACCCGCCTGCGCTGTTACTTTGTTTTCGCTTAGCGTTCTTTCTAAGTTTTTTTAGTTTTGCTCGGCTCCTAAGGGTTATAGCGTGATGATTATCAACCTTGATTATGAAACTATTTAGTTGGATAACGATTAATATCAACATCTTTTGATTCCATACCCGTGTTTTGATTGACTAATTTGAACACAAAACGATTATTGTGACTTAACTATTAGGTCTTTACCTATGAAATTGCCATTTTTCATGAAATAAGTTAACGCCCTTGTTTCTCTATATTTTTATTAATCAAAGTAATTACCCATGCAATCGATGCATTTTTGCCAACATAGTGGTAGCCTATTGATGCCCTTTTTGAAAAAGTCTGCTGGACGGGAGGCAACAAATTCTTCAAAGGCATTTTGAACTGCCTCTCGGTTATTGAATTATTTCCCCGCCATGAACTTATCCAAATTCTGGAAAAAGCAGAAGTCAGTAGGGGCAAGGTCTGGTGAGTATGGTGGATGACGGAGAACTTCCAACCCTAGCTCTTGTAACTTGGAGACCGCGTGCTGTGCAATATGAGGTCGCGCGTTGTCGTGCACGAGCAGCGGAGCTGAACGATTGGCCAAAGCTAGTTGGAGATGTGCAAGCTTCTCCATCATTATGTTCAGTTCTTCACAGTAAACATCTGTAGTAATGCTCATCCCGTTTGGTAAAAAGCCGTGATGAATGATACCGGTGCTAGACCACCAAACAGTGACCATCACTTTTTAGGGGTCAGTTTTCGTTTGGGGCTTTGTTTAGATGCTGAACCAGGATCTAACCAACTTGCTGACCACTTGCGATTGTCGAACAGAATCCATTTTTTGTCGCAAGTAACAATGCGATTCAATATGCCTTCGTTTGTGTGCCTGTCGAGCAGTGGAAGGCTCAACTCGACGCGTGCTTCGTTGAAGATCATTCAATTCGTGGGGCACCCATTTGTCAAGCTTTTTTACCTTGCCAGTTCTACGGAAATGGACCAATATTGTTTTGATGCTAACATCGAAAGCTGCTGCTAAGTCAGCTGTAGATTGAGAATCATCAGCTTCCACAATCGCCTTTAATTCGTCATTCTCGACTAAAGTTTTCGGTCGACCACGGAGTTCATTTCTTAGGTCGAAATTTCCAGAACGGAAGCGGGCAAACCAATAACGGGTGGTGCGATCGTTAGTAGTGTTCGCTCCGTATACGTCGTTAATGTTGCGTGCCGCTTCTATCGCTTTGCTGCCACGACGGTACTCATACTCCATAATCACTCGAATTTTAAACGTATCCATGATGACGAAAAACGTACATATGTGATGAATACAGATTGCTAACCAATAAACAAATGACAAATTTTCAAAAAACAATTCCATATTTTAAAAATAATTTGAACTTAGAATTCTTAGCGAAAAAAGAAAAAAATGGACTTGAAATAGCCAGTACGGCAGAACGGCAATTTCATAGGTAAAGACCAGGTATATGCAGGTGCAAAGGTATAATAGTTAAACACATATAGCCTCACCGACTTTTTTGTGGGTAATGATGAATACTATAAATATGTAGTACTTATATTATTTTATTTATCATCAATAGTTTTCGCAGCGCACGCCAAATAATGACTTTTATATGTATTGGTACATTTTTTATACCAATTTGTTTTGAAAAATAAAATATTCCCATGTTACTCGCTGATAATGTAGCTTTTTTATAGGTGAAATAATTTTTTAAATAGATTACTTATTTATTGAGTTTATCCATTACAAACAAACAAAAAAGCATACATAAAATCAAATATTTTCTCTTTATAATATTACTTTACATTTCTTGTGTACCTACCGGAAGCACTGAGTTTGGTAGATCCGTCAATGTAATGGTCGCGGTCGATGAGGCAATGCTTTACGTCCAGTAGTGAATTTCTATCGGCTGAAATGATGATGATTATCATCATATTATCTTATAAATACGATAAGCTTCGATATCAGCCGAGTACAGCTGCGTTCATACTCATCCCTAGTTCAAACTCGCCTGGTCCGTTGTACCCTTGCAACTGATAGGCATATAAAAAGCGGTCGAGTTCGAACTAGGGATGAGCATGAACGAAGTCCCGACGTCGCGTCGTCCGCCGACATGTTCTCACTGGCTACTTTAATTAAGAAATTCCGTAAATCCGCGGCAGGGGGGTGGCGGCTCTTTCATGTCTTCTTGTCATTAATCTCAGTTAGAAGATGGTTCCGCGCGGCTGGCTTCTGTGTCTCACTAACTTCTACTAAGCGTATTGTGCTCCGACTTGCGGTAACGCAAGCTAAGTACACGGATCGTCACAGACCTCTGTACTAGTAGCTGTTTATAAATATGCAACCGCTGCACAACGCTGCTTAACGCGGCCCGCGCGAGCGACGCCCTCCGACTGGAAGATCAATGTTCGAACACAATTATCGTATTTATTGTAAACTTGTGTTTAATTCACTGCGGCTCAATGATTGTGTGCCTCATTGATGATGTGGTGACAGCGGCGATTGCGGCTATTGTGAGGAAATGTGCGCATCTAGTGTAGAGGCGCGGACTCTGAAGCAAACTCAAACTACTGCACTGAACAATTAGCTAGTTTAATGTTCCTCAACTGGAAACTAATTTGAATTTCGTCGAAATAAAGTAATCATCTAGTGAAAAGTTTAGAATACAGTAAACTCACGTGAAAATTACTAAAGTTGTTAAATTGGACGGCGACAGAACGGGTTCACGTTGATCAGGAACGCGCGCTTCTGCGGAGACGACACCAAATGATAAAATAACAGAGTATAATAGAATCTACCCACAGCTGATAACATTCGCGTCTCGCGTATTTATTATTGAACCCGAAAATTCCTATAGCATCAGGCAGAAAGCCTTCACAATAACGGTTACGAACGTTTGCTAGACATGACATTTACGAGCCGCCACAATGTTTGGAAACTTCTGTTTCTCTTTTGATTATAATATTTAATGAAACGTTTACAATAAGAAAGGAAAGGCGAAGGGCGATGCGGGCGATGCCCGGCTCCACTAGCGCCGGCTCCACTCAAGTACGTTCGCTCAAATGAGTTAGGAGGAACAAAGGGGCTGCACGAGCACACACGAGTACACGCAAGTTCAAGCGCTGCTCGAACGCGCCGCCGCCCATCCACGCCTCACTGTGCCATTACAGTTGCGTGCCGTGCGCTTAAAGGCTGTTGTCCGTGAAGTTTTCATAGAAATAGTTCCACCAGAGTCGCGTCTCGTTTGTCTGAGGGAGCCTTAACACGCATCACACGCACCGGGCCCTGCTTCGCACAGTTGCGATCTATTTGGCGACATGGCATAACCTTATCTAAGTTAAATGATCATGTAATAAATTATAACTAACTCCTTAAATAAACACCGCGCCGGACGGCCACGAAAACCGACTTAGTTTGATACTACTTATAGATATGACGGAGAGGGTAGGATTCTCTCGTTATCATCAGCCATATTTTAACTACTGTGGGCGTATTATGGGTAGTGTTCGTTATTTCGCAATAGGAAAACCGTTTGCAGTTCAGATCAAATTATAATTTACACTAAAAAAATCGGGCCAATCAAGCATGACATTTTGCTTGATAGAAAAAAATATGGGCCGGATCTGGCGGAGAGCACTTCCGACGTTTGGCTCCCAGACTGGAGCGGACTGCGACTGCATTAAAGCGGCTCCTACTCAATCTAAAGGGTCCAAACGCCTCCTGCCGGAAGCTCTACGCGGGGGTCGGGCGGTCCATGGCCCTTAACGGGGCAACGGTGTGGGCGCGTTCATTAAGGCTGCGGCCAGCCCGCCAGTTCAACGCGTCCCAGAGGGTCATGGCCATCCGGCTGGCCCAAGGATACCGCACGGTCTCCTGCGAGGCGGCGAGCCTCCTTGCCAGATTACCCCCATGGGATCTGGAGGCAAAGGTCCTCGCGCACATCTGGGAGGAGGCAAAACGCCGGG
This sequence comes from Omphaloscelis lunosa, assembly GCA_916610215.1. Taxonomy (NCBI): domain Eukaryota; kingdom Metazoa; phylum Arthropoda; class Insecta; order Lepidoptera; family Noctuidae; genus Omphaloscelis; species Omphaloscelis lunosa. The sequence goes on along the minus strand of OU744245.1, from coordinate 458,528 downwards.
GCTTAACTCTACTGTCGCGATAAATCACCGCACAGCGACCAAAGCTCCGGCGGGATCTCATGGCGTCATGGAAAGTGCGATTGTCGCAATCCAGCGTTGGGCACGCCACAATTGCGGCAGTAAGATCTCTCTTTGAGGAGTGGCTAGAGAGGCGCTACGGCGTCCTCGCCTTCCGCCTGACGCAGGTCCTCACCGGACACGGCTGTTTCGGGAGGTTCCTGTTCAGGATAAGGCGGGGGGAAACGCCCGAGTGTCACCATTGTGTGGATCGCCCAGAGGACACGGTGAAGCATACGGTGGAGGTCTGCCCGGCTTGGGCGGAGCATCGCCTTGTCCTTGTGGAGCCAATCGGCGGCGGTGATCTCTCGCGTCCAGCCCTGGTTCAGGCCATGGTACGGAGCGAGAGAAAATGGGAGGCCGTCACGTCCTTCTGCGAAGCGGTAATGCTCGCGAAGGAGGAGGCGTACGCGTGAGGGAGAGGCAAATTTCGCGTCCTCACGCCCCTAACTGCCGCAGAAGGAGACGCCTTGGGCGTCGGGAATCGCAGGCCGATTTCTGGCCACCATAGGCGCAGGCTTGCGGACGGTGAGCCATGGGTAGGTCACCGTCCGATAAGGACCAGGCCCGGGTCGACGGCGCGTTGTGTTCCACGCGCGCCTCGAAAGAGATGTCAGCAGAATTGACGGGGTCCGTTAGGGCCGATGACTGCCGGGGGTGCGAAGAAAACCGAAAGAGAATCGTGGCCCCCGGCAACAGGGCAAGCGAAGGAACATGGGTGGGTTTTAGTCAATAAAAGTCCCGCTCCGCCCAGAGCGCGAGAAGTTATTTTATCATTTCCCACCCAAAAAAAAAAAAGAAAATCCACAACTACACAATGTTTTTATGTCATCGATAATAACGTAAGCATTAATTTTTCTTATAAAAAATATATTACTTACTATTGTTTGTTTTCCAAATATCTACCTATGGCTAAGGCTCCGATCCAGTCTGTCTGTCATAGCTGTATCTTTTCAACCACTATACGTAGACACTTGAAATTTTCACAAATTGTTTATTACTATGGCCGCTATAACAATAAATAATAAAAATAAAGAAATCAAAGTAAAAAAAAGAAAAGTAAAAAAAAAATTGCTCAGTTGAGTGAACATGGCACGTGGCCTCCTTGATGTTACATAGAAGTCGCCTGTCATGTTAACTCAACTGAGTATTTGTATGTATATTGTATGATTCTAATGATTATAATTCTGTAAATACATTTTCCGTTATAGTCGCAAATCATATTTTGATCAAGATATGATAACTTGACCTGCAAATTGCAAAAAACGTAAGAATTTCGACTAACGTAAGAATTTCGAATAACGTAAGAATTTGAATTTCGCGGGCTACAACTGCGGATCCACCTTAATCAGACATTACTAAAACTACTAAAATACTTGATAGTCATTATCAAGTTCGTTATAACTTCTATCAACAGAAGTCATTGGCATAATAACCAACTTGATTGTATTGACAATAACTTTGATTTTATCAAGACAACTTGTCTGTTGCTTAATCAACATAACTTTATTGCCATAATCATATTACTTTATGTGCTCGTATACAAACAAGTTCCTTGATAGCTGCAACCATTTTTTTTTATTAATGTTATCAAGTTTTTTTTTTCAGTGTACGATCAAATTAATGACACTAGAAATTCACACACTGTAGGTACACGACACAACTAATACGGAACACGCGACAGTTTCTAAACGTGTTCTGTCCACTCCCCGACGGCCACCGACAAACTCTACTTAACTCCGGTTGAGCGTTATTGTGCCATTCCACCAGTGTGCAGCACAGTGCACACGCACTCAGTTTTATTTCGATCGCCGAGCGAAAACATTTATTTCTTAGCGTACATTCAGTGGCACCTGGCGGATTTTTATGTGCATTTGTTTGTTTTAATCACTGATTGCCTCGTATTATGGAGTGGACGAATGATTAAATTGTTGAATTTATGCAAGCGGTCGAAACATATCCAATATTATGAGATTCTTGTCAACTAGACAATAAGAATAAGAATAAAAAGCATGATGCTACTCAAGAATTAAGTCTCACTTTCAATATTGTGATTCGAATGAGGAAAATTATTTTGGCTTAGTACCGACGAGAGAAGAAAAGTTAATACCCTCGAAATCATTCGTTTGCACGCGTAGCCACCATAGAAACGGATTTTGCCGACGGAAGAATAGACAGAATGACTGATTGAGATTGTGAATCTGTCAGTTTGTCTATTCTTCCGTCGACAAAACCGTTTCTATTGTGATTATGCTACGTGCGCTGGAAGATCAGATGTTTACAAAACTAAGTGGTTTGGATATACACATTTTAATTTTTTACATGGTAGGGAGCAAACAGAGCGCTACCACGAAGAACATGTTCGTGTACAAATGTGCTGCACAGCACATTTACAAAAGTAGCGCACAGTTTTTCCGGTGTATATCCACTCCGGAAAAACTGACAAACTACATCTACAGCTCAATTACACGCACTGCTGGGGCACAAAATGTTTGTCAACAAATTGGCGGCCCCATTTCAAAACTTAGTAAACACTTTTTACTAAAGTCGTTTTATTGCATAATCTTGCTAATCTAATTAGTTCCCACCAAATACAAAAACACCAGTGTTCAAAACTCATTTATAAGCAGATATATTTAAACATTGAAACCTAGTAAGTGCCCCATTCACTGCCCCGTGACCACTTTAAAACCTAGTAGGTAACTGTCTAAGACTTGCTAGGTTTTTAAATGGTCAATGCACCGCACTAGGTTTTTTAAATCAAGACCAAACATGAACGAAGAAAGGGGATAGTGCGGGGGTTCCGTAGCAAGTACGTAGCGCGTTCTCGCTTCAATCGGCGTCGACCAAAAACCCCTCCAGGAATTGGATTTTCATGCACAACGCAGCTGTATAGCTTTCAGCAGATTTTTGTGCATTTGGATCTACAATAGCATTTGAAGTAGTAAATAAATGCTTAATGCTGTTTAATAGCATAAACATGAACCATTATAATGCCACGTAAATCCGCTATACAATTTTCAGCTGTTTTTAGTGCCTTAGGGTCTACAATAGCTTTTTTAAGTAGTAAGATAATGCCTAATGCTGCTTAATAGTATATACTTGTACCATTATAATGCACCGTAAATCCGTTATACAGCTTTGAGCTATTTTTAGGGCCCTTTGTTTTGTAATAGCACTTTTAAGTGGTTACTAAAAGCCTAGTACTGCTGAACAGTTTAACCGTGAATCAATGTAATGCTTGCATCTTTAAAGATCAACTGTGTTCTGTTGTATAGCTAACAGCTCTTTAATCAAATACACGTGAGTTATTGTAATGCGTAAAGCTGTGTATATACATTCATGTTACTGTATTCGTAAAACCATTTGGTGGCCATAATGAGGAAAAGCACATATTATATGATCAACAAAACAACAGAAATTTTTAGGGTGGATGTATAGATATTATATATTATTAATTTAACCCTAAATTCGAAAGTTTTGTTTCTAAATTAAATTTGTAAAACCCTAGAAAAAGTATCTGAAAAAACTGGACATTATCAAATTCATAAGAAACTGATGCACCCCAACCATGTGCAATATACTTCCCATTTTAAAAGAGAAAGAATGAAATAAACAAGTCATTCCGTAGGAAAATACTCATAATAACGGAACGGGACAAACATAAAAACAAATAGATGCTATAGTAAAAGAACTAGGCAACTACCAAGCGGCTTTTTTAAACAATAGATCTACAGATGATCACATATTTACGTTAAAAAAGGTATGAGACGAAAGATGGCGCGCAGATAAAAGAATTTATGTACTCGCTTTTGATATAGAAAAAGTTTTTGACAACGTCGACCTCCAAGCACTGCGAGATATTTTAATACAAAGAACTAACAATCCACTAACTAACAGGATAATCAAGGTTTGCATGAATGAACGAACACAGATCAAATGGTGTGGTTAGCAAAGCAGTTGGATTATCAAAGGAAAGGGAGTTAAACAAGGTTGCCCGCTGTCCCTTCGCTTTTACACTGGTCATGGATGAGGTCCTTAGAACTGACTTAAACTCAATTAATAAAACTAGACCAAGATCGAGAAATATCACCCCCCTGGTGCTATCATTCGCGGACGACTTCATCTTTATTACAAATGATCTAAAAGGGTTAGAAGGAATAGTATACCACATTAAACTCCTACTAGCTAGTGTCGGCCTCCAAATAATAATAATAATAATAATAAAGGCACGATTACCACGCCTACCCATGCACAACAAAAATAGAGCGCTGGTGTGTGCCCTGGACTCGCAGCTTACGAATTTTTTCGAGAGCAGCGAGGATCTCATTGATACACACTCGATCCTGTATTGCACGGCTGTTGCGGCATGTCGTTTAGCTAACGTCAAGTTTCCAAACTGCGACGGAGCTACTCGACCCAAACCAGTCGTACCAGCCTGGCAGTGCAGGATCGAGCGACGTATCGATGAGGCCAGGGTTCTCATCGGCAAACTATACTGCTTCAGGGAGGGAAATACACGACCACGAGTGATGCGCTTTGTAAGGCGGGCATTCTCGGGGACTGGAATCAGTCCACAAGACTATATGTCCCGTGTCACAGAGCGCATCGACTTCCTGAAGCAGAAGGTTTGTGCATGGGCGAGTCGTATTCGGTGGTATAAGCGGCGGGTTGATCGATACACGCAGAATCGCATGTTCCAGAGCGATGAGAGGTGGGTATATAGAGCTTGGGAGCGACCAGAACAAAATGTGACAGACGTGTGCCGCCCGGATGATGCCGCCACAAGTGCATTCTGGCGCAGCATCTGGTCGGTGCCCATTTGTCATACTGAGGCTGGCTGGATGCAGGATATCGAGCGAGTGTGTGAAACTATACCAGTAATGGATGCTGTGTTCATCACACCATTAGACGTAGCCAGAGCAGTCCGTCCGTTACCGAATTGGAAATCACCGGGACCGGACGGACTGCACAACTTTTGGTTAAAATGGTTGAGTAGTTCGCACACTCGCCTGGCATCCCAATTCCAGTCATCCCTAGAGTCTGGGTCGCTACCTCAGTTTCTAACAACAGGCGTTACCCACTTGCTCCATAAGTCAGGTAATCCCGCGGAACCCAAGAATTATAGACCGATCACATGTTTGTCGACGGTCTATAAACTTCTTACATCCATTTTGAGAACGAAAATTAACACACACATTGATAGTAACTCAATTATATCAGCCTCTCAAAATGGATGTAGGAACGGATCCCGCGTTACTAAGGAGCTTCTCATCGACATGGCCATAAGCCAACAGGTTCGTCGATCCCGCAAGGATCTGTCGACATGCTGGATAGACTATAAGAAGGCCTATGACTCGGTGCCACATACATGGCTCATGAGGGTGCTGGAGTTGTATAAATCAGATACAACGCTGCGCACCTTCCTGATGTCGTGTATGGGGCAATGGAGGACGGTCCTTCGCTACCCAGGATGTCGACAGACCCAGGGGAATGACGAGCCTGTATGGATTAAACGGGGAATATTCCAGGGCGACAGTTTAAGTCCACTTTGGTTTTGCTTAGCTCTGAATCCTCTAAGCACACTGCTAGAGGATTCAGGTCTGGGCTATAGGCTGAGGAGAGGTGGTCAGGTCATATCTCACCTCCTCTACATGGATGACTTGAAACTCTTTGCCCCCAACAAGTTGCGACTGATGGAGCTACTGAAGGTAACTGAAACATTCAGTGGCGCCATCAGGATGGAATTTGGTGTGGACAAATGTGCAGTCATGCATGTAAAGCTAGGGGAGATTATGGAATCCGAGGGAATCCAACTCTCGGACTCCATACACCTTAGATCCCTCTCCTCAGCCGAAAACTATAGGTATTTGGGTATGTCGGAATCGTTAGGCATCAACGTTGCTGACATGAAGCAATAGTTGAAGGAGCGCTTCTTTGGTCGCCTGAAGAAGGTATTAATTAGTTTTCTTTCAGGCGGAAACAAGGTGCGGTCATGCCGGTCTTGATGTACTCTTTCGGCATACTCAAATGAACTCAGACCGAACTTGACGCCCTGGACAGGAGGGTACGTACACTCCTGACCGCAAACCGGATGCATCACCCACGTTCATCAGTGATGAGACTGTACATCCCGCGGAAATGCGGAGGTGGAGGGTTTTTAAATGCAAAGACCCTCCACAACCGCGAGGTGTGCAGCCTCAGGGAATATTTTTTTAAAGCCGATGTGGGTATGCACCGTGATGTGGTCGCAGTGGACAACGGGCTCACCCCGCTCTCCATGGCTAAAGAGAACTGGCGCAAACCTGTAGTACTTACTACAGATGACCGCAAGGAGGTATGGCAAAGCAAGGCGCTTCACGGGCGCTTCTTTCGGGCTCTTCACGAGCCCGGTGTAGATTTCTTAGCGTTCGTATCCTGGCTACGTTTCGGTGACGTTTTCGGGGAAACCGAAGGTTTCATCTGTGCAATTATGGACGAAGTTATCTTGACGAATAACTACCGGAGACATATTATGAAAGACGGTACGGTTGACGTGTGTCGGGCATGCCATCGTCCGGGTGAGTCCATCAGACATATTATCTCTGGTTGTTCGCGTCTAGCTAACGGCGAGTACTTGCACAGACATAACCAAGTGGCCAGGATTATTCACCAGCAACTTGCTTTGAAATATAAACTTGTAAACTCTGAGGTACCGTATTACAAGTATGTGCCCGACCCAGTTCTCGAAAATGACCATGTCACGTTGTACTGGGATCGGTCTATCATTACTGACGGGACTATTGTTGCCAATAAGCCTGATATAGTGGTGATAGACCGATTAGCGCGCCACGCAATGATAGTCGATGTTACCATTCCACATGACGAGAACCTCGTGAAAGCTGAGAAAGAGAAACAAATAAAATATCTCGACTTAGCACACGAGGTTGTTGACATATGGAATGTGAGCTCAGCTATCATTGTGCCGATTGTCGTAACGGCTAATGGCCTGATGGCCAAAAGCCTCGATCAACATCTCTCGAGGCTCTCGTTAGACGGTTGGATCAAACGCCTGATTCAGAAAGCAGTACTCCTCGATACGGCCCGCATTGTGAGGAAAAACAATGTTGCACAGAATTAAATAACGTTTGAGGCTATGTGTGTATTCGATTTTACTGCGGGCGATTAATGTGCTTAGACATCAATAAAATCAAGAATTTGTGGGCCAGTGCTGTGTTTTGTTGAGACAGCAGTAGGCATTAAACACGGTAGTCTGGACTTATGGTATGAAGCTCTAGGCGCCTTCGTAGTCAATAGAGTTGATGTACCTGTATTCCGCTATTTTCCTAGCAGGGCAATCAGCGTCTCCCGTTTTGTGGTTATTTGGCTTTTTAAAGCGTGAGCAAGTTGCACATTTCGGTGTGTCAGCTTTTTTCGCGCATTCTGACAATGAGTGTCCTTCTTCTCCGCAGTGACCACACGTAGATTTCAGCTCTCTGCATGTTTTTGCTGCATGACCATATTGTTGGCATTTGTAGCATCTGGTAACCAAGGTGAAGTCCCTGATAGGGCAGGACGTCTAATTTATAAAAAACCTTGTTTGGGATAATAGGGCTTTACGTATATTCGCTGTAACTTCAATGACGTAGTTACAGGTCGACGCATCTTTCTTCCCAGATTTGTGGCTTAATTTAACCATACTCAAAAAGGACTCCATAGGCATTGCTGGAAACTTGTCGGCTTGTCGGCTTGGAAATAAACGAAACTAAAACAAAAATACTAATTAGAGACCCATAGCTAAACAGAAAGCGACTTACGTGTCAATGAACGGATCAAATCTACATACGGTCGATGAAATTAAATACCTGGGCACATACATAACATTTGCATTAAGCAGGAAAAGCTAAATTAGAAAACGGTGTGAACAGGCCACCAGAAACGTCAAGTCGCAGTACCATTCATAATAAACTCAAAAATGGACTGGGAACTCATGTATCGAATGGTGTTCGTACCTTGCATGATATACGGTTTGAAAGTTTCGGCAATCACCCAAGCTAACAGGTCAAGACTGAGAAGACATGAGAGAGTTATCATGAGAGACTCGATTAACCACGGCAGAAATAAACCAAGACAAAAGAAAATGGACGAAATCTTAGACGGAAAAACAGTAACAAAACGCATCAAGAAACACGTGTGATTTCTCGCATACGTTCACAGACGCGGCAAACCAAATCTGTTACACGCAGCAATGCAGTACAAGGCCAAATCCAAGAAAGCCAGCCTACCTATTTACATATGAAATGATATCCTAAAACAGGACATGAGTTACTTCGACAAGGAAATCACTTTTGGATGGACATGGCTGAAGATCAAGATAAGATTAAGAAGACTGCTAGCAAGATTTACAAGAAACTTGAAACGGAACCAGCCTTGCGGCGCCGTCGTAAAAGATGCCCATCCATAGATAAATATCACCCGTCTCTCCACTATTCTATTGCTTACTCGACACGACATACCCCCTATTTTAGTAAAACAATATGAGAATTGTCAGCTCCACTCACATTCTTAATAAACCAGAGCTTTGAGTTTGGAGAATTTCCCGACTTGCTAAAAATTTCACTAGTAAAACCAATACATAAAAAAGATGATATTCACACCCTTAGTAATTATAGACCCATAGCGTTGTTGCCGACTTTTTCGCAGATTTTTGAAAAGGCTATGTGTAACAGACTAAACTTTTTCTTAGAAAAATACAATATTCTTGATGACTATCAAAATGGTTTTAGAAAGACAAGATCCACAACATGTGCAGTTTACAAATATGTCCAAACAGCTCTCCAACAAATAAATGACAAAAGATATGCATTAGGCCTTCTACTCGACATGTCAAAAGCCTATGATAAAGTATCATATAATATATTACTAACAAAACTTTACGGTTCCGGTATACGTGGCCCTGCTTACAATTGGTTCAAATCATATTTAGACAAGAGAAAACAAATAGTCCAGGTTGAACACCACAATATTAAAGATAGGGACATAAAAACAGTGCGGTCCCAGATGAGAAATCTCACATGCTCCATAACTCAAGGCAGCGTTCTGGGCTGCATACTATTTTTAATATACATCAATGACCTCCCAAAAATGCTAAACTACATTACCAGTACTATTCGCCGATAATATCTCCATACTTGTGAAATGTGACAAAAATTGTGACCCAAATAAAATCTTACAGAATACTCTCGAGACGATAACACTGTGGCTAAAAGATCACAATTTAGAAATTAACTGTAATAAAACTAAAATGATACAATTCAGATCGTACAAAGCCCCTCCCTTAAGTACAAATGTAATTTTTAATGACATCCCTATAGATCTAGTAACTACATTCAACTTACTCGGTATAAACATAGACACACATCTAAATTGGAAAAAGCACATAGAAACGGTGAAATCTAAATTATCAAAATTTACCGACGCCTTGTTTCAACTTAAGCACAGCACAAATACAGAAATAGCACTATCAGCATACTACGCCTACGCAAACTCGTGGCTAAGATATGGAGTGATGTTATGGGGGAACAGCGTCAATGCAAGCGAAGTATTTAAAATCCAAAAAAATGTGTTAGAATACTGGCCCAAATTGACAATACCCAAAGCTGTAAGCCATATTTTATTAGTTTAAAACTCCTAACTTTACCTTCTATGTATATGTATACATGACCTTTGCATATTTGTATTTAAAAATAGCAACATTTTTCCTAAAGTCCTTCACTACTTAAACACACGCCATAAAAATGGATTATATCTTCCACCCTCTCGGATCAAAATGCTTTACCATGGCCCATATTACATGGCAGTAAAAATCTTCAACAAATTGCCAGAACAAATTAAAAAAGAAACGGAATTCAACAAATTTAACAGAAAATTAAAAGAATATCTTACACAAAAATGCTTTTACTCAGTCGCAGAATACTTAGAAAAAAGTAATTAATTAATATAATACATAAAAAATTACTAGTAATTGAATTGGAAAACAACACACACTTTCACAACAAAAACAATTTAGTAAAATAAATAATAGAATGATAATTAGTAAATAATGCAAATTAATGGAATATATAGAATATAATAATTAATACAATTTAATGAAATATAATAATTAATACAAATTAATTAAATATAATAATTAATAAAAATTAATGAAACACAGAAATTAATACAAATTAATCTACCCTACCTACTATTACCTATTATGTTGCCGTGCCCTAACCGGGTTTCATGTTGGAACTTACTTATTTAAATGTAACAACTAAATGTACACATGAATGCAATAAAGAGATTGAGTTTGAGTTTGAGTTACTCAAGGATGCATATCCGGTAGGCTCGTAAATCCCTCTTTATCCTAAGGGCACGTCTTCTCTACCATTACCGCGCCACCCGGTCTACTCCCAGATATGCAAAGGCCTATGTAGCACCATGAAACATGAGGCTCCAGGGGGCTAGTGCAAATCTTGGGGTTCATTTGATTTATCGAGTCTGGTTAAAACACGCTGGGATCGGTGCATTTCATTCATTCATTCATTCATCGTTATCTAGCACGGTCTTGGGTGCAAACTGGTCGATGAACGGCGCGCGCTGTCGTGAAATGTAAAATAAATACCATGCAAAAGTTATCTAATGAGAAATAATTAACTAATTAACACAATAATTAATTAAAACTTATCTATTGTTCCTCGGCCGCCGTTCGGCGCAGCTTTGTAAAAGAAGATGTTAAAAATGATAGCCATTGTCTTGGATGCAATGAGTCTCTTGGGTAATTACTAAATAACAATAATAATAACCCCACCGCCGTATCTCTACTTTGATATGGTGGGGCTTGCGTGCTCCTGGACTCTGGGTCTGTGTTGGTAGAGTTTACTTTGCCCAAAACAGGTCTAGGTGAGGAGCCTGACCAAGAGAGATACACACAAGGCAGCATGTGACAAGCTGTTGGCAGTGGCGACCCCACTGACCCAATCTTCGTAGATTGGGAGGAGATTTTCGTAGGTTATTTTTTTCAAATCGAAACGTGTTTCACCTCTCAACGAGGCATCCTTAGGATGACGATTGACTTGTCGCGAAATCGAACATGGCGTGTTACCACACCAAGCGCTGAACGTAGAATGAGCCTTATTTTTAACAATGGCAACTCGCAGTTTTGGCCACTAAGGTCTTGGCTGCTTAACCGGACTTTCCTGTGGATGCCTTAAGCTACTACACTTAGAGCCTCCAGCCAGGAGCAAGTAAAACTATGCTAAGTTAAAATAAAGCAAACGCTCGCTAAGGGCACCCCCTGTGAGGTACGAACCTTGGCTTAGGGCGTCGCTGGGGGGAGGACAGCAAGAGGGGACAGGCTGAATCATAATTTGGTTATCATCATGATTATTAGGCGGGGTATTTAAAGCTACGTGCTCAGCTGCAACAACTGCTGGCACCTCGTTTTCGAGCAAGGGTCGGGGAGGAGTATCATTTACTCGGGGGCACGGTCGCGATCGCAAAGGACCTTGGCGGCGAGGTCGGAATGAAGGGAGGCATCTGTGTTTTTGCACTGTACTGGTGGCCCTATTCTTCTCCTGGAGAAGTGTAATGGGGTCATCTGGGTCAGAAAGGACATGCCTCGGACGGCGGATCTGGCTGATTCTAGAGGGGACATACACATTTTTTGATATAATCCTCTAATTTGTAATATGCTTGTTTACAAAGTGTACTATTAATCTGAGTTTTAAATTTTCTTTCATTTAATTGCAATAAGTCACAAGGTATTTTGTTGTAACATTTAACACAGTACCCCATAAAAGATGTATGTACTTTAGATAATCTGAAAAATGGTTGATCTAGTTTATCTTTATTTCTAGTATTAAAATTATGTCTATCACTTATTTTATCTATTATTCAATCGTGGATTACAGTCGAGATGGAGGATCTCGTTTCTGACATAGAAGGGGGCTCCCGGGGCCTTACAAAGGAAACGGTTCTGCAAGATCTGCAACCTATGGATGGAATAGGGTTTGGCGTGAGCAAATACTGCACCCGCATAGGTCACGATTGGGTCGAATGCACGCTGTGAATTATCAATTTGCACTTTAGTGACAATTTGCTGCGTGCATTTAGAACGAAATGTAGTCTACCTAGAGCAAAAGCGAGCGAGCGAACCATCTTTATGTGCTCAGAAAAGGAGAGATGATGGTCAAGGATGACACCTAGGTATTTAGCGCGCCTCTCCCAAGGGATCGGCTTGCCGAACATGGTGATGAGTCGGGGGAGAGCCTTATACCGGGTCGTCGCGACGTCCCCGCAAGGGGACGTGGCGAGCGGGGTCGGGGCATCGCCCCTCGCCCGCGGGAGCCATACGGTGACCCATTAATATGGGCCCCTCAGTTGGATGCGCCTCGGACGGCGTCGTAGCATTCGACGTATCTTGCGAGCAAGATACGTCTGTGTGTTTGGTTGCTATGAATATTATTGTAGGCGCGCCACGGCGCTAACTCCTGTAGCGCCGCTTTCTTCACGACATCCCGGCGGTCAATCCCCGCCAGGTGAGACCCCCAGTTACCTGGGGGAGGCCCAGCGAAGACGACCAGCGACGAGGATGCCGACTCGACACACCTACATGTTAATATGTAGTCTACCTCTCGCCCCGTTCACAGATCGAGCCGTTTGCGGATTGAGAGGCAGGCAGTCTCGTATGTATGAGCGGCTAGTGTTGTAGAGTAACACCGCTCAGTGTATTACGTGCGTCGCGGCCCGCGTCGCGCCCGCTCGTGTTGTGTATAGATGCATGTATAGATATGGTTGTCTGTATGCAGTTGCGCGACATGCCTATATTAACTTAGAACACGCCGCACAACAGATGTATGTGTACATCTGTAGAGTCTTATTATATCGAGTAAGCTGCGTGTAACCTGGGTGCTGCTTACTCGAGGCGTCATATCCGGTGCGATGGGGTCAAGGGTCCGCTACCAGGTCGCGGGGTAGGGGTCTCGCGTCAGGCGGCCGCGCGTGCAGGGGCGCTATCTGCCTGACATGGGGCCAGGCAGAAGCGTCGGCACGCGCGAACATGGCCTTCGCGAGTCGCCGCACAAACTCATCCAGGCTCTCGATTCCGAGATCCCGCTGGATGACGTCATTCCTCACGAAGTGAGGAGCGTCAACAATGGTCCGCAGCGCAATATGCTGTTGCGCGCGGAGCAGCTTTCGGCTCAACTCACTCGTGAGGGCGAACCAAGCGGGGGCGGCGTACGTCAAGACTGGGCGAATGTACATCTTGTACACGCTCAGCTTGACGCGCGCCGGGATGCTGGAAGAGAGCACTGGGTAAAGGAGGTTGCGGGCGACCTTCCCCTGCGCGACGACCTTGCGGACATGGGGCCCCATCGTGAGGCGGCGGTCGATGGTCACACCCAGGTACTTAGCCCGGGGCGACCAATCGACTGCTGCTCCATGTAGTGTCAGGGGTGGTGGGAGGGGCGCGCACCCGGTGATGAGTGCCTGCGTCTTACCCACGTTAACCGATAGCCGCCATTTTGACAGCCAGGCGGGGAGTGCGTCTAGGGCGCGCTGCATCTTGGACGCCGCGTATTTCGCATTGAGCGAAGTAGTGATGTACGCGGCGTCGTCCGCATACAGCGCGAGCATCGCATCCGTGGTGGTGGGGATGTCGTCGGTGTAACGTGAGTAACACGCAGGCGAAAGGCAACTGCCCTGCGGCACACCGGCGAGCACCGGGCGGGCGCTTGACAGCGCTCCGTCGACCACCACCCTGACAGTCCTGTGGGAGAGGAAGCTAGACACCACCCTTACTACGCGACGGGGCGCGTCCGAGGTGGTGAGTTTGAATAAAAGGCCCTCGTGCCACACACGGTCGAAGGCCTTCTCCATGTCGAGGAATACTGCCACCGAGTACTCCTTCTTGTCTAGCGCTGCTGTCATATGGTGCAGTACCCTCGACAGCTGGAGCGTCGTGCTGTGCTCCGACCGGAACCCGAACTGCTCAGGTCGCGGCGTGATGTGTGGTGTGAGGTGTCGCAGCAGGAGCACCTCGAACACCTTGGAGATGGACGGCAGCAGGGTGATTGGCCGATAGCTCTCCGGCTTCAGGATATTCTTCCCCGCCTTGGGCAGCATTATGACGCGCCCCTCCTTCCAGGCCGCGGGAAAGGTCCCGGTGCGCAGTATCGCCGTGAACAGGCGCGCCAGTGCCGCTACTGTACGGAACGGCAGGTGGCGCAGCACTGTGTTGGTGATACCGTCAGCACCGGGGGCCTTCTTGGGCTTGGTCCGCAGGATGGCGCGTCTCACTGCCCCAGGCGAGAAAAAGATGGGGTCTTCTTCGGGAGCTATCGGCGTCGCGAAGTAGCCTCCAAGGTGTTGCTCGACTGCTGCGACATGGTCGTGATCAGTCGCAGGGTTCGGCCGGAACTGACGCTCCAGGTGACTGGCGAAGACCTCCGCCCGGTCCTCCGATGCGTATTTGAGCGCCCCGTCGCTATTCAGTAGAGGGCGCGGCGGGACTGGGGTACTCGTTAGTTGGCGGCAGAGCGCGTGTACCGACGGCCAGCTGTCCGTCGTCGCGTCTATTCTTTCCTCCCAGCCCGCGGCGGTGTGGGCCACTAACTCGGCCTTCACCTTCTCCGCGAGACGGTTAAGTCTTGTCTTGAGACTCGGGCATCTGAGCTGTTGCCACTGCTTGCGTAGGCGCCTCTTCTCGGCGATCATCCTCGTGATGTGTGCCGGCAGGGGCGGCAATAGCCCTCTCCCCTGCGGCACTGAAGTTGTCGCCGCTTGTAAGGCGCTTTGGATGCAAGCAGTGACGTCACCCGCTGTCTGGTCCACGTCCGCGGAGGTGACGATGGGCCGAGCTGGCGTGGTGGCGTCTAGCATCTCTCCGAAGGTAGTCCAATCGGTACGTCGACGTGGCGCTAGAGGCTTCAATCGGGTCGGCACACCCGATAGGACGACGAGTACGGGTTGGTGGTCGGACCGTAACTCGTCGTCGATCACTTGTTGAGTGATCTGGCGGTGTAGCCCTCGGTGGACTACGACGTCCAGCACATCGGGCATTCGCGTTGGGTCATCCGGGTAGTGGGTTGGCGTCTCCGGGCCGGACACCGTACCCGAAGGCTTCCGCGTCCGCGAAGAGCCGTCTCCCCCCGTTGTTAATATTCGTAGAGTTCCACGCCGGGTGCTTGCAATTTAAGTCGCCGGCAAGGAGGACCGCGTTCCCGTTACGCGTGCTAAGTAGGGCCCGCATCTCGACCATGTCCATGGGAGACGCGGGCGGCTTGTAGCACGCGTAGATGTTTATGTCCTCGCCGGCAACATGTAGTTGCACACCCAGCGCGTAGAACGTGCTGAGGCTCGGCGGGGGGAGCTCCTGATGGACGACTCTCCGCCTCACTAATACCGCCAGACCACGGTAGCGGGCGTTCTGTGCCGACCTTTCATCCTTCCGATACAGGTAATATCCTGGGACCCTGACCCTATCTTCGGGTCCCAGGAGCGTCTCGTTGACGAGCGCCACGTCGACGTCCTGTTCCCGAAGGAGGTGGCGGAGGAGGGCGACCTTTTCCCTGAGGCCGCGGGCATTCCAGTGTATGATCCTCAACGGCCTAGCCATCGCAAAGGGCGAGCAGTGTGGCCAGGCCGTCAAAGACCACCGATTCGATATCTCGGCCCTGCCTCAAAGCCCTTATAAGATCCATTAAGAGCTTTATTGCGCAGGTTGTGAATTCTTTAGTGTGTGATGATGGCTGTTTCTTTGCCGATACATTCGCCGATGTATCGGCAGATGTTGCGATTTGAGCGCCGCCACGCGTCAGTGCAGGGAAGTTTTCCTGCACTGTGATTGGCCGCGGCGTCTTCGTGACTTTCGCCGCGGCGGTGGCGGCGCCATGCGGCTTTTGGGCGAACCTCTCTAGTGCGGCATTCTGCCGCGGTGCCGTCTTGGCGCTAGTGGTAGGTTCGCCCATTTGTTCCTTGACTTTCTCTGTGTTCACAGCCTGCGCAGCCATGGAGGCAGGGGCGGCCGTGGGGAGGTCTCCTTTTGCGCCCGGGGGGGAGTTTCTCTTTCTCCCTTTCCCCCCGCGCTTCTTCTTCCTCCGCCCAGAGGAGGGGGCTTGCGTCCTGGTCGTGGGCTCATTTGCCGCCGCCATCAACGTCGCGCCATTCGTCTGGGTGACGGTTGCCATCTGGGCTTGTGGCCCAATGTTTTGGGCCCGTCTTGTGGCCGTGATGGCGACGGTCCCCGCTCGCTTATTTCGAATTTCTTTTTCGAAAACGGGGCACTTGGTGTTGTTCGCGGGGTGCGGGCCACCACAGTTTGCACAGGTGGCCGGCTCCTCCCGCGGACGCGGACAATCGCGCGCCGCGTGTTCTGCCCCGCATCGCACACAAGCGAGCGGGCGGTGGCACTGGTGCGAGCTGTGACGAAATCGCTGGCACCGGTGGCACTGTGCAGGCCCACGCTTTCCACGCCAAGCCTCTATCTTGACACCCCTCATGTTCATAAAAACGGTGGTGCCATAGATTTCACGTACATCCGGGGTCTTTTTCAAGATCGCGTGGAACACGCAACCGGGTCGTCCGAGTGCGCCCTTTATGTGGCGCACATACTCCGGCTGGTGTCCCAT
Source organism: Omphaloscelis lunosa (assembly GCA_916610215.1). NCBI lineage: Eukaryota > Metazoa > Arthropoda > Insecta > Lepidoptera > Noctuidae > Omphaloscelis > Omphaloscelis lunosa. The sequence goes on along the minus strand of OU744245.1, from coordinate 441,822 downwards.
CTCCCGGAGTTCCTCCTCTATCTCCTTGGGGTCCGTGTCCGCCGGTAGGCCCCTGATGGCGATCTTGAGGTTTTTCTCCGCCGGCAGCGAGTACGCGAACCAACTCACGCCGCTGCTCTTCTCCAGGCCGGTCAGGTAGCGTTGGACCAGCCGATACTCATCCTCGGTCTCCGGGGTGAACCTCACCCCGGTCCCGTAGGGACGAGCATTTGGGGGCCGGCCCAACTTTTCCCGGATGGCCCGGAAGTGAGCGGCCCAGTTAGGCAGCGTCTCCACCACCAGCGGAGGGAAGCGCAGCTTCTTCTTTTTCCCCGGCGCCGTAGACGGTAATGTCGTCGTCGGGGCGCCCGGGGTAGCAACAGGGGGGTCGGAGGTTTTATTGGGGGGAGGCATGGGTGCACTCACCCCGGTGGGGGACACGGAAGGTGTCGGGGATCTCGGCGGTGTGCGCCGGCGGACCGCGTCCGAGAAGGAGGGCGATTGCGGCGCGTCCCGACCCCGCGGCGCGCTTTCGCGCTGTGGCCGCGGCGGGTCTAGGCAATGCCGTTTCGCCTCCTCCGACGCGGTCTCGCCGGAGCTTCTCCTGCGTCGCTGGGGCCTAGGCTCGAGCTGATATTCGAACTCGAGCCCCAGCGATAGAGTCGATGTGGACAGATAGGTGGCGGCTTCTCCCACGATGGGCCGCTGTCCGGATCGCGAGGTCATGTCCGGGGACATGTCTCCGCGACCAGAGGCGGCCGAGCCCGCCGACGCCAGCGACATGCTCGACCCCGCACGCGAGGAGCATGTCGACAGCATCGCGGGCGAATCGTATGCTGAGGATCTGGGAGGCGCCGGTGATTCGGGCGCCTTAACATTGGGTTGTGCCGGCCGTACAAGCGGCCCGGCACCGGTCGCCCGCTCACGCTCAGCCGCTGCCGGACCCGCCAGCGAGAGGCGGGGGCCGGGGGCGGCGGCGCGAGGAGCGGCTTGGGGTTGTGTAGGCGACACGAACCTCGGTGGCGGTGCGGAGGTACGCGTCGGTGGAGCTCGGGCCCGCTCCGCTGTTACGGGTGTACGCGGGGGGGGCAGCGAGGGGAAATCAGGTTTAGTCGCGCCAGGGCGCGTGACAGGCAATTGTTGCTGTCCGGGCGCGGTAGCGCGCGTGGACGGCGTCGGGGCACGCGCATGTGATGCGCGGCCGGTGGTTGCGGCCGGTCCCGGAGCCTGTATCGGCACCGGACGGAACGCGGCTGGGCGGGTTGGTACAGCGTGCACCCGGCTCGTCAACGGCGTGGGCGCAGCGCGCGCAGGCGCCGATGACGCCGATGGGCCAGTTGCAACGGCGGCACTCACCTCCCTCTTGGTTGAGGCTGCTGCTGGCTTCTTTTCCTCCTTCCTCTTCTTCGTTAAAATCTTCGGGGGGCCGGCCGGCGGCGCACCGGACGACGCGTCGCCAATATTAGGCAACGACATCGCCCGGTCCAACGTCGGGCGGGCCTCTTCCAGGTTCCCGGCATCGCGGCCTAGCGAGCCGCGCTTGCCGGGCTTCGGCATGATGGTGGGGGTTGTTGGCCTCCGCGACCGCGACGGCGAACTCGCCGGGCAGCACGGGGCTGCTCTCTCTGTGTGCGCACAGGGACCCGACGGTGTCCTGCACGTACACAGAGAAAGTAGAGTTTAAAAACTTAGGCGATCCGCGCGGATTACGGACTCGACTGGCGACTTGTTTGGTTGCTAGTGTGTCCGGTGACCAAGTGGCAAATCCGGGAGAGCCTTATTGCCCGTCAAACCCACTTATATACTGCTCGCCCCACCTAATATAGTATAATGTACTCTGTGCCCCACCTCAGCTCAGAACGTTATCGGCGCGATAAGGGGCGAACAATCGCAATAAATGTGACCTTGGCATAATCGTATTTTATTCGTTCAACAGTGTAACGTTTTCTGTATTATTTTTGACAATGTCTAAATTCTCTAGTACTGACATTCACCTTTATCAAATGTGTGTAAATTTCGAAAGTGTTATTATTATTTAACGAATGCAAAGAAATGGGATTTTTCTGGTTAACTGTTCCTAAACGCTGCAATATGTTCCTTATATCTTGTCTGAAAATGACGACCAGTCCTATCCAATCAGTGACCTATGTAAATACCATTACAATCATCGCAATGTAACTTGTAAACACCTGATTTTTTATGGTTTCCTTATCGGTTTTTTCCGTTGCAAATCTGTATTAGTGAATTATTTGTTTGAAAAGCTACCCTTAATCCATTTCGAAACATAGTTTTTGAAACCCTATCACTTATTGACCCTAAGTATGTAAAACTACCTAAATATCCATGTGGTCTTTCTGGAGGCAGTGGGTACACAAGTGAACGAACTGTGTTGCTACGTTTCGTTTTTAATCAAATCATCAACCATTGTCTTATTGTATCCGTTACTCTCAGCTATATGATAAATTATGTTAAGTTCTCTGTTATAATTAGCACTTTACGAGATCAGAACCTAAGCCAGCTTGAATTTCAGTTCATAGCTTAACGCCTTTTGCTACCAGCACTTTTAAGTTTGGTTCGAATTTTAGCAATGTTTTTAAGGCGGGTTCCCACGGTGCGCGATATTGCGCACGCACGCGCACCGGGCGGCACGGCGCACGACCACGCACCGCGCACCGAGGGCCTTCCCACGGTGCGCGATATTGCGCACGGACGCGCACCAGCCCACACGGCCGACGACCTACACATCACACACCTGGCTTTTTCCGACGCTACGTGTCGGTCTGTGTGGGCCTTGAGATTCGAAGCCACTTTTAGCATTGTTCTGTTAGCTTTGGTAAATGCTGACTATAACTTCACATTTGTGGATTGCGGATGTCAAGGTAGAATAAATGATGGCGGTGTTTATAGAAATACAGAGATGTATAAAAAAAAAACATAAATGACTGGATTTTCCAGTATCAACTAATTTGCCCTTCAAGGAGGAACCACTTCCCTACGTGTTCGTGGGAGATAGTGCATTTGCTCTCACTGAAAATACGTTGAAGCCGTCTTCACGCCACGAGAACAAAAGAAAGAATTTTTAAGTATCGTTTGTCTCGTGCTCTGAGAATAGTTGAGAACGTTTTCGGCATAATGTCGGATATTTTTAGGGTACCATTTTTATACACCATTTTTATTAGAACCAAAGAAGGTATACAATATTGTTATGAAGTGTTGTTTATTGCACAACTTTTTAAGGCAATCTAAAAATTCACCATGAATATATACACCCCCTGGTACTTTTGATACTGAAAATGAAGGTGGAGTGCATCCAGGCTCATGGCCAAATGATCCTAAAGGAAATACTTCCTTGATATCTATGAGGAATGTACCAAGAAGAGCAACTTTTTTCAATACATTATTTTTTAAATTTTAATATTCTTTTCAAAAATTGATATTGTTTTTATAATTTTCTTAGTTTTAATAAGGGCATGCAATTATCCGCCACATTTTACTACTCGGATATTTCGGATACTTCTAGACAACTATCCGGATGTATCCGGATAGTATGGATATTTTGGACACCACTGTAAAAAGGTAAATCAAACTTATTTAAGTTTCCAATCGACATTTTCATTACAAAAACTCTCCAAAAATCGTGTACCAGTTCGCAGTAGAAGCAAACCACTAAAGAAAAGGCACCAAACCCTTACTGAAAATGATGTTCCAAAGTTTTAAGATTCTGTGTGTGTGCAATATTGCAAAGTAATTCCAAAATCCATTTTCATCAAAAAAGATTATAATAGTGAAAGCTTCATTGAGTTTAAATTAAAAGCGAAGAAAGGGAAAGTACAATTATAATACCTGAATCTGTTTATAGTGGCCGATTGCCTATTTCGAAGGTGAAAAAGACAGATCTACTAAAATTATGTAACGATGTCCTAATACCAAGGAGCTATCACCAGTATTTCGAGAACCTGCCAGTGACATGAGAAAGAAGGAATACGTACCCACTTCACAGCACGACAACTTTTAACTACACTGGGTTCATAAATCACCGAATCACAGTGAGCGCATTTATAATTAACAATGAAATGAAAGCAATATAGCATTGGATAAATAAATTTCGGTGTTTTCATAGTCTAAAAAATATCGTCCATTCTAAAAAAAAAAACTACAATGACATGAGTCGCAAGAAAGAAAAATTAACGTCAACCGAACAATACAAAACTCCAAAAGATTCGAATAAAATTGACTGCCGGTAATCAAATAGGGCTGTAAACAATGAAATAGTTTAAACGAAATAGGATAATTATTTTTAAAATATGCAGGCGTGAAAACCTGCAATTCGTTAAATCTGTGATTCGCACATTTACTACTATGATATCTTGTAAACTATAATATTACAGACACGATTGAAACTTTGCCACGGTATGTATTACCACATTGGGAGCGGGTTGTGACAAAAAAATAGTTTTATGCGAAAATGACACATTCGCAACTTTATCGTGGATGTAACGATTTTATATACGTATTATATTACATATAATAATAATATATAATTATATATAATCTTGTTACACTTGGATGTAACCAGTGGAGGAAAATCCTTTTTAGCTTCGATGCTGGTTGGAGGAATGTGATTAGGAGGTTGTTTATTTGACGAAGATGAATTTTTCTTGGTGTGTGCCATCTGTGCTCAGCAAAGAGTTTCTAAATCTTCTTTGACTCCCACCTGACTTCAGTTGATGAGCGATGATGGTCATTACTTCAAAAAATTATTTACTTTAACAGTACTACGTTCCCTGCAACTGAGATCAGTTCCAGTGGACGTTGAAAGGGTTTTTGGCATGGTCCTTTCGATCAAAATATATCGAAATGAATTTTTATGCTTATTTTCTTTGTTATAGTAAATGATTTTTCAGTTTCTGCTGCTGGTAATCACTGAGCACTACGTCATCATCATCGCTGTCGACAACTGAAGTCGAGGTCTGAGCAAAAGCATTTTTGAATTATCTTTATGATGAATCTAGTAATTGTGTCATTAAATGGATTTTAGATGATATACCATGAATTGTAATGATTGCGATATATTTTGATATTCAAGTATCAAAATATATCGCATAAATGGCCGTATTTTTAATCAAAAACCTAATATAATAAATAAATCAAAAACCTATAGGATACTTCCCGTTGACCTAGAATCATGAAATTTGGCAAGAAGCAAGGTGTCTTAGCACAAGTAAAGAAAAATGTCCGAAAATTGTTAATTTATAATTAAAAAAAAAAATAGCGATTACAAACTTATGTACATTTGCAGTTTGATAATTGACCGTGGCGTATATCGATGTATGGGAGAACATGTTTTTCAACTATAAGTTTTTTTTTGGGATAAATTCATCCCATCTACGGAACCTTTCATAGTGCGTGGTTCGACACGCACTTGGCCGGTTTTTTTTTAAAGTTTATTCTATTTTTTTATTTGTTGTTATAGCGGGAATAGAAATACACAACCTGTGAGAATTTCATCTGTCTACCTATTACGGTTCATGAGATACAGCCCGCTAACAGACAGACAGACGGACGGACGGACAGCGGAGGCTTAGTTAACTGACTAAACAAAATACCTGTCACTTCAGTTGTCATGCTACGTCACAGTTATACTTTTCAATTTAGCAACGTTATAATTCGTTGAAGTTTAATAAAGAACCAGTATTTTGGGCTGTTTTACAATAGACATATAAACAAATATTATTATTATAAACCTAACAAAAAAAAAACAACCAACGCGAAAAACACTACAAAATAACAAAATAAATGAAAAATAACTTTAATTTCGGAAGTTGGTGTTTTTGGATCAGTATTTTAGTTTTTACCACCGTGTTCCGAAATTTAAAGTTATTTATTCACTTTGTAGTTTGGAAGTCGTTTGTTTTTTTTTTTTTTGTAAAAAAAGTTTTTATTTCTCGCTTTTTAGTGAGTCAGCAATTACCTACTTATTATTGAGAAGTTCCGTTGGCCATGTGTGGCCTTCATCATCAGTTCCACTTTACCAAATGCTGCTTTCCGAGAGCAAATCCACGAGTTAATTACTATGAAAATACCAAGATCGCTATAGGTGTGCCTATAATATTTGAAGAGTTCCTTCGATTTCTCCAAAATCCCATCATCAGATTGTGACCAAATGACAATGAGACCAACTAGAAAGTATACCTTTAAAAAAAAAGATTTTTTCAAATTCGACGAAAAAATCAAATATGCCAAAATTTGATACATCACCACTTGTTTGTATTTTTACCAATAATGAAGCAAACGGTTAGTCCCCTATGCTCGTCCTGCTATGCTCGACTCGTAAAATACCTACTAAAAAGTTTCGTTACACACGAAATAATATTCGTGGGCAGTGATGAAGAAAACCTAGTATGTAAATATATTATGTTTTCCTATTCTTAATCATCATTAATTATATTTGTGAAGAAACCGGCATACCTGAGATATATTTCTCGACGGCATGTGAAGCCAAGTCAGAGGCCCTTAGGCGGCTTTAAAACTCTGACACCAGGTTAGTCACTAACACGATAAGAAGAAAATTTATTATAATAAAACGGGTCAAGCTTTGCGCTTGATGAGGCATGTGTCGAACTGGTTTTTTCAGGGTGACTATAACAATGAGCCCTTCCGCGAATCATTACCAGTACCCTAATTAAGTAATACACGATCAATTACAATCTGTTTCGATTTGAAACAGCTGGCTTACATGCTAATCAATTGCTTCATAAGCTGGAAAAAAAATCTGCTCAACAACGTAAATAACGCAATGAATGTTGTTGAACTGTCAAAATGAAACAAATTAGTCATAATCAATTAAGAAAATAATTTACGTAATTAGGGTTCTCTTTGATAAAGCAAAGAATAATAAAACCAAAACCCAATTATCGAGAAATAAATGTTAATTTTAAATTAGTACTTATAATTTGATTCGTATTAAAGTCTGTGATTTAAATAGTAATTTCATTCTGTGATTGAAATAGTCACTTATATCTCATTATTATCTATTTGTTTTTTATGTAATTGATTATTTGTATGTTATTTCTGTTATTCATAAGAAATATTATAATACAGGTGATTTGACTTTGAGAACGGACTTTTTATTTATGCTCTTTTATATTTTTTTAGTTTTCTGTCTACAGACTTCGTTAAATCTTGTGGATCCAGTATTGAGTACAGCTCTAATCATAAACATTTCTTAACTTAGAATTGCTCTGAAATTCGTTTGTCTTTGTCTGTCATTTTGACTTTTTGACTGTCAGAACGAGACAAAACAAATTTTAACTTACAGGCCCTTACGCTTATACGAATAACGCTATAATTTTTTTTACCTTAATTTAAACACTTTGCCTCGTTGGTCTAGTGGTCGTAAGCGCTACTGCCGAGCATGAGGTCCTGGGTTCGATTCCCGGGTTGGACAAAGTGTTATTGGGTTTTTCTATCTGAAATTTTTCAGTAGCAGCTCGAAGTCTGGATTTGTGCCCGGTTGATGGCAATAGGCTCGCCCCCTATTACATGGGACATAAAACATAACTGGCGAAATGTGGGTGAAGCTGCTACAGGGACACCTCTGCCTAGCCCTTCGGGGAAACAAGGCGTGATGTTATGTATGTTAAACACTTTTCTTTCCAACTATACCTTCCATTGTTTACGTAGAATCGAAGAATTGCGTGCATAGCGATACTTTTAGTAGGTATTTTTTAGGTCGACCATAGAGGGACTAGAGTATAGGGGGACTAACCGGAAGCAAAGACCTCATAGCTTTACATCTACTATGCAAATTATGGAACTAGCTATCAAAGGTAAAATTAGTAGACATGCATCAGATACATCGAAACTAAACGTATCTAAAATCCGATTTCAGTCACAAATTGTATCGTATCGATAATCCAAACTAGACAAACCGATTTCACAAAACCACGGCAAGAGTAAATTGCGTAAGCAAGTATTTGTTTATGTTTAGATAGTTTTGATCGATGAACTTACAACCGAATTATAATATTACTAGAGACGATCGAAACTGTGGGCCAGAGGCGCCAGAGCCGCTCCAGAAATTGATTTCTAAAAACGAATTTTGAAAACGATTTCATAATCTGATTTCAAATATTTAACCGTTTGCGTAAAAATCCAAAAACGGCCATGTTTAAAAATTTGCTTACGAATTTACATACATATTTAAAGCATATTTTTATTTTTTATTTATATATGGCAAGTTGGGCAATAAAAACGTTGCCATTGGTAAGCAAAACGATTCGTTGTAGTTTATAGGAACCGGGCATACGCGCGCACCTTTGAAGTTTACCGACTCGCCGCGGATCGGGCGCACCGCCACGCACGCGTCTGCGCTACCACGCACGGTACCCTTCCCATGGTGCGTGTCCGTGCGGGCTGATCCGTGGCGAGTCGGTAACTTCAAAGGGAATGTATCCAAACTCGGACGCACCACGACGCACCGCGACGCACGCGTCTTCGCTACGACGCACGTAACCCTTCCCAGAGTGCGTCGTGCGGGCCGGTGCGCGTGCGTGCGCGATATTGCGCACGCGTCGGAAGCGGCCTTTATAAACTGGCACGCGCATGATGCGTGTGAGTTACCGTGTCTAACGAAAGCGACGGAAATATATTTTTGTTTCGTGTAGTGCGGCGCGTGTACTTGACGATACGATAGTGTGTAAAGGCTCTTTCAAACAGACGCGACACGCGACGCGACACAAAGACACCGCTCGTTGCGCGACGAGCGGTGTCTTTGTGTCGCGTCGCGTGTCGCGCTTGTTTGAAAGAGCCTTAAAGCGTAAAACTGCGTTCTCTGTGGTGTGTGTAGGTACCGTGTTGTTTACACATACAGATGTACGGACTGTACCGCGTGTTCACAGCAATACGACTACCTATCCACTTTTGAACGCTTACTGTACAAGTAGACCATTTATAATAATGTTTTTTTTATTCTTTTTATTTATAATAATGTTGATAATATTTTAAAATTCTCAAAATCAAAATGTTGTATCTTCTAACGAAACGATCAAACGTCAGTCTCGCGTTTTTTGGAAAACTTGTAGCGAATTTTAGTGATTTTCAACGAATTCTTAATTTATTTAAAAAATCCCTTCCCGCTATGTTCAAGACAAAGAATTCGACTTTTCAAGCCACACATAATTTTGTTTAAATTCTGTTTCCCTTTCTCACAACTAATGACCAAAATTGATCAAAATCAGTCGATTTCGTGCACGGACCCAAGGATGTCTAAAGAAAAAAAAAGTATTCGTGACAAGCAGAGGAAATAAAACAATAAAAGAAAGAATAATTTTTATTTGGACACAGTTCGTGAAACACAAATACAAAATAAAATAAAAGTAAAAATAAATAATCTGAAATAACTTTAATTTCGGAAGTCCGTGTCTTTGCTTTTACATTTTCGTTTTTTGCCACCAACTTCTGAAATTATAGTTATTACTTTTTGTGTTTTTTTTTTTTTTGTTGGAAATTGGTTATTTTTTTTTTTGTAAGAAGTTCTTATTTTTTAATTTTTAGTTGTGGAACCTACCCCACACAAATTCGCATACCACTATTTTTAGTTCTCGCCGCGGATTTGTACCGTAAGGCCAGTTTGGTGTAGGCCATTTTTTTTAAATGCCATAGAATTTAACCAAGAATTTGAGATGTTTTTCCCAGGCCGTTACACTTACACGTATTAGTCCATATCTTGAAAACTACCGAACCGATTTTGATGAAACTTACTCTGTTCCCTAAGTTGAAGTAAATTTATGTAAGTCAATAAAAAAAGGTCACAAACCCAATTAATAGTTTCGGAGAAATGCGTGGACAAACATATATACCTTTAAAAAATTTGTATATTTGTTTGGAAGCTCTAATAGATTATCATAATTATGTGAATATATTGCAATTCCAATAATATTACATAAGTACGTGTGTGTTGAATTGATAAAATACTTTCATTTGAAATCGGTTAAAAAAATAAACTTGTTGTTTCTTACAAAAGTGCAATACCCATCAAAATGTATGGAAAAGCTGATTTAAACAAAGGCAATCAATTTGAGTGTAAAAGAACAGTCAGGGCAATAAATCGTATTAATTGTGTTTGAAAAAACGCGTACTTCGCCGCGCTTTTATTCCGGATGCGAACCGGATCCGGCAGATTTTTCATCGGATCTGGTAGGTAGCCAAATCGTACCGGATCCAGCGGACCGGATTGTAAACCGTAGGTGTACCTAACGCTGCGCAGTCGCAGCTTCATCGCAGAACTCGACGCACGGCGGTCAGGGGGAAGCCGGCTTGCGGGAAAGTCTGACAGGGACACCGTGGCCCTCGGCAACATGGCAACTGAAGGAACACGGGTGGGTTTTAGTCAGTAAGAGTCTGACACGCCCTCCCACTCCACCCAGAGCGGGAGAAGTTATTCGATAATTTCCCACACAAAAAAATAAAAAAAAATAAGGGGGAACCAGCTGTTAATAAGTAAACAGTAAACATTGACAACTACAACGGCTGAGCGCCGCCAATGTGTCGCTGTAATAATTATTTGCTACGAGATTGTTCGTGTAAATGTGTAGATAACAAAAATGTAACAATGCTTGTGTGGCGCTGAAGAGCGTGCGACGCGCGATACGCGGCTCATGCGGAACACAATGAGGAGAGCACCGACAGCAATATACAATGAGCTGTGTGTGTGAGGCTCGAACCCGCGGGACTGGCGCGGGGACTTGCGACCAGGGACTTGAAAACGATATTAATTTCGTTCCGTTACACTAAATGTTATCTTATAACGCTCCAAAGTTTGTAACGATACTACAACATAAAAATAACAATAAAGTTACAAAATAAATAAAAAAATAGTTTATCATTTTTGTAGAACAACATTATAAGTAACGTTATAGGTATCAGTAACATTATGCTTATATCCGCTTGTAATAACGTTACAGATTCATTTGTATAACGTTATTCTTAAGAAAATTTTCCGCTGTCCACCGTTCCGTCGTCGCCCACCACCACCATCACCACCGACCACGCGACGCGACACAAAGACACCACTCGTCGCGCGACGAGTGGTGTCTTTGTGTCGCGTCGCGTGTCGCGTCTGTTTGAAAGAGCCTTTACGGCGGCCGGCGGCCGGCTGGTGGTAAGCCACCGCCGTATTCAAAGATTAAGTTCGTTTGAGAGTGCGGATCTTTTACAGACAGTGTCGCGAATGAATAATTGTGGCCAACCTACTTTTATATTTATGTAATAGCGTCACCATCAAATTTTTTTGGCAATGTTGCGTATCGAAATGAATAACGTTATTAATTTGTTATACCAATATATTAATAACGATATATTGTTAATATTGATATTGAACAGTTTAAGATTTCGTTCCGTTTGTTAGTATCCTTATAGCCAAGGAATTAATTTTGTTGCGATCCTGGTGGAACGGTACAAATTATCGTTACCGTAACTTCGCGTAACGTTATTTTGAGTTACGTTTCAAATCCCTGCTTGCGACTGACAAATGCGACGCCATAATAAGTGGAACGGTCCCATCCCGCCGTCGCGCCGCGCGCCGCCGCTGCCGCGTATCACTTAGAAATATGGCCGCAGTTTTTCAATCTTTATTTAAGTGAGCGAATATCGAACGTACCCCCTCTCCCGCAACCATACCCTCCCACACGCCTTCACACAATATATTCCCATCGGAAGCTCCCGGAAGCTCCCGTATATTTTCTTATCTACATGTACTTAATTTGAAGTGAACTTATGAACGCACTGCTTGCGTGAAAACTTTGTGTGATGTATGAGAGTCGCGCTCGTACGAGTCGTGAGGGTCGAGTCGTGTGAGTCATGTGGGTTAAAGCTCCTACAAACAGGCGCGAGACGCGACGCGACACAAAGACACCGCTTGCCGCGCGACGCGACGTACCTTTGTGTCGCGTCGCGTATCGCGCCTATTTGTAGGAGCCTTTATGTGGGCAGTGCTGCAGCGTGCGGTAAGTCGCGGTAACTCAGTAATGCACGCCGCGGGGCCGGGCGCTCGGGCTCCCACACTACTTATAAAGTTATAACATTAGTGGCACACAACTTGATTAATGAATCGTTCTCCCACTCACGGTGGGCTCTGGTTTCTGGGAGCACGTTACTTGCTCGTGTTTGTACTGAGGGTGTGAGGGATCACTTGTCGATGCGTCATCATGTCGGACGCTGCCCGGCTCGAGGGCGGCCGATAGCATTTTATAGGTTATCTTTATGTTGTCAGTTTTGATTTTATGTTTAACCCTGAATAGCAGTGCTCTCCACGCGGTGAAAATATTTTATACGTGAAGCGAGGTGCGGAGGCCTCTAGTCTTTGTAAAGCTAATCATTATTCATTTTATTTAATTTCTTAGTATAATATTAGCAGCAATAAAGCTGTCATTGTTGAACCGCGGCTGGCTGCTCGAGCACCGGCGCTGGTGGACTGCCACTAGGGCCCACACTTTATTCGATTACTACGCAAGTAAAGACGCCTAAAGGCTCTTACAGACAAGCGCGATATCGCGGGCGCGACAGGCAGCGCGACCCGTGTCGCGCCCGCGATATCGCGCTGGTCTGTACGAGCCTTAACTCTGGCTGAAAAGGGGCCAATACCTTATCTCGGCCTGTTTGCGACGCAGCTGCCTCGGGTAAGCGAAGAACTATATCTTTTGCTCAAATAATGAGTTAGCGTTCGTTTCTAATTTCAATGTCGATTGCCATGTTTTCAAAAGACTCGTCAGAAAATAGGTTCGCTGTGTACGCGAGCGTCCGATTGACGTAATCAGCGCCAGTTGGTCGGCGCGGCGTGCGGCTGAGCCGACGGCACAGCGGCGGCCGCGCGTCGCCCCCGGCTCGCTCGCGTGCGTCGCTCGTCTCCTGCACTGCTGCCGAGCACCGGATCTAACGCCCTCCGTCGACGTCATACTCTGGCATACTAATACTTACATTTATACTAATACTTGTTGATTTCCAATAAGGGAGTGAAAACACGATTACTTACCTTACAAACAAGACTTCTTATTCCTAGTATAAAGCCGGATTTACATTGACTGACGTGTTGTGTTGTGACGTATCAGAATGGTATCGGTTTCATACATTTAGTATGGTGGGATTTATATTTGTGTGTCGCGATCTGTTGTATGGCTTCTGATGCGACGCATCAGACGAGATTCCGATCACATCAGAGGGGTGGAGGTGAGTGGGCGGGGGAGCGGCCGCCTGACGACGCACAAGACAAGTGTCAAAGTCAAAGTCAAATCATTTACTTCAAATAGGCCATGTATGGCACTTTTGAACGTCAAAATTTACTAAATAATATAATTGATTCTAGTCGCCCCTTCCAAAAGGTAGTTTTCGTATGGAGAAGAATGGGCAAGAAACTCCACCTTTCCTCTTTTAAAATGTTTTACAATAAATAATAATAATAATAATAAAACTTTATTCAGCTGAAAAGGTAAAACACTAAATACAAATTTGCTTAAATCTACGAAAAATTCGATTATGTTATGTGCCTGAACTAGGTCATCCTGTGTAATAGTTTGTATAAGTACGTACATTAGTTAAATAATTATATGTGAAGACGATGCACCTAGAATAAAATTACTATACCACAATAGGTAAAAAGAATTTAAAGTGAAGCAACGACAGATAATTTAATTATGTGATAGATACATGGTGCTCACCTATTTACAAACATTGTAAAAGTAGACGATTTTCCTAATTTTTAAAAAAAATTAATATGTCAGTGTGTGAGGAAGTAATCACAGAATGTAAAATCAATGTCATATAACACAAAATTATAAATTTTACAATTAAATTGGCAGCCTGTTTGGTTTTGTCTTGATTCTAAATTGTCCTATGGAGCAAGACCAGCATGTTTCCAAGCACTATTATCTTAGATATAATCCTCTAATTTGTAATATGCTTGTTTACAAAGTGTACTTTTAATATGAATTTTAAATTTTCTTTCATTTAATTGCAATATGTCACAAGGTATTTTGTTGTAAAATTTAACACAGTACCCCATAAAACACAAGTGTGTACGCGCCAGTATTGCGTTGTGACGTGAATGAGAGCGCTCACTTCGCTTTCATCCATCAATTTCTTGTGTTTCCTGTGTTTCTTGGGTCAAAAAGTTATGAAGGCAGCAGGCAGCAAGTACGATCATGTTCGCCATGTTTGGTTGTACTTGTAAAGGTCCCTGAGACACTCTAAATCTAGCTCGTAATATTCCGAATATATTTTTTCTACAGTACGGCGAGCACGTGATAAACGATAATTAAATATTTTATTTGGATTATTGTTAACTAATTTAGCTTCACTGTACGGTTTTAATAAATACGTTTCCAGTGGGAATGCTGCGGTTGCCACAACAGTATAGGATAAAGGTTCTGTATTTTGGTTAATAGGTTTATTCGGTGGCACATTTAATTGACTGCTTTCAAACATTTTTCCCATTAATAATTCTTGGTAAGTGCCACATCACTATTTCGGCCATACTCTCTACATCTACCATAATAAATTTGTAATACGCATCAACAAGTGCAAGTAGTACAATAGAATGTTCATTTTTATAATTATAAAAAGTTGATCCTGCATTTATTGGACATCTTATAGTAATATGTTTTCCATCCAATGTTCCAATACAATTCGGAAAATGCCATACATTTTCGAATCCTTTCGCAATGTCTCTTCACATTTCTTCCGTAGGTTGGGGCATTACAATAGGGGCCAAATTCTTCTAAATTGCGTTACATACTTGTTCTACTATGATCTTTACTGTAGCAAGCCCCATACGGTAATTGAACTCCAATGATCGAAAAAAATTCCAGTTGCCAAAAATCTGTAATATAAAAACACAGATAATTTATTTTTTTTCAGCGGAAAAATGTAAAGATGACTGGAATAAATTACGAAATTGCTACGTCAATGCATTGAAATGCCGTAAAAATAAAATAAAAACGTGGGCAAGCCGCTCAATTTGTCTCGCAGTGGAAATATTAAGAAAAAATGCATTTTATAGCCATATATGGAATCAAGGTCGACAACAACAAATCTTTTATCACCTCCTGAATCTTCAGAATTTCACTCAGAAAGTACTCAATCAGATAATTCTCGTCCAGCAACATTACATACTGGTAGTTCCTCGCACTCCCTACAGCCTGTTCGAAAACCAAACTTACAAGATCTATATGATATGATGAAGTCTTCGCACGATTTGAGAATCGACACGTGTTTCACCTTTCAACGAGGCATCATCAGGATGACGATTGACTGAGAGGTGAAACACGTGTCGGTTTCTTTCAGGGTTTTTTAAGATTTCCGCAAGGTCACGCCTGAATCAATTAACTATCTTTCAGACACAAGCCCAAATTCTTAGAACACCAATTAATGTGACACACCAGATTGTGACACTCCAGCCACTTATTCAACCATCCACATCCATGACGATATTTCCAGCAGTCCCAGCTACTCCAGCTACATCAACTCTCGACAACATCAACTCTCAACATTCGGCCTCAACACTTTATAATTTTGAAGAAGATAACATCTCATCATCTTATAGCAGTGCAGACTTTTCTGATGATAACTGATTACCTGCCTTTACTAATAATGTTAAAAAAAGAAATAAATCCTTACTTGAAACACACAGCAAGACTTTCGTTTGTCCCTATAGGTTTACAAAACTTCGTATGTATTTTTTTTATGTCCTCTTCAATTAATTAATGAACTTCCTCGAACTGTGCCTTGGACATTCTAAAATACTGATGAAATCTTTGAGCATCGTTCTCAAGCTCTTTAACGAGACAGTGAAACTCGCCTTTAGACTCTCTTTTTCACTGGATGAACCCAATATCTTCTCTTTATTTCTTTTTTTTATAAGAGTTGCCAGCACCAAAAATTTTATATCTTCTTCATCTTCTGAATCAAAGTCATGGGAAAACATTGTGAACGTATGAACTTTCCGAGAGCTACGATATTTTGAATCAATACAGTCATTGATTCAACATATCGTTAACGCCGTCAAAACATAACTTATAGATGTGAACACTAGCCATGACGTCAGAGCCCGTCACGGCACAACGCGTCAGACAAATGTAAACCCGCCTTAACACACTACTTAAATAGTTAATTCTTCTTGTTATTAAAACATAGAACGACTGTTCATAACGTTCTCGAATCTGTGTGTTTGTCACTTAGTGTTGCGGTCCGTGTACATTGTACAGAAGGTAATTAAAATAAGCGACCTGCGTAATTGGTAACAACAAAGCTGTGTGTCACGGCATGGCGCCGGTCACACGACGGCACGGTTGGCGCAATGACTGCTGCGCTGCGTGTCGCGGGTTCGATTCCCGCACGGAACAGATATTTGTATAGTCTACAAGAAGTTGTTCTGGGTCTGGCTGTTAGTGTATGTGAGTTTAAATGTTTGTAAACGCACCCACACTACAGGAGAAATTCCTAGTGCAAGGCAACATTTAAAAAAAAAACGTGCTGGTACCAACGAGAGGATACATATCTAATATCTATACATATGTAACTATTTACTGGCAATACCTAATCTCAGAGACTCCATGAGGCCAAACTGCATAACTGCCGGTCCAACTCTATAGAATCTGCACAACCGTGAGGGGGACTATCTTGCAAAACTGAAAAAATAAAATAAGTACAATAAGAAACATTTTTCTTCTTCAAAAAATACCTTGGCAAAATATCAGCACATATCGGTTTTACGTCAACGCTAACAACAGGAGGCCGGCTTAGCGAGATGGTGGAGAGGCGCTGTGGTGGAGTTACATTATCACCTGGCACCTGGCGGCGAACTCTTTGTGACAAACTTCACTTGTGTTTTGTGTGTGGATAGGGGCTGCGACGGGACTGTTGACTTAGGACCTACGGTGTGTGCTCGCCGTGATTTACCACAAATATCTTTAATATGACAACGGCGGGCGGCGCCGTCGACACCGTCCTCTGAGACTGCTCCTCCTCAGAGGACGGTATCCACATGGCCGGCGCCGCCCGCCGCGCGCCTCGGGGTATTCGAACCCGCCCTAGTGTACACACTAGATGACCAAAAACCGACGTAGTAGAACTCAGTTCAATGTTTTATAACAATTTTTTCACACCACCTGCTTTTAAAAGTAACTTTTGAGTTGGCGCCAGAAAAACTACTTACTTGATAAAGCTTAAAATGGTAGCAAAATGGATCTTCGTTGACTGTGTGTTTGGCGCCGCCTCAAAATTTGAAATTAAATTCGTGTAGGAGCTTAGTTACACTAAAAGGCAATTTTTAATTTTTCGCTTTTCAGTTTCTTTTTCGTCAGTTTATCTTTTTGTAAAAAACTTTTATTTTTATTTTTGCTTTTGAGTTACCATTTATTGTTTTTCTCAAGTAAGGACTTACCTCAAGAGCCTTCCGTCTCCATCGTCAGCAGGGTTGGCTTTAAACAAACAAGTTGTTTTAAAACACGTATTTTAAACAGTGTTTAAAACATTTTGAAACAAAACATTGTTTTTTATTAAGTGTTTAAAAATCACAGTATAAAACAAGTTTTAAGCAATGTTTTAAACATTAAGAAAAAAAACATGGTTTTAAATCGAGAATGAATGGAAATAAATGAAAAGTTATGCATTTTTAGTACTTGAAATAGCTCGAAAAGAAATTAAAAAGATTAGATAGTTTTATATACTTCGAAATGAAGTAATTCCCCGCAACTATTTTGGGAGACTCCCTTATTTGAATATAGTCCATCCTGCCTATGTAAATCGATACTTCGTCGTTTGTCGAAAAGAGGTAATTCCACGCAGTAATTTTTGGGACTTCACCATATGTAAATATTTTAGGTGATGTACGGTGGGCAGTTGTATTAAAATTTTAATACAACTGGGGTTCCCAATTGATGCAGCGCACTGTACATCTGAGAACAAAAAACGGAATTCGCAATTCTGAACGTACAGATTGTACTGGGTGGTTCAGTATCTGAGTTACTACATACCTACTTTGATAGATTACAAAAAAAAAAAAAACATGTTCACAGATTAGGTAGATTATTAGTAAGTACTAACTCGTATAGCTAGTTATATACTAGTAGGTATTACGTTGTTGTGATTATTATGTTACTCTGATCGTTTTTTGTAAATGTTTCCTCAGGTAAATTTAAAAATTGTCCAGAAATTAATTATATTAGGCCTAATCGATTTGTGTTGATAATAAATTCGATAAAAGGGCCAATAAAAAAAAAAACACTTGTTTAAAACATTTTTAACTGTTTTATAAAATTTAAAAAAACAACTGTTTTTTTCCCAACCCTGATCGTCAGACCCTCGATGACAGTCATATCCTAGGTAGGTAGGAGTATGCTAGGTCTAAAGTTCTCATCAAGGTACATGAAATAAGCCCAAACAAGATGTAGCTGCTGTAAACTGCCAAGGAGCTCTCACAACTGTTTTCCGTCTCCAGCTTCTTCGAAATGAAATGAAATGAAATGAAATGAAATGAAATTGTTTATTCTGTAAATAGGATATCAGAATCACTTTTACACGTCATATTAAAAAAAATAAAAATAAGCTAGTTGAGTTCGGCGTTTCCTATCTGACTACTCTGAGAAGAAAGGCCGAAACAAACTCAGAGGTCACAGTCTCTTTTAAAGTCCAGACATAATCTTGGTCAGGCCATATGAGGACCTTGTAGATTAGTGTCTGAAATGGTCTTTTGAGGAAAGAACCACACAGATTTGAGTGAACCTGTCCAGTCAGTGCAAGCATTTGTCAGTAATCGTGGAGCTCAACTCAGAACTTAAGGAGCTCAACTCGACGAACAATACCAAAGAAAGGACATTTGGGTAGGCCGCATAAACTACTCAAACTGCCAGACCATAATTAAAACTAACTGAAAAATGAAAATAATAATGATATCCACATAGTCCTCACATTCACAATAATTAAATAAAATAATATAATACTTTACAAAGTCATCATGTCATTTTGAATATAATTTTCAACAATGTCAATGTGTATTTATAAAACTGGTATATTTTCATGATTTTACAAAATAATTAAAATGTTAAGTTTTATCACAAGGCTTAGCAGAGCGAGCAGTTCATTCCCATGCTTTTTTATCTTCTAAATAATCTGAAATTTTATAATACCCTTTTTTACAAAGTTTAGTTTTAATACAGATTTTAAATCTATTAATGGGTAAGTTTCGAATGTCAATGGGAAGTTTGTTGTAAAAGCGTATACATTGACCCACGAACGAGTTGCCTACTTTGTGGAGACGTGTGCGATGCACAGCAAGATTGTGTTTATTCCTGGTATTTAAACTATGAATATACGACATTTTATTTTAATTTGATATATTTTTGTGTACATACAATAGGTTTTCAAAAATATATTGTGAGGCTACAGTCAGAATATTTATTTCTTTGAATTTTTCTCTAAGGGAATCTCTTGGACCTAGGTTGTATATGGCTCGAACAGCCCTTTTCTGTAGAACAAAGATGGTATCAATGTCCGCACAGGTTCCCCAGAGAAGAATCCCATATGACATAAGACTATGAAAATAACTAAAATAAACAATTCTGGCTGTATCCACATCAGTTATCTGTCTAATTTTTTTAACAGCATAGGCGGCCGAACTTAGTCTTCCTGACAATTTTTCTATGTGTGGGCCCCATTGTAATTTACTGTCAATAGTGATTCCAAGAAAAACTGTCGAATCAACAGGGTTCAACTCTGTTCCATTTACTTGAACATTGGTAGATAGCTGCCTGAGATTTGGCATTGAAAATTTAATGAGTTTAGTCTTTTTTTCGTTCAGTAGAAGATTATTTACATTAAACCAATGCACTACTTTAGAGAGTGCATCGTTAACTTGTTCAAAGTTGACTAACTGACGTTTGATTTTAAAAATGAGCGAAGTGTCATCTGCGAATAATACTATCTTGTGATTATCCCTTATGTGATAAGGTAAATCATTTACATAAATTAGAAATAAGAAAGGCCCAAGAATTGAACCCTGCGGAACGCCCATGGTGACCGCAGATCCTGCAGATTTCTTGCCATTAACATCGACCCTCTGGATTCTGTTGTTCAGATAAGAAGTCAGAAGGTCAAGAGCCTTGTCCCTCATACCATAGTGGTACAGTTTCCTGGTGAGTGTATCATGATGTACGCAAACTTCTCAAAACAATTCTGCCACTTGTATAGATAATATTTTTTGTAACTGTGATTACCTACACAAACAAATTGTAAATAAGTTGCCATCAGATCACAGTGGACAAACAATAACATTTTGCTCCTACATACCTTTACAAAAAAATCAAATAAGGTTTAGGCCAATTACATGTAAAAGTTTAGAGAAATTAAATAATTCTTTGGCCAATAAATTATGTGTTCAGAGTTTTAATAATATAGGTGACCCAAATGAGTTCTACGCGAGTTCTTTTCACTACTACACACGCAATTTAATGACTCTTTTCCACTAAAGACTAAAAGCATTTACACAAAGTTCTTATTTAGTAATTGGGCGACTCCAGGTATTCGTAAAGGCAGGGAAAAACTATTTGAACTTTATGGCCTAAAGCAACATATGAATAATATAAGCTTTCATAAGTATGTTGCAAAATATTCAAAAACTTTTAAAAGTGTGTGCAAAATAGCCAAAGCTCTTTATATTAGCAATAAAATAAAATCAGCTGATGATAAAATAAAAAATACCTGGCAAATAATAAATAATGAAACAGGTAGGAAAAAACAGCGAAATACAGAATTTAATTTAGAGACTGCACATGGCCCCATTAACTCAAATATAGAAATAGCTCAAGAATTTGAAAACTTTTTTGCTAATATTCCCCTTAAAACTACTCAAGCTTTAAATTCCTCACCCGAACTTTCTGCTGCCTTACTTATACAGAATGTGAAGGCTTGCCCTTTGGAGTTTAGGTTTCAGCATACAAACCCCCAGGCTGTTATAAAAGCTTTTAAAGATCTTAAAATTAAATCAACAGAAGATCTCTGGGGAATGTCTGTAAAAGTCTGTAGATCTATAATCGAAACCATTGCGCCTTATTTAGCTTACATATTTAACACCAGTATAGACCAAGGAGTCTTTCCGGATCTCATGAAACACAGTAAAGTAGTTCCATTGTTCAAATCTGGTGATAGTAAAGAACCCAACAATTATAGGCCTGTATCAATTCTACCAGTGCTCAGTAAGGTGTTTGAAAAGTTGATGCTCAATCAAATGTTACCTCACTTTAATAAAAATTCCATCTTTCATGAACAACAGTACGGTTTCACCAAAAGGCGTTGTACCACTGACGCCGGTGTCACCCTAATAAAGAACATTTTTAATGCCTGGGAAGAAGCACAAGATGCCATTGTAATCTTTTGCGACCTCTCGAAGGCGTTCGATTGTGTAGACCATGAGAGCTTCTGCTGAAACTAGAGTACTATGGGATTAGGAATACAGCTCTTGATTTACTTAGATCATACCTGAAAGATAGAAAGGTTAAAGTTCAGGTAAACGGCGTAAACTCATTAGGGTCTGAAATGGCAATGGGCGTTCCTCAAGGTTCGATATTGGGTCCATTCCTCTTTTTAGTATACATTAATGATTTACCCCAATTATTTCAAAATCAACTGAAGATGGTGTTATTTGCAGATGACACATTAATCTTTAAAATAAACCGACAGTCACAAAATCTTGAAGACGTGAATAGTTCTATTCTGCAAGTCCAAGATTGGTTTACGGTAAACAATTTGGTACTAAATAAAACAAAAACCAAATGCATTAGATTTAAATTACCTAATGTTAGAAGTACTGAATGTGACATCATATTGAATGGGGAAAAACTGGAATTTATTAATCAAACGGTTTTCCTAGGAATCACGCTAGACGAGAAATTACAATGGGGACCTCATATAACATCTCTTGCGGGGCGGCTAAGCTCGGCCGCTTATGCTGTTAGAAAGATAAGACAGTTAACAGATGTAGAAACCGCGCGATTGGTCTATTTTAGCTACTTCCACAGCAATATGTCGTATGGCATTTTACTGTGGGGTCGGGCTGCTGACATTGAATCCATCTTTATTTTACAAAAGAGAGCTGTCAGAGCCATTTATAATCTACGTCGCCGCGAATCTCTCAGGAAACTATTTAAAAGGATTAATATTATGACGGTACCTTGCCAATTTTATTCATTTATGAAAATATTATGTACGTAAGGAAAAATCCACATCTGTTTAATAAAATAAGTGATAGACATAATTTTAATACTAGAAATAAAGATAAACTAGATCAACCATTTTTCAGATTATCTAAAGTCCATACATCTTTTATGGGGTACTGTGTTAAATGTTACAACAAAATACCTTGTGACATATTGCAATTAAATGAAAGAAAATTTAAAACTCATATTAAAAGTACACTTTGTAAACAAGCATATTACAAATTAGAGGATTATATCCAAGATAAGAGTGCTTGGAAACATGCTGGTTCTGCTCCATAGGACAATTTAGAATCAAGACAAAATCAAACAGGTTGCTAATTTAATTGTAAAATTTATAATTTTGTGTTATATGACATTGATTTTAAATTCTGTGATTACTTCCTCACACACTGACATATTAATTTTAAAAACATTAGGAAAATCGTCTACTTTTACAATGTTTGTAAATATGTGAGCACCATGTATCTATCACATAATTAAATTATCTGTCGTTGCTTCATTTAAAATTCTTTTTACCTATTGTGGTATAGTAATTTTATTCTAGGTGCATCGTCTTCACATATAATTATATAACTAATGTACGTACTAATACAAACTATTGTAAAACATTTTAAAAGAGTAACGGTGGAGTTTCTTGAAAACTACCTTTTGGAAGGGGCGACTAGAATCAATTATATTAATCTGTAAATTTTGACGTTCAAAAGTGCCATACATGGGCCTATTTGAAATAAATGATTTGACTTTGACTTTGACTTTGACATCATCAGATCAACTCCAGTATGTGGTTGTGTCATCAGAATTACTTATGTTTGCGAAATTACAACAGAATCGGTTCACATTTGAAAATTAGATGAAAAATCAATCGACCCCATTTTTTACACTTTGGAGTGGATTTGAGTTTTAAATTTTACATGGGATCATTTTCGAGGTATACCCTCCCCAATAAAACAAGAATCGTTCAAATCGGACTATTCAGTAAAAAGTTATGCGTGGTCATATAAAAATAATAAAAAATACACGTGTCCACTTGAGAACCTCCTCCTTCTTTTTCGTCGATTAAAAAGACAACCAACTTCCACTATAAAGTGGAAAATAAACTAAACTTTCGGAAGTCGGTAGCATAAAACGAAAATACTAAACTAAAGACATAGATATTCGTTATTTATCACCGACTTCCGAAATATTAGTTTATTTTCCACTTTATAGTGGAAGTCGATTGTCTTTTTGTGAAAAAGTTTTTATTCACTTTGTAGTTTGGAAGTTGGTTGTATTTTTTTGTAAAAAAGTTTTTTGTATATTTAATTATGTAAAATGTTTTATTAATTGCATATTGTGTAAATGTTTTAAAAATCATAAACCTTATTATACCTACAGTATTCTCATTGCATTGAAAACTAGATAATAAGATAGGGCGTTTTATATTGCGTGAAAGTTCTTTTTATTAAAAAAAAATCACTACAAACTGAATAATAACCATAGACGTATTCAAACTCAATGGAAGACGTACCCAGTAAATGGTAGCTTTATAGAAGGTACATGGTCACAGTGCTCACACATGTGCTGTGCAGTTATACAATACTAACAGATTGAATTTATACAATGTAAAGATAGTTTTTGAAATCTTCAGCAGCTCTTACAATATTTTAGAATGCTAATCAACTAGTTTATGCTCCCTTGTGGAGCTGGACCAGCGTTGAGCCAAGCATTTTGGTCAGCGATATAATCCCCCAACTTATAATTTGCTTGGCAGCATAGTGTGCGTTTTATACAAGATTTAAATTTCGTTTCATTCAGTTGGAGTACGTGGGGAGGTATTTTATTGTTAACATTTGAAACAATACCCCATGAAGGACGAGTCTACTTTAGCTAGTCTGAAACCAGGTTGAACTAATTGGTCCCTATTTCTAGTATTATTATTGTGTCTTTCACCTCTTTTACTAAAAAGATTAAGATTTTCCTTACGTACATGATGTTTTCATAAATATATTTGACAAGGTACCGTCATGATGTTAATATTTTTAAACAGAATTAAAATGAAATTAGTAATTTATCTATGATAACTTTAATTTCGGATGTCGGTGGCTGATTTTCGAATTTTGCCACCGACTTCTTTTTTTGACCGACGTTTATTACAAATCCATGTAACACTACTTAGTACTTACTATGTAAAGATAACAACGTCGGCGTCGTCAACAGACGAACTGAATTAAAAACGTATTATTGAAGCTAACTGAAAAACTACACAAACAAAATTATTAAATTTGATTTGGGACCACCGCGTGGACTTACTCTACTAAAAGAAAGAAGAATCATGGAGAAATCAGTGTTAAAACATAAAAAAAAAGTGGCGGCACTCCGGGAGTGCCAACAGAATTGAAAACTTGAACAAGATCGCCTTGGTAAAAGAAAAATACTTGCATAGAACATTGGTCTGTAACCTTATCTAAAAAAAGAGCAGAATCGCGTTTACAAAAAAAAAAAAAAACTTGCGAAGCCCTTAAAGTAAAAATACTTGCATAGAACATTGATCCGTAAATTAATATTAATAAAGAGCACAACCGCGTTTACAAAAATGAGGTGTCGTCATGGTGTCGCGAAAGCAATGGTTTAGTCCCATCTCAAAAATGCCCAACGCGCCTAAAGAAGTTTTCATTTCAAAAACTCGCCGAATATTTAACCTCATTCTTTTTTTTAAGGCTGTCAAAAATAATTGATCATTTTAGTGCAAGGGTAAATTCAATCAAACTGCGCAAGAAAAATATTGATTGTAGACGGAACGGCCGCCTTATAAAACGCGCACACATAAAACTGCTGTGTTCGATACGAAATCTTCATAATTTGCAAAGTATTGTGAGCTATTGTGTGTTCAGTTCAGATGGAAGCGTTGTCAGTAACCGGATGAATAAACGTGAGCACTAAAGCGATTAGAGCTAGTTAGCGGGAGCACAATGGAAGAATAGCGCGCGTCGTTCGCAGCGCTCGGAACCGCTCGAGCGCGGCGCGACGCTGCAGCAGGCCAGCGGTGCCGCCACTGCCAGCGCAGCCTTATCTGTGTAATGAAAGTTTCCAATTAAAAAGTTAATGCAGCCGTGCTCCTCGACTATTTTATTATTAACTTGAGCTAACTTAAATAGCTTTGTGGCGAGTCGCGGTCGAACTCAATAAACATCAGAGTGCACTCGATGCTAACTAGTTACTGGGACCTAGCAGTCACTGTGGGCGCTGTGGGCAGTGGTGGAGTGGTCAATATGGTCATAAAATGAGGACGAGAGTGACGCACGTTTATGGATCGCTATAATTTTACGCTCCTGGAGAGTAACACGGTACCAGGGCTGGCATTAAACCAAAAAGTTGTTTTAAAACACGTACTTATTTTAAACAGTGTTTAAAACAGTTTGAAATAAAACAATGTTTTTATTAAGTGCTTAAAATCACAGAAAAATCACATTAAGTGTTTTAAATCACTATAAAACAAGTTTAAAATAATATTTTGAACATTAAGAAAAAAACATGGTTTTAAATCGCGAATGAATGGAAATAAATTAAAATAAATAAAATTTTGAGGACTCGAAATAGCTCGAAAAAAAATTTAAAAGGGTTTTATACACTTTGTCGCCGATCAAAATAAAGTAATTCCCCGCAAATATTTTGGAGATTCCTCTTATTTGAATATAGCCCATCCTATCTAAAGTACCCGTCACGAGAAGCTATAAATTATGTAAACAAACATCTTTTACTAAGTAAACATTTTATACTGCGAGATAATAATAAATTGACCATATTCAATCGACATGAAATATAGACGGGTTATATGAAAGTAACAACCTATTTAATTTAGTCGGATCATATTTTAACGACGCAAAGCGCTATCGTTTGTGTTTCTTGGTACCGGAACGCGTCCGTCGCAGGGATTGTAAACTATCGGGACGCCATTTTGAAATAAACGCGTCATCGGCGTCATTCGAGTTTCGAATGCGTACGAGTTTGGAATGGAAGAAGATAATTTTTATTCCAAAATCGATGAGACGATTGATAAAACTGTAGACAGCTTCGTGATACATGTCACTGATTCTGACACAGAAATGGAAACATCTGAATCTGACGAATAATTATTCTTAAATAATACATGTTAATTAATATTTGTTACTTAATAATTTATTAAATCTTAAACAAATTCATTTTTTTTGTTGGTCCAAATGTTGTGAACTCCTGAACACTTGTTTACAAAATTTATAGCTTCTCATGACGGTTACTTTATGTGTATATACTTCGTCTTTTGTCGAAAAGAGCTAATTCCCCGTAATAATTTTGGGGACTTCCCCATATTTAAACATACTTTAGGTAAGGTATACACCTGGAATGTGAATCGGAAGTCCCAATTCTGAACATACAGAGTGTACTGGGTGGTTCAATACCTATCTGAGTTACGTACAGTACCGACCAAAAGTCCATAGGCAATCTCAAAAAGCAATAGGCTGACGCTTCGGTTTGACGTACGACCTTCTTCTATAAGATGTTACAATACTATAGACACGCACAGTACACACACACACACTTTGTCTGCAACTCATAATAGTTCATAATTTCTAATAATACAGTATATAGCATGCTAGCTCAGTGGATAACGTGCTTTGGTATGTGCGATTAAGGCTCTTTCAAACAGGCGCGACACGCGACGCGACACAAAGACACCGCTCGTCGCGCGACGCACAGTATATTTTTTGGCCAAAATTTCGGACATGTCTTTTTTATGTGATAACTTTGTTTGTAATGTTTTATAAAATTAATGAATAGAACTCACAAGCGCCTATTTCTCATTATGACCAAAAAAAAACCACTTAATTATTTTTTATGATAAAATTGTAAATCACCATTAACTTTTGAAATATTTCACGAATTATCTTCTTGTTTTTCCTGATAAACAATAATCTTAAGACACATAATACTGATTGATTTATATATTTGTTAAACGAGTTTTCAGAGATTTATTTACAATTAATGTTTTTTTTTATTTTATTTTTATGGTCGTATTTTTAATTATTTGGATTCTATTTTTCTATAGAATTGTTAGAAAAAAGTGAAGGAATCCATGAAAAAAAAATCAGATCCAAATATTGAAGGATATCGAACTTAGAAGCTTCTAAAGTTTTCTATGGTAATTATGATTTTAGGGTTGTCAATATTTCTAAATAGAATTTATTGTAAAAAGTTACCATAACTTTTTATTCGTAAATAATATATTAACTGGAGGTTGGGGCGTGTGCATCGGAACACTTTATTTACACAGAAAAATAGTTTTTAAATGAACAGAAAAACAAAAAAAAAAACTTTTTATTTCATTTTTGGATCGAGCTGTGGTTTAGCCCAGTTTTCCTAGACGTGCTTAGATAATAACAAAAAAACTATGAATTTCATTTGACATGCCAATCCTGCCATACTAATTTGGAATTTTTTGAACATAATCTACATAATTATTATATCTAATATTATAAAGAGGTAAAGTTTGTAGGAAACGATCTCTGTACTGAACCTATATTGAAATTTCTTTCACTAGTAGTAAATTACATTATGCCATTTTACTTAATTGTTTTCTGATGTACATTCTTCAGCTTGATCTGACGAAAGAATTTCTGTTACATTGTCGGTATGTCCTTCAATAATTTCAAAATTTTCGTCATTTTCTATTGCCACAAAATCGTCTTCTGCTGAGATTTCATACGGTTTCAGTAACCTAACTACGCTGGGTGGTAACGGTAAGGATTTTAGTTTTTTCAACCTATTCTGTAGCCTTATGTAGGAAATTTCTGGATCTGACGATTCCAGTGCTCTGTGAAACAAGTCTAACATGGTTTTTTCGCGGTCGGATTTTCGGCTATGGTGTTCTCTGTCGTAACGCCAGAACTTATTCCGCGCTTCATCGGCTTGCTCTGATAATAAGCCCACTGGAAGAGCTGAGTTATTAATAATATCTTGACCGTGAATGAGAATCTTATGTATTGTTACTGTCATTGGGTACCAACCATATTCTGCCACGTATTTAGATGCAACGCTTTTGCAAAAATCTCCAAATTTATTAGCATTTACAGGTAGACCACAAGATAAAGTAATCAGAATCGTGTGAAGATCGTCCAACAACCACAGACCAAGGCCTAATATTTCAGCAAAGACTGCACGATTTTTATCCGATAGAACTGTTCGGGCTGTGTTGCCGTCATTTGTTGTTCCAGCATTGGGTCTCACAACATCAACTAGCACTTTCAAATCTTTTCGCACTCTCTCTTGCACACGTTTTTTTGTTTCCTCAACAGTTTTTGATTCCATTGAATCTTTGCCTACCCTCCATTTCTTTACAGGAAGCTTGTAGCCCAAATGAAGTAAGAACTCTAACACGCGAATCCATGCATGCAAGGGACTTATTCCGTATTTGAAAACCGATATATCAATTGGCTGAGAATAAATTATGTCTAATTTGTTGAATTGCGTTGAAGTTGCTTTGCAAAATGGACATTTAAGTTGAGAAGAGGTTTCTGTTATTATATTTAGTACTTTGCCATCTATGCATGTCAAATAAAGTTGTGGTTTTGCCCTTATTTTCTTATTGTTAGATGTAGTTGCTTCTAAAGTAGTCAAATCCCTAATTTGGTTTTCTATCAATTTCTGTTCATTTAGTATTAAATCTTTTGTCTCTTTCCGATATTGAATATGAATCGGACGGCAAAATCTGTATGATTGTGGAGTTGGGTTTAACCAAAGTACAAAGTCTTTTTTTGTTTTTATCCGTAATGGGATGAATGTAGTGGCAAATAAAGTGTTTTCAGGCTCTTGATTATCAGAAAAATTCTGTTTATAAAATGATTGACCCGAACTACCATCAAACCCCCAACTCCCCTCAAAAATACAATCTACCGTATCTAGACCTTTTTGTTCACAATATGCTGATATAATTTCGTCGCAGGAGTTTATTAATCTTTGAAGAGTGTGAGAAAGTAAACTAACAAATGGAACAAAGGCTTCTCTTTCTGTTACTTGAATCGCACTATCCGGATAACATTTTTGTTTTGCATCGAACACTTTATTATATGGAGGAAATGCTGGAAATCCTCTTGATTTTAAATCTTGTTGCAAAAAGTTGTATGTCTCTACAGTAAATTTTCTATCTATAAATACTGCTAAAGCTTCATCTGGGGAATAAGGACGAGGGTCTTCGCGAAGTTTAGTTGCTATTTTAGTCGGTCTTGTTGGACTTTCAAGACAAGTATTAATAACGTATTGCAAATCCTTTGACGCATTGGTTTTTAATTTTTGTCCTTTTGCTTCTAATGCACTCGAAACAGCTTTAATAACTTTTGTAGGAGGTTCACTTTCTAAAGAATATTGAAGTTCTTTGCACACCCTTCGTTTTTGTCTGTCACTAAGTGACTCATAGACCAGACAAGAAGAAGTCGAAGCAATAGTATCGATTGTGGGGGATATTGTAATATTAAAAGTATTTTCTTCAATTACTGTAGGTAGATCTTGTACACTAAAATTTGGGTCAGTATTGGAATCTGAAATTAGTGGCTGATGATGAGGTACAAGTTCATGTCTGTCAGGGGATTGACTCAATATGTTAGATTCTGATTCAGAATCAGTAATCATAACATACTCTGAAAGTGACGCGTCTTGTAATGCTCTAAAGAAAAATTTATTTAAGTCATTTTTTAGTGATTCTTTAAGCCATTTGTTGTTTTTCTTTGCAAAAAATTTAAAATTATATTTACAATTTTTGTAAAGCATTTCACATTTATACGTGAATCTAGCTATTGCCTCTTTAAATGCTTTCTCATCATTGAGTTCAGTTTTGTTAAATCCTAAAATAGTCAAGATAAGCTCTGATCTATCTTCTAAAGGCAAGTCAGTAGGTCGAATTTTAGATCCCATTTCTTTTGATTTGGCGATTAACATTTTATATACGAGTCTGCTAATTACGTCTCCTTGCGTACTTGCGAATACTCTTGGAGAATGAAGAGTACCGGCTGTGGCGTTATCCACAGCTTCATCAACTGCCACTCGTGAACCAACATGAGGGTTGGCGCCCTCATGCTCTCCTTGCAGTAAGTCAGCCGGTCGGAGCCCGGACAGACATCCCTCAACAGGGCGGGTCAGGTCCTGTTGAGGCAAAGTGGCGCCATGGGTCTGTGACGGCTCCATGGTGCCTCACCCCCGTTCCTCCAGGAAATATGTGTCGGTGCAAGGTTTTAGCCGTGGCCTAACGAGGGCGGACCCCTTCCCTACACCACATATTACCTTTCATTGGATTTTAAACTAAACATTTAAAAACAAAAGAATATTAGCATAAATACATTGAAGTTATTTTTTCATATTAGTTCTTCAACGCAGTTCATAAAACAGGCAAACATTTTCATCACCTTTCAAATTTAAAAATTATATTTTTTAAGAAAAGCAATAAAATTCCTGATTTTTCTTTAGTATTACGTCTTAATACTAAACAATTGAGATAAGACATCACGAACTTATCCAAAAAAAGACAATTCTTATGGACACAGTGCGTAGCGTGCTGTGTACATACTCACACACACATGCACAAACACAAACCGATAAAATAGGTCACCGCGCCGAATTGGCAAATTAAATTGCAAATTTTACCTTCATACTTTCAAAGTCTCCGTCAATTTGCAAAATGCATATCATACTGTGATTATACAAGGCGCTATATAAATGGGGAATAAAGTGAATTGACTTTTTCCTAATATCTTTGCGTAGATGCCCGAAAAACAGACAATTAACTATTTTTCATTACTAGAAATTGTAAAAGATTTCGATAGATGTTGATTTAAGACAGCTTTATGTCTTCATTTCCGTTTTTTAAATTAATCTAGAATGTTTGGTGGGTTCAATTACCGTTATTTAAATTTTATCTGGATGTCTTTGTACATTACGGCGTACTTAAGAAATGGGAATTAACGTGTAAACTCTTTATAACGTTATCCTTTATAACAATAAACTCCCTGTAACGTTGAAGTGAGCCCAACTTGGTTGGTTTGCGTTAAAACCCACATATTGAAAAACTCTTTATAGCGATACGCCATTCTCTATTACGAAGAAATGTGTTCATATTTTTAGACAGTAAATATTCATTATCAGTATTATTGTTTATGTTATGTTATCAGGTAACAAAAGACTTTGAAGCTCCGAAACATCCGAGGTCGGTCTAGCTTTTGTTATCCTTAATTGCCTTGAACACGTGCAGTATGACGCATTGTTTTCTCGGAAGTGATGGTGTTTGACCAAGCATACTGGGTACCTATCGTATTATCAGTCGTAGACCTTACTGTGAAACTGTTAACATGGCATAGCAAAAAACGTCAGACAAAGTTATCAGACTATATGTGTAAACAATAATTTATAAGCATTTATTATCTAAGACATACATAATAAAAATTCTTGTTAATTTGGTTGTTTTTTTGTTCACTCCATATAACGATAACTCTCTATAACGACAAAAATACTCAGTCCCTTGAGTTTCGTTATAAAGAGTTTACACTGTATTTGAAACCATTTATATAAATTCAACTTACGTAAATGGTGGTGAGTTTGAGTGACTGCAGCGGCCAAGGGAAGACCTCCAATCCTCTATGAACTTAACTTCGCACCATTTTACAATACTCGCGTTTTAATAAATTGGCGTGCTGGCTGGCGGCGGGTGGCGCGGCTCGCCACGTGCTCGCGTCACGTGCAGACACGTGACGTTGACTAAAAAGGGAAAAAAAATTGCGCGCGCGCCACGCTGCCTAGCGCCCCACCCCCTAATCAAGATCTACGTTTAGCTAGGAGACGATCCAAATTGAAATTACGGAATTCACCGTTTTTTTTTTTTTTGGGAAGTTTTCCTACTATTTTTATTTAAAAATAGAATTTTCGAATGTCACCTAACACTCAAAATACAATTAGAATGTGATAAAAATGTCTTCTTGTATAATCTTACTAACATTAAAAAATAACTTCAAATATTAAGTTTAATAAATTTACGAGGTGATAACCCTAATCAAAAAAGTTTGAATTACAATAATTCCCATATCCTGCTATATTAGGATTCCTTTGTTTGTAAGGTCATAAGTGTAAATAAAAAGAACATTTCAGTCCTAGTTTCAAATCCTAATACGTAATAATATGGCGGTAAAAAAAAGAAATCAAAAATTTACAAAATCAGCTATAACTCTGTTATCTTGAACAAATAAAGCCTAATTTTTTTTACTATCGTAAAGTCTTTAAATCACTGTTCAATACTATAAGTAAAGTCTTAAAAAGATATCAAACTTTTGAGCTACAATTGTTTCTATGGTTTTTCTGGAAACCATAGAAATTTTTTTCAAGTACTAATTTTCTGTCTTTCATGACAAATAGGCAATCGGGTGTTCTCGTCTCGCATTTATAATTGCAAGTCCTAAGATAATATATAAGATAATAAAAAAGCCATGTCCGAAATTTTGGGCAAAAAATATACTGTGCGACGGGCGGTGTGTTTGTGTCGCGTCGCGTGTCGCGCCTGTTTGAAAGAGCCTTTATGGCGAGCCGAGCGAGGGTTCGAATCTCATTGGCGATTTGCTTGTAATTTTTTAATAATTACTATTAATAGTTTTTGATATTTTTTATAATGACTAGTTCAATAATCATTCGTTTTTTGTTTCATTCGTCTTGTTCACATAAATATTAATAAAGTTTTGCTAAACTTTAATATAAAAAATATAAAAATAAGTAAATTATTACGATTTCTGTGGGGTAGACAGATGCAGTTCGTTACGAGTATTCACTTAATAGCACTTTGTTGGTGCGTGCTTATTGTTGGTGACGAGTATTTAGGTATTAGCGGTGTTGTGGTTGTTATTTTCAAAATGCAGTCAAATATAAATATTGAAGGGAGATCGAATATTATTGCGCTGCGTAAAAGTGTATGTAATTTACACAAATATGTAATGAAACCGGACTAAGTGTGAGTATTATCATTTAAATATTTCATATTTTATCAAACATAAATCTTAATCAAAGGTATTGTTGAGACAGAAGATGTCTTTAAAGTTTTAAATTCATTATGAGGTTTATTTAATTGGATTAGTGAATGGTAAATAATTATTATGTGTAATAAATACAATTGTTATTCTTTGTTCTAGAGAAATACTGTGACGGTTAAGAGATATGAGGAAGAGGCTCGTTATCGAGGAGCAGCGACGTCAAATGGTGAATGAATATGAAACAAATGGTTTCATACCAACGAGATTTTTTGCTGAATTATTAAACACGTCATTATGAACCGTTCGCCGTGCACTCTGAAGGCTTGCATCACTGAAGACCAGTTAGGAAACCTTTTTTGACGGAAAGGCATAAACAAGAACGTTTAAGTTTCGCACGATAATATTAAGACTTCAAATGGGACACTGCTATATTTTAACCTTAAAATATTTACCGTACCAACTTAATAAACAAAACATTCGTTATTGCATGAATTTGTGGTAAGTAACGAATTTTTTGATGTTTGTCGTATTTTTTGCAGATAGACCGAAAATGTTTAAGTTTGTAGCGCGCACCGTTTCCGAACGTTTCAAAACTTAAATCGCAGCGTCGTTGTGTTGGCAGCAAGCGCGTTCTCCAGGACGCCAACTTAATAACCGCGTCCTTCCGCCCGCGCCTCATACCCCCCTCGCTTCGTTCCCGGGTGAAACAAAACGACACACACGTGCGCCCGTCAGCGTTCCGACGCCATTATTCCATCTTCCTGCTACCTCATTGCTTAAATATTTTGTAAACTGTGTGCTTTATTAACATTAAACTGTTTCTAACGAGTGTGCGGACAATTTTACTTCCACGAACCCCTAAAAGTTTTATTTTAGTAATATTATTATTTTAGGATTAAAATTTGAGGTTTAGTTTCAATCTTCTTTGCGTAAAGAAAATGAATACTTAAGCCAGCTAAAACCTCAATACCAACCAATATTTACTAAAGCCAAATAAAATGTAAAATAATTAATGTAAACAAACTGCCCACTTAACCTTAAAATTACCTATTTTGTTAGTAGTTTTTTACATTTTGAGTAGTCTAATATTCTAATTTTATTGCTTAATTACATCGACCATGATCAAAGCTTAATATTTATCATGAAAAAAATCCATTTAAAATTTAAAACATTTCATAATTTTAATAGATATGTTAAAATAATACAAATTGCTTATAAGTTTCTTGACATCTATTTCACATCTTATTCAGCTGAAGTAATGATAAATAATTGTAGCAGTTTGTTAACTATAAGTAAAATAAATAATATAACCAACAATTTTTTTTTAATTTTGTTATCACATATCACGCATTTTTTATTCTAAACCCTTTATTGCAATAACAACATTAATAAAAAAGCAGAAATATATTTAAAAAAATATTATTACAAACAAAAATAATAATGTTTGCAAAAACCGCACTGTGCTTTATGAGATCAGAACCTAAGTCAGCATGAATCTCAGACAACGCTTAACGCCTTCTGCTATCTGTACACGTGACTTTGGATCGAATTTTAGCAATGCCATAAACTGGCCAAGGTCACGCGTCAAAGTCAAAGTCAAATAATTTATTTCAAATAGGCCCATGTGTGGCACTTTTGAACGTCAAAATTTACAAATTAATATAGTTGATTCTAGTCGCCCATTCCAAAAGGTAGTTTTCGTATAGAGAAGAATGGGCAAGAAACTCCACCGTTACTCTTAAAATGTTTTACAATAGTTTGTATAAGTACATACATCAGTTAAATAGTTATATGTGAAGACGATGCACCTAGAATAAAATTACTATACCACAATAGGTAAAAAGAATTAAAAATCATTTGATTTGTCAAATGTTTTTATTGAACCAACCCGAGTGACAGCTTCTTCTGCCACTTGTATAGATAATATTTTTTGTAACTGTGATTACCTACACAAACAAATTGTAAATAAGTTGCCATCAGATCACAGTGGACAAACAATAACATTTTGCTCCTACATACCTTTACAAAAAGTCAAATAAGGTTTAGGCCAATTACATGTAAAAGTTTAGAAAAATTAAATAATTCTTTGGCCAATAAATTATGTGTTCAGAGTTTTAATAATATAGGTGACCCAAATGAGTTCTACGCCGAGTTCTTTTCACTATTAATCACGCAATTTAATGACACTTTTCCACTAAACACTAAAAGTATTTACACAAAATTCTTATTCAGTGATTGGGCGACTCCAGGTATTCGTAAAAGCAGGGAAAAATTATTTGAACTTTATGGCCTAAAGCATAATATGAATAATACAAGCTTTCATAAGTATGTTGCAAAATATTCAAAAACTTTTAAAAGTGTGTGCAAAATTGCCAGAGCTCTTGGTATTAGTAATAAAATAAAATCAGCTGATGATAAAATAAAAACTACCTAGCAAATAATAAATAATGAAACAGATAGGAAAAAAAATAATTTAGAGACTGCACATGGCCCCATTAACTCAGATATAAAAATAGCTCAAGAATTAAAAAAAAAATTGCTAATATTCCCCTTAAAACTACTCAAGCTTTAAATTCCTCACCCGCGCTTTCTGCTGCCTTACTTAGACAGAATGTGAATGCTTGCTCCTTGGAGTTTATGTTTCAGCATACAAACCCCAGGCTGTTATAAAAGCTTTTAAAGATCCTGAAATTAAATCAACGGAAGATCTCTGGGGAATGTCTGTAAAAGTCTCTAGAGATCTATAATCGAAACCATTGCGCCCTATTTAGCTTACATATTTAACACCAGTATAGACCAAGGAGTCTTTCCGGATCTCATGAAACACATTAAAGTAGTTCCATTGTTCAAATCCGGTGATAGTAAAGAACCCAACAATTATAGGCCTGTGTCAATTCTGCCAGTGCTCAGTAAGGTGTTTGAAAAGTTGATGCTCAATCAAATGTCACCTCACTTTAATAAAAATTCCATTTTTCATGAACAACAGTACGGTTTCACCAAAGGGCGTTGTACTACTGACGCCGGTGTCACCCTAATAAAGAACATTTTTAATGCCTGGGAAGAAGCACTAGATGCCATTGGAATCTTTTGCGACCTCTCGAAGGCGTTCGATTGTGTAGACCATGAGACACTTCTGCTGAAACTAGAGCACTATGGGATTAGGAATACAGCTCTTGATATACTTAGATCATTCCTGAAAGATAGAAAGGTTAAAGTTCAGGTAAACGGCGTAAACTCATTAGGGTCTGAAATGGCAATGGGCGTTCCTCTTTTTAGTTTACATTAATGATTTACCCCAATTACTTCAAAATCAACCGAAGATGGTGTTATTTGCAGATGACACATCGTTAATCTTTAAAATAAACCGACGGCAACAAAATCTTGAAGACGTGAATAGCTCTATTCTGCAAGTCCAAGATTGTTTTACGGTAAATAATTTGGTACTAAATAAAACTAAACCTAGTGGGTTTTCATTTTGTAGTTGTGTAATCGATAATCTCACGAAAACTATCTTTATCATATTTCTCCGCTTCCAGACTGAGAATTGAGCTGATTTTTGATATTCAACGATAAAAAAAATATGACTACGATTTTAGATCATATCTCAACTTATTACATTTGGGCCCACCGTTTTTCATCTCCGGAAAAATCTGCTGTGTGTGTTATTTATAACTTTGTTAAAGTCAAAAAAGTCATTAAATTAAAGTTAGTTATATAATACATTCTTTGAGCCGACTAGAATAACTGCCACTAGTGCTACCTGTATTGACAATATTTTTACAAATTTAAGACCTTGCCATTTGGTTATAAATGAGTTGGACTCTGATCACTGTGGCCAGTTAGTTACTTTCCCTCAGAAAACAGTCAGAGCTCAAAGAAAACTTGTGAGTTTTGTTCCTGTAAATAAAAGCCGCTTAGGACAATTTAAAAATAATTTAATAGAAAAACAACTGGGTTTGCCTTATCATAACGATCCGAATCAAGCTTACACTTTATTATTTATCCTCATCAATTGTGAGTTATCCTCATCAATTGTGAGTTTAGGAAGGTTTTCACCTCAAAAACATGAGTGTTTGTGACCGCGCTATATTTAGCAATTGGGTAAAACCAGGTATTTACAAAAGTAGGCAAAGGTTATTTGAATATACCTTCCATTTTCTATATATTTTTTAAATCAATTTATATTTGTTACAGCTGTAGTGGCAATCATGTCATTTGGTTTAAATAGGTCCTTATTTTTATTATTCTATTAAGTTTTTATATAGATTCTTTTCTTTTAGATTTTGTGAATGTGAGAACGCTGTAGGCTGTAGACTGACTTGTGAACCATTTTCTATTTTACTTAGTACTTACCTGGTACTTGTTGATAGGCCTTCACTATTCTCTCATACCTATTAACACTGAAATTTGAAAACATTTTTAAACCATTTATTTTTAAAAGAGTAACCGTGGTGTTTCTTGCCGGCTCTTCTCCATATGAAGCGACCAATTGGAACCGTGCAACTAGCTTCTGACGTTTCATGAGTACCCTTATAGGTTTATGTGAAATAAAATATTTAGAATTTGAATTGTATCATGAAAAAACATATAACCATGATGAAACATTTATAGAATTTGTTAAGAAAGAATCTTAAACTTCTAAACGAGCCTGTTCCTCGGCAAAAGCCAAACACATTAAAAATAAAATAAAATCTTTTGGAAATAAAATTATAAAAACTTGGAATATTATTAATTCAGAAACGGGAAGAGCGACAGTACCGTAATCGTGACTTCCATTTAAAAATCAATGATGTAGATATTAAGGTAGACGTGGAGGTGTCAACTGACTTTGAAAATTTCATCACTAATATTCCCATTTTAACAACCAAAACTCGTCATCGTCGTCATCAAACTCAAACTCAAAGCACTTATTTCAATTAAACCAGTTACAGGCACTTTTGAATTGTCAAAGAGTCGGTCAGTTAGGTAGAAAGTTGAAGCTATTTGCCCATTCCAAAACGTAGATCTCTATGGAGAAGAACGGGCAAGAAACTCCAAGGACAATTTTCTAAATATAGATATTACAAAATCCTGGGTAAATCATTCTTGTTGCTTCTATATGTGAGAACAATGTACAAATATAATCAAAAGCAATTAAAAATATACGTATAAGATTAAAAATAAGCCCTGACAGATAAGACATCCACTTTTGCTTACTCAATACTTAAAGAATGTGTACCAGAATGTGACAAACTTTTTGAATGCACAATTATAACTGCTAAAGACATTATAGAATCTTTTAAAAATTTTAATGTAAAAAAAACTGCTGACCTTTGGGGATTATCAGTACATACCGTGTCCTCAATAATTGATGTTATTTCACCCTTTTTAGCTATCGTTTTTAACTCTTGTATTATTACATTTGGTGTATTTCCTGATCTAATGAAACTTAGCAAAGTGATTCCACCGTTCAAATCTGGCAGCACAACTAATCTCACAAATTTTCGGCCTATTTTGATATTACCTACATTGAGCAAAATCTTTGAAAAAAATATTTTAAAACAAATGTTAGGACATTTCAATGCACATAATTTATTTCATCTGAAACAGTTTGGTTTTACAAAGGATCGTTCAACTACAGACGCGGGCGTGGAATTACTGAAGAGCATATTCGAAGCCTGGGAGGAGTCGCAAGATGCTCTAGGCATTTTCTGCGACTTGTCCAAAGCCTTCGATTGCGTACATCATGATACACTCATCAGGAAACTGTACCACTATGGAATGAGGGACAAGGCTCTTGACCTTCTGAGTTCTTATCTGAACAACAGAATTCAGATAGTCGATGTTAATAGCAAGAGATCTGCAGGATCTGCGGTCACCATGGGCGTTCCGCGTTTTAAACATGAAACGTCAGTTAGTCAACTTTGAACAAGTTAAAAATGCACTCTCTAAAGTTGTGCATTGGTTTAATGTATATAATCTTCTCCTGGAAGAAAAGAAAGACTTAACTCATTAAATTTTCAATGCCAAATGTCTGGCAGCTATGTACCAGTGTTCTAGTTAACGCAACTGAGTTAGACTCTGTTGAGTCGACAGTTTTTCTTGGAATCACTATTGACGGTAAATTACAATGGGGCCCACATATAGAAAAATTGTCAGGAAGGCTAAGATCGGCCGTCTATGCTGTAAAAAAAATGAGACGGATAACTGACGTACATACAGCTACAATTGTTTATTTTAGTTATTTTCATAGTCTTATGTCATATGGGATTCTTCTCTGGGGAACCTGTCCGGACATTAATACTATCTTTGTTCTACAGAAAAGGGCTGTGCGAGCCATTTACAACCTAGGTCCAAGAGATTCCCTTAGAGAAAAATTCAAAGAAATAAATATTTTGACTGTAGCCTCACAATAGATTTTTGAAAACCTATTGTTTGTACACAAAAATATATTAAATTTTAAGAAAATGTCCGATATTCATAGTTTAAATACCAGGAATAAACACAACCACACGCCACACGCACACGCACGCGTCACGCACACGTCTCCACAAAGTAGGCAACTTGTTTATGGGTGTCCTTGGAGTTTCTTGCCCGTTCTTCTCCATAGAGATCTACGTTTTGGAATGGGCAATTAGCTTCAACTTTCTGACTAACTCACCGACTCTTTGATAGTTCAAAAGTGCCTGTAAATGGTTTAATTGAAATAAATGCTTTTAGTTTTGAG
Source organism: Omphaloscelis lunosa (assembly GCA_916610215.1). Classification (NCBI taxonomy): domain Eukaryota; kingdom Metazoa; phylum Arthropoda; class Insecta; order Lepidoptera; family Noctuidae; genus Omphaloscelis; species Omphaloscelis lunosa. The sequence continues at coordinate 401,866 of OU744245.1, read as the reverse complement.
TTTTTGAAAATATTAAAACCAAACTGTGATAAAGGGTACTATATAATTTCAGATTATTTAGAAGATAAAAAAGCTTGGAATTGAGCTGCTCGCTCTGCTAAGCCTTGTGATAAAACCATAAAACTTGACATTTTTATTATTATCATGTTAACATAATAAAAATGTACCAGTTTTAATTCAAAATAAACTAATATATTTTGATTTAATCATCAAAATATACCAGTTCTATGTAAACATTGACATTTTTGAAAATTATATTCAAAATGACATGATTATTTTGTAAAGTATTATATTATTTTAATTATTGTAAATGTGAGCACTATGTGGATATTATTATTAATTTTATTTCTCTACCTACTAGTTTTACTGATGGTCTGGTAGTTTGAGTAGTTTATGCGGCCTACCCAAATGTCCTTTCTTTGGTATTGTTCATCGAGCTGAGCTCTTTAAGTTCTGAGTTGAGCTCTACGATTACTGAAAATTGCTTGCACTGACTGGTCAGGTCCACTCAAATCTGTGTGGTTCTTTCCTCAAAAGACCATTTCAGACACTAATAACTAAATAAAAATAAATAAAATCTTTATTGAACGAAGCCTAAAATAATCTTATTATATAATCTACATGGTCCTCACGTGGCCTGACCAAGATTATGTCTGGACTTTAAAAGAGACTGTGACCTGTGAGTTTGTTTCGGCCTTTCTTCTCAGAGTAGTCAGATAGGAAACGCCGAACTCATCTAGCTTATTTTTAATATTTTTTGTGTAAAAGTTATTCCGATATCCTGTTAACAGAATAAACAATTTCATTTCACTTAGCTATTTCTAAAGAGCCATAAAAAACCCTGAAAGAAATCGACACGTGTTTCACCTCTCACCGACCGCTGGACGCAGACTAAGTGACTGACTGCGTTCAGCGGTCGGTGTGGCAACACGCCGTGTTCGAGTTCGCGACAAGTCAATCGTCGAGAGTGTGGCTACTATTTAAGTTTGTATGGGTTTTAAGTTTGGGTTAAATTCATCCCAACTACGGAACCCTTCATTGTGCGTGGTCCGACACGCACTTGGTCGGTCTGTGCCGATAAAGTTTGCTTTCTCGAAACAGGTCTAGGGTAAGGAGCCAGACCAAGAGAGATACAGAAACCCGCAAGGCAGCATGTGGCGAGCTTTTAGGCAGTAGCGACCCCACGGACCCTATTTCCCGGGAGAAGTCTTGTTCCTCACCTCTGGCTTGCCTTTATTGGCCAGCTAGAGAGAACACTGACGAGGAACAGAGCTCCCACCTCACTCTTGCCTTTATTGACTGGCTTGAGTGGAGATTCGCAAGAGCAAACGTGCTCGGAGGAAGGAAGTATTGCAGTAAGATACTGGTAGGGATCTTGACCGTACTTCCGGGATTGTCCTGATAGCCGTGGAATACCTCTCCACTCCTCAAGCACCTCAAGACATGTTGCCCCCTAGTCGCTACGTGACTATATGCTAGCGACAGTTTTCGGGGGCCCATTATTGAGTGTGCAAGGCACCCCCTTTTTTTTTTGTGGGTGGGAAATCATCAAATAACTTCTCCCGCTCTGGGCGGAGCGGGAGAGCGTGTCAGACTCTTACTGACTAAAACCCACCCGTGTTCCTTCCGTTGCCCTGTTGCCGGGGGCCACGATCTCCCTCTCGGTTTTCTTCGCAACCCCGGTAGGCATTGGCCCTAGCGGACCCCGTCGATTCTGCTGACATCTCTTTGAGGCGCGCGTGGAACACAACGCGCCGTCGACCCGGGCCTGGTCCTTATCGGACGGTGAGCTACCCATTGCTCACCGCCCGCAAACCCGCGCCTACGGTGGCCGGAAATCGCCTCGCGATTCCCGACGCCCTGGGCGTCTCCTCCTGCGGCGGTTAGGGGCGTGAGGGCGCGAAATTTGCCTCTCCCTCACGCGCTCCGCCTCCTCCTTCGCGAGCATTACCGCTTCGCAGAAGGAGGTGACGGCCTCCCATTTCCTCTCGCTCCGTACCATGGCCTGAACCAGGGCTGGACGCGAGAGATCACCGCCGCCGATCGCCTCCACTAGGACACGGCGATGCTCCGCCCAAGCTGGGCAGACCTCCACCGTATGCTCCACCGTGTCCTCCGGGCGATCCACACAATGATGACACCCGGGCGTGTCCTCCCGCCTTATCCTGTGCAGGAACCTCCCGAAACAGCCGTGTCCGGTGAGGACCTGCGTCAGGCGGAAGGTGAGGACGCCGTGGCGCCTCTCCAGCCACTCCTCAAAGAGGGGTCTTATCGCCGCAATTGTGGCGTGCCCAGCGCTGGGTTGCGACAATCGCACTCTCCATGACGCCATGAGATCCCGCCGGAGCTCTGTCCGCTGTGCCGCGATTTCTCGCGGCAGCGGAGTTAAGCCCCGGCGTTTCGCCTCCTCGCGCCACTCCCAGATGTGCGCGAGGACCTTTGCCTCCAGATCCCATGGCGGTAATCCGGCAAGGAGGCTCGCCGCCTCGCAGGAGACCGTGCGGTATCCTCGGGCCAGCCGGATGGCCATGACCCTCTGGGACGCGTTCAACCGGCGGGCTGGCCGCAGCCTTAGTGAACGCGCCCACACCGGTGCCCCGTAAAGGGCCATGGACCGCACGACCCCCGCGTAGAGCCTCCGGCAGGAGGCGTTTGGATCCCCTGCAAGGCACCCCCTGCCATCTTATCCGTGTATATTTTATATCATTGGTCAGGCAGGGGTCATAGTCCTACCATAGTTCTTGATAACCAATCCTCTATAGCCAGCCAAACCCATAGTCCAATTTTTTGTTCCCATGTACTACAATAGTCCTACATCAACCGGGGATTGTCCTTTTGTGCACTTGCACATTGCGTACAGGGATAATCGTCGGTTGATGTCTCATTTCATTTAAATTTGTCCAAGGGGCCTCTGCGAGTTGGCTACGGCCCCTCGTACGCCTTCCAAAAGACCGGGACCCCATGGTTCCGAGATATGTAAACACATAAATAATAATAATAATAATAATTCTTTATTTCCCAAAAACATATACAGAAAATCGCACTATAGGTTTACAATTTTTAATTTATGGTAGAGAACATAAACATTAAACATTTGGATGCTGCAGAAATCTGTACACAATAGATTGAACTCTGTCTCTTAAACTAGGGTATCCTGTATCTTAAGAGACAGTGTATCACAATAAGGTTCCAATTGATATATGTATGAGTGGACTGTGTCGATTTACGTTCAGAAGGGAAACAAGTTATAATTTACTTTAATATTTAAATTATGTATGAGTTAGTGAGAGTGCGAGAGTGAGGGTGAATGAGTGTGAATGTAGGTGTGTAGGTATTTGTATAAGAGTGAGGATAAGTAGGTGATGTGGTGTTGGTGTGTAAGTGAGTGGGGGATTTGTATGTACGAGTGTATATGGATGCAAGGATAGAAGTATTCGTGCAAGTATGGAGATTAGTGTGTGCTTATTAGGCAATGTAGGTAAGTAAAGACTCTGTTGCGGCATAGTCCTGTTTGAGTAGCCATTCCGTCACTTTCAATTTTAGGTTGTGTTTGTTGAGGTCTAATATATTCAGTTTTATATGAATCTTTTTGTAAATGTAAGCGCTAATTACATAATACTGATGCCTTGCGAAAGTGGTCCTGTGTTGGGTGCCTTTTTTTTTTTTTTGAGGTTGGGAAATCATCAAATAACTTCTCCCGCTCTGGGTGGAGCGGGAGGGCGTGTCAGACTCTTACTGACTAAAACCCACCCGTGTTCCTTCGGTTGCCCTGTTGCCGGGGGCCACGATCTCCCTTTCGGTTTTCTTCGCAACCCCGGCAGGCATCGGCCCTAGTGGACCCCTTCCTGTGTTGGATGCCTGGGGGAAGGTTTGTGCGTTTTGTTGGGTTAGACGGGGGAAGGCTGCTATGTTTCCTAAGGATAGATTGAAGCACAAAGAGCTGACGGACTGTAAGAACCTTGCAGTGTGCGTACAGTTGTGTTGTTGGGTATCTATGGGGCTTCCTTGTCATTACTTTTAGTACGGCTCTTTGTGCTCACTCTGCCCTCAGGAGATGACCTTTCGTTGCAGCACCCCATACTGAGATGCAATATCCTGTGACCGATTCGCATCATAATACACCATTTTCAATAAATCGGCAGTAGCAGAGTTTCGGAGGGATTTAAATATATGTATGAGGCGCAAAGTTCTAGTCGTGACAGCGTCAAGTTGTTTTTTCCATGTGAGTCCGTCATCTATGTGGACTCCTAGGTACTTTACGTTGTCACTTCTAGTTAGTGCTGGGCAACGACATGGTGCTGATCGGTTAGAGCATAAATGGGCAGAAAAACTGTGTGACGGTGCGGTCTTTCGCCTAATTGCAAATGGGATGAAACAGGATTTGTTTATGTTTAAGGTAAGAAGATTGAAGTTTAGCCATTTCATTATTTCCGCTACAGCCGACTCCCCTATAGATTTGATAGCATCCCAAGTAGGGCCGTGAACTAAGATCGCGGTGTCATCAGCGTATGTATATATCTTAGTACTTGGGAGGTTCATTTTGCAAAGGTCGTTCACATAAATTTGAAATAAGGTGAGGCCCAGTATGCTGCCTTGAGGGACGCCGAAAGTAACAAACTCTTCTTCACTGAGGTGGGTATCAATTTTAACTCTCTGGGTGCGATTATTGAGATAATCTTTAAATATTTCAAGTGACACGCCACGTACACCTAAGTGTTCTAATTTTGAGGTAAGGATGGGAACAGAAACTGTGTCTAATGCCTTAGAAAGGTCTAGGAATATATCTAAACATTTAGTTTTCTTGTCTAGATTTTTAGCTACCTCTTGTGTTAATCCTAGCACAGCATCTTCTGTTGAAACACCAGCTCGGAAGCCATAAGATCCTCTCAAGGATCTTAGAAAGTGTCGGCAAAACTAATATAGGCCTATAATTATTGACACAGATTCTGCTCCCTCCCTTGTGTTGAATGGGATTGGAGACAGAAATTGATTATCTTTTTAGGGTTCCGTACCAGAATGGTGCCAAACGGAACTCTATTACTAAGCCTCTGCTGTCCGTCCGTCCGTCCATCCATCCGTCCGTCTGTCAGCGGGCTGTATCTCATGAACCGTAATATACTGGTTGCGACGACAAAAAAGCTTTGTTAGTAGGGAGCAGGGTATAGTATAGAGCATATAGTTTATGCGGCATTGTTTTTATTGTTACATAGTAAGTTGTCGGTTAATCAATGTTTTTAACAACAGCATGCCTTGCTATTACAAAAATTTAACATTTTCAGTGGAACAACTGTTACTTTGTTGTAGTAACACTATTATATTATTAATTTAACAATTTTATATTGCCAAATTAACTATTATGCATTTATAACCACTACTAAAGCTTTGCTACCACATCAAAGCTGTTTCAATATTAAGCTAGTCTCGTTTTGCTCCTGCAGCAAACTTACTTTGTTGTAGTAACTACTCTTATTCTGCTTTACAAAGTAGCTTTGTCATTGTAGCTCTAACAAAGTCTCGCTTTGCTACCCTAACAAAGGTAGTTTGTCTCTCTCAATTGTTTGCTGCTTAGGTATGGTTTAACGATAATTAAGGACCATGTGACTCATGAAACTGAACAAATTTTTATTAAACGTGAAATCAAATTTGAAATGTGAAAAAAAATCAGCTATTTCATACAAATTGGCAGATATTATGTAGTTAGTTTATCCGTTTTTTTTTAAATAGCTATTATTTTTTCTGTTCTCTGGTTTTGCTTTTTCTGTTCAGAAAAGGCCGAGCAGGCTGAATGAATTCAACCGAATTTATTAATTTAGTGCTAATGTGCCATGCTCTGTACCGTGGACGCTTCACCCGATGAAGAGCCGCTACAGCTCGAGCATGAGTTGGTGATTCACTTAGTGTATGGTCGAGAATGTGTCGCTCGGTCGATGCCGTGGCTCTCCGCCTGCGGGGCTTTTAAAACATTGGTCTGCTAGTGACTCATGACATAATTAAATACGGTCACGTTCGAACTCCACAGCACTTCAACTTTGGCAAGCAATAATACCCTCGTGGAAATATACGAGCGAAGGGGGCGAACGCAGATCCCCACAATTACTGTTCTCAACCGATTGAAAACTTAATCGAGTACTTGTTGACAGTCTGCTGGCCGTGTGTTTATAGAAGCGCTAGTTGTATGACGGGCTCGGCGGGCTCGGAAACACTTCACGAACACCTGCCGTATGGTGCGACTGCATCGTTTAACAATAGATTTCAGTAATCAACATGCCCATGTTTAACGACATCGCAAAACATTACCTACTCGACAGCCTCGACAACGTCCAAGAGTCTCGATAGATGTTCATGTCTTGAATGACTAAACAGGTGCGGGCGCGGTGCGGCCCAGCGGCCCGTGTGTTCCTGTCACGGTGTGCCGGCCGGGCTCGTAAACAGAATATTAAAGGTTTTTAATGAGCGGCGTCCAGCTTCCAGCGTGCCCCGGGCTCCGGGCCGGCCGCGCTAAAGTGTCACACGATCACTGAACAACGATTAGCTTTAGATAATTATGAGCGCATATAATTCAACATTGGACAACGAGTTGCTTTGTTCTGTGAGTGACCACGCGCTACAGATGCGCCGGAACATTGGAGCGCTAAGCCGCTGACTACCGACCTTTGTGTTACGATTGTTTGTGCAGCTCCAATAGTGCCATAATAGTGCCATGCCGCTACCATTTTTAAACGGGTTATTAAGGTTAAAATACATTTACAATAACAGCGTTAGGTGAGCGGTCGCCGGAAGGTCGTAAGTGCGGGCGGGAGGCGTCACAGTTTTTTAACGTCGCCGTATGAAATATAACGCTTTTAGCAGCGGATATTTTGTATCTGTTCGGCTAATTTATTGCGTTTGTAACACGAGTAAGGTATGCAATCCCGCAAGATAATTTCAATCTCGGTATTTACGGGACTGACCTTTTTGAATCCCACGGGATCCATGTATTTGCGGGATCCCGCAGGGTGACCGTAGAATTCTCAAAATAATCATATTAAAGACCTCATTTTAAGGGTCTTAATTTTGAAAATACCGGCGCATAAAAATTTAAGTAAAATTAATGTATTATGTGTTTCGTCGCCTAAACGGCTCCTAACCTTACAAACTAGGTACCTACCCAGCACCAGAAAAAGCTCGTTCTGCTTCTACGCTAGTCTATAATACCTCAAATTGCTTAGCATGATCCTTCGTTATATCGAAAATAATGCAACATTCATTTTGATATATGGTAAAGTTGAGGATTAATGTTAAGTACTGTGTTTGTCGAAAACACGATTCTTTATCGAAACGCGCTGATTAAGACGATAAACTTCTTTTCTCCGTAATCCCGCCTGTCCCACGGGATCCCGCTCAATTTTCGACCAGGATTAGTTTCTTATAATAAAAGCGGGCTCCCGGTTTTTCGGGATCCCGGTATCCCGGTATTGCATTCCCTAAACACGAGTGATTTCACAGGCAAGAAGGCGCCGCACGGGTACCGTGCCGCCCCCATTTAACCCCCGTATCAACCCCTGTGCCGCCCCTGCGCCGCCACACATACATACGTCGTAGTTTGCACGTCGGCGTCGGGATTTAGCGAACTACAAATTGTTGTGCTTAGATATAAACTAATTTATATTCATTAAGTTAGCGCGGTTACTTATGACTTGGGTGAGATACCCACCCAGTTTATACGGCTAGTAAACTACATCAGAAGGCCTAGACAACGTTACATTCAATCAGCGATAACTATCATGGAAAAGTCAAAATGTATTGGACTGACATATACATTTTTGTAATAGATAAGTACTGGAATTTGTAAACTTTCATTTCTTAAGCGACTGATGCATCTATAGTGTAAACTACCTACTGTCTAAGTTTTTCGAACAGAATACAATAAATTAAGTTACCAGTAAATTAGAATAGCTTATGTCAATCCTATTGAAAGTTGTTGTAGAAATACGAAACATTTTGAAAGAGATTGCCATTTGTGTAGGCGTATTTACTACTTCATGGGTAATGTGGGATAGCAAACCTAATTTAAATTCTTTTACTGCGAATCAAGTATGTCTAGTGTGCGATTTCTTTGATTTAGTTAAAAAAATACCGGCCAAGTGCGTGTCGGACCACGCACAATGAAGGGTTCCGTAGTTGGGATGAATTTAACCCAAGAACAAACTTAACTGTGTATGTAGTACTTATACATGTACATGTATACATTCCAACTGCAAATGTAAGTTTGTACGCAAAATATTGAGAGATTTGCCAGATTATTTTAAAACCATAGACTTCTTATAGGGTTTCCTGTAATATATAGATAAGTGTAGAATTGTTTTCTGTATGTTTGAAGTGAAAACTTCTTGAGGCGCGTTGGGCATTTTTGAGATGGGAAAAACAATTGAACTCGCGACACCGCTACCGACACCTCAACCTCTTCCTCTTTTTGTAAACGTGATTGTGGTCTTTATTTATATAAAGCTACGGATCAATGTTCTATGCAAGTATTTTTACTTTAAAGGTGTTGAAAGTATTTTTTTTTTTTATGCGTTTGCGATCTTTATTTAGATAAGGTTACGGACCAATGTCGTTGCTGCCAATGTTCCAGCTGGTTCTTTTTTGATATTTCAAAGAATCATGACCATCAACGGTACTGGTTTTTCTCATGCATCAAGATAAAAATTATATTACAATTATTTTCTTTATTTTTGAAGTCATACTGCAATTAGAATGCCAATTTTGTATAGGGGTTTATTTTGTAAACTTAATAAGTTATGAAATTGTTTTGATAAAATGAATTACCTACTGCCGGCTATTCTTACGTTAAAGTGTTGCCATAATCAAAATAAGTAAATATATTGACAACTCTAATTGATTTTTTTGTATACGATTACAAATTAATATAAATGTAAAGTCATTGGAAAGGTAAATCGCGGGTTTTTTATAAATAATAAAGCGAGATGATACTACTGTGGTGTGAAATAATTAGTATTTCACACACACAGTAGTCGTATTATTTTGCTTTCAAAACTTTTTAAAGCAATTTCACTTTGTTGGCTAACGATACATATGAATGATTGCATAGATTTTTTTTTAATTATCTTGCTTCGGTTTGATATAAATCGAACCTTTTTAATAAATTAATGATTATAGAACTAAATCAGTCATTTGAAATAATTATGTGTCGAGTGTATTTATTCGAGTAATCGATTTTTATTTAAAATCTAAAGTGGCAACATTGGTGTTGGTGTCTCAAATTGAATTGTCATTGTCAAAAAGTCCAATGTCAATTGCGCATGCATTGCATGCTAAGTTTGTTCATTGCGATTTAAATATTACAGTTTTTTTTTGTTGTGTATACAAGAATTATATAAATATATTTTATTTGTATGAAATGTTGGCTACTGCTCACATAATGACAGTGGTGTGGTTTTTGAGTTGGGCTCGATACAATGATATCACTGCTCCAGCATCTTATTTAGATGATTTTTTTAATGAAAATGATGAATGAAGTCATTCGCTGTTCCTATATGTATAGGTACCTACCTCCTTACTGTAAGGGTTAGATATACTATGATTGATTATATACCTACCTACATGTTTAAAGTGCTACCAGTGTCACTGGATCAAATTAAAAATCTCTTTGAATTCTATTGTTTTTTTTACAGCTCTCCTTTTTTTGTATTTGTAACTGTTTTAACAGGAAATATAAAGGCAAGGTACTGATTTATTTAAGTCTCTATCCCATCAGATATGCTAATTAATCTGCTTTCCAAACTACAACCTATAAACTTACCTCTATACACGACGGATTTTGAGGTTAAGTTACGTTTTCAAAAAAAACTTGGAAATGCGGGTTTTGATTCCAAAATGGCAATTGTAGATGGTTATTTGGTTAATTTATAAACCATCTAAAACAACTTTGGAATTGACGCAACTCTGTACCGTGTTCCATATTGTCATGGTCATTCTCCTTTGGTTTCATGTTTAATAAAAATAAAAAAACAGTTTCATAAGTCACATCCTTAATTATCGTTAAAACATACCTAAGCAGCAAACAATTGAGAGAGACAATTGGCTTTGGCGAGACTTTGTTAGAGCTACAATGACAAAGCTACTTTGTAAAGCAGAATAAGAGTAGTTACTACAACAAAGTAAGTTTGCTGCAGGAGCAAAACGAGACTAGCTTAATATTGAAACAACTTTGATGTGGTAACAAAGCTTTAGTAGTGGTTATGAAAGCATAATAGTTAATTTGGCAATTTTTTTTTTTTTAATTAACAACATAATAATACCAACATAATAACATATTCAACTACCTATAAACTTAATAAAAAACCCAAGAATATCCGTCAAGGGCTGCCATTAAATGAACTAGTTTTGCAGTTTTATAGTAACGTGAATAATTGGAGATTTTTTGGCGCTATACTTACATCCTTAATGGGTAGGCCGTGGCCCTACAGTGGGGACCTATAGGGGGAACTTTAGAAGTTGATGATGATACTTATTTTTATTTACGATGAAATTTAAAATAGTGATGGTAGCCCACGACGGATATTCTTGGGTTTTTTTATTAGGTTTATAGGTAGTTGAATATGTTATTGCCACATCTACAATCATCGAGAACCAAATAGGTAGGTACGTAAATATGTACGAAATCCTATGAAAACTGATACTCTATTGTTTACAATAATGTGACCGACTCCGCGAGAGATCAACTCTACTTATTAAATCTTTTTACGTTTATTATCTCGCGTCACATTTATTTTTTAAGTCGGGAATTTTTAAATTATTTTATCATTTTTCAATTATTTTTTTAAACGTAGTGGGTTTTTTCAAAATTATAAAAAATGCTTTTTATTTTAATCTTTTTAGAGAGCATAGATATAATGTATATATTGCATCGCGCGCCGCCCCGAGCGTCCGCAATGACCCTATGGAAGATACGTCTCTGCTACAGTACACAGTGTTGTAAGATCCCGGTTATTGTGTCACCGTGTTTTTATTGAATTAATCGATAGTCTACAATTTTGAGGATTACAGTAAAACTCCGGGTTCGCCAAGACTTGTACTTTTTTTTATAGTTTCGGAATATCAGACTTATGAAAAACGAAAAAAAATCATTATAATTTAACGGAAATACTTATTCCTGAATTTATTTATTCTATCAAAAAAGGTTTAATAGCCGACCGTTCTACCAATTCTTGTTGCTTTAGTATGAATGGGTCGAGAGATATGATTTTTTTTCTCATTTTTCGTTTTCATTTTTTTATTCATCTAAACCGCCGTAATAGGTGGTTATTCCTACATCAAAAAATTGCCGTACTTTCTATTATGTGTAGTATTAATTCCTAAACCAAACTCATTGGTTTCCAGGATTTACTGGAAAATCAAAATTTTCCTTAGGGTTGTCACTTTCAAGTATCCGAAAAAAAGTCAACAAGAATATATTTTATTTGAAAAAAAAAAAGTTTTTTAAATACTTTCTAATAACTAATATGGAGTTGGCTATTCGAAAGGAAAATGTATATGAATTTGTAAAATATTATATGAGCTAACCGAACTAAAATTCATCTTCATTGTTAGTTACAATTAATTCAACATGCGAATAATCATTGATGGCTAGATTTTCTTCATTAACAGGTCTCAACAAAGACAATGCGGTCGGTGGCAATGGGATTTTTCAGGCTTATTTTTTCTCTCTAATAGGTTGTAATCAGAAATAATTGGATCCAATGAGACTAAAGCTCTGTGAAAAAGGCCAAACATAGTTGCTTCACGAGTTTTTTTTCTGGTATGGTGCTCTCTGTCAAACCTCCAAAATTTGTTGCGTGACTCAGCCGCTTGTTCAGAGAGCAGGCCAATAGGTATATTTGATTTTTCTATAATTTTCAGCCCATGTACTAAAATTTTGTGATGCGTGACAGTCATAGGATGCCATCCATACTTCGCAACATATTTGTATGCCAACTCTCTGCAAAAAAAATCGAATTTTTCAGGGTCGATTGGCAGGTTGCTAGACAAAACTGTTAAAATAACAAATAATCCATCTAATAGCCACTGGTTCATGTTCAGAATGTTTGCAAAAGTTCCTCGGTTTCTATCAGAAAGAGCAGTGCGTGCAGTGTTTCCGCCGTTAGTGGTCCCTGAAGTTGGACGGACAACATCAACCAAAAGTCCCATTTCTTCTCTGATTTTAGATAATTTCTTTACGATCCTCGACTATTCGGCTCTCTTCTGACCTTTGAGGGATCCTCCATTTTTTAACCTCTACTTTATATTCCAGGTTTAATAAAAATTCTAAGATCCTTGTCCAAGAATGAAGTGGACTTATGCCATGCACCAAACGTTCTTCTATGGCTGGTTTGGAGAATGCTTGAATCGCAATATGGGCAACGTAAATGAGATGGTGTACAAAGAATTGCATTCAGGACTTTCCCATCAATAGCTGCACAGTATAATTCATATTCAACCACTTTTATTGTATGCCCTCTCGAGATTTCAGTTATAATGGGGTAAGATTTTGTATTTGATCCTGAATAGACTGTTTCTCCAAAGTAATTAATTCTTTCGTTTCTTTTTTAAACTGCAAGTGTAACGGTCTACAGTAACGAAATGATGACGGTGCAGGATTTACCCAAATAACATCATTGCTGTCTTTAGTTACAACCTGCAATGGCGTAAATTTCGTCGCAAAAAAACTATTTTCGTCACCTTCTGCATCTGAGAATGCCTGTTTATATAAAGAGTGCCCAGTGCTACCATCAAAGCCCCATTTACCCCTTAAAATGAAAACTACTGCTTGAATGCTTTTTTGTTGCAATAGTTGATGAGGACTTCATCACATAATTTAATCACCTGAGTAAAAGTGTGGTTTATTAAACTTTGAAGAGGCACAGATGCTTCTCTTTCAGACACCTGAACCTGGTCAGGATAACAGGTTTTTTTAGCCTCTTGAATTTTATAATACGGGGGGTGTGCATCAAATCCGCGTGTAAAATCTCACCTCCTTCTGGGGAAGTCGGGTAAAAATTACAATTAACACAATTAACTTTCTTTAAAAAAAAATTGGTTCCGGCTGTCATTTGTAGATCTTTGACAGTACTTACGGGTAGTTAGCAGTCCAAAAGTCTTACAACCAGTCTTACCAAGGGGTATCGTATTACCTAGTAACTAGGTTGTGGAGGTCAGATAGGCAGTCGCTCCATGTAAAATACTGGTATTCAGCATGCGGTTAGACTGGAGGCCGACCCCAACATAATTGGGAAAAGGCTAGGCAGATGATGAGTACTGGGTGACTTTGTATTTAAATAAAAAAGTACATGTTTGTGTTTGTGAATACACCTTAATGCAAATTTTATGTAACGTAACATAAAAATGTAACATAAATGTATTTTAAAAATGAAGCATGGATTGATATTTTTCAGTGTTTCTTCAAAGTCAACGTCAAATAATTTATTTCAATTAGGCACATAAAAGGGTCAAACTTTACAAAAAGAGGATTGATTCTAGTCGCCCCTTAAAAAAGGTAGTATTCAAATGGAGAAGAATGGGCAAGAAACTCCACCGTTAGTCTTTTAAAATGTTTTACAATATGTTGTATACATTAATTATATATATTATTGTGGATGATGCACCTGGAATAAGATTACTATTCCACAATAGGTAAAAATAATTAAAAATGAAGCAATGACAAAAAAAATGTGATGGAAACATGGTGTTCACATATTTACAAGCACTTTAGAAGTACCTATACGATATTCCTAAAAAAATTACAAGTAATACCAATAAGTCAGTGTGTGAGTTCAAGTAATCACAGGATGTAAAATCAATGTTAAAATAATAATATATTATACAATTAAATTAACAACCAGTTTAATTTTGTCTAGACTCTAAATTGTCCTATGGAGCTAGACCAACATGTGTCCACGCATTCTTATCTTGGATATAATCCTTTGATTTGTAATATCCTTGTTTACAAAGAGTACTTTTAATATAAGTTTTAAATTTTCTTTAATTTGATTGCAATATATCACAAGATATTTTGTAGTAAGATTTAACACAGTACCCCATAATAATGATTGATCTATTTGATCGTTATAGTAATCTTTATAGTATAGTATAGTATTAAAATTATGTCTATCACTTATTTTATTAAAAAGATGTAGATTTTTTCTTACATACATAATATTTTCTTAGATGAATTGGCAAGGTACCGCAAAGTCAAAGTCAAAGTCAAATCATTTATTTCAAATAGGCCCATGTATGGCACTTTTGAACGTCAAAATTTACAAAATAATATCATTGATTCTAATCGCCCCTCCCAAAAGGTAGAAGAATGGGCATAATATTAATATATTATGCCCATTCATTAATGCGCGCCATATTATTAATCTTTTTTTAAATAGTTTCCTGAGAGATCGGCGACGACATAGATTATAAATGGCTCTGACAGCTCTCTTTTGCAAAATAAAGATGGATTCAATGTCAGCAACTCGACCCCACAATAAAATGCCATACGACATAATGCTGTAGAAGTAACTAAAATAAACCAAACGCGCGGTTTCTACATCCGTTAACTGTCTTATTTTTCCAACAGCATAAGCGGCCGAGCTCTGCTACCCCGCAATATATGCTATATGAGGTATCACCAAATAAAAACACAATATTCATGTGGACTCTGTACTCTTGCAGAGAATCTAGTAACAATATTTAAATATGAAAACTCATTGTTATTCAGGTTCATGGCTTTTAAAATAAGGTTTTTAGAAATAATAGACACTTGTTCATGTACTTACTTATTGTATTTGTCCAGCACACAAAATCAAATAAACTTCACAATCACCACTAGATATCGTTTTAAGCACAATTCGAGCTTTAGTACTCGTATATCGACGTCTAATGCACGACTGAGCTTGCAGGACACGCACAACAATCAAAGTGGCGTTCTCCCACCATTCTGATTCCCGCCAAAGACCGGTAATGCGCTATGATTGGTTAGTCGTGCCATCTACGAACTCAGTCGGTACTACAATAGTCAAAACTATACTTTTAATATTAAAATAGATTTAATTGAACATAGCTAATTAAATAAAATGCGATATAATTTACTATTGATAACAGTCGGCCATCCAAGGTACAATACACGTCCTCGTGTAAAGAAAGCACAAACACAGTGCCCTCAATATACCTAGCCTTAATGTTATCACGACCATAATTATTAAACAAACTAATACATTACAATAATTTATGTTCTAACATTAGCACATCATTGTGAAGTTCCCATTATAATAGGTGTAAAGAAAATAAGTTTATAGAATTAGGTACTAACAATTGTTATTTTATCAACATTGATTATTATTTTAATACAAATCATAATTTTGGGCATTATTTCATGGTTAATAACGAGCGTTATTTCATGGCTCGATGTACATATACGGGCATTATTTCATGGCCCCTTATAGTTAATAACGAGCGTTATTTCATGGCTCGATGTACATATACGGGCATTATTTCATGGCCTATTATGAGTATCTGGCATTATTTCATGGCCAGAGTTGACCTCAGTAGACATTATTTCATGGTCTAAGGGTCTAAAAAGATTGTAGACAGTAACGGACATTATTTCATGGCCCAGATACTGAAAAGGTAAAACTGAAATAAGTAAAGGTTTGTTAATCACGAATTAAATAATGATATTGACACTTGATGCAGGGATACATGATTAGGTTATTCGCTGTCATTGCCGGACGATTCGTCATGTGGTCTATTGAAGTTCAACCAAGCCTTAATTTTGTCGCTTGCAACAACTGTCGAATAAGGCCGGTTAGATTTTCGTGTGAGAGGAGTATCCTCAATTTGATACCGGTCGAAATCATAAATTTTTGTAATTCTATAGGGTCCCTGAAACTTCGGAACAAGTTTTTTACTATTTCCTGTAGCTGGGACTTGACGTTCGACTCTCACAAGATCACCTACTTGATATTTTGGAACTGGGCAGTGATTTGCGTCATAAGCCTTCTTTTGCGACTCTTGATAGGAACTGACATGAGAGTTGATTTCTTCTCTAATTTGTGATAGGTCTTGGCAGTTAGGAGAACCAGATAAGTCGTCTGACAGTTCAGATACAATTCTACAGTCACTTGGACCAGATGGTCTAATGCCGAAAAGAGCCTCTGACGGTGTTCGATTTATGCCCTTGTTGAACGTATTGTTCATGCCCCACTGAACGTCAGGTAGATGCTCATCCCATTTATTATCAGGGGAACCAACACACTTTGTAGTCAAAGCATCAACAAGTGTCCTGTTATAGCGTTCTACCTGACCATTGGCCCTTGGGGTAGAAACAGCATTCAACACGTGTTTAATGTTCTTTTCGGTCATAAACCTTTTAAAGTTTTCGCTAGTAAACGAGGTTCCACGATCTGTTATGACCCTTTTTGGAACACCAAACAAACCAAAATACTCCCGGAAAACCTTTATAGAGGTAGAAGTTTTTGTGTTCCTTACGAGTTTTACATAAATATACCGAGTAAATGCATCAATCAGAGCTAAGATGTATATGTTTCCTCTCGCACTGCGTACAAAGGGGCCAACGTGATCTGCGTGGATACTGTGAAACGGAATATCTATCTTTGGTATGGGATGTAAACTACCAGGTTTCTTCCCTCCAGAAGCTTTTGAATAAGCGCATTCTAGGCAAGAACCGACATATTTCTTTACAAAATTACGCATTTTTGCAAACCAATATGTCGCTTTTATGCGTTCCAGAGTTTTGTCAAGTGCAAAGTGGCCAAAATCGTCGTGGTTTTGTTTAACAATCTGCCATCTTACCCCTTTCGGCACGACCCACCTATCGCCGTCACTAGTTACCCTATAGAGCCTGTCATTCTTCAATTTAAAATTTGATTTGATGTCAATTACGTCATCAAACTGAGGATCCTTTAGAATTCCAACGATCCTTTGAATTTCACTATCTGCGCCTTGGACTGTAGCTAACCAATTGCAATCACTAACGATCATGACATCATGAGCCTGCTGAATAGGGTTCCGGCTGAGTGCATCGACATGAGCCATGCGATGACCTGCCCTATACTCAATGCTAAAATTATATTCCTGCATCTGTTCCCACCACCTAGCGACTCTTGGAATCATGTCTCTCTTCTGAAAGGTTGCACGAAGAGAGTTGCAATCGGTTATAATTTTAAAAGGGATACCTACTAAATAAACGCGGAACTTCTGTAAGGAAGAAACTACGGCAAGCGTCTCCAAGTCGTATGACGAGTAGTTTTGTTCCTCGGGAGTTGTCTGCCTACTAAAATAAGCGATCGGCCTAAGCACATCGTCCTTATCCTTTTGCAACAAGATACCTGCCACTCCAATCTTACAAGCGTCCGTATGAAGCTGGGTATCTGCCTTCGGATTGTATAGAGCCAAAGTGGGACGTTGTACGAGCTCTTTTTGTAAACAACGGAATGCGGTTTCCTGATCCGTACCCCATGACCATTTGGAGTCCTTTTTCAAGAGTTGTGTAAGAGGTTTTGCAATAACCGAAAAATTTCGGACAAATCTGCGGAAGAAGCTAGACAGCCCAAGAAACTGGCGAACATTATGTTGGCTCTGAGGAGTTGGGAAGAGTTTCACAGCCTCTACTTTCCTCTCTCCAGGACGAATTCCACTAGCAGAAATCTCAAAGCCCAAATATTCGACCGAGCTACAGAAAAAGAAGCATTTGGGGAGTTTTAATGTAAGGCTAGCATTGGAGAACAGGCGAAGCACTGACTCTAATCTCGACATTCCTTCATTGATATCCTTTGAGGGAATAATGACGTCATCCAAGTAGGCTAGGGCTTCTTTATGTCGCAATGACCCAAGGACTTGGTTCATAATACGTTGGAAGGTGGCCGGGGCATTTGCAAGACCGAATGGCATACGATTGAATTCGTAATGACCATCCGGCGTCACGAACCCAGTTTTATGTTTGTCTGCTTCCCGGATTGGTATTTGGTAATACCCTGAAGCAAGGTCCAAAGTCGTGTAGTATTTATTACAAGAAAGAACATCCAGCTGATCGTCAATCAGTGGCATGGGATAGTAGTCCCGGATAGTCTTTTTATTAAGGGCACGATAATCTATGCATAAACGAAGTTCGCCAGACTTCTTCCTAACCACAACAATAGGACTCGCGTAACACGATTTTGATGGTCTTACGATGTCATTCTCCAATAATTCGGAAACTATTTCCCTAACCTTCTCCTTTTCGCTGATCGACAAGCGATAGGGTCTATATACAACGGGTTCGTTGTCTTGCAGATCTATAGTCATATGACCAGCTGTGGTGTTCCCCAATTCAGATAAATTGAGAGCAAAACAGGATCGATACTTATTCAGCAGGTTGAGGAGTTGGATCTTATGTTCGGAAGTGAGCCCGTCTTCCAGATTTAAATCAGCTTCAGCAATAGGCTTAGAGTCATTGCTGACAGTTGACAAAACGTTCAAAACTTGCACACCGGACTCTTCCCGAGCCACACGACCACGAGCAATCAGAAAATCTTTTGAAAACACCAATGGTGTTGTCGAAGTGTTAATGACAACAATCTGTCCTGTTCCACATTCTCTCATTTCGAACAATCCAGCTGTTACTAAATAGCGAACACCCCTCTGCAATCGAATACTCCCATCGACAAAGATGTCGCCCTGATGTGACGGATCTGTATAAACGTCCACAACAGCACGACCCAAAACTTCAACAGATTCTTTGCAGAACAAATTTATTTTGCTATTAGGTACTACATATTGGTGATCAAGTTCAGAGATTTCCAAAGCGTCACTAGTTTTACGAATGACTACGTGTGGCTGCTCCGTAAATGTTTGACCTACTAAAAGGGGTACATGCATTGCACTATCTGTGACTATCAGCAATTCTAGATCAGCTTCCACAAGATCAATAATTATCTGAACTCGTTGTTTACCTATACAATGGACAACCGAATTGCCGAATCCTCTTAGTACTGGAAGATTATCGACATTATAACTCGAACCTATTTTTCTAAATGCTGACAACCTAATCATTGAGCATTCACTCCCAAAATCTATGAACGCAGTAATGGAAAAACCGTTAATGGTAGCGGTTTTGAAATACTTCTTGTTCGGTTCCGACACTGGAGTGGTTATTTTTGAAGAGCCAACCGCGCCTACATCACCCCTATCCACTACTCGCATGACCTTTTTCTCTTCAGTCGTCGGCAGTTTGGCATAGCACTGTTCTACCTCATGACCTATTCTATTGCATCTACTACACTTCTTAACGGGTTGAGTGCACTGAGATGTAACATGACCATCCTTCTTACAATTCGAACAACGTGTAGGCCTTGGGTTAGAGCTATTTTGGTATTTTTGAGGTTGACCCTTAATAAATTTACGCTCGTTGTTGAATTTTATATTTCGAGCATTACGTAAATATGTAAGGAGTTTGTTAGGGTCATCAAACTGAGCTGCCTCAGCACCCAATATAACTACTGGACTGGACTGGACTGGACTACTAACGGACCGGTCGTCGATGCCATGTAAAACGCATTCGACTGCCCTTTTCCCACTTATACCACATCTGTTGATTAGTGTCAGTTTGTCATAATAATACTCTTCTAAGGAGTCCGTGAACTTAGCCCGTCTTGCCAACATATCGCTTAGCATTTGGCCATAATTTTCTTCCGATGGGAAAGTAGTCAAAAGTTTTGCCTGCCATTCAGCCCAAGTAAACAGGACCAACGGAAGACCCTCGTACCATCTTTGAGCAATACCTTTTAGTTTTGGTAATGCAAAATGGATAACTTGCTTCTCCGACCACGCATAAATGGTTGCACACTCATTGACTTTATGAAGCCACATAGTCATTGTCTGTTCCCGTTTACTTGGGTCAAACTCGGGAACTGTGTTATTAAGGGAACCTAACTTATCTGAATTATTATTACACATAGACTTTAAAACATTGACAAGATCCGAAAGAGTAGATAATCCTAGAGAAGTTGACTCACCCCTGGTGTTATCTTGAATTTTGGATTGCACGTCTCTCACCGCGCTAGCTCGCGGCTGCCTCAATGGGCTTCGCGAACGGCAGCTTGCACGTCCAGGTGAGAGATGCCCTGATGCTCGGCAGTCCACACGGCTCGATGCTAGGTGGTCCGCGCGGCTCGATGCCCGGCGGTCCGCGCGGCTCGATGCCCGGCGGTCCGCGCGGCTCGATGCCCGGCGGTCCGCGCGGCTCGATGCCCGGTGGTCCGCGCGGCTCGATGCCCGGCGGTCCGTGCGGCTCGATGCCCGGCGGTCCGCTCGGCTCGATGCTCGGCGGTCCGCTCGGCTCGATGCTCGACGGTCCGCTCGGCTCGATGCTCGATGAGAATTAAACTGGCAACACTGGTAGCCGGTCGTCAAAAAAAACGATCTCTAAAGTAATTAATTCAGAAAAATTAATAAAAGTGTTGAATTGTGTTAAATTAGAGTAATATAGTCGTAACTAGTTATTAAGTAGTTTATTCAGTGATTATACAGTGTTTTTTGTCGCGTAAACTTCGCACAAAAAGGATATTAAACCGGCTGTCAACTCAACCAACCCAACGGATTTCAAATTATCACAAATCCCGGGGAGTATTTTGTTTTATTTATATTATTTTACATAATATTTACAGACCGCAGATCATTACAAAATACTGCTCAGGTTTCAGAGCAACGTCCATCACACACTGGCACGGTTTATGTCTCCTTTTGCTTGACAACTAGTGGAAGCAAAATCGATGATGAAAACATTCGCTCAGACAATAAACACTACATAATTTACTACACAAAAATAAGCTCATTAGGCCTTATTGATTATTATTTATTTAGATTATTAAACCTATAATTTGTCATAAACTTGTTGTTGTCAATCAAGTTCCTTTTAGTGTCCTACAATAAAAGCAGTGTATTCCTTATAACTTCACTTTTGTTTAACATTCCCATCTAATTCCTTATTAACTTCAGCTAATATTGTAACTTCTATTTGTTAACAATTCAATACCTATTTCTAAATTAAATTAATTCTTTTTTCTCTTCTACCTCCTATTTATCTAAATATTAGAACATCTTTTCTTACTTTGTTATTTAGCTGCATAACTTTACACATTCCAGGCCATTGACATTTCAAAGAAAATGATGACCCGCAGTGCTACAATCAGGGATTTGGAAGCAAAACTAAGAGTTACCTTAATGGAGCTCGAGGCTTCTAAAGCTACATGCCAACAGCTGCTCCAGGAAAGAGAAGACAGTGAAGTGGAAGTGGAAAATATTAATTTAAAGAACACCTCCCTCAAAAATGAACTGTCTCAGCTACACATACAACACATGGACTTAACCGACCAGCACAGTCAACTACAACATCTAGTGTCAACGTTTCAAGAGTGCAGTGACACCCACGAACTTGCTTTAAATAGAATTACAGGACTTGAACAAAAATTGTGTGAAGCCCAAAAGGCTCTATCTCTCTCAGAGTGTATCAAGGTCAGCAAACAGGTTGCTAGCACCAGTAATCTGTTTAGTGAGTTAGTGGGTAGTAAGTTAAAATCAGTGTGTGAGCCAGCTGTAACAATAGATTTGACTGGTGATGATACCATATCATTATGTCCTATTATTGTGAGTCATAATAAATTAAAAAAATACATTAAAATCAAGAAATTAATTAAACGGTCACAGAGAGCAATCAAAAAGAAAAACCTCTTAAAATTAAATGTTTCACTTAGAAAGGACCGTGTTGTCTTATCAAAAAGTTTAAATACTTGTACTATTGAGTTAGATAAATGTAGGGAAAAATATGATACTGATATCCAGCTCCTCTATAATGATATACTACACAAGGAGCACTTGATGAAGGATATTTTTGAAAAATATGAGACTTCACAACAGCAAGTAAGTGACCGCTTGCTTGAGGCTGGGGAACTACTGGATTTGGTGAAGTGCAATGCTGAGATGTATGAGTCCCTGACTAATAACCTCTCATGCAGCTGTGCAAACCAACAACTGCCTCCTCAGCCTCAGCCTAACTTGCCCCCTCCGGTGTTGGCTCTTCCAGCAGAGACTTGTGTTAAGTCACAGAAAAATAAATCAATATTTTTTTGTGACGAATTAGGTTCAGGCTTTGGGAAAATTTTACTCAATTACCTTAGCCATAGTTTTACCAATCATAGCTATCATAACATAAGTTTTAAACAAATGATTAAAAGAATTGTAAACACAAACCTAGATCATTATTCTACAATGGTTTTATTATTAGGTAATAGTACTGGTATTACCAGAAAGGACATAGTGGATGGTGTGGACACCTTATTAAAATTAAATGTAGGAAAGCTCATGTTGTGTGCTTTTCCTTATTCTGATACTTTATCCTATGATGAAAATAACTACATTTATAAGTTGAATAGTACTATTCACAGGCTGACATGTTGTCATAGTGACAAATTATTGTATTTTGACACTAACCAGTTTGTTAGTGGTTTTAAGTTAACTCAGAGAACTTTATCTCTGTCTTGGGAATGTAGAAATTTGATTGCTATGTTGATAGCATATAATATTAATGAGGTTATAGATAATATAACAAAGTGTAGTATTAGTGACGAATCTATGTTGTCTAGTTATACTAACAGCATAGTGAATAATTATGTTTTACCATGTACGAAGGAGGATCCACCTACAATAACAACATACTTGGAGGCCACTACCAGTCAGATAGGGTATTCCTTTCCTGCTGGAACTCATACGGGCATTTTAGATTCTTCTGTTGTAGTTGTGGAGGTCACTCCGGATAATTCTTTAAACTAGGCAGTAAGACAACAGAAGTTACCCCTTCAATTAACCAATTATTATTAGAGAACAATAAAATGGTATCTTCTGGCAATATAACTCATAATAATAAACCAAAGGGAGTGCAACATACTTTAAAATTATTTAATCAAAATATCCAAGGTTGCTCTTCCAAATTACTGGAAATAGAATTGTTTTTAGAAAATACCAAGTTTGATGTAATTTGTTTAACAGAGCATTGGTTAAAAGATCATCAAGTGATGTCAATTAATTATGAAAATTATTGTGTAGTTAGCCATTTCAGTCGAAAATGTATGATACATGGAGGATCGTTAATATTGATTAAAAATTCTATAAAATCGAAAGAAAGAAAAGACATCATCGGACTGTCTGTTGAACACAACATTGAATTGTCCTGTGTTGAGCTCGATAAGCATGTTATAGTATGCGTATACAGACCTCCAAGTTACCAGAATCTATCTGTGTTTGATTCTGTGATGGAAGATGTATTAAAAAAACTTAGTACTACACTATTTGCGCTGTAGCATGGTGCGGGTGACAGTTTCAGTAACATTTCGTTTCACTCTTGAAAGTTGCCGCGATTTACAATTTATGACTTAATATTTCAGTTGTACCACATTCGTAATATATTAAATAATTAATAACTGTAGTAAATTAAATTAAACCCAACCAGAATGTTCTAATCAAGAAATAAAATCAAATTGAATGAAAAATTAAGCAAAGTGTTATGCGTATAACGTAACGCCATAGACGTATTTAGTGATAGGATGTACTGCTACGATGGATAGTCGATATTTTTTATAATAAAAAACGTATATTGTGCGTAGGTCAATTTTTATTTTTAAAAGGTCTAATTATACAACAGAACATTTATAGGGTAAGGTTGCTTAAAAGGTTGCTAAAAAAAAATACATGTTATTCGTCTAAACTCATATCAGAGTCAGGAACATCTGAATTGTCACTCAATTCATCATCTGAATCTGTGACGGATATTATTAACGATGACTCAATTATGTTGTCAATATGTATGTCACGATCCCAATCAGACATAATGTCCCTTTTTGTTTTATTCACGACCTTCGACCAGTCTTCAGGTTGAACATTGTTGATGGCCTCTTGTAATAGGGCCAACATCTTATTTGCCGTAAATGGCGGCGAAGTATTATTTCTTGCGGCGTAACCTAAAAATAAACGAACTTATAAAAAAAAGTATTCAAATAATCATCAATCAGCCTAATCTAGTATCTGGTAATGTTTTTAAACTAGGTACATGCTACGATCGGAAAGCTGATTTTTTTATAAAGCTTCAAAATGGGAATTGAAATTAAAAGCATACCTTTTATTTGGGCCCAAATCAGCTCAATAGCGTTATACTGGCAATGGTAGGGTGGTAGTCGAAGGACCTGGTGGCCTTTTTCTTTTGCCATCTCGTCCAGAGCATAGGTAGGAGTTGGTGGCTTATGGCGTCGGACTAAGGCAATAAGCTCCGTCTTTAACATTTTTATATCTGCTGTAACTCCGTTTTCACTCAGCCACTTCACCAACTCGCTTTTGCGGTTGGATTGGTTTGGGGGTTTATTAACTTGCACCGAATGGTAGGGTGCGTTGTCCATTATTATGGTCATAGGCTCTTTTAAATTGTTTAATAGACCTATGAACCAATCTTTAAATTTTTCGTAATTCATCTCCTCATGATACTCCGTAGTTTTTTTTGACTTAAAAGCCAGCAAACAATCAGGGACGAATCCACTTGCTGTACCTGCGTGACAAATAATAAGGCGTTCGCCTTTGCCTTCCGGCACTTTGGTACACGATTGTGCCGTATCGTCGGTCCAACTTTTACCCACTGTGTGGTTGGCGTTTAGCCACGTTTCATCCAAAAAGACAACTTTGCTCCAATCACTTATGTTTTTGGCCTTCCTTAAAAATCTACATCTTGCTAGGGCAATGTCAGTCCTATCCATAATAATCTTTCTTTTGTTAACTTTTTTGTAAACAAAGCCAATATCTTTTATAACTTGCCGTAGCGAAGTAATACCTCCTTTGAACAAGTCAGCTTCTTTTAATGATTTTAGAAGCTTGAGCAATGTGGGTAGCTCCATTCTTCTATAATAATCATAAATATGATTTCTAATAGCAACCTTAGCAAAATCATCCAAATCTGTGATTGGCTTCACCTTGGTCCGCTTTTTGTTGGGTGTCGATAATTTATTTTCAAACATCCCATCTTGGCCAATTTTCTCACGTGTTATACGCGAAACAGTATTGCGGCCAATATCAAGAGCTTCGGCTACTCGTTCTACAATATGATTCAATGGTAACAACGGTCCATTATTTTGTTGTTCTCTTTCAAAGTAGTCTCGGAGGCGAACAACAAGCTCCCTGGCCTGACTACCCAAAACAGTTTTTTTTGTATGCTTAGGCATGGTAATAACAACAAACTCAACAAACTTATAACAAATAACAATTTAACAAAAATGAAAACAAACAATGAAATCGTAATACGTGTCACATTAAGTCACAATATAACGCGCTTGCACTCGTACTCGCACTCACAGCATCGCACGGGTAAACAACATGGCCGCCGCGCCGATGCACCATAGAGCAAAAATGTTGTCACGAAAAAAAAAACATAAACCCGATTTTGATTATTTTATATAAGTACAAAGATAATTATGTAGCCATAAAACATTTATATTGACAAGTTTATACACGTAGCACACACGTAGTTACACTGCACAACTGAATAATACACTAATTTTCATAACAATATTAAAGAGAACTAGATTCACGCTGCGAGTATCGTTAGCGATAAAAATGAATTGCATAACCTCACATCCCTACGTGGTACTGACAAATGTCAACGTCATACGGGCAACTGTCACCCGCACCATGCTACAGCGCAAATAGTGTAGTAGTAAGTCAATAATCATATGTGGTGATTTTAATATTAACTTATTAGAAAATAACTCGAACACTGTCAGATTACTAAGTCTTTTTAGGTCATTTGATTTGTCAAATGTTTTTATTGAACCAACCCGAGTGACAGCTTCTTCTGCCACTTGTATAGATAATATTTTTTGTAACTGTGATTACCTACACAAACAAATTGTAAATAAGTTGCCATCAGATCACAGTGGACAAACAATAACATTTTGTTCCTACATACCTTTACAAAAAATTCAAATAAGGTTTAGGCCAATTACATGTAAAAGTTTAGAGAAATTAAATAATTCTTTGGCCAATAAATTATGTGTTCAGAGTTTTAATAATATAGATGACCCAAATGAGTTCTACGCCGAGTTCTTTTCACTATTAAACACGCAATTTAATGACACTTTTCCACAAAAGACTAAAAGTATTTACACAAAGTTCTTATTTAGTGATTGGGCGACTCCAGGTATTCGTAAAAGCAGGGAAAAACTATTTGAACTTTATGGCCTAAAGCAACATATGAATAATACAAGCTTTCATAAGTATGTTGCAAAATATTCAAAAACTTTTAAAAGTGTGTGCAAAATAGCCAAAGCTCTTTATATTAGCAATAAAATAAAATCAGCTGATGATAAAATAAAAACTACCTGGCAAATAATAAATAATGAAACAGGTAGGAAAAAACAGCGAAATACTGAATTTAATTTAGAGACTGCACATGGCCCCATTAACTCAGATATAGAAATAGCTCAAGAATTTGAATCCTTTTTTGCTAATATTCCCCTTAAAACTACTCAAGCTTTAAATTCCTCACCCGCGCTTTCTGCTGGCTTACTTAGACAGAATGTGAAGGCTTGCCCTTTGGAGTTTAGGTTTCAGCATACAAACCCCCAGGCTGTTATAAAAGCTTTTAAAGATCTTAAAATTAAATCAACAGAAGATCTATGGGGAATGTCTGTAAAAGTCTGTAGATCTATAATCGAAACCATTGCGCCCTATTTAGCTTACATATTTAACACCAGTATAGACCAAGGAGTCTTTCCGGATCTCATGAAACACAGTAAAGTAGTTCCATTGTTCAAATCTGGTGATAGTAAAGAACCCAACAATTATAGGCCTGTATCAATTCTACCAGTGCTCAGTAAGGTGTTTGAAAAGTTGATGCTCAATCAAATGTTACCTCACTTTAATAAAAATTCCATCTTTCATGAACAACAGTACGGTTTCACCAAAGGGCGTTGTACCACTGACGCCGGTGTCACCCTAATAAAGAACATTTTTAATCCCTGGGAAGAAGCACAAGATGCCATTGGAATCTTTTGCGACCTCTCGAAGGCGTTCGATTGTGTAGACCATGAGACACTTCTGCTGAAACTAGAGCACTATGGGATTAGGAATACAGCTCTTGATTTACTTAGATCATACCTGAAAGATAGAAAGGTTAAAGTTCAGGTAAACGGCGTAAACTCATTAGGGTCTGAAATGGCAATGGGCGTTCCCCAAGGTTCGATATTGGGTCCATTCCTCTTTTTAGTTTACATTAATGATTTACCCCAATTATTTCAAAATCAACCGAAGATGGTGTTATTTGCAGATGACACATCATTAATCTTTAAAATAAACCGACGGTCACAAAATCTTGAAGACGTTAATAGCTCTATTCTGCAAGTCCAAGATTGGTTTACGGTAAACAATTTAGTACTAAATAAAACAAAAACCAAATGCATTAGATTTAAATTACCTAATGTTAGAAGTAGCGAATGTGACATCATATTGAATGGGGAAAAACTGGAATTTATTAATCAAACGGTTTTCCTAGGAATCACGCTAGACGAGAAATTACAATGGGGACCTCATATAACATCTCTTGCGGGGCGGCTAAGCTCGGCCGCTTATGCTGTTAGAAAGATAAGACAGTTAACAGATGTAGAAACCGCGCGATTGGTCTATTTTAGCTACTTCCACAGCATTATGTCGTATGGCATTTTACTGTGGGGTCGGGCTGCTGACATTGAATCCATCTTTATTTTACAAAAGAGAGCTGTCAGAGCCATTTATAATCTACGTCGCCGCGAATCTCTCAGGAAACTATTTAAAAGGATTAATATTATGACGGTACCTTGCCAATTTATTTATGAAAATATTATGTATGTAAGGAAAAATCCACATCTTTTTAATAAAATAAGTGATAGACATAATTTTAATACTAGAAATAAAGATAAACTAGATCAACCATTTTTCAGATTATCTAAAGTACATACATCTTTTATGGGGTACTGTGTTAAATGTTACAACAAAATACCTTGTGACATATTGCAATTAAATGAAAGAAAATTTAAAACTCAGATTAAAAGTACACTTTGTAAACAAGCATATTACAAATTAGAGGATTATATCCAAGATAAGAGTGCTTGGAAACATGCTGGTCCTGCTCCATAGGACAATTTAGAATCAAGACAAAATCAAACAGGTTGCTAATTTAATTGTTAAATTTATAATTTTGTATTATATGACATTGATTTTACATTCTGTGATTACTTCCTCACACACTGACTTATTAATTTTAAAAACATTAGGAAAATCGTCTACTTTTACTATGTTTGTAAATATGTGAGCACCATGTATCTATCATATAATTAAATTATCTGTCGTTGCTTCATTTTTAATTCTTTTTACCTATTGTGGTATAGTAATTTTATTCTAGGTGCATCGTCTTCACATATAATTATTTAAGTAATGTACGTACTAATACAAACTATTGTAAAACATTTTAAAAGAGTAACGGTGGAGTTTCTTGCCCATTCTTCTCCATACGAAAACTACCTTTTGGAAGGGGCGACTAGAATCAATTATATTATTTTGTAAATTTTGACGTTCAAAAGTGCCATACATGGGCCTATTTGAAATAAATGTTTTGACTTTGACTTTGACTTTCCTCGGCGGTCCGGGCGGCTCGATCCTCGGCGGTCCGGGCTGCGGCTCCTCTGCTCGCTTCGCTGTCGGGCCTCCGAGTAGCGCGGTCGTTGACTCAGCCGGTTGCGTGAGCGGGGACTATCCCGTCTTCGAGGCTGCACCGGTTGATCTGGTGAGCAGCGACTCAGGCGCCCTCTTGATTGACGGCTCGGCCGGCTACGTGACCGACTTAAGTCCCGACTGCAAGCTTGACGCCTTGCAGGACTGCGTGACCGACGGTTAGCAGTAGGTGACCCTGTCGGATCTGTCGGGGTGTAGACAACACGTTCTCGTCTGTCCCCGTCCATAGGATAACCCTGGAATTGTAAGTTGTATCCCAAAGAATTCAGTTCTTTAAAACATTCTAAAACCAAAAATTTAGCCCAACACAAAATATAACATAAGCACGTCATGTACGTAAAATTCGCAGAAATGTTTAATTGGTTTTTATAAAGCTACTAAGTTAAGTACATCTATCGGTCTTTAGAAAACCAACATTGGCTCGAACGATTAAAGCGTCATAATAATCGTAATGACTTAGTATATTGTAAATGTAAGGTCAAACAAAGTACCACTAATACTAAAACATCCACCCGTTAGTGAAACTCGTGGAGGGTGACAGTAGTTGAAAAAAAATAAAAGAAACCATTTCGTATTAAAATAAATCAAATTTGTATAGGTTTATCTGAGTAATAATCGGTTGAAGGACACTGAAGCAGATAGATATGTAATAACATAGCTAGGCAGCGTTTCGTTACAACTATTTAAATTGTTTTTACTAGAAATAGGAATATTAATAACATATAATAGCCAAGAACCAAAACAGTTGTAAACGTAACCACTATTTGGTTTTCTTTTTAAAAGAAAAAATACTAACCAATGAAGAGCACAAAAGCTAAATATCACAATAGTTTAATACACCCGCAGGTAACTCATAAAGGGTAGAAAACATTTTTTTCACTGGCCAAAACAGGAATCTTTATCCCACTTCTGAGATGTGGACTCTGTACTCTTGCAGAGAATCTAGTAACAATATTTAAATATGAAAACTCATTGTTATTCAGGTTCATGGCTTTTAAAATAAGGTTTTTAGAAATAATAGACACTTGTTCATGTACTTACTTATTGTATTTGTCCAGCACACAAAATCAAATAAACTTCACAATCACCACTAGATATCGTTTTAAGCACAATTCGAGCTTTAGTACTCGTATATCGACGTCTAATGCACGACTGAGCTTGCAGGACTCGCACGACAATCAAAGTGGCGTTCTCCCACCATTCTGATTCCCGCCAAAGACCGGTAATGCGCTATGATTGGTTAGTCGTGCCATCTACGAACTCAGTCGGTACTACAATAGTCAAAACTATACTTTTAATATTAAAATAGATTTAATTGAACATTGCTAATTAAATAAAATGCGATATAATTTACTATTGATAACATTCATTTAGTAATTACAGCTCATAAGTGACTGAATAACACAAACAAAATAGTTATCGGAGAAGTAATAAGATTTAGATCAAACATAGAAGACTTACAAATTGTATTTTTAAGAATTTGCAAGGAAAATACAATTTAAAGTTTACTTTTCACCCCACACACAACAACTTCAAGTTGCTTGACACAACAATATGGCAGCCGCGCTTTGATAGGCGGTCTGGTTACGTGACGTCAATGTTTCCAGTAGTAAGAAATTAAAGTTTTAAGAAATCTTAAAAAAAATGCTTTACATAAGAGGAATAACATAAAAATGTTTTCTCAATGGTTTTGAGACATGTTGTTTTTATTTAACAACATTTTTTAATATAATATTATGTTGATTTTACGCAGACTTCACAATGTTGGTCAAGATTATAAATACTTCGTCGAATAAATAAAAACCTTTTCAAAGTTTTTTTTTTTTTTTTTTTTGTAACGTAGTAATCGATAGATGGACATAGCTTTTTTGAAGAAGATAATAATTATGGTACCATTTTAATATTTTCGTAATATATTTTAAAATGTCACTGAAGCACCAGCAAGTAACTTTAATATTAAATCTTAGGTAGTGTTCCGTTAAGAAACACACTTTTTTAATAAGATCGATATTACAGGTTATTAAGGATAAGGATAAGTCTGAAGACATGCAATTGTTACGAAATGGTCAATAATTTTGGTTTTGACCCATGTGTCGAAATAAACATTACGTTCCATTTTTAAATAACACGACGGATATGAGTTTTCATTGTAATTTATTTGGACGCTAAACACGACAGATTATAATTTTCATACAAACATTGCCGGCTGGGCGCTCGCATGTATTCAGCCAGTACAGCAAGTTCGATTACTCGAGAAGGTTGTCAAAATAATGCTCGTATTTCCAAGCATGTTTGAGAAAAGAATGTTTTCTTCATATTAGGTATTTAATTTTCTGAAGGTGCTCCCTCACCGGGAGAGTTCGCCTGCTAATTGTAACATTTCAGATTCGATGCACTTACAAAAGTACGTTTAAATAATAACAAATAAGTAATATCTTCACTTCACTTATCTACTTGATGTAATAGTTCCCAGACCTGAGCCGTTGTCTGCAAAGAATTAAAGAAAGGAAATACATTTATTTAGCACAGACTAAAGAGACACTGTACCACATGTAGTAGGACGAGCAGCGCTGGTGCACCGATCTTATCGACGAGTGTAGGGCTACAAGTGTGCGCCCGACTTATCCGTGAAGTTCTGCTGGGTGCGGGCGGGGAATGGCTTGTTCAAGTGAGCGGCTAGTTGACCATGTTCAGTTTAATTGTCAAACCGACCGCATGTTGTTGTACACGAGCTGGGCACGAGTAAACCTGCAGCTCGCCGACGCGGATGAACTGTTAGTCAATGTGGCGTGACGTTACACACGACCGCAGTCATGGCGGCGCGACAGACAAGTTCGCACGCCGCAACACTATGTTAATTGAGGCTTGTGAGGCGGAAGCGTAGCGGCGGCGGCGTAGCGGGATAGCTACGAGCACTCGTAGCACTGCCGCGTAGCCCTTGTAGCAACAAGGGCTACATATTGATACATTCTTTGAGCTTATTCCTAGCAAGGAATAAGCTCAAAGAATGTATCAATATGTAGCAAGAACTACTTATTTTTAAATACAATGCGCGATGTTCAGTGAATATTATAATGTGTTTGATTAACTTTGACATTGAACTCCACTAGAAAGTCAACCTAGATAACGTTTTGGCTTTAATACCCCACGAGAAAATTTATTTCCTAATGGAAAACTCAGTATCACAAAAACAATTAATTATTTCATTTCTCTATGTATTTTACTGTGTGTACATAAATAATAACAAAAATAAATAAAAACGCCGGGCCCCTAGCACCGTTCCGGAGCCCGCGGTATCTTGGAACTGGTGGGACTGACTGACGGGGTACCATCGCTCACGGGTGCCATCTCGCACAAGTTACGGGCTCAGCTATGTGCGCAATGTGATGTCTCGCTAAAGATTACGTCGATGGTAATGAATGTGTAATGTTCGCTCTACTTATAGTAGCCATTAAAGACTATATAGCGCGTCTTTTAATTAGCGACCGTTTCAAACGCTCAGACGGTGATCAGTGCGTCTTGTCGCCCGCGCAGTGCAGTACTCGCCGGTCACTGTACTGCCACTACTGCCACTAGAACGACGAAACAGTTAAAAGAGTCAATTCCGAAGGACTCATAAAAGTGGTGGAGCTGCAGTAACTTCTATTCATATATTTCGTAGCGAAGTCAAAACTATTAAATATATTTGACAAAAAAATATTGCTACTAGACGAGGAAACGATTCTAATGTCAAAAATATAATTTGTAGAATGTTTATCTGTTTTTCTGGATGTGGGTTTTGAATTGACGCAAAAATTGAATAGATT
Source organism: Omphaloscelis lunosa (assembly GCA_916610215.1). Classification (NCBI taxonomy): domain Eukaryota; kingdom Metazoa; phylum Arthropoda; class Insecta; order Lepidoptera; family Noctuidae; genus Omphaloscelis; species Omphaloscelis lunosa. Next base: position 369,239 of record OU744245.1, on the reverse strand, counting down.
CTGTTCAAATTCTGCGCAAGCAAATCGTTACGTGTGTGGCTAGCATTAAGTAGATCTGTAGATTTGTTGACCATTTTTGTTCGCGATTATTATAGAATCGTAGTTATGTATGAGTAATTATGAATAATCATAGATTTGTATAAATATTAATGTTAGTAAAATTGTAATGCTAAGAATAGCGGATGGTAAAGACCTGTAGAAATAGGACTAGGGAAAAATCCGCCTACAGTTCGCACACCATGCCAGCATCGCCTCTACCTGTAGAAATAGCGCTCGGGAGAAACCCGCCTGCAGATCTCACACCCGGCCGCATAGCACTCGGAATAAACCCGTCTGCAGTTCTCCGGGCGGATCGCCACCCTTATTTTATTGCTGTTGTTGGTGTTTGTGTAATGGCTTGTGTGCGACCGTAATTTAGTTGTATAAAAGGAGCGAGTATTATAGCCCATAGTAACATACTCTGCGCCTGGCATCGGACGCGGACGGACGTGCTGTGCTGCTGATTGTGGTTCCTGACCGTGACTCAAGCGATCCTGTTGTGGTTCCTGAGTCATCATACCGTCGCGTACTGCGACGCTCTTCATAGTCGATTATTATCGACTATCGTCGACTCGATACGATTAATTCTTATTTCTGAAACGTTTGACGTCAATTTTCACTCTTAGAATCACCTAGCCCCCTTCTGGGAAAAACCACAGTTTCTTGGTCCTCGGTGGATACCATACGGTGCCAACGAAACCGAGGGGGTGTTGACCCAAGTACACCCGCCAAACCCCTTCAAGGCGAGGCAGTCATTTGGACGGGTCCCGGTGTTCGGCCTTGGGGGTCTCCTAGTCGGCACTGGTGACAGTTTTCCCTTCACAGCTACTCACCTAGTGTCGATCGGGTGTGTCTACACTCGGCACACTAGAGTGGTTAGGACCCCGCACATTGAGATAGGCAACAGGCCAAAGCAAGCTTAGGGCTCACCAATAAGTACTCAACCTCTCTGTCTATATCCGACAGGGAGGGTTTACATATCCCCGGTAGTCCTCCAGGGGAATTAGGATAAAAAAATAGGAAAAAATTAGGTCCCATTTTTAAAATCAATATGGAGCTATTACAGCGTGACATTCAGTCACTCCGTAAGGACCTCCTCTCGCTTAGGAGGTCAGGTTATCAGGTCCTCATCCATCGCTGACTTTAGTGATGTAATTAAGGCTCAGTTTAGTCCCTGTCCTTCTGACAGCATGGACATTGTTGAAGACGCGACCGCTCCTATAGCCCGCGCCCCGACCCCTCACCCCTTTTATACCCCTGACACAGAGGCTCAAGCCTCTGCGCATTCCTCTTCCTCTTCCCACTCGGATGACGATGGCTTTACGCCTGTCACTGGGAAAGGGAACAAGAGAAAGAAGAAGAGGCAGAGCTCGTCACAAGCGAGCAAAGTAGTCTTCATTGACGACTCTGACATAGCTACCGTTACTTGTGCCCCAGTAGCTTCTCCCTCACCCTCCCCCCGCCCGATTGCGTCATCCTCGCAGAATGACGCATCTAAATCCGCGTCAAACTCCGGCCCTAAAAAGGTCGCGCCTCCACCTCCTGTCTTTACCCAGGATAAGGACAAATGGACGGCAGTGTCAAAATGGTATGTAGACTTTAAAATAGCCTACACAAACGCAAGATCTACCCAACAGGGTATCAAAGTTCTCGTCCCGACGTCGAAAGAATACAGGGACTTAACCAGGGTCCTGAGAGAGAGAGAGGTGTGTCATTCCACACCTACTCCCTCCCAGAAGATAGACAGATTAGGGTGGTCATTAAAAATATCCTCAAAGAGATCCCCTCCGCCGACATTCTAGCCGACCTTCAGTCGCAGAACATCCCTGTGGATAAAGTGCACCGAATGCACAGCTCGCGTGGCAGGGAAGCGTACGACATGGTGATTGTCGTGTGCTCCCCTACCGAGGGACATCACCCCATCTTTAATGTAAAGACAATATGTCAGTTAGTGGGCTTCACAATTTAGAAGCCCAGGAAAAATAGCGCAATAGGGCAATGCCACCGTTGCCAACTGTGTGGCCATAGTCAGAAGCACTGCCATGCGAAACCTAGGTGCGTCAAGTGCCTAGGAGACCACGGCACTGCAGATTGTACCCGACCCAAAGATCGCAACTTATGCGTCACCCCGTCAAGTTTCGTGCTGTGTGGCCTCGAAGGACACACAGCTAATTACCGCGGATGCCCTAAAGCCACTAAGGCAAATACAGCAAAGCTGTCAAAGCGTCTAGACGCTAGGCAGCAACGACAAGGGGATTATCAACCCTTCCCTTCCTCTCAGATATCTCAACGGCTAAGCCCCCAGAGACCTAGCCCTTGGTCCCAACTGAATCATAACCACCAGCAGACATTCCCGGCTCTGGTTACCCCACGCCCCCCTCCCCCTAACACCCCGCTATACTCCCTAATGCAGCCGTGAGTCCACCCTCCTCCTCCCCCTGGCTTCCCCGATCCCCACGCGCTTCCTCAGCGTAGCGCACCCCCCGCCCCCTGCGCCACCTGTTAAACCCATAAGAAACCCGGTAACTCCGCATGCCGTTCCCACTCCCGTGACTAACAACACTAACTTTGACATGGACCCCGTAAATAATGCATTCGGCATTATCAGCTCCACCTGCATGACCTTCTGTACCCCCAGGGCTACACAAATGGCTAAAGACATAGTCGAAGCCAAAAAATCGGGCTGCTTCCAACAAATACAAAACGTTTTCTTAGCATACGCGGATATCACACCCTTCACTAGACCCTCATAATGTATAACGCCTCTTATGAAAGGTTTAAACCCCGATCCCTAAAGATAGGAACTTTCAATGCTAATGGCTTATTCAATCAAAAAGATGAAATCGCGGAATTCCTCCGCGATTATCAGTTAGATCTTCTCCTCATACAGGAAACTTTCCTAAAGCCCCATAAACGAAACCCCTCTATAGCTAACTATCGTTTAATTCTAAATGATAGGACGCGCTGTCACGCGGGTGGCACTCTCATTATTTTATTATAAAAAGGATCTGTATTGCATCCCTATGGACCCTCCACCTCTCTCCCGATTAGAAGTATCCAGATATAGATATGAACGATAAATAGATAAGAACTCCAGAGGAAACTCAGGTCCCCCAGTCGTGGAGGTCTGCCCAGCTTGGGCGGAGCATCGCCGTGTCCTCGTGGAGGCGATCGGTGGCGGTGATCTCTCGCGTCCGGCCCTGGTTCAGGCCATGGTACGGAGCGAGAGGAAATGGGAGGCCATCACCTCCTTCTGCGAAGCGGTAATGCTCGCGAAGGAGGAGGCGGAACGTGTGAAGGAGAGGCAAATCTCGCGCCCTCACGCCCCTAACCGCCGCAGGAGATGCCCAGGGCGTCGGGAGTCGCAAGCCGATTTCCGGCTACCGTAGGCGCGGGCTTGCGGACTGTGAGCAATGGGTAGCTCACCGTCCGATAAGGACCAGGCCCGGGTCGACGGCGCGTTGTGTTCCACGCGCGCCTCAAAGAGATGTCAGCAGAATTGACGGAGTCCGCTAGGGCCGATGCCTGCCGGGGTTGCGAAGAAAACCGAAAGGGAGATCGTGGCCCCCGGCAACAGGGCAACCGAAGGAACACGGGTGGGTTTTAGTCAGTAAGAGTCTGACACACCCTCCCGCTCCGCCCAGAGCGGGGAAGTTATTTGATGACGTCAGACTCAAAAAAAAAAAAAAAGGTCCCCCCAGTCGGCCCATATGCCCCCTTTAGTCCGCCCGGACAAAACAATAGCCTTCGACAACATCGACAAAGCCGAGTGCCTAGCCGACAGTCTAGAAGCTCAATGCTCTCCTAGCACCCTACCAGTAGACAAAGCTCACCTCGATGAGGTCGACGCCGAAGTCGAACGTAGAGCCTCTATCCCTCCCATTGACGACCCTGATTTTAAAATGATGATGTGGATATATTTAGTAACCTTTTCCGCTTAGCTATTTCTAAAGTCTTGAAAAGACCTTGGAAGAAATCCAGGGAATCTTCCAGGGTCTCTTCAAGACGCTTTAGACCTTGGAAGAAATCCAGGGAATCTTCCAGGGTCTTTTCAAGACTCTTTAGAAATAGCTCTCTTTTGAATAGAATAGTATCATTTTATAATGGATTTCCGCAAGGTCACGCCTGAATCAATTAACTATCTGACCCTGATTTTCCTCTGCGGGGGGCAGAGGAAAATCAGGGTCAGATAGTTAATAGTGTGATCGAACCAGATGAGGTACATGAGATTATCAAAGGTCTGAAAACCCGTAAAGCCCCCGGCTCAGACGGACTCACCAATAGGGTGGTCCAACTCTTCCCAGCTCACTTAATTATGCTTCTAACCACCATCTTCAATGGTGCTCTGAGTAACAACATTTTTCTCCAGATGTGGAAAGAGGCCACTGTCATAGGTATCCCTAAACCAGGAAAACCCAAAACAGAGCCATCTAGTTATCGGCCCATCAGTCTGCCCAAGGTTCTCGGCAAAATCTATGAGAGGCTTATTTATAAGCGCCTCAGAGACTATGCAGAGACCAAGGGCCTCATCCCCAACGAACAGTTCGGCTTTAGAACTCAGCACTCTAGCGTGCATCAAGTCCATCGTATCGTCGAGCTAGTCAGCGGTGCTCTCACCCAAGGCCGGCAGACGAACGCGGTATTCTTCGACATAGCGAAGGCGTTCGACAAAGTCTGGCACAACGGCTTAATTTATAAGCTCTACAAACCCGGTGTGCCGGATCATCTTGTGCTCATCATACGAGACTATTTGTCGAACCGCACCTATCGCTTCCGTATCGAAGGAGCCCTTTCGTCCCCCGCCCCATAAGGGCAGGAGTCCCTCAGAGCTCAGTACTCCTCGCATTCATGCTATTCACCAGCGACATCCCCAGACACAGATCGACGCAGTTGGCTCTGTTCGCAGACGATACAGCGATCATCTGCACAGCTAACATGCTGCTAAACCTCCAAAGGGCTGTCAACAACCTTGGCGCCTGGTTTAGAAAATGGCGAATAGAAGTCAATCTTGACAAAATTCAAGCGGTTATCTTTTCAAAACCGAGAACTAGAACCCCCACCTTCCCCCGACCTATCACCATGTTCGGCAAACCGATCCCTTGGGAGAGGTGCGCCAAATACCTAGGTGTTATCCTAGATCATCATCTCTCCTTTTCTGAGCACATAAAGACAGTTCGTTCGCGAGCCGCTTTCGCTCTAGGTAGACTCCACTTCGTTCTAAATGCACGCAGCAAATTGTCACTAAAGTGCAAATTGCGTATCTTCACATCGTGCATTTGACCCATAATGACCTATACGGGTGCAGTATTTGCCCACGCCAAATCCCATTCCATCCATAGGTTGCAGGCCTTGCCGTTTCCTCCGTAAAGCCACGGGAGCTCCCTTCTATGTCAGAAACGAGATCCTCCATCTCGACTGTAAAATCCCCACGATTCACCAGTTCCTTAAACACATGTCCAAGCGTTACTTTGACTCCGCTCCCAGACATCGTAACCCTCTGGTTGTCGAAGCAGCCAACTATGTCCCGTCTAGAATCAGTCAGATCCGCCGTCCAAGGCATGTTCTCTCCGACCCTGATGACCCCATTACACTCCTCCGGGAGAAGAATAGGGCCACCAGCACAATACACAAACACAGACGCCTCCCATCATTCCGACCTCGCCGCCGAGGTCCTTTGCGATCGCGACCGTGTCCCTGAGTAAATGATACTCCTCCCCGACCCTTGCTCGAAAACGAGGTGCCAGCAAGTTGTTGCAGCTGAGCACGTAGCTTTAAATACCCCGCCTAATAATCATGATATAAACTAAATTTTGATCCAGCCTGTCCCTTCTTGCTGTCCTCCCCTCAGCGACGCCCTAAGCCGAGGTTCGTACCCCACAGGGAGTGCCCTTAGCGAGCGCTCGCCTAGCTTTAATTTAGTATAGTTTATTTGCTCCTGGCTGGAGGCTCTAAGTGTAGCAGCTCAAGGCACCCACAGGAAAGTCCGGTTAAGCAGCCAAGACCTTAGTGGTCAAAACTGCGAGTTGCCATGTTAAAAAAAATAGAAAACAGTAAATAGCAAATAAAGCAAGCACTCTCTTGGAACAACATATTATTCTGTTTCATTCATCGCCCAGCATATCCGCCCAGTTTAGTGGTGAGCCGGCGAAGGGGCGAACAATTTTCTATTCAAACTCAAACTCAAAGCATTTATTTCAAATAAATCAATTATTATAGGTACATTTGAATTGTCAAGGGGCCGATCAGTCAGAAAGATGAAGCTAGTGGCCCATTCCAAAGCGTAGTAGGTACCTATGGAGAAGAACGAGCAAGAAACACCATGGACACTTTTAAATCAAAATATTGTTACAAAATATTGGCTACATCATTCATGTTGAAATTATACATGTAAGAACAATGTAGAAAGACGTGCACGTTAAGAAGCGTCCGTAATAAAAATATAAAAACAAAAACAATTCAAAAATTAAAATAAACCGTGGCAGCTAAGACATGACCAGTCCCTACTGACGGCGCCCGTTCACGAACATGACATATGGATCAGCACCATTTAGCTGAACCATTTTGAAGGGAACTTAATTTATTTTGTTAAGTACCTCGTATTTGAAAGACCTACATAATCCTCCTATACCTATTAAGGTAGCGCACGCGCACTTCCACTTCTGGTGTTCGGCCGCAACTGAAACACTGTGAGTGTGACCTTCACCGTTTTTTTAAGAGAAAGGGGCGGGGTGTGGCACGCGCCGCGCCGCACTCCTCAAAGGATAGCGTTGGACCAACTCATTGGATGACAGCACATTTTTTGTACGTATCTGCTTAATTAATGGTAACAATTTTCTAATCGCTCCTAGAGGTATTTTATGTGGGATACATTGAGTGGACCAGCTTTGTAAGACGACTAAAATGTTACGGTGTATAATGGTATCGCGCAAATTGATGGCGATCCAATAACGTTTGAAGAAAGATTGGCCAGGCCTGATTGAAATTTATGCCAATAGGATAAGGATGATGAACTAAAATCATTGAACAAAAATCTGATGTGGTCACTGGTAGACTTACCACGTGAGAAAAAGCCTATACATTGCAAATGGGTCTTCAAAATTAAGCGTGACAGTGACGGTAAAGTGTCGAAATATAAGGCCAGGCTGGTAGTTAAAGGATTTACGCAGGTTCATGGAATAGACTACAACGAAAATATTCTTCGGTCGTAAGAAGCTCAACCTTGCGATTACTATTCTCATTAGCTGTAGAATATGATTGGCTCATCGACCAATGGGACGTTACGACTGTTTTCCCGTATGGCAAGCTAAAAGACAACTACAAGCTTAAGGGGCGATTGTTAAAGGTCAACAGGCAATGGTATGTAAATTGCAAAAGATCGTTGTATAAATCAAACAAGCGTCAAACGCTCAGTTTCATGAGTTAGATAAAGAGATGCACAATTTAAGTTTCATACTATCAAAAATAGAACCATGTGTTTATCCATTTTAGCTACTTCCACAGCATTATGTCGTATGGCATTTTACTGTGGGGTCGGGCTGCTGACATTAAATCCATCTTTATTATGCAAAAGAGAGCTGTCAGAGCCATTTATAATCTACGTCTGTCACTGCGAATCTCGGAACTATTTAAAAAGATTGATGTTATGACGGTACCTTGCCAATTTATTTATGAAAACATTATGTACTAGCGACCCGCCCCTGCTTCGCAATGTTTTTACGACTTGACAAAACATCGAGATTTCTTAATTATCTATATGTATTTTACACACATACATCTTCCAGCATACATTCTCTAAATTATATTGAAACCTCATCAAAATCCATTGCATATTTTAGAAGAACAACGTGGACATACGGACAAACGCGAAAAGCGACTATGTTTTATAATATGTGTAGATGTAAGAAAATATCTACACGTTTTTAATCAAATAATAGTGATAGACATCATTTTAATACTAGAAACAGAGATAAATGAAATAAATCAACCATTTTTCAGATTATCTAAAGTATTGGAACAGAGGTCATTTCATTTGTTTTCAATTTTTATTATTCCATGGGAACGTACTAACTAAATAAAAGATAGCTTAATCTCTGCGACATATATCAATCTGACATTCCTAGGGTTGTCAGGATATAAAAAGAATCTTACTATTATCAAATGCTAATTTAACTTATAATTGGGTTTAATTTAATTACAAACGTTACTAAATTAAACGAATATTTTAATATAAATTACATTTATTCTCTTAAAGGAGTACACCCCAAATCCATATCTGAATCAGTTTCTGAATCGCGAGAACAATCTTGTAAATTTATTATAAACTCTTGTTCGCAAATATTATCAAATCGGACGTCCTGCTCCCAATCTTCTTCCATTAGTTTTCTGCATTTGGTTACCACCTTCCAGTCTCCTGCAGATATATTGTCGACCGCACTTTTTAATAACTGCAACATTCTATTGGCCGCGAAAGGCGGTGTGGTGTTGTGTCTGGCAGCGTAACTTTAAAAGAAAACATATTTTTACGAAGATTAATTATACAGTAGTTAATACTTAAAGTACCTATCTTACTGAAATTCAAGCAAACAACAAACCTTTGACTTGGGTCCAGATAAGTTCGATCGGATTATACTGGCAGTGGTACGGGGGTAGTCTTATGACGGTATGACCCTTTTCGTGGGCTATATCATCTAAGACATACGTTGGAGTACTAGGTTTATGCATTTTTGAGCATAGTTTCATTGTTCTCTATTCCTTTTTCTTGAAGCCAAGCAATGATTTCTAATTTTCTGTTTTCCGATGTTGGTGGTTTGTGCTTTTGGACCGTGTGACATGGGGCGTTATCCATAATAATGCAATGTAGCTCCTTTGAATTATCTAATTATTAAAAAATCACTCCTTAAATTTTTCAAAATTAATTTCCTCGTGGTATTCAGTAGTTTTAGTTAATTTGAACGCTAATAGGCAATTAGGCTCAAAACCAGATGACGTCCCAGCATGAGTGATGATTAATCTTTGACCTTTGCCTTCGGGTACTTTGGTGGTTGATTGTGCAGTATCATCGTGCAGTATACGGTATGATTGGCGTTTAGCCATGTCTCGTCTAGAAACACTACTTTGTCCCAATTTTTTGACTTTTCGGAGAAAATTCACTCGAGCAAGAGCAATGTCGGTTCTTTCCATAATAAATTTTCTTTTGTCACTTTTTATAGGAAAAACCAATATTTTTCAATATCTTCTTTAGAGGTGGCAAGCTTCCTTTGAACAAGTCTGCGTCTTTGAGGGACGCGGCAAGTTTTTTCAATGTAGGCAATTCGCCCCTTGTATAGTAACCATATCCATGGTTGCGAATCGCAGCGCGGCATCAAATTTGTTAATGTTTGTGACAGGAGCAGCCTTTTCCTTTTTTTATTTGGCGTTGCAAGTTTTTTGTCTTCATCTTCAGTCAATGCTGTGGTTGAAGATTCGCCATTCTTTTCTTTGCTGATGCGAATTACTGTCGCATGTCCAATGCCAAGAACATCTGCAACGCTATCACATACTTTCTCCATGGGTAATAGAGGCCCGCCATTTTGGTTCTCTCGCTCAAAATATTCACGTAAGCGAATCACAAACTCACGACTTTCACTGTTCAAAACAGTTTTCTTCGTTCTCTTTGGCGTTATGCCAACAAGAAACTAACAATAATAACAAAACTCAACAAATTAACAACAATAGTAACAAAAACAAAGTAATGAGAACGGAAAACACGTAGCGTATACGCTACGTGTACGCCGTATACGGCGTCAGCACTCGTACTGAGGCGAATGGAGTTTCATATCAAACAAGATGGCAGCGTGTCTTTTTTTGAGTTTATGGCCTGGTAACACGGCCTGTGGCGTGACTTCTCCCGAAAACCAAGGATAGGACGTTCACGGATGGAATGTTATATGAGTAGGTGAGAAATTGGATTTTATTTACTCACTATTATTTTAGATCAAGTATGTACAAATGTAATTAATGTTATGATATTAAAATATACAATAAAATTAAATGATAAATTAATTTTAAATTAAGTTTTATTTAAAATATCGATAGTTTATAGTCTGTGGTCACGGTGATTCATCGCCCAATTAGGTCGGCATGCCCATAAAGTACCTGTACATTGACTGGTACTGTCTGTACTATTATGAAATTCAGAACTTCATAGTCATAGGCGTGATTTTACTGACAGCTGTAGCAGAGATCAAGCTATCTTTTATGAAGTGTAACTGGATAATAAATATTCTATGTCCCTACATACATCTTTTATGGTATGTTAAGTGTTACAACAAAATATATTGTAATATACCTAGTGCAATTAAATTAAAGAAAATTTAAAACTCATATTAAAAGTATACCTTGTAAACAAGCATATTACAAATTAGAGGATTATATCCAGGATAAGAATGCTTGGAAACATGCTGCAAACTGAAACTGACAAAATCACACTGATTGCTAATTTAATTGTATAATTTATTATTTTTATGACGTTGATTTTACGTTCTGTGATTTATTTACCTCAGACACTGACTTATTCTATTTATTTTTTTCTAAGAAAATCGTCTAATTTTTCCATTATTGTAAATATGTGAGCACCATGACATAATTAATTTACCTGTCATTGCTTCATTTTTAATTCTTTTTATCTACGGTAATTTTATTCTAGGTGCATCGTTTTCACATACATACGTAATATGCTTTTATTGCCTTTATTTCATTTAAATACTCATAAATTATATTTTTAAATATTAGAACATATAAAATATAAAAACATTAAAAAATATAAAAATAGTAGCCCACCGGTATCGGGAACAGGGTCCAAGCTATCGGCGGTTAGGGCTCCAGATAGAGGAACCTCCTGATAATGCGATATGCTTTTATTTATTATTATGGATTCAAAATATTGTAAAACATTGTTGAAAGAGTAACGGTGGAGTTTCTTGACCATTTTTCCCCATACGAAACTACCTCACACACACGAAGCCGTTTTTTTTATTTATATCAGAGTGGACAGTGGCTGCACAGGGAAAGCTCACTGCTTAAAGGTTACAAAAAAGATTAATCGTTTCGCTTTTGCCTTGTGGAGACTTTGTAAATTAGCTAACCTCAAAACAGCACTCTTAGCGTATCATGGTTACGTAGCTTCTAACATTATATGGGGGAATTCTGTTCTTATAAATAGGGTATTTATAGCCCAAAAACAATGTATCCATGCTCTTTGTGATGTGCCACCCTTGACTTCATGTAAACCTCTTTTCAAAAGATTTAAAAATATTAACTGTTCCCAGTATGTACAAATTTGAATGCTGTAAATTTGTTAAAATGCACTCCGAATTATTTCAACGTCTTGGAAACACTGTTACGTTTAATGCAAGATATCCTGATAGACTAATTATTCCTCCAATGAAAAGCCACTTATATCACAGAAGTTGCTTTCCAATGGTTATAAGGATATATAATAAATTACCAAAATCACATAGGGAACTGCCAATCAATCGTTTTAAAACAGCGTTATTCAAATGGCTCATAGAAAAATCTTTCTATTCTGTGAATGAGTACCTAAATTTTAAAGATTTACACTGACATTTTACTATTATAATTTGACAAAAGATTGACATTTCTATTCTTATTAAAATAACTATGATATTTATGTTCCAAATTAGCTTCTTATTTAATTTATGTAATTTTGCATGCTAGTTTTAGCGAATTGTTTTAGAACTTGTTAAAAAACCCGACCATCTATCTGTATGTACTCCAATTGTTGCAAATAAAATTTCATTTCATTTCTTATGAAAGGTGGGGGCGACTAAAATAAATATATATATATATATTTTTTGTAAATTTTGACGTAAGTGCTTTTTTAATTTGCCTATTTGAAATAAATGATTTGACTTTGAAAAGTGCCTGTAAATGGTTTAATTGAAATAAATGCTTTGAGTTTGAGTTTATACATTTCGTTTTTTTGGCACTGAGAGTTAATAGTTGAACTAAGTTATTTAAATTTGTTGTAAACCAATCCGTAACTATTGAGAGTGCACTGTTTACATCGTCAAAATCGTGTCTATTCCTGTCTACTTTAAAAAATTAAATAAGAGAGGTATCATCTTCAAACAGTACAACGTCATAGATATCCATAAAATAGTAAGTTATTGATATACACCAATAATAAGAATGGACCCAGCCTTGAGGTACATCTAACTGAACTGGTAGCCTGAAATATTTCACACCATTAACATCTACGTATTGGAACCGTAAATAAGAATTTATTACTTTGAGAGCTTTGTTTTGGACACCGCACAGTATATTTTTTGGCCAAAATTTCGGACATGTCTTTTTTATGTGATAACTTTGTTTGTAATGTTTTATAAAATTAATGAATAGAACTCACAAGCGCCTATTTCTCATTATGACCAAAAAAAACCACTTAATTATTTTTTATGATAAAATTGTAAATCACCATTAACTTTTGAAATATTTCACGAATTATCTTCTTGTTTTTCCTGATAAACAATAATCTTAAGACACATAATACTGATTGATTTATATATTTGTTAAACGAGTTTTCAGAGATTTATTTACAATTAATGTTTTTTTTATTTTATTTTTTTATGGTCGTATTTTTAATTATTTGGATTCTATTTTTCTATAGAATTGTTAGAAAAAAGTGAATGAATCCATGAAAAAAAAATCAGATCCAAATATTGAAGGATATCGAACTTAGAAGCTTCTAAAGTTTTCTATGGTAATTATGATTTTAGGGTTGTCAATATTTCTAAATAGAATTTATTGTAAAAAGTTACCATAACTTTTTATTCGTAAATAATATATTAACTGGAGGTTGGGGCGTGTGCATCGGAACACTTTATTTACACAGAAAAATAGTTTTTAAATGAACAGAAAAACAAAAAAAAAAATACTTTTTATTTCATTTTTGGATCGATCTGTGGTTTAGCCCAGTTTTCCTAGACGTGCTTAGATAATAAAAAAAAACTATGAATTTCATTTGACATGCCAATCCTGCCATACTAATTTGGAATTTTTTGAACATAATCTACATAATTATTATATCTAATATTATAAAGAGGTAAAGTTTGTAGGAAACGATCTCTGTACTGAACCTATATTGAAATTTCTTTCACTAGTAGTAAATTACATTATGCCATTTTATTTAATTGTTTTCTGATGTACATTCTTCAGCTTGATCTGACGAAAGAATTTCTGTTACATTGTCGGTATGTCCTTCAATAATTTCAAAATTTTCGTCATTTTCTATTGCCACAAAATCGTCTTCTGCTGAGATTTCATACGGTTTCAGTAACCTAACTACGCTGGGTAGTAACGGTAAGGATTTTAGTTTTTTCAACCTATTCTGTAGCCTTATGTAGGAAATTTCTGGATCTGACGATTCCAGTGCTCTGTGAAACAAGTCTAACATGGTTTTTTCGCGGTCGGATTTTCGGCTATGGTGTTCTCTGTCGTAACGCCAGAACTTATTCCGCGCTTCACCGGCTTGCTCTGATAATAAGCCCACTGGAAGAGCTGAGTTATTAATAATATCTTGACCGTGAATGAGAATCTTATGTATTGTTACTGTCATTGGGTACCAACCATATTCTGCCACGTATTTAGATGCAACGCTTTTGCAAAAATCTCCAAATTTATTAGCATTTACAGGTAGACCACAAGATAAAGTAATCAGAATCGTGTGAAGATCGTCCAACAACCACAGACCAAGGCCTAATATTTCAGCAAAGACTGCACGATTTTTATCCGATAGAACTGTTCGGGCTGTGTTGCCGTCATTTGTTGTTCCAGCATTGGGTCTCACAACATCAACTAGTACTTTCAAATCTTTTCGCACTCTCTCTTGCACACGTTTTTTTGTTTTCTCAACAGTTTTTGATTCCATTGAATCTTTGCCTACCCTCCATTTCTTTACAGGAAGCTTGTAGCCCAAATGAAGTAAGAACTCTAACACGCGAATCCATGCATGCAAGGGACTTATTCCGTATTTGAAAACCGATATATCAATTGGCTGAGAATAAATTATGTCTAATTTGTTGAATTGCGTTGAAGTTGCTTTGCAAAATGGACATTTAAGTTGAGAAGAGGTTTCTGTTATTATATTTAGTACTTTGCCATCTATGCATGTCAAATAAAGTTGTGGTTTTGCCCTTATTTTCTTATTGTTAGATGTAGTTGCTTCTAAAGTAGTCAAATCCCTAATTTGGTTTTCTATCAATTTCTGTTCATTTAGTATTAAATCTTTTGTCTCTTTCCGATATTGAATATGAATCGGACGGCAAAATCTGTATGATTGTGGAGTTGGGTTTAACCAAAGTACAAAGTCTTTTTTTGTTTTTATCCGTAATGGGATGAATGTAGTGGCAAATAAAGTGTTTTCAGGCTCTTGATTATCAGAAAAATTCTGTTTATAAAATGATTGACCCGAACTACCATCAAACCCCCAACTCCCCTCAAAAATACAATCTACCGTATCTAGACCTTTTTGTTAACAATATGCTGATATAATTTCGTCGCAGGAGTATATTAATCTTTGAAGAGTGTGAGAAAGTAAACTAACAAATGGAACAAAGGCTTCTCTTTCTGTTACTTGAATCGCACTATCCGGATAACATTTTTGTTTTGCATCGAATTCAACTTACGTAAATGGTAGTGAGTTTGAGTGACTGCAGCGGCCAAGGGAAGACCTCCAATCCTCCATGAACTTAACTTCGCACCATTTTACAATACTCGCGTTTTAATAAATTGGCGTGCTGGCTGGCGGCGGGTGGCGCGGCTCACGGGAGCCTGGGACGGAACTAGGAAAAACACACCCGTCACGTGCAGACACGTGACGTTGACTAAAAAGGGAAAAAAATTTGCGCGCGCGCCACGCTGCCTAGCGCCCCACCCCCTAATCAAGATCTACGTTTAGCTAGGAGACGATCCAAATTGAAATTACGGAATTCACCGTTTTTTTTTTTTTGGGAAGTTTTCCTACTATTTTTATTTAAAAATAGAATTTTCGAATGTCATCTAACACTCAAAATACAATTAGAATGTGATAAAAATGTCTTCTTGTATAATCTTACTAACATTAAAAAATAACTTCAAATATTTTAAAAGTTCAAGTTTAATAAATTTACGAGGTGATAACCCTAATCAAAAAGGTTTGAATTACAATAATTCCCATATCCTGCTATATTAGGATTCCTTTGTTTGTAAGGTCATAAGTGTAAATAAAAAGAACATTTCAGTCCTAGTTTCAAATCCTAATACGTAATAATATGGCGGTAAAAAAAAGAAATCAAAAATTTACAAAATCAGCTATAACTCTGTTATCTTGAACAAATAAAGCCTAATTTTTTTTACTATCGTAAAGTTTTTAAATCACTGTTCAATACCATAAGTAAAGTCTTAAAAAGATATCAAACTTTTGAGCTACAATTGTTTCTATGGTTTTTCTGGAAACCATAGAAATTTTTTTCAAGTACTAATTTTCTGTCTTTCATGACAAATAGGCAATCGGGTGTTCTCGTCTCGCATTTATAATTGCAAGTCCTAAGATATAAGATAATAAAAAAGCCATGTCCGAAATTTTGGGCAAAAAATATACTGTGCACCGTAATGACGTAGTTTACGCAAAAGCGTGTCTAGTGCACGCAATCAAAGACTAGATCATACAAAAGTCCAATAGCATTTTGCGAGTTTTCCCATGCGTTAAAAATATTTATTTATTTACACAACACTTCTATCATTATAGGATATAAATATGTGTTTCAGCAGAGCAACACCCGCATTTGTAAGGTAGTCGAACGACCTTTTGTAAAGCCATAATTATTGTGCACCATAAAGGAGGCTCTTAAAATTAAATACCTTAGCAACTGCTTGAGTATAAATTTTTCAGATATTGCGGATTTAACGTCTGAAATTAATATCATTACGCTATACCTACAAGGAGCTAAGCAGTAAATCATGAAATGTTTATGAACGGCTATTTTAGTAAAATTATCAGCGTAGTAAACAGCATATCGGTTCTACCATCTATGCATCCTGTAAATAAATAGCATAATATTAGTTCCGCGACCCTGTCAGTAAACATCATATCGATTCCACGACCTTGTAAGTGAACATCATATCGGTTCCACGACCCTGTAAATAAACAGCATTTCGGTTCCACTACCCTGTAAATAAACAGCATATCGATTTCACGACCCTGTAAATAAACAGCGTATCGATTCCACAACCCTGTAAGTAAACTGTATATCGGTTCCACGACACTGTAAGTAAACTGCATATCGGTTCCACGTCACTGTAAGTAAACTGCATATCGGTTCCACAACCCTGTAAGTAAACTGTATATCGGTTCCACGACACTGTAAGTAAACTGCATATCGGTTCCACGACACTGTAAGTAAACTGCATATCGGTTCCACAACCCTGTAAGTAAACTACATATCGGTTCCACGACCCTGTAAGTAAACTGCATATCGATTCCACAACCCTGTAAGTAAACTGTATATCGGTTCCACGACCCTGTAAGTAAACTGCATATCGGTTCCACGACCCTGTAAGTAAACTGCATATCGGTTCCACAACCCTGTACGTAAACTGTATATCGGTTCCACGACCCTGTAAGTAAACTGCATATCGGTTCCACGACCCTGTAAGTAAACTGCATATCGGTTCCACAACCCTGTAAGTAAACTGTATATCGGTTCCACGACCTTGTAAGTAAACTGTAAATCGGTTCCACGACCCTGTAAGTAAACTGCATATCGGTTCCACGACCCTGTAAGTAAACTGTATATCGGTTCCACGACCCTGTAAGTAAACTGCATATCGGTTCCACGACCCTGTGAGTAAACATCATATCGATTCCACGACCCTGTAAGTAAACTGCATATCGGTTCCACGATCCTGTAAGTAAACTGCATATCGGTTCCACGACCCTGTAAGTGAACTGCATGTCGGTTCCACGACCCTGTAAGTAAACTGCATATCGGTTCCACGAACGTGTGAGTAAACATCATATCGATGCCACGACCCTGTAAGTAAACTGCATATCGGTTCCACGACCCTGTAAGTAAACTGCATATCGGTTCCACGACCCTGTAAGTAAACTGCATATCGGTTCTACGACCCTGTAAGTGAACTGCATATCGGTTCCACGATCCTGTAAGTAAACTGCATATCGATTCCACGACCCTGTAAGTGAACTGCATGTCGGTTCCACGACCCTGTAAGTAAACTGCATATCGGTTCCACGACCGTGTGAGTAAACATCATATCGATGCCACGACCCTGTAAGTAAACTACATATCGGTTCCACGACACTGTAAGTAAACTGCATATCGGTTCCACAACCCTGTAAGTAAACTACATATCGGTTCCACGACCCTGTAAGTAAACTGCATATCGATTCCACAACCCTGTAAGTAAACTGTATATCGGTTCCACGACCCTGTAAGTAAACTGCATATCGGTTCCACGACCCTGTAAGTAAACTGCATATCGGTTCCACAACCCTGTACGTAAACTGTATATCGGTTCCACGACCCTGTAAGTAAACTGCATATCGGTTCCACGACCCTGTAAGTAAACTGCATATCGGTTCCACAACCCTGTAAGTAAACTGTATATCGGTTCCACGACCTTGTAAGTAAACTGCAAATCGGTTCCACGACCCTGTAAGTAAACTGCATATCGGTTCCACGACCCTGTAAGTAAACTGTATATCGGTTCCACGACCCTGTAAGTAAACTGCATATCGGTTCCACGACCCTGTGAGTAAACATCATATCGATTCCACGACCCTGTAAGTAAACTGCATATCGGTTCCACGATCCTGTAAGTAAACTGCATATCGGTTCCACGACCCTGTGAGTAAACATCATATCGATTCCACGACCCTGTAAGTAAACTGCATATCGGTTCCACGATCCTGTAAGTGAACTGCATGTCGGTTCCACGACCCTGTAAGTAAACTGCATATCGGTTCCACGAACGTGTGAGTAAACATCATATCGATGCCACGACCCTGTAAGTAAACTGCATATCGGTTCCACGACCCTGTAAGTAAACTGCATATCGGTTCCACGACCCTGTAAGTAAACTGCATATCGGTTCTACGACCCTGTAAGTGAACTGCATATCGGTTCCACGATCCTGTAAGTAAACTGCATATCGGTTCCACGACCCTGTAAGTGAACTGCATGTCGGTTCCACGACCCTGTAAGTAAACTGCATATCGGTTCCACGACCGTGTGAGTAAACATCATATCGATGCCACGACCCTGTAAGTAAACTACATATCGGTTCCACGACCCTGTAAGTAAACTGCATATCGGTTCCACGACCCTGTAAGTAAACTGCATATCGGTTCCACGACCCTGTAAGTGAACTGCATATCGGTTCCACGATCCTGTAAGTAAACTGCATATCGGTTCCACGACCCTGTAAGTGAACTGCATGTCAGTTCCACGACCCTGTAAGTAAACTGCATATCGGTTCCACGACCGTGTGAGTAAACATCATATCGATGCCACGACCCTGTAATTAACTGCATATCGGTTCCACGACCCTGTAAGTAAACTGCATATAGGTTCCACGATCCCCAACATATTTTTATTTTTATGATTGATTTTAATAAAAAAAAAATTGTAGCTGTAGACTTACAAATAATAATAGTAAATATTTGACGGCTGTAGTGACGGGCGTCAATATTGTGGTGTCTTACGAGTTCCACGTAAACGTAGTCGTGGGCAGAAGCTAGTTAGTTAATAAGTTTTATCCGCAGCTAGAGCTTGCTCAGCTGAATATTTTTTGTTTTACTCTTCATCTGCGAGAATTCGATTCTAAAGAAAGAAAAACATTTATTTGGGCACAGTTCGAGAAACACAAAACACAAATAACAAAGTGAAAATAAAAAATAATGTTTTAAAAACAGTAGTGTGTGCCTTAAGGCTGCGCCAAAAAGGTTCATTTCAGCATTAATGCCAGACAGATACTGTCTGAAGCTGGTTTTCTAATGAACCCTTAAGGACAAGTGACGGAGAGTACAAACAGTTTCAACATACCTAATACATAATTTGTATACTTAAAAAGTAAATAAATAAATAAGCACATAATCAAATATAATACAAAAACAAAAACATACGAAAACAACAAAACAACAAGTCTCACAACTACGACGGCACGTAGGCGCCGCGGATGGCACAGCAGCGCCATCGAGTCGGGGACATTTGAGGCAGCAAAGGACGGAAAACCACTGAGCGTGCGCAATCACCCGTATACCCAATATATAAATATTTTATTTGATACAACAGGAATCATGATTTAAGCAAAGTACCGACCAAAAGTCCATAGGCAATCGCACAAAGCAATAGACTGACGCTTCGGTTTGACTTACGACCTTCTTCTATAAGATGTTACAATACTATAGACACGCACAGTACACACACACACACTCACTTTGTCTGCAACTCATAGTAGTTAATAATTTCTATCAATACATTATATGGCATGCTAGCTCAGTGGATAACGTGCTTTGGTATGTGCGAATATGGCGAGCCGAGCGAGGGTTCAAATCTCATGTGCGGTTTGCTTGTAATTTTTTAATAATTCCTATTCATAGTTTTTGTTATTATAATAGATTTTAATAATGACTAGTTCAATAATCATTCGTTTTTTGTTTCGGTCGTCTTGTTCACATAAATATTAAGGTTTAGCAGGTAGACCACAGAAAACTAAGTAAATCATTTCGATTTCTGTGGGGTAGACAGACGCAGTTCGTTACGCGTATTCGCGATTGCTACGGTCTGTTCCCAGCCAATCTCAAAACTTTGTTGGTTCGTGGTTATTGTTGGTGACGAGTATTTAGGTATTAGCGGTGTTGTGGATATTGTTTTCAAAATGCAGTCAAATATAAATATTGAATGGAGATCAAATATTATTGCGCTGCGTAAAAGTGAATGTAATTTACACAAATATCTAATGAGACCGGACTAAGTGTGAGTGTTATCATTTAAATATTTCATATTTTACTAAACATAAATTTTAATCAAAGGTATTGTTGATAGAACAGAGGTATTGTTGAGACAGAAGATGCTTTTAAAATTTAAAATTAATTATGAGGTTTAATTCGATTAGTGAATGATAAATAATTATTATGTGTAATAAATACAATGTTATTCTTTGTTCTAGAGAAATACTGTGAGGGTTAAGAGGAATGAGGAAGAGGCTTATTATCGAGCAGTAGCGACGTCAAATGATGGAGGAATATGAAACAAATGGTTTCATACCAACGAGATATTTTGCTGAATTATTAAACACGTCATTATGAACCGTTCGCTGTGCACTCTGAAGACTTGTATCACTGAAGACCAGCTAGGAAGCCGTTTTCGACAGAAAGGCATAAACAAGAACGTTTAAGTTTCGCACGATAATATTAAGACTTCAAGTGGGACACTGCTATATTTTAACCTTAAAATATTTACCGTACCAACTTAATAAACAACAGATTCGTTATTGCATGAATTTGTGGTAACGATTTTTTAAGCAAGTTACAATATGTTGTTTGTCGTATTTCTCGCAGATAGACCGAAAATGTTTAAGATTATTTTAGTAATATTATTATTTTAGGTTTACAATTTGAGGTTAAGTTTCAATCTTCTTTTCGTAAAGAAAATGAATACTTAAGCTATAACCTCAATATCAACCAATATTTACTAAAGCCAAATAAAAAGTAAAATAAATAATGTAAACAAACTGCCCATACTTTACCTTAAAATCACCTATTTTGTAAGTAGTTTTTTTTACATTTTGATTAGTCTTATATTCTTATTTATTGCTTAATTACTTCGACCATGATCAAAGCTAACTAATAATAAGCTAGCTAATATTTATGGTGAAAAAATCAATTTAAAATTTAAAACATTTCATAATACAAATATGTCAAAATAATATAAATTACTTCTAAGTTTCTTGACATCTATTTCACATCTTATTGAGCTGACGTAATGATAAATAATTGTAGCAATATATTATCTATAAGTAAAATAAATATAACGAATACAATTTTTTAATTTTGCTATCACATATCACGCATTTTTAATTCTAAACCCTTTATTGCAATAACAGCATTAATAAAAAAGGCAGCAATAGTTAAAATATAATATTATTGCAAACAAAAATATTAATATTTGCAAAAACTGCGCTGTGCTTGACGAGGTTGGAACCTAAGCCAGTTTGCATCTCAGACCAATGCTTAACGCGTTCTGCTATCTGCACACGACAATTTAGTTTGAATTTTAGTAATCCGATAAACTGGCCAAGGTCAAGCGCATGATGCGTGTTGTCTAACAAAAGCGACGGAAATATATATTTGTTTCGGTAGTGAGGCGCAAGTATGCGACGATACGACAGTGTGTAAAGCGCAATACTGCGTTCTCTGTGGTGTGTGTGCCGTGTTGTTTACACATACAGATATACGGACTATACCGCGTGTTCACAGCAATATGATTCTTAACGTGCTTATGCACTTTTGAACGCTTACTGTACGTACAAGTAAAGGCATTTCATATAAGTGAAACATTTAGGGCAACCATATCCAGTTTCTGTTGCGAATCTATGAGATATTGTCGTAAACGTGTTCTGAACGTGTGGATAGTGCACAGTACCGTTTATGGTGGTGGGATGTTATTCCACACCTTAGATGCAGCGTATCGGAAAGTGCCTCTGAAAGCTGCTCTTCTATGATACTGTGTCGAAAGTTGTTGTGCACATTACATGGGCGCGCAATCTCGTCTACAGTTAGCCATCCAACTAAGCTTGTCGTACAAATACTTCGGTTTCTGTGACTTAACGACACCAAAAAGCAGGCACGCTAGGTGTAACTTTCGTCTCGACTTCATCTTGGGAATAAAGTGTTTGTTAAGAAAGGGGGTGACATGACTTCTAGGGGGAACAGAGTAGCAGAAGCGCGCACATGCGTTTTGGACTCTTTGTATAAGTCGATCGGTATGAGCCAGCAAGCGTGGGCCGTGAACCGTATCAGCGTAGTTTAACTTAGAAAGACGAGTTTCGACGATCTGTTCGCGAAGCTTTTCAGACAAGTATGGCCTCATTTTGTAAAGAAGTTTCAGACGATAAAAGCAGTTTCTTACAACGTGTATTTCAAATATAAGGCTGTTGTCCATACATAACCCAAGGTTCCGCGCTTCATTCACATGGTCAATAGTCTCACCCATTAGAGTTAAAGGTATTTTAAGGCTTAATGGTATTTTCTTTAACTGCTGCTTCGTCCCAAACAACTTGGTTTTCAATGGGTTTAATGCCAGACAATGCTCATCAGACCAGGCGGCGATTCTTTCTAGGTCGTCGTTTAGGTCTGGCCGACTCATAATCATCTGGACGGAAAGATAAATACAGTTGGACGTCATCGGAATAAATATGATACTTGCATTTCTGAAGGCACTTTATTATGTCTGCACAGTAGAGAATAAAAAGAATCGGACCCAAAATTGATCCCTGAGGAACGCCTCTTTCTATAAAAGTAAGAGCTAAAGTCAAAGTAGTACCATCCCACAAACGCAATTCTACAAGTTGTTTTCTGTTACTGAGGTAGCTGTGGAACCACAGATTTAGAGCAGGCTAAATACCACAAGCCGACCGACCAAGCGTGCCCGAAGTTTGTGCAACGCACAAACTTGACGCGCTACTACTTTAGTTTGTGTTCGATCGCGCCAGTGGCGAGTTGTGTCGTCGAGGGCATAAAAATGCCAAATTGTGACGTTATTATAAACTATAAAATCTCTTCTAGGGCAATAAATCGAGTCAATGGAGGTCTTACCTACGTACAATTTGTTCTATACATTTTAAAAATGATGATTTTGTAATAGCCAAAAAGTGCAGACGATTATGTGAAACAGCATATTATTATCCGACAATTTTTGTTCTTATTAATAAGTTTTCTAACATTGTCTACTAATTTAAAGTAATTCTGAGATTATAATATTATTAAATTTTACAGAATATATACTACCAACCATCAACGAATTAAAATATTAAAAAGAGAAAATTAACAGAGTTACCTATTTCACGAACCACACTTTTTGTTTTGAGCCGAAGATGCGTATGTAGGCAGCCTCGACGTGTTTTATGTGAAATTTTTCACTTTTTGTATGGAAAAAAAGAAAATACCTACCTACATGAAGAGTTTTAAGGGTTTTATAAAGGGGGTTGAATTTTCATTATTTTTGCGATTGACTCCATTTTCGACATATAAGCAAAAGAAAAAAAAAAGATACATCTGAACTCGAGGCGTTGGTGAGAATTTTAGTTCATGACAATTTTTATTCAACACCTTTTTAATCGCGATTAAAATAGTCAGATTTAGACTATAAAAATTTTAGGTGAAAAACGTCAAATTCAGAATAGCAAAATTGCCATTTCACTAAACTAATAACTTAGTGTTATCTTAATGCTGTCAAACTAAAATATAATTAGGTTGTGTCACTTTGGTCTATTTCAGAATGGGAAATCGTCGTTTGACAGGAATAAACAAACTTTTGGTGATTTTTAGTCTAGTATAGAGGCATTTGTGACAAGAGAATCGGCACCATTTAGCTGATATACACGCCGACATTTTAATGGTTGTTTTTCCGCGGCAGAACGATTTGCCCTTCTTAGTACTATTAAATCATAGAGTTAAACTCAAAAAATTAAAATGTTTTTTTTTAAATAATTCAAAAAAATATTCATAAACTTGAAAGCGTGAGATACAATAATAGCTACTAGACATAACATAGGTACTTCTCGAACCGCATGCACCGACATAACAGTTATTCCAATTTGGAGTACGTCACTATTGAACAACCTGTACGCTAGGGCTAGTTATAACTTTACGCGGAGCTGCCAATCTCGGGAGTCACTCCGTCTTCACGGGGTTCTGAAAACCCCCATGTCCCACAGGTCCGGACGATTGCAGCGGCGACACAGCGGCTACTCGATCATGGGCATTTCAAGACACCAGCGTATACACAGGATAGAGGAGCGGGCGTTCATTCGCCAGAACTCGACGAGATCATCGGGTACTTCAAACGGGATCCTCGTCGAAGTACGCGTATGGTTGCGGCTAGGTTTGACGCAAGCCAATACTACGTCTGGGAAGACGACACATACAGCAACTGTTTTGTGTGTGT
Source organism: Omphaloscelis lunosa (assembly GCA_916610215.1). Lineage (NCBI taxonomy): Eukaryota > Metazoa > Arthropoda > Insecta > Lepidoptera > Noctuidae > Omphaloscelis > Omphaloscelis lunosa. The sequence continues at coordinate 344,976 of OU744245.1, read as the reverse complement.
GACTGTGAACTGGGCATCCCTATCATTTTTGTAGAGTTCATGCACTCCACAAAAACGAATGCGAAAGCGAATGCGCCGCCACAATTGCTTTTTGTCAGTGATTGATAGAAAATCGTTACCGGGAAGTGTAAGTACCTACCTACTTTAGTAGTATCGTAGTAGTACCTACCTTTGTAAATAGCGAACAGTTTAAAGAAGGTTAATTATTAAAATCATTGCAGATAAAATTATTACAATTTTTTATTATGTCTTAAATACTTCATTTTTATTGTACCATAGCGACGTACTCCGAATTGGACTGTTATTTCGATCCATTTTATTTATAAAACTCAGAAAATAATTTTATGTAAGAAAATAAACTCGTTTTTTTAGTTTCTTTTTCAGTAAGTTGTAGGTAAAAAAATATTTATGGTGGTTCCAAGCCCGTAAAAGTATGAAGGGAAAATTTTAATTACTTTTAGATAAAGGAGTTATCAGCTGTAGCGGGAGGGTCAACGACCGCGCGTCGCTCACGCCTGTCTCTTACAGTTAATTGATTGCGCTGCCGCTATACAGATACTATAGGTTCTAGGTTGCTTTCAAGTTTTGTTTTTCATTTTTTTTTATAGCTGTTTAGAAATAGCTAAGCGGAAAAGTTACTAAATATATCCACGTCTATTGTATTTTTTTAATTCTAAATCCGCCATTTTTAAATCTTTTTTTTATTTTTTTATAAATCTATTATACTACCAAGACGAAATCATTTTGCTGCGGAAAAACAACCATTAAAATTTCAGCTTGTATACATAAATGTTCAATTACATTATTTGACTAAGAATTTGAAAATCACTTCTACAAAGCGACAAATATATTATAGGCTTGAGTAGTGCCATCAGTGAACACATGCCCTTATCTTGGGTTGATAGTATATTGTCCGTAACATCCAGTAATGCTGTAGAACTGCTGCGCTGTTTCCTAAAACCGGACTGTAGATCCGGTAACGCTTCGTTCTCTTGGCAAGAAATCTGCAGGATCTACGGTCAGCATGGGCGTTCCGCAGGGTTCAATTCTTGGGCCTTTCTTATTTCTAATTTATGTAAATGATTTACCTTATCACATAAGGTATAATCACAAGATAGTATTATTCGCAGATGACACTTCCCTCATTTTTTAAATCAAACGTCACTTAGTCAACTTTGAACAAGTTAACGATGCACTCTCTAAAGTAGTGCATTGGTTTAATGTAAATAATCTTCTACTGAACGAAAAAAGGACTAAACTCATTAAATTTTCAATGCCAAATGTCAGGCAGCTATCTACCGACACGGTGGAGCATACGGTGGAGGTCTGCCCGGCTTGGGCGGAGCATCGCCGTGTCCTCGTGGAGGCGATCGGCGGCGGTGATCTCTCGCGTCCGGCCCTGATTAGGGCCATGGTAGGGAGCGAGAGGAAATGGGAGGCCGTCACCTCCTTCTGCGAAGCAGTAATGCTCGCGAAGGAGGAGGCGGAACGCGTGAGGGAGAGGCAAATTTCGCGCCCTCACGCCCCTAACCCTAACCGCCGCAGGAGGAGACGCCCAGGGCGTCGGGAATCGCAGGCCGATTTCCGGCCACCGTAGGCGCGGGCTTGCGGGCGGTGAGCAATGGGTAGCTCGCCGTCCGATAAGGACCAGGTCCGGGTCGACGGCGCGTTGTGTTCCACGCGCGCCTCAAAGAGATGTCAGCAGAATTGACGGGGTCCGTTAGGGCCGATGCCTGCCGGGGGTGCGAAGAAAACCGAAAAGGAGATCGTGGCCCCCGGCAACAGGGCAACCGAAGGAACACGGGTGGGTTTTAGTCAGTAAGAGTCTGACAAGCCCTCCCGCTCCGCCCAGAGCAACCAACCAAAAAAAAAAAAAAAGGCAGCTATCTACCAATGTTCAAGTTAATGGAACAGAGTTGGACCCTGTTGAGTCGACAGTTTTTCTTGGAATCACTATTGACAGTAAATTACAATGGGGCCCACACATAGAAAAATTGTCAGGAAGACTAAGTTCGGCCGCCTATGCTGTTAAAAAAATTAGACAGATAACTGATGTGGATACAGCCAGAATTGTTTATTTTAGTTATTTTCATAGTCTTATGTCATATGGGATTCTTCTCTGGGGAACCTGTGCGGACATTGATACCATCTTTGTTCTACAGAAAAGGGCTGTTCGAGCCATTTACAACCTAGGTCCAAGAGATTCCCTTAGAGAAAAATTCAAAGAAATAAATATTCTGACTGTAGGCCTCACAATATATTTTTGAAAACCTATTGTATGTACACAAAAATATATCAAATTTTAAGAAAATGTCCGATATTCATAGTTTAAATACCAGGAATAAACACAATCTTGCTGTACATCGCACACGTCTCCACAAAGTAAGCAACTCGTTCATGGGTCAATGTATACGCTTTTACAACAAACTTCCCATTGCAATTCGAAACTTACCCATTAATAGATTTAAAATCTGTATTAAAACCAAACTTTGTAAAAAAGGGTATTATAAAATTTCAGATTATTTAGAAGATAAAAAAGCATGGGATTGAACTGCTCGCTCTGCTAAGCCTTGTGATAAAACTTAACATTTTAATTATTTTGTAAACTCATCAAAATATACCAGTTTTATATACACATTGACATTGTTGAGAATTATATTCAAAATGACATGATTACTTTGTAAAGTATTATATTATTTTAATTAATTATTGTGAATGTGAGGACTATGATAAACTAACTGAAAAATGAAAATAATAATGATATCCAATCATTATTATTTTCATTTTTCAGTTAGTTTTAATTATGGTCTGGCAGTTTGAGTAGTTTATGCGGCCTACCCAAATGTCCTTTCTTTGGTATTGTTCGTCGAGTTGAGCTCCTTAAGTTCTGAGTTGAGCTCCACGATTACTGACAAATGCTTGCACTGACTGGACAGGTCCACTCAAATCTGTGTGGTTCTTTCCTCAAAAGACCATTTCAGACACTAATCTACATGGTCCTCATATGGCCTGACCAAGATTATGTCTGGACTTTAAAAGAGACTGTGACCTCTGAGTTTGTTTCGGCCTTTCTTCTCAGAGTAGTCAGATAGGAAACGCCGAACTCAACTAGCTTATTTTTATTTTTTTAATATGACGTGTAAAAGTGATTCCGATATCCTATTTACAGAATAAACAATTTCATTTCATTTCATTTCTTCCAAAAACCGAGTTAATTGCCGGCACACTTCCCTCCCTTACTCCATTTACTTTTGAAAGACAAGGTAAAATACTTATCGGCCGCAAGTCTTTAACTTCTACAGGGTTTGGACTCCTAGGTAGGGGTCTAACTGTGGCAATTTTCCATTGGTAAGGAAACTTTGATGCCCATATGGAACAGTTAATGATGTAGGTAATAGTTGCTAAAGTGTGCGGTAAAGTTAGATTAAGCATACTCAAGGTTATGTTGTCGTAGCCTTCTGCATTTGACTTTAGGTCAAAAATAATGCAGGAGATATCGTTTTGGTCCACCGGAGCAATTGTGAATATTGCTTCACTATATCTGTGGGTCTCATAGAATTATATATGCGTCGTGCTAGCTACCGGGTTGCCAGGGACATTCAAAAATGTGTTGTTTATCAGATCTGGGTTTCTAAAATGTGGGGGAAGATCTTGTCTTTGCTGTGAGGATGCAAACGTGGATTTAATGTTCTTCCATAGTAATTTTGGATTATTTTATTATTATTATATATTGTGCCTAAAGTATGCAATTTTTTCATGATACAAGGAATTTTTTATAACTAATCTTTTTTGTCCCCGATTTAGTATTAGTATATTCTAAAATAAAATCACTTAAATACAGGATTTCTCAAACGTGCAAAAAAGAAACGAGACTAGCTAAATAAAAGCGTATGTCGCATCGAATAGAATAGAACATATAAAAGGAGAATATTGCGACACGGACACGGACACGAAGACTACCGCGCGCCCGCCGCACTCAAACAGTAGTCGGCGGAGTAGTGTGCACTCGCGCAGAGACATTACACAAGTTGTACTTAGTGCTTGCAGTAAGTGCGACGAGTACTACCGTGTCCTGTGCTGTGCGAGCCGCACATACCTCACACACAGTCATATTATAATATGACACTGAGGGTATGTCTCTTTCGTCATTATCAGCCATATTTTAATTACTGTGGACGTACTGTGGGTAGTGGTATTGCGTAATAGAAAAAAACCGTTTACAGTTCAGATCAAATTATAATTTACTTTCAAATTAATCACACTAGCAATTCACACACTGTAGGTACACGACACGACTATTCGCAATGCACGACAGTTTCTAAACGTGTTCACTGCTTGACCGCCACCGATGAACTCTGCTCAGCTCCGCCGGTCGGTCTGAGCGTTATGTTGTAGACCCTGTCAAGCGCCGCTAGGCAACGCTAGCGTCCCGATTAGTCAACTCAGTAACGTATTTCTGACATAATCATACCTATTCGAACAGAGACCTAGCGTTGCCTCGGTTGAAACCGGCTCGGATTTGGTAAATATTTATACTGATTCTTAAGGCTCCGTGCACGAAAAAACCCTTTTTCGTCAATAACTTATCTAATTGTGAAAAAGCTTGAAATAATTGAAGCATTAAGTCTGTGTAAGTATAAAAGTACAGTTTTCGTGGTGCTAAACCATTCATGTCAGTCACAGCGCCTGTTAATAGTTGCATCACTTTTGCGCTCTCGAAAATATGGTTTATTTTGCTTTTGCCTTAATGGAGATATAATATAATCACAAAATAAAATTTTGATATTATTTCAAGGATAGCTGAAGACTAATGTGCGATTTTTAAATTTCTTGATATGGTTTGCTAAATACTATGAAAAAAATATATTATGCCAGGGTTAAAAAAAATGGTTATTTAAAAAAAAATCTTTTATATTTTGTATGGAAGTTGAAAAAAGTGGTATCCTATGCACAAGTAGACCATATAATAATGATGTTGATGATATTTTTAAATTTTAAAAATCAAAAGTAGTTTCTTCTAACGAAACGATCAAAGTCACGCGTCAATTTTTGGAAAACTTGTTGCGAATTTGACGAATCCTTAATTTATTTGAAATATCCCTTTCCGCTACATACAAGACAAAGAATTCGACTTTTCAAATCATAAATAATTTTGTTTTATGTTTATTTTAAATACTATTTTAAATCTATAAAATAATTTTGTGTATTAACCTTTCTCACAACTAATGAACAAAATTGATCAAAATCAGTCGATTTCATACACTGTGCCTTTCAATTCTTTTCTTAAATTCAAATTCTTTCATTCAAAGCTAAACGGAATCCGTTTGATTCCGTTTAGAAAATGTCGTGAATATTGATTCAAAGCTTTGAATCAATATTCACGACATTTTCTTGAGAAATTAGAGAGAACTATTTATTTAGGTACCTATTAATTTTGATATTATATAATATTATCTACCTCGAGGCGGTCGTTCGATCAAGTTTATGCGGTCAGTTTTAACGTGATTAGTTGTCGAGCTGGCAGGGTGGCTCGGCTGGTGGGTGGCTCGCTCACGTTACAGTATTATAGTAGCGCCGCTGATGGAGAGCGATCATTCGTTGATTGTCAATAACAGAGGTATTGCCGTCTCGAGCCGCTGCCGGAGCCCGTAGTACGGCCCTGAGTAATGCATCCCCTCACTAACGACGTCAACTCGCTGGAGCTGATCGTGTCGTGACAGATGGCGGCTCGAGCCGGCGTTGCTCGCAGCTTGCGTGTCGGTAATGGCTCACAATCTGCAGATAAGCTGCTCGCATCCAACCGCAACACTTTCGGAATGGTTGCTGTTATCAGTCCGCAGGCCGCACTACTGCTTCACTTCGCGCGTGATACGCCGCTAATGTTGAGCGCGGTGGGTGACGTCATCCGACCTCGCGGGACTGTCACTGTCGAGTGTTGTCGCTGCTGCTCGATCGGCACTTACATTCATTTTGTTACAAAAATACATCTTAGTCAGATGAATGTTTATTTAAACATGTATAATAAGGTACGTGGCGGGAATGTGTTGCTTTGATTATTGCCAGAACACATCAAAAGTAACATCTATTTTTTTATATTATTACATCTGTATTTCATATTTTCACGTTTGTATTTTTATCTTGAGATAGTGTGCGATGTCAGATAGTCAACTGTCATGATGAAGCGGCAAACAAGTATCAACTGCGTCATACATCTCTATAAATCATCATAACTATAAATATAATATCGGAGCAAAGTCAAAACTGTGCATTGTATTTTTTTTATAGTAATTGCGGCGAGTTTTAGGAACGATTTTAGCGGACCACAGTGTCAGTAGTAATGATGACATCACTTGAATGTAATGTCATTATTACTGATAGTGTGGTGGTTGGAATGATGATGATAAATGATAATGATAAATGATAAATGATTTTATTTCTGTAAATAGGTTTGTACAAACACTTTTACACGTCAATACGATGTGATTTAAATATTGTTTGTCGCTATCGAAAATGTAGTTTAGCACGACTCATCATAATACGAAGCATTAGAGAGTGCTTTGCGATCGAATAATTTGTTTTTGCCTCCTTTCTGCAACTGTTTTTATTATTACATTCCTGCTAGTACACAGAACCTACTTAATTTATATAACATTGTATAGATCATTTAATGGAGTTTTTTTTTATGGTTTCGTTTCAGCTATAGGAGGAACCCTATTGAAAATTGCTCTTTTATTAAAAGTTTAAATTGTAATTAATAAAAAACTAACTAATATAAATATCTATATCCAACTTCGACCCTCTTCCGTTGCCTAGCAACCAACAAAGCAAACCTAAATAAGAAATTTTACCCTTAATGATGGGTAAAAAAGCAGTAATTTTAGCTGTGTATAGACAGTGAGCAAAATTCGATTTTGCTGCAATCGTGAGACAAGTAACTTTTTAATTATTATTTTTTTATGTCGAAAACTGTGCTAGGTCTACTCAAAAAATTCGAAAGATATGAACTTCATTTTGTTCCGTCACTCTGACTTCGATACGAAAAGAGCGAAAGATAGAAACAATTCGAATCGAAGTTCGATTTTAAAATTCTATAGGTAGTAGACTCAAAAAAAAAACAACAATAAAACGTTGGGACACATAAAACCGTAAAATTACAAATCATTTGATAAGCATATTTTTTTGAACGTTCTTTAACGCGGCTTCCAGTAGCAGAAATCGTCACGCGAAAGGACGCTTGCGACTGTCTTCTTCTAATTCAAAGAGAAAGAAAGAGAGAGAGAGAGATAGTGAGAATTTGGTCAATAAGCAAATCCAAGATGGCGGTTGCGAAAATTTTCACATTTTTCGTCATGGGTGTCGTTTTCATAGTTTTCAAAGGTGTTAAATCCGATCGTGAGCTCAAAATGTAAATCTAAGATGGCGGCTGCGACAATTTTCTCATTTTTCATCATGGATGTCGTTTTCATAGTTTTCAAGGGTTCTAAAGTCGATCGTAAGGTCAAAATGGAAATCCAAAGTGGCGGCTGCGAAAACTTTCTCATTTTTGGTCATAGGTGTCGTTTTCATAATTTTCGAAGGTGCTGAATCCGATTGTGAGGTCAAAGTAAATCCAAGATGGTGGCTGCGCAAGTTTTCAAATTTTTCGTTATTGGTGTAATTTTCATAGTTTTCGAGGGTGCTAAAGCCGATACTGACATTAAAATGTTAATCCAAGATGGCGGCTGTGAAATTTTTCAAATTTTTCATAACGGATATCGTTTTCATAGTTTTTAAGGGTGCTTAAGTCGATAGAGAGGTCAAAATGTAAATCCAAGATGGCGGCCGCAAAATCTTTGTTTCTATTTTAAATCATACGTAAGAAGGAACTTCGTTCCGAAGAAATAAATACGAAGTTTATCTTGTTGTTTTTTTTTTACCTAGGTATGTGTATATTCTCGCTGCTGAGGTGAAAAGTTGTATGTGTTACACGAGACTAAAGTTATATGCATCTCGTGTCTTTAAATCCCTCGCTGCGCTCAGGATTTTAACCTAGAATCACGATCGACTCACAGCAAAAACCGACTTTGCTCTCTTGTTGCACAAATAACTATTTTGTTTTTGAATGAGCGTTATGAGGCGTGCACTTTTGGATTTTCCAAAAACACAAATCAACACCGTCTAGGGATATCTCAGATTATCTCAATTTCCTCAAAATTTGTTATAAATAACATAAAATATGTATGTTTACGTTAGTCAACTAGTTTTAGTTTTAAAGAATTTCCTTTGTTGCAACCTTTTTGTGATTCTGTCTCTATGATTTAATGTAAAAAATGGAATACACGATTATAAAATTATCGGAAGCTTCATTTGCAATAAATCCCCAACTTGATCCTTCGAGCCGGATATAAATAAATATTGAACGAAAATTTCCGGTATTTTCCGATAGCGAAGGTCTTATTTTACTTAGATTGTTTGCTTCAATTAACTGATTACATTATTTAAACGAAGTAGGATCTAGGTACTGTTTCTTGATAAAAAATGTACCATTAGAACTATAAAACATTTCATAATATTTGTTCAATTTGTTCATGTTTCCTATTAGTTTCTAATGTAAGTTATTATCTAATAAACAATATTTTAGGTAGATTTCTTAACTTGTTTGTATTCCAATAAATAAACATTTAAGTGAGAGGTATTTGGTACCTTATAATTTTTTCATAACTGTGTTTCAGTTTGATACCGGCTTCTCAAAATGACTGACAAGGAGGAAAAGGAGCTTATTAAAAAACGGGCAAGTTTTATACGACGATTAACAGTTTTCTCTAATTTTGTAAAGGATTTGAACGAGTGACTAAATCTACTACAGGTGGGTGAATTGCAACTGCATTTAGTTAAGATGGAAAATGTATTTGCACAATATGATGAGATGCGATTAGAGTGCTTGGCTGATGGCGTCTCTGTTCTAACCTCAGAGCGAGACGAGTTTGAATCCTTATATTATAGGAGCGTTACACAAGCACAAGGCTTACTAACACGTAACTTGAAATCTACCAATAATGATTCGTTGGATAGTAATAATTATTGTTCACCAAAAATTAATAATCGTTCGCTTGTTAAACTACCTAACATACAACAGCCTAAGTTTGGTGGTTCTTATGACAAGTGGTTGGAGTTCCGCGATACGATATATGACAATGAATCAATGATAATATACATTACGTTAACAAATATCATTACCTTAGGGCGTCTCCTGAGGATTCAGCTGCTGCGAATCCATAGAATTTTCTGCGATTAATTATCCTGTTGCATGGAACATTTTATGTGATCGATATGACAATAAGATGCTTTTGATACAAAATCATATAAATGCATTAATACTCATTGAGCCGATTAAAAAGAAGGCATCTATCATTTTGAAACATATGATTGATCCTATAAACAAGAAGTTGCGCTCATTACAATCCTTAGGAGAACCAATAAAGCATTGGGACTGCTTTTAATTCAAATAGTCACGCATAAATTGGATTCTAAAACCTTCCGTGAATGGGAAGAATTTAAAGGTGGCATGGATAAAGATAAATCAATAATATTGGACATGTTCTTAGGTTTTTTTGCGAAATAGTTCAGACTTACTTTAAACTATTGAAAGTTCACATAATAATTCCAGTAACACATGCAATCCAAAGACATAAACATAAGAGCATGGTCATGGTATCTGTAACCAATGCATCAACTAGTCGGCCTAACAATGATACAAATTCTCTGAAATCATGCTCTAAATGTCAAGGTGATCTTCCCCTTAGTACTTGTTCACAATTTCTTGGTCTTAGTAATGGACAGAGGTTAGAATTATTACTATAATTTAAGATATGTTTTAATTGCTTTCGATCAGCACGCTTAGTATGACCACAATAGAAACGGGTTTTGTCGACGGAAGAATAGACAAAATGACAGATAAACAATCACAATCTGTCATTTGTCTATTCTTGCGTCGACAAAACCCGTAGAAAACCCGTTTTTATGGTTGTCATGCTACACGTGCAAGACACTATGCCAATAATTGTAGGTCAATTGAATGCAAGGTGTGCAAACGCAGGCACAACACACTTGTTCATGTTATAGATCACAAGGTTAATTCAACTGTTAAATCGACTACTTCAAGTGGTGATTGCGAAAACACTGCTGGCGCGTCTAATGGACAATTGCCCACAAGTAATGTTACATTATCAGCACAAGTCACAACTAAAGTTCAAAACAAAGGTGAAGTACTTTTAGCCACTTCATTAATAAAGTTTTATGATGGTAACAACCGTGAACATCTCGGTTGTGCGATTCTAGACAGTGGTACGTCATGCCTTATTACAGAATAATTGTGTAATTCATTAAATTTACAAACAATTAAAGTAAATGAGTCGCTGATGGGTATAATGTGTTCGTCCCGATAATGTCATTAAATGAAAACTTTTCCACTAATATTTACTGCTTTGTCTTACCTACTATTACTGATGAAGTGTCTTGAAGTCAGTCATTTGTGTCTAGCTGACCCATATTTTTACGCCCCATCTTCTGTCGGTCTTATTATAGGTGCGGATGTTTTCAGGGATATATTGGGTACAGAAAAGATAAGTTTAGGTCATGGGAAACCGGTGCTATTTGAAACTAGACTAAACTAGACTTAGTTGGATAGCTTTAGGCCCTATGTTACATAGTGGGCAAGTGCCTTTTTCGTTTCCGATGCTTTGTAATTTTGGAAACATTAAAATATAATCAAATTAATGTTAATAACATTAATTCGATTATTGTTATACATGATAGTTCTAGTACTGATGACATTCAAAACCTGTTAATGCGTTTTTGGCAACTCGAGGAAGTTGGCCATCAGTATATTCTCGAGAGGAACAAATGTGTGAAGAAAACTTCACAAATAATACAACGCGTCTCAAGGATGGCCGTTTTTGTGTGAGGATACCTTTAAAACGATCTCCAGAGAGCTTAGGTTATTCTTTGTAAAGATAAAAATATTGTTTGCTATCATTAGAGCGCAGGCATAAGGGTAAACCGTTATTTAAAAAACGATATTGTGAATTAATGAAAGAATATATTGAGTTACAACACATATCTAAATGCATACCTGATCCAGGTAAGGTCGCATATTTTATATCTCATCATGGTGTTGTACGTGAAAATAGTTCACCTACTAAACTCAGGGTAGTGTTCAATGCCAGTAGTCCAACTACCTCTGGAGTATCATTTAATCATTTACAAATGATAGGGTCTACAGTACAAGATGATTTGTTGTCAATTCTTCTTCGATTTAGAAAATATAAATATGTTAACTCGGGAGATGTGGAGAAGATGTACCGCCAGATACTAGTACATCCTGATGACGGGCATCTACAGCAGATCCTATGGCGGGATGACCCCTCGAAACCTGTGGAGGCGTAACAATTAAACACGGTTACGTACGGTACTGCTAGGGCACCATACATTGCCACTAGGTGCTTAAAACAATAAGGGCTTAAATGCACTGACAGCAAAGTTGCTACTATCATAAAACATGATTTTTACGTAGACGATTTATTGTCAGGGGAGGATACCTTTGAAGAGGTTCTTGATGTACGCCAGAAGTTAACATCAAAGTTGGCTGCAGCTGGAATGCCATTGCGTAAATGGGAATCCAACAACGCTCATTTAATGTCTGACTTAGAACATTTTTCATTAATTTTGAATATCGGTTCAATGGAACCCTGAAAAACTTTAGGGCTCAGCTGGAACACTGAGACTGACATACTATGTTTTTCAATTAATTCCAATATTTCATTTATTTCAATGTATTGACAAAACGTGGAATTCTTTCTACGATTTCTCAGATTTTTGATCCATTACTTTGGATTGGCTCCTTCATATCAAACAATAGACTTGCATATATTCAGCGATGCATTGCAAGTAGCATACGGTGCATGCCTGTATGTCCGAAGTAAAAATGATAGTGATGTTTTGATTCGTCTTCTTACAGCCAAACGTCGAGTTGCTCCAATTAAACCAACTACAATACCTAGATTAGAGCTGTGCGCAGTACTGGTTGGTGTTTGTCTTTACGAAAAGGTGTTATACGCTCTCCGCGCTCAAGTGAGGAGTTCCACCTTTTGGACTGACTAGACAGTTGTATTTGGGTTTGGCTCAAGATGATATCGAGTTAATTGCAGCCGTTTGTCCGCAACCGTGTTGCTGAGATATTAGACAAAACACCTTAATGTAGCTGGAGGCATGTGCCTACTAATCTAAATCCCGCTGATCATATATCACGCGGAATCGATGTAAGTCTTTTACAATCTTTAGATTTATAGTGGTCAGGCCCTGAGTTTTTGAAATACGAGGCTTCAAACTGCCCTATACATCCAATAGTGACAACGGAACTTCCTGAAATCCGATCTGAAGTATCCTTACTTGATACTCGTGCAAATTCACGACCAATTATAGTTTTTTTCTCCTCAAATTCACATTACTTAAACGGTCAGTAGCATATGCTTTAAGATTTATTAAGACTCACGTTAAAAAACAACCACCCGTTAATCGATTTCTTAGCACGGACCAACCGAATTCAAGCAAGCATTATATTTCATTATTAGACTTGTGTGTGCTGTCTCAAAGATGAGATCTCTTACCTCTAAAATAGCAATTAGGTCGAGTAACAGTTGTTTATCCCGGAAAAGACGGGATCAGTCGCGTCGCTGACATTAAGACGGCCATGCGGAGTGGTTCGGCGAGCATTCAGCAAGATATCTTCCGGTATCTCAAGCAGAAGAATCTGGTTGAGAGAAGATCTCTCAACGCCTCCGTGGGGATGTTTACGTTAGTTGATTAGTTTGAGTTTTAAAGAATTTCCTTTGTTGCAACCTTTTCTTTTTGTGATTCTGTCTCTTTGACTTAATGTAAAAAATGGAATACACGATAATGAAATTATCGGAAGCTTTTTATTTGCAATAAATCCTAATATCATTGTAACATTGTATATATTTTTATAAAGCCCATTTATCAGGCTAGACTTCAGAATAAAGCAAAAATAATTTTGTTGCGTAAATAAAATTTTATTTAATTATAGACGAAAAATGAAAAATAAAGCGAAATTATTCCGTTTTTTGTAATTATGCGAAAAGCAGTAGTCATTTTACTGACTACTGCCTTTCGCATAATTATGTTAACCCATGACGTTAACAACGGTCCTGCAACGGTTTTTCATGCTTTGAATCAAGTTATTAATCATGCTGCGGGATATTGTCCCAGGTCCTGTCTAAGATGCAAAAAAAGTTGCTCTTCAGTTGCAATATTTGCAGGAAAATTCTTCAAAGCGCTTCTTTGGAGCATGTCCCACGCGTGCTCATTGGGTTTAGGTCTGGTGATTGCACGGGCCAGTCTAAGACCGATACGTCGTGCGTGCGGACGGGCGTTGTCGTGGATGAGCGTGAATTCTTGGCCCATTTGTAGTCGATGGGTGTAGACTATTAGTACTAGCACCTGTTTACATTATTTTTCAGCGGTTATGGTGTTTTTGATCCAAATGAGGTCTGTTCCTCCACCAACACGAATTCCTGTCCAAACCATATTTGTCCCACCGTGGTATGGATGGACTTCATGGGGTGTTGCAGACAGCTCTCACGACCAGAAATTCACCATACGCGTACTTTTTGCGAATCGGGTTGGAAACCGAATCGGGACTTATCGGTATACAACACTACAGACCACTGGTTATCTCCCCAGAGAAAATATTCACAAGCCCACTGTAACCTTCGTCAACGATTTACTCGGCGTAGTGCTGGAGTATAAAGCGGTCTACGGGCATGAAGATTAGCTTCATGCAGTTTTCTCCTCACAGTTTGGTCACTCACAAGCAACTGGTGCTCTCACTGGAGCCTTTGAACTACATGGCCTTAACATTGGTTGTCTTCTTGCGGTAACTTCCAAAAATCGGTCTTTTCGTTGGGTGGTTATGCGCTTCCCACTTGGGTGTCTTTAAGCCACTTCACCAGGAGCCCGACAACGTGACCATAACCTCGATATCACGTTTTGTTTTGTTCCGATCTCCTCAGCAATACTCCGTTGAGTAGTCCCAGCTTGGAGCATGACTACTGCCCTTAACATTTCCTCTCTCGTTAAATGGTGCCGCTGCATAATGCATAAAATGGCATAAATTCTAAATTATCTGCTAACTTGTTTTAAAACTTTAATTTGACACCAAAAATTACCAAAAACTATGATAAGTAAATTGAAACTTTTTAACTTTGCTAAAGATATGCCGCATTTTTTTTTATTTTTTTTTTTTTCGAATTCAAATTTGGAATCATTCAAAAAGGCCTACAAAATAAGCTTTCTTCAAAAGATTTTTAAACCAACCAGTATTTTTTGAGAAAAAAAACTTTATACAAAATATCCCTAGACGATGTTGAAGTGTGTATTTAGAATTTTTGTCCTCCTGTTTTTGATATCCTAACTATCCTAACTTTAATATACTACATGAACATACGACCACGCACAATGAAGGGTTCCGTAGTTGGGATGAATTTATTCCAAAAACAAACTGAACTTGGCGAACCTGTTTTTGCAACCGCAAATGTAAGTTGGTCGATTATTACTCGTTAACTTGTAAAGCCTATTTAACTGTGATAGTTGTCCTTTTAATATCCGTTATATATACTACTGCCCTGATTTTTTTCACATATCCAAGACCAACCATTTAGCTGGAAGGGGAATTTCTCTGACAAAAATTTGCACTTTAAAGCTTAATATTTCGAAAACGGTTCCTTGAATCCAAAAATCGTTTTCAGAAAGTCAGTAACATTTTTGAACGATCTTTCCAACGACAGCCCACACTAAGGGACAGATGAGAAAAAACAAAACATCTCCACTCTCAGTACATGTACGAGAGGTACTTTAAAAAACAAAAAAACCGGCCACGCGAGTGTCGGACTACGCACAATGAAGGGTTCCGTAGTTGACATGAATTTATCCCGAATACAAACGTAACATTGCAGTTGAAATACATGTTCTCCCAAACATTCCAACTGCAAATAAAACTTTGTACGCACAATATTGATAGATTTACCATGTTGTTTCAAGATCATTGACTTTTTATAGTTTTTTTTGTAATCTATGAGTGAGGAACCATTTCTCTGTATTTTTTTTTTTTTTTTCAAAATTTTAAGCCTAAAATTTTCAGTAGTTTCGGAGATAAGGGCGAATGATTCATTTTCTTAAATATCTTAAAAAAATATATTTTTTAAATACATTTGAGATTTTCGCAACACGCCCTTTTATTTGATATGTCACACGGTACTGTTAGTAAAACGTTTATTTTTTTTATATCTTGTTCGCCCCCCAAAAGCGACCCTTATATTCAAAATTCATTTATTCACTTTACACGTTCGAGTTTGGGTCATAGAAATACATATGTGTACCAAATTTCAACTGAATCGGTTCATTCGATTTGAAGCAAATTGGCTGTGACAGACGGACAGACAGACACACGAGCGATCCTATAAGGGTTCCAATTTTTCTTGAGGTACGGAACCCTAAAAAGAAAATCTATAGCATGATTAAAACAACTAAAAATAAAATCCATAGCATGATTAGAACAATTAAAAAGACGATCCATAGCATTATTACAACAACAACAAAAAAACCCATAGAATGATTAGAGTGATTTTCTCAAGCGTAATTTTAGCGGCGCGGCTGAAAATTATAATTTAAACCAAACGTACAAAAATGTTAAGAAAGTAGACATATATGTCGTGGCCAGATTTAAAAATTGATCATTTCATGAAATGATCGACCATTTCATGAAAGGGTTGCATTTCATGAAATAGAACATCGACCGCTGGCCACATCATGATTATGGTCTGGCCAGATCATTGAACACTCAATGTTTGACGATATGCACAGTTAAATGCATTGCATTAGTGATCATATCGTAAAATAGTTAGATTATCCACCGATAGAGGCGTTGATGTCGCTTTGTTTTTGTTGTGCATCATGGCGGCGGACGATAATTCGATTCGAAAAGCAATTATAAATATACAAATAGAAGATAAGAGTGCAGTGAAGTATCGTTATTATACCAAGCTACGTGACTTTTATGATAGTCACTCGAAAAACGACCGCAACGTTAAAAAACCATGGAGTTTGAAACGTATTTCACAGGTTAGTATTTAACTATTCAAATCTAATTAATTATTATTTTTCTTCTGGAATGAAAGATAATAAATTTAAAATATTTTATTTATCCGTTGACCCTTGATCCATTACTAAAAGTTAATGAATGCCAGTAATATTTGCATACTTAATGATATGGCCAAACGTCGACTGACATATCATTAAATGTTGACGTTTAAACGATATAGTCAATTTTAGCTGGCCATTTCATGAAACACAACCATTTCATGAAATGGTCGATCATTAAATGAAATGTTCAATTCTAAGATCTGGCCATGACATATACACTCTTTTGCAAAAAAAACGGGCATCTAAGGAAATTTACGTTCTAAGGTCGATTTGAGTTAATTAAATGAAATTTATTTCTTTGACGTAGTCTATGTATACTTATAATCGTGTCAATTAATGCGCGTGAAGTGAATTGGGGCAATTAAAAGAAAAAAAACGATGGATTCTTTAAAACCGATGTACATGCCCAAACAATAACAAGTGGTCGGCAATAAAGACAAGATTTTTTTTTTACTTTTTTTAATTATATAAAGTTACAAATGTAAAAACCTAATAACGAGTGTGACCTCCTCTTGCCAAAATCACCGCTTGAATCCTTCTGGGCATGCTTTCCACGATGTTTTTAATAGCGTTTTGAGGAATACGTTCCCACTCTTCTGCAATGACTCTTTTTAGCTCCTTGATGTTTTGTGGAGCAGGTTGCACTGATCTTACCCGTCTCTTTAGAACATCCCAGACATGCTCAATTGGATTGAGGTCAGGACTTCGAGCTGGCCAATCTAAACGACGGATCCCAACTTCTTGCATGTACGCTTCCACGTCGCCAGAACGGTGCGGGCGAGCATTGTCGTCCATAAAAATGGAATCTTCCCCAAGTGCAGTCAATGTGGGTTGTGCATATGGAATTAGGACTTCCATTATGTACCGGTGTGCATTTAATGTTCCATTTTCTATGAAAACTAACTCCGTACGCTCCGTCGAATTAATTGCTGCCCAAAATATAACGGAGCCTCCGCCATAAGGAGTGATTTCTTTGAAACACACTTCCACATAGCGTTCCCGTGGTCTTCGCAGCACTCGCCGGCGTCGGTCTTCTCCACACAAAGAGATTCTAGCTTCATCAGAAAACAATACTTTATTCCAGTCCTCCAGAGTCCATGAAGCACAGTTCCGAGCAAACTGAAGTCGAGCAACACGGTGCTCACGGAGTAATTTAGGGCCCCGAGCTGGGCGCTAACTCCTGATATTGGCAGCCAAAAGCCTCCTCCTGACCGTCCACAAGCTAACTTCTACTCCTCGTACTTCTTCAAGGCTCTTCTTCAAGTCCAAACTTGACGCCTTACGATTCCGCAACGCCTGACTCACCAAAAAGCGGTCGTCTCTTGGTTCTGTGCATCGTTTTCTTCCCGAACCGGATCTTCTTTTGACCGAACCGGTCTCTTGATACCGTTGCCAAGTCCTCTGAACAGTTGAACGACTCACATTTAGCCGCTGAGACACGTAAGTTTGCGAACAACCTTCTTCAAGTAGGGCTATAATTTTACCGGCCCTTATCGCTTTATGACTCATATCAAAAAGTGGTATTTAATGTAAAAAGAAAGATTAAATTGTTTAATTTGCAGAAAATATCCAAAAAGTTTTAAAATATCGTAATCAGTTAATAATCGTTTCAGCAATTCGCGCCATTAGTAAAGCAATTTTAGAATAATCCACAATAATCATTATTTTTCTTTTATTAGTTTCAAATTTTAAATTTGGAACGTAAAGAATCATGCCAGGATGCTTCAAATAACATGCCAATACATCATCAAATTAATAAAACCTATTTTTTGTTCTTCTTCATTGAAATAGAGAAAAAAATCTAAAGTGCCCGTTTTTTTTGCAAAAGAGTTTATAAGGCGCTCGGTAGGCCTTCGGTACCGATGCAGTAAAAGTGACGTCACAAACGACCGACCAGTGAGGAAAGGGCGGCCTTAATGTTTTAAAACGTTTTATAACTAAGTCAGAGTTATATTTTTCTATACTGTACCTAACTATAACTTATTTATTATATTTATAATAAAAAGGTTTGGTATGCTGTCAAAATAATAAAAATATAGGTGAGTACTTATTATATTCTTATTATTTTTTTTTTTATAGACATTTTAAACAAAATTCTAATTTTGGTGCATGCGTCGTCTCAACACTTATAATCACTTAGGTGGTACTGCCTAGAATCGGCTACAATGTTTCTAACTGCATTTAAAATTTCCAATGTCAGGAAAACGTGTGCGATATTAAAACTCTGTTAATGAAACGCATGTCCGACTCACTCATGCTTGATACTTAATCATAATAAGTACAATTTAGTGATGTGTCTTTACAGAGCAGAGTCGCCAGGCGGCCATTGGCGACCGCAAGCGAAAAACTTGGCTCATTAGCTCCCCGCAGCGCGTGCGTCCTCTGAGGATACCACCGCGCGTCTCTTCCTCGCTCCTAAGTATCGGATGAGTGAAGGCTAGAGCGCAGCATTTCGTTATGTTACACACAGGCGAAAAATCAATAAAAGTCGGACAAAACCTAAACATTCATTATTATTCTAATAATGGGCTCATAAGGGTTGGTATGTGATGAAAAACAAATATATATCATTTTTTGACACATTTATTATACATCTTCAGTAATATTTGGTTCATCCAATAGATTTAAAACGTCTGGGCACATAGAAACAGATTTTTTTGTGATTAGTTTCCTTAGTCCTGTTATAAAGGGATCGGAAGACACCATAAGTCTATTAACAACTTCACTGCCGAGCCCGCGCTGGCGCGGGGTGCGGGGTATGGCGCGAGGGGCCAACCCCGCGCTGGCGCGGGCTAGGCTTAGTACAGTTTCTATGAGTCAGTGTGACGCCGGCACTGCGTTTGGCGGGTTGTTTTTAGGTTGGCGCTGCGCTTGAATTTTCTACAATTCAAACAAAGTTTACGGTTTTTTGATCGGGTCACTAGTTTTTATTTTACTAGTGATTAAAATGGCAGACGAGGCAGGCCCTTCGCGGCCTAAAAGAACTCGTTATGCTAGTTGTTTACGTGGTTCAGACGTCGAAGAGGAATTATTTGCTAATCTGGAATCGAGAGACGAGTTTGACCCTGGAAGTGAGGAAGAGGACCAGTCATCGGAGGATGGCAATGAAGAACAGCTAATATTTCCTCGCGTGTCTGCCAATTCACCGATCAGAAGGCCAAATTCCGCCCCACCACAGTCGACGCCCGATAATTCAGCGGACCAACTCAATATTACCCAAGAAGATATGTCTCCGATGAGACCATCAGTAGATGGCTCTACATCCGAGTGGCTCAGTCCACTCGGATGTAGAGCCATCTACTGATGTAGGCGAAATGAAAAAAATATCATTTACGCGACTAAACGAATTTTACGCTAATCCTGGCATAACCCCTGTCGATTATTTCAACTACTTCTTTAGTGAAAATTTGCGAAAGCGCGTTGCTACCTGATAAACATGTAACTGCAAATCCAGGACCTGTAAGAAGACCACCTATGACGCACAAAATTTGTAAGATTGCTGAAAGAAACGCAAAAGGGAAATTGAAACGTAAGCAGTGTCGTCAATGCACAAAAGAAAAAAAACGTACAGACACTATTTGGCATTGTATTACTTGCATTGAAAAACCTGGAGTATGTGTCGAATGTTT
Organism: Omphaloscelis lunosa; assembly: GCA_916610215.1. NCBI lineage: Eukaryota > Metazoa > Arthropoda > Insecta > Lepidoptera > Noctuidae > Omphaloscelis > Omphaloscelis lunosa. The sequence continues at coordinate 325,093 of OU744245.1, read as the reverse complement.
CGAAGTATATCATTCTTCCATTAAAAAAAAAAAAAAAATTATTGATTGTGATACGATTGTGATATTTGATTTCGTGCTAAAAATAATAATTCAAGGCAAAAATTGTTCATTATTAGGGTAGTTCATCATAGTATTGTTAATTCTACTAATTCATAGTATCATTTTAGTTTCTTATAACTCATATAAGTGGCTGTACTTAGAAATTATAATTTGGTTTTATAATAAATAATTTAAACACTAAATACCTAATCACGCACAGGCGCGGGCTTGGCACTACGTATGGATTTTTCAACCATAGTGCCGGGCCCGCGCAGGCGCGGGTTTTTATTTTTATTTTTTATTTACGAAACTAATAATAATTCATATTTTTTATTATTTTTCACCTTATCACTGATGTCTTAGAAACTAAATAAATTATAAAGAACAGTTCGGCATTTGGCACTCTACCCTCACAATTTGGCTGGCAGTGAAGCTGTTAAAAGTGTCTTCCATGGCTAATTTTCTTGAAAAGCGCTCTCTGTACTTTCGCACATCTTTGTTTCGACTTTCTTGTGCATCTTCGCTCATTAAGCCTATGGCTATTTCAGAATTCTCTAATATATTTGATCCATGGATAAGTACCTTGTGTAGTGTTGTTGACATATAATACCACGGGTAATTCATCACAAAAAAAGATGCTGTTTTGGTACAAAACGCCTTGAATTTGACCACATTGATTTTGTAACCGCTAGACATTACTTTTAAAATGGTATGCAGTCGATTTATAAGCCGATGATTTACACCTGTTATTTCAGCAACTTCTTCTGCATGCTGAAAAATGGCACGTGCAGTATTACCATCAGTCGATGTACCTCCACCCTGTCTTGGTTTGTCAACATGTAACCCAAGTTTTTGCCAAAATTCTGTTTGTATGCGGCGCTTTTCAGCTGCTACCAAGGATTCACTGTGTGCGTCTCTTGCTTGCCATTTCGCAACATTTAATTTGTAGCCTAGATGTAATATGAACTCCGCAAACCTTATCCAGGCATGTAGCGATGAAATACCATAATTAAGGTTTTCTTCAGGGATCGGCTTTTATCCTGTTGAAGTCTTTCGAGGTGACTTTACAAATGTAGCAACGCATAGCAGATTTCGTGTCAGTTAAGGCGTTTATCATCTTCCCATCAACCATGGTCATTATCAACTTGTGTTTAACTACACATTCTTTCTCCATTAAAACAATTATTGTTGGTGATAAAACGTCAATCTCGGATTGAACACTTTGAGCTACTAATCTTGATAGTTCTGCAGTTTCATGTGCCATCTCTAATTTCAGCGGACAACAATACCTTGGTGAGGAGGGACGAGGATTTTGCCAGATGAGCACAGTTTTGCCATGATCACACACGAGTTGAACTGGCACAATAGAAATAATAAGCATATTTGCATCAGACTGTTCGACATTTTCAAATCTCTGTTTATACTGGGAATGGCAGCCCGATCCATCACACCCCCATTTTGATATCAGCCGAAGATTTTGTAACTGATCCTTTGTAAGCGATTGTATGACTTCATTAAGAGACAAAGATAACCTTTGAGCAGTGTGGTCCATTAAATTCTGCAGAGGAACTTTAGCACTAGTTTCGGTGCAAAAAATACCTTCAGGGTAACACCTTTTTTTGCTTCAGTTATAGTCTCATAATTAGGATACAGACTGCAGTTCATCTCCATTGCCGAAGTTCGCAAAGTGTTGTACTGAAATTTAGACAATTGTCCTTCAATTACCAAGGATAACGCTTTGTCTGGCGAAAGGCTCGCATGTGTTTTGGGAACATTAAAACTGCTACTTGCATCAGCCAGAGTAATTTGCTTGATTATCTTTGATGTATGGATATCACCACGTGCACGATATTCTACCTGAGCTGCAAAAGCTAATTCTTCAGGTTCTAATTGTTTCCGAACATCTTCTGTCTTTCTACGTTTTGTGCGTTCGGTGCATTCTTCAAAGCTCTTATAAGGTCGGCCACCAAGGCTGCCACTAATCTTTCGAGTATGAGTCGCAACAGAAAATGTAATATAGGTATTGAACCAGTCTTTATTGGCGTTAACACACCGAGAAAAATTTCTGTGTGCTTGAAGAAGTTTTGTCTTATAATCACTCACCAATCTTCTAAGGGACCCCTTTATTTCATCTTTAAGTTCATTCACTTTCAGAGCACATTGTACTTTTTTTTCCAAATAAGACATTTTATCTTGCTCCTTTTTGGAAGTTTCCTCCCTATAGTAGGCAATCAGAGTCTTTCTGCTAAAGCTCACTTCCTCGTCAGTTGATCCTAAAATAATATCAAACCAATATTTAGCACCAATTAAGTAACCGATTCTAGGCAAGACATTGTTTTGTTTTACGTAGACTAAGTCCAATACAGCAGTGGTCGACTAAAAAGACAATTTTGTTAAGCGGACACTTACGGTCGCATAAAACTGTGATTATATATTGAAAAACAAAGTCTATACTCTCATAAAATACCAATATCAAAGCCGGATCTCTCGGGAAGTTACACTTTATCCTTTTGTGAAGTTTAAAAATATGCAAAACAATACAATGTCAGAGTCATTATTTTTTTAAATTTAAAATATCAAACATTACTGGGTGATTCTTTGAACCACCGTTTTGACAATATTTTCATTGAAGAACATAAGAAAATAATGTCCAATTGAAATATCCTTTGCAGGTGTTATGTAAATAGTTAATATCTATCGTGGCCTTATATTACTAATGCGATTTATTTAAACAAATATTATATAAGTTTGCAGATAACAGTCAATTCTAATTAATCTGCTGTGTCCCAACGTCGGTTTTTGTTAAATAATTTTGTTTCCTGTTATCAATTGTCGAAATAAAAAAAAAAATTGTAAGTTGTATCGATATTTGAATGTTTATTTCTTAATATTATCATACTTAAATTCAAGACACTTGTATATTCTCGTAATAACAATACTTTAAAAATTGTACTCGACTAAAATGATAATTCGTCTGGCGCATCTTTGCCACGCATGAATTCAACGTAAACATCAAGTATTTCATTTAATAAAATCGACTCGTGATTGGCTGCGCCAGTCATTGCCGATCCGTGGCGTGGAATGGTCGTGCGTCGCGTGTATTTGGCGAAAAAGTGCGATTGAAACCCGTCGTCTGGCGATTGTAAGGTAAGCGGCATAATTAATCTGTCTTAATTTATGAATTGTACATATGTCCTTATGTTTTGTTATAAAACCAAAGTGTGTTATCAGGTTGTTTATTTACATTTATTACACTATTACTTTTGTAAATTTATAAATAAAAGTGCAGAGTTTAATTATCTTCAAATTCCTAATTCATCTGGCTCGCATTAGTCTGGTTTTATCTGGCTCTTAAGGCCAGATGAATTTAGATATCCAGATGAATTAGATTTCTTTTCATGGATGAACCTCACACGGACTTAGTTATCTTAGAACTTATTATAAATTAAAAAAATTAAAAATATTTTGTTAATATTATTCACTATATTACGGTCTTGTGAAGTCTATTTAGTGATAGACCACAGTTTTTACAGTTTATTACACGCAACTTTGGTAACTGACGTCCGACTAGTGGCACACCGATGTAGACTGAGCGCGGAAGTGGCAGTTTATGATTTTTGTTCAGATCTTGGGTTAGACTGGATTTTACCTATCCACTTTTCATTTTATAATAAAACCCCATTTTCTTCTTTCAGATCTATATTAAGAATCACGATGGCAAAACCAAAGAAACAAACAAGAGAAGAAAGACTTCGAAAAAAGAGGCTGGCAGAGAAGAAGAGATACAAAAACATAAAAAATAATGCAGAGTTATGGGCAGAAAAACAAGAAAAGAATAGAAAAAGCTACATACGTAGAAAGGAACAAAAGAAACAGCTTCCAATAAATGAAATGCCTCCTAGAGAACAACGACTACAGAGAAAGAGATGGAGAACAAATTTTAAGACTTATTATCTAAAAAAGAAGCAAGAAAAAAGAACAGCGGCTTTACTTGAACAAAACACTCCACCACAAAGTCCCAGCATTTTGTCAGATAATGTAACTGAACTGATAGGCATATTTACATGACCAGTCAATAAACAGAGAACTGGAGTCACCAGTACCAGGACCATTTAGAATTACGCGTAGCAATAGTGAACAGAGTAGTAGGTTATTCTCTAATTTTGAGGTTAAACCATTAGATAGAAAATCTCCTGTCTGTTCTTCACCTGTCTCTTCTGCCGTGAGACGTATCCGATACAATAAAGATAAAGAAATAAATCATCTCAAACAAATCATACTAAAAATGAAGCGACAAAATGAACGTTATAAAAAACAAATACAAAGAATAATGCCAGCAAAAATAAAGGAAAGACCCCCAGCTCCGACCGATCGAAATACTTGTAGAATGAAACAAAAGGTGAAAAAAACACAAATCCATAATGTAAAAACTTTTCCTGAAGTTCTGCGAAAAGAAATCGAAGTATTTTTTGAAGACGACGAAAATAGTCCGCTTTGCTCCGGAAAAAAAGAATGTATAACAAGAAACAAAGTTCGTAAGCAAAAACGGTACATTAGCGACACTCTTGTTAACCTGCATGAAAAGTTTCTAAAAACTTCTTCCTACACTATCAGCTATTCAGCATTCTGTAAGATAAGGCCTCTTTGGGTACTACTGCCTGATATTCGATCACGAGACACTTGTTTATGCAAATTGCACACTAATATGGCTTTTATCATTCAAGGATTGTATCAGCGTAAGATACTAACAACTAAGACGTCTCAAGATTTTCTATCTTTGATATGTTGCGACGTGTATAATGTTGATTGTTTGCATAGAACCTGTTCAGCATGCAAAAATAGGGCAGTATGTTATCAGGAATTTGATAATTCAATCGAAATTACGTACTGGCAGTGGGAAACTAAAGAACACACAATACAAGGGACAGCTAGAAAAATAAGAACAACTGAGAAATTAAAAAAACGAGAAGAGCCCAAAAAGTGTATTGAAAAATTGGAATCAACACTGGATCAGTATCTTATACATTGTGGAAATATAGTTGCTCAACAAAAGGCTTTCAAACATTTAAAAGAACATCTTCAAGAGGGTGAGTGTATTATCCATATTAATTACAGTGAGAATTATGCAGTCAAATGTAATAACGAAATTCAGGCATACCATTTTGGTGGTAGCCGTAAACAGTTAACTTTACACACTTCGGTTATATATTACCTAGACGATGAGAAGATACAGCAAGTACAATCATTTTATACGGTGAGTGAGTGCCTTCGTCATGACATATCAGCAGTATGGGCCCACATAGTACCTATCCTTGAGTATATAGGTGAAACAAAGACAGGCATTCATACTGTACATTTTATTTCTGATTCTCCATCTAGCCAGTACCGAAATAAAAAAGTTTATCATTTAATTTCTTATTTGCACATATACTTGAGCTCAATCAGAACCATTTCGTGGAACTACAGTGGAGTAGGTGCTATTATTAAAAGAACTGCAGATCGAGCTGTTTCTCAAGGACAAGATATAAAAGATCTGGATGATTTTCTAAATATCATGAAGCAAAACTTAAAAAAAAACTATATTGCGAACTGTTTCTGAGTATGATGTTAGTGAGAAGGACTTACTTTTTCCACAAAAAGTTAAAGCTTTTTCAGGGTGCATGAAAATGCAACAGATAGTTTGGAACTTGGAATCACCTGAGATAGCCGTTCGAAAATTGAGTTGCATTGATCAAAAATGTCTTTATCAAGCCATTAGTTGCAACCACATGAATCATCTTGGGTTTTATCGCTTAGAAGAAGTTCCTCATATCTTGCCAGTCACACCGCTAGTTAATTCCACAAGACAACTGAGAGAAATTGGTGAATCTTTTTGGACAATGAGTAATAAAACGAATGAACACCAAGATATTAGCGGAACGCCTAAGAAAACAGTAAATAAAGAAGGGACCAGTTTGTCAGAGATTGATAAAACCACCTTAATACGGAACTGCTCACATAGTAAAAGTAAATCATTAGGAATAAGTAATACACAAGGTGCCATTGGAAAAGAATCAACAGTAATGAAAAAAAATAAAGCTAAAGGAGAAAGGATCGATAGAGCAGATCGATGTATTGAATCTACAGGAGATGTATTCGATAACATTTCAGAGATAACTTTTTCAAGGGATGGAAACCAACATTTTAGTATTGATTTAGAAAATGTCAATCCATATCTAATGGACTCTGATGACGAAGATTTAAATATTTTTTGATATCTAGGTGGAAATATTCCTAGACTCGATTCTTTGATCTCAAGTTAGTGAAATCTCTTTTTAAGTGTTTAGTTTTCAACGAGAATTTTACTGTTTTTATTATTAGTCAAGATCTTTACTGTTTCTGTTGTGTGTTATGAAGTGTTTAGTTTAAATCAAAGATTTTACTGTTTTTATTATAAGTACAAGGGGTTTAGTTTAAAATCAAGATCTTTGCTGTTTCTATTGTATGTTATTAAGAGTTTTGTTAAAAAAGAAGATTATTTTAAAGTTTCCTCAATTGAAAATGAAGGCTGAATTATATTGCATTTATTACCTTTTTAAGAACATTACTACTCGTTAGCGCAGCCGTAGGACTAAGATTAGTATGACTAAGATTTTATGATTATATTTTAAAGTGTTTGTAAGAATGTTCTTTGAAACGAAAGACGACTGACGAAATTGTGATTTAATACTCAATTTAATGAATGTTTAAGAGGACCAAAAATTTTACTGTTATTTCTAAATTGCAACTGTGATTCTGATTATGATGTTTAATTAATAAAATCTATTGAAAATAAAGTGACATTATCATTTATCTGCATGATTCAAATTAATCTGGCGCAAAGTCTCATTATTCTGCCTTTTTCATAATTAATCTGGCTGATCAATTAATCAGCACGCTCTAGATCGTAAGTCACTGGGTGCAAATGAGTGCCTTTGACATAATGTTTTTACATTTAGTGACCCGGAAAAATTAATATCCTAACTGAGATTATATTGTACAAAAATAATTAAGCCATACCAATGAGTCGAATTCCCTCGGTTTTAAAGAATCACCCTACTATCAAAAGTAGTTATTAAAAAGTATTTCATTACCTCCTGGAAGTGAATCCATCGAAAAAACAAAGACGTTCACGAAGCAAATTATAGAAATCGCAATAATTAAAAGCAACACTTTCACTCTTAAACACATCCGCTGTTGTCAACTCGAACTTTGGACTGAGACCGAGGCGCGTAGACGACAAAAGGGTCGCGCCGCTTGCGCAGGTAGCGTGTATTGTTTATCAGACTTGTTGGTAAACTAGGGTTTTATTTGTTTGGAGTACTTTTAAATTTTTAGGTTTGTCCGACTTTTATTGATTTTTCGCCTGTGTGCGTTACCATATTACAATCATATAAATATTATGTATAAATTTGGCCGATTTATTGACAATGCCTGTCAATGAATCGGCCAACTTTACACATAATGTTTCCATACTGCATCGGTACCGAAAACTTACTGAGCGCCTTATATATTATATAATATTATAAATGCGAAAGTGAGTTTGTATGTTTGTTAGTTTGTTCAGCTTTTACGCTAAAACGACTCAACGGGTTCGGATGAGATTTGTCACATGGGTTGACCATGACCTGGATACACACAGAACAACACATACAAAATACACACACATACATAGACACACACAGGATACACAGGATACAGGGAGGGGCGGATACAGGGCACATAGGATACTTTTTATCCCGGTAGTACGTTCCCGTTGGACAATTTCCGACATGAACGCGGGCGAAGCCGCTGGCAAAAGCTAGTAAATTATATAGTACGAGACACCACGACCAAAACCGGTCAGAAACGTTACAGTTTTATGGGAGCCCATTTCTGCGAAGTCAAAAAATAGGCAATAGGTTCTTTTACAATATGTTTGATATTAAAAACGTACATAGTTTTTGTTATTACAACTCAAAGCTTATAGACCAATAAGCCTCATATCCTCTCTACTGAAAACTCTCGAGAATCTCTGTGATAGACACATCCGAGATGGACCTCTCCGGGTAAAACCACTGCACAAACAACAGCATGCATACTCCACAGGCAAATCTACAGAATCCGCGCTGCACAGCGTGGTTTCTAAAATTGAATGCGCAGTGAACCACAAATGTTCAGCACTGGCCGCCTTCATTGACATCGAGGACGCCTTTGACGAGACCATGTTCAACAGTATAAACACGGCCCTCGACAGATACAGCATAGACTCGACCCTGAAGGCTCTTTCAAACAGGCGCGACACGCGACGCGACACAAAGACACCGCTCGTCGCGCGACGAGCGGTGTCTTTGTCGCGTCGCGTGTCGCGCCTGTTTGAAAGCGCCTTGAGTAATTGGATCACCATAATGCTTAAATAAAAAAATAAAAAAAAGATTTTTTATTACCATTCAGTTGTACAACAATGCAGTGTTAAAACTAAGGGAAAGAGTATTTCGATGAACTCTGGCACCCAAAGTAAGATCTAACTTGTGTTTAGGGTGCCAGCGTCCTCGCCTATAATTTGAACAAATATCAGTGGTTTAGGACGAGCACAGTATATTATTATTTAGAAAACTACTTACTAGAAAGAGATAAATATGGTAAAAACTTGTGATTATGTCAGTCTGTGTAAATATAATTATAAATATATGACTTTATTAACTACATTTGGTTAAGCGATTGGTACATGTAGTAAATCTTCATAATCGTAATCGTCTTATTTTTTGTCTTTGTCTTCAGTCTTAGTCTGTTAATTGTTTTTGTGTAAATTGTTTCTGTGTTAATGTTTTACTAACGTATTTTGTAAGTTACTAACACTATGATTCTTGTTGTTTGAATTATCAAAATTAAATTATTATTATTATCGTAACTCAGTGTCAATTGCCACTCTGTGACCTTGGTCTTACATCCATTTAGGCACATGGGAGCAATGCACAATGGTGCATAGCTTATTTATTTTATTATACAGGGTGTCCCTGGAAGAATGGACCAAATCGAATAGGGGCGTGGTCAAGGTCATTTCCAAACTTTTTATTCCTGAGAATTTCGGTGTAATTTTTTACGGTTTAAAAGTTATGACCAATTTTTGTTATTTCAATCACTTCGCATAGTGCTAAAAAAAATCATTAATAAAAACACTATCAGAGCTATCAATAAAAAAAAATCAGGACGTTGTAGCAGAGTTGGCTTTTCCTATGGTAATACTTTTACGCAACTAGAAAACTTACCACGTGCTAGAAAAACTTGTTCAAGTCATAGAGATTCTTTAAAGGTATGAATCACTGGGATATTCTTAACATAAAACATAACATCACGCCTTGTTTCCCCGAAGGGTTGGGCAGAGGTGTCCCTGTAGCAGGTTCACCCACATTTCGCCAGTTATGTTTTGAGTCTTATGTAATAGGGGGCGAGCCTATTGTCATCAACTGGGCACAAATCCTAACTCCAGGCTGCTACTGAGAAATTTCAGATAGAAAAACCCAATAACACTTTGCCCGACCTGGGAATCGAACCCAGGACCTCATGCTCAGCAGTAGCACTTGCGACCACTAGACCAACGAGGCAGTCTGGGATATTCTTATTAGTTTAAAAGTTAGAGAATTTTATTAAAAAGTAGGGCGTACTTTTACAATTTTCTACGTTTCATTTGTTTCAGCTTAACGACCTGTTCCAAGTGGTTTTTTGGTTCCCCCCCCCCTGCCCATTCCTAGCTAGGGCACATAACATGACTCATGAGATGGTAAAAAGTTGACCGATTTTTTTGAAAATTAATGTCTAAATCACAACACAGTTAGTTGCATTCAAAATAGGTAACAAATGCCTGGGCATTGGTTTCACTCCCTAGGGACTGAAATTAGATCGTTAGCTAAAATAAAAGAAAATTTTAAACTTAGAAAATGTAAAAAAGGCCTCCTAGTTAATAAAATTCTTTAACTTTTAAAACAAATAGAATATCCCAGTAACTCATACCTCCAAAGAATCTCTATGACTTGGTTCCAACAAGTTTTTTTTAATGTGGTAAATTTTTGCTAGTGTAACTTTTTCCCATAAAATCTTTTGAAAATATTGTAAAATTTTTGCCAAACCGAAGTATTTGCAATAAATGTTTTTTTTCTTATTGAACACAATTATGTCTTCTAGCTGCATAAAAATATTACCACATAGGCCCACTCCATTACAACGCCCTATTTTATTTTTATTTTTATTGAAAGCCTTGATAGTTTTTTTTATGATTTTTTTCCGTGAGCACTATGCAAATTGATTGAAAAAAACAAAAATTGGTCATAACTTTTGAACCGTAAAAAAAGCACCGACATTCTCAGAGTTAAAAAGTTTGGAAATGACCTTGCCCAAGCCTCTATTCGATTTGATCCATACTTCCAGGGACATCCTGTATAAATGGTTGGACAGAATATATGTGATAATGACGCTGAGCAAAGGCCGTCCTACAACCCCAAGTTGAGCAAACTTCGAAAAATCTACGTTTTTTAGCAGCATTCGGTTTGTATACCACAGAGAGATGTTTGGGCAGAAGTGTGCCAAAACCAAAAAGTTGTCTCACAGTGAGGATCCGACATTCGCTGTATAGAGCCGAGGTGAGATATCTAAACGGCTTCGAGGTGAGCTTGAGGACAGCTCTCTGTACTCGTTCCAGAGGCAGTCCTGGGAGTCCCGCCCCACACTGTGATGCAGGGGTTTATTATGCTCTGACACAGGGCATAATGAACAGTTTAAATGGTACGGTAGCTCGAGTAGTGGCTTAGTTCAAAACGAAAAGAATATAAACTTGCGGACTCGCGATATGAGATTTCTAAGGTGAGGTTTCTAGCTCAAAGAACTATCAACATAGACTCCGAGATACTTAACAGACTCACACCTTGTGAGTTGTGGACAGCCGCATTGTGAAGAGGATAGACCGAGTGAGCAAGTATGAGCTCTAAGCATCATTGAATCCGGTGGAAGGAGGTTGGTGGATAGTAAGGAGAGAGGTAAGTATACTGTTTTCTTAAGATTTAAGGTTAGGATGTTATTTGATAGCAATTTCCTAGCCATTAGTCTAAACTGAGAGCTGTACAAGTCACAGTAAATCATACTACAATGGCCATCGTTGCGAAGGGCTGCCTGCAAGGGGGCGTCCTCTCGCCGCTTCTATGGAACCTGGTAGTAGACAACCTTATCAAAACACTCAACGACAAAGGTTACTCCACCGTAGGATACGCCGATGACATAATCATAATAATAAATGGGACCCACGAAAATACTATGCAACTTTATGCAACAGGCCCTGAAAATAGTAGAGGAATGGTTCAACAAGCACCAACTCTCAGTGAACCCTACAAAAACCGAACTGATTCTCTTCACATAAAAGAAAAAATTGACGATAAATACCACAATTTTTTGGATCAGACCAAAGCCTATCAACTGAAACCAAATACCTGGGCATATTTTTCGATAAACAGCTGAACTGAGCAAGACACACCAACTACAACACTACAAAAGCCAGCATATCCCTGTGTCAGTGCAAGCGACTGCTTGGCAGGAACTGAGGGATTAGCCCCGAGGTCACCTACTGTCCAATTAACAAAAAAGTTATAGGAATGCAAAATGAAAATTATAGGAATGCCAAGACTAATAAAACTCTTATACTAAGCACTGGTAAAGACTGCCATTCTTTTAATAACATTCCACAAGCTTTGATATACTCAAGATCACTTGTTCTTCTAACTTAGGCTTATAGTATAATACAGGATTAAGTTATAAGTCTTTTAATACTCAAGATCAGTTGATGTTATGACTAAGGTTTATAGTTCACTACAAGATTAGGTTATAAGACAATTGTAAGACATAAGTGCATGTAGCGAGAGTAAAAGTCTTTGTAAAAATTCTGCTCCTGTAGTTGTATTTAGTGAGAGTATGAGATTTAATTACATACTTAGGGGAGACCTTAATAATATCGTAAAAATATAGTCTTGATCAGAATTATTATAAGAGTAAAAGCACTAAATTAGAGCGCTATGATATCAATATAACTTAGTATTAAGGCTCTTTCAAACAGGCGCGACACGCGACGCGACTCAAAGACACCACTTTCGCGCGACGAGCGGTGTCTTTGTGTCGCGTCGCGTGTCGCGCCTGTTTGAAAGACCCTTTAACATGGAGGCGAATAGTTCTTATTAAAATTGAAATAAGCACTATTATGCTTATAATGGTCTTAACACGCTCTCAGTCAAAATCATTTTAAAATATGGCAAATAAATATAATTTTTTTAATAATTTTGTAACGTTACATTTCTTGAGGCGTTTTAAAAAACAAAAAAAAACCATAGCATATTTTAACATTGAATATGATTTCCCAATGATTTCACACCCTATATTCACATTCTCACATACTATGCTGCCATAAATAGTAATAATAACAATTATGATAAAAAATATTTAATTTCAACGATCACTCACGAAGCAAACACTAAACAAAAACACATAATTCAAGTTTGGAAAATATACTTATAAGGAACAATGAAGTACTAGCACAGTATAAACGAGATTTGTTTGGTAAGGAACTTGTATCAGACAGTTATAAAAGTTATCATACTTATAAAGGTTGTGTGTCTATAATTGTAGGACTCATTATACTTTTCTAATGCTATTCAAGTACATCATAGGAGTTAATAACATTCTGTAAGTTGATTATACGATTGTTATAAAACAAAATTCAAACTCCTATAAGTGTGCCCAAATCCAGGGTTGTAGCAAGCTATAAGTATATTATAAGCGTTAAAAAATAGTCTTGTAGATACTTATAACCACATATTTTGCTAGTTGGGTGGTAATACACCACAGTCATCCGACCAATTATTACATACGGCTTACTGGTCTGGTGGCCCGGGACAGACCTCAGCACAGCTCAAAGAGATCTCGAAAAACTGCAGCGGTTTGCTTGTATTGCAATCACTATCAGAATGAGAACTACACCCACTGCTACTCTACAAGCAATGCTTGGTCTGCCACCTCTGCACCTTATCGTGCAGGAGGGGGTGGCCCTGGCTGCCTTTAGGCTTTATTTATTAGGAACCCTAAGCAAAGACTCCAGAATTAAGCATATACGCATAAAGGAAGATGCGATTAAACGACGGCCAATCATGGCATTACCTTGCGACAAAGCCCCGAAAACACATCACTTTCAAAGGGACTACAGCATAATACTTACAGAAGAACAGTGTGACTACTCAGGCCCGAAAGAGATTAAAGTATACACCGATGGATCGAAGACCTACTCCGATACCGGGGTCGGAGTCTTCTCAGACGACCTCAACATAAATATATCCAGACCACTGGGAATGTTCAATCTCTTCTATCAGGTGGAAGGTGTGGGCATGATACAAGCGGTCCACGCTCTAGAAGCCAGGAGGATTACGGACACCCACATACATTGGTTGCCTTTTTCAATGATGTTGTAGTAAATCTTTATAACAACCATGCTCCTGTCAAAAACGTAAAGTTGAAACGGCTACCTGCACCATGGACGACAAGAGGAATAAAAATGGCAATGCGACGTAGGGACCATGCGTTCCGTAAATTTAAAAGGGATCGTACTGACAGAACTGGACAATGTTCAAGGCTATAGATGCATTCAGATGATACGCAATGCTAAACGCAGCCACATTCTGGATACTATCAATTCTTCCTCTTCTGCCGATATCGACAAACCGCGACATTTAGACCTTCCTAATTCAATTGATTTAGACGATCTCAACCGTCACTTCTCCTCTGTCTCTATCATGGGTCGTCTAACCAAGCAACAAACTCTGTCTTTAATAACTGGTGTAACGCGTCCTCGTATTGATTCTTTCAGTTTCATTCCAGTTGAGCCGAGAGTGATCAGAAAGATCATTTCTCGATTAAATCAAAAGCTGTGGGATGTGACAATATCACCCGTGGTATGATCATAACTATTCTGGATCGATGCGATTATCCACAAATTAGTAAATTTTATTCCTGTACACCGGAGTATTCCCTTCCCTGTGAAGCAAAGCCTATGTTCGTCCACTACCTAAGGTATCTAATCCCTCTCTTCCTACCGACTACCGTCCAATTTCTATACTTCCCTTCGTATCTAAAGTGCTCGAGGCCTGTGTCCACAAACAATTCTCCAATTTTGTTCATCGAAACTCACTAATTAGCCCTCTTCAATCTGGGTTCAGGCCTGGGCACAGCACTGTTTCCGCCCTCCTTAAAGTGACTGGCGATATAAGGGCAGGACCGGAAGACACCAAAGTTACTGTTCTAGTGTTGGTTGATTTATAAAATGCCTTTAATACCGTCAGTCACGTCATCCTGTTAGCTATTCTGTCCTATGTTATGGTCTCTCCCGAAGCACTGGAATGGTTTTCCTCTTACCTTCAGGAACGTCAGCAGTCCATTCATGTTGGAGATCCTTCATCATGCTGATGTGATTTGGAAGCTAGTATTACGTGAAGAGTAATCTTGATTTAAACATTATCAGTAACATGAAAAAGCGATCTCAAAATTCAGTGGTGTTTTTTTATTATTTGACAAAACAAAAAAAATTAACAGTCATAAAACAACAAGGTTTCTATGGTGACACACATTGCACTCAAAATAGGTTGCATATCTAGATTTTAGTAGGTAGGTTGCATGCATTAACTTTAACAGCTAGCGTTCCTCAAGGCGGCATTCTTTCTCCTCCTCTATTCTCTATTTTTATTAATCTTATAACTTCCGAGCTTCAGTGTGCGTATCATCTGTATGCAGATGACTTGCAGTTATATTTATATTTATTTATATTTATATATACTTTATGTCAAGGGAGGGTTGATGAAATACCTCACGCTATCAACAAGTTAAATAGGGACTTGGCAGCCATAAAAACCTGGTCTGATAGATTTGGTGTTGCAATAGACCCTAAAAAATGTCAGACGATCATAGGTGGGAGTCCACGTAGTATTGGTAAGGTAGATGGTTCAAACTTTCCACCAGTTCTCTTTAATGGTACGGTCGTTCCACATCAATGGTACCCTGAACTGGCGTACTCAACTCGCTAGGGTCAGCCAGAAGGTTACTGGAACGCTGCAGGCTCTGTACCGTCTGAAAAAATTAATACCATCAAGTACCAAGACAATGCTTGTGTAGTCCTTAATTTTCCTTATCATTGATTATGTGATGTGTGCTGCTATGACCTGAATGCAGATTTACTCGACAAACTTGACCGTCTTCTCAATAACTGCATTTGATTCGTTTTAAATCTGCGTAAATATGATCATGTCTCTGTGCATCGGTTGCTTCTGAAGTGGTTGCCCATACGCCAGCGCAGAGACCAAAGGGCACTGACCACCTTGTTTTCATTTCTTGACTCTCCCTCCTCCCCTAGTTATCTAGCCCCCCCACTTTCAGTACATTTGCGCAAACCACAATAGAATTCTACGTTCATCAGACAATCGTCTTCTTCTATGTCCCACTCACCACACTAACTTCATTCACTCTTCCGTCTTCGTTCAGTCTATCTCTCTATTGAATGCGCTCCCCCAAGAAATCAGGATGGCAACCAACAGATCATCCTTTAAAAAGTTAAAGTTCGTGAGCACATTCGTAAGAAGCTGGCAGTATCATCACAGCGGTAATATTTTCTCATTGTTTGTCTTGTTTTATAAGTATATTCATGTATTTATTTGTTCTTATATTGTTTTAATAGGTATAAATATCCTTATATTTAAATAAATATTTATTCAACAATTTTCGATATTGCACCTACCACTGTTTATCTCTGCATCACCCAAATGTTGACTGGTAGAAAATGTCTAAATAAATAAATACATCTTCGACAACGCCTCAGTTCTCCAATCCTTACGGGAAAATATATTACCTCGAAGGTAACACTAGAATGTCACAATGCATTAAAAAAATATGGTACGGTATCTAGCCGCAACTCGGTGACACTGCAAAGGACACACTTGCTAAATATACACTTGCTAAACGAGGATCCAGTTCGACAGTAATTTGGACCCGAGCCTATATCGTACCCATTCACAGGTGGCTACAGGAGTTCATCCACACACAAGCGGGGAACTGGCGGATCTCGACACTGGGCTGCAGGCAGTCCAAGGAAGCTACGCCATCCTTGGATAATAGTCTAACCAGGCTTTTATTACGCCTGGACAGGAACGGCCTGCGCCTGGTGACGGGGACCATCACGGAACACTGCTCGCTATACAAACACTTCAACTCAATAGGCATAACGGACAGTCCTCTGTGCAGGGCGTGCATAGAGGCTGAGGAAACCGTAGCACAAATGCTCTTTGAATGCACAGGCGTCACCCAGATTAGAACAGAAACTCTCAGGTCACCCGGATTTGAAAAGATTCTGAACAAACCAGGAGATTTAATTAGTTTCTGGAGGGAGGTAGGCTGGTTAGAATAACCACCAAACGGCCACCATGGCCCAAACACAATGGTCCACCGTACGGACTAAGTGCGGAAACAAAACCCTATAACATAGAACAGAACATAGAATCTTTTTCATTAAGTCCATCAGTTTCCAGATACAATGCTTGTTACCGATCGCTAAAATTTTTCAACCCGTTCAAAATGGTTTCAACATATATAAGATGCTCACATTTTCTTCTGAAAAATAATTTATTCCAACTAACCAATGTTCACATGAAAACAAGATTTTCAGACGGGTGCTATGGGTTTTATTTTTTTTGCCTCATTTTTAATTTTCCCAAAAATGGTCTCATGTGTACATGTGACGCTGCTGGTTTCTAAAAATTACGTTTTCGGTATCTAAAATCTATCGTTCAGTTCATCTACATTCTGAAAATCAGATAGATTGCTATGAAACAGTCCGTTATTTGTTTTTATATATTTACAAATGCGGTCAGGTCAGACATGACGCGGAAAAGTTCGGAAATTAGGATGTTTTAATGTCAGAATAACCAAATCTATCGATTTTACACGGTTTTGTTTGTAAAACGTTAAGGCAAAAATGTTTATTTATTTATATATACTTTATTGTGCACCACAAAAATACATAACAAAAAATAAATCAAACACTACAAAATATACAATGGGCGGCCTTATCGCTTTCCGCAATCTCTTCCAGGCAACCTTGGAATGGACAGTGATTTGCCTGGATATAAAATGGGGCTGTCGTCGGTGCAAATAAGTATACAATAAACTAGAATAAATACACAGATATATACATATCCTAAATAATAGATACATAAATACATACATACTTACAAAATATATAAGCAACAAAAATAAATGAAAACTATAGATAATTACAGTTACGAGAACAAAATCACAACGACAAGTAATGTTCCTTCACGAGTCTCCTAAATACAGGTAACGATTGCGCGCGTTTTATTTGAACTGGCAATGCATTCCACAAACGAGCGGCCTGGACAGTAAAGGACTTGTCGAGGAAAGTTGTGGAATGCATAGGCATTTTAAGCTTTAAGTTATCTGATGACCTTAAAAATTTCGTGTGGGAGTCGCAAAGAAACTGGAAACGTTTCTTGAGATGGAGAGGGGTGGGAGGGGAAAAAAGCACGTTATACAAAAGCGAAAGAATGTGAACATTCCGGCGAAGGCGAATTGGTAACCACTTGAGCTTCACGCGAAATTCGGAAACATGGTCATATTTGCGCAAACCGAATATGAACCTTATACAAACGTTTTGAAGCCGCTCAAGTTTATCGAGTTGGTCTTGGGTAAGATCAAGATAGCTGGCATCAGCATAGTCAAGGATAGGTAGAAGTAGCGAATGTGCAAGCGCAATCTTGGTGGCAGTCGGTAGAAAATTACGTAATCTCTTCAAAGATGCAGCGGATGCAAATAGTTTACGGCTAACTTCCTGTAGCTGAGTAGTCCAAGAAAAGTTTTTATCGATAAAGATCCCCAAGTTTTAACTTTCTCACTGAAGGGAACAACTGAATTGTCAAAAGAAACCTGGGAAAGAGTCGTCCAGTCGATCCTCGAGACCGTCCGAGAACTGCCTACCACCACAACCTGCGTCTTTATGGGATTGACCATAAGTCCATATCTCTTACTCCAGTCGCATATACGGGCCAGATCACGATGAATCGTTAAGATAGCCTCGGATAGATTTCCAAGAGGAGCTCGCGAGTAAATTTGTAAATCATCTGCATAAAGATGGTAGAAAGAAATTAGTTCGTCGGAGATTGAGTTAATAAAAACTGCGAAAAGTAAAGGAGATAGAACACCACCCTGCGGTACACCGGCAGAAGTATTACTACAGGAAGACAAGGTCTCTCCAATGCAAATACGTTGCCGGCGGCCGAACAGGTAAATACGAAACCAGTCAATTACTGATGGAGAAATGTTAAGAGAGCATAAAATGCCAAGCAAAACATCAAAATCAACGGTATTAAAAGCATTACTGAAATCTAGCAAAGCTAAGACCGTTAGATTACTGTTTTCCATGGCTGACCTTATATCATCCGTAATGTTCAGACCAGGACGGAAGCCAGACTGGAAGGGGTTGAGGAGATTATTTTTAGAGAGGAAAGTGCTAATTTGATTGTGAATTAACCGTTCAAGAACTTTGGATATGAATGGTAGGATGGAAATTGGACGGTATTCAGAAAAAGATGAGGGATTAGACTTTATAGGTAAAGGAATTATTTGAGCATCTTTCCATGAGCATGGAAAGACACCACTAGATGCAGAAAAATTGAGAATGTGACAAATGACGGGAAGGATAAAATCCAGCACAGGTACTAACATATTACGGTTGATACAGTCACTTCCTACTGCATTGGAGTAATCGATAGTATGCTCTTCTTAACATCACATGCAGAGAACTGACTAAAAACAAATGGAGAATAACTGGGAGTCGGAAGTGAAGAAAGATAATTCAGTGTATTTAATTTGATTGTCCTATTATAATTGGACGAGGCAGTAAAATGAGTATTCATTGTTGGTAATGGGTTACTAATAGAATTAATTTGAATTTGGAATTCTAAATGGGTGCCCCAAAAAAATCACTAGGTCTGTTTTTTCACTTTTAAAAAAATAAATCCTGAAAAGGACTCGAATGTGTTACAAAAATAAAAATACCAGCAAAACATAGTAGTACAAAAATATGCTTTTTATTTAAGTATATATTGTATTTATGTAAGGATATATTGTAATGTTGCATGTTTTTACTTACGGTTTGGTTGTTAAAATGTTGGTCTTTTATCATACGTTCTCTCTAGATAAATGCATGACCATTGCCGGTGTGTTAAATATTCCTGAGGCTCTGTATTTCATTGTTATTAATATTTTCTGTAGATTTTCTTGTTGTGACACTTACCTATGTCAAATGTTAAACTGTCAGTTTCTTTTTATTTTTCAGTTTGGCTTAGTCTATGATGTTACTTTTTGGTTTATATAGTTTTAATTATTTTTATTGATATCGCTAAAACATTGTATTAGTTATAATTTATTTTTTATATTATGATTGTACGAAATAACTATAAATTAACTATTGTTCTAAATTTAATTTATGAAATTTACGCACTCCAAGGAGGTCCGATTATATTTGAAGAAACCACTGTTTGAAAATGGAAAAGAATATTGATTTTGGAAACGAGCTGAAGGGTATAAAAGCAGAGGCCGTCAGAAACAACGGGCGTTTCTATCTCGGATTCTATCTCTGATTCTATCTCCGATTCTATCTCCGACTTTACGATAATAAAAGGGTCTGTCTCTTACAGTCCATCTTGGCCTGCCCTGGCCATTCCGGGGCTCACCCACTCCCTGCCGGAGCCAACTCTTCCTTCCCTCGGAGTCCCGCCCGCCGAGGCCACCACCAGCCGTCAATCACTCCCTGCCGGAGCCTCCATCTCCCGAGGACCACCTCCCGCTGCAGGCCACCTCTGAGGCCTAACCTCCTAAGCGTGCAGTGCCGATCAGTAGTGTTAAACTGTGTTTTTGTACTCCCTTTGTATTTTTAATTATATTATAATATTCAATTATATTATTATTTTCCCTTACATTTTTCCCTCCTGGGAAAATGTAACGTTACAATTTGGCGCCCAATTCAGCTTACCCACCCTCTCTTCCCTCTCTAAATTCTAAAACTAACCCACCCCCTCTTCCCTCTAAATTCTAAAACTAACCCACCCCCTCTTCCCTCTCTAAATTCTAAAACTAAACTTTCACAAGTTTTTCAATTATATTTTGGCGAACCTTTATTCATCACCTCATCCATTACAACCTTTACTCAACACTTCTTATACTGAACATACTCGTAATACTACACCCCCACACACACTACGATAACCATTGTAATCGTCATCCATTCTTCGCTTGTACGTGTTAAAACCATCGTTCGTTCGTTGGTCATTTGCAAGTTGGGGTTTGGCTTACTTTACGACGTTCTATAGGAGAGTATCCTATAGACGTTACCACCTACTCTTTACTCTTTTCTTTACCTCACTACACTGCATCCCCACACACTTGCACACCACTGCGGTTACCATTCATTGGTAATCGTACCCAGTTTTCGCTTGTGTGTGTTAACTTGTCACTAGCAAGTTGGGGACTGGGACACTCCACGACGCCTGCAGGACAATATCCTGTGGACGTTTGTACAATACTGAACATTAATTTACTTTAATCATTACTCCATTTAGTTTGATTTGTTACCACGGCTAGTGCAACTTGTAACTAAATTACTTAAAAACTTATTTAAACCTAGACTAATATTTTTAAATCTTAAACATGGATAGACCAATAAGATACTCGTACCTCAACAAACCTGAGTTTGAATACGAAGTTTCTATCAGAGCTGAAAGCCCTGCTGAAACTTTGACAAATCGGAGACAAAAATAAATTGTTACAGTTTATACAATATTATTTAGAATATTATTTATTATTTAGTTTATATATTGTTTTAGTTTTTATTTTACTAAAGTTTTACAGTTTACACTGATCATGCTGCACTGAAATGGTTCCAAAATCTATCTAATCCTTCTGGGAGATTAGCACGTTGGACTCTTCGTCTATCATGCTTTGATTTTGATCTGAAACATAAGAAAGGAAAGGATAATTCCGTTCATGGGACATTCCGTTACAAAAGATTCAATTAGCACTAAATAGCTCTGTAAATGCTACCACAGGGTTCTTCTCCTTGATGTCTCTAAGAACTTTCATATTTATTCATTTTCATAAGTCTGTAAATAATTCATAAGGATAAAACTTTTGGCATTGTTAATTATATTTAGTTTTTATGGAGCGGTGCATAACTCGTTAAATAAGCCATTATGTCGAGCGGTACTTAACTCGTTAAATAAGCCTTAGTGTATCTATATCTTTATCTTATTTTTAAATACTTACTTGAACTTAAACTTAGATTTAATTTACTTGTACTTGAACTTGAAACTCGCAAGGTTTTTCCTTAAGCACTAATGCTTTAAAACCTTGACTATTTTTCTGAAACAGGAAAGTTTTGTAAATATTTAACTTAGTTATTTTTTTGGGTTTTAAAAAGGTGCGGGTTACGACACCTAATTAAAATAAATAAGCCTTCGTAACCTTAAAAAATAATTCCTTGTGGAGTATGCGTCATAGAATGTGAACCATATCCCCTAAGAATGCTGGTGATGTATGATTGAGGGAGCACAAAAGGCGAGTTGTTGAAAGGTGTATGAAAGAGCAAGGTCTTATTTACAATATCTAAATCTTTTCAGTTGATAATTTTCTTGGGTTATGGGGAATCATAATTGTAAGATACTACACACCAGATGTTAGTGTTTTCTTTCTTTTTAATTTTCAGTACCACTGTAAATAGTCTGCTAGATTTGCTAAGTAATGCCCTAAAAATTTATTCATGGGATTCAAAAAATTTCCGGGGTTGCTGGGGAAATGTAATGTTGCATGTTTTCACTTACGGTTTGGTTGTTAAAATGTTGGTCTTTTATCATACGTTCTCTCTAGATAAATGCATGACCATTGCCGGTGTGTTAAATATTCCTGAGGCTCTGTATTTGATTGTTATTAATATTTTCTGTAATTTTCTTGTTGTGACACTTACCTATGTCAAATGTTAAACTGTCAGTTTCTTTTTATTTTTCTGTTTGGCTTAGTCTATGATGTTACTTTTTGGTTTATATAGTTTTAATTGTTTTTATTGATATCGCTAAAACATTGTATTAATTATAATTTATTTTTTATATTATGATTGTACGAAATAACTATAAATTAACTATTGTTCTAAATTTAATTTATGAAATTTACGCACTCCAAGGAGGTCCGATTATATTTGAAGAAACCACTGTTTGAAAATGGAAAAGAATATTGATTTTGGAAACGAGCTGAAGGGTATAAAAGCAGAGGCCGTCAGAAGCAACGGGCGTTTCTATCTCGGATTCTATCTCTGATTCTATCTCCAATTCTATCTCCGACTTTACGATAATAAAAGGGTCTGTCTCTTACAGTCCATCTTGGCCTGCCCTGGCCATTCCGGGGCTCACCCACTCCCTGCCGGAGCCAACTCTTCCTTCCCTCGGAGTCCCGCCCGCCGAGGCCACCACCAGCCGTCAATCACTCCCTGCCGGAGCCTCCATCTCCCGAGGACCACCTCCCGCTGCAGGCCACCTCTGAGGCCTAACCTCCTAAGCGTGCAGTGCCGATCAGTAGTGTTAAACTGTGTTTTTGTACTCCCTTTGTATTTTTAATTATATTATAATATTCAATTATATTATTATTTTCCCTTACATTTTTCCCTCCTGGGAAAATGTAACGTTACAATTTGGCGCCCAATTCAGCTTACCCACCCTCTCTTCCCTCTCTAAATTCTAAAACTAACCCACCCCCTCTTCCCTCTAAATTCTAAAACTAACCCACCCCCTCTTCCCTCTCTAAATTCTAAAACTAAACTTTCACAAGTTTTTCAATTATATTTTGGCGAACCTTTATTCATCACCTCATCCATTACAACCTTTACTCAACACTTCTTATACTGAACATACTCGTAATACTACACCCCCACACACACTACGATAACCATTGTAATCGTCATCCATTCTTCGCTTGTACGTGTTAAAACCATCGTTCGTTCGTTGGTCATTTGCAAGTTGGGGTTTGGCTTACTTTACGACGTTCTATAGGAGAGTATCCTATAGACGTTACCACCTACTCTTTACTCTTTTCTTTACCTCACTACACTGCATCCCCACACACTTGCACACCACTGCGGTTACCATTCATTGGTAATCGTACCCAGTTTTCGCTTGTGTGTGTTAACTTGTCACTAGCAAGTTGGGGACTGGGACACTCCACGACGCCTGCAGGACAATATCCTGTGGACGTTTGTACAATACTGAACATTAATTTACTTTAATCATTACTCCATTTAGTTTGATTTGTTACCACGGCTAGTGCAACTTGTAACTAAATTACTTAAAAACTTATTTAAACCTAGACTAATATTTTTAAATCTTAAACATGGATAGACCAATAAGATACTCGTACCTCAACAAACCTGAGTTTGAATACGAAGTTTCTATCAGAGCTGAAAGCCCTGCTGAAACTTTGACAAATCGGAGACAAAAATAAATTGTTACAGTTTATACAATATTATTTAGAATATTATTTATTATTTAGTTTATATATTGTTTTAGTTTTTATTTTACTAAAGTTTTACAGTTTACACTGATCATGCTGCACTGAAATGGTTCCAAAATCTATCTAATCCTTCTGGGAGATTAGCACGTTGGACTCTTCGTCTATCATGCTTTGATTTTGATCTGAAACATAAGAAAGGAAAGGATAATTCCGTTCATGGGACATTCCGTTACAAAAGATTCAATTAGCACTAAATAGCTCTGTAAATGCTACCACAGGGTTCTTCTCCTTGATGTCTCTAAGAACTTTCATATTTATTCATTTTCATAAGTCTGTAAATAATTCATAAGGATAAAACTTTTGGCATTGTTAATTATATTTAGTTTTTATGGAGCGGTGCATAACTCGTTAAATAAGCCATTATGTCGAGCGGTACTTAACTCGTTAAATAAGCCTTAGTGTATCTATATCTTTATCTTATTTTTAAATACTTACTTGAACTTAAACTTAGATTTAATTTACTTGTACTTGAACTTGAAACTCGCAAGGTTTTTCCTTAAGCACTAATGCTTTAAAACCTTGACTATTTTTCTGAAACAGGAAAGTTTTGTAAATATTTAACTTAGTTATTTTTTTGGGTTTTAAAAAGGTGCGGGTTACGACACCTAATTAAAATAAATAAGCCTTCGTAACCTTAAAAAATAATTCCTTGTGGAGTATGCGTCATAGAATGTGAACCATATCCCCTAAGAATGCTGGTGATGTATGATTGAGGGAGCACAAAAGGCGAGTTGTTGAAAGGTGTATGAAAGAGCAAGGTCTTATTTACAATATCTAAATCTTTTCAGTTGATAATTTTCTTGGGTTATGGGGAATCATAATTGTAAGATACTACACACCAGATGTTAGTGTTTTCTTTCTTTTTAATTTTCAGTACCACTGTAAATAGTCTGCTAGATTTGCTAAGTAATGCCCTAAAAATTTATTCATGGGATTCAAAAAATTTCCGGGGTTGCTGGGGAAATGTAATGTTGCATGTTTTCACTTACGGTTTGGTTGTTAAAATGTTGGTCTTTTATCATACGTTCTCTCTAGATAAATGCATGACCATTGCCGGTGTGTTAAATATTCCTGAGGCTCTGTATTTGATTGTTATTAATATTTTCTGTAATTTTCTTGTTGTGACACTTACCTATGTCAAATGTTAAACTGTCAGTTTCTTTTTATTTTTCTGTTTGGCTTAGTCTATGATGTTACTTTTTGGTTTATATAGTTTTAATTGTTTTTATTGATATCGCTAAAACATTGTATTAATTATAATTTATTTTTTATATTATGATTGTACGAAATAACTATAAATTAACTATTGTTCTAAATTTAATTTATGAAATTTACGCACTCCAAGGAGGTCCGATTATATTTGAAGAAACCACTGTTTGAAAATGGAAAAGAATATTGATTTTGGAAACGAGCTGAAGGGTATAAAAGCAGAGGCCGTCAGAAGCAACGGGCGTTTCTATCTCGGATTCTATCTCTGATTCTATCTCCAATTCTATCTCCGACTTTACGATAATAAAAGGGTCTGTCTCTTACAGTCCATCTTGGCCTGCCCTGGCCATTCCGGGGCTCACCCACTCCCTGCCGGAGCCAACTCTTCCTTCCCTCGGAGTCCCGCCCGCCGAGGCCACCACCAGCCGTCAATCACTCCCTGCCGGAGCCTCCATCTCCCGAGGACCACCTCCCGCTGCAGGCCACCTCTGAGGCCTAACCTCCTAAGCGTGCAGTGCCGATCAGTAGTGTTAAACTGTGTTTTTGTACTCCCTTTGTATTTTTAATTATATTATAATATTCAATTATATTATTATTTTCCCTTACATTTTTCCCTCCTGGGAAAATGTAACGTTACAATATAAATTTATTTTAAACATCTTTATTTGAAAAATTTAATTTTGGACTTAGCATAAATCAAAAGGAATTAGGGGTTTCTTTCCATTTTTTTTAAGGACTTATAAAACTAAAATCTACCTTCTGGTATAATGTTGTCTTCTTCTGTTTAATTGAGATCATTAATTTGACTTCTTTAAAAAATTATACCATTCTCCGTCATCATTAGAATATTCCTCATTCTCATCAATTCGTATCTCAGATGCGCTAAGGTATCCGTCGAAATTCAATTTTTCTTACGTTATTTGCAATTATCAGGTCAGTATCAGGTTGTATGTTGATCTAAATATGATTCCCGGCCATATCAAATATTTATATGTAAGTACGTACTACCGATACCGGGATTACATACCTAATAGCCGAGGAAAAGGTCATTGACTTCTACCGCTGCGCCCGCGTTGCCGTCAACCATAATCATTCTGTTACGCGTAATTTTGAATATGTGATATCTTTTAAACCATTCATTTGAATTAAATGATGGTAAGGCATATTGTATTCTAAATTAAATGCTCATTTTAAGTAGCATAGTTTATTGGATAAGGATAAAATAACAATGAAATTTTTATCAAATTCTGAAATATAAAAATGGTTATCCTTAGAAAATAGACTTATGCCATTGGTGACTTTTTTTAACTTTTTTGTGATGAACTATACTGTAGAACATAAATTTTATGTAACTTTTACGATTTCTGCGGCGCACGCCAATAAACTTCCCAGTCGGCATGATTTTTTCCGACATCTTCAACAATAATCGTCAAATTTCAGCCAGTTTACACAAAACCTTAATAAGTTATACATTAATATCTTCCATATTAATCACTCTGTGCATTAGTGAAAACTGTTTGAAAATCCGTTCGGTAGTTTTTGAGTTTATCGCGTTCAGACAGACAGACAGACAGACGGACCCGACGGGGGACTTTGTTTTATAATAAATGTAAGGATGACAAAAATCATCAATACTTTACTTAACGATTTTTGTTAAGAAATCTCTAAGTATGTTTTACTTTCATAAAGTTATGGTATTTTCAGTTCATAATATTCTTAAATCCATCATGGACTTAAGGATACTGATCGTTAGGAGCTGAAAATACCACAAGTTTAATAAATTTTAATTTTCGAAAATATACTTAGGGACGTCATAATAAAAAAATGTCAACACCCATCGATAGAGAAAAAGAAGCTCTGTCGGCTGGTGTTTTCAGGGTAAATATCTCTAAGTTGGACTTAGGGATTTTTCGTCTGGGGCACCCAAATGAAAGCAGTGCGGTACCGGGATTTTTCGAATGGGGGCACCCAAATGAAAGCAGTGCGGTACCGTTTCGGTCAGAGTGCTTACCGACCAATGAGGAAACATAAGCAGTACCAAAACGATATCGAACCGACCAATGAGGAAATGGCCTAAAACTAGCTTCTGCCCGCGACTTCGTTCGCGTGGACGTCGTATCGACATCACAATAAACCTACCAAAATAACAGCCACATTTTTATAAAACTTCCCTGTATACTACGTTTGTGGTTTTGGTCTCAGCAGCCAAAATATTATACTGAGAGTCAGGACTGGTGAGGCTCAGTAAGCGACGAGTTGTCCGTGTGAGAAGCAACTCGTCCCGAGGTCGACACCCGCCTTCAGGGCAATTTCCTATTGCTTGCGAACTTTTTCGTCTTTAGTGAATTAATGATGTTTCTGCATCGTCGTCATCACCATCGTCATCATCATTCTCGTGCCCTCATCCCAATTTATTAGTGTTCGGCCTAACACGTCTTTTTCTTCCATACTTCTCTATTCGTTCCTGCTTATAGGTACTTTTTACTACCTAATGGCACAACACCGATAAACTGATTGATGCATTTTTACAGATTGTTCCGGACGAACGGCTATTACTAAAATAATAAAACAGTAGATTGTGAACACACGGAAACGGATTTCTCATTAACATTCACCTAATCTTAGATATTTATTTTTATTATAACCATTAAGTTTTGCGCCCTTTCTGTCATCTATGACAGAAAGGGCGCAAAACTTAATGTTTTTCTGTTACGTTCGACGTTCTAAGAACTATCAAATACTAGTCTATCAATGTGAAAAAAAAACATGGTTTGTTTTCTCCGATTTCTTATTTTTCTATTCAAATCTCAATTCTTCCCAGTTTTTTATCCTTATAGGAAATAGGATCGCAGGGTTTGCAATTTGGACATTCTAAAAAGATGGCGGCTGCAAAAATTTTCAAATTTCTCGTCATGGGTGTCTAAGGTGTCTTTTACATAGTATTCGAGGATGCTAAAGCCGATTATTATGTCAAAATGTAAATCCGAGATGGCGAAAATTTTCGCGTTTCTTCATATCATGACGCCATGTTGTAAAGAAATCTCATTTCTGCAACTTTTTCGCGCAAGTGTCCCAGATCCATATATGGATACTGGTGCCAATTCTCTTGTCACAAATGCCTCTAAACTAAACTAAAAATCACCAAAAGTTTGTTTATTCCTGTCAAACGACGATTTCCCATTCTGAAATAAACTAAAATGACACAAATTAACTATATTTTAATTTCACAACACTAAGATGGTACTGATGGTATTAATTTAGTAAAAATGGCAATTTTGCTATTCTGAATTTGATGTTTTTCACCGAAAATTTCGATTGTCTAACTACACATGACTATTTTTATACTAAAATTAGTTGTCAAGAACTAAAATTTACCTTACTTTATGTATCTTTTTCTGTTCTTTTGCTTCTATGCATCTCGAAAATTGTGTGTCCTATGGCAAAAATAATGAAAATTTCGACCCCCTTTATGAAACCCATAAACCCCTAAAACTCAACATGTAGGTGATAAATTTTCATATTTTCCATATAAAAAGTGAAAAATTTCATATAAAACACGTCGAGACTGCCACCCGTGCGCGCTTGAGGCTCTAAGAAAAGTTCACGGAATAGGGCAAACGTGAAGTCGCGATTGTAAAGTTCGATTTTAGTTTTGATTTTTTAAGATTTTTAAATTTAGTTTTTTTTTTTGCAGAATATCTTTAACATTCTCATAGCCAAAAGTAAGGAATTTTAGTGATAGCTTAGTTAGTTTAGTTTGGTGTATAAGAGAATCGGCAGTACTACTCGTATTTTATGTAAAACGCTTACCTCTATGTTATAATACAATGTTATTTAGACATTCAGTCTAAATGTACCTAAATGCATTTACTCGTAACACCAAATTGTAGCATTTTTATGTTGCTTGTTATGAATGAAACTAAACGAATATACACAAAAATTCCAGACTTATTTCTTAACCGTGTCTACCTACGTAACTTAAGAAAATATCATCTATCTATAGGATCAAAGCGATCACTACGCTCGATCTGTAGGCGTGTGTGCATGAACCGTGCACACCAACAGCATCGCAATGACTTTGCCTAAACTCTGTCGAGTGAATTTTATGCACGGACTCTTAAGACGAGCGGTGTCTTTGTGTCGCGTCGCGTGTCGCGCCTGTTTGAAAGAGCCTTTAAGTACTATAAGTATTCGTGGCAAGTTTAAACTAAAAAAATAAGATGTTTCATATATTAAAAACTGTAGTATCCATCCTTTTGACACCGATTGGTTTTAATAAAATTTTGTATAATTAGGTAAATATAGTAATTTACTGTAGCGGCTTGCAATTTAGGCATTGATGGACGATCGTAAAAATGTAGGACGAGGCAAAGCCGAGGCACACATACGTGAGTTCATCAATGCCTGGTGGCGGCCAAGGCTTGTATAGTGTATATACTTTTCTCAAACAATGCGCGTAAATTCAAACTAAATTAATTATAATTCCAGAATAAATGACGAACAAAGAAAATTTTTCACGCGCCAATATGTTAATTTGTTTCTTCGTTACTTTAAAACAGCTATTTCTTTACTAAGCCAGTTCGAAATTTAAATAAAATCTTTGATAAAGGCTCTTTCAAACGGGCGCGACACGCGACGCGACACAAAGACACCGCTCGTCGCGCGACGAGCGGTGTCTTTGTGTCGCGTCGCGTGTCGCGCCCGTTTGAAAGAGCCTTAAGTTACCTCCTTGGTTGCCATGTGTTGAAGTAAAAATTTAGTTCAATTTATAAATAACACAACAGATATAAGTTTTTATAGTAATTTATTTGGCCGCTAAATACGACAGATATGGATTTTCATAGTAACAATGCCGGCCGCCTCCTCGCTTTTTTTTTTACCAGTACAGCTTACTCTTTGGCTCGGAAACTATTCGCACATAAAAAGTAATTTATCAACATTAAGTTCAGGACATAATTGATTGATTTCACTAAAAAAGAGAAAGCACTATTATTGTCACTGGATCAAAACGAGACAAAACATAAACATACAACCGGCAACCGACGCCGTCCTCCTGTGCCACTGCCGTCGCCGAACCGTGCCGAAATTGTTTTCGTAATTAGTTAAAGGACGTCTGTTTGCTGAATCAATCAAATCGTCATCTCAAGACAGGGGTAGCCAATCATTCGCCTCTGATTGTATTATGTAACCTGACCTCAGAATTATCTTTGTCTAATGCAATGCCCCGTCAGCATTTACTAAACAGTGTCCGCCTACCATCGAAATCTAGAGAGATATCCGTTTTTTCTTCACTACAAATCTCCATACCATCCAAGAAGAACGGGGCTGTTTAGGTCTGACACCTCGAGATGCCACAGGATTTTGGTCGGTTGGAAAATGACGGAGAGTAATCACAACGGTACGTTCATTAATATATGTAGTTCACACCATTCCATGTATGTGTATATGCATGTATAGATCTTGAGATCTCAACCATCCCAGGATAACTGCTGAATCATTCTAAAAATATTTTTAACTAATATCACATTCAAACGACTGTAAAACTATCTAACATAGACGACCACCTAATAAATGCACTACTTACATAATTATGATCGCGGTATGCTAGTGGTTCTTCCTCCCTTTGGTACTACTGATTCTTAAATCGCAAATAAACGCAAGCCGCGTAAACTCGTTGAGAGGCGTCTACGAAACCATGTGTTCCCCTCTATCTTCAAAATTATAGAACAATTATTCATTTTCAATATTGATTTTTGCTCTCTTGAAAAGTTGTAAAAATGGATATCGGACCAGATGGCTCTGATATCGAGATTGTAAATATCGTTGTTTTTTTTTCTATTAATCGTTGATTGTTTTTTGTCTATTTCGGTCCTAAATCCCGTAAAGTATGAAAATTACGAAATTATTCGGACATTCATTTCAAATGAATGTTTCTACAACACATTATTTATAATTTGGCAATAATGTTTAAGTATAACGATCTTATCTAAGGGTTGTTTTCAATATTTATGTACATTTGGTGGACACATAATGTCATTATGTGTCCACCAAACAACCAACTTGTTGGTAAAATAAAATACAGTTAGAAATGTATACATAAATCAACATTCAGACTAATTAGTAATAACATTGCAGGTATAGATTTTTTAAAGAATAAAATAATATTTATTTGCTTAAAAACATGGTTAAATATGAAAAAAAAATAACAAGAGCATACATGTTTTTGCTTAACAGTCATAAGCGTATAAATTTTCACAAGCATAATTTAACATTTATTTTCAAAGAAGTCCTGGACACTATGAAAACTATGACTACACAACCATTCATGCAATTTATTTTAGAATAATCTCATATTTAGTGTTTTGAGATTACTTGGTATCTTATTATATATACGCACAGCTGGGCACCGTTAATCAAATAGTTAACTTCGTTAATCGTTATTCCGCTACAAAAAAAGTTAGCTTCGTTAAACGTTAAAGCGTTACATTTCGGAAGAATTAACGCAAGTTAACGTTAATCGTTAATCCGTTAATATGGGTAAAATTGCATTTTTATATCGTTGCGTTAGTGAACTTATAAAACCTGTTGGTTTAGGTTCTGGAAGTTAACAGGTTAGGAACAAAACAAAATACTTGTATAATTCAAATGTGTAATTTAATCGTCGGGCATAAGGTGCATATTCCCCTTCATGAACATTAACATGTTGAAGTTCTCCTCTGAAAGCGAGGCTCGTCTTGGTGTTAAAATGTCTTTACCCGTGGAAAACAGACGTTCAACTGCAGCACTTGAGGGTATAGCAGTATTGTATTTTATGAATAGATTTATGAATATCTGTTCCCCGAGGAATGCAGCATCGTTGAACGAGTCTTTTGATTTCATGTCCAGGCACATTTTAACGAGACTTTGCGCGTTACTCTTTAAAGAATTGGAGCTCTTTGATTTTTCTATAGACTGCGTGACAGAATTGAAAAAGTCTTCCTCGTCATCATCGTTGTTACTCGCATTGCTCCCTCCGCCACTTAAACTATCTCTGTCCTTTGAATTTTCCGCTGCTTCTTGTCGTAAGGCATCTTCTACCTTTTTTCCCATGCACTTTTTTACTGCATCCACTCTACTGCTGTCATGCGTTTCCAGCCATATCTACATCATACTAATCTGAACCTGTTTTTCGCGCCGGTGCCGCGGTGCCGTGCGGTAAATAGTAGGCATAGGATTAACGATTAACGGACTTCTGCATATTAACGGAAGTTAACCTGTCCATTAACATTTTTAAAAGTTAACTTAAAAGTTAATCCGTTAATCAAAATGTTAACTTCGTTAATTAACGATTAACGGATTAACGAGTTAACGCCCAGCTATGTATATACGTACACACATAGATATACAACTTTTATTATATTTAGCTAGCCTCGGAAGAATATCCAGTACGAGCCTGTGGGAGTCTCGTCGGTTACGAGGATATAAATCATCTGCAGTACTAAATAATTCCTTATGCTTCCTCTCAAACATACATGTTCGTATATGTAAAGAGACGGTAGCGGCAACAAGCCAAGCTTTTTAAATATCGGCCTACAGGATTCATCAGGTCGAAACCCATATATTGCTCTGATGCATTTTCTTGTGCGGAAAATGCTCTATTAAGCCTTAGCGGACCACCGATTCAACGTATGCATAGTGGGCATTATTGCCGTTTTAACGTTTGATATATTTCTCACTATTTTAAGTGCATATATGAACTTATTTATTCGTTTGGAGACGGTATCAATATGTGCTTTCCAATTTATGTCTTGATCTAAAGTTGCGCCTAGAAATTTAGTTTGCATTACTTTATAAATTTTACGTATATTCATTTTAACATTGTATTTAACATTATTTGATTTACTAAATTGTATAAAAACTGTTTTTTTAAGATTTGAATTATTTTGAATTATTTATATTTAGATATTCAATGAGACTTTCAATAGTGTTATTAATATCAGTCTCATGATCGTC
This sequence comes from Omphaloscelis lunosa, assembly GCA_916610215.1. Classification (NCBI taxonomy): domain Eukaryota; kingdom Metazoa; phylum Arthropoda; class Insecta; order Lepidoptera; family Noctuidae; genus Omphaloscelis; species Omphaloscelis lunosa. The sequence goes on along the minus strand of OU744245.1, from coordinate 292,159 downwards.
AATCGTGTTATTTTTCTTATCAGCTGTTACAATAATAAAAATATCATCAGAAAATAATATACATACATATTTTATGGTTGGTTATATTTATTATAGACTTATAAACAATACTTGTAAACAATATCCACTTTTATTACAAGTTGCCAAAGCCTGTTACAGAACTTAGCGATGGGAAGTTCAAAACCCACATCAAACGTGTCGTTATCAAGAAAGCATATTATAAAATTAAAGACTACGTTGAAGACAAGAAAGTTTGGCAATAATTTCTGCACATGTAGCTTCCCTGGTATCTCATTAACATTAACGGCATAATTATGTAAGAGTCTAACTGCTCCCAAATTACCATGTTTATTTAATTATTATTTTTTTACATTCGTCCTTGACATATTCATCCTATTATTTGACATTATATACCTTTTTTTTTTTTTTTGAGGGTGGGAAATCATCAAATAACTTCTCCCGCTCTGGGCGGAGCGGGAGGGCGTGTCAGACTCTTACTGACTAAAACCCACCCGTGTTCCTTCGGTTGCCCTGTTGCCGGGGGCCACGATCTCCCTTTCGGTTTTCCTCGCAACCCCGGCGACATTATATACCTACAAGTTAATTTCAACTCTTTATTAGTGGCTTTTGTGCACATGATAATTATTCAGATTTATTACAGTTTGTAGCAAAATATCTGTTCTCGTCGACTGGGAAACGTACCCGAAAATCGACGGAAGGATATTAAATGAAATGTAAAGTATAGTTAAAACAACAGTATATTTAAAGAAAACAAAATGAACAGAACGAAAATAAAATGATGATGTGGATATATTTAGTAACCTTTTCCGCTTAGCTATTTCTAAAGAGTCTTGAAAAGACCCTGGAAGAAATCGACACGTGTTTCACCTCTCAACGAGGCATCCTCAGGATGACAATTAACTTGTCGTGAACTCGAACACGGCGTGTTGCCACACCAAGCACCGAGCTCGGTGATTGGTGTGGCAACACGCCGTGTTCGAGTTAAATAGCTAAGCGGAAAAGGTTACTAAATATATCCACATCATCATTTTATAATGGATTTCCGCAAGGTCACGCCTGAATCAATTAACTATCTTAGAACAAAAATTAATATTACGGAATACACATTTATAGAAAAAACTAATAGCCGTCAGATTGGTTAAAAAAAAAAATTGTTTGAAGGTGAAAGAAATTTAATAGCCAAATTTAAATGAGGCTTAGGCCCATCTATTTACTCACTTTAAATGACTGGCAATGTGACGCGGATTTCCGACCAATAGCTATTGTTGATTCCGTGTCGTTATAATAGATTAGCACGCATGAGATCGGTCGCGATGAACCTAATTCACCAAATTGAAAAAAAAGGGTTGAGTAGCGTCGACTAAAAAGAATTTACAATCTACACTATTTAAAAAAAAAGGGCTGGTAAACTGTTGGTCCGTTCGAGGGTGGCTCTTGGCAGAGCACGGCTGCCGTCCCGCAGCCGGCTACGTACGACCGGTAGCTCTACCTGGACCGCTGGCAGAACGCGGAGGCCAAAGGCCACGCGACGAATAGGACCGGCTGACTGGCTCCGGCCCAGGGGTGCGGCCGAAATCGGCCTTTTCTAACTGGGTCCAAGATAAACAGCATTTTAGACCATAAAGCAAGGCAAAATTGTGTAGGGGGTTAGGTAATAGACAAACTGGAATACTCACAAATATACCAAAAAGGAATTTTGAATCGGGGAGAATATCCCCAATTGGTCCTGGAAATGGGCACAATGTAGCAGCAAGGGTACACTTGCCACAATCCCCCAGTAAGGGCTTCCACACGTGGCTGTTCACGATAAAAAATTACTTATGTAAGACGGTTTTGATTAATGCTTCAGGAAAAGTACCAAGTGAGAAAGATAAATTAATTAAATGTGCTATAATTGCACTTAGCTCAATAGTGCATGCTTTTATAATTTTTGTATTGATTTCATCGTATCTTATAGAATTTGATTTTTTAATGATAGTATCTCCGTTCTAACTTCATTTTCAGACACAGGTTTTAGAAACATCGAACTGCTGAATTTTTCTTAGGGCTTGTTTTTTTTTTTTTTTGTTTTTATGTTTTTTTTTTGCTATATTAATGTAGTGGTTATTGAAAGCAGTTGCTATTTCTATAGGATCCGTGACTACTGTGTTATCGATTTGAATATTTTCTATATTGTCCTAAAAGTTATTGTTCATGATTTCGTCCCTAATTATTTTCCATACGGCTTTGCATTTGTTTTAATTTTCGTTTATAAATTTAATATTTGCGTTCTTTCTTGGTGTGTACATTTCTGTAAGATTTTTCAATATTGCATATATTTACTTTTATTTCCTATATTTTTATTTCTATAATATTGATAGTGTAGAGACCGTTTAGTTTTACAACTTTGTTTCAGTCTTTTGCTAATCCAGTTTTGTTTTTTTTTATTCGTTTTGACTTTTACTTTTATTTTCGGGAAGCATAAATTATAGAAAAGGCATACGAATTCGTGAAAAGAACTGAATGCTACATTTATAATATGGAAATTGGTTCTATTGCTTTAAAAAACTAAATTTAATTCCTGTCATTATTTGTTTCCCATACAAAATTGCTATGATCACAGTCACGCGTATTGCAAAAATGCAGAAAATAATAAATAATGTACGCACTATGTAACCAGATTCAATAATGTTTTGTCAGGTGAAGTGTGAGAAATATACTATAAAACAATGTAATTTTAATAAACCATTTATTTATTTGCTCATAAACACGTTTCTCATATTCTATTTCATTGTGTGTAACTTTGATATTTTATAATAATAGGAGTAAAATCCAAATTTAAATCTATGCGTCAAAATAGTTACAACGAGATGGTGCAAGTTTCTTTCGGCTGCGCCATTTTGTTTAGTAACTGTGGGTTTCGATTCGTGCGCGTCGTAAAAAGGACTTTAAGATATTGTTTTAAAAGTGCCAAGTTACGTGAATTCAGTAAGTACCTACTGTATTTACAGTGCAGCATGTCAGTGTAGTTAATGATACAATAAAGTCATATGCATGTTTCACGAGTAACTCGAGGGTGAAATTACAAACATATTATTTTTTTTAAGGCTAGGGAAACGTTAATTTTGTTCAATTATGTCACCATCGTGTTACTATTTTTGTGTCACGTGACACTTACGGCTTGTCACAGTATAATATATTCACTTAAATGTGAATAGTAATTCCATTTCCATTTTAGAAAAGATGCCGTTAACGCCCGCTGAACGACAAAGACGTTACCAAGAGCCTTTGAAATCGAAACGTCCAAAAAAATGGAAGGATGTACATGAAAAAAATTTGATTAGATTCGTCGACTTCGTTGTGACTCTGCCCGTCTTTATTTGTGTTACTTTTGTGTCAACTCAAACTCTTTCACTCATTTATTTGATTAAACCATTTACAGGCACTTTTGAATTGTCCAGGAATCGGTCAGTCAGAAATATTATGAAGCTAGTTGCCCGTTCCAAAGCGTAGTAGGTAGGTACCTATGGAGAAGAACGCGCAAGAAACTCCACGGACACTCTTTTAATTATAAAATATGTTACAAAATATTGGTTACATCATTCATGTTGAAATTATACATGTGAGAACAATGTAGAAAGACGTGCACGTTAGAAGGATAAAATAAAGAACAATTCAAAAATAAATAAGAAATAAAAATAAGCCATGGCAGCTAAGAGATGACCAGTCCAAACTGATGGCGCCCGTTCACGAACATAACGCATGGATTAGCACCATTCAGCTCAACCATTTTGAATAGAACTAATTGATCCAACCAACACGCGCCACCATCAGTGAAACATTTGAGTGAGCATGACACACAGCCGCCACGATATCACAAAAATAATACAAAAATGTGTACATACATTTTAAAAACGACCCCTAAATCTTAATTTTAAGCATATTATGGTCATTGAAAACTAACACTAACAGAGTACCTAGGTACTATGAATTATTACCTCAGAATAAAATGCAGCACAAATGCCTGACAGTTCTGCCATCGTCGATGTAATATTTTAGTTTTAATATTATATTTATCATGTAGGTAATGACTTTGTTGTATTTCTCATTACCAATACACGTACAATTGTTTACCAATGAGTTTGTACATTACAATACTATTTATTGCAATGTATGCGGTGGCGCGGCTAGGAACTATATTTACTTTCTCGCCGCGCCACCGATTTAGTCAAATTTCTTGTGAATCTTTAAAGTACATTTTTTATATTATTATGTACAATAATGAACATATTATGTACATTTATTCTTATTAACCCCAATTTAAAATGCGACTGTGGCGCGGCCAGGTAGTACCACGCGCAATTTCGATTTATCTCGAAGAAGGTTGTCAAAATAATGTTCGTATTTCCAAGCATGTTTGAGAAAATGTTATTTTGTTCACAAAAATAAATAATTAGATGAAATATGATGTTTATTTATCATGTATTATTTATTTTTAACTGATTAAAAAAATGAGGAGGTTCTCAATTCGCCAGTAATTTTTTTTTTTGTATATTTGTCACGCGATTACTCTGCCAATTATTGATTGATTTTGATAATTCTTTTTTTCTTTGGTCGGTTATACTTCAGAGGTGGTCCCATATACATTTTATTAACTTTTCTTGAGTAGTTTTTCAGTTAGCTTCAATAATACGTATTTTCCCACTTAGTCTACGTGGATTATGTTATAATAAGTTCTCATTGTTATTGGTAGATAGAGGTATTCGAATTAAGTTTTCGAATAGAATTTAGTTTATTTAGAGTAGGTACCACAATTAAAAAGTGAAAAATAAAAGATTTTACAAAAACTTTATATACCTACTTAGGTACTTACCTATTCACAAAATTAGGCATAAAAAGGAAAGCAGGTTCTGAGATGAGATTAAAAAAAGTGCACGTCTCTGACTAGTACCTACCTACCTATATTATAGTTATTTGTGGCTCGCTTTGCCGCACTAGTGCAGGAACACAAAGTAAAGCACGCGTGTTAAATACATTGCATTGTGAACTTTAAAGTGGTGCAATAAGAGCGACTTTACGAGCAAGGGTGTTGAAAACCTATTTTAGTTTAAATAGAAATGATTGGTTCACATGGAACTGATTGCTGCTTTTTCAAATTGAGCTAGATTAGTTGCTGGCTGCGCATCGTTACAGTTCCCCTCGTGGTTCCCTGAGGATGTCCCGTGGTGTTGGTATTGCTGGTGATGGTGGGCGGCGGAGAGCGGGGCGCGGGGCGTGGGCGCGGGGCGCAGTGAGCCGCGGCCGCACTGTGGGCCCGACCGCCGCCGCGCCGCTACCGTTCTCCCGCCGTACGACGCGCCCGCGTCCGCATCGCATGCCGCCACCAGCACTCCGACTCCTCACCGACGTTGCTCCACCACCAAGCCCCTTGTGCAGTGACCACCTAAGTGCAGTGCTATACCTACTTGCGATCAGTTTAGTGACAAGGAAAAGTTTGAACGTAGCGCGCGGGGAACTTTCAGCAAAGTTCAGCACCGACCAGTTTACAGCCAGCTGCGGGCCTGGCGCAGCTCTGGGTTCCTGGCCCTCCGGCGCAGCTCGCCATACAGGTACTTATTACATTATTTAACGATAAATAAACAAATGCTCCAAACCCAGAAGTAGGTACTTAAAAGAGTTGACTGAAAGTTGCCGAAAGTTAATAAACTTTTCTAACTAATTTCGCACAGTTCGTCGAGTTGATGACGAGACAGTTTGCGTGTGCCTACAGTTGTTTACATCAGTTTCATGAATATTAACGACAATATTATTCCACAAGCAACGCTCGTCAGCGTATAGTTTGCTGCTGAAACTTTAATTCTTGGCCGCATGTCAAGAACCACGGACAGTTTTCTTGTAAACATGATACGGACAAAACAATTATGTAGGCTAAAGAAGAAATACGAATTTACGATAGGCACCTACTAGATCACGTTATCCAATAATAAGTGATAATGAAGAACCGATAATATGCCGGAGCTAAATGAACTCTGTTTTTAAAACAGGTAGGTAGATTTTTCATAACGAAGAAACTTTGTCAACTCATAAATTGTTGTGTTTTCTCAAATCGTTTCAACTTTGTCAAATCACATCAAAGAACAATATCAAATGAATTATTAGCGTCGTAGAGTTGCGAGTGGCAGAAGCACTGAATTCCTGATGCACCGTGTTCACATGGTCACTTGGTCATTTGGTCACTACTTGGTCAGTAGTGAGGCGCTGAAATAAATCAAAATCAAAATATTTTATTTCTCTTAAGCCTACATGGACACTTATAAAACGCCATAAGCTAGGTGCACGGGTCAAATTGCTCGTTTCCTGTGGAGAAGAGCCGCCAAGAAGCTGCACGGTTAAGTACTCTTTAAAAAAATTAATTGGCTTTTTCTTTAGAATATTTTCAATCAACAGTGTTAATAGGTATGGGAGGACAGTGTAGGCATCTCAACAAGTACTAAGTAAGTACTTATCAAAAAAGAAAATGGTCAGCAAATTTACAGTCTACTAGGTGTACAACGTTCTCACATTGACAGAATAGAAAATAATCGGATATAGGTACCTAATAAAAGATAAATAAAATAGGCAATAAAAATTAAAACCATGATTGCCATTACAACTGTAACCTGATTAAATATCATGTGCACAAAAGCCACTAATAAAGAGTTGAAATATAAAATATTGTAGGTAAAGGTCAAATAACGAGATGATTATGTCAAGGAAGTATGTAAGAAAATCGGAGCGCGCTGCTCAGCGCGGCTGTTTCTTCTTATATTGATTTAACCTTGCCACACCATTCGTGTGAAGTAGCATTTGATTGTTTTCATTATTAATCGGTTCCTCTCCACATGAAAACGTTTGTATCGGGAGATATCTATTATTCCTGAAACCAACCTCTCTTATCTTTAAAGTAGACAGGAATAGACAAGATTTTGACGACTTAAACAGTGCATTCTCAATGATTCCAGATTGGTTTACAACAAATAACCTAGTTCGAAATGCCAAAAAAATAAAATGGTTCGTCTTACCGAATGTTAGAAAACTAGGGCCCAACATCATCTTATATAAAATGGTGCTTAAAATAGTAGATTCAGCAGTTTTTCTGGGCATAGGTAACAACAGTAGATGCCACATAGGGTCCTCAACCTTCAAATATCAAGCCTAGCCGGAAGGCTCAGTTCGGGCGCCTACGCCGCCCGCGAGCCGTCAGGAAAGTAAGACAATACACTGACGTTGATACAGCTCTGTTAGTCTGTTCTAGTTATTTTCATAGTGTTATGTCCTACGGAATTCTGCTGTGGGGAAAATCCCCTGATATCCAAAATTTATTAGTTCTTCAAAAACGAGCTGTTCGAGCAATTTACTAGCTAGGTGCCAGAGTTTCTCTGAGATAATTTTTTAAAGACTATGGTTTTCTCACTGCGGTATTACAATTCATCTTCGGCAACATCTATATATATATAATAAAACAGTAGAGTCCAGAGTGTCTGTACATAGAAGAAAAATAAAATAAAAAGGGTCAACTAAAAAGACCAAGTGCCTGTCGGACCACGCACATTGAGGGGATCCGTATTTAGGATGAATTTATCCCAAAAACAAAATTAGCTTTGTATTTGAAAACATGTTCTCCCATACATCGATATACGTCACGGTCAATTCTCCAACTGCAAACAACGTTGCCAGACGTCCCGATTTTAGCGGGAGGTCCTGATTTTTAAATCAAAATGAAATATCCCGCGCGGGACAGGTTCCGTCCCGCTTTTGTCCCCTTATTATTGCTGTTTTTTTTTTTCTGAAGTCTAAGGGTACTCAACTACCTAACGATGGGTAAATCTGATTTAAAATATCATATTTTTATTAAAATACAATTTCTATGGCTATTTTTGGTATCTATTGTCACGTAAACGTAAAACTCAAATAAAAAGATAAATGTTTAAAAACTTCTGAAACACTAGTTTACAATTTTTTTTTTTTTTTTCTGTCGCCGCAAACTTTATGGTTGAATTTTTTGCTTATGACATATTATTTTAAAATCTACCCTCAGCAATTTATGTGCAGCTTAAATGACTTCATTTTGACTTTTATCATCTAAGCGTATTTTTCCGTTGATAACGTGTGTGTTTCACTTTATTAATATTAATATGTAAAGTTTTTGCGACACGAGTCCTTGAAGGAGAAGTTGTTTATACAATACAAATAATTTTTGCTATATACGAGTATGTGGAGAATATGTTTCAACATTGTAGAAACGTAATCTAAGAGTTCGTCAAAACACCTGCTTATTGTATTTTGGGATGTTCTTGGATAAAAATTTGAAGTCTTGGGCACCTGATTGTGTTTGTAAATTGTGTGTTGAATATTTAAGATTGTGAAAAGTTGGCTAAAGAAGTGCTTTTAAATTCGACACACCAACCATTTGGCGAGAACTACTGAATCATATCGATGACTGTTATTTTTGTAGTGCCAACATAAAAGGCGTTAACGCAAAAAATCGAGCTAAATGGCAGTACCCAAGTACTAATTATGTTTAGGGTCCAGTGCAACATTCACTTGACTCTTTTGTGCCTAAAAATATATCTGAACCCTTAGTACAAACCAAAAAAGAACCAATCAGAAAATGATACTGATTTTGAAGATGTATCCAACGAACCAACATGTTTTCCACAAAACTAATGAGATGATCTTGTAACAGATTTGATCTTTCTAAACAAGGTTCAGAATAGTTGGCATCAAGACTCAAAGAAAAAAAATTGCTTTCTTCAGGTGCTAAAGTTACTTTTAATCGTGAAAGAGAAAAATAACTACGGAGTTATTTTTCTGACTATTGCTGGTCCCTGATAAGCCATTTTCTAGTCTACACATAAAAGGAGAGCTTTAGAACAAAATTTTGTAGAACTAAATGCTTAATTAAATTTTTTTAATCATTTTTTTCTTAGTAAATACATTTATTTTGTACCTTGTCATTTCTAACAACCCCTGCAATATTTCTCACATTGTCACAACTGCATTACTGCCAATTGATACCTACCATCCAGTCCTGACGTGTGAGACCTGTTTGAACGTCAAAATCACCCCAATGACTAAATCTCCTCTTCACAAATATTGTTTTTATAAGGCTAACTTTGACAATATTAATTGTAACATACAACAACTTAACTGGTCTGAACTGCTATGCCCTATGAACTCTGAAGAGGCTCTGGATAAATTCTACATTGAAATGGATAATATCATTAAACTTGACACCCCACTAGCCCGACCTAGATCAGTTAGCTATCCCATATGGTTCTCTCGCACTCTTATAACTATTTCTAAAAAGAAACAAAAGGCTTGGATTAAGTGGAAGAAATATAATAACATTTCTGATTATGAATCGTTTTCAAACTATAGAAGAAGTTTAACGTAACATGTCATAAGTGTTTCAGTTCGTACATCAGTTCTGTAGAGGACAATTTAAGTAGAAACATGAAACACTTCTGGACCTATGTTTCTAATCGTAAAGATAAACCTGGAATCCCACCTAAGCTTGAATATAAAAATGTTGAAACAAATAGTCCAGATTTGGTTTGTAATATGTTTTCTGACTTTTTTTACTCGGTATATGAACCGCCTTCTCCTTCGTTGTCTCAATGGAAGCCTCCGCAGGACAGCAATGCACTACACGATGTCTCTATTTGCAACCTTTCTTTTAGTGAAGATAATAAATTGAAAGAGCTTAAATCCCTAGATCCAGCGAAAGGCCCTGGACCCGACGGACTTTCGCCTTACTTCCTTAGGAATACTGCGACTTCCATCTGCAAGCCCCTTTTTATAATTTATAATAAATGCATTACTGAGGGAGTTATACCGAAACTGTGGAAGCATGCGTATATCGTGCCCGTTCACAAAAGTGGATCCTAACGCAGCGTAGAACACTATCGTCCCATTTCCATCCTGTCTGCCTTGTCGAAACTCTTTGAAAGGTTAGTCCATAGTAAAATTTATCCTGTACTCCACAACATCATTATTCAGCAACAGCATGGTTTCGTCAAACGGCGGTCGACAAATACAAATTTATTAATATTTTCTAACTTCTTGTTTGATAGTGTTGATAGCCGTGTACAAGTGGATGTAGTGTACACAGACTTCTGTAAGGCCTTCGACAAGGTAGACCATGAAATACTATTAAATAAAATAGCGTTCAACGGAATCCGTGGAAATCTTCTGAGGTGGTTTACTTCTTATATAACCAATCGCAGTCAGAGGGTTGTAATCAACGGTCACCAATCTAACATCGCACAGGTTACCTCTGGCGTGCCTCAAGGCTCTATTCTTGGTCCCCTTTTGTTTATTTTATACATAAACGACATCAGTCAATGCTTTCACAATACTAAGTTTCTGCTATATGCCGACGACCTCAAGGTATACAGAGCCATACGACAAACAAATGATTGCCTTCTGCTGCAGCAAGATCTGGACCGACTATCCGGTTATTGTCAGAAAAATAAGTTGCAACTAAGTTTACCCAAATGTAACTTCATAAATTTTACAAAAAATAAAAATAAATTAAACTACGGTTACACGTTGTGCAATGCCCCTACTTAAAGTGGACTACATTCGTGATCTCGGTGTTATCCTTGATACTAAGCTTTGCTTAGACCTTCATATAGAAAAGATAGTGAATAAAGCGTATCAACTATACGGATTTGTAATGCGATCAACTGTCGACTTTAAAAAGCCTTCTACCTACATTTGCTTGTACAAGTCTCTAGTACGCCCTCAACTGGAATATGCCGTGTCCGTCTGGAGTCCATACTACAAAAAGTACGTTGAAATGATTGAGCGTGTTCAATACAAATTCCTGCGTGCCATGCATTATAGATGCTGTGGATATTATTTGCCATACCAAGATTTGCTTGCAAAGTATAAGCTCGCAGCACTTGAAAATAGACGTAAGTTCTTAGAAGCCATGAATCTATATAATATTGTAAGAAATAAATTTGACTGCATTGAATTGTCCAACATGGTATGCTATGCGGTTCCTAGGACAGTCCACAAGCGAAAGGTGCGCGCTGGCAGATTATTTTCAGTGGGTACTTGCAAGTCCAACTCTGGCCTGCGTTCGCCTGTTCGCAGAATGGTCGATTCCTACAATAGGACCTTTGAGCATATAGACATATTTGTTTGTGCTCCCTATACGTTCAGAAGTCGTATACTCAAGGAGCTTTCTTGAACATATTTCCTTCTTTCTTTTTTTTCCTTCTTTTTTTTTGTGTACCATTTCATAAAAGTTATATAGATATACTATAAACAAGTTAGTTAATAAAAAAATAAAAAATGTATTTGTAACCCTAGCGATTATTTTTTCTGTCACTGTCCTGTAGCTAATTCGTGAACAGCGTTGTGGGCTACAATATTGTCTGTATTTTTTTTTTATGTATTTCTTGTTCCTATGTTTTATATTGTAGCTGTTTGTTGTTCCTTTTAAATAAAAAATAAAAAATCTGTTTTGAACGTAGACATCTAAAACAAAAAAAATGGAGCTGATAAATAAAATCTAATTATATATTTGAACTTAGCATACCATACGTAGTGACCAACAACAGAAAGTTTCAAAATTTTTTACTCAAAAAGTTTCAAAATCCCGACTTGGCAAAAAAAAATCTGGCAACGCTGACTGCAAATATAAGATATTGTAATCGCAAAAATAATTGTGATAAATCTAAAAATTTACGTGTTTCGGATTTTTTCCTTCTGCTGTGAGACTGCTTCGTGCTAAATTTCATGATTCTAGACTTATATGCGAGTATCAAAATATGTCGCTTCAATGGCTGTTTTTTTTTTATTGCGTTGAATTGGAAGCTTGATTTTTTAGAACTCTAGTGGACCACAGACCTACGTATTTGATATTAATTTCAACTTGTTACTTTCATGCGTTCCTGAGAAAAAGACAGACTGACGGACGAAACGAAGTGATCCTATAAGGGTTCCGTTTTTTCTTTTGAGGTACCGAACCCTAAAAAGGGTAACAAAAAACAGCGATTTTTTAAAATTCTTTCTGTTTGTCTGTTTGTTCGCATTCATCTCCGGAACTACTAAATGGATGTTCATGTAGTTTTCACAGGTAGACATAAATTAATTTGGAGCAGAATATAGACTTTGTTTCATTAAAATCGGATGTTGCAAAAAGAAGTTATTGTGTTTTTGTAATTTACTATTCACAATTGGCCCCGAAAGGTGGCGCTGCAATCGAGGTTCAAGACTGTATTCTGTTCACGACACGTTGTGCACAATTTTTGATCATAACCTAACAAAATTTGGGTACATTACCAGTCGACAGTTATGCGGAGGAATTTTTCGACGCCATATTTTAGATTGATAATAGTGTTAGGTTAGGGTTGGACACTCGGTGCCATCACTCCATCCATTGTTGGGAGGATACGGCGCAACGTACACTGGCAGAATGAGCCGCATAGGAGGAGCCGCGCCGTGCTCTAGTATCAGAATTCGGAGCAGACGCGACGTGTCGCTGCCGGCTGTCACTCGTTCGATGGTAGGGAGCGCCGCCACCGAGTCGTGGGATGCGGTAATCTCCTTCTGTGAAACCGTCATTTCGTAGGAGGCTGCAGAAAGGGAGAGGGAGATTAAGAATACTCTCCTCAGCAGACGGATCGGGCATCGGCGGAGGACGGACAACGCCCTCTTCCAGCCCCCGTAAACAGCTTCGGAGGGACGGTGGACTCGAGGCCGTCCGCCGCCCCCCATTCAGCAGGACCCAAGATGGCGGCACGTAGTGTTCCACGCGCGCTCCTATTTGACGTCGCGGAGGGGGTCACACACCTCACTTCCCCCGCGGACATGAATGGCGCGGCACCGGTCGGGGATCATGATCTCCGGTCCAAGTGTGAGAAAAGAACACTGTGATGGTTTTTAGTCAGTAGGAGTCTGACAGACCCCTTCGCCCGCCCCAGGCCGGAGGACATCCATGAGGATTTTGCACCCTGGAACAAAAAAAGGCTGTTCTCGGTAGTGTTTCCGTGAAAAAAATTCCGACCTCCACGCGAGCGAAGGCGCGGAAAAAGGCTAGTCTTTTAAGATAGTCAATACATACAAATTCATACACATACATAAACTCACGCTTTCTTCTCATGGTGGTAGGCAGAAACTACAGAACGCCACCCGTTACGATACTTACATACTACTTTTGCCTACAATACGTTCATTCATTTGCTCATTCACGCACGCCGGTTGCCAGTACTACGCACCTGACCTTTCTGAAGAACATGACTAATAAGGTCACTATATATCCTCCTGGCCTAAGGCGTCCCCTCCCGGCGCTTCCTCTCACATCTGCCTTATAAATACCTACAAACCCCTGCCCTTGTGCCTTACAAATACGTCTTTACACTGAAACAGTGATATTCATGAAATTAACGCTAGTAATCAGACCTTAGGCAGATAAAAGCTGGAGTGCCACAAGGAAGTGTACTTGGTCCGGTCCTGTACCTACTATACACCTGCGATATTCCTGAGCTGGAAAATAATTTAATTGCAACCTTTGCTGACGACACAGCTATCATGGCTGTTGGAAGTAGTCACGAGGAAGCTGTAGAAACGGTTCAAGATTCCATCAATCGTATCTATGAGTGGACTACAACATGGCGTATCAAACTGAATGAGAGCAAGTCTATCCACATTAACTTCACGAATAAAAAGCCAAAATACTTCCCGGTATTCATCAATAACCAACAAATACCATACGCGAATACTGCTACGTATCTCGGCATGAGTGCATGACCCTGGATGCAAAATTGCGCTGGAAAGAGCATGTCAAAAAGAAAAGAGCAGAATTAGATATTCGGTACAAAAAAATGTATTGGCTATTTGGTAGACAGTCGCTATTGTCAAATCTAACAAATGTTGTTATATAAACAAGTTGTAAAGCCTGTATGGACATACGGTATTCAGCTGTGGGGCTGCACCAGCCAAAGCAATCGTCAAATCATACAACGTTTTCAAAACAAAGTACTAAGGGGTATAGTCAACGCGCCCTGGTACATTAGAAATAGTGACCTCCACCGGGACCTCAAGATGGATGTCGTAAACATAGTTATACAAAAATATGCAGAAGCTCATAAACACAGACTTCATCATCACGTGAATGTTGAGGCGATCCAACTCCTTGACAACACTGGACACAATTAGACACAATTAGAACGAAGACTAAAAAGGGTAAAACTTTTTGAGTTAGTTTAGTGCAGAGTAAGTGAACTTAAACTGTAGTGCAAGTGCTGACTTTTACAAAGAACACGTGAATCAAGTGTCATCCCCTTAACTTATGGTGAATAAGGAAGACGTTATTGGACGACTTCTTAATTTTTATAGTTACTTAGCAGTTTAAGTTATATTTAAATTACTTATTAGCTAATAGGCTAGATTTTAATGTGAATTAAGTATCATAAATTATGAAACTTAATAAAAGAAAAGAAATAAGACCAAAGTAAACGTACTCCCTTTCACCGGTTTCATAAGGTTCATAACTCATTTGTTGGGCTTAGTATAACCTTTTGTAACAAGCTATCCTCTTCTTCGCTAGACGTGCCTTTTAATGCGTTTAAAGCTAAATTAAAATCTAACCATTTTTCAAAGGCAAAGTTCTTTTCTATCAACGACTACTTAAACGATAAGAATAGTTAGTCTCTGATTAACTCAAGACAATGTTTATGTTCTTGTGGCGGCAGCTACATCGCCACACGTGAGCTACACATAAAAGACCTGACGTCACACAGATCCTGCATCGTGCAATTAGAGTTTAACACGCGAACAGCATAATATAGATATAACTTGCCCAACATCAATCGTTAATGAGCCCGAGTATAAAAGTCAGCGCAGCCTTCGTGCAACTACTTCCGCGTGACGTCATCATCATCACTCCTGCAAGCTTTCGTGAGGCGAATCACACAGCCAGCTAGCACGCACGGCTTCAAAAGGGTATCCTGACCACCAGCATGCAGCGATCGTGCATTTCTGATAATCACTCTCGGCCTCATAAGCAACCTTGGCACAGCACACTGCACTTTCGGCCGGTCTCACAAACAGAGCCTTTGTACCCTCTCCTGGTCGACGCCAGCAGCCAGCTCCAACACGTCACCCCGACACACGGGAATCACCGCAGTCATCACAATCACCGCAGAAAGTTCCGACTCACTGCGAACTATACGGAACCCGGTTCCGACTCACTGGAACCTCAACTGGCACTGGGAAGCATCGCAAGATACAAGACTCAGCCCACTATCGACCTACGGTCTCCGGAGGAGAGTGACGTGGCGGCATCTACATCATGACATGCGAACTACGCATCAAAGACCTGACGTCACACAAATCCGAGATGCAGTAAGTAATAATCAACTCACACAGGGAACGACATACAAGTTGAACTGATTAAAATGTCGGCCGAATATCTAAGCTCATTAAATAAATAAATTAGTTTACGATGCCGGACAGAATTGCTAGTGAGGAGTTTGTGGCGCCAGTTCTTCCCAGTTAAAACACTGGATCGTGGTGAAAGGCGTTTTAGGGGAAGCTCTTACGTAATCAGCTTAATTTGTTTTTTGTTATGATTTATGTTTTGATTTTACATTTTGATTCAATTCTTACCAGTTACTAGTTATTTGGCTATACGTACACGCTATTGCAAAGTTTTTATGCAAGCTTTGTTCAAGCATCTTATTTGAAGGCGCCTAAATAGTCAATCTATTAGTGACTAGATTCTCCTTTCATCAACGAAAAATCAAAAACTTCAACGACGTTTCGGACAAACTGTCCAAAATTAATAGCTTACCCACGTTCCTGTGCTCTGTCCACAGCACTAAACTGGGAAAATTTTAGCCCCCGACCTGGTTTATTCTAAAGTGCAGTGCTTGACCGATGCGGAGAGCGACTTGCCTGAATATAGATTTGCCCGTGAACCCATCTTCCCAAAGGCAGTGGGATGAGCTGCTCTGCAGGTTGGTACGAAACAATCTTATTAATACGTCCACCAATACTGCCGAGCGTGCCCGCCTGCTGGCTATGGGTGAGTGGGAGTCGGGCCTCTGGCTTCAGGCACTACCGTCACCCAACATAGCAGCATACCCATACTACGCTGGGTAATACCATCTTCCGGCTCGATGCCAATACGGTGAAGGTCGGACACCATGGCCTATCCTGCAGTAAGAGCGCAGGCCGGATGGCACGGCACGCAAGCATCAATGACATCATCCATCGTGCTCTTGTCAGGGCCAGCTGTTTTAGAATCCAATGGTGCGCGAGGATGGGAAGAAACCAGACGGAATGACCATAATGCCTTGGAAGGTAGGTAGGCCTTTGTTGTGAGATGCAACGTGTGTCGACACCCTTGTGCCATCCCATCTTCCTAGCACAGTGGGCTGTGCTGGGGCTGCTGCTGCAGGTGCGTAAAACCTCAAACGACGCAAATACTCCAATCTTATTAAGACTTATATGTTTGAGCCGTTTGGGGTTGAAACACTAGAACCATGGGATCCGAATGCCCACTTAGTTTTTCAAGACATCGCCAAACGTTTAGACGACTCTTCACGTTTCCAGAGGGCTGGCCTATATTTTGGCCAAAGAATCAGCATTGCCATACAACGTGGCTATGCTGCCAGCCTTTTGGGCACTTTTCCTATTGACAGCGATGCGGACGAATTTTTTGATTCCGTATGATTATTTCCTCCCCTTTTTTATACTTGTACATATTATTATTATTTTAAGTCTCTTAGTTTTTAAATAGTGTAAATATGTGTGTGTAAATAAAGTGAGTAGATAGAAAAGTTTGAGCAGCGGTCGCGTGCAAATACCGTAGATCAAATGCGAGCGGTTAAGTGACTCGTTGTTTACGGCTCAACTATCACACGAACACACGAAGACTCATCTACTGCCTCCGCCCATAAATACTTAAATGTATAACGTGAAGAAGTCAAATAATGGTGTGTGCGTCGCCTGGCAGGCTTCCTGAGCGGCACAGACCGCGCCGAAATGGTAACGTATTGCATATTGCTGGCGATACAGCCCGATACGACGACTATCGAGTGCTGGTTAATGCAGGTCGAATAATTTGATTGTAGTTTGCCAGCGTCAACACGACAGATTACCAGCACCAGTCGCTTGATCATCATGATGAATAAGGTCATTGCGTTTCTTTTCAAATGAACAGCTGCACCAGTGTCATGGCAGCGCGTAATTATAGCGGCGACACAGCGCGCGGGTCTGCGCTGCGCTAAATATAATGACCGGAATGTGTTAAGTTCGAGCGCCGCGTCGCGTATGTGACGCGTGGCGCGTGTCGGCGGCGCGACGGCGTGGGTGCCTGCCTCCTCGGACCCTGGACGAACAGGCGGCTGTATTTGTGCACTCACACTTTACTGAAATGAGCAAACCTGGTCTATGCTATTGGTTTCGTTAACTAATTTGATCCTGGGTCCGTTACTAACAGGGTACAGCTGAATACCATTTACATAAAGCGACTGCCTATTTGACTTCCACAACCCAGTTATTAGGTCAAACGATACTTCTTAATAAGACTGGTAGTCAGACAATCGGTCTTCTGACTGTTAAAGATCTACAAATGACAGCCGGGACCGAGTGAGAAAATTTGTCCAAATTATTACTCCAGTTAGCACTGCGGTGAAGCAAGGACAATTAGCAGTGTGGTGAAGCAAGGACAATTAGCAGTGTGGTGAAGCAAGGACAATTAGCATTGCGGCGAAGCAAGGACAATTAGCACTGTGGTGAAGTAAGGACAATTAGCACTGCGGTGAAGCTAGGACAATAAGTACTGCGGTGAAGCAAGGACAATTAGAACTGCGGTGAAGCAAGAACAATTAGCACAGCGGTGAAGCAAGGACAATCAGCACGGCGGTCAAGCAAGATTAATGAGAACTGCGGTAAAGCAAGGACAATTAGCACTACGGTGAAGCAAGGACTATTAGCACTGTGGTGAAGCAAAGACAATTGGACACAGAATGTATAATCATTCCCATTTTCGCGTTGTGGTAAATTGCACAGATGATGTAGTTTATTGTGAGCCACTTTGCCATTATGAATGAGCAAACAATCAATCGTATTTCGTTCAATTGATGGAGATGTCCCGGGTACACCTCGCAATACCAGCTGGGGGTATGGATTACTGTGCTGACTGTGGTTATATTCAATATGATCCTGATATACCCTTCCGCCCCACTCGAGGTTATCAAATAGTCAGTCAATGAATTGATTCATAAAGTTTCTAGAATGGCACGGTGGCGTGAGTGTCGCCGTGATACGTAGCTCACAGAGATCAGTTGCTTGCAATATTTTCCGCGCAAAATGTTTGAGGGGCGCTGGAGCGGGCAGCGCCTGTGATACACCCCTTTAATGTCACCTTTATAAAGTGTTAGAGGATTCTAAAAACCCTTTTAGTAATTTTATTCCTAACATACGAGTCAAATGAATCCGTCCCGAGAATACATTACCATGGTATTACGGCATCCATCTGTTCGCAAACATGCGGCAGCAACCTCGAGTCGTGCTGCTGTGGCAATTTTCATCACGCGCGTCCTCGCCCTGAGCAGCCAGACTTTTCTTTTTTATTTTGGTTGGGAAATTATCTAAAAACTTCACCCGCTCTGGGCGGAGCGGGAGGACGTGTCAGACTCTCATTGACTAAAATCCACCAGTGTTCCTTCAGTTGCCCTGTTGCCGGGGGCCCCGGTCGCCCTTTCGATTTTCTTCGCAACCCCGGCAGCCATTGACACTGAGGCGCACTCTGTTTCATTGATGTTCCACGGCCATAACCGATTTTAGTTTTTAGTGTTAAATCCAAAGTTCGTTAGGAAAAACCGGGAAAAACTAGTTTCTGTGCAATAAAATAAGTGAACAATATTTATTTCTGTGTTAGTACCTAAATCTGCCAACGTTACTCTTTTTTAGGGTTCCGTACCTCTAAAGGAAAAATGGAACCCTTATGGGATCACTCGTGTGTCTGTTTGTCTGTCTGTCATAGTCAATTTGTTCCGAATCTAATGAACCGATTAAGTTGAAAGGAGAATGTTCATCAAGTATGTAAAAAAACTCAAAGCGAACAGATTCAGGATGTAGCTCAGAATTTTAGTGATATTTAGTGATATCATTCTGTAAATATTTCACTATAAGATTTGGCTAGATGTGGTATTGCTATTTGTTTTCCATCGGGGTTGTTTTTTTTTCTTTAAGATATCTTCGATTTGGGTATATCAACCTATATGTATACCTACATTATCAGCAAATAAATGATTTCTTTCTTTCTTTCTTTCTTTCTTTCTATAATAACCTCACCGCCGTATCTCACCGGCGGCTTTAAAGATCATGTATTCACATTTTTTAACATTGTACATGAGTCCATGTGCAGCAACATAGTCCTCGCATATTTTCAACATCTCTGCAATGGAACCTGCAATCGGGCCCAAAGTCAAATCATTTATTTCAAACAGGCCCATGTATGGCACTTTTGAACGTCAAAATTTACAAAATAATATCATTAATTCTAGTCGCCCCTTTCAAAAGGTAGTTTTCGTATGGAGAAGAATGGGCAAGAAACTCCACCATTACTCTTGTAAAATGTTTTACAGTAGTTTGTATAAGAACGTACATTAGTTAAATAATTATATGTGAAGACGATGCACCTAGAATAAAATTACTATACCACAATAGGTAAAAAGAATCAAAAATGAAGCAACGACAGATAATTTAATTATGTGATAGATACATGGTGCTCACATATTTACAAACATTGTAAAAGTAGACGATTTTCCTAATATTTTTTTTTTAAATTAATAATAAGTCAGTGTGTGAGGAAGTAATCACAGAATGTAAAATCAATGTCATATAACACAAAATTATAAATTTTACAATTAAATTAGCATCCTGTTTGATTTTGTCTTGATTCTAAATTGTCATATGGAGCAGGACCAGCATGTTTCCAAGCACTCTTGTCTTGGATATAATCCTCTAATTTGTAATATGCTTGTTTACAAAGGTTTACAAAGTGTACTTTTAATATGAGTTTTAAATTTTCTTTCATTTAATTGCAATATGTCACAAGGTATTTTGTTGTAACATTTAACACAGTACCCCATAACAGATGTATGAACCATTTTGAAGGGAGCTAAATGATTCAACACGCGCCACCATCAGCGAGACATTTGAGTGAGTATGACATACTCACGGCCGCCAGGGCACATTCAAGTCAATGAAAGACATATTTCCCGGTAAATGGTAGCTTTTTAGTACATAGGGCTCACATCTGTGCTATGCAATTATATAATACAAAGGAGATTGAGTTTATATTTACAATGCAAAGATGGTCTTACAATCTTCAGCAGCTCCAACAGTGTGTGCAAATGTTAATCAACTAGTTGTGGTTGTGGAGCAAGACCAGCATTGAGCCAAGAATTATTATCAGCGATGTAATCCCCCACTTATAATATGCTTGCCTGCATAGTGTGCATTTTATACAAGATTTGAATTCCGTCTCATTCAGTTGAAGTATGAAAGGAGGAATTTTATTGTTAAACAGTTCCGTCAACTGCCCTGACATCGCCTGGCGTCCTAAGTTTGCCTATGATGAAAACACTGTAATATCTTTTTCATTTTACTTGTATGGCAATCGAAACTTTGAGTTTTCATAGAGAGCTTTAAGTTTCGATTGCCATACTACAACTACTAATAGTTAGAATGATTAATATCATTTCGTTTCGTTTTTTCCATCAATAAGAAACAATGTAACTACATACAAAGAAACAGCTACTAAACTACTTCACTGGCTGTGAGGAATACAATCAACTAAAATGAACGCTCTCGTCTGTTGGCATCATTAACTTAATAAAAAGATTAACAAAAAACAGCCCAGTTTATTAAGACTCCTTAATATCTTATATGAAAACATTAAACTTTCTATAGTTAAATCTATGCAGAACCAACCTTCCACAAATCACGCCGTAATAAATAAATACAAAGGGATCAGTACATACAAGATGCCCAAACGGAGCTCATAAACGGCCATATATCAGTTGGGCATTTCTTGGAAAAAATGCGACGGATTTATTAAGTACTGAGTCATTTTTAAATTTTTCTAGTTAATAAATTTGTGATTTTAGTTGATTTTATTCCAGCTGTTTGTACCAAGCTGTCTCTTATTTATAAGGTAATCGAAATACTGTATTTTGTCATGCCAAATGATGACTAATCTGTGATTAGAGTTGATTTCATTCCTTACAGCCAAAAACGTAGTTTAGTGCTTGTTTGTATATAGTTAAGTTGTTTCTTATCTTAGAGTATATATCACTGGAGAAGCCTTACGAACACTTCCCCCTCTGTAAAAGTACAAGAGCAAATGCTCTAACATGGTCATAAAAACTACTTTGAAATCGATTCGAACGCACAACGTTAATCGTTTTCGAGTCGCGGGGTTCTCATCAGTGCTCCGTGAGAACGCCTAGTTGTGCTGTTAACATACCATAACACCACGCCTGTATTCCCCGAAGAGTTAGGCACAGGTGTACCTATAGTACCCACATATTTCGCCAGTTATGTTTAAGTCCCATGTAATAGGGGGCGAGCCTATTGCCATCAACCGGGCACAAATCCAGGCTCCGGGCTGCTACTACAGAAAATCCAGATGGAAAAACCCAATAACACCTTGTGCTGTTAAAACACGTAAAAAGCGTTCAAATACGTTAACCTTAAATAAAGACGGAATAACCTTCCATATGTAAGTATTTTTTTTAATATCTAGTAATTTTTTCAGTGAAATGCAAAATCCTAACCTCATAATACATTTTGCCTTTTCATTCGATTCAACCATGATTCAACATAAAACAAGGCATGAATCGAGTATTTTTCTCGCATTGCTTTTGTGACGTCACCATGTCTACACCTCGTTTTTATGAAGGCTCGGATACCGGTTAAAGGCTATTTCAAACAGGCGCGACACGCGACGCGACACAAAGACACCGCTCGTCGCGCGACGAGAGGTGTCTTTGTGTCGCGTCGCGTGTCGCGCCTGTTTGAAAGAGCCTTGAATATTCAAACCATTATTATGTACTTGACGCAAAAACCTTTATATTCTCAAATTTAACCGGTTTTGATGGTTTTTTCGGATTAGACGGTTTAGAGCAATATTAACCGGTTTTTTGTTCAGTTTTTATTCAGCGCGGCATCCTCACAAGTAGTCACAAGTTGCAACGGGTTTACCGACATGCCGCTCGTCGTATAAACCGGTTAATTTAGGTTAAAATAAAGTTCTTAAAACGTTCACGTTCTTAAGAAAAGTTGGGCGTAAAACCCAAATAAACCGGTCTTCATTGGTATTTTTTAAACCGGTTCCGAGCCTTGGTTTTTATGTTCATAAGGTTATTTTTTTTTTTGCCTTATGAGAGTGTACGTCAAGTTAGCTAAATTGACATGCACTTGCCATGCGATTATGTCTTCTAGCTAAAATGATAACAAGACTACCGTAGGGTTGGGGTCATGAATGAAACCAAAATTGACATGTCGATAATTTCTTAGGGCGAATTAGTATTTTTTGTTGTTCAAGAAATTGTTTTTGAACGAAGTTCTTTAACGCGGCTTGCGATAGGAGTAAACTGGCCGAAAAGTCACGTGAAAAAGCGTTTATACTTCTAACTGTCTTCTTCTAATTCGATCGAGAGAGGAAGAGAGAAAAAGTCAAAATCAAAATCCAAGATGACGTCTTCATAGTTTTCAAGGGTGCTAAAGCCGATAGTAAGTTTAAAATGTAAATCCAAGATGGCGGATGCGATGTTTTTTTTAAATTTTAGTCATGGATGTCGTTTTCAGAATTTTCGAGGGTGCTAAAGTCGATGGTGTGAGGTCAAAATATAAATCCAAGGTGGCGGATGCGAAAATTTTGTTTTTGTGTAAAATCATACGTGAGAAGGAGCTTTATTCCTGACCGGGTCCACCGAACACACTCGTTTTTTTTTTAATGTTCTGTATTATATTTCCATTCTAACGGTTTTGTAATTTGCAAATCATTATTGTTGGTCACAAAGCCAAATATACAGATACAAGAATTGCGTAAATTACAAAAAAGGGACACTCAATAATTTATTCACCATATATATTCCAAATTGAAAACAAAAAAAAACTTTTATTTAATAGTCGTTATTATTAAAATTTACCTTTTCTATCCATCAGCTGTTTTATTTCTGGGTTCAGGCAAAATTCCGAATAATTATCGATATCAATAAAAAATAAAATTGATGGTACGGACTTCTCTTTATGGGCTCGAAAAAAACAATAGCTATTATTAATAGCGACTATTTAGATAAAGCCATTGTTAATTATCTCCCTTCTGATCACAGCGGTCAAACCGTTATTTTTGAATCAAACACACCAATACTAAAAGTGCAGATACAAACTAGACCAATAACATCAGGTAATTTAAATAAGTTTAATAGCACTTTAATCAGCAAGTTAAGTGATCAGGGTCTAAATATGTCCAATGGCAATATTTTGTATGAACAATTCTTTTCATTAATGCAAACAGATTTCAATAAGTATTTTAAGAAAAAAACTAAAACTATTTGCCCTTAGTTTTTATTCAGTGACTGGGCACCTAAAGGTATCAGGAAAAGTAGGGAAACATTATTTGAACTGTATAGATTTAAGCCGTATATTAACACGGAAACTTTTAGTAAGTATGTTGCTACTTACTCTAAATCGTTTAAAAATATCTGCATAGCAGCTAAAGCAACAAGATTATATCAGCAGACAATAAAATAAAGACAGTTTGGAAAATTATTAATAATAAAACAAACAAGAACAAAAGACATAATACAGATTACACACTGGACACTTCCCGCGTTCTCATTAGCGATAACATCGATATTGCTCAGGAATTTGCAACTTTCTTTACCAATATTCCAATTAAAACTACTGAAACTTTAAATTCCTCCCCTTCACTTGCTATTGATTTATTAAAAGCAAATGTTTCAGCCTGTCCTGTGGAATTAATCGTTGTAAAGGCTTTTAAGCAACTAAAGATTAAAATGACCGAAGATCTGTGGGGCATGTCTACTAAAGTTTGTCAATCAGTTATTGAGACAATTGCATCCTATTTAGCTTTAATATATGTGTAGATCAAGGGATATTCCCGGATTTAATGAAACACAGTTAAGTTATTCCACTTTTCAAATCCGGGGACAGCAAAGACACAAATAATTATAGACCCGTATCGGTTTTGCCAGTTTTCAGCAAGGTAATTGAAAAAGTAATGTTAAATCAAATGCTCAATCATTTTAATCGTAATAACATCCTACACGATCAACAGTATGGTTTCATCAAAGAACGTTGCACAACCGACGCCGGTGTCACTTTATTAAAACACATATTTAATGCATGGGAAGAGGCACGAGATGCAATAGGCATCTTTTGCGACCTATCTAAGGCATTTGATTGCGTAGATCATGAAACACTGCTCTTGAAACTTGAGCATTACGGACAAGATAAACTTGCGCTGAGCTTAGTAAAATCATATTTGAATGATAGACTGCAGCAAGTTCAAATAAATGGTGTAAATTCATTGGGTTTAAAAGTCAAAATGTGTGTTCCACAGGGCTCGATATTGGATCCATTCCTCTTTTTAGTATATATAAATGATTTACCTAATTTACTGAAAACCCGACCACAAATGGTGTTATTTGCTGATGACACTTCACTGATTTTTAAAGTAAACAGACATGCACAGGAGCTTGACGACGTAAATAAAGCTATGCTTAAGGTCCATAATTGGTTTACTGTAAATAATTTGGTATTAAATGAGAAGAAAACTAAATGCATAAGATTCGCGTTACCGAATGTTAGAAGTAGTGAATGTCTTGTTGTATTGAATAAGGAGACACTAGAATTCGTCGAAAAGACTGTTTTCCTGGGGATAACGCTTGACTCCAAACTAAGTGGGTCCTCACTTAACATCACTTGTAGGGCGGCTAAGTTCAGTCGCTTACGCTGTTTGGAAAATCCGCCAACTAACAGACGTATATTCCGCGAGACTGGTCTATTTTAGTTACTTCCATAGCATCATGTGTTACGGTATTTTGCTGTGGGGGCGGGCTGCAGATATTTATTCTATCTTTATTCTGCAAAAGAAGCCGTTAGAGCCATCTACAACCTCCGCAGACGCGAGTCTCTAAAAGAGTGTGCTTGGAGTTTCTTGCCCGTTCTTCTCCATAGAGATCTACGTTTTGGAATGGGCAATTAGCTTCAACTTTCTGACTAACTGACCGACTCTTTGACAATTTAGAAGTGCCTGTAAATGGTTTAATTGAAATAAATGCTTTGAGAATTGAGAATTGTTCTTTTTCGTAGAAGCTACCGCGTTCCCCGCCAAAAGTTCAGAATATTGCGCTTATGGCTTCTCGAGTGATATATATTCTAAGTTTCTTATTTATAAGGTAATCAAAAGACTATTTTTTCATGCCAAATTATGACTAATCTGTGCTTATAGTTGATTTTATTCCTTACAGCCAGTATCTTTTATTAATGTTTTTTACATAATAAATACATTTTTAAATATTTTTATAAAAATAATTATATTTAGAATAATTAATATCATTTCGTTTTTTACAGGGTGTAAGGGACAGCCCTCCGCAAACTAACAGGGTACATTCAGCTCCTTATTCTGAATCATATTCCCAGGAAAATTTTCATTTTTTTTTTTGCGTTTTTTCATTTACTATTTCTTTCTTTTAATGTAAAATTACATTCTCTGTACGCAGTACTCCATTAATGTAAATAGAACAAGTAAAACAGAAAAAAACAGCAATGGATGTTGAACAAACGACGCGTGAAATCAGCTGTTCAATTTCTCGCTGCGCTGCCGTTCGCTACCTACCTACGTGCGTTTTGCCACGGTAGCGATACATTGCGTGTAAGGTAATAAAACAAATCAGGTTAATTGGATTCCCATAACATTCCTGAAATAATTTCATGTACCGGTCATCTTAGTATGATGTACTGACTTCACCCTATCAGTCTGCGGAGGGCTGTCCCTTACACCCTGTATTTATGGGGACAAATTATACTCAATTTGTGATTTTGAACTTGGTATGAAAAACATTAATGAACCAGTAAGAACAAATTATTGCTAAACTGTGATTTAAAAGATTTACTTTAGTGTATTTACTAAGATGTTATTTCATTTGTTACTAATCTTGTTATTATTAATCTGTGATTTACAACCTGATTCCTTCCAGAAACAAACAGTACTTACCTAAATAAAAATTACCAAACAATTATGTTTGTACTTTTATCTAAATAATAATATTTTACCTAGGTATGTACTAAGCCTAACGTTACCAGTTCAATTTACATTAATACTTTCTATTTCTTTCTCTTCCAAACAAATATAAAATACGTGTACCTACACAAATTCTAAAATGCCAACCCTAGTGAGGCAGAATCCACAAGATTTAAAATTAGTGGAATCTGTCCCACCAAGTCGAACCAGTGGGGCAGATTCGACTCCAACATTTTAGACATTCCATTTTGCCCCACCAACGGGGCGGCTTGGTGAGGCAAAGTGGAAATACTCGTTTCTATAGATATATTGACAAGGTACCGTCATGATGTAAATAACCTTAAACAGTTCCCTTAGAGAATCGCGCCTGCGAAGATAAATATATGGCTCTAATCGCTGTTTTCTGCAGAATAAAAATAGACTCGATGTCTGCAGCCCGTCCCCACAGTAAAATACCGTAAGACATGATAGGATGAAAGTAACTGAAATAGACTAGCCTCGTGATATCTACATCAGTAAATTGATGGATTTTTCTGACAGCATATGCTGCTAAACTTAGTCATCCTGCAAGAGATGTTAAATGAGGACCCCATTGTAGCCTTGAGTCGTGCGTGATTCCCAGGAAAAGTTTTATCGACGAATTCTGATTTCTCTTCGATTCAATACTATCTCACAATCACTACTTTTGACATTTGGTAAAGAACATTTTATGCACTTAGTTTTTTTTTTCATTTAATACTAAATTATTAGCAGTAAACCAATTTCGAACCTGGAGTGGGGCGTTATTTACGTCGTCAAAATTTGAAGCACGTTTTACCTCACCTTAAAAATTAAGGAAGTATCGTCAGCAAATAACACCATTTTATGGTTGATTTTCTAATTAATGGATATACACTAAAAAGAGGAATGTACCCAATATCGAACCTTGCGGTACATCCATTTTTACTTTTAGACCTAGTGATGGATACCGTTTATTTGAACTTGCTGTTGTCTATCATTTAAATAAGATTTTACTAAATTGAGCGCAAGTTTTCCAAGTCTGCAATGCTCCGTCGTTCGTCTGTCTCAGCCAATTTACTCCAAACCTAATGGAACAATTAAGTTAAAATTTGGTACACGTGTATTTCTGTGACCCAAACACGGACGTGTAACATAAATAAATGAATTTTGTATATAGGGGTCATGTATATGGGAGGCAAAAAAAAAAAAAATTATATATAGTTTTGCTAACTGTACCATGTGACTTACCAAATGAAAAGGCTTGTTGCAAGGTAATCAAATATATTTTGTTATAATTATAAAATAAATAATTCTAAAGATAAATATGAAAATTGACCACCCGATATAATATAATAATTGATATCTCCGAAACTCCTGAGCCTAGTTTTGAAAATAAAATAGATAGTGGAGTGCCTGGGGGTTTTGACCTCGGATTTTTGTTACAATGAATGAATTTTTAAGATCGATGTGGGATTTTGTTTTCTATACTATAAATTGCAATTTTTCAACATTTCTTTGTAACTGAACTTTTTTAGCTAAATACGAGTACGTGCCCACTCCTATCAACTTAGGTACAAAAAAAAGGTCGCCATAGTTGCTGACCATCTGTGTATCTAAATGGATTAAAAACAAAACTACGAACTTAGACATCTGCGAGTCTCTGTCCAAATATAATGAGTGTTTATAGACTTCATTTAATAGTATCTCTATATGTTATATTAATTTTCTTCTTATTTTTGTCCTGTAAAAAATCATTTTATTTTCATAATGTTATCTATTATTAATGTTTTAACTTTGTTAGCTTAGTTTTTAACTTTATTGTACATGCTGTGGTATACTATTAGTGAAGGAGTACACCTACTCAATACCCGATCTTACCCTTAACTATGTGTCATGTATTGTGTGCATCTTTTGTTGGAGATCATAAATAAATAAATTAAAGATAAGAAATCTCGTCAAAATGTCAAGTCAAACATACGTTTTGTTTCTATTCTTGTCTAACACGTTGAATACTGCATGTGTGCATCTCGCTTGCACATGATAGTGTGAAATTAGTTAGTAAAGACCACAAATAACTATTCTTCAGTTATTTAACTTATTATACGATTGAAAAATTGAAAATATTTATTCACTTGATAAACAGCCAAATAATTTTATACGCTAGAAAACTATTCATCGAATTAACTGAGGGTTGAAAAATCCGCCCTTAGTTGACGAACTTTGTGTTGAAATGAAACAAACTGAGAGCTCTTAGTCGGAACCGAAATTTACAAACATTTTTCAATTTCCATAAAATAAGCATAATCATTGAATCTGTAAAGAAATTACGCTAGCAAGTAGGCACCTGCCGCTGCTACAAAATAGAGCCGTAATAATATTTTAAATACGCATTATATATTTTATTATATTCTGATAGAATGTATCTCGCGGCTGCTCCAAATAATATTGAGAGACGCACGGAGCCGTTGACGCGGCCTGACGCACTCCGTGTCGCGTCGCTGCCTGGTGCAAAGGGCAGGTGGGCCTCGGGATGTGAGACACGTTATCGGCACGTCGGCGTGCACCAGTAAACAGAGCTGTCGCCATCACTGGTAAAAGCTCGTGCAGACCAGCGCGATATCGCGGACGCTACAAGTGTCGCGCTGCCCGTAGCGCCCACAGTGTCGCGCTGGTCTGCACGAGCCTTTAAGCTCATCACACACATTGAAAATAATAGGGTGACTGGTAATTAGTGACCGATACTTAAACACGTAACTTTACTCATCATTATGAACAACTTTTACTATGAAAAGTACTGATAAAAAATTAGCTGTTCTCTACATTTATGTATGTTCGCATAAAGTGTCTTTGTGTCGCGTCGCGTGTCGCGCCTGTTTGAAAGAGCCTTAACTCGTCAAAATGTAGAGAACAGCTAAATTTTTTTTCGCGATTTCAGGTTTGGTCTCATAGAAAATGATGTTCATAATGATGATTAAAATCACGTGTTTAATTATCGGT
The DNA here is from genome assembly GCA_916610215.1 of Omphaloscelis lunosa. NCBI lineage: Eukaryota > Metazoa > Arthropoda > Insecta > Lepidoptera > Noctuidae > Omphaloscelis > Omphaloscelis lunosa. Next base: position 262,815 of record OU744245.1, on the reverse strand, counting down.
CACTTACCAGTCAACCTATATATTTTAGCGCTTAAAAATCCTTTAAGGTAAAATATATACAATGTCACCCACGGGCACGTGGCCGCCCGTATTTTTCTGAATATTCATGTAAAATTAACTTAAAAGGAGAGTGGGGGGGGGGTTTATATCTTAAATATTTTTCATGTTATTTTATTTTAATTTTTGAGTAGCGTTTGTGACCTTGCTTTAATTTTTTTAGCCATATCTCCGATGTTATTGGCTCGATTTGCTGTCTGTTTATCTAAAAGCTTATGAGTTATTTTATCGTATTAACTAACATTTTTTACTTAAAATTTATCGACTATGAAACAAAAAGGGAGGTGAAGATATTGTTTTCTAAAAATAAACAATATTTATTAAAAAACAAAACCAGTGTAAGTCCATAAAATTCTTCGATACGAGGACTTTTTTAATCATTATTAATAATCTACAAAAACAACAAATTCACAGAACACAAACTATAGTTAGGTATCAATAACCTAACTGTAACAAAATCCAAGGAAAAACTCGAAAACTCAAAGAGTAAAATTTTCGAAAAAAGATTGGGTAGTCTTTAATATCCCTGTTCTTAGCAATGTATCAATATTATCTTTGAATATGGCTTATCATAATCACATGTGCACAGGTAGAATCGTTTATAATCGATTTTAGGTATTTCTTCAATTTAAAGTGGGCGGTGTTTTTCCTCAGTATGTACAAAGTCGTCGAGCCGTAGTCGTATAGTGACGCGGAGCCGCGCATAGTCGGCGTCACAAGAATAAAAAAAACGAGGTCGGCGTAGTGTGGGCTCATTCATGATCGTATTGTCTGTAGATACACTGGTACTTGCACTGCTAGCTGCTAGGCACAGGCACGAGTATATGACGCGGTGTCGCCGCGTCGTGTCTAGCCAAGGCCCGGAACCGGTTAATAAAATACCGGTTCATGACGTTTTATTTCGGTTTTTCTCCGATCTTTTCTTAAGAACGTGAACATTTTAAAAACTTTATGTTGACCTAAATTAACCGATTTATTCGACGAGTGGCGTATCGTTAAACGCGTTGCAACTTGTGAGTATGGGTGAGGAGGCTGCGCTGAATAAAAACTAAATCGTTTAATCAGAAAAATACTTTATGTAAAGGCTCTACCAAAAACCGGTTAAAAAGAACCGGTTTGTGCGAACGAAACCGAATGTAAAGATTTTTGCGTCAAGTAGGTACATAATAACCGTTTGAAAATTTAACCGAGCCTTCAACAACGTTACGCTTGCGGCTCGCGCGTTATGCCGCTTGTTATATTTTACGGCCGCTTGGCCCTCAACCAGCGTTATTTGTATTCGCGTTCGTTTGCCAAATATATCGTGATAGTGGACAGTGCGGCTATCGGGACTCGACTCACTCATGATAACGACGACTTTGTATGAATGTGCGTCATTTTCTTGCTGCATACCTTAGGTGTTAGGTCTGATGAGATAAAACGTAATGAATATTATGCAAAAAAAAGTTAAGAAGGTGTTGTCTGCTAGTCGTAACCGTTGATCCGCAACTCCATGCTCACGCGCTGACGTGAGACATTCCGTAGCCGCTGTGTCGTAGTAGGTAGGTACGTATTCCCGGATGCCGAGTCCGACAACGCGCTGAGGTCGTTTTGCTCACACATTACACTGTCCACCGTGAGTGTCCATTCTATCGTCGTAAACGAGACGTCTTCGACCAATGAGCCCATAAAGAGTGAGGGGGAAGCCGAACAGCCGCCCTCGGCAGACGAACGGTCACGCAAATCAACTGTTCGAACCCGATCGAAGAGGAGCGACTGCCGTGGACTCGACAGATGAAACAGTCGTCTTATCGCCGAACATAACACAGTAAATCCGTCAACAGTTGGACGGGTGTGGGCTCGTGAAAACTAAGCGCACCCACTCTGCAATCAAAGCTTACGACATAATGAAGACCTTCACGTAACGAGACACGGATCGCCCTCACCTCAAACATGCGAACATACACATTTAGAATAAGTGTGCTGTTACAATGTTTATAAAAATAGTCGCAGGCGCACGGATTGTATCGTTACGTAATTACGAAAGAGTGTGTTCGTCAAAACTGTTCTTAGATATGAGTATAATAACAATAACTCACGCCTTGTTCTCATGGGGTAGGCAGAAACTACAGAACGCCACCCGCTACGATATGCATATTTTTTACCTGACTACGGCGAAGCAAAAAGGAGGGTTATGATTTTGACCGGTATATATGTATGAATGTATGTTTATCTGTTACCTCATTACTTCTAAACTCCCGATCATAATTTGACAAATGAGGTATCATTGGAAGCGTCTTGATCGTCCGCTGGTTACAGGCAATATGGCGAGACACCTCTAGAGGACATAAAGTCATGAAAAAAAAAATCTGCCTTGTGGTGTAATATTAATAATAATAATAAACCCGCAGGGCAGCATGTGGCGAGCTGTTGGGCAGTAGCGACCCCACGGACCTATCTCCCGGGAGAAGTCTTGTTCCTCACCACTGGCTTGCCTTTATTGGTCGGCTGGAGTGAACACTGACGAGGAATGGAGCTCCCACCTCATTCTTGCCTTAATTGGCTGGCTTGAGTGGAGATTCGCAAGAGCAAACGTGCTCGGAGGAAGGAAGTATTCCAGTAAGTGCTCATAGGGATCTTGACCATCTTCCGGGCTCTGGGATTGTTCTGAAAGTCGTGAAATACCTCTCCGCTCCTCAAGCACCTCAGGACATGTTGCCCCCTTGTCGCTACGTTACTATGTGCTACCTTTTCTGGGGCCCCATTATTGAGTGTGCCAGTCACCCCCTGCCATTTTATCCGTGTAAATATAAAACATTGATCAGGCAGGGGCTATAATCCTTCCATAGTTCCAGGTAACTAGTCCACTTTAACCTCCCAAACACATAGTCCAATATTTTTGTTACCATATCCTGCAATAGTCCTACACCAACCGGGGGTTGTCCTTGGGTGCACTTGCATAGCGCGAACAGGGATAATCGTCGGTTGGTGCCTTATCTTGGTGGTTGGTGCGTTAACTGTCTTATCTTTCTAACAGCATAAGCGGCCGAGCTTAGCCGCCCCGCAAGAGATGTTATATGAGGTCCCCATTGTAATTTCTCGTCTAGCGTGATTCCTAGGAAAACCGTTTGATTAATATGTAATTTATCTAAGTTACAATAGCCTAATGTCAATGGGAATCCCCCTCTTGGCATAAAATTTTAAGGCATAATATTGTTTGGTATAGCGTTTTCGCATACTTTTTATTAACATAATTATACTGTGGCTTAATAATACTTTGGCATAATGCAAAGGTTAGCATAACTGTCATTCTGTCTAATTTTTTTTGGCATAATTTGGAGTTGCATACATTTTTAAGGCATAATATTTATTCGTCTATTAAACATGAGCCGTAAATATAAACATGATTGGAACGAAGTTCTTTAATGCAGCTTGTAAACTTTCAGAAATCGTCACGTTAAAAATTGTTATAACGTGCGCCTGTCTTCTGCTAATTCAAAGAGAAAGAAAGAGAGGTGAAAGAGAACGCCACCCGGCAGAAAACAAAAGAAAAGAGTATAGTGACTACAGTGTCGCGGGATAAAATTGTGCACATCTGCCCGAGTACACTACATAAGAGAGAGAGAGAGAAAAAATGAGAATTTGGTCAAAATGAAAATGTAAGATGGCGGCTGTGAAATTTTTCGTCGTTGGTGTCGTTTTCATAGTTTTCGAGGGTGCTAAAGCTGATAATGAGGTCAAAATGTAAATCCAAGATGGCGGCTATAAAAAATTTCAAATTTTTCATCATGGGTGTCGTTTTCATGGTTTACGAGGGTGCTATTAAAGCTAATACTGAGGTGAAAATCCAAAATGACCGCCGCGAAAATTTAGAAGTTTTTCGTCATGGGTGTCGTTTCACAGTTTTCGAGGCTGTTAAAACCGATAGTGGGGTCGAAAAGTAAATCCAAGATGGCAGTTGAGAAAATTTTGTTTTTGTTTTAATTCATACGTTCATACGTCAGAAGGAATTTCGTTCCTGATTGGGGTTCCCCGACCGCACACGTTTTTTATTATGCTTTGGGAATAACTCTATTGGATTAGGTTAAGGTGCAGCAAATATGTTTTTATATGAGTTATAGGGTTTATTATTTTTATTACCGGTACCGGGATTACATACCTAATAGTCCAGGAAAAGGTTATTGACTCTTATTGACCGCTGCGCTCCAACCATAATTATTTTGTTACTCGTAATTTTGAATCTGTGATATCTTGTAAACCATTTTAAATGATATGATGTCGAGGCATATTTTAAACTAAATTAAATGCCTAATTTAAATATCATATTTTATTGGATAAGGTTAATATGATACCGGTCAATATAGCTTCGGAAATAACAATGGATTTTTTTATGAAATTCTGAAAGATAAATAATAATGGTAACTGCGGGTCATCCTTAGAAGATATACTGAACAATCGTCGATTTTTTTTGTTGAACTTTTTAAGGTCTTCAATCCTGTAGCACATAAATTTAAGGGTTCTCTAACGGTTTCCGCGGCGCACGCCAATAAAGCTCCCAGTCGGCATGATTTTTTCCGACATCTTCGACAATAATCGTCATATTTCAGCCAATTTACACAGAACCATAATGAATTATACACCAAAACCTTTCGCAAGAATCACTCCGTCCATTGGTGAAAACTGTTTGAAAATCCGTTCGGCAGTTTTTGAGTTTATCGCGTTCAGACAGACAGACAGACAAACAGACGCGGCGGGGGACTTTCTTTTTATAATATTTAAGGATACTTTATAAAATTATGCCGACAATCAGCTTCATTTCTCCACATGCATTGTTACGAGCATAAATTGCTTGGCAACCGTATTAAAGTATTCGAATCGAAACCCATGAAATACTTAAGATATTATTGAGTAGTTCCGGTGGCCATCTGTGGTCGTTTTTATCAGTTCTACTTCACCAAATGGCACTTTTCGAGAGCAACTGCACGAGATACTATAAAAAAATACCCAAATCGCTATAGGTGCGCCTAAAATATTTGAAGAGTTCTCTCGATTTCTCCAGAATCCAATCATCAGATTCTGACTTAATGACTATGCACTGAAAAAAAAACTTGATAACATTGATCAAAAAAATGGTTGCCGCTATCAAAGAACTTGTTTGTTCACGAGCACATAAAGTAATATGATTAGGGCAATAAAGTTATGTTGATTAAGCAACAAGCAAGTTCTCTTGATAAAATCGTGAAAGTTTTCGTGATAAAATCAATCAAGTTCTCTTGATAAAATCATGAAAGTTCTCTTGATAAAATCAATCAAGTTCTCTTGATAAAATCATGAGAGTTCTCTTGATAAAATCATGAGAGTTCTCTTGATAAAATCAATCAAGTTCTCTTGATAAAAACGTGAAAGTTCTCTTGATAAAATCGTGAAAGTTCTCTTGATAAAATCAATCAAGTTCTCTTGATAAAATCGTGAAAGTTCTCTTGATAAAATCAATCAAGTTCTCTTGATAAAATCGTGAAAGTTCTCTTGATAAAATCAATCAAGTTATCTTGTTTAAAGCTATACGGGTTGGAAGGGACATCGACGCGAAAACGGTTACCACGTATTCAGTACATAATTCTGAGCTAGGGCTAGGGCTCAGAATGATGTACTGAATACGTGGCAACCGTTTTCGCGTCGATGTCCCTTCCAACCCGTATAGCTTTAAACAAGATAACTTGATTAGTTCTAGTACTTTTTTTGAGACTATCAGGAAAGATATTTACTCCTAAATCGTGCACTTATTTATATAGGTTCAAAAGTTACTGTACTGTAGGTTATGGAAGTTCTGATAAAATAATAATGACAGAAGTAATTGTAAAAGTATTTATTTATTTGTGTTTAGACATCAACAGTTTTCCCTAGACTAATTAATACAATAGCAGTCTTATTAACCTTAATTAGAAATCAACATCCTTATGCTAATAGGAACCTAAATTGAACAGTAGTATTATGTTGGGTGTCCCACGGCCATGACACAAGCAGGAAAAGTACTTACTTTTATATTGAAGATAGGACATTTCGGTGAAAGAAGACTTAATTTTACCCACCCACTCTGTAAAAATAACACTGTATTTGTAAGACACCAATCGACAGGGCGCTCACCCACCCAAAATCTTTGAAAGCAGTTTTTTTTTTTTTAAATATAATTACAATGAAGACTTCTTTCAGCAAAATTTCCTACATTCAATCTTTAAAGTACTATTCCTCCATGTGGCATAGCCTTGGGGCACTCTGTATAATAGTGTTTATAGATCAAAATTTTTAAGCTAATAAATTGAACAATAGTCTTCTAATTATTTTAGTTTAGAGATCAACATTTTTCCATAAACTAATTAATACAATAGCAGTCTTATTAACATTGAGTAGAAATCAACATCCTTATGCTAATAGGAACCTAAATTGAACAGTAGTAGTTATTATATTGGGTGTTCCACGGTCATGACACACGCAGGAAAAGTACCTACTTTTATGAAGATATTAATTACATTTTGGTGAAAGAGGACTTCATTTTGTCCACCCACAAACTCCCCTCAACCCACTCAAAAATATTTGAAAGCAGTTTTTTTAATTATAATGAAGATTTCTTTCAGCAAAATTTCCTACTTTCAATATTTAAAGTAGATTTCTTGTCACACCCTGCATTATCTTTGTGCGTAAAGATATTTATGCTAATATGTTGAACAGTACTTAGTCTTATAATTATAACATTTTTGTTTAGAGATCAACAGCCTTAAACGCCTTAAACGCAAAAGTAGGTAATATGTATTAATTACTTAAATTACAATCTGTCAATAGTGATTCGACAGATGTTGAGCCTTTATCATAGGGACTGGATAGTTTATACAAGCCTTTTTGTATAAAGTACCATGGGCCGTAACTTGAAGGGGAGTATTCCAGATTTAACGACCAAGTGAGTTTGAAACATGCATCTACAGACGCCAAGATGTTGGGGCAGTTATAAAAAGTGTTGGGGTTTACCACAACAAAATAGGACTTGACGCTTGATAAATTAGGACCAACAATGATAATATATGGTTGTGGGGCAAAGCCTTTTTCAATTAACTTTTGATGCCTTTTGGCAATTACTAATTCCAAGTAACTATCGTCTTGTACATTTGTGACAAAAGCTTCGCGACTTTCGGCTTTTGAAGGTTTCCATTTTTTATCATTTACCTTCTTCTTTTTGGCTGGAGGAGAGGTTTTGCGTTTGGAGCTCGAAGAGGTAGCAGCAACCGGTAAAGCAATGATGCTTGGATTAATCAGCTCTGGCAAACTCAATATCACCGCAAGGTTACTTTTCTCTTCACTCGAATCTGAAATATGAATTTTGCTTAATCAAAACTGGCTGTAAAAATTTGACTAGTCGTTTGACCGCAATCTTAGATACCAAATAGACACAATATTGATAGTATTAATTATCCTTCCTTTCCCGCGCCGAGGCGACAAAAAATAACACTTACCATCTGCCAAATGGATTACGTCATTGCTGTAAGCGTCTTTAGGTTTTCTTCATTTAAGAAGTTCAATTAAAGTTTTCTTCACTGATGGGAAATTCAAATAAAAGTTGTTTTTTTCTTCAGGGTAACAAGCGTTGAAGTCTTCTTCAAGCTAAAACAAAAGGTTAAATATTAGAATTTGCGCACAGAACAGTTGACTCCTACATTCCTACCAGCACACCCACTAATCAGTTTATCAATACTAATTGTATACATGTGAAGTCTTTCTGTCCAACCAGCAATTTATTTGTGAAAAGCAACAGTTTTCACAAATAAATTGCTGAATCAAGCAATGAATTCTACATTAAGTATCTTAAGTACTAGATACCTACCAATGAACAACCATGGGGTTTTTATAAGGCAGGAAAATCTTTGAAATATTGTTCGACTGAATAGTCATCAGACTCTCTTAATGCTTTGAGACGTTTTTGTAAAGTTCCTTTCCATTTTGCTAAGAACTAATGTCCAAGGATCTGAGCTGCTCTTGAGCCACGCTATATCACCATCTTCGTTGCTGGAATTTGTAGTATTCACCGATAGTGGTAGTGGTTGTGGTGATAATCTGACAGCTTCATCAGTAGTTTGTAGTTTCTTCGGTTTAATGTCTAGTACACCCTGTTTTTGATATTTCTTTCTCAAGTTTAGTAATTGACTGATCAATTTGCCTCTGGGTTGGAATGTCACACCTTGTGCAGTAACGCATGGTGGAATATAGTACGTCGTAATCCTCTCATTTGGAAAAATTTCCTTTATTTGTTTACTCCACTTGTGATATATTTCTTTAGTGATATTAGAAATTTTGTGTTCTTTTAATATTTGTTTGCAAATAGCAGAAGCTAGGAGATTTCTAGAATGTTCATTATCTAACAATGTCCCAACAAACTTTAAGGGACCAGATGTCTCAAAATCTTCTTTAAGTAATTGCAGAAGAGTCTGTAAAAAAAAAACAAAACAGAACCATTAATTAATTACAATATTTATACAGTACATAGGCGACCAAGCTCAAAACCCACTATAAATTACTCAGTTCAGTGATAATGACACATGGTTTCTATGTAACACTAGGTATGATGCCCCGGAACCTTTGTCTGCGATTATTATAAAAATATTACTTCCCTTTGGATTGGATTGTATTAACGATTTTAAGGATTTCATTTTTTTTGCACAAAATGATGATCCTATTTGTCAAAATAAAAGTAGCCTAAGTTACTCCTTATAAAATCAGCTATCTGCCAGTAAAAGTCCCATCTAAAACGGTTCAGCCATTTTGGAGATTAGCTGGAACAAACAGGCAGAAAGACATACATAAAAAAAATAAGTACCGCATATACTTTCATCTGCATTCAGGAAAAACCTGTTATTTTGAAATTACAAACAGACACTTAATTTTTTTATAGATCAAGGAGGCCATGTGCCATGTCCAGTCAACTGAACATTTTTTTTTTTCTCTTTAACTTATATATTTATTTTGATTATTATTTGATGTTATAGCGACCATAGCCAATTTTAAGTATCTACCTTTGTGGTTCAAAAGATACAGCTCTATGACAGACAGAAAGACAGCATAACACCACAAAACTAAAAAAAAATTAAAGATAATTGGAAAACAAAAAATAATAAGTCTATGTACTATATGCTTACATTATTTTCAATGACATAGAAACAATGTGTAGTTGAAGTGTTGTGTTGTTGTGTGGTGGAAGTTGTATCAAGGCTGGGGGCTCTTGTTTCTAATTGCTCTGCCACCGACACATTACTTGTTTCTATTTTTTCTTCAGCATTAAGATCTTGAACTACAATGTCCTGAAACAGATTAAATATAAGTAACCAACACAAAAATTGTAACTAACTTTTATTGCATGCAATGATTGGCCAGGATCTTCCCTACAGAATAATGCAAAAGTTGTAGTGAACCTTAGCATCCCGTAAAATGTAAAAAACGAACCATCAATATTTGGATAAGCTACATTGATTAAAATAATTTGAAGTTTGGATTTAGTAACAAAATTAAATTGTTCAATTTAAGTCAGTAACCTGTCCTGTGCCAGAGGCAGTGGTTAGTTAGGAAACAATAGAAAATCTAGCCTGGTCCAGATACGTGCGCTAACAAATGAGAGGTTTATTAAAAAACTAAATGCCTATCATAATTATGTAGATATGGTAGACAACCACATTGATGTACTGCATGCATATTACTTCATATTCAATTTCAAATTGTTCAAGACACCTCACTATGATGAGATAGTTTGTAAGCACTAGCCTGAAATACCTAGTTAGATTTTTATGTTAGTTAGATACCTAGGTAGTACTTTATTTAAATACATTTTTCTATAGATTTACTAAACTGCACTACACACTAGGCTGATATGAAACGGTGCCTAGTTAACTGGATCCAGTTGTACCTATCTACCTGATTCCTCAAAGCGTAAGTAAGTATATACCCAGATACTTACACTTATAGATATATTATCGATACTGCTCAAGTCTCCTGGAAGACTTAGAATACTCGTATTCTATAAAGAGGCTTTGAAATCCGAATTCCACATTTTCCAGCTCCGTAGAAATAGGGATCTAGGCCCTAAGAGAGGAATCAGCTCTTTGATATCATCATGGGTAAGTGCAGAAAGCGCCTGCATATTAATTTCATTTTCTGCAAAATAATCGTTGATGAATATTTGATGTGAAAACAAATTATCATCATTGCCAAAAAGGCTAAGTAGGTACTTACTTATAAAAATGGCACGTAGTTCGGGCAGCCCCCAAGCCTGGAGAAGGTCGGACACTTCTTCCATCACAAACAGCTACTACAGGGCACTTCACAGAAGGATCACCGAGTTCCAGGTTAGGTGGAACTTGGCGCAGGGGAATAAGTAGTTAAGTTACGCGCAGCACGGTCACAACTCACAGCACAATTCACTTAGTTCCAGGTTAGATTCAAAAGTTACGCGCAGCACGGACACGGCTCACAGCACAGGGTTTATCGAGTTCCAGGTTAGATTCGACTTGGCGCGAACTTGGGAAGTCACCGAGCGGACGAAGCACGGATGAATGAAACTTAATTTGAAGTTATTGCGCGGTTACAAACAATAAAACAAAAATCATTGATGAATTTTGTTTTATTGGATGTAACCGCGCAATAACTTAAAATTAAATTTAATTAATTTACTCCGCGCCAAAAGCGTGCTTTTCTAGACTCCCAAAAGTCCCAAACGAACTACTAAATGAATGAGTCAGTGTTGCCACACGCCAGATCGAGAAATCTGGATAGAACGGTCAAAAAATCTGTACAAAATTGCAAGGTCTGATAAACAAAGTTTACAGTATGCGTAATCTTCTCCCTTTTTACTTTTTGTTAACCACGATTTAAAACTGCTTTCTTCCAGCCAAGTCTGATTAAAACGCTGCGTATTCCGTGACTTTTTCGCGAGCATATTAACAAGTTATTTACTTCACACTGAGAGTGATCAATTTTAATTTTCTTAGAATGCAGCACTGCACACACAAGTCACAACACAAAATCGACAAGAAAGTCAAGAAATCTTAGCGACTCGCGATACTCGACTAGAACTAGAAGTTGAAACTCCAACCAAACAAATCGTTTCATACTGCTCATTCCGTTCATTCATTTGTACTGAAGGGATTCCCCGAAACTTATGTTTGAAATGAAACATAAGTTTCGGGGAATCCCTTCAGTACGCTATAAATGTTGCCAGGGACAACGATTTACACAGAACACAGGGAAAAAAATGTTGAAGGCAATAAATAAACACTAAATTATTATACACTAAAAAGAGATACATTTTCAATCATTTCATCATAGATTATGTGAGGAAGCGAAAATGACGAAAATCTGTATAAAAGTTATGCTAAATCTGTAATCTGTATTGGTGATGAAAAATCTGTATAGATACAGATAAATCTGTATATATGGCAACACTGGAACGAGTCTCGACTTGAAACACTGAGAACAGATCATAAACAATCATACAAGAATTTGTATTTATAAAGTGCCATTATTCAAATAAATAAAAGGTTGCTTGTTTTATATATTTTAGGATGTAGTATTAGATATTCTGTGGTTATACAAACAATAATTTCTTCATTTTTAAAACAATAAATAAATTATTATAGAACCTATCATGCACTTGATTGAATCTGTGATGTGCCATGTTTAAAATATCGAGAAGAGTTGATCATTTCAACTTTATTGTAAGAACAAATATTGAATAATAACTTTTAATATGTTTTTGATTGCTTCATTCATTTTTTTTTTCTATCAAGCAAAATGTCATGCTTGATTGGCTCGATTTCTTTCAGTGTGGAATCATCTCGAAAGTAAACCCTTTTAAACAAAAAAATATATAAATTTTGCAAATCCGATGCAAATCTATGACAGAGTTATGCCCGTAAACACATAAAAAAATTTTGAAAATTCGAATTGAATGCTGTTATTTTAACATTACAAGCCGTAAATGTATTAATTAGAACTACCGCTTACAAACAGACATATCAATTTTATTTTTTGGATTTGTATTTGTATGTATAAAGGTCCCATTAAAATAGCTGGACAAATTTTAACACAGCTTCCAGTACGTCTAACCAAAGACATCCGAGCAAAAAAAAAAACACTGATTAAAGTGATTTTATTTTGACCTAACATAATTAACCAACATTAGTAAGCAATATTTTTAGTGTATTTTCGTTAGCAGATTTTTTTTCTTGTAAGTTTCTAATGCGTTTTTCCTATTATTTTTTTTTGCCGTTGTCCTTATTTTGGTGGTCTGAATGATTTCTAAAAGTTTGTCCATCTATTTTAATGGGACCTTATATATGTATAGATTGTTCAATAAGATAATTTATCAATATTAAATGACGCAGATATTGTGTGCTGTGCTAACTACGGGATGACTTTGTAGTTTGGACCAGCATGATTCGATCGATGTGGGATCCATTTGGAACTGTCATAAGTTTCACCGGCCATGTCCTCGGAGATGTGGAGATGTTGATTACAGTACAAGTAACAAACTAGGCACCTCCGGCGCGGTCAGCGGCTCGCCCTCACCGCCGCCGCCGCCGCCGCCGCCGCCGCCGCCGCGTCCCACGTTAGCAGGCGCAGCAACGGGTGACGTGATGACTCGCGATGGCGCGTGTTTGGCTCGTGTCCTGGCACCCTTGCACCCACGCCTCGCCAGGAATGATCGTGCGCCTCTCTGTCGGCCACATTTGTCCTAAAGATTACGTGACCGACTTTATAGCGCATTGTTCCGAATACCTTCCACCGGTGACCTTCTGTGGCTTGTTTACTTTGGTGCTGACCTGAGCACGCTGCGCCGACTACTATTACAATGATCTCATTAAATGTGCAGATGCTCGTTAATGACCGTATAAACCCATATCTGTACGACGCGTGACATGGACTAGCGCGCTCTGACTCATTAAGTGGGACTATGATGTACTGACTCTAACTACTAAATGTTCCACTTCCGTGCAAGTAGGCGCACGTACGTCTGGTGCGAGCGTGTGGCCAGTTGATACACTCGTCGAATTGATATCAAGTGAACAATGATAGTGTAAGTACTTGCAAGTGTCGGAGAGGTACTCCCTTTCGTCTAAACGTGTTTGTCCGAAATTCATTATCCATAACAAGTTTGCTATAAACTTCAGTAGGTACACATAATGTTCAAAAATTCGAAATTTTGTTTTACATTATTATCTTTACTTCTAAAACTATTCTGTCCTAATATCGAGTACTATAATAACTGAATCTCCTAATTTTGCATGAAATAAAGTCATATTATGTCCTAAGTATTGTATTATACGTATATAATGTGTATTATTCCGAATGTTAAAATAAAGTTGTTAATACTAAAACTTTAAATAAAAATTAGGTTTTAGTGATAGAAACGAATCGCTGTAAATCCGACTACACGCATTCTTGTCTGCCCTACCCCCTTATTTTGGGTGGTAAATTATCGTATAACTTCTCCCGCTCTGGGTGGAGCGAGAGGGTGTGTCAGACTTTTACTGACTAAAACCCACCCGTTTTCCTTCAGGTGCCTGTTGCCGGGGGCCACGATCTCCCTTTCGGTTTTCTTCGCAACCCCGGCAGGCATCGGCCCTAGCGGACCCCGTCAATTCTGCTGACATTTCTTTGATGCGCGCGTGAAACACAACGCGCCGTCAACCCGAGCCTGGTCCTTATCGGACGGCGAGCTACCCATTGCTCACCGTCCGCAAGTCCGCGCCTACGGTGGAAATCGGCTCGCGATTCCCGACGCCCAGGGCTTTTCCTCCTGCGGTGGTTAGGGGCGTGAAGGCGCGAATTTTGCCTCTCCCTCACGCGTTCGGCCTCCTCTTTCGCGAGTATTACTGCTTCGCACAAGGGGGTGACAGCCTCCCATTTCCTCTCGCTCCGTACCATGGCCTGAATCAGGGCCCGACGCGAGAGATCACCGCCGCCGATCGCCTTCACGAGGACACGGCGATGCTCAGCCCAAGCCGGACAGACCTCCACCGTATGCTCCACCGTATGCTCCACCGTGTCCTCCGGGCGATCCACACAATGGTGACACCTGGGCGTTTCCTCCCGCCTTATCCTGAACAGGAACCTCCCGAAACAGACATGTCCGGTGAGGACCTGCGTCAGGCAGAAGGTGAGGACGCCGTGGCGCCTCTCTAGCCACTCCTCAAAGAGGGGACTTATCGCCGCAATTGTGGCGTGCCCAGCACTGGGTTGCGACAATCGCACTCTCCATAACGCCATGAGATCTCGCCGGAGCTCTGTCCGCTGTGCCGTGATTTCTCGCGGCAGCGGAGTTAAGCCCTGGCGTTTCGCCTCCTCGCGCCACTCCCAGATGTGAGCGAGGACCTTTGCCTCCAGATCCCATGGCGGTAATTCGGCAAAGAGACTCGCCGCCTCACAAGAGACCGTGCGGTATCCTCGGGCCAGTCGGATGGCTATGACTCTCTGGGACGCGTTCAATCGGCGGGCTGGCCACAACCTCAATGAACGCACCCACTCCGGCGCCCCGTAAAGGGCCATGGACCGCACGACCCCCGCGTAGAGCCTCCGGCAGGAGGCGTTTGGACCCCCTAGATTGAGCAGGAGCCGCTTCAAAGCAGCCCCGGCCCGCTCCAGTCTAGGAGCCAAACGTCGAAAATGCTCCTCGAAGTTCCACCGGCTATCGAAGACGAGGGAGGTCCCAGATACTTCATCGTCGACTCGACACCGATGTGAACCCCTACCGCCATCACCTGGGAACCCGTCGGTGGCGCATTCCGAGGACCATGAAAACCCATGGTCTCGGACTTATGCAGGGCCACCTCGAGTCCCAACAGCCGGATCCTGTCAACGATTGTCGCAACCCCGTCTGCCCTACCCCTAGAGTGTAATTTAGAATCGCGTAGGCGCGGAGGGGTGGCCCGCGACTTGAGGAGCAGATGGTGAGCGTTAAACCATCTGCGACGATAAGCTCGCGTGGGGCCACCGGAGCTCCGTAGCGCCGGAGCCGTGAATGAAACCATGCCTGCTGCATGTCGCATGCTCGCTTGCATGCTGCATGCTTTCTGCATGCATGGTGTATGCTTGTTTGCATGATTCTTACAGGGAAATAAAAACCATATGTTCATGTTACAGTACAATATCTTTGTGCTGTATCTACAATCTACATCGCAATCTTATGTTCTTTATCGCACGTTCAATATCTATTAAATGTTTCTACTATCTGTTTTCAACACGTAGTCGTTAGTATATAGGATGCACCTTTGGATAATTATAACCAGACTATACTACATCTTTGGTCTCATTTATACCTAACCATATACTGCCAAGAAGTTTGGCAAAGTTCACAATCAACTGTTTTATTGAGTGATAAATACATACAGCGCCGGAGCCGTGACAAAAGCCATATTGCTTTTGCATCCTTAATTTTTTCATTTTATTATTATTATAATATTAATCTAAATTTATACTAATAAATAATCATTAAATAATTTAAATTTAGGACTTATAACTTTTATTGGAAACGGTTTTAAGTCTTTTGTATATTATGGATTGTAATATATATGACAAACAAATTTAGGACATATTGTATTTTAAGGATTTCAATTTTATGACATGTTATATTAAGTTAGGGCAAGTTATCATTCGGACAAATGATGTTCCTTGAGTTGGGTGCCTGGCCCCATTTTTAAGGGTTTAAATAAACTTAGTAGCACACGAGTGGCTCTAGTTCTGCTCACTTTGTGGTAGTTTGTTGGTCATCATTCTCCTGCCCTAATCCCATTTTTTTTTGAAAAAAAAAAACAAAATGGTCAAATATACACATAAAACATTTTAAAAGAGTAACGGTGGAGTTTCTTGCCCATTCTTCTCCATACGAAAACTCCTTTTGAAATGGGCGACTAGAATCAATTCAATTTTTGTTTTTGTAAATTTTGACGTTCAAAAGTGCCTTTTATGTGCCTAATTGAAATAAATTATTTGACTTTTAGTTTGGTTGGCGTAACAAGAAGATAGTTTGTTAGTTTTAAATTATTCATGATTATTTCTGTGAGTAGATTTGTACAAACACTTTTACACGTCAACTATATTTTTAAAACTACTACCTACTACTCTGAGAAGAAAGACCGAGACAAACTCAGAAATCAGTCTCGTTCAGAGTGCAGACATAAGTCATTTTGTCCAGATCAAATGATTCCATGTAGATTGCTGTCTGAAATGGTATTCTAGTGGGGCAACTTGGAGTTGGGCGTCGGAACCACCGGAGTCGAGACTGGCCAGTTTTATGGAGAAGCAAGGCCTCTTTATGATGAACTTCTTCAAAAAGCGTTAGGACAGAAAGTCGATCTGGCTGAGCCCTGATGGTGCAATTATAAATGAGATTGATTCATTATGTCGACGAAGAAGCAAATATTCAATGATGTCTCTGTGATCTACGCGGTGAAAACCGCAAGTGGTATATGGTAAGAAGCACACTGAAGTTAAATATTAAGCTGGAAAAATCTTGACTGATGAAGTCTACGCGCCGCCCAGCACCGATCCAAATCCAAAACCTCAAGAGCTTTTAGTTCGAACTTCAAAATCGTTTTGAGTGTTTAGGAGTTCCGTGGACGATTATAATGATGATTTCCTGAAAACTGTCCATACAATCTTCAAGACCCGTCGTACAAATCAGAACAAGAAGCTATCAGATGCTACAGCTCATGCAGGAGAGGCGCGAGATCATCCCGCAGTCTTCAAACGATGCGGTTCAATAGACGGATCACTAACTCCTTGCAAAGCGACCTTCGCGAATATAATACGGACCGCATTGAGGACGCGATAGAGCGGAAAAATGGCTGTAAGGTCTTTGCAAGAGATCTGTCTATTGGGCAGAGCCAGCTTGCGAAATTGAAGACCGATGATGGTAGGATCGTATCCGCCGAACTTAAACTGTCGAGACTATTGAGTGATCGAGAGGTTCTATGGACAGTTATATACGTCAATCAGTAATTCCGTTACGAATCTGGCAATCAACCCAAGAGTTAGATTGACCACACCGAAGACATCCCGGACGTCAGCTTGTACGAGATTAAGATGTCTCTGAAGCAGCTTAAAAACAACAAAGTGCCGCTAACGGAACTCCTAAAGACCGGTGGAAAACCCGTTCTTAAAGCTCTGCAGAAGCTGTCGATTCCGTCATACTCGAGGGTAAAACGCCACAGGCATGGAACAGAGGTGCGGTGACTCTTCTTTCAAAAGAGCGACAAGGCTTGCTTAATAATTGCCCATCTCACTTCTCAGCCATGTCAACAAGCTGTTTTAAACCGTCTCGCGCGCAAATTTGACAACTTCTAGACATATAAACGAGCCGTCTATTTTAACCGTCTTCCAAAAACGAGGAGGTTCTATGTTTGACTTTATGTATTTCTTTATCTTTGTTCTTTTTAGGGTTTCGTACCTCAAAAGGAAAAAACGGAACCCTTATAGGATTGCTCCGAATCTAATGGACCGATTAAGTTGAATTTTGATACGTAATTTTGTGACCTAAACATGAACATAAAACGTAACTAAATGATTTTGGATATAGGGGTTACTTTTGGGGGCAAACAAGAAAATTAAAAAACACTTCAGAAGTGCCGATAGAAGTAAAAACTTGAAACAAATCGGAACGCGGTAATCAAAGCGTTGATGTCTTTCACTCCACGCACCGCGGTAATCAACGCGTTAATGTCTTTTACTCTACGGTGTCGGTAAATTGCATTACAGTGTCGAGAAATCAATGGTTTACTCCCATCTCAAAAATGCCCAACGCGCCTAAAGAAGTTTTCACTTCAAAAAAAATTTGCTAACAGTACCGTGTGACATATCAAATGAAAGGGCTTGTTGTGAGGATCTTAAACATATTTTTTTATATAATTTTAAAATAAATAATTTTAATGATATTTAAGAAATTCGATGAAACACTTCATTTTGGCAGTAAACAAATATATATTTTTTTTATTCGTTATTTTTGTACTAAGCACATAAAAATAGGGGGATTAAAAAAGCGAATGGTGAAAATTTTTTTTTTTTCAATTTTTACCTTACGCTACTCTAGTTCTTAATCCACGAAGAACAGTTAACCATATTATTAGAAAAGTTTTTCAATGTTTCACTTAAAGTCTTTTCTTTTAAATGATAACTCTTATTTACACCAAGAACTTTTATTTACATCTGTTTTCTCAAACTTTTTAGTACATAGGATAAATTGTATAGCAGCTTTATGGGGTTGTCATCATTTTCATCAACGCTTATAATTATTTTATCATCACTTGTTATTTTAATTCGTTCGCAGCTGCTAACTTGCTGAGGGTTGCGGTTTTGTAGTATACTTAGTTCTATATTTTTATACCTGGTTCTAGAATGAACCAATTTAGCTGCTAGTCCTACACATTGTTGAGCACCAAATATGTAGATAGATTTCCGATTTCTATTTATGAGTTCTTCTTCTTTGTATATATGTTTTAATATGCCATTCTGTGTAATATTTTCATCTTCGTTTGCCATAGGTACCTTTGCAGACGGCATGCTCATACTTGTAGTTGGATGTAATTTCGAGTCATATCCGGTTGTACAGCTATTATTTTTTCGGCGTTGTAGACGGCGTGGCTCTTTTATACTTATAACTGGGTTATCATGAGATACTTGTATTTTTTTTGCTTTTGGATTTGGAGTATTTAAGCTCTCGGTAAATATTTTTTTAGGTGACTTGTAGATATTTGTTGAATTTCCTTACGTAGTTGAACATTTTCTAAGGATAGTTTATCAATTTCTGTCTGCGTTATGCAGTAATATTTGTTTTTCTTCTAATTCTTGTCTCAGCTTAGTGATTTCATCTCACGGAGCGCATGTAGATAAATCGAACATACTTAATGCTGTCGTATTAATTTCAGAGTTTATCGATTCTAGTGAGTTACGTTTGATACAAAGTGATTCGTATGATAATGTTCTCACAAGATTATATTTACAACGCAATGTTACATTTTTTCTTCGGACCCCATATTTATAAAAAAAAATTCACTCTACTGGTTAAATCTTGCAGTTTCCAAGCAAATTACTACAATGAGCAACTAGCTAGACTCTTTAGTGTCGCAGCTTTGACAGACGGATCAAGAGAAAAGGGGAGGACTCAGGACAGGGACATGTTTAATGAGATCTTTCACATCCTTGCATTGGTTGGTAGGTGACTTGCCTATAAATTTCTCAAATCTGTAGGAGATTTGAGAAATTTCCATACCTCACAAGAATTGCGGTTATTGAGTTGATCGTGGAAATAGCGTCTCTTAGCATCTTGACACATGACTGCAGCGATTACGTAAGGATTTGTAATAAGAGAGATTCAGCTCTGTAGGTATACGCTTATATCTGCATTTAGCTTTATCCCTGCGAGCCATAAGCTCTTTAATTTGTGGCGTTATCCATGGTGCCGGGTTATGTCGAACTTTAACACGTCGTATAGGAGTGTGCTGATCATATAAACCGAGAACAGTTGTGTTAAAACAATTCACTTTACTATCGATGTCATCGTTCTCAACCAGAGGTTCAAAGCCTCGGGTAAAGGTAAAGGGTATAGACCTGGAGGTTTTGAAGCATGATGCTGGCGATCTCGACTGGACCCCTCTCAGCTTAAGTCCGAGTAATTTTTTGTGTGATGAACATTAATTTCCAGAAAAAAGTATTCAGCCGACTCGGAATAGAAAAGAAAGAGATGAACTGACCACTCTATAGGGTAAATCGGCACTATCGTTGCGGATCAAGACGAAGCCGGAGAGTGACTATTGAGTAGAGAGAAGAGATGGCTTCAAAAAGGATTCCGATATCAAGAGAGCATCCACGTGAGCACTGCTAAATAATGCCAGTACGTCAGAATAGTGACCAGGAACACTGAGCATTAATATGTGCTATATGCAGATTCTTAGGGTCATTGGAGAAAAGAGATTTTATCATGTAAAGTAAGTGGTATGGAAGAGTCGCTATCCACACTAACAAAACTAGAAGAAGAGCACGAGAGGAAGCTGTCGTTAAGATTAGCTACATCATCCATGAGTATACCTTAATTATAATATAAATACAAAATAATTTAAATATCTTAAATACGAAAGTAAAATAATTTACAAAAAAAAACACAAATAATTACAGATTCTTCCTTTGAATATAAAAACCTCCCCCACTCGCTTGGAAATAGGCGGAATTTTGAAAGAAACACAAATAAGTTACAACAATAATAAGGAGAATAGAAACAGAATAAAATAAAACAAAACGAGAACAGTTTCAAACAGATTCACACATCGAACTGTACTTAAAATGGAACGCGACGCAATGACGGATGGATAGGACTAGTGACACTGACATCTGTCTAGATCTGTCACATCTTCCAGTTAATACTTCACGTTGTCAAAACATCAAAAATAACCAAAACGTAATACATACATATAAAGTAAAATGATTAGCGGTGATACAAATAAAAAATTAGTTATTTAACTACCGGCGCAAGATGATTGTAAACATGCAAAGCGGCCAAGTTGAGAAGTAGTGAAGTAAATGTATAGACAGAATAAGACCAACAAATGTTTTACTTGTGCAAATGCATCTTCCTCGTTCTCTTAGCGGGAGTAGCCAAGATTGCGGCTTTAAGAAATCCGGGTTCTTCAGATTGCGCCGAATCCTCGGTGTCGACTTAACAAGACGGGAATTTGGCTATCAGATCGTGAAGTTCGCCTGCCGTTTCGATCTTCCGGCGGGATTTGTTTGGGCAAACAACAACAATCTTGCCTTCCATGGACCACCAATTTGGCATACCGAAATGCTTACAAGCAGCTGCAAACACACGATGCCGGACCTGTGTCAAGAACTCGGAGATGGTGATCCCAGTACCCTTGAGAGCTTTCTTGCTGTCCCATACAAGTTGCCGGTGCTCCATTTTGAAGAATCGTACTATGTAGTATGGGTCGGGCTTTCTGCTGTGAGAATCCGCGCCTATGACAAACATGGATAGTATTCTTGTCATTACATTACTCAATCAAATTAATTTGGTTGGATTTGATGTTATGGACCACATCAAGAAACTTTTCTTTATCCTTCTCTGGAACACCATGGAACAGCAAGACATTTCTTTGCATGATGGTTTCATGCCTATCAAACCCAGCAGCAGGCAGCTCAATTTGAGATTTTAATGTAGAGAGTGCTTGACAGACCAACAACTTAAACTCAGAAAACTCACGTGCGATGGATGCAATGTCTGGTGAAGTTGATGCGGTACCAGTGGTAGCCTGCTGCAGTTTCGCGTCATATTCCTGCATGCGGGAGCCAAACACCCGCTCGAGGTCCTCCAAAGTGGCAGCAAGTTTAGTGTCCATGTTCAGTGTGCAGTGAAAGTAAACCAAGTACAGACTTGATAACAATAGATAGCGGGTGTGGGGGGGTCTAATATAAAATGAACTGCTTTATGTGATCAATAAATAACTCAATAAATAAAATTTTAGTTTATCAAGAGCACACAAAAATAAGTGTTTATGTCTACCCCACAAAGGAAAAACTAGTACTTTTAGTGTCTCAAAATGTGTCATCCTTGTAAATTAATTCTATTGTCACAGGAATAATTTCCCCAGAGCAAACACCGTGCATACCTATATTTAGATTTGCCTGTTATGTGTAGTCGGCAGTTTTATCGTGAGACAACATACACATCTTTGTGGAAAAATCAACACCAGCTTCCATTGAAAAGTTCTTACCCCTAACTAAAAAGTTCTCCTTTATTCAATTCAACATTCAAAATATTTTTATTTCACTTAAACCTACATGGGCACTTATGAAACGTCAGAAGCTAGGTGCACGGTTCCAATTGGTCGTTTCCTATGGAGAAGAGCCGGCAAGAAACTCCACGGTTACTGTTTTAAAAATAATTGGCTTTTACAATTCTTTCAAATAACAGTGTGACTAGGTATGGGAGGACAGTGAAGGTCTTTCAATAACTATAGAAAATGGTCAACAAATCTACTGTCCACTAAGCCTACAGCGTTCTGACATTCATAAAATAGAAAAGAATCTATACAAAAGATATATAAATTTATAAAAATAAAAACTTATTTTAATTAAACGCAATCACATGAATGCTATCACAACTGTAATAAATTTGAATAATTACCATGTCCACAAAAGCCACTAATAAAGAATTGAAATTAACTTGTAGGTATATAATGTCAAATAATAGGATGATATGTCAAGGACGAATGTAAAAAAATAAAATAAAAATAATCATGGTAATTTGGGAGCAGTTGATAGACTCTTACATAATTATGCCTTTAATGAGATACCAGGGATGACACATGTGCAGAAGGAATTATTGCCAAACTTCCTTGTCTTCAACATAGTCTTTAATTTTATAATATACTTTCTTGATAAGGACACGTTAGATGTGGGTTTTGAACTTCCCATCGCTAAGTTCTGTAACAGACTGGCAACTTGTTACAAAAGTAGATGTAAGTTAGAAATAAATAAATAAAAGCGGATACTGTTTATAAGAAATGACTTGCTTGTTTTAGTTAATCTAAATTTGGGTATCACAATTTCATATATACTACATAAATACTTTCTAAGATATAAAGAGAAGGCAGAGTCAGTATATCAATTTCTTTAAATTTGCCTCTAAGGGACTCGCGAGGACCCATTTTATAGATCGCGCGGATTGCCCTCTTTTGTAAAATGAAAATTGAATCTACGTCAGCTGCCGATCCCCACAGCAGAACGCCATAAGACATAATACTGTGGAAATAAGCAAAGTATACTTACATAGCTGTGGCTATATCAGTCAACTGCCTTAATTTTCTAACTGCATATGCAGTTGAACTTAATCTACCTGAAATAGTTCTAATGTGGGCGCCCCATTGCAATTTTGAATCTAAAGTAATTCCTAAGAATATAGTTTCCGTTATTGCATCTAGTTTTTTGCCATCAAGTTTTAGATTTAGACCTACTTGAGGTACATTTGGTAAAGAAAACCTAATACATTTAGTTTTGTTCGCATTAAGTAAAAGATTATTAGCTGCGAACCATTTTGAAAGAACAGCCAGACTATCATTGACTTGTAAGACATCTGTATCTTTCCTGTCTATTTTGAAAATAAGAGAAGTATCGTCAGCAAATAGAATTATATCCGATAAGTTAGCCATCATGTGAGGAAGATCATTTATATAAACTAGAAATAAGAAAAGGCCGAGAATTGAACCTTGAGGCACGCCCATTTTAACTAGAGACCCCGTAGACGTCGCCCCATTAACGTTTACTTTTTGCTCCCTGTTTGATAGATAGGAAAGAACAAGATCAGCAGCTTGCCCACGAATTCCGTAGTGGTGTAATTTACAGATAGTAATTAATAAAATGAAGCTAATAAAATTAATAAAAATTAATAATTAATAATTGCATCCTGGGACTTCTCCCAGGATTCCAAAATGTGAGTGATGAGTTTTACTCCTGCGTCAGTCGTCGACCTACCTTTCGTGAAACCAAACTGGTGACTATGTAAAATCCCATTTGAATTAAAATGTGACAACATCTGGTCTAGCAGGATTTTTTCATTTATTTTACTCAATCAAAATCGAAATATTTTTATTTCACATAGACCTACATGGGCACTTATGAAACGTCAGAAGCTAGGTGCACGGTTCCAATTTGTCGTTTCCTATGGAGAAGAGCCGGCAAGAAACTCCACGGTTACTCTTTTAAAAATAATTGGCTTTTACAATTTTTTCAAATAACAGTATGACTAGGTATGGGAGGACAGTGCTGGTAGCACAGATATTGGTCTATTATTAGAGGGATCACTCTTACTACCCGATTTGAAAATTGTTACTACTTTACTATGTTTCATTAAATCAGTAAACGTACCGCTATCTAAACATTGATTTAATATGCCAGTTAGGACAGGCGCAATTGTGTCAATGATATGTTCAAGAACCTTAACGGAAATCCCCCATAAGTCTTCAGTGTTTTTTATGTTAAGACTTTTGAATGCTTTTTAACTGTGAAAATAGAAATGGGCTTGAATTCAAAACTTGGAATGTTCTTACTGAAATGTTTTTTTAGAAGAGATTCAGCCGGTATAGATGATGAGGGGAGAGATTTCGTAACCTCTATTGGGATGTTGGTAAGGAAATTTTCTAGTGTCTCAGCAACTTTAAACTTATCTGAAATGGTTTCATCATCAATTTTTAAAGACAATTCATTCTGATCTCGCTGTTTTGTGTTTCCAGTTTCTTTGTTAATTACCTGCCACACAGCTTTTATTTTATTGTTAGAAATATTAATTTTGTTACTTATTAATTTAGATTTAGCTTGGGCGCAGACTCTTTTAAATATCTTAGAATAGTTTCTTACATAATTATGAATTGCTTGATCAGAAGTCAATGATTTTTCGTTATATAAATTATTTAATTATTTATTTATTTAACCATTTATGCACACACCTATAAACAGACAAGAAGAAAGGAACAGAAAAATACGTATAAAGGCAATGCTTATTTCTAAAGAAATCTCTTCCAGCATAGCTGCGACAGGAAATTATAAAAAATGAGATGTAGACAACGTGTGTAACCGTAGAAGATGAAACAAAAACATGAATCAAAGAAGAAAAATAAATAAATTACAATTTACTATTTATACTAACTACTTACAATACAAGAATATACTTATATACATACTTCTAAAATAAATATCGCTACAATATATATAATTATAATGTGATTTAAAATAACTATGCAACTATGACGAAGTGGAAAGATAGTGTTCTTTCACTCTTCGTTTAAATGCTTCAGCAGTACGACAGTACCTAATGTCAGGCGGAAGTGAATTCCACAACCGAACCGCGTGCACAGTGAAGGAGTAGGAATAGAAGTCGGTTGAGTGGGGGGGGGGATTTAAGGAGGTTTTTAAGATGCGACCTGCAAGGTGCTTCAAAAGGACGGGCGTAGGAAAAGCGTTCCCGCAGATAGGAAGGGGTTTTAGGGTTGTGAAGGATGTTGAATAGCAGACACAATATCCGAGAGTTCTTGCGAAGTCGATTAGGGAGCCACTTGAGTATCTTGCGAAAATTAGAAACGTGATCATACTTTTTAAGGTTAAAAACAAAACGAATACAGATATTTTGCAAACGCTCAAGTTTATTTAAAAGCTCCTCGATGGCATCCAAATAACAGGCATCAGCGTAGTCTATGATGGGCTGTATGAGAGTTTGAGCAAGGGAGATTTTGGTCTGCAAGGGCAAGAAGCTCTGGAGGCACTTCAACGAATGGAATGTGTAGTGCACTTTGCGACTGACTTGAGCAACATGGGCAGTCCACGATAAGTGAGAGTCCATGATCAACCCCAGGTTTTTAACCGTATTTGCGTATTCAATCTGAACACCATTCAGACAGAGTGGAGATAGCGACGCAACATCGAGCCTAGTCCGCATATACCTGCCGCCGATAATTATGGCCTGGGATTTCTTAGGGTTGATTTGCAGTCCAAAGGACCGCAACCACTCGCTAATAGAATCCAGGTTTCTGTTCATGGCAGACACGGGGTTTCCGCATCTTGCCTTAAGAAATTATTGTAAAGCTGCAGATCGTCGGCATAGAGATGGAAGTGGGAAGAGATGACTCTGGTGACAGAGTTAATGAAAATAGAAAATAGAAGAGGAGAGAGAACGCCACCTTGAGGTACACCCGCGGTAAGAGAGCACCAGTCAGAAAAAGAATCTTCGAGACGAACCCGCTGCGAGAGGCCTTTAAGATAGGAGTCGAACCAACCAATAGTATAAAAAGAGAAATTGAAAGATTTAAGGATCCCTAGAAGGATATCGAAATCGACAGAGTTAAAGGCACTGCTAAAGTCTAGAAGTACAAGTAAGATTAGAGATTTGTGGTCCATAGCCCAGCGCATGTCATCAGTAACTTTTAAAAGAGCAGTTACTGTGCTATGGTCAGGTCGAAAACCTGATTGGAAAGGACTAAGAAGGTCATTAGAAGATAGAAAAGCAGAAAGTTGCTGTTGAACAATGGCCTCAAGAACTTTAGAGAGATATGGGAGGATAGAAATGGGTCGATAATCGGTCGGTGAGACCGGGTTAGGAATTTTGGGTAAGGGGATGATATGGGCTTGTTTCCAGGCCTCAGGAACAGTAGAAGAGAACAATGAGAAATTAAAAATGTGAGTCAAGATGGGAAGTATTGTGGGGAGGATAGGGGAAATCTTCTTAAGCAAAGATTATCATTACCAACTGCAGAGGAGGAGATAGCGCAAATAGATTTTTTGACCTCACTTTCACTTACGGGACTTAGCTCGAAAGAAGGACACTGCGGCACAGATAAACGTGAAAGTTCATTTAAAGTAGCTGATTTGACGTGCGGATCCAACGTAATAGGGGGATGTGAGAAATGTTTGTTAAGAGCACACACGTCAGTGTCATTACTGGAAGCAACTGGACACTTACCAATACCGACAGTTTTAAGAAATTTCCAGACTTCTGCAGAGTTGCAGTTGTCGAGAGAATTATGGAAGTAGCGTCTCTTTGCATCTCTACAAATACGACTGCAGCGATTACGCAGTACCTTAAACGCATTCAAGTTGCGCTCGGAAGGACAGCGTTTTAACCTCCTTTTGGCTCTGTCCCTACTTGTCATCGCATCCTTAATAGCAGGAGTAAGCCAGGGAGCCGGAACATATTTAATTTTGACCCGACGGACAGGGACATGACGATCGTATAAGCTAAGTATTGTGTTATTGAAATTGGGTAGTAATAAAAGCTTCGACAAAAAAAGAAGAATTGTCCTTACTCAAAATATTAAATCTACTGCCTAAAATACTAACTTTCCGACTACTTTTGTCCGAATAAAAATGACGAAACGACCGAATGAGATACTGAAATCTTCGAAAAATAAACATGACTGTTTATTGCTATAATACTTTTCTACCAGCATAAATTACGTTCTACTGAAAACTATGCTTTGTAATTTTTTTCTTTACATGCCTACTATTAATTCATAAATTACCTTTCATATTTCATAGACTGTGGTGCTATTTTAACTGTAACATTATACTGAAAATATTATTCTGAGTGGCTATACAGTAACTTATAAAAATATAAAAATGTTCTTGTAACAATAACTTTTACTTGCATCATATATCATGAATTTTACTTACCACGGGTATGCTTCGATATTTCAGGCGTTAAAAAGTTAGAACAGTCGTATTCATGCTTTAATGTAAAACCAAGCAGACTTTGGTTTCCCAGAATATTTTACTATTATACTGTACCTATTATTATTCGACAAATTTCCTATATTTTTATAATGTCAACGAGAACAAAGATAAAAATAAAACAAAACTCGGTTTCTTATGAAAATGTAGTTTTAATAGGTAGTAGAAAATGTTAGGTATACATAATTGTACTTATGAACTAAATAGGGAGGCAGGTAGTCAGTTGTCAGTAGGTATCTTAATTATCTTCATTGTATTATAAGAGCAGGTCTGGATTTAGTAGAACGACCCCGTTTCCTTTTTTGTCCTATAGGTAGTGCTTTCGCTTCTATGGGCGGAGTCGCGAGCTTCAATCTAATAGCAAGCCCTAAAAGATGTTTACAAACGTATTTTTTATAAAACTGCGGGCAAGTGCAGGATCCTTTTCTCCATTCTACATTTTGTGTTTCGTTTTTAGGCACTGTGACTTTCCAGAAAGCGAAATGTTTCATCTTGTAATCATCAAAGTTTAACCACTGCTCGCCGTACGATACCTCCCCTACTTGGCTACTACTTGGGATCAAGTATTCAGTGTATGCCGTGTTGGATGATAAAATCTTTATTCTTAAATCTTTCCTTGCCCAGCAATACCCATCAGTCCAGTCCTTCAGGTCGAAAGTAGGTGTTTCAGGTAACGATTCCTTACAGCTTTGTAAAGACCACTGAGCAACCATCTCAGTGGCAATGGCCAAGAAATGTGAAAGTGGAAGACGTTCACGTAAGGTGTTGTGGTCTTTAATGTTCCGATTGAACGCTTCTAATGCATTATTTGTGGCAGGCGAACACGGCGCTGCGCCTAAAAACCAATTCGGATGTTTCTTTAACCATTCTTCTTTGAAGTAGTGAATGAACTCTGTTTGAGTCTGCCATTTTTCAACAAAAGCCTGTGATGCAGCATTAAAGACTTTGTAAGATGTAGCATTATGTAGTGCGTCTATGTCTTGTATAATTTCTTTCTGTTTCGTTTTATTGTAGACGAGTTTCTGAACTTTTTGCTGCATATTTTTCTTCGCGTGAGCCCAGCACATACGAACAATTGGTGTTGTACCAAAAACTGCGATGAAAGCATTTTTGATACTCTGAGCAGCGTCACAAACTAAAACTTTAGGTTGCATCACGTGATCAAATAAAGACAGAACCTTTTCTTTAAGGCCGTCAAAAATCATTTGAAAATCTTCTTGACGTTCATTAGTGGACACACCAAGACAAAGCGGATGAAACTTACGGTTCTTATCAGTGGTACCAAGAACTAAAACGGGGAACCCTTGCCATATGAGTTTATATGTGGCGTCTATGTGCAGTACGTCCGTGGAACAAACTATGTTGAGTAATTTTTTAGTTGACAACGCGAGACGAAAACTTGGTTCTTCCGCTTCTATCACGTAATAGCTGAACACGAAAACTTCATTTTCATCATCGGGAATAGTTGTTCGATCGAAAATCCATTTTTCAAGTTCACCTAAGTAAATTGCAGCTCTTCCGAACTTCTCGCGCCTTCTGTCATATAAGTAGTTGTTAAGTTGCCGTTTCGAAGGCACCTTTATCCCTGTCATGTTGTTTAGAGCCTCTAATATAGCTTTTGGTTTTAGGCGTAAATCAAACATCTTATTTATTTCCCTTTTAACGTTTTCCGGAATTCCGTACTCACTACGCGTACCAATCTGGTCATGGTTGTGCTCTGAAGTGATCTTAAAAATAAGAATATCATTGCAGTCATTCACAAACAATAAATACAACGCACAATCACATTGTGGCCCCTTGGATTTTACCTTGTTACAACGATAGAAACGTTTTTGGCCTTCATCACTGTCCCGCGTATAGTTTCTTGACCAAGTCTTTTCATTACTTACAAACTCCTCTGCTTCTTGCACATTATAGTACCGTTTGATCAACACCCAACTTTTATTACGACGATTCTTCTTCATCGGTACTGATGAACCAGCTCCCTCCTCTTCCTCCTCCGACTCAGAACGGTACACGGGTACCTCATCCATATTTCGTAACAATACTAAGTTTCGCTAATAGATAGTAAGTTAGTAATTTCCTTAGTAGATTTATTAGATCGTTGAAATGATAATATTAAAGCAATAGCAACAATAACTATTTAATTTTGTAACATAAACAGACAAAACACGCAAGGATCGGTCGTTGCAAGTGCACTGCGCTCGGATCTTTCGAACTCGCACGCGAAAACAGCCGAACGCGACCCGAACCCGATCCGAACCCGATCGCGCGGGCCGAACAGTTGAGGTATTTTCATCATTATTGAGAGTTAAAAAATAAATTTGATAACCAACAATAGAAATTAAAACAGTTCATGCAAGTTGTAAAAATATAATTATTTTGACAGAACCTCTGTTGTCGGTAACTTAGTAATTTTTCCGGAGGTTCAGTATTCTATCCGGAAGTTTAGTTTTGTTATTCTAGAAGAAAATGTAATTTGAACATGCTCTTATTTGTTGTTAAATTGGATATTTTTTTTCGTTTATGTTTTAGGTTTTTTGTCGGTAATTCATTATTACGCTGGTTAATTAGAATAATAGTCGGCCACAGATCGCTGGAGATTAATTTGTTTTTCGGAACCATTATTATTTCCCTTAATTATTACGTAATATTTAATTATATTTGTAGTATATCTAAGATTTTATATTGCTATTTTAATATAATAAGCTGTTTCGAAGAATTGTGTCACCATACTGTCAGTTGATGTAGATATTCTATTGAATTTTAACTAAGAATTACGAACCAGCTTTTATTAAATTGCTTAATTTCCTTATAATGTTTTAAAACGATTTCACTACATAGGATTTGTTTGTTATTACCTGTAATAGAAGTTATTAAGCCAAAATGTATGACGATCTGTGATTTATTCAGAATGGCGGTATGTGTTTGACATAGTGACGTTGATAGGATATAAAAAGGATTGTAATGGCGTTATCGAGTTAGTCAGATCCGCCGCCCGAGGCATGTCCTTTCCGACCCTGATGATCCCATCACTCTCCTCCAAGAGCAGAATAGGGCCACCAGCACAATACACAAGAACAGACGCCTCCCGTCATTCCGACCTCGCCGCCGAGGTCCTTTGCGACCGCGACCGTGTCCCTGAGTAAATTTTACTTCACGGCGATCTGAAATATAATTCGTTAAACAAAGTAATTCTTATGCACAGCGTAGACATCGCGTTCGTTTAGACATAAAATATTATAAATTTATATTTTTTTTTTAATAGAATTATCGTCCCCGGTGGCAACACACGCAGGAATGTCACTTTTCTTTTGCGCGCGTTTTTTCATCGCACGAAAAAATTTGCTCTCTTAAAATTATTCACTTAAAATAAGTTTACGGAACTTTTTACTAGAATAACAAATGTTAATTATGTTAAGTGATAGAAAGTGCAATAAGTGCATCGTTAGTGAAAACCTGAGACGGACAAGGCGTCCATCAACGATATTAACAGGAAAGCTGATAAATTACCTACATCAGAACTAACTAGAAGCAGCTTTAGTCTTGAGTTCCTGACCCACATTAGATGTACTTAGATCCGGAGGCCTCCCACAATCCTAATGTGCGAGAATGCCTGGCTTTAACTGACCACCTTGTACGTGATACTGACAGTGTTTTACAAGCACTATGGTGGACATTAACACAACACAACTTGTTAAAGCATTACCTATCTCTCCAGTGGACACGAGATGTCTTTAGTAACGTTATCTCCACGTTACTAGCTGGATGAGAAGCTACCAGAGAGGCACGTGATGCCCTTAGCGATGTAACTGTACATAGCTAGCTGGTACGCGCTTGTCAGCATTACCCCTCCAGTAAGCACGAGATGCTCTCAGTAACGCTAATTCTACGTTACCAGCTGAATATGAAACTACCAATGTAGCACGTGATGCACTTAGCGATGTTATTCTACATAGCTAACGCTGGTATGTACTCGTCACCAGGGGTAAGTCACATTTCTATGATCTTGGCTAAGGAATTGTCAAAAGTATATACTTTTAATTTACAAGCATGAAGGTTGCGAGACAGCCTTACTTAACCTTGCACACTGTCTGTGTGTTATAAACTTGCAAAAGCATTATACTTCCTATAGTGAGTGTGGAATTCTGCCTCGCTAACTAGATTGTTATCAACAAGTACAAGGTACTCTCAACAACATTGATTCTATGTTGCTAACTGGCACATATCTGACATGGTGTGCACATGCTTAGCACGAGATGCTTATAGCATGTTATCTCAATACTACGTGATCTAGCTTTCATATCAAGGATTGCCATTTTTAACAAACAAAATATAGCTAATTAAAAGATATCACTGTGTACGAGATACTCAGTGACTTATCTAGCTCTAGGTGGCTTAATTATCCTGCCAAAAACTGATAAATGATATCTATTTTGTAAACTAAAACAATAATTCAAAATTGTGCAATTTTTACAGGCATACATTTAAATACACAAGATACTTTGTAAACATGATTCTGTGATACAATGGCTGACGATAAATGCTACCTCTGGAAACTCTTGATTTCAGATACAAGTGCAATGGGCTAAACCATAATTGGAATAATACAAAGTATTATTCCATGCTCCCATACTTATTCACCCCATTTAGATTCCTCTAAACTGAGGAAACAAGGGATTGAGATATTCCAGAAACAAGCCGTATTGGTTATTACCCCTATCATAGGGAAAGCAGTGACTGACCCTATGCTTATGAAGAACATAAGACAAACACAAATTGTTGATTAACTTGGCTGATGCAGCAAAACCAGCTGGCAATGCCCACTGCCACCAAACTAAAACCAGAACAAAAGTTATATAATCTCTAATTGACATTAACTTTAATTCATCCTATTTGATAAACAAACCGAAACAATCACAAACTTGAGTACACAATGTTTTAGCTACAAACAAAAACAATAAAAACTATTCAATAAATATTAAAACCACAAAGCACAACATTAGTTGATTTACTTACTTTTGTAAATAACAAAATAAAACATCCTTCTACCGGGTTAATAACAGGAATCACACCATTGAAAACCACCACCACAATATCTTACGATGTTTTGGTTTAATCTAATCGGTTGGAATGGACTATGTCTGAAAAATAAATGAACTATTTTTGTCACTGAAAATAAAAATCAATATATGTATATGGTGGACCTTAACAACAACCCGGCTTATATTCCAAAATAACAATTCAAGAAGACCAATACTGGAATAAATTCTGGCAAAGCAGTTATATTCCTCTGATTCTGCTATTGGCTATGGACATAGATAAGAAAATATTTGGTACCTACCAAATTCAATATCTTAACCTCCCAAAGCCATTCTCTGGAAGCTGACCCCAACATAGTTGGGAGAAGGCCGGGTAGATGATGATCCTCTCAATACCGCCAAAGAACTTATTAAATATTGAGATGCATTTACAAACAATACAATAGATAGATCTACAAAGAATTTATCTGAAAAATACATTTGAGTCAGCCCCAAACAAAATAGAAAATTCAGTTTCATTACGAACAAAAAAAAAAAAAAAAATCGTCAAGACTGTCTAACCCATCCCGAGCAATAAGAATCCCACCATATCATACTGAAGGAAAATAAAAATAAAAATCCCAGTAATAACTACAAGTATGTTACAAACTGACAACTTGTACACTAATCAATTATAGCTTAGCATATCAAAATAGATAGGTATAATATACCATATTACCTTTATGAAATCATATTATGATTTCATCCTATAGGTACAAGGGTATCACTTAGGACTATCTGGAAGATAACATTACCTACCAAATAACCAATAAAGGGTTAATTACATACACATTTACTAATACTTTTCATACTTGAATAGTCTCTTATCTCTGTTTTACCTACTAAATTACCAGTAGTGCCACTTACAGAAAACAAGGTTTTCTTACAATCTAACTTGACTGTTTATTTGGTAAAATATCAAGACTGCGATAAGACATACCAATAAATACCACTATAAGTGTGTTTAAATGTTTGGGCTTGAAAACTAATAATGCTATTTTTTAGGTTTGATTATTAAGTTATATTTTTTCACTTTAAACAAACCTTGAAACACCAGTACTAAAAAAAAAAAAAAAAATGCTAGTAAACTTAGTCGCATTATTTAACATTACGCCCGGACTTCCCGAAGGGCTGGGCAGAAATGGGTGATCTTATTAACATTACGCCCGGACTTCCCGAAGGGCTGGGCAGAAATGAGTGATCTTATTCAAAGCTTATAAAATCAAAATACCTAATTAATCATTTGATTGCCAACTACTAGTCTACATATTTAACAGTAGATTTAAATGATAATTGCAGCACTAAAGTGAAATTATCAAGGAAACAAAAAAAAAAAGGAGGGGGGGAGAACATTGTGAGGACAACGTAGGTATTGATGGATTGTGAGTAGAACATGAACAAGATAAGGTATAATACAATAAATGTAGGTACTATGAATGAATTATCTACAAATTGCTTTACTCTAAAACTCTCCATCTGCTCACCAAGTGCACATCATAACAAGTTCAATTATACAACTCCCTCACTTAAAAATGCAACTCATTACACAATCCCAATTTTGGACATATTATGAGGTCAAGGAAAAGAGTTTATATCTTTATACTTCTAAAATGAATCTAGTCTCGATTAGCTCTAAACTCGTCAATTAATTACTGCTAGCAGAATATGTGAAACTTATATGGAAATTAGTATTGTTGAGGAAAAACCCTAAGCATCTGAAATAGACCCTTTCACCTCAAATTTGTTCAAACCTCTCTCCTATCCAGGGCATAATATACTGCCCTTATTAATTGGTGCTTACAAGTTAAAAGCCTATTCCGTATTTGAAATTCAGTTTCCAAAATACCTTTAATAACTAAAGTTATGGAAAACTAGTCCATCCAAAAATGAAATGAAACCATATCATAAAGTATATACTTACCTAAACGGAAATAACATCAACTGATCACAAGAATTTGACCAAAAAATCCTACTAGATTTTTCAAAAAAACAAAAAAACACTAAGTTTGTCTGTCAGTACAATTTAGGTACAATACAATTCCACAAATGCTTACCAAAAATACCTCCCTGCTTACAACATTCAGGGGCTAAAAGATCCTGTTACACTCTATGAAAGTTTAACTACTAAGGACTTCACAGCCATGGTGCCTCTTATTCAGATCACTAGATAACTGACATTCTTTAAAATACCCTAATGATAATCTTTACAATTCATCTTCTAGACTCACTGAGCTCGACACTTACCTTGACAGCAATATGTAATGTGCAACTCAATACTCACTGAGCACAACATTGAGCACAACAGTATCCCAAATAATTTAACTATTTACAGACAGATCTGAGAATGCTATTCTCAATCATGGAAACTTTTAAAGTAACATCATAACATTACGCCTTGTTTCCCCGAATGGTTGGGCAAGGTATCCCTGTAGCAGGTTCACCCAGTTTTACACTTTTAAAGTATTCATATCATAATATCCTCCTGGTATATTAATTCAGAACAACTTTATAAAATTTGTATAAACACAAGCTGGGTTAAATGTGGTAGGAAGTGAAAGTGATACTAATAATTCACCTCCCACAGCACAAAACATACAGTAGCTCAACTTAGTGCTGGCATCAATTGAAATAGACACAGTGCCAACCAACATTGTGTTGATGATTATACCTCATTACTGATGAAAAATAGTTAAACACTATTAATTAAGCAACGTTATTAAGAATTTATTTAAAATAGATACGCCAAAAGCATATATATTCTACATTAAATATTAAATGTTATCAATTATGGACTTATATACATACCAATTACAGATGTACATGACATTCACATAAAACAAAGCAACCTTCTTAAATTACATAAAATTAAAATATTGTATTCAGAAAGAATGATAAAAGTTCCTAATAAATCAGAATATGCCGTAACTTATTAACTAACTAAATTATTGCAGACAACTCTGAACATCTACTTTGTTTAACGAATTATATTTCAGATCGCCGTGAAGTAAAATTGGGAATCAAACGAGCTTACCTGTTAAGCGAAGTCTTGATTCTAATTTTACGAACGGCGATCTGAAATATAATTACCCACCCGCCACTAGCTAATAGCCCCAAAGCTGCAATAATTAGGCTACTTAATTCACTTATTTTTCCAGGAAAACTTAGTGAATGTAAGTATGCGGAACTACTCTGTACAGAAAACAGAGCTTGTTCTCCATCATAAGGATCTCTAAAATTAGTGACATTCCTGCGTGTGTTGCCACCGGGGACGATAATTCTATTAAAAAAAAAAATATAAATTTATAATATTTTATGTCTAAACGAACGCGATGTCTACGCTGTGCATAAGAATTACTTTGTTTAACGAATTATATTTCAGATCGCCGTTCGTAAAATTAGAATCAAGACTTCGCTTAACAGGTAAGCTCGTTTGATTCCCAATTATACTCCTCCCCGACCCTTGCTCGAAAACGAGGTGCCAGCAAGTTGTTGCCGCTGAGCACGTAGCTTTAAACTACCCCGCATAATAATCATGATTTAAACCAATTTTGATCCAGCCTGTCCCTTCTTGCTGTCCTCCCCTCAGCGACGCCCTAAGCCGAGGCTCGTACCCCACAGGGGGTGCCCTTAGCGAGCGTTCGCCTAGTTTTAATTTAGTTTAGTTTTTTGCCCCTGGCTGGAGGCTTTGAGTGTAGCAGCTTAAGGCACCCACAGGAAAGTCCGGTTAAGCAGCCAAGACCTTAGTGGTCAAAACTGCGAGATGGCCGTTTCAAAAAAAAAAAAAAAAAAAGCGTTATCGAGTCAGTTGCTCGGTAGACGTTCAGTTGGTTGGTTCTAGTGCCGTTGTTATATGGAATAGACCGACCACGTGTCACGTAAGTTAAGTAATTTGATATCATACCGTAATTGTTGCTTATTATGATTATATTGTTATGAATGGTATATTATTGCTGATATGTTAAATTGTATAATGGCATATCTTTTTCTTGTTATTTTATAATGTTGCTATTATTCTGAGTAATGGTTCTAGAAATAGAATTAACTGTCTTTGAGATAACGACAATTTATACATAGAATACTGAATATTTAAATGTATTGATAGAATACTGTAATATTGTTTCCATAGAGTTTCGTGTCCTTCTTCTCTATGAAGACTTAGCTTTGCGAACGGACCATTAGCTTTCTGATTTAATACTAACAAGTCTAATTAAATAAATGTCTAGCCTTGTCTTTCTGTGCTTTATTTCATGAAATCCTTTCCCTACAAAACATATTGATCAGAACTATACACAGTAAATAATCAGTAGGTAATCAAGCTTTGAGTTTAGCGAGCTTTTAGTGTCAGAATACTCAAAGCTCGCTAATTTGGGTAATATCTATATACACCGTGCGTGCGTGAATTATCGTTTAAAAATTGTTTAAACTACTGAAAATTTATTTACAAAAACAAATTAGTGACTGTTTTGAAAAAAATACTGTGTGGAGTACAAAATATTAGATTGAAACAGACGATGGGTGTTTGTATAAATAAGGCAATGAAAAGGCGGCTTCAACATCCGCCTTTTCATTGCATTACAAACAAATGCGGCTGCACTACAAACCGCTGCGTTGCAGCTAGGTTGGTAGTGCAGCCGCGTGATAATGCACCACAGACTATGGGTGTCTGTGTTGCATCCGCCTTTGTATTTTCGCCCCCGGGACAGCCTGTGTGTTCTGCGACGTGTATCTAGAGAGTCTAGAGTGATCGCTACCGCCGCGCTCCTGCTTGGAGTCGGCGCGCGACACACTGGCCACGTAAAGTGACGCACACCACGCCTAAACAAACAAGTGACCGCATTCATTGCATTGTTCATATAGTTATTTAATACAAACGCTAGCCACATTGCAAACAATACGTAGCGCCTACAGACCGGGTCATTAGTGAGCGCAGCATTACAAGAGCGTTTGCTACGCGTCGCCGATCATGTTAATAAAGAGTGTGTGCGCTGCTAGGCGCCATCTCGCCGCCGCCGCTTCTTACTCCAGCGCCGTCGGAACTACGGCAGTGAGCAGCCTCAGGTCCGGACTCCCGAGAGTCCCGACTACTGCCGAGCAGCGGCGACGCAGATCGCAACCGGCATTTTATTTACTGACGCGCCGTACGTTGGCCGCGGTCGGAACGCGACTCTGATTACATTTCTTATCAGCGGGAGGCCTAGAGCCACCGCCTGCCTTGTGCACATCCGTCACTGAGCCAACACTCATCTGATAAACAATGCGCCCCTCTCACTTTGTGACGTTTGAGCGTCTCGATGCAGCTCGTAACTCTGTCCGCTCGGTGTTATGTCGTTCCTGTTACAAATGAGCCTCGCCCGCGCCGGTCCCGGGCTGCTCATCCGTTGATCTGTATAATCCCGCGAGCGCGCTCCCGAGCATAAATCCCGGGTAACGACACAACCAGATACAGATAAAGGGTAGCTTACAATTGCACGCATTACCATTTTGTATTACACTAAACTTGCCCTTTTTTTTTTGGGTGGGAAATCATCAAATAACTTCTCCCGCTCTGGGCGGAGCGGGAGGGCGTGTCAGACTCTTACTGACTAAAACCCACCCGTGTTCCTTCGGTTGCCCTGTTGCCGGGGGCCACGATCTCCCTTTCGGTTTTCTTCGCAACCCCGGCAGGCATCAGCCCTAGTGGACCCCTTCAGTTCTGCTGACATCTCTTTGAGGCGCGCGTGGAACAGAACGCGCCGTCGACCCGGGCCTGGTCCTTATCGGACGGTGAGCCACCCATTGCTCACCGCCCGCAAGCCCGCGCCTACGGTGGCCGGAAATCGCCCCGCGATTCCCGACGCCCTGGGCGTCTCCTCCTGACACTAAACTTGCCTAAGTAGGTAATAGGTCTCTGAAATTACCGTTTTGCCGTACTGGCTATTTCAAGTCCATTTTTTTCTTTTTTCGCTAAGAATTCTAAGTACAAATTATTTTTTATTTTTAAAATATGGAATTCTTTTTTGAAAATTAAGGCTCTTTCAAACAGGCGCGACTCGCGACGCGACACAAAGGCACCGCTCGTCGCGCGACGAGCGGTGTCTTTGTGTCGCGTCGCGTGTAGTCATTTGCCTAGTCATTTGTTTAATGGTTAGCGTTCTGTTTTCATCGCATTTGTACGGTTTCGTTATCATGGATACGTTAAAAATTCGAGTGATTATGGAGTATGAGTACCGTCGTGGCAGGAAAGCGGCAGAAGCGGCACGCAACATCAACGACGTATATGGAGGAAACACTACTAACGATCGCAATCGATCGCATCGGAAATGTCGACCTAAGAAATGAACTCCGTGGTCGACCGAAAACTTTAGTCGAAAATGACGAATTAAAGGCGATTGTGGAAGCTGATGATTCTCAATCTACAGTTGAATTAGCAACAGCTTTCGATTTTAGCATCTTTAACAATATTGGTCTATTTGCGCAAATTGGCAAGGTAAAAAAGTTTGACAAATGGGTGCCCCACGAATTGAATGATCGCCAGCGCGAAGCACGCGTCGAGCTGAGCCTTGTACTGCTCAACAGGCACGCAAACAAAGGCATATTGAATCGCATTGTTATTTGCGACGAAAAATGGATTCTGTTCGACAATTGCAAGCGCTCAGCAAGTTGGTTAGATCCTGGTTCAGACCTGAAAACTGACACTAAAAAAGTGATGAAGCGCCGGTGTAATTCATCACAGCTTCTTACTAAACGGGATGAGCATTATTGCAGATGTGTACTGTGAAGAACTGAACATAATGATGGAGAAGCTCGCACATCTCCAACCAGCTTTGGTCAATCTTTCGGCTCCGCTGCTCATGAACGATAACGCGCGACCTCATACTGCACAGCAGACGGTCTCCAAGTTACAAGAGCTGGAGTTTGAACCGTACTCGCCATACCTTGCCCCTACAGACTTCTACTTTTTCCAAAATTTGGATAACTTCTTGGCGGGGAAAAAATTCACTAACCGAGAGGCAGTTCAAAATGCCTTTGAAGAATTTGTTGCCTCCCGTCCAGCAGACTTTTTCAAAAAGGGCATCAATAAGCTACCACTACGTTGGCAAAAATGCATCGATTGCATGGGTAATTACTATTAATAAAAATAAAAAATATAGAGAAACAAGGGCGTTAACTTATTTAATAAAAAACGGCAATTTCATAGGTAAAGACTTTTTGCCTAATTGAAATAAATTGTTTGATTTTGACTTAGGAACTCCAAGAACTTCACCGTCTCACTGATGATCACTGATGGGAAATGTCGCGTCGCACGCAATGTGTGTAACTGACTTATGGGGGTGTGATGGGTGTGTTTACGCAGAATGTTGCGGCCAAGACGGCTCACGGCCCGCACCGGCTTGGGCGGTTATTATATTGCTTCGGTAGTACACCTAGGGTAGTACTCCCATGATGACAAGGCAACAGTTCAATCTACTGATGGCGCTTCATTGCGCAGTCATTTAGTCCGAGCTAATATTTAGTCTAATAAACAGAAGTGATGAACATTATCAGGAAAGCGCCCGGTAGCGCACGCGCGCGCGTGTCAAATCATGGCAACCCAGTCGATGCCTGCTCTCTGATCAGCAAGCAGTGCACAGCATCTTAGATTTGGCAGAGATCAGCGAGGTACCTACCGCCGCGCGCGATGACGTCATGACAGATTAGTCGTCCTCCGGCCCTCAGTCGCCGGCTCGCCGCCGAGTCTAGTGACGCGACACGCGTGTGCATCTTTTTACTCGACTGCCCCAGAAGGAGGGTAATGTTTTTCGAGAGTATGTATGTATGTCTATTCTTTGGCACGCTTTGTAGCCTAAGCGGCTTGAAGGATCTTAACATATGAGCTGTCGTTAGATTACTCTTATTTGTGGGAGTGTCATAGGCTATATAAAATGTATATATTGCATTTGCAAATACAAAAAAGGGAGGGGAAGGTTTAAAAAAAAATACAATAATATTGTAATCAAATAAAAGCTAGTAATGAGTCAATTCCAAATATATATATATAAATATATTAATAAACTATAAAGCTTGAAATAAAGAAAATTATTTAAAAACAAAATCCCAGGCGTCCACAAACAAAAGTTACACCATATTTCCGGTTATTAGTTTGTCGCCTGCGATACCAAAATTATATAGATTATAATGCTTGTTTTACTCTTTTCAGTTGTGTTTTTGCAGTCGGTTTTATTTAGTACACGCAGTGATCGATATTTAATACGTGATAATAGTACAAGAAATAGGGATATATTAGTTCAACTATTAGTATTAGGATATACAGGTTTCAGTTTTGGCTAAAGCAGACTCATCTTTCATGGGGTACTGTTTAAAATGTTATAATAAAATTCCTCCCTACATACTTCAACTGAATGAGAGGAAATTTAAATCTTGTATTAAATACAAGATTTAAATTTCCTCTCGTTCACTATACAGGCAGGCATATTATAAGTTGGGGGATTACATCGCTGATATAAATGCTTGGCTCAATGCTGGTCCCGTTCCCCAACCACAACTAATTGATTAACATTTGAAAATACTGTTGGAGCTGCTGAAGATTGTAAGACCATCTTTGCAATGTATAACTCAATCGCCTTTATAATAAGCATAGCACAGGTACTACAAAGCTAACATTTACCAGGTAATGTCTTTCATTGACTTGAATGTGCCTTCCGTCAAATTCGTGAGCGGGCGCCATCAGTCGGGATGGTATCTCTGAGCTACCACGGTTTATTTTACAACTGACTGCTGCCCGCGGCTTCGCCCGCGTGGACCCTAATTCTTTTGCGAAAATAAAAGCCTTAGTTACTTCTTATAACGTCACCTCGTCATCTTCCAGTGAAAGTCCTGTCAAAATAGGGACAGCCGTTTCGGAGATTAGCTGGAACAAACAGACAAAATATAAAAAAAAAATGTGTTTTCGTTGTATGTACCGTATATATTATATACGTTGTATGTACCGTATATATGCATTTATTAAAAAGCTGTTATTTTGACATTGCAAACAGATTTTATTTATTCGTAGTATGTATGTATAGATACAGGATGACTTGTAATTTGATGTTCTCCTTCCGCAGCACTCCATAAACCCTAGGCGAAAATTCATGGGTAAAAACCCAATTTTTATGTATTTTCGAAAATTTCCCATAATTCGTCACTAAATATCACTTTTCTTCAAACTCTCAAATCGAATGGGCTTCATTGCTATTACATTGGATACCTAATACTTTAACAAACGTTTCGATCTAACCAAATTTTCTAAAACATCAAACAGTAAATCGTGAAAGGAAAAAGTATATGAATCATTATTAAAAATCATCTACGTACATGAACTATACCAGTTATCTCAAGACTTTACTAGCTTTAAGCATACATATTACGGAGAAGATATCTTCATTTAATCAACTATCTAACGAGGTACACAAGTTAAAAAATGTGAGGTGTCGATGAAACAGTCGATAATGCTGGCAAAGGTTGAATTTGCAAAATGAAGAAAAATTTTGTGGTTCTTGCCATCCCATTAGTTCCAAACCTCCTAACAATCCATCACACGTTAGGCACCCAGATCGTCATGACCAGGTCACAAGTCGAGGACCGGCTTTGAGTTTTGAACAGGACTCACGGTCTACCCGCTGGCCGTGACCAGCGGGTAGACCGTGAGTCCTGTTCAAAACTCACTTGGCGCTAAGTTTGCGTGTATTTTAACGTACAACGTTATACGTCGCCTGTCCTTACTCCGCTAGATTTTTTTGTTTGGGAGCATATGATAAGCCTTGTTTACTCGACACCGGTGCCTTTAGTAGAAGTATATAAGGTAAAGAATAATACAAGCAGCGGAAAACATAAGAACTAACTTCACTTCAAAAGTTACCAAGAAAGAAGTAAATAAAAGAGTAAGGGCTTGTATAAGGCACAGAGGTGCCAATTTCGACGCCTCGGCTCACATTAATATATACAATATGTAAAAAAACACTGTCCGATCCGAAAGGGGCACATACATAGGTACTGCAATAACATTACCAAAAAGTTTAAAAAAATATATTATTATTAAAAATAAAAAGTTATTGCGTTTTAAAGTTCACCATTTTTGTACCAAAATTACCCCAAATCCATAAAAAAATTGCAAATTTTCAACAGGAGGCATAAAGGCTTGTGCAGACCAGTGCGATATCGCGGGCGCTACAAGGATCGCGCTGCCTGTAGCGCCCGCGATATCGCGCCAGTTTGCACGAGCCTTGAGTTATGACTTTTAGACACCCGCTAAACGACGACCGCCCGCGTCTCAAGTAAAAAACATGTAAAATTCCCCATTGAAAAAATGCGGCGATTTTTTTTTTCTTTTATTCTTAACATTCCCATATAAATAAATACTCCGAGTACGAAACCTAACAACACCCTCACGGATCGGACACGTTTTTTTATACATGTTGCTTTTTAAGACAAGTGCGCGCGTACAGTGTTTCTGTTGCGTATCCATTTAATATTCTTTGTGAATATTGTAGTACTAAATTTTTTTTTTCTTTTTCTTTAATTTTTTTTTAATGCATTATATGAAAGCTATACTATTACGGGTTAACGGGAACGCCCTTCGTTAGGTAAACTATATATGTATATGTATATATAATATATATATATATACAATGTGTCCCAGGGATAAGTGACCGCCCGGCGTTTTTTGAATATTTGTACAAAATTTTTAATAATTACATTTATATTTGTGACTTAGCGGCTTTAGTTTTTTTTTATGATTTTTTTTTCTTTTTTTTGTAAAGACGCGTGGCGTGTTGCAGTTTTTTTTACGATATTTCCTAAGTTTGTTCATCTTTTTCCATTTTTTTTTTACTGACTAGCCGACATCATAGTTTATCAATTAAAATCATTAAACATAACTAAAATGTAGTAAAAAATTTAAATAAAAACAAAATTAAAATTCGTTTCAGACGAATTAAAATTCGTGTCGTGTGTTCTGCATTCGTTTTTATAAATCTAAAAAAACTAAAGCCGCTAAGTCACAAATATAAATGTAATTATTAATAATTTTGTACAAATATTCAAAAAACGCCGGGCGTTCACTTATCCCTGGGACACATTGTATTTATTACATAATTATAATATTATAAATATTTATATATTTAGTCATATTATTATGACAAATGGCCAGATTCTGAACGAAATGAAGTTTGAAAGAGATATGTGATATCACCAAAAGATGTCTCCGAAATCGACTAAAGAGCTATTATAACCCTATCGAAAGCAGAATGGTATCAATTTGAAGCTCTTTAATTTCTACAGGACATTTTTTTTTGGATATTTTTTTCGTGGCAATGCTAAACTAAAAAATGGTTAGTATCTGCGTCGCGCCGCTTGGCGACAGTTCGCCTCTTCTATTAATATCGAGCTCGTGAGTCTGTGTGTACATTGGAGATATATTAATAGTCGGCGAAAGTTGCCGCGGAAATAATCGTCACCTCGACCCATCCTCAAACAATGCCCCGAATGCTTCCGAACACTCGAAGCTCGCATAACGATGGACGTTTCATTTAGTAGAGTGAAAGTGCAAGGGGCACAGTTTTTCGGACTGTTAATATTTTTGTTCGATGTTCCGAGTTGCTACAGTTACTGAGACATTCCAGATGGGAAACCCAATAACACTTTGTCCGCCCCATGCTCAGCAGTAGCGTTTGCGCTTGCTCTGCAATCCATAATTTAAATTCTAGGTCGTATGCATCAGCAGTGCATCTATATGTACGAGTGTCGAGTAGGTACGTCTGAGTTCTAGTGATGAAGTGACCGTTTAGATGTTACTTCAGGACTACTCGTACACTGTTGAGATTGAGCCCGTGTTCGTACCAATGGTTCGTTCCTACAATTATTTGTATGTCAAACGTATAATACGAACATACATTGATATTTATTTATATCTGGTTGTGCCAGCGTCAGAAAATAATGATCTCGAGCCGAGGCGTGGACCTACAGTAAGCGTTCAAAAGTGGATAGGCGATACGTTAAGAGTCGTATTGCTGTGAACACGCGGTCACGGTAATATTATAATACAGTACTCCAACTTCATACAAACGGACGAAACGCTATCTATACCTACGCGCCTCGATCTCGCGGTGCGCTCGGAGCGCAGACAGTCACGGCTGTACCGCAGTGTCGAACGGACGGTGTGTTGTTTTTTTAACGATAACCGCGCGATTTTTTCTCTCAAAATCAGTTAATATGACGAGTAGGAAATATTGTGCTGTTTTTGCTTGTATGAATTCGTCAATAACG
Source organism: Omphaloscelis lunosa (assembly GCA_916610215.1). NCBI lineage: Eukaryota > Metazoa > Arthropoda > Insecta > Lepidoptera > Noctuidae > Omphaloscelis > Omphaloscelis lunosa. Next base: position 218,122 of record OU744245.1, on the reverse strand, counting down.
CATCCAGACATAAGTTTTTTTAAATTACCTGGAAACTCTGAAAGGTAAGACTATAAAATAATTTTACTTACTAGTAGGTAGGTACATAATGTGTGTCTTTATGGATAAGTATTTCCTTTTATCTCACGAAAAAAAGGTGTTTGGATTAATAAATAAAGCGAATAGAGTAACGGAAAGTTATTGAGACGAGTGAAATAGGTACTTATATGCGGTTCTGAATGCTGAACCTACTTACGCTTGTGTTAAAACTTCGGTGCATGTGTGTTTTGTTAGTTTGCATAATTCAAAGTAAAGACGTGGTATTTTATTATTAATAATATTTGTTTATTATCTGTGTGTATGAATAATACTAGAAAAAAAAAAAACCCTCTGTGTGTCATTAGATAGTTTTCGAAATTTTCACAAAGTGTTTCTGCTGCTGCTATAACAACATAAATATACCACTAAAAACTGTTTTTTTTTCTCGGTAGTAACAACAACAGCTAGACTCATATATAATATTTAGATGTTTGAGGGTTGTGATTTTAAAACATTCGTAGTCAGCTGTTCAGTTTTTTAATAATTAATTAATTGGTGACCAAAGAATTTTTATATAAAGAGTTTTTTATAAAAAAAAAAAAAAAAAAATATTTATATAAAAAGGATATTTACAATCACAAAACTAAATAGAAACAGAAAGTAGGCAAATGTAATTAAAATGCTGGAGACGGGCATCCCTAACGCATGTTTACGTACCGCGCGGCTGTAGGCATTTATTTCTATCATGCGGCTGAGTTACACTACTGTATATAATATTACTGTGACGCGGTATAGTCCGTACATCTGTATGTGTAAACAACACTGTACACACACCACAGAGAACACAGTTTTGCGCTTTAAGGCTCCTACAAACAGGCGCGACACAAAGGTACGTCGCGTCGCGCGACGAGCGGTGTCTTTGTGTCGCGTCGCGTGTCGCGCCTGTTTGAAAGAGCCTTTACACACTGCCGTATCGTCACGCACTCGCGCCGCACTACATGAAACAAAAATATATTTCCGTCGCTTTTGTTAGACCCGGTAACACACGCATCATGCGCATGACCTTGGCCAGTTTATGACATTGCTAAAATTCAAACTAATCTTATGTGTGAAGATAGCAAAAGGCGTTAAAGAGTTGGTCTCAGATTCGAGCTGGTTTAGGTTCTGTTCTCGTAAAGGACAGCGCGGTTTTTTGCAAATATTATTATTTTTGTTTGCAATAATAATATTTTTTAAATACTGCTGCCTTTTTTATTAATATTGTTATTGCAATAAAGGGTTTAGAATAAAGATATGTGATGACAAAATTAAAAAAACATTTATTCGTTATATTTATTTATTTGATTTCGTTTGACTGCCTCGTTGGTCTAGTGGTCGCAAGCGCTACTGCTGAGCATGAGGTCCTGGGTTCGATTCCCAGGTCGGGCAAAGTATTATTGGGTTTTTCTATCTGGAATTTTTCAGTAGCAGCCTGGAGTCTGGATGTGTGCACGGTTGATGGCAATAGGCTCGCCCCCTATTACATGGGACTATAAACATTACTGGCGAAATGTGGGTTAACCTGTTACAGGAACGCCTCTGCCCAACCCTTCGGGGAAACAAGGCGTGATGTTATGTTATGTTATGTTATTTTACTTAAAGTTAACAAACTGCTACAATGATTTATCATTACTTCAGCTGAATAGATGTCAAGAAACTTAGAAGCAATTTGTATTATTTTGAATTATTTAAATTATGAAATGTTTTAAATTTTAAATGAATTTTTTTCACTATAAATATTAACCTTTGATCGTGGTCAAAGTAATAAATAAGAATATTAGACTACTCAAAATATTAAAATAAAACTACTTACAAAATAGGTGATTTTAAGGTTAAGTATGGGCAGTTTGTTTACATTAATTATTTTACATTTCATTTGGATATAACTTCAATACCAACCAATATTTATTATATTGGTTGGTATTGAGGCTATAGCTTAAGTATTCATTTTCTTTACGAAAAGAAGATTGAAACTAAACTTCAGATTTTAATCCTAAAATAATAATATTACTGAAACATTTTCGGTCAACCTGCAAGAAATATGACAAACACCATATTGATACATGCTTAAAAAATTCGTTACCACAATTCATGCAATAACGAATCTGTTGTTTTTTTAAGTTGACACGGTAAATATTTAAAGGTTAAAATATAGCAGTGTCCCACTTGAAGTCTTAATATTATTGTGCGAAACTTAAACGTTCTTGTTTATGCCTTTCTGTCAAAAACGGTTTCCTAGCTGGTCTTCAGTGATGCAAGCCTTCAAAGTGCACGGAGAACGGTTCATAATACCGTGTTTAAAAATTCAGCAAAATACCTAGTTGGTATGAAACCATTTGTTTCATATTCATTCACCATTTGACGTCGCTGCTCCTCGATAATAAGCCTCTTCCTCATATATCTTAACCTTCAGTATTTCTCTAGAACAAAGAATAACATTGTATTTATTACACATGATAATTATTTATCATTCACTAATCGAATTAAAACTCATAATAAAATTAAAAATTTAAAGGTATCTTCTGTCTCAACAATACTTCTGTTCTATCAACAATACCTTTGATTACGATTTATGTTTGATAAAATATGAAATATTTAAATGATAACACTCACCCTTAGTCCGGTTTCATTAGATATTTGTGTAAATTATATTCACTTTTACGCAGCGCAATAATATTTGATCTCCGTTCAATATTTATATTTGACTGCATTTTGAAAATAATAACCACAACACCGCTAATACTCGTCACCAATAATGACCACGAACCAATAAAGTTCTATTAAGTGAATACTCGTAACGAGCTGTATCTGTCTACCCTACAGAAATCGAAATAATTTACTTAGTTTTTTGAGGTCTACTTGCTAAACTTTAATATTTATGTAAACAACACGAATGAAACAAAAAACGAATTATTGAACTAGTCGTTATTAAAAAATAACAAAAACTGTGAATAGTCATTATTAAAAAATGACGAGCTGACATCACATGAGATTCGAACCCTCTCGGCTCGCCATAATCGCACATACCAAAGCACGTTATCCACTGAGCTAGCATGCTGTATACTGTATTGTTAGAAATTATGAACTACTATGAGTTGCAGACAAAGTGAGTGTGTGTGTGTACTGTGCGTGTCTATAGTTTTGTAACAACTTATAGAAGAAGGTCTTAGGTCAAACTGCAGCGTCAGTCTATTGCTTTGTAAGATTGCCTATGGACTTTTTGTCGGTACTGTACATACATTATGCTCTCGAGCCATAGCGTCAACCTACATACATATGCTCTCGAGCCGTAGTGTTGACCTACACACATAATTATGCTCTCGAACCGTAGCGTCAACCTACACACATATCCTGTCGAGCCGTAGCGTCGACCTACACACATATGCTCTTGAGCCGCAGCGTCGACCTACACATGTTTTGCAGACAGTGTACACAGAAATAGATCATCAGAATGTATATTGGGGGCTGGGGGGGATCCATCGACCAAACGATGTTCTACGTTTCTTCAACAACCCATATGACATATACATATAACGATTGACTGCTGCGCTGCGTGTCGCGGGTTCGATTCCCGCACGGAACAAATATTTGTATGACCTACAAGTAGTTGTTCTGGGTCCGGTTGTTTGTGTACTTGCGTACGTGAGTTTTTAAATGTTTGTAAACGCACCCACAATACAGGAGAAATTCCTAGTGTGTAAACAATATTTTTTACATTTCTTTAGTTCTATCTTTTATAATATATAAATATATATATACAGGGTGTAAGGGACAGCCCTCCGCAGACTGATAGGGTGAAGTCAGTATATCATACTAAGATGACCGGTACATGAAATTATTTCCGGAATGATATGGGAATCCAATTAACCTGATTTGTTTTATTACCTTACACGCAATGGATCGCTACCGTGGCAAAACGCACGTAGGTAGGTAGCGAACGGCAGCGCAGCGAGAAATTGAACAGCTGATTTCACGCGTCGTTTGTTCAACATCCATTGCTGTTTTTTCTGTTTTACCTGTTCTATTTATATTAATGGAGTACTGCGTACAGAGAATGTAATTTTACATTTAAAGAAAGAAATATTAAATGAAAAAAACGCCTTTCGGTGCCGCATTTTCCTGGGAAAATTTTCGGTGGAATATGATTCAGAATAAGGAGCTGAATGTACCCTGTTAGTTTGCGGAGGGCTGTCCCTTGCACCCTGTATAAATATATATATATAAATAAAAAGTCCTGACTGACTGATTCATCAACGCCCAGCCCAAACCGTTGGACCTAGAAAGCTGGAATTTTGCAAAGACATTTCGTTTATAATATAGACATAAGGAAGGACTTTCATCAACCCCTAAGGCATTCAAAATAGTGGATGAACGTTTATTCATTTGTTGAGTTAATAAACTTAAAACTTGGCACGAATACTTACCTAAAATAAATTATAAATATTGTCACTTTTGTTTTTCTAAACTAGCCCCTCAAGGGGGATTGCCTAAGTTTGCATGGAAGAATTTTAACGCGCTGGCCGATTAACTCGAAACTCAGTATTTAATTATTTATACTTAAAACCGAAAATGAAGAATAATGTGTATCAGAGTTTTTCGAAAATCTACCCCTAAACTTGAAAATTGGTATATCACTTAAAAGTCAAATAAAGGAAAAGTCACAAAAGACTATTTCATAAATTATCCCCTTGGGTTTATATATTTTTTTATTATTTTGTTCTAAAACCTAAAACTTGACTTTTTTAAACTGAACTAAACCCTTAAAGAGGGATTAGGGGGTGTCAAAGTTAGTATGGAAATATTTTAACGAGCTGTCGAATTAACTTGGAACTCGTTACAAAAATTTAAAACAAAAAATAGAAAATTATGTGTTTCAGGGTTTTTCAAAAATCAACCCCTAACCCCAGTTTAAAGGGCGGATTTTACTGCGAAAATGGGTATAAACAATGTTTAAGTCAAATAATTAAAACGTACCAAACGATTTTTTCATAAAAGAAGCCCTATCGAAGTGAAAGGTGTAAATCCTAAATTTATTTTAAATTAATGATTTTCAAGTTTTAAAAAAATATAGAAAGGAAAGTATGAAAACCATCCGTACTAAGTCGCGGGCGTAGTGCTTTGAGTAATAATATAAAAAATTTCCTTATTTCCGTACCTGTACTTATTTAAGTAACTATAGAGGCCATTGTATTTACTGGCTGTGCTGGAAGTGAGTCGTGGCCAGCTATCTAATTGCGTAACAAATTTTCGTTAATGATTAAGACTAATCAGATTCATTTTGACAGTTCAACAACATTCAAATTTTAAGTGATTTGTTATATTTCACGCCGCGGCAGTGGCCGGCGAGCGGTACTTCCAAGTTTATCGGTTTCCATAATAGGTAATAGGTCTTTACCTATGAAATTGCCGTTCTGCCGTACTGGCTATTTCAAATCCATTTTTTTCTTTTTTCTCTAAGAATTCTATGTTCAAATTATTTTTATTTTTAAAATATGGAATTCTTTTTTGAAAATTAGTCATTTGATTAATGGTTAGCGTTCTGTTTTCATTGCATTTGTACGTTTTTTATTATGGAGTATGAGTACCGTAGTGGCAGCAAAGCAGCGGAAGCGGCACGTATACGGAGCAAACACTACTAACGATCGCACCACCTGTTATTGGATTGCGCGCTTCCGTTCTGGAAATTTCGACCTAAGAAATGAACCCCGTGAACCAACTCGACCGAATTGGTTCACGGGGTTCATTTCTTAGGTCGAAGAATTAAAGGCGATTGTGAAGCTGATGATTTTCAATTTACAGCTGAATTAGCAGCAGCTTTTGATGTTAGCATCAAAACAATATTGGTCCATTTGCGTCGAATTCGCAAGGTAAAAAAGCTTGACAAATGGGTGCCCCACGAATTGAATGATCGCCAGCGCGAAGCACGCGTCGAGTTGAGCCTTGCACTGCTCACTGCTGTTACTTGCGACGAAAAATGGATTCTGTTCGACAATCGCAAGCGCTCAGTAAGTTGGTTAGATCCTGGTTCAGACCTGAAAACTGACCCCTAAAAAAGTGATGAAGCGCCGGTGTCATTCATCACAGCTTCTTACCAAACGGGAGGAGCATTACTGCAGATGTGTACTGTAAAGAACTGAACATAATGATGGAGAAGCTCGCACTCCTACCAGCTTTCGTCAATCGTTCGGCTCCGCTACTCCTGCACGACAACGCGCGACCTCATACTGCACAGCAGACGGTCTCCAAGTTACAAGAGCTGGGGTTAGAAGTTCTCCGTCATCAGACCTTGCCCCTGCAGACTTCAACTTTTTCCAGAATTAGGATAACTTCTTGGCGGGGAAAAAATTGTTTGATTTGTTGTACACCGACGCCATGATGCACAACAAAAACAAAGCTACATCAACGCCTCTACCGGTGGATAATCTAACTATTTTACGATATGATCGGCCACATGATGAAGTAGTCGTGCGTTTAACTAGTCAGATCGTCTAATGTTGAGTATTCAATGGTCTGGCCAGGCCACATCATGATGTGACCAGCGGTCGATGTTTATTTCATGAAATGATCAATTCTAGGATCTGGCCACGACTTAAATACCGATACTACTAATACCGTTGGAGTACCCATTCAAGTTTAAAAGGCTGCCTTAAGGTAAATTTCGCAATGGGCACGCCATAGTTACGGCGATAAGTCCCCTCTTTGAGGAGTGGCTACAGAGGCACCACGGCGTCCTCACCTTCCGCCTGACGCAGGTCCTCACCGGCCATGGTTGTTTCGGGAGGTTCAATACGGTAACGGTATTGAGACTTGAATTCGCGATGACTTTACCGATCACCCATATAGATGACGAGGCAGGGTTACCTTCGCAGTTGTAATATTAATATGGAGGAAGGATATGGATTATATTCCATGTTTATTATGTGAGCATGCATGTTAAGGACGTATGCCGCGCCACCTGTGTCAGGTATCGGATCATCAATCTTCAGTATGTCCCATATTAAATGTCGTCGGGAGATAAATCGCGTAATGTCTGCCCTTCGGCACCAGAGCGTCGGGCGCGCGACTCCGCGCGAGCCATGACCCTCTAATGTTTACTTACTTCTCGGCGCACGTTACCTGGTGCCTCTACACATTTGTTTCTACTCCCTACCTAGTACCTAGGCTACCTACACAATTATTATTGATGTGCGGCATATGGAGGTCTGTTCATTTTATGAAACCAAAGCAAACCTTACTTCTTTTTATGAAATAAGAATTCTCTATTCTGAGTTTCAAACATTACCTTATTACAAAGATGGGAAAAACCTCACCTGAAATACCTAGGTACAATACCCTACCTACGAAATATGTTTGTTGTTCGCGCAACATGCAGATGAACGTGTAAACAAACTCTGTTAGCCAATTATTTTATACCCAAGTCTTGCCAATAGAATATAATACTCTTTTTATTATTTATTACTGATATTAAACGTGTCTTATTTCTAAAAGCGATTATTTAATTTAGATGGATTAAAAGAGGAATGACTGTTTGAAACCTTTGTTATATTTTTAGAATCGCCGCCTCGGAACCTTTCTTTTGACACCCCACGTCATGGAAAGTTTTTTTTCACATGTAACCCTTCTATTTTTCATGACGTTAGATACTTTTTGACATCTAAAATCCGCCACGTTATTTTTATTTTTTAAAGTATGTAGCCATAGCACCCCATTTGTTAAAATCAGTTCACTTGTTTATCTACGAAGTATCACAGAGACATGTATAAGTACATACCATTAAAAAAAACATTAAGTACTTAAGAAATTAAATGAAATAGTTTATTCTGTAAATAGGATATAAGAATCACTTTTACACGTCATATAATATTAAAAATAAGCTAGATGAGTTCGGCGTTTCCTATCTGACTACTCTGAGAAGAAAGGCCGAAACAAACTCAGAGGTCGCAGTCTCTTTTAAAGTCCAGACATAATCTTGGTCAGACCATGTGAGGACCATGTAGATTAGTATCAGAATTAATGGTCTTTTGAGGAAAGAACCATACAGATTTGAGTAGACCTGTCCAGTAAATGCAAGCATTTGTCAGTAATCGTGAAGCTGAACTCAGAACTTACGGAGCTCAACGAAAGACATTTGGGTAGGTCGCATAAACTACTCAAACTACCAGACCATCATTAAAACCAGCAGAGATATAAAAAATCATATAATATCCACATTGTCCTCACATTCACAATAATATAAATAATACTTTACAAAGTAATCATGTCATTTTGAATATAATTTTCAATAATGTCAATGTGTACATAAAACATTTTGATGATTTTACATGGTAATAATAAAAATGTATATTTTTTATGGGTCACAAGGCTTGGCAAAGCGAGCAGCTCAATCCAAGGCTTTTTTATCTTCTAAATAATCTGAAATTTTATAGTAACCTTTTTCAGACAGTTTGGTTTTAATTAGGGCTTTCAAATACCGGATTTTTTCATACCGGTATTAGAAAAGTCAATACCTTGATCCCGGTATCCATACCGGTAATCCGGTATTGATCGCAAGTTCAATTAGAACATTAATAAAACCATTAAAATAAGTGTATTTATTTTCAAATCAGTCTTTATTGTTCTTATTTATTGAAAACAATAAAATAAATACCTTGTATACATAGCTCTTATATTCTTCTCTCACCCTCTCATCCTCACACACAAATCTTCACACAAAAAATTGTTAGTAATTTCAGTTTAGTTTACCTTCATTTCTTATTTCTCTTTGATTTGTAATGGTCCTAAACACTTGTTTCTTGGTAATTTAGGTTACCTAGTGTATTGTTACTGAGGGGAAACGGCGCTGTTAGCTGAAATACGGGCTCACGCCTAGTTCAGCTGCGGATGCTCATTCTCTTATTTATTATTAAACTGTAAGCCTAATATTTTTAAGAATGTACTGTACTTAGTTAGATTTCGGGAGCGCAAATGAAACGGAGTTTGCGGGGAAGTAAGAGTTTATTACGACCCGAGCTTTACAGAAGTTCATGTAAGACTCACTTAGCCTATCTTAATTCTAATACGTCGCAAAACTTTCTCATAGACCGGTGGTCGGCCCACCCGCGGTCGCGCCACACATCCTGTCACGTACGCCTAATCACAAAAGGTGCCAGGTCAGCATCTAGACTCTACCATATACCACAGCGTTAGGCTGGGAACATAACTCCTCCCCCCTTAAATCAAAGTTATCGGAAAAACAGGGGTTTTCCGAGAACTTTGTATAATTACAAATTAGAAACTACAATTATCACTTATGACAAAAAAATAAAATGATCAAACTATTCCTATAATAAAGTCACAACTTGAAAATTGTAAAGTCAATCAAACGAATAGTATAGGAATTTGATTAACTTGACCGTCCTCAGGTTGTGCGGGATTATCCTCAATAACTCTATCCCGCTCTTTACAGAATTTTCTTACAACATCTAAATACTTATATATAATTACAGCTACTGACAATAAAATGACTACCGCGTATTAAGACATAAAGGGCGACACTAACACTTTCACTTGTGGTTTCACTTTTCACTGTATTTGCACTATTCTTCAGAATATGATTCAGTTGGCGTATGTCATCCAAATTGACTCCCTTCAGATTTATAGGTTCGATCCTTGCTGCTTCACGAGTTAGATCTATCAAGTCAGGTAAGTTCAATAAGGGAACAGGCATATAATCCGTTTGTATTGAGTAAGAGCGCCGTCCATGTATTTGAATATTATCTTTATAGACATCACATTGTCCTCGTACCGTTAGCAGATATGTTCCTCGTATGCGTTCTTTTGTTTCATCATTATTACAAGTCTGTGATATGACTTGGTTGTGTTTTGAATACACTATCCAACTATTGGGACCAATTCTTTGTAGTTTCAGGGACTCAGATAGTATCTTACGTGGGAAACAGCGCGACAGATTGTCGTGGTATTTCATTAGTTGCTCAATGCAAGTTTCTTCCCCATATTGAATAAGTTTATCTTCAGAGCAGAGGTATTCTTTAGCAGTTATCTCTTGACTCGGTTGAGCAGTTGGACGATACCTTGACCCTTCTACTAGTAGGTAGGAAAATTCAAGAATAACAGCAAAGGTAAAATTTGAGGAATCATCTGAGATAGGAATGGAATACAGTTTATAGTAACTATAAGTTGCATTATAAATAAGTGGAACTTCGAAGACAGTTAACAGATGTAGAAACCGCGCGATTGGTCTATTTTAGCTACTTCCACAGCATTATGTCGTATGGCATTTTACTGTGGGGTCGGGCTGCTGACATTGAATCCATCTTTAATTTACAAAAGAGAGCTGTCAGAGCCATTTATAATCTACGTCGCCGCGAATCTCTCAGGAAACTTTTTAAAGGATTAATATTATGACGGTACCTTGCCAATTCATTTATGAAAATATTATGTATGTAAGGAAAAATCCACATCTTTTTAATAAAATAAGTGATAGACATAATTTTAATACTAGAAATAAAGATAAACTAGATCAACCATTTTTCAGATTATCTAAAGTACATACATCTTTTATGGGGTACTGTGTTAAATGTTACAACAAAATACCTTGTGACATATTGCAATTAAATGAAAGAAAATTTAAAACTCAGATTAAAAGTACACTTTGTAAACAAGCATATTACAAATTAGAGGATTATATCCAAGATAAGAGTGCTTGGAAACATGCTGGTCCTGCTCCATAGGACAATTTAGAATCAAGACAAAATCAAACAGGTTGCTAATTTAATTGTTAAATTTATAATTTTGTATTATATGATATTGATTTTACATTCTGTGATTACTTCCTCACACACTGACTTATTAATTTTAAAAACATTAGGAAAATCGTCTACTTTTACAATGTTTGTAAATATGTGAGCACCATGTATCTATCACATAATTAAATTATCTGTCGTTGCCTCATTTTTAATTCTTTTTACTTATTGTGGTATAGTAATTTTATTCTAAGTGCATCGTCTTCACATATAATTATTTAACTACTGTACGTACTAATACAAACTATTGTAAAACATTTTAAAAGAGTAACGGTGGAGTTTCTTGCCCATTCTTCTCCATACGAAAACTACCTTTTGGAAGGGGCGACTAGAATCAATTATATTAGTCTGTAAATTTTGACGTTCAAAAGTGCCATACATGGGCCTATTTGAAATAAATGTTTTGACTTTGACTTTGACTTCGATTACAAAAGTTAATTCTTCATTCTTAATATAAGCTTTTACAGATAAGGATTCTTCTATGTTTATTAAATTTCGTTCATTTACAGGGTACATCAGATTATCATATTGGCTTATATATTTTAACAGTTTCAACAGTTCGCTAGGATTCATTACGGCCTTATGTAATACTGATAATTTACTGAATGCAATGGCCGTTTCAAGTTCGCTGAGTTTTATATAAAGTGTTCTAAAGTTTGCAATAAATTGGTTTAGTAATCCGAAGACATAGGTCATATAAATTGAGTGATTATCTTTCTTAGTGAGATCGGTTACAAGACCTTCAAGTAATTTAATGCGTGCGTCTATTGTTTTTGTATTTTCATTGATTATTTCGGTAGAATTCAGAAAATGATCCAACATTTTAGATATCATCGTAAATTGGTTAGAAATTGCTTGTTCCTCTGTCTGAATACTACTGATTATATTGTCATATCTGACTGCATCTTCATGGTCAAGATTACCCGTTATAATTTTGATGATACAGCCAAGAGGGTTTACAATACCACGTTTGAATCTTTTAGATGGAATTAATTGCTGTAATTTTTCTAGAGTCTCATTTTTTATGTACTCCACCTGTATTTTAAGGCTCCTGAACTCATCCGCATACGATTTACTTGGGTGTAACATTTGGCTAAATTCGGAATATTTTTTAATATTAAAGGAAAGATCTGTACCAATGCATTGGAGGTTGATTATTTTAACAATAGACCATTTATCGTATTGCATAAATGCTTGACCTAATTTCACCGGAAGAATCCCAGGGTTTTGATTAATCTTTACCACTTGAAGGGCCTGGATTGGAAGACTCCAACTGGTTCCTGTTCATCTTCGACGTAAATATCGCGCTCGGTACATTCATAAAAATTAACCATATCTTTCTTAAATAATGAAATTATAATATTACTAAAGTCTTTTCTGTGTTCTGGTTTCTCAAAATAATGAAATACTTAATTTTGGGTTTTATATATTCTTTTAAAAATGTTTTGATATGATCTTGATTATGAAGAGGCAAAAATACCAGTTGGAGTCTTCCAATCCAGGCCGGATTGGAAGACTCCAACTGGTCGTTGTCCATATCACCAGGATCCAACACCACATGTGGAGGACGTTTTACATTTTTAACCGGAACTTTAGTATCTCTATTTTTTACTTTTATTGGTACGATGTTACGTTCTATCTGACCTGTAACCATGGCCTTTTGAAATCTAGGTTTATCTTTAGCTTGCCTTCTATTTACGGCTTTAATGAAAATCGGTTGGCCTATTTCTAAGGCTGGTCTGGATTCGGCTCCCCGCTTGGTTATAATTCTTTTCTTATGACTTTTTACCTTTTCAGAAAGATATTTATAAATTGCCCGTGTTCTTTTCTTATGATCCCTGATTAGTTGCTTATTGTATGCTTTATCGAATTTAGAGTTAAAAATAGAGTTTAATTCCGTATGACCAAACGCAGCTTCGAATGGTGTTAAATCAGTGGTACTGTGGATAGTGTTATTGTAAGCCATAACGGCGTAAGTCATCACTGATGCTGCGTCTGTAAATTTATTTTCATAGTTCGCTAATCGATATATTTCTATAATTGTAGAGTGAAAACGTTCTATGAGCCCCATAGAATTGGGATTATTAGGTGTACCTATGTGTAGTTTAATTTTGTGCAAGTTCGTCAGTTCTTTTAATAATTCATTATTAAATTCGGTTCCCGGATCAGAACTTATTTTTTGTGGTATACCGTAAAAAGAAAAGTATTTCATTAATGCTCTGACCACTTCGGGTGTGGAGCGAGATGCAATTTCTATCGCTTGTCCTAATTTGCTAAAGGCATCGATTAAAGTTAAATAGTATTTTGATACTATAGTGAACAGACCTATAAATATTTCCTGAAAGGGGGCGTTCTGGGTTTGTGTGAGCTGCAGTACAGGTTTAATTGGTTTTCTGTCATACTTAGAGGTTTTACAACGATCACATGAGTTAATTCTGACGGAAACGGTTTCGGATAAATGTGGCCAATGATAATTACGACGGATTCTTTTAACAGTTTCTGTAATGCCGCGATGACAGGTCTTGCCTTCATGTAACTTAATCACAATGGCTTTCTGTTCCTGTTCATCTTCGACGTAAATATCGCGCTCGGTACATTCATAAAAATTAACCATATCTTTCTTAAATAATGAAATTATAATATTACTAAAGTCTTTTCTGTGTTCTGGTTTCTCAAAATAATGAAATACTTAATTTTGGGTTTTATATATTCTTTTAAAAATGTTTTGATATGATCTTGATTATGAAGAGGCAAAAATACTTCCAACACTTTTTGTTTGTCCCTAGACAAGTCTTTTACGTGGAGCTCATTACGAAACCAGCTAAATACTAGTATTTGATTAGGTTTGGTGTCTATTGCTTCCTTCAATATCGGTATTCCATGGGATTCGAGATCTTCGGCTGAATGAACTGTTTGTATACTAGAAGGTTCAGAGGGTATAGGATAATTATTGGGTGATTGTTCCAAGTCTGTACGAGTATCGAAATCTAAATCTATGGTCATTGGGCTAGCTGTCGCGGTTCTTTCAGAGTTGGAAACAGAAATAGTCCTTGAGTCATCAGAATTTAGTGTGGCCACGTCTTTTAAATAATTTTGAAGTCTACTTTCTTTTTCGTTTATATTAACAATCATTGAAATGTCGTCGGAAACGTTGGCTTCTCCTAGTGCTTTAAGTTGAATTCGAGATAGCACATCTGCAGTTACATTCTGTTTACCATTTTTATATATGACATTAAAGTCATATTCTTACAACCGCAAGCGCCAACGCGTTAGCTTGTTATTAGGTTCCTTGAGTTGATACAGCCAGACTAACGGTCTATGGTCAGTGTAAATATCAAAGGAGAATGACCACGACAATATGGGCCACGGTACAGAGTTGCGTCAATTCAAAAGTTGTTTTAGATGGTTTATAAATTAACCAAATAACCATCTACAATTGCCGTTTTGGAATCAAAACCCGCATTTCCAAGTTTTTTTAGAAAACGTAACTTAACCTCAAAATAGAAATATCCGTCGTGTACAGAGGTAAGTTTATAGGTCGTAGTTTGGAGAGCAGATTAGTTAGCATATCTGATGGGATAGAGACTTAAATAAATCAGTACCTTGCCTTTATATTTCCTGTTAAAACAGTTACAAATACAAAAAAGGAGAGCTGTAAAAAAAAACAATAGAATTCAAAGAGATCTTTAATTTGATCCAGTGGCACTGGTAGCACTTTAAACATGTATGTAGGTATATAATCAATCATAGTATATCTAACCCTTACAGTAAGTAGGTAGGTACCTATACATAGGAACAGCGAATGACTTCATTCATCATTTTCATTAAAAAAATCATCTAAATAAGATGCTGGAGCAGTGATATCATTGTATCGAGCCCAACTCAAAAACCACACCACTGTCATTATGTGAGCACAGCAGCCAACAGTTCGCTTACCAACAAGGCAGTTGCAACAATAACCTACTATGGCTTGTAATGTATTTGCTACAGCATTGTCTCTGCTTATTAATAAATACGTGTAATATGTACGACTGTTCACATGCCTGGATTTAATCCTACCTCTTAACAAATAATTATTTAGGCCTAAAATCAGAGGAATATCCTCATCAATTTCAGTATTCACTTCCACTGAATATATTCCAGACTGACGAACATGTTCCCCGAAGTAAGATCTGGCCTGTTTTAATTGATATGTACCTAGAGCAAACCGCTTAAGGTCAGTAATTGTGAGTCGTGGGAATCTATCCAAATGAGGATGATTGCCATCAATTGTTTGGAAGCTAGCTCTCCTTCTGTTAAGATTTTCTTGCTCTACATATGTTGCCAAATGGTTTACTAGAAAAAGTCTACTTTTAGCTATTGTAACATATTCCAAAGCCTCCGGTGGGTCATCTATGGCAACATGAAACTTATTTAATAAGGCACAACAAATTCTAAAATCATCATTAAGGTGCATAGCAGCTCTATTATTGAATACATGACGGAATAGTCTATAGTCTCTTTTTATCCTACCATTGACTATTTCTACAACCCAGCGACACATGGTTACTAGACGAGACCAATTTGCCTGCTGGGTTGTTAATTGGTGTTCATTTTCGAGGAGAGACTCTGGCATGTGGGTGACAAAACCGTGTTCTTGAAGTTCATTTATAACATCTCGAAATCCTCTATCAAGAAGAAAAATATCACCTCTTCTAAAAAATGATCTTATACAAGATCCCTCATTATTTAAGTTTAAACTTGTGATTGTAGCATCATTAAGAGTGGCTTTGTATGGACCAAGACATTCCAAAATGTGGCCATCGCAACACACAATCAAAAATGGTTTAACTAGGTTGTCTAGTTTTTGTAAACTGTAGGTTTGTTTCTGAAACA
The DNA here is from genome assembly GCA_916610215.1 of Omphaloscelis lunosa. Lineage (NCBI taxonomy): Eukaryota > Metazoa > Arthropoda > Insecta > Lepidoptera > Noctuidae > Omphaloscelis > Omphaloscelis lunosa. Next base: position 202,388 of record OU744245.1, on the reverse strand, counting down.
AATAATTTGAACTACTTTGCACAAAAACATAGGTAGCATCACATATAACTATTGCAGGTTTAACATCTGGTGGCAAATCAGGATTACTAAACAGTCCTTCTGGTATAATCTTATTTCGAGAAGCAACATCTTGTACAGTAAGATGATTAAATCCTAAGTGCAAGGGGACAAAATCACTCATTAAACAATTTCTTGCTTTTGACATCCACCGTTCTAAAGTGGTTCGAGGTTTATTAAAAAGAGTAGCCAACCTTTCATTACTGTCACCAGTTCTTACCTTAACTAAATATATGCACAAGGCTATAGAAGCATTTGGTACCTGTTCTGCTAGATTTGGGATACTGTTAAGTAAATCATAAAACAGGTCAGCATTGAATCCAAGCCAATAATGACATAAATATGGAGGCATCATCCTAATATTTGAAAAATCAAATCTGTTATTAGCTGCTCGCTGCATCATAGTCATAATATTATCAAATTGACTACCAGTAAAATCCCTTAATTGGGAGGTTAATTCATTCCAAGAACCGTGATCCAAATGGTGACGACAAATACGTGCACCAGATGGTACATAGAATTTATAATGATACAATAATAAATCTTTTATAGCACATGGTACAAGTAGACGTTCATTTTCAAAACAATTAACGAATATGCAGTGGCCAGATGTGTTTGCAGCACGTCTATATAAAGATGATGTGATTTTTGGTGCCACTAATTGAGCTGCTACTGGTCTTGAAGATGGAAGAGGAGGTGGCTCAGGAATATTGAAATCATCACTTGACACAGCATGTGCTACAGTAGGACGATTTGAATCATGCTGCTGTAGCCTCTGTACTTCTCTCGTAGCTGATCTCCAACATGCAGCACATACACGTTCCATTCTGGAAACCTAAAAAAATAAGGTGTTTAAATATTTTTTCTGTTAGCCCAAGTAGACAGATTCTGTATTAGACACTCCATATTCTCAATAAGATACTAATAAATATTTACCAAGTGCAGTGGAACCAGTGTCATTAAAATGTTTCTTTCTTGTTGATCATGTCGCACAGGGTATGTTCTTGGTGCTCGTAAAATAGAATTTCCACAAGGAAAGCAGATTCTTCTATGTCCAAGAGCAGGCAAAGGCATAGCACTTCTTTCGCTCATTGTGTTAACTCGATTTTGAAGCAGTCCAAAACACTCGGAACAAATTATACTTCCTGGAGATAGCTGCAATCAAAAAATATATTTGAAAATAAATATAAAAAAGGTCATTAGAATATAGTATAATAGAATGAGCAAAGGAATGTCAAAATCACCGACTTCAAGCCTAACTGAATGGGCCGCACAACATAATTATATTTTGTGCTTACAGCACAGAGTGCTTCCAATTTCAGCATTGTGACATTGATTTTATGCTATCATTTGTCCATAGTTTTTAATATGTGATTTATAAAAAGCAAAAATTAAAATATAAATACGAGAGAATGACTGGGTAGGTTTAAACTGTCTGAGAAATCAAGAAATAGACTGATAGGTATGAAAACGTCAATAGAATGTGCTTACCTGAGTAGGAGTTATCCATGACTGTAACACATTGATCATCTGAGTAGTAGCTTGTTCCAAAGAATACCTGCGTTGGTTTCTTAGGATTGCAAAAAAACAGTTGATACACCGGTTTCGCCGGGCGATTGTTCTTGTTGTCGGTACCTCACGCGAAGTAGTCGACATTTTCAGTAATCGCTAAGTAGTACAATACAGTTCAACAAAATACGAATCACACACAAACTTCAAACAAAGTGAAAACTTCCTGGCGTAAAAACGTCCTGGCGTAAGATTCACAATTTCACATTAAAGTTAGCGATAGTGATTGAAACAAGAAATAAACAAATAGTTACAATGAATATCACAATTACTGTGGAGAGTAGTACTCGATCAACACAAAAAAAACTGTAATATTTAAATCGCAATGAACAAACTTAGCATGCACCACGCGCAATTGACATTGGACTTTTTGACAATGACAATTCAATTTGAGACACCAACACCAATGTTGCCACTTTAGATTTTAAATGAAAATCGATTACTAGAATAAATACACTCGACACATAATTATTTCAAATAACTGATAGTTCTATAATCATTAATTTATTAAAAAGGTTCGATTTATATCAAACGAAGCAAGATAATTAAAAAAAAATCTATGCAATCATTCATATGTATCGTTAGCCAACAAAGTGAAATTGCTTTAAAAAGTTTTGAAAGCAAAATAATACGACTACTATGTGTGTGAAATACTAATTATTTCACACACAGTAGTATCATCTCGCTTTATTATTTATAAAAACCCCGCGATTTACCTTTCCAATGACTTTACATTTATATTAATTTGTAATCGTATACAAAAAAAAATCGATTAGAGTTGTCAATATATTTACTTATTTTGATTATGGCAACACTTTAACGTAAGAATAGCCGGCAGTAGGTAAATCATTTTATCAAAACAATTTCATAACTTATAAGTTTACAAAATAAACCCCTATACAAAATTGGCATTCTAATTGCAGAATGACTTCAAAAATAAAGAAAATAATTGTAATATAATTTTTATCTTGATGCATGAGAAAAACCAGTACCGTTGATGGTCATGATTCTTTATGTCCGTATAAATAAGGTCTAAAGTGTTTTGTGGCCCACATGATTGCCAATAATTCGCGTTCAATAGTACTGTACCTTTTTTCCGTATCTGTCAAGGTCTGACTGGCATATGCTATTGGTTTGTCACTACCTACAGGGCCCTGTGACAAAACCGCGCCAATTGCAACTTCAGAGGCGTCTGTCGTTAATAAAAATGGTTTATTCATGTCCGGGTATTGCAATATCGGTGCGTTTATCAGAAGTTCCTTACATTTTTCAAAAGCTTCGGTATAATTTTGGTCTATGACCTTTTACCCTTTTTCAAACAGGCTGTCAATGGCTGTGTGATTTTGGAGAAATCTTTAATAAACCGTCTGTAATAACTAGTGAATAGTCCCGGGAAATCCCGGAACCGAAAGTACCGGGAAATCCCGGAAATTGGCGTCGTAGTAGGAACCGAGATTTTGAAAACCAAATCCCGGTTCTTTCGGTACTTTCGGGAAAAGATACAAATGTCTCTCTGGTTTCAAATTATCGGCAATCATTAAAGCTCTTCTCGCAGTTATTATGATAGACTTGATTAACCACGCTAGGAATAAACCAAGACAAATGAAAATGCATCAAATTTTAGACGAAGTAACCGTAACCATCGCATCAAGAACCACAGGATGTGCTACCTCTACATGTTCACAGGCTCCGCAAACCACACCTGTTACATGTAGTACAAGGCCAAATCCAAGAAAGTCGGCCGACCTATTTACACATGAAATGAAAAGCTAAAACAGGACTCGACCTACTTCGACAAGGAAATCAATTTTTGAATGGACACAGTTGAAGACTGAAATAAGATTAAGTAGACTACTAGCAAGATGTACAAGAATCCTGAAACAGATACTACTATCTGTTTCAGGATTCTTTTTTGATTATCTCTAGACCTCAGAGGAAAACATTGAAAACAAAGAGCAGGCGCACCGGTGAAGCTGGACCTGAACTGGCCTGGCGGCGACGTCGTAAAAAGATGCCCATCCATAGATAAATATCACCCGTCTCTCCACTACCCAAATCCTTCCATATCCTGAGGGCACGTCTTCCTTACCATTACCGCGCCCCTGGTCTACTCCTTGATATGCCTGGTAGCCCCATGAAGCATGAGGGTCCAGAGGCTATTGCATATCTTGGGGTTCAATCGATTTATCGAGTCTGCTTAAACCACGCTGGGGTTGGTGCATTAATTCATTAATTCATTCATCATTAATGCTACGCTAAAACTCCATGTTACTTTAATTTTTTTATAGATATTACATAAATTTTAAATAATAATTTGGATATGCAGAATTGTAAAAGTCATGTTGGTTTAAAGAATTGGTTTGATGAAACTGTTTTTTAATAAATGTTCCTGTTATAAAGTAGGATTAAGTACAAAAATGTTTTAATGTTACGAAAATGTTGCTGGTAGAATATGCTTATTTACCAGAAAAAAATTATACTAAAGACTAATTTTGTGTCTATACAAGAAATAAAACGTTTTATTTGATTTGATTTTTATTTTTTTTATTTTGTCCTGTAATTTCGTCTTTCTCTTACTTTCTCCATTTTAACACTTTCAACTCTACTATCTTAAAGTATCGAAAGTACCGGGAATCCCGGTTCTTTAGCCAGAAGGTCCCGAAAATCCCGGTTCTTTAAAACAGTACCGGTTCTGCATTCCCTAGTAATAACCCACAAAGCCTAAGAATCGCTTGATTTCAGTCTGTGTCCGTGGTAAAGGATATTTAAGAACTGCTTGTATTTTGTCGTTGTTTGGTCGTAGTCCGTTTTTAGTCAACGTGTGTCCTAAGTACTGCACTTCCTTACGTAAAAATTCGGACTTGTCTAACTGAAACTTCAAGTTAGTTTGACGAAGTCTATCGAAGACGGAACGTAATTTTTGAACATGCTCTACTATGCCATTTGAATATATTAGTATATCGTCTAAATAAACCAGGCAATGTATACCCTGTAGGCCTCTCAAGACATTATCGAGAGTCCTCTGAAAGGTTGCCGGAGCTGTTTTAAGACCAAATGGCATACGGAGGAATTCATAATGTCCATTTTGTGTAGAAAAGGCTGTTTTTTCACTGTCAGAAACTTCAATTTGGTGATATCCGGACGCTAAATCAAATGTGGTGAAGTAGTTGCTTTTGCCAAGTTTGTCAAATAAGTCGTATATATTAGGAAGTGGGTACATCGATCGTTATGTCGTTGAGTCTGCGGTAATCTATTACCATTCTATATTTCACCTGACCGGAGGCATCTGCCTTTTTTGGTACCAAATGAACAGGTGCACTCCAGGGTGAATGTGATTCTTGGATTACATTGTCCTTGAGAAATTTTTCGACCTGTCGTTTGATTTCTTCAGCCTGTGCTGGAGTTTGCCTATAAGGTTTAATATAGATTGGATCCTCATTAATAGTCCGAATATGATGCTTTACCTGGTTTGTAAAAGTCAAAGGCAAGTCTTCGCAGTAAAATATGTGCTTATACTCGAAACATAATTCACTAATCATTTCATTTTCTTCTTGGTTGAGATGATGAAGTCTCAATTTCTGTAAGTTGGCTGTCAGTAACGAGTCAATGTCAATGTCAGTTAACCCAGTTGTGTTATTTACTATACACTCTTCAGAGAAGTTGGTAACTTTGAAAGGAGCGGTTATAGTTAGCCTTACTTCAAGGTCAGTAGCATTCTGAATTATAGTGGAGGCAAGGTAATTTTCACACTTTACAATTGCAGTTGGCATTCTAACACTTTCGTGAAATTGCGTGTAATCTAATATGGCATAGCCATCTTTCTTATTTACGGGTAGCCTCACTTTATGTTCTGTACGAGGTTCAAGTTTAAGTTCATGGTCAGTGTTATAAATTATAGGAATATTAATATCGTTTATCTTTAAAATTCTATTCTTAAAACGTATACTAGCATTAAGTTGAGACATAAGATCCATTCCAATCAATCCATCATATCTATAATCCACATTATAAGTATAAAACTTATGATAACCATTTACTTTAAAAATTTAAAAAAGGGGAATATTAGCTACTTCATTATGTTCGCTCGTAGCATGTGTACTGGTAACTGTAAATGGTTCGTAGAATTTTGACTGTGGGAAATATTCATCAACTTTTCCAGGGCTTATGAAAGATCTAGTGCTTCCTGTATCCAACATAAATTTGCCGTTTATGTCGGGAATGGTTATATAAGGATGTTTAAGATTAGCGTCAAACTTAAGTTCTATCATTTCGGGTGAACACGAATCAAATTTATTTGAAAATTTGGGACATCTTTTGCGACATCTTTAGAGTCTACTTTATTTTCCCCTGAATGCGAATCATCAGCCTTTTCAATAGCTTTGGGAATTTCAGTATTTGGGTTCTGATCCACGCAATCGTTGTTAATGTACATATTTGTATAGTCATTGTCACAGTATCCTAGATAACATATACCATAATCATTGTAATTGGGGTCATAATAGTACTGTTCATTACTGGTATAAAGCTCGTTAATAGGAAAACTTTGTGGTTGCTTAACAGGTGCTGGAGCAGTTCTCATTACGTCACGATCACCCAATAAATTGTTAGGGGGGCGGTGGCTCGAAGGTTGTGGAGCTCTATAGCCGAATTATCCTACTTGAGGTCTATAACCGAATTGTGCTGCTTGGGGTCCATAACCGAATTGTACCGCTTGGGGTCCATAACCGAATTGTGCTGGTTGGGGTCCATAACCGTATTGTGCTGCTTGAAGTCTATTACTGAATTGTTGAGGTTGTTTATTCCCAAGCTGCGGTAGTTGCGGTCGAAAGCCTATTTGTTGATTCGGCATATTCGGACGTACAAAAACTTGGTTAGGTATACCGAATTTAAAAAAATGTTGGATCATTAAAGATTCAGAATACGTTTCAAGGTCACCCCTTTCACTTAAAAGAGGCGCTGCTTTACCCTTTAATTTACTTGTAATATTCTGCATTAAAAATTCGTTTCGCTCTGAAGTCCCTTGATATTTTCCGATAACATATTCGCACTTTCGTAAAAATAAACTAAGTCTATTAGTTTCACCATTAAATTCGGGAATTAATTTTAAAACATCTTGAGGTATCAAAGAATCTGGCAATTGCATTGGAAACGGAGTTTCAGAACGAACCGAAGAAAACCGAAAGGGAGATCGTGGCCCCCGGCAACAGGGCAACCGAAGGAACACGGGTGGGTTTTAGTCAGTAAGAGTCTGACACACCCTCCCGCTCCGCCCAGAGCGGGAGAAGTTATTTGATGATTTCCCACCCAAAAAAAAAGAGGTCGCCCCTGCCGCCGCCGTCGCAGATAAAGGAATTTGACCTTAATTCATTTTAGACAAAATTAAAATTAACAATGTAATTTAAATTGTAAAATTAAAAGATAAACCTCAATTTATATGTTAAATTACACCGTAGAATTAATAAAAATAGGCAGAAACATTAATGTTACTTTCCTTTTAAAAAAAACTAAATTAAACTAATTCTAATTACGTCTATCACAATAATAGTGTAGGGAATGAGGAAGGATGTAGAAGGTTACTCACATGCCAACCGCTTGATAAATTATCACCATCTCTGCTAACCCACGTAATTTGCGCGTTATCTAAACTTATTTATTTGGTTGAAGATTGCCCAATATAGAACGCCTCACTAATTTTAAGCACGACGACTATACGTATATAATTGGGAATCAAACGAGCTTACCTGTTAAGCGAAGTCTTGATTCTAATTTTACGAACGGCGATCTGAAATATAATTCATTTAACAAAGTAGTAATTCTTATGCGCAGCGTAGACATCGCGTTTGTTTAGATATAAATATATTTTTTTTAAATAGAATTATCGTCCTTGGTGGCAACACATACAGGAATGTCACTAATTTTAGAGATCCTTATGATGGAGAACAAGCTCTGTTTTCTGGGTTTAGTCCCATCTCGGCACCCATGAATTTATTTATCATGCCCACGGAAAACACAATATTTTGAATAGTATTCGTATTTTCCGGTTTAGTCCCATCTCGGCACCCATGAATTTATTTATCATGCCCACGAAAAATTCCTATTTCGGCTCCCTGTCATAAACCATTGTTAGGTACATTATTAGGCTATTACACTAGTACTGTTATACTGTTTAGGCTGTTTATTATACATATAACTGTTGATTTTTAATATGTTTTTACTTAAATTGCTGTAAAGATTTTAAAATGATTATTCATACGAACCATACATGTTAAGATTTCCCAAGTTACTGCCAAGGCAGAGATAATAGAGCCTCTAATTAGAGCGATTCAAGGGCTTGCCTGTGAAGTCCCATAGCAATATCTTTTACTTTGTCCACAATACACTAGTATTTTAAAATTAATAATAAAAATAAGTATATAAACTAATTTTATAAACAGTTACTTTTGAAAAATATATTTCGATTTAATAAATAATCAAGTTGATTTACTCACTACAAAGATACTATGTTTCCATTTTTCGAAGTGTAACAATGGTTTAAGACAGGATGCCGAGATGGGAATTATTCGTGAGTATAATAAATAAATTGATGGGTGCCGAGTTGGGAAGGTGCCGAGATGGGACTAAACCCCCCTATCATAGGAAAAGCAGTGACTGACCCTATGCTTATGAAGAACATAAGACAAACACAAATTGTTGATTAACTTGGCTGATGATGCAGCAAAACCAGCTGGCAATGCCCACTGCCACCAAACTAAAACCAGAACAAAAGTTATATAATCTCTAATTGACATTAACTTCAATTCATCCTATTTGATAAACAAACCGAAACAATCACAAACTTGAGTACACAATGTTTTAGCTACAAACAATAACAACTATTCAATAAATATTAAAACCACAAGACATTCTCATGATAATAGTGAAACTTACCAGTTCTATGGCGAAAATGTAAAAAAAGCACAACATTAGTTGATTTGCTTACTTTTGTAAATACCAAAATAAAACATCCTGCTACCGGGTTAATAACAGGAATCACACCATTGAAAACCACCACCACAATATCTTATGATGTTTTGGTTTAATCTAATCGGTTGGAATGGACTATGTCTGAAAAATAAATGAACTATTTTTGCCACTGAAAATAAAAATCAATATCTATGGTTGACCTCAACAACAACCCGGCTTATATTCCAAAATAGCAATTCAAGAAGACCAATACTGGAATAAATGCTGGCAAAGCAGTTATATTCCTCTGATTCTGCTATTGGCTATGGACATAGATAAGAAAATATTTGATACCTACCAAATTCAATATCTTAACCTCTCAAAGCCATTCTCTAGAAGCTGACCCCAACATAGTTGGGAAAAGGCCAGGCAGATGATGATCCTCTCAGTACCATCAAAGAACTTATTAAATATTGAGATGCATCTCAATACAATATTGGTCACTGGAATAAATGCTGGCAAAGCAGTTATATTCCTCTGATTCTGCTATTGGCTATGGACATAGATAAGAAAATATTTGATACCTACCAAATTCAATATCTTAACCTCTCAAAGCCATTCTCTGGAAGCTGACCCCAACATAGTTGGAAAAAGGCCAGGCAGATGATGATCCTCTCAGTACCATCGAAGAACTTATTAAATATTGAGATGCATCTCAATACAATAGATAGATCTACAAAGAATTTATCTGAAAAATCATAGCTTAGCCAATCATAGCTTAGCATATCAAAATAGATAGGTATAATATACCATGTTACCTTTATGAAATCATATTATGATTTCATCCCATCGGTACAGGGGTATCACTTAGGACTATCTGGAAGATAACATTACCTACCAAATAACCAATAAAGGATTAATTACATATACATTTACTAATACGTTTCATACTTGAATAGTCTCTTATCTCTGTTTTACCTACTAAATTACCAGTAGTGAGTGCCACTTACAGAAAACAAGGTTTTCTTACAATCTAACTTGACTGTTTATTTGGTAAAATATCGAGACTGCGATAAGACATACCAATAAATACCACTATAATTGTGTTTAAATGTTTGGGCTTGAAAACTAACAATGCTATTTTTTAGGCTTGATTATTAAGTTTTATTTTTCACTTTAAACAAACCTTGAAATACCAGTATCTAAAAAAAAAAAAAAAGTTCTAGTCAACTTAGTCGCATTATTTAACATTACGCCCGGACTTCCCGAAGGGCTGGGCAGAAATGGGTGATCTTATCCAAAGCTCATAAAATCAAAATACCTACTTAATTAATCATTTGATTGCCAACTACTAGTCTACATATTTAACAGTAGATTTGAATGATAATTGCAGCACTAAAGTGAAATTATCAAGGGAACAAATAAAGGAGGGGGGGAGAACATTGTGAGGACAAAGTAGGTATTGATGGATTGTGAGTAGAACATGAACAAGATAAGGTATAATACAATAAATTTAGGTACTATGAATGAATTATCTACAAATTGCTTTACTCTAAAACTCTCCATCTGCTCACCAAGTGCACATCATAACAAGTTCAATTATACAACTCCCTCACTTAAAAATGCAACTCATTACACAATCCCAATTTTGGACATATTATGAGGTCAAGGAAAAGAGTTCATATCTTTATACTTCTAAAATGAATCTAGTTTCGATTAGCTCTAAACTCGTCAAGTAATGACTGCTAGCAGAATATGTGAAACTCATATGGAAATTAGTATCGTTGAGGAAAAACCCTAAGCATCTGAAATAGACCCTTTCACCTCAAATTTGTTCAAACCTCTCTCCTATCCAGGGCATAACATACTGCCCTTATTAATTGGTGCTTACAAGTTAAAAGCCTATTCTGTATTTGAAATTCAGTTTCCAAAATACATTTAATAACTAAAGTTATGGAAAACTAGTCCATCCTAAAATGAAATGAAACCATATCATAAAGCATATACTTACCTAAGCAGAAATAACATCAACTGATCACAAGAATTTGACCAAACAATCCTACTACATATTTCAAAAAAAAAAAAACTAAGTTTGTCTGTCAGTACAATTTAGGTACAATACAATTCCACAAATGCTTACCAAAAAACCTCCCTGCTTACAACATTCAGGGGCTAAAAGATCCTGTTACACCCTATGAAAGTTTAATAACTAAGGACTTCACAGCCATGGTGCCTCCTATTCAGATCATTAGATAACTGACATTCTTTAAAATACCCTAATGATAATCTTTACAATTCATCTTCTAGACTCACTGAGCTCGACACTTACCTTGACAGCAAGATGTAATGTGCAATCCAATACTCACTCATTAAGCACAACAGTATCCCAAATAATTTAACTATTTACAGACAGATCTGAGAATGCTATTCTCAATCATGGAAACTTTTAAAGTAACATCATAACATTACGCCTTGTTTCCCCGAATGGTTGGGCAAGGTGCCACTGTAGCAGGTTCACCCAGTTTCACACTTTTAAAGTATTCATATCATAATATCCTCCTGGTATATTAATTCAGAACAACTTTATAAAATTTGCATAAACACAAGCTGGGTTAAATGTGGTAGGAGGTGAGAGTGATACTAATAATTCACCTCCCACAGCACAAAACATACAGTAGCTCAACTTAGTGCTGGCATCAATTGAAATAGACACAATGCCAACCAACATTGTGTTGATGATTATACCACATTACTGATGAAAAATAGTTAAACACTATTAATTAAGCAACGT